>JAWNLI010000392.1:2500-5372585 GCA_035042405.1 Drosophila demipolita | reverse complement strand
TCGGAAATAATGGAGATATTGACGTTTTTCGCTTTTTTTTTAAAACTGTCATATCTTCGGAAATAGTGGAAAAAGTTTAAGGATGGAGTTTGAGTGCGGCTTGATCTGGAGAACGTACGTGAAGGAGCGCATTATTGTTGGTGCACTTTGATTAAATGCCACTGCAGGTGAGTATCTGTGTTGTTGCACTTGCGCCTACTGCCTGATTGCGATGCATAATTAAATTGCATTGCTTGTGTTACTCGGCATATGCGGACTGCCATAATCAAATTAGTTTGGCTCTATTATGCATTGGCACTGCCTGGAGCGCATTTCATCAATCTCAAACAGACAGATGCAACATGGGCTTGAGTGAGGCAACAGAGCACAAATGGATTTCCTTTGGCGAACAAGTGTGCAGACAGACAACTGGCATTGGAAGCCTGCGTCTTTTGTATGCAGCATCCGATTAAAAATGCCCAAAAATAGCACTTGAATGATCTGCACTCCACAATCTGATAGAGCAGCTGCCGAAAGACCAGAAGCAGCTGCAGCCATATTTCGAAGAGGCAGCCCTTGAGTTCTTCAGAGTTGATTGCTTCGATTTAAGTTGTCTGTTGTCTGTTGTCTGTTGCCTACTTTCATACTCAAAAGTAAATTGTGCTCTGATTAAAATTTCTGCAGCTTTAATTTTCACACTTCTGCCAGTGCTTTAAGCAACATTCTTGTTCTGGTATTGCTTCTGCTCATCCAGGGTACTCCTGGTGGTCTACTTAGTCAGCATGATGCTGGGCATGCTCTGACTGCGTTTTCAAGTGAATGATGCGGCAAGTTCAACAGCTCCAAGTGCTGCAAATGGCAATTCACGGCATTGGTGTGCCACTCGGTTATGAACTGAGTTTTATTTCTTTTAATATTTTCTACAGATGCAAGCAAAAATTTTTAAGGTAATTTCAACAAATTCAATTTTACAGTTTTCCCATAAAAAAGCATATTTAATATATTTATTTAAATATCACTTTAATAATTAAATATGAAATATGCTGTGCATAAATAAATGAGTAACAAACTATAAATAATAAAAACTAGGTGTCGATTATTCTAGTGCAAATATATTTTTTACAATGTACAATTCAAACAATTTATTCTTTGTGGTTAGAGTGCAATAAATGTACAGTTTGAATTGGGTCAACAGCCAGTGGGAAGGATTTTCGAATTTGCGCATTGACGAATAAAATATATTAATTTAACAAAGCATATTTAGTATTTAATTAAATTAGCTCGTTAATTAGCGTCGATGTTTGTTTAAGCTGTAACCAAAGCAATAAAAGCCAACTCGAACTATTCCAAGTATGCCATAATGTTATTTTTAAGCCTTTTTTAAGCCAAATCGTCCACAGTCTAACTGCTTTGCTGCCTCGCATAATTTGTAATTAAATTTCATTAAAAATGTTACCAAAATCCTTATTCTTCTGACACGCACAAAAGCACAAAAACACACACACACACACCAGATGCATCGCTAGCAAGGATCGTCACAAACTATGAGAGTCATTATCCCTTTTAATGAATTTTTCTGCTTGCCCGGCTTATACTTTTTAGTATTCTGTGGCAACCCCTATTTTGCTGTTGCCCAACTTTTGTCTCCTTTCTCGCTGCAGCCGTTGCCAAAGTAAATATTTTACTATGGCACTATTTAAAGCATACTTTCAGGCTGTGGGCTGTCGTCTGCCGGCACAGCTGGAGAGTCCACAAAGCACGCAGCAGAAGCAACAGCAACAGCAAAAACACTGCGGAAGCAACAGACTGTTAGCCATTTTATTTGATATTTTTTTAGGTCAAAATGTCGTAAGATTTTTATTAACCTCAAGCTCGAGGATGTTTGTGTCTGTGTTTTTCTGAGTGTTGTTCGAGTGTTGGTGTTGCTGTTGCTTAACAAAGCTTTAAATGCGACTTAGTGTTAGAGCTAGTTGAATGTGCGATCAAATATGTAATATTGGTCATGTCAGAGCTTTATTACTTATTTGCGCTATTAATGAACATTTAAGACTTTGGAATCCTATACAAATAGGGGCAGTGTTTGTTGGTCATTGTTTTCTCAACGATAAAAACTGTTATGCATTTGCCCATTTAGTTATTTTTATCAGTCATCAGAGTTTCTGACTTCTACTTAAATATAAACAAGGAAATTTGTAAAACTTTTGATGAAAGGGAAATGGGAATTAATTTGCAGCACATTTGCAAGCTGCCCTTTTTGTGTGCTTTTTTTTCTATTTCGCGTGCATCACAATGCAATAAATATGAGCTGTGAAGCCAAAAGTCAGAGGTAGCAAAAGCAAAATATTTTATTAAAATGCAAAATGGTAGTTTGAAGTTTCCAAGCAATCGCTGGAAAGTTCAAGACTGGCAGGTTGACAGTAGACAGATAAGCGAAGCAAAACTAATTTAAAATGAAATATTCTGTCTGTTGTAAGTTGTGCTTTTGAATGTGTATGTTTTCGAGTATGCTTAAATCTGCACATATTTTGTCTGTATACATTTTAGAAATATTAAATTAAATGTTGCCAATGTTTAACTTAATAACTGTATCAACCGTCAAAGTAATTTGATACTACTATCAGGGTAAAACGAAGACAACTAGCAGAAACTATGGGAAGGAAAGTAATAGACATTGATTCCACTGAATATCCTTTCTGCTATGCAATTCTTTGCTTCGGTTGTAGCTAAGATTGATAAATTATTCAAAACATTAAAAAGAACACATTATCAATTGTTATCGCCTGTTAAGGGCTACACGCAACGTAGCCTAGCATTACCAGATGCTCAAAACTAATCTATAGCAAATGGCTAAACAGTAAAGGACAAGAATAGGTGGTGAGCTTATATCTAAATCATATGAGATTTGTGCGCTTAGTCCTTAAGCATTGAAACTCGGGTGGGCAGCTTGATAGAGACACAATGGGGTGCATATGAGTGTAAAATATTCACTATGTAGACTTTGACACGGAGTTAATGGCTGAAATGGCATCACCCTGTCTTGCATACCCTCATTTCCTTTGATGAGAGTAATTAATACCACTCAACCTGGTCCAGAAAAGGTTTCATTTCAAAGCGCACAATGGAGCAAGCCAATTAAAAATGACAATGACATAAAGACAAAGCTTAAATTCGTCTTGTGACAATAAATCCACTTGATTTCCTCTCATATGGCTCAGCAGACTGTCGACTTTCACGTGAAAGGAATGCGGAATAAATGGAATTGCCCCTCAGCAGTTGGCGTTGAGCCGCTTTAAATGTTTTTGTTTGTTTTGCTTTTGTTCCGGGTGACGGCGAATAAAACACAGAAGCAACAGACTCAACATTTCCAGCTACGAGTATTTTTCGGGGCACAAACAACTACATAAAAACCAAAATAAAAATGAAATACAAATCTGAGCGGGTGTAGCGAACATAAATCTCATCAATCAAATGGAATTCTGCGCATAAAGTTATCGGCTCAACTTGAAGCAGATAACACAACTAAAATAAACTAAATTTTAAGCTCCCAGTTTTTAGATCTCGAACCTTTTTGTTTTGGGCGATTTCACTTTATTGTTACAATCGGTTAAAGAAGGTTTCCCCTGCCTGACCTACAACCATTCCCGAATTTAAAAAAATGTGTTGCTTTATATCTCAATTTTACATTAAATTTTTATATTTATTCTGCTATGGCAGCATTTGGGCAGCTTTAGGGCTTGTTAAATTTGTTATTTTTGGTTAGCTCTTCCATTAAATCGAGTGCAAGTAAAAAATAAAAATTATTGTTATGCTTGGTTTATTGTATTGTGCATTTATACAATATTTACCAAATACTTCAATGGAATTTAAAACGTTATTTATAAAATTCAAATGGCAATTTGCTTGTTAGTTTATGTGTTACAAAGTGCCAACAATATCAATTTAATATTATGTTTTCCATTCGTTATTTATTTTTTTATTTTTATTATTGTTTTTTGCGAAGTGGATTTAAATGTTGCTACTTGCCAATAATAGACTATAATTTATAATTTATACTATACTTTACTTATACAACCGCGAGAGCTTAAGAGTTTAGTCAACTGATAATATAATATTTTTTTATTTTTTGTTTGAATATTTATTTCAATCTTTGTTGTATTCGTTGATAGCTATGTTTGAGCGTTGAACTTGGCTATCTAGTGATAAGCGCATAATTAAGCCCCTTAGTTATTTATGAAAATGAATTTGATTTCAGAATATTCAAGATTATATAGCGGCATGTGACTATATTGATTAGGTTGCAAGTTCAAGGCCGATTTTCGTCAATATGCCGTTGGGTGGAGCTCAATTTGACTGATGTTAATGGATTGTGATTATGGACCGACGGGCTTTTGCTGCGGCTGCTGCCACTTGACATTTTTGTGATGGAAATTCTCACGTCAAGAGCAGTTTGGAGGACGCTAAATAGCTATTAACAGTGAGGTTTTTGCGTACCTACAACCACAAGATTTTTGTGAATAGAGGGCATTGCCTCCTCTTGGTAAAACTTTGCTGCCGCCGATATTTGAAAAGTTGTTGCCAATTTTGCAGAAGCACTTGAACAAATTAAAATTCGCGTAATTATCAGAAATTATTGCTGTCGACTTGCCCGACACAGCAGGCCTTTAATAGACAGCAGTGTGAAAAGTGCGTAAAGTTCAAAATCCTTCTGAATTATGCATAAAGTTCATTCAAAAGTTTTAACTAATCGATAAGTTGGGTTAGGCAAGACAAGGTAAGGGTAATTGCTAAAGTATGCGCACTGTTGGCCAAAACTTCTCTTTGGATGTGTTGGTCCTCATGTGTATGTGTTCGCTTGTGTGTGTGTGTGTGTGTGTGTGTGGGTGGGTGAAACAAAGCATGATTAATGATAACTGTGACCAGCAATGTATATATCATTTCGGTTAGCAAATAACAAACATCAGAGCTAGCCATGGCCAGAATCGGAGAAATCAAGATAAATAGCGTTTGAAATGTTGCTGTTGCTTTTCAACTGAAACTAAATTTGTTATACACTCGAATGGAGCGCAGAATGCTGACATGTTGGAACGTTCGTTCTGGCTCTGGTTCTCGTTCTCGCTCTCGCTCTCGCACTATATAAATAAAAAAAGAGTAAATAACAACAAAAGCAACTACAAAAACAACGGCAATAAGCAACCACAGTGACAACGAGCACATTTGCAACATTTATTGAGTCGTTGAACGAGTTGAATGAGTTTGAATTTTATTTTTAAACGCTCTCAGACTGAAGTGAACGCAACAAGGACTAAGCGAGCATACGCTATTTAAATATTGATTTCCGCACAGTGACAAACACGCACTCCACACCCATACACACATATACACACATATGCACACACAGCCAAACAAATAAACATAAATGCAGTGGTAGTAAAAAAACTGTAGCATTAAGTGCCGCTCATGCGAATTGGCAACAAGCTCTGCAAGGGAAACCAAATTAAATAAAAAAAGACAGTTAAAAATTGGTATATCTACCCATTTCCACAGAACATATCTAAGAAGCATTTACTGTTATCTTAAATGAACTTATGTTTATTAAGATTCGTTTTATAACGCTGATCAAACTCAATACCAGCTGAAAGAATAGCTTAGCATTTAAATTTTTCATTAAATCCATCAAATCGAGTTTACTTTTTAAAAAAGAGAAATATAATGTGATTAATGTGAATAATGTGAAGAAAATAACGTGTTTTGAAAAACTTAAAACTTTTTAAGCAAGCAATCCAAAAATAATTACTGTTAAAGATAAGTAACTAAAAAAGTTATCTCAAATTCTGCCGTGAATCAGAATAGTTAATAGTAAATATTGAATTCCTAGTCAGCAAGAAGTTTGCAAAACAAAGCCTTTAAGTATCGAGAAAACCACCAACTCACATTGCTGTGGGCTTCGATAGGATTTGAAAGTATTTGTAAAGCTGTTAGCCGTAACCTCCAGAGGATGCCGGCCAAAGCCAGAGTCAAAGCCAAACACAAACAGACGATAATTAGACTCATTGAGTGAAGATGCCTGCTGCAATGACTCCTTGGCAGCGTGAGCAAATGGTGCTTAAGAGCCAAACGACTTAAAAGTCAACCGCAGTTGCAAGTGCAAGAGAGTATTGCAGCCTGGGGTTCCCATGGGTTGTTGGTCATTATCTGTGCAACGTGAAAAGCGATTTACCAGCAGCATGAATTATTTGGAACTATAAATGCTGCAAATGTGTGGAATTTACGATAAGTGATTGTCAGGTGCAGGGCGCACAATCTATGAAATCCTTCAGCCACAAAGTGCCTGCAACGCACTTTGTATCTACCAAAAACAGATAGCAAAAAGTCAGTCAGTGAATCAGTCAAGCGTTGCGGCTGCCCTTCAATCAAGCATATAAAATGCTCAAATTGGTTTCCCGTGCCAAAGCATGCGTTAAAATGTTGCAGCCAAGTTTTACAGAGTTCACTGAGGCGAAATTCGTTGCAAGCTGCCGCCAACGGCATGCATTGCACGAAGCAGAAGCTGAATACTCGAATTGAAAATGTCGTACGTCGTTTAATCCAAAATTTGTAAAACTAGGCTGGGTATACAGTTTTGTAGTGGGTTAAGGAGCACATTCACTTGACCAATTTCGCCACATTAACTTTGCGTAGGCCTTAAATTTAGTAATGGGTCAGCGAACACATTTATTGAACGAATGTTACCACATATTCTTAAACGCAATGCCGTGCAGCTATTTTACAATTTTAATAAACCGTTTAAATATGCGGCTGCCACATCAGTTAAATGCATTCTGAATGCATGCTGCAAAAGCATAGATATTTTCCATGCGCCAGCAAACAAACATCAAATATTTACCTTTGAATATTGCACGAGCAGGAAATCCATTTACGAGGTCATTTCGAATATTTCCATGCCAGTGGTAGTTATGCCAGAAGAATGCTTGAGCTGCCATTTATTATTTTTTTTAAATCTCAAATATATAATAGCTTCAAAGAGGTTCAAAGCATATTGTACACAGAATAAAAAAAAAATGCTTCAAAATATGAAAATAGACATAAATATTTAATTTCGAAAAAGCTGCTTTGAATCCTAAGCCCAAGTTTCTTTACAATATCTTTGTACAGACAAATTTCATATATTTTATTTGATCGCATCTGAATAAATATATATATTTGGCTAAGTGTCGCAGTTGCTCATTTGACTTTGTGCATTGACTTAGTCGCCACTTCGGTCTATCGATGATTCAATCTCAAATCTCGATTAGTTTTTCAGTAATAGCAATAGCTTTATGCATTAGTTTAAAATATTTTGTGCATTGACAGTGGAGCTGTGTAATAAGCTTTGCTAAAATTGTCGTCTGATTTTATATGCAATGAAAGTTGGCCACCGCACAAGCCGAACATCGTTGATGTACCCTTGTTGGGTCAAAGTGCATCCGAAATGCTTGCTGTGGTATTAGTGGTGTCTCTGTCTCAGTGGTTTTTGGTAGTAAAATGCATAAAATAATAAAGTTTTTTTTTGAAACACTCACTGTCAGTTAACAACTTTCATATTGGTCTCAAATTTGACGAGCTCTCGTTTTTCCTTTTACCATTCCAGCTACGAACTTTTGATGTTTTTTCTTGCTGGTCGTTGAGTGGCAAACGTCTTTGCTTAAAGCTTTTTGAAAATGATTGGCTTTTATGTCAATATGGATCTTACTTGTCTTTACAATATATTCTACTCGTCCTGGCGCCAAGTTTATTTTAAATTTTTCTATAAATTCTTTTTATATTTTTTCGTTTATGCTCGGTATTCTTTTAGTGTTTTTATTTTGAGTGGCCGAATAAAGCACAATAAATATACAAATAAATTTTTATACATTTTTGCTGGCATTTCGCCAGCAGGCGAATGTCGTCGATTTCTCTTCGCATTTTAATAGCGCTCAGAAATGTTGGTCCAAGCACTTTGGCTCTGCTATTCAGCTAAAATAAAGCATCTTGGCTTCTGACTTAAGGCTTGGCCAGTACATGGCCTTAACAAGTGGTGGGTGTTTCAGAAGCATGTTTATCTTCCTGTTAAGGACTTTCATTAAATTTTAGATTATACACCTTGCTATTGCCACAATATATATTTCCTCCTCGCTGCTCTCAGCCGTTGTTGGTAAACGGAATGCCATAAATCTTCCATTGCCCATGTATAAGTTAAAGCGAATCCAACCAGAATTAAATTAAAGTGCCAGCTTCTGCTTCAGGTCACAAATCAAATTTTCGCACCGTGTCGGTAGCAAATAATAAAGAACGAATACCAGAATGTGGTTAGGAAAAATCACATTTGCAATAAGTTGTCGATAAACCAAAGCGTAAAATAAGCATTCGTCGCTAAATTTTATATTTCCCACTTGGCTGATGCAGCGAACTTGAAATAATTGTGTGCACATAAATTGAAGACTGAAAAATAAAAATCAACAAAATCAAATTGAACAGAAGAGGATTTGGGTTGATTTTGAATTCGATTTGCTGGGCGGCAGGTGGGTCAGTCAGTGGGTGTGTCAGGAAGTCAGACAGACGTGTTAAAAGTAGCACGCACAATTGATTTATGAAAATTTATTGCGCACATGTGGCGTATACACAACACATGTTGGTATATCCTTGCCAAGGATATAAATGTGTATCCCCAAAAAAATTACAATTAACGGCGACAGGTTTGGGTCCATGCATCGAGGCATAGAGTATTTGCGGCTTACATGATTTCATGAGGCGTTTAAACAGCTTTACAAATACCTACTCGTTCGAGGGAAAAAAAATCTTAACAACGTTAGTAAATAATGTGATTCTGGAAAATCCATAAGTTATAAGAAAAATTTAATATACGATAAGTACACGTGTTGGAAAAGTTATATTAAGCTATTAACATTTATAAATATTACTTACTGGAAAAGCGATTTATTTTCTTATGCAATCAATGGCAGATGATAAAGCAAGATCTGAAAAAAATACGAAAATGTATTCCAGTAATTTAAAGTTCAACTTGAGGATAGTTAGCATTGAAAAAAGACATAGGTTATTATTCTAGAAATCAAGGAATTATGCAAATGTTTGTCATCCGTCCCTTTACGTGAAGGAATCTTTTTACCTTTTATTGTTAGATATTGTGATACGGCTTGCCGCATCAAGCGTCATGTGCCAAACATCGCTCTTTTTGTGGGGTAATAAAATCCGATGCATAAAAGCTAATGAGCCCAGAAAAACAAAACAAAAAACATTCGTGGCTGTTGTTAGAGCAAACACGCCCATCACATAATGAAAATCGTGGCCATATTGCAGCGCTTACATTTGTTCATAAAATCAAGGACAGCTCCTCAGACAAGCTCATAAAATGACGGCGATCGACGGCTACCTACTTCCAAAATCGCATAAAATTTACGCAAATCGTTCAAGTTGTTGTTTTTGCTGTGGATGATGTTATTGCTATGCATAAATTTGGGAAAAAAACAATCACATGTCCAAAGAATGCGAGTCAGCAGCTGATTTATACGCTGATAATAAAATAAAATTTTTGCGCATACGCCTTATTGAACGGAAGCAAAGCAAACGCATATATATATAAATATATATATATATATATATATATATATATGTATATATATATAAAGTATGTCATGCTAACTATAAAGGTTACTCTATGATGGAAATGTTTGACACATTGAAAATAATAACGAAAAACATCAAGTTGTCATCGTTGAAATTTCAAGTACACAAAACCCACTCACAAAATGAACTCAGACGCAGATAGCAACCAGGGGCATGTGGATAGTAAATCTTTGGATAGTTCCTTCTTCGAGACACTGTGGCCGTTGATATTGGATGATAATCAGTGCCGCCTGCAAAGCGAATCCACTGATTTTTTTGTGCCGCGCAAGACATTTGATATGCTGCATTGGCATACACTGTTGGCTGATGTGGGCTTTCCGGACTATCAGCAGCCGCATGACCTGCGCTGCTGTGAGGCCGCCAAAAAGCTGAATGAATCCGAACAGCACGCCGAAAAGGCGGCCAATGAAGCGGCTCTGCTCCAGAGTGCTGCGGCACTTGGCGATTTTATTCCATCTGGCTCACAGGCCATTTTTCCTGTGGACAAGCAAATCGAGCATCTTCGGCAAAAATGTGAACACCGCCAGAAATTGGCATATGACTTTGCTAATCGCAAATATCCGTGGACCATGCCAAGGCAGAGTCACGACCATGGCTTTACTCTAACGGCTGAGCTTCTTCAACGTTTCCGGTGCCCCATGGAGCGCAAGATATTGGAGGGCATCAATCAATACAACTGCAAGTTGATGCTGATTGATGCAAGCACCGATGTCTGTGTAAATGACCTTAAGCGCTGGATCAAGTTCCGCCCCTTTGCTCAAATGTTGGCCATTGTTCGCTGTCCACGTCTCGAGCGTCATTTGCAGTTGCTCAATGTGTTCAATACGCTGATGGTGGAGGAGGACATACAGAACAGTTGGCACCAGGAGCTGCACATCTCTCTTCTTACAGGCCTCAAGGAGGCCAAGAGACTGGAGCTGCTTACCAGCTGCGCAGAGCCATTTGTGTTTATTTTCTCACGTTATCGCGGTCTTTGCACCTGCGATACCTTCACAATTTTGTGCAGAACCTAATGTAATTCTAAAACTTAATAATTTTCAAAGTGTTAAATACTCAGAAAATTCAAGACCAACAAATTGGTCTTAATATGAACATTTTCGTAAAAACCTATTCAATGAAATGCGGTTTACAAGAATTATTTCGACAATCCACTAATTCATTATATAAGTTATACAATTCTTAAGTGAATTGAACATATTTTCCCGATGTGATCTAGCACAACTATAAAAATTATACTTTGCTCTTTCCTTCTTTTCGTGTTCTTTGAAAAATGTTTATATATATATGTATATGCTTATGCATTAATAAATGATAAAAATAAAAATATGCTTAATGTCATAAAAGCTATTGAATGATCCAAAAATTAAGAATGATCTCGTCAATGAAGCCCATCTAGGTTTGATTTCTTCGTTCTCTGTATTTTTTTCTTATGAATTAAACTAATGTGATTATCTGATGCATTGGCTTACCATTACATTATTTACTCGATTCTAAATACATAAGAAAGACAACAACTAGCATACAAATTATACTGGTCAACTCGCATTGTTCATCTGTGAATATTTAGTTTTTGTATAATAGGCATCCAATCTTCAGTTTGTAATATCAGCATTTCTTGAATTCTGTTGGTTCTGTATAACTTTATAATACGTATTTTAGATTGGAACACGGTTTAAATGAAATATCGATAATTTAATGTGAAGCCGTTGAGAAGCATTGTATTAATTAACCTAAAGATATTACACATAAATATGAGTTTCATGCTTTTTGATGGGTCGCCAATAGGCCATCAATTGCCCAAGACCAGCGACTGCTGAACGGTTTGAACTTATGCGTGAGTGCTCCTGTAGTGGGTGCCTAATGCGCCAATTAACGTATGCCATAACGCCTCAATGGCAATCAAGGCACTTGCAGAGAGGGCACAATTTACCATGCACATGCATTTCCTGCTGCTGGTTTGGATGTTGGGCTGTTTGTTGCGGAAGCAATTCACCTTGGGGAGCAGTCAAATTGGTCGGATATAGATGTCTCAATAGGGCGTTGGAGCAGGCGGGAATTGACTGGAGCTGTCATGAATGCCAATAGTGCCAGCTTTGTGGGCCATTAGCCCCGCAACTTGGAAGCAAGTTGCGGACCAACAAGAAGCATATTTCATTTAATTTATTTTTCAAAACGAATGAAATTTACGCGAAATTCCAACAAATTACCACAAAAGCTTAACAAACTTGAGCTGATTATAAAAGTTGCTGTGAAAAAAGGAAACCCTGTGAGCCACAACAATAATGCCAACCTCCCCTAAGAGAGGAGGAACCATTCCTCCAGCCAAACAACAAAGATTGGCTGCGTTTATTGTTGTTAAAAGTTTTGCCAACGTGTAGTTACTTAAACAAGTCCATACAGACAGAACATCGCATAATGCTATTCTCAATATTATTATATTTGCATGCAAAAATTGCGTTAACACATTAAAAGTTATCTTATCATGAGGTGCGGACTTTAACTTTTCACCTAATCTGCGAATATTGAGACGCTCCGTTCGTTGGGGAATTTCACAGCGCACTGAGAACTAAATGACGTCTTAACTAAATATGCATATGATAATTCCCAGCCGATTGCTCAGTTTTGCTCAGTTCATATCAGCTACAGTTCTGAAACGGTTTTGTCTTGCCCCAGCATTTCCCACTCAATAATCTTCTTTGCCAGAGGAAGTCTCCCGGCTTAACTGGTATTTCCATGAATCGCTGCATACAAACATTGCGTTACAATATTAAAACAAAATACGAGTTTTGCTTATCTTCATTTAATAAGCGAGAATCGTTGCTAAAACGCGGATATAAAGTATGCAGTTTTGTAGGACCAAGTTCTCATAAGGAAATAAATAGATAAGATTTGAACAGAATTGAAGTAATAATATTATTTTGTTATGCTTCGAATTGTGTTATTCGATGTTTACTGATTAAAGTCTTGCCTCCAACTGAATATTCTAACCTTAGTAGCTAAATTCTACACATATCTGTGACTTGTCGATCCCGCATATTTATATATTTTTTTATATATATATATATATATTTACTTATATATACGTTCATTTTATATATGTGCGCTCAAACTTGTTTCGCTTAGAAAAAATACGCAGATTCTTTACAGAGCGAATTACAAATAAATAGATGCGAATAGAGAGAGAGAGAGAGAGAGAGCGAGATAGAAAGTAAGAGATACACATTGTCCAAACCTGTTTAAAGACAACACAGAAGAGAAAATGAGAAGAGCTTCATAATTTAAACACACATCAAAATATAAACAAATCGCCTGCGTAAACTGAATAATATTAAAGCACGTTTCAAACCGGAATTTCACAATACCGTACATTTTTCAGCACGTGCTTAACAACATATTTGCATTTTTATATGTTTTCGATACTGACCTATGAACTAGAATTTTATCCAGCTTACGGAAACCGCATTATTTTCGATGGCAGAGGGGGCTGGGCAAAGCCCGCAAACCTGTCCAACCAAGTTGAACTGAATACCATCGGTTGCATCTACGTTTGGGGATTTCACCGCATTAATAGAGAGAGGGAGCGGAGAGGACGAGAGAGTATGCGAGAGAGAGAGAGAGAGAGAGCGCCTTACTAAAATATGCATTTGATAATACCAAGCTGATTGGCAATGAGCTTGCTCAGTTCTCGCTCAGCTCATATCAGCTACAGTTCTGAGACGGAGTTCAATGGCGATCACATTGCTGACGGTGATGCTGAAACTGACGCTGCTCAGTCTTTGTCTACAAATTGTCTTGCCCCAGCGTCTGCCACCCAACAATTGCAACCACATCTTTAGCTACAAGCGGTGGGGAGATAGTTGGTATGGGCATGCCACGGTTCCTGTTGATGGCCTCAAAAACGTTCATTGGGTGATGCGTTTCATGGTCCATAGTGCCAACGTGGTTAGTATGTAGAAGGAGGATCAGTTATATGACTCTATTCTCCTAATTATTCTATACCCCGATAGCCGGGCACTGTTGGTAGCTTGAAGCCGCATCCGGATAAGGCGACTGCTCTACAACATATGCACAATGGCGGGCGCCCTGAAGTCTCTGTGAAATTTTCCGGCCACTGGGACGAGCTGCCCAAGTTAGTGGAAATCAAGCTCAATGATGAGGTGCTGTGCACAGCTACCGGATGTGAGTAATCAATTGAGTTAAAAATGTTACATTCAAAATTCTACCAATTAACCCAAGTTCTCAGACAAATTACTGTGATTTCTACAAATCTTGTTAGCATTCCGTAATAGTTGTTAAATGGCCACAGATACTATAATCACTGCTATCACAATTTAATTCACTCTGCATCCAACGAAATAGGTATAAGGGGAAATAGTAAGTAAAAAACCGGCAGCATCAACTGGCTAGTTGATCTAACCGTTTTCGCTTTTTGGTCCGAAACGTTGCAAAGACTTCTTAATTTAATTGTAGGATATCACTTTCCATACTCAGATCAAGTTTATTTCAACTCTGCTCTTGGATTGCTTTCACTGTCTTAGATTTTAGTCATGCATCCTTGTAATGGCTTTGCATCTTGACAATAGGATAATTATGTCCTATAATGTAATTATTCTGGACATATGTCTGATTTTATCAAATGTTTGTTTAGCTCCAACATCATGTCGCTCGAACGTGATCGATATTAAAATAAAGATATGTATATAAAACACTGGATTGTAACTCATAAATATTTAGACCAAGTTAAACACAAGCAAAAATTTCTATTATTCTCAAATCTCACGTTTTTAGGGATTTTGTAATTATAGATGATGCACCCTATACGACATTTACTCGAGAGCTAACCATGTATGTTTCATCGTCGGCTGCAGCAGGTAGTTATCCGACACGAGCTAGCGGACCTGCATATCTTACTATAAGACCAGCTGCGCAGCCTACAAAAAGGCCTACAGCATATCCTTCAATAAGGCCTACTGCAAGTCCTTCAATAAGGCCTGGTGGCAATCCATTCTTGGATGGGCTAACGTCCAGGAAACCAGTTGTCAATGTTGGCAATACTGGCAATGCTGGCAATGTTGGCAATGTGCCTACGCAGACGAGTCCAGTAGTATATGAGTGCGGCGTGGAGGGTTTTGTTGGCCTACAGATTGGCGGTGAGACGTTGCCTAGAGGACGTTTCCCCTGGCTGGCCGCACTCTATCACGACAGCAATCTGGACGTTAATAAGATCGAGCTGTCCTATAAGTGCGTGACAACTTTGGTCTCTACACGTACTGTCATAACAGCGGCGCATTGTGTCTACGGTTTCACACCGGCTCAATTGAGAGTTTATGTCGGACGCCATGACATAACAATGCACCCCGAAAAAGATGCCAACCTAATGGCAGTGGAGATGGTGCGCACGCATCCTGATTTTGTCGGCAATCTGGTGCCTGATTCGGATTTGGCTCTGTTGGTGCTTACCGAGCTGGTGCAGTACTCCACCTATGTGCGTCCCATTTGCCTCTGGACCAGGAGCACCACGTTGAACATCGGTGATAGTGAGCAAACCTCTGTCGCTGGTTGGGGCACCGACGGCAATGCCAAGCCAACCCGCTTTCCCACAACGGTAAATGTGAAGCCAGTATCTACTGATCAGTGTCTGCGGGAAATGCTCACCGCCAAGGACTTCCTTACGCCTCGCACCCTGTGCGCAGGCAACAGCCAGGGACATGGCCCTTGCTTTGGTGACTCCGGCGGCGGTTTGATGGTACTACGTAACGGCCGCTGGTTTGTGCGAGGCATTGTCTCTTTGTCTCAACGAGCCGGCAATAGTTGTGATTTGTCGCGCTACGTCATCTATTGTGACGTTGCTAAGCACCTCGACTGGATAGAGCGTAATATTGTGAGATAAGCCAAGTAAATAAACAAAAAGCTGCCTGCTTACTATAATAGTTCTATAAGCGACTATGTGTGAATGGAATGGTTGTTGCATTCCGATTTATTTATTCAGTTCTAACTTATCTCCCAAGAATCGATGTGCGAGCTTTTGACGTGTCTTATGCACTCAATCAATTCCAGCACGATGCGGTTTTTTTTTCCTGTTTGTTTAGCATACTTGCTTCAGCCGCGACACACTCGACTCGGCGCTGTTGAGTAGCTCAGGTCGACTGCACTTTTATTCGCCTAATGAAGTTCGTCGTGTATACACTTAACAATTAGGCAAGTGAGCTTTCATTTAAAACTGATATTTTTTATTATTTTGGGTAATTCCAATAAAACTGCAGTTATGTTGTTGCAACCGTTTCATCTGTTGGCCATGGTGCTGGCAGTTTCTATTGCTCAACGATTGCCGGAGAACGCGTGTTCTTATTTTAAATATATGCATTCTGATACTGGTGACTATCTGGGCGAAATTACGCTTCAATTACAAAATGGCCACAATCGCATCGACTTGCGATTCACACAACTTGGCGATCAACGTGTATGTAATCGATGATTCTGAAACTGAACCCCATTCATTCGATATAATTCATTTAGCATGATGCAGTTGGCGCCCTGTTGCCATATCCCGATCAGATCACAGTGCGCAATAATCTGGGCGATTCTCAATTTCGTGTGGGCCTCCTGCCCGATGATAACGGTATGCTGCCTAAGCTTACAAAACTCGCATTCAACAACGTCACGCTATGTAGTTCCAGTGATTGTGAGTAATGCTTAACGGTAATCTAGTTCATCAATTATTATATTTGCGTTCACAGATAATCAGCGCTATAATTACTATAATCGTTTCTACGAGGTATATCTCGAGGGCCCCTCTTTCATACGTACACAACCCGATTTTTTTTCTGCTTCTGAGTTTCAAAGAATTGTTTCCGATGATACTAAGGCATCAGAGTCATTCTTTCCATCCGGACCTGCACCACGTTTCACTGCGGCGCCTTCTTTACCTTTCTCGACACCGGAACCAAAAATTGACACTTCAACGGCGGCACGATTTTCGCCGTCGACAAGAAAACCTTCAGAATCTTTCAATTGGAACTATAACATTTTGGAACCGCCACAAAATTCTCCATCGGCGATTGAGTGTGGTCAGGAGAGCTTTTTAGTTCCTTTCATACAAGAAGGCGAGCAGTATCCTCGTGGCATGTATCCCTGGCTAATAGCCCTCTATCACAAGGAGTCCTTTACCATAAAATTCAGATGCGGTGGTTCGCTCGTCTCAAACAGAGTAGTGATCACTGCTGTCCACTGCGTTTACATGAAAAAAGAGGACAGCGTGGTAGTGAGCTTAGGACGTTACGATCTGGAAAATTATACCGAGGATGGAGCCGAGCTGCGCCATGTCGTACGCATCCTGAATCATCCAGAATATTCCACGCGTCTATCGCAACAGCCCGATGCGGATATTTCGCTGCTCACACTGGAACGGCCCGTCATGTGTGTTAAGACCTCCTGCTAAGTTATTATTATTTTTTTTTAAATCTATTGCTAGACATTTAATCTTATTCTGCAGTTATACTGACGTCATTAGACCAATATGCCTGTGGGAGGCAGCAGAAGGCGAAACTGTAGACGACATCGGTACAGTTGCCGGCTGGGGAGCGGATCAGAAGGGCAACCCTGTGACACGATATCCGAAAGATGTCACAGCAAAGATAGTTACGGAAATAGAATGCGCTAATAGGATGAGAGTGCGGAAGGTCCTCGGGCGCAGTTTTTGTGCTGGCAATCTGGATGGTTCCGGTCCCTGTTTAGGCGATTCCGGTGGCGGTCTGATGATTAAACGCAACAACCGCTGGCTACTCAGGGGCATTGTTTCCGTCGGGCAACGTAGCCTCACTGGGATCTGCAACAACACCCATCAGTATGTGATCTACTCTGATGTTTCAAAACATATGACATGGATAAACCAGAATATAAAATTGTCCTAATGATTTCATAATCAATATTGAAAATATTAAATTATTAATCAAATAAAGGAAATTATGTAAGTTATAATGAGAATTTTATTACGTATTAGGCTATCATACAAATGAGTTAATATAGTAAAGTATTTGCATGAAATTGAGATCTGAATAACAATTTGTTCGTGCTCTTCTCTTTTTTTTCCAAATTTCATTGATTTGAAATTGTAAAGAAAAACGTATAATATCATTTTACAATTATGAGTCATCATTTAATATCGAAAAGTGCCAACCAGTTCCATAAAGTAGAAATTTCCATTATTTTTTATAAGGTTATGGGACGAATGGTATTTAAGCAATGATGTTCGGTTGTATTTGTAAAGTTTAGTTCTGTGGAGTTACAACTCAATGTGAAAATATTAAAGTTTTGTTTTAAATTACGCTTAATTTGTTACTTTAAATACAATACTGTGGTTTGGTCTTCGGAGGTAATTTTAGGTGAATTAAAAATGTGGATGAAAATTAATTTATTATTGTTAATTATTATTTTATTATTCAAGTACAATTCAGCGAGTAGTAACTGCATTAAACCTAACAAAAAAAAGTGCTCATATTAATTGCCTTCTGCGCGCTTGTTGAGCTTTCCGGTTTCGACTGAGAACTCAGAGTGTAACAAATATTGTACTGACTCTCGCTGGCTTCACTTCAATTGAGATTATCGCTTATTGATTCGTTTCATTCATTCGCTTGTCGATGTTCAGCGAGTGAGGTTCTGTTGGGCTCTTGTTAGAAACCCGGTTTCGTAGAGTTCCGCGATTGTTATTATGGACAAGATGAGGATGCCACTACTCGGCTTGTTGCTGTCACTGCTCTGGCTTATGTCCCCGTCTTCAGCACAGTTACCGCACAATGGTTGTTCGCAGTACTTTCAGTATCTGTCATTCAATCAACAGTTTATTGGCCACATTTCAGTACGCCTTAGTCAGCAACATGAAAATGTGCTCGTTGCTGAGTTCTCGCAGCGCGGAGCTTACATATGGGTAGGTACTTTAACTATATATACTATATATAAGTATTTATGTCTAGAGCACTATTATTCTAGTGCCTAAATCGGTGAAAATCTATCTTTATCTTTTGCCGAGCTGCAGTTTCATTTCTGGTTTTCCGATCTCAGCTTATTTTTTTTTTCGCTTATCACACATTGACCGAACGACTGTTTTTATTTTGTTTATGTGTTTTTCCCAGCGCAATCAGATTTTTTTTTTATTTACAAGTGCATACAAATGAAAAAGTTCCTCACAACTGCGGAATATTCTCTTTACAGGGTAAAAAAAACTGAAAAATATGGGGAAGGCCCTTCCTGGTAATGATAATTAAGAAATTCGAGTCACACAAATATTTTTAAATACTAATTTAATTAGTAAAGTAATTTCGAGCATATATTTTGGATTCTACCTGCTTAAGCCCGGTATACTCTTTTTTAATTGGTAACTTATTATAAAAGCAAATTTGCTTTTGCCATGTGAATCAACAAATGAGACACAAAATGTATTGTGTCAATAAGAGAACTAGTGCAATTTTGTTTTAAACCCTCACAAAACAGACAACTGCAGTAAAGAGACAGTTATGAAAATTAGAAATAGTAAAAGTAATAAAGAGAATGGTTTTCAAACCATAGTTGTTCTCTTAGTCTTTAGGAAAGAGTTTGTTTTGATTTGTTTTTTTTTTTTTTAAATAAATTTAAAAAAATATATTAAAATGCACAATTTTACTCAGTTTTAGAAAATAAGATTTTTATTGTATTTTTCGACTGATTTATTGTATTTATAATTTTCAATATAAAAATGAAAAATTAAATTCGAAGTGGTAATTCCCTTTACTGAAAATATCCGTTGATTAAAGTAACATAAGCTGAGGTTTTTATTAGTTGTGCCTTTTTATACTATAGATACAACTATATATCATCGTATGTGTAATATTATATTCTTCCATTTAGAGCTATGTGGGCATCTTGTCGCTGTTAGACAGCGAGGAGCAGACCAATATATATTTACGGAATGGTGAACCCATTAACTACCGCGTTGACTTTCCATTGCCCAGCAGTCCACCCAAGGTGACACAAATCAGACTCAATAATGTGGTGCTGTGCAGTGCAGCTCAGTGTACGTTAGCCACATGGGTTTACTGTATGTTCAGATAATTAATACGCTTCTTGCAGATCCACAACCACGGACAGCAATTGTACTTTCGCATAAGTTGACCTCAGTGCAACCGCTGAGCATTTTTAGACCAAATCGTATACCGACTGGTGTTAATTTAACGTGGTCTATACCGCCGATAGAAGAGCAGCCTGATTACAATATTGAACGCACAGAATACAAAGAGTGGACAACGCCCAGTCCGCGTCCAGTGATACAGCCCCAAACTGATCTAGACAGTCGAGTGGCACCAAAGCCAGCACAGATCGAGCAGTCGCTGAGTAGCATTTGTGGACGTGAAAAAGCTCTTACGACGCCTTTAATCTTCAAGGGTGAACAGCTGCAGAGAGGTCAGCTGCCCTGGCTAGTCGGAATCTACGAGCGAACATTAGACAATAGACTGCCCTTCTTCTGCGGCGGCACGCTTCTCTCGTCTTTAACAGTTCTGTCCGCTGCACACTGTTTCCGCTTTCCTGGACGTGATCTTCCCGCAAGTCGAACAGTTGTCTCCCTTGGTCGCAACACTATCGATATCGTGATGGCCGGCGAGTTGCGCGATGTATCGCAGTTGTTGTTCCACGGGGATTACGTTTATCCAAGCGCACAGGCAGATATGGTGCTCATCAGACTGGCCAGGCAGGTCCCGTAAGTAGAATATGACCGCTATTGATGATTTTATTTTAGTTTGTTTAACAATCTCCCATATTCAGTTTCAATGATTTCATCATTCCCATTTGCCTGTGGAGCGAGGAGTATCCACTACAGCTGCCATCTGGCTATAAAACCTATGTCGCTGGCTGGGGTGCCGATGAGAATGGGAACACCAACACGAAAGTTTCGAAAATCATCGACACGAATATTGTCACTGAGGCGGATTGTTTGCGTGAGCTGCCCAGAAGACTGGTGCAGCCCAAAACGATCTGTGCAAAACGTGAGAATGCCGGTCCTTGTGGCAGCGATGGAGGAGGTGGACTGCTGCTTCGGGAAAACAATGTGTGGCTGCTGCGGGGAGTCATCTCGCTGGGTCGGCAAAAGGACAATACCTGTGATCTCTCCAAGGCATCCCTCTACACCGATGTTGCCAAGCATATTGCTTGGGTGCGTCAGAATATGTGGGAATAGCTAAAGCCATAACCAAATTCAACTAAACTATTACTTAGTTACAAACAATTTATCCTGTGAAAAATGTAAAAATAAATCGAATCAAAATGCATAATCGTTTAACAAACGAGCTTTGCGTCATGCCGTATTAATGTACGTCATAAGCGTGTCATTTATATGCAAATTATTTCTTTTAACACTGAATCATTAAGATGAACAAATTCAATTTACATTCTTTTCCCACTTTGTAACAAAGACGTCGATGCAAAAACAAAGCGAGAGAAGCCGTCTGAAACAGAAAGAGCGATTGTCTGTTTAAGAGAAACATCTGGTTTTGTGTGAGATGAATAATTCCCATCGATCGCTTTATCGGTGAACAGTTTGTTTTTGAAATTTAATCCCATACACAATAGTCATCGCTTGGCGCTCTTCGAATGCGGTTTGGATTGTGAGTGCTCTTGGCCAATTAGCTTGCGAGTGTTTCTCCGTTTAGTGTTAGTTGTGCATTATAGCATCGTGTATAAAGAAGATGGAGCAGCTACTAATACTGTCCGCCATCTCTCTGACACTGTTGCTGTTAGCTTGGTCCAGTTCAGCTCAAGTGCCACGGGTTGCATGCCCGGAATACTTTCAATACCTCGGATACAATCGGGATTATATTGGCCGTGTTTCAGTACGGCATGATCCAAAATATGAAGAGAATACGCTTAGAATCGAGTTCTCACAGCACGGCTTGCTCACTTCGGTAAGTTTAAAGAATCTTGATTTGATAGGAAAACAAAACACTATTTTTCATTTGCGAATTTCCCGTAATAATAAAATGCAATGTTTTGTATTATAATCAATCATTGACCTCGATAAGACTCGTGATAAGACTTGTTGCATTATAATTGTTCGTGATAATATTAATAATAACTTATAATTATTATATTATTATATATTATAATATAACTTAATAATATTAATGTAATATAACTTAATAATATTAATTAACTTAATTAAAGATTTTTAATTAGCATTTTATGAACAATAATCAAAGCTGCCTCAGATTCAACATAAACTTTTTTCTTTGCAAAGCAATGTAGATATCAATTTTACAATTTGTATAATAATGTGCAAATAATACGAAAACTTGTAGATACACAACACTCCAAGCACTATTTCCGGAAGTTGTGTGACCGGTTTTATAGCACTTGTTTACGCTGCGTAGAAATATTAGATTTATTGTTGTCATTTGCTAATTTTCTTAATATAAACCACAAGTGTGTTGGTTTTACCAAGTTGATTCATTTATATATGGGTAGCATATTATAAATGATATTTGCTTCATTCCAATGATTTTGTCAAATCGTAAAAAGTTAATTATCTAAATTAGTTTGAAGACAATTAAAGCAGAATTACAAAGTTAGTCACTATAAAATTGTCAATTTGCCCATTCTTTTAGAGCAACGATGGTAGCCTTACACTGTGGGATGACGAAGAAACAACAAAGTTCAATCTGCGCTCTGGCAACCCTATTGAGTACCGCGTTGACTTTCCCACACCTGGAGTGTTGCCCAAGCTGACGAATTTGATGATGAACGATTTGGTCTTATGCACAGCATCGCCATGTAAGAAACCATCGATTGATCTGCACCTGCACCTAAGCCAACAATTAAACAATTCATTTCTTTTGCAGATCCTCCCACCAGCTCATTGCTCACTTTGACACACACGCTGCGCTTAGCTTACACGCCGTTATTTCCACAGCAGGTCTCTCAGCAGAATCCTCAGCGGATCCCACAGCAGAATCATCAGTGGATCCCACAGCAGAATCCTCAGCAGATCCCTCAGCAGAATCCTCGACGGATCCCTCAGGAGACGGTTGCTCGTGTTCCGGCATTAAATGCCTCAATACCTGAACCCAGTCGACGTCCCATAACACAGACGATGCCGGCACCAGCAGAGCCCAGAAATATCGGTTCGGGTCTCCTTCAGCTCAGTGGAGTGTGTGGGCGCGAAGGGCCCGTAACCTCGCCACTCATCCATTTGGGCACTGAGCTAAGACGTGGACAGCTGCCATGGATTGTGGCACTGTTCGAGCGTAATGTGGACGGTACAAATTTCTTCTGTGGCGGCACACTCATTTCGGCCTTAACGGTTCTCACGGCGGCGCACTGTTTTAGATCCAACGGTCGAAATTTGCCTGCCAGCCGTGCAGCTGTTTCGCTGGGTCGCATCTCGCTGGATCTGGTGTCGGATGGATTACTGCTTCCAGTAACGGAGGTGGCCATTCCTGATGAATACTCTTTCCGAACCTATACGGATGCAGACATTGCGTTGCTCAAACTTGAGACGCGAGTGCGGTGAGCATTGACAGTATTTCATCATGGCTGGGAAATTGTATTAAATTGATTAATTGCATTCAGCTTTGGAGAATTCGTCAAACCCATTTGTCTGTGGAGCGAGAGCTTTCTGCTGGACCTACCGTCTGGATACAAGTTGTATGTGGCTGGCTGGGGTGCCGATGAGAAGGGCAATGCAAACACACGTGTGGCCAAAATGACGGACACGGATATTGTGCTCGAGTCTGAGTGCCGACGCAATCTCCGAACAGAACAAGGCGCCCGGCTTGTTACCTCAAATACGCTCTGTGCAAGCAACAAACAGGCTGCGGGTCCATGCTCTGGCGACTCTGGTGGCGGCCTCATGATCCAACAGAACAATATATGGTTGCTGCGCGGTATTGTGTCCGCCGGTCAGATTTACACCGATCACTGTGATTTAACGCAACCTGTTATTTACACAGATCTGGCTAGGCACATCAGTTGGCTGCGCGAGAGAATTTGGGTCTGAGTGGCGTCGTTCTGCTATTAAGAGATTATTGTTGTTTGTGATAAGTCAACTAGGGAAAGAGAGCTTTCGAATTGTGTGCCAAAATAAATGCAAGCTTTGCTTAGATGTAATTGAAAAATTGCTGTGCAAGTGCAATTTGTCAGTGTTCGCAATTTGCATTCATTACGTGCACAACTCACAATGTCACCGGACAACGCCGGACTCCATCGGCGGCATCAACATTAACGGTAATCAGTCTAAATTTGTGGGGAGTGCGTACGGGTGGGGGATGGGGGAGAAAACAAAAAATGCGCCAATGTTACAAACGGGGTACAACAGGTGCTTTTTCCCGATGAGAGTGTCGCCTCTCTCACATAATCAATCCCTGTGTCTTTCTCACTCTCCCTCTCTCTCTCTCTCTCTCTCTCTCTCTCTCTCACTCTCTTGCTCTCCGTTCCTCTCTTTTTTTAAGCTGCGCAGCGCAGTTTGTTCGCCTGTGCTATGAATGGCTTTGGCATATCCTGTTGAATCTCGTCGTTGCCTTCGTCGTGTATTAAATCGCTATAAGATTTGTTGCATACCGTGCGGCACTGGCAAATGAACGCACGGCATTTAGCTGCGTTGCGCCTCGCCTCGCCCCGCCCCGCCCCGCCGTACCACGTTCGTCTCTCGCTCGCTCGCTCGTGCGTGCCCCACTGTCAACGGACAGTCAACGTTCAGCCTTCAAGTCGCACAGTTCGGCGCGGCAGCTGCTCCGAAAGTAGTCGACATCATCAAAGTCCGTGTGTGCTCAGCTCGTGTGTGTGTGCGTGAGTGTTTGTCGTGCGTGTGCGTGTGCGTGTGTGTGTGTGTGTTTGTGTGCCTCTGTGTGTGATATTCTCAATGGTCGATCAATTGGCACGGCTCTCGTTAAACCCTTATATCTTGAGCGCGATATATAGAAAATCGCATTAACACAAACACAAGTAACTAATTCAAGACGCTTAAATCGTGTTAACGGTTTTTGTCATCCCAAAACGGTTAATAGACAGCAATTGGCAACAATTTGTTAATTGATCTGATTGCAGCACGAAATGCAATCATTTATCGTCATGGCGCCTGCCGTTGTCCACTGAACTGTTATTTACTGGCCTTTGGCACACACACAACACACACGATTGCCACTCGGTCAATGGTCACGTTTGTTGACCATTTTTTGTTTAGCCGGGCAAAAGTAAATGACTCTGATGACAACGTTGCACACGTTTAACGGAAAAACTGTTGAACAAATGCAATTTCCGTTTGGAAAATGTGGCATGACGAAGGCTAGGCATTGCATGACATACTCCTAGGACAGTGTTTAATTTATTTTGCTCACATTGTGTGGAAATGAAAAATGAATAGCAGAAAATGCAGCAGCAGCCCCATCACTTGCTTATCGACAGAGGAAGGTGCATTCAAACAATAAACAGATCGTGTAAATAAACTTCACAATCGGAGCGAAAATGCCAAGCGGCGGTTGCCTGGCAATTTGTTGTTGTTGTTTATCATTCTGAGATTGAAGGTCGAGCGAACATTACCACAGGCAGCGATTACGAAAGCAACAATTAAGTTATTGTCTCCCAAATCCCCTTTCCCAATTCACTTAGCCTCTTACCCCAAAGGCAATATGGCAAATTCATTGGGCGCCGCAACGGCCATTGCCGCCCTTGCCGCAGCAGCAGCAGCAGCGGCAGCAACATCCACTCCTGCCAGCAGCTACAATAACAACAACAACATCAACAATAACAGCAAAAGCATTATCCATACCATCAGCAGCAGCAACAGCATCAGTAGTACAAATGGCAGTCGTCGTAACCACAGTGTGCTACTATTGGCAGCGGATCACCTGCCGTTGCAGCTGACAACCAGCCAGGTGGATCTGGAATTTGAAATCGACATTCAACTGCTGACAAATGGATATGATGGCACCACGGTGAGTTTAAGGGGGCCAGGGGGCTGGTTGGTTGGTGGGTTTGTCAATGTGAATTTGTGTCCTCTTATTGGGCATCGATTGTGCATTGTGTACTTGCTTGCCCTCGGCACTTGGCTTGTAAGCCTTATGTCCAAGGTGAGCTCGTAAAATGATGCTTTAGCACAAAAATGATTCAGGTATGATGTGCCTTTGCTTTAGATAACCTTGTAAATTACTATTTGATCGACTGCATGACAATGGTAAAAACCAAAAAGCCATCAAGTTTTACGAACTTCATTTTTATTACATGCGCGCATTTCACGAAACATTGTAGGTTGATTGCACATGCGGTTTATGGTGCGTATGCGCAATAAATATTTGTACTAGCCTTAAAAGCCGCATGCCTAACGTATTGTCAAGCCAAAGAGCTCGAAACCATATTATCCAAGCACATCATTCATTATTGGGCTAAGAGCCCGCTGCACAGCAATAAAAAATATTATGGATTCTGTGATAAAAACGAAATTTCAATTTAACAATATATAAAAGAATACTCTTCAAAGGAAAGAATTTTTTTGAGAATGTATATCTACATCCACTTAATAAAAAAAAAATGTAAATCGCATATAGTCTCATATTAAGCCATTTTCGATCCAGTAAAATGGATAATCGGGTAAAATTCAGCAAATGGAGAATAACTTTTAAGTGGTTTTCACTGTTTTAAATATTGTTCAATTTCTCTTTAATAACTTGATTTTACAGGTATTCGCTGATAATTGAAATCATTTGAAATCATTACCAGTCAATTATTATGCTGCACATATGTACAAAATTCTCACTTACAATAGTTTTACGCGCTATATTTTATCGAAATAATTATGAATTATGGCGCTTAGGTGCAAACTTTTCACTTTGTTCTATAAAAGTGTGTGTGTACCTTATTTAATTTCTCAGTAGCCAGGTGCTAAATGAATATGAATACGGGACTCATTAGCAAAGCACGCACATGTGAAACTTTTCTAGTGTCAGATGTACAACTTGTATACATGTACAAGTTTACATCCATGTACGAACGTATACATATATATATATCGATGCATAATCCACTTTTGAAAAGGGTGCACAGAGCTCTGGCTTATGTCAGTATGTAATCAGGTACACCAAACTTTATCCTTTATTTGGCAAACGAAAAATGTACGTGTTGCGTATGGATGTGGAAAATCACACGCAACACACACGACTGATAAACTCAGCATGTGCTATATAGCTGCCATATCCGTTGCAAGAATAAAGTTTGAACTGTTGCTGCTGAGCTGTTCGCACGTTTAACTTGCAATCTTATGTAAATAATGAGTGGCACGTAATTTGACGTGCTACGCTTAGAATACTCTGCAACTTTCTTTGCTGCACACACACTTCACACTCGCACACACAGCTGACACCACATGCGATAAGGCAAAGCCAACAGGCAGAGAATGGGGCAGCAGTGACGCTTATTTGTTTTCGCATAAATAGATTGTCAACCAGTTAATAAGCAGCTCTAATGTGACAAACGGGAAATGCACCACACACACTGAAGCAATACACAAACAATCCTATTAAAATTTGTTTGCATAGTTTATAACTAATTTTTCCATTTTCGATTTTGCTAACTTTGTTATCTAGTTAATGTTCCTGACAAAATTGGACGAGTACGAGCTAAATTTGTGCAAAACTTTAATGTGATTTTCTATATCACTGGCACACTGACATTGGCCATGCTCTTGCACACACGATAATCATTCCAAAGAATGAATTTTCCATCAAATCCGATCGCTGGCAGGCATTTTGCATAATAAGCATAATGCGCAATGGAACGCATTGTGCAATCCAATTGAATTATTAATCCACACGACCGACATTCTGTCATTGCCTTGTTCGTATATGCTCAAACAGAGATACACACACCCACACACCCGCACACACACACACACATGTTGGTTCGCTTTTGTTGCAAGTTTTTGTGTGTGCGTGTTTGTGTTTTGAATTAATTCTATATTTTCTATTGCCCGGAAGCAGCAGCATAAAAACCTGACATTTCCATTGTACCGCGTCTTTGCACACCCGAGTATAATAATAATAATAAAATATTAATAGCATTAAGTATTGTTATTTTGGTATAACATTGCACTGATTGCTCCGCATTTGCCTCTGCTATGCCAATAGCCCAATGGCCATTGTTCCCCATACACAATACAAACACACTCACACCACAAAGCGCGCGCACACACACACACACACATAGCAATCGAACCAATTGAAATGTGCCAACATTTCCGCCAATAATTTGTTGGAATCGACAATGATTACATCATTGCTAGTGGGAGTGACAAGAGATATTGATTCTTCCCCCGATTAATCCGAATGTGCTGCGCATCATGCTTATGATTGTTAAGCAGACAATTTATGTTCTTTTACTAGAATTGGTGGAGTGACAATGTCTTTCTAAATCGAGGTCTGTATTTATATATCATTTAATCAGCCTGCCAAATCTGTCTGTGTGCATATCGTGTGTTAATAATCATCTTTTGCTCATTATCCCCAGCTGAGCCGAATTATCAAATTAAATACAAATAATATGTATAGATTCCTTCGCTATTTATATATATATATATATATTTATATAGATATTTAAATTAAATACAGATTAATTATTATTCGTTTAAATTACGATATAAAAAAATATTAAATGCATTCATTTGTATATGATTTACAAATGAAATCAAGTCAAAAAAATGTACTTGACAAAAAAAAAATTTCGCACAATTGAATTTAATTATCCGGAATTAAATAAAACCATCAGCAATTTATGCGTGCTGCTGGCAGTTGACTGCCATTATTACAGGAACAACCGCAGAACAAATGAGCGTCATGTTTAAAAGCAAAATGCCCCATTTTATTCTGACCATAAATTGGGTCGCAAATATAGACCGCAAAATGGAATGCAAATGGCGAGCTTGGGGGCCACATGCAATTTGTTCCCTGCATGTAGGTGTGTGTGAGTGTGTGTGCGAGTGTGTGTGTATGTGGATGTATAAGTGCGTGCTATTTAGCCGCTTAGGGAAAGCAACTCTGGTCTTTTCACACCTCGACTTCTCCATTATCCTGAACCACAGACGCCGCAAAATGTTTGTCTAGGTGTTGCCATATAATTGTGCAGGGCATTATGTCTTTCTCTGTTTGTCCCTTGCTATATATTTATATATATGTATATATATATGTGTGTGTGTGTGTGTGTGTGAGGCAAAGAAGCAAATTGAGAATCGCAGGTAATTTCTGATTTTTATGTTGTGTGCATTTCAGTTTTCACTGATAGATGACCGCCCTTTTTGACGAATGTCAGTCAGATGGCAGCTAAAGATTTTTCAATGCACAGTCCAAGGTATTCAATAAACCCAAAAGGCTTTCGTTTTATGGACCATAAAAAAGGGAACCCCTTTCTTTTTTTTTCCTTCCTTTATAACATATTTTTTACTGTCGAGCTGGTCGTGTTCGCTGCTGGATTTCCAGCCATTGCTCTATTCAAACTGGGATCGATAACTGCAGCCAGTGAGCCCTGCAAGCCGTGCAAGTTGAGCATGTAATTGCGATATAACAATGAGAGATTATTCTATGGAGTGAGAGGCAGCGGGAATGGAAGGGTATATCTGTATGTTACTAACGCCACTTGGCCCAGGAGTATGCTGCAAATATGGTTGTTGGCTTGAAAACTGATAGTTATTCTTGTAATACGAAAATAAGTTTATATTTACTTATGCTTTACTTCTTGGACACTAACGATTCTAACGCAGCACAGTGCCAATTACCACGTTGTGTATTCGCATGTGGGTTTGGATAACTTTCACCATACGAGGATTGTGTCAATAATGGGTGAACATGAAAAAAGACAGAATCAAACTAGCTCTACTTTAGTGCAACGAGAGAAGTGCAGCTTTACATAAATCCATGTGTATGCGAGTATATGTATATCTGGTTCTGGTGCACCAACCGACTACAGTTATATATATGTTTGACAAGTTTGCTGCACGTTTGTCAAATTCACAACAGGCCAAGATGTCGACATCAGTTATAGAAAAACCAAGAAAGAACAGTTATGTTAGCCATGCCGAAGATTATATACACTTCTATACCGGAATCAAATTCGCGTCATTTGAATTTATAATCAACCGACCGATTGTTGCATGAGAGCTTTATATATGTATAAATGCTTATATGCAAATGTTATCAGCCTAAACACATTTCTAGCTAATGAATTTGGTTAGGATAACTGCTTAAACATAATCAGTTTTTCATTTAATAACTATTTAAATTTTTATAGTCGTCCAATTGAAGGCTTTTTGATTAAGCAGTTGAATCTGAATAATTTTTATCACAAATATTAAAATAATATTAATATGCATGATTTCTGATTTGTATATTTTGTTAATCAAAAATATTTTTCATACAAAAACTAAACACTACCGATTGTGTCTATGACAAGAATATAAAATACTGATCTGATCCAAAAAAAAAACCAAAAATTTCATAAATATAACTTTTACAAAGAAACAGAAAAAGCTAAAGTGACTAAGCAAGTGTTGCTTATCAAGCAAAAATATATACTTTATGGGTGCGAAGACGTCTTTTTCAAATTGTAATACAAAATTATAATACCCATCAGAAGTGTATAGAGAAAGCTAGATGGCATAAAATCGATTGCGTTTCACTCCAAGCTAATGTGTGATGAAGCGGCAACAGCAGTCTTAGGAATGGCAGCCAGAAGCCTGAAATCGAAATTGACAGACTGAAATTTGCAATCAGCTTTAGTCAACTCCTTTGTCATTGCCTCCCAATCTCTGAGGAGCGACAACGATAACTGGTTCTGCTGGGGCCTGCTAATTATTGTGCCCGCAGATACCTGGGCGAATCGATTGCTCAATTTAAGACCAGGTGATGCTTACACATGCCAATTGTCAGCGCACAAGTGCACAACAGAAGAGGTTACCACACCCCAGAAAGGGCACTGCCAAATTAGCATATCCTCTGTTGTTGTCCTTCGATTGCTTAACACCCACACACACACACACACATGTATTTATCTATGTAGGCAAACTTAGTTGGTCTGCTTACATTTCAGAATTTACATGGATATCCGAGGATGAACGCCAATTTAAAACATACTCTCCGTTTGTCTTCTCGGTAGATGAGCCAATAACTGGGTCAGCTCTGAGAGCTGCTAAGCTCAGCAGCTCAGCGACCATTGGGGCATGTGAAATTTTAATAACTTTTATGGATTATCAGAGCAGAGCTAAAAGACCTTTTAATTATTTACCTAGAGCAAAAATGTGGGGGTGTGCTGACAAGCAAAAAGCAACTTAGATTGCTTTTGGTGTGACGCCACTTAAAACTTGCCGCTTGCCGGAAAGTGGCAGATTGGGATAGTCCAAGATCAAATCAGACCCAAGCGTACACCGCACGTGTGAATCTTAGCCCAGAGGAGTTAAATGTTCGTTTTGCGTTCTCAAGTTGCTGCACAGTCTCGGCACAAATCTAATTAATGCTTTAATAATTGAAAAAGCCATCAGGCATTCATCTCACAAAATTTGCAGTCCCCTATTTCGCTTATGTGATTATGTGTTATTTTTCTTACCTAAAATTCAGCCACATTCTATCCATTTTAGGCTCATTTGCATTTATGCACAGGCTAGTAATCCTTTAGAAAATTCCATAGATGCTTTGCTTCAATTAGGAATATTTGCCAAATTTGACGGGCGGCACATGTGTCAATCTGAATTTTTTTGGGGGGCACACTCGAGTTTTCTAGTGTCTCATCACCTATTTTCGTAATTACAAGCAGCTACAGAACATTGCCTGTTTGGCAGATAGGGACATGTTGACATGACTTTTAGCTTCGTTTAATTATGCCAAATGCCAACAATGAACACAAACAAAACGCACAGACGCACACACACACACACACACACAGGCACAGGCACAGTGTCAGACAAACAAATGTGCACACAACTTGTTACTTGGCAATCGTAGACAAATGCAAATAGAGAAAACTCGACGACAGACAACGTTGGCCTGCGGGATGAAACAGTTCAGCTTTATGCAATTGTCAACTGGCACACAGGCATTGACAGTTCCAACAATGGCAAGAAGCACACTTTGACAATTGTTATTACAACTTAAACATGTGCTCCAAATGAGTGGGCGTGGCTGACACCCTGGGCGCAGTTGTGACACATGTGCTCCGCTTACAAACTGTTGAGCAAGTACAAAAGCTTATTCCAAAGTCATAAACAAGTTGAAGATGGGTTGGAGTTAGAGACAAAAACGACAATAAGTATATTAAAAATTTATGGTTAATCTTACATGCATAAATTGTCTGAACACATATTAAACATAAGCCGTAAAAGATAAAAACATTTTAATTTCATAATTAAAAATTATATACGGATATATTTTATTTAACGTAAAAATTAAAAATTTATATTTTTAATAGCACGATTTAATAATTATTTTAATAAATTGTATGTTATAATTGTTACTTTAGAATTAAAATATGTATAAATTTAATTTGAACATGATTTTTTTAAGACTTTATAGATTTGTGCGCATAAATTTATATAACTGAAAATAATTGCGACTCGACTCGACTTCATTTTTAAAAAAAAGAGTATCTAAATTGCCTTTTTTTTACGAGCCAAGATATATTTCTAAATGAATGTGTACCCTTTGCCAGACGACTTTAAGTTGCGGCAGGAATTTTTTTAAAGCTAATTTTAAAATTTGGTCAGCCTCAGCAAATATTTGCGGAGCGCATAAATCAGCATGTTAGCACTGTTATTATGGTATCAGTGTATGGGTAAGCCAAGTCGGAGCAGACCATGCCAAGCCAATGTTGAGCATATATTTATACTTACAGACACTTCCTTCTGCCCAATTTCCTGACTTGCCAAACTAAATACTTGGCGAGCGTGTGTGTTGGAGTGTATTATATATATTATAAATAGAGCTAAGAGCTGAGCAGGAAACGCCTACGAAATTTTCTTGTTTATTATGCGAATTTAAATTTATGCTAATCATTGTTGTGGCTTGTCTGATCGTAAAGTGCAAGTCAACCATTCCACAGTTTACGAAAGCCACTCAATATAGCTAACTGTCAGGTTCTGTGGCTTTAAGAATGAATATATATTAAAAACGTGATATATACATTTTTAGACAGCATATATACTGCCATACTTGTGCATGTACTAAATCGTCGAAAGTAATTTACATAAATGCTGCATTAGTCTGATGCAGTAAAAGTTGCGCTTTCAGCTTTAAGATTTAAAAAAAAAAAAAAACTTTGACAATAACTTCAAAGTTCTATTAGCTGATTTCATTTCAGCTCAGTGAAGTCTATCAACTCAATAAATTGCTTATGTAAAATGTGTCAATGAAATTGAAGTTATGCCAGAGCGAATTAAACTGGCGAAGCAAAGCAGCCAATTTAATACCGAGCTGAGCTATGCACAAGAATGAAAGCAAAGAGGAAAGGAAATCGAATAAAAGTCAACACTCTTCAGATATTGAATATTGATTGGTGGAGTCAGAAATGCTATGTAGATGCCTGACATTTCTCTGTAAACGAAGGGAAGAAAATTTTAATTTTATTTTGAAAATTACTTTAAGCTGCTTTCAGGAATTATTAAATACTTCAAGAAAAAGGTATGCAAGCAAAATAATAAAAAGGGAAAATTACGAGTTAGAATTTGGAATGAACTGAAATTTATAATATATATTTATATATATGTATATATATATATATATATATATGTATATATTTATTTATATAAATACATATATTAATTCACATACTCGCTACTAATCAAATATTAACTTATATGGATCTTTGGATAATATCAGAAATATTAACAATTTCAAAAACAAATGACATTTTAAAAAACTTTAATGTTCTCGAGGGAAACAAAGTGTGTATAATACCTGTTTTTGTTAACCTGATTGCATATCTAAATAAGCGTATCTGTGTGTGTGTGGCTGTTTTATGGAAGTGCCAAGTACAAGCGGCGTGTTATTTCCGGTGCGGGCTCAAAGCTGGCTGTAGAGGAGCAACAATGGTGTCAGTTCTGTAACCGCAACAGATTCACAATATTTCAATCACAAGCTGCTGGGCATTTTGGACTCGTAACAGGGACAATTTGCCATGTACGCCGGATATTAGCTGGCAAAGTATATAAATCATTTGTATATATATATATATATGTGGTATTATTATTTTTTACTTTTAAAGTCACTTCCTGAAAATTCCAAGTATTTATGCTATTAAGTCAACTGGTGTCATGTTTCTTTAAATAATACTTGAATACTTAAAGCTCTAGTTGCGAAACTGCTCAAACGACAATGTGAAGCGAGTAAAGTAAACAGGATCCATTCAGTCATTATAATGGCGTATGACGCGATATTAAAAATCATGTTGCCTTTGGTGTTGATGTTGCTTATTATGCGCATGTTCTGCCATTGTTTTCCTTGTAAATCACACTACTTCCGGCAGGCGCTTATACTTACACTTATACACTCACCTACAGTTGAACGCACAAATGGACAGATAGACAGACAGACAGACAGACAGACAATTGGCAGCATGCTGACAAGCAAAGGAGGAGTGTTGCCTTTGGCAACAGTTTTATGCAATTGATGTTGCTGTTATTGTAGTTGTTGTGTGGAACAGGTTTTGCGACTTTCCTTTTTTTTGCACAATATTATTGTAGTCGACTTTGTTGCGTTGCTCTGTTGGCCGCCGGCGGCTGGCAATTTGTGCGTGTGAGAGCCCATGCCGCTTTGTTCTGTAGGGGATTGTGTGTAAGTGTGGCTGTTTTGCCGTTTAATCAACGCTTAACTTTATAAAGAGGACCTACACGCCTATATCCATATACACACACACACACACACACACAGCCACTCACACTTTCGTAAGGAAACATCCTGCAGCCAGTTGTTTGTGATACTGTCTTTATGTTTCTGGTATTGTCTGCCTTATCCGGAGCAGTTTAATAACAATCTGGGTACATAATAATACTTAAAGAACGTTTTAAAATGTATGAAAATTCACATTGGTCACCGTAGGCTAACTAACATTAGATTGCACTCAAAATGTATAAAATTTTCTTCTTTCATTTTCTAAATGGAGCTTGATAAAAAATTCATTTCATACAATGTTTTTCGCAAGAGATGCCATAAAATGAATTTCAGTGCAGCGATCTTAAAGATTCGCGTTAGTTTACTACAAACGTAATAATTTATTATGTCTCTCTTTAATTGTAGGTATTTTTGAAGATTTGCAGTAGCGAAATATAAGTAAAGTTCGCCATTCAAAACACAATTAAATATCTAAAAGGGAGCTAACTAAGGCAATCAGAGCTTCCTTACAAAGAATAAAGTACACAAACATCATTTTCTAAGTCATTTCATTTTCTTTAACTCTTTGGGCCACCCTCTTTAGCTCTCATTTGACATTTGTTGACCATTTTTATGGCCAATTAAGTGCAACAGATGCTATCACAGTTACTCTTATTTGTATGGGTATTTATTTAATGGCATTACACACTCTTTTACAAAATCACTCACAGCTTTTGTTTCAACTCTGTGTCGGCTTGGGTCTTCATTGTGAAACAGAGTTGAAATTGAATAGTTTTAAATTCACATTTAATAATCTGCTATTCGATATAATGTGGCTCCTCTGTTTACTTACTGTAACAACTTGCACTTCGGAGATATAAATATGTTTTTAAATATGATAAAGATTACTTTATAAAGAAATTTATAGATAATAATAGCTTTTGATGCGATTTAGCTGGTATCACATGATATAATAAAGACACAATATTAAATAACATTTTAAATCTGATTATTTAATGAACATGTTTCTTGAAGCCCAATGACACACAAAAGCTTTTAATGTTTGTTTTTTTATCTCCTGTACGTGGGTTAATCAAGAGTTCTAGGAAATGCCGAACAACTGGAGCACTGAGCTCCAATTAAGTTTTGATTATTGCAAAATCATGGCAAATTATGCGTTATGCTTAAATATCCATTACGATTGGTCGTTTACTCGTAAACATGTTAATGTTGTTTGGAGCTGACTTAGGTGGCCACTGGGTTTATTGCCTGGCAATCAATGAAGCTGGCCATAATGAATAATTTGTGTTGTTGGTATGCAAATCGGCGACACGAATTCAGTGCTGAAAATGCCTTTGGGCTACATTGTGAGCTGGTTAATTACTTGATAAAGTGTAGCTATTAAATTATGCAAGGACCTCGAAGACTGTGAAAGCGAACGCTGGCAAATATTGACTCAAGAAGCTTAAGTTAATATTGGAATTGAAATTAACCCCATCAAGTATTCAAATTAACTTCATTGGCAAAGCTTCACAAAGATCAAGTCAGAAATTTAACTCAAATTTAATTATTAATTATTAACAATAACAATTTGCTCTGTGCTTCCATTAATGCCACTTTCATGCCCAACCATGTTATGAAAAAATCTGGTAGTTTGTTGATAAATTGGAATATCCATAACACTTATCATATATTTTAACTTTCGGTCTGTGTCTGCTCTCCACAAATGGTGGACGATATGGGGATAATCCTGCTTTTGCACTGAAAATGACACATTTCAGATAATTAGCAACTTTTAAGCAGCTTTAAAAATGCATTCACAAAAACTGAATGACAGGCTGCGAAGTTAATTTAATAAAATGAAAAGTGAGTTGTGCAGGTTTAGACAGACTCCCAGATCCCTTTCCACCTTACAGCAGCATGTAGCAAACGAAATACATATTCTTGCAGCTGCCGCAATTTTATGCTTAAATTAATTAATTGCATGTGTCAGCGGTTTTGGGTCTGCTTTTTAGCATTTTCATTTGCATACTTGTTGTTTATGTTTCGTATATATGTATTGTACATACATACTTTGCGGTAAATAAATTCTTTACATACTTTGTGCGTGTGCGGCACATAAAATGAACTGAGAGGGAATTGGCAACACTCTTATAGATATTTCCTTTCCAAGCACTCATGCCACACAGAGATAATCACTTTAAAATGTTGAGAATTGCTAGCTCTAAGATTTTTCGAATTCCATAGAAATTTGCATTGCATACTTTTTGGGGTGCTCTTAGTAAAAGTATAATTTTGAATTTAGACTGTAATTCTTATAATATTAACACTCTCTCTAAATAAATTTTTTAAATTTGACTAGGTGAGAGAAATATTTTGCTCATAAAATATGAAAATTAACTGAATTAAACTCTAAAACCTATGTTTGTCTATGTTATTTGACAATTCTCTTATGTATCGATGTGATGACACAAAGTATTGATAATAAGAACTAAAGTCATAGATTTTCAATATTCAAGGTTGCCAAACTGTTGACGTACCGGAAACGTTGCCGGATTCATTAAAGTTATAGCACCTTCAGCTGGCGCATACAAAGCGAAACCATTATTCACAATGGCTGCTTGGCTTGCATATTAATGGCGTCGTGTGGTCAAAGCAGAAATGTTGGGTTGGCCACACTTTTATTATGCTCAAATACTTTCATCGCTTAATTGAATTTTATTTTTGTGCCCACATTGTTATTGGTCTGGCAATGCAGACTATGTTTTTATAGCAGGACTGTCAATTAAAATATATTCATTCGCACATTCATTTTTTATATCGGAGAAACGCTGTGTTGTGGTTTGCAATTAAATTTGTATTAAATTCATGCGCACATTTGGTCAGTTATCCAGTTATGCGAACGAAAGAAATACATACATAATAACATAGACACAGATACACTAATACATCCATACATTTTCTGACTGGCAACACCACAAGACAAAAGCGTAATAACAAACACATAACTCAGCCAATAACAGCTGAAGCTTTGCTGAGAATAAAACTGTTACGATCCCAGCTTAATATTACAAATTAATTATATTATGGCTTAGCAATTTTCTGTTTTAAGCCCAATAGAAGATTGCTGCAACTTTGTCGATTTTAATTATGAATAATGTTTGCTTTCTGGGCCTTGTGTGTTGGTAGCTAGCTTCTAGGCAACCGCATACGCCAAATGATTAATAGTTTCTCTGTGAGCCCAGGCAACCGCAGCCAGATATGTGAACCACAGACAACCAGACACGCCAGAATGGTAGAGAAGCTATGAGCTGAGGTAGACAGAATGTAATTGAACATTGAAAGCCAGCGAAGACTAATGCTTGCCATTTAATTAGTGTAAAATGTTTCGTTCTTAAACAGTTTTTTTTTAATAAGCAGACACTTTATATATTTCATTAGCTTAGTCTTTGATGTTAATTAAAAAGTGTCTTTAACCTGCGCAAACTGGCAATGCGTAAAATACCAAGTTGCTTCATGTTTGTCGTTTGGACACATAAATGCTATCCAATTATGAGTGTTTTATTTTTATAGAAAGGTTAAAATATGATGTTAGCTTACTTTATTGGCTTGTTTGCACTTAAAGTCACTCAAAATTGTATACATGTTAATTCATTGCAGCTTACATCGTACTTCAATGAGACGAGCTGGACAAATGCCTCCGAAATGGATACAATAGTTGGTGAGGAACCGGAACAGCTCTCACTTGTGTCAATTGTAGTTGTTGGTAAAGTAAATGTCGTTGAATGTCTATATAGCTGAAAACACTCACCAGCAGCAGCATCGTCAATATCAGCACGAAAGCACAACTCGTCTGCTGTTCAAATAGTGCACACAAACGCATGTTACTCCAAATACACACACAACCGCACACACACACACACACACACTCACCTAAATGACATTGGCTCGACCACCATAAGTATACTATGTTTATGAATGTTCACGTTTATTTCACACCTACATACACATACACACACTAATTTTATGCTCTCTGTTCACAATGGTGCTCCACACGCCGCAGGCATCTTTTTATCGGTGCTGATATTCCTTTCGGTTGCCGGCAACATACTCGTCTGCCTGGCCATCTATACGGAGCGAAGTCTGCGCCGCATTGGCAATCTGTTTTTGGCCTCATTAGCGATTGCGGATCTCTTTGTGGCTTCTCTGGTGATGACATTCGCTGGTGTCAACGATTTGCTCGGTAAGTACGATTATCAATTTGCTGTCAGCGTAATGGAAATTTGCAATTGAAATTGTGCCGCGATAAATTTATGTAAAATGCTGCAGGCTGTCGCACAAAACAAACGACTCGACAGCATGCAAAAAACTAAAACCCCATTTCGGCTAATGGAACCAGTTGGGTGGGTTGACATTACATGACTACCGGTTGGTTGACGTGTGCTGCTCTGAGCGTATTTTATGTGCCTGGCAGCGCTTAAGCCTGATATCTTGTGTGGCTTTGTACAATACCTTTCAAAGTGTCAGCTACACTGTAAAGCCGGCTGAGTGGTCGCAGAACACATTGAGTTCTTGCATTTGTGCTTCACAGAGTGCAGAACATGAATGCCGACTGAAAAAGGTGAAAGTACTTAGCCAGTTGGTTAAGAGCTAACGCAGTTTCAGTGCTCCTAGCTAATAGACAGAATTCATCGCCAGCCTTGCACTCGCATTTATATACATATATATGTACACTCTGAAAAAATAACTCAGACAGACATTTAAAAAAAATATATACAAAAACAGCGAGTACCAACCAGTAGTAACCTACAATAGGTGAGTACCTTGAGTAGATGTGGATATCTACCGTTAGAAAACTGCAGAACAGAACAGTGATAAATATCATAATAATAAATAAATTCAGCTTCATTTTAATGTGCAAACACAATTATCGAACGAGCTTTATATCCAGTTCAAGGCCATTTTTAACGTTTTAATGTCTGATAATATACATATATTCTTTCAATAGAAAAAATAGCTTACTTTTCCCTTTGACTTACTCAGACAGAGTAGGCAATCCCTTAACACGTTGACGTTGATAAAGTTATCAAGATGCTGGCAGCTGGGCTGCAATCTGTATCAGCTGCCTCTTTGAGGGGGATACTTGAAATAGGAGTATCCAAAGCATTCGCTGTAAATGAAATCCCTCAAAATAGTTGAGAACTGAGTAAATAACTGAAAAATTAGACACTGAGTTGACTGTTTAATAAGATGAAACGATTCGAAGAATCGCTGGCAGCTACAGTTAGCTGCTATTCCCGGGCTCTGTTTGCAGCTGACATCCATGCGTGTTCAGCGAGTTCCAAATAAGAGGGCCAAAACACAAACAACTGCCAAGAAAACAGCGTGCCACGCACTTGTTTTGTATGGGCGATTGTGCTCAAGTTTAGTGATGCGTTACCTCCATAACAGAGCAGAGCAGAGCAGAGCAGAGCAGAGCAGAACAGTACAGAATGGAACTGTATACAGAGAGAGATACATTCTGCTCTATATACGCTATATGTTTGTCATTCCGTTTGTCTGTCTGTGCGTGAAAATAATAAACGACTTTGCCACTTCAAGATGGAAATAGGAGCAAGGAAGACGCTTCTGGAACTGCCACTGTGGCCATCGCTGCTGCTGCTGCTGCTGCTGCTGCTGCTGCTGCTCCTGCTGCTGTGTAAGCACAGAGTGTGAAAAAATAAATAAAAAATTCTTTGCCTGCAGAGTGTTGAAGACAAACAGCATTTTGGAGTGCCAGCTGAGGTGCCTCAGGGCCAACATATACCATACATACTAGGTACACATGTGGATTGAGAGCTGTTCAGGCAAATTATTTTCGACGAAATGCCAGCAAACATAAGCCTGTATGCGTGTGTGTGTGTGTGTGTGTGTGTGTGTGTGTGTGGGGGCAGTAAAACAACATTTGCCATGCTCCAAGGCTGGCAAATCAGCAAATAAACGCACCAGCTCCAGCATATTTATACAAATTTGTGCAACAACAGGCCACAGGGATACTGAGAGATGGCAACAGCTGCGCCAGCTCACAAATTATACCAAATACTTGCCAAATCTCTGAATACAACACACACGTATGTGGCACAATACGCAAAGGCAATAAGTATTTATAAATACATTTATATAACTCTGTATGAAAGCCACTCGAATTATTTCATGATTTAGTCCAGAAGCCCCCATGTCGTGGCCCCCAGCGCAGCCCTCAGCAATGCTTACTAACTGAAAATATTATTATCAAGCATAGCTTTGTAATGATTTGCCAGTTTTCATTTACATATATACAATGAACATATTTGCAAATCATCGTTGACTCAACATTTTGTACAATTTTAAAGTCTTCTTCAAGGAAATATTTCACAATATTTGTGCAGGGCAACAAATGGTACAAATTGGATTGTAGATTATTGAACGTTTTTTTATTTATCTGTTTTATGTGTGACTATAATACATATATAGTCTGAGCCACTAATATTTTTATTGGGCAATCAACTGTCAGATATCATTTTCATATAAGTGCCAGTTAATGAAATTAAAATGAATATATCAATATGTTACCAAATGCTTTTATGATTCATTCCGTCAGCAGGCTTGAATTAATACAATTAAGAATATGCCAATTGAATATTCATTCCGCTCAACTTAATTAAAGCATACAAACTACAGGAGAGATTTATCAGTTCTAACGGTTACTCAAATATTTGTACGCTTGTCAGTAAGCTCAATAGTTGTTCAGGACTAACTTATGGTTCTAGTCAGTGTTATTGTCACTGACTCAATCTGATGTAGAATCCATTGAGAAATTATATCTTGCATTCAGCATAAAAGTGATGTGGCAGATTGCCAAAATCTTTTATGCTGATGCGCCACATCCTGTGGGCTGAAGAGATATATCCTGTGACACGCGTGGCACAACTGGCATAAAACCAAAAAAAATAAATATAAAATAAAGCCAAGATATATGCGCATCGTTAAATATGATGAAATCAGCTCTCAGTCCAACAGATTTTAAATAAATGTTTTTAGTTTTGAGAAATGATATTAAATTTATCATAACGCTACACTTATGCGGAAACTCGAATATATGTGATATCCATGTGACTGTTATTTACTACAAGGGCCCAAGTGGACACAGCACCGGACATCCGCTTTGTCCGCTGAATTCGGACACGCACAGAGCTTGTCCGGCTGTCTGGTTGACGAGTCCTATTTGCCTTAATTGCATCGCACTAGTAGCATTGCGACAACATTGAGTCGTGGATTTTTTTATTTTCATTGCATTGCAACACAAATCAAATGTAAATAACGAAAGAGGCACACACATTTGCAGAGCAAAAAAACGGACAGGAAAAGGAAATTATTTTATGAAATCGCTCAATTTACTTTATGAAAGACGGGCAGAATCGACAGCCAAATACCGTATTATCTTTTCTGAACATTGTTGCAATTTCTTATGGCTTGTCCACATGAAAAATTTAACAGAATATATGTATCAAATAATACGAACCATTTGCTAACAAGCGAATTAATATATAATTCCGTGCGACAGCACATTAAATTGTATGTTAAAAATGGCAAGGAACACGAGCAAATGCGTGAAAGATAAGATTTATTATCAGTTGTTTATGGAAATCACTCTGGCTTATGTAAATATACCCCTTTATATCATGTGAAATGGGTAATTGCATTTTCGTGTGGCTGTGGCAATGTTTTTTGTATGTTGTTGTTACATTTATTGCTGTTGCCCAGAAAATTAAGAGTTTTTCTCTGGTCTCCGTTGGCCGTTGGCCGCAACATGGCAATTTCCGCTCGAACATAACCACTTACTGTATTGCATCCAGATTGCGAGTGTATGGGAGATGTTATTAAGTATTTCGGACATGCATTCAGTCAAGCAGTTAGTCACTGAGTTTGACCAATCAATCAATAAATAAAATAAAACTCAACTATTACTCTATATTTTTGCAGGCTATTGGATCTTTGGTGCAGAGTTTTGTGATACATGGGTGGCCTTTGATGTCATGTGCTCGACGGCGTCTATTTTGAATCTGTGCGCCATATCCATGGACCGTTACATACACATCAAGGATCCGCTCAGGTGAGTGCCGAGAGTAACTAATAATAATGATGATGATGCCAACGACATCGCATCCGTCACTCTCATAATGAATTATACAATTTATCAATAGACACAGCCTCACCTACAGCTGCCCGTCATCGCGTGATTCACATGAATCTATCGAATATAATTGTGCATCGGGCAGCAGAGGGTTCTACTGGCTGTAGGAGCAGGTGTCTGCCCCCATATTGATTTTAGTAGTGAATACGTTTTTAGATTCCAGAAAGCTGCTCCCAATTGTTGTCTGCCATCAAGTGAGTGGAAAATATTATTGATGTGACATTGACGCTCCACTGAAAGCCCGATTAAATATCGATTTATTAAAATCAGACTTGCCACACTCAACACCCTCTATTCGAGCGGCATTCCTTGTCATGCACATTACTCATTCGCCGCGTTGACATGCACATCACGTTTCTCATTGGCGCGTTCTCATTTTGGTCGTTCACTTTATGGCCGCTCCACAGGCACTCGGCTTATTTATGGCGTCGACTCTCATTAATAGCAGCACATAATTGTTTCATTAGTAACAGATTTATTGGGCATTAACGACTTTATATCAGACTCCATTGTTTCGCGCAGTGTATTTAAGTTTGTTAGGTACATCTACTGCAACGCCAGTGTCTTGATTTGTGGCCTTAGTTGGTCAACTTGTTCGGCAAGTGATTTGCAACAGGCAAACGACTATCCCAATAGCTTCTCAATTCTCAAACTTTCGAACACACACGTGTTGTGTGTAAAAAAAAAAAGCAAGAAAAGGTAGCTTGTTCAACTTGATTGAAATGTTCGTAAGTCTAATTTATTTTGCACTAAATTTTTATATCTTTCACTACCAAAAGCCATAAACAATTCCAGCCATTATCTTGGCTCGAATTGGTTTTTGTATCTTAGGGAAGATCGTGTTTCACCTGCTGCGAGTAATTTAAACTCTAACGTGTGTGTGTGTGTGTGTGTTGCTGTTTGGGTGTGGGTGGGTGTGTGTGCTGTTGTGTATGTTTACTTAGCAAACACAATGGAATCCTACTCGGCTCAGCTGGCCACTTGCATTGCCATGGCCATTTCTCATGTCTGGGTGTGACACAATGTCTTGTTCTGTTTGTGGCATTTGTATTGTATTTTGCCAGTTGGCCAACTTCAAGCAATATGCAATTTCTGTGTCAGTTTACTTTGTGGTAGACAAGCCACTGTGGAGCCGTGGTAAATAGTGGAAATTGACATGGACAAAGACACTCAAACACACTCAGACGGAATGCGGATATAACATTATTAACGTTGCTCGTTTGTGCCTCATTGTGGTTAGAGCAGCAGCGGCAACCACAATTGTGGGTTAATTCTTTTTTTTAAGAGCACAAATATTATCAAGTTTTGGGGCAAATTTATAACATGTCAGTGGCAAGCCGTGGCCAAAAAGGATTTCACGAAATGGCTGCTCGCCACACACACCCAAAAGTTGCTGACAGGCGTGCGTGTGCGTGTGCGTGTGTATGTGTGTGTGTGTGTGTGTGTTGGTAAAAATGGTGCTGACCAAGTCGCTGACAGCCGAAGGCAAAGTCACAGCAGCGACACAAACGAAATTAATGTGGCACCGCGGCTGTTCAGGGTACAACTACAGCTGGATGTGGGCAGGGATGAGGTGGTGGTGCTTAACGAAATAAAAAAAAACTTTTCAGTCCACATATGACAACGAAACACTTCTGGACTAAGCTGCTGCTCCCTAGCTGCTGCTCCAAAGAGCCATAGTAAATCCTTTGATGCTATTTTCAGCACAAGCCAAAAGGAGATACATATTTTTTTGTCCTTACCACAACCCACCAACCGCGTTGTCCATCATCTATCTCTCTCTCTCTCTCTCTATCTCTCTCTCTCGCTCTTTGTCTCTCCTTTTACTCTGTCACTCACTCCATTTCGCTCAGTTTCAAGCTTTCGGGCATTTGTTGGTCCACTTGCACCTGCCACATGTTGGGCAACAGCTAAAGCTTATTCGATTATGAAAAATGTTATACGACATTCGTATTGAAGAGCCATTTATTTTAGCCATGTTTGTGTGTATTTTTTTTAATTAAATCGGATTTTTTGAGACCATAACGAGTTGGGGCAATGGCACACTTCATCGACTTGCCAAAGTTGACTAGACCATAAAATGTGAGTTCTGGTGGCACTTTTTATTTTCAGCCTGTCAAGCATTTGAATGCGAAAAGTTTGCAACGGTTTGTTAATTTGCAGTCATTCATAGCTGCCACAGTGGCTGTTTTTAATGAAGTCATGAAAAGTTTTAAATAACGCAAATTTAATAAAGCTATTAAAAAGCCGGCTATTGACGAGTTAGCTTAAAAAAATACCATAAGACTGTGTACATTGTCGCCATAGAGGCAGGAAAAATGATCATATTTCATTTTATATTGACTGTATTTTCCTTTTATTTCGTGTTGAAGTATTCCATGGACGATTTTCATGGACTTAAGGCTTTGAAATTATCTCAAGCCAAAACCAATTTGCTTAGCTTAACGAGGATTGCTCGTAGAACAAACGAAATGTGTCTTGCCTACATTTTCTGGGATGTAACCTGTGGGTCAATTTTAACACACATTTAAATTGAATTTGGCCACTGCAGACTCTAGCCTTATCCTCCTGCGCCCAATTCCATTTTGCCAAGTTCTGAATGTGTCTGCGGCCTGCACTTAAAGCCTCAAGCAGTCGCCTAGCACATCGACGCCAATTCCCTTTGGGTGGTTTCACTGTCAGCGAAAATACCACGCCACGCAATAAATTCTGAACTTATTTGTATACACTTTGTGAAGGATCATAACTTAGTCGTATATCTATTTGGCTGATAAGTACATAATGGAGAATTAATGCATGACTTTTAATAAAAAGAGTGAAAATAATTGTAAGTGTAAGTTGTCAAATTTTCAACAATTATTTTTAGAGGAATATTCAAAAAATATAATCGATATCGATAAGGTATTTAATCTTCGGCAAAGTGCTTTTTTCATATTTTCTCTTTGGGCTGTCTAAGCTTGGCTCTGATTGCTGCGTGTCTAGCGTTTTATTGCTGGCCCCAAAGAGATTGATGTCAGTTAGGCATCGTTGGCGCTGCTCCTTATGTAAATCTGATTTATTTGCATGTCAAAGTGGGTACAATGAGATGCTGGCAGAAGTGTCATAGTTCGCGGGATGCGAACCAGAGTCGCTGCGGCGTCTCATTAGGCTGGCCACCTCGGACGGTGAGAAAGATGCGTGGTATTTTCATAGCGTTTTAAAATAATTGCAATCGTTTAATTTAATTGCGCCTGCCAAGATTTGCGCGCTGGCAGCGAAAATAGGCAACTGAAAGACGTTAAAGAAAATAAATAACAAAAAGAAAAACCGAGACAGAAACACACAATTTGAATGAAAAGCGCGCTGAAATCTAATTAGAAACAGGCGCTGACAAAGTTCAAATTATGCTGGAATTAAGCAGGATACAAAATAAAAATTTTGTTTTTTTTGCGATGAAGCTGGCAGCTTGGCAGATTGGCAGCCTGGCAGGCTGTCATCATCGTAACTGTCACATCCACAGCAAGCATTTGAGTGCATGCTCGTGTCAGGCATAAAATATACTTTAAACTGCAATAAAAAAGTTCTGCTAACTTTATTGTCAAGCCGGGGAAGGTGGGGGCGGGGCAGTCAGAGGAAGCTGGCATAAGAAGCTTAAGCAACAAAAGTCAACAAGAATGACGCTTTGGGGCATGTTAGTAATTGTGTTCTTTTGGGTTTGGGTTTTATTTTTTTTTTTTTTTGGCTGTTTTGGGTTATGCCTGCAAACACATTGAGCAACAACAGCAGCATCTGCTTGCAACATCTAAGCAAATAAAAACTCATAAAAAATCTGTGATGACTACAGGCAAACAAAATAAACGCCCGACTTAACTGAACTAGTCGGATGAATCCTGGGCATTGTGCGTGCTCGCCTGCCATTTCTGGGGCACACGCACAACGCAAACATGGAATGCAAATGGACAATGCCAAATGGTGGTTGGCTCTGGTCGGTGGCAGAGGCAACTAACATACACCCACACACACACGCACACACACACACACCCAGACGATTTCAATTAGCTCTGGGTGCAATATTCTATTCATTGAAGTGAGTTGGGCATCCACAATTGATGTATATATATGTATATATATAGGTGCTATAGGAGCTATGGGATGGGTGGCGACTCCTCTGCGCTGCTGTCGCTCGATTGGAAATCAATTTTGGGTTTGCACATGAAATTGAATTTGTTTCTGAATACAATTACCTAAACTTCCTTTTTACCGATTTGTTGAAGTCGCTTTTGTGCCATCTGTGGATTTTCTGGCGCTTTGAGTGTGTCTTTGTATTGAAATTGAATTATTCTGTTTGATTTCCTGCCCCAGCACAGCCAGCGGTTACATTTGCACAAGCCAAAATGTTGCTGCGACATATGCCGAAATACACAACCAAACCAAACGAAAACATGCACACACAGACACACACACCCACACAAACGCACGCACACACACATTTATAAACATATAGGCACTTAAAATGCCAACAGCCTTAGGTTTGTGCCTGCTCATTTCCGTTTGCTGTAAAAGCAAATTGGGCGTCCGCCATCAAAATCGAAGTGCCACACGAGGATGATTTGCATGCGTCACCAGCAGCACCACAGAGCACCATAACGCAATGACCGATGGTTTGTGTTGCGGTTGGGATTTTCGGTTTTAGGAAGGTTTTACCTGCTCGTGTTCAGTTCTGTTTGGGTAATTAATGACATGCAGACACACAGACACTGCGGCACTTTGGCACTTTGGCACTTTGGAACTTTGGCACTTTGGCACTGTTGCATAGTGCGTATTGCCCGGATGTACAACTCTGGCCAACTGCGTCGCACTCCAACACTTGTCGCGCCAGCCAACACACATTGCCTGCCACCGACATGCAAAACCGCAAGCACAACATTCCCCATTTTCTTGTAGCTGTTGCTGTTTGTTGTTAATCCTTCTGCTGGCTGGAAACAGCAGGGACAGCAGACAAAGCACATGCTCACATCCTTCCCACCAAATTAATGTGCTCCTTTTCTCTCTTCCTCTCTCACGCAGATACGGACGCTGGGTAACCCGACGGGTGGCTGTTATTACGATTGCAGCCATTTGGTTGCTGGCTGCATTTGTTTCATTTGTGCCTATTTCACTCGGCATCCATCGACCCGACCAGCCCTTGATTTTCGAGGATAACGGTAAGAAGTACCCAACATGCGCACTGGACTTGACACCCACATATGCCGTCGTCTCCAGCTGCATCAGTTTCTATTTTCCCTGCGTGGTCATGATTGGCATTTACTGTCGGTGAGTAAACTTCAAAAAAGACAAACGATATGAAAAATACAATTTACAATTTACAATTTACAATAAAAATGTGCAGCGTCAAAAGATGGAAAAGCAAAAGAAAAAAACACTCCAAAACATTCTACAACTCTGTGAAAGTTTTGGAATACTTCACCTTTAAAAGCTAATATTTACAAAGCTACCCAGTCTTAAATTTTTTGAAACAAAGATGAGTCCAATTGAAACTTGATATATATTCTATATATATTATATATATGTTATGTGTTATATAACTGCCATATGAACAGGCGTTCGCAATATGAGTAATAAATTGTGGAATCGAAAAAAAGAATTAGGCTCAGAGATACTCTTTCTGAAAAGAAAAACATATTAAAAAAACATATAAAATAATATAGTTTTTAGATCCATACAGCAACTTAATTGTCAAGTCGTGTTTTCCATTTATGTTTATGTTTTTATGCTATTTATTTAAATTTATATTGTTATCGTGATAATCCCCAATGAATATTAGCGAAAACAAAACAAACTTAAGAAACTAAACTAATTGCTAGAACTTACCAATAAAGGCTAAGTAAATCTCATTAAGCTTATTTGGTATTCCTACACAAACATAAATGGATTAAGGTCACCGGCAACTAGCTGAAACTGCAAATTGCTAGACATGGGTAAACAAACAGAAACAAAAACAATTATGAATTTGATGGGAGTAAAACGTGAATAATAAAATGTAGTAAATACTTTCGAAATTTGTGTGGCAAAAGGGCTAAAAGGCCGCAAGGACCTTGCCGCTGATGGCACCGAGACACGAATGGATGACTGTGAGCTGGGTGTTGGTCTTGGCAGCTGAGAACTCGATGCTTTTAAATAAGACGGCAAACAAATAAGCGCTCGCATTAGTGGCAGGCTAAGTAATCCCTGAGCAAAGCCAAAGGCGGACAGCCGGTCAAAGACTGGGGTGTGTGCAAAAAGGGCTGCCAGACAATGCGGCCAACGACGGCAACAGGATGCCAACATCATCAACAACAACAGCAACAACAACAACAAGACTGCTCGCAATATCAACAGGACAGCGATATGACCGCTCATTTTAGCTTAACGAGATTTGGGGCAAATGGGCGCACGCAACAAATGGATGCAAGAACACGCCCATCGCCAGACCGACCCACTCGACTCACAGCCCACCCCCTCAGTTCGCCGTCTATGCCTCATCGCAGCCAGAGCCTACGGCTTGGGGCATCCACACGAGTGTCTGGTGGCTGTCATTGGCATGTTCCATCAAAATTCGGTTAAATTGTAGCATAAATATACATTTATCGCCATAATTTGTGCGCGGCCTTGTTATCCTTTTCGTGGGTCATCTGAGCCAAGGCATAATCTTATGATTCCTTGCTTATGCTGCTGCGTCTGGTCAGTGAATGCGCGACTGGAAACGTGCCCCAAAACAGCCATATTCAATATCAAGTATACGCTGTATTGAAGCCAATTCCCTGGGGCACTGTCTGTTTAATTGGCCTGTCGGAACAAGTAAATAATTATCATATCAGTTACAGCAAGAGCAGATAGAAGAAAACTTTCCGTTGAGGCCACAACAAGGTGGCTCGAAAAGGGAATTCCTCCCTCCCCCCCCCCCACACACACACTAGGTAATTTCATAAATATTAGGTTCGTTTGACAAATTGACTGCCTGAGGACTTTGTTAATAAAACAATGAATATTCCATTGATTAGACAAAATTAATGACCTTTATCAAAAAGTACTTGCAGGCATTTCAAATTCACAAATACAAATTACATTTTCTATGCAGGCATTTCACATATATGAAAACACAATTTCGATGTTGCCAGTGAACATTAAAATTAATTACATCTAATTGCCGATTAAATAGCAACATAATGTATATATTATGTTGCCCCGATTAACTTTTAGCTTTGTCCTCGTTTATGGTAAAACCAAATCAATAAATTGTGGAATTTTGATTTCACAAATGTCAAATAATTCTTAATTATTAAACTACGTATTTAGCTAAGCATCATTAACACACATTAAAGCACATTTTAATGAATGACCTATTGACCCATGATCTCTTCCACATGCTCGACAACACAGGCTTTACTGCTACGCACAGAAGCATGTGAAGTCCATCAAGGCGGTAACACGACCCGGCGAGGTGGCCGAGAAGCAACGGTATAAGAGCATACGTCGTCCCAAGAACCAGCCAAAGAAGTTCAAAGTGCGCAATCTGCATCACAGTTCCCCGTATCACGTGTCCGACCACAAGGCAGCAGTCACCGTTGGCGTCATAATGGGTGTCTTCCTCATCTGCTGGGTGCCATTCTTCTGTGTGAACATCATGGCTGCGTTCTGTAAGACGTGCATTGGCGGCCAGACTTTCAAGATACTCACCTGGTTGGGCTACTCGAACTCCGCTTTCAATCCGATCATCTACTCTATATTCAACAAGGAGTTCCGGGACGCCTTCAAGCGTATACTGACAATGCGCAATCCGTGGTGCTGTGCCCAGGACGTGGGCAATATTCATCCGCGCAACAGTGATCGCTTTATCACGGACTATGCCGCCAAGAATGTGGTGGTGATGAACTCAGGTCGCTCCAGCGCCGAGCTTGAGCAGGTCTCCGCAATTTGACCAAAACGCTGTGGCAACGCCCGCAGTTGGCTCCTGTGCAGCTGCTGCTGCCCCGGCAGCGGCCTGAATGTCGATGATGATGGCGACGATGGCGCACTGACCACAAGATATGTTCCATGAGATTCGGTCACGGCGGCCCCAACAACAACAATCGTGGAGACCATGGAGGCCGCCCAAATGGAAACGGAACTGGTCTAACTTGGGTTCCTAATCCCAAAACCAGACACAATTAACTAATCCCCCATTAAAAAGGAAATGACAAGAAACCTGTAAGTATTATCAGCGCATCCCAGTGTCCTAAGCAATCAACTGTCTAACTGGAGTTTGGAGAAGAGTGTTTATACTTAATCCTAGTCGTAAGTCAACTTTATAATGCTTAATATGTGTGTATGAAACAACTACAACTAGAAAACAACTAACTGAAAAAAAAGAAAACAAAACAAAACTAAATCGTGATTAGGTCTAAGATCCCCTCACCAAAGAGCTTCTACATAGTTTAACTGTTAAGTTTTTGTTACGATTTAGCCAAAATGTTGTGGCAGCTATCAATTACCGTTAACAAAATACCAAACCATTTGCAATTGGACAAAGCTCGAACTGATTAGGTGTTCCTTTGAACCCTTGACAAGGATCTAAATCTCTGACTATTATTGCTGAGCCAAATAATGCCACATTCATCACATATGCATATATAAAAATTTCAGTATTTGACTCACAAAGACGGACTAAAAACAGTTCCATTCACAAGTGGCAACAAAGCGTGGCATACAACTGGGCGCTTGCTCCCATTGAGTGGCAAACAAAGCCGTCGATTTGAATTATTGATGGATATTTATGTGCCACAAAGCGCACCAGTCGAACATGCGACGCGGACGTGGCACAAAACTGTCAGCTGCATTCATAAATCATTCGAAAATTATAACGATTTACGACCATTAAATAAATGGTTTAAGTCAACCCAATATACACAGTATTCACTGACTGTTCAGCTCATGTCAGTATCCAACATTTACAATTCGATTTATATCTCTGCAAATATTTATATTTTAAGCAAATGTGCAATTTGCTGCATAATAGTTGTTAATTCCCAACTAAATAGTTTATAATCGTGATAATTGGCCGCAGAGCTGTAATAATGAAATTGGTCAGCAAACACAATAATTACGATTGCTCAATTGTATAAATTTTATTGAATATTTAAAAGCAGAAAACCAACGCCATTTTGTGCTGATTTCAAAATTTTAATTAACAACTCCAGCTGTGATTGGCAGATGCGTTGCCGAGCAGCTGGAAAGGTTAACTAACACATTGGGCTCTGATTACCGAGTGATTTAATGAGTCGCACCTGAAGCGCCCCAAAGTGGATTCGTTTTGTTGACGGCGATACCACTTTAGCGTCTGCCCGCTGCTCCCCCCTCTCCTGCAGACACCGTCTCTGTCTGACTGTCGGGCAGAAGATAATGAATATGTTCCCACCCCCAACAACTCCTGGGATGCTTGCCGAGCTGGAGTGAAACAAATGTAAACAGTTTGCTTTTCATGCCACACAACTCAGACTCAGGCTCCAACTCGTACCCGGATCATGAAAAATTACGCTGCTTGAGCTCGACATTTCGCTTTTGTTTTGCTTTCGGTTAAGGCTTCAGATACATTTTCACTTTAGTATTTGTGTATGCTGAAAATCCCTTGCGGCACCCGTCAACTGCCTCAACACAACTTAACTCAACTCGTTGCTCTGTTAATTTTGTGGTCTCCGACAATCCGCCCAAAAATATTCCCAATCTTCTGCTCATACCCATTACCAATTTGAATGGGCTCAAACGGTTTTGACTCGCTCGTTCCTCAAGTAGACAGAGAAGTCGATTGGTTAGGCAAAAGCCGCCACAAATTATTCACTCTAATTGTTTACTAGGCGCCTTAAATTCTCAATTTCCAAACAGCTGCTTTAATCTTTTTCATTTATTGAAATTGTTCCTTAAAAAGTACATATTTCTCTATTATTCTATATATATTATATATAGCCGCAGGGTAATTTCAAGTCGTATTTCAATTAATACATTATTTCATTTCGCTTTATTTTTGTTTTGTATTTATTTTGGCTGCTTATTAAAAGCAGCTGCTCTCGTCATTTTAATTACAATATTCTTATTTATACTAGTTTGCTGTTGCAAAGGAATTCAAACATTTGGCCACGCCCACAGCGCATTGTGCGTATCCAAAAGGTTTGACAAAGCTTTTGCCACATTTCCTCCTGGCATGTGGCACGCAATCAATTCAACAATTTTTTTTGGGCCAGCTCATGTTGATCGCACGTGCCAACAAAAACGGAATCGGAATTGGGCAAATCGTATACTGAGTATAATCATTGAAATGCTTGAAATGCGATGAGAGTGGTGAGAGGAGGGAGGAGAGGGGAGTGTGTTCGGCACGCACACGGTACGGAGGCAGCCAGTTGTTGTATTCGATACCATTGTCATTGACATTGGTATTTGGAGCCCTTCCAAATGGCAAAAGGCAAATGGCATGATACATATTCCAAGCGAATGCCACGCGTCGATAATATGTGGTTTTATTGTGGTTCCGAATCGCTGTGCTCATTTCTGGTTATATAATTCGTAACAGGACTGCAGTGCAAGTGGGCCTCGAGTACAAATTGGGCATAAATATCACGAATTGGGCTGATTTTGGCCCGTGCTCAACCTTTGACTTTGCCAACTTTTTGTTTATGTATTTAATATATTCGGGCGGTGCGAGGGCGTGTTCCAAACACCTTTTAGGTATTTGTTTTTTTTTTCCCCCACTCTTTGCTGGTGTCTTATCTCTGTCGACCTTTCTACAATTTCAGAATCCTTTTTTCAGTGCATCGCATGTCGCTTTAAGTTTTGGCCTGTAAGCTTTGCGCTTGCTGTGATTTTTAATTGAAACATTTGCTGTTGGGATTTTTTTCGTTTTGTTAGCCAGGAAATCGGTTAATTTTCGATTGTGTACCCTCTAATTAGTTCCATGTTCCATGCTATATATTTTGTAAGACTACGTGCTTTGAATGATAACAAAAGTCTGCCAGACTGGGCAGATTCAGAGAAATCTGAAATAACGCAGCGTTGCGTAAAACAAACCAAAGATGCCTTCTCATTAGCATAATCGGTTAACAAAGAGTAGGTCGTGCATTAAGAGTCTAACGACTGAAACTGCCGATAAACAAGAATTTGCTGCATTACTCATACGCACCATTGCACGCCCAGCTTACGCAAACAGATTTCATGTAATTGCTTTCGCAATTCAATTATTTGCCACAAAGACTCAAAAAAAAAAACGTTTTAAAAAAATTGGAGCGAAAGAAAAACATACAAAACCATCAATGTCAACAGCCAGAGCAAACAATTAAAATGTCCACGTCAATAAAAAAAAGCAAATTCAAACAAAATTAAAATTTCAGCGGAAGTTCGATTTAAAAAAAAAAAACGTAAATTCAAATATAAAATCAAATTATTGTTAAGCAAATATTTAAAGGAAATTAAAGTCAACTTCAACAAGAAACTTTGAATCGTTCAAAATGAAAATACCCATTTAAACAATTTCAGTTTTAATTAAATACTAAATTGACAGCAGAAGAAAACGCAAAGCTTTTTCATCGACGAGAAACTTAATTTATAAAGTATTTTTTCAGCTGTACAAAAGCAATTAAATTCAATTCAATTGAAAAAAAACGCTTTCATAATCCGAAAAGGCAACAAGTCAACAGCCCTTTGGCAAATCCTTTAAAAAAAAAAGTCTATGCATATTTATGCCTTACACACATTTGCTTATGTGTGTGTGTGGGTGTAAATTTTGTTTCAGCTTCTCGAAATATTTGCATACCATTTATTTATATTTCAACTTGACGACGCTGCACGCCTCATTTGGGGCAAAACTAAAACGCAAATAAGACAAGTGCAAAGAGTTCAAAGTGTCAGGCGATAAGTGTCAACGTTTTGCATAAATTGCATGTCGATTGCCAACAACACGAACGGTCTTGGCCATGATGCTTAGGCCTTAGACGTGTAAGGCGCAAACCGATTGATTGATTGATGGATGAATGAAAAGCTGACGCGTTGACGAGCTGACTGTCAGTTTGCCATTTTGAAACGAATCTCCTGTTTTTTTTTTGGTTTTTTTTGTTTTTTTTTCTTTTGTGAGTTTTTTTTGGCCCGCAGGCACAGATTGCCATTTCATTTGCAAAGTGAAGCGTGTACATGGACTAACCAAGAACCATACTCAATTCACCCCTCTCTCTAACTCTCTCTCTTTCTCACTCTCTCTCTCTCTCTCTCTCCCTCTGTCAGCCACTTCCGAGGCGCAACAGTTGTCGGCAGTGGCCAATAATTCACAGAAAGTGTCGCACCGGGCTCTAGTTGGTTTTTAGTGAAATTTTAGTGGCACGCAGAACCACCCATAAAACGCACTTTATTCATAACACACACCCGCTGCAAACTTTGGGCGCTAAATTTATTTCGGTTTTTTATGACTTTGCGCCTTAAAGTGTTTATTTTGGGTTTACGGCATACTGCAAATTCGCTGGGAGCGTGTCATTTGCTTGCCTACAGTCGGCTGGAATATAAATTAAGTATACGTAGCTCAAATCGTTTTATTACCACCATTTTGGGTTGAATGGGGCGGATGGGTGGACGTGCCCTATTTTATACGTTGACTCGGGACTGCCGCTTAATGCCACTGGGTCACGACTCGATGCTTAATAAAAACACACTTTTAATCACAATTTTTGCATACATGCTTGGATTTGCGACCAAAAGCGTTTGACGCTGGATGTCAAGAATTTTGCATACATGGCATGTGTACAGCATCTCGACCTACGCCTTGACCTTGTGGTCACCAGGTAGAAGGCAGCCCAGTTTGTTATTGTTGCCAATACAGGCTGCCCCGTTGACCTGGCAAATGCAGCGACTTTGACTTTTGACAAGGGCAACGCTGCGTATGCGCAATCTCTGACATTTACCAAAGAACTTAAAGCACTTTAAGCCACCCCCAACGCATTTCTATTCGCCACATAAAGTTCCTTAGTATGTGTGTGTTGTGTGTGTGTGTGTGTGTGTGTGTGTGTGTGTGTGCGTGTATCTTCTTTTACCGTTTACTGCAGTGGAAAAGTTGTGAAGACAAAAGTTTCTCGAGCTGCAACAATAACGATTCAGAAAAGTTTTGACAACAATTCGCCACAACTTATAGCAGTAGCGCCACACCAAGCCGCACCACCCAGTTAGGCAGACAGCCAGTGGTTTTAGCGCTAGTCAACCACCTGGATAACAGGCTTCGCTCCGGCTTACTTTCGTATTGTCTGCCAAAACAAAGTGCTCATAACATCCGCCTAAGGTACAAAAGTATTCAACGCCACTGCACAGGTTCCTAATGCATCCGAATCGGGCGGATTGGCTCTAGAGGCTCATTGCTGTCTCCATTCTGTGTATGGCTTTTTGCCATTTCACTTATGGCAATTTAATTGGAAAACAAATCCAATTTCGTATCAGACTTTTGGCAGAAAGTTTTCGTGCTTTTCCAGCAGCTATTGACTGAACTGATGTATTTGCTGGTGCATCGAATGATGTTTTTATTGAAAGAACGGCAAAAGCAACAGGAAATGGCACTCAACTGAGCTGCACGAAGCCAAAGTGCAATTTATATCAAGTGGACTGTGCTTTTGGGTATTATTCTTATTCTTTACTTTTATTTTAATTTTACTCGCCCAAAAAATAACAATGATTAATTAATCAGTCATTTGGCTGGCACTCGAAACACTCCTTTCAGCGCCACTCACAGATTACTTAACTGAAACTGCACTCAATCGATTTACGATTCACTTGCATGACTTGCATTTTAATTAAAAAGCCGTGCGAAGAACACAACTGCCTCCAGGATGAATATCTTGAGAATATCAGTCCACCCAGCAACTGCTCTACATACCGTACTCCGTTCGTTTTCCCACATTCATATGCAAATTATTAAATATATATCTATATATATATATATATACATTTGTGTGTGTGTAAGTTGTGTGTATAAACAGACCTCCGGCATGGTAGCAGTGTAGCAACATTTTTGCAATTTAAACACAAATTGAATATCTTTATCAACGTTCTCCTCCTCAAGTTGTGTGCAACACGACTTTTTTTATATCCTATACCCATAAAATGTGCAAACGGCATAGTTAAGTTCTAATTGAACTATGAAAGTGTCATCAAACAAGTCAATAAAGCAAAAACTTGCTTATTGAAACATCGAATCGATTAACCATAAAATCGGCTTCTTGTGTAATTGTATGTTTATTTATATTTATAGTTTACAGTTTAGCAGCACTAATATTTTCAACTTTACGCACTTGCTGGGTATCTGATAGTTGAACTTCTTAAATAATATTCTATAACTTTGTGTTTCTGCTGGTTTCGCTGTCAGTTGCTGAACATGTTTTATGACGCCTTATAAAAAAGCAGTTTTTTGTTGTATGTTAAGTATTAAGTGCGCATAAATTATATATAGTTTTTAATTACATGAAGTAACTTTATATGAAACTCTGTTTGCGAGAATTAATTGGAAACACTTTGACATTTAAATTTATACCTTTCTAAGATCCCACTTAATGCTATTAAATTCCAAATAACATTTGCATTATTGTCACTATTATAATTTTTATTGCATTGGATTTTTGTATGTACAAAGAATCAAATAGTCAAATTTCGATTAAAATTCTTTAATGCAAAATATTGCAATTTGCAATTAAAACTTCAACAATGATTGTGAAAATCATAAAAACCTACTAAATAGGAGAACAATATGAAACTGAAAGCATTATTTTAATATTCATAATCAGCGTCGCTTGAAATTGTTATAATTTGTATAACATTTGCATTGTTTAATTTCTAATCAACTTTCAGAACAACTAATTAATTTCCAAACTGAGCAAAATGGTCGCTGTTATAATCGCATTACGGTTTTATTAATTGACAAATATTTTCATTGGCCGCCAACCATTTACTATCTGTTGCTCTTTCCAAATGAAACAACAGCAATAAGTTCAGCTGGTGGCGTCTCCACTGTCCACTGCAATATATGGTGGACACACCATGTATCTGCATGGAATGGTCAATTTAGTTTTCCTTCTCTTCTACTCTTCGCGTAGTAATATTTGAATTCCAAACAAATGACAAGCCGTCCATAAATACACAATTTAAGCCACAGCAACAGCAACGGCAACAGCCTCGGGCACCGTTATAGCCACAGTCTAGCGCCAATGTGCGATATGCGGATGAGAGTGTGCCGCTGACAGCCAGAGACGACCACGTGGACGCGGGATGGTGGAGGGAGGATGGTGAGTGTCAGTCGGCCTGTGTTCGGGCCCTGTGGGCCTGGGCCAACAATGCAGGCGTGAACGTAAATTTCAGGCTTGAGTGAACCCCAACTCAACTTCTGGCTTCGCAATTCCGGTTGCATGCCGCTATCCGGGCTAAAAGTGCCAAAGTTTATTATTAAATTATGTTGTCGAATAAAACTGTTGAAGAAAAATCAATTTTTGTCCACCACAGCAACAGCAGCAGCAGCAGCAGGTCAACGGGTTGTGCCTACAGTGTGTGTGTGCGAATGAACCCAACTAATCAGATTAAGTTTATTTTTAAAAATACGTTCAAACGTCCAAATTTCGAATCAGCCGTGCACCAAATTCAAACCCAATTTTTAGCCAGCCAATTTTCGGCCCCTTTTCCCGCAAAATACCTCATATGTTGACATTGGGCTGGCTCGCTGGTCGAGCTGTAAATAGTCCAAGTAACCCCCTGGAAAATCGATATATCATTCTCGGATTCTATATTTCAAATAAGTGTTTGCAACCAAAAATAGCTTGAATTTTGCAGCAGCAGCAGCAGCAAACAAAACACTGAATAGCCCTCAGCAGAAAATCTATACAAGCCAACGAGACAGAGCAGGACAGCCAGATATCGAGTGACGAGCGAGAGAAAGAGATAGAGCACATGAGCTTTCTTTATAGAATTACTTCTGGCGCAATAAGTTTTCCAGACGAACGAACCGTTGGTGGGAGCAGTTGGTGGTGCTGGCGGTGCTGGTGGTGCTGGCGGTGCTGGTGTGTCTCATACACTCAGAAAAAGTCGTATTTAGAATCAAATCAGTATCTTATGACTTTTCCACTTTGTTCCATAATAATTTTCTATCGCTAAGAATCACAAAAATAAAAACCTTCGTAAGAAAACTTTTTTTTAAAAATTCAGAAAAATATGACGACTCAATTCACAAATATTCACACTTGAATATTATTGGTAGTGAGATATTATGGCCGATTTTTACAACTCCATGCCTATTTTTGCTGCTGAGTGTATTGTCTGGTATATTGTTGCTCCGAGTCCGTCCAACCCTTTGGCCATGCGTCATTGTGAATGGTTGTCCATTCATTGATTTGCCTTCACCAGCACTAAACAGCGTGCAGCGGCAATCGTTTGTCCAGCTATTAAAAGCGCTTATAATTCAACAGCTTGGCCAAAATGGAGTTGTGGTTCTGAGGTTAAGTTGCTAAATGGCCGTGTGATTGACCACTTGAGTGTTGCACAAGGCAACAGTAGCAAAGGTGCGGCTGGACCGCATGTTGCGCCTTGTGCAACGCACTCAACATCGATGTGGACGTGGATGTGGATGTGGATGTGGTTGTTGATGTTGATGTCTTGACTGTGGCTGTGCTAATAAATTACAAACGCCCGCCGGCCAAGGGAACAGCCATTGGCGTTGATGTAGAAACGACCAGCGGGCATTTGTTCCTGCCAAGACTCTCCTCGTCGTTGGAGGATGATTAATTACATTTAATTGTAATTTATATGCGTAGCCAGCCGGTGTCTCAATGGGATGTCTGTGAAGGATGTCCGGGCGCAGTTCAAATTGTATTTCTATTGAAGTATTATTGAAATTTAAACCGCTGACAGTGCTCTTTTATTATTTGGCCTAATTGCCAACATATTTAAATAATAAAATGAGCTATCTGGGCTGGCTCCTCTGGCGTGTCCAACATTCACAGCATGTCCTGCAAATTGACGTGCCGATAATTATTTCATGCCTTCTCACTCGCTGCTGGTCAGCTTAGAAATGGCAAAGTTCTGGTCCTTTTTTTTTTTTTGTTTGTGTCTGTCTGTGTCCTATTGGGCATCATTTGCTTCAAATAAATCATGATACAGTTGTCCTGACGGTTTTGGCATTGTCATTTCGTTCCTGTTGCTTCTGCGGCAACAATCATTAATCAAGTTGGCTAATAGCAGCAATGCTTCAAGTCATTTATTTTACATGACCTTTGCCTTCAAGTTGATTTGCTCAATTCATTAGCCATTAGGCATACCAAAATTGTAGCAGTCTGCTATAAATGTTGCCTAAATTACTTATTCCATTTATTTAAACTGCTGAAAACTTATTATTGAGAGACATTCTCATATTTTGAAACTTTCTCAAGTTTGTGTGTTGTTATTATAACTTAATGATTGGAGTTTCTCAAACCAATTAAATTAGAATTGATGCAAAATGTAATTACATTCCAAATTTATTGTGCGCAAGTTGACTTTTAAGTGCATTATCAATTAAGTGAAGAGAAGTTTGCAAAACTTTGTTTTGCTGGCTTTGATTTTGTTTCTTTTGCCCGGCAATAAACTAATCAATAAGCGTCATTTAAAAGTTTTCCTTCTACTTTTGCTTCATCTGGCTACTTTTCTAACCAGAGATTTTCACTTGAAATTAAATAAATATGCTCATCCCATCATTTAATTCAAAGTTGCAAGCTGTGAAGACACTTAAACAGAGTTTCACTTTGACTTTCCAAATGTTTGACACTGTCGCAGTCGACATCTACACTCAATTATTTTACTGGCAGCTGTGGTAAGCAGTACTTTAATCCTTGGACAAGTTAGAAAGGAAATTTAGTCAGAAATATTATTTTATAATTGTACAAAAACAAATAGAATCACTTATGGACAAATATTGACATTTTAGAGTGCAATAAAAATGGTCAAAGCGAATGATATAAAATCAAGCATTTAATTTTAATCTTTATTAAGACATAAACGACATATTAATGACCAAAATGCTTTTATCATTCGAATGGCTTTTACTATAAAATGCAATTTAAAATGTTTAAAGCAATGCAACTGAACGCATTCGCTCTCTCGAGATGAACTGGACTACAAGAGTCTGGTGCAAACGCATTAAAATAATACGAACTCAACTCCGATTTAATACTGCAAAAGCCGTCATCACTGCGGGCCACGATTTACAACTAACGTTGGCAGTGAGCTGCTGACATAGATTTGGCTTTAATATTTCGCACTACTTTTTCTCCTTTTGATAGCATGCAATAAAAGAGGCGAAGGCATTTCACAACTGTTTGTTCGACTCACCACGCCCACCGTTTTTCCACACTCTTCTTGGGCCTGTTTGTTTAATATATGCACCGTTGCTTTTTTTGTGCCTCATTGTGCTTACAGCCCCAATTGTTGCAGCATAAAAGTGAAAAGAGCACAAACAACAACAATACTTGTTCCACCTGCATCAGCCCCGAGCCTTTTTACCACATTTGCATTTTTTTTTACATAAATTAATACTGGCGTGTGGTTTTTTTGAGCATCTATTCTTATTTTATACCCTTTCAGAGGGTGCTCAAATACTGTCGTCAAGTTTACATCGCAATATATATATATACTTGACATATTCTCTATGCCCTGCTTCTGCTTCTCTTTTTCTCTACTTCTAATTACTAGACTAGTGTCTCAACTTAAAATATTGATGAAATATGCAATACATTCGTCTTTTCAGGTTTTCAGGTATATTTCAGAGTCGGTTGGTTAAGGATCCGATTTTTCAGAGCGCTTGTTTAAATTTATAGTGAAAATTTCAATTCAACTGTATTATATATATCTCTATTGTTTTCTTGTAAAACTGACTGGCGTGTTATATTTATCAGCTTTTTTCTCTTTTAACATATTGTATGGAGAGGGCGACTGCTCTGGGTTAATTAAAATATATTCTTCAGCACAAAAGTTTACTGTTCTTTTCAGATAGGATTTTATGTTGTACTTTTGGGCTTTAAGTTGTACATGCTGCAATCACAGCTTAGCCATTTATTAATTGGTACGCAAATTGGGAAAGAAATGAAAACTAAGTTTTCTTCAACTTTGCGCTTATCATTAATTATCGTTAAATAAAAATGATGGCTATAGCAAAAAGTTGAAATGAAAACCTTTGCAAAGTAAACTATTCTATTTGTAAAATTTTCTGGGTTTTGCTTTGCAAATAAGTTTGTACTTTCTGGTGGAAAAAAACGAATTTGGTTTTCGCTCCCAACTTACTGAAATTCACAACTAAAAAACTTTGTTGAAAGACAATAATTTATTCATATTGTCTTTTTTTTTAATAAACCAGACATTCATTCCAATTAAAGATAATTAAATTAAGTTTAATTTTAATTTATAAGAAATTTTAGCATTGCTTGCAGCCGAAATAACAAAATCAAGTTTTCAAAATACTTGCATTTAAAACAATCAGTTCAATAAATTGAATTGGCTTACATCGGCGAAAAGGTAAAATGTGCAAATTGTCAAAAACCCTTTAGATGTCGAATGTTATGCCAAAGCTGACAGCAACAGCTGGCACCAAAGTGGACTGCCTCCCGAAATGCGAGTTTTTACAGATGGCTGCTGGTGGCTGAGGCAGCGTAACATCTGAAGCGCAATAGTTTAATGGCCATACAATTGACACAAAGGTCGCACATTCCATGCACTGAGTATATATATATTATATACATATATTTTCCATAGTTTCCACCTAGCCCCTTTTTGCTGCCACCAATGCGAACAGAGCTCCAGAGTTTTGTACAATATCCGACCGAGCTAAGCTCCGTTTTGCGAAATATTCGCAAGCAGAGAGACAGACAAACAGACAGACATACAGACAGACCGACATATAAACATACAGCCAGACAATGTGAGAGGCACCCAGTCACAGGACGGCAGAGGCATGGATATTGCAGTGTTGCGTTTTTATAACAGTGAAACGGATTTTCAGCACTCGTTGCCGTGCCAGAAGCCAAACGTCTGTGCCATTAGTGCAAATGTCAATAAGAATGCCGGATACGGCAATGGCAATGCGGAATAGTGTCGGCTCACATTTGTCATACACACGCACACACGCGTATCAAAATGTATCAAACCATTCATGCATTCAGGAAAATAAAAACGCACTTTCTTATGTGCTTGTATAGGAAACATATCAGAGCACTTTTAAAATTTAATTATGAATTAAACTGTGCAATTTTTCACGGCATTGGTCACTTAACTTAAACACACACATATATCAACTAAATAAACGATCATAATCAAAATAACTTTTGGAAAATACGTGTACCTTTTTTATATTTTTAACCCAACTTTAACCAACTGTGTTGCTAATGTTAACTCAACAAATGTATATAGAAAAAGTTTAGGTGAACACCAAAGAATATGGCTAATAAACATGCAAATACGATTAAAATATTAGTAAATACCAACAAATAATTACATTATAAAATATGTATTACGATATTGACGACATATTATTGCAAAAGAATACTTGCTAAGAACTATTATTAATAAACACCCAATATTTCGATGAGTGTATTTTCGTTAAATAAAATTGATGTATGTATTATATTGAAACTAGGCCTAAATGAACTTGTCAAATAAAAACTCTTTTGTACCTTCTGCTCCCCACTTTCGAATTTAATGTAGAACCCTATAACTACAAGCGCTAAGTATAACTTAAATATGAATAAATTAAATCATTAACAATTACCAGACACACACAAAATATTAAAGAAAATGTCTGAAAACAGCAAAGAATTTTAATGCTTAAACAAATGCACAGGTTAATCATAAGTAACAATTATGCTGAGAGCATATAAATGTTTAAATATACCACAATGGAAAATAGTGATTACGATATTAAATAAATGCAAATTGAGTGTAAATTATAGAATAAAATGATCATAGTAAAAACGTAATAACTCAATATACTCATATATAAATAAATTTGTGTAGAGCTGTAGTCAGAAATTGTAGTTTATTGTTACTGTCTAAAATAACATCTATCAACGTACATTTTAATCGGTTAAATACAGCAAAAATAGATCAGCATGTTAGTTGTGAATGTATGTATGTCTATATTTCCAGATCCCAAAGACTTTCTGTATACCTCTCACTTTTCTGGCTTTTATCTAGGTTGATCTATCCCGCAATTGAATCACCCTACAGGTCTATGCCTTACTTGTTATCTTACCTAAATGAATTAAATTATGAATAATTATCAATTGTAAATTTCAAGCTAATTGTTAAGTTAAAGACATACTGAGAATTACTTAAATAAATACTGAATATATTAATAAGCATACTAATCGGATATTTCAATTCTATCTAACTTATTCTCAATTTATTCTGTGCTCATTCTGCCAAGTAAGTATTATCAACTGCATATTTATATTTATGAAATATAGCAGTTTTGCATTATAAATGTTGAAGATATTTTCTTTGAATATTTATGTAAGTTGTCATGTCCAATATGGAGTAGCAGTTGCAATTCATGAAATATTTAGTATCATTTAAGTGGTTCTTAGAAACCAATTGTGACAGTTTCTTTTATGTTGTACTATGACGGTGGAACTTGAAAAAGATAGAAAGAGCTGTTCAAATTGATAAAATGCAAATCGATAAAGATATTTAAATTCAGAGAAAGTTAAATGCCAGTGGCGACAAATTTCAAGGAAAAATAGCTTGTGACGTTATTTACCGATATCCATTATCCCTTTAATTTTGTAGTCAGTGGTATCAAATTAATAATCGACTTGCCTAAATAACCAATAATTTAGTACTTCTTGACCAATTTTCTCTATAAACCTGTATAATATAAATCACAGCGTATACTACAATTCTAGGTGGCAACAAAAGGACACATTCGCATACACTAGTCGAACTTTGACGAATTTTAATTTCCGTTTGGATGCTGCCAAAAAAGACGAAAGCAATATATATATTGTAACTGCCCATCAGTTATTGATACTGGCATCTTTGAGTATTGTTATTCGTAGTATTATGTCAAATGTCAAACAGGTAAGACTTCAGCCTTAAGAAATCTCTGCGCATATAATAAAGCTTGAAAATCTATTAAAAATTCACTTGACAGAAATTGGTTGCCTTAAAGTAGAGTCAACTTTATAATGTATAAATGCCCAAAAAGGCGAACAAAAGCCACAGGCAAAATTTGAAGTCCAAAGTGGTGAGAGTGCACATTCATACACCATGCCATATCATCTGAATATCTTCTGGCCGTAAGCCATATGGAAAAAAGTAAATAAAAATAAAAAATAGATGAACTTATTTCGTTTTATGCCACGGTGGGCAATTTGCCATAGAATAATAAACAGAGTTTCTTGGAGCTTCTCTTGACAGATGTTAAGACTCTTTATTAAAATAATGCTAAAAAAATGCTTTATCTTTTCATTTTTTCCATTTCCTTTGAAAAGTGTCTGAATGATGGTTGGCTTATTGAAATAAGTGGATTATCCTTTTACTCGTGGACATTTAATATTCGTATGTAAATTTGCATTTGCTATTCATTTTACTGCAAAAAATTGCCATCTAGATTTATAACTCATTCTTCAGCCAGTCGGCCCACTGTGCACATTGCCTCAGCCATATGTGTTGCATGTGTACATTTATGTATATTCGGCTTGAAAAGCAACTGCGACGAGGGCAACATCCGGCGTCAAAGAATACACACATTAAACCCTAGGGCAATGCGAGAATGCGGCATATTAAAATGAGCAAAAAATGTTAATGAAAACCATTTTATACATAAGCCCAAATATCAGCAAACAGATGATACCGCTAACAGCAGTGCTTAATACAAGCTTCCCTTTCCCGATGCTAAACAAGACAGCCAAACTTCTCAATAACCAACTCGAATATAGGATATTAGTCTGATAAGAACAGTTATATATTTACATAAGTGAAAGAATAAAACAAAACTAATAATAAAATGTTAAATTACAATATGTTTTTATAGCAGATACCATCTCTGTAATACCTCTGTTGATCCGGAAGTTGATTAAGAGGCAAAAGAAGGAACATACGAACTCTATAAAGTATATACAATCTTGAGAAGCATTTACAATTAAAACCTTAACCTGTCTAAAAGAACAGTCTGATCTGGACAGAGAACTGAATTGAATCCTGTTAATAAATCAGCAAACCCACTATGCGCTTGGCAAGTGTGTTTAGGGTATCCACTAGTCGGGATGTCTCAAGTAGAACATTCTATTTTGTTTTAAGCTGATTCGTATTAAAAACTCTTTTTAAATGTAGAGAGATTTTTAATGCATTTGTTTAATAAAAAAAATATAAATATTACCAATATTATTTTGAATTGAGTGTGAAAATAATTTAGTGTCGTCAATGTGTACTTGTTTCATAAGATTCCTTAAAATGTTCATTCAATATATCATTGAATGGCCAGAATTATTGGCAAAATGAAATCGTAGCAATAAATTATATTATTACCAGATATTACTTCATAACATAACAGAATTATTTTGTACAACTTACACGAGAATCCCTCTTATTTTTTAGTGTCATACGTAAGTAAGTAAGTAGCTTATTTTGTTTGTGTTGGTCTGCCCAACGCTTGAGTTTAGCATCAAAAGAACTCATGTTGTGCACACAACTCTAATGGCAACTAAATGTGCTGGAAATTTAAATCAGTAAAACGTGCAAATGCTAGAAAAACATTTGTAAAGAGAGAGCAAAACATATAGAAATGCATATTGCTTGCCCAAATTGAAAAGAAATTGTATGTGTATGTGTATGTGTGTATGCACTTCATAGTACACACATATGTATAAAACGTCCTCATACATCTCATCGAAAAGGTCAACGTCAATATATATATATATATATATATATGTATGTATATATGCAAACTTACGCTTGGTTGTTTTCAGGCTAGCAGAATTTGGTATTTCGGTTGAACTCTAAACCATTTCCATTTAGTTGGCAGCTCTTAGATAGAGCAGCTTCAGCATTTTCAGATTTATTGGACAACCAACAAACTGGCAAGACTGTGGCTCATGTAAATGATTTGCCAGCATATTTCAATCGTATTTAATGGCATTGCTCATTTGTCTACCAGCAGCTAAAAATGTTTTGTGGTTTGCCAAAACCGCCGACGCAACATTGCCAATAGCATCGAACTCTCAACTGCATAGTGAAAATCCTTACATGTAGTTGCCACATGCTTCTGGCTTCATTGAACAACTTTTTTGCCGCCTGTACTTGTGGTGTAAACACACACACATAACACGTGCATATTTTATGTACATTTTGAAAAAAATATATGTAATTCACTCCAAATGCACGGTGGAAAATACTTACTACTACTAATAACTAAAATTAGACCATGTGTATTTAAACAGTTTAAATGCTCTTGTCGAAAAACTGTGCTAAACATCTATTAGATAAACAGATTACCGACATGTTAATGTTTCGACAAAATTTCGTTTCAGTTTAATGTATTTCTAATATTAATAATTCATCATATATCTTAAAAATGTTCTATAAAAACGAATTTTATGCCACGTGAAGTAAAAGTTTTTTTACTGCATGGAATATTATAAATTTATTCTGGTTATAAATTCTGTGATGATAGAATTTAAATTTAAATAAGAATCAATTTTGATTTATTCATATATAACTATGTTATTTCTGGTTTAATATGGTCAAAGAATTTATGCTCCAAGCATTTTTGGAATACACACACACACAAATTTATTAAAATTTGTTGTGTTTGTAGGATGCAAGTTTTTTATTTGCTTGCGTCTAACTTTAAGCTTCGAGCATGTTTCAACACTATTTTTGGCCTTTGTTTTGGGAGTGAGATAATAATCTGATAATCAAAGCAATTTAAAGTGTTGTAAATGTAAAATCATTTACGACAAACTCATATGTGGCAAAATTAATTGCTTGAGTGTGACATAAATCAAAGATCAAAATATTAAGGTCACTTGTTGATGTTGTAATCAGATTATGCAAAGGTTAAGCCGTAAATTATTTGCAATTGTCAAAATGGTTTGTGAATAAGCAAATATTATGTTAGCTACTTCAACAACTGTTTACATGTATGGCTTTTGGCTTTGTTTATTTGGAGTGTTTCTAAAACTAAGCCAAACGTATTCTCCGACTAAACTATTTAAAACAACATTTCGAATAAAATTGCGGCTGGTTGCGCAAAAGCTAACCAAATACTAATGAAATTGGGCAGAGCTCAACTTTGGGCTAGAGAACTATGAGAATATTTTTGTTTGTTTGTGTTGGCAGTAGAATATAATAGGACATGCTGGAGTATCTCTCAAATCAAATTAAATTATTTTAGTTTTTTATAAAGCTTCCGTTTCTGTCAATTTTTACGAATTGCTCTTTATATTTTTAGTTTGCACAACCTTAAATTTTTGTTATTCTTAGTGGGTCGCAAGTACAGCATCAGGTAAACAGCTGGCGTCGCTATATTTAATTAAAATCGGCCTTAATTTAGTTAAGTGCATTAGGTGAAATGATGAGGCATACTTAACGGATTAACAACCCCAAACATAGGTGGGCGGCATTGCCTGGCGGCATAAAACAGCTTATAAGCAAATCAAATTGTTTAAATTGTTTTTTGGGGTTTCGTTTTGCAATGGTCTGGGGCTGCATGTGCAGCCAACAAAGTGCATTGGCCTCCTAAATGGGAGTCTATTGTCGACAGCGCAACAGGCGGGAGGCTAAATGGGCACTGACCTCAAGAATCATCTAACCAATTTGCTTATCGTGCAACTAAAAGGTTGCTTCTTGAAAACGCATTTCAATAATTGTGGGTTATCTAGTTTTGGTTGTAATCTGAACAGCTTAAACCAAAAGTTGTACAAAACTTATGCAGAATGAAGATTGCAATTTCGCAGAAAAATATATTCTTTAATAATAATCATTTGTGATTTCTATTGCTTAAATGTGTACGTAGCTTTCATATAAATATATCAAAATATTTGACATCTTTCATCGCAAATAGATACAAAGTGCATTTAATTTTATGCTTTCGGCTGACTAAGGTTTATCTTATTGAAAAGCAGTGCTAACAAATTGGCGTTTTTATTAGTTTTTGTATGAGAAAGCAGGGTTATCAATATTTGTGCTGCCTCAGACATTTTTGCTAATTTTGTGTATATAAATTTAGGATAATTACATTTATTCATTACTATTAAATTAATATTTAAAGTCAATTAAGCCGGTTTTAGGGCACAACTCAATTGTTTTATAGCTTTTTAAGTAAACGAATATTTTTTTTAGGAATACATATTTAACGTCGGTTATTTTCTGTGCAGACATAAATTGCTTTAGTCGCGAATTCTTTCAAGATTATTTTAATCAAGAAATTAAATTCTAAATAATGAGCATTAATGTTATTTAAAAAAAAATGAGTAAGTTAACCAATCAGCATAACATGCAAATATATGTAATGTTTCAATTAGTTATTAGTTTCAATAACAATATATTTGAACATGATGACAGCAATTGGTATTTATCTCAATCTAACAAAATTCAATTATTGTTGTCAAAAACTTGTCAGCTTGCAGGCAAAAGTTTCACATTAAACAGTTCCCATAAGGGATTTACCGTTTAATGATCATATGGCACTATAGCTAAACAAATTAATGACGACAACTAAATGATTGTGATCAATTCATTGAGATGCCGTTTTCTTTGACGATTTCCTGCGTTTAGATGACGTTGGCAACTGGGGCTCAGTATCAGCTGCAGGATTGCTCTGCTTCGAAGATGTGACTGTTGATGATGCTGATGGCGACGGCGACGTCGATGTCGATTTCGATGGCGACGGTGAAGTGCGCTTGCGCTTGTTGCCCTTGTCAGAAAGCTCGGTAAGGGCCTGGACTATCTGCTTGTATACATCATCCACGTCTGGAAACTTCTGTGCACGTGGCGTGCGTTTTAGACCAGACCAAAGCGGACGCTGTTCGCTGGTAACTGTTGTGGGATTGGGGGCAAAGGACAACTCAAATGCGCCACGCCGGGGAGCACCCTGGGAGTTGAGCTGCAGTTGGAGCTGGAATTGCTGGCCTGCATTCTCAATTCGAGTTTGCAGAGCAGCATGCAGCTCTTCGGCGCGCCGACGAAAAACGCGTCAGGAGCGACAGTGCTCGATATAAAGCACTGGATTAGATGGATCTAGTGTCTTCGCCTCCTCGCCATTCGCTGGTAACTTTACACAAAGCAATGCATGTCATGTCAAATTGTAGATCAAGGCACAATTAGTACTACTTACTAGTTGCGGTTCCACTTTTTTTGCACGCTTGGGAGGCATGTTTGCTTGTAAGACTAATACTGCGTTCTGCAAAAATATTGCGCGCTAAAATTCTTGAAGTGTATCGATATATCGATATATATATTTGTAATCAAAACGTAATATAAAATTTTATATATCTGTACCGAATTAAGAAACTAATTTATTATTGCATATATATACTAATTTATTATTGCATATATATATTTAAATAAACTCAAAATATTTCTAAATTAGAAAAACAGTTAATCGATAGTGACTATCGATGATGACTTAATCAGCTGTTACAATATCAATATCAACATTGATCGCTCACTTTAAGTGCTCAATTTAAGGATGTTGAAGATGTTTCAAGGGAAATATCTGGGCTACATTTAAGCACAGCCATCAATTTAGTTTCAAGCCAAAAGATCATGACTAAGAAAATAACTAGCTTCCTACGCAATTTGAGGCCATCATTAAAAAAGCATCAATCATTAACAACATCATCAATCAACTGATACCAATGGAAAAGACGAAATCCGCTAATGCAGCAGCCTCATTGTCAGAGCTGATTCCGGGCACAATGCGGAAGCAGCAAAAAACTAGAGGATGCGGATGTTGCTGTCGCTGTTTACTCCAAGAATCAAGCCATGAAACACAAAGCCGTATTTGGCGCTGCTCGAGGTATTCACATCGTTGCCCACAACATACCATCTAAAGCAGAGCTAATGATGCAACATTTGGGAAACTTTTTCTCCGATATCTTTTGCATCTTGATCAACGCTCTGGAGGATAGTAATAACAAAAGTGCCTTCAGCAAACTGACTTGCTTGGAAAGCAACCATTACATTACCAAACACAAGGCACGGAGCACAATTCAAGTGACTTCGACAAATCTAGTCGGCGTCACAAATTCAAACTGGCTCAAATTTTCTGCGATATTTATTCCTTTGAAAAACAGTTCATTTACCCAAATGCAGTGAAGCTACACCAAATCTAGTATATGTCATGTACTTTACGCAAAATACCTTTAAATTTGTATACACTTTTGTCCTTTTCAAGGCATTCGCATTCATATTGAACAAACATCTCCGCCACCGGATATCAGTTTCTGTTTGTTGTTTGTATATGTATATATAGGTAAACAGGTGCAAAGGGTGAATAATTTGGGTTTCTTAAATTGCCACTACGCTGGATTCGTGTGCCATTCCTAAGGCTTATCATATTGCGAATAATGTTTATAAATTGGTGTTGTTATGAAATTTCGTAAGAACAGGGAGTTGGCCAAAGAACTTACTCGTATTTATGAATATGGGATGACCATTAGATTACAGATCCTATTCTTATAATATTAACATTTATTTTTAGTGCTTCGTTTTTGTCAAGTTTGTTTGCCTGATAGCGTGAAATTAATGCGCGAAATTTAATTAATCTTAAGCTTAATTAAGTTAAGTATATAAGGTGAATTGGTGAGCTACGTTTAAAGGCACTTGAGCACCAAACAAATGTGGGCATTCGTTAAATGGAGCATGGCCTGGCAACGCATTGCGTGATAATCTGCTTATAAGTATATCAAAGACTGCTCATTCGATGAATGAAACGTGCAAAAATGGGTTTTTGGCTTTGGCATGGCTGGAGTGAACTCGAGGGATTTGCGCAGTCTACAAAGTACATTGCACTTATAAGATGGCATCGGCGTCGTCAGCGCAACAAGCAGGCAGACAAAATGAGCAATGCCCCTAAGCAATTTCAAAGAATACAGCGTAATTAAGGGTTTTTTGGCCGAACTCTCGGGCTTAAATTTGAGTAAATAAAGTTGATATCCACAAGTATGTTGCTTGAACCAAACATTTATTAATACATGTTTATATTGATTTATAAAAGTTGCTGTAAAATATTTTAAATTTTTATCTAAGTATACGACAGAAATTTTTGTCATTTAACAATTTACCTAGTAGCAAATAACACTTGTTTTTATTTAATTTCCATTTTAATTGTGTTTTTTTTTTTGCAAAAATTTATAATGTCGACAATTGAACCGGTGTCGCTTTCGAGTGTGATCTTTATATTCGACATTATTGTAACTCGATTAAAGTTTTTTAAAGATAAAATCGATGACCCAGCGAAACTTTTGATCAACTTGAATTTTAATAGTATCGGTGTTAGCCTCACATCTAGCCGGATAAATGTGGCGGATTTCCCGACTGGACGCTGCACTGAATTCGTTTCAGATCCAAGTGCTTTGCGCAATAATCTCGAGAGAAACGGTATACCCATAACGATACGCAACGGTGGGGTTACTTTGGGAACTGCTCTAGTCATATTGCCACATAGCTTCATAGATCGCATTGAGGTTGGGATGAGTGATATAGTGCTCAGAGATAAGTGCAGCATCATACGACGCGATGAGGAGGTGGGCACTTTGGAGTTCCTTTGCACTCTAATCATTAAGTGCGATGAGCAACCACAGCACGCCGTGTAAGTTAGCCTCACGAATTGATTGTGGATTGCTACAGCTGTTTATTGACTTCCCACAGTACATGTAACAGTGCCTGTGAAAACTTGTCCAAAGCCTTCAATCCAGCTGACATAATGTTCTTAGTGAGTGCTCCACAGCCCTGTGCCTTTCCATGTGAGCCGTGTTTGGATGAACTGGAGCCAGAAGAGGGCGACGAGCGCCTCCAATTGGATTTGGATCGTTATCGCAGAACGAGCCAGCGTTTTACCACACCACCTGAGGAGATATGTGGTATGGAGGCGTGCTGCCAGTTAAAGGCAATGACAAAGCAATACGAAGAATGCATTAAATCTGTTATTGAAAAGGTGTCTCACTTGACTTCACCGATGCCAAATGGTGATCTTCATTTTACAGACTGGAGTGGAAAACAGAAAACTTTCAAGCATAAAGATATAGATCACTCAATACCTGTGCCTGTTAAAGACATGGAGGATGAGATGGGTATAAAGCCAATTCGCTTTTGTCCAATTTGTCTGACTTCAATGAGCTGGCTACCCAAATATACACCCTGTCCCAAGTGCTGTGCCCTGGCCATTCCCCAGATTGAGGTAGAAGTGGAGGCAAAGCCCACTGCTGCCGAAATCATGCGAGAGTATATCAAATTGCCCTCTGATTCAGACGAAGACTTTTGCCACGATCCCTGTGATGAAGCAATAAAAAAGAAAAAGAAGGAAAAGGAATGCCAAAACTCACTCGGCTGTACATGCACAAGTGGCAAGTGTTGCACTCATTGTCGCGTTGGTGGTCTCTGCGCGGGCATGTTTGATCATAAGAATAGCACTAAGTGGTCCACTCCAGATTCAGATGAAGACTTCTGCGTGGAGACCGAAGAGCAGCGCCCAAGTATAGAATTTGCATTCTCTGAACTGCGAGCTCTTTACGATGAAAGAGATGAAAAAAGGAGATCTAAATTAAATAGGACATTTGGACAAAAAGCAGATCTGGCTACAAATTCATCAACAGTTTCCGAATTAAAAGCCACTGGAAGTCCAACACTTTTGCATCGTTCGGCCAATGCCCCAAAACTTGGCCATAAGACCTGCCTCAAGAGAAGGGGGTCCATGTCCCGGCGACATGGCTGGACATGGCCGTCGAGCAAAGAGGCAAGAAAATACGGCTGGCGTCCCGGTGCCGTTCATCGCTATGTTGGCGCAATTATGAGATTCTTTCTGACAAACACGTCAGAGCACAATTCAGTCAGCATCTGCCGCCGTGTGCAAGATCCAGAAAGTCGAAAACAGCTTCCCATTCTCAACGTCTGCAAAAGGAACGGCGAAATTTTGATAGCACTACGAGCACTCAACAATCCAAATGTGCGAATGGAGCCTATTGTGTTCAAGGTGGTCAAAAGCGATCTAGCGGCTGCCCTAAGGGAGATCAAGAGTAAACTCAAGGAAAAAGGCTTCCCCAAATGCACTTGCCACAAGACGGTGATGATGTGCACTTGTCGCAACCACGTGGACAAGAAGTATCTTGAGTCAGCACTGCAGAAGGAGTGTAAACATAGGGGCATGGAGAGCTGTGTAGATCACTTGGTGCTCACAGATACCAGTGACAGCGAGATGGAGTTTGACTTCGATGTGTCCCCACCAGCAGCTGCAACTAAGCAACCATGTCCACCAAAGCACCGCACTGTCAACAATGGTACACAGACTGCCAAAAAAGATTTAAACGTACCGCCCAAATATCCAATACCACTCAGTCCATATTGGCGGGCCTATGACTGTGCTGCAGGAGATCGATTCACTGGTACAGCGTTTGGAGCTCCGGGCGAAGCAGTGTTTGAGGATAGCATCTTTGGACATGGAGGCGGTGGACCACACGGAAAGTCGGCCTCTCCCGGTGGCAAGCCTAAGACAGCGGGAGTTTGGGGTACGGGTCCAGGTGGGCCTATGCGCGGTGGTGGACGTAATGGACCAGGGGGTATGGGAGGAAAGTCCTTTCCAGGGGCTAAGAAACCACGTACTGGCCCAAGTCCAGCTATTCCAGTAAGAATGCGTAAGCGCCATTATGAAGCTGTCAAGCAGGCCGCTCAAGCTAAGAGAGATGCAGTTAAGGCTGAGATTGAGAGAAGGAAGAAGGGCATAGACACAATGAGATATTTAATGAAAAAAGGCACAGTTGCCACACCCTGGGATCCCAATAACCCTAAGCCGAAGAATCAGCCTAAGCCGGCACCAGTCGTGGGGCCTGATGGACTGACTGATGCACAGCGCAGGCGTCGAGCTCTCTACGAGATGTGCATACCACCACTTGACAGCATGCCACGCCTGGGCAAGGGATTTGATCCCTGTCAATGCTACGATTTCTGCAATGCCCAATGTTGCTATCCATATTGTTACTGTTGCTAAATTCGCTGTACAGAAGAGAGTGATCCAATTAATAGAAATAAAGATTAGTTATACGTTGAGTCGTCTACAGTGATTTACACTGATTTACTTACAGTTTTGTGGAATCTCTTTGAACTAACTTCAAATTTTATTATAATAAAAAATTTATGTTACTTATGAACAGTATTTTTTCAAAAGAAAATAAACGATGAATTAATATATATACCTATTATATTATAAAATGAACTGTGACTTTAATCAAATTTTAATGCGTAAAACATATAAAATGGATTTGAATCTTATATGGGCAGATGTCTCTTCTACAGCAATAAACAGTTTTCAGGTCCAAATCTGTCCACGCCTTTCCTTTAAATGTATTCCACCAAACTTTGCTTTACTTACATTTTATATATCAAATATCAATCAAATTATATATAATTGTCAGACTGTTACTTTGTCTTTGACATCGTTGTGACAAAATTAAGAAATTGGAAATTCCAAGGAATAAAAAGTTTTACTTCAATATTTCCAGCACCGCTCTGGCACTGAATTTTAAGTACCAAAAACAAACATTGCAAAAACCCCTGCGGAATGCCATTTTTCGTATCGTACAACAAGTTTGTTCTTGGTTCCGTTCAGATGAGCTTCCCTCAAAGTTTGATTGATAAAGGCATGTCTGATCTGGTGCAATGGGATTCTTGCAAGTTTGCTTGAATAGGTCAAGTTAAAGGTACACTTGAACTGTTCTGATGATTTGAAATTACACTAATAAATATCTTGGCAGACCGTCATAGACCTGAAGAATCTTGCAATATTGTTCATAAGTGCCATATAAATTGTATGCCAAGTAATAATTAACCTTATTAAAAATATTCTTCTAAGACACTGGGTTTTTCTTTTCGTAATTCCATTTCATCCATCTACCATTTCTAAAATGATGTCTAATTTTCAGATTGTTGCTTACTTTTTAACTTTTCGAAATATCTGTCCTAATAGCCGAAATCTTGTCTTTAAAAAATAAATTGTATAAACGTAACTTTTTTGGACAGCCCTAATTTCAGAGACTTAAATCTTTAAATATATGTTTGTCTTGTCTATTCCCGCACAAATTGTCCTGCAATTTTTCAGCTAAATTATTGAACAAAAAATTTCTTGTAGACGAGCACCATCAACTTTCTGAAAACAAATACTGAAAGAAATCATCTACCGAGGCCTTTTAATTTGAAGTTATTCATCTAAATAGCTTTTGAATCAGTGTATTTCGAAGTTGTGTAGATATGTTAAAACTTAAATCATCTTGAACAGAAAAATTTCATATTTTATGTAGTATTTTTGAATGTGGCAATAATCGTACTTTTTAGTAGCCAACCAGACGAGATTAGGGATCCTTTAAATTTATAGTACCAAATTGTCAAAAATTATCTGTATCAATATGGAAAGCTGTAATTTTGTTTTTGATATCATCGTGACTCATTTTGAGTGTACAGCCGTAAAATTACCCGATCTTAGCAAATTGCAAATAATCGCCAATTTCAACAACATCGGAGTCCCAATAACAGCGAGTCGCATTAATGTGACCGAGTTCAAGTCTAACGCTGGCGTCGATCTAACTGCAGTACCAATGAAACTACGGAAGACCCTTGAGGAATGCGGCATGCCCATCTCAATCACGTATAACGCCCGCGTCCTCGGCACCGGCACAATATTCTTTCCTGCAAATACAATTGATCAAATTGAGAACAATATGTCTGATCTGATGTATGTGGACCGCTGCTCTTTTGAAAAGGATGGAGAAGTTATTGGCAGTCTCGAGGTGCTCTGTCGCTTGATTTTTAAGTGTGGTGATAAGGCAAAGTAAGTTGATATTTTTGGGGACCAGCTAATGGCTTAACATCGATTGAATTTTAATTTATTTTCAGCCAGGGGGAAACCGATTGTAGTCGCAATATGGACAGAAGCATCAAACCGGAAGATATCCTGTTTGTTGTGAGCGAATCCCAGCGATGTCCCAGCCCATGCGATCCTTGTTTAGATGCCTGGGAGTCGGAGGAGGGCGACGAGCGCCTAAAGCTAGATTTGCAACGCTATAGTCACTCTATTGCTGGTGGTTTCAGAGCATCAGATAATCACATGCATAACCCAGCCGGAAATGCTGCCTGTTGTGAGCTTAAGGTCGGTACAACCAAGTCAGTGACTTTTGCACACCTCTTTGAATCCGCATTAAATTACAGCAAATGACTCAGGAGTGTGAACAGATTGTAGACTCGATTACCAAGCGCGTTGGCCATCCAAAGCCGTTGAAGTCACCTTGCCGAAGACCCGACGAACTGGATTTGGGAAATCCTGACGTGGGTCCAGGTCACTTTGAACTGCTGGTTCAGCAGCCAACTGGTTCAAATTTTCCCTGTTTTTCGTATTTGCCCACTCGACAGGGTAAAAGCCCGGATTTTTGCAGTCCAGAGCTGATACCCGTACCAATAAGCGACACGACCAACAGTGAAATCAAGCCCATACGCTTTTGTCCGATCTGTCTGACCAATATGTCATGGCTGCCAAAATTTGCTGCCTGTCCGAATTGTGGTGGCAAACCTATGCCGGTCGTTGAGGAACGCCATAAGGAGAAAAAACTGACCCCAGACCAAATAATACTTGAACTTCTCGGCAAATCTACGGATTTAAAAAACGACTACTGCATGGATCCCTGTGACAAGACGAAAAACCAGAATAAGGAAGATGATGACCAATGCCGTTGTACATGTAAATATGGAAAACTGTGTGCTCATTGCCGCATACGTCTGCTCTGCGCGGACTTCTTTCAATCAACAAAAGAAGTATGCACCAAGGTGGAACCGAAGTCCTCCGAGGAGGATTTTTGTGTAGGGATGGACGATGATGCCGAATGTCGACCACATTTAGCACGTGTTTTCTCCGAACTGCGAGATTTGTATAATGTACATGATGCCAATCCACTAGAGAAGCCCAATATGGAATGCACTGAAAAGACCACACCAAGAAAGTCACATCAAAAAACAAAACCAGCCTCAGTTGAAAAGGGTAAAGTAATTGACAAGCCACACAAGCCCAGCGAACGCAAGTTACCAACCTTCGGATTCGGACACAAGACATGCTTGAACAGTAAGCCCACAGTCTCTCCTCGGCACGGATGGGCATGGTGCTTGAGAGAAGAGGCCAGTAAGCATGGCTGGCGACCAGGCGCCATTCGCAAGTCTGTCAAGAAGCTTATGAAGTTCTTTTTACACGACTCTCCGGAGAACAATGCCTACAACAGGTGTAAGCAAGCACAAGAAGCAGAGAAGGAAAAAGAACGTCAGCTGCCCACGCTCCATGTATGTAAGAAGGATGGGGAAATTATGATTACTCTGCGGTCCCTCAATAATCCACACATTGAGATGAAACCCATTGTGTTTAAGGTAGTCAAAAGCGATCTCGCAGTAGCTCTAAGCGAGATCAAGAAGAAGCTCAAGGAAAAGGGTTTTTCCAAGTGCACTTGCCACAAGACGGTGATGATGTGCACTTGTCGCAACCACGTGGACAAGAAGTATCTTGAGTCAGCACTGCAGAAGGAGTGTAAACACAGGGGCATGGAGAGCTGTGTAGATCACCTGGTGCTCACAGATACCAGTGACAGCGAGATGGAGTTTGACTTCGATGTGTCCCCACCAGCAGCTGCAACTAAGCAACCATGTCCACCAAAGCACTGCACTGTCAACAATGGTACACAGACTGCCAAAAAAGATTTAAACGTACCGCCCAAATATCCAATACCACTCAGTCCATATTGGCGGGCCTATGACTGTGCTGCAGGAGATCGATACACTGGTACAGCGTTTGGAGCTCCGGGCGAAGCTGTGTTTGAGGATGGTATCTTTGGACATGGAGGCGGTGGACCACACGGAAAGTCGGCCTCTCCCGGTGGCAAGCCTAAGATAGCGGGAGTTTGGGGTACGGGTTCAGGTGGGCCTATGCGCGGTGGTGGACGTAATGGACCAGGGGGTATGGGAGGAAAGTCATTTCCAGGGGCTAAGAAACCACGTACTGGCCCAAGTCCAGCTATTCCAGTAAGAATGCGTAAGCGCCATTATGAAGCTGTCAAGCAGGCCGCTCAAGCTAAGAGAGATGCAGTTAAGGCTGAGATTGAGAGAAGGAAGAAGGGCATAGACACAATGAGATATTTAATGAAAAAAGGCACAGTTGCCACACCCTGGGATCCCAATAACCCTAAGCAGAAGAATCAGCCTAAGCCGACACCAGTCGTGGGGCCTGATGGACTAACTGATGCACAGCGCAGGCGTCGAGCTCTCTACGAGATGTGCATACCACCACTTGACAGCATGCCACGCCTGGGCAAGGGATTCGATCCCTGTCAATGCTACGATTTCTGCAATGCCCAATGTTGCTATCCATATTGTTACTGTTGCTAAATTCGCTGTACAGAAGAGAGTGCTCCAATTAATAGAAATAAAGATTAGTTATACGTTGAGTCGTCTACAGTAATTTACACTGATTTACTTACAGTTTTGTGGAATCTCCTTAAACTAACTTCAAATTTTATTATAATACAAAATTTATGTTTCTCATAATCAGACTTTTTTCAATAGAAAATAAACGATGAATTAATATATATACCTATTATATTATTAAATGAACTGTGACTTCAATCAAATTATAATGCGTAAAACACATAAAATGGAATTATATCTTACAAGCTTACAGTTCGAAATGCCTACCTTTTAAATGTATTTCCCAAATACTATTTGACCCCTTTTTAATTAATAAATTAGATATAATTAAGTGTCAGACTGTAACTTTGTCTATGACATTGTTGTCAAGAAATTAGAGTGCTCCAATTTAGAAATTGGAGATTCCAAGAAAATTAAAATCTTAGTTTAATATTTTTCGCTTCGCTCTGGCACTGAATTCAAAGTACGAATACAAAAATTGCGGAGTGCCATTTTCCGTATCCTAGGAAAAATTTTGTTCTTGGTTTCGGTAAGATGAGCTTTCCTCAAAGTTTGATTGATTAAGGCATGTCTGATCTGGTGCACTGGGATTTTTGCAAGTTTGCGTCAATAGGTCAAGTTAAAGGTACACTTGAACTGTTCTGGATATGCCTACTTCTGGCCGTTACAAAGTTTTGCAAAACTGTTTCTTATTTATAATGGGCTTAGTGTTAATAAGATACTATTTTTCTCAAATTTGTTTGTATATCGTACCTTCATTCGACTTTAAGTCATTTAAATAATATATCCTTTTCAGATTTACGAAAATTGTTCGTGTTGCGAAAGAGTTTAACGTTTTTAAGAGATTGGTTGTAAAAATTCTAATTGTCAATTGCGAAATTACATATTTGGATTATTTGCTAATTATTTATAATAAAAAAATCTTTTAATTTGTAAACAAAATAAGAGGCTTATTAGCAGACAACGAACGCAATGAGCGAAGAGACAAATTGTAATTTTATATTTGAAGTAATTGTGACTCATTTGAAGACAAATCAAATACAAATCAGGAATCCCCAAAATCTTAAAGTAACTTTTAGGTTTAATGATTTTCCAGTGTATATAACACTAAGTCGCATTAATGTCACCGATTTCAAACCAGAATCTAGTCTTGAGTTCAATGTTCCGGCAAAAAAGCTACGTGAAAAAATTGAGAAATGTGGGATGCCCGTTTCGGTTATGTATAACCATATAATCATTGGTACCGCTGTTGTCACCTTTCCCAAATCCTTTGTGGAAAGCATTAACCATGACATGAGTGATCTCATGCACTCCGATTACCTTAAATTTACTAAGGAAGGTGAAGAAGTTGGGAGCTTAGAGTTCCTTTGTCGTCTATATTTAAAATGCGAAGAAAAAACCAGGTATGCAATTATTTGATACAAGTTCTAATTGTTAAGAATTATCCAAATAGAGAATGCCTATATTAGGATAGAAGAGAGAGAGTGTCGCAGCATGGACAAAAGCATCAGCCCCCAGGATATCATGTTTATAATGGGAGAAAACCAGGTATGCCCAACCCACTGCCAACATTGTCCAGATTTAATGATGCCAGAAGAGGATGATGAGCGTCTGGATCTGGACTTGGAACGCTATCGCAGATCCAAACCAGTTCGACGTCGGCCAGCGGACCACCTGATTGATAATCCAAATGCCACTTGTGTGATAAAGGTTGGTTCCAATTATTTTTTACTCATTTGTATGTTTCTCATGGCATGTGTCCATTCACAGAATATGGCACGGGAATCCGAGCAGATTGTTGACTCAATTTTCAAGAGCACCGCTCAGGCACAGTTTTTTAAGCCGACAAACAAATCTCGCTGCGTCCACAATGTCGATCCTCTGTTGGAGGCTCAACTTATCCCAAATGATTTTCCTGGCTTTTCGTATCTCCCAGATCAGCAGTCCAACCAAAATGACCCAAGACAAATGTCAGTGCCAATTAGTGATCTTGAAACACCACTAATCAGACCGACACGATTCTGTCCGGTCTGTTTAACCAATATGTCATGGTTGCCAAAATTTGCTGCCTGCCCCAATTGTGGGATCAAACCAACGCCGGTGATTGAGGAACGTCATAAAGAAAAAAAAACTGCTGATCAAATACTATACGATTGCCTTGGTAAGCCTTTTGCTGATTATTCTGGAGATCCATGTGCAAAGACCTTGCAAAATAGAAAGGCTGAAGCTCAAAAAGCCGGTTGTCGATGCACGTGCAAAGGTGGCAAAGTCTGTGCCCACTGTCGCATCCGTAAACTGTACCTTAACACCTTTCAGAGTAATGAACAGGACGTGGGGATTCCTCAAGCAAAGCCACAATCGTTTGAGGACTTTTGCGTGATAAAGGATCGTCACCCACATTTGACACGCGTATTCTCCGAGCTACAAGATCTCTACGACATTAAGAAATCGGCTCTGACATCGAACCAAGAAAAGCAATGCCGAAACAAAGAAATATCACAACAGCCTGATAAGACAAAGATAAGATCTTCAACCACCGGACGTAAAAACAATATGAAGAAAAACACCACTCGAATATCAGTGAAAATAACTGGCAAATCAACGCAGGCATCAAAAATGGGTAGGCACAAGTCCTGCTTTAGTCAACATGGAGCAGTTTCTCGTCGCCACGGCTGGAACTGGAGCTGCAGCCATGAGGCACGCAAGTATGGCTGGCGACCCGGCTTCATTAGCAAGCCCATTCAAAAGCTGATGAAGTTTTTTTTGCATAACTCGCCAATGAATAAATCTGCTAAAGTAGAAGAAGCTGAGAAGCAAAAGGAAGCAAAAAAGAAGCTGCCAATTCTCAATGTGTGCAAAACGAATGGTGAAATCTTTATAACATTGCGAGCAGTCAACAATTCAACGGGTGAAATGCAGCCCATTAAGTTCAGGATAGTGAAAAGTGATCTGGCATTAGCACTTAAGGCGATAAAAAGGAAACTCATTGACAATGGTTTTCCCAAGTGCACGTGCCACAAGACGGTGACGATGTGCGTCTGTCGCAACAACATGGAGAAGAAGCATCTCGAGTCCGCTCTGCAGAAGGAGTGCAAGCGGCGCGGCGTGGAGAACTGTGTTAATGATCTGGTGCTCACAGATAGCAGTGACAGCGAGATGGAATTTGACTTTGATGTTACACCGCCGAAAGACGTGGCGAGGCCAAGACGAATCACAGTTGACCAAACCACCCAAACATATAATAAGGGTCGCCACGTGCCACAAAAATATCCAGCCAAACATAGCCCCTTCTGGCGCACATATGACTGTGCTGCTGGTGATCGTTACACCTCCACAGCATTTGGCGCGCCAGGAGAAGCAGTGTTTGAGGATGGAGTATTTGGAAAAAGGGGTGGAGGTCCACACGGTGCATATTCTACTCCAGGGGGCAGACCCAAAAACAAAAATATTTGGGGTGCCACCTCTGGGGGGCCTATGCATTGTGCTGGACGTCTTCCTTGCCAAAATCCGAAAAGCCCTACTGGCGACAGTAAGACGATTCCCGTGAGAATGACTAAGCACTTATTGAGAATGGCCGAAAATGCCAAAGCTAAACAGGTTGCAAAGAAAAACCAAGCCGTCGATATGATGAAGTATTTGAAGAAAAAAGGCGCTTTCTCAAAACCTGTGATTGGCCCCGACGGACTCACTGATGCCCAACGTAGGCGTCGTACTCTCCGATTTGTACCCAGGACACCCATCGAGTTTGTGACCCGTCTCAGTAGGGACTGTGATCCCTGTACAGGTCAATTTTACAATCCGTGTAGGACAGATTTTTACCACTGGTAGTTTTAAGTGAAATATATCTAAATTATACGAAACGGAAAAATATTGCTTTTATTAAATATTAGGAAAGTTTTCCTCTGAGATTTGTATTATTATATAAAAAATTTGCTAAGCCATTTCTAAGACTTTAGTCAACACAGTAGTTTTTGTGTTACAATCACACACTTTTGGTTATTTAATGTGTTAGCTTTAAAATTTTACCCAAATGTTTTTTATTTCGTTTTCGTATTTTAAAGTTTTTATAAAATTTTCGATAAATAAATAATCAAAATGTCTGAATTGGCTAGCTGCATCTTTGTCTTCGATATCATTGTGACGCATATTGACTTAAACAGTGTTGAAAGTTTGGATCCGAAGGGACTGCAAATAGAGGCCACAATTAATAATAGAAGAGTGTCCATAACAGCCAGTCGAATTAATGTAACTGAATTCAAGGATAATTGTAGCACTGAGTTCACAGTGGTTCCAGCAAGCCTACGCAAGACTCTCGAGAAATGCGGGATGCCTATGTTAATTTTTTACAATGGAGAAATTCTCTGCACCGGACACTTAAGCTTTCCCGCTTATGTCACAGATAGCATCTCGGAAGATATGGAACCTTTAATGCACGTGGACTCATGTCGATTAGAACGTAATGGTCAAAATATTGGCACACTTGAAGTGCTCTGTCGTCTGTTCACTAAGTGCAGTAATCAGCCAAAGTAAGAAAGAACCTTTTTCTGTAAATAGCACTTAAGCCAGTTTTTTTCTAGATCCAAGGAGAGCAGTTGCCGTCGTGATATCGACAAGAGCATCAATAAGGAGGATATTCTATTTATTGTTACCGATTCCCAGAGATGTCCCGCTGATTGTGATCCATGCCTAGATGCAGTTGACACGGATGAAGACGATGATTATCCGAGACTGGGAATGCAAAGCGCTCAGACTGTGCCCCCCAAGTTTGTGGACACATTAATACATAATCCAGTTGGTAATTCCATTTGCTGTGAGATAAAGGTATCTAGGCACGAACCTAATCCTCAACTGCTCATAGTCTGATATGACATGTTTTCATTTATAGCATATGGCAGACGATTGTGACCAAATTGTAAGTTCAGTTTTCCGTCGCTATGGTAATCAAAAGCCTTTGAAGCCACCTTGCCGAAAATCAGCTAACTCTAGTAATCCCTGCATTCGTCGTATCTGCGAATCTCAAGAAAGCTTAAGTAAAACACCTTGTTTTTCGTACTTACCAGCACAGCAAGTTGAGAGTAGAGATTTCGGTAAAAAGGTTCAGGTGCCACTGCCAAACGATGACATGAAAAGGAAGAAACGCTTCTGCCACATTTGCCTAGCCAGTATGGCATTTCTGCCAAAATTTGCCGCTTGTCCTAATTGCGGAATTAAACCAATGCCGATCAATGCCGAGCAACACCCAAAGCAAAAGAAACTAACTGCTGACCAGATACTCCGGGATTACCTTTGTAAGCCAGCCGAAGTAAACGATGAGAATCCAAAGGAGATGCAGGAAACTGAATGTTATTGCACTTGCAAGTTCGGAAAATTATGTGCACACTGTCGAGTACTTAAAAAGTGTTCGGACTTTTACCATGAGACTGGCAACACGATGATCAAAGTTCCTGTAAATAATGAAGAATCTGAGGATGAGGGTTCTATTTGCGTAAAGGAAAAAATGCCGAGTAATTTTCTGTCACAATTGTTCTCCGAACTATGCGTCTTGCAAAACATCACGGACATCAAGCGAGCATCCGAGCTTGAAAGGATATGTCATCAAAAGTCTCCACAGAAGAAGAAACGTCGGAAAGGCGGCGACGCTTGTCCAGATCATAAGAACAATGGAAATTCACTCCTTGACTGTTTAAGAAGCGATGCTGCCTCTACTATAAAAAAGTCGGATCCTATTCGGCGACAGTTTAGTGGAGCACATAAAGATTGTGCGGGCACAGTACCTCGTGTATCTCGTCGTCACGGCTGGAATTGGTCCGTCAGCCGAGAGGCACGCAAATATGGTTGGCGACCTGGCGCCATTCGCAAGCCCATTTTGAAACTGATGAAGTTCTTTTTGCACGACTCGCCAGAGAATGAGGCCTTCAATAAATGCAAAATGGAAGAAGAAGCTGAGTTAGAAAGGACACGTCAGCTTCCCATTCTTAACTTGTGCAAGAAGAATGGCGAAATCATTATAACACTGCGAGCGATCGATAATCCACATGTGCGAATGGAACCAATCGTGTTCAAGGTGGTCAAAAGCGATTTGGCTGTTGCCCTAAGGGAGATCAAGAGAAAGCTAAAGGAAAAGGGCTTTCCCAAGTGCACCTGCCACCAGACGGTGATGATGTGCGTCTGCCGAGATACCTTGTCGAAGAAGCATCTCGAACACGCCCTGTCGAAGGAGTGCAAGAGGCGGGGCATGGAGAACTGTGTAGATCACCTTGTGCTCACAGATACCAGTGACAGCGAGATGGAATTTGAGTTCGATGTATCCCCACCAGCAGCTTTAGCTACTCCATTAAGGAAAAACACTACAACCAATGGTACCCAAACCGACAAAAAAGATCTAAACGTACCGCCCAAATATCCAATACCACTCAGTCCATATTGGCGGGTCTATGACTGTGCTGCAGGAGATCGATACACTGGTACAGCGTTTGGAGCTCCTGGCGAAGCAGTGTTTGAGGATGGTATCTTTGGACATGGAGGCGGTGGACCACACGGAAAGTCGGCCTCTCCCGGTGGCAAGCCAAAGTCAGCGGGAGTTTGGGGTACGGGTTCAGGTGGGCCTATGCGCGGTGGTGGACCAGATATGGGAAGAAAGTCCTTTCCACCTACTGGCCCAAGTCCAGCTATTCCAGTAAGAATGCGTAAGCGCCATTATGAAGCTGTCAAGCAGGCCGCTCAAGCTAAAAGAGATGCAGTTAAGGCTGAGATTGAGAAGAGGAAGAAGGGCATAGACACAATGAGATATTTAATGAAAAAAGGCACAGTTCCCGAACCATGGGATCCAAATAACCCTAAGCCAAAGGGGCAGCCTAAACCAGCACCAGTCGTGGGGCCTGATGGACTAACTGATGCACAGCGCAGGCGTCGAGCTCTCTACGAGATGTGCATACCACCACTTGAGAGCATGCCCCGCCTGGGGAGAGGCCACCGTTGCTGCTGTGCAGGGTGTTACAATCCATGCGGCTATTATTACTAAGAATCGGTCATTTTTGATAGGTGCACGACGCAGTTTTAAAAGTCGTCAAGTTGGCCAAGCCATGGAACTTTACTAATGTAACATTGTCAGACTGTTTTGTTGTATGAAGTTCAAATGTTTATCATCGGATTACTTTTTGATATTTTTACTTTTAAATAAATTTGACTGTGAAATATAGATTCAATTGTCTCGATTTGAGGATTTGTATCGCCTCAAAAGTAATCTCTCGATTGCCTCTTAAAATACCAATTAGATTATGTTAAAATAATTTTGTCACAGCTCAGGTGGGATATTAATTTGATTAGTAAGAAATTACTATCTATATTTCTGTTTTTTTAGCTACCGTTATTAACTTTTAGTTAATCAATACTATTTTGGGGTATATTATAAATAACGCCCTACAATTCTTCCAATTATGTATTTTGTTGGTCTGCGAGAATATAATTAAAGAAGGACCTGCAATAGTCGATAATATATAAATATATATTTAGTTTGGCCACTTTTGCATTTAATGTTTATTTTGTGTATTTTTAATGCATTAATTCTTGCACTTTCAGGCGAATGTCATTGATAATGGACATTCTGTGTTTTAATCGAATGTCAAATGGTATGGGTTAAAATTGTACGTACACAGGATTATAATAACAATGAGAATGTGGCTCGACAATATATTTGAGTTAACAATTGAAATTGTAGAGCTTTATGTGAAATTTGATTATTTGCATAAGTACAAATGTGGGTCAAATAACGTGTTTGGCTTGTTTGTTCAAAACAGTAGCTGAGCAAATCGCTTTCGCATTTAATTAATATTGTCGACAATGCAAACTGTATCGGATATGTTGTGATATGTGCATTTAATTAAATGTTGGGCACACACAGACTATTGGGGGATGGTTGATAGTCGCACAGCAAATTAGACCAATAATGAATTAGTGGCTTTGCAGGCCAAGAAGCTCTTAATTCTTGACTCAAAACCAGTAATTTGCTATGCATAATCAAAATACGGAACATGTCCAATTAGTAGCTACTAAGTAGTTGTCATAACTGTTTCCAGCATTGGAGTAAGTGCAATTTCATGGCAGATCTCTTGTAGATGGGATGCTTAAACAATTTAAGAATTAACCTCAATGGCTTTGCTGATGAACTTATCTGAAAACATGAGATGCACGTAACACTCGAAACTCGCTTAATGAGCAGCCATTTAATACCACAAAAGAACATCCTTAAAAAAAATGGAAGACGAAAAAAGGTATCCAGTTAACCCAAACGCAAATTTTTAATTAAACACGTTACGCAATTTAAACAAAAAGTACAAAGCAGAAAGGAGTAAAATAAGGTAATATTTATTTACGTATCATAAATTTGTTAGTCTGTACAAACCTTTGAAATGCAGACAAAGTAATAAATTGTGTGTAAAAAAGCAAGGGCACAATTCAATTGGATTTTTTGCAATTGTAACTTTGCATGAAAACTTAAACTTTAACATGAAAATGTTTTTCGCTTACCAACAGATCCGAAGTAACCGAATGCATAATTTTAACCATATCCTTTACACTTACTTACTACTTCCCTTAATCAGAATTGTCCTTTCAATATGCAGATATAATAATTTTATGCCTGACAACTGATTTTGCAGTGTGTATTTTACGTAGAAACATATTTCATTGCCGTCTTCACAGGTGTCGGTATCTTATTTCCCTACTCCAAAAAGGCTTATGCTCCTTACATGCAAATTTTACATATGCTGTCATAAAACAAAACATTTAATAGTGGTTCACATCCACACAATCACATAAGTTTCTTTAGGCCAAGGAGTGAATTAGACCTGCATAAAATATGTGGCATTCGAAATCCACAACCCTAAACCTAAACTAAGCCGAAAATGTCAAAATGTTGGGTTAATTTTATTGAATATTTCATGTACAAGCCTTGTTAATTTTACGCTTTATGCAAGAGACGAAAAGGTTTTCCCTCACTCCATAAATACAAGCCAAAATAAGAGTATACAAAGTGAATACGAAACTTTAATACTCTTTAGTAAACACAGTCGATGTGTAAAAGAATTTGACTTTTACACTTTGCCTGCTGATAAGAAATGGACTGGAATTTAAAATGTAAAACATGAACATTCGCGAAACAGATTTACTTCACAATTTGAACCTGCCACTCTCGAGTTCATTTTATGCCAGTCATGTCAGTGTCCACTCCGGGACTGGCAGCCAACATCCGCTTCCGTCGGCAGAAATAAAGCTATTATCATATTTTTTTCAGCGAGCTCCAAATTTGCGGGGATTCTTTATTCTGGTTTGCTGGCAACGTTAAGAAAATTCTCTAAAGTGAAGTAAAGTTGGTTTTGGGGGTTCTGGTCAGGACACTTTATCATCATTTGTCAATTAGGTGCGTAAAGTGCCAAGGAAAAAAAGATGCGGCCTCGGGCCGGATCCATTAGAAGCCGAGATATTGTTGCATAATTCATTATAATTATGACAGTAGTTTTGTAAATGCCCCAAATAACCTTGCCACGAGCTGCCCAATCATTTTCCAAGTTTTTCACAACTTATTAAAAGCAGGGGGCGTGTCAATTTTTGCCTGTCCAACTCATTTGCCAAACTTTTGCTCAGCCCTGCTGGCTGTTTTCGTAATTTCAGCGCAGTTGTGCGTGTCGTCGTTGCCATTTGCCAGCTGCCAGTTGCAAGTTGCCAGTTGCAAGTTGCAGGTTGCAGGTTGCCAGTTGGTAGGGCGCAGATTTCAGTTTCAGCTTTGTCAGCTCGCTGGGTTTAATAAAACACAATAACTGCAACAAAGCAAAAAAAAAAAAAAAACTGAGTCACAAACTTGGCGACACCTACCGGGCCAACCGACCCATATCTTCAGCACACCCCTTCCGTCCTTTATCCTACCACTTTCTTTCATTAGTTTGGTGTTGTTTTTTGGTTTTGGCCACTTTTACGAGTCTTGCAACAGAAAGTTGTGCTGGCTGGCAAATGCCAAACGCCATTTGGCTGAAAATTCGTTCTCTTGCGGTTTGAAATTAGCTGGCTTTTAATTGAAAATTCGATTGGAAAGCAAAGGGAAAGCGGGAAAAGGTGAAAACTCGCATGTAAGCATTCTGGCTGCATGCAACTTCGCCGTCAACGTTGCCCTAATTAATGCACAAACGCTAGTGGCAACAACGCTGCGTACAAGCAACAAACAATATGCAACAATGGTTTCGTGACGTAACCACAGAACTTGCTTGTGTTTGTGTTTGTGTCTGTGTGTTTGTTATGCAACTCTTATGTGACAGCAAAAGGAACTAACTGTCATTTTGTAACCAAAAACCATTCAATTTTTTTTTTGGTAAAAGCAGAAAACGAAACCAAAAAAAAAATAGAAAAAAAAGCCAGGAGAATGCTGTAGACGAAAGATTTCGACTAGAAGATACCAATACTGAATAATCTTGATGGAAGCTTACCAGAAGATTTCACTATTCCACTTAGTGCTGAAAAGTAGAGGAAAGCAGAGAAGGGGTTTGCGCCTTAGAGTGCTCATTTTGGTAATTTGAGCGCCAGTTTCTTGCGTGACTTTTATTGCAGTTGCTTTCCGTTAATTGAAGGAACCAGTTACCTACATACTAACTCAAAATTGGCGTTAATTGGCTAGCTAATTCAGGCATGTGACTTAATTGAAAATGTGGCCAACCACCGAAATGATAAACTTTAACATGCTATCGGAATCCAAGGAACTTGCGAAATTTAATGCGCAAAACGGCGCTGATGAAAATATATTCCGCCATATTTGTCCAAGTGGAAACGGGAGAAATAGTGTCTCCCGTGTATTGGGGTGGCGAGAACGGATTGATGGGTGACCTCGGTGCAGACCCACGCACCGGCGTAAACAGTGCTAAAATTAAAACTTTTTAATTATACGTTTTGAATGCAAAGCCATTCCAATTCCCATTTCCCATAGAGACTGGCGGATGGTCCTGGCCTGAATGCTGTCCAAGCTGCAGCCGGCCGTGGAGCACCAAAGAGTTCGTTTGACAATCCACTTTGGAAAGCGTATGCAATAATAAATGCTTGCAAACAAAATATATATAAAAACCCAAAGCGTTTAAATTCCATTTTCAAATTTCACGACATTTGAGCAGTCTTATAGCGCAACCAATTTTTCTAGCCAGAAATAAATGTTTTTTGTTGTCAAACAAAAATAATAACAAAAGCAAAGGTACAAAAAGCGTATTGAAACAAAAGAATATATTTTTACACGACAAACAATTTTATAACCTGAATTCAGTAAGGTATAACGAAATTCTGAAAAAAGAATAATGCACCACGCTAAAGCATATTTAACAGCAAAGTTTACTGAATAATTAACCCATATAACATATATATAATTTTTTATATTTAAAAACGTGACTTTTTGCTAAAAATTTCGTTGAGTATTTATATCAAGGTAATTTAATGTACAACACAATAGGAATTTAAAACAAATTCAATTATTTACGAATTCTTTAAACTTTTTGTCTATTTAATTTCTACACACACCGCGAACAATAAACGCACAAACAAAATGAGAACAATTTTTGCATGACTGAGCAGCGAATGAAATGCAATCAAACAAATTTTATGTACCGCATCTCTAAATATTTGCTCAACGCATTTAATCAAATATTTCAACCACAATATGCATTCTTAAAGTAGAATCAGGTCAAACTGAATGCAATTGATAGATTGAGTTGAGCAGAAAATTGCTTATGATATATATCTGAAGTGTTTACTTATAAACAAGACCATCATAAATTCACAAAGTACAAGTAAATTTATTTACTCATACAAACTGAGAAAAGCCAAACTGCAACAGCAATTATCTTTTCCTCCCCAGTGACAATCTCGAATTGTACTTATATTTTTGTGTTTTGGCTGCTTTGAATATATGTGAAAAATGTGGCCATCAAATGTAAGCCAGCAGGTTCCATAACAACATTAACAACATTTCTATAAGCGTTTAGATACTTTCATTCAATTAATTAAATTTTCATTAATACTACTAAAAAGTACATTCAAGTTGAGAAGATCAAGAAAAGTGACAAGATTATATATAGAAGAAATATTGGTAAGTAAAAGTCTCATCTTAATGAGAATAAAGTAAGAAGTCGCCTATAAGATTCAATATAGTGTGTTGATATTAACCCAGAATTTTAGCTTTGTATTGTTAGAAGTATAACTTTAACACCATTGTCAGACTAAATATTCACAGAAGGGTTATTCATCAAATGAGGGATAAATTTGTTCTACGCCTAAAACGACTCCATACTCAAAGTCAGATATTTAATTCATATCGTATTGAATGCAACTGACTGGAATCTATCACTTCAACTAGCAATTAAATAGCGAATAAATACTGCCAGAAATCTTTTCAGTTAAATAGCAAACAGTTATTTTAGCCCACTTGGAATCTTTCTAAAGTTCGCAAATAATATTGTGTACCTTGTTTGTTTATCTTCAATCAATTTATGAACGAAAACCCCTTAATAAGTGCTTCGAATACCAATGAGTGGCAACAAAAAAGTAAACAAATGAAAAACTGCTGTGACTGATGTTGATATTGAACTTTGTTCCGAACGCCATGTTCCAAATTTTATACCATATGTATACCACGTTAAAACATAACAATAACAAGATAATACATATTTTTTTCTACGTGGTCGAGTCTTCAACACTCTGGTAAAAAATATTGATTGATATAATATCCGTTGATAATAAAAATTTAAATATAAAAGCACTACATTTTTAATTTCAATGAATTGGGTTGCAATACTATTCTCTGAACCAAATCTTTCGACACAATATTGCAGTTAATTAATATGTTAATTATTTCTTCTAAGTTCACACAAAATTTTCCTAGGGTATTTGGTATTGACTTCAGTTTTCCACTTATAAACAATTAATAAACTGGCAAACATTTTGAGCGTTGTCCATGGCTAAGATTTTGTTTTACAAATTTTTATTTAGTGTTAAAATACTGAAAACTGAGTTTTTCTTCTAGATTTGCATAGATTAAATTGCAATCGGGTTTTTGTTATTGTGTTCGCCTTAATGATGTTGTTGTTGTCTGTTCAGCGACTTAGTTTTTAGTGCTTGTTAATCCGCTCAAAGTTCGTACTTAGTATTTTCAATTGGTCAAGACTCGTGACACAAGCAACTTTTGTGGCCAAGAGCATTTTCAATTTTGGGTCTTGCCTTCGATTTATTGTGTTTTCTTTGCTTTTACCCATTCTTCCCACCGACTTTTCTTATCTTCTCTAAGTAGGCTGCCATTTCCATTTTATGTTTGTCGTGATTTTCGGCACAAACTTTATCATGCACAAAAACTCATTTAAAGTTTTTAAGGTGTAGTTTTTGTTGATGAATGCCTAACTGAATTTCCACGCTTGTAGCCAGCTACGCCCTCTTAAGCCTACAATTTTTGTTTTTGCCAATGTCGCTGGGATTAGGGCAACACGTGATATGTTTTTTTTTTTTTTTGCTCGTTAGCTAGCTACCCCGTAGCAAAAATCGTATTATGGTATACTAGTTAGTAGGTAGTAAAAAATGCTATGTGTTTTAATGGTCCATCTTAATATAAACATTTTGTTATGTTGAATAACTCCCGCAATATAAAAATAATGATCAGCTTAGTTAAAGCATTATTAAAGAAATGAAGCATAGAAAAAAAACTCTTGCAGCTCAAAAGAAAAGCTAGAAATAAAATCAGTTTTTTTTATACACAAGCTACTGGCTTGTATAACTCGTATAATTAAAATATTGCATAAATATCAATATTTAACTCTAAACAATATAGGTGTATTATTTCAGTATTTTAAATCTCTTCTCTTTCAAAAATTGTATTGGGTATCTAGTTGGCCAGACCGAAACATTCTATATTTTCGCTAAATGAAATCAAAGTTAACGGAGTGGCTATTTGGTGTTTAAGGCAACTTCAAAGAGCAACACGTGCGGAGCCAGCAAATAGCAAATAAGTTTGGCTATCCAAAATTAAAGTTGCAAAAGTTTCAAAGTTGGGCAGTTGGGTCGCATCGCATTGCATGCCTCGTTAAATGGCATTTTGATTGATGTGTGTGGCACGAAATAAAAGGCTGGCAATTGACAGACTGACAGAAGGCATATGAGAATTCGTTTACCAATCACAATATTTTCGGTACGCTTTAAAACTAAAAATGGAAGAATAGGTCAAATGGATATTTGGCATTTGTAAAAATTTAACAGGACTAATTGTATCAGTGTTTCAGCGACTGCAATGTGTAAAGCAAAACATGTGAGAATACAGGGAGAAATCTGCTTGGACATACCTTAGTAAATATAGTGAATCAGGGGTAATAATGCAAGTGCCATTGTTCTCAAGTCTTATGACTGGAGAGTTTTAAGAATCACCAAACAATATTTTCAATTTTCAAACAATACATTCAATATATGATTTGATAATCTTGCTGCTCTCTTATCGCAAATATAAATATGTACACTTGTTTTCAAAAATAAATGACTGCGTCTGCTGATAGTAATCTTTTTAATATGTAAATACAATTTGCTTAATACTTTTTCTTATCCGATCAAGCCGAACTCATTTTAGTTAACCAATAAAATATCTTCATTGATACAGTTAAATATCACAAATTATGACTTTTAACCCCAGCCGAACGGGGGAGTTTGTGTTATAATGTATAATGCTTCAAGTAGGTATCTGTACATGTTTTCTTAAATCTAAAATTTGTTTAAATTTATTGCCAAGCCGTTTTGTCTAAAAACATGGTTTGTTCAGATTGACAGACAAATGTGGCCACATCGAGTCTGCTTTGGTTGGAGATATTTCATTCTGCCTCCAACATCCTTTTTATTTCCTTAAAACAAAGAGCTTTGACTGCAATCAATTTAACATACCAATAAACACAAAACCCTTATTAAATCAGATGTATTCTTTATTTAATGATATAATCAACAATACAATATAAATGTTATAAATATCATGTTAGCTGGTTTTTTCGCCTGATTTCAATTTCATCCTTAAAATTGTGTGTAAATTTTATATTCCAAATTGAGTAATACAAACTGCAATTTTATGTTGTGTTGTACCTTTAACATCAATAAATACGCCAATTTTTGTGCCAGGCAATCAGAAATTGCCAAACGCCGTCCTTGCCTGCTCCAATTTTCAAGACCTAACTTCGGCCACTTCAGCCGACAAAGGCGCTGAAAATACTGAAAATCATGTCACAAAACAAACACAAAAAAAGAAGCTTTGAATTCAAAAAAAGAACTTTTGCTGAATAAACGCTGATAAAGCGCAGAAGCGAAAAAAGAGAGAGATACAGAGAGAGAGAGAGAGAGAGAGGGAGAGAGTGGAAAAAACGATAAGGAGGAGAGAAGGAAGCCAGAGTAAAAACGATTGAGTTTGAGAGAATAGCAAATGCAAAAGCGAATGTATGAGAAAATGGCCACCTGTTGTTTTTGTTTTGTGGCCATTTATCAGTTGACGAAACATTGTAATTATTTGTCATTTTACTGAACACATAAAATAAAACTATTTTTCCATTCATTAAATGAATGTATAATTAACTTTAATCAATTAACATGACAATTAAAATAAGCACAAAAGTTGTTTCTAAAGAAAGAGTAATCCTAAAGTAGTAAAGTACTTTCACATTTTGCTATAATAAATAATATATCTGAATATCTGGTCAAACCTTTCATTCAAGCCTTTCATACTGTAGCTTGATCTCAAGAAATTATTTTTCACACAAGATAATAAGCAAAGAAATTCATTATAAATGGTCCAATAAGATAATTTTTACCATATTAAGGATATATATATCGTTAGTTGAATGCTTAGTAAGTAAGTAATTTATACTACCCAGTAATCTACGACAAAGTAGACAACTTTGTATCACAACTTACTAAATAATTCTTGAATATTATTATAGATTTAAATTATATTTATTATATGATGGCGACAATGGAAACCAAGACCCAACCTCCACAATATATCGCCCTAAATCCTCAAACGGAGCAACGCACCCCAATTTTTTATGGTGCAGCCGATGTTGAGGAGCAAGAAAATAATAACTTTTGGTTTCATTCTCAAAGCATCCGCCATAGATTCATACGAAAGGTGTACATGATACTGATGGCACAGCTGCTTGCCACATTTGGAATTGTGGCCCTGTTTGTATTCAGCGTGGAGGCCAACATCTTTGTTGTGCTGCATCCGAGCCTCTTCTGGGTGGCTGTGCTCGTCATGCTGCTGACCATGTTCGCCATGGTCTGCTGTGAGAATGTGCGGCGCGAGATGCCGATCAACTTTATATGCTTGGGTCTGTTTACAGTCGCCGAATCATTCCTGATGGGCATCTCGGCCAGTCGCTTTGCACCGATGGAGGTGCTCTTGGCCATTGGGATAACAGCTGCCATTTGCCTGTCCTTGACGCTCTTCGCCTTGCAGACCAAGTTTGATGTAACAATGCTGGGCGGCACACTGATTGCCTGCTTGGTGGCACTCTTGATTTTTGGCATCGTGTCCATCTTTATGCCAGGACGAATCATCAGGCTTATTTACGCCTCCCTTGGTGCAGTGCTCTTCTCCGTCTATCTCATCTATGACACACAGCTGATGATGGGTGGCAGTCAAAAGTATTCTATAAGTCCCGACGAATACATATTCGCTGTACTCAATCTCTACTTGGACATTATAAATATCTTTATGGATATTCTCAGCATTCTGGGCATTTCGCACGACTAGCCAACCAAATATGTGAGAAAGTAGGCAGGCAAAGAGGACAAATATCCAAATGTTTGTTTTTCTGCGACATTTAAATGTTCTCTTAATCACACAACACAAATCAACACAACACACAACCACATAAATCACACACGTTTCCATTGAGTTATTAGCTGTCAGCAATAAAAATGTCACACCCAGAATAACAGCCAAGTGTTTTGGCCATTTGACAGGTGTTAGCAGGACAGTGCCCAGCCATGCTTGGCTTACACAAATCAAGTGGGCTTACAAACAGCTGCTTCCTATTCATGTTGACCAGCCCTGTTGCCAATATATTTAATTATCAATTGACAGCCGATGACAGTTGACAGCTTATCAGCTTATTCCTGTGTGCTTAGCGGCGGAAGCAAAATCACCTTCGAAGAAGCAATCTGTCTTTGTTTGAGCATGTTTATTTCCTTGAGCTATTAAAATATCAAATAGAAATAAATGGGAAGAATTATTAAAAAAAAAAGAACAATAATTTAAAAAAAGTATAATAAAATAAATATACAACAAATGCTTGAAAATGACAGCTAAAATGTGCCATTTATTGTGGTTAAAGATTTAAGGCATATTGCCATTTATTGGCATTGACTGCAGCCTCTCCTTAATGTAATAATTCACTATGTTTTGGAATCTTTTCTTGGGGAACCAGATCCTAAGTAGTGTAACCATCAAAGATCTGACATAAGACACTAATTTGATGTTATTGTTGGTGATGTTTAGTGCTGATGGTTGTTATATGCATTAAACGAATATTTCCCACAATTTTTCCGGCTCAGTTTCCAGTTAAAAAATACCAACAATAAAAACTGTAAAATATCTTCGAAATGCCACATCAGATATAAAAATATTTCATTGTATATGTTAACATTTAGAACTTAAAATTAAAAACCCAGCGCACACCTTTATGCTGGAACATCCGAACTTAGTCGTGATTTGTTCTTTTTTTTATTTATTGGGCAACTTTTTAAGGTCTGATGTGACCATTTTTTTGTCGGCACTGTGGGTCTCTCTTCTCAAACGGCAAATATTTATTTTCATCATCCCATCAATAAAACTCATCGCACGCATCTTATCTGCACATGCTTGGCTGAACCCCGACAAGTTTGTGGCTGTTGGTCTGCAAACTTTGTGTACAGTGGTTTGCTGATCCCTGACCCGCTTCCCTATATCTCCATCAGGCAATCTATCAACGCTCCAACTACAAGCTTCATTGCCTATTTTCGTCTTGTAGTTTTTCCGCCGTTTAAGTGGATGTATTTTTTTTTCTTGTCTATGTGCTTGCAACTTTCAACAACAGCACACAGCCAAGACCCATACATACACACACACACACACACACACACACAGATACGGAAGATTACATCCAGACATAGAATTGGCTATATTGAAATCGCTGCGCAGGATATTGTTGTATTTCAAATTGGCTATTTGGGTAGGCAAGCATTTTGGTATGCGTATCACAAATGCTAATAAAATCAAATATTTATTCTTATATAAAAGATTCTAAATTATGCTGAATGCAACATATTTTATTCATCTACCTTACTCTAAAGTTCTTTCTGAGGATATTTTAACATTTTATCATATGTGTAGCACTCTCTCTCTCTCCCTCTCACTCTTAATTAAAACTTGTTGAGATATCTACAAACATTCATTGATCAAGCAACCAACTCAATTTCGTTCAACTTATGAAAACATCCTTAAAAAAATATTTCACTCTTTCGACACCAATCCAAACCAATTAAAACGATAGACGAAATTGGAAATTTCCTTGCGCCGTATATATAGCAATTTCCACTTGGTGCTCAACTCAAAAGAAAGAAAAAATAAACAAAATTTAGATCTAGTTGCGAAAACTTGCCTAAAGGATACCCCTTAGCTATGTGAAACTGAAAGTGGAAATATCTGCATGGACAGATATTTCTTTGTTTTTATATTAAAAAGGATCTGCGGTTTTCATGCTGAGTTCCTAAATTTAGCTCAAGCATTTGTTACGGAAACTGACTTTTATGCTCCTCTGACGATCCTTTCATTTCCTTTTGGAATATTTGTGCTCTTTGGAATCCTGAAAACTTAAGGAATACAACTACTATAAACATGTATGTGTGAGTCTGTTTGTAATTATGTATGTATATGTGCTCAACTATACAGAAAGGGAAAATCTAGTTTATGTACGTACAAACATACATATGATAAATTTTATAATATCCTATATAACTCTGTTCAACAAAATGTTAGATATTCCATGTTGTTGATTTGGCCATCAAGTTGTTTTATCGCTACTGCTATCTAACCAAACTGTAAATATTTGCAAACAGCACTTTAAACGATTTGGGATTGGTTTTTTTCAGTCAAAGATGCAGATGGCAAAAAAAAAAACCACAAATGGGAAAAATGTATTTCTGAAAAATGAAAGGTAAAAATGTTTCCTTCATGGGGAAATGCTTAAGCAAAGCTAACAGCAAAAAGCATCCAGCAAAAGAACTGAAATTGCAGCACGGAAAAAAGCCAACGTTGGTTCAAGGAAAAAAAATTCGCAATCAAAGTTGAACTATTTTTTTCAAACATGGCCGGAAACTTTCCCCAATTCCCTTTGCGTCTCTGGCATCAAAATCAAAATTGTTGCAGAATTCAATTACAAGCAAGTTTCAAGCAGTTTCAATGTGCTAATTTTTAATGGCAAAAAGGTAAAAAAAAAAAAAAAAAAATCAAAATTTCAACTCACTGCCTTTTCAATGGTCTACCGTAAATATTTTGTATATTTTGTATTATGTTGTGCATTTTGGCAAATTTCAATCGCATTTCATTTGCGTTAAGCCGCTTAAATGTTGGCCTGAGCCGCGGGGATTACAGCCACACAACATCTGACAATTTTGACTGGGACATTGTCTGAGGCACGGATTTGGGGCACATGGGAGACGTGATGAGCATGGAAAGCAGCATTCAAATCCAATGCTTGACGAAAGTGACAAACAAGCAAAAGGCAAGCAAAAATCCCAGCAAAAGAAAAAGATTCGCTTCGAGCCTGTGGAGCGTGAACAATTTAACAAACTTATTTATTTATGAAAGCCAAATGCATTTGGGCTGATTCACAGTAGACTTTGTGCCCAGCATTAAATTGAAAATGGCCTGAAAAGCCAATTTGATTGGCTCGCACGTGTAACTTGACCATTTAACTGGAGTCTGCTTAGTAAATTTAAAATTCTAGCCAGAATATTACAGCTTGTGTACTCAATAAATAAGAAATGCGACGTGAGTGTTTCTGCTTATAAATACATTCATAATGGATTACTCGATTAATATTCTTACCACAATTCAATTGTCATTTAATATGCACAATTACTCGGCTAACAAAATATTATTATATCACTAAATGAACATGTTATTAAATTAAGCCATAAAACAAAAGCACAACTGAATGGAACAATTATTGTTCAGTCAGAAAGATTTTTGTCTGCAACAGAATATATATTTTAATATGTAAAGCATCTTTCTTAATATTTAAATCTTAAGTGAACTTAATTATTAATATTTCATGATATAAGCTAAAACTAAGCTACTTAGCACAACTCCCTTTAATTCCATTTCCCCATTTTTAATAGGACTAAAAATTATATTTACAAAAAGCGTAGTTCTAATCAAACTTCAAAAATTTGAAAGAAATTAAAGCACATCGTTCAAAAATGTTTATATACTTTAATTGTTTTTGTTATGATAAGGAAACGCCTATTTATGAATTTATGTTGAATATTTATCTAAAAACACACAAGTTTATGTGTGGCATAATTGGAAGAAAAAAATCTTACCCATTAACCTAGAAAGCTTAACGAACTCCAGGCTAGTAATTTTGTAATTAAAAATCTAAGGGTGCAATATAAATGGCTAACTGCTTTGATTTACTAGGTCCAACACGCCCAACGACCACGCCTCAAACAGCCAGCGGAACCAATCGCCAAGAAAATACGGAGTTCAACACACTACTATTCCTATACATATATATAGAAATATGTGCATAGCCACAAAAGTAAGCGCCTCAATGGCAGGTTAATAACCGAGTTGCATGCAAATTAATTGCAAAACATTTAACCCAAGTTATGCAGCACGATGAGCCAAACGCCAAACCGTTCCCCAGTCCAGGTGTGGCAGGAGCCACAGGAAGCATAAACTCGGTAGGCAAATTATGCAGCAGACAGCTAGTTGGCTATTTCGTGTTCCGAATCTGCTGACCCACACTAACGTGGACTAATTAAAAGTTTTTTTTTTAATTAACTGCAAGGTGATGGAATCTGGGCCGCCTGAGTTTGGTAGTTGGTAACTGACAGGCGGCAAGTGGCATAATAACAACTTTAATATTCGAACACAAAAGCGACAATGTGCCCGGCAATGTTTGCCGCTTGCCCCACATCAACCGCACTGCAAAAGTCAGCATTAATTTAATAGCACAACAAACAGTCACCAAAAAGGGGAGGCAACATTTCTTATGCGGTTGTTGCTGTTGTTGCCTTTTTCCTTGGTTGAGTAAGCGACTTAAGAGTGCTGCACGCAAAATAACTTAAAAGCCGCAAAGTGGCTGGCAAAAACTATTTAAGTTTATGCGATAAGAACAATAAAAGTACAGCAATATGGTGGTTGCTCTCCCCCTCCCCTCACATCCCACGTGCTAGCCACCCCCCATTTCTCTCACCCCCTTTATACTGACTCTTATTCTTATTGCCAAGCAGACGCTTTTCCACTCGTGTTGAAAGTGCTGCATACTTCTAGGCAACCGCAATATTATCATTGTGTGAGTGTAAGTATGTGTGTGAGTGTGCGTGTGTGCGTGTGTAGCACTTATGTAATTATGGTAATTAAAAGGCACAGACATAGCCCGCTTTCTTTCCTTCACTTTCTATCATTCTCCATCTTTCTCCCTCTCTCTCTCTCCCTCTCTCCTGACTCACCTAACAAGCTTTTCTCATTGTGAAAAATATTTTCCAACTCTACAACGGGATTAAGTATTTAAATTAATATCTTATTCTGTGAAACTTACATACAGCTAAGCTAATCTACAAATAAATACATAAGCCAGATAAAAAGCAAGTTTAGTTTCATCTTTGCCGGAACTTGTTCGTCTCAATGCTGAAAAAATAATTTTTTTTAACAAAAAGTTCATTTTTTTATTTATTTACCCCGAACCCACCAATAAGGGTTTAACGGGCAGTAGCCCGTTATCAGCATCAACAGATGAGTTGATTTAGCCATATCCCTATATGAACTAAACGATCCAAAAAAAATAATTTTATTAAATTTAAGCTTTCAGTCCTTACTTTTCATCGTCTATTTTCTTCTCTTTTAAAGCTTCCTTCTTTCCTTTTAATCCAATTTTTATGTTTGCATGCATAAATTTCAAATACTTTCTAACTATTGCAGCTGGTTTCGACATTAATAATGCAAATGAGGCAGAAAACATGCGTTTATAATTTAAATAAAAGAATGAAATAAGAAACACGATTTGTCATAGCTTTATGCCTACTTTGAAAGCTCTTTCGTTGGCATCTGAGAGATTAATAAATTTATTTACTATTGCTATTTTGCTTTATTGTTTTTTTTTACTTTAATATGTTTAGAACGTCGCCGGAATTCACAAAGGGCATTCAGTCAGCTGTGGATTTTGAACAAAAAAAACCTTTGACACGATGCCAGCGAAGATGATTTATCTATGTTTTTCTCTACCTATCAATTTGGTGGTGTAATACAATTATAATCATAAGCAAACAAAAGATTTGCATATGAAAATTAGTGATATAAAAAACAAATTGATGATTAGTTCGTAAACGATTGGCGAGACACATAAGACATCAAATGATGTGGCTACTGCTGGCGCCACAGATGCCACCAAAATCAAGGGCTTTCACTTTTCGTGCCGTCTCCCATCTGCCACTGGCCATTTGGCAAAACAGTAGCAGCGCCCGTCGAGCGGAGTTTAAGTTAAGTATTCACCTTTCACACGACTGCTGCCCGCTTGCATGCGAATGAGCTCATTAAGAGCGTCTGCTTCTGGGCGAATAGAACGAAAGCAAACTCGAAACGAAAGCACAAATCACAAAATGTTGTCGCTTTGTTGTTCCTCAATGTGTACTAGTTGTCAAGAGCACTTTCAGCTAAGCCGTTAGCAAAACAGCTGACAGAGAGAGAGAGAGCGAAAGGGAGATAGAGAGAGTTGAAGTACACGTTGCAATTAAACACTCACGCTTTTGTACTCAACGCAAGGGAAACGAATTGAAATAAAGCAATCAATTTTTTTATGTGTTATGTGATGTGCTTCGAATTGAAGTTGTGTTTTGTTTGCTTGCAAATAATTTCACATTTAAAGCGATTAAATTTCGCTTGTGGCCTTGGTCATCGAGTGCCCCTCAAAGTGTTGTGTTTGAGTTTTGGACTGGCTACTTCAATTACTTGGGTTCATTTTGATATTATTTTTTCTTTCTTCTCTTTACTCGCTGCTGAATAGTTTTTCATAACATCATTAGATATAGTCTTTAATTCTGTAAAACCAACACATATTTAATTTTATTTTTACACATTAAAGTGCCTTGTAACCGTTAGTTCGTATGATTAATTAAACAATTTAAAGCCGTAGTGTATTTAGTTTTCAACAACGATGTGCTTGACAGGTGCGAGCCAATTAAAAATGAAAAACTTTAAGTTTAGAGTTTTAACAAACGATTTTTAAGTTAATAAAATCTAGCGCAGCTTATACAGCATATAAGCGTAAATTCGAAATAAATATTATTCACGGAATTTTGAACTAATTCGCGCTCTCATTTAAAGATTTTCTAAGTTAAGTAAAAAAAAAAACAGACATATATTAAGACCAACGTGTAGTTAGATATTAGTAATGAAATTTTAAGTAAAAGCATACTTTTTTTAAACACACCTTTATTTGTCATATTTGCCGTGCTTGCCTTTTTGGGGAATTTTTAAGCAGGCATATTTAATATTAAGCTGTCATTTGCAGTGTAAACATGGCATTTTCTATTTTATGAATATGTTTATTAGCTACTTATTCATAAATCAGTAAAGCTTTGACTTGTCTGAGTAGCAGAGATTAATTTAACGACAGTTGGCATCTCACCAAAACAATGTTATTCATACATACGTTTACAATAATGAACAATGCTACTTATAGCACATATAAACACTTAAAAATTCTTTTTATAGAACTCGCACTTAATTTATATTCATAAATTCTTAACTAAGATCATTTGGCCATTTGGCAAACGCTTCAACTTTGCTCAGTTTGCGTAAGCAATGTTCAATTGCAATCTGATGGACTCATCAGTGTCATTCACAGTAGCCACTTTTTTTTTTGGCTAAAAACACAACTTAATGTCTTGTTACCATGTTACCATACTCTACTCGGCAAAGACAAAAGACATAAGAGATCCAAACAATCATTTATTCAACAATGATTGTGTAGAACTCTTATGTTCATCGCTTACCTTAAATATTTACTAATTAAACATTTATACGTTGGTTTTTCTCCTTTTTTTTTTTGCTTTATTATTTTTCTAACAATAATAATTATAAATTTGACATCATTGCGCGTAAAAGTATAAAATTAGCATGCTTGTGTGCCGCTGGTTCGCACATATCTATAAATGTAAGCGACTAAAGCAGCTGTTGATTTGGCCAGCTGAGAAACTTAGACGCAGGAGAATAATAAAGCGCATCGTTGCTAATTGATAAATGCTCGACAACATTGAACCCGTCGACACCCGGCTGACCTGCAACGACCTAGTGATCAATTAATAATAATAGTAAATAAACACAATATTATGATATTTGATGATGCCGGCAACCCCTAATACCTCAATCGTAAAAATACGTTTATCATTTACTTGGCTAATTTTTATGATTTACCTTCAATTTACAAAATGCTCAAGCGACGACGATGCCTGCGCAGACGTCGACGTCGGCGTCGGCTCACTCTCAGGCTACGTCTCCGGCTCAGACTTGGACTTGGTAAATGAAGTTAGCTGGCCTTGCCGCGCGTCAGTCTTCGCTTAACATTTGCGCGTCGCGCTTGGTAGTCGAACCCGCTACTGTCTGCCCACCTCCAGCTCCGGCACGCACAATCTTGATCGCGTCAGTCACCGACAGTCGACAATCGACTGCTGACAGTCGACAGTTGACAGTATTCGATTGGGCTGTTATATTTTTGGCGCAGCGTCCAAAGCGGCTTAAATTATCGAATCCAATTTTGAGCAAAGCTTGCTAAGCGTGCAGTGTTTTTATCAGTCGAAATGCCGCTATACAATTTCCAAACGGTAATTACAAAACGGCATTCAACCACATTTAACAAAGTGCAAAAACAATATTAAAAAAATGAAAACTACAGGAATAAGGTTAACTTTGTACAGAAAACAGCTCTAAAACTAATGAGTTACTTGTGAGATAAATGTGATTTTTAAATTATTTCCTGTTCGATTTTACAACCTTGAACGTTTAATATATAATCCATATTTCGTAAACAAATTCCATTATCATCAACATTTTTTGGTGATCTTTAAGTAATTTAAATTAGCTCCATGTTGTTTATCATCTAAATTAAAATCTAATATGTGCTTCAAGTAATTTTGAAATGGTTTTTAGTTTTTCGTTCTTTTGGCTTAAAATATATCTCTTTAATTCAATCAATTCTTAATGGTTAATCTTTTTTAATGTCAGATTTTGAAATGTCTCTGTACTTTAAATTGTATGTATATTTTGTCAGTTATTTAACTTCAATAATATTTTCAATCCTCAATTCTTGAACACCTAAATTTAAATTATTTTTTATATTTGAATTTAATTTAATTTTTTTGTTATCAAATTATATATTTTATATATAATATTTTTATATTTTAAACAGTATGGCTAATAAACATATGTTAAAATATGTCTTTAACATTAAATTCTAATTGCAGCTTCTTTGTCCAGCACTGCTCATCTGCATCAGTTGCAATTTCATCTTGCGCTGCACACTGGCTGCTCCTGTGCGATATTTTGAGGAAAATCTCGTTGACTATCCAAGTTCACCGAGCGAGGTCCTACCCATTGAGCCGTTGCTAATATATCCCGAATCTCGGGAGATTATATACCAGGCGCGCAATGCCAATGGCGATGCGGAGCGAGACGTAATCTTTGTGAAGTTGCTGCAGGACAAGTTGGACGGCTATCGTCCCAAAAAGCAGCAACTTGTCGAGAAGCCTAGACGCAAAGAGCTAAACATGAAGGACATCTTCTTTGTGAAGGCGCGAGCCAACGGGCAATTTAGTCACGAGCGCTTGAAGGTCTATCGACTGCCGGAGTTCTTTGCCATCAGCGTGTTCCGGAATGGCGAACAGGAAATGTGAGGGGGATGCACTCCAGATTTTAAGATTGTACATAATGTTTAAGCCGCTAAAAATAAATACCTCAGACGTTGTTTTAGTTCACATATTTTTTTTACGTCTTTTGTGGCTCTTATCAGCGAGGTGCTTTTGGGGAGAATTTACATGTATTCATTTCAATTATTCATAACCAAAGACAGCCGCCTGTTTTCGCTACATTATGGAACGTCAACGCACTCCTCCTCCTACTCCGCCTCCTACTACTCCTCTTCCCCCCTTACTTCAACTATCACTGCTCCCGCCACGCACCATCACAGCGCGTTCACGAAATGCGGCAATTAATAACTGTCAGTCAATTGGTGGCCACAACTAAAGCCAGCACAAAGCTCCAGCATCACAACAAAGAAGTAATCCCTTTTGTCATTGGGCGTCAAAAACCACGGGCCAAAACATTACGTCAAAAAATGATAGAAAGCAAAAAATAATATTTGAAAAAATAGCAAAAGCATAAAACATGAGTGGAAAGCTATATTCAAGCCGCTGAGTAAATACACTCGCCGAACAAGTTAATAAATTGTTCAGATACATTATGTTTAATTTAAAGCTACAATTCCAATGGAAATCGAAAAGTTGACTAGTCAAAAGGAAATTGTGTTGTAATTTTATAACACAAAAATTAAAAATTTTAATATTTTTTTGACAAGTTCAAAGTTCATTAGATGTCAAATTGTTTGTGATCAAATTAAACAACTTTTTTTTTTCACCGATCACTGAAATTTCCCTACAGATTGATTAATTAATTTTTAGTTGTATAAAAAAAGGTTTTCAATCAGGAACAGTAAGAAAGATAAATCAACATTAAATTAAGCTTGTTGTAGTTTGGTTAAGATACATTTAAAAGGTTTAGGCAACTATATTTAAATATAGACGATTCCGCAGATGCAAGACAAATTGAATTCAAATAAGTTTTAAAGTGAAAGACAAGCCAAATGGATACACAAATGTTGCTGGACATTCACGAGTCCGTAAATAACTTCTTCTCGAACACTTGCTCGGAATTGGATAATATAAAGCAAAATTTATTACTTGCTAAGTACTTAAACCATATGCAGGTGTTTATCCCTCAAATCATTAGTATTGATGTTGATGTAGTCAACAGAATAAAGTTTTCATCAATAAGTTACAAATTCAGTGAGTTGCCCAAGACTCAATTTAAATAGAATTTCAAACTTGTTCGACACGTGAACTCTCAATGAAAAACTTTCGCCAAACTAATTTTTGGGGTTCGAGGCACGTCTCCAAGTAAACAATGCAGCGCACGCACTTGCTCCACTTGCGAGATGGACTAAGCAGATGAATTGCTTTAAGTAAAAGACGGTTGAACATAACAAATGAGTTGTCACAATTATGAAAAATTTAATTAATCGCTAGTTGGGAGCACAGTCAGCTCAAAACTTATACTTAGTATATATGATACAAGTTGGTACGCGCTTAGCTGACCATTAGGCGAGGTGCAATATTCATGGACATGAGCTCCTGGAAGAGCAGCTTGGCCGCATACGGCAGACGCACCTGCGATATTTGCGTCTTATTCTTGCAGCCCTTGCACTCGAACGTGTTGTTCCGCAGATTCGCAATGGCAATCAGGCCGCAGAAGTTGCAAATGTGCACGCGATACGGATCGGAGACTTCAAACAGACGTTCGCGCAGAAATTGGGCCGCGCCGTGAGAGATTTGACAATCGCGCTCCATCTCACCGAAACGCAGGCCGCCGTCACGCGCCCTGCCCTCCATGGGCTGGCGCACAAGAATCTGCACGGGTCCGCGGGCACGCGAATGGATTTTGTCGTCGACCATGTGCTTGAGACGCTGATAATAGGTAGGACCCAGGAACACCTTTTTAAAATAAACAAAACCGTTTAAACTAGGTACCTAAAGTAAATATTTCCCTTTGACTCACCTGGGCATTGATTTTGCGACCGGTGTGACCATTATACATGACCTCATTGCCACGCAGATGATAGCCGTACTCCTGCAGGAACGTGGATATCTTCTGGACATTGACCGCATCGTTAAAGGGCGTGGCATCGCCAATTTCGCCCTTATTTGAACCCAATTTGCCCTGCAGGCATTCGATCAAATGACCAATTGTCATACGAGACGGGATAGCATGAGGATTAATGATGATATCGGGTGCCAGGCCTTCGCATGTGAATGCCATATCCTCCTGACGATACTGAATGCCGCACGTGCCCTTTTGTCCGTGACGGGAGGCAAACTTATCGCCAATCTGCGGTATACGCACGGAGCGCACACGAATCTTGCAGAACTTGTAGCCCTCGCTGTTCAGTGTCAACATCACCTGGTCCACAATGCCCGTTTCGGAGTTACGCAAAAATGTGGACGCATCTCGCTTGGCGAATCGCTTCGTATTGCTGTCCAGCTCATCATCGTTCTCCGGCAGCGTAATTGTTTTGCCAATGACAACATCATCGCCAGAGACACGAATGCCCGGCGCAATGATACCATCGTCGTCCAGTTTGTCGTAATGAGCATTCCTCATGCCTTGGCAGGTGCCACGATGTGGTTTCTCAAAGTTTTCCTCCTGATCGCCGACACGCTTATTTTCCGAATCCTTGTACGACCGGTAGAACACCGAACGGAAGAAACCACGCTCGACTGCCGACGCATTGAGAATGACAGAATCCTCCTGATTATAGCCAGTATAGCACAAAATAGCCACAATCGAATTAATGCCCGCGGGTAGCTCTCGGAAACGCAAGTACTCCATAGACCGCGTGGTGACCAGCGGCTTCATTGGATAGTACAGCACATGAGCCAGAGTGTCCATCCGCACATGGAAATTGGTTATATAGACGCCCATAGCTTGCTTGCCTGCGAAATAACATAAAAGCCAAATTAGTTGACTGCATTTTGAAACGGATTCCAATCTTACCCATAGCGCTTTGATATGTATTACGTGGACTCTGATTATGATCGGGAAAAGGTATGATGGAGGCACAGACACCTAATATCATGGCCGGGTGAATTTCACAGTGCGTGTACGTGGTACAATATGCATAGTCCTTGTCCTGCTTGAGATCGTATGGTGACATGGCAATCATGACCGTTTCCTCCTCGAGGGTGTCGATATACTCAACGACACCAGACGCAACCAGCACCTGCCAGCTGTAGTTGTTGTAGTCGCGCTCTTTCAACATTTCCACATGCGATTTCTTGAGCAACAGTGTACCATTCTCCACGATGAGCAGCGGACGGCAGATGCGCCCCGCGTCCGTATAGATTCGAATCTCGCGGTCGCGAATATCTCGAATCATAGAGACCTCCGAGACAATGATGTCCATCTGGCGACGCAGCTTGCGCAGCGTGGCCATAAGCTGCTCGGGATCGCGATGTATGCCAACCCAACAGCCATTCACAAAGATTTTCGTTGCATCCGCAATGGCCGAGGGCGCAATTTCCTCGAGATTCTCCATGGACCACTCCTCCAAGAACTCCAGAATCGGCGATGGCTGCGAACCCACCGAAATATATGCCATAAGTGCCAGATTCTTGACCAGGCCCACAGCAGCACCTTCCGGTGTCTCGGCCGGACACAGCATGCCCCAGAGTGTATTGTGCAGCTGACGGGGCTTGGCCAGCTTTCCATCGCGTCCAATCGGCGAGTTGACGCGACGCAAATGTGACAAGGTGGACGCAAAGGTGAGGCGATTCAACACTTGCGAGACACCTGCACGTGCCTGATGCGCCTTTTTCTGGTCGCCCCAATTGCCGGTGGCCAGCGAGTAGCGCAAACCATCCGTTATAATGTTTGTCTTGATGGCCAGCTCCAGATTGAAATCCTTGCCGCGATCAATGAACTTCTGCGTGTACATGCGCACCTCTTTCATAAGGTTCTTGAAGAGGCCGCGGAACAGGAAGGCCAACAGTGGACCAGCCAAATCCAGACGCTTGTTGCCATAATGATCACGATCATCGAGCTCGCGACGACCGAGCGATGCCAGCAGCAATCGATGCACCATGTACCCCAGGAAATATGCCTTCTTTGTCTCACAGAAATCGGAGACGCCAACATGTGGCAACATTTCCTTTTGTAGAATTTCCTTGGCATACTTGATACGCTTATCCTTGGTGACACCAGGCCTTGCGCCGCGTGCACCAATGAAATTGAGTGCGACATTCTGTTCCTGCACAACGAATGCCTCGTCTAGTGAGGGTTTCACCATCTCCATCATTTCCGGATCGTCAAAGTCGTAGATAATGTGTTCGAGGATATCGCGATCGGCCACAAAACCCAACGCACGAAACACAATCATAATGGGTATTTCCTGTTTGATATACGGCAAAATTGCTATGATGCGCTGTCCAATGGCAGACTTCTTTATGTTTTGCGAGCCACGCGCCATCATGTTCACCCAGAGCGTTGAGGTGGGACGTGAGCTGTGCTCCAGGCAGGAGCGTATTTCCGTTTTGAACGCATACTTGCCATCCTTCATGCTGAAGACGTATACGGTATTTGTGGCCATCTTCTCCTGGGCAATAAGCACTTTCTCCGAACCGTTGATAATAAAATAGCCACCGGGATCGAGTGGACACTCGTTCAGCTCAGTCAAATCACGATCAGTTAGCTGGGAGAGCAGACAATATGTGGATCTCAACATAATCGGAATTTTTCCAATAAACGTTTTCTGATGCTGGGTCTCAACGGGATCCAGACCCTCCACATTCTTAGTCTTTGTGATATCCACATAAAGCGGAGCCGAGTAGGTCAGATTACGCAAACGGGCCTCATTCGGCATCATGGGACTGGGCGAACCATCCTTCTCCCAATGCGTCGGCTTAGACAGGTAGATCTGTTCGAATTTGAGCGAGAAACGTGGCGGTGTCTCCACCTCGCCGGATGTGTGCTGCGCCTCCGCCTGCAGCTCAATGGCCGGCGAATCTTCGACAATCCGCTGCACGGACATCTGTATGAACTCATCGAAGCTGTCCAGCTGCTGACGTACCAAACCCTTCTCGTCAAAGTACGCGTTTATCACAATCCAGCATGCCTCCTGCCACAGCTCGTGCGAGATTTCCTCCACATTCTCCTCCTCGAAATTCTCTGCAAGTGCATTTATTATTCACAACTTTTCGAATTATGCTTAGTGCTTCTGTCGCCATGTCAGTTTTTTCTTCTTTTCTTATGACAAGCGGCGTGCGTTGCAATTTTTGGTGTGCATTTTTCTTACCTTCTTCATTTTCGTACATCTTTTAACCAAATGGTTTTGGTGCACTTTGTGCACGTACAAAAATTAAGAGTTTAATGTGTTAACAATCTTTTAAATATTGATAATAAATTGATGAAATCGCAGCTGAAAAATATTCTGCAAACACCACAAGTAGTGGCGTTTTCTTTTGTTGGAAATAGTGATGAGAAAGAAATCTATCGATATTTTTCAGTGCTGTAGAATGCTACAAAAGACAGCACACGAATATGTGTGCTCATCATATAGAAGATTGAATGAAAAACGCAAACTTTTAAGATAATAAATAAATATATAAATGTATTTAAAAATGCATTTTTATATATATATATATATATATATACAGGTTTTCTGAGATCGAGGAGGAGTCTTCAACTCACATCTTAACAAAATGCATCGCCCTTGCCAGGAGAAGATGCAGCATCCTAAGGATGCATATCAGGAATGTCAAAGACATAGCAGCCCTCGACCCATCAAAGATCCTGACATTCGTTCAGGAACTGGGGTTGATGGAGGAGCTATAAGCTCGGAAGGGGGCACAATAGATCAATCAGGTCGCAGTGCACAAAACCCCAAATAAATAATAATATATATATACATTATATACATTAAAATGGTTAAAACTAATCAGTGCGAAAAATCTACAAGCAGTATGCCAACAAGTTTTGGCCACACTGCCTAACAGCCTTTGAAAATACTAAACCAATCTGGCAAATTAATCGGATTTTTGTTTTGCATTGCATCGATATCACAAGTACATCTCCAACCGCTATAAACAGCTGTTTCTCACTTTGCGTGTTTTTCCTTTTCGTTCTTATTGTTATTTAACGCTGGATTCCACATGCGTCTCTTTGTGAATGGTGGTCGGTTCTTGATTGCCGGCATTCTGCCTGGCATTGACCGCAGCGCCGACGATGTTATTGACAAGGAAAGCAAAACCTACAAATCTTTTCTGACCGAAAAAAGAACCGAAGAAACCGGCGCCGAGCGACTAAAGCAACTGTTCACCGTGGAGTACGCTTATTAAAGGCAAAATAAATCACGAAAACTAACAATGTTTCCAATATATTTGCACAGTGAATTTGGTAGCATATCCTCAGAGCTGAACTCTATATACCAGGCGGGCTTCCTCGGCTTCCTAGTCGGCGCCATCTATGGAGGTGTTACACAATCGCGAATTAGCTACATGAATTTCATGGAGAGCAATCAGGCAACGGCTTTTAAATCACACTTTGATGCCAAGGTGAAATTTGGAATAGAACCCAATCAGTATTTACTATTAATCTTTATTGATTCACCTTGCAGAAAAAGCTTCAGGATCAGTTTACGGTGAATTTTGCCAAAGGTGGCTTCAAATGGGGCTGGCGTGTGGGTCTGTTTACCACCTCCTACTTGTAAGTGTGCCTTCCTCATAGTGTGTCCAATTCTTAGCTGCTAACACTACTACCCTTCTAACGAAAGTGGCATCATCACCTGCATATCTGTTTACCGGGACAAGTCGTCTATTTACGAGTATCTCGCAGCTGGTTCGCTGACTGGAGCCGTTTATAAATTCAATTTAGGTCTGCGAGGCATGGCAGCGGGTGGCATCATTGGTGGAGTTCTGGGCGGGGTGGCTGGTGTGGCGTCGCTTCTGCTGATGAAAGCGTCGGGCACCTCGATGGAGGAGGTGCGCTATTGGCAGTACAAATGGCGACTGCAGCGAGACGATACCATTCAGCAGGCGTTCAAGAAACAGGCGCAGAATGACGTCCCCGAATTGTTTACGGTGCACGATAGTCGCGTGGGTGACAAGGCTGTCACCTTGGACTCCGTTAAGTGAAACGCTATACAAATGTTTAATTAAATCATGTTTTTTTTTATTTATATTTAAATAATAAATTGCAATAATGTCCTTTTAAAGTATGTTGTACAGACAAATACAATTAAGGAAGCCCAAGTTGGTGGCCACTGCTATGCTTTTATTCAGTTGGATGCGTAGTGCAACTAAGGATAAGGATTAGGATATGACTCAGATATACATTTAAAAGACGATAGATGCATCGAAAGTTGAACACAAATAAATCAATCGCGAATAAATTAAATGCCTTTGCTAGGAAAAATGTGAAACTCGTTGGGTTTATTTTTAGACTTGGTCTTCGTTGGAGGGACGCGTAAGGCGCTTGGCGCCCCGATTCGGTGGTCCTTTCGGCTTGGCAAATGCTGGCCGATGTAATATCTTCTTGGGATGCAGTTCGTTCTGAAAGTACTCCTCTGTGAGCTCATCGCCCGAATCGATTTCCAGCTTCTTGTCCACATTGATGCCTAACTTCGTGAGCTGTTCAATGAACGGCGCCTTACAACTGGAGTACATCATGCGTTCGCGTACTGAGCAGGCGTAGCCCGGCATGGAGTATATAAATACAAAGGACTCTAGATAGTCGCCCTCGTGACTGTGCTTGAAAACAAACAGATGATAGCGTGCATGATCCTTGGGCACCTGCCCTCGCAATTCTTGTAAGCCCAAATTGTTTGCACAGGACACATGGATGCGCTCCTCCTCCAGGCTAATGCGAAACTGCAAATAATCAAAGCTACCCAACACCATATCCTTCACAGCAGCAACCGTTTCATCGCTCAATGGACACGAAATACCGCCCAGCGCCTGGTGACGCGTTTCCGTGGAAATGTCGGTGCACACAACCGTCTCCTTCAGCTCCTCCTCGCGGGTGGTGAGCGGTGCCGGTGCAGCAAATTCTCTCTTATGCTTCCTATAGCCTTCCAGCGTGGATTCTTCCAGAGTTGTGGCATGCAGCTCCTCGGCAATGTACGCCGATCCGAATTCGGTCTTCAATGTCGCCTTCGTCGAAGCGTAAACCATTTTCTGCCGTATGCTCGCAGTATCTGGTATCCAGCTAATTAGCAGCCAGCCATAACCCATAGGCATCTTTGTATCTAGACGATATAGCAAATAGCAGGGAACACTGGCCTCTAGCAGCGGCGACAGCAGCTTATCATAGTCCCGTTCCCAGTCCTTCTTCACGTCAGCTGTAGCGCTGCAGCTGAGCTGCTCTGCGCAGCGGAAAAAAAAAAGACAACAGTAAACGAAAGCAACGGAAATAGTCACTTTATGTGTGTATCTATGTGTATGTAAAGTCGAACTTGCCTATAGTGAAGAGTGACACAGGTGGATAATATCAATTTTTTATATAGACATTTAATAACTGAGTTATCTATTTTTACAAAAGCTGTAGTACAAAAATCTGAATAGTTGATAAAGATTTGGAAGATGAGCAAAATACTTTGTGTATTATACTGTAGCGAAGTTCCACTGTTTATTTTTACGCATGCGTTTGCGTATGTGTGTATTCCACTCACCGTTTTCAATAGACACTTTTATCACTCGTATTTTACCATTCTTGGCCTTGCCAAAGACTTTCGCTAGTTGTTCGTTGGCTGCCAAATAACAAATATTTAATATAACCTCTTAATCCCTTCAAATTATACAGCTTAACTCTCACCTTTAATGCCCGTTTGGTGCGACATTTTTAACTGAAAGCTTGTGCTTTATTTTAAATTCTAATCGGAGAACGAAAGAAAACTATTACTCACAAAATAAGAAGCGGTGCTGCCAGTACTTTCTACTTTAAAATGGCAACACTGCTGCATTGTTTACGTTTTGCAAGTAAACAATTTGGCGTCTGGCAGCATTATAATTTATAATGTGACCAGACTATGCATGAGCTCATAGCGTGTTTAACAACACTGTGACCTGCTCTGCGTTCTTTTCACGTCTGTAAGATGTAAAACAAAAATTGCATTTAATTGCACTTAAAGCGACACAGTTCATAAAAAAAAGAAAAGAAACCAACGTATTTTTTTAGTGAAATAGTGTAGTAAATCAAGTGAGTGAAAGCTGGCGTACAAAGTGTATACGTGCAGCTACGGTCCAATTACTAATGGGCGCATTCTCTGCCTCAGTCGACGTCAGCGTTTGTCCCCGCCCTGCTGCAAATGTTTACTTCCGCTTTTTGTTTTAGTTCTTGTTGTTGCACTTATAATGTGTACAGAGTGTGAAAAGTGTTTAATTAAAATTTTGTTTGTATGCACTCGTTGCAGCATCCATACCCATGTTAACGGAAGCCCCCATGGCCAGTGACAACATAATGGACGAACTAGCATCATTGATACGCACCGAAATCCCCGATGGCCGCCAGAGTCTGCGCGACAGCTACACGAATCTGGAGCGTGTCGCCGACTACTGCGAGGACACTTACTATCGTGCCGACAACAAGAAGGCCGCCCTCGAGGCCACCAAGAACTACACGACCCAATCCCTGGCCAGTGTCGCGTATCAGATCAACACCTTAGCCTACAGCTATATGCAACTGTTGGATTTGCAGGCGCAGCAGCTCAGCGAGATGGAGTCCCAAATGAATCACATTGCTCAGACGGTTCACATACACAAGGAGAAAGTGGCCAGGCGGTAAGTCTTGTTAAATTTAATCAGGTTTATTTATTAAAGTTTGCTCATGATTGGAAATTTAAATTATTCTATGCATTTCACATCCACAGGGAAATTGGAGTGCTGACTGCGAACAAGGTGAGCTCGCGCCAGTTCAAGATTGTGGCGCCTATCAATCCGGAGAAGCCCATCAAGTATGTGCGTAAGCCCATCGACTATTCCATACTGGATGAGATTGGTCATGGCATCAACTCGTCGGCCCAGCACGTTGTGCGCCAGAAGCATCGTGGCTCGAGTCATGGATCTGTGCAATCGCTGATACCGTCATCGGTGGGCCCTCCGCCCACTACAAAGCCACCAACGCCACCGCAAATGTCGCGTGCTGGAAACACGGGCACCTTGGGCAAATCAGTGAGCAATACGGGCACACTGGGCAAGAGCTCGCGAGAATATCGCACACCGCCGGTGGTAAATCCGCCCCAGGTGCCGTCACACTATGCACCCAACTATCCCATTGGGCATCCCAAGCGTATGTCGACGGCCTCGTCCACCACCACCAACACCACGGGCGGTGGTGCAGCGGGCAATGAGCGTGCCGCCGGCTACAGTGCGCTTCCAATGCCGCCCAGCCAGCAAATAGCGACGCATGTGAATCTGCCGTCGGCGGGCATGATGCAATCGCTGCCGCCACCGCCGCCAACGACTTACGATGACAGGAGCAGCATGCCGCGTAAGTAGAGCGCATTTTATTCAATGAAGCCTGGCAACAACTAATATCGATTCAATTTTTTCTAAACTTTAGCAGCGCCTCCGTCGCCGCTGACCGTCTCGCAACATGAGATGACCGAACAGAGCCACATTGGAATGCACACGCTGGGCCGCAACATTAATAGGTAAGCAGAATTAAACTAAGTACCTCCTCATAATGTGTATTTAACTTATGTATATATCGTACTTTTAATCTGCTTGCGCATAGGAATCCAAATAGGTAAATTGCATGCTTCTTCTGCCAATCTTTGCTGACCTTTCTTTGTTAACTTTTCCGATTTTCTTTCGTTTTCATAGGAATCATTTTAGCTTAAATTTTGCACGTCCTGGTTCGCAATCGCCACCATTGCCGCCACCGCCGCCGCCGGAGGATGAGCATCAGGACTTTGGACGTCCACGCACTTCAACTGGCCCTCAATTGGCGCCCATTGTGCCAGAGGATCAGAACTTGCCCGGCTGGGTGCCCAAAAACTATATTGAAAAGGGTAATGAACAAAGATTACTGTGCAAACATTTTATTTGTTGCTCTTAAACCAACAATTTTTAAATTGAAATCTTGCTTTGATTGTGTTTAATTCAATTGCCACATTATTTTTAAAAGTTATCAGACATTGATAACAGGGCTAGACTTCTCGATCAATTAGATTTAAAAACGAAATAGTGATTTCAGATCAGATATTAATTAACATTGCATATCTTTTTAGTGGTCGCAATTTATGATTATTATGCTGACAAGGATGATGAGCTCAGTTTCCAGGAGAGTTCCGTTTTGTATGTGCTGAAAAAGAACGATGACGGCTGGTGGGAGGGTGTTATGGATGGTGTAACCGGCCTGTTCCCAGGCAATTATGTGGAGCCATGTGTCTAAGCACTGCCAATTGAATCAACAACAAAAACAACAAGCATAACAATAATATGAATTATGACAAAAACGTTAATAATTTGGGCGTTATACAACTACAGCCACAGTGCACGCTCGTAAAAGTATTCCACTAGCATAAACCTAATGGCAACAAGCTGCATCTACACACACATGCATATATATTTTTTATATGTATTACACATACAAGCACACACACGCACACACTTACACACACATCAAACAGTCCTATGAGTATACAAACACTCCAGCAACAATTGTCAAAGCATTTATACGTAACGTAAACTATAAACTAATTAAATAACCTAAATAGACGAAAATAGCCCAAAGTAATGAAAAATACACGAGAAATTTAAATACACATTAATATTACCCCTTTAGTATATATACTGATATAGACAAATTCGGCCCCCATGTCAGTTATGAAGTGTTTAAATATTTGCTAGTGTTTATAACAATTTTGTAAGTTGCTTTATTTTTGTGTTTGCATTGCGCTTGGGTGTTGACCAAACGACCCACTTTGCCACACCATCCCCCACTTACACACTTACACACAAAAAAACCCAACCCCCGCGCAGTGACGTAGGTTATACGAATTTCAGTTAGCCGTTAGCTCTTAAGTATTGGCCAGTTGGTATTGCGTTTATTAATTTTTTGTAATACTACATTCACACACTTACAAATAATTATACAGATATTATTTGCGATTATGCATACTAAACATTTAGTTAACATGAAATTACCACAATGAAATCAAATTACAATTATAAAATATTCAGCCACATTCATTATATGGTCAAATAGCTAATAAAAATTTCGTAATTTCAAAGGCATTGTTATTATTATTTTCGACTAGGCCAATTTGGCACTGGGTTTGACCTTTACGTGCCGGATGCCTACATACGCCAAGCTAATCATTTTATTAAAACCTGCACTTCGAAAGGTGTTTTGGAAGATATGCAAATGCGAGTCCTTGGCGTGCAACCAATGCATCCAATTGAATACTGAATGGATGAGTGACGCATGCTTTGATGTTGGCTGCCCCCAATAAAATATTTACAAATGCCAACACTATCAACGAACCAACGCCCAAATCTATCAATCAATCGAAAATTGGTTTACGAATGCATTTCCAATTTCAATGTCGCACTCGGAAAATTGAATCCCAAAAGGAAATTAATGCTTTCATTTTGATACGTGGCAGCAGCTTTTATTTGCAACATTTATTATCAAAGCCATTCGGCTTGATGGTACTGAAGTATGGCATTGTGGCGTCGCCTAAGATTGACGTTGCGGAAATGTTTCTACTTTCCTTTTAAGCTGCCAGTTGCTTGTTGCAAACTCGGCTCAAATGTGTCGCAGCAAAAACTTAATTGTGTCGCAGCAAAAACTCAAAGTGATTTGCATAAAAATGTAATTGGTGGTTGAACTGTGCAGTTGGAGCAAAATAAGTAGAAATCGATGTACATATATATGTATGTATAAAATATTACTCTAAAAAATATTAAAACTACTTTTTTTTTAAGAGTTTTAAAAGTTGAAGCTATCTTCCGAATAACTGCATTTCGCATACGGAATCGATTTTCTTATAAGTTTCTTCACATAATCTATGTAGGTGAATCGCTGGAGCTGGGAGGCAACTCCCAAAAAGTGAAGCATAATATTTATCCACACATTTTTCGAACGTAGAAGAAATTAAATGTAAAAACTTTTACATGAAAATTTGAAGAGCCGGTTAATCATTTTTACAACTTAATCACTTTTAATCACTTTTTAATTAAATTCTTGAAAGAAAGAAAACACATCTGGCATTTTGATTTCAACCGCTTATAGACTTAGACCGAATATTGATAACATAAACTGAATATTATTTTAGTAAATAATTAGACAAAAATTATCTTAATGAGGTTTTTTAATAAAAATAATTACGCTGTATAACTGCTTGATTTTCCAGATAGTATATTTCAAGAAAGTCATTAGCCATTAGCCAACTGATAGATCGACACGTAGTTTACATATTCAAGTAATCACATCACAAGGACCTTAATTTGTATTTATTCCTTATTGGTATTTTACCGGCATTGTGTGGGTATGCGGGTTATATACCAACAAATACACAACTTTGTGAATACCACCCCAGACCAACTACGAACTGTACAACGTCAAAGAAATGTATGCAAAATGGCGCATTAGCATTTCAACAATTCCAAAAACAAGAGGAGTGAAAAAGTAAACAAACACAGATAAGAAATGCCAGTCTGAGGCAAGCCCAAAAATAAATACCCTTTCGGACTAGAGTTCAACTGTTAATATCTAAATTTAATAATATAAGTTTAAATGTGATATATATATACAATATATACTCTCGTGTTTCTCAAGTGAGAACTAGTTTAGTCAGGACTTGGAGATTCATATCTCAGATATTATTATGATTCGATCAGGTACTGCATTAAAATCTACTTGATTTATATACAGAATACTATCTTTTTATAGCAAGGTCGATAGAGTCTCTTTTGATGTTCTTTAATAAATTCAGGTACGAGCTTAGATATAGGTATATTCCATGTTCCATATTCTTCAAATTATACAACAATATTATAATGCCCTAGGCAAGTGTATAACAACAACTGAGAAATTGATTCAGCTATGCGGCCAACAAAACGAAACACAACAAAACAGTAGCCGGCAGACTACAACGCCGCCCCCAAAAACCAACACCCAAAAGTTGGGGTTTACTGAACAGGGCACACTATGCCTATAATTTCATTTCGTTCCGTTTTGACCAGCACATAGTCCAAATGGGGCCGGTCGCCTTTTAGTTTAGTTCAGTTTTGTCAGTCCACGCGAACGGTTCGCCAACATCGCGAGTCCAAGTTAAAATATAAATATATATATATATATATATATATATATTTTCTATATATATAATATATATATAAAACACCACTCGGAAAGTGTCCTTCTTGTTGAACTGAAGTTTTTCGAATAGTTTCGTGAACAAATAACATTTGTAAGTGCGGCATTTTGCAGACGTGCTGCGAAACTTTTGTTATCGGGTGGCGAAAAGTTCTTGCTGTTTCTTAGTTTATTATAATCGATGATAAAATATTCGGAGGGGACTATTGTTATGAGTAGCTCTGTAAGCTGATGGCTTAGCTGCCTGCGCATATAATTGACCTACTTGAAGGCGGTTGCCTGAGCCGCTTATCGCGGTCATCTGCAGCCGCATTGGATATACTTTTTAACTGAACTGTGAAAATATAACATTATTTCATGTCAAGATTGGGGCCAGTTGAGTCGTTTTGTTGTTGAAATGTGCAAAAAAAAATATGGAATGTTTTGTATGTACTGCAAACAATGCAGAGAAGTTGGCCCACTTTCAGCCGGGCCAAGTTCTTGAGATTGCGGCACGCACACCCCTTACCTCCTGAATACCTTTCTTCAAAATCCGAAGTTTTTAATTGTGCCTGGCAGTAATTGACCAAACTTGAAGGTTGCTAAATCGCACCAAAAATCTGATGAAAATCCACATTTCTAATTTGTTGCAAATTTTTTTTAATGAGCATTCTAACAATTTCCATGTCACATTTGATTTATCCTATAAATAGCCAAAGAACGCACAAACACCTTAGTCCTGGTAATTACACACAAATTCTAGACATCAATCACAATCACCCTAGGAATAATCAAGCTCATAATTATTCAGAATGATTTGGCTAATTTGCATAAGAGTGAATGTACTACCGAGGTCATATTTCGACATCCTTTAAGTATATAAATAATAAAGAATCCATAAATCTAAACCACAATTTTTTTGCTAAAATGTATGCTATGATAATTGCAATATTTATTTTTATATTTGGTCTATATTTTTTAATTTTATTATATTATATATTATATTATATTAAATTTTTTTATTTATTGAGCTATATAAACAAGTTAAACTAAAATAGAAACCAAAAACAAATATATATTTTGGGTTATAGACTAATTGAATTTTTTATTAAATTCGACATTAAAAATCTGAACTAGCAGCTTATATTAATTAACTATAAACTCAGTCAAACAGAATTTAATTAAAGTCGAACTAATTAAGTAAGCGTAATTATAATCAAATTAGTTAGAAAACGTATATATATATACAGAATATTTAGCAAGAAAGATATATAGGTAACAAAAATCAGGTTTTACTATTAAGCAGAAAGCCACACCCTCTAAATAAGTTGATTTTGCTTACAAATAATCATTAGATACTAAGAATCACAGCCAATCACTGGTTTTCCCCAACAAATGTAAACAGCGCAGACAAAATGTCAACACGTGGAAGAAAAATCGGCACTTTATATAGTAATGAAATTGAAAAATGTGTTTCATAAATATAAGTCATATATATATATATATATATATATGTTAGAGTTGCCGCCTAATGAGCACTACTAAAGAAAACACGCTCTAACCAGGTCTACTTCATGGCTTAGAGCAGGGTTAATTTGTGGCTATCAGTAGAAATAATCTGGGCTATGTTTGTCGAAATCAAAAAGCGGGATTCTAAAATATGGCAGCATTAACAATGAGCATGCCACAAAAAGCAACAACATTAACTACTACAACAAATGTTAACAATAATGTTGAAGACACAGGACACACACGAGTACACACACAAACACACACAAGAGAGTGAAAGAGACAGAGAGAGAGGTATAGTTATTCAGCTGGACAACAATAAATTGCTGTCCAATGCTCTGTCCGGGTTGTCGTGTCCACGGGCAATTTACGCGAATTCAATAAATGACAATACTAACTCAAAATAATAGAAAAAAAGAAAAAGCATTGAATGCTAAACTCGGCGGCAAAAAATTATTAGAAAAAAGTATTATTTTATAAGCAAATTTTGAGTGGCGCGTTGCAAATCGATTAAAATGTCAGACTGTGGGAAAGTGCTGAGGCCATTGGCGAGCTCAATGGAGCCCTGGTGTTCTGAGTGGGCGTGTCCGAGGACTACTCGAATACGTTTTATTAACACAAAAGGCGTACAATTTCAAAGGCTGTCATTTGCATTTTGTTACACACATTTGAGGGGCAAGTGTTTGTTTGTTTGAAATTAAATTTGTCGCATAAGTTATTTATAATCTGTAGGCTTGAATCAATTAAATTATTTATGTGCTTTCGCGCCCAAGTAAAAGTGTTGTACTTATAAATTCGAATAAAAGGGGGCAAAAAACGGACTAACTGTGGCTAGTTGGACACGTGTGTTTTTGTGTGGCATATAGATTCAGTGTGTTTGGTTAGCGATGTGAACTTGGTTTTTATAGATTAAAATTCAATTTGACTTGGCTAGTTTAATGGTGCACATAATTAAATTTATTTTCAATAATCTCGTAGATCTGGCATTTAGAAATTACTCTGCTAATTAATATAATTATCAAAATTACTTTTTGATTAATCACAAGCATTGTGTTTATACACATTTGAAAAACATGGGTATTTTCCTAGCAGAAGTTTCGATTTTAAGTTAAGAACATTTGGAAAATATAGAGAAATAAGTTACTTATTTTTTTTCTAAGAATAATTTAATGATGACGAGATGTTAATTTAAAATGTTAATAAGAACGAATTTTTCTAAGTCAGTTTCGACTTGACTTCACAACATGGAAAATTGGGAAAATACAGAAAAATTGCTCCAACGCTTCTTCATTGAAAGGTGTTAATTCCAGGTGCTAATAAAATGGATCTTTGCTGAATGACTTCTCAGTTAGTTTGGTCTTGTGACAGGTAATTGACTCTTTGAGCAGCCATCGAACTCTTAAAAAGTTAACCTTCGTTGATTTCCATACGGAGACATGCAGTGCAATGAAAGGTGTTCAAGTTCACGGCTTGATTTATGGCGCACGCCAACCCGTAAACAAAGCCCGCAGGACTTTCCACAGCCAAAACTTGAATAACAGTAAAAACAAAAAAAAAAAAAACACATCGATTAAGCCAAGTCATAAACATGACAGGAAAAACCTTGACGCCAAGGTTTATAATCCATTAAGACTAGTTTTGGGCTTGAGGTTGGAAAGTTGGGGGGTGGATATAGCCAGTTAATGACAGTTTTACGATTGTTGACAACAAATTGACACCATTCCTAATCGTTTGTTGTTGTGGTCAGGCTATCGACACATCTGCGGCACGTGGCATTGCATCGAAGGACGAATCATTTGAGTGAAGATGGCGGCTAGTGCCGCTGCTAGTAGCTGGTCGGGCAGCAGCGGAGGCAGCACATCCTCGCAAGGACGCCAACTGGCAACGGCGCAGCCCACCCAGGAGGAGCGCTTAGTGGTGAGTGGCGAAACCGGACAGGGCATCCAGCGCATTTCCAGTTTAACGAATTTTTCACTCTTTGCAGGTGGCGGTGCGTGTGCGTCCTAGCTTGGATTCCACGGAGCGCTGCATTGAAGTCATCTCTGACGGCTCCCTGTTGTATGATGATGGCGGCAAGAGTCGGCCACGGAAATACTCTTACGATCATGTCTTCAAGGAGAACGACACACAGGAACAGGTGTACAAAACCACCACGTCGCCACTGGTCAGAGATGTCCTCAACGGTTACAATGCGGCAGTGTTTGCATATGGAGCAACGGGCTCCGGTAAAACTCACACTATGCTTGGACCTGTGCCGCGCAAGAAACCCTCAACAGCCGGCGGCAGCGAACCGGATGTCAATAGTCAGGACATTGGGTTAATGGTGCGCGCGATAGAGGACATCTTTGGTTACATTGAGGCAGCTGCACCGGAGAGCGTCTCCAAAGTATCCATATCGTATTTAGAAATTTACAACGAACTCATCAGAGATCTGCTGAATCCGGGCGGACCTTTGGAACTACGAGAGGATAATCGTGGACAGCGCATCACCGTTGCCGGACTCTCGGAGATTACGACATCCAGTCGCAAGGAGGTCGTTAGCCTGCTCATCAAGGGCAACAAGGCGCGCACAATGGAGCCGACGGCAGCCAACCAGACATCTTCGCGGAGCCATGCTCTGCTCAGCATCACGGTGCAGACACGAACTCCGATGGGCACCAAACAGGGTCGGCTCTTTCTCACCGATCTGGCTGGTTCGGAGCGTGCCAAGAAGACGAAGAATCGGGGCAAGCGCCTGCAGGAGGGCGCCCACATCAATCGCAGTCTGTTGGCGCTGGGCAACTGCATCAATGCATTGTCGGGTGGTGCCCGGTATGTGAATTATCGCGACTCCAAGCTGACCCGTCTGCTCAAGGAGGCGCTCAGCGGGCGCTGCAAGACGGTCATGATTGCCCACGTCGCGCCCGAGAGCAAGCACAGGGACGAGACCAAGAATACGCTCGTCTATGCGGATCGAGCCAATAGCATCACCACAAAACTCCAGAGCTCTGTGTACATCGATGAGTTCAAGAACTTTCCCACCAAACACTACCAGAGTCTGGTCTCGGAGCTGCGTGACGAGGTGACCCGCCTGCGCACCAAGATGCTAACGGAACGTCCACGCAGCGGAGCTGCTGCAGCCGCTGCAGCTGCTTCTACGGCACAGCCAGCGACAGCTCAACATCAGCCACCATCCAGCGGGGAGCCAAATGAGCAGAGGAAATCAGAGCTTCGTTATTTGCGCGAACAAATCGTGCTCACCTTCAAGCAGCAGATGAAGTTGCGCAGGAAACTCCTCGAGGCGGAGAGTCATCTGCTGGGCCTCGAACTGGATGGCGAGCGACAGCACATGATCATATCTCACTGGCAGGGACGAATTGGCAAGCTGTACGATGCTCCTGGCGATGATGGTGGGTATTGACTGGGAGTATAACAATTTCAATATTATAATTGGAAATATTGGAAAACAAATTAAATTAATATAAATATTTAAATTTATACAAAAATATAATAAATATTTAATTATATTTACATTAAAGTGTTGATTTTCTAAACTGATTTAAATTGTTCAAAAATATTTACTTAACTTGCATTTTCTAAAGCAGAAATCGAATCGGAGGGATCTGTGGCCTTGAAGAATGCTTGGGGCGAACTGGCGGCCATTGAGAAGGAAACGCGACGCTACAAGGAAGTGAGGGAGCACACGGAGCACGAATTGGAGCAGTGTCGCCAGAAGGGTGTCAAGTTAGAGGATGTAAGTCGACAAGAATTCTAGTTTCAGCAATGCTGGTTGTAACTAAAATCCAATCGGTTTATAGGAGCTTCCCGAACGCATTACCAGCGATGAGGAGCGCGAATTGCTCGCCCTGCTCTGCCGCGTGCACGAACTGGAGGCGGACAAGGTGTCATTGCAGGCGGAACGATTGGCACGCCAGGCGGAGCTGCGGCGTCGCGATCTGCAGCTTTTGCGTGCGGAGCGGCAGCGGCGCCTGTGCGAGGACATCATTAGCTCCCAGCGGCGACTCATCGAGGAGGGCAACGTTGACCTTCCGGATGAGTTGCGGGAACTCTACGGTCTCTATCAGCAGGAGATTCATGCCGGAGTTGTCACGCCTAGCACGGGCAACTATGAGAAGAAGCTGCCGCCCATCTACACAGCTGGGTAACCTACCCTTTCTATCTTTCACGATGGCATGTCTATAAACCAACAATGCACCATTTTATTGTAGTTCCGATTCACCTGGTTCCAGCTCCAGCTCGGAATGGTCACCCGCCTCACCATTGCCGGCCATTGAGGCTGCCGTGTCGGACGGACCAGATCGCTTAATGGGTCCGCCAGTGAATCCCCGTCTACCCCGTCTGTCCACCGCTGTGAATGCGGCCAACATGCGGCGTCCCTCGATGCGTCTGGGCAAGCAGACGCATTCTTAGAGTCGGCAGCGCCAACTCTGCTCGAGTTGCTCAGGTATAATTGTAAAGGATTAGGTTAGGATTAGACGGGCTGCACAATTTAACAATATGCTCAATATGCCTAATGCATTAATTATGTTTATAACATATATCTTAACTTCGAGAACATAGCTTAAATAAATAACTAATCGAATAAACATAAATGGATCATACAATTGTTGTACTTTCTGTGTGGGTCTAACATATCTTAGATGATCTTAGATGCACACCTCTAAATTGAAAGTGGGAGTAATTTGTTCTGAGCTTATTGTATTGGTTTTTATATCAAATTTATAACATAATTGCTGCCAACCCGAATTTAATACTTTAGATAGAGGGTAATTTTTTAAAAAGTACACAAAAGTTATTTAGGTATTAAAAAAAAATATGGTTGTAATTTCGATTATTCTGATTTTTATTATACTATATTCGACTAGTTGTCTCTCTATGAATACTCTTTCAGGTATTCATTTTAATATCACATAATCATAACTAAAAGAATAACATTTTCTTGAATTTAGATCAAAATAGATTGCTCAATTTTTAGGGCCATATGTTAATACTATTGTACTGATAACTGTAATACATTTTCATTATGTTTAGGTGGTATATTTATCAAGAGTATATAATACTCGGTGTGACGCTGATATTGGTTCTCACATGCTAATGGTAAAACTCGATTCATAATAAGCTAGCCCTTTAGACATTTGAGGTCTAAGATAAGCCTACAGCGAACATTTCCTACGCAAAGACGCTAAGGTCACTGCCGGCACAGGTTTTTTAGTTTCTTGTTTTTTGTTTTATGTTGATTTGTAGTTGTTTTTTTTTTTTGGAATTAGGTCAGAAACAACAAACATAAACAAAGCGAGAGCGTGTTCGACATAGAGTGAGCGAGGAATAGAGAGAGTGAGGGTTGATGTGTAAGTGGAGTGTCAGAGAGCACACCGGCCGAGAGCGAACTGAGAGAGCATGCTGAGCGTGAGAGCATGCGTTGCTAGGAAATAAAATTATCTGCCCGCTCGCACAACAGTTTGATGGTTTGATTTTCGTTATTAGATACACAGCTGTGCTCCCAGTGCGTGGTTGATTTTCCATTTGCCATTTGGCTTCTGTAATTCTGTAAAACAACAAGCAGGTTGCTGTCAAATGGGAAAATACAAAACATAAGTGCAATATAAATATAAATTCAGTCAAACATAATCGAAGCAAGTCTTTAAGAACAAACTGCATATATCACAACTATTACAAATATTACAACAGTGGAGATAAAAGTAACTGCGCAATTTCTACATAAAAAAAAAAAACACACACTGAAAGTGTTACGTTAAATTTATTACCCAATTGTAAAATGTCAAATGCATAATTGTCTGCATGGGAAATAATTTAAGTGCTAGAAGAGCTATCAATAGAGCCATCGATTACCAGGTAAGAGAAAATATGTATGCATTGCAGACTCCCATAACGGGATGAGTGTCTATATGTACAAGTATCACAAGTACGCCTGTGTGGCACTAACTGCATATATGCATCTCAATATTTGTACGCATGAGTATATGTTACATACATATGCATGCAATCTATGCCCGGCCGGGTAAGGACCGTTCCCCTGACAACCCGTTCACCTGTTCAGCAGCAAATTGGACTGTTAACGAAGTTTAACCCTTGTGTCTGTCACATCGGTCGCAATAATTGCATTAAGGCAACCTTTGTGTCCTGCATAGCTGGCTTTTTTTTTATTTATTATTCAATTTCAATTTGCTTTGTGCTTAAGGGTAGTATTTGAGCTTCTCTAATGAAAAACTCAATTTCTTAAGTAAAAAAACCTCTACTCACACAATTATTTTAATATTTTTGTTAGACACACAAAAATTATAGCTACTATGCCTAGTTTCGAATGTACTCATACTAATTTTAAGTATAGCGAAACGACAGAATGTTTATTATTATATTACGCCTGCAACAGTTGTCTGTATATTTACTACTTTTCACAAGTGCAGGAGGACTGTTTGAGTGCAACTGGGAACTATTTACTTTATATCTCAATTTTATAATATAGTGGTGCTACCCGGCAAAAAAAAAAACACATATATGCGACAAGTTTTAACAAGACAACTTTAAAACTGGAGGCAGGCCAACTTATTGAAAGCATGACTGTAAAAATGAGTACAGACACTTGGCTAGTGATGCTGATCCAGAATGTTAGTAGTCTCTACCATAATATAAAAACATCTAAAAAACAAAAACATCTATTTTCTGGGCTGTAATCTGATTGAGTGCTATGCACTTATTATACATGTTTTGTAAAAGGTGCTTTCCACTTTTCAGATACATAAAAACACTTAGCCTGGTCATTAGTGTGTTCACTTAAAAGAAAAGAAGAATCCGTTTTAACTATTATAATTTTCATAATTTTAAATAAAATACAATAATAATACATTAATTTCTAACTTAAATGCATTCAGAATAAAGAAAAGCTTCATAAAGAAGAGATATCGATTGCTTGCGAATCGATAACACAAATCTTTCTCAACAATCGTTAGCAAGCAAAAAGTCTTCCGAGCAGACAGAATTGTTTTTGCGAGAATCCCCAATAAAATATATAATAAAAACGTCTCAATTCTTGCAGGCGAATAAAGGGAACCCAGAGATGGATACGAAACTAGCATCCGGCAAGTCCGGAGAGACAGCTGATGAAGAAGGAGCGACTAAAATGATGCACATTGAGCAGTTGCCCAATGATCTGTGGATTGAGATTATGTCGTATTTAAGTTACTTGGATCTGCAGCAGCTGCGTTTGGTTTCTTGGCGTTGTCGTGAATTGGTTAATCGGCGTTACTTCGCGACACGGGGCAGGGTGATTGTGACCGAGGAGAATCTGAAGGATATGAAACAGCATGTGGAGAGCCATGTATCGTACATCAACTTTGAGGACATTGAGTTGCGCAACTTGACACAGAGTCCGGAATTGGAGCAGTTTCTGCAACTGGTGGGCAAGGATGTCAAATGTTTGATGATGCGTCACTCGCCCGTCTTCCGAGAAATCCATGGCAATCTGCCCAATTTGAAAACGCTAAAAATAGCCACAACTAGCTATGTGAATGGTGACAGAATGACCTTCGGTGGCATCAATATGAAGCAGTTCCATCAACTGGATGGCTTCGAATGCGACGGTGTCAGCCTAGACTCCAATATGAAGCTACTGATGCTATTGCAGTTGCGTCGCGTTGAAAACAAGGTTCGATTGCGTCATTTGCTATTTGACTATCGTCGAAACAATGAAATGGTCTTCCTGCGGGTGCTCTACGACCATGCGCACACTCTGGAAAGCGTCGATATCTTCTTTAGCTGCTCGCCTGGTATTGAAACGGAAAACTGGCGTCTCACTTTTGAGCGGATGCACAAGTTGCGCACCTTAAAGCTCTCTGGCAACTGCCATGAATTGTTGCTTGAAGTGATCCTGGACTCGATACCAAAGACGACTGAACTCAAATATCTTGATCTAACTGGGATGCTATCGCTGTCAAATGAACTGCTCGTCCGGGTGGCTCGCAAGTGGCGTAAATCGCTTAGTTACATAGATCTCATGTTCTGTATCCAGCTGGATGTGCGCTGTGTGAAGGCGTTGCGCAAGATGAGCGGTTGTCTGGAGTCGCTGACCATGTCCTATTGCCGTGCGATGACTGGCAGAGGGCTGGTGGAGGGGTTGGCCACAACAATGAATTACACTCTGCAGGAGCTGTTTCTGGAGGATGTCTGCTTCATTGATGAGAATTCCATGTGCGATCTGCTGGAGCGATTGCCGAATTTAAGAAAGCTCAGCTTGGATAACTGCCAAAATGCAACCACCGATCGCACTTTGGCCACAATATTCCAACACCAGAAGCTGCTGCGTGTGCTTAGGGTTGATTACTGTATCAAGATCACGGATAGCGGCTTCATTGGCTTTGGCAAGAATCCGTATTCCATCAGTCGCTTACGAGGACTACGCGAACTAAATGTCCGAGGATGTCGCAATCTTACCCACCAGCTGCTTGAGCGGGCTTTGCGCCTGCCCGAGTTGCTTAGCCTGACACTGGATTACTGCAATCGCTTGGATTCGAAAGGCATCGCTGCCCTCACCGTGAACTGTCCATCGTTAGAGACGCTGTCCGTGGCTAGTTGCTCATTGCTGGATGATGCGGCTGTTCAGATTATTGTTTTCAATCTGAGTCGCCTGCGCAGTCTCAATATTAGCAACTGTTCGTCGCTCACAATGCAATCGATTAATCATATTGTCAGATTTGCGGACAATCTGAGGGAGCTGGTGGCATGTGGCATTGATGAGCTGGATGAAGAGGCTGCTAAGAGTATTCTGGATCTGCATCTGCCAGAGTTGAAGAAGGTGATGCTATAGCAGGAGAGGCTCGTTGAATGACCTGATGACAACAATCCTCAAGCCGATTGGGGAACCGATGAAGAGGATATTGAGATCGATGATATTGATATATAAACTGGATCCGTGCAATACGATTAAATTATCTCAATGTTCCATATTTAAATATTCTATCATGAAATATAATTTAAACAGAGTTACAAACCATTTCCAACATTTCCAAATGTTTCTCTCTGTTTCAAATTATATTTAAGTTATATCACAATGTGAGACAAATCGAGGTGATATAATTGAAATATCCAAAACCTTATTTATGATTTTTAAAGCATTAGATTTAACATCAAGTTTACTAAGATTTAATATAATTTTTAGGGTTATTGAGTCAGCAGTAATGAATGCCAAAAAGTCGTAACACAAACATACCTCAAAATACATGAAACTAAACATTTCAAAATACTTGTAACGAACCCATAATATATTTTATATGAAATAACAGACGATTATATTTCTTACATATGTTGTGCATTCAAAATGAGGCATAGTTAAAAGTTTTATGTTTATAAAATATTCAGTTATTGCTAAACCTGATCAACAACTTGAAACAAACACATAATTTCTTTAAAAAAAAATATATCAAATACATCTAATATTTTAGTTTTATGTGATAAAACAAAAAAATCTCTTACAAAATGTTTGTGCACAAATTTTAAAACATAAACTTAGACACAACAAAAAAAAAACGAGCTTGAAAAAGACTTTAATTGTGAGTTGAAAACACTATTCTGTGTTACAAATACAATTCTTGAGTGTAATTAATATTTGTTTCCATTCAATGCATGTCACAAATATTACAAATACTTATATACCTATTCAATATATACTATATCAGCCGTCAACTGTGGACATGAACCATAGAATAAATAAAATATATATGTGTTTAAAATAAACGATAAAATCAAGAAATGACTAATTCTCGGCAAACTAAATGATTGCGTGATGAAAGATTGAAAAATTGAATTAGATAAAGAAAATTAATGAACGAAATATTATTAAATATGATACTATATTATATATATTATGAAATTCAATTTAATGTTTTAGTAGTGTCAATATAAAAACAGCATAATTAATGCCATACATAGCCAGATAGATATTCTGTATGTGCTAATGAGATTAATATATATTATATTAGCATATTGGTTTTGGCCTATATACATCAATATACATCTATTTAAACTATTGGTAAATGTCTATAGAATACATAACGAAGGTAATGGATCCAGGCATAAGTTCCTGGAAAGGCTGGTTGAATAGTGTCCAGTGTTTAAATGAGATATTTATTGACTTTATTTTACCAAGCTTATACAGAGCTATTTATGGAATACTTATCGATGTATATTCATATTGGACACCTTACATATGCATGTGTATCTGAATGTATTTAAATCATTAATTAAAAAAAATTCTATGTTGTCCAGACTCTTATGAATGGTTCTAGCAACTACAATAAAATTGATGTTGCCCATAATAATTTTTGTGTTTTGATTTAATTACAATTGGGCTAAGGAATATTGTTTTATTATCAAATATATAAATAAAGATACAAATTAAAAAAAGCCGCTTACTTCAAAAACGATTTTATATGAATAATCAAAATAGAATTGGTTGCATACACAAGAAAAGAAGAAATAAAATCAATTCTAGTTCATTTTGAATTTATAAAGTGCATAAAATAACAATTTTGATTGGCTCAAAATGATCGTCTAGTTTTGAATGATCAAAATTATAAAAAGTATTTAAAATATGGAATATTACAAATATTTGTTTGCAGGATGCAAATGGAATAAAATTGTATAAATAATAGTCTCATAAAAAAAGCGACGATGCGAGCAAAAAATATGATATGAAAAACAACACTCATATTTCAAGACCCATTGCATAATAATGGATACTTTGTAATTTTTACACAAAGCACTCACATTGTAGTTTGCTAAGTAGCAGTTTTTACAGTTGAAACGAACGGGAAAGCGCGGCTGCAAATGCTGAGAGCTTTCAAGCACTTCTTAAAGCTTTGCAAAACAAAGAAAACACACACACACACACACACAGAGAGAGGGGGAAGTACACGTGCGATATACTCACGATAGCCACCATGCACTGTGTTTGTGTTTTTTTGTTTGTTTGTATTTGTAATAGTAATGATAAGTATTAGTTTATCCATGTGTGTGCTGTGTGCGACTATTTCTAAAGCAGCGCACGCACTTATTGGTAGGGGTGGTTAGGGGTGGCAATGGAGTGAGTTGTTTATTCGGTTAGTTAAACTAAATAATATAAATGAATGAGATTACATATACATGTATATATAAATATATATATATATAAAACTATTTATGTCACAGGACTAGAGGATAATGTCACTCGTCATAAATGTGCGCTGCTACTGACAAAACGCATAGAGCGAAACTTATTATTACAGTTTTGTCGCCGTGGGGATTTTTGTTCTTGGTCTTCTTGTTATTGTTGGCTTACAGCCATAAGAAATGGTGGCCAAAAGCACAAACATTGCCAAGCACACAGAGCACACAGAGTCACTTAGCAGCAGTATGCACATGAGGCACAGGCAGAGGCAGTGACGGAGGCACAGGCAGCGCCAGTGACAGTAACAGAGACTCTGACAGAGGCAGCGACGCGACAGCGCTGCTTATTGAGGATAGATACAAATCTGAATGGAATATGTTGCCGCTGCTTATCAGATAAGTTTAGAGCGTGCTGGCGTGCGGTTCGTATCCGGATTCGGCATCGGCATCGTCATCGGAATCGGGCAGCACTCGATGCATTAATGCAAAATTAGTGACAAATTGATGCGGTTGCTCAGTTTATATTCAACTGAACGCAGTTGCCCAAGCGTCCAGTTGCCCCACAGCTACTGGACTGGGTGGGCGTTTTGGCATCGGCTCCAGACTCGCTTGAGATTTCGTTAACAATTTATGCATATATATTGTATATTGTATATTGTATATTGTTTTTCCGTTATTTGTTATTGTCATCCGTTGCGTGCGAGCCAAGAAACGAGTTGAGTTTAGAAGTCTCCAGTTGCTTTTGGGTCGTGACATTGAATTATAATAATTAGCATAGAGGTAGATATAGCTAGTCTAAACGCCAAGCAGGGGTAAATATTGATGGGATTTAGAGATAAGCAAAAGCGCATGAGTTAAAGGAAAATTTCAGAGCAAAAAAAAAAGTATGTCAATAGAATCGGCACCGCGTGCCACCAACGCGAGTGCTGCAACAATTAATCAATTGTTTGGAGCTCAACGTGATTCGTTGGCCATTGTCATACCTGTCACTGTGGTTTATGGACTGATCTTTCTCACCGGCGTTGTGGGCAACATCAGCACCTGCATTGTGATCAAGAAGAATCGCTCAATGCACACGGCCACTAATTACTATCTGTTCTCGCTGGCCATATCGGATTTTATGCTGCTGCTCTCGGGGGTGCCGCCAGAGATGTACTTCATCTGGTCAAAGTATCCGTATGTCTTTGGCGAGCACTTCTGCATCGGACGCGGCCTCCTCGCCGAGACATCCGCAAATGCGACTGTGTTGACCATAACGGCATTCACCGTGGAACGCTACATGGCCATTTGTCACCCGTTCTTGGGCCAGGCAATGAGCAAATTGAGTCGCGCCATTCGCATCATAATCCTCATCTGGGTGCTGGCCGTGCTTACGGCCATACCACAGGCAGCACAATTCGGCATCGATAGCTATGCGGGTGTCGACAAATGTGCCGTGGTCCGCGTAATTGTGCAGCACTCCTTTCAGCTCTCGACGTTCATCTTCTTTTTTGCGCCCATGTCCATCATTCTGGTGCTGTATCTGTGCATTGGCATCCATTTGTATCGCTCGACCGTAATTGGTGGAGTCGGATCATCAGCTATCATGGCCGACAGACGTCAATCACAGCCAATAAAGGCGGTGCAGAGCGACACAATACTCTATCGCTATGCAGGCGCCGGATCGGTCTCCAAGAACAATGCGGGGCCACAGTTGAGCTCCGTGCGTGGACGCCTCAATCATTACGGCACGCGTCGTGTGCTCCGAATGCTGGGTGAGTTTCATTTCGGAATCGGGTATGACTATCAAAAGTGTGTACGAAACCAGATAGCACCTGATACTACACATTTCAATAATCCCAATAAATCACAAGAATATCAAAATGCATAGAAAAATAGTTTTTGAACTGAGAATGAAATATATAAAAGAAGAAATTAAATGGCAATAAATATAACAAAAAAATTTAAAAGCAGAATTTAGAAAATGAAGGCTGGAATTATTAAGTATGTAAAAGAAATTGACAATTTAAGGATAGGTTCATTTTGTGAGTGAAAAATAATATAATGTTTTTCAGTACAAATAAATATAAAAAAAAATATGCTTAGACTTGGGCCATGTGGAAATTCTCTTGAAAAAGCATAAAATCTGAAGTCATTAAAACAAAACTTTAGGGATGAGCGATATCCTCCCATTGAAATTGGATAATTAGTTTTGGGACCATCTGTCGTTGGCATTGTGTCCAATGTTGCCACAGGCTGTGTGGCATCTAACTCATTTCAAACCATATGTGCATAAGCCAGCAAGGGGTATTATGAAGTTGTGCCTCTAAATTGGACACACACTTAATCAGTCATTCAGTGGCCAATTTATTACATTGTCTGTCTGGCATTTTGGCATGCTTGACTTTTATGAAGGGGCGCGCACATTTTATTGTGCCCAAAAAAGATATATAGAAGCTATTCTGTGTATTGTCATTAGTTGTAAATGAATATAAGCACATATGTAGAAATGTACAAGTGTACAAATTGTTTGGTTTATCTGCCCCATTCCACAGTGGCCGTTGTGATCTGTTTCTTTCTGTGCTGGGCACCATTTCATGCTCAGCGTCTGATTGCCATTTATGCGCCAGCCACTGGCGCCCAGCTAAATGAGCAGCACGAGTTCATCTACACCGTGATGACCTACATCTCCGGCGTCCTCTACTATCTATCCACCTGCATCAATCCACTGCTCTACAACCTGATGAGCAACAAGTTTCGCGAGGCCTTCAAGGTGAGCGACTGATCTTCGACTGACAATTCGACTTGGAATCGCCGTTATGACATTCTTCCTTTACAGGCCGTGCTACTGGGCAAAAAGTACTCGAAGGGATCACTGAACTCGCGACATCAGTTGGAGTCGCGACGCTTGCGACGCAACGCGACTCTCAATTCATCGACGCTAACACAACGCGAGTCCATTGAGTCAAAGCCGACACAAATGCAGGTTTGTCAAACAGTGTAAACAAGTACACTCAGAAAAAAAATCCAAATTGATTTGTAAGAGGGCAGCTTACCTTATTTATTGTGTAAGAAAATGGACTTGTATTTTTAAATAGCAAAAGTTTTTATATCTAAATTTTGCTGTTTTTTTTTTTATTTAATTTAAACTATTTATTTCTATACTGAGTCGATTTCGACTTATTTATTTGTATGATTAAATTGATGTCAGATAAGAAGCAAAGAATTTTTAATATCATTTTAACTTCTTTTGTTTGCTCTGCTTCTACATTTATTGATCATATTTATTATTTATTTTATTTAAGATAGCTTGGTAACTTATTTAATTTATCAGTGTAATTTTGTTCTTAATGTAATATTAATGTGATTCAATATTGCTAACATGTATTTCTCTGTCCTTATCCCACCTCATTCCCTCTCTTTTTTTAATTATATAGACGGCGCTGAATGAACGACTGCTGCAGTCAAACCCGCAACAAGTTTCGTAGTTTGAAGTAAACAATGCGCTAATTATTGCAATTTTGTAGTATTCTTTCCATCGATATTTATCACATGTCATATTTGTGTAGTTTTTTTTGCTAAATAGTGTAAACTAATTTTAATGTGTTTTCGAGTTTATGTTAATTTTGTTGTAATTAGTACACGTTTGTATTTTATATTAGTTGCATCGAGTGTTGTCGTAATTAAAATATTAATTTATATAATTAAAACGAGCTTTATACATTTATTGATTGAGTCATTTGTATAATTTCTAATATTTTTTATTTTAACTAATAACTAGTCCATTGTATGAATACAAATATATTATATTGATGATATGCATTTAGAGTGAATTATTCATTATTTATTTGATAAATATCTATATAATTAAATTATTATTTAACTTCGATCTGCACTTAAAATTTATAGAAAATTAAGCTTATCACAAAACTATATTTAAAGATCAATATTTGTCCTGGGTGTCGATTATTGAATGTAACTTTCCACAACCAACCAGTTTTATTTAATCTTAATTATATACAATTAAGCTTTTCTTGTCGACATAAATAAGTGTATTTTTCTAAACAAACTATTAACTTATATAAAATAAAGCAAATTTCTATATATTTAAATTAAACTGAGTCTTATATTTAAATATTAATGCACAACTAGGAACACAAATAACGCGATAATTTGAACACAAATCTAAATTAGATTCCCAATGACGTTGCTAAGTATGTAAATAGATTGTCCTCCAGCATATATATATATATATATATATATACATATGCTTATTCAATTTATTTGCTAGGGTTTCTTCAATTGCCAAAATAACTATTCTTAGCTGGCGCCGTGACTAAAGCGGAAATTATTCGGGAAATTTGAATAACTCATAAGGATACTATTATCGATTTGAAGAGTGAATATAACTGCAAATGTCGTCTGAATAAATAAATAATATGATAATCATTTCTCATGCATCATGCTTCATGCACCATGCACCATGCTGATAATCGCTCAAGGTCACGCACTGCAAATACCCAAATGCCCCAATGTCAACGCGACGTATGAGTTATGTGGTCAGTAAGCAGTCGAGGTTTGAATTTGAAATGTAAATGCAATCAGGCAAATTGAAATGTTGGTTAAAGCAAAACTTTGAAGACCTCTTTAATTGGCGCCATTGTCAAAGTTGCCTCTTTTTGTTGGCAACCGCCAAGTTGTGGTCGATTTCGACTCCTGAACATTTGCTTACGTATTCGTTTCCTAGGCCCATAAATAGTGTTTATATGCGTCATATTAATACGTACGTGGAAAGTCAAAGCACAGCATGCCGTAAACACCGTAAACACCGCAAACACCGCAAAACTTCCCAAAACAAAATGCAAAAGTCAAATGAAGCTATGCGGGTAACGAAATCACTTGTCCTATATCCAAATACGGATCTTTTATACCCTAAGATACCAGGTTAGCAAGAATCTGATTATGTAGATTCCTGCTAAATATATTTTATAAAAATGTTTGCAAAAATTTAAATCTTTATGTAAAATTTAAATTAAATTTACCCATTGCGTTTAATAAAATAATAAAAGAATTAATAAAGGACTCAATAAATCTGGGCGTATTAAATCATCCAACATTTGTTGCAAATAAATATAGGAAAAAATAGAAGATTTCTGAAACTGTGGAGTAAGATAAATTTACCACAGTTAATCAAGGCAAGTGATTTGCCACAAGAGTTATCTGAATTTTTATACGTTGAAATCGGGTTTTCTAGCTGAAATACCAACAATTTCTTAATATTTCCTGTACAAGTCTATAACCAAAACTTTTTTGAACATCCATATTAATTTTCATCATCTACAAGCCGTTTCATTTAGTTACGCCAACAACATATCTTGCAGCTCAAAGGCTTATATTTATTTTACTCCCTTTGCGTTACGAACTTTATATGAAAATGCATATACTAAAAAGTATTTGGAAAAGTTATAAAAATAATCTTTCATGTACGTCACGTAAAGCTCGCAAAAACCAGCAAACCAATACAATAATACAAAAAAAAAAAGAAGCAAGCTAGGCAAAAGAAAATTATCCGACACACACACACGTACACACACACACACGCCCGCAAAAGTGTGAAATATTTTGATTTACGAGCGAATCGGGAAACGAAAAAGGAAATGCTATCAAGCAATTTCGAACAACATTAACTGTTGTAAGTACAAAAAACAACGACCCACTCACAATAATTTAGACAAGAAGCCCAATGGGAAACACATACACACACGCACACACGCACACATACAACGACTCACTCCCAATAATTTGTACAAGAATGGCAACGGGAAACACATTCACAGATATAAGCTCAATGCTTAGTGCGCATCAGCGGCGACAGGTGGCGCTGATTATTGCAGCGTGAAAATCTTATCAAAATACCACAACAACAACAACAATAAAATCGTATATGTCCGTAGACACACACACACACACACAAGCACTGCCTATAACGGTAGTTGCACGCGCAATGCATGTGCAACTTTGACACTGAACGCTCTTTAGGGTGAACCAAAATCAGAAAAAAATCATCAAAGTAGGCTAGCCGATTTTCAAATTGATTTGCTACTACCAGATTTTTCGTATTGCCAGCAAAGCTCAGTTTGCTTCTGGCAATTGAACTAAACAGCTACCAAAAAAAAAACTTTTAAAATTTTTTTAACATTTTTATAATTTTATTAGTACAACTTTTTGGTAGGTATTTCAAGTTTATTTTATTCGTTTTTAGTTTGTCTAATTTAGATTTTCCAAATTGACAGAAAAATGTCTAACATTATCAAGAAAGTGTTGCCCATGCTGGACCGCATACTCATCCAGCGTGCCGAGGTGAAGATGGCAACCGCTGGAGGCATTTTGCTGCCAGAGGACACTGTGCCCAAGGAGATGCAAGGCGTTGTGGTGGCTGTTGGGCCAGGTGCTCGCAATCCCGTCGGTTCTGGACATCTGCCAGTTGCCGTTAAGGAGGGAGATCGCGTGCTATTGCCGAAATATGGCGGCACCAAAGTGGACATGGATGACAAGCGCGAGTATGTCCTGTTTCGCGAGAGTGACATCCTCGCCAAGCTAGAATGATCGATGTGTTGCACAAAAAAGCCATTATATATATATAAGACACACACATCCGTTGCATTTGAAATCAGATGATTGATCAAATGCAATGTTAAACACAAGAAAACCAGGCACTTCCCAATACAAGCATCTACTACGCAACACTTACGCCAAGGTAACCAAGGAGAAAAGGAAAACATTTTAAACTCACATTAAAAGTCTACAAATTGTGACTATGTCGGACTATATCAAAACACTATAATAAACAATTGTTCAGTTTGCGTTTTTTCTTTAAAGAGCATAACACAAAAATGTCTTGTGGATATTCTTTATTATTTACGAAAAAATAAAAATGTATCTTTAATTTTTCATTTCTATTGCAAATGTAATTTTTGCATATTTTCGGTTGCTTTTAACCATGTCAGAAGTTCGATTTAGCCATTTCCCTATGTTTGCCTAATCAAATTAGATACGCTGATTTTCTGAGCGGTTTTTATATTAACCAAACTAATCAGCTATTCAACTCGGTTGTAGTATTTTAGCTTGTTTCAAAGTTGTTAAATTCTGTTGTTAAATTAAATTTTCATCGTGTCTTAATTAAATGCTAAGCTGCCAGCAAAATATGAACTTGCAACACGTGGCAATTGCAACAAGTTAAACGCCAGCGCTGATAACTTTGGCTGCCTCGAAGCGAGTAGAGCTCAACACTCCGGCAACATGCCCATTTCACTCTGTTGCCAACTCACAACAATTTAGCCTGTTGCTGACCCCCATCGCTACGCTCATTGGCGGTATTTGCCTCTTCGTGCGTTGGCGTTGCCCCTTCTTGTTGTCGTTGCCCCTTTTTGTTGCCGTTGGTATCGTATCTTTGTTCGTTTCGCCCATCCGCCTCGGGTGTTGAGCTCGCATTGGCTGTCGTTATCTTTTGGCGTTCTAACGGTAAATGCTGCAGGCCGCTGGCGCTATAAAAGCCGCCAGTCGAGCGCATTTTGGTGGCAATTCGAAAAGATACTCGCACCAGCAAAACTGTTGAATCAACCAATTTGTGGCAAGTGAAATACAAGTTAAATTAAAAGTGAACCAGAACAAAAAAAACATATAAATAAAAATAAATAAAAATAACTCAGAGTTTTTAGAAATTTGAACTTGTGCGCTATTTAATAAATAAACAGTTGATTCAAAATGTGGTATATTAAATTAAGTTGGACTATTTTGGTGTTTGTGGTGCTGTTTACATTTGTGACAGGTAATCATTAAGTTTCTATTATCATATAAAATATTGAATTAGTTGTAAAATATGTTTTCTTATATTTTACTTATTCTTAGGTATGCAATATTTTTAAAATTGCATGAAATAAGTTTTTAATCGTTCATTACAATTTATATTTAAAATAAAACAAAACACATAAAAAAACTGACTTATAAATAAATAAGCCACTAAATTTATTTTATTGTATATATCGCAACTAGAACAAAGTTTGCGCATATCTTAGGCAAAATTACTAAAAGTTTTAAACATCAATTCGACAAATAGACAAGCCTCAAAGTATGCTTTGCTATAAGTCAAATCTAACCATTACTTGTAAAATAGATCTTGGAAATCGACAGGGTTTGTGTAAGAAATATTTTGAACCCAGCTTTTAAATACATAATTAAACTTAATGCTAATAGTTTGCTTAATAAACTTTGATTAAGATGTTCTGCATTTCTTATCCTATCTAAAATATCAATTGCACAAATTAATAAAATATCAGATGCTGAAAAATATGCATATACACTTCCTTCTGTGTGTTATATATATTTGTCATCATAATAACCACTTCGACTTTTTTCATGGTTATACAAATATGTTGGCTAAAAAACCCATGTAGGACATGTGTAATTCTTTTACCAGTGACGTCAAATATATATTAATATATTGAAATGCAATCATCCCCAACATTTTGGTGTCGACATTGAGTCACTGGAAATTCTTCTTAGAATGCCAGTCCATATCTGAAAATGAGCTGTCGTAATCGAACGTAATCCGTATCAACAGGGCCACAAAATTGATCAACTACCTTATTAGCACACATGTTGTTATTTCAAATTGTAAGGCGTATTATCTATTTTATGCACAATTTCCCGTTTACTCTTTGATCGCTACGCCGAATGTTGGCTCTATAATTTTGATATCGTCGCTTTTACGTCGTCAACTGCGTCGGTTGTCAGCGGAATATGGAATCCAAATATCAATTGCCAGCAAACACGCCCCAACGATTTTAATTGCAGTCGTAAATTAATCCAAACTGCGTGCCAAATAACACCAACAGATCCAACAACAGAAACTCCTGATGACACTGGGAGAATCGTGTGAACCACTCAAGCTGCAAATTGCTGCCACAGTTGCCACTGCAGTTGTCGGTGGTATTTCTGGCTTAGTTTCGAGTAAGCTGCCTCCAGGCGGCAACTGCCTTTCCAATGAATTACAATTGGGCTAGGTTCAGGCTAAATGATGTTTCCAGGTTGCAATCAATTTTTGAATTTTCGCCAGTTTTATCAAAATATTATTGAATATTATTAATCTACTAATTTTTTTGTACTTAATCGGAAAAATTTGTTGCCTTGAGTTTAGTTATTTAAATTAATCAATCTGATGAAATAATATCATGAAATACAGGCAGGCATATTTAATAAATTTTATTTTTCAATAAGAACAAAAATTGACCAACTTGCAAGCTGGTTTTCTAAAGAGCCGACCTTTCGCAGAAAAGAAGTTCCTCCTTTGTTTTCTTCTGACTTATTGAAGAAATCTTAGAAAAATGTATTTACATTAAGTCCTTGAGTCGAACAATTTAGTGTTTTTTAGTACGCCAGCAAACATATTACATATTTTTAATAATGATAAATTTACGGAATTTTTAATTGTACATTAAAAAATGTTTTTTAAATAATTAAAAATGTAAAAAAAATGATTTATTGTTCCTTAACAAAATTTAAGCTTTATGTAATAAACTGCTTACATAATTGTTAATTTAGAACGCAAATTAACTTATCTTTTTTTTGTTGAAAGTTTGAGCACCAGTAATCTGTTTACAATACATTTTTTAACTAGCTTTTAATGTAAATAAAAATAAATTCTGTATTTAAATGAAGTACTTTAATCACATACAAATTGATTTATTATCTGCATAAATGAGAAACGCTTTAGGAGTATTATTATATTAATTTTGTATCTAAATAAATTTAAATGCATTTCAGTATTTAAGGCAGGCAACCTAATTTTTTTTATAGCTGTCCTCTTACTGATTTTCGGTCAAACTTTAAAGATTTTTTATATTAAGACTTAAAATTCCAAAAATAACCCAATGTCGCAACACTAAATTAAATTACACCTGCGACTATTAAAAAAAACCCATTACTCGGAACTTGAAAGCCAAGAGGATGCACAAGGACGACAATAACTGACCGCAAAGAGTTTCGAGTTGGGTCATTAAAGTGAATGGGGACGCTAATTAGACGCTTAATAAAGGTCCTTCCTCGCACTCTGGGTCTATTTTAATGACAGGCCTTCGATGAGGCGCCGCAGATCCCTTGACATGCACTATCTCTGATGGTCTGGGCCTGTCCACAATTAATCCATGGCTTAAGTAATTGACAAATGATTACACATTCGGCATATGGCATTCGGCTGGGATTCACTGCCAGCAGTTGATAGAGTCATCCAACCAAGTGGGCTCAGTGCCCAAAAGCAAACATTCACAATTCTTTATCAATGGGCTTATGCAAGAAGGAACGGCAAGTGCAGCACATCTGTGGCATGTAGCCGGTCGCTGGGTTGCCAAGAGAGATTTGCTGTTGCTGCTCTTGCGCAACTCCATGCTTTATGCCCCATCTGCTCTTATGTTGACTGTTTGACGCCTCGTTGTGCGACATGTGAGCACACGGCACAAAGTCTTTTGTTGCCCATCCATTTGTGCGATTAGTTTTTGGCCACACAATGAAATGCAGCGCCAAGGACATACCATAATGGCCAAAACCCCTTCAGCCACTTCGTGTTAGCCACGCATTTCTTGCCAGTTGAGTGCGATGCTTTCAACGCATTACTCAGGTGCATGCTTATTACCTGGAATGTAATGGCTCATATTTATCATAGGTGGCGACACCATACAACATACAACACAACATGCAACAATGCTGTGACGTCAAAGTAGCAGCAGTAACAATTACATTACAGCATCCACATCAACTTCTTTGTTACCTTTAACTTTTTAAGCCCTGCTGTTGGCCTTTTTGCGCCCCCCGCCAAACCCTTGTGATGACCTGCTACTGATGGAATGAACTGCATTTGCAGGGAGTTTTATCTTTTATGTTCAAGCTTGTAACTTATTTAATAAGCTATCTCGACCCATCAAAGATTCTGGCATTCGTGCAGGAACTGGGGTTGATGGAGGAACTATAAGCTCAGAAGGGGCCACAGTAGATCTAATATGTCGCCGTGCAGAAGACCCAATTTTAACACAATTATAAGCTATCTCAGACTCCCTGAAATATATATGTTCATGGCCTCTATCAGTACTAGTTGCCATAACCATTATTGTCCATTTATCTCTCTCAATGCGAAAAGTTCTCTCCAGAAGAAACTTAAAACATGTCTGTTACTTTGTTGCATATTTAGAACCCGATTATATCTAAATCTTATATAGCTCCATTAGTAACAAAGTCTTAACCCACTCAATATTAAGCCACTATATCATTTAGCTCTAATATTAAGTAAACCTACCAAGCTGCGATATCTTTCAAATATAAAATATAGCTAAAATATAAAATACATATTAAATATGAGCTGATTTTTTGTATATACCTTTTTGGTTGATATTGATAGGTTTTTTTTAAAGCTTTACTAAAATAAATGAATGCAAATGAAGTCCAATTTAAAAGAGTATTTAATCTTTGATGTGCTGTTTATTTTTTTGTTTATTCATAAATTCAGATGCAGAGCTTAACTCTTCAGTTGTGTTGCACGAACAGCGTTGCCGATGCTGATTATGATTTATTTGTTAAGCATAATTTTATTTTCATTTACTTGCAGGCTCCTGCTTGGAATATGGACACTCGTGTTGGGGTGGTAAGTTGAGATATTTTTTTTTAATAAATATTGCTCTATTTTCTCACTTTCTGTATTTGTTTTATTTCGTATAGCACATGGCAAACGTTCTGGCAACCGTGCGGCAGTTGCAGCTAAGCAGGTGGGTTTTTTTTTATTATTATTATTATTATTATTATAACTAATGTCGAACTCTAATGAAATAACAATGCTAGGCCAACATAAACTGAGATAATTGCACTAATTTTATACACTGCATGTACCTCTCATAAATTTATATATTTTATTAAATAATTCGTATGTTTGTTAATTCTCAAATGTGAGCGGAAAAATATTCACTTACCTCACTGTGTCAAATCTGAATAGATTCTTAAAAGCCGTATCTTTTTAGTCATGGTTTGAACTCATAAGAAATACGCAAAAAGATTTAAATACCATAAAATGATATTTTTAATTGATATTTTTAGATTAATTTATATTTTAATGCGGCAAATAAGCGTTTATTTTTTATATAATCAAACGCTTATTTGTCGCATTTATTGTGGTCTAAATTCCATTTCTTATTAACTGATTTTATATTAGTTTAGGTATTAGGTTTGTGGGATTGCTGAGAGTGAGGGGGAAAGTGCTGATTTATCACCATGAAATTATCAAATTATAGTTTGTGCCACTTAGTCAGGCAAGTGGTAATTGTTGAATTAATTTATTCGTTATTATATGTATTCTGAATAACTGATGTTACTATCAAGTTGCTTAGATAAGAGCAACATGCTTAAGTATAGTTTGGGGGGATTCATATCAAAGAAATTTAAGTGCTTCATTAAAGGAGTCGGACAGTCCCTGGTCAACTAGGAGCAGTAGCTTGGAAAGGGAATTAGCAATGTTTCAGGCTGAACTTTTTGTAGAATTTTTCAAAGGTTTTGCTGGAGAGATTTACTATTTTGTGCTCTATGTATAAACTTGTTTCTTCATATAAAAAAAATATGTAGATGTAAATTTAATTAAAATTCAATTTTTTGTATGCCTATCCACAGCCCACACCCTTTGCCGAGAATATAGAGGAACAACTCTTTAACAACAACAATAACAACAACAACAATGATGCAACTCCTATTGAAGATGAGAGCAATAAAATTTACAACTTGCCACTGACTGCTCAGAGTGTGGTTGCAACGGCACCGGAACACAATCGTGATGTGAATGATGCGAAATGGGCGCAACTGTTGCGGCAGCATCGCTATCAGCTGCGGCAGATGCAGCGTCAGTTGGATGCCAGCGATGCGGCAGAGAGTTGGCGCAAGTTGCAACTGGCGATGGTTGAGGCAGAGCAGCGGCGAGGACAAAATTGGCAGCAGCAACAGCAACAGCAACCGTTGTCCAATGGCGACTTCATTGAACTCCAAAAGTAAAAACTGAGCGCTAAATGGAAACCATACACACGCACACACACGCACACACTCACACACACACACACATCGAAGGGCACACGTAAATTAAATGATGCCAGATAAACAACAACAATTGAACGATATTTATTCCATCATTCGAGCATTCTAAACTCGTCTCTCATTGCATGCAGTGTGCCAATTAATAATTAACAAAATTAATGAAATTAAAGACAAAGATCGCCGCTCGGCGAGCTGCACGCAAAAAGATAAATGATAAATGCATGAACCTATTGTAAGCAAAATTAAATGAAAAATGAAAAAAAAAAATGAAAATGAGAAAAAACGTTTTGCTTTTTGTTCTATTTTTTATTATCAAAAACTAATTATTAATATTATAATCGTGCAATTTTATCCGTAAAATATGTTTAATGATTTTGTTCCTAGTTTGCCCTTGAAAGCCCAATACTGCGACATTGGCTGGTTGCCGCAATATTGCCCAAATATATATATATAAACTGACAAAGTCCAATTCGTGTTTAAATTAAATTGTACTTAACCGATCGCTACTATAACCTATGCACAAAATACGATTTAATGATAACAAATAAAACTTACAGAATAATATGCAAAAAGGCCAATTCAACTCATTTGAAGAACTAAGCCTTGATTTTGGCGGGTATCTGGAAGCAGGCGGCATCACCCTGATTATCGCCCAGTCCCCAGTGTATCTCCAGGCTGACAGTCGGGTAAACGGGCAGGATCTTAAAGCTATTCTTGTACGTGTACGTCTCGCCCGCCTTGAGGGGGCAGCCCACCTTGTTCTCGCCGGACGCATCGTAGATGTGCGGACAGGCACTAGTGCCATAGTAGCCGGGGAAGGGCAATGGCACCTCCAGAATGATACCCTGTATGTCTGAGGTGAGCTCGGCAAAGTCACGCTCCGGCCTGATCTTCATTACGATGCTCGCCTCCGTGTTTCGCTTGAGGATGCATTTGTTCTTCGGGCAATTCGATATGGTCACATCACCGGCGGACAACGCTCTCGCTTTGGCTAAGTGTAAAAATGTTGGCAATAAGTAAGGGTTAACAGTTGTCGCCATTGTCTCACACACATTTGGGGCATGGCCGCACTTCGGTGGCCGTTGCAAGGCCGAGCAGCGTTGCGGCTCCAATAAAAAACAGCGCAGAATTCATCCTCATTTTGACCAAGTTGGGGGTGTTGCAGGTGCTGAAGTGTCTGTAAATAATTAAACAAAATTCTTTATAAGCCAAATTTGAGTTGCCATTCGCATCGTTCGTCAACTACTTTGGGGCCGCTCCGAAAAAAACTTGGCTTACACCAAAAGTCAAATCAAAATAAACCGGTTAACCATTTGCGTTAAGAGCGAAAGATCGACCTTGACTTCAAAGCAAACCATTGCTGTGTGCAATTAACTTAACAATTAGCTGATGCTGTGTGCGAAATGACAAGTATCTGTCAGATACTTCAAACTTGCCGGCATTCAACTGACTTATTGTCTTAACTGACTTTTTTCATATTTTAATTTTTAGTTTCAGTAATAAATATTTTATGCAGTTAATGCAATTAAGCATTAACAAATTAAAATACTTTTGATACTTGAGATTTTTTAATGTGTGCCAGTAATTAACTCAAATCTAGCTGGAAATTGTAATCATCTTTCAGTTTTATTTATGAAGCTGCAGTAAAAATGATTCTGTTCAAAACTTGTTTTTTAATTGTGTGCGAAATGGCAACAATTACCTAAGGTGAGAAGTCAAACATCTTTCTTTAAAATATCTTGAGGAGCATCAGATACAAATATATATATATATATATGTATATAAATATATATATACATGTATATATATAAATATATATATACATATACATATCGTTTCTACTTTTAAGATAATTGAACACTTTGTAAAACTCGACAATTGTTTTTTAATTGAGCAAATTTCATGACTTGCATGATTTTACTGTACAAACTAGTCCTAACAAAGTTGTTGTTACATATATAAATATATAGATGTATATATATATATATATTTGTATATATATATTTATTTAAAGCTGTCTAAAGTGCTAAAAACGGGTCAGTCGACTATTAACATTTTGATATTTAAATTAAAGCGGGTTTCAGGCAAGATTGGACTTAATTAGACGTGGAAGATACACAGATTGAAGACGCTTTGGAAAAAACTGGAACTCTAAATATATCTTTAAATATAAACACATGTTCATTTGATAAGATACTTTGTAGTTGCGTGCCTAAATTTAAAACCAATTTTGTGAGCTTAACTTAAGCAAGTCTGTGAGTGCAACTAGCACGCTTACAAAGCAAATTACCCAGTTGGTTTCGAGTCAATTACTTTTTGTCACTTTTTTCCACTGCGCGTGTGTTAAACTTCAAAGCGCGACTGATGAGCGGCAACTGAGCGAATATCACCCAGTATCAAGACTATATGTAGGTCTATCCATATATACACACATGCATATATATAAATATATATGTATGCAAAGCTAGATGGTATCGATTGTTCGTCGGCTGACTAATCGAGCGATCTTCTAGCTGACGCTTTTCGATTTCTTGAACCTGCTTTGTATGCGTGTGGCACTATACACATACTTAGGTGTGTAAAATGTGTGTGCGTGTGTGTACGCAATTTAAGCAATTGGTCGCTTCAGAGCTGGTTGTGCCCGGCGTTTTGAGGTATTGCGTGCTTTGAAAGTGCTCTTCAATTGGGCGCATCCGCAACTCATTGTGAGCCAATCTTTATGGGTTAAAATTTGTTTATATTTTATTTTTATGCTGTGTATCTGTTAGATGCGTAAATTTGCACACATTCCCTGAATTGTTGTGGCTAGAAAACAGTGCAAGTTGAAGTCAAGTCAAGTAAGTACTTCCCTAAATCCTATTAAGGTCCGAACAAAACGGGGAAGTGCTAATCACTTGTCATGACCAAAAAGCTCGTCTGGCGATTGATAGTGAAACTCAAACTCAAATATCAATATATATACACATGTATCTAGCAATAAATGCGATAGAAAACAAATATTTATATTTCTTCCACATGCTTTTATTTATTTGAATAGAGCATTTGTCAAGCGATTATTCAATTGAAACGTGTCTCACAATTTGCAGTCTCTACAATTTCATTTAAACTCAACTTTAATAATAAAGTTATTATCTTTTCTCATCATTTGAGGAGAAACATTGTTGACTTTGAAAAGATATATTCATGTTCACATTAATGTAATAAGACACCAATTTAGGGGTTTGCTCTGCCATAAAAAAAATTTTCACAATTTAAGTTGTTTAACATTTAACTTGTTTATTTTTTTTACACACTATCTCCACAAAGTTCAACAACAAAATTGCCTTAAAACCTTTAACCAAATATAAAGAACTATTTGTTTGAGTTTAAAAAAAAAAACACAAAGAAAGAAAAGAGGCAGCTGTTCTCCACATTAACAACAAATCCCAATAAATTGACTTAACTTCAGTTGAGTTTTCCATAAAAAATCCATTCAATTATATAATTAAATTAAAAATTGTGAATAAATTACAAATTATACCAAAAAATGTTTAATACTCAATTGACTTGCCTCTTTTTAAGTCTAAGTCAGCAAATTAATGCGAATATAGAATTTATTTTTAGACTAATTGAAAACTCGCTGCTGCTAAATTTTTGTTGCATTTTATAGAACAATTTGTATAGCGAAACTTATCCTGATTAAAATGCAGCGCATGGCATTTGGAATTATTTTTCAAGAAGCTAAATCGACTTTGGGGAGTGGCTCTTCTGACGTGCACAACTTATGAAAACGCGTCGGCTCAAACAGCTGATCGACAATCAGTCAACAACATTAACATTTAGAAAGTCAGCTCAGACTATTTCTTGTCGCCATCGTGGATCAGGAACAAAACACTATTTTTTCTGGAGCTACTCACTTGATTGATGTGATTTGGAGGCGACTGCTTTGATCACAGTTTGAAATGCTACTGAAAACTGAAAGCGAAAACTGCACCAGTTTTAAATGGGTAAATGAGAGCTTGACAGACTGACTGAATGATAACTGTACACTGGACAAGCTTCTTCTTTACTCGTCAATGTTGTTGTTGTTGGTTTTGTTGTTCTCGTTGCTGCTGTTGATGAAAAGCGACTGAGCAGGTTTGAACGGTGCTTTTTTGTCGCCGTTTTACAAACATTACACGATATATATAAATATTTGTATGGGTTGTTATTTGATGTTGTACCCTACACTCAATAAATGGGGTATAATTAAGCTATTTTAAGGTTGCAAATTTATTTAACAATTTATTATTATTCAGTCAAAAAAAAAAAAAATAAATTATAATTCATAATGTTATTATAATAAATAACCTTTAAAGAATCATTCCATGTAATTAAAAATTAATTATGTATTAAATATGCAAACAAATTACATTTGTTTTTATATAGAAAAGTAATCTAGCGCAAATAAAAATATTTATATATATATATAAATTTTCACAGAAATATGCAAAAATCATAGTTATATATATACAATATTAGAAAAAACTGTAAATAAAAAAATGTATTCAAAAATAAATGTTGATTATTTTCAAAGATATTTGTTATATTAATCAAAAATAATAAATAATATATTAATACAAAAATAATCACACTTTATAATGGGTATCTTGCAGTCGAAAATACTCGTTTGGCACTGCTTATTTTTCAGTCTTTGTTTACTTTTTGTGAATTCGCTACGCATTCGACAGAATTGAAAATTTCCGGCCTTTTGTGCAATCCACTCACAAATACATTAACAAATGTCTGTATGTGTGTGTGTGCGTTTGCGGTAAATAATAACAACTAAATAAAAAATAATAAAAGTATCCAGTTGACATATAAATAATTAGCTAAGAAATGTTGATATTATAGGAAACATAGTTTTCATTATTAAATATCAACTGGAAATTTTAACAAATATTATTTGTGTAAAAATGCAGATGAAGTTTTTTCTTGTGTTTTTCTGTAAAATACATTGGTTGTGGGGGGACTGACGGAAGACTTTTCGAAATTTATTCGGCTGACCTATAAGACCACAACCAGTTACTTCTTTCTTAAAACGGGTTTAACGTTAAAAATTCTGTGTCTTCTAACCAAAAACTTCTTTTTAATTGAGAATGTTTTTCCCGCCAATTGATTTGTGGCTTGAAAGCGACATTGATTGCTTGCGGCATAAATTGAAACTAACAATATTGAGTTCCACAAAGCAGTTCAACTGCTAACAAGCAGTGCATATAAACTGCTACGTTGCTCTTTGTTGCGTTTACATAACTAAGTTTGCGTTGTTATGTTAGTTTTGAAATATGTCCCAATTTGTATTATATAATTGTATATTTATTAGTTAACTCGATTGAAAATTAGTTACATTTACTTAAAATTAAAATCAAAACAATTGCAGTGAGTGGCGATTGCATTACAAATGGTTAGTGATATAGATATGCTCCGTACTATGCTGTTAAGTATAACATCCCTGTTTAAAGCACAACAGTTGCTGTTACCATCGCCTACATTGTGCAACACTGCGAACTCAGCTGCAGTAAGAAGAAGACATCATAAGCAACAATCTGGGAACACGCACAACACGCAATAAAAAATTATAATATCGGAATAAAACATATACACAATATTCTTCACAGTGCAAAAGAGTTAATTATGTGATCTATTCTTCAGTGCTTCCGTCTCAATTCGCCAATAAATATCACACAGCAACACTCAGACAGGCCCAAGATGTGGGTAGCATGCTGTAAACAATGCGAGCTGCAAGTGAATCAAATTGTGCACAATTAATATTAATATTATTAGTATTGTTATGATTATTGGTATGCGCTGTACTCGTTGTGGCGCGCACGATGAAACGCTGCGCAAGACAACAAATCCAAAAACAAACTAACAAGGCCAACAACATCAATAAGAATAATAAGGCGCAAATGCAAGAGGCAAAAACAAGAAAACGCAAAATAACGTAACAAAATACACTGTGAGCAATTCGAGTGGCGAATTGACGTCGTTGCCAATGCAACAATAATTAGTTGAATGCTTACACAGACCAACTGTACATCATACTCCCTCGCACCCTCTCACATTAATTCACATAACTGTGCATAGCAAAGGAGCGAAGGAATAGCAGCAACAACAACAAGCAGCAAGCCTGCAGACGAACAGAGAAGACAACAACAACAGCAACAAACAGGCAAACAACCACCGAAATGTCGTCGCTCAAGGTTGCCGTCAGGGTTCGACCCTTTAATTCGCGGTAAGTGGTTCGAATTCCGATTCGAATTCGAATAAGAATCACAGATAGTTCATACACACATCTGTGTGTACGCCCCTTAATTCGCCTGTTGCGCATTCCAATTAGAATGTACAATTTAAAAATCCATTCACCAAAGCAAAACATTTGCGCTGCTGACGTTGCAAAGATTTTCGTTATTTTTTTTTTTTTTGCTTCTTTGTCTTTGGGTAACAAATTATGAGGCAAGCTGGCGATGTACTTCGTTGGTCTAAACTGGCCCAACGGCTACTTAAAACCGCATTAAACATATAATATATTTTTTCTTAGTAGCTCCGTTTGCTTGTGTGTGCGTGTGTGTGTGTATGTATCTTGGCACAGTTAGTTGGCTTAAGCGCTACTCCAGCGGATTTTGGCAACAAAGCAGAGGTTGAAGCAGATGAAACTGTTATGATGTCATTCATCTTGCTCTCTGTTCAATAAAGATAACAAAGAAAAACAGATGAAAACAGAGCATAATGAAATCATCAAACAACAAAAAACAAAAAAACCTTTCCTTGTGTTAATTTTTCATGCAAATTATTAAATTATAGAGCTCTCCAGAGTAAAACACATACACACACACACACACAGACAAACAGTGACGTCATCTTTATATATATGTGTGTATATTAATGTGCATATGTGATGTTTTGTTTAGCGTGAAACACATAATTTTAGCACTCATTTGCATTTGTGGTATGTGCAGTGTTCCAAAAATACATATAATTTGCATAAATAAGGGGGAAATGTTACTAAAATTGCAACTTGTAATTAATATTTACTTTTTTGCCTAAAATACGTAAGCATTACTCTTTACTGGCATATCTTTATGATAAAGCAAACTATCTAATCAGACATTTGATATATTTATACAACAATTACTATCGGCAATCAACTTTAGGTTACTGAAATATGTTTATTAAATAGAATATTCCAGAAATTTAAAATCGCAATTGTCATGCTGTTGAAACAAAAAAAACATGTCTTTACTATCTTCTCCAGTTGAACACTGTAATTTATCTAGATATGATAGATGTCAAAGTATAGTCAAGTTGAGTGTAAAAACTAGTTAAAGTACTTTAGTCAATAGATACCTCGACTTAGAGATACCCTGCGATGCTATAGAATTGTGTACTGATCAGCCCTATATCAGAGTAATTGAACTATTTATTATTTTCGATAATTTATTTGTATTGTCTTGGTTGAACTTATCCATAAAATGGATCAAACTTGGTTGTTAATGCTGATCCTCAATATATATACCTCATAAGGTTAGAGAAGTCTTTTCAGAGTGCTATATACTTTTGCAGTGCTTTTATTTCCAATTTTTTAAGCAAATATACTTATTACAGTTGGCTTTCAAATAAATCGCAATCAAGTTAAAGTAGCTATAAAATTTCTTCCACTGTATTCATGGAAGAGCGCTTCTCTCGAGCAATACAAAATTATAGCCAAAGACAATTACGATTAAATACACTTGCCTATGCACGTATCTACTTATATAAAATTATATCCGAATTCGCGCTTAGCTTTTAGCATTTGCACACACATACACACAGGCACACACACATACACACACACACACGCACACGATCGCATACTTAAAAGTATTATGCATGGCATTATGAATATGTTTTGCACGCAAGTGCAAATCAAACAACTTCCACATTCATTATGAATTTTCATGGGGTTTTTTCGCATTTTTGTGAGCCAGAAATTCGGTCATAATCGACAGCAGTGCAACATTTGCATTTGCGTATGTGTTTGTTAGGAATTGAGGAACAAATCAGCGGCGCACAGATGCAGATAAAGCGCATTGGGGAATGCGCAATAAAACGACTCAAAATGCTCCCGACAACAAACCAAGCCAAGCAGCAGATTAAAAAATTAAAGCCACTCGACAGCAATGAGAGAAGTGACAGATAGAGAGAAAGAGGGGCGTGAGCTAGACAGAGACAGAGACAGATACAGAGAACAATCCGCACAGCCGCTTGCTACAAACGTCTGCTTGCAACTGAAAGCTGAAAGTGGAGCGTAGGCATGCCATCTGCAACAACAACAATGCCTCATGAGCAATGAGCAATGAGCCCCTAAGAAAAGAGGAACGACCTAAAATTGTTGCTTTAAATGGGGGCATGTAGATAAAAAATAAAATATAGAAGAATAAAAATCAAGAATAATCTTTTATTTTCCCTATGCCGAAGTATAAATACCCTGCAATAATAAGTGAAAATCCATTAAATAAGGCATGTTATATCTTTATTCTAGTAGGAATATTCTCTTATGTAAAGTAAAGTAAACTTGATATTTGACTTATTATAACCCAGAAATATTACAGATAAAAAATTACTTAAAGATCGGATATAAAGAAAACAATTTGTTATTCAAAACATAAATCATTTTGACTTGAAATTAATCAAGTTAAATTTATTATTTCTATTATTTTATAATTAAAATAAAAATAATAATATTTATATATATAATTTATAATAATAATGAATATATATCATGCTCGTTACATTATCAATGACATAATTTGAATACCATTTTGTTGTCAGTGGACTTGCTGCTTGTGTGGTGCGGGGCCATTGACTGAGTCATTGTGGCAAGTTTTTGAATTGGGTGGCATTTGTTGGCTGTTGTTTTTGATGTTGTTGTTGCCATTGGCACATTCAACTGCGGTGGGTGTAGCATGAACCGACGATGTCGCCGATGTCAACCGGTTACAACAGCCACTGCTCTCTGCTGGTCAACGGTTTTTCTCTATTCGTTGTGTTTTTCAAGTTTTTCTCATTCAAAAACCGGAATTGTGTTTGTACTTTGCCGCCTGAGAATTCATGAGCCTCTGTGGCCAGTGCTAGGGCATTAGTTAACAGTACTCGCGACAAAAATCCATTTCAGATCATGTGAAGCGTCTATATATAGTCAGATTTATTATTGAGCCAGAGTCGCAAAACAATGGCAGCTAAATGGATATTTAATGGGGCTACAGGGAAAACTAAGCACGATGACAAGTTTGCTGGATTGTTTTGTATATGTTCGTGTTCGGTCGCTTATGGGGCCAAGGTTATTTGGGTATTGCGATTATTGATTGAAGTCTTCCCATTTTATTTATTTTGCAGTGAAATTGATATGGACGCCCAGCTGATAATGGAAATGGAGGGCAAGAAAACGAGCCTGCTCAAGCCCCGATCCGTACGCGATGCAGGTCGCGAAACCCAGCACGATTTCACCTTCGACTATTCATATTGGTCATTCGATGCGGAGGATTCACATTTTGCCACACAGGAGCAGGTGTACAGCGATCTGGGCAACGATGTCGTCGATTGCGCCTACGAAGGTGAGTGTGGCTCCCATGGAGCAGAGGGCAGACGGCATAGAGTAAGGCTATCGTTAATAATGATGACATCACACTTTGCCCGGGGTTGACTAATTGCTGCTCACAGTTGGGTCGTGACTTCGGGTGACTTTGCTGGCTGCTTGATAAAATTGTGTTGGTGCCAGTCAGTCAGTTTTGTTTATATTTTCTTTTTATGTTTGGTTTTTCTCTGGGGTCTTTGATGTGGATCTCGCCTGCTTAGCCCCAAATTTTCGCTGTGAACACACAAAATGCGTTTCTAAATTTAAGCATTCGTTTCGATTCGTTTCGCCTCGTTTACCTTCAATGGACATGCAAATTTCCGGCTGTATTTTGGCTTTATCAGCTACCTGGTTGATGCCCTGCTGCTTAACTGCTGATTGATTGTTGACATGACTTAACACGCGCCTGGCTATGATTTTCACCCGTGCGTAATATTTTATGCGCTTTCACTCGCCAAAACAAAAATAACACTCAAAGTGTAACAAAAGTCTAATTTCTTTTATTGCAAGCGCAAAAACAAAAGCCAAAAAATAACTTTCGCCCACAAGTGCAGAAGTGCAGAAAATGCCAAGCGGAATGGAACAACAGCTGTTTGTTGTCTGCACTTAGCCAGTTGTTATTGGTAGTGTTGCTGCTGTTGCTTTTGTTGCTGCAGCTTGGCACGCTTTCAATATCAAATTACCCGGCCAAGATTGGCCGACTGCGAATGACAAAAGTTGCATGAACACGAGTCAACTATGTGAAAAACGTAAACAAAGCCAAAATGCATGCAAAAAAAAACATTTGCTTTCGTTGCACTGAAGTCGAAATACTCTTAATGCTCCCAAGATATGGTCAGCTGTTTTGGCCACCATTTTATTAGCCTGCTGTCTTTATGAGCAATAAATAATCAAATCATGGCACTCGAACTTGATAAGCAGTAAAACATTTTATCAAATGAAATAACATTATGAATGAATGTGCATTTGTATTTGCTGATATTGATTCAGTGGGGCTTTTTAATTTAAAGAAAACATTTTTGACAAGATTTTTACTGAACTCATTCTTTCATATAGTAAGATGATAAAAATCTTGTCTTATTCCATATAGTAAATATATTTTTGATAAGCATTAAAATTTGAGACCTCTTCGTCTGTCAGTCTGTATGAACAAGTCGATCCCAGAGATTATCAGAGCTAAAGACATACAAATGGGAATATGAGAAAAATATTTAAATAAGATTGGATTGTAAGGTTGAAGTTTATATTGATGTCTCAACAATCACATCCCAACTTGTTGCTTAAGCAGAAATAAATAATTTCTAAATAAATCGAAAGATTTTTTTTATTTTTGTATACTCTTATATGGTTTTTATTTATCTGCACTTCTAAGCCTTAATTATCTACAATTTAATTAATGCAAATGGTTACATAAGTTAGTGCTTATTCTGAATACTCGATGTGAGCAATTTGTGTATGGCAATAACTTCAAGTGATGACCACTTGCGGAGTGGGTTGGCAGGGGGAGGGGTGGAGCGAGTCTGGCTTTAAATGGTTGTTGTTCGTATGGCTGACTGGCTAAATGATGCAGCGACTTGGCAGTGCTATTGTAGTTGATGATGTCTGCAGTTGTTAGTTGTTGTTGTTGTTTCTTTTGTTATTTGCGTTGTTTGTTGCGCCACTTGTGCGGTCTCCGATGACGAAGTCGAAGAGATCCATTCAAGCAATCTCTTGGCTAAAAAGAAACCCCCAACGACAATTCAAGCTGTTGAGATGGTATTTAAGCCATGTGCCGACCATGTGTCCGCCCAACGGGTGGGTTCAGCTGTCGCCTCCCTTTGACTGACACTTGAGCTGCAATTACAGTAAAAGTGTTTTAGCCAACTCAGGTTTCCTTTTCCATTTCCATTTACATTTATGCAATGGTCGCGTCTATTGTGATTTTCATACAATTAAGTAAATAAGCCCAAATACTCATGTGGAATTAAATCGATTAGATGAATAAGGATTTTTATTATATTGCTTAACATTACAATTATTTTTGTGGACTTATATTATGTAATCTTTACTATGTGTTGATTACTAGTTTGACCAAATATCTTTTATAGGGTGTAACAAATAAAATTAAAAATGACAGCGTTTTTTATTGATTAAGGAGGCACTCTCTGATTATACCTGAAATTAATAAGAGAAAGTGTAAGTCATTCAAGGCAATTAATAAGTTAAACAAGTCGATAATCTCTTACTTTGTATTTATACTTGTCCATTACAGATTATTTATTTTTTCTAAATTTAAAAATATACATTTTAACAACTCCCATTTAGTCTGGCATCATTGTGCTTAGGCTGAGTAGATATTAAGGTTAATGGTTAACAATTGACTGAATTCTCATGGTTAATACTCACCCATTGATAAGTCCATAATAATTTTGTATCTCATAGATACATTGAGAAGCAAACTGCCGCACATGAGTCACGGTTCGCAGTGTCGCTCATGTAGTATTAGGCAATGCAATGCATTGCATGCAACAAGTGGGCTGGCAAGCAGTGATGCAACAAATTACAGCTGCAGCCCCTTGGCTCTTTCAATTGGCTATAATGATTGGCATTCACATGCACTTTGTTCTTGTTGACAGGTTACAATGCCTGCGTCTTTGCCTATGGACAGACCGGCTCGGGCAAGACGTTCACCATGATGGGGACGCCGAGCAATCCTGGTCTAATACCGCGCATCTGCGAGGAGCTGTTCACGCGCATGCGAATCGGTCAGGAGTCGGGCACGGGCTATCGAACAGAGGCCAGCTACCTGGAGATATACAATGAGCGGGTCAAAGATCTGCTTTCGGCACAGAGCACGGGACATGCGTTGCGAGTGCGAGAACATCGCACCCAGGGGCCCTACGTGGAGAATCTGTCGCAGCATGCAGTCTCCGACTTTGAGGAGATACAGGTGAGTCTTTGACCAAAGAATTTAAAGTAAACCCAACTGATGATCTCATTTTGTAGGAGTGCATTGCACGTGGAAATGCGCACCGTACAACGGCCAGCACCAACATGAATGACACTAGCAGTCGCAGTCACGCCATCTTCACGATTACCTTTGTGCAGGCCGTCTTCATGAATGACATGCCAAGCGAGACTGTCTCCAAAATACATCTGGTCGACTTGGCTGGCAGGTGCGTTAGTAAGCTATAAAATTGACGTGTACGAAAATTACATGTTTTCTGATTTCTTTCCGCAGTGAGCGCGCCAATGCAACGGGCGCGACGGGACAGCGGCTGAAGGAGGGCGCCCACATCAATAAGTCTCTGGTGACGCTTGGCAGCGTCATCTCAGCACTGGCGGAGCAGTCGAGCGCTAGCAGCGCACATTTGTCCTCTTCTCTGGCAACCACACCGAATGGCGGTACGAAGCGTGTGCTCTACATTCCGTATCGGGACTCCATACTCACCTGGCTGCTGAAGGACAGTCTCGGCGGCAACAGCAAGACAATTATGATAGCAGCCCTGTCGCCGGCTGATTGCAACTACAGCGAGACGTTGAGCACATTGCGATATGCAAATCGTGCCAAGAACATCATCAATAAGCCCACGGTGAACGAGGATTCCAATGTGAAGCTAATACGCGAGCTGCGCGAGGAAATCAACAAACTAAAGTCGATGCTCACCGGCGATATTGTAAGCAATGCTATATGCTCTGCATTATATATTCCTGTTAAACATGAGTATTACTCTCTTTATTAGCAATCGCTGCAGCCCTCGCTGAAAATGCTGGCCGATCTGCAAAAGAAGGAGGCGCAAGAGAAAGTCCTTACAGAGGAGTGGACAGAGAAATGGAAGGTGGCGCAGTCCATATTGCAGGAGCAAAAGAGTCTTGGACTACGCAAATCTGGTGTGGGCGTTGTGCTCGACTCAGAAATACCGCATTTGATTGGCATACACAACGACGTGACGACTGGCGTCACTCTGTACAGCCTGAAGGAGGGCGAAACGCGCATTGGCACAGAGGATGCCGAGTTGGCTCAGCACATTGAGCTGATGGGCGATGGCATACGACCGAACCACTGCAGCATTGTGCTAAAGGGGGGCGTGGCCACGCTTCATCCTTGTCCCCAAGCACAGTGCTGGGTGAATGCGCATCTCATCGATGAGCCCAAACAGATCTCACAGGGCGATATCATATTGCTGGGACGCACTAACATATTCCGCTTCAATAATCCCACCGAGGCAGAGAAGCTGCGCAAAGATCTAAATCGCTCGCAGTTGGATATGTCGCGCCTGTCTTTGATTACCTCGTCGCGGGAGAATTTGCTCTCGTGCAGCACCTATGTGGACGATGATGCCATGACGGGCAGCACCTCGTCCTCGTCTAAACGATCTGACCGACAGTATTATCCACAGCGCCCAATGTCACGCGACGATCCCGAGTTGCAGGATGAAAACCGCAAAATACTAGACACGATTGAGAATGCACTAAAACAACTGAACGTGGTTAGCATAATACTTGAAAATATATTTAATTAATCATAAGGTATGCACTTTATCTAATAGTATTGAATTATGTACAGGAACGCGTTCAGATGCACGATCAGTACAAGACCAAGGTGCGGAAGCTAACCGAGGAACTGAAGCGACTGGAGCTGGAGAAAATTGATGGCATGGAGGTGTTGAATTGCCGCGAACAGGAGCTGTTTGCCCGCAAGGACATGTTGCTCTGGGAAAAGAATAACGAGAAAGTTCAGGTAAGCTCCTCCGATTCAACTAAATGCTGCATGTATGTAAATTGCTACGACTGTGTTTTATTTCGCATGTGCTTGTTATGTGTCTTCGTCTGGCTTGGATTATGATTTTGGTTTCTTTATTGGTTTTTTGTTCGTTTGATTTTCGTTTTAGATCGACATTGTGTGTAGACAAATTTCAGCATTTCAAACGCAGCTCGACTCAAAGAAACGCGATTTCTCAGAGTATGTAGCGAAAGAATTACAGGAGCTGCACGATTGTGGCAAACTTGACGAGGTTTGTTCGTTGTCTTTATCAACATAATTTGCTTAGAGCTTAGAGAACATTAATTAAATTAATTTCTTGCATACTAACATAGTTGATTGCAATTGCTACTTTACAGATGGGTGTAAAAATTGAGGAAGGCACTCCTTTAAATGATGATCTACTGCTGCACGTCTCCAAATCATTAGATTTATTTGCTGCGCAGTTCATCAAGGATACGGTTCGCAGAAATGTAAGCTCTGTCAATTTAATGTTATATATAAGGTATTAAAAAATCGCTTTTGCAGAATGAAGAGATTCGCCGGCTGGACGAGCAAATCGCCGAGAAGGAGCGCATACTGAATGCCAGCACCACTAAAATAGCTAAAGTCGATGAGACCATGCTGGAAATACAGGGGCAATTGGACCGTTTGCGCCAGGAGCGAACCGACAGTGAGCAAGAGTCCCAGGCAATGAGAGCCAAAAAGCAGAGCATGCAACTGCAGGTGACAGCTGCTAATGATCTGGATGATGTGTCCAAATCGGACACATATGAAACCTGCGATACCTTCCATACGGCGAACTCCTATTTCTCGTTGATGTCATCGCCAACCATCACGGAGGGTCAGCAGTCGCCGTTGAGCAATTGTTCGTGCGAGGCCGATAATGAGGCGGATGATACGCGGAAAGATGACTTCTCGGGCAGCAGCGAGGATGCTTCGCGCACCTGCACTGCGGGTCCCAGCAGTGGCAGTGGCAGCACTACTGTTCCACCGAGCTCACAGGCAATCATGAGCGACAGCGGTGTCTGCTTGGACAGTCGCAATCAGCAAAGTGTGATCCCAAATGGAATTGGCAGCAACTACAGACACACGATGCGCACCAGCGATGAGGAGACGGGCTCCTGTTCTTCCTGTGAACTCGGCAGGAACTCAAGCATGACACGCTCACATTGCCCGTTGCTTGCGCAGCGTCGCAAAATTGCCTCCCGAAAGGCCTTAATTATGAAGAATCTCGAAACGGATCTAAACAGGGCACATCTCGATGAGCAAATAGCCATTTTGCAAGATCTGCAGCAGACCTACGTGCAAATGGAACAAGAAATGCTGCAGTCGGTGGAGGATCGTGAATCGCATGCTCAGTGCTGTGCGGGTGACCTTGCCAGCTCAGTTAAGCGCTCCAGAGTAATGAGTCCAACCAGCATGGAGGAGTCCACCTCACAAATCTTTTCGCCCAGCATGACAAGGTCTTGTCCCTCAATGAGCGAGTTTTGTAAGTTGCCAAATACACAGCAAAATGGTTTTAAGCTGACTTTTATTTTCACTCACTTAGCCGAAGGCGAACACTTTATTACCATACCAAGTTTCGTGATGCGCGGAGCAGGCAAACAGACGCACTATGAGTATGAGGTGCGGATTGCCTTGTCCGATGGCAAACTGAATATTTTGCGTCGCTACAGCCGCTTCCGGGAGCTGCACTTGTGCATGAAGCATTGCTATGGTGCAAAGGTAAGTCGATTTGTAATTAATATATCATATCATATTTTTATTGATTTCTCTCGTGTTAGCAGATCTCTGCACTGCCTTTTCCACGCCGTGAACTATTCGCTTCGAACAGTGAGCCGGTGGCCAAGCATCGTCGCCGATTGCTGGAACTCTACTTGCGTCGTCTTTTTGTCGTCTGCTCCAAGATACCACAGTGTCCAATTTATGAGGGACCTGGGGGACCGGGCCTCACACGTGCCTCTCTCGCTCAGTTGTCGTCTTTTTTCAAGAAGGGCCTGTTCGAGAACGGAAAGCACGGGACGGGGTAATAGTTAACCTACTGCTGAATTATCTCCTGCCTACAGTGTGTCTATTAATATATTTATATTATCTGCTAAGCTATATGAACTACAATATGGACCTGTTTTAAGTAGCTAGCCGAAAAAATTATAATAATTGTATACTCAATCGTATATGTGTAAGATCTTGTATGTTATGTAAGACCACCAGTGTCCTTCCAGTCTGTTATATATTCTTCTATAATCAGTGTATAGAGCTTTACCTTTATCTAATTGTAAACCAAACTGCCAATGGCATTATAATAGCTTTGTAGATTTTTCTATTCTACACAGAAGAACCAAGCACATACATACAAATTTACTTATATGTATGTAATCACATGTCAATGGTTAAGAATTTTTTAAAAAGCATTGTTGGTTTGTTCGTTGGTGACGTGTTTTAAAATAGCAAATTTTTTCACTAGTTAAATATTGTATACTAATATTGTGTTTATGTGGAACTTCCATAAGTTATTCCAGTTAATCAATCTGTGATTATCAATTGAAAGTTAAATGGCAACATCTAAATCCAAACAAACATAACGTAACTGAACATTTCACATATAGATCGCATATATAAATTTAATAACATAGAATTAGACGTAGCGATAACGATAATTGAACACTGATGGGTCATGGGTAGGCTGATGTTTAGCAGTAGGTGATAAGCAATATATAGCATATAAGTAACCATAAGCTGATCGTCGCAATTACTTTACATTAATTATGAGTACAACTAACCGCAAAAAACATTAAATGTTAATTACGTAAAGCTTAGGATAAGCGCTTAGCATAATGATAACTGATCGTTGAAGTTGCTCGATTGCAATTACTGAAACAATAATAGTCTAAATGTTTAAATAAAATCATTTCATATGTAAGTATTTAAATTGTATGTATTTTTAACACTCTCTGTTATTCTCTCTCTCTCTCTCTGTTAACTTTTGCAGAGCTTTCAGTAAGTTTTAGTTGTGCTTTTATCACTGCTGTACTGATTTTTCTTGCTTGCTGAGAGAAAGCCCTGCATCTTGAACTGTATTAGAATAATGGTAAAGCTGACCATTTGAACCACCATCTGCAAATGAAGAAGTAAGAATGATGCGATTTATGTTAATTAATCAGATGAAACTAACACTGCCAAAGTAACATAGATTAATATCAAAGAAACCGCCGCAAGTGAACCGCATCTTTAAATGTTCAAACTGCAACGAATATTCTTGGAGGGCATTTTTGAGCAGATGCGGAGTAATTGGATAAAAGCCACAGCGAATGTTGTGAATAATGCGTTTGAAGCTGTTGTACTAAATTGAATTGTACTTATTATTATATACACGAAAGAACTGTTATAAATACTTGTTTTTGCTTACGGTGCTTATGCAGTTGTGGCTGACCCAGCATGGTAACAGAAGATTAATTAGCAGAAATATCAAATGTCCAACACGCCCTGCAATAAAGAAGCATATTAAATGGGAGGTTTTGTCCGTGTCAAATGATAATTACTTTTATGTATGTGAATATATATTTTAACTATATATAACTATATATACTATGTATACTATATATAACTATATATAACTATATATATATATATCCATAAATCAAATGTGAAGCACTTACAATAACGACAATTACTGCAATCGTAGGGATTGACGGCTTGAATGTACACCCAATTGACGATGTGCAGCATGGCAATGCAGTTGTACAGAAACAGCATCATCATGGGCAGCATAAAGTATACCTCTAGTTCGGTGACTAGCTTCCAAATGTGCGACATTAGCTGCTTATTGCGACGCAGTGCAGCACACAGTGCCTGAAGCAGAGCACGCCCTTCGCAGGCGGTTAGCTCCTGCTGCAGGTGGATGAGCGTGTGGCGCAGACGTAGCATTAGTTCCCGTACCAGAAGTACAAATAATATATATTCCGCACTTTTCAGCTGCATAATAATCATTATAATCTCGGTGAGTAAATTGTTATGCCAGTTCATTCCTAGATGGGCAATGGTAATGCGAGTAAAACCTACAAATAGGCAAAGCAGCCACAACCCGACAACTTTGGCCAAACATTTTCGGAAAAAGTAACGCTGCCGCTGACCACCAAAGCATTGGGATGCATCATCTATATCCAGCTCCAAGGCTGTTATTTCCGCATAAATGCGAGCCAGTCTACGAAAATGGATCAGCATGCAGGCATGTAAGGTGGCTGGCATGATCGTGTAGAAGACCTTTTGTAGCAGGCCCAGTTTGCCGGTAAAATCACCGACTGCCAAAAGTGAATTCTCCGCGTTGAGCACAGCCTTGTTCACATAGGACACATATAGTGCCAGCAGAAGGACACAGCAAGTGTAGCAGCCGAAAACAAATATCAATAGTTGCCGCCGGCGCCGGTCGCCATTTCGCTCGTAAATGCTGGGCGGCGGCATTAGCGTGAACAGCGAGAAGACCTGCAGATAAGGACGCGCTGATGCCAGCAGTTGACCCTCCATGGCAGACACCACCAACGCCGTCCACTGACTACTGGCCTCGACGCAGCTGCTTGCTTTCAATTAGATATATTTATTACGTATACGCCGCATTTGACCACTGGCGCGTTTTGTCTGATTAATTAGGAGTATATAGATAGGAGCGTTGCAACTTATCAATAGGTAAACTTACACTGAACTTAATTGGTTAAGACTCTAGAAGATACGGTTAAAATATTGTTAATCTTAACTCTGAAGAAAACCAAAAAAAAAAACAAGTATTTTAAAGTAATTTTGCAGAAAAACATCTCTTCAATATGTTTTTATTGTTATTGATAAAACGTGAAATTGTCAGTGTATGCAGACTAATTTGACTAACTGTACACCGATAGAAATGTTTGCACTGCCAATTGTCACATGGCACAAGGCATGTAATTTTCCAGTTGCTGGCCAATGTGTGAGACGATTGTTATTTGTCATAAAACCGAACATGTCCAGCAATCAGTAATGACTATTTTCCCCCTGCTGCAATATATTTCTACAGTTTGCAGTTGCAATTGTTCCACTTTCTTGCTTCATTTTCCATTTTATTCACATAATTGCCCTTCTTGTGAGCTGCGATGTGCAAATTTTCAACACACACAGACACACACACACATACATTTGTATATATGTGCGACATGTGGTAGTCAAATCAAATAAAAACATCCTCCGACTCGACTCAGATCCTGCAGGAGCTCCTCTCACTTGCCACCTAATCCCAAGTGCTAACCCGCCAGCCCGTTAGGATTTCACTTAGGCGAACGTCCGCGCGGCAGAGCATTGACAGGATTATGTGTCCTTTTTAATTTCAAACTACTTCAACTCACTTTGTGCACTCGTTGAGCGAGCCATCCTAGTTACCATATATGGTATGCATGTATGTGTGTGTGTGTGTGTGTGCATATTTGAGTGTATGTATGTGTGTGAGTGAGTGTGCGGGTTTTATTTCATTTTCAAGTGCTCTTCTTTTCAGCTTGATTAAGCACTTTGTGTAACTGGAGCACATGCAGATGTTCCTTGGCCCCCATGTAATATCTCAGCTGCCCAATGGCATTTTTAATTTACTCGACTCGCCTCGACTTGACTCGACTAGGCGCCTGCAAACGTTGGGGCGCAGAGAGATTCTTTTCCATTTAGAATTATTTTGCACTCAATAGGCTCATTTTTAATGCAAATTTACTGCTAAAATGTTACAATGACTTTGGATTATTTGTTGCCTCCATTCAAGCGGCAAACAATAATTAAAATAAAATAAAATTAAATAATATTTAACAATCCACCGGAAAGTGGTCGGACACAGACACACACACACACATACAATAATGTTCACACGTAAACAGCCACACTAGCAAAAAAAAAAAAAAAAACACACACACACACACATGTTGTGGCTGTCACAAAGCCAATCTCTTCACAGCTAGCAGAGATAGTTTTTTTTATTGCCTTTTATTGCGCTTATTATAAATACTCTTGGGTATTGTTTAAATTGCTTTCCGTTAAAAAAAACTGCCCATATATTTTATTGCAAAGGTAAATATATTCGCATAAAGGCATGTAAGCTGACTTCTGCATGGGCATTTGTGTCTGTGTGTGTGTGTGTGTATTTCATGTCTGTGTGTAATAAACAAATACATTTTTATTATTTATGTATTCATGGCCATTAAACGGATATCCGTGGCCATTGCGCGGTAAATTGCAATGGACCCCTCAGCCCCCCCTCTCCCACGCATTTCCAAAGAGGACCTGGCACACGCCATGTTGTCGCATATATAAAATCTTTTATAAAAATATATAGTATGATTATGGCCAACTTTAATATGGGCATTCCATTGCCCATGACCGTAATGTGCCATTCGCATATTATTAAATTAACCAACGAATTAATAAAAATTATGCAAAATTAAATTCAATTCAATTGTTTTTAAACGTGCTGTTCAATGAAAAGGGTTTTGAATATAAGTTTGTTATAAAAACTTTAATTACATATGCTTTTAATTTATAGTTATTCATTTTTATTTTATGTTTATATTTGCTATTTACATTCAGATGACAGACCAATAGCCATCACTTGAGCAATTTTATAAATATTATAAGAACACACAAATAAAGTCTTCATTCAAAAAGGTTTGTTTTCTTGTGGAAAATATACTTGAATTAGAAATTGGATACAAATTAGGTTGCTCAATTGGGTAAGCTGACATCGGGCAACCAATTAGAAGTTACTTTTAGGGACCCATAATTTCCCTCGGGCGGACGGAATTAAGCGGAAGTCGGAAAGTTCTTGTTTCCTCGGTTACTGCAAAGACAATTTGGCTGTTCTTTGGCAGGTTGGTAATTTTGTACAAATTTATAAAATTTAAAATTTGGACACTGGACTGCCAACAATGCATTAGAAAAGTGACGCCATTTTGATCGCCCCTTTTCTAACTTTGTTGCTTCATTTTGATGACAACAATATGCATAACTTTGCTAAATCCTTACATATGATCAGAACACTTCATGCGGTATTCTATCAGTCTGCAATCAATTATTATAGTGCCATCTAAGAACCAAGACACTTGTGAAAAGACCCATGAGAAGCTTGTTTTTGAGTACAATATAGATAAATTATGAGAAAAGAACTCTAAATTATCATATAATAATGCAATTGATTGATTTCCAATGAGTTCAGTAAATATCTTCATATTTTTAATTTTGATTTATTGTACTAATGCTATACATTTTTTTTATTTTATATTTATTCAGACATAAAATTTTTTATAAAAAGCTTCATGTTTTATATACTATTGTTTTGTATTTTTCAATTAGTTAATTGCGAGCTCAGATTAACCATGCTTCTTGACTGTCAGCATTGCCAGAACAAGTGTTCTTGTCTTTGTAGAAAATAGAGGAAAAAAAAAAAATAGTAATTGTCTGATGTGAATTACACACTGCTTCGACATACACACACATTTTATTTTCAGGCAGAGCAGAAGTGCTTGGGTACATCGACTTTGGCTTTGGCCAAGGGGGAACTGGGGCAATGTTTAGATTTACTTGGCTCTAGACCTTGTGTATTAATTTTAATTAAATTTGTTATTCAAAACGAAAATGCGGCACGTCCACGTCAGCCATTTTGCAAGTGTTAACCTTTTGGCAGTCGTCGCTAAGCCGTCGGAAATGGACAAACATTGACGGCGACTATTCGCACGAGGCAGCAGCCCGAGATCAACCTTGACATTTTTTTTTTATTTTATTCTTTTTTTTATATTATTTTTGTTGCCTGTTTTCATTACACTAATGAAGTCATGTGCGACAGTGTTGACATTGTGTGTGACGGTGTGTAGCTGTGTGTAAGTGTAGGTGTAGGTGTAGGAGCAGGTGTGTGTGTGTCCGAGCAGCATCAGCAGCAGTTTTGTCGAGCTCCTAGCCAACGACAACTGCCAGACACATAAAAGGTGCACGACAGGCACTGGCAGCGACGCCTCATTAAACCATTTTATTATGCCCAACGTTCATGAAGCGGCCTTAACTTTATCAAAGGCTCCCAAACACATACAACCAAACAGAGCCACACATTCACACACACACACACACATACGCGCACACACAGCGGCACAACAAGTGTAAACTGAAAACATATCGCATATAGAAGACAATCATTTAAAGGCTTTAAAACGAGCACATCTCGAATTAAAAGTTGAGCTTTAGAATTTCCAACTAAATTGTAAGACGACAGAAATATTTCAACAGGAATTTACGATGCGCGCACACTAAATGCTCATTTAGCTTGCATTTTTATTTAGAAACTTCGTTTGCACGTTTGCCAAATTGTCTGCGGTAGCAAAAGCCAACCACAGCAGCTAACATTCGCTGCACCAAACAACAAAAACAACAACAACAACAAAACCAGCAGAAAGTAGAACTACAACAAAAACAATGTTTTTTGAGGCAAAGTGCAATAATAATGAAGGCAGTGGCGTAAATTTTGCTTTGACTATAGTTTCCCAAGCGACGGAGAGAGAAACTGGCTACCGACTGGGTGGGTGGTGAATCCTACAGCTACTGGCTGCTGTCTCCTGGCTCCTACCAGGTGAGCCATGTTGTCAGCGGAAGGCAGCAACAAATTTTCGTTGCGAAAGCTTTTAGTGAATTTATGGCAAGAAATTTCTTCTGGCCCTTTGCTACTGAAACTGCAACTGCAACTGCTGCGGCCTGCAATGGTCGTTTGTTTATGTCTTGGCTAGAACCACTTCCTGCCACATGCGGCATGCGTATAAACTTCAAGCGAAATACACTCGCTGCTGGGTCAGCAGCCGTAGCTCCCAATGATCCACAAACTTGATAGCATGTTGACTAATTGACTGCAAAAACCTTCAAAAGGTTTCACAAAGCATGCGCAATTAATTTTATAAAATATTCATGGCCAGGAAATTCACTGAGAGATACTCAGCCTTAATGGGACACATCCACCATATGTGTATATCAGCGGCGACAGACATGTGTTGGCTGGCTTCATTTTTGCTGCCTGGCAGCATCAATTACCTGGTTATTTTCGCAAATTTTTACACAACCTTGAAGAATTCTGTCAAGTTCCGATGAGTTTTGCATTTCCCTCGGCAGTTGAATGGAAATTTAATACTTACCACCAATGCTCTTACACAATGCGACGCTTCTTGTTTCATGTCTTATTTCCATCCTCCTCTTCGGAAAAGTTGATTAAAGTTTATTCAAAAACAAATTTAACTTTTAAGTCATCAGCAACAAAAGCAGCAGCAGCAGCAGCAGCACCAGAAGGTAGCTTAACAATTTCAGCACATTGCCACCATCTGTGAAGATCCTTGACAGCTATAAAGAACTGCCTAGCCCCCCCACTACCCCACTTCCCCACTACCCACTTTACCCAAACAGATAGCCTGGCCTGGCACTGTGTGATTTTACTACCGCACAAGTCGACTTGCTGCTCCATATGCTTGGCAGTTGCTCCGAAATGTGATACTTGGTTCGCCCTCTAGCCACAGAAACAGGTATCCTAATAGGAATTGTGCTCGCAATCCTCAGTTACAGGCACAATAATTAAATGTAATTTTCTATATTTAAATTTTATGTTTAACTAAAACAAACATATCAAAAAATATAGATTTTTAAAAATGAATAATAATTTAAAAATCGAATTTACAACAATTAATTATATAAATATAATATAAAAAATAAATAAATAAATTTTATACATATTTGGCAGGGCATCTGCCAATCGATAAAGCATCCTTGCTTCCTTTTATACACTGCTACAATTTCTTATATGTATGTCTGAATCTTTTATCAAAAGATAATATCAGGAACATTTCGTTGAGCTGACTGCAAAAGAGGCTATATGTATGGGGCGAGAGCATAAGGGGGGGCAAGTCACAATTCGTGTTGCATCCACATTCGCGCTGTCTGCCATTGTTTAACTTTCAGTTCAGTTGTCGGCCTGCATTTTACCGCATCGCCAGACAACGTCGTCGCCAGTATTTGCATTCAACTTAATTGCGTTTTAAGTAGATTTGCGGTGACATGTGAACACACACACACACATATATGTATATGTCACAAAAATAAGTATAAGGAAATATATATATACGTATACAGATAAGGTACAAACGATGACATAGAATATTCAGCGGCGGTTTTGAAAGAAACTGTGTTTTACAAAAATAGTAAATGAAGTACAAAAAAGCGATATTCAATTAGTGAATCTAATTTTAATTGAAAGTCAAAGCTTTTAAGCTCTCCTTTAAAACGTTTACAACTATGCAAAGATTTATATTACTTAAGATTATTTTTAATTATAAATATAATTTAATTGAAAGTAACAAACATTACAAGCAAAATCATTCAAGGACGTGAATAAATTACAAGTCTAAAAGATAAAGGTATGTTTAAATCTATAAATCTAGAAAGCTATGCTGCTGGATGCAAATCTCTGGAAATCTTTTCAAGGAAAATCTGTGTCGTTTGCGGTCTGTGTTACTGGCACGCATTGGGCTGAGCAGCTTTCTGTCTTTTCCTTTCCTACATGTGTCAAACTAATTTTACATTTTGTTACCTTTTACACTTTGGCGCATTTGTGTCACCGGCGCTTCGGTTGCCCATCGCTCGCCCCAATCCCCCGCTACAGCTGCCATGACAGAGAGACGCCAGAGGCTCATTAAAATTCATAAAATATTTGCACAGCGAATTGGGCTACGAGGAGTACAGGCAGGCTGCAGGCGGTGTATTATGTGTCAAGCACGTTTGAATTTAAATTCAAATATTTGCCATTGAAGGCAAACAAATAAGCAGAAATATGGTAAACAGCAATAAGCAGCAACGTCTATGACAATGGAAATGCCAAATGCGAACAGAAGGTAAGTACTTACTCTTGCCAACATATGAGCCAGCATGTCATAATCTGTTTCACTTTGGCCTAATGTGACAGCTTTCGGAGCACGGGATTCGGGAAGTTGCCCAATTTTCAGGTTCTCATAATTATTATTCTTTATCACCGGGACTGAGATGTAGTGTGACTTCCATGGCTTTATTATATGTCAGTTTACAGGATGAACCAGGCTCAGACAGAGACGACAAGTGACCAGTTGAACTGACCAGTCAACATTGCCAACACGGCTAATCCTGTCTGCGTAAATTGTTGTACTTGTCCTGCATAATAAGTTAATAGCAAAACCAGACAGTGACATTTCTTTGGTTGCAAATGCTGGCGTCACCGTGACTTGACAACAGAAGACCAGACACAATAATTACAAACATTTCAATTGACCGATGCCAGATATTCTGCCTCCAAGCGTCTAGCAGCTCACATTCTGTGGTAGAAAGTGAGCATAAAATTTGGATTATTTTTTAGCTTCTTGTTTTAAAATGGCCGATTACAGCCATTAAGCTGGAAAGAATTAAATTATCTAGCACTGTGGAAGTAAACGCAGTTAAAGTACATTTAAACATGGTATAAAAAAATTCGATAAATTCTTAAATATTTATTCGTCAAGCACTTCCAAACTAACTTTATTGCTCTTATTTTTTTATGCCTGGAAATATATTCGATTTGAATATATTTATGGACTCTCTAATTCTGTTGTACTTTTAGATTACTTGAAAAATTCTAATGTTTTAGTATTAAGATTGCAAATATAGCTTATGCTTAAATACACATATTTAAATATTGAATGTTGAATTTCACTATCGGTTAGCTCTGAAAAGTATGCAATAGATTTTTATTTCGAGAAAGGATGTGAAATTTAACAGATAAGAGACATAGTTTTAACTATATTATAACTATACGACAACTGGTCACTTTAAAATTCATTTTTGCTGCGAATTGGGCTTCAGAATTGAAGTTCGTCGACACTTGGAAAACTATTTGGGTTCGCGCCACATTAAACTCGCATAATAGCTGCTTCAGTTAGACAAAAGAAATAAAAAAAAATTTCAAATTATATTTTTATTGTCACACTGACCTTGGCAAACAAAGATAATAAACCGTCTACTCGAATATCAAATGAATTAAAGTCAATACCAAAACAAGTGACAATTTTTCAGATGCCAAAAACTTTGGTAGTTAGCCCTTCGCCTAACCTTGCCAATTAATGTGAAAAATAGAGCTAAGCATTCTGCGTGGTGTCATTTGAAATATTGCATGGCAGCGAAATTGGCAATAAATAGCATTACAGCGAATATTGTAAGATGCCCTTTACCCCTCTTTACTCTCTCTCTCTCTCTCTATCTTTCTCTCTTTGCCTCTCCGCCTTTCCTTTTCTGTAGCCAGGACTCGGTGTGTCTTTGACTTGGGCAACGCCTCGCCGTTGGCTGACTGTGGCCAGTGAAGATAAATGATGTTATTGAGATTTTCCACAACTGCCATGGGAATGTGTATATATGTGTTGGTGTGTGTGTGTGTGTGTGTGGGTGCTGTCATTGTTATCACCTGACTTTTTGCAATTGTCTGATGTGCTGATATGAGCTGCCGTGACTTTGGACACGTTTTTCATGTTGGTCTACTCACATTCCCCATCATAATTATGTGTTTGACAAAAAATGCAATTAATTTTTATTGTGGATGAAGGTGGCATTTTTGCATTGCTTTCCAAATGCCGCACATATATCACATGTGGCACCGCCCCCCTATGCCATTTTGGCAAGTCAACGCGCACAGAATTTATCGACCCAGTCTAGGCCCATATATCAGGCGCATATGTCAGCTACTGCCAGATTCTTTGCAGGGATGGTGGATCAAACTCCAATTGAACTCTGTGCTTATTGATTTCTAGGCTCGCATGTACGTACATATCTAAATGCAAAACATGTGTGTGTGTGTGTGTGAGTGTGAGTATGTGTGTTGGAGCGTGTGTGTGGCTTTTGTAATTTTGGCAATTTTAATGTCATTAAAAACAATCTCCGAAAAAGTCGCAAACGATGTGCGAAAGATGGAAGTGGAATTGTTCAAGTATTTATGCAATTTGTGCCAGCTGCTTGAACAATCATAGCAACAACAACAACAACAACAACAACAATAACAGAGGACAACAACAAAAACAACCATAAATGCGACAATGATATGTGCTACACAGCAAAAAAAGGAGCTCGTGAGTTTTCAATTAAATGGCAAAATCAATTTTCACTCAAAATTACCATATTTCCATTTAACCAGATTTGCATATTTGTAATACAAACCGGGTGCGGTTTGGCCAACATGCGAGGAGAACGTTGGCTTTTGAGTTGCACAACAGGGTCAACAGGTGCAAAAAGGTAAATTGCGCAAAATTAAAATCAGATAAGAACAAATTACTTGCACAGAATGTTGTAAGTATTAAGGATCGTCATAATAAGCAGCTGTGCCAAATATCTGTTCCTCATATTCAGGAGTTTTCCCAGTACAAATGTCAGTAAGGAATCTCACTTTGAACTGCAAACGCAAATCGTGACCCCCGAAGTCAGCATCTTGGCATTTTTGTAGGCACGTCTGAGGTGCTTACAATTACAGACTGGCAATATACACACACATGCACACATTTTTATTATATGTACATGAGTTTGGTGATTATGGTATGGGTATATGGGAGACTTGTGCCAAATATGTCGATAATTACATTTGCAAAAATTGTTTCCTCTGCCGCTTCCAGGAATGGCATCCGCACTCATGCGAGGGCTGCTCCCAATACACCAGGAAAATGCAGCCACTACACACATATATCATATATATATATATAATATATGCTATCGGTTATATAATTACCCAAATTTAAGCCGTTTATTAACACTCCAAATGACGATGCAGCAACTACACAGATCATATATATATATATAAAAGATATACGTTATTAGTTATATATAAACTCAAATGTAAGCCTTTTATTAACACTCCAAATGACCGCTAATTAAGCTAATTGCTTTGCAAATTAAGTTAAAAATTTGATCAAATTTATTGAAAAAGCTAGGCAGATGCATTAACAATGCTTATTTATTTCAAAATGTGAGCTCAAATAATAATTGCAACATTTTGAATATGAAATTTGGTAATTCAAATGAAAATAATAAAATTTAGAGACTTCAAAATGCTACATAAATTTAAATTGGAAACATTTTAATAATAAAATTGAAAATAAAAGACATTAATTTACACATATTTCAGAAATAATATGCCAACATATAAATAAAAACTATTTGCAACACTAGCAACCTAAATTTTAGCCAAAAATTTAATTCATACCGTTATTATTGTATAATATAATTTGTTATCCAGATTTTTCGGCAAGGCACAAATTTCACAAAAACAATATATATTATTAGCATTTTTTTTTGCTTTGATATTTGCAAAGCCTTCAGCACTGTAATTTTTATGGCATCCCCAAATAAATACATAAATATGTATTTGCGAAATGGCTATGTATGCGTATGTGTATTTGTGCTTTAATTTATTTATACATACTTGGCATGGCATAGGGAAAGTTAAATTGCCAACTTCAGGCTAATGCAAACACACACAGTGGGCGTGTGTGTGTGAGTGTGTGTGTGTGTGGCTACGTTTTGGTATACAAATTACAAAATTATACAAATCAACGTCACACAATTGCTTCAATTTAACCCAGACACCTCGCCCCCCTCTTCGCCCAGCAGCTGTTTGCTGTACTTCAAGTGTCCCAGTATTAGCACAAAGGATAATGCTGCTGTTACAGCTGCCATTGCTGGCAGTGGCGCGATTGTTGCGAGTCCTGCTCCTGACGATTGCCCTGTGGATGGCTGAGATTAGAGACGCACCAGGCGCGCAATCAAAGACAAAGCGTTCCCGACACCTGCACAAATTATGAAGCCCAATTGCAGACACGCTCACGCGATAAGGCAGTGGTGTGAAACTAAAATGGGATTCGGAAGCTCGAGTGATGTCTGAAATTGTGGGGCGTGGCAGTGGTAGCCTGGCAATTAAGTCATTACCTCAAATAACTGGTGGCGTTCAGCTTCAACGTCTCTATAGGTGTTTTACAAGTGTGCAAACAAAGTGCCTCCATAGCTGCATAAAGCCACCAGCGCATATAGGTAAACAGCAATGTGTGTGTGTGTGTGTGAGTGTGTGTGTTTGCTTGCTTGTCTCTCTTCTTTGAGCTGCAATAAAGGCATGCAAATTTATGTACAGCTCGTGTGTGTGTGTGTGTGTGTGCTTGAAAGTACCCAAACCCCTGGACAAATTTTTGATAAGTAATTTTCAACGTGCTTTGTGGTTGTTTGCCTATCTGAGTGTGTGGGTGTGTGTGTGGTGTGTGGGAGTTTTCCTTTGGTGTAATGAAATTAACAAATAATTCCTCTCGTGGGCTGACTTCAAGTCGTTGGCGTCACTTTGATGGCAATTTGAATGAGCTAAATGACATTCAAAGCAATTACAACTGGCTCTTATCAGTGCGTCCAGGCGCGGCAGATGAAAGGCAATGAATCACTTGAGATTACAACAATTTACATAATTTGCATCAGCTTACTCGAATTATTCTTTAACTTAAGCATATTTAAATTTGTTGCCATTTTACAAATCCATTTTTAGCAACTCAAATCTTCTTAAAACGATAACAAGGGATATCACAAAAATGTGTAAGGCTTTGAAAAGGTCTGACTTAATCTTTGTCAAAAAAAATTGTCAAAATAATTTTAGCTTTACCAAATGATAATTAAATTAATTTTCCAATAAAAGCAGGAATATAATTAATGTATCAAGATTGGAATTCTTAAGAAGAAAATCATTAAAAAGTAAATTTCGCTTATTATTCTATTTTATCTTATATTAATTTCAATTAGCCAATTAGTTATTGATTTTTGCTACGTTGGCCAATGGCACATATATATATATATTCCAAGTATGCAGTCCTCAGTCATGAGTAATGTGCAAGTAGAGCAACACGACTCCTCGCTGCGTCTAATTAGGAGCGTGTTGTACTTTGTCCTGTTTGTGCAACATCTGCCACACTTTAAGCTGAAGCTGCTGAACAATGTTGCCCATCTGGTATATCTGGTTGTAGTAACTCGCTGGCGATTTGCTTTCGATTACGATGTCCACTATGAATATGTTCATGATAATTTTTCGCGATATGTCGATTTTGCTAATTTCTTGGTGTTAATGGTGGGCCATGGCATTGTCTGTCTGGAGTTCCTCTGGAGAAATGGCAGCGAACAAATTGAGCAGCAAATTTTGCAAATTCATAATGTGTTGCGCGAAAAGTTTGGTCGCAAATTCAATCACCGACATTTTCGACATTATAGTAAAATAATATTTAGTTTGTTGTTCGTTCGCGTAATTATTTATTTGGCATTAACATTTTATTATATGGCAACTACAAAGAGCGGAATTCTCCTCAGCGCAAGTTTATATTCTGAAATCGTGCTCAGAGTGCGATGCGCTGAATTTGCTTTGCATTCAGCACTTATATTGGAAGTCTACCAAGAAGTGCATGAGACGGCCAAGAGACTGCTCCACGAACTAGAAAGTAACGTCTTTAAGATCTGGTCCCAATTGCCATTTCAACGTTTCGCTACCCTTCAACAACTGCATCAACATCTATGGAAAACTCAACGGGAAATCGAACGCAACTTTGAGCACAGTCTTATTGTGGTAATACTGAAATACTTTATAGAAACCTCAGTTCTTCCATACTGGGCGTATGTGAATCGAACAGATATTGACGATACTCCATTGCGGACATGTAGGTTAAATATTGCTATTCTACTCGTTTTCCTAGAATTCCATTATTTTCTTTCTTTGCTAGGGTGTGTGTCTGAGCAGATAGCCAAACTGTCAGAGATCTGCATAATGTGTTGGTTCTGCACACGTTGTGATCAGGAGCAGCGAAAATTTCGCTCTCTTTTTCATGGAATATCCACGGATCGTCACAATGATCAGTTAAATAATGCTTTATTGACTCTGTCGGCTCAGCTGGGACAAGAAAGCTGTCAGTTTCGAATTGCTGGCTTATTAACTATTAACAATGAAATGCTATCCAAAGTGAGTACTTTTGGGAAAAGTCGACTTTTTCTTATTAATTTATTTATTTTAGTTTCTAATTGGAATGACGACGTATACCTTCATTTATATACAATTTCGGATGACCTATACAGTAAAACAATTAGGTGAAGGAGCTGAACTAAATGTTTCTCACGTTCAATAATTTAACAAAATCTGTTGAACAAATTAGCTTTAATAAAATAGTGTAAATATTTTAAATAAATCGTCCAAAAACCCATTCAACTAGTTTTATTGGCACAGCAGGTGCACTCGCTGTGAAAAAAGCGTTTATAAAAAATTCATATGGCTTATTATTAATGTATTGGATAGTTGCCAGGCTGCCAATTAGCCAATTAGCCAATTACTGATTGATTGTACTGCCAATATTGCACTTCAGTCATGTGGCATTTGTCCAGCGAATTACACGGAGCTTCTCTGCGCTTCATGCGCCAATTAATGCACTATTTGCTATTATTGCCGCCATATCCACATTTGCATTTACAACTGATGTATTCGCTGGGCTTATTGATATATATCGTCTTTATATTATATTGGCGATTCAGCTTCAATTACGGTGAGCTTCACGATTTGCGCATGGACCACTTCTCGCGCTACACAGACCAGTTTGCATTTGCGACAATGACCGCCTCCCATTGTGTGGTCGCCATGGAGCTGATCTGGAGGAATCGCAGCGAGCAGATTGAACAGAGCCTGGAAAAAATGCGTTATGCACTGCGAGTGCAGTTTGGGCATAAGGTGAATCTGGTGCGGATTCGTCGCTATTGCCATAGCCTGTTCCTGCTCCTTGGAGTGAGCTGTGCATCGCTGTTGGCAATGGCCATATATAATAACATGGCGGTTGATTCGGCTGATCTACTATTATGTGCCTTCTACTCGGAAATTGTGCTCCTAATGCGTTTCACTGAGTTTACTTCGTATACTGCACTGATCATGGCCTTCTACATTGAGCTGAATGAGGTCAGTGTCAGGCTGCTCATGGAGCTGGACAAGACGCAATTTGAGGTCAAATCAGTGCGCCGTTTATCCTTGCACCGTTTACTCATTCTGCAACAGTTGCATGGACAGCTTTGGAACACAGTGCGTTCAATTGTATGCAAATTTGAGCTGAGTCTTGTGGTCGTGATATTTAAGTTCTTTTTGGATACTCACATATTGCCATATTGGATTTATGTCACTATGTACAACAATATTAGTTTCGTTTCTGTATGCTGTGAGTATCATTATTATTCGAATTACTCTCTCTCTCTCTCTCTCTCTCTCTCTAATTCTCTCACTCTTTGCAGATTGCATCACTGAAGAACTTTGCAAAATATTGGCCATTATTCTGCCCTGTCTGATTTGCACTCGTTGCGACCGTTTGCAGCGCCAGCTTCGATCCATATTTCATGGCCTAAATACGGATCGATGCAATGAAGAACTTAATTTTTATTTATATCGCATTTCTTTACAACTGGGCCAGGAGCGATGTCAACTTAGTGCTGGCGGTTTCTTGCTCATCAACAATGAGCTGCTGGGCAAGGCGAGAGATTTGACTAAGCTCTAATTTGTTTTGTAAATGTAATATTTATAATTTAATTGCAGTTTTTTTTCGGCATGACTAGCTATATTGTCATATGCATACAATTTCGCACATTGTCAATTGACACACATCCAGCCATTGGAAATTCCGTTGGAGATGTCCAGTTTACAGAACGAGAAATCGCTTAAATTTTGCATTGTTTTTACACTGTTTCTATGAAAAGTCAGTCATAAATAACATGGTTTTAATTGGCTGTATAGCGTATAACTAATTTGTAAGTTTAATCACAATATAAAGTTTTGGAATCAAGCTTGATTGCATAAGCTAGCAATTGATAGAGCCAGCAAAGCACGCTTAAAGTAAAGTAATTGGTAACGAATACCCTCAATAGTAGACGCTTATTAAATCAAAGCCAATCAAGTTAATTAGCCAATCATGACAAATTTAATGCCAGCTCGTGCGGAAGCCAAAAGGGAGCATCCAATGCAGCAAACTAAAAGTATACATCAAGCAGAGGCCAAACCAACAACAACAACTTGGCCAAGAAGCTTGTGTACCTAATTATTCATGCCAACAAATTCCATTATAAAGTTTCGGCACTCTGTCCATTGGCCCGCATGGCCGCCCATCGCCCATAGACTCCGTGTATAAGTTTGTAAATTGTCCAGGCCAGTGCTGTGTCCACGCACTGAATCTCATGCATGCCTGTACATAAGTCCAAGATGATATCCCGCAGCAATGGATCCTCCATGTGTGCGCACGAGCCAACCTACACAAATTAATGTTGCAGTTGAATCGGGCTAGTAAGTTCTCATAATCAAGGGTATTATTATGGGGCACAAGTAGTCTTAATTTCTCAAAACCTTACATTTCACTTTTCATTTTGAGTCTAACAATTGAATCTGAAATTTTGACATTTTCCTAAAAATGCCATTACTACTGGCCATAATATTTTATTTCGTTGACACTGCATTTATCAACATTTGTCCAACCACCTTGCCAACGATAGAAAACTGTCAGAAATGCCAAAAAAAAAAGGAAAGACTAAAGACGTTAGCTTATTGTAATTGGACATCTGCATTTTTGAGACCAACCAACTGCAGCTGCAACTGCAACTGCAACTGAACATTTTGCAGCTTTTCGAGATCAATTCTTGTTCAGGATGGAGATCGCAGCACAAATTTTGGTTTATACGTAATTAGCATGTGAAGCAGCTGCTTCACAAATCGAAATTAAAGTTGTTTAAGAGGAAAGCGATTTTCATGCACATTTTCATGCCACAACACTTTAGCTCAATGGCAGATAATAAAAAGCAAGCCATAATCGTCTCGTAAAAATCAGACGCGCACGCACACTAATGCAATGGCCATACTCACAGCACACACACACACACACACACTATATTTTTTTCTCTCTCTCTCTCTCTCTGTCTCGCTCAGTTTCTCTTTTTTTTGTATGAAACACGCACTCTCTATCACTCACAAAGGCAGCTTTGTGCGTGCTTTGACATAGACAATGATATCGTCTATGGGTATATGGGCAATGCCTGTTAACTGTTCGCTGTGTTCGCAGTGACGGCGCGTCGTCAAGGCTTTTACACACACTCGCACACACACACACTCGCACACACACTCGCTCACAGTCACAAGCACTTTTATAGCCACACGTAGTCAGAAATGCTCTGAAGTGCAGGAAGCTGTCTCTCTCTCTGTCCCTCTTCCTCTACCCATCTCTATCTCTACTTGTGTGTGTGTGCGCGTGTGTGTGTGTGTGTGTTTGTGTGTAGTTATTACTTTTATGAAGCATGTGATTACATTTTATTTTTAATGCTTTTAGTAAAATGAGGTTAGTACGCACTTGGTTAGCGACAAATTAAATTTTTTTTGCGTGCATCCCTCTTCCCCCCCACGCACCCCCTGCTTGCTTGTGTGCGTATTTTGTGCATGTGTTAAGCTTATGGATTATACAGTGAGCCAAGCAGCTTATTGAATTTGTTTATTTGCTTTTAAAAGGCTGTCTGCCAATTTGGCATGCATTACAAATGCAAAAAGCACACCAATTGTTGCATTCCACACACCCCCCAACCCCCCCCCACCAACCAGCCATAACACCTTCCCATAATTTGTATTGTCTAAAAGCTTTAAATGCCGCTTACTGCATGAAACATGCGCACAATTAACATCCGTTTCCGGCTTTGATTGAACTCAGCTTGCAATGACGCTAGCTGCACAGCTGCACACCAATCACACACACACACACACAGAATCACACACACAATCACACACAAAATCACACACAAATTCGCTGAATCGGTTGCCTCGAAACATGTTGCTGTAGTTAACTGTTTGCATATTAATGACAAATAACCCACAATCAGCAATGCACATGCCCTACACTTACTTCTGGTTGATGTGTGTCTGTGTGTGTGTGTGTGTGCACATACACTGAAGGAGCGATAAATGCTTGATAATATTGAGATGGCTTTTCAATGGCGCTCGACGTGTGTGCCGCACAACCACCCGCCGACAGTACTAATTTAGGACAGACAACAACAACAACAACAACACCAACAACACCAACAACAACAACACCACCAACAACAACACCAAAAACAACACTGTTGGACTCTGTAAAACATTCGAAGTGCTCGACAATTGCGGGATTTATGTGACAGTTAACTTAGCAGCAAAGGAACTGCAGCGTTTACTGCTCACAGCTTGTTGTGTGTGTGTTGTGTGTGTTGTTTATACTTTTGTGGGTATTCTGCGCAGATGCTTCATGGTGTGTTAAATGAAGCATTTATGTCATTAAAATCGTAAATACATCATTACATTTAAAGATGAAAACATTTCCATTACAGGAACTATGAGATTTAATAAATATTTTAAAAGTGCTGCACCTATAAAATTTAGAATATGAATATGAATTAAATGATCTTCATAGTATATTATCTATAAAATAAATATTTGTGATTTTACGACTGTAGCTAAGAGTCAGCAACCAGATTATGATAGTTAACATAATGAATATTGTATTCAGCTGAAAGACTCAAAGACTATGTCATTTGACTAATTTATATTGATTCATAAAACATATAAGTAATATTTAAATAGATGATAGGAAAATACTTTAATCTATTTTTAAGCACATTTTAAAAGAAATAAGCTGTTTCAAATATAACTTAAGCTTTTATATTATAACTGAGACTGATGCGATGGATTTATGCAGATTTAGTAGTCTTGGAGACTTTTGTATACAAAGTCTAATGAATGGTATAGAGAACTGGGTCAGATGGGGGATGAGCATGCTCTGATGTCCACTTTGGTGTGTGTGTGTGTGTGTGTGCGTAAGGAGAACAATTGCGTTGGCATATTTATGGATTTATGCTCAATAAGCAGCACATGAAATCCACTCTTCTTGTTGTTATTATCCATGTTCTTGCTGTGCTCATTGCTGTTGTTGTTTTCGACTACTACTGTTGTTTATATGTCCATAGCAGAGCCACAAACTCAGTCAGCATATTCAGAATTTTATTTGTGTGCCTTTTGCTGCCTGTGCTCCCAATGCTACCAACGCTCCAAACCGACCAGCTCAGCTCTCAATCCACAGCAGTCAACAACTACAGCTACTTTGGTCGACTGCCAGAAAAAGAAATGTGTGCAAATAATACAAAAAAAAAACAAAAAAAAACAAGAAATTCTGGGCAATATTTCAGTTTCGTGCTTTACGGCCGGAGACGTCTTAGCTATGCCGGGCTACTGCCGCTGGCTCAGCTACCCTTCCGGTTGATGTCATAAATTATAAACAAAATGGTCGAGCTGAGCTCAATGCCGAGCAGCACCTGATTTGTTTATTTGTGGAGCATTTTTCACATTTACGACAGTTGACAACGCACATTTGCCGGTCTCTGATGACTGTGACTGCCACGTGGAAACTGCCATGGGCACAGTTTTTTAATGCGACAATATTGGCAATGTGATGGATCCGTTGCACAAACAAATCCTGTCATTGACTGACTTTCAATTTGGCAAACTGTAATGCCGCTGGCCAAAGTCATTTGGCAAATCCACAACAAAACACAAAACACTACTACAACAGCAACAAAAGAAACATCAACACATTTAATTGCACTACAAATGTTTGCTAGATTTTCAGCTAAAATATGTTCAAAAATGCTGCTGTTGCCAGTGCACGTATTTTATTGTTCGTTAAGTAATTGTGGCACAGTAAGCTAATCCAAAATAATGCCACCCACACATTCACATTGTGGCACATTGACGCGGGCAACATGCTGCCCCATAGTTTTACCACTAATTGATAATCACAACTAAAAATATAATATATCTATTGGGAAAGCTCTTAAGTGTTTGACAAATTTCTAACACAAAATATAGTTTAAAATCAGTCTCATTTTACTTGTTAGTATTTCAAATTGAAAAGATCATATTGCACGCTTTGAGAGAAAGAAATGAAAAATTTCTTTACTCCTAATTTATTTGCAAGTAATTATTTGTTTGTTGAAGATATAATTTTGTTAATTTAAGACTACTTTGGTAAGTATGTTAGATATAATTAGTTCAGATTCTACCCTCAAGAGTAGCAGAATTGGTAACGAAATGTACAGGTTATATTTCACCCTGACCATACACAAGATACATATTTAAGAGATGGATGCAGAAGTGAATTTCTGTAATTTTTGTGTCTTTTAATTTCTTTCCTATTTTTTGCTTTTAAATTTTAAAAGGTCCAAAGGTAAATAATACCATGCACATCTACAATATCAACAATTCTCTCTAAACCTTTGGCAGCAAAATGCCGACAACTGGAATGCATTTAATATGTGCAAAATTATGAACGCTTTACTTTTTGGTCGTATTTAGGAATGGCCTTTTGCTTTGTAGATGGAGGATCGGAGGAGCCATTAGCAATAGCGACACTTAGTGCTGAATTTGGCACGACTCCAGGCGACTCCCGCTGCCAAATACTTTCAAAGCATTTATCCAGAATTTTGGGCAGTAGCAAAAAGTGTTGCTGATGCACTTAAATAAAATAGAATTTCGGCTATGCAGTTCAACGCCTTTTGTGCTTTAAATGTATTTAATTTTATGTGGCAGAGTTGAATACGAATCATGGCTTAAGTTACCCATTGAGCACTGCAAACGAGCATTTCCATTTTAATTAATATTTGAAGCAAAAGCTAATTTTAGATACAAGTCCTTTTACCTCTACATTCGAGAATATTTTCCAACACACACGTTCAAACGAGACATTGACATTGTATCGTAATATTTGCAGACTGTATTTATTCTCCATAACTGCAATAAGGACCCCAAAGGATGTGTAGCAACTCTGTAGCAGAAATGCAATGAAAAGTGTGTTTTTTCTTGATACAAAAAGAGTATTTCATATTTTTTTTGCCTTTGCTTTTACGATATTATGTTGAGACTCCGGTTTAAGGTTTATTGAAGCCGCACCGACCTCAATGTGAGCAACTTTCGTCGAAGTGAGGAAATGAAATAGGTTTTCGAAATATAACGCATCGAAACTCATTTTGCAAAATTGTTCAACTAGACACGTTTTGTGTGTATGTGAAAAATTGCCCTTTGCTGTTAGGTTTGCTTAGTACGCCACTTGTGTAATAAGCATCATCCCAATAATTCTCATATTCGGCACCTAAAAGCTCTTTGAGACGTACATTTTAAAATGAATTGAAATAATTTACATGACTTTTACATTTCCATGTGCGTCCTACCATTGCAAAATCTACTCTGACTTGACTCATTACTTTTACTTTACTTAAAATATTTACGTGCACTCGATTGAAAGTACTTATGTTTTAGCAAAGTATCTTTTACTCGTTTTATTAAAAGTGCATATCGATTGGCGATTATTGAACAGTTGTATCAATATTGTAGCTGGCCACTAGTGTAGTACTAAGACTGCATCATAAAATGTGTAACTTAACAAGTAACTATTTATTCAACATTTTAAGTCGATACAAATCGATAACATTGCTGAAAGCAGATAAGTGTAATTGTAAATTAATCGCTTATTAAAAAGAATAATAATTTATATTTTTACTGGTACCATATTATAGTTAAAAATTGTTGGCTCAAATTGTATACCTCAAATTGTATACATCACAATTTTTTTTTGCTGAGATGTGTCAATTGCACAATGAAAAATAAGCAACACTCAAAATAAAGCTGCTTTAGAAAATGCTAGGAGGTAAAAAAAAGCAACAAACACAATTATAAGTAGCCAACTGGATATGATTTAACTTTTTGTTCGGTCAAAAACTGTGTGTGACAGTTGAAAAAAGTTGTTTAACTTGTCAGTGTAAATTGGGTGGCTTAAAATCCTGCTGGTAATGACGAGTCTGGTTATTGAAGGAAACACTATTCAACGCGAACTGGACATAAGAATAAAAATAATTCCTTCTTGTTATAACTTGTTCTCTTTATTATTTTCATTACTCAAGGTAAGAGCCAAACACTAACAAGCTGCTTAGAGGGAAGCATTTCCAATTGCTGTTGGTTAATATAGACATGAACATCAGCAGAGCAAGACCAAAACTCTAAGATATTCCTGCTAATATTTTTCAGAGTTATTTCCATTTCATTGATAGATAGATGAAATTATTATAACCATGCTCGCGAACATTCCACAGAGCAGAACATAATACAAACTTGCGTTGCCTGGCTGCCAATCCATTGGAATATGAATATACAAATTCATTGCGATGTACTCCCAATATATATATATAATTTATTACACACACAGTTGCTGCTACATAGCCTGCTGCATTTTGGCTGCTTAAATTCTCTGTGTTTTCGTTGTTGCAACAAAACCACAACATATTGAGATATAACTAAGAGCATCATCTTTCTTGCTCATTGTTGGTAATTATTACACATATTTTGGCTAGCTCTAATATAGCTCTAATATTAATAAGGTGAGAGAATATTCGAAATTGATTATTGAGTGCCGAAACCGTCATCAATTTTCATCGTATTGGTTATTTGATGCTACTAATACGATAGCAAATTCAATTTCAAAGTGCCAAAACTATAGACAACAAATGCTGGCAAATGTATTTCCATTAGCTGACTGAGGATGGTCTACGAACAGGCTGAGGTCAGAAGTAACTGCAGAAGCAGCAGTGCAGATTAGCACACACTAACACTGTGAAACATTCAGATACACACACACAAACACACACAGTCACAAACAACAGCACAACAGCATCCGGTGGCAGGACTCATTTAATTTGCAAAAGTTCAAACTTTATCAAACTATTACGGGAAATGCAAATGGGCATTCTGGTAAATATATATATATATATATTAAGTATACTTTTTGTGTTTGTGTGTGTGAGATGCTCGTCTAAAATCTTGCGTGTAAATGAAAGCAAAATTGCTTTGAAGCCCTCTTTGAGTAAATGAAGCAGAATTGTTGTTTTCGCCACTAATTTTAGTTATTAACCCAATGCACTTATCAAGCCACATACGAATTTTGTCCAGTGGCTAATTTTTGCACTTGGTTTAAGTTAAAAGGAAATCTAATATATAGTTTATAGCATGCATCCGTTAGACTATATAGTGAAGGCATGCAATCATCTATTATTTACGCCTAAAGCATTTTAATATGCTATTCAAGTAAGCCAAAGAGCTGCAACTTAAAAATAAATATCTGCAATGTGTGTCAAGCCTTTTGCCAGGACCACGATTCGGGTACTGGAAACAAGCACTCAAGCAGAGGACTTGCACTCAGAAATCAAGTAAAAGAAACCATCAACTTAATTTCCTGCTCAAGTCAATTCAACTTTTGTGGCATTTGCAACTGCAACTTTTATTGCCATTAGATCAAATAAAACAAAGTGTAAGTATATTAGTTTTTTTTTTTTTTTTTTTACATATGTAGTATGTGCAAGTGGTCTTTCCCCATTGCTGATATATACACTTTTTTTTTTGTTCGAAATTTAGCTCGTAAGCTTCACAGCATACTTCACTATAATAAACGTCTTGGCACCTATGCCAGAAACTTTGAACCTTTGAAGCTTTGTGATGCATTTTATGGATTTCCTATTCACAGCAGAATTCGCTTTCCATAAACTGAGCAGCTGTTGCATGACTAAAGTATACCCATTGCAAGAATTTCACAATACTCAAAAAGAAAACAATATTATTTGGCTTAAAGTTTTTGCTCAGTTTTATTCCCAATTCAAATATTTAATATTTTAATTTGCAAGGCTGTATAAGCAACCCTTTATGCTATTTTGTAACTGGGTACGCAGATGGAGAAACTTACACACATGTCCCGTCACTTGTTTTGCATCCTGCTCTCTTTGGGCCAACTGTAACCCATTGCCTCTGCTTTGGGCCTGAGGCAAATCTTACGCTCGGCGAGCAAAGTGTATTTCATGCAGCTCTGCGTTTAATTGAATTGCCGTGGCATTACACCTGAAACGGATTCTGGTGTCACTCAATTTCTGTAGCACTTTAAAAAAGTGGGTTTTACTGCATCGGGCAATAGACAAATCGGTGCATGTTGAAAAGGCAAAAGAGCAATGAATGGAATACGATATTTGCTGGCACTCTAAGAACTGCATAATATCGAAGGAAATATACATAGCAAAAACTTTAATTCGATTGTAGAAAAGAGTTGCTTTAATCTAACCGCGACGTGCTTCATGGTCAACTTAAATAATCTGTGAGTTTATGCAAGAAGCGAGCCCCAAATGAATGGAGTGCTTATTGTGAGGACTTCAGCAAGGTATGTGTAAATGTGACTTATTCAAATACCCACGGTCATTTAACTTTTTCAATTTGAAGCCAAGTTTGGCGGTGTTTTGCGACGACTCATTAAAGTTGCATGGCAACAAACTTGTTTCAAACTCAAACTGAAATTCGGCTGACAAGCCATAAATTTGCACTAAAATAAAGCTCATCTTTACGAACAGAAATTTCATATTTACATTAAATATGCAAATGAAATTACTGAGCCAAAGCAATGTTAATAAATTAAGTGCTTCTTAGATATGTCGATGGCAACGAGTTAGATACACATATTTGGTCGAAGCAGAATATTCAAATATTTGCTGACTTTGTGGAGAAGACCAATTTAGATGATGCCAGGTCGAGTAAGCACCATATAAATAAATTATATGATATCTTTGACAAATCTGAATTGTATTTAATAATAATCATAATACTTTTTATTTAATGTTAATAAATGAAGAAACTTGATATTCAATATTGAACGTGCTAATGTGAACTCAAGAACACGGGGTATATTAAATGCAAATCTTCAAACTATTGAAATTCAAGTTAACCTTTTGTCAAAAGAAATAATGTTATAATATTAACAACAAAATTTCTTAAATGATTGAGTGAAGCTAAGCTGAGCAGTGGATTGATTAAATTACCACACGGGCAACAGGCTGTTTCACAAATTGACATCTTGTCGTCACACTCACGCACTTTGGCCATAATGAAACCCAACAGCATATGTGCTTCTGTAGGTAAATGGGCGTGGCAGCACCCATTCCACTTTTATTCACGCACATTTACCATTGGAACGCAAACACGTGCAGTTTTATTCCAGGCTGGGTCAGGTGAAGAAGTCACTGTGACAGTCAATACTGTCACGCACATCCACATATTTGGGCCGGGTCGAAAGCGGGGCCGACAGCAGAACGAGCACGAGTTGGAGACTCATTTTGCTTGGCTGTGATAAGAAAGTGTCAACACAAACGTGACAAAGCTACAAATGTTTAATTTTGTTTTTTTTATAACTTTGGTTTGTGTGGAGTCCTGGGGATGGTGGGTTCTGAGTTGTGGGTTGACTCTGGAGGCCTTGGTGCCACCACTAACTTAACTTGTTTGCGGTTGGTGAAGGGTTCGTTCGGTGTTGGTCACATTTGGTCAGCACCAGCCGGGCTCAGTTTTTGTGCTGAAAATCACGTTTTTACCGTAAACATGTTGCAAACTTCGCGGCCGTTTTATCTTTTGCATACTTCCGGACGCTTCCCAACGACGACAAACGGCCAGCAAACGAGCAGGCCAAAACGTCAAAGACGTGTCGCGTGGGTACAAAACTGGCAACCGCTTGCTCAAATATTTAAATCTAGTCCTTAAACAAACCAACGAACAAACGGACGCTTAGCCGAGCCGCACATAAAACATACAACTTTTGTGTTCCTGCCTAATGCTAAAAACAAAATTACAAAAATTCCAAGCACTGGTCCAAAAAACTTAACCATCACATACCCTTTGCTTGGACTCCAGAAACTCTATAATAATTATACAAAAAATCAAATATGAATCAGCAATTTGTGATTTAAAGTATTTAAAAAATGTAAAAACATATATCATAATTTTGATATAGCTGAGCATAAAAAATACCAATATAAAATTGTATCCAAAAAGCTATGCAATTAAATTTTTTTTTTTATAGAGCACAAAGAGAAAATCGCAGAATGGCGAACAAAAACAATTAAGTTTTGTTTCTGTTTTTATATTAATAATGTGTAAATGCATCAAGCACATTCAAATAAAATCTCTTCATGCATTGTACTGCTGAGAACTATAATATGTAAACATAGTTTTTTGGGAAGGACTGCCGTCTTTCATTTCTGCAGGATATGCACAAATAATAAATAGTAAGCATGACTTGTTAAAATATATCCTATTCTCTGGCAAATGCTGTGTGATACGGGGATGCATTACTAGCCCAAAACGTGTGCTGATGCTATAAGGATTATATTTGAGTATATCAAACATTTATTACCTGCATTTTATGAAATGCCTGTTAAGCAATTTAGATGTGTATATAGGGTATATGAAAAGTAAGCACAACAAACGAGATGCGGGACATGCGGCAAAAAACATTTCATTTAATTTTGAAGCATTTTTCCTCTTGGCTAACTTAATTTCTATGCAAGTTTTTAGCCCGCAAACGAAATGGGGTGGGTGCTTTATGTTTTCGGGTAAAATTTTAATGCACATATACACACAGACACAGACACGCATACAAACACAATGACAAAGCCTCATAGACACAAAAGAATATATACACACATAGACGTACAGAGGCGCATACATTTGGGCATAATGAATGTGCAGCAACATTTTTGATGGTGCCCACTGACAACAATAAATTACTTTTGGCTTTAAGCGAAAGCCATTAGCATAAAACTTGGCATCATCAGTAGCAGGAGCAGGCACAACCAACAACCCAACAACGAACAACCAGCTAGCAGCGGCATCCTTTTAGCGCGAATACTAGGCGTATGCGCAATATTTATCTGGCTCTAATTTTAGCCAACAATTTGCCAGCACTTACATGATTAAACTGCGTTGAGCTCGTTGTACGAGGCGAACTTTTCAAATATGTGAACCTTTTAATTAACTCACTTCGCTTAAAGTGTGTGCTGAGTTTTTATTTTTTTCTATCTATAATTTACGCACCCACTGGCCATCCCTCATCCACGCATAGCTGAATATTCGTTTTAGAGCGTTTTTATTAAGCGTTTCATAATTTCATGCAATAAACTTACTAAATGCGCCGCGTTTGCTTCCTTTCTTGGCACTTAGCTCGACGCCCATTCAGTAAAGTGAACAACCGGCCAAATCTTGAACCCACAAATGCTGCCAAAAAGCGCGCAAAGAAATACAAGAAATGACCGCGGCTTAAGTGTTGGCCAAAATTGAATACCCTTTGCCAAATGTGTTGTGTGAAATAACAATAATTAAAATCATATAATAAAAATGACATTTATAAAATATTAACTTGAATAACTATGCCAAAATAATAATCATGCATATAGTGCACAGATGAATATCACATTTGATACCCGGTTAGGTAAGAGTAAATAAAGATAAATATTTCTCTTAGGTGCGTTTCGAGCCTTGCCATGAGATTTGTTATACCCGAGAGAAGGGCAATAAGTGTACTCCAGAGCTGAAGAGGAGCAAAAAGCAGGCAAGCCAGTGCCAGAGAATTAGTTGCCCCAAAGTGTTTTCCGTTTTTAATATTTCCTACAACTTTGGTAAAAAGTTTCTGCCGGCCACTTGGCCACCGCTCGCTCTTGGTCACTTGCTCAATTTCCGTTTTTAATTAAATGAGCTATTAGACTGAGGCTGCACAATGCCATATGATGCTTTTAAGTATACAAAAACAAAAACACACAATCACACACATACACATATATGTGTGTAAATTTTGGTTCATTTACGCAGCTTCTGTGGAAAATTTCACATCGTTTACTAAATTGCGCGTAAGCTGCGCGGCATTTGGTTTGAAACTTTAAAATTAATTCTTTGCCTGTTAATGCATGACTGCGCCAGTTCGGCTCGGTGTTTTAATAGCTGTTAATATTTATGAAGCCAACTATGGAGAAGTGCCAACAAACAAACGAACAAACAAATAAACAAGCGAATAACAACATCAACAGCAACTGCAACTGCGACTGCGACTGGGACTGGGACTGGAACTCGAAATGAAACTGCACTCCGATCCAGCACAATTGGCAGGCACGCACAGTTGGCGCAATGAGCAGCTGCCAATATTTAATGATGTTTCGCGCATTGAATTTCCGATTCGAGGGTCCTTGCCCTCATATTTGGTGTTAAGTGTACAGGTTCTGGCCCTCCAATAAGTGGGCAATAATTATTTAGTAGCCGTGCATTTGTTATTCACTGCCGCAATTTAACCAACCAACTGCAAAACCCCGCTTAACCAATTCCCCTATTCCTGCAACAATGCGGAATATTTGCATATATTATTATTATTTGCGTATTCTATAACAAAAAAGTGTTAATCAATTAAAGCGACAATCAATAATAGAAATCAACATATTCAGCTTTAACGTTTGGATGTTTTCAACATTTATAAATAAATTTACTTTATTCAAATAATGAAATAATAACTTATTCATCTGAATATTATTATAATACTATCTACTTCATGTGTGTTCTATCCGTTTTATTTTTAGTATTACTATTTTCATACATTGATTATTCTGTTTTTAAAATATATTTCACTTTCCCTAATATAGAATATGCATATTAAAGTTACCACGTTCAAAATAAATAGAATCTTCATCAGATTGAGTTGCAGCAAATCCATTTGAAACATGCTTTTATCTACGGGAAAATGTAAATATATATTTTTAGAAAATTTTGTATTTTTTTCCCAGTAACGTACCAGATTCAATCTGCTGTTGTAGTAGCTCTATCTCCGCTTGAATGTCCCGTTTGTCAGCTAGAACATAACTTAAGCTCAGAGTTCGAGAAGGGGCTGAAATCCGATCTATCTGAGTGATATCCATTACAGCTATTTTCATTGGTTTTGGCTGCGATGTAAGGATTTGGTACCGGCACTTTTATATTAAAAAATATTAAAATACCTGAACAGAAAGTGCGTTTATTATTAGTAATAACACCGGCACATAATAACAACACCTCAACATGATTTTTGAGAATGAAAAGGTATTTTCTTTTTATTGCAGCAGCGTAGTTAAATTATTTGTGGGTTTTAAATAACCAACAGCTGCCCAAATATTTAAGCCAGCTGTGTAACCAAATGTGAAGTAGACATTTATTTACATTTTTAATTGTAAATACGAGTATGTTATTTTGTGAGTTATATAAATTTCTATGAAAGCCGATCTTTTGCTGTTGTTGTTGAGGTCGGTTTTATTTCCAGAAGTCATTATAGAAACGGCGTAGTCGAGGCAATTTCCAACTCAGTTGCTGGCGTTACTGTCGATGTGGATGTTAGCAATGTGCTTGGTTTTGCCGTGCTGGAACTTTCTTTGGCTATCAACTTATTTACAATCGGCTTTTGTGGTTGTAAGTTGACAGTTGTTGTTGTTGCTGCAATATGCCCATCAGCGTTATCGCTGCCACTGATGCTACCCATTATTCTGACAAGTTCCTAAAATGAAAGTAGAATAGATATCACCATGGATTGGCCATCACTCCTCGTAGCACCACAGCCTGCGATGCTTGTGTTACCTTTCTAAACCGTTGCCATACACCGTCTAGCTTATTAGTTGCATGCACCAAAGAAGATTCAATTTCATCGAGTATTCCAGAAGTTTCCGTGGTAGTCTCTGCTGCTGCTGCCGGTTTGTTGGGCTTTGACTTCGATGTTGCTGTATCTTCGACAAAGTAGTCGTTAAAACCGCTTATTGCATCGCCGATAAAGTCATCATTAGCAGCGTCGAACATGCCACTGGCATTGTTGCAAGCCAAACACAGCGCACACGCCCAGAGTAACAGTCTCATGGATCTGCAGAATTTGGTAGTTTGTGCGACAACGGCAAGTTGTTTGGCTCAAATGCCAAATGATTGGCAAGCGCAGTAGAGTTTTGTTTAAGCCTTGCTCCGGCTTAAATAGTTAATGACATTGACACTAATTGAAAACAGTTGTGCAATGTGTGCCACAGTCGAAGACTAATTGACAAATTTTTTTTATAGAGGAAACCAAACAGAGGCAACGGAGTACTGTGATAAATCCAGAGAAACAATTTGAGAACTAGAGGAAAGAACAAACGAGGATGCCCTTCATTCACTCAGTGTTAAATCCAAAATTCAACAAATGCGTTTGGCAGCCCTTTGCCATTGAAGGAGTGAGATAAACTAGTCAAAGGTAAACTACTGCAATCAATTTCTTCTTTCAACACCTCTGATACCATGCGGAAGCAACTGTTCCTAAGCAAACTTCCTAATTATACTTTATACTCTTGTAGACAGTATTAAAAATATTGTTTTCAACTTTAAAACGTTTTAAGTATGCGTCGAAATATATTCCAGCCTGTCTGTTTTAATTTATTTATTCAAATGGGGCGAAGCTGGTATCAAAGGGAAAACAAATTAAATATTCGAAATCAACTGTTAAAATAACTTAATTTAAAATCTTAATATTTTGCATATTTAGAGATGAACATATATAATTCGGTATACAATGAATATATCTTTCGCGTACCTTAAATACTCGTTGTTTATGGAATTTTTATATATTAATTTATATCATTATTTGCCAAAAATGGCTCAGAGCAGCAAATGTTATTATATAGCTGCCAAATGTTTTTTTTTTTAGCTTAAGCTACCATTATAAAATACAAAATAAAGTTTTTATGGAATTGAGAGTGTTAACTATAGTTCAAAAGGCTAAGAAAAAAACTAATTTCAGTTTTACTCTAATTCTTAGAAGTAATAGATTTTATATTCAACACATTCAATGAGTAGTCCGCATTTTTTTTTTTAAATTATGCAAATGTAATCAGTAGATTCAGAATATTTGTAATGGCTTCATTATCAAATTATCAAAATTCGCTAATATAATTAAAATTTGTCTCTTTTGAGACAATAGAACTTGCCATGTCATAAATACCAATATTTTGTTTGGCTCTCTGTGTGTGTGGAATTTATGTAATTGCCTCAAATGCCAATGTCAGAACACACTTATGGGGCAATTAACATAAAATGAGTGCCACAGCCAGAGTTTTGGCATTGTTGCTTTGATCTGACTTAGACGGCGTGAATTAATGCCGGAGACTAACCCAAGTGTTCCAGCTTGAGCATTATGGTGTGCCATCAACGGCTCAAGTGCACCGTGAATCCACATAATGAGAACATCGTTTGAAATGCATTCACTCATTTAATGCATGCGTGCAGTGAAGCGTTTTAATTTACTCACAAAACGGCTGTAAGTGACAGGGATGGCTGACGGGGCGTATGATGAGCGTGGGGGGCAGATGGGGAGGCAGAGAGCCAGTTGACGTGTGTTGACGAGGCGACGTGGAATTTGAAGTGCATTTCACCCCTAAGTGAGTGGCGCTGATGTTTGAATGACTTTCAATTAATATGCAATTGGGCTTACCACCGACTCATAAACTGACTGCAAATACCTAATAAAAACTCAACCAGCAAGCAGCAACAAAATCTATAGTCAGCCAGTCAGACAGTCTCCTGATGTAGCCCGCAGCGCCTGCTGATCTATGGTGCAGCAAGTGTCACATAAATTACAAGCGGAAGCATCAAAATGCTGTCAAGTCGAGTCGAGGGCAGACTCGAGGAGACTCCGCTCGAGTTGAGTTGAGACGAAAAGGATTTTCATTGGCGAATTGTAGTAAGTCAGGTCCCAGACAGGTTTTGGCTTGGCGTTTAGTTTTTCGCATTGGCACTTTGTCTTCATCACTGGATGAGGGGCTGAGCGGGTGTGAGGTGCGGTGGTCACAACAAGCTCATCATTGCCATCGACGGCATCATCAGCTGGCTCGTTCTTGTCATCATCCTACATTGCTATAAACATCAATTTAGCAGCGAAAATTGGTTTTTTGATAGCTACAAACACACACACACACACACAAACGCACATAGTAAAACATAGCTCCTTGGCTAGAGAAATATTGTGCTTCAAGTTAAGTGACAAGCAGCAAAGCCAAAAGCAAAATAAAGACAACTTCTTCGTCTTTGCCTTGGCTAGTAAACTTCGTCATGTTAGAGCATTCGTGTGGAAAATATTATTCAAAAAATAAGATACACAGCACAGAAATATGTATGTACAATTATATATCAGCTATTTGAAACTTTAAGTATCCATTATTTGTGACACTATTTCTGATTGCGAATGTTGCTTTGATTTCCAAATGTGTTGATTCCAAATAGCATCATCTACTCAAAATAAATGTATAAAATTCAATTCATACATATTTTGTCAGAGAAGAGCTAAAAACAAGTAAGCAGCACCCCACATCTCATATATTTATGAGAAGCTATCCGGAGACACAAAAATCGAGAAAAATAATGCGAAGACGGAACAGAAAATCTTTCAGTGATTGCTTATGGAATATCGCTTGAGTTAGGAAAATAAATAAAAGAGTAACCTTAAAGACAACTGAGTATTTAAACGTGACTTGAGTAGGTTGACAGCTCTGAAGTCCCGATGGCAGCTAGTCTATTATCCAAAGTTGCAGTCATCATATGCCAAATAAAACTCTCAGATATATGTATATATATAGATATGTATATGCATAGATTAGTATCTAGACAGACACATTTCAAACAAAAAAGTTGTAACAGCGAATGCAAGGAGTGAAAAATTTTTAAATTTATGCTTGTCGAATAAAACCAAAAAAGCCTAGGAATGGAGTAAAGTACCAGAAACAAACACAGACACACAAACACACACACACACACACATAAACACACAGAATATTATCGTTTGTGTGTCAAGTGATATTCGTTTCAGTTTAATGCAAACCCCTAGCAAATTGTCATTAGGACAGGCACAAACGCAAACCCATATATTACATATACACACATATATATATATATATATATATATGCAGGCAGACTAAGCCGTAAACAGCAACGGCATTTGCCCGGCCATATTTATGACGTGAACGACAAGACAAAATGGACTTCCGGTCGACAACGGGCAACGGGCCACGAGCTGGGCGGATTTTTTGCATTTTAATAGACTGACCCAAACGTTGTTAAAACCGCATGCAAAGCGCGAAAAATACTACGACAAGCGAGTCACATGTGTGTGTGTGTGTGTGTGTGTGTGAAGTGTGTGTATGAGTTTGAGGCATTTGCAATGCAAATTTTTTGTAAAAGCTTTAAAATGTATGCCGCTTTTATGGCACCCAGCGACCTGTAACCTGCGATCCGGTACCTGCCCTACCAAGCACTGGGCCCATTCCAGGAAATTATATACTTACTAAATGGCAAAATAATTTTTGGCATTTGTGCTCCTCATTTTTGCTCATTTCATTCGCAGCTGCATTAAATGCAAATTTATGCCTATTTGTGGCCAGAAACTGTAACGGAACTTGCCGTTCGCCATTTGGTTGGTGTTTAATCTTTGTTGTTGTTGTTGTTGCTGTTGCTTGTTAAATTGCCATAAATTACAAGCAGCCAAGCAATTCGACTACCACTTTCAGCCAAGCAGTTCTACTACCACTTCCACATCCTTCACATCCTCGTCCTTTTCGACTGCGGCTTCGACGGACGGTAAACGGCGCTGACTGCTCGAATGTTTTATCAAAGGGGCAAGCGGCGTATTGGCAATGCCAATAACAATTCGAAAACTATCAACTCTTTCATTGTGCATTGGAGCATTGGATGCCACTCGCAACGTGCAACGTGCAACTACCAACTGGCAACTGGCAACTTGGAACTTATTGTTGTTATCGCGCTTTGTGCTTGTTTGGCATTCTTTTTGCTGTCTCTCAGTTGGCAGGCGGGCCAAAATTCTCAAGGCGACACAGCAAAACTTGGCTAACTACAATTTATGGCTGCGTTTTTTACTGCAAACTTCAAGTGTACAGTGCAATGTATGGAATACAAAGAAATGGACATTTTGACCAATTGCTACCATTCACAAATAATTAGCAAATGCATACAAAATATTGCCCATTTTTTTTTTTGTGCTGTCAACAATAATAGAAGCGAATCGTAAATTTAATTTAGTTCATATATAAACTGATACAGAACTCAATTTAATCGAAAAGAATTTAAGTCTGACTAACATTTTTAATAACAGCTTATGCGAAAAAAAAACGGTGGTTCTGCATAATATTAAATGATATTAAATAATCTTAAAACTAAATTTATGAAAGTGTTTCTGTAACGATTCTGATCTCCCTATTCAAGTACAAACCACTTCGACTGTAATTTTTTTTTAAATGGTGTGAACTTCATTTAATAATGCTTGTATATGTCCAAGTGCATGACAGTGTATTAAGAAATACAGCTATTTTACTTTGCATAACTGTTGAAAGTTATATTGTGCATGGCACGCTCAATAAAACGATTTATGTTGTGCTGCCAGAGAACCGCAAAGTTTGTGAACTTTGCCAACATTTGTTTTGTGTCAGTGTTGCTTGACCTTTTTTGTTAGATTTGCGCAGCACTTGCAGCTGGCTTTGACCTGATAGCTGAAAGCAGTTTATTTTTTGGGTAACATTGTCTCAACTTACCATTTGCGGTTTGTCTCGGGCGAACATAAATTTGGCAAAGGCAGACGACAGCAGCCGGTTGCAAGATTTGGTCACAGCTCGGAAGTAAACGGTTGGGCCATAAATCGTTGGCCGCCATATAATAAAACCATAAGTGCAACATAGCTAAACATGACGTGCAACATGCAGATAGATTGCACAAAAACTGCCTTGAGATGCCGCCCATAAAAAATTACACCCAGCAACGTATCGAAGCGGCACAACGCGGACCAGCCACAAAGGGGGGTTGGGGGTTGGGGGTTGGAGGGTTTGGCTAATGCAAATCACGTCGCAAGGAGCTGCGCAAATGTTGCGGAAATTGCTTGTGTCTGTCAGCATCTGCATGCTTGTGCAGGCTCACTTTTTGTGCATTTCAAATGCATTTTTTATTATTATTTATTTGTGCTTATTTTATAGCATAATTAACATGCTCTTTCAGCAAGTATGAATAATTAAAATGCTGCCAGCAGGCAGCGAGAAGAATGCACTCATAATATGAAATAATATAACAGTTCAAATTATTTTATTAAATACAAAAATACAATATGATAAAATAAACTGAAATAATGCATTTAACTGAAATCACTTGTTATATATTAAATACCTTTTGATTTGTATTTAATAAGTTTATCTATGATTCCAATGCTGTTTGGCATTGGCTTAAATTTATAATTAGTAAATAAAAATAAATGTACAATTTTTAAAATTTCTTCTATAATATGAAAATTTAATTCAGTAAGCGATTTGTATAATTTTAATGTTCTCTTCATAAAATGAAGAATTATTGTTAGTTAATGTTATTTTTGACTTTGATAGAGAGAATAAATTGACAATATTAGTTGAAAGAATTTAAAGTTTTATATCGCAATATTTGGATTTTTAAAATTTTTTTTTTTTGTCTATTTTCGTTAATATTAGTATGTTTTTCGATTTTTAGTTAGATTGCTCGCCTTGTTGATTATGGAATAACAGTCGCATTGTGCAAACGATGAAAAGCCTATTTGCATAGTCATCATTGGCCAAATCGAGCAACGAGTCGTATAAGTAATTATACGGAATGCGAGTTATTTTTACGGTAGTCAGCCAGCCGCAAAGCGAATGTTGCCATCAGACGTCAGCGTTCGATTTGTGGCATTTGTGACAATATGCGGGCAGCGGATATGGCTATAACCATGCAATCGCCACCGCAATCTCTCAGTCTATCCCTCTCCTCCTCTCTCGCTCTATCACACGTCTGTCATGCGTGACAAAAATCGAACGACAGACGCAATTTTCAGTCTGCAGTGGTAATTGCGTTAGGCTGTGTGGGTGTGTATGTGTGTGTGTGTGTGTGTGTGTGTGTGTCTGTGTGTGGTTCTTGATGTGTGAGTTAATTGCTATGTTCGCAGATGCCACACGGCATGAATTCTTAGCGTTCGCGTTTCCATCACGACGATGGAACATTATGTATGTAAAATTGGCCACGGCAAGTCGAAGTGCGTTTACAGCATCCAATGAACTTATCGACAGCCTGAACTTAATCAAATTCCGCCTCGCACCAAGTGACAGCCAAGCCGTAGTGGATGGGATGGGAGGGAGAAGCTTGCCGCTGCATACTTTGGGGCACGCTTCATTTAACTGAAAACTGGCTGGCAGTTAAGTGGAACGCAGCAGTATACAGTCAGCAAAGGAGTCAACGTGTTGACACACTTATTTAGCAGCTGACCCGCACTCGTCAGTCGTCGGGGCAACCCGCGCTTGGCTCTGTGGCACTGCGATGCACTTCAGCATCCCACTTATTTTATTTTATTTAATTTTTTTCTTTTTGTTTGATACGTTGCGCGTTGCTTTAGCTTGTTGCACGCTTCATGGTGGAGCTGGCACGCAGCGCATAAATCAATGGCAACGATCTTTACGTGCTTTGGCCGTTACTCCAGCAACCGTGGCCCGTACTTGGTCTGTCCGGCTGTCCGACTGCCCACGCCTCACAATCTTTATTGCACATTGTGGCTTCCGCTCGGCAGCGGATGTTTGTAAAGTGTGTTTGTGTGTGTGTGTGTGTGTGTGTGTGTTCGCTGCATTTAAGTTAAAAATGTGGCATTAAAACGCTTTTCACTTTCAATTTACCCTCGCACTTGCGTAATAAGTATTTTCATTAAGTGTTTTCATTTTAGACATTTTAGCCACGTTCTACTTTCTATCCGAACGCGAGGGTCGCAATGGCCAAAACCGTTAATAGACAAACAACTTCTTTAAATTATGACTGAATGCTTAAGTGGCTCAACATAGCCTAATGTCTGTTATAATTACATACGCACATGCTCACAAACACAAATATATATATATATATATATATATTAAGTAAGCAATAATGTTAATTAATAACCAATTATTTACGAGAGCATTCACACTGATGAGGTGTTTGGCAGACGGAGCACTAATTGGCCGCATGAGGAGATTAAGGAAAACGATAATAGAAAACAATCGCAAGTTGCAATCAATTAAAAATAATTGCTTGCTTCCATATCTATAATCAATTAAATATGTACATTCTAGGGTACTTAATTGGTAGACTTCCTACAAAGTAGCTTTAATTTGTTGAGCACTGGGATATGAAAAGTTAATACTTGTCTTTTCTGGCTGACAATGATTTTATGCTCTACTCTTTAAGAGTGTAAAATATATTCAAGTTTTCATTTTTCAAACTTGACAGCTGACTGGATGGGAGTTGTGATGATATACCTGAAGACGAATAGCGACTGGAATAGAAAATAAGCGAAGTATAAAATTTGTATAAAAAGATATTTTTAAATTATTAAAAGCATTCACCACAGAATCCTTTTTACAGCACATATACCAATTATTTTTGTTTAACAATTGCTCAAAAAATATATTAACGATGTTCCAGTTATACAGCTTATGTGTAGACTCACAAATATGCACTCATGTTGCAAATGCTTACAAATTCATTTATTTCGACAGGGCCGACGTATAAAACAATAAGTGCAACAAAAAACTGGCAGGGACAATATAAAAACAAATGCATTTACCATTTCAAATGAAGCACCAAAAAAAATAGGTTTAAAATAATTTGATTCGCACACCAACACGTGAATACCCTAACTATTGTATTTCAGCTATGCTAGTGGTAATTATTCTTAATTAACTTTATTTTGTGATATTTGTTAAGAACTCACAATTCGTTTCATATAAAAATTGCTCAAAATAAAAAAACTCTCCTTGTTTCTTTTAATTAATAATAAATATATACCAATACTAAATTTTTTATAGCTTGAGCTTTGAGTCTAATATACCCTAATAATATCAATAATAAAGGGTTGCATTTTTGTACTAATAAAACTTAAAGAATGCAGCACATTGAATACAAAATACCAAAATACAAATAATATATTCAAATATGTAGATCTGTAAATTAAAAAAGTAATAATGAAGTACTTAATGTAATATGCAATATATACATATATATATATATATGTATGTAAATTAGAGTATCAGAGCATCAACAATAAAATCAATAAGCATTTTGAGAACAATGCGGAATCTGCCTTGAATGTGCAGCAATTATGTGAAGCATTTTTGCGAGCATGCTTGAGTGGGAGTACATATTAAATAATTGAAGTGGTGTACTCTCTGCAAGAGTATTACAAAATGAAGCGTGTGTGTGTGTGTGTGTGTGTGTGTAGATGGTAGTTGGTCTCGTATCTAGTAGCATCCAACTGAACAGAAACATGTGTATGGTTGACGCTGACGCAGTGCCACAACATCAGCAATCCCCCCACACCCCCCCTCTTAACACACACGCATTGAAATGCTGCAAATTCGCTTGTCACTGCTGATCCCTTTAGCTGTTGAATTGCAAATTGTTTGTGTATGGCGTCAGGCATTTTATTTTCTCTATATATATTTTATATTATTTTTTTGCTTGCCACTGTTTTCACTTTATACTCTCCGACAAAATGTCCACCCATCTGTCACTGCAGTTTTGAATTTTTTTTTTTTGTACATGTAGAAATTTGTATGGTGTTTGTATTTGTATAGTTGTTGTTTGCCTTGCTTTACAAATATGTACAACAAATTCAAACGCACTACAATTCGAATAACTTCATTGCCGATAAAAATCATTACATGACAAATGGCGTTTAAAGTAGCTTGCTTGTTCAAGAGACAGATAGAAAGACTGAGAGAGAGAGAAAGGCAGAGAGAGAGAGAGAGAGAGAGAGAGAGAAGGGGAGCGAGTATGATTTATAGAATGAGCAAGTAAGATGATTATTTAATCGATCCGCATTGTAATTAAACTGTTTTTTTTTATTTGGTTTTTGTTGCATTGGTTTCTGCTTTCGGTTTTACACATCAGTTGTATTCCATCTGCATTTGCAAATGCGCATTGCCTGCAGCGCATTGTAATTAATTAAAATTGTGTGTAATGCTTAACTTTGCTGGAAATTGCAGCCAGTAGAGCAGTATATTGGCATTGAGAGACCTAACCTAAAATATGTGATTCATAGTATTTGTAAATGTATTTGCGATTTTAGTGTTTTCTATGACAGGCTGCAAATAATTATATGCAAAGCACATTAATTTATTAGCACGTTTATCTGTTACAGATGCTGCCACTATTTGCTGCCACTAGCTGCTTCACAATGAAAGCAAAAATCTGCATAAATAGTAGAAGAGCACGTATATATGTATAAATGTGTGTATCATAATTTTTGAGTTCCAGTATAAACAATTGCAAATTCGCGATAAGCGAGTTTTGTTTTGACAGCTGCACTCAACATTCATTTCCCATTTATTCTTAATTGTCCAGCGCATATCAATTTATGCTCGGGCAAATGCAAACCACAAATTGCACTATTGCATTAGTTAAATCTAATAGCGAATTCTGGTATACAATTGCCTACTGCTCGAGTCTCTCTAATGGATCTCTAAATGTTGTACAACTGTACAATGTGCTAGGCTGTATACAAAATGAAATCTATTTTAACTCAGTTTGCTACTTATCTGAGTTGTCTCTGCTCTTCTGGTAAAACAGGTACTTAAAATTAATGCGCCGAAAAGTAGACTATTAAAAATGCAAATTCAACTTTATTAATGCACACAAGCGCAGAGCTTTACCGTTGTCGCTGATGTGAGTTGTTTCTTTAAGTAGTGAAAATCCCAAAATTAACAGAGACGTGGATAAAATATAAATATTTATATATATATATATATATATATATATATATAAAGTATTTGCCATATCCATGCTCTTTTATTTCGTTTGTAAAACTTTTCGCTTAGTCCAACTTTAAACAATTTTTCGTTATAAAACATTTAGTTGAGTTTTTTTTTTGGGAAAGTCGACTTAAAAATCACTGGCAATTCTGATTCTAACATAGCCCCTCTATGCGCTGCTGAACGTTGACGACGCCAATGGCTATGACAATTACCAATACACAGACATAATAACACATACACAAATACACACTAGCACACATACAGAGAGACAGACACAGACACAGACATACAGTCAAACGGATGCACAAACTAACACATTAGACGTCGTTTCCTTTGCCAAAGGAGCGGCATAAAAGTTGCTTGACTTCATTTTGTGTCGTCGGCAACGTCGGCAACATCAACAACAAACGAGCCAAAAGAAATACACAGACAAGCAAACAAATAAACTGACAGACACTCGTTTCCGTTTTCAAACAAAACAGACGCCATATTTAAAATTCCAAACGGCGCACACCAGCAACAACAACAACAACAACAACACAGAAAATACAAAATCAGTAAGCAAATGAAATAACACAAAATTGCCGTTTAAATACAAAAAAGAAAAAAACTTTCTTTTACGCAACTTCCACGAGTTTGTTTATGCTCTTGCTACGTAGAAAATTCAATTTATGGGTCGCGCTTTGATTTTTGAAACTGGGCGACAGGTTCATTCAACGGCTGCCGCATTTGGCTAATGTGCGCGTCAATGTTGCGCCTCGCATGTCAGCTAATTGCTGAATTATGCCCAAGCGGAGCAACAAAAACAAAACAACAACAACAACAAAAAACAACAACAACAACGACAGCTAAAAACCAAAAAACAGAAAAGAAAATAAGCATGGCATGCTTCACGGTGCACAACAATGAAAACACAAAAGTTTTGAACAGCACACACAAATCCACCCGCAGCGATTGTTGTTGATGGAGGCATTCAAATGCTGTACGCCCACACAGATCTGAATCAACATTTGGCATCAGCAGTTGGCATTTTAACATTCGCCATTCAGCATTTGCCATTCTCCATTTGCCATTCGCCGTTTTCCGTTTTATTTATAACGAGTACAAGTGAAAACTGCTGACCGGGTGCCCGTGATTTCCGTGATACAGAAATTGAAGATTTATTTGAGATTTTCATGATGAGATACGTATGTATGTATGTATTTAACTGTAGTGGGCAGTTCGCTAGTCTAGTCTGTTAAATGGGCGTGTTCACAATCTACACAATGGACACGTAGTCAAATAAAAATGCCTCCGGTCTTTGTTTAGCTTCACCGTTTAAGTTGTATATTAAAATGATTTATGTGCACAAAATTGCGGCACCGGCGAGAACGTAAAAGTTCTACACTCATTTCATGAAATATGCATTTGGTCCATCGGCATTTTTCAATCAATAATACAAATTGTTTGCTCAACTGCAGACTATAAACACCCTGTCAGACTTATGTACTTAAACACAAATTATGATAATAATTCCGACTATAAATAAGAAGTTGCCTAGGCACCATCAGAAAAGTATGCAAATTGGATAATTTAGATTTATATATCAGAATTTAATTGCTGTAAATAACTGAATCAAAATTTTAGATAAATATGAAAACATAATAATAGTAAAATGAGTAACAAATTTTTTTAGTTTAATTTTTTGTAATTGTATGTTTACATGTTCTCATGACTGAAGTACAGTGAATATAGTTTTGAAGTTATCATATCGCAGTGTGAGGGCATTTGAAAAATCTATAAAATAAATTGACCGACTGGACGACAGCCACATATGCCAATAAAATATTTTATCAGACGTACGTGTTGCTATTAGATGTTAAAACATCGACACCATATCCCACCCACCTCCCCTCTAACCAGTGCGTCACGCACGCATATCAAATGACGCCGTTGGAGTGTTGAAAGCTTTGACGAGACGAAAGTAATGGGAGTTTGGGATATGGGGGGGCGGAGGCCTGTAGGTAGCCAACCCTTTTTTTTATGGTTGGTCAGTGGAGGATCTGGTCCCTGATTATGCGTCCTGTGGCAATAAATTTATATTGAAGACGTGCGCTGTTAATCAAATTGAAGTGTTTGATTAAATTTAAAATTAAAAAAAAAATTGATTGAAACGATTTCTGCGCAAAAACAAAACACAGAAAACGAAATTAATTTGTGAGCACGTGTTGTGTGCACAATATTCAATTAAATTATGCGTGCGAATATTTGACTTGTATATTTATACCTTTCTCGCAAAATAAATGCTAAACTTCAGAAACGTGTCGCAAACTGCGTGGTTATTTAAAAACACGGCTTGCTTAAGTGTTGCACACTTTAAAGCGCCAAAAATGGCCAACTGAAGTTAAATAACAATTTCACTGCTCATTAACCCTAATTTGTATGTAAATTTTAGGGAACCTCATAGCTGGCGCCCCTTTTCTCTGGGGCACTTCGCCTTGCGTCCCTCAAAATTTTAAAGGATTTCAGCGACCGTTTTGTTTCGGTATATTTTAACTAATGCAAACGACATTCAACGGTTCTGTGCCCAGAGCTCCGCGTCTTGGCTTGAAGCGAAACGAGCCAAGAATGCCCAACAGCAACTGGGTGCATCGTGCTTACCTAACTTAGAATTAATTCCCCCGACTATGTGGATATCATGGTAAAAATGTAACTTTCACCACATGCTGCTAACTTTTGATTACACGGATGCCATTCATTTCATAACTAGTCTTAAACACAAGTCGCATATTTTGTGGACAAGGCAGAAGAATGCAGTTAGCAAGGTAAAGCTCAGTTGTAGTAAAATAGTTAAACTAGAATAAATGATTCATTCTATTCAATATTTTATAAAATAAATTTAAATTTGGCCATCCATCGATTAGCCTAGTAAATTTGGCCGCAAATTGTGTTTTTCATGCACGTTATTTATTTTGTTGCGTCGTGTTGCATCCTTTTGGCACCATCTCTCCATTAATTCATCTGGCGGCAAATAAACAAATGGCCGCACAACAAAATGGACTTGCGGCAGTCATTATTGGGCGGTTATTGCTGTTGAGAATGCAGGAGTATAAAACAAAAATAAGTATTAAGCTGAACAATGCCAACCAACAGGCAGCAGATACACAGAGAGAGAGAGAGGGAGATGAAGAGAGAGAGAGAGAGATATGGAAGGATGAGAAACAAACAAGAAATGGCAACGCTTTCAGGCGCCCATGCAAATTCAATAAATTAAGGCAACGACCATTAATTATATTTTAAATTACAATGCACACACACATACACACACACACACTCACACACATGGGCAACTGGTGCTTTTACTCGGACTTGTCCAGAGAGAGAAAGAGATAGAGAGAGAGAGAGAGAGTTGTACCCATTCAGTAGGCAAATTGTCGCTGTTTATCGACATGCACCAACAGCGCGACAACAACGCATAAAGCAACAACAAAAACAACAACAAAAACAACAAGAATAGTAACAAAAAAAAAAAAAGAACAAGCAACAACTGATTGTCCAAGTTGCCATCCGAATGACTGCCAACAAGGCCATTGTTGCCGGTGGCAACCGCTTGGATGACGCCATGCATCCAAACAATATAAACAAAACAAATAAGAGTGCTCAAGTCGAGTGATCTCGTCGCAGAGATGTCCTTTATGGGGTAAGTTACAAGAAAACAATATGAAAAAAATTAGTTGCATTCAAACTGACTTATTTGGTTGCCACATTTAAGTGTGAGATTGACTCAAACTAACTTTTTTTTATATATTATAAAGCAGAGAAGAGATATTTTCCATAAATGTAAGCAACTTTATTCTACCCTTTTGTACACTATTTTTTTTATTGGGCACAGAGTAAAAAATATTACAACATAATTAAAAAAATTGCTTAAAAAGTTACTTCTACTTCAGTTGGATCAAGGGATGATACTGCTGCTGCTGCTGCTGTTGCTGCAAGTGGCAGATGCAGAAGCAGTCTGACTGTTGGAAGCCCATTAGCTGCACGTAAACAATGGCCAAGGCTGTTGACAATGGCGGCATGTCATTAAGGCTGACATAAGCTGCGGACTGCTGACGTGTTAACTGCCAGCGAGCCAACTTTTTTAATTGGTTTTAACTCACAACTTGATGGTGATTCCATAAGCCGTCAGAAGGCTGAAACTGTGTCTTCGCAGAATATTGAATTTTACCCACATCGAATTTTCGGATTATGATTATAATATGGAATTCCACTTATTACTTAAACTGATCGCTTCATTATTTTTGCCCTCTACTTTTTGGCTTTCTGCCGTTTGCCGCGCTTGGGTTTTTTCTTGAAGGGTCCCAGACCACGTCGCACCATTGTGCCACGCCACCAGGCCTGCAATTTGATGGCGCACTCCATGCGATGCACCTCAAGATCATGGAGTCGTTGCTCCTCCTCCTTCTTGGCGCGATACTCTTGCACGAATTCCACATGCTGCGCATTCACCTCCCGATGATGCGCCAGTGATTTTGTCTGCTCCAAAATCCGCAGTTCCCAGGCCTCCGATTCACGATCGACGCGACGCAGCTCGCTGGCATAACGCTTCTGCCACTCGGTGATGCGCTCCTGCAGATCAGCCAGTTCGCGACGGCGAAAGGCACCCAGCTCCTTGCTGACACGATCCTCTCGCGCCAGCCGCTGTTTATAATCTAGGATGTCCCGCAAGTAGGCCCGCTCTGCATTCTCGCCCCAGATCTGCGCCTGCGAGATGCGTGATTCCTCCCAGCGCTCCACCAGACTGTATTCCAGATCGTTGACGCGGGAGACACACTTCAAATTGTATTTTGCATCTGCTATGTGCTCCTCTGTCTCCTGCAGTTTGGCAGCGCCGTCGATTTTCAGCTGCTCCAGCTGCGCCTCCAGTTGCTCCAGCTCATCCTTGGAGTGCTGCAGCTGCTGAACAGCGACAGATTCCTCGCTGTTATTGCCACTTAGCGCGGAAATAGCCAAATCCAGGCGACTTGGTATTTCGTTCTCCAGCTCCTCACTACTCATGAATATCAGCTCGTTGGCCGCATGAAAGAAGCCCCGCAGCGCATCTAAGTCCCTTTCGTATTTCAGCGCATTTAGCACACATTCATCCAGCTTGTCTGTATCCTGATCTGTGTCGCCGAGCAACGACTGCAGGCGTGGCAGCCTTTTACCCGTTAGCAGCACACGCTGTGGCATCGCCTGCTGCCCAATCGAGGAGCTGCGAAGCCGCCGCAGCGAGGCTGGCAAACGTGGCGGCGGCTTTTGCATGTGGAGGCGCTGGGAACGCTGCTGCAGGACGAGCCTATCGATTGTTGTCTTATAGGTGACAGCCAGCATTAAGCGCTGCCATTCCGCCTGCTCTTCCACATTTAATCCTGCATCGGGGGACGCCTCCATTGCAACTGGCTGTGCGAGAAGGCATAAAAGTCGCAAACTCAACCATCGATATGAAATGTTTGACGTTGGCAAGGCAACTGTGCGCCTTCTGCCACACTTTGTGTCGCTTTGGCTGTTTGGCCAAGCGCCAATAAGCATGCTACGCATTAGTTGCCTGGCACCTTCCACCCAACCCCCTCCAACCCTTCGCTTATGTGCGAGCATGGCATACTCGTAGTGCAGGATAGGAGAAATAGTCACTGAATTTATTTGCCAGCTTTTTCACTGTATCCTCTTGCGGCTTGTCCTTTTGGGTTCATTCACTTCTTGGGACTAGCCATGTAAGCCTGCATTTGCACAGTCTCTCGCTCTCTCTCTCTCTCTCTCTCTCACTCTCTCTCACTCTATCTGTCGACTTCTTCTTATTCATTTCGCACTCTGTCTGCTATATATATATATATTTATATATATGCTTAACCCAATAAATGCTGCGCTGATTGCAAGTTAAATTATTGGCACCCAAGACGCCAGACCTGCATTGCAATTAAATTATCGCATTAACCACAAAAACCAACGCACCGCACGGCAATTTTTAACAGCAAGAGTTAAAAAAAAATAAAATAAAAATATAGAAAAGTATTCTGCAAGTGTATCCAACTATCGACAAAACTTAACATTTTTTAAGAGCCTTCTGATCGTTTTTACTGACAGTTGTTAATACATACTTTACATACACATAAATCTCTAATATAGAATCGTAAATCTATAGTCAGGTGATAGTATAACTTTAAGGTATATTTCATATTTTCAATGTTAACCAAATACAAAATATGCTGCACTTTTCTCTGAAATCTATTAAAAAAAAAGTTCGTTTTGAGGCAATTCAAATACAATAAGCATATAATTTAAAATATTAAGTTTCTTACATTTCTTTTGTATTATATGTAAACGACAGCTATTCATTTATAATGTTAATAATAAAAGTTAAAGTTCTTCCAATAACTATAAATTGAAGAACATTTTGCGAGTAACAAGTTAACATTTTCACAACATATTCACAGAAATCACTGATTTAAATTTCAAGTTGAAAAAGAAGGCGAAAATTCAAATGAATTTTCAATGGTTTGCCCCAATGTGCCACAATTGCCATACATGGTTCAGACAGTTCAGTGGCATTATAAAAGCACCCGCAAATGGTCAGTGCAATGGCTGAGGCTATGAATGGAGTGCTATGAGAAATTGCCCAACGTACATTCTCATATATATTAATTTAATGTCCGCCAGTGTCTCGCGCACACACACTACAACACACACACACACATATACACACATATACACATACATCCACACACTTGGAAGACTGCATGTGGCGTCTTTCGCACTTGGCGAGTGGCTTCGCTGTCAGCGGCCATTATTTTTAATAGACTGCAAAGAAAAAGTTTTCAGTTTTCTACTTCATTGACTGCAAATCGGGAAAAGGCGCAGAGAAGTCGCCGCCGCTTCTTCTGGAATTAAATGCCCCAAAATGTATGCTGTGCAGCGACTGATAAGCAGCGAACACATTTATACACTTACATCGTGCCACAAATTCTGGCATTTGCAGCAAGAAGCCATACACATAAATTCATTTTGGCCAAATTTTCCATTTTTCCTTTCAAACTTCACACAACTTTCCATGCAAATTTTCAACGAGCAGCAGCAGCAGCAATCCCTGATATATATGTTTAAGCAAAAACTCGAAACTCATTTAATCCAGTTGGCGTTGACGCAAAGATTATTTTTATTCAGTGAGTTTGTACAAAAAACCACTGGCAGCAATTGCTGCTGGACAAATAATATAAATAAATATTGTGCAATATGAAATATTCGATTTTCAACTATTATAGCCCAGCGACATAACCGACTAAAAATCAATCAGTCATATGCCCTCCACATTCCTCCCCCTATATTGTCTATATATCTCGATATCAGTTCATGTCCGCTGGGGCGCAACTATCGACGATTGCATGTCAGCTTCACATTTTTTTTACGTCATCACAAATGTGGTTTAGGTGTAGCAGCGGTGTTGCATGAATGATGTTTGCAACAGTGGCGCTTCAATTACTTCTGTTGCTTGGCAACAGCTTGATTCGAGTGGGTTCAATTACTCAATAATATTTGAAAGTCTGCATAACCAAAAAAAAAAAAAATTAACTGTACAAACTGATGAAAAAACCAGAGTATAAAAAACTTTGCTATTTCCCTTTGTTTACAAAGACAGCTCCATTGAAATTTAATGGGTATATATTTTGGCATAAATATCTAATATTATTATGATTTAAATTTTACATCGTTGGTAAAGATGTAACCAGTGTAATCAACTCATAATATTGGGATAAAAAAGTAGTGCTTTGAAAGAGTTATTATTATTATTATTGTTGACCTCCCTGATCAGGCCAAATTGTGTGCCGAAGGTTAATGATTGTGCTTCATCTTTCAGACATACTCACTCTGCTCGCAGCATGCTCCTCACTAAAATGATATTTTATTGTATTATATTGCAACAATAATATTAAAATTATAATATATGACTTTCTTGGTATGTTTGGATCAAAGAGAATCCTGCCTGTTTTTGCTGCGTTTCGTGGATATGTCTCGTTTCTATTACTAGTTAGTCTATAAGATTTACATTTGATATATATATATTTATTTGCTTTATAAAAATGTATTCACTTAAATCATATATCGCCTAATACGAAATGCTAGTATTTAAATATGCAATACGTTAAATTGTCAAGGATTTTATACTAAATCATGTTAAATCTCTTGCCCATAGATAAGTACTACCCCTAAGAGCCATTAACTACAAATTAAGCTCATGCCAGAGAAAAACACACACACACTCTCTCTCTCTCACACACACACACACACCACTCTGCATATGTGTACATAGCCAGCTGCACTTATGTATGTAGCCGGCTTTAGTTTGGGCAGTGTAAATAACCAAAAATTTTATATCGCGAACCGCAACCACGACACCGTGACGACAACGGCATATGCCAAGCGAGAAGCCCAGGCTATGCCAAGCTGCAGAGGGGTAGGTGCAGCCTGAGCAGTGGAGTGTCCGGGTTCCATGTCCGCCGGCTGACGTTGCCGGAATGGCTCTGGCTATGGCTCTGGCTCTGGCTCTGGCATGGCACTGGCCCTGCTTGTGATGGTGACTGTGTGAATATGTCAGTGCGTTGTTGTCTGCGGCCGGCGAGTGATAGACGCAACCATTAATTCACATTCAGGTGCTGCACGCTTGGCTGCCCAACTCAGTGCCTCCCCCGGTATAAAAAAGTGTATGTGCGAGGACAACATGTGTTTTCACCCACCTCAAATTTGTGAGTGTGGCAGAAGGGGAGTGGGCAGAGAGGCTGCGGTCTTTGGGGGGGAGCAAAACTCGTGAAATGCATGACAAATGCTTTGGCTAGTGCCAAACCGATTCTCAGCTCGTTTCTGCCAAAACATAAAAAAGAATCATGACCTACTTGCTGGCAGTGTGTGTAATTACTAAGTGCCTGGACACAAGTGGAATGCATGGCTAAAATCGAAAGTTGGCCAGCGCCTCTCTCAACACTTGACACTGCTGTAAAACCCAAAAAGGGCCAAAGTAAAATCAATAAGGGCAGGTCCTGTGGCACAGGCCAATGCCAAGCAACCACCACCAAAAAAAAAAAAAAAAAAAACAAAAGGGAAACAAACATACACGCAAAATACACGGCTAAGAAATGAGGTAGTCATGGGAACGCGACTCGATAAACAAATATCAGGTTAAACCTTATGCGGCTATTCAAATAAGGTTGCTTTAAAAATAACTTTGAATGGCGCATTTATTGTATTTGGTGCTCTGCTCGCCGCGTTGCCACACACAAACTGTGTCATCAACAGTCGATTGCAGTTCACCAGTGGCAGCTGAACGACGACAACGAGGCACAGGACTAAAGGACTCTGCATTCCTTTGAGATGTTTCCACAGGCTGAGCTGGAGAACTACAAGTTGCAGGTGGAGTTGCTTCAGGAGAAACTGCGACGCAGGTCTGTGGCATATCTACTATTATTATTAATAGTTAGTTAATATACTATTATTTTGTATTATTATTTAAGTATTTAATTTCACACTGCTAAGTTGGATTTTCAATTTCTAATTATGTAAGAAACTTGAAAACACCTTCTTCACAAAGTCTTCAAGTCAAGTTCTCACGACTCCTTGAAAACTGAATCAAATGAATTAATCATTTAATTATATAAACATTAATGTTTATTAAGTTTAGCTGCTTACTGCAGAAAAGTGTAAAGTAAACAACAATTTCCTAGTCCGATTCCGAATGCCATTCAGAAAAGTTAATATCAAAAGTGACATTCTGAATGAAAGTAAATAATTAAACTTTATGAAAGTTTCATTCACGTTCTTCGCCTTAATTGCCATTCAAAAAATCCACAGCGAGGACAATCGCCATCAGCTGGAGCACAAGTTGGACAAAGTACTACAAAAGCGCAGCGAGCTGTAAGTAAATATTATTTGCTGTATGCAACATGCCCCATTATGACTCCAGCTGTGTATTCACTTTTAGCGAAAAGTCCGTGCGACATAAAACTCGTCAGGCGTACCACGATTTTTTGGAGGAGCAGGCACAGCGCAATGAGCGAAACAAAAGGCTCGTCCATATGCTGGAGCGGATTGATGAGCAGACGGCAGCCATGTCACAGCGCAGCGAGCGACTCAAAATGATGAAGGTAGTGTTACATATATATATATATCTGTATAGGAATATCTCAATTATATATCTCATTTACACATATATGCACACAATCCAATTTGTATATATGTTATATCAATTTCAATTTAACTGAATTGAGGTATTCCTGTCCATAGAACTAAGCATCAAATCAATTAGTTCCTTTCGATTGTTCCTTTCCATGTGCAGCTGCAATATCAAATGTACTTTGCCAAAATGGTTCAAAATCAAACACTGCGCTGCATCCAACAGACAACAAGTGCTGGGGGCACACAAACAGCGCTGCCATATCAAGTGTTGATACAGCCACCGGCAACGTTGCTGTCAAATCCGACAAATACACCAGGATCGGCAGCTTCGACAGCCAATCAACCTCTAAACTTAAATCCAAATCAAAATCAACCTTTGCTGTATCCTATGCCAGCTAATGCCACTTCACAGCAATGGGCATTTGCCACCCCCACGCCAGCTGGTATGCTGTTAGCCCCACAGGTAACACCTCAACAATTGTATATGCCGTACCCGGATCTATATGGAGGAGCTGGACAGTCGCTTGGCAACTCCAATCTGTTCGATCTGCGCGCAACATTGCGCGCCCTGGACAATGAAAATGCTGATTTGCCGGAACGCATATCTCGCCTTGATAGGGCTGCCGAAAAAGTCAATGCTGACAGGACCATGACAACATCAAAGGCACCAACAACAACAACGACGACCACAATGGGAGTTCCTTGCTCAGCGCAAGACAGAAATGCAAGGGACCTGAGCAGCACGACCCCAACAACGCTGGCAACGCTGGCAACATCTTCATCTTTGATATTTGATAAATTGCCAAAGACGTCAGCGATGACTGAGCTGCCGACTGCAGCTGTTGCTGCGGCTGTCCCTCTTCCTGGCAATGGCGACGAGTTGCGGGGGGGAAGTCAGCAGTCAGCAGGAGCAGGAGCAGGAGCAGTGGAGCTGGATGACTGGATGCCAAATTCACGCGTGACTAAAAACGAGCATGAAAAATCGCCAAGTGTTAGTGGCCATAATGAGCCCGGACGGCAGCCACAGCAGCAGCAGCAGCAGCAGCAGCACCAGCAGCACCAGCAGCAACAACAACAACGGCAACCTAATTTTGAAGCATACTTTGGCGAACTAAAAATCGATGAGCCCTGGCAGCCAATAACAACAAAAACAGCAACAACTATAAGGCAACGACCTGGCGACGATAGAATGGAGCAAACGGTGCGTGCGGGCGTTGGAGGTGGCAACATCCTCGTTGGTGGCATCAGCAACAGCGATTTGCTCGACGAAGTCAAAGCCAGCCGCGCTGCTCTACAGAAGGCAGCGGCTGCTGTTGATGAGCAGTTAGCTAGAGGTAATCAATTGTCGCCACCAGCAACCACCCATGAGACATACTCTAAGCCCGGAGTGTCGATTGAGAATATTGAAAATGCCATTTACGGCGAACGTTTGACGGTTGCACCAACCACGCCAATCTCAGCCAGAACAGCAGCCACAGCAGCAGTTGCAGAGGTGGCAGCAGCAGCAGCATCAACACAAGGATTATTTGGAAATGTGTCTAGCAACGCGCTGCAGCCGCAGCAGCAGCAGCAGCAGCAGCAGCTCAAAATGAGCAGCAGCAACATGAGTTGGAGCCGTTGCAGTTACCACAGTTGCCGGATGAGCAGCAGCAACTGAGTTCACATGATGCATCCCAGATAGATTACGGGACATATGATGCCAACCGTGTTTATGTGGACACGAACGATCCCAGCTATGCCAGCATTGAGTCCAGTCAACAACAGCAGCAACAGTTGCAGCAGCAGGGAAGCGTTGCAGGCGAGCCGATTTACAGTGAAATCGGAAATTCCCAAGTCGAGTATCAGCAATATGCAACGGATGCAAATGTAGCAGCTGCAGCATCAGTTGAAGCCGAGGTTGATGCTGAGGCAGGAGCCCAACAGCAGCAGGAGTACTCCAATATGGATTACAGCAACTATGATGCAACACAATATTCAGCTGACGGTGGCTATGATCCCAATGCCTATCCGGGTTACATATACGATGAGACCACGGGCCAGTATATTGCTGATCCCAATGCAGCACAGTATGTGCCGGATGGCAGCTACGCTGGCCAGGAGTATGATGCTGGTGCTACGAATTATGACTACTATGGCGAACAGCAGCAGCAGGAGCAGCCGCAACAGCAGGCGGAACAAGAGCAACTGCAACAACACCAGGAACAACAGGAAGCCGCCGCCTATTCAATAGCTGAAAACAACAACAGCGGCATGGGAACTGAGCAGCCACAGGAAGTAGAGCAGGGCACGCCTCCAACCGATGCCATTCCCCCACCGGTGCCGGCGGCCAAAGCAGCTCCTGTCAAGCCCACATCGATCCTAGCGTCGACAGACAAACAAGCGACGCCTAATGATGCGCATCAGCAGCAGCAGCAGCAGCAGCAGCAGCAGAAGAAGAAGAAGCGCGTTAATTTCGTTGACAGCAGCGAAACGGATGATAGCTCAAGCGCGAAACCAGCGCAGGAGCCACCCCCCACAGCACCAACAACTGCCGCTGTGCCTCCCACGGGAGCCGCGATAGCCGCTTCTGGCGCCGGCGCCGGCAGCGAGAGCGATTTCGATTTTTCAACGAGCAGCGAGGCGAAGAATTAAAACAAGAGCAAAACACTTCAGCTCTAATTTGCTGCCATTTGGGTAAACCAATGAGCGACCGGCGACGAATGGATACAGCGACCATTCAATGTGACCGCATTCAATTTATAGCCATTGCCATAGCATTTTTGCCACTTTTTCTTGCCTGTGCGCCATTTCCACAAAAAATAAAAAACATGAAAAAAAATATATATATTTAAAAATTACGCTACGTAATAAATGCAAATATTTTATAAATTCTTCTCTGAAGTGGCAGTGAAAATGGTTTATGTGCTTGAATACAAAATTATGAACTTTCACAAAACATTTCACGTAAAGTGTGCTATTATAGTTTATTCATGTTGGAAAATATATAAAAAATCAACGCTCTATTAAATTTGGAAAAGTAAAATAAAACTTTTAAATTAGCAAAAGGGGTAGCCGGTTGAAAATTTGCCACGATTATTTGATTTAAATTAGTTGGTAATTGTAGACGGCTGTGGTTAAATGATATTTGCCATATAATAAAAAATTGGATATTTGTTGAATTTTTAGTTTAGTCCTGTTTTGGTTCTACCAAAATTCTGCACTTGACTTGAATTTAATTTATTTTGCTGCAGCAATTTAAAATTTTGCAATATGAATATATTAATTAACAGTCAGTCTGTACTAAAAAGCTGATTTTAAAGACAATAAGACAATATTTGGATAAAGATTAAGTTTATTTAGTTTCACATTTCACAAATATGAATAAAATGGTTTACCGAAAACAAGTAATGGGCCAATTGTAAAACGGAAAACCTGTTTGGCCTAAAGTCATACTTGTGTTGATTTCAAAAATCACTTACTTTAAACCAAAACAATAAACTTGAATATGAAATCCAGTCAGTGCTTGCGCAGATTGATATGCACATATTTATACATATTATTGCATACATATACAAATAATATTGCAGTTGTTTGACCCACAATTGGCGAAGTGAATACAGTGTATGCAGCATTATATTAAATTTTCAGATGTGTTAATAAGATTCACAACTACGAGGCATAAATTGTTTAAAGTGCAATTGTCAGTGAACCCCAGAGTAAACGCATTTATTAACAATTCCCGCTGGCAAGTTGTGCTTATTAAGTGCGGCTATCGGTGAAAGTTGTTTGTTATGCACAATAATATAAGCAAATTCCAGATTCATGAATCACCACTCAGCTGGTCCATTTCCATAACACTTTTAATTTATTTAATAACAGACACAATATGTATATAGAGACACGTTATAAATTTAAAAAATTATTGTTCAAATTTCAATGCACTTTAAGAATAAAGGAAATGTCATTAATGATCGAAAGCAGAGCAGAATTTAAATAAATGTCTATAAAAGTCTTTGTTTAAATAAAGCCACTCTGAAAACGACATATTAATTTTGAAGCGCTTTTAAAATAGTCAAATTAAATAGCTTAATTTATGTTGACAGATTACATAGTAATTTGTAACATTTAGAGGGAAATTCTGCTACTTGCTTAATAAAATAAGTTTTCAGATATTTAATTATTCATTTAAAATACGCAAGTGAAAAACATAATAATATATAAATATCATATATACCGAAATTAAGTAATATATTAAAATGTAGCTACTGTTTCATTGAGTTAACCAATAGACTCGTTATAGTAAAATCAAATTTGTCCTAAGTATTAATTGAAAAATTGTATTATTGATCTTTATAAAATACTTTAACCACTTTAGTTTACACATTTGTATACTTTTATATATAATAACTTTTATTTTACATTTTTTTTTTATTTCATGCTGGTGATTTTAAAGTTTTAAGCTTTTAGTTAGTGAGTTTATTAATCTTTTTTTTTTAGAGTATTTCATATGAACAATGCACTTTTGCAATTTTATTTTCAAATTTCAATTAAAAGTTTTGGGTGACATAATGTTGATGAAAACGTGTCGTTGTTAATTATAATTAAAATTATTTTTTAAGCTGATTTTAATTACACTTGAAGAGAAATTTATACCAGTTTGTTAATTTATATTAACTTCTCAGGGACTTTTTTTTCTTTGATCGCAAAAGTATTAACGCACTCAATTAGTCAGTAATTCTATAATTGCACGCAAAAATCAATTCCCGTGGGTTTGAAATAATATGGTATAATTTAATTAACATATGCTTTGGCTTTAATGAATCTAAAGTGAACATTGAAAACATCATCTAATTTTCGTATGTTTTAAAACAAAGTGTTGAATTTCACTTCTTAATGAGCAGAACATTCGAATCTGTTTGAAATGGAAGCAAACAAAAAAAATACAAGCCATGGAAGGTTTTGAGTGGAACTTTTGAAACAAAAATTTGCAATTAAATGTAAAGGCAGAAACCTCAAAGGCAAATACAAATGTAATGGGCCACAATTAAATGGCCTCCGACAAATTCCCAGCATCGTTTCACATGAAATGAAAAATGTTCACCGGTCCCAAAGTTTTGCCAAGCAGCCAACAGTCGCCAGTCGCAGTGCGAGATGAAAGGTTTGAAATTCGATACCAAACACAAAAACAGCAGAAAAATTGTGTTTATTTGGTGCTCAATTTGCATGGACAAAAATCAGTATCGGAACGGACGCTTTTTGAAGTTTAATCCAATGCTTAAAGCGAGTCAGTAAATACTAAATTGAATTGTGCCAAACATTAGCATAAAGCATAAAGCTTATAAAGCGTTTATCCGAACCAACATTATATATATAGACAACTTATGCCAATCAGTATATGGCCGTAAGAATGTGCACTGACATGTTTTAAGAATAAATTGCAAAGCAAATCAAATCGACACGTCGTAGGTGCAAGAAGAAAGGATTGCCAGAATAGCTACAGCCACAACACGAATAATTGAGTGCTGCTTATTTATGCACCCCAGGCAAGCCAATTGGAGGATAGACAGAGGGAAAGCGCAGACAAGTGCAAACAGCAGGCAAGCCATACGGTGAATACCCAACGGGCACAAATAACTGCATAAAAAAAAAAAAAAAAACGATGGAATACATATACATAATCAGAGCTGAAATTCAATTTTGAAATAAAACGCAAATCGAGTAGCGAAACTCTCAATGCCGTGCCACTTTGCTAGCACAAACATTGCCATTGGTAGGTTGTTGGTCGGAGCGGGGAAGGGAGGCTGATGTAAGATATGCTGCAGCCTTCCATGTCGATACAAAAAAAAAAAAATACCATACACAAATATGTTCGTGTACTTTTGTTGCCAAGTTCGGCAAGCAAGGACAACAACATTTGTGATACACGCGGCGTATGATTGACATTTATGCAAATGAGCGTTTGGGGTGGCGAATAGTTTGCGAGTATCGCCTATGACAATATTTATATAGCAGCTACTGCATAAATACAACCCTTTTCCCACACAGTTTATTACTCATTTACATACGATAAATGGAAGTGAATAGCGCTCAAAGGTATTACTCAATTAATACAGGGTTGGAGCCCAGTGAAATCTATCCATTGATTTTTATTTTTTTTTTTCAACTTTTGGCTTAAATGAACTCTACAGGATTCTAAGGGATTGTTTTTAATTTTACCAAGTTGATTGACAAATTGTTGATGAATTGTATGTAAATATTTAACTTATTATTGTAATCGATATACTGTCATGCCTTTTTATTTTGGCTTTGGCCAGTTCGCCCCTGGCAACGCATATAATTCCACTTTTGTTCCAACATGTACGAGGCACTGACATTAACGCTAATTGAAAGCATGAAATGCAATACATCGCTCCATAGACAAACATATGGGGTATGCGACACCCATGTCGTATACTTCATCTATCTGCCTACAGTTCAGCGACTAAATTCTATACCAGCCCAACCCATTTCGTGCCGTTTTCATGGTGAAAAGATAACAAAAGTTTTCGCTATTTTGCTGGGTGGCAACGCAAGAATTTTTCTGCGTTTTTACGCCAACTTATTATTGTTTAAATATTTACACTACAAATGGCAGAGCTGACAGGGATCTGATGGGATAAGGGCCACCTTTCGCCGTGTGCATTCTGCACGCGACATATGCGCGGCAAGTTCGAGGCGCAAAAAGTTGTTGCCACAATTTTTTTTTTTTTTTGTTGTTTTATTTTGCTAGGGGGGAGTTGTGGGGACCATTGTCACGTAGTTGTCTAGATACTCGGCTGACTTTGAGTGGTGCTGCCAGCGATATGCATATGAAGTGACTGACTCTAAGCGCCCAGCTGACGGCCTCGATAGTGACATTTACTGAACGCTGAAATTCTCTCAGTGCAGCTTATTGCTTAGTTTGCTATAAGTCCATTAGCCCTTTTCCAGTGCAAATTACTGCGATGCTGTGAAAGAATGCCGGATTCGTACAGTCGTTGTAAACATCACGTCGGTCACGTCTCCCAATCGTCGACGTTCGTTCCAAACACGTCCAGCGCAATTTTTATACCCTGTCCTCGTAAAAATGAAACGAGTGCATATCACAAATTTGCTGAGTAACAATCGAAATCGGGCATACTGACTATGTAGGCTATATAATGTGTTAAGTATATACTTTTATACAAGTTTACATATATATATATATATAATAATAGGGGTGTACAAATTTGAACTTGTGTTTATGCTAAAATAATAATAGAAAGTAGCGGATTATAAATAAAATTTACTAAATGAAACAAAATTCTTTAAAAATAAAGAATTTTGAAATGACAATGCTTTGAGCTCATTAAATTATTTTAGGTTAATTACTTACTTCAATATCGATTAAAATTGAACAAAATGTCGATATTACAGGGTATTTTCCATCACAGACGAAAAGCGTATTCTTATTTCTATTTGCTTGATTGTTTAGCTAGCCAACTGTAAGCCAGACACGTATGTCTATTTTACAATGATGGCAAACATGTATAATAATCATCATCATAATGGCTTTGAAGTGGCGCTAATAATAGGTAAGCACATTAACATAAATCAGTTGAGGCTTAAAACATTTAGTAACATAAATCCAAGACGGTTGTTTCAAATGCAACTCATATGCCGCCAAATTCAATTTATGTGCAATTTGCGAACAGGCACTGCAAATCATACTAATAAGCCACAGACTGAAACCGAAACCTGTTAAGGAATCCAAAATTGCAGTGAAAATTGCAATAGGCTTAGCAATCTGTAAATATAATTATTAAATCAACTGCTCTTGAAAATTTGGTACGGATGAGAGTGCTCGATTGCCAGATATCCTTTTCTTGAGCCTAAAGCACAATATGCAAATTTTATTTTTATCAGTTTGAAATTGATGCAACCAAAAGTAAACGATTATTGTTCGGCTCCATTGCTCAATTTGATGGTTACAGGGTATCGAAATCTACATATGTCATATGCAATTGATATCCATTTTCATCGATGTGTATGACAGAAGGCAGCTTCATATCCATATTCATATGCAAAACGTGCTTATCTCTGGCAATGGTACTTGGGAATCTGTCTGGCTTTTGATGTGGGTGACTCTGCTTTGGCCTTTGCCACTGCTAGCCAGATGACAGTCGAGCAGCCAAGCGAGGGATGCTACTCATTTAAATCAAAAGCAATCGCCTGTCGACTACATTGGTGTTGCCTGGCGACCAAGGACTCGCATTGCTCGCATTGTCCTGCCCCGGCTAATCTGACTTGTCTTGTTGTAACTTTGAAGAGACATGTGTCGCATTGTCTTGGGGCAAATGTAACTTATGCAGCAAACGCACAGCCTTAGGCTGTCAGACAGTCAGACAGTCAGCCAGCCAGCGAGTCAGCCAGTCAGCCAGTCAGCCAGTCAGAGAGTCTCTTCTATTGATAATATCCTTAACCACATACTATCTACAGGATTTTGCGGAGTTTTCACTTTTATTGTTTAAGCTTTCAGCACAGATTGAGCGCGTATTATTGAAATCCCTTTTGTGGGCGCTCCAAGATACAGACACACACACACACACAAACACACACATGCACACACCTACAGACACACTTGAGTGCCATACACCACTTAAGCTAGGCATTGTTTTGTCCCGCTCCTTTGTAGGGATTGGGCTGCGCCATTACCCGCACTTGATTTGTACAAAACAAAAGCCGTGTTACGAATTGGAAAGTTATTTGAAAGCATTGATTACATATCGATACCAAAGCAGATTAAAGTCGTGCCAGGCCACAAATTCAAGAAACCACCAGCCGCCAACATGGCACCGACCGCTGGCTTATCCATCCTGGTTCCTTGACTATTGATATTTCCCACAACTTGCTGGCAGTGCTGGCAATACTTGAAATTTGGCCAAGTGTTTTCATCGATAAGGCAATGTTTATGGATATTTCTATGGCCAAAGCAAATAAGCTGGTGCTGTTAGCCACTTTTATTGCCAACAATTGCTTACTATTATCAATTAGGAGAGCAAGACCTACCCCATTTTAGCCAGCTTATGCATTAAATTCGCATAACAACTTGATTATATAATATAAATCTGTCGAGTTTGAATAAATTTGTACGAATTTATAACTTTGCTAAAAATTTACAAGCCGCATTTATAAATATGCAACACATTAACTTTCGCTTGTAATGCGATGTTAAATTTAAAATAGAAACAATTTTACAAAACTCGCTACATAATAAATTTATACTACCAAATGTGGACAAAGTTTGATGGCTGTTCAACATAGGTTTTCATGTCCTTTTCATAATGCAGCATTTACTAATTTTTAGTAAATTTTTAGCTTAAACTAGTAAATTTATTATTAAGCTAATTAGTTCTTTAAAAGAGAAAGGTGATATTTTTGCACTATTTATGAAAGGCCATCAATCTTAGAGATATATATATAAATATTTATATTCTATTGAATTGCTGATAAGTGAAGTGTATTCAATGGTCGGAAGGAGGAAATTTTTCTAATTTTGTGGTACCAAATGTTAGAGTAATTCTGATTCTGTTCAACTATCTGATTATTTACTGTATGTGTAAATAAGTACTTGTATTAAATATATATCTTAAAATTGTACTCACTTAATATTAGGTAAATGCGATCTATTGAGTGGCTTTGTGCGGCTGTCCGTTCTGGTCGCCCACTACATGTGTCACAGTAACGCCGACAATACAAATACGCAATATTAAAGTAAACATGTTAAAACCATAAAAACGAAACTCCACAAAGTGGCGCAACGGGCGGTGTGCAACTGCAAGAAAATATTGCAAGGAAGCAGCAGGGCACAACAAAAACACGCGCCAGAGAAATCATGTAGAAAGCATTCGCTATTGCTTCGATGTGTGTGTGTGTGCGTGACTGAGTGTATATAGTGCCTGCCACGTTTGCACAAACTCTAAGGCAATATTTTTTGCGCAAGCAACGAACTGGCGAACAGTTGACTAATGCACAACAATGGCGACTATCCACTGGTGCTCTTAAAAGTGGGATTCGGCAAGCAGAGATCGAGTGGAGTGCTGTAGAGGGGGAGACAGGGGGCTGAACGAAATATGTGAAATCATGAATAAACTGCCATGTGCACAGCGTTCAGCATTTGCCATGGTTTTGAACACTGCCACAGCTTTGGCCTCTATGCCCTTTTTTCGCATTGCTTGTGCTGCTTTAAGTTAGAAATTTTTTTTCTTTTTTGTTTGTTTGTTTGCTGCTGCCTTTGTGGCAGCTTCCTTGTGGGCGCATTTCTATGTTGCCGGCAGCGCTTGTAGGCCACCGCTAAGTGAACCATGGAAGAGGCAAACGGAACGCCTCTTTGTATGCAAGAATCCCAGCGAGGAACTTGAACTTTGTCCCGCACCCCACATGGCGGGGCCATTTCACTTTTAAGCTTTCCCTCGCTTTGACCACGGCCAAAGTGTGCACAATAGGTGATGGGACAGTTTTAATAACCAAGATATTACTTTCTACTTTTAAAGTTAGTTTTTTGTTAATCTCTGTTCGAACGTCTTGATTGGAAAATGAAATTATTGAAAGGATTACATCAGTCAATAGCGGACTAACAATTTTGCTGTTTTGATTATTAGCTATTTAAGCAATCATTAATTATTCTTAAATGCAATAGAATTTCTTAAATTTGTAGTAAACTTAATAACTTAATATTCTGATAGCAATAAGTCATTCCATGTGTTCCTAGTAATCTATCCTAAAATCTAAAGTTCCGATTTTGCGTGTCTAAAAAACGTTGTTGGAGCAGTTTCCTGTTCTTCCTTTGCGAGACGCTTTCTAGTAATCTTTCTTCCAAGTTTTGTAATTGGAGCTCCTAAGAAACTGCTGTAATGGGTAATAAGTGTAGAAAGTTTCTTCGACATATTTATGATAAACGCTTATCCTTCAGAAGGATCAACTGCAACTAATAACAACAATTTATGTTTACCTATTTACCCGTCTGTCTGAACCCGCTGATATTAGAAACTATAAAAAATAAGCATTTCAAATTTAAAAATACAATTTCGCATATACATCGTTTATAATCTGCTGTTTTTTGATATTATTTGATCCGTTTCATTTACATCAGTTTTCCTTTATCTCAATTTTGAATAGAAAACTATTTGATTGATTAAACTAAAGGCAATTCCAAAAAACAATCTAAAATGCAATATCGTAAATTGAGTCTGTAAATGAGTGAATGCTGATTTTTTGGCCTCTAAGAAAATCATTTTACACGCAGCTGGGCATTAAATCATGCGCACCCAAAGCAGTCACTTGCAGTGGCATAAATGCAGACAACTATCTTATATATATATATATGTATATATACATGTATATATATTTTTTTTATATATATGTTTTGCAGCAGTCTTACTGCATTGCTTGTTCAGCAGCAATGTCTTCTGTGTGTGTCGTGTGCTCGTGCGAAAATATTCTATTTTTCCCGTCTGCTGGCCTGGGTCATTTTTTCTGGTGCTGCCAGCTGAGCTTTAGTGATGAAGGGTGCAGCTTAAAAATGAATCATTTGACTTTTTCGTATTTAATAATTTATAAGAATTAGCAGAGATTTGCATTTTTCGCGCCCGTCCCCTCCTCGCTCGCAGTTGGTGCTGCAAATTTCTATTTAATTTCAAATTTATTGCATGCAATTTTCCATCCGTTTCGCTGCGAATTCTTGTATCTTTCGCAGACGCGTTTTCAACTTGAAGTGGCCCACAAAGGGCAATTGCAATGCAGACTTCCTCTAACATAGTTTGAGGCTTGTAGTTTGTTGTGGCTGCCAAGTGTCGAGCGACCGAAGTCTTTGGTGTTTGACATTTGCTCAAGCTCAAGCAAAGGCTGCCTGCGATGCTTCATTAGCAATGCCAACAAAAATGAGAGCATAGACCAAATCCCTACTCAAATTGGTATTCAAGTTATTGCTTTTTTTTTTTGCTTGGCCGGGCATGCAAACAGAATGCGCGTTAATTTTCATCCTCATTTGTCTTTCAATCTGCATTTGCATTGGCAGACGAGTTGTGGTGATTGTGGCTGCTCTGTTTGGGTGCAGCATTTTGTGCACACTTCTTCATTTAAATTTGATATGTTTGCTGTTGCCGTTGCTTATTCTTGTTGTATTCAACATGCAGCAAGCTTAACTTGCCATTAATGCTGCCAAGCGCAGTGCTCATTCGACGAACATCATCATCGTGATTATCTTTAAGAGAACATGGAATCTGGGACCTGGGCGTAGTTGCTACGGTTGCTGCAGCCGCTGCTCATTGGTTGAGTGAGCTCTGAAGTGTTCTGAAGCGAAAGTTCTTAAATTATTATAATTTCATGCACTTTCCGCTATCAAGTTGAGCACTTTGAGTCTCAATCTCTCTCGGCTTAAAGTTATGCAGTAATTAATTAACATTGCTTGCTTAAGGAATGAAATACAAATAACTTTGACATTTGTTTGCATAATCTAATTATGTATCTATTCTTGCCATAAACGATGCTCAACAGCACTTCAGCCATGCAGCAACTTCAGCATCTTTATTCGTCTGCGCAAATCCCCATCCAGACAGACTTGAAGCAACACAATCAAAATTCCTGCAACACACAAATTTATGACAATATTCCCAAACGCGTCTACGAGTGGAGGACTCTTAAGTACCATGTGGCATGCACTTCCATTTCACGCAAAATGCAGCTGCTAAATTTAATACATACACATTACTCATAATTGACACTTTAAGCAAAAATATAAATAATGTGAGAACACTCAAAGTCATTTGTACTACAAAGGTTTAATTATCAAAATGTATTTAGAATTTAATTGATATGTGAAATTTCTTAAGCTTGAACATGGCAAGCCGTATAAGGACGAAAGCAGCTCTTATCCAAAGAAATTACTTTGACAAAAGGATATCACATTGTCAAACAAGTTAAAATGATCCAGTCGAAACAGCTCAACAAGGATACGGATTTGAAATACCAAGAAAACTAACTGATTTCAGTTTGTTTCAAATGAAAATAAATTTTGGTAAGCAGAGTATGTATTTTGTGTACTATCATAAAATAATAGGAAATCAGTTTGTACCGAGGGATAAATTAATTAAAATTTATTTGAGTTTGGTAAATGTGAAATTAAATTCTAAATATGGAGTCTCTCCCTCCCGTCCGTTAGCATATTTTATACATTTACTAATTTTCCCATTTCTGATAGTTTTTATTTTTCTAGTTTTATTCACAGAATTTCTTGGACTCGAGCATTCTTGCCTCATGTTAGTAAGTAATTAAACACAAATTTATGCTTTGCACAAGATCCAATGAAATGAAAATATTTGCATTAATGTGTAATCAGACTCTTTTATTTTGTATATGCTACATTTTCTAACTATAAGTAGGAATTAGTACTTGAAATGTTATTTAGATATATACATATATATATATATAGCTGGCAAATATTGTGCAGTGTGCTATTTGTCTTAATAAAATACAGAAGTTTCAAGAGTTTTTTTTTGTTTTTATTTTTCGCTTGACCAATGCCTGAATTGAATTACATTGAAATTGAACATGTTAAGCAATTGAACTGTTTTGCTTATTTTCTAAGAAATTTCCATTATTATTATTAAATATGATGCCGATGACAGTGCGGTATGAGAAACCTATATCGAGGACACACACACAAAGTTGGTTTTCAATTGATGAAAATGTTTTAATCGATTTTATGCAAATGATTTCTTTTTTCCTTAACTAAGCCTTTGCAAACACTCAAAAGCTATTACAAAATATTATTAATAATAATAAAATGTTCGGACCTGCTGGATACGGACAATCGTACACAAATATATGCTGTGGATATATATTCTGACCCATTCTGGCCACAAATAAATAATTTTATTTTCTGTTAGAGATGCAAATGTTATGCAAACAAAGAAAACTTCCTAATGGAATTTCTCACATGTCCAACATATGCATAAAATCTTCTAAACAAACATTTCATCTACCTTCACCTCAACCACCTACTGTGCAGCGGTCCGCAACCACTTCACAAATATGTCAAAAGAAATGTGCCCAAAAAAAAAAAAAAAAAAAAAACCAAAAAAAATAGAACAGAGTTTTGCATGAAAAGTGAGTCAAGTTTTGCAATTTGAAAGACGATAGAAATTCAACGGCTGCCAATCCCAAATATGCAAATAGCCGTTCCATACCCAAATATAGTAACCATAATACAACTTGTATATGTATTTGTAAGCTTTTGCGTATCCATTGCAGAGATTTGTTCATGTTGTTGTTGTTGTTATTGTTGTTGTTGTGGCTAAGCGATTTGGTGCATTGTGGTTTTGGTACACCGAGCTAATGAGTTTGTGGTTTCCGGTACAACGAGCATAATTGCTTTTAATTGCAATAAGCAAACTATTCAGACTTGTAGTAGTTGTGGTTGCAGAAACATTGCAAAAAAATACGCTTATTGGATACCAATTTTTAGTTTACTCAAATGAACTTCTGCTTAGCAAGATATCGCTTTTTAATCGATTGTTCTTTTCTCCCAGCGTGAGTTGCATAAGAATTTTCTCTCTCACACACACAGAAAACACATAAACAAAACGACAATAAATTGCAAAATTCGATGCCTTATCAGCAGGAGTTTTAATTGGAATTTCATAATAGGTATAATTAATATTAAACATGACTAATCAGCAAATCATGCTTTAAATTGAATGCGTACTTAAATTACGATCGGACAAATAAAAACTTTTCGGGCAACTCCAGTCATTCGATTCACAATTAATACAATATCCCAAACACTTTGCGTGTTAAAATGCTAGCAAATAGTTTCTTTTCCTGGAACACACACATATACACACACACACACAACTCGTTATGGCATACACAAAGTTGTGGCGCCTCAAATCGCAGCCACCACAATGTATGAAAAGTAATTCCGCTTTTGTTTGCCTATGTGTGTATGTGTGCTGATGTGTGTGTGTAAGTGGGTGTGTGTATAGGTGTGGTGTGATGCCAATTAGAGAGCACCAACAAAACCACAATAGGGCTATCATTTTTGTTATTATCATAGTAGTAATTGCTAATGGCAACAAAATTGAATTTACTTCTTCTATAGCAGGTTTAAAGATTAAGTCAAAGTGTTCACAATCAGAAATCGATATTTACTCCACATCTCTGCAGCATTAATATCCGTTGAATATGGGATATAACTATTCCTTAAGCAGCATTTTGCAATTTGCATTTTGCATTTAATCTTCATTTGTAATTTCTAACAAACTGTTCAAGTTTCATTTTGATAGCAATCGCTTTGCTCTTTCGAATTTATTAACTGTGTTTCTGTTGCCCACTTTTAATTGCATTCATTAATCATGATGTGCAGTGTCAATTATTCCAATCAACTGCCACAGCTGCTATGGCATCTATATCTGCAAAAGATGGTAAGAAAAAATCTCTGATAATCTGCAAGTGAATGTTCGGTAATTGATTTATCGATGCCGGTTCAATTGCAGACAATTAAATCATATGACATAAACCCAAAGTTAATGCAACTTCTATATTTGTAAAAACTTACTTCCAATGAGTTTCATGGCATTTATTATTATTTTTTGCCATTAAGTGTGAATACTTTAAAACAAACACAAGTAGAAAAATGATTTTTCAACAAACAATTTGAATGTGATTTATTAAAATTGTAAAATAATTGGACTGCATTTTTTTGATGTCCAATTTGCTTGTTTAAAAGCGCGATAAATAAAAATATTATACTTAAGTTTTAAATAAAGGATTATAAGAAATAAAACATCTAAATTTGAATGTGATGAAATAACAAAAACTTTTGACTGCCAAGTGTTAAATAAATGTTCAGATTTTCTCAATTCATGAGCAATGAGCAGAAAATTAAATTTTAAGTGTATTTAAATTATGAATAAACCTGAATTGAACTATCTTTAATTGTGACCGCATATTTAACAATAAAATATATTCAACTGAAATTTCCTTTTTGCGATAGTAAACAACCGAAAAGTCGGATAAATATTTACACTAATCCGAAATAAACATTATGTACAAATAAGTGTTATCTGATTTTTGTTTATTACTCTAAATGATTTTCTTTTTTTTCAATATTCATTGTGATAATTTTTATCAAAATATTTGAGATTCAATTGGTCGAGTTGTTGTTATTACATGTGATTTATTTACAATTCTTTTAGTGTTGTGATTGCATTTGTTGTGCAGTGTTTGACAAGCGTAAACATGCCACGTGCATTCACACACACTCACACATATATATATATATATGTATATATATATATGTACATGCAAAGTGCTGAACGGTTAGTTCATAAACGTTGACAATTAATTCAGCAAATGGCTGCCATTGAGCTAATTGGAAAAGCTAAATGCGAATGTGAAGCCAATGCTCGAAGGGCCGCCCAAACGGCTGCTTGGCCTAATGAAATTATTTGTAGTAATTAAATGGCACCCTGGGGCGTGCTTTTAAACCGCTGCGTCCACACAAATATGTATCCACACACAACAAATGTGATTTGAACAATAACGATTGGTGGAATGGAACAATTACATATACTCCAAATATTTGTACAGATATTAACAATTGCCTGAAGGCTGAATTTCAGAAAATAGCAAAATGTAAAGATGATTATGGGTGGGATTTTCATCAATGATTTGTAGCAAATGAGTGAGTCAGGATTACATCAAACTGTTCACCACTAGACTGTAAAAATACCCATGAACGGGAGTGAATAGAATTGCATTTAACGTCCTCATCACATGTCAAACACATATCATATATGGTTTTTTGATGTTAAAAGATAAAAATGAATTGAATGAAATATTTTAGAAAGAAATAGAAAAACAATTCGTTTTTCCACTTGCAGTTCCGACCCATTCTGTTTGCTAAAATTGCAACATTGAATTTTACTTTAGTTAACAAGCTATTTTGTCTACTTTATACAATAAAAAAAAAACAATGCTTGCTCAAGTTGATGTTGTTGTTGTTGTTGTTGTTACTGTGGTTGTTCTTGCACAATATTTGTACTATTAACAGCTTTATTTGTGGCTGGCAAATAGAGCTGGGGCAAAAAGAGGAGCACATCACTTAAACTGCATTTAAGCAGCACCTAAACCCTTCGGCTACACATAGGATTTGGAATCGCTTAGTTAGTTATTCGTTTTTAGTGCCAGCCTCAGCTCAAGAGCTTTGTTTTTAGTGGAGCTGCTGCCTTTTATCTATGCAGGCTGGCTGGCTGGATGGCAGGCAACTAAGTAGAGAGCTTCATGTCCTGGAAATCCTCAGCTCATATCGGGCAAGCCACAAATTCCAGTCATTACAAGCAATGACTGTAAGCTGAATGCTGGCCAAGACTTTATATGCCGAGAACAGAAAACAGTTAGTTAACCAATTGCCCAGTTGAGCGCTCGACCATTCAGCTGGAGAATAAGGGGCGCACAGGGACATGAACGGGGACAGGTGCCAGAGCACGTCCAGGGGCAAAATTGAGCCTTAGCAACAATTAAGCAATTTTCAGGCCGTCAAGCTGCTGTTTAATTGAACAAGCAACTATATTGAAGTACTGCCATTCGTAATAGGAACAATTGTGTGTTATTCAACAAGCCTGCTCCTCAATCCTCAATCATCGGACATAACTGTAAGCTGAAGACTGCAAGTTGCAAGTTGCAAGCTGCAAGTGGCAAGCTGCAAGCCTTCTAGATTTCTATGAATAAAGCGCAAACGTTGCACAATGTAAACCAAAGTAATCTGAAGCTCAGCCCCGCAGCGGAGATGGGCGTGTGGCAAGTGGCACAGCTTGCGGCAGCCCACAAAGCAAATGGGGCATTGCGAGCAAAATAAAAAGGCAAACAACAAATTTTGCAATGCTTCCAATTGCCAACTTCGGCCCTGTTGGCAAGCGTTGAGGCAACTTTACGCTGTTTTTGTTTTCTTTTCTTCTTTTTTTTTCTTCTTTTAAGTGGAAAACTTTTTCGTTGCGCGATTTCGAATGCGAAAACGCTGCCTACAATATGGCTGCAAAAGTGCCTCAAATGCAGCCCAAAAGTGGCTCGGATGGTCGGATGGAAATGGGGAGTAAAATTGTGTTGACGCCCGATCAAATCATGGCCTTGAGCTAAAATGCATGAACTGTTTCAATTTCCAAATGGTGCTGACCAATACTGATGTATTCAGACCAAAAAGATTATGAGGGATTTAATTGAAATCTAAATGAAAATCGAAATTGAATTTAGGCTTTAATGCTTACTGCAATACCACTGCAGTGCTGATTTGATTGTCGGTCTTGGCACTGGCACAAATGAATTTCAAATTTCCATAAACAAAACAATTGAATGAGCAGCGAAAATATAAACATAAACACGCACACACTTAGCCATAAAGCAATATACGGCTATATAGACACACACACACACACAAGCACATCAAAATGCAAATAATCAGCGTTATATTCCCGCTCGCTTCGATGTCGCTCATCCGCCGCTTTGGCCCCCATCGCTAATCCCGGCACGCAGCATCAATAAGTCAAACACGTCAATGCCAAGCACTGCCAAAATGGAAACATGAAAAAATAGAAAGAAAAAAACAACAAAGAGCAAACAACAAACAGCAAACAGCAACAAAAGCAACTTGAATGAAGAGACAAACAAGAGCAAAAGCAGAATTTATTGTTGCTCAATGTCGCATTTATCATCAGTTTATGCTACTTAATCGAGTCGTCGGCGTGCGTTTTTCTATGCCCCTGTTTACGGTTTGTTTCCAAAAATGTTTCATTGTTTACATTCTGCGTGTGTGTGTGTGTGTCAAACACACGCTTATTGTTTTTTCAATCAACGCACACACACACACAAAGAGACGCGCGTGCTTAAGTATTTTTCAGCGTCTTTTCATGCTTTATGGCGCCATTGAATTTTTCGTTTGTTTTCTTATTAAAATATAATTTATATGTGTAGTCGCTACCAGGACACGAACAGCAACAAGGCAACAACACACTCGCACACACATACGCACAGCTTCAATTGCTTAACAGAAAACAAAGGAAAAAAAAACCAAACAACGACAATAAGAAATATGTCGTCAGTTTCCAGTCGAAACTTAGTTGCCCGTGCATATAAAAGCAAACATTTTGTTATTTATGTGCATGGCAAAAAAAATAAAAAAAAACTAAAACTAAAAAATATGTAGTAATAAAGACTTTTTGAATATCATAAACAGCTGTTATAATAATCATAACTATTCTTTTTTTTTATGTCATTTGATAATGTTTCGTAAAAATGACAAAGTTATTACATTTCTATTTAAATTGTTTATCTAAATTTATTGCAAAATTTACTTATCTCTTAATCTCTGTCTCCAATATATCATTTGATTTTTACGCAACGATGTTTTAAATTTAGTTCAGTTCAACCTAATTAATTTCAGTTAGACAGATATTTACGAAGTAATTGTCCAAAATTTGGTAATTTCATTTATTTTATTTGTTTGGATTTTGCTTTGAAAATTTCGTGTGCTCCTTTTCATTAAATGCTTTTGAAATAGCCTGTGCTGGTTGGGCCAATTTGGCCAGCTATTTATTTGGACTAGTCGATAAACGGTTAAATGGTCAATATAGTCAGATTGCCGTTACTATTAAGTTACTTGCAAAACCAATTTAGTTAATTTTCAGCTCGAATATGTATGTTTGTTTAATGTGTATAATATTGTTGCAATTTATTGCTCTATATGTTTACACATTTTTCAAAGGGAATTTAATTTTTCGGAATAAATGGGGCATAGGCATATTCGCATTAAGCATTCACGTATATGTTACTTACAAAAGAATATAATAAAATTGTTGATTCTTTGCGGATGGCCAAGTTAATTTCGTAAATAAATTCATACGATTTTAAAATATTTTAATAAACTGCTTCAAAAATGAAATGAACTTATTTTGGTTATAATTAAAGTGGTCATTCGCTCAAATGAATCCCATAAATTTGTTCATTAAAATATTATCTAGTGCAGTCAACTATTTATATTCCATTTGGCTGCATATTCTTGACATGAAAATTTACATTTGAATTAAATATGCAAAAAAATGAAAGTATTTTAATTATGCATTTGCCTATGCTTTGTTAAGCTACAGTTATAATAAATCAGCAGAAATAAAAAAAAAATTTTTTAATCGTTAAATGAATTGTTTCAATTAAGCAACTCCTAAACAAAATCCAGACAGATCAAGTCAGTTATGATTGTGATAAGTAAAGCAAGTTTTAGTAGAAGTTACAAAAAAAAGCAAATAAACACGAATCTACTGCAATCCAGACGAAACACAATAAAAGAGGAACTTTTTGCAATAAAATAATAATGAAATGCGAATCGGTGGCAGTCCGGTAATATATTCTATATAATTCGATGTTGCATTAAATATGGTCTGTCCAGCAGACATACAGATCGACTGTGTCAATCACATCACATAAATTAGGAGTCGCCAAACTTTTTTAATTAAATGCCAGGGCAAAGTTCTTAGCATCTGAATCTGTTTATTAATCAACACTCAGTAAGGAAATAGACAAAGTTCTAATGAGTTTATTAATCAGCCATAAATTGGGACCACACCCCCCCTCTGGAGGAATAGTCCAGAAAAGTGTCATAATTTAGATTGTTCATCATAATGATTACATGGCTTACAAGCCGCTGGCTAAAAGATACATTTGACAACTGTGACTTGCTCATTCACAGGCTTAAAGTGGATGGCCAAGTTAAAGCCTAAAAATGAATCACACGTCGCATTTGTTTAGTTGGCTTGTCCGGCGGCCGGCGAGTCGCCTAATTAATGTGCAAAGTGTCAATTAATCAATCAGGCGATCGATCAATCCTAGCAGCCAAATACAATAAAGTCAATACAAAACCAGCCAGCGCCAGGCATTGCAAACCAAATCCTTTACTCAAAGGCGAGCAATCCTTGGTGTTGTATGTATGTGTTTGTGAGTCTGTTTGTATGTAAACGTGGGTTAGTATTGACAGGATAAACTCAACGAGCTGTCAAAGCAGGCTAGAGCAAATAACTGGCGACAAAGGCAAAACGGCCAAAGAGTGTATAAGCCAAAAGCAAAAAAATTTAAAAAAAAGAAATAAATAAAATGGAAGGCTATAGTCAAGCGGGAAAAGCGGGCACAAAACGTTTTGGCAAATAGAAAAGAGAGAAAAAAAAAAGCTAAAAAAAGAAAGTACTGCATGCCGTAGAATGCATACTCTTGCAGATAGAAGTCCCCTCTTTAATATTGATTTAAAAATATTTTTTAATTGCTTTTTGTTTTATTTTTGAAGAATAATACGCACTGAAATAATATTTAAGAATCTTAATCTTATTTCCCGTCTAAAAAGAGTGCTTAGAATTTTACTGACTTTAAATTGCTGCGAATTTCTTCAGAATATTTTAGAAACAGAGTTTTTTACAAAAGCTTTTCTGTCAATTGCCATGTTTTTTTTTTTTTTTTTGGAAAGCTATATGCCTTGATCGGATCTGAGTCATATTGCCTGCATCAAAGTGATGAATATATTGATATTTTAGGTTAGCCTGAAAAAACCTGTGAAATTTGTTATGCATAGTTTATAAAGAGGCATATTTTTTTGCCCAAAAGCGTGTGAATTTATTTAGGACCTTTTGGATGGAAAAATGGCTTTAGACAAGAGTTCCTCTTCCATCCGATAGTTTGATAGAGAGCTTTTTATCACCAGATACTTGGATAATACCGACTCCTACTGCCAGCAGCAAAATAGACAAACACACGAAAAGACAGAATTAAATAGATAATGAATTTATATACCTCATCGTGTCGGACATGTGTGGGTCAATGCCTTACAAACCTAATGACAAAATTATACAACCCTCCACAAGGATAAAAACAAAAAAAGGCGTAGAATGAGAGGCAGCTGCATAGCAACGATCCACGGAGCTGGGGAAGAATATAATGAAAATGTTTACGTAACGCGCTGATGGATGCTGAAAGGACTTATTTGTATGTCAAGTCAAAGAGAAATCGAGCTACGAACTTGACGAAATACGACAAAACGCCGGCTAATTATGAATAAATTACATAAACGTGGCAAGACTGTCGGAGTGTGTAAGCTGATTGAGACTTGACCATGTTATTGTGCGCCCGGCACAATTATAGTTAAATGCCAATGCAGAGATATAAATAAATAGAAATTGATTTGCACGGGCAGCAGCAATTCAAGCAAACAAACAAATATTCTGTAATTCAATTGTCCATCAATTGTGCATTTAATTAATTATTGGTTCAACAATTATGATAAAGTACCATTTACTTGGAAGGCATTCGATTCCATATCGATTAAGTGAATATATTATTTCCAACAGCTATTTATGAGTGTCTTAGCTCTGTGACATTGTCAAGTGTGCAACTTTTATTTGTAATTTGCCACATGGTGGAAATTCTACTGCAGAATGCAGCACACAAAAATTTGCCAGTCATGTCTTTAAAACAGTTGCCAATTCCACAAAACGCCAAAATTAATTGCGCAACATAAATTGCCGGAGTTCACTGGTTTTTTAGGCAGCTTGATTAATGTCTGACAGACAATTTGGCCCTTCAGGTGGGCTTTCTCTATGCTCGCTGGACTTTCTCAAGCTCTGACATAATTTGACAAATTTTTATATAAAGCCATTTGGCTTGCGTTTTTCTCAATTGCTCCCAGATGATGATGATGATGATGATGAGTTTTCAAGTCGCGAACACTTAACGCAAATGGGTTAAAGTCTGCAAAGTCTTTGTGTGTGTGTGTGTTGGTGGGAGGAGTGGAAGGGGGGGGGGAGGTGTGTGGCTATTCCATTTGTCAGTGCAATTCAGCAGATTCAATGTCGGGCCACCATCAACAACTGGCTATGCAATTAAAGACCTTGTTTTCCATGCAGTATTTTGGCTCATTTGGCAGAGACAAGAATTAGGCGTTTTATGGTCAACATTCTCGTATTCCCAGCAATTGAGAAATGGTATTGAGTAATGGGCCAGGCCAGACTCAAATGCAGCATCATCAGCCGAAAATTCCATTCCTACAGATAGCTTGCTCTCTCCACATCGCTCTCTCTCTATTTCTCTCTCTCTCTCTCTCTCAGTTGAACAACTGCGCAGAAGCTCTCTCTGCCGGCAGTCGTGTGTGTTCGGCTTTTGCCACTTGATGTGGCACTGTGGGTCAGCAACATGTTGATTTGTCGTGCTCCAATGTGGGTTACGACAAGTTCAGTTGACTATGTCAATTGCTATTTGTTTGGGTGTGTGTAAATGTGTGTGTATATGTGTGCGGCTGCCGCAAATTAAACGAATTGCGGCTCGGTGCTGGCAACATTTGTTGCCGCCGTAGCCGGCTCAAGCAAATGAATGAATCGCCAAATGTTTGTGGTCAGAGCCTCTTCAACGGACTGCAGGGTGTTCTAAAAACAGAGGTATGTGGTTGGCTAAGCTTAGTCCTGGAAACAATTAATTTCGTTAACCATTAATGGTACTTATAATACTTGGTTGGTTTTTGCATGAATTCACTCAACATTCAAGAGATGCTTGAACTAAATAAATTTCCCAGAATTTAATCTTCAGTGTTTTTACGCATGTTTTACAACTTTCAAAATTGAATAAGAGATTTGGCAATAACAAAAAGTTGAGTCAAACTAAATCTAAACTATGTGCGGTATTTAATACAAAATATAATACTCTTATCGAGAGTGCTCGACTAGTAAGTACCCTTTACTAAGCTATTAAAAATAAATAAAGGTTCGCAGGCCGGAAACTAAATCAAAATTCAACAGTTCAACAAAAAACTTGCTGATTTTTATTTATCCATAATGGGAATAAGTTCAGGTTAACTAAATCTGTGTTTCTTATCAGATCTAAATGAAATTTATAACATCTTAAGGTATATCATATGTTGAGTTGCCAAATCTACATCTCTATTACTTTCAAAATATTTGAAAACTAAAATATTCTATTAAAGTGGTTAAAAATATATGGCTATTATTTCTATGAGAATTGGAAATGTTTTTATTGCATCGGTTTACAAAATGCTTGAAACCTTTCAACCAGCACTCAACACAAATCAATTATGGCCCGAGGGGCTCTGCTTGTGTGGACGAGTATTTGTTGCATGCATTTTTTATGATCCTTCATGTACGATGTACGATGTACGATGTAGTTGGTCGAATGTTTTGTTGACGAAACTTATCAACAATTCAATTTCGATAAAAACTCGTAAAAACTCCTCATCGAATCGTAACTCATTCCCCTGTTCAATGCATTTTTTAGCGCATCAACTTTGGCTCTGCGCTCGCATATATGCGAGTAAGTGTAAGTGTGTGGGTGTGTGTGTGTGTGTGTGTGTGTGTGAGTTTACGCATGTGTTGAGTTTTGGTATTTGAATTGTCACATCTGCTTCATAGCTTCAAACTCATTCATCACGTGCAGGCAGCTTTACGCGCTATGCGGCTTGTCAGTGTTTGCCAATGCAATCATTTTTATTTTGCGAAAGTGTGTGTGTGTGTGTGTGTGTGTGCGAGTGTGAAATAGAGCGCATAAACACAACAATGTGAAAGAATACACAATGGAGTTGGAGCCCCAATTTTAATACTCTAATACCAATGGAGTATTGGAGTCTATGTGCTTTGTAAAGTTTGGCTGTTTTTATGTTTACAAATTTGAAGAAATTAGGAAATCGATTATTGAAAGTCGATAAAAATCATTTATCTTACACAATCAGATATCTGAATTGGCCATAGCTGAGGTCAACTCATTTTTAAACTAAGTTACTCCCTTTTAGAGTCACCAAATGTAAAAGGTATATTGCTGGTAATACCCTACAAAATCTGATTTTGTTGGCATTACTCACGCTTCAGAAATCCTTAAAATCTCCCTCAATTTACTTGAAAGGCAGATACATTTCTTCTCCAACCCACCATGTTCTGTGCTTGCTATCAGTTGTTCTTACCTGTTTGTCAGAGTATTTTGCATTCGGTTATATCAGACTGCAACGCTCCAATTTCTCGTCTCTTTGCCCCTTATGCAGACATGGCTCAGACTATAACAATGAGTGTTTTTTCCTGGTGTGTTGTCGGTGTGTATGCGTGTGTGTTTGTGTGGTTTATACCGTGAATAAGCACACTACGGCCGTAAATTATGGGCAGACCAAAAAATGCACTTTTTAATAGCAGTTAGCTTTTGTCATGCAAAACTCCGGCCAAATAGGCTCTGTTCGCCGCTTGTTGTTGTAATTTGGCAAGCAAAACAAACGTTTACACATTGAATTTGCAATATTTTTTTTGGTGTTTTTAGCCTAGAGAGTGGTTTCTGACAATTGAATTGCCCACAGTCTAAAAGTAATCAATATTAAAGTTTGGGCTTGCCAAACTTTTTTGCCACACATACGAAGTTCTCATCATGCAGCAAATGATTAAATTTGGTTTTCTTTTTTGCAATTATAACAAAAATCTGCGTCGAACAATTGCAGTTCCTTCATATGAAATAGACACGGACACATATGCTTCAGTCTGACTAGCCGGAAAGAGTTGAAAGAGTCTGCCACTCAAGTAGGTCAACGATTCCAACCACAAATTGCTGGCTTGTCACCTACAAACAGACATACAAACATACATACATATTTACATAGGCTTCTCTGGATTATAGATGCACAATTTTTAAAGCTGTTTTGCAGGCAATCAAAAATCTCTGTTTACACAGCCGGACGGAGTTTTGTTCAAAATTTGCATTGATTTTTAAATAAAGCCAATTCTATTGTGTGTTGTGTTTTGTATCTAAAATTCAAATCGCGTAAATAGAATTTCCATGAAGTGCTGACTAACATTGCGCACAAAAGCATGCAACACTCAATTGAGTTTAATTGCCGCAACGCTATTATTTGTATCTGCAATATCGGGCAGGCGTTATTCAAATGTACCCAAATTTATATCTGTTTACATACACTCAGAGAACAGAAATAAGCTTTTCCTGTACTTTATTTCGTAAAAATTTTTAGAAAAAAGATATGTAATTTCCACGTTCATTTTGTGTGTACTCAAAACACTGTTTAGAGAAAGTAAGCTTTTGAGAAATCATATTTCTGAAATATAATCTGAAATCAGAAACGTTTTTTATTTTACATATTATTGCATTTTATTTGTTAGTACATTTCTGAAAAATATTAAAAATAATCATTCTAAATGTATGACTTATTATTTTACTTATTCAAAAAGTCAGTATATTTTTCATGTTATTGGGCTAATTTTTATTCTGAGTGTGAATTTAAGGGCTACAACAACAACAACAACAACAGTATTTTAAATGCGCCAAATAAAAGCTACCTTTAATTGTCTGCCTATTATTGGTAAATATTATAGGCATAAATTTGAAAATTGGTTTTTGGAAGGCGCGTTAATTAGTTAAGTAGTAGTTATTGGGGTGGTTGCTGATCATGATGTTGTTTGGACAATAGTTTTGGGGCACCGTCAATTGTGTTGCCTCTGTTGCAAACAAACAATTTGAAAAAGTTCACATCATGCAAAATAGTCTTGCTGCGCCGACTTAGTTTGCGAAGCCTTTGAGCTGCAAAATTAAATAGCAAAGCAAAGTGCATGGCTAGTAAAAGTACCTTTTTTTTTTATTTTTAGTGTTTTACTATATTTTTTGGCAGCAAACAAGCCGTGGCTGGCACAGCTTCCGCCGCTGCCTGTCACTAGCATGTTTTATGTGTGTGTGTGTGTGTGTGTGTGTGTGTGTGGGCTGTGGGGTGTGGCACTCCCGCCTCTATAGTGGCCTTATGGCATGTGCAAAAAGTAAAAGCGAAGTTGCGCAAAACTTTTTAATATGCTTGCGAAATTTTATCAAAACTACAAAATTGCAGCAAAGTGCCAACTGCCTGTGAGCGGCACTGACTGCAACTGCAACTGCAACGGCAGCGGCGGCAAAAGACAGCAAAGGGCGCTACTGAGCCAACTGAGGAGTTGGCCAAACAAAACACAGTCAAGCGAAACCTTCAACTCAATTTGGCAATCGCATTTCTTGCTCTACTTCCGCCTATTCAACTTGACTCGATTTGCATGCCGTCGACCAACAGCTACACGTGTGTTTGTGTGTGTATATTGGAGTGTGACTGTGTTGTGTGTGTGTGTGTGTGTGTATATTAGAGTGCGACTGTGTTGTGTGTGTGTGTGTGACAAGCGACAAGCGTCGCGTTGCCTTTATGTGTGTTTAAGTGGCAATGCAAACGGCAACATTTTGGCGAGCACTTTTCTCTTTGCCACTGACAGTTACACGACATTCGTTTTTTATAGCCTTTTTTTTTGGAAACTTTCTGTGCTAAATTTAATTGCAATGAAAATTTTCATCCACTTGCAGTGGCAACTTGTGAAAGTTCACTGACAAATGCATCGGGGCATTCGCTGTCAGCCTCCACAGAGCTCTTTGCCAAGCTAACTTGTAACAGCCACAAACGCCAACAGCTACTCCATGTATATATATATATATATATACATATATATATTTGAGAGAGTTGGCGTATCTGATTAATTGCCCAAAATTAATTTTACATTTAAATGTCAAATAAAATAATTATACTAGTTGGTAAAAGTTTATCGCAGCAGTGCTTTTAATTGAAGACGAATTTAATGCATGTCGCGTGAAATGAATGCAATTAAAAAAAAAATCAAAATTTGTTAAAAGTTAATTAATCACAGTTATATATTTAAACAAAAAGGAGCGCAGCTGAAAACAGAGTATATATTTATTGAAATATAAACTGAATACTGTTAAACCTTAAATGCCTGAATTTATTAAAAGTAGATAAAAATAGTTGCTCAGTATCAGCAACCGGGTAATTTCGCCATGTTTTGTCTGTATAAACATGCCATAAAAAAGACCATAAAAAAGGTTAAAAATAATAATAAAATAGCAATAATTGAAACAATTGTAGAGATCAGGCATTAATTGATTTAACTTAAATTTCATTAAGATCGGAGAAAAACAATCTAACCACCAAATTATTTTAATATTAAACAACTGAAATTAGCAATAAAATTTGTAGCTATATTTAAGTAATCATTCATTTTCAAATAATACAAAAAAAAACAGCTTAAACTTAAGCCTGTGTAAAATATTAAGGAGCTCTTTAGGAAAATTTAAAATTATCTATATTATTTACAATATTTTAACGTAACTTTTCTACTTAATTTTCTATTACATGTAGTCGAAAGCCCTGATAGATTACTCAAGTACTTTAAATACTTTAACACTCTCTTTAGTTCAGTCTCTCATTTCTCAGACTTTTCGCGTATTTTCTCAATTCAGTGCTCAAGTTTGTGGAGTCGAATGTCAAATGTGACTATTCTAATTATGTGGAATTCGGCAGACCATGCAATTATTACTCATACGCCTCGTCGCCTTGCGTGTGGCATAAAAGCAATTGGGCCAGCAAATTAACTGTGTTTGCTGCTGCTGCTGTTGCTGCTACTGCCAGCTTGGCCACATTGTAAATAACAACAGACACAAAGGACGACAAGGCTCGAGTGTGTGTGTGGACAGTAACAAAGCACATGCTGACATCAGCATCAGTAGTGTGTAAATCAGGATCAGAGTTCAGAGTTCACGGGACATGATTGTAAATTATCTATGAATCTGAAGCTATACCAAAGCAGTGACAAGGCACATTGATAATGATAAAGATTAGGGTAATGATGATGATGATTTTTGCATTTGAGCTGATCTGTTGTAATATTGGGGCCAGGTGTACCACTTGTAAGCAAAACACCAAGCAATTGTTCTTGGCCTTCTTTGCAAAAATAATCCACAAAACTTTAGCTAACAAACACAACACAAAACCAACATTGATTGGGGCGAGAAGGTCCAAGGGACAACTTTGCTATACAAATTTCTATCAAAAGATTAAGCAAAGACAAACAAGTGGGAAACTGTGACGCAGCCGTTGGCAAAACCACCCACACAATCCACCAACCAGCGAACACTTGCCAAGTTTTCGTAGATAACTTTAAATAGTTATCCTGGATGCACTTCAAAGATGGGGATGAGCTTGGAACTGTTTCTTTTCTGTTTGGTTTGATTTTAGTTTATGTCCATTTTATGTTTTGTAAGTTTGACATATCAGTGACACTTATAGCTAGCTCCCTCAACATTGCAGCAATATATTATTTTATTGCATGCCAAAAACAACATAAAAAAAAAACAAAACAAACAAACAAACTAAAAGTGTTCACACCAAGTCATAAAAATACAATTTTTATATTTGCGTGCAAGTTGTAAACATAAATTTGGGATGCAGCAGCAGCAACAACATCGCCACATAAAATTGAAAAGCTCGCAAGTATATTGTTTGTTTTTTTTTTCCTTGTTTTTTGGCCAATCGATTTTTCATATTTTGTTTAAGGCATCTCCAGGCGGCACTCGTCGAGCAACTTTGTCGTGGCCAAAAGGTGAGGGACCAGGTGCTTGCCAACTTTTCGGGCGAACTTTGTTGGCAAAACTTTTCGGCGTATAAGTTGTTAATTTGCGAAAAGAAAAGGCGTTTAACTGTGGTGCGGAATTTTCATTGTCTGGATCAAAAGATCAGTAAGCCATCATAAGTGAAGTGTGAATTATTATAATAGACTACAGAAAATTTGAAAAGTGACTCATTCGACATATCTCGTTACAGTAAGATTAGCCGAATAAACAATAATACTAAATTTTCATTTTGGTTTGTGCTTTCTGTCTAAAAATTAAATATTTTCATTGCTTTAAAAATGTCTCGAAGCAAAGATGACAACAAAAATCGTTTAAAGGGGGGAGGGGTATCAAATGACAACAGAAGCAACAGTGGTAAAGAGGCAGGAAGCGGCTGTGGCGGCGGAAGTGGTGGTGGTGGTGGAGGCGGCGTTGGCGGTGGCAATGGTTCAGATGGAAAAGCCGGAACTTGTGGACGTGGTGGACGCGGTGGAGATGGAGGCGGAAGAAACAGAAACAATGGAAACGATAACCAAAATGATCAGGGCAATATGAATGATCAAAGACGTGGACAAGATGGAGAGAATGGTGCTGGAGGACAAGAAACACAAGGAGGGCGTGGGGGTGGTCGAGGTGGCAAAGGTGGTGCTGGCAATGATGAAAACAACAGTTCAGAGAATACAAAAGCGAAAAGATGACAAAGGCAACGGGGCAACTTAAGGTAAAGTGGAAAAAGGGAAATTGAGAAGAGGTAATAAAAAGAAAGTAAGCAAAATTGATTGAAATAGCAGCAAGAAAAGCATAAAAACCATATCAAGTTAGTACTTCGAATACAGTGCACTTGAGACGAAGACGATGGCTAATGGGCATCCATTGGCCACACAAAAGTCCATTCAGTAAACAACAACAAATCGGGTTACAAAGAAAATAAGTAAATTAAAGTTAACTAAAATTGTATTTTTAGCAGACGACTTGAGGCATGGTCAGCAAAGTCTGTGCATTCATCGAAAACCAGTTGGATTGATATCATTTTATTTTTGCTTAACTGTAAAAATAAATACAAGCTAAACATTGATTTTATTAAAATATGTTTTCTCGGCTATGGACTAGCCAACTCAGGTAAAGGTAAAGGGTATCGGATAGTTTGACCTGATTACTCTTGTTATTTCCCAAAGACAACAAATGCCGCAAGACAGAGAAGGCTCTGGGACTCCACTTATAATAATAATAAAGTAAATCAGAGCAAAGAAATAACATCAAAGTGTCCATTTCTTCAGGATGCTGTTGCCCTTTTCCTTGATATCCATTCGTTCATTCAGCAACTCAAACGTCAATTATTTTGCACTTTGGATGTTAATTGGCCGCTGATTTAAAGGCAATTATAATTAAAACACATAATAATAAGACATAAGCTGTGCTTTACCTACAATATTGATTAAATCAGTGCGCAATTGTGAAAATACTTAAGAGAAGTTGATAATCATGTCGTGTTTCCTTTGGAGCAGGGCCCAGAGAGCTTTAATAGTTATTAAATAATGCTTTTTTTTTGGGCGGTGTGTTACATAGAAAGTGTAAAGTGCAAGGTGAAAGAATATGATTTGTTTGCAGCAACGAGTTGCAAAGATGTAAGAACTAAAGTGACAATGAATTGTCTCCATTGCAGTTGCTACGTTTTCTATTGTTATAGGTTGAAAAGAAGTGTCAAGTGCAAAAAAAAAAAAAAAGGAAAACGAATCTAAAGCAGATAACCGGAATTATTTAGAATTTTCTCTTCAATTTCACTTGATGACTTCTATTTAGGTATTTATGCGGAAGCTGTGTGCTCAGCTTGCAACTCACAAAAAAAAAAAAATTGACTTTAAAATGTAAATAAATGAAAAGGTAAAAATGAATTATTTTTATTAAATATGAGATGATTGGCAACTATAATTGTGGCAGCAACAGAGTGTGCGTCACTGGCGACACGACTAAATAATTGACTACTGTATCAATTGCAAATGTTGACACAAATCAAAGCAGCTCCATAAATCTTCATCAAGCATCCTCATCAAGCATCCTCAACTGTCGGTCAACTAAAAACGAATGAAAAATCCGCCAACTCACGGTCAATTGCAATTCAATTAGACGCAATTAGTGCCTTGGCACGCATCTGCTTGAAATGCATATATATATGTATATATATATATATGTGTGTGTGTGTGTATACACAGATAAAAACACAGACGCTCATATGCCATAGATTACACAGTTAGAGTGTAATTGAGATGAGCTGTGCTGAGCTGAGTTGAGACATTGCATGATTTGCCACTGAGTTCTAGGCTCCTCTCTTACCATACCCCGCTCTGCGCTGCCCCTTCTATGCTTCTCCTTCCGTGTTCCCCTCTAAGCCCAGAGAAGAAAAAGTATCTCATTAGATGGGCAGACACTATAACAACGGCAACGGCCGCTTAACTCATTCATCATCATCAGGCCGAAGGCAGGGGTTCTGGTGGGGGGGGGGGGATTGGGGCATCGGTTTCGAGTAACACAGAATGCTATAGATACATGGATACATTGCTGCAATGCTGCAGCAGCAGCAGCTTAATTGCGAAATGACCCGTTGAGCTCTTGTCGCTGCTGTTTTTGCTGCTGCTATCTTTGCAAGAAGAAGAAGAAGTTGCCCGCTTTTGTTGCAGTGTGTGCGTGTTTAATTAGTGCATGCCCTGATTATGTAAGATTTAAACCCATATGTATGTGTGTATGTTTGTTTGTAGAGCGTTGCATCGCCATATGCACAATGCACATGAACAGGCACCTAATTGGCGAAAGCATCCCGTGCACCAATTCAAAGCACTTCGTTGTCATTTGTCTTTTGATTTTCCTCCTCATTGGCTAATGTCTATATGTATACTTAAATGTATCCATGTGTGTGTGTGTGTGTGTGTGTGTGTGTATGTGTATGTCTGTTTGTATAACATCAGCGCTGCCACCCACAGTGGCAAAAGAAGTGGTACAAAATGCAAGCAAAAAGTAAAAATCATAAAAATATAACCAGCTACACTCGGAGAAATAATTCCAAAATGAAAAGCACAGTTTATTTTTCAGAGTATAAATCCCTTGCTTAAAAGTTTAAATTTAACTGTGATTCAAGCTCGGAAAAGCTTCGTTTGTCAGACAATTCCTTTTTCTTCTTTTTTTTTGCACTTTTTTCTTGATTTATTTGATAATATTTGAATGAATGTTTTTTTTGGCTAAATAAATTGGAGTTTCTCATTCGTTGTTAATAAAATATTTACAGGTGATCAATCAAGTATTTGTCTATATTATATAAGATTTTTGTTCAGTCTGTTACAGCTTCATTCTACCCTTTTGATTAATTTGTGGGATTACATATCTTTTGTCGAGTGTAGCCACATTTCATGTGTGTGTCTGTGTGTGTGTGTGTGTGTTCAATCAGGCGTGCTTAAGTGGAGACGGCAGCAGCATAAAACATCAGTCAAAAGATTGAAGTGCAGCCTAGTCATTGTCCTAGCGTGAGGCAACAGAGATGGCAACAGAGATGGCAACAACAACAACAACCACAGAAACCACCAAAGACGACGATGACGATGGTGGTTGGGCAATAACCACATTATTTGGTATCATTTAATTTCAGCATTTGTGTGTGCCTGCCCCCGCGCCCGAATGAATGTGCTTTGTTGCCAGCTGAGGCACAAAGCGGCGTATTTAATATTTCACAAATTCCTGCACAAATATACAAATGCGGAGGCATGTTGTGCTTGTATTTATGACTCGCGCACAGTTGCCAAGTCAACCGTAGTTCGTTGAGTCTGCAACAAAAAAAAAAAAAATGCTGTGTGGCGCCGTCATCTTGCTGCCAAGATACATTCATTTATGAGGCACAAGGCATCAGCTCAAGTTGATGGCTGGCTCTGCAGCAACGTGTCACTTCAACCACAACAACAACAGCAACAACAACAACAAAATGTTGACAGCCAACTGCGGCAAGTGTAAGGATGCAGCAATGTGGCAAGAGGGGCACGTCATTGCCAATGATTAGCAGCATATTTACTTGACATTGACATCCATCATGAGCGGCAAACATTTTCCAATATTCATTCATATTTGAAGTGTTGCTTAACCGGCAAAATATTAAAGATGACGATAATGTCAATAATAACCAAAGTGAAATTTCAAATATTTAAATCTCGAAATTTTTCAAATTATTAAATATAAATTTGACATTTAATACATTCTTTAATCTAAGTTTGATTTGTATTTGATGATTTGTCGGAAATAAATTCACTTCTTAAGACATCAACTTTGTGACTATGTTTCTTAGATATCATATCTTTTACCAATACGACTTCTGTTCTTAGATTCTCTTCTGATACCCTGTTATTTTTGTTTATCTTATTTCTCGTGACTTGCACTTTATTTGCCTGTGAGTTAATTATGACATACCAACTTTTTATCATACAGACACTTCGTTGAATTCACTGTAAATTCTTACAAAGGGTATGATGAACTTGTGTTAAGGTATGTAACATTCAGAGAGAGAGAGAGTATCTACGGTTCTCCACATGATGATGATATGGCCACTCAGTCCATTATCACCCATAACCATAATAATGCAAAGGTTTCCAAATAGCTTCCACCGATTCTTGTCTGTTTGTATTATATCTAAAAACCCACTTAAAAATCTTATTATTTTTAAATAATTAATTTTAATCGAATATATATATATATGTAAATTTAAATTTAATTTAATCAATAACATTCCCCGATTCGCATATTTATTTATTAATTTTACTTATTATTTCTTTATATTCACATTTTCATATTTAGCCATAGTAAAGTTTTTCACCGGAGTGTAGGGTATCTGCTAGTCGATCACTCGCGAATAGAGCATTCTCACTTGTTCATACAAGTCCCTTGGCAATATTGCGCAGCCCTTGTACTGTTCACATACCATCCGATCTGAGTAAGATATACACTTGCATATATAAAATCATATTTACAGCTTAATTGCATTTTCACATGCCGCCCCCACAAAAGTCCTGTGAACGTCGGCAGGTGCCTCGTGCCTCTTTGGTGGCAAGCACACTGCACACAAATACCTTATTCCCACTTGCTGCAAAGAGTAGGTCAAATTTGTTAACGATTTCAGAAGACAATCAAATTTTATGCATATTGGAATTGCCTTAAATATGAGACAACAAATCTTCATTAATTTCAAATTTGTGCTTATCGAGAATAATAGGCCTACATTTAATGTTAAAAATCTTTTCTCCCAGTGCAACAAGTCCGACTGGAATCGTTTTAAAAATTGCTGTACATTTTTATGCCTGGTCATTCACCTGGACTGGGATGTGTGGTCGCTTCAAGGGATTTAAATACGGACACACCTGTGATTACAAATCGAGCGCTTTTTTCTGTCCGTCCGGCAGTCGTGGCTCATTTTGCAAATTTGCATTCTGCGTTTTTTGTACTCAATTAAAATTTTTTTTTTTTTTTGTCGACTGTCTGAGACTGTCAGTCAACCGTTAAGTTCACAATTTCAAAACAGACATGACAAAAAGACAGTCGCAGATGATAACCAAAATGTTATTAGCCATCAGCCAAGAGCCAACAAAGTGCAAAGTGGCAACGCAACTTGGCCACATAGGAGTCGGATAGTCGGGGAACGTGATCAAAATTTGCTAAAATAAACACAACTCGAAGGCGAAAAACAATTGTGCCAGTGTGTGACAGAGAGTGTGTGTGTGCCTGTGTGCCTGTGTGCCTGTGTGTGTGTGTGTGTGTGTCGAGAGTGTGAATGTAGTGCGAACAGCAAAATGACCAATAGTTGTTTGGCTTTGCCTTTGAATTTTGCTTCTGCTTGTCACCCGCTTATTGTGGCTGCTTTCATGCCATGAATAGTTTTGAGCAAAACACAAAAACATCATATGACCAAACCAAACTCGAGCTGTCTGCAGGCTTCCAATGTAGACTTGACTTTTGGGTCATGCGTGTTGTGCACTTTTTAATACTCTTTCAGAGGGGTTATCTTTTCCTTGCATCAACTGTGTAACGCTAACAATATAAAAAAAAACTAAACAAATTGGTTTGAAAAGTGCAGCTGGTACAAAAAGTCAGCTTTTCAGCTTCCAACGAGTCAAGGATCGTTTAGCGAGTAGTCTTTTCAGAATCTCTATAACTAGGATTATCTAGCAGTCTTCAATGGTTTTTCATTTTGTTCTCAATCGAATCAGAAACAAAATAAAATTTAAGGGGATAGCTAATGTCACAGGACTTCAAACAATCCATGAATATTGCCCTGAAACTCAACACAAGCTATCAAAACTATGTCTAATTAACTATTTGTTTATGAAGGCTGTAAAAGTTGAAATTTAATCAAGTTTCTTTAAATTTACTACTGAAACAAATACTTTAATATATGTAAATTAAAAAAGTAATTGAAAACTAAGGGATTCTAATCTAAAAATGAATTTTACTTCCTATTTAGTTTTTAGCTTTCTGAGTTGAATTTTCTCGACTAAACTATGTAATATAATTAAACTTATACGTCCCTTTTTTACCGTGAGATTGTCTATGCTATCGACAAATTGCAACTTACTTGGTTAGAATAAGATTACGTCAGCAGAAGTGAATGATATGAGGAAGGGTATTCCAGCTACTGCGAATCTGATATGAGTCAGCTTCTACATGTTATGTTGGTGTTATGTTTGATATCAGTGCAGAAGTGTCTGCCTACGATATGCCACAAAATGTTTGCTGTCTTCTTTTGTTTTTTTGTTTTTTTTTTAAGTTTTTCTTGCCGGAGTTGTTCTCGATTTGATCTGCCACGAGGCGAGAGGACAACTGGTGCAGCTGACTGCTGCCCTGGCACGCACCGTATTTATGGGCAGTGGGTCAGCTAGTGGCAAGGACAACAATGCATTGCGAATGATTTGTAGTTGCTGCACACAAATTTGAAATTGAAAAATAGGTGAAATGTTATGAGTGCCGTTGGCCAAACAGTCAACCGAGATCCAAATGCCCGAATAACCCAAAATAACCTTAGCCTATTGCTTCAGTTGTTGACATTTGGCTGCTTCTTGCACGTGATTTCTCCACTCGACTCAGTGCGAGAAGTGCTCGTGAAGAGCATGCTCAAAATGTGTTGCCTAATTTCTGGCGTCGCTCAATCCAATCTCTAAATACACACACACAAGCACACACACAACGACAACTGCGCTTTAATTTTTCAAAATGAAACGCGTCAAAGCGCTCTTTGCAAACAATATGGCAAAAGCGCCACCTGCCGCCAGGCACTGAATGTTTACCAGCCTGTCTGCCTCCCCCGCCACTCCCCCGTCGCGCTATCACTCTCTCTCTCTCTCTCTTGTCGCCTGGTTGCCTGTGTGTCTGTCGCTTTATATATGTTTGCTTAGCCGCAAATGGATTTCATGAAACATTATGATGACCGCCAGGCAACGAATACTGACTTTAGTGTATTTGTGTGTGTGTGTGTGTTTGTGTGTGTATACAGTTTGACTTTAATTGCCCTGCATGACGCCATGTGGGCGTGGATGTTAACTGCTAACTTATGCCAAAATGTGGCCCTTATCTGCTGGCAAATATTTTATGAGCCGTTCACGCTCGTGCGAACTACATTGAATCAGTGCAAGTGTCTATTAGCTGAAAGTGATAGTACCAACACTCACACACACACACACACATACCCACACACAGGTATTTAGCTCCCGTGGGATCAGAGTTCAGTGGATTGGCCTTCACTTGACGCCAAGCATAACTTTTTATGCGCTGAACCCATTAAAACTGTTAAAAAAAATATAGTTGAAGAAGTTGTGTAACAGGCAGAGGAAGCCTGTTCGACAACATAAAGTTTATATATTCTTGATCAGCATCTCGCATATCATACAGATATTTTCTTACAATTCATATATATTGCATCTGACATGATTTTGAGCTTTTATTCATATTGAATGCAAATAAATAAATACCAGAAAAAATGTTCCATGAAATGAATATAAATTTATAGTATAAGCAGCTCTAAAAAATATAATAATGATAATATAACTATTCAAATTCATAATCAAGAAAAAATTCTACCTAATGAAGAAATTTCTACTAATAAATTTAAAGTTGGCGGAGCTGCTATGTATAAGCTGAACAAAATAAAAATCACCATAAAGCTATAAACCAAGTAAAGTTGACCTGAATAGTTCATTCTAACTAGTTTTCAATTTTGAATTTAAAACGCTTGCAGAGCATATTTTAAACTATGCCACGAAGTATTAAATGCTTTGATTATTAATGTTTACAATGACTTTTAGTTTAAGCAACTTCACTGGTGACCTTTTCAGGCTGTTGTTTATTTTCCATGAAAATGAGTCAACGAACTTGAATTTTCATTACTTATTTTGCCAAAGGGCATTTCGTTTTCGTTGCCCAAAAACAAAATTTTTTTTATTCATTTTTGTTTTGTTAGCTAACTGCAACTTAAATTAAATTTTTCTATATTAAATAAAGTTGCTGCAACATCAGATATAAAAAAAGTTATATATGTGAGAGACTTTATAAAATTATAACGATCTTGCCACATTTTCAATTTTGCTTAGCATTTTCTATTCGTTTTTTTTTGGAAATTTATTTCGTGCACAGCTTAACTTAAGAGTAGGATAAACATAGAATAGAATAATAAATCTGAGAAAATAATTATCAACAAATAAGGATAAAGATTTATATTAAAAATGTACAATTTATGAACAGGCTAGAGAAATTCAACAGTATTTCATATCCTAGACTTGGCTTGGAATTGTTTTATATATTTATTTATTTTTTCAAATTTTAAATTGTATTTTTATTTATTTATTTGTAATTTATTGTTAAATTGTATTTATTTTTTGATTATTTCCAATGAGTTTTAAAATATCAATATCCAGCAAGATGTATAGGATAATACCATTTGCCATATTACAGGGTATGCCTCGTTCACTTACACTTTAGCAATTAATTACCAGTGAAACTCAAACAAACTCAACAAAAATAAACTTTAATCCGGCACGTTGATTTTTCGCCAGCAATTCTTGTTCTTTATGTTAGTATGTGGGTGGCATATAATGTATAGGTATGTGTGCATATATATGTGTGTGTATGTAGGTATGTTCTGCATTGCATATAATAATTTTATGGCAAGTTTCTCACCCCGCTGCTGCCACAAAGTGCTGCATATTTTCCGGCGTTGCAGCAAATGCGGCTGACGCTGACTTCCGGGAGTTGCGCTAGAGACGAGTAATTATGTTCCACTAGCTTAAGCAGAGAGTTCCCACATACATACGCACACACTCACACTCACACACACACACACACACACATACACACACAGACACTCACACACACACACAGTGCTGGGAAAGTAATTAAAATGCTTGGTCCATTAAAAATTGTACTCCATGGAGCTGCGCTCAAAAGTTGAGCCTCTGACTTCTGACTGGCACTGCAGCAAAAAAAAAAAAAAACAAAAAACGGAAAACGGAAAAAAAATATGAACCAAATCGGAACTGAACAAAACAAAACAATTTTCGACGACTGCGCAGAGCAGGCAGTCCTGTGTCGGCCCACATTTTGCATTAATTAGCCACCACGCCCATTTGTGCCCGAATTGCCCCAGCCAAAATACCTCCACACACTCCACCACGTACTGGAACTTAGCTCGAAGTGTGTTTGTCAAACACAGGTCTGACAATAAACAATAAACAAACAACAAATAAACTTTTAATGATTTGATATGCAAAGTTAGCTTTAATGTTTAATATGTACTTTTATGCCGGGCACCCATAATTATGAAAGTGTGCACAAACATTTAACAATTAAAAATATAGAAGAATGTCCAAATCCATATTGCATATATATTGTTTATTACCTACAACAGCCCAGTGGATATGACCATAACCCTCTGTCCATCCGGGGATAAACGAGATGGAGATTTGCTTTTAGTACAAAATTTCTTGTTGAAACTTATTTCATTAAATCAATAATTAATTTTAATTTGCAATAAAGTGCATAATTCTACAGATGTAGCCTCAAATTGCGTATAAAATGCTAATATTTTATTTAGTTCGCATAAGAAATTCAGATTCGGTAGATTAATTTAGAATATTATTTAAAAAAAGAGCTGTGTTTAGCGATTATTTCAGTTGATCTTACCAGATCTTTCCAACTTGTTTTATCTCTGTCTATGATGCGTACTGAAATTTGTGAAAATTTCCAACAAATCAAAAGAAATCATTTCAATCGAACTAATTAGACAAGTAATCTATAATGATAGATTATAATTATACAGATTAAATTATATATTAAAAATTACTATAAACATTTTTTAAAAAATGGATTCTAATTATCTTTAAGTCAAATAGGCCAATTAGGCCAAAATTAAAAACAATAAAGGATAATCAACTCAAAGTTTCTGTGTTCATATTAAGGTAACACCTTTATTTATTTTCATTTGGACCATTACCTTCAGGGTTAATAAGCGGGCTTATTGGCCTTGTGCACAAATAAGTGTCGTCTTCAGATGGAGCACCCTCCAGATTCTCCAATATACTATGTTCACTTATAGGCGGGCTAATTGGCTGTTGGTTTAGATGATCGTCGTCTTCAGATTGGGCAATCTCCGAAGTCACGTATTTGCTCTCCATGGATTTATCGCTCATCATAACGGAGATGCTAAAGTGACTGAATTTGAGCAAGAAAAATAAAGATCTGTAAGACTCCATTTTGAGTAGACGAGATAGATGTAGAGTAGGTGGGTCAACCTATCTTTGCTATTTGGTAATTTTATTCAATATAAAAGATGTATGATTTTTCGGTCGAGAAATCTGATAAAAAGACGTTTGTTGATTAATTTAACAATCGTCTTTGTATAAAATATATTATAATAATATAGTAAAAAATAAGCATTCTACAAAGGTTTGCTAAGTCGTTTCAAAATTTCCATTAGCCGGGTATCTTACTAATTTTCATTCTAAATTTCTTGACTAGCTTAAAAAAATCGAATTCCCCGAAAAAGTTGCTAATCAAATTTCTCTTACCTTTGTTAACAGAGTATAAAATATATATGAGTGCTTACCCCGGGTCAAAGGACAAGAGGAGACTTTCCTTGGCACATTTTACACAGATGACGGGATTGTTCGTAGCCGTGTCCAATTCTGCAACAAAAAGCTGGGCAACGGCCGGCAGCAGATTGCATTCGCTGGAAGAGTTGGCGCAATGGCAAAATGGGGAATTGTAGTCGATGGCAAAGTTTAGGAAAATGTGCACTTACCTGCATAATTTGACCATATTAAGGATTTTTAGCTGTTTCTTTACAAGTTGAACTTATTTCCAGTTTACCTTGGGGGCAGTTTGCAAATAGCCTACTTAGAGAAATGTTTTGCTAACTTTCCAGGTGACAAGTTGATGCAGGGATGTCAATCGGCTAATATTGCACACCTTACAACACTGCAAAGGCAAACTAATTTCTTAAATGTTTTTAGTATGCACAATTGAACTAAGAATCCAGATGTTACCTGAGATGACAATGACAACTTCAATTTGATGAGCTTTGAAGAGCTTTGCGTTTTTAAAACTTATCGTCAAGTTTGTAGAAAAGGTCTCCAACCACAAATAAATATTTATATATATATATATATATATATACTTCATCAACATTATAATTTAAATTTAATCAAAATATGTGTGCTTCTCAGATTTGGCCAAAAAATGCATCAACATCAGAGAACTAATTCGTAGAGTGCCATTGAGGAAACAATATTTAAATGTGAGCAGATGGATTTGTGCCTGGAGCTGTATATAATTTACGGCGTGTCTAAATTGGCTATGTTGCACATCTTTTGTTGCTTCTTTGGGGCAAGATTTTAAAAGAGCTTATGCAACCGGCAATGACATGTTCAATACTTGTGGCTGATTTATGCAAATTTTCATATGAGCAGCTCACAGCTCGCAGCAAGTTTGTTTAGCTACGGGGCAAATCTATTTCTCATGTACAGGAATCCCATTGAAAGTGAAAAGCTGAGGAGAAATGCTGGAAAATAAATATATGAGTCGAGTGCAAATGCAAAACCAAATAAGTGGAAACAATGCGAGTCGGCAACTTGGCAAAAACTTTGTATTTCAATCTGTGCAAAAAGTTTCCAAGATATTGGATGACTCTATGTGTATCTGTGTGTGTCTATGTGTCTGTGTGTGTTAATCAATAGTAATGTGTGCTGGCAGGCGAGGCAGTGAGTTGAAAGGTAAGCTGCAAGAGAACTACGCTTACGCAGCAAAAGAAACACAAATTTGCAATCAAAAATTTTACGCAACTTGCAATGGAAAAAAGTAAGCACTTAGTTATTGCATATTCCTTACTTTGCTGCCAGTTTTTTTTAGCCTGGTTTTCTATTTTGCCACTTCTTGCCCAAAGATTAAAGCAAGAAGCAATACTGCACATGCCAAATGCGTGAGTATGTGTGTGTGTGTGTGTTTTTGTAGGTCTGAGATGTTCTTATTTTGACCCAATTCAAATGTCAGATTCAATTGCGTTCTCAAAACTTGTGGTCACTTCCAGCGTGCTTGCCGAGTCAAATCTTAATTACTTCCAAATCACATTTTCCATATTTTGCCACACATGCTGCACACGCTGCACATGCCACATACTGTACTAACTATCAGCTGAATGAAGTTGAGTACTGCTCAGTGGCCATTGGCCGTATATCATAATAAGGACACCAAAGAGAGTCATTTTGGGTTTGGCGAAACGTTTCGGTTTCGATTTGATTGCTCAAAAGTCAGGAATGGCCTTCGCCTCCAACTCGGTTGGCCGTCTATGGTGTGGGTCGTCTATGGCATCATAAATTGCAAACGGACACCAACTCCCATACCAGCTGGGAGACTACAGACTTCAGTCCGGTCCAGTCGAGGCAACGAGTTGAGTTGAGTTGTGTTGCGTGGAATGGAGTCGATTTGAGTCCGATGGGTTTCGGTTTCGCGGCCAGTGCCAAAGGCGTGCCACTGGCTGGAGCCGATGCAGTAGCTGGAAATTGGAAACCATTTGTGTTCAATTAGGCTATGCTAATTTGCAGAAACGCGTGGCGCGGCGCGGCGTGGCATGCCCCAGCGGACAAGTAATGTCTTAGTTTACAGTGTTGAAAATTTAAATTTCACATTGCATTATTTAGCTTTCAATTATGTAGTCAATTTAACAGCGCTGCTTTTCTACATTTTTTTTGGGTTTGCGGATTTGTTCGATTTAGAAAATGGAAAAATATTTTACGCTTGACATAATAATAAATGAATCACAACCGGATTGCATGGCGAATTCATATATATATTATTATTATTATATTTTTGTTTTTCATATATATTTGCAGTGATAACTATCAATGAAATTGTGAGAAAAAAATCGCATTTAAATTTTATCGACAACATATTTGCGTGTTGATTCCTGTTTTTGCACATTTATTGTTTGGTTTTGTTTCAGCAGCTATATTTAAATTAAGTTTCTCGCTTTGTCAATTATTGAGTAGCGGTCAAATATTAAATTGCCTGCCAATTGTGAAAGCCATAAAATATTGCAACAGGCAGACAACTAATTATGGAAATGTGTCACAGATTTCGCACAGATCTGCATAGTGGATATCACTCATATGACACTCGTACTCACTGCATGAGTACATTCACAACAAACACAAAATCACACACACACACACACATATATATATATATATATGTATATATGTATATCCCATGCAGCTGAGTGTTTTGATGAAATCGTTTTCATGCATTTGATTGGATTTGGCTGTAAATTCGTTATGGACTCGCTGATGCGTTTACCCATCACGATATCGGCAAGGATATTCATCAGCTTCAGCATCGATGTCGACGTCGACGTTGTCGTTGATGTTGACAGCGACAGCGACAGCGACGGCAACTCCGATTTGCACTTAATTGCATTAATATTGTGGCTGGGGCAAGAACCTGCGCAGCTGTTTGCCACCCCGACAATCAGCGCAATTCAATTTGTCGGCACCGGGCTCAGCCCCAATTGAGTCAGACAGCAGGGCAACCGAAAATGTTCAATATGTATCAATTTCGCCTACTCTTTACTCTCCCCTCTCACCGAGCCCTACACACAATCTAAACCCAAACAACAATCAGTTAAATGTTTAGTTGTGGTTTATAACATATTTTGAGTTGAAAGAATGTGAAAAACATTTTTTAATGATAACTTAAATTATCTTAATTGTAATTTAAATACATATATTGTGAGTATAAATAAATATATATATATAAATTATTTTATTGTAAAGTGAAAGTCTAATTAAAATTAATAATATTTTTATTTTTAATGCGTTTATTTTTAATTAGTTAGAATAAACAATGTAACAACTGAATATTATTTAATAAAATGAATTTTGAAGAGGAGAATTATAAATTAAATTCGACAAACGTAATTTAAATAACTGTCAAAAATGGAATTACTCCAAATTTGTGTACATTTTGTATAAATTAGAATTTTCTGATACATTTGTATTCAGAATTTAGTGATAAAATCAATTTGTAACAATCAATATTTATGAGCTAATTATAAACGCTTTGAGAGTATGTAAAATTCGACATGGCACAGAAAATGTGGATTTTTTTTCTGACATTGCCTTAAGAGCCTGGACTCAATATTCAATTCCCGGCATTTTGCCTTAATGCGCTCACGTTGCCAGCACCCCCGGATGGGTAACCAAGAAAAACAGGCCACTTTGGGCTGCCCTTCCTGGCCCCTGTCCCCTGTCCCCAGTCCCCCCGGCCTAAACTCGGGTCAGTTGTGGAGTGTGGTCGTGGGCTCATAACCATTTGGCTGCTGTGGCGCCATTGGCCCCTTTGACACTTTGCCTCATTTTTGGCAATTTTTAAGCAATTCAATTTAATTTTATTAGTTTTGGCAAAACTCAAACAACTGGGACGTTGCGACGGTACAACAAAAACAAGGTAGTCGTGCCGCAACCCGCTCCCCGCGCCACACACCCTTCCCTTCTTCCCTTACCATAATCACAACGAACCTTTTGTCTGCCTTTTGTTGAGCTCATAAAATCGGCAAGTGATGCACACACACACAGATACATATTTATATGTTTATATGTGTGTATTTCATTTGTTATGCTCTTCATTGGCTTCAGCAACTACTATTTTTTTGGCTGGCATTTTATTGGACTCCAATTTTTCGCCCTCGTCGCGCCGCATAAGTTTTAAGTCGTAAAAAGTCCATAAAATGCATTGGCAACTTTTTCTTTTTAGCCCAAAGCTGAGCTCAGATAGAGTTTGACATTTGATTTTATTGATATGATTGCCAAAAATGATGTGCCAAATGCGAGTTCATGTTGGTCAACTAGTGAACTAGGCAACGGCAACGGCTACGCGAACCAAAAGTTCGGAACGGTTCAGCTGTGCGCCGTAAACTCTGCTCAAAAGTTGGCCACTTAAGCGTCAATTACTTTTACGGCTTAATTATGCGAATGGGACCCGCATGGACCTGCCCGGCTGGTCAGCAGCAAGAACAATAACAACTCTCCACACACACACACACACAAATTGATATTAGCCAGAACGGTCATCATATCATCATGCAAAACACCCATAAATATCTCATCAAACCGAAAACAACCAGAAGCGACCATATCAAGATATGGGCCTCAACTGGGGCGTGTGAGCAGCGCATTAAAAGTCTAATTGGAAATTACGAAAATAGTGCAGCCAGAATTTATAATTCATTATTTGTATTTAGGCTCTGTCCAAGTGCTAAACACGCTTTGCCACTCCACAGAGTACTTGGCCCCAGTTCCGGTTGCCGTTTCAATTTTTGAGAGTAATATAAACATTTTGTAACCATAGCCACAAAATGTGCAGCACATTGAAACAGTCAGTTGTACTCGACAGTGCTGAAATTAAGATTGGATTCTGGCCAAGCTGTTATGCAAAAAAAACCTGTTCACATTAGTTTTGTCAATTGTAAATTACAATTTAGTTATGCAAGTCATTGCATCTTATCCGCCTCTAACGAAATTTACACAATTAATAAATTAATTATCATGGTAGAATTTATTTGAATTAATTTTTATTATTTTTATATATGTGGAAAACGTAGAGAGTTATCGATAATTATCGATAAAATTATGTAACATTGATCTGCATATGGTATTGGAGAACTTATATTCCTATTCTCTAGTTCTAATTGTCTCTGAGATTGACTTGCTCATACAGCTACAGAGAGGGATATGTATAAATGAATATATATATATATATATGGGGTTCCATTTGATGCCCCTTTTTCCAGTTATTACTGGGTGCATCATATAAAACGGAAGCAACATTGGCAACCAATTTCGCTTGCGCTTTTTCTGTGGTAGTGTTGAGGTTTTGTCTGGTGTTCCGGCACTGCTCAATTGATTGAAACCAATGCAATAAAATGAAATACACTTCAAATGGCGAACCAAATACTGTCCGCACCAAACCAACTCAAATCAAACAGTTCCAAACCAAAGCACACCAAACAAAACCACCAAGTCAAATCAGTCAAATCCGCAAAGCCAAAAAAGGGAAAATAAAAGGATTATCGAAAAGTGAGGGAATTAGACCAAGATCTAATACTAGACCTAGGCCTAGTCCTAATCCTAGACCTACCCTAGACCTAGACCTAGACCTAGACCTAGACCTAGTCCTAGACCTAGACCTAAACCTAGACCTAAACCTAAACCTAGACCTAGACCTAGACCTAGACCTAGACCTAGACCTAGACCTAGACCTAGACCTAGACCTAGACCTAGACCTAGACCTAGACCTAGACCTAGACCTAGACCTAGACCTAGACCTAGACCTAGACCTAGACCTAGACCTAGACCTAGACCTAGTCCTAGACCTAGACCTAAACCTAGACCTAAACCTAAACCTAGACCTAGACCTAGACCTAGACCTAGACCTAGACCTAGACCTAAACCTAGACCTAGACCTAAACCTAGACCTAGACCTAGTCCTAGACCTAGACCTAGACCTAGACCTAGACCTAGACCTAGACCTAGACCTAGAACTAAAACTAACACTAGATCACCTATACCTAGTCATAGTCCTAGTCGTAGACCTAGATCTAGAACTAGACCTTCACCAAGACCTGATCTATTTTGAAAATATTTAATCAAGGATATCTCAAAGCTCCAACACTGTTCAAAATGTAAAAAAAATGGCGGAAAAGCGAAAAGAAGTTGAGCTGCTTCGTAAATTCAAAGATAAACATAAATCGAGCGTAATTCGGACATAAAACGACGCAGGTGCTCAACCGGATCCCACGGGGCGGGGGTCAGGAAGAGGGACAGACCAGTCCACGTGGAAGCGTAATTTTGTCGACATTTTCTTTTATATTTTTTATAAAAATCGATTAAATATTGAAAGCGGCTGCGGAGCAATGTGAAAAATAAAGCTGAATTCGGTTTTGAATGCTAAAAAAAAAATGTGTACAGAAAATAAAGCTAATTCAAATTGTGAACGCGTCTCTCTTTGCCCCTCTCTCGCTCTCTCTCTGCTCCCCTTGCACTCGATTCAAGTTCACTAAAATGTCTCTTCATGTTGCTGCAATTCCAATTCACTTAAATTGATTGAATAAGAAGAGGAAGAGAGAGATGAAGAGGAAGAAAAAGGCATGCTACGCATTGAATATTATGGGGCAAACAGGACGTGGCAAGCTCTGTGCCAGAAATGGCAATGAGAATGTTTTAATTACAAATTCTTCAGACGCACTTTTTGTGTGTGCATAAATATGCGTCTCTTGGGCGAGTTACGTGCATATGTGTGTGTGTAAGTGTGTGTGTGTTAGTGTGTGTATGAGTGGACTTTGGATGCCAAACACTATGAAATACAGGGCTCCATTGTCTGTCAATAAATTTTGCTCTGGCGCTCTTCGCTCTGGCCACGCCGCGTTTGCATTTCCGGTGTACTGCAGCCGTAGCAGCAGCAGCAGCAGCAGCACGGGGCGGAAAACCTGTGCACGGAAGCCTCCGCAATGGAAATGCTTTTTAAATAACGCTGAAGCAAACGAAACGTTACGAAATGGTCAAATGGATGCGCCAACTGCCCCTGCCCTTGCCCCTGCCCCTGCCGCAACCTTCCACTCCGCCCCCTTGCAGCTGTCTTCCGCACCTGTTTCCAATACTCCCTCATGTTGCACCAAAAATGTGCTGTGCCGCCAGTTTCTGTCGATTCATGGGCCGCGTTATGTAATTGATTTTACTGTGATTATGGCCAATAAGGACAATAAGCAGCATGATCTGAGCAAATGCCCCTCAAAATCCAAGGGCAAACATTGCATCGAAAAGCGGCGGCTAAAAATGTTTGGCAATTAAGCATTTGGGCATCAGCATCATTGTGGCAGCGTTGCACAAGAACCATTTGTTTGCCACTGGCAGTTAATAGCATCAATACACGCAACACCAGCTGTCGCATCGCCCCTCCAGCTGCCAGCCATACCCTGTCCACCCCTGGGCATGGCCTGACTCGCTGCTGCATTTATGAGTTATTTGGTTAAAGGACAATGAGTCCTGTTTTTCGGGACGGTTGCATTTTGTGACTGGTCGTTAAATTGTTTTGGGCTTTGCTAATTTATCTACAGCATTTGTTTAATTTATGTCACTGAGCCCAAATTATAATATTGACAGCAGGCGAGAGTCCTGAAGCGTCAACGCGCCTTAAAGCCAACAATTAGAAGAGTCGACAAACTGTAAAAAAAACAAAAAAAACGAAACGAAAATACTTAAACGAGTTGGAGTATAAATAAAATTAACTGCGAGTTGCGGTTATACATTCCAATTTGCTGTTGTTGCATTTTATGCGGCTGTGTGGAAAAGGCGGCTATGAAAATAAAGTGGCCGCCATGAAAGCCCGCAGAATATAAAGCGAGCTCCTCTCACATCCACACACCCCCACAATCCCCCCTCCTTTTATCTACACCCACACAACACCTTTTAAGCGCCGCCCCTTGTCGCGCCACATTCAGTTAAGGCATAAAAAAAATGCCAACAAATACAATGTGCATTGGCAAAAGCATTGAAACGAGCAACAAAGTTGCGCGCATCGTTGGGGCAGCCCCAAACCGATGCAAGAATCGCCACACCACCCAACCACCCACTCATCCAATCACCCAAACAGGCTCCACGCACAACTCCGTCCATCCGGCACAATAGTTTGCGTTTTAAACAAATGAAAAGCGGAGCCAAAATGGAAAAAAAAAACATTCACACACACACACAAAAATAAATAAATAAAAGCACAAACAGTTTTATTTAAGATTGCCAAATGTACGTACACACACACACACACACACACACACACACACAGAGAGAGGGAGACACAGCCTCACATGCCGTGCAGCCAGCAAGGTAGATACGCAAAAATGCCGGCAATCGAAATTCCATGCCGAGAAATCGACTTTTTTTTTTTTTTTTTTTTGTGGTTCTTGTATTTTTGTGGCATGGAAATTGTGCGTATTGCGAGTCGCACAAGCAAACGCTGCTGCTAGAGTGAAATAGACAAAGAGCGAGCAGCGAGCAGCATATAACCCAACTGCTAAAACCAACAACCCACACCCAATACGAGGTGTGTGTTGTTGTTGTGCACACGAATTAAGTCCACTTGCTTCAATCCTTGACACATTGTTCTAAAATAAAGTACCTACACTTGGCAGAATTTTTTCAATTTTCTTTTGCTGCCCAGAAAAACTCCAGGTCGCTTGGAGTTTTTACTCTTAATTTCTAAAATCTAAAAATAACAATAATAATTTCAGAGATGTTTTTTCATTCATCTAAAAATAACAATAATAATATTATTTTTAATTTTTTCTAAAAATAAGTAATTTTTCAATTTTTCAAAACTCAAGTTGGTATTTCTCTGAGTGTATTATGTTTGTGGCCGTTGTTGCTGCAGTTGTTGTCCATGTTTGAGTTATTTCATTTTCAGCATTCTCGCTGAGCAAGCAAAGTAAAAACAGACACCGCACCCAAAACCCAAAACCCAAAACCAAAAACACAAAATCTACAACTACAAGTCTGGCTTAACTATAAAGTTGCCAGCCACCCAATATTGTAGCACACACCCAACACACACACACACACACACACACAACTTATTTGCATTTATTATGCTCTTTATAAACAAAATGTTGCTTCGAGCATTTGGATTTCCGCCTGTCAAATTATCCATACAACAAAATATTCCCTCAAAATATGAAAATATTCTCTGCTAATCTATGTGAATTTTATTTGAGTATCATAGCAATTTTAGGTCTATCAAATATACCTTTGCCCTGACCATTTTGACAAGAATGTATATAAATATTGACAGTGCTCTCATTGAATAACTAAATGTAAGTCTAAGTGGCATAATTGAAGCAAAATTCAATATTTAAGCGCTTTTACATTTTGCCATTGCTTTCTCTGAATCTTTTGTTTTTAATTAATTGGTTATTAATTTTAAATCCTGAAGCTTTTAAAAATTACACAACAAGCTTCATCTTAATTGATGGGGAATTTTGCCAAGGGACCAACTGACCTCACTTGAGCCAAGTATAGCTCACTCATAAATTCCATATAAGCTATCATTATAAAAAAATCTTCTTGCATAAATAATATCTATGAATCACCTATGGAATTTTTAGATTGTATTTTATTAAAATAACACAAGTTTAAATGATTTAGTCGAGATATGTCGAAAAGTAGCTAAACTAGGCATATCTGTTAAATACTTAAATAAGTTGAAATATTTAGGTTTCAATAAACAAATCTGTCTATCAAAGATTTAGATCTGATATTCACATTTTTTTTTCTTTTATTGCTATTTTATAGTTCATCCCATTTTATATGTGTGCAGGCTATAAAAACTATCATTTTGCTAAACATAATCAACATCTCAATAAAACTGAAATGAAATTCTTGTATTTAATGTATGCCAATACTAAATTTTTTTTCTCTTAAAACCTACAATTTTATTATATAATATTTGAAATGTTTTTCTCAATTTTGCATTTAATAGCATTTGTAGATAAATAAGAAAACTAGCATTAACAAATTTCACTTTTAATTCTTGTCTTTAAATAAAATAACCGAAATCCGGAAAAATGCGAGCACCATTTTTTTTTTTTTACCATGTTTACCATGGTCTATACTTTGTATGGATTATGTGCAAGGCGTAACAACAAAAGTTTGTATTCAAATATGATGTTTTTTGTTAGAAAACACACAAAAGAACACAAAAAGTGTCGCATGCAAAAAACTAAATGTGTGCAACAATTTGAACATTTGAATGGCAGGAGAAGAACAACAAGCGAAAAGTGAAGTGTGGGGTAGTGGTGGGCGGGTGAGGGATGGGGGCGGTGGTGTGGTGTGTGTGTGTGTGTTATGAAAGAGCAACAAGCTACTTTGGCGCCATTCACAGGTCCAGATAAGATCCGAGTGGTCATTAGTGGCGTGTCAACAGAATGGCACTCCGTACCAACGCCTTGTTTTTTACACACAACATGTGTGTATACATATATATATATAAATGTGTATATATATATAAAACACAAGCCACTTGACCATAAACAAACTTTACACCTCACATTGTGGCGTGAAGAGTCCTGGAGTGGACTGAAATAAACACTTGTGTGTGCCAACTGGCTAGGTGAATCGCAGTCGGAGGAGCATTGTCATTGTTGTTGTTGTTGTTTGTTTGTTTGATAAAGGCACAAGGCCTGGAGACGGCCAGTATACCGACCAACAGCTGTTGCTAGGGGTGCACAACACACACACACACACACACACAGTAGGAATAGGGGTAGGCATTAGTTGGAAAGTCGAGACAGACAGCCGCTGAGCGGCACTAATGGGCACTGGACAGAAGCCACTAAAGGTGTGGGCAACTCTTGATGCCAATGAACACACAGCAAAAGAGAGAGAGAGAGAGAGAGAGAGAGAGAGAGAGAGAAGTGGCAGACAATTTGCCTGCTAAGCTAGTCAACTAATTGCAAAGGAGAACCTTTTTATTTACGGCTCGTTGGCAGATTATCAATTGGGGCAGGTTTTTTAATTGGCATTCGACATTTAAATGTGATTTGCGAAATGTGTGAATCTGTCAGCACGGTTGCAACATAAAAGCAGCACAGCATGTGGCAGCAGCAGCAGAATCAACAACAACTTTTCCTGCCGACAAAGCGACATTTGAATGATGAAGTCAAGGACAAGCCAATCAATGATTCCGGGTCGCTGCCTCCAACATCAACACTTATAAATGTCGAATGTTTGTGACAGGCTGTGGCAGTGGCAGTGGCAGGATGCTGCAGGAGGTGTGGCTAATTATAAGCACATTCAAAATTATAAAATCAATATGCGTTTTGGGATAAAAAAAAAAAATACGCTGAGAGGCAGAAAACAAACAACTAACGAGAAACACTGGGAGCACTGCGTATACCCTGTAACCACGTAAAGTGTAATGGGTAGCTCGAAACTACAGTTGGAGAAAGGTGCACAAGGATTTAATATAACTCAGTAAAAATAGGATAAATAACGGAAAAGAAAATATTATATTTTACCAATTTTTATTATGGTTTTATTAAAAATGCTCTTAAATGATTTTTGTATATTTTTTTTTATTTTTTTAGCAATAACAATTTATTTATTACTATGTAAGACAGACTGAAACTGTGCTTAAAATAATTCATATATTTCCCATATGGGTACGGAGCTTAAAATATATAGTTACAGTTACTGTAAATCTCCTGGATGAATTTACATATTTTATCTATTACAAAGAAAGCGAAAGACTAACAGATTTTGTAAGAACTGATATCTAATTTAGCAATTAAAAATTAGAGTCTATAAATAAAGACGTTATCAGCAGAATTCAACTCTCCATCTTGCCACACGTGGTATCTACAAGTCGTAAACTTTCCTTTGCTTTTGCTCTCCTCTTCCTTTGATTAAATTCTGGCAATTGGTTGCCATATGGTCGAGCTCAGTCTCGTTGTTGTTGTTGTTGTTGTTCTTGTTGTTGCTGTTGTTGCTGTTGCCTGTTGTTGAAACGCTCTCGACACGCCAACATGACCACAAATGAGATAGTCTCCACCTACGCCCACATTTTTTTTTTTTTTTTCTTGCTTGATCCACAGCTGTAGGTGTGTGTCATCATTTCTGCTTTTGTTGTTGACGGCCCGCACACACACTTTGTGGCACGTCCTGTGAACAGGATTCATTTGCTCTCATACCCTGCGTCCATCAAATGGGCAACAAGGGTGATTACAAAGTGCGCGAGGCAGAAAGGCGAACCGATGTGAATCATTTATATTATATTTAAATTTGGAATATTAACTATACAGCAATTAATTTATTTTAAGTTAATCCAAAAAGTTTTTCATCTAAATTAATGAAAGTTATATTTTTTATTATTGTCACTATCGAAGTGAAGAAAATTTGGTTTAAATCATCTTCAGTGTTTTTTTTTTTTTTAATAAAACTTTTTTTATCTGTTTATCTGTCAGATAAAAAAAGGACGTCCTTGGATTTAGCTGCTTGCCAAAAATATGTCACTTTAAATAAATACTGGGTATATAAGTATTTGGGTATATATACTATTTATGAGACGCTTGTCAACAAGAAGAAAAAAATATTTTATTGATAAGAAATAGTTTACAAATATAAAAAAAAATAATACTTTTGATATATTTTGTTTGTTTAAATATTTATTTATATTTTGTATTGTAATTATTAATATATTTATTATGCGCTGACTTCTTGAACTTGATATCAGAGGGTATCAGAGAAGTTTGGTATTGCCTGTCTGTCCGTCTGTCCGTCTGTATGAAAGCATCTTTTCTCGACACCCATGAAGATAGAGACATATAAATTGGAACATATTATAATAGTAAATAATAATTAAAGTGGGACCAGCAAATCGATAAGAATCGATAAGTGCATATCGATAAAGCAAAATAGACCTAATCTCAAATGTATCTTGACAGTTTCCATAGCATTGTCAAATCATACATTTGCCGCTATTAAAGAGACACAATTACAACATTTATGAGGCAGATTACTAAGAATCCAATAAATCCCAAATCCGGTTTCCAAAATTTATTCCGCAATTTGCAAACTACGGATACAAAAAATGGAAATGATTATTATGAAACTTCTCTAACGAACTGCAAAGTTGTCACTCGCTTTTCGTTGTGTTAAATTTGATGTCATTGACTTTTCATAAGGTTTAATCTGTTGACACTTCACATAACGGCCAGGGTTGTCCGGCCAGGGTTGACAGCGCGCCATCGAAATCGAAATATGAGCGGGACTACACAGCTGGCCAAAATTGAACATTAAATCGAATTATGGCTTCATCAATAACTTGCAATTAAGTTGAAGAAGCCGCCCTCATTATAATGCCCCCTAAAACTCTACCTCTCCCTCTCTACCCCATCCCTCCGTCCATCGCTCGTTTAGGTGTCAACTCTGTCGTGCAGCATTCGGCAGCATTTAGCGGCAAAACAAGCGTTTACAAACGAGGAGCAGCATTTGCCCACACACACACACACACACACAGAGAGAGAGATTGGTATCTTAAAGCCAGCATTTCTCAAGCGCCGCAATTGAATTCCCCTGCGGTCAACAGGCAGATCTCTCTCACTCTCCCCTCTGCGCACTCTCCCCTCCTGTGGCAGGCTCTTCAGCATGTTTGTAATTTAGATTTATAAGCTGCCTCCGCCACCCGTCTATATACCACATATATATATATATATATATTGAATGTTGGCGTTGATTATGTTTGATTTATGCGACAAGCGAGTTTTCTGAGCAGCGGGGCAGCGGGGGCAGCCCATGGGGGTTGCTACGGCCGCAGTCAGAGATGTGATAATCCAGCGGAAAGCAGCCGACGCACAATTTTGCCTAGTCACAAAACCACTTTTCACTTTCATCTGAGGGCCTTGAGATAGGTATTACTTTCGCCGCGGCACATTTAATTGCTGGCCAAAAAAAAAACTGTAAATGACACCACCATAAAATGACACTCTTTGTGGCAGTCAATTGGAGTCACGAGGAGAAAGGATGAAGGCTGTCCAGCTGTCAATCACAGATTTAGTTGAGTCCGTAAAAAAGGAAACGACCATTTAACGAGAGGCCACCAAAAATACCAAATACTTGCCACAAGTGAGAATCTCAGTTCGAAAACTGGTTAAAGCAGCAAACAAGGCATTTAATGAGCCCTCCTTAACTCCACATATGGTGAGGGGTGAGGGGGGAGAGTTATATTTTGGGAGAAATTGTTGAAATCTTGTGATGCATTATAATTTGCAAGTTTTGACTTTGCTTTGTGTTGCTGCTGCTGACTGCTGACATTTGTGTGTCAGTGGCACGTTTTGCATGCTTTTAGGCGCTCGCACACACACACGCACACACACACACACACACACATAGAAAGAGACAAGAACAGGCAGTCGCAATTTATGCAAATGTCGCTTTTCTGCGTAGCTGACTCGCTTTTTAAATGAGCACATTGCGAAACCACAAGCGAGCGAGCGAGAGAGATAGATAGAAAGAGAGACAGGGAGAGAGAGATGCACACCCACACAACCCCAAATGAGTGTGTTTTTGTGTGTGTGTGTGTGTTGATGTCTTGACTGGCTGCAATTAAATTGAAATAAGCTAAGTATTTCCCATGCGCCATTTAAACAGTTGAAGCCTTAAAATCAAGCGGCAACAAACACTACAATTACCACGCCCCCTCGCATGCAACCGCCCACAAACAGCTGACAGCATTTAAAGTTCATTTGGCAATCAATTTGACATCATTTCAAACAGCCTGATTTTCCCCATTGGGGCCTAATTTTGATTTCTTCGTTTGCACAAAAAAGCCATGCAAAAGTTGAGTTTGTTGTTGTTGTTGTTGTTGTTGGCTTTTGCAGGACATGCAACAGCAGCTTCAATATTTGCTGCAAGCAACAGTCTGTTGGCCATTTGAATAGTTGTTGGCACAAAAACAGGCTGCTAAATTCACCTGAAATTGCCAAAGCAACATACGAAATGTTGCTGCAGCATGTGCTGTGAACATTTTAGTACAGATTTGTGGCCAGCCACATTTTAGTTAGGGCACATTGTTGATAAACTGTCGTTGCTGGGCAACATGTGTCGAGCAACATATTGCTACGATTATGTTCCTAATGCTGATAACAGCTACAAAATTTATTTTGTTATGTTTTTAACCTTGAACAAAAATGAATTTACTTATAAAGTGCAACGAATTGTAATAATAATTGACTATTATTAATAGGTCAGTGCTTGAAATTATCATTTAAATGTTTCTTTGTTGCAATATTAAGCTGAAATAGCATCTTTTTATTACGAATTATCTCCACTGAATTTAAAGTAATTTTGCAATATGCAAATATTAATTAGTGAATTCTGTTGGCTTCCCTAAGAATAAACTAAGTAATTGTGTAAAGGCTATTGGAGAATAAAATTTCCGGAAATCTAAATTAAGCCGTATTCATTGAGTACTTGGCTAGAAGAGTCTTTCACACTTTCTTTGTCTGCGTTTATTATAGATAATTCCAATGTGTATATGTGTGTGTGTCTTGTTAATGATATTGTTGGTTAGGCTGGTATAAACTCAATTTGGGGTTACTTATGACTTCGATTGGGTTGAGGGACCATAACCCAACGACGAGGGTTATGGCCACTTTCTGTCAAATTAGTGCCTAGTTTTGGGCGCATAATTGGCCAAAGCAAAAACTTTTTACACGCAGTCATAAAAGATTTATGGAAATTATGCATGTTGCTGTTGTAGTTGTTGTTGTTGTTGTTGTTTGTGTTGCGAGTCCAGATTTATGAGCACATGCAATAAATCACACACACAGACAAACAGAACGTGTGTGTGTGGGTGTTGGTGAGTAGCCTATTAATTGGTTGCATAAAAGAACAGCAGTTGAGGCTGTTGCCAAAGGTCAAGTTTCTGCATGTACATATGTTGCGGCAACATGTTGCCACACCCGAGCACGAGTATTGCGAGAGAATCATACCCGTCGCATGCCAATGTTGAGGAAGGGTGGAGGCTGGCACAGCGGTCCATTCACGAAGCGACGGCGACCAGAACGAAAACTATGCGTGGCCCTTTGTCGAACATGTTCGCGTTGGACACGCAACATTTGTTCGCTGCTGTTAACATCAACAGCAACAGTAACAGTCCCTTAACATTTGTATGTGCGGCAAACTGCATTTTTGTTTGCCATACCAAAAATCGCATTTAATATTTAATCAACGCATTAAAATATTGATTAGTCGTGTTAAGTGTTGGCTTGGAATGTGACACTGGATGCCACAAAATGTCGGGCAGGTGTTTTGGAATTTCAATTAAAGTTTCTTTTTCTATCAGAATTTTTGGTCAATTACAGACCGAAAATGCTTTCAATAAATAATCCAAATAGAATTTAATATGTTTAAGTTTTTAAGACAGAGGTCTTGAAAAATAAGTTGTTTTATTTTATACAATTTTAATCTTATTCTTTATTTAATGATTTTTAACTCAATCGGGAGCTGTTTATAAAGACTACATTAGATAGATGAAATATTTGTTATCTAAGACCATAGGTCTGATGAGGTTTATCTCATTTTTTCGATGTCTTATAACGTATAATAACATATATAAATATATATATTTTTTTTATTAATTGAATACATTTTTATAAAAATCGAATGATAACAGCTGAGTTAGGGTGTCTCCTATTCGACTCGTTCATTAGTGCATCACATAGTTATCAAATTGTTATTGGTTCATTTTAATAAGAATAATATGAAATGTTGACATTAATTAAAATCAAATGTTTAACTGCTTAATTTGGAATCGCATCGATGAAGATGAGTTCGGCTTGCAACTTGGTACGGGTTGGTATGGGTTGGCCGTCGAACATTTTGGTTGGATGAGGGGCTCGATGTGGTTGGCTGCGCCACTCGACGCCGCTGTCGCGTCAGTCTCTCATTCGCCTCTCGTACTCGCTGTCGTTCGCAACACGCGCGCGCTTCGCTTCGTCCGCTGGTGAGGATATTTTTGTCGGTTTCGTTCGTCTGCAGAATTTGACAAGCCAATTCTTCATTTGCTTACCGCCAAATTGGATTCGGAATCTGAAGAAAGAAATAACAAAAAAAAAACGTAATATTTATGTGGGAAAGTGCGTGTCTTATTTGGTGAGTGTCCAACCAAAAATCAACAAAAAATCAAGCAACACAAATCCTCAAATTCAAAACTTAACTTGAGTTTGACAAGTGGCTCGCAATTTATGCGGTAATTAGGGAAAAAAAATAAGGCAAGACAAGTGCGTGGCCCATTCCACAAAAGTTTACGTTGTGGATGCTGGAGGATGCAAGGAGGGACGGGTGTCTCCCAAAAGTAAATAAATTTTGGCTGAGGTGCGTGCCCAACTAATCCCCCCCCCCCCCCGCCACCCGACTGGCCACTTGCCACTTGTCGGCTACAGTTGGAGTGCGTGTGGATAGTCGGCGTTGCCTGGCATCGGACTGCTAAGAGCCAAATAGTGGGGCAAAGGGACAGGAAGTGGCGTCGACATCGTTCTCGTAATTTCGCGTTAAAATAAACACGCAAAGGCAAAAAAACAAAATACAAAAAAAACAACCAAAAGAAGAAAAACATCTAAAAAGAAATGCTCAAAGAGCAACGTGACAACTACAACTACAACAACAACAACAACAACAACGAAAGCAGCAGCAGGCTGTGCAAAAAAATAAAAGTAAAAAAATAAAAAGTAAGAATTGAAATTTAGGCCAAAAAGCGGATTACGAAATTGTTGCGTTGCTAGCAAGCAACAACAACAACAACAACAACAACAACAACAACAAAAGCATTAAAGGAAGATTTTGTCCACAAAGCACAAAGCAAAAGGCAAGTGAGTGTTTTTGTGCGTGTGTGTGTGTGCGTGTGTAGAGAATAAAGTGAACAACAACAGTTGTAAAGAAATACCATATAAAATTGAGTACCTCAAATCAACAATTGAAGCAAGCAAAAAACCGGGTAAAAAACAAAAAAACAAAATATATATTAGAAAAAAGTAAGAATTGATTTACTTTGAAATTTGCTAGTGTCATTTTTGCGCTAATTAGCATCTTGGCTCAAGGTCTTTGTTGCGTGCGTCACATCAATTAATTGGCAGTTGCTGCCACCACCCACCCCCCACCCGCCGGCCAGCTCCATAACGATAACAATTATATTTTGGCAACTGAAGAAGAAGAAGAAGAAGAAGAAAGGCGTCTCTGAAAACGCCACATAAAGAAACGTCTGCAAAAAAACAAAAGCACACAAAATTAATGACAATCTGGGTGTGTCTGTGTGTGTGTGCATGGTGTGTGAAATAACCCCAACTCCATAACGCCCGCCCGCCCACCCACCAGTCGAATCGGTCGCCTGCTGTCATAATTTATCACAATTGTCAACGGATCGCAGCGTCTGCTTCACAGCGCCACAGCAAGAGGAAGAGGGGAACAGAAAGGGAAAGGGGAAAGGGAAAGGGGAAAGGGAGAGTGAGAAAGTGCATCCAGAAGAAGATACAAATTGTTTATGAATAACATCGCATTCGGGCCAGTGCGTTAGAACAATATTAACAGCTAGCTACAACAACAACAACAACAACAAAAGTTCACATATATATTTTTTTTTTGTTCACTTTTTGCTTTCGCCCTCGCTCATATTAAAAAAAAAAGAAAAAAAAAGAAAAAGAAAAAGAAAAAGTAAGCAAAATAAACAAACAGATAAAAATAAAGCGCTGCCAGCCAGATTTGGATTAGCAAAGCGAAAGCGGGGCACAAAAAACTTTGGGTGAGTTTCGCTCTAAGTTTTGGCGTAGAGCTCTATGCTAAAACTTGTGAATTAAGTTCTGACTCCACTCGGAGTACGTCAAATGCCTTTAAGGATATCCAGCAGCAGTTGGTTTTTTTTTTTTTTTTAAGGAGATTGGGCTAGATTAGCAGATACCCTCAGTTCTGGCTGATGGAAATGTGCTCAGTGTAAAATTACATTTTGCTCTACAAATGCTGATTTCCTTCAACGCACCCAATGAAACTTTGACAGTTGATCAATTATGTGTCTATAAAGTTTATATATCAATTGGCTGGCAATTGCATCTTTTATTGCTATCGAAAACAGTTTTAAGTCGATTTTCGCAAAACTGGCAGACTTAAAGATAAAATGAAATAAATGTGATCTAAGCAGTATGCCAAATTTCTTAGGAATTTCCTTCTGCCAGAGAGTTCCCAAAGATTTTTATTAAATGAATTCTCTTTGAGAAAAGTTTCTTTGGCAAACATTAAATTAAATTAAATTCACTAAGCAACATTCTTGCCAAGCTGGCAAGCAAATTCACATATAAACTTTGACTTCATCTAACTCAACTTTATTGAATTTGAGTAGCAACTTAAATTAATTATTTAGTAGACTTATTTGTTAATTTTTTTATTTAAAGATTTGTGCATTTAAATCAGATTTGTGCCACTGGTCCAACATTCATGCATGAATTTAATATCGTCTATAAAACTTGGCTTAAAGAATGCCCCGTTTTGGCGACCAGACAATTGCCTTAAGACCAATTTTGGCTACCTGGCCAACACAAGCGAAGAATCCGAAGATTGCGGTTGACCAAAGTCAAATCTAGTTGCTAAGTTCAACTAAGCGGCTCTCAACTTCTTGGACAAGATAAAAAAAAAAAAACCCAGTCAGCAACTTGAATATGCGCACAGACATATGAATTCAGCATATACACATACACATATATATTTATATATATCGCACACATATGCCACAGATATACATATAAACGACGAAATCACAAAATCCACTGTACACCCCTCGATAAACTCATATGAATGCTAGTGCCGCAGGATATTTGCAAAGCCAGCGACGGCCAAGTCCACAAACTGTACTCCATTAAAACAAATAGAAAAAAAAAAAAAATAGTAGCACAATCACAAACACTCACACTCACACACACACACACAGTTACGCACACTCTCACACACTCTATACTATTTACTATATACTATATATCCAAGCAGGCGCTTGACTAAAAATATGAAAAACAGAAAACAGAACAAAAAAGCATAAAAATATTGCGTATATAAAGTTGGGGCATGCTAACAAAAAAAAAAATGGGGGCAACAAAGACCAAACATTTAGGTAACTATATAGAAAAAATTTAATTTTTCAAACAATGCTTAAAGCAGCAGCAGAAACACAACAACAACAAATATAAAAAACACATCAGACGCAGAAAGCTGCACATAAAATCTTTGCTATGTAAAAATGCAAATAATGTTTGTCCACACACACACACACATATGTGTATATGTAAGTGTGTGTGTGTGTGTGTGTATTATTTTTATGTGTGCTTGCAGCGTAGCAATAAAACTTTCAATATATATTTTATTAGATATTTTCTGACCAGTTTTTTGCATAATAAATTTCATAGTTAAGCTGCAACAAATGCTCAACTGCAAATAAATAGAAAACTGCACAGACACAGAGAGAGAGAGAGAGATAGAGAAAGAGAGAGAAAGAGAGAGAGAAAGAGAGAGAAAGAAAGAGAGAGAGAACATGTGACAAATGGTTTCAGAATATTCAAATAAAAACCATAAAAATGGATTTCAATTATATCAATATTAATAAGCAATTCGAATTGAAATTAGAAATATAAAGCTGGTCAGTTCGGCAAATTAATAATTGTCAAATGTCAAATCTAATGGATTTGATCTATTTAAATAAATTCAAAAGCAACTTCTTCAAAGTACACAAGAGTCCTTTATCCTGCATTCTGTAGATTTTCTGTGTGCAATATATATAATTTAATCTTTATCTTCATAAAATCTTTTGGCTACTATTCACATAAAATGAGAAAATAAATGACAAAATATATAAATTTTACTTATTGCTAGTTTCAGATCGATTGGAAAATTGTGAAATCATGCGATTATTATTATTTATTCAAATCGATTAAAAATCGTGATATCAAACGATTAATATATTTTATTATTATCCAAATGAAAGCGCAATTGGGCCAACTTATTAATTATAATAAGTAATTTTTTAAATGAACGCGTAATTAAAGCACCTGTTTAATAATTATAATTTGGAATGCCATTGTCGTGAGAGCTCGACTAGAAGATACACTGAATCCAGCTAATAAATATATATTATTTTTGCTGGTTTTAAACTGGCCAATCTTCCTCATATAAGAAAATTCCTTACTTGGGATATCATTTGTTATTTGAGCAAAGTAAATTAAATTTGCTCGCTGGCATTTTTTGTTAAGCTCTATTAAATAATTCACACAAATAGTTAAAACATGAACTAAACTAACAGTTAAGCCATATCCAATTCAGTACAAAAAACCAATTATTGGATAGTAGATGGGATTCGAATCTGGTATTATTATTATTATGCAACTTAGATTTTGTTGCACTGCAGAAGTGCCGCCCCTTTTGTGTCGACAGGGAAAGGGGCTGGCGATTGGTAGAGTATAATAATTATTATCATTATTGTTATTGCAGCCCGTTATGGGTCACGTGCGATGTGGAAATGCATTTTTAAATGCATTTTTGCAATGAATATGCAAATGGGAAATCTGTGCACACTTTCCAATTAACGTTATTTACGCAAAGGCCTCGTGTTTGCCTTCAACTTGCAATTAAAAACTGTTGCCCAAGCACGTAGGAAAGCAGTCAAAGGAATTCTGCTTCTGCTTCTACTGCAACTGCAACTGCAACTGCAAGTTGCACACTTCCACCAGTCAGTTGCAACGTCGCGACTGTTTGCATGCATCATACAAATTACTGTTAAAAATATAGCTGACTGTTTTTATTGAAACGCGACAACTTCTGCAAGTCCAAACTTATTCAACTCTCTCTTTGCGATTCTCCCAATTCTCAATTCTCAATTCAAATCCACTCGGCGCCTAGCTTAAAGTTCAATTTAATTTTTGGTCGTCGTCGATTTTGCTGCTGTTTGCATTTAATTTGAACTTTTCTCATCTGATTTATGTATTTCGTCGCGAACCGATTTTGCATATTTATTTTGCATCTATTACAATGTGAGTTTTTTTTTTTCAATGGAAGACGCCTTTAGATTTCTGGGGCTTGTAGGCTTTGCAACGTTGCTGTTGTTGTTGTTGTTGTTTTGGTTGGCATTGGCATTGCCACAATGCTTTTGCTATGGAGATGCCACCAGCGATATTTGAAATTCTAATGCTTTCAAAGTGTTTTTATTTTTTCTCTCGCTGATATGCGGCATTTGCATATAATTTGTAAGCGTGTGGCAGGGATTTTTAAGAAAACAAAAATTCGGCGAGCAGCAGCAAACTTTGACTGTGGGACAATTGAAGTATATTTTTTATTTTTTTTTTTGGGGAGGTTAGCCGACACGCCCACCCAATTGCAGTGGGGTGTGCAGTGTGTGTGTGTGTCTCAATTACAATAGATTGACCCGAATGTGTGTGTGTTTGTGTGTGTGTGTGTGTTTTTGTCTAAATTGAGTGTTTGCAACAAACAGTCTTGTAACTCAATTATAACAATAAATTATATTATTATGCGAGCTTCTCTTGCATGCTGCTAATTGTTCTTTTTGCCGAGCTAATTGCACGTAATTTGTTTTGTGGGCGTGGCATAATGTGGCCTCTCCACTTCAACAACTCAGCAACAATAATAACAACAACAACAACAACAACAACTCCCAACGAGAACAATGACAATTTATCAATTTGCGCAGCTTCCACGTCCAAGCAAATGAAGCGAGCAAGGAAAATCAAGCTTATCCAATGTTAAACATACTTAAGCACAGACTAACACACACACACACACACACATACCACACACACATACGTCTTTGTTGTTATTGTTGAAGCAAACATGGTGCACACTGTTTGTACATTTTTATTGGTAAGCCATAGAAAAAACACAAGCTGGGTTAAATGGCAGAAAGGCGGACTTCGGGCCAACAATGAAAAGATTGCGACTTGCTGCAAATTTCCAATTGAATACGTATTAAAATGAGCAGAGATTACAGCTACAGCCAGAGCCACAGGCACAGCTTCAGCTTTAACGGCAGTTGCCATAATGGGAAAATTGGCCAATAGCCTTGACAAGCACTGCTAACTGCACTCAGGAAAAAAATCGTTATAATATGTAGAAATTAAAGTCAACCTGAAAGCCGGAAAATTTTCATGGCTTCTGGATAGGATATGAATGAATTGAATTTTGTAAACTAGAAAACGCTCGATAATCGCATTGTGATGTTTTTTTTTTCTTAGTTTACAGAATCTCTTTCAACTCGTATATATTTTAAATATATTTAAAAGAGAAATTAAGAGTTGAGGTGACCTTTAAATACATAAAAGGCTTGCTAAAAATGACTAGCTTATTATGATGAATTTTGATGAACATACAATTTTAATGTAAGTTAATAATCATTGTATTTTGAGGTATTTTAAATATCATATAATTTATAGGTATATTAAATATCATATAATATGATATATCTTTACAATTGTGTCTTAATTTATTGGAGGAGTTATCGATAAAATAAAGTAAACTTAATCTGCGTAGGGTATAGGAGAGAATGAGAATTTATTTTAAAAATTTCTCTAGCCTGATTATCCCAGAGAGACTTGGCTAAATTTATTGATGCTGATCAGGATTCTATATAGTTGATGGAGTCGAACATGCTAATTTCTGCCTGTGACCTTTTTCTTTCTAGAAATTTGTGTTCACATTAAGAAATAAAATTCATATTTCGTTTAAGCCTGTTCAGCATTTAGTTTCGCAAATATTAAAGTGAGTTTAGTTTTTAAACATTAAACCATTTTTTTGGTTTTGTGGGAATGCCTAAGTGGAAATGTGCAAAAAACGAGCCCACAAAAAATCGTGCATTCAGCTAGTTTGCTTTAAGCCAGACAAGGAAATTGGGAAGCAACTTCGATTAGCGCCTAATTGACTTTCTGTGTTGCGACTTCACCTGCAGTCGCTATTTGCCATTTGCCATTTGGCATTTGGCATTTGGCATTGCTATTGCCATTGCAGCTGCTGATACGGCTGATTGCCCAGTTGGTTAGTAAACTGCAGCAGCAGCAGCACCAGCAGATGAAGCAGCGGGAGTACCCACATCAGCAGCAGGAGTATCCACAGCATCTCTTGGTGCACTCGTTGTGCTCGCGTGTACAAAAAGCACAATGCTAACATTTGCATTTAGATTGAATTCGTCTGCCGTTTGGGTATTCCCATTATTTTTCTTTCCCTTTTTGTTTGCCGCTTTCCCCCAAAGCATTGACTGATGCAAGCCAGCGAAATCAAAATTTTCAGCCATCGCGTTGCAGATATCGATGGATGGATGAAAAGAAAAAGATAAAAAAAAAAATAAAAAATAAAATCAAAAACACGCTTGCAGAACAAAAGTGTTTGGATAATTGTTTGTGTGTGACGAATCTTAATTAAATGCATAATTCGAACTTATTATTCAAATGTTTGCGATTTATGCAAAAGCGTGTTCTACGTTCTCGTTTATAAATATTAATTAGAAAATGTGGTCTTCGATTATTTATTAAAACATCAACTGAATTTTGCATGAGGCTTTGTTTTCAATTGAATAACAATTTTGAGTGTGTGTGTGTGTAACAAACACACATAATTGAAGAGCTATATAGATAGCACACATGCACACACACACAAAGGGTCATGTGTGTGTGTTGGTTGTGTGTGTGTATGCAGCACTTCCTTTTGCTGCCTTGCCAAACTGCTTGTATCCCTTTTGAATAAATTAATGTCAGAAGTGCTTTGGCTTTGGCTTTTGATTTTGATTGATGATTGTGCGCCTGCATAAGCAAGGACAACAACAAGGCACAGAGTAGCCACCCACTCAATTTTGTTCCACACAGCCGGCCACCCACTTTAGATATCCACTTTTGATCCGCATCGACTCTCGTGTCTGAAGAGGCTGTCTTTGGCCCGGCTTGCTTTGGCATTTGCTTATACAGATGATGAGAGACAGTCACAGGATGTGTGTGCATAGAAATTACGCATAAATAACCAGACGTGAAGTAAAATCGTGCAACAACCAAAGTTGCATACCCCCATCTCGGCCACATCATGGCAAGTGGCATTGAAACTGGCTGCATCATAGTCATCGTCATTGCATTCCTGGCTTCACTCCATCGATGACAGCGTTCGGATTGAGCCAATGCCAGCAGCAGCAGCAGCAGCAGCATGTAGCATGTAGCATGGGTCTTCTATGTGTGCCACACGCACGTGCGTCTCCGCTTATCTATATGTGTGTGCGTGTGTGTGTTCCATTGTGAGAGAAGACGCATCAATCAGCTGTTTGTCGCTGTCTTTGATGTCTGTAAAAAGTGCACACAGCAATGCGTTCGGTTTTCCTTATTGTCCTCAACCTATTGTGTCTGTGTGTGTGTGTGTGTGTATTTTGTGTAGAGGGGGCGTGGTCGTGTAATCAATTACGTGTATTCATTAATCATGCAAAATACTCGACAACAGGAGCAGCAGCAGCAGCAGAAGCAGAAACATCAGCAACCACAGCAGCTCAGCGGCTTATTGATTTTGTCGAACATGTTTCTTATCAGCTGCCTTCACGCGCTGCCTTCAAATTAATAAATTCTACAGCAAAATGATATCTGGCTGAAATGCGTCAGTTGGCTCAAACTGGCATTGCTGGCATTGTCCTATTTTCTGACTGCCAGTAGAAACACAAATTTGCATAATAATCTACAAAACATTTTCGACTCTCTCCCCCTCTCTCTCTCTCTCTCTGTGACTATCTCTTTCTGTGTCTTGCTTCAAGGTTAATTTGTTTCAAGGAACAAAACTTTTGCGGGCACACACACAAAAGTATGCTAATGTTTTTATCTGGCACTGCCAATTTCATGTGCCGCCCTACGAATGTGCGAAAATATTGAAACTCTTTTAATGAGGTTACAAGACTTTTGTGTAAAACTTTTATACACAAGTATTAAGGCAACAGAAGTTGGCAACCGTCTTCCGCTGAGTTGCAGCTTTTCAAATGGAATTCACTTGTAATATGCAAATTAATGTATACACATAATATATATATATATAAATATAACTGGTGGAAATAAATTTATATTTAGAATATTTTATATATTAAAATAATCAATGGCAAGTTGAAATAACTTCCGTTAAGATTTTATCGCATTCTTGGCAAAGTATTCAAAGCATTTTTATTGGCTGATTGAATGGAATTTGAACTGAGTAAAAGAAACATTTTAATTTATTTTTTTTTTTTAATGAATGTTAATTTATAAAAAACTTGAGTAAAAGTTCCAATTAAGTTGAGTCGCAGTTTCGACACAATAAAGTGTTAATATTTTTAATAAGCAATCGATTTTAGAATAAATTTTAAGTTTATTTCATTTTATTGATAACAGATGCCGTTTTGAGAATATCAATAATAAATAATAGTATAATAACTATAAATTTTAATTTTATTTTATTTTATTAATAACAGATTCCGTTTTGAGAATATCAAAGATATCCCATCAATCTAAAACAGACAAATGTCAAATCTTCGATAGATAAATAATATAAAAATTATTAATAAATTGCAAAAGTTTAAGGATAAGGAACAGTAATTAAAAAAAATAAAATAAAATGTAATTTTTAAGTTGAAGATATTACAAGCTTATATGCATGTTGGGTATAGGGTATCTTCAAGTCAAGTTGTCTCTATTGGAGCATTTCAGCTTGCCTTTAGCTTTCAGCTTTTACACAACAGACCAAGAAGTATTTCAATACAATTTGTTTGTTAAATCGCTTACCCAAATATATTCCACTTGATGAACAAAAGAAGCTCAATTCTAAGAAACTTGCATTGAAATATTTGTATAATTGATTTCGCAAATAGTTTGCGACTCACATTTCTGTCAGGTGAAGAGACTGTTCCAACTTCAATTTCATTTTCGTTTAATCCTTTCGGCTTTTCTTATCCTGCATTCTTGTTGCGCATGTTTCACATTTTCTTATGCGACCGTTTTTTTATTTTTTATTTTTTATTGTGGAGCAGCACTAAGCTTAAAAGTGGCCGGATTCCGTAGTTGGTGAGCCCTTTTTATGTGAGCCCTCAAAATGTAAATTTACGTTGACATTGCCAAATGGAATGGCGACACTTCAGGTAACCGAAGGGAGTGGGGGGGGAGGGGGCTAACGCTAATTATGTGCAGCCGCACAAGTGTGTCCTTTGTACGGTGGCAGAGCAGTTGCAGTTAGCTCAAGTTGTTGGTAGTTGAGCTGCGGGTTTTACGAGCTGATAAGCTCAAAGCCCTAAACTCGTCTCTAGCCAAGACGGCTGACAGTTGTCGCATACATATTCATTCGCAGCCGAAACAAATTCCACGAGCTAATGCGATTTTTTGAAATTGACAGCTACATGACACGGCTTACGACTTTAATGACAAGCACAACATGAGGCATGAACATAATGGGGAGCAATGAGCTTCATTGACAAGTGGCAATATTTTATGGAGGCAGACGACTTTTTGGGCTGAATTAAGCAGAGCTTAAGCCACTTCCCACACAGATCAGCTGAACATGTGTGCCTCACATTTAAAATGCGCACCCTCAATGTAAAAAATAAAGTCCCATTTGACATTCGACATTCGACATTTTGGGGACGGAGCAAGTGCAACCCGGTTGCAGTGCAACAAATATGTGAAACAAAGAAAATGATAAATTGAAAACTCATAAATTATGTAAAATTATGGCACGACAAGAACAATTTTGATGCTGCCTTTTGGCCATTGTTGAATTTCAGCTCATTGCTCAATGTGTCAGTTGAGATGAAAACGCTTTTGACATTTATTAACATTTCCGCAGTACCCCGAAAGAGGGGCAAAAATTAAATTTTGCTCTACTTCAAGAACTCGCTTTTTACATTAATTTTGTCTTTCCCATAAATATATATATATATATATTTATTTTTATTAAAGCAACGCTTTTGTGGTCAAAATATACATAAATCATTTTATTTCATTTCATTATGTTTTTTTTTTTGATAATGTCAGGCACATTTTTTGCAAACGCAGGCCTTCCTATATAGAATTTGTGTATATGCGATTTGAAAAGCATAGGCTTAGGATAATGCTAATGCTAATGCCGACTACAGACTGCCATAACTCACTGTCAATTTGGGGCAGCTCCTTTGAATGTGGCAAGGCAACGGCAACGTCAACTGAAGTGAAGAACAATCAAATAAGTTGTTTTCCTGACCAAAACGATTTCAAAACACACACACACACACACACACACAAATATTTGGTGTTTCAAGTGATGCATCATAATAAACACATTCGCCTGTAAATACAAATCGGACCAGATGCGATAAAATATTTGAAGTCTGCTGCTGCTTTGTGGTTGAATGCAAATTTGCTTTAAAATATGCCAAGACTCAAATTGAATAATTAGTTTCGATCGAATTGCTTTTTCTTGCTTGCTGACTTGTTTGTGTTTTTTTTTTATTTATTTATTTTGCATCTGTGTCCATTGCTATATAAGAAAACATATTCATTTCATTTGGAAAATATATGTGCTCCGGCTAAGATTCTAGCAGCTGGTTTTGATTTATTTAAATATTAGTTTATTGCAATTCCCCACATATTTCTAATTGCACATTTTTCACTTACGTATAAGCCCCTAATTTAATTTGTCATTTTTCTAGGGAAATCGGAGATATTCCCCAACTGAGTGTATTATTTTTTACAATCTAGAAATTTATCAAAAATGTAATCTAATGAGTTGCTTCCAGTGAAGTGCATTTACAGTTCCAGCAATTTTGCCGCCCAGACGGTTGTTTGAATTTTTGTTGTCGCCTCTGGCTAAAATTATACCAGTTTGTGTAGATTCATGGATTTGCGGTCTTGTGGCAAGGTTATTTACAAATACTCTGCCGGCAGTTGAGCAATACAAACAGTTCAGCAGACTTTTCCATTTATCTGTTTACACAATTTTCTTTTACATTTTTTTGCATCTCTGGCAAGTGGATTTTTGATTAAATAAATTGAATTATCTTTGTAAAATCCATGAGCTGTTTTTGATCGAGTAAAATAATCAACTAACCACAAAATTAGAATAGCTATTTATATAAAATTTCAACCTTTTTACTATCCATCGTCAGTTATAAAACTTTAGCTCCACTTCTTGTTAGAATATGACAATAGATTAACACTGAAATAAATGGTATGTTTTCTTTTTGATATCATAGCCAAAGTATAAAGTTGTGATAATCAATTGAATGATTAGTTGAGTCTATGTCTATGTCTATTTATATAATAGACGTGCACCCGCATGATGCAACTCCGAAAAGGATTTCCGTAAAAATTTCAAAGTTGATATATTTTAGTTGAGGCAACGGATTAGCCATGGAAACCCATTTGTTTGCACTGTATTTAATTTTGTGGACATAATTAAAATAAAATACATATTGCCATAAATGATGTTTACCTTATTAGCGAAGACTGTAATTGAAAATGTACATTAATTTAAAATGCAAAAAATTGTATGAAAATAAGTGACTTAAAAAATTATTATGTTTTGATGTTCATAATTTATATTTGTATTTTTTTACGCTTCAGCTTAAAGTGTTTAAATATGTTAATGCATAACTATATTAATTATATATGTACATGTATTTGTATATGTATATATGTGCCAGTGAGCCGCAACTGACAATTATTCTGATGGATTTTTGTGCATTGAAATGGTTAAATGTATTCACACCGTCTTTTATTGGTTGCGCTTTAAAATGCATTGTTTTTGCATTGAAAATGCACAGCTCTCATATTAAATTCACGACACACTTTAATTATTTTTTCTGCTGCTGCAAATTGTGTGCACTTGGAAACATTTGCGATGCAAGTAGGCCAGCGAAAACAATAACAACAATAAAAACATTATTAAAGCAGCTGCTGTAATTAATTGAAAGCTGTTTATGCAAGGCGTTTGTTGTTTTTTTTTTTTTGGGTGTTGATGTGGTTTTTTTTTTCTTATTATTTTATAGATTTTTTATGCAGCCTTCTCAATGGGTAATACTGCATATAGGACTATAGCATTTTTTACACATTGCAACTGACAAACATCCATTTGTGCCACAGTTAAAAGTTGAATTCACAAAAACGCACAAAACTATCAAAAACTATTTGTTGCTAAACTTGTAGAAATAATAACCAACTCGTTAGCACAACGAAACCTACAGTTTTAGATAGAACTTTCTGGAAATTAATATGAATTACACCTGGAATCAAAAGCATGGGAAATTTCCAAAATACAGCGTTAAATTAAAGTTACAAAACAGCGTATTGAATGCCTCTGGCATTGCCAGCGTGTGCGTGTTCCTGTGTGTGTGTGTGTGTGGTTTGTGGCTATTATGTAAATTATTTATTGTGTGAATGAAATGTAAATTTTTAATTGATCTATGAGCAAAAAACACAGACCAAAAAAGAAAAGTCATTGCTAACAGCGCTGAAATTGTGTCGCATGCTTTTTCTCTCTCTCTCTCTCTCTCTCTCTCTCTCTCTCCCTCTCTCTCTCTCTCTCTCTCTCACTCGCTCTTACAGCAGCAACAGTAACAAAAACAGCATTGCAAACTTTATTAGCAGTAACTGTTACTGCTGCACTCGGAACAGCAACTAACTGTTAGCGACAAAGTTAGAGTTACCGTTACCGTTACCGTTACAGTTGCTGTTGCTGTTGCTGTTAGTGGTTTAACGGTGACTGCAGCAGAAACTGTTGACATACACGCACAAATTGGATTTGCTAACGAGTTGCTCTTGACATGGGAGGGGAAAGCAAAATGGCAGTTGAAGCCATGGCAAAGGGAGCAGGGGAGCGAGGGGCACACGTGGTCGCTTGACGGTTGCCCGGTGTTTGTCACTTTTGTTATCGTGGCTTATTGCTGCTATTGACGTTGTTGTTGCCGTTGTTGTTGTTGTTGTCGATGTTGCTGTTGTCGCTGTTTCAGCTGTTGGCCAAGGCAAAAAAAAACTCGCGCGTTCGCGCCTGTTATTTATGGCTTCGATTATCCCCACACAATGGGCTGCCAAAGGAGACGGAAACCCCTCACATCCCTCACACCGCCTGCATTGCCCACACCTCCCCTCTCACATGCCCAGTAGCTATGCTGTCGAGGAAAAGTGTTTGGCAAAAAAAAAATAATAGAAGCCAAGCCTGGCAGCGAGTCAGCATAGGCAATAAAACAAAACCTACACGCGCTTCATTCTTTACTTGTGTGCAAAGGAGGGGGTAGTGGGGGGGGAGGGCCTAACGGGTGTGCCGAAGTTGACCTTTTTAACGGGAAAGCGCTGAGGAAGCGGGAAAGCGGCAAATGGTTGTGAGGGGGATAGCGAGTTAGGGGGCATGGCAGTATTTCGTTGGCACTGAAATCGCAAAAGCAGCACAAGGACAGGCCGCCAGGCAGGCAAACTAAAAGAGGCTTTACGTATTTTCAATAGTTGCTATTGTTTATTCAAACACACACACATACGCACACGCACACAGTGAGCACTAAACAATCAAAGCCACACACACATGCACACTCAAAAACACACACACACACACATGCCCAAATGGCAGACAGGAGCAATCTGTGTGTGCTGATTTCAACATTTGAATTATGATTTTCATGCGGCGAACTTTTAGTTTGATTTTCGCTTCGTTTCGTCGCTTTTGTCGTTGAGTGTTGTTCTTGTTGTTGTAGTTGTTGTTGTTGTAGTTGTTCTTGTTGTTGTTGTTGTTTGCGTTGTTGTTCTGCTTCTTCTTCTGCTTGTTGATGTTGTTGTTGTCGCGTTGAGCGACAAAATTTATATGCGCCACTAATGCGGGCACTTAAACTATGTATACAAACAAAATGGCCCTTGTTTCCCACTGTGTGTATATATGTATGTGTGTGTGTGTGTGTGTGTGTGTGTGTGTTAGTCTTGCTTGTAAAATTCGCTGGAGACTTTTTGGCCATGGCCATGTGAAAATGAATGAAATCGTATCGAAAATCAAAGGTCACTTTTGGGATCAATTCAAAAGGAATTGCCGCATTCAAATCGCTGCGAGGCACTTGTGAAAACACACTCACACACACACACACACACACAAACAAGCCAAAACACACTCATACACACACACACACACACACACACACTGACACACTACTCAGGAAAGCAAAAGCAATAGCAAACAGTGAAATGGGTAGCCGAGTACAAACTCAGCCATATACATTGTAGAATATGGAGGATGTGGCTGCCATAGATATTCCAACCAAATTGCGTCATCTATAACCAAGTGTGTGTGTGTGAGTTTGTGTGTGTGTGTGTGTTTCCCTGTGTGTTTGCTTGTGTTTTGGGGTATGTGAGTGTGTGTCTTTGCTGACTGTCGATAGGAAATGAATTTTAATGATTGCCCAAAAAACTTTGTCGATGGCTTGTTATCCAGCAGCAATTTTTGGGGGGGCTGTCGCCGGCTGATTGGGCTGGCCGATTGGGTGGCAGTTTGGTTGAGGGGTGCATTGGGGCGCTTGTTTTGCGTTTTGCGTTTTGCGACCAGAAACTTTCCACATAAAATTGTTTACTTTTGGCGAGCTGGCACAGTCGCCTAAGTGGCCCGATAACGATAACTAAGCTTTGGCCCCGGCCAGTTTGTCTAACCTACTCTATTATATAAGCACATGGCGTAATGGCTTTTCCCCAATTTCCATATCCCAGTTCTCCACACAGCCGCTGATCGCCCCATATGTTTGTCAGGGCTTGGAAAAATGCAAATGCATTTCCATGAAGCGTTGCGTGGCTACGCCTCAATCATTGCCCCAACCAGCCCAGCGGCCCAGCAGCACCCTTCGCTCTATTGGCTGCAGCTGTTGGCAATATGTCAAGAATCTGCACAAAATGCCTGTTTGCCTGTTTGCCTGCCTCCCTCACCCAAAACACCCCCCGCCTTGCCACTTGCCACTCCCCACTCAAATGGCAGCCACGTTTGTGCGATTTATTTTTGGCTCAGCTAATTAAAAATCAACTTTCGCTTTTCGCTCGCATCGGCAAGTGCGAATGGCAAATGCAAAGTGCAAAATTCGATATGCGTAAATGCAGAAATGAGAAAATTGTAAGTTGGCTCAAATGCAAATGCAAATGCACTGCTGTCATTTGGTTTTTATGAATATTAATTAAACTTCTTCTCTTCTTTTTTTCTTGACAATTCCGCGAAAATCAAATAGTGCATAGAGTCAGAGTCAGAGCCAAGTCTATGTGCATCTTTAGCTAATTAGTAGGAGCAGCACACGCACCCTAGGAAATAGTTGCCAGTTTCAGGGCGAGATTCTGCAATTGGGAACGTGTTTGGGAATGTGTTTCTTTGACCCGCTTCTGTTGGTCTATTTACATTTAGTTTGGATTCCGCAACGCTTTGTTTGCTTCTCTAATTAATATGAGCAAAACCAGCAGCAATTTTGTTTTTTTTTTTTTGCTGGCTTTCAGCTGGCACCTGGCTGGCTGTCAAAAGAGGCTTAACCAGGTTTTAGGCTGTGCCAAAACAATACACACATATATACCAGATGTGTGTGTGTTTAAAAAGGAAAACATAATTAATTATTATTATATTTTTTCTATATGCTGCTCTTTTTGTCTTGCACTGCGATAAGAGAATAAATAATGAAGGACAAACAAAGTGAGTCGGAGACAAGTAAGACAGCTCCTGTCTGGTCATGTGTTTTAATGATATAAACGCTTGCCACGCCCACAACCTGTGCGCCTTTCTGGCATTTTGAGTGTGTGTTGCCTTGTTTACATCGGAGTTCGGCTGGCTAAACAGTTGACAAGCCGAAACTAAGAAGCAAACATTTGCCGGCCAAGACAAGAAGTCTCTCACATCCTGACGGGTGTGACGTGCCCAGTTCGCAAGATAAATTATATATTTAATGTGAAACAAAATATGTGGCCGTATTAAGTGAAATGAAAAGGCTAACACAAGTTAAAAGCGTTAAATAATTGTGGCCCGGCCGGCGAAGAAAAAAGTCAAAACAAATTCCAACCACGAAAAAAGGATGAAAAGGGTTCGAAGAGCAACAAACTTTGGGTCACAGTTGGCCTCGGTGGGGGATGCTGAATAATATTAATTGAAGGATTAGAAGGCGTTCCTAAACTAACTTCAATTTAAATTTCAATTTTGGCCTTTCGCTTTGGCATGCGGCGTTCATTGAATAGGATTGGTGGGGGTCCGGAGTTGGGTCTGCCACGTGCAAATAAATTCATTTTTTTTTTTGTTTTAGGGCAATGGAACTGGAAAACGTTTAATTTAATTGCAGCTGGTGTTAATTTAAATTGCAAAAATTTTCATCTGCTGATAAATGCCGCCTCATTAATATCAAACAAAGTTCAACTGCGTAGCTAAAGGCGCCAACAAACTTTAAGCCTCGCAGCCACTTTAAATACATAATTTGACAGTGCTCTGATTGACACCCCCCCCAAGACACCGTCGACGGGCAGAGGGGCTGGCGGGGGCAGGCAGACTGATGACTGTGACACCTGTGCAACTGCCGCATGTTGTTAAATTTAAGGTAGATTTTGGGTAGCCGCAGCCTCCAGAATACACAGTAAACCACGAAAAGCAGCTGTTACAACTGTATTTATGTGTATCTGGATATGCATGTGTGTGTGTGTGTGTGTGTGTGTGTGTGTGTGCGTGCACTCGATTTATTTATATGAAGCTATCAGTTGATCCCATTCTCGTTTGTGTGTGTGTGGGTGGCCACTGGATTTGGGTGTGGCCTGTGAATGACAGCTGAGACCGCTGTATTTGGCACCATCTCTATCTCCCTCTCTCTCTCTCTCTCTTTCTCTCTTTCTCCCTCTCTCTCTCTGACTCCCTTTAGGTTGTGTTTGTGTTGAGCACTTTGCTACAAGAGTCAAACTAAAAGATTCACACATTATCTGCGGCTCACAGCTTAATTTATCCAAACAAGCTTGAAACTTGATATTTATCACAAAGCAAAATAAAACAACAAATTTAAATGTGCATTTTTCAAACAAAAGTTTACAACTTAATACAGCGGGGGGAAATATATTTTGTGGCAAATAAATTACAACAACAAATCAATATAAAGTTCATAAATTAAATTCGAATTAATGAAGCGTAAACAATGAATTAAATCTGCATTTAAATTTATATATATATAAATATTTAAATTAAATAATTTTTGCATTTATTTTAAATCTTTAAAAAGCTAAATTCAAAACCAAGCCATGTGCAAATAATATGATTATTATTGCAAATACTTTTCACCAATTAAAATACATTTTATTTAACAACAAACATTTTTGGCCTTTTGGCATTCGAATTTCTATGAGAAACCAAAAACGCTTGTTTCACAAGGTTTTCCTTGATTTTCGTAGAAATTTTAATAAAAGTACGCCGACTAGTTTATTTACTGTGTGTTCCTTTGAAATACTACCCAGATTATATTGCTCGATTGTGAGATACCATATCATTTATTTAAAGGTGTCTCAGCACACATTCTCAGGCACATAGGAATTTTAATAAATCACAATTGTTAAACAAACCCGATAACTGGAAGATAAGAAAGAAATCCATATAAATATCGACTCAGTTGCGTATCAGGAATACAAAAGTGGGAATTCTGTGTAGATTTTTTGTGACCATATAAGTGCATTTTACACACTTAACCCATTGTGAGAGCAAAGGGTATAAAAAGGGATGGAAATAAAACGAATCCACGTATGAATAGTGTGTGAATGCTTATGAATGCGTATTTGTGTTTGAATTGGACTCGTGCCCAAAAATGGGTCAGATTTACTTTGGGGCGTAAAGTGCGAGTATGGCGACATAAAAAAAAGAGATAAAAAAAAATTACATATATTTTGTATGTGTAAAATACATAAAAAAAAAAAAAAAAAAAACAGAATTCTTGCAGTTGTGAAATAATGCTAGGGATTCAGGCCAAAAGGTCAGTTCGCTGCTAAGAAATATGCATTTGGCTTAGATTTGGACAAACAAATTGGATAATAGCCGATTTTAGGGCAATATTTCATGGATCTTCTGCTCTTATTGGGGCAAATAAATGATTTCTGGCTAAGTGAGCGTATTAGGCCAATTAATAATAATGCATTGTCGGATTGATTTTGATTTCTATGCGTGGCGCGTCTCCCATTTGTTTATCTTATTAGTTTGTTGTCTGGCTGTTAGCAATTGTTTTTGTTTTTGTTGTTATTGTTGCTTTTATGACTGCCGCTGCGCATTTATTAATGTTTTTCATAAGAAGCTGCCGGATGCCTGTAATAAACGCATAAAGGATATTAATGAGCTGCTGTTTGTTTAGGTTGCCCCCCTTCGCCGTCTCAGAGCAGAACCTTTGCAAGATTTGCTTTTATTTCAGTTGAAAAGGCAACTAATTGCTTACTCACACACACACACACACACACACACACATAATGGCAGAAGCACACTTATTGCTTATGCTGGCAGGCAAAGCGCTCGCATATTTCACAAATTGCGCATACGACATGTTAAACGCCGCTCACACACACACACACACACACACACACACTTAAGGCTTAAGTAAACACACACGCTGAAAGTTGAGCAATGTCAGTGAAGAGCGCATTATCAGGCCATAGTTGCTGTCGCTGTTATTATTGTTGTCGCTCTTGTTGTTGTTGCTGTTGTTGTTGTTGCATCTTTTGTTGTTGCTGTTGCTGCTGACTGATGCATGTCTTTTGTCATAATTCAACTTTTATTTCCACACACCCAAGCACAGTCGCACACATAAAGAAAGCACAAGGAATGTGCCTTGAGTGGCGCTAAAAGTATGCCGCGTGGTGTAATAACATGCATTGTCGCCAGGGGTTGCTTTAACGGTATCTGCTGCTGCTGCTGCTGCTGCTGCTGCTGCTGCTACTGCTGTGACACTGACAGCAGCGGTGCTTATGCTTGTCAGACGCATGCTTATGATATCACACATCAACACACACACACACACACACACACACTTACACACACATAGAAACTGCAGTGGCTGTCGTTGTAGCCTGTTGGCAGCATCTTAAGACCAAGTCAGCTCCCAAGCACTCTGATTACCCATCACGACTTAGTTCCAGCTACCCTTTTAGCTTGATAAGAGCCAAACACTGCGAAGGCACTATTACACTGAGCGCAATAAAGACAAACTGTTATTTAAAAAATCGACTGTTTTTTTTTTTTTTAGTACTTCCAGCTACGCTTTCAGCGTGATAAGAATGAAGACTTAAAAAATAAAACAAATTCCAGAAATTTTTCTTATTTTAATATGACATTAGAATTTATTGCCTTCACTTACAGCACAAGCAAAAATCGCTTATGTCACTAAAAAAGCATATCCTCACATTTGTCTCTTTTTTTTTTTTGGAAGTGTATATAGAATATATCATGTGTGTGGGTGTGACTTTGACTTGAGCTAAAAATATATTTTTTTCTTAAAACATTATTACATTTATATTTAATTTTAAAATTTATGTCAGCTGCCAGCAGCCGCTGCTTTTTGAGCAGAGGGAGAAAAAAATAGAACAAAAAAAAAAATGAAAGTAAATCGAGTTTATGAAGCATGCGAATTGCACACGAGGCACAAAGCATTGGCCTTGACACTCGTATTCCGAATACAATCCGAATATTCGCATTCTTATTCACTTACGGCTTTATGGCTCATGGCTCATGGCTCCTGGCTCATATGTGCTCCATTCGATGGCTGATGCGGCGTTAAATCTTGAGGAAATTGTGTCACATTATGATGAACATTTATGTCAAAGTTGAGCATTTGCACATAAATTCACACACACACACACACCCACTGAAACAGAGATAGAGATAGAGATAGTGGTTTCTGCGTGTGGGTGGCAACCGTCAGGACCCAAATTAATCATGATGGAGTAGCTGCGGTAATATGACAAGGCTCTGGGCTCTGGCTGGCTGGCTGCCTAAGACTCTGGTCATGTTTCAGACAGCTGAAAGGCGTAGGCTGTAAGTGTTCCAACGTGCCAAAATGCCAACTTGCTCGCACCTGTCAGTGTGTACACAGCATCCAATCAATACTAGTCCCAATATAACCAAATCTATAATTGCCTTGGGGCACACAAACAAACAAACAAAATACACACGCACCTCAATAATAGATAAGTTGCCAAAGTTACTGCCTCCTTTTGATGTAGACAACTCTCTGATTAGCCCCCCCCCCCCCCCCCTCGACAACGGACACTACACTCAACTTGGACTTGGATCACTATTTATAAACCACAATAATCTCTGCGGAAGGGCAGAATGACATGGCTCGCGTATTTATATATAAATTTATATATATCTCTGCTGTTCATAGAGGTCAAAAGTTGTGCAACACGTGCCACAAGCAGCACACAAAAATAATGGAAATCTTGAAATGCCGAAAATCGCTGGCCCTGGTGTATTTTTCGATTTAATTATAAAATTATAAAATTTACTAAATAAAACAATATCATATAGCTTAATTGGTTAGGTGTAGAAAAAGAAATATCGAAATATCTGGATCACTACATATATTTAATAGCTATATTATATAGTCAAAAGATATGGTTAGCTCTGACATTCCAAAAATGCTTAAAATAAATTCATTTCTCAGTTTACTTGGAGAAAGACAAACATATATATGGATCTCTCTATATCGTCTAGTAAGCCCAATCAATATTATGTATACTATATAATTTCAGGGATGCGTTACAAGTTGCATTACAAAATTACTGTACTCTTTTTGCAGAGCATAAGCAGAAGAAGAAGAATCAGCAAGGACACCTTGTTGTCATCGCTTTATTCATGTGCTTGAAAACTTTTTTAATTAAAGAATCCTTCATTTGTTGGCCAAGTTGAAGTTGTGCATGTTTGTAGCAGCCGAAAAGAACAAAAACGCAGCCAAGTTAATTAATCAGTGATAAAATATGCCAAATAACAGCCAGCTGTAGAAACTACTAGTACACTCTATATATAAATATATATATATATATATATATATCTGTGTGTGCAGAGTTCTCTTATGACTTTGGTCGAAACACATGCCGCTGCTCAGTATGCAATGTGCTAATGAGCAAAGTTTTGCTTGGCTCGGCTCGTTTGTTAACATTTATTTACAGGTACACAAGATGAAGCGAATATGTAGCTGCTTTCTGTGGCAGACAACATATGTAAATATGCAATTAAATGCAAACAGACAGCAACAGAGGCAACAGCAATAAATAACAACTCAAACAAACAAACAAACGCCACACACTTTGGTTCAGTTCAGCTCTGTTTTCATTTCAGTTATCATTTAATCAAAAGGTGCAGCGAATCCTCTTCAAAGTTCATCAAAATTTATGAACTTTTCGCGGGTATTCGTTTATTTATGTGTGGTCTCCTCATTAACAGCAACGCGGGGGAAGAAAAAAAAAATAAAACATAAAACAGAATAACAAAAAGAGAATTTCTGCCCTTTTTGCAGAGCCAGGCCAAATTCACGCACAATATACAAAATGTTGCATAATTACAAGCTGGGCGTCTTTCTGGGTTAAGGTGAGCCGCAGCAGCTGGCACAGCCAAATCAGGCTTTCGCCTGCTCTCTGCCTGCCTGTCACCGCTCTTGTCGCACCCTCAAACTCACTCCATAATTGCAGCTCTGGCCAAACCAGCCGTGACACATGCGTGGCTGCAACGCATCGCTGCCATGGCGGGGGTGCGGCGGTGCGGGGTTGTGGGTACTCTCTGAGAGTGGCAGTGCGGCCTGTGGGGTAGGGTTTATCAATTTTGCTGCGCTGTTTAATGACCAGCGTTCGCTGCTAAGCACGCAATTAAAAGGCACAACAGCAACAGCAGCAACGTGCAACATTTGGCTGGGTAATAAAGCAGAAGTCAATTGATAGGGGAAGGTGTGTGGAAGGGGTGCCCGTGGCACTGTGCGGGTTTTAGGTGTCCTATCGCGATTGCTGACACGCTGCTGTAGCAGCAAATGTGGCAGCAGCATACACATAAATCCACCGTCAGTCTTAATTACAAGACTCACATTGAAATGTGCCATTAATCACACTTCATCGATGGTCTATAGCCGCATAAAACAGCCAATTTGCCGGCCAACACACGGACGAATTCCAGTTACTTGCCATCCTCTCTACCTCTACTCTTCATCCTCCAAGTCCAAGTTTACGAGTTCAATTTGCTGGATATGTGTGTGTGTGTGTGTGTGTGTGTTTGTGGCGCACATCGGTAAAAAGCATTTTATCACCACTGTCATATTTCGCACGAAACACAAAAATAACAATAACAATACTTTGGTTGAGAGAGATCGACTGGATGATACCCTAAGACCCTGTCAGAAGTCGTATAAGTCTTAGTATGCCTTTACTGTTATCAGCAATTGATTTTTATCGATAAAATTAAATAAATTTAAGCTGACAGATAGACAGTCAAACGAGGCTGATTAACAATATTTTTACCAATGTTTACTTTCTGCACAACTTCAATTGACCCTCCATAACCAATTTTAATGGATGCAGGGTTAATGAAAAACCGACGTCGAGCACAAACAAAGCAATGGTTTTTGATCAAAGCTTGTTGTTATTGTGTGTATATATATATATAAAGATATAACCCAAGAAGTTGCTCAAGTTTCGTCGTGTTTCTTGTTTTGATTTTGGCTCTTTGCTTTTCTATTTTGCAGTGCGTGGGACGCCGAGGGACGCATCGCCATTCTGGTCTGCTGAGAAGGGCAATAAAAGTGCAAATAAACATGTAAAAGGACATTAAGATTCACGTGGCAGCAGCAGCAATACAAAAACAGGACAAACATGCCAGCGATTTGAAAGCAAGTCGAGAATTCAACCAGAGGCTGAGGGACATACATCCATATAAATGCCAGTTGAAATGTGCTTTTTATGGGACAACCTCGGAGTCAAAGCGAACTAAAGACACGTTGGCGCTTCATTAAAGTCAAAAGTGGAAACAGCAACGGAAACGGAAACGGAAATAGCCAACAACAGCTCTTACAAAACGAAAACACACACACACACACACGCGTACACCGAATCCTATATTCTGTTTATTAGCGTCTCGGTGACCAGATGTATTTTGGTCTTTCAAGTTGGTATTTTGGAATTTTGTTGCTTTGACTGTTTGGCTAAATTGAAGTTTGCTTCATAAATGACGGGACGGTTCTGCGTTCGAGCACAACGCAATGACTACAATGCAGTTTTTAATAGCAGCGCACAAAACAACCAAAATGCAGCTCAACTTGTCGGCAACAGAAACATTCTCAAATTCGCAACAACAACAACGACAACAACAACAGCAGCAACAACAAAACGAACAACAACAACTGAAACAACAAAACAACACACATCGAAAATCAAGAACGCGAACGCTTCTGGACTCTGGGAATACGGTTTCAGTTTTTGTTGCGATGATGTTGCTCCTTCTGCTGCTATTCGTGCAGCCGGAGGCGACTCGAGCGGAGGAGGAGTCACAGGATTTTCAAAAGAACAGTGAGTACAGTTCATATAACTATTTGCAGCAAGCTCAAATTTGTCTATTCACAATACAAACACGCATTTTGCATTTGCATCTAAGGAAAATAACAAAATCTTTATTTACAGTAAAGAAAAGTAAAAATCAGTTCAGCGCAAATTCGATATTTACTTTTATGTGTGAAAGTTGGTAATTGAAGAGATAATAAACAAGATTAGAGGGTCATCCGATAATAAGCAACTTATTAGATCCTTCTCCCTCTCCCTTCTACTTTTGTTCCCTTTAGAGGACACTCAGCTTCTCTGCTTGATTATCGGCATCTTCAAGCACCGCTATAAATAACTTTGAAATGTAGCTTTTTAATTTATAATTACAAATAAGTAAGAGTTATCCATAAAAATCACAAGTCAGTCAAACCAGACAAATGAAAAACTCAAGAACATAAAAAAAGAACTCAAACCAAAAGGCGTCCTAATTTTCAATTTCTTTATCCCTTCTCAAGCTGAGGTATGAAAATAAATAAACCTGATAATTGACGATGAAGTGAAAGCTTTTACCTTGATAAATATGTAATGTAAGCCCTGTCAGCCTGACAAGAAAAGGAGAGGAAAAAAATCTGATAAACTACTAAGGGAAAAACTGGTAACTGCCATCACTTTGGCTATTATCAAATTAAAGTTGTTGCAATCAAAAGCCCTTAAAAACATATCTGTTTTTTTTTTTTTTTTTTTTTTTTAAGATATGTAAAACTGAGCTTGTGGCGATTTACTGGTCAACACATACTCAATTGTGCAGCTGGCGAACAAAGCATTTAACAATTGATGCCTCAAACCTATGAATACCAAACTGCCCCCAGATTCGAGCTCGAAACTGTGCCAAAAAAAAAGGGGCAACACATGTTGATGTTGGATATTCGCAAACGTTGGCACAAAATGTTGGCTCTGCAAGCAGTTTGTGCAAACTGGCAAATCATTCACCGATTGCCAAAAAATGCTTATCAATGTGCGTTACATAAAACGTGCTGCAGATTCTTTTGCTCTCCTCAAAACAGTAACAATAGACCAAAAAGACCAAACCAAAAAAAAAAAAATGAAGGAGCAATCGTGAAGAAATGGAAAACTTAAATGCAAACTTTGCCAGCCAGCAGTTTTGGCCAAACAACTTTATAATTTGCGAGGTCGAACGTGTTTCTGAGTGTGTGTCGGAGAGTGTGTGTCGGAGAGTGTGTGCCTGAGAGTGAGTGCCTGCTGTTGTGCTGTGCTGGCTGAGCTTGGTGGGGTGTCTCTGGTGCTTTTTACGATGCCTTCAACTAGTTGTTGTAATTTACGCTCAAATTATGGCAACCTTGAGGCAACGGCAACAAACAGGTCACATCGGTCATATCCTATTCCCCAAGCGACGACCGCTTTTCGACTGCCCATCCCATTCCGCCATCCCGCCATTCCGCCATCCTCTGTTGCTCTGCTTTTCAAATTTTTGGGTTGTCAGCCACTCTAAAAAAAACAAATCATAATTCGACATCGACATCAGCATATTTTCTGGGTCTGGGTCTGGGTCTGGGATGTCTGTCTTTTGTTGCCGTTTCCGGGCACAATTTATGACAGGATTTGGCCCGCACAACAAAAAAGGGAGACACAATTTCTGGCAGTTTCTATTTGGTTTGGCGTTGCCACGCCGATTCGCGGGATTTTGAAGCAAATTGAATTTCGATGCTTCGTTATTGACATGGCAAAGCAGCCTCGTCTCGCTCCAGCGCTCCAGCGCTCCTCCATCGCTCTTGGCTTGGGCTTGGCAAGGTGCCCTTTTGAGCATTAAATTTAATTATGTGTGCTTGATCTCCTGGTTCTTCATCTGCCTCATCTGCTTCTTTACTTATTAGCAGTCGCCACTCGAGAGCTTAAAATGCCGACCGTTTCGATCGTTGACTTTTGAGGATTTCAAGTGTCTTCTTGTTTGCCCCACTCGATAGTGCCGCATTTGGCAAAGATGACGCTTTAAGTGGAATTCGAATGTGCTGCCTAACGTTGCCACATAAACAACCGGCACTCGTAGGTACCTATGTATATATATATATACATATATGCATGTACATTAATGTATGTATATTATGAGTCCCGCTGCGACCATGCGACTCCTGGGACATTGCCATGGCTCTTGGCGTCGTTTTCCGTTTCGTCGCATGAATTTTTTCATCATAATCGTTGCTCTATTTTTATGTTCACAACATTTTCTTATGTTTTTTTTTTTTGGTTGTTTCTGTCTGTGTTTGATGCCGTTGTTGCACGTAGTTGGTGGCACACACTCTACTACGAATTGCAGCTCGGGGTATTATCGTTGGATTTATGAACGATGTGCGTCTATGCAAATCTCAAGCTGTGCTCCTCATGCGACCGGCTTTGTTTTGATGGGCAATCAACACGCGCAACCAAACAGGCAACGTGCAACGCCCGCCAACCAACCAACCCACCAACTATTAACCCCCTCTGTGTGTGTTTGTGGGCGTGGCATGGCGCAAAGAGTTCAATTGCAATGTAAACATTGCCGGAACGGTCGCTTTGCTCCTCATCAGCGCGTCATTTGTGTTCGTAAATTGATTTTTGTTAATTTTGATGAACTTCAAAGGGAAAACCAAAAGAATCCGAGGGGTGGCCTCAGCCACATCAACCGAAAGCGACACATGTGTGCTGCCCCAGCCCCAGCCCAGCCAAGAGGGAAAATCCGGCAACGGAGTAAAAGTGAGCAGAAGCGTGTAAATATTTCTCAAACATATTCCATCATACATAAATATGTATTTACATATATAAATATGTGTGTGTTTGTACATGTACAATATAAGAATAATATATATATATATATGTATGTATATATTTATATATGTGCATATTTATTTATAAACACGCGCGCGCATTCGCAGTGTCAAAACAACGTCGCAAGCGTAAAATACGTAGAAGGGGAACAATATGTTCGGGCGGGGGGAAGAGGGTGACCGAGAAGCGCCACAAGTCAAGTGCAGTATTGGTTGTGTGGTAGGTGTATGGAGAAGGAGGGGGGAGGGGGGGATGCAGCAGCAAGAACCGTGTGGCAATGCGTTTGTAGCCGGCACGTTGCGCCAAGATGCAAAGTTCAATTTCACATGTGGAAAATAACAGCAGAAATATTGTTGGGAGCTGTGGCGAACAAAAATATAACAGAGAGAGGAAGCACATGTCACTCCGGAGTATAGTGCATGGACAAGGATGAAGATGAAGATGGGGTTCTGGTGGGCAGGGGGGTGGTAGAGCAGGGACACAAAGTGAGAACAACTGGCGATGCATCTTGACAGACGACAGCGACTGGCATGCAGTGAAAAGAGGAAAATAAATGGTCTAAAATGGAAAAGAGCAGGGAAGAGCGGAGCAGAGAAGAGTGACTGAAGTGGGCAATGCGGAATGCGGGAGTATCGTTAATAGTATGCCATATACACAATCAAGGCAAAAGCTAAATAAATCAGACTATTGACAATAGTTGAGGTTACCTCCACAGTAAGCCAAAGCCGTCTTTTGAATGTGTTATTTTATCTGCTGCTAGTTGGCAAATGTGAATATCACATGAACGCAAAAGTAAATGTAAAAAGCAGCTTAAAATTTATTTAAAAAAAAAAAGCTAAAAAAGAGCAAGGAGAGCTGCGATTCAATCTGAATTACACAGAATGCGCTTTGTTATTCGCTCCGCTTTTCTGTTTGCTCAGCCGCAGATCTTTCAAGCGAAACAAAAGCAGACAATATTCGTTATTTTTTACTTCTATTTTCCATTCTTTTGCTTGTGCTTTTAGCATGTGGTCTTTATTTGCCTCAATGCACTTTCGCCCATAAATACTGCAATTCTCCGAGTATTTATGAACAGCCAACACAATTCCTCTGTTGCTGTTTGCCGGAGAGCACAATAGAAACAACAAGTGTCTACGAGTGGAGAACATTTGCTGTTTCCTGTTTAGCGCGAAATTTCAATTATAAGCAAACATGACCACGCCTTTATTATACACAGCCCCTCTCTCTTCCCTCTCCCAGCGGACATTGTTCATCTTTCAGAGAAAACACTGCGTAAAATGTTACTTTAACATCATTTTGTAGCCTTGCGGAGGGTATTATAATTTTATCGGTTTGGTTGTAACGCATTTTCGGAGACATCTCTGAGCTAGCGACACCAGACCTAAAATTACTATACTATAAGCATCTGATCACTATAATATTAGGATGTAATAAAAAACAATCCGAAGCAAATATGCCAGTTATTTGTGCAGCACTTGAGCGTATTATAATGATTCCATCATTTGGCCAGAAGATCATCGCAATGGGATTAATATATCATAAAGCATTCATAGCAGGAATTGTATGGTTTTTTAAATTTATAGCAAAATTAAGATGACGGCAATTTGACAGCAGTACACAAGGGTATGTATTTTTTTTGGCATTTTCTTACTTGTTTTTCTTCAATATTTTTTCTTCTCGAAATGGGAAAATTCGTTTTGGCCCGCTTTATTTGGCGTTGGGGCGTGCACTTGTGCAGCTGTCTTATTTCTGGTGGTGAAGAACCAGAAAATTTATATATATATATAGTGTATATATATACAGACATATATAGGTGGCGGCAGCCGCTGACTACTCAAACGTGACTGTCCAAAGTTTTTCAATAAACTTTAACAAGAACACATTAAAAAGCCACAAGAATGGAGGGCATTTCAATTGCCATTTCCACAGACAGCACTTCGTGAAACCCCCCGTGGCAAGTCAAGTCAAAGCTTCGACTCAATAAGAGCGGCAAATAGTTGTGTGTGAAAATCCCCAAACCCAAACCCAAGCCCAAACGCCATTCATTTTTAGCAGATACGCTCTTTGTTAACTGGCCGACCGCTGCACTCAGATATAAATTTCACATAAAAGGCAGATCTATGGCACATTTCCCTCCTCAATATCAGCCTCTCCAGTTGCCCTCTTGCCACGCTGCCCCGCTGCCCCACTGCCCGTCGTCTGCTGCAGATGAAGTTGGCTTCAGTGACTGTTGCGTCTTAGTTTGCTGTTTATGCCACCCACAAAACGAGCAACACCACCCAGAAAGTAAGCATTACGCGGCAGTGAAATGAAATAAATATCATTTTATGACTTTTTAACTCGTTTCAGAGGCGTTCTGCCTCTGCCTCTGCCTCTGCCTCTGGTCCCATCTTTGGTCTTTCTTTAACAAGCACAATAAATGCAACTGAAATATAAAAGCGCATCAGTGGCAAGCAGAGGGTGTGGCAGCTTAGGGTGGCAGACACTGCTGCAGCTGCTTCAGCTGCCACTGAGAGTTTACTCACTTTTATAGTCTACAACTTCCTTTGGTGTGGATACATATATATATATTTTCAGCATTTTGCATTTCGCATTGTGAGTAATGCTTCCGTTAATCAGGCACCCCAGTTTCAAGCCACACAACACTTGCTCCTTAATGCCCAACGCCAAAAGGTGTGAATCAACAAACGGCGAGACAAACCCTTCTAAAAAAAAAAATCGAAATATATATATATATATAGATATATATACGAAACCAATAGCCAACATCAATTGTTGTTGTCAACAGGCGTTTGGGATTTGGCCTTTTGTGCCTTTACGCCACACTTCCCGGGCGGTTTTTTTGTATTCCGAAATTAACCCTTTTGGCCATAAGGCACTCATAAAAAATTCAATTTTATGAGGACTTTTATTTGGCCACTTTTCGTCTGTCTGCACATGCCAAAATCGCATTAAACACGACAGCGCCACTGGTCAAAGGTCTGCCTCAGCCGGAGTCACTCAGCCACAGACTCAGACTCAGAATGGGGCAAATGTCACAGACTCTGCTTAGCCTGTAATTACACCTCTTTATGGGGCATAAAGACACGCAACCCTATTGTGCTATATCTACCCCTAACAACATTTGAATATGATTGAGTGAATTCATGTTTTTGACTAGTGTTTAAATAAAAAGTACTTAAATGTTTATCATTTGTGGGCATGGCATTTGTGCTCGATGCCTGGGGATATTTGTAGCTAATAATAATAAACACCATAATTGTTCTCGATACCTGAGGGTATTTTAGCTAATAATAATAAATACTCAACTCTAAATTAATATTACATGTGTCATTAATTGTAAATTTCAATTAATAAATAAAATATATTTGGGAAAATATCATCATATTTATATATAGTCGAAACGGCAGTGAATACTAGAAATATTCATGTAATTTGTATAAATAATGAGGCGCCTGCACAAATACATATATATATATAAAAATATATATATTTATCATAAAATCATAAACCAAACAAATGTGGCTTCAATTGACTTAATTGACTGACGCATTCTTAAGTCTTCAAGCATATGACTTATATGATGGATGTGTAGGAATAATTTGGTTTTATTGAAACATTTAAGCATTAACATTGTAATCTATAAATATGACTCAAGTTAAATAAATAAATCAGCAAGATTTATTAATTTATTTTCGAGTTACATCTCCAGTTTAAAATCGATTTTAAACAAATCGCAATAATATATTTATAATTGTTTAATAATTTCTTCGCTTTTTACTGGTAAACAATGATAAATTGTTTTGCTAGAATATAATTAAATTTGGTTTGGTCTTCTTGGTTCCTCCGCACTCCAAGTGACTCAGAGATTATCCATTAACTTGACTTTATTTATGCTTGTATGAATCCTTGTTGATGTTGTGATTCACATTCAGTCAACGGAAACGTTCTACACTGCAGCAGCAGGAGCAACAGCCACGCTTCAGTGCACCCAGTCGGACACCAAGGCTTCTGATGTGGCAAGCTCTTGTTGTTGTTGTTGCTGTTGTTGTTGCTGTTGTGGCAGTTGCTGATTTTGGTGTGAGTTTTGTAACTTTTATCGCCGCTCGGCATGCGCTTTGTTGTCGATTGCCTCTGGGCAGGGCCTGATCCAGGGTCTGGGTCTGGGTCTGGGACTGGGTCTGGGTCTGGGACTGGGTCTGGGTTGTGTGACCTTTGTTCGAGGTTGTGATCCAAGCCGCCTGTTTACTTGTTATGCTTGGGCAACACGCCTTTATGATTTCTGTTTGATTGCCGCCGCCGATGCCACCAGCAAGCAAGCGCCATTAGTCATACATTGCGAAGTGTTCGTGGGTTGGTGGGTTAGGAGTAGGGGGGTTGGGGTGTGTAACGCTTTTTGCGTTCAAGTGGAAAATTGAATTTATCACTTGAACATGCCAAGCAAAGCGGGATTCGCCCCTTTGGCATTTTTTGCTTTTTTCCACTGCTAATTCGTAGCCAAAATTCCATGAAATTTGTCGGCAAATCTATTTGAGACACGTAATCAACTCGCTTCTACACATTTTTAAGACCCTTTGCACTTATTTAGCCATCTAGTATTTGAACAGCAGGTCGAGTGACCCTTTGACTTGAAGTTTTTTTTTTAGTCAAAGCGCTAATTGAAAATTAGCCATGGTGGGCGTGTCCAGCTAAACTGAAGTGGGCGTCGCATGCAGGCTGCCAGTAATTTGTGTAATTTGCATATTTATTAAATTTAAATTAAGCAGGCAACTTTTTATTTTGCGTGTACCATTTGTCGGCAGGAGGCAGAGATTAGGCACTGGATTTGCATAATATGTGGCCATAAATTGTCGCAAATTGAATATGCCACAACAACAATAACAACACCAACAACAACAAAAGAGAGCTGAGCAAATGCAGTGCAGTTATAAAATGCCATAAATAGCATCAGTCAGAGTAAATAAATTAGAGTGAATTACAATTGCTGCATTTTACGTTTCAGTTGCAATTTCAGTTGCAATTTCGATTTATTTATGGTCAACGGCCCATAAATTGCGATTGCCATGTAAATACTATAAATACAGATATAGTTTTGTCAGCTTTGGATTTAATTAAAAAAAATTATCTAAATTATTGCCGGCTATGCACAAAAATATTACAACTTATTTCATTTCATTTTGCGTCAAAATGCGCTCCGCAAACATATAAATCGTTGGCCATGGCCAAGTCATTTTCAGCGGCCGCATAAACCAAACCAAACCCATCCAAACCGAGCAACGGATCCCCAACCAGATCGCACTTGTAAATCTAAGCATACACGGACAAAATGTATGCAATGCTATGCATAAAATATGTACATAGTGCTACAAGCTCTATTTGTAGTTTTTGTTGTTATTTGGGTTGGTGTTGTTGTTGTTGCTGTTGTTGCTGTTGCTGTTATTCTTGTTGTCGCCATCGTAAATTTACATATTTTCCATATAAATAAACTCGCTAAAGCGGATTTTGTCGCTCAGACGTGGAAGCGCCAACTAAAGCAGCAACAACAGCGTTGAAATGTCACAACGCAGCCAAAAAGAAGCTGCAAATAAATATAAAATAAAATAGCTACAAAATGGCCAAAAGAGCACAAAGTTTGCGCGCGCGATGGCAAGTGTTGTGACAGGGCGGGGCCTGAGGTGTGTCTTCCTACTGGCCACGCCCCATTTATCCGTTTCCCCATTCCTCGTTTCCCCTAGCATTGCACTGAAATTGAATGCGTTGGCTCTGAGTTATGGCAGTCTGGCACAAAGTAGCAGCATCTGGGCAACTGATACCAAGTCGCCAACTCTGGCTAGGATTTCGAGGTTTAGGCGTGGCTAAGCAAGCGTATACTTGATATATTATTAGTATTGTCGATGTGTGTGTGAGAGAGGGAGAGAAAGCGAAATGAATGTAAACTGGAAAGCAAACACTCTCGTCATCTTTTTGTGCTCTTTTTTATTGATTGCTTTGCCTGGCCCCCAAAGGCTGTCAGGGCGTTAAATATGGGCAAAAGGGCGCCGCATTAAATCATCTAAATGTTCATGCTCATTAGCAATCAATGCACACCAACAACAACAACAACAGCAATAACAACAGCAATAACAACAACAAGGCTGGCAACACTTTACACTTCATTTGTGTTGTGCCTGTGACGTACAAACACACACACACACACACACACATTAGGGGTAAGCGAGCTCAATTAACAGTCAAATTAGCATAAAATTACTTATTTCAAAACACACACACAAACACACACACACACACCCTGCTGCTGGCGAACTCCATGCACAACGCAGTAAATAAATCAATTAGCTGCCAAAGCAACAAAACAGAAAGAAAATCAAAAGAAAAATTTCACTTAATGCTTCTAGTTAGCATTGGGAATTGGTGGTTGTGGATTGAGGATTGGCGACAGCTGGCGCATATTGGTAAAAACCAGCCGAAGAAAGAAAGAAACAATTAAAAGCTTTCCCAGCATGTGCACAACACATTGCCAATGGCCAATAATATTATTAATAATGATGGCCCGAAAATGGGGCAAACCTTCGGGTTTCTCATCGCCAAAGCACGCTCGACTGCATCTTAATGCCTGGACTCGCTTGATGGCAAACGCAGCTGCCACATGCAGCTGCAAGTGCAACAAAAATGATGGCAACGCTGCTGCCTCGGCACATTACTTTAATTATTTGTTTACCCAATGCACACAAACTTGCAACGGGCGGCACTTCTTCTGTCTTCTTGTTATTGTTATCGTTATGCATATGCGTTTGATGCCTTGTGGGGTGCCCCATAAAACTCAACGACTTGTAATTCTGGGAAGAGTCAAAATAAAAAATAACAAAAAAAAAATAAAAAAAAGATAAACAACTACAGTATGTTAAAATAATGATAAACAATGCCAAGGCGGCAGTTGCGGCGCCTAATTAGCTCGTCGCATCGTCATGCGAATTTGTCAAATTAAGCAGCTGATGCTGGGAGGCAAATAAGTCGCCTTCTTAACTTGAAAAATGTCAGCGTCAAAATATAAAGTGGTTCTGAAATGTGCAGTCAATTATATTATTATTCGATGCTCGAAAAATGCTGGCTGAGCTCGGCCCGTGGCAAACATTTAAATTTGCGACAGAAGCCAAAATAAAATTAAATAACATGAACACTGAGCAAAATTGAAGAGCCGTAAAACTGCAGAAGGCACCGAGGACAGCGCTACTGAAGCGACACTGATTAAAAAATTGTTTGACAAGAAATCTGTGCGACATTTTCTGTCTGGCTTCCGAGTCTGCTGGCCAGTTTTTTTGGGTGTTGGGTTGTTATCGGGAGCTGGCTGGCTGGCTGGCTGGCTGGCTGCTGAGGTGGCTGCTGGCTGATGGCTGATGGAGAGATGCAAAGATGGGTCGTTTGTTTCAACTGGCGGCAAGAAGCAAAGTGTCGCTGTTAATTCGGCGTAAATTTAATTGTCAGCTGCAATTAAATTGATTTTCACTTCGGCTGCTGCCTGTTCTACTTCTACTCTTCTGCAGTTTCATCTGCCTCGCCCCCTGCTGCTGCCACACCCAAATGTGGCGCCACATCATCGTTCCGTCTTCGCTGCGCGGCAAAATGTTTTATTATTTAACGTTTAAAATTTCAACTGAAAAAATTTACAACAAGATATTTTTACACAAAAATGTGAAGAAGTTGATCTTTTAATACTGTTTGGGCATTCCATAAAAGAGAATAATGTGGTTATTAAAAATAAGAAAATAAGTGGACAATGAATACAAACATTTCGCTGTAGATTCACTTAAATGGTCAAAATAAGGCTAAATTAATAAATGTTTATTTATTTTTGGTGGTCAGTTCACTTTCGTTCTTAACGAAAGACAGATAAATTAAAAAGCAAAAAAAATTTATAGTTTCCTCTCAAAATTTGCGTCTTATAGTCAAGAATAAAAAATATTTACCTGCTGAGTAATGCCCCAAATCAGATGAGCACCAACAAAAATCTACATCAAATTGTATTAAAAACACATAAATAAAATTATATAGCTTGCTTGTGTCATGGGGAAATTCTCAAATCGTAAGCAACGAGTAAAAAATATATATATATTTATATTTATATATATATATAGTTTATACTATATATAAGTATATATCGATGCCACAGGGCAGGAACTGCGTGCTTCTGTTTCTAAAACGAAAAAACTGGCACAAATTCAAAAAAGATTTTTACGCAATTTTACGACAACAACTTGAAGATGAACTATAAATAAAAAGCCCCTTAGTGCCAGCGGGCGTCATTTTAAAACTATTTGTAGCTCGTATCTGTGAGTTACTTCTGGTTGCCTCTGGTCATTGCTGCAACTGCTGCTGCTGCTGCAACTGCTGCTGTTGCTGCTGCTGTTGCTGCTGCTGCTGCTGCTGCTGTTGCTGCTGCTGTTGCTGTTCCTGTTGCTGCTGCTGCTGTCAGGGACATGAGTCAGTCGCTGTCAAGCGAGCATGTTTATCTATGATAAGTGCCCAGTAACCAGTTTAATTGAAAATAATAAACACGCGTGTAAATAATGCGCAATGTGTCGACCAACGCATAGTCCATATTGCTGCAGTCAGACACACACACACAGTGTGGCTGCCACAGTTCAAGCGTTGTCCTAGTTTCATCTGCACTCTGCTATGCTGCTGCAGGAGCGTGTCCTGCTCTGCTTTGCTCTGTCGTTTGCCAGTTGGCGTCCAAAATTGTCACTGCAACTACACAGCCTGAGCCATGTAGCACAGCATGTGTTGCATGCTGCAGTAGCTGTCGCAGCGTGCCGTTGTTGTTGTAGTTGTTGTAGTTGTTGCTGCTGTGGTTGCCTGATAAGTTTGCAAAAATGTTTTGCTGCATGCCATTGCCATATATTATTCTTAAACGCCCTTGCCATGGCGCTGCTCATGCTGGATGCCTCTTTTTTTTTTAAATTTATATGCTCATTTTCACCATTTTCCAGTTGCAGTTGTCTTCGACCCTTGACTCCCCCTTTGTCTACACCTCGAATTTGCGGTGCGTTATTTTCATTGCGGTCCATATTCATACTCTTCGCTGGGCAAGTGATTCGACTAAATGCTGCCATTCAGTTTGCCAAATTTAAAAGAAAAACATTTCAATATAAAATAAAACTAAGAACATATTTTATATTTTCAATTTGAATTTTACCTTCATTTGAATTATTTTGTCTGTGTAATTGCTTTGAAATTGAGCTTGAGGACAATTAAAATATTTTAAATTGTTTGTTGGTCAGAGTGTTGTTTTATTATTTATAAACTAACATTTCAATCCTAACAAAAAATATATAAAAATTAAAATTCACTTTATCTGACTCCTGACTGAACACTTATGTAAGTTATAAAAATAAGTCAAAAATTATTATATTTGAATTAAATTATAAATATTGCATTTAAATTGTATTATAAATTTGCAAAGCAATATTAATTTTATTATTATATCAATCATTTAAATAAGTTTATGCTTAAAATTGAATAGCCAACTAAAGTATTTGTGATTTCTACTTTTTGGAACTGCACTTTTTTAATGCTAGAATTTTATATCAAAGAGTGTTCCTATTTCGCTGTATGGCCGGTTTTGTATGCATTTGGCCAAAATTAAAAACTCATTTGTTATTATAAATCATGGCAATATGTGCAGTCTGCGCATGCCGCACACCACAGGCTTGTGCCCCAACATCCCGGCTTCCGCTGCCACTGCGTATGCGTCTGCCTCTGCCTCGGTTGCACAAAAGTGCATGTGTTTATTAAATTTATATCAAGTAAGTTATGCGCTATTAGAGCAACCGCTGGGTCACATTTTTAATGTTTTTGGAATCCCCGAAAGTGCAGCAATTAACGTAAAATAAAATTGCATAATTTGCGAGTGTGTTTGTGTGCAGTAATTGCGGTCATTAAAAATGTGTATGTCCGGCAAGTGGTATTCAATAATTTTCAATTGAAATATGATAAATATTTGAATGTGCATTCGCCATAAATCAGAAATGCGACCGCGGATTAAAGTAGTAACTGAAATTCTCATTAATAACAAGCGTCATTAAATTGCTATTGCTATTCACAATGAGAGCTTTGTGTGCAATTGATGGCTACACTGCGGATGCATAATCTGCTTATTTATCGCAAAATGCTGTCGAGAGAGCATCGAGTGCTTCAGTTTGCCAATTCAGTACTTATTAAATTTATTAGGAAATTTAATATGAAATTCAGCCACAGAGTCCCAGCACAAGCAGCAGCAACTCAAGCAACAGTTGCCAAATCAGCAGGAAGAACAACAGAGAACAGCACAACAAAAATACAAAAAAAAATAATAGCTAAAAGAGCCACGTAATGGACGGGCAACAATGCCGTCAACGACAAGGACAACGAACGCTGACTGGAATATTTTTTCGTATTTTATTATTAAATCACGTAGCGAGTGCAATACGGCGTCCAAAATGACAGCGAACGCATTTTAATTGAAGCCGCACGCACACAAGGGACCACCTCGCCCACCATCCACTCCATAACCTGGAGGAAACTACAAGAACTGATAACAACTTGAAATGGTCGTTGATGAGGCGGCGCCGACTACAGATGAGATGGATGCCAACTTTTTGCGCGTACTGTGTCTACTTAGGTAGGTTCCTCCTGTGGCTATCGTTGTATTTGTGCTGGGCTCCTGCGAATGACTTGGGCAACGAAGTTTTCTAATTGAAAATGGCGTCGCTAAATTTAATTTGAAAACTTTCACTGACAGTGACTGACCCCAGCAGCAGCAATAAAAAACGAACAAAACGAGCAATAAATAAAGGTGGCAACAACTTGAAAGACTTATGAGAAAAGCCAAAATGAAAAGAAATCATTAAAGCCCTCTTTTTGTGTGTGTGTGCCTAAGCAGCTTGGCAAATCGTATGCCAAAAAGTCCCCCCTATTTGTTTGTAAACTTTTTTTTCTTTCGATATTTTGTCTAATTGAGTTGACGCAAACATTTGTTGCTTGGTTGCCAAACGCCAGAAGCAGAATCTGTGAATCTGGCGCCAACTTTTTTGCCTCCTCATATAAAAATATCTTATGGCGGAGCAAATTTTTGGGCAAATGTTTTCGCATTCGCCGCACTTCTGTTGATCTTGATGATGCTAATAATGATGATTGTGAAAAATATTTGCGCACACAACTTGCATCATAATTAGAAGTTACGCTCTGATCAAAGCAAAGCAAAAAGTTATGCACCAGCTGTACCAAAGTTATGTGTACTTGGCCGTAAAAAGTTGTTAACTTTATTTGCTGCATTACTTTATGGCAGCCATACAAACTGCATACATAACTACACAAACATCGGAAGAGGAGAGAAGACCAAAAAAATGTCGGCGTTTCTAATTATAAGTAAATACTTCTATACATGCACAGCGAGTTTGTGTGTGTCTGTCTCTGTGTGTGTGTGTGTGTCTGTTTATGTCTGTCTGTGTGTGTGTGTGTGTTTGTAAACATTTTAAAAGTTTTGTGCACATACAGTTGGAAAAAAGGCTGTCCCTGTTAGGTAGTCAGTAATGCATGCGAAAAGTGTGAGAAAGTCCATTAGGGTCACTGACGACTTGGACGATACTCAGTGGGTGGGGGGGGGGGTTACAAATGGGTGCGGGAAATGGGAAGCTGCCACAGTTACTTGGCGTCGTGGCAATGGCAACCACTTTCGCTCTCGACTTGCAACACTTTGTGGCCATGCTGTGGCGCATGTGTCTGTGTTGTGTGTGTGTGTGTGTGAGTGTGTGTTGTGCTGTGTATGTTTGCCATAATGTACAATTTAAATGTAAACAATTCGCCCCAATGTGCCGCAGCGTGGCACAAAAAATGTAACAGGACAAAAGCATCTGTATAAAATATTTAAAAGGCTGCAGCAACAGCGGCAACAGTGGCAAGCAGCAGAAAAAGCAGCATATGGCAGACGAGGCAGCTGTGAATAGTGAATAGTGAAACTCAAATATTTATCTTGGCAATTGCCTCTAATTTAGTTCAAAGTTGCTGAGGCTCTAAATAAACTTTTCATTAGCAGTGCCTTCGCACACACACACACACTCACTCACACACACACACACCCCACAAACACACACTCGAAGGGCTAAGTTGTGCTAATTTTATTTAATTAACTTTCTTGTTACACTTGTAATTGACATTTGTGTGCGTTTGCAAATGTTTCAATCAAACTTCAACCATATCAAAAGCCACAAACTAGTAAATAACCACTAACACAAACACACACACACACACACTCATACACACACACACACACATTCATTACTCAAACTTCATTATAAATTTTTGCAGAAATATTTAACTTTCCTTTTAATCACAGTGATTTCACTGCGTTCATCACAAGTTGCATGCAAGAATATTATTTAGAGCCGGAAGGGCAGAGTTCAATAAGTTATTTAATTATATGCATATATAAAAGGCAGCCATTCTTTGTGCCCTCTACAAATGTGCAACAAGCGGATATTCAGAGAAGACAAAACCGCAACCGCAACAAACAAAAACCGCAGCGTTGGCAATGTGGCGCGTAAGCTGCAACCAACCAGCGCCCAACACAGAAGCCCAAAACTTTTAGCAAAAAAAAAAGAGCAGATTGAAAAACTACAAAAATCAATTGAAAACTGTGCAATAAAACAAATTGATGAAATTCAAAATAACTAAAACAAGGCACAAAAATTTCGCTGCTATTGAAAGCTTGCCAAATTTTGGTTTTTTTTCATTTATTTATTTTTATCATGCGTTGTTGCACATGTTGCTGTTGTTGCTATTGTTGTTGTTGTTGTTGTTGCTATTGTTGCAGCTTGTGTTGCTATTATTATTGTTTACATTGCGTGCTAGATTTGGCACGCTGCCGTTTATATCTAGTTGATTTAGCGACACGTTTTGTGGAAACTATATTAAAAACATACATATGTATTTATTTTCATTTTTTATTTTAAATCCTAAAAGTCATTAAACTCTTATAATAACTGCACACAAGCATTTAAATTAATATAATAAAGTCGCACAAATATTATGATTTTAAAGCGTTCAAAAGTTTACAGAAAATGTTGCACGCTTCTAGCGCTGCCTGCTGCCTGCTGCCTGCATAATTAATGTAATGTCTTGGGGTACGCAACGTGGTTTCTGTGCCTCCGTTGCTTGGGTCGAGGGCGTGACGATTGGGGGCTGGGCAAATGTTGCACAAAATGTTTGCTACGCCCTTTTACGACTGCTGTTTTATGCATGCAAAGCCTCATGCAGCGTATGCGTAATATCTGCACAAGTCATGTTAAATTTTGTACTTTAAGACAGCTTTCGACGATTACTGAAAACGTGAGCAACGCCAGGCAAATATATTCATGGGCATATAAAACAGCATGGATAATATTTAAATTTCATAAATTTACTTTTAAATTGTCAGAGTCAAATAACAACTACAACTGGTGTGTGTAATGGGTAAATAGAAGTCATATTAGTACATATATATATATATATACAAGCCATGTTTATTTCTCACAACAACTGTGGAACTTTGAAATTTGACCAAGAAAACTTTTTTAGTTCAGTTACCTTGGCCCCATAAATTGTGTGTTTTGTTTGTCCTTAAATAGCTTCAGGCCAACACACATTAAAAATTAGTCAAATTGTATGTTGCTGGAGCTTGGAAATTTATGTTGTGTTATTTATAGCTTGGGCGCATATATCTTCTTTTATTTTCGAATTAATAACAAAAAGTTGCGTTCACATTTCCAATGATATGGACTTAATGAGAATTTGAAAACAGCCATAAGCTGTTAGCGCTCTCAACTCACACCGCGCTGCATATTAATTGATCCATGTTGAGAGCCTGTCAAATGCGCTGATGCTTAAATAATGAACCTCCAAGCATCTTCGACAAGCTGTAAAAATTCCAATTGAGAGTACGCATCTCCATGCCACGCCACGCCGCACGCACACGCACACGCTGCTTGCCGCCGCCACATTGTGTTACGTAATTTACATGCAGCCAAAAATAGGCGCAAATAATGCGAGTTGTCAAAACAAATCATCAAAACGAACTGAGAACTCGGCGAGGGGGGGCAGGTAAGACTCAAGGGAATGGGAGATAAAGAGTCAGGGAGAGAGAGAGCAACTATTTTGGATACGAAACAGACATCAAAGCCGTCGTCATCGTCCCCCTTGGGCTGCCAATAAGAGATCTTAATGAATACATAAATCATTAAAAATGAGCAAAGCGAAGATTGCAGCCAACAGCAAACAACTGGGCGAAATGCCGTTGCCCAATTATAAATAGAACTTGTCGAGGCAACTGAAGGGCGCACGTGCCCCATATAGGTGCGACTAATGCTGCTGCTGCTGCTGGACAACTTCAAAGTTATTACAGATGGCATTTAATTAGACGTTGCAGCAGGCAGAATTGGTGACGGCTAAGCTAAACTAACTCCTCTCCCCGGGCTGAATTTGCATGAGCAGCCAGTCAGCCAGCCATTCATAAGGATTTGCCACTAGGTGTCACACTTTTGCTCTGCTTGCCGCAAGCCAAAGCGTTGACAAATTGCCGTGGCCGCAGTCGCGCAAGCGGAAACGGAAGCTGTGCAGCAGCCATGTTTGCCATTTTACTCAAGCTGTCAGCGAATGCGCCTGCCGGAAAGTATGCAAAGCAATATAACAAATGGCGTGTGGCTTTGCGGCACCGCAACTCTCCCCTCTCTCTCTCTCTTCCTCTCTCTCCCCTCTCTCTCTCTCTTCCTCTCTCTCTCCTCTTCCACTGTTCTTGGCCAGCTGCGTTGCGGAGACCAAACTTCAATAATTTCCTAATACGCATACGTTCAGCGTACATAAAACTGTGGCCTGTTCCACGCTAATCCTTTGCTTGTGCAGGTAATGCCATAGTTGAGTACGTGGTTTTAGTTGGGTTTGCACTTCACTCCGACAAAGCTGCTTGAAAGTATTTCAGCATTAAAGTGCAAAAACAACTAACCAAAAAAAAAAAAAAATGGCATACAACAAATGCGCTTGAGAAAAATATTTGCAAAATGCGTTGAAACTTTTATGTTATTTTGATTGTTGTGTTGCTGCTGTTGATTTTGTTGCAGTGTACGTTGACATATTTGCTTTGTTGTTCTGGCATATCCTTAAAATGAAAAACATTATCTCTCAGTCTTTTCGTGTCTTAAGTGGATTATGTACATTGCACACAACAAAAATACAGCAAATGCTTGCAACAATTTTATAGAATTTCTAACTGGAGCTTTAAGGTCTTTAATGACACCTGAAGCTGACGTGGGTGCAGATATTGAACATCAATATATATATATATATGAATACTTATTCAAAGAAAATGTACCCAGGTGGGCGGAAACAATGTCAAACATTTTTCAGTCTATCCTGTCGAATAAAATAACATAAAACACGAACCCAAATTTCGAGGTAAACCACTTTAGCATGAACCGAAATATTTTGTCTGGATATACAAATATTTTTGTATAAATTTATTTGTATATATATATACACATATATATATATTTTTTTTTTGTGATCCAAAATAACAAAGTCGAACAAGCAGAGGCAAAACAAGGACAACGTTGATGTCGACAACCGGCAAACGGAAGAGTCGAGTAGGCAATGAGCAAAATGGGGCTTTGGAGGAGTTGCAGCTGTTTTGGCACTACTCGATCTCACATTCCTGCTGGTCCTGCTCATCTTTTGGGTATCTTTCCGAGTGTTGGCCTCGTTTTGTGTCTGTCGCCCGCGAATCGCAAGCGGAAGCATTGCGTTAAAATACCAAACAATCAGTCGCATCATGCAGGATGTGCAAATAACAAATAAATATATATTTTTTTATCAGCGGCAATGCCAATGCCAGTTTCCTACCTGACAGCTTAAATTGGCTTGCCCCGCACCCCTCTTCCTAAGGCGTCAGTTTTGTCATGCTTAACTAATACAAACCGAAAAACTTTTCGCTTTTTTGTGCACTTTCTATTGCAGTACCCGCACGTTTGGTTTGGGCCGCACCCGGCAAGACCGTGGAATTGCCCTGCGACTTGACGCCGCCCACGCCGCAGGATTCGGTGAAGTTGCTGCTTTGGTTCAAGGACACCACCGGCATACCGCTATACAGGTAAATTGCACTTGTAATTGCGCTGCGCACAACGCAAATCAATTTCAAAACGCTGGGCAAACTATTTAGTGGGTAAACGGCACATAAAAGAACCCCGCTAAACCAGCTAACTGATGCTGCTGGCTGCTGTCGACAAGCGGAAATGTTTCCCAAGTGGCCAACACACACGCACACACACACACACACACACACACACACACTTATACATAGAGGCGTACGTGAAAACATCCTGCATGCGAATGCCATCCATCAAAAACGTGAAGTAATCGTCAACATCCTTTGCTGCCATCACACTTGGCAAATTTTTCACATTTTTTTCTGCTTTTTTGTGCGCATTTTTTTTTTGATTTCTTTGTGCGTTCGTCTGAAAACCTGCCACGGCTGATTTTTTTTTTTTTGTTTGTGCGACAGCATTTTAACGCAGAACTCCGGAAGAAGTGTTTTGTATAAGCGCTCCTGTATGTGTGTGTGTGTGTGTGTGTGTGTGGGGCAAGGATGCGCCAGTCCATGCCGTCATAATCCACTTTGTTATAATAAATGTAAAGCACATCCGATTACAGTTGCCATCGCTAAAGTGTAGCAAATTTTCACGCACATACGCACCAGGCACGCCCTCCTTCCACACACACTCACACACACACATCAAAGAGACACCTCTCCATGCTTTTTAGCCAGCAGTTTTGCTTTTACAAAAATTTCAGTTGATCAATTTTCAATGTGTTCTGAGCGCATTTAAAGTGGAACAGCCACGAGGATTGCGTGCAACAGCAGCAGCAGCAGCAGCAGCAGCAAACAACTATCAGACACATTCAGGTGAACTGGCCAACAGTCGATAATCATAAACAACAACTGCAACACAGGGGCACAGTAGCAATAGCCGGCAATCCAACTTCAGAATGTCGAGTGTTGTACATGAAATAAACAGAGTAATTTGCTAAAACAGCAACAAATTGCTGCAATTTGCGCAAAGCTGCCAAAGCTGCCAAAGTCGCGACGTGGCACGCAGCGAGGCAACAACAAATTTTGTGAGGGAAAAAGAGAGAGAGAGAGGGGCAGGGAGAGGCCAAAACACACTCGTGCAAATTAAGCGTAATTTTTTATGGCAGTAAATTATGGTAGCATGGTAGGACAAACCTGGTCGCCGGGGCACAACAAATGGCCGTGAGAGATGCTTGCATATGTTTATTTATGATGTATAATAAGCGCCATACGAATTGCCACGCCCACACACTAAATTCACACTTAACCATTTGTTTCTGTTGTGCTCGTACAATTCGCAGCTTGGACTCGCGCGGGGGCAACGTGAAGCTGGCGCCACACGCGGCCATAGCTAGCGATCTGGGTCAGCGTTTGTTCTTTAGCATTGGCGACAATCCCAAGGATTCGCGGCTGCAAATCAAGGATGTGAAACCAGAGGACGGCGGCGTTTATCGCTGTCGCATTGACTTCTTCAACTCGCCCACCCGCAATTTCAGGCATAATTTAACACTAGTTGGTAAGTTCCCAAATGAGTAGTGCTTAAAAATTCAACTTTTAATTAATGCTTTGCTTTGCTCTATAAAAAGATTTACTAAAATTGATATTCTCTAATTTATAATATTAATTAATTTCGAATATGATTTTGTAGTTGCCCCGGAGGAGCCACGCATCTTCGATGCCCAGGGCAAGGAAATCTCCCAATTGGCTGGTCCATTTCGCGAGGGCTACGAGCTCTTCCTCTGCTGCCAAGTGCGGGGCGGTAAGTGCAGCCAGGAATTATTTTATTCAAGTGCTTTTGGCCCACTCAGGCCATCAGGCCATCGGTGGTTACTGCAGCGCTTTTTATTTAACATGGCCAGGCAAAACCAAGGGTCGCCTGAGCAGTAATCGGCTTAATTAAGAAAATATAAAAATGCAATATTAGTTTTTCTATTAAATGCGAACTTTAGCAAAGTTAAAAAAAAACTATATTATTTAAAAAATAATTATCAATTAAAGTAATAAATGAAAAGATATAAATTATTCCCAGTTCGAATAAGTTGCATTTAAGCCAAAAAGTTTTCAGCCGCTACTCGTTTTGTGGCTGAATTGTAATTAAATACGGAAAATAAAAAAAGAATTGCGATTGTTGACAAGGACGCAGTGCGGCAACAGTTGACAGCAGCTACTCAAAATATAATGCACATACTGCTCCGTTTCAGGGCGACCACAACCGAAGGTCACCTGGTGGCGAGATGGCCTCGAATTGATAGGCACCAGTCAGACCTCAGTCGAGGAGGGCGCCACAATGATGGTGAATCAGCTGCTCATTGGCACGACGACGCGGGACTATTACGGAGCACGCATCGAGTGCCGGGCGCAGGGCACACGTCTCCTCGAGCCAGTCACCAAAGGTGTCACCGTTCAGGTTCACTGTAAGTCACACACTCAACTCCAACTACAATAACGATCTGCTTAAAATTCATGTGTGTGCTTGTGTGTCTTTTATTAATAGTGAAACCTGTACGTGTGAAGATTATAACACCAAATGATCTACTCGCTGCCGGCCATCCGATTGCCATCAGGTGCGAATCGTGGGGCTCGTATCCGGCGGCCAAGATTACCTGGCTGCTCGATGGCGAGCCCATACGCAATGCTGAAGTCACCGTCCACAACGACAAGGAGGTAAGTGTGTGCTCCCAATATCCAATATCAAAGACTAACTGCACAAAATGTCCAACCAAATTTTGGTCAGGTCAATCGAAAATATAAAGCAAGCAGCAAAGAACCCACTTTGATGTCTCCCATCGCATATATCCCCTCATTAAAGTCACGGCAACTTTTGTCCGGAAATTTTCACTCACATTTGACATTTGATAGCAAACACAAACACACACACACACACACACACTCATGTTGGGCGAACTTTGAGGAACTTTGCGCCGTTTAATAACTCTCTGCAGTGCAACTGCAACAACAAGAAGCAATGTCGACCACTGGGTGACCCTTAAAGGCGATGTGAGTCCATGGCAAAAGTTTTGCCGCTGCAGTGCCCCAAAAAGCTGCAGACAAGTTGACTTCAAGTGGCAGTCCGCCTGGCCGGCTGCCACACAGCACAGCAGTCCCCTGCTCTGCTCCTGGTTCGTCCATTTACTCGTCGTCTTTGATTAAGTGCACTGCCGAAAAACTTTCGAACAGGCTATACAAATTTGCCGTAGATGAACAAGGAAGACATTTGCCCAGACTCTCTACTCAATTAGTGTGCGAATTTTCTTTTATTTTTTTCAATATATGTAAACGACTTTTCGGTCTCCCATTTGTTCAATGTCCATTGCAATGCATTCATTTTCATTTTATTTTCCTTCCTATTTTTTTTTTTTGAACTTTATTTGAATGAGCAGATATGCGAGCAGGCAGGACAGCTCGGTTTTTGGCATGTATTAGTTATCCGTTTTTGCCTTTGCCAGTTGCCATTTTCGCTTACTAATTATGCCATGAAAATGGATGAGCACAGAAGCCGGAGCTGCAGCAGCTAGCTAGGTTCATTCTGAGCAGGTTGAGCTGCCCCCAAAGTCAAATTGCCGACTGGCATTAGACAACTCGTGCAAACCGATGCCTGCTACAGAGTTCACCCAACACACATGTGTGTGTGTGTGTGTGTGTGTGTGTATGTATGTCGAGTGTCGGATAGTTTTTGTGTGTTGCAGAATTCACTTACTACACACACTCACACACATGTGGCACACGTCCCCAGCTCGATAGTTGCCAAATCTGTGATGGATTTGAAGCACTCTGCCCTCCACTTGAGCATCAGCTTGGTTGCTCTCGTAACCCAACACTCTCTGTTCAACGAATAACACTCAGCTGCTAAGAATGGGTCTCATTATACGGCCAGCTCGTGCAGCAGAATGACATTGGAATCTGTCCAAAAAGGGCGTATATAACATTCCCAGCTAACCTTGCTGCCTTCGGATTCCTTAATTGATTGCTGCATAAAATTCAAAAAAATATATTATATATGGCCATATATCATTGCAGGATGCCAACATCACAACGAGCATTTTGACGGTGAAGGTAACATCGGAGAACGACAACGCGGAGCTGACATGTCGTGCAACGAATCCTTGGTTCTCTGGCGGCGCCATCGAGGACAAGCGTATTATACGTGTGGCATGTAAGTAGTTGCAACAGAAGCACAAACTAAAACAAGACGAAGATGACATACCCTTGCGGAGCAGCTGTTATCTAAATTTCAATATAATTTTTATCCAAATAGAAACTCTTTTTTTGACAGATTTACTGCCTGAACTTAAAATACGAATGTATCCGAGGCTCATTAAAATAGCTTTAAATCAAACTGAATTAAATCTAAATGAAGACATGGAATTATTAGAGAAGTCTCCATTAATATGTTACACGCTTCACATTTAATTTATGGTACTCTAAGCAAGAATATCAAAAGGAAAGGGCATTTGACAGTCAGTTTGTCAGTTTGTCAGGTTTCACAGCTGGCTGCTTTTATTCTAGCTGCTTGAACTACGAGATGAACTCTTGGCTATACTTTCAATTATGTCAACAATGCGAAACCCACCAACACTTGCACACTCACTCTATATGTATGTGTGTGTGTGTGTGTGTGGATTGGCAGTTGTTGAAAACCCTTGCCACTGAGGCAAGTCCAATTAGAAGCGTATTAGGGCCAGAGCAACATAATTTGATTAGGGATGCCAGAACCTTGCAACCCTCTAGGCCATATTAACCTGTTGCTGGCTTGGCTTGGCTGGCTGCTGTTGCTCCTCGTCCTCGTTAAGCTGCTTATGAAATGCAGTCATGTTGCCATCATCATCATTTCGATCATCGTCATCGTCATCGTCAGCGTCAGCGTTGCATTGCCTTCGACTTGGCTTGATTAAATTTTCACTGTTATGTTTCCGGTACTCATTTTTCGCCTAGCCACCATTATATTTGCAACATCCGCTTCCGGCATCCGTTTCACATTACTCTTGCCTGCCATGAGCGCCGCAACCAACAACAATAAAAACAACAACAACCACACAAATGGTACACAAATGGTGCAACAGCAGCAAATTAAATTACCTGCACTCAGTGCGAACCCAGGCCCAATCTCTGACTGCGACATCAGACTTCATTTCAGCTTAATTTTGTGCGGCATTTTTAATAATTCACCATAAAAGTCAGCCAGGCCTCCACTTTTTTTTTTTTGTTTTTGCAAGTCAAGCCTTGTAGCTTGTCTACCCGCAACCAAGATGACGGTCCCTGGCGCCAGTCTCGGTCGCGTATTAGATTTTTACAACCGTAACTAATAGTCCCATTTGGCTTATGGCCATAGCTAGGAGGAGGAGGCCAGGCTACCATCTACTACAATGCCGCGTTAAGGATGTGCAGCCAAGCGACCGTTGCCAAAGAAAAGCCCTTTTCGTCTGTGCGTGTACAAACCAACTGACCTAAACAAACACTCAGAAAAATAATTGCATTGAAATTGAAAAATTTGTTTTCTTCTATTGACAACTTTTAGACAGCTAAGCTGATTTTCCAGATAGTGAGTTTCGAGACGATTGAGCATTGCCAAAAACCTTGTTTTTTATTTAATAATTGCAAAATTCCCATTTAAAAAAAAACCTAAATTTCTCTTTGATTTATTTTTTTAACTAAATTTAATATTTTTAGTTTAAGCAGTATATTTCAAATCTTTTAAATATATTTTTAGAGACTAGACAAATTTCTGGTTTTTAGTTAAATTGTTGATTTTTGTGGAGGTTAGCTAAGAATAAATTAGGATGGTTTTTTTTTTCTGAGTGTAGCCAGTAGCAGTAGCAGCTTGAGTTAACTACATAATGGAATAGAGGCCAGAGCTCACCTTATGAGCCATTTGCGTTTATTATTTGAACTTTTATCCGGCTATTTGCAGCTCTCATTAGATTTGACGCCCGCACTTACTTATCCACTGCTCTTGCCATTATTTTTTTTTGCTATTTTTCTATATTCCCAAATAGATCCGCCTACCGTGTCAGTGCATTTGGCCAATGAGGATCCCAGCCGTATGGTAACACGTGCCGAAGGCCAGAATGTCACGTTCAAATGCCGTGCGGATGCGAGACCACCGGTCACCAGTTACTCCTGGTTCAAGAACGTAAGTATGCCAACAGATTTTCATCAATTTCATTGCCACCTCCCCCCCTGCCCCCTGGCCAACCATGCCCAACCCTGCCGCAATCTGTCATTGAAGCTACGCTTGACGAGGGAACAACCGCTGACGCCTATCAAAGTGGCAGACATTTTGGCAATTTTTATTATCAATTGCTTAGCTCCTGCTGTCTCCTGACTCCTCGTGCTCCTCCCGCTCCACGTGGCTGGTGAGCCGCATCTGGCTGTCGGCATTCCTGCGGCAACTTAAGCAGACACTTTGCGGTTTAATTTAATTTACCAAAATTGTTTGCAGCAGCCGAAATTTTTAAACGCTGTGGGCGCCCCACTGCCGCTAACAAGATGCCAGGCGCAATATGTGTGGCATATTCGGTTACCATGCACTCCCCCACACCCTCGCACACACACACACACAATTTGCGGGCGTATTTATTGTTGATCCATTTCTCAGTTGTGGACACATTCCTTAACATAATTGCTCATGATGGCTTTGATTAAAGCCAGCTTTGTATTGAAATTTATTTGGACATTAATCATGCGACAAATAAGCCAAGAGATTGACCAAATACGCTTGTTTGGACCCAAACCAACTGCCACTTTCCATTCCATTCATGATCGCATCAAAGCCACAAAATTCCGACCGCCATTGTTCGAAGTTCGAGTCAGTTTATTGTGTTGCTTTTGTTGCCATTAAGCAAAACGGGCAGCATTTTGACAACCTTTGACAGTTTTGTTCACATCATCATTTTTCATGGTTCACACACACACACACACACACGCACACACACGCAGTGGCATAAAATCACATTTCTTTGCTACGTCTCTTTCGAGTGTGTGTGGCTTAACTTTTCGCTTTAACAAATTATCCCAGACCATTGTGGCAACAAAAACTTTTTAATATTTAAGGAATTTTGCCTTTCGCCTTTTCCGGTTTGCTCTTTGCCATTGGAATTCGTAAGCAAAAATCAAGAATCGCCAAACTAAGAAAAACGTTGTAGCAAATTTGCACAACGAAAAAAATCATCCTACTTATAAAAAGCTGGAAGAAGTAAGCAAACTTTGGCACTTTTGGGTTGTCAGTGTGATTTAGTTCTTCCTTTATCAGCAGGTTTCTTTCTTAGTTCTGTTAACTCCAGAATTTTTGCTACCAAATCAACTGTCACAACCAATATTTTAAAAATGGAAATGTTATAATATTATTAAAGTTGCCTGTACAAAATCTATTTGCAATTAGCTTTATCTCTAAACCGACTTAATTGCATCGCTTCTTTTTCGTTATGCTAATTAACATGCTACAATAAATTATATTAAATTTAATTTACTACACAAATACTACATTCGAACTGGGAGATGTCAATATTCGCAATTATTAAAAAAAAAACCTTTTAACATAAATTCTGCAAAAAGAAATGAAAGCGGATTAACTCAACAAATGCCATGTCAATAAGTAAGCAAATTGTTGACAGAATTGACAGTAAACATAAAAAAAAAATTTAATTATATTTAACTCTTTAGGTAGACGAAATAATTCTGTTCATATTTCGAATACAAATTGCACATATTTATGCAACCTTTTTATACTTATTATTCACATGAATAAATATTCAACTTGAAGCTGCTTCAATTATAATTTCATTATTGCGTTTATTCAATTTAAAATTTGACAGCTGCACAAATTCACTCTACACATTTTGAATCCAACAAATTATGAAAAATTAATTTGAAAATGTATTTATGTTGCTGAAAGGCCCCTCTCCAGTGACATTAATTGAGAGGGCATAGCAAATGTCAGTGTGTGTGTGTGTGTGTGCCACAACATTGCAATATGAACAGACACATTTGGATTAACAATAATACGAAAGATATTTTATTCGATTATCAGTAGAAAATAGCAACAATCACTTTGTGCTCCAATGAAATAATAGATTCGCTGTCATTTTTTTTATTCCACAGAATGCAAAGGAAAACAAATTCATTAGTTATGTTATTTTAATTTTTATTTTATTTTATATATTATATTTTTTTCATTGAAATGTGGAATCTTGCAAGCACTAATTTGAGTAGAAATTCGATGCTTATGCTGAGTTCGTGTTAATAAATTTAATATTGACAATTTACTATTTCTTATACTTTAAATATAATTTTAATTACTTACAATTATTATTAATATTATTAAAATTACTCAAAAACTGTGATTTCTTACAATATACAATTTAAAGGAGCAGTAAAATTCGTCTGAACATTTGATCAATGAACGAATGTATTTTTTGAAATACTTCAAGAATGAATTTCTCATGGCTTGCCTCGAGTACAAGCTAACAGAACAAATAGGTTATTCGTATTTGTATACATATGTGTTCCCATGGTTATATGAATGCAATATGCGCTTCAACTGACCCACAAGCCATTTCATAAACTACAAATATAGCCAAGGCCCTTGACAGGGACTGTTTACGGATTGCAGTTTATATCGTTTTGTTCCTAACTTACGTACATTTTGTATTGTGTTATGTATTTGCAGGGAATGCGTATGTCTGGTGAGAGCACGGAAATCATGCATCTGACACAACTGGAGCGGGAGAGTGCGGGCGCCTATGCCTGCGGGGCTACTAACACGGAGGGGGAGACGCGCAGCTCCAGCCTCACTCTCAAAGTGCAGTGTAAGTAAGAAGCTTTTCAGTTGTACCGTAATTGCACTGGTTGCAATGGCTGCATACAAGCGATATGGCGCAACGGAAACGGAAACGGAAACGAACAAAACTAAAAAATCAACTCGCTTGCAACTCGGTGTCCATAGCAACAAAAAGAATAAAATTAAAGCTAGCAACTTGCAACAACGGATAAGGAAATTGCTTAGAAATGATGCAAAGCCCAACTGTTTGTGCTTTCATATGTGTGTGAGTGAGATGGAGAGAGAGAGGGAGAGAGTTCGTGCGAGCCTGTTTACAATTGTAAAATTGTTGTTGCCGCCATTCTAAATAACCACCATTGATTTACACACTAAACTTTTGGCTATAAATTTAACTGGGCCAACTTTTTCATAAACCCCACGCACTGCCTTTAGAGGATTGGGGGATTGGGCTGCACAGCAGCCGCCGGCTATTTTTTATCGTCTGATTAATGTGCACTGCACAAGCAACAATTGAGCTTTATAAATCAGTCGATCTATGTGGACCCAAAATATATACATCAAGTGGAGCTCAAATGAAGCTTGTCCTCGTCGCAAATTGAAATCATTTCGCTTACCTTTAAATTAACTTCCAAAAAATTACATTTTTTTTTATGAGAAAAGTAAGGAAGATTAACCAAGTCGCGTAAATATAATGGGAGTGACCAATATTGGTTTTACCAATAAGTAACTTCGCTTCAAGTTTAACAGAGAAAAGCTGCTAAGCTCTTTTGTATGATAAAGCTAAAAAAAAATGCAGAATCCAACGAATTTATTAAAAATGCCACTTTAACTTATCTGTTTTGCTTTTATGCTCAGACGCCACAGAAAATGTGGAAACCTTGTTGGTCTACAGCTGTATTTATTATTTGGGGGCAACCTAAAAGTACAAAACAGATATATATAGATATATATATATATAGATAGGAAGGAAACTGATAGAGGGAAGGAAACTGATTCATTTCTCAGTGTTCAAAATGTCGGAAATATGTTCTTATGCTGCACGACAGTTAAAGTAGTTTATATTTCGAATTATGAAAGTTTCAACTTTGACTGGCGACCATAACTCTCAGCACTCAGTTGCGGCTTACTTTCGTTCAACTTACTCACACACACATGCAACAAGTATACTTACACACTCACACACACACTCACACATACTTGCAGAACATATTCTGCTGAGTTGCAGTTGACTTGGGATAACAGCTTCAAGTAATAAAGTCTAAAATACTTATCAGCCTTGGCGTGACTTACATTTTAAAGACTGCTTTCAGCGGAAAGCTCTCTCTCCACACACACACACATACATCTATAGTGTAGACTTGCTTTTTCATTTATGTGTGTGTGTGTGTGTGTTGTATTCATATGAGAGACACAATTGCCTTGGGGGCTGGAGTGCTGCTTCCGTATGTATTTGGTCTCATTTTACAGTCAAGTGAAAGTAAACTCAACAACATCTTCTTCAATACCTGCAACTCACACACACACACACACACGCACTCCCACACATACTTATTCAAACAGTTTTATCCGCTTTCAAGCATAAAAAAGCCAACAATGGCGCCAGCCACGTTCATGAAACGGAAACATGTTAATTACTATGCTCAAGGCTATATAGCTGACTCGACTTCCTCTTGGATTTGGCTTTCCCTCTTCTTTTTTTTTACTTGTTTTTATATTTTTGTGTACATTTCTTCGGCGGTACTCAACTCCAGTGACGAGCTGACTGCTTACATTCTGGGAATAGGGGTACTCTCATCTCTGAATGCAACAAGCAAAAAGAGAAATAAAATAAAAAACACATTTTGTATGGCTTAACAACTCTTTCTTTGACTTGCCCCGTGTGATTTTCATATTTTTTTTCATCCATTTGCACGTCCGCTTTACAGTCTCGCCGCGTTGTAAGCCGGGCACCGAACAGACATCCATTGGAGCCATCAACATGCACTCGATACAGGTCAAATGTGAGGTCGATGCCGATCCGCCAGAAACTGTCCGATTTAGCTGGACCTACAACAACACACGCAATGTGTCCCCGGTAAGTGATGAACATGCAGAAAACTTCCTCCTTCCGACTACGGACTGTGATTACGCCAACAAAAGCGTGATTCAACTGTGCGTATTGTGTGGCAGAGCTTGTCTTTAAATTATTGGTTGGCAAAGCTCGAAAGCTGGAAAGCTGAAAACTTGCAACCCGAAGGTGGTCGACTATTAGGAAAACTTGCGTTAAATACTTGGTAAACTGGGTGGCGGGCAGGGAGTCTCGCTGAACAATGGCAGCCTGACGAGGAGAAACCAAACGGGAATCAGACCCAGGCCACATTGTACGTGACTGAATTAAAATTTAATCAAAATGTATAAATTGTGCAATGTGATTGCAGAGAATCGCATGTTGGACTTGCCCCAGTGGTAACTAAGGGATTCTGTGTTAAATTCGAGACTAAAACTGCAAACCTGGCAAAAAGAGAGATAGACAGATAGAAACAGAGAGAGAGAGAGAGAGAGAGAGGGTTATCGTAGATTCGATAGAGATGCATATGCGATTCTACTAAGGACTGAGACAGCTGTGCACAATAAATAAAGTAATTCATTTACCGCAAAAGTTATTTGAAAATCTACACGAAAATCCGGCGAGCCAAAGCCAGAGTAGTCCCATCTGGACCTTAAAACCTGAACTCAACTTGGCTCAACTCTCGACTCGTTCGACTTATCCAACTCTTTGCATTGCAATAAAAACTATTTGACTTTAAATATTTATGCACGCCCGACTGCCCGGCTGCCCGGTTGCCCGACTGCCCAACTGCCGGAAAGTTCAACTGTCTGACTGCTGCCAGGCTTCAATAATTTTTGCCTACGTTTGCAGTCCGACTCGTAATCCTTTTGCTATAACTGCTGCTGCTCTTCTACATCCACTTGCAGGTGCTCAACTCCCGGATACAATCGAACGGACTGGCCAGCACAGTGACGTATCTGCCGCAAACCGACTCCGAGTTAATAACACTAGCTTGCTGGGCCAGCAATGCGGTCGGCAGACAAACGTCGCCCTGTCTTGTTCACATTCTACCAGCCAGTAAGTAATGGAAATTCTTGTTATACCTCCTCGATTCAATCCTTCTTACCCAATCCCACCCACCACCCCACCACCCACTCCAAGCTGTCTGCCTTCTGGGCGAAGATGCCGACATTGTGTGCAATTTAAGTATGACGCCGCTTCCATTCGTATTGGCATTAGTACACTCAGAAAAAATAGAACTAGACAAAGAAACTTCAAATAGCTAAAGACTGTCAGGAGAGAAATTGTAATGAAACTTGAAAAAAAAACATAGAATTCGAGAGAGTGTTTAAAAAATATTCATATTTATAGATCGTCGATTAAATATATTTTTTTATAAGTAAAGAAAATTATTTTAGTTTTTAAGAAATATTCATATTTACAAATTGTCACTTAAAGAATTTTTTTTATTAGTAAAGAGATTTATTTAAGGGTTTAAAATATTTATATTCATAGATTGTCGTTTAGAGATATTTTTTTATTACTAGAGAAATTTATTTGAGTGTTTTAAAATAATAATATTTATAGATCGTGGATTAAAGATATGTTTTTATTAGTAAAGAGATTGATTTAAGTGTTTTAAAATATTTATATATTTATAGATTGTGGATTAAAGACATTTTTTTTATTAGTAAATAAATATATTTGAGTGTTTTAAAATAATAATATTTATAGATCGTGGATTAAAGATATGTTTTTATTAGTAAAGAGATTTATTTAAGTGCTTTAAAATATTTATATATTTATAGATTGTGGATTAAAGATATTTTTTTTATTAGTAAATATATATATTTGAGTGTTTTAAAATAATAATATTTATAGATCGTGGATTAAAGATATGTTTTTATTAGTAAAGAAATTGATTTAAGTGTTTTAAAATATTTATATATTTATAGATCGTGGATTAAAGATATGTTTTTATTAGTAAAGAATTTGATTTAAGTGTTTTAAAATATTTATATATTTATAGATCGTCGATAAAAGATATTTTTTTTATTAGTAAATAAATATATTTGAGTGTTTTAAAATATTTATATTTAAGGATTGTCGATTAAAGATATTTATTTTGTTAATATAAATATTTATTCGGGTTTTTAAGTGCAATTTTCTTAATATTATGTTGAGTTTCATTTGTCTACGTGTAGTTTGTGGCTGTCGATGGTTGTGTGTGAGTTTATCTGTTGGGCACACCTAAGGATCTACGTACATAATTGGTTACAGTGCATGCCAGTGCTTCTCAGTGTGTGGCAGTGTCGAGGAATTGTGTGCGGTGCAATTGAGGCAGCTCCTTCACCAAATATAGGTAGTAGTAATCAAGGAAGCGGCGCGGTTTAAAACACTACTTACAACCCAATTTGTTGGCCATTACTAATAAGGCAAACGGGGGGAAAGGGCGTGGCGGAATTGGCACACCTTTATTAGCATAATGTGCCGAAAATTGGGAAATGCAAAATGTTGGCAATTGTTGGCAGTGCTAACTAACTACTAAATCATCATGCAATTGAGTATATTATTCCCAACTAACCATTCATTACTGCGTCATCTTCCCACCATCCAGATGCACCGGAGGCGCCAAAGGCCTGCGAGCTGCGCAACGACACCATTCTTGAGGTGGTCTGTGTGGCCGGCAGCGATGGTGGCCTCTCCCAGTACTTTATGCTCGAAGTGGTTGGCGGCGATTTGCTGTATGCCAACGAGGGAGGAGTGCCGGCGGCGGGCGGCAAGGGCCAGTTCGGCGAGACGATTGGCCAAGGCGACAATGAGATATCCACGCTGAACGATCAGGTGAGTTCAAACACATTTGTGGCACGTGCTGTTGGCCGACAGAGCCACGGGTGGATGGACTGGACTGGTCCTGTAATCCATATGGTCAATTAGTGTGCTTGTTCTTTCTTTCTGACTTTTCCGCTTGAATTAATAATGAATATGATTTTGAGTCAAGAGCGACCCACTGCCGACCAGTTGCTGCTGCTGCTGCTGCTGCTGCTGCTGCAGGGGTTGAGCCAGTTGGCTCGAGTCTAAAAGGGACAACATAATTAATGCTATAAGTTTACCGTTCGAGGCAAACAGTTTAACCAACTGAATGAAGGCAGTGGGTCGAGTGATGATGGGCTAGGGACGATGGGCGAGGGGCTGAAAGGACGCTTGGCTACATCATCCATAAGCCAACGCAGCAAACACATGCTGAGTTATTAAATTATCTCTGTCACTCGTAAAAGAGAATATCATATGAAAATTTCATTTCATTTCGTTTGGTTGCTTTCAGCTGAACTGAACTGAGTGGCAACAGAAGGGGGGAGAGGAGTGGCTTGAGGTTGGGGAATTACGGCTATGCGCAATCGTGGCAAGTTGCTTGGCTTGTTGATGAAACGCTGGCCGGGAAGAGAGTTTATTAGCAAAGTAGCCAAGCGCAAAACAACGACCGTACAGCATAGACAGACGTTGAGCAAAGGGGGCGACGCAGACGGGGGAGGCGAGCAGTGAGGATGATGAGCTGGACATGGACTCTGACCAAACATTGGACGTTTGCAGCTTTAAAGTTTCACGCTAGATAAAAATACAGCATTCTGCAGCAATGGTCTACATTGACAGCAGCAGCTCGAGGAGAGGAGAGTGGACAAAGTGGGAGGCTGGAAGTGGGTTGGTTGGGTGCGGAGTGGAGTGGGTTGGGCTGGCCCAAAGCACCGCAAGGACAACATAAATTACTTACGCTTACTTGAGTGGGAATTTGTGCGTAACCAACGAAGCTCACTCGATTGTGTCCCATTACGGCAAACGGATATTCAGTTTAAAATTTCAGACAGCGTCCTGGTCAGAACAATGTGGCATGTACCACCCACCCCCACCCCCCGTCGCAGCCATCCACAAACAGTCACCAAGGCTGCTCACAATCTGAACACATTTTTAGGCATGAATAATTATTTATGTGTTGTGATGGTACTGCTGTGTGAATGAGTGTGTGTGTGTGTGTGTGTGTGTGTGAGTGAGTGTGTGTGTGCAGAAGTTTTGGGGCTCCAACAAAAAGTTGGCAACAAACAAGCATAGCATATTCTGGAGCACATGCATTTGCCAAGCCATATGGCCAGCATATTATAATAATGCGACATGTGTCCGTCTGTGGATACAAATCCATGTAGATGCGTCAACTGTCAACTGGTTATCTTTAGATCATATATAAATATATACATATATATATACATATATATGTGTGTGTGTTGTGTGTTGATATTGTTTTTGTTTTTTCTCTCTGCCATTTTGTTTTTTGTTTTTTTCCAGGCAACATCTGCGCCCATCTTTCGCATGCAGGAGAACAGTCCACAATTTCGTTTGAATAATTTAGAGCCGGGACGTGAATATCAATTTTTAGTTTACGCCGTCAACGCAAAGGGACGCAGTGAGCCGCCGGTGGTGATTGAACGTGTTCGCGTCGCTGCACAACTGGGACCATATGGTGAGTAACCGGCTCTTCAACGATAGCCCAAGTAACCATCTAACCAAAATACACTCTGATTAAAAGTCACCGTGACATTTACAAAAAAAGTCAGCACACCTTTTGTGCCGAGGGGAGCACAAATTATTATTTTCAAAGAGCATATTTAAAAACTTGTAAAAACTTTTGCATCATTTAAAGGTTGATTTTTCTTCATTTACAAAAACAACAAAAAACAAAACTCTTATTTTTTTTTTTAAAAAACATGAACAGAAATGGGTGTAGCAGATATTTAGGAGTTGTGAACATCATTAAAAATGTTTATTCGTAATCATGATTAACAGCTAAGTTTGTTTTTTATCGTGGAAGTTTGTCTGCCCGAATGAATAAGCAGATCTCAGCGACTTTAAAAGCTGCAGTTTGAAATTTGGAATTTTTTCGTATACCAAGCACGAAGCAAAAAAATGTTTTGTATTTTTTGCGGGGTGACTTTTTTCTGAGTGTACTACGGCTACACTAATCCAACATAAGAAAAGACCCACCCTCGCAGAGAGTGTGTCCAAATATTTTGCAATTGGCAAAGAGAGTTTGTTTTTGGCCCGTTGTGGGTCACTTTTTGGTTATTCCAATAAAGTTCCGTGCTGGTAGTTGCTAGCTGTTCCATGGTTGGCAATTGACGTTGGTGTCTAATTCAACGCTTCAGTGCATTTTCAAATCAAGGCAAGTTCAAGGAAATCGTCTTCAATCAGCCGCCGCGAATACTCTGCACATGCCCCACGCGCACAGGAGGCGAACGTGATGTCCTGGCTGGTGGTGGTGGGCTGCCATGTAAGCTTGATGTTGATGTTGAGGCCGCCCTTTTCTAATCCACTGACTGAGTTATGCGGCGATGCGTAAAGCATTTCAGCATTTTCCATCAACGAGCCACGCATATTACGTATACGCAAGGGCGTGCCGCTCACAGCCTCTTCATTTTGCCCCCGAAATTCTTAACGACATAACGACAACTGCGAGTGTGTGTGTGTGTGTGTGTGTATATGGCATCATGTGTGTGCGAGTGTGTGTGTCATTGGAAATGCCCTTCTTTATTTCATACTAACATCGAGCAACGAAAGGCAGCAGCAAAATTGCTTCAATTTTCGTTTTGCTTAACGGGACGCCGTAGACACTTTGCTTTTATTGTTCGTTTCGCATTCGCATTCGCACGCATCCATTCCTTATATACAATCACAACAACAACAACAACCACAATCACAACAACAACAACAACAAGAACCACAACAACAAGTAGAGAAACAGGAGCTGGAGCAGCCTCGTTGTCATTATTTTCATGCTGATTTTTATTTTTATCTGCATTTCCATTTCCATTTCCATTACCATTTCCAATTTCATTTGCAGTGCCGCTTGCCACACTCTCTATTGGCCATATCCACTTTGCCTTAACGGTGCACAATACACGACCATAAATCACATATAAAATTGACCGATTTAATGCACCTAATTGTGCTTCATACGCAAATGTTCAATTAAATGCGATTCGCCCGAACCCCTGCTGCGTCCGGCCGGACGGTCAGCCAGGTCAGCCAGGTCAGCTCCAGTGCCAGTCGCAGTTTCACTTACAGCCACCGAATTTGCGAACCACTTTAGCCAGTTTCGGTCTCTGCACCACTCTTCCCCTCTGGCATAAGGCATAAGCAGTGCGGCACAATAACTGTGATTACCACAACGACCGTAGACAGTGCCTTGCCACAAAAAGATCCTTTGAAGGCGGTGATACGAGTAATTTATGCGAAATTTTAACAGCAAACCAGCGCAGCCGAAGCCGGAGTAGCTTTCATTATTTACACATTGCTTGGGATTTCTGACTACCTCACCATGATTCTGAGTGTGTGTGTGTAGGTGTGTGTGTAGGTGTGTATGATATTAAATAGGCCACGAAGTGGAGGTGTATGTGAATGTGTGAATAATGGTAAATCTGTAGACGCTTAACGCTGATTTCTGTTTGCTGATTTAAATCAGCTTAAGCTGAGTAAAGAGAAAAATCACATCAAGCGAATTCATTCCAATTTCTTTTTGAAAAAACATAATGAAAAACGGCGAGAAAAGTGCCCACTTGTGTGTGTAAGTCTGTGTGTGTGTGTGTGTCTGTGTGTGTGTGTGCAGGTAGGATGAGAGCAAATAATGTTTTAAGTCAGCCATATGAAAACAAATCTGTTAGCCAGCAGCTAAAACCATTCAAGTTGCTAAGCGATTGGTTGGGTAGGTAGTAGTAGTAGGACACTTATAGGCCTGAAAATACCCTACACAAAAAAGCATATTTATTTTCAATATCTAAAATGTCACTTCATAAAATGATGGCATTTTTAGATCATTTCCGATTTTGTCGATTTATATAACTATATATATAAATCTTTCAACCCGTATACCCATTTGATATTAATGCCTGCTGGGTATAACCACGACAAGGATATTGAAAAGAAACTCGTTGGCAAAGGCCAACAGCATCAATGGCAGAGATAACAACAAAAATTAAATTAAGCCGCAGGTGTAGGCAATTTCCAACTAAATGCTTGCCTCAACAGCCAGGCCAGCACAGCCTGAGCAACCACTTGGCAGTGTTTCAATACTGAGTAGCTCGCAAATGGAGCGGAAATGCTGCATAGCAGCTGAGTAAAAATGGGGCGGGATCCAACGAGAGATGCTGCTGCTGCTGGGCAGGTGGGTGTGATTGGGTGAGTGGACGAGTTGGTGATTGGGTTGGGCTGCCTGACACAAGATGAATGTATCGCATAAATCTTGCCTGGGGATCACCTTACGCAGAGTTTTCTCCTGCAATTTCCGTTGCTTCTGCGTTGCCAGCCGAAAACCTAATAAATATAAACAATGCTCTGCACATGTTGCTAATAATTGGCGAAGCCTTTTTGCAACCTCGAGCAATAAGTGTCCTGATTTCGATGCCGCCGCCGGCAGTGGCAAGCAATTAAAGTCGCGTCGTGGTCTGGCAAAACAGGCACAAACAATTGGCCAATTGGAATAATTTTAATTTCCAACGCAATTTGTTGAGCAACAACAAGAGTAGAAGAATTGGAACGACAAATGCAAAGAAAACAGACAACAGCAAACAAACCCCATAAACAAATACGACAAAACAGTTAAGGCAATCAGTTAAGCAAAAGGCGAAACGTGAGCACACTCACATGGCCAACACACACACACACACACACACACATACACAGCCTGAATACCAAAAGAAAACAAAACAAATAAATAAATGGCAATGAAACGGAAAAAAAATATATAAAAATGGGAAAAAGTTGAGGCAAGAACTGCTTCCACAGCATCCACAATATCAGACTAATTTCAAGCAAATAACAAAACATTGTTTGCCCCTCCAACTCACCTCACCTCACCTCCAGCAGCCTTCGCTAGAAACTATTTGATGTCTAACCTGCGTCCAATTCTCTCGTATTATCTTACAGATGAATCCATACTCTCGGAGGATCCGACGCCCGCGGAAACCACGCATCATGGCGGCGGCGGCAGCGGCAGCGGCAGCAGCAGCAGCAGCAGCTCAAGTGGCGTCGGCGCCGGCGCCAGCACTGGCAGCGGCCCGGAGAAGGAGTCAACGCTGCTGATACTTGCCGGCGTTGTGGCGATAGGCGCCGTCATTGTGACGTCAATTATCGTGGCAGGCATTGTTGTTGTCTGCCGCCATCGGCCGCGGCCACCTGAGCCACAGGAGGTGCGCAAGAGCATGCGGTAAGTTCGTCCAAATACCCAACAAACAAATAAATTGAGTAAAAGTAAGCATGTCGAATGCCTACTCGGTTCACACATGCAATAACTGTGAATCAAATGTAAAAAAAAAGTGAGATTTCTCTTCTGAATAAATGTAAATCAATTAATTTAATTTTGAGCGAGGTTAGCATTTTTTGTTTAGCTTGGAAAAAGTTGGATTTCTCTGCTGAATAAATGTAAATTAATTCATTTAATTTTAAGCGAGGTTAGCATTTTTTGTTTAGCTTGGAAAAAGTGAGATTTCTCTTCTGAATAAATGTAAAATAATTAATTTAGTAATTAGCGAGATTATTTATTTAGGGTATCGCTTCGTCGATCTGTCTGAAATGGATGCTATTTGCTCTTCTTGTTGTTTTGAGCTGAGCGCATATGAAAACTAATAATGAAATTGTTTGTTTCACTGCTGCGGCTGTGTGTACTATGTGTGCTGAAATAATTACAGCATTATTTATGTGGGGCACGTGTGCAGCAACAGAAGCAGCAACAGAAGCAGCAAAAAAGAGCAACAACAACAACAGCAGTTGTAGCATGAAAAGAGGTAGCAGCGGCAGCATAAATAATTGTAGCATACTTTTCTGAGCCTTTTCATAAAATATAATTAATTGCCCAGACAATGATTAAGACCAAGCCCAAGAGCAAGGGCGAGCACCGATTCGCTTGTTTGCCTGAAGATCAAGTCTTTAAAATGCGCTCAATTCAATGAATAAAGCCACCACAATTCCTTTGGAACTGTATTGGGTTCATTAAGCATTTTCACTGGCAACGGCAGAATCGATTAGCACCAAAGCAGCCCCGATGTGCCACGGGCTAAACAAAGAGCACGGAGCTGTCCACTAAATTATGCTTAGTCTGTAATTAAATTAATTAAACCTGCACCTGACTGAGACCCACAAAAGAGCAGAAAGAATCAAGAGCTGGCGACTCTTTGTCTGTGCACCGGAAACGGAAACCGTACCGCACCTCACCTCACCTCACCATCCCTCACAACACCACGCCTCACCTCCCCTCACAACACCTCGCCTCACCTAACAAGTGAGTTTCATTTGAGATAAGAAATCTGCGTTAACTTTGAAAGGGTCGCCGAGCAAAGAGTGGCAATAATTAAGCAGCTGCTTAACCTGCCTTCTATCGCTCTCCATCTCTGTCTATAACTGACTCTGTCTCCATCTCTCTTTGTCTTCCTGCCTCTCTCTCTCTCTCTCTATCGTTTTCTGTCTCTCGGCCAGCCACTTACCAGAACTCTGTCAAATGTCAGCTTTGTGGCCAGGTTTCTGCCTGCCTGAAGCTAATGAAAGACAAACTTGCAATCGCTTTGCCCAGCTTTGCGCACTTAGCTTGTGTGTGCGAGTGTGTGCGAGTGTGTGTGTGTGTGTGAGTCTGTGTGTATGTTGTCGATTAAACCAGCAGTCATTTAGTTAGCCATAGAAACCTATGCCATGTCTGCCCTCCATTCTGATGCTGCCACTTAATCGTATCGGGGCAACCGATTATCGACCCACCTGCTCCCCTCGCTTACATGTGGAGGGGGATAGCCAAATCTCGGGTAGGCGGCACTTCAAAGCAAAAGGCCAAAAGCAAAATATTAATTAAAATGCGCAACACTGTAAAAAAGTTTCATAAATAGCCACCGCTGCCCTCCCCCCCCCCACCCCCTCCATCCACATATAGCCGCAGCTGACATCAAAGCGAATCGCATGCGGGTCATTAAATGTTCGCTTTACAAATTGCACTTGAATGGGGGATTATAACTGTTGGTCATGTCAAAGTGAGTTGGGCACATAAGTATATCAAATTATCTATAATTTAAATGGTTGTCAACTCACCTCTCTCCCCTCTCTCCCACTCTCTATCTCTCTTTATATCTCAACTTTGTTGCCAATGTGCGCCAATGCATAAATTTTAACGCTTTGCTTTTGTGGCTAAAGCATTAGTGCAAATATTGAAACACACACACACACTCACACACACCCATGTGTATCAAAATCTGAGTGATAAGAGTTGGACGCATCTGTTTTAATTAGCATTTGCACTACGGGTTGACATCAATTATAGCAGATCAAGTTGCAGGCTTATTGAAACTGCAGTCTGCAAATGGGCAATGGGCAATGGGCCTGTTAAATAAGCCAACTTGCAGCAGTTGTGCCCCCGAGTGTTGGCAAATGTTGTTTTTTTTTTTTTTGTCAACCCAGATTTGAGTAAAAGTGAATATCATCGGGGGAACTATTAAAAAGTTGTGGTTTAGGTGTGTGAAACTTTTAATAGATTTGTGAGAGTTGTTTTTTTAATATTTCTGTTTTGTTTTTTTTGCTTCTTTCTGTGTTCCCACAGGCCGGCACGCAACGATGTGCCCTCGATGTACATTGAGGAGGATGAGCTGAACGAGCTGGAGGAGGGCGGCGGACGGGCAGCAGAGATTCGCGCACGCATCACACCAGCCACGTCGCATCTATGCGGCGGTGCCGGCGGTGGTGGTGTCGGCGGTGGCGGTGCCATTGTGGGCCTGGGCGGACCGCATCATTACATCTCCGAGAGCTTCATACAGTACGCGCAGCCCAGTCTAAACGGTACTATTCCAAAATCTATACTCAACAAACTGTAGACGAGTAGACGTAGCCTGTAGTTGACTAGTCAAATATCCACATCCATATCCAATAATGTTATGTATCTACCGAATAACGTATATCTTATATCGTATATCCCATATCTTATATCGTATTTATCTATTTTGCATCCACTCGGTTTGCTTTCTTACCTCTTATGTTATGTTTGAGTAAGCACTTCATATTAACTTGTATTCATAGTTTTAGTTAATTGATTTGCGCAATTTAATTAAACTGAATTGAATCCAATCGACTTAAATCAAATCCACTCGTCTGTAAATACTTTTTAGACATTTACATTTATTTACAATCTAATGCACACACTTCAAATCCGAGTATTTGCTATGAGTATGCCAAACACATAACAATCATGTAGATTAGCTCAATTTCTGTCGAAAAATGCAATCAATATTTAATAATAATAAAATGTCAATACCATCGGCCAATCAATCATTTATTAAGTTTTATTTTCTGATTATGTATTTAAACAAAAATAATTTAAATGTGTAGCTTTCAGTTGCATGTGTTTGTTTTAGTATTTAATTAGTCATAAATGATCGGAAAAAGAGAGAAGTGCGAATTGTGCATTTGTGGTAAGCGCTGTCCATTTCTATTGACATATTTGCACACACACACACAAGCATACACACACACGCACACACCCCGATTGCATAATGTAGTGATGCGGTTTTGTGGGGAAGAGTGCATTACATTTTAAATCAAATGCAACTGCAACTGCCACAGCAACTGCAACAGCAAAATACATATATATATTTTTTTTCTGTGCTGAAATTGTACAACTAATTGGCTCTTATTCCATTTGCCAAGTAGTGGCTTATGGCATAACATTTTTCAATTAGAGTTGATCGATAGAATTTCTACTATTTCCATTTTCATTAAATCATTAAAAAATAATACTAGTGCAGCACCAAAGTACATGGTAAACTCACTTTTACAGATTAGCTCTCCACTCCTGCCGCAATGTACATCAATAGATACATAGAAACATACACAAAAATTAGATTTATTTCAGGCAGTCCGTACAAATCTCCTGTTAATATCATAGAATTAGTGCTCAACTTAATTGCCCAAACTCTATACATATATATATATATATATAGTGCTGCCTTCTATATATCTATCTCCCTTACTCTCTCTCACTCGCTCCCTCTCTCTCTCACTCGCTCTCGCTCTCTCTCTCTCGCTCTCTCTCTCTCTCTTATTGCTTGGGTCTTTCCTGTTGATTGCTTTCAATTCATCATCAAAAAATATAGTAGTTGAATTCTTAACTTGGGATTGTAATTTTTAAAGCCATGTAGTGCACAGATACATTTGTAAAGTTGCAACATTCCCACCACCACCACCACACCCCCCCCCCCCCACCAACCAACCATCCCAATTTCTCACCCGCCAGTCTGTGGCCGTACTAACCGTTAACTGCTAACCCATCCTAGGCGATGTGCTGCTACCTTTGCTTGTTACCGCCAGCCAACCGACCAGTCGTTATCACCGAGGTGGCACCGGCGCCCCACTCCACCAAGCCACTGCCACAAGGTCGGATGTGGTGGTGGCAATGCGCCACCCAGCTGCAGCTGCAGCTCACTCTGTGCTCTGTGCAACGGATGGCGATGCAGCTGCCTGGCCACCCAAATGTATGCAAACTGATTTTTATATTTTGAAATCTGTGCAGTAAGCTGAAAACCCAAGAAACAGCACCAGCATCAGCATAAAAACAAAACCAAAAATTACACACAAAACATACTTTGATCAAAAACTGCAACAAATTAAGTTTCCAATAAAGCAAAAGTTATTTTCTGCAAATATTTTGAATATCAAAATCTAGAGTAAAGCACACAAAATGTTGCTTGATTTCACTTATTAATTTTGTCGCAACTTTCATCCATCCATCGACTTTGTTCACAATTCAATTTTTTTTACTCTGATATCGCAATTACACTGGGTGTATTCTCTGTGTGTTGTCAATATAAAATATGTATTTAAAACTTGACATTAACTAGAATATTTCTTTAGTAAGCATAATATTATCAGGACAATATTTTATTGACTGAAACATTTGCAGTAAATTTGGGGCTTAGCAAAGAAAAATAACTTTTAGTTTTAGGGCGAAGAACAGTTTGTTTTTGGCATTTGTTCCTTATCCAAATTGCACAACAAAGCCACAAATTTCTTTTAATTTCTGGTATTCTGTTAATTACTGATGTTATTTACTTCTGACCGCAAGAATATATGTGTGGCCAGTGAATCATTTACAACTGAAATCCTCTCAGCCTGGTTTATTCTGGAATAACGTAAATAAAGCCTTGTGCTTCATATCCGCCTCCATCAAGGAATTTATCAAAAACATTTATAATTGTATAAAGACTTTGATCTCAAAGCTACGCCATAAAACAGGATAAATTTTCATAAAGAGCTTTTTAATGAATTTTTCTTAAAGTGCTTTCGCTTTGAATTTGAATTTAGAGAGTTAGTTGCTCCAAAGCCATTGTAAATGACAATACCAACAGCAACAACAACAACAACAACAACAACAAGGACCATTGAGACAACAAAACTAGTGACATGACCATAGAAAACTCGCATGTTAAATATTGTATTTAAAAAGGACAATTGCAGCAGGCTGCTGTCTGCTGTAGGCAAAGAAAACAATCAGCATTGCCACAGTGGGTGAGTCTTTGAGCCAAATTGAAGTCCAGTCAAAATGTACTTTTAAATTAAATTGAAAAGTTTTTATTGCTCTTAGTTTAAATACGATACATTTTGTATTGACTCTGTGTTATATTTATATATATGAGTTTACAAGCATAAAAGCCATATCAAATGCAAACATAATTTCAAAACAAAATAATAGGAAATAAAAAAGGGGAACTGAAACTGAGCACAGAATTACCCTTATCTGGAAGGTATCCAATTTCGAATTCAACAATTGCACTTCTTATGCACTTTGCAAAGGGTTTTTATTTAAATAGCAACACATTTTTATGTAATACAAATGCTTTTCTAGCTGCAGCCACACTGTGCGGCACTGCCAATGAATGAGGTCGTTTTTATAGCAGTTTGTTTGCATTGGTATTTGGATTGGTGTTTGTGTCTGCAACTTTGTGTGTGCGAGTGTGCGAGTGTGCGTGTGTGCGTGTGTGTGTATACACAGCTGTACAGCTGTTATGTTGCGCTGTCTGTACATGCAACTGGAGAGTACACAAGCAAGATACAGAGTTATATGCAAATAGGCACTCGTTTCTAGTGCTGCTAGTATGTTGCACGCTCGGCGAGAGTGCAGTAAACAAATTTGCAGAATATGCTCCTCGCTCTGTTTATTTTGCGAACGCACGTAGACTTTGTTTTCGCTTTGAATTGCATAAATTTCAATTATGTATTGCACAAGGACAAAAGTAAAATGCACATTTCAACCCAGACACACACACACACACACACACATAGATTTATGCAAATATTATTTAATAGGCTGATGTGTCGTATACATGATATAATAATTATTATTATTTTTATTATTTAAATTGAATATGTTCGCCACTGCAACTGCCAGTTGACTGTGAGTCGTCATGTAAACTCACAAATTAGCCACATTTGATTTCAGCCAGATTTAATTTTCATTTCTTTCTGTTCTGCGTCTTTCGTATTTGTTTTCCATTTTGCTTGACAACTTTTAATTTATACGCGCCGCTGGCTTTAAACCTTGACATGGCACTGCGACTCTCACATTTGACTGTCAAGCATTTGCTGCTGAAGGCGTATTAGCAGAGTCACCACTCGCAATCCCCCATTCGTTCCCCTGCCACAAGCTCACACACGCAAAGGCAGCCGCCGTGTGCCCTGACAAATAAACAAAGTTGACTCGGGCTGGCTTACAAGACACTAACAAGTGGCAAAGTCAAACTGAAGTGTGCCTGGGCGTCTGCGAAATGGGGGAACTGTTGCGCCAAAGCATAAAACTGAGAGCCAACAACAAGTTTAAAGTTGGTCACATAGGGAATACCCTGCAGGGCAGCAGGTAGCCAAATAGAAAGGAATGGGATAATTATGTCATGTCTTAGTGCTTCAATATATGTGTTGAGAGGGGGGGAAGCGAGTGGCCATGAAGAAAGTAACTTTTCTTGTAGCAAAGTTAATAGAATGATTATTATATGACATTTATTTATTTATATATATATATATATATATTATTTTTTTTTTTTTGATATTGCTCTAATGGGATTTTATGTACTTTGAAACTGTAGAGAAATATATAAATTTGAAAATTCCACTTTGGCATTACTTTGCTTGTTGTTTTACTTTTTAATAACTTTATTGCTGCTCACCGCACTGCAAACTTAACTTTTGTGCTTTATTTGGCCCCTCTGATGGATAGTTTTCTTTGTGCATAGTCTGGTTACTAAAGTTCATTTCGAAATACAATTGTTTATAAGTTGCACTTCTCGCGTCGCTACTCTTCGCGTTTCTTCAAATGAAATTTCCTTCAGTTGCCTCGACAAACAAATTGACTCGAGCAACTTGTAGAGTAAAACTAAGACAAAAAGTGAGCACTTACCGCACAGTAATTCAAGTCAAGAAAGAGAGCTACTCATATACGACTAGGTGTGTGAGTGTGCCACTGTGTGTGTGTGTGTGTGTGTGTGTGTGTGTGTGCGTGCCTGTCAGTCATCGCTCAGCGGGTGCTGCTGCTGTTACTCTTGTCATTAGCTAACATTTTTAATTGCAAAGCGCTGGCGTTGTGGAATCCACTCGCAAATTGAATGACAGGTGGGCGCCAGTGGCTGGCTTATGTAAAATAGAGGGGGTGAGTTGTGGAGGGGGGGGGGGGTAGAGGGGGCTGCTTGTTTGAGTTTAGCGCGTGTTTTTCTTTCTTTAGAGCGCAGGCAAATACGTTTGACTTTTTCAGCTTACTTACACTATTGTAATTGAGTGTGTGTGTGCGTGTGTGTGTGTGTGTGCGTGTGTGTGTGCGTGTGTGTGTGTGTGTGTATACGTGTGTGTGTGTGCGTGTGTGTGTTATAAGTGTTTGTCTTTGCGTATGCTTTTTTTTTGTCTGTGTGCACATTTGTTTCATTTCATGTTGCACCATTCATTTTGCTCGACTTTTTGTTGTCTTCTTGTTGTTGTTGTTTGTGCTGACGTCTCTTTTGTTTTTTTGTTTTTGTTTTTGTTTTTTGTTGTGTTTGTCTGTGCGCATCATGAGTTGCGTCGCCAACTGGATAACATTTGTGTATCCCATCCGTCCTTGAGCTCTTGCTCTTTGCGCCAGCTGCCGCAAGATATATTTGCTACACATATTACAGCACACACACACACACACACACATGTAATCACACACACACACACGTGCGCACTTCAGTGGCACTCGTCTAATTAGACACAGTTGAGACAAGGCAGCCACTGAAAAAGAGGCCAACTCAAGTCTGTGGGAGACAGTCATTTGTTGCGGCGGCTCCGCTTCGCTTTAAGGCGCCCCAAAACGGATGCTGTAAAAATTTGTACATAGCTGCTTTATAGGCTTCGGGCGTCCGGGGCATGAACTTTGATGTCTGTGGCCGAGCCACAAGAAGTGCCACACAATTTGCTTTTGGCAACATTGTTGATGCGGCCTACGATGCTCCACAAACAAATACACACACACACACACACACACACGCACCTATCCAGGCAGGGTTACAATCTGTGGCACTTCAATGTCAACGCTCATTCATTTGTCGCCACACTTCCGATCCCCTTGCCCTATTTTCCTTTGACTCTGCCCCTTAGCTGGCAACATTTTTGCAACTTTTGACATTTTTAATGCTGCCAGGCATGGCGTGAAAGTAGTATACGTGTAAGGCCACACACACACACTTACAAACACACACATACATACACACACATACGCAAATACAAATTGTGACGCCATTTGGACGTTGCTTTATTTTGTGCGTCTTTATGACTCAAAGACGCCACACAAATGTGACATAAAAGGCGATAATAATAAAATATAACACAGAGCGCTGCGCCAGGACGAACATCAAATAACAAACTGCAAAATCGTAAACAACAAGCAGCAGCAACAGCAGCAGCATGAAAATCCGCCAGCTGCCAACGCTAGATGGCGCTTAAGTTTCACTTGACCCGAACTCAAACTCAGAACATCAACTGGCACTCAAAGTTGGGGAGATTCAAAGTGATGTGAACATTATTCGGCAATGAGGCGAAATAAAATGAATTTGAACATAATTCGAGTGAAATGTGCGCTGCAAATTAAGAAATTGCTGAATTATTACATATTTATGCGCCAGCTGGAAATATTATTAATATTTATAAGATGTTCTTGTTGTTGTTGTTATTGTTTTTGTTGGCCTGCTTGCTTGGCTGCTGCCTCTTATCGGCGCACAGTTGGTCACGCTTTTGATATTTGCTAATAGTTACGATTTCTATTTACTTTTAATATACATTTTTTTTGATTTGCTGCCAATAAAACAAAAACAAATTTGCCACTTTTATATGATGTCATTTTGCAAGTGTTGTGAATTTCACTACAAAAAAAAAGAAAAAAAAAAAGTAAAAACAATTTATATTTATAATAATAATAATAATATTAATAATAATGATACAAGCAAAACTAATCGTTAACATACAAATTATGCTTTTATTTTTCTTCCCACTCGCATCTTCTCTCTCTCTCTCTCACACACACACACACGTATTTATTCTTGCGCTTACTCACTCGTACTTTATTTTATAACACACACTCACGCACACACACACACACTCATATACCTACGCTCGCCATTATTGTTGTTGATTTTGTTTTATGCCAACCAACCAAAGTGTATATTGCAGACCCGGATCTGATATTACCACGCGGCGAATTGGAATTTACGACCCTGGATCCAACGCTGAAGTAATTGTAAAAAGTAATAATATCTACCGCAGTACACATAGCTCCCAACCACCCTCGACCCTCTCCCCCCCCCCAACCACCACCCCGCCAACCATCTCTACGCCATGATGCACTATGAGAGCCCTGGCGTCTTTTAGCCGCAACAGTAGGCAACATAATTCACGGCCATTTCATTTTACATAGCTGTAAATTTTTAGCCTAAATTTAAATATATTAATGTCAAAGGTAAAAAACGAAAAACAAATGAAAAACATGAATGCATACAAATCAAATTGTATGTCTGTACTATGTATGTTAAATATGAAGCAGAAGCAAAAACCAAAACTGTTTTTTATATAAGTGTCATATGAAATGCAAAACTAAAAAAAAAAAACAAAAAATCAAAATCAAAATGAATGAAAACATTACCAAATCGGCTTTGCCACTCTATAAATACACTGAAATCTTGAAACTGAGATCAAAACATGAATTATGTAAATACTACTAAATGCATAAAAACATAAATACATACACAGACACACACAGTCACACACAGACACACACACATGCAGCGCACACACATTCACACACAAAAGAAAAACCCAGTTGAAAATCAAAAGAAAATTGAGCGCCATCAAATGTACATAAATAAGGGGCAAACATAAATCAAACTGCATTTAAATGTTAAATACTAACTGTAATTATAATGAACCATTAATTAATTAAGATAGTTATTAGGTTTAGTCATTAGCCAGATTGTGTGTATTCCAAGTATCTAAATTGTATTTCGACTCAAGGAGCAAAGCGGGAAAGCAGCAACAATAAATCCAAAAACAGACTGGAGAAAATGCTTAATCAAAAGTCATCAATTATATTCAAACAAAAGAAACAAATTTTGGATGGCAATTTATGGAATGTTTATTGAGGAATTCAATTGAGAAAAGTCAGACTAACAGACTAAGTGTTATTAAATAATTGTTACTCCTAATCGGGTCTTACTTAGTCCACAGTTGCTCAAATTTGCATTTAGCCGTTCAAGAATTTACTGGAGCATTACAAATGCTAAAACCGAAAGCTAAAACCTTATTTGGCAGTCAAAAAGTGCATCGCATTGTTAGCAATTGTAATACCAACATCAATTTTATAAGTTATCTGTGGGCCACGCCTACAAGCAATTATTCAAAAATTCCATTCTTATGCAGTTTCCACAACATTTTCAAAAACCCAGTAAATTGGTGTTGCACACGCTGTGACTAAATATATATATATGTATTTGTCCGGATTCATGAATATTCCATTACCATAACAAAGGCAGGCATGAAACAAACTTTGAGTGCAAAATGAATAAATGTTAAATAAATTACAGACTCAGCGCCGCAACCACAAATTCAACAACAATTTCAAACAAAAAACTACAGCAGATAAATAGCAACAATAATACAATAATACAAATTAATTCATTGTATGTATATGTTATAAATAACTAAAGTAATCGACTAAAAATACATAAAATCTAAAGTAAAACTGCATTCATACACAGACACACACACACACACACACACACACACATATACATACATATACGTATATGTGAATGTGAATATCAAGTTTACAAAACCAAATGGCAGCCTAGCAAAATATACACTGCATATGCATAATAGAATTAATTACAAATTATACCATAGATCAAAAGCGAAGCGAGGCGAGAAGGGGCGACTGGGGGCGTGGCAATACTGAACATTCTTGTATTTGGTCCACCTCAAGCAACCTCCCTCGCCCAACCTAACTTTCTCACTATCTCTCTGTCTCTGTCTCTATCTCTTTCTGTCTTTCTCTGAAGAAATTACAAAACTAAACTGATTGTTTTTAAGCTGAGATTAGTTTTACAAATGCAAATGAAAATAAATTAAAATTAAATTAAATGATAAATATATTTTACAATTAAGCCGAAACTACTGAGTGTGTTAATAATATTAATGAATACTTAATAAATAAACTGAATTCAAGAAAACAAACGAATTTCTAATAATTTAAATTTAATATATCAATTTAAATTACCCACATTAAGCGCCACATCAAACTTCAAATAATCGCCAAGTTTGCCGTGCTGCTAGCCAACTTTTGCCAAGGGTTAAGTGATATTAATACCTCTCAAATCGCGCAAACAGTCAAACCAATAACACAGCCAAGACTCCAGCACTTTGTTCCATTAACTGCACTATTAGCTTGCAACCACCCACATCACTCCCCCCGACTCGGGAATCGGGGACCGGGGATCGGGGCGAGAGTTATCGAAACAACGGAAAGGCGGTCAGCTAATGCGGCCTTCATTAGTTTACACGGCAAGTTGGCCAAGAGCTGCTCTTGAATGGTTTGCAACTTGGCTGGCGTTCAAGATTAAAACACTTGGCAGCGCATTCCCTGCGTGGGAGTCAATAAAATTTGAGGCAAACTCCTTGCTAACTTTTTAACTGCAGTTTGTACAATTTAATATCAGTTTTGCAAAATTGCATTGCATACTTTTAGTTGCAACGTTGAAACTTTCTTACTTGACTGGCTCAATAGGTTATTCCAGAACATTAATTACAATTGCTTAGTTAAGCTGTATCCCATAGTGGTCTAAGTTATATTCGCCTTTATTTTGCAGATTAATTTAGAATTTAGAAAATAATATCAACGGAATTACACAATTTAAATTAAATCTACTGTCGAACTGGAATTAATAAATTTCGAATTTAGGTCCAGCACTGGAAACTAGATATTTACTACGCTCTTGTTTTTATTGTATCATTTATATATTTATATTATATCCTCTATATATTTATTTATATATTTTATTATATTTCCTTTTATAATTTAAATAATCAAGTCATTTTTAAAATTATTTAATTATAATAAATGAAGCCTAACTAGAAATAAATTGATCCACGTACAAAAGAAATAATACAACTTTCATAGTAGAGTAAGTTATATTCGTCTTTATTTTGCAGATTAATAGAAATAATTTAGAAAATAATATCAACGGAAAAACACCATTGAAATTACATCATCTGTCGATTAACCTTTAACTGGAATTAATAAATTTCGAATTTAGGTTCAGCACTGGAAACTAGATATTTACTACGCCCTTGTTTTGATTGTTTCATTAATATTTATTTTTATAATTTAAATATTCAATTAATTTTTAAAACAAATTGTTTCATGTACAAAATAAATAAAACAGCTTATACATATTTGAACACTTTGCACTACATATTAGTTCTGCTTGGATGTAACAAAATCTGGAAAAAAGGAAATTCACATAAAGCCACAGATTTGCACTAAAGTGCGTAAATCGAAATGGATTTTTTTTTTTGTAGTCCGCTTGCAAATCGTGGAACAATTCCTTCCGTGCCTTTCTGTGACAAGCGTTGCTTAATCTTATAGCAGAGCTGTGCCAGTTGGAGGAGGACTAGTTGGCGAAATCTTATAGCATTTGGAAACACAAAAGGCATGCTTAGGCCGGACAGAACTGATGACATATTGGTGTCTTAACTAAATGCTGATAAAGGGCAACCTTAAAAGCCGGCTTTGCATTCAATTATTTGGACGAGCAACTGCAAAAGTGGAGAGAACCTAAACAAACAGCGTCGATTTCAGTGCGGCAATCATTGGGATGTCATCTTGTCAAGAGTCCCTAATAGTTATTGAACATTGCTCGCTTTTCGCGTTACCAGCAGTGCCCAAAAAAAAACAAAAACACTTCATATCAGCGCCAACAATCACACCAAGCCATGTGGATCTCAGTTAAAATTGTGCAGGCCAAAAAAACGTATTTTTCTTTACCTCTTTTTATTATATTTTTTTTTACTTTCATTTCTTGTGTGTGTGTGTGCTTTTTGTGTGCTGCTCGTCAATGGATGTCGCCAGGCAGTGATGCTCCGCCAGATTGCCGCATTGGGCCATCGTCGTCAGCTAACGGAGCAATCAGTTCCAGCTACAGCTCTCTGCCCGAATCTATGCCAAGGACAACACAGGCACAATTGTTTTCGTGGTCGCGTGTTGTTATATGCCTGTGTATCTATTTATCTGTGTGTATATATGTGTGTGTGTGTGTGTGTGTTTTTGTGTGTGTTCTTGCGGGTGAGTACAAGGAAAACAAACTTCAATTTAGACATTTCCAACGTTTATTTGCAAACAGCTGCCTTAAATCTAGACGTAACCTCTTTAAATCGCGATATTCTCGCTCGCTTTTATATTTTTCATGAGCTTTTCATTGTCTACAGATATAGATTACATTATAATAAAGCGAATTTATTAAATTTTTTTTTTTTTTGGTTTCGGTTTGTTGTTTGTTGCCTTACACAATTTGCAAATCTATTCATTTTATTTTTTTTTATTTTATTTCTTTTGCTTTTCTGTGCTGAATACAATTATTCTCCATTTACAATGCACTCAATGCGAAGTGGATGCAGATGCTGCTCCTGTCACGGGTGCAAAAGCAGGAAAGGTCCAACTGACCGTCGAAAATATACCGGCACCAAATCGCATCTGTTGACTGCTCATTTAATAACTTGATGATGATAAACTTGGTTGATTTTTGAAATAACGCTTAGTGAGTTGCTATAGTCTAACTACATCTACATCATCATCTACATCTACATCTAGTGAAGCTGCAGGATTGCCCCGTGCCAGTTCAGTTACATGTTGAATATGCTCGCAAATTTGAAGCGCTGGGTAAAAGTGTATAAGGAGTGTATGCGAGAGCACAAACAGCTTGAGTGGGGCGCCACGGCAGACAAGTAAATAAAATTCCAAATAAAGTAAAAATGCTGAAATGCCAAAGAAATGCACGGTACATATTTTACATTTATTCATTCGTCGCCGTTGCTGCTCTTGCTGTTGCTTTTAAGCAAGGACAAAAGCAATGAGTGGCAAGCAGAGGCAAACAGAGTCAGAAAGAGTGGGGGCAAGGCTGGGCAGGGCTGGGCTGGGCTGGGCTGGGCTGGGCTGGGCTGGGCTGGGCTGGCTGCCTTGCTGGTAAGCCGAGCGTTAATAACAACGCTTATCTGTGGCATTAGCAGCGTACACAGCAATAGCAATGCCAGCGAAAAAATAAAAAACAAAACAACAACCAAAAAAAAAAAACAAGAAATAAAAACAAAACGAAGGAACAAAAATAAAAAATGATAATGAAAAACTCAAATAAAAGCGCAACAACAGCGCCAAACAGACAAGCAGCCGAATAGCAAACAATACAGAGACAGAGCTGAACAACGCAACAGCATAGCGGATAGTGTTGGGTAGGGGAGTAAGGGGTGTACGGGGGTGTACGGGGACAGTTGGCAGTGGGTGGCTACATAAGTAATTCAAGCTGCCGTTTGCCGCTAACGTTGCTGGCGTGACAACTTCAACTGACAGCCGCAGCGCAGCGCAGCGCCATCATCCATTATCAGCAGTTGGCCATCTTAAAGTGCAGCACAGCAGCGAAAGCAGCAAAAACAACACAGGAAACGCGAGCACAGCGCACACACAAAAACACAACCAAACAGCAACAAAAGCAACAACAATAGCAACAACAAATAAAGGATGCGAACAAAAAGTCAAAATACAAAGCCAGTCGGACAGCGGGCGGTCGCATAAAAAGCAAAACGAACAAAACAACAAACAAAAAAAAAAATCAAAACAAGAAGGAAAAAAAAGAGCAGCAGCAGAAAATGTCGCATTGTTTTAATGCATTTGACGCAGCGGCGCAGCAGATGCTGTTTGCTGCTGCTTGCTGCTGCTGCTGTTTGCTGCTGCTGCCTGCTGCTGCTGCTTGCTGCTGCTGCTGCTTGGTGCTGCTGCTGCTGCTGCTGCTTGCTGCTGCTGCTTGCTGCTGCTGCTGCTGCCTGATGCCCGAGGTCTGACGCGTGTGTGGCACGATGCCTGATGATGCTGAGGCAGCAGAGCGCGCACACACACTGCGTATGGGCAATGTCCCGCTCAAAAACCAACACACACACACACAGCCACACACACACAAATGCACAGCCAATGCCCGCGGCTTAGGCAATGTCGTATTACGTATACGCTGCATGCTATTTGCCATTTGGAACACTTGATTGCTGTGTATGTTGTTGTTGTTGTTGTTGCTGCTGTTGTTGTTGCTGAAGATGATGGTGCTGGCTCTGCTTATGCGTCTCGATTGTAGCGGTCTGTCCCGGCGCATCCTTAACTGTAAACGTCACAAAGTAACGTTTATTGCTGTCCAACTTATCCGCTGGCAGTGAAATTAGTTGTTTACTCTTTCCGTGCGACAACTCCAGAGCAACTTTGTGGCTACATTTGCCGCTGCCGCCAAAGCCAACGTCAACGCCGATGCCAACGCCGTTGCCGCTGCCGCCACTGCCACGCCCACTGGTGGCGCGACCAGTGGTCAGTATTTTTGGCAGATAAAAACTACTAACGCTTCCGGCCTTTTTGTACGGTCCAAAGCCAAATTTGGGCATCGTGTGGTGATTCATCATGGGAACTGCCACATAGAGAGAGAGAGAGAGAGAGAGACATACACAATATGAGAGAGAGAGTTGCATACACAGTGAGAAAAATAATGTTCGCCTTTAAGCAACAAAAGTGTTTTTTTCAAATATTCCCATTCATTTCCTCTTTTTAGAAATATATTTGCTAAATATTGATCATGTTTTTGTCGTAATCTTTTTTTTTCTGAGAAATGGTAAATGTTTTTTTTCTGAGTGTAACATTGGTAAATTAATGATCTACGGTCCAATTAAAAGCGTGCCACTCTTATGAGAATACTACCAATAAATTTCTCCTATCGGCGTCAAGTGTGGAAATTCATTTTAGCAAATTGCAGTCACATGAGCAGCAAAGGACCCTCTGTGAAATTGCATTAAACAAACCACATTAAATAATAATAATAAAAAAAAATGATAATAAGAAAATTAAAGCAAATATTTAAACTAGCAGCGAATGCTGAAAAGCCACAAGGATGTTAAAGGACTCCTGCTGTTTTTTTCTTTTTTTTTTTTGCAACTGCTTGCAACTGCCATCCGCTCGAAGCCCATTTGTGTGTATTAAGCGCGCTTTGAAGCGGGATTTGCGTTGAATTTACTTGTATATACATACATACATATACATATATAAGCAGAACACACAATACGCGGGCGCCGCACTGAAATGAATGCGATTTTAATTTGGCATAAGCCGGACTCATCCTTCGACCGGAGTCCTGCGTCCTGCATAGAACTCATAATGAAAGTCGAAAAGGCGCAGTAAAAATAAAAATAAAAACTCAAAATGCTCCACTCGAGGGAAACTGACTAGCTGATACCCTAAATGGAAGATCTAACCAATCATGGCAAGTACACTTCCAAGATATTCCAATCAACACCAGTTGAGTACATGTCAGTCTGGTATATACACACCTAATCCTATCGTAGATACCCCCATTTACAATGGGTTTAGGGTATTAGGCAGGGAAAAAGTATAAAATATATTTAATTTGGCTTGCGCTGGGTTGGTTGGCCAAATGAATAAACTGCTCGTAATTAGGATACATTTTAATGCTGTTGGCGCATTTGGCGCCTACGCGCTTTGCTCCTCGTCTTTTTTTGTATTTGAGTGTTGGCCATCCGCTTGACCCACTCGAAAGGCAGCAGCAAAAACTGTAACAGCTTGTGGCCAAGTAATTCAACTGGCCGTCTCCCACTGCCGGACATTCTTTCATTACATCTTTGGTGCAATTTTTCACGCTTTGAAATAGCTGCTTTGGGGGATTAGGCGGCATTCAACGTTGACTTACTGTAGGCGGCGCAGGGTATTCCAGTGTAGGCATGTGCCGCATGTAGGCAGCGATGGGTCTTTGTGGTGCACTGCAGCGCCTTCTCGTATGCATTGTAGTCGGGACTCAAGCGTCGCTCCGCCTGTCGGGGGATAAGAGCAATCTTTGAGACTTGTGTCAATATGCACACTCAGGAATACCTCGATTGACAGCATGGTTTTAAGGAACTTATTTACTGAAGATGTCAATTGAGACGCCGTATATCGAGAGATTCCTGTTAAGGTATTTACTTCTACATACCTCCTCGTACACCTCGTTGATGTTTTGGAAATTGTTGGTGCCTGGCTTCTGTAATCCTTTGAGCGTCTCGTACAGGAATAGCTCAAAGTTTTTGAACGTGTACTCGCTGAAATTGTATCGCCTGAGCCTTGTCCCAGTTTCCCCGCCCAGCAGCACGCACGATTTGTGATAGTCGTCGACGGCACGCTTCACCAGGACAGCCTCGTTCAGCTTGTTGGAGCGTATCTGCAGCGACTTGAGCTCCAGCAGATGCTGAAAGATCTTGCGCTCCATGTAGTATCTGCAAAGAGATGGGAAGATGGCAGATGGGAAGATACAAAAAATATAGAAGCACTATGGCAACCAGAGCAAAAGGCAGCCAAAGAAAAAGCGCATCATTGTTCCCCATCTTCCAGCTGCTTCCTGCTCTCTTCAATCTCGTCATCACCATACCATCATCGTCAGCATCAGCAGGGCGAGCTTTTGCCAGTAAGCGCATAAAATAAATGTTAGCAAATGTACGTAAATTGTCATTCTGATATTTCGCAACGCGAACAAAGGCCACTCCTGCTGTGCTTTTTCCCCTCTACCCTCACCGAGGACATTACGATTTTTCTGTTTAGTTTGCGTCGCTTTGAGGGAGCCGACACTGATAAGTATATGTTAATGAGCAGATATGTCGATATGTTCGTCTATGCAAACTAATCCCAAGACTAAACCAGGCGGGATATATGTCTACCAGATGAGATCACTTCCAGACGAACAATCGACCGAAAGATGTCATATTGTATAAGAGTTAACTTTCTAGAAAAAATCATTTAGCAGTCGTTCAGCTACACTCCAACTTGTAAGGGTATATACGCCTCGGTGTGCCTTAATCAGCTCCTCTTACATGTTTTTTCTTTTTTTTGCTTCCTTTGCCTGTGCATGACATAGCTCCAGGCTCAAAAGAAGCCAGAGGCTACAGCAAGAGGCGCTGGTTCGGGAGGGGAGCTGGTTGCCAACACAATGTGCACAATACGCGAACGCAATAAAAGGCATCACGTTATTAAAATTTCAAAAATACTAAAGTGCGTGAGCGGCAAAAAATGAAAAAAATAAAATAAAGAAAAAAAAAACAAAACAAAAGAAAAACATTCTATTAATAATTGAGGGCACACATAAAGCGGGGCAAGCGAAATTAAAGCAAGCCAGCAAAGGCAAGTCGTAAAAAATAATCGAAAAATGTTATTAAAAACACTACGTATTTTTTCCACAAATATTGAAGTTAATAATTTGCTGGTAGCAGCAGGTCTGAGACTGGCTTAAAGATGTGGTACTTAAATCATTTTCCAAATCAACTGGCGGCTCGTAAGCCTTTTTTTGCAACGCCGCGAAAAATGCATTTTCTGCCCAAAAAGTGAGCAAATTTTTATTGAAGTGCACTCAAAATACAGCGCAACGTTGAGCGTTCTAAACTTGGTCGACTGGTTGGGGTGAGGGGTTGTGGGGGAGCGGTTTGAATTGTCGCGAATCGGTTGGCAATTTATGCAATTCTGCTGCTTGACACTGTTCGCCACTTGGCTGGCTGCACTACAGAAATTATTCGAAACAATTTTGACTTTGAACATACAAAAAACTAAACAAACCAAATAACAAACCAAACAGCCGGCGGCAGGTAAAATGACTTCGCCTTCGTCTTCGTTTTGTGGGTGCATTTTAACCAAAAGTGGCCATTGGCGAGCAAAAACTGCGTAACAAATTGCGCTTTCAAGTAGCGCATGAAAAGCCCGCAAAACCGGACGAGCGATGATGATGAAATCTGTGGTTGTGTGAGAAGCCGCCAGGCGAAGACAACCACAGCCAGCCACCTGATTTGTTCACTGGCCAACGTTAGAGGCTAGAGCAACATGGCTCCAGTGCTCCAGCAACATCATTCGACCCCCTCTTCAGTGGCGCAGTGGAGCATCAATACGCGGCTTGTTTGCAGCGCTTTTCAATTTTACGCCTCGCTTTGGCTTCACTCATCTGTGCCTCAATTCTTTCCTCTTTGCAAACTATTTATGCTTCGCCCTTTTTTTTTTGCTTGCCGCTTGTTTTCAGCCCCGCCCCGACACCATTCCCCCCACTACTACTACTGCAAATAGTTTTTGTCCTTGGCACATTTTTTTTTCAGCCGTTGGTTTTGGTGTTGCTGCCACTGCTGCTGTTGCTGCTGTTGCTGTTGCTGCTGTTGCTGTTGCTGCTGTTGCTGTTGCTGCTGATTTCCGTTTCCGTTCTACGTTCGCTTAGTACAACTTTCATTGCATTTTCTTGTGCGCGTTGATTTGGTGTGCTACATTTTTCAGTGACCGACTCTTACTGTCACGCCCACGGCCGCCCCTGACACCCAGTCAGTCAGCCAGCCAGCCAGCCAGCCAGCCAGCTACCTCACCATTTCCTCCTGCCCCATCGCCGACGGCATTCTGTTTGCGACACAAATGTGACAAGCAAAAAGTGCATGCTGCACCAAAATGGGTGGAATGGAAACAAGACCCTAGGGGGTGTCAGGCAGCAACAGCAACAGCAACAGCAGGGGCAGCAGCAGCGGGGGCAGCAGAAGGGGCAGCAGGCGGCTGTTGACAACGTCAGTGACAAACGAAATGCAAAGAAATTAAGCACTCCACAAGCGAAAATGGCAACAGTAACAAATTTCTAGCCAGTGGCAATTTGGAATGCATAAACAACAAAAGCAAACAGAAAGTGCAAACGATTTAAAAAAAAAAAAAAATAATAAAAAAAAAAAACTATACTTGCCATTGGCGTGTGGACATATGCGCAATTTAGTGCTGTACTTTATTTGCCCGTAGGATTTCAATTTGAATTTGAAGCCCCAAAAATTGGTAAAAATTCACAGACGGCGGAAAGCTCTGCGTCTGTGGCTCTGGTTTGTTTTCCTTTCTTTTCGGTTTTTTTTTCCATTTTTTTTTTTCATTTTTTGCGAAATCTGAAAAGTTTCTCGCCTCATTTTTCATCGGAGCGAAAGTTTTTTAGGCTTGAGCTCAGAAGTTTGAAGAGCGCTGCTTGAAAAGCTCCACAGATCCCCAGGGAAGGGTGAAAAAAGGAGGTGGAGGATGCCCCCTACATTTCATGGACTGCTGCTCATCTGCCGCTGAATGTATGTATACAGTGCACAGTGGTTGTCCGGAAATTAGAATTTTCGGTTTCAAGTATTAGTTTTGCATTTGCAAATTTAAGTACAAAACTGACCCAAACAAGTTTAAAAGATTAAGTGAATTTCTGATTAATGGCATGCCTAAATTCTCTGTCGAATTTTTTAAGAATTTCCTTTTTTAATTTATTATCTTGATATCCATTTTTGAGGGTGTTGCAAGATGATTTGATTTGATTTATATGTGTGTTTGGAGCAAGCAGACTTCAGAGTCAATGTGTCTCCAAATCCCTAATAGACTCGCGCTCTGCAAACTCCAGCAGATTATCCGCAAGGACACAAACACAGTGAAAAGGGAGAGAGGCAAAGAGAGAGGCAAAAAATGGAAAGTTCGGCCAAACGTTCGCAAAACGAAATCCAAATATTTAACAATGTCAATTACGTGAGCGCACATTATAAATCCCAAATCTCACCTGTGCGACTGGGACACGCACACACACACACACATACAAACATACACACAGCAAACAGACACACACACACATTGAGATACGCATGAAAGTTATTTGTTTAATTTATGCGTCAGATAAAATTTTAATCTCTTCGGAGCCAAAGCGAAAAAACAAACAAAATGTAGTTGCTTTTATACAAAAAAATAAAAAATAATAAATAAAAATTAAATATAAACAAAATCAAACAAAAACAACAAACATGCTACTGATATATACATGCACACACACACATATATATGTATATATAAAACTCTCTATTTACACACTTTTCATTGCGTTTTGCCTTGCTGGCAATCCCACTGCCAGCCAGTCCACCAGTTCACCAGTCCACCCATCCATACCCATCCATACCCATCCATCCTCCTAGCCAAGTGTATTCTGCCGGTTGCTTTAGATTTGCTTTTCTACCCAGCAAGCAAACCAAGTATCCAACCCATGGCAGGCGGCTGGGCCTCCACACTCGAGTGAATTCGTTGAATTTTTATGTATCTTACAAGAATTAATTGACTCACACTGTCTGTCGGCCTGTTAAAAATCTCGCTGGATATTTTGTGGTGAGCAGGACTCGCTTACATATTGCGTATACGCAGTGTAGTATTTGCATTGGATTTATACGCAGATGGAAAAGTTCTCTCAAACAAAATGAAACAAGTGGGCAGCGTAAATATTTTCATTAGCCAAGTGAAAATAAGATTTATGTGTATTTATGAATTTCGTTTTCTGTTGAATGTGTGCAAATTTATTCATAGGCAGATTATGAAAATTAATAAATGTGCTTACTCCAAAATTTAATTAAGTCTCCTAAGTTTATTGCTGGGGACCCATGCAAATTCTATAATTGCATTTAAAATTGACTTGTTGTTGATCTTTAATCCGTCATGGTTCAAAGCTAAGTAAATGCATTAATTTGATTGCCAAAATGAAATATTTATATGTGTGTGTATTTATTGATATATCCCATTACGAGATGTTGAAACTAATTTTATGTAGTCAAGTGCACATTGACATTTTAATCCGCCATTTTCAAGGATTTCCGCGACAAGGTTGCCAACAACGAAAGCTGAAAGCAACTTTCAAATGTCTTCTTCTTAGCCAGAAGAGAAACTCAGCCGCTAATCTTTGTTAATTCTACTTACAATTAGCACTAAAGCCTTGTAAATGAAGGCGTCGACTTTGCGACTGCAATCTGTGTTCTATTTTCATATTTTGCGCCACTTTCTGCATAAACAAAACGCTCACCGCAGGTGGGCGTTGGCCCCTCCTCCTTGTTTGTGTCGCAACGTGTAGTGGGTGGGTGGTTAGAGTGGGCCTTGGGTTTATTATTAGCCTTGCCACTTAATTAAAATGCGCAACTCTTTACAGGAAATGAGCATTTGAGCTAATGACAAGAGCCAGGGGCCTCTGAGATTTGCACCCGAACGTATAAATTAAAATAAATCGCAAATGGCAAACAAAAAATGGCGGATTTTCAAACTTATAGGGTATATTATATTAACAAACAAGGGAAAAGGTATATTGGTTATTACTGATGAACTAATCAACACGTTTCTCTACTCCCAGTGTAATAGGCTTTTGGGGATTGGAAGAATTTGTTTGATCTCATTATGCATTTTGTATTTTAATTCCTTAAAATTATCGGACTTTGTCTGTATAGTTTTGAAAATGCGAATTAGCGGAAATGTTTTCTTAACTGACGCGAAAAGCATTCTTAATGAGTAAAATACTTTAAATAATCCGGCAAAGACTGACAGTCATTACAGTAGAGGAGAATTCTACGAAAATAAAATTTATTAATTATATTATATTAATGTCTAATTATTTCAATTTGCATATTTTATAATAAATATCAATTGAACTCCTCTTTGGGCGACTATGTGGAAATGGGAACTGCTTAGCTAATTTTAAATGCTGCGAGAGAATTTGCCTAACTAAAAATCCCAAAGTAATTTTAATCTCTTTTTCAAACATTTATGCTCAATTAAAGTGTCGTTTAACTAAAGTAAAGTTTTCGCCATTTAATTTGGTTTTCTAAATGTCCGTTTAATGTACATTAAACAAATTACTAGAGATGAGTGAATGTGATATTGTTCAGGTGTATTTATTTTAGAGCCAAGTTGATTGATTGCTTTGAGTCCTTAATCTGGGTGTCCTTGGTTCATTTTTCTATTTCGGTCCTTGACTATAAAATATTTACTGATAACGAGGAGCACTTGTTAGAATTGGTCATGGGAAGAACATTAATGCCAAAGTACATTGAGATTGGACATTAATGCGGTGTTTAATACCGTAAACCGCATTATGATAACTTTAAAAATCGTTCCAGTTTTATGGCAAAACGAGGCTGGGCAATTTATATGTTGTTGACCATTGTTGGCCTAATGGCGCCGACTCGCCGCGTTAAAAATGAGAAATGTTGCCAAGGCTATTAAGTGGCCAACTAAATTAACTTTAGGGCGGCAGCCACTTTGATTACATTAAATGGCCAATGGCCGACGGCTGCGGCTGCCCCAAGGCAAGTGCATGATATAATGTGAGCCCTGAATGAATGCCCCAAAGATGGGACATCCAAGTTGATTAAAATCAAGGATCAAGTAAATAAATCTACGAAGCATCCCGTTGCCCGCCTCGTCTGATTAATTTAAGTGAATGAATCTTGACCGTGCGGCCTTTTAATTGTGACGAATCAGTTATCCCTGAAATCTGTTACCTGCGGATATTCCTTTGGATGGAGCGTGTCACTGCGCCCATATCGCATGCTCCTTTGTCCCCGGGCTTGCGATTCTCCAGGCGACTGCTGCAGGAGCGTCCATCCAGCGTCGCATAGATGAGGCGACGTGGCATGGCCGTGTGCGATGTTCTCGGCGTTGGTATCTTGGTGCGCTCCGCACGTGGACTCGGCTCAAATCCGGAATCCTGATCCTTGCTAGTGGTTACTAAGACATCAGTGCCGTCCCTCGACTCCTGTGCATGCTTCCAGTTGCTGCGTGTCTTGGCACCACTGCGCACCCTCTTCTTCAGGCGCCGCTTGCGTCCATTGGCCAGCCCATCATAGACTCCAGCAACTGCAGTGGCATCGCTTGTGGCATCCACTTCGCCACCACCCACACCGTGACGAATGCCACTGCTGAGAAAGCGACGCAAGGCGCTGTCGTGCTCGGGATCCATGTCATCGCCATCGTCGATATCGTCCTCATCAGCCCCATCATCATCGAATTCCTCGAACTCATAATTGACTTTATCCAGCTCCGAGGCGCTGGGTAGTTGGGAGCTGCCTGCTGCATTGCCATCAGGCACCACCTGAAATACCTGATTGCCACCACCAAAACTAACTTCGGGTGGCCGCGGTGAGTGCTCCACATCACCCGCGGAGTCATCGCTCTTAAGCACTTGGAAGCTCGATTTGCGTTCGGGTTCATCAGAGCCAGGAGCAACAGTCACCGCTGGCTCATCATCCGCGGAGTCAGATGGCAAAAGCGTAAATGAACGTCGGGATTCCTGTTCACGTTGTGGTTGCTGCGAGTGAGGCTGCTCTTCCATCTGCTGCTCCTCCTTCTGCTGCTCCTTCCGCTGCTGGGATTGTGGCTTTTGCTGTGAATTTTTGGGTTCAGCTTGCGGCTTGGTTGGTTGCGTTAAATGTGGCATTTCTTTTGTCTCACTTTTGGGCTCGGCAGACGCCGTCGGCTCCAGTTTTTTCCCAGACTCTAACGCGGAGACAGGCGGCTGCTTAATATCTGACTGCGGTTTTTCGGCTGTTGTTGGCTTAAAATCCTTAACGGGCTCCACAGAAGGTGTGGCAGTGGTTGCTGATTCGGCAGGTCCTGTGGGAGCATTGTCTGTTTTGGTTAGGGCAGCAGCACTGGGATTATCCGTGGCCCCATTTAATGGGAGCTCAATTTGCGCTTCATTTGCGGACTTGTCCTTTACGGGTGTCTCTTCGCTGGAGCTTTTGGACTCGCTGCTTAGTGCAGTGGCAGCTATTTTGATCATCTGCTCGACTTCAGCGGAGATCAATTTGGTATCCTCCTCGCTAAGCTCTGCCTTGGCATCTTTCTCGACCGGCTCGGGCACGGCAGCCTCTTCGGAAGACTTTGATGAATGCAACTCAGCATCGTGATGGACATCCACTTGGGTTGTCACCGACTTGGCTGCTTCCTGCTCCTCATCCGTTAGTTCCATAGCATGGCTCTCTGCCACTTTCAAGCTATCCAACTCCGCTGCACCTGGCCTCTCGCTTGTGGCACTCTGTGGTGGTGATTTGATAAAGGTGCCCTCCTTGGCAGCCCCGGATGTTTCTGCTGGAGTTGCAGCCTTGCTGATTGAATCAGCGGCCTGTCCACTGGCGTCATCTGGCTGCTCTTCCTGCATAATATGCACATTGTGCTCAATCTGCTTGGGTGATCCACTGAGCTCATTGCTGCCACTCTCCTCACTCCCCGGCAGCTCCCTGTTCCTATGCGTTGGAGTCGATCGCTTGCGATGCACCACACGCTGCTTCTGGCGCTTGTGATAGCAGCAGTTCTCGCAGGAGTTCTCATCATCCTCGTCATCATCGTGCTCGCCGTCGCTGGTGTAGCTGGCACGGCGCTCCCTGGACTTGCGTCGGCTAATCTCAATGTTGCTCTTGGAGCGACAAATATCGTTGCACTTCTTGTGCTGATGCTCGCCACAGCTGTTGGTGCGACGTCGCAGCTGGCGTCGCTTGTGGCGCTTACAGATATGCTCCACCCGCTGCTCCTTGCGATACGATTGCTCCGTGCAGCTGCACTCAGTATCCTCCTCCCCATCCTCTTTCTCTCTCTGTGGCGTGCCATTTTCGGAATCAGTGCGTTTGAGATAGACGACATACTTCTTGGAGCTCCGCAAATCATGCAGCTCCTCCTTTTCCACATACTTCAACGGTCGCACCAGATCCGCTGCGTTGGCCTCATGAAATGGATTACCACGTCGCGCTGCGAGTCTCAGCTTACTCGATGGTTGACCCCCTTGGGCCTGCAGAAACTTGGCTGTCGAACGATGGCCACGCTGCAGTGCACCATCGAGGGGCGTCAGCACAATGCCCCGCGAATTCCGATACAAGGCATTCAGATCCCCACCATAGTCCAGGACCATCTTGCACATGTCCGTATAATCGTTGGCGGCAGCGATATGCAGCAGACTCCGGCCATCGTTGCTGGTGGTGTTGACCTGTTTGGGGCGCTGCGACAGCAGCCACTCGAGCAGTTCGCGTCTTCCGGAGGCAGCTGCCTCATGCAGCGGCAGATCACCTTTGGCATTGCGTAGCCAAAGATTGGCGCCTCGCTCCTTAAGTAGCTTCAGCGTCTCGAACTGACCCTTGGAGCAGCCACAGTGGGCTGGCGTGCGACCCTTGCGATCCTGTCGATTGGGATCCGCCTCCAGATCAAGCAGACGTGCAGTCGCATCCGCATGCCCCAGCGTCACAGCATAATGCAACGCAGTGCAACCATTCGAATCGATGAGATCTGTGGGTGCGCCACACAGACTGATGAGAGTATCAATGCATTCGGTGTGGCCGCGCGAGCCGGCACAATGCAGCGCAGTCAGGCCATCCCTGAAAGGAAGCACAACAAATTTATAAACATTTTTGTAGTAATAAATTAAATTTATAATTAATTAATTAACAAGCTGCCTTTAAGTGCTGCTGTTAGTTTGAAAACTAATTTAATTTGCATTTGCTTAATTGAAAACAGAATAAAGCCGAAGCCCTGCAAAAACAAATCAGGAAATCCTAGGAAAGCTGTCTAAAAGAAACTATTTAACTGTATAAATAGTTTCTTGAACTGTATAAATAGTTTCTTGATGTGATCCCAACTCACTTATCAGCACTCTCCACGCGTGCGCCCGCCTTCACCAGGGCTATGACTGCCTTGGCGGAGCCCGCTGAGGCGGCCCAGAGCAGCGGTTGGCGGCCATCCTTGTCCTGAACGTCGACGCTGGTCTGCGGATGAGCTAAAAGAATGCCAATAATTTCCAGGGCCAACTTGCTGGAATTGGACTGCAGCTTGCTGTCATAGCTGGACCCACACATTTGGGCCGCATAGTGAAGCGGAGTGCCGCCATTAACATCGGGATTGGCGACTCCGGCTCCTGCCGCCAGCACAGCGCGCAGTGCCTCGATTTCGCCACACACTGAATGAGGAGGAGAGTGAATCAGTTGGTTTGTATTAGTTGAGCGTGGGAATGTGTGCCGCTTACCCGTTGCCCAGTGCACCACGGAGTGACCTTCATTGTCCACCGCATTCACATCGGCTTTGTTCGCTAGCAGCAAATTGACCATCGCCAAGTTGCCCTGAATAACAGCCAAGTGAAGCGGCGTGAAGCCATCTTCATCCGCCGACTCCAGCAGCTCGGGAGCTGCAATTGCAATGCTTGCGGCAGCCACGAGGTCGCGCGTCTGCTCCAAATCCTGCGCGGCACAATAGTGCAGCGCGTTGCGGTTGCTACGGTCACGTTGCCGCAACAGTTGGGGCTGCAACAAAAACAAAAAAAAAATAATAATAAAAAATAAATAAAATGTAATATGTACGGAATGCGACCGACAGAGCCAGAGAGAATGCGAGACTCACTCACTTGCTCCCACTTAAATATGCTTTGAATACATTACACATTCATTCACTCATTCATTCACTCATTCATTCACTCATTCATTCATTTTGACAATGGACGGATACCTTGCAAAATTAATTATTGGCCAATATACAATTGCTGCAACTGCAACAGCAGCAAATGCAAAAAGTAAACTAATTAAAATGTCATTTGCATGCTGCCAATAATGACTACTGCAATCAGAGAGAGAAGGATATATAGTGCGAGAGGGATAGAGTATCTCTCATATAGCTGATTTAAAAGCAGTATAATTAAAAATAACGTTAATAGCCATTCCCAGGTATCAAACGAGCACAAAATATATATATATATATATGGATTTATAATTTCAGACAAGTGTTTGCATTTTATTTTTTTCTCGTCTATTTTTTTTATCGCCCTTCAGTTTTGTTTATTGCAATTTATTTATGTTAATTTTAATTCAAAAGTTCGATTTTGTTGCTACGCCTGCTGGCATTGGCAGCCTGAGTGAACGCATTAATTAAATAATTTTTTATGTTGCACCAAATTGCGAGTTTACAATTGATAATTGAACATATTTTTACGTTAATCACGTGCAAATTGTGCAACGCTGTAGATAATTAAATAAAAATTACTTTTCATATGCAGACCGTCCGCGAGCGTTGCTAGTTGGTAACTAAAGCAACAATGGCCACAACCAACGGCAACAAAAAATAAACAAAACAAAACAAATACAGCGGTTGGCGTCGCATTTGGAAAGTGCAAGTGCCGCTAACCGTTGCACCTGGCAACGTGGTGAGTTACACCTTGCAACGTGCACACTCAACACACACACACTCGAGCCCTTAACCAAATGTGGTGTATTTCGATTGCCGGCAAGTGCAATTACCAAATTCACATTGGCCATTTTGGCGCGCAGCACGACATCGAACTCCAATGTCCTGGCGAACATTTTGCTGGGAGTCCTTCTTTCAGCGACGCGTCGCCGTTTTCCGCGTGTCAAAACATGTCAAGTGCACAGCAAACACTGTCGCCACCGTCGAGAACTATGTTACAACTTTGCCACACCGCTGCTTCAAAAAGTTCGCATTGCGACGACGGCGACTTCAACAGCAGCAGCAGCAGCAGCGGAGGCAACCACACGCAAATCCAAAAAAAAAAAAAAAAATAGGAGAAAAAAACATACAAATAAAATGCTGAAGTGAAAAATTGGGTAAGTCATCGACTCCAGCGCCAGTTTGTACGTGAGCCGTCTTTAAGTGGGCCAAGTTAGTGAATTCCGTCCACTCAGCAGATGTTTATTATTTATGAACATAGCTTCAAAAGTCAAATATTCCTTAAAAATACAATACCTTCTTATTGATACAAATTATATTCAATTTGAAACTCTCATTTAAACCTTTATATATTCCACTAGAAAAAGGTTTTCCACGTTACATATTCCTGTGATCCTGAGGGTCGGTTTGCCGAAGAATATTATTTTCCAATGAATGGGTTAACAGCTGAATTATAGAGGATAGACAGCTAAGAAGATTCGGCCCATTACGCTCCGTTTGGCATGTATTTGTCTTCGCAGTCAAGCAGAATGATTGAATGTGTTGCTTTTCTAACCAACATTCAATTTTTGCAAAACATTTTCAGCACGTCCCACTCTATTTTTATCAGGCCCAAAGCCATCGCGTGACTCGATTGGGTGATGCGGAGGATTGGCGGAGTGGTGCCTCGTTGCTGGGCATGAAATGCCGAAAAACCATTCTAGTTCAATTTATAGCGCATTTAACTAAGTCAACAAATAGTTCGATAACCGTCGAAAAAAAACTGAGATAAAAACTCTGTCGGCAAGAAAAGCAAAACAAGAGCCAGCAAAAGTGAAACTAAAGCTATTACAAATTTGCGTGTTACCAATGGCAGGCAGGGTCATAAATGGTAGGTATCAGGGGCTAGGTGAAACGTAGGAAGTTAATAAAGTTGATGGATAAGAATATTGGATTGATTTAAGCATGGCAAAGTTTGTCAAAGAAAACATTATTTAATGTTATTGAATTTCAGTTCACAAACAGGTAAAATGTACAAAAAGAAAAACAACGATTTAATAATATAATCACTACTTTTGTATTGATAAGTAAATATAGTAAATATAAGTTGAAAATATATTCAGGCCCAGATTAAATTAAAACCATTAAAAAATTAGATTTGACGAGTTCTTCAATATATATTTGCTTTAATCAATGAACCAAAAATACATAAATACAACTTTCTGTTATATACGAAATATTACTATATAGTCGGCACATTGTGCAGATTTCTGAAAGCACAGAAAAAATGCTAATACCTCATCAAAGTTTATGCTTTTTACTGTTAAATGTGATTTTTCCCTTGGAATTTGTTGTTTTGTTAATATATTTGTTGATTGAATCGAAATTGTTTTGAAGTTTTGGTTGTGTTTGTTTTGCGGCTACCAAAAATAAAAATAAAATAATAAGCGAAGAATAAAAAGAGGAAATTTACATTGCGATGGGCACAATAAAGCATTTACAATGAGTATTATTTGCCGCTACTTCCGTTATCTGGGTGTCCCTTTCAGGGTGTCCTGGCCATATCGGAGGACTTCTCTGTTTCTTATAGCGAACCTCCGCTGCCAGCCGGATTATGAATAATTCAAATAAACTGAAATGATACCTAAAAACTTTGACAGCGAGCACGCTCAGCTGGTGTAAAGATGGTACCAAGGGTCACAGCTGGAATGGAGCAGGAGCTGGGGCAGGAAGAGGAGGACGCAGCATCGCAGCAAATAAAGTTGTCGTGTTGCTGTTGTTATTGCTGTGGGAGTTGTTGCCTTTGTTATTATTACGATGATGGTTGGTATGATTGTTGCCTCTGCTGTCACTTTGCCCCCTGTACCCCTGCCCCTTGCTTTGGTGTCATCCGAATTTGCATTTAACTTTCTACGTTTGCCCAACACAAAATGAAATGCGATAATCAAATACGTCCAATAACAATGCAGCACAAGCAGCTGGTTAGCAGCCCATCCACGTCTTGCTCCCCGCCCCTCCCCTCCCTATCCAAACCCAATTCAGTTCAACATTGTTGGCATGAGCTGAACTAAGATAAAAGTTCGGCATTGCCACTTGGCCATTCATAACTGGGCTTGGTCAGGCGGGCACTCTTTGTGCTGTTGCTGTTTATGCCATTTTAATAGTTACCATAACAAATAAAACATGTCCAAAGCACATTCAAGCAAAGCCACCAAAGCAACAATAATATCAAATATAATCCAAAAATAAAGCACGAAATTATTTAATATTTCATAATTGTAAAAAGCATTCTGAACATGTATGTAAAAATATAATACCCTAAAATATGTAAATACATTTGTGTTTTTAATTTTAAATAGCTTATCAACTTATAAATATGTCATTGTACATAATATGCATAATTTTGTTAAGCACATTAATAACATAAAAATATAAATTACTTTAATGATATTTATTACAGGTTTTATATTTCTATAATTTTATTATTAGGCCAAAAATCTGAAACTAAAATGAAATGCAATACAGTAATTATTTGGAATTTGTTCGTATTATCTTGCTATGTGCCTAGAAATACATTTGCATTAATTGACATATATTTAGCTTTAATTGACTCAGTTAGTCAAGTGGGTCAGAGGGTCGTAGTTCACGTGATTAAGCAAAAAAAAGGTTGTTGTTGGGCATTAAAAATATGCGCCACAATTTATGGACCTCAACAATCAGGTGCAACAAAGAAAGTGTTGCACGAAGACAGCCATAAAATTTCAAATATTTTATAGCATCTGATTTGGGGTCGCTCAGCAGAGGTTAAACCCAAGTCAAAGATGGGTTGAGAAGCTCGACTGATTTTAATACATTTCGGCTGAAAAGAAAACTGACAAATAAACTTCAAACACGCTTTTGGTCGAATTTGTTTTTTTTTTTGTCTATGGCAGTTGCATAACTTGTTTCTGCTTTTTTTTTAGTCACTATTCCTTGGGGAGAGTGGCAGTGGCAGTGGCTGGGGAAGCATCAAAGCTGGATAACTCTTATTATTCATATATCGTATTCCATTAGCATAACAATGAAATCGAGTTGTCCAGCAGAAGGGCCGCAAAAGTCATAGGCCTTTCAAGTAATATATTTGGCTATGACGCATACGACTCGGTGTACCCATATATTTTATTGTTTACACACAGGAAGTGCGTAACAAACACATACATATAAATAAAGCATAAATAATAATGAAAGAAGACAGCAGCCGAAGCAGGAGAAGCAGCAGTGGCAGCCACCTCCGCAGCAACTGCCAGCAACACCAGGGGACATAAGACAGATGAGCCAGACAGAGAGAGAGAGAGAGAGAGAGAGAGTGAGAGTGAGAGAATGGAAAATGGAGAACAGGGGCACACAGTGACATGATAATGCATAAAAAATAAAATACATGCATGGTCTGAGTTCCATGAAAGGGCACCAAATGGCATGCGGGTAGGTAGGTAGACAAGGAAATAAGGGAAGCGGGTGCCGACCATATCCAAGAGAACATGAACCGAGAATTCGACTTAACGCTTCGTTGGCCAACACATCCGCCATAATTATGTGTGACGCGACAGCAGAATGGCACATTAAAAGGCCAGGATGGGGTAGAACGGGGCAGAACGGGGCAGAACGGGGCAGAACCTACGAAACGTCGCCGGCTAGTTTGGTTCAGGAAAACCACAGCCGTATTTTCCTGTAGGAAATGGGCAAGCCAAAAACAAAAACAAATCCCAGTCACAGGCACACACACTCACACACACACACATGCACACACACCGACATTGAATGTGCCCGGAAACTGTTTGCAAGCGCCTTAAGGTCGCCACTTGTCCCCCCATCCCGCCTTTTGGCCTGCTTAAGATGTCAAGTGACCAGCAGCAGCGGCATCAGCAGCAGGCGTTGCCCACTCAATGATAATTTTATGCACACAATACGCAATTCATATGTTAATCACATTCAGGCCAGGCCAAGAAGCCAACAATTCAGTCAGCAAAGCCAGCTTCGAGCTGAGTTCCTAATTAATTCAAGCGACTAAATGCGCAGGTATCTTTAACTGAATCAACCAGACACATATGAAAATATATATATATATATATATGTGTGTGTGTCTACAGTACAACGTCCTTAATATTGCAACCTCAAAGACGCCGTGTAAGTGGGCAAAGGGGTGTGGGGTGAAAGGGGGTGCGTCTTCGTCTCAAGCAGACAAACAACAATAAGAACAATAAAATCAGCAACTATAATTTACATGCTTAGCAGACAATGCACAATTGCCAACGAAGAATGCTGCTCAACGGAGGTCTTTGGCGAAAGACAGGTCTTTAACTGTTGTTGTAGCACCTTTTATACTTCTAATTAGTGCCACGTTGGTAGCTGCAACAACAACAACAACAGCAGCAGCAGCAACAACAATGGTTGCATGCACTGCAGCTAATGTGCCTTGAAAGGCAGCTGCCTTTGTTGTGGCTCTCTTGGTGCTAGATTTCACATCAACCCCGTCCTCTTCACTCAGAGCACTCCTTCAGCAGGAGTAGACGTAGACAGAGACAAGGCACAAAGCAGGAAGCAGTAGCCGGCGATGCTGCGCAGCATTCTTAAGTAGTTTTGGCAATTATTTACAGCTACTTTTCCAGCAGCAGCAGCAGGAGCAGCAGCAGGAGCAGCAGCGGCAACATCTCCGACCCGCTCGCGACTTAAGGTTTGCCGCACGGATTATTATTATTATTATTATGCAGCAGTGTGTGCCACGCTTGGCCCTCCATAGTTCAACTTTTTGCATAGCTTTTATGCCTTGCAACAGATTAACAACAACGGCCAACTTTCATTTGGTTGCCACAAACTTTGTGCCACGTCGTCGTCGTCTTCCTCGTCAGCTCGTTCAATCTCAGGTATTAAGCGGTTTTGCAAATATTAACATCAGTTTAAGGTTGCCTTTTGATGCTTTAATTACATTTAAATTCCCACTCAATGCGGACAAAATTCAAAAAATCTTTAAGTCGACTTTAGAAATGAAGGTAATTAATAATTTAGAGCACTTAACTATTCACCATTCGAACTTGTCAATAACGAATGAATTTAATATTTAATAATGCATCCGCATTTTAGGCAATAAAATTAATCTATTATTCATAAGTTTAGCATTTTAATTCTGGACTCCTCTAATGTAATTAGATGTATAAATTTATGCTAAGTGTGCGTTATCTAGAGTAAAAGCAATAAATATTAAATAAATTAACATAAATTTCACTTTAACGATAATTACGCGTTTCTCTTAAATCAATATAAATCTGTTTTCACAATTTGATTTGTGTCTCATTTAGCAAATATAAACGTCCTTCAATATTTCACATCTTAATCATAAAAAAAATAATTATAAATTTAAATTCCATAGTTTTGTGGAGTGTGGAAACTGTGCTTTCAATTATTTTCAATATTGAGTAAACACATTTTTACCTATTATGTAAGTTTTGCTGGTGTTAAATGTGAGCGAAAGTTTTTTACGCGTGTTCATGAAACTTTCAATCCACTCTCTCGATTTTCATCCAAGTGAGCAGAGGATAAACCATGTCTTATGAATACGTCAAGATGCCCACAGCTGACGATGCCAGAGTTAAGATTCAGCTTACGATGTGTCGTCTGCATAATTCATTGGGCAAGTTGTAAGACATGGCTCAAGTTTCTCTAAATCAAATTAAGTTTACAAAATATTTTACACAACTTTGCTCTAGCGGAGCTCAATTAAAAATTATCCAATCCCCTATCCACTGTACCCTGCCCACTGTCCACGTTCCCACCGGAATGCGAAGTAATTTCCGCAACAAAAACTTTTTGGCCAACAACAACAACAAACTGTGGAATGAGTGCCATCCGTATTGGCCAAGTCTCAAACTGTGCACCAAAGCGCATTAAAATTAGTAACAAGCACTGCTCATTTGTGTCAACTTTTCATGTCATTATGCACTTTGAGCAAATATTGTTGGACTGAGGCAAAAGTTTTCGTTCCGCTCTCTCACATGTGATTAGCCTGGCCGGGTATATCCTTAAGCAAAAATGTTGCAGCAGGCAAATTCATTTGCGGATATCCTACATGTGCCACAGATTCAGAGACAACCAACAACTTCGGCTGCAACTCCGTTCCAATGGCCAACTATCAACTGGTTAATGGGCGACCACTTCGGAAGTCATTTCCAAAGCCAAACAAACGGGGACATGTAAGCTGGGGCGGCCAACTGCCAACTGCCAGCTGCCGGCATCTGGCCATGGGTAAGACAAATTTCTACGATTTCAGTAATTAATTTTCCATTTCAAAGTTTGCCAGTCATAGCCGAGACAGTTATCCTTTTGGCCAATGCTTCTGTTGCCCATTATGATCATGCTCTGTGCCTCTGTTTCTAATTAATTGGCCAGCCGGACAACTAAATAAGCCAGCGCATATGGACAACCAATACATACATACGTGTACATATGTATGTATGTATGTCTTCTCATGTAAAATGTTGGTTTGTGGCAAAGTTCGTCTGGTTTTTTGCTCAATTAGCTGCCGCTCGTTCGTAGGAACATTTGGTTTTGGTGGTGTTTTTTTTTATATATATATTTGATGATTCAAAACCTCACATTTGGGCGCCAGGCATTCATTAAACTCATTGACGCTGACTTTTATTTGGACATTTGTTGGCCACCATAAAGTGAAGGTAATTAATTACAGTCTGACATGCGAAACTGTCAAAATGTGGCTATCAATTGTGAATTGAGGTGAATTTTGTGGCTCATATTTAAATGCCAGCCGAAAAGCAGTTGGCCAAATCTATTTTCAATTAAAGCTGAAGCTGCTCATCCCACATCCATTGGAAAGACTTGCTTTAAATGCGGTCTGCCTGGCAGTAATTAGAAGAAATGCGCAAATGACTCGCAATTAAATCGAACACAAAACATTTCGATGGAGTGTGGGGGGGAGTGGTTCGTGTGGCACATTATGTGCCCCAATTTAGCGTAAATTGCGTTGAACGTCGATAAGGGTTTTTTTCCCCTCGTTTCTTTGTCAATATTGCGCCAATTTGGTGTTACCTTTGGCAGGCAAACTGGTGATTAATTAGAAATTCAAGTGACTGCAACTAAAGTCAAATAGATATTGTGAAATAATTTGAATGTGTGAGTAGCAAGCAAATCAAACGAACGAATGGGAGAACGATTCAGCGCAGTTCCACAATCAAAATCAATGAATAAATGAGTGCCAAGAGCGAATGCAGTCGCAGCTGAACGCGAATTCCAACGGAAAAACTTTTCGACGTCGATTTTAATGAAATTTCAACAAAATGTTACAAGCGTTGCCAAGAAGTAGTGTCTTCCACAGAGAGATAGAGAGAGATATAGGCAGGAAGGGAGAGCAAGCGACTGCTAGTTCAGGCGAAAAACAAAAATTGCAATTAAAATTACCAGGCGAAGGCCAACGGGCAACCGAACTAGACTAGCAGGCTGACAAATGGGGAACTCGCGGCCGACGGGCAAGGTGTGGAGAGAGAAGCGCCTTCAAATAAATTATAATTTTCGCAATGATGGAGCACTAACAATATACAAATGAATGCCTCCAGCAAAAGTGCAATGAGAGAGAAAAGCGTAATTAAAAAAATGGCAAATTTCCAATAAAAAAAAAAACGGATCCAAGGTCAGCCAATCATCTAGCTAATGGAACGCTAAAAAAACCGAGAAAGTATATTGAAAGTTCAAACAAAAATTCAGTCGCGAATTCAAATAAAATCAACGCCATTTTTTGTTGTGCTCAAACAGCATTTGCACTTGTAGCCAAGCATATTAAATATTAAAGAACACACAAGCGCTTAAGAAGCGCGCACAAATACAAAATTAATTTAGAACGGCGACTTTCAGCCAGCCAGGCAGCCAAAGTACCACGGCTCCTTCGGATACCAGGTCAGCCAACGCACCAAGTCGATGCCAACGGATGCTTTGTGCACCAAGGCACCAGCCAGCAGACACCAAAGTGCGCAACCAAGCTGGGACAATACACGAATACCCTGTAATCGCAGCCACTACAATCAAGAGTTGCAACAGTTGAATGTTTTGGACATATTTTAAATGTACAATTTTGAGCATATTAAGCAAATAAATAAAATATAAATTAAGTTTACTCTGGTTTAACTGATAAAAGAAAAATTAGAGCATATTTTTTTGCATTGAATTTTGTTCTAATGAAGAACCTGACAGTTTTTAAATATACATATACATTTTTTTTAAGTGGTTGTTTTTTAAGTAAACAAGATTGATGAGAGCATGTTTTGAAGATGTCGATGTTTGTGTGTTGCATCAAATATTGTTCTAAATAAAACCATGGCTCTTTATATCTGTATATATGCCTATATATATATATAATATATAATATTTATTTTTGATTTTTTTTTTTAGAGCTTTGATGTGTTAATTGTGATATTCAATTAGCTGAGTTAATTAATAATTTACTTATAAAAAAATGATAGCTAAATTTGAATATTTCCTTGTATGTATGGTGTATCGAATTTTGTTTTCAATCAGATCCTGGCAGCTTATATCCGTATATATATGTATATACATTTTTTTAAATGATTTTTTATACAACTTTGATACACATTTTGCAAAGTAATAAAATTATAGTTAGCTCTGATTTAAGTTTTAAGCTACAACAAAATTGCGAGCATAAAATATTGTTCTGAATAAGATTTTGACAGTTTTTATCAGTATATATGCATATTTTTTTTCAAAGTATACAACTTTGATGTGTTAACAGGATATTGAATAAGCTGAGCATTCCCTCTGGCTATATGACGAGTATACTGAATAGTACTGTTAATATTATTTGCAGCAAACAAAAGCTGCCTGGTGCTTTGGCAGCGGGCTTCGCTGAGCAAAAATCAACTTCTGCAGCTGACTTTTTCGAACAAAAGTTTTGCTTAGAGCTTGTAAGCGTGGTCGCCAGCGCCAGTTATACGAAATGAGGGGTGAGTGGGGTTAGGGGAAGAGCAGGGAGAGCAGAGCGCTGCAAATCTTAAGTGAAAATAAATAATTTACACCTGCAGCTATCTAAGGGGAGGCAGCCAGCTGCATTGAGCGCTGCAAGGAGCAGCAGACTCTGACGCACACCAATACTTACGTAATATTACCAAGCTGAGGTGAAAAGTTTCAGTCTCCTTGTTAATTTTTTTTTTGTTGTGTGTCTTTTTTTTTCTTGCAAAATTTGTGGTTTAAACTTTAAGGCAACGCCGAGAGGAACAACAAACTCCTCTGACCTGGACGCAGAGGTGCCCCAATTGAGCCGAAAGGAGGGCGATGGAAATAGAAAATGCTAGCAGCGTGCTAAGCGTTGCTCGAAGCAAAAAAGTTTTATTTTCTAAGAAATTAAGACTTAATTGGTAAAAGCAACAACAACAGCAGCAACAACATCAACAACAACAACAACACAATGAGCGGGGACAACAGCCGTTAGCCGTACGGCGGGTTGGAAAAACCAACATCAATGAAAAGTTTAAGCAAAACAATAGAAAGCAAGTAAACAAAGCCGATGAATGTTGCTGAGTGCTCTCAGCTTGGTGAAAGAAAAGACAGCAGAGATGGTACCACTGGCTCCGGCTCTAAGGTGGCTGAATAAGCCTTGTTACAAACTAGACGTTGAGTTTTATTACCCATACGCCATGTTAAACAACAATATTGATAGCCCATACTTCCTACAGATAAAACAAAAATGTAAATACACATTGAGTGCAGTGAAAGAGGCATTTAAAGCGAAATCTTTAAGTACTCAGATATAATACTAAATATGTATTTATATAACAAAGATGTTGAGCTTTTAAGGTCTGTGAAATAAAATATTTATTTACTGGACTGCGCAATCTGGCATATAAATATTAAAATAAATAAATATTTGATTTACTATATGTATTTCATAGATTAAAAGCAAATGTTATAAGGACGACTGACTTGACAGCCTAAAGACTGTCATTCATCTAGACAGACAGACAGAGAGACATCCATTTGAGGCATTAGACATAATCTTAATTAAAATACATACAAAACTCCTGACACGCTCCAAATATAAATAGGAATTGTTTAAATTATTCAACAAACAAAAGCCAATGTACAATGGACAAAAGGAGCTGCTTAAGCAGCCAACTGCCAACTGCCATCTGAACGGTTTATCAGCTGGCTCAAAAAGTTTTAATAGGTTTAGGGGCCTTATCGAGTGGAGACAAATGGAGACATGCCTTACAGGCGCGAGATTAGCAACCATAACAATAATAATAAAAAACACACATTAACAGTAACGTGAATGACAAAACATAAGTAATGCCTGCAATGAAATTACAACATATGTAAATGTATATATTAAAGGCTTTTGGCCAATTTCAAATCGGTTACAAAGTGTTATTATCGAATTAAAGCAATAATGTAACTGGTACGTATTTGCCACCTGTATTGAAGCAAAATTTAATAAAATATAATGGAATTTTATATCCCATAAATAATTACTTTCATCAATAGCAATTTTAATATATTTTTTCATAATTTCACAATAAATAATAATAATGTTTCTCCAATAATTAAGTAGTTATAACCATAAAAAAAATCCCATTATTCATTTATATGATTTATATATGTCTAAAAGAGAAATTTGAACAATGGCCAACGCCTTTAGCGAATTAAGTTCAGGCGAAGCCAAAAATTATAAGTTTAGCTTAGATATAATAAATATATACTGAAATTAACTCAAAATCCGATTGCAGCACGTTTCTGAAATAACCGTTAATCTATTCGCAGGATTAATAGAATTTGGCCAACTTTCTTAAAAACAATAAGTCTGGGAATAAAATTAGCGTCCAAGTTATGAAATATAAATAATTCATTTTTTGCGTGTCTGAATTTAAATGAGGCAGCGTCCAATTGGTAAACGATGAAAACAAACTTACAGAAACGGAGCCACTTTTATACTCACTCGATGTAATTAGAAACACGGCCATAATGTGATTTTCATTATTTATATTGCACATAAAATTTGTATTGCTGGGCAACAGTAAGTAATAATTGACAGCATTTGCGATATTTCACTCGTGTTTGAGGCGGGCGACATCAAGGTTAACAATTACATAACTAAGTGAATTGACGTCGGACAGAAATGTTGAACCAAGAACAACAGTATCTTGGTTGGACAGTGGAAATTGTGAAGTCGAGGCCAATTCATATCAAATTTAGCGTCAATATCAATTACGAGGCCGATGGCACAAGTCTTGAGATGTCCGGAAATGAGAGCATTTTGGCAACGCCAACCAATAATTGCAGAAACTAGAAACATGACAATTTCGATGGGACGACGACGACAACGACGACGTCGATGATGATGGCCATTAGAGAGTCTGGAAAATTGATCTGCCTTCAATTAAAAACTTTTTAAATTTCAATTAAATGTGGAAATTGGCATATTTAGCCGCATGACAAACGAACCAAGCGAACCATTTACCAAAAACCATTCAACATTTTCCAACACGCCTGCCAAATTGCGCAGCCATAACTAAGCCTCGGGATTATTTTGTCAATTTCAAATGTCCTGCCATTTACAGCATTTTAATTTGAGGCAGGTCGGCCGGCAGTTTGATGGTAGTTGGGGGTAGTTGGGGGGAGTCTTGGGACTCTTTTGTTATGTTCGGCTTGTTGTAGAAATGTTTATGAAGCAATTAGGCTCGAAGCTCTGAGAGAACAATGCGACCAAATGGCTGCAATGGAAATTTTAAAGTCTCTTGTCATGCTGCTACCAAAAAAAACACCTAACCGCCGCATTGCCAAAGAGTTTATTGCCATTTCTGGGCTTTAACTTTAACACGCCGGCTCATCGTGACAACAAAAAAGATTAAAATCTTGTTACGCCTTCGCCCGATTTGGGCCCTCTTTTGTTTGTTGTTGAGACAATGCCAACAAATGTTGCCTTTGCTATTTTCTGTTCTTAGCCAACGCTTTCTTCAATTCATTTGACCAAAAGTCAACTAGTCATGCCACAGTCTTGCTTTTGTTTAGCAAAGCCAAGTTTTTTGATTACACTCGATTATTTCAGTGTTGTTGGCCAACAATATTTTTTGCTCTCTTCTCTTCTTCTTCCTAACACATGTTGCTAAGCGCAAAACTTTGTCATTCTGATGACAAGAATTGTTGTGGCTGCTGCTGCTCCTGCTGCTGTTTTTTGGTTTACTTTTGTTTTTTGATTGTTCTGAAGTTGTTGCACCTACCTTGGCGCGCATTTGGGCGAGCACGTGGACAATGTCGCCATGCTGACACGCATACATTAGACTGGTGCAGCCCTCGGCGAGACGACGTTTTATTGTCACGTCCACCCCAATCGGATTCCGAGGTGTCTCCGCATCCGTTATCGCCCTCATCTTTGATGTTGTCGTTTTTGTTGTTGTTGTCGTTCTTGCAGCAGCTGCTCTGCGCAGCATTGTTCTCTGCTCCATGGCTGGCATCGCACGTGCTCGTCCTGGCAACGGACTCTCAAATTGCAGCTGTTTCTTGCCAGCCAACTGCTCCGTTGTGACCTTTAACCGCTGCGGTTTGTCTGGTGCCACCACCTTCACTTTCGGCGGCTGTTGCATAATACTGAATTTATTTGCCACACTCGGTCAATCGCTGATGCCGCTGTTTGTATTTGTTACGTTTTTGTGCAATTGAAATGCATTTTTTGTAGGCTTCACAGATTTGCTTTTCTTTCAACTCGTGCTCTAACTCACACTCTATTAGTGCACCATTTCCACTGTCTATGTATAATTAAAGACTAATTTGTTTGCTCGCGAAATCCTTGCCACATGCGGGCGGGCACTCTTCACAGTTGCTCGCTGCGGTTAATGGTGACAGTTTTCTGCTCACACAAAGTAAACACATTCAAGGCTTTCGAGCGTAAACGGAAGTGGCTGTCGCCGTATTTGAATGTGTGTGCACAGTATACACACACATGCTTGTGTGTGCGTGTGTGTGTGTGTGTGCTCTAATGCGGCAACTGCTTTCGCTTGAACACCTTTTAAATTTTCAAACAGCCTGCAACAAGGTGCGGTAAGGTGAACGCGAATCGACGCGTATCAACCCGGCCCAGAGCAGCAACAGCAACCGCGGCAACCTTTTCAATAATTAATTTCACTTTTTATCAAAGCACAAGCACACACACACACACAAACACACACACACTCACACACCCACTTACATATGTGAACTAAGCCTGACTGGGGAATTAGACGGCGCTTTGCCAACTGCTAAATAGACAACGACAGCGACAGCAAATTCCCACAACTCCAAGGGGGGCGGGGGGGCCCACCCCCCTTAACACACGGGAAAGCGCACAAAAGTGTGTCATGAAAAATGTAATGTGCTTACATTTGATTTAAATTCGCCGGTGGTGGATATCAAAGCGAATTTCATTGCCTAATCGCGTGGCAAATAGTTTTCCGAAAATATTGACTACATCGAGTAGAAAATTTTTGTGAAATTCTCGTCTATTTTTGGCCAATAATCATGCATAAATTATGACAATGCGGAAAATTCGGTAAGATAAGTGCTTAACATAAAAACTGCGTTTGCTTTCAATAATGATAACATTGATGTGGATGATGACGATGACTATGATAATGATGATGATGATGATGATGATGATGCTGATAATGATGATGATGAACAGCAGCTGCTTTGCTATTTATAAAGCGATAAATGGTGAAAGCTGCGGAAACCTATCGGTTGATTGAAAACCCAAATGGAATTAAATAAATACGAGTACGACGAGCATGCCGACGATGGCATCACATCGCCTGGGATTGGAAATGCAGAGTGGATAATGCGGAATGGCGATGGGGAATGGCGAATGGGGAATGGAGAATGGGAATGGGAATGGCGATTGCCACGCACCGCATTAAATTTTGAGAGCACGTAAATCGCAGGAAGCATTTGCGTTTGCGACTGCCGCATCGCTGCAGCTGCTGCTGTTGCTGCTGCTGTTGCTGCTGTTGCTGTTGTTGCTGCTGTCGCTGTTGCCGCTGCTGTTGCCGTTTCGGTTTGTTTACTGCTTTGCGGCTGCTTTTTGTGCGGGCCGCAGCAGATTTACATTTCATTTGCAGGCAATGGAGTTGGCGGCGACGCTTAATGGGAGCTGCCACTGCTGCAGCAGCGTCGCCACTTGATGATGATTTCGGCGAGGTTTACGAGGCGTTGAGAGCATCGCTGGCATCGTTCGAATTGCTAGCAGCTTCGACAGGCGATTCGCATTTAATAAATTAATAAAAGAAAAGCCCGAGTAGCAATCAATTTATTTTCGCTGGGTAGTTGTGAAAGTACAACTTCAGGTACACTGCCTGCCTGCCGGGCGGCTCAGATTGCGAATGCAAAAGAGTTTGAGGCTCATTAACTGACAGTCAGATTGAATTAAATTCCTTCGAATATTAAATAAATATAAACACAAATAAACATTAACGCCACAGCGTTGATTGAGTTATCTTAAAGAACGAAAGGGTTTTTATCGAGTATTTTTTAACAGCTTGAAATTCAATGTGAAATGACAAATGTAGAACTAAGTTTGTGAGTCAAACAGCTATCTATAAATAAATCTATATTTTGTTTAAATATGAATAGTCATCGCAGACGACTTCTGCTACACTTTATTTAAGCCTACTTTCACAATGCTCTGCACAACATGAAAACACGTAAAATGTTCCGGTTGTCCTAATTCTCATTATTTATAATTAATTAAATGCAAATGTTTATCTGCCTTACGCATATCATGACTTAAATATAGATTGTCTGCACGTGTATAACGAAAGCCAACCACCAAAGAAGGCTTTCATTTGTCAATTCATCATGAATAGTGAAATTAATATATATTCTTCATGTAACCTAGATATGCAGATTGATCTTGAAGCGAATAAATTCAAAGTGTTTCGTTACTGTGAAATTGTATGTTCTTTACAATTATATATATATATATATATATAAATCAAAGTTAGTAGGCAGTTAAAAGGCACTTTTGGCCAAAATATACTTAAGAAGATTTGAGGTAGACTGTTGCATAGCAGCATAATACGCATACGCAGTGTAGGCCAACTGAAATGCAATTTAATACAGCTTCTTCACTCTCTCCCTCTGTCTCTCCCCCCGTCTGCCCCTTCCTTTGCTCTCTATCAGCCAGCTGCGTATAATCGTTAACCAATTTTATGGTGTTTCCCTAATATTCTTATAATAACTACCAAAACATTTGTCGTGCACGCAATGTGAGCTCTACAATATAATTATTGTTGGTGTAATATTGCTGCTATGGTTTTAGTTGCTGCTGCTGCTGCTGCTGCGGTTTAGTCTGTTTATAAGTGATTAGACGTTGGTAAACTGAAATGTGCCTTAGGAGTTGCTGCTCTCTCTCTCTCTCTCTCTGAACAGATAAATGTATGCATTTTGTGTGTGTGTGTGTGAGAGTGTGTGTGGTGTGTGTGAGAGTGTGCTTGTGTACACATGTTAGTGATTGCGTGGCTAGCGCCCAAAACTATTCAAGTGTGTGTATATGTGTGTATATGTGTGTCTATGGGCGTCTTCTCTGCCTATGTGTGTGTGTGTGTACGTGTGTGTGTGTGTGTGTGCGTACAGGTCTGGGCATGCTGCTGTTAAACGCAAACTCATCCGCAAATAAACATTTTAGCAAATTTAGTGCCAACTGACAGCTGTCAGCTTTATAACCACCATCAAACAATGACAGCAGCAAGTTGAAGAACAGCAACAATAACAGCAGCAGCAACAACAACAACAACAATAACAGCAACGACAGCAACACTAATAACCAACAGAGCAAGGACTCTGGCAAAAGGTGTGCACAGACCGCAGACCTGTTTACAGAGGGCTGACGGCAAGAGACAAATAGGCAGCGACAACTAAATACATTCTCACACACACACATGGCAAGCTGAAGTGGCCAACCACACATTCATACACACACACACACATACGGCGATAGGCAGAGAGTGACTGAGCAGCCAGGCAGTTTTCCCCACTTAACACTTCATTGAAAAACCACTCAAAAAGCCACTTTTGCAGAGAGTGCCAAAACCCTAAGGGTGGCATGAGGTATTTGCTACGCAATGCACACACACACACACACACACACACACTCAGTTAAGGTACTGTGTATGTAAACTGTTTTTGTCTGGGCAGCTTGTTTGTGATTTGTTTGGCATCGCTTCTGCCCCGCTCATCTTCAGAATCGTTGTAAATCCTTTTAAAAGATCGCCTTTGATTTTGATTTTGAGAGTCTCTGGGCCGAAAATACCTGGCTAATTATGCCAGCAACAGTTCTGACGTTGCTGCTGCTGTTGCTGCTGCTGTTGCTGCTGCTCTTGCTGCTGCTGTTGCTGCTGCATCTAATGAAATTTTAATGCATCCAAAGCTGGTCAGTGTCAAAGACATTCTGTGCATATCACACAAAATGTCAACAGTTAATTTTAAGGTTGCACAAAGGATTCCAGAATACCGCCAGTCTCAGAGGCTGCTCGGTTTGCCCTTTGACTGCATTTATAAAACACAAATTGTTGACATTTTCGCGTCGGACTGTTAGTTTTTCCTCCTCTTTTATTTATATGCGCTGACATTTTTGTTGCGGTGCGTTTGTATATCATTTTGTCGAGTTGAGCTCAGTTTAGCTTTTTAGCTTTCAGCTGCAGCATTTTTATTTATTTATTTATTTTCTTAATTTTTTCAAGTTTTTCTTTTGCCACTGACCCCACGCACTTTTGCGCCATGACTTTCACATTTTCACGTTTTTGTTTATTAGTATATGTAATAATTTTTTTTTTTTTTTGCGCACAGTAAGCGTTTTAGCTGGCCAGGCCAGGCACTGCTGGAATCTATCGCACTACTGCCTGCTCCTGCATTTATGTGCCCTGCTGGCCTGTCTTCCTTCTCTGTCTCGCATTCGGTAGGTGTATTATGTGTGTATTTGGAGGGTGTGCGTTTTTGGTGCATGCTCCGTGTTATTGTGTTGGCCACCCAAGTTGTCATGGCGATGAGGTGGCCATTGAGCCTAGTGGCGATTCCTAAGCCCAAACACAAACTAACATCCAAAACACACACTCAAAAAAAAAAATTGGCTTAAAAATTTACTGCACAGCACATATTATTCTGCAGTCAGGTAAATTTCTAAACCAATGGCAGAAGTCTTATTAATGCCAGGGCTCAATTGTTGAATATATAAGGCATTTTCGGAATTTCATCGATAATTTATAAAGAAATCCTGTTTTCCTAATACTCAAATAATTCTGTTCAAATATTTTCTGCAAATTTACTTTTGAATATTACAAAGAATGTTTTTGCATTATTGACCAATGCAGAAATTTGATGATTTATTTTTCAAATTAATTTCTAAAAGCAGAGAAAGAAGTTGTTGGCCCTTAATCAACCAACCCAAATTTTTTAGATTTTTTTTTTTATTTTTAAACATATAATTATCGATTTTTAGAACTGTACTTTTTTAAATTTTTTGATTTAGGGATACGATTGCTGCTTTTAAGCAGTTTAATTTTGATAATCGTAAATGTGTTTTTTAGAAAATACAAAACTGCTTAATTTTGAATTTAAGATTTGAAGTCGTATAGTTTTTTTTAAGTGTACACACATAAATGCGCTCGAATTCTAGCTAGCCCTTTTGCCTGCCTGAAAGTCCACATCAGCGCTGTCGAGAATTAAGTTAACTTTGTTTGGCGGCTTTAATTGGGTTAAATATTGTGATTTTTATTGACTATAGCAGGTGTAATCACGGCTTACCTATAGCGGATATATGCGTTGGCTTTATTTTCGCAACTTGCATTGCTCACGTGAATTGAAATAGCAAAACTGCCAAGTTCATGAAGAAAAAACCGAATCGACTTTACAGCTGACACTGATGCTAAGCGTTTAAATTTCAATTAAGCCAAAAGCCAGTGAGTGAGCCAACCACACACACACACACACACACACACACACACATACGCACACAAATATTTTGTAGCCGTTACAGCTCATAAATTCCGTAACTTGTGCCAGGATGTGTTAGCTGCGCCGACATTTTGCTCCCTGCAGAATGCCGAAAAGTTTCTCACTGTGGCATGTCAAGTGCAGCGAGGACAACAACGACAGCAACGACAACAACGACAGCAACAACAGCAGCGCCAGCAGCAACAAGAGCACACAACAACAACACTCACCGTCAGTCCGAGGCTAAGTCGTCCAGTCGGTTAAGTGCCCCAGAAATAAACTGCAGCTGGGGACTTGTCGCAGCCCAAATCGAGACCAAATCAGAAGCGGGACTTAAATTTGAGTAGCTGTTGCTGCCGCTTGAAAGTTCTTTTAATTAAAATGGCACCAGGCGAGTGATGACGATGGGCGAGTCATGTGTGGTCCGTGCGGCATGTGTGTGGCCACCCACTGCTGCATTGCTCCTACTTATCGGTTATGCCACATATGCGTGCAACGGCTTATGCAGTTGTGCAAGTGAACTTGGCAGTTGTATGCAATAGGCGTTCGTACTTGTTGATGTAGTTGTTGCTGCTGCTGTTGCTTCTGTGGCAAGTTGCTCCATTTACATGCCGCAAGCCACCCGCATTGCAATAGATTTCAATGTATATGGGCGGCATGTGTGTGTTTGTGTGTGTTTGTTGTGTGTTCCTTTGTTTGTTTGCCACCCACATTCTCGCCATGGCAGTTTTGGCCTGTCAGCTTGTCAGTTGTTGCCCCATAAAGCGGGTGATGACAGTGTGGCATGGGACCAGCAGCGGCACTTAAAAAGCAACCTGACAGCTGCACGCGTCACTTCCACTTTGTTGAGATAGTTCACCTGTCAGACTCCCCCCACTGTCCTCCTCTGCCTCTCTCTAGCTATCAGCTACTTTGCAGCCCATCGAGTGGCTTTGATATACCCCATAAATGCAACAAACACCACAGCTACAACAGTTGCTAATTTTATAGAGCTTTCTGGCTAGGGTTAAGTTGCAATTACCAGTCTTAACGTCATGCGGTTTATGTTCTGCGGCTTGCCAATTAACGTTCCAGCCAACTTATTCAAGCTAACAGCTCTCCGCTGGGCCAGTTAACTCATTTACCGCTCTGTTTAGACAAATACATGCGAATATTTGCTGTGTTTTGGATGCATCAATTGTAATTTGAACAAGTGAAGTAATTATAAAGCTCATTAGTAGAACAGTGCCTGCCATTTGGCTGTCGTATTGATAGTTAACCACCCGCTTCCTACTCCTCCTCCTCCTCATCCACTCCCCTTCACACAGTATAAATCCATCAGGCTCTGTTCATATGGCACTTAATTGAAACAGCTCAGCGTCCGAAATGCAGCGCAGTGCAGCTTAAAGATTAATTATCCCCGACACACACACACACACACACACGCACACACACTCGAATGATATATATTTGTATCATTGAATAAACTTAGATTGGGTGTCAATGTTGCAAGTCCCAAGACAATTGCATGCCAAGTGTTGATATCACCTAATTGCTGACACCGTTTAAATTACACAATTATACCAGCTGACCTAAACTACAGACAAAGCCAAAGTCAAATACTGCCCCCCCACCCTGGTATACGGTTTTTATCGACGCCCCTGTCGTTAACGAACTGCATAATTAATTAGCACTTTCGCCAATGGCAACCAACGAACCGACTGAGCGCACAGCAGCTCGTCGCCAATGCAGATTAATATTAATGTGATTAAAACTCTCGGAAGAGTTTCACTGACGTAAGCCGCAGAAAATGGCCTCGAGGTCGGTTGACTTTGAGTCATTAACTTTAAGGTGCACCAGCAAATTGGATGCTCCAAAGCGCTTAAGGATTATAACACACACACACACACACACCTCGCACACACGGCTTATATTGCGTAACGCCATCAAAAATAGTTAAGAGCATTGAAATGCTTTTAGCTTAAATTCGTGGCAAGCTTTTGTCGTGTGGCAACAACAACACAAGCCAAAACACACGCAGATAACAACAACAACAACAACAACTACAACTTTGTAAATTCGAATAAAAGGCTGCACTTATGCGTGGCAAATAACATTATTTTGAATTTTATGTTGCCCATCTGCAAACGGTAACCCAAAGGGTTTAATTGCATTAACACACAACGCCGCCACAAATACACTCACACACGCACACACACTCTGACACACATCTCTGCTATAAAATATGCCTGCTTCTTGGCTGATGGGGAATCTGCTGAAAATGTTGGCATACTTATTGGGGCTGCTGCAACAAGAGAAAAGTTTAAATTGTTTGCTTGCTTTTTTTATTGTTGAACGGGGGCAGCAAAAGCAAATCCGAAAATTGTTCATAAAAAAATAAAATGCAGCATCCACAATAAATATGGTGTATAAGTATATGAAAGCAAAAGTTTTTGTGCGCAATAAATTTTATTAGCATAAAATTCGTAAAGCGCTATTTTTTATGATTTTTCATTCGCCGGTCAGCTACGTGGGTATTGCATACCTTCCAGCACAAGTTTCTCAGAATTCCCCTTTCAAATTTTTGCCTTAATGCTGGAATGTGCAATCGTAAATTGGAAAAATGTCTTAGGTCAATGCTTAAATATCTACACATAGAATTCACGTAAAAATATGCTTTTTTATCTTGCATTTGCCAAACCACAGGCATTTTTTTTGTGGTCTTTGGTTGAATTTGAAGTCAATTTAATTCGTCTTTAAAACATTGACAGAATTTGTAATCGATATAGTTTAGATAAATTAATAATGCCTGGTAAACTTCAATTTATTGCAAGTAATAAATCAAGATGGATTGCTGAATTTAGTTTGTTCAACATGAAAATACGTTTTGATTAAAAAAAATATCTGTTTCTTATTCGATCTTAATAAAATTTAAAAAAAATATATATAAAAATTAAATATATAAACGTTATTTTTTTATAATTGTATATTTTATTGATATCGAAAATTAAAATTTATGGATATACATGACGAAATTGATGACAAATATTACGATAACTTATATTATTTGATGGTCTTTAGATCTGTGAAATTGGCTCATTTCTACAGACTTAATTCAAGCCTGTTGTTGATGCTGATCAAGAGTATATCTAATTTATATGGACATGTTTTTCTCTGTCTTTTCCACAGCATTGCGCAACTTCAATAAAGCCTTCTATCAAATGTAATCGATTCACGATAGAAACAATTTTAGTTCGCATTCAAATTGAATTGGAAAACTGTCAGAGTTCGCCAAATAAACCAAGTAGTGATGTATATATATGACAAATATGAATGATGATATTTATTTATTTTATTGATATTGCAAAACCTTGTTTCGTTTTGTTCGCTTGTCGACAAGCGAAATTAGATTGTCAGTAACAATTCCTGTTAATCACTTGATTTATCAGTTGCCAGATATTAAAGCCAAACACGCGTCTACCAATTCATCATTGTGAAAGTTTTTTTGACATATAAATATATATTTTCATATATATATATATATAGCTAGATTTTTGATGGTTTGAGTAATGGGTTTATTTCTGTGGGTCAAAGTATTTTACACCTCGATTGAATAAGGTTAAACTTGATTCTTGTGAGGGAAAACCCACTATTGGAATTTTCATTGAGTCAGCCAAGTTTGTGGATTCTTAGCCAAGCTTGAAAGAAAATCAATTCAATGTTCGAACTTACCAACTGCTCAAAATAAACACTCTTCGTTGTAAATTTCGTGGATTCCACGACGCCTGCCACTCAATTTTGTTGTGGAAAGAGTTTCATGGAATATGCTGTGCAACTGATTGCTGACGATTGAGTATGTTGTTGCAGCAGCAGCTGGGAATGTGAACTGCACTTGACATGCCCTGTCCAATGGATAATGGTGACTGGTAACCGAAGCGCCGCTTAAGTGAGGAAACTGGGAAATGTTGGCCAATAACTAACTAGTTTTTTTTTTTTTTTTTGGGCTAGGTTAGCATTTGTAATTGCCGAGAGCTAAACGGCGCTCAGGTGCGATGTGGCATCACGTCGCGTTGCCTGCCAACTTCAAATCCAAACTGACCGCAAAACATTTTTGCAGTCTGAACTTTATGCCACAGAAGCCAATGGCGAGCTGGCGCTACTCGCGACGTTGGCTGCGACGTCAACTTCCATATAATAACAATAAAAAATCAAAGCCAGTATAAAACAAAAACGCGAATGCAAATGTCTATGTGTGTATAAGTGTGTGTGTGCGTGTGTGTGTGACCCAAGGGATTGGCATCGCAGGAAAAGAAACTATGGCCGAGTTGTTGCTCGTTGCTGTTGTGCCAATTTGTGTGTTGTGCGGCAATCGCATATCATGAAAGTGGCAGCTGTTGTTGTTGTTGTTGTTCTTATTGTTGTTGTTGTTGTAGCAGCTGTAGCTGTGGTGTTTCGCTCGGTCAGCGAAAATAAAATGAAGTTGACCTGCTTTCCGCTTTAAGCCTAAACTTAGCTAAACGCGTCTAAAACTGGAACAAAAGACACAAACACAGCCCACACACACAAACACACACACACACACACACACAACACTTCCGAGCAAATTTACATAGGCTCAAGCAAAGAAATTATGCATGCCACTGTTGCTGCTGCTGTTGTTGTTGTTGTTGTTGTTGATTTTGATATTGAAATGCCAAGCCAAGTTAACTTCGTGCCGCCTACTCCAAAGGGAAATGAAATGAGGGAGCCAGCGGCAAAAGCCAAGTTTCACTTTCGTCCATTTTGCAGACCATAAACACGTAAGGCACAAAAGCAAACAAATGTATATACACTGAGGGAAAGCAGCGCTGACGCCAACGTTAACTTCAACTGCGACAACAACAACAACAACAACAACATGCAAATTAAAGTCAGTAAGAAGGTGTTTACTCTTCTCATATTTATTTGTAGAGGAGAGTTAGTTGTGTGCCGCTGTTGCCCCTGTTGCCGCTATTGCCGCTGTTGCCGCTGTTGCCGCTGCTGACGTTGACGGCGGGACTAAGTCACAGGAAGTCGTTAGAGCAAAAGGGTCCGACCTTTGTGGGTCAAATGTTGAGTTAAAAGCGGTGTGGCATAACTGTGCCAATGGGGCGGCATTTTGACCCGAAAGTCAAACGCTCCAACACACACAAAAATACCAACAACAATGTTTTACGACGTTCCAATTTCTGACCACGAATAAATCAGTGAGCGTTGTGGCAAAAACGACGAGAACTTGGCACAAATCCATTAACACTCAGTTGTCACGTGCATGCAAAGCACAAATGATTGAAGTCTATTTGGCTAAACTTGGCCAACATGCAAGTAAGCCAAGCCCAGAGCCAAGACATCAGCTGATCCCCCCCCCCATCCACACGTCTCCTCGTTGTTCACGTTAACAAAATGAACTTTTAATAAATTCATTACGCTGGCATTTTATGGCCCCGACACGCCCAAAGTACATCACCCAAAGAGAGAGCTGCACAGGGCACAGAGGGCTGCATTGCTTTAATGCATTACGTATCCGCCCCGTACATTTATGGACAATCAAGTTTATGGTCGAGCACGAGTTATGTGAGTGTGTCCGAGTGCTCCGAGAGCTCCTCTGTTTATCGTCACTTGGCACTTGTGCTTTGACTTTCCTAAGATATTTTCCAATCGAATTTGAAAGTCCGTCCTGCATTGTGTCCTGCAGGGAGTGGTTGGGCTATTAAGGGTTCGGCGCGTAGCTAGACTGCTCCTTGTTGTATTGATCTGCTGCACATATCGTATATTTTAAAAGAATAACGTCATAAAACTTTTGTTGTATTTTCGCGAAATAAATGTCATTCTTAAATCGCAAAGTTCATCACTTTAACCAGCTAATAACATTTAAATCAAGTTTTATCTAGCTGCTTTTCTAAGAGTTAACTTGCATTTCTCCAATAAGAGAGCTTATTGGATTTTGGCAGCACTCAAATTTGCTAAGAAGTTTGACTTCAGAAGTATAAATTGGTTAACCTCTCTAAAACTTTTCTTTCGCATCGCAATTAAAACTTGATTATATGATTCATACTTTCGAAGCTAAGCAAAATATTATGCTTTCTATCTGGGCAAGCGCTTTGAAAATAAACTTAGAATAATCTTAATTGCGAAATTCGGTGAATTTTATGCAACTAATGCCAAACGGTAAAGATAATAAATAATTAAATAATATCTACATAATGAATAATTGGTTTAGATATGCATAACTTAACCCATATACAAAATTATAAATTTATTAAATTGTCCTTTTGTTTTAGTTATTGTGAAACTTAAAATTGTTTCCAACACACAAACCAAATTAAATATGTGCAATTTATAAAACAAATAAATAAATGAATAAATTGAATTAATTATTTTAAAATAATGGCCAGACTGTGTAAATATGAGTATACTCTGAATAAAAAAGGGATAAATGGTTTAATGAAGTTGTGTAAAAGTATATCATTATGAACAAATCGGTCTCAGATACAATGATAGCTACAAACTTAAAGCTATCGTTTACCATCGACCCATATTAATCGATTTACGATACCAATAAAAGTTAGAATCGTAAAGAACTTGTCTTCCAATTGATAAATAATACACTCAAATATTCATCAACTCTTAGCCATAAGGTTATCTTGTATTATTGTTATATTATTTGCTGATTATTTTTGTAACTAATTTGACTTCATCGACAATATTCAACAGATTTATTTATCCTGGCCGCACAACGGCAGACAATTATGTTGATTGCCATATAATAAAGCTATTTGTGCAATGCGCTTAATTGCCAAATTTGGTCACAAAACAACAAAAAAAAATATATGTGACCCAGATTAACATAATTTTAGCAAACACTGACCAAGGTCAACATTTTAGTCAACATTTAAGCCATCGCAACCTAATCAAGGACGGACTAGTTAGTTAAAATTGTGTTCGCCGAAGAAACGCGATAACAAAATAAAAAAAATAAGTAAAATAATTACAAAGCAACTAAAATGGCGTGATTACATCTTAAATTGAAATAAATTACTGCGCACATCGCACAACGAGTTGACCCAAATACACAATACAAAATGACACTGGAAATGGAAATGTCGAAAACAACGCACAACAAAAACAGAGCCTGCCACTGCAAGCTGATTATCGCTAATTGTGCCCAAGGAAATAGAAATTAAACGAGCCACAACCAAAGCCAAAACCAAAGCCAAAACCAATCCCAGAACCAGGGTCAAGCGACCTGCATTGAGGGCACTAAATTATATCTATGTGAATTTGCTTGATATGCGTTGAATTTAAATTGGGGTCAACTCTTTAAATGCCTATTTTCCCCTTAAAGCTTATTTGCATCAAAGGAACTTGCCAAAAAAATTTAATAAATAAATTTAATTGCACTATTTTTCATTAGTGTTGTGAATAATTTTTTTGTTAACGTCTTTTTATATAAAATTTTAAATTACAAATAATAAATACAATTAGCAGGCGCTGTCAGCAACGTCCATATTATCTGAGTTTATATCGCAGATTTAACAGTACATAAAACTGGGACACAGGATAAAATTTGGCACAGGTAGGCTGTGAAAATATATAAATATAAATATTCCAAACCAAATAAAAAAATAACGCAAATTTTATATTTACATTCTATGCACTGACTCTAAGTCACAAAAATTTTTAGTTTTCCGAAAAATGTTTGCTAAAAAAAAACCCAACAATTCTTACTTGGTGCCACACAATTCGAAAATTAATTTGGAGCAAAGATCTGCCCTAAGTGAACACGCCGCAAATCTAAAGGAAAACAACTACGATCGCAACGCGATGAATAAGTGTCCACATTGTGAGAATATGGCCAAGAATTTTTTATACTTGGAAAGTTTGGTACGCAACAAGTGCGACAAGGAACACAAGTGCGAACTGTGCCAATCATCGCTCAAATATTTGCAATACGTTAACAAAAATATAATGCAAGTTTTTGGCAACTTTGATTCGATTGTGCATGCCGCAAAAGTTTTTGCCGCACAGGTGCCGCCATCACCAAAATACGCAGTAAAGAAACCCGAACCCAAAATTCAGAAACCTGTGCGATCCGAGGGCGGTGCTTTGCTCACCTCACAGAAGTCAATATCCAAAACTTTAAGGCCCATCAAATCGCAGAAGTCGAAGAAATCGATTAAAACAATTCAATCTTCCAAGTCGGGCAAGAGTCTGTCCAAGTCTAGGAAGAAGGGCATCACTGCCACAAAGAAGGGCATCAGTCGTGGCAAAAAGGTTCTAAGCAGTAAACTCAAGAAATCCAAATCCAAATTATCCAAATCAGTTAAACTCAAAACACAGCTAAGCCATGTCGTCCGCAGCGCCAGCCAGTATCAAGCTGTGCGCTCCAAGCTGGCCAAGAAGTCCAAGCAGCTGAAGAAGCCTCCGCCAACCAGCATCAACTGGCGACTGCTCAAGCGCAATCTGCCCCAGCGTGGCATTGCAGTTGGTGTTCACTAGATCGATATTTCACATCTTTTTAATCCCTTAGCAATAATTAAATTCTTTGTTTATTAAATTTCTTCTTTGTGAATTTACTTTTACTTTGTTTCTTCTTTTATTTTGCTCCCTGCAGTTACAAATCAAATTTTACGTATGCAACCTAAAACTGCAAAATGTTTTATTATATTGCCACAAAGTTGCGCATAGCCGCTTTGTAATAGCTTTAGGGTATGACAATATTATTTTTATTTTGTTGCATGTGCGACATTTAATCTGTTAAACGTACTGCCCCAATTTATAATGTTGCAGCATGGAAACAACGCCTATGAAATCTCAATTTTTTACCCTGTACTTTAGATATAGTATATATCAGGCTGAACAAGGCACAACTATTCAAAATATTTAAATCCACAAAAATATATATTTTGTCGTATATTTGACAAACACTTTGAAATATCTTTATCATCAGGAAAACTTGGTAGATTTATTTTAGAAGGGATGAATATAATTTGTTTTTCTTTGCAGATTAACTCCAATTCGAACACTTCCAATTCGCTCCAATATTGTGATTGGATATTTGGCAACAATAGCTGGACTCCAATATTCGGTTTTTTTTATTAATAGACGCAAACATTTTTTGTAATTCAAGTGTTGGCAAATGGACAATTAGTGTTTGGTTGCTCAATGCAAAACGTTCGCAGTTTAAGCGATGATTTTTTTTTTTTTTTGGGAATTCTGCGTTCTGCAAACAAGCGACTTAAATTTTGCAGTTAACGACGTGGCATGTGTGTGTGGCACAACCAAATATTTTGGCAATTTAAAATTGGGGCGTCGGTAAGTGTCCACTGGGGTCGGTTTGGGGCAGGTCCAATGGGGCAGCCGGAAGGCGGCTAAGCATATTTCCAAACCAACTGACTTTCGGGCCGCGTCCGGTAGTTTGACAATTTTTCGCCATGCATCCTCAAATGTGGCACACACGCAGCTGTGACCCCAATGGGCGTCCCATCATTTGTTTATCCCACCACCGACTATATGCATATGTATTTGTATTTGTATGTGTGTGATTGTGTGTTCAAGCGCGGGTGCTCGCTTGTTTGGGGGCATTTGGATAAAACTTATTAGACTCGAGTGTATTCGGCGCATATGGGACTGGTTATGTGTAACTATCTACGGGCCATGATCCGAATAGGGCCAGAAACCCATAAGTCTACACCTACACACACACTCAACCAAATCGGATGCCGGCAGAGTGGGCCACACAGGAAGAGTTACCCATTTTTCACATTTGTCAACAACACCAACTAAAAGTTTCAAGTACTTATTTTTCTTTCCAATTCCAAAGAAGAGTTCTCAAATGTGACTGTTAACTTTGGTATTGACATGGCAGATGTTGTGGGGTTTCGAAATCTCTTTATTAAAGACTATAATAAAATATGTAATATATAAATATATAAATGTTTAAAAATGATAAATTAAATAAATTTAATTAGTGCTGGAGAAATAATAATTAAATAAAAAAAAATAATGTTTTTAATAACATAATTTTAAAATTTATTTCTATTAATTGAGGGGTAAAAATTTTAAAATGAAATGGATTAATAAAGGCTTTTCCAACTGTTTGTAGGGTATTTGTATGTTCAAATTGTAGTCAACCTTTGGCTAAAATAGTATTTTGCTAATACTATTGAATCAGGCCAAAACAATTTTGGTAGACCGAATACTGTGCCACATTGCCGCACAATTCCTTTGTAATTAGATAACGCAACAAGGCAGCAACATGACAACCACAGCATTTCCGCTTCCCTCTGCGTTCGTTCCAATTGTCTCGGTCGAGTCACCCGGCCAAAGTCAGAAAAAGGCAACTAGCATCACATGCCTCATGCATTCCCAAAAAAAAAAAAAAAAAGCCCCCCCCCTCTCGCAACCCTAGCCATGCGACGGGCACTGCAGATTTCCCGTGCAATTTTGTGCGTTTGCACATTACGTAAAAGGTTCGAGAGCATTTTCTGATTATTTTGCAAAATCGTAACAGTTACCGTTACCATTGACACTGCCAGGATAATTAGCAGCCACTACGCCCACAACACTCGACAGCCCATGGGCAATGCAAATCCTCTAGCATTGCGTAATTTTGGGAATAGGCACGCTCGACTGCATTTTCAATCGTTGCATTTCTCTGCAACAATGTCTGAAACAGCTGATTTTGGCCAATATGCAGAGCAGAGTGCCTAAGGCGAAAGCATCTTAACAATGAGTTTCGAGATCCATAAAATACCCAAAAATACCTTAAGCGCAAATCCCTTGGCTCTGGCCTTAGTCCGACTAATTTTTGGGAGGCACGTCTCCTCGCACGCAAATTTATAACGCTGAAGAAGATGTTGTGCAAGGAGCTGCCCAACAACAACAACAACAATCTTAAGTGGAGCTTTGCGTGCCAGAAAGCTGATGCAGTGGTGAGCAAGTTGGAGACTCCATCTGGCCGCAGTCAGGCCATAATTAGCAGTTCACTCAGAGATTGTGAGAGACTGGGCCAGCAGTGGAGCATTGGAACTGTGGCAAGCAAATGGCTCACAAGCCGAAGATTTAGTGTGCTCTCATGCAACAAAACTTAATATTTCACGTGCATTTAACCTCCGGGTTTAAATGTCGTAATTTTCTCATTGGCATCCAGCAGTAGCAGCCTCTCCGCCTCGCCTCCTCTCGCCCCTCCCAAGGCATCGCACGAATGTTTTACTGTCTCGAAGTTTGTCTCAATTACGTGCGTGCCAGACTGAGACAGCTCGCTCCGTTGGCGACTGAGACTATAGAGCATTTCTCAAAGCGTACAGAAGTTTCTGCTAGCCACAGTACTCCAAACACACACACACACACATACACTTTAACCGTCCCTTCCCCCTTTGCCCCATCCGTTTATCATTGGCAACTTTTTAATTAAAAGTTTCATCAGAGTAATGGGATATTTGCACTACGAAATGCGACGTCGACCACGACGATACTTACTGGCGCAATATTTGTGGGTGTCGCCATCGCCATCGTTGCCATCTCTGCTTGTGCTCCTATTGGTTGCAAGTATCTAATTGCCAAAAGGATTTGCCTTACATAATGTTGCGCCGACCCCCCCCCCCTTCCAACTTGTCTCTGTTTTTCACTTTTTTTTTTTATTGGCCACCAAAAACTTTGCCCAGCATCTATTGCCAAACTATGCCTCCGCAAAACGAGGGCCAAGTTAATGAGCGGCTAACGTCACGTGCGCAATTAATGAGAAGCCGTTTTAATTAAGGGTTTTGCCACCCCCCGTGTTGCAGCAATGATCCAGGTGGCAACAACATGACATCTACAACAACATCGCGATTATCTTCGGTTCGTAGACGCCGTGATTTTTGAGTTCTACGTTAGTTTGGAGAACTCCCAAGAGACATTTTTATATTTTTAATTATTGCACTAATTTGAACACATTTGACAACTTGCTTCTGGTTTTTAAACTCAACTCGAGCTTGCAAGCTTTAATATACTTATTTACTGCCAATTAGATAATCAGCATTATAAAATTGTCAACTGTCCAAAAGTTTTGTTCAACATGGCACTAAATCACATTAGAGTTGCATTCGTTCCGTAAGCCACAAACAGCTAGTTTTTAGGAGGAGAACAGGAGAGCTTAGGCAAGCCACCGTGAACACCGATGAGCAGAGGAGCAGAGGAGCAGAGGAGCAGATGAACAGATGCAGAGATGAACAGATGAAAACATTAAAGCTCTTAGCGTCAACACAGTGAACAGAAGGCATACTATATACAAATGGCTGTGGCAACAGACTGTCCACAGGACGGAGGGTGTTCTCTAATCTCTAGCGGATGTCCGCTCAGAAATTTGCTTTTATTGTTTTCACTTGTGCCAAGCGCTTTGACTCTTTCTTTTTTTTTTGGCATTTCGGACTTTTGTCTACTCTTTTTTTTTTTTTTGAGGTGCATTCTTGTCGAGTTTGTTGTCAGCATTCCCTTTCAATTTCCTCATCCACTCGAACTAACATCCTTCCGCTGACTTGTCGTCGTCGTCGTCGTCGTCATCGTCATCAGGAGCTTGCCAACAATGTCTGGTTCTGGTCAATCGTCGGCAGTGAATCTAAATGACAAGTCTGCCTGTCCGTTTGTCAATCAATTGTGAATTGTTTATTGAATGTTGTCGTTAGGCTGCACACACAGCACACACAGCCACCAAGAATGATATTTGTTGTTATTTCTGCTAACTGGCTTTGTTTCAACATTTGACAGAGGCTGGTCCGGTCAGAACCGAGAACCAGCTGGGCCAGTTGCCAATGTTGTTTACACTGGCAACGGCAACGGTTTTCCTATTTTTTATTGGTTTTTTTTTTTTGAGGCGTTTTAATGGAAAACTGTACACTGATCGATTTGCTGACGTTTCCAACGCTTTGTCCTTTTATACCCTTGCCGAGGGTGTTCGTTGAGTGTAAAATGTGAAGCTGTCACATATATCGGATAACTCGTGGATAACTCTTCATAATTTGCAGAACATTTATGCCTTCACAGAATTTATTATTTTTTATTTATTTATTTTTCTTAATTGAAATTAGACATGAAATTATAGGCATGGCATAACGTTTATATGGATGAGTGCTTCTTAGGGTATTTTATGTGCGCAAAGCCTTAGTTTGATTTTATTTCCTCTTATTGAATGGCCTGTCACATTACTAATACGCACTGTGGTCGCTTTGAATAGATGCTCCCAGCGCTCTCATAATCTTGCCCAAATGGCCATTGTTCGAATGAAATAGTGTTGACTTTCTTCTCGCACACACACGCAGACACACACACATGCAGACACACACACACACACATGCAGAGAGCGTCGAGCATCCTTAACAAATGCACGAAATGGCTTTTAAACGAGCGCGTCGCCGTGCAGTCTGCCTGGCAGTTGGCTCAGTTGGCTCAGTCGTTCTGTCGTTGTGTCGTTCTGTCGTTCAGCCGTTCAGCTGGCTCTGTCGCTGGCATGTGATGATTTGTTCGCACATAATGAAACTCATCAGCAGCTACAACCAGGCCAGGCAGGCGTTGAGGCGAGCCATTCACTGATTCTCTGGATCAGGGGGTTAGGGGTCGTTGGGGTCCATGGGGTCCATCCAATGGGTTTCGCGTTGCGGCGTGAATTGGCTTGCAACACATTTTAAAAAAAAAGAGGCAAACAGTAAGAAAAATCTTGGCGTCAGTTCTGGACTTGCGAATGCCCTGTGAAAGTCATACGATTAACCATTTGTACCCAAAGGAGTTGGTTTAAATAAAATAATTAAGCCGTTTAAAATTGTAAATGTTTTTAAATGTTAAAATATAATTATATCACTTACTTAGGTTTAGTCGGTTACAGTTAGTTATATATATATATTTTACAACAAAAACTGATTTTAAAGTCTGAATGTTTCTGAATATCTTAAATTAAATTTATTATATTTTTGTTTTTAATGTTGTTTCAGATTTACCCTTAATATAATTGATCCCTTATTATATACAATTTATGGCATCAGAATTGTGTTAATATATAAGTGAATATTGCAATAAGTTCAACTTTTTGCATTGCTTTAAGTTTACAGGATATAAAAAAAAAATATTATTACCAAAGCGATGGCAACGCTGAAAGAAAATGTGGTAAAAGCATTTTTCAGTTTCATTTTTCATGGCTCAATGCCGGCCGCTGTCCAACTGACACTTTTTGTGCGATTTACTTAATTTGAAGTGAACTTGGGCCATCAACAGAGTGCTTTTAAAATCAATTTGGAATTTTATTTTGCTGAGGCTTGTGGCTTTCATCTCTTGTCTTGCCTCTTGCTTTTCTTTTTTAACTTTGGACTTGGAACCCCCCAACTATTTATGCACATATTTCTGAGTGATTGTATTGTGGTGCCACTTTAGCCTGGACATTTAATCTGAAAAGCGCAAATATATATATATATATATATATATATTGATTTGGCCCTTTGTCGTGTGAATTATGATGAATGAAACGCTTTCCAGCACAAACTGTATAAATGTGTAAAGAAACAAGTATATTTAATAATAAACAATAAACAGGAAGAAATTGAATTTATTTACAAACCATCAACTGCTACTCAACGGTTAACTTAAATTAAAGCCAACGAAGCAAACACTTTGAGCAAATTCATTAGCACAAACTTTATGTGCCCCGCTCTAGTTAGACACACCCACACGCACACACACACACACACACACACATATATATATATCTGTTTACTCTGCCACGCTCGCTGCCATTTAAACCACAGGAACCGCAATAGTTGTGCCTGCCACTAAAAATGAGGGCAATGCATTTATCCCGAGGGTGCCGCGCAGTAAAAAGAGCGGATTCAGCCAACCAGCGGGTAGCCATGCTCTTGTTTTTGATGTGACGCTGATATTTAAAAGTGGAGTTTGTGCATCCCAGCTATGTACATATAGAAAAATGTATGAAAACCAAACCGGGCCAGCGGCACCCATCATACCCTGTAGCCAAAAATAATATTTATCTATTATTATGAGTATATTAAATGGCTTAAATGAATAATGCTCCAATTCATATAAAGCTTTGAAAACAATAGAAAGTTTTATATGAAATATAAATAGTTAAATAAATAAAATAAAAACTTTAAAATAGAAATCTGCTATCACTTGCAATTAAACATAAGTCTGTCTTTAAGAGAAGTAAGATACAAAATAAAATAAAAGCTTAATGGATAATCTTAAAACCAGGGATGCACTGCCAGTTCCTTAATAAACAATGGAATCTAAATGAAGTTGGTTTGGTTGAAATGGTTTTTTTACTCGTGCAAAATAAAATTATTTTTTTTTGTTTTTTATTTTATACTCAGCAAATACATGCTGAAATCATGTTTGACTACACTCGCAGAGAGTTAACATGGACAAAAGAGTTTGTAGGAGGACTGCAGGGCATCTTATAGCTGAGCTCCATCCACCATCAAGTAGAGCAACTTGCATTTTCTCTGGGTACTTGCGGTAATTGCGTAGCATTTTAAGCATGCTGGCAGCACTCACTTCTGCTGCTGTTGCTGTTGCTGCTGTTGCTGCTGTTGCTGCTGCTGCTGTTGCTGCTGATGTTGTTGCTGCTGCAGTTGTTGCTGCTGCTGTTGCTGCTGATGCTGATGTTACTGCTGCTGTTACTTGACACATGTCAGTCAGTCACTCAGTCACTCATTCTGTGCGCTTGGCTTTTGAGCGTGGCCAAGCGGAAGACTCAGTGCTGGGCGAAGAAGCAGAGGGGCAGGGAAGTGCATGGAAGGATGGGTTAGGTGGTGCAAGGTGGCGCTGGCAGTGTAGCACTGTGGTGCAGCGATGGGTGCAAAAACCAGCTGGCGTTAACTCGACTTTGTGTATGCGAACACAAAATGCACTTGCCTTGTGTTGGCCATCGTTGTTGTTCTTGTTATTGCCGCTGACAACAGCAATAAAGCAGCACTTAATGTGCTAAATGTGTGCGTGTGTGTGTGTGCGTGTGTGTGTGTGCGTGTGTATTTTTGCGCAGCCTTATAGACTGGTCATTCGGAGCATTTGAAGCATTTCAGGCACATTTATTGTGGCTTTTTAGCTTAAACATCACACATTACGTATACAAAGCCACTTTCATTACCAGCTCATCATTTTGCATGCATTGCATTGGCTTAGCGCTGTGGCTGTGGCGCCACAAAGTCGTGGAGTTGCACGTTGCCATTCAGCCGCCTGCTCACCTCTGTCAATGGCTGCGATGTTCTGATTTCTGAATTCTGATTTCTGAATTCTGATGTTGATGTTGATGTTGAGTTATGAGCGGCATAAGCCAACGAAAACACCTTCTGGCAGTCGGAAATTACTTTTTCCATCAGTTCGCGAATGCAGCTAAGCAATTAATCTGAGGGGGGTCTGGGGGGGCTGGGGGGCATGTGAAATATTTTGCCTGACGCGCTGGCATTAAACTTTGCCCATCGGATTAGAATGTGGTGTTGCAGGGTGTGATGGTTGCTGTGCACATTAAAAACCAAACACACACTTTAAAGTATTTTCTCCTGATGCGAATTTGAAGTTTGATCGATATGCGGGCTTTGGGCGGTGCGGGGCGGGGCGTGGTGTGTGTGTGTGTGCCCACTATGCGAACTGCAGCTGGCAAGTGGCATGTGGCAAGTGGCCTGGCATTAGGGGTCATGCGAATGGCGGAGCGTGTCCGAATCATTTCAACGGCAAACGCCGCGATGAACGCATCAATTGATTCTTTTGCATTGTGGTCGCATTTTTAACTCGTGTTTTGTGCGCTTCATTTAAAAATGGCCGATTTGGCGCCACTAGCCAGCAGCGATGAGGAATTTACGCCCATCGGCCACCAGACGAGCGCTCACAGAGACTACAGCGATGCGCGTTTGGAACGCGTGGCAGCATTTACCACAACCACGATGCGCCTCAAACCGGATAAATGGTCCAAAATGATGGCACATGATGATTTCCGGGTGAGTTTTCTTTACCAAAACAAAAATCGATATTTTGACTTTGTCGGCATTAATCAGATTGTTCATTTCAAATTCAATTACCAAGCATTTCTCTTAGTGTTAGCTTTATTTAAATCAACTCAATAATAAATTGGCTTAAAACAAAATGTTTGCTAGTCTGAATTTTCGAAATGATACTTGTGTTAAAAAATGTGAAATAATGTTTCTAAATTTGTAAAAAACTATATTGAAAATTTTATTAAAATAAATAACTTTTAAAAGATTTTTCTCAACGGATTTGACTTTAATTGTGTGTTTTTTTTTTTTGTTGAGTCTTAAATATGATTTTTAACACAACGAAAAAAAAAGAAGTTCATTTTTAAACGTTTCAATTCAAAATTCTCGGAATTTTGTTGAAAACTTGCAGCGCATAGTTATGGACTGGGTGAATGGACGCCGACGTGTTTTGGTGATGACACTCAGTCCCGGCGGCGAACTGGTGCCCCGGAGTTGTGTGAGCGATCTCTATTGTAATTATACGCTGCAGAGCAGCAGCAGCAGCAGCAGCGGGTCGCGAGTTGCTGCCGTTGATGCCTCTGTTGCCACGGCTGCTGTGGTCGCAGCGGCAACAACGACGGGTGCACTGCTCGTGCCCATGCCTCCAGCTTCGTCCAGCTTTACCACACTGGATGGTGTGCCGCGTGGCAAGTGCGTCTATTTTATACGCCACAATGATGTAGGCGTGCCGCTCTCAGCTGACAATTTCCAGAGCTCTGTGCTCTATGGCGATTTTCCCGTGCACAGCAAAATCGAGACAATGTCGCTGCTGTTCGATGAAGTGCTGCAACCATTGCTGGAGCAGGCCCAAGGCCAGTGGCCAATTCCGGTGCGCAAGGATTTGGAGGCGCGCGTTAAGGATGTGAGGAACACACTGACCGAGGTGGGTGGCTGGCTGGCAGTGCTATCAAAGCATATTAATCTAATTGAGTGCAGCGAGGCGAGGCCATTGTCTTAATTGGGCCCAAACTTTTCGTGTGTCCATAAGCGCTATTTATACTTTATTGTTATCCTCCACAGATTAAGGGCAAAACCAACAATCGCACAATTTTATCGTTATTAGTTTCGCCAACAGTCGTCGAGGAAATGTCGGCCCACGTCGACCGGGGGTAAGTGGAAAGGATGGTGTCTTTTAGCTGCGTCATCGCTGCTGGCGTCGATTCTCTTTCTATATATATAAATTATATATCTATAAATATATACAGATTTGGTAAATCGAACTGGAAAGCCCACAACTTTATCGCATGATTTTACATAAATTTATTATGTGTCTCAATAACTTGTGGCAATCTAATCTTAACAAAACAGCATTTAATATAAACTTTAATTGAAATATGAAAATTCGTCTCGTTGCATATGTAAATTCTGTATAGCAAATCATGTCTTTAGTCATTAGACTCAAACTGCAGAGAAGACATTTGAATGAGTGCCACAAACTGTTGCATAAGTCAAGTAAAGACTTACGAATCAGAAGTGTTCATCTAAAAGATACCCTGTACATCACAAAGAAATACTATAAATAAAAATAAAAGTATTTTTGTGAATCAAAGGAAACGAAGATAGAATTTACCAATAACCAAAATATAACAAAAAATACACATTTTTTTGTTAAATTAACCGAGAGAATTTACCAAGATAAAATAAGCATAACCAACTAATATTGTATTCCAATCAGCAACAGATACCTAAAAGTAATACATAATAAAATAGATATCCTTTTAATAAATTCTTCAATTTGTAGAGGGTATATTTAATAGCATAGGACAGAAAATACCATCATTGGAATCAATTATTAAGTGAGATAAATTTGGGTCAATTTTGAATGCAATATTTAAGAGAGCAGAAATAGCATAATGGACCAAAGAAATAGAAAGAGAGAGAAATAGATGGAATGAGAAAGGAATAGCGCAGCTTGGCCAAATCGAAATGCTTGAAAATTAGGTCAATAATTACTTATTATACCCTGAACCCATTACAGAAATAAAAGGAGCTATATTTAAGTTGTGCATTAGTTTGTTACAGGCAGGCAGTCAAAAAAAGTATATATACAATTTCTATAACGATTTTGCGTATATGAAGTCACAATTATAAAGAATTAGCCTTTATTTCCTATATACTAAAAACATAAATATTATTATTCAAAAAGCCTTCTATTTTGCATGTTGATTTGGAATCGAAATTGTAAACCTGCTTTAATAATAATAATTGAATTATTTAACAGCTTCGTTCAGAGTATATTCCAGGTCGACTTTAGACCAGATTATTCCAATTTGCACTTGTTTGGTTATGGTTTCTTTCTATATATCCTTTCCATTTAAGAACTATTGTTTCCAAAGTAGAGTAAAAGTGTGGTAATTATAATAAGTGGAAAATTGTATGTCAATAGCAATCTGAGACCTGTCTTGGATCCCAAGTTTCGTAATCTGCTCGAGGAGATGTTCATCAATTGGACAACCCAAATGCATGACATTGTGATGGAGCACTCAGAGTCTGTTGGCTTAACCACTTGCAGCACAGCATCGTCCAAGCATCTCAATGTGGTCACGCTGCCCGCCCAGGAGATTCTGTTCTGGACAAATCGCAAGTTGAATTTGCAGAACATTTATGAGCAGCTGCGCGAGTCCGTGCATAAGACACTGGCGCACATTCTGGAGCGGATTCAGTCTGTCTACTATGAGCCGTATGCAAAGGCGTTTCGTCAACTGGTCACCGCCTGGCTGGAGGCGCAGGATGTGTCCCTGTGGCTGCAACCGTTGCAGCGTCAAACGGCCGCATTCAATTCGGTGCAATTCAGCAATGCACAGGAGCTGATTGCGCCGCTGGTGCACGTGCTGCACTTGCTCTGGAGCAATGCTCGCTTCTATCGCAGCACACAAAGGATGAGCGTGCTGCTGCGCTGCATATGCAACATGCTGGTGCATCGTGCCGCCGAAGACCTGGAGTTCCCCATGCTTTTTCAAGGGGACGCCGATGAGGGCCTGCAACGCATAAAAAAGACTGGAGAAGTGTTGGAATTCTTCAGGTAACACAAAATGAAGGCACACCAAACTAATCGATTCACTAGCACTCCTCAATCCTCACACAGGCAACGCGTACTCGATTACAAGGATCGCTATGCCAGCAGTCAAGTGTTGCTGCCCGCTCTGTTGCCTGTTGCAACAACCTCTGCTGCGGCTGCAGCTGCAGCTTCGGCTACAACACCATCCCCGACTCCAGATGACCAGCAGCAGCTGTGGCGCTTTTCAAACGAGCAAGTGTTTGGCCAAACACTCGACGGCTTCCTGCTGCAGCTGTCCGAGCTGCGACATGTTTTCGAGGCGGCTGTTCAATTTCAGCAACTTGAGAAACTCGAAATTGGCGGTCTTCGTGGCAAAATGCTCACGGAACGCATCAGAGAGGTAATATGGAACAGCAAAAAGTGTCAGCCTGGCTGGCAAGAATATCCGCTCGAAAATATCTTGATTCATTTTACCAATGAACAAAAATAAATATAATTTATTTGATCAACATCAACTAACTAATTTGAAGAGCTTTGCTTAAATAATATCTAAATTTAAGTATTTTTTTCATATCCTTGCCCATTTCCAATGCAGATTTTTAACGAGTTCAAACGGCTCTTTGAGCAATGGACAAATGTGGACATAGATCTTGCCGCACCGGTGGCCCACAAATGGAAGAGTTTCAAGCGAGAGCAATGCATTTTCTTTGGCCGCATGCAGATGCTGGAGCAGAAGCTTGCCACAGTGCTGTTGCAAGCGTTTGAGCAGTGTCACAGTTGGAGGCATCTACTCAAGCTAACGCTCATGTTTGGCTGCCTGCTGCAGCGTCGCGAGGTGCAAGCAGAACTGGTGCGTCTGCTGCCCCACATGCTGAACATGTACAATGAGGAGCTGCAGCAACTGGAGCGGAGTGTGGCAGACGTGCTGCTGCTCTATCAGTGCCACGGTCTCGAAGCGATGCCACTTGCTGACAACTTTCCCCCCATTGCTGGTGCTATCATGTGGCTGGAGCAGCATCTTCATCGCTGCGATGAACTTGGCACAAAGGACCTCACCGACCTCATCCAAACCTTGTGAGTTAAGTTAGCAAATAATTTTAATAATAAAATTTTTAATAGTTGTTTTAAATTGTTAGTTTTGTTTAGCATGTTTTAAAAATATATATTTTTAGCTGAATTTAAAATTCTTATTTTTTTTACATATATTGAAGAGACATTTTATAGTAAAAGAGAAAATTAAAACAAAAATTAAGAAAATATTTATTATTAAAGAAAGGAATAAAATTGTAGGAAAACATTTTTATAATTGATAGGTGGAGAAAAAAAAAATTTTCATTTTCTTTAAAAATATTAAATAAAGTAGATTTATTAATAATTTTATTCCCTATTCAATTTGTTAATTTGTTTCTTGTTCAATAGGCTAACACTAAAATCACAGCTTGTGATTTTGCCATTTGATTGGGATTCATTGGTGTCGCGCCGCAATATTCTCACCACAAAGATGTGCAATCTACAGCTAAAGATCTGGCAAAGCTGGCTGCAGGAGATAGACAGGATGATAGCACAGGGACTGACAGAGCCAGTGTTGATTCAATTGACAGCCGGTCGACAAGTGCAGCCAAATTTCGCCAAGGCGCTGTTTACTTTGCTGAAGGAAACCAAATATTTGCTGGCATTGCAGGCGTCCGGCAGTTTTTCATCTAAGCTCTTTCCAATGCCGGAGCCGCTGCTCACACTCTATGAGGAGAGGGATGCCTACTGGCAACGTCGCATTCGACTCATTAAAATTGACGAGTTCTACAATGGCATTCGAGCCGGGCAGTGTGCCGAGGCTGAGCTCCAGTTAATTGAAGCAGAGGTGGCCACTATTGATGGCCAAGTGGCGATTGCATGTGGGCAATTGAACTGGCACAATTATGGTGAGTAAAAGAGGCAAACAGATGGAATAGTCGAGTGAGCTCGACTTGCACATTCTCTGAAGACATATAGCAGTTTTTTTCAATATGAATATTCGATTCTTAACAAGGATTTTTCAATATTTTACGGAACATCAATTCGTGGATAGACCAGGAATAAATATTGTTTATAATGTTGCCTTAATCTGCCTATTTTTTATTGCACACCTTTGCTCCACTTGATTATACCCATTTTTAATAACCAGGGCATATTTGTAGTATCTTAATAAATGCTTTTGCCCAAACAGATGAGCCACTGATTGAGAGCATCTTCGAGAAGTCACGCGATCTCTTTGGACGTCTGCAGCAATCGCATGGCAATCTAGATGCCATTATGGCTAGCATGCGCCGCTGGAGTCGGGAGCCACTGCATCAGCGCAGCTTGTATGGACGCAATTTGTTGGATCTGCGGCATCAGCAGGAGCGGGTGCGTCTGCGTCTGCTGCAGTGCGATGAGACCAAAATGCTGCTAAATCGTTTGCTAATAGCCAACTTTTGTTTGCTATTCAATTACGAGTCGCAGCAGTTTCAATTGTATTCGCGTGATCTCAGCGTGCAGGAGGTGAGTGGGTCCACTGGGTGTGACTTGGGCGGCTTTGTTGATTTAATATTTGTTGTTATTTATTTAATGTACGTTCGAATTGTTTGTTATGTGCTTGACAGTTTGTGCGCGAATTTCCTGATGAGCAGCGACGACAATTTAACAAATATTTGGCTAATGTCGATGGGTTAATTTGTGGCGAAGTGCGGCAGGCGGCAAGGATCAGGTTTGAAACACATTTCGCAGGCCAGCACAGCACTCAATCTTATGCTCATTGCCATCATAATCATCGTGCTCTCTCAACTCATCTACAAAATAAACATCATGAATATTTGTTTCATTTGACTTTCAGGTAGCACCTCTTTCTTGATTGCACAGCAATATTGATGACTCACTCAGCCATGCCACACCCCATATACAATATACCTTTTGAGACATACACATAAACATATATATATATATATATATATATATATATGAACCAACACAGGCAGCGTGCAACAAATAAATTCATTACACTTTGGCATGCTGCCAGCGCCTTTCATGTTTCATCAAAACTAATCAAGTAAATGAACACGAATTTATAACTCACCCGCTATATACTCGCACAGTTACCGCAAGACAGACAGGTACGACAGACAGACAGACAGAGAGACAGATAGAGAGACAGAGCTGGAGCAACCACAAATAAAATATAACTAACAACAACATGTTGCTGCTGGCAGTGCATTCATGCGTCAGTTGCATGTTTCACTTAAAGGCATTTCATGATTGCATGCAGCAATCGCAGCGAAACGCAAACGAAATAAGCACAAAACAAGCTCAGCACTAAATTTAATTTTCGCATTACTCATACGCCGTGTAATTCAGTTTAGAGTATTTGCACAAGGAAATGACAGCAACAGCAGCAACAACAGCAACAACTCCAGACACAACAACGACATCAGCAGCAACTCTAGATATTCCAACTTCAACAACGCCCCCAACGCCCCAAACTCCAAGCACGGCCTTGCCAAGCATGGCTAGGTTAGTGCAGCAGCAAATCACAACAGTGCCACAAGCTACAGCGACAATCATACCAACAACAACAACAACTACTTCAGGAACAGGAGCAGCAACAACCGCAGCAACAGCAACAACTACAGCAACAACAACAGCAACAACAACAACAAACGATGCACCACTATTCGAAGTGAAATTGGAGCTGACGGAAACGGAAATACGTTTTTCGCCTGCCTTCGATGTAAGTGTGGAAAATAATTTTCAACACATTGTCGAGCAGCTGTTGCTGGATATAAAACAGACATGCGACTGCATGCCAAGAATTGTGTCTGACAATGCGCTGTTCGACGAGGAGGAGGAGGATGATGCCGACGACGAAGACGACGAAGACGACGCCGCCAACAATGATGGGCATGAGAATGAGTTCAAGAACGGCTTAGAGCCAGCGAGGAGGAGACGCATTGTGAAAGGTACTCATCCCTCAGCTTAAAGTCAAGTCGCATTCTTTGCATTTGCCTATGGCACCAAGTCGACAATATGACTACTTCTACAAATACATCATTCGCAGCCATTGCAGCAGTTCCTGATGACTTGGAAACGCTGTCTGGCAGCATTCGCGACGCTTTGACGCACACCGTGGAGGCGGCGTTGAATTATGCTGCCAAATTCCACGCCTATGCGTTCCTTTGGACACAGCTGAGTGGCGCCGTTTTCGCATCCTGCATGCAGATGGCTGCCGAACAGACGACCCACATCAGCGACAGTGGCTATGCCATCATGGAAACTTTTAAAAAGGAGGTAAGACAACACAAAGTGAATAAAAGAACACAAAAGATTGGGTTATCTAGTCAGGACAAACTCAACTGAAAAATACTCTATAAATGCACTATCCGTGAACATATCTGATCTGATATTGTTCAAGTTAGTTTTTATATAAATTAGACACATAAATCTTTACAACGGATGAAACTGCTAAAAAACTAATTTTATTTGCTGCTAGTAATATTAAAAAATCTGATGACGATTAAAGTAGATCAATAATGGGATATTGCAAAGCTATATCGGAATTTGATCTATACTATATATTTGATGTTTGCGGATCTGTCAAGATTATTGGTAAAGTGAAATTAACTTGATTTAGTTTACAAGAACTTTCATTCCAAATTTTGAATCTGTAGCTCTTTGGAGATTGGTATATTAAAACAGGCAAAAAACATTGATTAATCAACTCAAATATTACTTATATGACATATGTACAACTGGATCATATCCATTTATAATGGCAACAAAATTTTACAACATCAAAAAAAAAAACATGCTGCGCAACAAAGCAGCAGCTAAGCTCCCACGCACACAGACGGACAGACAGACAGACAGGCAGACAGGCAGACAAACAGACAGACAGACAGGCAGATGAGGCTGACCAAGAGGCTGAGGAAGAGGCAGCGACAGAGCCGAGTGGCTCGTTGGGTCACTCAATTGGCAACCACACAATTTACGTTGTGTAACCCCTGAGACCAATAACGCTTGATAAATGTCGACCATTTAGGGTCAAATGTGTGTGGCCGTTGCGACCATTGGCCAGCTACGCTGTCTGTGCCCCCAAAATGTGGAATGAAGCCACAAGCTGTGTGGCCACATGGCGCCGCTGACTTATGCTAACCCAAAAGTAGGCAAGTCCAAGTCAAATTCTCTGCGAGCAATTCGCTTGCGTATGCGTAATATTTTCTTTAAACAATTATCAAACGCCCGGAAAAGTATGCCATAAATAACATAAGGAAGCCACACGCACACACCCACACCCACACACACACACACACACACACATACACGCATACAATTGAAATGCAGAGCAGATAAACAAGCAACAACAAATCATGGTCCAAAATGCATGAACATTCAGCGTGAGCCTGTGAATTGAGTGCCACAATGAAATGAGAAAAACTAGCTATGAATATTATTTTCCCACAGCGAATATTGAATACTCTTGTCCGCTGTGCAATTTTATCTGAAATGCAGAAATACACAAGAAAAACAACTTAAAACAAATTTCTTGTCCCCATTGTATTAGACATACAAGAATTAAGTTAATGCAGATTTATTAATCAAGCATAAAAATAATACTTTTTTGTAAAATAAATTCAAAGTAACCCATCTATCTTATACTAATGCAAAGTTGTCTTTAATGTTCTCGAATAACTGTTAAATTTATCTTGTACAAGAGAAGTAGGACTTCATTGAAAAACTTACTACAAACTTAAAACTTTCGAATTTAAGCAGCTTCTATTTTATAATTTAAATGCATGTCAAAAATGATATTTAAGCTTTGTTTGCTTGCACCAAAATGTGTCCACCGTTAATACTACCATTAGAGTTGGCAACTGTACCCCAGACAGACCAGCAAACCGACTGCATAAAGTTTAGGATAGATTTATAATACCCTTTCGTGCATGGGGAAAATAAAATCACTGACCGGCATTTTATTTATGAGCGGCCATTGAGAGTCGCCTTTGGCACAGCTGGTGCGCTTAATAAACGCTCCGCCTGGACTACCGTTCATATATGCCACTAAAGAACACACACAAACACACACACACACATATATATATATGTATAAATATGTATATAAACATATGCGCTAAATTAGCTTTAATAAATTTGGTTTAGCCCAGGCCAATGAAGTTGTCAACGCCCCTAAACAATTTAGCCATATTTGAAACCCGTCCACAGATCGAGCGCTACAATGAGTTGCACGATGAAATCGACCTCTGCGAGAATCGACAATGCATCAACGGTTGGCTGGACCTAGATGTGAAGCCGCTAAAGCACGGCCTGCTCAATCTGGCCTGCAAGTGGTCGCATCAATACAAGCAGTGGCTGCTTCACTATGTGCAACAAACGCTTCAGGTAAGTGCCACACCTCTTCTCGATAATTAGTCATGGATTTTAATTTGCTCTACAAAATTAAACTTAAACTAATTTTGTGTGTTTTATAGTCAAACAAAAAAAAAAACATTATTAATGTTATTAAAATATGATAAATTATCAAATTTATAAGTAAAATGTGCGATATAAAAAAAAAGTTATGATACATTTTACAGGAGCTAAACACGTTCATCGTGAGTAGCCAGGAGACGTTGCAGTTGCACATTGCACGCAAGGATTTTGGGGCACTGTTGCGTGTACTGTCTGTCATGGCGGAGATTCGACAACGTGAGCCCTATGCGGACAATGTATTTAAGCCCCTAAAGGACATCGTGACGCTGTTGAGGACCTACAATGTAGAATTCGAGGCGCAGCTGATGCGCAACATTGAACAGCTGCCGCTGCTGTGGCAGCAACTGAAGCAGCAGGCACTGGCCAAACAGGAGGCACTCCACGATACACGCTACTATCAACAGCAGCGCGTAACGGCACTCATTGGCCTGCATACGTGCCACGTGCAACATTATGCGAAACAGTTCCAACGCATGCCGGTGAGTGCCAGCCAGTTTGTTTCCCCAAGCTTTAGCTTGCCCCCGCCGAACACAACTCAACCCTCTCCACATCCATCAGTTCTTTCACGTAACCTGTCCGCAAATTTATGATACCTGCGACCAGGTCTACGTGCACCTCCATCGCTTCGACTGCCAGCAGCGACGGTATGCGTCCTGGGCGCGACTTTTAGGTATTGACGAACCCGATACAACCACTCTGCAGCATTGTAGAACGGAGCTTAGACGCGTAAAGGTAAGCACATTGTTGTCTGCCACTTCCGAGTCCCGTCTCATAGTTTCCATACACTAACAAAATAATCGCTCTGAAATTTATCGACACAGAATGGAAGTCCCCTTGTAATCCATCAAGTTGCATACTTTATGTAGTCCTTTCAATTTTTAATGGTTTCGGGGCAAATGATGAAACATTTCTCAAAATTTACTTTCTGAAATGAAAAAATATGTCTATTTATTAAATTTCCGGGCGATTATGATTTTATTTTCTTGAGTGTATGAATGAGAGCTTTTGTCCTGCCTGCAGCAATTGTGGGACTTTGTGCGTGTCATCGAATCCTGCATTGTTGACTGGCATGCAACACCTTGGCTCCGCATCGATACGGACGACTTGGAGCACGAATGCAAGAAGTTCACGCGCGATTTGCGCACACTTGACAAGTGCATCAGAGAGTGGGCGCCCTACGTTTACATAGTGGGCGTGTTGCGTGAGCTGGTTGCATCCCTCCGAGCGGTTACCGAACTCCAAAATCCAGCAATTACCGAGCGCCATTGGCTCGAGCTCATGCAATTGTCAAAGGTAAGCAGCTCGTGGAAATCGCAGCTATTCAATGTTTGCAATCAATAACAGTAATACTACACGCACCCTTTTCCCCTTACTTTCGCCATCGAAATCCATGTCTTCATCATGGCTCATCGATGCAATCACAACTGATTTATCAACATAGCTTCAATTTGCTATGTGCCTCCGCATTGTGCTCGAAATCTATTTGTGTGTGTGTCGTGTGTGTGTGTCGTGTCGTGTCGTGTGTGTCGGTTTCCTGTGAGGATTTGGCAAACGAATTATCTGGAACAACACAGTAAGGTGCCAGAACCTATTTGAGAATGTTTCACTTTCGCCGCTTTTATGTGTTTGACATTGCGACTAGCTTTGATAGACGAGAGGGGCTGGGTGACTCGGGGCTGTTTTGCACTCACTGAAACACATAGCGAAAATATAAAAGCCAACTTAATCTCTCTGCAGTTATTTTCTTTGAAGCTTTTTGCGTATTAGAAGCACTTTAGAAAATAAATTAATATTTATTAAAGCCGCACTGAATTTGGTAACACAAAAGAAAGAACAAAAAAGAATATAACAGAAGCGTTTTAGTAAATTAATTAATAATACTAGTAAAGACAATCGAGTCGGTATTGATATCAGTAAAAGTATCGATATCTGTTCGGCAAGTACTTGATCGATTGCAGTCAGCTGTTGAAGAAAGGCGCAATTTTGCGTAGCTTTAACTTTATTATCAATAAGCACAAACATACCAATTAATATCGCTTAATTAAAAATATAAAATAATATCTACATAAGTATTATGATCACGCACCTTAACTTAAATTTTATTAGCGAACTTATTAGAACTGTTATAATTAGACGCCTCCAATGAAGACACACAATGCAACTGATTTTCATTCTTTTGCAAATGGAAATGGCGCTTTGTGTAGCTGCTCTTATGAATATTTTTGGTCGTCATTGTGGCTATTTGAGCACAAATGTTTGTACGTGTGTCTAAATATGCCTGACGCCCGACAAACCCGAAATTAAAATCTGCCAACTAAGCAGTTTTCCCATCTTTTTATTCATATTTTTCCCCCTGAGCTGCTTTGTTATGTTTTGGCATAGAAAATAGCTTCAAGTTAGTTTTCCATGCAAAGAATTCAACATGAGGCAACAAGGAATGGTCGACTTAATTTAATATTGAAATTAATAACTAAATATGTCGTAATATATTAAATATATTAATACCCATGATTAGACAAATATTATTAATTTAATAATTAAATTACTCATTGTCTATTCGCAGCTCATTGGACGATACAAAATGGAAGAATTAGTAAGTTAATATCAATTTCATTATATACAAATTGTGCAGTTCGCTCTGAGGCAAGAATGTGATTTTCATAATTAGAATGTTGAAACTTTAATAGACTGTGGCAACATGTTACAATTCCTGACTAATGTGCGCTTATTAACTACACATGACCAACTGTCTGTGGATGTGTGTGCGAGTATATTGATGCCATTGTCATGGATGCAGCTGACACATGCTATAATTGTTGATGGTTGACTGAGCCGCAAGGCAAGTCGAATGCATTAATTTGATAACTTGATGAGAACAACACTCAAGATTGACTGACTGACAGCCATCTCCCATAAGCTATAATTACCCGTGGCAGATATATTCGAAAATTTGCAATTATGTTCAACAGAAATCAAATATTTGCCAAATATTTGTCGGCAAGCTTTGTCTTTGAAATTACCCATACTGCAAATATTGCAACTCTCCTCAGCTCGCGTACAAAAGCAACACGTCGACAACTTTGGAGCAGCTGCTGAGCCTGCAACTGCAGCAGCATGAGGAGGACATTAAGAATACTGTGGATCGCGCTATCAAAGAGATGACAGTGACCAAAGTGCTGGATGATATTAAGGCCACCTGGGCGCACTTGGAATTCGAATTGGAACCGCACCAAACGCGGCCAACAGTGCGGCTGCTTAAGGTCTCTGAGGAGTTGATTGAAACGTTGGACGATAATCAGATGCAATTGCAGAACATCTCAACGTCAAAGCACATCGAATATCTGCTGGACAAGCTGAGCCACTGGCAGCGTGTCCTCAGCGGCATTGATACTCTTATTGTCAATTGGTTTGAGGTGCAACGCAAATGGATCTATCTGGAGTGCATTTTCATTGGCTCCGAAGACATACGCTCGCAGCTGCCACATTATGCGGCCAATTTTGAGCGCATCGATGAGGATTTCACTAATCTCCTTGCGAGAGTCAATCACGTTCGCGTCGTCATGCAGGTGGTGCTGGAGCATGCGGATGTGCTCCAGCAGTTGCTGGAACTGCAGCAGCGTCTATCGATTTGTGAGAAGGCATTAAACGATTATCTGGAGACAAAGCGTTTGGCATTTCCACGCTTCTATTTTATATCCGCTGCAGATCTCTTGGACATACTCTCCAATGGCAATAATCCCCAGGTAATTGATCGCCATCTAATCAAACTGTTCGATTCCATATTGCGTTTGCAATATGAGACAAATACAACACACGCCCTGGGCATGCACTCCAAGGAGAACGATGAGTATGTGTCCTTTGTGGCCAGCCAGGATCACGCAGCCTTCATCGACTGCTCTGGTCGCGTTGAGCTTTGGTTGCGCGGCGTCATTCAGCAGATGAGGAGCACACTTCATGAGCTCTTCCGGCGTGCTCTGGTCGCGTTTGGTGAGAAGTCGCGAGATCTGTGGCTCTATGATTGGCCAGCACAGGTGGCACTCTGTTGCAGTCAAATCCACTGGACGGTGGATGTGAATCGTTCGTTTGCCTCCATAGAGGAGGGCTACGAGGGGGCCATGAAGGAGCTGCACAAGCGACAGATAGCACAACTGAATGCCTTAATCAATCTGCTGCTGGGCGAACTCTCGCCGGGCGATCGACAGAAGATCATGACCATCTGTACCATTGATGTTCATTCGCGTGACGTCATTGGCAAGATCATATCGACCAAGGTGGACAACTCGCTCGCATTTCAGTGGCAGAGCCAGCTGCGTCATCGCTGGGATGACGATCAATCGGGCAGCTCTACTGCAACAACAACTAGCAACGGCGGAGCAGTCGGCGAGGAGGATTGCTTTGCCAACATCTGTGATGCGGAGTTCCGTTATGCCTACGAGTATCTCGGCAATACTTCGAGGCTGGTCATCACACCACTAACGGATCGCTGCTACATCACTTTGACCCAGGTGAGAGAAGACATTAATCAGTTTTGAAAATAAATTGCAATTTAATAGAAATAAAATTTACATTTTCTTAACCGACGAGCTAAAAAGCACATTTTAATTAAACACTGGTCTTTATTTTATTGCAAAGTAAATTGCATTAAATTTGATTTATTTGTGATTCTTTTATTTTGCATATAATATAAAAATATAATTTCATCAGATTCACGCATAATTTTAAAACTTTATTTATCTATCAGCTTAGAAGTGACAATCATTTTTATAACATTTTTAACTCATTTTTATCGAATAGAAAATTCTGTATTAATTGTTTATGGTGTGAGAAAATTATCATAAAATTATTAACAAATTATTTATTTTTTGTAACAACTTTTTCTAGCAAGCATAAAAAAAGCAAATAAAAAAGTTACTATTTTTACCTTTGCCATATTAAATTAAAGTTTTACATTTCAAAGCATTGCAATTGTTTATCTTATATTCTAGATATCGTAAATATTCATTTAAAAATAAAACTTTGTTTGATTTTGTCTTTTTGGCAGAACGGCTAAATAAATACAAACAGAAAGTTTTTTCGTTTAGAAGCTTTTAAGCAAATTTTATGTTTAAAATCGATTTCATTCTCAAGCTTTGATTCTCAAGGGAAATTTTAGCTAACATTAATAAAATAAAAAAAGATACTGGGATTAGGAACAATAGAGGTGAATTTCAATGCTTATCAATATTAAATAGCTTTAATACCTTATTTTAAAAAAATTTAGTGTGTAGTTTAATCTAGTTCGACCTTGTGAATTAAGAGAAAATCATAAAATTCGTGGCAATAAATGTGCAATAATTTTCGATGTTACTGCGAATGGGGTTGACCATTAAAACCTAAAACAAAACTTGAAATTATAAAAGAAAAAAAGTTATTTGATAAATGATTAATTCAAATTAAACAATAAATATTAGTGCGTATCTATAGTAAAGATAATTACATAGTTAATTTCAATTTTTATTGAATTAGTTTTAAAGAATTAAATATATTTATTATTGATTTTTTATTTATTCAACCATAAGTTCTTTGTTAGCTGACCTATTTATATTTAAAAAATATACACAGACTTAATTTGTATGAAAAATTATTATTCACCAAGAAAATATAAAAACACTTTTATTAATAAAGCGTTGATTGTTTTTTTACTGATTGCGTTTGGCAAATGAACACACAAGTTATTTAGGAAACATTTCATGCATATTTAAAATTAACAATTCATACACATTAATTTTTTAATATTATAGGTAAATGATTTTAACTGAATTTAAGTGCACCAATTAGTGAATGTCTCTTGACTTGGCTTAATTCGTTGACATTTGGTGTTGATTTTATGCCAATTTTGCTCGGTTTTAAATTAAACAACTCGTTAGTGGAAAATAAATGCCGTTTACAATTTGCATACCCCCAACTTTATATATATATATATATATGTATCATCATCAGTCACTGCATCTTGTGATGGGTGGCGCTCCGGCTGGACCGGCTGGCACAGGTAAAACGGAAACGACGAAGGATCTGGGCCGTGCACTGGGCGTAATGGTATATGTCTTCAACTGTTCGGAGCAAATGGACTACAAATCTTGCGGCAACATTTACAAAGGGCTGGCTCAGACCGGTGCATGGGGCTGCTTTGATGAGTTCAATCGCATCTGTGTGGAGGTGCTCTCCGTGGTCGCCGTCCAGGTGAAGACCATACAGGAGGCGATAAAGGTGCGACCACAAAATGTCGGCGACGTTGCGAAGCGTTCACAAATTGATTTTACCTTTCCCATCCACTTTTGCATCCACTTCCTTGCAATGCTGCACATTGATTACATTTCTGCCACCGGACAACGTTCGTTGGTTGCATGGACCAAATTTGCTGCCGCTGCTGCTGCTGTTGTTGTTGTTGTTGTTGTGTTACTCCTCCTGCTACGGCTACTGTTTACAGATGCATAAAACCCAATTTATCTTTATGGGCGAGCGCATCTCGCTGGAGCCGTCGGTTGGCATTTTTATCACCATGAATCCGGGCTACGCTGGCCGCACCGAGCTGCCGGAAAACCTGAAAACATTGTTTCGCCCATGCGCCATGATTGTGCCGGACTTTGCTTTGATTTGTGAGATTATGTTAATGGCCGAAGGCTTCCAGGATGCACGTCTGCTGGCACGCAAATTTATCACACTCTATACGCTGTGCAAGGAGCTGTTGTCCAAACAGGATCACTACGACTGGGGCCTGCGCGCCATCAAATCCGTCCTGGTCGTGGCTGGCACATTAAAACGCGATGACCACAGCCGTCCAGAGGATCAGGTGTTAATGCGTGCGTTGCGTGATTTCAACATACCCAAGATTGTTACTGAGGATGTACCTATATTTATGGGACTGATTGGTGACCTCTTTCCCGCTTTGGATGTGCCCCGCAAGCGGGTCTTTGAGTTCGAGAAGACCATCCGACGTGCCGTCAACGAAATCAAACTGCAGCCCGAGGAGGGTTTCCTCATGAAGGTGGTGCAGCTGCAGGAGCTACTCGATGTCCGTCACTCTGTGTTCATTGTGGGCGATGCCGGCACTGGCAAAACAAAGATTTGGCAAACTCTACGCGAAACCTATCGCATACAGAAAATGAAGCCAGTCTGTCATGTGCTCAATCCCAAGGCGCTGTCCAATGATGAGCTCTTCGGCATTGTGAATCCAACGACGCGTGAGTGGAAAGATGGACTCTTCTCATCCATAATGCGAGAGCAGGCCAACATGCCGCCGGGCAATCCCAAATGGATTGTGCTCGATGGCGACATTGATCCCATGTGGATTGAGAGTCTCAACACCCTGATGGACGACAACAAGATCTTGACGCTGGCCAGCAATGAGCGCATCTCATTAAAGCGTGAGATGCGTCTCCTTTTTGAGGTGGGTCATCTCAAGGCGGCTACACCAGCAACAGTCTCCAGAGCTGGCATTCTCTACATCAATCCACAGGATCTTGGCTGGTCGCCGTAAGCATTAAACTAACAATAATTATTTATTTATAGAGGGTAAAGTAGTCCTTCAGATAAAATCTCAGTTGCTGTGCACATTTATGAAGAATCACCTCAAATCTTTTTTTTTTAGGAAAATTATTAATCTTGGTGCTTAAGGACATATAAATGTTTTAGTTACATAAAAACTATCTGAGGAACTTCATGTTCTTCATGTCATATACCGATTTGTCAAGCCTTTCCAGAGTAATGGCTACTCTTTAAAAACTTAAGAGACTTTCTATAGAAACACTTTTAAGACATGGTTGTCCCTCAAAAATTAATTTGGTGACTTTACCTAGTTATAACTCAGACGAATTTGAACCGCTAAAGAATGCCTTTTTGATAATGGTTTCCATTTTTAAACAGAAAACACACTAAATTCGATATGGATAAATGGGATATAATTTGTTAATTTTCCTAGATCAATTCGATATAATTTTTTATTGTTCTGGTATTTTTACAATTAACCCAAAATTTAGTTAGCTAAATGAATTCTATAGTACCAAAGCCTATATAAATATATATCTCTTGAATCATTGATAGGTATCTTCTTCTAGTCAGACACACTTTCGACTAGACCCCTTTATAATATTTCTCTCTCTTTCACCCGTTGCCCCGATCCTAGCTTTGTTTCCTCTTGGCTGGAGACACGCGTTAATATGATCGAACGTGGCATACTGACCACCCTGTTTGAGAAGTACTTTCCTAGTCTGATGCAAAAGCAGCGGGATTTTCGTCGCATTACGCCCATCACAAATATGGCCATGATACAAATGACATGCCACCTGCTCGAGTGCCTGCTGGACAGTGACCAGGCGGATGATGATACTGGCCGCGGGGGCGGTAAGCATCTGGGCATCAATTCGCACAGCCTACATCATGGCGAACTCTCGCATGAGTCCGCCGAGCTGGCGCTGGAGACGATCTTTGTGTATGTGACAATGTGGAGCTTTGGTTCGGCACTGCTTCAGGACACGATTATTGACTGGCATCGCGAGTTTCACAAGTGGTGGACGGGCGAGTTCAAGGACGTCAAGTTGCCCAGTCAGGGCAATCTATTTGACTATCAGCTTAATGTGCAAACGCTCAAGTTCCAACGATGGTCCGAGCTGGCCGCCCAGGAGCAGCAGCTGGACTGTCAAATCGATGTGGAGCAACCGTTGCAGGTGCGTGCTTGACCTAGTTAGAAAATGGTTGAACTAATCATGCAAGCAAAGCCTTTGGTTACACACACCCACATCTACACCTACTTACACACACCTACTTACACACACACACACTCACTTATACACACACAGAACGTGCTCATTTCAACAGCAGAGACCACACGTCTGGGTTACTTCCTCAAGCTGCTTATAGACCGCAATCTCGCCTGCATGTTGGTGGGCAGCTCTGGCTGTGGCAAGGGTGCAATATTCCGTGAGCTCTTCAGCAAATATGCCAGTGCACAGGAGATGCTTGAAATTGCAGTGACAGCTGTCAGCGACAGTCAGCAGCAGTCATCCGCTCTTGGCAACAGTGCAACGGGTGTTGCAGCTGCTGTTGGCACTGTCAACGTACGTCGGAAAACATCATCCACAACACCTCTGCTGACCACGGTGCAGGCAACGCACTTTAATTTCTATACCACATCAGAGATATTCCAAAAGATGCTGGATCGACCGTTGGAGAAAAAGTCCGGTCGCTGCTATGCACCAAGCGGACCCAAGCGACGCCTCATCTATTTTGTGAATGATCTCAACATGCCCGAGGTGGATGCCTATGGCACTGTGCAACCGCACACAATCATGCGGCAGTTCATGGACTATCGCCAGTGGTGAGTCTGCTGTAATTAGCAACGATTCAATGTGTGAGTTGTGTAATTAAATTGCATGCAACATACAACATGATGAATGCAAATCAAATATTACTATACAAACGGTGAAACAAAAGTGACTGAAGCAAATACAATTTTATAATTTATTATAATTATTGTAATTATCGATTGTTTTTATTTAAACAAATTTAATATAGTATTTAATATTTATTAAAATGAAAAAGTGGTTTAAAAATTGATAACACGAATTACATTTTTTTAAAATGTTGATCAAAATATTTACCTAACCATTCAAAAGAATTGTAGACTTATTTTCAATGTTGTTGTGTATTTGGTATTTGCTTTCAGGTACGATCGTCAAAGGCTTCAGCTGAAGGATATTCGTCACTGTCAGTTTGTGGCCTGCATGAATCCCACTGCTGGCTCCTTCACCATCGATCCACGGCTTCAGCGGCACTTCTGTGTGTTCTCTGTGGCGCCACCTGGCGAGGAGACGCTGCATTACATATATAGCAGCATATTGAACAATCATCTGGATCAGCCATTGCAGGGCTTTAGCAAAGAGATTCGCTCCATTGGCAATCTGCTGGTCAAGGTGGGCATCGCCTTGCATCGTCGCGTGGAGTACGCTTTTCTGCCCACTGCGATTAAGTTTCACTACATCTTCAATCTGCGGGACTTGACCAACATCTACCAGGGCGTTATGAATTGCGTGGGTGCTCCAGTCTCAGCAGGTGGCGGTGGTGGCAGCAGCTACAGCGGCACCATGTGCAGTAAGCCCGCCGAGCTGATGAGGCTCTATGTGCACGAGGCGTATCGGGTGTATCATGATCGTCTCGTCGACCAATATGACATCAAATCGTTCAAGTCATCGATTAGGGATATTTTCAAAAAGGATTTCGAAGACTTTGATGAGGATTTTGTGTTTTCCGAGCCTTTGGTTTACTGCCATTTCGCACAATCGCTGGTGGATCAGAAATATATGCCGGTCAAGAGCTGGGATTCGCTCTACCAGCTGCTGTTGGAGGCGCAGGGAAGCTATAATGACATCGTTGGATATATGAATCTGGTGTTATTCGAAGACGCCATGATACACGTATGTCGGTGAGTAAAAGTACAATCAAATCAAGGAATATGTAAAGCATATGCTACATATTGTAATTCCAGCATTAATCGCATTCTGGAGAGTCCACGTGGCAATGCTCTGCTCATTGGAGTCGGCGGCTCTGGGAAACAAACTTTGGCACGCTTGGCGGCATTCATTTCCTCGCTGAGTGTGTCACAGATTCAAATCAAACGGGGATTTGGCCTGATCGACATGAGGGATCAGATTGCCAGTCTCTATATGAAGGTGGGACTCAAGAATGTGGCGTCTGTTTTTCTAATATCCGATGCGCAGCTGCCTGATGAGTCCATACTGATGCTGATCAATGATTTGCTCGCCTCCGGCGAGATACCAGAACTCTTCAATGAAGATCAACTGGATACGATCATCAATGGCATACGCAATGAGGTGAAGCAGAGCGGTGCACTCGATACCAAGGAGAACTGCTGGCGTTATTTTGTTGAGAAGGTGCGACGTCTACTCAAAGTGGTGCTCTGCCTCTCGCCAGTGGGTCAAACGCTGCGTGTTCGGGCCCGCAAATTTCCGGCAATTATCAGCCGCACGGCCATTAATTGGTTCCATGAGTGGCCACGAAGTGCTCTGGAATCTGTATCTCAAAAATTTCTCACCGAAATCAGCGAAATACTGCAGGTGACTTTATTTACACAACTGTTCTGCAACATTTCCAATTTGCAACTTTAAAGTGTCGCAATGGTCACCATAAATACCGCACACACAGCACAGGTGGCAGACAGAAAAACAAGAACAAAATAATACTGAATCGCATTCATTTACAGGCCGAACTCATACCGCCCATCGGCTGCTTTATGGCCTACGTCCATGGTACAGTGAATCAGATATCGAAAATTTATCTGCAGAATGAAAAACGCTACAACTACACGACACCAAAAACATTTCTCGAATACATTTTCCTCTACCGCAAACTGTTGGTTGACAAAAATGGCGAATTCGCGCAGCGCATCGCTCGCTTGCAGAGTGGAATGGCCAAGTTGGCTGAATGCGCCCGACAGGTGGACACCCTTAAGGTGAGTAAATCACATAAATAAATATAAAATTCTACGAAAAAAATTTACTTTACAAACAAGCAAACACATTTTATACCCTTCGGCTTAAATGTTGTAAAAATTTGCTTAATTTCGCAATCATTTTATTTTCGAATAGTTACAACATAAATAATTCAAGTGGAGTGTTATGAAACATTAATCATTCTTGCAAATATCTACTTTCAGATTCATTTACAAATTCTTTTTTTTTAACACAGAATGAATGGGTTTTCAATGCTGACATTTTATGGCCTATTTTATTATAAATACATTTAAATTATAAATGCAAATGTATATTTTTTAAATTTATTTTATTACATGCCTACATTTTTAATTATTTAGTTATATTAAACCAAATTGAATTGAAGTTTTTGCATTAATATTTTAAAAATATTAAAACGCATAGGTAATTTTAAACTAGATATTTTTTTCATTTCATTTTTAGACTGAATCGAATATATATTATAAAAAATAACAAAAGAATTGATTAAACCATTATGTATGTTTATTAAATTCATTGCAAAACAAAGAAACTTTAAGCAAACGATTTTAAATAAATTTGTGAGTTTTTGAAATTCTTTACCCAACAAAATAATTTTATTCAGAATTCAAAGTTAACTGTTTGACAATGCAACGCTCGAGTAGTGAAAACCACTGTACCCACTTATATTTTTTTATAAAGTTCTTGCACCCTGCATATTTATATATTTATATATATATATATATATATATATATATTTGTGTGTGTTCATGTATATGTGTGAGTACAGACGTACACAAGACTCGTTATTTTTTTTTTTGTTTTTTTGTCGTTTACCGATATTTGAAGCGTTTCGATGCGCGTAGCATTCAATTAGTGCGCTTAATTGAATTGTTGTTACAGCAAATCTGCCGCCCATTATCTGCGACAACAGGAACACCACCATGCTGATGGTGTAGCCAGTGGGTAGGTAGGCAGAGTACCACTCAGTTGGGTGACGGTGGAGCGAGACTGAATATACACACTTTGAACAAAAACGTGTCGTTTCCAGTTACGCAGCGTAGACGCAATGCCAATGGCCAATGTGGCAATGACAATGCCTGATGGCGCCGGGGCATTCACATACAGATTCACATTCACATTTATTTTGCAGCATACTTTTGTGCGCTAAACAAAAAGTTCACACACATTGCGTGAACAAAAAACGAATGAGTAATGTTATTTAAACTAATTGAATTTAACGAAATTCATTTGTATTCAAGAACAGATGTCAGTTTCAGTTTTCATCACATAGAATTTTTATGCAATTGTGTGTGTGTGTGTGTAGGTGTGTTTGTGTGTGTGTGTGTGTGTGTGTGTGCACATGTGCGCTCGCAATTTGTGCATTAAAGTTGCAGCGTGTCAATATTGGTCTATCGTGTCAGAGGCTTAATTAATTTTGTGAGCCAGCAAAAGTTTCTTAAAACTCCAGCAACACTCAGATTTAAGTTAAAAAAAAGTTTTCTTTTAACTTTGCTTTGTCTTTGTTGCACACAGCATCAACTGGCCATCCAAGAAGTCCAATTGGCAGCTAAAAATGCTGCCGCTGACAAGCTGATCGTCATTGTGAGCGCCGAGAGCGAGAAGGTGAAGCGGGAGCGTTTCACTGCCTCCGAGGAGGAGAAACGAGTGCGCATCATCGAGGAGGACGTTTCGATCAAGACCAAGTTGTGCGAACAGGATTTGCGACAGGCCGAGCCAGCTCTGGTCGCTGCCCAGGCAGCACTCAACACGCTAAACAAAAACAATCTCACCGAACTCAAGTCCTTTGGCTCACCGCCCAAAGCAGTGATTAATGTCTGCGCTGCTGTGATGGTCCTATTGGCCACCAATGGGAAGATACCACGCGATCGCAGCTGGAAGACAGCCAAACTGATGATGGTGCGTGTGGATCAGTTTCTCAACGATTTACTCAACTATAATAAGGACAATATTCATCCGAATATTATTGAGACTCTGCAGGAATATCTTAAAGTGAGTGCAGACTAAGTACTCATAATTAGTGGTATTTGTCTAGGCATATTTTTATTATATAATCATACATATAATAGCAGATAATCACTCTTTAAAAGAAGAATAATTTAGATTGAATTTAAAACACATACACTTAACTTAGGATCCGGAATTCAATCCTGACAAAGTCGTGCAAAAGTCCGTGGCCGCTGCTGGTCTCTGCGCCTGGGTCATCAACCTGCATCGGTATCATCAGGTCTTCCTGATAGTGGGCCCCAAACAGCAGGCCGTGCAGGATGCACAACAGGAGCTGTTGGAGGCACGCGAACGCCTGCAATATCTAAAGTCGAAGATAAACAATTTGGAGGATAAACTTGCCGATATTCAGGGCGAGTTCGAGCATGCCGTGGCCGAGAAGCAAAAGTGTCAGAAAGAGGCAGACAAAACATCCTTCACCATCGACCTGGCGCATCGGCTGGTCAACGGACTGGCCAACGAGAATGTCCGCTGGCGAGAGTCGGTTCAAAGGTGAGTCTGGTGGGGGTAAGCGAGTAAGTAGACGGCAACCGTCGCATTTATGCGCCATCAATTATTAAATTTAATTTACATTTTTGTGTGTGTTCGCAATCGCTTTAATTGCATTCGCACACCTACACACCTGCACTCCCCAGCACTCCCGGGGTGGTGTGGGTAGCTGTGTGTGATTTTCTCAGTTGAACGAACTGTGTCGGCATTTCGCACACTTGCGGCATACCGCAGCAACAACAACAGCAGGCCGTAAATTTTATTTACTTGCGCTCATTTGGCCAAACTGCAAGCCAGGCCACTGTGCCACCACACTCTCCACACACACAGCAGGCACCTACCAACTACCCGCCCCACCGCCCATTAGCCAGTTGTGACTGCCACCAATTGTACAAATTGCCCACTGTCGCAGCCAATGAACTGCCCGCCGTTTATTCTGGCAACAGTAAATAAGCTGAGTCAGAGGCAACTCCGGTGAGCTTTGCACTTTCAACACTTGCGCTCTGCCCCTGAGATACACCCCAAAAATGCACTTAAAGCACACTGCATATATAAGATAGTAGAGCAAAAGTCGTTGTGCCATAAACATTCCAACTGCGACTGACTTATGCCCATAAAAGCTGAGTTTATTTCCCTTTAATTTCTTTTTAAAGCAACAAAAAAAACTATGGATGAATTACATTGGTCAAAATGTGATCAATTTTAATTAAAAATAAATAACTTATACGAACTTATTTCATTTAAATCTGTTTAATATATTTAATGTGATTAGTTTTGGCAAGCTAGAAAAGTAGTTAAGTAAAATTTGATTAGTTCACTAAGGCGAACATCATTAAATCATCAATGCAATCAGGTGAAAATTAATAATTTTTATTTTATTACTCATAGTTATTTAATGCTAAAGTGCATCATCAAGGCAAGATTTTAATATGTATCATTAAAGCAATATTCCAATTGCAACTGCAATTAGAACAAAATTAATCAACGAAATTTGTGAATATTTTATTAATTAAACGGCAAAATATGCAATACTCCACTCAAATATATTATGCAATTATTTAAATGCGAAAAATCATTATTTGATTAGTTATATTTTGTACACATTCAGTTGTAATAGCAATAAAACACAAATTTTTAATTAAATATATATTTATGTATTTGCTTAAATGTTTATTTATTTGTGCTCACAGAACAATCACTTTAGTTGAAATATGAACAAAAGTACCTCCTAATATTATGCATGTATGTGAGTTCTATTGTATTACAAATGCAAATATATATATACTTATATTTCAATGCGGTTATGCAAGTTAATAAAATTCATATAACGGTCAAAAGCAATATACGTCGTCAAATGCACAAAGTGCGCTCTCGACACCCATGTCCCAATAACTATGTTCACCTGTTTCAGATTTGCAATGAAATTCAATTGGGTGCACGTGCAAGCCAAAAGAATATCCACAAAGGCTTAGCCGGTCTCCGTTGGAGTGCGTTTGAGGACTGTGTGTGAAAGTGTGCAATTTTTTTGTATTTTTCCATCTAAATAAATGCAGAATGCACACATACATATACATATATATTTGTGCTCATTGAATCGGTCGCACAATTCGAAAACGTCAGCACTTGCAATCGCCATAGGTTAACACATATTGCCTTGAATACATACATACATACATACACATATATACAAATACATATATTTACACAGAAATGTGTAAAAAAGAGGCAACTCAACTTGAATGGGCACAAAGTGACTTAGATTAAAATCAAGTCTTATATCGAAAGATATGTAAAAAATTAATTAATTAAAATAATAAAAAATTAAAAAAAAACATAAAGAAAGCGAATAACATATTTAGATTAAACAAGAAGTCACCAAACAATATGCATATCAAATTTGTAAGAATGTTGTAGTTTGGCACTTCTTCACACATTTATAAAATTTTACTCGCCCGAATATGTCCATCCAAATCCAAATGCGTCTTTGGAAACGAACTGAATTATGAAGAATGTTGAAATGTTTGCTCTGCTGGCAACTAACAGACAGCAAATGTTTGCGGTATATGAGTGGGTGCACATAGATATATATACTATATATATATATATATACATATGTGCATATGTATAGGTGTGTGTTTGTGTGTATTTGCGTACAATGCACTGGCAAAGGAGCAACAGACTCAGACAAATACGGACACAGGATTATGTGCACGAATGTTAAAATTGAAAACCCTGCTCCTCGGAGCACTTTGAAATATTTATGAAAATCTAATTTGCACTCGACAACAACAAGAACAACAATAGAAGCAAAAACAACAACAACAAGAGCAGCAATAAAAACTGCAAAATGTTGTGCGGTTGCAGTATGCCTGTGCGTGAGCGTGTGTGTGTGTGTGTGTGTGTGTGTGTGAATGGACTGTGTTTGGACCGTTATGACTTGCATATAAATTTCTGTTTGACTATGACATAAAATTTTCCCCATTGTAAATTCGTACATACACACACACACACAAACGGACACACACACACATATATATATTCATATGTAAAAAAGTGTAAACCTTCTCTGTATTGGTATTATTTGTTGTTGTTGTTGTTGCTGATGGCATTGTAAAGCTGCTTTTGAAATATAATTTCTGTTTTTGAATGAGAATGCTCTTGTGCCACTTGACAGGTATTTTATCAAATTTGTGCAAAATAATTCTTAAAAAACGATTATTTCAATTTTCATAATTCGCATGCACACAACAAGTCAAAATGCAGATACATACATGTGTCCATGTATGTATTTATTTCATGTAGTCATGTTAGACATTTATAGCATGCAAACGCATAGTTTTTGTGTTATTCAATTACCAAGACCCCATTAGATTCCAACATATCAACGTTTGCATTTCTCTTGAAATAAAGCATAAATCATAAATCATTTGTGCTTCAGAGTCACGATCTTATGCTAAATTATACAATTTTCTCCTTTCACAAACGACTCAAACGACGAGCATCTCAATTACGAATACTTCTGCATACACAGTTTCTCATAATTGTATTATGTTCCAGTTTAAATATACAGATTATAACTGAGATGTAGCAATTTATCTAACAAGAATTTATGTAAAAGTAGCCACTTGTAGACGAATGCAAATACATCGAATAAGGAACAAGTTCATTTGGATGATGATCTAAGGGCTGCTGCTCCTCGCAAATGTACCCAAGTCAACTGGTCGCGGGCTGCTCTAAAAGTCCTTTTTTAATTTTGCGACTTTTTAAATATTGTTTAACTAATTAAAATCAGCTGTGTCGCTTAAATATTAAATGAACAAATTAACCATTTGACAACATTAATTCAGCTTTTGATGTAACTGACAGTAATTTAGAATTTGGAGTAAAAAATAACTTTAAATATTAATTTGCAACAAATAATACAAATTACCCATAATCTAGCTTTTAAATAAATATTTGTGTGTTCATGATGAAAATTAGTTTTGGTTAGCAAAATCTATTTTTCATATCGGATCTTAATGGCCTTCTTGCAGTTGATTAATTGCTTGTGTATATTATAAATGAATACAAAATCTATATCTCTACAATAATTTATTTTTATTGCTATCAGAAATATATATGTATCGATATTTATTATTCGTAAACTTGGAATAATAATAAAAGCAGCTTTCGAATTGTTTGATAGAAACACATCGACTGAGAAAGCTTTTTACCATCGCAACACTTTTGTTAAGCCTCTGCAAAGATTATTTATATTTTACCAGAGTGAAAAATATATGTATAAAAGCCAAATACATTTTTTTAACCAGCAAAAAAAATATTCGTTTGCACTCATCATGCGATTGCGTTTATTATTTTACCTATAAAAATATTATTTGTATTTATTATTGAATCTCAATTTATTGATAAAAATAAAGGAATCTTTTTTGATGTACCAAACCATTGAACGACCCACGCACAATATTCCCTTCAACGTTATTTTTCTTTTATTTTTTTTCTTTATTTTTTTCAATTTCCCGTCTATTGAAATGCAACGGAGCCAATGAAATCCTGCTGAACTTGTAATTTATCTTTGAAGCACAACTTAAAGTCGCCGGGCACCAGATTAATGCCTGTCGTTTAGCAGGTCAACTCCAACTCTTTGTCGCTCACGTTCCATTTTATGCCACTAAAGCTTACAGGCGAAGATTGGCACCCTACCTGGAGATATACTGTTAATTTCCTCGTTTCTGTCGTACGTGGGCTGCTTCACGCGCCGCTACCGCGAGGAACTGCAGCACAAGATGTGGCTGCCGAGCTTCTGCAAAATGGACGTAAGTACTGCATATTGACTTGACTGGTGGCTAAGTGCCCTGACTTAAGTGGACTCACGTTGTCTGTTACCCGGACAGCCTCCGATACCACACACTCAGGGTGTCGACCCGCTCACCCTGCTTTCGGATGACGCGCAAATTGCCACCTGGAATAATGAGGGATTGCCCATGGATGGCATGTCCACGGAGAATGCAACAATATTGCAGCACTCGACGCGCTGGCCTCTGATGATTGATCCACAGCTGTACGTATTATTTCGTATGAAAGACAAATATGATAGACCCACAGCTACCCAGTATTTTGGGGCAAGTGTTTACCCATAAATTGCTTTATGATTTTTCTAAATTGAGTCATTTTGGTGCTTTGCTGAGAGTAATATTTATTTATTTATTTAAATGTAATACAGACGTTTCTAAAATAAAGATAAAAATATATATCTATTTTTTTTAACTATAAATTAATGTTAATCAATTAAAGATTTTAAATAGAGGCATATTAGTTAATTATAATAGAAAATATTTTTTTAAGCAAAAGTAACATTTTTAAAAATAAAAATAATAATAATAGAAAACATATACAAATAAAAGCTATTGCAGAGAATAAATATAAAATATAAATATAAATATTTAAATAAAAGAATTATATTGTCTCCAGCTGCCCGTTAAACTGCCATTTGTCAAATATTTACAGGGTATATTTAATTAAATTTCCAAATTATAACGATTTAATTTTAGCCAAGGCATTAAATGGATCAAGAGTCGCTTTGGGGTTGCTCTGGTGGTGCTGCGTCTGACGCAACGTGGATTCCTTGAGGCACTTGAGAAGTCCATTTCACATGGCGATACGGTGCTGATTGAGCAAATTGAGGAGACGATGGATACGGTGCTGGAGCCGCTGCTCAGCCGGGCGCTGATCAAAAAGGGACGCTATCTGCGCATTGGCGAAAAGGAAATGGAGTTCAATCCGAATTTCCGACTCATACTGCACACGAAGCTGGCCAATCCGCATTACAAGCCGGAAATGCAGGCACAAACGACACTTATTAACTTTACGGTTACACCAGATGGCCTCGAGGAGCAGCTGCTGGCGGAAGTGGTCAAAATTGAGCGACCGGATTTGGAAAAAATGAAAACCGAGGTAACCGTCCAGCAGAACATGTTCAAAATCTCACTGAAAGCACTCGAGGATGAGCTGCTGGCCCGACTGGCCTCCGCCGGCGAGAACGTGCTCCATGACCATGCGTTGGTCCTCAATCTGGAGAACACAAAGCGCACAGTGGATGAAATCGAAGCCAAGGTGAGGGAGGCCCATGTAACCACAGTGCAAATTGATGAGACCAGGAATATCTATCGAGCCGCAGCAAAACGAGCTGCGATTTTGTATTTTGTACTCACCGATCTGAATCGCATCAATCCCATCTACAAGTTCTCCTTGAAGTCCTTCATGCATGTCTTCCGGCAGGCCATTGCTGTTACGCCCGATTCGCAGAGCTATGAGAAGCGAGTGCTCTATTTGGTGGACTCGATTACCCTGCAAACCTATCGCTATACACTACGTGGTCTCTTCGAGGCGGACAAGTTGACCTTTACCTCCCACCTGACGCTGCGGATCATGATTGCCGCCGAACAGGTGGCCAAGGATGAGACCGATTTTCTGCTACGTTATCCACATGATCCGAATACACTGTCCCCCTTGGACTTTGTGGGTCGAAGTGCCTGGGGTGGCATCAAATCTTTGACCCTCATCGAGCACTTTTATGGCATTGACAAGGACATGGAGAACTATACGAAACGCTGGCGTAAATTCATGGCCAGTGATACCCCGGAACGGGAACAGTTTCCGGGCGAATGGAAACATCGCACACCACTGCAAAAACTGTGCATTGTGAGAGCCCTGCGTCCGGATCGGATGACCTATGCCATGGCACAGTTTGTGGAGCAGACAATGGGCCGAGCGTATGCAGAGGTGCAAACGCCTCCGTTTGTGGCCATCTTCAAGGAACTCAATGCAGGAACGCCTGCTTTTTTTATACTCTCCCCGGGTGTGGATCCCATACGCGATGTGGAGCGTCATGGACAGCAGCAGGGCTTCCATGTGGATGCTGGAACGCTGGTCAACATCTCACTGGGCCAAGGACAGGAGCGGCTGGCAGAGGAAGCCATCGAACTGGCGCTCGCCTCGGGTCAGCAATGGGTTATACTACAAAATATTCATCTGGTGGTCAACTGGTTGCCCACGCTAGAGAAGCTAATCGAGCGAATAGTGTTGCAGTCCGAAACCAATGGGGAATCCAATTTCCGTCTGTTCATCAGCGCCGAGCCAGCACCGGATCCGCAATACCATATTATACCGCAGGGCATTTTGGAGTCCTCGCTGAAGGTGGTGAATGAGCCACCAGCTGGGATGGCAGCCAATCTGCACAAGGCATGGGATAACTTCTCGCAGGATACGCTGGAAACGTGCACCCAGGAGGCGGAGTTCAAATCCATACTCTTTGCCCTCTGCTACTTTCATGCGGTGGCCGGGGAGCGTCGGAAGTTCGGGCCGCAGGGCTGGAACAAGGTGTATCCATTCAATGTGGGTGATCTATCGATTTCGGCGAGTGTGCTGCACAATTATCTGGAGGGCAGTAATCGCATACCGTGGGAGGATTTGCGCTATCTCTTTGGGGAGATTATGTACGGCGGACATATTACGGATGATTGGGACAGGCGTCTCTGCCAGACGTTTCTGGAGGAGCTGCTGCAACAGGATCTCATCGATGGTGATTTTGAGCTATGTCCAGGATTTCCAGCACCGCCCAATCTAGAATTCGATGGCTATCATTGCTACATCACAGAGATGCTGCCAGAGGAATCCCCACCACTCTATGGACTGCATCCCAATGCGGAAATTGGCTTCCTCACGTCCGCCTCGGAGCAGCTGCTGCGCACCATCTTTGAGCTGCAGCCGCGGGAATCCGAGCTGAGCACCCATTGTGGGGCACCACGCGAAGAGCTGGTAAAGATCATGATTGACGACTTTCTCGACAAGCTGCAGGATGAGTTCAATCTGCAGGCGCTGCTCAATCGCGTGGAGCGCAAGACGCCATTTGTGGTCGTCGCCCTGCAGGAATGCGAACGGATGAACGCGCTCATCCGGGAGATAAAACGATCACTGCGCGAACTTATGCTCGGCCTGAAGGGGGAGCTGACGATTACTCAGGAAATGGAGCGCCTGGATTATGCCATCTTCTATGATCATGTGCCGACGGCCTGGGCACAATTGGCATATCCCAGCATGCTGGGCCTGCAGGGTTGGTTCGCTGATCTGCTGCATCGCATCAAGGAGCTGGCCGGTTGGCTAAATGACTTCAAGTTGCCCTGTGCCATCTGGCTGGGTGGGCTATTCAATCCCCAAAGCTTCCTCACGGCCATCATGCAGGAAAGCGCCCGGAAACATGATCTGCCCTTGGATCGCATGCTCATCAGCTGTGACGTGACCAAAAAACAAAAGGATGACGTCACGTATGAATGGTTCATTGAACCTGGACCACTCATCATTACTAATGCCTGTCCATTATTATAGCATGCCACCGCTAGAGGGCGCCTTTGTGCATGAACTGTATCTGGATGGCGCCAGCTGGGACTGTCAGCTTAACTCAATTGTCTCGCTGCATCCCAAGGAGCTACTCTGCGCCATGCCTGTCATCTACATCAAGTCCATCGTGCAGGAGAAACAGGAGCTGCAGCGCGTCTACGAGTGTCCACTGTACAAGACCAGGTGGGTACATTTGTGCCAGGTTGTCTAAGCAGTCTGCCTGCCAAAGCTTCATATTTTATTTCTCACTTACACTCAGAGAAAATATAGCCAGGAATTTACAAAATTGCAGCTTGCAGCTTCAAATCTAAATTTTTAGCTTATAAATTTTAAGTTCTTAAAAATTTTAAATTTTTTAAAAATAAGTTTTCCCACAATCTTATATATATATATATATAGGAAAATTGATTAAATTTTACTCAAACAAAAAAATTTGATTTCCCAAAACATATTTTTAAAAGTTGAAAACATTTTTGGATCGTTGCTTTTTTAGTATAATTTATGTATTTTTATTTTGTTTAACTTTTTTTTTGAGTGTATACTTCATTTGGTACTTTGCAGGTCGCGTGGCAACACCTACGTGTGGACGCTGAACTTAAAGACACGCGACCGCCCAGCCAAGTGGATATTAGCTGGAGTTGCGCTCCTGTTGCAGCCATGAAGCAGCATTGATACCCAGCAACCAAGTGGGTTACTCATTGTTCGCCTCGTCTCATCTATAAAATTGGTTATTGTGCTATAAGCCTCATTCATAGGCGAAGCCGATTCAATTCGATCAACTTTTATATATTTAGCACAATTACCCACACACCGCAAACTAATGTTAAATTTATTTCAGCACGTTTAAAGTTTTATAGAAAGCATAAATTAGCTATTTATCGAAGTTGGGATACTCTAAAATATTCGTATTCACATCGAGTGAGTCGATAAGAAGTTTGACTTTGCGTAAACGAAATATGAAATAATAAATTCAATAAATAAAGTTGTTTTTATCACATAACAATATCTTTTGCATTTAATGTTTCAATAAATTGTGAAATTCTTATTTAATAGTCAATTGCAGGCTTTTAGGTAGTCTTAGCAGAAGTCAAATATTTATAATACAGATCTACACATAAATAAACTAAAAGATATTAAAAGGTAATTTAATGTTACAGATAGTCTAAAAACAGCGCAAATTTGCCTCGCTCAAATACCCAACACAGTTAATTCCACAATCTGATAACTACACTCTATATATATATATATATATATATATTTAACATGTGTGTATATATTAAGCAAATATTATACGTCTCGTAAGTTCGAGACTCCACCAGCTGCAGTTCACGTGTGTCCCACACATAATTGTTATTTACTGACGCAATCAACTTGATAATTATTTCAGCCACTAAACGATCACGTGTAGTTTTTTTTTGTTTACTATCTCAATGGATTTCTCCTGTATGACTGTATTTCACAGTTTAGACCTTGCTGATAAGCCAGTGCTTATAATTATTTGATTTCACTAAAAGTTGACCCTTTCAATTAAAAATTGGGGGCTTGGCTGAGACGTCTGTGGCCGGCGTTTACCTCTTGGGCGTGATTTTCAATTAAATTTCGCTTATTAATCATGACTCAATTTCTTATTTAATTAAGTCATTTTACGCAGAACTTGAGAACTTATATAAATAATCACACATCGCAGTCACTCACCAAGGGAATGACCCTTGGCAAAACGCGAAGCTTTATCAATGTTGCCTCTGTTTCCAAGCGAAAACTTCTTATAGCCTTATCTATTTAGCCAACTAGTTTTAAAATAGACTAACAATTAACCGGGATAAAATTAAGTAAGCTTGCGTGAAAAGGTGTTTGTTTTATATATGTAAGTAAAAAAAATGAAGTGCCAAGTGGATGTCATTAAATGAACTAGGCAAATACTTATATTTAAAATTATAAAGTCATAATTAAGTTCTTAATTCAAATGTAAAGTATAGCAAAAAATATCTCATATATTCACAAATAGCGTTGGTAATAAAATTAACCTTCTCCAATTAATAAAGATTTCTTATTACTTTTTACTATTAACGTATTTTTTGCTAAAGAAATTCTTACTAAATATTAATATTATTTTAGGAATTTTTTCCTTTATGCTTTATCTATATTGAATCAGCTGAAAGTATGCTATCTTCGCCAATTTATGTATATTTTTATATAGTGCATGATCTCTTCAATAGATCAATATAAATACTCACTTTTTTCAGTGCGCATATAATTTTTGAGTGTTGGACGGATTACAGGGTATGCGTTTGTCAAGTTCTCTTTTGCACTCATTTTCTCAGCATGAAAACTCTCGCTTTGGCGTGTTCCCCGAGCACGATGAGAGCACGTGCCATACACACGCACACACACACACAATTTTTATGAGCAATCCATGCAATCGACCAATGGTCGCCCGTTCATGATCAAGGCAAGTCAGCGCAATGAGCACATTTTGTTAGCTTTCGTAGATAAAAGTTTGTCGGTCCGTTTTTCGTATTTTACCGATCGCCTGCCAGCCGCAAGTCGCCAGCCAGCAGACATTACTAATGCCAACCGGCAGCGCATTCCCCCCTCCGCCTTCCCCCCTTGACGGACGCACGCAAAGTATTTAAATGGGAAATGATGCCGTATGACAAGTCAGAAGCGAAATATTTGTGAAACGACAAGCACACAAAATTCATTGTCGTTGCCAAGAGGAACCCAAAAGCAGCACATCAAATTTTAGAAGACACATTTTGAGGTAAGTCTATAAGACAATATACATTTTGGTTTCCAAGTTAACTGCAATATATAGAGGTCGACACCTAGTCGGGAAACTGCTGCCAAATATTGCATATAGCTAATATTTGAAAATAAATTTTGAATGATTTAGCTAATAATGTGTTCACTTCCGTTTTTACAGCAAGTGCTAACAAAAATGGCCACTTCACATTTGCCGATACAAAAGTCGAAATATTATGAGCACGATGGCGAGCCCGGTTGTCAGGGTCTGGATGAATTGAATCGCATGTTTCGCAATTTCTGGGATCCCACCGCCTACTGGGTGTGCGATAAGCAGGGAACAAAGGCTCGCCTGAATCGCTGCCCGCCATCGCAGCTGTATTCCGAGGAGCTCGGACAATGTGTCCACTACGCCGAGTGGAGCTGGACGGAGCCCAAGGAGCCGCCAAGCCGTCCAAAATGAGTATCTACAGACATCTCAGTACAGAGACTACTCATCATCATCATCATCATCATCATCATCAATCAGCAACAACAGACACACACAGCTTACACTAAGTAATTTATACACTCATTTAAGTTAATCATTAAGTAGAATAAAGTCGGATGGTTTTTAGAAAACACTTTACTTATAGATCAAGAAATACACATATCGGAAAAAATCACTACAATAGCAAAAGTGTATGTTTTCAATTACAGCATTCAAGTGTCCATTAATTGTACAACAATTTTGAGCCTTGTTTAAAATTGGAATGCATTTCGGGAATGTTTCGTAAGTTTTTTTTCTCGGTTATTGTTGACAATAAGCAAATTACAATTATATATGCCTTCATATAAATAGGTGCCCGATACCAACAACCATTATTTTTTTTGGTTTTTTTTTTTTTTTGTTTAAATGATGACTTGCTGCTAGCTAGCTAAATTTAGCTAAGTTCAAGTCTCAACACAAACTATACAATTATTCGGCCTGGGCCTGAGTAGATGTGGGTTCAAGTTAGTTTAAGTGGACACATTGCCTAATCTAAATATCGGAGATTGATGACTTGAGTTTAGAGCTCAACGTGATCGCCCTGCTTGTTGATCACCTTGAGCTTCTCCTGCTTTGGTGCCTTCGTGTCCAAGCTAATCTCTTCCTCAATTGGCGCCGGTTTTGTTGGCACTGTGCGCTTTGTGGTTGTTGTTGTTGTTGCCGGCTTAGCCGTGGTTGTTGTTGCCGGCTTAGCCGTGGTTGTTGTATCTGGCTTTGCTGTTGGTGATTTCTTTTCCGTTGCCGGCTTGGGAGTTGTTGTTGTTGTAGTTGTTGTCGTCGTCTTTTTTGTAGTTGTTGTTGGCTTGGCTGTAGTCGTTGTTGTTGTTGTGGTTGTCGTTGGTTTCTTGGTTGTTTGTGGCTTTGGCGTTGTTGTAGTAGTTGTTGTTGTTGTTGTCGTAGTTGAAGCTGCCTTTGGCTTGACAGTGGTTGGTGGTGCACCCACAGAGGCCTCCAGGAGATCGCCCTCGACACGCACATTACGCACCTTGACGGTGGGTTGCTTGGCCGCCTTGGGCAACTTGATGCGTGCCAAATAGCTATTGAAGGGTGAGCCCAAATACAAATGATCCTGGAACTCGAGCACATGTGAGATGCCCTTCACGGACTGGTCAGAGCCGTGCAGTGAGCCCACAATATTGCCATTCCAATCCACACGCACCACAGTGGCGCGTTGGGGTGCCAGCAGCAAGGCCATATCACCATGGCCGACAAAATGAACGAATCGCAATGTAAACCTATTGGGATACACGCTGTTAACCAAGACAACGGGCAGCTCGAAGAGCGCCAGCATGCGGGCGAAGAACAGCCGAATGGTGGGGAATCGTGAGAAGAGCGAAAATGAGCTGGGATTCTCGCTATCGGCACTGATCACCATTGGCACCCAAATGCCCTCAGCATCGGGCGTCAAATTGTCGGGCAGGCCGGGCAGGCCATCGACAAACACTTCGCTCTGGCCAGCTTTTGGTCCCTTCAAGTGATACTTGATCAGACGCAAAGAGCCCGTCTCGGCCACCACAATGAAATCCTCCGCTGGACTCAGCGCCAATCCGTTGGCAAAGAACAGCTCATCCAGCAACACTTCGCTCACATTCTTAATACGATCGTATTTGAATAAACTATAACAAATCAACGAAAAAAAAGATAACAAAAGAAGAGAAGGGAAGAGAAATCTTTAGAAACCGGTTTTTGAGCAGCAGCAAGTGAAATGAACTCACCGTCCCGATGGGTTGGCAAACGAGGCATAGATTAAGTCATGAATACTAAAATCAGAAGAAGAATCAGTCCAATAAATGTCGCCCTCTTTACTAACGGCAACGGAATTAAAGGTTTTTGCGGGTCGTGCAATATTCTTGCCCGGTAACTCCTGATTCGGGGAGACCAACAGATTCTTACTGCGCGATGTGAGGTCAACCTTCCAGAGCCCGTAGTAGGCATCGGCCACAATCAGACTGTTGCTCAGCGTATCGAAGGCCATGCCCAAAGGACGACCACATTGCGCCTCCTCAAATTTATCCGCTGTGAAAGCAGAGATGAGATAAAACCGATCGTATATCTCTTTTCAATGTTTAATAATACTTACTGCAGGGCTGGCCAAACTTGGCCACATGCGTAATGTGGTTGGACTTGATCTTAATGATCTCACCGCCGTAGATGCCCGTGTAGATCTCGTTGTTGCGCGCCAGCAAACATTCCGGGCCAAGCAATTGGTTTTGCAGCAAACGCTCGGCGCCCTCCAAATGGAAATTCGACTCAAGTGCACCCTTCAGCTCCTTGGGCGGCACAACGCTAATGTGTAACGTACATTTTTGAATACGGTTTCCCATTTTTCAAGAAAAATTACAACTTACCTGAATTCCTTGTAGGGGAAAGTGGTGCGTGGTGGCAAACCGGGTAGCAGAATAATAATTAGATAGAATATCATGAAATTCATGATTCGCACACCCAACGCTTTGAGCAGACCCATTTTTAATTTCTTATCTGCGCCCTGTTTTAATATTTATATTGTGATTCCCACGCAAAACCGAATAATGAAAACCGAGGAGCGACACGACGACAAAGTTTAGTACGAAAACGTAAAAGTCATTGCGCCGGTGTGGAAAACAGGGCTGCACAGCAAAAAAAAAACTAAGCCCACCCTTTAAGCAACTCTGACAAAACACACCTGTGATAAAAGAAAGGTATGATAAGACATGACAACATTTTTCGGAAATTCGTAACCAAGTGGATAAGCAAGTATCATATAATGTCACAAATAGTGCAGTGCCAGTTTTTATTGATAAGAGAATATTGAAATATGTCATTGAGCTGTGATAATTTTTTATTTATTTATTTTATATATCTATTTTTCGCTGCATACCTAGCCTACATTTTTGGCTGGCTGGCAACGCTGCTGCTGAGAAATAATACAACAAATTTAAACTATCGCCAGACCACCACAATGCGAACTAGATCACTATGGCTATGGAGCGAGCCGATGCTCTTTTGTTGTTTTTTTTGTATTTATTGTGACAATCGCAGCGACGCAGTTGACAATGAGCGATAATATGATCAGCAAAGAGGAGGCCTGCGGCATGGACCAAGATCAGGAGCTGGGAGGCAAACATTACTCACGATGCAGCAGCGCAGGAAGCACCCACACACCAAACTCATCCGCACACAATTCGGGTGGGTTTTGTTGTTTTGTTTTTGGCTGACTGGGAACAGCTGATAATGTGTGGTTATATAGACATATATATATTTTTTGGCCGCCGATTTCTCTGTATTGCAGATGATGATGAGGATAGCGGCGACGCTCGCAACTCGGCTGCACCAAATTACAACTCGTCCCTGAGCTATAAGGAGCGACGTCGCTCGGCCCACACACAGGCGGAGCAGAAGCGTAGGGATGCGATCAAGAAGGGCTACGACAGCCTGCAGGAGCTGGTGCCACGCTGTCAGCCAAACGACTCGTCCGGCTACAAGCTAAGCAAAGCGCTGATCCTGCAGAAGTCAATCGAGTACATTGGATATCTAAATCAGCAGAAGCTGAAGCAGGAGGATGAGAGTGCGGCGCTCCTAAAGGAGGTAACAGCGCTGCGGATCATCCAGGCTGGCTACGAGACAATGCTGCAACATCAGCAGGCAAATCCGGGGCCGGAGGAGGCTCGCCTTACCGACGAGGCCAAATTTCAAGTGGTCAGCAAAAAAATTCTTACAATTCTCATTTAATTTTTGCTTTGTTTTGTTATTGTGTTTTTTTTATGCTAATTCGAGTCTCGTTTCGCGTTTCAGTTTCAGGCAATATTAGACGAAATGTTCGAGACGTTCCAGCACATACCGATGGACAACTTTAAGCAACTGACCGGCGGCGTTATACCCTGGCTGGAGGAGCATTGCAAGCCGCACATTTTGCGCAACATTCTCAGTCGCACACTGCAACAGATGTCGCAGGAGGCGCAGGAGATGCAGCAGCAGCAACAACTACAACAACAGCAACAACAACAACAACAGGCCATGGAACAGGAGACGGGCGAGGGATTCAGTTGATCAATTCATGTATATTGTTAAGTTTTTCATTATGTATTTTTCTTGTTTTTGGTAAATGCTTTTCGTTCATCTTTGACTTGCTTGCGTACAAATAGTAAATGCGTCATATAAGTTGTAAAAAGCCAAGCGTTTTTCTACAATTATTATTATAATTAGATATTTTTGACTTAGGTTTTATTCCAGCGCCCCCCTCAGATTAGATAAATGCCAGAGTTAAGCCAGAGATTAAAATAAAGTCAGATATCGTCACCCAAATCATATTCTGATTATTCCATTTATGCTAAACATAAGGAACTGACAGATCGCACATATATATATATATATATCAGATATAGGATATAGTAGACCAATATAAGAAATGAGATTTGAAATTTTAGGCATTTGTTAAAAATATCTTTTAAGAAAGTGCGTCAATTAAGAATCCTTTGGCTTATGGGACATATATACTAGACAGATAAGGAAGCCTTAAATTTATGACATTTATATGCGGCTGATCCGGATCAAGATCGGTTTCTTACTAAAAGACTAGTTGGCTTGGGAAAATGGAACATGGCTATATCGACGCATCTCGCCAAGATTACGCCTGGCCTGCATATGTATATATATATATATAGACTGAGTATTTAGCTATTGCTTAGTTGGCTACGCTGCTCCAGCAGCAGTTGCACAGTGGCCGCCTGCTCCGTGGCAGCCACGAGTTGCAGCAGTTTGAGCAGCGCATTTAAGGTGGGTGTCTTGTAGTGATCCACTTGCCCGCTGATCTGCAGCGTGTTTAGTAATAGCTGCTGGAAGTGCTGCAACTGGTCGGCAGTCCACACGTGACGCGCCTCGTGCTGCAGCTTGAGCAGACCGGCGTGCAGGGTGTAGATGAGACCCTCGTAGAAGTTGTCCGTTTGGAGCTGCGATGCCTGTTTGGCGCTGGCCAGCAGCACTACGGGCAGATCACAGCGGAATTCGTGGGCACGCACAAAGCAGGTGGCGGCAAGGCGACGCACTTGCTCGCACTGGTGCCGCAGCAGGCAAAAGCTGAGGCGACGGAAGCGCTGCAGCAGCGGCGTCGATTGCTGAAATTGGCGCGTGGTGCACAAATGCTCCACCTTGGAAAGAAAGCCAAGGAACAGTATGATGGAGGATGTGACGCTGTCGCCATTTTCGCCATTACCACATTGCAAGAGCATATGCTCAAAGGCCTTGGGCAGCTGGCAGGCCAACTCCTCGTAGCTCATCTCACTGGGCTCCCAGGCTAGCTTCGTCTCAAACTCGGTTGCCTGTCGCTGACCCACCAGCTTGCCCAGCGTCGCTCCAAACAGCTGCAGTGCCCCATTCGAGATGGTCCACTCGGTGTCAATGTGCGCCATTGCCACCAGCATAATCTCATTGTAGTACTTGCACATGGCCGGACGCAGTTCCGTATCCCGCACCAGCACGCACAGATAATGCAGCGCCAGCGCTTCCCAGCGGTCGAGATTATTACTGCTGCTGTTGTTGCTGTTGGCGGCAGCGGCGCCGGCGTCAGCAGAGGAGCCATCATTTAGACGCTGCAGAATGCGCTGCACAATGCGATGGAGCAGTAGACGCTGGCGCGGATCATCGTTTTTGAGGACATGCAGAAACATGATGGAGAAACCGGCGCCACGTCGTGTGGTGCTTACCTGCCGGCACTCAAAGAGCAGCTGCCGCTCCAGACAGGCGTGCAGCAGCTGGAATCCCCGATCTTCGCTGGCAAACCGACAGGTCATGGCACGCGTCAGTTTGCCAATGCTGAGGCCGGCCGCCTCAATGGCGCCCTTGTGCCGGCAGCGAGTCAACACAGCCACATTCAACTCCAAGCAGCGCTGCAGTGCATCACAGTCCGGCTGGCCATCAATCTCGCGCAGCAACGCACAACCCACGCTGGTGGCCAAATCGCAACAGGCCTACAAATATACAAATATAAACATGGATAGATATTCACTGGCAAAAATAAGTTCAGCTCACCTTTAAAGTAAGCCAGAAGCTCATGAGCAAATACTTGCGACAGGCTTCGGCATCCTGGCTGGCATCATATTCACTGCCACTGACCAGCAGCTGCAGGCTCTCATCCATGTCCTGAAAACTGGCAGCGGCAACAGCAACTGGATCCTGTTCTCGCTGCGAATTCGCTAGATTCAGAAAATTCAAGATTACGTTGAGTATGCGTTCGAGTGGCGGCAAAAGTGCAGCAACAGATGCATTCAGACAGAGATCGTTGACTCCACTGACCAGCTCGTTCAGCACACAGATGTGACCAAAGAGATGGCCACCCATGCACTTTGTCGTCTGCAGTGGATCACGCTCGAAGCCGCCCAGCTTCGCAGTCAACTGCTGTAGGCATTGGTCGTGGAGCGCCTGAGCAGCAGTCTGATCCGGGAAGCTGTGCACCGCCAGCCGTGCATAATTGGTGACTAGTGCACACTCATCCACATCGGAGCTGGCAGTGAGAGTGAGGCAAAGCGCCTTGCACTGCTCGCCATCGACATGGCCCAGTTGGAGCAGCAATTCAACAGTCAGCTCCAGTGCATCATCAAAACCCTGTGGATCGTTGAGGGATTTAAAGAGCAATGCGGCCACAGCGCTTGGCCTGAAGACACCTTGCTCCTTGAGAAAGTCGCCCAATTGCTGATTCTGCAGTGTGCTGCACATTTTGGCATTCTTGATAACTTCGGCGCCGTACATTGATTTGTGCAGTATCTGCAGCATTTTAAGAGCAAAGATTCTCGGCTGATAGACATCGCAGAGCATGTCCTGTTCCACCATTTGCTGCAGCTGCGCAAAGAAGCGCCGAATATCGTGGGCCAGAGCGTCGCTGGCGACACCATCATCCACTTTGAGGGCGCGATTGAAATGCTTGGCGGTGTGATTGATTATGTTGGGCATCTTGCCCAGCATTGTGTTGCGGAACTCGGCGCTCTGCACGCCGCGATGCCGCTGCATGAAATTGTAAAAGAACTCCAGACAATCCTCGACAGCAAAATTGCCGAGATTATCAACAAGGAACTTAAAGATCAGCAGCTGTGCATCCGTTTCGAAAACGCTGCAATTGGTCAAGAGTTCAGTACTGATCTTGAAGAAGTGCAGCTTGGACGCCACATAGATCTCTTTGGCGAACATGCTGAATATGAGGATGAGACGCTGCTGTTCGGCGGCCGTGCGCGCCGTCTCCGAGCTGGCCAGAAACTCCACGATCTCAGGCTTGGCCTGCAGCAGCTGGAAGATTGCATCCCGTTGCTGGATGCGAAGAAACCACTGTGAGTGAAAGTTTTGGATTTCCGCTACGCTGCCATTGACCAGCAGTTCCACAGCAAGCGAAAGCAGCGCCGGCGAACGCTGCGTGCTCAGACTCTTCACCGGATACTGGCTGGCCGCCCGGAGACCCTTGTAGCTGAGACTCAGGCGGAGTCCGGAAAAGAATTCCGCCTCCGACTGATCGCTGGCGGCGAGCAGTTCGGGCAATGGATACGAGTTGAGGATTCCGCTGAGCAGATAGTACTTATTGCGATTCGTCCAGGGCCAGAAGGCGACAATGATGCGAAAGTAGAGAAAGGCGCGCTCCTGCTGCTTGCAGCAGTGATTGAACAGCGTCAGCGTCTCCTCACGACAGCCCACCTGGCTCTGACGCTGTAAACAGTGGTAGAAGTGCTGCAGCTGCAGCGGCAGCAACTCCAGCTTGGGAAACTTTTTCACCAACAGATTGAGGGCCTTCAGTATGTGCACCAGACTGCAGTTGTTCTGCTGCAGAGCGGCAAGGATGGACTCAATACACTTGGCCTCCACCAGTTGGGCGTCCAGGCGGGACCAGTGCTTGGTCAGCAGCACAGCCTGTAGCATAAGGAAAGCATGGGGCTGCTCGCAGCACAGTCTGCGAGGAAGGTCGGCAAAGTGCTCGTCCTCCAGCTGATATTTGTGCACGATGTGATAGTATACGCGAAAGGTGACATTCAGTGACGCCTGATTAATGCTGCCCATGTCCGATGTAGCCACTTCCCCAGTGATTATGGCGGCTAGCTTGTCGGCCACCTCCTTGGGTAGTTCATCCCCCAGAGACTGTTTAGACAACAATTTAATTATGTGAAAAAAGTATATATTTGTTGACTCACCTGCAGGTAGGCAAGGGAGTCGCTATGTTTTTGGCCTACAGGCATTGCCGCAGCCATTGCTAAACACGACCGGTGCTCGTTGCGTATAAATGTATAAATAATAAATATTAATTAAAATCACGCCCAACGCATTTCGACTGCACGTGCCGAGTAATCGATTGGGGCAACTATCGATAACAGCATGCGAGAGATGCATAGTCGAAAGTATTTGCATCGTTTTGGGCATGCGGTCTCACTGATATTAGTGCTTCAGTTCAAGATGGCGAACGATGCGAGCAAGCTACTTCTGTCTTCACATCAAGAAAAAACCAGTCATTACACGTAAATAAACACATTTAATATTGCAATTGGAGTATCATTTTATCTAACAAGAACTATTCCAACTATGTGTAGTTACCTGAAGGAATTCCGCGTGGAGCAATGCCAGTCGTTCCTGCAGCACAAATGCAACCAGCATCGCCCCTTCGTCTGCTTCAATTGGCATTTTCAAAATCAGCGTCGTCGGCGGCCCGTTCGTAAGCGCGATGGCACCTTTAACTATAGTGCAGATAATTATTGCACCAAATATGATGAAACAACTGGAATCTGTCCCGAAGGCGATGAGTGAGTATTGCTTGGGCGGGGAGACTAACTAAATAACGCCGTCTGGGCCATAGACGCCAACACGAAACGAATCAACGACGTAGTATTTTTTCTCATTTCTTCTTTGGGCTCGATTTTCTTTGCAATGTGTGTGTATCTCTTGGCTTCGTGTTTACAAACAAAAACTTTTTGCGGTCGGGTGTGCGGAACACGAACGAACTCTAGCTAAAAAGTGAAATTCACTTGTGTGTGTATGCGCGTGTGTATGTGTGTAAGCTACACATACGAGGTCACAGCCGCCCTCAGAATCTAAAAGTGAAAGTGATTTTAGCGATAGAACTCAGAAGTTCTAATCAGCGTGTGAGTGTGTATGAGTGTATCTGCCTGTGCTTGAGCGCTTTGTGCGAGGGTTGTTGCTCTCGCACACACTCACAAATGCGCAGCAGCAGCCAGAACTGCTACAAGTGTGTGCGTCATTGTTTTTATTGCGTTTTGCTTTTGCGCGTTTTTCTTGTGTCGGTTTATTTTGGTTTTTCCCCGGCGTCGTTGATTGTAATAGTAACAGTTGGCTGTGGGCAGCAGTAGGCAGTATAGCATCTAAATGTACAGTTATTGAGCAGAGCTTTTCCTCCGAAAAGCTTTGAGCGAACGAACGAATACGAACAAAAAGCGAACGACAAACGAAAATAATACGCAATTCAATTTTTCTGCAACACCAAAACAACAACAATTTTGACCCAGACTTGAAATGCTTGTATGTATATCTATATATATATACTGCTTTTGCTATTTATAGCACTCGATTAAGTCCTTTTTTGCGTCACTTGACATTTACTCACTCCATTTTTCGTTTCATTTTTATCCTCTTCCTCGCTCCTCATACAGATGCCCGTTTTTACATCGAACTGCCGGCGACACTGAGCGCCGTTATCATTTACGGTACTATAAGACATGCATGTGCGTGCACGACACGGATAGCCGGGGTTATTGTGTGAAGAATGGCTTGCACTGCGCCTTTGCGCACGGCATGCAGGATCAGCGTCCGCCGGTGTACGATATCAAAGAATTGGAAACTTTGCAGAATTCAGATATTAGTTTGGATGGCAACAATGCACAGAATGCCCTGGACAAGGAGCGCAATCTGATGAACGAGGATCCCAAGTGGCAGGACACCAACTATGTGCTGGCTAATTATAAAACAGAGCCTTGCAAGCGTCCCCCTCGTCTATGTCGTCAGGGCTATGCCTGTCCACAGTATCACAATAGCAAGGATAAGCGTCGCTCGCCCAGAAAGTACAAATACCGGTAAGATTTGTTGCTAACAAATGTCATTATCCGTTATCCATTGATTTAAAACTTTTGTTGCAGTTCTACACCATGCCCCAATGTGAAGCATGGCGAGGAGTGGGGCGAGCCGGGTAACTGTGAGGCCGGAGATAATTGCCAGTATTGTCATACGCGTACCGAGCAACAGTTCCATCCGGAAATCTACAAGTCCACCAAATGCAATGATGTACAACAGGCTGGCTATTGTCCACGGAGCGTCTTCTGCGCGTTTGCGCATGTCGAACGTAAGTGATCCTAATACTTAATTTATGCCCGAGTTCCCAGCGCTATTTGCCACAACCATGTCGGGCGATTATTATTTGTTGTTATTGAATTTAGTTATGTAGTTGATTAGGTTAATTTATTTTACGTACGTATTTAATTGTTTGTTTAATTGTTTGTTTGTCTTTTACTCACTTCCTTCCTTCTTCAACACTTTGTGTATACAAACACCCTTTGAAAAATGATATGAAAATCAAAATGTGCTATGTGCTGCTTGTCCAATTGGTCCATCCCCCCAAAAAAAGATTATGTGTTCAACGAGCAGAAGAAGCGTGATAATGAAATTACTTTAAATGAACTCATTTCCAATGGCATGTCCGGTTTGAAGGTGCAGGATGAGATCGGTAATGGCAAACTGCACACAGGACTCCTGCATCTGAGCAATAATGTATGTATTATATAGTGTGAGTGTGTGTATGTGTATGTATGCGTTTTCTTAACAACCTAACCGCACCCAACCAAAAAACAACCTGTTCACGAGCTAATCCAGATAACCGCATCAAATCGCTAGTCATTGAGTAATTTCTTACCGCTCTCATTTTTTGTATCTTTCGTTTTTTGTTTCTTTGTTTGATCTCTTTTTCGTAGTTATTAAATATTGATGGTAATAATACAACCAACAAAATGTTGGTCGATGCTTTGGAAAATACAACAAATTCCAGCAAAATCTTAAATATCTCGTTACCACTGGACAGCCATTGTGAGTAAATACAATTAATATTAATTTATAAAAATTATTTGTTATCCACTATGGTTGTGGACAAATTGGCAGCGCAAAAAAAAAATAAATTTAATTAATAAATAAATAACAGAAAAAAAGTAATAAACATAATTAACGCAAATTTTCTTGAACTATTTCTTGCAGCCTGTACATTGGACGATCCACGTGAAAACTCTCTGTCGGCAAGTCTGGTTAACAATAGTTTATTAACACGTTCCTCGGCGCCAATTAACATTCCTAATACGACACTAAGTAACTCCATTAACGGTAAGTTATTGATACTTCATTTTCTTGATAAATACTGCTCGCTAATAACAATTATCAACTTCTTGTTATAGACTTCAATTCAGGTGGCTTTGCCGTCAACATTCCCAGCAATTCGCTCACCTATAGTCCGACAAATCATGCCAGTCTATTCAATGTGTATGGTGGCTCCAATAAGCTGAGCAATTCTCTGTCGGCCGCCACACAAAATGAGAGCAATAACATCTTCTTTCCATCGCGCATCATATCGCCTGGCTTTGGCGAGGGCCTATCCATAAGCCCATCAGTTAGAATATCGGAAATGAACACCATACGGGATGACATCAACAGCAGCTCGGTGGGCAACAATATGTTTGAGAATACACTGAATACGGCTAAGAATGCATTTAGCTTACAGTCTCTGCAGTCACAAAATAATTCAGATTTGAATCGCATGACCAACGAGTTGCACAATAAAAATGCCCAGATCCAAAAGATGTCTATTCGTCTTGAGGAGCTTTTGTGCAAATTAAAGATAGCCGAAATGCACCGCGAGAATGCAAAGCAGGAGGCTCTGGAGTGGAAGGATCGTCACGATCTAGTGCATATTCAATTAAATTTGCCCGGCGAGTTGCGTGACTTGTCCATACAAAAGCTAAAACAATTGCAGGTATATGTTTATTGCGTTATATACCAACTATTATTCGTTCGTTCATTTGTTTAACAAACAAACTCATTTTGTAGTCGAAGCTGCGCACCGATTTGGAGGAGGTAGACAAAGTATTATATTTGGAGAATGCCAAGAAGTGCATGAACTGTGAGGAGAACAATCGCACAGTTACTTTGGAGCCCTGCAACCACCTGTCCATTTGCAATACGTGCGCCGGCTCGGTTACCGAGTGCCCCTACTGTCAGGTACCGGTGATAACAACACACACATAGGATCTGTTTAAGCCGTTCCAGGACCTTGGCTTAAACACATGGGCCTGATCGGTACTGAAACTAAAACTTTAATCGTAAGCACAATGTTGATTGACTAGCCGATATGCAACGAACGCATGTGAAAGAGAAAAGCGCATACATTTATAATTTATATTTTTTGTCCATATGCGAATAGTAATCTTTAATATTAGCAATTACTAGGCACAAAATATGTAATTCGTTTAGCAAGCTGCTATGCATTTGACTTTTACCACTCGTCTAATGACAAAACAGGAAAATTTAACAATTTTATTTTGTATTTTTTATTTTGTTTTCAAATGCTTGTGAACATCATGTTAATTTTAGGAATATTCTTTTTTGTTTAAACACATGTACAAGTTTATGTATATTTTGAATAGTTTTGAACATGTCCATGACTTTTTTTTGTTTGTACCCAACGCATTTGCAATACCATTGTCTATTTTAATATATATATATATATAAATATTTTTATTCAAAATTTGCTACACATGCAGTCACTATTCATTAGTAATTATTAAGAAAACCAAACCATTAACATTTAAATGATATACACCTACATATATAATATATATATAACGATCATAATTTTTTAGAAGCTTCTATGAAAGATTTTTTTACCAACAAATTGACTAACAACAAATGAAAAACCACCAGTGATTTTTATAAACAGATTGTCTAAATACATAAATATGTAATTTTATAGATATGTTCGAATTAAAAAACGAGAAAAGAAAACTTTTCAATATTTCAGACCTGAGAGATATCTAGACAAAGTTCGAATTTAGCGTCTTTGATAAGAACTCTTTGCACGACTCAAATGAATGCGAGTTTTACTTGGACGCACAATTTTTCAGTTCAATTTACTTTTTTTATGTATGTTTAAAAATAAAAATAGCATCTTTGTTTCTGGTTTTTAGCCAGTAAGTTATAAACCAATTATGCATCTATTAATATAAAGTTACACAGATAATTAACACTTACAAACTTGAGGAAAATCAACTATACAAATTTGAAAAATGTAATTATTTTGTAATTGGTGTAATTCACATTTATACTCTACTAGGTTACAATGTGATTTTGTTAGTGCTTTAAGTACGTTTCCTGCTAAAATTTATTTATTTTTTTTATTGTAATTGAAAAGCTTCCAATGAAAAGAAAGTCAAATGAATGTAAAACAATATGTCAACGTCAGAAATATATATTGGCCAATATTTACGGTACAAGAATATCGAATACAAAATATATACAAAAGAAAAATAAGAAAACAAAACAAAAATGAAGCGTGTGATTTAAAAGATTAAACAATAATCGTAACACAAGACAGCGAATACAGTCTATGAATAATGTTAACCGAAGCTAATCTAAAACCGTCTTCAACATATTTTATGCAAATACAAATGGTTAATGTATTGTAGCTTATGACAAAGTTGAGCATATATATATAATATAATGAACTCTAACGTATTATTAGTTATAAAACTAATGGCAAACAAATTGATAACATAAAGCAACAAAGTAAACTATTTAAGTATGAATTTCACATGCAGAAACTTAGGCATTTATTGAAAATAAAACAAATAAGAAAACATTAAAAAAAAATATAAAATTGATAAATGGAAAATTAAATCAATATAAATATAGCTATATACACATTATATAGGTATACAGAAAAAATATATATATTTTATAGCTAACTAGCTAAGCAGCGCAAAGGCTTTTGTGTGTATGTAGTAGCCAAAAATTAAGTAATAAACTAAACAATAATTAATAAATGTGCATGTTAATGTGTGGTTGCAATTAAATGCTTTAATATTATTATAAACAAACAAATGAATTAAAAAAAATAAGGGAAAGACAATTCAAAGCAATTAAAAGATCATTGAACACTCAAGAGGAACAAATTCATATTTTAAAAACGGTTTTATAATGGAGCTGTTGAGTGCTAAATTCAAATGCCTGTACAAATAGCTCTCTATCGAGATACCCTCTAACTCTGAACATTTTGGGCACAACGTATTTATAGCAATAAAAACTAATATAATTTACAAGCACAAACATTGTATTACTAGCAATGCAATTATGAAAAAAAAGGAAATAAATCCTCGACTACAAACAAATCGAGAAACTGAATAAACACCATTTTCATGACAACTCAAAATATACAAATCAAATAACTAATTTACTGAGACATATACACACAATGTATGGGAAATGTATGTATTTTGTATACGCTACTGTAAGAGTGATCTTTATGTGATTTTGAAACTACTTGAATATGTGATCCAGAAATATATAAAGCAAAAAAAAAAACAAAACAAAAACTAATGAAAGAAGACAAATATAAGAATTATTTATGCCAGCTCTCGACAGCATCAGCAGCAAATGAATTGTTAACAACTAAACAAAACTTGATGTACAACAATAATATTAAAACAAAAAAGATTAAAAAAAAAAACAAAGCTCCAGCTCCATTTAGAAACAAGAATAACAAATAAATCACTGACACATACATACATACATTGAGCGTTCGCCAGGCAAATTACATAAGTGAAAATGAAATATTTGAATTGAATTGAAAATGAATGTATGACACAAGAAAATAAAGAAAAATAAAGAAAAAATAAAATGAATAAATATTAAATCACTAAATGTCTAAAATATCAAATGTACTTGTAGTTAGCCTTAGAGTTCTATTTAAAAAAAAATACAAACAAAGTGAAAATGGTCAGGATTCGAACTGGCAATTACGTAGAACTAGTACAATAATAAAATGTTTGCTACTAGTTGTTTCATAGTTAATAATTTTAACAAATTATGTGTATATGTAAATGTAACTGTGACTAAAGCGGCTAAAACTCAATAGATAGCGAGAGAGAGAGAGAGAGATACACAAAATCAAAACGTTGAACACCGATTTGGAACTTTTATGTGGAAATCACGTTAACAGTTGTACTACGAATGCATACACAAAAATGTACTGTTTTAAATATGAAAACAATTAACTCAACTAAATATGTTAGTCTATATAGAAATTTAATGCAATCCAGCCCACAAATACAAAGCAACAAGTGGAAACATGCAAATGATTTTTTATAATGTGTCAAGGAAACTCTTTTAGTAGAGCAAAGAAATACAAAAGCAACTGAAACAAACATTTACTAGCAATTTTTACACGAAACTCCGAAGAACTACTCAGAAAAAATTCAGAATGCTCTACATGAGTCAACTTTTACATAGGCTATAATTTATATAACAAATATATAGAATATATCTATGACAAATACTTGTGTTACAATTACATAGCTATCGACAAAAAAGGAAACTCAACAATACAAATTTGTACGTCCTCATTTTACTGAAGATAATTGTTCTCTTCTCGATTTATTCTTTCGAAATTAAGCAAAGTTTTTCTTTGTGGTTCGCGTCCCGACTAAGCTAAGAAAAAACCACATGTAATCTCTGTGATTTCCGATTGAGCTGGCTGCCATTATTCACTAGCCATTATCTAGAACCCCAAGTCAAATGTCATAAATCGCTCAGACTATATTTGATATTATTTTTGGAGCAGCATTGGCAGTAAACGTTATTGGCTATTTCCGATCAATCATAAAAAACTCACACTGATTGGGGGCAACAATATTTTATTGTTGCTCAGTGGCAGCCCCTTAGGCACATGTTGTTGTTAAGCATGGTTATTAACTAAAGAATATATATTTATATATAAATCTAAATAGAGAATAAATATTTTTGCGTGAAAGCTTTGTCGGCAGCTAACAAATTAAACAATAGACTCAACCACATTTCGAGGGCAAACCAAACAACAATTTCCATGATTAGAAAATAAAACAATTGTACGAGTATTAAAACATTAAAACATACATTATGATAGCGTTATCAAAAAATTTGTGTAGCAATTTAGTTAACTATTTTAAAATATGTAATAAATTGTTAACAAAAAAAAAAATGCAAAATTAATTAAAGAAAACCCACGAAAAGTAAAAATTAAATGACAACCAACTCATCTCGGTGGTAAGCGAGAAATGTACTAAGCAATTAACAAATTGATGCAAACAATATGAGTGTGTATTTCTATACATACATATATATAAACTTATTAATAAAAAGTGTGTTTAAAAGGTAGTGGTGTGTGCGTTTTTATTGTTCGAGATGAGATTTGGGTGTATGTGTGTGTGTGCGAGTGTGTGTGCAGACTCGCAGAATCGCATCGACGACGAGCAGACAAAAGCCAAGGCGCTTGTGGTTCCCATGCGTGATTTCAATCTGGCCAACACAACAACAGCAACACCAATAACAACAACAACTCAAAATGCACACACACAAACACACACACACACACATTGAAGCCGAGTGAAAAGGGCAATATAAAAAGGCAAAAAGGCTGAAGACAACAACGGCAGAAACTCGTAAGAATTTTAAAATGCACGATAATCGTTCAGTGATAGCTAAGCAAGCCGACAATGCTACGAGCCCACTGCCTCGCCGCACCGTTACCCCCTAACCCCTCACCCACCAACGCAGTCAACTGACAACGGTGCCGGGCTGCCACTTTAACCTGAGCCAGCAGACGAGAGAGGATCAGGGAGCCAGTTTGGAAACAAGGTACGACGTTGCTGCTGCTGCTGCTGCTGCTGCTGCTGCTGCCGCTGCTGCTGCGATATCGCCGCGTTCGCGCGTTAAACACAAGCGCAACAATTTTTATTCTGTCAGCGAACGCGTGCCTGTATTTGTGTGGTCCCAGCCTCAAACTGGACGGTGCCTGATCGAGACTCGAGCCTCAGTCGAAGGCTGCCCCTTTGTGTGTCGACCAGTGCTGCCAACTATCGTTTGCAAAAACTGGACATGCTCAAGCCAGAAAAATGCCAAAATATTTTAAAGAAAATATCTAAAAACATATTTATTATTTTATTTGTTAGATCAAGTGCTTATTTATAACTCTTATGACGGCTTATATAATGTGATAAATGAATAATTATTTTTCTGTTAGTTTTATGTAACAACCGTCGATAACAAGGAATTCATATTTATTGTACAACCATTAAATATAAATAGTAGAAATGCATTAACTTGGAGTCGACTAACTGCATTGAGGACATTACTATTTACAGCCATGGTCATACAAATAGAATAGGGAAATGGAAACAAATCTTCAATTTAGTTCAGTTTCAGAAAAATTATATGAAGGTTTTGAACTTGTTTTTAAAGGTGTTAATTTTGTTATTAAAAATTTTCAACGTGTTTCTCACCTTCTATTTAAGTATTCAGTTTTATTTCAATATATACACATAATATTACTCGATCTCCTATAATTTTAATTACTGCTCCATCTTTGACTTATACTCAATAATCAAATAAATCCAAAATTTATTTTTTTTTTAAATTCTCATACAATGTATTGAAATCTGTTGGGAACTGGCTAAAGTGTCAGCACTGAGCATCGTTTTGGGTCCTGCCTGCCTGCCTGCCTACTGCCTGTTTGTTTGGCTGATGATCTTGCGTGGAGATCTCACGCGCATGCGCCTTCGTCCAGACGGCAGCGTTGGGCATATTAGTTGGGTGATGCATTTGGGCCATGATCTGTTTGGTTGCGGCATATAAATAGTTTTTATGAGCGCAAAAGTGTTGCCATTTTTCATTTTGGGTTAAACGGTCGCAATTCTTGCCGCACGACCAACTATTTTTAGACGCAAGCAACATTTGCGACAAGAGAGCATCAGAGTTGCAGCATCATCAGCAAATAGCATCGGCATCAGCATCAGATTCAGCATCAGCATCGGGGCTTCCATGTTCATGTTCTGCCGTGTTTCGCACGCTGCACGCTACACGCATTTCCACTCGAAACTTGTTTTTGTTGCTGTTGTTGTTTTTGCTGTTGCTGTTGCTGTTGCTGTTGTTGAATGCCCACCCCGCCTGCACATCCCGCCGTGATTTGTAACACGATACGTTTTGCCGCCGCCGTTTTGACTTGGATGCTGTGTGTGTGTGTAAGTATGTGTGTGCCTGTATGTGTCTGTGTGGGGATACGTACAATATTATAAACCGAAAACTGATCTCTGGCTCGGTGTCTGTCTCTGGCCTGGCTTCTAATGCATTTTTGTGCTCTTTTGCATTGGCTGCCTCCTGGCTGCTGCCAAGCAGCAGCAGCTCATTAGGCATTTTTAATTTGACAATGTGCGCAATTTATGTGGGAATTTCATGGCGAGCATTTTGAGTCATCGAAACGAAAGACTTAGGCAACGAACGTGGCGTGCTAACTTTTTGGTTTAACTTTGAATGTTTTCGCCGTCTGCTTGTGCTGACTGTGCTGACTGTGCTGACTGTGCTGCCTATGCTGACTGGGCAAGGCGAAATCAATTTTCAATTTGCTCCACGTTGCTGCAACTCAGCCTCGGGGCCCCTGCCAGAAGCATCCACAGATCAAAGCGAAAGACAAGAGCGAAAGAAACACAAAAAACAAAAAAAACCAAAAAAACAAAAACAAAACAGAAACCAAAAAAAATCTATTTAACTGGCACAGGCGTTGACGTTGACGTTGACTTTGGCTTTGGCTTCAACTTAACGAAGTGTGACCACCCTGCCCTGCCCCTTCTATGGTTTTGGGCGAGCATTCCTTGTGTGGTTTTTGTGGCTAACGCGCCACGAGCGGCACATAACTAAAGATAATAAAAGCGACACTGCGCAACTAGCATTTTGAAATTGAAAACTTTACAAAAAAAATCGAAAAAGAAAAAAAATTATAAAATAAAATAAAATGGCAATTTTCGAAGTTCAGGCGGGGAGTAGGACGCGTACCGAAGATGCTGCTATGGAGGCTGCAACGCTTGCCGGTCATCAACTTTCCATAATCGGCGCGCAGACAACAAACAACTTGAGCTCCAACAGCCAACAGCCTCTGCCCGCCCGCTGGGTAGACAAGAACAGCAACAACAACAACAATAACAAGAAGAACAACAACAGCAATCACAATAACAATAACAACAGCAACAAGCGCCACTTTGCTGTCAATTCAAAATGATAATGCAAACAAATATTAACCCACTCCAAGTGGACGCATGTGGCTGCCGTCGTCTCATGGCACTTTCTGACAGCCCAGCGACACTCGAGTCGACATCGACGTCGACCTGCCTTGCCTGCCTGCCTGTGTGTGGACTGTGGGAATGTGCCGCGGCTTAAATGCTTTTCCAGGCCATAATGACTTTTAATTTTTATGGCACTGGCTGCCGAGGATGCCGATGTCGTTGCTGCTGCTGCTGCTGCTTCTGCTGGTGTCGCTGCTTGGTGGCAGCAGCGCGAAGCTTAAGTCGCATATAATTCAAGTCCATCAACGCATGCGCTTCACTTGAACGCTCGCCGCTCGGCACGCCATGATACACATTTAAATACTCGCATGTTTGCCATCGGTCGCCGTCACCACTTGAGAGCTCATCCACATGAAGCAGGAGCTGCACATGTATCTAAAGATCGACACTAAGAGAAAGAGAGAGAGAGAGAGAGAGAGGGAGAGAGGGAGAGAGAGAGAGTGATGTGCTTGAAAGGGCAACTGAGGCTCATCGTTGTTTAATATTTTAAGTAAGTGCTGCTTCACGTGCATTTACCATGTTCTTTGCCCCCACTCAATGGGGCAGATGACTATGACACAAAATGTTTAACTACTGCAAAAAATTTAAATATACAATTTAAAAAAATTTATTAAATATATAAATAAATTTAAGTAGCAACAACACTGGATTAAATTATATATTTATTAACACATTCATAAAATATTTAATTGTATTTAGCAAGAAAGCAAAAACATTAAATTTTTGTTATCACCTATTCAATTTGATTAATAGCTGCTGATTATATGTGTGCAAAAATCCCAGCTCATTGTGAGCTGGCACACTTGTGGTTATTCCCATTCGCTATATAAATGTTAACATCAATAAACTAATAGACAGATGTACATATAACAATTACTTGTGAAATCGAGCTAAAATTAGCAAGAGGAAAAATGGTTGCTAACAAAATTATTATAGTTAAGCTGTCATAATAAATTTCTATTTTCTGTGTTTATTTTCTAGGAAATCTATTAAAATCTAAGGTAAAAGTTATTTAATCTGAGTTTAGCTCATTTTAAATTTTCATTCTTCAATTCTTCAGAAATATACAAAGCAATTTTTATATTCCAAAATTAAACTCTGCCTATTCTTTTCGTAGGATCTCCATTTGCATAAATTTGAGTTTCAACATAAGCATTTTGTTTCAAAATAGTCATAAAATGAGAGTGTTAACAACTCAAGCAAAAAATTAACATAAATGTTTACAAAATATAGCATTTTATAATAGATTTGATTTTTGCTACCTTTGCGCACTATGTGGCACTGTGTGGGCGTTGCATGTCGGACAACAAATGCCGCTGCATTTTTTTTTTTGTTTTTTTTTTTTTGTATATTTTTTTTGTGGTTTGTCATTGCAAACTGTTTGCCAAATACACGCCACGTGAGGCCGGTTCTCTATCTCGACACACTCTCCCTCTCTCTTTTGTTGTGTGTGTGCGTGTGTGTGTGTGTGTGTGTGCTTGCAACTCACATGGTTTTTACTCACCGTTGCTCGGCTGTTGGTCTGCTGCCGTTTAACCACATCGATCGTTGCCAGCTGATAGCACAATGGACCCAGAGCATAATGATAACTATGCTGCTTCCGACTCTCTCTCTCTCTCTTTTTGTCCCTCTGTCTATCTGTCCGTTTGGGTGTCTCTCTGTTTGCCGGCCAGGATCAAAAGGCGCACAGTTGACAAATGTTTGTACACACACAGTTGGGCTGCAGATCTGGGTCTGTGTCTGCGACCCTTTTCGTAAATGTTTATGTTGTATATTTGTTACATGCCCACCGGCCCCTGTCGGCTCCTTGGCTGGCTAGCGACTCCTTGGGTTTTTGTGTGTCCATTCAGTGGCTGCTTTTGTTGTGCAGCCTTCTGGTAGCGAATTCCTTGGAAAGCTGCGGTCGCATCCATTTGCCTAATTTCTATCACTGCCAATACAATTCCCCAATGGCATTTTACCCAGATTTATGTGAATTAAACTGCTACTCCTACTCCTATCCCTACTCCTGCTCCTACTCCTTCCCCTACTCCAACTCCGCACACCTTCTCCTACTCGCTGGTAGCCGTAAATGTCAACATCCATTAGAGATCCTAAACCGTTAGTGGCATTTGTCGCACGCTATGACGCCGCTGCGGCTTTTCAGTTAGCAACAGCGGCAACAGTCACAACAACAACAACAACAACAACAAAAGTCGCACCATGATTGAGTGGCTGTTTCCCAGAACTGGTACGAGTTCAGTATTTGGTTTTGTCGCTGCTATCGTTGGCATCGATGAACCTGTGGACAATTCCAATATGTCACCGGCAAAATCGACACTTTTTGGCCTTATTTTATGCTTTGTTTATGGCCTACGTACGTGCGCCCAAAAGTGACTTGACTATTGATTAACACTATAAATATTTTGAAGTATGCATTGGAAATGCGATTTTGGAATTGTCCACTTTATGTTATTTCGACAAAGCGATAAGCGTGAAGGCCTTAAGCTGTTAACCATGCGACAAACATAGGCCTAAATAGCATTTAGAATTCTGCAATTCAAAAAATGGCCTAAACTTCTGCCGAAAACTGTAAATTAAAAAATCACATGCCTAAATTGTTTGTCCAGCCTTGATGAAATCTTGATGCTGAGGCAATTGTATTAAAATAGATTGTCCACACTTCATTTAACAGAAGCCGATCGAAAAAGACTTAAAGCAAACGAAAAAACTAATTCATTAATATTCACCAGAAATGCAAATTTAGCTTCAACAAAATGGGTATAGCTATAAAAACTATCAATATTTAATTAATAAGCACATAAATACTGCATATGGAAACTCCAAAACACTACACTAAAACACAGACTAAGATTGGAGTTGGTAATATAAAAATGGAAAAAAAATAAAGAATGTATATTAAAATTAGTGAGTTCTTTATGATATTTAAATATTCTTAGCAATATGTAAATAATAATAAATAAATCAAAAAATTATATTTAATTAATAATATTGAAATCGATTGAAAAGGCTGTGTCTACGCCTTCATTTAAGGCTTAACTCTTCTAAATGCCTAAATAAAACCACACCCAAAAATGTAGAATAATTCTACACTTAAAAAAAAACAGATAGTATATAGTTTTTAGATGAATGCACTAAAGTATCAATTTGATTTGTGTATCTTTTAAATTACAAATTAGAACAAAGACATTAATTAATTTAGAACAAATAAATGGCTCAAAATGTAAACCACAAAAAAAAAAACAAAAGATGCACAATTCTCGGTGTTGCGTGGCTCGTTTGTAATACGAGGCACAAATTTTGTTTGCTCGTATTTAAGCTTGAGCACCTATTCTCGGGTCTGGCAAGTTGTTTTCCCATAATCATGTTGCCCTGCACTTTCAATGGGCATCAAAAATACAAGTTTAATATCGAGGTTTTATGATCGAAACGCCGAAATCAAAAAAAAAAAAAAAATGAGAAAAAAGAGCAAACCAAAAAAAAAAAAACCGTAACCCAGACCAGACCAGGCCAGGCCAGGCAGTGAGTAAGCCAATGCGATGGCGTTGGTGGGAATGGGAATGGGTATGGGTATGGGTATGGGAATGGTTATGGGTATGGCTATATGGGTATATGGGCATGGGAAGCTGTGCAGCGAGGCGGCGAGGCAGAGAGCCAGCCAGCAGCCATGTTAACAACTTCCATTAAAAGAAATTAAAAGCAGACGACGCAGCAGCAGCAGCAGCAGCAGCCACAGAAGTGGCAGCGGCAGAAAATGGCGTTGCATGCCTCTGTCTGCTGGCGTCTTTGCCTCTTGCTCTGACTCTGACTCTGGCGCTGTCTCAGCCTCTTTCCAATGGCAACAATGCACGACGCCGCCGCCGACCGTTGAATGGCCTAAGCATTTCCGGTTTTCTATTGGAATTTAAACGCAGCATCTCTGCGGCCTGCAGCATCTTGGATGTTTGCCGCCAACAGCAGGCCAACAATAAAAGTCTCTTTTGAGTTTATAACTTACATTAAAAGCTATCCATTAATATTAACATAAATCAATGACCAAAATCTAATTAGAAAACTAATCTGTCGCTGTTTATCGCAATGGTCATACAACAAAATATTTGTTATTGTTGTTTCGCAACAAAAAACAACATCATCTTCCAAAGACACACAACAAGACCAACATTATTAACTGCGCTGGTTCGCTCTCCATTTCTCAGTTAGCTTGTTTGGCTCTCAGAGTCAGAGTCAGAGATGCTGCTGCTGCTGCTGCTGCTGCTGCTGATGTCGATGCTGCCATTTATTCATGCTCATTAAGTTTTTGGCATCCCAGCGATTCCAGCGATCGTTGCCTTGTTCAGAGTGCTCTGCGCTGCCAGTTCACCACGGTGTTCATTCACAAATGAGCGCCTTAAGCAGCTCCGCCCCACACACACACACACACATACACATGCAGACACAACGTGGCACACACACCAGCGCGCATAATGAGCCACAAGAAATTTATGTGGCAGGCACATAGACAACACACACACACATGTATTCTACTTAAAGAGAGAGATACGAGCATGTAAATATATATAAATATATATATATAAATAAAAACATATATATATATATTTGTATGTATAAGCGCTGTCTGCTGGCTCAGCTTCTTTGGACTGGGAGAGCTGGGCACTGTTGCTGGCTTCGTCTGTGGCTTTGCCAGTGCCCCCGCTTCAGCTGCTGCCTCTGCCTCTGCCTCTGCCACAGCCGCTGGCTCAGCTTCTTCATCTTTAATTTGGTTCCGTGTATCTTGTTGATGGCGTTTTGCTTTTGCTTATATCTTTGCCGCTACGCCGCCAACTATTCAATTTTTATTCTTATTTTTTTTCTTATTGAAATTACGCTACGCTTTGCATTTGCATTATGCCCGCTTGCCCCACACACACACACACACACACACACACATACATATAGACACATTTTGTTCAGCAGCTGTCTCAGCTGATTAGAAACCGTTATATTGCAGCAGTTAATATTGCGGCAGGTGCACTTTAGACAAATGGCAAGCTTTTAGCTTTTAGCGCCAAACATTCTAGACTCGTGCATTGAACAGCCTTCTTTTTTTTTTGTTTATCTTTCAATATTACAGTACAAAAATCAGACTCTCTGATCGCATATCAAGTGTCAATTTTTTAGTCAAATAAGCGTGTTCGCGCCTTATTAGTGACAGAGTCCACATTGTCAACAACAAGGCGGGGGTGAGTCAAGACACAGATACAGATGCAGACACAGCTACAGGTGTTGGTAGTAGCTGAGCTGTATTGCAACTTCAGCAAAGTCAGAAGATTCTCGCAAAAAAAAAAAAAAAAAAAGAAGAAAGAAAACCTGGCTAAACAAAGTAGTCAAGCAAACAAGCTAACACAATGACAACAAAAGCAATACAAAAACAGATACATTTTGTGTGAATTTCCATAGAATAAACTATTGCGTGTGTAGATTTGTGGTTATTGTTGTCCCATTTGCATCTGGTTGACTTTGTCAGTCAATTTGTTGTGCACACTCGCCCCTTAGGTAGCGATTATAAACATATATAAACATATATATACTTAATACTGGGAATCACAGTGCATTCGCAGCTTTTTTTTTTGCGATATTTGTCAAGTGCGAAATTTGTAAGTTATTATTGACGTTATTTGCGTTATCGATCGATTATTTTTATCTTTATTGTTGATATTAGTTTCGTGACCAAAAGGAACTTAAAATTCGCGAAAGATAGTAGCGCAGGAAATCAGATAATTATATGTGCTTATATATAGCAATTATAATCACCATTATTAGTTAAACATCCTGTCAACAATATCTAATCTACAAATTTGTCACAACAACACATATAAGTAAGATTTAAGGGACCAATATGGAATACACTGAATACACCTGAGATGTGCAAATAAATGACTTAAATATATAAATAAGTTAAGAGTTCTGTGAAAATTTTCATTACGCAGTGCAAGAATTTGATTAATTAATTAATTTTGTGATGTACAATTTAATGCAATTAACTTGATGGGAAATTATTTGGTTTAAAATAAATATTGGCATATTAAGTGCAAATATGTACATAATTTAATTTATAAACAAACTAATCTTAAACCGCATTTGTCGAGTGCTTCAAATTATGGCAATAAAAATATAAATTCATCATAGACCTAAGTAGATAGACGAATAGGCTGATTGTGAGCGCTATAACCAGATCGTTCCAGCACAGTCTTAGCGCCAACGGAAGTTGCTGCTCGTTCAAGTGAAGGAGTGCGTGAGGGGCGGGGGAGCAAGAAGGATGGCGGGTGACTGAATCAGACGCAGGTACAAGCAGCAAAATGGTGTAATGACAAAGTGAGCAGCGTTGGTGGCAGCGGGCAACTGAAACTAAGTAGTACTATGTATGTATATGTATATCTATATATATATATATAAATAAATATATATATGTGCATGGGTATATGTGTAAGTGAAGAAGTAGAAGAAGCGACAGCAAGAGCAGCAGGCAAAGGCAAAAGGCGAGCAAAACTGAAGCGCACAATACACAAAAAACCGGAACATTATTAATTTACAAGCAATAAAGCGAAGCCAAAAATGAAGAAAGGCAAAAGGTGAACAATGCGCAAAAAAGCAAAAAAGCAAAAAGCAAAGCAAAGCAAACGCGGCCACAGAAGCAGAAGGCTGAGAGAAGGCTGCAGCAGGCAGCAGGCGGCATGCGGCAGGCGGCAGTTAACAAGCCGCAAGAGTCGATTTCGAGTCAATAGTGCAAGTGTTAAGAGAAATTGCAGCAGCACTTACAAACACGCACACACATACAGCAACACACAAACACACACAGGCGCATCCAATTGGCAACACAGAGAGCTGGCCATGGCCATAATGAACCGTCTTCCAACATCTGTTGCCCAAAGCATTAGTACATAAGACCAATCTATGTGTGTGTGTGTGTGTGTGCGCGCAAGAGTCAAATGCGCCAGGCTAGTCATCTTGCTCGCACTGCCACACAGCGAACCAGCATAAAAATGAACGCCAAAAACGATCGTGACGAGCTTAGGTCCAATGAGCGGCACACGCATACACTCGCACAGCGAATGAACACGCGATACGCTTGTGTGCGTGCGTTTATCGACTGTGTGTGTGTCTCTATATATATTCGTACGTTGCTAGCAGCAGCGCTCCGACGACGCCGACGCCGACTGCGACAGCGACGGCGACTGCGATGCCTAGGGTTCTTGCAAAAGCACCCTCGGTACTTGGCGTACAAACTCGGTACTCGCTCGGCCGCTGGCTTCGTTTCGTTCGCTCGGATATGTCATTTGTCAATCACAGCGCGAGCGCAGCGGTTGTCGTTGTCCGTGTTTGTTGCAAAGACCGAAAGAAATACTTTGCTGTTGTTGTTGCGCTCCATTTGACAGACGCCGCAATTTAGAAATTGGAAAAAAGTTTCTAATTGAGTTGCAGAATTAAATAAAATAAAATAGAATAATACACGAATTCAATAATAATAAAAAAAAATCATATTTATACGGTGCCAAGGAGATGATAAAAATGTTTTGTTTATTTGCTTGTGGTTAAAAAACTAATTAACTAAATAACTACAAAACCAACGACGTAAAGTGCCCGAGCTCCAGTCGCTGTGATCGACTGCGATTGCGATTAGCTGCTCAACGCTTTGCCTGTAAAACAGTGAATCAAGTGCAGTGCTAATTAACCAAAAAAAAAAAAATAACGAAAGAAAACACATAAGCAAAATAAATCAAATCCATACAAAAGGATCAACGCATTCAATTGCAAATTAAAAAAAAAAAAGGAAAACATAAGCAATCCTTACACATAACCATGGATAACGAAACGGTATCGGCTCTGTGGTCCTGTGCCAGTGCCACCTGTCTGTCTCTGGATGTGAAACGACATTGCAGTGATGGCAACGTCGATGGCCAGGCGAACCAATCACAAGGGGCACCGATGACAAACGAGACTGATCCTCGCAAGCTGCGTCACATTGCGCATACGCCGCGTGGCAGCTGTTTTATGACACTGTTGCTGCTGCTGCTGCTGGCCCTGAACTTTCGGCATGCGCACAGCTGTGGACCGGGTCGGGGATTGGGCAGGCGCAGGGATCGCAATCTTTATCCGCTTGTGCTGAAGCAGACGGTGCCAAATCTATCGGAATATCAGAGCGGCGCCTCGGGTCCACTGGAGGGCGTCATCGATCGGAACTCATCCAAATTTAAGGATCTAGTGCCAGTCTACAACAGCTATATACTATTCAGAGATGAGGAGGGCACCGGCGCCGATCGCATAATGACCAAGGTAAACCCACATTTCAGCTATCAAACATTTTTTTTCTTTCTTTTTATCTATTGATAATTATACATTAACTTGATTGTAATGCATTTCAAGTGCCAAATTATACGTGTTAATCGACATTTGCTAGGCCGTCTCATAATTTATTCGACCATTTGCTGAATCATGTTTCGCCCAGTTTTCCATTGAAAAAGTCACACGCTTCTGCAATAATAATAAAATTGTAGAGTTTATGGCAACTGTGACGGAATGGAGCTCCACTTGTTTTTAACTTAGCCCAAGAAATGTACACAGAAATACTTGCGAAATTTAAATATTTTATTTTATTATCAGTGACAAAAAGTAAAGCCACAAAAAACATTTCTTAGAAGCTATCAATTGTTCAAATTACACAGAAGCCATAAATCGCGTTCATGTCAACCAGCTTTCCAATAATCTATAAACATGTTTCTAGAATGGGATCAAAATGCTTTTGATTTAGCAATAAAAAGCAAATAGGCATCAAATGGTCATTGCTTGCTCATCATGTATACACATTACACTCCACAGACCCACCTTGCCACCCCTTCACTCTCTCCTCTGCAAGCCCCCTTTCTCTGCGTTTTGCTCCGATAGCAGAGCAGGTGGCACGCGAACATTTTATTGCTTATCGCATTGGCCGGGCTGATATCACATTCGCATGCCAACTTGATAGTAATCGTTGACACAAATGCGTGTTAAGCCATTGCCAATAAATTTAGCAGCAGAAGCAGCAGCAGCAGCGACAGCACGGAGCAATTTATCTTATCGCACCAAAACTGGCAAAAAAACAATTTGCAAAAAGCAAGGGGGGGGGTGGTGTGCAGCGGGTGAAGTGAATGAAGCGGGTGCATTGGATACTTCACTTGACTTGTGACAAGTGTTTAATGACTGCGGCAACAGCAGCTAAAATTAGTTAACAGCTGGGGAAAGCCAATTTGTCATAACAGTTGCCAATTTGTTCAGCCAAAACAGTCATCTCTCTGCAAAATGTTACTTTTACAACTTAGAATTTTGCTAAAATAAACCAAAATGTTGACTGGGTATTCATTTTTATATTTATAGATTGGTCTATGATAAACAAAAAAAAAAACGATCAGAAAAAAACGTTTTGGTTATTATAGTTATTTATTAAATTGGACTTAAAAAAAAAAATTTAATAAGTGTTTTATCTGTTTCAATTTGTTTTATAATATTTTAAAAACGTTTTAAAATTTAAAGAGAATATAGAAAATGGTCACTGAAAATTGTGTCTTAAAAATTAAAATCAAATCAGTGCATTTAATAAAAAAATTCAAATTTGTCAATGATCACTGTAATTTGGAGGCACTTAATATTCTTAGCTCATTCGCATAAAGCTATTTATTTTTTTTTTCCTAATTTCTATAGGAATTTGTACATTGATAAGGCGCTGACTTGCAACAAATTCAAGCAAACTGTTTGTGTAATAGATTAGGGCAAATAATTGATTATATACACAATTTCAGAGGTTTTGGTCAGATAATGTTTATGAGATGTCTATCCAGGAAGTCTGCTGTTTAATGATTATTACTAGCTATTTTTTTGTGAATCAAGATTATTAGAAAATGAATAGGCTGTAAATAACAATTGCCAGTTGGCAATTTTTCAATTGATTTTTAACTTGTTTTTATGATTGACACGCGCCCCGAAGGCAAGAAACAACTTCCAATTCAATTCAATGGCAGTTGGACCTTGAATTTGAAATGCAATTGAAGTGTTGGCAAGAACTGACAAACAGTTAACAGTTAACAGTTGCACACAGCAGCAGCAACAGCAGCAGCAGCAGCAGCAGCAATTGCCGTTAACACAGTCAAGGACAGTGAAGCTTCAAGGCTAATGCCTGCAGCAGCAAGGGCCAAGGACGAGCTGCACATAAAATGTTCGATTTGTCATTGTCACACAAACACACAAATACACACACACACACACAGACACACACACACACACACACACGCACACACAAATATTTACAACTGTTTTTCCTGCAGCTACCGTTGTGACATTGACTGAAATGCACTGAATCTTTGAATATTCCTTTATCTTATTTTATTTTCTGTTTTGTTGTTTTGGTGTTGCCCCTGAACAAGCAGCGCAACTAAATTTTATTTTATGTGCAACGGTTTTGGGACTTGCTGCTGTGCGTGAATCGGATTTGTAAGCAATTCGTTTTGGCTATTAAAGCGCCAAAAACGAACAAAATTTGCAGCTACATTTTGTAGTTTTCACTTTGTAAACTACGTGTGTGTGTGTGTGTAAGGGCTTTTAACATAAACAAATTATTGCATATTGGCGTAAGGTGATAAAAATTAAGAAAAGAAGGCGAAATCATTAAATTTAATAGTTTATGACAGTAATTGTTTTTTGTTGTTGTTGTTGCTCATCAGGTAATTGACTTATGTACGTATTTACTTGAATATGCATGTAGTGGTAGTTGCCCCCCCCCTCCCCCCACACACACCCAGCCCTGCACACATGCCACAAGATTAGACAAAGTTGCGCCGTGAAGCGTAAGCCAAATGGCATCGCCAGCAGGAGAAACCGCAGCAATCGCCGCTGCCACAGACAAAGAATGCGTCAAAAAGCCGCAGCATAAGTTCTAAAATTTCATAAATTTTGTAGCAACAATGGGGCAAAGCCAATGGTAATCTGATATGATTATTGACATGCATGCAGCAGCAGCAGCATCAGCAGCAGCATCAGCAGCAGCATCAGCCAAACCCCTACTCAGAGCTGGAGCTGATCTGTGCATCGCTTTGGTGCAGACATTGGACAAGAGCCATCAAGCATTCAGCATCAAATCAAAGATAACCCAAGAATAACAGCTGAAGGCATTATTAATAGAACACTGACATTCATTATGACTCAAAATTGATCCTATTATGACACACACACACACACACACACAAAGACAAAAGCAGATCGCATCGATGATGTCAGAGTTTCAGTTTTGAATCAGTATGAATTTAATTTATTTTTTATTTATTTTTCCTTAACTCAAATCAAATCACGTCAAATGCTGCGATAAGCAAAAATATTTGGCACAAATTCGTGGGAATATTCTGAGGCAACAAAGTAATCAAACATATCAAACAAACATCACTCAAGCAAAGTGGACAAATTGTTGAAGAAACCCCAAGACTCACACACACACACAGGCACACACACAAACACACACACACACCTATACTGTGACATTTGCCATTTCGCATTTTGAGTTTATAGTTTGTTTGTTTGGCTTTGGGAAGATTTTATATTATTATTAATCAATTTGATACTTTTACGAGCGCACTCAAGCGCAAATCTCTCAAGGATTTGTGTATTGCCCCAAAATGCCTTTCGCAGATTCTTCTGTGTTTATTTGCATACAAGTTTTATGAACTGCACACACGAGCACGAGTTGAAGAAGGCAAAAAAAAAGTCGCGATCGCGATCTACTCTCCACTATATTGGGATTTGGGATTCGAACTGGGATTGGGATGGGGATGGTGATGGGGATCGCATCGCATCGCATCGCATCGCATCTTGGCTATCACATTACGACTGCGACGCGACTGACTCACATTTCACATGTGGCGGCGACCAGATTCCTGCAAGTCATATCTGGCTGCGTCTTGGGGTAGGACAAACGTGATCGGGTTAGGCTTTTTTTTGTTGTTTTTTTGTTGTTAGCAAGGGTGGAGAGCGGTGAACGGTGAACGGTAACAACGGCATCACATCAGTGCCAATGTGCGGCTCATAACTCATCATCAAAGTTAATCACACATCAGGGATTATGGCGCTTATCATTTAAGTTGCGCCGGAGTCTCGAAAAGCTGCCTGCCTGCGACTTACCTGTCCAAATGACTCTCAGTTGAGTGTGTGCTTTTATGTGTGTGTGGCTGAGTGTGTGTGTGTGTGTGTGTGTGTATGTGTGTGGGGACATTAAATGTGAGAGCTTCATACAAGATTTAATTTACGATTTCTTCAAATTAATAGCATTTAATTAATAACAATAAAATGACGCCTTTTTATGGACATTTATTTGACATGAGATTTATGAGCGTTAGGCAAGTCCCATGAAAATGGATTGACTAACTGAGCGACTGACTGACTGACTGACTGACTATTTGGTGTTGAAATTAGCACTGATTAGTAGCGCTTTAATTGTTAAATGACGACTAATCATTAATAGTTATTACTAATTTGCCTGGCAAAAACTTAGTCGTTTTCGTGATGCCGTGCACAAATAAATGAACAAAACAAAATGCGACATAATTAATAACAACAGCCATAAGCTGGCCAAGACAAACAAGCCAAACTGAAACGAATCAAGTCGAGACAAAGGCAAAAAAAAGCCAGCCAAAAATTTCGCTGGTGGCACGACAAGATGCAATCTTAATCGGGGGCAGCAAGCTGAAATAAAAAGGGGCAACAGAAGCGCTGGCATTAATCCAATAAGCCAGTCGAACTGACAGTCTGGCAGTCATCCTGGCATGGCTGCCCCACATAGCTTTTTAATGAGTATCAATTTATATTGAAACAATCACAAAATAACCAAACACGAGCAACAATCAAATAAACAAATAAATGACAAAAGGCGTAGCCAAAGTCTCACTACAATTTCAATTCTTATTGAGTTTGTCATGCGCTTAATTAAAAAAATCCGATCAAAGGGCAGCCAAGAGAGAGAGAGGGGGTAGGGAGAGGGAGGAGTGAAAATTGCGCTGTAATAATTGCGCTGCACACACAGAAAAAAGCATAAACAATGAACAAAATCAGCAGCGACTCAAATGATAAACAAAAATACAATTTTCTAATGGAAAAATACACAAAACTGAAGAAAAATGCGAGAAAAAAAAAAAAAATGCCGAGCTGTGAATAGATTTGCAACACAAATAAACAAATTTGCTATGCGAGTCACTCATTTTCAAATAAAAAAAAAAGAGTAAAATGAGATTTTATGGTCGCTATTGTCGTCAGCGCGTCTGGCATTGATCTTGACATGGCCAACAGCTCATCAGAAGGTACTTGAATCAATCAGGGGCTTTCCATTTTTTTGCCAATTAAGTGAGGAAATCTGCTCTCGAGGAGGGCAGCCCACACACAGAGCGGCTCGCCGCGCGTTGGGCTGGGCGCTGATTGATTTGACAAAACCCAAAAAAAAAAAGAGAGAAAAAAGAGCAGAGAAGAAGAAGCAAACTTAAGTTGCCCCTAAGTGCTTGCCGCACACAAAATGTGTGGCACGCTCAAGTGGCCGCCGCCGCCGCTGCTGCTGCTGCTCCTGTTGACACATATATGCATGTTGCGGACGAGTGGGTGATATGCCCGATATCCTGTATGAATCGAGGGTGATTGCTTGCTGCTTCCTCCAAGCTGCTTCCTCAGTTGTAAGTTTTCGCTTCCTCGATCGCAATCAAGAAAGGATATGCCCATATCTGCTTACAACACACACACACACACAGACGGTCACGTGTTCATCAGCAACAACAACAACAAAACAAAAAAAGGGTGACTGTGATTTCTCAGCTCAACTTCGACTCAACTTCGACTCAGCAAGTAACTTGATGCGCTCTTGAATTATGTCGTTAAATTGTGTCGTTTCCTAATCGCTGGCCAAGCGTAATCGGAGACTGCAACAACTTGCAACTTGCAACTTGCAACTTACAACTGGCAACTGGCAACTTGCAACTGGCAAAGCACTGCTGCTAAAGCAAACAAAGCCCAAATTAGACTTGACTTTAATAGCATTTTTTTTTTTTTTGTTTTTTTTTTTTGAAATATGTACAGATGTTGAGGCACAGCTTTGCTTGACTACCCCTAATGATGATGAGCGCCTGGCAATTTGACTTGGCGCTTCTCGCGACGCCGCCTAAATGCCTGCCATTACCGTCAAATTGGCAGCTTGCAGACGATTTAAATCAATATAACTGCAATTAAAAACGCATCAGTGCAACGTTTACTAACTTCCAAGCGGTCTCTCGGCGTTGAAAGGTTTTAAGGCAAACTGCCAAAAAAAACAAAACAAAAACCAAACTTAACAACAACAAGAAAAACACAAAAATTCAAATGCTTTGCATGGCATATGTAAACAAATTGGCCGAAAGTTTGGGGCGTGGCCATAGCTGCCAAAGTTCACACCTTGTTTTTAATGTCTAATTAATGCAGGCAGCTTTTTTTTGTGTTTTTCTCCGTTTCTTGGTATAAGTACTTAAGAAGTAGTATGTGCATATGCCGTTGCATGCAACTGGCAACTGGCAACTGGCACTCGCCTATTTACACTTGTCCATGATGATGTTGTTGCGCTGTTGTTGGTGTTGGCGTTGTCTAACAGCCATGCCACTTACAATACAAACACATTATTTAGCCATCTTTTTGGGCCGCCGACGACGACGACGACGACGACGACGTCGATTGCAATGCCGCCGTTGATGCTACTTTTAAATGTTTACTTTACGCACCCGTCGGCATTTTCTACTTGGTCTGGGGCCACGCTGCTTGTTTGTGCATCGGGATTCGATCAAGCAAACGAGAGTCCAATGCATTAGCATGTTGGGTAAACAACGCCTTAAGACAAAGATTGCATTGCCAGTTGTTGTTGCCGGTTGCTGGTTGCTGGTTGCTGTTGGCCTTTATTATTATTTGCTGTTGTTGGCGTTACGCTTTTGTGCTCATTAGCAGCGGCAAGTTGAGCACTCGACTGGTTAAGCCTTTTAATAAAGCAAAGCTGCTCAACATTTATGTATCTAAAGCATGTATGCAAATAGCATTGAACTCTCTTCGTGGAATGCCAATTTTTGGACTCTGGTTGTGGTGGTCCTGCTGTCCAATTCGCTTTGCAGTCAGAGTCAAACTGTGGTGTGACAAATTAAAAACCGATTTGTGCTTGCCAACACACAACAGCACAACAAGCACAACAAACAGCAGCAGCAAACAATGCGGCACACCCAAAATCAAAACAAAAGTCCCAAAAGTCTCATCATTCTGGTGGCAAGCAGATTTTGTTGTGGCTTGTTAAAAAGGATCTTGAAAATTGATTTTACGCCACGCTAGAGAACTGCGTGCCAAATGTTTGCACACACACACAAAAGGCAACTGGCACATTCACTCACTCACACACACACACACACGCACACATCCTGTGTGTGCTGCGTTCCCGAGGCCGTTAATAATTGATTTTGTGGCTGGCCGATTGCGCGTCATGCAATGACAAAATTTGTCTTCTCTTCGTCTTCCTCTTCTTCAGCTCCTTATGTATTTTGGGCACTTAACTTCTTTTTTTTTATATTTTTGGTTTGTTGTTTTATGAAATTTCAATATTTGCACTGCCGCCAGAATCCTTTCATTTTTCCTCTTTTTGTATGCATGCGTTAAAAGCAAGAAAAACAACAGAGTGAAAAAACAAAAAAAAAACAAAACAACCAACTAAAAACTCGCCGACAAAAAAAAAAAAAATAGAATTGTTTACCTGTATTTATATATGCATATTGGAATTTTATTTAGTATCCACCGCATTGGCAAGCAAGACAAGTGTAAGACAAAAAAAAAAGAGAAGAAAAGCAGAAAAAGGTCAGACAATGTCTAATCTTTAATATTTACCTATACATATATATATGTATATATATATGTGCAAGTACTAGGGTCAGGGGCTCTGGGTCAGTGTTTGAACTGTGCATGGGCAAATAATGAAAACTAAGCCTTTGCCTTTGCCCTTGCTTTGGCCAACGACAAACACACAAACACCCAAAAAAAAAAAGAAAAAAAGAAGGAAAATGCAAACAAGACAAACACACAGCAAAATAGTCAGACTCATGTATTTGTTGAGGTTGAGTCGCAACATGTTCAAAGGATGCGGCCCAAAAACAAGCAATGTTCGATGGCCAAGTTCGTTGCTTAAGTTATTCGTTCCAGCGCTGCGCTCCCAAAATAAAAACAACAAAAAAAATAATGCAGAGAAAAACTGAAAACTGAAAATGAACGCTGGCCCTTTTGGGCAGCCCACGAAATGAATGCCTAAATACCACGCCTCTTCAACACACACACACATACACACACACACACACATATATACACACACACACACAGCTGTTGTGCTCTCCCGCTCGCAAGCCAGCGCTCTCTGTCTCACTCTCCCGCTCACCTACGCCCTCTCTTGCTCTTTGGCTTGATCTCATTGTGTGTGTGTGTGTGTGTGTTAAATATGGCGTTTTCTTTTTGTTTATTGTTGTTGTTGTATTTCTTTTTTTATTTTGGTTTTTGTTTACAGCAGCCGCTGTTGCGTCCGCCCCATTAAGAATTTCCAATTTTTTAATTGATTTTGTACTTAATATTTTGTTTTTGTTTTCCTCTTGCAGCGCTGCAGAGAGAAACTGGTCATTTTGGCCACATCTGTGTTGAACGAATGGCCCGGCGTCAAGCTGCTGGTGACCGAGAGCTGGGACGAGGATCATCAGCATGGTGAGCAGTCACTGCACTACGAGGGCAGAGCGGTGAGGATTGCCACCTCAGATCGCGATCAAGCCAAATATGGAATGCTTGCACGCTTGGCCGTCGAGGCTGGCTTCGATTGGGTCTCGTATGAGAGTCGCCGGCACATCTACTGCTCCGTCAAATCAGGTAATTTGTCATTTTACACACATAACTATAAATATATATACATATATATATATGTTGTGCTTGCATCGTTGTGGCATGTAAAATGCCAAAATGGCAATGGTGCTGGCCAGTTAGCCAGAAGTGACACTAACAAGCGTAATTTCACATGTTTCCCCAACATGCTACATACAACAACCCGCTAAGCTGACAGGCGTTGGCAAATTTTTTTTTTGCAGCCCAGTCAAATTAGCCAAGCTGCAGTTTCCCAGTTAACCAAGCTGACAGACTACAGAGACTCCACTCGTTTATTTCGAGTGCGAGCGTGTGGTAACAGAAACAGCAACAACTAAAACAAGAAACGTAAGGAAGAAGACAAAATGTATATATATATATATATATATATATATTTATATATAAAAATGGGAAGCAGCGGCAACAATTTCGAAACCGGCCCAAGTCCAGAGGAGTTAGAGCCTGAGAGTCGAGAGTCGGGTCCACAAACGACGACGACGACGACGACGACGACGACTAACCGCATGTTGTTGTTGCTGTTGTTGTTGTTGCTGTTGTTTTGACATGTTTAGGTTTGCGCCTGTCAAATTAAACGAATTGATGATACGACACCCAAAGCGTTTCTCAGGCCAGGCCGAGATGAATTAAATGCCGAGTTAAAACCTGCGCGCGGGCCTAATTGAAAAAGAGAAAAAAAACCCCAACAACACTGAAACGGCCAACAAGTTAGCAAGTGTGTGTGTGTGTGTGTATGTGTGTGTGTATGAGTATATAACTTGCTGCCATTATGGCAGTCAACCAGTTTTCCCCGAAACAAAACGAAACGACCAGAAGAGCCCAACAAGCAGAGAAAATGCAGCTAAAAGTTAGCCAACCAAAAAGGCCAAAACAATTAAGTTTTCTGGCCAAGAGAATAAGCGACAACAAGAGAGAGAGAGAGAGAGAGAGAGAGCAGTTGAGTTGTGTGCGGTATTTTGGCAATGTGATTCCATTTTTCTCAACTAGCCACTGAATATTCCAACGTGACTAGTAAATTTCCCACACAAACAAAAGAAGGCTACAAAAAAGGCCGTCAGCCACACACGAGGATGGCCATCACAATATTTTGACTTTAGTGGCCGGCCCACAACACAAGATCAAAGGATCCGGGGCCAGCGAGTGTCCTTGCGCTGTCAAACTTATTGCTTCTAATTGCGCATAAAAGAAGCCGACATAGAAAAGGTCCTTTTCGGTGTCATTGGCTGTTCGCCCAGGAATACATATCAAATGGGTCAGACACCAATGCCGACAAGTGGACTACGTCCAAGGATAACTGTGTGTGTGTGGGAGTGTGCGTGTGTGGTCCTTGCGACATGTGCTGCAACTGGCAACTGTTGCTGTTGCTATTAATAGGTAACCAGGCGATTGATTGCTGATAGGCACAGCGCCCATAAGCCACACACACGCTCTTTTGACAGTTTTGGCACAGCATTTTCACGGTGCCGCCAGTTCGTTGCCTAAGTCTTTTGTTTGTGGCCTAAACAGCAGCAGCAGCAGCAGCAGCAGCGGCGGCAGCAACGAAGAGTAATGGCTGTAAACCCTTTTGTCGACACTAATTTTTTTTCACTCTTTTTTTGTACGATTCGTGCATGTTGCTGTTGTTGTCATTGTTGTTAGTGTTGTTGCTGTTGTTGTTGTTGTTGTTGTTCTTGTGTCGCGAGCGTTCGCGCGCGCGCATTAAGGCCAGCCCCAAAGCGTGTTGTTGTCGTGTTGTCTGCTGTCCCGCTGTCCGCTGTGTGTGCTGCATGTTCATGTTAATGCTGTCCAAGCGATCAGTCACCACAACTAGTCATATACCCTCAGCATGTGCATGTCTGTGTGTGTGTGTCACTGTGTGTGTCTGCGTGTGTGTGTGTGTGTGTCTGTTGGCTGTCCTCTGTTTTGTAATAATTTATCAGTTTAGTCTTCACAACAAAGATAAAATAACGATAATTTTAACCACTTTAATGGTTTATTAATTTATGACCCTTCAAGTTCTTCACTTTCCACTCGCCGCCGACGACGACGACGACGATGAAGTCCAACGTTGCCTGAGATTTTTCTCGCCAGTTCTTTTTGTCTCTCTTCCACACATACATTTATTATGGTTCTGTTTCTGTTTCTGCTTCGATTCTTTTTTTTTCTGTTTTTTTTTTAGGTTTCACACCAAATTTTCTTGCCTCGTTTAGTTTGTTACTTCGTTACTTCCTTGGTATTATTATTTATTTTTTTTTTTTCTTTTTTTGTCTACGGTTACCGTTTGTGGCGGCTGCTCCCGTCTGAGCATCGATTATGGACCGCTTTATAGACCGATGTCTTGTATTTAATCCGCTTTTTATTGTTTCTACACTCTTGTCTGTCTGTCTGATGATGATGCTGTGCGTGAGTGTGTGTGTGTGCGTGTGTGTGTTTACCAAACGCATCAATATCAATGGAAATGGTAGGCGCATTTTCATTGGAATTTTGGTTGCGCGGCACACAACCGCAACAGCAACAATGCCACTTTTATGGCCACTCATTATAATAAAGCGCACGGTTAGTGGTCACATTATGGTTCTTGTTCTTGTTGTTGTTGTTGTTATTGTTGTTGTTGGCCTGGAATTTTTTTAATTTGAATTTTACAAGCGACAACTGCCGAGTCCAGACGAGCTTCGGGTGTGAAATATGTGCAGCCGAAAAGAAAGTTCTAAGAGTTGAATACACTTAGAAAATCAAACTGAAAACGAGCAATTTTTTTTTTTTTTTTTTATTAAGTTTATTAATTTATAAAAAAAATCTAAATTACTGTCAGAAGAACGACAATTTTTTATAACAATTAAAGTTTAATTGATTCTTTTCCAACAGCCAATTTTTTAGAATTTTCCACATTTTTTCCAAGTGTAACAAAATGTCAGACATAAATTTTCAGTTAGCTGTTAGCTGACTGGGTGGCCCAATTGCCAGCGCCTGCTTCCCGAGTAACCCAATAGCTATTAATGATGATGATTAATGTGGTTGTTGTTGCTGCTGCCGATGTTTTTGTGGGTTGCAACATGTTTTGTAATTGGAATTTTGCGCACAGGTTGGCAGGTCCTTGGGCCACAGCTACCTGAGCAGGACCTGTGCATGTGCATCCTTTGGCGTGTGTGTGTGTGTGTGGGTGTGTGTATTTGAAGTTAAGCTGCTTTGGCTCGAGCTCGAGCTCAGCCACAGTGCTCAGTGATCCCAGGGGCTAATCTTTAAGCAAAAACAAGATCACAATTTTGTTAAACTCGAAACAAAAACATCCTCGCTTGCCACTGCTGCTCTTCTCTGAGTTGTGGTTGTTGTTGTTGTTGTTGTTGTTGTCGTTGCTGTTGTTGCATGTTATTGATATGCACGACTATCAGTTGAGCAGATCGCATTTTCGTGCGTTCCTCGTGCAGTTTTTAGCGGCGGTTTTTGTTTGAAAGCCGCAAAAGGCAGTTGCCATTGTTCGTTGCTGGGTTTTGCGGGTCTGGGTTACGGGGTTACGGGTTACGGGTTACGGGTTACCGAGTCCTAACTGTGAAAACCTTTTTGACTTGTTGGGTTTTGGCAATTGGATGCTGGCCGAACCTGGGCATTATTAACGCCAAATTAGATTAGGCGCACTAATGCCATTACCTGGCCCCGTTCCCACCTCTTTGTTTTATTTATTTTGTATGTTAAGTCCACAACTCCTGAAAATGGAAAAGTTATAGCTTAAATTTTGAAATGTAAAGAAACCAGAAACCTCAACTAACCAATCCCAATTTCTCTCGCTTTGCCCTTGCAGATTCATCGTCCTCGCTTTCGCATGTGCATGGCTGTTTCACCCCGGAGAGCACAGCGCAGCTGGAGAGTGGCGCAAAGAAGCCGCTGGAAGAACTGGCCATTGGGGATCGTGTGCTCAGCATGGATGCCAAAGGGCAGACCGTCTACAGCGAAGTCATACTCTTCATGGACCGCAATCTGGAGCAGATGCAGACTTTCGTACAGCTGCACACAGATGGCGGCGCCGTGCTCACCGTTACGCCTGCCCATCTGATCACCGTGTGGCAGCCGGAGCGGCAAACGCTCGACTTTGTCTTTGCGGATCGTGTCGAGGAGCTCAACTATGTGTTGGTGGTGGATGATGCAACGGGCGGCGAGTTGCGTCCACAACGAGTCCTGCGAGTGAGCAGCGTGCGTCACCGAGGCGTTGTTGCTCCCCTCACCCGCGAGGGCACCATTGTGGTCAACTCGGTTGCTGCCTCCTGCTATGCTGTGATTACCAGTCAATCACTGGCGCATTGGGGCTTGGCGCCCATGCGCATGTGGAGCACACTGCAATCCTGGCTGCCAGCCAACGACACGCTGCGCAGCTCAAAGCTGCAGGAGAAGTCAACGCCAAAGGTGCATGCAACGGCGCAGCTGCAAAATGGTGTGCACTGGTATGCGAATGCATTGTACAAGGTTAAAGATTATGTCCTGCCACAGAGCTGGCGTCACGATTAGCAGCAGCAGCAGCAGCAGTATTGGGAGTCAATTACAACAACCCACCCTACCCCACCCCACCCCACCACCACCACACACACATTTATGCAGTTCCACATATGCCGACGTAGACGTCAAATAATTGTAATATATATTTTCTAGTTAAGTATGTATTATATCTATATGAGTATGCCTAAAAAAAAAAATAATTGTATTTCAATGTTAATTATGATTAATGCTGATCAATTCTATTTATTTATCACACACAAATTGTTGAGAATATGTTAAAAAAAAAAAAACAAAAAGAAACAAACAAAACAAAAAATGTATTTTTGACATTTTGTAACAAAAACACATTTTAGTTGTAAGTAGGCAATCCGTGGCAGAGATCATCCTAAAGTCTCAACATCAAAAAACAAGAGAAAAAAAAAGAAACAAGAACCAAGTCTTAAAACGACAATTTTAACGACTGTTGTATATTTTAAAATATTAATGCATATTTATTGAAGTGCGGATGTGAGTTCAAATTATTGGATATAATATATCATTTATAATTTTCATATGTATATGTATGTATGTATATCATTTTGTGTATATAGAAGCATTATAGTGACTGAATATCTTATTGTAATTGTGTATATAATACTTATATAATAGTTAACTGCGTATTTAAACTTAATATTTAATGAATTATAACAAAAATTGTTCCATAAATATGATTGTGTTTTTTTATTTACATTAAATGCACAAGTCAAGTCATTTCGGAAAACGTCCCCAAAGAGATGTTGCTCCGCGAGACTTAGCTGATATCCTGTAGCCAGGCTCATCGGATCACAAATCGGTCAGCATTTTTGATACAACTGATACTATATATATGCATATATATATATTTATTTTTATATTAATATTTTGAGAGAAATACTATATGTGGATGTGGGCATTATGCTGCTTCTGTTTACTAGGAGTTTTTTTTTCATGCTGCGCTTTCCGAATAGCTTCAGCAACCAATGGAAATTATGCTTTTTATTACTACAAATTTGTTAAGTATTTATGCAAAATGGCTCTCATGTGTGTATGTTGTTGTTATAACCCTATTTGCTCCCAATGACGCAGTTGGGACATGTGTAAAAATTAAAAGGAATATTAGAAGGACATTCGCTTAGGGCCCATCATAATTTAAAACTTAATTTTTCCGAAAAACCTGTTAAAATTGTAATTAACCGATTTCCCTGTTTCCCTGTTTCCCTGTTCAATTTAATACGATTAATCGCATAAGATGAAAATAGCCAAAATACTATATTTGGTATTTTTAAAGAAAGAATAGAGTATTTTTATTGAGGGACTCATTCGGTCTCACTCTTGACAGGCGTCCTTTGCACTTTTTTTTTTGTATTTGTAGTGAAATGTTAACTAAATGTCGTTTGTGTCTAGCAAAGAATTCGAATTTTCTGATATCCAATGGGCAAGCGGCTGTACGGATTCTATCATGCACAGGTCTCGAAGTCAATCCCAACGACAAGCTACCGCAATTAATTTGCGAAGCATGCAGACTGCGTCTGGAGGAGTTTCATTATTTTCGAAAACGCTGCCATGATGCCGATCGCCGCTTGAGGCATTTGAGGCGCTACGGCCGAAGAAAAGATATGCAAATATGCTACGACGACGACGAGGACGAGGAGGCACTGGATCTCAAGGACGTTGCCCAGTGCTCAAGCACAGTGTGCTCGGAGAGCAACGCTTTGTGGCGCAAGGAGGCAGCCCATATGATCCGCAGCGAGATCGAGGCCTACAAAAAGGAACTGCTTGTCCTATGCAAGCAACAGGTGCGCGAGGAGATCGAGCAACAAGTGCGGAAGGAAGTGGAGGAGCTGATCCTTGCGCAAGCCAGAAAGGATTGCCGTCTTAAAGTATTGGATGATCTCTTCTACGAAATGGAAAGCTTTTTTGTTCAGAAACGCAACGAGACGGTCTGTGATATGGTCTGCGGCTCAAAGGGATTCGTTTCGGAACTGGAAACAACCGACTTGAGTAGTCTATCAACGCTTCAAAGTCCAAATGATTGCGATGTCGGTTTGCCGACATCCATGGAGCACACAAATTCCAATGAAGTAGCTATATTAGAAGAGATTGGTAAATATGATCATTCGGCTTTAAACTGATTGATTGCTATAACAACAACAACGATTTCAGAAGATGAACCCAACAAGCAAACGCAGACGCCCACAGTGACCACAGTCAACACGGAGGACAATGCCTCCAATAAAAAAACTGTTGCTGAGCCTGTTACAATTGTCCCTTTGGCAATGGTTGAAATAAACATGGAAAATCCACAGCACAGCCATCTGCGAGACGATCTAAATAGTACACATTTTTTACCGTCCATAGTAGCAGCAACCGAAGAACGGACTCAGCAGTCTGAAATAATACCATTTGACAGACCTCGGAAAGAAGATGGATTTAAAAACACCGCCAATGACATTCCAAAACGGGGTTCTCCCTACAATTTCAGGCTGGCGACTGGTTGTAAGCAGCACAGAAAACAGAGGCAGCGTAGAACGTATGAAGCAAAGGATCGAGGCTGTTATCGATATCGACTTAGACCAAATCAACAAAAATAATAATATTTTACATGATAACTATAAATAAATATTTTTTTTTCAAATATAAATTATAATTATATATTTAAATCGTGTCGAATACTTCGTTTCGCTCTTGTGCAACCCTGCAAATCATTTCCCGCGCGAAATGTTGGCAACTGTAAACAACACTGAATGTTGGAATGTAGCTTTAACATAGCCGGATGAATGTTTGTCTTAATTTTTAAATAAATTGGAACGTGCTTGCGGACTGCCTGATACCACAATGCGAGTATATATTTGCATCATAAATAAATATGCTGCATAATTGTTATAATGTTGAGTCGAATATTAAGTTAATAAGTCCAGGAACAAATTAGGTCACTGCAACTGTTAATGTTTAGGGTGACCATCTATTGCCAGTGTGGGCTAACAACTCAATTGGTTAATTTGGCGTCTGTTGTTGCGTGCAGTTCATAAATAAATAGAAATTCAACATTTTTGAAATGACCAACGCAGACGAATTTTACCCAGATATAGAAAAGTGGTGTCGGCTTTGCCTTAAGGAACACACAGATGCCTACACCATATTTGCCGACGACGATGCACAGCTATCAGTCCCGATGCGCCTGATGGCTTGCCTCTCACTGGAGGCGAAGTCAACTGATGGCTTACCTAAAAGGATATGTGGCGATTGTCGCTACCAGCTGGAAAAATCATTTGTCTTTCGCCATCGCAGTCAGGCGGCCGATAAGAAGCTGCGCAAGCACATCCGCCTGGTTAGCATGGGTAAGAAGAGCCGCGTCTTTGTCAAACAAGTGGATGACACCGACGAGGATGAGCTGGAGATCGAAGAGTCCACGGCATTCTTAGAACAAATGGAAGAAGAGCACGACAAGCGATCGCAAAAGTTGCGCAAAAGATACAAGCAAGACTTAGAGAAGGAGTTCGCCGGTCGCCTCGAAGCCTCTCGAGAGAAACTAACTGATGATATTCGCAAGCAGCTCATGGAGGAAGTGCGTAGCGATGTGCGTCTACAACTTCGCGACGAGGTGCAGGAGGAGAGTCGCAAAGAACAGCTTGCCAAACTGTTGAGTGAACTAGAAGTTTTTCTAGCCGAAAAGAAAACCGGTCTCTGCCAGACACTCGGTGAGCTGCCAGCTGAAGCCAAGGCCAATAGCCAATCATTTCCGGTATCTCCAGCAACAGAAGCGCCAACACTAACACCAGTCCCGACACCAGCAATTAAACCGAGCCCAGCGATTGAACCGAGTCAGTCGCGCAAACGTGTTTCCATCTCTTCACCCACGGTTCAGTTGAAGCGCTGTCAAAAACTATCTGAAAATCAAGATACGGAATTTGTGCTGGAGACCGATTCCAAAGTGGATCAACTCTCGGTGGGTGATAACTCGGAGGGCTTCTCCGATATTAAAATGGTCGGCGCTGGCGAAATTGTCACTAGTAAAAATGGTGAAATTTATATCATTAATGCCAGCTCCACGGCGCCAACATCCACATCCTCAATAGAATTTCGGCAGGATAAGAGCATCACATCGTACAACAGTGAGCAACATTTGGTTACACTCTATTTGTAGCGCATCCGCAATAACTAAATTTTTATTTTCAAATTGCTACAGTTAAGGATAATGGGGACATACAGTTCACTGATGCGAAATGTGATGACTTGGGCGATGTTGTGGTATTTGATCTTGACGCCGATGTTGGCGACGAACAGCAGCTATATGAGTTCAACGACAATGTCATAATACTGGTAACTAGTCGGAGAACACTTAATTTTGATAAATATTGTTATTAACTTTTATCTTTCACTTGCAGTCAAACGAAAAGACGTCCGATGACAACCCAACTCTGACCAAACGTTCGAAGAGCGATTTTGTTTTGAAGCAATCACCGCGCAGCACCAAGCCGAGCATTGGACGTGTGAGCGATACGTTGAAGACGTTTCAGTGCCAGCTGTGCCCCATTGCGTTTGCCACAGAGAAACTGCTGTCACGCCATCTGAGCACACATATCAAAGCGCTGAAGAACGGCAAAGGCGGCGCCCTCCGGTGTCCCGTTTGCGATCTGCAGTTATCCTGTGCCAGTTCGCTCAAGCGTCACATGATCATCCACACCGGCCTCAAGCCATACAAATGTCATGAGTGTGATTTGTCATTTTCGCAGCGCGAAGTCCTCAAGCGTCACATGGACAGGCATACGGGGACCAAACGGCATCAGTGTCCGCAGTGCGATACGTGCTTTGCGCAAAAGACCAATCTGCAGCAGCACATCAGTCGCATGCACAGCAAGGACGGCGAACGTCAGCACAAATGCCACCTGTGCAAGAGTAGCTTCAATCATGTGTCGGGTCTCAGCCGCCACCTGGTCACCCATGCGGGCGTCACGTTCGCCTGCAAGGAGTGCGGCCGACAATTTAACGATCGCAGCGCTGTGCAGCGGCATCTGCAGAATGTGCATAAAATCAAGGATGAATGTTACGACGCACTGTCGGTTGGCAATGGCAATGAGGCGGAGTTTGAATAAGTTGCCTAGTTATATCATAGGTGCATCTAAGTATACTTTAAACTGTGAATCGTCTTATTATTAATATTATTTTAAAAAACATTTTTAAATTTTATTTGAAATTTTTTGTCAACTGCTCAAAATTTAATCATTTTCTTTATTGGTTTGAAACTGTGGAAAGAAGCACGAAAAGCACTCGATGACAAGACATGCGCAAGATAGACATGCATCGTTAACAAAGAACAGATTTGGAACAGTTTCAACATGATGCGGTAGTTTCATATAAGATAGCTAACTACATAGACATATGGTATACAGTATACAGTTATATCTTTTTATATAATACACATAACAGAAATGTACAGTACGCTTTATATTTAAACACTTTTAAACAATCATTTATATATATATATATATATATATATATATGGATTACGAGCAACTTGCACTTATAACTGTCTAACTAAGCTTAATAAATTAAACATCAACAAAAATAATAAACATTTAGCCAAATACGAAACCGAAATGCAATATATTAATATCAAAAGCGCCGTTTTAAATGAGATTGCATATAGTCTAAAACAGATCTGAGTAGGCCGCCTCCTTTAAATGACAACAAAGCCCGACAATTTAACTAGCTAAATATTGGAATATCTGTTGTGACGAGTAAGTTGTCAGTTTCGCCGGTTGGCCTCCCTCGCCCACTGCTATTCGGAGTTGGTCAGCGAACTGCGCTGCGATTCGAGCGTGTTGGAATCGTTGCGTTGTCGCAACATGCGCGGCTGGCTCGCAGCAAAATTGGAGAAATCCTTCATTACATCCTTGTAGGTCTCATCCTCGCCATTGTAATCATCGTTGAAGCCGATCTCATCGTTGAGACGCGTTAGGCGCAGACTACAAGCAAAAGGTATGCATATAATTTATACTATTTATAAGGTTTTATATGTTTAGCTTACAGCGTCACAATATCCGCATTCTTCTGGTCAACGGCAATGTCCAGTGCCATTTTGCCATCACTGGAGGCCAGATCGTAGGCAGCCTTATGCTTTAGCAGCAAATACACCTGGGCAATGTGTCCTTTGGCCGTGGATATGTGCAGCGCACTATAGCCAAGCTCGTCGACAGCATCGATGGCAGCTCCATTTAGCAGCAGATACTCACAAGCCATAACCGAGCCGGAGAGCACGGCCTGATGCAAAAAGGATCGCTGACGATCCTTGAGGTTCTTCCAGTGCTTGTCGGCGCCCAAGGCAAAGGCCATGCACATAACGGGAAGATTATGCACAACGGATGCTTTGTACAGCAAGAGATTAGCATCGAGCTGGGTGAAGGGCACTTCTTCCGGCTGTTCCGCATCAGATTCGCCGTCAGTGCTCTCCTGATCGCTGCCTAAGATGCCGGGCGTCTCATAGCTATCCAACGCCAGATCATCGCCAATGACCAGCAAATCATCACGCGATATACTCAGTGACATTGAGGGAATGTTTATGGACTCGTCGTCATCATCGTCGTCCAGTTCGTCGCCAGTTTTAGCGGAATTGTAAATGCTGGGATCATCGCTAAGGGTCTTGGGCAATGCTCGCTGCTGGCGTCGTCGTCGTAGCTTCTTTACTGTCCATTTACGTGTGCCGCACAGCGACAGAGTTGCACGCTTGCCAAGAAGTCCAATGCCGCCGCCGCCACCACTTCCCCCTACACCTTCATCACATCCATCGCCATTACCATCAATATTTTCCTTGGCTCCACCACTTTCAATGCTAAGCACCTCAGCCGTTTCACTGGCCAGGAAATCCTGTGGCTTGGGCATCCCGCATACAAATCGCCGTTCCACATACTTGGCCTTAATCCATGCCTCGCGCACTCCAATCTCGCACTGCTCCGTTGGCTTCCTCAGCTCACAGTCCTCACCGACGCGCGCCTCGTAGATGCGATTGACGACCTCATTGCCCAGCTCCATCATTACCTTGACGTTCTCCGTCTCCCAGGCATCTAGCGTCAAAGAGCGCACCTTGCTGTAGTGGACGCCCAGGCTGCGATGAACACCAGAGCACTCAATGCACAGCGTGATGCCCAAATTGATGGAAGCCCAACGTGGATCGGAGCCACGACAATCGCAGCACTGTGAATTTCCCGGTATTTTCAGGAACTCCTCCCAATGACTAAATATGATTCATTACTTAAAACTCTTATCAATAATAGATAATCAATAAATTCACACTCACATTCTTCGCTTCGCCGGCAGCGCATTGGGCATATTCGTCGACTGGGGTCGGGAATGATGCGTCGATGTGTGCTGTATAGCAGCTCCAATGCTGTGCTGCAGCGCCGATATCCAAAGTGACAGCATGTCTGCTGAGTCAGCTTGGAGTGTGTGAGATCTGGTTTAAGTAGAATTGAGAGTGAATAGATAATTAGTTGACCCTTGATTATTACTCACTTGGTTGGCGAGATGACCTCAAAGCAGAACCGTCGTTCTCCTTCGCTCACCGGTCGCACTGTGCAGATGCGCAAATCCTCCTCCATGACCGAAAACGAATCCTCGTTGCTGCGTTTTCTGCAAAGCGAATCCAAATCTCTTCAGCGTTATCAATCACAACAACACAACACAACAACAGAAATTCAGAATACGAATACAAAATGGCAAACAAATGAAGAGGCGATTCAAGCCGGCAATCAGAACGAATTGAAGGGGAAAAATCAAAAGAATCAAAATGAGCAAAGCAAGCAGAAACGATTGGTAAAGCTAATGGCAAAACCCACCTGTAGACCAGCTGGTTATCGCTGAGGTAGAACCAACGTCGGCACCATGTCTTAAAGCCCTTTGACTTCTTCTTGAACAGATAGCCCTCCACATTGTGCGAGGCACTGTTCGTATTTGAATCGCAATAGCGATTCACGCTCATATGCCGATTCTGCATGACCTTCTCCAGCTGCTGATAGTCGCCGCGCAGCGCATTCAAATCCTCGCTGATATTCTTGAAGAACTCGTCAAAGTCGTTGCACAAATCGAAGCCCTGATGGTAATAAGTCACGCACGCCTGATAATAGTCCAGCAGCTGCCAAAGAAAAACCAAAAAAAGAAAAACACAATTTATCAGCAAAAGAACACGTTCCAAAACCTCAACAAACAATTGCATTTATTTATATCATTATAATTGAACACGTTCATCGAACCTGCAACGGCCACACTTCAGAATCGACTGAATATGTTACCCGGCACAGGCTGACTCAATGCTGCTCAATGGGGCCAGCGATATAACAAAATAAAAGCCCATAACATACACATATAGATATGCAATGTGTAAATGACGTCATAGGCACAACAATTATTGTTGATTTAGTTTGTTTGCATTGAATACAATGCGATTTCATTCACATACTCATATCGCTTAACCGCTCGATAAGATATACAAATAAATAATAATAACTCTACTTATTGTGAAACCGAAATGCATATATATATATATATAAATATAAATATATATAAATATATATATATGCATATTTATCTATCTAGATGTTTTGTAATTCTTTCTTCTTTTGTAGCAGATATAATTATGATGTGTCATTTGTTAACAAGAGTTTGAGGTAATCTTTATGTAGTTGGGGTCGAAGTACCCCTATTCAATTTGTTTGTTATCAAAAAAGCTATTTTCTCTGTTTATAATCAGTTTTTGAAACTGAAAGTCGATTTATATGTCACAATCTAACATTTAATGCTACACTATAAATAGAGCACTACTAAATACTACTTGTTCTCCTGATTTAAAATGTAAATACTTTTTGTAGTACTAATTTATGCTCTATAAATATGTTAATATTTGTATAACTCAATAACAAATTAAAAGATAGAGTATTTCATTGGAGGTATGTAAATGTGTAAACCAGCTACTCTAATGAAACATATGTTCTTATGAAATATTTACTTGTAATTATGTGTAATTAACCGGCGATTTACGTCACTCACCGTCGATAGTATGGAAGGCACCTTGCGAGCCTGCACTAGCGTAATATAGTTGACATAGTCCAAAGCAGTGTGTTGGAAGCAAGACTTTGACGCAGATAATATATTGGCTGCCTCCTGAACTTCCTGCGGTCGATTTTTGCCAGCCTGTTGATTTTGGGGAAACACTGTTCAGAGTGTGTGCATATTTAGAATTGATTTAAATGGACTCACCTGAGCGTTCTTAATGAGCGCATTGTCATAGCCCTCGGAGACCTTCAGGAAGTGTCCTTTGTAGTCCTTGACCTGGTTAATGTCTTCCTTGACAAATACATTGAGATTCTTTAATACCGTTCGATTGGCCTGATCTAATAATATCGTATGGAATTTGTTCATTTCCTGCAAAAGAAAACCAACATTATAAGAACTAATTAAACTAAAAAAAAGAAAATCCTACGCACCTGGAAGCAATGAATTAGTTTGCCAAGCGCATTGTGCGCATTTTTATTATCAAGAAAATGATGCTGCAGATCCCACAAGGACATGGCAAATGCGCTACAAGTCGTAAAAGATAAGTCAATCAAAATATGCATGGGATAAGCAAGATAAGAATTAATTTTACCTCTGATTCTTGACATATTCCTTGCCCGAATCGACGGCCACATTGCACAGCTTGATGATTTTCTCCAACCGATGCTCCAAATGCTCAATATCCGCCTCCTCCTTGGATATGAATTGTCTGTTGGCAAATTGAGAAATTGAAGCTGTTAGCAAATGTTGATTTGAGCTGTTCTTGCTGTTCTTGATCTGTTTGTGTGTTGACTGGCTAAACAACAACATTGAGTCCCTGTCGCAAACGATTAACGCTGTGCCTGCCCAGTGTGTGCCCAATCAGCCGAGAATAAGTCATCAAGTGCTGAGGGGGCAGGAGGAGTAAGGAGAAGCCTGCAGGCATTGGCTGTAGCTCCGTAGTCTTGTTTATGTTGACTCTTTTAATTTATGCCCCTTTATTAAAGTGCTGTTTGTGCTTTTAATTAATGGCGCGCATCAAAGCCACGTCTTTTTTTCCCCCTTTTGTTTTTCAAAAACCGCAGACGCTGACAAAAACATTTTGTAGCATTTCAAGTAAAAAATATATATATATATATATTTTGTATAACCTGTTGCCTCGATGTTTGGGGCTCTCGTGAAAGCTATGAAATGGTCTAAGCTTGGCCTGCCAATTAAAAAACCATCTCTGTGCCAATTGAGAGCGAAAGCTTTGCTTTGGACAAGATTAACCCAAAACCAAGATAACGAAAATGACTGGATGAATCCCAAAATCAATATTCGAAGTAATTAAAAAAAAAAACTAAAAATTAAATCAAATTGCACTGCAGAAATGAGCGTGTTGGATTTGGCAAATAGCTGTATACTCGTGAGTTGTCTCAGGGCAATAGCAACGCACACACAAACACACATAAATACACACAATCAACTCTGTTTTGAAGAAAGACAGAAACGAATCTCGTTATGCATGAATAACAAATTCCGAAACTCTGACGATGTTCAAGGCAAGTGCAAACTTTTTTTCTATGGTGATTAAGTGGCAGCAATATTTGAGGTACCACAGAAAAGGTGCTGTCTGCTATAGTGGGGAGGGAGGGCGAGCAACGAAAGCCGTTGATAGCTCTATACTGGCACACCAGTCACGCTACAACAATATAAAAGGTGAGCTGAGCCATTGTTGTATGTATGAAGCCCAAATGCAAATATGTCAAATGCCAAATGCGGAAATAGAATGCGCATAATGCGCAGAATGAGTTCAAAAGAGTAAGGGGAAATCGGTAGGTACAAGGGGGGAGGCAGCTCAATACGCACCTGAATCTCGGCGAATCCTTTAGGCATTCTTCAAACTCAATTGTGGCGCGCATTGTTAAACATACACAAGAACACAAACACACACACACACACTCTTTTTTATTTTTGCAGTAGTTGATCTGCAATATTTGCACTGTTGGCTATTTACACACAAATTGCTAGAGCGAAATTTGGCTGATTTCAGCTGTTGCTTCTGCTTCGCAATTGATTGGTGATTTGGGAGCGAGACGAAGAGATTAAGAGAGAGAGATATGTAGTGCCTAATAATGGGCGTCGGAGTTGCACCGATAAGCGAACATTTTTCTTTCAAACAGCATTCACACATGTATGCTGAGAAACTGATTAATTAACAACTGGCGTATTGCTAGGGTACTCAACAAAAAATTTATTTGCCACAAAGCGACGCGCACAGCAAAACGTCGTCTCACTTTCTACTCGCGCTTAATAACGTGCTAAATTTGGCCAATGCTCATAGGTAGTGTTGTACAGCAACAGCGGGAGTTGATGACAAAATTGGACGGTGTGCAGCACTGGCACTGCCTTTGGTTCTTCTGATTCTTTTGCCTGGTGCTGTTTTTTTTTGTAATATAATTTGTCTATAAAAACTACAGTTGTTATCAATGCACATGCGTTTTGCATACCACTTAAAGGGGCCAAGTGCTAATTTCTCTTATGAAACTATAAAAATGAATCGCTGAATTGCAGTTGCCGTTGCCGTAGTCGCCGCTGTCTTTTTTCATTTGTTTACTCTTTGTCTTCTGTGTGCTCGTTTTAAGTGTGTTTGTGTTTCGTGTTGTTCAGAAGCAGCAGTAGCAGCAGCAGCAACCTGCATAAATCTGTGTGACGTCACACACGTTGTACACGACAAACACGCCCCGTAAAGGAAACGTTGAACTGACCGAAAGGCCGACTGACTGACTGACTGACAGCACAGCACTGCGGAATGTGGAAGTGCCACAAGTGCGGCAAACCCGTTTTCTTTGGTAATTAAAACACCCACTTACGAGAATTTGCTTACACACACACGCATATGCACATGCGAACTCACACACATGCATGTAATGTGCATGCCATTTGTTTAATTAACAACATTCAAATTATATATATATGTATATTTTCATTTCGTTTGTGTCTAACACAGCGGAACGTAAACAATCGCTGGGCTACGATTGGCATCCGGAATGTTTGCGTTGCGAGGAGTGCGGCAAGCGCCTTAATCCCGGCCAGCATGCAGAGGTATTCTAATCAGTTGCTGCATTCATTCAAGACGCAATTAATCACAATTGTTCTATTGTTTTGTTTTTCTTCTCCCTTCTGCCCGAAGCATAAAGGAGTGCCTTATTGTCATGTGCCCTGCTACGGTGCCCTGTTTGGGCCGCAACTTTTTGGTCACGGCACGCGCGTTGAGTCACACAAGAGCTACGGCGCTCAAAGCGCCCAGAAGCAAGTCGCGGCTCAGGTCAATGGACCTGCGCTGCCACGCGATCATTTGGAATCCAAGCTGAAGGTGGGTGTGCGTCATCATGTGCCAAAAACAAACAATGTTAATAAGCCTTTTATATATGCAGTTTTACAATCAGTTCTATGACAATAAAAGCCTCGAGATACGCAGCCGGGAGGTGAACAATCGTTTGATCTTGGAGGGTCAGCTACGTGTCTTTTGGGGCGTGCAGGGCGTCATTCATCTGAAGGAGGACGACGATCAGCGCACATTTATCGTGCGCAAGCGCAACTCCTGTCGTACCTCAAAGGCGGCTGATGTAAGTTTGGAAAACTTTGTTATTGAATTAAATTTGAATTTATTATATTATTTAAGTCATTTTATGTTCGTTCAGTCAACGCATCATAAAATAGATATGGTCTCTGATCTTGTTGTTAAATAAGGAACATCTTTCAAGCTGGTATCGATTGAAAAATGGTGTTCAGGAAGAAGAAAGTTTAGAATTTTAAAAGAATTTTTACTGAAAAAAACAGCATCATTTAAAAATGCGCACTAAGTAAAAGTAAATAATAGAAAGTAATCCGCCATAATAGATTACTACTTTTAAGAAAGGATTAGTCCATTAGCAACCCTTTATCCATATATTTTTAAACGATATTCGACGTTTTTAATATATATATTCTATCTTGTATTCTTCATAGGAAAGCTGTTCGGATAAGGAGAACGAAGCCAGCGAATCGGTGGCTGCACCCACCACCACCGCCAGCGAGGTGGATCCACTTTCCACGGACATATCACTGTCGGAGAGCATGACCTTTGACTCCTGCAGTCTCAATGAGATATCCGAGCTGCCGACAACGCCCGAAGATGCTTCCGCGAATGCAACAACAACAGCATCAACAACAGGCAGTAGACAGCCACTGAATGGCCAGTCGAATGCCAACAATGACGATGAGGACACAACAAATACGGATTCCTCAAGCACGCTTATTGGCAGTGGCACAGATGCCGCCACGGCCAGCACCAGCTGTGTGTCCAGCACATTGCCCTCCAAGTTGGACAATTTGGAGAAACTAGACTGGGATGATATTGACGATCTGTTGCAGGTGGAGCGACGGCTCAGCGATAAGGACAAAATCTATGGTACAATGCCGGTGAAGTTGCCCTCATCGTCGTCACAATCTTCGAGCGAGAGTTCGCCCAGTAAAACGAGCAGTGACAGCACCTCCTCGACAAACACGCAGAATAATCAAATAAACACTGCCTCATCACCGACAACGACAACGACCACAAACAACTCCACTAGCACCAGCTCAGATAATTTTATGACCGCCACTGACTCGTTGACTGCCAACACAAATACGCAAAACACTACCACTGCGAGCACCGTCAACACCACACTGGATGAGTACAAGACATTGGATGAAGCGACGCTGAAGCCAATGGATTTTGAGGATTTTAAGCGCAGCGTTCATCAGGATTATGTAAATGGTGCAAACTCGTTTCAGGAGCCCAACGATGGTACCCTAAAGCGCAATCAGCCTATCGATCCCTCACGCATCAATGACTCCTTAAAGTTCTACGGCGAGAACTCGGCCATGAGCAAGAGCTTTAACTGCGAGCACGCGCTGCGCTCTATTGATCCCACACTGATTAATGACACGATGCATTTGCGGAGCAGCACCAACTCCCCACGCTCCTCGCAGCGTCAGTATGCGTTGCAAAAGTGCGGATCGGCTTTTGCCTCCACAGCGCCCAGTCGGGAACAACAGAAGCCTTATGCGCCGGGACGCCATATCTTTGAGAAGGGCATCAATCGGTCCAAATCGGGTCCCAGCTGCTTTGTCTACTCGGACAGTGATGACGACGATGACGATGCCACACTGCGTCCCCAGCGGTTGGCCACAATGCGGCGCAGCGATGTGCCTCAACGCTACATACAAATCCAAATGAATTGCTATCCCAAAGAAGGTGCAGCTCGTTGTGCTGGCGGTGCTGAGAATGATTCGAGCCGTGCTGATGCATCATCGGTAATATAAATGTATTTTATTCTAGACAAGTCGTAACTTAACAAGTCTGATGATCAATGAAAAGAGTGAAGGGTTTTCCAAGTTCTTTAAAAACAGCAGGGATCTGTTGTGTATAAGTCCAGATCTAGTCAAATATAATTCACCGGTTGTGATACTTGTAATACTCCTTAAATTTTAAATTGTTTACTAGAATTGTTTAGAACTGCTTTGACAGCAGTCGCATTTATCGCCTGTGTACTCATTTCAGTTTACCCACGTAGACAACTGCGGAAATTGAGTGACATTAAGCACTTAAGCATATTTAAGTTGATTAGAAAATGTACTTTGTGTTTATAGCAATCAAAGCGTTATCTATTTAAATAATGCTTTCATATCACTTGTTTAAGGTATTAAGCGGCGCTGTGGCTGGCGACGAGCTCACCCAAACGGAGTCGCTCTACACGGCCACCGAGGGTAGAGGAGGTGCTCAAGCAGAAACGGGTACCAATGATGCGGGTTTGCATGTCACCGAGGATGGCGTTGTCTTGAGAAGACCACCACGCACTGGGGCTGCGGCAATCAAGCGACGCAGCGGCAACAGACGGTGAGTAAACGGATCATTAGGCTGCCCTAATCATTTGGCAACTCAATCTTATTATTATTGCAGCTCCCGTACGAAACTGAAACGCCGTTGCTCGATTAATGGCCACTACTACAATCGGGAGACCTCGTTCTTTACGCCTCCATATGGCTCGCAGATGTCTGTCTGGGTCTCGTCGCTGGTGACCACGCAGGAGGTCATCAATTTGGTGCTTGAAAAATATAAGGTGGATAGCGCCGCGGAGAATTTCTCGCTCTTCATCGTGCGCGACAATGGCGAGCAGAAGCGCCTGAAGGACAATGAATATCCGCTAATAACGCGCATCACGCTCGGTCCGCACGAGGATGTGGCACGCCTCTTTCTAGTAGATGCACGAAAAACTGATGAAATCAGGTGAGTTAACCCTTGAAGATAGCCAAATGATCTCCATATAAAGCAGTTTTCTCTTCTCAGTAATGAAGTTGCTCAATTTTTAAATCTATCGGTGCCAGAGTGTCGCGCCATTTTGGATCGCTATGATCAGGAATTGTCGCGCGAGGTGCTTAAAATCAAAGAGAGGTAAGAGTAAAATAAAATCCTTTTGAAATTTCTTTAACTAACACGGATTTTTCTCTTTTATCACTCTGCAGATATGCGGAACTTAGTCGTCGCATTGTGACACGCATGGAATCTCTTAAAGTGCATTTGTAAATGCCAGCAGAATCTCCAACTGCATCAACTTTTATATAGCCATAATGTTAAAGCGGCCAAAAAAGCGACAGCAGCTCAGCAAATAGTATTCCTTTTTAATACACTCATTTACTTATTTTCATGTAGCATTTAGACAAAATTACAAATAGTTTAGGCAATCTTCTGGCGCCCCAGTGAACAAAGAAGCAGCTGTCTCAAGTCGCATTTATTTTTGAATTATATTTTTTTTTTGTATTTGAATTAATTGTTCCAAACAAAACTAACAAAACATAATCCGGCATTTCCAATTTAGAAAGCGTTTAAGACTTGTAACTAACCAAAAAATAATTATTAATCTACCAAACCATTATAAAACTAATTTCTTTGTGTTGAAAAATCAAAATATGTATTGTATAACTATATATAAAACTTTTAAAGCCATTGCAAACAAAAAAAATAAGAAAATCACAATAAGAATTATATGTATATTTATAGTTTTTATAGCATCAAGTGCACAAATTTTTTACTGGCCATTATATAAATTAAATGAAGAAGCAAGAATAACTACATGTTACATACAATGGACTTGTTGATTGAAAATCATTTGAATATCAAAATAAACTGTAATGATTTAACAAATTTATTGTTAATTAAATGTTTTTGTTTCTGGAATGCTTGAAAGATTCCTAACAGAAATTACTTATTTGTTCAGGTTTAAACAACTAGATATAAACAAGAATTTCTCTCGAAATCAATAATTCTCCCCTAATAATGACATCTGGATATGGTTTCTACATTTCGACTAATTTTCATTGAGTATCAGTGGATTCCATTAAGTGGCCAATTATTACTGATGCGCAAGCAGAGGCCAGTTGACCCACGAAATACCCGCTGGAGTGCGACCAAAAGAACTACGAGAGCAAAAGTCAATGATGCCATTACAAATAGAGCAGCAGCAACGGGAGCGGCAACGGAAGCGGGCAGTTAAACAGCCAAACACACACACACGCACACAAAAACAGGCCGTCCCGGATGCGTTCCCATATAACAGTTACAAGGTGCTTGTTTGTGTGTGTGTGTGGCTATTAATTTAAAACTGACAGAACCTGGGAGGCCAGCGTGGTTGAGTCGATTTGGATGCTGCTTTTGGCCAGCCTGCGAGGCGCTGACGCGTTAAATGGCTACGGGGCTTTCCCCGCAATCCTGGCGACGGCGTCATCGAAGCGGGCCAAGTGTGCCAAGCGCCGAAACATAAAAATCAAAAGCCAACAGCTACCAGCAGCAGCACCAACAACAAAAATAACAGCAACTGAAGCCCATTTAAGATTTGCCGCGAACTGACGCGGCGCAGTTAAGAGCGTGACCAGAGCACTCTCGGGAGAATGAGAGACTCCAGCAAGGAGCCAGTAGTCGTGAAAGAAAATCGATTATTCTCTTTATGTTCGTTGTTTTTGGTTTTGCTGCTGCTGCTTCTGCTTCTGCTGGTTGTCGTCTGGAAGCACTTTGGCAGTTGTTGCTTGTCGCCCAGTTTCGTTGAGAACGAGTAGGCGATGGCTGGCAGGGGTTACTCTCATTGCGCATACGCCGTTGCGTACACTGAAAACAAATGTTATACATTAACTTTTTATAGGAAAGAGCTATTTATTTTTTTTTACCTATATAACAACAAATGCAGCAAAAATTACAAAAATGTTTGCGTTATTGTGAATGTATTATATAAAATGCAAAAAACTTTATTTAAATAACTCCCAAACAGTAAGCTGCTTAAAATAGTTGTTAATTAAACGAAGTAAAAGTTCTGTAGAAATAACAGCTATGTTGGCAATCCTATGCTCGCTCTCTCTCTCTTACATGTCCTGGCAACGCTCTTTTGTCGGGCGTTGCGCTTTCTCCTTGTTTGTCGCAAAATTCCAATGCCGTCTTGGGCCGAGCAAATGCAAATCGCTCAATGCGCGCTCAGTTTACGTTTTGGTCGCGTCGCCTACAGTTCAATCACGTTCCGTGTTTTTCAGCTGCATTGCAACGCTAGCGCAAAACTTACATTGTTTGTCTGTTTGTGTGTGTGTGAGCGTGCGTGCGTACTTGTGTGTGAGCGTGCGTGTGTGTGTCTGTGTGCTGTGTTCAATACTCACGCACTTGATTTTGACGAGCGTCTAGCGACTAGCGACTAGCAATTAACATTGCCATTGCGACTTGTGACAGTTCCCGCAGCAAACAGAAGTCGTCAACGTCGTCTTTTCTCGTCTCCTGTTTGTGGTTGCTTGCTGTGCTCTGCGAATCGTTGCCATGAAGCGTTTCCGCTTTCCGCTCATTGCCAGCGTTTGTCTGCTGCTGGTGTTGATGTCATCCTGTCTGCTTGGCAGCGCCGATGCCAAGAAGAAGAAATACGTTGGCGAAACGGGCGGTGATTTTGAGTTTATCGATGAGGTAAGTCCCAAATGACTACCAACTGTCTAACTGTCCTTCTGTCTGTCACTTAATAAAACTAAGCTCCTTGCCAGACCACCATCACCTCCTCACTGTGTGTCTGTGTGTGTGTGTGTGTGTTTTGGCACACATAACGCATTTTTAGTGCGCTGTTGTTGTTTCTCTCGTATTTTCTTTCTTTTTTTTGCTCGCATTTTCTTTTTTACCTTTGGCAACGCCAGTTAGGTTTCACACCAAGCAATAACAATACCAACAACAATAAACAACAACAACAACAACAACATGGACTGTAGTCATTCTTCTTACTGCTATATGTTGCCAATACGCTGTAAGCCTGAAACGCTTGTCTTGCCAATTACTCACGCAAATCCGATTTGTAGTTGCGTTGCAGTTTGCATATAGTGCAGACTTTCGGTGTTGGCCAGGGAGACAGTAAGCCATTGAGCTAACGGCTCCTGCATTCAAACCCAATAAAACAGACGAAAGTAAGAGGTGCAAAATAAAAAAAAGGTAGAAAGAAAAAAAATCTAAAAATCAATAGCAAACCATTTGGCGGCCTCATATAACTGTAAGCGTAAACTATGAAGCTTTGCATTTGTCTGTTCGTAAGCACAGTATCTCCACCCCCCTCCGCACGTTCAACGCACCCCCTCATTGTTGATTAGTTAGACACAGACGCAAAGTCGTCGTCATTTGCTGTTTGCATTGTTTTTGCAGCCATTTGCTTTTGCTCGCTCTTTCTCTCTTTCTGGCTCTCTTTTGTCCCTGTCGACATTTGGTTGCTTCGTTTTTTTGCCTTTATATTTTGGTTTGTTTGGTATTTCGCTTTTTTATCTTTTCGTTTCCTCTTTGCCTGCACGATTTCTTTTCGTTTTCTTTTTTTACTTGCCTTATGCGTGGTCATTGCTGCGTCCCTCTTAATGTCTGTGTGGGTCTGTGCTAATAGGCCCATGCGTATTCGTACAACTGCTGTCGCCTACTTGGCACACACACACACACATAAGCACATGTCGATTGGAGCCTTGAAGTGGAATATATTGCAAAGTGCTAAAGTTTTGGGTAAAAGAAAAAATAATTAGGGGGGCGTACAATCGCAGAATTTTAAATAGGTAAACAGAAACTGCCACAACCTGTACGTATGCAACAAAAATCCAATTTAAAGATTTTGCTTTACACAACTTTTCATATATACGAACATACATGAAAATAAATTATTGATCTGTGGAAATTCACCCACTGATAAGATCATCATTTACAGCAATTTCGATACCAATATATATACATATATATTTTAAACTCACATTCTACAACAAATTTCGAATTCCAAGCTGCTTAATTACATAACTAGTATCGATATCTGCTAGCAGCATATTTAATTATTATAATTATACAAAAAAAGATATGCTGTCCCATTAGCAGCCAACGGAGTAAATAAACCTGTACTATAATATTTGGGTCAAATTTTTCACCGTTGCTAAAAATCGCTTCAATATCATATATTTATAAATACATCAATTTAAAATTGTTCTATTCTCTTGCATATTTAAATTAATGGCCCTAGTGTATTTGCAATTTGAACGTCGCCTCCTATGTATTTTTCAGCAGAAAGCATTCTAATTAATATTGATTTTTGTGACTATACAAATATTTTGGGGGAAAAAAGAAGAGTTTTATCTATTGCTTTTATTAGCACTCAGTGATATTAATAACAACCCTAATGACAATCTTTTAATTGTTTATCGCAATTTATTACCATGCTGCGAAAATGCGACGAACGTTCATCTAAACTTCGTTCAGCTGCATAAATTTAATTTTGATGGGTTTTTGTTGTGTCTTCTTTTCATGGTTAATCGTATAATATCTTTGGAAGAGATATTTTTCCAATGAATTTGATTGTTTACTTTGCAACTTTGCGCTTGCAAGTGTTTAGAGATGGCATAATTTATGTAAAAAGTTTTTTACAACCAAATTGTTGCCACTCTGACGCGGTCTGAGCAACATTGAATCTAATTGAAAAGTTTTCTATTGTCATTGTTGATGTTGTTTGCTTGTTTCTTGGCCAGTGTCAAAGATTGCTAATTCAAATAGAAGCTTAAGGTATTTAGACAATATGTCTAGTCTCTGGAGATATAATTGAGTGTTTTCGCGGAACTGTCAATAAGAGGGGAATATGCTTAACTGACATTTCTGATGCCCATTTTCTTGCTATAATTGAACATTAACATTTTATCCCGAAACTTTGTTCACTTGTGTGTCAGCTCTGATTTCTGTTGATTTATAAGCCACTTTCCAAGCCATGCCATAGAAATTCATATTTATATTCAACGGTGATTTGCTTCCGGCTCGTCGGAAATTCTCAACTGACCGCGAACCCATAAAAATATGTAGCAGGAAATTCTTATAAATAACCAGAAATTGTTGCCATTACTAAAGCATATACTGTGTATAAAAATTTTGGGCTTAGCTCGGCACATTTTTATTTATATGGGCAAGTATAGTTGAGTTATGATATACATATGTATTCCATTTCCATTATGAAATTTATCTCGATTTGCATGCCTTGCATTTATTATTATTATGCACACTATTTATATACAGTATAACAAATTAGCTCAAGTTGAAAGGAATCCGCATGATTTGCAGATATTCTTATTTATTGCCCCAGTTGAGATGAGTTTGATAAATCTCTGTCTTCTGAATGTGTGCTTCTTCCAATAATCAGACAGACAAACAGCCATGCCAATTGCCATTGGAGCAGAGCACATCCAAATAGCTCTCTGTCAAGCGTACAAAATGGCACTGTTCATTTCCTTCGATTACCAACAAGCAAAGCGCTGTTTGTCAGCACAAAATAAATCTTTGCATTGTGCATTTCAGCAAGTTAAGCGAAAGAAAAAAAATGTCACTGCAGCATACAATAATAAAATGAGAAATAAAATCCACAGAGATTCTTCCAATTGAGGTCACAGAAGCTCGACTGTTCAATGCCCTGCGAGATATGACTTTGAGATACATTCAGCCCAATTATTATTATTGTGTACGACAAAGCACTAGAAATGTGTTATAGCTGAAGTTTAAAATCTCATTTCAAATTCTATATATGGTTGACTAAATATAAAACTATTTAAATATGTAAAACGAGTCCGCATGCAGATCTACAACATATTGCGTATTTAATATGATGTCTGAATTGTAACATTTTATGTTTATTTTTGTTGTTTGAGCTTTTGCATATTCAATTTAAAATGAATAACAAGCTTCAGTTCATTTAATAATTACGTTTCGAACAAAGGATTATGTATTTAATTTCATTTTGAGGCTGTGCATAGATTTTTGGCTCAAATAGCTTAAGTTGAGCATGTTTTAATATTCAATGAGATGGGCAAATATATGAGAATATTTAGTTACTTCATACTTCATTTTTCAACGAGCAGATAAATCTGTGTTACATAACTAATCTAATAGCAGCAACAATAAGAAATTTATATTCGTATCTCAAAATATATATTCATTTTGCATAAAAAAAATGTAATGTCCTTTTTTGATTGAAAGAGCTAAATATTTCGTTGTTTGTGGAACGCTTTGTTTTTTTATATATATATCATAAGATAAAAAAGTTAGAATATACACTGAAGCCAACTGAGAACTGAAAATTATAACTTCTGATAGTTGTGTGTAAATAACTATTAATTAACCAAATCTGCGTTTTTTATCCGATCTTAAAGAAAATTTTATAATTGATCTGTAATATGTCTGGGTATATTATATATTAATTGCAAGGCTATATCTTAATAATTGTATAATAAAAGCAGTTTTATTGCTATTGAAAATCGATTTCACCAAATTGGGACTGGATTCTAGAACTGATATTTCATATTTTTCCTATCTCTTAGGTTTTAATCTTTGAGCCTCTTGATACTGATTAAGAATATTTACTTTATTGTTTTGCACACACTTCCTTCAGATTGCTATACTTGTTATAATACCCTTTTGCCCATTTTTAATAAATTCAGGGTATGATATAGTCTTTGCTTGACATGTTTGTAGTGGAGAGCATTATAAGAATGTCAAGTAGATTGCCCAAGGAAGACAGGCTGCTGAGATAACAGTACTCGAACATCAAATCAGTGCGTAAAATATGCAAAACTTTCAGTAAAGGTATGTGTGTGTGTGTGAGCGTGTGTGTGTGTGTGTAAGCTTATGCACTTACTTTTTCGTTTGTGTATTTATGTATGTGTGAGCAATAATGTTGTTTTGCATAATTTGGGGTAAGCCTCACTTAAAGTGGGACACATCAGACGCACAACTGAAGCACACACACACTTACACACACTTACACACACTTGTAAGTAAAGCAAAAAAAATATATATATATTTCTATATATATTAAAATTTGTGCAAATTACGGTTTACTCATAGCTGACCACGCACGCCTTCCATCCACACATCCCGCCCACCCGCAGACGTTCAGTTTTGTTGTCAATTTCATTTTTACGACCATACAAAAAGCATATTTTGTGCAAGTTATGCAATAAAGTTTTATGCTGCCCAATGTTGTATAAACTGCCAACACGTTGTAAGAACTTTTCGTAAAACTAGCTCAATGAGGCATAATAAGGTTTCCACAAGTTGTGCATATGACAATTTACAGCTTACAGTTTGCATATAGCCAGTTGATGTATACCAAAATCGCTTTGCGTTAACAGCTAACTGGTGCTTAGTGCGCTTGATTAAAGACTCCGCTGGAGTTGGGCTTGGCTCTGTGGCAACTGCGAGTCTGTGGCAAGTTCATTTGCATGACAGCGCGCCAATCCTTTGGCTAGATTTGCATATTGCGAGTGAATGTGAATGCGGTTGCCAAAAATAGTGAAGCGAACTAACCAGCTGCATGCCGCCAAAATTGCAATTTTCCCACGAACAACTCCCCGTGGAAGGCCAGCCAGAAGATCTGATGAAAATATGACTCAAACAAGACACAACAATTCTTTTTGTGGCTGTGCAACTTATAAGCAAAGTTTACTTACTGTTTTCATAGCTGTGCATATTTTTACACTGCATAGTTTATGGCCTTGGGTCACGGTTCTCTATCTCCCTCTCTCTCTCTGTCTCTATCTCTCTCTATCTCTTTCTATCTCTCTCTAATGCAAGCACAGCTCTGTAGCGCTATCTCGCTTCGTTCATTGCTTGGTGTTTTGAGTCAAAAGTTTCACGTACACAGCTACATTAGCAAATTGTTTATATTTTACTGTGTGTGTGTTTGTGTGTGTGTGCGGGTAGGTGTGCCTGTGTGTGTTAGGCAAATTGCTTGCTCCTTTGCCAAAAATGTGGCCAAAACTGTTTATGAAAAATTAAAAGCAACACTACAAATATGCACAAGCAAAGTAACGAATACAGCCACAAAAGAATGAAGTGAGTAAATTGCGGAAAAAAGACATCGACTGTGCGATACTCTGTTCTTAGCACAAATTTGAAGCTTCCTTGACTGAGTCTGTAGCATATATCCCTAACAATTATTGAACAATTCGTCATCTATATATGTATTTATTAATTAATATAATTTATTTTAATTTATATATTCTCAATTTTAAATTTGTATTTTGATATCAATCCTTTAATTTTAGTTAGCTTGTAGTTATTACATTTTTTAAAAAAATTAAAGTATATTTTGTATGATAAAATAGAAATTAATAATATATATATTTATAAATATATATATATATATATATATCAATATTTGTTGCAATTTTTTTAAATTGTGTATTCAATCAATTTTGTCGTACAATGAATAAAGATTTTTAAAAAATTCAATTAGTTCTCATTTGAATTGAAGCAATTACCAGAGACTACAAAGATAGTAGTTAAAGGAAAAGTTTGCAACTTTTGGTGGCAACATTAAGCTGTATTCAAAGCGTAATACATGGCAACATGTATGTATGTATTCAATGCTTGATGTGTGCTGACTTTAGTATTTTAGTCGTTTGACACAATTAACAGTTTTAACAGCTGAGCAGCGATTCATGTTGACCTTATTTACTGAGAAGCACTATTTCCATTGAAGCACTTTGTGGACCTGTTCCCTTTTGTGTGTAAGTGTGCGTGTGTGTTTTTTTGGGTTAAATGCATGCAGCATCGACCATGTAGTCAGGCACACATGGTTGTTTGGAGTTCATCTGAAACTTTTTGTGCTGTCAGTTTCATGTTACGCTTTCATAAATTCGCTGTGTGTGCTCAATAAGACAAATTAGTTTGCAACGCCAACGCAACTTCGATGCCATCAAAAGCAAAACTAAAATATATATTTTCATTTTTTTCGGTCTCTTTTTGGGTATTTAACTGTGTGTGCCACATCTCAAAACTCATACACACATACACTTAGGCACACACACACACACACACATATGTTTGTTGGCCACTCAGCGCAAAACTTGAGCAAACTCATTTTTCACTTTCGTATTGTTATGTGGCAAGTGGCAAGGCAGCCAAAACGTACTGCTCGAACACGGCGCATATGTGCTCTGGGTTATGTGTATGTGTGAGTCTGTGTGTAAGTCTGTGTGTGTGTGTACCACTTAACTGGTTATGTAAGAGGAGCTGTGTGCGCTTGCTTTAACAGCATCTTTATTTACTAAGAAGCAGATATAAGTTCAACGTTCTGAGACATATGAGGCTGTCAAGCTGTGGCAACTTTCTAATTAATAACTGCAATCGGTTGGGTTGTCGCTTTTGAAAGGATTGTCCTTCGTCCATAAGTGGCATGGCAGCAGCTGTGCATCATTCACAAATCGAAGACACAATTGCCAGGACATCAATTAATTATGCAACAGATTTGAGCATTTGGAGAGTATTATGCTATATGGCAGTTGAGCACAAGTCAAACGTGTGATTTGGCCACATTAGGCGGCAGTTATTTATGAGCCACATTTGCTGACAGCTATGTGGCTTTAACAACACTTCAAATCTCGACAGATTATGCACATTAATTGCTTGCCTGCGTCACAAGAGTCTTATCGAAAAAGTTGCGACGTACCAAACTGTTGCAAAGTAATTCGCTTGGCATTCACTACGTATACGCAATGTGTCTCAATGGCTGTTAGCGAGTGTGTAAATATGTGTGTGTGTATATGTATATGCCTTTAGGCCCAAATTGACGTGCTGCATAACAATTTCTCTATAAATTATGCATACGCAACATGAAATATATTTTATGTTGAGTTTGTGCTGTGATAAAATTCGTGTCAGTAAAATTTTCCAATATTAAATGCCTGATAGCTATTTGCAAATTCAAAATGAAATATATATATATATATCTTTATTGTATGTACATACAAGTATATCAAGTCGTATGTGGAACTAAGGTAAGCTGGCACATCCAGATATAAGTATATACTTTATATATAGGGGATATATATATATGGTTTCGCATATAAGCCAGAAGTTGTAAAAAGTTCATTAAATATTTTGCAGAGTGCTTGACAGGTGGGCAGCTACATTGGAAAGGTGACACGCAAAAATTAAAAGCTGGATATAAGGATTCGGCATTGAGTGTTATACGAGACGACATTGTTGCAGCGACGAGCAGGTCCTTGACTGCTGTGCCACATAAAACTTTTTATAGTCGACGCATATCTTTTACTCTCTCTCTCATTCTCTCTACATCTATCTCTATCTCTCTGGCTGGTGGTCTGTCTGTGGGTGTACGCATTACCATAAATAAATTATAATGCTCTGTATTCGCACAGAGAATTTACTGCACATGTGTGTGTGTGTGCGATAACTCACACACACACACGCAAACTCTAAGTGCAGGCTGCTGAGATAATAATAGTTGCCAAGCTTGATGCAAGCGCAGTTGGAGCAACGAGAAAGCTATAAACTTGCTACAGTTACAGATGGGGCAAGCGGCTGTGGCAAATGTAAGCTGCACAAACGGTGAATGATAATGATTTACAACATAAGCGCAAAACACAATGGAACACTACGAATACCAAATGAACAATAACAGAAACTAAAAGCAAAACCAAACCCGAACCCAAAACTCAATTTCCAAAATGAAACTTTTTATAGTTTTCGGCGGGCGTGTCGAGTGTGTGTTGCATTCAGCCACAAAAATGCTGCATACAAATGATGCAATTAGTTGAGGCAGCGCAACTAAAAATTGAGATTGAGGCCAAGGGGAGCATATTAAATGCTCGACAGCTCGAAAGTGTTCTTAGAACTGAAGCTAAAGTTTTAGGCGTTGGCAGCAATCAAAAGCTGAGCGAAAATTGCCAACTTAGCAGGAAAGTCTTCTTCATCTTCAGAAATTGTAAAATATTTCTGACAAATTGTCAACGAAAGTTTCTGTCGCACAAACTTCTCCCCAACGTAGAATTCCGCAGCGTTTGAAAACATTTTTTTTTTTTTTTGCAATCAAGTTGAAAAACGTTATTGCTTATATGAAATACAAATATATTTGTAAACTGTCAGAGAAGTGTGCGTAGCAATGAAAGCGTGTGGTTAACAGCCTGCCAAGGAGCGATCCCGAACTGAGCGAATTAAAAAAAAAAAACTTCTTCAACTGGATTCTTTAGTTGCTCAAGTAGCAATTAGTGATGCACTTAAATAACGTTTGCACTTGAATAAAATCTAGTATTATCTGTATTTGTATGGAACTAAATTTGAGGTGACTTGCATTCGACAATTCTTTTGTATTCAAGTGTTTTTTACTTTTTTGTATTTTATTGGCAGGTAGATTTTGGCATTTTTTCTTGTGCAGCTCTTTGCTTGCTTACAAAGTTTCAATTAGATGTTCTCGCTCAGAAGATGGCTTTGTGCCCAAAAACTGCAGCCTCGAAAGTTCATGCTAGAATGTTGGCCAAACTCTGCGGATGGCCAAAAAACACAAACGACAAACACACGCAAACAGATACAGCAACAGCAGCAGGCAAATAGCCTAAAATTCATATTGCTCTTAAAAGGAAAGAATGAAATGAACAGTATATATACATATATATATATGTATGTATGTATATATATATATATATTTATAGGTTGGCATAGGGCAAACAAAATGGCAACGAACGGAAATGAAATTGCAATTGCTGGGCCACGCAGACGACTCCAAGTCGCGACCCGCTGATGCAGAACGCTCTAAGAGAGAGAGAGAGCAATTCTCGGGTTGTGGGTGGTTCTGGACTGGGCATGGTTTTATATTGGATTGTTGCCACGGCGTGCCATTCGCGGCTGCTTATTGAAAGTTTGCATTTACGCGCGTGTGTGTGTGTGTGTGTGTATAGCCCTTTTTCGGCAGCAATTCTATTTCCGTTGCGTTCCTATTTTGCGCCTCGACATATGCAATAAATTTTTGGCATTCAGCTGCTGCAACAAACTCAAAGACATTTTCTTGCGAACTCCTGAAAGTGCTAAGAAAATATTCGCAGCCAGCTCTCTAAACGACACGCACACACACACTGGCACACAGACACTCGCACACACACACACACTGGCAAAAGCTAAGCAATGCTCATTAGTTGAGCGGCAGAAACGTTAAGAGCAGTGAAACTGTGCACTCTGGTGCTAAACAAGTTAATTAGTTTGCCCTTTGCCCGTTTTTGGTGGCTCAAGCTGGGACATTTATGTGGCTCACCATGGGTTAAGAGCACTCTATGCGGATGTCTAAGTGTGTGTGAGAGAATAATTTATGAGTGTGTGTGTGTGTGTGTGTGTGTCTGGCTTAGAGTTTATCTTAATGACAAAATAAATTATTAACCACAAACTCACACACACACACACAGACACACTTCAATTGACTCTATTTACCACGAGCTAAAAGCCGCACAGCTGTGTATATGTGTGTGTGAGTGTGTGTGTGTGTGTTTCGTTTTAATATCACTTTTTACACGCGGATATTACTTACTTTTAATATCAGCTCACAGTTACTTGGTAAATAGATAAAGACAGAAGGCATAATCCCAGCACAGCGCAGGAAGCAGGAGACGGATGCGTGTCTGTCGATCCTTGTGCAAGGGAATATGTTATGGGACAGAATACAAGCAGAGTGCAGTCGCAAAATTTAATTAGTGCTTAGCTTTGGTTTAATTTAATATATAATTATTAAATAATGAACTTCGCTCGAGCAACAACAGCTTATTAAGCGAAAAACTAAAAGTCCCTTTAAAAATAGTGCAGTCCCTTTAATGAATCAGTGAATCAATCGAAATAATATAAGTATATAAATAAATAATAATAATAATAATAAATAAAATTAAATATTTTTGTTTAATTTATGCCAATTTTAAAGCTTCGATATTTTACTTACTTGGAATAAGAAGTTTAAAGGTGTAATCTATAAATCAGCATTATTGATCCATTTGATTTAGTCATATTAGAGATCTTGACTTTAAGTTTGGAATAAAAGGTCATAGATAACTCTCCCTGTTTCGATAATATCGATATCGATGCAAATTTTAAATATGTATCCAATCAATTGATAAATTGATTATTATAATATTTATCAATTGTATAAACATAATTGAGATTGAGAAAAATAAATATTGTTGCTCATTTGTTTTCTGAATACATTATATGTACATTTCTAACACTAATTTAAATTTAATGTAAAAGCGGCTTCAAGAGTAAAATGCAGAAAAACGAATAATGATGATGAATGTGCTTGCAATTCTTATTTAAAACATTTTTTAGGGCCTAAAGATGTGGCACAATTGGAGTGTTATTTAAGCCACTGTGCGTGTGCGTAGGCAGTAGATAAGTGCGGGTTTCAATTACTTACAACGAAACTTGAATTGCATGGGCGACACATAAAAACGGTTTGTTGGCCCCAACACAGCGAAACAATGGCACGCAGCGGGCCAGTTGTGTCGAGATGTTGGCTTGATGCTCGTTTAATCTAAGATTTTAATTACACGGCTGTAATGTTGGCCCCGAAGACGAGGCGCCTCGCTTGGAGGCGCTGTGTGGCAGCCGTTGTAAGTAAATTGAATTTAATTACAACATGTTCTGGTTTTCATTTTGATTGCTGAATTAATTTGAATACGTCATAAACTTCGAGAAAGCCATAAAAATTTCATGGCTGGTAAAATGCAAATGCCTCAACTTAGCGATATCAAGCATTAAAGAGTAAAAAACTTTTTGCTTGCACTAATTAGCCAGAGTGGGACATTAAAATTGCTATGCCGCAGGCGAAGCAGGCGCTTGCGGCTTAAAGTTGTGCCCCCAAAACTGTGCCACAAAGAAATTTAAATTAAAAAGGTAAAACTTGCCAAAGTTTTCACGCACACCACGCAAAAAAAACGAAAAATTTAAAATGCAAAGCGAGGCACCCCAAAAAAAAAAAAAAACTGCATTTCAAGTTGGTCGTGGGCCAGGTGGGAATGCACCAAAGTTGCCAGAAAAACTTGCAGCAATAAGTGCACTTGGCAACAACCTGACGATGGCAAGTAGGGGGGCAACAACTGAGCTGTGCCAGCTCATTAAAAGTAAAAATGATATGCATTAAGTTGGCCAACGTTGACGAGGAAGTTAAAGCACTGAAACTGCAGTCATTAGGCCAAAACGTATAGTTCTCTTGCTCACTCACTCTTTTTCTCTCTCTGTCTCGCTCTCTCTCTCGCTCTGGGCTAATGGTCAATGCTAATTGCGTAAAATTCATTTCGAATGCGTGCCACACCTGCCATTTGGCAATGGCGAATGTCACTGTTTGCCGCATAAATTGTCATAATTGTTTGCCAGGGCGCCCGATCACGCGGCACAAGCCCACCCATTCTGGCATTCCCAAAGTATCAATGCATATTTCATTGGTTGACACATGCATTAACGTGTTCGAGCCACAGTTGCTGCTGCTGCTGCTGCTGCTCCTGCTGCTCTGAACAAAAGCACAATTGGGATTGTGGAGAATTCGAGGTGGGGGCAACGGACATTTGAGCATTATTCATTCAGCGCTGCAGCATAATTTATGTGCTCGAATAGTCTCGCATGCCTGACATTCCAATCGCTTTTACGCTCAGCCTGACAATTTGCTGTCACTGGCATTTGAGATACCCCTCATACTCCTCCTCCTCCCCCCCCCCCCTGCCTTGCATTGCGAGTTGAGAACTACTTTAACATTTATTCCACGGACTAAAGCAGAGAAAAAGCTATGTTGCCATGTCCAACGGCCCTTTCACAAAATTGTTGCTGTCAAATCCCTGTCAACATTTACTGTACCGCACAACATGGCGTATGCGTCATGTGCATGCAGTTATTTTCCACTTAAAAATCAAATAATTTAACTATATTTTCTATTCACACACTCATTCGATAAGTATGGCCAGGCAAAGGGCCCAAACTGATAAACAAAATTACGTCATGACCCAACTGAAATGATTTACTGATTAAGTTTAAACAGAATTTTACTAGCATTACTCAACTGGTATTAGTCAAAAACGTAATATTTCAAGTGCTTGAATCACTTTGTATTTTAATCATTTAAAATTGGTGTTCACCCATTCTTGGAATAGGCTAACTCGAAATGAATGAAAATTAAATAATTGATATCTCTAAATGAATTTAATGACGTCAGACATCGGCAACAGCAGGAATTAGTTTTGTGTAGACTTCAATGCCATGTAAATAGGTGTTTGCACGAATGTATTCATCGTGATCGTGCAACAAAATGGGAGTGTTATTCATGGGGGAGAAACCAATGGCCGGGATTCCCACAGAACGGAAGAAGCGGCTGTCTGTGCCACCAGGACAGATATGGGCGCGGAATTTCAGATTGCTGTTGGGTGAGGAGAACGATTAGCAAGCACATTCACTAGCAGCGTGCTGAGCATACTCACAGTTCATTTAGTGTCTTCTCAAAGGCCAACCAGAAGGGATTCGTTGCGTCAACCTTTGTGGGCGGCACAAATTCATCTTTCTGCTCGAATACAATCTCAATGCCGCCGCCAGCCTGCTCGCACCAGTCGCGTATCTGCTGTTCAAAGGCCACCAGATCAACATCGATGGCAATGCGCAGATCGAAGACCACCTCCAGCAGAGAAGGCACCACATTACTCTGCACACCACCAGACAATCTGGTCAGATTCACAGTGGTCACATCACCAAAGAACAGGCTTTTATCATCTTTTAGTTTTTGCATCTGTTTTTCACGGAACGACATCATTTTGTTCACCACAAAATTTAACTTCTCGCCGGCGGTGTTGGGCAACAGAAGGGAACCATGACCAGCAATGCCGCTGATCTTGAATCTGATATCTACGAGTGGAATATTTAGTATATTACAGTGAGCCATGTTCTCAGACAAACTTACGCCATACTGTGCGCTCTGCGTAGTAGACATAATAGGGGTCATCCAAGCTGGAGGATCCCTCGTCCAAGCTTAAGCCAATGTTCAGGCTTTTGAAGTAATCTCCCTTAATAAATTCGCGCATTCCACAATATCCGCCAACCTCTTCATCGGGCACAAAGATCACATAAATGGTACGCTTTGGCTGATAGCCATTGGCCTTCAGAGCCCGAATAGCTGCCAGATATTGAGCACCCACACACTTCATGTCCTGCGAGCCGCGCGCATAAATGCGTCCCTCGTCATCCATATCGGCACTGAAGGGGTCATGTGTCCATTTCTCCGGGAAGACGGGCACAACATCCGTATGGGAGTTCAGAATGATGGCGGGCAGTTCAGGTTGCTTGCCCAGCCATTTCATTATGACGACGGGATTCGACTCGTTGACAGGATATTCGACATCCACCGGCAGATCCAAGCTGGCTGCCTGACGTTTCAAGAAAGCCACACAATCGGCTGTAAAAGACGCAAGGTTTTTTTAATCCTTATCGATGGCACTAAAGTGTTTGCACTCTTGCAAACTTACTGTAATCTATATTTGGGTGCACTGTTGGAATTCGCAGGTATTCGCGGAAGATTTTAATTTCCTCATTATTTTCCCACTCAGCTTTGGTCATTTTGTGTGCGAATTGTTTACAACACTCAACAAAATATGTTTTCCAAACAAAATTTGAATGCAAGTATTCGCTAAAAGTAAAACAAATCTTTAGATAAACAGTTGCCCAAAGATGACTAATAAAATGGAATACTTCTGAACGGTTCCAGCGGCAACCAACGACTGTTTGGCAATGTAATCGCAGCCAACGCTTATATATGAAATGCTGCCATCCATCAAAGACTTTATTTCAGTAACAACGTGTCTTCTTTTATCTAACGCATTTATATATAAGTCAACAATTCCTATCAGTGTTATCTGAAATTTACTAATGACTTTTAAGCCAAAACTATTGTCTCTAATTGAAAAAATGGGGCAAATGTCTAGTTTCATTCAGTTACAGTTATTTTCAATTGTTATTTATTTGATTTGGAACCCTTAAATAAAATATATATATAACTTTATATAAAAAAGGATAATATATATATATTAAAAAACTGAAATTTATATATATTAACATTGATAGCAAAATCCTCTTTCAAAAATCGAATCTTCAAAGATGACGTTTAATTTTTCCTAGCGTAAATTTCTCCATCTCGTTTATATAAAAATGTTTTTATGGTTTGATTTGTTATCATAACAAATAAATATAAGTGATTACAGTGATTATTATATACACAATAATAAACAGATATATAAACCTATATCTTTATATGTTATTATTTTATAATTTTTCTGCTTTTTATCTTATCAACATGATTAATGTGGTTGCAAATGAGGCCATTATCAAATTCGCTACTTTAATTTCTTGGGCACTCTTAATAAAACTTTTATATGTAGTAAATCGATTTATTCAACTCATATCAAATGATAGATACAAAAAAACACATTGTTCAAGAAAATTTATATTCGACTTTGAAACATTAAACATTGGCAACTGCTGCAATCAGTTTCTTGTAAACTTCAATGCCCTGCAAATAGGTGTCTGCCCGCAGGTATTCATTGTGGTCGTGCAGCAAAATAGGTGTATTGTTGATAGGTGAGAAGCCCAATGCCGGAATACCCACATGACGCACGTAGCGACTGTCGGTGGCACCGGGGAAAACGCGTTGACGAGTCTTCAGGCCACTGCAATAATGATTGGAATTTATCTACTTTTCGTTTGTTATTGAGAGCGTCTCACTTACAGTTCATCGAGAGCTTGCTTGAAGGCCAACCAATATGGATTTGAGGCATCGATTTTGGTCGGAGCTACGGCAGGTTCCTTCCACTCGAAATCTAGTTCGATGCCACCGCCAGCCTCTGCGCACCAATCGCGTATTTGCTGCTCGAGTGCAGCTACATCTTGAGTAATGGCAACTCGAATATCAAAGACCACCTCCAGAAGGCTTGGTAGAACATTGCTTTGCACACCACCTTTCAATTGGGTGACATTAACTGTGGTTACGTCTCCAATGTCAATGGTGGAGTCATCTGCCAGTCGCTTCACCTGAGTTGCACGGTACTCCATCATCTTATTGAGAATGTAGTTGAATTTCTCGCCAGCAGTGTTCTCTAGCAGAAGGGATCCGTGGCCAGTATTGCCACTGATCTTTAATATCAGAGCTGAAAGAACATAATTCGTAAAGTTGCCGCACTTCACACGCTGCAAGGCACTTACCCCACAAAGTCCGCTCGGCATAGAAAACGGAGTAGGTTTCGTTATCGCTGGCGATGCCCTCGTCCAAGCTAAATCCCACATTCATTTTCGTAAAGTATTCACTTTGGACCAGCAGTTTCAAGCCCGGAGTAATGTTACCTTCTTCGTCAGGCACAAAGGTGAGATACACAGTACGTTTTGGCTGGAAGCCACTAGCTTTGAGGAAGCGAATGGCTCCAAGATATTGGGTTCCAACACACTTCATATCCTGTGATCCCCGAGCATAAATGCGACCTTCGTCATCGAGATCGGCATTGAATGGTTTGTGAGTCCACTTGTCCGGAAATACGGACACAACATCCATGTGCGAATTTAGAAGAATGGAAGTCAGCTCAGGTTGTTTGCCAAGCCATTTGATCACAACAACGGGACTCAACCCGTTTGGGGGATAAACCACTTCCACGGGAAGATCCAAACTGCTTGCCTGGCGTTTCAAGAAATCCACACAAGCGGCTGGAAAATTAATTAAAAATTAATTTGTATATTAATTATGAAAATTGTTTGTCACTATTAAACTGACTGTAATCGACATTAGGTTGAACCGAAGGAATTCGCAGATATTCACGAAAGATTTGAATTTCTTCATCGTTTTCCCAACGAGTTGTGTTCATTTTGAAATGTCCTTTATTTATTTTTCAATTACTACTTTTTGTGTGCAGAAGCAAATCGTTCCAAATGCTTGAATGTTGCTCTACGTCTGCTAAAATATCATATTTTACTCATTGTTTAAATAGCTACTGCGAAAGTCCATTGTAAGAAAAACTTTCATATGTGCTGTGGTTAATTTTACATGGTTGCAACAAAGAAATAAATGTGGCTTTGCTTGTTATCTGCAAGTACATTGTGGTTATTTGTCAAAAAATAAATTTGGGTGAGGTTAAACTTTATATCTTTGTCAATAAAAAACAATTTTTTTTTTCAAATCATATTTACGGTTGTAATAGTGTAAAAGTGTATTATGAAGTAAAACATTATAATAGACCTTAACCCACTTAACTTAATTTATTTATAGTCAACAAAATTTATAATTACAATGAACTCTTAAGTGATAAATTTACATGTATATATTTATAAATATTTATCTTTATTTTCTTAACATTTAAATTATATTTGTCTTATATAATAAAATAAGTTCAGAGGTTATATTTTATAATACAAAAAAAATATAACAAGCAAAAGGAAGCATGTACGACCACAAAGGGTATATTCTCGATCAGTATCAACATTGGACATTTTGAATAAAGTTTGTCGTATACCCTCGTCCAGATCAACTTTGCTTTATTTCTCCAATAACTGCATACGTTCCTCAAACGTCGATAAGTTTTGATATTCGAATGCAATAAATGACACAATTATTAGTACTATTAGTACAAAATATGCATATTATTATTATTATATATTATTGATCAACTGCCAAAGTTTCGTAAAGATCGGATAAGAAACAACCACTTTATTTAAAAATACATTCGCATATTTATTTATTTCAACAAGCATTTTCTGTAAGCGAAAACTTTTCAAATGGAAACTTAGAAAGAAAAAACTATAATCAATTTAAGAGTTCGGTGCAGAGACTACAGAATTCTTACATGTTTAATTTATATTTGATAAGTCTGACCACAAATACAGTTGGTTCTGTTGTTCTTGCACAAGCGAATTGGAAATTATTATGGTTCATTCAATTGAAACAAAAGCTAATTTTAAAATATTGATTACCTATACTCCTCCAAAAAATGTTCTTCTCTTTGTCCAATATTAAAAGAAAGACAACCTTATCCAAAACTGTTTTTAATATATTACATTATTCATAATAATGAAGAATAATTGACTGTGATAAATAGTTGTGGCGTCCAAAAGCATATTTGTTTGGAAATGAAATTGATTTTTATTGATTTATAACTTAAATCAACTGCCTAGATAAACAATGGAGATAACAATGAAACGTTATCGTAATACCAAACATTTCATATGTACATATATTATCGTATATAAATTACAATTTTATCAAATAAAACAGCTAAAATATTTGTAGCTTAAATTCGTGCATTCAAACTATATTAAAAGATGTATTTTTAAATGCGCGCAACTAAACGGAATGAGATACGCAGTCAGCAAACGTCGTTCGGAATCTTTCTTCGTTTACACATTGGCAACAGCAGCGATGAGTTTCTGGTAGACCCCAATGCCGTGCAGATATGTATCCGCACGTAGATATTCGTCGTGATCATGCAGCAATATTTGTGTATTGTTGATTGGCGAAAATCCCAAAGCAGGAATTCCCACATGGCGAATATAGCGACTGTCTGTGGCTCCAGGGAACACACGGAAACGAGTCTTAAGACCGCTGCAAGCACAAAAGAAAGGTTACAAAGAGCGCATCGCTAAATAAGTTAAACCTACAGTTCGTCTAAGGAATTTTTAAATGCCTCCCAGAAGAGATTTGACGAGTCAATCTTGGTCGGCTTAACAAATGGGCTTTTCATCTCAAAGTCCAATTCGATGCCGCCACCAGCCTCTTCACACCAATCACGAATTTGCTTCTCAAGGGCGACAACATCAACTGTTATAGCAATTCGAATATCAAAGACCACCTCCAGCAAGGGTGGCACCACGTTGCTCTGCACACCGCCACTTAGTTTAGTTAGATTAACTGTAGTTACGTCTGCAATGTCTATAGTTGAATCCTCAGCTAGTCGTTTCACCTGTGACGCACGGAACTCCATCATCTTATTGACAATGTAGTGCAGCTTTTCGCCTGCAGTGTTTGGTAGCAACAGGGACCCGTGACCAGCAGTGCCACTGATTTTGAATTTGAGATCTAAATGAACATTGATTTTTAGTTTCATATTACAGAAAGCAGCGCGTGCAACTTACACCACATAGTTCGCTCGGCATAGTAAACGGAGTAGGTTTCATCCTCACTGGAAATGCCTTCGTCAAAGCTGAATCCCACATTTAGTTTCTTGAAGTAATCACACTTTACAAACTCGCACATACCGAGACCACCTCCTACTTCTTCGTCCGGCACATAAGTAAGATAGATAGTACGTTTTGGCTGGAAGCCACTTGCCTTGAGAGCGCGAACGGCTCCAAGGTATTGAGTTCCAACGCACTTCATGTCCTGCGAGCCCCTTGCGAAAATCCGACCTTCGTCATCCATATCGGCGCTGAAGGGTTCGTGAGTCCATTTATCCGGGAAGACGGGCACAACATCCGTATGCGAGTTCAGAATAATGGAGGGCAGCTCTGGTTGCTTTCCCAGCCATTTCATTACTACGACTGGATTGGATTCGTTCGCAGGATAAAGAACATCTACGGGCAATTCGAGGCTGGCTGCCTGACGTTTCAAGAATTCCACGCAAGCGGCTGTGCTTATCAAGGTCATACAGATTTAAATCTATATTTACGCTCTCTCACACACTTACAGTAATCCACATTGGGGTGCATTGTTGGCATTCGCAGATATTCACGGAAGATTTTAATTTCCTCATTGTTTTCCCACTCGGACTTGCTCATTTTGATTAGATTATGTAATCTAAATATAAAATATATGAATATAAAAGCTTGAGAAGTTTCTATTTATTAAAATCTTTAATAATTTAATTCGAGACTAAAGAAGTTCGAATTTTTAAAAGTACGATTTCTGAAAGGTGAAATGATCAACAGCTGAGTGTTGTTCGTGATCAGCTGTCAACAGCTTCAGTCAAACCTTCCCAACACTGGCAGCGATCGTCTCGAACTGTGACTGTAAAAGCGCGCACTCGTTTAAATATGACGATATTACCTCGATAATGAGATTTTTAGGATAAACCACTTCCACGGGAAAATCCAAACTGTTTGCGTGGCGTTTCAAGCATCCACACAAGCGGCTGCAAAACAGAAATACATTTGTATATTAATTATGAACATTAATTATCACTATTAAACTGACTGTAATCGATATTAGGGTGAACCGAAAGAATTCGCATATATTCACAATATATTTGAATTTCGTCATCGTTTTCCCAACGAATTGTGCTCATATTCAAATGTCCTTTGTTTATTTATCAATTATGACTTTGTATGTACAAAAGCAAAACTACAGAATTTTTACTTGTTTAATTTATATATGATATGTTTAGCTTAATTATACCTCTGACCACAAATATAGTTGGTTCTGTGGTATTTGCACAAGCGAATTCGATATTTTTATTGTTGATTCATTTACATATCTTCGACCAAAGAATATCTTCTATTTGTCCATTATTAAAAGACAAGCATAATTAATTATATATAATAATTATGAAGAATAATTGACTGCGAAAATTATTTGCATATCTGTTTGGAAATAAAGTTTATTGATTTATAACTTAAATCATCTGCCTAGATAAAAAAATTGAGATAACATTGAAACGTTACCAAACATTTCATATATGCATATAAATATAAAAATTACAACTTCATCAAATAAAAGAGCTAGAAATTATGCATTTTAAGTTCGTGCAATCAAACTATATTAAAAGACAATGTGCGCAACTAAACGGAATGAGATACGCAGTCAGCAAACGTCGTTCGTAATCTTTCTTCGTTTAGACATTGGCAACAGCAGCGATGAGTTTCTGGTAGACCCCAATGCCGTGCAGATATGTATCCGCACGTAGATATTCATCGTGATCATGCAGCAATATTTGTGTATTGTTGATTGGCGAAAATCCCAAAGCAGGAATTCCCACATGGCGAATAAAGCGACTGTCTGTGGCTCCAGGGAACACACGGAAACGAGTCTTAAGACCGCTGTAAGTACAAAAGAAAGGTTACAAAGAGCGCATCGCTAAATAAGTTAAACCTACAGTTCGTCTAAGGCATTTTTAAATGCCTCCCAGAAGAGATTCGATGAGTCCATTTTGGTCGGCTCAACAAATGGGTTTTTCATCTCAAAGTCTAATTCAATTCCACCCCCAGCCTCTTCACACCAATCACGAATTTGCTTCTCAAGGGCGACAACATCAACTGTTATAGCAATTCGAATATCAAAGACCACCTCCAGCAAGGGTGGCACCACGTTGCTCTGCACACCGCCATTTAGTTTAGTTAGATTAACTGTAGTTACATCTCCAATGTCGATAGTTGACTCTTCAGCTAGTCGTTTCACCTGTGACGCACGGAACTCCATCATCTTATTGACAATGTAGTGCAGCTTTTCGCCTGCAGTGTTTGGTAGCAACAGGGACCCGTGACCAGCAGTGCCACTGATTTTGAATTTGAGATCTAAATGAGCATTGATTTTGAGTTTCATATTACAGAATGCAGCGCGTGCAACTTACGCCACAGAGTTCGCTCGGCATAGTAAACGGAGTAGGTTTCATCCTCACTGGAAATGCCTTCGTCAAAGCTAAATCCCACATTTAGTTTCTTGAAGTAATCACCCTTGACCAACTCGCGCATGCCGAGAACACCTCCAACTTCTTCGTCCGGCACAAAAGTAAGGTAAATAGTACGCTTTGGCTGGAAGCCACTTGCCTTGAGAGCGCGAACGGCTGCAAGGTATTGAGTTCCAACGCACTTCATGTCCTGCGAGCCCCTTGCGAAAATCCGACCTTCGTCATCCATATCGGCGCTGAAGGGTTCGTGAGTCCATTTATCCGGGAAGACAGGCACAACATCCGTATGCGAGTTCAGAATAATGGAGGGCAGCTCTGGTTGCTTTCCCAGCCATTTCATTACCACGACGGGATTTGATTCGTTCACAGGATAAATAACATCTACGGGCAGTTCGAGGCTGGCTGCCTGACGTTTCAAGAATTCCACGCAAGCGGCTGTAAAACACAGATAGTTTATCTTTATGTGCTCTTGCTGTGCTTATCAAAGTCATTGCTTATCACGCGGTCATTTAGATTTAAATCTATATTTACACTTACTATAATCCACATTGGGGTGCATAGTTGGAATCCGCAGATATTCGCGAAAGATTTTAATTTCCTCATTGTTTTCCCACTCGGACTTGCTCATTTTGATTGGATTCTGCATTCAAAATATAAAATGTATGCATTTAAAAGCTTGTGCAGTACAAAAATATAAAAATCTTTAATAATTGAATGCGTTTATTTAAAGGTGATTTGATTGCTGATAAACAGCTGACTTTTAAGCGGGATCAGCTATTTACTGTTTAAGTCGAACCTTCTCAACACTGGCAGCGATCGTCTTCAACTGTGACCGTTGAAGCGTGCAGCTCGTTTAAATATGCCAATATTATCTCGTTACTGAGGTTTTCGCAGCTTATCAGCATTTTAAGGCAGGCAGTTTATTGTTTGCTTATTGTTTACTAATGGTTTATCAGCAGCGCTTATTTAAAATTGTGTTTATCTGTGAACAGAGTTTAATGCCCTGTTTATTTGAAATTTTTAAGAGAGTATTAATACGAGTATGCTCGAACATGATGCAGCAGTAATTTCATCGACGATTTCTATGTTGGCTATGTTCTAATATTCGTTCGCGTGGGAATAGCTCTGATTTTGTGTTAAATTTATATTGTACATTCCGCTTGGATGCCTAATCTGCGATGCAACACAAATACTAACAAATACATCTAAAAACATCTAGTCGCAAAGTGTGGCATGTAAACAAGTTGCTGTTATTGCTGCAGTTGATGTTGCTGATACAGATGCTGATAGTAGCAGCAATGTTGTTTTTGCAGCTGTGTCAAGCATTTTGCAACAGCCGTGGCAGTTGGCAACTGTCAGTACATTTGTGTGTATATATGTGTGAGTGTGCACGCGTGTGTGTTGTTGCGTGTGTGTGATTTAACGCTCGTTTCAATGTGAGCAAACTGCTCTATACAAAAGCTGCACGAGATTCGTCCTACAAACCATAGACTTAAATTGGATTGTGTATCTTATGTGGCATTCCTACATATGGATATTCACACACATAGATACACACATACATATAGACATATATTTTCATGCCGTCAGAAAAAGTCATTAAAAGTTCATTAACAACGTTGCTGGAACTTTAACGACAACAACTTTACCATCAACTTTGGCAAACGTATCAAATAAACAGCGAAATGTATACATTTCGAATGGCAGAGAAACAGACACAGCTAAAGCAAACAAGTCAAACAAAAGGCCCATGTTCTGCAGATGTATTTCACTATTTGTACTTGTTGTAGTATGTATATGTATATGTGTCCTCTTGTTGTTACACAATGTCTATTGCAAATTGTTACAATTATCCGCACAGCACACGGATATTATTGACGTTGTGCGTTGTGTGCAAGCCAACGACACAAAAAGCAAACTAAAATTCACGTTTATATTTACTAATGTAAATGCATTAAGATTTCAACACCTTAAGTCTTAATGGTTTTATTGTTGTGCTGAAAGTTATTGTTATAGTCGTCAGCACTCAGGAAGCTGAAGCATTCTTCAACATCTGTGGGAAACCTTTGAATTTTTACATCTTAATGGTTGGCTTCTGTGCTTAAAGCAAATAGCTCAAGGATATTCTTTAAGGCTTGTTTTGGCATATACGCGTTGCGCGCTTAACATTTTTCAAACTTTAGTTAAAAGATGAAATTTCATATTTTCTAAAAGTTGAAAAATTCATATTCATCTGAAAACTTGAGCTGTTGAACTTCATTATGCAGTATATTGGTTTATTTTAGTCTATATTATGTCAGAATTACTTTCAAAGAACGAATCATTTCCACAGTAAATTATAATGTTATCCTACATATAATTAAGGAATTCTATAAATTGGTAGTTAGAACTTTATTGTAATTGGCTTAAATTCAAATGCATATTTAAAAAAAATAACTATATCATCATCGCCTATATAGGTTTATTTTAGTCTTTATTATGTCAACATTAGTTCCAAAGAACAAACCATTTTGACAGTAAATTACCGATTTTATTTATAATATTAACCTACAGACAATTAAGGAATTCTATAAAGTTCTAGTTCTAGTAGTTCGTTTTGTAATTGGCGAATATTCAAATGTATATTCTAAAAAAAAACAACTATATCCTCATGGCCTATTTCTCATTTTTAATGGTATCAGCGTATAAAAACAGCAATTTGTATTTGTGCATGAGCTTTGAGCAGTCAGGCTAACTGTAAAAGTAAAGCTCTCGAGCAACCTAATTATCATAGTTAAACATAAACTTTGGCCAGAGTGAATACTTTGTAAAAGGTTAAATGCTTAAATGGTTTTGAAAAGTTTTAATTATCTCTAGAAAATGCATAAACATAAAGTGAATAAGCTAACGAAAATTCAAATTTTAAGTTATTTGGTTGAAATCTACATAATATTCTCTGTAATTAATTTAATTTTGTTGCTTTAATGACTAGCTAAAATTATTTAGAATTCAGGAATTGTACATTTATGCAATTGATAATCAATTATCGAGTGAAATGTGATGCAAATTATTTTTCGTTGTCCACTTAGTTATGCATGAGCAAATATGCATTGGTTATTAATTAATAAAGGATTGTTGAATAATTTATGTAATGCAGATTGATTAACGTAAATACTTGATAGCAATTAAAATCTTTATTCAGTTTCAATAACAATATAAAGCGACTTTCGCAGTACGCCAATTATGCAGCTCCCAATTACGCTGATATAATTAAGCTGCTTAAATATTTAAATGTGATTGACAAAATTTCATTTGTTGCACAACTGAATGCGCAAATTTATTTTCTAATTATAATGATGAAAGTATGATGAAATTGTTTGCGTTAGCATAAATGAAAAGGTAGCCTTTTAAAAAGAGTTTATAAGTTTTACTATGTGGCATAAATTTATAGATGAGGTAACATGACTCAACTTTGTTAAGACAATTTGAAGCTGATTATAGGATAAGCTCTGCTGCATACCTACAAGCGCACCTCATTAGTGCAAAGAGTTCAATTGCAAAAAAAAAAGGAAGCATAATAAGAAATAGCTTAAAAAAGAAACACAATAGGGAGGAGAATCGGCAACAAGCTAAGCTTTAATCTTCAGGTTAGCAGGGGTTGTGGGTGTCAAAGATACAAACAGGAAAATAGTCGAGCCATTTATAAATGCGAAACCAAAGCAACGCTATGCAAATGGCGAAAGTTCGCTAACGCTAACGAAGCAGTCGGAACAGCAACAGCAATCGACTTGACAAAACAAAAAACAAAAGACAAAAAACAAAAACAAAAAAAAAAACCAGGACTGGTAGCAATGCTACCATCAAGGCAAATAAAAGACGAAAGTTATGATAAATGCAGATGGAGCATAGCTAGCAGCATTATTGCCTGTCATTTCTCATCAAGCAGCAGCATCGAGCTAGGCGGTGGCAGAGGTGTCGCAAGGGGGAAAGGGCAGCAGTCCACACAGGCAACATCCGACAACAGACATGCGACAGGCAACAGCAAACAGCCGACTTCCGGGTGCTGCCGCCATATTTGCCAGGCTGTCATGGCTGCCAGGCTCTGAATGGCTGCTAATAAAAAAAAGTCAAGAAAAAATAACTACATTGGACACGTCGAAAAGTGTATACGCTTTCAAAACTCAGTCAAGCTGCCAACATATACAATTTTACCAAAAAAAATTAAGGAATTAACCTCTTGACTCAGTGAAAGTCATATTATGTAATAATAATAATAATAATATAATAATAATAAAAATAAATAAAACGTATAATTTTAAATTTGGTACTTATGGCAGCCATATTATATTTTAATCCCATACAATTAGCTCCGTCTTATTAAAATACGATTCAAATTTAAAATCCAGATTAATTATTTATATATTCAATAGAATTTAATCTTTTGTCGCCGTTGCAAACTTGACAACCAACTTAATGAATATTTTCTTCAAGGGTATACAAAATATAAGCTTGATTTTGTCATGCTTTTATTTTCCATTACAGGCGCAATCCTTGCCTTTGTCCCTTGCCCTAAGAACGATGAGCAGCAATTTGCAAAGTTTTTGCACACCCCCTCGCACACGCCCTTAAATACATATATATAGATGTATGTATGTGTGTACATCAGTTTGTAGATTCATTTGAGTTTTGTTTTTAAAGTGCGACAAATGTTTGGGTAGCTCCTTTGAGTGGTTGCCAACCAAAGAGCTTACAATTTGTGCTGCAAACCACAAGGAAGATAACGTGTGTCACTCCAATGTCCGCCACTCTCTCTGCCCCCAGTCTATCGAGTCTGTCCAGTCAAAATACTAAAATGTTACCCAGAGCGCATTAAATGCTCTTTGGCTTGTCGGAATCGCCGCCCAACTAATTGCTGATTGCTTCTAAGTGCCTCGATTTTAGCTGCAAGGTCTTTTTAGACGTTTTGGGCAACTTTGCAATTAACTAATTGATTGAACTATTCAATCGGCGCAAATGCACGCCATTGCCAGTGGATCCCTATGTGGGCGTTACAAACTTGGTATTATTACTTGGGGCAGGGAGACCATTTAACGACCCATTGTGGGGCATGCCGAGGCGTGGCCTTTGACTATAGATCATTGCATGTGGTGATGATAATGCTGGTGGTGGTGGTGTGGTGGCGCCACTGCAGCTAAAAGCTTTTAATGCAACGTGCTCTGCTTGGCTGGGTGCGGCTTGTGGCAAGTGCGGCTGATATTGCGTAGTGCTTTCTTCTGCACTTTGTACACCAAAATCTAAATATGCTTAATGAGCAATTGTTAAATTTCGAACTGCTCGTTGGTTCGTATCGTGGTCATTAAATCTAGTAGGCCAGCCACAAGCCACATTAGCCTGAAGCTTTAGCCACAAAAACCACAAGAACTGATTTAAATGGAATCGATCCAGATAAGCATAAATACCATTTAAGCTGAATAATAACCTTAATGTGATAATAATTTGATGATTATATTGGGATTGCTATGAAATTTGCTTCCATTTTAACTTGAGCTACAAATTTATTTTGTTTTTAAAAATATATTTTAAAAAAATTCTGAGGTTAATTAAAAAATAATTTTGTTTTGAAATTTATAATGAATAAAAGATAAAAATGTAATTTGTTCGTTTGTATTTCTGTTAAAGAAATAGATATAAACTCTTTTATATAAAAATAACAATCTTATAAAGAAAGCTATTTTATTTATATTTTTTTATATATATTTATATATATTTTTTATTTTAAAATTTATATATAATTTTCCGACTGGCATTAAATAAATAAAAAAAAACATAAAAATGAAATCATTTATTTTATACGTTTTTTTTACGATAAATTACATGTTGAACAATTTTATTTTTTGTACATATTAAAAGACTTAATTACACAGGTGTCAGAAGCAGAAGCAGTGAGAGGATTGTATAAATGCATATTATCAAATCCAAATGTTGGTTGAACATTACATTTTGCAGGTTTTTGCATGCATTTGCAACATTGTAGCAAGGAGTCTACCTGCCATTTGCCATAAACTTGACCTAATCTGTGCCATCCACAGTCGTGGCAACATATCCCAAACCGCATAAAACAACGGAACCAGATTGTTGCAACTCCCAGCCATGATACACCCAAGAGCGTTGACCATTGCGGCGCTTCCCACGTTGATATTGTTCATGTTTGTAAATATAAATTTCTGCTGGAAATTACTACATTCACAGTAATCCTATGTTGCAGCACATAGGTAAACACATTTGGGTGGCGCACTTTTATATATATATTTTTTTTTTAGAGCCGCTTTTGGTTCACCGTTGTTGCCAGCTGCAATTTGTTGCAATTTGTTGTCTCTGTTTTTGCGGTTGTTGCTTCAAATGTTTTATGACTGCAGTGCTCGCTGCACGTCTGCAGCACAGTTTTAAAAATGGACGGGGAAAAATGCATTTACTATACATAAGCATAACGTGCCAGCGCCACGCCCCCATGTGGCAGATAAACACGAGTTTGTAGCTAGGCCTCTGTTGCCACGTTGCCACACTTCATGTGGCATGTTTATTTTCCAGCAGGACCATGTCATGTTATTTATAGACTATGTAAAAAAGTAAATATTTGCCATGCATTTCCTGCAATTTTTATGCTTTCTTTCTGCTTCCCAGTTCGATCTGCTTATGTCTCTCCCAATTGACGTTTTGGGCGTTGCACTAATTGAATTGACAATTCAATTGAGATTATTGCATAATTAATGAATGCGACAGCTTGTAATTAATGTCATAACATGAACAATTATTGAAGCATGCCCCCAAACACTCACATACATCGAAAAGCTTCTGCTGAGTTTGCGTTTGGATGAGGTATCTTTATTTAACATTATGGTGACTGGCCAAACCCCTTTTGGCATCCGCTGTGACATCCGGCGACATTTGGAATTACGCCTGCAGTGCCAGACGATTCAGCTGAAAAATGCAATTTCCTGGACGCCAGTGCGCTGCTCAAAATTCAAATGTCCTGCTTGTCTAGGCGGATGGCTTTGGTACTGTCTAAAGAAAATAAGTAGTTTAACCCATCCAAAGTCAAATGTTACCTATATTGATGGATTTGCACGTTGGGGCAAAAGATTACGCTAAGCTTCCTGTCCGGAAATGTGGCAGCCAGGACATCCCGCTTAGAGCTAGCTGTCTGCTCTGTGCCGAATATAGAAATAGATTCAGCTCAAAATTGTCCAATTTATGTGGGACCCCGTCGGGCTATAATGCAACTAGCCACAAGAGCAGCTGGCTGATAACCACAGTGCATTTGGAGCCAAATATATACACACTCACACACACACACACAGATGCCAGCACACATATAGGTTGCTGAATTTAGATCAATTTTTGCCTGGCTAATGCATTTTTAACGTAGAATAAATAATTTATGGGCCACAGCATCAGTTGCTGCTCGCTCAGTTGGTCAATCAGTCAGTCAGTCAGTTGGTAGTTTAGCGTTACGGAATATCAATGGATTGCTAATCCCACCCACTTCTCCATTGACCGACATCACTCTACTCTTATTGCCACAACTAATGCGTCTGTTTGCTTGCCACACAGCCGCAATATTTTCACATTATATTTATATCTATATATATATATATATAGATGGGGGGCAACCATTATTGTGGCTCTTTATACGATGTCCGTGGCCATTTCGCGCTTATGGCCGCCACATAGTTTATTGATTGCCCAGAAAATGGCATCTCTTGGCCCCATCACTGGCATCCATACAATATCCGCTGCATAATTTACAGCAATTTCAACTGCAGAGCGTTTTTGTTATAACATTTTTGCATCCCCCCCCCCCCAAATATGATCTCTAAATGCGTTCTGGCCATTTCGATGGTTGGATAAAATGAGGTTTGCCCTCTCAATTTATTGCGGCATTTCAGAAGTTGATTGCATGCGCACAAATTCAAAATCGATAGACTCAACAGAGCTTAAATTGCAAATTAGTAAATGCAGTCGGAAAATTTCATATGCAATTTATTGCTAATGCGTAATCTGATTTTCCTATTAAGTTTGACTCAACATTAAAAATACAACATTTAATTATGCGCTAAATTCCTTTAAAATAGGGAAATGATGTAATAAATTTTGAAAGGGCAGCAAAAGCACCTCTGATCATAATTCTTTGGTTATTTGATAAACGAAGTTAATTTAATAAATAGCTGTTATCCGAAATTATAAGTTATATAAACTTTAAATTTTGATGGCACTCTTTTAATTAACATACATCATATTCAATTAAGTTCCATCGTAGATAACTATTCCGATTTGGATGTCTCGACATGAATCGATTTCCGATGTTCAATATAAAATCAACTATTAAGTAAAATACAACATATTAATCCACTATACACATTTTAGTTTCATTTTCCTATTGAGCTCTCTCAACTGAAGAGTTTTTCCTCTTACTGATTGTGGTTGTCAATGGTATTTTAAAAATGTTTAGCTAAATTAATTTGTTTAGCAGACTTTGGCATTTTCAAGAGCCATTCAAATTGTAATTAAAATAAATGCACAATTGCGTAAAAGTTACAATATGCAATTAAGAAACGAGTGTTTCCCAATTAACTTATTTTCACAAAATAAAAAGTTAAATATATTTTGTTTTCAACATTTCCTTGTGGCAACAAAATTAACATAGTCCTCCCCAATGTGCACCAACAAATGCCAGAGTTTAAGTAAAAAATTACATTTACATAATGCAACTAAACTGACTGTCCAAATGATGCAGCAGTTTCTCTGCAGCTTAGTTCACTCCCCCCCTTTCCCCACTCCCCGTACTTAGTTCCTTGGAGAGTCAAGCAACCATAGAATTGGTTGTTATTCTTGGCGGGTGAATAAGGAAAACAATAAAGGAATTGCAGTGCTGTGGAAAATGCAAGAAAATGAGAGAGAGAGATGAAATAAAACCGCTACGAAAACAAAGTCGTAAATTCAATTTAAAGCTTGACAGATTGCCGCACTGTGGCGTGTGGGCGTGGTCCTGCTGCCGCCACAAAATGACGCGCATACAAAATGCTTACTTCTTTTTGTTGCAGATATTTTTTCTGATTTTCCTACTATTTTCCTACTTAATTTTTGGCAAAATATTTATGCGGAGTATGCAGCTGAACTAAGGTCAAGATGCAAGTAGTCAGCACTTGGAAGGTGCCGCCAGAATCAAGCAATTAATAAACAGTCAAAAATCTGGCCAAGAGATTAAACAGCAGCTGCGCGGCTGGAGGCAGGCAACATTGTGTGCTGTGGCAACAATGGTTGCTGCTGGTGGCAGCTGCACAGCTGTTTGCGTTCTGGATTTGCTTGCACGAGACGCAAACTAAACAAGTGCCTGGTGCGCTGATGCATGGGTCACCTAATATTTGCCGGGCTGACCCAGTTAAGGCACGTCTCTAACCGTTTTACCGATTGTTCATGGCCTATTTAAGTAGCTGCTGGAGCTGATTAAGCTCGGTTGACCACAATAAGCGCAATTAAAGTCCACCAAACAGACGAAGCGCCACAAAAGCGTGCTCCATTGCGCCGATTGCTGACCGAGCCAATCAACGGCCACAGCCACAGAGTTCCCCGGGGTGGGTGAGGAGAACGGAACTTATGCTCAGCTGGAGAGCTGGAGAGTATTTAATGAAATGCAAGTGTGATGCACTCAAAAGGGATGGGAACGAGGCAAACCGCGGCCAGGAAATGTGCACAAATTGCATTTTAACGCATGCAAATTGGAGGAGTCCATGTCCTGAACGGCTTTATTGCATTACTGTTGCCAACTGAGACACGGACACGGCTGCGTGGCAATTGCCACTTTGAGCTGACCGTTGCGTGACTCTCGGTTGGGGCCGCTGTAACTGCATCAAATGGGGTCAACAGCTGACCTCTTTGCAACGTGGCTGACTGTAATGAAGTTGCTTAGGATTGCCAGTTTAGTAACTGCTGCTGCTTCTGTTGCAGCGGATGATGCTGTTCCTGCTACTTGCAGCATCAAGTGACAAACGCACCGCAAACAACATCACTGCCAACACCACAAACACTGTTAACATAAACTACAAAAGATGTGCTCTTGGCTCTAACTGTTGCCTGCTTTTGCACACTACATTTTGCATTGCCCGCTTTTAGGGGCTGCTCACAAAACATGTCAAACCAGGGAGGATTATTCTGTGTGTGGGAAAGAATGTTTGCTCTGTGGTTGCTTTTTGGAATTTCCAAATAGCCATGTCCATGACAGGGTGGGTTTTTTATTATTATTGCTATTGTTTGCATGCACTACACTTGATAGTCAAGTTAAATATTATTCATACGCACCATTGCACTTAATAACGGATGCGACTCGAATTGCTGCCAGCTTCAACACGAAATTTAATTGAATCAAATAATAATAAAATAAATCTCTTGCAATTTGTGCTCACATCAAGTTGATGCATAGAGGCAAATTTTGTGATATGGAAATTTTGATGGATCGAACGAAAAATTTAAATTTCTAATATCCACAGACATGTTTTCCAATTTACTTCTATATTTTCATTGCATAGGATTATTTAATTAGTCATTTTGATAAGTGCACATTTTAAAGCAACATTAATTAACCAACGCTTTTAGTAATCTCAAAATCTCCATCAAATAAGTAACTTTTTGACTGCTCAAACATTCACAAAAGCTCAAAATTTGTTGTTGGAAATTTTTGCTGCCAAAAACCTAATTAAATAAACCCTAATTGCGAGAACTAAGCTTTTAACATTAAATTTGAAAGTAGGGTGATTATTTAACGAACAACCCTTTAGCAGATTGACATTTCCTAAGCTCTTTTGTAACAAAATTAAACATTTCTAATTTAACATTATGCAGGCTGCCTTGACAATTTCACATTCGCAACTTGTACACAAATACAGATATTTAATATCTCAGTCTCCATTTTTCCCCCGAATTCGGGGAACAGAAGATATGTGAATAGTGCCCCCAAGTTTATGCCTAAAATGCACAACGTTCATTTAAATTTTCCGACACTAAGCAAAACCTTATCAAAATTGACTAACATGTATAGAATATTATATATTTCTCTAATCTTATTAAAAATAAGTTTGAGTCTACACGAAGGACATCAACATTTAATCATAATTTTTCAACGAGCAGGGTGGGTTTTCAAAAAAAAAAAACAACGTCTAAAAATAATTTTGTCCATCATGAAGAAAGCCCAATGCCTCAGGATTTTTTTTAGAATACTTTAAATAAAAATGAGCTTAAGGTAATCTTAATTTCAAATAGAATTCGAGAGCATTTTTCCATTACCGGCTTTCCCAATTGTTGTTGTCCGAAAATCAAAAGGTTAAATCTCTTTCACAATCAATTCAGTTTACAGAGTATCAGCTAGTTGGTCACTCTTCACTAATGTACAGTTGTATTTGTATTCTTATATTTTGCTGCTATTTGCCTGTTGTCTTGCCTTATTTCTGGCTTTTAATTTTAGTTACATGATACTGACAGCTTTCGAACAATGAACTTGCCACAAGCCACAAGGGGTGTCTCTAGTAACCATAGCAGCTGCCTTATTTTTTCTCATTTGTATATTACGTATACGACACGTGTTGGCATTAAATTTGCACCAGTAAACTTTTATGTCTTCTCTGTGGGTGTATGTGTCTGTGTAGGCGTGTGTGTGTGTGTGGGCGTGTGTGTGTGTGTGCTTGATGTGCGTCAGTCATTTGACAAGCGCTTCGAGCTTTGCATTTTTGCATTTAAATCACAAAATTAAATGATAAAATATTTCACTTACATTGTGAATTAATCAAGCATTCCATTTACGTGTTTTTTTTTTATATTTTTTGCACTCTCCTCCTCAGATCAACAAGAACACGCAAAACAACAAAAATGTGGGCGAACGCAAGCGTTGGATTCATGATCCCTCGAGTGAGTAGCCAACATCGTTTTTTATTTGCTCAACTAAAACAACAACAACAACAACAACATTTTTATAATTGAATATATTAAATTTGACGCTTTCAGGTGACCTTTGCCGGCCACTAAACTGTAAGAAGCGAGAGATTTGTCTGCTGGAGGATGAATTTAGCGCTGTGTGCGTATCGAAGAAGGAGCTGCACAAGAATCGGTATGTGGCCAGAGGCATATTTTGTAATTCTTGGCTTGATATTATATTGCTGGCAGGAAACTTTATAAACTTTATAAACTAATTAAATTGATAATTGATTGCCGACGCCTGTGTCGACTTTTTCGAACCCTTTTTACTATGCTGTCCTCACTGTAGTGATGAGATAATCACCAAAGCCAAATATTTGGAGGAGGAAGCCAAGCGGCGTGTCAATCAACAGGATAACCAGGATAGCCAGGATGTTGAGGACATCAACAATGATGACGAGGACAACAGTAGCGATGACGACAGCAACAACAACAATCACAGCAACAAGAATAACAACAATGCGCCAGCCAATGTCCAGGGCAACGAGGATAACAATGATGATGAAGATAAAAGCCTCAGCCTGGGTGACGATGATGAGTCCAAAGAGGACGATGTCTTCTATGAGAACACCATTGCTGCCAACGATAATCAAAAGCAGCAGCAACGGGAACAGCAGCAACAGCAGCAGCAGTTGCAGAAGCCTGCGGCTGCCCAGCAGGACGATGACGAGGAGTTGGAGTAAGTCTTCCAGTATTTATCTTTGGACCGATCCCATTTTGTTGGTGTCCCTTTTAAAGGCCTTTGCATTATCATTGTTACGATTACATTTCATTAAACAAATTCTCAACCATTTCGTGTAAGAGAAAGGGTTAAGAATTAGGAGTTGGCCAACGGTCACCTTACACATCAAACTGACGACTTCGGCGTGCCCCACGTGCCGCACTTGCCCCTCTTTGCGATTTGCACGCTAATAACAAATTGTTTCATCGTGTCTACAAATTTCTCAATATCGCTGCAGCTGTACAATTTTTTGCACGCATTACATTTTGGTGTTGCTGTACTTTTGCCTCTTCTGGGCCTTTACTGATTATGCTGCGTCATCGTCGTCTGTTCTTTTTTTTGTTGTTATCGGCTGAAACGACAGCTTTACGGCCTTTTACCCTTTTTGCAGTTGTACCCTTTGACTCGTACAACATTACCGCTTTGACCCTAACCCAAATTGTGTATTCGCACGCGAGCAGACGAGCAGGAATTCAAGTGGATTTTTGTAGCAACTGCGGTGCCCCCCATCGCAAGTGGGCTGACAGGTGCCACAACGGAATGAAGTCAAAGTCGCTGCTGGGGCCAAGGTTCAATTGGTTAGTTGATTGCTGGCTATAGCTATGGGTTACAACTTGGCCTATTTCCGACGTGTTGACGTGCTCAACTGAAACGGAAAGTTATTCACAACTTTCAAACATCAATTTTCCCACAAATAAAAAACTGAATGGGTAGCGCTGTATTTGAAACTTTGAAGTTTTTTTTAAACCACCTAAAACTAATCGATAACAGATGTCACATTAAAAAACATTTACTCAGCTGCAGAACCTTTTTCTCTGTACAAAAAAAACATACTTGTTAAGAACCCATGTTAAGATTAACATTCAAATACTGTTTTCTTCTGCTCCAAAATGTACTTTAAATGCGCGTTTGTTGTTTTTCCGCTTCGGTTTATTTATCCGTTTGCTTTTTTTGTTTTTAGTTTAGTTTCGTGGTGGTTGCCTGACACGTTTGCGGGGGTCCGTGGGGGATAATGTGGGTCCTGCAGGTGAATCCTTGTGGCACAGCGAAAAGTTTTCTTGATCTGCTAAAAGCAGTTTGCTGAGTGGAAAATTAATTTTCATGAATATTTTGCATTTGGTCGGTGATTTGTTATTCATATTGTTTTTCGGATTTTACATTCAAATTTAATTTCAGTTTAAATTTAATGAAGCGCACAGTCAAATTACTTTTCATAATTGTTGGTTGATAACTCACTAAAATAAATGTTAAATTTTACCGTACTAATTACGACCAACGCGATTTTAATATATATTATAATTATTTTGATTCCAAATTAATATGAAATACTTTTTGAAATTGGTTTCCATAGTCATCAAACAGTTTTTATTTCTAGTTTTATAATTAAGCTTGCTTTAGTTGGAACTGGTTATTAAAATTTGAGTATACAAATGAATAGGTTTTAAATTATTGCGCGATTTTTAATTATCCTAAATCTTTGCTGATTTATACTAGATCTATACAAATTTTAATATAATTTAATGCTGACAATTGCAGTGGCATATATTATAATATATTAGTTAACAAATTTAAATTAAATCAAATAAATAAGAAATCGTTTTCTCTATTCTGTAATGTTAAGTTAATATTGTGGAAAATAATTCTTAGTTGACTGATAATCAAGTGTTAGTTGGCTATAATGATTTTTAGATGTAGTGCCGCTTGTCATTTTGCCTCTTTTATGGCTCTTAATGGTCGCGTAATCAATCTGTCTATGGCCTAATCAAGAGTCAACCACGCCCACTCGTATTAAAAAATGGCTTTTGACATATTTTTCGACATTTTCTTTTCAATTTGCTTTCACACAAATTTCGCTTTTGTGCATATTGCCAGTATCTATGTCAATGGCATAGACTCTGTATGCCCCTTAGAGAAAGCCATTGGTGGTGGCGGAGTGGGGCGTGGCTGTTGTGGGAGGGCATTTTGTTGTTGTTGTTGTTGCTGTTGTGAGCACACAAAATCAATAGTTTGCGCGCACAATTTATCTGGCATTCCATGCTCGCTGGCGTTGCCTTGGCTCTCCATTTGGGCACAAGTCAAACAAAAGATTTGCTTTGTATCACAGACACACTTGGTGCGAATGAAAGATTGAATCGAAGGGGGGTAAAGGACATGGAGCGCTATCTGCGGGGCACATGTCGTAGACCAAGAAGCATCGCATACCATGGTTAACTACGCACAACTACACACACACACACACACACAGACACACATATACATACACAAAGTCTCATAACTCATGTAGGTAGGCATTGTTTCTTGCTACAATATGGCAACGCTTGAGCTCAGCGGCAGGGCGGCGAAGGGCAGAGGACGTGAAACGCCTTTTAGGTGCTTCGTTCCTTTGCCCCTAAGCCGGGGCAATGTGCCTGCTTTTGGCAGTTATTTGAAACCACAAAGCTGCTTTTTGGTCTATACACATGAAGCTGTCAGCAGCAGCAACCAAAAATTTGATCCCATGACCCACTCCCCCACCCATCCCCCTGTCTCATTTGATGGGGCGTTTGTTTGCCGTAAAATTGAAAGCAAATATTTGACTAAAAATTCACAAATTTGTACAGCTCAACAGCGAATGGCATGTGTTGGCCCCTATTTTTATTTTATTCACAATTTGCACAAAGTAACCAGAGCAGCCATTGACCCAAAATGTTGCTAAATCATGTCATAAGCCCTTCACCGAAATTCAGTTACAATTTCAGGCATTATTTAAATTCCAGTTTCAATTGAAAATGTACCACACAATTGAAAATAATTTAAACATTCTACAATAGAATTTTCAATTAAAACTGTCTTTCTGTGAGCAACCAATTGGCCAAACACTTACACAAGAGAAAAGGGTACTTTCTAGTTTTAGCCAAAGATTCGTTTGCATTGCATACGAAATTGGTAACCATAAGAAAGCTGGCAGCACAATTGCTTTGATGTATTTCAAGAACTTAAACGAATTTTCAAATATACAATTATTTTTTTCATTTGAGTTTAAACCACAATGCTTAAATCTAAAAACTTTGAATGGATAACATTTGTACACGAAGAAAAAAATTCGATTTGCATTTGTTCTGAGTCAATAAATTTAATTTCTTAAAAAAAGGAAAAGAAAGTTAATATTCAGAGTTCTAGGTAATATTTGCATTTCATACTTTCATTGAGCAAACATTAAATTAAATCACCAAAATCTTCAGCAATTAAAGCTGCAAAATTCAACAATTTTATATAATCCCAACGAAATCCAAAAGAACAACCCAAAAACTCAATTTGCTGAATAAACACGCTCAATTTGCATGGCTCTGAGAATATTTTAAGCGTTGAATAGAGAGATAAAAAAAATTTCTATAAATATGGGAAAAAAATACAATAAATAAAGTTGCTGTCTGTCACTAGCTAGCCAATAAAAACGTTGAGAACTGATAAAAAATTGTGGACTATATGAATAAATATATATTATATGTATATTCTTTCAAAAGTTGATAGTGGATATCTATATGTTAAAAACATTTAAAAATTCAAAAGAATGTTATGAAAATTATGTCACAGGCAGAAGAACTCATTTGTGACCCCATTTAGTAAATAAATTTAATGAAAAAACCAGAGAGAATTATTTAATAAATACTTATAGCTGACGGCTAAAAAATTCTAAAACCACAATCATTTATTAGCCGGTAATGTCTTCTTAACTATAAATATCATTCGGCTTAAAAAAAAAAACATACATTTTAAATAATAAAAACAAATATCCTTTTTTAAATTTTCCTTATATTAAGGTTTTACAAGCATTAAGAATTTTATAGATAGATATAGAGAACTGCTTATAAATTCTGAAACTACAATCATTTATTAGCAGGTAATTTCTTCTTAACCGTAAATATCTTTCGGCTTAAAAAAATCTACATACATTTTAAATAATAGAAAAAAATTTTCAACTTTAAAAATTTTTCTTAGATTAAGGTTTTACCAGCATATACTTTAGAATTCTGGGTTTCTTGAGTTGAGCTTATTTTCTAAAAAAACCGAGTATAATTTATTGTGCAAAGTCAGATTTTTGCATACAGCCTAGAATACAATTTTGTGCTTGCTTTTACACAATTGCGCGACTGCTGGCAACTCAAATATGTGCACAAAATATTTAAGAAAAATACCAGCAGATGGCACATGGCTCCAACAACAACCTGGAATATCTGGTTGTGATCTCTGACAGCCAGGCTGCTGTTTGTCGTCGAGTGCGTGTGTTGCATATTAAATTAAAATTTAAATAAAAGATGCCATAGCAACAGGCAGTTGGAAGCTGTAGGTTTTCGCCTTCACAACAACAAATGCCAGACTTGATTAGCATAAAAATTAATTTTGCATGTCATCTTTTTTTTTGTTGTTGTTTGCTCCTTTTTATTTCACTGTACTTTCTTTACTGATGCCATCTGAATTTATTTTTTTCTAACCCAACACTCGAGCAGCAACTGCAAGCCGTGTCCCGTTGCCAAGCCAACTTTCCTCTGCGGAGCGGACAACAGAACCTACTCATCACTATGCAGATTGGATTATCACAATTGCATTCATTCGACATCCATACGAATTGCCTGCAAAGGATTCTGTCCCTGCAAGGGTAAGTTTTACATATAAACATACAAACATACATACCTTGAGAGCCAGAAAAACCAACCGCAAAATGAGCTTGAGGCTAGAATATGGCCAGCAAGTGCGGCTGAGAGGCCATCGAAAAGTGGCCATATAAATTGCAGGCAAAATTCCCCAGTTGAAATATTGTCTCGCTGTTTGAATTGGAAAAAGCAAAGCAGCAAAAGATTGTGATTGCTATTGTGGCAGGTCAGGAATAGGGCAGGCTTTAAGCCCGGGCAATATTTCGATTTATTTTTAAGGGTTTTAAATGGGTATCTAGCGAATCAATTGTTAAATTTTTAATAATCCGTTGAGCTAGTAGCGTCATTGTTCTAAGGCGCACAATGTGCAATGGCTTCGTGTAATGGTAGTTCTAGCGGCATGAGAGGCAGGCACTCAGCGAATCAGCCAAGCTGCAGCATCAACAACAACAACAACAACAATAACAACAACAACAGCAAAGTAGCAACGTCAGGCGCATTAATTTTAAATTTGCACAGCTGAAAGCGCATTGCAAGCACTTGCAACTCTTGCTGGCTGAAGTTATTGTTTTTGTATTTCCTGCTTGGGTAATACAAAAAAATAAAAAACAAACAAAAAATGTATATACAAAAAAAAAAACAAGAACAGAAACAAGCATCAAATAGAAATGACGCCTCAGTGACCAGCGCCAGGATACGAAAAGTTTGCCTTGCCAAGCAATTTCATGTCGGCCATTTTAACATTTTTTTTTTTCTCGTTGTGCAGAAAACACCGATGGTAAGCGATTGCAGCGAATTGGCGAGCGTGCTGGCTATAACAAATACAACAAGAAGATCATGTTGGAGCAGCAACAACAACAGCAGCAACAGCAGCAGCAGCAGCAGCAGCAGCAACAGCAGCAAGCTTACAAGGATAGCAGCAACAACAACATTATGATGAACAGCGGAAATGTGATGGGCAGCAACAACAATGACTTCAATACCATTATGAATGTAAGTGAAATTGAAGCATATATTTCATATGGCTTCAACGGTTTTTAATTCACAGGATAAGGAGGACAACAATCGTCACTTAAATCACATTAATGCCCAGTACACGTTCACTCCCGAGGAGATTAAGTATGACAACAAGCACTACAAGTATCTCAAGTACACAGCCTACAAGAAGGTGAGAAGATTATTATCAACCCCTTTTTTTCAACTCAGAAAATTATTTAATCGATTTTATATGTACGCAAACAATAATATATAAGAAAAATAAAACTGTCTAGAATTTTGCCATATTTTTTGTTAAGCCATAATCATTGCAAAGTACTCGAAAAGCTAATTAGTGGTATAAACCTTAAAAGAAATATTACTAGAAGAAACTGGTAGTTTTAAAGGGAGCACGAAAATTAATTTGGTTGTTTAGCTCGAAGCTTGAATCGATATAACCATTTAGTAATTTAATAACAATAAGGATTGGCAAATTAGTTTCTGATTAAAAAGCGACAGTTGTAATATGAATTTTATTTTCTTTTGACCACATTTCACCCTACAACAATGGGAAAACCAATCGAATTCAATTTTAGAAAAATATCCACTTCGAGCGTATTTTGAAAGCTTTGAAAATGAAAATGAATATGTGTTTAACGGACTTGGTCAAATGGTATGAAAGCTGTTAGATAAAGTTAATTGGAAATTGAAGCATTTGGCAATTCAGTCGAGTCGTGTCAAAGTCAAACTTTGAACATGTTTGTTTTCGTTGTTGTTGTAAAGTGTATTATAGTTAGATATATATATGCACTCATCGAAGCCCCTGCTTCAACATTTCATTTATAAATATTGACTTTTTCAGGATGCCAAGTATCAGGAGGAAAAACGCAAGATGCGCAACTACAACGAGAACGAAGTCGTTGAGAAGCAGTCACAGAAATTTAATAAGAACAACAATCCAAGTGGTAAGCAAACTTGAGAAAATTGCAAAATTAAATGAATATTTAATGGGCTTAAACTTCTTATCCTGCTAGGCTATCCTTCGAAGTCGGCCGAGTGCAAACCGCAACAGCTGACCGCCATTGGAAATCGCCTGCTCGACTGGTTCTCCGTTATCATGGCCGATAGCAAGAAGCGTCGCCAGCATAGCCAGAAGTCCAAAGCGCACTTCCCACCCGCCTGCAAGACCGAGGCCAAGTGGATGTTCGGCCATCTGGATCTGAACAACGATGGACTGCTGTCGCTGCAGGAGATGTACGATCTGGAGCACGATCAGAACGAGCGCTGCATCAAGCCATTCATTGACACGTGCGACCTGGACCAGGATAGCTCCATCAATACACGCGAATGGTGCCGCTGCTTCGAGAAGACCGATCGTCCCTGTGCCGCGGTGCGACGAAGAATCGCTGGCGACTTTGCAGGTGAGATAGGTACAGGTGGACATTTCTCTATCTAACATAACACTAATATATATATGTTCTCTCTATATATTCTCTATTGAGTTTTGTTTTTTTTTTTTTGTGTTTAATTTAATTTCAAAACCATTGCAGAGATTACTAACTGATAAAAATATATAAAAACTTGATAAGGAAATTGTAGTTAAATTTTAATTTGGGATATCAAGTTGAGTCATCATTTTGTCCGTCAGTCTGAAGCTTTAAAGGAACTGAAATTTAATAAGGCTGATCAACTTTTGTAATGATATCTATTGAAATATCTGTCACAGATTAACAATGTTTCGGAAAGAGATATTTATTTTTTCTTTTCACTTAAAAGTACGTTTTCATTGATAAGTAATGTGGTCTGCAATGGTCTGCAACTTGATCTTCGGAGTTCGAAGATTGGTGTTATTTCTTGTTTTTGTTTGTGAAACGCAAACACCACAACAACAACAACAACAACAAATGCCCAACACAATTCTCCAAAAAAAAAAAAACGGGTAGCTAGAAGAGTAAACTGATGTTACTTTTCCGTTTCTGTCCCTTCTCCCTTCTCCACTCTTTATCTGTCTAACTATCTGTTTCAAACACTCTTTTGTCTCGCTGTATGTGCCTTGTTCTATTTATGCTGCCTTACACTAAAAAAAAAAACACTACACTTAACCCATTTTAAAATATAATTAAACGCCTCACACATACACAAACAACTAGCACACACACACACACACAAATTAGTAGTCATTAAAGGACACCATTTTTGTTTTTTTTTCTGCTTGTTTTCCTATGCGCTCTCGCTTTTCCGCTCTCGTTTACCATTTACCTTTTAGCCAAACGTAACTTTTAAGCCAGCAAATTAAACACTCTTAACAACAACACAAAGAAAAAAAACTTTTTGCTTCTGCTTAGTGCCAGTGTTTTTGTTGGCCCATTACTAACTTTAACTACATAATTTCCTTTTCTTTTTTTTTTCTTTTTTGTTTGTCTGCCACGTTGTTTATATATTTTTTCCCCCAACACGACCCAAAAAGTAAAAACAAAAAAAATCAACAAAACACTGCAAAACAATATAAACACACACAAGAAAATAAAAATAAAATTAAAAATAAAAAGAATTTCGCTTGTGCTGCTTTCTCATTTACGACTGTAAATTATGCAGACTTACTAAATTTGTGCGCATTGTTATTGTTCTTCTACTTGTTATTGTTGCTGTTGCCGTTGCCGTTGCCGTTGCCGTTGATGTGGTTGGCGGCACAAACTAATTAGGCGCCTACGCACCCGACTGCGATGTACAAGGATTCTATAAGCCAACACAATGCCACAACTCGGTCGGCGTCTGTTGGTGTGTGGATAAGCATGGAGTGGAATTCGCCAACACACGCACACGTGGCAAGCCCAATTGCGGTGAGTAAGAGACAAAAAATAAAAATAAAAAAAAACTGGGAGTTGTACTTGAAATGGCTTTAAGGGCCATACTCGTAAATGTAGATATCCGTGTGTGATTTATTAGCAAACTACAACAGTTGCGAACTGTGGCAACTAAGCTCTTTGATACGTTAAATCCGCTCAATCGCAGAGCCATTCCCCCTTCCACCTGCCACAGTGCGTATACCTAATATGCCACTGCGCATATTCAGGTATTAATATTGGAATTAAGCCAGTCGAAAGTTATCCTCCATAATTAAGTTTTGCCATTTGTATAAGATATGAAACAAGTTTCTATCTGCATCTGCAATCGGCAAATTAAACACTGTCCGTTCGTCTGATTAAATCGAGTCTTATTCCACATGCACGCTGAGCTGGGACAGATAAGTGCTTAATCTGCAGAAACTCATTATAATATACATTTAGGATTTATGATTATGTTGATGATTATTTGAATTACTGCTTCATTTGTGGCAGGCTGAGAAATTAAATTTTACATTCAATTTGAACACAGAGTCTGTGGTGAATAATGCGGCTTCGCTGACATCCGATGACGAGGACGAGGGCGGCGACGAAGAGGACAGCGCGGAAGGCAGCGCCGATCAGATGCTTGTATTTTAAAAACGCCATCAGCAGGGGCACGCCACGAACTATGCATCGCTGATCTGCCACAAGTCGTCGCAAACCAAACAGCCGGCATTACTGCATAGGCGGGAAATAATTAATATTATTATTACAACTGCAAGCAAACAAAAAAAAACCAAAAATCAACAAAAAACAGAATAAATAAATAACAAATTAACGTTGAAAAAATAAAAAACATTAAACATAAATGTGGAGTAGTCAAGTAAGAGTTTTCGAATAGAACAACAACTACATATAGCATATAGCAGCGTATACTTAGCAGCAAAATCAACACTCGCAAGCAAATGTTAGAAGTAAATAACAAAAACACAATTCAAGCAAAAATAAAATAAATAAAACTGAACTCAAGTGTCATCGTTGGATTTTGCTTATGTCGCACCAGAATGTTAATGTGGCATTGTTCAGGGTGCAATGCACGCAAAATTTTTGGCATTAAAGCGATGCTTAAGTTAGCTTATAGTACATTTAAGGTTACCACATGCCCCACATTGTTCTTGGGTGTTATTTACCCAGAATACAAAAACTAACAAAATGGCACAGCAAACATTTATCGTATAACTACCCCTAACCAGTACCCCAATAACACACACTCACACACACACACACACACACACAAGAGCAGACAGATACACACACTAGTTTTTGACTTTGGTTAGGCCAAGTTATGCGGCTGTGTCTGAGTAACAGTAATTTAATACCAACGCTTCTGTTATTGCACGCGAATCCGTCTTTTAGCTTTTTAAGCGATTAGTGAATACATTTTAAATGTTTATTGCCATTTCTTCTGTGCTCCTCTTCTGTCCTATCACAACAGCAAAATGAAAAGAAAAAAAAAACACACACACACACACACGCTAAGAATTCCGCCCAAAAAATACATTTACATATATTTATGTGATAGGTTTTGAAAATGAACATAAAAATGAGAAATATACGAGGAAAACTAATCTGAAAAGAACTGGCAAATTACTAAGCGGCAAATTGTTTATTGCACATTTCAGCAACATTTTTGTGCGCTTTCTTCAGAAACAAAAAAAAAATGTTTGACAGGAGGAACACTAATAGAGAGACATTTACTTACATAAACCTATATATATGTATGTACCCAAGCATAATCGCATCCATTTAGAGTTACTTAGCGTACCGCATACCAGATTTATAGTGAGAGCTAAAATAAAAGAAAAAAAAGGGAAGAGAAGAGAAGAGAAGAGTATAGCACGCGATGGTAAGCCTGGTCTAATTAGATATTCCTACTATTAAGGAAATATAGGCACTGCTTCATCTAATAAGTAGCTGCAACACAAATTCCAGGCAAATTGTTCAACAACCACATAGCACCTGACATATGAAGATTGAGCACTTAACTCATATACACTAAAAAAAAAATCGAAACACACACTTGAAAACATTTTGCATTTGGGCATTACAATGCCAAAAACAGAAATGAAAAAAAATAAAATAAATAAAAATAAACAGAATTTGCAATTCGATTTTGTTGAGTATATTCAACTTGCAACCAGGCACACCGCAATGAGATGAACAAATTTCAACATAAATCATATTAACTAATATACGAAATAAACGTAAGAAAAATGCTTAAGCATACGTACGACATATGCATACATAAATATATATGTATGCATATACAAATGCATATATATATATATACATATATATAAAAAAAAATATATATATAAATAAATAATATGTTTTAAATGTATGTAAGTATATAAGTGGCAGCAACACACATAATTAAGTGGCAGTATAAATCAACTTCAATTTAATCACATCCCACATGCATCCAAATGTAGTGCATTCATTTCGTTTTTTATTCACCAATATTTGCTTTTTTATAAAAATAAATCACATTTTTGTTAACCTTATAATTAAAAAATGCTTGCAAAAATAAAATAATGGCAAATAGCAAATTGAAGTAGTAGAAAAAGCGAAAATTAACAAATGCGCCTCACAAACCCAAAACTGGGTTTACATAAATTTTTATTATAGCGAAAATTGATTACCAAAAAACTAAAAAAAAAAACACAAACAAATAAATAAATAAAAAATAATAAACATTACATATATTTGAGATATATATTTAATCATTTGAGAGCAATTGTGTTTTTGGCTGCATTTAAAATTTGATGCGTGGTGTAAACTCTATAAACTGACTATATATACTATGATGACGATTGTATTTATGTATGTATTTATGTAATTGTGTATTAGGCGAGTTGCATTCATTCTATTAAGCCAAACCAACAATAAACATCAACGTAATCTTTGGCAATCAAATTTCAAAACTACTTTGTACTTACTTCAATAAAGTAAATTTTCTTTTACATATAAGTTATTTGTTTTATATAGTTTTCGGGCTTTTCATGTAACCGTCAAGAATATATCTACTCAATAGTATCGAAATGTTTTTCTAAATATTTTATTCAATTAAAAAAATGGCAAATACGTATAAATGAATTTTTATAAATTTCTTGTTTCTTAAGTAATATCGCAAGCGTAAATTAATAATAAAAACAAAAAATAAAATCAAGCGTATTAGGTTTTTTCCGTTTAACTTTATACTTGAATTAATATTGTCTGTTTTATATATATACAAAAAATATATACAAAACGATGCAATCAATAAATATATTATTTAATGCAATTTCAATAAACGTAAAAAGACTTTTATTATATGGATTGCCTACTTTTGAGTATGCAAACCCAAATATTGCGAGGGAAATGAGTTATTGTATTTAATTAATGATTATCTTTAATTAATCTAGAGACACGTAACGAATTGCGACTTTTATTTTAATTGTTTGAATGTTAATTGGCGTTTCAAAACACCAGTTTACTAATTGCTACAATAAATAAACGTTGCCAACTTGTGACATTTAAACGGACTGCAAACTATCCAAGAATGTGCACAACGGACAATAAATTTGCAACGCTAATTTTATGCGCGCACAAACAGCTTAAATAAAAAATAAAAACAACAATAACAATAACAACAATGACAACAACAATAACAAGAGCAGCAACAGGCGTACAACACAATTATGGCACAGATTTAAATAAATTGTAGTTTGTCTGCGGGCAACCGAGGGGGCGGAAATGGTGCGCTAAAGTCACCTCGTTTCATTGAAAGTTCACACGCCAGTTGTGGGCGAAGGGGTCAAAGTGGGCGTTGCTATTTGGCGCTGCTCTGCAACAAAACGGAAGTTGGCAGCAACAAGCGATGAGTGCGAATCAAGCAAGTGTCAGACACACAACACACAAACACACACAAACACACACACACACATACACTTTAAGCAAGTCACTTAGTCACTCAAACTGTGTGTTGTCTAATTATTTTTGTACGGTTTTAACTAGCAGACTTTTGAGAACTTTCTGCTGTTGCTGTTGGTAGGTTAACCTATTAGCCACACACACACACACACACACGCACACACACACACACACACACACACATACACAAACACGCACACACATTCTCTGCACTCGGAAAAATATTGAAATTCAACAATACTTTAAATGGCTACGTTTTATTTTTTCAAGTCATTTCAGAATGCAAATAAGTATAAAACTGCACAATCTGAATCTTAATACCTTTAATTCAAGTTTCAAGATGGCTAACACATTTTTCCTGTTAATATCAGGACTTGATGTAAGAACAGTCTTGATTTAAGCAACACCAGTAAAAGTTTCAAGTGCGCAAATCTTATTTTAAGAGTAATACATCTTCTGAATTTCAGGCCAAGACAAAGTATTTTGACAACTTTGCAACACTCTGTATTATTTTCTGAAGTGTACTATTTGCATAATTCAGTGATTCAAACAATGCGACAAGTTGCATGCACCGCCTGCCGCCCTCGTTGAGGCATTCAAGCACAAACTTTAGTCTTGGTGCTTTATGGCCCGGACACCCTTCGCCTTCCTGCCGGCAAGCTCGAAATGCCTGACAGAATGCCTAACTGGGTGACTAGCTGTTGGCCTGTCTGACATATCACTCAGCCGTGTTTGGAGTGTGTGTGTGTGTATTTAATTGTGTGTGTGTGTGTGAGTATCGGTGTCTCATTGTTGCTGCTGTCTGACCCCACTTAAGACCCGCTTTGGCCCCCTTTGTCTGACTTTTTGGCATTTTTAATTAGGCAAACTTTGTGACCATATATGTGACATAAGTTACATTTTTATATGTATGTGTGAGCGGCGTTAATTATATATATGTATATATATATATATATATGTGTGTGTGTATATGTATGTATATGCTTACAACAACTGGATTGTTTATTATTATTTTAGCTATATGCAGCACTGCAACTTTTGTTTCTATATCTCATTCAGCCGTCACCTGGCGACGTTGCTGTTATTTTACTGCTCACATCCAACTACATACACACACTCACACACACACACCCACACTAACACACACACACACCCACACACACATACACACACCTGTACATATGCTACTGTTTTTATAGTTCAAGGTGAATTGCGAAACTTTGTGGAGCGTGCTCGTTGCAGAATATAAATGTGAAACTAGCCTCAAATTTTAAAGTCACATTTTCTTGGGCTGCTTGTTGCTGTTGCAGTTGTTGTTGTTGTTGTTGTTGTTGCAGTTGCAGCTCAGCATTCTCGTATTGGGCTGGCTTTATTTAGCATGGCGTCAATTGGTCCAGCGACTAAAGGGGGGTTATTGCGACCTGTATTTAAGTATATATACAAGAATGTGTTTATATATATATATATATATATATATATATATATAAATATATAGTTTTTTTGCTTGCGTGCAACAATAGTTCAGAGCGACCTTGCATGCTGAGTGCATGGCTTATGAATTATTACGTATACGCAACGCGACAAAATGAGTCGAGCGAAAGGGAAAGGCCAACTGCTCGAGAGCTAATAAAAGGATTTCAAATTGGCAACAGTAGTAAATTAATTTCTGACGTTATTAACTGATGGTTGCCGGGACAACCATTGAAGTTGCTTCATTGAAAGTTTAAAAGTATGCAACATTTTACAGCGTTTTGCTTTACAGATATTAAATACTTTAGTTTTAGTTGTGAAATTGTAATTTCTCTTAAGTTTACTTGTTTGGAAAATAAATTTAATAGATTTGCGGTTTGGTTAAAGGGTTTTATGGAAAAAAACTTATTTAAGTACAATAAAATTATCAACATACTCTGAAAACCCATAAAGAACTATATTTATATTTTCCGTTAAGAGTAAAATCAACTAATATTTTTTTTGTCAATTAAATTTACCAACCCAAAATGCTTCAATGCCTACGCAGCAATTTAAATATCTTAAGTATTCTAACCATTATTAACAGCAATTGGATAAGCCAAACACTTGCATTTCATTTAAATTAATTTCTATTTGTGGCTATTTTGTATGCCACAAAGTACAAAATTCAGTAAATTTCTTCACTCGGCACAAATTCTACTAATATATAAAATTTATGCATGCCAAATTGGGCAATTGCATGTTTGGCTGTACACACAACTAACTTACAAATTGCACACACAGAAATATTAATTATGTCATAGGCAGTGAGTGCTTCACGTATGTAACAATTTGGTCACAACATCGTCGCTCGAGCAAGACATCTGGGCCGACCTTGACCAACATGCCAATAGGTTCATTTCAAGTGCCAGCCACAAAAGGCAACGCACGAGACGCACATGGCTCGAAATGGCAACCAATTTATGTAAAGGGCGCACTTTCTGCTAATTAGAAGCGGGCGAAAAGAAAACAAATTTTACGTCGTGTGTAAGGTAAGTTTTATAGAATAAATTTGATGGGAACCCACTTGGATATATGATATGCATACTTATAGATCTTTTATTTGTAACGGTAACAATGATAAAAATCAACAAAGAAGCTACAAATGTAAATCAACCATTTATCATTGGACAACCCACAACAAAATCAACAAAATCAACAAAAACAACAACAACAAGAACAATAGTTGTCAACGGCAAAACCACTGAACTGTTAAAAGTGCCATTGAATACAACAACAACAACAAAAACAACAACAATGTCAACGATGCTGGAACTCAACTGTGCAAACAGTCGAAAGATACACGGAAAGTAAGCTACATGCATGGCTAGATGTGATGGCGAGATAGATATAGATATACAGATATACAGTTGAGTATTTTACATATACATATACATACACATACACATACAATTAGACATACACATCTAATTATGCATTGAGGCACTACCTGAGCCACGAGCTGTGTGCGTTAAATAGTTTTGTTTAATGCACATTGTAAGCGAGCCAACGAGCAATTCGGTTGCTACTCAACTGCTGCTCAACGCTGCGCTACGCCCTAAGCAGCGATCTAATCAGCAGTCTGCGGCGACGCTGCCGCTGACGTTGACGTTGATGTTGATGTTAACATGAAATTTCTCATACGCTCGGTTAGCCGCGACGTCGACGCTCGATCGAAGTATTCATATCAACTACTCACACACACACACACACACGCATATTTCCATCAATGTGTGTGTTTTGTTGGTGAGTATCTACCTGGCTTTGGAAGCTCAACTCGACCTCACAGGCACAGCCTCAGCTATTTGCAAGTCGAGAGTCGCGTTCGTCAGACGTGCGATTAGAAACGCGTGCAAAGTGCATTTTTGCCTAATGGAAGTGCGACGAGCATTAATTGTGAGCCGTAAAATCAAAATTGTGCCCACATAACAAATTCAATATGTTAAAACAAATGATAACCAAATATTTCACACCTTAAATTGGAGCATTCGATTGTGTTTACTTTAATTGGCCCTATTAACATTTTCCACTCCCGGCTTATTTGCATTTATGCAAATAGTTCAATTTTTGTTTGCTTTCGGATATTTGCATACATTAAAAATTGAAAGTGTTCAATTGTGCAGAGCACAAATAGCAAAACCGAACCGAACCGAACCAAACCTACAAAAACAAATATATAAACAAACAAAAACTGCATTTTGGGTAAAAATCAATTACGAATTGATTCAAATTTATATGTGTCCATCAATAATAATAATTGGCAAGTAAAACAATGCGTAAATCAGTTTGGAAAATACAATGGTCATGCAACTTATTATTCACAACAATGTTATTGATGCTGCAGCAAAAGCACATAAGTGGTAAGCAATATTTTGGCTATCTGTGCCGTTTTCTGATGACACGGCAATTTCCTAATATATCTATTAGTTGCATGAATATGCATATCTATAAATAATTGCTTAAAGTTCAAATGTTAATCGATGTAATCAATTTACTCTGTGCGGGAAAAAGGGCAAATCAAAAAATGTGATTTATCGTTAAAAACAATCTATAATTAAGAATATATTTGATTAACACAATGTTATACATATTAAAATATATATACCGATTAAAGTCAGTGTTTTTTTTTTAAGATTGTCCTACATTCTAGTAAACTTAACTTATTTATTTGCTAACGTGATGCATCAAATAAATTATTTTTGCACTTGAAATTTGCATTGGAAAAAATCCGCTGGTATTTGAGTAAAAACAAAAACCAAAATAGCACAGATCAATTTACAAAACAGTGCTAGAAAGAGAGACATGTTAAGGGGAGTGTGGGGGGGGGGCTGTGAAGGGTTAGGGGCGTGGAATGCGGCTTTCCGTTTTGCCCGACTGCGAATCTGATGACGAATCTCAGCTGATTTGAACTATTGTTCAACAGCTTACATAAACTCCAAACTAGACAGGGAAGTGCATGATTTAATTGATTAATTTAAATAAATTCCCTCAAGTGCCTAGGGCAATAAGGAAAGGAAAAGGTAAATATATATATATATACACCCGATAAATGCAGTAGCTCTCTGATTCTCTCAAATGGATGTCTAATTGTTTAGTTATGCATAGATATAGAGAATTATTCGCACCGATGATTCAATATACTCGTACTTGGCATAACCTGCACAATTTGTGTATGGGAAATTGATATGCACAATCGCAATTTATATATATATTTAACTATATGGCTCAGATCGAGCTAAGTGCTTAGCAATTTGTGGAATTTGCTTGAAGCCTTCAAGCTCATCGAATGCCAGTTTTCCCACAACAATTTATATTTTTTATATTTGTAGATGCGATGCTGCTCAAGTGTCCACTGCATCAGTTGCAGTTGCAGAAAATTGTCGGATTTCGACCGCCACTCGATTACCTCAGTGAACGGAATTTGATTTACGCGCCACCGATTGCCAGCAATTTTAAAGATCGCGATCGACGCAGTGGCAACTTCAGATTGGGGTTGGATTATTCTGATGATGAGCAGCAGCCGGCAAGCGAGATCTGCTGGCGTAGCTGTAACGAGGATCCGGACTGCATTGCGTATGTGCATCTGCTGGATACAAATGAGTGCTATGGCTACTCATATTTTGAGCGAACTGCACGCTACTTGGCCATTGCGGATGAACTGCCTCTGGTGGCGGATGCCGAGGCCATGTTCTACGAAAAGACATGTTTGCGGGGTTCGTATTTAATATTGCCCGGATGTGGCGAGGGCGTTCCCAACCTTGATTGTCTGTGTGTTTGAATGTTGTTCTTCTTCATGCAGTTCCCGATGCGTGCAAAGGTCGACGCTGGGCGCTAACCAAAATTCCCGGCAACAGTTTGGTGTATCATGGCAAAAAGACAATTTCGACGCTGGTCACGCGTCGTGAATGCGCCGAGAGATGTTTCTTCGAAACGCAATTCAAATGCCTTTCGGCCTCGTTTGCCCCATCGTATCGGAACAATCGTGAGCGGTAAATTGACAGTTTGTTTTTGCATATTTGCTGTTTGCTGTTTCAGCTTAAATTAATTAATTGCCTTTGTTATGCATTTTCACTCGATTATAATGATATCATCACTGCCGAGAACTGAGAAGTCATAAATCATTGCGAGATACAAATGCGTAACTCATGCGGAACATGAGTTGTTTGGATTCTTAATGCTTGCTCCCCATCCCTTGCAGGTTTCGCAGCGGGGAACACGCTCAGATGCCCCGGCTAACCCTTGGCCGCTGTACGCTGAGTGACAAGGACAAGTCGATACAGCCGGACGCATTCCGGGCGGCGCCCTACAACGAGGAGTACATGGAGAACCAGTGCTATGAGCGACCCATGGAGAATGACAACTGCTCGTACGAATTGTATGCCAACAGCAGTTTCATCTACGCGGAAGCCAAATATTTGGGCCTAACCCAAAAAGAGGTGCGGCCCTTCAGTCGTCTGTGTAGCGCTTGAGCTGTCTCGCATTATGATTGCAATCGATTCGATGTATGTTTGATTGATTGATTGATTGATGACCGTTTGTGTTGTTGCTTTGTGTTGCAGTGTCAGGCGCTTTGCACCCGCGAGTCCAAGTTCTACTGCCAGGGCATCTCGTTCTACTATCTGAATCAATTGACTCGCTCCGAGTGCCTGCTGCACTCCGAGGACATTGTATCCCTCGGACCACGGAGCCTCAAGCTGCGCGACAACTCGATTTACATGCGACGCGTGAAGTGCCTCGATGGTGAGTTAAGCTTACTAAAAAATAAAAAATTTGGAAACTGTGAAATATTCAAATTAAATTAAAGTGTAGTAAAATTTGACACATTGCTTTATTTGATTTCGTCAGAGGAATAGGAAACAAAATTATTTTATAATATTAATATTTGATATAAAATAGGTAAAGTTAGTCTGACAATGACATAATTGCTTACAAGATTTAATATATAGATATAGATATACAGTTATATATACAGTTATGCGAACGACATTGACAACATATTTATAGATATGACTTTCAATGAATTACATAATTCGTGAAATATTCTCTAATTTATTATAATATATTAAAAATATAAGAAACGCCAACTTTATTAATCTTTCCTGGTACACAGTGAAGGTCATCTGCACACGCGATGAGATGAGCATTCGCTACAAGCCGAAGGATTGGTTTACTGGCAGAATGTACGCCAGTATGCACTCGAAGGATTGCCAGGTGAGCGGGAGCGGCAATGAGAGTCTGCTGCTGCGCTTCGAGATTGGCAGCGAGCCCAAGGAGAATCGATGCGGTATTCTGCGTGCCTACGAAATGACACATTCGTTCCACAGGTGAGGAATCGCATTTTATTTAGATATTTTCCATATCGTCTGAGGATTTGAATGTTTTAACAGGACCTTTATATCCGCACTGGTCGTCATACAAAACAATCCCAATGTGCAGACGCAGGGGGATCGCCTCATTAAAGTCGGTTGCATCCTCAACAATGCGACGGCTATGTTTGGCCAGAATGCGGATGACAGCCATACAGATGCCTCGGAACAGGTGCCCAGTGCCATTGCATTGGAGTCCTCTGTGGAATATGCCAAACAGTGAGTAGTTCAAGCAAAGAATCATTTAGTAAACAAATTCTTACCTCAACTCTTCCGCTGGATCAAGCAGGTTTCCCCTGGAGGGTGTGGTTCATTACAACAGCAGCACTGCTGACCCGCATCCGCAACCGCGGATCACTTTGCAAATTGTCGATCACACACAGCAGCACGAAACGAGCGATGTGCAGATTGGCCAGAATTTGGAGTTGCAAATCTTTGCGGAATACAGCACGGATCAGTTCGGTGAGCATCTGGAGTTGCAGCTGGCACCGTTGCCGGACTTTCGTGCCACCTCGCTGGTGGCCAAGTCACAGGACAATCAGAACTATGTGCTGCTGATTGATGAGCGCGGTTGTCCCACAGATGCGAGTGTGTTCCCAGCGCTGGAGCGTGTGCGCACCCAATCCCGGAACATGTTGCGCTCACGTTTCCACGCCTTCAAATTCTCCGGCACTGCCAACGTTAGCTTTGATGTCAAGATACGCTTTTGTGTGCAGCATTGTGCACCCACTAATTGCCTCACATCCTCGGATGGGCTGTGGCATCGACGCAAGCGGCGCCAACTGGAACGGCCCGAACGTCAGCTGGAACAGCTTCGGGTGCAGAATCCCGTTTATATATCGACTGTTACGGATGTGCAGCGGAATTCAGCATTGAATGAGACTGTCTCGCAAATGGAACTGCCCCTCAATTATAATCTGCACGTTCACGGACCAGATCAAACTAATAGTAATAGCTTCCTGTATGGGGAACGTGGAGTGCTGCTCATCGCTGGCATCGATGATCAGCTGCATCTGGACAACATCTGCATCAATCAGAGTCTGCTGATTGCACTCTTCATACTCTGGCTGATATGTCAGGTGGCGCTGCTGTTCGGCTGTGGCATGGTGCTGCAGCGTTATCGCCGCCTGGCCAAGCTGGAGGAGGAGCGACGGCGACTGCACGAGGAGTACCTGGAGGCTAGACGCGTACACTGGGCTGATCAGGGCGGATACACGCTCTAATTAACAACTATGTGTAACATGCGTTTAAAATTATTTTAATGGAATACACTTTAAGGGAATCTTACAAAATAAAATGCTTAACTCGTAGCCTGTAAAAGTGTCTTTTAAGAGTTCTTCTTCGGTTCGTAGTGCTCCCATTTGCGATGATTGAGCAAATTGAAATCGTTGCAGTTCAAGGCAATCTGGCGGAGATAGTTGGACAGTTTCAGCAGCTCCTTGTCCTTGGAGCGATTTAAATGCGCCTGTCGAAATGGACGTATCTTGAGCCCAGACTTGGGATTCATCATAAAATTGCGACGGATATCATCAAACATGATCGTATTCTTCGAGCTATACTGCTTGTACAGGCCCCAGATGACACCCAGGGGCTTCACATCGACAACGCCGCGCTCCGGCAAATGCACTGAGATCATGGCATTCGAGTCGAGGTAGAACATTATTTTGTAGCTATCATTATTGGCGACGCCCAGCAGGCGCATCTTCTCCTCAATCCAGCGCATGCTGGTTGCCGACCAGATCACTATATCATAGTTTTCGTATGCTGACGTGAGAAACTCATGCAGAAAGGGTCGCATCAGTTCCGTGCCCTGCTCAGCTGGCGAACGATGATCAAAAAGGGTATAATCAATGTCCAGGACAAGCAAATTCTTGCCCTCTCGGGGCGGCGAGAGCTCGTTGATCTTATAATGTTGCACGCGACGCTGCACTTTGTTCAGGTAGACAGTCGAATTCTCAGCGGACTCCTCCCGCTCCTCGGCATCGTCGAAGTCATCGATGACCTCGCCAATGTCTTCGGGCAGACTGCAGGCATCCTCAATGTCCGCCTCTGTGGAGCCAACCATCATCAGTTTGAAATTAGGCTTCAGCTCGAGGGCATGTAGTTTTATATTGTCAGCTGCCGGTTTGCCTGCAAATCCAATCGTTTTATAGTTGGCTATACAATAATGAATCCCTTTGTGGAATTTCGGATTTACCTTTGTGCTTAAGATTCAATAATTTTTGGCGTTCCGGTCGCACTTGTGTTTTGCGAAAGATTTCGTGCCGCAGCACCTCAACTGTGTCCTGGTCAGTTAAGTCGGCAATGGGATACTCCTTGCCACTCCATTTAACAACAACAACGATTTCCTTAATGTCAGTCATTTTCTACTTAAACTGCAATAAAACGAGAAACAGCGTAGCAATAGTAAAACAAATGTAAGTAATATGCCCACCTAATACTCACTTTGCTCAACATGCAGGTAAGAATTAACTAATGATTTATTTTTGCGGCATCAAATAATGCATATTCCACTATTTTTATTTGAGCGTCAGCAGATAAATTATCGGTTCACAAACTTATGAGAAATCGAGTCCGTCTGACTCATTGAACTTGTTAAGCACTGAACTAGTTTTGCGTCAAGTTCCTTATTCTTCTTATTATTTATGTTTCAGATTTCTACGATTTTCCAATAGAGTTAAAAAATTTTGGAAATTTTTTCTTCAAAAAACTAATTATTAGAAGTAAAGTTCAACAATTTTTTCAGCATCATGGGCAAAATGACCTGATAGGTTCAATGTTATCTTCACCAACACTGAAAAGCAGTTATCGGATGTTATCGTGCACAGCTGATTGCGTCTTAAAAGAAATCGGTTGACCAACTGATTTGAATTTGTAATTCATTCAGCAATCCAAAATAATTCAAATTTAAACGAATAAAAATAGAAATATAACTATATATATGTCAACCATTGCGTAAGCTTTCGGTGTGGAATTCGATACAATTTTATAAGGCCGAGATCAAATAAGGGATAAAATGGTAAGCAATTTTATTTGTATATTAATTTGAATGTTGCTTACCCGCTCATGTTTATGTTAGTATTTTTTGTGTTATTTATATGATATTTGTTCGTTATCCAGTGCTGGTCACACCGCCGTCTATTGAATGCAAGCACCAACGATCACTTGATGGCCAAGCATATTGTTCTGCTTGCTTTTGTTGTTTGCCTGCGCTGCGAGCGGATAACTTGAACAGTCGCTTCGGAGAGCGCATGTATGTAACAAAGGAAAACCGTTAAAAAAGCTGCATGTTTGCTTTGAGTTGCTCTTTGTGCTGCTAATTCGTTGTTGAAGTCGGCATCGAGTTCGTGTCTTTAGCTCTCACCTGTGCGTTCGAAAGCAACAACAATAAGATGAGAAGAGTGCACGAAGCTACTTCTGCAGCTTAATCGTATCTCGAGTCGCAGTCGCGGTGATCGGTCGATTTCCATTCAGTTGCGAGTGAAACGAGAAAGAGTGCAAACGTCTGAAGCGGAATATCAAGTTGTAAATAACTCAGTTGCGAACACAACAGAATCGAACGAAGTGATAGAAGAGAGAGTAGAGTTAAAGCAACGAAAGATTACAAAGTTGAATGAATATGATATTTGCAAGAAATCGAAATAAATCACAGATCTAACAAGTTTCAACAAGCGCAAAATCTGTGCATGCAAAAAAAATATAATAATTTGCATGAAGCGTAGCCAAGACGCGCCGTTTAATTTAACCCACTTTCTAAACGACACAAGAAAATAAAACCACAAAACAAACAACAATCGAGAAAAATCAACACCACGAAATAAATTAACAAGCAAATATTATTAGCTTACAAAAAAAAAAAAGAATGTGCAAGTGATACTTCAAAATTGGTTGACTTCATATTGTTTTTTGTTTTTTTAATCAAATAAACGTTAATCCGTCACAGAAACAATAAGAGTTTTTTAGCAAGATAAACTTGACTGCAAACGCATCGTAATCGATACGAATACCGGAACTTCCCTTGCCAACCCACCCGTCGCTGCCGTCAGTCAGTCACCTAAAACCGCAACAACAACAAGGACAACAACTGCAACGCGTCGTGTAAAATACACCAACAGCAAGAGCAACAATTACACGGGATCGAGTAGAGCCTATGGATTCATTTTCTTAGCTTGGAAACGAGTTAACAAGCTTACGTATTGAATACCAACCACTGCAACTTGTTGGCCAACTTTGGCATACAGTTAACAAAGTCTTTGAAAAGTTCTGAAAACTTCTCTCTTGACTGCAATTTCATAATAAAAGTCGGCTGTCAAGAAAATTTTTAGCACCTTTAACGTGCTTGGACTGTCGGATTCATATTTCAAATAAAAAACAAAACCAAAAAATAAATTATATAAAACATATAAAAAACCGCACTCAGTGAACTACAACAACTACACGTCTAGAATTTCTTGGATAATTATCACCAGTCTGGCACATTTTTGTGTATGTTGCCAAAGCTGACGCAGTAAAATTGCGGATTGTTTTCACCCATTTTTTGTTTAAGATACTTTTGTGCCGGTTTGCATAAACTTCCAGCGGGTAAGTTGAACATATTTCTCTCACAAAAACGTAATTTAAATTTAAGTTTTTTACAAATGACAGCAGAATTGACAAATGGTCTAAATTATAAAAATAATTGCTAATTACTTGAGCAGTTGCGTAATAATACTTTTTATTAAGTGCGTTTACAAAGAAAAGCTCCCAAAATTAAATTATTTATTTCTAACACGATTTTTTATTGGAATTTCCGAAAATCACTTGGAATACGAAATTGAATTAGAAAAGACCCACGTAAATGAATGAAATCATTTTGTTGTAATTCGAGCTGAAGACTGAAGTTATTAGACGATTAAAAAGCTTATAAGGTTTAAATAATAACACTAATTAATTAAATCTATGCGTAATGCTTATGATCGATGATCGATGAGAGAGATTTTTACTTTGATATCCTTTCACTTGTTGGGTGGTAAGGTATTTTCCAATTAGGCATTTGACCTTTACCACCAGTGCTCTCTCTCAGCATGTGGCAGCTGCGTTTAGTACTTAGCCAAAAAAAAAAACACTTAGCCGTCGCAATTAAACTTATGAATGAACAACTTCGGGTGCAACAACATAAGTCCAAAATTTCATTGAAGACGGCGTTGCCTTTTTCTCTCTGAACGTGTGTGTTTTTCAAAATGAAATTGCCAGCACACTCATCACACACTGTGGAAAATGTCAACGTAGACAACAACAACAAATATTTGCTACAGAAACTGGTTTTTTTTCTTAGTGGTTCGCCATGCCATTAATCGGTCTGATCATCATTGATGGGCACTATAACATATTTATAACATTATCAACTTTTGGCTAGCTGACAAACAACAAAACTAACAACAGCAACAATATGTTCAACATGTATTTAAGTAGCTGGCGCTTTCACAAAAACTATTCGCTGGCTAAAACAAAAAGAAATATTTACAAATTTACATTTAAATGGTTTTTGCGATATGCTTAAAGTTGCTAAATAAAAAACTCAAACGAAAACAAACACAAAGAAGTTTGTAGCAAAAAAAAAACTGCATTTTGACACGAATATTATTTTTAAGCAAATTTTCTAACATTAGTTACACAGTAAAGACTGAAAGGAGGGGCAACAGTGGCTGGCAACCGGCACTGGCCGAAGAGTTACGCTGCAAAATTTCGAGTGAGCTCAGCTCAAAATAATTATGCACATTAAAACGCCTCAACTTTTCACTTTTTTTTTAATTTTTGTTGTTGTTTTAGCTTGGCTCTTAAGCATTTTCGAATCACGCACTTTCTGTGGAGTTTGTTGCTTTGGTTTTTCATTGTTTATCAACCATTTACATTGAGTTAGTTTGTTGTTTACATAAGAAAAGTACATCTAATACTTAACACTCTGCTCGTAATTGCAATTCGTGAATTGACTTAACAACATAATTTATTTGTATTTTACTTGTTTTGCATGCGCAATACGCGATCGATTTTTGTTATCAGGTCGAGCGGACTGTAAAAAGTGCATTTTGTTAAGCGAAGCGAATGTGATCGATTGCAGCTAGATAAGAAATGTGAGAATAACTAGTTCATCTTATCTCATTGTTGTTGTAGGTGTTGAATCAATTTTGATCGAGCAAATATATCGTGAAAAGTTCAATTTCCTGACTCATACTTAAAGTGAGTTGTTTTTTTGTCGTTACTTTTGTGACTCTTTGGCAAATAACTTTAAGCCCACAATGACCATTATATTATTTGTGCTGTAAATCATCTGCTTGTTGTACATTTCTTTTTCTTTATTACTTATTTATTTTTTTCTTGTTTCGTTTTGTGCGTCAAGTTTGCACGACAAGCGGCGGAGAAAGTTTTCTTTTTTATTTAATTTTTTTTATATTTTTGCAAAAGCAAAAACAAAAGTAACTTTAAAACCGAATTCAAACAAAAGACAAAATTCCAAAACGCAGCAAACCTTTTAAATGCGCAATGCAAACATGTGATTTATATGCACATACCATATAGATATTCACATATATGGTTTACGTAAGCTACACCACTTGGTGTTTCTTTTTTTTTTTATAACAAAGTGGTATTTAAAACGCATAACAGTTAATTGTCAAAAGAGAAGCAAACAAATAAAATCAAAATACTTTTAACACAGGCCCTGATTGAAAGATAGAAATAAATTAACAAAATGTTGGCGGAAAATTGCAGCAACTGTTTTTGGACATCAATAATTGTCAAATATAGCAGTTTGCTACCCACATTATCGCTGAGTCAAGATTTTGAAGCGTCTATCGTAAAACTAAATTACTTAATTTATGACGATCAAATGTGTCGCGACACTTTCTATTTGGGTGCGTCTCTTGCGTAAGCGATTTTAAACGCATGCAAATCGCGTGCAACTTGAGGCAGCGTCCGTTGGTCGCTGCGCTGTTGTGTTATGTCAGCTCGAGGTCAAAGCGAGGGGGCCATGCACTTAATAATGCGTCGACTGATAATTAACGCTCCAGTCCCCCCTTTGCCCTCAAAATGGAAAATGGGACGCTCCATACAAATCAATATGAAATTGTAAATAATTGAGGAGAATCTCTTTTGAGTAGCCAGCTCCCCGAGCCTGACCCTCATTATCGTTATGGTTGCGATTGACTTGAAGTTTAGCAGTTAAACTGCACTTGGAAATTTATGCGACTGATGGAAAAGTTCTCAATTGCATTGATTTGGATCTATTCGTCGTCCCACAGTTGCCACAGTCAAAAAAAAATACTTAAAATACTCGAAAACTCGCACACAGAACAGCTCGACCCCAAAACGCCGGCATTTTTGTATCTATTTTTGAAAAGAACTCGCACACTTGAAGATTTTCGAGCAGAGCAGAAGAAAAGAACAATTTTCTGTCGATACAATTAGTTTTAAGACAAGTCAAAATATAAAATTCAAATTGTAATAAATAAATCCGCTGATATGTTTACTTTTAAATACTATTATAACTTTTATATGTGCAAATATTGTGTTTATGGCGCATTAATACAGATCTTCGTGTACAATATTGTGTGTGAGCTAATGTTAATTCAATTATATGAAGTAAAAGTTTTTTTTTTCCAATTTTCGGCTTGAATGAGAAATGAGATGAAAAGTGAAAAATGAAAGCGTTCTTAATTGCAACAGACGCCATTGTAAAGTAAAAATAATTTAAGTTTGCGTTTTTTTTTTTCATTTATTTACAATACTTGTGGGGCAGTCCGTGTATGCGCATAAAATTAAACATTGAACAACAAACAAACCAAAACCAAAAAAAAAAAAACTAACAATCATATCGAATTTATTTGCGCAGAGCCAAACACGCCAGTGAACTGCAGATACTGCAGATATATGTATCTGTAGCTGGATCTGTGATTGCATCTTTCACTCTTGGCAACACTTTCGAGGCGACCAGACAATTTCTAATGTGCATTGAACATAATTGAAAAAGTGTTGCAAAGTGTTGCAAACAAAGCAAGGCAGCGAGCATAAATTGAATTATAATTTCAATTATGAACCGTTAAAAGCGGAAGAAAATCAGCTGCCATATATGCCGACGATAACAATGAGAGCCGATTGAGAAAGGCCCGCATGGCCGCCACCCAGACAAAAGCCGACACACAACTGTAAATGAGGTTGAGGCAGCAGCAGCACACACACACTCATACCACTCATACCACTCATACCGATTGAGATACACGAACAGAATCAGATTTATATATGCAGATACAATCTGAGTGCTTCATCTTAGCATGTCAATCAAGAATAACAGTAAACGGCTTCTTAACGCGTTTTATGCTTCTAGCTGCCAAGCTACGGCTGAAATGCCTGACGATCGGTGGTCATTTGATCTGCTATCAGATGCACGCTTTGTCCCTCCGGGCAGTTCAATCTGCTAGATCTTGGCTCGCTTTAATGACTGCCTAATGGGCGACCCAACATCGACATGTGGGTCAACGAATTGTGTCGATAGATACGCATTTGACACAACTGACAGCAGCCGACCACAAATTGTCATGAATATATATCTAAAAAAAAAAAAAACTGAGTTGTCTATTTTGGGCCTTTAATCCCTGATGAAACACTTTCATGCACATTGACTATTCGTCGCTTACGTAAAGTTTATTGCCTGCACTTCAGTTAAACCAAGTATAAAAAAATATATATATAGATATATAGATATATATATATATATATATATTTAGCTGCATATGATGTATATGTATATCTTTGGTCTTGCTTGGCTGGTCCTAAGAAATCGCTTTCAAATTGTGTACCCTGCAGTATTTGAAGTATAATCCATTTCAATGAATCATGCAGCTTTGAGTATTAGAGATTCTATAAAAAATATATAAACAAATGAAACTGCAAATTAAAATAATTTTAAATGTGTTAATTTGGCAAATGTTTCACTATCGTTTTTTGACTTTAATTCGTTACTAACGCCAATAAAACTCTTTTCTATGTATATAAATAAATATTTATATTCGTGATGTTATCAAGCAGTGCCTAATACAGGGTATCGAGCAGTCGATCTCTTTTAACTAGTCGACTCTTACTTGTTGAGCTGCTAACACCATTAGTTATTGTTGACGTTGGCTAATTGGCATATCGTTTTGAGCCTAGGTTACAAAATGACAACTCTGCGAAGCTGGAGTAATTTTTTTGGATTTCGATATTTACTAATGCTCGTAACCTTGAATTGTGGTCTGGGTCTGTCAGTATGATTTCATCGACGTTTCACACGTCGAAACTTGTCTCAAAGTCGCTGAGAATGCTGCTCATTATAAATTTTGTCGCAATCTGGATGACTAAAAAGGCGCCAACAAGTTTTTCTCTCTTATACGTATCTCCTTCTCCCTCTCTCTCTCTCTGTCGCTCTCAATAGTAGAACATTTTTTTTAAAGAACTTCCGATCATCGATGCTTTGTTAAGTGTAAAGTAAAAACCAGATGTGATTTGCATCGGCCAATTAATGTCCAGGGTATTGGTAAATTATCTGGCAATAGGCTGCGGTTTGTCCGGTTTCTAATTGAATTCATTTTTGCACTTGTTGCAATTTGAATCGCATAATTGTTGAAACAACAACGAAGCCGCATTGATTATTAACTCATTGAAGCGTGAACAACAACGTGCTTGCCGATTTCCTAGTTTGGACTCCGGCCAGTCCAGGCCAGAGCGAGCACCGTCGATGATACAGTTCCGGCTATTGGTGAATGGTGCGCACATTTAGACCCCATAATAATGGCCAATAATTACAAGCCACGATTTTGCAAGCCGACAAAAGACAAGAAAGACACACACACATACACACACACACACAATCGGGTAATCAATAAAAAAAACTACGCTGATTGCCGGCATTAGCTTTTGTTATAGCTATTTTTGCAGGGCCAATTGCGATTTATAGCCCATGTGTAAATCCTTTTTAGTCACGTTCCTTTCGCCTAAGCTTTTATTTTATTATGTTTTTTTTTTTTTTTATTTTACCAGATTACCGACAATTTTTAACTGCAAATCGAACGTCGAGTCTGTCCACTCATGATTTAGTGGCTCCTTTCGAAACGATCGCGTGATTCATGTCGCTGGTGCAGCATGTGCAGCCCCCTCTCCCCCTGCCCCTTCCGCTGAGCTTGTCTTGGCGATGCTTTCGAAATTCGCCTGAGATAATTCTAAATATTTCACTCTCCCGTTGACAGCCTACAAAGTGGGTGGTGGGTGCAGGCTGAATAGCCTGCAAACGGCCAGTTAGCTCCATGCAGTATCTTTGCCAAGTCATGTGGGTAGGTGGGCAAAATTTAAAGGTGTGCTTGTGGCAAGTGAAAACAATTTGAAAGTAGTTTTCAACTGCAGCCAGTAATGTGCATTGAATATATGAAAGTGTGTGGTTGTTGCTTATATATATGTATATATATATATATATATATATACAGATATTTGTAGCATATGTAGTTGCTGTGGTTGCAGTTGGCCGTTGGCAACATTTCTTTTACGATTGTGTAATTTTGTTGAATTGTGTATTACAAAAGCCCCCGCATGACTCCAAACAATAGCAGCTTTATTTTTCGAGTCCAAGCATTAAACAAGTCGTCTTATTTCAGGGAAGAAAGCTAATTTCTTACCAGCAATTTATCTGTGAACTGCAATTTTGTTTGGACTTGCACCTCTGTTCAACATTTGCTATGCACTTTGATTTAAAGTTTGAATCATTAGCCTATGAGTATTGCAGCAAACAAGTGAAATCAATAAATAAATAAATATTACGCATCAGCTCAACTGTCACAGCATGAAAACTGAGAGAAACCTAATAGAAAATCAATTATAAAATTGTTTACAATCTTCGAGCTGCAGTTGTCGCTTTGCTTTTGCCCACCTTCCTCTCGGCGCGGCGCCACCTAAACCCTTTCCGCTGATTCATAGCTGGGCTTCGGTTTCGGCTAGACTCCATTGCACGACATATGATCGAATAAATGCCCACATGAGAGACTGAGCATTGGTTTTTCTCACAAGCTGCCACAGCCAATTATGAGCAAAAAAAAAAAATTATAATAGAAAAACAAATTGAAAATGAAAAATGGACTCGCTTTGAGTCAGCGCGTACGCAACAATCAAGCACAATTACAATTTTGCGCAATTATTTATTGAAAACTCGTTTGCCAACTGCCTGCTACTGGTAACCAATTTTGAGCCGACTTCCGCAGCCGTCGCTATGAAAATCTCATCTTACCCGAATATGTACATGATGAAAACTGAAATTTAATTTGTAAGCTCAAGCTTCCGCTTGCCACACATTAACATCATAACTAAGCGTAGCTAATTCAATAAGTATTTACGATTTATAATTAATAATTAAAGTAAGAAAATTTGATGATTAGTGTAAAATGCAATTGATTATTTCTGTAAGCCAAATGCAGGCATAGTTATGCAATTTAATTAACGCGACAATAAATACACTGTAACCGTTTTCACTTTTAATTATCGTCAAATCGTCTTGGCTTAATTTCAATTTTGGTTTTGTTGACTAACTCTATGTCTGTCTGTCCGTCACTCTGTCACATAACACTGACTCATAATACTATAAGCCGATTTGGGCGTTTGCTCAAACTTCCTGCTCATTATTATGATTATTGTGAGCATGTTTGTACACAGCGCAGACCGGCTGCCGAGTTTCATTTTAAAATACAGAAAATTATGCCAAGCTAAGCGTTCGCTTAACGCCATAGATTCAATGGCAATCATTGTGCATGTGTGTGCGTGTGTGTGTGTGTGTTGCAGTGTAGTCGCCTAACGCACTGAGTATTTCGCAGATATTTGCAACGATTTTTTTTTTATATATTTTCTTTAACGTGCTACGCGCTTTCCGCATTACAGGCAGTCAGTCATCAAAACGCTTCCACGCTCCCATCAAGATGAACGACCCCGTAACGGCCATCGACGTCTGCGTTCTTGCAGATGCATGCGTCTGTCTGCAAGCAGGCACAGATACAGATACAGATACAGATACAGATACAGATACACATTGCCAGCCAGCTAACTGCGTATCTGTTACGTGACGTTCACTTATGCAGATCAGCTGGCACTTGAATGTTTTCAATTGCTACTGCTGGGAGTAACTCAAGCTCAGCTCCAACAGCGACTGAATTTGCATTTGCATTTGCGTTCGCATCAGTGTATCTATGTATCTATGTATCTATGGGATACTTTGGCATCTGCATCTCGTTGTGCTGCACACATTATTATTACAATAATTTGTATAATGACCGCTCCTTCCGCGTTTATTACACTTTAATACGCTTGCCCTCCAATGGCCAATAGCCAGTCAGTGGAGGCTATCAATAATTATGTATTTATACCATGACTAGAACGATAACAGAAAAGACTGCAATTTCTTGGCGCCCTTTGGGCGTCATCAAATTATGGTGTTGGTTGTTGGCTTTGCTTGATTTACGCCATGCGTGATTTGTGCCTGCATCGGTTTTAGTTTTTCCCACTGCCAAAGGCTAAACAAACCAAATACTGCCAGACATGCAAGCCAATAAACAATGCACTTTCAAGGAGACGGCTTTGAAGTCAACTTCAGCCAAAGGTCATGTGTGCATATAAATATGCATACATTGTATGTATGTACATACCTCACACATACATCATCTTAATGTTTCCGATGAACATAAAATAGCTTCGCATTTGAAACGCGTTTTGAGTTCATCCCTTTTCGTCCCAAACACCAAGTTAAACAACGGCGTTTTTTTTTTAAGCGTATCCAAAACTGTACAATACGGCCATAAATGTCTTATGCCTCTTGCTCTTGACCGGTTTGTACAGCTATATGCAAATATTGCGAGGCAACAAACCAAATAAGAAAAATAAATACGGCCGATACAAAAACGGCAAATTTAGCAATGGGCCGAGGTCAAGGGTCGCCCACAGATAAACATCAACAATCAAATATATATCTCGCTACTGTAGTACTACTACATCAAATTCAACAAAAAACTGACTACAATATTTAAAAGATTTAACTGTCATTAACCTCAGACTTAGCTGTGCACAACAAGCCAAATTCCAGCTGAATTGGCTAAGAGCTCGTGTGGCTGCCTCTGGGGATAATATCTAATAATATTATGATAATGAGAGTCTTTTGCATGTACCTTGTCTTATTTAACATTTTTTTCACATTTTTATTTATTTATTTTTTTGTTTTTTGTTGAATGTTTTTCTTTTGTCTTGCTGCTTTGGCGAAGGCTAAGGTCGAAGATGAATGCGTGATCAGAGAAGAGCAGCTGAAGACGTGGGTGCTGCTGCTAATTCAATGTTAAACGCACGAGGGGCCAATGTTAAGCGAGCCTCCACAACAAATACAACAACAACAATAACAACAACGACAACAACAATGCCGATGTGTACTTGTAGTGAAAGCAATGGCAATGAACGACAATGAACATTACACACACTCTTATGTCATCAGTTCGAACGGAATAGTCTCATATTCAAATAATAGAAATTGCAGTAGAACATATCCAAAGTATTTTTTTGCTCATGGCTGAGTGAGTGCAGTTATGTGTGTGCATACTGTACAGTAAATATAATGGCATAATACTGTTAATGTGAATCGAGTCGAATTAATGAGCAACTTAAGGGCATCATTTAAAGCTATAATAGTTCAAGTAGAATTTCACAATGCATGTGAGAAACGAACTGCATTGGCTTATTTAGCGAATGCCTAATTTTTGATATATATATATATATATATCGATGATCTGAAACTATTTTATATTTCTTTCCGTTTAAATGTTGTTTATTTTTTTGTTTTTCTAAGATTTATTTTCTTTGATTTCATTAAGACTCAATCATTTGCACAAAACTATCTATCAAAGATGACGAAAAATAAACATCTTTATTTTGCATATATTTTTATTATTATATTTATATTTTTTATTATTATATTTATTTTATATATATAAAATATGATGCATGATGATATGTATATATAATATGATTTAATTTAAATAGAAGCAGAAAATTTAATTCAAGATACAGCCGCTTGGAGTGTATGAGCTAAATTCTTATAACTTATCTTTCTGTTTTGTTTGTTATGTGATAGCCTGCAGGATGCTGTCAATTAGGTGAATTTTTCCGGCTCAAGAATTGTTTTGCATTGTTTTGCTGACAAGGTGAGATCACTTTCCTCGGAGCAACAGCGATGCAATTGTCTCCTAGTTACTGCAATTCTAACGATAGCATTTTCATATGCTCAGTTGCTCGATTACTCAATCATCATCAGGCGCGAGAGCAACACGAGAGCTGCAGCAACTGCAAGCGGAACTGAGCACTTAAGGGAGCCGTAGCCAGTGAGGGGGGAGGAGTAGTAGAGTAGGGGGAGGAATGACTAATAATAGTCACAAGGGGTGCAGGGGTGCACGCACATGTGTATGGAATCAGATACTTACAGAAGCGCATAATGCTATAGGTCTAATTATATATATAAAATTGGTTCATTCGCAGCTCGAGCTGTTCTTTGAGAAGTGCATTAAATGAGGAAGTTGCCATGCATTCAGAGATGAGGGGGACTTGCCACTCTTTAAGTTTCACCACACACACACACACACACACACAACACACACAGACACATTCTTTGGAATGCAGTTCGAAAATTAATATGCATTTCCATGCAGGCGTCGACCATGAACATTTTCACTCAACAAAAGCGCTTTGATTAGGCGGGCGCCTGCCAAAGAGGGCGACAACTGGAGTGTGTTTTTTCGGGGTACCATTTGTTTAGCGGTTTTCGCCGTATTTTTATTTATGTTTTCTATGTGGCAGCAACAACACAAAACCACAACTCAATTTAACAGTGTCAGAAAGCAAGAAACTAATATTTGGACGCCACAAACTTAATAATTCAGCTTGTGATCTCTGTACGATTACATTAATTAAATTCCAAATGTGATATTTTTAATAAACTCATAGACACTCTGGCAGCTGACCCCCAACCATGTCCCGTTCAGCCCCCATTCCATGCGTCCGTCCGTTCGTCATGCCTGGCTGCCAATGAAACTGAAACAAACCGCTACTTTTGCTTTTTTTTTTAAGTGCATGGACGTAATTAAATGGGGTGGGGGGGGGGGGGTAGCCAGCATCTAAATTGTATCTACATGCCTCCAGCCCAGCTATCTGCATGCAAACAGTGAGGTATGATAACTATGCCATTGCCACGCACAGTGAGCGTCAACATTGTGTGTACGGCTCCTTTGTCACTGTTTGGCTTGAAGCCATCTCAGAGTTGGTTATAAAATTACTGCAATACCTGCAACTTGTTACTCAAATGGTATTTTAAAAGTGGTTTAGCTATGGGAAACGTTACTTTAAATAACTTTGCAAAACTCGGCTGTTAGTCACACGATCTCATTAATTTGTGTATTTATCACATGTTGAAGTATACCACAAAAAATTCCGCATTTGTGTAGATCTACCTACAAATTATATTTTTTTTCTTTTACGCTACCTTAGCTTAATTAATGTGCTAATTAAAGTTAAGAACTAATGAAAGCATAATTAATCAAGTTTGCACAACTTTTATAAAACAACCAACGAACAACATTATTTTTTGTTGCAGCAATCCACCTCCGATAAATCATTAAAACTATGATTACGCAGTGTTAAAGCTGAAATGACCAATTGTAGTTAGTATTTATTTGTACAACTTTGCACAGCTTTCAAAATATTGCTAAATATCAATTTGATTTATTGCTAATATCGCAGCTTGACAAAGAATTGATTGTTTTGCAATCCAGGGGTTATTAAAGATAATTATATTACTTGTTCAACGATTATTTCGCTTGTAATGGGTATACGTTAAGAAATTATTTCAAAGTGTTTAACTGTCTGAACCAGCTGAAGTATTTATTTAGTGTGTTTTTTGCACCAAACATCGAATACTCCAATTATATTATTAAATAATTTAGAAATTAAATTTAATTAGAAAGTTAACTATATTTATTTATCTATCGATTGTTCTAGCAGGGTATGTAGAATTCGATGCAGAATATAAACAAATTTCCATATTCTTCTTATTAATTTGTTTTGCTACGGATTGTCTATGCAGAATGTTTGCCTTTTGTGTGTGGCACTATTTGCTTAAGAGCTCAAAATGATTTGCCACACGGCTAACAATTTAAACTTGGCGTCTCGCAGTTCGTTCAACTTTCGATCAATAATATGGATTTCCATAGGGTCGATTACCCATATTTTCATGTGGCTTTCAGCTTTCATGCTGTGAGCACCTTTCTTATTTCTATTCGAATAGTTGTTTCTTGGATGTCTTGGTTGTTTATCATGACGTGTTACAGCTAATTAACTACCAAAAAATGCCGAGTTCTTCAATGCCTTTTGCAGTTGTCTTTGTTTAATTTGGCGAGCTTTGAAATGCAAATAGGCAAAAACACGCAAACGATTCGCATTTTGTGAAGGGAAGTTCTTTGTTTTGGCCTGGCCCCACAACTGATGTGAACACATCCCAAGCACGGCAGATGTTATCTAATTAAATGCGTCAGATTTTGTTTACTGATTATTAGCTATTTGCCATAGAGTTGAGTTTAGTCATTGCAAAAATGAAGCTACTGCAGATGCTTGAATTCAATTTGGCGGCAACCGGTCAAGGTGAAAGTTGCGACACCTGCAAACCAGTCCAAAGTCTGTTCGGGGCAACAACTACGACTGCGGCACTAATCACACAGCCCACAGCCACCAAGTTGGCCATTTATTTTTGACAAATTAATTGTCTGGCTAAATAGCAATTTGCTTCAGCCAAGCGCGCAATTAAGTTGCGCTTTTCGACTCCCCCCCTTCCCCCTCTCTCTCTCTCCAAAATTAATGCATATATTAACATTGCGTTGCACTCAACTGGAAATGGTCATGCCGCTGGAGTCTGGCTGCGAGGCGAGGCGAGGCAAATTAACTTGAGCTTCATTTGCAATGACATTTTGCAGCAAATCAACAGCGAGTGACATATGCAACGAGCACGCGCAAAAAGGGGCCAGTCCCAAGTTGCAAGTTGCAAATTGCAAGTTGCAGCGACGTTTCTTGCTACCAAACGATTTCTGCTCCATTGAAGCATTCAATTCTGAGGCGACTCAAACTCGGACTTGGACTTGGACGCATGCGCGTAGCCATGCTGCATAAAGTAAATGATGCCACTCAACTTGTTTTTAGTTTTTTTTATTTATTTATTTTTATTTTTTTTGTAGAAAGTTTGCAGTCGGCAGTTGGTTTGGTGCAGCATCGAGGCCAAAGACTCTGCAGTCTGCATTTCGTATGGTGTTGCAATGGCCATTTAACGGTTAGAAAAGAACGGCATAGGCAACAGCAACTAGCCAGCATCAAAAGCAGCAGAGTCATTTGGGTTTTTGGGGGATTGTGTCATTGACAACGCATAAATAACGAGTCATAAAAAGCTTAAATTTCTTGTTGACTCCAACTGTTGGCTCGACTCGACTGTGTCCACAATGTGCACATTAGAAGTGCTTAACCGGTTTCCAAGTAGCCACCTATTCATTGATGACAATCACAGTTACATTTGGAAAGAATCCAAAGCCAATTTGTTTAGCTGAAAGCCAAAATCATGTATGTAAAAATGTAAAGACTTTTGGTAGAATTCGGGGAATGCTTTGAAAAGAAAACGGAAATTATTCATAACTGAGAATGTTTCTTAGAAATGAGTCAACTGCTAATTAACTGTTAAATATTATTTTAAGTATATATATTATTGATTATATATGTTAATTTAGTCTCTGATATCTACATATCTTTCTGTTATTCTTTTTAAATCAAAGGTTTGTCTGAGCTGTAATATTTTGAGTTTGATTTCTTATCCAATACACGTTTTCGAGCTTCATACATACAAATTTAATGTGTTCCTTTTCCTTAACATCCAAAGGCTTATTAATTTTAGTGATGCACATAAAAGATTTGCCACATAATATCTTAATACAACATCGAGTTAATGCAAGTCAAAGACCTTTAAAAAAGCGCAGTTAAGCAGCAACAACGACAATCAGCTAGCAATGAGGCGTTGCCCTGGTGTAGGCTTTAAGCCCGTTCAATTGACGGTGGCATCCACAACTCCACAACATCATTGTTGTCTTCGTGGGGCATTATTTTGTTGTGCCTATTCCAACGGATGACACTTTGCAAATGCCTCGCTGGGTGCATCATTTATGCAGATGCAGTTGCGGCGGTTGCTGCTGCTGTTGCTGCTGCTGTTGCTGCTGCTGCATTCAACCAGTTTTGAACGGAGCAGGGGGCAACTGGAATTACAACTAGTAACTAGCAGAATAACCGGCAACTTGTAACTGGCAACTGGCAACATTTAGCGTTGTCTATTAAGGCGAAACGCCCATGCATATTCAGTGCCATAATCCCAACGGTATTTTAATGCTAAATGCTTACTGACTTTGGTAATGCAGACATAAGTCAAAAACCCGTTTTTCCGGTAATGACCTTCAGTGCTTGCTTTAATATCACACTCCCCCCCCACAGCACACACACACAAACAGCAATAGGCCGGGGCTACAACACTGGCAAAGATTGCGGTTCACGTACTCCATTTGGAGATGTTGAAATTCTGTTAAATCCACATTAGGTAGGCAAACCGATTTCCTTAACATGCGACGCATACAATTTGGAGCTGGTTTTTCAGTTGTTTTTTTTTTTATTGTTGCTGTAGATCTAAATCACTTTTTGGCTATTCTTGGTAAAAAAAAAACAATTTCAATGTGTGCTTATTATGAAGCCCAGATCCATTAAATGTCCACGAAAGCCATAGAAAATGCCAAACAATTAATTACATATAATTCCGAAGCCAAAAACGAAAACCAAACTCAAATCGAAATCCAGTTCGAGGCACACTTTAATTGCAGCCCACTCGGTATGCTGTCATTCGAAATGTTAATGATCAGATCCAGCCACGAATCAAGTGCTAAATGAAATGTCTGTCAATTAAACAGCCGTTAGCAGCACCACTAACTGAACTAACCAAACGACTCGAGCCCAACCCCTTCCCTCACATAATACTCCTCAGTTTTGTTTATCTGCGTTCTCTGACTGCGCATTGGATGCGGCTGCAAACCAGAGTTAATTAAAAAGCAGCAATACACTGCAATTAATTGCCTTGAGTAGGTGTGTGCTTGTGTCGCACCAGCGTCCTCTAAATAAAATTGGAAAAATTGTTGCTATATTGCCGAAGTTTTTATATGAAATTAATTATGTATACAATTTCTATACAATTTTTTGTCATTAAAAATTGGTTAACAATTTTGAGTCAGTTCTTTAAAAACTGATTTAAGATATTTTTAGATCTATTAATTGTGGATGACAAGCTGTGTTGAGAAAAAAAATTTCATGACATTTTTTATAACTAGTTGTGGAAGTACACCCTCTAAATTCCACAGCTACACCTATGTGTGTCTGCATAAAGAACAAGTTTTATAAATGAAATTGCTCTTAGAACAAAATGCAAATTTATGGAGTTGCATGTTAGATTTATACTCGTGATTGCAGTTAATTGTAGTTGTATACAATCGAATACAAATTGGCTTGATATCAGCTTATTTGAAGGGGCAGTCGGTTCAACGAGTCAGAAGACTATGTTGGTCCATGGCCAGCAATTAAAAGTGGTAAAAGCAAACCACTTGCCAATTGGCATGTTAACCTTGATAATAGCTTCCAGTTTGTTGTTCTCTTCTCAAATAACTTTGACACATTGAAAGGCAGAAAAGCCAAGTGTTCAAGTGCATAAGCAACTTGGTCAACAGCTCTAAAGGAGAATGACAATACAAAAATATGTTTGCGCTTGCAGCTCGATTACAACTTGTGGCGACGACGACACCGAAACTTTGGTGTCGATTAAATGCCCCCAAATGCCAACACTTGTGCGCCACGAGTATAAGATATGTTATTGGCCTGCCTAAGACCCATAGCCAAAAGCAAGAACGACCAGTTCAGTTCAGTCCAGTCAGGACGGGTATTGCCAACGGGAGTCATGAAATACGATCGCAACGTGCATCGAATTCGGGTCATTGCTTTTAGCTGGCTGCCAGCCTTGGCGCCAAATAGTTGCGGGGTGCTGGTGGGAGGCGGGGTTTCTTAACATTTGGTAATTCGATTTCAAGCCACGAGAACTGGCCAAATACAGAATTGCATGCGCCCGCCGGGCATTGAACTGTGCTGACTTTAGTTGTAGTTATTGCAAGTATTTTTGACAAATCAATGATTTTTTTCTTTATGTATTGCTTCATATTTTCCAGGCAAAACCATAAAAACCAAAAAGGCAGCAAACGTGTCAGGCACAAAGTTCGCTCAGGTATGAATACATTTAAACCAGCAAGAATATTCCCATTGAAATTCACAGAGAATGCAGAAATGCGTAACCGCATAACGATGCTTGCAACCAGGCTGTGTGGCACGCCTCCAGCGCCCACGCTTAACTGCAATTTACCAAGAAAGTGCAAATGTACATGCAAACTAACATATTCACATACATTTGCAACTAATTGAAGGCAACTGCAATCGCAATTGCAAATGCAACTGCCACTGCGATTGCGATTGAAGAGCTGCCAACACGGTGGCATGTAAAACACTTGTAATTCGAGGCGATGTGCGACGGGGCGACGGCTGGCAGGTGATAGAAGTGAAAGGGGGCTGCCTCAGGCCAGACAGCCCCATGTCGCAAGACCGGGAAGCACTGCCAACTCCCATTGTAATTGTCATCGACTGCAAATCGCATGCAAAGATTGCAAATATATGTTGCCAACACTTAGCGATGCCTTCTTACAGCTGCTGAAAAATATGTATCGTTAGTTGCATATTTAATTAAAGACCATAATTGGCACTGCATTAAGCAAATGTGTGAAACTATTTTAATGACAAGCAATGAACTCAAAGGGTAAAATTCAATCCTTTAATTTGAGTTGCCAGCATTCACATATTGTTCAATCTTTTCTCTTTTGAAAAATGTTTGATTATTTGTTATTAATCTACATAAATATTTACCTGTTTGGAGGTCTGCTAATCCAATCAATTAAAATCCATTAAAAGATAGAATTAATATATTGTTATTGTGATTGAATTAAACTGAGCAGAGTAGGCAGCAGTGAGAAGAATAAAAATGCAATTTTCTGAATTGGTATTTATGAAAGGAGTGCCACTTTGGATATGAGGAGTAAAAACATTTAAAGCATTTAACGCCTTTGCTAGCTGAAGCGTTTTTAAATATATTTTATGAAATCCCTTAACCCCCACTCTAATCATAAATGTTAACACAAATAAACACTTAAGTGGGAAGAGACAGTTGAATAGATTTTCAGTTGGAAAACAAACAACAATAAAGACGCGGGGAAACAACAGCAAATGGCAGCTGCATTCAAACGTTTAGTCTGAGAGATTTGCCTTTGAAATTAAAGAAGACAACAATAAAACTTTCCATTTCTAACAAAATTACACTCCACACCAAAAACAAAGCAATACAAATTTATCTCGGTATTCGATTTTTTTTCTATTTTGTCTTACAGTAAAAATGTATTTTGAGATTTTGAAGACACACAATTTGTTACATCCAAAAATATATTTGTTCCTATTTGTGTGGAATGTCTTTGCGCAAGATGCACACGTGGAGACCAGAAATACATTTGTGGCAGCGCTAATGGGGCATAGATGACTATTAATTAATGACGCTGTTGGTTTTTATTGTGCAGCAAATTATTAGGTGCTAAATGCAAAATTGCTGACCATTTAAATAACTTGATGTCTGTCAAACACGCAACAAGGTCTTCATAATCAGCAGATGCCTTCAGCATTGCGTTGAGTTGCAAAAAGAGGGATTTATCAACGACAGCTTCTACTAAACAAAAGCTGTTGACAATGTGTTGAATTTAATGATGAAATATGTCACTCACATTTTGTGTCAGCAAGTCCCCCCCTATTTGTTGTTATTGTCTGCATTAAAAGTGCATTAAAGCAAATTGCACATAATGTACGAAATTACAGGAAAAAACAAAAACAAAAACAAAAACAAACATAAACAAAATCAAGGCAGTGACGCGGTTTTTGCAGTGCGTGTGAATTGAGGCGCGATAAAAACCGCCTGAAAAACTCGCACCCAGCGCAACAGTTGCGACAGCATCTTGGCTGTCGAGCTGATAGTGGCTGGGGATATTCCATAGGCCGTTAGATAGCGGGATCTCTTTAATATCGCCACTGCACTGCCTTAATTGAAACTGTCAAATGAAATTTCTCTCCATCTCACTCGCCCCCAACTCTCTCCCTCTCTTCACTCGCCTTTTTTGGCGTAGGCGATGCGATAGTGAAAGTTTTAGACGTCGATTCAACTATTGGTTGCAAAGTACAAACACACACACAGGTAATTAATGCCAATTAAATGTCAAGTTGCTGGGCGTGTTAGCAGCAGCAGCAGCAGCAGCAGCAGCAGCAGCAACGGCAACTCAATTGTTGACCGACCCAAACTTTGACTTTCAAATGCTGACTGCACTGATTAATTATGCCACACCATGTTGCACACGCGGCCCAGACAAATGCAATTCGAGTTCGAGCTCGAGCTCGTTTAAGGGGCAAATGCAACGCTATACGACGCTCCACGATGGCAGCTCAATTGATTTCATTTCTCACGAGCAGCGTCGCGACGCCAGCTGTCAGGCTCGTGAGTTTGGTTGACTAGTTCGCCAGACTGTTCGCCAGTTGTTGCCAGTTGCTTTAATTAGGCGAAGGCAAGCAGCCGGCATCTGGCAGCAAAAGCCACTCACCCCACAAATGCAGTAAGCTCGCCATGTGCACTTTCTACACAGCTCTGCGAAAAGAAAAATGAAAAAAAAAATCAAATAAAAAACAAAACAAAAATGCAAGTTGCTGGCGGGTCGATGATGGGCAACAGCAACATCAGCAACTGCCTCAACCACTTTTGAATGTGCTGTAATCACACAACAAACTTATATATGATTATTTAATGCAAAAACCTATTGTTGTTTTTTTTTTTTTTTGTTGTTGCCTGCAGGTTCATTGCCCAAAAAATGCATTTTCTATTTGCCCTGCACTAGCTGGTGGCAAAAACCCCTCCGGCTGCCAGCAACACGCTTCTTCTATAGACAATAATTGCTGCCTGTGGTTTCTTATCTCGTTTTCGATTGACCTTTGAACTTGTCCAGCCTTGCAGCGTCTGACTGGCTTTCTTTTATTGCAAAAGTTTTTGCAGCTGCAACAATTGACGTCAATTGCCAAAAGCTGCTGCCAAGCTGCAGTTTATTCCGTAAATGTGCTCGTTTGTCCTCGTATGCGCTGCGTATACGTAATATTTGATGTGCTTGGCAAACCTCTTCGTTCGTAACCAATTCGCGATCATTTGCACATTTTGTAAACATATAATTGCATTTGACTAATCGTTAAATTGGCACAAGTGCGACATTTAAGTGAAATATGTATTTTTAACTTGGTATTTTGCTGATTTAGCAACTAAAGCAAAATTTAATTTACTACCAAAACCAAAAGCTAATCTTTGCAATCTCAAGCTTAATGACTTTGACCAATATTTGCCAACAGACAAATATACATTTGCATTTACTCATATACGTATACCCAATTAACTTCTCAAATGTCAATAAACCATTATTTGTCTACCTCTATTTGCGAATTTCTTGCTTTTCAGTGTTCTGTGTAAATGAAATGCAAACAATTTTTGAACTTTGGCATACAAATACATTATTATACTAATGAACACACATACATAAATGTGTACAACATATTCATAGTACAAGATTTTATATCATTGATTGGGCTGCTCTTTCATGCTCAAAATACTTGTTATGATTTTAGAATTTTTGGACAACAAAATGGTGGCATTTATTGACTTATTGACTGAGTCATCGACTTAACATGCCTAAAATTGGTGTGGTGGATTTTCGGATTAATTTCACATATACTCAAAATATTCATATTCAGTTATGGGTCTGGTCGATAGGTAAATAAATGGATAAATAATAATAATAAATCTTTTATAAAATACGTGTGCTAAATATTTGTGGAGTTTGGTGACTTTGTTGCTGGGCGTTCATTATTTATGGGTGCTACGTAGTCGAGACTTGAATTTGAACCGGTTGTAAGAGTTTTAAAAGAGCAAACAGCTGAGCACAAAGCAAACAATTGTCAGACTGTGGAACAATACACGATGACTTAATGTTAGCTTCAAGCGCTCCAGAGTCCACAGATCTTTGCCAAAAACCAAAAGCCACAATTTGGAACAGGCAACTTGCAGCTGACAGCGTCTGCTGCTTTTTGCTTTTAGTTTGTTTGTTGCCTTACAATCATGAGTCATGAATTTAACCCCAACTGGAACTGGAACTGCAACTGCAACTGTCTTGGTCAGGTCGAAATAGAATAGGCAGACAGTTTGACAGCCAACAAATGGTGCATGCAAATTTGTTGCAAGCCACCAAACGGAGTCTGTGGACACTTCAATTCAAAATATGTATCTGTGAAAAATATCCCACGCAACAGGTTTTATTACTCCTATTTTGTTTTCTTGTGTTTTTTTGTTGGTTTCTTTTTTTTTTGGCATTCTTTAAGTTTGCGACAGCTGTTTTTATTTTATTTGCGAGCAACTCTGTCAGAAGCTCTTGAGGCATGCCTAATTTCTACGCAACATAAAAACTTTTTATTGCACATAACTCAAAATTAAGCAAAAATGATGTAGTCACACCAAAGCAAGAGCCCGGAAAACACACTTGACCGGCAACCCAAGAGTTTTTGATGTGTGTGTGCGTGTGTGTGCGCGTGTGTGTGGCCATTAATTTAAGTTATGATCTCCTGTGGGAAGCGATACTCAAAGTTGAAATGCGATGCCAGCCAGCCCCGGGCAAGTGACATATTTCACTCTTAATATTTGGTTTTTATATTCAGAACTGCACTTTTAATGAAGCAACATGTTGCGGCAACACATGTGCCTTTTGAAGTAGTACGAGGAACAGCGACTGGCAACCGCCTGGGACTCCAGACGCCATTCGGTTGTTGCATGAATGAATGCGTTTTCATTTATTAATTTGCAGCCTTTTTATGCTCGTGGCAGCTCTTAAGCTGCTGCAGCTGCACCCACAAAGTCGCCAAGTTGGCGTCTCTTCATCTCTATCTCTCTCTCTCTCTCTCTCCCTCTATCTCTCCCGTCCCTGCCTCTTGCGTCACGCAATTGAAAACGAAGACGATGCCTCGACATGGGAACCTAACCTTGAAATATTCTGTTGCTGCTCCACAAGCATTTACAGGCATATCAAAAGGCCGACAGTGCGTTCTTCTCCACAAAACATTTGCATTCACTTGCTTACGCTTTAATTAATGCAAGTAAAAGTAAAAGATTAAATATATAAAAGCATTCAGTTAATACATATGTTATGCACTTCAGCAGACATCAGACCAATTAAATTAATTTAAATGCCTATAATTAGACGTTAAACTACTCACTACTCAGATGATCATATTTTATTTAATTCTCTTGACCTGAAACCACAGTGAAAAATCCATTTGTCTTGGAGTTTAATTTTACAGCCAACAGAAGTATATTAAATATATATTTATTTTGAGTTATTCGTGCACATTATGCACAGTTCAAAGTCTCTTTTGAGAAAAGTTGTAAACTAATGGCTTGTCTTTACATCTTGAAAGAGCAGCAGCTAACTGAATGACCACAAAAAATGATCCCTTTAAAGTGGATGGCAGCTCAAGTTATGGGCCAATTTGTTAAAAACCATACGAATGCCGTCTGTCAGTGGAACCGGCAGAGAAAAGTAGAAGCCATAAAACCATAATTTAGCCTAATAGCATGATCAACGTGTTCTTTGGCGCTTAAATGTGACTGTCTCTCACACTGCTATTAATCATTTTAAGGTATCTTTGAACTAAATCTGTAATATGAATCTTTGTAAATAATAGTGATAGATTTGTCTTGTAAACAGCTTCGTCAAAGAAATCTTAATATTGCCTTTAAATTTCATACTTCTCTTTCATTTTAAAGAGCAACTTCAGGCTTGACAAACATAAGTCTGCACAATTTAATTGTCGGCTTCACTCAGCTCAGTGTTTGTTATTGTTGCTGTTGTCAATGTTATTATAGTCACACAAGTTTGTTGTCTTACCTGTTGACAATATCCCCCCGGTCTGCCCCAAGCATCCGGCCAGTTCGAGTTCTCTAAGGCCAACTAATGGTTGGCTTTTTGGAACGAGTCCCATTTGGCTAATGATATCTGTTGTCTGTGTTTAATTGCATAAACATGACTGCACGCTGCTAAGCATTTCTACTAGGAAATTAAACTGTTTATGTTAATTAATGCCAGAAACCATAATTTACCTGCTGTTTCATCGTTTAGTTATACAGTTGGCATTGGGCTGTGGCGAAGACAGGCTGCGGACAGCTAGCAAATTAACAAATGCTTATTATATGCACTTAGTCATATATATAATATTTCTAGGAATATTCCTATTCTTGCATTAAAAAAAATATTTTTGTTTACTTAACTATCTTAATTGATAATTCAACAACTCCTACGAGCTATCGCATAAGAAAAGATATGTTGAAAACGAAGATCTAATATGCCTTGTCATTTATAAGCTTTATGAATAAGTTTTTTTTTGTTGTTGTCTCATTTAATTTTAAAATGGCAATTAGCCATCCATTTGAATGCTATATACATTTAAAGCATTTCAAAATCTGCACTTTGCCAACCAGAAATTTAATAGTCAATTGCCATTTAAGGCTTAATAGTGAGAGAACATTTCTAATCAGAGTAATCGAGAGTCAGCTCAATTTCCTTGGCTTTGTTTTGACTCTAATTGCCAGTTTGCCTTTTATGGCCAGCATCGAGACGTCGACATTCAAAGTAGCGCCCACAACATCCGCTGCGTCCAAAGCGGCCCAACCCGAAATGAACACTTTAAGCTCAGGAATTTATTCATTTCCATGCTATGATTATTTGTATTTATTTTTTTTTTTCAAATATTTTTGAACAAATATTGAGCTACTCAACTCATCGCTCATAAATTGTACAAATATTCAGCGCAAGTCAAAGATGGAAAAAGAGTTTCCTCTGCGCAGCTAAGTGAATAAAAATACATTTTTGAGTTTTCCCCCATTGGGTTTTGCATAATCTGAAACATAACGCAGGTGTATATATAATATATGTATATATATATATATATATATATATATATATATATATGTATTTATGTGTGCTAACGATGAACATATATAAATAAACAAACATCTGGCTCAATGGGAAATAGAATTGGGCAGCAGAATAAAAGGCAACCGTCGACGCGGACACGCATTAATTTCACATGTAAATGTGGAGCAAACTTCTCGCACATCACGAATCGGCTATTTAAATAAAAAAAAAACGAATCTTTGCTCATCTCTCGTTTTGATTCCCAACTACAACGGAAACTTCTTGTGGTGTTAATTTGTAGACTTGTGGACTTTTGTATGATTTGCCGCTTGATCGATGGCTTTGACTTTATATCCAAATGGGACACCACAGCAATTAAGCAAATGGCAGACGCACTTCTCAAAAGCTAATGGAGCATTTGGGGGGATTATTTATGTCTCAGCTGTCTAATGCAATCAACCGTTCCAACTGCAACATTTTATGTTCTTTCTGTTCTTAACGACCAACACAATCCGTGTTTATCGGCAAATAAAAAAAAAAAAACATATATATACTGAATTCCATGGATTCCTCACATTGACTCGGCAGATTAGCCCACAGGCGGGAACGATAAAATGCAGCCAACAGCCAAATGAAAGGATGGAGACAATTATGAGCCATCGGTGCGAGAAGAGAACTTTCTGCTGCTGTTTGTTGGCCAAACCTGTTGACCCCAATTCGAACCGTGGCAGCGGTCAGCTAACTGTTTCGTTGTCTGCAAGCGTTAAACAATATGTATATGCCAATGCTCAGATTAAAGCAAATAAAAAGAGCCGAATGCAAAAATAATGAAGTGACTTGGCATGAAACGGGTTTTATGCCGGGAACAGCCAAAAATACCAATACGATTAAATATGCATATTCTCGGGTATCAATTAAATGGCGCGGAACCCAGTTGACCGACTTTTTTGTTTTCGCCGTCGAAGTCGAAGTCAACTGTTTGGCTAACGAGCGGACACCAGTCCTGTCTGGGCGCTAGATCCGTGAGTTTGGAGCATGAAATTTATGCAGATTTATTTGTGTTACATTTGTGCAACTGCAAAAACAACATTCATCTAGATATCTCTTTTGCTTTGGACGAATCGCAATGTTGGCAACAGCATTCCTTATGGCGAGAGTTCCATGGCCAAACTGGAAAAATAGCAACAAGATGTTGTTGTCCGGTCGCCACAACATTTGTTAAATGTTGACAGCCAGCGCTCCCCTCTTGTAGTCCACTTGTTTCCCATTTTTATGGTCAAATTGCTCTACAATTTTCATGAATGTATTTCACTTTTGGTCTAATTTGGAGGAACTTGTGCCGCTTGTTGATCCCTTTTATGATTTATGAGCAAACTGAAAATCGATCGTGAGAACAGTAGCCTCCACTTGATTAGCAGATGGCTGAGAATTGGCGCACAAATGCAGTCACGTCATTGTTGTTGGCCATAAACAAATCGACAATCGATGCCGCAACCAAATGCAAATAAGTGAAAGAAAACAGCAAATAATTAACAGGCAGCCAACAGCAACGAGAAATTTATGTGTAACACAGCCCAAACAAATGCGATATGCAAAAGCAAAAAAGCAAAAAAAAAACTAAAGCACGGCAGCAATATTTGCCAGCCACACAAAGTTATGCAATTGGGTATGTGTGCTGTGATATTGCCCCAGCAACGTGCAACGCTTCTGTGTCCAGCCCACAGTATTTGCGAATGGATTGCACAAAGTCAAGATTTATGCATATCAACGTTTAGCCCAAGACGCTGACCCAAAAACTGCTCTGACGGGCGATGCAAAAATCAAGCGTACCATCAGCAACAGCAGTACAAGCAGCTGCTGCTGCTGCACGCCAGCAACACTTAACAATGGGTCAACTTTCGTTCACGTTGGTGTTGATAAATGTGCCCCAAGAAGCTGAAATTGTGGCTGTTGTCATCTTTTATGTTGCTTTGTGTTGTGTTCGTGTGTGTGTGTGTGTGTGTGTGTGTATGTATTTTGTGGGTGTTGTCGTCGTTGTCGCCGTTGTCAGCAACAACACTTTCCCAATTAGATGCCGCCACAGTGTATTGTTGGCCAGATTAACTCACAAAACTTAGTTGCTAACACAGCTGGCGTTAAAGAGGGCTAATGATTTAAAGCCATAAACGTTGCTTTGTTTTCGAGACTCTTTGTTCTTAACTGTTACAGAAGAAACGCCTCGAAAATGAGTGTGCGAACTAAAGTTAAGACACCAGTTTTGCTTTGCCTTTAAAAATATTATCAAATTCTGTACAATACTCTTAAGGAAGACAAAATTAGATTTCTTTTAAGGAAACCGGATTGCGTTAATGTGTGCTTAAAATTAAGAATTTGTATATAAAGTTTTTAATTTTTAGTACGCTTTTAATAAACTTGAATTTAATTTCCATTTACTGCACAAGCAATTTTAGAAAGTAATTTAGACTAACACAAATGCGCAAACATAAACAAACTAACTAACAAACAGCAGAAGTAATATAAACAAAAGCAAGAAAACAGCAACAACAACATATATTGCTGTTACTCAACAGCAATCGGAGACACAGCGAAGAGACTCTGGCAAAAAAAACACAACTTTTGTCGATGGCCATGTGACAAAGACAAAAAAAAATCAAAAACAAAATACTCTGTGCATATTGCTGCTCTTGCAGCTCTTGTCCAAGCAACAGCAACATCAACAACAATGTCGACAATGTCGACAAGCAGCAATGGCAACAACAGCAGCAAAATTTCAATAATTTCATTATCAAGATGAAGATTGATTGATTGTTGGATGTTTGATTGCTTGCTGACGACATGGCCAGTTGGCCAATTGGCTTTTACTGCTTTTGGAGTGGCACGGGGTAAGGGGGCAGGCGACTAATGCAAATTGTTGCTTTTCTCATATTTACATTCAATAACTTTCGAGCCAAGCCGAAGAAGCTACTGCATTCATGTGTATTCAACAAACTGGGCAAATAGCAGTGAAAGTTGATTGTTGGCTTGTTTAGTGCAACAGTAACAACAGTAACAACAACAACAACAACAACAACAATTGCTGGTAGGGCTTGCGCAATCTCCATTGCAATGAAAGTTTTTTTTTTAAGTCAGTCTTTAAGCTTATGCGATAATAGCACAACAATAACAATAATAACAACAACATTTTCTCATTTTCTTTTTTATTGACAGAACATGGTGAAATAAGGTAGCAAACAGCAACAAAAGAAGAAGAAGAAGAAAAAGCGACAACAGCAACTGGGAAACACAGCAGCAACGTAATTACGCAACAATGTCATCCTCGATTTGTGCGCACTTTACGCAGAATGCGTGGAAGAAGGATTTGTGCTCCAACTGTTTCAAGTCGAAGGATGAGCACAAAGCAGCCGCTGCCGCAGCAGCTGCTGCCGCCGCACAACAACACATCTCCAAGCCGAGTGCCCTCAAGTCAGATAATAGCCACACAAAGACTGATTACCCCAACAAGCACAAAACGCCCGCCAAGAGCATCATCAAGAAGGCATTTGGCGTGCGGCTCACCACATCCAGCGCGACCAGCAGCAGCAGCAGCAGCAGCAGCTTTAGCAAGTCCAACAGCAGCAGCAGCAGCAGCAGCCACAGCTCAAAGTCAGGCAAGGTTTGCTTTCCCAAGCAGCTGCACGAGATCATTGGCTATGGCGGCGAGTGGTCGGATGACGATGACGATGATGATGATCATGACTTTATGAATCTGGGCAATGAGCACGATGACATGGCCATCACGGAAACAGATGATGAGGATGCCGTTGAACTTAAACGCATAACGCGCGCCAACACCGATTTCAACATGAACAATGGCAATTTGCTGGGCGATCCACAGGATAACATTAAGAAATCCTTTGCTGCACTCAAACTGGGCGCACCACAGGTGGACAAGGAGGGCAAAAAGCAAACGCTAACGATCAATGTGATGCCCTTTGGACAGCCCATAAAAAAGACAGCGTCCAAGGCGACGCCCAGCAAGACAACCGAGTTGTCCAAGACGACATCGAGCACAGCAGTTAGCACCAGCACAGTTATGGCCAAGGCAGCCACAACCATAAAGAGCAGCATAACAGGCGCATCCACCAAGAAGGTAACCACAACACTCACACCCACTCTGGTAAAGAGCACGCCGGCAACATCGTCGCGCGACGGCAAGGATAGTCCGCCCATTGAGCGAGCGATGGAGAAATCTCTGCTAGATGAAATCTCCGAGACGCTTCAGCAGAAACAAAAGCAGAAACAAAGCGAAATCAACACAGCAACAGCAGCAGCAACAGCAGCAGCAACAGCAACCTCAGTCACAACATCGGCAACAGTTGCTGGCAGCAGCAGCAACAAAATCAAATTCGAACTGGGCTCGCTAAGTGACGAGCCGAAGCCATTTCTCGACCTTAAGAAACCGATCGCACGTAACGCACCCATAAACAAGGATCAGAGCAAGCCCAAGGTGAACGTCTGCCACAAATACTCCGACACCGACAGCAATTGCTCGGACACGGAGAATGGGGTCTCCGCCTACTACGATGTAGTTGAGACGCAGCTGAGTTACGAGAATCTGCCCGATGGCAAGTACAGCGAGCAGGTTGGCGTGGCCAGCGCCCAAGCAGAGGGAACCAACACACATTACTCCAGCTCCCAGTACATAACGGACATGTTGCTCAGCTCGAAGACGCGAGCCGCCAGCTACAATCTGCACGAGGGCAACTTTATGACCAGCAAGATTACATCGGATGGTCTGATTGTAACCAAATGCAGCTCAGACGATGCTCTCGACTCGACGGGCAGCAGCTTCGATGGCAGCTCCGACGAGGAGAACACCTACAATATGATTCGCAGTGAGTCCGACTCAGGCATTGGCATCAGCATTGGCAGCGACTACAAAAATCAGCCCAGCGGCGCAGCAAAGAGCAACAACGAACAGCGTTCGCTGGTGGAGAAGAAGCTCAGTGCCAGCACCAACAACTCCGACTACGAGGACATCCAAATTGGCGATCAGTCCGGCAGCCAGACGGCAGCAGTGAAGAGCCGTGAGCTACATGGCGAGCCAGATGGCAGCGCCGATCCAGACAACAAGCTGGAGCAGAAGCAAAAACAGCTCCATCAGCAGCAGCAACCAAAGCAGGAGTCTGGGGCAGATGCGATGCCGCAGCAGGTGCCAGCGCTGCCAAAATCGCCGCCGCCGCCAATGAAAATCGATGCACGTCCATCATTCTTGCATGGCCTAAAAAAGCCCGAGTTGCCAGCTAAGCCTTTTGTCGGCAACAACAGCAACATTAGCGGCAACAACAATTCGCCCCTAAAAACCTTTATGAGCAAGCGCCAGCCCAGCTGCGCCGAGCAGCAATTTATCACTCAGCTACAAACGGCCATTTCCAAATCGAGTGAGAATTTGCTATTAGCAACGCCCGCTTCAGCTTCAGCTTCAGCCACATCAGCAACAGCAGCAGCAGCGGCGGCGGCGGCGGCGGCGGCGGCAGCAGCAGCAGCAGCAGCGGCTGAGTCAGCCAAAGATGATGCCAAGCTAAAGAAAGGCAAAGCGCCTAATCCGCCGCCGGAGCCAAAACTGAGCGCGCCGCCTACGCCGGAGCGCGATTACAGTTTGGTAGTTGAGTTTGAGCAGGCAGCCAAGGCGGAGGCGTCAGCAGCTAAGGCAACAGACGCCAATGACACAATTTCGAAAGCAGCAGCATCTATCAGCACAGCAGCAACTATCAGCACAGCAGCAGCAGCAGCTACAGCAGCAGCAGCAACACCAACAACAACTGCAACTGCAACAGTAGCTAGCAGCAGCTCCAGCAATCTGTACACCAGAAAGCCACCAGTGGCTGCTGCTGCGCCCGTCATTCGCGAAAAGGATAAGCGAGAGCGGGCCGTCATCAATCCCAAGTTTCGCAGTCTCAACACATTTGTGATGCAGCGCACCAATGCGGCCAAGCAGCTGCAGCTGCAATCCGCCAGCTCCGTGCTGAATCTCAAGCAGCCCTTAACACCGGAGCCGACGCCGCGTAATCAACGCCAAATGTCCATGTCGGAGGAATGCCTGGCAGCCGCTGGCCTAGTGGAGCAGCCAAACAAAGCTACAAAGTCGCCCACAGCCTCGCCGCCGCAGAAGCAAAAGTCAAAATTCTCGATTAAAAAGTTTCTGCGCATGGGCAGCAATGGAGGCAACAAGTCCAATGAGCCCATCTCCAAGAAGGACAGCAGCGTCTACACGGAGATCTGCACGGGCGATGATGGCAGCGTCATTGGCAAGCCGCGGCTCGTCATCATCCATCCGATTGACATAAACCCAACGGCCGTTGAAGTTGTCAAGGACATCACAAAGACCAACGATGCTGTCTCGGCACAAACTGTGGCTGTGATCACTGCCAAACCGCCAGCACCACCGCTACGCGCCAGCGAGGGGCAGCGCGCCCATGAGGCCAACAAGCCGGCACGCCCACCGCCGCCCAAAAGCGCTGAGCTGCGACGCAAGCAGAACACAGAGCTAACTGCCACGCTCAGCATTAGCAGCGTGGATTCCGCAAAGATTTCCGGCAATCCCAATGCCGGTGGCTCCATCAAATCTAAAGCGGATAATGTTTATGCCAATTTGGGTGAGTTTTTGCCAGTGGGTAAACTAAGTGGATAAATAGAAGTTCTGCATTCCATAAATTACACAGAATAAGATAAGATTGTAAACATCTCTGAATAAATGTTCTTTTAAGTAGAATGTTTTTTAGTTTATTATCAAAATTGGGATTATTCAACAAAAACCGCAGATTACAAATATCCAATAGATTCGCAAATATTTTGTGAAACAGTGTAAGAGGATTGTTCAACGAGTTTAATAATTCCAAATGCCTCTGCACTTGTGGGTGTATTCAAATCTGATCGTGTTCGTGATTGTGATTGTAATTGTGATCCACTTGGAAAAGAAAGCGCAAACAGATCACGTTTATTGGTATTCGCCCCAAAGGCATGCCTCGGCGCCAGCTCAGGCGACCTTCAGAATGTGGGTCTCAAAAAGGTCTCTTTACCTACTTTGCCAACAGCGACGACCACAGGCAAAAAAATGGTCATAGCTTCAGACAGTACTCAGAGTAGAGCAGAACAGGTTATGCATTTCAATCAACATAACGGGCACACAGAAATCCCAAGAAGCCATCGACGCTTCTTAAAGTAGCCGCAAGCCCGCCCGGCAGACTCGTCGCCAGGTAGCCAGATTAAAGTGGGTTAAGTGAGCGGGCCAAAGCTTTAGATAAAATACGTACAATTTACAAACGGAAAAACAAAAACGACAACAACAACAACAGTAACAACAGTAACATAAAATCGAAATGAAAACAAACCAAATCCTAAAGCCAATGAGGTAACCACATATGAATGTTCAGTTTCAGCTCCCAGCTCCCAGCTCCAAATGCCATTGAAAGAAAACTGGCGAAACGAGAATTGCTGGCAGAGAAAGAGTTAGAATCAGAGACCCATTTCTTAGCTGACATTTTGTGGTCAGGCCAATGTGGCGAGAACTTGTTACACCTGCTGTTGGTGGCCAATGGTGAAGGGGCTTTCGAGCTCATCAGCCAGCTCAGAATTTTTTGTTTTGCTGCGAAATAGCCATTTGCTAGACTACTTGGCCACTAGGCACACCATTACGCGAATAGTAATTTGTGCATGAATTTGGGTCAAAATCACAATTAGTGTCACAGGTTATAAAGCGCACACAAAAAAAAAAATGTTATGGCCAGCAAATGTGTTGAATAGATCATATCTATTAATACGCTTAGGAAATTAACGGATTATGCACTCGACAAATATTGTTGAATTATTATTTAATTTTTTTTTTTGGTAATATTATAGTTCACCAAAATCGGAAATAAAAATATGGTTTATTTAATTTAAGCTATTAAGAGTATTTTATTTACGTCCTAGATAAATTTAATCTCTAATTAAATCTCTTTCTCACTCCAAAGGCGAAATTCGGTCCTCGATAGCGCCACGCAAGCCGGAGCGAACGGCAAGCATGAGGGAGCGTGAGGCGCAGCTGGAGCTGGTCCGTAAACGGGGCATACTTACCGATACTATCTCCATTTGCTCGTCAAACGGTGAGAATGTAACGGCCGAACAATCCAAGGGGACCATCAGCAATCCATTCGAGTCCAAGCCGCCTTCGGGCATAACCAATGCAATGGGAGGACCAGGAACTGGTCAAGCTGTCAATAGCCGCACCAGCACCTTTGAGCGGCATCAACCGAAGAAAGCTGAGACAAAGATGTCCATATCCAGCAAGCTGGAGATCTTCGAGCAGCGCGCCCACGACGCCACGGACAGCGCACAGCGCAGCAGCCTAAAGGATTCGGTGCGCAAGATTAACAGCACCATCGACAGCTATCTGAAGGACAAGCGCGACTATGAGAACATGTACGAGTTTGTCAAAATGGGCAATGGCCCAAACAGCAACAGCTCCACAACGACAACAGCAACGGCAACGGGGACGACAGCATCAACGCCACCGGCGCCACCAGCGCGCAGTAGCAACATGGATCTGGCCTCTGTCGCCGGGCAACGACTCAATAGCCAGGCTAACAGGCGCAACAACATCTACTCGGATACCGCCTCAATAGCCAGCTATTCCCGCAGCGAGTACGGCCCAGTGCGCAACTACGGCCTGAACAATAGCTTAGGTAGGTCAAAACGCTTGATTGGAATTACTTCCATGGAAGAACTAGTCTTGTCAGAGTATAATAAAGGTCTACTTGAGATTCTACGCTTATCATTATATTATTAACTTATTTATTTATTTTTAGCCAACATTCCACGCGTCATCTCGGCCTCGTATGCGGGCAGCGAGGTGGGCGAGTTCGACATCTATGCACCGTATAGCTACTACGGCAGCGAGGCTGGCGGAGATGTGGCCACGGACATCAATGACAGCGTCTGGGGCATGCCTATGGTGAGTTAGTTGCACCAACTAGCTGCCAGTTAACGTTATAAACATATATTTATTATTGTAGGGAAACAAGTTCCGCAGCAAGGCCACGAATCGTTTGCGCATGCGCAAAGGACGCAGTGTCGTGCACAAGACCATCGAGGACAATTACACGGCCGTTGTTGTTGCCAATCACGAAGCACTTGCCCAGGTGCTCGATCAGGTAATCCGTATTGTGTAGCTTTGAATCATACTAGTCTCTAATATAATCTATAATCTCAATATTTTCCCTCAGCTCCAACAGACGCCAGTTGTGCCCGCTGCACTGCGGCCGCTGGCCAATGCCATCAACTTGCGCTACGAGGACTTCACCATCTTAGATGGCGCCCAGGCATTTGTGGTGGGCAAAAAGGCCTTCCATGCGGCCTTGTGGACCACATCTCCAGTTACCTTGGCCCTATCAGCTGACTGCAATCAGCTGGCGAGCGTTGGCGGCGAGCTTAGTCAGTTAACTGGCGGAGTTTCCGATGTGCTGAATCCTATTACCGAATTTTGCGATCTGGTGCCCAGTTACCAACTCCCCTTGATGCCCACCACGGAGGTGACTCTGCTGCAGGCGACAATATCAGTGTTGCCACGACTTCAGCTGGAAACGTTGCAATCGATTGGAGCCATACTCAAGGGCAAATCCCAGGTGCTAGACAAGAGTAACTTCAACTTCCGCGGCTCCATACCAAATCTAAACAGTCTAAAGGATGCAGCTGGTAATAATGCGCTTCGCAACGTCGTCTCTGTGCAGAATCTAAGCACATTGAACGAGGAGTCGACGTCGCCTACCAATGCGGTGGTAAACGATGCAGAGGAGAGTGCTCCAACTTGTTCCAGTGCCATGCCCGCCTTTGACGATGTGATGACGCGCGAAGTGGCGTTCATCATGTTGCAGCTGGTCAATGGTATGAAGAATCTTCAGGCCAAGGCAATTGAAGAGACGCCTTTAAGTCTGTCGAATGTCGTTCTCTCCAAGGACATGGAAAACAAGGATGCGCAGGCGCGACTCTGTGTCCTACAGGGGTATGCAAACAAATAAAATAACTATCAGAGTAATATGCAATAATACGAATCACACTTCTCCCACAGCAATAACAACGACGATGAGGAACCAATGGGCACACTCTGCAAATGCGCCCACAGTGCGTTGACCGAAATGCTGCCCGCGACGAAAATCACGCCCATTCTGGCCGACATGTTACAACAGGAGCGAGCCGAGTCCTTGTCCAAGGCTAAGTCGGTGCTGGAGTTTGTGCTCTGGGGTCCATCGGATGTGGCTCTTACGGGCTCGACAAAGGAACGTGAGCTGGCGCTGCAGCGCTGGCTGGATCTGGAGCGGGCTACAGTTCTCCATGGCCTGGTGCGCACGCGCGTCGAGCTAACAGTTTACGATGAGTGTCATCTGATGTTCCTCGTGCGCTCAACAGCCAAAATGATGAACGATGCGGCCAAAATTGTGTGCAGCTATCAGCAGCAAGCCGACGCCTGAGTTGCATCGATTAAATACCCTAATAATATTTATTATGCAAAATTGTCAAATTGGCGTTTAGTCCTTTGAGTTGTAGTTTAGCTATAAACAATACTTACATTCATATAAGGGACTTAATGATCCCATACAAACATACATGTTATATACATTTGATGCATTATCGAAGAGTTATATTTCTCGAATACATATTATTGATTTAAACTAAAAACGATATAAACGATACGAAATACATTTATCCACAAATTTGTATACACTTCTTCTTTGCGTTGGATGCCAATACGAACATCAGCAAACAGCAAACTGTCTTGTAAAAACTCTGTCTTCAGTGAATCTTCTATTAAATTTAGTTTACTTATAATTGTAAGTTATTTCTGTATGCAGCTATTTATACTTACATTATTTACTGATAATACTTACACAATAACTACTGAAAGTATAATTTGTCAAAGTAAACATTGGTGTTTGTTTAAATATTCATACATATTGTATACCTATCCATATGCAAATAAATAAACTGCAATATTTCCTAATTTATTTTCGCGCCTAAGCGTATGCTTTTTATTTGACTCGCTCACAAGCCTATAATATAAGTTATATAATATAAAGATGGTGATTGCTAAGAAGATTCCTAGTGATATACATTTTAAATTTGGTAACGTTAACTCTAAAATTGCTAAAGCAATAAGCTTTTGAGATAACCTGCCGTTTGAGCGAATATCATAAAAATTGATTTTCGTTAACAAACAAAACCAAAATATTAAATATTAAACTGTCATACTAAGTAAAGTTTCTATATGTCATATTGTTCATTTTTTTACCATTCATAATATATATTAAGTAGACTATCTCACATATCCAGAATGACATAATTTTATAGTTCTCTTTCATGTCAGGATGTTTTATCTTGTGAATACCAGGTCCTTTACCCATTCTTCGTTGTTGATTTTTCATTTAAAATATTGTTAGTGGCCGTATCCATCATGGCTTGAGAATAAAGCATCCGCGATTTATTTGAACATCATCCTGAGTTTATAGATTTTTTTTTAGAGATTTAGATAGATATTTATATTGTAAGATATGGATATGCCTACAATTAGATAATTTTTAATGTCAATGGGCATTTGAATAGCAGATATTGTAGGTAGATTATACATTCGCGATAAGTCAGTACTAGATTAAGTGAACACCAATGAAATAATTGGCAGGTAATATAAATATATATATATATATATATAATAAAAGCATTCTTTGACGTTTGCATTTTTTTTATGACATTGCGACTCTTGACTCTATAAGAGTCCTTGTGGTGGTATGTACTTCTAAAAACACACAGATTAATTTCATTGTTTGTTTTTGTATTGCCTCCAAATTGATATCAATAATATTCGTTGAAATCTGAAGAGCTATCGTAAAACTCTTCAGCCGATAATCGGAACCCAGATAATGCGCGGCTCTGGGAAATATAAAACCTGTGCCCGCTCATTAGCGGACATAGTGAAAGTGAAATTCTTGTACCATGAAGTACCTACTCAGTTTGGCCTCCAACAAATCGATGCACACGGCATGATGCTAAACCCGCCAAGTCGATCCTCCAGCTGGCGTTTCGATAGCTCTACTCCCACAAACTACAACTATGCTTAGATGAAGTCTGTTCAAGCAATCGGAAAAAGAATCAGAAGTATACATGTTGTATATTATTGTCCTTAGAATTAATATTTACCGGTGAGAGTAGTTTATATTTGCTCGAAATTTCCATCAACTTACCTGAGACATTTTGCCTGCGGTATTCAATCATATATTTTCTCCAATTTGGTGTATATAACTTTTTTATAGTCTCTACGACTTGCGCTCTATTTTGCAGAGATATTATATTCAAAATTCCAATTAAAAATTTTAACTTTCCTTTGACTTTTTGTAGACCTAGGTCAATAATGGTGGCAAGTGCGGATTGTGCGACGACAACTTTTCGGCTGCCACGCCTCGTCCTAACGAGATTGGTGGCCAGATTGCCGGCAGTGGTGTTGTCACAAAGAGTTATGCCACATACAATGCAATAACGGTGGGCGTCAGCTAAGCGCCAATCATTTGGGTCACTTTGAGTTCAATTTGTGCAACTTGGATGCGTTTGGCCGCGAGTCCGAAGAGTGCTTCAACCAGCATCGCCTGCGCTTCCCCGGTGGCAGTGACAAGCTTCAAGAATTGTGCCTATGTCAGCATCCGTTATGGTCGCAGCATGGTAGAGAGGAGCCTGCTGAAGATGTTGCCATTCCAGTTGTGCCCGATGTTGAGGCTTCAGTGATTGCATAGTTCCTTAACATTTTGTACTGAATTAACGCCAAATATTTAATAAAACGAATGCATTTAAATAAACATGTTTTGATATTAAAAATCGTTAAACGTTTTGCAAGATTAGGTAAAATCTCTCATGCAGCATTGAACTGCTTTCAATGCACTGCTTATAATACACTGCTTGAAATACAATAATGGTCTAAAATACTGCAATGGAATGAAGAATTTCTTGTCCAAGGCAATTAAACAGACGCCGCTAAGTCTATCGAATATGGAATATGAAGCCGACGCCTGAGGTGCACTGATTAAATACCCTTATAATATTTATAATGCAAAATTGTCATAGGCGTTTTGTACTATGAGTTGTAGATTAGCTGTATACAATACATACATTCATATGAGGGACTTAATGATCCCATACACACATGTTATATACATACTTACTATTGATTTACTCTAAAAACAAAATAAACGATACGAAATACATTTATCCATAAATTTGTATACACTTCTTCTTTGCGTTGGATGCCAATACGAACATCAGCAAACAGCAAACTGTCTTGTAAAAACTGTGTCTTCATTGAATCTTCTATTAAATTTAGATTACTTATAATTGTAAGTTATTTCTGTATGCAACTATTTATACTTACATTATTTACTGATAATATTTACATAATAAATACTGAACGTATAATTTGTTTAAATATACATACATACATACAATATTGTAATCCTAGCCATATTCAAATAAATAAAATGCAATATTTCCTAAATTAGCCTGTTCAGAATAATATTCAATTTGTTTTGTAACTAATTTCTTTTGTCGAATTTTTTACGTCATTTGGGAAATTTATATATATTTGTACATTTTAAAATAATCAATGAAGAAAATATTTTCGTCAAATGTTTTTCTTGTATACTGGAAAGTGTATTTTGACTGGATGATTACAATATTTATTATAATTTATTCACAATTATCGATCTGATTCCACTAGAAATTAATATATGAATATGCCTTAATTTAGATTAGATGAGAATATAAGTTGCAGATATTGTAGGTAGATTATACATTCGCGTACAATCTAGATTAGGGAACACCTACGAAATTTTTGACTATTATTAGTTATATATTTATGTACAAAATAAACATTCTCTTCACATGGCTGACATTTTTATGACAACTGGACTCTTGACCCCATGAGAGTCCTAGTAGAGTCATTGTTTATTTTGCTAAATTGATAACAATAATATTCGGTGAAATTTGAAGAGCTATCGTAAAACTCTTCAGCTGATAATCGAATCCCAGATAATGCGTGGCTCTGGGAAATATAAAACCTGTGTCCGCTCATTAGCGGACATAGTGAAAGTGAAATTCTTGTACCATGAAGTACTTACTCAGTTTGGCCCTCCTTCTGGCCATTGGCCTCCATCAGATCGATGCCCACGGCATGATGCTAAACCCGCCAAGTCGATCCTCCCGCTGGCGCTTCGATGGTTCGGCGCCCACAAACTACAACGACAACGAACTCTTCTGCGGAGGCATGCAGGTAATTTTATGCTTAGATGAAGTCTGTGCAAGCAATATAATCGGAAAGAGAATCAGAAGTATAAAGCTTAAGTGTTCTTAGAATTAATATATATCGGTGAGAGCTGTTGCTCGAAGAGAGAGCGGGAATGCTTATATTTTCTTCAACTTACCTGGGATATTTTGTCTTTGGTATCCAATCATATATTTTCTCCATTTGTATATAACTCTTGTAAAAATTCCAATTCAAAATTTTGCGTTTGATTTATTTTTTTGCAGGTCCAAGTCAATAATGGTGGCAGGTGCGGTATGTGCGGCGACAACTTTTCGGCTGGCAGGCCTCGTCCCAATGAGATTGGTGGACACATTGCCGGCAGTGGTGTTGTCACAAGGAGTTATGCGCCATCAAATGCAATAACGGTTGGCATCAAGCTCACCACAAATCATTTGGGTCACTTTGAGTTCAATTTGTGCAACTTGGATTGGTTTGGCAGCGAGTCGGAAGACTGCTTCAACCAGCATCGCCTGCGCTTCCCCAATGGCAGTGACAGGCTGTATATTGGAAGTCAGAACGGGGAGTTCGATGTGACCGTGTTTCTTCCCCAGGGTGTCACCTGCCAGCATTGCGTTCTGCGCTGGACGTATGTGGGCGGTAAGTAAACAAATCCCATTTAAAGGTGATATAATACTTAAATATTCGCTTAGGCAACAACTGGGGCATGTGTGACAATAACTACGGTGCCCTGGGTTGTGGACCCCAGGAAACCTTCAAGAACTGCGCCGATGTCAGCATCCGTTATGGTCGCAGCATGGTAGAGGATCCTGCTGAAGATGCTGCCGTTCCAGTGGTGCCCGATGTTGAGGCTTCAGTGATTGCATAGTTCCTTAACATTTTGTACTGAATTAACGCCAAATATTTAATTAAACGAATGCATTTAAATAAACATGTTTTGATTTTAAAAATCGTTAATCGTTTTTTAGGATTTAATCCTCTTGTGTAGCATTAAACTGCTTTCAAAGTGTGGCTTACAAAACACTGCTTGAACTACTTCATCCTAGACACAAGCCGCCAGCACTAAATACTCGATTAGAATATCTATTTACCGATTTAAATTGAGCAAAAGGATATTACTGATGAAAACTTTATATTTGGATTGTTTATTTTGTCATCGTTGTTTTGATAATAAAAAACATTGCTATTCCATGTATATTATCACTTGCCAAAATTTCGGCAATGGTCAAGCGACATTTTATGATAAGATTGATATGAATCAACAAATTTCTGAAGGTGTGCGTAAATTTCGGCGAGTGCAAAATAGCCGTATTCATTTTTAGATGATTAATTTGATGATTGATAACAATTAAAAACAAAAGAATTAATATCTGTTAGCCGAGTCAACCAACAATGCTGAGTTATAGAAGCCTACGGCTGTATAACGGACAGCCCAGTGAAAAGGAAAGTTCTAAGCATAATAATCAATTAAACCAACATAATCAATTAGTATTTAATTATTATCAATTATTACTATTATCATCAGCTCCCAAAAACTACTAATGGTCTATACTGCGGTGGCTTTTGGGTATATACTTGCAAACATTTTGAGTTTGGCAGCGAGTCGGAGGAATGCTTTGACAAGTATCCTCTGGCTATTGCAGATGGTAGCCCTAAGCTCTACATTAGCTCTCAGACTGGCAACCACGATATGACTCTGCAATTCTTTAAAGGAGTCAGTTGCCAGCATTGCGTACTCCGTTGGACCTACACAGCAGGCAATAATTGGGGCATCAGTGAGGATAACAGCGGGGCTATAGTCTGCGGTGCCCAGGAGAACTCTGTAAACTGTGCTGATATAAGAATCGTGGGCTCAGCTCGGGCCATAGTTGAGCTGACCTCGGTGCAGCAGAAGTTGACTGTGCTGGAAAGGAATTAGGGGACTGACAAGCAAATAACTAATCTCTGAATAGATTAAATTATTTTTTTTTACCATAGATAAATGTTTTTTATATTATGAATGCATGTTCCATTTTATTCAATAAATCTTTTATAATTTATGTATGTATATGCGCCTGTGTCTTGTATGTATATATGCATGTATGTATAAATCTTGTTTGTGTGTGTATGTGTGTGTGTGTGTGTGTGTGCAAGCCACTCGCTTTTGCGAGCCTTGATTTTGGTGGCTACCCCGTGCATCTAATGACTGGAGCCGGTTCCATAAAATGCAAATATCCTGCAAATTGCAAATAGAGTTGTACATGAAATTTGTGTGAATGCGATTCGAAAGACTCTTTCTGAAAAATATGCAATGGTCTGCACACAATATCTCTGTGTTAAATATTTAGTTTTAAATATTTGTATGTACGCTAATGTATATGTATATATATGCATGTAAATGTGTATGTATATATATAGATGTATATATATATATATTTATAGGTGTATATATATGTATATGTAAATGTATATGTATCTGTATGCATTAATTGTAATATTTGTAATTTGTCTGTTCGCTTAAATATACGTTCACAATAACTTCTTAGTAATTAGGTTCACAAATAAGTTTGTCTGTTAATTTTTACAAAGCGTTCAGGTCGTTGGCAAATTAAATAATTGTAATCGATTAATTCATTTTGGTAATTTCACTACTTGCATTTAACTCAAATGTTTTTTGTTTTTCACTTTAGAAATGTGCATTTACTTAACATAAGCACATTTTACTGCGTTTGCATCTATATTTGTAGTTAAGTATATTTTTTTGTTTAACAATTAACCAAACAAATCGCAAACAACATTGTGTAACGGTTTTGCTTTTATTCACTATTATTATATTGTATTTTATTTAAAGGATTGCCACTAGAAATTTCATCAAATTGTTTCTTTTCGTTTTTCTTTTTTTTTTATTTAGCTCTATTTAGATTTATGAATTTTCTTCTTTTGTTTTTTTTTGTTGGTTTTTAAAACTTTTGTAACCCCAAACTACTTAAGTACGTATATTTCCAGATTAAAAACTATAAAAACACCTTGACTCATCTCATTATATTCATATTAATATTTATTTTTGTTCTTTGAAACTGTGCGAATTGTTCACAACTGAATTGTATTTTGTATTCCATTATGTATGCATGTGTTGGTTACGAGTTAAAAAGCATTTTAAAATACAGTTTTTGTTTTTGAAAAAATATAGTACACACATACATAAGGTTTATACACTTTCAAATGTTGTCTCTACAATAATTTGTAAAAGCACGTTGTAAATTTCACACAATCTTTTGTAAAGTTTACTCACATGTTTGTTTTTTCAAAGATTTTTCTCTTTTCTCTCTTTTTTTTATAAATAGCTTAATATTTCATCTTGTTTTCAAAAAATGTAACAATATACAACACTATTTGTTTTATATACCTGAATTTTAGAATTTTGTATCCGAAACGCCATTTTTGGTTTGAGGGTTTTTTTGTGTGTGTTTGTGTGTTTTTTTTTTCTTGTTTTGCATTGTAAAAAATTTTGTTAGGTCGAAATGGTTTGTTGCCAAAAGTTTTTGTCGCCTCATTGTATACATTTTGTGTGTATTGTACAAGTTGTCAAGATTGGTTATAAACTAGTGTGTCAAAAGTTTTTGTCGATTTGCCAAAATATTTGCGGCTTGCACTTATCTTAATTGACTAATTTCAAAGCCGACAGAGTTCTGGAAGGATATTGACTGGATTATCCCATAGTTGGTTGATGTTTGTCATTTTTTGCTTAGTTATTTCTTTTTTTCTTTTTTCTTTTTTTTGTCGGGCTTGGGTCTATTACGCTAACTTGTATTTTACGTATTAAGTTTAAAGTTGATTTTTTGTTAAGTCATTGGCACAAATTCGCTATCTGAGTTCCTGTCTAACAGTATGCTTAGTGGGGAGTCATTATAAAAGATTGAACATAAGACGCAAAAAAAATTGCTTTATTTGAATTTAGCAACAAAAGGTTCAAATGTTGGTTGTTAAATGTTCGATTTTACCAATATATGCATCGCTACAATAATTTCACACGATTTGATTTGCTTATAAACTTTGTTTTATTCTTTTTATAAACATTAACACGCTAAAATGTACTTTCCATTTATTATATAAAACTTTGTTTGCAACTATATTCATAAAAAAACATATAATCTAAAAGAAACTATATTGTAAATTATAAGTAAGTGCGGCTTTAAAAAGTTGAAATCAATTTGTTTTAATAACTAACTATTCCACAAATAAAAAGTGTGTGTGTGTGTGTGTAAGTGTGTGTGTGTGTGTATGTGTGTATGGAAGTTAGCTGTCATTGAAACAACTTATGGAAAAGTAACATTCATTTAAGCAAAGTTTAATATTAATGCAATTTATAATACAAAAAATAATTATAATTTCGTAGAATTAATTTATTATTACTATTATGCTAGAGCCGATATTTTTTGCTTGCACTGTAACTATGGCCAACTGAACTAAACAGAAAGAACTGAGGATATATTATATTGCAAAAATATATTTAAACACATCACTTTAAGTTTACCACACATAATAATACAAAGTTTCTGGCATTTTTCATCTTTCGCAAATTGGGACATTGAATTGTTGATCAATGTGTTGAAATTTGTTTAAAGCTTGTTTAATAGCTACTTTTACAAACTAATAATATGATTATTGTTGAAAGCCAAATGATTATTTAAAACTAAACGCAGTCGCACACTCTATTTATAAAATAAAATTAAATAAGCGAAAACTACACAGAGACTAATTGTAAAATGTATAATTGGAAATATGTATAATTTTAATAATAATAATAAAAACAAAACATTTATAATTTTATATATATTGCAGCAACAGTGGAAGACAGTTTTATGTTTATCAATTGTTTTTTCTTTCTGTTTCGATTGCAATTCTTTTCATATTTTTAATTGTTAATTGTTTATTTGTGTAGTTGTTTGTTGTTGTTGTTGTTCTTCAATATTTATTTAATATTGCTGTTTACAAGTTAAAAGATGAAGAAAACAATGGTCTAAACTAAACTAAGTAATTATATAAATTAAATTTGTTTATTCAAATTAAATAGACAACAGTATAAAAATGGGCCAAAATAATAGTAGAATAATATACATACAATTTTAAAAATCTTTTCTTTCTTCGAATAATGTTCCAAAAAAGAGAAAGAAAAAAGCCGACAATTTAAAAGCATTTTTACGTGCGGTTTTGTTTCAAATGTGAAAACCGTGATGACTAAATTTAAATATGTATATATGTATAGTACAAATACAACTACAATTTTTTTCATACAGCTTACAAGTTGCGTTATCGGTATCGGTATCGTTATCGATTTAAATTTTCTTTTTATACAATTTTTGTTTTGCTTGTGCTAAATACACTTCAAAATTAATGTGCAATTTAAGTTAGGTTTAAAGCTTAAGCGCTATTATTAATTCTTTTTTGTTGTTTCTTTTTAATAGTATTCATTGTGAATTGCTTGCTTATTGTTGCTGTAGTTTGCTGCTGATTTTTGTTGTTGTTTGTTTTCCTGTAAATTAATAACTAAGCCATTTTACAATGGGTTCATAATGTATGTTCTTCATATATGCTTCAAAAAGTTCTATCTTCCAACTGGTAACTCCTTCGTTCCTGGATTTATTAAGCTGCTTAATAAATTCATTCCTACTTTCTTTACTCTTTACTCTCTTTCTTTACTATCTCTCTATCTCTGTTATGCTTGTAACATATACGACTATTGTAATTAGAATTTTTGTAATTTTTTTGTTTGTTTTTTTTTTGCATTTTTTCTATTATTTTCTTCGTTAATATAATCTTTTTTCTTGTTGTTCACATGTGTGTGTGTGTGTGTGCGCCGCTGCAATTATTTTGTTATGCTTAACTCTTTTACTAGTTTTAAGTAATTTGTCAATCGCAGCTAAACCAATTCGTTCAACTCCTGATCTCCTCCTGACATCCTCTTCTAAGTCCTGGTGGTGTCCTTTGCCTCACTTGTACTTGTTATCATGTTCATTTGTTTTGTTCAGATGATTCACCTGTTGCAGGCATTGCTGTTGTTGTTGCTCAGCGAGTTGTTGTTGGTGTTGCTGGTGCATACCTGTTGTATAGTAATACGGAAAAACATCTGTACAATGTTTTTGAAATAAAAAAAGAAATTAAATTAAAAGTTTGGGAAACATAAACAAAAGGATTTTATAGTGGGAAAGGGAATGGAACTAAGTGTTTTATAAAATTATATAAATTAACAACAAATTATTTTTTAGGATGCAAATAAAAAGTTTCCATATAAATACGATTAAGTTGTTATGCAATTAATTAGATTCATGTATTAACTATTATTATTTAAAAAAATCTATATGTGTGTTTTAGAAAAAAAAGTTTGATTTGATGTAAAATTAATTATAAAAAAAAATTTTAGCTAACAACTAATAGAGATATTAAAAATGATGATGCTGTGAATGAAGGAAATATTTTTAAGGACAAACATTTAAACATAACAAGACAAAAAATACTCTTTCTGGTAATTAACCAAAGTAGATAGATTAATTTATAAAATTATTCAAAAGTATGAAATTATTTTTTTTAATTGAATTTGAAGAGCAATTTTACTCATAATTTCAAATACACAGCACAATTCTAGTGATGGATTCGGTACAATCTCTAAACTTCACCCAATTACCTGAAGCAGCTGCAGTTTGAGCCGTCTGATTGGCGCTTAGTGTCGCCGACGAGGAGTTGGAGTCGGAAGGCGTGTTGGGACCGGCCGAGTGGGGTGTGAAGTGCGGTTGACCCATGACCTTCTGTCGCACCTCGCGTATCTTTAGCTGCAGATCTTGTTTACGTGGAAAGACATCGATGTGTTTGGTCTGTGCAAAGAACCACAAATTAAATTAAGATTTGTTGTTGTTGGGTGAATCTGTAATACGCACCTGGAAGGCAATGGTGGCCTGTGAGGATGGGAAGAAGCTGTGTTCGGTGAACAGTTCCATGACTAAATTGCGACGAGTTTCGAGAACCTTGCGGTGTCCCTTCTCGCTGGCATCGGAGCGTGCGCTCTGCAATGGCGTTTTTGGTGTGCGCGGCGAGCGACCCGTTTGATCCGCCGTCTCAAGTTCTGCAGCAAATTGAAGATTAGTTCCAGACGCGCTGTGACAACAACTAATTGGGCTAAGTGGTTTACCTCTCAGATCATTGTTAAAATCGGCGCCAAAGAAACGCTGCGTGGTTGTTGGCGGCGCCGAAGCGGGCTCATCAATCGAATCATCCTCGCACACTAAAAGCAGTAATCATTAGAATTGCAATTCGAATTCGAATTGTATTGTTGCAAGTGTGAACATACTCAGTTTCTGCACTGGTGGCGCCACTGAATTCTTTTTGCGATAATTGGTGCCATAGACACGCGGCGGCGACGTTACAGCAATGGCGCTGGGTGACTGGCAATCCTCTGGCTTGAACTGAGGCAGCGCCTTGTACTTCTTCTCAAAGTCCACTTGCTTGAGCACGCTAAAGTAGAGCAGCGAGAGCAAAAGAGGATTAGTTGTCATGGCAACATAGTGGTTAAATGGGTATTTTACTTGTTAATTTCATCGCTCTTCTTCTTGTGGTTGACCACGGCGGGCGCCGAGGCAGGCACACATCGGATCGGCGACTTGGCTGGCTGACCGCAAAAATGGCTGTTGTTGTTGTTGTTGTTGTTGCTGCTGCTGTTGTTGCTTAAGGCCGTTGGCGTCAGCGGCTGGAGCTCATCGCTGTTGGGCGTCGTTGTCGACGAGGTGGGCGTGGGCAGCGCAGAGCTGAGGCTGCTGCTGTTCACATGGTCAATAACGGGCGACGAAACGGCCACCTCCATCAGTGTTGGCGAGTGCATCTTGCGTCCAATAAGCTGACCATTGCTCGATCCATAGCCACCACCACCAGTGCTACTGTTGACCAAGTTGTCCGATTTACTTTGAGCTGCAGTCCCAATAAGTAAAATATATAAAATTTGTACAATTTACAAAGGCATTTCGATTACTCACATAAATTCTTGCGCCGCTGCAGCGGTGCACGTCCCAGCTGCGCTGGCGTTGGCGCCAACACAAACTGTTGACCATCCGTATCCACATCGACATCCTCGTCTGCATCTTCGTCAGCTTCGGAGCTGTTCTTGCCCGACGAATCAAACGGTGCACTCAGATGATGTGCCGCCGAGTTGGGTGTCGAGGGCATCGACTTGTACGATACCGAACTGCTGGGCGCATAGTTGTGCAGACGTATTTGCGACTGTGGACCGACTTGCGGCAGCGCTCCCTGCACTCCAACCAGGCCATTGTTGTGCTTCTTGAAGAGATAGGACGCGGACCCAAATGCCTCCAACTGCAGGTGCTCCAGGCTGGGCGCGCTCTGCTGATGCAGCGGTGCCAGCATTGGATACTGCAATAACCAAATAGACGAATGAAATAAGTATAAATAAATATACAAAAATATAAACACAGATTTTCAAAAGTTACAAACACCAAATTTAGTATAACAAATTGCAAAAGATAGAAATATTTTATAAAAATATTTAAGGATTTCCTATTTTTGCTTATTTGCTTAAAATCGATGAAAAAATATATTTTTTAAATCTTTTTCGCATTTTTTGCAATTACAGCTAAATAGTTTGGAATAAATGGCAGAAAATAACTAAGAAATTTATATTTAATATTAAAAAATATGATTTGCATGGCGTATTTTATCATATTCAATCATTCTGTAAATTAAACATTTGTCAATAGGTTGTCAACAGTTAAGATCTGAATAAAGATTATATCAATAGCTAAACCACTTTTTAAATTTGCTTAATAGTCAGATCCAACTGCTCGAATTTATTTTTATTGATTCTCCATTAAAATAAATATTTAATAAAGATTATTATTAACGAATTCTTGTTGCACTCACCGGATGTCCCATGGTAAAGTACACTTTTTGTTGTGGCGCTGGACCCGCTGAGCCCAGTATTTGAGCTGGCGCCGATGCAGGTGGCGTGGCAATGCTGGCCGCATGCCCCAAAGTAACCGACGCTGGTGAGTTGGGCACACAGGCCTGATGGGCTGCGGATGAATTTGAGTTGATCATAAATATTGTGGTCGCATCGTTTAAAATGCTCTTGTTTTTATTGTTGTTGCCATTGTTGTTGTTGTTGTTGTTGCTATTATTATTTTTGTTGTTGTTGTTGTTATTGTTGCCGCTGTCAACAGTGGCTGTTATGGTTAGTTCATTGGGCTTATTAGTACTATGATTTGTTGCTGACGCCACCTTTGTTAGTACGGTCAGTGTGGGCGTGGTCGCTGTTGCCGTTGTGGTCAGGATGCGTGTATTGCTTGGCAGAGTGATCTTGTTGCAAGCATTGATGCTGATAAAGGACAATGGTCGCAATGTTGCACCCGATGTTGAGGACGCAACATGTTGCTGATTGTAACTGTTCACATCGGTGATGAGCAGCATTGTTGCTGGCTGCTGTTGTTGCTGCTGCTTCACTGCAGTTGTTGTTATTTCGCTCAATTGTTGTTGTTGCTGCGGCTCATCGGCGTTGCTTTTGTCGTTGCTGTTGCTGTTGTTGTCGTTGTCGTCTTCGTCGTCGTTGCCGTGCAGCGTATCCAACACTAAAGCGTCATACAAAATGGCTGCACGTCCCGTCGCTTTGCTGGCATCTTGCAGTGTCAACAATTTGCGTATTATAGATGTTGTTGTTGTTGGGTTGGTGTTTGTATGATTTGTTGTTGTAGTTGCAGTTGTTGTTATTACAGCAGCAGCAGCAGCGTTATTGAAATTATTGGAAAATTGAATAAGTTGCTCGTTACAGTGACTGAGTGCTGATGATGTTGTCGTTGTTGTTGGTGGTGTGTTTGGGTTTGTTGCTGTTAAAGTTGATGATGTTAATGTTATTGATGTCTGAGGAGCTTTTGAGCTTTTGAAAAACAATGGCGGCGGTGTGTTATGTTGTTGTTGTTGTGGTTGTTGTTGTTGTTGTGGTGTTCTTTGGTGTGTGCGTATAATGGTAAAATGATTACGCGGCAGCGACGCTGCCGTCGCTATGATCGTTGACGTCGCCGTTGGCGTAGGCGTCGGCGTTGGCGTTGGCACGCGCGTTATAACAGTTGGCGGCGTTTCGACGCGCCGCTGATGCAAATGCTTCAGCTGATGGTGTGGTGAGCTCGCCGGCTGCAGTGGGGTGAGTGAGCGCACTATGGTAAACTGTTTGCGCCTTATCGGAGCAATGTTTGAGGTGACTGCAGAGACTGTTGCCGTGGTGGGAACAATATTATTTGTTGGCATTGGTGTCGCCGGCTTGGCAATCGTATGCTGTGACATGTCATCAAAATTTGTTGTCACACTGGCCAGCTCAGCCATGAACTGCTCATCGTCGTCGTCATCATCATCATCGTCGTCGTCGTCGTCGTCATCATCTTCGTGATCATCATCTTCATCTTCATCTTCATATACGTCTTCATCAGCGACATCATTATCTCCGTCGTCCTCAATGCAATTATCGACATCATCATTTTCATCTTCCGCTGCTAAATGATCAGTGCTGGGATTGACTTTGTCTTGTTTCTGATGAGATTCAAGTGGTTCTTTGGCTTTGCGGTGAAAGTGGTGGTGTAACAGAGAGACGGGTGGATGGATGGATGGATGGATGGATGGATGGATTGATGGATGGATTGATGTATGGTCGAGGTACAAGCGAGCGATTTCATGTATATGTATGAGTGTGTGTGTGTGTGTTAATGGGAATGGAGAGAATGTTTGGATTATGCGAGCGCGTTTTTGGAGAAATAGAGAGAAAGATGTTATATGCATAAAGCTTTCGTTAAAAACAAAAGAATACTTTTCAGATGAGCGTCAGAGTTACGTCAGATGCAAATGGGTTGGTGGGTTTTGGGGGGGCGAGGCGAAACGGGCGCTTTGGTTTAATTTTGTCTTTGGTTTACACACACATAACAAATATTAACTAAAAATTGTTGAAATTAAACTCAATAAATCATAGTACAAATAGCAATTCCAAATTTTCAGATACAAATTAAAAAAAAAAAAAAACAAAAAAACAACAACAACAAAAGGGCTTCAATAAATCACAAAAATAAAATAAGTAATAAATAAAAGAAAAAAATTTGCATTTCTTAATCTGTCGAGGTTGTTGTCTCGGCTCAAAACTCACCTCTGACGTCGGTTGGCGGACTGCAGAGCGTGTGGTGCATGGGGGGATACTGGAATTGCTTCTGGCTGAGTGCCGTCGCAATTGGCACATTGAAATTAAAGATGGCTCCAACCGCGCTGCTGGGTGGCGGTGCGCTTATAACGCCACTCGTGGTCACCACACCCCCGGGAGCACCGCCGCCGCCATTCAGTTTATATGGCGACGGTGGCTCCTGTTTAATATCCTCCTGCTTGATGTGTGGCTGCTGCAGCTGCAGCTGCTGTTGCTCATCCGGTTTGCAACCGGAGGAGGAGCTGCTGCCCTTGGGACTGATGGGCATCGATTTGAAGGCGCCGCCTGTGCGTGCAAAGAAAAACAAAACAACAAAAACAAAAATGAGCAACTGCTGCATGGATAGAAAGGTATTTGAATTTGTGCTTTGCTCGCCTGTGGGTTGGAATGGTGTTACACCAATTGGATTCTTGGGACTAGTGTAGTGCGTATACATGGGCATCTGTGGATACGGCAGCATGGCGCTCTCCAGCCCGGGATGTGCCTTGATCGCCTTTGGCTTCAGCGTAATCTCTCGCTCCACCACACCAGTCGACGCTGGCGCTGACATCGCCTGGCCATTGCACAGACTCGCATGATCCTCCTGCGTACGCTGTGGGATAGAATCGGGCATTAGTTTTGGCTGCATCCTTCGAGACATGCATTATTCTTGGTTACCTGTTCCGGTTCCGTTGAAGGATGCTGTTGCTGTTGTTTGCGATAATCGTAGGGTGTTTCATCCATGTCCAGGTCGTTGACGCGTTCGCGGCATTGCAGATCGAGTTTTTTGGGCGTCGGCGTTGGCTCATCCTCGACGACGAGCATCTGCTCATCCTCATCCGAGTGCAGCTCGTTCTTCAGCAGCTTGCTCTTGCCATTGCCCTGACCCAACAGCATCGGTGCCTGGCCAACGATGGTTGTCGGCGTATCATCGCACGCCATGTTGTAGGTATCAATGGTCAGTGGGATGATGTCGCCTTGCAGCTCGACCGCTTGGGCGCCGCTGCTGCCGCTGCCACCTGGCGTGCTGGGACACATGTCGTCCTCCAGCGAATCGGAACCATCGACGGACACAAGACGCTGCTTGCCATCGCCGGTGACATTCGCCGAGGCAGTCAACGGGCCGCCCTTGCCCGATGTGGACGACTTGCGGCGATCCTTGGAGCACCACTTCCACTCCGGATACAGCTGAAAGTGCGCATCCTTCATCGATTTGGCCAGCTCATGGTACTGTGCCTTCTGCTCCGGCTTTAGAGCATACCACCATTCGCCCAGAATCTTGCTGACCGTGCGATTATCCTGATTGGGATGCTTCTTGTGCACCACCTTGCGATGCTTCTTCGAGAAGATCATAAAAGCGTTCATCGGCCGACGAATCTTCTTGCCAGCCGCTGCCGCCGTCTGCTGCTGTCGCTGTTGTTGCTGCTGCTGCTGTTGCTGTTGTTGTTGCTGTTGCTGCTGCTGCTGCTGCAGTGCACTTAGTGACTGACTGCGTCGCTTCGCTGCCGAGGTGGCTGGTGCACCAGCAGCACCATCGCTAGGATCATGGCAATCTTCCAGTTTGCGTATATTGCTGATGAGGTTGCTGCTGCTGTTGCTGTTGCTGTGGCTGAATGTGGCCAGACGCGTTGCTGTCTTCCTTGAGCCACCATTGGAAATGGTCGGCATCGGCTCAAACACATCATCGTCCAGCTGATCATCGTGCTCATCTGCCTCATCTGCTCCACTGATCGAGCCAGCTGCGGATGCTGCTGCTGCAGTTGCTGCTGTTGCTGCTGCCGCAGCGGCTGCTGCTGCTGCTACCTTTGCGTCGTTCATGGAACAGTTGAGTGGCTTGTTTGGCGATGCAAGCGGAGCAGGCACAATCAAATGATTGTTGTTGTGATTAATCGACGACGGCAGCTGCTGCTGCTGTTGTTGTTGCTGCTGCTGATGCTGTGTTGCAGCTGTGTTTGTCGGCGGCAAGGGAGCCGTTTGTTGCTGCTGCTGCTGCTGCTGTTGTTGTTGTTGTTGTTGTTGATGGTGCAGCATGGCCACGCTATAATTGCTGCTTGTGGTTGTCACCGTTGTCACCGCAGTCGCTATTGGTGCTTTGGTCAGAGTTGGCACTTGCGGCAGTAGCTTTTGCCACATATAGCTAGCCGCATTGTAGCCTGAAAATATAAGCGTATATCGAGCATATAATTAGATTGGCAACAAATATAAATTTATCCCAGCACGGGAATCTGTCAAAAAGAAATCCCATTTAAATCTAGTCTTAAAAGCAGAGAACAATAATTTTTATAAAAAAAAAAAAATTTTAAATGCTCTTCATTTTCCAAGTTGCAAATATGTATTTTAGGATAAATACACTCGAAGAAAATTGCCTGTATTATTTTTAGTTTACCCGAAAGAAGTCGTAAAATATTTAAGATCTTTTCGTTTCAAGTTAAATTGAATAAATTAAACTAAAAATGTGAATTATTTGATCACTTTTAAAAAACAAAAACAAAAAAATTCTCGAAATAACTGAAAATAATAATGATAAACAATAAAGTTTCTGCTACTTTTTACAAAGTAATCATTTATGAATTAAAAGTAAATTCTTTTGGTTTGTTTATTTACGCCCGAATTCGATATTCTCAGTTAGTTGTTTCTTAACTTGGCTCGAATTGCATCGATATCAGTTTGTAAACACGAATCAATTACTAAACAAATTCACATTTCAGTTTCATAGCTTTCGCATCCGAATATCTGAATTAATATTTCCGATTCAAATGCATTTGCCACCCCACAAAAAGAGTCCTTTTTGTCCTGTTGTGAACTTACCGTTTTTTGGCAATGCCTTGTCCTGTGCCGTTGGCAACGCCACTGTTACGGAAGTGGGCGTGGTTGGCGGATGCGGATGAAATGTAGCCGATGTGGGCGGCAGTGGCTGCTGATGTTGCTGCTGCTGTTGTTGTTGTTGCTGTTGGCCAACGGAAACAGGCAATGAATTCTGCGCATGAATCTGCGACTGCTGTTGGGCAGCAGCATTCACAATAACCGGATGAAAAGTCTGATGGCTGGGCGTGGATGTCACAACATGTTGTTGTTGTTGTTGTTGTTGAGTTGCAGCCACTGACTGTTGCAGCTGTTGTTGTTGTTGCTGCTGTTGTTGGCTGCTTGAGATGCGTATGACGCTGGTCGCATGTCCCAAGCTGCTGCTGGGCGGCGCTGGTGGCGCTGGCAGCGCATTGAGATGAGCGGCAGGTGGTTGTTGTTGCTGTTGTGGCGGCGGTGCATGCATCACCAGCGAAACGGCCGCCGTTTGTGGCGGTGGCGGTGGCTGATGCTGTTGTTGTTGCTGCTGCACAGCTTGACTGCTCTCCCAGCCATTGTTGTTGTTATTGTTGTTGTTGCTGCTGCTGCTGTTCGTGTTGTACAATACTGGACTGGGTGTTGTTTTCCACTTGCTGTCCAGTGGCACTGCAGCTGCAACAGGAGCAGGCACATGTTGTTGTTGTTGCTGCTGCGACTGATTCGCAATGGGCGTGAAAAAGTTTTGCCTATGATTGGACACATTGACCGGAGAATGGGTGATGGCATTTAGCGGCGAGGCGCCGGCATTATTCACGGGTGATGTATACGAAGGCGTTGCAGACCGCGAGCTGCTCAATGACACTGCAGTTAGCATAAAAGAATGTGAGAGAAAGAGAGAAAGAGAGAGAGATAGGAAATTAATTAGAATAAACAGAATGCAAATTTGTGTTCACTGTTTTGATTTAAAATGTGATTAACATTACATAAGCACTGTAAATATAATTTAGCGCCCAGCTCAAAGTCCTGGAACGCATTCATTTCGCTGTTACGGCTGCCGCTGCTGTTGTTATTGCTGCTGCTGCTGCTGCTGCTGCTGCTCCTTCTACGCTGCTAGCTACTGCGTGCTGCCTTCTTCTTGGTTAAGAAGAAGCACTTTGATTCGCATCACTTTCGGCACATATTTTCGTATTTAATTTTGCTTGAGAAAACTTTTTGTCGTCGTTGTCACATTCGTTTTGTCGGCTGCATTCGCATTGCTATTCACTTTTTCTATATGTATGTTTTTTTTTTATTATTTATTTTTTGCTTTTGCGCCGCGTTCTGTTTTCAGTCTTCTTGCCTTGCCTTTGACAGTTTTCAACATAAAATGCGACGACGACGTCAAAAGAACGACCAGCACTTCAACTGAGCGGCCAGCGACAGCATAAACTGAGCGCCGCTCTCACAATCGTCCGAGTTGTGCACGCTCTTTTGGTTGGCTGGCTCTCTTTTGCGCTCTTTCGCTCACTCGCTCGCTCACACCATCTATGTTGTTTACCTGTTGTGTTTGCAACAGTGTGGGTGCTCTGAACTGTCTGTGTGTCTGCGTCGGTCCGTCTGTCTGTTTTTCTGTATGTGGCTGTGTGTGCGCTCTCTCAAGTGCATTTCTGTTTAGGTAAAAACGAATCAAATAACAAGAAAAGAAGAATCTGTTGCGCTTCGCACGCAGCGCGCTTTTGTTTCGGCTGCGCTGCATTGTTCGTTTCAAGTGGCGGCGTCGACGCAACGGCTACATCGATCGCTGCATGCAGGTGCCTTGGAATGCGTATGCGTCGATGCTGACGTTGACGTCGACGTCGCTGCGTCTGCGTTTACGTTCACGTTTGCGTGTAACTCACGCTGCGGTCACACTTTCAAGTGGCTAGCTAACGTTGTTGTTATTACTTTTGCTGCTGCACGCACACGTCAAACAATAGCACCCCTCATCGGCAATGGCCCCGAGAACACCATAACAATACCGACGACCTTTGTCCAGAGAGAGTGTGTGCAAGCGGGTGTGTGTGTGTGTGTGTGCATGCGTGTGAAAGAGAGAGAGAGACTACGGTCAGCGGCGGCGCTGCCACAATAAAACTTTATGATAGGCATTTTTATAAAGAATTCGAAATGCATTCAGAAACAATGAGAAAGTCCGAGCTGCATCGATCGCTCAAATTCACTACTTATGAAAATTTGAAGGTTTGGTTTGTTATTATAAATTCTCTGATATATTTCGATCGTATGTTATAGAAAATCAATAAAAGTTTCTTGCAATTATGAGATCAATAATTTCGGCTGATCAGCAAAAATAAATATATTGAAAATTTGTCTTAAGATTTTTATATTTATCTGTGATTTTCAATATATTAAATGAAATAACTAAAACATTTTCAACTGATGTATATTTTCTAGATAATTCTGATAAATAGAGTAGCGCATTTATCAGTCACATATGCCGTAAGCTAAACGCATATTTCTTGAAGCGCCGTCAAAAACAGGCCAGGCCAGGCCAGGTCAGGTCAGAGAAAGAGTCTAAGCCCAGTCGAGAGACTGCGCTATTGACGCTATTCCAGTAACTGTGTGGGTAATTGCGTGAACAAAGATAGATTAACAGGCTAAAGCTGGCGCTCATTTGGGCATTGAGAAACGCAGCCCAATTCAGTGCGAGGGTTTTTGGGTTTTTGGGTTTGGGTTTGCTGGGAATGCCAGCCTTGAAAATGAATGCGAGCCAAACTATGAATAAATTTCAAACAAAATTCTGTTGCTTTTACGATCTGAATGAGGATCATGGCAGCAGCAGCAGCATCAGCATCAGCATCAGCAACAGCGGCAACAGCGGTGTCATAAAAAGTCAAGAGGTGTGAGTTGCACGTACCTAACATGACTGCCACTTCGGTCTCTTCCTGATCATAGCGACCGGTGACCCGATAGTTGGGCGATGTTTCCGAATCGCGTGAGGTGTCCTCATCGTTCTGTGTCTTGCTGCTCGAGCGGCTATCACTAAAAGACAGCGAGAGAGAGAGAGAGAGAGAGAGAGAGAGAGAGAGAGAGAAAGGGAGAGATAGAGAGAAGCACGAAAAAGAGATACAAATTAAGTGTGCGTTAGATAGAGAGCAGAGATAATTTTATTGTTGTTGCTGGTTGTTTTTTTATTATTTTTTTTTTTTTTTTTTTGTGTAGGCACCTGAGAAAACGTCCCGGCCCCGTTGATGAGGGCTGCGCATTGTTGCCCTTCTGATTCAAATGCCTGGAACAAAAGCCGCGCCGCTGAGATTCTTTCATGCACAGCATGCAGAGACGTCGCCATTGCTTGCCATTGTACTTCTTGCGCACTCCGGATTCCGATTCCACAATGTCGCCCTTCTTGAATCGATGCGGCGTCGTTGCCTGAGATCTGTCAACGAAAAATACTTTTCCTTAATACACACATACACACACACAATACATATACATATATTACAAGCACACACATACACACACACACACACACACACACTGGCATACATAATTATAATTAATGGATTGAGTTTAAGTCTGGCTCAAAATACTTGAGCTAAAAAAACGCCAACAGCGCTGAAAGCTTTTGTAGTTGTCCATAATAATACAAAAAAATCAAAGTGAGGCAACAAGAAGCTTACAAATTCGACAAAACTGAATGCGTCTAGAATGCTGCCCCATTGAACCATTTTGGGGAGAATTTTCCATTTAAGTACGGTCAAAATCAGACTTTACAATGCATTCCTTCATTACTCTAACGCTTAATATTTGCTCAATTTTATCATTACCAAAAGATAGGGTATATTTTTTTCGTTGCTCATTAAAAATTTGAAGTCGAATAAATGTTTTTATTGTGGCATGAAAACCAAAGCTTTGTAAGCCTGAAGCACAGCTTCAATAAGCAACAGCTAAGAAATCATTTGTTTGTCACAAAAGACAAGAAAAAAGTTTTCGTTTAAATTTCACATTTTAATAGGTTTTTTGTTTGTAATCTGAATATCAAAAAAAAAAAAAAATGTTAAAGACGGGTTTGTTTTGGGCATACCTTGGAGTTGCTGGATGAGATCGTGGTGTCAGCCTCTGATCGAGTAAGCTGGATGTGCTGCCGCGACTCAGCATGCTGCTGCGCTTGCTGCAGGCGCTCATCTTCTCGGCATCCACATCGCCAGCGGCCGGTGAGTAATCGATGCCGACGCGCTTCAGTTCATCATCGGAGTCGTAGTCGTCGTAGCTCCTCTGTTGCTGCTGCTGCTGCTGCTGCTGTTGTTGTTGCTGCTGTTGTTGCTGTTGCTGCTGCTGCTGCGCTGGCGATGGCACATGCATTTTATGTTGAAGATGGTGCTGCTGCTGCTGTCCATTGCTGCCCGGCGAGATCACAATATCCGGCAGACCGTTGGTGGCATGCTGATGGTGCGGCTGTTGGTGCTCCACATGCGCCAATGCCGGCGGTGGCGGTGGCACCACACCGCCTTGGAACGGCGACGTGGCAGCCGCTCGATAATACTCTTGTTTTGGCAGCTGCTGTGGCGTGCTCGTCGGCAGCTTGCCATCGTAGCGTGTGGCCACAAACGCTTTGGGGTGGTATACCCCACTGCCACCACTTTCCCCTCCGCCGGATGCCTGTTCCGACTTGCGTTTGCCATTGCTGCCAGCTGGCGTAGATGTCGCTGCTGTCGGCACCAACTCGTTCAGCTCATCCCACCATGGCGGCAACAGCAGACGCAAATCTGCACGACGCACCACTTTTGTATTGGGCTGCAATAAATACAACAAACCAATTTCAGCAAATTTACTTTAGCTTTGAGAAATACAATCAGTGAACTACAACTTTTTCACAAATTATTTTAGTGAAGTTCTGTTTTAAATAGAAAAATTAAAACAGAAAAAAAATATACATTTTTATATATATAATAAATTAAATTTATATATATGTAAAATATCTATAATATTTGCAATAATTACGAAAATAAATAATGTTCAAGAATGAAAATGAGACGCTGCCAGACTCAGCTATATTTGAATGACAAAATATCACATAGAGCCGACTTTCAAGTGGCTGTAGTTGGATAGGAATACATTACATGGAGTCGCCTTACCACTTGTAAGGCTACATTAGGTTAAGAATAAACACATGGAGTCGCCTTACAAGCGACTCGGTTAAGATAAATAAATGATTTAAGATTTTTGTATTAAATAAAGAAATGCTCGTCAGAGCAAACAGTTCGATTCTAAACGTCGTCTCATCGTGTTTCACACATTTTTTGGTCCTTCGAGCCGGATTCAGAGTTCGAAACTAACCGTCGACTCTGATGATATAGATCTACAATAAATGTAGTCTATATAATTTGACCTTTGCGTCGGTTTCACAGTTCGATTCTACGTGTTTCATACCAATAATGTTATCACAAGATTTAATCAATGGTAAATAATTTAACTAAAAATTAATTAACATCATAGTTAATTTTATAAATGTTCTATTTAACATCAGTTTGTGTTTATTGATTTATTAAACATATTACTTTAAAGTTTCAACATTCTTCATTTATTTTGACAACTAGAATAAGCCTCAAATGGAGTCAATTTTTTGCAGTTTATTTATAGTAAAGGAAAAAACAAACTTAAATGTTTAATACCCAACTTCAAAATGTGTCTTATGTAAAAATACAGGCAGTAAAAAGTAAGTAATTAAAACCGTGTTGAAACTAATCTGAATTAGAAATTAAGGCTTTGCCAAACTAATTAGTAAAAGTTATTACTTAAAGCTTGTTTAATTTGGTATTACACAAACTAATTTATATATTTAATTATGATGACTTTTGTGAGATGTTTAACTGGTTTGGGCTTTTGCAGAAAATAAAGGCTTTTGTGATTTGACAGCTTTGCGGGTAATTGTAATATGTTTTTGTGGCACTTACCAACTCATCATTGGCCAATTGCACTGTGTATTGCTTGGTGCCCTGATTGATGTCCAAGACAATGCCCTCCACATAGACACAGTCGACGGTGCGTCCTTCGAGATTTTGGCGCACACAAACGCGTGCCTCCAGCGTGATCTGTTCGAGCAGAACCGATGTATGTTTTTTATTTAATTATTTAAGAAAATGTGTATTTAAAATTATATACTTACATCAGCCATGGGTGGACTGGCATCGAGTATCACATTGTAGCGTCCCTGTTGCAGCACATCTTGATACAATTGCTGCCCAAATTCGGCGGCATCGAATTTCACGAGTATTGAGTGGGGCGTATTGGCCGTGGGCGTGGTTGTGCCTGCTCCTGGCTCTTGCACTTGCTGTATCTTGCCGGGGGCATAACACTTGCCAACTTTGGCCAGGACACGCGTATTAGTCCATTCGCTGAGATCGAGTAGAGCAACAGGCTCTGCAGCGTGTTGCTGCTGCGTGTGTTGCTGCTGCTGCTGCTGCTGTTGCTGTTGTTCCTGTACATGTTGCTGATTGTGTGAGTTAAAGCTAAAACGTGGTTGCTGCTGTTGCTGATAGTAGAGGGGCGTGTGTGTGCGCAAATTATTGGTTGCTGCATGACTGTTGTTGTTGTTGTTGCTGTTGGTGTTGTTGCTGCTGCTGCTATTGCTGCTGTTGCTGCCGATAGCAACATGTTGCTTGTAAGTACTGGTCGCATGTTGCAGTGGCGATGCGATTATTATACGTTGCTGTTGATGTTGCTGCTGCTGCCTGTTGTTCTCATTATTGTTGTTGCTGCTGCTGCTGCTAATGTTGCTGTTGCTGTTGCCGGCGCCTGCACCAGCACCAGCACCAGCAACTGCACAATTTATGGCTGTTGCCGGACTGACAATCATTGTGCGCAAAGCCAACGCATTTTGCTGCACGGCAGCAATATTGTTATTGCCATTCGTATCGGCGGGTTTCTGTTGCTTGTACAGCGTATGCTGCTGTTGCTGCTGCTGCTGATGTTGTTGTTGTTGTTGCTGTGGCATTTGTTGCTGCTGTTGCTCGACTTTGTCCAGCTCAGCTGGATCAAATTTACGCTTCTTGGGATGCTGGCGCGGTGGCTGCGATGGCTGCTGAGGTGTTGCTGCTGTTTGTAACTGTAATTGGGGCTGAAACAACACATGTTGCTGCTGATGTTGTTGCTGCTGCTGCTGCTGCTGCTGTGGCTGCTGTTGATTTTGCTGTTGTGGCTGTGTTGTCTCAACTGCTGCTGCTGCTGCTGCTGCTGTGGTTGTTGCTGTTGATATACCGGCGACTGCTGTTGCAGGTATAACCATTGTGTTGGCGTCAACAACAAAATGTTGCTGTTGCTGCTGCTGTTGCTGCTGCTGCTGCTGTTGATGTTGATGTTTATTTGTTATGACATAAGTTTCGCCAGCGGCAATTGCTGCAACAGTTGCTCCAGTGTGTGTTGCTGTTGCTGCTGTTGTTGTTGCATTGTCAGCGCTGAGCATCTTAGTTGCTGTTGCTCTCCTCGTTGTGATCGTTCCAATTGTAGCAGCAACATGTGTGTAGCTTATTATTGTTGCTGTTACTGTTATTCTTGCTGTTGCAGTTCTTAATATTGGCTAGTGTTGGTCGTTTTATTGTTTATTGTGTTGTTATAGCTGTTGTTGTTGTTGTTGTTGTTGTGCATCGATGTCGCCCGCAACATCAGCAACATCATCATTATTGGCATCGTCGCCTGCAAATGGAAAATACGAGAGAACATTTGCATTAATTAATTTGACAAGGGAAACCCATTTAAAATCATCGCGCAATAGCCAAAATGTCATTTCGCATAATTAGCACAATTCGCATCCTGACAATTCTGACATCCTGGCGCTGCAACTTTGGCCACTCTGCCGTCGCCAGTCTGCCTGTGTCCCGTCGTCTGTCGTCTGTCGTCTGTCGCCTGTCGTCGCAATAAAATTCAATCTCGGACCAAACTACATACATACAAATATATCTATATATATATATATATATATATATATATTTTGCATATAACTTGCTATGGCTGTGTTCGACGTCGACAACGGAAACATTTTAATTTACACAGCCGTCCGTCCAGGCGTTTGCTGGGTTTGGGCTCCTCTGGCGTTGGAGGCGTTTTTAGCAAAAACGTACAAATAAAATTCTCGTATAAATGATACTTGAAAAAATTGTATGCCAAAGCCGCCCATCAACTCAACCATATACACTCATACGTCATATGTGCACACACACACACCCTCACACATTAGAAATACACATACATGTGCACTAGAAACGCAGTACAGTTGCATACAAAGTCCAAATCATCTGGCATCCCCAAAAGCCAAGCGCCAGAGCAAGAGGCAAACAGCTAACAGACCCGGTTGCCAACAGGCAACACGCAGACGTCGAAGACAAAAAGCTCAGCACAGTGGGGCAAAAACATAAGTTATAGTTTAAAGTGAGCTAAATGCATAAATAAAAAAGTAGAGAAACAAAACTCATGAAACTATATTACTGATCAGGCTGAACAGCCTAGTCGATCTAGGCATGCCCAATTTAGAGACTACCATTTTGGTATAGAAGCTATCGAATACCTTACTCATCTCATATAATATGTAATCAAATACCTGACATCTTCTTTTATTTGATATCAAGCATTTCAATCAGCTATACCACTGTGCCTCCTTGTTGTCCTCTCATTGACTTTGACAAACTCGCGCGTCAGACCCTTAACATCGCTCCATCCCAACCCAACCCGCCTTCATCCTATTTCCAACTCAGGTGGTATCCTATTTATATTATGCGACTGCACAACCAGCTCTATTTCTATGCGGGAGTCTGGTAGGGTGCATGGTTATCAAAATGGACGCAATTCAACGATTCTGATTTCGTGTTAATTGGCTGACAATCCCTTTTAAATAGGGTTCCAGGTAAGCTTGCTGCGTAATACGTTGGGGCAGGCAACAAGTCGCAAATCGCACGATAATCATGATAAGCAACTAATTAATTAATTGATCATTTGTCCTTAAATAATGATTAAGGCTCCTAATTAAATTAAACAAGTAAAAAAGTTTCAGAATTAACTTATCCCGATTAATTAATTACTCAATAATTGAACATATTTTACTTTTATTTTCTTAATATTTATGTTTTAAAATATATATATATATTTTTTTTGCTTTAAACAATTAAATTTTTAAATTATTCATTTCAAATATTAAATGCTTTAAGGCTGACATTGTATTGGAAATTCTACAACTTTCCCAAAGCCTACGAATCTATCAAGAAGACCCTTCCTGGTAACTCGTCTCCCTTCTCCCTTTTATGTGTTAGTAAACACCCTGACTGACCCCACAACCCCTTAAAATTCAATCAGAGTTGGGATAGGCTATCAATGCGGTTGCACAAAAACTGTAGCATACTCACAGGCTGGTCGCGTATATCTCGCGCGCTTGTGTGTGTGCTGTGTGCTGGTGACTGTGTGTAAGCTGCAGCGTTGCCATATTTCTTAAAACCATTGCAATTCGGCTTATCATTCTTTTCACACAAAACATCATCTAATACGCTTTCCCGCCTCTCTCTCTCTCTCTCTCTCTCTCACACTATTTCTCTCTCTTCCCCTCCTTTGCGAGGTCTATGTCACCGTTTTGTGTGTGGGCGTAATTGCGGGAAATGACTGCCACGCCCATTGTGGGCCACACGGTAACAGCGACAAAAAAGTATTGCAGGCAACTTTTAAAAAGTGGAAAGAAAAAATATAGAACATAGCAACAGGAATAAAGCATTGCTCACACTGTTTTTCTTGTTGTTGTTGCGGCTCTGTGTGCGGAACAAGTGCAATGATTGCTTCATTTTTATTTTTTTTTTCCCCCTTTTTAACGTTTTATTGTCGTCTTTACCTTCTTACAACTTTTCTTTTCATTACTGCAAATGCTGCGGTTGCTAGGCTCAATCGCCTTGCAATATGTATATGTATTTGTAAGTGTGTGTGTGTGTGTGGAAGAATTTCTCAATCTCTCTCGCTCTCATTTTGTTTTTATTATTATTGTTATTGTTATAACAGGACAAGCCGTGACGAAGTCTCTCTCCTGATTCGTTGGTCAAATGTGAATATGTATTTGGTATTGGCACAGCTTTAATGCAAACAGCAGCAGCAACATCTTCACATTCTGTATGCATGTGTGTCCTCAGCTACGTACAATAAATGGAATATGTATTTATTTTGTCTCTGCTTTACACTGAGCTACCGATGCGTGTTTAAGTAAATCTACCGTACGCCCGGATGGCTATTTGGTGTGACCCCCACGGACACACTCCACCCCTTCCACTTCCATTCACCTCCACCACACCCGCTCTGTAACTGTCAATCAGTCTGTGCACTACGCTCAGCGTGCACACAGCTTCTGCGACCACTGTAATACACAGTGACGTCCGCAACAGTGTTCACAGCTCTTAGAATCTCTATGCATTTGAAAAAATTAATTGTATTATAAGTATTGAATGCTTTGTAGGCTCAGCAAAATAATTTACTTTTGAATCGAAATCAATCAATCAAAAGTAATTAATAAAGCTATTTAGATATTAAAGATTCGATTATTAAAGAAAACACAAAATATTTACTTTTTCTATATACTTTTAAGCTTGCTAAAAATAAAACTAAAAAAATTCAATCAAAAGAACACTGCCAATCAAAACAATGTTCAAGAACAAGGTACTTAATTATTGACAACTCTCAACTAAAGTAATGCTGCTTACCGTTGGTATTGCAGCCTGTTATTGGTCTTGGTCATTATTATGTGGTTCGCAACTGCAGTTGGCATGCTTCCCATCACTGTTGTTGTTGTTATTTATTGGCATATTCAGTTTTATGATGCTTAAATCATGCACTCATGACCGTTACAAATGTTCGATTGATCTCAATGCAGTCATGATAAATTCTGAGCTAGAGAATAAAATGCATACACATCCAATTAGACGTTTAATTGTGTTTGTGAATGCATACATGCATACGTACACACTCACATATACATGTAAATATTTGTTATGATATGAGCCGCATGCGTCGTAATTAGACTAGAGAGTTCTTTGAACCTTAACGGTAGTTAGTTTTGCATTGTGTTTTGGCGCCAAATCCAAAACGAAAGCAAAGCAAAGTAGAAAAAGTGTAAAATGCACTCAGCACTCAGCAGACAGATGAAGGCAGGCGAATATAAGAAGCAAAAGTCCAAAAATGGAAGCCCCAAACTTAATGCAGACGCTGTCGTTCTGCCTTCGGTCGTTCCTTGCACTGCAATCACTGCTGCTGCTGCTGCCGATGCTAACGGCGCTGCCCGCACGCACTTACATTGACATGCACACACACATACATACAAAAATATAAAGCAACGGTAGCACAGTCTGCCTATGCGCTTGGCTGCTGCAAAGTCAGTAACCCCACTCGTTGACAGCAGCACTAGGCGAGAGCACGCTAGAGTGGGGGCAGGCAGACAATAGCAAAATGCGGCAGCGAGAACGAAAGAGAGAGAGAGAGAAACAGCGTGCGCTCAGCTCAGTAAGCATGCGAATTTGTACGCTGTGATTTTATTTTTTTCCTTATATATATATATTTTGATGTTGTTGCCAACTCGTCAGAAGTCCTCCCATGCTCCATAATAGCAGCAGCAACAGCAAAACTCTTAGTCATTCAAGGCATAGCAAAATGGAAAAACTGCAGCTCAGCAGCATCAACATCAAGTGAGAGTTAGTTGAATTGTGGGAAGGGCAAGTGGGAGGAGAAGGAGAATCTTCTGCGGGTGCTGCCGACCCACGCACACCTAACAGCATCGCAGCACAGCGCTCCCCACCCTTGAAAACAGAAAAAGCGACAACAGCGACGCCGCTCATTTGCGTAGAGTAAATGCAAACAACTCATGCGTTCGGTGTTCGTCCCATACGAAAGTTTCACATATGCACACACACACTCGCGCACGCATGAATGCAATTCGCGACAGCGAAGAGCGAGAAAGAACAAGGGAGAGAGAGAGAGTAAGAAGTTACATTGGCGCGTGTAACTGCACAGCAGTGTTACATACAGTAGAGGTAAAAGAAATTAGTGCACATGAAAAAACAATGCTTTACTCCCACTGCAACAAACAATATAATATATTAGAGGACTATTTTTTTTGGATTTTTCGAATGATTAATTGAAAACATATGTGTTTGTGAACACATAAGATTTTATTTAATTTTATTCTGATTTAATTAACCACCACTGTAAGTCAACTCGTCGCCTATGAGCGATGAGTATGCATGCAGTTTGGCTTTTGTTGTTGGTTTTGCTGCTGCTGCAGCCTTTACTCATTTTTAGCTTTTTGCCTTCGCATGGCGTAAATTATTCCTATGCGCTATTTGTCTGAGCTTATGTTGTAGTTGTTTTTGTTGCTAACTGAAAAAAGAAGCAAAAAAGAAAAAAAAAAACTGCGCAATATAGAAGAACGAAAAGACTGCAGACTGTGGGTGGAAGGGGGCGCGCGCATCAAGCAGGGGAGCAGATTGGGGGTCGCAGTGCAGCCGCCGTCTGTCGTGCTGTGATGCTGTTGAGTTGTAAAGACGAGTGCACTAAGAGACTGACTGAGTGTGAGTGAATTGGACTTTATACACGCATGCATGTATGAACGTATATGTGTGTGTGTGTGTGCGAGTTACTACGTCGTCCCCGTGATTGTATAGGTTTGCTGCCTGCCTACTGTTTCTGACTGCATGGCAACGCGAAAAAATGTTGAGCAAAAATCGACGACAAGCAGGAATATGGTTGGTTGTATGATACGAAGTACGAATTGTGTATCCACGCGAGGGTTATTTAGTGACAACGGGCGGGGTGAAAATGGAGGGAGAGCGGAGCTTCTGCTGCTGATGATGGTATTAGGTGTGCATTGCTGCTACTGCTGCTGTGCGCATTTTTCTGATTGCAAAGCCCAAAGATGAAATGACAAAGCTTACAAAAAACAAAAAAAAAAGAAACAAAAAATCATAATGCAGAAGGCATGAGAAAATAAAACTGCTGCGACCGAGAGAAGTCTTGAAGAAACCAGCAGGTTTGCCGTACATAAAAAAAATACATATATCAACACATAAGTATGTATGTATATGTAAATATATATATATATATATATATATATGTATTTATATTCCTAATTCTCTCCGATCATTATAATCGCAGTGCTTTAGTTGTTATAATTACGAGCTTTTTGCATTAGCATCATCATTTTGCAACAACAACAAAGACAAAGAACAACAATAACTGTAGCGTTGCCATGGCGCCTGCTTCTTTCTTCTTATACTAGAAGATTTACCATGGTTGTTGTAGTTTTGTGTTCTCTGTCGCTTTTGTTATTGCCATTCGTTGTTCTATAATTGGCATTAATGCTTTATTCGATTAATTTGCGCTGATGATGTTTAATTGAGGCGCACACACACTAATTAAAATTGTTTGTCCTATCGCGAGAGAAGATGATGCGAAAAACTCATTAAAAAGCCACCAACTGCACATTATTTTATTTTCACTCTCTGTCCTTCTCTCTTTTTTCTCTTTCTCTCCAGTTACTAGTTTCGAATTGCAGGCAATGCCATTTGGTACGTAGACATTAAAACAGCATTCGAATTATCACAATTGAATGGCTGCAACTTGGCTATGGATCAGAGAACTTTCTATAATTGTTGAGAGTTCTTTTATGAATGTTTATGTGTAATTTGATATTAAACATGTGTATATAATTCTCAAATGTGATTAAATTCAACTACAACAATTTAAATTCATTTAAGTCAATGAAATTTGTATGTACATAAGTTTTTGCATATTAACTCTGAAATTCTAGAATATTTTTATCTGCAATTTAAGTTTAACCCAATTGTGTATTGAAAATCGGGTACTTCAATTACACAAACGGAAGCCGATTCATCCATCAAATAATTCGAAAACGTTGCAAAATGTATTAAAATGTTGCCAAAGTTGGTGACGAAGCGAAAAGAGGGATAACAAGAATATCATGTTGAACAGAAGCTACATATGTATTAATGTTTATACGTATATATACACACTCACACAGAGACAGCGAGAAAGGAACGTTGCTATGCTAAAATATGGCGCATAAAATTTGCATTAAATCATTTCATTTGCCTCAACTGAAACGTCAAACGGTAGCCAAAGCCAAAGCGCCCAACAAAGTAGAATGTGTTGCAAATTTCAATGCAATATGCCCAATGACGACGCCGACGATGACGACGACGACGATGGATGAAAGAGAAAATGTGAAAGAGTTAAGCGCAAAAGTATAAAAATAAACAAAACAAAAAATAAAATAAACGAAAAAAAACGAACGAAAAGAAGTTTGAGCATTTGCTTTGCTTTGGATACTGTTCTGGTTGCTGGAAGCGTTTGCTGCGCTGCTGCTGCGCTGCTGTTGCTCCTGCTGCTTGCATTGCGATGCTGCGGGCGTCGACGTTGTCAATAGCTGAGCCCACAAAGCACAACTGGAGCCGTGGTGAACTTATATTCAAGCACCGCAGTAGTGTGAGAGAGGCAAAAATAAATGTTATTTGTAAGCAACAGCAGAAGCAACAACAAAAACAACAACAATGCAAAAAATGCAGCTAAACTCAAATTGTGAGCTTGGACTTTGATGTCTTTCTTGGGATGCTATTGATATGAAATAGGACACAACTAGGATTATATTCTTATTGCCCGGGAGACGACAAACTATAAGTAATAAATACAAAGCCAAGCGTTCGAATCATAATCTTTTAAAGAGGCAAAACGTGTTCAATACTTCAACTGATTTTTATTTACATTTTTAGATATTAAATGAAAATCGATATCAATTGTTTTTAAAAAAAAAAAAAAACAATAAATGTTTACTCTGAAAATCCATGTTCTTAGCTAATATCAAATTAATTTTTTGTGTTTTTCAATGTTTGGTTTAATTTTAAAGCAATTCAGTTGAATTTCATATCTAAATATTCGTTAGCAGAAATAAGGGGTTTCGCCATAATCAAGTTATCAGAGAATAAAAAACTATTAATGATGGCATCTCTGGTTGCAATGTACTTATGCAATGCGAGGCTATTAAATATTTATGAAATACACAAAAACAAAACCCACTCACACATTGAGTACACTAATTTTGATAACAAATGCGGTTAGTTTCTTTTTTTATATACCCTAAACACAATAAAAATTGTAAAAAATGGTATGAAGAAGTTTAGCAAAAGCATATAAGAGAGCAACGAAAGCAGCTTCCTATAAAGCATATATATTCTTTATCAGCATAGATCGAGCCAATGTCGGAGAATACTTAGAATTGAAAATATAAGTTTTTTTCACAAGTTTAGTGCTATTTATCGGTAACTTCCATCGCTTTAACAATATCGATAAAAATAGATTATCGATAGCAATAAAAACTACAATTTTGAAGATGTTTCTTTTTATTCGGTTATTTCTACTTTGGATAGCTAAATAGTTAATTTAAGGGTATTTGCTGGTCGAGCTCTGTTGGTTGAGTCATTCTCATTTGATTTTATACTTTGATGCCGCAGGATATCATAGTATATTGGTTGTGTGCAATGCCCGTCGTGGAAACTTGGACGGTTGATAAAAAACTCCATCAAAGATCGCTACATCTTGGCTACACCAGACCTGCTCCCTGCTAACTTTTATTACTAACGGTATCAAAGTATGTCGCAGTCGGTTAAAAGTGCAACGTTTTCTCCTGTTTTTTTTTTTCGAGTTCGTGGTTTTTTTTTACGACATGCAAATTGCATTTGATTGAGCTCTAAATGCAAATTTCTTGTGCTGCTGTGTTTTGATTTCATTGTTGTAAACGCGTGCGGTTTAAATGATTGTGCACCAGCATGCGAGCATTTATTTATTTTGTGTGTTTCCACTCTCTAACATTATTTTTTTTATTATTCTTTTCTATCGAATATTTGTCAATGTGTAGAATTTTAAATTTTCAAAATGGACGACGCCATATCTGAGTGGTTGGGTGCATGGTCAAACAGATGGTCAAATGGATAAATGGATGAATGGATAATGGAGTGATGTGTATAAATACACAAACTGATGAATGGATGGATGGATGAATGGATGAATGATGCCATACGGATGACTAAACGAACCTATTTATTTTTTTGGGAAAACTAAAAGCGCAATTCAAATGCAAAGTGCGAAGTGATGGATATTGCCGTAGATTATATAGCATAAAATATGCATTATCGAGAAAGTTGGCAATATAGCAATGCCAAAGCAATGGGAATCTATCGATGATTGCATGGATATTTATTATTTTATATATATATATTTTTTATATATATAAAAATATACTTTTTATAAAAGGTTTTTTTTATAAGATGTTCAATTAAATTTGATACGTTAAAGATTATTATTTCTTTATGTAAATATTTATCTGGCATAAGGAATATGTCGAACTCCTAATATTGTATAATATTTTTATTGTATACCAAATGTATATTTCTAATATTAACATATATTTTTATTATTTGTTAGGTTTTTCGAGCTAGGTATTTCAATTGAAAATATAACCAATTACATTATATAAAAATTATATATAATATAAACTTTTATAAAAAAAGTCGTTATAGTCGAAAGATAACTATAATATTAATATTAATTTACTCAATACAAAAATACGTTTTGATTAACAAAATAAGAAGTTTCTATCCGTTCTGCGATGCTGAGGAGTCAGTTAAAATTAAAACAAGCAGGTGTAAATAAAAAAAATATTTGTTTAAAATATTAAATGCTGGTAAAGATTTCAAAATTAGAGGCACATTTTAATATGTATACCAAATTCTTTATCTACAGTATGTGCTATTAAATATAGCCATATGCTTGCTTCGAATTTCTTTTACTAAATTGTATTCTTTTTGCATAGTTTATGTAAACCATATTGTTGGCGCCTTAAATGCTTGCAGAATGCTAGCTTTTGGGCACATCCCAGATGACCAAGAGTATTTGCATAAAATTGATTTTCTTTTCATTTTTGTTGTTGGCAAATTAGACAAACAATTTCGAAGCTGGATGGTCAATCCTGGACCAAACTTGACAGCTGCCTGGCTTAAGGATTTTCCATTGGCATTCAAATAATTTATAATTGGATTCGAGAGACATGCCGAGCTCGACAACATTCTCTAAGTCGCCCACCGATCAAAGTCTATGAATATGTTGCATATGTTTCAATTTACGCTCAACACAGAAAATCGATAAAAATCCGGCACATAATCGTTGTAGCCACGCCAACTTTATTACGGTTCAACTTTATTATCAGCTTTGGCTAACAATGCTAATGAGGCCCCCCTCCCGCACCCTAATCAGAAAGTTTCCTAGAAAACTTTCAAATTATCAGCGGCATACAAATATGCGTGTTGCGCTGTGAATGTGTGTGTATATATTATATAAGCGAGTGTGTGGGTGTTCGCCAGCAAGCTAGTAAAATGATAAAAGTTAGTGCTTTAGAAATTGTTTACAGGGTAGTCTAATGAAATCAATGGGAACGATAAAGGGAAAAAGGTCTTGCATTCATATTCTTATACTCCGTTACCCAGAGGTAAAAGGAAGCTTGGAAATCGATAGCTGCAAACCTATTTTAAGTATATTTAAAATAAATATTTACAGTAAACGACTTCATAGACGTATTCACCTGACGCGAAAAATTTCCATTGTTTATGTTTATGAAACTTAAGTTTATGAAATTGGAATTACAATTGCAATGTTAAATAAATATAGAAAGAAAGAAATTATCGTAAATAAAATCAATTCATATAATACATAAATGTTTAAAAAAAAATAAACCACAAAAATGTATATATATCTCAAGTTGAAAGAGCTTTGTTTAATAAAGGCTCACAATTAATTAAATGTGTTTTTATTTTTAAAACTACAATTTACGGTCTTTAAGGCACACAGTGGTTAGTGTTTATAATAATAATTAATGATAAAGCGAGGGAGCAGTGTCAAATCTAAAATAAACAAAATAAAAACAGTTATATCCCAATTTAACAGTTATTTATATGCAGACAGGCTTGCCTTTGACAAAATATATAAGTGCGCAATAACCTTAAATATGAATCAAACGCCCCGCCGAAAAAGAGAACCAGCTGAAAAGCGTGAAACCCTTCAACAACTCACATCGCAACATCAAACAACCCACACACACACATGCACACGCACACAAATATATACATATGTATATAAAGCTTTCTCTCTGTCTCCTTCTATCTGTCACACACTAACACGAAGCTCATTTTAAGAGGCCTGTGCATGTGTATAAAATGTCAAACTTTATATGTATATAACAAAATTGTTGTTAGGGTAGCTTTGAACATGAGGGAAAAAGAAAAGCATTTCAATCGGCAAGCAGAACAACCAACAAATGAGGGAGAAGAAAATGGTATCTTTTGAATTCTTTCTTAAGTAACCGCATAAAACGCTTACACAGCAGCAAAGCTGTGGGGCGGGGGTAACTTGAATAAGAGTTTCGTTCGCAATGATTAGGGTTCACAACGCTCTACACGTTGAGCATTGAGCGTGGAGCAAAATAAATTCTGACCACAAGTGTCACAAGACGAGCCTCCCCCTACCCAAGCTTTCGGGCGAACGAACTGTGAACCACTTTGTCCTCTCTGTTAGCATAAGGGACCCCAATTGATTGACACACCACTCAAGCAGCATTTCATGTATGTAAAAGAAAATATGATAAAAGGGGAGAGAGGGAATTAGGAAATGGAAAATCAAACATTTAAATCAGCTCAATCAACTGAAAGCTGTTAAATTAGAAATTTGCATAAGTAGTCATGTCAAGTCATATAAATTGTGGAATTATCGATAAAATGACTATCGACTATATCGATTCGACATTTAAAGCTATATAAGAATGGAACAAACTTTCTTCTGCATAATTAGCTACTTTTTTATTCACTCGCCTGCTCTAAGCCATATATTAAATAAAGTTTCCTATAAAAAGCGTTAAACATTTCATTTTGGAAAAACATATCATAAGAATCTTCCCATACTTAATTCTCATTTAAGCTTTAATTCACAGGAAAGTCCTTAATTAGTCATTCGCAGCAGGAATATTTAAACGTTAAGCTGCTCTGACACAAGGTCGGTGTGTGTGTGTGTGTTAACCAAGTTAACTCAGCACTTAATTGCCGTAGGTAGCTTTTGAAGCGTCATCCGCAATTGGCTAAAAATACCACTAGATATTTAATGAGCTCTGTTCTAAATGACGAGTGCATAGATAATACATAATTAAGGGGAATGGTCAGCGGTAGAGCTTTATCAATGGCGCAGGCTCAAGTAGTAGCAGCCATAAAGTAGGTCACTAAGTGGCAAGATAATTTGCGCATAAGGATGGCCAAAGAAGACATCTTCGAGACCACAAAGGAAATAAATTATTAAGTTATTTGTGAAACATTTATAGAAAATAAACTAATTTTTTTATCAGAGGTTATTTATTTTAGTGCGGACTACAAAGTATTTGATAACAATATAAATTACTAGTAACTTTAGCCATTAAATGGTAATGCAATATGTTTACGGAACTGCTTATTGAAATAAAATAAATAATTTTGTGAATACTTGAAAATGACAGAACCATTTTTTATTTGTCTGTCTCGACTAGTCTTGCATTTAGAAGCGATAGCGAGTGAGGGAAAGAGAGACAGCTGAGAAGCTACATTCTCATATAGGCCGACGCTTTAAAGTCAATGTCTGTAAAGGTAAATAGAAAATCGAAACATAATATCAAGTAAATATTTGACACCACTTAGCCAATGTGCGTAAGGCGTACTTTTTTCGAATTGTTTTGCTTTTTGTCTGCTCTTCTTCTTTTTATTGTTTTCTTCCTTTGCTTTGACCTGATCTACGCAAAGCTGAGCGAAATGCGACAAGGAAAAAACAAAAGCATCTATGTGTGAGTGTGCATGTGCGTGTGTGTTTGTTTGCATGTGTGTGCGTGCTGTTAATCCAACTCGCCTAGATATATGAATGCATTTGTGTCAGACTTGTCAGTCTATTTAGTTGACCACAATAGAATGAGATGTGAGCAATGGGTCACACTCCCTCCTCATTTCTCTCACTCTTTTTCTTTCTCTCTCTCTCCCTCTTTGTGGGACCCCTCTTACGATAGAGTGGCTTGTGTACGTGTTGCTTTTCATATAGGCACTAATTGATGGTGGCTTATCTCAAATTTCAGTTCGAGGCATGCGGCACTAAAATAAAAAAAGGGTTTGCTGCTGCTGCTGCTGCTGCTGTTGATTTTGTTGCGATGGTGAGTGAAAAAGAAGGTGAGTCACATATTAATAATAAGTCAAAAGAGCGGACAGAAAAAAAGATAAAAAGTAAACGAATATGACATATAACATAGTTTTTAGTGATACGCATTAAACGCATAAGTAAATGGTTTAATTAAAAAAAATAGTACTGAAATAAATGTGATAATTGAATCGAATTATTAAGAAATCTTACAATTCAATATTCGGTTAAATGTAAGTCGTTGAAAAAGCAAAATTTTATCAGCTAAAACCTGCATGAATAATACTAATAATATTTAATAGCATTACTAACATTGTATTAATAAATGTATTAATAAACAAAAAACCACATCCCTTAATAATGCGAAGAATTTATTATGGTTTAAATAATCAACCGGAAGATATTTATTCTTTTATATTTTTGTTTTACGTATGGATTTTTTTTAAATGTATAAATATTTAAAAACTCAGGAAATACCAAAGTGAAGACTAAATTTTTTCTGCTACAGGCTAATGTCAAAGGCACATAGGATTCAGTGAGCGATGGACTCACAAAGGTTAAAGGTCAAAATAATTGCTGGTATATACTTATATTTGCAGATTAGGCATAATTATCCATATGTGTTTGTTTTGAGTCACGCCAAGTTTTGATTACACCACAAAAAGAGACCTTTTGTAACAGCTTATCTCAAGTGAAGGAGAAAACTTGTTTCACCCCAGTGGGTGAGTCAGTTTGTATTTAAATTGTGGCTTCGATTTCACAATCAGTGGAAATTGGTCAATCGTTTAAATTCGAATGGGCTGCAGTTACGAAATTTGCTTGCTAAGAAACTCCAATAATACAGATGTGATAGGCAACACAAAGAAATTTATAGATTTCGATACATTTTTTTTTACTATCTTTATGATAAAGCCAACCAGTTCAGTTTGCCACAGTAAATAAAAAATGGGTAAAAAGATATCGAATGCCATGGGTTGTTTACCTACTAAACGATCAGATCAACTATAAAAACTGAAATACTTTTTTGCGTTCCTAAAAGAAAATAAAAAAAATTCGCACATGAGTTTAATTTTAGACACACATTTATTTATTTATTTTTGTTGGTTCATTGAACAACAGATAATATCTTGGCAAGGAAATGGCCCGTAAATACTAGAAAGTAAGTATATATATTCAAAATACTACGAATTCTATGTAAGGCATTAAAAATAAGCATAAATTGTAGCTCCACGTATTTAATTAGCTGCTTGTTTAAGTTAACAAAGAACTATTTAAATTGCCACAGTGAATTTCGTGGAATTAGCTAAGGAATTTCTTGATTGTTTTGCAACTTTAAAAAAGCTTTTCGATTGCTTGGCAACCCTTCAACAAATCCGCTAAGCTTAAACAATGAAATCCGAAAACCCAAATAAACACCCACTCGCACACCGACACACACCCACTTATATACATGAGTATACTAAAATAATAAATACTAATACAGAATTATACAAATAGTCAAGTCGCAGCTGAAATACTCTTGCAATCGGAGAAATAAATTTGTGTTATAAATTTACGAAACCTAACATATAAATGATATACTTTTCCGATACTAATGAATATTTGTCCGGTTAGGTGAAGATTCATATTTGCTGATTCAGATTGGTTGACAACAAAACAAGTCATAAAATAACTTATTTTTATACCTATTGCTTACTTGAAACCTAAATAACAGCGGCTCGATAATGGAGTTTTTATGTTAGAGCTAGCTCTAGCTCTAGCGATCGAGAAAATATATAACTTATGTCGGAGCTGTGTTGTACCTCACAAAATAATTATATTAGCCTCGGGAAGGGTATCAAAACAGCTACTGATGCTGATGGATCTCAGGCACATCATTGGTGCTGCCTACGTTTAAAAGTCGGCAAACGCATTAATTAATTTCATTGAATTTAATTTCTTGTGCTCTCTCTTGGCATTGTATTAATAGTATAGATACCCACGGAGAGGGGAGGGGGAGTGTTGTCGTGTCAAAGTAACGACATTCTCTGTGTGTATGTGTGTGTGTAGGTTGGTTTGCTATTGCTTGGCTCGCCTCAACTTTGCTTGGCTTGGCTTGGCTTGGTCTGTGGCTCGATTTGTGTTTTGGGTTTGGGTCCAAGCTCTGCATCGGGGTTGGGTATCCGATACCGGTTCATGTTCATGTTCATGTGCATGTGCATGCGTGGGCCGGCCGGTTCCTAAAGTATACAATATATATATATATGTATATATTATATATATATGTGTGTATAAATTTCCTCAAGCGCTTGTGGCCCCACATCGTACTACAAACGTAGTAAATTAAAAGTGCAATCACGAAACCCAAGCACGCCGCTGGCATTGCTATTGTAACTGATTAGTTGGGGAAAAAAATGTGCATGCGAAATAAAAATAAAAAGCACAAAATATTGTTGATGCATGTGGAAAAAATGCAACAAAAAATACAAGCACACACACACACAAATTATGTTCAAAACGCAAAAAAAAAAAAAAAAATTAAAAGAGTCAACAAAATGTGCTTGGAAAATCAAGGTTGCTCTTGAGCCACATAAGGAACGTGCCCACTTAATGTCTTCAAAGCAAAGACAAAATTCAATTTGTATACGCTGCACCCGAAATAAACCACTAAAATTATGAACGAGACTCACAAAGTTATATGCCCTAGAAATATGCAAATTACAAATCTATTACAAATAGAAGCAGCAGACAAACAGGCTTAAGGCGATCGAAGCCATTGACTCGATTCACATTGAGTAGCAAGTCAGTCAATAAATATCAATATCAGTAAATTGCCAGATTGTTTATATGCTTCAGCTGAAATGTGTAATGCGTAAGCCATGTACTTTATAAATAAATAATCAATACCAGATTGTTCATACGTTTCTGCTTAAATGTATAATGCGTAAGCCATGGAATTTTATAAATAATTAATCTATATTATTAAATCCACATGCATAATAATATTTCATATATCTAATTGCAACTTTGCTAAATATTGAAATAAAATATTTGCGCCAGATTAAGCGTAAGCTTGGCCGAGAACTCTTTATATTTATATATTGTATACGGTATATAATTGAATTTAGGTTTAGGATATAATATTGGTCTAGTTAAATAGTTGATCACTAAGTGGATTTTTTCCACAACTTTCAAACAAACCATTTATTTTTTTTCAATACAATTCCCATCCATTTGAAAACATACCTGAAAAGACAATAAAAAAAATAATAATTTATTATACGTTATTTATTATATAAATTAAATTAATTATTAAGCCCAAATGCCAGATAGTAAATATAAAACTTTTTTTTTGAATACACAGCTTAATCTTCAATATTTTTACTATTGATCTTGGCAAACCACCTGCAAATCACAAATTGGTTTTTATTTTTTGGTGACAGTCTGGCGGCGCCAAATATTTTTTATGGAGGCCATCAAAACAAATTGCAAAATACCTTTGGTCGGGTTTTTTTTTTATTTTTTTCAAGAATTTCTAAGAAATTTATTAAATAACTTTTTCAGCTTATAATTACAGACTGTGTTGATCGTTAAGCGCGTATCTTATGTGGTTTTTTTATGTTTTGTTTATTTGTAAATTTTTGCAGCGGCAGCTGTGTGAAACTTAACACAACTTAATTTGGCCGAAAGCACAACAACAACATCAACAGAATTCTGTGTACACACACACACACACACACACATTCATGTTCATATTCATATTGACACAAAAGCATGTTAATCCAAACATGAACTTTGACTGATGGCGACTTAATGACGCCTTCTCACATTTGCTGTATTTCACGATCTGCCCACTTTGTAATTCTTTTAGCTGTTGTAGCATAATTGAGTGGCGCCAATATTGGAGGAGGCAACAAAATCATTCGCCTCATCTCCACATCGATTCTTGTAAGAAATACTATTTTAACTCAAATCTAAATCGAAATCATACGCGAAATTATAGATGCATTTAATCGTCGAGCTTATATTAAAAACTGCCTAATTAATATGCCAATATAAATATACATTTATGTAATGTGCAAAATACTAGAAATAATATTGAAAACCTGAACATACAAACTTGATTTGTATGTACAAATAAGCGTATAAACATTTTAATTTAATTAAAGCAATTCAATTTGTAAAACATAAAGTGTATATAAAATGTAATCTTTCAAAGGTATTTTTCCGGTATGTAAAAATATTTGTTCTCATAACAAAAAAAAAATAAAACAAAATTCCACGGAAAAAGAATGAAAATATTTATGTATTAATTTATTTATTTTCTTTTGCAGCATTCTACCTTAATTTGCGAAAACACGCGGTCGCCGTTGCCGTCGCCACCGTAGCCGCCACCGCAATTGGTTCGCTTTATTTACGCAGCATTAAAATGTATTAAAAAAATGTACACTAAGATACATACACACAAATACATATGTGATCACCAGGTGGGTGGGCGGCTAGTTCGGCTTGGGGGCCAGCAGCACCCGTGAGTGTTGACGTGGAACGAGCGAATGCCCGAAACCGAGACCGAAACAAAAACAGAAACAGAAAGAGACGTCAAAATAAGGCAGTGTGTAAATATATAAGGATGTGTGTATGAATGTGCATGCAAGCACATAAGTATGTTTACTTATATCGGCTGCTAGTGCACACACATACTTGTACAAAGATAATATGTGCGTACAACGATTAGCGCATGAATGAAAAATCGCACAAACATGTCCCGTACCAAGTATTTTTTTCGCTTTCGCCTCTTTCTTATGAATTCTTATCGAGTAGATTTGTTGAATTTATTTTATTTTTTTTTATTTATTTCGACGACAATTTGGCGTAAATATATGCCATATACGAATGAATATATATCGCAAGATAAAAATAGAGCACTATTATCAAAGGTCTGAGCTTGAGAAATGACAGCTGTCTTTGTTGTCTAAGTCAAGTAGTCTCAGCCAAACCAAATTTCTCTTGGATATATTTTTAATTTTATTATGATATAATCAGGCACTCAAAATCCATGTTATGAATAGCATTTTTGGGTATATAAAAAGACTGCTCAAAATTGTCATAATATATCTAATATCCTATAACCTATATCTTTAATAATTGTTTTATTATTCATTTCAAAAAGAAAAATCAAAATAAGCTGATCAGCTGTTATATTTATATCAAGTGGTCATTTTTAATTAAGAAAAATAAAAATAAAATCGTGAAATGTAAAGAGCATGAATAGAATATATGTTTGCCAAAGTGAAATCAGCCAATTAAATTATAATGCAGCGAAGATTAAAGATATTAGGCTTTCCTGCCAAGAAATGCCAAAATCTTAATAATTGCGATATCAGTAAGACTTTGAAATTTTATTTCATATTTCATAATATAATATATATATAAATATATATGAAAAAATAAAAAGATCTACTAACTCGTCGTTACATTTTGTCTAATTTAACTATCAGAATCATCTGATAAAAATAGATTGCAATTTTAATATTATTATATTATATTTGTATAAATAGTTTTGGTGATTTTCTGTAGATATATATTAATGTAAATTTAAATATACATTGGATTTTGCAGTGCAAAAGAAAATCGAAAATGAATGCAGATAAAATGCATTTGTTGTTGATTAATTTGGCCAATTTATAGATAGACATACGGCAGGCCGGGCCGGGCCGAGCCGGATGGGTGGCGTAATTGTTAGATACATATAATCATTGAGAGTGTATATCTAGGGTCTAGTCCAAAACAAACTTATATATATTCACATACATATATTTCAACTGAGAAAACTCAATGCGTATCAATATGTGCACCTCTTTTTTGTATTTATTTAGACATATATATATCATGTATGTGTAAAATGTGTATTTGTTTATATTCTATTCTATTTGATAACTTTGTTTCATCTGCAATTTGGTCTTCTGTTAGCTCGAAATAAATTCATGAATTAAAAATGTACAAAAGAAATATATATGCATGTATATATATATATATACATATATATATATATATATATATATATATATATATATATAAATATACAGTCTTAATTTTTGCACGTACGCCTAGCGTATTTCAACGTTGAGAATATTTATTTCTTATTTATGTTTACTTTGTATTTTATTTGTCGATATTGCTTAGTATTTAAAGTTCTTTATATATTTTCTATACTCTAATTTATAAAAACAAAATGTATTCAATTGCATAAAAACAAAATGACTTTAACAAGGATAGAAAAATATATACGAAGTAAACTCTTGTTTTAGAAACCACATTCTTTTTCAATAATCAGATTTTTAGTTTGTTTATAAAATTGTATCTTTTTCTTCTTAGGAAAAAGCGATATGAAAACTTTTATAAAAACTAAAAACAAAATTTTTTGGTTACGAGTGTGTTCATTAAAAATGTGTTTTACCTCAACAAGAACTTTGACAAATCATGATGATTAAATGTATTAAACAAGAATTTTTAATCAATTGTGGGTCAAAACAATCAATAGAAATACATAACCCCCCGCTTTGGGAAACACGAACACGAAAATAAATGAAAGAATGAATCCTGAATCGAATCAAAACTAAACTGAGGGAAAACCAAATCAAGAAGATGTTTCCGATGGTCTCCGCACAAATTGTTTGCAATAACAACGATTTTTATATAAGCACTATAAGTCGAATAAGTGTTGCTAAGTGTGAGTGTGTGTATCGGTGTGTGTGTGTGTGTGTGCGAGAATGTGTATTTGTTGTTGCTCTTGCCTCAATCTCATTACCTATTACACAGCCAACAACTCGTTGCTTTTCAGGTTTTGCTTTTACGTTTTTACGCGCACGTCTCTAAAAGAATTTTTACGCGACGATGATGATCATGATATATAATGACGATGATGATGATGATGATGATGATGATGATGATGATGACGATGATGATGCTGATGGCAACAACAGATCCCAGTGCCAGTCCAGAGTCGTGAAGCATCTCCTCCCAGGCAAAATGAGGCGATGGCGATGCGTCGCGACGCGCATGTATCTAGATAAGCAGACAGGCCAGCGTGCCACAAAAACAAACCTGCCACGTAAATATTCACAAATCGACCACTGGTTACCCTGTAATAGCTGAATTTTGCTAAAATCTAAACAATATGTGTGTGAGCCCACATTTTTGGGACTAATACTTTACACAATATTTAACTTTTTTCATTTTGATTATAATAATAATCTATAAGTGATTTTCAAATTAAAGTTTAAATATCATGTCCAAAGTAAAAGACACTAATTTGTAAGTATTGTACAACTTTTTCTTGCTGAACATTAGAAAATATCTTATTAAATTTATTTGTTAAAAGTGGAAATAAGTTAAAATAAAAGCATGTAACTTTAAATTAAGAAAACTTCAATTAATCTATTGATTTGTTTTACAAAAGATAAGGTTTGAATACATCCATTATTATGAAAGCTTAACTGAGGAGCTATAAGATCATATTCAATAGAGCTGAGGCTTGAGGACTTGTGAATAAGTTCTAATATTAAGGAAGGCAATAAAAAAACCTATTGAAAATATTAATAAAACTTCATTGGGAACCGATAGTCCCAGATGTTGATCCCAGTCCAGGACTGTATTTTTTTCCGAATGTAGTCCGCAAGTTGTTCTACCAACCTATGACAGCTCATATTAATTCTGAGTGCAGGGTATGAAAACAGGCAATGGGTTGCTTGGTTCCAACACACACACCACACACACCACACACACACACTTCATGCCGTCTTCTTGTTATTGTTTCATTAATATTTTTTCTCCTTTTTTTTGTTGTTGAATTTGGTTCATATAGTTGTTGTTGTTGTTTTTGGTGCTGTTGCATCTTTCTTGCCTGGCAGGCAGCAGGCAGACAATTTTTGCTGGCCATGTGTATTTTTTACGCGCATTTGTTTACTACAGATACACAACAAACAGAGAACGCACACATGACCAGCCAGCATTGTATATATACACACAAAGTTTCCGATGTGCTGGCTACTGTATTGTATATTTATATATACACACACACACACACACACACGCGCGCACATGTGTATATATTTGTTGTTTATATCTGCATCTATATCTCTGTCTGCCATTAAGCTTAAATAATGCTCAAATAAATAATGAAGTAGCAAATAAAAACAATTCCCCAGAAGAAGACGAGCAGCCAACACAAGTGAAAAACTTTTCGAAAAAAATAAAAAGTATCTATGAAATACATATGCTACACACACGTTCTTCAAACAGATACTTTGGAGCATTTACTGCCCCTTTTAAATACATTTCGTGTACATCACATAAAACTGAAAGTAAAAGGCCAAAACTACGAAGGATGAAAATACTTGCTACCGTTTTTGAGAACGGCAAAGAAAATAAAAGAAAAGAAGAAGAAGAACAAAAAAACACACGGTTGCATTTCAAGTGGAAACAGTTGGAGTGGGAGTGGAAGTGGGAATTGGAGGCAGGTAGGCAGGCACTTGGGTTTATTTGCTTTTCAAGCATGGCGAGGGGAGGGGGCATGCCTATCTGTGTGTGTGTGTGTGTATGTAATTTGGTGGTGTTCTCTTAAGTGTGCCTCATGCGCTTTGTTTACTTTACGATTTAACAGGTAGCCCGAAGCAGTAAATTGTTTAGGTCTCCCCCTTCCCATGAGTCCACACAGAAAAATTCACCCAACACACCTGACAACAACTAACGGGTTCATGTTGTACTAAGGAACTTAAGCCCGTACCCTAATTAGAAGTTCAAATCCTAACAATGTTGGCGGCCATAAGGCGAGCAGTCGCCTCAGACTCCAAGTGCTGCCAAATGAAATAAGAATCCAACATTTGGTCGGCCAATAAAAAAAACAAACGAATTGGAATGCTCTAGTTGAGTGTAAGCTCGACTAGCAGATACTCTGCCAGCAGCTATTAAATTAATTAATTTGTTTATTTTTAGGTAAACTCGAAACTAAAATAAAAACTTGCGGATAATAGTTTTTACTTGGCTTAACAAAGTCTGTGTTTCTTTATCAATCCACAGTCAGATATATAAATTGTAATTTTTTATAAAGACTAGCTCTTAAAAAAAATTCAATACGCAACCAAATCAACAGCTGTCTGAAAAGTTAATAAAATAGGTAAACAAAATTAAAAGCCATTCTTAAATCAAGAATTATGTGAAATGATAAATAATCTCAAATGAACTTTTCGCATATCTAGTAAAACAAACTTCGATCCAGTAAATAATTGTGAGCTACAAACTGAAATTAAACAAAAGCTAGAAATTCATTGAATATTGTCCACAACAACAATCCACAATATAAATCGCTGGATTCTTATCGAAAAAAAAGACAGAAATAGAAACAACTTAAATTCAGTCGCTCACTTTTGGTAAGACTCAACTACTTAACTACTTCAGAATAAAATGCGCTGAGTGTGTGTGTTAACGTGTGTGTGTGTGTGCATATTGAGCTGTTCCATTGATACTATTGTATGTAGAACCCCAAAATCAGAAAAAGTGTTTACTACGAGATTGGTGCTTTTGTTGGGTTAGGGTTGACACCACTTTGTCTTGATATAAAGTAATTTATTATATGATTTATTGGCTGCATGATTGATTAAGTCTTTTCAAGTTGATTGCACGATTATTTTATTGTAACCCCTCCCCACCCACCATTCAACCCTGCATTGTTGTCGCTGCGAGTTTGGCCAGTCAAACACCTGACCAGTGTTGATTAAAACTGAAAGATTAGTTCAAATCAAAAAAATGCGTTGATCGTATGATATTTTAGTAAATATGAAATTAGCGAAACACCAAAAATTAAATGCACTTCCTTGTTGATCTATATATAGTTGTTACTATAACACATTGTAATCCATTTGTAATTGTTGACTGCTCAGAATGCCATTCAACTTAAAAAGTTAACAAGTAATTTAATTATACTTAGCATCACAGTTTATTCAATAAATAATGTGTATATGAATATTTATTGCCATCTAAACGGGCACAAATATAATATTGTTTGTTTGGTTACTGTTTGAACTTCAGCACGAAACAGCTGTTGCATATAAATGAGGCAGACTTCCGATTAAATGCATTATATCAAAGGCCAAAGGCTGTTCATTAACTTAATATTGACATTAGATCGAGTTAGGAATAATATACAACAAACTTCAAAATTTTGAAACATGAGTTATAAATTTCGAATCAATAAATATTTTAATATATATATATATCTTTTCTGTTGTTATTTATTTATAGATGTGTGAATAAAACTGTTGGCAGTTTGTTGAACCTTAGAAGAAACTAAAGTATATTTATATATTTATATGTGCTTATTTATAATATATATATATATATATATATATATATATATATATATATCTAATAAGACTAATAAAGACAGCAGAGACATCTAAATTAAGATATACAGCCACACCTGATTTATGCAGATTGCCTGTTTGAAACGGAAATAAAAAAATCGCATATCGATCAAGATACACTTGAAAAAGTTGTCAATTCAAATTGCCATTAAATGCATTGGTTGACTCACATTGGGATACTCAAAACTTGTACGTGTCACGGAGCGTACAGTGTCTGCCAATAATAAACAAACACACACACACATTTGTGCAATTTGCATAAGTGAATTTATAATTTATAATAGTTTAGTCACTGCATAAGAAGTGTGTTAATGGCTTTTGAAATGATTACAATAAGTACATATATATTATATGCACATGTTTATAATGACAACGTGTGTGTGTATACTTTATGCACTCAGTGTATAACAATTGACATCTAAACAACTTATTAATGAATAACTGGCTGCTCAACTACAGTGACTACAGTGACAGTTTAAAGCTTATTACCGAGAAAAATACATACACAAATTATATACATGTACATATACCAATGCCGGTACTGAAATGGCTTTAGATATGTACATAAATCCATACATACATACGTATGTATATTTTATTTATATAGCTACAGCTGTGAATGGTACTTGAAATGGCAAATGAATGACACTGCTGCGTACAAATAAGCGAACTGTCTGATTGACTGACTGACTGACTGACTGACTGACTGACTGAGTGACTAACTTACTTACTGACTGACTGACGGGCTGGTTGACTGAGCGTCCAATCAGACAAACGCAACGACGAGTTGAGACTAATCAGGCCCCCATGCCATATATGTATTTATAATACTATGATATGGCTAGGCAACAACAAACTCAATAATACTACTTTAAATGCCATATCAGCAAAGAGCATTGCTGACTATAAATTATAAGCAAGCGAGGGCAGTTCAAACAACAGAGATTATTGATGCTTAAATGTTGAACTCTCTTCAGGAAATATTTGTTTTATTAGCAATCAAGTAAAATATGCCCCACAGCATTAAAGACTAATTGCACAATAACTTGCGTTAAATTGTTAAATTGAAGGTGTTAAATCAATAAATCTAAATAAATTTTAACATTTATTATTGCAATCAGACCAAACCTTAGTAGAGAGAGAGAGAGAGAGAGAGAGAGGGAGAGAGAGAGAGAGAGGGAGAGAGAGAGAGAGAGAGGGAGAGAGAGAGAGAGAGGGAGAGGGGGGAGAGAGAGGGAGAGGGAGGGAGAGAGAGGGAGAGTGAGAGAGAGAGAGAAAGATAAGGGACAATGTAGAAAGCCAGTAAAGTAAAAAATGCTCTACTCTGTAAACTAATTTTACATGGGTAGTTATATGATAAGAAGTCAATGTTTATAATTAAATATTTATTGCTGACCTGTTTTTTGTTATGTTTATCCATAATAAATGTTAATTTTAATACACTTAATCTTACTTTATTTATTGCAAATATGTTTTTATATAAGAATTATTAAGAAAGAAAAATTGTTGCTTCCAAGAATTATACATATTTCAATCGACAACCAATTGATTCATTTCTTTGCGATCCACCCAATCGCAGCGTCTACACACACACACACACATATAGCAAACACACACACATCAGTATTAACCGCAACTTTATAGATAAAGTAACAGCCGATTCTGAATAGCAACCAGCAAGCACAGTCATAAGTAAACACACAAAACCGAGCACACGAACACGCACACACACACACACGCACCCACACACACACACACGCACACACACACGCACACACACACACAAACGCTCAATCACACCAACGATAATCGAGTAGAGTCAACAAGTTTTTGAGTCAATCGCTTGACTCTCTACCGAATTAGCCACCCCCAGCCCCAACCCCCCCAAATTGTCAAGCTACTGAGCCACATAACTATCATAACCATGTGCGAGTTTCTTTTGCCTTTGCCTTTTAGGCATATCTTAATTTCGAGTTATCGTTTGGGCTCCCTTTGTATTTGTATTTAGTTTTCGTTTCGTTTTCGATGTTCGCGTCTCTTTAGGTCTGTTTACCTTATAATATATTATTTATTTATATTTGTTGTGACGTGCCGTGAGTAATAACTAAAGATATCGCCATGCAATATATATATATATATATATATATATATATGTATATTATATATACATATGCATACAAGTGTTTTAAGCTTGTAGAAACCCGAATACAACTTTTTGGTACCGTAACGCTGTAGAGCACGCACAACTCGGCCGAGACGCCCAAATAGTTAAGGAAATCGCCAATGTGCTCTTTAAGTTATACATGCTATACATATACAAATATATATCTATATATATATAATTTCGATTAATGTCGATTTGTATGCGAAGAAGTGATGATCTGTCAAGTTAACGAGTATGACTAGAGAAGCCATCACAATCAGTGAGGTTATTACCGTTGTATCGCTTCATTTGATTTAAGGTCTTCGCATGGTTAACGATCGGATCGACAGGGGTACTCTAGAATTTTAATTAGGCGTGTACGTTAGTTATTAATTTCAGATTGGGCAAACCATAGAGGTTACTGAAAAAATCTATTTTTGTATTTTTTTCTAAATTTATAGTTTGAACACTCCAGCTCGAATAGCTTGCGAGATATCTATTCACATATATCGAGTCTAACATATATGGTGATCAAGAAAATAGTTTTCTAAATCATGTTTATTCATAATTCAGGTTGTAATTAATCAAATATGATTGGTACTTAATACATGTAAAGCTGTAAAGTTTAATTGTTATTTTTATTTCGAAAAATTGAGTCAAATGAACCGTTAGAATAAATCGGACAACACTTAAAATTTAATAAGTTGTATAAATGATATACATAAAAATGTATGCACAGATGATTAACTGTTTTCATACTGCGATTAAATGTGCTTTTATTTAATAAAACACATTATAACACACCAAAGCAAATTGTTTAAATTTTTAACATGATTCAAATTTGTATAGTCTTTGCAGGTTCCAATTGATAAATGTTGCTATACTGTGTATGTATGTGTGTTTGAATGTATGCATTGCCAAATACATTAAAAATAATCGTATGAAATTTGTTGTTGCCTGTTGCGAGTTGAAAAACTACTGAAAACAATAAATTTTATTATCCAAACTTGCCTGGCTTTCATTCATTCTGCTACAAAGCAGATAAAATTGTATAATAACACATAAACCTTTCAATGTATGTGTTTGTGTGTGTAAATGAGTGAATGATGTGTATTTCATTAAGAATGAATATATCGCATGTGCATGTGTGTGTGTGTGTCTAATTGCTTAGGTTTGTGTATGCACTCACATGCACACGTACACTTGAAAGCAGTAAATATGCAGTTGCTATGTGCTGCTACAAATACATACATAAATACATATATACATACTTACTTATTATACATGTTTATTTAGACACGCGTGCAATTACCGCAATAATCAATTGAGCAAGGAGCAATCAAAAAAGAAGAAGCAGATAAGTTCATATCTAAGTTATTTATCTGCAGTAGTTGCATCTGTGCGGACAAGGCTCGAAAGCAACAACACAATAAAAAGCAACCAGCAATATGAAACTATTACAGACAAACAGACTGACAGCGCGACGCAACGCGAAACGACCGACTGACTGAGTGACTGACAAACAAACAGTTTGACAATATTAACTTGATTGTGAGCGTGAGCATCGAAATCAATAAAAATTCGATGTACATAAGCACAACACACACATACATTATATAAAAATATATATATTTATATAAAAATATATATATTTATATAAAAATATATATATTTATATAAAAATATATATTTTTATATAAAAATACATGTATTTATATAAAAATATATATATTTATATACCTATACACACCTATGTCTCTTTCGAGTATTTGTGTACCGGCGGCTTATCATTATTAAATACAAATTTAAATTACATATGACTTATCAGCGTGATTTCTTTCGATTGCTGTTCTATATTGCTTCTTCTTCTGGCGTTGTTTTTGTTTGTCTTTTTGGCGCTTGCTTTTACCTCTTCTTTCGATCTCGTATTTACTAACTGTGTTTGTGTGTGATTGTAAGTGTGTGCGTGTGCTTTGCTTACCTCGTCGGCAGTTTTTTTGCCAGCATTTTCTAAAGCTTTAAAAATTTAATATTTCTCTTTATTTTTTTCCGTGTGTAATCTAAGTAAACAAACTGCTAATCTGTGGAATTATTTTTTATACCTTATTTAAAATTGTATGACTGTTATTTACTTTACTATATTCAAATACTATAATTAGATGCAGTTACAGACACACTTAATTATATAGTATTATATACAATTACAAAGGTTATAAATTTAGAACACAAGTAGCTAGTATTTGCTTTATTATAGTATTTTACGTTTAATTTGTTGCATGGATTTAAAACATTAAGCCGGTCTTAAACATAATCAAAAGAATTAAGTTTTAATTGTTTTTTAAACAGGAAAGCTCTAGAAATTCATTAGATTTTTATTTCAACTAATTAAGGATCACATTTAAAATGAACAAAATACAAAGAAACAGCATTAAGTTCTTATCAATCGAAATTTCCATATTGGGTGTTTATTAACAAGCTATCATTTAAAAAAGTAATAAAATTTGAAATTATTATTTCTAATCAGACTTCTCATATGTGATTAATTGTAAATTAAGCAAAATATAAATATATTTATATATATATATGCGGAACTTATTTAAAATTGTTGCCTTATCAATCTTGTTTATTTTGAACGGCGCTTAGGAATTTCACATTCCACGTAAATGAAACCCCAACCAATTCTGTTATTTTATCACACAAATATTTACAACAATACTTTAAAACCCTTTTCACAATATAAGCAAATGCACATACTAAGCGAATAAGAAATTTAAATTAGGAAAGAAAATTAAACACATCTGTTTCAGTTCACATTTATTTGGAATGTAAATCTTGCTTTGTACAGCTGCTTATGACATTTTAAATGGTAAGATCAAGATTGGAACTGAATTGGGGACTGGAAAGATAGATGCGATGCTAAGAAATATATTTTCATAACCATGTTGAGCAAACGCAATTAACAAAAAAATAAATAAAAATTAAAAGTCAATAAATTTTTACAGTTTAAAAGTTAACATTTTTGACTATATCAGTACGAGCTACCTAACAGCAGTCTGATTTCCTGTATGTTTGTGGTTTTCTATTTTTTGTTACACCATATTAGTCGCCAACCGGTTTTGGAGGAGTACCAAATTCCATAATTTATGATATTGCTGGAAAACATTGAAAGTTTTTTGTTTGGTTTTTTGTTGAGCCGGCATTTGGAACAAGTTTTGCTTTTATTTCGATGGGATATTCTATCAAATGAGCCACAAACTTGAATCTCAAATTGGATAAAGAGACCCACTAATATAAAATATGTTTCCCTCGTTCCACTGAAGCAAGTCTCCGATGCGTCGGCTTATCGCCACACAAATACACACACATGCACAGGAAAACAAAGTAAATAAATAAAATAAACTAAAGTGCAGGGCTCTTTTCAGAGTTGTGAATAATGCTTCAATGATAATGAGGGCGCGCGCTTACTCATCGCAGCGTACGTAAAGGGTGGGCATCAGGAGGCGGAGGTGGGAATGGCAGGTCAGCAGCCAATAAGAGAGGCATAAAAATAGGCATAACGCATGCCACAAATATGTGTATGTGTGGCAGCAGCACCAGCAACAACAGCAGCGATGGCTCAAATTATATGCAGATAAAAACCAGTAAGCATTCCCAAGTCAGCAGATTACTCCTGCACAGCAGATACCCTGGAGCCAAGATAGGTTTTAAAACATTATAAATTCTTTTAACTTGGATTTATTAATGAAACAATTGATATTCCGTTTTATTTACTTCTTAATCACGTTTGATATTTCGACACTAGCGCGTATACGGGGGGGTATACAAAGTCATCGATAGGAACGAACTCAAAAATCGAGACCGGGGCCTAAGCTCTCGAGTTCCAGTTCCAGTTCCAGTTCGGGTAGGCAGCAAGCAGCGCAGCAGAGCAACAGGCAGGCCTTTGTGCAAACAAAAGAGCACACAAATTCTAATACGAACTACCTAGCCGATCGCATTAGAAAAGGCCGACGCCGACGCCGATGATTCCGACAGACGGAGCGAGGTGAAACGACATTGGAGGGAGAGCGACGGGCGTAACTGGCCTGAGGCCTGTCCTCTCAGTTGGTGAGTGCCAACTTCTTGTTTCCTTTCTTGAATATTCCGGTTCTGTCTGCCTATGCATGCCTGACTGTGAGTGTGTGTGTGTGTGTGTGTTTGTCGTGTGAGACAGAGAGGGAGAGCGAGCCATCAGAATGAAAGACAGAGCCAAACGTAATTAATGATCCCGAAAACGCTGACACAGACAGCAGCGCTGCTGACTGAGATTGCTGGAGACCACAAAACGCATGTTTCGGTTTATGTTGTGTGGAGTTGTTGTCGAATCGAAAAACACAGGTGCGGATTAGGGTCAGAGTCAGCATGATGGAGACAAGACGAGACGAGTTGAAACTAAAAAGCAGCCATAAATTGTGAGCTTGAAAAAAGCCATTATAGCATTCTACTGCACTTTGTATGATAATATATTGCTTAAAATGAATTCAAGGAATCACAACAAAATTGATTGACTAAGTATCTGAATATAAGAGTCGCTTATATATTGAAAGAAAGAAATTTATTTAAAACTAAGTTTGCGGTCACTGAATTAAATAAATGATATATTGTTTAAAACTAATTCAAGGAATTACAACAAAATTTATTCAGTAAGTTTCTAAATAAAAAGAGTCATTTTTATATTGAAAGAAAGAAATCGAGTAAACACTCAGTTTGCGGTCAACTGAACTAAAAATAAAAATAGCCGAGATTACAACCGATTTTGATTCATCAAATTATATATATATATATATATATAAAATTTCCAATTTTAAACAAGATTTTTAATTCAAGTTATAGACGCAAAGCATTTTAGCATTTTGTATGAATTTGTAAAATGCCAAGCACCAAAATATCTTTCTTACAAAGTCGACGGGCTCTTGAGATATGCTATAAGAAGTTGTAATACAACTCTTTGCTGTAGTATTTGTAGAACAACAACAAAAACAACAACGTATCGACAATTTACACGTATTATAAAAACAACAACAAGAATGACAGGAGATACAAAAAAAAGGCAACTAACGCAATGTGGAACCGGTTCAAACACATACACAAGTGCAGGTGTGTGTGTGTGTGTGGGGATCTGTGCATGTGTCTGCAGCAGCAGCACACAAATCCAAACAAAATGACCAAAAGCCAAAAAGAAGATGAGACAACGCAGCACGAAGAAGAAAAGCACCAAGAAAAAGAATTGCTAGAGGCGGCGGCGGCGGCGGCGTCGGCGTCAGCGGCAACGCTTACCAAATATGTGTATATTTATGCATGTGTGTATGTATGTATGTATTTGCCGTCAGCGTCACAAGCACAAAAATACAAACACATCTGAATGTGTGTGACTGAGCGTAAGTGTGTGTGCATAAGTACACAGAGAGCATGCGTTGGCAACATCATATAGTCGTCGGGCTACCTTTTTTTTATTCTCTCGTTTAGTTCATTTTACGCGTTTTGCTTTTCATATTCTTGAACTTCAAAAAAAAAGAAATAATACAAAATCGAACAAAAAGCCAGCATAAAATAAATAAGGAAAAAAACAAAAACAACAACGGCGCGACGTTGTCGGCAGCCAAGCTGTCAGACAGCTACTGGTGTTAAACGTACATAGTACACACACACACACACACACCCAAGCACACAAGCACACATATACATATATACCACACTACTATACTATAGTGTTGTGTAGTAAAATCAGCAAACACACAATGGCACACAAAGCAACGCACACAAACGCACATACACAAGCACACACACACACACACATGAACACACAACGCTGCGTATACGCGACGAGTTGCTGCTTATCGACTTTTTTTTTGTCGACTGCTGCGGTTTTCGTTGTTTTTTACTGTTGTTGTTGTCTTTTTCTGTTGCTCCATAATGCAGCAGGCAGCATCTAATGCTCAAGAGTGCTTGGATCTTGGATCTTGTCCTGATTGTTCACGACGATCCGCAGACTCTTTTGGCCCCCAAGTGCCAAGTGAAATCTTTTCGCTGCCTTTGCCAACATAAACACATAAAAAACAACGAAAAAAAAAATAATATTCAACGCAAGGAACTTCACAAAAAACATAAAAGTATCTTGGCACCCATGCCGCAGATTCCCTATCTAGTTATTCTTGAGCAAGTTTTGGGCCACTATTTGTATATTTGAACTTACAAACGTACCCAAAAGAATGGTGAACCAAAACTAGTTTATATTACTGAAAATGGATTATATCTTTTTTCTTACATGATATAGAAAATCATATTTCCATTATTAAGAATGTTTTCGTTATAGTTTATATTTTTATCTAGACTGAGTTTGAATTAACAATGTATATTATAGATGCATACTATTTATTTTGATTCTATATTATTGTTGTCAATCTATCTAATCAAAATAAACTTTTAATTCTTATTGCAAGAATCAAATTATTACTAAAATAATTTTAGAGAAGTATTCAAAACGAACTTCTGTTTTTAATGTTTTAACAAGAATCTTGCAGATCATTTGATATATATTTTTTATTTTGATTTAATTATTTATTATTCCTTAAATATCTTTTAATTTAATTTCGATATTTACCCTATCAATATGTTTTTGTTATTTACGAGCATTTTATCTAGAGCCAAAATAAACGATTGCCAACCAAATTTTATATATTGCCAGATAACCTTTTGTTGCTCTCATGTGAAGCTTTAATATTAATTTTTAAAATCTATAAGCTGTATTCAATCAAGATTAAAAAAATGAAATCGTAAATATCCATTTCGTGTGTAAATCTAAAATGATCGATTGCCAAACAGTATCAAATGGCATCTGGACAAGATCATAAAGTTGATTTCTAATTTAGTATGCCCCGCATCCTCAGCTATCTCGCTATGCATCATCATTAAGAATGCATAATTTAGTTGATTTACTACTGTCTGCTCTTGGCTGCTGTTGCCATCGGTTCTTTTGTCGTCTACGCTTCACATTGATGTTCTTTGTTGTTGTTGCTGTTGTTTTTGTAGTAGCTGCTAGCTATGTGATTCCATGTGCATTGGTTGGTCATCAACATGGAGTTGCTCAGCAAAAGCAGCAGCAAGGCTCATATACATAAGACCATTTCAAATGCTTTTCTTTTCATTTTGGGTTTATTTATTTCTTCTTCTGCTTCGTTATTTTTTGTTTTTCTGTCCGCTTGATCTTGTTTTTTGCCTCGGATTTAGGCAATTTCGAGTGTTTTTTTTGTGATGGATTGATATTGTAGTTGGGCATAGATGAAGCTCTTTGTGTGCGTGTGTGTATATTTATAATGGTAGCGGCTTTTAAGCTTTAATGATCCCGTTGTGTTGGCAATGTAAACAATAATCCGATGCAGCAGCAGATTATGTGAGACACATTTTGAAATAAATACACATTATGAATAACGATGTCTGATCCACAAAGAAGATAACTCTTTCAAGGCTGTAAGCCGATTAAAGTTGGGGCGTTATACAGGTTTGTGTATAATTCGAAATAAATAAATTGGTCTGCTTTGAAATCATTAAATCATCACATAAATTAAGCGGTATTCTTTGTATTAAATATATATAAAAAAAAAAAATAAGAAAACAAGTACACTTTTTTGCAGTGTTTAGTTGAGAAACTTGCAGCTGACCAAAAGCAACATACTTGTCCGGCCATAAAAGGCCACCATTGCCACAAAGAGAAGAACAAGAAAATGACAAATGAAACGTGCGCCGTATAATAAAGCTAATGAAAACTATAAAAATAAGTTTAAATACACTGCACATTTCTTAAACAAGCAACGTATGCTTAGTTGGTAGTTTGATTTACCCATTCATTTTATTTCGCTATTTATTTAATCAACAAATAAAAAGAAATGAGAAATAATTTTTATTAAATATCTATAATTAATAATCTATGAAATTTGTGAACAAATTACATAGACTTTCCAAAAATCTCTTTCCAAGTTTGTTTGCTTGTTTCGCGAATAGATTACATTTTTAGAAGTAAGCATTTAATTTAATTTTTTTTATTTTAGAGTGTCTACAATATTTTATAATTCTGTGTTTATTTATATTTTATATTTATATTTTATATCTGGATCTTTTACAATATCTTTATTTATTCCAATTTTGGCTCTTAACTAATAAAGCTCTTTCCAGGCGTGTTTTTAAACAGATATTCAAAACAGAGTATCTTCTACATGCAATGACAATATGTGTGTGTGGGTGTGTGTGTGTAAGTGAATCAACAATTTTTCTATTAGTTGCTTTTTAGTGAGTTGCATCAAAAATTCCTAGAAACTTGACTACTTTGAATGTTCTCTAATTTCAATGCAGCAAGTGGCAAATTATTGTTTTGCTATTGTTTTTTGTTTTGTTTGTTTTCATATTCAGATATTTTTGCATTGCTAAAGAAACAGACAAACACACACAATACTGGCAAACCAAAGAGTCAATTAAATATAATTACAAAAACAACAATCCAATTGGATAGTTTGCCAGTGGGACCGAAAAACTCAAATAATAAATTTCAATTAAGCGGGTGTTAAGCTGCTGCTTCTGCCTCTGCTGCTACTTCCATGGTAAATTGCAAACGACTCAGTCTCATTGTTTTTGTTGTTGCCAAGTGCGTTTTCGTAATTTGCTGGTAATTATCGCACACGCACAATCAAATGTAAATTACAAACAACGAGAAAGAGGAAGATATACAGCGAGAGAGACCAAAATGGCAGAGCTGCAGCATAAAGAGCGAGGGCTAATTATACAAACACTTGCACACACACATGCATCTGTGTGTCTGTGTAAAGTGCGTGAGCTGCACAGTGGTGTGTGGGCTGGCAAACAATGGTAAACAGGAAATACAATGTAGTGGCCTCCAATTACATTTGTTATTGTTGTGCTAATTAATTTAATATTCAATATAATTTATTGCGTACTCGATGACAACATTAACTTATATATAGATTTTAATGGAGTAAGCTCATTTCTAATTCAGAATTTGTATTGTAGTTTTTTTTTCGGTAGCTGATGCCAGAAGTTAATCTAAAATTCAAAATGAGTTTGTTGATTGGGTTGCTAGATAATCTGTACATTGTTAAGCTTATTTTTGAACGTTGCTTTTTATTGTCGAGCTGAAAAGCTTCTGTGGCTTTTGTCTTATGCGAAAATTGTTTAAAAAAGCACATATAATAATGGGAGACTACAACAAAAGACACAAAAAATTAGTATTGTCAGTATAATTTGTATGTCAATATAGTAGTGAACAGCTAACAACAAATACAATAGACAACATTTTAGAATAGCAACAAAGCTATTTTTTCGCTTTTGCTCTTTGGTTCTCTCTGGCCTGACCAGCTACAACACAAAGCAGATGCACTATGGTCACTCTATTTTAGCCAGCATGAGTGAACAGGCGAGCGCGACAGAGCACGAGAGAGCACGAGAGTATCAAAATTTACGCGTGTTGTGAGTACGTGTGTTTGTACCGTGTGTGTGTGCGTGTGAGTGTTTTGCTGTAGAAATGAATGAAGCGAACTTCGCTGCCGCTGCCACAGCCACAGCCTGCCGTAATAGCAAGTGTAACTTGCTATGCAAGTGTGTGTGTGTGTGTGAAAAACAAAGAATCAAGAAATTTTCCAATTGGCAAATACACAACAAGAAAACGGACACAGGGGCGGCAAACAGCAAGAGAGCGAGAGCCCACGCGAGAGAGTTTTGTGAGTGAGAGAATTTGTGCTTACCGTTTTACTTATTGACGTAGGCGTCCGTCTGATGCTGCTGGCTGCGTATACTTTGTTGTTATGTCTGTATGTGTGCGTGTATTTTTTGTTTTTGTCACTCGTGTTATTATTTTTGCCCAGGGGCTGTTTGCATTGTGGTTTTTGTTATGCAAAATGGCATAGAATTAATTTTTTGGTAACACCCGAAATTTTAAATCACTAATCCTGCACAAGTATTATAAATTTAGTATACAAATATATATAAGTGTAATTTTCAACTACAACACATGTATATAATACATTTTTTATTATTATTGTTATACTTTCATTTTATTTGTTTGACTGCGCCGCTCTGTTCGCGTAAACGCCAAAACAAGACGACTGCGACTGTCGCAGCTACAGCGACGAACACTTTACCGTGAAAAATTTTCATTCATTGAGGAAAATTGAAATGAGCGAGCGAGCGAGTGAGAGAGTTAGAGAGAGAGACAGAGTAACAGCAGTAACGTGTGTGTGTGTGAGTGTATGCTGGTGCTCTCTGCAGCAGTGTTGCCAACTCAGCAGCAGCAGAGACCGCAGCGAAATGCTCCCAAAACGAGGCAAACATTTAGCATGCAATTTATATCAAAAAGAAATGTTGATCGCCTGGACACACACATACACATATACACATTTAATTTTTAATACCACCGCCCCCACTCATAATGGTGTGAGAGACTGTTAACTCTGGTCACACAACAGACGGCGCGTCGACGTTGGCAGCGGCACGTGTGTGTGCATGTATGTTTCTATGCTGGTATGTGTGTGTGTGTTTGTCGTTTGCTTGAATTGCTTTGCTCAGCCCAACTCTCTCTCTGTTTCGCTGTCGTTCTCTCGTTCTGTTACACGCGCATTTCATTCGTTTCTTAGTTCCTCGGATTCGATTTTCTTATTGTTGTTGTTTGTTGTTTAAATAACTTATTAATTCAATAATTGGAAATTACCCACTGCCTTAGATTATTCTAAGTTTACGTTTTTCTTATTTGACCGCTTAATAAACACATATACAAATACAGGCACAACCGCAAAAAAATTTTTTGTTTGCTACATTTTGCACTTGTTTTTTATTCGTTTTCTTTCTTGCTTCGCATTGTCGCTAGAATCTTGCAACTACGTACTCTGATATTGGTCGCTTATATGCACTGCATCTGCATATGTTTCTATGTGTGCAAATGCATATGTATTATTTTGAGTTGCCAAGTGTTAGCACAGTATTCAAATGCTGCTAACTCCCACATGCGAACGTATGTTCACACCACGAATGTCTCTAGCGAACTAAATCGTAGTGGCAACTCTGAGCAGCCGTCACGTCAATTCAACACTTACTGAGATGAAAATACCAAAAACGCCTCAAAAAATACTAGCAGCGTAATTTGCTGCGAAGCCCTGGTAAGTATAAATGTCATCTTTGAAATATTGATTACAAAGCAATTTTAAGCATAAATTACTTTAAAACAATTGCATTAAAATAATTAACTGATGTTATAAAAAAAACTTTATTTTTTAATAATTAAATGTAAGTTTTTATAACCAAGCGATTTCATACATCTGGCAACGCAAGCGAACTGAACACAATCTGTGAATTATTTAAATTTTGGGATTTCATGGATACAATGGTCACCCCAAAAAAAACTATTTTGTGTCATGTGTGACCGTGTTGCAAAAGCTCAAATTTATCGAACTTTTAACGAAATAGTGAATAAATCGAACATAAAAAAGCTGTTTTAATAGATGCCTTTTTATAAAGTTTATTAGTTAAATCTTTGTTAATTTTTCATTGCACAGTTGACTCTGCAACTGTGGCTTTAATTCAAAGACTCTATAACTGCAATTTGTATATTTAAATCTGATTTTGAATGTTTTTGTAGCGACAATAACACAACAACAATAAATTGCCTATTTTTAAATAAAGAATGCTAAATTATACCAAATTCATACATTTACCATGTATCTTATAAGTTCAAATAACATGCAAGCAATCAAAAAAGATTTTGCTTATTTTTCAATACATTTTTAATTTTTAAACTTAGAAATGATTAAAATGAGATTCTTTATTTTATTATTCTACAATATTTCTTATGCATTTAAATATGGGGCACTCAATTCAACAAGCCTATCTCTAAATTTGGAATTTTAGCAGATTGAGTTGATTTCATTTGATTAAAAACAAATAAATAGAAATGGCCTGCTATTTAAGATTTGTTTAAGAATGAGGACCACATTTAACGGCTGTAAATTTCTAATGTCTTTGATCTGCCTGAAACTGCATTGCTGCCAAAACAATGCAATGCAAAAACTCGTAAGAGGAATGCAGAAGAAATTCATCAAATTTGCGTAGAAAGTTTCGAAATATTAAACCAAAGCAGCTGCTGCTTCTGCTGCTGCTCTCTCATTTATTTTCACCTACGACATAAATTACGCATACGTCATGTAAGCCGTGAGAGAATAAACAATTTTACACCTTCTGTGCCCTGTTGCGTCTTCCGTTGTTTTTATTGCTTTTGCTGTTGCTCGAACTTTTGACTTTTATGTGGGCAGAGTCAAAGTGAACCAGAAAGCAGATGCAATCTGAGGAATACCAAATATTAAATACCCTTGCAGATATAAATCAAACTGCTGACATCTTAAATATCATTTGAAAAACCAATGTCCAAATTGATGATTTGTCTTGACTACATTTGAGAAACAAAATGAAACACATAATTAATTTAATATTCATAATACTTTCTTGGATGAGAATAATCAAGAATTTTCATTTTGGCATTCAATCTCCTTCAATAGGTTAAAACTGAACAACATAATTCTGACAGAGCATAAAAAGTGCTGGCCCATTGAAAGCATTGAATCCATTATGGCTTAGACCCCAAATTTAATGAGTCGCAAAGCGTAAATTGCACAAACGCTGGCTGGCAAAAAAGTAAGCCGGGTTCAATTAATAAACGGCACGTTGGGCAAATGTGATCACACACAGCAGATGTCCTTCCGCATAAAACAGGAATAAGGAAACCCAATTTTTGTTCTTATATTGCATAAAGTAAAAGCGAATTTAAATTACAAAGTTCAGGTAGAAATTGAGCGGATGATAAAGGTGAGGCTCATTTATAAGAACCACTTAATTTGATCTAAAATGGCGATAAAATTCATGGAGCGAAGGAGAAAGAGAGAGAAAGATATAGAGACAGAGAGAGAGAGATAGAGAGAGAGAGAGAGAGAGAGAGAGGGAGAGAGAAAAAGAGAGAGAGAGAAAGAAAGAGAGAGAGAGAGAAAGAGAGGGGAAGACAGGGGTATTTATGATAATTTCCATGGCTGGTATTTCTTTGACTCAATTTTATAAATATATTTTTGAATTTTTTTCGAGCTGAAAATAATTATTTATTTATTAATAATATTATAATTTAACTAATTAAAAAATTCGTTCTATTTATTCTAAGTAATTATACGATTTTTAGATATTTTTAAGACTTAAAACCAATGTTGCAATTGTATTCTTTATTATTTTTTATTAGTACTATTATTAAGTTTAATCTTATAGCTTAACATATTTTAAATCATATTGTTTTATTACATTTTTTTTCTTTGAAATATTTATTCTTATTGTTTATTTATTTGTTATTTTGTTTTGTGTTTTCCAAAATGCAAAAATCAATTAATATATATAATTTGAATATAGATTAAAATACAGCGAAAACTGAATAGTAGCTAAAATTTAATGCTTTTGGAGCTTAAATAATTCTTTTATAAGCTATTAAATAATATTTAGAAATTTCTTTGCCCCTTCCCCCTTTTAGTGCAACTTTTGCCGTACAAAACAAAGTTTTTGCAACACAAAAATACCAGAAAAAATAAGAAAAAAATTGTGGGGTTGGCATGAGAGTGTGTATAGTGTGTACAGTGTGTGTGTGAGTGTGTGTCTCTGTGTGTGTGCGACTTGGTATTTAAAACAATAATCATAATTTGCTACACCTGCCATCAAGTTTTTATGTGAGTCGTTAACAATGGCAAACGACAATGTTTTTGCATATTTCCCATAAAAAGTAATCTGTAAAATTTTCAACAATAAAACATTTAGTATTAAAAAGCCACCAAGTGCCACCTTCTTCAATCCCCCATCCCCCCTTTGCCGATGGGGTTTGCTCAACACATTTTTCGCATTTAGTTTTCCATATTAAAAACTAACGAGCCATCCAAAAGGATTCTCCAACAAACCGAATCCTGCAGGGATTCTGGATTTTAAGAGAATCTGCTCATAAGTTGAGCTAATTTTTAATTATCCCATGTTTTCAGATGTGCCACATATTCGTGCAACAAATTAGCTTGGAGCACATTTTTATGTGATGGTAACTTTTTTAAAACTTGTTTTTTTTGGTTTGACAGTTTTATAGTTGTATTTAAAAACATGTTCAAAATAATCTCAACGTTTACTTGATGTCATTTTAAAGTTTGAGTTCTTCAATTCTCCATTCTAAAAGCACATTTCAGTATTATAATTATCTATTTAAAATCCTTATTTTATATTTGGTCATTATAGATCTGAAGTCAATAAGATTTTTAACTCAAAATGAAAGCAAGCACAACAATTATTAATGTGGTTTTAGACTTTGGCAGGTCTTATCGCTATTTTTTTTTTTAGTCATTTGCATAAATTCAGAAAATATTTTTGACTATAATTTGGTTTTTACTGAGTACATATTTAATTATAATGTAATATTTAGTTACAATAAACTTATATATAATTTAGGCTGTCCCAATTTAAACGAATAAAAAATGTTCAATATTCTAATTAGCTAGTTTATTTTATTTAAATAATTGCTGCTAAATAGTGTGAAAAAAACAGCTATTTTTTTCATCCAAGGTACTTTTGATGTTTATTGATATTTAAACGAGTTAAACTGTTTCGACTTATCCAATTATGATTTAATCTGATATGCACAAATCAATACTCTAAAAAAAGCTAATATAATTTTAATGATGATAATATGAAATTTATATAACAAAATAAGCTTCTGCTTAGATTAGTTGCAACCATTTAATTGGCTACATAATATATCAAATGTGCTTAATTTAAAATTAATTATTATTATTATATATAGTATATTTACACACACTCGTTTGTTTGTGTGTGTGTGTTCGAACCACGTACTCTGACAAAAAGCTGCTGCCATCGACACATTTTTAAATACTTAATGAAATTTGCGTTTAAAACTTTTGCTTTGAAAAGGTTTAACTTTTCGGAAAAATCAACAAGATAAAATGAGTACAAACCAAATGTGTTTTGACTAGTAAATACTCTGGATTAAAGCTTGTATATTTTCTGTGGTAATTAGTCAATCCCCCTTTGGCTTAATTTTAGATTAAGATCTTAATAATTGTTTTGGGCAAACATCAACAAAAATTAAAAACAAAGTCTGAGTTTTGATCGGGCATTTCTTCATTTAAGCTGTAAGCAGCTCAAATTGTTTCTTAAATAAACAGAAAGCACATTTTAAGGGAATTGCATAAAATGTAAATATTAATAGTGTGTCTAATTAAAATGATTGTAAATAATTTTAAATTCAAACCCTCCTTTTTGGTGTTTATATATTATTGATACGATTTAATTAACTTAAAAAGATTTGAGTAATAAACATAAACCTACAAAATACTTCAAAAATGAGTTCAAAATAATAATAAAAAAAAATTAACATAAATATCAGAAATGTTGGGCTATATTTGTACAGCACAAAGTTGAAAAAACCAATACTTGCTGGCGATTGTTTAAATTATATTGAAAATTTTCTCTTTCCGAAGATTTTTTATTTATTGGAAACAAATAAATATTACATATCAGATATAACATTTAATTTGGAATAGGTGTTTATTTTGTTTTATCAATGTTCGCATATTTTTAGATTAAGAATAAATAGTGCATGTCAAATATAAAATTTAATTTTGAATATTTATTGATTATGGCTTCAATATACGCAATATAAATTCAGAACTTAATTATATTTACTAAGCTAGCCTGTGTTGCAAAATTTTTGGTCAATTTTATTTTACATTTTTTTTTATTCAAAACAATTTTAAATGGTTTTAGGGTATTACAAAGAGCCTTACAATAAATATGTGCGGCGACTCGTTGGTCGCGTTGCATGCAACACAAAACTAAACAACAAAGCATGCCATGAGGATGGGGTGTGTGTGGACAACAAACACAACAAACAGCAACAAAATGCCCAGCGGGGAATTTTTTTTATTTTAAGTGTTTTTTTCATTTTTTTATTTGCTGGCAATTTAATTGGAATAGTTTTGGACAAACATCAACAAGCTGCAAGAGCAGCACCACCAGCTCGATTGTGCCCCAAAGGAGGCAGCGGACTTGCTGTCGGTTTGCAGTGGCCACCAGCTAGTTAATATATGCAAATGCATTTGCATGCCACAGCTGGGTGAAGGCAGGAGTCACGAGGAGGCAGTAGTCCGTCCAATTGGGTTTGAGGCATGTTTGCAGTCGGGCTTAGTAATATTTTTAGTGCCCTTTTGGCCAAGTTAACCTTGAGCAAAGGACATGCCTTGATAAACATCCATTTATACGCAGACAAAAAAAAATATATAAATTAAAAATCAAAAAATTTGTAGACTTAAAAGAAAAAAGATTTTTATGAGCTTTTTTAAAATTTTATAATCAATTTTGCAAATCCAATAATGAGTAGTAATTGTTGAATTTAATTTATCATAGTTTTGAAATCAAGATTTATGCTTTTAAAATGCATTTTTGTTTTTGTTCTGTGTACAACATCGATGCTATCATCTCTGTCATTCTCAGCGTGTTTTATTGGGTACATAAAACTTTATTTAATAACCGCTGCATGCTGGGAACTGGGATGCTGCCATCTGACCATAAAAAGCGCCCATTAAAATTGCAAAAGAGCACAAAAAAAGAAGCAATAATAAAAATGGTAAAAGCGAAAACATTTAAAATAAAATCATACCAAAACCCTTTGAGTGGGCGGGGCTTATGGCATTACAGCCGTTTATTAGCTGTTAGTAACGCTTTTCCCCCAATCGACCAGGATGTGTGAATGAAGACATCGCTGTGGAAAATATCAAACAGGACATTGAGTCCTGGAGTGGAAAGGATTAGCGACTTTTTCAGAGGCTTGTTCGCTAACGATTTAAAGACTCTTTTTTTTAATATTTAAAAACTGATGATGATTTATTTAAAACTTTGATTGGTTCTTTGGTTCTTCTCATTGTAATAACTCACGGTCTAGTAGACTACAAATCGCTTTAATTTTAGCTTTTTGGTATTCCGAATGTATATTTATAAAGCGAGGATAATTAAAATTTAGTATTTTAAGATTTCACATATAGAAAAATACAAAGATAATTGTATAAAACACAGCAATATGAATTTAAAAAGTAATTTTTTTTTTTTAGTATTCAGTTATCTTACAAAAGGACTAAACAAGTTTTTCTTTGTTATTTTTTGGCAAAGTGTTTGTTTCTTAGTAATAAAATAAATTTAAGGAACTTTTCTCTGAGCTTGGATACACATAGTCAATTGACAAGGTTGACTATTGGATATATTTTCATATCCATTACATATATTTTCAAAGAATTAAGAACTCAAAAATTGGTTGTATTCACTTCTACTGACAATCGTGGCAGTTCTACATAATGGGATCAACCGCAGAACACATTCCGTCAATATCTTTTTGTGTAGAGATCTATATAAAAGGGGTATCAAATTAGTCTGCCATATTGTTAAGAGATCTGCAACATTTGCTTTCTTGAGATATTTTTGATATAGCCAAGTGATTTTAGGGCATTTACGCTGTGTACGAAAATAGAGATCTCCTGATTATGATCAAGTTGTGATTCGCTTGGAAAACACTACAATAATCAAAAAGAAAATTAGATTAACTTCAAACCAGAATCGGAGCATAATTTCTTTTTGATTTGTTGAGCTGCTTTAAATAATTTCAAGACCCCAACTGGAGTAATTATTTTGTTTTCTTTGATATTATTCATTGTCTATGAAAGTATGCTTATATATTTTCTAACCATAATCAATAACGATATTTAATAATATGATATTTAATGAAATAAATTCACATTCGGAAATAGACAAAATTAATAAAAATACTTACCAATACTACAACTTTTGGCTGTAAACATCAATAAAATAAAAGAACAATGAAAAATTGACATTTAATAATGCGGTTTATTTTAATTGTATTTGTTTATTTTCTGCACTTTTTTTCGTTTGGTTTATTTTTCATTATTATGACTTAATGTTATTATTTTTGTATTTGTAACTAGACGATTATAAATTTTTGCCATAAATACATTTTTTGTAATTTCTTGTTGCTAAATTTTGACCGTTTTTCAGAAAATAATGGTAATAACTATTATATACAAATTAATTGTGGTTTTCATTAGATTACAGTTAAATTAAGCTCGACACAAAATGGAATTATGAAGTTTATTTATACATTTTATAATGAGTTTGAATTTAAACAACAACAAAATGAAAGCACTTAAATGCCAAGTATAAATGCAATAAATTAGTTTAACGGTAGTTTTTTTTTTTGGTTGCTAATCTGTTCATTCAGTTTTTGATATAATTTTTGTTATAATCCCTTTTTGCGTTGTATTAATAAATTATTTCTGGATCACCTAGAAGTGATTGTTTTAATGTGTATGTAAAAACACAATTTATTACGCACTTTTTATAATCCATTAGGCGAATCCATTAAACACAAGAATTTAAAAAATAATAATTATACACACGTTTTTCATAACAGGTCAAATTGATCATTGTTTTTTTGTTGTTAATTTAGCATTTTCGGAAAATAGCTAACCATTCATTTTGGATTGAATTATTATAATAATCTTATTTTAAATATTAATGGAATTGATGTTGAGCCATTGTTTTACACTTGATTTTTGTATGCATTTTAAATATTTGTTTTTTACTTGAAGTAAATAATACCACATTGTTTTAGTTTATATTGGTTTTTTTTTAGTTGGGTTTCCATTTTCTTGTTGTGTCTTTTATAATTCTACAGAATTTCGTCTTTAACTTGTTAATCATTTATTTACATTTAATTTTTAAACTTTTGCATGTGCTCGGCAAAATTTTGTTTTGCCAATTTATTGACACATTTAATCAGAAATGTTCCATTTATTATTCATTTTTTTATTAATTATAAACTAGTTACTCATGCTGAATTGTAGAAAAAATTGTGTGCTACACTTAAACGAGAAAATGATCGATATTTAAATACCCATTTAGCTTACAGACACATTATATTTATATATGTATATGTATAGTTCACAACAAATCTAATTAGTAACTAAACACTGACATTGACTAACATTTTGTTCTATTTGACTAAGTATTATTTACACAGAGATTAAGTGCCACAAACTTTTAGCTACACATTTCTTGATTCTTAGCTTATGATTTTGCCTAACAACGCTTAAATATTTTCAGTTTATACGACTTGCATTTTTTTTTTTTAAATGTTTTTCTTACTTTCATTTACGTTTTATGGTCTTATATTATAATTCTCAACCAGTTTGCTTAACGCTACGCAAAATGTCGCTTACAGACTAAACAGAGATTAGGTGCAGTCTAGTAGTTTACGAGTACTCTCTCTTTCTCCATCTCTTTCTATTCGCCATTGGGTCTGCCTCTCTTGCACCTCTGCCTGGGCCTAATCCGAGAAGTTCTTCTCGTCCGAGAAGCGCACATGATGCTGCTGCTTTGGGCGCAAGCCGGTGGCTGAGTTGCGTGGTTTTAATGCTGCCATTTTGACAATTCCGTTGCTGCCGTTTCCGTTGCTGCCGCCGGCGACATCGGGCTTGGTGTTGGCACTTCCGGTTGTTGCCAGTGTGGGCGACAACGACGCGATGGTCGTCCACTGCTCATCGCATGAGCAATAGCCACGTGCCACATCGCCACCCTCCAGCGCCAAGGCGTGCAACTCGCTGCGAAATTTGAGTTTCTTCAATTGCAGCTTGCTTTCCACTCCTTTACCCTTTGCTGTTGTTCTTGCTGCTACTGTTGTTGTGGTTGTTGCTTTTGTTGCTGTTGTTGTTGCATCGTGTACTGCATTGAGCTGGCTGTCATCCGGGTCATCATTCAGTTGTTGTTGTTGTTGTGCCTCTTTTAGCGCATAGAATTCCTCGGGCGTTTCCGCTCGCAACGTTTCTATGGACCTATAAGTGGCACAAAAAGAAAAAAAAAGAATAAAACAACTCCATCAAAAATGAATTTTATTTCATAAAACTATGAACAGCATCTACTTAGTCTAGCTGCGTTTGTAAGCTCTTTAACAGCTCTCAGCAATTGGCTTTTAACCTCTTCAAAATTTAATTAGCGCTGAGTCAAACAAATCAAAAAGTAAAAACAACAACAAACCAAAACTATTTATTAATTTCAATTGCAGCGCAAGCATTTCGATGACCATCTGCATCAAAGTTCCAGCTAATTAATTATATATAATTTTTTTTGTAAATGCAAACTGCAATCAATACATAAATATTTTCATCCCATAAATAAATATGTTTTTTCTACGTGTTTCCCAGTAAAACATATGCAAAATATCAATTTTTGCTTTTTATGCAATGCCAAATTAAATTCCTCTGATTTTGTTTATATTAATTAAATATGTTGTTGAAATATTATTCTCTTTTGAATTATTAATATTCATAAATTTTGCTAACTAAAAAAAACTGACGACAGATTATAAAAAATGTTTATTATTAACATTAACCTTAACTTAACCGATAACTGAAAAGCCAATTTCATTGATTTATTATCCATTTATAATAATTAAATTATCTTGCATTTAAAAAAATGTAATTAATAATAAATGATGTATAATACTTATAATTACTAGTGTTATTAAAATGAAAATCAGTCTAGTCCGTTATTCGATATATAATTGTAAGTTTGTTACACGTTTGCATCGAAAATATTTACTTTTTTTTCTAAATGGTAATCTCAATTTAATTGAATAAATTGAACTATAATATTAAATTTTTAAATATAGAAAAAAACAAAACATTCTTAAATATTTATATTGGTTTACACAAAAACTTGTAAATAAAAAGAAACTTGTAAGCAAAAAAAATAAAAAATAGAAAGCAGTGAAAAAGTATTACTAATTATGGACTTATAATTGTATTATAATTAGTGTTATTTTGTATGTCAGCATAAGGAGAATACTCATTGCGCTATTCAAAAGCCATTTGGGTCAAGTGCTAGGCGAATCTCTGGCGCATCATAAAGTTTCAATTCGAATTCAGAAATGTTGCAAGTTATGATGCGCTGCGAAGCCACTCAGCCTTAGGGTCGGCCAAGTATTTCAAAGAGCTACTAAATTATCTCTGATGACCTCTTGTCTGCTTTTAGCTGCAGATTCAACTGTGTGCATCAGTGCTATTATTGTTATTTGTGTCGTTGTTGCTGCTCTTGTTGTTATAGTTGTCTTCCCATCAAACTTTACGATCCATGTTTACGAACAAGTTGCCATGGTAGTAGCAGCCGCCATTGCCACGCCCCGAACTAACAGCATCGTTGCCTCGTGCTACGTTCAACCACAAACACAGTTACAGACGCAGTCAGAACTGGCTCACATCACTCTGTTCATTTTAGCCATTCCGTTGACTGGCCCTGAAAATTCTTTGTATTGTTGTAGCTGTATCTGTGAGTCAGTTCGAAAGTGATGTGTACAGTCGAAAGAAATCACTCTAAAATTAACATTTCTGTGATAAAAATATAATAGTAATAACAATAATTCGCAATAGCAAACAATAAAAGAAAATTAGCATCTCTAATAAAAAATTATAGAAAATAATAAAGCAAAAAAAAAAAGCAAATCTTTTTGCTTTCTCAAAATAATTATTCATTTTAAAAACAAATTTTTTCAATAATCATTTTTATATTTTGTCAAAACATTTGTAATAAAAACTTTACTATTGCGAAATTTAAAAAAGTTCTTTCTTGAATTTACCAATATTATGCAGATTTTTTGCAATTCAGTATGATTATTTTTTACAGTGTATCTGAATGTGTATCTGTATTTGCCAGCTAGTCTGTTTGGTGTTGCCGTTGTCGTTTTGCATCGCATACTTCAATGCGCTCTGTTGGCGTTTTCCATTATGCCTTTGTGTTTGGCTTAAAATTCAACGGAAAATCTTGTACACCATTTGCTTATATCTAGCTCGTTGCCCCACACCCACAATGCCTCTTGCCACTACTATACAGATTTCTTTCTTTTTATTTTTGTTGCTTTTTTTTCATAATTTTTTGTGCGTGCTCATTTTTGCAGCACAGAAAACTCGGTTTGTGCCCGGGTCGCGAGAATTTATGCAAAGAAAGCGAAAAGTGCAAAACTAAAGTGCAGCTGCAGAATGCGCGGCTGCCTTTTGTTTTCGTCCGCCCAGTCCACTGTCACGCTGTTGGCATCTCCGGTAGCCCCATCCCTCTCTGCCCTCTCCCCCCCACCCATACCCATTCAACCGTTGGTTTGCTCCTACGTACCATCATCCTGGTCCCCTAGTTCCAACTGGTGGCAGTGTGGCATACAGTTGAGCGCGCAATTTGGAGCAGATTGCCAGCAGGGGAGCTAAATAGGTGATGTGTTATGCAAGGGGAAGTGCTGATGGGGGAGGGGTGGGTTGAGGGGGTTCAGTGCGCGAAACTGAGTAGGCGGTGGTCGTTGCGCTTAGACTTGACTGAAGATAGCTGCTAAAACTAAAAGCTGCACAAGCTGAGCAATGCCCGTAATGCAAATCGTTGTTACAATGTGTGCATTTTGCTCAACTCAACACCAACTATGTGTGTGTGTTGGTGTGTTGGTGTGTGTGAGTGTGTGCAGGCCATCATTAACGTATTACACGCATGTTTGTACAGGCACTTTGCATATCTTGCCTCGAAAGTAAAACAAGAAAAGCGCAACAAACAAAATTCGCTTAGATTTTAAGCTGCTTCTTAAGAAATAATCAAGCCAGGCCAAAGTTGCTTTTCAAGATTAATTAGCTAGTTTTAAGTAAGTGGCAGAAACTAAGCTCTTTTCACTTTGTATTTAGTATAAAAAATATTATAAGAATTTTTATTAATAAGCTTATAAAATGAAAATATAAACCTAATTTGAATATTTCTCTATTTGATTTGTATTTAATTTAAGTTATATTGTTAGTAAAAATACTATGCGCTTGGAGACATATTTAACTGATATGTTAAATATTATAAACGTGATTATTCTTTTGTATTTAATTTTTAGAACGCTCTCAATTAACATTAATATAATATGGTCTACCTAGTAACTAAATCAAAACAAGTTATTAAGAATACCTGAATTAAGATATAACGAGTGTTATAATTATGTTTTGCATATATAACCTGTGTAAAATACATAATCTGTTGTATATATATATATATATTTACGGATATATACAAGAAATCATCCTTGCAGCCGACTACTGAAGCTGAACACAAATCTCTCTGGTTGTCATAAAGACAGTTTTGATATAACAACCGCTAGACAGGAATATAAATTTGATTATCTAACAAATTTGGTAAACTCAAGCTCCGGAAACACCAAGTGCAATTAGTTATGTGCATATGAGTGCGTAAGCCAACAATTCCAGGATTAATTCTCAAACAGTTGCGTTTATCCCTTTAATACTACGCGTGTTGGCTAATGCTCTAGAAACTTGTGTACTAATTACACAACACGTTTATCACAGAAGTGTGTAGGGGAAATTCCCTCGAGCACATACACACATTCACACACATACACACAACTCCACTTACACTCATATGTACATATTAAATTTTAACAAAATTACATAAAGTTTTCACCACGTTGGTGCAGGAAGCTTATCAAGTTTTGCATTTGGCTCGCATTTCAAGTCACAAATAGAATGCTTGGAATTGTGGTTGAACGGTGTGTGTCTGTGTGAGTGTGTGTGTGTGTGTGTGTAATAACGATTAACGTTGCCACAAAAAGATGAACCCTTCTGATGCATTTCTAAATTACACATTTAGATTAATAATACGGATATTGCAGGAATGCAATCAACCTAATCGAGAGCTGAAATTCCGTTTATTTATTTCACTATAAATCTAAAATCAGGCATTTAAATTACATTCGATTACCATAAATCGAAATATTCTAAATACCTTTAGGGATTTAATTTATCTTATATTCGAACATATGTAAATTTATTTACACAATATGTTTAAACCAAGTCAATTACAAAAGGGAATGCAAACTGAATTTGGCTAAATTGCTAATAGCTAATTAAACAATCAATTTATTACATAAGCTCATGAAAAATTATGTAATTATTAAACGCTTTTGTTTAATCACAAATATGCGCTTTTAATTGTGCAAATTTCTATTCTATTTAATAGTGTATAAAAACAAGATTTAATTATTTAACATAAAGAAGCGAATGACAACACGTAATAAAATAATATATTTTTTTTGACTAGTTATAATCTACTCGAGAAATGTACACCAGATGATTTTGATTGAGTCTCAAAAAATCAAAATGAATGTTCGTAAAATTTGCATATATTGGACTAAGATCTGTTTACGATTTGAAGCTCTTACAATATTAGAAAACCCAAAAGCATTTACTTTATTTTATTCACTTTGCTGATTTTTCCACTTTATTCCAAACTAGTTTGTATAATTTTTTTTTGGTTTTCTTAACTGTGAACTTAACAGAATTTTTGATCGTAATTTAAGCAAGTGCCAAAATATGCACAGCGCGCAACAGGAAAAGTAGAAACAAAATGAAAAAAATAAACAAAATTAATGTTTATCGCGCTTTTAGCACATATACACTTCGCTAGCCATCCGCTAGCAGCTTGTACTATATATATATATATATATATATGTTGTATATATATATACATATATATATATATATATATATATATATTTATAAGTATGTAAATAAGTGTGCACCACACCTACACCTCCACATTTTATATATTGCGGGTGTAAATTTACATAAAGGTTGCCATTTGCTGCTGTTGTAGGAAAATTGCATTTCCCAAGCAGCAAGCACCAGGCACCAGCATCCAAGCACAGCGAGAAGAGCGCAAATGTTAATCAGCTAAAAGTCAGGAAGGTGATGCTGTGCGTGTCGCAGCTTGGGTCTCTTATGGCATTTTGCTGGCTACTTTAGAGTTGGTCACGTTAGCCACGTGTAAGCGAATACGAAAGGGGGGGAAAATAACACGAAAGAAAGAAAGAAATGCAAATTTAATTGTATAACACCTGAATTAATGGGCACATTCACCAACACGATTGCGCATACGGAAACCCTAAAACACAATGCGCCATCCCATTTCCCGGCCTCGTAAAAAACTAAAGTTTGCTGCAAGTGGCCAGCCCGCTGGGCAATTACTCTGAGAATAGCGTATCTGATTTGCCTTTTGTCAGCTGACTTTTTTTTTACACTACAAAGGAAAATCTCCCTGATTAGCAGATTTGTTTTTTTTTTATTTTTAGAAATACTTTTTAGTTATAGGTAAAAAGAATTTCAAATAGTTTTTTACTTACTCCAGTTAAAAATGTTTTTTATTTCTACTACGATAGAACATGTACTAAAGTAGCTTTAAAAATTAGACGCACAGAAATCGGAATAGCAAATTTTACAGAGTTTGTCTGTTTTTCCTATGTTTCGTATAAAATTAAAAAAAAAATAAAATAAAATGCAAGTTGCTTTCAACATTTTAATTAAAAAAATTTGTTTCTTTTACTATTGACCTTGTTTTTTCATACGCATTCTTTCCAAATATTTTCAAGCAACAAAGTTTCGTTAAATGTAAACAAATTTAAAATTTTCTTCTTTGCCAGTGCTTTTAAATTTAATTATTTTTGTTTGCCGAGTAAAATACATTTTTATTGTATTTCTATTTTTAGAAGTTGTACTGGCCGAGAGTTCTAAGTTTATGTTGAACTTTGCAAATAATTTGATGGCTTTAGTGAAGTATTCACCTGCCACAGGTATAAACTGCGAAAGCATATTTTTGGTAAAAAGCCAAATATTTTTTGTAGAATTCATGCGTGCTGACTGCCAAACATATTTTGTATTCTCATGGCTTTATTTTAAGTATGGGTCTAGACTTTTTGTCCCCGTGTGCATTTCACATTTTTCCATGTCAGCAGCGCTGACATCTGAGCAAAAAACCTGCTACCTAAAGATTTTCTGCCAATCCTTGTTATTTTTATTTTCAGCAAATAAAGGGCAAAACATTTTTTGCATGCCGTTTGTTATTTTTGATCAGCACTGTGGCTTAAACATTTTTTTTTTTTTTTTGGGACATACTGGCATGCATATTTTGGCGTGCTTTAACTAAGGCTTTCAGCGCATACTTACAAAGGCATAAAATGAACAAGAGAAATTTAAATAAGCCTGAAAAGGTTCTGAATAAACTTAATTTTGATGAGTTCATATTGATGATTTCAAGCTGAATAGTCATGTTTGTTAGTGCAAAGAAATTTACCCATTTCTTTGCATATTTAATATAACTAATTAAAGTAAGGAAAAAATATTTGGTGTCCTTAAGAATAATATTAAATATGAATCAGCTAAATCTGAAGATTGTTCGAAAGCAAGAGCTGAAGATATAGATGCTGAAGATATAGATGCTCATACTATAGAGACAGATCCAAGCAAGGATGTGATTTGAAAATGGCAACATATTTATTCTCAAAATCAAAATAAAACAAGTAAACTCTGAGTCTAGATGCTAAATTATACAGTTTTATGGTGAAATTCCCATTTATAAAGTTTTGTTCACTCAAATTTGGCTTGTGACCTTCTTACCTGATAAAAAAATACATGTTTTCTGTCAATCAATCAATTTATATCACATTAAATTATAAAATATGCTCCAATTGGAAGAATGAAAATTCTATAATATATCTTCTGGGATTTACCTTAAAAAAGTAGGAATAAATCTTCTTGCACTTAATAAATAATATTTTTGGTTTGTTAGCTGTAATTTTCGATAACTGAATCGATTAGGTTCTAAACCGTTAGCTTTTAGTCCCTTAAAATTTTGGACATGACATGACAATTGGTAAACACCCAGTTGTCATTTATAAATAACTATATTAAAAATTGAGTGATTTAAAATTTTAGAAATTCTACCTTCTGTTTTGATTATTTACAGAATTTCAGATAAGATAGTGAAATAGTTTTAGCTTGAAAGCTGACTTTGAAAAGTTCAACTAATCCTATATAAAAATAAAGAATATAAAAATAAATATTTTAGAATAATTTTGAAATTATTTTACAACAAAAAAATGCTCTATGGTTTTCATGTCGACTTTCTTTCTGTCAATTTTATGTTGTTTTTTGTTGTTGTCAAGCTTGAACTTTGAGCTGCATGTTGCACGAACTCTGCGGGACGTTGAACTTACCCCGTTGATGACTATAAGTCCAACTCAAAGACCGATACCTATCAGACGCGCATCTCATCCATAGCTGCCTGTGGCACTTGTTGCTGCTGCTGCTGGGCTCCGCTGACTGATGAGCTCAGGCCCAGACTCTCGCCGTGGGCGTGCGACATGTGGCCGTGTGTGTGGCCATGTACCATGTGCCCCTTGGAGGAGCTGGGTGCGCTGCTGACGCCGCTGCTGCTGCTGCCGCCCGATGGCGTCTGGTCGAGTAGCATATTGCCGGCGGGCCCATTGGCAGCCATGGCTGAGTTTATCATGCTGCTGCTGCTGGTGGTTGTCGTTGTCGATGATGAGGCGGTGCGCAGCGGTGGGCGTGGCCCACGTATATGATGCGACTGCATGCCTGTTAAAACAGAGCCATTTGCCTGATGTTTGCCAACCTGCTGCTGCTGCTGTTGCTGTTGTTGTTGTTGTTGCTGCTGCTGCTGATGTTGTTGATATTGTTGTAGTTCTGCAAAATATAGGGAGAATGTAAGCCAAAGCTACTTATGTCGTTATGCATATGTCGGCATATTATCAAGCAAATGTTTATTGACGAGCGGCATCAGCAACAACAGCAACAGCCACCAACCACACCCCCGCAACAAAAGTCAATTTGTAAACAACAACGATAAACATTAAACACACAATCGTCAACACACATAGTCATCGTCATCGTCATCGTCACCGCCATTGTTGTCATCCACATTGTCATCGACATCATCATTGGGTCTGCTGCGCTTTTTGTATGCCATTCAATTGCCAACCAGTTGCCATGGCCCACTCCCTTCGCCCAACTCCTGTTTATATATATATATATATATATATAGATATAGATATAGATATAGATATAGATATAGATATAGATATAGATATATTTCTGCCTTATGTCGTTCAACTCATCGTTCAAAAAGTGCAAATGTGTGCAGTTATTGACGTAGCTAATATTTTTGATGTTTTTCTCTTGCCCCACGACCGCATGTCAAATAATGTGACAATCCCAACCCGCACCCCCCCTAAGCCTTACTCTTTGTACTACACTCATAAATAACTGATTGTTCTGTGTGTTTGTGTGTGTGTGTGTGTGTTGGTAAATTTGTTTGCCTGCACTGCAAATAGAATGCAGCTTTTATTGGTGAGCTTGCGAAAATGTGGAGCAATATGACACGTCCCGTCGTGTAATAATCGTTAACGAAAGACCCTCATTAATATTGCAGTTCTTTAATTAAACTGCAATAATTAGTTGCTGTGGCAACATAATGAAATAGTGCAAAGTGCTGCATCTTATTATTGTCTCTTTGAATTGTCGAGTTTGTTTTTAGCAGCGTGCTTAATTAAATAAAAACAATTGTCTGCAGAGCATTTGTAATGAAATAGCATTCGGATCCTGTTTACGGCTTTATATTAATAGTAATAATAATAGCTGAGCACAGCTTTGAAATAAAAAATATTTAAATAAATATAAAAATATGGTTTGGTTAACAAAAGCCTAAGTTTGTCTTCGATCTAAATGAAATTTGAATAGTTAATCGGATTGAAAGCAATATAGATAATTGAGAGACGAATTCAGTTATTGATAAAATATAATAATCCATATTTACGAATGGTATAACTAAATTTTTATTCAATAGAATCAATATCAATTGATCAATCAATTCAATAGCTCTTACAATCTGTAAGATTGATTTAAGATTATTTTTATTTATTAATAAATTTAATTTTGACTAAAAGCAGTCAACAACTTATAGAAAAACGGGTTAATAAATTTTTTAAATTAAAACAGATTAAATTAATTAATTAAAATGTATAACACAAACAACTAATATTACAGCCAGGCAAATCAAAAATTTACAGTATAATTATTATATCTGTTACGTTTTTTTGCAGAACAGCACTATGTATTTTTTGTAATTTAATCGTATAAAAGGTTTCCCTAGGGAAATAAATAATATATATATTTTTTAACTTTTAAAGATATTATCAGCATTTTTAAAATAAAATTAATAATGCATCATAAAGTTGAGGTAAATCTTTCTGGCTTAAGCTAGTAAAGTTAGTACAAATAATAGCAAATACCAAAAAGTCTCTTGACCCTCACTCTGCTTAGCTTTTTATTGTGCCATATAATCTAAGCGGGCTGCTTACATTCATAATTTGGCAATGGAAGAAGATAAAGCCTCAATGGACGTGGCACCTCTGAGAGCAGTCAAACTAAGCGTCAATTGACGCTAGAATAAGAAGAGACTCCAGTTGCAAACTTACTGCTAGATCAAAGCAAGAATTGGCTTACTTTAAGCAGCTGCCTTTTGGCCAAATTACACGCCGAGGCACATCCACAGCGAAGCACAAATACGTGATGCCAAAACGCATAATAAAGTAGATGGTCAAAGGAAGTGCGAGTGCTGGTACATGTGCAATTTCCTTTTTTGGGGTCCCGCGAGAGTTGCACTCAATTCAGAATATGAAATTAACAACGGTGCGATTGCGTAATGCGAAATGAGTTTGAGCAGATACGCATTTGTATATTTTGTATATTTTGTGTATTTGCGTGTGTGTTTTTGTGTGTGGTATGCAATAAATTTTCAATTTCCATGCATTTTGTAATTTTTTGGCGGCAGTGTTGTTGCGAATATGCGAACCGCAGCGAAGCAAGTCTAATTTATATGCACGTCACTTATACGCAATGTTGTACAAAATGCACAAGCGACCCGCATGCAATCACAATGCAAATGCTGCAACAAATGCCCCCTAAAAATGCCCCTACAAATGGCAAATATTACACAAGCGCCAACGACACCAAAAATTATGTACTCAACAATTTCTGAACGGATGTTGATTAGTATGAAATGACAAGGTCGGAAATGTAGCATACATAACTCGACAAAAAATGTGCGCTCTTATTAAGCATTTCGCATTCGCCATAAAACTGCACTCAAAAAATATTAGAGCTTCATTTTACAAATCGAGCTATGGTAAGAATATTTATTTTTATAAAGAGTTTCTATACTTACGAAATACATTTTTTTAAACGTGAAGTTTTGGCAGGAAAATTTCGAAAAATTTAAAATAAAAATAAAATAAATAATAAAATAAATCTTTCTATATTTAATTTTGAAACTTTCATATTAAAACTTCTTATTTAATTAAATTTCTCTCTCGACTCCTATGTTTGCTATTGGCTGCCTGATTTTAGTTAAGCAAACTTAAATGTTATTTATTAAATATTTGTATTTATGATTGAAAATAAACAAAGTTTATTTTATTACAATTCTGTGTAAACACAAATAAAATTTGGAAATTCGAAATATATTTTCTATTTTGCAATCTGGAATTGATAAAGAAAATCTATGATTTATGGAAAGACCAAAAACGGAACATGTTTTAATTGTATTTGTTTTTCTCTGAGTGTAGTCATTGATTGCACATGGGACACCGGATCCACTTGACCACAGCACTGGAACGTGGATCAGAGCCAATAACCAGCAACCAGTGGACGATTTGGCATTTTGGCCTTCTAATTTCTGTCTGCAGCTAAGTGGCCCGGCACAAGTGCAGCGAAGTGTGCATTGTGTATCCTCAAAGGGACGTGTGTGTGTGTCTGTGTGTGTGCGTGCGTGTGTGTGTTTTAGATCTGCATTAATGAGCTGTGCACAAATGCAAGCGATTTTATTGCTTTAATTTGGTGATTTAATGTTGTCGTTGATTTAGTGCCATTTGCTCTTTCAGTTCCCAGTTTGCAGTTGTTGCTCATATTAAAAAATTACATCCCTGGCTTAGTGATGCGTTGTGTTTGCTTTGCATGAAACAGATCTTGTGGGAGGAGGGTAAGAGATTCACAGAGTTACTACAGATTCCATGTGTGCATGCAGTTTATGACTTCCCGCAACAGCTGAGCTTAATGTTTTGAAGAGACAATAATATCTACGCTATTAAAGCATTTTAATGTCTTATTGGTAAGGAGTCGCTTGTTACATTCAATACTTGTATCGAAGGAGTTCAATAAACTCATTCATATCCTTAAAGGACGTTATTTGGCACTCACATAAAAGCGTGCTTAAAAATCTTAGAATAATGATTTCGCATAATATACATTTACCAAATTAAGAATATTATTTTTTAAGTAATAGTTAATAATTACATGTTCTCAAAAATTACAATATTCAAATATTATTAAAAGAATTGTTCTTTTTTGATGACTTTAATTTGGAAGTGCATAAATATAGATTTGAATTCTTAACTGCTTAGCAACTTTTCTCGTATTTAGCTATACAATATAAATTTGTACAAAATCAAAGAAAATGAAATGAAATTTTCTTGAATAATTATGATTATGCGTGTAAACTAAACTTAAATATTTTAGGGTTAAAGTTACTTTACAATTTTCAATTTTCTTATATCCCTTTTAAAATCTAAAATATACACTAAGCAGAAAGAGAGATTTGCTAAATATTTTGTAAAGAGCATAATACCACTGATGGACATGATTGTTGATAAATTATGTTGGGATATTTCAACCTAACTCTCAGCATGACCCATAACCGTCTAATGACATTCAAATTATCAATCGTTCAGTCAAACTGCGAAATGGACCAACCATTTAAATTCAATTGGAGCGGAAACTTTACAAATGACTTTCTGCGATGCCGGATTAGCATACAATTTAAAGCTTTTCAATCACACATAAATCACTAGAAGTGACTGGGCCTGGCCGAATAGGTAGTCCAACATACGCCCAGAAAGTTTTCTGCAAGTTGGCAGAAAATTGTGTGTACTAAATCAGTCTGGGAAAGGCAAGGGATGAGATGTGAGCATGGGGATAAGTTGTCCGTTGAAGCAACAGTATAAAAAGTCTATTTTTCAAAATGCAATGCGAAGAAATCAAACGGATATCGAAGAAAATTTATGTACGTCTATTTAGCTTCGAGCCGAGTATTGAGCGCACGAGCGAACAAATATTAAGTATACGCAGCGTGAATCGTGCAAAGCTAAGCGCATGGATCTGTTTTCTGTGTGTGTGTGTGTGTGTGTGTGTGTGTGCGTGTATGAGCAGCACAATTAAATTGGATTTATGGTGCGCGTGATTGCAAAATGAAGTTAATGCGCATACAAATACAATAGCCAAGAAAACATGAAGCAAGTTCAGCGAAAGAAAAATGGTTCTTGAACTTTTTGAGTGCACGGAAATCGTACCTTGTTTGTCATGTCATCAATAAAGGACACGACGAGCAAGCAGCAGTTGAACGGGGCAACACCATCGGCAGATAAGAAGGGGCAAAGCAAATTGAATGAGCATATTAAAAATAAAAGGAGAAAAACATCATAGAATCCGAGAGGATTTCTCTGCACAGGAAATGCCAAGGAAATGAAAGTCTGCACGCCCAACTGGACATATTTCACTTATAAGCAACAACAACAACAATAAATTGAGCGGCGAAGCGCATCAATGAAATATTTATGAGTGCCACCATGTAGATTTATGTATGTTGCCCGACTGTCTGTCCGAGCCAAGGGCGAATCGAGATGGGTATTGACCGGATTAGACGTTGTGTAACAAATGTTTTAGCTGTTCTCTTGCTGCTTTTGCTCTATGGAATACTTAAAGCTGAGTACAATTTTAATTAACTATAGTTAAAAGTTAAGAGTTAAAAAGTTCATGGTATGTATGACATCATGCTGGAATTTTTGTATTTAATAGTATATATGATTATATTACTTCCTCAATTTAAATGGGATTGCATTGTTTGCAGCAGAAAAAGGAACCGTATCACATTTAATTAAAAAGCTTCTTCTTTGCGAAACTAGTTTTCATTGCTGTCTTGTGGAAACATATAATAGATTTTCCCCTAATGAGTTTCACATTTCGTGCCAACGTCCAGTTTCTTTGCAATAGTTTGGTTTTTGTTTTGTCCATTTTTATAACAGCTAAGTTTAGCTGACTTTTACTTTAAGTTTCTACAAATTTAATTGAAGTACGATTACTTAATATACATCATCAATTTTAATTTATAATCAACTTCATTATATTCACAGAATTGAAATGAACTAAAGCAGAATCAGTTGAATAAGCATTAAGAACTTTAATCTTAATTTATTAATTTAAAATTCATTAGATTTTTAAAATTGCTATTAGGGATACCAGTTTTTTGCACCTGCTTTTCCAGTAAACATATTATTTATATGCCAAGTTAAATTAGTTCTACAATTCCACGCAAGAAATAATTTTAGATAAGGAAGGCCCTAAAAATTTGTATTTTCTTGATTAATTACAGTAAAAGTCGAATACTATTGTTTGAGACATAAATCCGAAAAGTCGACCCTTTATTGCGACAAATTGTTTGTCTTACTGGACCACAATGTAGCCGGCAACCGCAACACAACTGACCACTAAACATGCCGCACCACACTGGGCACCATCCTCGGGCGGAGGCAATAAAATAATATTGTTTTATCTAACTAGCTGCGCAATGCACAGCAACAAAGGGACAAATGGCAAAAGGAGAAACGAAGATGGGGAATTCAACACGAATACTACATATACACCGTGCGGCCCGCGTCCGCCAGGCCTCCAAAGCCGAGACCCTAAAACTACCAGAAAGCGAAAGGAAAACACTAAAATGCGGTATCAGAAGCCACAAGACGACGGCTGCAGCGATGAGCGATCGAATAATGTGTTGGCCATGTCTGGGTTATGGCTAAAATGTATAGGCCCACATTTCACATACCCTGCCAGAGAGCATTTTGCAAGGAAAACTTATCCCTTAATTCGTTTTATTTTTATTTTTACAAATTTATTTATGTTTAATTATGATAGATTTTTTAATATTCGTCTAGAAAAACTAAGCACTTTTGTATGATTTATATTTAACAGCTGTGAAAATTGAAATATGAAATTGTTTAATGATGATTTAATATGCAAAATTAATCTTTGGTCTGTAAGAGTATGTCATTCTCGACGTGCCTCAGTTTACAGCTATTTCTGATTTTTTCTGGCCCGAGACAGAAGACAAACATATGTTGAGGGCTGTGGCATGAATATGTCCGATGAAGTTGGCTTTATGTTGAAAGAGACAGAAGGGAACCGTCTATGGGCTGGCTTGCAAATAGATTTTTCATCATATTTTTTGCCTATGCTGCAACGCACACATAGACACACACACACACACTCGGTGTGTGTGTGATAAATGCTTGCCTAGTGCGTGTGTGTGTGTGTGTGTGTGTGTGCACTGTTGAAATTTCAATAATAACATTTGTATGAAGCTGTTTATGTCCTCATGGTCCTGGTGCTGGGCTTGTTCCTGGTGGTTGCCTGCCGTTGACAATCTGGATGACAATCACATCGAGGCCTTCATCCCCGTTCCCCATCACCCCTCCCACACCCCGTCTCTCTCTATTATGTACTTGCATGTACTTAATCGTGTCGGGTTTAGCAGTCGGGTCGCGTTTGTCTTTTGTTTGCTGCCTTATTTTTATTATATTCATTCAACCCATGCCAGCCAGCACCACCCGGCACCACCCTGCAGACCCACACATGTCAGCAAAAATCGTTTACGCTTCATTGTTTTACTCAATTTGGTTGATTTTTGCTGTCGGCTTACTTTTTGCGGGTTCTCTTTTGACGGCAGCTTACAATTTTACTGCGAATTTACTGCGAACTGTATGCAAAGTTTGCTTTTTGCTTGCCACATTTCCCGCAAATAAATTGAAAAGTTGGGAAAGAAAAACGGGAAAATATGAAAAAATGAAATAGCAACGCTTTGAGTGCTTAACTCTATTTATCGGGCATTGGCCAAAATGACTGATGCCCCCAAAAAGCTGATTCTGGAATCTTATCGATTGATTTAAGCCACAAAAAGCAGCTGCTCTTTTTGCAACCGCCAATTGTGCGGCTTAGTTGTAAGTCTTTAATCAAAATTTGTGGCTAAATACCAATTGGCTTACAAAAAAAGGAAATCTAACTCAATAGATTGAATATTTGAGGCATAAAAAATTTGCAAGCTCATATTTGAATATGACGAGCAGGTTTTACTCACTGCACTTCAAATTTTATCATCTATTAAATATAAAAACAATTTCGCAGAATCATCCACTTCTTGTTACTGTTTGTTAAAGTCAAGTTATTAAGAAATTGCGCATCAGACATTTTATAACTGAAATATTTTAATTCAACTAAATTCACATATAAATTAATATACTTGTTCTTATTTTATTCTTTTATAATTTATATATATTAATAATAATTGATTACTCAATTGCTTCGATAATGTAGTAAGTAATCCGATTATAAGCAATAGATCAAAAGAACAAATAAAATCACATAAGATTCGAAAGGAATGAGGGAAAATTATGACCAATTAACAAAATGCTTTGAAAATTCTAAGTATAATCATTGTAATTGCTTAAAGCCTAAAAGACGCGGCATTGTTCTAGAAATCATGGTACTTCAAGTCAACCCACTAAACCTAATGAGGCATTAAACTGCCGTTAAACAACGTAAGCGTTTTATATAATCCGAGGGCTTCAGACAGCTACAACAACAGCAACAACTACAACAAATATTAATGTGCCACTTGAGTGCGCAACAAAGGCAACAACAACGAAAATACCGAAAATAAAATGAAAAAAGATGGCCAAAAAATCTGGGAGGATGCATTAATTACGCAAGGATTTTCGCACAGACACACAAAAATGTAGTTGACTTTAATATTTATGGTCTGTGCGCGAAAGCCAAATGTGCTGCTTATATAAATAACTGAATGGAATGCCAAACAGCCAAACAGCCAAGCAAGTAGCAGGACTGGCGGAAAGTCGGACAGCTTAAAGTATGCGTCCACGCATAATTATATGAAATTTCGAAATAATTATAAATAATGCAGAGAGCGCTGAAAATGCTACCGCAATGCGAAGAAGCACTTGCCACATCCGACGACGCCAGCACCTGGCTGCCACAGCCAGCTGAAGATGGCGACAAAATGCCGAGTGGCGAGCATTATCCACCCACCCACCAGCAAGCAGCCTTGAGTGTTGCCCACCCGCACTTAACCATGACAAAAATTCCGCTTCCGTTTGGCCGTAACGAGCATTGGCAGAGAGAGAGAGATGCGTAACATTAAATCAGCTATGACACAACAACAGCAACAACAACAACAACAACAACACGCTGATTATGTTGCACTGCAGTGTAAAATGTTGTTTTGACTTTCTGTTCAATTGCTGTTTTGCTATTGCAGCCGAATATCGAATAGCAATTAGAGCTGACGAACGAAGTGCATAAACCTGCTCAAGTAGCTAAAATGCAGTAGTTGCTACCAAAACCCAACTGCAACACAGCGTTTTCTCCACTGTTCACTCGGTTGGGCATGTCATTTAGATAAGGACACTTGATTGCGCCAGTTGAGCAGTTCTAAGCAGCAAATGCAATCAAGAAACATGGAAATCAACCAAATCAAGCATTTCGTTTTATTTTCTCAGCAATTTTAAAGGGATGGAAAGACACAAATACAAACACTAATGACAACTACTGAATTATATCTCTATTAAAGATAGATAGTTCGATTATAATGAAGAGGAAATAAAAAATTAGCTGCTCATTATTTATTGCATAACAAAAATACGAGAACAAACCTTTAAAATGCTCTGTTTTCTGCTCAATCTTCGTTTGTTATGCTTTCTCATAATTGAAAACTGTCAACAAATTTGAAAAGTCACTTTAATTATGCTCCAAATGAATTTACATTCATATTAATTTTCACGTTTGTTTTACTAAATATAAATTTCTGCTACCAATCAAATTGAATCATGTCAGTTGTTGTTAATTGACTACGGATAGGATTACCGCAACGGATATACGAGAATAAATATTAAAAAAAAAATTCTTTTTTTTCCGTTTGAAAATTAAATTTATTTCGATAAGCCTATCGCAACTAAACCGTAGGAACTTCTGCCAAAAATGTATATGACGTAAGATATGTGTATGTGGTGTGACAGGAGCTTAATAGGTTTTCTAACGTTGTGTCAAAAACAGCAGTAAATTGGAGCTTTGTTTATTCACTTTATATTCAAATTGTATAAATAAAAACCGCATCGCGAATTTCGTCTCTGTTGTTTATTTTACATTTTTGTTTTAATAATATTTCAATCTCTGTCCGTACCTAATCTCATTTTCTGCAACAGTGCACAACAGCGCGACTCTGTTCGCAGTAATTTGATTCCACAGCAACACACACTCACCTATATAAATATATATATTATAAATTCCGTGGTTGTAAAAACCGTTGTTTCGTTTATTGCGCGATGTTTTCATAAACAGTCGATGAAACAAATTGCAAATAGCCTGCTCGACCCTCACCTGTTCAACATTGTATTTGTTGTTAGTTGCTATCGATTGAAATGAAATGTTATTTATGGCCAAAAATGTCAACGGCAGATGTGCAACCGACTCACTCTCTGGTTCTCATGTCCTGCTGCGGGTGCCATAATAAAAATAACATAATTCGCTGCACAGGACCTGGCTCCAGTTGACCTATCTGTTACCCATGCCCCAGGGTCGGAGCTTTTGTTAACGTTGCCATTTTATTATTATGCAAGGGTCGCGTAATAAGCCAACAACAATTTTATGCCATTTTTATTGTTCTTATGCGGATAGGTAATAACTTCAACTGTAAACGTTTTATGGCCAACAAAAGACTTGCTACCGTAGGCTGGAAAACTATCTCCATCAAGTATTTCGTAGTTGGTTTATGGCATAGAAATCCTTATCGTTAAATTGGCTCTCGATTGAAATTGAAAATCTTATCGTTAAATCATTCCGTGACTCCGATGGTGGATTGCAGACTGACGTATTTATCGGGCCAATCAAATTTATCAGTTGTCACGGCAGCTCAACTGGAAATTTATTGTTGCTGGCATATTTATTGAAGTGCCATTATGGCCACATAGCGTGCTGGCTGCGAAAAAACTGTCAGTAAGTTGTCGCAACTGCACATTCGCCATTTAACAGCTCATCAAGCCAATACAAGTGCAACATGGAACTTTTTTTTAAACCAGCAAATGGGTTTATTAACAATTCTTTCTAATAGATGATTTATGAAATTGTCCCTTACAATTAATTAAAGCTATTAATTAATACCTTTTATTTTTATTTTCAATGATAAACATAATTCAATTTGATTTAAAAAAAACCAAAATATTTGTGTAAACTATTCACAATATACCCATCGTTATCATAATACGGGGTAAAAATTCCGTTTAAACCTTGACAATCAGCAGAGCATAATTTGTACAACAATTTCCGTCATCCGCATCAGCTAAGCAGGCGCAAGCAGCAAGGGATTCGGATGAGCTGAAGCAACGGATGCCGAGCTTAAGCCGATTTCTGCACCGGGGTTGATATCAGGGTCGGGGTTGTGTTGGGGTTGGTGTTTGGGCTTGGGGTTGTGGTTGGTGGTTGGGGGTCGGCACGGCCTGTCAGACAGCAAACTGTGGTCAAAAGTCACAAGTGCGTTGAACTTCAGCGAAGCGTAAATGTTTTCTCGGCCTGGTTTTTGTTATATTTTATTTTCTTTCTTGGCCATAGTTTTGCTTTTTGTATTTTGCCGCCCCGGATATTTTGTTGCTGGCAATCGATAAGTCGGGCGTTAGCTTCAGACCATTGGGTTTGGGCCGTGCTGGGTCTGCGGCTGATTAGTACAATTTCAATTTTCACGCGGACATATTTGTGTGTGAGTAGCGGGTGGTGGGGGTTCCGATATTGGTCTTGTCAGACACAGAATGAAGGTCATTCGATTTGATTGAGCAATATTTTTGTTTGCTTGGGGTGATTTTGCACGAAATTTATGTGTTGCTGCTGCTCCTTCACAATATTGCCCAGTCATTCATTTTTCAAATATGTCTTTCTTGTTTGGCAGCCCAAACAGGCAGCCAGACTACCAGCTGTGTTTCCAATCGCTTATTTATATATGTATGGCTCTTTCCACTTGTGTATACTTATAATGCAAGTCATTTATCGGTGTTGGATTTATCCTGAACCAAAGCCCGCCATTTTTTTTTTTTGTATGTAACTTGTTTTATTAAACTTGTTTGCTCACACCTAAGAGGTATTTTTAAATTTGTGTAGGACATGAGAAAATGAAGTAAAGAATATAAGCAAAAATTTATAAACAATTTTTAATCAATTTAAAATAAAAATAAAATGGAATAAAAAGCGGGGTAGTAACTGTCGAAATATGAAAATATTAAAACGTACCAGAAATGTTTGTTTGATAGTCTGAAATATTTCATTCACATATATTTGTGTATCAAACAAAAATGTTTTTCTTAATTAAATTCAAGCAATTTAAGCAATATGCTCCTATTTTCGAATTATTGACAATTTTTTGGAAGAGTAAATAAACTCGTTACATTATTTAAGTAGATTTAAGTAGATTTGAAGTGTGTTTTTAAAAGCAACACACGTACATGGACTACTCAGTTTAATCTTAGATATATTGTGATTTCACTCAGCTTAAGCATAAGGATTTATGGAGGAGAGGCTCTTTTAATCGAATATAAAATGCAAGATCTGCAGCAACAGCAGCAGGAGAGGGAAAATGAAATGAAAATGAAATGTGATTCATAATGAAATGAAATCTTATCATATTTCAGCCAGTTGGCTACCTTCTCTGCAATATTGTTTTCATACCCGACCGGTTTGTTTCTGTCTGTTGCTGCATTTATTGAGTGAATGCTGCACGTAGCAGCAGCAGCAACATGAAGAGCAAAAAACTGACGATAAAAAACCAACAATTTTATCGTGGCGGCATCAAAATCAATTCGTTCAATTGGATTTGCGGCAGCACTCGCATTGCTTATATATGGCAGAAACGGAAAAAAAATACGAAACACAATTTATAAAAGAATGCTGTGAAAATCAAATAGGTTTTTTTTTCTGTATATTTTAGGTAAACTCTTAAATAAAGAAAACAAAGTTAGAAACAGAAGCTGTAAAAAGATTTATTTCTATTACTTTTTAGAAATGCTATCTACTATTATTATTATTCTCTAGGAAAATACTGAAATTTAGAATTTCTTCTATTAAATTGACGCAGAATCCATCTTGAGAGGAAAATTAAATAAATTTCTCTTTTAATTATGAACATTCTAAAAAATAATGTAACCCTGGGTTTTTCTTTGTTATTGCAAAGAATAAATTTGTGGTAAAGAGAAGAAAAACAACAAGACTCACCAGTCGTTGGATTGTGGCGATTGAGATTGCGTGGCAGTGTCATCGTGCAATCGACGTTGCCACCAGTCGCTGCTGAGCTGGTGAGCAGCACGTTGCCACGGCTATCGACGAGGGCAGTGCCACCGCCGGCGAGATTCAAGGCGGCCGTGTTGCGCGCATAATTTAGTGTTGCCGCATGATGCAATTGGCTGGCCTTTGGCAATGTCATTAGACCGGGATTATAGCTGACGCTGCTGCCCGACACAACAACGGAGGAAGTGCTAGGTACGCCCCCACTGCCCCCGTTGCCACCACCACCACGTCCGAATGTTTGTGTGCCACCGCCGCCCATGCTCTTGATTTGCATATGTTGTTGTTGTTGTTGCTGTTGCTGCTGCTGCTGCTGTTGTTGCTGGTGTTTGTTGCTGGTGCTGTAGGTTACATTGGGCAAGTTATCCACGGCTTTTGTAGCATCTACAGCAACATTATTCAGTGCATGTCCACTGCCGCCAGCTTGTTGTTGCTGCTGCTGCTGCTGCTGCTGTTGTTGCATGCCTGTGTTGGCGCATATATGTGGCGGTGGCGGCTTCGATGCCTCATTGGCTGCTGCGGCGGCAGCGGCAGCCGCTTGAAGCAACATTGTCGCCTGGCCGGCCTGATCCTGGCCATGGCTCTCGACATCAACAATCACATTGGCGCTCTGCGAGTGGCCCATATGATAATGGGCATGCTTGATGGGCTCCGGCGGATACGGCACCTGTTGGTGCAAGCTGCGCTGTTGGTACTGCTTCTGCAGAGTCTTCACCTCCAGCCGCGTCTTGTCCCGCTGATAGTAGACACCAGCGAAAATCAGCACATTTAATATGAGCAGGCTGCAACCGATGGCAATTGTCACGCTCAACGCCGTCGAATAGGCAGCGTATCCGGCTGCCTCGAATCCGGATGCCAATGTATCCGTTGATGCATTCGCCAGTGTTGTTGGCGCGAATACGCCGCCTCCATTTGCCGTATAGTTGCCCCCAACTGGTATACATGTTGTAAACATGTTGTTTGGCTCCACGGTTGTAACTGTAACATAAATAAAACAAGAGATTGTAAGACAGTGTCAGAGGCAGAGAGAAACGTTGCATGAAATTGTAGCATATTAATATGTGGCCTGTGCTATAAGGGATACAAAGCAAGGCAATAAAGTATCTTTTGGTCTCGTCTTGCATTAGTAATGTTATCTTATTACGTATACGACGTTTAGTACTAGTACTATTACTATTCTAAGTTAAAATAAACCAACCACAATTATGATGTTAATTTTATGATAATGAATAAGTAGTAAGAAATGAGCATGTTTACTTCCATATATTCGAAGCCTACCCCATTTAAATAATATTATTTAAGTAATTTTTAAATAAAGAAATTAAGTTTCTTTATGTAAGAAACGCTTGCATTAAATCCACAATACAAATTTTGGATCTATATTTATACTTAAAATAATATTTCTATAATAGTAGAAAATTATCATGAAAGTTATTCCTTTGCAGCATTAAGTTTAATATGCTACTTTTTTAAGACAACCAATAATTTCACCTTTAAAATAATTTCTTTGTTACTTGGTTCATCAATATCCATTCTCAAATATTTGATGTTTCAAAACACTGATTAATAGACCACTGTGGACACAATCATTGTTCATTTTGTTAATACAACTAAATAAAATAATGCTGTTTAGAAAAATGGCCTCAACACGTTTTAGCTTTTATAAAACTTTTTATTTCGTGAAATAGATTGACAAATTTTCTTTTTTAATTGCCAGCAACTATTGGTATTTAAATAAGTTAAAATACTCTGTCCACAGGCTATAATAGCAGTCTCTGTAATGGGATAACGCGATACGTGTAAACGATACGTGTAAGCTAAATGAGTTTTGGATAAATTTTCAGTTGTTCCATTCTATTTATCTTATGGCATGCAGGTAAATATAAATTGAAATGCAAACGACTGCGAAAACGGATGTGCTTCAATGCTTTTGAAGTTCACTCCCTGGAAAATGTATTTGTCAATGTGCTCAAGTGTCTATGTATTGTGTCTGTTGTTATTGTTATTGTTGTTGACAACAACAACGTCATTGTTGCTTTGTTGTGTTTGTTGTGTTTGTTGTGTGCCGTGTGTCGTTCGACTGTTTCGTTGATGTGCCTCAAGTGCTGTCTACTCTTGCCATTGTTTTTATATAAGAGCACATGTAGGTGTGTGTGTGTGTCTGTGTGTTGTCTTTGTGGAAAAGTTTTGCTTTTCAATTTTCTGCATATCAAACAATTCGACAAAGTTTCGCACCAGATTAAAGACTTGTGCACGTATTTTGCATAAATATTTAGACAATAAACCAAAAGTGCCATAATAAGCACACGAGCATTGTCAGATTGCTCTTCATATTTTTTTATATGAATAGCTCGTGTGAATCTTCGCAGCTGCCTAGTGGCTTCTGAGTGCTTTTCAATTTGCATTTAAGATTGGTATTCAATTTGACAAGTTTTTATTGTCGCTGTGTCGAAAATATCATCAGCACAAAAGTTATCCAATTTTACTTTGCATATGTTATTTTAAAGTATTCAAAAATAATGTATTTTGATTATATTTATTGTTTCCTCGTTATTTCTGCAACTATAACTATTTGCTTATTTTTGTGAAATTAGCGCACTATTTGTATAATCTGTGAAAGATAAACATAGATTCAAAAACAATTTATAATTGAGTTGTTATATATATATATATTATATATATATATATATTATATATATATTTCCAAAACTCTTATAACTATTTATATCCTGTTGGCTGATTTGTTTTTTTCTGGTATTGTGGAAGCCATAGATTTGTATAGAATATATAACAAGCCAATATTAATTGGAAAATTAATTTGTTTTTTTGAGATATTTTGGATATTAAAAATGTTTAGTTTAAGTAAAATTCTTGATTTTAATACTGTTTTTCATTCTTAAATAAGATAAACATTTAGCAATTAATTTTATCTTATGATTTGAAATGTTTTCATGGTGTATCTAATACCAATTATTCTGAGTGGCTAATTTTGTGACATTCAAAGGTCAGTTCAGATTTGTAGTACGTGTGAAGTCAATTCAAGTACTCATGAATGACGCCAACACTTAAGTAAGTACTCTTGCCAGACATATATTATTGCCAGACAACCACACACAAACACAAACACACACACACTGAGAGAATATAAGTAGTGTATTTTGTTTTTCTTCAATCATAAATATTTCTAACCCCAATGTTAGTTGTAGTAGTTGGGAAACTCTCAACCTGTCACTCGACAAGAGGTGAAAACACTTTGGACCCCAGCTTGTGCTGGCTGGCAATCTCATTGCTAAATGGCCTAGCCAGATAAGTGGCGACCTCTGGCAATAAGCTGAGCCTGATATATATTATTTATTATATATTATATATTTATATATATATATTTATATCAGAAGATGGCTGTTTAAAGTATGTCTAAATGCCCCCGACTCCAACTAAGCTTTTTATCAGAACGCTCCATTTTGTATTTAAATTCACGAAGAAATACGCTTTTTGGCATTTTCATGGTACATTTTCTATTTTAATTCCATTTAATTTTTATTTTAATTTTTGCATTCGTTTTACGGCAAGGACCGAGCGGTTGAATTAAAATCGTACTTTTACAAACAGCCAACGACCGCATGCTGTTTTTCAAGGACCTTAGATAATTATGTACGAGGACACATGGCTCGAGCAGCTTGAGTCAGATAACCAAAAGCTCGGTCTAAAAAAAAGACATCGCCTTGGCCTGGTCGTCCAGTGGCACATCCACATCGCCTAATGTTTAATGTGTCTTTAATTAGTGAAATGACAAAAAACCAACCATAAAATCAACTTAGCGTTCAAGTTTCCCATTTCTACCCTCCTCAGCCTACCCCACCCACTACTAACCCTAGTTGAATGCTTGCCATGCAAAATGTTTGCAATGCTGCGTTGCCTCAATTAAATAACCTTGCATAAATTAGATATCAGCGACAGCAGTTAATGCCTCCCCCCTGGAGGGGGTGTTGCCTCATTCAATAGCTGGGCATTTCAGAAGTAATTACCCAGTGTAGCAACACATCCCATCCCAAGGCAGTATTTCAATTTGAGCCGACTTATTGTGGCATATAGTTTGACATTTCATCATCGGTCGCTGGTTATAGATAACCAGCCCGAATTTTGGGCTGGTTATGCAAATTCTTTGGGAACAACTGCTGGAATTTTCATCTATAAGCGTATTTTAACCTGTCGATGTGCCATTTCACTGTCTCGTGTCTCGACCCACAATATATAAATATATATATATATATAATATATATATAATATATATATATATATATTTATATGCATTCATGCTGTGGCGGATTAGCGGATTTCTCTCTCAACATAGACGCAAAGACGCCTTTTACCTTGTGCTATATTTTTAAATTTTTTTTAGGTCACACTAAGTAGCATAGCGAGAAAGAGACGGAGAGAGGGTTAGAGAGAGAGAGAGAGAGAGAGAGAGAGAGAGAGAAAATAGAGAGAAGCAGGGTTATGCGTTCATCATATGCGATGGCTTTCTTATCCTTTTATATACAAGGAAATCCGTAAATGCTTCCAATGTTACCTCGTCATAAAGAAGTATGAACTGGATTAAGGAATATGATTCTTGTGCAGAGTGTTATTTGGACATATCGAATAAATTTCAATATATTTTAGGTGGATAATAATAATATTGCAGAAATATATAACGCTGAGTTTCTATCACAACTAAAGTCGCAAATAAATATCAAGTCAAAATCATTCGGAATAAAGTGAAGCATTATTTAATATGATGTACACTTATAGAGAGAAAGTAATTGGAAATTTAACAGAATACATAAAGATAATATCTAAAGAATTATTTCGTGATAATATCCATTAATATATTCTAAATTATTCTCCATAATCGTACTTCTTAGCATGAATAATGAATAATATATTTATCGATATTTATTTCTTGCAACAATTTAGCTGAAAGACTTCCATTTATGTAGATTTTATGTGCTCGTATTTCTCATTATAATTTTCATTCAAATAGTGGCATCCTGATGAATGCAATAGACAATAGGGATTTCTGGTACTTTATGTGCTAGTCACGCCTTCGGCCCACCACCCAAAAAAGAAAAAGAATTCCTCGAGCGCAACAAAAACCACACTTCAAAGTGAAAAGGAAGCGAATGAAAAAATAAAACGAAGAAAAAAAGAAAAATAAAAATAAAAAGAAAGAGAAAAACTACACCTAGACACTTCAACACATTTTCAACTGTTGAACGGGTTTTGGGGGTTTTCCGTTGCTTTCTGTGAACTGCAGGTTTTTCGATTTATGTGGTCGCTTTGTTTACAGAGACTTTGCTTTTGGTTTTTTTTTTCAAGCATTTTGGTTTGCATATATATATATATATTTTTTATGTATAGTTTTGGTTTTGTCTCTGGGCCAAAGTCACGACGCCGAGGCGACAACAACAACGAGAACGATTCCGACTGTGAGAGCCAAAGGTGCACAGTTGGCGAAGTCAGCGCAAATGAAAAGCATGTCAAAGTATGTCGTGTCCATATGACACTGAGACACTGTCGCTGTTGCTCTCTCTCTCTCTCTCTCTCTCTCTCTCTCTCTCTCTCTTAGTTTTCCTCTCTATATCTCTGTGTCTCTTTTCGTCTTCCTTTTGGGGTTTTGCCGTGTTTTGCCTGGCATAGCTGCCATGCCCTGCGCTGTGTCCTCGGCTGTCAAGCTGACAGCTGTTTGTCGCATTTCTGGCATTTTATCATCTTCTACTGCTACGCTTTTTTTTTTTTGTTTTTTTTTCATTTATGCTCTTTCAACCCACTGTTTCAATGGGTTTTTTTTCGGTGAGTTTGTTTTGCTGGAACAGATTTAGTCTTGCAGCATTGCTTCCTCTCGCACTAATTGAAACGAACATTTTGTTTACTCTTGCTGGTTTTTCAACCAACCCAGCCCACTTCAACCCAACCACCCCCCCCCCCCCCCTTTCTTTAGTTCCCAACCACAAGTCACTTAAGTTGCATCTTTGCTGTTTGTTCAGTCCAGGATATGCTGCTTTTGTGGCTCAATGTGCGCTCCTTTAGTGATTAGTTGTGTGTTCTCACAAAGTTGCATTTCTATCTCTTTCCGAAGTTAAAGTGAAAAATGCTAGTTGAATTAAATGTTTCTTTTAAACGTGAATCTTCAAGCAGAAACTCTTCATTTATATTTTTATACAGAACTTGAAATTGTTATTTTTTATTTAATTTTTTAAATTTTTATTTATTAAGTTAGACATTTATTTATATATGTTTGGCTTGGTTAGTAAGCTAAGTGTTTTCAGAGCTGTTTTCATTATTCATTATATTGCATTTTCGCTGCCGATATCAAATATTTTCATTTCAACGTAATGGCATTTAGTGCTAAAAGTTTTTACTGAGTATTTAGTACCTCTTAAAAATACTCCCGCATGTTTTGCATGTTGACCTTACCAGAGTGCACATTCCATATTAACTATGTGTATGCGATGGAAGCTATAAAATCCCAAGGTACACACAAGTTATTTGGTCTTCAGCAACAGCTAAGCCAACATTCCAATAACTTTTAATTTACACAACTTTGATGGCAAGCGAGCCCCAGAGCAAACCCCTGTCAAATGCCACGCCCAGATGCCAATGCGCCCATATTCTGCTGGTAGCTAATGCATATTGCATTGGCCAACTAGCTCAAACTGTGCTCTGCTTCTAAGTGCGAAAGAACTTCGCTTTAAATTTGACTTTGAGATAAGCGGACAGGGGCATGAAATGGAGCTAGGGATGAGGAGGAGATCAGGGGCACTTGCCACCCTGCCACGCCCACGCCTGTTTGAGTTGTTGTCGCTGTTGCTTGCCGCGTCTCTCTTGGCACACAGCTGCTCGGATCGCAGTTGGCAGCTGCCAGTGTTCCCGCAGTGTATGAAAAACGCATAGACCATCATCAAAGTTTGCCCTTAATTTAGGGTAAGTGTTGAAAAACTTCCACAGCGAGTTTTATATAAACTGGCATAATGAGTTTTACAGCTGGGGCGTTAAAAGTGTGTAAAAATTATGCATAGTTTGCGTTTTTGTAGCTAAAAGCAAAACGCGTCTTAAGATCAGCCAGAAGTGCGAATAAATAAAAAGAATCAAATTTGGAAGACCCCAAAGCAATGTAAACGAGAAATTTATGCACAATTTTTGTTGTGGCTCTCAAATGCGAATTCGCACAATAGACCCAATGAGTATTAAGTACGAGAAAAAGGATACTTGGCTACAGTGTCCGACACATACACACACACACACACTCACACACGTCGTCCAAGTATTCACATACTTAATACAGATTACAGTTGAGTGCATTTTCAAAAGTCAGCACTCGACACAATATAAATTCAAAAGCCAAAAGATGTCCGTCCTTCCGTCCGTCCGTCCGTCCGTCCACAATTTCAATAAGCAGCAGAGCGGCGCAGCTGGGGGTCGACAGTTGGGTCAGTTGGTCACACACATAGAAACGTCATGGTTCTGGCCCACACACACACACACACACACCAACACACACACATTAACAGTCACATACAAAATGCCAACTTTGCAATTTGCAATTTAACTTGAGAGACCACAAGTTGAAGTAAACACTGCCAGACTAGGCCCAAGCCCTGCCAAGTAAACAAATCCTTCTCCTCCTTCTCCTCCGGCCGGCAGCCTAAAAGCGTCTAGTGTTGATTCTGAGCTCATTCCCTCCCTCTCCCTCTCCCTCTCTCTATCTCTATGCCTTAGTCACAATAAATATAAAAAAAAACAGCAGAAAAATCTTGGCAAGAATTTATCCTTTTGAATTCACATTTATTTTTGACTAGCGCCGAGTTCTTTATCGACCCGAGCCGAGCCTCACATGGCGTATGCGTAATATTTCCCTTCTTATCAAAGTTATTAGGCTGGCACATGTGCGCTCATTCTGTGGCAACTGCTTAAATGTGGCTTTTATTTTTTTTGATTTACTAAAATAATTCATGTTAAGCCACAGAATATTTTGTGTACATTCGTAATTTTTATCGAAAAAATTGAATGCTTAAGCAAAAGTAATTGCTGATAAACGATGCAATCATAAATCAGGCTTAACAAACCACAAATTTGAAAACAGTTCTTTGGTTTCGAAAATCTGTAAATTTAATGTATATCAATACGGAAAAAGTGTAATTTTTATCCAAAACTATTGGTTTATTTTTGAAAAATAAATAAAATTCTGTGGCGAACAGTTGAAGAGTGTATTGTTTGCATTTTTTCATTTTTTTTTTTGTTAAATTTTAATGATAAATGCATTCAGTATCATTCAGGCTTTTAGTGCTTGGTCTCAATAACTTTTAATATCAGTCTTTCTGAGCCGGTGAATTCATCTCATCTGCAGTTGCAACTATTGATTAAATTGCAGCATTTTAAATTTAAATTTTCATTTTAAAGACAGTAAGTGGTTTGCTGTCATTTCATTTTCGCATTTATTTGTTTGCATTATTTATGGCAATGTAGATTAGAGCAAAAGATTAAATTGAAGAAATTAAATTATTTTACCCAAAGCAATATAAATGTCATATATCAATTTAGATTGGATTCTCAATTTGTGCACCATTTAAATAAAAGTGGATAACAGTTTGCATTCGGGTATAAGGGGAAAACTAAATGTGAATTAGAAAAAGGTGGTTGAAGAGATTTAATAATCCTCTGGATATGCTCAGATTGGTTATGTCAAGTATCAACTTTTAAGCTGGGTTAACTAAAATTGAGTTCATTGGGTCTTCCGACTAAAATGTGTTGGTTTCCCAAAAGGCAATGAAAACTGTTTTTACAGCTGTCCATGTGGGAATATGTTTTTTACCTTTGTCAAATTTACTTATTGAATGACAACAACAGAAATGAAGAACTTGTATCAGTGCTAAAGAATTGGTCACGTTGATAATGATTTAGATTTTAATGTATTTTTTTTTGTATATTATATATATAAAATATGTATTAAAGGACTACATAATATTACTTCAAATTAAGCCAGGTTGATAATAAATATTTTTGGAATCTTAACTTAACTTAACCTTCACTAAATATATGCGAGCAAAGAGTAGCCATTTACAATTTCAATAAAATATTCCATTAGCTGAAAATCAAAATGTCAAACTTGTCAAATTTTAAGAAATTTATAAATTGGTATTTTAGTTTGTTCAGGCACAACTGACAGAGAGAAAACTGATGTGTGTGAATATCCCGAAAGGTAATGGAAAGTTTTAAATTTTTAAATAGAACTGCTGAAGTGCATAAGCAAATCGTTTGACATTGAATTTGCTCTGCTTTTAGTTGTATATATATATATATATGTATATATATTATTTTTGGGCATCTGGTTGACTGTTTCTGGCTCTCTGTGTGATTGCTTGTTTGCCAGCTGCTGGAAAGATAGCCTAACTGACTGTTGGCCTGGCCTTTTACTTACTTAACAAGCCGAGTGAAGTGATACGGCAGATGGTATGCTTATTTGTACTGTAATGGTAGGTCGTGGTACTTACCACCCAATATGCCATTTAAATAGGCTGAGCCATTCAGGCCGCGTCCCTTCTTCATCATCAATTGTTCATCGACAAGCAGCAGTCGAGACGACGACGACGACGATGAGGATGAGGAGGTTGCTGTGCCAGCTGCGATGCCAAATGGATCTGGCTTGACGGGTCCCTCGTACAATTCCATATCGTCGTGATTGCGAAATAGATTGTGCCGGGCTATCACATCCTCCATTCCAGCGCGATGAAGCTCGGGTATCAAACGCAGCCAAATCGACAGTTGGTGAGCCCGAAAGTGATTCTTAATGCGCGGCTTCATGCCTATTTAGATGGTTGCCATTGGTTTTTATGTTTTTTTTTTTGTTCATTTTAGAGAAAAAAGACAAGAACAAACGACAACAAAAGCGTTAATATCAACATCTTTGTAAAGTGCTACTTGTGACAGGCGGTATTCATACATGCAAATTCAAAGACACCCGATGCCAACTATTTCAGTTGCTAACTGTTGCTCTTATTTTGTTTGAGGCATTTGCATGGCCTAAAGGTGAGAAACTTGGCAATTTAGGACACCCCCACTTCCTCAACATTCCCAGTCTGTAATTCCCATGTAACCTGCTTGTCTGGCTTGATGTCTTGTTTATTTACCTGACTGAGCTGCTCAATTTTTGATGCCATTTGCTGGGGCACAGAATGAAATTTACTTGGGCTTGTGCCTGCCACAACAACTGGGTCTCAGATGAGTCAATGAGGCCAAGCAATGTGTTCAGTGTCAGTTTGTTTATTTAGCAATCAAATCTATATTCAGACTGTTAGAAAACCAGTTTAATTTGAATATCAGTGTCGGTTAAAACATAACGAATGCTAAATACTCTCAATGGAATACAATTTATATAATTACATTGTTTAAATTATTTATTAATTAATAGTTAAAAACAGGCGACAATTCAGAAATAAAATACTTTAAAACCTTAACTTTTTTTCCTAAACCATTTTTCTTTATTTTGTTTTTTATCATAATATATTCGCCTATAAAAATACTTTTAGTACAGAATTATTTTATAAGAAAAACCATCGATAAGGTAAGTTTGTAGCTTTAAACTTATTAAAGGCATGTTGATGAAAATAAACGATAAGATATTCCTGGCACATTGAACAGATGAATGGAAGGTAATTTAAGTTCAGATATTCTTGTCGAGCACACAAATCTGAGAAATTGACTGACTCAGTTGCATTTGAAGTGGCAACAACACGTGTTAGTGCGAATTCGTGAACAAATATTGCAAGCATTTGGATGCTGCATAATTTACGCAGCAGAACCTTAGAACCCAGACAACAATGGCATATATAAGTTATCCTTATGAGGAGCAGCCATGTTCGATACGTATACGTAATCAATTTGCAAGAAATGCGTCTTTTGTGTCCGGGGCCATTGTGCGGACAGCTGTGCTGTGCGTATTCGCATAATTCCATTTCGATGCGATACGGTTCAATTCGATTCGATTTCGATTTCAGTTTTTATTTTTATTTTTTTTTTTTTTTTTTTTTAGCATGTCAAATCAAAAATCAAAATCAGGCGTGGGCGTTTGCTTATCCTTTGCAACAACATCCACATCCCTTGTGCGTCATTGGCACAACATTGAGTCGTGTGAGGCAGAAATCTTTCAAGAACGCCCCTGTGCGTGTGGCACTCAGGCACACACACATACACACACACACATGGAATACGGTCGAGTGTGTCAGATGTCGATCACGGCTTGTCCCTTCAATTAAAATCAAACAAAAAGCACGTTACATAACAGTTTTACTTCACGATATGTATCGTACTTCAATGTTAACACATGCGTAAAGTGCGTGTGGGTGTGTATGCCTCCCTGCTCCCTTTCCTCATATATATATAAGAAAATTGGTACATCCACGCACAAGGCGCCACAATATCCATTTGCCCAAACCGTTGCGTACTTTTCATATACCGTTATTCGCGTGTCTTTTTTTTTATAACTGGCTGTCATGTAAGTAAATTTTTTTATGTTCCCCTTAAAAAAAGGCATTTTGAATTTGCTACCTTTGAGAAAAAAAAAAACGTAAAGGCGTTTTGCTTTAGACACTTTTTAGATATTCTACTCTCATCTTGTATGCAAAAAGTAATATTGATAAAAATAACGTATAAGCATTAATAATATAAAGACAGATGTTCAAAATAGTTAACGCTTTTTTTTAAATTTTATATTATAAATTTATGAACTTAAAAAGGTTAATGTTTAACCTGTAGCATTTTTTTTTTATTTAATAAATGAAATTTATTTGTATACATTTAGAAAGAGAGCATCCAATAAAAGAGCATTTCAATTTAATTACTCTTCCGGTACTTTTTGATAATATTTTTCGGTACTAGACACAAAATTGTGAAAAATGTTTAGCCAAATAACATTGGCGCACATTTGACGCAGCGGCATCATTTTTGTGCACTCATAAAGCGTTATGTGTTCGTGCTTATCTGCCACACTACGTTCCAAGGTGAGGGGTGTATTAGCGGTCGAGTGGCACAAGGCACAAGTATGCAACGTATGAAACTACCAAAATACTGCCTTATGTTTGTTTTATTTTTTAAAATATATTTTATTCACAAGCTTACATTTTATGAAATAATTCAAAATGTTTTTAATCATTTAAATAATTGAGCAAGGTTTACAATTGAAACCAAATACAGGATGACACCAAGTCGAGCAATTCTGTTTGCCGTTTGGATTTGTTAGGCTCTTTCCCTTTTTACATGTTACTTCCTGTTGGTAGCATTCAACTGCCACTCGAGTATTGCCTGATTTAGCTGTACTCTCTTCTTCCGCTGCAATGTTGATTTTGCACACCTTAAACAACTTCCACCTCCAATTCTCCGCAGCCCCCGCAGCATGTTTGCATGTACACGCTGTGCGTTTTTTTTTCTGTGTGGTTCGTCTTTTTGGAGCCATCTTTAAAATTTAAATTAAATTTGATCCCTCTTTGTGAAGCTCACATTTCAAAGCATCCTCAAATTTGTATAGCTTTTATCTGGCTATTTCGCGAATTCTTTTACGCGTTGAAATTGCCTTAAATAATTTTTTACGGTACAAATACATTATGCGACTTATGAGCCACTTTTATACCATTAAAATGGAAAATAAAGAGTATCTTGATCTTGTGTATTTGCCAGCAACAGGCAGACTTAGCCAACTTCAAATCACACGGGATAAGCCAATCCGCTTGGCTTTCAACTTGCCTCAAACCGAAGGCACTGTTACGGATATATTACGGAAATTAAACGCACTTCTGCATAAAATGAGAACTAAAATAATCCACTTAATTCACATAAAGTGTATAAAGTATACCAGGTATTTTTTAACTCCTAAACCTTGTTGTTCTTCGCTGCTAAGCCTGAAAATGTATATGTTTTGTTTTGTTTGTGTGACTGAGCTTAAATACTTTTCCCAACTAAAGTGCACACAAATCTATGTCATGTCTCACCGAGGCAACAACTGTGTGAAGAGGCATTAAAAAAAGATAAAGTGAATGGGGAAACTTTTGCGGTCTCACCTATTTCCAAATACTTTTGATGCAATGGATCATAGTTTTCCCAGGCGATGCTGCGAAAACGATTGCGCTCCTTTGAAACAGGCAGCACCGAGTCCTGGCGATGATGTTCGTTCGGATTGCTGTGTAGATGCCAGGATAATGAAGAAGAAGAAGAAGAAGAGGTAGAAAAATAGAGAAATAGAGAACACTTTAGTTGAGTGTGTGCAAAAAGAAGTTTGTTGTGTTGGCGGATCTGGGGCAATTTTTTTATTCTTGTTGAATTTATACACTCTGAGAAATTATATATTTGAAAGAGGAAAAAATTATACGTTAGTTTCACATGAGATGGATACTTTAAAAAGACACTGATTAGAAAAGGATTCACATTTACAATACACATTTTTTTTCTTAAGTTCTTAATTAATTAATTAATTTTTTAAGATTTGGTATGTGCAATTTGGAATAATTTTCTAATTACAACTATCTTTAAACCTTTCCCGGATATTTACAAAGCAATGTATTTATATTTTGCAAAGTGTTGCGTGTACAAGCCGAGAATGCTGCAATGCAGGTGATTTATTTTGTTGCAAGTAGCAGGTGTGGTCGAACTATTACTGAATGCACCGGCAGCAGTTGAAGCAACCACTTTCTTTGTGCAGATAATCAGCACTAAATGTTGCACATGAGAAAAGTGCTAAGAGTGGCAAATGGTTCGACGCTTCGATGACAAATTACGGTAAGTGGCTTAGCGCAACGAGAGTGGGAAGTGGGTAGGGATTTGAGGGTGTGGTGGGGTGGGGGAGTTAATTAACTTTAACAAATTATTTAACTTACCCAGTTCGCGCAAAGTTCGTCCAGTATATCATGACGGCCTCTGACAACGCCGTCTCCGACTTGGTATAGTTCTGCGGAAAGTGACTGAAGCCATCGACGAGCGGTGCACCGAATATGTACGGCAAATCCTCACCATGCACAGTGCCCATGCGTTGCGGATAGTCGCCATCTTTGGTCTGATAGTCGAACACATAGAAATAGCAACGGCCCGCCGGTTGCGTAGAAGCCCCCGACAATGTCGATGCGGCCGCATTCCCCGACGAACTACCTCCACTGGGCGTCGATGAGCTGATGGGCGGTGGCGAATTGGCTGCCAGTATATCGCCCGTGCGCACAATGGGCGCCACAAATTGAGCATCGGATAGCGCCGCAACGGCCATATCGCGTGTGTTAATCGGATGCTGGGACGTGCGATCCCAATCCGTGTACTCGTTGACAATCTGTGCACAGACAATAGGAGGATTGTAATTAGTCAGCGATACAATTGACTTAAAGTTAAGGAAATCTCTTTTAACAAATAGAAAAAAAATTTATAATTTTATTTTTATTTTGTTGAATAAATATGTTTTTTGCATTTGCATTTTGTATTTTTACTTTCGCAACATTTAGAACAGTTTGTTGAATGTCTTTTTTTCTACTATTTTAGATCGTCTTGTGTCCTAAACTTACAGTTACAATTCCCCCAAATGTCCAACACTAACACACCCAAAGTGATGTGTACACTCGTGCTGGCTTAGCACACACACACGATTTACATGTGTATGTGTTCATGTATGCCAAGTTAAATCCATGCAGGATTACAGTCGGATTTCTGTTACTGTTGGTATTGTTTGCTGTGGTTATTATAATTTTTGTTATCATGTGTGTGGGTTTTTAAAATATACCACAAACTGCATCTGTAAAATCGATGTCATGCATAATTTAAAACCATAAATGGGTGCAATGTAAGTGAACCCAACGAATTTAGTACATAAATGCATATAAATCTATGGCACACATTGTGCACCAAAAGGGAACAAAAGTAAATAACATTTATCAAAGGAAGGATTTACTTTTAGATTTAATTCTAGCTAAAATTTGAGAATGAAGAAAAATAAAATTCTTATTTGTTCATTTTGTATTGTGTTTTACCGACTTTCTCATTTCCTTTTAAATATAATTTATTAAACGTTTAATTGGATTTGAGCGTTTTTTATTTTAATTTATGATGTTCTGTAGAATTTTAAATGAAATTCCTTTTATTCCGCTTCTCTTTCAAACACAATTACATACCAATAAATTCAAGTGTATGTGTAATTTTTTAAATTATTGCAAGAACTGGAATGAGTTGGCTTCCTGCAAACGCAATTATTGTTATTTAACAAAGAAATCTGCATAATTATGAGAGTTATTCATACCCAATGCACATTACCCCACATAGAGTACTATTTATCATTCCTGGAGATACATTTCTTATGCGCTGGGATGCGGATGGGTTACGTTACAATATATATGCCATTACTGAGTGCAATATAAACCTCATCGCGGAATTGCACTGAGCTTGACTTTTGCCGCTGGCATCGTTCGAGTATAATGAAGTAAAATAAATACGTATGTATATGTATGCGCTATAATCGTGATATATGCGTTGGCAATTTACGGTTTCTTGATGTATGCATGTGTGTGTGTGTGTGTGTGTATTTGTGTGCACTTAAAATACACACACATACAGATACTTAGTTTTAATATGGCAAATGGTGACAACGTCGACCGGCGATGACGATGTGCCTAAGGATGGTGATGAGAACGACTCTGACTGTTGACTGTTGCTGCTGCTGTTGCTGCTGCTGTTGCTGTTGCTGCTGTTGCTGTGATTTGGGTTAAGTGTAGCCTGTGCGTTTTAAGTAGGTGTATGTGTGTGTGTTTGTGTGTGTGCCACATACATTAGAGTACATAGCACAAGCCTCCGTGTCCTTGCCAATGTGTATACGCAGACATATCCCCACACATACATACACGAGTACAGCCTCGCACATTTGCCAAATAAAGCGTGTTAATGTTTTGGCTGCAATGGCGTGTTAACTGCCTTCCATTTCGCTCGCTTGCGCATTACAAAATAAAAATAAAGGCAACGCGCATAAAATAAATACAAACGAAAAATGTGAATAACACACAGACAATCACATATACAAACAAACACACACATCAGAAAAAAAAACACAAATAAAAAATAAACACCAACAGCAAGCAACACAGAATAGAATAAAATGTTGCAAGGATCTGAGCAGAGGACGAGCACAAAATAAAATTCAGCCTTCGCCTGTGCTTATTTGTACCCAGTTGCGAATGTAACTCAAACGCAACGTGTTACGTTGAAGCATTTATAATTACAGCTACAATTCTACGGCGGCGAGCGTGCGAACATTTTAATAGATATTTTTCTTTTTTCTCTGTTTTTTATTATTATCATTTTCAGTTTGATGCAGCTGCTTTTCATGTTAAATGTATTTTGTTTTTGTTGTTTATCATGTCGCTTTGAACGTTCTCCATTCGTATGAATTAATTTGTTGAATAATTGGCAAATAATTTGAGATAATTTTTATATAATTTAATTGCCGTCTGAAGTATTTTCATACACCTTAAAATACATATAACCATATTAAAAAACCATTTAATTCTCTTGTAGTAAGTAATTCCAAGTTGATCAATAACTAATCAAACAGCAAAATTTATACAAAATATTCTGTAATTTAGGAATTTTTGAAAGGAAAGATTCTAATTTGTTTAAAATCTATTCTTTCTATTCTTCTATATGGGCAAAGGGATTGTTAAAATGAATATATGTAAATATTGTATGTATGTATATTGTATATATAAATGTACACATAATTTCTATGTAGCTTATTTAATTTTAAAAAGTTCTATTTCGGAATAAAAGCAAGAATTTTATCTTTATGATACTATGGAAATTTAGCTAAATAATAATTAATATTTATTAAATTATATATTGGCGTAAAGCGTATTTAAATTTATTTAGAATATACATTATTATTCATACTATTCTAACTGATTTCCCATTATTCTTGTTGTGACTGTAGAGAATTTCAAGCTTATCAATTAATCACAAAATTATTTTGCTTACGTTTCATTAAAAAACTATTTGTATTGTCAACAATATTGTCTTGAAAAGTCTCTTTCTTTCCGACGTTATAGAGACAAGTCTAAAGTCTGCAAAGTTGCAGTCAAACAAAATGCTGAAGGGGAAGAAAAGTTTTTAAACAGACCCAACCGAAAGAGACAACAAAGTGAAATAGTAGACTTGAGATAAGGCACCGCATTAACTGATGCCAAAAAGTCCCCATCAAGCAATGGCTCACCCCATGTGAGCCAGCAATGAGGAAGTGGCAACCACAAGCGCAGCAGCAGGCAAGCTGCAATCTGATTAGAAGATTTATGTGACTGCAAACCGCAGCCTCAAAATCACCCCCAGATGCGGCGACAAGTCTAGTATATATTTTGGCGAATACTCTTAGGGGAGTAAAAGGAGGAAACGGAAGTAGGAGTACTCACCGTATAAAATATCTCATTGAGGTGGTAATTGTAAGCGTTGCGCACATAGGTTCGTATAATTTTATCGCGTCTGTCGCCCTCGAAGCCATTTTGTATGTCGTGGGCGCTGAAGCGCCAAATCGATTCACCCGTAACAACGCCAAAGAGTACGTCATAGTGTCCACCAATATTGGATGTGGCGGCGGCGCCTCCTAAATAGCCAGCGCCACCGCTGAACGCGGAGCCAAATCCGCCGGAACCACCGCCATTGCCGCCGGCTGCCTGGGCACCGCCATCGGAAGATGAGCGTTTCGAGTTGCGCGTCATTAAATCATCGATATCGAGATTGGAATGTCCGGGTCGTATGACAACGCCATCAACCTAAATTGAAATTGAGAGCCAGCAGCAAAATGAGTACGATGAAGAAAAGCAAAGCAAAGCAGTAAGCAAACTGTAAAGCATTCAATTTTTGTTGCTGCTTCAAGTACACATTTAAAGCCGTGCCACAAAGCAACTGAAGTAAGTAATAAAGTTCGCCGGAGCGAAAGCCAAGAAATGAGCCAAGAAAATAATAAATATAAGATGGACAAGCGAAAATCGGCGTAAAAAAATGTTAACTTAAAACAGAAAATAACACAAAGAACCAGATACCAGATACTAAATAAGAGACTACAGAAATTACTTCAACCCCCAATGGAGTAGTTGGAAAGAAAGAAGAAAACAAAATGAGAATTCTTATCCTCAATAGGGATAAGCGATAATGATTTCAGCTCAATTCTTTTGTGAGCATTCCAATTTGGATTTATCCCATTTTGTTGCTACTTTTTAGTGTGTTCATTGAGCAGCACAGTTCAATGCCACAGTCATAAAGGAGGTTACTTTAAAAGGTCTCCAATTGCAAATTATTTAAAAATTCATATTTGTATAAAAAAGATGGAAGGCAAAGTTATCTTAATTAATATTAATAAATCTACCAAATGGTGTGGAAAAGTTTTTGAGAATATGCTTATTTTATTTCAAATAGATAAATGGAAAGAATTTCATACTGATAATTGAAAAACTATTTTTGCATATTTTTTATTTTAGTAATAATAATTAAAACTAGAAATGAGATTAAATAAAGATTAAGCTGTATTGTAGAGTCAGCTTACCGATGGTCCAAATGATGTTAGGAAGTTGGGTGCCTGAATATCGGCGTTATATAAGTCCTCCAATGGCACATCCCTAAGGCAGTCCACAATCTGCTCATGATGCCTATTCAAGTCTTCCGGAATGGTGCAGTTCACCTCTTTGGCCAGCTTAATGGCAAACAGCACCGGATCCTCGACCAGTGCCCAAGACGAATACGCCGAGCCAGACATGAGTATGGCCCGATGGAAAAGTCCACGAACCATTGTCGGCGATGTCATCAGATAATTGATGCAGGCAGCACCGGTGCCATGGCCCGCCAGGGTAACAACATTTGGATCGCCGCCAAACTTTTGTATATTCTGCTGTATCCAATGCAATGCCGCCATCTGATCCATCAGCCCATAATTAGCGACGCGTGCGTGCGCATGGGGACTGGGATTTGCATTGAGGAAGCCTTTCCAATGAAACCAAGGGGAGCAAGTGGAGAGCAGAATAGGAATAATTTGTTTAATTATGTAATGAGGCCATAGCACACTTTCAGTTTTCTTACCCAGTATGCCGAGACGGTAATTAAGAGTCACTACGACCACCTCCCCATAGCTGGCAAGCACGCTGCCGTCGTAGGGATTGCCGCTGCTCCACTCAAAGGACTCGCCGTGTATGAACACGATGACAGGCAGCTTCTTCTCATTAGCGCCAGCTGTGCAAACCAAGAGAGGATATACAAACTACAGTAATAAATTGCATCCGTTGTGGGATAACTGCATCTAAGGGTTACGACTCTTCTAATTGTAAATATATGAGTTTTACTCAATAAATCTTTATACCAAAATCATTTAATAGAACGCAAAACGAGAGGGTAAAACATGACTTTAAGTTTCATTTTTTGTATTTGAATACATATGTTAAATAAATACGTAATTTAGATAGCACTTTGGTATGCGCTATATGTATATATGTAATATGATTTGTGTTTCATTCTTTTATTTTCTAGTACTCTTAAGGTATTTAGGAAATATTCATCAGTTAAAATAAACATTAAAGAATTTTAATGGCAACTTAGCTCGCCTACAAAATATTATATTATTTTTATTGCCAAATTTATCTTAAGTAAGTTTTACAAACTCAAATATAAGCATGCAAGAAAGCACTGATGTCTTTACATATTGAATAAGAATATAAACAATAATTAAGATCAATTAAACTTCTTAGTGTTTATACTTAAAATAAGTAAATAATTTATGACTTGCCGTTAACAGGGGAAAATATGTTAAGGTATAAGCAATCTTCGGATTGATTCTCCAGAAATGGCAGCAGTCTTTTCAAATACTCCAATCGCCCCTTTGGCATCTTCTCCAGTGCGGCAGTTTCATTTTGGATATTCGGCAATCGCTGCGGACACACGGGACTGTATTTATCCGAGATGCGTATCCCCTCCCAGGGTGCTGGAGCACGCGTTGGGCTGAACCTATAAAAAAGGCACAGGAGAGAGATGAGATGAGTAACGAGATTAATTGGAGCATGATAGTATTACTCGAACGCACCGATTTTGTTTGGTTGGAGGCGTTGCATAGGGCACACCAAGGAACACTTCCACCGAGCGCAGGAAACGGAAGTTATCCAGGGGCAGAATCATACCGTGCAAGCGACCATATCGCGTTTGCACAATCCGATGACCCGGCCGGGCCCCATTGTAGACGTCGTGCGTGGATGCCGAGGCGTACCCAAGACAGGCAATGAGTGCAGCCGAGAGCAGCAGCTGCCGCATCAGCCACAGCTGTTCGCATTGCAACATATTCAATACGTTCTTCCCCAACTTGTCCAATTCAGTCTTTAACTATTTACGGGTTTGTGTTCTGAACGCTGATGCGTGGAACCACAGCTACTCCGAAAACACTACCTGTTATCGATTTTCTTATTGGCTTGGCCTTGATAGTTAGCTTCCAGGTGCGTAGGAATCATCTTTCTGTTGCACTCCTCGGTACTGAAAAGTCCGAGATTATTGTCAAAATTACTTATTCTTTATTAATCTGGTACATTAAAAACATAATAACAATAATTAGAGTATATAGGAAAAATTATGGTGTACACGAAAAAATCTACTTTAAGAATAGGGTGTGCTGCTGACAAGGGCAAAAGGTTCAGCTGTTGGAGCTGGAAATAAAATGTTGGCAATTATAAAAGCTCATTTAATAAATTGGATTCCATCCGACGACTTTGCAGAAGTGAGATAAGTCTTTTACACAATCAGCGAAGTACTAACTCAGCTTTAATTAGTTACATATTTGCTTTAGATGTATGCTTTTCAAATTATACAAACAATTACATAAATTGTAATTTTAATGTATGTTCGCAAATCTTCGTTTAATATTTAGTGAAACGATTAAGTCTAAATATATACTTATCTATGCAACTTATCTAGCTAATTTTGTTATTGTGTCAAATTAATTTTTCTCTATTCCAAACACAAATACCATAATCATATGAAATTTCATTTCAATTAAGATTCACCTCACTTAATGTTATTATTTTATGAAAATTAAAAATGGAATTTAACCGTTTGGGCATTCTTAAAACTTTAAATTTGCGTTGATCTATAACTTATTTTATTATCAACCATAATAATTTGGGAGACAATCATTAGAAATTACGTATTAGTCAACAAAAACTTATTTGAGAATACATATTATTTTAGTTAACTGGGAAAGGCTGTCTTATGCGCTGCGAAAATTACAAAGTCAAATCTAAAAGTCAAAGTTTCTCAAATATCTTATTCAAGTAGATGCTAGATGAAGCGAACATAGTTCGAACATATAAATATTAGATTCGGCTTATAAAATTTGATATCGTTTCCTAACTACGGACCTACATATTTATTATTTTTTTTTTTAGTGCCTGAGAGACGAATGCATTGCACAGGGCAAACTGGGCGAAGAAATTCATGATTTAAGCAATGCGTGGGACAAATCTGTGGAGTAAAGTATACAGGTGAAAACAAGTCCTTGCAATGCTCCAATGGAAAATACCTAAGTGAAAGATACCAGAAATACGATGGAAAATATAATTGAATCGATGCTCCTGATGAACTTGCGTGTTGTAAGTTGTGTAAATATAAAAATTGTTGATGAGTTGTGTAAATATAACAAGCAATGGAAAGAAAAATGTTCCGATTCTTTGTTATGAGGTAACAGAGAGGAATTTGCCATTTACAGAACACACAAAAAATAATTTTGAAAACGGATCCCGTTTTGTGTTTGCTAATCAAAATTTTATTTTCTTGGAATTGGAATATATATGACGTTATCACCTCTTAAGGATATAACAATCCAATGTGCATGCATATATTTTATACTGTGGTAATAAGGAGTAGAGGAAGGTCAATCACAAAAATCAGCGATGTATTAATAAGTATTCCAATTATCAGGAAATCAGAACGTAACTTGTTACAATATAATCCGATATCAATAAGTCATAGTATCATATACTACTACTACTAAACTATACTAACAGGTGCAACAGAGCATTGTGTGTTCAGGCAAGAAATACCGATCTTTGACGGAGATTTTGAATAATCAACCCTAACAGATTTTGTCTTTAAAATTACGGTAGATATGGGCTTTTGTGAATTTGCGTCCTTCATATATCTCTGGGGCAATTTTCCTTGTGCTAATCTTTGAAGGATACAATATCTTCTGCGATCATTTTAAGATAACTCTATTTATAACATCTTTTTAAAAAACTATTTCGGAAAAGTAACAAAATGATATTTTTAGTAGGGTATTTTTTCTGCATTTTATATCAATCTCCAATACACATTTTTTTTGGTAGAAAGGTGCTGAAGCGGATATTGGATATGTGAATGTAATGGTAAGCACGTCCAACACAAATTGACAATGCTCGTATTTAGTAATTTTCAACAGTAATATCGGATATAAAAGAAAAAAAATATGCTACGAAGACATAATAAGCTGTTACGTGGAACTTGGTTGGAAAACCCAGATATGGATACATACTATCTACTTTATTGTGGCAATCTTGACACAAGCATAATAGAGACTTACTCGAAGCACGATTCTGTCATAAAACGAGACAATTGGTCGAGGACCTTTACCTTTTATATGAAAAATCACAAAGGATTGGGTTCTAATAGCTACAAGGGTCCGAGTCAAGCACGACATTGTGCTAACTGCCGCAAGTTGTGTGCAAACTAAGCAGACCATTCAACAAGCAGATTTTCGAGTGGTGGGCCCAACAAATGTTCAAAAGAGAGTTGGTGAGGATTATAGCTTCCCAGTTTTAAATATTGAGATTAATGAGTAAGGGGTCATATTGGGTCATTTTAAAAAAACATAGCCTTATGATTATTAATTGTATTTCACAATATTGATGTTAACTGACTTGTACTAACTGACTTGTACTAACTTATGTCATTCTGATAAATTTTGATCCATATGCGTTAATATTTTATACTTTGTTAAAACTGAATTTCACTTCAAAACATAGAAATAATGCAAAAGTTGTTTGTACGATGAATACATGAAGGAGATCGAGAACAAATTTTCACTTTTTCGAATGGAACAAATAACAGTTTAAGCTTAATTCAATTTTATTAAAAGTATCTAACAGAACCAGGAAAATTTAATTTGCAATGCTGACAGTAGAAGCAAATTCATCACCAACTGCTATTAAGGCTGATAACTTCTGCTTGTATGGCTTCGAGCTCAGATAAATAGCGGCTACTTCAATAGATGTTTTATTAACTCCACTATCCAGCAAATTACAACTTGTAAATAGAGTTAAAAAAAAAACCTGGTATATGCGTACGTATGTAGTCGAGCATTTTTATTTAACTAATTTTTAACTGTCAACATTTTTATGCAATTAAATATTTTTTCAAAAGTAAAGGCTGTGATGTACTGATCACAGTAAGTTCTATATTTCGACATTAAACTTTAATATCTCTTAAACCAGTTTGTATATAGCATTTTATTGTATTCTTTTCTTAAGGTATGTATTTATATTTTTTATGACTAAACGTAACATTTGTTTTTCCTAAGCACTATAAATTTATTCTTTGGTGTTTATTTATTATATTATTACTTATACTGTGCGATAGCCAAAATAAACAAAATAAAATAAATATTTATCACAGCCAACTCGACAAGACCAGCACAGACCACAACACAAATATCCAATTTTATTTGAAATACTATTCTACAAAATATATGTTGATTGTTTAATTATAAACAAATATTGTACAGTAAAATATATAAATACGAATATAAAAATATTTCTAACGACAGTTGTTTGCAAAAGTTTGGCAAAAGCGCAGCGAATATCAACACAATAAAATGGAATTTATGGCAAGCAAATGGCAGTGACTTCCAATTAGAAATGCGATGCGTTCAAATATTTAATTGGAGCAACACAATCGTCTGACTGTCTACGCGCCTCCAATAAAAAAGTTAGCAAAGAGGAGAAAAAAAAAACAATTTGGGTTAATTTATGCGAAATGGTGAGCCTTAATTTCAAATGCCTTGAGTGAATTGAAGAGAGTGCAAACACCTGGGACAAAAAAAAATAGACTGGAATGTGGTAGAAGTAAGAAGCAGCTAAATCGATAGAGCTAAAATGAGGAGAGAAATCCTCCAAATCATTGGCAGAATGATTGATTTGATTTCGACACAAGCGCAGCTCATCAGCAAACGGCCCACAGCCAACACTGCGTATAAGTAATAAGCGTTAACTTTATATGACAACCTGGCAACGTGTCCTGGCATCCTGCTAAATTATGGCACCTTTCCTATCACCATCCCTATTATGTGCGGCTTCGACACCTGCGTCTGCACGACAGTGGTGCACGTGACTCTGGTGTTTGCCAAAGAATATTTGCTATACTCTGTTGTTGTTGTTGTCGTTGTTATTGTTGCCTAGATTTACGGCATTGTAATCGCTTATTATTTGTGGCAATGACAAGTAAAAGTCGGCTCACGAATAACAGAAGCGTCGCGACGGCGCGACTTTGAATGTTGAGCACACAACTCAACTGATTTATCTTCATTGAATTGATTTTCATTCATTTTTTGACGGTGTATAATGTATAAAGATTCACTTGATTGATATGGCCAAGTACTTATTAATGCGTCTAGTTAACTACTTAGTTTTACATGACTTAAAGTAATGCTGGCAACTCAACGCTAAAAGCTCTGAGAGCATAATAGAGAACTTATGAATTTATATGTTTGCACCCATAGGAATAGTAAATGGACGCTTTGTATATAGTTTAGTATTTTTAGTATGTTCGAAACATATTTAATTGAATATTTACTTACAGCGAGTATTTTAATTAATTAACTGAAAAGTTAGAGCATTCATCAAAAAGTTCTTTTGGTTCTCTATAATAACTATATAAAAGAAAAACAATATGTGTTGTTTCTCTAAAAAAAAATAGCATTTTGCTATTTCTTAGTGCTGATAAAAGCATATTGAAATGTTATTTCTTACATATGTATTAATTTGTTGATGCTATAAATTTTGTTGATGACCATTAATCATTTGCTTGAACAAACGACTCAAAGGGAATAGAATCACAACAAGAGAATTGGCTATTGAATATGATAAATATAAATAACATTCGATTAATTTTATTTTCACTAATTGCAAACATAAGGCATTCAGCAAAAGTAAGTCTGAGCAACAAGTCGTTAAAGTAAATAATTAATTTTAATAACAGGTGGTAAGTAATGCAAATTTACCTGAATGCAAATTTAGAGTACATATAAAGTAGTTGATGAATAAATGATTAAATGCTGAAGTCTTTTCCAACACACAATCTTTAATTTATATTGTCAATGCCCATTTCATAGAAAATATTTAACGAACTGAATAAAATGTTTTCAAAAGAACAAATTCTATGAAAAATAAATGTTTTCTTTACCATAACCACCAAAGGTTCTCAGCTGAAATTGGTGTTTAAATCACATTATAAAGTCACTTGACGACCGAAATGCACAGGCGTCTAACAAAAGGGTCAAATAGGAAAAAAAAAATGTATATTGCCTAGAACAATCTGTACTGATATGTTTTGGACAGTTCTTTGCTTTTCAATTGACAACTTAAGCTCATTTTCCTTTGTTATGTTGTCTTTTCTGCTTGATTTACCTTGTGAGAATTTTCTATGTGGACGCGTGTGTAATGCTCTCACTTCTGCTCCTGATGGGCATTGCTGACGCCAGTGATTTGCTTTAACGACTGCTACCAGTTGTTGTTGTTGTTGTTGTTGTTGTTCTTATTGATAATAATCCTCAGATCTCTGACTGCTCTGGTTGCTGTTGTTGATTTTATCAATGTTCGTCGGTGGCCTTGTCGGTCTCTGGCAGCAGCAGTAAAAATCCTTTTCTTTTAAGCGCTAGTATCCCTTATGCTTTTTTTTTTGTTTTTATATGGCTCTTCCTTTATATTTTTATGTTTCTCCCTTTTGATGTTTTGTTGTTCTCACTCGCACGCATAAAAACACACACACACATGTTAACACTCAGGCACGTGTCATGAGGCAACCGTTTACATAGATATTTCAGCAGATGATTACACACAAAAAATGTATTTTATAATTCTCTGATTTTTTTTTTGTTTACGTTGGACTATGCCTTTTATATTGACGAAACCTTTTGAGCGCTGGATTTTTTGTTCTCCATTAATGTCGAAGTATTTTTCTTTGTTTCTTATTGTATATATAAATATATGTATTTTTTTTTTGTTGTTTTTATTTAGCTATTATTTTGATTGTATTTTTATTCGATTTCAGCGGGTGTTACGTCAAGATTGTTTAAAAGCATAAAATATTAATATACTTATTTATTTATTATTTTTGTGTTCAAAGTACGTTTTGTTTTAAGCTGAAGGTTTTCACTTCTATCGTTATATGTTTGTGATAGAAGTTGAAAAAATCAAGAATATAAATATGTCAAAATATGCGTTGTTATGAAAACAATACAATTATTACCACAGACTAAAAATGTCAAAAATATGATATTTAATCTTGTTATATAAATTATAAAAATAATTAAATGCGTTCATAAGCTTTAAATAAATACACAAACAACTGGTTTTATTCTGCACAATTTGTATGTCAATCAAAGTAAAATAGTTCTTTTGGACAGCAATCTATTAAATTGGTTTTTCTATATTATTCCCATGAAATTTAAACCATTTTTGGCCACTTGTGTAATTCTCTGATTGACAATACTCGTGGCGTTGGCCTTTGCATTATTTTCCGATTTAACAGCGAAGTTTGCGTGTTGAGTTAATAAAAGCGCAACTCTTAAAGCGATATCCTTGTAATTCCATGCACGTCAATCCACACACACATACACACACACACACATGCGAAGCCATGCAATCGCTTTAATTAAACGCAAACGTCAATGACCGTTAAGTGGAGTGTGTGTGTGTGTGTAAACGGGTGCATACGTTTTTGCATACTTTTAGGCGCCAGCGATTCGCAGATAAAGCTTAAGCGAGCCGGCTCTGCAAATGACCAAAGATGCTGCCAACAGATTTTGTCGATGACAATGGTCAAAACTAAGCCATCATGGCCCAAACACAATGCACAGGCGGACGAGTTTGGGACTTTGCCACACTTTTCTTCGATTTAAATAATGGCATTTTTGCCTCAACACTTTATTTCGATTGCCCGCTTTTGGGTTGTGTTGCTGGCCCTCTTTCTCGTTTTGTTGGTGTTGTTTTCCGCTTGGTAACCGTAAGCGACACAAACACATATACACACACAGACACACACGCACACACACTTAGTTATGCTGGCCACGTGCACGGAGGCGCTTCAGCGAATCGCTTGTGTCCACGACGCACGAATGAATTCCAACGACTGAAGTTGACTTTCGTTTATGGCCAGGCTCTTGGGCAACTTCGGCGCTGGCTGCAGCTGCTGGCGCTATGTGGGTTAAGCTTCGTTTACGGAAGTTCGGAGAGAGAGAGAGAGCGCTAAAGAGTGAGAGAGAACTGGAAGTGGAACGTATTCTGCAAAACGAGCTTTCGTTCTTACACTGTTTGCTCTTTTGCTGTCAAACAGCTGTTTGGACGCTGCTTAAAGACGAAGTAAATTTTGGTTTGTTTTTTTTTTCTTTGTGGCGTTTTCCTTTAACGACCCTCTTGTTACACACTTCTCCGCATTTTTATTGCCATATCCACATCGTGACTGTGAGACAGCATTGGGCATTGGGGCAGGTAATGGTTCTTGGGTGGGAATCACTTTGTGTTGGGTGATTTCCAAGAATCATTTCGAAATTGCGACTTTAGAGTTTTAAGATGTGTTCGTATTTTTATACTTTAAGCTGCACACAAAACTTTAGCAGTGTCACAAATTATTTTTGAGCATATATCACATCCCAGTAATAAAATAGAAATTAATGAAAAAATAAAAAAATCAGAAAAACATAACTGAATCTGCGCACTTCCAAGGATAGCACATAATTGAAAGCTAAATTTGAAAGGAAGCACAAGAAAAACGTGTGAAATACTGAATGGAAAAGTGTATTGGAGACAAAAACAAAATATAGGAATAAAATCTGAGGGACATGGAAGATAAAATACCCTTGAAGACGAGAGTTAAACTGCTGAAATATAATAATAATAAAAACCAAACTATTATTCAGTTTTAAATTATAACAACTCGAAAATTAATTCTGATCAAAACTAAATCGTAAACATCTTCTTCAATTGGAACATAACTCACCACAAAACTTGAATACCTTCCTTATATCTTCTACTTCGAATGTGGGACGACTTATTGCTGTAATTTCGTGATAAATGAGACATAAATAAATTTATATGTAAGCTGTTTAGTAAGTTGTGTGTGTGTTGTGGCTTGTATAATGATGACGGAGAATCATCATTTCAAACAATAACAATAGCTGCTTAAGCGATTAAAATTACTGTTCGCACGTGCAGCTTATATATGACCGATCGAATGTGTGTTTCATATAATATGTAACCAATATATATATATGGGTTTGTTTGTATATATGCTCATATAGGTTATGGATAAATTTGGAGATTCAGTTGAAGAGATGGGCGTGTGACTAATACAGAGACATAAATCAAATTATTTTCTATTTAATTTCGGGCTTTCGTGCGCTGAGAAAAACCAAAAACCAAGAGCCCTAGTTAAGCCCACAAATTCGGTGAAGGTCACAATCGGAAAAGCAACAAAGGGACCAGATATATCTGTATATATATATATATATATATTTATATATATATATTTAGTAAGTGTGTGCGCATGTATTTGATTTTATTTAATTTGTGGGCTTTCAGAAAACCGAGGATTAATAACGCGTGTTGCGGGAAAATTATATAAATATTTTGGGAATGCATTTAAGCTGAGGTCGAAATTGATTTAATCTAAATTGCATTTAAAATATCATCAATTCAAAATTAAAATACCTATAACATGCTTCAACTTTCTAAATCAATTTCAATTACAAAATATTTGTATTACCATAACATATTTATGGTCAAATCTATAATGTATTTTACTTTTTTAAATTTACCGAATTTCTCCTTTTTACCTAAATTCAATTAATATTTCGTTAGCGATTTCTAGAACCATTATGTAAAATATAAAGTAAAAATAGAGGGAAATTCTATATCACTTTTGAATTGCAAATTACCACAACAAATATGGTGGCTTATTGCGAAAATATAATGTTTTCCAATTCTTGAATTTTTATATGTTAATATCAATCTAAATATTTACATTATTCAAACTTATGAACGGTTATAATATGTTCAGTATATCATTCAATGTCTCATTTTAATGTGATTCGCTGTCGTTTTTGTGCTGTGAAGGTCGTTATAAATATAGAAAAAATTATTATGATGGATGGATTATGAGACATTCACAAATCTCAGACATTGAGCTGATCCACTCAAACGGTTGATTAATGGCGCAAAAGTTTATTCGCTCCGTTCCGTGCCCAAAAAACCCGACAGAAATCAGTGTAAGCAAAATTAGAGCGCGATTTCAACAGACAAAACGGGTTTGTTACAAATTAAATTTTTAATTAATACCATTAATAAGAAACAACCGAAAAACAGTCGAGCAGGCGGTTGGCGAGGGGAATGGGGTGGAAGGGCGACAGGGTGGCCACAAAATGTCGACATGGAAAATTTAACGCGCAATTGAAGTTTACAGCCGCAAATTGTTGCCGGCCTACAGCAATTTTTTGCCAGGGCGATGTTTGGGCCGCAAAACGAAACTTTGCCATTTGCTACAAATTGGAAAATGTTCACTGGCATTTTTCGGCGCACCATTTTGTACTTAATGCACAGCCACGACTCAAAACACAAGCCGCACTTTAATTGTTGATTATACAAATTGTTGTTGCCCCATTGCTGCATCATAAAATATTCAACTTGAAGAATTCACCACAGCACGCGCAGACCGGTACAATTTGGCCAGAGAGACGAATTTTTCGGTGCCATATAAAAATGTGTAATTAAGTTCGCGTGTCGCGTTTTTAATTGTTTTTTAATGAATGAAGGCAAATTCATTTAATTATAAATGACAAGTGAACAGCTGCATTTAATAGGCAGTCAGCAACCATCAGCCAGCAACCAGCATCCAAAGCAGGAGGAGCATCTTAATGCGATTGACAAAGTGCAAAGATTTTCCAGTTCGTGTCACGAACAATTTCAAAACGCTTGATTTTTATACTCTACCACATACGAAAAGTTTTCAAATGAAATTATTTGCGACGCCACTGCCGATAGATTTGAAGAATACATTCAACCACGGCCGCCATTTGTGGCGACCCAGTTGCAATTTCGATCAGTTTTTGTTGTGGCATTGGTTGTATTGGCCCCAAAACTGAATTTGGCATGCGAATATAAATTTTCCAATGCAAGCCTTGCATTTAAATGCTGACAACGGAAGCCAACGTGGATACGTAAAACATGAGACACTTAACGCCATTTCTATTCAGTGCATTTAAACTCAAGAATTTTTCTAAAATTCTAAATTGTTATGATTCAATTTTAATTGAGAAATTTAAACTATTGTACGATATTTTTTGCAAGTTATTGTAATACAAAAGTCACATTTAAAAGTAAACATTCTATAGTTGAATACGTTTAATGAAGTAAATAAATTTACAAATTAATATTTAACAAATGTTTTCATGTTTCTTTATATTTTAGAAAAAATAATTGAATTTCCAGATCAAAGACCATTTTTGTGTGATAATAAAAAAATGCAATTGACAACAATTTCCCAACTATCAGAAATGCGCAATAAATTACTAAGGGAAAGAATATTTATAATGATTTATGACATGGCAGCACTGGGCGATTCCCAGCAGGGCGATTATGCGACGAGGGCGCGCACACACACACACAGCTACGCATAGATGCTATAAGATACAGATACATATATATATGTATATATATATGTATATATTCATATATATAAATCAATTTATTCAAATGGACATGAACATGTACTTAATATCCACTGTGACAGCAATTGCGAAATATTGCGTATGCAAATGGAATCAAGTCGAAGACGATTGGCGACAAACAAGGGAAAAGGAAAGGGTAGCACTATAAAAGTGGAGGGGGGGGGGGGCAAGGGTGCTTTGCTCAAAATATGAAAAAGAGTTGTGACCGAAAAAGGCTGCGAATACTGGCCCCCAAATGTCGACTGCCGTTTCCGCTGAAGCATTTGCAGCACCTCCTCCCTCTGCCTTTGGCTTATTGGCGCACTTTGCTTCTTTTACGGTTGCATGAATTTTTGAGCAGCTTCACTTCCGGTTATAGTAGCCGGAAATTGCAACAGAAATACTCCGAGCACACACACACGTACGCACACACATACACACATTCATACAGAGCTCTACATAGCGGCATCTGTATGGAATTTGTATGCAAATTTCATTCAATGATTTTAAATATGTTTGTGCTTGCGTACCACGGTGCGTATGCGCATTGCCTTCTATTCGCTGCCAAAAGTGTTTTCCGTCAATTCCTTTCTTTCCTTTGCATTGACAACTTACTTTACTACTCTTTCTCCCCGCATCACATTCTTGGCAGAGACACAGACTACGCTGGCCAGCGGCTGAATTGTTGTTGTTGTGTTTATGGGATACAAAAGAATACCAAATTTGTGGCAGTCGTTGAGTGATTTGCATATGTGGTCAGGTAGAACTTTATTTTTTTTAAGGAACTACTCCTACATATGCATCTCGTTGGAAGGGTACATTAGCATATAACTACTAACTGACAACTAGTTTAAAGAACTTTAAATTACTAACAAATCCAAGTTCTAATGCTTTGTTGCGAAATGTTGTACCTGAAAATGTATTATATTATTTCATAGGTTTATTTTATTTATATTTAATTTTTAAATATGTGATAGCTTTCCTACATTTCTTAACTTATAAATAATTCTTTAATAGCTATAAATAAATATGTAAAATAGTCATAAAGCTTATTAATTTTTTTTACATTAGTTGTCAATATATATCTACAATATGTTGTATCGGATTTTGTAAGACAATTTTATTATAAAGTTATTTATAATTTTTTAAATTTATTTATTATTATTTGTCAATGTCATAGAATAATTTGTAAACTAAATTCAATGATTACATATCAGTCGAATGGAAGAACTAAATACACAGATTATATATAAAATACACATTTTTTATCCACTTACACAATCCTTGAACTCTGATAATTAATTAGTATAAAGGGCAGACAAAAAGTGTGTGACCTTAATAAGCGGACGCCAAGCTCTAATTAAGCTCTGGTTACTCTACAACGTAGCTCATCGGTCTAACCGCGATTAACAGACAATCAAGTTAAGAGCCACGCCTACCCCGAAACAAGTCCAGTCCCCAAGCAATATACAACAATGCGCCGAATGCTCAAGCGAAAATTGACAAAATTTTAAGCGACTTGACGAGGACAGGGAGCAGAGGACAGAAGGACAGAGGCTAATAAATGTCCTACGCCAGCCACCAGAGAGCGCAGCATAAGAAAAAAAAAGCCAGCAGCGAATGGCAAACAAAAGTAATTGCGAATGGGAGGCGGAGACTGAGAAACGACATCGATATATACGCATTCGTTGCCGTAGCCGTAGACGTAGCCGTAGTCATAGCTGTTTGCCGTTATGTCGTCAGCATAAAAGTTTTATGAAATGATTAAGCTAAAGCGGCAGTTGAAAGGCGAACGCCTGAAAGTAGGCAACGAGATTTGTCAAAATTTGCTTTGAGCTGCTCCGCGTTGCGTATACGACGCGTTGCCTTTGTTGGTGCACACACAAACATACACGCTGGACAGAGAGACTTTTGAATTTTTGATAGCCCAGCCTTGTGTCTGATTTTCGCCCAGTCCCCAGCCGCACAGCTTATTAAATATAAGACCATGACTAGAACGAACGCCTTCGCTTTCAGCTTTGTCGTAGTCCCGACTGGCGATGGCGACACTCATGAATTATTCAGTGCGTAGTCCCTGATCCCTGTAATTTCTTTTGTCTTTGTGGCGTCGCTTGGCCGTCAACAGTTGCCTTACTTGCTCTTGCTGCTGCTTCTCTTAATTTTCATGTAAAAAATGCACTGCAATTTATTTTAACTGGCATTTTTTTTTGTTGTGCTGAAAATATTATCGTTCTTGTTTTTGTGTTGTATGCTTGGGCTCGTAATCTTTGCATAACTTACCTGCCTCAGCCTGTCGGTCGGAAGCGTGTGTGTGTGTGTGTGTGTAAGTCCCTTAAATGCATTAAAAATGTTGTGAATTTCCTCGCATATATGCATAAGCATGTGCTCAATTTGGTAAGCCCCCTTCCTCTTGTTACTCCTCTCCATCTCTCCGCCTCTCCATCATCTCTTTTGTTTTCTCTGCCTTACTTTTGCGGGTACGACCAAAGTTTAATTACCTTGAAAGCTTTGCATTTCTGCAGTGTCACATAATTTTTATTGTTAATGAGCTATTTTTTGTGGGTCTTAAGAATTCATTAAATTATCGTCTTAAATTGATTGGCTGTAATTTACCTTTAAGTCTCTCAATAATAACAAATTGCTAATTAACTTAAGCTTACGTGCATAAAATGTTTTTGTTACACCTGCCACTAAAATGAAAAAGCTGCTGAATTATATTCAAACATTTTTTGAGCATACTAAACGTTCTTTCACAACTTTAATTAATTAGCACTGGAAGGATAGTTGGGGTTTTACTCAATATTTTCATTTAAATTAAAATACGTACTGTTTTCAACTGTTAACGTCAACTTAGCTTAATAATTGTTAATAATTATGTGCCGACTATAGTCTATATATATATGTCAATATTTTGAAGTTGCAAATAAACTATCAACATTCAACAGTTACTTGTGGGTAGCCAAATATAATTAACACCGCAATGCAAGCGACTTTGATGAATAACCACAAATCTCCCCAGTGAGTAATAATTAAACAAGTTAATTACAGTTGAGTGAACAACAAGAGTTTTACCAAGCGGAAACATAACTGGCTATGTGCGCAACTTCCGGCTGAGCCGGAGCAGAGCCGTGAGGCAGTCTATATCTTCACATAACTGTGAATTGGGTCTAGTCTTGTTTCGTTTGCCAAGATTAGCGCCGCAGTTGTCGCGACAATTCACGACGCGCAACTTGAACTTATTTCCGTTTCCGGTCGCATGCCAACTGTATTGCATGCGTCCTGCGGATGGCCAGGCCACGCCCACAACGGTACATCTGTTCGTGTGAGTGTGTGTGTGTGTTGTGGCAGCCAAACAAAAGCTTATGCATAAATTATGAGCAGACCCGCCAGATAAGTGCGATAAATTATCAAACACCAAAAGACCCAAATGCAATCTTCTGCAGTTGCTCTTCCTCTTGCACACCCTCCTCCTGTCAAACTCCCTTTCCTTATGATTCTTTCACACTCAAACACACACACACACACATCCGGAATGGTTCGGTTTTGTTTTTGGGTGTGAAGAAAAAATTATACACAAACAATGAGTAAAGCCCACACCCACAACGCTCACACTAACACGCACACACACTCACACACACACACACACATGGCCCTTGTTTTGTCTTAAGCAGCCTGTTGGCCTTTTGACAGTCACTACTGTAGTTATCGTTATCGTTGTTGTTGTAGTGTTTGCCTGTGCTGCTGCTGTTGTTTTTGTAGCCAGCGCAAGCGCCTGACAGGAAACGGAAGTTTCAACGCGCAGCGGAAATTATTGTTTAGCTTTATTGTTTAGACTGCTTTAGAAATTTGTTTGTCGAATCATTTTCATTCATTCAGTTTCATGCGGTTTCGCATTCGAGTCGTCTTTTTACTGTGCCTTTGCCTTTGCTTCTTCCTTTGCCTGCGTTGCTCGTTTGTTTTGGCCGCCTAATTTCTGGGCGTGTTTTATGCCTGCAAATTTATGGTAGTCAAAATGTTAGACCGGCATTGCGTGTGAATATTCACACTCGCACACACACACAAACACTTCGCCTCGAATAGACGCAGAGCTAAGCTGATAAACATTCTCGTTCAGTTCCAGACACCAGCTGCCCAGGCACATAAAATCTTCCACATTGAAATCTGTTTTGGGGCTAGGAAAAAGCGCCTATAAAATAATGCAGATAACGTTAATTATCTTTTACTTAAGCTCATATAAATCAACTTATTAAGTGTGCACCACTTTTTAAATAATAATAATATGCATCTTAAAATTATATTTATTTAATATATATATTTAATACTCAAAATTTCTTAACTTCCATTTTTATTTTACATTTAACAAATACCGATTGTTATAAGTATTAAAATTATTGATTTACATTTGCTATTCAAATATTTAAAATTCGGAGAGGAATACTTATTAATACATTATATAATTATATTTTATTAGTAAGCTCATTTAATTTATATATTAAATCTTGACATAGCCAACTTATTGGCTCTTGCATACATATTTCTGCCAAATCGTTTGAAAAGTGATATTTTTAACGATAATTTTCATGATCATTTTTAGTACATTTGAAAATAGAGAAAGCGAATCTTTCAGTCATGATTAAAAAGCAACACTATTCCGATTGGTTATATACAATTCAACTGATTTGCGGCTGTTGACATTATCCTTCACCTGGCAACCCGTACCAGAAGCTTCATTATTTGGGTTCAATATCTGCCACACTCCGATTAAATTGACAAACAGACGATTTCCAATCTCGACGGCCTTCAGCACTTAATTTAACCGACATATTGCAACTGAAACTGAAATGTGCCTCATTCAGCCACCACGAACTGATTTCGGTGCAGAGGTAGTCGAATAAATATTTTTGGGTTAAATGGCAAGTTGGTAGGATGGGGATAGCGACAAGAGGGCTAAATCCAATGAACCATGGGAGGCATTGGGAAATGGAATGTGAATGTGAAGTGCATTGAACGCTTTAATTTGATTGCCAATACGGGAAGTTAAAATGAAAACTGACTGACTGTCATTGGGAACTGGGGCTGCGAAAATCGATGGTGATTGGATGCAGAATGTGGGCATGGTTCTGCATAAAATTAATGAACTCAATGCGAATGTGACAGCGACCAGGCAACCAAATGGTCAAGTCAGTGGCAGAGAGACAAATACACTTCAACTTACGCCACTTTCTTGCACTTTAATCTATTTAAATATTTATATAAATACCCACTGTGGAAGCCAAGATAAGTGCTGCACCTCAGTCGCTTTACGTGGCAAGCAAAAGTTGGCAAAAATTTCGTTTTCAATTTGCGTTGCACCTTTTGTTGTGCGGGTTGCAAGTTGGGGCTGCCTTACATAGAACTGCACTAAATGTGACAAGATGTCCGCACCCATCTTCATCTCCATCTCCAACGGAATGCTTGTCTGTCTCTTTGGTTAAAAAAAAAAAAATAAAATAAATAAAAATTGCCCTGTTTTGGGCTGCAACGGCAACTAAAAGATTTCCCTCCAATGCCCAATATTCTGTTCAGCTAACTTGACGTTTCTTCTTCTTCTTCCTTTACAAAGTCGAGTCGAGTCAGTCAATCTCAGTCCTGTCCTTTGTCCAGTGTCCTCTGTCCTTTGTCAGTCACTCAGTAGGACAGTCAGTCGGCCAAGCCATGCAATTTACAGCACTTGACATTTGCCTCTCTCTTCTCTCCCTCTCTCTCTCTCTGTCTGTCTCTCTCTCTCTCTCTCTCTCTCTCTCTCTCTCTCTCAGTCGCTCAGTCAGTTTTCATTTATCTATCTGCATTACTTACATTACTTCTGGGCTGTATTTATTTGTTATTTCTACTTGGTTTAAATGGATGCTCGCCTTGGCATTCGAAGCTTAATAATAATACTCGAACTTTCAAGAGCTCAAAAGGCGTCTTTAGTTTACACAATTTAATAAGTTGAATAAATAAATAAAATTAGAAATGTTACTTAAGAATTAATGTTGCCTAACTTACCTACTAACCTTAATAATAGTCGTAGCCTGTCAATACATAAAATACATAGGTTTGTTTTGCCAGGTTCTATATATTTCAGATCCCTTCAATGTCCAAGCCAAGATGATTTAGAGAGAAACACTGTGTATGAAAATGTTTTGTATTAGTTTTATACTGCATGATTGTGTTGCCTTTTATACATCTTTTATGCATTCTCCATTGATGGTATGGTAGAAAAGCAGTATTTAAGCCACCAATGTGATAAGCGCACAATGTGTTGGCAGAAAATAAATATGCAAAACATATAGTCGGAATGATTATTTAGAGCAAGCGGCAACTTATATATGACGACCCACAATAAATAACATGTATTTGGAACCCCTCTGATCCCTGGGCAAAAACACAACTAAATTTATGAAAGAAAAGTTGCAGCAAAGCCCATTGAAAAATGCCTATATATATATATGAGTGTATGTGTATGTGTATGTGTATGTGTGTATATTTTAACCCGGTTACTAGTATGTTACCCGCTTATTCAATGGCTCGATGCGCACATGGACATTTAAGCTACAACAATGCAACACGAATATCCACATCATCACCGCAACAACAAAAATAACATGAATCTATGACAGAGCGCAAATAACGGCGTTGATATTTGATGCATACAACGTAGCACCCATATAGAAGTGTGTGATTGTATGCGTGTGTGTGTGTACTTTGTGTATTTGTGTGTGTCCTGATGCAGCGTACAATGTGGACGTTGGTTGCATTGTGGGGCGCTTTATGGGATTTACCTGTGTTTAACTTGGGGCGTAAATTAAACACAGCAGCTGCTGACATGCAACGATGGATCGACACAGCTATTTTCCCGCTATCTGTTAGTGGTAGGGGAGGGAAAGTGCGGAGAGAGTGTATGAGAGGGAATTGGTGGCATTTTTATGTAGCTGCAGATAGCCGGATACCTCATGGCATATGCCATAGATAATTTATGCTCAAAAAGCGTGCCGAACTGCAAGCCCAAGTTCTCTATCTCTATCTCTGTGTGTGTGTGTGAGTGTGTGTGTGTGTGTGAGTGTGTGTTTCCTGTGTTTGTTTGACCCAAGACAAATGAAGCTTAAGACCAGACATGGCAAAAGTTGGTTTCCTGAGGTTGCCAAAGCAGAATAACATCTGACCGGTAATCTTGTTATATATAAATTGTCTAAAATTATTTAAAATCTATTCAAATATATGATAAAAAATATTTTATGTGTCTTAAAAGATTTAAAATCTATACAATATATGATAAAAAAATATATATTTTATTTGTATTAAGCAGCTTTAGTTTATGTTCACTCTAAACTGGGATTATCTTTAAACTCAATATTTTACATTTTTATGTAAGAAAATTTTCTGCAATCCAGAAATAAAAATTATTGACATAAAAAATTAGAAAAAAAAATGTGTACATTGTGTGCAAATATTAAAGTTAAATGTTGAAACAGCCCTGTTGTTTTCAATGGACAGTAAAGTTGTTGCTGCAGCAGGTCTGCAGGAGCAATTTCTTTGGACAGCTGCTCTGACGTTCAGCTGCATACCAATGAGCTCACAAACATTCTAATACATCAGATTCCCCCAATGACAGATGCAGCTGCTAAATGATGTCCTTAGTTACCTGGACTTGCTAGGCGGTTGGGTGCTGGCATATTGGGGGCAGCTGGGTCAGATCGAAGGCGTGACCGGACTCAGCATCACAGCATGCTCAATGGAGTTGTGAAAGCCTCATAAATGTTGTAGCCAAATTGATTGTGTGAACGTTTTTGAATTTCAGCAAAATGTTGCATAGATTTCCATTATTAAAAGTTTAAGAAACATTGTGTTGAGTTGCGAATAAATTTATACATGCATACATCCATTGTATGTATTCCAAACTGAATATATTTTATGATGTATTCTCGGCCAAACAAACAAAACAAAATCAGAATAGCACTGAACTGAAACCAAAACAGCACAAAACACAACAAGCTTAAACATTTATGGCTTCTACCTCCGTTACGATGATTTATGTATTTCTCCCATGTGCCACATTGTTGAAATGCACACGAGGTGTACACACATACATATATAGATTTATAAATATATATATATAAATATATATACATATCACAGTTTTGTAAGAGCTTAAAGGAGAGCGGAAGAGTTAGTACTATGCATGTTAAATTTATCGACCTTTAAACTTGATATGTGCTGTTGCCCCAACACGTGACGCACACACACTTGCAACACTGCAACAGCCATTTAAGGAGTCGAACAAGGCTGCTGCAAGCTTTTATTTTATGTTATTCTAAATCTTATTGAATGCATGCATTATTTTCCATAAATGCGCCTTGGCAAGCATTTTGTATAAACGCCATTTTTGGATGAATATTTTGAAATTATTATTATTATTATTATTAAATGCATTTCATACGATGGGTTTAGGTAGCTTGTAGTGAAAAGTTCACCCTCCAGCATATGAAATAAGCGTAAATGCATTTTTTATGTTAAATAATTACACGCTTTTTCAAATAACTGCATTAAATCCGATTAACACATATTAAATGGGTTACCAGTAAATTAATTTATTTATGCTTGGATGGAAAACTAATGGCAAACAATGTCAAATACAGTTTATTTATTAGAAATGTCAGCCAACATATACAAATATGTTTTTTTTGGTTGATCAGTGATGTCATTTTGAACTGTGGCTCTTCGAATGACCCACATTTAGTGCTGGTTTTTAATTGGCAATCAAGGGTACTTCAGCTGCTTAAAAACCATGTTTGGGTTTTCATTAAACTGTTAATTTAAATACGAAGCCATAATCTAAGTGCGCTAACGAAATAACTAGCTAACGGAGGCAATTAAAATGATTTGGATTTGAAAAGTGGGCGAGGAAACGCAAAGTCGATTTGATCCCAGCTGATGGTATAAATGCATTCGCAACCAGGCAATCAAACCAACCGCGTAACAGCAATAACAGCAATGGCAACAGCAACAGCAACAGCAACAACAAAATCAACATAGCTACAACAACAACGACAACAACAACAGTGGCAGCTGCAACTGTAGCGAATTAAATGCAACGCAAGTGGATCTGAATCCATCCAGATGGCCGCGGGTCGTGTTCGCCCTGTTTACTTTCGGGTTGCTTGGCTTGAGCCCGAATGAAATTAAAAGCGAATGTCAGCACAGGACATAAGCGCTAAATTCAATTTATTTAGTTCAAAATGTAGCAAGGCAAAAGGCAACGACAACAGCAACAAAAAACAACACAAACAACAACAAAAAAAGAAAACAACAAGAAAAACAACATTAAGTAAGCATTTCTGAATAGAAAGTTACGGACTGTTTAATACTCTTGTGTCACCAGATTAGAAGGACACCACAAATACCCCATTTATATGATATGAGTTAAATAAATTTACTTTTATTTTTAGCATAATTATATTTTACATATGTGCGACTAGCCCAATAAATTATACCTTTTAGCATAAATAAACAAAGATTTTCTGCTCTATATTTCTTAACATATTTTGATTTATAAAATTTGAATGGTTGGAAAAAGACTTAAAATTTAATAAATTGTGTGCTTTGCTAAAAGTTCATCATGTCATTCAAATTAAAAATAAATATTTAATTAAAAATATAATATATATATCCTCTTCAAATACCTGAATTTTGAGGTGTATCTAAAATTTGTATAGTGTTACAGTTTAAAGCATATTAAGCCACGAGTGGCACATCAAGTATCAAGTATATATTCCAAAGTTTCGGTACGGACATGACCCGAAACCAATATACCCGTCAACATTTTGTAAGAGAGTATGGAAAGTAGCAGTAGAACGCCATTTGCTCTTAGTGGGGCTTAGAGGAGCCGCCTTCCATTTACTGTTTATGCTGCTGGCAGACAGACGGACTGGAAACTGCTTGCCACTTGGCCCGCTGCTCCACCGGATGCTGCACGGCCCTACATTGTCCGCCATTTTGTGCTGTGCATAACGGGTCGCGACGAAACTGTTTCCATCTACATAATGGGATCAATTCAATTATAAAACCAGTTTACCCTGCTGTGCACCACGTCCAAACGCTTCACCCCACAACCCCACAGCTGCCACCAACCTATTCCAATCCCAAATCTACCACATTCAGCCATCGTTTTTAGCCTTTTTGCTGTTGTTGCTGTTGCTGTTGCCGTTTGCTATTGCTGCGCTTGGCTTACGTTTGGTGAAGGATTCGCCAGCAAACCCGCTGTCATATGATGAATAGCTAGAAATGGATTTGATTCATTTAACTGTTGCCGCGTGGCGTTCCAGCTGCTGGAGCACACATTTGTATAGAATGAATCACAGAGCACATCAGGCACACCAGCAAATCGATGGTGCACGACTGGCGATATGTAGAGCAAACAGGTCTTAAGTGCTACTGAATGCACAGCAGATTTGTGCATTAAAAATCCAAAAATTACCTTGAACTCATGTTGGCATTGGAATATCCAGGTATTTATTTATTATTTTTTTTACACAATTTGGTAGGTTTAAAAATAATCAAGCACATATTGCCCCATCAAAAAAGTTTTCAATAGAATTAAGAATGTAATAAAAATGTACATTTCATGAATAAATATAAATATATATTTATGCAAAGTAAATATTTATATCTATGGCCTTCAATTAGTAGAAATATGTTTTTTTAATTAAATTAAATCGGCAATGCTGGCAAGTGTTGGATTAGAGTAATTATCTTAGCTGCCTGCTGTGCGAACTAATCTTATGTGGCATGTAGCATGTAGCATGAAGTATTGTAAATGCGTTTGACAATGGATTGTATTATGTATTGACGGTTGCCTTTTGTGGAACACAAGGCTTCGATGGCATCGCGCTGTTGCATTCTAAACATTTGCAACTATTAAAACTGTCTGCAGCAGCAGCGCAAAAACATTAAACTAACTTTAATATGTGTGTGTGTGTGTGTGTGTGTGTGTGTGTTAGTTGACTGCTTCAACTTTGTCTGAAACTCTTGTCAGGCAGCAGCCACGAAGTTCCGTATATGTGTGGTTGTTTGTGGCAACAACGTGAGTAGAAACATGCGCAAAACCATTGCCTGCTTCGAAGCAGTTTTCAACTCAACTCAAGCTGCCATTTTAATTGATATTGCTGAGCCATTGTTGTTGTTGTTGTTGTTTCCCCCAACGCTTAACACACGCACACACACACACCATGTCACTATGCACACCATGATGGAGTGGTGAATAAAGTGTTTTTGGATGTATGAGAACCTGTTTTTGATAGGTCTCTTCTTTAATATACAATTTTAATGCTTCTCGTCTTTTGCTATCTTCTTTTCTTATTTGCCTGTATCAAAATAAAGTTCAAAATTAATTTTGAAAGTTTTGACCACTTTTGTGTGTGTGTGTGTGTGTGTGTGAGGGCGTGTCTGGCTACCTTCTTTTTGCATTTTTGTTGTCCTTGTATCCTGCTGTGTGGCAAGGGACGTAGATGGCGCGCCACCTTACAAGAATATTTATCGGTCCAAAAATTCTTTATGCCATGATTTGTTGTTCGTTTTGCTTTATGTTCAGTGTTGTATTCGGTTCGGTTTTGTCGGCTTTGTTTTAAGTTTTTGTTCTTTCTGGAACTTTTCATTTGGCACAAATTAAGAGTCTTTTCATTTTGAACATGTTCCGTATTGTGTTCCATTTAATTAGAAAACATTTCGGGTTGCTTGCATATTCCTTTTTCTTATACGATTTTTCCTAATTAAAAGCGGTTGGCCGCTCCACAGGAGTGCGGAGTGTGGAGTGAAATACAAATAAATAATATATAATCAGCAGTGCGCTTTTGTATGTTTGCCGCTTAATTAGAATTCCAAGTTGGTATCTCAAATCCCGAATGCTTCGTCTGAGTGTTTTCCTACGTGCCACCGACTTGAGTAGGCTAAGAAACCCGCCTCTCGTCTCATCACTCCCTACCTTGCCCCTTTGTGACATCTTCGTCATGCGCGTGGCACTCATAAACAACATCGCAAACTATTAAATTGACTAATTAGGTGGCATATGTTGGCCCTTCGCAAATTATGCACACACGCAACGCATTGAAGATGCATACTTAATGCACTTCAGCTCCTCAGACATTTGGGAGCATTTCTCAATTTCTCGCATTGGTGAAAATTTACGCATTTTCAACTTTTGATGCAGAATTAATATGTATAGAAAGAACTTTAAATTGTTGAAAGAAATTCTGACTTGAGTAAATTATTTCCGAACATATGACAGTTTGAATTTGACACAAAAACTTAAAAGGTACATTTCTCAAATTAAAAAAAATTCTTAAATCATAAATTTCTTCAATTGGTGAAAATTAACGCATATTCAACTTTAGATGCAGAATTAATACATATAGAAAGGATTTCAAACTGTTGAAAGAAATTCGGACCTAAGTAAATTAATATTTTGATGCAGAATTAATATATATAGAAAGAACTTTAAATTGTTGAAAGAAATTCGTACCCAAGTAAATTATTTCCGAAGATATGACAGTTTGAATTTGAAACAAAAACATAAAAGGTACATTTCTCAAATTTAAAAAAAAAACACTTAAAACGTCAATTTCTTCAAATGTTGAATATAAACGCATATTTTGTGTTTTTGATGCAGAATTAATAGGTATAGAAAGGTATTCAAATTGTTGAAAGAATAAATTAGAAAGTAATTCAATATATTTTTTCTTAATAATGTAGCCAATTTCCATTTTGTCTACTGCCAATAAGTTGATCAAACAACTGACTAGTTACATATATACATTTTACGTGTAATTTGACAATATATTTGAATGACAACACTCAGTTAAGAATCAGTTGATTTACCTTGTGTGAGTAACAAGCAACAATAAAGGCTTCAACATCAGTTGCAACACCAGAGGCTGCCAGCTAAAAAGTGCGTCCCAAATTCAATCTATGGTAATATTGCAATCAGCCGCAGGTCGTTTTGCCGTTAGTCGCGTTGGCGCCGCGAGACAAACAAAACACAAAAATATTGCCATACAAGGCAATTAGCGTGGGTTTCGTTCCTGCACCACCTGCACCACCGCAGGCCAATTGCACAACGATCGAAATAGTGGCTGGTGACATGTCGGCAAATGCGAAATGTTTCCAAAGGCATTATCGGCCGCAGCGGCAGTTGTTGCCGTTGTTGCCACACAAGCAACACCAGTGATGCCAATTTAGCCTTTTTATACCCTTTATAAGAAAATCATTCAATAACCATCTAATAGCACTAAGCACAAAGCCTTTTGGATATATTTCAGACTATATGATTGTTCACAGCGTTCATCCATTCAGATGTGTAGTTTCCATATCCATAAATTCTGTTCGTAGCACAGCAATTTGTTGGCTTTAAAATCTGGCAGCACTGGTCTGCAGTGATGCATGTGATGCATTCACTGCCAGGCATAAGGTATAGTTAGGTAAGGGGATGACCTGGCATTGTGATTGCTGAACTGGCAACCCGACCTCGGCTTAAGTCAATGCATACCTTTTGAGTGTTCGGTGTTCCCAGTGCTTAATTGTGGCGGATCCCGTATACCCAGTCCCGCATTATTGTCAGGGCTTATGGCACGGACTGAGCGAGGTATGGCGCTGAAATAGCACATCATGCCTCGAGCCTGAGAGAGTCCTCAGCGAGTGTTTCTGATGTGGTCGTGTGTAAAAGCCGGTTGGATGGGTTACTCCACTTGTAGTGAATGTCAGGCCTAGTTCGAGTATTGCCCAATACACAATTGTCAAAGCTTTTTGGTATTGACAATGCTAGCAGCGAAAAATTCACGATTCTTGATGTCTTTTGTTGTTGGATGAGGTTCACGGAACCATTTTGGATCTGACAGTTTGAAGTACATTTACCACAATTTTGTCTTGACAGACATAAGATACGAATTAACGTAATAAACAATCAATAGTTGCCACTCTTTATAATCGGTAGACTATAGTTTAAATATAATCAGACACATGTTTTCTTAGAGGAACCACTAAATGATTAATCATTTTTAATATTTGTATCAAGTTATAAAGCAAAGAATTTCAACTCTTAAATAGTAATCACTGATATTGGATGCACTTATTTCTAAATATGGGGATATGAATATATTTAAATTTTATTTGTTTATCTTTTTGTTATATTAAATAATAATATTAAAAAACCCAACATCGCCTAAAAATGGCTATATTAGCTTTATTAGATATAAATAGATGCTCACCAAACATATATTAATATTATTAAAATTACAAACCGTAAATTACAATACAATTATTATATTTATCATAATTATTTATTATAAATAATATCGGTGCTCTGCGGTTTTGTGGTCAATCAAAGTTAATCCCATCCCAGTGTAACTTAAAACGAGCTAACCTTATTTTCGGATTGATTTCGCATACCGAAGCCAATGGAGCATCAGAAGCATCAGATCCAACGAGGTTTGCACTTTTCTCTCAGTTCAATTCGGGTTGGACTTAGCCCGTCCACAAAAACTCAACCAGATTGTTAACCCAAAAGTTCAAAACAAAGAGCAACTGCAGCTCGTTGGAATATGTGTGCGGAGTGGAGAAAATGGTACATTGTTTGATGTGCAGTCAGTTGCACAGCTTCGAGTTGATTTTGATTAATTTGTTTGCTTTCCACTAAGCAATTTGCACGCGGACTGCCTGAGATGTGGCTGAGCTATCTATCTACCAGATACGGTTAGAGAATAGGGGCAGCGTTACCCAGGTGACGGCAATGGTCCAGAAACTCTATGTGCTTAACACATTCCCAGTTTGTGCGACTGCATTGCGTATGTTTGCATTTGAGGAGAGTGGCGTCGGAGCCTCTGTCGTAGTCGTAGTCGTAGTCGTCGTCGGAGTCGAGTTGTTTGCTCGAAATTTGGTATAGTTAGCTTCGGGCTGATGGCGGAGTACGAGTTGCAGCGGTCGTAATATGGATGTGCGAACATTTGTTAGCTGCCAGGGGATTATATAACAAACGCCATAGTATTTACCGCATCAACGACTATCCCTCTCTCTCTCCCCGCCTCTGTACTATTGGTGCGTGCCTTGTTTGCTATACAGGCAACTTTGCCAGCAGGGATATAGTATGTAGATTGGGGTTGTTCTGTAATTGCAATGCGTTGCGTGTTGCTGACTGGTTCACTGGAGTCATCAGCTCGCTGACAACGTCAGACGAATGTTAAGCAATTGTAAAAAAAAAAAAATTACCCAGCAAAACTGCAATAATTACGCTATTTTCCTCCCCTGTTAGTATACCTGCTGCAGTTTGAGTAATCTCTCAAAGAGCAGAACAAAGCTTTTATTAATTTAATATTTTGTTAAACACAAAAACCCATCACATTTTTTAACTACTGCCTCTGCATGTTAATTAATGCTATCAAATAAAAAATGTTTATTGATAAAGTTTATGACATGGAGCTTGCCAAAAAAAAAAAATCAAAATAAACTTTGAAGTCAAGTTTACATAAAAAAGTTAAGAGCAAAAAAAATTTATTAAATAAAAAATTATTGCTTGGTTTTGCGATACCCTCTATTATCTACAAAAAAAACAAATTTGATAATAATTTTTTCCTATACTTAAACGCTGCTTCGAACTATAATAAAATTTATTTACTTCATTTTTTCTTTTATAGTTATTAATTGCAGGATATGCAAATTCGACTTATTTCGAGCCGCGCAATTTTCATTTTCATTTTGTGGTTTTATTTTTGGTTAATGTTTTGTGGCATTTTGCCGGAAAAGCGCTCAATTAATTTTTTGCTCGTCAACTGGTGGCAACACCTTTTCTATGTTAAGTTAAAAAGAAACTTCGACAGGACCAGAAACTTTTTGCCGTTGACTTAATTTGACTGTGATTCATAGAATTATATTTTTTCCGTTAATTGTCGGCAGTTAAAGTTAATTAAATTTTTTATTACGACCACGAGGGATATAAAAATATTTTTCTAAGGATTTCGTAAAATAAAAATTACCATGTATAAATTTATTTAATTTTAAAGAAAATGGTGTTAACTATTTTTGGGCATTTGACTTAAATGATTAGTTTGCTTGGAAATACAAAATTCGTTATTTGAGTAGTAAAATAGAAAATAACTATTAATATTGCTGCCAAATAAAATACTGATAATGGTTAGTGTAATTTAAGTTAATAAGTAGACAATCAAATTTTGATTAAGGTTTAAAAAAAATCGTTTAACGCAAAACTAAATAAATTTGTAATGTTATATTATATAATTGGTTGTATTACAAATATTATCTAATTTATATTATATAGTTGACGTATAAGAAATTACGTAGAATTTATTTCTTAAAAAGCAGTATAATATTTTTAGCCATTAGAAAAAGTACTAGTAGAAGTATTAGAGAAATAAGTGGGTTAAGTAAACAAATAGTTTAAATAATAAGAGAGCTGTAGTAAAGTTTGAGAAAATGTGTAATATTAGAACTCTGCTCTCTCTCTCTCTCTCTCTCACTCTCACTCTCACTCTCGCTCTCTCTGTAATATTGCAGTTCCCCTCTTCACTGCCGAAATTTAACGCTAATCAGTCATACAACAACTTTGAAACTTTGTTTTTGCCGGTTTGCCGCAACTTGGCATCAAAACGCCGTTAAGCGTTCGCCGAACCGCATAATCAAGACCCAACACACACACACAGAGCCACTGATTTGAAAGAATGTGGGTCGTGCAACGTGCCGCACTATTTTAGAGACGGCAACAGCAAATCGTGAGCTAAAATCAATGCAATCAATAAAAGTGCTCCACACCTTGGGCATAGTTGAGTTGCCTTGGGACCTGGCAGCTGCTGCTCTCCGCTTGTCTTGCTGTGCCAGAATCCGGCAACCTGTGCGTTGTTCACTTTTTTCCCACACCCATCACAACCTTCCAGCACTGCACTGCCATGCCAATCATGGATGCCCGTACGTTTACCCGTACAATTGCCACATATTGCAGCCCATTTGAGGGTTCCTCGCAAGCATCTGACGATGCCTGCGGCCGACAAGGCAACGAATTTCAGCGATGACTGCGTGTTAGCCTTCAGTTTGCCTGGCACCATTATAAATGCAGGTGATGTTCCAAATTTGTGTATGCATATAAATATGTATGTATATATGAATACATATATATATGTATGTGTGTAAAATACACACATGAGACAAATTGAAGGGAAATACACTTCAGTTGGCTGGCGGCATCGACTAACTGACTACCAAGCTGGCTCGCAGTCTTACTTCCTGACTGCCGAAAAGCCATTACCCCAGCAGGAGCTGTGCTGCGTTGGAGGCGTGCCAAGGACACGTGAAGGATTCCGATTCATTTATACCGCCGCAGGAGTCTGCGAAGTATACGAAACGCCATTAGTAGCCTGGCCTTTAAGCAGCGTCAACCAGTTTGGCTGGTTGCCTGGTTGCCTGGTTGCCTGTCCTGCCTTGGGTTGATTGCAGCGTATTCTAAATTAAGATAAATGTGCCGTTACCTAGGAGCAGCGTCTCTGCCCCAACCGCCATGCATTGCGTGTGGCATCGAAAGTGACACGTGGGAAAAATTAAAATACTTGCATGATATATTTGATGCCAATTTTTCTCGCCTCTGCATGGTTCTCGCATTAAAATGTATATAAATTTTGTCTATTTGCAGCGTATTTCGTGTTGCCATTTACGTTGGCGCCAACGGCCAACTGCCACATGCCACAAACTTAAAGACTACCCGCAGACCATGCGGCATCCATTCAATTTGCATTTTGCATGTGCTCCTCCAATGTGGCACAATGCGTTCTAAGGATTATTTAAATATTTGTTGATTTGCATAGGAAAATGGCGTGCAGACGGCTCTGCTGCAAATGCAAATTTTTCTCTCTCCTCGTGCTAATTTACACTCAACAAAATCATGCCAATGTAAGCTATAAAATTTTTTATTTGATTAGAATTAATAAAATTATATAAATCATATATTTACCGCTGTGTTAGCCTAGCAAGTGCTTTCTTGATCGCAGAGATCTCCGCTAGGAATATACTACAATGATCACCCAGGTTGAAGTTATGGTTTTGGAACCAATCTTACCTTCTATTACTATTAAGTCTTGGTAGGATCATACTTATGGAAAATAGCTTCTCAGCATTCTATTGCAAAATGGTTCAATCGTAAAATTCATTCAGATTATGGAATAATAAAAGCTTTCTGAGACAATCAATATAATCAGACAAGAGTTTTTGAAGCATCGGTATTAGAATAGCAGTGTAAATTTACCTGACTTTTTGTGTGGGGAATTCCACACTTCAATCCAATGGATTTCCTGCAGGTGCAGAGTGCAACTATGGCTTTTTTTTTGATACTCTCTCGATTATGTTACGGTTCCAGTTAAGCTTTCTATTTAAGATATCACGCAAATATTTGCTAATAATATGATTACCAATTTTATATTTGCTTGATAATTCCTTTTGATTTTTTCCGCTCCTTTTTAATAATAAATAAAGCATAATTACAACAAACTAAATCCGAAATAAATATCTATATACATATATATATGATGTTTATATGTATGTGTATTACAGATAGCTTTCATTTCTATAATTTTGTTTATTTCTTAACAAAACCGAACTGAACAAATTTTGTTTATGTGCCACAGAACCAACATTCATTTTATTATAATTTCTTTGTTTGTTTTGAAATTGTAGTAATCATTAATATTTGTAAGATTACCTTACAGCTGAGATTGATAACGTCAGACTTGCCACTTATTAAAGACGATGCTGGAGAGAATTTCGTGATAATATCGAACGCACATCGTATGTGAATCGCAAGGCGTCCAGGAAGGGCAGCAATGATAAAAGAGCTGTGTCCGTTGGGTCAGAGAACCAACTTTTTATAGGTATTGCATTGTTTGGAGAAAAACGATATGAAATCGGCGAATTGTCAATAATAAATATGCTGCTCAAATCACTGCAGATGGTTGACAAATCTTTGATAAAGTAGCCAAAGAAGGGGGTGCAGTGGTGTCTGTAATAGCGACGTGTCAATATATTGCGGCCATTGTCCAGCTTATCGACCACAGCAGCGCCATAGGGTTGCATGCCAGCTGTGAAAACGACCAGGTTGTACCACCTCGATACCACATCCAAAAAGAAGTCCACATGCGGTCGCTTGAGTACGAGAAACATCTCTGAACGCCTGTCGATGGTCACATTGACTGTGAAAATGTGCAGATTTTCGATCTTATCCCCATTCCTTGGAATTGGATTGTCAATTGAGTGTATCAGCGTTTCGTCCAGATCGAGCACCAATGTTTTTCGCTGCACTATAGTGAGCCGACGTATGGATACTGGTGACAGGGGGAACTCTGCATATTGAACTGGCTGATACTGGATATAACTGCGCGGTTGGCAATTGAATATACAACAGATCCATGTCCAGATTTTTAAGAGCAGCGTTTGGCACTTCCTTTTCAAGCACGGAATCATCTTTAAGAAGAGGATTTTTATAGTTAGTAATTATTGTCGAGAGGAGTGCAGAGATTTACAATTGTAAAGCCGAAAAGATATGACATATAATGCTTTGGTTTATGTTAGAACACATTCACATGTCAATACTAATTTATGTGCTTTTCTGTTATACTTGCTCTTTTCATTGTGGCCAAAAGGAAGTAGAAAAAAATAATTGTGAAAAATAAAATAGTTATTGTTGCCGTTGGCATTGTTATCAGTAGTTTTTTTTTTAATTCTTTAATAAATAATTGTGTTGCAACTTTAATGATTGTGGGAAACACGTATTGGGCGAAGTCAACACGATGAGACGACGTTTAGAATCGAACTGTTTGCACTGATGAGCATTTCTTTATTTTATACAAAAAACTTAAACCTAAATACATATGAAGCCGCTTGTAAGGCGATCTCATGTTATGTTTATTTATATTAACGGAGCCGCTTGTGAGGCGACTTCATGTGATGTTTATTCGTCTAAGAATGTGATGTTTATTTATTTTGAAATAGCTGAGCTTTAACTGCAGTCATTTGAAAGTCGTCTCTATATAATATTTTGTTATTAAAAATTTGCTGAGCTTTGCAGCGTCTCATGTTCATACTTGAACAATGATTATTAAAAGTTTGTCCATCTATTGATTTTATACAAAATATAATATATATATCTGTACCCACTCTTTTAAAATATAATTTACTTGATAATTTTAAACTAAATTTTAACTTAAAAAATTGTTTTTATTTTTAATTGTTCTTGTTTTACACAGTCAATGTATTTTCACAAATTTAATTAAATTAATTAGATTTCCTAAATTTGGAATTAAATTTCAGCTGGTCTCTATTCAATGTTAACTGAATTCCATTTAATGAAAAAGTCCACATGTGGGGAGGCGACATACGGTGTCTGGAATTCCACGACTGCGTCATGCCATTGCCACACAAGCCGGACATGCAGTCAAGCAGGACATGCACCACATACGTGACAAACTTTCAAAGTTTTGAACATGAGTGTGTAGGGTTTGTGTGTGTGTGTCTATTCTTATGCAGTCAGGAGGAAATTAAATTTGACATTTTTCGCATATTGCCAAGTAATTGCAATCGAATTTTACATCCAGCTCATATCCAGATTGACTTCCTTGCTTGTGGATGATTTGTTCAGAGGTAGTCGTAAAAGATCATGTGGCATTAAGAAATATTTTGGAATATCTTAGAATTTTATAAACTATAACAATGTCTCAATTTGAATCTAAATAATAACAAAAATCAACGTCATTCCCACGAGTTGTGCTTTGAAATTCTTTGAGCGAATCTCGTTTCAACGCCAGATGCAAATTGGATGATTGCAAATATCAAACAAGAGACAAGCCACACAAAAAGGAGAAGCTTACACTTGGGCGAGGGCTACTCAATACGTTTGTGTAATTAGAAATCATGCCAAAATAATTATTTTTGAATAGACGATTATCCAAATTATAATAAGTAATCCAGAAACAAGGTCGTATAAGCTGTGCCTTGTAGTCAATAAATTGTTTATCGATTTATAACGATATATATATATTTATATTATTACACCTGCCTAATCATTAATTTTGTTAATTCGAGAACTGTTGTTCAACATTGTTGAAATACAAATACAGCAATTGACACATTTAGTTGAAAAAGCTTGGCTATAAAGTTGTAGTTTCAATTCCATTTGGCACTCGTAGTTTGGTAGCAACCCTCAAACACATTGATGGCCACTTACACATGCAGTTAGCTAGATGCCAGAAACTGACAGACGCACACACGCAGAGGTAACAAAATTTTGGCATACCAAATGTCTTGCAATCAGCGATTTTGACAGCTGTCATTGCTTGCGAGACGTCTGCAAGGAAAAACGTTCGTGCAACTTTGTTGTGCTGTCCCGGGGCACAGACAATTCATTTAAGCTCTCTCCCTTCACACCCCCCACCATGGTTCACTCAACTGTTTAACTCCAGAATAACTTTATGTGTGCCTCCACAAGATAAGATGCTGTTGAATGTTAGTATCGAAACTTTAAGTGCCTTCTGAAGTATTGTTTTACGTGGAAGTATGAAAGTTATACTTAGAAATATGCAATACAAGTTATCTTCTCTTACTAATTTGTTGGCTCAACTGGTGATCATATTCGTTGTTCAGAAATTGTTGATTCTTCTGCTTATTTGCAGAAATAAACCTTTAAATTGTAACAATTATGGTGTGACTTGAAGTGAAATTTGTACTTAGAAATTATATATATTTTTCTATACAAATCTTTAAAATTATATATAATTTAATATACAAATCTTTCGTCGTTATATTTATAACAATTATATGGATAATATACTCTTTAAATAAACCAATGATTATCCAATGATTTTGGCTTTTGTTAATCAAGCATTCTGTATAATTAAATATTCAAATTATATTCTGGTCAGAGGGAAGATCCTGTTATCATTTAACTAAAGACCCCTGTAAAAAGTATCTGAAACTGAAGGCTGAATTTTGTCCAAAATTTTGCATTTGCAATTCTTGCGAATTTATTTCATTTTCAACTTGCCAAGGTGTTGGAACACACTAAACTACAAACATTAACGCTGTTCAGGAACCTGGGAAACTTAGACTTACTTAAGTTGTCTCTGACGTAATCATTATCCACTTTGCTTATGCGTTTCGCATTCTCAAATAGTTTTGCGACTGGAAATCGCTGTCTCTGCCATCCTCAGCTGGGCGCGTTTCTTATAGTTTATTCTTTATAAACTTTGCATAGTTTTTTATTTGGCTTCAGTGGTGATTATTGTGCAGCCAGGCGCATTAGCCCATAAATAATTGCCAAATGGGAACAAATTGCTAAATTATGCACTATTAACTTAAATTCGTGAATCAAATTGATATTTATCTGCACGGGTGGCCAAAACTGAATCGAGTTATTTGTATGAAATGTTAGCAGCACTTCAGTTTAGTCCATCTCAATCTACGAATTTATGCATTGATTTGGTTACTTAAATGTTTTTCTATTTTTCATAAATCTGTATAGAATAATGTGTTCAAGTCTAGCATTAATTCATAAATTATGTATGTATTCAAATCATTAATATTCAAACTTATGTTTGAAACTAATATTAAACGATAATTGGAAACACATTATTTAGTTATTGCAGTAAAAATAAATTCTATTGTAGTCGTAATTTAAATGTTATTTTGTTATACTTGAATAATGAAAATAGAGAACAATCGTGAAAAAATTAGAAAATTTGCCTAAATGATTCACAGTTGGAATTATTTTTGGTTTAGTTGCGCATTTAATTATTTATGCTAATATGTAGCGAAATGGTACAATTAAATTATGCCGCCCATTGAATTTGTGCCTGCAGAATAAATAATACAAATGCACTAAATAAATTGGCATTGGATAATGCAATTTCACGAGGCATTACAGAAAGAATCCATTTGCACTTGCCTCTCTCCCCTTCAGACACCCCTTGTCTTCTATCAAACCTTGGCATGAAAATTCCATCAGCGCTAAATGCAAATGATACTTAACTATTCATTAGCTATAGCACTAAGCACATAGATTTAAAATGCACTAACACACACGCACACACACACATACAAATACAAACACACCTACACACACACACACAGAGAGACCTATTCTCTTGGTGAGCTGTTGACAAGTTACGAAATACGTTTGCACATTGACATTCAATGCGAATTCTTCTCCACCATCGCCATTACAATTAAAATATATGAGCGAATAGGGGCGAAATCCACGCCCACTTCAACAGCAAGGACAACGTGCTAATTGTAAATTTATTGACTGCAATAAATGTCAGCGGAGCTTCAAGTTGCATTGAAACGATGATCTCAGAAGGGGATTTGGGCACATGCCGCGGCAAAAGTCAGCAAATTGCAGTGACAATTCTATCATCGACTATTCGATTACATGCTGCGATTAGATTGAATCGATTCAGCGGCGATTCCCATTCATATTGAAGAATATATATTTTACATCATTCTGGGTGAACATTTTCTTTAAAAGTCTTAATTGTTGGAGAGGGCATGCAACCAATTCGTTGATTCTTGTGGCATGCGTCCAGAAGTTGCAGGAATAACCGAACCACTGAATGCAATTAACGGCCTCTGAACTCCACTGAAACCTCGAGAGTGCACAGTAAATTGTAATTGCGGGTAATAACAATAACAATGCCAGACCGCGCAGCAAATGGAATTAATTAAAATGGTTTCATAAACCGCATGTGAGTGAGACAATAACGACAAGAAAAGCGAAAAACAATTAAATATTCGCGTGTCAATAGTACTCGACTACATGATGCTCTATATTTATATAACAAAGAGTTGATATATCTTTTGAATATACTTACGCATATTAAACATCTCGAAAAGAATTAAAAATTATCAAATTATTTATTGGCGAAATATTTTGGTGTGCTTGTCGCAGTTTCAAGCTATTTTGGCAGCTCAATGAAACTGAAATCATCTGAAAAATGACTATCATTTCCCTGTGGCATATTGTAATCTATTGCGTGCAAATTTGCCAGACTTTGATAAAATATGTTTTTACAGAATAATGCAGCACGAATTTACAACTGAAATTTGGCACGCAGGCAATGGCGAAAAGGCATTTGCTGGCGTCATTTTAAATGTCTATAAAATCGATAGTATTTTGTGTCAGCGTTGTTAGCGTTTCAGAATGCATATTGCGTATACGCCGCATTGCACCAGTTTGTTAAACTGTTAAACATTTGGAGCACAGATCCGGCACAGTCGTGTGTATGCACAAATACATATGCTTATGGTATTTATACTTTTCAATTTCAATTAAGATAATTAAAAGTGAACTCTTCTACTGATGGCTGCAACCGATTAACTTTCGATTCTCTTGAGACTTCGATTCTCTACTTGTAGCGGTTGCTATTCGATTAATTAAAAACCAGAGAATTTCAACTGTTGTCGTTCCGTCTCACTGAGAAATTGGTAGCTATACAAAAAGTTAGTTTATTTTACTACTTTAGCTCTATAAAAATAAAATCATGTTGGTAAAAAGGATTATTCGGTTCGTTGGAGTTATTTTTGTTTCTCTGGCATTTATATCTGTTTCTTCATTATTTTTGTTTCTCTGGCATTTATATCTTTTTCTTCAATATTTTTGTTTCTCTGGCATTTATATATTTTTTTTATTATGACCACTATACTAATAAATTTATTGTTTTCACATTAATTTCTTTATAGACAAGAAAACATAAATAGAGAAAAGAAAACATCAATTGGTATTTTATAGAAAACCATTTTCATTTCTGCATTGCCAAGATAATTTTTCGCTTTTATTAAAATTTATGATTGCCTAATTCTTTATGAAAATCCATATTAATGTTTAGAAGTGAACGATAAAAAGTAAAACAATAAATCCATTAAATTGACACACATAGCTAAAAAAAAAAGAAAGAATACCCCTTAAGCTCTTACCTTAAAGTAAGAATGCGAAATTTTCGGTTATTGAAAAGATCCATCGCATCCATCGCATAAATCATATCATAAGCTGTCTCTGGATTATTAATATGCTAAAGAAAAAGTATTTTGTGATTTATTGGTATTAGACAAACGGGAAAAGTCCAAAACCCCTAAACTGGAATGCCCCAATGCGAGGAAAGCGGATTAGAAAAGCCAACGAGCAGTTGCAGTTTCCAGAAGAATACCACAAGAGATTACAACCATGCTCAGGAACAGGTGTATGTGTGTGTGTGTGGTTGTGTGTGTTTGTGTCTGTGTGTGTGTGTGCGTGTGTGTGTGTTTGCATGCAACAACTCAATTTGTAGTACATAGTCACACACAGCTTATGCAAGCAGAAATCATTTTCATTTGCTTAGCGTTTGCTGGCCAGAGAATTGCGCGCGTTTTAATGTCGGCCATCGCTGGGAATAGTTGATCCGTGCATCTGATGTAATCGCATTCAGGTTTACATCGGCATGTACACGATGTATGTGTGTTGGTTGTGTGCTGTGGGTATGTATGCTACTTAGAAATTACTCAGAGAGCCAGTGAGTCAGGTACAAAATTAGCAAACAATCCGCTTAAATAAATAATAATTTCATACTTGAACTTAATAAAAATAAAAGCCAAATATTTTATATTATACTATTTGAATTTGAAATATTTATTTCACATTGCATTTAGGTGTAAGCTAAAACTACTCAAACAGCAGCTGTATGCAAATTTATAGCAATCCAGCAATAAGTTTGTTGTACTTTTTTTCCACTTGTCAAAATAATACTTCAGATATCCTTTTGCTTCTTAATTGGCATCTCGTAGTCGGTCAGGTGTTTAAGAAACAAAATATTCACTTGTTACACGGAGTTTTCTGTTTAACAATTTTCAGTTTTGTTGCTATGGCTCTCAGCTGGAATTTGGGCAAGTCGTTGCTCTCCTGACAGCAGTAAAAAGAAAAACAACAACAACAACAACAACAGGGAACAAATACGACTTCGACGATGGATCCGGTTTTTGGTTGCGGTTCTGGCTTTGAGCTTCAGCTTTGTTAATAAATGAAGGCAAGCAGTTGCTGGCAATTATTGCAAGAGATAGAGATACAGATACAGACAGATAGAGAGAGAGAGAGAGAGAGAGTGAAAGGGATTCGGAGACGCGCTTGGTTCCGTGTCATTTGCCACGTTGCCTTTGCTTATACTACAGAGGAGTGCAGTTGAGCTTGAAATATGTTTGAGGTGTTGTTGTGGTTGAAATTCAGTTTCATGTCGTTTTTTGTTCAGATCACAAAAGCAGGTTGCCCACAGAGATGGAGTGTGGGACTGGTGGCTAAGTTTCCATAAGAGCTATGCACGCCTTGAATGCTCAACATCGTCTGCTGACCTTATGGTCGATATAAGCATTTCATATACTTGCGAGAAAGATGAGGAGGAAAGAGGGTGGGCGGAAATTGAGAAGGAGTTTCCGCGTCGGCTGTAGTTTAACTTTAGCCACTGCATTGCAGCTGTAAATTGTTACAAAGTTTCAGCAATTAGTTAGAAATATGTTGTGCAAGTTCTGCGTTCGGCAACAAAACCGCATCACCAAAAACAACTGCAATGTGGTCGGCAACAAAATAAATGCCCTTGCATGTTTAAGCCAAATAATAATAAAGAAAACAGCTGTATTTCCCCATTGTTATTGTTATGGCCACCACCAACTTTAGCCAAATTCCCATTCAACGCCCAACAAACCCAACAAACTCTCTTCTTCAGCACAGCTTGCTCGATTTACCTATTTGTGGCATTTTCTTTTTTGTATTTTTTTCTTTGCTTTGCTGCGGAATTTGTTAGAAATTATGGCTAGCAAATAAAACTGGAGCATTTGCGCAAGCAGCGCAAACAGTCGAAATGGAAAAGGACGAAGTGAAGGGGAAGTAAAATTAGCTAAACTGTATAGAGATAATCTGTAATACAAATAGTAAAAATACCAGGTTAAAGGCAAAGCACGAAATTGCTTTAAATTAATATCAAGCGAAATTTTATCACTTAAAGCAAACAGAGAAAATTATTATCGTCTGCTAGATGGATGCCCTGCAAAAACTCAAATTACATAGAAATTAATTAAGCTAATCACATCAAGAGGATAGCATCAAGTTTGCTACAGTTTTTATACTGCGTTTACGCTACTTGGAAATATAAAAAATAAAATAAAACAACGAACAATTTATTAACGTAATAATTACTGACATGAAATGAAATTTAATTAGTATTCCAAACATGAACTTTTATCTTAATTTTTGCTCAATTAGACATACTTGTAATTTTGTAATAATATATTTACTTACTCTTCTTGTCTAACTTTTTTTTCCGTAATTTTGTTAATACATTTTACTCATGCTAATCGCAGAAATAGTCAATACTTAAAATAAAAGACAAAACAATTATAACTCATTATTAACTTTTTATATACATTTTATGTATTTACAAAACCCTATTTTAATTTAATAAAATAAAAAGATATAATATATTATGTAAGTTTATGTGTTTTAATTTATTTCCATTTGATAAATTTATAAAGAAATATTGGTCACCATAACTTTTGTGGATGTGTCAAACAAATCGCACAAGACATAAATCGAAAAACCATAAATAACTCAGAAAGTAAACGGAAATGCCAATGATATATTTACTAGCACAATTCATTTGCTTTCAATTAAACAAATTACTGAGTAATATATATATGAATAGAATAAAATAAATAATCACAGTGTAAAAAAAAAAATTGTAAAAACATAGAAGTTGAAGCACTGAATGCCACAGCTATAAATACTAATAACAATAAATAATCATTGTGACCACAATAAATATAAATAAAACAAATGTAATGGAACCACAGCTAAACTGCTCGCCAATGCCAGTGCCACGCCCACTTTCTCTACAAAGGCAGAACACCTACCAATGGAAAAACTCAACAATTGTCATTGTCAACTTTGGCTGCCAATAAATTATATTATTAGAGCATACTTTGTGGGGAGAAAAGCGCGGAAAACTATTTGTAATACAATCAGCATTTATCTATTACCATCTGACTGTGTGTGAGTGTGTGTGTGTGTGTATGTGTGTATGTATATATAAATATATATATATATGTATATACATATACAGTGCGTATTTGTTACAACAATTGTCAACATAAATAAAAATTAAGTGTGCGTTGCAAAAGCAGCAGAAGAAAACAATCAGCTGACAGCAACACTGGCGCAAACAGACACGCACGCACACACGCACACAACCACAAAAGCACACGCAACACAACCACAGACACACCCATACAAAGCACCTGTCACTGGCTGTCAAAGTGACCATTTCATTTAATATAATCGCAGCGCTCGCTCCCTTCTCCCTTAGACAAGTTGAAATTAAACACAATCTTTACACGCTCGCATGGCTGGAACACACTCGCACACACACCCACACACACAAACACACGCATGTGTGTGGAGTCTGTGCATCCACTTCATGGATTTCTTGGCTCATTGAAGAAACCCCAAACGCATTTGGACGCACAAAATGGGACCGGTGAGGACCTAAGTCGCCAAAAGGCGTCGTTTCCCATTTCCATTTATCTGTCTAGCAAAAAATTCACATTTGCTGCGAATATTTGTTTTGTCACCTTCATTTAATTCGTAGTTTGCGGTTTTCCCTTTTGTACAGCCCCTTTCCAAAAGATGCGTATTTAACTATTGCGACGTGTGTTTTTACACTGGTAAAAAAAAGAAGAGATTATAATTTTAAATAAATATTACTGTAAGACTCTGATCCCATGAAAATCATGCACAGCTTTGTATGCTATAAATGACTATAATATTACTAAATAGTAAACTTAAATTAGCATATGTAATAATCATCATGTATTAAATATATATTTACTATGCAGAAATTATTATTAATTATGAAATGTATGATTCAGTTATTTTTCATACATACATCACTTGCTTATCGCAAAGTCATTAAATAGTTTATTAATATTACAAATATTTTTATTATATAATTTCTAGATTGTATTTTAATTTTGCTGTATATTGATATTAATTTTTAAATTTGAAACAGCAACTTTGAGTAATATTCTCGCAGTGTACACAATCAGTTTTTTCTCGCAAGGTATGCTTTGTGTGTCTCTATACACCCATACAGAGACACGCAGACAGCTGTGGACACACATAGAGAAATGACCTTGACATTTCTTATGCTTATCTCTGTCAGAGCAGGCGTTGAAATTGTAATTTGTGTAATCTCAGCTGGGCAACGAGCAGAGGAGCAACGACAACGACAACAACAAACAAAAATAAAGGTGTATGTTTGGGGTATGACTCTATTCGGATGGATGGAGTTGTTCGATGTGGGCAAAAGAGTAGTGGGAGGGGGAGCTGGGGAGGGCGGAGCTGTGGTTTGAGGACAAAACCACTTAATCTCTGTGGCAGCTGAGTCTGTGGCTGTCGCATGTATTTTCCTAATTAACAGCAAGATAATGGTAATCCAATGTAAGGCTCAGAGAGAAAAAAAAAGCAGAGAAAACATGTTGCGTGGCAGATAGCAACTTATTGTATATATTATAATTAATTAATTAATTTATTTCATAATATGTAAATTACACTTAGAGTGGCGTGCGATGCGCTTCTTCGCAGCGCTTAAATCATAAAATACGCCAACAAAAATATAAATAGAATTATACAGTTCAACATTGCTTTAACTAATTTGTTTTTGGTGTAGCTGTTTAAGTGTGGGTGTGTGTGTTTGTGTGTGCGTGTATGCCCGAAGGTGTTAATCGGCGTTTTACATGTGGCGCGTGTTGCCTAAGCCACCATGGCCCGCCTGGGAGGCGCCCTTGTTGTAGCCCATCTGCAGATTCAGCTCACCCTCGTGGGCACGCAGCTGCTCCTCGGTGAAGGTGCGCTCGTTCTTCTCGGACATCTTGGGTCCGAGAGCTGGGCCAGTGAACTCGGGATGCTTTTGTGTCTGTCAAAGGCATTTATCAAGTTAACAACCAACTAAAATAGGGTAACACTTAACAGCAAAAGACACTTACAATGCGTCCCAGGGCGTACAGCGAGAGGGTGACTTGTGGAATATTGCGACGCTCGAAGAGATCAGCTGTTTGGAATATCTCCTCCTCGGGCACGCCGTACTTCTTGACCGCCGCCTGGAAGCGCTGAACGTTCTCCATTAGCTGGAAGTTGGAGCCGCGCTCCTGAATCTTCTTAACAGAGCCGGGGGCCAGCTTATTGGCCAACTTGCACAGCCAAATGCCATCCTTAAGAATATCCTCGTACTGTCCGCTGGGCACCTTCTCGCCGATCACCGCGAATACCCAGTTGAGCACCTCCTGTTCCTGTTCCTTGTTGCGTGGCTGCAATTGGGAAACACAATATCATCAGCTAAGTGTGCCAAACAAATGAATTTCTTGTAATTGTGGCCAATATTTGGTAAACATTTCGATTTGTCCACACAGCTTGCCCCCCAATCAGCCTCCTTTTGTCAATTATCTAAAAATAAACAAGCAAATCTCGCAGATTGTCCGCAATCAGCCGAAACTCAATAGAATGGAGCTTAATTTGTGTGTATGTGTTGTTTTTTCCCCCCCTTGGTAAATGTGCTGTGCACAAGGCTAGGAGCAAAGAGGGACTAGGCATTATTCTTCCAATTGCCGACAAGCGGCTGAGTTCCCGGGGTAAATTGCGCTTGAGCCTGGCACCCACTTCAAGTGGCAGCTCAAACAACAAGCGAAACACCAAAGCAGACACAAAAACACAAACCAAAACAGAAATACAGAAGTAAAAACGTATAAAAGTAGACTCATTTTCCAATTAATTAATTTCGATTTAAATAGCGCGCCACGTGAAATGGGGAAACGAAACCGCGGTCAACGAAACCGGAGTCGACTCCCGCGAGCCATAACAATTTATGTGACAGTTCATGTTGACAGTAAAAGCCACTAACTGTTTAATTGAAATTTACTTTCAGTCTCTGCCTCAAACTGCTGCTCCTTGGGTCGGGTCAATTTGTGTGTGTATTTAGGGCGTAGTTAATCAGTTTTTGGCCGACTGGGACTTATAGGCATTTGTTTAATTGCAATACTCTTTACAAGTTTACATACATCAATTGTCGTAAAATATCAAACTAAATGTTCTTCCTAATTATATGCGTATATTTATGTGATTGAAATATAAGCTAATTGCAATTAAAGCTAATGAACAGATCAATTATCATTCAATTATTTACCGAAATAATAAATATTGTCTGAAAAACATAACAAGTTAAATTTGTTTAAGCTGTCGCAAAAATATAGTATTCAAAATAAATTAATTTTCCTTTGATAGCAAATTTTATTATCATAACTTATTTCATAATTAAAACCAGTGCGTCTCTTTTAATATTTATATATATATATATATATATATATATATATATATATCTCGGCGTAAAACTAACAATTGAATCCTTGAACAACACGCATCAATTTGAATTCAAATTGGATGAATGATTCATTAATATTTTGCACAATTTTGCTAAATTATTTTGCTATGTATTTTGCACTGTGGCTTTTGTTTTACTTGCATATTTGGATTTAAACTGTCATTTGTTTTGTGGCCATGTGTGCAAATAAAATAAATTTAAAAAACCTTGCTGACGAAAACCAAACCAAACCGTCCGCGAAATATCAACATTTGTTTTAAAATGCTTATTAAAAATTAATGAAAAGAAGATACTGAATATATTTATTCGTGTGTATTTTTAACATTTACCAATTTATTATTCACAGCTTTTTTTTATTAACTGGAATTATTCTATAGTTTATAATTTCGCTAGATTTTCTTTCATTGAGAGCACCGTTGCATTTTTTATTTTCTTGCCTATCTGTGAATATTTACGCAGCTGCAGACTGCCAATTATATATTTATATAAAATATTATTTGTATTTTTGGTCGACATTTCAACTTGAACGGCGACACGCTTAAATGGAAACCAATGAAGCGACGGCTTTTTAATGAATTGCATAAAGTTGTATTCGCAATTGGCTTTGAATTTAATTTTACCATTCGATTGCCAATACTTTTATCACTACGAGTGCAGTTTGCTATCCTTTTTTTAATTTTAAATTTAATCCTGCCACTGCAACTGTTGGTATGATCTCAATTATGTAATTAGCAAATTACGTTCCAATTCTGTTTAAGTTATTTCTGATTAATTCAACATTATCAGAGACACTTTTCAAAATAATGAGAACTGTTAACAAAAGTGTCTTAAAGTGGTAAATATTTTCAAAATAAATAGGAATTCTAGTCAGAAAATGATTAGAGACTGACAAAACTATTTATGTTAAAAAAAATATGTTTTAAAATAAATTAAAAAACTATATTTGCATAAGGATTAAATATTGCATTCCACACAAAAATATTCTAGGTTTTCTCTTTACGAATTTTGGTTTTTTTTAATTATACAATTTATTTGTGCCTTTATGTTCCATAATATTCATATCTGCATGCAGTTTCGCTTGTGTGCAAATATTAATTCTGCCACACTTTTTGTGCACTTGATACGCCCTGTGCGCTTGCCTCCTGCCACCGTAATAATTTTTGGCTACACGGACAGTCGTGACCTTCAAATAACCCTCAATTTGTGTTGGCGGGCGACCTGTTTTTTTTTTTACAGTTTTCAGTTGTCTGCCTTCAGTTTTTTTCAGCTGTTTGCCTTTTTCCGGCCGCGCGCATAAATAAAAATTTTCATTTGAACATAAAGATAAACGTTCATTTTTTTTTTTTGCTTTTTTGTTGGGCGTTAAAAAGTGTTGACGTTGTTCTATTGTTGTTGTGTTGTTGCTATTATTTCAATTTGTCATTTGGACCACTGCCAATTGGCGGTCGTCGCCCAACATTAACCAGCAAATGAAATAAAAATGTGCATGCGGCGCCCACGCGACTAAGAAAACCATTCAGAATGAACCCAGCTGGGCAAATGGCAATAATGTTTCCCTTTAATTTGTATTATTTCTTATCATTGGTCAACTAAACCTAGTTAAAATGGTACAGCTTACATACTTTTACAGTTAATTTTTTAAAGAGATTATTTGACTTAGAAAAGGAGTGGAGTCTTCTGTATCCAATTTTTGTGTTTTCGAACATTTGGGTTAAATTGCATTACGATTTGATAATTTCGCTTTTGCGCTTTAATGGTTTTTGTATTGTTGCCAAGAAAATGACAGACGCCGGTCAATAAATATTCGCGATCGTCCTCGCTGTGCAACAGTTTGTTTGCAACAACTGTAAACAAAAGTTGCTAGCCAAAAAGAAAATTTTTAGAATATACAATATTCTAAATAATGCACATTAAAAAAAAGAATAAAATTTAAAACAACAATTTTATTGGTATTTCAATTCGAACTATTTTTTAGTTTAGTTTCTTAGTAATAAAACCTTAGGTGGAACTAACACTATGTGATTGAAGATGATTTGCTTAAAAAATTATAAACGAAGATAGAAGAAAGAAAAAGGGATTTGTTTCTGATCTTTATTTACAATTTATCAATGTCGTATGTAAAGTGATTATTTGAAATATTTCAACTTTAAAAAGACATAATTTAAATGCGACTTTAAATAAATTGCATAGCTTTGTTAGTCTGTTTTTGTAAACGGTCAAAACCAAATAAACATTAAAATCATGGAATTAATACAAAATAAATGGAATTCGTTGCACGAAAACTGCATAATAATTAATGCATCAGTCAAAATAAAATGAAGAAAAAGATAAAACAAAAAGGGAAAAATATATATAAATGCGTATCTGAAGCAACGGTGAGTGATTTGTTTGTGTCTGCGGACTCGTTCTCATCGATCCAGCGACTGACGGCATATAATTTATGATACGCGACTGGTGAGTGTAACAGGCCTTGGGGAATTTGGGGCCACAGCCCAGGGCCAGAATGTCAACAAAGTGATTTTTTATTTTAATTTACAAAAGCGAAAAAGTAAAAGGCACAAATATCATATACGAGAATGAATTATGGCACACCAGCTGCCTGAGGTGGGCGTGGAAAGTGCTTTATATGTGCCACAAAATGTGCGCGAGGCCACAGGGCGTATTATGGATATATTTGTATAAAGTTATTTTTTTGCATATATCCATTTGTATGCATCCAATGCATTTGGTCGCCTCTGTGTTTGCTCGTAATGAACCATTTAAATATTTAATCAATTAAGAATTTTTAATGAAATCAACAAACATTTCGTATTTTGTAATTAAATGTTTTGTATTTTAATTGATTACAACAACAAATTTAAGAACGTTCGTCTGGGTATTGACATCACTGTTACAAATTCAGATGCTGTATAATATTATAGTATATATAATAAAGTTTGAATACTCAATACACCCTTCGATACGACCAACTAATTATATCTGACTTATTCTTGAGATCATAGTTTCAGCGGTACGTGACTTAAATTGCATCCTTGCAGTTCAAAAATGTATTGTTTAAAGTTGCTTAAAGTTTCATACAAAACCTCCAATCAAAATAAATAAATAAAAAGCAGCTAAATGAATTGATTCAGTGAAAGATGCTCGATGCTAATAATTAGATCCTTAAGTTTCAAAAGTAGCGAAAAGTTGCATTAAACTATGTAAATAATGAAGATCCTTTAATGTACAGTATTCCCGTTTAGCATTTTTAATATTTTGAGAGTATAATAAAGTTCTGAACAATGATATATTACAAAATTTGATTAATTAGCTTGGCAAAAGTTTTGTTTTCCGTTTTCTAAGCCGACTATTCATATTTTTAGATGGCGTACATGTCCACATCTGACATCAATTATTTAAGTAAATTTTTGGTTTGTTAATGAATCACTTTTTTGCCGTCTTTCACAGACAATTTTCCGATATTTATCACAGAATATAGAGTGTCAATTTACAGAACAAAATATATTTAGAATAAATAAATAAACTTCAATCATTACTTTACAGTAAGCACCAAAACTTAAATTTCACAAAATTTATTTATACTTCAGATTTAATACTGAAAATTTCTTTACTATAATTTTTAAAGAAAAATGTGTTTTCCATAAAGGATAACATTAGATATAACAACACTTACAGCCATTGTTGGTTTTGAATGAGAAATGCAAATAGATTTGTTGAGCTGTGCGCGTCTTTGGCGAACAAAATATAATTTTCGACTGACGCAAATTGTTGAAACAATTTTCCATTTATCCTAAGATCCCAAACAACTGCTGAAAATGTTTTAGGTTAGCCTAACGCCTCTGCCCGTATCAGCATCGGCGTCAGCGTTGGCAGCGACGCCAACGTCGACGCCAACGCAAACGCCAACGCGGCATTCTGAATTCAACACACACTCATTGAATGCCAAATGCCAAATCGCCAGAAATAAAGCCAATGTAGGTTGCAAACAAACAAATTTAGACATGATCAGCGGAAGCTCTTTATGACGTCACTAAAAACACCAAAAAATCCAAATCTTTCCGAAATATGAAATCCAAACAGAAGTGTGCCCTCAGCTAGTGCCAGAAAACGCAAACTATTTGCTTCCCTCTCGATTCTTGGCCGCATCCATTTAAAACAATTTGCCATCAATAATGTTTATCCCCAAGTGCTCAATTATAATAGATATATCCCAGCGTATATATACATATATATATATATATATCATTTTGTGGGGGCGCCTTTGGTTGACAAGTTCAGGTGCAGAGTCCTCTGCGCATAACGAATTGCACATTTAAAATTTTACAATCTTGCGGCTAATTATAAAAATGACGTTGACTTTGAATTTGAATTTGAGAATTTATTTTGCTTTTTAAATTATTGTGCAATGTCATTTGACAAAAAATGCATTAATTTGCTCATAGCTTATGGTAAATCTCGTTTCTATCAACGCTTCATTTCAACAAAATTGATGTGCTTCGTGAAGGTCGCACAAAATTAAATTGTAATTGCAATTAAAAGTTTTTTGACGTTCCGAAATAAAAACTTTGCAGCAAACAATTTCGCTAAAAGCTAAAATATTTGTGCCCTCGACCCCCGCAAAGGTCCTAGTACCCCAAGGCATAATTTGCTCACAAGTTTGCCAGTTCATTTGTTCATTTGATACTAATTAAATTATCTAGCACAACATTTTGTTCAAGTTCAAGTTGAAGCGCTGCCATTGAAAACATTTTGAGATACTTCCACAAATAAATATTCACAAATTCGCGTCTTCTCTCACCTGAGGCCCATTCATTTTCACACCGCCGACATTTATTATTTGTGTGGTTTATTATCTATTTGTTTGCTGATATTGTTGGAGGTTAGTGATTTGAATGCCGCAAAATAAATAGTTTTTTTTTTGTTATGGGACAAAAATGAAGGCACATTTTATTTAGAATAAGAAAATAGCATATATATATATATAGTAAAAAAGGGATGATGTTCTGAGTTTTAGTGCCGTAACATTATTTTATTAATATTATTTTTTACAACTAACATTAAAATCTGTAAGCTAAGTAAAGACTTACAATAACATAAAGTCTAGACTTGAATATACAAATTCGTACAAAACAGTTATGGCTTGTTTGTTTTTGAGTGTTGACACAGAAAAAGCCTCGTTGAATATTTATGATCTCAATGAAAGTACAAAGACGAGCAACAAAGTTCATATATTGCAAATTGAATATAAAGCAAATTTATGGGCAAATGAAACTTTTCACTGAACTGAGATAAATTAGGCATAATTCATTTGATTCAGCCCCAAAAATGTAAATGAAAAACAAAAAGGATAGAAAAAAATGAATGGCTACACCTACGTAACGAGTTTTCATACAACTTTCGAAAGAAACAGCTGCCAAGGCTGCAATCAAAATTAATTGAGCAACTCAGTGCCAGCTCATGTGTGTGTATATATGCACACATACACACACATGTGTGTATTCTTTCATGTATGTCAAAGTGAAGGCATTGGCGTAGACGCCCACACATCGACCTACAAAAAACATGCCGCTCCGACAAGTGGCAGTCTTTCTGTATATTTGCTTGGTGAGAGCCAGAAAGCCAGCAAAAACAATTTTGTAAATTTTATTGGAACATATTGGTATAGGCATATATATATATATATATTTATTTATACATATTTCCAATGTGTTTTTCATATAACCAAAATATTGATTCCCTTTAAATGCATAGTGTGATTTTATAGAAGCAAAAAAAAATTTAAATTTGTATATGAAATAAATTCATATAAAGTTTTCTTAATTTAGTTTTAATTTTTTTCTTGAACCCTTCAAATGTGTTAGACACTGCTTGTAAAGAGAATTTATATAAATAATTTGTTGTTGATTTCTTTCAGAATCAGAATTGAACAGAAACAACTGTTACTCATAATAAAAACAAATCAGATTTGAAAACAAGATACGGAAACAAAGAACTAAGCTGTTTTTTCGCTTTTCGACTAGGCCACTCAATGTTTGTAGATACAAAAAACTCACTTGAACCGAGGTCAAATATTCTTTTCCGAATTTTATAAGATTTTTCTTTCCCTTGGTAGCAGCCATTTATTAGAGCTATTTGACTAAATCGTGTTTTTCATTGTGAGTCTTACCTATTTTACTTTTTCGCTTAAGAAAGGTACAACAAAGCATTAGGAATTTTAGAATCAAGTCTAAATCATGTTTGTGTGTATTAGTAGCAACTGAAGATTCTTTATATTTAATTTGTTATCAGAATATAATTAACAAAAGTTCGCAGCTAATATAGTAATTATTATTACAAAAGGCTTATTCTTATGCGGTTTTTATTTTCTCATACTAAAGGTATGGCAAATGGATAAAGCCAACTATTTCCCACAATTTGTAGGTAAGTTTGTATGTTCTTAGCCATATGCTTAAAGGAACGGCCTATGCCATTACTTGTCTTATTACCATGAGCGTAATTTTGAAAATAAATTATTGCTAATATAATTTAACTAGAAACTAACAGACAACAAATATGCGAATTTGACAGTAACGGATATGAGATTATTTAACTTTATTATTTATCGGCCCATTAAGTAACACACACTTATTGTGTGTGTCCGACTGAGGAAAGCCAGCACAAAAAACTTATATCGGCAATTGCTGGAGAGGAAAAAATATATAAAATGTCGTGCCCTGCACCTCCCTCCGTCCAAAACGGTATTATCAAGATAAGCCAAGTTTCTATTTAAATCAACCGCATTGCTTTTCGTGCTGGTTTTAATATCTTCTGACTTATGCTGCGTAGTCTTTTCTCTGTTTTTGCCACTTAATAACTCCCCCGGCTGCTTGGCATCAAATATTTATCTCCGGCCGGCGCCAACAACTACAAAACAGACGACTTTTAATTCAAATTATTTTGAGCGCATATCTGGAAAGGATTTTCAGTTTGCGCTGTGCTCGCTTTAGTTTTCGCCTAGCTGCAATTTTTAAATAAATATTAAAAACTATAAAAGATAACTGCAATATATGCAAGCTGCCAGCAAACCCGCAAGCAATTTGCTATCTAAACTCATATAATAACATAAATATATGGCTCATTTACATATATATATATATATATATATATATACATGCGCTATTTTTGTGTTTTGTATCTTTATCTTATATATATATATATATATTTATATTTATATTATGTATTATTTTACCCCAGGCTGTTTACTAATAAGTCACACCATTTGCATTGTAGATTTGGGCCACACTTTTTTCCCATTCATTCCATGCAACTGCCGCTTGTAAACATTTTTATTTATATTTTTTCTTGCTATTAGTAAACATTGCGTTGGGTTTATTTTTTAAATTTCCACTTATTTTCACTGCTTGCCTATGCCTTCTTCTTTTTTGATACTCCGGTAAAAATTTCACGAGAGCTGCCATATGGTGCCCATTTGTTCGATGTATAAAATTCCACTATACCATCCACACACAGATACACACATACACATTTGTGTTGTGTTATGCGCATATTTTATATATGGCTAATTTTGCACAGCTTGTTTATTATTTTTCCCGTTTGTTGTGTCTGCTGTCTGTGAATTTCTATTAACTTCTCTGGCACTATGTGTTGTGGTCTATCAATATATATATATATATATATATATATATAGTTCGTTATATTGCTTATTAATTTAATTGGATTGTCCATAGCTATATCCAATAGAATAAATAATATAATAAGAAAATAAGCTTAAATTATAAAATATTACTTTTGCCTTGGACCCACACATAAACAAGTAATTAAAATAACATTTAATTTTAATTTTTTGTATCACATCCAATCGAATATATTGGTAAACAAAAATCTTTTGCTACTGATGAAGTCTGAAAATATTCATGATATTATTTTACTTTTGAGTTTTTCTGCTTATGTTTTTATACATTTAAAATTCGATTAATTCTGCTGTCAACAATAACAATTGCATAAAGAAGGTCAGAATAATAAACACTATTATTCGTAAATATTTGGTTGCAAAATTTTCAGACACGCCAACAAGCAAACAAATCGACCAACACATACACACATGTGTGTGTGTGTGTGTGTGTGTGAATATGTTCATGTAAATGAAATTTGCTTGTCTCCATGCAAGTGCATTAAAACATAAACATGCAAGAGATCTTCTCGGTCGCCTCCTGGTCTGGTCTGGAGCCTGCCTTCGGTTCTCGTCTCCATCTCATCTCAGCCTAGGTGATGGCTAATGTTTGTGTGTGTTCCATTTTTGTAATCACTTTATTTTGCATATGTGAGCGCAGTTAAGTGTATAAGCATGTGCTGTTGGTATTTGTGTGTGTGACAGTGAATTTTCCAAATAAATTGCAAATTTCTGTAAAGGTTGCTACAGCCACGTCGTCCTCAAGTCTCCGGCTCTTTGTACGTACCCAAATGAAATAAAACTAAAGGCAACAAGGACAAGGACAAGGCAAGGCATGGCAACTAGTATAAACTGTTTCGAGGATTTGTAAAATTTATCGTAGTCATCATTATGCAACTATTTCACTAGCTCACACCCTCTCCCCAGCAGCTGCTCCACCACTCCCCGGGCAACAGCAGCTGCAACATGCAAGTGACTCTTGTGTTGCTCATGCTGGGACTGTTGCTAGAGCCAGTGCTTTTGCATTTCACGTTTTACATTGGCAAAATCGCTTTTAAAATGCAAAAAAAAAAAAAAGAAACGTATCTCTAAATTATTCAAAACACAAGCAAGCCAGGATATATTGTAGAATAAGAATACTAACTAAACCATTGCTGAGCACTGTGGGAAAAACGGAAAGCGAAAGGAAAAGGAAGGAAACTCTTTGCCAGGAGTGGCTAATGCGTCATGGCAGCACTTTGCTGCCGAGGATAGACAGTTAACATGGCTGCATTTCCAAGACTTTATTTTATTCGTATATTATTGTCAAGGCATTAGAATTTTAGACAAATAAGAACTATGGCATTCATGACTTATCGCTGTAAAAAAAAAACAGTTTATAACCGCTTAACCAAATATGTTTAATATATTAGTTTTATTAACAAACAATAATATTGTGTACTTAGAAATTAGCTTTTTAGCAAACACAGCAGAAATTGATTCATATTCTTCGATTCTAAATTGCAATTAATTTATTCACAGCAATTAATTAAGTCTTCACTACTTGTTTTAAGTAAGCAAATACATTCGCTTTGGCACAGATTTCCAATATATATATTTAGAAACATCAGCTTTAGCTCCTTTAGGACCCACTCCATTATGGCAAACTTTTGCTTATATAATTGGAATATTTCCTTTTCTCTACTACGAGGGATTTATTTAAGTTGGTTCCCGTCAATCTTCAAGTTTTGCATATGATGCAGAGCCAGGCAGATGAGTAAGGGGAGCAATTGAAAGGCATTGCACACTTTTTGGGAGCTTATGCATAACAAATCAAGCAAATACGCAAAAAAAATATGGGCAGACGTTGTGAGATCTAACAGAATTAGAGATAATATATTTGCAACGACCTCTGCGCGTCCCAACTCAGTGCTTGGGAGCCATACAAACGTGTAAAATGAATCATTATAAATAACAATAAACGAGACGTAAGCCATATTTTAGACATAATAGCTAATAAAACACAGAGGAAAGTGGCCCAGAGTGGCGCCTAGCAGACCTGGTAATCATGCAAGCATAACAACAGCGGCATGTCCATGTCCAACTACATTTCAAATGATAAAGGAATGCCAACAAAAAGGTTGCACGCCTAACAATAAAATGACTAAGACACCATTATACAAACAGGCAAACAGGATGGCAGATAAAGGGAAGAAAAGAAGGCAGACAAAAAATTAACCACGCCTTGACATTCAAGCTGAACAAGAAATAGAAAAAGACCCTTCAAAAAATAAAAAAATAAGCAATACAAATGCCTACGACTGCTTTTCATGTTCATTCGGGCGACAAGTTGTTCGCCTTTTACCTTCCGGCTGGCCAAGTTGCCATCGGCAGGCTACTGGATGACCGACCACGCCACAACCCGGTCAAGTCGGAGCAGTGCGAAACCGTAACAGTTACTGTGACTGCGCTTTTTGCTTTTATATATATATTTTATGCTCGAACGTCTTTGAGGTCACACAAATCAGATTTACATGTTAATAAATAAAATTCATGTCCAACTTCGGGCTGCAGACAATAAATTTTTGAGTGCGCTTCATCAGCGATGCCAACCGCAAAAATCCACAAAGTATTGGAAAAAAAAAAGTGCCAAAAATGGCAGACACAGCCAAAAGCGTCCATTCACCAAATAATAGACTCGAGGGTTCCTCCTGTCCTCATCTCACATGCTTACTTTCACTTTCTCGGCGGCAGCCGCAACAACTTGCTGTGAAATTGTATTTATAATGAATTAAATATGATCTGGCGATTTTCTACTTCTCTGCCCGTGTTATGGCGAGCTCTATTTCCAACAACAATTTTTATTTCACTATAGCAAGTAAATTGCTTAGCTATGACTTTACTTAAACTGTATTTCTGCAACCTTAAACTAACTTATTTGAATTAAAATTTAAAAAAAAAAATCAGTGGCTCTATTTGATTCTGAGAACATAATAAGTAATTTAATGAGAATTAATGAATTAGAGCAGATATTTGCTTGCGCTTAAAAACTATTTTATATGAATTGCAAGTCAATTTTGATATTATTCTTAATTCTTAGTTTTAGTTTGCTATGCACACTAAATTATCGCAACAAAATAAACGTTAGTACGTAAATTTAAAAACAATTTTAATTGTCTAAGGTAAAAAAAACTAAGAATATTGTTAAATATTAATAGTTCAATATTTGCTTACTATATACTAATATTTATTTATTCTAATCATAATCTTTTAAAGATACTACAGTAATATTAAATTAAAAAACTATTAAAAAAATATGTGATAGACCATTTACGTTATTTGGTATATTTTTAAAGGACACAAATAAAATTGGGGCCAAAAACAAAAAATGTGTATTCCAAAAATTTATGCATCTAATATGCTAAAAATGGTAAAACGGTAAACTACGGCAACTAAAGCAAAGAGCGAAATAACGGATATAAAGTCCGATTATTTTTTATTATTTTAAAATTGTTTGAAATGGAAAGAGTTTCGAAGGGGAGTGTGGAGCGGGGAGCGGGAAGCAGTGGAAAGAGTAAAAGCTGACATCGTTGTTGCTATCTGCATGATTTTGGCTGTTGCATAGTTGACTGTCTCTCTCCTTTACCCTCTCCTCTTCTCGCCCCTTCACGGTCGCTTGCTGTGTTCTGTGATGAGAATGTAAATTACCTGGAAAATGCGACATATACTGGAGCAACAACAACAGCAAGCAGCAACTGCGACAGTGTGGGGCAAGCACATCGCATCAGCTACAAGGACAACTGGCTGTAACAGATGGGTAGCTAAAGGGGGCGTGGCTGTTGCCACAAATGGCTGCCGCTGTCAACTAAAGTGAGAAAAAAATGGCAGCTTGAGCGCTGAAAGCACCGGAAGCAGCCCATACTGCCATAAGCCGAGGTCGAGGTCGACGTCTCCTCCTATCACATCCTACCCATGACGAACCATCGCTTCCTCCATGACGAACCCTGCCCGCCGACCCCTCAGCTCATGCTCTGGCGGCAGACAACAATGTAGCATAATGGCGGTAACATTGAGTGCCTACATAAGTCCTTTTAATTTGAATATTTTACGGTCGCAAGTTAGGCAAGCAACCTGCCTGTATTCGTGTATATGTATGGTTAACCTTGTTAGTGTGTGTGTGTGTGTGAGTGTGTGTGCGATGTAGATGTTGGGCCAAAAAGTGTCAGAGCAACGCCCAAAACGTGTCCTACAATGGGAACGTCTAGAGAAACCAAAATCTTGAGCACGTGTTGCCATTGTCAAGTGTCAGAGCCAACTAGAGGCAAAACTAGGACTAACAGCGTCTTCTCCGTATGCGTGTGAAGCAGCGACAACCGGAACCGGAAATGGCGGCATCACGCGTGAGGAGAGGTACCCGTTATCACAAAAATGAAATATTAAAGTTATCGCAGTGTCGTTAATGTGATTTCTCTACCTGTGTCACTTACCCTCGGGGCTTTGTAGAACCTTGAATTTCTGTGACCCTCATTTTTCGTTAAGCCTGGTTTTTATTGGAGTGGAAATATGGAGTCGAGTTATGGAATTGCACCGAATATCGAACACTCGTTTAAGATTAATGACGTTAAACCTTACAATTAAAATATCTGATTTATTTATTCAAGCAATTTATTTGTTTTTCTTTATTTATCCTTGATTTCATGCTTCTTCGTTATTAACAAAAAATAATATTCTTTATTTTATTAATCAATGAATTGAAAAACTAAATGAATTGCTTTTATTAAAATATATAATATATGTTTGTAAATATATGATATGATATACTATAATATATATATTTTCATTAATAATATAAACGAGAACATATACCCAAAACTCGAAGTCTGCAGCTCTGATAGTCTCAGAGAACCCTGAGAACCTTGGTCATAGAGAAAAATTGGCTAAATCCACTCAGCTATTGTGTCTTTTATACGGTCGAAAAATGGCGCTTATAAAAATTCATTATACAGTTTTATGCCATTTTAATGAATAGTAAAATGAAGGTATTAAAATGTTATGGTTTATAAATAATGATTGAATTAATTTAAATCAATGACATAAAGTTCATATTTTAATAGGAAACATGTATTTTGTAATTAATTTCCTTACGTCACTTTAATCAATGATGAACGCATTTTATTAATTGAAATGGTTCACAAAGACTTTTCTGTTAGCAAAAAATATCTATTTATTTCACCTGATTAAATTAAATGCTGGCTTACTAATAAACAGTGTTTTTTATGCTATGTTTGACCGAGATTGTGTTATACCAATAAAAACACAATATTTGCAAAAAAGAGCATTCAATGTGAATCAGATTTGTTTCTTTTATGTCTCTTAATTTGTAGTGCTTGTGGGGAATATGGAAAACATGTATTAAACAAGAATTTTTTTTGTAATAGGTTGTATCTACTTTGAGACAAATGCTGTTTTTGTTGCATGGATAAATTGTCAAGGAATTTATTATCTCTAAGCCCACTGAAATAAAAGGCAGCTGGTTACCAAAGCGACATCTTTGTTTGTTTGGCAATTACTTTGTGTTGCTCAAGTGTCACTTTGAAATAGCAAAAATAACAAGCTCCGATAATAAGTATGTGTGAGATTGTGTGTATGAGTTGTGTGTGCTTTAAATATCGAAATCCAATAAGGACAAAAAGTCACAGCATAGTTACGTCGGCATAAACAACCTGAGGTGAAAGTAGGACTGGAAGTGAGGGGCAGGTATAACAGACGATAAAATTACGGGATCAAGAAATGTGTGGCAAGAAATAAACGTGTTCATCATACTCCACTTCAACCGGATATAATAATAAATAAGTAGAAAAAAATATATATTTTGCGAAAGCTAAGGAAATACATTAAAAAAAGTTCAACAAACAACGCCAAATTTCTCCATCGCCTCTTCCGCAATTCGGCAATTTCGGCGGCTGGCATTTTTTTTTTTTTGTGTTTGTTTTTGAGAGCTCTTTGTAAATTGTAAATTGTAATAAAACGTGTCGCAAAAGTCTTCCGTTTCGGGTTTCATTACCAGGAATTTCGCAAAGGTACGAAAATAATAAACTTTATTTGCGCCAGTTGATTTTGCAAGGTGTTGTTTTGACAGCCAGTGGCAAAACGACGTTTATTAATTTTGCCACCTATCGATAAATCACTTTGGTAATTTGAACACTCAACATTGAAATGGGTATCTTCATTTTGATGCCAATGACTGCTGAAGTTAATGTTGCACAGCAATTTAATGAGTGATTAGTATTGCTGTTGAGATAAATAATATCACAAGCAAGTTCCGACAGTTTACACCTTCTCAAAAATCAATTATTTGTAAATAGCATTTTATTATTTTAAAGAAAAATAATTTGCAATTTAAAAAGCCAAGCTTAAGAAACTTTTAATATAGGTAGCTAGCAATCCACCAAGCGGATTTGCTAAATCTTATTTTAATATTGTTATTTTGCAAAATATTAATTAGACAAAAATTGTGGATTGATAACAAATATTAAATGCGCAATTAAATTAATCAACTGGACTTAGATATATTGATTTTCCATTTTATAATCTAATTGTGTTTTTTTAAATGCACTTATATATTTCTAATTGAAATGCGTTGCAAGCATTTTCAAGCGCAGTCTTTGCCTCTCTTTTCACCTGTGTTTCTGTGCATGTGTGTGTGTGCATGCGTGTTGGTGTGTGTATGTTCCTGGGGCGTTGCCTGTGGCTGCTTGAAAGTATTTTCTGTTCCGTTTTGCTTTTGTAGTTGGTATTCGCATTACCCAGCTGCGTTGTCTTTGGCTTGAAAACGTCTTAAATTGTATCCTTTTGGCAATTTGCACTCAGAAGTGGCAGCAGTAAAAGAGAGCGAATAGGAAAGCCGAATGTGAGAGAGAGAGAGAGAGGGAGAGAGAGAGAGCTATACAATTTCCGTTTTAACTATGCGCCTTGAAGTGTTTTACGTGCACGTGGCGTATACGCAATTTAGCCTTGCCTCCGGCCGAGCTTTAATGACAGTCTAGTTGAGTGAGTCTCTGTTTGCTTACCTACTTCCTGCCCAGCCCCTCTCCCAGCCCCTCTCCCATCACTTATATACACTTATTTAGCCTTTAAATACATTTCGCAGATGTAACTAAACGACGCGGATTCATTTTCCATGTTGCTCGAAATGCACACCGTTGTTCGATCTTCTTTTTCTCTTTCCTGTCTGCCAACAAAATTTGTTCAACATAGCAAACAAAATAGAAATAAAGAGAATCCAGCGTATTTGATTGTTTTTAATTTGTTTTGTTTTTTTTTTTAGCTTTTATTAAATGAACTAATTACTGCTGAAAACTTTGCAGGCAACGGCAGATTCGCAAGGAATTTGTGCAGTAAATATGCAATTTTAGAAGAGAAAACTTAAATGAAATTCTTAATAGAGTATATAAAATAGTTACCTATATTAGTTTTTATTTTGTTTTCTACTTACGTAGTTAAAACATTTATCCTACAAGATGTTTAATTCCGACGTTCTTTTTATTCCGAGTGTGCATTTATAACTCATAAGACCATGTAAAATGAGAAGTTAAGAAAATTTAAGAGAAGCATCTCGACACTGGCGAAATGCAATTGAAAATGCATGCGTCATGCATGACTTCAGTAAAGCAGTCATGAAAAGACATTCGCCTTGGCGATTTATTGATGTGCGAAATACGAGAATGATTTCCAAGATTTCAATTCGACTAACATCAGGCAGATGTGGTCTCAAAATGCCAGAATATATGCGCAAATGCATTTAGGCATCAGTTCATGCGATTAAAGACTGCAACAACCAGAATTCATTTGAGCTCAACCAGCCTGAAATACCCCAATTTCCCGGAAGAGTGGAAGTATTGCAATAAAAGTCCTGAACAAAAGTTGTAATTTATTAGAGCACTTGAAAGATTACACAAAATATTGATGATAGGTTTCCTTAAATATCAAAATAATAACGGTTAGCGCAATTACTGGACAAAATCTATTTATTTGAGATTTATTTAATTTGCAGTAGAAGTTTTCAACTTTAAATACATAAGCTAACCGAATGTTGTGTGATGCAGTTTCTTCTATGACTGCGCCAAATGAAGTTTTATTTTTATTGGAAATAATACCTATGTAAAATGCAGCTTTTCTTTGATTTGCGTTTTGTAGTATAAATCTGATGTCGCCTGCGAGCAGCTGTAATAGTAATTTTCTAATGATCAAAACATTTTTCGATTGTGAATTTGAACTACATCCATGTATGATATACAGTTTTTATTCTAAACCAATTGAAAATGAAACTATAAGAAGGAATCATCTTTTCATAGAATAAAAGTCAATTGACATTTTATTGATGAACTGAATAAACTTTCTTACAATCCGACTCACAATTTATTAAACAAATTTCAGCTGGTGCAAGCATTTACATATATATTTCTGCATGTGTAAGAATGAACAAAAAAGAATTTGATTGCTTATATTCAAATATACACATATATAAGAAAAATATTTGCTGCCCTCAAGTGATTTGTTCGGAATAATAGCATATGCTGCATTTTTGGTTTAAGACTCTTAAGTAACTGATGTTAATAACAATTTATAATAACTACTAATTAAGTTGAAATAAAACAAAATTATGACAAACTGCAAACTATTACAAAAAGTGTGGAAAAAATTTATATTTGCACTGAAAATACGCTATTCATTTCTATTAATCGATTTAAAATAAAGGCGAAGAAATATTTACACATTTGATACGGAAGTACAAAGTACACAAAAAACATTTTAATTAAAAACTCATATTTAATTTATAATCTTCGTATTAGTTTTCGATATTTAAGTGTATTTTAGTTATGTGCATATAACTTAAGATGAAGTTAAATACATACTTCATTTATACACAATTTAAGGTAAATAATTCAATGTGTGTATCGCAATCGAGTTGTGCATTTGTTTGCAGCCAAATTGCACATTTCTTTTCTATTTGGCATCCTTTGTATTTATCAAGTCTCTTGGGAACTGATTAAAATGCATGTTGTATATTCAAATGATTTTTGTATCTAATTTGGTTTGTATAATTTGATCACAGAATTTGCATTTGGATTTCTGTTTTTTTAATAAGTCTTTGGGAATTCAAATTCCGTTTTTTTTTACTCATTTGCTCTTGTTTCTGTGGATTGTGCGCCAGTCCATGGAGAAATCAATAAAAGTTTGAAATAAAGTTTAATTGAGAATTTTTTGCTAAATTGCGATAAAAATATTTAGATTTTAACAAAGTTCTGCTGCACATTTAAAATATTAGTGTCGGGATTTTAAGCATTGAGTTTGTTTAAATACTCAAAATATTATTGTTCAAAGAGATGATGCATATAAAATTTAATTCTGTTCCCCTCGTATCATATATATATTTTACAAGAATTACTCAATGCTTTGTAGTGAAAATTGCTTCAAATTGCTAAGATGTCCGGAAAACATGGACGACATGTGGAGAATTTCCGACTACGCTCTCAACAAATTAATAATTTAGAGGAAAGTATCTTTAAGAGGCACTTGCACTCTTCCACACATTCAGATACTTAAAAAAGTTAATGACTCGCGTGAAAATCAATTTTAAATTTTACGTGTAAGCTTCACGGTTGCAATATTTTGGAACCCACACAGCCCGGCAAATTATAACCAAGGCCAAGACCTGATGTGTTGGCTCAAACAGTGTTTGGCGAGTTGGGAAATGTGGATGCTGTTTTGTGGTTGTCTTTTCATACCCTGCGCTTAAGGAACGATTAGAATTGTACGAACTGAAAGAACTAGAACTGACTTTCAACGTTCAAAATACTTTGTTTTAGAATTTTTAGAATTGTCTGAAAAGCAATGCCTGAATATACAATAAAAATCAATTATACACAATCAGCTGAAGATAATTTAATAAAAGATTTTAATTTAATATCTAACACAATAAACTTGCTTTTGTAATTATTATTTTTTTAATTAAATAATTATGGATTTGTTAAAATGCTAATTTGGCCTGCAGATAATTTATTTATTATTATATTCACTTTGACCAAGGCTTGGGATGCGCCATATCTACAAGTTTAAATGTGGAAAGTATTTTTCCTTTGTGCTTTTTTATTTGCAACTGTGTTTCATTTTCTTTCAGGAGCGCAGACTCATGTGTGTGTGTGTGTGTGTTGGCCATATAAATGCAAATGGCTTATGAAAATAATTTGCCAGTAAATTATAAATTTATGGTAAATTGCATATTGAGGGATTTTCATTTTCAAGCCATACCATCTGCCGTTGCCTCTTAGCACCTGTCTGCCACTCGTTTCCCGCTGGCAGGTGTACAATTTTATTTCTTATCATGCTGATAGCGTTAAGTGGAATATTTTATTATTAATAATTGCGTGTTTAAGGTGAAATTTCTTATGTGCTGGAAATGATTACAGTCGAAAATAGGTAACATAAAGTGCCGAGAATGCCGAGACACGTAAATTAAACAAAACCTTTCTTGTGGTTTTCCCTCTTCAATTGAGAATACGTTGTAATAAGCAGGCTCTCTGCAAAGGCTTAAGTGCCACTCCACACCTACACTTCACCCACTTCACCCCCTTCCCATACACAGTCACACCTGCCACGACTTAATGCGAGTGCCTGCGGTTCCGGCGCGATTGTAATTCATTGTAAATGTGCAAAAATTGTAATGAAAGCTTTTGCCAAGGAACTTCAATAAAAGATATATGCATTTGTGTTGTGTGATGATGAGAGGACAAAGTGCTATGTAAAATGGAATTGCAGGCCCTCTTCTTTTTTTTATCAGATAATTTCCAAAGACATCTACATCAGTGGGGCATTTAGATGGATAAGATGGATGATTAAATGTGGAAACAATAGACTTCTTTTTTAAATATTCTTTTTGTGCTCATTGAAATGAAAGCGATTGGGATTTAAACTAAAAGCAGCAAATCAAGCTTCTAGAGAAATAAATCATTTTTTCCTCTTACAATAAAAACAATGTTTTTTTTAGAGTCAACAGAGACTTTTGCCATGTAGAAGATATATACTAAAATTGTTTGGTAAGAATTAAGAGTCCAAATCCAATGGAAGTTTTTATTAAATAAATAAAATACCTTTTACCTCTTTTTTTATTTTTATTCGATTTTCATTTTTATTGATTTAGTATCTTTGGAAAATATTTGCAATCATTTATCAAGGTTGTATTATTCTCATAAAAAATGTTCTATAATGAACATTCTGTACATTCATTCACTGATTTAAATAAGAAATTCATTTGATTTGACACAAAGCAAATGCAGTGATCAATAAAAACCCGTGAAAAAATTCTTACATTTGACCTGGAGTCAAAAAAAAATCAAATCAATGAAGCCAATACTTTACTGGCTTCTGATGGTTGAAGCCAAATCACTTAAATATTTGTGCATTGACCACAGAATCATGCAGTCATTCTCTCATTCTATACATCTGTCAGTCAACCAGTCTTTGCATTGCTACCTCTTTGCTCAGAATCCAAATGGGAGTTTGGCTAATGGGATGCAGTTGAATCCATCGAATACATGGGGCACATTTAACTTTTGTTTTGCTGCCAAAGTTCTGTGCAATTTTCCATGCTGTTTGCGAAATGAACGAAGCAAGAAGCAAACAAACAAATTGCCAAAGAAAACTTCCTTCGTTTTGCTACTTTCGGTTTGCAAAAGTAGAAATGAAATTTTGTGCAAGGTGAAGGAGTGTGTGGAATGAAGTGGGTGAAGTGGGCGTTTCTGTTTCTCCGCTTTTATTTTAGCTGGGGTGAAAGTATTCCTTTGTTGGTCATTAAATTACATTTAAACTTATTTTATTTGATTCTGCTCTGCAATTCTTTTTTAGTTTGTCCATCGTCGTCTCTTTGCAATGCTTTTTTTTGCTCCTCTCCCTTTTAGTCATTTATAATTCAACACATATTTCTCTCACCTCTTCAAATAGATTCAATTTCAAGTTGCAAGTGCATACTTACCACAAAAGTATTGCAGTTTGTTCAATATAGATAAAATATGTAACAAAAAGTGCTAGCGAAATATATTCACAACCAAAAATACAGAAATCACAATAGATTCCTTGAAAAGATTTGATAATACTTAATTCATCTATTTATATAACATTATTAACTTTACTTGGCTATTCCTTCTGTCCGAGACAAGTCAAAGAAATATTCATTGAATATAAATCAAGTTGATTCCTGAAATTATTGTCAAAGATAAAATACAAATGTCCAATGAAAATAGCATAAAGTTATCTAAAGAAAACTTTGGAATGTTCAAACTTTGAATAAGTGTCGCGAAAAATAGTGCCTGTAAGTCAAAAAGTTGAGGACTGAATTTCAATGTGAGCTTTAGCACAATTTTAAAAATATTCATTCTAGTTACAAACTTAATAAAAAAATCATATTAATAAATGAACAACTTATATTAATTAATTTCAAAGAAAAGGAATATGATTATCAATTATTTTCATATTTTCATAAATTTTACTTTTATTTGTAAAGATAGATTTTGATTGGGTCAGTTTCGGCTTCGGACAAAATATGATAATTCATTAATTGCAGAGTTGCCTGAATTGAATAATTTACAAATTGCAACTAAATTTGTTAAGCATTACCAATTTCATTCACCTTCTCACAAATCCTTTACTTTTTTTTTGCTGCTTACTAATTTAATGCCATTTGCGTATTTGATGGTCATTGACGCTGATTACAGGACGACAGAATGACAGAACGACGGCTGCGGCGCCTGCTGGCCTTCATTAAGGCCATTTGCAGAAATCATTTTGGTCGAGGCGCGCTGGATGACGAAGGGAAAGGAAACAACAGAAATATGCAAGTTGGATTGTGAGCCCAGAATGAAATTCATTGAAACGTTAACTTTTAAATTAACATACTTAATTTTCAGCAGCCACTCGCACAACGCACACACACACACACAACGCACACACCAGAGCACAAATAAATTGCGACAATTGATTTTCAAGTAATTAGCACTTTTTGAAGTCGATGCTCATTTTTCCAACGGCTGTTGACTCCTCCTCCAGAGCGCTCTGCTCCTGTTCCCAAATTGCCTTTTCTTTCGATCAATATTGAAATGCTGACAAAGCCAATTTCAAACGATGGCAACACTTGTCAGGAAGTGCGTTAAATTTTACGGAAATTGACGCTAATGAAAATGCCAAAAAGCAAATAGTTTCAATTACCGAATATACCCAGGCTCGATTCATGCCAGTTGCCAGCCTGTTGTTGAGACGTCTTATGTTCCTAATGGTTATATGTGTGTGGCGTGGCGTATACGTGATTTTTGCTTATATCAAAAAAAGGCAACAGCTGCTTACAGGCTAAACAGTAAGTAAATGTGTATTTATATACTGATATGGCTGCCTGTTATTAAAATAAGTTGAGGGCTTCCCACATCTTTGCCGGCTCAACACTTTTGTGATAAATCTGCCTTACGTGACGTGCAACGTTGGGGGAAAACTTGCGGTAACCAATCCGGATTAGGGATAGTTCTAAGATTGATTGTGCCTACTGCCGTCAGCAGCAACCATTTTGGCTTTAATTATTTGGTATTTTATTTTTTCTTAGAATTTTTATCAGATTGACTGTGTGCTTCCGTAAAGATAATAATGATGTTAATGTTGCTTACACTTATAAAAGTGAACATATCTAGCTTATTCGGATGCAGGCACATCAAATGAATATCATTTGCAGACATATCTCGGTTGAAGGCTCAACGATTCTCAACTGCTGCCAATTTCATTCCCATTGCCACTGGCCACGGGCCATTGGAATACTTCAGATACAACACAAACAGCACTTATCAATTGGAGGCTTTTGCCTATTATGGCTATTTTGCTGTTGATGACTTAAGCCCAGATTATTTGGATATATTTATAGTAGTATTAGTTATAAGAGCACTTGTCAAGTGTCCTAAACAAAGTTATAACAAAAACAGCAAGCGATAATTATGCATTGATGAATGGGTTTAGGCAATGCTGTCAAACCAAAGCAATTAGTGAGTGATAAAAAACAAATGGAAATGATTTAATTATCAGAGAAACTCACGAAAAGATTGGCAAATTTCTTAGATTGTTATTGGTTATATATTTTTATATTATATTTTCACACAACGTAATTTTCAAATTCAAATTGTATTAAACTGAATTTAAGCAACGACCACATTCCATTAATGGTGCATAAAAATGCCTAGGTAAATCTTAAGTAAAATCCAATTAAGGGTATTATTAACGATGTCATTTATACTCAGAATGACTTAATGCCATTTTTACAATCTTAATTGTAACTCCTGACAGTAATATAAATTGCCACATGTGACAGTGCTCCCACTTTTACTTTACAAGATTTGTGCATAGGTGCGACCCAATTGCCGGAAGTTAAAATGTTTGGGGTTATCTGGAGTGTCATCATTAACCGCAATCAGCGCGCATTTTGCGCCAAATGACAAACAATATACAATTCCTTATGCGGCAGGGAATCACCAAAGCTGTGTTTGGGTAATGCTTGGGGAACGGTTAGGGAATGGGTGCAACAACAAAACTTGTTTATAATCTGTTGATCTGCTCATGTCACATGCCGGGGAAGAACTGGGGCTTTTTCTTTTTGGCTCACAACTTTTGTACAACAATTTTTAGGCAGCTTAAGATATTTCCACACGTTGAACAAAAATAAGTTAAAAAATAAAAATAAAGCGATAAGTACCAGCAAAAGAAACCAAATCGCTGTCAAATTCGCTGCACGAACTTCATTTACACTATTACATTTCATTTGTATATAAACAAATTTATTAATAATACAATTTTTGAAATTTTTTATTTAACATTTTATAAGTGTTACAAAATTAGTATGATGCATACAAAAAAATTTAAGTGTCTATTTTGTATCTTAACAATATTTTTTGATAGTTAAATATTTAAAATATTGCATTCATTAATAAACGCAATTGCAATACTTTATAAGACTATTTATATATATTACATTTATAATTAATAACAATAACAGTTTTATTTTTACTAAATATTATTTTTTGTTAACTAACCCAATTCTTAAAAATATTTTTGAATTGAAATTTACCTATTTGGTTTCGGATTCGAAGGTCTGTAATATAATGTTTATGTAAATAAATTATTCGTTATGTTAATGTATTTAATAATAAAAAAGCATTAATAATTTATTCACTGAAAGGAGAATGAATATTGCGCCATGCACAATAGATAGCACTTTAGATCTGACAATCGTAATAATAATTAAGGTGCACATTGCAGTGTTACCATTCTTCTTTCGATGGAACTCCACTTTGGTACAAATTTAGTACAACTTCAGGTTAGTAAGGGTATTCAATAAGACAAAAAAGAGGCGTGTGACTTCGTTTTTGGTACGTCTATGGGATTGCAAAGTGCGCCAAAGGCCTTTTGCTTCTTGGGGCTTCCCAACCTCGTCTTCGACAGGAGGTCTTCTTTGTCACCTTCGACTCCTTTCTAGGCGCATTAAACTTGGCAAGTTTGTGAACTGCCACAAGCGCCCCAAAAAGTTTGGTTCTTGTTGCGAAAAACACACAAGAAGCGTTAAAATCTTATCAAGAATTGCAAAGGAGTGTGTCTGTGGGAGTGTGTGTGTTTTACTGGGAAATTAAAAGGAAAATGCGTTAATCATGAGTTGAGTTGAGTTGAGTTTTCTTATATAACACAATTTAATTTGCGTTAAACGAGCTCACGCCGCTGATTAAAGCAGCTGAGGCAGCTTCTTTGGGTTGCCGCGCCTAATTTTATGCAACAACAACAGAAACTTTTGTACGCGTCAACGCCATCTCATGTGTGTCAAAAGGTAACTTTTCGGGCCAAAGTTCGCTGCGTTGCCTAAACGCCCAACAATGGCAAGGCAACAGCCCGAAGTAAATTGAAGGATATGCGCCTAATCCCGCCTGACAGCTGCACGTGTCCTGGCGACGCCGAAGGAAAGTGATAAGAAAACTGCAAGTTTTTCTTCTTGTGCACGTCCCTAATGTGCTCATTTTTACTAAAGTTTAAGTTTTCCCATATTAGCCAAATTCATACAAAACGACTGAGTTGCTTTAAGGTTTTTTCTGCTAATGTTTATTTCTTGAAATGATATATGTTTTTTGATCAATCTTAAAGTACGATAAAGTAGAAAAATGCTGTGACTATGAATTGAAATGATGCACCATTGTTATATGTAATTCGCCAACATTTGTAACTTTCCTAATCTAAATAAAATTCCACAATAATCTTAAAAACAGATTTAAGCGATTTTATAAATTGTCAAAAAGTCCCCTCAACACGGAAATGGAACCGGAACTGTGTAAAAAAAATATGCACGTTAGCTAACTTATTTGCAGTGCACTGCAGCAATTTAATGTCAACGCTTTTGAAATGTAGCATCCGCAACCAAAAGGAGTTTATTTATTCAATTTAGTTATTTTTCAAACATCAACACCAACGCTAAACCCCAACCCCAAACCCCTCGCCAACAGTCCCAGAATTTTGTGTGCAGTGTTTTGTGTGGCATTTTGTTATTGCCTTCATACAAAGCGTTGGTTGGCGCTGATGAGTTTTTAGGCTGGCAACTCATCAACTCCAAATTGCAGTGCTACAAATGCAACCACACACACACACATATGCACACACACACACACATAAATACACACTTCACTCTACTCTGTACTTGGCAAACTAAGCACACATATTATTTACACTTTTGAACGTGCAACGTTGCGTCACGTCGAGTTTGCAACGCATTTGCGCCTCGCATTTTATGAATTCATTTCCGTTCATTTACGCCTGATGTGACGATGGCGAGTCGAGATTCTGACGTCAGTTAACAGACTCTGTAATTAAGCTAAACTGACGGGTGAGCCTAGAACGCGCTTTCTACCATTCAAAATGTTTGGCCTGCCCCAGGCAGTTGCAATTACACTTTTCCCCTATGCCAGCAGAGCATTCTTGTGGCATGAACCAGGTGTGTGTGTGTGTGGCTGGCCTCTAAACTTGCACGCCTGCTATCCCGAACTAAGTGCTGAAGCATCAGCATCTGCTTTTCATAAGTCCTCAAGAGAGAGTTTGTGGTTGAGTTTCAATTAAATCTTGAGTTTATTGACAAAATAAATAATATTTTTACTTTAATTATTTATAATCCTTTTATTAGATATAAAAACATTTATTTTAAATTATATCAGAATTACAATGTTAACGTAGTCAATTCAATCTTAATCTGAGTACGATTTATTTATTAACTATAATTTAAATAAGTTTATTGACAAAATGCATTGTCCTGAAGACATCCTGTATATATTTTTTTAAATCTCTTAGAAATTATTTGTTTATATTGTTTTTAAATTAAGTGCAGTTAGGTAAATGGGTGTCTTTGCTGATCTACAATTAATACAATTTAATTTCCAAAAATTATTTTAAAACATTTTTTCACTCTACTTGAATGCCCTGTTTTGGCCCACTTGATGTGCACAGCAGTCACAAGTGGATACAAGATGTGTCAGAGCCAGGATATTAACTTGTGGTTTCCATCCAAGCACACAGTTAAACTTTTACACAAGGCTGTCGTGTATCGTATATCCCTATATGCAGAATATATACATACAGATATATATATTTATACAGCAGTGTCAAAAACAATACATAAGACTCGAGGCGTTGTAACGAAAAATGACAAGTAACCCGAAAGCAAGCAAAGTTAACATGTCATCCAATAAACTGATGAACTATTGTATACCCTGTACAATATAAAATTGTATTCTAATTGAGTACATTAAAATACTACTCGTAATATTAAATTTTTAGTATTTTCTAAGTTCTGTAAATATAGATAAAATTACATAAGTTATATTTTATGGTATAGGGTAATAAAATAATTTATGTGTGCGTCCAGTGGATGAGGGGGGCAGATGGAAAACGTTAAGTTGGCGACGGCTTTGTATAAGCCTCAACAAAAAACGCGTCACACATGTGCCATTATTAAACCCATCCATACATGCGTGCTTAAGTGTGTGTGTGTGTGTGTGTGTGTGTGTGTGAGGGTGTGGTGTGTGTGCGCGTAAGTGGAGAACAAAGCGTGGAGCAGAATATTAATTAATTTCTTTAACGCTCACTCGAGCACCACAACAAACGAGTGCCACAATGCGCTGTGATATAACAGCTCCTAGAATTGTGCTATAAATATTTTACTTGCCATATTAATGCGAAGCTGGCGACAAAGACGAGGACGACAACGACGAGAACAACCAGGACGATGAGGATGGCGATGGCGATGGCGATGCCATCTTAATGAATTTCAATATGGCGTCAGTCAACCCCTGGCTCGTTTCCCTCTCTCCATCCTGTCTATATTTTTTTGACGTATCTTTGTGGAACGCAACGTCTGCGTTTGGTTATATGTGCGGCTTCGTGGGGAAATCTTTGAAGCGCTTACACTTGAAGGCTGTTAATTAAAAGCCGCTTAGAAAACTGTCTCCACGGCTAAGTCAAAAACCACGCTGTGCACTTGAAAGCATTTAAGTAGTTCAAATTCGTGTGCATTTCAGATGGGCTTTCTCAAGTATCGTCTGCAACATGTTGAAACTTATTCAAGTATGAGGCAGCCTTCCATTCTCTTCGGTAGACGCCCAACCCCCGCCCCCCCACCACACACCCGATAAACAAATTATCCTTATGTGTGCTTGAGAGCCGCCAGCGTTGATTTTTCTTGTCTGTGCAAACCAACCGAAAATTCGCAAAATTTACAAGCGGCTCCTGGTTGAGATGGGCTTCTTTCGCTGATATTTTATGCTGATGGCATTCAAAATGTCAACTTAAAGCAATTCATGACAAAGTCTTATCTGTCATTTCAATTGCTGCCTGCAGACTTACCAAAAGTGGCTAGAATGAGAATTAAAGCACACATACATTTACATATACGTCACTTCTCACATGCATGTAGACTTTCAAGATGTTCTTTTACATATTTTCATTAGATTTTTCAAATATTTTGGTTTTGTTTACTTTTCAATTTAAATATCAAATTATTTGGAATAATGTTGGGTGCTTAAAAGCTTTTGTTCCCAAGTTTTTGTGCGTATATAAAATTTGCATCTTAATGAATTATTCCTTAAGAAAAAAAAGGGATATATTTTCTATACAAAAAATAATAATAATAATAATTAAAATTGCCTAGCTATGCACTTTATCGAGTGAATTTCCCCGATGAAATAGTTGGAAATTCAATAGCCACAGAGGTGGGATAAGTATTTATTATGGGCATTAGGAGAAAGAATTGCAATGCTGTTTTATAGATATATATATAAAATAGATCACCATCTGTTTCGCACAGTCGTAAGCTAAGCTTATTGGAGGGCCACAAAATCGTTAATAGTGCTACGAAACCTGAAAAAAAAAAAATAGCCAGACATTTCAATTTTCGCCAAACTGCCCGTGCCCGTAACAATTACCTCAGGTCCAACCAAAGAAAAAATAAAGTAAAATAAATACGAGCACGAACCGTGAGCAGAAACCAGGACTCCGCATGACTTTGGTTTTGGTGTTTTTCTTGGCAAGGGGCTCAGTGGCAATTGACATTACGTTCCATTATCGGCCAGACGGCGCTCAGTCCGAGCCAGTGAAGTGGCAATCGGCAAAGAAAAAAAAGAGTAGAAGGCACTGGGACTGTGCCTATATTAAAGAGCCCATCACACTGAAGGTTTGGGGGGGGGAGGGCCTAAGCTGAGGGCCAGCCAAATTCGTATGTACTCAGTCTGCAGGGTGCCAAATAAAAAGAGCCACAAAATCCATTCAGACACAGGCAACAGCAACGCCTTTCAGTCGCTGGCAATTTCCAAGCTTCTCGCCCGAAAGTCCCTTTTAGGGGCGCACATAAAAGTTACTTCCTGTCGCCTGGCGGCGGAAAAGGCTGCAAAGAGGCTAACAAAACTATTAAAATGCCAGCGACACCACACACACACACACATACACACACCACACACAAGTATTTCACGTATATTTATACTATATAAATGTATATATTATTTATTTGGCTCCCCGCATTTGGTTTATACTATATATTTGAATGGAAGTCTGTGTGTTTATACGAGTTTTATTTCAAAATGTTTGGTTTTTTTTTTTTTTTCCTTTTTTTTGGGAAAGGGGCTCTGTCTGCGGCCCACAGCGGAAATAGAAATCCTTTATAAGAGAATTGTGAAATAAATTTTGCACTTTACCCAAACAACTTCATGTTGTCCACGTCCCAGGGAACTGCTGCCGCCTGCAGCTCAACCGTGCATGTTGCCCTAATGACGCGCAACGCTAGTTTATCCCATTCCCCCTACCCCTACGGCGTCCCTCACCCAGTCGTCCTGGTTTGTTATTTTGTTTTACTCTTAGCTGGAAGCTGAAGCTGCATTTGGCAAGCGACAAAGTAAATGAGCGTGAGACTGCCCCGCGGCCCAGTCTGCTGTCCGTTGTCCGATGTCCGTTCTGAATCCTGGCCCGGCCGGTCGCAATGGAAGGCCCTGTGACAAGTTTATTTGAGTTTCAATGTTGCTCTTATTGTGGGGCGCATTAGGTAGCCTTTCGTGTTTATTTGTTGCATTTCCGCTCTGCTCGTCTTGGTCATTAGGCCCAAGGCGTTAGGTATTTAGAATTCTGCTAACAATTTGTAAATGGAATTTAGTTGCGGGATTTTAGCTTAGCAGCTTCTTAGAATTTTAAGAGAACAATTAAGATTAAATTGGCTTAGGGCTTAGTTTGGTAATCATGTAAATTAGCTGTGATGTGTAATATTATTTCTGTTCCACTTTAATTGATTTCTCATGTGTAATTCGTCCAACAAATAAATTTACACACATTTTATGCAGCTTCGAACAATAATCAATAATTGCAGACTTTGAAGAACGACTTAAGAAAATTAACAAAATCTTTAATTTGTCAGACTATATATCAACATCTAATAAATGAAGTTATGTTTTTTCCAAATGTCAATTTCATTTAATTTTGAAAAATTTTTTATGAAACTTTATAGTCTCAGAGGATGGGTTGATTATACAATCGGGCTTGGCTAGATTGACTCGGATGATATGTTAAATGAGGTCAAGAATATGTATTCTTCCTCTCGTATTTTTTTCATTAATTTACAATACAGTTTTCGCCATTTCCAATTGTTTCACGGTCTAACTAAACTAAGTCAAATATATGTATAAATCATCAGTACAAAAATGATCATTTACGGAAATATTACCACCATGAAACTCATATTGTCAAGCTAAAGTACGCCATTTAATTATGACCTGAAGTTTGATCCAATTCATATAAGAGTCCTGCAAGAAATTCCAGCATAAATGTTCACATAATGTTAAGTAATTTGGTATAAGGACGTACCTGGCAGACCCTCAAAAAATTTCATTTAAATTGTTGTGCGACAAGCCGGAACTTAGAAATTAATAATAAAAAAAGAACATGAGGACACAGAGAGAATACGTCAAAAGCCAAAAAACAAGCAGCAGGAGCAGCAGACAATCACCTGAGGGGGTATGGAGAGTGAAGAGTGGGGAGTGAAGCATATGACTCCCAACTACGTGCAATACAGAGGAGGATGACAAACGCGAGGCACTCAATTTGGCAGATTTACATAAAATTTTCAGCTCCGCCGATGGTTGCTTTTCCTTTCAGTTGCCTCTCTCAGCTCTCAGCGGTTGCAGGTGCACGTTGGCGAGTCGCTGAGTCGCTGTCATTATGTATTGTGTACTGAGACTCGAGGTTGGGCGCAAGCTGCCCGCAAAACTTTACAATGGCGGTGACAAAGTTTTGTGAGCGCAAAAAAAAAATTACTTGCCATATGTTTTAGGACTTGAAGCATCGTTGTTTTTTGTTGTTGTTGTTTGATAAAAACAGGTAATGCGCTCAAGCTATTAAAAAAGTATTTAGAAAGTATTTCGAGGCAGCGATCTTTGGGGTCGAAAGTTTTTTAGGGCACTGCAGGTGTGCATACCACACACCCACCCCCTTGGAGGCAGTAAGAAGCCAGCCGCAAGATAAATTACAGGTCCCTATGATTAATGATAGTGAATAGGCCGACCTGGAATCCACATCACTCGGCCTCCACCTTGTCCTCCTTCTGCTCGCCCAGCTTCATTGTGCTTGTCATCTTCGCATTCGTGAACTTTGCTATTTAAAATAATATGAAAATATATTTATGTTCAAACAAATATCAGCATAAATTATAATTATTTTCTACTTAGTAAAGACTTGTGGGTGCTAAGTAGTTTACAGTAATTGGTTTAGTGCGCTTTGTGTCTCATAATGCTTAATTTCCATGGACTTTATAATTTTATAATCGACAAGGTCTCGGTAAATGGGAATAAATGGACTTATGTCAGAACGACTCAATGCTGAAATAGACATTGCGTTAATTATAAAGCAAATTAATTTAATTTACAAATGTTTACTACCTATAAATTTATTTCGTATTACATTAATTTTCAAAGTACTTAATTGATTATTGAAATACAATGATATGAACAAAAACCCAAACAACTTTCTCGCATTGGAGAAAAAATGAAACGGGTAAAAAAAAGTTCGATTCGAGGCATACAAATGCGCAAATACTCAAATACATTTGAACATAAATAAAAATAAAAATAAATAAAAATAAACACACGCACAGGCAGGCTTTGACAAATACATAAGCAAATGTTTGCCGGTCACCAAATGGCTTTATTGCAATTGACACAAAAAAATTCGAGAATAAAAACAACCGTGCACAGGAAATAAAACACATACAAAAACAACTGAAAATGGTGCAAGAATCAAAAGGGAGGAAAATAGATAGAGATATAGAGAGAGAAAGGAAACAGGAGAAATTCGCATACAATTGGAGCAAAAGCGATGCCGACGTCAACAAGCAACACAAATGACAACAAAGGAATTTTTCAATATTGCAGCACGTTGCGTATACGCGCTGTCGGCCAAAACAAATAAAATAAAACAATGCGACAGAGTTGCGAATGCGTAGCGTGGGTGAAACACAACCGAAGAGATTACTAAAATTCGGTGCAGAGAGGGGAAGAGGGTAGAAAGAGAGAAAGAGGAGGGAGATTGTGAGAGAGTGAGAGTCTCCTTGCAGTCCGCTGTTTGCGCAATGTCTGCGAAACGGAAGCAAAGCAAAGGCGGAAGTAATTGATTTGCATGTATTTGTGTGTGGCTATTTGTGTGTGCTTGTATGTGTATCTGGACTTGTGAAATGGTGTGCACAGTTGTTTGCAATCTATGCAAATGTGCAACATGAATGCATGCAACAGCAAACTAACAGAAACTTGCAAAATATCTGTGAAAAATATTTATTCAAGTCGATGCAATGTCCACTTTATATAATTTGCATTGGTTGCACAAATTTCATTTGCTTTGTAATTGCAAACCATTTAAATTTATTCAATTATTGCATCTAATTAACCGAGGCAGAAACGCGCCATGTAAAAAACCAATTAAAAATAACTTTTTCCTAAAATTAAAAATAAATTTATACAAATGCTGGTTTCAAAAAGGTTTCGCATTAAATTGTTTGAGTTTGATTTCATGCTTACCTTAAAGTAGGGTAAATTTATTGGCAATTGTAATTGAATATGTTATATAATAACGTTTGGCATTTTAGGAATGTATTTGCAATTAAAATGAAACACTTGCCGAAATATTGTAGTGTTGTGGCCATGTTTCAAAATAATATTCTATCAGCTGCATGCAAACTTAATTAACCAGAAATTATTTAACCACAATTATAATTACCATATTTCTGTTCAATCTCTGGCAATTGCCTGCCCCTGGAACAACAACGAAAATATATATTTAAAACAGAATATGCATTGGAATATTTGCTGACCGAAATTCGTTTTATTTTATTAAGACACATGTGTTATGCATTTTAATTTTGGTTAAAGTCGCGTTGCATAGAATTTGCCATTTAATTTAACAGTTGGCAATTATTTAGTGGAATATGTTGTGTTTAGTCATTATATTGCCAAATACAGAAAACATTTTGGTGAATGCAGAACAAATTCCACAGTTATTTGCATAATATGAAGCAGCACGTCTGCTTTAACACATAATACTAGTATTATACAGTTAGTACCAAGTTGTCAAAAAATAGGAAATTTAATATTATGTTGTCCAAAAATTGTAAAACAATATTCCCTTGTGCAAAATATTTGCTTTTGTGTGTTGGACATTGTGTAAGCGTGATAGTTATACAGTTCTCTCTGCTGTCTTAAAACTTAAACTTCAAATGTTTTTGACGAGTGCATTGTTCAACATTCCCTTTTGTTGGACAGTTAAGAACAGTTTACATAGCCTTAATTGGCAGCGGTGTTGGCTTGGATGCAACAACTAATTTGTTTGGTTAAACTAACCAAATCTCTTTCAAATACGCGCTAGTTAAAAAGTAGCGAAAAAAACTACAAATTTCTTTAATAGTCAATAATTAGTCTAGCAAAACTAGGAACTAAACCAATTTCTCACAGCTACAATTTGATTTATGCTAAGGTCATTAGCAACTTTGTGAGTATACAAAAAATCAGCTCAACGAAATAACAGTGCCAAAAAGCAATTTCGATCAATTCGCACCAAAACTAATTGTCAACAACTGCTGGCCAAGGGAATGCTGGCCAGGTGGGAATGGTTACAACAATGATTGATATCACCTGACAGAATTTCATAAAATGTTGATTTGTTTATTTTATTGCTTACATGGATCACATTTGCTAGTTACTCCCACACACGTTCCATGAAAGTCCTTTAAAAAAATTAAACCCGTATGGGTTCTGGGGAAGATGTGTTTTTATTGCCAGGACAAGCGAAGCGTCCTGTTCGTATTACAACATTTGTGCATCCATCTTTGATTGTAAAAAATAGCCTGTTATTTTAGCTTATTTTTGTAGTTGTTTTTGTTTGTGTTGGGTGATTCTGTCTTTGATTCCGAATCTGATTTTGTTGCTGCTTAGTTTTTTTTTATTATGTAGTCTGCACTTGCAGACCAGCACAACTTTTTAAAAAGTAATTTGTCAACAAACCTAGAAAATATTTATAAACTGTGCGTATGCTATATCTTAGTTCAGCTCACTCGACTACGGCTTCTTCTTATTTTTATCTTATTGTCTATTTTATACGCTGTATACATTTAGAGTGTATATGAGTATTTCTTGTAGTTGTGTAAATATATATATATATGTAAAACAAAGGACTTAAAAACAATAAAATATATTTTCTTGAAAGAGTCAACATTTGCTTAGCTTTATAAAGTGTTAAGCTGTTTGAATGAAGCCAAATATTGAGATGTGTGCAAAAATTGACGACTTTGATTAGAAACACGCTTCAAAGAGTACAAATTCCAAAGTATTTCCCTACACACAAATACAAATTAATATCAATGTAATTAAGGCATGCTTATAATTACTGAAGTCATATCTAATTACTTTTATTGTACAAAGAAAACAAATATATGGGAAAAGACAGAAAAATACACATCACAAAATGTGTTTCACCGCATCGAGTGGTGCAACACATTTTGTGTGGCACAAGCTGACGTCCAACAAAGTTGCAATGCCCTCGTTTTTGGTTTTGAAAGCAGAATGTGAAGAAAAACCCAAACGCAACGAGAATATTTTACTTGAATTGGCAAACGCAGTGCAATCACGTGCAGTGTGTGTGTGTGTGTGAGATGTGTGTGAATGAATTGTTTATGCTTATGTGCTTGCCACGTGTTCAAGTTTAGCTGAAAGTTTTTTAAGATAAATACAAATGGCATTGTTTTTGACATCAAATGTGCAGACTGGCTTAGAAGAAACGCTGATGCATTTGGTTTGCTAGTTTTGTGTGTGTCTTTTTTTTAACGTATCTCATGTATAAGGCAAATGCTAATTGAATTCCCTGATACGAATGAGGACCAAATTGGGTTTGTTTGTTACCAGTGCCGGAAATGTGGCAAAAGGGCGGTCAACGATTTATCTCCGAGAATATTTTATTGTTGTTGTTACTGCATTGCTGCAACATTGCCACAAACATTAGATGCGCTTGTGATACACATCATCGCATCGCAACTTTGAGCCAACTGTATTCCATGCTCCCCTCACTCCACCACTGCCCAGACATCAGCACATGCTACAGCCATTTATCCTGTTTACTATATAGCTGCCGCAATCGTATACATATATATATATATATATAGGTATACGTATGTATTTCAGTTTGTCCTGTTTGCTGCTATTGATGAGCGAACATTTGTACTTGTCGTTCAGTGTTCGAGCGATAGACATCTGCACAAGTCCTTTAACTTGATGATGGCTTTTCAAAGACCGTTTGACATTAAATCCTGCGATGAACGTATCAACTTGGCGTTAAGTTATTTGGGTTCAGCCAAGCGCAACTGACCAAAGACTGAGGCTGATTTATAATTATGTGCAGTGCAGGACAATACTTCCCCCCCCCCCTCAACCAACTTCCCCGTCTGAAACAAGTCTGTGATATATATGACCTTTGAGTTGCGTGTTAGCCATGCCAGTTAGCATAGCATATAAATAGTTAAGAACGATGCGACTTTAATGCCAACAAGGCTAATCTCAGCTTCAGTATGGATATTTGTTTTTTTTTGCTTTTGTTCTTGTTGTTTGTTGTTTGCCGTTTGTTGTTGGCTGTTTGCTGCTTTTGTTTTTGATTTTCTGATGGTTGGCAACGTAAATGCAAGCCGCTTATGTGTGTAATCCACGGTCAGCGGTTTATTCGGTTTTGCACCAATGCCACACACAGTCAATTTTTTACCTTGCCCTCTTCTCCTTTTTTGTCAATGTTTTTTTATTTTTAGTTGTTACCACAAATCAGTCGCAGAGTCGATTCTTCTACTCTTCTCTATCCCTCTATCTCTCTCGCTCTTTTCGACCATATATCATTTGAGTCGCCTGCCAGTTTTCAGTCTAAATCAAGTTGCATAACAGATTCTAATTAATGAACCAGTCCAATAGCAAGTTCTGATATATCGACTCATAAATTATTTTTCCTATCATTTTGTATGCTATAAAAACTAGTTGACCAAAAAATTAAAAAAAAAAATTACATTACCAAACACTTCTAAAATAAAAAAAAGCGTTAAGTAAAAAAATTAAAAATTATAAGCTCCTTATCGCTATTTTGTTTTTTTGAATATGCTCTTATTTTGGGCAAACTTATTTCTATAAAAACAAATATATATGGTAAGAGTACATTATAAAATTAAATATTTACTATCTAACATTTAAGAAATTTCAGATATATATATTTGTTACATTGGGGAGATTTCAAATGTTGATAATAAATCGTTATTGCCATTCGGACAACTAAAACTTTAAACTGCAGAATATATCAAAATGACAGGATTAATTCTTCTGTTAACTTATCTAATACATATTAGTCAACTATTAAGCTTGACAACATATTTCTCAGTGCATTAGCTGCTCAGTTGTGTGTAAAGCATTTACATTGTTGTTGCAATGTTGCCATTTTTGTTATCTTCAATCTCACTCGAAATCATGTAAAATGCGCTCCATTGCTTTGTTCCAATGAAAAATGGCCTGCTGCAACAATGTTACTCGGCGGGTCATAAAACATGTGCAACAGCAACAACAGTTACAACAACAACAACAACTCGAGCACAATTTCGCAATGCGCGGCACATTGCAGTTGCTTATGTATTTTCTTCATTTTGCCAACTAACTTCTCTTTTCTCTCTCTCTCCTTTTTTTCTCTATGTTTTTCTCTATCTTTTTCTCTCGTCTACTCTGGCACAGCGTACAACTTAATTTTCCTGGCTGGTCCATAAGAAAACAGAAAAATAATAGAACTGTTGGAATGTATCTTAATTTTTTTTTTTTTTTGCTACGCTGCTGCTTCTGCTGTATTTCGTAATTAACGCCTGTAATAAGATCACGATTAAGATTTCCTTCAGTTTTTTTTTCTTTTGTATATATATATTTTTTTTTAACTTTTGCATTTGCTGCATGCGAAGTTGTTTGTTGTTTTCTCAACCTCATTAATTTTAACTTCAGTTCTTATTTTTTAATGTTGAAAGAAATGAAAACTGTCCGACAATTCAGTGCGCATAAAAATGGGCGAAAATTAGCATAGATTATGAGGGGTTCGGGTCAAGTTCTGCTGTTGGCAGTGAACTTCCTTGTGGCAGGAAACCCCAATTTTTTTTCCTTGATTAAGAGTTGTTGTTTTTGCGGATATGTTTCAAGCAAAGTTTATTGGCTTGATTAAGTGGAATTAAACATGGTCAAGAGCGAAAAGAGGTGAAAAAACGGCAAGTGAGACGAGAAGAATATAATATACTCTTTGTCGACTGATTATACAAAATACCAGTTAAATTTTGATTAAACTAGTACAATTTATTATTTATTATTTTGGTTTGTTTACATATGTAATAAATATTTAAATTTTTAATTATTGCATTTAATAATTTATAGTATTCATTGCTGCATGCGAAAAATCCAACAATTATTTAACTTAGCAGTAATTTTATTTCGCTTTGCATTTTTTAGGACATCTTCCAAAAATGCCTGGGATTCCATTAGTTTTGTGCAGTCTGCTTACTTTACTCTTTTTGTTTTTCAACTAGCCATTTCTCAATTCACTTTTAGCTTCGAGTGATGGTGATGGCAACATCGTACGCCAAATGTCTAAAGTATGCAGACAGGATTGCCTTTTCATTAAGACTCGGAGGCGCATCCTCGACAAGTCTGTGCCGAAGTACTTCATCTTTTTGTCCGTTAACTGTGAAAGTTTTTCTATGGCGTTGATGGAGTGGCTTGGCTTGGCTTGCCTTTCCTGCTTTCACTCCCTCCTCTCCTTCCTCTCTCGGCAACGTCTCGGGCTGCAGTTGCGTATCGCTTTATCATTTTGCATTCTGTTGGAGCCCAACTCGACCCACGCACACTTGATTATGTGCATTTACAGTGAAATTAATTTCTACTTTAGCGTTGCCAGAAAACAAATAAAAAATCGGTAAGAGTAAAAACGAAAAAGTTTTGTGTCGCTTGCGGCTTACACTGACAATTAGCAAATGTAAAGAAAAACAAGCAAAAAGGCAAGCCACAAATTGAATACCCTTGCTGAAAAATATTGGGATGCAAGTGACGTATTAAATTCAATTATCTATCTAAAATAGATCTATCAATTGCAAGAAATAATATAGCACAGAAACTAACAGACGGAATTGGCTATTTATTAATTGAAAATATATTAACTTCGTAACTTGGAGACTTCTTTTTTAAATCGTTACGAAACACACGACAAAAATTGAACACCGTCTCTGAGGGTATAAAAAATAAAATAAAAATCTTCTTGGCCATAAAAGTTGCCCCGAAAAATTGTCGCAAGGGTTGCCATTTGGGCCAAGGGCTCCGATCCTTAAAGGGGGTGAGACCCACCTCGAAAGCCGCTTATTAAAGCGCGTTTGTTGACGCTTTTTCTTTATTTTTGGGCAACTCGTGCTGCAGCCCGCCCATTTCGCCATTACATTATATTAAATGTGTGTTCGAGTATATGAAATTTATTTTCAAACTTTTAACGAGCTTCGTTTTGCATTTGCTCTGCAGTCCACTGATAAATCGGATTAATTACATATGCGACAAACATTTTTGCTGGTTTACTGGTAACTTTGATGCGGCAAGTATAAATAAACCGGTTTTTGTTGTCGGCTTTTTATCGGCAACTTCACTGTAAGGTTTTCGTTCAGTTTATCGGATGTCAATTTCTGAAAGTTATATAACAAAATAAATTAATGTTTTTATAATGCAATTGAAAATGCTTTTTATTTAAGCTGAGATTGAATTACCAATGTCAAATAAGCAAATTTTAATTAAATAATTTTCTACGAAATTTTTTTATATGAATTGAAGATATTGAATTCTTTTTGACATATTTTTATTAATTGTGTTTTGAGAAAACAAATATGACTGATTGTTATTTTCTTTTTGTAAAAGAGTTTTTATTTTCAGATTTATTATTATTATATAAAAAAATGATGAATGCGAAAGCTTGTTGAAGTTGTACGATAAAAACTTATTTAATTGATCAATTCTGGGTTAAAAACATTATAGGTCAATGCACATAAAATAAACTGTATGTGCGCTCAAATAAAGTCAAATGTAATACAATTTTATTTACAACCTGTTATGGCGTCAATTCTAACACATACTTAAATGTAATTTTCCGTGAACGGCTAACCAAAAGGCCAGAAAAACAAGAAGAAAATATATCATGAGAAATAACCCAAAAATGAAATGAATAATGAGCCTGGCAAAGGATAAAACGCGACCGCAGCAGCAGCAGCAGCAGCAGCAATAAACATAGCCAGGCAACATCAAAAACAACATCAGCGGAGACAACAACAACAACAACAATAACAAACAGCATCAGAAAAGAGGTTTTGGAACGGTTGGGGTGGCATAACCTTTTTTATTGATGCTTTTACATGTCATAAAATATTTTTATAACATACTTTTTGTAGCAGTCCCAAACATTTGTAAATGCTGTGCAGCCAAACAGCCAACATTAAATATACACACACACACACACAGTCAAGCACACATGGAGTCCAATGGAGGCCCACAGCAGCATAAAAAGGCAAATTATTTAGTGCCATTAGAAATAACTTGAATGAAAACACGAATCCAATTTCAACAATTTCAACTCTTTTATTTGGCTTAGTTTATTTATTTATTTTTTTTTGTTGTGGCAAGCTGTGCATTCATTAAACTTTCAAAAAAATGTTTTGAAAGGTCAGAAACATTAACATACATAACTCACATACAAATAAATTTTACAATTTAGACACACTCCACTTTGCATGTTTTGTTCAATAAAATGACAGTGTGTAGTGTTCTTTAACTCGTCAAAATTGTAATGATTAAATTAATATTCTGGCATGAAAGAATTCACATGGCAAAAGCTGTTGCAAATTCCCTTAAAATTCTTTACTCATCTACAGAAAAATGAATTGTATGTTTCAAATATTTATGGGATTTAACATTTCCATTAACTACTTTTCGAATTATTATGATGTATGCCTAAGTGGAAAAAACATGAATAAACAATGAATACTTTCGATTTGTAAATAAATAAATTACTGAAATTCCTTGCATATGAATATGAAAATGAACACGGTCTTTCATGTTTCATTCATCCAAATATGAACTTAAATTTTTGTAAAAACTTTATAGAAATGAAATTTTGCGTTTATTCTTGAGGCTAATGTTTTTGATATTGCTTAGCAATCAAAAATTCCACATTTGATAAAAGCCTTTTTTCGATTGGAAATGCGCCTTAAATTTACCTAATCATTTAATTTGAAGTTTCCTTCATATTTAACATATGTATATATATATGTATATGTATATGATAAGAATGATAAGAGTGATAAGAGTGATAAGAATGATAAGAATGATAATATTGATAATATTGATAATATTGATAATATTGATAATATTGATAATATTGTTAATATTGATAACATTGATAATATTGATAAGAATGATAATTACGATAAGATTGATAAGAATGATAAGAATGATTATAATGATAATAATGATAAGCATGATACGATAATGGGCCATTTCGCAGCTAACCAACTCAGGCTACGAATATCATTCTCCTTGGCATCCTGGTCAAGGACATATTTTGCATCGTCAGCCAGAATTGGTATATACCAGACTAACCATCTTAGTTAGCGACTTGATTTCAGGGTATTATCGAGTCGAGTTATCTTTTTTATTTTTATATTTTATCCGCGAAGTATTTTAAATTGTATTACAGCTTTTAAAAATTAAGATTTATGCCCCCTTTGGGAACGATTCCACTTTTGAATGGATTGTTGCACCATTTGCTGTTATAAAGCTCACATTAAGCTACACGCATATTTGTGGCAATTGTTTAGGGCTGTTGTCCAAATATTTACTCTCATTTAGGAGGACGTCCACACAATTGCTTGGTCTTAGTACATTTTCAGCTAAAAGAGATTTTTGTTGGCTGCCAATTTTTCAGTTTGTTTGTTAATTAAATTAAAGTGGTACAGCAGATAGCGGAACTTTGCAAATAATGCATGTCTAATCAATTTAACCTAGTTTGTTTTTTGATTCATTTTTTAGCATTGCAGGGCTGTTACTAAGAGTCGAAATTTGAGTTCAAGTTCTGCTGCATTTCCTGGGCTTTGTTTACCTGTTTACGAATAACTCGCATTATGGTTAACACTGTTAACTAACAGCGCTGCACATTCAACCGAATAACAGAGCCTGTTGTGCTCTGACTTTAACCATTTCAATTACGGCATCTGGTCTCAGTGACTGCAATGAGTCAGCCGCTGAAGCCGCAGACAAGCCTGCATCTGTTTATATGTACAGTGTCGGCCAGAGCAATAGTACCATTATTATTAAGTAAAAATAGCTGACGTCGAGTATTTAAGTGGCAATTTATTTTACTAAAACTGAGCATTATAACAATAGTAAAAAAGCGTATTCGGTTCAAGCCAATATCAAAAATTGCTTTGGAAATACACATTTATATGGCCAAGTCTCTATTCATATGTGAATTAGGTATACCATTTGGCATAGCTTTAACTGTACACCAAAATTTCTTGGCTTACTGTTGTCAGCTTTTACCTTTTTGTTGTAGCATTTAAATTTGTTAAGGCGTTGTCAATTTGAGTGGCAGGCAACGTGAAAGGGCGCGTATACTTAATACGCAAGGGACGTGTTGCTCGGCGAAACAAGCATAATAAATGTCAGAGTGCCAAAGAGAAATGAGAGGAGAAGATGCTGCGAAGGGTTGCCCCTGCAACATGCATCAAAATGACATAAAAAAACATGTTGGCAAACCAATAAAGCGTAGACGACACCAAACGCCGAGGGTAAACCACCGACAACTAAATGAACTGCAGCACATAGAAATGCTTGCGTGTCGAAAGGGTGTCACGTCTCAGGAAGATGATATAAACACACAGACACACACACACTCGACACTCGACCAGCCGATCGAGCGATAGACATTACACTCACATTCATCTTGTCCCAGGCTCGAGAGTTGAGGTTCAGGTTCAGTTTTTATTCTTTTTTTTTTGAGACTCGACCCGGTCACCAAAATGGGACAGAACGAGCAGGAGGATGAAATTTCTGTACGTGAGGTCATTTGGTAAATGTTTTAACAATTTAGATAAAGTTAACACATTTCTTTAGAGTTGGCCTTTTCTCCTCGGCAAAAGAAAAAAAAAAACTGTGCAGCACACTGCAAATGGGCATAAAATTAGTTGGGTCAGTCGGTGGGCACACACGTCTGCGGATGTGACCGAAAAACAGCCATTCAGTCGGCGGATGCCCTTGACACACACACACACATACACTCTCATTCGCATACAAAATTATATAGCACAATGAACTTGGCCTTTGGCTGGCCCCACAGAAACGTTTATTACGTTGATAAGAAAAGCAAAACAGAACCTAATAGAACAGAGTAAAAGGCACAAAAAAAATGACAGCAGCTCATTTGCCCGTAATTTAGTGTTGAGCAGCTCTTTGACTGATAACCGGACGGACCAATTGGCACCAAGAATGGTGCTCCAAAAAATGGGCCACAGTTTGACATACAGATGGGCTCGCAATTCTCATAATTTACTCGAATTTACATTAGCCAAATGTCCCATTTGCATGTGTTCCATGTGGCATGTGACACGCCCCTCAAGGCAATTCTAAAGTTGGCCTACTTGCTTGCCCCAATATTCTACGTAGGCGCCCAACAAAATGAGCTACGAACTGTTCCATTGCAAGCAATTTGCATAACGAGTTCGGCCAACTAAATTGAGGAAATGGAATCTTTGTTGTGGCACATGGGTCGGCTGAGTGATGTTAATTTAACAACGGCATAACAATAGAAGCAATGTGTTAACTGATTTGAGGTATCGAAAATCTACCTTTTAGCGTATGCAATACATAACTTGGTATGCTAATCGAAAATAGTAAATAAAAATATTTAGTAATTTAATGTACAAAAGAACCATTTTTAATTTAAATTCACCAATAATTTCAAATATATTTATTTAAGTTAGAATCGCTTTCTTACAAAAACTTTTAAAATGTTCATTTCGTAACTTGAAGATAAAAACATGGAAAAAATATTTGTTAATTATATTTATTCATATATTAAAATCAATACCCGACTTATAAATTTTTAGTCTTTAAAAAAAAACTATTAAAACTTACAGATCTATTTAGTTATTTGTAATTTGAATATTATAAGTAAGCATTAATAAATATATAATTATTTTATATAGAGACTACAGAAATATATAGATTTATTATTACATGTGAACTTAAAGTAGGTTTCAAATAAGAAATATTAACTTATGCAATAAAAGCTGATATTCATTATGAAACTCTCAATTTTTATTTCCATAACGATTCTAAAAATAATTAATTGAAATCCATCAAATTCAATCGCTTTTCACTCGCACCTATCACATTCAAGTAATTGACAAATGCCAATTGTCTGGCTGACGTTCAAATGGCAAAGTGCCTCTGGCAATTTGATTCACAGTCGATCTGTACAGAAGGGTGCACCGCAATCAGTCCAGATTAAAAGTAAATATCGAATTGGAGTGAACCGGCTCTGTGGCAGGAGCAACAACATGCACGTGCAACGCACATACAACCAGTAAATATCCCCGGGGCACGCATCATTTTACTACACACATCTGTCGGCTTGTGCAGTCAATGTTTGCTCCTGGAACTCCCTCTAAATATCTGCCGAGATTCGGGAAATGTAATCCTTCCACAGTACGCAGCTGCACGTATCAAAACCTTAGCTTGTGCACAGTTGTACACTGCAAAAATATTTGCTTGCTTTTGCTTGTGTGATTTTGTGGTGTTAATCGAAAAATATAATTCGTTTTTGTGCACACTAAAAAATAAAATAGATAACTTTTAGATCTTTGAATAATTATATACGAATTTTATATTATATATTAATATATATATATATATATATATATAAAGGAACTTATGAGTACAAAATATTAACTCAGAAAAAAAACTATTGAATTCTTCTAAATACAATATTTTAGCTGATGTTGCTATGACATTTTTTACCGTGTACGCTTTTCCAAAATGGTAATGTTTCTCCTCAAATTGACAGTGCCTACCACAAGTAGCTTTTATCGGACATTTCCGTTATGAAGTCGGAAGTTGTCCACAGTATTGTGAACAATTGCTGCCTAATAAAGATAAGTGGTGCAATCTATAAAGAGTTGAGGTTTACCTAATGTTATTTAAGGGAAAACTTGAAGAAACATGTATAAGCAAAAATGATTTTAAATATACCAAATCTGAGTGCATTGCCTACGTAAAATTAATAATTGTTGGCAAATTCAGTTATAAATGTTAAGTATTACATATTAACTTGAATAATCAAAGTGCTTTACTCACAGCTCTGCAACGCATTCACTGTCCATTATTGCCAGCACACGAAATGGCCACAAATTCAGGTTTTATTGTGCATCGTAATTGCAAATTAAAACTCCTAAAAAACCCAAAGAAAATGCAACTGAAATGCAAGGAACATGAAGCGCTGAATGCCCCAGACGATCCATTCAGATTGCAGGCCATGTTCAAACTGTAAAGTATTCAAGTGGCAAGAGCTGAGGCAGGAACAGGACTAACAAAATGGAGGCTCTGCTTCTGTGATGACTACAACTGTAACTCCGATTCCAGCAATGGGCCACAAGCATTAGCATCGCAACCAGTCAGACCAAACGACAGATAGACAGACTGGCTGGCTGGCAGGCAGACGGGCAGAGGAAGTGGAAGAAATTTTCATTGCGGAAGAGGCGAATTTCTGTTATCTCTCTTGTTGTGTGGATTGAAAGGAAAACAAAAATGAAACCGAATGCAGAGCAACCCAGCAACTACTCGAGAGATAATTTTATATATTTTTTCCCCTTGGAGACCGCTTGATTATACTTTCAAATATAATTTACAGAAAATTTGGCATAAACTGCATTTAATTGTTAACGGCAAAAACAACAAGCAGCCCTACACAAAACACTGACCCAACGGCATTCGCAGAGAATACACCCATTTATTTTCAGCTCAAGTTTCTTTTTACCCAAATTCAAAAAAATATAAACAACAATTTAAAATCGTTGGATTCATCACGCCGAAGATTGGACTTCCTTTCAGAGTATGTCTCATCTTTTTATATCTACATTTTTTATTTACTTAAACCCATAAAATTCGGATATAATAGTTAAAATTACAAATTTACTTAAACAACCATTAATATATTATCATAAATATGTATATATATATATATTTGATTTTTTATACTTTGTGTAATTAAAATTCCTTGAAATTACCCTGTCCTAAGCAAGGTTATAACATGGTCGGCAAATAGGGTTAAGTGCTCCGAAATGTTTCAGGCAGCTTTTTTCAAGCTGTTTCTCTGCAGTTTTTGGATTTTAAACAGGGCCTGCGAATATTGCATGGATTTCATTTTGCAGAATAGAAGCGATGCTCTAACTAAACTGACTGAACTGACTGACTGACTGACTGACTGTCTGACCGACCCAATATAATCGAGCATTGCTCCTGTTTTATTGTGTGCTTTTTGAATTTTGATTCAAATTTGAAATTCATTCGTTGCCGCAGTCGATTTACTATGCAGACCATGTATCGATTGCTTGGCCTGCCAATTGAAATGTTGGCCTCAAAGTTCATTCACTCCCAGAGAGGCCAAATTGTCAAAAGCATCACTTGTCATTTTCTGCCACTTTTGAAAAATTACTCGAAAATACATAAACTTGAATTTTATTCTGATAAATATGCGAATATGAAATGTAAAGAATTGATATAAATACTCCAAATTTTCTAATAAATTCAAATATACTTTTATTAAGAAGTGAGCTAAAGTCTGCTATGGAAAACGAAGAAATATTCGTATTAAACTTAATTATTCATATCGTTTTGGCGCTTTGTTGGCCATTAGATGCTGATTGTTATGATGGGCATGTTCAGACTTCAGTTACTACTAATAATAATAAGCAAACAACCTCTGCTCAGGAAACAAAGTGTTCTTCCTGCCCTGTGCCCGTGCCCGTGCCCTGTTTTTGGTTGCATATGTTCTGCCGACATTCAGTCTCTGTAGGCCACTTCCTCAGTCTCGCCACTACACCACCCAACACCCAACATTCACAATTCACTTTCAATGTGACCCACAGCATTTCACCGCTGCCCGCTGCCCCCTGCCCAATGCCCCATTGGCCAAGTTGTCTGTTTGTTTGAGGGCGTTCTCGGTTCTGTTCAGCCGCATATATTTAAGCGAATTTGTTTACACGCGTGTTAAATGATATTTGGGTCGAACTACTCCCACATGCAGCTACTGAGCATATATGTGTGTGTGTGTGCGAGTGTGTGTGAGTGTGTGCCTGTGTGTGCGAGTGTGTGCGTATGTGTGTTGTAGGTAGATTGTTGATGTTTCGGGGCTCGAACTGGTAGTTGTTTTTGACCGTTCTCGTGAATACGGGGAATCATGTAAAATGCTCGTTTTGATTAAGTTAAAGGTTTGTTAGACTCACTAAAATAGCTAAAAGCAATGAATAAAATGTAGCTATGCAAATTTCAAGTAATTAAATAAATGCTAACTGCGCAGATATTATTGACATTGTGGTTGAAAGTGCAATATTGAAGATATACTTTTAGTGGATAAATAGTGTAGAATTTAGTAATCAATTATAAAAACATATTAATTGCTCTAAAAGTAAAGTATAAAAATCTCATTAATTAATAAATGTTTTTTTTTTAGTTGTCAGCTGCCTCATTGGAAACCATATATGTTAATGTGTTGTTTGTCGTTTGGCGGACAAATAACCTCAAAAGCAATTTCAGTTTTTACCAGAAAACGTGCCTCTTAACCCCAAAACTGATATGGAGAGCGACGAAACAAGCAACGAAACTTTGACAGCATCCATCCAGAACTCAAACCCTTGATGATGATGATGATGATGATGTGGACTCTGTGAGGACGCACTACAATGTTGTAAGTATGTAGAAAATCGAAAAGTTTGACAAGGAAACAACAAAGGGCTGAATGTCTATACTAAAGCTGAATGTGTAGCAATTTGCTAAACAAGAAAATAATTGACTTGCCACAATTTTAGTCATGCGAGGCAAGCAAAATTCAGTGAGTACCAACCCAAACTTAAAGACACAAAACTAAATTCAATTCAAGTTAAGCGGCAAATTGGGTAGAAAAGCCCGTCCCACGAAAAGCGCATGGCCTGAAAATGAATGCGCTGTAATGGAGCCGATTATATTGTGTCCTAAAGGTCATTATGATGACGATGCGGATGTGGATGCGGATGCTGTTGCTGATGAGATCATGTTGATAGCCACACACATGCCCTTTATATGGCAGTTGTTGATGTTTTGCTTTTGCTCTTGCTCTTGCCACTGCGTTGTTGATGTTGATAAGTGGAACTCGAACGTCAACAACGCATGTGGCAACCCAAATGCAGCGAGTGATAAGATAAATTAATTCAAGTATCCCATTGAACGCAGAACGTACTTTCCATCATCCCCCTCACCACACCACGCTCCACACGCTCCATCGACCTCTATTCTGACTAAATTAATGAACGTAATTTTTTAATCGCAACCCCAAGCGTGGGTCATCAAAGGGCAACGCATAAAGCTTTGGCCACCGGCTTATGAAATACGAAAACCAACGAGTGGCCATACTCCTCCAACGCCTCCTACCCATTAGGCTCAACTCGGAAGCGACTCTAGTGAGGCATGTTCTGTTGGGTGGTTGGTGAGGGCCATTTGGCTGCCGGGTCAATGCCATGTCAACAAGCCCAGAACACGCGTCACCAATTACCAGCCTTGATTTACCATCATCTCCAATGAGATGATGTCAGTGATTCCAATCATTTTTTTCTCTTTACACTCAAAAAATTATTTCATTCGAATTTTGATGTGAAGTCATTCGAATTTTGATGTGAAGTCATTAAAGAAGATGCCTCCGACATTAAGACCATGTAGTTAATACTATTTACTAATATCATAAATAGCCCAGTTAATAAAACCATATCAGCATACATCATACATGATGTAGATTGGATGAACGGATCACAAAATGAGCTCAAGCAGCAGTCAAATTTGTTCTCAGCTTACCAAAAATGGGCTGATTTGTGGCATTACTTTTGACATTTTTATCCTATGAATAGAATTTAAAATTTATGTTTTCAGAACATGGATTCAATTGTGGAATTCTTACAAAATGCTGAGAGCATAGTTTTTTAAGTGTTACAATTTTGGAATTTGTTGATTGTTGACAAGAACGGGAGCAGAATCTTGCCAGCAATATGCCAAGAAAATTGGATGAAACGAACACGTTCACTAATTGCCAGAGTTCACATATCAAACAGTTGCTGTGTGTGTTAAGCTGTGCATAATTTTTATGCAAGCAAAAATTGTTATTTGCCTTGTTAACAGTTGCATCAGCATCAGCAAGACACTGGTGCATCTTCGCAGCCAGCCTTGAGCTCCAGATGCAAGAGCAGGGCACGCACACAGACTCTGACTCTGACTGTGAAACTGTCTGTGACTCTGACTCAGTCTTATGCATTCATGGGAACCCAACGTCATTGTGCAACAAGCTCAGGACACGCAAATGACATACACAAATTGTGGGCGTGGATGGTGACGTGCAATGCGGTCAGTTGAAAGGATGAAGCAGCGAAGCGCACCACAATGCAACCGCCTCCCAGCATGCCCCTCCAGCATACCCAACCACGCATCCTACACTCAACGCACAAGCACAAGAGTTATAATGCAAATATGCCATTAACTCAAAATGTCAGAGCAAAGTGCAACTGGAGCGACCGGAGCACCACTCAGAATGAAAGAGAGAGAGAGAGAGAGAGAGAGAGAGAGAGGGAGAGAGCAGCTAGGAGCAGGAGCAGAATGAAAAGAAGAGTTGTGCTGGGGGTAGAGCACAAGTAGGAGGAGAAGGACAACAACGGCAACATCTCAACATGATGTGGCATTGTTTCTTTTTTTATTGTTGCTTTTGTTTTGCAGACGAGGGGCGTGCCTGCGATTGATGGATGGCAACAAATCGGTGGAGAGGCAGTGTATACAGCGTGATGCCGGGAGCGGGGAGCGGGGAGCGTGTATCGTGGAGCATGGAGAACCGCACAATCAACGTCATTATCTGATGGCATTGAGCGTGCTTAAGTTGTCACCTCAAATGGAAAATTCAATGGAAAGAGCAAAATTAGTGAGAAGGGGAGAGGGAGAGAAAGATGGAGAGTGTGAGATAAAGTGCAGATAAAATAGACATTGACAACATGGCAAAAATTTCAATTAAAATTTTTTTTTTTCTCACAAATATAGTACTATTAAAGTGAGAGGCCAAAATCTGTTTAATGAAACATGCGACGTTTTCATAAAACCACGTTGCTGAGTCAACAAATAGGCGGCAGGAGGACCAGGACAAACAGGACGACCAGGACGAAAACAAGAGCCAGCCCCAAGCTGCTTGTCATCCCGATGGGCGATGTCCCTCAGAGTTTTGTATCCTTACTCGTTGTGTTTGCATTTGTATTTGGGGTCCGTCAGCAGCTTAGATCTTTGTGTGACAACTAAATTGGCTTAATTAATGCAAAATACTTTTGTAAATTGCGCAAAAGCAAATGGGATCAAAGCTACATTTAATAAGCTTCCAATTAGAGATAATATATATTTTTGCCAGAAAAGGGATAGTGAGAAGAGCAGTCATACACCTATTGCAGTTGAAAAAGCTAACCCCAACATCTAAGTGGCTTAAAAAACAAGCTTAGTTTTTGACCACTGGAAAGAGTGGGCAGCATAAAATAAAATCAGCATTTTAAACTGGCTAAAAGCAGCTACGGTCTATTATACATACACACATATATATTATTTTACCGTCTGGATTTATTATGTTTTTGTACTTGTACATTTTAGAAATTTATATAAATAAAACAAAAAATAGTTTTTAGTTTTAATATTTAGTTTTTATATTTTTTGTTTTATGCATTACATATTCAAAAGTAAATTTTTGTAAAATATATGAAATACTTTTTAGTAATATATAAATCTTGTCGGGTTAGCAAGACTATGAGATACCCTAAGCTCAGATGTTAAATAGTTTATTCTATGGTTATTACAAATTTACAGTTGCTCATTAAATAAATAATTTATTTATTGGAATTATATATCGAAATTCAAAATTTAAGACTCTTATCAATTTTTTTCATTGATATATCGTCTCGACTGTGAACCCTAATCAAGAATATATATTTATACTTTATGGAGTCGGAGATACTTATTTTTGCTATCTAAACACTTTTATGCAAAACAATTTATTTAATTTATCCTTCTTAAATGGGGTTAAACTATATTTTAATTCATCTCAATTAAAGATATTGTTGAATGTGTCTTTCGGTTGCTGTCTAAGTAATCCTTGAGGTGCTGGAACAGTAACTGTAAAGAGTATTATATGGATTATCGCTACTATGATTATGATTTAGCTGTGAATATTTGATGTTTCCGGCCAACCGCAATATGGTCAAACATGAAACGGTTAATTTTGCCACCAGAGATCATTTGCCACATGGAAAGTGGCAGGGCAACAATGAATCCCACTACTACGCATCCTCATCCAAACTCCGATTGTTTATGTCACTCACACACACACACACATACACACACACATGCACACTTGTTTTATACTGTGTAAATGTGGCAAAACAAACCGACACATTAATTATGAAAAATTAGTTATTGATGTGGCTGCTGCGAAAGTTCATTTCGACATCCGCAGTCGTTAAAATGAGCAATGGCCCAAAGCATCGGTCTGTTACATTAGATTACATAACGTACCGTTAGTTAACTGACTGTCATAACTTTCTGACTGCCAGCTAATTACAGTTATTATGGTTCCAATTTAACACAGTGGCAATGCCATTTGCTTTTGTTGCCACAAGACTTGGTATTAAGCAATACGAATTACCAGTTCACAGGACACAGAACTTAGTTATTTAGAGTTTGAAAAGGTATCTGAAAACATTAAACAAAGCTAAGTCCCTCAGCTTTACACTTGTTTTTTTTTTTTGCTAAACAATTTTATTCAATAAATATAATAGTAACAATTAAGTTGATATCCTAATATTTGTATAAAATGTGTTGAAATAGTGTTTTTGAAACATTAGAAAATATTGTTTATAACTTACAAAAATATAATAATAATAATAATATATATTTTACTAATATAATTATTAAAGTTAAAATTATTATCAGTTTCAGAATAGCAGATGTGTTATTTTCAATTCGATTTAATTGTATGAATTATTTAATATTCTAATTTGGTGTCAAAATAAGATTATTTTATTTTCTCCGAATATAAATCTTGTATCTGTTTTTATATTTAAGTAAATACACCAATTTAATGCCACTTATAATATAATTACATAAAACATAAAATACATTTCAAATATTTCTGGTATTATTTCTGGCTCCCACATCATTTTTTTTATTTAATTACGGATTTTTGTATCTATAATTGCCAAAAGTAATCTCTAAGATTGACATGGATGCGAGTAGTTTTCTACCGCGAGGACAACTCCAAATAAACCAAGTTTGGACTAAACAATTTATTCGAGGGAAAATTGGATCAATTCATTAAGTTTTCAGTCTATTCATGTATTAATCTATTTAATTTTTTGTAAATTTATATATTCAGCATTGTGCAACCAAATTAAAACACATATATCTCCAATCAGGCACCGAAAACTAAACAGTTTGAATTTGGCCACAGATAATGTTGACATTACGTTAACGATATTTACCAAAAGTCAGGCATTTTGCTGATGCTTAGGAACGAGTTTAATGAAACCAAACGCAATAGGGTTTTACGGGGGGTGGGGGGGGAGAATGAGGATGAAGCTTGATTCTGGATATTCTGCATATTTCTTCGTTATAGCTTCGTTACAGCTCCAGTTGTGAGGTTGTTGAATGCATAAAAAGCACCAACTGCTGCTGCATGCAACACACTCACAGTTACATCGAAGGTGGGCTGTGGTTATGGAACCCCGGCTGGAAATGTTTCAAAAGCACTTTGCAGTTGCTCTTGTCCGGGTGCTGAAGTAGACACGGGCAACTAGACATCAGCGCTAAGGTTAATGGCATAAAGTTTATCTGCAATTACGATATGAGGGAAGGCAATCAACCGGGCACGCCCCCAAAGTTGCACAACTCTCTGGCTGGCTGCCATTTCACACACAGCTAAGTAAATATTTATTACTCTATTTTAAAATGCACTTTAATGGCATTTACTCTGAAGACGCGACGACGAGAATGAAAATGTTTCATGTTCAAGCTGATGTGAATTTTGATGTTGATGCTGATGCTGATCCTGATATGGTTATGGACATTGATTGACATTATGCTCAGCTCGCTTTTAGACTTGATTTCAATTTGCTATTATGATGGGTTTTATGTGCAAATTGTTAACTAAATTGATTACCTACTTCAAGCGCAGTCTTTGACATTGCTCCGAGTAAGGAATACTTACTTTCAGTTGCTATGGTTATCTTTATTAGCAGGAACCATTAAATAAAATGGTTTAATGGATTTGTGAAATAGTGTATGAAAATGCAAAGTATACAAATTCATTATCACGATTAACAGCCGAGTATATATATAACCTGCCAATCTCAGAGACAATGAGAACTGGAGACTTCAAGTGTAATAAATTATTATTTGTAAATTATTGTATAACTCAGATAACTTAAATTTATTTTATTTTATAAAGAACTGCTCAAGCGTCACAAATATAGACACATTTCAAATTCTAAAAGCATTAAGCACATAATGTGAAAGACAAATCATTCCAGTTAAAATATAATATTAGTCGACTACACTAATTTCCTAAAAACAAGCACAAAACCCAAGCTGTGCTCGAAAAATATTCAAATTTTAGTGTGATTAAAGTTGATTGAAATTATAGAGAAATTCCAGATTTTCGGATTATGCGACTTCAGTAATGTTTATCTTTTACCTTTAACCACAATTAAATCCGTTTATATTGAAATGATATTCTTGAGCCACAAATATTTATGATGAACAATTATTGAATTAAATTGCAAGTGTTAGTTACTACGTGATTATGTTATACCAGAACATAAAATAATTTCCAAAATTGTTTAAATTAAATTAAACTCACATTTCCTTGGTAATAATTCAATTTTTGACAAAATATACCTACCCAGAAAATGTCAGAGCAAACCGTTGTCTGCATGCTAACGAAATGAAAATTTCTATTTGTCTCAAAGTGAAATTCAATTAATCAAGCATTTTGGGGACGAGACTGGGACGGTGACAGAAAAACATTGACTGAGACGGAGACGGAGACGTAGACGTAGCCGGAGTGAGGACCGAATCAGAGAATGCTGCAAGGGACATCGCAAACAACAGACGAAGACGACAAGGACATCATATTGCATCAGAAACTAGACAAACGATAATTTATCATTTTCATATACATACATACACACAGGCAAGATAACTTTTGAAATGAAATGAAAATGTGCAAAAAGGATTGAGTCCGACAATTCTGAGTCCTGGTCAAAAATGCTGGTACATGCAAAGCGAGGCAGCCCATGTCTTGTCCTTTCAGCACCAGCCCTGACAGAAACACGTCGGCCAGGCTTAACCATCACAGAAGTTGGCCAGTGACCAGAGACGATGACTGCTTTTCCCCCTTAAGCATACACACACACATATACATATATATATATATATATATATATATACATGCACATAAAAACGATTATAAAATCGTCATTTATCACATTATGTCACACTCTCTGCCAGATCAAGGCTCTGAACCCGACGAGGTGTTTGGCTCCGATTTCAAGCTCAGTGCGGCTGCTCCTCAGGCAAATTAAATAATGACGTCACGTGATATATGACATCCACCTAGCGCACACTTCCGGCCATTTCTGTAAGTCCACCAGACACTTAATCACAATTCACTGCTGGAATCCAGTTCATGAAGCAAACAATCTAGTAGCCGGCGAATATTTGATACGGAATTGAGAGGTAACATTTTTTAGAGCTTGTTAGAAATATTATTTTCAATTCGATCGGCATCCAAATTGTAACAGAAAAAATTTTTAAAAACAAATTTATTTTTCTCTAAAACAATACGAATTTATTTTTATTTTATTCGATAAAAATGTGTTCTCCTAGCGGACCGTGCAGCCCCTGTGATCCCTGCTGTGGACCTTTCGAGTGCTCACCAAAATGCTACAACTCGGCCCAGCTGGAGGCGTTGCCGCAGTGTGCTCCTCGCATACCACCACCCTTTCCCAAGTGCATAACGGTACAGCAGCCACCACGCCTAATATGCAAGAAGAGGGTGGTCTTCACGGAGAAGATCGTGCCGGAGCCAATGGTCGTGAATCGTTGTAGGCAAATAACAGTTCCGAAAGTTGTGGATGCCACCCGGGTCATAAAGGTGCCAAAACTTATTTGGGTCTCACAAATGGTTCGCGAGCCTCGAGTGATATACTACCCATCGATGATACCAGATCCGTACGTCGTCTGCTATCCAAAGCGTATCTGCGAGCCGCGAGAAGTCTGCCAGTCGATACTGTGTCAACCCAAGCCACAAACTATCGACATACCTCCACCAAGGGAATACTGCTGCTACCCAAACGGACCGATCAACTATAAGCCAAGTGCCGCTTGTCCACCTTGTCCAATCGGACCATGTGCTCCAGGTGGTGCCTGTTGCCCGCTTCCCTGTTTTTCAACGAATCAGTATCCGGTGTGCGAGACACGTTGCGGACCTTGCGGGCCCTGTGGACCTGGCGGACCTGGTGGAGCGTGCGGACCATGTGGACCGCGTGGAAGGTGCGGACCCTGTGGACCAGGCCCTTGTGGACCATGTGGTGATACTTGTGCAGTACCAAATTGTGGACCATGCGGCCTGACCATGCCATCGGGACCATTTATACCCGCACCTTGTGGTCCGTGCGGATCGGGCTGCGGGCCCTTGTCGAATGGGCCATGTGGTCCGCGTGGACCATGCGGTCCATGCTCACCTCCCTGCCCCTATGAATCGCCCGAGTGCGGTCCCTGTTATCCTTGTGCGCCAACGCCATGGAATACGCACTGCGGACCTGTTGGACCCTGTGGTCCCCAAGTTCCTTGTGGTCCTTGTGGTCCTTGTTAATCACCTTCGTAATCATTCTTGTAACTCCAACACATTGTAGTGACAAAATTTATATTTACGTGAAAAAATATATATATAGAAATGATTATTTAATATTATTTAATATATGAAAACTCGAATGGACAGAGCAATCTCTTTTGCATTCGACTAAGTCTACAAGGTGTTCAATCCAGTCTACAAATTATTGTAGACTAAGTTATAAAAGGAAACCCCTATTTACCCTGTTCCCATTTATTGCCATTTATGGCTTGCTTTAGCTTTTAAGCAAATAAACCGTTGTCAAAAACTTTTGAAAACATCGAATACGCCTTCATTGAAATATCATATGGGAGTATTATAAGTTTATTGGTCTCGTGACCCAAATGCCATTCACATATTTGAACTCTCCTCTTTTAGAAGGCAAACTAAGCAACTACAAACATTGAAAACCTGCGCAGAGTTTCTGTGGTCGTCACAAATACAAATGTCGAACTAAAAACTAAGAGGTATCCCAAGGGAACCTTGAATGACAGTGAGTAAAAGTAGTTTTCTAACGATGTCACTTTTTCTTTAACTTTCGAATGTGTTTTTCTTACTCCCAGTTAAAGTCAAATGCCAGATGCAACTTTCACTTGGCTTCGTGGAACATTAAACTTAACGCATATATTTTTTGCACCTGAACTGCCAGTTTTATCGACTGGCAAACTGAAAATGTGTCTCGCTTTTGCTGGCTTAAACTCCTTCAATAAAATGACCGGAGGATGCTTTGGGGCACATTAGCAGCAGCGATGGCTTGCAACAGTTGTTGCTAATGTCAGGTCATCTAAGCATTTAATTTACATGCATTTCTTAGAAATTTTCACTTCAAAAGAGGAAAACTGTCAGCCGACAGACTGTAGCCCGTAGGAGTGGCCCGGGGGATGGGATGGGATGGGATGGGATGGGAAGGTTGACGAGGACTCCAACTAGAACTGCGCGCTGCTGTCAACACGTCAGTCGAGTCCAAAAGCAATTTGTCAAACAGTTGTGATTGACAGCTAAGGCGACGCAGTCAAGCATCCATTGCTCCCAAAACAATTATACACTGTAAACAAAAATCATTATGCCATCGAAATCGAGAAATTAAAATGACAGCTAGACTATTTTACCTTATAAAATACTTCTTAGTAATTGCTTAGTTTAAAGGTACACATTCAAAATCTAGTGTTTTGCATTTAGTTTCAAACAGTTTTGGTTTTTTTTCAGTGTAGACACATATTCAACGAGAGGACATCTAGTTGAGTCGGAAGTGCCCAATGTAAACAAAATGGCGAGAATCACACGCATACATTCAAATATTTTGCTATATAAACTAAAGTGCCACACACACACACACACATACACCACACATACACATACACATAAGCAAACTCAATTGTTCAATATATCGTAAAGGCAATCGAAGCGTTCACATTAATATACAATTATGCCTAAATAAATTTGGGTCCAATTTGCTGCCAGGCATTTTGGCCAACAGAGAGAGAGTGTTCGAGCAGCAGCTCTAAGTCAATCGATATTGCTACAGGCTCAATCAGGTTAACGGAATCCTAGTTACACATCCTTATATATATATATATATATAGAGTGACATTTAAGGTTGACCTGCACATACAAATTGAAATTGCTCCGGGACTAAGTTCATCACCAAATGCATTGAGTGCAATTATTGAGATTTAATTTAATACAACTTGTCCCCAATATAATAATTAGCTATTTATGTAAGTAAGTATTAAAATTAAATGGATTGATTAATTAACTGCTGCAGACTATAAACTAAATACACTTAAAATAATGCTTGAATCGAATATATTGATTGACTGTCAAATGAATTGTATTTTATTTAAAATTCAAATTGTGCGTTTATTAATTTGCTGAAATAATAAAATAAGAAATATTCTGTTCAGAAAGCTAAAAATGTACTAAAAAATGTTCTTGCATCCATTTTAAACTTTTTTAACGACTTTTCCAATAAAAAGCATTAAACGAGATTTGCTATTTATCTGATTTAATCTCAGATGAATTGCACTGACAGAGCCATAAAAGTAAAATACAAAAAAAGAGAAATCTGCATAGCTTTTGTGTGTTGTGCTTAAACATCTTTGACAGTTTCTGCATTTAACACATACTTTATATTTGCTGTATGGAAACAGGTTAAAGTTCAGTTCAGTTTGACAGCCACTGACAAGGTTTTTGATATTTAATAGCAACCAATGGTCAACTTGGAACTGTGCAAAGTTGAAGAGCACATGACATAGTGGCCACATAAATGCTCAAGGTTTCGGAGCCAGGGGTGATTGGGTCAAGGGGTCAGCAAGTGTCGAAAATATAATTAAAGAGGCGTGGCCATCAGGGAAATTGAATTTGTTGATGTCGGTGGGACGCTTGCAGAAAACAGTTAGCAGCAGCACATTTCTAAAATTAATTTAAACTTTTGCCACATTTACTCATTAGCGTCAAGTTTTGGCCATACACATAGTAATACTCGAACTTGCAGCTCAACAAGTTTGTGCCACAGTTGGCAACTAATTTGCCTGTGATTTGTGTGTGTGGGCAAGAGCAGCAGCCCGCTGGTGGCCCGCTATTTCGCTCAAGATTTATACGAGTTGACGAAAGTAACATAATTTGCAAATAACGCTACCAATTCCGCCTTCACCCGGCTACCCTAATTCCATTCACTCGCATTGCACAATCCAAAATGGCTGCCAACTTGAGCCAAGTTGTGTGGATCGCGAGAAAAAAAAATAAAATCTTGAATAGAAATATAACAAAAAATGATTTAAAAAGTGCGCAAGGTAGGCCCAAAACCAACAAAGCATTGTTCGCCCCACTTTCCACTTTCCGCCGTAGAAGTTTGCCGTAAATAACTTTTCCACTTGGGCCCCGACGACATTCAGTTGCATTAGTTGCATAAGTCGCTGACGCAGCCCATAATTCTGGTTTGTTGGCCGACTTCAGAAAGTGTTTGCCGCTCCAAGAAGAAGAATAAGAAGAAGAAGAAGAAGCAACCACTGCATGGTTGGCCATAAATCACGCACGCTTTGTTCGCATCACTGGTTGTGTGTGCGAATGTGTGTGTGCGAATGTGTGTGTGCAAATGTGTGTGTGCCGGTGTGTGTATTTGTGTGAGAGTACCGAGTTAATTTTAAGCCGAATTCCGTTACATTCCGATGCCATTTTATGTCATCTGAGGTCATCAAAAGCATTGTGCTCGTCATCCAAAGAATAGCGAGTACAACAGCCAAGTGTTTATAAATATAAATATTTCCTATACTCTACTTATAAATAATGTTTATTTTTAAAAATTGAAAATAAATAAAATAATACAGTTATTACATATTTCCCATCTAAATATAATATACACGTTTAATTTAATAAAGTATTATTTTTTTGAAATGAATATTCGTTTAAAGTTTTTCATTTTTAAAATTGAGAACTTTGCTTACCACATTAAGTAAATAAACAATTAAAAATAACATCACCCAAGCGATATATGATCAAATTTTAATTATTTACCATTTATTAATTTATATATAAAATATATATAATGAGAATAGGATGGCTTTTAGTATTTCTGGCTTATGCTGAAAATAATAATAAATAATTAGTTAGCTTAAGCAAAAAACCTCTAATAGAAATTAATTTCTGGTCTGCATAAAAACGAATTTATTAAAACTGTATATAGATAAAAAATAAACACAGATAAGTTGCAAATTGCAAACTTATCTATTTGTAAAATGTTGTATATATAATGTATATTTATTTAAAATTTTCATGCAACACATTGTGCAACAAACTTAAGTAACATTACCTTTATATGTGTGGTAAAAATTGCTCATACGCAGCTTTGGCGATAAAATCCACATGTCAAGCACCCTATAAATTCGTAAAGAAACCACATAATAAACAACCATCAACAGCAGTAACTCCAGCGGTCATCCAGATGAACACATATATATGTATATGTATATACAAATATGTGTCCATGTTACTCATGGTAAAAGCGCTTAGTCGAAGAGTGGCAACAAAAAATATAATAGAGTACTTAATGCATAAATTATGAACATAAAAGTTTGCGAGCAGCCGACGCATTAAGTCCACAAAATAGAATCACATGAAAACTAGCAGCAAGTTGCGTGCTCCTCGATGATGAAGGAATACGCTGGGTGACGCAGATCCAATTTAATTGTGTTGAAAATTGCGTAAATCGAATTTTAAACGCACAGTTGAGCAGCACCCGCCCAACATACATGAATAGTTACACGCATGTGAACAAAGATAGTTGCGATTTTGGGGCGGGGCGGGGCAAGTGGCAAATGGTTTTATTTCACACCGCCATAATTTTGGTGTGGCGCGTAGGAGCCTAAGCCTTATTTGGAAAATATGCCACTACTGTCTGGGGAGGCATCTCTGCTGTCCGTTGTCTGGCTCAGATTTTGAACGCATTATGTCGACAAATGGTTTTTTAAATTGCTTTGCGTGTGGCCAAACTGTCTGCCCCTTTGACAGTCGAACCGTCTCTGTTGTTGTCTCTCTTTTATTTCTCGCCCTTGCCACATCCGTCGGGGCATTTACATGCGGATTTGATATATGAGTCGCTGCCACGCCATCAATCAGTCCGTCGATTGGCAAATAGCGTGCGCCGGCGCCTCAACTGTGGCATGGATAGTGTTGCACTTACGCACATCGTTAAGCTGCGTTGACTTGTCACGATTATGGTTGACACTCTTGCCACATCTAAGTATGTTGTAGCATTTTTCATTTGTCGGTGCTAATCACAATTTGTTCTGAATGCATTTTATTACTTATCATTAAGTTTAAATCAGCAGATACTTTATTAGGTTTGTCATGAATGTCAAATCTATTTCTTAATTTTTTTAAAATATATTTATTTATTTATAGTTTTCTTTCATACAAAAACAATTTCAAAACAATTTTAAAATACAATACGTTTTGAATATTAATGATCAAGGAAAACAAACAAATAGAATTTGCAATAAGCGTCAATAATATTAAAGAAAATAAAGTTATTTTTACGCTTTTTATTTAATTAAAGCACATTGCGATACTTTTTGAGCAATTTACTCTTAACTGTGTCGCGAAAACTAATTTAAGCAATCTAAATGAGAAGAAAGAGGGAAAATACTAAGTTGAAAGCATTAAGTGGTGTAAGATTCCATTGAACTATTCCGTTCCAGTAGCTAATTCCTTTGCTCTTGGAACGTTCTGCCACTTGGTCACCGGTTCGTTGCCCAATGAAATGGCAATTGATCCTGCTCCTTATCGCTTCAATGCTTGACTGTCAGTATAGAAAAGGACACATGGGTTTCTTGGTGTACATGTTTACTGTTTTTATTAGTTCTTTTTTTGTACTTATAGCTCAAGACGATAAATGAAACTTACGATTTTATTTTTGTATCAGCCGTCAGAGCCAAGTGCTTTTGACGCTCTCTACGAAACAGGGGATTAAAACATTTACTGAAGCGTGGGCGAAAACAAGTCAATGCGCATTTTCACAGGGACACACTTTCGCACACCCCAAAACTTGCAAACTGTTAAGACTATTAATGCTCATACAAAAACTTAAATGCCCCAAAAAATGTCGAAAAATTACAACAACAAAAAATCAAAGGATATTTTGTTTGCTTTCCCTTTTGAAGGGTCTCTTATATATATATATATATATATATATATATATATATATCAATGGTGAATATTGTCTTAATAAGTTGATTCTTTTCGCAAATACAATTATTTTATCATATCCAAGGCGAAACAGTTTAATAATATATACGCAAAGACTATGAATAATAAATTAAGGCCAGCAGAAAAATCATGCATATAATTTTTAAATATTTACATTTCTAAAATTGAAAACTTAATCAAGAACAAGTGAATAATGAAAATTATTATATGCAAGATATGTAAAAATCAAAACTTCACTCAAAATAAATTTAATTTATAATCCCAATTAAGTATTAGTTTAACCAAGCAATAAATGAAATCAGACATCTCTTAAGTTCACAGAGAACAATTTATTTATTTTATTTTACAAATGTTAAGTTTTGCAGAATTTTAAAAACATTTCATGCTGCATCATGTGTTAAAATTTCTTATTTAATAATATTTTTATTCCAATTTAGATAGAGCTTATTAAGTGTGGATTTTACCACATGCAGGTATTCTTAACGAGATAATATTAAATAGATTTTTGTGGCTAGACATGCTTAAAAAAAGGATTTTTGTAGCTTTTTGGCTTTTGTCATGACAAAATGCAGCCGTCTCATTCAGATTGCTAATGTGCAGGCAATGCTTTTGCTTTGGCTTTGTTTGCTGTTCGATCCGACACTCATTTGAGGGAATTTTTATATGAGAATGCGTATTTTCACATTTTGTATTTTTGTTAACAGTTTATGGCTCTGTCATCAGGCTTTTATGACTCCTTTGTCTTCGTCATTGTTGCTTTACAGCTTTATTTTTTTTCTCACCCAAACCCAAACCCACATCAACATCAACTCATACACATGCTACACACACATGTGCACATGTGCATTTCGAATAACACTTTTCATAGTCATTGGGAGCGGCTCGCACTTTTGTAATAAAACACAAAAGTGCAGAATAAGATTCATGAAAAGGCATTAACACATGCGGCGTATACGTAATAACTTTTATACTCGCATCGGTGAATGAGAGTGCTTCAGCAGCTTTAATTGGGTTATCATTGGGATTTCACAACTGAAGTGTTTCCATTATTGATGTTGAAAATTTATTCATTTCTACTCGCATTTTTATGTCTAAAATAATTTAAAACTCATTTGAAAATACCGTTAGTAAGCTATACCTGTTTTTAAAGATAAATTATTGTTTTATAATTTTCTAAAATATCTAAATTACAATTTATATCTTTATACTCTGATACCAAAAGTGTCCAGCGTATATTGTTTTTCTATGTCATCGAATGTGACTTATTGTTGTTATTATTATATTATTTGTAAAATTTAATTATTTATATATAAATATATTTGTTATATATATATTTGTAAATTGACCCACAAGAATTAAAGTGATCCCATTCCGGATCAATTCAAATATTTTTTTTTTTGACCATGATATTATTTATATCTGTTTGAAATGGAAAGGTTTAATATTTTTAGTACGAGTACATAGAAACAAAAGCGTAAAAACCCAATTAGCTTAGGCAAGAAACACAAACAATGTTGAATAGTTGACTGCATCACATATTCGATCCAGGTTTTTGGGAGCTCAAATTTAAATATTCAAAAGTATTATTATTTTCATAAAAAAAATGGTTAAAGCATTCATCATTTCACATTCTTTTCAATTAGCAGACAGTAAAAATCGAATGGAAAACAATACAAATTTAATGAACGAGAAATAATTGAGTTGAAAAAGGGTAGTGCACATTTGCGAATCGATAATACATTTTATTATGTATTTTTAATTTAAAAATATGAAAACAGAAATATAATATTCATATGCATTTTTTCCATACTTTGCAGCTTTAAGTTTGTTGCGCCCAAAAAGTAAGTGAGTAGTACTATTTGTTCACTTGAATAAATCAATCAATATGCATGGGATGATAAAAAAATAATATAACACAAGTAAAAAACGCAATATTGTAAATTCCAATGAATAACAAAAAAAAAAATGGAAAGCATATTACAAAAGCCCAAAGAGCCCATCGACCAACAATAATATTAAGAATGCTTTCCGCATGACCAAACCAATTAAAATCATAAATATGCAGGGCAAAATATCGCACAAATACAGCACGAAATCTTCGTATATATGGTACACATATAAGGGAGGAGCTGTGGATATAAAAGATTCATATGAAATACAATTTGAGAATTCATAAAAATTTCACACTAGAACGCGTAAAAACACAAAATAGTAAATAAAACCTATGTGGACTCTATAGTAAAGAGCTCTCGACTTGAAAATACCACATATTAACATAAAAATACAATTAAATATTGTCTATATAACTTCTATCATTTTCAGTGTATATATTTCAAATTTAGCTTCTCTCAATATGATTTCACATTCAATTCAGAATTTGTAATACACTTGCTGACAATTCTTATTGATTTTCTGTCTATAAAGAGAATATGAATGAATAATAAATATTTATACTGGCTTTTTATGCATTCTTTTTTATCCGCCTTAAATAAAAAATTAATAAATATATATTTATCTCTTAGTCGTGGAGCTAACTATAGCAATATATGAAAGAAGTTGTTGCTTTTGTTAGTTATTCTCATGAACTTAAAGAGCCTTGTATTAAAGGCTACATCCAATTAAAACAAATTAAATAGTTTTAAAAAAAATAGTCTAAACTGTTTTGACACTTAAATATTAAGCGTTAACTATTGACAAGTCTGGCAATTGAGGGCCAAAGTGGTCAAAACAAGTGGGACAAGAGCAATGCGGTAAATCGTTGCATTGGCCATACAAATGGTAATAATTGCTTGGAAAATTGCGGCTCTTAAAAATACATCCGCACACATCCACATTCCCATGGGGGAAGTAACCACCAATCTCTTTGCGAGTTGCCAGTGTGCGCATTCCTGTTTGCTACTTCCGGTTTCAACGAACCATTAATCGAACTGGGTTCAGACACACACACATACACATGGGAGGGGGGGGGGTACATTTACAGGCATATGTGAGCATGTTGGTCGCCATATTGTTTTGGACATGTGCATGTTTTTGATGTCAAGTGGCCGCTCTACTTGAAAACAATTTTTCGTGTTTTTTTCTTTTATGTTGTTGTTTGGATTGCTTGCATGTTTGTGTTCGCTGCTGTTGTTGTTGTTGTTTTAGTCCATTCAAATGTTTGTCCATTTGTTGCTCTTGGCACTGCTCATGTTGTTGTTGTTGTTGTTGGCTCGAATTGCGTCCATGGCTTCAATTTTGTTGACGTCGTTATCAATTAAGCGACACGTTGCGTAGCCAGGCACAGTTGTTGTCAATCGACTGAACCCAATTGCCAAGCAGCCAATGGGGTCAATTCAACTCGCGGCACATGTGTGTGTTTGCGTGTGTGTGTGTGTGTGTGTGTGTGGGTTTTGGGCACAATAACAACTTACAGCCATCGTGAATAGGCCTCAAGGACATAAAGCGATATCAACTTATTGCTCCACAAATTGCCGCCAGTAGGTTTTTCCACTCTCTCTCTCTTTAATATCAGCAGAAATTTTTGTGACTAAAATTTAATCTTCGTTTCGATAACTCTAAAGTAAAATTAATATGAACGTAGAATTTAAGCTTTATAAAAAATTGGCAATTTGTGTGATTATATATATAAAATACAACAACAGTCAACAGATTCCAAATGACAAACTATTAATAATAATATCTGCAACTATAAAAAAAAAAATTAGTTTCAATAATATAATAATCTAGAATCAATTGTTATGTTTATAAGGTTGTTAACCAATTGCATACAATTTAAATTAAATATATATAGACATTTTATTTGGCAAACACGTACTTGCATTAAATTAAGCCCACTGCAACAGAAGCTTAAATTATTTAATACTATTTTTTCACTGCAGTGATTTCTCTGTATTATATTTGACTAATTGGCATACTTATCAGGAGTAGACAGCAAATATATTTCGCTGTCATTTCAACCTGTTGAAGGTGTTGTGCGCCACGTGTGTCCTCGGACATATATTTAATGGCAAGTAATGAAAGCAAGCTGCAAAAAAAAAAACAACAAGTTGGTTAAAGGACTCGCAGGACAAACCCACAGGACAAACACGCACACTAAGTAGTTGCCACACCCACAATTACGCACGTCAAATTAACTGTAACTACAGCTTGTAATAGAATCATAAGGCAGTGGCAAGCTCAATCTGGACGTGGTAATAGATAGGTGGGGGGGGGGGGGGTTGTAGTGTTGGGTGGCCGTAAGAAAACACGGCACTGTTGGAGACTCATAAATCTTGAATGCTGGCACACAGAATCAGCGAGCAGTAAATAATGATGTTCATAATCAGAGGCGCGTGTAAAAGGATAATGGCAAAAGGCTGATTAACAACAACAACAATAACAGCGAGAGGGGCAAGCAGGAGTGGAAGCAGGGAGCAGGGGGGTTCGAAACTAGTCAGCGGGTAGTGCTGGGTCGGGTAACAACTTTATTAAACGCAGCCACTTGGAGTATAATAGAAAAAAAGTGTATGTGTGTGAGTGTGTGTTAGTGTGTGTGATAGTGTGTGTATCGAGTGTGTGTTTGTGTGGCGGAAGTGTCAGCAGTGGACGCCATTAATTTAGCGGAAATATACAAACAAAAATCAACAGAGTAACAGTAAACCGCAAACAAAAAATGGACTGAGAAACTGAGAGTTCTGCTCCTCCACTCGGCGAGTCGGTTGCGCGTGGCAAGTTGCAAGTTCTCTGTACGCTCATACGATATTTGTTTGAACAGGATACGCTGGAGCACTGTCTGCTTATAATTGGAGCATAAAGTGATGCTGTAAGAAACGCTGCGGCCGTAAAAGCGCAACAGCAAAGCAAAGCAGCGCCAGGACTGGCAAATGAATCGGAAGTAGAAGTAGAAGTAAAAGTAGATGTGGATGTGGATGTGGATGTGGTTGTGGATGTGGATATGGATTTGGATGTGGCAGTAACAGAGATACATTTACAAGTTGTTGGCTGCTGTGCCTCGTTTATTACACACCCACACACAAACAAACAAAGACATTTCCACACTCATGTGGCAAACTGGAGACCCGGCTCCACAATAAATAAAAGGCCGAGGTTTCCTCCAAAAGCCCTTTCGCCATTGTCTGTGTGCAGCTTTGTGCTAATTTATGGCCAAAATACAAGATACTCGCACTTGTACAATGTGCCCACTCTTAAGTGTTCGGCACCATCCCCCCTTCGCGACCCCTGCGCGCTTCATCATGAATTTTAAGTGATTTTCTTTCCAACAAGCTGTGAATATTTTTTTATTTTTTATTTTTTATTTTCCTCTGGCTGCTTTTGCTTCTTTTTATGTTTATTTTATTTCCACTCGCTTTTAATTGTAAATGTAAAAGTTAAATAAAGCGCAAACAAAGTCTGCTCTAAATGTGCTTATGAATATGCTCATCCGACATTGAGCACAACATTTACATTTCTTTATATGCCTCAATTAAATTAATTCCATCAAGTTGTTTAATTTAGAGTTCAATTAGAAATGAAATAATCTTTTAAATGTATAAGACAAATGATTGCATATATAATATGTATGTACATTTATAAAAGCAAGGCAATTTAATTATTTGTATGATTTATGATTCAAATTTTATTTACTTCAGTCGTTAAATAAATTGAAGTGCTTAAATTTGAAACGATTATTAAAATTTTGTTTCTGCAAATTTAAGAAGAATAAATTTCTTTAAATTTAAATAAAATGTGTCGGCAGAGTTTTATGGAAACATTATTGCTTTAAACTCGAGTCTCTTTCTCAGATGCATACATTAAAGCTACAATTAAGGCAGACATTTGTTCCCAGTGGACATCAGCTTGTACTGAGCAATTTAGACAGTAAATGCAACACTAAAACATTTTTCAATCAACATGCTGAGGGCTTGGAGAATCAAGCATACAAATATCTGACACCAATTTGCATACGTAATTGTTTACAGACATTTCTACCTTATTGTGCCTACAATTTCTGGGCGCCATAATTGCATGGGCAGTAAAAATCTTTTTTTATTCTGATCAAGTATGGGTTTCACCTGCCCAACATACAAATGTGAATGGTTATTCAGCCTGTAAACAAAGTTAACTAAACAACAACCACACAGACACAAAACACACATTCCAACAATAACTCGACCCTTCTGACACACACACACACTCACACACACACACAGGCCCAAAAATTGTGGGTTTCTATTAAAAATGAGTATGCTTCACTGAAAGTGTAAAGGAAACTTTTGGACACAAACTGTCTGCAGTTATGTACACGACTCGTAGTATGTGTGTGTACCTGTGTGTGTGCGTGTGTGTAGCTGTGTGTAGCTGTGTGTGAGTGCGTGTGCCTGTGCGTTACAACGCGTCGGCAGACCAAACAATTTTATGACTTTGGCTATTATTTTTGCCATAAATATTTATTAGATATTTGTGTATTTTTTTTTATGTTTCTCTTCTTTTTTGCTTTACTTGCCCCAGCATATTGAGGCAAATTGTGGGAGTAAACCAAATAACTACGTAGGTAGAGAGCGTAGGAGGGGGAAGAAGTGTATTTAGATGGAGGTTCGCTTAATCGAAAGCTGCCAGTTTGGCCAAAACACGCAAACTTAATACTATTCTTGGGAAATTGAATACTATTGGACCAGCTTATGCCATATGATCAATATTAATTAGTTAGATTAAATAAATAAATATGAAAAAGTCGATTATGAGAAAGTGTTTGCTAGGAGAAAATAATTATTTTCAGGACAAAGTGCGAAGTTGTCAAAAGAAACGTAAACAAAAAATACAATTGTTATTGATAAATGTATTAGAATAAGCGATGCCAGGCATAAGTTTGAATTGAAATCAGTTCATCATCCATTTCACAAGACAAAAAATAACATTTATGAAGATTCAAAATACATTTACAAGCTGATATAATAGGCAACTAGACATTAAAATGATACCATTATTTACGACTAAAATCATAATTCTTACAAAGAAATTAAGTTGCCCTTGAAAGATAAATTTATTTTCCAAATTTTAAGCGTACGTTTTCCGATTATATATATATATATATATATATATATATATATATATATAAACTTCACGTCAAAGCTATTTATTTTTTTTAATCGGTAAATTTTTACTTCTATAATAAATTGAACTATTATTAATAAACTTCAGTTTATATAACCGAGAAGTTCTTGAGTTGGGCAATGTGGTTGGCTCTAGCCTCGACCCTTTCTATTGTGAATATATTGAGTGCAAACGTGCCGCTTAGTTAACCAAGCGTGGCACAAGACTCTGTGGCACCCATATCAGCAAACGAAAATTGCTGAGTCAATACAATTTGGGGCACAAGGAAGTCCGATGCGGGTCATTCAAATGATTATGGAAGGGTGCCCAATTGGAGAGGAAGAAAGAGAGAGGAATTGGTAGGGAGCAATGCAAAGCAGCAAAACTTTCTATTTACAGCAATAATATAATGAGAAGGGTCAATAAATAAATTAACAACTCGCGTTTATCAAGCGAACAAACCGGCAGAAAGAGAGTTTTTAATTATTTGTAAATAAAAGCAACCAAAACTCGTCCAATTAACAATATTCCCGCAAAGTAGACGCGCTTCAAAGCCGATGCCGTTAAAAAAAAAAATAGGAACGGAAGAGAAAAACTTTTGAGAAATGAGTAAATCATAATGAATAAATGTCACACCGGAAGCGGCGGAAATCTGAGCAAGTTGCCCATAATGCACAACATTTCCGTCAAAGTGCCAAAGTGGCAACGACCATTACAATGTGACCAACGCCCGACAACAATGGCAACAACAACAACAACAAAAAGGCAGCTTGGAAAGTGGTAAAGGGGTTGACTAAGAGAGAGGGGTTAACGGTGTAGACTCTTAATGGAAAACGCTGCGCGGCATAATAAACTTTTTTGCGTCCAGAGTGTACAGGCCAAAAGAGTGTTGACTTTGTTAATAAGTTTCGTAATAAGTTTGTGGAGCCAAAAGATGGCCAAGTACGAAAATAAACCGCAAGAGCATAAATAACATAAGAAACTCTGTAAAAAAAAAAATAATAAAACAAAAAACCTTAATCTCAGTGCAAACCAAATACAAACAAAACCGAAGAAACAAGTTGGAAATGTTGGCAACAGGAAGCAAGGGAAAGGGGCTAGGGAAAGCTGACCACATAGATAATTTCCAGAGTAGAAAAACAGGTGCTTAAGCAGAATCTTGATAAATAAATGCATGCATGTGCATATGGACTTGTGCATGGTCCAAAACCTTTTAATTTAATGCCAACTATTTTCGTAGATCCACCTACATATATCTACATATCATCCTTAATGAACAATGCTTGTGGCAAACAATACGTTGTAATTTTAAAAACAGAAGCACGTCCATTTTAAGAAATGAAATATTTAAAGCACCAAGTGTTTAAAATTTATCAGGGAGTTTATCTAAGCCTTAGGGATTATTTCTTTCCTGTACACATATTGTTTAACTTATGCCAAGGTAAATAAATATTCAACTAAATATTTTTTAGTTCCTTCGTTGAAGTTTGATATTTCCGGGGATAATAATTTTAAATTGACTCTTAAAATGTAAACTACTTTGTGCTATTGTTAAGTATGAGTTACGATGAAAAACTAAAAGCAGGATAAAAAGCTTTTGCGGGAAGCCAAGCCATGAGTAGACTTCAACTAATGCAAAAAAACATAAACAAAAGAAAGCAAAAACAATAAAAGCAAAAATGATTAATTTACGCATTTGCCTGTCCATTCGTCTTCGTCCTTGCTGGGTGTTGTCCTGCGCAGTTCCCTCACAAAACTTAATTTGATTAACTCTGTGCAGCTTCTATCCAACCAACATTGTCTTCTTGGCTGCGGCTCATCAGCAAGGCCAACGATGATAATGATGTGGTTGGTCATCATCGGAGGACATTTTGTTATATAAAAAAATATATATAAGGGCATTGCAAAAACATAGTCGATGAGTAAATACCCTCCTCGGCTTGATTTTACAAATTAATATATGATGACTACTTGATTAGATTTATTATTAAGTATTTACATGTCTTCCCAAATATCTTTATTAAAATTGAATAAGTATTTTTCACACTTCATTCCAATTTGTATTTTTTATGACAAAATAATTACTTAGATATGCTCCACAAGGGTATTCAATTTTGAGTGCTTTACTGCGTTGCCATTTTATTTTATTGGTTCAAGGAATGTCAATAAGCCGGATGGGAGCAGAGTGTTTATGGTTGGGGCGTTCCTGACTCGGTATTAGTGTACTTTAATGGTGTGCTCTATGCGGATAAATCCAGCTGATGTCCTTGGGATGCAACTGATGGTTGTGATATTGAATGAGATTGTGAATAGACTCACCCTACAAATTAATTAAATGTTTATAACAAAAAGTTCATAATGGATTTTGTAAATTATTTGTGAGAAACAGTCGTTTGCAGTAATGACTGAATTATGCTAAACATATATTATTTAAATGATTATTAAATGTTTTTATTAAAATGATTTATACGTCGAAAAAAATTTATAAAATAAACCAAATAAGCAATAAACAAATAATAATACAATTATATCCATAACTATTTGACAATTTTAATTTTAATTTAATGATAATTGTTGTGATTTGTAAACTATGATTTGAATAATGATTAGAATTAACAAACAATTTAATAAAAAAGTTAAGCAATTGACATGTGTATTTAACATTTATAATTAATTGACTTCATAATTTAAATTAAGTTCATAGCCTTCAATTTAAATGACGATTTAATTGAATTCAAGAGTTAATTTATTGCGGAAATGTTGCTTCTAATTGAATAAAATAAATGTAGTTGTTTAATTTTTAAATTATAGTTATCAGTGGTTTCGAATTAAATGTACAAGAGAACTATTAACATGGGTGTCTTGGAGTGAAATGTGAAGAAGCCAAATAAGTTGAAAGTTGAAAATTACTAAGAAACCAGTCGAAATCAGGCAGAGATATTTGCTACAACTAGTTTTATCTAAAATATGCCAATAACAAGAATATTAATTTATAAGCAAATCACATGCATGAATTTCTGCATATTGTTCTTACCGAATAAATCAACCCAAAAACATTACTGAATGCCATCTGTAAGACTAGATTCCATTTTGTAGCTAGTGACATAAATATAATTTGAGGGCTATGTATCTTAGCATTTGTGGCATGCAATTTATTAATTGGATTGAAACCCAAAATAGATGCAGATGCAGATAAAGTTGCAGATAAAGATACAGATACATTTATGGAAATGGAAATCGAAATGGCAAACAACAGCTGCACAAAGCAGACAACCAATTTGCAATCTGTTATGAAAAATGTCAACAAATGTAAGAGAATTTGATATTTATGTGCATTGCTATCTGTATACACACACACACAGCACACACACACAGCACACACACACTCACATACTCACACCTGCCCAAAGATATTGTTCTCACCGAGTCGAGTGTATTCTTTTGCCGCTTTCTATTTGCATTTACCAGTGGACTGTCAATGAGATTGCCTCCTTCGTTTTATTCATTTGTGGGTGTTTACCATTTGGCCATTGTCATTGGTTTTTATGCAGTTGCCTGCAGTAAATGTGGCCCATATGTGGCCCAGACACGAATTTACCTCCCGCTTCAGCGCTTCCCTTCCCATCTGGCTGTAGAATCCGTTACCAGCACGGTAATTGATTATCAAATTCAGCGTTGCATTTGTTGCCATTTTACATAGCACCGCAGCCACAAAGCCGTTCTGCTATACACACACACACACACACACACGCAAACACACACATTCATTCTCACATATTCTCAAACAGAAACTGCTATTCAACTCCGTGCAGATAATTTAAATTTTTTTTATTTTTTTTTGGCTGCTTTGGCGCAGCTTTTATTTGGCCAGCCGTTGCATATATAAATGTTGCATAGTAAAATGGCACACATATTGTTAACGTGCAAAAATCTGTAAAATTTGTGCTATTTCACTTTGATTGCATTTTTCTACATATTTTTTATTGCAATTTCTTGCCAGATTTTTATTATCGTTGTCCCAATGTTTAAGCTTAATGATTTTTTGAGTGCTGCCATAAAGGAGGATTGAGTAATACTATTGTCAGCGAAAAAAACTAAATCTATATATTAATTATTTTCATCTCTTATTTAAGTTAAGTTTAGTATATTTTGTAATTTTCTTTTTTTTACTTTTCATGTAAAAGTACAAAAAAATATCACATGGATTCTTAAGTGCAGCGATTAATAATACGGCTCTTTTTGCTGAAGGAAATTGATGGATGTGTGAAGCTCATGTCTAAGCCAAGCAGAGCTTAAGTTCTTATGGGACTCATTTTGTTATCAATTTGCAGATGTGAAGCTTAGATTACCTTTATTTTTATATTTAGCAACAGCTACTAGACGAATTCCACTCGATGTCTGCGCACACACATTCCACTCAGATTGTTTGGATTGTGATAGAAAATTAAAGGAATTTGCCAAATTTTTGTATTTAACGATAGCTTACATATTATAATCAGAAATCAGAATCGTTAAACGAAAGTTTGCCTGTACTTCTACCCAATTATTTTCTACTCTTAATCTATTCTTTAAACAAACCTATCAAAATTGTGACAAAAGAATCTTCTGGAATAGAAATTTCTACTGTGTGCACAAATTGTGTTTGCGTTAGTTGGAAAGTGTTGCTCCGTTTTAAAACAAATTTAAATAATTATCTTTTTGGGACTTGCACGGAATTTATATTTATGCTGTTCTTAAACGAACACATCCATTATATCATCTACAATTTAAGCAAAACCGTTATTGTTATCAATTTTAATTAATTAAAATGAAATTTGGTTGCGGTAACAAATAGAACATTTTTGTAATCGATTCAAATTCAATTAAAATACCACCATTCGGTGCCAGTTGGCATCACGTTTGTTGCTTATTGCTATTATTGTTTTGGTGGGCTAATAAGTATAAAATTTATAAAAAAAAAAATACGCTTTAGAGGAAAGGGTTAAATGGACATTTGGGTGAGATTGACTAAAAGGGTGTCTGTGTGTTTGTGTGTGTGTGTGTGTGTACCTAATGGCTTTTACACTCACACAGTTGAGTAGAAAATCCATTAGGTTCAATTAAATGTATTTATCAATTAACAGCAAAGGCTAAACAACAAAGCAATATATATAGAAGTGAACTTAAATTAATTACGAGCGGATACGGAAATGCGTTATCGCAATCCGGGCATCCCTTTGCTGCTGCACTGAACGCAGTCGGCCAGTAGTCAAGTTAAAGTTATGCCACAAGCCCTTGCCCACTCTGCCACCACCTCCCCTCTTTCAACCAAGCATAATAAATTCGGTTATGGCGCAAATTATTCAAGGGAAACGCTTGAATGAATCAACTTGACAGCAGCGCCGCCGGCGACTCGACTCGATTCAACACACAATCCGCAACTCGCAGTGCCCTTGTGCGGAACTGTACTCAATGCGAAGTGTGTGTATGTGTGTGTGTGTACAACATTTTTCCTGTATGCCACGCCCTCCTCAGCTACTCATCAACACTGAACAAACGTGTGCCTAGCATTGCATGAGATTGAGTTCATCAATTAGGTATAAATCACACACTTCTCGCCATGACTAAGACTGTTTGCCATTCAACTAACCGTAATAATAATAAGTGTGTGTGAGTGTGTGTGTGTGTGTGCAATTGATGTGTGTGTTTGTAGTTGTTAAACATATATATTACCATAGAATTGTGGTTTTGAACTGTGACGCGTTTAATGTGATTAGTTCAATTATAAAGTGAATGTGGATGGGTCCACCAAAGAATTAAATTCAGTATTATCTTTATAAATTATTAAATTCTAAATCTTTAATTCTGAAACTTATACACGCATGCATTCTACTAGGTAATAGTGTAAAATAACTGTGTGAAACACGTATAGGGTGAAGTCAACACGGCGAGACGACGTTTAGAATTCGAACTGTTTGCTCTGATGAGCATTTCTTTATTTTATACAAAAATCTTAAACCTAAGTACATATGAAGCCGCTTGTAAGGCGATCTCATGTTATGTTTATTTATATTAACGGAGCCGCTTGTGAGGCGACTTCATGTGATGTTTATTCGTCTAAGAATGTGATGTTTATTTATTTTGAAAGAGCTGAGCTTAACTGCAGTCATTTGAAAGTCGTCTCTATATAATATTTTGTTATTAAAAATTTGCTGAGCTTTGCAGCGTCTCATGTTCATACTTGAACAATAACAGAGTAGTTCAATTATATTCAAAAATATGGGGATAAATAAAATACGTGTTGATTGGAGAGCATTAAAGTTTTATTTTTTATATTTAAGTAGTTTCTAATTTAAGTTTATATGATTGATACGAACGAATCGAATAGCGGCCTTTGAAAAATTCGAATAGTATGTTCTAAAAATTTCATAACTGATAAAAGATGATATTTTTCAATGCGTTTTATCGCAAAAGGTTTTACCGAACACCATAAATAATATATGTACAAGTGACTGTCTGATTCTAAGCTTAATAAAAATACTTTGAACCAACAATTAATGTCGATAAATATTAAAAAGATTTGAATAAAGTAAAATGTTTTTTTATTATTTGTTTATGCTCCGATATAATAATCATAATGCTCCGATATACCTAATTCGCGTCGAAGTTCCGCACCAGGCAGATTTTTAGAGTGTTCGTCCACTCAGAAACTAAATTAATAATTTCAGGTCAGTTCCAAAAAGTGCTTCAAAAAAATTAAAGTTAAGAGTACCAATTGGAAAGCTACCTAATTTATTCTTCACCAGCTTTAATTCAATTAGCAAAACTTCGCAACTTCTACTCAAAATTCACAACCAGATATTGAGTTTCCTTGTTAACTTATTTTTACTTATAATATGGTTTCTGCAACAAGACCTTGTCAGTAATTTTCTCATCAAATGAAGAAGCAGAAATTTTGTTTTGAGGCAAACATTGAAGCTTTTGCTCTCTCGTTGATTATAATCAAGAAAGCATCCAATGTTGCAATGTTGTACGTGGCCAGCAAAATAATCAGAGCATAATTATTTGTATAGCTCATTTGGCGTCTGTCTGTATTTGTAGCCTGCTTTCCACATGTGTTTGTATGCACTTTTGTTATATAATTACCGTTGCTGTCTGTGGTGCAGATGAGGGGGGGGGGGGGACAGAAAGGGATGGCCTAAAGGCTAGCCGAGTGGGCTTGTATAGCCAACTGTTACAACTGTTTATGCTGGCGCTAAACAAACAGTCCGAATAGTAACACATGTATATAGACACACCCACAAACACACACCCAAACACACCCGCACACCCGCACACACACACACATACACAAGGTTAACACTTGAACATTTGACCATACTCATCGAGCTGGTTCTGTTGCCAGTTTTGTTGCTACGTTTCCTTTAATTTGGCCACACTGCCTGTGAAAATGTCAACAACCAAAATGTGCAAATGCATTTCACAGTTTGCCTGACCGAATCTACAACTGCAGCTGCAAGTGCAACAGCACAGTTGCCACAAATGCTGGCTGGCAACTTAAATACATCAGACAAGCTTTGCTGCAACACCATTTGCAGCATTGGCATCTGTCTGCGTATCTGTCTGGTATTCTCCTGATTTCTAAATTTACCTTCAAAGTTTGAAAGTGCACAAAACTGTAATTTATTTTAGCAAAAACTACAATTTAGCTTAAGTTGACGAAAACCTGACATTAATATCACAACTTTGATATAGCCTGCTTTTAAGAAATGTTAAAAATAAAAACATTTTCACAGTTTGTGGTTGAATTATATATTAAAAAATATACTTTAGTCCTATGAACCAAAGAACAAAAAGTGTTGCCGAGTTCAGATTTTCGCTTTAAATAGAATTTCTCTGCAAAAAAATAAGTACGAAATATTTTAAATTTTAAGCTAGAAAAATATAAAGTTTGCTGAAAAAACTGTGTAATGAACATTAATATGAATTCTTAGTTGGCATATTATTTATTTATCGTTATTCGAGTTTCACTTGCATAAGCAAAATAAAGTAAAATATTAAATATGTATTTAATGTATTATTTTTGACATGTTTGTTAAACAATTTGTAATTTCTAAATTAAATAAAATTTATGAATTAAAATGAATTTGTTGAACTTATCAGCTTTTCTATGTTGCTCATTCTTAAGTCTTTAAGGTATCTACAAAATTTGATAGACTAAATTTAACATTTGACTAATATGAATTTCAATTAAATTGATTACTTATGAATATTCTATTTTTGCAACAGAAGTTAAATGATCTCATATTCAAATCTTAAATGTGGAAAATTGCTAGCCGCTGAATAAGTCCTGCACACAAATGTAAAGTAATCAATTTTGAATTAATATGAGAAATGGGCAATAAGTTTGCAATCAATTTCAACCATAACGATTTCAATTCAAACAGCATTGCAAATTTGTCAGTACTTAGTACTTACAAGAGCAAATAGGTTGGCTGAAAACCCCTTAAGAATAATCACCAAAAAGCAGACTTATGAAATGTGGTTTGATGGTGGTTTACGTTGTTGGTGGATGTTGGTTATTTGTGGTGCAGTTGCTTCATTTCCTAATAGTATTACACAGTTACAAACACTAAAATACAAACACTAAACTATTATCTACTTAGAAGTATTCAACACATTTTGTAATAACAGACTTAACAAATAATACATTAAAGTGACGAACACAAAACCATGTAATTAAATGATTCGTTAAATATCCTTCCTTATGTTGGTAATCTTATGTTAGTTTTATAAATTAATATCTACATAAATAAACAGACAATTCATATTCTTTGGTAAATTTACAGAATTTACAATTTGTATATATTTAAAAATACAACTATATTATTAAATAAATAAGCTCGTGCCAAAAATCGTGTCGACTTTATGAATATCCATGTATAAATTAGCATATCAATGATTCACAAAAAGTGTATTTGTATATTGGTATTAATATAAGTTAAATTTTAATCACAAAGGACTTGTTTGTCTATGCTTTTGGCAAAGTAAAATTTAGCGCAGATATTTGCAGTCTCAGCGCCATTGATTTAAATATATATTTGCTGAAAACAGCAACAATTTTCGGATCACAAGGCATAATTTTAAATTGTTAATGACTCGCAGTTAAAATTTGACAACTGTCGCAAACAAAACAGAAGACCGATAAGGACAGCTATAGCAGCAGAGACCAAGAGAGGGAGAGAGAGAGAGAGAGAGATAGAGCCAGCTGGACCCACAAGGATAGTAGGACAATTAGACCATTTTGTGAGTGGCATGTTACTAATTTTATAATGCATACCACAAGACATAAAATGCTACAAAGCCAATGTGTAAGGACAAGTTAGATAAGCCCAAATACACACACAAATATGGTTACATAATATACATAAACACACACACACACACACGCATGTAAAAGGGAGATGTGGACACAGCTGTTTCGCTTTGCGGTTCTTTCTTTTGGGTGTTTGTGTCAAATTGCAGCGTTGACAACTGATACGTGGTTTGCCCCAAAAGTGTGTCTCCCTCTGTCTGTCTGCCGCATTGTGGCATCTTATTCTCACATGCTTGTATTTCACCTCATTTGTGTAAGTTTAGCTTTATTATTGCCTTTAATTACTTGGCCAGTTGGCCGGCCGACGTATCTGCAAATTTATTGTAATTTTGCCGTTTCAGTTTCGTGAATTTCAAACCTGCGGCACTTGCCTGTAATTTTATTGTAAGCTTTCTTTGTTCATAAATAATTAATGCCCGTAAGGAATGTAAACTGTGAGTAAACGCATAAGAAAACAGCTAACACACATGCACATATATTAGTATGTGTGAGCATGCCTGGGTGTTTCAAATGGGTGCTTAGCTTATGGACTGTAAATCAATTTGAGAGAGACTCAGTTTAATTGTGTTTGCTTTAATTTAAAACTATTCAGTTGGCATTTAATATGCCTGGATTGACTGGGTTGGCTTAATGAGTGCCACTTGAGTGCACTAGTATATGACCCATATGATCATTAAACTCACCAATAATTTCACACATTAAAAAGAGATAGTCTTGGACGGATTCGAAACTCAGCAGGTCTGTATTATAATTATAATTAATTTAATGTTCTTGTTAACTGACGATTAATCTACAACATTAGGCAAAATTATATTTTTTCTAATTGTATGGCAAAATACTTTTGAATTCGGAATTTGTAAGAAATTAAGTTTTTATTCCTTGTCATTAAATAAATTTTAACAGTTTATAACAGGTAATCAAATATTATTTTTCTTGTCCATTTATATACATTTAAACATCGGTCGATTTACTTATATGTAAAAAGTACTATAATAATAACTACTTAATAATATTTCGGACGATTTTCGCGATTTGGTGATTAGCCTAATTAAATATTAACTTGAGTTGTCACCCCAAAATCTCATATTTTCCACTTTAACTTCAAATTTTATTGTTAATTTTATTTGTTTTGTTTTTAAATATTAATAGGCTTTTAATTTAATTTTACTTTTTATACCTTTTTAATTTGTGTTTTGTAAAGATTTATTTCAATATAAGTAGAAATAAGTGAAATTATTTTAATTACCATGACCTTTAAAAACTTCTAGAAATAAGATTTATTGAAGTGTAAATCTTATCACAACAAGTGAGATTAATTATAGTGATTTTAATAATTATTAGAAGTAAGATTTATTCAAGTAGAAAACCTATCACAATAAATTGAGACTGTTTATTGACCGTGCCACAAATAATTGTTGCTCATCACACGCACGAGCAACATGCCACCGACTGAACAATTGCTATAGCTTAAAGCATTAATACAGTTATTGTTAATCCCAGGCAGTACTAAAAAGCTAGCATAATATAACAATGCCATGGCCATAATCAATAAGCGGAGTGAAGAGTTAATTGCAAGCTCAATGAGTTCTCACCTGGCTTAGAATACTAACCAGGCCTAATTGCATTCATTAGCGGAACAATGTAAACCGGGTGGCAAGCAAAAATGCTATTTGTGTGATGAGATCGCACACATTGCTCTTAACTCATGTGTACATTGCCACAAAATCAAATACTCGTTTGTGTGTGTTCAGGTAACAATGGCAATTTTGGCAACATTTGCTAGCCAGTTGTTGCATAGGCGTAAATTGGTGTCTAATAAACACATAATCAAGGTTCATTTGCTGCAGAGACACTAAATTGCATTAGCACAAAGGCAAGTAACACACTCGCACATATACGCACACTCACACACACACACATACTTTCACTCCCACCCGTATCCGCATCTGCATCCATATTCGTCTCCGCACCCGCCTCCGCCTCGGCACCCGCAGGATGCACTATTCACAAACTTGTCGACAAACACAAATACAAACTATAAGCTCGGACTTATGCCAACACAAATCGGTGACAGTTTAGTTTATAGCCCGTTACAAGTTAAGGCATATCTTGTATTACATTTGAATGCATGGCCACAACAACTGCAACAACTGCAACAACAACTGCAACAACAACAGCAACCACAAACTGTTCCTATTGTGCTCAACTCGTGTTCTTATAAGTAGTCGAATGAATGGACTGAATGGACGAGCATAAATTATTGCTGGCCATATTTTATATACTCAGACATTAATTTAATTTTAGTTTCTATACGTCAATACCAACAATAACTTTAGCCGATCTAATCGGCAAGCATAACAGTTGGAACAGGTAACATATAAATTGTTATAATGGGCGTTTTATTATTTATTTTATTTATTTCGTTTGAGAACATTATATTTTAAATAATTTAGTTATTACTTTCTTCACTCTAACATATACAAACTAAAAATAAGAAAACTGTAGTCGAGTGAGCGCGCTAAATGATAACCTAAACGCAAGTTTATATTTTTATAGGTGTATTTGTCATACTTCATACTTTAAATAGCTATGCACTCTAAAATCGAACCAATTGAGGAACTTCGTAGGACCAGCACATGTACTAACTAAAAAAATCGTTCTCATGCTTTTAAGCCCGAAACAAAAGCCTCTGCATGCCATTATGTATATGCCTGCAAATATTAGGAATTCTTGCTGACCATAATTTGGATGATTTTTAATCTCCAGCTCCTGAGTCTCTGAGATCTGTGTGTTCATACCAGCGGATGGACTGACAGACGGACACGACTATGACGATCTAATAAAAAGGGAATAGTTTGGGTTAGATTACAGGCATTGTGAGCAAAGGAGAAAGAACCACCAACCAACTGGAGCCATGCTTGGCCCATTCTGCTGCTACAGTGGACTTTATATTATTCCTTCGACTGTACGTCAGTTCAAGGCAAGGCAATTTGTAGTAATAATCGCCATTTTGCATGGGAGTCCTTTCGTACACTTAAACAAATTTTTGTATGCAAATATCAATTTTTATAGAAGTTACATTCTTAAGTCTGTCCATCTTTTTATGGACGTTTATGTAGTACAGTATACACAGTAGAAGTATTACAGTATATCGGTTAACCAACATCTGGTTGAGTGATTTTGAAATATATGTCCCATGACATTCAAACATTGCCATTTTTGTGCATTTGACAATTGGTCTACTTAGTTGCATTTGCTGCACCCAATGAAAAACAATGAAAAAAATGCTTGCCTTTTCGTGACCTGTACATGAAGAACAGCAAAGCTCGTTTGAAGTCAAATGTATTTGAGGTTAATTAATTAACAGTAAATAAACAATTTCCTTCAGATGCTGCCGAGCAATTCAACAGCAGAGACTGACATCTGAATTATAAGAGACACCGCATTTGAATATTGTGAATTTCTGGTTGGTTTATTTGGAATAATATGGAATTGCTTGTTTGTGTTTGAAATTCTAATGCTCTGCCGAATCTTATTGATGATGATTTTGCAATCGACTTCCGTCCTCAAACTAACATCCTACCACAAAATTAGAATAAAGTCGATGTTATTGTTGAGATCCAAGAGCAACTCTTGCTGCTATTTTGTTGGGAGTATAAGAAAAGTTTGGGTAATATCTGCTTAACACTGTCCCTGGAATTGGAGTCCACTCTTTTTAGAATTTAATTTTTTTGAACCACTCACCAAGTAAGGAAAAGTTCTTCAACTATTTGCTAGGTCTGCATGTAATTGTGCAACGAAAGGTATTCGCAAATATTGAGCATGTCTGAACTGTGCAGATGAATGGTGCAGAAACACAGATGTATATTCAAAAGAAAAACATAATAAATGCAATTAAATTCGAAATTCATTTAACAACTGTCAGAATTCTCGATAGTCTCATTCACCCTACCAATTTATCCTGTTCTTAATAATAATAATAGTAATTAAAAGAGGGTATGCATAATTGCAAGGGATATCTGAATAACTTTATCAATAAAATAGTAGAAAATAATCAAATTGCGCATTTTTAAGTCAAATATTGAGTAGAAGGTAATATGATTGTCTTTATGGAGGATTATGTGTAGGGTATCGATAGTCGAGCAATACCTTTTAATACATTTTTGCTTATTATTTATGCATCTGCTTTACGCTTGCTCTCGTCAGATCTGTTTTTATATACTTAATACTTTTATGAGCACTTAATTAATTAAAACTCAACAATAACCCGCTGGCAATGTATCGAAATTTCGCTACTGAAAGAGCATTCTGTCATTATGCGATAAAGGTATATGCCCCAGTGGCTGAGCCAATGATTTATTCATAAATTCGCACAAACTCACATGTTAACCAGTAAATTATTGCATACTAATATTAAGGAAGGCTCCAGAAGAGAGTGCAAGACTATGAGGTATTCTTCAAAAATACAAATTTTTTTTAAATCTTCTGTATAAGTTAAGAGATTATTATTAAGACAACTATATGCAAATTTTATTTAACAAAGTAAATTGCGGTATATATATACATAGAATAGAGAATGTTAGTCTCTGGGCTTCAGCAAATATAAAAAAATAAATACACCAATTATTATCAACAGCCTAGGGTAAAAACAAGTTGTTAATTATGTGACTGCCATATCAGAAAGTTGAGTAAATGTTTGTTAACTTTTACATGAATATGCCACTTGATAATTTGTTAAGGCTAATGAGTTAAAATGTTCAGTGTTTGGGTATCAATGGGATTTCAAGTGAGCTTCTCAGACATCCAGGCAAGTGAAGTTTGTAATAAAATAAATATTTATAATAATGTAGTTAAATTATTACAGTAAAATATTTAATTGAAGACTGTTCTTGACACACAATAAACAAATCACTTAATTAAAAAGAATTAAATAAATAAAAGTTTTTAATACCTAATTATGCATATGTACTGGGAAATGTTAAACACTCACTTCAAATATTTAATATGAACTGTGCTTTTTTAACAAAACAAAAAGAGTAACAAATTCAAATAAAAAACTTCAAAAAAACATAAAACATAGTCAGCATTCAGAGAACTGAATACACATGTAGATTGCAGGTCGAATCTAAAACTAAGCCAAGTTATTCAATTGGACAAGCAAGCAGAGCCCCCTCTGGGAACAAGTCGCTGCGAAAGATATATATACTCAAGAATAATACCATTTTCATGGCAAATGTGATAAAAAAAGGGCTTTGCACATCTGCTCTTAAGATGCGGGTAAACGTGAAAACCTCTTTAACAATTTAAAATAATTTCCACATAGTTTTTCCACAGCACACACCAAAGAAAACAATAGGTTAGTGTGTGTGTGTGTGTGTGTGCTTTTTTTAGAGTGAATGTTTGTTTTTTACTATTTCTGTTTGCTTGGGTTGTTTGGGTGCGGGGTGCTTGGTGCTTGGTGCTTGGTGCTTTCAGGAGCGCCATTCAAGTTTGTTAAACATTAAAATGTAGATACTGCTGAAAAATAGCTAACTAAACGTGCACAAACAACAAAAACAAAATATATATATATACATATATATATCTATGTATGTGCATGTGGGTGCATGTGTGTGCATGTGTGTGTGTGTGTGTGTGTGTTAGTGTAGCAGTGCCCGAGGGTAGAGTAAAAAATAAACCAAGAGCTAAAACAAATATTAAAATTTGTGCAATAAAATGCTGAGCTATAAGCGAAAACTCAAATATGTATGTGTGTGTTTCTGTGTGTGTGTGTGCATGTGTGGTGATTATTTTCTTATAGAGCGTTTGCGGAAGTGGCAAGCGCCTCAAGTTGAGAAATGTTAAGCTTACAACAAATGCTGCCCGCGCACTGTCCCTCTATCAGTCTCTTACGATCTCGCTCTCTCTGTCTCTCTCTTCCTCTATATATATCTATCTCTGTCTGTGGCAGTGGCAGTGTTAAAAGCGCCCTGGGGTGGCAAGTTTATCGCGCTTACTAAATCTGCGGCATGGGCCGGAAGTGCTGCCAAAGGAAGTGCGACGGAGCAAAGAGCAGCTGAAGAAACTAACACAAGTCGATGCAGTAATGAGCGGCTGAAAGGCAACTGAGTGAGTCACTCACTCTGTGTGTGTGTGTGTGTGTGTGTGTGTGTGAGCGTGTGAACGAGCATCGATGCTAAGTCGTCGGCGAGTTGCTGTAAAAATACGTTTAATATATCCGCATCGAGATTGCCCCCCAACCGGAAGATGGCGTCTGTTGATAAAGGAATCCACTTTGCGGCTGACTTTGGCTCTAAAAGTAAGCGACGCTTTCTGCATTTCGTTTTTCTGGCTATTTTCTGCTATTTTTCTTATTTTTTATTTTTATTTAGTTTTTTCCCTTTTTTTGGCAACGCTAAGCAAACATCACAAAGTCAGCTCAACTCAAGGGCGAAAAGAATAAGAGCGGAACACACAGTGCAGCTTAGTAGTCGAAACACCTGCACACCTTACACACTTACACACCTACACAAACACACACACACACAAACACATTCACACACACACACACACTGGCAACCACACAACGTACCATTTTGCCAGTGGCTTGGAATTCAATAAAATGCCATGATTACTGCAACAAAAAAAAGCGCACATTTTTTTCCTGCTGTTGCATCTGCAGAAAACATGTATTTCTTTCTCCACACACATTCAGAGTTGCATGTTGCATGTAGAGCGAAATGATATTTAACTTGCAGCACAGGTAATACTTGTAATGATTGTTATGTGAATGGTTATCGCAATATTTGATGTATAAATGTATTTTAAACTAACAAATAAAATTAACATTATTGTTTTAAATTAACTGCAATAAAATAATTTATATTCTCAGCTCTAAAACATTTCCCCGTTAGCGGATTGCTTTTAATTTTGCGCACAGAAGAAAGCGTTGTGAAAGCAAAAATACAGACAAAAAAAAAACATGTATTTTGTTGGCACTCAAAATTAAAATTTTAAGTATTTTTTTTTTAAAAAAATCTTGCATACATTGCGGAAATGAGAGCTTGAAAATACAACGTTTGTGGAATTACTTATTTAGACTAAGAGCGACTAAGGACAATGGTGAAAGGCATATGAGAAGGCAATTTTAGGGATGAGAATTCTTCACAAGTGACGAAAGCAGCAGGCGACACACACACACACACACACACGCACACACATGCACACACATCTACAGTTAAGTTGAATGTAACTACTTAGATACTTGTTGCAATTGTGCTGATGCTGTTGTTGTTGTTGTTGTTGCCACTATCAGTCACTGCAGTTTTGCTGAGTGTTAGGCCGGGGATGCGGTGTGCAGGCGGATGATGGAAAATGATTTTATGCTTAGCTCGGAGCGTTTGCAGCAGCAGCTACAAGCAGAGATGCAATGCACAGACAGCAAACAATAAAGTTTCATGAATCACAACCAACCAACAGAAGGGTAACTAGTCTACTTGCAATGTGCCAAGTTGCAAGTTGCTACACCTGAAAAAATAAAATGTTCTGTTTGTTCTATTTTATTGATATCAAAGGTAAAAGTTCATATTGATCTTGAGAGACATGAAAAAGTGAAACACAAACTGCCGTTTGTAGAAATTAACCTGCTCAAAGATCAGCTACGCTTGCCTTACCATATTTCCTAAAATCAGTGCGAATTTTTTCTGAGTGTAGTTGCTAGCTGTTAGATGCTCCTGTTGTAGTTGCATGAAGCTGCTGCTGCTGCACCTGACGTTGCGTTGAACTCATCTCCGTCTCTGCTGCTCCCGGCCATTTCGTTCAGCGAGTGCACTAAGTGCCAAGCACATACACACACACACACACACATACACACACACACACACAACTATTCTGACAGCAGTTGCAGACGCGTTTCGAATGCAAATCTTTGCAGTTAATGACGCAACTGTGGCGTGTTTGCAAAGTGTTGAAATTGAAATTATACCTTAGGGGCTGCATGTTGTTGTTGTTGCTGTTGTTGTTGTTTTAGGGTATGTTGCTTTTGCCGCTTGTTGCTGTTGTCGCTGCTGTTGCTTCAGAGCATAAAATGCATTCAAGTAAAGTTTTGTAGCAATGAAAGTTTTTTCTGCTACAACTCACGCAACAATAGCAACAATAATGAATGCAAAAACACAAACTCAACTAACAACAATAGTAAAAACCATCTGCTTGGCAATTGAAATAACCGGCAACAAAAAAAAAAACACACAAAAAAAAGTTGCCTTTAGCCAAATTGCCATTAACCTGGTTGAGCGATTAATTGTTTCACATTCTTTGCAACCAAAAACTTGTGTTTACATTATTGAAGCAGTAAAAATAATTATCATTTAATTTAATTAATCAAGTTAACGCGATGCACTTGTACTTAGCCAACTGCAAAACACTCTAATACTAGATAATAAAAAAAAAAAACATTTGACAACGTATAGGCATTTTGAACTAGTACGATAATATGATTATTATTATTATAATTTTTATTATTACTATTATTATTATATTATATTATATATTGTTATAATAGTTACTTTGATTAAATTCATAAGATCAAAGTGCATCTTCTAACTGCGGCAATAGTGATCCCATTTTTCTGACTTAAAAAATATATATTTCTATATTTTCTACATTTTAGAATAATATTAGCTCCTACCTATTTTTATTTTTTTTTTTTTGCTTTAGTAATCCAATTCAACCCAGTATAATAATATACATAAAGACAAACCAAATTTGGGTGATTTTTGAATACGGATTTTTTATCTTAAGACAAAAAATTTCTATAAAAACATTAATGTGCTAAAGGAAATTATTAAAATAAATATTAATTATTATTATGTATTTAATAATAAAACAAAAAATTCTAAAAATAATACTGTAAAAAAACCTCAAAGGGTTCTAAATTTAATTTTCTATGTTTTATCATGGGATGAACCTTCATTTCTCAATCTCATATTAATTTCTGTTTTCAATCACTTTATGCTTCAGCTAGAATTTGCCACAATTTTGTTAGAATCGAAGTCAAGGCACATGCAATCTTGCAACATGTGAAAGCCATGAGGGAATCCACAAGCCGCCAACAGCTGTACTTAATTACACAGTGAAGGCATTGCTCCGAAACTATGTGTCTCCATGGGGAAAAGTGGGTTCCCATTGGAGTCATTCACCTTGGCGGCAAATAAAAAAAAGAAAAAAAAAACTAACGCTACGATGAAATCAAATAGTGGAAATGTATACACGTTTAACATACTCCTATTTATTATTTTAGCAGGCGCATGTGAGCAATATGCTCGCTTATTTAGTATTCCCACCTACGGCTCTTATGTCTGCTTGCTGTTTATGGGCCAAACCCAGCGGGGGTATGTGGATTTGTGGGGGGGAAAGTTGGGCGAGAAAGCTTCCAATTGAGGTGAATATACCACAGCGCTAAAAGGCAAACAAAGAGAAATCAATCTTTACATATATGTTTTCAACATATTGCTAGGCATATGTATACACATATAAACACACTCACATGCACACATGCACACAGTCACACACACACACACACACATGATACACGCACACGCAACGCAATAGGAATTATAAATTTGATAGCAAACTTTGACGGGGGCAATATGGGAATATTTGCATGCTTTTGTGGACGCTTTCCATATGATTTATGACCTCAATTGTGAGGTGCACACACAAGTGTCACATAATTACCTACACACACTCACATACACACACACACACTCACACACACACGCGCACAAATGTCTCCGCATATGTTTGCTTGAGTTTGTGGACGCTTCGGGAGCGCACAAAAGTATGCTACACTTTTTGTTTTTACATGTTAATAAGCTCAATTCCCTCACCTCCCCCTAATAATATCTACATACATATGTGTGTGTGTGTGTCTATTCAATTAAAGATATTCTCCTTATCTTAAAGTAAAATTTAAACCTTAAGCTGCAAACAAATTTATGATGCGAAATTAAGTTTAACAAATATCTTTTGCTTTTATAGTTTAATAAAAACTAATCTTATGCCATAAATGCTCTTTTTATAACGGCATTTAATTTTATATCTTATTCACAATTGAATTAAGTTAAGTTTCAAATTATATGCAATACAGGCAGTTTTAGTAAAGACAATTTATTTAATGTAGCCTTTGATTTTATGTTTAACAATCGAATTTTAGATTCCACTCAGCAAGCAAAATTTAACACAGCCTGAACAAAATAAGTCCAAGTAAGAATGAATAAGTATTTATCATATTTATCTAAATGTTAATTTCATTCTCAAATGTTGTTCAATAAGTTTATCTCAATTTACATTCATTTTAAGATATGTTGAAGAAACATACAAAATTAAACAAGTTATTCAAATTTATTCAAATTAACTAAAATATATAAATATGAGTTATATTTATCTTAAATTGTTATTTTTTTATTAATACGTTTCACAATCTGGAAAAATAGTTAATGATGATAAATTCCATATGAAAAATCTGTTATGTAAGAATTTGCTTAAATCGACATATGGCCATCAATTAGGAGACAAGCCAAAAGGCAAAGAGCAACAACAGCTAACGGTAGATAAATGGAATTGGTTCAATCGATGACCTCCGCCAGCTTAAGGCAACTAAAATCAATGTAAAACAGTTTGCTCAGCGAATTTCGTTGGCTTGGGCTTGGCCAGATTAGTGGAATCCACAAAGTAATCCAGCAATGCTGATGCAACTAATCCAATTGCCGGCAAGCATATATAAACCGCTGTGCGAGCAGGCACTGATTTTGTCTTGGACAGCGGCGGGCCAGCATGGAGTACAATATCAGCAGTGGCCTCATACGGAATGTCTCCACTGTGCTGCTGCCGGAGGCGCGCGTCGCTGTGGAGGGGAGGCTGCTGGGTTGGAATGTGCCGCCGCATGAGCTGCGTCACATACCCGAACACTGGCTGACATATCCGGAGCCGCCAGAGTCGATGAATTATCTCTTGGGCACACTCTACATATTTTTCACTGTGCTCTCGATTTTGGGCAACGGTTTGGTTATTTGGGTCTTCTCGGCTGCCAAATCGTTGAGAACACCCTCGAATATACTGGTCATCAATTTGGCAATATGTGATTTCATGATGATGTCCAAGACTCCAGTTTTTATCTACAACAGCTTCAATCAGGGCTACGCACTTGGCCATCTCGGTTGCCAGATATACGGCATCATTGGCGCCTACACGGGAATTGGAGCGAGTGCGACAAATGCCTTCATTGCCTACGATCGCTACAATGTGATCACTCGGCCCATGGAGGGCAAGATGACGCACGGGAAGGCGATCGCCATGATAATCTTTATATATTTGTATGCAACACCATTCGTTGTTGCATGCTACACGGAGACGTGGGGTCGATTTGTGCCCGAGGGTTATTTGACCTCCTGCACATTCGATTATCTGACGGACAACTTCGATACGCGTATGTTTGTTGGCACCATCTTCTTCTTCAGCTTCTTCTGTCCGACCTCAATGATCGTCTACTACTACAGCCAGATTGTGGGCCATGTGTTCAGCCATGAGAAGGCTCTCAGGGATCAGGCCAAGAAGATGAATGTGGAATCGCTGCGCTCGAATGTCGACAAGAACAAGGAGACGGCAGAGATACGCATCGCCAAGGCGGCCATCACCATATGTTTCCTGTTCTTTGTGTCCTGGACACCGTATGGCGTTATGTCGCTAATTGGTGCCTTCGGCGACAAGAGTCTGCTAACGCCAGGAGCCACCATGATACCGGCCTGCACCTGCAAAATGGTTGCCTGTGTTGATCCCTTTGTGTACGCCATCAGTCATCCCAGATACCGCATGGAGCTGCAGAAGCGTTGCCCATGGCTCGCCATCAGCGAAAAAGATCCCGAAACCTCCACGGTGGCATCCACAGCGACAGCCCCGGAACCACAGCAAACGACGGCGGCATAGGAAGGATCTGTGTCGAAACTCTGCTCCTGATACTGACGACCCGAACTCGAAACTGAAATTGATCTTATCTGAAATCGTAATACTGAATGCATGGGAATATATATAACAACAAACTCAACAAACAGAAACACAAAAGATGTACTAACAATTATTTTCTTATTATGATTTGTAGCGCTATATTTCAATAAATAGTTATTAAATGCAAGCAATGGAAAAACACAAATTTATTGATTTACTCTCGAAAGTGATTCAAGTAAGTCTGTCCCCAAAAATATGAAGAAAGAAAAACTATTATAACCTTATAGTCCAAAATTATCAAACTTGACCCATGTAATATTTTTGGTAAATAGACGGATAATTACCTAATTTAGCTAATATTGCATATATCAGACTGAAAATTACAATAAACGGGCTCTGTTGACGCAGCATAGAATGAATTCAGTCCATGGGGTTGAAGACGTATCCTTACTTAAGAAGATGCCAACTCGAATTATCCGGCTTTGCCCGGACCATGTAATTTGAATTTAAATATTATGTAACAGCTGTTTACCAAATAAATGGACGAACTTATTTAATCTGGTGAACTACGTATCGATTTATATTCTATAACAATTCTTAAGCAACGGTTTTTCATTTTTAGATTTAATCTGTATCATCAGCTGACAATCAGCTAGGATGGAATTCTCAAATCTGGTTTTACTTATCGATTTATATTTTATTAAAAGGCTTTAAAAACTAGTTTGGATTTGAACAATTAATAAAGTACGTATAATTAATTATAAAAATCTATAAAAAATTATCTACATAAGATAAGATAGCAGATAAATCTGTAAGTCGAATTGGTCAACATTTTTCATATCTTTTAGATACAGATGTAATTTTCAAAGAGCAGGCCAAGCAGAGAAGGCATCAAGCGAAACACGAGAAAGACGCATTTGCCAAAATAATTGTTCTAGTTTCTGTTGGGCGCAACAATGCTGCATGCAATCCACAAAGAGCATCTACATAAAAAGCTCGCTCTCTTAATGGAATGCGTGTGCGCATCACATCGAAACGTTTTGGCAATGGAACAATTATGTGGAACACAAGAGATGCCCAAATTGTACATCAGCTGTGGCTAAACGGCTGCCGACTGATAACAGCATGTGGGAAAAAATCACAGCTCTTATGCTTACCTTCCACAAGCGTTCCACACATTTATCATATAAGTTGAGCGCAGAAAGTGACGCTGCACTTGGGGCCCACAAACATGTGTGTATTGTAACTATATGTCTATGTCTACGCCTAGATTTAATTACGCACAGCTTCCACAGTCGCCCACAGGCTGTTTTCATTTTCAAAAATTCAGCCTCTTCTTTTTTTACGCTCCGCCAAAGTGTTGCCCAGCCTGTTTTGTGTGGCGCCGCATTGTTATTGTTGATTGTTTGTTCGCTCGTTTTAGTTGGAATTTAGACTTCTTTTCTGTTCACTTTCTGCAGATAGCAGAAGCAGATGCGAGCGTCTTTTACTGCCTCGCTTTGTGGCAAGCCAAGACAACCGCACAACAACACGACACAAGGGAAAACAGCGAGCGCAGACCATAAGCCAAAATCGTTTGCAGCCACCGACAATGGCAACAACAAAGGCGAAGCAAAATTAATGAAAATCAGCCATCCACAAAAACACATATACAAAGCGAGACAATTAAAATGGCAGCCACAAACGTCCTTGCGGTGCACGCGAGCTGAGTGACTGGTTCCCAACAACAACAACAACAACGACAAAAACAACATCAGCAAGCGGCAAGTGACAAGCATCGTCCCACTCACATTTGTCTTTTACGAATTTCACTTTCGCACTCATTAATTAAGATAATTAGGCCTTTCACGACGCCTTCAGAGTTCAACGTGCAAAATGGCACCCAACAGAGGACTCGCCGAACTCCAAGGACATTCGAGGCATTCAGTGACAGCTCACCAAGCTTATTGCTCGATGTTCGATGGTCGACGGTGTGGTCCTGCCACAGTCACTGCAATTTTGGATTGCTTGCGTGATCACTTGAAGCCTTTAATGAGTCCCTTTGCCTCGCAGTTGGTGCCTTGTTCTTGTTAAGTCTTGTGCCTTGTGCCTTGTTCTTAAGTCTGATTGTGGCACATGCCACACACAAACTGGAGCTGTTGCGGCACAGTGAGGTTTACTTGCGTGTGATTTACCCAAACCACGCTCTTCCTGCAGCTGCTAAGAACTGCACTTGGAATTGGACTAGTCAGTCAGACCCCAAGCAGAAGCTAAAACACTTTCGAACCAATCAAAATCTTCTATCTGTATAATATGTAATTTTAGATATATGAACTAAAGCATTTTGTTTATGTTTATTATTTAAATTGGGAATATTTATTATTCTTTTGAAAAGTTACAATGCATTGATTTGATATGGGCACAAAGATAACATCGACTTAATATTCATGTCGATGGAACATTGACTTATAAAATTATGCAGTTAAAATCGTTGCCTTCTCCTGAGAATAATCAGTAACATTAAGGTAATGGATTACATATGAGCATATTTACACTCTGACAAAATTTATTGTTTTTAAAATAACCCAATTATTAGTTACAGAAATGTATTCTTTAAATAATAAATTTAGTTGCGATTTTTACAAAAAACTTTTATAACTATTATTTTGTTATTTATCGATAAATCGTTGAAGTACTTATTGTTTTTCTGGTTTTCTTTTTAAAATAAGTTGTTAAATAATTTTTACCTATTTTTTGTGCTATATTTCTCAAGCAAAGTATATAGTTGATGAGTTAAAATAATCGTGAGATAACTAAATAGTTGAAGCAACTGATTAGAAATGGGAAACAAAAAAATATTTCTTTCTCTCACTTTCTTTCTGTATTTCTCCACTTTATGTCAAGCATAAAGTGCAGTAAATTTTCAAATTAAAATCTAGTGAAGCAAACTAGAATAATTGTTATTAATTGAGATTTGCATGATTCGTGGAATATTTTGGTATCTTGCAATTTTGCTCGATTTCCATGTGGCTGGGCTTGGATAATGACCTGCATAGCAATCATCGGTCCTAGTCCTCTGCATTAATGCTTTAGCATTCTCTGCTCATCCTCTGCTCTGCTCTGTGCCGAGCTGAGTTGAGCTCTTCTTTGTCCGGCGTGGCGTATACGAATATTGTGTATACGCCCGCCAGTCCCTCGTTAATTGCAATGTTTGTCATTTGCCTGTCAATTTGCATTTAAATTACAAAATTTAAACGCTTTTTTCTGTCGCTGTTGTTGTTATTTCTGTTGCTGTTCCTGTTGTTGTTGTTGTTGTTGTTGTTGTTGTTGTTGTTGTTGTTGTTGTTGTTAACGCCAAGTGCGTTGCGTGCCCACACTTAACGACCAGCAGGAGCCACATCACACGGAGGTGGAAGGAGCAGAAGGTGGAAGCGTCAACCCATTTGTCATGGCGACCACAAGCAGATGACAAGTCACTTAGAAGCTATATAGACTAGAGTTGAGCCATATTAACTCATTTTGTGACAGACAAATAACGTAACTGAATATCCAAACTGGTTCACAGTCACCGTTTGTATGTACAAAATGCCTGGCATAATTGTAACTCTTTTTAACCCAAACCAAAGTGCTTGCAACTCGAACATAATTTGGGTGCAATTTAATAACTAACTTTCTATCTCATTTTTAAGGATTTGATTAATCTTCAAATCCCAAATATAAAAATAATTCTTAATTAAATATCTTTTTTGTTTTTTTTTTTATTTATTGTTCGTTTTAAATTCAACTCTAAAAATTTAACGGCTATAATTAGAATTCAAGTATTTTGTTAAAGTATTATTTTAGTATTGTTATATTATGCTTTTTACAACATATTCACTTTTATTTAAAAATTTGTTTTTATTTTACTTTTAATATTAGTTATTTTGAATCACAGACCCTGACTGCAACAGTGACAAAGTTAACAAGTTGACTAAAAAGTGTCTGCATAGTTTAGCCGCTTTGACATATGACATTTCCTGGCAGGGTCACACACACACACACACACACACTGACGCTCACACACACACAGAAGTGTATATTTTTATACAAAGGCCGAGACAGGGGCTTAACCCAATCTTTTGTTTAATGCTGGCACGTTGGTCGTTGGCTGGATATAATTCTCAATGAGCATGGCCAGGGTCGGGAAACGTTTTCGGCTAATTTTGTTGCAAATTGCTGGACTGTAAAAAAGAGGCAACGAAATTGCCGTGTTGCTGCCTGACCTCGAACTTTGCTCTCTGAAGCGAACGCGAGATGTTGGGCGCTGTTTGCCGTTTAATTAAAGCGATGCCCACAAAGATCCACCCACCCACCAGTTACCCACACCACACCAAACCATCCATCCATCCTCTAGGCATGTCCTGGTGCTCTTCCGCTCTACCATCCCCCCCCCACCCATCCAATCAGTGCGTGTTGACCTTATTATGTTAACTTTGTGTGCAGTGCATAAACTGTGATAAAAATCGCATATTCCACGCAGCGTTGCCTGTGCCACGTTACTTGCCCCTTTTTAAATGTCTATAATTTATGTTGGCCGTTAAACTCGCTCGCTGCCTGGCTTTGCTTGGCTTGGCTTGGCTTTTGCTTGACTTTTGCTTACAACAATTTGATGGCATATAATTATTAGTTAGTATAATTTATGGCTTCATCTTGGCTTACAAAGTTGTGCCAGGTCCTGCATTATACATATATATATATATATATATATATACATAATCTATAGCTCCTGACAGCGCTTCACTGATTTATAACTAATTTCGTTGGCATTTTTATGAGCTATCAAAAATGCAGCTGCTTTGGATTTTAATAAACAGCGTTATGCAAAATGCATTCAATCCATATTTTTTGCTTTGATCTAAACAAAATTAAGTTTAAAGTTGGTAAATGGATTAAGCTCTTCATATTCCAAATTTAATAATTGCAAATCATTTTAAAATAATTATAATTATAATTATATTGTATGATAATAATAATTTACTAATTATGAAAAGTTTATTTTTAATATATTAAATAAAATATATTCGGAGCATGGGTGAATTATGTGAAACATGATAAGTTTAGGTATTTCTGATTTTTAGTGACAAAATATAATCTTCGTAACCCATAAGTTTTTGATTGTGCTTGAGATTTTAATAACATCATATGTTTTGTACTGCACTAAAACATTTATTGAAAAAAATGGCATACATTTTGGTTATTTAACTTAATACATAAGATTGATTTAGATATATCTATTTATTTCTTCAGATTCAATCTGCATAACTCCATCTGAAGAGTAAGAGTAAGAGTTAGTGATTTTATATTCATTTTTAATCACTGTCCCTGATATCTGAATGTAACTTTACAAGAGTTATGAAATTAACTGCTAATTTTGTAGAGCACACAAAAAATATATTTTTTTTAGCAAGTGTCGTCGTTTTTCACTAAACTAATATTTAACTACTAAACTAATGATTATATAAAGATCTAGAAAAATAAAAATGCTAGAATGATATAAACTCGAAGCCCCATAACAACAATAATGTAATTCTCATGTTCAATGATTGAATTTAGTTTGGACTGCGGGTCACAAATTGCATGAAAAGTATGCCAAAAATTCTGAATGTTCATTCTTAAGGTATAGAAAGTTTGGAGTAGGTTTGTGTGAGTATTTTGTGTGCCCGTAAATGGATCGTCCGCATGCAAATAATCGCATTAAAGTTTGTGCAGAGTAGGACCCCAGATATCGTCCTGCTCTCGCCCTGCTCGCCCTGTCGTCCTTCTGTCGTCCTGCAAGCAACCGCCTACTGATTTTGGTTCAAAGTGACACCAACTGCATTGCGGTTCGGGCGCGTCAAAAACTATTTGTTCCAGAATTTGTATTTTTTGTTAGTTTAGGGTTTTTGTGTTTTTGTATGTCAACAAAACAATGGCCCAAAGTTGTTGGCCTGTCTAAGGCAGTCAGTTGGCTGTCGGCCAACAATTGCACGGCCCTGCACCTAAGCACATTCATTTTCCGTGGCCTGCCAGCCAAGTCAAATGCAAAATGGGCAACTAAGTTAATTTGACTTTAGGACACTCAGCAACACTGGCAGAGTCGTTAACTGTTTGCTACTGTACTACCACTAAAAATGCCAACGATTCAGATTAAAGAATATTTCTCTTCTTTGACCAACTTTCCAATTTACATGTCTAATTAACTCCAAACAACTTTACTTTACTTCTACCTAATACATTTTCCGCATGTAATTATTTAAAATGTGCACATTAAATGTACTAACAAAAAACACATTGCATTTCAAAAAGTTGTAGTTATTCTGTTAAATGTGCCACAAATTGAATAAGTGATGATAACTTGTGTAAATGATTATGTTTAACACATTTGTGGCATGGAGTTTTCCACATTAAAGCCAGGTAACTCAAAGTTTCCATATGGGAAAAAGTTTGTTTTGAGAATGTATTTCTGTCTGTTATTCACATAAAGTATTTAATATGTTTGGGAAACAGAGGTAGAGCTATTAGAAATAAATTATATAATTATGGTAAGAAGTTGCTCAATGCTTTTTTATTACAAAAAAGAATAAAACAAATAGAAAACAATATTTGTGCTTCATTCTAAATCAAATATGCATTAAGATTTATATTTAACAACAAAATTGTTTCGCTTTTTTTATTGTATTCCAGAACTGATATAAATTTATTTGTGGTTTTAGCTTTTTTCTTGTTAGCCACTTGGGAAAAGTCTTTGCCATAGCAAACCCATTTGGAATTATATATATATACATTTGTTCATATTTGTTATGCCTGGCTTCTGTGGACGCTGGCTATATTAAATTCCCCAATAAGCTCAAAGAATATAACTTTCTGAGCAAACTATGACAAGACGCTTAAGATAAAAACCAAAGCAAAAGACAAAAATAAGAAAATTGCAACGCACAGCAAATTGAAAAGTGCTGCGGGCCAATTCCCAAACAAGCAAAAACAAATTGGTTTAAAAAAAAGTAATAAAACTTTGTAAAGCTCTAGGCTTGAAATACTTTAACAAGTTGAACTTGAAATCGAAATGGAAATCGAAATTGAAATGATTCACATCGAAAGGGAGCTGAACGAAATCAAAGCCTCGTTTTGCTCGTTCTTTGCAGCCGCATGCAAAACTTGCACTCTAATTGAGTGTGTGTGTGTGTGCATGTGTGTGTGCATGTGTATGGGTTGGTGTGTGTGCAACAATCCTTGATGTTTGCGTGATGCAGCTGCCAACATTGTCAACTGAAACTCTAACAACTGCTAACAAGCAGCAAATGGCAGCTAATGCTACAACTTGAGCTCGTAAAACTGCCGCCCAAGGACAACTTTTAACAACGCCACCCAAGGCAGGCCCCAACCAACTGTTGGCCAGACGAGTTGCGGGGGGAGCATGGGCATTATTAAGGGATATAGAGGATAAGTCGTTTGGGCCATTTGATTTTTACGAGCATCGCTAACGAGTTGCACTTGCAGTTGCGCTGCCATTGAAAGGGCTACAAATAAATAAATACAACATGGCGTATGAGCGATATGCCTAAGCAGGCAAACTACGTGCCACACGTACAGCTTACTATGCCACGTTGCTTAAATACACGCAATTTTTGATTTGAGACGGGCTTACTTTGAAGACAATGCCCCAGTTGAGAAAAGTTATAATAGATAAGTCTTACATTTTCATATATATGTATATATATATATAAAAATAAATCACAAGGTACAAATCTGCCCACAAGTAGCTCGAAATAATTTTTTTAAACCCAAATAGATGCGTTCAACACAATGTATTCACAACAAGAATACGATTCCAACTCATAACCACGAGTAATAAATTGCTTTACTACACAGTTTACATCATTTCTATATACGACACATTGCCAAGCAACGAATACTTTTGAGCAATGCACAGAGAAAAAAAATGTATTTTGGTTGGTTTTACAACTGAAAACATTCAATCAAATTCTTTGAGCATAATCTGTAACACAAAAAAAAATGAATAAAGTTACGAGAAAAATCAATATGCTGCATTGCATAGAAGCTGGGGAAATTCATGCCGCAAAGCGATAAGCGACAGAACAAAGCTAAAACTAAAAATTAAAAAAAAAAAAGGAAAGCAAAAACTGCAATGCCTGCATGTGAGACAAACATATGTATATATATATATATATATATATATATGCCAGACGTGCTGCATATGCTGGCAAGTGTTGCCAAGCAAAAACAATCTATTTTTATGTTCAAAATTAAAATTTGCATGCATCCCAGCGAGGCAAATCTGCTGGCTGGCAGACTGACAAAACCGATTTCTAATTCTGCTCTTGATTCCCAGCCTGATTTGCTGATATCGAACCAAGTGTTTCCACCATGTCGAGTCAGCGGCAAGTTGCGCTTGGCCTCAAAGGAGACACTTTTCCGTCAACTGCGATGCGATGCTGCAGATTCTGTTTCGGATGTGTTTGTAGATGCTGTCACCAATTCAAAATGTGTCGCTAGTATTGGTGCACAATGCTTACTTGCATCGTTTCAATTTGTTGCATGTGAAATTATTAGAAGTTTTTCTATAAAATATTTATTTTATTTTTTATTTATTTATCAGCAGTAATTTTGATATCTTTACATACAAAAAAAATTATATAAGTAAAAAATTATTATCCAGTTTATAAATCTGAATTTAAAATAAAAATAAAAAGATAATAGAATAGAAAGATTAAACCATTTAATTTTTTATTTTATTGTTCACTACACCTTCTCAAACTACAATTGAAATCGGATCCACATGTTTGCCGATTAATATTCATAATCTTAACCTTAATGTTATATATGTTAAGACTTAAATACCGGAACTGATATTATTAAAAATACCGGAAAAAAGACCGGAATCATTACCGGAATTTCTATCTAACCTAAATTCGCTTCAGTTTGCCATGGCTTGCCATTAAAGATCAGCATTAATAGGAATTTTGAAATGAATAAACCCTGTTAGTTCCAAATATATTTTTTTTTCAGAATTACTAATGTCACAGTGACATTTATAAACCAAAGTCAAAACATATTCTCTCAAGTGCTTTGATAGCAACCGTTGCTGGCTGCTGCAGTAGAGGATTTATGGCCTTTTGGTGGTTTAAATCCCATTTACATGATTCCAATTTCTGGTCGTTTAAATCAAAAGCTCAGCCAGAATTCACTTGGGCGGGTCTTTGTCTTAGTAATCGGAGTCGCTGTCTGTGAAATGATAAGGCTATCTGACAAAGGCTTAGAAAAAAAGTCATGGATAGACGTGAAAGAAATTCCTCAGCAATTCAACATATCTGGCGATATCAAAATGCCAATCAGCAGCGGAAAAAGGACGTGGAAGCGCAACTGGGAAGTGAAGGAGGGATATTCACTATGACAACATATCTGTAAATGCCGCCATAGAAGATGCTGCGACACGCCTGTCAATCCGGCCGCAAATACAAGCAGCGGACAATAACAATCGCAGCCGCAATCGCCACAGCCACGCAACACAGATGCGAACGTGCCACAGTTAGTCCCCCTAACAATTTTAAACGCGAATTGGAGTGTTGGCCAGGAAAAAGGCTGAATTTATTGTTTATGAATTTCATGCAAATTTAATCCTTTAGCTACCCTTTTTGTTGGCCAAGATTTGTGTAGCATTTGTTAACCACAATTCTCGCTATCGCTTATCTGGGCACTGGGATTTTAAAATTATTCCCACAATGAGCAGTTGGGAATACATAATTCTGTTCATTATCGGTACGGGTACAAAAAGGTCAATTGTTAAATGGTGTCTGCAATAAATTTAAGTAAACAATGACACAGTTGTGATTATATACTGTGTTAAGTTATTTATTGTAGTAAAAAGATTTGCTTATTTTTTTTAATAAAATGCAAATGCTTTTTTCTTTAATTCCAAAAAAAATTTTCCCTTTGATTATTTAAACAAAAGAGATGACATAACTGCAAATAAGACTATGGAAAACATAAATAGCTTATATATTTTTTTAAATTTTAAAATATGTCATTTATTAATTTGTTCATTGTTATTTAATTTTTTCCTTACATAACTAAAAATAATTTGAATTAATTGAATTTTATTCATTTATTTGTAATTGTTTTGACTTTATTTCACACATTATTGAAATTTAAACTGAATAATTAATGTGTATCATAAATCATAATCAAAAATCTTGTTAGTGAAATTAAAGACGATAAAAAGCAAAAATTAGTTGAATACTGCTAGCCAGACGTAAAAAAAAATAATATATTTTCTTCTTTTAATAAACCAAAGTTAAAATAAATAATGTGAAATAGTTATTTAAGTTCGTACGTGCAACTGTTGAATTCACTTCAATAAGCAAGATTTGTTGATGATTAGTCTGAAACATGATAATAAAATTTCATTTTCGACTCGAACGTGCCCAAAATATAATTTATATAACAGAAGCAAGAAATTTCACTTAAAATAAAGCAAAAAGCATGGTGATAATTTAGTTTTATCCCAATGGATTATGCATATGAATTTGTCAGATATCAATCAGAGCGAACTAAATTTATTCTTGTGATCTAAACCAAAGCAGGCAACTGCTGAATAGATGCATATGTCTGGTTGGTTGGTTAGCTTTGAGGAATTGGCGACGTGCCTGCTCAAATTGACATTCTGTTGGCAACAACACATAAGGAAAGGCCCTAATAGCCAAATTTAATGACAACACAGTGATTGAATTAAATTATCAATCTATAGGCGGCGGCAACAGGGTCAGGCCCAAAAGGGCAATGCAATCAAATTGATTGTATTTACTTTGACACCAACATCCACAAACGACGGTCCATGGTCCATGGCCATGAATTGGCATCTACCCTATGGCGATGGCCAGGACCAGGCTTCAATTTGACTTAAATACGGGTTTTTGGCTCGTTAAGTGTAACTAACAAGTTTTCCAATACTCTGACAACAACGCTGTCTCTCCTTTTTTCTGTCTGTCCTTAATGTTTGTTTTCTTTGTCCCCTCAAACGACAAGACGACAAATGCCCCATTTCGGGGCATATTGTTTGGAGTGGCGTATGTTAAATGGCAACCATAAACTGAAGCATTTAAAAAAAAAGCCAGAATTTAAATTTATTTTGAAATAAGCACATTACATTATTAAGGAATATTCATTGTCAATTTATTAGGGTTAGAATTGTTTGTCTCGTTGGATACACAAATATACTCATTATGATTTTTCGTGTCTTTGGAAAGATCTTAAAAAGGGTTCATTATATTTTATAAATATTTAACAGACCTCAATTAAGTAATCTTTTAATATAGGAGTCGGTTAATTTAATTGTCAAAATTTCTTTTAATACATTATATATACACATTTTAGTTGGGAAAAACTGTGCCAATTAAGAAATTGAAATTTACATAGATTTATTATTCATGAATATTATTTATTTCAATAGCTCTTATTAATTTCAGCATGTTGCATTGCACTTATTTATTTTTAAAGTTTACTTGTGGATTTCAATATTAAAATTGACTATTGGCATTCCTCGTAGCTCAATTTAAAAGTCAGCTTTGATTAGAAGTTTAAATATCCTTATACCATTTGAAACCCAGTTAAAACTTAAACAACTCTCCTTTTGATCACGATTATTCCACATGCGGCACGTTAGAGTATGAGATTTTTTAAAGAGCGATGGGGAAAAAAAACAGCAATTTAATAAAATGCATGCACAATAAATAAATAAGAGCATAAAATAATCATGTCACGTGCGAATTGATTGAATTTCTTTTGACGTCATTTTGTTTCGGCCGGAAAGAAGCCGCCGCATTTTACCTTTTTTTGCCGCTAACAAGAACCACCCCAAAATTGGCCAATGTATTTTCCTCCCTTTTCGGTCGACACACAATCCTTCCCCTTAATGGCAACAGACAAAAGGTATTTAATTTAATGCTTGCCACTTGGACAGGTAACTTGAGCTATAAGAACTCGCATACACTCGCAGAAAAAAAGTTGAAATTCAGCAATGCGTAAAAAAAACCAATAAAATAAAAACCCCAAACTCCAAACGAAAAACTAAGTATGCCAATAGACATTCTGAACGCAATTCGACCAGTCAACAAAAACCGCGGCTTAGATCGTGACAAAAAATCAGAAATTCACCACCACGTGTGTGTGGATATGCCAATGTGTGTATGGATGTGTGTGTGTTTTTCAAGCGAGCATTTTGCAGCAAGCCATTTTTTACGCAATAAAAAAAACGCATTTTATTTGCCTTCATCCAAACATACTCTGCCCGGACTCAGGTAAAGCAAATCTAATGGGAAAACTGCGACATTTATAAAGAAGAGTAATTATATTCGGATATGCAGGCTTTAATTTTGTATATACATTATATAAAACAAATAAAATTAATAAAGTCACCTCACAATAAACATTTGTTTAAAATTGGTATTATATAGTAATCAAATAATTCAGTTATTGCAGGCATTACTTATACCTTATATAACCGCTGTAATCTCTTGTACGGGTATATAAATCTGACATCGTTGGCAGCGAAGTTGAGACTTTTTCTAACGAATTTCGAAATTATCGTTTTTATGCTTCCGCACCGAGAAATCTGGCCAAAAAGTGCCCTGCAAAATTGTTAAAGTCCGCGTGCACACAAAAGCCACCACTTTGATAACCACACCCACAGCCTCCCCGAAACGCCAGACCACCCCCTTTGCCAGTTGACTTCCCTCATGCTCCTCCAATTCAGTTCAGGCCAGTCCACGGCTCCAAAACTGCCATTGTTATTGTTCCACTTGCAATGAAGGTGTCATCATATTTTTTCAATTTCAAACTGATTTTCTGTTTGTTTTTGCTTGCATTCAAATATGCGCAAATGTAGGCATTTTTTTTTTATTCTTTCTAGTTCACTCATAATGGGAACTATTTATACATATATGAAAGAAATACGCTTAAAGAATGATTTAGTTTGTCTTAGTTATTTATTATAACGCTGAAATATTGAAAATGGATGTGCTATAAGGACAAGTATTGTTTTGATATACCCCAGAGAAATTGGTGTAGAGTGTGCTGATGCCATTTCTGCAACTCGCAGAAAAGTCAGCTAAAATATGAACGCGTGTTTGTTGAGGAAAAAATGCTTGTTGCACTTTATGGGCCAGTTCTGGCCCAGCCAAGAGGGTTAAAAAGAAAATAAAAACAGATCAACATATATCCAGGAGATGTGTGTGAAGGAGAGGGAGTATGCCATACACACAGAAGCACCACCATACACACACACACACACAGCGGAAGACTGGCCACAAAATACGAGCACTTGCAGAAAGAACGAAAAACTCGTTACAAAAACCGTTAGTTTTTCAATTATGGCGCGTAGATTAGTATTTGAAAGCAATGCAGCTAGTGTGCAAACCTAAGTGCTTGTGTGCGTGTGTGTGTGTGTGTTTGTGTGTGTATAAATGTGAATGTGCGTAAATCTGCCACAAGAGCGAGCAGTGAGCCATTATTGGATTCTGGTTTGCTACTGTGCCACACTGGACATTGCAGAAGGTGATGGCAAAAAACTTTCTGACAGCAGCACAATAACTTTGAATAAGTAGAACGTGCAACGCTCTTTGAGTGTGGGGGGGGGGGGGGGGGTGTGGACTGGGCAAGCAAAACTTTGCAGCTGCAATTTTCCATTCAAGTTGGGTTTATGGCTCTGTTCGGGTCCAGTTCCCCATTCACGAAGTTAGAAGCGCTTAAGCCAATGGCTGCGCAGTCAGTCCCTGAGTATCTTAACTGCGTGCTAATTTCGCAATCATAACGCATACGACGTGTTGGACGCGGGCATTTAGTGTCAGTCAGTCAGTAAACTTTGCTAATGGCTTTCACTGCCAATGGTATAATTGAGTATTATTATCGTGACTGTGATTATTACAACAAAAATTAATTGAAATGTTTGTATAACAACTGAATTTCCTTTGTTGACATAATTCGATTTATATTTAATTTGCATATCTTGATTACATTAAATTATTCTCATTAAAACACGCAATCTATAATGGCTATAATGATAGGTACTTTTATGTATACATATACATATATATATATTTACGCATATATTGCTATTCAATTTAATAATTTGCAACGTATTGCCGCTTAAAAGGTTTTAGTTTTAAATTACATTTTTAATTGACTGATTAAAATGCTATTACTGATACTCTTTTTACACACAATACACGGACAGATACTCAACAATTGCTGGGATCTGTCACTGATATAGAAGAGGACAGACACAGAGAAAGAGAGAGTCGTAGCTATATATAAGCTGAGTAAGAGATGCAAGATAAGAAATTAACTTTTTATTAAAATAAATATAATTCATAAAATGAACTTTTAATAGCGAAAAATATATATTGCATATTTAGGTCAATATACAACATTTTTTGGGTTTACCCAATTTATATTGATTTATGAGTAAACAATAAAATAATAATAAATAAATAAATACATATTAAAAACTAAAGCTGTTTACTATATGGGAAGCAAGTTGGCTTCCCATATTCACATTGTAAACAATTTAAGGCATGCGAAGAGACATCTTTTACAATGCATTTTAGTTGGCATTCTTTAATGTGTTTTTATTGTGTGGGACACAAACCATGCAGTTATCGTTGTGGCAGATGCAGCAGCAACGCCATTTTATTGTTCGTTGAACGGACTTACGTGTGAACTACTAGGCGACAACAACTTATGCCATTTCCGCTTCCGACGACCTGAGCCGAGCCGGAGCGGAGCTGAACCACAGTGGCAGTGGATGCACGGTCACAAAAAGGCGATGCCAAGAAAACGGAACACAATTGCGAGGTCATGTTTGTGACAAACAATAAAGACGATAACTTAGTGTTCCCTCTGCTGCTTAAGGGCAGAGCGAGGATGTGTAAGGCGCTCCGAGCGCTTCAATGCGGAAACGGAAATGCTCTATGTAGGTGTTGAGCTGTTCATTCACTCTTTATATGTGTGTGTGTGTGTGTGTGTGTGCGTATATAACTTTAAAAATAAAATTAAGTTTTTCCAGCGGCTCTGAGGGAAAATATTTCAAAAGCCAAGTTTATTCTGTTGAAAGCAAATATGGTTGCCGTCGTCAAAGGTCTGACTTTTGTATAGGTGCGGCAAAAAAAACTCTAATAACAACAACGACAACAACAACAGCAACAGAAAAAACACCAAAACCATGCGGCAGCTGTGTTGCCAGTTACTGACTCCAGCTTCGACTTGGGGCAAAAGTTTTGTTAGCTCTGACACTTAAAAAGTCGTAAAATGCACATTCCGCATAAAAGCCACAGTTTGAAAATATGCCCTTCCATTACATATATATATATATATATGTATATATATGTATAGAATCAGCAGCCCCTCTTCTTGCTCTCTCCTTTTAGCTCCCTTGGGGTGAGCCATGTTTTCCAATTGGAAGTTGGACATGCGGTTTTTATCTTTAATGCATTATACGTGCACTTTGCCACTTTGCCATTTCACTAAGTCATCTCGGTTACCCAATTCCAAGACCATTTTCTTACATCTGTGTAATTTATCGACTGAGTACTGAATTTTATTCGTAAATAGTTTGTATTAACTTCAAATGGACGCAATTGACTTGATGTTCTGAGTAAATTACGGTTCAACATTTTCGTAAACTTTTAGCCATGTTGAGTGTCCCATGGTGTGTTCGACATATAATACTATACCTAAGAAACTATTAATTAAATATTACTGACATCAAAAACATGTGTTAATTATTCTCTCGAACGAAAGACATTATTCAGCAATATTATAATTTAAAGCTTGGTTACTTAACTCGAATAGTCGACGAGTATATAAAATCTAATATTCAAAACTATTATTCTAACGCATTTTACTTTATTTCTAAATATTTTGTTACAATTTCAAACAAAATCATTGTAGATAATTATAAAAAAAAGAAATGTTTTTTGCTTAAATTAGATTAAATTTCACAGCATTAATAAACTAAATAGTTATGCACCTAACTAATTTGAGTATTTAGTTATGAAGTAAAATGCAATAGGTAAACTTCAACAAATAGTTACAAAGAATAACAATTATTTAAAAATAACGAATCGGATACAAGAATAGCCTTTTAGAAAAGCATCTGGTAAAACAGCGAAAGGAAAAACAATTTCAAAGAAAGTCGACTGGTCTGTCAAAAATAAACAAAAACTGCGCAAAGCAAACATATCGAGCAAAGTTTCTGAACCGCAAGAAACGCCTGGGGAAAAAAAGCACTTTTAGTGCAAAGTGAAAGTTTTCAACTTCAGTTACTTACTGAGAACTGGACCACTTTGTTGACCTGCTTAATTCATTGCCAGGACTCGTGTTGAGCTGTAAAGAACAAAACCAAATTTAAAAATTACATCAAAATGCACAGAGGCGCTACTGTTTTTTATGTATATATTTATTTTTTGTCCGCCACCTGTGGAATGCCAGAAAAAAACACAACAAAAAAGAAACTTTTTTAATACACAACAGTTATTTGTGCGTTTATCCCCGGCAACGACTCAGCCATTAACTTGCATAATGCTCGTAAATGTAATGGGAAATTTGCTCTCTGCCTGGTCGAGACGACGACATTTTCAGCTAATGGAAAATCTCTGGCCATGATTGAAAGATCTGCCCTTGCCACTTGCCACTTGCCACTCAACGAGTGCGGTAAGCAAATGTTTTGACCGCAGCATAGACCGTCCTTATTGGCAATGTGGTGGCAATTATTGTTATTGCTACTCTTGTTGTTGTTATTGGTATTAGCAGCACATTATTGAAATTATTTATGTACACTGACCTCCCCCCTGAGCGCCGTTGCCTTGTTATTCATTGGTCCATTGCCCATCGTTGGGCAGGTGCTTAGATTGCCACTTTTTATGTGTTCAGCCGCAGCTCTCAGTAATTCGTTGCACAAGTTTTGATTAGCTTGCCTCAAGTGTTGCTTACGGAAATAAACCGCAAATCGGATTATGTAAAAAGCAGGATTTAAAGCTTCAATTCAATTATTTTGTGCCAGGGAAGTGGAGTATTCTGACAGGCAAATGTATAATTATTCATTTTTATAATAAATACGTGTTAAAATAAAATTAAGTTAATTACAAACAAACTAAATATTTTTTTTATATTTATTCTATTTTCCATCTGATCTGAATTTATTAATACACGTTTACATTATTCCAAGCAAATAAATGAATATTCATTTAAAATTTATTTATTTTGCAAGCTTATACTAATCTAATAGCTTACATTTACATTGTTCCATCAGTGATATATTTATAAATTTAAACATACTAACATAACAAAAAATTGTATAATTTGTCACACTGCAAGAAAATCTTCATGACTTCAGGACAAAGAATTATTAAAATTTAAATCGATTATTTATTTAAAATAATAATTACTTTTGAAAAAGAAGAATATTTTTGGGATAGTTGAAAAATTAATAACCAAATTTTTTTTTATTAAGTTAATTTTAAGTTCTTTAATTTTTTGTTTTAGCTAATAACTCTCAAGTAATATAGAAGTGTAACTTTGAAAAGGTCATATTTAAAATGTAAAAATTACTACTATGTCACTAGAACATATGAAATATAATATTATCTTAAGCTCTGCACTGATTTACTACTCAATTTGGATACACAAACATTTAATCGCACAAATACTATATATATATATATATATATATATACAAGGAAATAATCGTTTAGTGGTGCAATAAATATATAATGATATGCGTTAAGAGCGACATAAACTATAATAAGCCAGTTTCTATTGCCAGCTTAAAGCTGTTGTGGCTTATAGTGAGTCAGGCACTCAGCGTCAAGCCCAAGTCGACCTCGAACAAGTCTTGGCCAAGTGAGAACTCAGCTAAAATCTTGGTCATTTCGATGAATACGAACATATTGTTGCACAATTTTTAAAATAAAAATTAACTACAATTTCTCGACTTTTCTTGTGCCATCATGCACCCAGATAACCATCACACACACATTTGCACACACACACACATGCACACACACACACACTGACACTTGCAAGGACTTCGAACGATAGTAGCCAGAGGAGACAGCAGCAGAGAGATTGCTTTGCTAAATCTTGAGTACGAAGTGAAGATTTTACCACACACACACACACACACAACTGACACACTCGACTATCGTAAAAATGGCAGGAACACACACTATACAGACACACACATACCAGCACACATAGATAGAAATTCTTGAAGTAACATTGTGTCCTTGCTCTTGATTCGCTTGACTCGCAGTTGAGCAGTCGAGAAATATGCCACAATTGCAACATAACTTTGCAGCTTATTATTTTTTATTGCAGCTAATAAGCTTGACTTGCCAGTTAATAGCACATTTCCGTTTCCATTCCTTCACACACACACAAACACACATAAAACCTGTCGTAAAGTTTATAATGAAAATATTTTCAGCTTAGACTCAACCCAAGAAGGGGAAACCGCGTTGCCAACTGGCTGTTGTAACTTCTGTTGTTCAACTCTCAGAACTGTCTGAGAACTATCGTACCCTAAACACACATTGACAAACAAAAACACAGATTTACACACACACACACATGCTGCTTTGTTTGTGTGTGTGTGTGTGTGTTTCTTTAGCTTTTTGTCTTGCACACTTTTGAGCTTATTAAAATAAAATTTTCCACACTTTTCATTTATTTTATTTGCACATATTTTCTTATTGAAACTTTTAGACTCGTCCCGGCCTTTTCATTCCTTCCTTCCCTAAAGTGTCCCAACAAAAGATCCCATTTGCTAAGCACACACAGCCGCCAACAACAATAAACAATTGAAACACGCCCACTTTGTTTTTGTTGTCTGTTTATTGCATTCACTCAGCATTTTGTACAGTGCGCAGTGTGAGTGTGTGGGTGTGTTTTGAATAGCTCATTTGTGTGCTTGACCGGAAGTTGTTAAGTCCCTAGATACGCCGCATGTCAACGTTCCCCTAGACCCTTCTCCCAACAGCCCACCCCCCAAGGCCGGATAATGTGTAACATTTGGTGATGTTTTGTTGCTTAGGCCTCATTGTGTTTATGATAGCACAATGGAGACTATTCAACTTTAAGTCAAATTGTTTATTTTGAATTGGGATTGCATTGCTTATATAAATTGGACAAAAAGACTGTAAGTTGTCTATTTATTAAATATATAAATAAATAAATACATTTGACTAAGTCTTAGTAATAGTAAATAAAATAGTCTTTTACTTATCCGATATTAAACAAATTGTAAACTAAAATTAAGTATTTATATATATAATGCTCTGCTTGAACTGAGTAGTTTCAGCAATTTATTGCCACACATTAAGCTTATAATTGCATAATTATTTTGTAATTTATGCCTCATAGCAATCGATGTGTAAACCAAATCGATATTAATTTACCACAATCGGATAGCATTAATCTTATGCTTAAAAGTTGTCAACAATTATGCACATACACATGCAGAAGGGTGAGGGGGTGAAAAATAATCCAATATGATCAATTAAAAGGTATTCTATGCGGAGGCAAAGCACAAAATGTGTTTCCCCCAGAATGCAGTCATAAATATATATTAATGCGTATCTATGCATTGGCTTGATCAGATTTGCCACTAGCTGCGGCAGCTGTTTCTGGCACTGAGTTGTAATTTATAAGCAGATGTGCAACAACTGCGCCAAAAGGTTACCAAAAATCCCTGACACTTGCACTGCGGACATTTGTCTGGCATTTGGCCAACAAAAGCCGAAGAATAAAAACCACTGCACTTACAATGTTACCAAAAGCCAACAACAAATCCAACAACAAGGAAGTAACTTTTTTTTTAAGTTTCTTCAAATCAGACCGCAGGAAACCCCGTCTCCGGTTAGCCACAATGCAAATAAAGATTAAAGTGGACATTGGCATGGGAATGAAAAATTGTGGCTGTTAACTGCAGGGAAAAGAGACTTACTGCAACTTTTACGCAATTCTGATATTGATGATTCTCTGTTTCCCCTTCTCCCTCTCCTTCTCCTTCTCTTTCCTTTCTTTGCACTTTTCTCTTTTTCTTTCATTGGCAAAAACTTTCCGTGCACTTTATGATTTTTGGCCAAAGTTTTGTCAGTTTGGCTTTGTACTAGTTTTGCCTTGTTTCACTCAGTTTTATTTGTTTCACTCTGAATGTTTTCGTTTGCTGCCATCCAATATTGATGATAATTATTGTAAGAGAGTTGTATTTTCTTTCCCAAAAAAAAAAAATATATATATTTTAGTTTCTAGCAGATCTTTGAAAAGATTATTAAATATTTGTATCTAGCCCTCAACCAAAGGATGTTTATAGTTTGGCAAAAATCAAGTACATTTAAACATCTATCAGTTAATAAACCTAATGATACGTAGATATGTCCTTTAGAAATTTGACAAAACAGACAAAAAGAAAACATCATGAAAATAAATCAGTAAAGTCATTCAATAGATACAACTAGCCACGCCTCGCAAACTATCAACAACTACAAGAAATGTGTGTTGCCTCATCTTGTCCCCTGTCCCCTGTAATCCCGGTCTTTAAGACATTTTCCAAACAGACAGGCAAATTATACGCACAAGCAAAAACAATTTATATGGCTGGAGACATTTTAGCTGCGGCGTACGTGCCTCGAAGTTGGAGGCGTGCTAAAGGTGCGACAACCCTGGTGAAGACAGCACCATTTCGAAATTAATGATAATTGACAGAATAAACGACAAGTTGAGCTGCTGAGCTGCTGAGCTTCTTCCTTTCTATTGCCAATGCCACCGGACGTTGGCCATGGGATAATAGCCAGTGACATTAGAAGCCAATAAATAAGAGAACGAACACAAACAGCATTCCAAAATGTTCGGGCCACGCTGCGTATGCGTAACATAACACAAAATTATGTCCCAGTTGCCAGTTGCTTATGTAAATAAATAATCGAGGGACACTTCACAGCACACATCAACATTTACCAAATTTAACGTGACACTGTAGCAAATGTAAAAAATATAATTGAAAATTAATGTAAAATGTGTAACAAACTGAAATGAATAAAAATAATATTGTAAATGACCTAATATCCATATACAAATAAATAAAACAAAGTTTAAAATAAATTAAAATTCTATTGGACAATTTAAATACTAAATGAACAAAAAAATGTATTAATAATATTAATCTGCAAACTTTGCCGTAGGTCACAATAACGATAGTTAAATATTTAATTAAACAAGCTGTCTGTTAAAATTAATTGTGTTTTTAAATAAGTTAATCTCATAATGCATTTAATTGATAATATAATTGATTGAATTAACTCTATATATTCATTCTAGTTTATCATTTGTATAATATTAATGTGATATTTAAGTACGAGTGTCAAAGCAGAAATAAGTTCATTATCCTGCAACTACCTTTGCCAACTGAAGTTTGTTATAGACGTCAAAAGCATTTAACGACCAATTTTTACTGAGAAGGAGGGTGGGTGAAGGAGGGTGGGTGAAGAGTAGATCAGCTAACACTTGCTAATTGGAAAGCGTTTTGCAGCGTGTTAATTTTACTGCTCCTCAACGCGCTCTGTTTATCAAAGCAGCGATTGTTGTTCCATTTCACTACGTGTACAAGGAGCTTAATGATCGAATTCGGTATGCGACAGCTATACACACACAAATACACATGCATATACACACATGCATACATACATACATAAACTATAAAATGGACGACAGCACGTGTATGTAATGCATTCGAGCTTATTAAAATAATTAAAACTGATTTGTCGTAAATTATATTGAGCAATCAACGTTTAAGAATGTTTCGCCCTCTCATTTTGATTGCCTTTGTTATGCACGATTTTGTCATTCAATTATTTGACTAAGTGTCAAATGCCATTGCTAAGAGTAGAATTGCAAAAACGTGACTTGTAGGCTTTTGTGGGTCCTGCTCTCTTCTCAAGTTTAAGTACACAAATATTGAATCTAATTAATCGCATACGAGTCGTTTATTGAGAAATGTACAGAATGCCTATGGTATCTTTAATTACAAAAATAAAATTGGTTGGTTACACAGTGAATTTTGCTCAAATTAACTTACTGTACAGTCAGAAGAATTATCGAACTGAGAAAATCGTTATTCTCTGCTTATTTCTTAAATCAAAGGAAGATTATTGTAAATCATAGAAAAAATTTCGAATATTTTTATTCTTCAAAAAAATGTTTTTATATACTTTGTCTTTTTCTGATTATTGATAACTCGTATTTATGCCGAGTGCGATTAACATTAATTTTGTTTACATTAAAGTTATTTTGCTACCAGAGCTTAGAGTTGAATTTCCTGTCAATGCTTCCATTAACTATTTGCTGATACAAAGCGGCAAAAGCTGTGTTGCATATTCATCGAACTTTCAACAAATCGAACGTCCATTGAGGTTGATGCCTGCAACGATGGGAGCGGCTCTAAAGTGATTTGTGTGCATTGAGCAATATCCAACTTTTTTGGTCTTTGTCGGTTTTGTGTTTGAGACTTATGAGCTCATATGCATGTATGTTCCATGAGTCGAGCAGGCAGAATTTGCGGCTTAGCCTCAGACCCTGGCAGCAATGAATATTGGCCGTATTTGGGTTTTGGATGCCACACAATCAAAGGCAAAAAAGTTCACAGGGCTTCTCCACGTTGGCAAAGGAATAATTCTGCCAACACACATTTTTTTCGAGCTGCTCTCTCAACACATGCAAGACAGTCAGATAAGTAATCAGAATTGCCGCTGCGTCGACCCCCAATAAAAAATTTCGTTTGCTGATGCGCAAGAAAGCGGAAATGAAACTCTTGCCAATTGAATTATGAGCATGAAATTGCTATTTATTGTTCTATACAAATACTACATACACATACTATTGAACACCATTTCGCAATATTCGTGGTTGGTCAGTTTCAGAGGTAGACAAATTCTAAATATTAGTGAATAGGTAGAACAATATTATAGATTTGTCATGCATGTTTTGAAAGATATATATTTATTTTCAAATTTACAACACTTTATGTATGGATAAAAATTTAGATAATAAAAATCAAGACAAAGCTAAATGTTCTTAAAAATATTATTTTTTATTAACTATACATAATCAATATTGAATAGATATCTACATTATCCAGTTGCTTAAAATAAAGAAGTATAATACATAAAATTACGCTGCTAGACAGTCTTACGATTCTTTATAAAAAGAATGAGATTTCAATATTTGTTAAGCTTTTAGTGCAACCAATCGCAGTAAAGTTTTAATTATAGCAGGCAGCTTTTTGTCGTGCCATTAGCTTGGATGTTTTCTCTTCTCGTGTGTGTTTTCTGGCCCATCTCACTGAGTAGAAAAATCAGGTATATATTTAACGTGTTGCACAAAAAAAAGAAGAATAAAAATATTTAAAAAGATTATTTTTCAAACATTTAATGCAACTTAATTAATGCAGGTGCTTAAGGTTGACATATTCCTCATTTTGCAGCAAAATACACAATTCTTATAAAAAATATCCCTTTATGTTAATGGTAATTCTTTTTATTAAGTGTCGAAAATTCCAAACTTTTTCTTGAAAACTCTGAAATAGTCTAATACCATCGACAAGTATAAGATACCTCTTTTATTTATCATAGTAGGAGTCAAAGGTTACAAAGTTAATAGAACCGTCACTTAAACCGATATCAAATTTTTGTCCATAACTTTAAAGCCGAGCGAAACACCAGCATTTACCTGGCCGCTTACATCAAATAAAATTTTATAATAGCCAATACTTAAAATATCTGGGACCCCATCTCCGGTAAACAAACAGTTATCCATTTTATATTCATCCTGCAGCAAGGGTGGCCTAAATCCTTTGCGAAAATCTGGGAAATTCGAACACGATTTAACATTCGAATAAATAATGGTGTTGTAATAAGTACTGAAGAAGTCGAACAGCCGCATCTTATGAATTTTATATGGCAACATTTTGTAGTCGTGTTCATTCCCGCTAGAGCACATATAACTTCGGCCTTCAATCTATTCAACAAACATAAAAAATTATATCTTGCTTTTGAAAATTCCTTATAGAAATTACCATCATGGTCTCATCAAAATTAATTTTCACGTCGAACACCGCCGTCATACTAATTTTCTGTCGAGAGATTTGCCTTGTCCAAATACTTATATTGACTTTGCTGGCGTCCGAACTGTAACTGGATACTGATGTAATCTCAAAGTCCCAAGTGCGCTGTTGTAAGAACAAAGAATACTACCTTTAAGTAGCTGAAAATAATGCATATTCACCTGACTTACCATACTAAGACAACTTCGAAACAGGATCAGCATAATCCATTGGAAGCCGAAGCTAAGTGGCCCATTGGAAACCATTGCCCAGATTTATTCATTTATTATTATGAATGAGTTATTATTAGATGAGTTTCAATTGTTTTTGACTTTATATACCACATGATTAACAATGGAAAACAGTTGGCGTACAGTAAATACTGTAATTAAGGTCACTTGTTGTAGCTTATCTAACTAGCTGATCGTACCAAATTAATATTATGTTTAAAGCTTTATCTTTTTTATCAAATTAAATTAATCTAATCTGCGCTTGGCCGGTATTTAGAAACCTATATTACAAGCCTCTAGCTATGGTATATCTCAGGATATGGTATTCCGACACCGGAAGCTGATCAAGATTTTTTCAATCACGTGAGTGTGTCAAATGTGGGAGTTGTTAATTATAGGTCTGTAATCTATATGGTAGTTAAATAAAAATAACAAGTACTCCTTATGAGTTCTGGTGTGTTATTTCAAAATTGGAGCGGTTTCATTGGTGGACAAGGTTATATAAACCCTAAGTCTGTAGTTTTATTCAACTAAACTGCAATTTGACGATTGGACTTCGCAAGGTGCCACTACAGGAGCAACAAATACTAACTGACGTAAAAATAAAATCGACAATTAGGTAAATATCATATCAATTAAATAAATATCAACAAACTGGCGGAAATAGTGAAAATGAGTGTACCATTAAGATGGTTGACTTTTAACAGTACAAAATATATTAACAATTTGCCAGTCTACATTTTAATAGAGTTTAAAAACTTATAGCTCTATAGCCTTACATCTAATTAGTATCGCTGTTAGAGGAAATTTCTTGCACCTCTTGATTGGTATTTTTGTCATTTGAAGGTTCATTTTCATCATCACTCAATTCATCCATTGGGGCCGTTTTCAGGCGTGCTATCAGCTCCTTGGCAGGATTAAATATGCCATTGGTTTGCTGCGTGCAAATAATGCAGCGCTGCGACTTTTTGTACTGAGCCAACGCACATTTCTCGCAGAAGTAATGCTTGCACCTGAGAAGCGTAAATTAAGTTGATTATCATTGCACTGACGGATTGATATCAAAAGTTCACTTACTTTGTGACCACGGGATTAACAAAGCTCTGTCGGCATATGTGACACTTGAACGGCAAGGATTCCTCGTCCGAGTGAATCTCGTATTTGTGCTCATCCCCATCAGAGTCACATTCGCCGCGCCGTTCCGCCTGATGGTCATTTTCCAGCTGCCAGCCAGCTTTATAATCGCTGCGATCGTGCAGAAACTTGCAGCTGTCACCAAATCCACAATAGCCCGTCTCCTTGTAATCCTTGCAAATATCAGGCTGATAATCCCAGCGTACTGTGGCACGCAAGTGAGCTGGTGCCCGAATTGGTCCACTACGCACCATGCCCGAGCTGGCGTTGCCCGCCGCCGTGTCCTTCTTCTTATAGTACTGAGCATAGTTGTTAATGCCCCGATACAGTTTATCGTCCGCCTTGCCTTCGAGCTCCTCATTGATTTTCAGAGAGCGCGCATGGATTGCCTGGGCATCGCGATCCAGTTCTGTGTCTACTTCATTAACACTAGTCGCGCCCTGATCTTGCGGCCCGCTTGGAATCGCCTCGCGTTTTGATTTATACGCCACGCCTACGTCATCGTTTTGGCCGCCCGACTCAGCTCCGCTGCCTGATGAATCAGCGTGTTTGGAGCCGGTATCTGGCTTTCGCTTAGCTGAAGTTTTGGTACTCTGAAAATTGGGATTGGTACGCTTCCGTCGGTTTGCGGCACGAGCTAAGGAACTGGTTTTATCCTCATCGCTGCTCTTCGCTGTCGAATTAACATAATATTACGCCTTTTTCATTTTTGCGCCAATTTTGATGTTTACCTGATTCGTTGCTGCTGCTGCTACTCACTTTTTTCCTTCGCATGCCGGCACCCCGGTTAATATTGCGCTTTTTAAAGCCAAAAGTTGAAGTGCTTGGAGCCTCTTCCGACATTATATTGCGACTAAATGTTTAATATAAATGAAATAAACAATACAGTTAGCGGTTTATTTACTTAGAATGAGCTATGCTAAAGTTCGGTGTTGGAAATGAATCCAAACAGAGCATTTTACAGCACAGCTTCAGGGCTGCATTTCTTCTGGTGGCTCAACTGCACTTAGCTCACTAGGCGAACCAAATTGAATAATAATTTTGCAACATTCTTGATCCCTGGTACCGGTATAAGTTGAACTACTATTTAGTTCACTTCATTCTGCTTCTTTTTAAAAACAAAAACTAAAAAATCAGTCTAAGTAAGTAAATTATTTCAACTATCATCAGCTCTACTAATTGTTAAATGTGCAGAACATGCAGCTGGAACTTGTGTCAACTACAAAATGCTTTGAGGGCGAGCAGCGTGTCTACAAACATCGCTCCGAAGTCTTGGATTGCGATATGACCTTTGGTGTTTTTCTGCCTTCGGAGGCTGTCGAGGATAAAACCGAATGCCCGGTTCTCTACTTTCTGAGCGGATTGACGTGCACCCACGAGAACTTTGTACAGAAGAGCGGCTTCCAGCAGACCGCAGCCAAGCATGGTCTTATCGTGGTGAATCCCGATACATCGCCTCGTGGAGTGGAGCTGCCCGGTCAGGATGATGCCTATGACTTTGGCAGCGGCGCTGGCTTCTATGTTGATGCTACCGAGAAACCGTGGTCAAAGCACTACAAGATGTACAGCTATGTTACCCAGGAACTCCCCGAACTGATCAATGCCAAACTTCCTACATTGCCAGGCAAGCGAGGAATTTTTGGCCATAGCATGGGCGGACATGGTGCATTGATTTGTGCCTTGAAGAATCCCGGTCTTTATCAATCTATCTCAGCGTTTGCTCCAATTGCAAATCCTTCGGAATGCCCTTGGGGACAGAAGGCGTTTACCGGCTATTTGGGTGCCAACTCGGCCGACTGGGAATTGTGGGATGCCACCAGCCTGGTCTCCAAATATGCCAGCACACCGCAGGAGCTGTTCATCGACCAGGGATCCGCAGACAACTTTCTGACCGGCAAACAACTCTTGCCAGAGAAACTGTTGGCGGCTGCTGATGGCAACGATCACATTCAGACCATATTCAAGCAGCGCGAGGGATACGATCACAGCTACTTTTACATAGCCACTTTCGTTGCTGAACACATCGCATACCATGCCAAGTTGCTAAAGGCATGAACTGAAAAAACGAAGTTGTCGTCACGTGTTGCGTCTTGCATGTTGCATGTCAGCCATATCTACACTTAATTCTAAACGCAAATAAAATTTGTACATTTTAACATATTTCTCTATTGATTTACTGACATGCTGCAGAAATTGAGAAACGCTTATCCGGCAACATCATTTCGCAACTCTTTGTAAGTCATATGTTGTTGCTGCAGCCCTTAAAAAAATACCCTATAGCTCAATTTAAATTGCAGTTTAGTTTTCGGTTAGCCGACATTTTTTTTAACTATATGAAGGATGTAATTTTCAACCATCATATTTATTCTTATTTAACGCGATAAGCACAGTTTTAACGATAATACGCTTAACATACAATAATGATAAAAATTATGGTTGTGCATGTTTCCCCCTTCTTGCAAATGAGAATCAATTCGTCTAATTGATCAGATTTGTAATGCAGTCAGCTCTTAGTCGATACAAAATATAAAAAACGATTATTTATTAAGTCACAAATATTGTGTACTTATAATTTTATTTGAGTTCAATAACAAATGCATATTTTTATTTGTTTTATGAAATTATATCGATTATTCTTTCCAAAATCAACTATAAAAACATATATATATTTATATATATAGTAGATGCCTCTTTGGGAGTTATGATAGAAATACATACCGTCGTTTCAAGCCTCACTGTCCACCACTTTGAACAATGTAAACAAACATCAAACATCGATCAATCAAAAATCATCTGAAACATGTCAGAATCCAAATAAATTAGTAATGTTTTTGCAACTTTTAAATATACACCAACAAAAAAAAAACCACAAACGAAAACAAAGCCTTGAAATACACTTGAAGCCTGCAGCTCATCAGGAGATCCTTCCATGAGGACAATTTATATATGTGTGTGTATATATATTGGGGAAATCCGTTAGATTTCGAGTATCCTTTTTAATTGAGGCCGCAGCTGAAAGAGTGGGACAACAAGATGATCATAGACTCAATTGGAACTTTTTTTCAACCTTCGATCGAACCCACCTTGAAGTGTTGTCATGTGCGAGCTGGATCCAAAAAAGAACCCAACGCGCTTCTCCAAATTGGCCTGAAATTCTGAAATTATGAAGCAAAATTTATACATAGATGACATAGGCGGGTTTTCTATCATAAACTCTCCACGGGCTATAAACTAATTTGATTCATAAAACGCGTCATAATGGAAAGAATTGTATCGATTCACAGAATAAAGAAGTGTGTGCCTTAATCTTAAGTAATACTTAATAAAAACATTAATATTAGTTAATATACAGTTTGTTCTATAAACTTGCAAGATATTCGTCGCCTGTGGCGTCGATCAAGAAATCCTCATCTTGCAGCAGTTGCGTGGGTGGAGTGCGACTGGGACTCCATTCGTAGTTGGGGCTCCAATCGAGTTGCGCAAACTTATTGAAGTAGCTGTGCTCGTCAATAATGTCCAAGGGCTGCAGAGGAAGCTGGTCCAGAACATTCTCATGCGTCGCTGACGAAGTCTGACAATCTGTTAATAAATCATCGATAAAATCATTCCATGAACTTGTTGGCGTCTCATTTATAAACTGCTCTTCGGCTACACTACCATTGTTCTTCTCGGCACTCCTCAGCATCGTCTCCATTGGATTCGGCTCGTAACTGCTGCTGCTTGAATATGTTGAGATTATGGAGCCCTCGGGTGAAGTGGCTCTGTTGTCTGGCGACGAAATATGCACGCTTTTGCGCTCTTTGTAATTTGTCCTTCCCAGAGTGTCCTTAAGATATGTGCACTCCCTTTCAAGCTTTTGTGTTATCTTTAACTGCTTCTTTAGCGCTTTCAGCAGGGATTTGTTGGCGCTGCGCGTCTCGTGCAGCTCCCTTTCCACGGACTCCATGTACGCCTTCTTCTTGCGGCGATTCTCCCGGGCGAGCAACGCATTGCGATTGTAAACGTTGGGATCGGGGCGCCTTGTTGGCAGTCGAGCTGCTGTTCCCGCCGACTTTCGTTTTCCGCTCGTGCTGCTTTCTGCATCTTTGGCAAGTCCAGGGGATGGGAGATGGAAGTCGCTGTCGTTGTCGGAGCTGCTTAGATCAACACTCGACGATTTAAATTGGTATTGAGCGACCAATTTCATAAATTCCTCCATTTTTCGAATTTTGCAAGCAGTTAAAATGTTTACTAAAATGTGCTCTGTTTCTCGGATAGACCCTTTCTTGTACTTTACCTTTTCAACATTAAAAGTTAGCTCTATGAAAATATGGATTTATTTTTATTATCAAAGTAAAAATAACCTTCCCTATTGTGAAATAGCAAACGTTGTGAGAGAAAAATGACGCATCATTTTTGTGAAAACTAGGGACGTAACAAAATATCGTATTGCCGATATATTGCACATTTTATTATCGATACTCGAAATTAATATCAGTCGATAAGCTAAGTTATTCACATTCTTACGATATTTTATAGTTACTATTTACACCCATACATTTTTCATTTAATTTTAAATATTCTCTTAACTTGTTTAAAATTGTTACATAGCGAGGAAACTATCAAGTTTTGAATACAATAATATTATTAAGCTCCTCGTCTTAAATATTATATGCCTCAAACCATTTTAAAATCGTTTGATTCAGTGTTCCCACGTAACAAATGTGAAAATTAGACTATTCGATAAAAAACAAAAAGGTTAAACAAGATTAATTATTATAGATAATGTAAGGTGGTTCAATCAACCGTTTAATAGAATCGTGACAGCTCCAAGGTTAAACAGACATTTTTTTTAAATATAATAATAAATATATATAATTAGCGCTTAAAACAAAATAAAACAAATGTGCATTGAAAGAGAATACATTTCTTTTCCATGCAATTGTTTTAATTGCATATACAATTTTTTACTTTAAAGATTATATATATCTTGTATTATGACTCTTGATTGTCAATATGTGCAAAGTTTTAATAAGTGGCTTGACATCACTCATCTTAAACTGTTATTGTCACAAACAACACCATTAAATTAGAGCAATAAAGACAACCCGAAGTGAGTAAATAATGTCACGAGAACTAGATTTGAGGAGAATATTTCCGTTAGTTGCACGCGATGCGCATGCAAATGAGTGTAAAGATGTGAACTTTTTTTTATTTCACTTCAGAGTGAAGCATAACGATAATGGAACAGTGGGTCAAAATCAATGAAGTTGTATTACAATTAAAAAAAAGAAAAGTTAACTACTATCAATAAAGAGTGCATCGAGAAAACGTCAATAATATGAAAAGCCTTAATTTTTTCTAATTGGATCACTAAGTGCATAAATACGTGATCCACCCACATCTACGGACAAAGGGGCAAATGTCAGCAATAATTTGAGGCGGGCCTGTCAAATGCCGCCCATTTCAATTTGCCGACTTGTGATTGTATGTGCCCATCAAATGGCTGCTGCACTGTCTGCTGTCTACTCCACTGTCTTCCCGTCATTGCCATTTTTAAATGCACTTAAAACTCACGTATACTTTTTTAATACACCCCAATTTAACAGTGGTTTGAGTCATTCCCATCAGCACAATAAAAAAAATTTATAGTCTACATCATATGTATGTATGTATTATTTGTGTGTCTATTGTTAAATGCGAGCTTGACATGTATATAAAGGTGATAAATCTCACTGGAGCTCAGTTCAGTTCTAGCTCGTCTCAAAGCCGGTTTACGCGAAATTTTCTGTTTTTTGTTTGCCACTTTTATTCTTGGAATATTGGAAATTAAAATGCGTTTCGCTCTGCTTACCATTATCGGTAAATAAGTATATATTTTCGGACTGGAATAAGTTAATGCTTAAAATGGATAAAAACAGAAAAAAGTTGACTAATCAGCTGCTCTAGTCAAAATATAATACAATTTCTATAGTAATAACTAAGACTGCGGAATATTATTTATATATGTACATACATTGCCTATATGTACAAAAATTTTACTTACACTTTTGATAACCAAACCATTTTTAATAAATATAATTATCATGCACTGACCTAACTGACAGCCTTCCAGATAAGGAAAAATACAGTTTAAATGAGTTTAAGTAAACTTAAAGAACTGTTTATTTCTCGTAGCTCTCTGTTTCTTGGCATTTGCCGTTGGCAGCCCCGCCAAGGATACGAAGAAACAGGCCGACAGCTGTTCGCGGAACTGCGATGGTTATTCGCCTGTCTGCGCCAAGGCCAAAAACAGCAGCAAGGAGCGTCTGATCACTTTTGGCAGCCAGTGTGTCATGTCCAACTACAATTGCCAGCATGCCGATGATCGTAAGTATTGTGCTCAATATTTGATTTAATAAATGCAACAAATAATTATTTACATTTGCTTGCAGCATTTGAAGTCAAATCAAATGGTGAGTGCGGCGGCGGGGTCAGTGTACGTCTCTCTTAAGAATCTTTAGGATTCAACAGGACAAAGACATTCTTTACAATATACCATTTGCAACATGTAACACTATTAAACAAATAAAACGGTTTTATATTCACGATCGATAAACAGTTTATTTAATATTCAAACATTAGGTGTATAAACTATAAGCTTTTGCTTTGCATAACTTTAAATTTTAAATGGCTTCCACACAAATTGTTAGTTGGAAGCTTACAAATGGTTAGCTGCCCTCTCACTAACACACACACACACATACACACATACATTAATATTCATTCACGCACGCATCGCTTAGATTAGTTCAGTTCCTTCTATTCCTCAATATTATCCCACACTCCACACCCTGTAATATATAGGGTTATAATCGATTTGCGTACTTACACATGTTCTTACTCATACTTACGAAGCCAATATATAATTTGTATGTACGTATGTAAATTGTTATCATAGTAGTATAATAATTTGCTGTATATGGCGATTTATTGCGCCTCCTTCTTTTGCTGCTTGACCTTATAGTCGGCCAAAGCAGCCTTGATAGCATCCTCGGCCAGCATGGAGCAATGCAATTTGACGGGAGGCAAGCATAGCTCCTTGGCAATATCCGTGTTCTTCAACTTGCCCGCCTCATCAATGGATTTGCCCTTAACCCACTCCGTGGCCAACGAGCTGCTTGCAATTGCCGAGCCGCAGCCAAAGGTCTTGAATTTGGCATCGATGATTTTGCCATTTTCGTCCACCTTGATCTGCAGTTTCATCACATCGCCGCAGGCAGGTGCTCCAACCAATCCGGTGCCCACGCTGACATCCTTCTTATCCAGCGAGCCCACGTTGCGGGGATTCTCGTAGTGCTCGACGACCTGTAAAAAAATGGAGTTAATTTTCTGCTAAACGTATTTCAAATCTTTAATTTGTCAATAATCGATGTAAATGCATTCTTGTATAATATATATATAATATATTACGAAAGAACTTTTATAAGTTACATTTTGAAACTTACATTTTCATGGTATAATGCCGCTGGCACGCTCTGTACTCGGCGCAGCTGCGCTTGAAGGAGTCGGGAGGAGTTACGGATCATAGACATACTTGTTTCAAGAGTGTACTTGCTGCAAAACAATTGATTATTATCTGCTTTGTTGTGAAATACAACAGACTGGCCAGAAGAATGAGAGAAGGGTCGAAAATAAACACACGGTTTACTGCGTAGTTTTTATCGAACTAGTTCCAGTGTGAGCCCTCTTATTTGAATAGAACCTGTTCAAAGAAGCTTTCCCAATCCCAGTAAGGAAAATAAATTAACAATTTTTTTGACAGTATTTATATATAAATGCATGTTTCTATAAACGTGAGTCATTTCTGAATTTGGTGCTTACTTTCCAATTTAATATAGTCTTCGGTTGATGCCTTTCTCTATAGATAGACCTTGCGTGCTCGTGACACGACTTGCAAACAATCTATTTGTATGATAATAATTTATAAGCATTCCAGACAAATAAGAATGAGTGTTTATTTTTCAATACGCACATAATTTATTGGAAAAAATAAAATGCTTGATTTTACATCGAATTTAGCATTAATTTGTTTATTATTATATATGTAGCACTATCATTATATATATGTATTTATGTATCTGCTCCATCCACAAATAGTGTTGATATCAACTTATTTAAATGTACAAAAAAAATATTATGTGTGTATGTTATCGGTTTTTGTTGGTTGCCTGCATTCATTGCTTGTTGGTGGGTGGCTTGGTTTGATGCGAAGGACGTCTCCACTCCACCCACTTCCCCCCAGAAATTAGCTACCGCCCTGCGAGCAGGACTCTTCAGTCTTCGACAGCGTATTTCTGGGTCCATTCGCGAGCATTGCGTATGGCCTCCGCCTCGTTGACCTTCCACAGCTCGGCGACATCATTAGCCAGCGGATCATCTGGATTTGGTGCACTGAGCAGCGCCTGAATCGAGAGCAAAATGGTGCGAATTTGCAGTGCGGGACTCCACTTGTCCTTGAGAACATCCAGACAGATGCGACCGAGACGATCGATGTTTGGATGATAGATCTTTGTAATGAAGCGCACCTTGGGCGCCGACATGGGATAGTCTTCGGGAAGGAAGAGCTCCAGCTTGAAGACGCCGCCCTCGAAGGGGGAATCGTTTGGACCGGCGACGACTACGTGAAAATAACGCGCGTTATTCTCATCGGGAATCGCATTGATGCCGGGAACCGGCTCCAGCATCAGACGCTGCGTCTCCTTGATAATGCGACGTGGCAGACTGGACATTTTTTTTTGGTTCTCTTCTCTTCACTTTTTTTTGTCACAAGTTGTTGTTTTTGCTGCTGCTTCTCTCTGCGGCTGGTTGCTGCTCGATGGTTGAAAGAAAGCAATAATATACGCTCAAAAATGAATTGGATTGCACCCGCTTATCGCTGTTCTATTGAAATGGACATTTAAATATGGCAATAATATTTTTTTTAATATCTTCGACCGTTTTTATAAAAGCAAATTAGCCTGTGTCCCTAAAACTTGAACAAAAAAACTAGTTCACAAAATGGAATCGAATTGCACAACAGCTGTGAGATCAACCTCTAGTGTTGGAAAGTGTGTCTCGTTGATTTGCCTGAGCGTGTATTGGACGCGAGTACTGATTGCCCATGTCAAACTGCCAGCAAAAATAGCAATAAAGGGCTGACGACTCCCTACTTTCAAAAAGCTGAATATATACCACTCACACAAGTCAGACAACAATAACAACATGACGTCACGAAAGCGAAGCGGCAGTGGCTCAACGAAACGCCCAAAGGAAAAGGTTTGCACTAATTTCTTTTTATTTTAACCCATAAGGGCTTTAATTTGGGTGCATCTTTAATCTGCTTAAGGTTGTTTACATATATGAGCTGCTGTGCCGAGGCGAGGATCCCAGCGCAGATAGCCCAGAGTTTTGGAACGAGTTCTTCTTACTGCAGCCCAATTTTGAATCACTCGAGGATCAGATCAGCAAACTGAACAGCGAACAGCTGCAATTGGTGAAGCCGAACTTGAACACCCTATTCCAAAAATGCATCGAAATGCTGGACACTGCAAAGGGTAAGTGAATCCAGATGACGCCTATGCAGCTGTCTTAATCATATACTTCACCCAACGTAGAGGATCATCCAAAGCGTTTGTGCAACAGCTTGCAGACATTATGCTCGCTATTTTACGGCATTTTTAAGAAGTGCAACACTGATGCCAGCTTAAGCCTAATGAACGAGATATTTGCTCACGAGACAATGGACGACTGGCTGAAGCTGCTGATGAAGCACTGCAATTGCATTCTGTTGGGCGATGTCACCGAAAATGCCCGATTCATGTGCCTGAAACTGTTGCTGGTGGTGGTGACTGGCACTGATGTAGGGCAGAATATGCTCTTTGAGTACCTGATGATGCACAGCCTGTTCGATGCCCTCGTACGCCTACTCAGCGATCCCACATTTCGGGCCCAGCATGGACACGATATTGTCATACTGCTGACCATTCTGGTCAACTATCGCAAGCACGAGGCCACCAATCCCTACGTGGTGCAACTCTCCATTCTCGCCGACGAGCTAGCATTGAATGGGTAACTATAAATAACTATTTTTGTGTGATAAGATATAACTATAAACTTTTTATCGTTGTGTCTTTCAGATATGGTCAAATGATTTCGCAGTCGCTGATTGATTTTTGCCGCCAGTACATGCAGAGTTTAAACAATGTGCAATCGTCGTCGTGGTTCTCCTCGCTCTCGAATATGGTGGGCAACATGTTTGTCTCAGATGAGGGCTGTGAGCGTGTCCAACAGATTAAGGCCAACAATGGCCTGCTGCTGGCCCTCTATGAGGCAGTGCACCTGAATCGCAATTTCATAACTACGCTGGCGCACACCCAGGCGGAGTCGAGTGCACCGCCCTCGCCCAGCAACACCTTGAGTCTGACACAACCGGTGCCTAATCTGGCGAATGCGCCAATCATCGACATGACCCAGTATCCCACAAATCTGCTCGTCGCCGTTTTTCAATATTGGTTAGCTTCACTTATTGTTATAATTTTGCCATTGATTTTTTATGATCTCTTTCTTCTGCAGTTCGATTGTCATGCAGGACAATAAGAATGAATCGAGCATTGCCAATTTGAAGTTGTGCTTCCTGATACTCACCTGCATATCAGAGGATCAGTATGCCAACTCAATGATGCACGATAACAATTTGACCTTCAAGGTGATGCTGCACCGTGCACAAATGCGTCATCGCAAACTCAACGTGGATCGGGTGGGCAAATCGCAGCCATTGGCTGCCACTTTACTGGATCTGCTCGTGGAGTTCATTGTGTCGCATTTAATGAAGAAGTTTCCCATGGAGCTGTATCTCCTGTGCATTGGTGTCATCCATCGAATTGTGTGCTATCAGAAGCGCTGTCGCGTCCGCCTCAACTATCCGTGGAAGGAGCTGTGGTCGGCACTGATTGGTCTATTGCGCTTCCTGGTCAACCAGGAGCAGACGTTGGTCAAGAAGTGCAACATTTTTCACTTGTCGCTGCAGGTGATCAACATATTCAATCTCTTCATTGCGTACGGCGACACATTCCTGGCCACAACAAATAGCTACGACGAGCTGTACTACGAGCTGAATCGCGAGGAAAAAGTATTCACCGAAATCCATGCCATGGGTATGCGAATTGATTTAAATTTATATTACTTAATTTAACCAATTAAATTGTGTCCTGTTCTTTGCAGTTTTGCGGTATACAACGATGCCGGATTGCGAGTTTAAGGATGATGTTATTAAACTATTGAATGCTCTTGTCAATATACTTGCCATTGTTAAGCACTTCCAGAATAAGATCAAGGAGTGGCTGGCCGACCAGGGCCTGTCGACGCCCACGGAGGAGCAGATTCTTGATGTGGTACGGAAGAATTATGACCTAACGCTCAAGCTGCAGGACTCACTGGATCAATACGAACGCTATACCGAGGCGCCGTTGCACAGCAGCTTCTTTCAGGCCATGGTCCGCGATGTGGTCAATGATACACGCAAACACATATACGGCTATGTTAAGGAGGCTGTTTCCGTTATACCAGAACAGGAGGTGCTGATGGCAACAACTATTGCCACAACCATAAGCACAACCACCAGCACCACCCCCTCAACACCGACGACTGCGCCATCCGCGTAGGAGCCAGCTGAGTCCAAGACTGTTACATATTTAACTGGGGTTTAGTCATGTAATTCTATCCATAACTCTCCAATCCTACACTCGATGTTAATCTGCAAGATTGAAAGTGCTTTTGCCAGCTCTTGTTACATTGCGTTGTCAAGCAGTGCACTCATACCTAAATCTAAATATATTATTATATATAAATATATATATATTTGTGTATATATGTATACACTATATACACATAAAATAAATACGTATATGCCTACAGCGGCTATTTATCACTATAAATGTATTTCAAATATATATTTCGCATATTTGTCTACATTTTCAATGATCGCGTTTTATAAATACCAAAAGGATTGCTTGTTTTAAGGTACTCAGATAACCCTTAGAGAAATCCTTGATTACACTTCAATACTGTTATTTCCTTCAAGGCTAACACTAAAAGCTATCGCATTTTATCTAGTCGCCCCTTAAAGTATGCTTCAACATATTTTAGCAATCTAAGTTATATATTATTTTTTTATCGCCACAAAAGTAGGCTTTAAATTTTGCTGTTCCAAACATTAATAATTAAGCAAAACTTATGTTAATTTATTTTTTGATGCTCCTTTATTAATTCCCAAGCTTTCTAAGTGTATATCATTCGTTTCTAATACAAAAATGTGAATATTTGTATATGTATATATATACTAATTTTGTTGGCTATATTTTTTATGTAGTTAATATAAATGTATTTTATATATTTAACTTTTGTATACAAAAAATATGCATACTATTAAAATTTGCAATGCAATAAAATGGGTCACATATAAAAAAACAGATTGCAAGTCGCTTAGAATTAAATATTTTCGATTTGAGTGCAATAATGTAAACTTTTGAAATACATACACAGTAATAAATGTAAATAAATTTCTTTAAAATATACAAATTAGTTTCTTTTTTTTATCAAACTATATGCTAAATATTTTATACAGATTATTTTTTGCTTTTGCTTAGTAGAATTTTAACTCGTTTATATCGCTTATAGTATTTTATTATATACGACACTTGGTTCAGAAGCAAATCGATCACTTAAAGGCACAATTAACAAACAATATTAAGTTAAATAAATTTTATTATAAGCAATGCCTAAGTTGCTATTATTTGTTGCGCTCTTGTCGTGGAATTCTGGCTTAATGTGTAATTTAATGAAATTATTTACAATCGAGATTAAATGTTTATAATTCGGTTCCTATTCGGCCTAAAAATGATCCACCTTGACGGACACTGTGTGTGCAGCCGCATTGCTGGGCAGATCAATGTTGTCCCATTCGGTGTGCAGGTTCTTCTCACTGTCGGTGGCCTTCAGCGCCAGACCCAGCGATGCGGTGCGTCCGGCACAGTGCGGTATATTGAGTGTAACGGGCACCAGAAACTCAAGGCCCTGCGGCCCGCACATGACGAGTGGCGATAACATCGTTTCACCTGGGATGGAAATACATTTGGCATTGATTAGAACTCGTTTCTTGAAACTTAGCAGAAGATCTGATTGCAAGTAGATATGCGAGTGTTGGTGTGTGTGTATTTGTTTTGTTTTTCTTTTAGAATAGCAAAATCATAAGATTTTAAGTTACGGGCAGTGAAGAAGTGAGTGGATAATATATATAGAGTGTAAATAGCATAACGATTCGGCATTCAAATAGATAGTTGTGGTAGATAGTTGCAGTAAAATAAATTCTGGTAGTAGATAGTCATAATAATAATAACAAAAGAGCAAACTGTTGCCTAAGGAGTGGAAATAATATAGGTACGCTTTCAAATTTATCAAGATAAGTGCCCAAACAAGAAGAGTTCTCATTTTTAGCATAAATTTTAATTACAGTATTCAATTTGTGACTGTTTCTAAATTAGGATGAAATTAACTATTATTTTCCTATTTAATTATAAAATTATAAACTGTTTGAAATAGAAGAATATAATTGTTTTTAAATAATTTTTCTTGTAATTATAATTTCTTCTGGCAACGATTTAAATAACTGCTTTGTGATTGAAGCTAATTATAATTATTGTATTTAGAAATCTTTATCTTTAAGTAAAATTTTTAACTTTCATATTTATATTACTTTATTTATTTGAAAGAAAAAAAAATTAAATGAATATAAATTGGCATATTTATTATTAATTAAATTATGCCTTTGCTTATTTTGTCTGTAAAAATAGTTCTCATAAAAATATCTGTTTCAGCTATGTGAGGCGTTTTCAGTTTCGTTGATAAATAGAAATAATAATTGATAAACAAGTGAAAGTGAGAAAATGTTAGTTATTAAATGAATTCTTTCACCAACTACAAATCAAGCGAGATTAAAAACATGCAAAACTAACTAAAAAATAAAGACCAACTGTTAGATTTATATTAATAATAAAATAGAGAGACAGATTTCTATAAATATAATAAAAAAAGAAGAATATAAATATATAAACAAAAATCCATAAAATCCAAAAATATATAAATATATATACAGATTGCAAGCAAAAATAAAAAATATATTTTAATATTTCTATTTGCATTTGCTTTAGTTGAAATATTTTTTTTGCTTGGTTTTTTTTTTATATATATGTTATATTTGTTGTTGTTGTTGTTGCAGTTGTTGTTGTTGCTGCTGCAGCTTGCAAGAGGTGGGTGAAGGTGGGTGAAGGTACAAACAACACAATACGAGCATTACGAGCAAATACTGGACTAGTGAGTAGACTAGAGTTAGTTAGACCAACCATTTTCCATGTCGAGCGGTGGTCCACCAACTGCTTGTCCCATGCGCGGATCGCTGACCGTAAAGTAGATCTCCTGACGCACGCCCGATGGAATTGCACCCGGCGGTATCTGCAGCGAGACGTGCCACAGCTTGTCGGCCAGAGTGCCACCGCCGGAGTCAAAGAAGCCACGCGTCGTGCTCGGCTCACGTGGCAAGCTGGGAAATGGACCAGTAGCAGCGGCAGCAGCAGCAGCCGACGAAGGAGCAGCTGCTGGCGGACCACTAACTGGACCAGCAATGGGCAGCGACATGTTGCTGCTAAATGGTGTGCTTGTGGCATTGGGCGGACCCACCGGCAGACTGGCCTGCGAGGTGTACTGCGTCTCAATGGAGGTGCAACTGTTGGCAATGGGTGCCGTCGGCGGGGGCCCAGTTCGCTTCAGTATGTTGGATATGTGAAAGGGTGCACGTAGGGCACGTGGCGAGGCGGTCGCGGAGGAGGAGCTGGCCGGAGTGGTTGGCTCTGCGTTGGGTGTCTGTGGCAATGGGCTAATCTGATCGGTGGCCTCGAAGACATCGTCGGATATGTTTTGCGTCTCGCTAGCCAACATCGCCTCATTGTGCTGCTGATGATTCTCAATCGTTGTCGGTTGCTCTGCTGGCTCTGCAGAACTATCGGCCTCCTCATCCTGTTGCTGATCCGTCTGCTGCTCGGCATCGTCATCGATTTCGGCCTGCACCAGTGGCGCTTGGCCTGCCTTGACGGGCATCAGAGTTGTATTCTCGATGACCGTATCTGAGGACTTCTGCAGATCCGAACGGCTCAGCGTGCTATCCAAGGCATCCTCCGGCAGCACACTATTGATCTCCACCTGCACCTGCTCCGTTTTGCACACCTTCTCCTTCTTCTCGTCCGTCTCGTTCTCGCGCGACTGCAGAATACTCTCCTCGCGCGTCTCATAGATGGGCGCCGGACGACCCATGTCCCGCTTGGACACATATATCGGCTCTGCCATGCTGTCGAGTGCCTCGCGTCGCGTCTGATAGATCTGATCCCGGAGCTGTGAGCGAGTTGTCTCGCGTCGCGTCGGATAGTTGCCGCCGTCGGAGCGTTCGGAGCGCTCCTCGGAGCGATCATCGGACTGACTGCTGCTATGCGCACTGAGCTCCCGTTCCATGTCCCGCTTGCCCTGAATGATGCGCTCCTGCATCTCGCGCTTGGACTGATACAAATGATTCCGCTGCATCTCGCGTTGCATTTCCCGACGCGACTGATACATTGGCTCCATTGGCGCCTCGCCGCCGCCCTGCTCATTGGCAGCGCCGGGATAGAAACGTCGGCGAGTCATCACTTCTGAGTTGGGCGCACGTCGTTGCTGCTCCATATAGGCACCCTGGCGTGTCTGGTAAATCTCCTGTTGCTGCGACGCATGCTGCTGCATCGGCATCTGTCGTCTGCCAGGTGCGGCTGCACCACGATCAGCTGTTGTGGTGCTGTGGCGTCGCACAATGCGTCGTCCGCCATTGTGTCCGCTCTTCGCTGCCGCCTCCGCCTCGGCCTGGCGCCGTTCCAAATCGATGCAAGCGCGATTCGCATAGAGATCATATTGATCACAGCCCGCATAGCCGTTGTTCTGCGGCCTTGGCTGAGTGCCACCGATATTGCCATAGATATCCTCACTCTCCAGATTCTGATATGTGCTGTTCATCATCATCTCCAGCTGCTGCTGCTGCTGCTGTGGATAAGGACCACGATAGTAGGCATCACCAGGTGGCGGCAATGGCGGACGTTCGTCATAGCCGGCGGCATAGGTGGGATACTCGTCCGGGTAGTAAGGACGTTGGACGCCGCGCTCCAGCATCGATTGCTGGCGGCGCACACCCTTCGGCTTCCGTTCCGGCTCCACCATGCTGTTCATGCGACGCAGCGGTCGTGTGGTTTTCATTATTGCATTCTTCAGGGCAGCCAGTGGACTCTTTAGCACCGACTTCTTCTTCGTCTTGTGTGGTGGGAGTGGTGGCGGCACAGGTGGCATCTCTATGCCATGCTCATCATAGTACAGCTCCTGCGGATGCAACGGATGCTGCTGCAGCTGCTGATCGAGCTGCTCGTGGCGTCTATAGCCACGACTGCCTGTTCCATAGTGACTGTAGTAGTTGGGATCCTGCGCATGCGGTGGACGCTCATTGGGATAACGTGGCGCTGAACGCGAACGTTGCATTTGCTGGGGATGTGGATGGGGAGGGGGCTGCTGATAGGGATGTGGGTGTTGTTGCGGATGTTGCTGATGATGACCAGGTGGTGCAACTGGTGGTGGCATGGCATAATATTCATCGTAGCATCGCACATCGTACGGCTCCATTTCGCTAAAGTTTTGGAATTTTATATGTTTTTTTGTTTTGAGTGGATTTTTTTTGGAGTTTGGCAGAAAGTTTTTGTTGTGCTGCTAAAACACGCTTTGGGGGAAAACAATACAAATTGGAACGAAATAGAAAATCCTAACGAATGTGGCTCAAGTTGAAATTTATATTTTCATAATAACCCAAAAATAACTTTAGGGATTAAGGAATTTAAATAAATTCCGTTTGGCAATTCGAAACAATATTAAAGTCAAATTTTGTTTTATTTTCTTTTAATATTATTTCATTTTTATGTTTCTAATTCAAATCAATATTAATAATTTTTCAAATTTTTAGTTTTTCGGTATTAAATAAATAGAATCGAGCTTAAACGATTTAAACATTTGATTCGTTTTAAAGTATATATAACTTTTGAATTTCCAAAAATTAGTTTAGTTCACACCAAACTTTTGCCATTTTGGAAGGAAAAATTTTGAAATGAAATTTCCGACTTGAACCGCAATCTTTGCAAATCCCTTCTATTTTTTTTAATCTGTTTCGCGAATATCTGCAAATCTTTCGCAAAAACACACAAGCGCATATCAAAATTTTTTTGTATAAATAAGTCAAATAAATACTTGATTGATTTTGCAAAATAACCAAATTGCAGAGATGTAATTAAACAAGATGAAAAAAAAAATACCATTTACCATGTTTAAGTATTTAATTGAAGCAACATTTATGAGAATACTAGATTTTAATTAGTTATTTTTTTGTTGGGTGTTAGTTTTAAGCGTAATCATAATTGTATTGTTTATTTTTTTTTTTACCCAAAACCATCGATTCAAATACACAAAAGTATTGAACACTAATTGAAGAAAATAGTTCAGAAATGGAAAAAATGCTCGAAGCAAAGATTATGTAAAGTGTGTGTAGAAATTCTAGAATAATAAAAAAACTAAAGTAGAACTGTTTATGGCAAAATAAGTTAACCCGAAAAATGTTTTATTTTCGTTATTTTTTTTTTTAATTTTTTATCAGCGCGAAGCGTTTGAAATGGCTTTTTGTTTTCAGCTTTGCAAATATGTTAAGCATTTTGGTTAATAATTTTGGTTATTGCAAAATACAATAATTATTTATGCGTCTCTAATTTAAATCAAAAAATTTTGTATCTTTTGATATATTTTTATTTATTTTTTTTTGTGCGTTTTGTGAAAAGGTTGCGACAAAATTTCCAATTGTATTTAAACATTATAATGACCAGCAACCGTATGAATATGAATATATACGTGGCAGAATGTGAGCTTTGATTGAACGACTGACTGATTGAACTGGATTGACTGATTGCTTGTTCTTGTAAAATTGTAAATTACACAAAAATGGCATATAACAAAAATAAAAACATTTTTCGTTAACAGAAATGTGGAGCTTGGACAGAGAGTACAGATTGTGGAGTTGTGTGTTTGTTGTGGTGTGTAGAGATGTGTGTGTTTTCGAGTCTCAAGTCTCAATAAGTTTTCTTTCAGACACACACTCACACACACACGCACATACAGACACGTGTAAACACACTCACTCCCAGCTGGCTAAACTGTTGAAATTCTCAATCTATTTGTGGATCGGTTTCTTTTTTTTTTTGATAATTGTTTGGGAAGGTTGGCGAATGGAAACAATGAATTGGCTGGTATTTGGGCCAGTAATGGATGTGCACTTACCTCATGTTGTGATGGTGCCCCACAACGGCGCCGATCTGCGGCTTGCGATACAACTCAAAGGCGGAGCCGCGCTGCTCCCGACTGCCAGCCAGATCGAGTGCATGTCGCTCCGGCGTATGTGGTGGTAGATTACCTAAGGGTTAAAACAATAATGGGTCTTACTTAGTGTTCTAAACATGACATTACAACATTAACATTTATAAATAATTAGAGGTTCGATAAATTTATGTAATTAAATATTTTTTTCTCATTACAAATTCAACATTAATAAATTTAATTACAAATTTTCAGCTGTTCTTCTTTTGTAGTTTGGGTTCAATGTGCAAATGATTTCAGTTTTTATTTTACGGTTCATTAATTTTCCAACACCAACTTACCGATTGGCGGTGGCATGCCTCGATGTGGTGCTATGTAGGGTCCAGTGCCACTGCCACCATTATAGTGGTGACTGTTGCCATTGTAGCCATTGGCTTGTGGATACTGTTGTTGCTGTTGCTGCTGTTGTTGTTGCTGTTGTTGTTGCTGTTGCTGGGACGGAGCCTGGCCATAGTTGCCATTGCTGGCAACGTAGGTGGGCTGCTGCATGTGTCCATTGGTCGGCTGGCCCTGATGCGGTGAGCCGGGCGCCGGCGTCTGTTGGCCATAATGATGATGCGAAGGCGTTGGCGGATAGTAGAAGCCATTCGGCGAACGCGGCGAGCCCGAGTCCTGCAAAGAGTCGAGCAAAAGCTAATGAGTGGAAAAGTTCTGAGGTATTTTTGTATTTTATGTAATCTACTTACGCCATTCTCCCAGGGTGTGGTGCCACCACTGCCGCTGCTGCCGCCGCTCTGCACGGGTGGTCGATAGTTCTTGGGCTTGGGTGGTGGCACTGGCTTAAAGGGACCGCTGCCATTGCTGCTGGGCGTCGCACTGCCATTTGTTGCGCCTCCATTTGGCGGCTGACCATGCAGATTCTTGGGCAACTTGCTGTAATCCGCTTGTGACACAGAATTGTTGCGGCTGCGATTTGTTGGTGAAGTTTGTTGTTGCGGTTTGCGGGGGGAGTGATGGGGTGTGGTATTGGTGGCACATACAGGTGTTGCGATTTGTGTTCGAGTTCGTGTTTAGGTGATAGCATATAAGACAAAATATGATGAATCGTGTTTTTGTTGTTGTTGTTGTTGATGGGCACAAAACATAAGCGAGAAAGAGAAAAAATTGGACATAATTATAGGACATGTGTGTGTGAGTGTGTGTGTGAAAATAAACTATGTAATTATGATAAAAATATATATCTACTACAATATCTTCAATGAGAAGAACACAACACAAGTTGATAATTTTAATACATTTAATTTATCGTTTATTGCACATTAAAGACGGGAACTTTTTGGTCTATTTTTCTTTATATACACGCTTGGTTATGAAAATGCAAGTTTTTGTGAGGCAGTATATATAAAAAAAAAATATAATTATTTTTAAACATTAAACGCATTTTATTATGTAACAAGCGAAAATAATAGAAACACTTGTCAAGCAACAATATGGAATGGAAAATGCTTTGGTGGACATTTGAATTCTGGTTTATGCATATCAAAGAAAGAAATAAATATGAAGGAATATTCACAAAATGGTTGACAATATCTAAAACGGACAATCTTCTGGAATTCTGGGATTATGGAAATGAGTACAACTATTTATGGTTCCTATTGGGTTAACATTTGCTGACATTGGTGCAATATCGTATATAAAGTATAAAGATAAAGATCGTTTAAGATTTCGTTGTGGACACTTTAGACGAGCGTATCGTAGGCTGAGACAGTTGCTGGCAACATGGGCGACATATGGAGGCGTGGCGCAGCAATGGGTCTGCGACACCAGTAGCCCAAGCCGGATGCAATTGCATCCTGAGTGCCCAGTCGCCCAGACAGACCATTCAGCTGCAGCACTGTTGGCGGCCGGGTTCGTTGCAATGGGTATTTCAAATGCAAGTGTTGGGCATGGGGATTATGCAAATGGTAGCGTCTACTTGGACGACAACAATGACAACAAGGTAGAAGGGACAAAATTGAAAAGTTACAAACGATTTTGAATTTTGCATATTTACGAAACGTTTGAAAAATGCATGCGAAATGGTCGAAACACAAGAAAAAAAGAGAGAGAGTAAAAGTTGGTTTTATGGTTTCCACACATCTTGCAAAGGAGTCCAGAAAAAATCAGAAATTTGTACAGTTACTTTAAATTACCTATATTTGCCGTAATCGGTTTTGGTTTCCACAAGTGGCTTGCGCGGACTGCTATCCAAGCCCAGATTCGAGGGCCGCTGTGGCGTGCCGTTGCGTGGATCTGGAAAGCGATCATAAACAGTTAATACGGCCAAGTTATAAACAGCGGGAACACTTACCAATATTACGGGACGCATTTAACTCGTTGTAGAGCGGCCTGCCGGGACTGCTTTGGCGATTCAGATCGTTGGCCGCCGCAAAGGCGCGATGCTCGTGCGGCACGGAGCGACCATAGTCATGGGATTGACCAACAGGCGGCAGAGGACGACCACTAAAAGAATTATAAACAAATTAATGGGACATCAATTGCATGGAAAAAAGAAATTAACTTTTAGGTATAAAAAATAAAAAAAACCAACTAAAAATTTGATAATCGAATCGAAATTTACAAATTTAAAGAGAAATAATAAAAACTGATTTAAAGTTAATTTTCATTAAATGTACTTTTTATATCTCAAATAATTCATTCATTTAAGTAGGTTTTTTATTGTAATAGAAATTGTTAGTTTAAAGTTAAAATTTAATTTAAATTGATTTATATTTATTATATTATATTTATATTTATTATATTATATTTATATTTATATTTATTATATTATATTTATATTTATATATATATTAATTTCTACTTAAAAGAATTAATTTTATTTTTTTTAACAAAAAAATGATAAATATAATCGACTAAAATATTAAGATATTAAATTAGTCAAAACTCACCTGGCATTTGGCACTGATTTGAGATCATCGGGCGCATTTGGACCCAATCGGCCTAGATTCTGCATGGCCAGCTGTGTGTTGTTGTACGAGTCGTAGCTGGAGACGCTGTCGTAGGTGGAGGCAGCTCCTCCATTGGCAATGGCATTGCCATTACCGTTAGTCTTGTGCTGGGCCGGGCTGCCCATGGCGGCATTCATGCGCGCCTGACGGTCCAGTGAGGCCTGCTGCTGTTGCAACTGTTGCTGCTGCTGTTGCTGCTGACGATCGATGGTGTCGCCACCGGCACCGACCAACGCATTGCGCGTCACATACTCGGCCTGGACATCGTCCTGGAGCACAGCCTTGCCAAAGAGTCGCTCCTGAGCGCTGCGGCCCAGTGTGCCGCCAGAGCTGCCGTTGCGCGATGAGTTGCCCGAGGTGTTAAGTGGCAGATCACCCGGTTTCGATTGGCGATCGATGCGTGGCGGCAAATCCGGTGCATTGATGCCGTACAGGGATTGGGGGCGTGTCGCAATTGCCGAGGGATCACCTGATTGCTGCTGCTGCTGTTGCTGCTGTGGCACATTGGTGCCGTAGATGCTATACTTGCTGGAGTCGAGGGTCTGGCGGCGATTCGGTGGCGGCTGCACGCCATGATCATAGGGTACCTGTTTGGGTGCAACACATAGCGGATGTGATGTGAAAGGGGCAGCGAAATAGATTAGTACACATTGTGATTAACATGGCAGATGATGGATTATCTGTTTTTTTTTTGGCCGGAGTGTTTAGTTATTGGGCAGCATGCTCATTGAGTGGGTGATTGGAGAGTATCTGATTGTGGCCTCTTACCGTATATGGAGGTGGTTGTCCTTCACCAATTATGTCTCTATCCCTATCCAAGTTATCCTGGTTAGTGGCAATCGATGGATCTGAGCTCGCTTTAACCAATTGCGGCAAATTGCCAAGCGACAATGATGCGGATGGCCCGGGACTTAGCTCCAAGTCAGATTCGGGACTTGATGCATACGATAAACGGGATGTGGTCATGGGGAATAGGAAATCATCGGAGAGGGATTCGACGGGCTGGGGTTTTGTTTGTTTGTTTTTTTAATGCGTTTTTGATTTATTTGGTTTTTTTTGTTTAGCAGCAGAGGCAAGTTAATTGAATTTATTTGTTATTAGCGATATTCGAATTTGGCGCGGGAGCAAATTTTTTAATTGTAATCGGTTATCGGTTATCGGGAAAGAGCAACCAACGTGTTGTTTTTTTTTGTTTTGGTTTTTTTTTTTGTTTGCAAGACAGCAACAAGAAACGTAAGTGAAACATAACAAATAAAAATATGATTGATAGGTTCGATTGAAATTCGTTCGAATGCCAAGCATATTGAATAAAAATAATGTTTTTTTTTTTGGTTTTTGTTGTTGTTGTTGGACGAACACATTTTTGTTGTTTTTTGGTTTGTTTATATATATAACATTTTTAGTTTTGGACGAGGACAATTGCGTTATTTGTTTTTCGATAATTATGGCGTGTTTGAGGATTTTAGGTTATTATTTGATATTTGTTGATTAATATGCATCGTGTTTTTGAACGGGATGATTAAGCAGGAAATGACCATGATGATGTATTGTAATTTTTTTGTATATATATATTTTTTTGTTGTATGTAAATAAAAGAAACAAATGAAAACGATAAACATTTAGTTAGCAACTTGATATCAAATAGAATTTTTATGTTTTGTATTTGGTATAGCAAAAAAAACAAATACTTCACTCTAGCTGCGCGAAAGTGAGGAATTCTTTTTTTTTTTTGCAGTGTAGACTTACAAATACGAGTAAATATGAGATATGTATTAATATTAACTATGTAAAGTGTAGGTATTAATCTGTGAAGGGGTTGGACAGCACTCGTTGCTTTTGACTGGGGCGAGTAACGAGTAAAAGTTCAACGAGCAGCGAATGAATTTTGATTGTTTTTTTTCTACATGCTTGTTAACTAGACACACATAAATATGTACACATAAAGAACACACACAGCAAATTGGCATTATTTTTATATATTAATTTGATTCATGAAAAAAGAGCAACGACTACATGCAATATTTGAACTTGCAACTAAATTAACAACGATTCTCATGCAATGCACTCGCTGCTGTTGCGGCCCACATTGTTGTTGGAATCAGCATTGTTGTTGTTGCTATTGTTGTTGTTGTTATTATAATTGTTATTGTTGTTGTTGTTGCTGTTGCAGTTGCTGCTGCTGCCATTAGTCAGGTTATTTAAATTGGCTATCTGATTGGATAGATTATTGAAGGCCAAGTTAAAAGATCTATTTGCCGCTGTTGCAGTAACCCTGAAGCCCCCCTCATCCCCCGACCCGTCATCATCGATCAAGGTGCCAGCCCTGCTGATGCTGCTACTCTTGTTGTTGTTGTTGCTGCTGTTGCAATTGCTCAGCAAATCGCTGGTCGAGGCATAACTGCCATAGGAAGTGGACAATTTAGCACCCGGCAACCGCTGCTGTGGCTTGGCAACGGGTGTCGTCACCACCTGCTTGCCACCACCAGCCACAGCGGCAGATGACAGCTGTTTGACGCCGCCGGCCGCCTCCATCAGCTTAACATTGCTGTTCTTGTTCTCCTTGTCCTGCAGCAGATTCAGACTCGAATCGAAGACGTTCTTCTGCAACAGCTCGTGGTAGTAGTACGGCGTCGTTCGTCGCTCAATGGAGACGGCTCGACGACCCGCCGTTGCAGCCGGAGTGCGATAGCCTCGCTCCGTCTGCAACCCATTCGCCGCAGATGGCGGCACATTGCTGCTGTGCAAATAGAGATAGCTGTTGCTCAGCAAATTGGGCTGTGAGCTGTGGTACTGCGAGGTGGCATCCTCGTCGCAAGCGACGCTATCGATGCCACAGCCGCCGTCGAGCAGATGATTATTGCTGCCCGGCATGGAGGAGGCGGGCTTCAATATGGGCACCATATTATAGGATTGCCGATTGCGCGATTGCATTTGCAATTGTTGCTGCTGTTGCTGCATTTGCTGTTGCTGTTGCTGTTGCTCTCGCTTATAGGGACCGCTTGGCTCATAACGTATGGGCGGTGGGCGTGGCGGCGGTGTTAGCGTACTATCATTAAGGGGCATTAGCGAAAAGGAATTGCGTCGCAGACGCGTCGCATTGTAGCGCGGCACAGAGACGGACGTGGGACGGCAGCAGGACAACTTGCAGGGTTGTGCTATGTAAGGTGGGAATAGCATTTCGGTTGGGGATTCGGGAAGCTGCTTCCCATTTAATATGAGTTAATAATTTAGTTATATGTATGTATGTATGTGTGTGTTGGTGTGTGTGGTGTATTTCAAGAGGGGAAAAAAAGGTTAGAAAATAAAATTAGAATATTGACCATAACCAGAGTTATGTAGACTAAGAATTAAAATGTTACTTTTAAATTAAGCATTAGTTAAAAAAGTGTTCAAGTTCAAGTTAGATTCAGGTTGAAAGTGGGCGTGTTTTTTTAAAGTGTAGATTTTACTCGGTATATTATAAACCTTGTCGAGTAAAAACTTGTCGTATTTAGCTAATTTGCTTAAAAAAATTTCATATCTGTTTTAAAAAATATTTCCAATTTGAAATTCTAGTTTCTTATTTCTATTTTTATTTAGAGTTTTTAGCTATTCTGCAATTCATATATATATATATATATATATATATATATATATGAAGATTTTCTCATTTAAAATTCAGTAAGAATTAAATTCCTTTCCTAATCTTAGTTTTCTTTTCTTAGAATTTTTATAATTGCAGAGAAATAAATATTTAGTTTAAGTTGAATACTAGAAAAATTAAAGAAGGCACTTTTCTTTTGTCACTGTTTGTCTAAACAAATAATTATAATTTAATTTAAAATATTAAGTAAAATAATAATTGGTTGACATTTAAAAATATAGACTCCTAAAGTCAGTTGTACAATTATTGAGAAAATACCAAGCAATGTTTAATTAAATTTGAACCCATCACCAGAGAACACATTGACGACAAGTTAAAACACATCGAAAATGTAAGTAATTCAGTTAATAATATTATAATCATTATTATTATTATTATTATAATTAGAGAGACTGACGACAACGACGACAACATCGAGATTGACATCGATACTATGAATGCTACTAAAATGCTTGCACAGACTTAAAAACTGGCTACGAACAACAGAAGACGACGACAAAAAGTTGCGTCTGTCATAGAGATGTGGCAGAGATGTGTTGCAAGTGGCACTACTCACCTTGGACTCGGACATCCAGACGGCGCCGCTCTGCTGCAGATCGATGGAGTCACGCAATTTGCGATACCAGGATTCCTCGTCGTTCAGCACAATCTGTGTGCTGAAGATGTGCGACCAGACGCGATCCAGTTTCTGGCACTGCTCCAGCAGCTTCTTGGAGCTTTTGTGCGCCGATTTGGGCAGACCGTGCCGCAGCTGCTTGATCACGTGTTTGCTGTCCGTCTTCAGGAATATGACAATGGGATAGAATTGTGCATAGTTGAGCCGATCCACCGCATTGGGCGTTATGTCCAGCAGCGCATGCTTGCCCCGATCCATTATGTCCCGTATATGGGAGAGTCTCACAATGCGGCATTTGCCACCAGCACCACCATTAGCACTAGCCGTGGCTGTGGCACTGGCGGCACTGCTGCTCACATTCCCATTGCTGGCCTTGTCATCGTCCTGCAGTGGTGTGCAAAACTTGTCCGGATAATCTTTGGCCAGTTTCTCGCGCGCCAGATCAGAGACGGGTCCAAACAGCACCAAAGGACGCACAAAGCCGGGATGACGCAGCACAACACGCTCGTACGCCGGAAACTTGGATATGCTGTCCGAGAAGACGACATCGTCCCAGTTTTCACGTGACAGACTCTTTGAACGACGATGCGTAGAGCTGTTATAAAGGGGATTGGAGAGAAATGTTAGAAGTGGTTTTTACTAGAAATTTCCTAGTTTTAATAATTATTAGAACATATTCTTTATACAATAAAAAAAAAACATATTATTTATTTATTATGGTGAAGATCTTTAAGAAACTGGGGAACCAGCGGCATTCAAACCTACACTGATTATAAATATCCAGATTCGATAGGTGGCTTTTTAGTCAATAATTTTCTTACTAAAAGGTTAATTAAATAATATAAAACATAAATAACAGTTAAAATTTGTCCAAGTAAAACATAAAGTTTCTCAACTAGTCGAGCTCCAATTCAAGTTAATAAAAGTACTGTTAGTAGACCGACAAGTATCCTAAGCCTATTGCTACCCATAATATATAATATAGTAATATCTAAATCCATTGTTTGAGATAATAGCAACCCAAAAGACATTTGGCCTGTCAGAGTCCTTGTGTCTCTTCCCAGCTCCAGTTTTATATTAACTGATTATTATTTTATATTCTTCTTCTCTTGTCCCTTTTTTTTAGCTCGTAGTTGGAAAAATCTTAAAATTCTAGTTAACTAATTCATCAGATTCATTTGATATATATATATATATGTGTATATACAGTTTAAACAGATATCATACTTTTCCCATCTGGAAAAACCCAACAATTTATGGGGACTCACCGTCGACGTCTGAAGAAATTGCCGCGTGATTCGTTGGCATTCATTTCCTTTTTGGTGGCATTGAACTGGGCAGTGGCCAGTTCCTCGGCACGTGACTTGTTGGGGATGACGCCGCGCTGCATTTCTTGGTGGCCGCGTCCGATCTTTAGCACCTGCCAGGAGCCAACGACGCCGTTGTGCAGCGTATCGATGACACGGAACACATCGCCGGCCTTGAAGGCCATCTCGCCCTTGGAGGGATTGTCGCAGTGGAAGTGCGTCTTGATGTGGAAGGAGTCGCCGCGCTGATTGGTCACCACCTCGTCGTACTCCTCCTTGCAGTATTGCACAATCAGATCGATACGATCCTGTAGACTGAGCAGAAACAGCACCGCCTCCTCCCTTGTCACGCCATGCATGTCCATGTCGTTGACCTTGAGTATCTTGTCGCCGGGCATCAGGCCCTGCAGAGATGCCGGCGAACCAGGCTGCACCGCCGTCACAAAGATGCCCGCCTCGTTGCCACCGGTCAGCCGGATGCCAACGCTGCCCTCCTTTTGGAATGAGATGAAACGGGGCTCGGCACTCTGACGCTCCTCGTACAGCTGCCGCCGCGAGCTGTAGAAGTCCTCCTGGGCGGCCCGCGGTGGCGGTGGCCTCGGTGGCTCATCGATCCGCCCGCGTGCGCCGCCCCCATTTGTGGTGGGCGTAACGGGCCGATCGAGCTGCTGCAGCGAGACACCGTCCATGAGTGGACCACGCGAGCGTCCGCGTGGCGTCAGATTGCTCTTCTCCTCGCTGAGGCCATTCAGCGCGCCGTTGACACTGCTGGGTCCGTTGGAGGTGCGCGTCGGCGGCTGCACGTAGAGATTCTGTGAGGAGTAGGCGGCACCACCCGGCAGATAGGCATCGTCCAGATTGTTGCTGCAACTGGAGACCTGCGCCTGATGCGTCGCATACAGATTCGCATTGGCCGCCTGCTGCTGATGCTGTTGGTGCTGCTGCTGCAGATGATGATGGTGTCCCGAATTGTTGAGCACCGACGCGGCCTGATTGGTAATGTCGCGCAGCACGACAAGATTCAAACGCTCCTTGCAGCCATCGATGATCTTCTTGGCCTCCTTGAGGCTCATCGTGTCCGCACAGTTGGTGTTGTGGATGCGGGTGATGATGTCGCCCTCCTGCAGCGAGTATCCATTGGCGGTTAGCTGATCGCGTGCCTTCGTCGAGATCTCCTTGACGAACAGGCGGCAGCCCAGCACAATGCCATAGTCATCCTTCTTGCTGCCCTTGGTCAGGGTGACCTTGATCGGCTGTGCACCGCCGCCCACCACACCACCCGCCACACCCGTCGTCGTCTGCACCAGCGAGGAGTTCAACGAATTGGGCTGACTCATGCTGGACATGGCAGCGCTGGGCGCCTGGCTGTTGGCCACGCCAACATTGCCATTGCTCAGTCCCAATCCCATCGAGCTCATGCTGTGTGAATGCGAGTGCTGGTGCTGTGCGGGATTTATTGCGGCCGCTGCTGCTGCCGCCGCTGCTGCCGTTGCCACATTCAGTGGCACGCGTCGCTTCACCACCAGTGTGACCGTATTTCCGCTGTCGCGCAACACCTGCACAGCAGTCGCATACTCCACGTTCTCCAGCGAGACGCCATTCACTGTGATGATGCGATCATTTACACTGCAAGTTGCAAAACGCAGAAAGGAAAAACAATTAAAATCAAGCAAACAAAATAAATTTAAATAAATAAAAGATCATTAAAATAGGCACAAATATTTAAACATTCTATTCGAAAAGTATTGGCTGATAATTAATTCTCATTTTCATTTCAGCAAAGTTAAAGTTATATTTTAAATTTTTTGAATTTTTTAAATTGTTAAATTACGAAAAAGTATTTAAGACTTTAGATAATAACAAAATTATATAAATAAACAAACTATATATATATATATATATATATACAAAACTGTACTTATTTATTTATATATACTATATTATTAATATAATAATAATTATCTACTATTAACTGTAGCTAAAAACATTTAATTTTTAATTAAAGCCCCTAATTTATGAACACATGTCAAATATAATTCAAAAGAAATTAAAATATACTTTTGGGAATTAGAATATAATTTTTACATTTAATAAGTCAAATTAAAGTATTTATTATCATTGAACTGTGAAGGTTATTTTCAGCTAGCAAAAATTGAATTGTTCACTTTTAAATTAATGGCTACTAAATAATATAAAATGTACACTTAAAGATAAATATACATTAATTGATCTACATAATGATAAAGTTATTAAATTTAATAGATATCTTGATTGCTTACTTAACTTATAATTAAAGATATATCAAAAATATTGACTTCAAATAATGCACAAAGTTTTGCATTTGCTGCAGGCGCCTAAACTAAATCTAGAAAAAGCCTTTGAATTGGCTTTAGTTCAAATCGTGACTGGCTTTCGATATTGATATATATATATATGTACTTATGCATGTCATTAGATGGCGGCCTTGTCGTGGAGGCAGCCAATCCGGATTGGTCATTTAAACAATCATTAGACTAGCAGCCATTATTAACGATATCTGAACAGTAGCCGGAGTCTGAGCTCAGATGCAAAGATTGAATTGCCAGTGGCCAAGTTGGCCAAGTGGCCAAGTGCAGATTATATGGATTAATCGTCCATGGTAACTAGAGAAATCAGGTTACGATCGTATCGAAGTCAGACTCAAATAAACCGACAATTTGCTGTGTCTAATATTGACTAGACACGGCTTTGGCTTATGTACGGATGTAATCAGCGGTAAATGAGCCGTGGAGAGAGTTCGTGAGAGAGGCAGAGAGAACTGGGTGCCTAAGCAGCTTCTGTGGTACAAACATACATACTAAGATGTGTATATATATGTATATATATATATAGATAGATGTTTGTATATCCGTCGAATACAAGTGCCAATAAAATTGCAAACTGTTCTTGGAACGGAACGCAAGATCAGAATGACGCGTAGAAAAGTAAAAATAAACTACAAATGAAATAGCACATGACGAATTATGCCTGTGTGTGTGCGTGCGTGTGTATGTGTGTGTGTGTGTGTAGACAAACTGATATTGATAATGATGAAAATTGCATGTCTGCGTCGGCATAGTTAACATGTCCAAGAGCGCATGAAGAACATTGGACGATTTATGCCGCGTTTTACTTTCCGTTGACAAGTTGGCAAGTTGGCAAGTGGCAAGCGGCAAGCGGCAAGCGGCAAGCGGCTTAGCAATTAAGCTGGTCAAAAATGTGGCATGTAATGCAGAAGAAGAAGAAGTTGTTAGCAGCAAACATTCCAGCTGGAATAACAGTGAAACTTTGCCACTGGCTGGCTTGCCTCACATGTTATTCTGCCACAGCCGGCCGGCACAATTTGCTGCGGCCTTTTATGTTGCAGCTAATTTACACTTGCCGCCGCAGCCGCCGCCGCCGCCGCACACAAATATTTATCCTCAGCTCTATTCTCGGGATTTTTTTTTTTTTTACTCTGTTTTGAAATTGCAGCAAATGCAGCTGGTGCAGGTAGACAAACTTAAATTATTGTCGGCGACGGCGGCTGTGTAAATAGTTTCGACTGAAAAAAGATTATGACAAGTTTTTAATCACAGAAGCACGAATATAGAGACGACTCCCCCCCCCCCTCCTCTGCTGCAGCTCAACTCTGCCCTGTTTGCCCCTTACTTCTGCCTGCGTCTCGTCCCGCATCTTTTGAAAAACGCTTTGGAATTTTTAATATCAACACACACACACACACTAACACACATAAGCACACACAGCGTGGCAAACCCAGCCACTAAAATGTAGTCGCGAGTCGCTGGTTTAATTATTCGAAGTCACCAAACGTGATCTGAAATTTTGAAGCGTTTTTAGCTTTATTTTTTAGGGTTTTATTTAAAGTTCTAAGCCCAAAATTTACGATGTCAGAATATCTGTCAATTGTTGAATTTATAAACTCAACTTGCCACAACATGCTTAGCATATCTTATTAGAGAGAGAAAAGTCAAGAGAGATTTTCAAGATTCGATGAACTTTCATGGGAAAGAGCAGAGAAAAGCTTAAAATTAGTGGAATAAATCGATTGAAGTTAGCAATTAGGTTTTTAACAATAATCTACTTATTATATATAAATACCTATAAAAAAAATGGCAATAATGCTACTCAAAAAAATCTTTTCTAATATTAAGCCAAATTCACATTACAAGTATATATGAAAAAGTTGTCATTAAACGATTTTTACTTAAGGAGTAATTTTAGTTTTTACAAAGATATGCAATGCTATTAAAAACATAACAATTTACTGCTTCACAAATTTAAATAATAAATAATTGTAAATTATCTCAATCTAAAAAATCGTAGATATATATCCAAATTTTAATCTCAAAACTGTGTTATGCGAAATTTATTTATTTGAATTTATATTTGCGAGCACATTGAAATTATTTAAATTCAAACTACAAACATAAGAAGAAAAAAGCTGATTTATACATTCTTAAGAGGGAAAACATAATTTTAAGCTGCTTTCGATTTACACAAATGAACACGAGCACTTCACGAATGGGAAATGCAAAAAAACAATAAGTTAAGCTCAAAAGCCAGAGAAAGAGAGGGCCACAAATGGGGGCACATTTGAAGCGAAGAAAAAAACAGCTTGTTGAACATTTTCAAACACAAGAATTAATTTCCTGCTCAACTGCACAACAGCTGACACATCAGAATCGTGTATATAATTATCAACAGCTGATGATAAAACTCGTATTTGATATTTGCCAAGTAATTTCATGATTGTAGCGGGTCGTCTCTGGAGTTGGGTTGCCTGCATCGGGAGGGATGGGTATGTACTTACTGCAAACGATCCTCGGCTGGTCCACCTTTGAGCACATCGCTGACTGCTATCGAGGGATCCCCGTTGGCAAAGTGGGGATTATCACGTCCACCGGAAACGGCAATGCCAAACCCATAGCCGGGCACTCGAGTCACCGAAACTGTGTGATATTCCCATGTGGTGCGATCGCCCTGAAAACAAAAACAACAATAAAATTAGACATAGGCCATTGTAAAGGTATTATAATAATAATAAAACGAAAAAATAAAATTTTTTGTGCATATTAACGAGAAATGAGGAACACAACTCTATATCTCTCTCTCCCCCTATCTCTACGTTTTTTTCTTCAATTTATTTCAATATATTTTAATTGAAATTGTCTAAGGATGGGCGCCCAGCGATGCGACCAAAATATGTTTACCAGGCGGAAGTGCACAAATGTGACTTCCGTTTTACAATTTACATACACTTGCTCAACTGCAGCTCGAAGTTAAAAAAAAAATGTACTACAACAAATACTACTCAATTTTACTACCCTCAGTTTTTATGTACAATAAAAATAAATGGCTAAAAAGGCTGCTTGGTGATTTGTTCATAGTCGATGAAGATTCAACTAGTCTTTGGTAGAGTTGAATATTCTACAGAAAACTATCCACTTTCCGATTCTGATACGTAAATTGTAATAATTACGATAAAGATTAGTTGAGTCGAGTTGAATATGAATATATATATTATTTTTTAATTCAACTCTTATTTTCTCTTGCAATCTAAGCATGATTTCACCCAACTACATTGATTATAGCAATTCTAATTATTATACTAATCACAAATAGTTCTTGACTTTCACTCGGCTTGAAATTGATTGGGTGTATTCACAAATGCATTGATACACTCATGTAATACACTCAATTCAACACTCATTTCAACACTCATTTGGCTTGTAAGCAGTTTATAAAAACATTTGCCAGCCACCGGTGGGTGATTGGGAATTAATTGATTTTAGCTTCACAGCTCGAAATTTTTTATTCCATTTACAATCACAGCGGGTGGCATCCTTATTTTATTTTATTTTTTTCCAGAGTTTGATTCGATATACGAAGCTGAACCCTCGAATCCAGGAGTGAGTTGGTAACACTGCGCTCAATTAGATCTCAATCCAATAATACCATAATAAATCAATTAAAACTAAATCCCCTTCTGTAGTTGCAGCATTCAATTTCCAGTCAGAGTGCCAATCCCCAATTCCGCTAGATATTCAGGTGGGTGCCAGAAATACACATGAAGAAATATCAGACGAGACGCATCCAATTTCGAAATCAACAGAAAAACACAGACTACAACAAAAAAAAAATATATATATATATGTATATTTATTACTTGATAATTTGACGTGGGCTGAATGAAAATATAAATAAAACTAAGCAACTTTAGGCCAACAAACACAAATTAGAATTAGTTGGGCTCAGTCAACCGCATGCGCGGGGGCGACATTAAAAAAAATTATAAATATTTATAATTATTTATAAATGTATATTTTGTTGCAGGTGTATAAATTGGTTGCAATCCCCTAATGCCCAACTCGAACGGGGTCAACACATTCTAAAATTAGCATAAGACATTTGTTTTACTTTTAGTTAGTTTGTGTAAAATATTACTCTGTGTTTGCACTAAAATTTTATGCTTCGCTTGTTGCTTTTGATAATAAAAAATTAAAAGATTTACTGTATGAATTTGGTGGCAGGTACTCGGGCGATAAAATTATAATTAACTTAATTGCAAGTGAAATTACTCTGAAGTTTAATGACGTGCTCCAAAATGAATGCATGCGTAAATCGCAACGGGGGAGTCGACTCAGAAAATCATACTTTCTTTGTAGTTCTGTTCATGTTCACATCTCCCTTCGGGGGGTTATGATGATGATGCGTATTTTGAATGTAATTTATTATTCATATATGGCATGCGTGTCGAGTGAAAACACAGCTCTAATGAGACGTCTAAAATTTATGACTTAGCCGCGTGCAAATATTCTTAAGAGAATGTTTGTTGGAAAACTGGCATTTAGTGAAGTTGCTTAGGTGATTTTTTTTATATTTATTAATACTTAATTAGCTGAAATTGGTAGTCAGAATATTAAAATACATTTTTTAACAATAAATAGTCGAATTACATTCCAAAAATGTTGAGAAACAAATCATCATAAAATTATCTTTGTTGAGCGAATTGTCATAACTCTATTTATTATTAATTTAAGCTGAGAAATTAAATTTTTAATTAAAATTTTTTAACAATAAGCTGCCCAAAATCTCATTAAAAACTTAATCTTTGTACTTTCTTTTTAGTTCAAGCAGAGAAGTAGATTTTTATCACAATAAACCAAGCAAAAAACCATTCATAATAATAATAATAAATGATTTAAAATATATTGCATAATGAACTAATGTTTAGTCAGAGATCACAATCTCTATCTCAAGTACACATTAGTCGCCAGCTTAGTAAATAAATTAAAACCACTTTTAACTATATTTCAGATTTAAGTGGGGGGGTTTCGACCAGTTTTAAGCACTTTTATGTAACTCAACCTTCGTAAGCAGAACTCAGATGGCTGATCTAGGAATGGCTTAGATTTATGTTCATAATTTAAGTGGCAACACCTTGATTTATAGAGCATTTAACAACCATAATTATAAGGAAAAAAGACAGAAAAATAATAGGGCAGTTGGCTTAAAAATATTTGGTCTAAACACTTGTTGTTGCTTACCAACATGTTGTTTGGCACATAATCCGGAAATTTCATTGTCGTCGTTGGATGATGTTTTTTATTTCGTTTTATAATGAAAATGTTTCTCATACGCACTTTGAGCCAGTCAAAGCAATTAAGTTTAGCATTTAATTCAAATGTATGACATATTTGTTTGGATTTTCACTTGTTTGCCCAAAGATAAAAAGCCCAGCACTGAATACACGCAATTAGGCACTTGAAGATACGAGAAACCAAGGCAAAAAAAAATATTGTATGCATGAATAATGAACAAATTGTGGCAAAGAGATAAAAGTAAATAAAATAAAAAAAACACACACAAATTCGTATTGAAATTGAAGTTCGAGCTGATGTCACTTTCAATTGCTGTTGACATGAAAATAGCAAAAAATCAGTGTTTGATAATTACTTGCACTTTGGTGCTGAGCTAATGATTTATAAATAAACTTTAATAAAAAATCAAAACTAATTTATTGAGGAATTTTGAGCAGCATATGGCAAACCGGCGCTGTGGATTTGCATAATATTTGTATGACGAATATCTCAATACGCGTCATCCGGTAGCGCACAGATACAAAACGTGTTTGTTGTTATTGTTTGTTAGGGTTTTTTTTATTTATTTTTATACATTTTGTTATTTGGCCTGTTTAACATATTTTAATGGTTTTGGTATTTGACATTAAGGGGTGTTGTTTCGACTGTTACCAGCCAGGCCATGCCACAGACAAGGTGGGTTTAATTAACACACTGGCACAAAAACGAAGACACACACAAATTAAGATGCTAATTGTTTAACGCACGCACGCACTTTTAGATACCTTTTAGTAGAGTATCCACAAGCTGATCGCATTTGGCACAACTAAAAAAAACAATTGATGAAAGCAATTGCATTGTCCACAAAGGTATGATTAAGGTACAAACACAGAGCAGAGCGCGAAAAGCCAATGACCGACCAGCTGCAGATTTGGAGCGCAAATGTATCTGTTGGATGCACCGAAAGTGAAATGCTCGCGCCTTGCTGCAGCTGCACGCTTCAGTGGACACCGATTATTCGTTGCAACGCTGTAATGCTGCAACGCTACACTGACTAATCAGTTGAGCTTTAGCTTTCGATAATTATTTGTTGTATTGTTGTGCTTTATTTCAATGAATTAGCTGGGAGTGCTATTTGGGCAGCTGGCCAATTAATTAACATTTTACATTTGCTGTAGTTGTTGTGTGTTGAAGTTAGCTGTTTTCGTGCGAGTATCGCAAAAAGATACTTCGCCGTCGTTGTGGTCGCTTGCGCCGTCGCAGTCCGCTCGCCGCAACCGTTGACGTTGACGGCTTGAAACACGCTTCGAAACTATTTTACAATTGTGGATGGCAGTTCGACGCCATCCACACCAGTCACAAGATCCAACAAAAACCGGAGAGCGAGCGAACCGAAGCAAACGACGACAACGACGCTGCTGATGAAGGCACAGCACAAAACAAACAAGCGAATAAAGACAGACACACACATACATACACTCAAAAGGCAGGCAAGCAGCCAAGCAGCCAAGCAGGCAGGCAGACAAAGAGAGTGAACGAACGAGCAGCAAGCGGTGTGCAGTAGCAGCTCGACACGTATGTGTGAAGTTGTTAGTGCCCTATCTGTAGTTGCAGTTATAGCTGTGTGTGTGTGTGCGCGATTGTGGATGGTATTGGGCGTGTATGTGTGCATTTGGTGGGCTCGCTGTCGGCTCACTGAGGCCGGAAAGCGGCAGCGAAGACAAAAATGTAAACAAACCGTCAAAAGTAAATAGCAATATTTGATAAAAACGTGCATGAAAGAGATTTACAGATTGTCTGCATGACACTACCGTGGAACCTATCGCTGTGGAACCTATTTAAGTATGAGTTTCAAATTCACAGGGCAATAGCTGTATATATATATATAAGTATGTGTGTTTATGTAGGATTCCTTAAGCATTTGAAAAAAAGGCAGACAGTTTTTGTGCTTCCTCTTTGGGGGAATGGAGGAAATAAATAATTTCATCATGCAGTGCAATAAATCAATGGAATTATGCTTGGATAATGCAATTTATACTTGAATAGAAATGCAGATTTTATGTTGCATTTGTCTACATAAATATGAATGAGAATGTAAATAAATACATATATAAAATCTATGTATTAATTGTGTATTTTTTAAGACTCAAACAAAAAGTGTGACTTTTTCTGTCCATTTTGCTACTCAATTAACAGCATTACTGTGGCATTAAATGTTTTTTTAAGAATGACGGAAAATATCAGTGATTGCCTGCTTGCTTGTACTTGACGAAGCAAAAGTTGAAAAGTTCACAGCTTGAGGAGCATCAAATGGCAACTTCAATTCAATTAAGCGCTCCGAGCCTGGTTCAAGCACCAGTCGCACAATGGCAGCTACTTGACATATTAATTTAATCAAGTGAGTGCTTATTAAACGTTTTAAGTGACAAACAGACGAGGATCTCCAATTGCAATTGCATTTGCAATCTGTGTGTGTGTGTGTGTATGTATATTTTTCGTGTAGTTGTAGTTGCTGTAAAGTGAAGTTAACTGCGTAATATTCCATGAATTAAATTCTAAACGCCAAGTGAAAAATATGCTTACTATGCAAAAACTTTCATGAATTAAAGACAATGCTTGAAGAGTGTCATGGTGAAAATTGCCATGTATGTATGAATTTATTTACATATACATATTTTCACATATAGATATTCATTTGCATAGCTTTGGCTGTGCAGTCGACACCGCATCATCGCCGTCATTAATGCAGCTCTCGTTGACAGCGACGACAACTGCGACGACGACGACGACGGCGACGGCGACGGCGACTGCGACGGCGACTGCAACTGACAAACGCGCATATTTATGCAAAATGTGAATAGCAAATCGTGAAGGCAGTTGCCACTCCTAAATGGAGCTACTCCATCAACATTGTCGGTGATTTTTTTTTTATTTAAAATGTAAACGACTCCGTTGTCGATGCCATTTCCTATACCAATACCAACTATTATGCTAACAATGCTGAGCTAGACTGAGGCAGTCTGGAATTTCTACAAAGTAGAAATTCATATTATTCTTGTTGTTGTTGTAGTTGTTGTTGTTGTTGGCGTTGTCATTGTCGCTTTAGTTGTTCTATTCGGGTGTGAAGTGGTGAGGGTTTGCCAAAAACATTTGTTTTCGTGCCAACTATAATAGCAATGCCCAGATACAAACACACAGATACACACACACACACAAACTACAGAACAAATATGTTGGATATTGAATTGCATTAATGGATATTCAATTTACTGGTCGAACGAGCAGCTACAAAATTCTTTGGCAGAAACAAAATAAAAATAAATAAAAGCGCGAATTTTTTTTATAGCTGAAATTGAGGCTATAAAAATATAAATATATATATATTTATAAATACTTTTTAAATTCCATATCATGTAGATTTGATTACTATTATAACTTTTTTAATTTCTATTATAATTATTGTGTTGTGTTTGTATCATAACAAGGGCCATAAACTGTTAGCCATATTATCCAAACAAGTCCCAAATGTTTGAGGTCAGTTCCCAAATGAAATGCCTAATCAAATCTACACCACATTCGAGATAGGTGTGCCTAAAGTGATCTGTTTAATTTGGTCAACACCTCCTGCAGTGTTTTAACCTCTTTGGTCTGCAATTTGGACGCGATGCAATTTATCAACATTCTAATGATTTTTTAATCTATTTGGATTCTGGGTGCTGTACTCGTTTCCCAAACATTTTCAAGGAGACGCCTCAGGTAGTGGCAGGCAGTGACAGCAATTAAAAGAAAAAAAAACAAAAAACAAAAAAAGGTCTTTCAGCTCAGGGGCAACCCTGGTCTAGTGTGGCAGGTAGCAGGCATAGACATGAGCATGTCTAGACAGGCACAACAGTGGATTACAATCTGTGCAACACGTTCCACACACAACAGCATTGGGGCTGCGACTGTTGCCATGCAGACCAAATCGCTAAACAATTGACTTTTTTGTTGCATGCAACACAAAAATGCAATCAAGCGTTAACATTTGTGTGCAAATGTTTTTTCCTCCCTCTCGCAAGGCTCGCTATCAAACTCTAGAAAAAATCAAGTCTTATTTTATGCCCTGCTGAGGCAATGGAAAAAATATATGAAATTATTTTTGTATAACAATTTGATAGAATGTCTGTGTTTGTAGCTTCTCTTTTAATTTGAAATTTGTTTTAGATTTTTATCTTTCTGATAAATAAGCCAACTCTATTTGACGTTAATTGTAGTGGCTTATAATAAACTTATTCAAAACAGACAATTCTTCCAGCTGCTTTCAGAGTATGGCAAATTGCAAGTGTTGACTCAGCGCCAGCAGTATTCATTTATATTTATTTATTCGCTATTGCAAAAGTTAATAACTTTTAAATTTAATCGTGTCGGTTTGTTTATCATGCTGCATAAAACATGTTTTCTCATGTACTTTCAAATGTAAGTGTCGCATTTAGATGTGTTTATAAATATGCATAAAGGATTTTACAATTGAAATGTATTTGAAATACATAATTATATTTTATAAATGTAGTTTTTGATATTATTTTTAGCTGACCATTTTACAAAAATAGTCAAGCAAATATTTTGATTTTATAATCAACATAAAAACAGTTTTATTCATCATATTGCAAATAATGCAGTTTTTCAATTTTATATGTTTTTTGTTATTATTTTATTTAATTTTATTCCCTTTTAATGACTGACATTTTTAATAGTTTTGAAACTATTTCAAACTCCAATAAAGAAAACCCGAAATCCTTCTGCATTTGCATGCAAGTCTGGCTTGGAGCACTTGGGACTATTATTTTGATGGCACAAGGACGCAGCTGAAATTGAGGCTGCCTTGGCAATGGTGGCAAGCAGGATAAGATTTCGTTGGACGTGACATGCAACACGAGTCGTCTGAGGCTATTAACACAGAACAAAAGGTTGCTGAAAATGTCTCGCTAAACTGCCATTTGGGGAATGGCGTTGATGGCGCCGAGGCTATTTTGCAGAGAGAGTTTCAATAATTTGCATTTGCATATTGTCGTCGATGGGGCACACGTCCCTTGGCATGTGTCACAATGTGTTGCATGTTGCCATGCTGCCGCCTGAGTGGCTGCTGCTGCAGTTCCCCATTTTGATAAGCATTTTAACAAGTTTTATGTCGACGCGTCGTGTTAGTGTTGATGCCTGCAAAATGTTCTTGCATTATTCGGTGTCGCCCCTAATTGCCTAATAAAATAAGCATGAGATTGTGTGTGTGTGTGTGGCAGTAGGAGTAGGTCGATAACTCTTTGCTTGTTTGTTGGCATTCAAATGGAATGTGTTTGCCCATATTTGTGTTTCAAGTGTCTTCTTTTTTTTTCAGACAATTTTTTTTTTCTTCTCTGTTTTTGAATATGTGCGTGGTGCGTGCTTGAACTACAAAAGTCTAGATTTCTAGATTTCATAAATTGGGCAACGGGGGGGAGGAGAACACACATGAAAAAAAAACAATACCGAGGCATGCGTCGACAGCGACGCCGACGCTGTTGGGTCACATTTCCAAGTGCAGTCGAGTGAAAATTTCATGTGTTTGAGTTATGCTGCGCATGCGTGCAGCGGCAAAGGGGAAAGTACCACAAGTACTTCTATGTGCAACACCCTAGCATGTGTGTGTGTTGTGTGTGTGTGTATGTATCTTGCATTTCCAGTTCCACTTCTTGAGCACGCAGAGCGGCACAAAGTGCCACAATGGGACTGGTCTGAAGTAGGCGACGAGTAGGAAACCTTTTTCATCTTATCATTCCCAAAGGTCAATGTGGCAGTAGTTGAGCCATTAGGATTAGAGATGCGAGGCTATCTCAGATTGTGTTGCCCGATGCACAATCAAATAGTTGAAGGGACAAGCGTAGCAGATAGAGTTAGCTCAAAGAGATTCGAAACGCTTTCAGTGCAAAGAGCACTCGATTTCTATTTTCTACTTTAGTTTTCTATTTAATTCTCTTTGGTTTTAATCATATAATAAAAATGAAAAATTTTATATTTGGATTTCCAAATTAGTCTTCAAATGAATTATTTTTACAACTTTACAGAATATTTCAAATGAAATCAACAATAAAATTTGTATTTTAACTACTCATTTCTTATTTATAATTCTGCATAGAATTAGAAAGGGAACGTTATATGAAATTATTAATTAAATTTGTAATTTAATAACTAATTTAAAATTGATATATTTCTGCAATCCAGCCTAAAAAAAAACTAATCTAAAGTTGAATTTAAATTGAATTTTACACAAGCCAATTATTAGTTGATCGTCTTACAGATTTCATTTTTTTTAAAAAAGAAATAAATACTTTGTTTCTTTAGTGTTTGTGTTAACACATCTTTGCCGCAACTTTGCTGCAACTTTGCTGCAACTTTGAAGCTGTGTCAATAACTTTCACAGCCATTGCCCTTAGAAGGCAGTTGGATTTTTCTTTCATGCACGTTGGCAGGCAAAATGAAAAACTCACAAGTATCAACAAGCACACACACTCTCACACACACGCACACACAGAGATCCTTTCACTTGTCACAGCAACACACATACAATGCTCCCATTGCCCTGAGCAAACAACTTGCTACTCCCATTTTTTTTTTTGAGAAGGAAACAGGAAACGAAATGCAGGCTCCGGGATACGGAACACTCTTCGAGCGCACACTCGTATTCCAAAGGTAAACATTTTGAAATGAGTGTGTAATTTTCTAAGGCAAACACTAACAGCAAAATGGACACAAAAAAGGGAGCAAACTGGCAACATGACAAGTAGACATGTAAAGTGCATAGAAACATGACAAGTCAACGTGCAACGTGCGAGTATTAAAATCTAAATCAGATTTTTATTCAAAACACTCACTTTGAATTTTTATGTATTTTTTGTTTGTTGGGGTTGGTTTTCGGCAAGTTCTGAATGCAATATTATTTATTTTTTGTTTGTGATTAGAAATGAGTTTCTTTATCGAAACAAATAATCAGTTTTTTTAAAATAAAATATATAAAACATGAGATTATTTGTAAATCATCCTTTTGTCGATAATTAATGCTATCCTTGAGTATAAATAAATATTTAAGATAGGCTTAAAAGTATGCAACTAAAATTTTGAAATTATTTAGTGGGTACACATAAGGAGCTGCTGTGGAATGCTATAACGATAATATTCGTTTAAATATTTAAATATTGTACACAAACTTCATTTCGCCCTTGGCCATATTTCATCATTAATGTGCTAACAATTTATGCGTGCTAACGCTTTTATCAGGGTTATTACTGTCAATTAATTTTATGCCAATATTTGCATAAGTAATTTCTTTAATCGTCTTTGACGATTTTGCATTAATCAATAATTTACTTGGCAAGAGACAACTATTTGAAACTAAGCTGTTAAAAGCATTGGAGAAACCCACGTTTAAGCCGTAATTATATTTTTTGCACTCGATCAAAATGAACAACAAAACTGAATGCCTTCAAAAAATGCATAAGAATTTATGATTATATTTGCAGCATACTAATTGATGTAAACTATGCGAAAAAGTCAATGTCAGCTCTATTAAATGCCCACACATCAATTTAAACGCAATTAGCATGGCTAAACAAATAACTGATTTTGCTTAAGAGCAATCATATTTTCAAAAGTATTCAAGTTTAATAAGTCTAAAATATACACACAGACTTAGCAGACATCCAAATACTCTAATACCAAAATAATTCTTCTTGGAGGATACATTTAACCTCCTCGTACACCTTTGCTGAGAGAATATTATAAAGTGTTGATGGCAACATGACAACCATTATTTGATTGGAAAGTAAGAAAGAAAAAAATTATGACAACTGGTTGTTGAGCGACGCTTCAGCGATTCCCTATATATATGTTATTCTATATATTCTAGTTGGTATGCAATTAAGTGCCATGTTACATAAAAGTTGCCATCCATTCGACTGGAAAATGTAAAATTACCATTAACCGGACAGAGTGTGGGCTCTATTATTGTATATATATAGGATAGATAAAGTGCTCATATGGGAAGCCATAGTTGAGCTGGTCGTCAGTGGACCACTCACAAAAATTACGTTTTGCCTATTATGGCCCTTGATGGGGCCACATGTCCACTTAGAGCCAGGCCAATTAGGCTCGCGTCGCTCGAATAAAGATTTCATACTCACGAATATGCCCAAGGCGCATGCGATTTGGTTAAAGGGAACGCTTAACTTACCTGGAAAATAGAAGCGAAATTAAATAATTACATTAATATGGTAAATATTTAAGGTCATCATAATAATCATTATACAAAAAACTCCACAGGAGTGTACAAAAAGAAAAAGATATCAAAAGGTAATTAATTCCTGAAGAAAAAAACAACAACAATAGCTTTTATATTCAGGCATTATTCAAAAAAAAAAAAACAACTCGAGCAGAATGTTTATTTTTTTTTTAGCCGATGAATCATAAAGAAGTTTAGCATTCAATCATTGTATTCAAATGTGGCTCAGCAAAGAAATCAACATAAGCTAAAATGTATGCAAAATGAAATTCAGAAGAGTCGCAATTAGTATGCGAAAAAGAGGCAAATAAATAAGGAAACATCAATTTGAGTTCACAGAATGAGAGCGGAGAGCATCGCTTTCAGCCACTTTTGGGCTAAATTGCGTTAAAGGTCTGTTGTTCTGGCAGATGACTGGCTAATGTTTTATTCAGATTTGGTATGATTTGCATATCAAATTGCTTGTTAGCTTCTTTTATTTTTTGTTTTGTTTTGGATTTAAATATAAAATGGGTTCCCCCCGCAAAACAAAAAACTTTCACATGCGCAGAGAGTGAAAGGTTGTCAACATTGGGAAAATGTTAACCCAATAACTGTAAATTGATCTCTGATTTCTATATAATATATAGAAAATGCACATAAACTGCATAAAATACCCTTAAGCTTAGTTAAAGGTTAGTTTTTACACTTTTTATGGCATCAAAAAAGCAACCGATGAAACTATGACATTTGAGTGGAAAATTGTGTCACATAAATTAACGAAGGCGGCAAGCGTTCCACGCAAAAACCACTTTAAATGATTTTAAAAAAATAATTCAAAGGTGTGAACATTGCCCAATGAAGCGATAGAAAAACCATCGGAAAAGTTGCCAAAAAAAATGCTTTGTTTTAAAAACTTAAATAAAACAGATGTTCAATTTGCAATATTTCCATTTAGCTATTTTTTTTTTTTAAGTATGATTTACACTTATTTCAAATGTGTTGTAGCAAAATAAATAAATAATAAATATTTTAAATACAATCAAAATTAAAATTTAGCAAATGTGCGGTTTTTTCATAAAACTCTTTGACAATACCAATTTAGAAGTGTTAACCAAGCTTTAAGCTTTCACACCAAAAGTAAACTTCTCTTTTATATTTCAATTGTTAAGCATTTTTGTGAGTCAGAAATTTCACGAAATAACAGTATCTCTTGATTGAATTCCTATAGTTATTTGCAAATAAAATGAAATAATTGAATTTGTTTTGATTGAGTAAAGAGTCAACACAATGCGTGCAACAAATTGGCAGCTGGGCATTGAAATGCCACAGCTCTCGGTTTTAATAAACAGAATTGGGAACGCAGCAAAATAAATGTAAAAAAAATCAAAGAGCGTGTATAAAATATCAATTAAGCAAGAGCCCTCAAACAAAGAATGCCAAATGAATAAATACAAATCGAGAAATTGGCTTAAATGAATCAGTGCCGAGAGTCAAAGCAGCATTCAATATTGGCATTGGCAAGAAAAACAAAGGGCGCTTTTAACCAACCAACCACAGAGGGAAGCAGTTGTCATTTAAGCCACTGGGCAGGTGTTAAATGTGGCAACAAATGTAAACCATAAAAAATATATATATGTAAAAGGTGTAAAACTTTGGAATGTGCAGTTGGTTCTGCTTGATTTGATGCGAACGACGCGCATTACAAATTGATGTTGAAAAGAGTAAGAATCTTAAACGGTTATGCAAATATTTGTTGAAGGCACGCAAAAACCTGTTTTTTTTTCTTTCATTTTTATTTATTTTTTATTTTTTTTTTTTTGGTTCTGTTTTGCGTTATGAATCAATTGTGTGGAATTTGTGTCTTTATTGTCTGGGTGTGGTATGCATTTAGACAAGCACAGCATATTGAAGTTGTATAGCTGGAGTATATATATATATATATATATATGTATTATATAAGCTATTCATCCAACTTATGACTGCCAAGTGCTGCAGCTTATTTCCTAATCAATTGCATAGCAAATTTGTAAATCTTGTTGTTTTGTCTGCTACTTAAAAGCGCTTTGTTTTTTGTTGTTGTTGTTGTTGTTGTTGTTGTTGTATGTCCGTCTGTCCGTCTGTTTGTTGTGCCAGTGACTTGATTTCTGTCCGGTGGCTTGTCATCGGTTTCGTAAGCAAACAAGTCTGGGCTTTTGAGTGGCTCTCAGGAGCCACATGAAAAATGCCGTCACATTTAGCGACCACATTTTTGTAGTCATAGCAGAAAAAAAAACAACGGAAAAACAAGAAAAAATAATAATAATAATAAATGGCAAGCAAATGCAGCTCGAACGCATTTTACACGTATTCGAATCTTTTATCTTGTATCTTGTATATTTAGCTAAATTCAGTTATGCACCAGCAATTGAAAACTGGCTCAAACAGCTTGGCTTTTGTTTTAGCCGCTTTAACAGACCTGGTTTCTATTTGAGTTTCAATTACAGTTTCTGTTTCAGTTTCAGTTCCAGTTTCAGTTTCAGTTAATCAAGATTGTCGCTTTAGATTTCGATTTCCACTTCAAAATGCTAATAAATCGCTGCTAATAAGCTCGGTTTCACTATAAATACTTATTGTGTGAATTTTGTGAATGGCCGCGGCAAAAGCTGTTTAATATCTTTAGACCTGAGAAGTGGCACAAGTCGAATGACAATTTTTTTCTTGAAGGTGAAAACTTAAGTTTATGTTGCAGTTGCTCAAAGTTATTGTAAGAAAACTCTTATTATTTGGGGTCAGTTTGCTTGGCATATGACACTTAATACTCATTATTATCTGAGAATTTAATAAGCTCAAATTTGATGTTTCGTATACCATTAATAGATACATTATATTTTTATTTAATATATAATTGACCTGTTTTGTGCATATCAGTTTGAATCGATTTCCGACAGTTGAAAAAAATATAGTCTTTCTATTTTCATACCATTATCAGCCATCAAATTTCGCAATTAAAAGCTTTTACTCGTTACTGTCATAACTCATTTAATTATTTAAATTTTTATGCATTTATTATTGCCTATTAATTCTGTTGGCTTCAGTTTAAACGTCACTTAGGAAATGACTCATATTTTATGAGTTTATTGCAATTCTTTTTATTGCTTTATTGATGTACATTATTTTCTATAATTTATATATTTTTGACGTGTTTCTTTTCTTCATAATTTGCACTTTAAAGATTTGAATTTTTTTTGTGAGCAATTAAGAAATCAAGATGTTTTTCCTTAATGCACCATAAACCATATCAAGCACACTTATCATAAAGTTAATCACAGTTTTACTAACAAGCAAATTCGAGTAAAAGCGCATAGAGGAAAAACCCGTAAGCAATCAAAGAGTTAATTGCATGACGAGGAAATTACAAAAAAAAAAAAAAAAAAAAAAGAGTAGAGAAGTAATAAAAACAACCAACAAAGGGGTAAAACAAGAAGAAGCAATTTAAGCTCACGTGACTAAAACACAATACAGTAGCTAAATTAACAATTTTACAGCTCAATCGAGCATAGCGCCCCCAAATGGGGCCACTGAGCAAGTCATGCCAAGCATTTGGTGCACTGCCACCAGCTGCCGGCTGCCGGCTGCCGGCTTCTGGGCAAAGGGCTTCATCAATGCTTCATGCCAAACAATTATGAAGATTAACATGGCAACCAGCGCGTGGAACTGGCAGGGCAGCTCGAACCCAAGCGGTGGGTCGAGCTCCCTTTCATGGCCGTGCCCAGCATGATTGCCCGAGCTGTGTTCCATGCACCCCAATGTGCCCCGCCCCGTTGTGGGTATGTAGTCATGTAGCAATCACAAGCTAGAAAAATGTGCCTCAACGATTTCAAATCGATTGTGAGGCAGGCAGGCAGGGAGCGCATTCAATTGTTGTTTGATCGTTGCAATTCACGGCCTGTTAGATAACTTTCGAATCCAAAGGCCCAGCTGCAGAATATAATGGCGTTAAATTACCAATATAAATCAATGTGTTAACCGAACTTTTGAGCCGCAGAATGGCAACACAAACAGACAACAACAATTTTGTTTTTTGTTGTATTTCTTATGCCCAACACCCGCATCTGACAGACACTCAATTCACGGGCGGTGGCAAGTCTCCAAAGGGAGTCGGGGAAGACTTGGTATGGGAGGGGGGGGGGGCATAAGAGGTTTAAGCAAAGGGCGATCCGAGCCTGGGGCCGGTTTACAAATCTTCTGCTCTCTTGGCTCTGATCCGCATTGAAAAACCAGTTGAACAACTTGTCTTGATTCTGAAGACTTTTTCTTTCTTTCAAAATGAGTTGGTTTCTCTTTTAAAACTCTCTTAAATCTTTTATATTTGATTGGAAGAGAATCTGTGCTCAGCAGGCATGCCTTGTCTTAATATATATATATATATATTTTTTTTAGGGCGACATTAAGACACACAATTCGTGTTTGTGTGTTATGTTCTTGTTGCTCCTCGAGCAGATCGAACCTTTTTTTTAATGGCGTGTAGCATGTGAAACCAGTTTATTTATGTGTAGAGATTTTTTTATTGTGACTTTGCTTAAAGTTTGGATTTTTGTATGTCTTTTTTCTTTGCTTTCAGAAATCGGTTTAAAGGATTTGTGTGGCGTATTTGTGCACATAAATTGCGGCTTAAGGTGCTCCAAAATGTCTTCATAAATTTGACAAAAATGTTATGTTGAGAACGAGACACCATCAAAAAAAAAGTAGTAAAATAGTAAATATTTAATAAATATTTCCAATTAAACAACTTGGATAAATTCTTCTCCAAGTATTATTAATAAACTGCGAATTCTTGTTATTATTATTATTACTAACCACATTTATTAAAACGCAATAATCAGCACATAAATTATGAGCATATTATTATTATTACTCATATGAATTATTAAATATATAAAGATTGAGTTCGTCGTTTGACTGGCGCTCAATAAAAAGTGAATGTCAGCTCCATCGAGCAGCGCTCAGTTTGGTCAAGCAATGTCAAGTTTCTCTAGTTAATAGTCTTCGGGTATACGTACTGGATAAACCACATTTTTGCCCCTAATGTGAGCAATTGACTAAAGCATAGTTTAGTACTTTTTGTCTACAATTAAAGAAATTAAATTAAAACTAAGTAACAAAAAATTATATGTATATCTAAAAATTATATATATTCTTGGAAAAGTGTACTGTAGAACACAGGCTCGAAAGATGACTTCCTTTTGGAATAATTACTTTGTTTACCAAGTTATCCAATTAGTCATAATCTACAATCATAATCGGACTTTTACGTCATAAAGCTAGAAAAACCAATCAGTAAAATTTGGCTCTACAAGGCTGTGTCTTTGGCGCATTTTTTATTTATAACTCAAATTAACATATCTTTAAAATTAATTTTAAAAAAATATATATATATATGTATAAATATATATATAATGAGGCAAATCTAAATATGTTGAGCTGAAACATACTCATATCATGTTTTTTTTTTACATTCTGTGTTCAAATACTTGCTTAATAAGCTAACAAAGCATTGCTTTAAAATAAATATTTCAAGAAAATGCCATTAGTTTTCTTGTTATTTTTTAAATGTGCATTGCTTTTATAAATAAACTTTATTGATTGCTCTATCTCAAACCGAACATGTGAACAAAGATCTTGTGATTGCTCAACTTGAAAGAGATTTCTTTATGATACACTAACCAAATTGGGGGACCAAAATTGTTATCATAAGCCATTCATTTGGGAAACGTCAACGCCAAAAAGTTTCACTTTCAAAACTTTATTAATTTGATGTGTACAATTTTTTTTTTTTGAATTGGGAGGAGGCAATTGGCAAGGGGCACGCCTCCAGTAGCCGGGGCAGCTTCGTGTACTGCACAAGACGTAACGCCAAAATTTTAATGACAGTCCAGCTGCACATGCACCTAGTTGCAGCAATGCCTTTTTATATAATTTAGTTGCTTGTTTTGTTTTTTATTTTTTTTTCTTTTTTTTATGTTTTTTTTTGTTGATTACTTTCCACCAGCTGGCCGCATGTGCTGAGCATATTTGCTGAATTATACACTTTATGTTAATTGACAACGAAGCAAAGTGGCTGGTTTTTTCATCTTTTCGCTGTTGTTTTTGCTTTTATGGCTTTCGTGCTTGTTTACGATGTTATCAGTGAAATTGTGATTGATGCTTAAAAAAAAAACAGGAGAGCAAAAAGAAAACTTGGCCATGCAACCAAACCAAAGAGTGCAGCATTTTATTTTTGGAAGTGGAATTATCAAACCTTTGGCATCGTTGCTTAGACATTTTTGTTTAATTAATAGCTGCTCCAGCTAATCAATGGTTTATGTCCAATCTTTGAGCTTTCCTCTACCATTTGTCTAACTCAACTCAACAATTTGTCGCATTAAATTCAATTAGTTGCCACACGTTGATTTGTTATTGTTGTTATTGTTGTTGTTGTTGTTGTTGTTGTTGTCTCTTGGCAATCTTTATGGCTTTTTTTCAGTTGCCATAAAAGACTTTGAGCGTTTCACTTAAATGAAAACCGCTTGCAACTTGACATTTTTGCAATGCAACGCGAATTGTTGTTATGTTTATTTTTCTTAGTTTTTTCGCAGTTGTTGATTGGTTTTTTAGTGCCACATAAGCCTCACCAAATGCTCAACATTTACTAAAGAGGTGAGAGTTTTGCAATTGTATTCAATAGAAAATGCAAATATTTTTATAAGTTGCAGAAGTGGCAAATATGTATTTTTTATGTATTATCTGATACATTTAAAAAAAAATGTATATACCAGTTTAGTTTAGTTTTCTTTTAATATTTTATTTATAGCATTAATTCAAAAATAACCATAAACAAACCAATAAATGTCGAATCTATGATTTTCGACTAACCTCGACTAATCAATTGTTAATTGTATAATTAAATAATTTAGCGGCGTGCCTAACAAATTTTTGATAGTTATAAAAATAATGAAGAATTATTTAATTGATAATGAGACGAATCAAAACCAAAGCCCTGAAGCACCTTTCCACAATGAAAACGATATTTGTAAATCAAATTTGAAAAATAAAATTGACAGTTTCGATAAAATCGCAGTCAGAGCTAGATTATAATAATGTAATAATAGCTCATCCAAATCTTTGACCTTTTAAAACAGTATTGGGGTCGCCAGGCAGAAAAAAGTAGCTTTTAGTTTAAATTCTCAACACTAAATATTAAATGAATAATCCAATTGATGTAATTGCTTGACTCGGGTTCATCGCATTCAATTCAATTCAATTCAATCAAGCAGAACTTTCTATGGTCGGCAATCGACACTCTGTTTACAATAATCATCGTATTTACCTGTTGCAGCAATGATTCGTGGCGATAATGATTGTTTGGTAGAACGTGCTGATTGCCCGTTGCTGCCCCGACGATATCCATGTTAACAGCAGCAGCAACCACAGCCGAAAATAATATCTGAGAGCTTGTCTTGCTGACGGTCTTTTTTTTTTGCTTTGCTGTTGTGCTCAGTGCGACAGCAGATTTGCGGACTGTGGCTGTAGCTGTTGCTGTTGCAACAACATGTTGCACAAACTAAATGCAGGCGTTGCGCATGTGCCGTTCAATTTTGCAATTATTTGTATGCGTGTCACAAATTTTTCACTTTTTATCTCTTTTTGTATTTTTTTGGTTAATTAGTTAAACAATTTGTGCACTTAATCTATGAATGATTTTGGTTGCACTACACATTTGAATTTGAATATTTCGTTTGCACTGAAAATGGGCTTGCGTCGGTTTTTGAGGAGCACTGCAAAAGTCGCGAGACACGCGCGTGACAAACAATTTGAGCACGAAAGCAACAACAGCACAGCCAAAGAAACGCCAACAAACGCGACAAACAAACCGCTAACGGGGCACGTTCATACAAAATTGGCCCACAGCAACGAAGTTCGAAGTTGTTGGCATAAATGTAACCCCCCCGCACCGATCAAAAAAAAAAGTACAGGCGCCGACGAAGTGCAGCGAAAAATCAAAGCGCACGACTAGATCTAAGTTCGACAACAACAACTTGTTGTATATCGAAACGAAACGAAACGAAGCAAAACAAAACAAAACGAACCGAAATAAAACGGATGGCGGCGAAATTCATCCGTTAATCGCGTCCATTCGCCAGCAAACGTTGTCGACTTTTGAAATGGACGCCGAGCGCTCAAGAAAGCAAAAGCCGCCGACGTACGTGGAAAACGTAAAATATGCTCAGAAATGCCCAACGCACACACAAACAAACAAGCACACACACACACATATATACAGCTACATAGGCAGGTAAGCAGCGCGCACCTTTCACACAGACACACCATCGAAAACACATACAGAGACAGAGCTAAAGACAGAGACAAAGACAGAGGCAGAGGCAGATACATGTGTCAGGTAGACGACAAAACTTGTTGCTGGCAACATGCGCGCGTTGCTGGCAAAAATGTTGCCGGGCAACTTTTTGAAACATGGGCGACAGAGACCCGGTTTGGCGCTTGACTCTACATATATGTATGTAATAATGTGTATATGTATGCATACATATGCAGCCTCAAGTATGTGTGTGTGTATAGTATGTATATATTTCTTTTGTAGAGTTGAGTTGAGCGACACAGCAACAAAGCCACAAAGCCACAAAGCGACAAAAGGCAACAAAATGGGCAGCACTGGCAACGGGTTTGTGATTTTTATTTAATCATTTTTTATTATTATTTTTTTTTTTTTTTGTGTGGCTCCTTTAGGCAGGAGTTGAAGGAGTGCTTGTGTGTGCGTGTGTGTGTGTGTGTGTGCGTGTGTGTGTGTGTGTGTGTGTGTGTGTGTGTTGTGCGTTTCTGTAGCGTGTTCAAGTTTGCAATCAAAGATAAAAGAAAAAAGAAAAACTTGCAGCCAGGCTGCAGTGTGAAGTGGTATTTATAGGAATGTGGCTCCCTTTGTTGCCTGCTGTGCTATGCATTTCCAATGAGCTAACTGCTAACTGCTAACTGCTTGCCGAGCAATGCTGCCAATATGTATGTACTTTGGCTTCTACTTGATGGCCCCTGCCATGAGTCAGTGTGGCGGCGATTGGTCAAGTGATCACAGGGGCGTTAAGTGGACGATTGGCGATTGGGTTGGCGCTGTCACAAAACCTTTCGCAATTCAGGAATTTCCTGTGCGCCACTTTGCACCCTTTAAACATACTTTAGATACAAATATTATTAGCAATTTATATTAATTGACTTTCTACTCAATATATATTAAATTTGATTTCTATTTTTTTAATTAAATTATAAATATATCTTATTTTCAATTTAATTTATAATTGCAAGTTTCTCAATTTTTGTCTTTAAGTATTTAAAATAAATAAATAAATATTTAATTGATTTAATTAAATTAAATAATTAAATTTCTTAAAAGTGATGTCTTCACAGACTAATTCCCATCAGTCGGAAAATCTTATGTCAAAATATATCACATAAAAATATATGATCACATTTTGTTTGTAGTTTTTTATTTGTAATTCTTCATCATTTTCAGAAGCACGTTTTAAGTTAAGTACAAATTTGCAACTAGTTTAAGATAGGTTCTAGAAAATAACAAATAAAATATATGCCAACTTGATGAAAACTGGTTTTTTACTTGGATGAAAGTATTGCAAGGCAAAAAAACGTAGTATTTTACAAAGTACATTTTGTGGAATCGCTTTTTATATTTGAATATTAATAATATTTTCAACTAGCCAACTATTTAACGAGTCACCAAACAATTTAAAAGATAAGTCGGGTCACAAAACTATTTAGCCTTCTTGTGCACAGACTTGGCCTAGCCCAATAACTGCCGTCTGCATTATTGTTAAGACATTTCAAGCGAATGCTTATAGCCAGCTCAAGTACATGAGTAGACAGAAAACAAGAGCGCAAAATAGTTTCTCAAAGCAGTTGCTGCCTCATGTTTTTCGTATTAGCCCACTTGTAATGAGTGCGGAATATTTTTTAAAATTAAAAACTAAGCTGCTAGCTGGGCTAAAACGTACTCTGAACTTGGCTAAAAGTAGAGCTAAGCTGAACTTGCATCGAATGTAATTTATATATCATATAGCTGAGCAATATGATTCTTATCTTTCATTTTGTTTGCGACCAATGCAAATGCTTTAAAGGCCTAATGCACTTTTTTTGTACGAACAAAACAATTTTTTTATCTTTAGCATTTTTTTATGATTGCCACAACAACAACAACTGCAGCACTGGGCACGTGCAGCATTTCAAACTGACTGCAATTCGTTTTTTGACACAATTATTGCTTGAAAGGGCAACGAAGTTGAAGGGGTGGCGGGGATTTTACGATATGACACAGACAAAATCCAGCTGGCTTACTGGCTGGCTTATTGCCCGACTGGTTGGCTCTGACTGCTGGTCATTAGCACATAAGTCTTGAGTCTTTTGGGGTCCGTTGGGTAATTTGATTTGTACACGAACATTGCAGGCATATAACTTTAAGAGCTTAATTGTTGTGCCAGTGGCCAGTTTCTTTTTTTTTTTTGGAGTCGTTAAAAAAATTGTAGAAATTTTTTTCAATAGCTGAGCATAGCAAATATGCAGCATTTAGTTGATATATATGCATCCATAGGATTTGATTTAACAACCAACCTGGAAATTACAAATGGCATGCTGACGAAAGTAATTATTATTATTATTATTATTATTATTATTATTATTATTACTGTTATTGTTGCTGGCAGTGCAACGAATGCGACCACTTGCAACTATTGTGCCCCTCCCTTAGAAATGATATATAGTTGTTGGTCCAGTCTAATCATGGCCAATAAGTCACATAAAGTTAGACAAATCTCTTTTAACTTTCAATTTTCATTTTTACTGACTGCCAAATGTGTTAATTTTTTTCTTTTATTAAAGCAAACAAATTAATTGATCTTCCATAATTTGCCTACTTATTTTTTTTTACTTTTCGAAATTTATTTCGTAATATTAATTTAATATAATATATATATAATATTATAATGTTAAGTTAGTTATTAACGGCAATGGGTTTGTGATTTGTATTTAATCATTTATTATTTTTATTTTTTTATTAATTCGTATAATATATATAATATATAATATTATAATATGAAGTTAGTTATTTAGTAAGTATTTTTAAATTAATTTATTTACATTATTAAAAACTTTAAAAAATCTGCTCAAATATGCGAAATACACATGTTTAAAAGAAGTTAAATTGAGCATTGCAATTTTCTTGCAGCCTTTTTTTTATTTCGTTGATTGATACAAAATGCAGTAATTCATGCGCTGCATTTACAAAAAGCTGGCGCAAAATCTCAAAAAAAAAATACGTATTTCGTATCTGGAAAAAAAACTTGGCAGTTTTTGTGTTTGGCACGTGATACAACCAATAAATGAACGAAAAAAACGTGTAAAAGAAAAATCGCTGTGCACTTTTGTTAACAACTTTCTTCTTTCGCCAAGCGTCATCGAGCGAAACCCTAACAAAATGCCATAACATGCCACATGCCACATGCCCCACCACCAGCGAGGAGGAGCTGCTGGCTGCCACTGCGTGCCTATTCAATTTACGACCAACTGCAGTGAGCAGCGGGCACCTCTTGGCAACTACTCTGGCCAACTCTTCCAGCTGGACACAGAAATAAATACACACAAACTAAAACTGCAGTTGTCAGTTTTGCATAAAGTGGTTATAGTGTCGCTGTGTCTTCCCCTCCCCCACACCCCCCCGCCAAAGCACTGTCAACTTGCCACAACTAAGCAGACATTTTATCTATGCTGCGTTTGGCTGCGTGCTGCCAAGAAATTCATTTCACATGTTGGCTTAAATTCCAACACATTGCTCGTATTTCAAGGGTTTAGTACGGGAACGAGACACCCAAGTCTGGAAGCCCCAAGGAACCAGCAGGCAGCTGCTGGTTAGAATTGAATGAGTTAGCATGTTTTCTTCATTCGTTTTCATTTATTTGATTCCGAGTTGATTCGAGCATAACTTTAAAATGGAATCTTCCACAGCGGAAGTTGACTCATTCTGCACAGTGGTATTTTTCTATTTAAAATTCATCATTTAAATTTATGCACTTGCAAATTAATTAAAAATACATTTGTTTACATATTTAATACAGAACATTTTGGAAGTATATGTGAATTTCGAATTTATGATGTTGAACTTAAAACAAATTAAAATCAAAATAATCCTTAGTCAATTAAATTTGTTATTAAGTAAGAGATAAACACAATCATATAAAACAATTGAAAAAATAAAATAAAATTTGGAGTAATTATACTTTCAAAATTATTATTACTTTTTACTTGGTTTTATTTGCTAAAACTTAAATTGCGATAATTATTTCAGATATATTTAATACCACTTTTATATGATACACATAAATGAAAATTATTATTTAAACTGTTACGGCTATTCATTTATTTTGCAAAAAAATTGATTAAAGAGGATTAACTAATTTAATTATTGATTCAAGTTTTGATATGATCACATTTACAATATACAAGTCAAAATAGTCCCACTGTAAATTAAAAAAACAATCAAGGAAACCAATTTCTCAATTTTAAATGCTGAAACAGAAGCGCAAAAATTCTGCCCAAAGCGTATAAAAATGGCGAAAAATAAAACTAAAAATTGGTTTTTAGCTTCACTAATGATTCTGAGAGTAGACGAAAATGTGCAAAGAATACTTCAAAGTCACTGGCCAAAATGGATGGATGAATGCAGGAATGAAACAAAGCTCTTTCTGCTCCAAAAGTGACTGCATAAATAAATACACAAAAAAAAATGATGCCCATGATTTTTGGGAGCTGATGGATGAAAACGTAATGGAAACCGCAATGGAAGTCACAAAGGAACCACAGCAAATACAGATAGGCTGCCAGATTGTTTGAAAAGGAGCGCAACTGGCAGGTGTGCTTACAGTGTGTGTGTGTGTGTATGTGTGTGTGTGTGTGTTTGTATCTGTGTTTTAGCCGCAGTCAACGGCAAATTAGCTGCTACTGTGACTGCTCTGCGGCTGCTTTTTAAACCCTGAACCCAATGAACTTGCGGGACAAAGGGTATAATAAAGATGTATATAAATATGCAACACTTAAGAGAAACCCCCTCCGATCTTAAAAGACATATATAATCCTGATTGGTATTTAGCAATTTAGTACAAAATACAAGTACTTCAGGTAAATGTTAATGCGTTCCGTTAGTCCAAATATCGGTTCAAATTGATGAGTATAAAATACATTTTAGGACATTTACAACTTATTCGACTTGAAGCCTTGGGTATCAGCTAGTCGAGCGCTCTCGACTAGAGCATTCTTGCTTGCTTTCGTTTGCTGTCGCTTGTGAGCCGCAAGCAAAAATGTTGAACATCATTAATTTTAATTTTTGCGCAGACGCGCCCCGCGGGACCCACCACAAAAAAAAACAAAAAAAAAAACACCAGAAAGAAAAAAAACAAATGAAGAAGAAGAAGGGCAGAGGGGCAGAAGGGCAGAAGCTATGCAAGGTTCGCTGGGTTCTGGTCATTTGAGTGGGATATTGTGGCATGAGATATGGGATGGGATGGGGGACAGGAATTGGAAATTCGGCGTGACTGGAGGCGTGTCAACAATGTCTCGACTTGCAACGCAATTAAGGTAAATGGAAATGTTACATTCTTGCTTGACAAATTCCATTGGATGTTTGATTGATCATCCGGTCGAGACTCACCTTTTTGAAGCGTCGCCTTTGTGTGGAGGATTGTATGGAGGCCGTTTCGATTTGGTTATCAGCGCTGGTGTCGCGTCTGCCCAGCGCATGCAGCAAATCATCCACATTACGTATGTAGGGACGATCTCGTTCCCGCTCCCGCTCCTGCTCCCGCTCCCTAGCACTCAGTGTGCCGCCACCCATGCAACTGGTGATGCTCTTGCTGCCCAGACTGTTGCTGCGCGAACGGGAACGGGAACGTGAACGCTGCTTGCCCAACCAATAGACCTGGTTGGCCAGATTGATGTCGGCGGCAGCTGCCTGGCGAACGCCACGACGATCAGCGGCTGCCTGCTGCTCCTGCGTTTGCTCCTGTGTCGGCGCCTGCTCACTGGCCAAATACTCGCCGGCAATGTGCACCTTGGGTGTGCTGACCAACTGCAGCCCGGCGGCGCCCAGCTGCTGGGGGAACTCGTGCAGTTCGAGTGGGAAACGCGGATCCATCGCCTGGCCAGGCTGACGGGGATACATATAGCCGTCACGTAGAAACATTTTGCTGGTCGTATAGACGCGATCTTCGATCTGATAGAGGCCATCGGCGCCCGGCCCGTTGCCACCGCCAATAATGCCATTTCGTACATAGGCGGCGGGTCGATGTCGTACGAGGGGATTGTAGAAATTTGCTTTCGGTTGCAGTTGTTTCGTTTTAAAACTGCGACGTCGCGTTGACGGTTTCATTTTGTTGACTGGCCCAAAAACAACAAAAAAAATGTGCAAGCTGATTTTAATAACCAACCAAGCACAAAAGTATGCAATGCTAATTGCAGCCCACGCGCCTAAAAGATGCCACAATTTATAAATTTCAATTGGCCAGCAACTGTACTAAAATCATTGCATACTTTTGTGCGGCACACGTAAAAGAAATCTAAAGCCGAAGTTTTGTTTGAGGGAATTTTAAATTTTTTTATAGTCACATTTCGAACTTGCACTTGAATTATTAATATTTAAAGCAAATCGAATAATCATTTATCGTTTTTTTTATTTTACACTGAGTCTTATGAATCACAAGTAAAAAATCACAGATCAAACTATTATTCAGATATATTTGACTTTTTTTTATTTATTGACAATTTTCGTTTTTTTTATTGCATGTTAATTGTACTTTCCAAAATTCCTTTTTTTTAGCACTTAAATTACTTTCAACTATTAACTTCAATTGTTCAGTTTTTAGTACTTGAAATTACCCTTAGCAGAAAGTAAAATTGGGCTTATTTGTTTATTTATTTTTTTTTTTGCAAATTTTCAAGTTGTTTTTTTGGCCGAGCGACGCGCAGGAGACGTTCAACACTTTACACGTTCGATTTTTTACTGCAATTGTTTGAATTTTATTGCAACAACTTTTTCTACTATTTGCAGAAAAGGTATGCAGTTAATCCAATTAGCGCACAGACCTGAACCCCTACCCTCTTACCCCGCTTACCCGAATATACCTTTACTATTGTCTGTCTATTAGCCGTCGGTTCAAGCAAGGTAACTGACTAAAGTATTGACACAGTTTGCATCAGTTGTTTTGTTCAAACAATTCGTCTTCCTGATTACATTATATGAGTGGTAAATATATATATACTATATATATATATGTGTATATACTTGCCAAGAGCTGAGCCTAGTAAATTTCTATGCTAATCTGTCAACTTGAGTTGGCTAATTAAGCTAGATTTGCAATAATTATTGGCTTAGTGCCAGTGGCCCCAATTCAAAATTGTAAGCCCCGCCGAAACCGATACGTCAAATGTGTGCCGCAAAATTGAGCGATTAGACGACAAAATGCTCGGACCACTAGCAGAACCAAAAAAAAAAAAAAATCAAACACGTAATTCAATTGACGCCCCTTTTTTTTTTACGTATTTTGATACTTGTTTTAGTTCGTGTTTTGCGGTTTTTCCAGCTCACTTTCAAGGTTAGTCAAGTATTAGTTAAGTAAACAACATTATTTTTGAAATTTCTCTTTCATTATTTTCACAACTTATCTATGTCAAATGAATGCACTCAAAGCCAACAATCTTTTGACCTATTCAGTACTTCTTCTTGGATTTCTATGTTCACTTCACTTATCGTATACATATGTAAATTAATCAACTTTTTTACTTCCGCTCACGCAACAAAATAGGGAAATGTCAACGAGAAAATGTTGGGGTTCCGACAAGCAACAAATATGTACTAAACCAAAATGCATTAATTTAAAGAGCAATCTACGGGCAAATGAATATCCAATGGTCATTCATTATACACAACTGAACTGAAGATAAGCCAACGAGCCACACTCAGATAATTTCCAGCCACAAAAGCCACGAAAAGAACAAAACGAATTGCGATAAAAGTCTTGTTCTTTGTTAAAAAACAAACGTGCGGCTTGTAAATACACCCCCTGTTTTTTTTTTATTGAAAACAAATGGAATAGTCGAGAGTAAAGAATAGATTGAAAAGCTAACCAAAAAGCTTTTCCAATGCACAAAGCAATATTGAAAGCTTTTGCGATAAGAAAACGATAATGCTGAGAGAAATTTTAAGATCAATTGACATATTAAAATAGTTTTGAAGTAGCTTCGCTTGTTTTTTTTTTAAAAACTATGACAACATTATAGAATTATTTGGAAAAAAAGCATTTGCGATATGAAAACGATAATGCTGAGAGAAATTTTAAGATCAATTGACATATTAAAATAGTTTTGAAGAAGCTTCGCTTTTGTAAGACACAAAAATCTGAAGTTAAAAAACTATTACAACACTTTAGAATTATTTGAAAACGCCAAGAAACGACAAGAAAACGGAAATGTTGAGAGAAAGATCAATATTAAAATAGTTTTGAAGAAGCTTCACTTTTGTCTTATGTTATAAAATCTGAAGTGAAAAAGCTATTACAACATTATAGAATTATTTGAAAAAAGCATTTGCGATATGAAAACGAAAATGCTGTAATAAATTGTGAGATCGATAAACATTTTAGAAAAATTTTAAAGTAGCTTCGCTTGTGTCTTATGTTATAAAATCTGAAGTTGAAAAACTATTACAAAAAAAGCACTTGCGATATAAAAACGGAAATGCTGTGATAAATTGTGAGATCATAAAACATTTTATAACAGTTTTAAAGAATTATTTTAAAATACCCAAAAGACATATTTAAATCATAAGAAAAATTTACCAAACAATTAAGAAAAATTACTTGAAACCAGTGTCCTATGCAAAGTTGAAGTCGAATATTGTTTAAAAAATAACATCAGACAAAAGTCTGATTGAAAAGTAGAGATCAATTTTCGAAAAAGTGAAATTAAAAAGTTAGAATCTTAACTTATGCATGTTAATATGTATCAAGAGCAAAAATAAATTCTATTGCGTCAAATCTTTACACGTATTCGAAACCGGGTCGATAGATTAAATGGTTTTTCTATTTAATTAAACTTGCAAAAAATAAGGATCGCAACTAACAAAAAATAAATGTGTATTTAAATGTTGAATTTATCTAAAAGCTGATAAGAAATTGTTGTATTTGTTGTGTGTGTTTTGTACTTACAAAAAACTCATCCTCGATGACCGGATCGGCGAGCATCTCAATGGCTTCGGTCATGGAGCGGCAGGTGCGATTCGTGTTCTTCTTTTTCTTGAGTTTGCGTCCCAAGGTGGCCGCATCGCTGAACCGATGCAGCAGCTTGTCCCTCTTGCGTACCGCCAGCGGACTGGCCGTGGAGCTGGCGTGGCACAGCAGGGACGAGTAGCCGCCGTTGGTGGAGGATATCGTGCTGGTGTTGGCATAGAAATTCTGTGGCTGGTACTGCGCTGGGGCAGTCAGCGTGCTATTCGAGTCGATCTTCTGTATGAGATTGTACTCAGACTGCGGATACTTGCTGATGCTGGACGCATGCGAGGAGTCTGTGGACTGCAGCGATGCCTTCGATGTCAGTTGCGGCTTCGGCGGCGGCGGCGGCGGTGGCTCCTTCATGAGCGCCACACGACGCGGCGCGGCACGCGGTATGGTCGCGCAGTGGGTCGGGGAGGTGCCACCGCCATAGCTAACCGCACGACGATTGCGATCGTTTTCCTTTTCTCTGCAAACGAATAAGAGAACAAAAAATATCAGTTTAGCTCTCAGATTTAGTGCACTAACCAAAAGTTATTCTAAATTTATCAGTTTCTAAAAATAATAAATATATTAAAATTGGCAAAGATTGCTCTGGATTTTTAATTCCAAAAGTGTGGTATTTTTTTTTTTAGTTATTTATGAAAAATATAAATATATAAATATTTTTGTTACGAGTTAAAATCACAGCTAAGCTGCACATTTTCCATTAGAAATTAGAAACAATTTTTCTAATTAAAGAAAAGAATCTCTTTCAAAATTAAGAAATGAAAAAGACTCAACTTTTCTTCATATAAATTAGTTTTCTAAAAAGTCAGTTAAGCTAAAGAAAGGCAATTTTTTAAATTTCTAAACGGTATTTGTTTTAAGTGTGGGAAAAGAGAGTTTAGATATTTTTTTTAGTTCTCGTATTGAGGACACGGCCCACCTATAGTGTCGCCGTTGCATGGGCGGACTGAAGAAACAGTTGGGCGCCAAAGGCACAAAATAGCCCCACTGTGGTGGTGCTGAAGCTGCTCCTCCTGCTGCTGATGCTGCTGCCCCTGATCCTCCATCATGATAGACGCCCAGCTGCGGTGTCAGCTCCCTGGTGTGGCTGCCGGCACGCAAAATTGGCAACGAGATGCGCTGTGGTGCATTGCTTCTATTCCCCAGCTTTGGCTTTTGGTGCTTGCGATAAATGTGCTGGCGATGCTCAATGGAGGAGCTTGTCGTGGCATCCGAATCCAGTGTGCAATCAGAGTGCAGCACATTTTCGAGCGTGCCATCGCTATAGTCATCTTGGCCATAACCATTACCAGCACAATTACCATTACGATTTCGATGCACAGCATCATTGGCCTCCTCATCATCATCATCATTGGCGTCATCATTATCATCGCTGGAGCACTCGGGCACCGTGTAACAGGTATAATCGATCTGTGACATTATTTTTATATTGTTTTAAAATTGTTTTTCTTTATTTTTTTTTTGGCAATTTAATCGCACGTTTTTTTCACTGTCATCGCCCGTTTCTCAGGCCAATTTTATTTGTTTATTTGTTTAATTAGTTCACGACTTATTTGGTATTTGTTTGTTTGTATTCTTTCAGTTCTTTCAGTTTGAGCTGTCTTTGAGAAATGTTCAGCGACTACTTTAAGTGGTTTTTGCTACACATGCAATTACTCCACAACTTCCATTCTGACACATTCTGTGCTCCACTGACTTTTAACTTCTCAAAAAAAAAAGAAGAAAAAAAGTGAGTCCACACATTTATCATGTCTCCAGCCAGCACTTGGAATCTTGTGTCCAGTGGGTGCAATTAAAAGTCGTTTTGTGCTCGAAAAGTTGGCTTAATGAGGTGCCGAGCGGAAGACGACAACATTTGTCTATCCCCGTTGAGATATTTTTACAACCAGGTCGACAACTTATGTAATCCCCTTCCTCCTTAGATGGAGCAGAAATTAAGCTCAATTTTAGATTTGGAAGGCGACTTTTTGATAGGCGCAGCTAATTGTTGAACACAGGTTTTACTTGATATCTCTATAGAGAATGCATCTCGAAATGTACCTTAATTATTTATAATTTTGGTTTTTTTTGGTTTATTTTTCAATTATATTTCAATTATATTTAAGATTTAGAATCGTCATTGTCAACACACAACCTAAGCAACGCTTCTATACATATTTTTTTATATTTTTGCCAAAAATTTAACATTTTTTCAGTATTAAAGTTAAACTTCTCTTCATATTTATGTTTTCAACAATTTTATTCCATACTATTACTAATTATATATTCTCTTATTTTTTCCAATTACTTTCAAATTAAGCCAGCTAAACTTGTTTACCACAAACTGCATTATTTGCAATTCTCTTTATATTGAGCATATTTTCTTGTAAGTCAAAACTTTACTAAGTGAAAAGTTGTTACAAAAAAAATACAAAGATAAACAGTTGGTAAAAACCACTTAAAATAGAGTTTGGCAAAATAAAATATAAACTGTAGCTGAAAAATAGTTCATTGCGAATTGATGTGAGTGCAAGAGTGTCAACAGTGAAATTCATCATCAAAGCAATTAAGATGTCAACTGGAAAAGAAAAACCAGGAACACATTCAGCTGCTGCAGCTCAGCACAACAATTAGGAGCGAGGAACGGGGAGTGAGGAGTGCAACCAGTTTGCCATTATAATGTGGTGCAAAAAAATAATAATAAAAAATAAAAAATACGAGCGCCGTCAGTGTCACAGTCATAATGCAAAAGAGTTCAGAATGGAGATGAGTCGACAGAGGAGAGAGAGCTGGCGGAGCAGAGCTGGAGGTGCGGACAGATGGTGTTGGTAGACAGCCGACATGGTTGTAGACACGCAGCAAGCCGGATATGGCATGATTACAAGGCTTTGTTGTTGTTTTGTTGTGTTGTGTGCTTATGGTGATTTTATTGTCGCAATTATTTTAAAATTTGCGCAAATGAATAGAACCGCAGCATATTAACAAATGGGCTTGATTATTGTACATAAAAAACAGAAGAGAAATGGAAACAGTCGCAAAAACCGGAAGAGAGTCGAACAATAAAAAACCGCATTATCTGTCGCAGCTAAGCGATTAAGTAAACTTGGGAATTAGATTCCATTAGGCCATCATTTTAATCATATTGTAATTGCAAGAAAGTTATGTGTTTATTAACAATTAATTGTGCATTCTAGAAGAGTGCAATAACCTCGATAAGGAAACAAAACGAGTTCTTTTGCTGTGGACACATTTTATTAACTCTTCTTTAGATAAAAATACAATCTTTTTGTCTTTAGTAAATCGATGACAGCTTTCAGTGTATTTTAAAATTGTATACTGCATAACATTTTCAGTAAAACTGATTTAACCAATTGCAAAATAATTTCACATAAACACATTTTGGCCACCTTTTCCAAATTCATTCGATAAGTAAACATTTCTCTTTGTTTATACAAATTTTGTAGACTTTAATGATCTGTGCCAAAATTTGCTCATTTCATGATTCATCACTAACAAATCGCATTTGTCAACAAATCGCAATTTCCATTTGTTTTTCACTTTATGAATATTTAAAATATGATTGCCATCATTTCAGAATTGCTCGCTAATAATTTAATTGCAATAATTTTGATTATTAAATAATTGCAGATACACATTTGTATTTTTTGCCATAGGCAAACACATTTTCCACGAGCTGTGCGTTCATTAAATAGAATTACAAAAATAGGCGAGAAAACGAAAACGCCAAACGGAAAACGGAAAATTTTCGAAAAATTTAATTCACGTTGTTTGGGATTTCTTTCGAGCGGTGCCGCCGAATAAATGCGCTGACCGCCGGCAATTTTCGAACTGATTGCGAGCAGTGCGACAGAAATGCTTGCAGCCGGGGAGATGAGAGCAGATACACAACGGAAAGGAACGGAACGGAGCAGAGCGGCGGACTGCGGCGGCACAACCCCCCCGGAGACGACATGCGCGACAGACTCATGCCGGGTGCGGGGTAATAGGGGAAATGCGCCTAAAACAGAACAGACATTTTTGTCGAAATTGCTTAAAGTGTTCGGTCAAAAATAAAAGCAATAATAAAAAGCATTTTAGACAATTCAGCTGGATAACTAGGCGCATGAATGTGTGCGTGTATGCGTGTGTGTGTTGTGTGGCTGCGTGTGTGAAATGTCATGCGAAATAAATGTGAAACGTTTAAGTTCCTCTCCACTGCCCCCGATTGCCATCTCTCTCTTTCCTCTCTGAAATTGTCGTGACTCTTTAAAAAATACGCTTTTGTCTGTTGTTTAAAAATACATTTTCTCACTTCTCCAGAGCACTCCACAATTTCCACTTGTCAACATACCTGCCTGGATGCACCACCACCCGAAAAGATAATTTGTAGTTAACCGCGAATCTGTGCCATGGTTTATTGACATTTGTTTGCCTGCAGCCAGCCAGTTGGCGGCAATTGCTGTTATTAATCACAAGTGCAACCAAAGCTATTGAAGCGTATCACTCTATCGCTGTCTCTCTTCCTCTGTCTCTCTGCCTCTGCTGTTGCAGTTGCATTATCAATTACACTTGTTAATTAACGGCTCCGTTCGACACGTCATGGCTATGGATTAACCCGCATCTCAGCCCACTAACCAAAACCCATTCTATTCCCATTCCCATTCCCATTTCCATTCTCCCAAACCCCACATTTATCCATTTTGCCCACAATTGCCGGGAGGGTGACGATATGTATTTGATAACAATTGCATGTTGCCAATGTGCTGCTGGCGCACAATTGCAATTAAATCAGTTCTAAACGGGCGTTCACTGAAGCCAATTTCTGTTGCTGGTCTTTTTATTAAACCATGCTGGTTGCCGGGTTGCCTGGCTTACACCCTGTCTCCATTGCTGGCGTGGAAGGCGTGGTTCTTATATGGGTTGCGAATACCATAAAAATTAATTGAAGCAATGCGAAGAGATCTTGAAGATTATGCCATGAGGCGGTAGGTACATACATACATACCTCTATATATAGACTTATGTCTATATATATATATATATATATATAAATATATATTTACACATGTGCATAAGGAAACACGCTATAGATGCGTTTGCACGATAATTTGATACCCTGTAATCAGCTTGATTAGTGGGCGTTCTAATTAAGAAATATAATTAATAAGCTTGTTATACAGAGAAAAAATATATATAATATTTATGTAATATTTATATAATATTAATATATATATCTGTGTTGTCTGATTATTTTTAAATTTAATGAAGTGAAGTAATAATAATAGTTTTCCAAAGAAAGCCTTGAAACCCATTCGTTTTTATGTGGTAAATCACCAAATCTTAATTATCATTTAATTTAATTTTGACTGTCATTTAATTTTTTTTTTTACTTAGCCATATCGTTTTCATATTGCTTTCAATTGCCTGTCATCGCTGACTCGTTTGGTATTTCACAATTGCCAGCTTCTGCATTTTCAGTTAGTTGCGCATGCCGTGATTTATTGTGTCCAAGCCGTAATTAAACGGCATACCAAAGCTCAAAGACTAAGACTAAGAAAGCTCAAAGACTGAAGAAAAAAACGTAATTTTGGCATAGACAAAAAACTCCCAAGTAGCGCCAAGAGACAAGTGGCTGTATTATGTTCAGTTGCAAGACGCTAAATTCATTTTTTTTTTATGACACTAGCAGCAGCAGCAGCCGCAGCAGCAGCTTGTCAGCATAATTATAGCTACTGCTCAACTGTTGTGTTTGTCATTGTGTGGTGGATTTTCCACTTTGTTTATTTATTTACGACAATTTTCTCAGTCAGCTGTTGCGTTTTGGCAGCTCGGAAAGGGTTGCTATTAATAAATTGCAGTACTTAGGTGATTCTCTTGTTGTTGTTATTTATTTTATGATTATTAATTTTTGTTGTTGCTGTTGTTATTTATGGTGACAGATGGAGGGCAATCGGTTTCTAAGGGTTAGGAAGAAAAAAAATACACAATGAAGAGATATTTTTAATGGCCAGCAACATTTAGTGATGCTTCTAAAAACTGACAACACATTGCCAGCATTATTTAAACAGATTTCCAAAATATATAAATAAATAAATATATATTTTTTTCGTGTTTCCATCATGGAACATTTTAGTTTTCTAAGTGTTGTTCCCACTTGATTTATTGCTACACGTAGCATGAGTTATGTTGAGGAAATGGTTGAGGGAGTGACACAAAATTTGTGTATGTTTAAAACTAAATGTGAAATGAATTTTCTATAAAATTCTCATGGTTCAACAAAAGAATATTGGAACGAATTTATGGTTCATATGTTTAGACAAATACAATTAGTTCTTTAACCCTATAAAGCAGAAAATTGGTCAAGTATATTTTCTATGCCGATTTATGTTTTTCTGGTAATTTATACTTTTGTCAAAATGTTTTCTATTTTTAATAATGAATATTATTTGAATATAAAAATATATATTCCGACAGTAGAGCGAAATACTGTCGATTTTTTAATTTGGTTTAAAATGTAGTTAAGCTTTTAAGTGGCTAAATAGTTGTTGATTCCTATTCCAAATATTTTAAAATTCTTGGTGAATATCATTAAAAATAAAGCGATGGACAAATAATTTCTATATAAAAAAAAACGCATAATGTCAATTCATTGAAAAAAATCTTAAATGTGCCAATAAATACGACAACACTTTGTTTCATTAATCATAATTATATTTGCCACTGTGGCATATGTCAATTAGTCCACGTGCCACCAAAATGCTGTTGTCAAACTAAATGAACTGTTCAACAATTTCTGGGATCTCGGCTCACGAGTCGCCGATCTCTTTGGGTCTGTCTGCCTTTAAGTCTACTGAGTGCGATTGCATCTGGATCTCAGTTCTGCTCAGTAAATTATGAATAATTTCTTATGAATTATATTTCTTATTTTTCCCCTTAACTTCGTCGGATGCCACAGTTCCAAGTCATTTCGTTCGTTGCCTCTGAACTGCAAATTGCAACTGAAAATGCATCAGCAGCTGTTTCTCTCTATCTTTCTCTTTCTCTTTCTCGCTCGCTCTCTTTCTCACTTATGTCGCCAAATCGTGTCAGCGGGTTAAATTATTGTGACATCGTGTATTTTAATAATTTAGCATTCGATGGCCCAGAGTTTAATTTAATTATCAGCTAAGTGAATCAACTTAAGCGAGTAAGTTTTTAATTGGAACCGCTAAGAAACCTTTGCAAAAAAAACAATTTATTACTGACTTTTTAAAGCATGTTTAATCTTTGCAGTTTTGATTCATTTTGAAAAATGAACTTATTTTAAATTCTTCTTATTATAATTTTATTATATAGTATTTTTAGTAATTATTTTACAGCTGACAAAATATTAACATGTTCAGCAATTCATGGCAATAAAGATATTCCGAAGCATTGATTTTAGATTTGGGTGCTAAATGCCATGGCAAAGCTAAGATATAAATTCAATTATTGATTATAATTGTGAAATGTGGAGCGTAACATGGAAAACCCAAAAATTGTATAGCACAAGCCAAAGGCCAACAAAGATTTATCATCGTTAATTACATTTAAATCAGAGTATTTTTCTCACACGAAAGAAACGCATCAAAGGGAAATGATTACTTTGTAATCGGGTTTCCCATCAGCTTTGAACAATTGGTATTACGAACAAAAGAATGAAAGCTGCGATAATAATTTATATAAATGCTGATATTGATTTCACATGAGAAAATATTAAAGAGCTTTTGATGAAAGGTGTGTGTGCAACATGCGGCGTCTTTGAGATCAGCCGTTAATAAGGTAGATAATTAAGTGAGTACCCTAAATGGCTTAAAAGAGTGCAATGAAGCCAGAAATCAAACTAACTGTAAACTACACAATTGACTCACTTTAAAGCAATGAAGCACTTTTATAACAGTTGCAAAATCTACACATTTGGGCATTAGTTGAAAGCAAATCATTCAGCTTATGCATAGAAGTGGATTGAAGTGCGAATAGTCCCGATTATGTCATACTTCGCAAAAAAAAAAACCAAAACTTGATTAATATGGACATCATAACTATTTTACAATCAGTCATACCAGTTTTCATCAAGACCAGCACCTCAATTGGTACTAAAACTCAAGGTAAACTTTATTTATTATTTTTTTTAAATGCATTAACCGTTATTTGTTTTTGATTTTAGCAACTTTAACAAGTTCCTAACTTGTTTACACACTTTATGCATATGTTTAGTATATAATTAAACTTTTTTTATATTATATTTAGACATATTTTCATGCAGAAGTCAAACTGCTAAAACGTGTTGCAGCACCTGAAATATCATTTGAAATGGAAATATCATCGAAATCTGATGTGTCGAAAATAATGTGATGCGTTTGACACGCAAACTTTTGCCAAAAAAAAAAAATAAAAAAATAGATTTATAAACAAAATGTGAATGCATTTGACAAGGCGACCTTTGAACTTTTGAGCAAAAAGGTTGCTATGACTTTGACGTTTGGTAGAAAAATGTTTTGTTGATATTGATTAAGATTTATGGCAATAAACATAAACAAAAAGAGAGGAGCTTAATTATAAAAATAAATAGAAACTAAAAGCGACCGTAAAAACAAAACATTTCCAAATGTATCATTTTAATTATTAATTTAAATATTTTCTATAGTCTATATGAGCCACAATACTTTGTAATAAATGTTATACAACAAAACAAACTATTAATTATAAAATATTAAATAAAGTCAAAAATTCCAAGAAATTATACACGACACAAACCACTCAAAATCAAAACCTTGCAGCGCAGAAATTCAAGCAATCTCACAAAGCTTGCAGGCAAAATTGGCCCCAATTGTGCCATTAAAAATGCTCCGCTTTACCACTCGCAACGCGCAACGTGCAACTTGCAACTTACAACTGGCAGCAATATACAACTCAAAATTGCTGTTATGGGTGGATAGCAGGAAATGTACAAATTAGTGCACACAGCACATAGATTGAGTCATACAGTTGTGACTCGAGTTAGATACCTCCAATCAAAGCTGGCAACAAAGCTATTTTTTTTTTTCTGCCATTTTGGCCGCCTCTGGCTAGGGCCATCCACCAAATTTGAGACCACACAATCAAAACCAGTGGCAATTTAATTTGCGCAACGAATGTATCGGAATTATCTTTTGGCTTTTGGGTTCGCCAACTAATTAGCTGCTGTAGGAAATATTATTATGATGATTTTTTGGTGCGTTACTCTTCTGGATTCTCTATTGTTTATATTTTTTAATTTTCTCGTCTAATAACGCAAAGGTTCAGAGTTCAATCAATTGCAAGACAATTAAAAGCAACATTTTGAACCCGAATGCCCCAACAAATGGCGAGAGTCCAATTGCAACTTGCCAACGTTGGTAAGAAGCCAAAAAAAACCAGAGCAGCTGCAAAACCAAAACAGAATTAGCGAATGGGTAGAGAGGGGACGAGGTGGTCAGATTGGAGATCGGGTAGAGAAGAGCGACAGCTGTGGCATCGGCGGCGCGTGTTGCCAATTTATCTTGAGCGAGTGCCCCGCCAAGTTGCAGATTTGTAGTTCAGCTGCCTCTCCGACGACTACTCGGACTCTGCCTCTGACTCACGGAGTTAATCCTGTTTTTCTTTTCTTTTTCGTCAGCTTGATTAATGGCTCAATGCGCTGCCCTCGCCTGGTTGGGGTATATGAATAGTTCGAGGAAGATCAGCCATATGAGAAATTAATTTAAGTGATTAGGTGCGAAATGTAATCTAACTCGAGAAGTTTGCAAATGGAGTAACTTAAGTAAAAACATGTTATTAATCTTTCTGCATGCATAATTTTATTAATAGCTTCATTTCACCATGAAAATTGTATTAAAAACGCAAAATTTGTGTGGCTATTTACAGTTTAGCAAAGTTACTACTTGATTTAGGTTTCTATTTTTAAACTTCTTTTGGTCTGATGTTAGTTTTCGATTAGATCTATATTTTTAAGCTATAAAAAGGTTGTTTTTAAGCTTGTTATCATTTTAGTTTATGCAAAACTTTTTTAATTTGATCTGTATGAAACATGTTCTTATGTTTTGTGATATTAAAGCGAATTAAGTGCATAATGAAATATGTTTAATGTTAAATATAATAATATAATATAATATAATATAATATAATATGATATTATATAATATAATATAATATTGTATAATATAATATAATATAATATAATATAATATAATATAATATAAATATAATAATATAATAAAATATAAATATAAAAATATAATAAAATATAAATATAATATAATAAAATATAAATATAATATAATAAAATATAAATATAATATAATATAAATATAATAATTTGGATTGTATACATCAAGATACTTTAAGATTCTTCCGCGCAGGGCTTATTTCTAAAAGGTTATCTGACAATTTATTCTTTTACTCTCTATACTAAAAACAACACAACCATTTCTTCAAAAGCTTTGTTTTGCCTGACCAAGTTGCTTTGTTAATAACTGGTTCAAAGTTGGCACGTCTTTGGTATATAAAGATATATCTACATGTATATATAGATAATAAAAAAACAAGCAGCAAATACAAAGTTTTTCAGCTGTCTGGCAGGCTGCGTCTGTTTCCTTATTTCTGCTTCTGTCTTTATTCCGTTGCCTGTGCAAAAGTCCTGTCCCGTCCTGTCTGTTCCCCCCTCGCTTGACAGGCTTGCTGCATAGTTTTTTTTAATATTCACTAAAGCTGCAGTGTTGCATGTCAGCTAATTTCCATGCACAGCTGCCAAAAAAAAAAAAAATAAAAATAAAATTGAAGCTGCCAGCTAAATTGTCCGTTCGGCGTCTATTAAGATTTCATATGTGGTTTGTGTTTAAAGTTGCTCTTTGATGAATATGCAAATTCCTGGTCAGATTTCACTACTGCTTTTTTTTTATTCAAATGCTTCGCGTGCATTTCCTACTCATATGCTAATTTTACATATGGCACACAACACTTTCTGAATGTTAACTAACAATTTGAGCCCCAAACCAAATGCTTGGTAACATTATTAAATGCATATTACGTTATTACCTTGTAGCGTGTTGGCCTATTCTGGGACTTTGTAAGTTTTCGTTGCCGTAACTTGTGATTTGGTTTTCTTTTTGGGGTCAACGAAGCTTTGGGCGCCCCCTTTTTGCATTGCTCCCAATTAGTGTAATGAAAATACGATAATTTATGAGTCAAGTGAGCTTACCAATTTTAGGCTGCAATTGAAAAAGTTAACGCCCAGAAATATATGTATATATATATATATATATCTATTTTTTTTTTTGGCTGTTTTGCATTTCAAACTGAAGTTGGCCAAGGCTCAGGCTCAGACTCTGGCTCTCAGTCTGGCTCGTGCCTTGGCGCTGCCCCCGCAGGCTAGGCTTTGTTGTTGTGAAAGCCGAGTTGAGAACTCGGCCCAATAAAATTGCATAAAAATGCATTTATTAATGGTTCGTAATGATTGCAGGTGGGCCACCCAAAAAAAAACAACGAAAAAATTATAAAAATGATAACTACAACCAAAACTTGAAAATAAATAAAAGTGGGCAATGGCGCAACGCCCACAAGTTGAGCAAGTCGCTCGATCATATTAAAAAAAAACGCGCTAAAATATTTGCGTTTTATGCCCGTTATATTTTTGGGGCGTTGTGGTGTTGCAACGCCAATCTGATAAACATAAACGTTTAATTAGAGCACTAAATACATTTTTAGTAGTCATAATACCAAATCAAAATCAACAAAAAAAAAACAAAAAAAAAGGGGGGCAAACATTTTTATTGGCTTTTTCACATATTAATTTATCACTGTGCAGTATTTATTGTCTTGGATTTTGGCACACAGTTTGTCAACGCAAGCCGCTGACAAAACATAAAAAACAACAACAGAAAAAAGAAAACAAAAAAAAACGAAAGACTTAGACAACAAACTTGTTTCTTTGTTCGCTTTTGATTTCCATGAAAGAAAAGCTTTTGCTCAATCACATTACATTATTAGCGATTCGGCTTCGTCCAGATTTTGCTTTGTTTCACGATTGATAAATATTGTTTAGAGATTTTATGGTTAAAATTAATTAATTTTTGTCAATGTAAACCATAAAGCTTATTTGGAATGCATTAATTGCGATACGATTTGTAAAATTGAATTTAACTAAGATATTACAAACATATATTTCACTCTTGGAAAAGCTACAAATTTCCCATTAAATTTTCGTATGGGAAATCGGCTATTTGACTAGTTATTCATTTAGCTTCCGCGGGCACAAAAACTTTGCTCTTTAGCCGTTTTTGGCAGCAAGCTGTTTATAAACTGTATTTATTGGTTCGTCATTTGATAGTTTCTCATGCATTGTTGTTATTGTCATGATAAAACCATAAGCAGTCGATCGTTTGATATTTCCAGCAAACAATAACAACAGAAGAAGAAGACGAAGACGAAGAAGAAGCCGAAGACGAAGAAGAAGACGAAGCAAAGGCAAACAAATGAAGCCCCCTCTTTATGTATTTTAATAGCTGTCTTCTCTTTTTTTTATTTTTTTTTATTGTTATTATAATCGGCTGGCAGGTCGAACGTGACGTAATCTCCGTCACTGGTTACACCTGTTTCTTCGCGCTAAACCCTGTTACATCGTGTAATGATATGCCACCAGCGCCCAAAATTACAAAAAAAAAATAAATAACTGTATAGTTCAATGATGTTTCCTTTGCCGCAAAGTTCATCAAACGCAAAGGCATGCAACTGCAGCAACAACAACAACCACAACTGCAACTGCAACTTCAGCTGTTGTCCAACTACTTATAATTTGCAAGTCTTTTGATGTTTGCCTGTTCGACTGCAACATAAGTAATAGGCGGCCAAGCAACAAATAACTGTTGATTTGTTTCTTTTTTTTCGCCTAAGAGTGAAAAACCCACAACAATGAAAACAACAACAACAACTGTTATCCTGACTGTGCTGTGAAATCTTTAAAATATCATCAATTAAAAACTGAGTTTAGTGAAAGTTTTTCGCACATGGATAATGCGTAAGAAATTTCGCAATAAATATGTGCAAAAAAAGTGTGTATAAAAATCACACGATTTATATATATATATATATATATATATGTGTGTGTGTGTGTATATATATATGTTAATTTTTATGCGTTACGCCTGTAAGAAAAAAAAAAAAAAAAAACTATCAGCCATGCGACAAATTGCCATCAATTCATGCGATTGTTGACTCTTTAACTTCATTTGCATACGTGAGCTGCTCTGAGCCAGTTTTTTGTACCGATTACTTAAAGCAACGGTGAAGCTACAAAAAAAAAAGATGTTAAAAACAAAACTTACAAACAGAAAAAAACAAGCCTTGATTTTGATCGAAAGTGAAATCTTTATGGTGATTAAAAGAAAGCGTTTCACTTGCCTCATTAAGTTGTAGGAGTTTTGGATTGGCTTGCTCAATTTGTAAATTTTGTAAACAGCTTTGATAAGCTCGATGATTATATTCTAATTTTTTCGTTTCGACGATGTTCGTTATTTATGGCCAAGTTGTTGGAATTAGCAGCTAAGCAATTAGTCGAGTTTTAAGCTGTCAGCAAATCCAGTTTTGCACACACTCAACTGTGGGCGAAGTGCTGTCATCGTATTTAATGGGATAATACTAAATAAAGATGTTGTCTCATTTCAAATAAATGACATTAAAAGATTACACGTAAAGGTTCAAAGGCTGCAACACTTTTGGGTCGGGTGTGAAATGTTTTCTATGATCACAATGCACGCACTTCATTAGGCCAGCTTAACAGATGGGTCACTTTATTAGTGAAATCTGGCAACTAAATATGGTTGAAACTGTTAATTAACTCAACTGGCCAAATAGTGGGTGCCATATAATCAAAACATAATTTATAACTCGAATAAATGATATTCCTTTCTATATGGAGTTTACTGTATGCAATAATATATTTAATATTTAATTATGATCAAATATCAACCCATTTTGGAAACTTTCAAATAAATATGATTTATTAGACTAGACCTTAAAAATGTTTTCACTTCATAAGTTGAATTTTTTGGTGGCTTTTAAATAAAAGAAAATATTTGTATTTGTATCTGTTGATAATAAATAACAAAAATCTAAATTTTAAATTATAATATGAATAGTTTAAGGCTATCAAAATTAAGAAAGTATTAAGCAAAGAAAATTTTACTTTTTAATTATACAAATTACGTCTAAACATTAAGGGAAAAAAGCTTTAAAAACTTTATTAATTACATTTCATTCAATATTAAGCGCAATTTGGTGCACATTCCTATATTTTGAAATAAAACTATATTTAAATAAAAACAAAAATATTTTCTTTCTCTGCGCTCTTTGGAATAAAATGTAATCAACTTATTAAACAATACAACAAAAGCAGAAAGTTTGTTGTTTATTTCTTCAGCTGTGTCCATGAAATTCTCAAGTTGTATCCGTTTACATTTGAGTCGATATCCCATGGGTAATTATAATCTTATGGGAAGTTAATTAAATCTTGTTGCCTGCCTATAAACTTGCCATATTCTTTATGTAAGAAATGATGTCTGCAGTTTGAAAACGTGTTTACCACACACACACACACACACAGCAAGTGCTGGCAAGAAACCAAAAAAGTGTTGCACAAACACATATACATGCCACTGAGCAGAAGAAAAAAATCATTGCAACTGCGAGTACAGCTTGAATGTCATAATTATTTGGAGTCATTAAACTTTAAGAAGCCAAATCTCGACCACATATCAAGAAAGCTAGTCAGCTTTATGTGCTGAACAGGTAACAAAATTTAATTCAAAAGATTACAAAAAATATGAATTATAGCCGAAACGATAAGGAAATTATGTATTAAACACATCAGCAATTCGACGGGCAACATGATCGTAAAAGAAATAAAGTCGAATGAACGACGGAAAAAAATTACCATTTAATGTTGGAAAAAAGTTAACAAGTTGCCGGTGACAGCAAAAACTGCAAAATCTGCCACACCAACCGATTTTTTGTGGTTGTTTAACTGAATTAAATATTGCGCAATCTGATGCTGTGTGTGTGTGTTTGTGTGTGTGTGTGTGTGAACTGAAACTCGCCCGTGTTCATTGGCCATATAAATGGTAACAACTGTGGCGATCATCGAGACGTTTGCAGTTGCTGTTGTTGTTGTTGTTGTCCAATTGACTTCCACAAATGGCTTAAAAGTGCTCATGACCGCAAGTAATAAAATAATTTTAAAGCAAAAAAAAATTGCTGCATAATTCACACCTACAGTTGAGTAAGTTTCATGGCTAACATGAAAGAGGCAACACTTACTTCTTGCATAACTGAACTAATTCCTTGGGTTAAGGGCAAGAAAAAGGCAACAGAAATGAAAAAAAAAACCGCTGTGATTTTCGTGTAATTAACTTTTATTTGTTGGCCACAAAACGTTCATTTTGGTTACAAGGCAAGCATTTATTACAATATTGTAATTAACTTGTATTATCAGTCAAGTAAGAACTGATATGTTTATATTTTTAGATTGTATAATTTATAACTGAAATCAATTAATGATCTGAGACAAACACAAAAATTATGGGTTATAAATGAAAAGCTAACTCAAACACGAATTAAATTGTATTAGGAATATAGCCCTTAGTTGCCTTTTTAAAGATATTCTTGAATAATTCATTTAGAAAAAGCCTATTTAGTTTTTTTTTTTACAAAACAAGAGCAAGTTAATTCCCGAGCAATGCATTTTCAATTTAGTTCCCTAAGCATAAGTTCAAAATTAGAGAATGTCTCTGTTGGAATAATTAATAAATAATTAATTAATAACTAGGAAAGTTGGAATTATTAATTAAGTATTTATTAATCATAATAATAATAACATAATTCAAAATATATTAAATAATAATGCGTTTTAACAGGAATATATTCTTTGCCTTGCTTATTCGCTATAGTTTCCAACTTCCCAGTTGTTAACAATTCCTAAGATTTTCTCAGTCATGGTTATGGGATTTGAGCAACCCAAAAAAAAGAGCAGCAGCTTGCAAAACAGTTTGACATAGCAATCAAAATTATGGCAACTTATAATTTACGACTGACATTTGCCCTCTGCCCGTATGAGAAAAGTTGTGGTCACTCGCCCAGCGCAAAAAAAAAACAAATCGAACTACTAACAAATTGTAATTGTAGTTTATGCACAAGAAACTCAGCAACAACAATGACAACAACAACCATGACAACAACAACCATAACAACAACAACAATCACAGCAGCAACAGCCAACACTCCACGTTGTCAATTTAAGGATTGGTCAAACGTGGCGTATACACAATTTGTTCCGGCAATGCTCAAATTGCAACTGCAACTGACCAAGATTAGTGAACAATTTTGGTTAGGAAATTGCTACAAGTTAATTCCACTTGTAATTGCTGACGGTCTAATTTAATTTACGTAGTTGTTTTTTTTAAGGGCGTATACAGAAAAAATATACATAAAACGGAAAACAGAACCAAAAAAAAAATGTATTACAAAAAGTGCAATTGAAAATTACAGCAAACGTTGGCAATTGGTAATTTTAGAGTGCAACTTAAATTGGCTGTCAAAGTTGCGATTGAATTGATTTGGATTTGATACGAATTAAATTGTAAATTGACACCTTTTCTGGCTGCCGTATTTGGCTTTTTAATTGCAGGTTCAGCTTTAGTTGAGCATTTATATATTATATATTTAAGACTTACTTGTCAATGTAATCGATCGTTTCGATTTCCTTTTGTATTTTTTCCTCACTTGGACTGTTCTCCAGATTGGCGGCATCTGTAAGATGAAGGGTAAAGATTTAATAATGAGAAATACGAATGAAATAAATTAGCTTTTAAGAAATATTACAAATATAGAGGCGAACTGTCATTTTCTACTCCCGATTGTTGCAACAAGACACATGTGAGTAAGTTCCAACATTTATCAAGTGAATGGACAGTTGTTGTACATAATTAGCATATTACAATTTATAAATGTTATTACTTATCTGTGGTTCATGGTGACCAAAACACGATAAAAGTGTTATAGTTACACGAATGCTTTTCAGAATTGTAAACACAAATGCCACTTAGCCAAGACTTACATAAATTAGCCGTACCGTTGGCTTATAAATCATAATTAGCAAAACAACTAGAGCAACACACACACATACACACACTCACATACATACACATACACACACACGCATTTACTTGTCCATTGGAATTGCAAATGAAATACAAACATTGCAAATTACGCACCCATTGAACGACAATAACAAACATTGTCTGGGGCCACAGTAATATTTAACCTTACAAGCAGGTATGCATACATACATATATATATATATATATATGGTTATATTTGACTTGATTTATGACACAACAGTCAATCGAGCAACCAACGCAATTGTTCCCACTCTTGAGATATATGTGTATAAATCTGTGTCTATTTAAATGGATCAGTCAATATGCCGATAAATGTCAATCAGCGCTGATTGGTAATAGACAAGGGCCAAAAGAGACACTTGAATACATGTGAGCCGCTCAAAATGATTGAAATCATTTAATAGAAACAATCTGAGATTACACTAACAGAAAAACGTACGACTTTTTTTGTTATTTATATGTTATGTAAAAAGTAAATGTAAATGCAAATTAGTTGTAGAACAATTGCCATTTTAATAATCATTCCTGCTGTGAACTATTTATTGTATTTATGACATTTTTGTTCAATTTTTATAGAATATCTAAAGGAATATTTAAAAAAAAATTATTTGCATTTGTTTTTGCATTATTATTACAATTGTGCAATACCAGTTTATATTTTTTTTTACATTCTTTCAAATTTACTTGCGGCATAAAACATTTTTAGACAGTTTTGCTCTCTGGCCAACATTTATTTTACAAAAGTTGTCTTTAAATTGAAATACACTTTTATTACAAAAAATACATATATATTTTAAAATTGCAAAAAATTTGAATATCGTTTGGTTCTTTTTGTTTTATGTAATTTTTCGATTACATCAAATTATTACTTATATTTAAATAAATGTAATAACATATTTCGTGCATTTTAAACTAAATTTAAAGACATAAAAAGATAGCACAAATTGAGATATCAAACCAACGATTTTCAAAGAATTACAAGAATTTAATATTTTAAAATAGGATGATAACCAAGCCAATGAGATAGTAGTAAAGCCTTGTCTAGGTAAATATGGACATAGAGCAATTTGTAAAATACATGTGGATTAGAGCAACAACAAGAAAAGCAACAACTGCAACGAAAATAGTAGACACATTAAGAACTTGCCACACAGACACACTGGCAACAAAGTGGTACAAGCAAATAAAAGTTGAATGTGTGTGTGTTGTGTGTGTGTGTGTGTGTTTGATTATAGATTGACTGGGGTATGTACGGGTCTACTGTGGCTGCGGCAAACACTTCAAGTTCAATTGAAAAGCGGCTGTCTGGCCAAAAGATCAAATGAGCAACGGAGAGCAGGAGAACAGGAGACCAACAGACCCAAAGACCAACCGCATGGACAGACAGTTGTTATATATACACACACACACACACACACACACACATACATACATATATATATATATATGTCTCGTCTGATGAGTGACTTGGCTGGGACTGGGCTGGGCTCAGCTGTTGATAGCTTTGTTGCCATATCTTGGTAGTTGCTATAGTATCTGACGTGTTTTGTTTTTTTTTTTCTTTTACGGCCTGGCCAAGTGAGTGACTCGATGTGTCTCGGTCGTGTCTCGGCTCACTTTGCGATTTTATGCATGCAAATTAGTTTTTGAACCTGTTGCAATTTTGTTGCTTTTGAAGTTGCTGTTGTTGTTGCTGTTGTTGTTGCTGCTGCCAGTGGTAACGGCGCCCTGAAGTGGCAGCCACAAAATGGGCACGGACTACGCTTGCCAATTGGTATTTGCGCCCAGTTCCCATGCAGCATGCTAATTGAGTTTTGAAGTGTAGCGCAGAAATCACTAAAACTAAAATAAACTCATGGAATATTGTGCTCCAATTATTGGGCCTGCACTCGCCGAGTGGTCTGGCCTGAAATGCACTCGTGCATATCCTAGAGACATGCGTGAGAATATCAACATAGAATTTCTCACGGATCTCAACCACAAAACAGAGCAAACAGTGCAAGCCGAGACAAAAAGAGAGAGAGAGTGAGAGAGAGAGAGAGAGAGAGAGAGAGCAGAGAGAGGAGAAAGGGGAGCAGGGCGTTTGTTGTCGTACATGGAACAAATTTATGCGCCGCCAGCAAAAACTTTTAGCCATTCGTCGAGAGACAGACAGACAGAAGAGGCACAGGGATTGCCACTTGCCAGTTGCAAGTTGGCAGTAGGCATGCTGATTTTGAACTTGTAATGTTTAAACATAACAGCAACAACAACAACATTCAACTATATACATATAACATATAACATATAACATGCTTAAATTACACACAATACATAGCAATAGTTAAGTGCTGCTCCAGGTTGGGTTACCTCCTCGTCAGTGTTTGGTTGATTGTGGATATATATATATATATATATACATATATGTGGAGGAAGGAACTTTGCATGTTCATCCATGCCACCAAATGTAACCGAAGGCGTCGTCAGCACATTTTCAGGCTGTTGCACTCAATTCTGTTGCACTAAGCCAACAATTTAAGTTTTTCTTTATTTCTCTTTAGTTTTAACGACTTCAACACGCCCGAATTATACTGATTCTGATTCTGTTGTTAAAGTGCTTTTGGGCATATATTTATAAAACTAAGCAGCTAACAAATTGTCGAAATCAATTTGCGAATTTTAATTAATAAATTCAATCGCCAAAAAGTAGCGAATTAAATGCAAATTTAGTTCAACTATCAACAATGATTTGATAACTTTTTTATGCAAATTTTAGTCGCATTTGTCAGCTATATAATTGAGTAGTTCGATAACAAAATAATATTGGCTAATTTGCTAATAATATAAAAGACAAATTAGCCTTTCAGCAAGTTTATAATAAATTTAAACGAATCACACAATTTCCAAATGCGAGTAATTAAAGATAATCATTGTGTGATTAAGTTGTTGCAATTCGAATTTGCAATTTAATGCGTATATTTGAGATCAATATAATAAAATTATCTGTGTATTTAGAGAATCAAAGTAAACGTTTGAAAATTGTTTTTAATTACTACAAATTTATAAATAATCGTTAGCATTTCGAAAACGTGTTTAAATTGAACATTTCAAAATGATGTACAAAATTCATAGCTAATTTAATGATTATCATTTCACAGTTTTTACTACTCTTAACAGACTATTAAATTGTTGACACTGAGCATAAAATTATTTAATAGCCCATAAATGACTGCGTGACGATTAGTTGTGTACTCTAAACTTTATTGTTGATTCACGCAAACAAATATTGGTCAGATTCGGATTGTGGTCGCCTCAGAAAAAACTTGAGCGAAGACAATGGGATGCCAATGCCCTGAAGGCAATCAAGAGATGAATGCAAATGCAAAAACCACAAAAGTATAGGTTGAGTCAAAAAAAAAACGCTTTAGGCCAGAACTGTATTAAAGAGTCAGCCAAATCAGCGATACACACACACACACACAGACAAACGGAAGCGGAAATATCTGAGCCAAGTTACGGCAATTTGCGGTTTTAATACTCGTCGGTTGATCTTCAAAAGTGTAGGCTAGAAAATAAACAGTTTTATGATGCTGTAATTGAGAGCTGCACATGCAACCAGACGCACTGCATATGGGAAAGAGAAAAGAACTGCACTTTTCTCAGACGAGATTTATAAAATATGCAAAGAGGTTTTTGAGGAATATGCTGGCAACACTTTGTGGTTTAGTTAACGGCAACACGCCCAGCTGCACCAGCCAAGCCAAGTTTACAATTACCAACATAAATATTGCACTGAGAAAGCAAAATACCAAAGAATAATATAATAATAATCAACGTGGGAACATTATTTCAAGCATGAAAATATTGAGGCATGATTATTGAGTGAGAGATCATTATTACAATTATCATAAATCTTATTTAACAAATTTAACTTTACACTGAGAAAGAGAGAGAGGGAGAGAGTGAGGGAAAAGGGGCAGACTGCTCGAATTGTAAATAAGTTTCAAATTGAAACACAAATGCAACGTGTAAATAAAAAGACCAAAAAAAAAAAAAAGATAACAATATAAATATATGTGACAAGAGTCCAAATATGAAACCACTTAAAGTAGCTGGGAGTTCAGCCCCCAGCAAGCGACCCACTCGTAAATGGCAGACAGTCAGACAGAGGCACAGACAGAGGGACGGACTGAGGGACTGCGGGGCAGACAGCTGAACCTACAGACAGATAATGTCGCTCCAACTTTGGTCGAGTGTCAAGTTACCCCGAACGTTGTCGTTTGTCGCTTGACAGCAAACAGTAACACACAAACACACACACACAAAAGCCAAGAAAATCGAAACAAAATAAAAATTTACTGTACAATTGTTGCAACAATTACGCGGCAACAATGCTATCTGAAAAAAAAAGCCGCAAGTGACATAATTTTTAGAGGCTAAGGCGATTTACACAGAGCGCCAGACAGCCCAGGGAAATGAATACCCCCAACCGTTGTGGCAAGTACTCGAATCCACTCAAAGCATATACATATATAGATATATATAAATATATTTTCTCAATTAGAGAAGAATTGTGCAATTTAGTGAAAGAGACGACTTATAAAAGTTGAATGAGCAAAGAGATTAACTCGATGATATTTAAGATGAAGTGTGAAATGCGATACAAATCGACAAAAGAGTTCGCTGGGAATGTGAATGGAATTTGCTGGTAAGTAAATTTAATATAATATAACATAATATAATAAAATATAATATAATAAAATATAATATAATAAAATATAATATAATAAAATATAATATAATAAAATAAAATAAAATATAATATAATATAATATAATAAAATATAATAAAATATAATATAATATAATAAAATATAATATAATAAAATATAATATAATAAAATATAATATAATAAAATATAATATAAGAAAATATAATATAAGAAAATATAATATAATAAAATATAATATAATAAAATATAATATAATAAATATAAATATAATAAATATTTAAAAAAGAAAAATTCGTTTTCAATAAGGAAGTAGCTGTAATATATAATATATATATGCAACCAATTTAATTTCTATTTAGAAAATAAACAAGTAGCTGTAGATGATAAAAACTCGTAAAAACTAAAACCATTCACTTTAAATTAAATGTAATCTTAAAATTGTAAGTTGTAATTATAATTTTAAATTTAAATTTACAGCCTTTTTAAAAATATTCTCCACTGTTTTTTATATATTAAATGGCATAGAATTATTTATAGCAGAGATGTAAAATAAGCTTTTGCTGTCACGCAAATAAATGAGTTATAAAAATTGATTTTATTAACAAGAATACCAGTTTCATTTGACGGTTCTTGTTTCTAAGTCTAGATTTACATTTCAATTTGCATAATAACCCATTAAAAACAGTTTCTTAATCAGCCTTTAAGCACGCAATGTAAAAATTAATTTTGTTGATACGCATGAAATAATTAAAGAGTATTTAAATAAATAATGTGTCGCCTTTCCAACTGTGCGCATAATTAATTAACTGCATACTTTGAGAGCAGAGTTTACAAATTATTCATTATAAATTCAACGTTAAAATATTTTTGTAAGCCTTACCACAAAAAAGAGCGAACGGATTAAGTGCAGGCTGCGGCTGCCGCACGCTTTGGCCATTTGTCACAGCCATAATGAGCGGCTTTCGATGCAGTCAGTCAAATGAATTGTTTAAATTCCCCAAACAATGTGCAACAAAACAAACATAAATATGCACAACAAATTTGACGCAACGCAGCGTCGCACAAACTGTCAAAAACTGATTAAATGGGGCTTAGCCAAGTGTCGGAGTGGCAGAGTGTCAGAGTGTGGCAACGTCAGCTGTCGTGCCCCAAAATTTAGCTGAGGGATTAACGTGCTGAGATAATCGTTGATCTGTTTTAGATTAAGCGAGCCGACAGACTTTGACCCTGACTCACCGACAGTCATCAATCTGTGCAACTGCGTCATGTTAATCAATTTTATTAGCATTTTGTTGCTACAACAACATTTTTTGTAAATAAATACATTTTGTTCGATTTGCATGTTCCGCCTTCAACTGTCTGTTGGGGCACGAGTGCTGTAGCACTTTTTCAAGACCAATTTCAAACATCAAAAGTCAGCTTTCGAGTGCTTTCGAGTGCGGCAACTCATCAAAGCTGCGATTAAAAAAAAAAATAATAAATTATGAATGAGCCTATTTTTTTTATAGCATCTTCCATTATGAATGACGACGCGGATTTGTTCTGTAAATGGTTTCTCTTTCTTCATGTTTAAACTTAATTTTGTGGTTTGTCTGCCAACAATTACAATCAGTTTTTTGAAGGTTGCCAACCATTTTAGGCCTCGATTTGAAAAGTGGCGATCAATTCGATGGCACTTCCATTTGTAGGCATATAAATTCAAAAGGGGCCTCAACATGAAAATAAGGAACCGCTCGAAATAAGAGGAAATAAACATAAAACAAAAATCCATAATTAATTATTCACAAATTGAGTATGTGCATAAATCTAAAAGTTTCTGAAGCAACGCTATCCAATTTGTAGCTGTCTGCGATTTTGAGAATTCTACAAGTATAAATAATTATTGAGATTTTGATTAACTTCACTAGTTAAAAATTTCGGAAATATTTACTTAAGTTTTTGAACATGACTAACGCTTTTTAAACTACTGCAATGTAATAATTAATTGTTAACTTGCTTTTGTAATTATAATTTCTCAAGTGTGTTCATGTTTACACATTTAAAAAATGTGGGTGTGGTGCCGATAAAAAAAATAGCTTAAGGCATTTCTCATGAAATCGCAATTGTTTCAAGTTAAAAATGCGATTTTATGAAATTATAAACTTGTATTGAAAAATCACTTATTCAATTAAATTATTTATTTAATAAAAATTATTATTTTTTGTTATTTGGATTATGTTTGTATACAATAAACCCATTAAATATGGGGAAAAAATGTAGAGAGAAGTTGTTAAAAGTTAAAAGTAAGGGCAAACGGAAGTATATATAAATAAATATATATATATAGTTAAGATGCATCCCTTAAATCCCAACAAATATGAAATATAAATACATATAAACCACTTCTTTCGTTCTTTTCTTTGATATTCAACATGAAATTGCGAACTGAAATTAACCTCATTTAATTTGACAGATCTCGTTTCCTTGCAAATAATATTTTGTATTTGTATTTGTATTGCACTGCAACATATTTGGCAGCAACAGAAATCTTTTGTAATCGGCTCAAGGATAACCCCAGCAATTTGCAACACAACTCGTGCTATTGACAGCTGACATTACAACAAGTGCTTGTTTTCTGTAATTGCGTTGCTCGACTTGAGTTTCAACCCTGACAGAGCTCGGGGCCATATGACATGTGCCGTGTGCCATGTGCCTGACTCTATCTAATACGTATATATATATATAAAAGTATGTATATATATATATCTGATATATGCACCTTACTGCTCTTCCTTCCTGTTTAGCAATCAGCTCGTAAAGGAAATTTGATACACCCTCTCTTTTGGTCTGCTGTTGCAGATGTGTGTCGAACAACCCTTTTGCATGCAACAACCCATGCCGCAACTCCTTTCCCCAAACGACACACGCGAAATAATAATAATCCCTTTTTTTCGTACAGCTGAGTGCGAAAATTTTGCAATTTCACCAAAAAAAAACAAAAAAAAAAACAGAAATGTTAAAAATGAAAAAACGTATAGAAAAATTATTCATATGATATGACAGAAATTTGCTAGCTGCAGCTGTTGCCCCCTGCACGCTTCACTGCATCCATGCAACTGTGTCCATGCTATCCAGTTATCCATCATGCTATCTAGTTAAGTCGAAGACGACGATGGCGCATAAATTATAAAAAATAATAAAACACACACCTGACTTGCCTGGATGCCATCGAGGATTGGGAACATGTGCTAAACCATTGCTCCAGATATAGGGAGGCTACTACATGATGGAGTCTCCGTCACGCTGGAGAGATGTCTGTCAGCTCATCATAAGCATACAGACGGATCTGAGATTAGGCGAAACTAAGCAGCGAGTAAAGCACATTTTCCCGATCCTCGATGCAATCATTTAAAAAAAATGCTTAGATGCAGCACAGTAATTAGATTCTCTCTTCTGCTATAATTGACCAATTATTACGAATTAAATTAAAAGAGTAAAATAAAATTGTACGTAAAAAAAAGAAGAAAATTATAAAAATAATAATTTGAAAAAGAAAAAACATTGACTAATTAAAAACAAATAGAAAAACAAATGAAATAAACTTACTGCCTCTCATTTTGCCCCAACAAATTGCAATTCTTGGCTGATTTAGGCCATTGCCAGATGCATTTCTCGAAAGGAGAAAAACAGATGCAGATGCAGATGCTGAAGCAGGCATCAAACTGGAACGTGCGAATAAAGCGTTTCAAATGGCCAACTCGTAAATCGGAACATTAGGCTAATTTTCTAAAGCGGCACACAAATGCCATCCATACTGGAATAGAAAACTGTAAAAACGGCGAGAGAATAAAATACGGGGCAGACACAAATACAAATACAAATGTGCAAAGTGCGATTGTCGAAGCGGGCCCATTGACAGCTCCATTGAACTTGGGTTCAAGTCGTTGCCCCGCTTCTGATTGTAATTAAATCAACATGTAAGGCGAGGGGTGTTGCACACAAAGCGTTTGCCGCCACCGAAAGAGTTGCCCAATTTGTTTGGCTAGTGGTGACAAAAAAACTAAAATAAAAAAGCACAAGAAAAAACGAAACAAACCTCAAAACATTTAAAGGCAATTATGAACGTTTGCGACTTGGCTCTAGGGTGATGCTGACACGGTAATTGTCGACCTAATTGCACTTGGCCGGTTAATTGCGTTTCAGTTGTCAGGCCAAGACCAAGTGTCGTCTCGGTATTACTATGCTGCATGCTACATGCTGCCCATGAAGGTTGCCTCCTCACAACTGGCAACAACAACAGCAACCATATCGACAATTGACATCTGTTCGTGTCCCATGTGTGTCATTCTGTCCAAAATGATGAGTCGTGTTTGAGTGCAAGTTAAAAATGAAAAAAAAAAAATAAAAATCAAACTGAAAATAATACAAAAAAAATATATTGAATGCTGCATTTGAGTGGCTTTTTGTGTCTAAGCACACCCGATTTATGACTGCAGTAAATAATAATGAGATTTTATAATTTCAATGTCATCGCCATGTTGTTTGAATAGATTTCTCAGTGTTATTGATTTCATGCCTCAGAAATGTTGACTCGATCACTTCGCTAATTTTCAAAGGAATTCCATTGTTCAATTAGCGACGATAATTAAAAGTGATTTCAGTTTAAGTCAGTTCAATTAATTACACTTATTTGCATTCCTAAACATTTGTTTTGTGTAAAAACTGAATGCATTTTTTCTCTTACTGATTAATGATACTCGCAAGTGGCAAATTTCTCATAAAACATTGCAAAAATCTGAGTTTGTTCTATTTTAATAGATTATTCAATATTAATTTACATTTTTAGTTCACTTTTTAGAAAATTCAAAGCTAATTTCAAGGTTTTTCTAGCGTTTGATCTTTTAAAGTATTTAGCAAACTGGGCATTAATAATGCAAATGCTTCGATGTTGATTAATCGGTTTTAATATAATTTGGTGCATGCTAATAATAATTTAATTGAATAATAATCATAACACGTGCAAATAATGATTTAGTTTGTTATTAAAATACTAAAAGCTTATTTTAGGAAAATACAATCGAATTGAGTAAATCAATTTCATAGATACTAAATTTCCACTGTATTATTAATATACAAATTGTAATTGGTAGGTTTGGCAAACTAATTTGAAAGCATTATGGAAAAACACAAAAATGTTCAAGCTGAGCAAATTACTTGTTACAAATTGGTCATAAAAACGTGAGCTTTTTCAATTTGAAAATTATGTGTTACACTTAAAATCAGAGCACAACTGATAAATAAATAATTTATAAAATTCATTTAATATTTAATAGAAGACATTTATTATTGAAGTTTGTGGAATATGAGTTGAGGCCTAATCAGGATTCACCGCAAGTTTCTTTGATTTAAATCCAGACAAACTTGACAATTTAATAGTCAAACTCTGACGGACTTTAATGGACATTTGCGACATCTTCATTTGAAATCCAATCTTAATCATAATCGGCTTAACTGTGCAATAATTAACTCTTAATTGAAACACTGGTATTTTTTTTTTATCGACAAGCATGCGAAAACAACATTCCATTCAATCAAACCGATAACAATCTCCAGTTTCACTGGACACTGGTGTCCGCATCGTCGTCGTCAACTGGCAAATAGAATAACTTGTTTTTCCCCCATTTAAACGGGGTCAGTTGGTAATTGACAGTTGGCTTGGCAGTGACGGCCAAACGGTTTACAGGTCAACTGCTGCGAATTGTGCACAATAAAGCCAATGCAATTATTGCAAATCATAGCGCAAAATTCAGTGTGAGAATGCGTGTGTGTGCGTGTGTGTGCGTGTGTGTGGTGGCAAGCAACGCGGCCAACATTTCTCAAAGTAGTCACAATTCAAAGTCAACGCAGCCAGGCCAAAAGAACAGCAGCCACCAGACAGAAATGGCAGACACAAGCCGCATCTGCGCATTTCCTAGGAAAATCATTAACGTGTCTTAAGCATAAATAATTAAAAAATAAAAAAAAAAACAGAAAGCGTTCCACAAAAGACCAAAGACAACAGCAGCAGCAGCAGCAGCAACAGCAGCAGCAGCAGCAGCAACAGCAGCAGCAGCAGCAGCAACAGCAGCAGCAACAGCAGCAGCAGCAGCCACAACAAGCACAGCTTTGACGTCTCTATGACAATCAGTGATGCCAATTGCGCTTTTTTTGGCCAGGAAATCTTTTTGGTGCAAAGCTGTGATTGCAGTAAATATTTCAAGTAAGTAAACAGTGCGATTTTTGCTAAGAAAGTTGTACATTTTTAGCTTGTCGTTGATTAAAAAATTTATTAATAAACCATAAGTAAATATTATATAAAGAAAAAGTTTATTAATTGAGCGTAAAAAAATTAATACAATTTATTTATAATGTATAATATAAGTCACTTAAGACATGTTCTGTAAAAGTGCAAATATTTTAATATATAAAAATGTATGATAATGTTTGAATTTTGCTAAATTAATAAAAAGAATTGTTAATAGTTTGTGATCGGATTTGGTGTTGAACCGAAGCCAGTGAAAGCTTATTCAAATAAATAATAATTAAACCAAATTAAGAGATGTAGCAAATTATATACTACTACAAATACTTTATATATGAGGCACATAAGGATGAAAAAAATTACTTTACTTAGTATTCACCTAATTTTAGATAAAATTGCATAGGTTTTTTTACTAAAGGCTAGCGAGATTTCCAGCTGCAACTTAGTCAGCACTGCTGATGCTGTGAAGTATGACAACTGGGTTTTAGCATCCGAGTTTGTGTCTTTGCAGCACTTTGCTGGCAGCGACGATTGGCGCGCACATCCTGTACAGTTGGGTTTGGGAAATGTGTAGAAGACTAGTCGCTAGTAGCTAGTAGCTGGTAGCTAGTAGCTGGTAGATAGGAGCAAATAGTTAATAGCTAATAGCTACAACTACTACTATTAACACAAAGTTGCAATTAGAGAGCTGACATGGCTAGAAGGAAGCATGCCTGTCAATATGATGACAAGTGTGTGTGCTTGATTGCTGCCTACGAGTTGCTGGCCAGGTTGACTGACTGACTGACTGACTGATCAACTGACTGACTTGACATTCAACGTGGTCGATCTCACTTTACAGTTTGTATGCTCTCACGGCCTGAGAAAGCTGCGTTTCAGCCTCAGACACAATACTCTTTGGCATCATCGATGGATATCGCATATCCGGTGCGGTTATTGTGGTTATCTCATGCACAAAAGAGAAAACCTCAATGAGATAAGCATCTCCTCCAGCTGATTGCAGCTACTGTGTCATTCCATATAACAATAATAATAATAATTATAAAAATCAAATAAGTTATAGCCTCATACTCAATATTTATATACCACTTAGTGCGCTAATGCACCAAATAAATCAGTGTAAATATTTAGCATTAATTTAACACTCGAAAAAGCGAACGTAGTTTTCATGTTTCATGTCTCATGTTTCCCAACCCCCCCTTAGTCATTCATAGGCAACATTCGCCACTGTTTTTTTTCTGTCCTGTTCTGTTCTGACTCACAAACTTGTCTCGCACGCTCCCACATATATGATAAATATTTAAACTTATTTAATCTCGACTCGCTGCCCACTCACTCAGCTCAACAATATTTACGGCTACCGAGTTCAGCGCAGTGATTGTTTTTACGCACACACACACACAGCCAGAAGTGTGTGTACATTGTATCTATAAACTACACACAAGTTCTCCCAAAAGGTGCGCTTGAGCAAATAGCTCAAGTTTGACGAGTAGTTGTAGTTGTAACTAGCAAAAAAAAAAAAAAAAAACAAAGAATAAAAATAACTGTGCAAACATGGCCAAAAACAGTTCAAATAATACGCAGAATCAACAATCGAAAAAAATATATCAAGCCAAATAGTGCAAACAGAGGACTTGAAGAATAGTAACGCCTGAGAATATCACCCTAAAAACTAAACAGAAAAGTCTTTTTCTAGCAAATATTAAAATTAATTATTTTGTTAATTATATTTAAATATTTTGTAACTAATCTAAAAAATGGTGAAACACAAAAAAAAAATTTACATTTTACGTATTTCTTATAATAATACAACAAAAAACTTAACTTATATTATTAATTATCTTTCTCAATATTTAAGAGCCTTAAAAAAATGTCTAATTTAGGCGTCTTTTGTTCTTTTTTTAATAAGAAACTAATCAAAATTTGTCAAGTTCAGTGTTCGTTGAAAATTATTGTTATTTTTACAACTTTTTATGGCAGGCCATAAATATTAAATAAAGAAAAATAAAAAAAAGATTTATATATATATATATATATATATATGTATAAAAAAACAAGACATCAAAAGCAGCAGTTGCCGACCTGTTCAAGTATCTTACGCCTCCACTTAAAAAATACACTTGTTGCCAAAGAGCAAATTTCTTGAGCTTAGTAATGGATTTTGGGATTACAATTTACAAAAGTCTAAAAAGCCATTACCTAAAACCAAAGCTTAGACAAAATGTAAATATTATTACACAATGTCTAATCTGTGATTTTCTTTAACTTAATTTGAAAACATTGTAATAAAAAAAGCATTGACAGTTTTTAGAGTAACAAAGGCAACAAATTGTATTACAAAGCCAAGTTTTCTTTGGTTTTTATAGGGAATCAAGACAAGAAAAACTGCAGTTATTTATGTGGGTGAAGTTCTATGCCAGACGGCTGTTGGCCACTGCTGTTAGCAACTGCTGTTACCATTGTTTCTGATTTGTATTTTTTTTTTTTTTTTTGTCTGAGGCAGAGCAAAAGTGATTTTTAAATATTGCTTTCATGTGGAGAAACAGAGACTTGGCGACCGGAGCACGTTTATATGACCTGTCCACATGAGTTGAAATATATACATATATTTATACATATGTAGATGAACTATGAATATGCAAATGCTCACATTTATGAAATAAAATCACAACAGAGTCCAAACAACAACCAAATTCGACGGTGCTAAGCCAAGCGCAAAGCCAAAGAGGCTGTAAAAGTCGAAGAGTTGATTTTTGAGGATTGGCTGGGATTTTGGGCTTGGTTTCGATTCTGAAATTTGTTCTGCTTTTTTTTTTTTGGTTTGTGTGTGTGAGTGTGTGTGTGTATTGCTCTGGCAGTAATGAGTGGAGGCTCTTCCAGCTTCAAGAGCTAAGCTCTTCGTTTGTATCATAAAATTTATGATGTGTTTTGTTATGTGTTAAGATTTTTTTACATAAAACCCAAGTTATAGTCTCAAATCACGACTTGCGCGTGTCCAAATATATACATATGTATATATATATAAATACATATAATAATACTCGTATTCTGTATGACTGTTTGTATGACGTCTCTGGCACAAACACTAAAATCAAATGGCGGCTAATTAAGGCAATTTTGGCAAATTATATGATCAATGTATTTCAAACGAATTTCTCTCTCTTTGCCCCTCTGCTCAGGCATACAGCTGGCCAATTCTATGGAAATCACGCAAACTCTGCTAAAACGACAACTTTTTTTTTAACAGGATTGACAAGTTTTCAATTTCGTTTGAGTTTACACAGCCATAAAAAACAATTAATTTGACGCGAAAGTGTCAAGTTTTTGTATGCCCTTTACCAAAAAACAATCTATTTTTCAAATTTTACGACGAGCTCGAGACGCCTTCAAAGCTCTGACGCTGCTCATTCAGTCCAGCATATAGCTAATGCCAAAATTTCCTACTTGTAATTTGAGGAGTGTCCACACACATTCACACTGCACACTCACATGAAGCATAAATATATTCATTTCTTGCAATTACATTTTTCATAATAATTGTGCACATACATAATAATTTTTAAGTATTTGCTAAAATAAAATTCCTAAATGATAAAATTAAATTTTCTTTGTAAAAAAGTTTATATCACAAATTGTTTATTAAGGTATTTTTATTGTCTGTTTTGTAACGGATACATCTGAGACCCCTTTTAATATTTATTCCGAGTCGATATAGCCCTATCCGAACTCTTCTATTTAAACTAACCTCCCAATTAAACAGCAATCCTGATGAACCTTTTTATATAATCCCGTAGAAACGATCGGTCGACGCAAGACTTCTTTATTATTTTTTATTTACCAATTTTTTACCTTTATATTTACCAATATTTACAACCGAAATTTTATAGTAATAAAAGTAGAAATCGTCTCATCAATCACTTTTATCAGACTACATTATCACATTAATCAATTAAGATTTTTGGTGTCTAAAAGGGTATCTTGAATTCGGTATATTTAACATAAACTAAGCTTCCTGTTTTAACATATTCTCTTCGCATCATTTGTATGATAAATTATTTTTTAATGAATCTGTCCTATCTATCTACAATGTTAAAAAAATATATATGTTTTGCTTTGTTAATTCTATAAGAACCTTGCCTAAGCCAATAAGCTGATTGTAAAAAGTTTATACACATGCAATTCGATTCAAAATAAGAGTTTCATGAAATAAATGAAGTTATAAAATCGGATTTAAAATTTTTTGTAATTTCTTAGTTTTTTTTTATATAACATTGCACAATTAATTGAGTAACTTATTATATTGTTCTCATAATTATTATTATTTCTATTTCTAAAAAATGGGGAAAAACAATTTAAAGAAAAAAAACTTTACTTTTAATTATTTCTATTAATAAATTATTCTCTGCTTATGGATATAAAATAATCGCCTCATGTTTTGCAAATTTATAGAGATACCTGGTTAAAGATAAAAAACGATCATACCAAATGCCAAAAAATTATGTACGTGATTGGAAATGTGAATTGCTCTGCGAATTACACCATAAATACAGACAGCAAAGAATATTATTAACCAGCTCATATATAATACTGTCAAGTTAATTCTTGTTGTCTCTTTGATCCCAACTTTCATATCCATAACTCAACTGTGGATTGATATGTAAAGCGAAAGCATTTGCAGCCACACCCGATATCTGGGCAAAAGCAAAATAAACTGATCTGCACACATTTCAGCGTGTAATATAATATATCAAGCAATTTGAATGCCAAAGGCATAATAACACCGTGTAAATTTTTGTAATTTTCAATACACTGTTAGCGAAAGTAGAAGAGCATATTTGGTTTTAGTAATTGAAATTATTAACTTGCTTATAACAGCAAAAGATAATGTGTCAAACGGATAACTTTCGGTAAGTGTAAACTTATAAAATAAATACTTTTTCGCAATTCAAAGCCCAGAACAAACCAACTTGAAAGAAATGCAATTGGTGATAAATATAAACTTTAACCAAAAATAGTCATCCAATTTTGGAAGATAAATTGCTGGCAATAACAAGTGTTAGTTTTTAAAGAATAAATTAATAACTTTCTTTGATGATTGAGTCAATTTCATCCACATCCATTCAGCCATCCCATTTCCATCCACCTGTAACCAGAGTATTTCATAGTCAACTACATTCGGCATTCATAAATCTCACTTGATTTTTTTTATATAATTATTAACATCTCAACAGCTATAACCACGACGAATTGTAAAGCAATTATTCGATTCACACGCCAGCGCTGCTGTAATAAATTTATAAAATTTGAATTCAATGAAATCCTATGGTTTATAACAAAATGGAATGCTTTGCATCGCTGCATTTCAACAGGCGTCAAATGTGGCACGCTGCTGAGTAATTTAGCGGGGCGCAACTGTAGCGCGTTGCATGTACCGGCAGTATTATTTCAACTTTTAAGCCATTAGCAACTATATATAAACAATGGGCAATGATGATGATGTCATTGCCAGAAGTCGTTAGGCATAATGAAGATGAATTTGATTTGTTTATTCGCTTTTGTTTTACAAACAGGAAATTAATAATAGCAAAATCCAATAAATACGATTTTCTGTCAGTTGTTCTTTGGTTTTTCTCTTTTTTTTTGTGGCTAAAAAGTTTTGCAAGCGAACATTGACCATAATATTTGTTTTCAATACAATTTTTGGCAAGACTCTGCGGCGCCGGCTTTTCATTTATTATTTGGCCAACAATACAAACAAAAATCTGGCACACAATGTGAATTTCGCGTACTGTGTAAATAACTGTGGAAAAATTGCGTCGCATACACAGAAAACAAATTGCTGACGTTGTCATTTTTGTGTGTCTTGCCATAAAAATTGGTTGGATGGGAAAAACATCAAAAAAAAAAAAAAAAATAGTTATTGCATTTTGCGCAATTTGCACAATATTTTTGTGTTGATTTTTTCGCATTTGATTTTGACGTTGTGTTTTGTGTCTAATTTTGCCACCTGCATTTTGGCATATTTGGCAGTTAAGTCGGATAGTTGGTAACTTGACCAATTGCCAATTGGCAGCTCCTAGTTGGGGTTTTTGATCGATTGGTTTTGGCCAAAAATGGTCGGACACGCAGCTCATTGGAGAAAAGGGTGGCTCATTTTGGTCAATAATGATTTATTAACGTGCTCAGTTGTTTATGTCGACTTGCTCACCGCCTTTGGCCAAGTGCAATTTGTTATTTAACAATTTGTAAACGATCCGTGTAATGTTATACCTTGTACACAATTGCATATATGTATTTTGACATTCCAACTGCATTTTGATATAGTTATTACCAACAATAATAGATATAGAGACATTTCCCTGCTATTTGATAGCCAAACAGCAGCTAGAAAGACGTCATTAATGATGTAATTAAGCTGGACTAACTTATATAAAAAAAAGATGACTTTGCGATCAGGATATAGCACAGCATATATAAAGAGGTTCCTAATAGGAGGAATACTGTATATAAAAAAACACTTTTAACCAAACAATATGTGCAAAAATTTACTGTCTTTGTAGGCAAAGAAATCACCTCACTAAATTATTATAATCTGCAGCGGAATCTGTCGATTGTTTCCAAGACTAGTTTCTTATTTCTTACTTTTATTTTAATATTTTTGTACATATCAAAAAGATCGACACTAATACAGAAAAAAAAATTTACATTTTCGACTGGAAAATATTGCAATTAAGCAATTAAATAATTAAGTAATTATTATATTCAGCGCACAAAAATGGACTGTTAACATGGATTGAACGGAAGTGCGTGAAAATCCAAATAGGTACAAAAAAAACATACATAGCAAACTTTTGATGATAATGGCTCATTTCACATCAAAGCAACTGCGCCAAATTAGCCATTTGCCAGCTCACAATTCAAAATATTTAAGTTGCTTCTACCAATTTTATACAAGCCAAACACGTGCAGCAAAATTACGAAGCTTTTATTGAGGAAAACAAAGCCAGAACAACAATAATAATCAACAAATAATAGAAGCTCTACAACAGCAAAAAAAAAAAAACAATAAAACCATGTCGTAAATAAATTGTTGAATTAAAAATGACAACAGCAACAAAACACACACATCAACAAAACACACACATCAACAAAACACTCCATTCCACAAGCTATGCAAATTCTACGTAATAATAATACAATGGCAAAAAAAAAAATAATAAAAATAAAAATGAAAATGAAAAATGTAACTGATGGAGGCTTCAGAATTTTTTTCTCGGACTGACGGCATTTACAATAGGTGCCAGAAAACACTTACAGATAAAGTATCTAAAGTAATAAATTGCTTGACTTCTGTTTTGCGATATGAATTCAAAATGAGTGGCGCATAAATTTATAGTTTTATGATTTAATAACATGTTCAAGACCCCTGACGATTCTCTACAAAATCTCATAAAATAAGAAAAAACTGGTCAATTGGTAACTATTGACACTGAAATCGAATATACATAATCCTATTGGGGATTTAAAGTGAAAGGCTTGTAAGAAATGTGTGAAACATATAAAAATAGGCTTATCATCGTACAAAGATTCAAAACAACAAAACACAAAATAAGTTCATAAATTTCAAGTTTTGAAATTCTTAAAATTTGGGCCTGAATAGCAATATTTGGAAAGGTATAAAATAGAATTATGGATGGTTCGCTTCATATTTACAAAAAGGTATTTTTGTAAACAAAAAATGAATTTGTTAAAAAAATATTTTTTCAATTGTTTTGAAATAAATTTGACAAATAAATAGATTTTTGATTAAGGTCCCCCTTTTGATATGTAATTGATAAAATAATGTTGTGAACGTGATATGTAAGATTATAGCAAAGATTTACTAGCGATGACGCAAAGGAATTACAAATAGGTTCCTGAAACTAATTTATATGGCACATTCACAATTTTAGTACGTGGTCATTGTGAATGCGCTGGGCTGGTCAACAAAATAAAGGCGATCATTAAATAAAGCACAATTCATGCAAATGATAAAAAAAAGGGAATGATTTGAAACGGTTTTGATATGAACAATTGGCAGTTAATGCTAAATGAAATGGCAGTCTTGGCAGTCGCAGCATAATTGAGTATCTATGCCCACTAAATACTGGAACCGGGCCACTCCGACACAGACATGGATCATAAGTATCGCTGTGCGTAAGGAAAAAATATTTGTGTCCGTCTTTTGTCCGTCTTTTGTCCATCTTTTGTGGTTTGCTGGCCTCCTGCCATATTTGTACAAAATGCGCATGCGCGCGTGCCTCACTTGGCCTGGAGTTGGCTCGAGGCAAGATCTTTGGACTCATCGACTGAGTCGACTTGAATCCGGGCGGGTTGTCTCTCAATTGTTTGTCTGTTTGTCTGTGTATTCAAAGCACGCGCGATTACAAATTGAAAACTTGTTAAGCGCTTGCTGGCAGGCAACAGGTGAAGCCCGCGTGCATTGCCGGACTCGCATCGCAGCCCGTTGTCAGATTTGAGCTGCTGCCAATTTGCGGCAGTGTGGCACATAACTTAAAGAGCCTTGCGTCTCTGTCTCTCTGTCTGTCCGTCTGTCTGTCTGTCTGTCTGTCGGTGTCGTGTTGATCGCTTTCAATGAGATGGAGTTGTTGACATTTTGCGACTGCCACTATGCTAATTGAATGGCAACATTTTTACTTACACCCAAGCGGGGGAACGCAAGAATACCCAAAGTGGGTTGCAACATAGAACATACCTGAAAGTAAACAAAACAAAAACATAAATTTCATATGCATTTCAATGTTTATTTTTATATACAATGAAAATTGGGTTAACGCATTCCATGCCCAACAAAATGAAGTGTTGAACTGGAGTCTTTTGCTTTATAATTGGGAATTTACCTTTGATTTTAATTATTTTCTTTGGTTTCTTTGAAAAAAAAATGAGCATAACTTTTCGATTCTTGAAAATGGCTCCCCAAAGACTATTGACCCAGTTCTATGCAAATAAAATAAACGTTTTCACAGTCGATTAAGTGCATTTTCAGCACTTGGCACACAACATAAAGTCGATGAAGAGGAATTTAATGCAATCCAAGTGCATCCGAATGCCATAAGCTACTCCAAGCCACTTAAATCTCTTTTATAAACAAATGCAGTAAGTGCAGCCCATTCCAGAAACATAAAATTGTGCATTGGGTTAATTGTTGGGAATTGTTTGGCCAACGATAAAGTTAAAAATAAAATAACAAAGAAAAACTTTAAAAATCTCATCGATAAATACTAATATATGTATGTATAAAGTTGTACAATTTGTAAATTTTTTATTTATGTATTGCTGATTTATTTTTATAGTTTAAGTTTATTATTTTAACTTTCTTCACAAAGAAACTGATTCTTCAGTGTTTTTTTATTTGCTCATTATAAATGTGATTAGAAATTTTTAATTTATTTTAAAACCAAGCAAAGAAAAAATACTTATTTTAGAAACTTTTGCTTGGTTCTCAAATGGTACTTTGAGAAACATTTTTGTTGTGTATTAAATATATATGTTTATTTTTCATTTCTTCATTTTTTCTATAATAGAATTTTCCAGGGCAATAGATAATCAGAAAATTAAGCATCTGTAACTCTTTGGTATGTGTAAACATTTAATACGTTTCCTACTTATCAAATTACTGATTGCATTCAAGAAAAAGGAGCCGCTAACCGCCGCAAAAACCTCAACTCAACGTTGGAAAAATCGTCATTTTATTTCTATGCATTATTATGCATATTAAGCGACTGTTCAAAGTTCTTGGCCCCGATGCATTGGTGTGCAACACATACACTCCCCATTTAGGAATAGCTCAAATGAAGCCACTTTAAAGAGTGCACTCCACAAGAAAAACACAAGAAGGCCCGCCTGGCCTGGTCTGGCTTGGGATGGCTTGGTCTGGCTTGGTCTGGCCTGCAACAGTACACACTCCACAAAGTGGCCACGGAGTAAACCAATTGACACTTGAACGTACGTATAACGTGGTACGTGGTACGTAGTAGATGGCAATGGCAATGGCAATGGCGGACAAACCACCAACGCACCACCGGGTGGGCTCGACTGTTCAACTGTTCAACTGTTCCACTGTTCAACTGGTGAGCTGGCAAACAGGCGGCTTTGCCCTTTTTGGCCCTTCACTCAGTGACACTCAGTTTGACGGCAAAGCGTCGGGCAACGTTGACGTTTTATTTGATTTTCCGCTTGGTTGCATTTTTGCACTCGTCCCCCTCTCATTCTACTTAAGTAAAGTAGTTGGTGGACGATGATGGTAATGGGGATGGTGATGGTGGTGGCTGTCTGGTCACTCGATATGCATCGCATCGATTTTAAAGTGGTCGACAGCAGCAGCAGCAGCAGCAGCAGCAGCAGCAACTTCAAAAGCATCATGCATAATTTATAACTGTGACACCAGCAGTGGTCGAACAATGGCCAAGATTAATGGTGCCAGTGGAAGGATGTTGCCCATTTTTATGTTTTTTGCTGACGTTTTGTTTGCATTTGAAAATGCATGATTCTGGCTTATCTCGTTTTCTGTGTGTGTTCTTGTGTGTAAATTGTCTACAATTTTTGCTTACTTCTACATTTTTAATGAGTTTTCACATTTGTGCCCAAAAATAAGTTGACTAGTCACTTGCCTATAACTTGAAAAAATAATTTATCTAGTTTACAGAAATTATTTTACTGGCTTTTACATGCCTGATTTAGCTAAATAATTCTTATATTTATTATTAATATGTATTTCTTTTTGTTTCTCATATTTATTTTTACAAAAATAAGCTTAATTCTGAGCTGTAGAAATTATATAAACATTATTCGAATATTTATACATAAATTTTGTTTAAATATTTATACAAACAAATAAAAATTGCATTTATAAACAAATATTTTTTAATTTTATCGTATATATTTTTTTTTACAGTGCACAAGCTTTTACATATGTAGACAGTTGGACACCTCAAAGGGAAAAGCACATTTTGTGTACGACTTCATCTTCATTTGCAGAGGGAGAGAGAGAGAGAGAGAGAGAGAGGGAAAATAAGAGAAAGAAAGAGTGAGCAAGCATTGTCTAGGATATGCTGCCATTGTTTATCCTGTCAGTTTACCATATTGTTTTTTACCCACTTGACATTGCTCGTTGCGCAAATAAACTAACAGGATTATGTGCAACCATTGTTGGCCTCTGGCTTAAGCACTCGCTACATGCCCCGTAATCCTTTAATGCCAGTGCCTAGCTTGCTCCCCATTTTGGTGGCAACAAAACAGCCACACAGCCGCGTCAAGTCTATGCAAATTTATTTAGTCTTTGGCAAGAAGTTGAAACAAAAGCAACGTGTGCGGCTCACTTTGCACTTGGCCAACAACAATGTTGGCAACTTGGCAAATGGCAACTGACACGGCACAATGCACAAGGACAATGACTCCAATTGCACATGAAATGCATCAAGGATGCACCACAATTGGTTTATAGTCAGTTCAGTTCCATCTAAAAATAGCCCTGAATTTAATCACATACAAGTCGATAAGCATATCAGATAAGTTGCCAATTCAGTTCACGTAATTGGTATCAAGCCAAGCCAATTAATGTTAACCACAAATCTTATCGAATCAATTGCAAGATGTTGAGTTTCAGATATTGAGTGAGTTATATAAATACCTCAAATTGTGTTCTTTGAATGTATTCAATTAAAATAAATAAAAAAGCTATTTCAATTGGTATTTAAATAAATAATTCAACAACACAAATAACTTAGATGTTCTTAGCTTTTTAGCTTTCTCATTTGAGTCATAAAGTTAATTTATTTAGCACTCATGTGAATAATTTTTTTCTCAGAATTGCTCACTTCTTAAAAATAATTAATGGATATTCATAAATTTATTAATTTACTACTTTTCAATATACCCAAGAATCAACTTTTAGAAACGTAATTTATTGGTTATATCAAATTATTCTTAATATACCAAAATAAAAAAAAAACCTACGTAGACTAATGAGCTGCTTCCTGTTCGAACTCGAGATCTTTGCCAAATTTACAACATACAAAGTTGTTTGCCAAAACTTCAAAGTAATTACAGTCTATAAAAAAAATCTGTATAGACATATATACATGCTAGATATATATGAATATGCCTATATATATATATATATATATATATATATGTATATTTATATGTAGCTATCCACTGCAGACGCTGTCAAATGCAACTGAACTTTTGTTCAATCGTCGAGTCGAACTTTTCATCTAGTTTTATTTTTTGTGGCCACCATTCAAAAACTGTCTGCTCATGCCAAATGGCAAAAACGAAATCAAAACACAATTGGATTGGACTTGGAAGCCAACAAAACCAAAAAATAAACAAATAAAAAATAAACTCAGCCAGATCGAGGCAGAATTGTAAATGTGCCACGATTTCGAAATGTGCACAAAATGCATTTAATGGATGTAAAAATAGAAAGAGACAGCGGCAAATGCAGAGCCAAAGGCACTCGTCGACAAATTTGGTTCGGACGGATACTATATTTATATATATATATATATATAGATATATGTACAGGGTCTGTCGGGAATTGTTGTCTGCACTTGTCTCTCTGCCACTGCATACACAGATGCCCTGTCTGCCTTCTTCTCTCTGCCGGCCTGCAAAAGCCGATTTTTGATTTGCATTGAAATTTGTCTGACTGGCTGCTGTGCTGCTTTCTCCACTTTCCCTGCGCCCTTCAGCTGGTTGCAACTCCCCTTCCATTTGGCGCGTGTCTGCAACAACCGCCACAACAACATCAATTTCCATACAACACAAGAAAATGTGTTGTCGATCGAGATTGCTCCACTGGGAGATACTCCGCTTATATAAAAAACAATCAACAAATTAAACTTTCCACTTACAGATTAAAAAAAATATATATATATAAAATATATATGTATAAAATATATGTATATAAAAATATACATTATAAATATATATATATGTATATATATATATAAATATACATTATAAATATATATACAAAAATATATATATATAAATATACATTATAAAAATACATTATAAATATATATAAAAAAAATTAAAAAAAATAAAATAATTAATAAAAAAAAAGATAAGTTTGTGGGTGGCGTTAAGGATCATAAAGACTGGTAAACATTGATATAACGACTCTATCGCCCTGATCGGTAGTATATATATGTAACGAGTAGTTACATGTGGCATGTGTCATGTGGCAGCGCTTATTAGCCTAATACAATTCTAATACTCTTATTTCAATAAAAAACGACAAAATTTCTAACAATAATATTAATAATAAACAAAACATAATCAGTACTAAATATAATATATATATATTTATTTAAATATATATATTACAAATTCAATACACCCGAGTTGGCCATTTAATGAGTAGTGGGTATTAAAAAAAATGAGGGAAACATTTCACGCTGCGCCCGCATCTGGGCTAAATGTAAGTGCAACTGTTTCCTCTCGCCTGGCCAGCTGCCCATGCATTTGCCCTGCCCCTGCCCCTGCCCCTGCCCCTGCCCCTGCCCCTGCCCCTACCCATGCCACTTCACCCGCTGCCATGTCAGTCGACCCGTTGGTGCATAGGGCATGTGTTTTACATACTTGACAAATTAATAATAATTACGCTCTCCATTTGTGTCGGTGTTTTTTCTGCACTTTTGTTATGGCATCCAGCGAACTCTACAAATTTGTGTCTAATGTTACATAAGACTAAGTCTGTCGCTCTGTCGGTCTTTCTGTCTGATTTTGGGGTGTGGAGTTTTTAAGCACTTTGGAGTTAATTTTGATTGATTTTGTAGCATTTGCTTGATTTATGTAAAATGCCAAATCAACTTGTGGGAGCAGCCGAGCTACATTTTCTCACGACCAAAGAAAGGTTTAAGAGAGAAAATAACGAACTAGTTAAACTTTAATTATAGTAATGAATTCAAAAATGAATAATCTACTCATTTTTTAATTTAAATTTAGTTCAGCAACATATTCTCATTGTTTTAGATCCTCTTTTAATATGTTCAAAATAAGATTTCTATAGTAAAACTATAACTAAACAAATAAGATTTATTGCCATAAATTTTGCATTAGATCTGCAGATGCATATTTAAATATTAGTTCTGGCAACAAACTCTGCAGTTGTAACCAATTTTATGCATTCAGAAAGCTTTCCGTTTGGCAATAAATTATGAAACAAGAGCAGCATGTGAAAAGCTAAAACGAAAGCAAAACGGAATCCACTCGGCAATTGCAATCCACTCAGCTCCCCTACACTGCCCAAAATAAACGATATGCATCTCTAAGCGGAGCGGAGTGCAGTGCACTGCAATTTATACCACTTAAGCGCTCAAGTTGGGCTATTAAAGCCAAAAAGGCGTTAACCCGCCCAGCTGAGCCCTGCTGCCAAAAGGAGTAAAGTGAACTGGAGTGGAGTGGAGGAGAGGAGAGTGAAGCGGAGAGGGGCACAGCCTGCAAATGTTTTATGTACTAGTCTGGCTGGGCTGCTTCTTCCGCTGCTTGGACAACAGACACAAAAGAGTTGGCAAAAAAAAAAACACATACATTTTATGCAGAATGGAGAATGTTGGCTGGATGTGCGCATATCCTGGCAAACCGGCATCTGCATACTTTTGGGCCAACATGCAAAATGTTAATTCATTTTCTAGTCGACTTTTGTGGCACGGCGCCACATGAACCGGATGTTTATCTCTCACGTGCGCGGCAGGCAGCTTCGACTTCAACAGCGCACCAGGAGCAAGAAGAACCCCAGAAATAAAATGTGTTAGCCACAAAAAAATGGAAATAAAAAAAAAGTTGCAGGCGTTAGCACATTTCCGTTTCCGTTTGTGCGCTCTGCAACATTATGTTGTACTTAATGCAGCTTAAAAGCTGCCAGTTAACATTAGATTTGTGGCCTGTCAGCTCTGTGATTGAGAATCTGCAACTTGAGCATTTTCCTAAGCTTTCATCCACTCGCTGCACAATTTGAGTTTTCAAACTCATCCATCATTTCTGCTCAACTTTTAATAACTAAATTTCCGTCAGTTAACTTCAATGTTGCTAAAAAAAATATATATGGCCTTTTAATCAGTCTACTGCCGCAGGCTGCACCGTGGCCAGAGAGTGTCTGTCACAGCTGCTTTTAATCCAATTACTCCATTCACCCAGCAAATGGATTCAGTGCTCTGCATTTATATGGCATCTAATTGAAAATTATACTCACATGATTAACACTGATTTAAATAAAATAATTAGTTGCCTAATTGAATATTATATACAATTTTAATGTACAATTTACAATTTCCTTTAATTTAAAAAATAACTTTTAGTAATGAGCAAAATTTTAAAACCTAATTTTTAGCTGGCTATTATTATAATAACTCAATTTTACAACTAAGCAGTAACATTTTTCAACAAAAATACTTTTAGTTGCATTCTAAAACAATTTAGCATTAACAAAAATCAATTATTAAGCTTACAATAAAAAATATATACATTTTATTAAAGACTATTTACAGTCAATAAATGTGCTGTTTTCATGGGTTATAATTTATGATTTCTATAATTAATAGTATCATAATTCATCATGTCAAATTTAAATGTTGATGAAGACAAAAAACAAGAATGTTTTCAGCACTATGCTAAAGACACATTTATCATTATTTGATTGAAAAACATAAAATGTTTTAAACACAATAATTTATTTGCAAAACGAAGGCTGCATTTAATATTATTTTAGTTGATACTCAAATCACTGTGCCTAATACTACGTATGGCAAACAAGAGTGCGGCTTGTTGCCTGACTCTTTTTAGTTTGCCAGTTGCTATTCGACATCGCCATTCGAACTCGCCATTCGACATCGATATCGATATCGAAAATGCAAAGCGAGTGTGGGTGCCAAAGTACATGTGTATGTCGACGATGACAACGCAAACGATGTTGCTGGCAGAATGGATGAATGTTTTTGCCTTTTGGCGTTGGCCAGCGTTCATGCTTGCGTATGCGTATCTGTGTGTGTATGTGTGAGTTTATGTTTTTGTTTCTGCTTTTAGGTCTGCTTTGACTGCCCACACGGCATTGCACGGGCAAAATAAAACACGAGACCATATGGGTATATGGGAATGGCCACTGTCTGTTTTTGGGCCCAACCAGCTGACGTTTTTAACTATACAAATCTACATCAAATGTGTATGTTAGTGTGCGTGTGCGTGTGTGTGTGTGTGTGTACGTGTGTTTGTGTGTATGTTTGGCAGTCGCGTGGTCGGTGAGTGCATTTACATGACGCAGCGAAAGTGAATGCAGCCTGGTTCCAGACAACGACGACAAGCAACATCAGCAATAACATCACAACTAACAACAACATCAGCATCAGCATCAGTAACAACAACATTTGACATGTGTTTGATTGGACTCACGTAAGCTACACAGCAATAAAAATATGACTTGATTAACCTTGGTTTATTTATCATAATAACAACAAAAAAGAAAACGTTTCGCTAAAAGTATAACATAAAAAAGTTATTGCTTTGATTTAAAAATCTAGAGTAAATCTACAAATTAAAAATATTGAAAATGGAATTAAAAGATAAGACTGACATGATATTTGGGGAAGTAGAAATTGAAATACTACCAATATTTGGAATATATAAAATTAAATAACAAATAAGAAAGAAGTGCAATAAAAAATAAATAAATACATATTTAAATATATATTTCATAAATAAATAGCTTTTAAATTTAGTGTTTAAGGTAATTTTTTCTTGTTATGTTCTCAGTGTATCTAAATAGAAACAGTCGACGCTGAAAGGATGGATAGCTTGACGAGCTGTAATGCAGAAGGAGCAGCAAGAGCAGGAGAGGAAGGAGTGTTTTGCTGACCAGTCGCCCGCTCTCATATTGAGAATCAAAGCACAGTGCCTGCCACTTAAAGCGGGTGTCGTAAAAACATGACTTGCGGCCACAAATTATGTTAAACGAAGGTGCCACACAGCGGAAGGTGGCAGTCAAGCCCAGCCAACTCAAGTAGCTGCTGCTGCTCTCTGGCGATAACAACTGCTGCTCTCCCTACCTGCCCCTCTGTCTGTCAACATTGCTGATGGAGCCGACAGAGTGAGCATGCCCCACAGCCACAAACAAAGATGACGCTCAATCAGCTGAACATCTGTTGCTTGCTGCCTCATGACAGACAGCAGTGACATGAGGGCGTTGTGGCATTTCTCAGCGCTACTATAGTAATTTGCATGGGGCTAAATATATCTCTACCATAGCCCAGATGGGTTCTGAAAAGCATACATTAGTTAGCTATACTAGAAAAACTGAAAAGCTAAAGCACAAAATCAAAAACTCATAATTATCAAGCTGTAAAAAAAAATATCTACAAAGTAAAAAAATGTGTAAAAAAGTGGCAAAGTAAACAAACTTAGTTTGCAATTTATGTCCCCAAAAAAAAGTTATAAAAAATAAGCTTGAATTGCAAAGCAATTGAAGAAAATTAAAGAATCAAAAATCAAAAGGGTAAAATAAATGCCAGCTTAAATGGGAGCTAAATATCAAAGTAAATAAGTAATAAAAAAATAAATGAATTTATTTATTTATTCAATTATAACATATTTATAATAATTAAATAAAATTAAATTCCCTCAGTTCTGTAGACTAAACTCAAACACCATTTTTATAAAACACACTATTTAAAGATCATTTTACTCCGTTATAGGAAATTGAAGTAAAATAACTCAAAATTACTAGTTAAATTCTTGATGACGTGCTATGCATTATTTCATTAACGCATTAAGCCGCATTCTTATTAGCCTTATACATCGTGATTAGTTTTTTTTTTTCTTTTGAATGCTTCGAGTCCATTCCAGTTGCTCCCTTCCCGTCAGTCAATTTCCAGCATGCTCATCAATTTTGTTAGTGTTGGGAGTATTTTTAAAATCAACTGAGCCATGAAAATGCGGTGCATGTAATTTATAGCAATTTCCTCTTTGCTTTGGCTGCATTTTTTGTATTGGTGTTGTTAATGTTGTTGTTGTTGTTATTGTTGTAGTTGCTGCTGTTAATTCGAATTCCACGCCCGCTGATATGCAAATTTGTCGCCCACTCCCTCTCTAGCTAACTCCCCAAATAAAAATGTTTTAATATATGCAACACTTGAATTTATATTTATTATTGTTGTCGTTGCAAGCCCTGAGATTTTCCGCTACATTTGTTTAGTGAGAGGCAAGTAAATTTATTGAGCACTCGTCGCTGTCACATTTAGTATGTCATTTATTTTACCACATTCGACGGCAGTCCATGTATATTTATATATATATTTATTTATATAAAAATTCACGTTAACGAGGGTTTAATTTAGTTATGCAAAAGTCTAAAACAATATATTATTATATGTTTCTTATATAAACAACCAGATCTGACAGACTATACAGATATAGGAAACTTCATATTTCGAATATTATTTTTCTTTTACTCCTCATTACTCCTGATCAGTTCATTAGAATGTTTACATTTGAGAATTCAAAACATTGGCAAGCCGAGTGCATGGTAGCTGGCAGTCGAGCTCTTTCGACTTGTGCATTCTTACATGTTTTTATTGTGCTTATTTTTGTACTCTAATTGCTAGCATTGATGACTTAACAAACTGAACTTGTTGGCCAAGCTGTTTTGGGGGCGCGTGGGTGTTTCCTGCGGCACACGCAACAAGCAGTAGCATTGCATTTTTTATATGTGGGGCATATAAATAAATATGAACTTGTTGCATATCTGGTTATTAGCACCTTAATGAACCGCTTTGCAACTCGGTCAGCTTTGTAGGCGAAACGACGGCTTCTCCAAAATAAAGCTAATATTCAATTTTTCATTTAACTTATTTTCATGTGGGAGGCGTGAAATGTAAATCTTTTTCTAGCGCTTTTCTCGTGTAAAGTGGTCATTGACTTTTGGTCTTAGGTTTGCTCTTAGCAAGCTGGTGGATCATGCTTTATGGAGGAAACACTTGACTTATGGCTAAGACGCCAGTGGGCGGAAGTGGTTGTTGTTATAGGGCGGCTTCATACAGTTTATGGTGCCATAAGAGCCTCAGTTTTCAAACATGAGCCAACGATTTTGCATATTTAATGAGAGCATTTCTTACAAATACCATTTTTATAGACTTAATAAACTATTAAAAATTAGCTGTTAAAAATGATTCCCATTTTTTATAAGTCAATATTTACAATCAATATGATTCAATTTATAAAGCAAGTAAATATTTAAATACTTTTAAGTATCTTAGAGGCTTACAAGTATCTTTTAGAATGCATATTTTTGTCACTTAACTAAATTATGTTGCATATAAAACATGAACTTTGAACTTGAACTTTGCCAATTAAATTGTTGTCAGTCTGATTGCTGATGGCATTCATAAATATGCCGGCAATTGGAGGTGAATGCATATTTGTCAACAAATGTCATTTATTACATTATTTACCATTTAAGCCGGCCATTTATAATAGCAATAAATTGTCGCCAGCATTTGCAGACAACCTCGGAGCTGTGGTCAATTGGCAATAACAACAAGCAGACAAAATAATTTATAATAATTGTGCGATATTAAATTATCAATTGAAGAGCAGCAGGCAATAAATAAATTACAATTATACATACGTATATATCTATCTATGAGTATATATGTGTGTATGTGTATGTGTGTGAATTGCGAGAAATGGTATTTTCCCACAGGAGCGAGCTACCCTCTCTCGCTTTCCCTTCTTCTGCCTTCCTGCATGTTTGCCTCACCATAAAATTGCATATTAGTAATTGCCAAGCCAACGCGGCATCCGCCCCAAAATGCATTTGGAAAACCGAACGGATGAGATGAGGAAGTTTGCCCAGCGTCTGCATTTGTGTGTGCTTCTGTGTGTGTGTGTGTGTGTGTGTTTGCTGCATTTTCTGCATGTCCGGCACGTGCAACGACAATATTTACACAGCCGCAGAAGTCACACAGACACCCCTCCACACATCCCACACACACATGTTTGCGGGTATTGAATATTATTAGTTTTGTACTTTATTGAAAACCGCCTTAAGCCGAAGCGTTCAGATCTAGTTCGACGGAACCATCGATCGAACTAAATGTTACACTTATAAATAAATGAACGACTGAACTACTTTCATGGAATGAACTAGGAAGTACAACTCTAATGTGTGGATTCAGTAAAAGAAAGAGAGAAATGACAAAGAAAATTAAGAATTACCGTTGCAATGCAAGACAGTGTGCAATCCAAATAAGCAAATTCAAATGCATACATAACAGACACACACACATATATATATATATACTTATATGACGATGTTGATAATTGCAAACAGGTTGCTGGGTGCGACTTAGTCGTGTATTATGACGTCAAATGGGAACGCCAACGCCACGCCTCTGCTTTTACCGCTGTATCTGACTCTGGTTCAGCGTCTGAATGACTATAACAATAAGAGGTCTAATTTGGCTTTGTATTGCGTTTTCGAATTCAAATTAAATCGAATTGAACTCAATTTATAGCAATGTGTACATAATCAAATTGGCATACACACACACACATACATCGCCTAATGACATCCAATCAGCGCACTGTTGTTCGCTGACCTTTGTGGCTTGCACAGGTGCGCAAATAACAAGACACCCAACATGCGTAGCCATTGAACATAATTGTCACTGACGCAACCCGAATCCAGTTTGAAGGGGACCGCGAAACATTGTGCGACAATTTAGTGGCTACATTCTGAATAAAGACAATTCTAGAGTCGCTTGCATGTGTTCCCAATTTAGAGACACATTTACACAGATTCAATTCAACAAAAAAAAAAACTACAGCAATTAAAATTAGCAACTAAACATAATCAACAGATAATTGTATTTCCTGCAGCTTTGACGTAAAACGGCAGTTATTTTTTTAAGAGTACTACTCATTCAAATACCATTTTTTTTATTTATGCATAAAATTCTATGAAAATCAAAAAATGTTCAAAATAAATAAACTTCAATGCCTTTGCCTGAATTTGTTTTGTTTTCTTAACTTCCAGCTGTTCTCACTCATGCTTGTGGCAGCATTCAAATCAAAAATAAGCAGCGATAAATACAAGCAGTTTAAATACAATCAACTGACTGCTAGTTACAAATTAAAAAGCTACCATAAATTTGCATAAGCTGAACTCATGATCAAAATATAAAAACGTTGCATTGCACAAAAGCGTTTAAAAATAGCCAATGATCAAACAAAAACAAAAGCGAACTTAAATCTCAGTAATTTAATCATCATCATCTCGCTACAGACGAGCGACAAAACGACTGAGGCTTTCTACTAGCCAATTCCAATTCTGTACAAAGTACACGAGAGACGCCAGACGCCTTGATTAATATAGATCAAATCAAGAACAACAGCCACAAGAAGAACAACAAAAACGAACAAAAAGGCATAAAACATGTCTGCTGATATTTTTACCGTCTGCTGGGCAAACTGAACGGCAGCTTCAATTAAGAAATTTCATTAAAAAAAACACACGAAGAGAGACAGAAGCGAGTGAGAGAGAGAGCGAGAGCGCAGGCAGGCCCCTCCATTTTGCCAGTCTTGCAGTGTCCAGTGGTCTGCTGATTGCCATGGACATGGCTGGAATTGCTGTCGATGATTGAGATAAACAGTGCACGTCGCACATACATTTACAAATATTTATGTGTGTGTGTGTGTGCGTGGCTGAGCAGAGCAGCAGACTTGCGATTTGCCGGAAGCTGTGCGCACACTGGCGCCCTCTACCCAACCAACCAACCTATTCACCTATCCCTCCCCCTCCATGAAGTGTTCTTGTTCATAACAATTTAAATTTTCTATAAATTTTAAATCACTGCATATTAAAGAAATTTATGAGCCTAGTTGTTGAGACAACGCCTTCTTGAGAATAAGATAAATGTTCTTAGATCGTCGATTCAGATTATCAGCGCAAAATGAAGTACTCTTTTCCAACAAGGTCAATCGAAGTTTTATTCAATTAATATTGATTGATAATCATGGCTTTTACGAACTGATTTATGGCTGTGCACTAAGATTAGATCCGGTAAAGATATTACAAGTATCCGCAGAACACAATACAATTTGTAATTTGTTAATTATTACATCATTTTGAACATTTTTATTTAGCAGAGATTTTTTTTTCGGCGAACAATAGTCATTTTTTGGTCAATCAAATCAATTAAACTTTCAAATGGTTCCCTTTTTCTTACTAACCTTTTGCAAATTTCTGAAATTTTGCCAACTCATCGCATGTTTTTCTGGGATTCCGTTTATTTATTTACACAAGAAGCACAAAAAAAATCTATTAAGAAATGCAAACATTAATGTTTAGCTGTCAAATATGCTGCCAGAAACGTAGGGCGTTGTCCCACTGTGCGGCATACCCTATACCCATTAAAAATGTTCAAATGGTGTATTGATTTGTGCAAAAAGTTTGTAGCTGGCAGAAGGAAGCATTTCTGAACATTCAGAGAAAAACTTGTAATTTGGAATGTACTATTTTCACTTCATCAATATCTTTCCGATATCAATAAGAACTGATACCAATAGCAATAATTGGGGGTTTTATTAATTTAAAAAATTGCAGGTTTCAATATTATTACAAATCCTTTTTCAGGAACATAATTTTTAAATCAATTCATTCTTCTACAGATCATACTGAACTGATCTTAGATATATTTTTCGAAACTGAATGTACATAATATTTAAAGTAACCAATACTTGTGGAACCGATACATCAATAACACATGCACTTCCCACATCCCTCAATAGTTGGATTACTATTTTAGTTTCATCAATATTGATTACGAAACAGGACACAAATTTGCATAGCCATATTTATAAAGTGTAGAATATCAAGCGAATATCTAAGTTGTGTTTAGTTTGCGTACATGGTATCCGCTAGTCGAGCACTCTCGACTATCATTCTAATTCTTGTTATTACTATTGAACACTATTTCTCACAACCAATAGGAGGGCAACTGTGACAACCAGCTTGAGGCGGCAGCTGTCATGTCAATCCAAATCAAATAGCAACGCAGATCCCCAAAAATCACAACGACCACACACACTCACACACACACTGTGGCAGCTGCTGTGTGTGTGGTCAATGGCTCACTTTGCTTCCCCCCATCTATTAAAATTTGAGCCCCTGGCGCTATTTGTTGGCCTAACTAACCAAAAAAAAACAACCTTCATGTTCAGTTTGTGTTGTGATTTCATTAAAAGCAAATAAATTCTTGTTAAGAAGATCGCATTATTTTTTATTGGACAGTGAAGAAATAGCTTTTGTAGAATTGTATGGCATTGAAGACTTTAATTGCTTAGTAAAAGCATATTGCCTGATAACATTTAATTTTCATTTCAATTTTTGTTTACCTTATGTGATGATTTTCATAGATAAATATTATTTGGTATGAAGACTGAACTAATACAATTTCTGCGGAACAATATAAAAATATCAGTTAAATTTATCTTTAAAGGACAAAAATAAAATAAACTTGATATGCATATGGTACACAAAATATTAAATCTCTTTAATATTTGAAATTTAACCTAGTCAACTTTAAGATACATTTGAATTATATGATGCCTCATTAATTATAAGTATCTTTGATTTAAATGTATTGATTTGTTTTAGCAAAATCAATTTATGTTATTTGTTGTCTCAAAGTGAGTACATATTATATCCCTAAATCCCTAATATCTAATACCTAATGTAAGTTTATATCTAAGCTAGCCGTATTTTAGTTTATCTTTTGGTAGAACTCTTGCAAATTCTGGTTCAGAGCAATGCAATTAGAAGACATTGTTGCAAAATGCCTGGGCAATGCAATGGCTAGAATCCAATTTAGCCCATTTTCCAGCTGAAAGCATTTCAATTATTTTCAAATTACATGCACTTTCCCCCATTCCAGATGATCATTATAAGGCGATTTGCTGAGCCACATTTGACCAAGAAAAACACGCACTTAAAAGACTCGAACTCGACTGGCAACCCAAAACAATGAGCGCAATGTTCAGCATACATACAACAAACACAACAACAACAACAATAGCCACTAACAGCTAAAAACAAAGACTAATTTTTCTTGGCAAACTTTCTTTTCTATTTTTCAATTACAGCCGAAAAAAAAAACTATGTAATAATGTCAGCATTGTTGTGCTGTTGGCCTCTGTGGCCCAAGACTCAAGTCTGGCAACTGTGGCGAAAATCTGAGGTGTTTGAGGAGGTGGGGGGAGAGCGTTATGCCAGCGAAGTGGTCAAAATAAAAGGCTTAGCTCGACTACCGTTAGCCAGATATGGTATCATACATTTGAATAAAGCCAAGGTTAAGCTAATTAAACGCCCAAACATTAAATTTATTAAGTTGGCAATGCCAATGTTCAACATGCATATTAAAAATTCAAATTCAAATTATTCAGCGACTTTATTGTTCAAGTAAATAATCAAAAAACTGTGCAAATGAAGGTTATTTAGCTATAATTTTGAAGGTAGAATGAGACAAAGATCCAGATAAGAGTTGCAACACTCTTTGCTTGCTGTAGAATTGAGATACTCTTTTTCTGTTTCTCTCTCTAAATTCTAATGCCAAAAAAAAGAATTTTTTAAATATAAATATAAAATTTAAATAGGTCTACCAATATTAAGTATTACTTTACCTGGTACAAATTGAGTGTTCTAACAGCTCATACAAAAAAGAATTTAATTAATTAATTGGTCTTATTTAAAAAGTGAATTGTTTGTAGAATGATATCATTAGCGGAGAGAAACTGATTAAAAATCTATCTTGCATTCAACCAACGGGAAAACCAGGTGGAAACCCGTAATTAGTTATATTCTCTCCCTGCGTCGCAGTCAACGAAGCGTTAAATCAAACATTTGCCCATAATACAAACAAAATAAACACATTTATTTGGGGTTTAATCAAACCAATCAATCATCATTTTCAACAAGACGGTCAGAGAGCGAGAGCAAGAGAGCCGTAAAAAGCTCAAGAAAGAGAATTATAATAATGCCCAAAACTTAAAAGGATCGGTAGTGGCTGCGGGGGTAGGGGAAAGTGCTGGAGCTGGGCAGACGTAACGCAGAGGGAATAGGAAGCGATCAATCGATCGATCAATAACATAACCCAATCTCGCATCAAATAAGAATAATTTTTTATCTTTACGTTACGTTCCGCTAGCTGCACTTTATGAGGCAGAACGCCGTCATTAAAACTATGAATGAAAATAGTCGCTAACCCGATGTGTGTCTCTGTGTGGCTCTGTGTGTCTCTGTGTGTGTGTGTGTAAATAGTGTGTGTAAATTAAAGCTAATGACTTGTAAAAATAACAGAAAATCCACGTAGAGAAATAAAAAAAAAAATACAGATAAGTCTCCATGTTCTCAGCCACAAACACAACAGATGCATTTACACGCAGATGAGTTGTTTTTTTTCTTGTTAGTTTTGCTTTGTTGTTTTCTGCATTCGTCTCTCTGTCTCTCTCTCTCTCTCTCTCTACACAGGTCAAAATGCAGTAAATACAACACAATGTTGTTGTTGAGATTCAGTGGTAATGGATACAGTTAAAGCGGCTGGAAGTCTGCATTTGACGGGTGTGCAACTTCAGCCAACTGGCAAAAGGCTAACGACTGACTGCGCCAAGTTTATCAGCTGCACCAGCAGGCAGCCAACATCCAATTTAACAAGTCGAATTTGTGTCTTATAGTGCTTACTGGTGGACGAATAAATACCCTGCAGCAAATATATATGCATTTTTTTACACAACTTAAGAAAAAGATGGCAATTGTGCCATAAACAGATTTCAACTATCCAAGACACCCAGCCAAGCAGCAACTGTTCATAGGGTACAAGAACAGTTGCATGGAACAGACGCCAGTCTGCAGATCAAGCGGAGTGTATGCTTATGTGTGTGTGTGTATGTGTGTTATTGGGGAACGGTTTTACAACTACAAATGCAAGAACAACTATAGAACCGAGAATCGTTAGGTCTGCATGAGTCACCACATCTTTCGGGCGGATTTGTTGTAAAGAGAAAGAGCGTAGAAACGAACAATGGGTAAAAGAGACTCAAACAAGTTTCGTGGAGAGCTAAGCCAACGCCGACAACGTGACAGTTGTGTGGGTAAGCGGCTTAAGAGATCGTCAGAAGCAGTTGCAAGTTTCAGCCCACAATTTGTGTCAAAGGAAAAGGCTGAAAAGGCTAAAAAGGCTAAAAAGACCTTAGCTTTGACTGCTACCGAAATTAATAATAAAGATCTTTACACTGAATGCCTAATGAAGCTGAGTCGCAATCAAAGGAGGAAATGATCTACTTACCGCCCAGAAGTAAGCAGGTTTACAACTTGTTGCTTACTCTTAGTTTTTCTTTTATTGTCTTGCTTCTAATCTGGAAACATAACAGCTTTAACCCATTTCTGTTGCGTAAATGGATAAGAACGATAAAAAATTAAACTGTCATATCGCAACAGTCCCATTAAACTCAAGCAATCAGCAACATCTAAAGCGCATTTTCATAAAAAAAAGCAAAATAAAAAACAACACATAACCAGTTTTGCAGAGTTTTTACGAGACAAACCAATTGACATTATTGCAGAATGGTCAAGCAAGCAAGCAGGCGACTGCTAGTTAAGATAGAAGCTGAACTGGAGCTGTCTAGTGAAGTTCAAGACAACAAAAACAGCAACAGCGACTGACAAGTGGTCAACACGCCGACCTACTATTTGGCCTGGCCAGAAGAGTAAAAGAAATAATAATGGCAACGCTTTGATGGCGCCAGGCACATCCTGAGTTCGTAACTGGAACGAAAGAGTTGTTCGGGAAATGCAATCGATGATCACAAAAAAAAAACGAAGTAAGCGACGTAGAAAACGCGTCATGAAAACCTACTTGAGCGGAATGAAGCTTAAAAGAGAGAGGGAGAAGTATGATTTCGACAACGACTACAATGACAACAACAGCAATAACGAAGGCGGTCAATAAAACAGGATGCGCCTGCGCAGTAGAAACAAAAACCGAAAGGTAAGCGGGAACTTCATAATGACGTTGAGTGGAGGTAGAAGAAAACAGAAAAGAAAAAAAACGAAATCAAAGAAATCAACAAATAAACATAAAAGGAAACGTTTCTCAAGGTACAAACCCACACACATACACAGGGGCACGCACACAAAGAAGTGACGAGCGAGAGCGAGCGATAAGAACGGTATACAAAGAAAACGAAATGTTTTACGGTTCAGGACAGCGGGTGGGTGTTTAACAGCACCGGCAGTGTTGGCATAATTTAAAAGCCAAAACAAGCTGGAAATATTGTTTAGTACAAAACTTAGAATTAGCTAAAAACTGCGAAATGTACCAGGAATAATGAAAGTTTGTAATATCTACTATCAATTAAAAAAATATATATTAATCTTTCTTAAACACAGCCTGTTGAAACAAAATCAAAAATTGCTATAAAATAAGAAAAAGCAGCAGCAGCAGTTGTCACAGAAATACAAAACGAGGATAGTGAGATGGGAATGGCTAACGATAAACGTCATCGAGCAGATTATGCTGCATACATTATTAAATGCAAAAGGTAAAGCCAAAAGGGAGCGCCTCAGATGAGCGCTTAAGACAGAGAGAGATAGAAGGAGAGAGAAAGAGAAGGGCTGGGGTTCAGGCAAACATTACGCGCTGTAAATAATTGTAATTTACGAACGGGGCAACTCGCTCTGCACCATCATCATCTTCTACCTGAGCGCGCAAAGAGATGAGAACAAGAAGTAGAAGGAGATGAGCAAGCAAAAGAAGCATCGCAGACGGCAGCGCAATAGCAAACAAGAAGAGCACGTACAAGAAATTAGCAAACAGAAGAACTCTGTACATAGAATAATAGAAGACGCAGGCAGAGGAACCAAGTAAAAGCGAAACATCAACGCCGGGTATAAGTGAGTAAGTATTATGATTATGAAGCTAGCCTCGACTAGCCGATCATCATAATGATGAATGGCCCACAGCCAGTAAAATACAATAACAAAAAATACACTATATATATATATATATAAAACCCTGTGGCAATTGTACAAACGGAGACTTGCACACATATATATATATATATATATATATATATACATACACTAATACATACGTGTTGGCCCCATGGATATTGGACCACGCGTAACGCGTTTCTTGTAATCGTGGCCAGAATCGTAAAACGTGATCGAGTGCCTTGTGTACAATACACATTGGCCATGGGCCTTTTTTACTACTACAACTAGTTGTTGTTGTTTCCATTTACTCACTACACAGAAAATTGGGTATATGTGTTTAAAAGAGTTGAGGAACAGTTAATCAATTGATAAATAATTTATAAAAAATATTTTGATCTAATAATATAATTTTTAAAAATAATAATGCAAAAGCTAGAAAAAATAGATTTAATTTCTATATTATATTATATTACATTTAAGACTTTTTGTAGGGCATTTACTCGTCTTTTATTTTCGCCTAGAACAGATTTACTTCGATTTTGATCTTGTTTAGTTTATTTCTGGAGTTGTTGGTCTGATTATTTTGTTTTTGGTTTAAGCCAACAGCTTTTTCATTAGGGAAATACATGTGCACAACTACAACAACAAGGACAACTACATCGAGAATAACAACAATAGTTTATATTTTTGTCTGTTTTCTTTGTTATTGTTTTTGTAGCTGTGCGATTCAGTCTGATTTTTTTTATTCTGTTTTTTTTTGTGTTTTTCCCCGCCTGCCGCCTGCTGCCGTTTGTCAGCAATGGGGTAATTTACAAGCCTAGGCAGGGAAATTTACATGCAGACCCCAACAAGAAATGTTTTTTTTTGTATTTCATCTCTCTTTCTCTCAATTGCTGAACTATAAGTTGTGGGTCAACGAATCAATGAATCACTGATTCAGCGCATCGAACTTCGGAACAGCTGTGCGAATTTTATGATAAAAGTCAGTTAGGGATTTTTAAAAATGGTTATAAGAGGTAAATCTATGTTTGTAAAGGTAACTAAATTCTTAAATTTGTAAATTTGAAAGGTATTTCAAAAGTTTTATAATACATTTGAAATAAGGTAAATTTACAATTTGCATTGAATGAATTGAAAATTGTTAAAAAATGGAATTAAGCTTCACTCCTTTTATTCGTAAAATTAAACGAGTTTACCAGTACTTTAAATTAATTTTTAATTTACTCTTTTTTCTTTCCTTGGGACAACCTCTCTATACAAAAGAGGCTACAGAAGTTTTCTCATTTATTTTATATGGTTTACACAAAATTCTATGAAACATATATTTTGTATATATGTTAAAGTCAAAATATTAAAGTATAATTTATTGTTTTGTAAATATATATTTTAAAAGACTCACAAAGCCAAGGAAAATGATTTGAATAATTGAAGGCATATAAACAGAAAATATTTAAGAATATACTTGATAATATTCAGTAAATAAAAACCAGTTTTTTTTAAATCGGTGAACAATTAGAAATTAACTTTTGTAAAAATAAAAAACATAAATTTAAATAAAAAAGTTATGGGCTTGTAGAAAGCAATTTCCTGTTTTGATTTCGTAATTATTTAAGCATAAAATTAACTACTACTACTACTACTATTCTTCGTGAAATGCTGCCAAATGTGAACAGCGCCACTTCATAAAAACCACAATTAAATGCCTTTTATAAACTGGCAAATCAATTAATGGCAACAAGCCTTTGTAAATGCTAAACGCCCACATTTGCAAAAAGAGTAACAAAACTCATTAGCTGAGACGGGGGAAATTTAAGAATCGATCGATGCATAATTTAGAGGCTAGAACAATAGAACAGGTTTGAGTGTTGGCAATGCTGGTCGGTCACTTACCGCTTTTGAGACGATCGTTAATTAAATCCTCAATCAGCTGCGGACACTCGCACTCGATGGCGTAGCAGAACTGTTTGAATTTCTCGAAGCCACTTTTGGCGATGATGTCGATGAGATTGGCGCACTGCAGTCGAAGTATTTCGGCGTCGCTTGGTGCGCCGACAGAGGGCGTTAGGGAGCGATTATCGCCGCTCTGGGCGTGCTCGTGATCACCGTTAACACTTGCACTGCGCGACGAGCCCGCCAAACTGGAGCTATAATCGCCGCCTATGCTGACGCTGACACTGGTGCTAACCCCACTGCCGCTGCCGCTGCTGCTGCTGGCGACTGCGCTCAGTTTGCGTTTTGTCAATGCACCGGCGCTGGAGGGCGCTGCAGTTGTTGCTGCTACTGCTGTGACAGCTGCTGGCTTCAGCAACAGATCCTCCTCTGATTGGCTAAGCACGGAGTTTTTGACAAGCACCGCCAGTAGATCGGTGCTGCCCAAATCGAGCATAATTCGCTCCTGGTGACGGGAGAGCAACAAGCGCACCTCTTCCTCTTCTTCGCGCGTCATTTTGACGATTAACGTTATTTGTTGTTGTTGTTTACCTTTTGCACTTTTTTTATTGCACTTGCAAGAACACACTCACTCACTCACTCACACTTTTGGTTAAATTTGTTGTTGTCGTTATTCAATATGCATATTCGTATTATTATTATTGAGATTTAAATATAGATTTGTATTATGTATATTGATTGTTGTTAATCGAAACGCAAAAAACACAAACGCGCGCCATTTATTGGCGCTTACGCCGTTTTAATTCGTTGCTCCGCTCGCACAACGTTCGCTTAACAAAGTCAGACAGTAACTGAAAAACCGGCTCGGCTTGAAACAGCGACGGAGTGTCTCACACAAACCGGAGAGTGAGAGAGAGCATCAGACGCCCGCACACAGCAGAGAGTCCAACACAGAGCGCACAGTGGTTGACTGTATATACATTTCGCTGTTCGTTTACAGCAGCAGTCTGTTAGGTTATGAGATCTAATTCAGGTTATCAATAAGAATATATTTTATATTAATTTCTCCATATCATTAGTATTATTAGTTATTTATTATAATATATTACATTATGTAACACATATCTACGAATTGCTTTTTACCAAACTAAAATAAAGAACTGAACCACTGTTCGCCTCTTGCGTTTTCTCTGTATTTGCTTGCAGCTGCAATTGCAGCGATAACAGTGCATTTTTGTTGTTTATGCCGGCGATGTGTTTTATGTGCGGATGTGTGTGTGGTTGCGTATATGCCTGCGAGTGTGAACTACAAAATGTAATTGCATTTGATTTGCTTCTCTTACTTACTTACTCTCTCTTGCTCTCTCCGTTTACGAGAAAACAAAGAAATTGCCTTTGCGACGTTCAGCTGCATTTCTTTTGAATGTCGTAATTGAATAACGTAAGTTACAAACGATTGCCGCTTATATTGGGAAATAATATTTACGTAAGAAGATAGTGGGAAATATAAAACAATTTATGAATTGTCATATATTGAAATAATTGGTAATATTTAAGATACTAACTTGTTTATAGGTAAATTATTTTTGTATAAATAAATACATTAGAGTACGAGTAAATGAAATATAAATACAAATTTGAGAGTAAATTGGATTAATTAACAGATGCCAACTAATAACAATAATAATGGTGAATCAGAAGCAAACAGTCTCACACACACGCAAACTCATGTTTAACTACATATATACCACAAGTGTTTTTTTTTTGCAGTTTATAGAGAAAACACAACCATACAGATCAATTCATAAACACATACACAAACACAAAGATTGCTACTCAGCATTTGGAAACTGTTGTTTTTTGGGAGAGTTGAAAGGGGCTCTAATTACCCCTATTTGAGTTCGGGTTTTGGCCTGTTTAGTTTCTTTTGGACGACTCAGTAAAACGGTTGAATTGTAGCAGATGTTGGCTTCGCCGCAAAGCAAACGGATAAGGATAATTAAATGAAACAACCGATTGAACTGAGACTTGCAAATAATGAAGTCAGAATAGAAAAATTCTTAAAATAAAATATTTAATAAACAGCTGCGGTCAAAATAATAGAACTGCACATATATTAATATAAATAAATGTGACTGTTATTTTAATACTTGTTCAAAGTGAGTTTTAAATTTAATTAATTTTTTTTAAATGCAGTAACATGATATACAGATTTAAGATTAAAAACTTAGGTATATATGCACAAAAGTATCAATTTTTACCTCATATAACATAATATTCACAACTTGATACTGTAACCAGCAGTTGTCACGTTCGTTTCTATTTAGCTAATGCTCTTTTCGAATTTGGCACGTTTTTGGCGTCTTATCGTCTATTTATTAAGTGATTTGGAAAATAAAGGAAAATTGTGTTTACCTGACAACGGCAGCGGCATATTCAAACAGAAACCAGTTAATTTTGTGGCGGCATTCCTGGCATTTTTTCCATGCAAATCGCTATCGAAATATCAAACGAGAATCGGCAAATTGGCAGCTGGCCACCCACAACAAGTGGCAATAACAAAGTTGCAAATATGCATTTAGTTTGTCTAGCTGCGTAATTTATGGGAAAATGCTGCACTTAATTACAGTCTGAGGCGGAAAATTGCTTCAACTTCCACGCATTCTCGCATCTGTCAGTCAAAAGCAAAGCGAACAATGCTCAATGTCGTATTTAAATTCATATCAAAAGTCTTTAGTCACTAAGCAGAGCACTCAATACTCAAATAAGTGCTGACAACTTTTCAGTAGCGAAAAAAGCCTTTTTCGGCTCGAAAAAATTCTTAATCTTTTGTAGAACACAGCTTTAATTTAAAAAAAATTGCAGTTAAGCATTTAATTTATATCATTATTTGCTCAGTTTTTTCAAGATAAATATGTCATATTTTTTTAGCTATTAGTCTTTATTTTTCAAAAGTACCTAAAATAAGAAAAAGAAAAGTCACAGTTTTATAGAAAATTATGTGTTTGAAAAAAATAAAAGATATTTCGATAAGTAAAATAAACATTTTTTTTAATTATTCATTTAGATATGGAAAAATATTAAATAAATGGTTTTTTTTTTATTTTTTAAAAATGTATTTTGTAATAGTTGCAAAAATAATTTACTAATTAAATTTTTGAACATCTAATTTCCGCTATCCGCTCTTTACATATATAATTTTGGCGATATTTTGCAGACAGTTGCATTTGACGGGAAAAATGCTAAATTGACATCGCATTCAAATGTATATGTAACGGGAACTGAGTGTGCAATATGCGCGCCGGTGTTATGCAAATATCAGTGAATTTGACACTCATAAACAGAGCAAGACAAACTTAAGCGCAAAGTTGTTGTTCTTGCGGGTAGTTTTCGGTATTTCACATTTGCTTAATATTAATCAAAATATGACATTTATAGCACATGCATACAAAACTAACGTATACGAGTATAATTAGATTTGCAGATAAAGACTGTAATAGAATAAATAAAAGAGCATAGTTAGAAAAAAACTAAACTGAAAACGCTTTTAATAGCTGGCATATTTTGTACATCATATTATTATTAGTAATGTTTGTAAGCAAATTGGAATATTACCACTAAAACCAAATACAAATCTTTGTAAAATACAAAATGGTGTTAGCTGAACCCTAAAATAAAGATATGTATATGTAATTTTTACAAGCTAGTTAACTTGATGAAATAAAAATTTAATTTAAATTATTACCGAGAAATTTCAATTTAACTGTTAAATTGTAGAGTTTTCTTATTAAGGCATTACAAAGAATAAACACTCTGTAATCGTCTTCTTTTTCCATCCTCATTCACTAAGTTTAGTCGAACGGGTACAGAGAGTCAGAGAACGAGTGGGAAGTGTAGACAGATTACAGTTGCAAATACAAATCGTAAAAATCAAAAAGCCGCCGTTGGGTGGAGTGCAAGTTTCACATGTTCGATGTTCATGTTTTGTATTGCTTGTCACGTCTCTGCTGCTTCCTCTGCAATTAACACGAATTTGGTCAATTTGGGGGCTTAAAGCTCTAATCTCCCTCTCACTCTTACACTCTCCGGCCTGCTGGATGTCTGTTGCATTTCCTTTTCCTGGTTCATGAGTTAGCAAGAGAGTGATAAAGAGAAAGAGAGACAGAGATAGGTGTCTTGGTCAACCATTCAACCGTTCATCCATCCATCCATCAGCGCTGTCTGTCGGCCAATCCTCAGGAGTGCCTTGTGTCTTGTGCTCACAGGTGGAAGTTATTCGATAATCATCTGGGGAGTTGAGTTCGAGGCAAGCAACTTATTATTATCCGGTAGTCAATTTCGAGATTGCCGCTGCACGTGGTAATCCTCGCTGGATCTGCTTGAGTTACCGTAAAATGTTTTTATTTCGTAATTACCTATTACGCGTGCATTGCTTATCTGCAGCGAATAAGAAAACCAAAAAAGACAAAATAAAAACAACTGCGAGCCGAGGAGAAAACTAATAAAATTTATTACACTCGTTGTTGGACTCGAAGGTGGCAACTGCTTTTCATTACGTTATCGCACACATTAAACGCTCTATGAAAATGTAAAATTATTTTTAATGTTCAATATTTTCATATCTCCTATAGTGAATTAAATGGGATAAATAGCATTATTTTTTGTTCTATTTTCAAAGTAATTAATGTAAACATCATCTGCTAATAAATATGAATTTTTTTTTTTTCAAATTAAATATTGAGTCACCCCACTGCACTCAATAGATATAGACAGTTAAAGCACGCAATCTGATAGACAGCTCCCACACTTGCCAAATTACAGTGATCAATACGAATACCAATGCAAATACACATGCAGCTGAAAACTCTCCAAAATTGGCGCACAGAGAAAGATGAATGGAAAAGGAGAGAGAGACAGAGAGAGCGAGGACGTGAGATAATGCACATGGGACAGACAAAGGCGCACTCATTTTCGACAAAACGATGGCGACATTCAGAAGTGAATTTAACAGCGTGCCGAACACTTACAATCACCGCCTGACGGCATTGAAAAAAAAGTTGACCACGTGTTTGCAGCAGTGGCGCCAGCATCTGCTAAAATTACACCACCAGCAACACCAACAGCAGAAACAACGTGGCTTTAAGCAATTCTGCAACGATAAATCAACGTATTTGCGAAAATTTCAAAAGATTTTCACAACACGTCAGAATTTAGTGGCAGTCCAGCCCCAACGAGTTCTCAATAGACACATCAGCCGTGTGGAGAAGGAGAAGGAGGAGCAGCTTCAGGTTGTGGCCACGCTTCTTTCATCGACTTTAATATCGAGATATAGCTCCAGCATGACCATCATGGAGAACACCTATCTGGGGGTGCGCGACGAGTACCCCGACATTGATACTGAAATACGCGCCATATTGCTAACCAATGCCCAGAATGGGATCACGATATCGAGCATAAAAAGTAAGTACAAAACACGTGAAAGACTTCATTCATTGCAACTGAAAATATAACTTTTATTTAAATGTTTAAATAACTGCAAAAAAAAAAAAAAATTGTAATTCTTGTTGCTTGATAAAGAATTACGTAAAGTTATGTAATAATTTATATTATTTAAAATTTTTAAATATTATTTATAAAAAGCTGATTAATAATCGGTTTCCATTGACGTTACAACATTTAATTGGAATTGTGGTTAATTTTGAATTTATAGCTTCACACGCACAGATAATACGAATAACCTTTTTTTTCTCGAATTTTATCTTTAAATACATGTACCAATTTAATAGTAATACATGTACCAATTTAATATAATTTTTTTTAGGATTTACCATTAATAGTTTGCATTTTAAACTGGTACCAGTATTTTTACATTTAATGCAGCTTTACAAATAGTATTAAATATTGTTATCTAGGTTATTAAATGCTTAAGAATTTTAATAAGTTGTTAATTATATTATTTCACATAATTAACTCTTACAAAGAAATATCGACAATTGTCAGTCAATTTTTAATCTTATTAGACTTGTTAAAAATTTTTGGTTACACATTTGTAAATCCAGACTATTGAAGGGATTTGAAACTTTTTTTTTCCCCAATTACCAGTTTTGGTATTTAGGTAACAAAATTATCATTAAAATCTCAATTTTGTAAAATAGGAAATATATAATATGGGCCACATTCTTGCAATTCTTGCAGGGGAATATCGACAATTGACGGGCACGGCATTCCCGCTGCACGACAACATCACCGATTTTCTGCTGACCATTCCGCAAGTGACGGCCGAGTGCTGTGATAGCGGCAAGCGTCTGTTTAATATCAAGCCCAGAGATGGTACGCGGCATCTGCACGAGATGATACTGCAGCAGCGACCACGCGACAGTGACAATAATGCTTTTGCACCAGCGCAGGAGATGCAACCACCACGGCTGTGGCGCTCCCAATACAAGCGGCGAGTGCCGCAAAAGTGCAACCTGAACTACAACATGAACATGAGCGAGAAGCCGCCAGTTGTCAGGATGACTCAAATGCAGCACTTGGCCAACGCTGCATTGGAGCCCAGCTGTGTCTATCAGGACAACTGGAAGCATCTGTAAGTGCAACACCAGCTATTCGCTCCAGTGGGTAATCTCTGTCTCTCTCTTTGACTTTTTCACGTACTTTGGATTTTAAATTATATTTTAAATTTCTATTATTATTATTTTTTTTTATAATTTAATTTTGCGTTTTTCTGGCACCAACTCAAAATAATTTCACTATATTTTTATATATATTATAAAAGTTAAATGCATTTTTTTTTCTTATATTAAATTATCATTTACAAAAAAAAATAATTTTGCTGAATTAAAAAATAATTTCGTCAAATCGAGTGATCACTGTAAAATAAATAATATTATTTGATGCAATCATGCTGATTATTTAGTAATGGAATTGCATTTGTTTGGCATTCCGCTGATTAAAGTCAAATCGATTACTGTATTTTTACAGCAACAATCAATATCTGCTACCGCATCTGGCAGCTCTAAGTAACTACAACAACAACAACAACAACAACAACATCTATTCCAACGCCTTGAATCCTGCACTGCTAAAGGCAGCACCAACTTCAGAGCAACAACTACAAATACAACCGCTGCAACAACAACAACGGCAACAAAAACAACAACAGCAATATCAAAATACACTGCAAGAAGAAGAAGAAGACGAACAACAACAACAACAACAGAAGCAGCAGCAGCAGCTGGAGGAGTACACACACAAGAGACGCCATGAATTTACGCCCACGCCAACAACCTTGTCATGTCCATCGCAACATGACTCCATGTTCGCCATCAACTCGGACTATGATGCATATCTGTTGGACTTCCCATTGCTGGGCGATGACTTCTTGTTGTATTTGGCGCGCATGGAGCTCAAATGCCGTCTCCAGAAATGTAAGTGAGAATGGGACAGAGTCTATTGGAGTATTGAGCATAATTTGTATGTCACATCCATCCACAAACCACCTTTCCTCCCTAGATGAAAAGGTGTTGCAGTCTGGATTGTGCATCTCGGGGCAGACAATAAGTGCGGCACGGCAACGGTTGCACCACGTCGAGCTGGCCGAGATGACACAAATCATTGTTAACATCGGTTCTGTGGATATAATGCGAGGCAAGCCGCTGGTGCAGATCGAGCACGATTTCCGTCAGCTAATCAAGGAGATGCACAATCGCAGATTTGTCCCAGTGCTGACCACGCTGGCACCGCTGGCCAACTATCGGCACGACAAGCAAACATGCGACAAGGTGTCGCGCTTCAACAAGTTCATACGCAGCGAGGGGCGACACCTCAAAGTCATTGATATACACTCGTGCCTGATCAACGAAAATGGCATAGTGCGATTCGATTGTTTCCAGAAGTAAGTTCCTAACCACCACACAAGCACTCACACATATATATTTATATATATATATATATCTGGCATCCACTTACGCATTTTATCTAATCTATTTTTTAAGCGCTATATAATATGTAAAAGTACCTTAAAATTCTTTGCTTAAAAATCTTTCTTTTGGGAGTTTAAGCTATTCTCAAGTATACAAAAAATGTGTTCTTCTTACCAAGACTCACTTTCAAATATTTCTATAGTCTTTACTAATCAAGTTCAAAAGTTTTTTTTTATGTTCTGCTGGATTATTCCAATAATAGATTCCAAAATTGGTAATTAAAACTGTATACCACAAATATGATATATGTGTCGAGCTATATATCTATATCTCACACAATTTATGAGTTAGAATCAGAAAGCTTAAACGGTATATTTAGTGTTCAGCTTAAATTTTTAACATATCTTATATATTTTTAAATAAGTGAAACTCTATTTTATTACTGGTGAGATTTTAAGTTCTTAGTGCACCGTTGTAAAATGCAGGCGTAAAATGTAAAAAATTTAAGATTCTGCAATGTTTCAATTCCAATCCAATACGATTCTGATTTTTTTGGTTTACTTATTAATTAATTTCGCATTGATTTTTGCAGCGCGCCACGTAGTGTGACGGGTTCATCGGAGCCACATGTATTCTGGAACAAAATCGGACGGCAGCGCGTGCTGCAGATGATCGAGGAGAACTTGGAGTATTTTTATCAGAGTTGAGCTGTGGCAGAGACCAGAAAACAAAAGGAAGGAAGGGGAGCGCCGGTCTGGCACCAGGCACCAAATGAGATTGTTCGAGTTTTACATTTCAATTCTTTTTTGAAAATGACGGCACGCTGTTTTTAAACCGAAATGAAATTTCGAGTGTTCTAGATTTTAAAGTGTTTTATGTGTGCGTTTCGTTCTGTGTTAGTCTTTAGTTAGTAATTATATGTGATAAATACATGTTATATGTTATATGTTAAATGTTTTTTTTGTTCTATGTGTTCTTTGTGTCAAATATCGAATGAATCATTTGAAATCTTTAATTTGTTGCATTTTGAATTTTCGTGTATTTTGTTTTTGCTGCTATCCAAAAAACATTTAACGAAAATTCAATATACAACGAATTGGATTTCATATAACAATTGTTTATTTTCCTATCAATTTCAATTCCCAACCATTTTTCATTGGGATTTCCGCACAGAGCTCAATGGAAAATGTTTCAACATTGCAATGTTATTAATTGTGAAAATCTATCTCTGGCCAACTTAGCCCAGGCTCATGTATTAGAACTGATCTGCTCTGTGCACCAGGATATCTATATACATCCGAGCCATGTGGCTAGTTGCATCCATGAAAATGCATTTGTTTCATTTAATACTTGGCTTGCACAAAATCAATACCGCGGTTGATTTTCTTTCAATTGTGTTTAAGCTTTATTTAAGTGAAACATTTACCCAATTTTCGTGTTTTCGTCTTAGCGTTTCAATTTCAAATTGTACACTGTTATTTAGCATGCCAATCAATAAGTGCGCGCTATGACGGCCTGCTTTCTTTCAGTGTACTCTGTTAGTATCAGAATTTCGAATTCGTTGCCAATTGTACAAAGAAATAGGCTCATTTTCCGTAATTATCATAATTATAAAATAATTTATTTCCTGTATGTATGTTAAGTGTCGTTTTGTACGCTGATGTCACCTTTTTTTTGTATGTCCAACCATAACAAGCAATGTAAAATCCAAAAAAAAATTATGTAAAAAATAAAAACAATCGGAAAAACTATATAAAGTTGCTTTAATATCAAAATTTAAACAATTCATTATTATAATGCATAGCTTAACACAAACTTATTATTGTTTCGGTTTCGAAATAACCAGAAAAAAATCAGTAAATTATTTAATTGAAATCGTCTTCTTGAGATTTGCTTCAAAATCATAGGAATATAATTCTATTGGATTACGTTCGGCTTATATAGAACTAGAACATTTTAAATTATAATTATAACATAGGTGACATACGATTTTTTTTTAAAGTATTACACATGGTAAGAAATAATCTTCTAATTAATTAATATGTTTTACTATAGGGAATTTCGACTGTAGTTAGTAACAGTAATAGTATTGGAATTGAAATTTTCTTTTGATTTAATGAGCAACTGCTTCGTATCTACTGAGAGATTCAACTCAAGAGTCCTCAATACGATTGTCTCGCTCCAAATTAAGTTGGCTTCGATCCTCATCCAGCTTAAAGTTTTTTTTAACTCAATAATAATGCTAGAGAAATGAATTATATAAAATTTCCCTCGCACGCCTTCAATTGAATAATCGCGTATTTTTATCGATATGTGCTGATATCAGGCGCCATTGCTATACAATTTTAGATAACAGAAAAGCAAGCAATGTTCTTTAGATACAGAACATTCAAATTTAAACGTGTAACATTTCTCACTTCTTTTGTTGCAATTGCATAAGTATAAATATTCAAATGTTGATTTCAGTTATCGAATAGTCTAAATAAACAGCTGTTCAATGTGTGACCGTATTTAAATACTAAATCATACAACGATAACGACTATTAAATTTATATTTCAGAAGGCGAGCGAAGTGAGTCGGAGACTGTGTTGAAATAATTGCCAACAAGTTTAGATTAGTATTTGACATATTTTTAGACAAAAATGGCATCTTTCTTGGCACGTGCAGGCGGTAGCCTAATTGAAACTGTGAAGCCCGCGACTGTTGCAAAGGTAAGTCTCGTGCAACGTTGACAAATGTGCAATTTTTCACTGTACTTTTACATAATTGCAATAGAGCAACTAAATCCAACAACAACATGACAAGGTTAATACAATGCTATGTTGGCTCTCTCTCTCTCTATCGTGAGCGTTAAAGAGCTCAAAGCAGCCACCTGACTTGCGGTCTTTTCGATCTATTTGTTGTTTCTATGCATATATGTGTGTGTGTGACGCAACTATATGAAAATAAGACCTTGACCACCTAGTAACTGCAAATATGCTTTTCAATCAATGAACAGCAATGTCAACTGTTGCTGCTTCCGTTGCAGAGCCCACTGATTAAAATATTCAATCCATACGAATTGGATTTGATTAGCATTATGATATGCCGTGATACGTTGTGACGCTCTTAGCTCATATCTTTGAATCTGTATTTCCCGCTTTTGTTTGTGCCAATCATATCTGCTTATCTGATGCGTCATTGCTTGAATTCGTTTTGTTATTTGTCATATTTATACTTTTCCAATCGGACTCACGTGACTTTGCGCTAATTGGAAATTTTGTCTATTGCCTTTTGTCTGCAGATCCTGAATTACTCGCCAATTGGGCTGCAGCAAATAAGAAATTTAAATGTGCAAGAACACGTCTCATATACCCTGCTCAACGAAAGCAACATCCCAACGCCTCGGTAAGTAATTATCTTCATATATTGTATAAATAAACAGTTTCAGTCCAAAGTTCAACGAAAGTGCCGACTACGCATCTTTGTGCACTTCGACTATTATTTAATAAAAACAATTAATGCAAGTGTTGGAAAACAGAGTGGCAGCTAATGAGATAATGATAAGAAACACTGATTACATTCAATATAGAAAATATTATTAAATGTGTCAGTTCATAATCCATGAACTATTTTCAGTTATTTTGTAACAAAAGCTATTAATAATTGAATACTGTATCACTTTATACTTTATAATATTGTAATTTAATATGAAATTGTGGAATTTGTTATTAAATCTATAACATTTAAAATTTTAGACCCTGTACATTTGTAAAAAAGAATCGAAATATTGAAAGTAATTTAATTTTGATAGTATTATTGAACTATACCCAGTCTATTAATCTTGAGGTAATTTATAATTGTTTACAGCTCACGCGCTAGTTTTGTTCTAAGAAGGAGACATTATTATTTTCATAATTATTATCATTTTATCATTATTATATTTATTATCATTTTATCATTATTATCATTATTATAATTTTAAACAATAATAAGTACATTTTAACAATATGGGCAATGCAAGGCGGGCTATGTGCAGATATTAAACAAATACTTATGATTCAACTTGTATTTACAGATTTGCCGTTGCCAAGAATGGCAAGGAGGCTAACGATATTGCCCAAAAACTGAAAACAGATAATCTGGTTCTGAAGGCGCAAGTACTTGCTGGCGGTCGTGGCAAGGGAACATTCAAGAATGGCCTTAAGGGCGGTGTGCGCGTCGTTTTCGAGTAAATTATATTAAATTTATATATATATATATATATATTTTATTCTGTGTAAGACACTAATGTTGACTTTTATAACGCTCGCAGTGCCAACAGCGCAGAGGAATATTCTTCCAAGATGATTGATCAATTGCTGGTGACTAAGCAAACTGGCGCCGCAGGTCGCATTTGTAAGAAGGTAATGGTTGCCGAGCGTAAATTCCCACGTCGTGAGTTCTACTTTGCAGTCATGATGGAGCGCGCCTTCAACGTAAGTTGTATATCACTTTAATACTCAATGTTTTTACTTATTAATTAAATAATTGATCGTCTCAGGGTCCGGTTCTGATTGCATCCAAGGAGGGCGGTGTTGACATTGAGGAAGTTGCCAAAGAAAATCCCGATGCCATTCTTTACGAGCCCATCGACATTGCCGAGGGTCTCACCAAACAGCAGGCCAGCAGAATGATTGAAAAGGTCGGACTGGGTGGAGCCGGTGCTGATGAGCATGTCGATATGCTGCTTAACTTGTACACACTGTTTGTGAAGAAAGATGCACTCTTGGTTGAGATCAATCCCTATGCCGAAGATGCTATGACCGGCTGTAAGTTAACTTTGTTACGCAACTATTCTTTATTAATTACTAATATGTGCGATATGTCCGCTAACAACTAACTCATTCCTCATCTATGTTTAACTCATTGAATTTATATCTTGCGTGAAAACTCGAATGATGTTACCCAAAAAAAGGCTGTAAGTATTATTCGAAATGCTTGGTAGCTAGTCTTTATAAAAAGTTTTTAATACACACAATATGACATTCAATAGGATATTTTGTAACATTAAGAAATTAAATCAAGAATAACTATTTAACCCTCAATAATTAACATTATTCATAATTGTATTATATATTGTTTTCGATGTGAATATTTAAACTAATACATTGCCATTACGTTGCGAATTGCAGTCTTTGCCCTTGATGCCAAATTGCGTTTCGATGACAATGCCGAGTTCAGGCAGAAGGAACTGTTTGCCATGCGCGACTGGACTCAGGAAGATCCTAAAGAAGTCGAGGCGGCAAAGTACAATTTGAATTACATTGCCCTGGATGGTACCATTGGTTGCATGGTTAACGGTGCTGGTCTGGCCATGGCCACCATGGATATTATTAAGTTGTACGGTGGTGAGCCAGCCAATTTCCTTGATGTCGGCGGTGGCGCCACGGCAGAAGCCGTCAAAGCGGCATTCAAAATTATTACATCAGACAAGAAAGTCATGTGCTTGTTAGTCAATATTTTCGGTGGCATTATGCGCTGCGATGTTATTGCCGAGGGCATCATTGCTGCAGCCAAGGATTTGAACCTGAATTTGCCAATCGTTGTGCGTCTGCAGGTGAGTTTTTTTTTACTGTGGCTTCAGAGTTATTTCCTATACTGATCTCTTGTATATATTTGGTAACAGGGCACCAAGGTAAAGGAGGCTCGCGAGCTGATACGTTCATCGGGTTTGAAGATCTTGGCGCGCGATGATTTGGACAAGGCTGCTGATATGGCCGTGCATTTGGCACAGATTGTTTCGCTGGCGCGCGAAATGAACATGGATGTTAACTTTGAGATTCCCGATGCACAGAAGTAGATCAAATCCAATTAACGGCTAAGTCAACCATAAAGCCCACGTTCAACACAGGCAGCAGTCACACAACACACTCACAAATCTACTCAGCAAATTAGAAACAATTTACATTAGCTACTATTCATCGCTTGGTAGTTAGATATATATTCGCATTCGATTGATCGAATCAAAAGAATTCAACAATACTGCAAAACAAAAAAAAATAATAATATTCTGATGACCTTTAAGATGAGGTTCAACTCAAAACTCGTCATTGTTATGTATTTTGAACAAACCACACGCCGCGTACTATTATATAATTTCGAATAATCCTAAGCACTGAAAGTTTTTTGCACCTGTAAAACATTGTATGAGTAAATACCTAAATATACTGTTATTTGCACGAAACTTTAATATAATAGGAAACGTACAACTGAAACTGAAAACTAAATGCCGAACGTGATTTTTTGCTTAACTCATTTAATTTATTGAACAACACATTGCTTTAAAAGTAGTTCGACGTGTATTATGCAATTTAAATTAGTTTGCTTTTAATTAAATTTCAATACTATTACAAAACATGCTTTATCGAATTTATTTAGTTTTATAATTTGCTTTTTGTAAACCAATTTTGTTATGTCGAATTCAAAATACCCCATCTGATTCACTTAACAAATTGTCTTTATTCTGTATAATTTAAAATATTTTGTATAACGCGTATTTAATTTTGTCCATAAGATAGAACCAACAACTAATTCATAATTATGCAGGGGGAAGGACAAATGCGAAAAGAATCAGGAAAAGAAGTAAGATGAAAAATATAAAAGGAGTAAAAATATAAGAAACTAAAATAGGTAATTCACTTATCGACCCATTTAAAATAAATATGCCAAATAATCTCAGAGGATAACATAATTATATACAGTCTCCAAAGAAAGATGCTGGGATAAGAACAGAGAATTCGCCTGCAGTTAGACAAATGAAAATAAATGCAAGTTGAAATTGGACGAATACCTTCGATTAAAATTGTAAAATTAATATTGTATTGAAAAAAAAACAAACAAATTTTAAGTTTCTAAATTTCACAATAATCAAAATTTACTAGATATTATAGGCAAATCAAATTGTTATTGTGAACGCCAACGGACGTTTAATTGATATAGTTATTTATATTTAGTTGGAATCAAAATCGGTCGACTAAAGAAAGTATATGCGTCTGCTCCTGCTCTCGCCAGTCGGTGTCGCCATCTCCCAAATTGCCAGCGTATTCTAAAAGTAAAGTATTCATTGCAATTAATTACATTTGGGATTGGGCATTAGCAAGTGTTTACCTCTCATTATGCTTCGAATTGTCTTCATTGAGGCACCGCGCAAGTTTAGAATTTGTAGTGCACGCTGCTTGATTGTATCCGATGTAGAGCTGACCTCCAGCAGAATATAGTCGATGCGCTGCAGCGTAAATAGACCGCCAGTTAGACGTTTTATGTAATTGTTCTCTGCCTCCTCGTCTTCATCCACGCTCGCATCCTGTTCAGAAAAACAATTTTGATTATGTGTTTGTATCAATCTTATATTATTAATAATTGTTTTGAGATATCTTTGCTTGATGGCAAGTCTCTTTAATTCGCTTACCTTTGGTTGCTGATCGATTTCCCTGTCGATGGTTTCAACTTTGGCCAAATACTTGAGATGCAGCTCGAGCAGACGATCAACCTTCTCGTGATCGTTCTCAGTGAATTTGGCCAGCATGCGCTGGCGTTGAGTACCCTTGCAGTTGCGCAGCATGGATGCAATCACAGAGCACACATGCTCTTCGTGCTCGTCGATGGAGAGCAGACGCTGCTTGTTGCGCTTGGGCGTCTTCATGAATAGCGGAAAAATGGTGCGTAGGCCAAGGATCTCAACAAATTTGTTGCAATTCTCGCGTCCATCCTGGCCGGCCATGGCATGATCGAGCACCTTGAGTGAACCGTTGCGCGACATTTTCTTCTCGCGCAGCATCAGATTCATTAGCTGCAGACCCTCGCCGTTGAGGAAACGATCGCGATTCTCGCGTGCCATCAGCGCCGAGCACATGCAATTGAACATATTGGACATGTACTCCTGCTCCTCGTTGCTGGCAGGATCATGCCGCTTGTATACAGCTAACTGTTGCAACAACACATCCACACCTTCCAAAGTGCCCAGCAGCAGGCGATTCTCGTTTTCTGTCTGTATCAGTATCGACAATATCTCGCTGCAGTATAATTTATTTGGGTCAAAGGGCGACTTGCCCTTGAGCCGTTTAAGTAACCAGCCAAGCAGACCTTGTGTGGCCGCTTCGCGCACAAATTCACCATCAATTTCCGTCAAGTTCTCCACAATGGCCAGAGTATTGTGGACTCCATCTGCCTCCTCCTTCACCAGCTCGTTGAGACGTTCCAGATTTTGTACGAGCAATGCACAGATTTGCTCCTTGCGCAATGCCTCAATTAACGCCTCAGCGCCTTCGCTACTTTCACCTAGAATGTCTACATCGGTGACTTCCTGCAGCAGATCAACGACGGCAACGGCAATGTCTGTGTTCTGATGTCCCAGCAGCTCGAGTAGACTGTGCAGGCCTTGTAGCTCCACTAGCAGCGGATAAAGATCTGGCACTGTGGCAATTGCTTTTAGCTCTTGAATTACCATATGAAGGTCCAACTCCGAGTCCATGAATTTCGACGCATTGTCAGAGAATTTGATTCGCATCTCCTGGTTCTTTAGGTTGCGTTTTTCAAACACCAGTATTAGCTTCTTAAGACCCTGTTCGTCCAGCACATCACCTTCGGCTTCCTCGCTCTCCACATACTTTAATATATTGAGACGCTCCTCCTCAGTTAACTCAGGGTCAAACTCAAATGAGCTTCCGGTGCCCGACCCCGAACTGCCTACATGCGGTTTTCTGTAGTTGGCTGTTTCTTTGGCTTCTGCAATGCGACGCATTCGCTTGGCCTTTTCATCACCGCCGCCGCCCCGTTTTCCAATATCGCTGGTAGCCGGTTCCGGCAGCGCGAAATCATCGTCATCCTCATGTGTTCGTTTTGGTGTCTGCTCGGGCTGTTCATATTCATGTGTATGATAGACTCGTTAGTTTGTTACGCTTTCTTTCATTGCACATTACTTGCCTTGAACGCCAACAGTTCGCCAATATCCATATTCAACCAGCAAATTCAATAAACATCAACGCTTGTTGTGCAAATCGCTTCGATACTATAAAGTATCGATACTCCAAGTATTCAAAAATACCAAATTTACACTTCTATCGATACTGTGCAATCGCCCTACACAATGAATTTGTATCGTTGTTTATCTGCACTTATATTTTAAAAGCAAATTTTCTTTTTAAATGATTTTTATCTAATCAAGCATAGTAAAGAATTTCGTCTGTGCTCCTGTTACCGCTACATGGACAATATCACTATTTAAAATATTTCAAATAAGTTAAAGATTGGCTCTTACATTAAGCTTTTACGGATTATCAAACAATGTGTCAATAGAAACACACACAAATTTGTCCTTATTTTTGCATATAGCCTTATATGGGAGTTTGTGTAAATATAGGTGTCGTTTATATGTGAGAGATTTATATATCATATCTCTGATAAAAAATAAAATGCATTTTTATATTTTACATGTCGTTTTTGAATGTTTTATTATAATTTAAGAAATCATAAATTAATACAAAATTAATAATTAAACTAATTGATGAGGAAGAGCACAGAGACTGAGAAAGGGTTACAAAAATACATAGGTAAGACAAATAGGATACCCAGAAGTTGAAAAGATAATTATAGAATAACTAGCAAAAAGTACATGTACAAGAACATGTACTAATGTATGTGGTAGCTACATAAAATATCATTTTTGGTTTATTTGGAGTAGCTGCTCTGGGCTCCAACCTAATTCCAGCTGCTATCAATTGAGCAAATTAGATGCGCAGATTGGGATTTGTGTAGCGCACATATTTCAGCAGGGCATCGTTCTCCTCACAGACGAAGGACTTCTTGTGGTGGCAGGCAACATCGTGCCAGTTGACACCATCGTTGTAGAACTGGTTCAACAGAGCCAAACAGTTTTCGGGAGCGCCGTTCTGCTTGAATTCACGGTTATCGGGCTGGGGCAGTCCAATGCCGCCGGTGGGCGACCAATCGCCCTGGGAGCGCTCTGTGGTTGGTGCCAACTTCTGCAGTGTGGCAGTCCAGAACCAGCCGTTAATGTTCGTCGGCTGCAGATCGGGACGCTCACAGCCCTTAAAGTCGCACTGACGTCCACTGGTCCAGATGTATTTCACCTGCAAATATATAATTTTGTGTAAGAACATTTTATAAATAAAATGTAAATAACCAAGAAACATAAGAATCTTACTTTTATTTTATTTTAAAATTTAAACTAGTGTTTCTCTTCTTTGAAGTTTATAAAAGTTTCTTTAAAAATATTATATTTTTCTATATATATATTTGTTGATCCATCTAACTATTTAAATTTTTTACTAGTTCAAGTTCATTGCACTTGCAGTATGGTTTTAAATTCCGTTAGCTCGTTTTTTGTACGCATGAAAATGCGTTGGCACCGATTACAGCTAATAGAAACTCAAACGCATACGCCCGTTAACCAAAGGCAGTCAGAGAGGCAGGCGGCGACTATTAAGGTATCATTGAAAGCGAACTCATTCGAAGTCGCGCCCTTTGTGGCCGCACCCGTTCCAACGTCGGTGTTTGCGTAGAGCGGCTGTATTCATTTCAAGAGAGCCACGGGAGGTGGCAGGGGCAGTGGCAGTGACAGTAACCACTCATCAGTCACTTTCACCCGAGTGCCCATAAAATTGTATATATTATATATATATATATATATGTAGTATATATACATATCGGTATATACATGTACCGTATAACTGTCGTCAGCCATTGTTTAATGCTGCCCTTTTGGATAACTCCAATGAGCGGAAAGTTAAAGCTGAATGGGCATGACATTGTTTTCTTTTGTTTAGCTGCGGGCCAATGTTGTAATTGTAATTGTTAAAGGTTCAATCATTCAATTGCAACATTGCGGAAATGAACAGGTGCACTTGCTACATTTTGGTATTTTTGTTTGTCGTGAAGTGTTTGTCTCTTTGATCTGATATAAAGTAAAAGTGGAGCGCTCGTGATGAATGCGCGTGATATGAGACAGCTTAAGGCTCTTAAGCTTATCAGCAAATACGTAGGTTGGTCGATAAGTTTGTTCAATAGAAAAGCAATAAAATGAAAGTCCAGTCCGGTGTTTCTTAATGAGTTCATGGAAATGTGTCTAAAGAACTTTCTCAAGTAAATAAATGTATTTTATTGTGAGCACAATCTATTGAGAGTTGAAAAGCCTATGCTTGAAAAAAGTTTTTTTTTTCTATTTAATGACAATAATATGGTAAATCTTTAGTTTAACTATCATTCCGCATGTACAATGGTATACCCTGCGGAAAGTTCGTTGCCTAACTCTTTTGTTTGGCATTGGCACCGATTTGCCTGAAAATATTTGAACCGCAACAACGCTTCCTCGTTTCTGTAGACAAATTTGCGCCGTTAGCTGAAGACACACACACATACACACACACACATGCATTATTGATTGTTTTTCTCGCTTTTGTGCATATATTTTATTTCCTCACACCCAACTTTCGTTTTCATTACAATATCAGTTTTTCTCACGTAATTCACACGGAGACCGCTAAGATGCTGCCGGCCACTGGTCAGCAGACAGTTGCAGACAACTCTTTAACTTGACACTTGTCTGCCTGTCTTTCAGTTGCATAATCAACGAATCGTGCGCGCCAAATATAATAACAGCAATCGCAACAAAAGCAAAATAAAAATTACAAATAAAGTTAAATCGTTGTGAATCGATATGAAGTCTGCGAAAGTTTTTGTTTGGCTTTACATTGAACTTGAGTATTGAAAAAAATATATAAATCAATGTGATATCCCACATCTATATGGAAATCTGCCCAATATGTCATTCAAGCTGTATTGGGGCCATTAACGTGTTCACTTAATTATGCGATTATCTTTGGCACACTTTCGACAACATTTCGAGTTGTCATAAGCTCACACAAAAAGTTATTTCAGATTTTCAGCTATTAGCGAACACTTCGTCAAAACAATAGGCTGTAACTAAATTTAAACGATTAATGCAAACATCATAAATTATTACTAATTGCTTTGACTTGTTTAGTGGTGATTTTTGTGTAATCTTTTCACTTATCGTTTAAGAGTGCCGCTCATTTTGAGAAGTGTGATATACATGACCTTAATGCATAAATATTTTAGTGCTGACTTGATTGAATTCAAAGAATTTGTTTCATTGCTCAATTTAGGTTTAACGGGTACATTAAAAGTTTAAAAAAAAATATACATGTGAATCAGCACTTAAGTTTGTTGCTTAAGTCTTTTGTAAAAATAGTAAAAATTTGTATTCTTTTTTTATGTTAAGTTTAACTTACATTTTCACCGACGACGCGCTGCTTGATCCATTCATTCTCCAGACTGGTCTCCAGCGAAACGGAGTCCATGCAACGTCTGCGGCAATAATTTCTGGCACTCAGCCAATCCTCCTCCACGCCCTTCAATTGTGGGTCACGCCACGAGAAGAAGTAGCTATTTGGTTAAGCGAGATATAAGTATGATTATAGCTAATTCTGCGGAAGTACCTTTTAGGGCACTTTGTTACTAATTGTTAGTGTTGAATGAACATAGTGTTGAATGAACATAATGTTTAACTCACCCTTTGCCATCAGGTGTCTTCTCGTGAATTATGCGCTGTGCACATAGCTGCGGATTTGGTGGCTCCAGACGACCATTTTGGAACTGCGCCGAGCCCAGGCTGAGCAGACCGAACAAACAAACACCGGCGACAATGAACGCTTTCATTTTTCTGGATTTCTTTCAAATATTTCTCTTGCACTCACACCCACACTCTTTCGAATCTTATATTTGTTTTTTTTCTTTTAACAATTTTTCGAAACTTTTCGCGACGAGGAAACCAACGACCGACCGATCGACTATAGGCAACTGCAATGACACAAATTTTTTGGTAACACCCGGTCTTATATATGAGCGACTGCCACTTCGGCTTGGGCTTCGGCTTGAACTTCGGCTCTCGGTTGTTGTGGGGGTTTTTCATATACCATGAAAATTTTTGGAGCTGCTTCACTAACGATGCTGAATTTTAAGTGCCCGGCCGGTTGCTGGTTACTGGTTACCAGTCGATTGCATTGACAAACATTGTCGCACTGAACTCACTTGTCTCTGTAGGGGACCGGGACCGTAGGTACTTACTTACTCGGTCCATCCATAATAGATGCGTTCGGCGCCCATCATTTTGCACCACTTAGTAGTGCGAAAACGCGTCTTGGCAATTTTACGTTATTTACTCGACGCCCCTGGGCATCAGCCTATATAATTAGCTATACAAACAAGCAATGACCACGTCTCAAATATCATCAAACGCATGGCAATTTCATGTACACATCTACAGATTTATAAACATACATACAAAAATATATGCTTCAGTTTCGTTATATTTAAACAATTTAGTGTATTTTAATTTTGGTGTTCGCCAATTGTATTTGTTTCAAATAAATATTTATCATCGGTGTGTCTGGTTCGTGTACTCTTTTTTTTATGCCTTGCCTTTTTGACCATTACATAACCCAAATTGTTGTTCAAATTTATTTGGCCGAGAGTCACTTGTGACACATTTTACTTTCAGTCTTTACCTCGAGCGCCAAGCATTGGGATTTCATTTTCAATTAGGAAGTCGGCTGCTAAATAGTTGTATTATTTATGGACATCTATCAGTGTTGTTTAAAGCTTACTACAAAGATTACAGCAGAGATGGAAAAAGAGAGAGATCGATGGAAGTAAATCATAATGTTAACATCCAGTGGATAAGATAAAAAGAAAGTAAAATTCTTCCTTTTATTAAATCCGCAATTAATAACTTTAATTTTTAAATTTGTAAAATAATTTTTATTGAAATAAATTACTATTAATTTAACTTTTTAGTAATTATTTCAAATATTTAATATTTATTTTAAATAATTTATATAAACAATTTTTTATAATAGAAGTACAAATTTAAGAGTAAATCTGTTAAAGCTACAAAAAATAGTTATATTAATTATCACTTGAAATCGAATATTAATGAAGATAATATGGACATCAATTTGAATGTAATGACTCAAAAAATACAACAGTGGATGTAAAAAGCGTAAACATGAAAGATAAAATTTAATTACAGAGACGTAAAAATATTCCCAAAATTAATATATAAGCGACATTCATTTATTCAAAATAATTTAAAATATATTAAAGACACACATACACCAATGTAACTCAAGTTAATATTGTTGGGCAAAACAATTCCCATTAAATATTTGGATTTTGGCACTCTCATCATTAACTGGCTAGGCTAACAATCGATAAGATTTCAGGGCAGTGAATGATGGCAAGACACACGCCCCCTATCCGAATTAACTTAACGGCCAACAAGTGCTTAACCCATTACATAACGCACATAAACAACGAGAAGATTTACATATTTACGTGTGTGTACGTGATATTGCATAAGCATTGAATTAAATGACTCAGGCAACTGCATTCTGCTCAGGTTCCCCTCAAGTCTGCTCATAACTTGTCCAAGTCCCCAAGTCCCATTTCCCATCTGCGTCGCCATGCGCAAATCAAGGTCAGAGTGGCGCAAAGAAATTAACGTCAGCAGCAAGTACATCAATGGCGAAATTTCACCAGTCAAAAGCATATTTAAGACCCAGCCCCAGCCCTACTCAGACTGTCGTATTATTAATTTTTTTTTTCTTCGCACATTCACGTATTTCAACACAATGAAAAACAAGATAATTTTTTTTCCGGTCTTTTGCGCTTTTCGACATTTTAACATGTTTAGTGATCACGTGCGGTGAAGCATGCAGGCGTTTCGTCGCCCCTATTTGCCATGATGAGCCGATGTATCTGCTTTGAAAATCTGGCAACCCAGTTATACATTCAGCGTTGTCAAAACTGGCAGGTGCTTGTCATACATATACATCTCAGCATTAATGGATAATACAGCTGCAAATGCCTCGCCCACTTTCATGCATGTTTGCGAGTGTTCCATTTTTAAGAGTACAGCATCAAAATATAAGCATAAAATAAAACTTGAATTTTGTTTTTACATCTGAATATGAATTGCAAAAAAAATGAGAGAGAGTTTCCCAATCTAAAAAAACGATTATTTAAAAAGTGCAAGCCATTTTTTATATCTGAGACTATTAAACTTCCCTGTAAGCGTGTCTACATATTTTAACCAAGAGTTTAATTAATATTAATTTTAATAATTTGCTCATAAAATTAAATATGTAAGTATTAAGAAATTACACATTTTTTAATCGGTAACATAATTTGATTTTCGATGATATTTATTACAAACTTCCAATAAAAATGTACATTAATATAACTGAAACTTGGATTAAATTCAATCAAAATCGCTCAGCATATAAAAATTTATGTATATGAACAGTAATTGAAATGTTTATTTTAATACTATTTTGTGCAATCTTTAGTAGTTGTTTTGGCATTAGGCCGATCACCAAAGTTCAAGATTGCTATAATCAGCTTAATTACTTGATCTTTATTTAATTGCTCACTTGGGTCAGACAAGTAGTTTGTGTTGATGTAGTTAAACTATCAAAAGATGAAAATCTACTATGCATAAGCATAATAGGTTTGACATAAACGTTTACTCTTATGGCTTTCAATTTGCTATAACTGGAAATATTTGATCTCAGCTTGCGATAAGGAACTGAAACCAAGTGCCAATAATACTTCATATCAGATCGAGAGGCTGGGACACGTCTGTTTTCTTATTAAAAATTACCTCATATTTATGCAATGTGCACACGGATTGTCGCCCGCTCGCTCACAAGGGCCAATTTACTAATGTGTTGGGTAAATGTAAATATGTACTTATTGAGGGAGAAAGTGACGCCGTTGCGTTGTTTTATTATTTTATTTATAGTTTTTAAAAAAATATTTTTTGCACAGCTCGCATATTGTTTAATTGTTAGCATCTGTTTGTGTGTGTGTGTGTGTGTGTGTGTGTGTTCGTGTGGTGTTATCTGTCAGGTATTTGCACAAAAAGAGAGTATGACAGGTGCAGCTGACCTATTTCCATGGGTGTGAATGGATTGAATCAACATTTGAAGAAATGGGCTGGGGCGCTTAACATTTCTCGTAACAGGTGAAATTATTATGTAAATTGAACACCTCTTTGGAGCTTGGAGTTCCCTCAATTGGTTTGTCTGTTTGATCAACACTTGATTGACCGTCAATGTCACATTTTTGACTGCTGTCCCGAATGGGACATAGAAACAACAATAACAAAAATAGCTGTGGCGATTACTTATTATTTATGTCAGCGACTTATGCTTGTATAGATATAATAATTAAAGTTTGTTTAATGTCCACACCGTGATTGGATTTTAAATACGTACTTATATTTATATAGTTGAATCGGAACTTATAATGTTTATTCTGGCTCTTCTATAAACATCATTGAGCTTATGACTTTGGGTTTTTTGACTTTAAATATGTACTTTTAATCTTTATTTTGACATTTTAATAAACATTGAGCATATGATAATTTCGATATTACCTGACATTAGACACGAATTTTTGTGATTTTGGTTTAGCTTAATCAAGTCAAAAATTATTTTTATAAAAGAATGCTCTATATTTCAATAGAAGGAATAATAATAATTATAAAAATTACTTAACTTATATTTTTGATGATAATTTAGGTACCTTGCATTTTTTTATATTTGTGATATATAACACAACTGTAAATTAATAAAACTTTATCTTCAATATATGAAAAGAAAACTCTTTTTGAAAATTTTTATTGCACATGGAATTTTATTATTATTTTGTATTATCCAATAATGAACCAAGAATTTTGGTGTGACCTCTGCAAATAGTATATAGTATATATATTATAACTCAATATATAAAAGTAAAAATATTCAAACATGTTTCGATTTATGTAGATGATTTGTAAGTGTTTTACCCGCTAACACATTTGGATTTGGAGGCCAAGGCTGCATTTTTGTGTATGTCAGTAGCAGCGACGCTACTGAACTTTTTGGCACCTGACCAGATTCAAGTCGGGCGTCACCAGTACAAACAACATTGTACATCTGTATACATACTTTGTAGTAGCATGCTTGGTATGCATAATAATACCAATTGTTTTTATAAAAATATTTTAAGCAAGGGCTATTGAAGTGGTTTCTTGCGGACAAAAATGTTGTAATATTTTCATATCCGTAGGATTATTCGGCAATCGAATTGTTTTTTTTTTTTTTTTGCAAGGTGTTGCTGATTGCGGACATGGACGTGAACGTTTATATCACTCTAAATTCGAATTGCATTTCAAATAGGCGTCCGTCGCTGGCCTTGTGGCGGCACAATGCGCCTTGGCGCACGTGATATCTTTCGTGCTGGATATATTTATGAGAATTTCAGTATGCTGTGACGCACGCAAGTTAATTGTACATTTCAGTAAATGCAGCATTAATAAATCACAAGTTGCGTCCTATGCTGTTGTCACTTCCTATGCTGTTGTCACTTATCTTTAAATAACATTCGTACCATTTAAATTCAAACAGCAACAAAAGAAGAGACATGCTGAAGCTGATTGCTCAGACACTTCCCCAATTGAATACATCTCACCATCGATTAACAAAGGGAAGTCAGCCGACCGCCACAAACTATCGATTACCAATCGTATTTCTTTGCTCTCCATGTGGAATAACACTTTGTAGATGACGAAATATGATTTTCATGTGCAAATATAATTCAAACAACGAAACTGCTGCTATGCCACAAAATAACACAATGTGTGATTTGAATTTTTTGTCAAAGTAATTATGTTAACGCCGCAAAAGTAAAATTGAACAGAACAGTGTAGTGTCATTCCAGTATAATCACAGAGCTTCATGTAAAAGTCGCAAATTGTAAGGCACACGCTTAGAAATATTAAGCATTCTTCTGAAATATCTCGAGAAAGTGAAACTGCAAGTATTTTGTGAACCATATAAGAAGTGAAACCATCAAGAAAAGACAATGGGGCGCCGCTGCTGCGTTTCTGAATGTCCGTCGACGTCGCGGCTCTTTGAGCACCACGGCGTCACTTACCACTCGTTCCCAATGGACCCCGTCATACGAGCTATTTGGATCAAGAACTCGCGAACAAGTCTCGTGCGACCAATAACAAAGAGTGTGCTTGTCTGTTCGCGTCATTTTCGACGGCTCGATTTTAATACCGTGCGCAATGGAAAATATTTGCTAAAGCCGCGCGTTTTTCCCACCGTATTTCCGTGGGGTAAAATGGAACCCACTGAGATTGATGCCGATCAGCGTGCACTGCAACAGGCGACAGTGGATGGTGTTGGGGTCAGCGGTACCGCAAACAGTGCCACCAGCGAGGACTTGATCAAAGCAACTGTGGACCAAATTTTTGCCCAAATCCATGCAGAGACTGCCGAACGGAATGCCGCAGCAGCCGCAGCAGCCGAGACAGCAGCCAAAGACGAGGCTGAAGTGCAAACAGATGCTACTAAGGAAGTTAAAATCGAAGCAGACAGTTCGGCAGCTGCTGGTGAGAATAAAATGGATGCAACTGCGACAGAGGACGGCGTTGCTACCGGAACAGCTGAATCCGCTAATGAAACGCATCCAGATGCCAGCAGTGCCAATTCGCCCGTGTTTGCCACACCCGCCAAATATGGACCGCCCACAAACGTGGCGATTGGTGGACGTCTCATGGCGTTAAGCGCTGATGGCGTATGGCTGACCGCAAGGATCGTTGAAGTCAACGATAAGGAGGAGACGCTCCTTATACGCTTCGAGCGCAACAGCAAGCTAAAAACTATGCCCTCGACGAACGGCACCTACCAGGAATGGATCGGTTTCAAATCGGAACGTTTGCGCCAGCGCATCAGCTTGCGTGTGCCGCCCGCCTTTCAACTGGAGGAGAAGTGCATGGCACGCTGGTCCGGACCACGCAAATTTCCGGGCACCATCAAGAAGCTGCTGGGCAACGACACCTACGAGGTCCTCTTCGATGATGGCTACATAAAGAATGTACGCGCCGTCCACATGACCAAGTTGCCACGTCAGCTGTTAAAGGCGGAAACTGAGGCAGCCACGGTATTACAGAGCTCAGAGTCCGCCACCGTCCCGCTTGCAGTTGGAGTTGGAGTTAAGAGACCAAGCACTGGTCCTACTAGCCCCAATAAGAAGAGCAAGTCGACACCACAACGCAAGGACTGGCCTTTACTGGATATGTCCAATTTGGATTTAGGTATGTTCCCAAACTTGAAAACTTGTCTAACGACAAATATAGACTGGATGTGACCGTTAGACTGCTCGCCTAAGAGGTATCCTATGTGTAGATATACATTATATTAATTTGCCAACTTCTGTATGTTATCATTCTAAATTTTCGACGGTTTTGAGAATTATAGCAAGAAGAGAAAGATATAGTTCTCACACAGATTAGTTCAGCATGATCCAAAGGCTTTGGAGTTGGAGTAGCGAATTACCTATGACATATTACACATCCATTGCACTTTATCAAACTGTTTATATCCAAACGACTAGTTGTTTTATGTTCTTGGCCGATATATTAATATAAGGGGTGTTATTTTAGAAACTTTGTTTAGTAAAAATTATGTTTAGTCTTTGCTTTGGTTTTACCATAAAAAAGATATCTTAAATATTTAAACAATACTCGGGAAATTGTGTTGGGAAAAATATGTTAATACATTTGCCGAAAAAATTTGTTTTTCAATATTTCGTATTTTCATTGATTCTAGCCTTTTGCATTTGTGCGGTTGCATTTCGATTGGCAGTGAAATTGGTTTTTATTTCATCCCTGGCGATATACAGCAAAACATAATAATATATAGCTCGCTTCTCGTTTAAGCTTATGAATATTGAATAGAACATTATAATTGAGTTCCTTCATGTTTGCAGCTGCTTTGGGACTGCCAGACATACCGCACGATGGGGAGTGGACCTGTCACTGGGTAAATGATCAGCCCATTGGCACCGAAGGTTTTCTCATTGTGGGTGAGCATCAGAAGCCAACGGTAATTGTACACGATTGGCGACTGCCGGATGGTTGGATAAAGCACATGTATCAACGATCCAATGTACTGGGCAAGTGGGATGTCATTCTTGTGTCGCCCAGTGGCAAACGATTTCGCTCCAAGTCCGATCTCAAGGTGTTCCTGGAATCGCAGGGCGAGGTCTACAATCCGGATGTGTATGATTTTAGCATTCATCGCAGACGCGCCAAGGACATCAATTCTTATGTATATACGCACGACTACAGTCCACAACAGCCGGTCAAGTCAAAACCATTGGATGTCTCCCTGGACATAAGTGCAACACTGCAAGATTTGAAAAACAGCAAATTACCGACTGTTACGCCCACATCTACGCCCATATTGGCCATTGGTACGCGACGCAATGCAAACGAGGAGAGTCAGTACATGGAAACACCAGTAGCCTCATTAGTGCCACCTGCGGAGCTAATGTCACCTTCGCCAAAAATCCAAGGAGCTGAGACGCTGCCGCCCACAACTGATGCAGCTGCAACCAGCACTGGTCATGGCATAGAAGAGCATGGCACCGTTGATATGGAAGATGATTACGGTGCGTTGGTTATCTTATACAAATTTTGCGCTTATTAATTTTGCTTATTTTTCAATTGCATTACAGCCTTTATTGGCGGCTTGAAAGTTCAAATAACCGACAATTTGTTCGTTTGCCCTCGCGAGGGTTGCGGCAAAACCTTTCGAAAAGAAGATTTTCTACAAATCCACATTCGGCATTACCACAAGGAACTTGCCGAGTAAGTAAAAAATAAAAAGGAGAACCATCGATGGTCGGAGATCTCTTCTTCAAATACATTTGCCTATAATTATTTTGTATTAATCATAAACTAAATTAATTTAACAGGCACGTCAGTCACTGTCCTAAGATGCAGGAGCTGGCCGTTAAGCGTACGCATCCCTCATCAATTGAGCAGAACGATCAGACACCCAAAAATCAAATACCCAACCAGCAGTTCTTTGCCAAGCTGTACCAGCAGGACTTACAGCAATCGCGCTCTTTTCGACGTCACCCAGTGGGCACAGAAACATCGTCATCGGCTCGGGACACATCTCCAAATAATTCGCCTACCAGTGCAGGAATATCAATACAATTAGAATCGGCAAGAACACCAGAATCTGCTTCAGCTGTTGGTCCAGAGGATGATGAAGTTGCGGGACCAACTTTAATGGATATATATAAATCCACTGCTCCTATCGCTACGACGTCGCCCAATCGATCCGTTAAACGAGCACGTCCGTCATCCAGAAGTCGTCAGTCTGGTTCACGTAAGAGCAGTCGTCAACGCACACCCCGTCGTCCAGTGAATTCGCCCACAAAAAAAATTCCTGCTGCGGTCGGCAATTCGAGGAACTTACCAGTCTCAGGAGTAGATCACGATGCCAATCAACTGTCATATAACAAACCCATACCTGAGGCCCGTAACGATTCCAAGAAGCGACGCATAGGTACCTCGGGAACATCGGCTGGCTCTCCTGCCAACATTGCGTTGGTGCCGAGACCATCATCAAACGATCAGGTTGACATAAATGCAGCTTTGCCGCCGCCGCCTGCGCCACCATTAGCCACCCAGACGCCGCAGTACATCAAGGAGAACGGTGAATTAATACGTATTGTGCGCATGCGGCAGGAGGAAATCATTAACTGTACTTGCTACTATGGCGATGAGGATGGACTGATGATACAGTGTGAACTGTGCCTGTGTTGGCAGCACGGCCACTGTTACGGAATTTTCAAGGAGTCGGATGTGCCGGAAAAGTACGTCTGCTATATTTGCCGCAATCCCCAACGCATACGCGAATCAATGCGATTTAAGCATGATCAGGAGTGGCTTTTCGAGGGCAAACTGCCTGTGGCTGGCTATCACACGCCTAATCTGCAGTCGTTGAAGAAATTCGAGCTTTTGAAGCACTCCCACACCCTAACCGGTAATTTGCTGGATGCTAAGCGTTTCATGCACTCACTGCAGGTTAAGATCAATATAGCTCGAAATCGCTGCCACCCCAAGCTGTATCTGTGGGCAAAGAAGTGGGACGAGGATCAGACAGATGTTGTCTCGCCCGTCAAGCGAGTAAAGGTCGAACAGTCCAATTGGCCACATGTACCACAACCTGAGGCTGCCATCGATCCTGAGGAGTGTCAATACCGGTTAATTGAGCATGTCAAGGTACAACAATCACTATTGATGGATCGCCTTAATGACATTGAAGCAGAAATGGATGGTAAGTACTTGTTTCGTTTAATAAAATATATCAAGATTGTAATTCAATTGAATGGCTATTATTACTTACAGAACTTGAGAATGAAGACTATCTGACCGATCTTAAAGATTCAAACATTTCGACAACCAAAGAAGCCATGGCTACGTTTATTAAAGAGCTAGAGATAATGAAGCGTCTTGCAAAGCTCAACAGTGTGGCGAACGCGAAGCAGTCTCTAAAGAACCATGAATCGGTGTCCGAAATTACTCAAGTGTAAAATACTGTGGCAGCAAATCTTATTTGAAATATAATTTACTTTAATTAATAGTTTTTTGCGTTTATGAATAAAGACTTACGCGCAGTCTATATTATAAATTGTTCTTTAATGATTTTTTAACTACTCTGAGCAGCTCAAGATAAATTCAAGAACTACAGAATTTCTTACTTATACCTGATTTTCTGATACAATTCTATCATAATGAGCAGTTTGTTGATTTTATAATTAATAAAAATAAAATATGAGGTAATTTTGAACTTCACGAACCTAGAAGTTGTTATCGATAGAACTTAGACAATGTTTTAAAAATATCGATAGTATCGATGTTAGGATTGCAGCTCTGCGGCATACTTCTCTTCTTCCTCAGCAGCACATGTGCTGAGTGTTTTGCGTTTTATTTTTACAAGTTATTTTAATAATTTGTAAAAATGCGCATTGAAACGTGCTATTTTTGCTCCAGCAAAATATATCCCGGCCACGGGGTACATTTTGTACGCAATGATTGCAGAGTAAGTTCAAAAAAGTCTATAAAAAATTTTCTATTTACACATGCACCTCTACTCATATAAAAAAATACGTACACAGATATTAACAAATAACTGTTGCTGTTTACAGATCTTTAAGTTTTGTCGCGGAAAGTGTCACAAGGCATTCAAACGCAAGAAGAACCCACGTAAGGTAGGATGGACAAAGGCACATCGCAAGTGGGCTGGCAAGGAGCTGACAATCGATCCCAGTTTCGAGTTTGAGATGCGTCGCAATATACCAATCAAATACAGTCGCGAAACCTGGCAGAAGGCCACAGTGGCCATCAAAAAGGTCAATGAAATCAAAGAGCGCCGCGAGAAGCACTTTGTTATGGAGCGTCTGCGCAAGGGCCGCGAGATTGAGATTCAAATGGATGTTAAGGATGTACAACGCAATATGTCGCTTATACGTTCACCTGCCGCTGGCCTAAGGGAGCGTCGTGCAAAGGAAGAAGCCGAAGAAGCGGCACTTATGGACGATGATCTGTCCGAAGAGAAGATCACATACGTCGATGCTCGCGAATTGGAAAAGAGACTTGAAGAGGGCCTGGGCGTGGAGGATATGGAGATGCTAGAAGCTTAAGAATTCGTACAATTTTAGTTTTAAGTTTGCTGATGATAAAAATAAATAAATGTAAAACCCGTGGCACACTTATTGTAACATAAATTTATTACAAAAAAAATAATACGCTTTATGCCATCTTCGTTTCCGCACATTCCTCAGCCTGTTTCGACTGAGGAGATTCCAATTCAATTGTAACCGGACCGTCATTTTCTATATGCACCTGCATATAAGCGCCAAACTTGCCATCTGACGATGGAAATGAAGAAAGGATATATTCAATTATGCATATAGGTAAAATATTCCAAAAGGATTACCTTTGATTTTGCTGCTCACGTACGATTGTCGCAGACGATCTAGGAAATGATTGTATAGCTGGTTAGCGTCTTCACCTTTCATGGCCGCTGAGAAATCAGGCTTGTTACCCTTCAGTCGATGGTACAGTGTAAATTGCGAAACGCACAGTATTTCCAGTTCCAAATCTTTGACTGACTTTTGCCAACGTTTGCCTTCATCCTCAAACAGCCGCAATGCGAGAATCTTGCGCACGCTAAGGTGTCAATCAAAAAACCGATCTGCATGTCACTCAATATTTAGATATTTACCTACAGATATTCTACATCAGTTGCCGTATCACTTGTCTTAATGCCAACCAGCACGCAGAGGCCGGGTCCAATAGAAGACACAAGTTCATTAAGAACTGTATTAGAAACACAAGAGGTGGCTTTTGTGAAATTTCAGGAAAAGTAAATATAATGCTTACCCGTGACTTTGGATGCCGTAACACGTTGAATTATAGCGCGCATTAAGGATTTTGATAAAAATAATATTCCTGAAATGGAAACACTTAACTTATCACCGATAAACACCTGCACACAGTTGCGCAATTATCGATAACCACGCTGTTCAGCTGTTCGATTACCAACAAAACTTGGCGGTTTTAATTGATTTAAATAACGATATTAAATAAACAATAAAAGTTACAATATATATAATAAGTTGCTAAATACAATAAATTGACAATATTTATATACGTGTACAGTTTGGTACTTTGTGAGAAAGTCTTTTGAGCAATATATAACTGATTTGGAAATACTTGACCAACGCATTGGTTTTGGAAAGGTTTAAAATCAATTGTTCTACAATAAGATTTTTAAAATAAAGCTAACATCATTAGAATTTATAAATTGCCTGATTAAATATGTTATCACAGTGGTGTTGGTGACATTGGACTTGACTTCAATTTCTTCTCACACAGTTTTTTTATATTATCTTTATTGGTCATCTCCGCCTGCCTCATGATTTTCTCTATGTCCGGCCAACGCTTATATGAGCTGGCCAGCAAAAATGCCGATAAAAGTTGACCAATAAAAATGTACGATGAAATTTGTAATTCGATGTTCTGAATACGCTTGACCAACTTGCCCAACGCCTTATTAGTCTCCGGTTCATTGCTATTAACAGCAGCATTGACGGCAATCGAGAGCAGCTCATCGGAATCCAAAGTGGTGCTGCTGCCGTTATTGCTGGCTATGCAGTCAAGCAGACGATCAACCTCGCTCAGCCTTTCGTTTTTCGCCAAATATTTAGCAGTGGCGCCAAACACTTTCATCGGCGTCAACTTGTAGTCCTGCATAATGCTGTGAAAGGGAAGACAAGTCATGCAGTCGGATAGCTCGGATAGACGGCGACGTATTCAAACATACCCGTAGGCCAGGCCAAAGCCTTCGTCTATATTCTTGCCGCAGAGCAGCACTAGAATGCACAGCTGAATCTTGTCTGCAACGCCATCAAACAAAGTGGGCAAAGTGCCGCGCGGCGCCTCTAACCGTATCTGTTTCAGTATTTTCAACGTGTAAAGCAATTCGCTAACCGACGCCTGTTCTCGTTCGCACTGTGCCAGAAACTTGGCCAACTCCATTTGGCGTCGTATTGTATTGATATGACCATTCAGAGCACGTGCATCCAGTTGCATGGCAAAACAAGTGCTCCCATTGGAGCTCGCCACACTGACACGTCTGGAACCCGCCTGTTGTTGTTCCCGCTGCAAGTGATCCCACTGGGCCAGGTCCAGCTCGCTCTGAAGGTGCATGTGAGCTGAAACCAAATGTGGAGCATTCGCATGCAGCTTCTGAAAGTTTTCGCAGTGCAGCGAATAAAATTTGACGCAAGTCATGCTCGCACGCACCGGATCCTTGAGTAAGAGTTGCAGTTGATACAGAGAATTTAGTTGCTGCTGCTGTTCCAAAAATCTGCAGGTCTGCAACAGAGGCACACGCCATGAATTCAAATGAGCGTCGGTATCCAATTGCTGCAGTTCGTCAATCAGTGCCGGTAAGCGACCGCCGGCCAGTGACACCTGAAATATATGCAGGATAAATAAATCCACCTCCAACTGCTGATGCTGCCAGTAACGCAGTGCCGCACGCAGCTCATCGCTCTGCATGAGAAACTGCAGAATGTCCGTATGACTGCCATAGGTCAGCACATAATGCCAAGATTCCTCAAAAGAGCGCGACTGACGATTTTCCTCAGGACCACATTTCAAAGTCGCCTCCCCATAATGCCCCTTGGCTATGTGCTTCAAATTGGCCAGAGCATTGATCACATTAAGCGCCGGCTCGCTAAGTGGCGTCAGCACCACATACGGCTCTCTGCGCCGCGAGAAGAGAGATGCTAGCGAGGTATTGGAGTTGCGGATTAGCGAGGCACGCCGAAGCGTCTCTGGCTGTGGTTGGATCTGTGGCATTGTTGCAATTAGCTTGAGTATTTCCTGTAGCAAGGCAGGTCCACGTTGTGGACGTTTTTTGGGCAAGTGTGTGGGCGTGTCAGTTTGTGACACTAAGGCCGGCAAGTTCTTGCCAAATATTTCCTTGTAGATGTAACTGTTCTGCTCCTCGGTTGACAAACGCGTCATGCAATGCGCAAATTTTTCACGAGCTGAGCAAGAGAATTAGTAAAGATTAAATATAGCTACACAAATGCAATATTGTGAATGTGCTAAGTAATATATTAATAATAACAATGCTTACCTGCATTATAGCATCCGGCGCGCAAGCAGGCCAAGCCATGGGCAGCCATTACACCAGTGGTAGGAAATCCCCATTTAAGGTGCACCTCCAGCGCAAGTTTCCAGTGCTCGGCCTCAACTAAAGCATCGGCCAATTTCCGCATACTGTGATTGTTTAATGATCCGGCTGGTATTAATGATTCGCATCCCTGCTGCACCACGGCCATAATGATCTCCGAGTGCTCCCGTATGCTCTCAAACTCGCCTGGCTCTCCACGAACCTTAAGGATATATAATTATGTAACTTATTAAGAAAATTGGAATATGACTGAATTTACCTTCGCTGCCAATGCAAGGCAGTTCATCATTTTGGCAACCAACTCATAGTCCACCTCCGGATTGGGCACTAAGAGCTTCTCCAGCTTGCGACAGTGGAATAGTAATAGATCCACGCATTGTCGTTGATCCAGATGATGCCGCAATATGGATAAACTAAGTGCCACGCTGGGCGCATGCTCGTAACAGAACTCCTCGCGCAGCAGCTTATCGTGGGTAAGGATGCCGCTGAGACGCCACTTGTAGGAATCGGAAGGTCTCGATGGTACACTTGCCTCGGTTGTCGCCGTTTCGTTGACATACAACGGTTTCTCTGCAGCGACCGGGGCGCAGCAATCATTGCAGACGCGTACCTCCACATTACCATAGAGCTCTGGAATGACCATGCGCTGCGCGGAGCAAGCATAGCAGACGACGCGACCACAGCGACGACAATGATGACGTCGCATCAGCATTGTAAAAGCAGAACGGCGACAGCACATGCAGTGGGTGGCTTCCTCGTCGGGTGTCCACTGTTCGCGCGATGGTGCCTGCATGGGCATCTGAAAGGCACCCCACAGCGAATCCAATGAGTTTTGCACATCCGTACCCAAGGAACTCGGCTCTAGAGCGAATCCAGTGCGTACATTGGCAATTTGATAGTCCAAAGCCTTGCTGGCATAGATTCGCAACAGCAAATCCAGGCAAACATTGCTGACCACATGATCCTGCTGGTACGAGTTAAAGTTCAGCAGAATAAATGCCTCCGTGCTGCTTTGACCCAATTTAAATTTGATCTTGCCAGTGCCTTTGTCAGTGCTGCTTTTGCTGTGTACATCGTAGGTGTGACCCCGCTTCTCAAAACAATAGCCACAGGGACCCAACGGAACTCGTTGCTGCAATTTGGCGCGTGCCGGCTCCAGCAGCTTGGTGAGCAGCTCAAAGCGCGTATTCATCACCAACTGTTCCACAATCAGTAAGGGATAGCGCAGGAGTGCCCAGAAATGTTCACGCTCAGCTTGGGGCAGCTGTCGCAGCAGATCTAGCGACAGTTGATAATTGAGATAGAGTCGCGCATTGCGTGCATGCCGTTCCAAATAGTCAACCAGCCATTGCAGAAGTGCCAGTGAACGCATCTTGTCCTTGTGCGTGTCCAGAAAATTTACCAGCACCTTAGCTGGAAATAGCTCGGCAATATGCAACAAGTGCGGATCCAATTCATCATCGTCGCGCAACTCCATCAGCGCATCTAAGAGGGTAAGCAGACAGACACGTTGTTGTCCAGCCGAATCCGTTAGCTGTACCATGCGGCACCATTCGTGGCACAGCTCGTAGTGTCTACCTTGCAGCAACTTCTCGAAGATCGCATTCGGCGTCTGGCGACCAAAATCATAGGCCTGTGGCCAGCTCTCGAACTGCAACAGCGCCGAGACTCTCGCATAAATCGTGATGTCCGAGAGAGTGTCCCCCAATTGGGTTCGCAGCAACTGTGGAATGGCACTCTCTGCAGTGCGATGCTGCAGTGTCCGCTCGATGAGTTGTTTGGCCAACTGACTGCTGGATATTTTCGTAAAATGCTGCTGCAACATTTGCGCTCGAGTGCCCAAATCGTTCATATGGGAAACCAGTTGTATACGCTTCGGATCCTCTGCAATGAGCTCGATAATTATACGATCGATTCGATTCTTTAGCTGAGTACTCGGTTCTGAAAAAAGAAACGGTTGAAAAATAGTAACGATTCATTATTCAAAACAAAAATAATGTTTAAGTAAGTTGGCTTGACAAGATGAAATTCATCTTATCCGACAGTTACCTCCCTGTCCACCAATGCCCATAAGAAGAATGCGCAATTGCAGTTCCTTGCTTAGATCCAACCGCTCCAGATTTGCACTGTCCAGTTTGTAGGCATGCAGAGCAGCCATTACTGGGTTATTGTCATGCATGAGCGCAAGTGTCGCCAATTCGGGCAGCTGCATCAATTGACGCAGCCAGCTAAAGTTCAAGCATGTCTCGGGATCGTCAAGCGGTGGAAGATCGGCCAGTTGAATTGCCTGCAACAATTGAGCCAACAGCTGGTTGTGTTGAGCAATGTAGTTATGAATTGATTCCTGCTTCTGGACCGGCACCGAACGTGCCGATTGCTTTACTGTCCCTTCTGAGAGCTGGGGACAAATATTGAGAGCTATGACATGCACCAGATTCAAATGAAGTGCAGCCACATTGCCCTCTATCTCCAGCGGTGTGATGTCGCAATCGTAGATCAGCTCACCAATAACCTGGTAGGGATCATGACGCAACAGCTGCGAGTTGTGATACTCCAAATTCGAATCACGCAGCTGCAGCAAGCGCGACAGTTGCTGCATATACCCACAGAAGCGGGTGTAGTAGTTGCTCCGCGATTTAAACTGCTGAAAAAGGGACGCGTGGGCACGTAGCTCCCGCGAATGTGCATAATCCATCGAGGCCTTCTGGTAAAGCGTTGTAAAGGCCTTTTCCCGTTGCAACTGCAGAGCCAGAGGAGCTGGCCTCAAAGCATAAGTGTGCCGGCAGAGTAGCGCATTTAGCGCTGGATGGCGGCCAGCGCGCTCAAGCAGACGCATACACTCGCAGAGATTCTCCATGAGGTACATGGCGCCAATCTCACGAGGACCTCCATCCCTAGAGCTATCGCCCCCGGAATGTTGTGTTTGTAGATGCTGTGGCTGCTGCTGTTGCTGTCGGCGTATGACCAGCAGCAAATTGCAGGTGATCTCTTGATTGAAGCTGAGATTCACAATCAAATCACAGACAATTATGGCATTCAGATTGCGCTCTTGGAACTGCTGCAGGAAACCATTTTGGACATTTGTGCTATGTCGCTGCAGAAGGCTCCTCAACTCGGCGCTGTGCTGCAACTTCTGCGTCTGCGCGAAATTGTCCACCACACTGATGATCTTCGATAATTCGAAGCCCTTGGCGGCCACCCTTTTAATTTGCTCCACTGTGGTGGTGCTGCTGTCCTTGGTAGCATTGGCCTCACCAGCCAAGGTCTCATAATGTGCATAGATGTTGGCCAGCTTTTGTTTGATGAGCTGCTGATGCTCCATAAACTGCAGCTCGCGACTCAGTTGGCTTTGTTCGAGGTGAAATGTCTGCAAGACGGCGAGGGTTAATATTTATTAATTCTTGGCAGGCAAAAATTAAATTAATTGAATCATTTTGTTTAAAAATAATATTAATGATAACGACATTTATAATTTAAAAATATCATATATATAATATTTGTAACTTATTTATTCTGCTGTCATTTAATTATTCACGCGTAAATCTCGATATGATTCATTACAGATTTTATTTGGATTTTATGATATTTTGAATGTTGACTCAGGTTCCCCAGGTCAATTATAACCTCTTACCTGTATGATATACTTGACATCATTGAAGTTCTTAAGCGACAGTGCCATAATGGCCAATTGTTCCGGCGTGCTCAGCATTTTGGGTATGATGGAGCGATCTGTCGGATGGCCAACAACAAGTTGTGGTTCCCTGTTGCGTTGACTGTCGTGGAGCAACAGCTGCTGTGCTCTCGCACGACACTGTTCCAGTGTTGGTGCATCACTAGATTTACTACCAGCTGCTCCACTGAAGCTGGCTGTTCGGCGCTGTCTACGCGTCTTGCGTCTCGTTAGACTGGAGGCGTGATAGGATCGTTCGCGACTCTCATCGTCGCTGGAGGCCTTCTCTCGCGGATGACTGTGCAATTGGATGAGCTGCAGCATTTGTTCCGGTTCGAGGCTGCAGTCCGACGCAGAAGCTGTTGCCTTTGTCAACGATTGTTCAATCTTCTTCAGAACGTTGTACTTCCAGAGCGCCTCACTGATGGCATCCACCAGCCGTTGAAAGGAACGCTGTTGCTCCTCTGTGGCATATTTAAAGTCCTGCGTGTGGAGTTTCATGGTGACAAAGCTCTTCAGATATTTAAATAGAGCAGAGAGGGCCGGTGCACGGCAGATAAAACCAAAGTGACGTTTCTGAGCACCTGGCACATTTGCTGGGCGCGGAGGTGTCGTATCATCGTCCACATATTGTTCATCGTCATCATCATCGTCGTCGCCATCGCATTCCTTTGTGTTCTGCAGCTGCTCCCAGCGTAGAAATACCAGTTGGAAAATATCCTCCAAAAGCGCGCAGAGTATTCCCAGCTCACGGAATTTTCGCAATTGAACAGAGAGCGAATGAAGCTGATCCCTAATAATATTCAGGTCATGCAACTCCAATATCACATTGTACACATGGCACAACGCAGTGTAGTAGGTCCAAGTTTCTAGCTCCTCGGCACGCACGCTTTTCAGCGCTGGTGTCTGCTGCTGCCATTTGTAGGCGGCCTCGATAAGTTCAACAACTTGTTCGTTATTACATTGTATGCCATGCGCATAGATCAGGGACAGCATGCCTGGTGCACGCAGCAGTGCATCCACTTTAATGGTCTTGCAGGCGTTTCCCTCCTGCTGATGTTGCAGAAATTTGAGCAGCACAGCGAGACGCTGAAAGTCAGCGTAAAAGAATTGCTGCACTGGTTGCAGATCGGCGGGCACAGTGGCAAAATCAAAGTCAGCTAGTACTTGATCCAGTTCTGCCATCTCGATCAGCGTCTGTGTTCCGACAGAAAATTCATTGGCCAATCGCAATATGAGTAAATTATTGCGCAAAGTGCAATCGTGAATGCACTCAAAGCTTTTCAGCTGTTGACACACTCGGGGTACAAAGTGTTCCCGTTGACTGAGTGCCAGTTGGAGTACCAGTTGCCTTGTGGGAGGTGCGCTGCTGCATAAGATTTCTTGTTGCTGTTGTTGCTTGTACAGAATCGTTTTCAGTAATTGTGAATCTTGACGCGCTAAAAGCGCCAGCATTAAATGTTCATTGTTTAACCATGAGTCACTTTCAAGGCGCTCTATCAAATTTTTATGCACGGTTTCCACATCTAATATTTGTTCTGGTAAGTTAGATAGCACGCTGAAAAAACGTGACGTTGCTGAACTGGAGTTCAATAAGTCTTCGTCATCAATCATTTGCTTCAGTGCGTTGCTTATGACTCGTCCGATGTGTAATTTTGACTGATTATATATAATTTTAAGTATTTGCAGAGTGGGATATGGTGAGGCTATAATCAGCGCTTGCAGGCGATCCCAATAAAATGGAGCAACGGTTCCACCAAGAGATTTGATAAAGGACTAAAATTAAAATAAAAAATAATCCAAAAAATTAGGTAGAAACAAAGATGGAAGCTTTAAACGCAATATTTTATTGATACTTTATTACTTTTATACATTCTATGAATTTGGTCAAGGCAAATTGTAATTAATAATATTTTCTTTAAATAGAGAAACGTTCCTAAATTGAGATCCTTTCTTTGGCCAAGTATCTTTGTATTACCTGTATAAATTGATAATCTTCGATGGACAGCAATTCGATCAGCTGTTGCAAATCCTGTTGCTGCTGCTGGATTGTTGCCATTGTTGAACATTCGTTACCGACACCAGTTGCTATTGGCATATATATATTTTTTTATTTCTGCGATGTTTCTGATTTTATGAGTTTCGTCTCAAGAGGAGTTCATTGCTCACATCGACTGTTGACTTTAGGCTTCTAAGTGTGTCTGGCAGCGAATAATTTGCTGATTGTATCTGGCTTTTGTTCGACGATCTACTTTTGTTTTGATGTCAGCAGCAGCTGTCATCCTCTGGATGTTGTTTTTGCTATTGTGATGTCGACTTCAGCGGTAGTCCCACAACAACCAGTGATAAACGACGCCAGCATATTACTACCGCAGTTAGCGTCGAACTGAATTAATAAAGCGCAGCTTAGCGCACTCAATAACAAGGGCCGCGATAAACAGCTCAATATATTTACATCTGTATAAGTAAACAAATACTATTATGAAAACATCAGACAAGTTGACTGCAATTAACATAATTTGGCGACACTTTGACATTCACACAAAATGCAACAGCTGTAATTTCACTCAGAAGTGTTTTTGAAAGTAGTACATAATTGTTACACAGCTGTGAAGAAGGTTGGAAAGAGGGTGTCACTCGCACTGGCAGCTCTTTCCGAAAATTTATCAATTTTCTGTTAGGCCTTTCCCTTTAAGACTTTTTGGTCAATTTTTTAATGCTTATGTTTACGAATTTGGCAAGCCAGTTTCAAATTCACGGTTACTAATCGACTGGCCGATAACTTTAATATTTAAAATATAAAGTTTTGCAGACAGTTTACACTATGTTTTATTGGCTTTTATAATCTCAGTATTAAATAAAAGTAAGATATTGCTTAAAATCAAAAAGTACGCCAACCGATATGTCGATAACATATCATAAAATAAGAGGCGCTACTTCTGCGCTTCAATTCAAATTGTTGGCCTCTCCCACCAGGGCGGCAAGTGGGCTTATAATTGGATTAGGTCTGAATCGGATTACTTTCTGTGTTCTATGTGCGCTTTCTCAGCTAAGTAGTTGAATTTCATCATCTTAGTCTACCGTCACGATATGGCCATTAATTTTCAAAGTAAATTGATAAATAAATAAATCTATATGCATTTAATAAATCTATAACATATATAGAGATACTCTGTGTTGGCGCCATTATTGTTGGTTGCATCGCGACATTGTTGATGGTGGTGTCCAAGCTGCTACAGGAAAAAATTCCAAATGTATTGGCCCTTGAAAATATGGATCTTGAGTTTGATTACATTATTGGTAAGTTGTGAGTTCAGGCCTGTATCCAACAGATTTAAAGTGTATTTAAATTATTTTAGTTGGTGCCGGAACAGCTGGGTCGACTCTAACATCCCTACTGACCAAGCACAGCAATGGCAGTGTGTTGCTCATTGAGGCTGGCGGCTCATTTGGCTATCTGAGCCGTATTCCACTGTTGACCACATTTCAGCAGATGGGTCCTAATGATTGGTCCTTTCTTTCGGTACCACAAAAGCACTCATCCAAGGGCTTGATTGAGCAACGTCAGTCTCTACCACGTGGAAAGGGTCTGGGCGGATCAGCCAATCTAAACTATATGCTGCATTTCGATGGATACGGCCCCGACTTTGATGCCTGGCATAAATTGCACAATTTGAGTGAATGGGGCTGGGCAGATATGCGTCCTTTTATGAAGGCAGCCACGCCTAAAAAAATTGATCTTTATGAAATTCCACGAGACTACTCAATGTTATCCGTAGCACTTGAGGAATCGAAAGCAGAGTTTGCCGAGCAACCGTGGCAGTTTCGACGTTCTGTCTACAACATTAGGAATGGACTGAGACACTCGGTACTGCAGCAATTTCTGTTGCCAGTGATAAACAGTGTGAATCTCCGACTGCTGCCAAAGGCGCTGGTCAAACGCATTAGGCTCACCTCAAACTCAACTCTGAAAGCCAGCTCCGTTTTAGTGGGCATCAAGGATGAGCAGAATAAAGAGGTGGAGTTCAATATTAAAATTCGACGAGAGCTGCTGATATGTGCGGGAGCCTATCAAACACCGCAATTGCTTCTAGCATCCGGCATTGGCGACAGCACAGTGCTTACGCAGATGGAGCTAACCGTACAACATCATTTGCCACTGGTTGGTCAGGGGCTGCATGATCACTTCAATGTGCCGTTGTTCGTATCTATTGGCAGCATTGGACCCACTATTAATCAGCGCATGTTGCTAAGTCCTATGAATCTGTTGAATTATTTAAGCAGCGGCACAGGAGCCTTTGGCAATTTCGGGGTGTTAGGACATGTCTCTGGCCATGAAGAGCCCGTGCCGTTTGGCATTACTTTTTTTGGCGCTGGCGCCATCGATGAAAGTGCCTTCATGTCCATATCGAATTTTAAGCGTTCATCATTTCGAGCGTTATTTCCACTATTTCATAATGCCACGCAGGAGGGTTTCATTGTCATTTCGAACTGTCTGCAATCCAAGTCTAGGGGCACTGTGACACTGCTGAAGAAGAATATGCGCAGAAACCCACTTATTGATCCGAACTATCTGAGCAGCGAACAGGATGTCACCTGCACCATTGCGGCAATAAGAAATGCCGTAAAGGTAACAATTTATACATATTGTTTGATCTTATTTTAAAAGTTGCAATTCTTTTTATAGGTGATCAGATCCTCCGCTTTTGCTAAATTGCAACCGCGCATTCATTGGCCCAAACTGCAGGAATGCGCGAATTTCGGACCATTTGACCGAGATTTCGCAGAACACCAGCCCTCCGATCATTATCTTGAGTGTGTTATGCGGCACATTGGACTGGGTTCGCACCATCCAGGCGGCAGTTGTGCACTAGGAAGCGTTGTCGACTCGCAGCTTAGGTACAATATTTGATATACAATATTTGACATAGTTTAATTAATTTTCCATCCAGATTAAAAGGCATTTCGAATGTGCGCGTTGTTGACGCCAGCGTTTTGCCTCGGCCCATTTCCGGTAATCCAAATACTGTGATTACAGCTATTGCTATACGCGCATCTTCATTTGTACTTAAGAGCGAGCTCCAAGATAGTCTAGTTTAGTTTACTGTTAAAAGCTTGTAAAATTACCATAATATTAAATGAAATTTAAATTTGGCATAGTGTTACAGTTTCTCGACTTTTGCTTTGATAATTCTCAAAGGATCTACAGGTCTATCGTTCTTGTCCGTTTCCACAAGGCCAATACGCTTAACAACCTCCATGCCAGTGTATATCCGCCCAAAGATGGTGTGTTTGTTGTCAAGCCACTGCGTGGGCGCAAGAGTAATGAAGAACTGAGAGCCGTTTGTGTCTGGGCCCGAGTTGGCCATGGACAGGATACCGGCGCCGGTGTGCTTTAAATCGCTGTGCAGTTCGTCCGCAAACTCGGTACCATAAACGGAATCGCCGCCGCGTCCTGTTCCGGTTGGATCACCACCCTGTATCATAAAGTCGCGAATGATGCGATGAAATACCACGTTGTTGTAGTAACCACGGCGGGACAACTCAGCAAAGTTATAACACTGAAATAACATAAAAAGCTATTTTATATGTACCAAATGAGGTCCCATTTTATGTACGTACTGTGTTTGGTGCATGCTTCCAATACAATTCCACTGTTATTTCGCCCATGCTGAAGACAAAAAAAATTTACCAATAAATTTACCGGTTGTTTGCAATTACTCACGTTGTTTCCAGCGTTACAAAATGCGGCTGCCACGCCTTATCGGGCACACTACCAGTTGCAGGATTTGCCAACATTATTAAAAATTACTTGAAATATTATTGTAATTTATATTGTAAACAAGAAAACAGCAAAATATTTGTTTTCTTGATGCTGCAGCTCTATCGAGTGGCGGCAGGGTAATAAATTTCCGATTATTCACCTTCGATAACTTAGTCGATAATTTAATCAAAGGTAATTGGGAAATTAATTCCGTTAAGTGGGAAGGAAATTTTATTAGTTTTAATTGAAATGAATTTGAAATCATTTTGAATAAACGAAATCGTTCAATGAAATCCATCGCAGTGTTAGGTTTTTTTTTATTTGCTTTGAGATTTTGTTGGGAAAGATCAATAATGCTCTACCGTATCTACAACCTTCAGCGAGACAAGATATACTCTCGTTTAGGCAAGAAGTTCAAAAGGTGGATATACCTCAATTCAACGGAAATGGCAAGGATTGGCCAAACTTTTATGGCCTATTTACCGAAGTGATACATAATCGAGGAGATATCAGCGACACCATGAAACTAAACCATTTAAGATCGTGCCTGAAAGGAAATACAGCGACAATGGTGAGTCACTTACTCATTGGCTCAGCTGCAAGCTACAAAGAGGCATGTAATCTAATTTGTCAGCGGTACGAAAATAATCGGAAAATTTTCGCTGACCGACTGAACAGTTTATTGCAATTGGAACCATTAAGATGTGAATCCGAGGAAGATCTTTAGATCAAACAACCGAGAGTATTTACATCATAAAGGAAAAATCAAAGATTGACGATGCTGCAGATGTTATCTTTGCGCAATTCCTTCTTCGAGAATTTTTTACGGAGGCTCTGCAGCAATACGAGCAATACGTTAAGACAAAAAACAGAGAAATCTAATCACTGGAAGACGTATTGGAATTCATCAACCAACTTTACAATGCGGTGGATTCTGTACAAAAAAACGTTGTTAAGGAGACAACACAACGACAACAGAAGTCACGAGATAAACCGGTGTCAGAAATTTAAGGCTGCACACTTAAACAAACGAAAAGAGTTTGTAGTGCAGAAAGGAATGGAAATGTCAGGAGTGTAGCAAGCCCCACAATACCTTGTTACATGAAAATGCAGGAAGGGAGAGTGTGAATTGTCTCAAACTAAAAAAGAGCAGGAAACACTGTTGGCCAGTACAAGTACGAGCGGCTTCGCGCATTAATGGATGGAGGATCGCAACGCATGCTGATATCAGAAGAAGCAGCGCAGCTTCTAAGGTTGAAGAGAAAAAAGGAGTCCGTGGAAATACAGGGAATATTTTCACAAGGCATGGAACTGGCAAAAAATAGTGTATTTCTTGAAGTCAAACCTCGATTTTCAAGTAAATTCAATGCGCGGACTACACCGCTAGTAGTTCCAAAATTACAAAGAGCACTCCCCGGCAAAAATATTGATATGGATGTTAACACAGACTGGAAAAATTGCACGTTGGCAGATCCGAAGTTTAATATGCCATGCAGAATTGACATGATCATTGCTGTGGACCTTTTTCCCTTAATAATGATGGGTCAGGTCAAACCGATCAATGGAAAATTGGGGCAAAAGACCCGACTCGGATGGATAGTTTCCGGAAATATTGCTCGTGCACCGCCAAAGAAAATTCTGACGGCGGCTATGGCTGTGAACATAAATAATCTGGAGCGCTTCTGGGAACTGGAAAAAGAAGACACCGATGAGACTGAAGAAAATCAATATTGCGAAAACCACTATCAGGAGACGACTGCGGTGGATAGTGATGCCGAAGAGGCACTGAGCCAAAAGCTGCGTCGCGATTTGGAAGAAAGCAAGGCACTTCTGAAGGATGTACAAACGCAGCTGGCGCAACTCAAGGCGGATACACCAGGCAAGGCACAAATCAGGCAGTTGCGTAATCAGATCAAAAATGCTGAGACTGCACGCACTCTAGCCCAAAAAGCTCGCCAGACCGCAGAGGCAGACCATGCTTGGAAGTCGCTTGTGGCTCACAACGATGCTGAGATACGTGCATTTGCAGCGCAAAGCGATCGCGCCGTACTGCAGGCTCAGATTGTGGAGAACAACGATGAGCTGAGCGAGCTGATTAAGAAGTACATCGCCACCGTCGGGAGAAGCAGTTAGGACTCGAGCAAGGTACACGTGAACGTCTTGAAGTGCAAGTAAGCCGATACAAGGAGTCGTTAAAGGAGCTTCAGAACGCACTGACAAGGAAAGCGAACAGTCCCCACATGGGAAGATTACGAGAACCGAGAGTTATACACTTAAAACGTTTCCTTCGAAACAAGAGCTGCACCTATAAAGAGTATTCTGCGATGTTATGTCGCAGGGCAGTGCTGAACTCGCAGCCGTTGGAAAAGGAGAAAGACACAAACTTACTCAACGTTGGACATTACCTACGAAGAGTAAATCCTATAAATATGAAAAAGATATTTACAAAAAAAGAGAAATAATTAATATTGCACTTGCCCCCCGGAGAATGTTCAAGAATGAACATGAGACGCTGCAAGGCTCAGCTATATTTGAATGACAAAATATCACATAGAGTCGACTTTCAAGTGGCTGCATTAGATTAAGAATACATCACATGAAGTCGCCTTACAAGCGACTCTATTAAGATAAAAAAGATATAAAATAAAGAAATGCTCGTGAGAGCAAACAGTTCGATTCTAAACGTCGTCTCTTCGTGTTGACTACACCCTATACGTGTTTCAAACTTTTTTGGTCCTTCGAGCCGGATTTAGAGTCAGAGATCTACACTAAAAGTAGTCTATATAATTTGATCTACGAGCCGGAAAGTACAGTTCTGCGCTAAACGTAGTGAAAATATTGTTCGCGTCCGACCATAGCTCGATTCTAAACGTCGTCTCATCATGTTGTCTACACTCTATACGTGTTGCACACAGTCAAAATAAAGAATATTTTGCAACTGAGGGCTTGAGTGTTGCAATTCTCTCTAAGCATAGCACGGCAACAGATTAACTAAAATAATCCCATGTGTGTGGATTTGGTGTGTTGCCCGAAACCTCAATTGCCCCACAATTGACAATTGAGCGAAATTGGATTGAATCACAGAGCCTCAGTGTCTGCCGACTAGCGCCCTGTATAACAAATGGTACCCACTGATTCAGTGAATCACAGATTTAAACGCAACGCGACTTAGTACACATTGCCATTGAGAGAACTTAAAGTTCGGGTCGGATCACGCATTAGTAAAATGCATAATATAGAACAAGTTTTAGGAGAACTTCAGCGATTTTCATGGCCCGACTATTTAGCATTTGTGGCCATGTTTCTCCTCTGCATTGGCATTGGCATCTACTTTGGATTTATGAAAAAATCCGTCTCTGAGGATGATTACATGTTGGGTGGCCGCAAAATGTTGGTGGTGCCCATCGCCTTCTCACTGGTGGCAAGCTTCATTTCGGGCATCACGTTGCTGGGTCTGCCCACTGAAGTGTATTCATACGGCATACAGTATCTGTATGTGGCCCTCGGAGTCATCAGCATGGTCTTTGTGATGGGTGTCTTTTATTTGCCGGTGTTTCATGATCTAAATATAACGTCCACTTATGAGGTAAGCAGAATAAATAGTTAATTTTAAAAAATTATTGAATAAATTAGACTAATAAAAAATAATAATATTATGAAACACTTTATTACCTTAAAGTATTTGGAGCTACGCTTTGATCGTCGTCTGCGTCTGTTCGGATCTGTAATGTTTTCCATAATGAATGTAAGATATGGACAAAATATTTATAATGAATCAATATTTATTGTCAGTGTTACCCAGGTAGCCTATCTGCCCATTGTGATCTATGTGCCGGCGCTTGCCTTTAATCAGGTAACTGGAGTAGGAGTCCACACCATCACTCCCATAGTGTGTATCATTTGCGTGTTCTACACCAGCATGGGTGGACTCAAGGCCGTCGTCTGGACAGACGTGGTGCAGGCGGTGTCCATGTTGGGTGCTCTCGCACTGGTTGCCATCAAAGGAAGCATGGATATAGGCGGTGCCAGTGTCGTAATAGAGCGTGCTTGGAACTCAAATAGAATAGAGGCGCCCGAGTAAGATAAGCTGAATGAGAAAACATGTGCAATTAAAAAAATGAATATTTATTTATAGCCTCAGCATTGACCCCACAGTACGCCATACATTTTGGTGTTTGTTTATTGGTGGCATTTTCTACTGGACTCAGACCAATGCAGTTTCCCAGAACATGATACAGCGCTATCTGTCATTGCCCACATTGGCAGATGCTCGCAAGGCATTATTGATATTTTGTGCAGGAGTTCTGATCGTAATGGGCTTGAGCGGATACAACGGACTACTTATCTATGCCACATATCAAAACTGTGATCCGCTTACGACCAAAGCAAGTTAATGTTGTATCCGCAATGACTTTCATGCACTCATTCACCTGCATCCACAGCTGGCCAAGGCGCGAGACCAGCTTTTGCCGCTCTTCGTCATGGACACGCTGGGTGAGATTCCGGGCATGACGGGTCTCTTTATTGCGGGCGTCTTTAGTGCTGCTCTTAGCTCTCTGTCCACTTGCCTGAACTCCATGTCGGCTGTCGTACTGGAGGACTTTGTAAAACCTTATGTGAAGCAACCACTTTCGAATTCCGCCTCCACTTGGATTATGCGTGGTGTGGTGTTGGGCGTTGGTATGCTCTGTGTGGCTCTAGTCTATGTGGTTCAGCACATGGGTACTGTGCTCCAACTGACCATGAGTCTGGAGTCAATAACAAATGGCCCGCTGTTTGGCATCTTTACTATAGGAATATTCATGCCCTGGATCAATGGCAATGTAAGTGTAACTTTAAACATTAATAAAATGCTAAATGTTATAAATTTTCTAGAGTGCAATGCTGGGCGGCTGTGTGGGCGCCATTGTTATGTTCTGGGTCAGTCTGAATGCACAGTGGGCAATTGCTTCGGGCGCCATTCATTACGAGACTAAGCCATTAAGCGTTGAGCAATGCAGCTACAGTTTTGATGCAGCTGCTTTGGTGAGCAGTTCCACTAATGCCACTCATTTAAGTGGGCCATCGGCGGAGTAAGTACAGCTACTTATGTAATCTATAAAATCTAAAAAATCTTATATACACTTCAAATTGACTGACCTACCAATCAGTAATAATTCCAAGCATTTCAAATATTTGGTATTTCATATTCTAAAAAGAATATATTTAGGATACACTTTAAGTGTTTTGATCTGATATTCACTTTTTATAAGCTGTACTAAAACTAATACTTTGGTGAATTAAAAATATTGTGAAAAATGTGATTGAAATTTCTGAGATTTGTTCCGATGGATTTCAAACTATTTTGCAAAGAACAATGTAATTCATATCCGTCGTACTTTACCCTTTTACAGGAAGTCCATTCGATACACTAAAGGAAATATCTCTTAACTCTACATTTAAAAAAACCTCGCCACTGACCCAAACTAATTGGTAAAATAAAACCATCTATTATATCTTTTATTTTTTAGGGACATATTTCCATTGTACCGCATCTCCTACATGTGGTACACCGCCTTGGGTGCAATGGTTACAATAATCGTTGCACTGCTTAGCACATTCATCTTTGGCACTAACAATCCCAACAAAATTGATCCAGGACTCCTCACACCTTGTATTCGAAAGCATTTTAGATTTGAATCTCACAAGCCATCGGTAAGTATACATCTTTCCAGGCCATTATATAAATGTTACAGTTGTCTGCCAACTATCTTAGGACGCTTATAAGGTCGAAATGCCGCTGCAGCATAAGCTTCGCATTGACGAGGTGGCTCTTTAATTAGTCGTAAATTTAATTGAAAATAAACATTTGTTCTGTACACACCTAAAATATATAAATTGCAAATTGGAGTCTACATGTGTAATCGATTTTTCTTATAATATTTTTAATAGATTAAATTAAAAGGCCGTTCCAAATCAATTCCAGTGATTTTATAAGGTAAATTATATGTGATCTTCAAGAGCTTTTTCGACTCTATAAATTTTAAATTATAATTATTTTACATTATAAAATAATTGAAAAGAAATTCTGTAAAGGATATCTATAATCCGGATATTAAACTATTAACCAACGCATTTTTTATACAAAGACTGGGGAGACTTGAAATAAATTACTATATTGCTATTATAATATTTAGTAAAACCTTATAACATACGTTGACATTCGATGCAAATACGATAAAGAATTTCATTTATTAAATGCTTGATAACAATTAACACAATATAATGGGGTGTGAGATTTTAAATGAAGTCTGTGATAGATGATTGTGCCGTCAATTATTACTTCTGCTGCACCTTGGACAGCAGAACAAGGCGTTCTGACTCATTAAGGTGTTCGTAGAATGTAGCAAAGTGTTCATTTTGAGTAAAGTTGGTGAGGAACTTTTGCAGATTCTCCCCAATATCGCCAGAGTAGTTGGACTCCTTTAGCAACACTTGGAGTAACTGCTCATCCTCAGCATTGGACTCATCGTTGTCGAAACACAAGTCGGAAATTAAGTGTGGCTTGGACGCAGTGCCTGCAGTATCATCCTCCTCGGTAACCTCTTCCTCGGAGTCCGTAAGCGGCGCATCCGTTTTACTTTCCTGAAAGTGCTGATATTCGGAAATCAGCACTTTAAAGATTTTCACAAGTGCGGGAATTGTCACCCACTTCTGATATGTGGAGGCCACTGAGCGTGTGCGAATGCGATCCCCACAAGGCTCCTCCACCAGTTCCTTGTACGTTATAGATGTCAGGCGATTATCCTGCGTGGCCACGCCGTACTCAAATAGTTTGCAAAGGGCCATCGTTGTGACCTGAGGGTGTATAATAAGTCACAAAATTGTTATATACTGAGTAACTAGTTTAAAATACTATAATAAACACTTACTTTGCGCTCATAGGCTCCGAAAAAGGAGTTGTGACGCGACAGCCAATTGGTCAGAACAAATTGTAAGGCAGGCTCGCCGTTGGGTCCAGGCACCGTAGAGAGAAAGTTGAGTACCGCATCCATTTGGGTGAGGAACAGATGGGCAAATATAAGCACCAAATTCATGATGACCTTAAGGCACTCGAGGTTTTGCATTTTACTAATAACTGCTTTGAGCAGCATGTCAACCGATTGGCCCAGCATACTTCCCATTTTGGTGATAATGGTAATGACCAAATGTCCAATTTGTCCACCGGCCGTCATTTCGGCATTCATTGGATTTAACAGCACGGTGGCCACTTGCATTACATAGTTGACCCCCTCGCCATTCTTGTAGTTGCATATCTGCTCCGGCGATACGTTGATGAAGCTGCGAAGGCACTCGCCACCGGCGACCATAACGGTATGATCGTCCGTGTGTAGGACGCAGTTGATCATGGCGGGAAAAGCAGTTTCCAGCAGGGCACTCGGCAATGGAGGTTCTGTGTACCGGACAATTGTGTTGAGCACGTCCAAAGCAATGTCCTGCTTCTCACCGTATTGCACACCCTGCAGCGCAAGTATGCTAACTATGGTGGGTATGAATTTCTCTTGCAGCGGGCCAAGGCACTGTTTGCGCTGGCACAGCGCCCTTATCAGATCCTGCACGTTCATAAGCACAAACGGATCCTCGGCGTATTTAAGGAAAGCAGCAATAGTGAGTGGCGTGATCCTTGAGTGCGCTGCATATGCAAAGTCTGCATCGAACTTCACCATCATTGTGAGCGCTTCCATTAATAATGCAATCACAGTAGCCTTGCTGCCCGGAACGAGCGTCATGATGCCATCTAGAAAGCCGGACAATTTGGACACAAGCAGCGTACGCTTTTCACCCTCTACGTTTTCATTGGCCTGAAGAAAGCCGTGTAAGGTGCGAACGGCGCTTATGCGCAGAATATGCGACTTTTCCGGCGACAGGCTGCACAGTGTTACATCCAAAATCTCAACTAACATTTGCGGATTGTACAAATCCGATTTAGAATACGTGCTCAGGGTCCAGAGTGCACGACCGACTAGATGCGGCGATTCTTGATGCACTAGCAGATTACGCACAATCGTCAAGTAGTTAAGCAAGTCAAACTTGGAGTCACCCTCGAGTATGATGTCGCGAAAACCATGAACAGCATCCATGCAGGCTTCATGAATCTTCCACCAATTGGGATTGTTGGCGGCCTTCTCTGCTTCCGCCACGCTAAAGTGTCGGCCCAGTGCCTCCTGGAGCGGTTGAATGGCCTTCTCATTAAACTCGTCATTTATGGCCTGCATTTCAAAATACATGAATTGATTTCGATTAGCAATGTAAAATTAAGTGTTTTATTATGAAATTAAACATTATTTTGACTTACCAGCAGGACATCTCGGCCACACATGCGAACAGTTAGCTCGACACCCCCATCGTCTTCGTCGTCGACGAACTTCTCTGCATCGTCTTGCCAGTCCTCCAGCTGCTCCTCACTGAGCTGTATGTATACAATGGTGATGTAGATCAGATCCGCGAGCACATTCTTAATGTTGCCGCGCAGTTTGACGCAGGTGACAATGCAGTTAATGAACTCAAGGATCTGTATGATGAGCGTTTGGAAGTTGGTCTGCTCGTCATCTTCTTCGTTATCACCACTTGCCAGAGGATTTGGCTCGGTCTGATTCACCGCTACCTTAACGTAGGTTTCCGCAATTTGTGTGAGTAGCTGCCAAATAATAGGCAATATACGTTCCATGAAGGGATTTATGTACTTCGGCATTTCGGTAACCAGATAAGTAAAAACTGCCATTTAAATCGGAAAAAATATACAATTACAAGGTTTATAAATTTAAATATTATTCACCTTTAATAATCTCAGAGCGCAGTAGAAAACTGGAGCCAGCGCCGCAATTCATGCTCAGATAATGCACCAGCTTGTCCATAAAGTTTGAGAGTATGGAACTCATCATGGAGCTTTGCTCCTGTTTATCTGTGATCAGCGCCGAAATGGACATGAATAGCTGCTTAAGGGTACGAATGGCGGAGACACGCGTCTTAATTGAGTAGTTCTGCTCCGAGTCGAAAATACGATACACTTCGGGTATGATAACCGGGCCTAGATCTTTGATCTGTTCCACATCGTATGTGAAATCTTGCAGCACTTGCATAGCACCATGTATGGAATCCTCGTTGCCACCCAGACACTTAACAATAATGTCAAACAACTCCGACCAGCACTGTGGATAATCGGTAGCCGCTATCGTTGAAATCGTGTGCGCCACAGAGGAACGTATTTTTGAGTTTGGATCGTAAAGTCCATTTGGCAAAATGTTACGTATCGTTCGTTTTGCCGGCTCGCTGGCAATGCCCCCACTGCTTGCCTTGTTGTCAGCCTCGCCGACATCCGTCCAGTGGTTCTCCACATATCGAGTCAGCATAATTATGGCAATTTGTCGCAGTGGCAGCTCGTGCGACTGATTCATTATAATCTCCGCCAAGTAGACGCCATAGCCTGAAATTCTGAGCTATAAACTACAAGTTGACAACGCCCGGCATTTGCCGTACTCCGCCGTACCTTCTGTGTATTGCAGTTGCTTGTTTCGCTTTTCCGCCTGTTGCAAAACGGTTGTGTCCGAGCTGAGCAGATTTTGCAGCTCTTCGATGATTGCCTGCTTTACGGAATCACCAGCACCGCGCACAACTCCGACGCCACTTTCTCCGTTCGACATGACAAAATACAAAAAATTATATATATAAAAAAAATATATAAAATTAAAAACTTGGCAGATCTTTGCCGTAGTACAGCGTAGCACATGTGAATTACTGTGCCTTCTGTTTAAACTTATTAAAATCTGTTGACCAGCACTGCACTGTTCAGTTATAAACAGTGACAAGTGGCAACTGTTAATTAGAAATAGTTTATCATTAATTTAAAGAATTTTTCCAACTGAAAATTAATTAAAGTAAAGTAACGGTAAAGTTTTTTTGTTGCGTTTATTTTAACTCTACGTACACTTATAAAGTACTTAATATACTTAACAAATTCAAAATAAAATGATATTGAAGAAAGTAACTATAAAATATTTGTCACAATAAGTGTTAGCCATACATCAAGTCGCTGCTCAACACTACTTTTATTACCATCGCCTTTGCTCTGCTGCTGCCGCCCTGTCGACCTGCTGTAAATTGATTACAAATTATAAGAATAAATAGCAAGTAAAAGAACAATGACAGGCATCATGGACACAGTAGAAATACCAAAATTACCGGAAAATCAAAAAACCTTCGCCGGCATACCAGAAGCAATATTTTTAGTGAGTATCAAATGGCAAGCGTCCAATTCTAACCTATACGGGGCTGCAGACCAAAAAAAGAAGAAAAAACAGCTGTAAAAAATATTCAGTATTAATCATCGCTCGTGTTTTGTTTGCAGGAGGAAATTGATACGTTTATGACACAGCCCGAGAATGAGAACTGTGAAAAGGTATTACAACGTCTGGACGAGCAGCATAGCAAGTACCGGTTTATGGCCTTTAATTTGGAGGCGCGTCGCCGGAAGTTGAAATCCCAGATTCCCGATCTCGAGCGATCGCTGGAGATGGTGAATGTGCTGCGCAAGGAGGATGAGGAGCGTGAAACGCAGTTTCTGCTCAGCGATCAGGTGTTCATCAAGACGCTGGTGCCACCTACGAAAACGGTTTACCTTTGGCTGGGCGCCAGCGTAATGCTGGAATATCCATTGGACGAAGCAGATGCGCTGTTAAGGCAAAACGTAACATCTGCTGTTGGCAATCTAAAATCAGTGGAGCATGATCAGGACTTTCTCAGGTTCGCCTATTGAAATTTGTTGCACTTTTTGTTAATATCTCTAATGTATATCCTTCACTCCCACAGAGACCAGATTACCACAACTGAGGTAAACATGGCGCAGGTTTACAATTGGGGTGTTAAGAAGCGCCAGGCTGCGGCTAAAACTAATAACGCCAGTAGTACGCCCTCCTAGATAGCTTTTTTATTGTTAAAAACTAAGCAAGAACAACAGTACGTTGGTACACAATGCAAATCGGATGTTGTCCCTTATACATTATTTATTTGAAGAGTAAATATATTACTATTTTTTGAATTCTGATGCTCGGTAAACACATACAAACTTAAAATAATAACACACAGTTCACAGTGCTTTCAAAATTAAAATTACCTAAAAAAAAAGACGAAAAGACGCCAATTGCATTTTTCACTTGTTTTATTCTTGTTCTCGATAATAATAAATATGAAATATATACAGAGCTTGGGCTTTTCAGATTTTCCTTCTTATGAATTGTTATGTAAATCCGTATGCAGCCCAAGGATGCCTAGGACAAAGAAATGTATTTTCCGAGCATATGCCATAACAGTTGCATGAAAGTTTTGGTTCACATTTTCGATCAGCGCTATCGCAATGCTCGCCAGATTTCGAATAGCAAAAGTATCGATGACCACATCTGGTATTGGATAAGAAGAAGTTGTTTCCGCATCTGTCCGGCACAGTCTCTGAACCAAAACAGGGCGGAATAGGAATTTCGCTAAAACAAGACTCTTAGTGTAGATGTCAAAACTGGAAAGTTAAATACTTACATAGCATTATATTGCATCTGAAACATCAGGAGGAGCAATGTACAGAATAGAATTACTCTCCAAGGATGCAATCTAATTTGTCGATGCATGCTTAGTTTAGAAAATCCATATATCATCTATGGGCATTCCCTACTATTCAACTGCATTGATACGTTCTAGAGAAAAAACTGAATAGATTAAGTATAGTTCTAAGTAAATAAATAATAAATCTGGGTGCGTAAAAGGCCAACCTGAGGATTTATAGAGTCAGCTGAATATTACTTTAGCTGATTACAGTAATGGGTAAATTTCAATCAGTCACGTTTTTTGTGAACCCAATTATCCCATACACCTGACATGGTTATCTACAATTTGCTTGCAAAACAAAACTTGATAGTGTCATTAATTTACATTTATTTTTAATTGATTTTAAACAATGTAACAAATTTTAGCACCTAATCAAACAAATTACTCTAACTGCAGCCTATTCCCATTTCATAGCTTGTTGTACATAATCGCCATCTGGGCTTACGTAATTCTTTATAGGAGGCGTTGCAACCGGCCCTTTCACGGATACCGGTAGTAGTTTCATGTCCACTTCTATGGCCGCCTGATAAAGTTCTTCGGACTCACGACGAAGCTCCTCGAGTGCTTTAGATTGGGACTGCACCAAACGATCAATGATTTGGAAATCAGCAACCTTTTCATCGTGCTTGTAATGCGCCCATTCTTTTTTAATAAGTGCACGCTGCTCCAATTCCGCAGTTCCCAGAGGTATTAGCTTTCGTTCCCGTTTTCTGGCCAAGTTGAACATTAGACAAACAAAATTTATAAATTTGAGGCAAAAGCAACCAACTTACGCCTTGTTGTCAATAAGATCCAAGGGCACCTCCAGCTCCTCCACCGGCTTTAATTGACGAGCATTCTTCTCTAGCCTGCGTATCTGCTTCTCGATTTTCTTTTTCTTGCGGTCCTCTCTCTGTTTTACGACTTGCGGGTCAAGTTTCTTCTTCTTCTTTAGCGGTTCGGCGCACAGCACTGGTGATATATGCAAGAAACGTGTGGCAACAGAGCTACTCTGTAGGCTCAACCTAATGGTCAATGAAATCCATTATTATATAGCCAGAATTCTATGATTGCGGGTTGTGCTGCAATAATTACCTGGAGAGTGCGTTGAGCAGTGACATTTTCAGTAAACAATTGAGCTATCAACCGAAACGCTGTTTGCGTAATGTGCTGCTTCTTCTCTTAGTTGCTATCGAGTGTATTGACTCGCCTATCGATTTCTAAACATATGTTCAGAGCTGTATCTCATGGCAAGGCTGCAGTGTTGCCAGACAGCTAAACTCATTTTCAAATGGATAAAATAACGGTGGCTATTTTTGCTAGACGTATGTCTAAATTGTTCTGTAAACTCTATCAACTGCCTTAGTCCACATATAAATAAGAATATATTTTCAGCAACTTTTCAACAAAAATAATTTTAGTTTTCCTCCCACAACAACTGCAAATTAAAACCATTTTTATTTTTACTATTTTTATACGATTTTAAAACTTTATTTTTAAAGATGAAAATAAACAATATACTTTTATGTGTTTTTTTTGTTGTTTTAGTAAATTTTACATAATTTTCAATAAAATAAGTAGGTTTTGTTTTTGATTAAAAATGTTATATTATAGTTTAGTGTTTTGTTGTTGTTTTACCATTTCTTTCCCTTCACGCATTTATTTGTATTTATTTTTTCTTACAGTTGCTGCATAAATATAATTTTATGTGATCATATTTGCTTATATCCCAAATATTTAATTTTTTCTTACACTTTTTGTTAATGCTGCGTTACGTTCTATGGTGTAATGTAATTATTTTTTTTTATTTTTCTTTTTATTTTGTTTTCTTTAGATGTTGTCTTGAAATGCAAATCAAATTTATCAAATTTTGTTTTGCGAGAAAATTACAAATTTTGTGCGAGTCTGTAAGTTTCATGTTGCCATACGGTCCAGGCAAACGTTTTCGAAAATTTCAAAATGTACACCAAGTGTAAAAAGTAAGTAATTATAAAACGGAACCGATACCGAAACCGAAACGTACAAATATGTATGTATATATGTCTTGTATGTCTATTTTGCTGTGAATACATACATTTGTATGCTTGGTTGGCTTATTATTTCTGATTTTCTTTTTTTTTTCCTTTTGAAATGAGTTAATCATATAAAGTTAATATATGCCTCATACGCAATTTAGATTTCTGTATATTGATGCATTTTGCGTATTACATTCATATAGTATTTTTATATGTTTACTGTGGTAAATAGTAATGTGTGTATTTCTGCTTTTTGGGGGTCTCGTAGAGGGTTATGCTCATCTATAGTTATTACATATACTTATAATTTAAATTGTTTGCCATCTTTTTCAGTTCTCACACTGTTGTCGTTCTTTCCATATAGTGTTCAAATTATAGTTTTTTTTTTTTATGTATGTACGTTAATTTGGTTTTCATTACTTGAGTGAGTGAATTCATTTGGAATGATGTTCTGAATTGAAGAAAATAAAGATTACAAACATCGTTTTGTTTAACTCTGTCAAGTTGGAATTTCGGAAAAAAATTATAAGTGCCAGGCTCGGTAGTTATATTGGCTCTCAATTTCGCTTAGTAATTAAAATACATACAAATCAGTGTGTGATTAAACTAAAATTATAATAAAATCGTATATGCTTTGAGGGACTTTAATTACATATTTAAATGGCGCTCTAAGTCATCTCATTTTATATTCGAAATCGGGTGATTTTTGAAGCCCTCGGATCTTTTGTGATTTTTTTTTTTGCTAATCATTTTATTTGAGCGCCCTTTTTGCCGCTTACTTTATAATTACATTGTAAAAGTTATTTCTAAAGTTGTTTGTACTATTTCTTGGAAATAATTCCGGTCTATTGCTGCAAAACTCAAAGTATTTATTTTTAGTTTAGTTTTTTTCTTTTATTATATTATTTTTTATTTGGTAAAATCAACTTAAAATAATTTTCGTAGTTTGATTTTGTTTGACTTGGCTCTGGAGTTTTTTTCAATTTTTCACTCTTGCATCAATCAGTCGAAAACGATGCGATTTTTATGCTTGGCCCAAAAGATTATAAATTTTAATGTCGTAATGTTGCCGAAATGTTTAATACATTTAAAAGGTTCTAAGCAAAACCCTTGCACATTTATTCCTGCTCCTGCTTCCGTTCCATATATGTATGTATGCACGGTACACATATTGATGAATAATTTGCTGATGTTTTTTTTTCTTACTGTTTTTGGTTTTTGTATTTGTGTTCAGCTCCGAAATCGTAATTCGTAATCGATAAATGAATATTGATACATACTTATATACATAGTGTGTGCATCTAAACACCTTTTAAATTAATGCATATTCATAAATTAATGTTAATGTTCGTAAATTGTAAATTTTAAATTTTGCTAATTTTCGCTAGTTGTTTTTCTTCAAAATGTTTCGAAGTATGTAAAACTCACAACTCAATCCTCTAAACTGAATAATGCAAATATATGTTCATTTCATTTTCTTTTTGTTTTTATCTGTTTGTTGGTGTCAGTGTTTATGTGTGTGTGTGTGTGTGTGTGTGTGTGTTTTTGTGAAGGGGGAAAGAAGCACAAAAGGGACACTCGTATTTACTTTGTTTCCTTTTAGTCTTTTAGTTTTGTATACGCCTGCGTTCACTGTGAACTGCTTGCCATTCACAATGTACGATTATAGCCTCTATCTCCTATTTAAGTAGATGCCTCGTATGCACATGCAAATAGTAAATGTTATTCACTTTTTATTTTTTCATATCTTATATTTTTCCATTTTTGTTTTTGTTTGTATCGGTAGTTGAGTTTAGCTTAAATTTAGTTGCATTATAGCTTATTGCCGCCTCTTAAGTATGCCGTTCTTAGTTGTCATGCAATCGTTTAGCTTAACTTTCGAGTTTAATATGTATGTATTTTATTTCCACCTAAGATCTAAACTAAATATAGTGTTTTGTATGTGTCGTGTATGTATATGTTTGTGTGAGAGTGAATGTTTGTCTGTTTATGAGATAGAAAGTAATACATTTATAATGAGCAACTCAGCGCTATATGGTAGGTATGTATATGCCTCGTAAGTAGTCAATGTATATCCAAACCTGTTCGTTCCTAAATTCTAAATCATTAATTTCATACATAATGTTTTTCTAAGTCGACATTTTAGTTGTGTGTGTGTGTGTGTTCATTTTGGTTGTTGTTTACATACTATAACTAAATACACGTATATGTTATGTATGTATATCGTTTACTAAGGTAGTCAAGGACAACTTTGTTTTAATTGTGGGATTCGGATAAGTGATATTTATGATTTGCGCTCGTCCTTTGTTCATTAACCTTGGATAAATAATTTGGTTGTTGTCTAACATAGGTTTCTACTATGGGTGATCGTGATCCCAAAAGAGAGACAGAATACGGCCAGGCCAAATGTTGAGCTGTTTTGGTATTTGCTTGAATGCTGGTCTATTTGGAGCCCTTTTTCATTTCTTTTTGTTTTTTGCTTATTTTTTTAAATTTGTTTATTTCTTTTTACAATTTTTAATTTTTTTATACAATTTTATTAATAATTTCATTTTTTTTTGTTCTTTCGTTTTTTGTTTGTTTTAAGTTACATAACAAATTAACAGTTTTTTTTTTTGTTTTTTCTTTTTGTTACATGAAGGCACTTTAGATCGGACGTTGTGGCCCCATTTCAAAAATTGCTTTTAACTTTTGCTTAACTCGTTATCACTTTGATTTCTGTTCTTGTTGATTTGATGTTTGGTGCATGTGCGTGGAGACGTAGTCGCAAATTAACAAATTAACAACAAAAGCGTAAGTAATCCAAAGTTGTTCGAAACTCGCCGAAAGATACGTTCGAAATGTTACCGAAAAATCTTTGATTCGAAACTTTAACTTTACCCATGTCTTTTGCTCTGCGTCTGCATCTGCATCTACTATATATTAATAGATTTTGTTGCCCTTTACCAATTTTGTATATTTGATTTTTGTTTGCATTGCCTTCTGTGCTATTGTACAAAACGGTTATGGATGTCCAGATATGCAGGCAGTCTAACCCATCGGTTCCTCTTCGGGCTACTGCCATGCAGTTTGATTTTATTTCAGGCTTGAGAACTGTCAACGCTTTGGCCTGGCACACAAATAAATCATTTATGTATGAAACTGTTTATTGTTTCTGTGTTGCTTGTTCTTGATAAATTATGTAAAATGATCATTAATTGTCTAAGTTGTTATTGGCATCCTGTAACGGAAATAACCAAGGAAATTGCCGATGAAAAGACTATACCAACTGAAAACCGGTTCGATAAATTAATTAATAAATTGAACGAGGCTTTTAGAGCGCAAATCTTATGTTATCACAAAGTTGTTCAAATGAAATGGGTTTACTTTATATTCATTCATCATATATTACATATGTCTAGTAGGATATACATACGTGTTTGTTTTTAGAACTAATTATTAGGGACTGAATTTCGAGTTCTATAATTTTCTTGTCTACAATTTTTACATACACTTCTTAATTTCTTATCAATTTTGTTTTGCCTCACCAACATCTAACTTAAGTACTGTCCATGTTTGTTTTTATACATCTAAACATTTACAAAGGGTTTGATAACACAAAATCTTTAGAATTTTACAATTTCGTTTTATATATATATATATATATTATTTTTTTTTTGCTTTTTTGTTTTTATTTGGGCATAATAAAGTAGAGAAAACCTTTGCTATTTTTGTGGTTCTGGGTTTTGATTTTGCAATTGTTTGTTGCTGTTCTTCTGAGCTTCAAACCGCAAGTTTTTCGATTCATAATTTTGTTAAATTTTTCATTTTCTATTAATTTTTGAATTTTGAAATCTGCAGCGCCTTTTGACGACGATTTTGAATTTTGCTGTTTTCGTTAATTAATTATTTTGTTCTTGGCTTTCGTATTTTAATTTTCAATTTGCTGCTGTTCGAGTCATGGGCAAAAAACACTTTCGAGCAGGGTACGCCCAATTTGTGCGTAGCCTGTGAATTTGTTGACTTGTCATGTTTATTTATATAATTTAAGGCAGATTTTCCACGAAACTTAAATGGATTTGATAAAGAAATTAGAAGTTGCTTTTGTGCAATTGTTTTGATGTTAGACTTAAATTAATTCATGCAATAACTACCAGGAGATTTATCGAAAGTGGGTTTTTGTTTGCTATATAAAATTTATACCTTTTTTGTGTTTCATTTTTTTTGTTTAATGTATTTAAATGTAAGTTTATGTCATTAAGGTTGCATTTATTTTCGTTTTATTTATGTTCTTAAAGATAAGGCGCGAAGGTGCTTAAAATAAGCTTGTACTTTTTTCTTGATATTCTTCCAACACGTTTTCAAAATTTTGTTTTTATTTTTTTGTTTATCAATTTGTTGTTGTTTTTAGATTTGAGCAGAGTATGAATCTTGTTTTCCCATTTTTGACTCCGTCTGCAAGTTTACCTACAATTTAGATTAGTTTTACGAAATTTTGTTTTCCAAAATTTTGTAATTTTGCATTCAATTTTTGGATTTTGAGTTTTTTTCCATTGCCTAAAGTCTAATGAATTTTTTTTGTTTTGTTTTTTTTTTTTTGTAAATTTGTTGTCCTGAACTTTACACCGAGAGAGAATTATCCAAACATGGCCGAGAGTTTTCAATTTTGTTCGTTTGTTTTGTTTTTCATCATTTGGTTTTTTTTTGTCATCATTTTTGGGGTTTTAACGCGTTTATTCTTTTAGTTGTTGTCATTGAAAAGTACAATTTTGATCAAATTATCAAATAATCATCGAACAAAATTATAATTGAAAACTAACAAGATTTATTTGTTTTATAAAATGCTGCCTGTAAATTATTTTATATTATTTATTATAATTTAGATCATTATATTTGCCAGTGTTTCAAGTGCTTGCCAAATGTGTTGGTTTTCTTAATGAAGCATTTATCCGTTGCTTGACATTTTTATTTTGATATTCCAAAATGCTAAATGCTGAATTTCCGTGTGTCCAAAATTGTAATTTGTTTTATTTACCTTGTTTATATATACATATATATGCATATATACATATATAAGTATGTATATATAGGAACATTACCGAAATATGTTTATAATTAATTTTACACTTATACCTAAAACTTCTTTTATTTATTTTTTTTTTGCTTCGAAAACTGTTTTTTTTTTGGCAGGCTCCCGAAACACTTGCAGCGCGTATTTTGTCATTGTCTTTTTCGAGTAGTTTGCGTCTTCTGTTGTTCCGAAATATACGCCAAAGTCTTTGCCGAGAGTTTTGATCCTGTGGATCACTTATATAAATATATGTTTTGTTTTTTTTTTTTTCGTAACTTGCAATTTTGCACTACTGTCGAAAGTCGTCTGAATTCGATTTTTGTTGTTGTCTTCTTTTACTGTCTAAGCCGAAATATTCTTGCTCGAAACTGTCTCCTAGAAGAGTTTAATTTAATGCGATACCACTTGAGCATATTGCCGAAAGCTCCTCCCATCGAAATGATTTGCTGTCATGTTCTGGAAATCCAATTGCGACATTTGAGATTGTTATTGTAAACATACTTACTAAATTATTTTTGAGTATTTTATAAAGTATACCTTTAAAAGTATGCTATACAAAATGTATCAAAATTACCGCAGAATTGGAATTCGGCACAAGACTTGAAATATTTATGTAGTTTCTAAAATATGACGTGTACACCCGTTAAAAGTATGCCTTTAAAATGATACTTAGTATTAAGTAATATTTTATAAGTTGAGAAATTTGCTTGTTTTTTTTTTTTTGGTTACTGGGCTTTGATGTTGTTGTTGTATAGTGTTCGAGAATGTTGAGTAAGTGACAAATAATAAGTTGGCTAATTGATCATTTATTGGCGTCTAAGTTGTTGTAGTTGTTAGCTGTTGTTATTGTTGTTGTTGTTGTGATGTGAACGGCATTTGGTTGTTCGTTATTGTTTGTTTGTTCTTTAGCTGTTGTGTAGTTGTTGTTGTTGTTGGCTGGCGAAAATTTCTATTTTTTTTATGACGTTAGTTAGTTAGTTAGTCCATTTTGCGAACTACGTAAATTATTTCCTATATGCGAATTCTTTTGTGTCCATTTGTTTAGTTAATTGTAAAATAAATCAATTACGACGGCTAAACTATGAGTAGAAATTTATGTTTGAAATTTGGTTTGGTTTATATATATTTCATTCTTATGTTGATCTTTTGTTTTGTTTTTATTTTTATGTTGTAAGTATGGAATTTATTTTATGAACTTTAAGTTTTCATACTTATTCTGACATTGACTTTTGTATTCTGACTGCTGTGTGTATGTATAAGTGAGTGAGTGTGTGTGTGTGTGTGTGTGTTGTGTATATGCATAAAATTAAACCTAAAGGCGGTACCTCTTCAATTTGACGAGTGCTTTTCCATTTGTTGTATACGTTTCTCGTTTATATGTGTAAGTAAAAAAGCATACAAATATCATACGTACGTATTTTCGTATTGAGTTTTTTTTTATGGATTGGAACATATTTCATTTTTTAAACTGTTGTTGCTATTTCTGCTGTTGTTATTGTTGATTTGGGTCTGCTTGGTTTGTGGTTCCTTCTTAAGCTTGATATCATTTTTTGCTGCAAATTGATGATCGCTTTTTGTCTGTTTTATTTTTTTGTAATATATATTTAAAATAGCAACTACCATTATTATTATTTTTTTTATGGTTTTTTTTTTTGTGTTTACTTCATCTTATATAGATAATAAGTTATATATATTTATAGGGCGTGTGGCATGATGCATATATTGGGGGATACGTGGTGTTTGTGTTCGGGTGTTTGGGGGGGCATTTGCTTTGGTGAGCAGTTGTTGGGCAAGAGGCAATCATTAAACGCACACCTGATGCACAGAGAGAAAATCAGGCGCAAATGAGATCATTTTCTATTTTTTGTGTTGCATACCATTTGAATGGCATTTGGTGTTGACTTCTTCAGTGTACATTTAAAACGTTAGTTAGCTATGCTGAAATACGGTTTACGACGTCTAGGGTATGTATTTTAATGTATACATGTATATATGAATATAGTTACTTATATTATAAATATTACCGGCACTATTGTTCAGAACTAAAAGTTATTTCAATTTTTAAACGCGAGAAACTATAGCAAAATGTAGCCAAAATTATTTGTTGTTGTATAAACATAATGTACATTCTCCTTTTTTTTCAGCGAAAATAACTGAAATCATAGAATTCATGTAATTGGTATTTTAAAACGTTTCTTCATTTTTTTGTTTATCATATTTTTAGGCTAAAACTGTTTTTTTTTTGTTTTCGTTGCTGATTTTACGCTCGCCTGTCGAGCTCCTCTTCTTTTACTCCACTCCTACTGAAACTAAATATAATCTTTGTATGAACCTTGAACTAAAATTACAGCAATTTTTAGGTGCTGTTCTTGTGGGTGTTGTGTGTAATGAACTGAGGCATTTTTTAACTGAAAACTGGTTTGAAAACTGTGGCGGCAACCCTCGCTCGCGAGAGTGAGAGGGGAAGTGCCACCATTTTGGCTTTGTCTATTTCACTATTTGTAACTTAAATGGTAAATTGTTTCTGTGAAAGGCAACTGTTGCGCAAGAAGCTGCAGGACCTGCTCCTGGAAGGGATTTTGTGCAAGGCTGCGGCTTCCGCTCGGTTTGTTTGTCGTTTGCTATATTTAGAGATTGTTTTGTATATGCTATTGTAAAAAATATTATTATAAATATTTTTTTTTGTTTTGTAACTTTCATATTTTTTTTTTTTGGTTTTGTTTCGCTTACGTTTTAATATTGACTTACATTTTGCTTACAAGGTTGCGGTTGTTGTTGTTCATTGTTGTTTTGTGGATGTTCTTGATTCGATTTTGATTCGTTTCCCTATTGCAATAAATACTAGAGATTTTGGTTTTGGCTTTCTTATTACTTGTTATAGCGGTTGCTTGTAAACTTATATTATTATAAAATATCTGATCACATTTGTTTGCAGTCTCTGTATAAATATTGTTGCTTCTTTAATTGTTGTTGTGGATTTTTGTTTGTTTTTTTTTTGTTTTTGGTTTTTTTTTGTTTTGGTTATATTATTATTTATTTGTTTGATTTTTTTCATTTGCATTTCTTTTATACATATTTTACACACGCACAAAGGAGGCGTGTCAACTACGTCTTGTGTCGGTTTCGCCTTTGTCATAAGTAAAAGCGAAAAAACAACAAAACTGAGAATGAAATCAAATTAGGAAACTGAAAGACTATATATTAAATATATAGTTATGTATATATCATTTGATAAAATTGCGTTTTTCGTTTGCTCCTACAGTTTTTACAAAAAATGTGTGTAGAATTTTGACAAACGTCTGATGCGATTTCTGACAAGCGGCGCTAATTTTAATATAGATTTCCATCTATAGATTCAAAAACTTGACGAACCTCGGCGTATTCCGAGCAACAGATTAAGTATTGTTTAACATCATCATCATCTGATCGATTCGTGGTGCCAATGTTGTTCGATTTGTATTTGTTTGGTTGTACTTCTGTTTTACGGCGGTTTTTTGGCGCCTCTCTAATCCTCGAAGGATTACAAAGAGGCGCCCTGGGAAAATAAGAATAATATTTCTGGGCTATTGTCTGTGGCTCTCTGTGGCGCACAATTCGAATTGATTGATCAATTTATCGCTTGTTTATTGTTTGCTTGTTGCATTTGTGTATTTCTATTTGTGAGAGTAAACCAAAAGAGTTTGCAGTTTTCATCGTCATCTTGATAGTCTGTTGCATACACCAATGGAGCGCCGGAGCGATCCTGTCAGAAATTGCGTCAGTTCAACGCACGCAAAGCTTGTGGTTCATATCAATTGATTGATTAAGTTTTTCGTAAGAGAATTGTGAAACAAAAGGTTTGTTTGTTTGTTTATCTTTTTATCACTTATTTTTGTTGTCTATCTGATCTGCTGAGTCTTGATATTTTATTCAGTGCGCTGGCTTAGGCATGAGGCCGGCAGTTTCTACCACGTAATCTACAATTGAATAGGGAGTTTGGACACAATCACATGGGCTGGGCGAATATTGTTTGTTTCTTTGTAGCAGGCAGGCATCTTTGGGGGTCATCCAGTCATTCAGTCTTCAATTCTTCATATATATATATATATATTAGACACATATATATGTAACTTTCATATACTTGTTGGGTTTCTATTGTTAATTTCATTAATGGCATGTGCTTGTGTGCTCCTCTAATCGTAGGCGTGGCATGCTGCAAATACCTCTCGATTCATATTATGCCTCACCAGCTGGCAGTCAGCTCTGTTTTTCTTGTTAACTTAAAACATAAATGTTGCTGTTGTTAAATTGTGAACATAAAATAGTTGTGAATGTGAACTAAAAGTTTTGGCTTATTTGGCTAATTGGCTATTGTTGTTGTTATGGTTAATTCATAATCAATCTTTCATCTTTTTGTTTGTATAAAAATATAAATAGTTTTATATAAAAATTTATTATGTATGTATTTTGTTTGTTTGTTTGGTTTTTTGGTTTTGGTTTGTTTGTTTGTTTGTTGTTGCATTGTACTATAAATTATCCCGGTTCGCGCGGTTGGCACGTTTTGACTATTGCAAATGAAACTGTGGCATAAAATTCTGTCGACTTTCGGTGAAGTCATTGAAAATTCAACTATATGTATAAACACTTATAATATTTATATATTTTATATTATGTTAATTGTTATATTTTTTTTTTGGTAAATATATCGTTCATATTCACGTTTAAAATTTGAACTTAGGATGGCTTAAAGAGTCAACAGAAAAACACGTTTTAACGTCCTTGTCGTACGTTATACTTATTGGGTTTTTACTGTTATGTTTGTTTTCTTTTTTCTTTTTTTTTTTTTTTGATATGTGTAGACAACCCAAAAAAAGTTGCTGTTGGAAGTGCGATGTGTGTTTGTTGTTGTTGTTGTTGTATTTGAAGTTATTATAATATTTGGTTGATGTTGTTCTTGTTCGTTTGTTAATATTGTCACATTGAATTGGGCTTGTTGTTACATTGTTGTATATGCGTTTCAGTAAAAATAAATGAGAGATAAACTCAAAAATATCACATACGAGTTGTGTATGTTTCCCTGGCTATTGTTGGCTGTTAAAACTAAATTCACGAATTGTCAGTTATCAATTTGTTTCTTGTTATTTATATAGTTTGTTTAATTATTATTACGATAAATGTTATGCAACTGTTTTATATTATTATTTGTTTTCTTCTTGCTTCACAAACATGTGCAGATTGTGTGTGTGTGTGTGTGTGTGTGTGTGCGTGACTACGTGTGTATGTGTGAGTGTAATATATATTTATATAAGTATATCAATCGAATTTAGAATTTTCAATTAGTTGTTGTGGATTTCTCCTTTTTGTTTTATGATAAGCCAAAAATTTTAACATCATTTTAAAAACTTCAAAACTGAGGATGCTTAAAAGTGTTGTTTGGTTTTAACTGAAAAATTGTTCAGTAATTTCAAAAATTTCGTATATAACTTAATCCGTTTGATTGCAGCACAGTGTGCCCCAAAAGTATGCACACCTGTGCTGCTCTATTGCAGTTGGTAACTTAAATATTGTCGCATCTCTTGTGATGCGACCAAAAGTTGGTATTCTCTGATACTCTACGCCAAATAAGTGATAAAAATTTACATTTTTCTCGAAACGTTTTGTGACTTTTTGGTATTTGTTATCTGGGTTCAAAAGTTGATTGAATTTTGTGAATCGCGTTCGCTACTAAAAAAACGCAATCATTTTAAGTATTCGTTTTCGTTTTTTTTTTTTTGTTTGTTGGGTTTTATTTTTCCTCATTTTTCTTGGTTTTTTATTTACCTAAACTGCAAATTTTTGTGCTCATTTTTGTTATATTTCGTTATTTTTTTTTGTGATCAGATGTTTTCCAAAATAAGGATGTTTAACTAACTTACCTAAATACAATTCAAGTATATATCATTATTATGATTTGAAATTTCATACTGCCTTTTGCCAAAATCGTTGATTTATTTGATATACATATACTATCTGTCTACAATGAGATACAAATTGTATCTGTAACTTGGTGTATCTGTATCTTATGTTGGTTTTTGGCACATGTTCTAGAAACTTGAGTATCATTTGCGCGCATTTTCAATGCATTAAAGCTCTGTGTATAAGGATTGCCATTTGCCCTTGGCTGAGTTTAGTTTTGGTTTTTTTGGGTTTGGGTTTGGGTTTGGGTTGTTATGTTGATTGGTGTGGATTTAAGTGGATGTAATATTCTGTTTGGGTTTAGCTTTTAGGTTTGTTTGCTTATGCTTAAACTGTAGTAATATTTAATTACGTGTATGTAGTTGTATTTAAATGTGATTTTATGTACAAATTTAACCAATTGTTCTCGTTAAATCTTTTCATTCATCATTATATGCGGTAATCGGTATTTTGGTATTTTGCGGTAATAATGCATTAAAATCTAGTTAAAATTGCATATGGCTGCATCTGCATTTATATTTCGTTTATTTTGTTTATGTGTAGTAAATATTTTGGTTTTTGTTTTTCGTTTTTCGTTTTTAGATTACGTGTAGTATTTTTGTATTTTTATAATTTGCTTGTGCTTATGCTCACAATCAGTTAATCAGTAAATCAAATTATTTCGCTTTGGTTTTTCGGTCTGTCCTTTGCAGCACTGCGGATGCCACACAGTGCGTTAACCAATACTGTGCGTTATAACTGTTTTATGAATGGGCTTTTTTCTATACGGTTTACCTGTTTGTTTACCTGTCCGGTTGGCTGTTTGGATGCGGCTGCTTGGCTGCTGTCACTGCGTTCTGATCTGGGTTCTGTTTTTATTGTTGTGGTCTGTTTGCTGGTTTGGCTGGCTGGTTTGCTTGCTTCCTTACAAGTATTCAATGCTTATGCTAATGTCCTGGCATTCGTCCATTAACCAGAATGTAAACTGTACTTGGCCACATCGAGTGATGTGGATTGGCGGAATGGAGCCATAAAAGCAGTGACAAGTATTTAAATAAATGATTTAAACTGATCTCCAGGCTATGGCGATATTCGATATTCGTTTCATATTTTGGAATTTATCAACACCAAAATCTCGTTCATACATTTGTGTGTGTTTGGTTAACAAAATGCAATTTGAGCGCCTCAGAAGTAATTGCCAAAGAGTGTGAATATGTTTTAAGGATTGCCGTTGCTTTCATGGACTACATTTTGACCTTTGATTATACATAGTTGGTATGAAAAATATTCGCTTACCGTTAGTTGTGATTGGTTGTGATTTGGTTTAGAATTTGTGTTGTTGTTGTTGTAGTGTTGGTGAAGGCCAATCAATCCAATAGTCTCTGATATATGCCAAAAGTTGTGACGCTTGTTCGAAATTTGTATAATTAAATCAAACTAACCGATAATATTAAGAAAAATAATGCCAAAGTTGGGAACAATTTTGTAAAGAAAAAGCAAGCATCGTTTCACTTTGTTTTGTGTTTTTTTTTTCGCAATGAATTTTGTTTATTAACCAATTATTAATATGCCTTTTTTTTTGTTTTGTTTTGTTTGATTCACTTATAGTATAATTATGTATGTAAGTATAAATGTATGAAATATGTACGTATGTATGTCAATTTATATAGTATATGTTGTTGTATGTATTTAGTAGTGTATTGTATTCTTGTTGTTCATTTTCTTGGTACGCACGTTTAAATGTGTTGATTCAAATTTTCAAACTTCTAAATTTCTCGTTTTCCTTAAATATCGTCAATAAATGAGCTATGACATTTTGTTTTAATTTGTTTTTGTTTTTTGTTTTTTTAAATGGTGTGTTTTTACTAAATCTACACAAGGAAATAAATTGACAAACTGAAACAGAACAGAACTTTAATTTTGCAAATTTGTCGTTTTTGTTGTTGCTGTTGTTCATTTCGACGGACTTTTTTTTTTGGCTTTATCTCTTACGAGTATATCAAATATATGCTGAATTTTGACTTGCTTAATTTATAAAATTTTGCCTAAAGTTTTTTTTTTCGTAGCCAAACGTTTTGTAGCATTTGTTTATTGTTAATACGCCTTAAATTGCCTAAAGGGGGTTTTTTTTTCATTTTTATCAATTTCGATTAAATTTTTTCGCTTTCAATTATCTATTTTTTGGTTATCAATAATTTTGTATGACGGCTCGTGTGGATAGTGGGCGTAACCACCGCCCACCGGAGCCGCCATATTGGTAATTTCCGAAACAGTACATTTCACATGTTTTTTTTTGTTTTTTGGTTTTTTTTTTGTTTTTATCACAAAATCAGTTACAATTGTATTTAAATAAATATTTAAGTCGACTTCAGTGCCAAAAGAAGTTTTTAGTTTCAATTTCGTTTAATAAATTTTGTAAAGGCATTAACAATCAACGAGCTTTAAATTTTGAGTTTTCAATTTCGATTTCTGTCTGTTGCAAGTAGGAAATGAAACGAAAATTATTAAATAAAATCAACTGGATAAATTTCAAAATAAAAATATTCTTTTTTTTTTTTAATATTTAGCCAAGATAATAAATTTATGTTTGTACGCTTTGTTAATCTAATTATACATTTGGAATTTAGTGTGTTTTTTTTTAATGAAATTTAAATTTTTTATTTAAGTTTCGATTTGAATTTAAATTTTCAAAGTTCTTCGCATTAGATTAGGAAACTCACCGTTTATATTTGTTTAATTTTGTCATAATTTCGCCAAATTCAAAATTTGTTTAGTTGACCATACTTATGTGGTTTAGGCCTAAAACTTCTTGTTAGTTCGTTTCAATTTTGCATTAGCTAAAATTCGACTATTGTTAAAATTTTGCATAATCATTGGGTTGCCAAAAGGTTTGCATTGTGATGTTGTACAAAATCAGCTCCGAATCAGCTTATATTGTACGCCTATATAAAGCGGTGTTCTTCCGACTCTAATCATTAATTTCCAGCCAAAAAGTGCTAGGAGGGGGGGGGGGGCGTTAGGGGCGAGGCGTGTCGGAGTTGAATACGAAGGCCGACTTATGAACTACTCAATGCACATGATGGGCCGAAATTACTGTGTTTCGAATGCTTGCCGCAAAGTTGTTGAGGAATATTTGTTTATTTTGTACTTTTTTTTTGTTTTGTGAATGTTTGATATATATTTTAGCGATGTATTTATGTGTGTGTTGATACTGATATTGATGTTAGTGTGCTGCTATTGGTGAAGTGCAGCATTGGTTTGCCCACCCATGCAGAGCAGGCAAACATATCCCTCTTAACCCGCCCACTTTCCATGTTTGGTATGAAATGAAGGTGCATTTCTAGTTTCACAGCCGGCTTCACGTCAAGTGTTTTCAATTATATATATATATATATATGTATATACATATATATAAAATAATGTTTAATCGATTTGAATGTCAACTGATAAGAAAAGAAAGTCAAATATTTGATTTTACAGTGTTGTGATTTTTTTGTGTATATATTTTGTATTTTGTTGCAACTTAAGGCAAAGTAATTTAAACTAAACATAAACTTAAACCAAATGCTATTAAACTAAACGTATAAATATGTACATAAATAACAGACTAGTGTGTGTGTGTGTGTGTGTATTTGTGTGAGTGTGTATATGTATATGTATATGTGTGAATTGGTATTTAAAAAATTAATATGCGTGCACAATTTGGTGCAATTAAAAATAAACCATTTATTATGGGGCATGTTTAAAAAATAAATCGCATTCAAATTTAGATTTTTTAACAATTAACTTTGGTTGTATGTTTTGCATAACATTATTTAAAATTTAGCTACCCTAACGCCCTCTGCTAGTACAAATTATTATTAATTTTTTCGTTTTTAAATACTACGCGCAAAATTTTATACTTTTTTTTTACTTGATAATAATTTTTTTTTGGTAATTTTTTACTTTTCGTTTTTTTTTTTTTGTTTAATAGACATCGAATATATGCTTAAGGTTAAAGGAAAAGAAGCAACCTGAACTTGGCTTATTTAATTAATATTTGTTTGTTGATTTATGCAACAGAATTGCACAAAACTTTTTAAAAGCTTGTGCAACACTGTCTCTAAAATACGTACAGAAAAGTTGGTCTTCAATTGGAGTCGGCTAATCAAAGCGATTGCTCCAACCGGAAAGCACTTTTCAATCGGCTAAAAAACACACTATGAATTTCTGCGAAAACTGTACCGGTGTGTATAAGTGTGTGTGTGTGTGTGTGCTTGTGTGAATGTGGATGTGATTGTGTGTCAACTTTGGGTAGATTATTAGACGGCTCAACTATGTATGTATTTTAAATATATACGTATTGTAAAAATATTTTTTAAAAAATTTCAACTAGCAAACCAACGGTCAGAGTACAGTTTACACTCTGCATAGATACATTTCTGGTATGTGTAAGAGTTTTTTTTTTCTGTTTTTAACGGCTCAGGTGTTTTTTTGGTTTTTGGTTTTTTGTTTTTTATCTTTTGTTTTAATTTGCACTATAGTATTTCTTGTTCAAAAGCGATGCATACTTCTCAGCGATCAATTATTTGGTGGCTGAAGCTTGTTGATCAGGTTTGTGTTTTGTATGAATTGGTGTTGTTGTTGTTTTTGGTTGTTGTTGTTGTTGCTGTTTGTTGTTGCATCAAACCTAATGCGAAATGCGGTTATATTTGTATTTTTTGTTACACTTGTAACAACGGCATTTTCGAAATTTTTGAAAAAATATTTTACGGCTCTACAGAATTTTTTGGTTTTGAACTTGAATATGTTTTCTTTTTCGGTTTTTTTTTCTACGAGAGGTCTAAATCGGCGAATACTTAAGAAAGTGTTGCCTCTGTTTGGAGTTGTGTTTATAATACAATTTATATTGTGCATTATATCCAGTTGTATTTCTTACGTAGATTTATCTTTTTGACTTTTGTTTTCGCTTCGCTTTCGGCATTGTTGTTGTTGTTGTTGCTGCTCTTGTTGTTGTTGTTGTTGTTGTTCTTGCAGTTGTTGTAGTAGTAGTCGTAGCAGGGTTCGTAGGATGTTGCAGGGGCGGTGGCATTGTTGGCAAAGCCAACTCCTCCACTTATTCCAGCTGCTCTAAAAAATTCGGCGACTTGAAGTACTCGGGCACGGGATCGTCCATGCGTGAGATTATTTTGTATATGGATTTCTTCCACGATTGCTCGGTGTCTTTGCCACCCTGTATTGCACGGAAAAATTCACGCAGTGTCTGTTCGACCACAAAGCGAAAATTTTGGGGTACCTGCGAACGTGGGCGAAGTCGGAGGCGTACGATAAAAATTAGCAAAAGGTCACAGCAGCGAAACTCAAAGTGTTAGGTGGGTGTGTGTGTGTGTGTGTGTTGGTGTGTTAGTGTATATTCGATTGTGTGTATGTGTACGTGTGAGTGTATCTGAGTGTGCTCTAAATATCAGCTATAAATGTCAGCGATGTTTCATATCCCACTCTCTTTCTACACTCACAAGCACACGACACTCTGTTAATGTTGTTCTTAACAGATCTATAATTACTCGTAATTACCATTGCAAGCAATTCTCAATTGCAATTACTTCAGTGGAATTAATAATATCATTACTTAATTACTTGAGTGTGAGTTTTTTAGGCAACACTTAAGTAATTGCAATGACTGAAAGTAATTGTTGTTGAGTATTGAACTAATGCGCTTTGTTTTTTTTTTTTTTTTGGACTACTGATGGTAATTGAAAGTATTTACATCTCTTGTTGATAGTGGGAATGTTGCATACCTCAATGTGATTATTGCGATTGTAGTGCAAATTGAGCACGCGATATAATTCACTATCTCCAGCAATCAACAGATCATCGGGTGTCTTGATGCCTTCAGTGACAGCTTGTCGTGCATATTTCTCCATTTGTATGTAGTAGAATTCTCTGCAGATGCGTAGATGAGGAATATGTTTGGATTGGTCAGTATACTAAATAGCTATGCTTTGTTTTTGTTGTTGTTGTTGTTGGTTTTTTAGATTTTGGTTTGGTTTTTTTTTTTTTTTTTGTATTTTTTTGACAGCATTCAAATTTACGAAATCAAAGTAAAAAATATACACAAAATAATAATACATGAAATATACAAAATGAAAGAAATGAAAATACAAAGAACATAAAAAATATACAGCTAAATTAGGCAACTGAAGTCGAATATAAAAGTTAAAAGATTTCTCATGCATACGCCGAAAAAAAGGAGACTTGCTTTCTCACACGCTCTCTCTCGCTCTCTCACTCTTCTCACTCTCTCTCTCTCTCTGTATCTAGTGCTAAGCCTACTTAGACTGCCTTTTTGCCTCTGTGGTTTTAATGCATTATATTGGATCGACTTTGCAATATGACATTATTAATACATTTTGCAGCATACTCCTAGGCGCCCCCCCTTTGTGTCCTACCCTAAAAGCATCGACTGTGTGTGTGTGTGTGTGTGTGTGGGTGTGTGTGATTCTTGTGCTTCTTTGTTGTAAAGAATTTTTAATAAATCTCAAATGTGCAACGACAGCGCTGAGGGGTATACGAGGCATATGCACATACAGGTCTATATATCCTGGCGCTTAACAATTGCAAGTCGACGGGCAGCGTCTTCTGGATGCGGTTTGCCCACCGCCCACCACCAGCACCCGTAACCCCTGCTTGACTGTTGCCGACTGTTGACTGCCGATTGCCTGGTGGTTGGGGACTTAATTAGCAAGTGCAGTGGTGCCACAGTGGTGCCTGTTTATGCTCCTCGTGTTGGCTGCTGTGTCGCCGCCTTGTTTAGTCAAGTGATTTGTGTCTGCACCAGCAGCTGGATGGGCAGGAGCAGAGGCTGGGGCTGGGGCTGGGGCTGGGACTGGGGCTGGTGTTTGGGATTGGCGGTTGTTTGGCAGTCGGGCTGATGTATAAGTGATTGCTTGTCTTTTTCTAATGAACGCTCCTCCACCCAACTAACTGTCAGTGAGCAGTACTGAGTAGCAGTCTGTGTATTTTTTTTTGTTTGTAATTGTTGCTTGCCGCCCACTTGACAATCCGCTCCGATAATCGCGCTAATTTCAAGATTTCCCAGCAGTAGACCGCCAAATGCAGTTCTCTTCTACCCATTTTTTTTTTTCTCTTTTTGTTCTTGTGTTGATTTTTCCAAACAATAAGCGCGAATTGCGCAAATAGAACAGAATTGCCAGCACGGCCGGCTAAATCTTTGGCATGAAGAACGAGAAACGAGAAATGAGAAATGAGAAACGAGAAACGAGAACGAGGCCTGTCAAGCTCGGTGCGAGCAGGAGTTCCCCGGAGGCGACTGCCACGCGCACTTGAACAGAGCCAGAGTCCCTACAATGGGCATCAGTGGCCATAATAATGAGTCGAGCACAACACATACAAGAAAGCCGCCAGTACAAATTGTGACAGTTTTGCGTATGTATAAGCCTTTGCGCTGCCTGTTGTGCATGTGTGTGTGTGTATGAGTGTTGCTTTGTTTCAGCTTGCAACAATATCTGAATCTGCGGTTGCAAGGTGCTTTGGTGGAGGGGGGGGGGGGGGCGCTGTGTGTGTCTATAGTTATTAGGCGTTTGCCAACAATGCATTTGCCTACTTGGAAAAGCACAATATATAAATTTTTTTTTTTCGTTGTTTTTTTTGATGCAATTAGCTTTGGGTTTTCTTTTTTTATTTTTGTTGTATTTTTAGCTGTTGTTGTTTAGCTTGAGGCAGGCATTCAAATGCCACACACACATCAAGTGTTAAAAAGTGGGGCCAGGAAAAGGAAGTTTAGCTAACTGTGCCTGCCACAAGTGTGTGTGCGCTGCGCCACTTAATTTAGATAATAAGCTACTAAAAAACACACACACACGCACATACATACACACTCAGAGATTCACACTCACAGAGTCGTCAACGGATGTGCAGTCACTTCTATAACTAATTAGTTTTATATATTTTTCGTAGCCTATTTACAATTCAGATTTGTATGCACTTTTTTTGTTTTTTTTTTGGAGGTGGTCGGGAGGCGTTTCTGCTGCTGATTCTTCAGCCCATTTAAAAGCAGGCAAGCGTGTGCGAGTGTCTGTGTGTGTGTGTGTGTGTGTGTGTGTGGGTGTCTGTGTGTGAGAGTGTCTGTGTGTGTGTGTTTCTATGTTGTTGTTGTTGTGTGTCAAGTCTGCTTCTTTGCTACTTCTTTGCCTTTCTTCAGAAGTGCCATTCACTTATGGTATATGAATAGAGAATAAGTACATTAATAAGCTCACACATACTCACCCACACATATGCAGACATCTCTACCTCATACATTAATGAAGTAATTGGCAACACTTAATATACATATACATATGTATACTATATATATATACTGAAATATGTGTGTGTGTGTTTGTGTGTGGGTGTCTGTATTTATATTTTTTAATTTTTTTCTTTTTTTTTTTATTACGTATTTTGTGTGCTGTTGTTGTTGCTGTTCATTTTTCATGAGATTTTCCATATGTATTTTTTTTAATTTTTTTTTTGGTTCAGCAAGATCTTTTCACGCGGCTGGCAGGCTGGCTGGGAGTGAAAGGGTCGGTAGAAAGGGGTGCCTAAGCGCCAAAAGGACACTTAACCTCAAAAATGCTTGATGAAAAAAATAAAAAAAAAAAATAGAAAAAAAACAAAAAAAGAAAACACAGCGCATAGGTGGAAAGTCATATGTGCAAAAGTGTGTGTGTGTGTGTGTGTGGAGTGCCTTGCATATCCTTGAGCGCCTTTTGCCAGTTGAGAATAGAATTGGGAGGTGGTGGCGAGTGGTTCTGCCATTATGCGCGTCTCTCCAGGCGCGACTCTCAAGTAGATTGCCCCACGAACAAAACGTGGCAGCCAAAGAAAGAAAGCTCCTCCTAACTGGCAGTCAGTCAAACAAACTAATTAGCCTGCCCCTAACTGCGCTTGTGTGTGTGTGTGTGAGTGTGTTTTTTTTTTGCAGGACATGCATGGGTCCTTTGGATGCTTTCTTTTCATTATTTGCATTTGCCATAAGAGTTACAGGCAGATAATGCAATTATATAAGTGCCATACAAACACAAAAGGCACTTTTGCTAATTAGCCAACACAAAGGCCACAAAGAGTGGCAAGAAATGGCTTGAATGCTTCCCATTGCAGTCCCATCATACATGGCAACGCAACACATCTACTTTTTATTCATATACATATACATATATATATATATATATATATATATATATTTTAATAATAAGCAGCCAGCCACAGCAGTTGCAACTTTCTTTCACACTTCGAGCATGTGAAAAGTGGCCAACATCCTTGGAGCCCTCAACTCAGCTCAACTGGAAGCTGCCCCTTTTGCATTTTCTTAAGTGGCCACTACAAGCGGCATGCAACATGTTATTAGTAGTAAGCAGTCTAAGGCCTCTCTCTATGCCTGTGTGTGTGTGTGTGTGTGCGTGTGAAACTCATAATGCTAAACTTCGCTAGTTAAAAAAGCAATGCTTCAGTTGCAAGATGAAAAAGATATGCCCAAAATGAAACAAAATTAAACGAGATAAAAAATGCAAACAAGTCGCATTTGAAGTAATTGAAAAAATAACCGTTACATAGGAAACTACCCCTAAGCGTTAAGAAATGTGAAAAAAAAAAACCATAAAGAAATCAACAAAAATATTCCCACCCATTTTAACCTCAGCAGTCGAAAGTTGAAGTCGCTCAAAAGATACGCCAAAGAAATTCCCATGCAAAATTCGCTTTTGAATAATGCGACACAACCCCTTGGAGTGTGGAGCAGAGCTGGGCAGAGCCAACCCCTAAGAAGCAGCAGCAGCACAAAAACAAAACAAAAGGTGCAACTCGGAAATTCCAACAAACAGCCAAGGGAAAAACCCAGAACGTGCTGCGATTTCTGTGCGCAGGTAAGTAATGTTCTAAGACGTTGCGCATGTCTTGAGACAAATCGGATTGAGTAGGGCAGGATTGGGTAGGGCACGGGCACGGGCACGGGAAGGGGCAGGGTAGTTTAGTTGCTTAAGCACGAGCAGGGACAGCTGCTAAGCCAATGTATGTATAAGTTATGTATGTGTGTGTGTGTGTGTGTGTGGTTTGTTAGGGGCTGCAAATCAAAATCCAAAATCCAGGTGAACTATTGTATTGTCGCGTGGATAGAATTTTGCAGATGTGCCTCGCATTTGGCGCGAAAAATCGAAGCGCAGTGTTGAAATGCAGGCAGCAGAAACTGCAGAAGCCCGCATCGAAAACACGAGGAGCTGTCGCTTTGCCAGCTGTCGTTTATATCTCAGTTGCACATATATATATATATATATATTCGTTCAACTTCTTGACAGGCATATATATGCAAAATGCCAAATCATATATTTTTTTTTTGGGTGTTCGGGTATTAGCATTGCATGTGCGGATTTCTTGGAGTGCAAGTCAAAAAGGGTTTTCGACAGTTGAATTGGAAATTTTTATTGAAGTGTGCCTGACAGATAATGCTGCTCCTCGCTGTTGTCTATTGCCATATAAAGCTGTATAATACTAACCGAAAAAAAAAACATAAATGAAATCATAAAAATGAATGCTTAAAGAAGTTACATAAAATAGAGTTACACAAATATTTATATAAATATATTTATATATATATATATATATAGTAATTTTGGAGGCGTGTGCAAAACTTACCGAAAATTCGAGAACCATTTCACCAGTTGTGCTGTATTGTTTTTGTTGAACTTGATGTCCGGGAAGTACATCTTGAGCACCGCCGAGCTTGGATAGCGGACCCAGAAGAACATCAGTTTCGCCTTGCGCAGGTGCATCGGTGTCAATGTTGAAGAGTGCAGAGGAGTCAAGGATTCGCAATGATTGCTACATTTTTATATATAGTTTTGTATATATATATATCGTACAAATAGGATATAACGTTATTATTATTATTATAGTCAGTGCTGTTTTAGGCCCAAAGAAATTTCCATGTTTGTGCTCAGAGGGGATGGGCTGGGGTGCAGGGGTGCAGGGGTGCAGGGGTGCTGGCTACGACTTCGAGATGGGGGCATGTCTAACGTTTGCTGTTGCACTTTCGAGTGTTGCAAAGGCAGCAATAAATGCCAATAATGAACGTCTAAGGGCGACGAGTAGTGGGTGTGTGTGGGGGGGGGGCAAGGGTGAGGGGTATGGGGCACTGAGCTTGCCACTTGGCTTTGGCTGATTGAAAACACAACAGCGAGAATGAAAAAAAAAAAGTGACAAGCAACATTTCGCCACGAATTTTGTACACACTTTCTGGGCAAAACTTTCAATTGAAGAAAGTAAAAATTATTTATTTTTTTTAATTTTTATGTTGTACTTTTGACTTTTTTTTTGTGAATTTTAAAAAGTAAAAAAAGTAAAAAATAATGCAATTTTCTAATTAATGCCCGAAAGTTGTATGTTAAATCCGTTCATAGATGCTATCATAAATGGCCAATAATAAAAGGGTATATTGAGAATGAATTGAGGCAGTTGCAGGGACGATGGGTTGTAGGGGGGGTGTATGTGGGGTGTGTTACACTTGGAACTCATTGCAATTGGCTGCGCCGATTGGGCATTGATTTTTCTGGTTTGCTGTTGCTGCGATTGCAAATGCAACTCAAGCCAAGAGGCGGTCGAGACCGAGACGACGACGACGACGACGACGACGACGATGATGATGACTTGAGGTGGTTGGGTTGGGTGGTTGGGTGGTTGGGTGGGTGGGTTGTTGTATCGGGGCGTTTGCAATAAATAAGGTTTTGATTACATTTTATAAAAGAATTTAGTTGAAATGGGGAAATAAATAAACTGAAGAAGACACTTGATTGGTTTCGTTTTGTAAGCAATGTTGTGCCCCAAGCTCGTCAATGTACTTAATTTGCTCTGCAACCAGCCCACCCCATTCCCTCCCCCCCCCCCCACCCTCCGGAGCACTAGATGGACTATAATGTTGGGTAAAACTCACTTGACCATTAGCATTGAATGCTCTCCGGATTGCAGTTGTTGTTGTTGTTTTAAAAAGGATATAGTAGGTTGCATTCCATCGAATGACATATCGGCCGAGTTGCACTCGGACTGTCGATCCTGGGCATCCATGACGGCACGGAGGCAGGTCTTGTAATCGGGCGAGCCGCCATGATGGGCGGCTGCCAAGAGAGCGGGATGCAGCATCGTTGGCGGATGTGGCAATGGCGGTGAGTCACGCGAATCCATTAGGGCGCCCAAGCTGCCCGGCGGACTCGACGACAGCTGCATCGGATGGTGGTGCTGATGGTGCAATTGGGCAGCACTTGGCTGCCCGCCATGTGGCGGACCGTGTGGACCCGGCGCCGCATGTGGATTAAAGAATGGACTGTACGGCGAGAAGACCTTGGACTCGTGGAGCGATGGATTTGGTATGGCCACCGACGTTGGCAAGGACACCGGCATCATGGGTGGTGGTGGTGGTGGTGGCGGATGATATGTGCCCGTGGATTGGCCACGACCCGTTGGGCTCTGCGCTGGCGTTGCATTGCTGTTGTTATTGTTGTTGTTTGTCTGCTGCTGCTGTTGCTGTTGCTGCTGTTGTTGTTGCTGCTGTGCGGCAGCAACTGCTGCTGCTGCTGCTGCTGCCTGTCCACTGGGCGGCACAACGCCATCCTGAGCCAATATGCGACTAACGGTACGTGGTGTTATACGCGTATCGGTGACCTTATGACGCTTCTTCTTGGGTGTCACGACCAGGCTCAAAGCCTCATTCTGCTCCAATTGCTGTTGGGTCTGCTGTGCGCTCTGTTGCTGCTGCTGCTGTTGTTGTTGCTGCTGCTGCTGCTGGGCAGCTTGCTGCTGCTGCTGCTGTTGATCTGGTGGCAGGCAGAAGGGACTAGTCATCGAGTTGTAGAGCGCTGCGGCTGCAACGGGATTCATGCCCTGTGGCGTTTTGGGCGCCTGAAACATGGCCGCCGCTGTGGGCGAGGGACGTATGTGAGGTGGTGGTATATTAAGTGAACTTAAGCTATTGTTAGTGGCATTCGTTTGGCTAACATTATTGGACGCATTGCCTCCAGCAACAGTTGCCTCACTAGCATGCTGCTGCTGTTGCTGCTGGTGTTGCTGTTGCTGGTGCTGCTGCTGCTGCTGTTGCATTGCTGCCGCGGCGGCAGCATGATGCATTTGCAGACCCATCGCGGCGGCAGCAGCTGCGGCGGGTGAGGCAAACGACAGCTGATTGCCATTTAAACGTGGTGCAGCAATTAGCTGCTGGCAATTTGGCAATTGCTGCTGTGCAGCAGCCATTGCAGACATGACTTGTGATTGATTTAGTTGTGGCTGTTGTTGCTGCTGCTGCTGCTGTTGCTGCTGTTGTTGTTGCTGCTGCTGCTGCTGTTGTTGTTGCTGTGCAAGTTGCTGCTGTGCGCTATGCTGCTGCTGGTGTTGTGCAAGTTGCTGATGCTGCTGCTGGTGTTGCTGCTGCTGTACATTGCCAACATTACTGTTGCCGCTGCTGCTGCTGTTGCTGCTGCTTTGACTTTGACTCTGATTTGCCTGCTGCTGCTGCTGTGCGGGCATTTGACTATTAGCTAGTAGTAGTGAACCATTATTACCTGATTGTGTTGCTGGCGTCGGACCATTCTGGGCGCCCGTTCCCCGATCCGCGACGACCTTCGTTCGCGGCGACTTCCGGTCTAGTATCTGGGAGGCCAACATCAGATCCTTGTTGAGCTGCTCCGCTGCTGCTGTCACCGAATCCGCCTGCTTGCTGAACAACCGACGCTGATGCACAAAGCGGGTGACAATCGTGTCCACCAATGCGGACAATGATGTCGTTATCTCGGATTTGAGCACATCAGCTAGGCCCTCCAGATCCGTGCCAGACATTCGCATCATTGAGCTGTTGTTGGTGTTGCTGTTATTGTTGTTGTTGCTGCTGTTGTTGTTGCTGTTCTGCTGTCGCAGCATTTGAAACTTCTCCGAGAGTTCGGATTTGAGAGCACTATGTGCGGCAGCACCACCCATCCTTGTGGGTAGACGGGCGGGGGGATGGAGTTGGGCGCGTGGCGCCACAACAGCAGCGGCAACATGTTGCTCTATTTGCTGCTGTTGTTGCAACTGTTGCAAGTGCTGTTGCTGTCGTTGCAACTGTTGCTGTTGCTCCTCCTTGCGACGCTGCTGCTCCTGTTCCTGCTCAAAGCGACGCTGTTGCTCCTGTTGCTGCTGCTGCTGTTGCTGTTGTTGCTGCTGCTGTTGCTGTTGTTGTTGCTGTTGCTGCTGCTGCTGCTCGGCAGCTTCTTTGGCCATGCGTGCCTCCTGCTCGAAGAAGAATTGCTGATACATGGCAGCAGCATGCGACATATCGCCCATGTGCTGGAGCAGCGGTGGAAATCCTTGGGGCAGGGCAGGATGTGGCACGCCCACAAGAGGATTATGCTGCTGCTGCTGCTGTTGCTGCTGTTGTTGCAGTTTGCTGGACATCATTTTGCTCATCATCTGTGTGAGCATATTGGGAGTGGTGGTTTCACTGTTACTCTTGTTGCTATTGCTGCTAGGTGGCTTCAGGGGCGGGGAACTGGAACCGGCACGCTCCACTGCATCCTTGGGCGTCGATTCGCTTAGGCTGGGTGAATGGGAGAGCTCAATGTCATCGTTCTGTTGCTGCTCTGGCTCGTGCTCCTGTTCCTGCTCCTGCTCCTGCTCCATGCTGTCCATATCCTGTTCATTATCGTTGTCCAGCTCCTGGCATTCGGATTCCTGCTCCATGCGCGAGCACAGCTGGACATATTTCTGTTGCATCTCGGCAAGCTGTTCCTGCATGGAACGCAGCTGTGACTTTAGCGCATTCTTTTCCACGCGCTTCTGCTGGATTTGTGGAGACTCCAGCTCATTGGATTCGCTGTCATCCTGGTCGAGCATCATGCTCTGCAGATTCAGTCCGAAATTCAGACCCGCTGCAGCAGCAACATACCGTTCCATGGCATGCTGTTGGGGCTGATAGAGCTTTCGCTTCTTGCAACCGTTCACTTGGAGCTGGCCAGCCTGTGCCTGGACGGAGGAGGGACTGCATCGCATGCTGGACACAATGTGCTCGACACGGGCGCGTTTCAGCTCCATGCCTGGTTTCTTTAGGCAGTTGGTGCTGTTGTTGGACTCACGTTTCGTTTCGATGCAATCATCATCTTCTTCCTCATCGTCATCGTCATCATCGATGATGTCATCGTTGTCCAGCACTTCGTCCTTGCTATTGTTGTCCAGCAGCATCATGTCCGAGTGACTGGGCGATGCCAGCGATTCCAAATCCGAATTACGTGAGTGTCCCGAGTGTCCAGCCAAACCCAACAATTCCACCTCGTCCAGCAAATCTTCGACAGCCTCCTTTTTGGTGGGCAACTGCTCACTTCCCTCCACAACTGTTGCTACTGCAGCTGCTGCTGGGGTTGGTCGCTCCTCCTCCAGCGAGTCGGAGGACTTGCGTCGCAGACTGTCATTGCTGGCAATGCTGTTGCTGCTGCTGTTGTGGCTGTTGTTGCTGTTGCTATTGCTGCTGCTGCTGCTGCTACTGTGACTGTGACTGCTGCCACCGTGCGGCGAATGAGGCGCCTCTGTTGCAGCTGTCAGCAGTTCGGGTTCACTTTTGATTTTTATCTCCGACATTTCGCAATCCTCAATCAAATTGATGCTCTCCGTGACAACATTGTTGTTGTTGTTGGTTGTCGTATTGTTGTTGAGCTTCGAATGCAGCTCCTGTTGCTGTTTCTCCTGATGTTGCTGCTGTTGTTGTTGCTGCTGCTGTTGCTGCTGTTGCTGTTGCTGCTGTTGCATTGCTGTGCGCAATTCTTGATCCAGCTGCATTAGCTCCTTTTTGCCCTGCAATATGTTGCGCAGCATGTGATGTGCAACCAAATCGTGTTGCAATTGATGCTGATGTTGCTGCTCATTGTTGGCGCCACCATTTAGCGAACTCACTGAAGCCGCACGCGGCGGTGAGCCGCCAGCAACATCTGCTGATGCAATTGCTGCCGCATCCAGGGAGCGATCGCTGCAGTTGGACACACGACGACTGTTGCCACCTTTGGGCGTGGATGATGAATGCGCCGATCCAGGCGATATTGAGGCATTATTATTATTGTTATTATTGCCATTGCTGAGGGGCGTATTGTTATTGTTGTTGTTGTTATTGTTGAGCAATTTGCTGTTGTTGCTACTGCTGTTATTGAGGCTGCTGACCAGGCCAGCAGCACTCAAAAGCTCCGCACTGGTTGCCGTCTCCATGGCCGCTGCCAGCATCGCATTGTCTAGACTCTGTGGCAGGCCACTGGTCGCATCCTGCGCCTGCTTCATTTGCCGCCCGAACAGCTCGTTTAACATTTTCGCCGATGAGCCACCGAAGAGATTGCCAAAGGCAGCTGTCAACAGCGATGATGCGGAATTTACCGAACCCGGCGAACTGCAGCCTGAAAGTGCAGTTGCTGTTGATCCTGTTGCTGTTGGCGCTGATGTTGTTGCAATTGTTGTTGGGCTTAGATTTGTGATGTTGCTAGTGTTGTTGTTGTTGTTGTTGATGTTGATGTTGTTTGTGTAGTGAAGTGCACCACCAGCGGCACCCGCAGCAGCCGCAGCAGCGCTACTCATGAAGGCAGCGGTTGCCGTTGCGCCGCCGTTGCTGCAGCTGTTATTGTTAACACAATTATTGACACTGTTACCGTTAATATTACTGTTATTGTTACTCAAATCTTTGCTCAAGGATCGCGTGCGCGTGCGACGATTTCTCACCAAGTTCGCGTTCGAGTTGCAATTGCTGCTGGCAACTTTGGTTGCAGCAAAAGTCGCTATCGGTTTTTTAGCCGCGCACGTTGTTGTCTTGCCGACGGCCGTTGACTGACTGATTTGCCGTTTCTGTGCGTTACGGCGACTGCTACGACTGCGACTGCGGCAGTTACTGTTGGCTGTTGGCGCTGCTGCTGCTGCCGCCGTCGTCGTCGTCGTCGTCACCGTCGTCACCGTCGTCGTTGCCTTGTTGTTGCTTGCTTCGATTACGACGACGTCGTCCGAGTCAGAGTCGCCCTCGTCGTTGTCGTTGTCGTTATCGTCGTCGTCCGAGTCGCTGCCTCTGCCCTTACAATGCTTCTCCGCTTCGCTAACGTTTTCGCCGCAATTCGCCGTGTCGTCGCTGCCGTATGTTTGTGTTAGTGCTGGTGTTGTCAGAACGTTGCCGCTGCCGTTACCGTTGCTTGCCTGCAGTGGCTGCGGGGCTGGTGGTGGCAGCGCAATCGCAACGCTCTTCGCCAGTTGTGGGGGTTGCTGCTGCTGCTTAGACTCTGCCTCTATCTCTGATGTGGCTATTGCTGTTGTTGCTGCTGTTGCTATTGTTGTTGCCTTTAGCAGCACATCGTTCTCATCGCTGTACAAACCAAAACAGTCCGCGTCGTACTCCTCTGATGACATCATAAGATGATGCCAAACAGCAGCAGCAGCGCGCGCTCGCCTCTCCACGTTGCTTCTCCTCACTTGCCCTTGCCGCTTTGCTCTCTTGCTCTTGCTTTTGCTCTTGCTTTTGCTCTTGCACTTTCGTTCGCTCTCTGACAATCAGGCACACACATGCAGGCCACTTCTCCTGCTTGTGATTAGAAGAGACAGACGGAAAGAGAGAGAGAGAGAGATACGGAGAGCGCGTTTCGCCTTCGCTTGTGATTGGCTGTCACTCGACGGCGTCGTCGTCGTCGTCGGCGATGTCGTAGCTGCGTTCTCCTGGCTCCCCTCTTTTTATTCTGTTCTGAGTATTGTAATTCGCCGCTGTTTTGCTCAGGCGGCGTATGTGTAATTTCAAGTTTGAGTCTCTTCGGTCTCTGCCCGATCTGTAATCTGTAATCTGTAATCAGTATCTTTATCCTTAATCTGGTTGTTTTGTAGGTCCGAGTTGTCGATGTGTGTGTGTGTGTATGCTGCTATGCTATGCTTCAAAACTTCTTTTTTCAGCTGGCCCAAAACTTCAGATTCTTCTTGTGACTTCTTTGTATCCTTGGGCTGGGCTTCCTCCTCCAGTTCCTCTCTCTCTATCTCGCTCTCGCTGTCTTCGTTTAGTAGCGCCAAACTTTGAAATTTTGCTTTCGCTCAACTTGTTTGTCGAAATGTTACAATTCAAAATTGTTCGCGTTGTCGTTGTTGACAGTTTGTTGCAGTTGTTGCAGTTGTTGTTGTTGTTGTTGTCGATTTTGCGTCTACGTTTTCTACGTTTTTTTCTGCGTTTTCTAATTGTGAATTTTGTTTTGAATTTTCTTTCCACCACCACACACATGCGAATGTCCTTTGCATTTAATGTTATTTCAATTTGTTTTGATTTTGCTTTCTCTTTGTATTAATGGTCTTCGTTTAATTTTTCTTCCTCTTCCTCTTCTTCTTCCTTTTACTTATTTTGTTTGTCGTTTGGTTTCGCTTTGATATTTATATGTAATTCTCTAAAAGTATTTTTTCGGCTTCTTTGTCGAGAATTTGCGTTGAAATTTCTTCGTTTTCGTGTTATATATTTTTGGTTTTTTGTTTTTGTTTTTATTTTATTTGTTTTTGTTTTGGCTTTCGTTTTGTTGTTGTCTTGAATAATCCTTGCTTGCGCTCAAAAAGTGTTTCTGTGAATATACAGTAGAAGATGAAGTCACAAAACAAGACTTTGACTAAATAAAAATACCGAATTATTTTACATAAGCGGGCAATTTAATTGCAAGCAGCCAGCGACGCCGCTGAGGGGGTTGGCTATGGGGGAGGTGTGTGTGGGAGTGGGTAGCAGGGGGTGTTTAAATGGAAAGTAAAAGTGGCGAGCCAAAAGCTTTTGGTTTGGGTGGCCACTTGATTGGTTGGTGCTCGGTTACTGCTGTTCGAGGGTTGACTCCGTTCGCCTGACCTTTGCCTCTGCTCTCTCTCCCCCCTCTACGCTATGCGAAGGAAGCTGTAATCGATGTGTATGTGTATGTGTGCGTGTGAGGGTGTGTGTGTGTGTGTTTGTTTTAGTGCTTAATTCAGCTAAAGCCAACCCTTTGCCCGTTTCTTTTTTGGGATGCGACAGGTTTTTATCTAATTTCTCCACTTGAGCTTATTTAGCTGGTAACTTCTATCCATTTGTGTGTGTGTGTGTGTGTGTGTGTGTGTGTGTGTTCCTCGCACCCCCTTTTGAATATATAATCATATACCGCATACGTGAACAATAACTGTAGATAACGAATGTGTTATATTTGGCTGATAAGCAAGTTTGACTTACTTTCCGTAGAGCTACACAGATACTTGTTTGTGGATACACAGATACTTTTGCATATGCTCAGCGAACCGAATGCGTAAGCACTCAAAATAATCAATAAGAGAACTTTGGAACTGGGAAACTTTCCGCCAGCACACAATGCCTCAAAATCACTTTGAATTTGAGGGGCGTTTCTCCCGAGTCTCTACTTTTGTATCTATCAGCGGACATTTCTCATATTTATACAATAAAAATATATCTCATTTACTCTGCATATACAAGTGGCATAAGTTGGCAAAAATAATATTGTAAAATCATTCCAAACCAAACCTAATAAGAAATATTTAATTAATTTAACATTTAAATATTTGAGAATAATCGAAGTGACAAAATATAAAGAGATAAATAAATAAAACTCTTTTTATGCAATAATTTTAAAAGTTTTTAAAGAATTTGTTATAGTAAAATTTACACAATAAATCTATAAAAATTAAGTTAAATTTATTTATTTAGTAATCTTATTTATTAACTTTCGAAAAAATGCAATTTATCAAAAGAAAAAAGGGAAAATACACACCTATAGTAAAGTGAAGCAAGGGAAATAAGAAACTTTTAGAAAACTATCTGAATAAATAAAAATATATACGCCCTCAATTAGCGTGGAAAATGAATTTACATACTTATGGAGTTTGTTAAGCTCTTAAAAAAATGAAGTTTATTACTTAAACTCGACGGTGAGTCTGTCTGTCAACTCGCAACTTATCTTTTAGCTGTGGTAGTTGGAGAAAGCGGATTTTATTCATGGAACTCGTAGTTGCAGTATCTGTATATATATGTGCCATATGCAGTTTTCCTAGAACCGAAACCTCCCCTGTGGGATGCGATTATGTTAAAGCATTGCCATGACAACAAAGTCGCATTTGCCATCTAATTGCATTGGAATGCAGTTCTCGAGGCGCACAGAGGCCAGAACCAACCCGCCCGTTGCCCAAGTCAATGTCAACAAAAACTCCGTCCATACCCATACTCCCCTATGTGTGTCCTGTGTTCGGGTCCCTTGAAAGGACTGTACTTGGCAAGCGTGCAGCTTGCAAGGCAACGTCAGGAGCCACCCCTATACACATACATACGTACACACACACACATACACACATATGTATATATATTAATATCAAGGATCAAACTTGGGCTTGGGATGGGAAACAGCAGAAATGCCGCTGCAGTCGCAGATCTTTTAATATAGGTAAAAATCTAGCAAAAATAATATTTACCACAAACAAAGCGTTATTTTTCTCCGTCGTTCATCATAGATCCTCCTGCAAGAGAGAAAAAATATATTGGTTAACAAGATTGTAATAGTTAAAGCCAATATAAAAGTAGAAAAGTTCAATGCACCTAAAGAAACGGCTTGTCTTGAGTCCTGCTCAAACATCTATCGACCAACCCTTGGAATGGTAACCAAAAGTAACATATGGCCCATTTCATAGTTTAGATATAGCGCACTAGGGATCAAAGAAAGTCTTTTCACTATGAACTTGCCACCTACAAACGTGCCACAGCAGTAACATCAGGCGACAGCAGCGCACATAATTACGACCTTAACACATTTCTCCAGACAGGGTGTCTGAGCAGCAAAATTGCTCTTCTTCAATTCTTTAAATATTGTAATTTAGTTTCATATATTTTTGAAATCAATCACTTGCTGAATAATCTAATAAAAACTTGATAAGTTTACTTAAATTTGAAGTGCAATAAGATCTATTCACGCAAAAATCAGTATTACCACAAAATATATTGAGATCTCAAAAAAAAATTCTATATATTAAGAGCTATAAATAAAAAAAATAATAAATTCCAATAAGTTCTTTTAGTTAAGTTTATTATTCACTTTTATTATTCAAAATAAAATCAATCGAAAGATTGACATCAAAAATTCACGAAAAAAGCAAATGCCAATTCAAAATTCAAATAATTTATAAACTGTCATTAAAACAATTTTAAATGAAAAACGAATTTAAAATTAAAAATATTAGAATCATTAAGTACTTCTCCAATAATATACCATATATATTTCTATATGTTTTAGGGTTCATGTAATAATGTCGCAGCTGTTATCAGCACACACACAACACACACATACAGTAATTTGTGTTCCATCCACATTTGGGTTCTATTAAGCAGGCAGCACATACTTTGCATGCACACACACACACATGCACACTTACACACACACACACGAATGTATCTCAAAGTGTGCTTTGGAATGTGCCTTCACAGATCGCGGCACACGGTAATGTACCCATCGCATTTACTGCCTTCTGCCTACTGCCTACTGCCACAAAGTGTGGCACAGCCATGTGTTCTCCCTCTACACCTCTCCTTGATGCATGTTGCCGCTTGTTGTTGCTGTTATTTTGGCCGGGTGTCATCATTAAAATATGCTTTAGCTCAACTATGGCCGGGTGGCTAGCTGGCTGGCTGACTGGTCCACTAGCTGGCGACACTTGGACACAATTGCGTTACGGTCAAGTGCTTTCAAAATCCGTTAAAAAATTCATCGCATTTGATGGCCTCAAAATAAAAATATGACAACGAATTTGCCTAGTTGACACAAATGCAATTAAGCATTATTTGAGACTTGTAATCGATTTTTAGATACTTTGCGAAAGCTGCTAAATTTATAAAAAAAAAATCACAGTCTGAATTGGAGAGAGAGAGAGAGAGAGAGACAGATAGAGAGGGACAGAGAGAGATAGAGAGAGAGTGCTTACGTTCTCAACCCCCAGAGACCCCTATGAGTGTGTGCCTGCTGCGTATGATGATGATGATTGTGATCATGATCGCAATCGCGATCGCATGACAAGCAACAACAACAACAACAACAACAAGAACAAGAAAAAGTACGTGCCACAACTTGCAGCCACGAGCCCAGTGCGCACACCTGGGCACAAAGTGAGACTCGAACTCGAACTCGACTCGATCTCGACTCGGTTCCGACTCGGCTCCGACTCGACCCGACTCGACTCTCGGGTTTTTGACTATATGCCTGAATGCGCGTGCGATCGAGAAGGAAGGAAGCAGCGGGGCAAGGAGACCAGCGGCAAACCCAAAAAGGGGCGTTTTGGCTTCTGTTCGTTAGTGGTTGACACAAAGAGGTAGAAACATAGAGCGAACTGCCAGAGAACTCAGTTCCGATTTCTGATGCGTTACCTGAATGAAATTCTGTGGGTTTTGTATCGGATATTGACGATCCTCAAAAAGTTGCTAAAAACACCTTTCAACTTGTTTTTTTTTGGTTGTTATTTTTTTTGCGGTAATTGGAAAACAAAAGTAAACACCACCCCAAAAAAGCTGCACTAAAAGCCCGTTTGGCTGCAACTGCTAAGCCAGGCTAAGCAAAACAAATTAGAATTATATATTTTGTAATGCGGACAAAACTTTTCTGGCAGTTGTTTCCAGGAGAATTGGCAGCAACTTTGTGAGCACAATTCAAGCGAAAATTATGCTAAAAGAAAATGTCCTTTTTGCTTGGGTCGACCTTGCATGTGTGCATGTGTGCATGTGTGTGTGTGTGTGTGTGTGAAGACAGCGGCAAAGATTTTAATGTTTATGTGAAAAGTTTGACGCAAAATTGGGCAAAAGGTTGCGTCTCTGAATGGGAATTGCTATAAAATGCAACTACTTTTACTGTGAGTTTAACGAGTGCTCTCAAAAGATACTTTTACAAGTAGCTAGATACATTTACATAACGTCTGCTGAGAGTGGATAGTTCTGCAAGTAACTGAACACACTCTGCTCAGAAAGGATACTTTTGCAAGTAGCTAGATTCACCCAAATCCTGTTTGTCTGCATTTGCTAATCAAGCTGTTTGTCAGGTCTCGATGCCACTTTATTCTTCTTGACTTGTAGTTGAGCCCATTGATAACACTGATAAAATATGGTCCACATATATATATATATATATAATATATATATGGAGATAGCGTTGCCTACATGAAAATACTTTTATAAGCGCGATACCGATTTAGCTCGCCATATGGCAGCTCTGCAGCTATCAATAACTTCCAACTGCTCTCAAGTGGAGCAGCACTGGCAGTCATAGTCACTGTCATTACACTGAGAGAAATTGCAGAAAATCAATCAAGTTTACTTTATTTTTTTGTTTGCAGTATTCTAAATGCAAACAAAACACCATTAAATCGATATTCATCAAAATAAATGCACAAAATATATTTTAAATATACATTAAAAATCAAATTAGTTAAACTGAATATTTTGATGTTTTTTTTTGTGTATGTTGATCGCTAATAAAAATGATTAATTGAGTTCGTGTTATTGCATTAAAAAGCACTTAAAATATATATTATTATAATTTTAATAAATATAGATAAAAGGCATAATTTTAGAGCCATGTTTCAATTTTAAAATGTCTTCAAATAATTTTAGCTTAATTGCAAAGAAAAGCAATTAAATAAACATTTATTGCTTGGACAAACTTTCGCACAGTGTAGCCATTGCACTTAGCCAGCGCAAAGTAGCTGGCTCCAGTTTTAGACCCCCCACCCAGCTCCACCTCCACCTCCATGCCTCTCCACTCTGCATACGAGTATCAATATCTACGAGGTTTTTCTAGTTGGCGTTGTTCCTGTTATTGTTTTAGACATGAGCACTTTTTGTGGTCGCTGTTTGTCGTGGCTAAGTGTGTGTATCTGTGTGTGTGTGTGTGTGTGTGTGTGTGAGTGTGCTGTTGGCTTTTATTGTCTTTCAGTGCTTGATTAGATAGCTGTGCCGCACACACACACACCAATACACACACACACACACAGCGAGTCACACACGCAATGCTGTGTGCGCCTGTAAAAATGGCCATATGTGGCCAAGTTGTTAAGCATTGTATTTGTTTGCAAAGGGACAGCAAAGTCCGTCAGTCAGTTTCGACTTTGGCGCTGAATGCTTCTTGCCTGAATGTATTTGTTGCATAGCGGCAGGCGCCGTGGCGAGGCTTTTGTCTATTACCTGGTGTCCGTCACTGTCCAAACGACTGTCTGCCGTTTCGTGTCTGTTGCTTATCGCGCTTTTAATATCAAAAAAGAATGGTATAAAAAATGCACGCCTAACGTGAGTTTTTTCTATATCAAATACTAGTCTCTCATGGCCTCTCATGCTACTATGGTAGATGGGGAGTGGGGGGTGGGGGCAGTAGTTGGTGCCTTTATCTATGCAGATATCTTTCTGTGTCCGCTGGCCTGTGTGTGTTGCGATTGTGTGTGTGTTGCATTAAAAACATTTTCATTGTAATCAAGCGTACTTTCTTTTATTATTATTATTTGCCTCTCTGTCTAATGCTAACGACGCAAATTACTCAAATGTATCTGCCAGATACTTTTTATTTTCTACTGTCGTGTGTGGCGCGTTCGCTTTTTTTTTTTTTTGTTTTTTTCGCTGCTCATATATTATTTATTGATCGCGATAAGCGTCACGAAGCCAATTTCAAGCGCACACCAAATGATAGAGAAGCACTCCAACTCCAACTAATACATCTAAACCCCAATCCCCTTCCCTACCCCACGCTATCTCCCATGTGTATAGGTGCCTTTGCCTTTGTTACGTTTTTACTTCCAGCTTTTCCACTCATATTTCATATGGCAATCAAAAAAAAAAAATAAAAATTAGGTACAGTCTGATCAGTTCAGTGATTTCCTTAACATCCGCCTTGGTGCGTGGCAGTTGAGTTGAGTTGTCCCGGCCGCTTCCCTCAATTAACTCACAATCAAAGGTGGCCCTACACAGCGCTACCCTATCAGACCCTCCAGCCAGACCCAGCTGCCAGATGCCGCTTCAGTAAGCAAGTAAGTCACCCCACTTGGCAAACGTCTTCAAGACGCTCTGGGAAAACAACTGTCGACGTCGTCGACGATCAACTTCGGCCGTTACCTTCGCCACGTGCTGCATATGCAACATACACATATACACATATATACATATACACATACATTCGCTTAAGCACGAAGCGTAAAGGAAAACCCATTGCAAGGCGCACTCAATGGAACTGTAAGGCACACACCACCACCACCAAAACCATACCTTTCCTCCATAGACCCACTGCTGCAGTTCCTTATCGCCACCTTAACAAAAAATAACAGAAAAAATAATGCCTTATGTTCGCTTTTTGTAACGTATTTTCTCAAACTCCGTCTGAGTTTATTACGTGTAAGTTGTACTTAAATTAAGCACAACGAAGAAAAACACCTATTAACTTGTTTTTTCTAGTAAACTCAACTTTTTTATTTCTTTTTATACCCTTATTCCCTTTCAGATCTAATACCTATTACAGGAGACGTTGCTGATTACATTTTTTCTATATATTCTTGATTAGTATCACTTGCCGAATTAATATAGCCATTTTCTTCTGTCCGAATTGGTAGTCATAAAACTCTTTTAGTTTAAATTCCTATTGAATGAGAATTGATATACATTCGTCTCTAGCTGGAGACCAGATCGTAACACTATATCATTTAACTGTCACATTATAAATACAAATAAAGAAATATTTAAGTTTTTATCTTTAAATGAGTTTGCTGCTGCAATTCAGTAATTTCAGTAATAAAAATATAATAAAAAACATTTATAATCAGAGCAAAAGTAAATGTGTTTCTAATGGGATAAGCAATAAATATTCAGTATGAACTGGTAAAATATCGAAGAAAAAAATAAAAACAGAAGAAACATTCCATATTATTATTATTTTTAGTTTTATTTTTATTTGCAGTTTATATTGAACTATTTATTATTATAAACATTCTATAAACATCTTGTTCAAGTTTATTGTAAAAAAAAAATTGTTCATAAGAAAAACCACTTGTTTGTAATAAATATTTAGTAAATATAATTTTTTAATTATTTTACTTTTTTATAAAATTAATTATTTTCTTTATAATAAGACAAATTGATGTGTGTTTAAGTTTAAGCACTTGAAATTGTTAAAAAAAAAAAACTAAATATAAAATCAATGAATAAATGTATTATTTAAACGAATAACATATGCAATGAATAAATTAAAATTAATAATATTTTAAAAATAACATCGCTGGTAAAGTTGGTAAAGTTTTGCTCAAGAAATTTGTTTGAAAGTGGCCCACGCAATTCAATTTGTTAACTTAAGTTTGGAGGCAACGCCTCTGGGAAGAAGTCGCCTTAATAATTCAATTTTCGTGTGTGTTGGCCGTAATAAGTATGTTGTGTGCGTGTGTGTGTGTGTGTGTGTTTGTGTGTTCATTTAGTGTAATTAGGAACGCATATGACCAGCGTTTAATATACATAAACATTTCCTTGCCATGAACGGCCAACAGTTTCCTTAACAAAACGCCTCCAAATGGCCGGGTGGGGTGGTTGGGGGGTTGGGGTACAACTGGGAGTACACCTGGTTGCCGGTTGCGTAAGCAACGCTTGCTCCATGGGGCAATGTGTGGGGAGGTATGGGTTCTGGTTGGGTTTGACTTATTTCTATGACAAATGTGAGATATGTTAATGTGATAGGCTGCGGGTTATTAAGGAAATTACCTACAACGGACTGGCAAATGTCTGGACAGGTAAACGTCGGGTTTAAGGTGTGGGTTAGCTAGCCAAGTCCTTGGGCTCTTGGCCAGAACAAATATTTGAAGTTTCAATTTCATATGTGCGCGCGCGTTGACCGAGCAAGCATTTATATAGATATATATCCGTGACAGAGAAATGACTTCATGTCATGCCTTGAAATAATTAGAGGTTGCCGGGGGCGCACTTTGCTCCTCCTTCTGCTCCCCCGCTACGTTAGCTTATCGTTTAGCACAAATCAGCTTTATACTTTTCTGTCAATGTGAAAGTGTTCAATTTGCGTTTACTAAAAGGGCCAAAAGCCAATTGCAGGCGATTGCATGTCCAGGCAAGGAGCCTAGCCACGGATCGATGGTTTCTGTAGGCGACCGACAGGGATATACATATATATATATATATATATATAGAAAAAAAAACTATATGGTAAAATGATTGAAATAATTCTCTGCTTTATTCCGTTGCGTTTGTGCTTAAGTGTTGCCATTTGCATGGCCATGGCTGTAGTATATCTCACTTTGGTGTCATTAAGTCCAATGCAATGACTAAGGCCATCAACAGAGGCGGCAAGTGCTGCAAAAAGCGTTGACTCATCACGTCGGGTGTGGCAAAGGGGGGGACAGAGGTTGCAGAGGGGTAACGGGCGGCAACGAAGTTCAATTGAATTGTGAAATTGTGAGATGTGGTCGACGTGGTTCTTTGTGTGTGTGTGTGTGAACTAAATGTAAATTTATTTAAATGTAACTGCGTATAAGCAAATTGATTGCATTTAATTCAATTTAATTCAAGTGCGGACAGTTTGACTTGAAAATTAAATTGAAAATGAGAATAAAATTCTCAATTGACAGCTAATAAATGCTGGGTCACAAAGATGCAAAGATGAGTTCAGCTTGTTTTCATAACAAATTCACTTTTAGCAGAGACAACGAGTCAAAAAGTCGCAATAAAATCTTGTAAAGCATAAAATTCAATTTCAATTGTTCAGCTTCAGTTCCAGAAGTCGACTCCAGCACCATCTTCCTCCTTTGCCATTGTGATTGCATTTAATGAAAAGATTTTCTTGGTCAAACAATGGCAGGCAGCTCCACTGTCAGCTGGACTATTTGTGTAGTTGGGCGTCTGTTGATTTATGCATCGGTGCTGAATTCTTGGAAAAGGCTTAAAGTTTGCCAATAAGCAAAGCATTTAAAATCTGACGGCTGCTGCTGCTTCATTATGTCCGCTGCATTAGTGTGGAAAGAGCTGCTTCAGCGTGGAGTCTTCCTGGTCAGCGCTGTTGCAGAAAATCAATGGCATTTCAGTCGAGTATCCGTGCTGGCCAGAACTGGGCAGGACTGGACAAGGCAAGGCAAGGCAAACCGGGATATTAACAAAACTTGCACTCGCCCTGCGGCTTGAAAAACTCTCGGCGGCTATAAGTGACATTTTCATTAAAAGGAAAAACTGTCAGCTGGTGGGAAATAGGACGGTAAGAGGACTGCGACTGGACAGGGGCTGGGGCAGGGGCAGGGAGCAGAGGCAGTACATGAGAGGCACAAGGACGCTTGGCTGTAAATATAATCGCAGCGCCAACTTGTGGCCACAAGAAGTGGGGACAGTGCTTGGATGCATAACTCAAGTAGTTGAAAGAGCAAGCAAAGTCGCCCAGTCGGATTCATTATGATAATTTAGTTGCCCAGCCCCACCACGGTTGATGAGCGAGCCTCGCGGAATGCATTGACATTTCAAGAACTTCTGAAGAGCAGCGCAGCAAAAAAAAAAAGAAAAAAAGAAAACCAACAAAAAAAAAAAAAAAAAAACATAGAGTGAAGAAAAGCTTCGGGCGAACATTAATTAAATTAAATTTGTTGGAAAACAGTTTTGCATTTCGAGCAGTAGCTCGGGGAGAGACAACAGTTTAACACGTGCTATAAACGATTCCGAGTGGAATATGAGGGCAGATTTATCAGTGTCTCCCACTCATCTCTCTGGCAAAAGCAATGAATTAACTTTAACAACCCAACCACCACTTGCCTCCGACTGACTTAGTCAACTCTGACAGCTCGTCAGCTGGCACCATAACTCAAACAACAGAACCAGTTCCAGTACCAGTCCAAAGGCTGCACTTAATGAGTGCATCCGGTGCATCCTATCCAAAACCCTACCCACCCTACACTCAGCGAAACAAATCAACATAATTATCAAAAGACAATTTTGTTACCTAATTAAAAGCGTATTTTCCATTTTCTATTTTTATGATCGATTTTTTTCTTAACTTCAAAATACTGAATATTCTTCTTCTATTTCAAAGTGCAAATTATTTTTATGAAATTAATAATAAATATTTTTTATATTGTATTATTTTTCGTTATGTTAATTTCTTTGTCATAAATTTTGCCATTATTTTTGACACAAGCGGAACAAATTCTGCTTTTGAGTTGCATTTTGAATAAAGCACAACTATTTTTCTGAGTGTAGCCAGCCGCTGCCCCCCTCATATGTTAACCTTGCATTGCTTCATTGCACTTTACATTAAAGTCGCGACATTACACAATACACAAACATTAATGTTCATTAGCCTCCACTTGGACATTTTTGAAGGGTTTGTCCCGTTTTTCGATCGACAGGTTCGTCAATCCCAAAGTCCCTTAGTGTGGCAAGGTGTCGGGGCATTGCAACGCTTCACGCTCAATTACAGCGTGCCACAGTCATCATCATTGTCATTCGCTTCTTCTTCGCAGTTCCAAAATCTTTGATACGTAATTGAAACCAAGTCTTATTCTACTTCCATCTTCAGGTGCTGCTGCTGCTGCTCCTTCTTCTTCCTCTTGTTCTTATTCTTCGCAGGAAACGGGTGCAACCGCCGTGACGCATCCTCTCCTTTGCCCAGCTTTATTGTTTGCTTGTTTTTTGGTGGTCGCTCCTAGGCTTTGTCTTTACTTAACATTACTTTTGTCGACTTGTCTTTCACTTCTTAGAGTTGACCTTTTGTTTACTGGTTGCTGGTTGCGGTTCATTAAGGCAACTTGAAACCCTTTCGGGCTACTTCTGTCCGATGGGAACCTTTTTCGCGTCAAGTTGAGTGAACTTTTGTTTGTTGTCATTTTGATTTGTATTTTCCCAACTTGGCTGGCCGATTTTCGACGCTTCGTCGTGGTGTCAATTAAGTGGCAAGTGGCAAGTGGTGCGCCTTCGAAGCTATTTGTTGTTTTAGTATTACTGCTGGCAGCCCAACGACTTCAGAGAATTAGTTGATTTATGAATTATGACAATGTGGAGCAGAGTCGCAACCATTTGCAGACATGCTGTCTGCTTTGCCTCCTCTAAGCTGCCGGATATTCTAATAAAGCAACTGCTGCAACAGCCGCAGCAGCAGCAGCAGTCGCAGCAGCGGCGGCTCACAATTGCTGCTAAACTGTGTGTGCCACTGTGCAGATTTAACACTTCTTGTCAGAAATTGATTGAAGTAACCCCTAGCAGAGCAGTTGAGCCTCAGTGTTTTGGGTGTCTGTCCATCTGCCTGCCTCGCTGATCCAGCAGCAGCAGCAGCAGCAACAGCAGCTGTTGTTGCCGAAGAAGGAACCAGCAATTGTCCCATGCGGAACTAGACTTTTACTACTTACAATATACACTGACTGCACTAATGATCTGACTACTTTCTCATCCAATTTGCAATACTTAAACTAATATTTTGAATATAGAATATATAACAAATAAATAATGAATAATATAAAAATAAATAAAATAAATAAATATATTTATATATAAATATATTATGCTAAAAAGAATTTAAACGCAAAGAGAAATTGGTAATTTTTTGTTAAAACTTCAAACCAAAATATGCTTATTAATATTAAATATGTTAAGCTTAAATTTCATAAGAAATCTAATTATCCGGCTTATATAACAATATTCAAATAATAATTAACTATAGAAAAATTAATAAATTAAATAAATTTACATAAATATATTATGCTAAAAATTCCAAGTTACACACAAAGAGAAATTCGTAATTACTGTTGTTAAAAGTTCAAGCCAAAATATACTTATTAATATTAAATATATAAAACTAAAATTTCAGAAATCTAATAATCCGGTTTATACAACAATATTCACTTTTAGAAACTGATTTAAAATTCATATTAAAATAGTTTTACCAAATTCTAAAATGAATTCATGCAACAATCAGCCAAATGTCTTTTTTTCTAGTTTATAGGGCAGTGAGTAGCCTGCTTATAAATCAGATAGTTTTTCTTATTCTTCGGCATTAGCATGGTGGCTGGACCAACTTTGGGTGTTTGGACATGCCCCTTCCCCCCTCGCGATGTCAGTTGTCGCTCTAAATAGCAGTGGGCATGGGAACTGTTTGTGTTAAGGCTGCTGCAACTGCAACTTGTTGTTGTTTGTTGTTTGTTGCATTCAAATTAGTGCAATCAAGTTATCTTGTATCTGCACGAGTGCAAGTGCAACTGCAACTGCAACTGGCTGACCACTTGCTGGCAATTGTATCTTTGCATCTAACACTTCAATTGTGGACTCTGTGGGAATTTGTTGCAAGCGCAATTGTTGCGATCAACTCGAAGGAAAAACCATTTAAACAAAGGAAATTATTAAAAATTATTGCCTAGGGGCTGCTTGAGCCAGGCAAACGGGCGGGGGCGGGGGCGGCTGCAACGCATAGTGCACCGTGTGAAAAGTGCACCCTCGCTGCAAAGTGAAAGATCTCGAGTCGAAGTTGCCACATGCAAATGGGAAACAACTTCCTTTCTCAGAGTTGCTGCCAAGTTATTTGCCGGTGGTTGCAAGTTGGTTATGCTTCAAGGCGCTTTTCAGTGCCGCTCAAGGTGCACTATGGGTCAGCACGCAAATAGCTTTACATGATTCGGACACATTATTATTTTTTCCCAGCTGCCCAAGAAAGGTCCTGCCTGAGCTGGCAAAGCGTGAAGTGACGCGACGCGACAAAGGGTTCAGTTGGGAGCCGTTGCTATATGCTTCTTTATGTGGCAACAGTCGATGCTGAATATTTTTGGTTATTTTGCTGGCAATGCAAGTTGCTTGCCATCTTGCCGTCTTGGCAGACTGTCGGCGGCCTGGGGCACAATTCATTACTTTGTATTTGCAGCGTGTATGCACGCCTAAAAGTTGACAATGTGCAACCCCAAAGTGGTGCGCCCAAACACCCCGAAAAAAATGTCAGGCCAAGAAGCTCGGCAAAAAAAAAAAAAAAGAGTCTTAAAAAATTGCACGAACAGCTCAAGTAGCAACTTGCTGGCAATGCAACAGCATCGGAAGACAACCCACACCAGCAGCCCCAGCTGCCACACACAAACAGGGTGGCTCTGCCCGCCGAGGATATTCGGGCTGCAGCCCACTTGAGCCTCGCAGCAAGCGAATTTTTAATTTCACAAATATCAGCGGTTGTGGCAAGTAAAAAACGCATTTCTTCCCATAAAAAGCGACAACATATTTAGCTGCGATTTTCACTCGTGAGTCGTGATTCGCGACTAGAGATGGTCCCTTAAATATTAGTATAAATGACAAAAAAATAAAAATTATTAAAAAAAACTTAAAATAGTTGCATTGTTTGAGAATGATTTATATACAACATTTAAACTTCTTAGTTAATTTTATACAATACATTTTTATTTCAACTTATGTTCTCTCTTTTTTTCTGAATAAATATATTAGTACAACAAAAAGTTGAATTTTTACTATACAAAAAACAGTACAACTATTTTAAGGTTTTTCTAAAATTTGTATGTTTTCCATATATTAATCTATATTTTTTATTTTTTAATTGAAGTACAACTTTTTCATGTCACAAGCACATTTCCAGGCGAAGATTGAGCACGTTGCTCTAGACACAAGAAATTAAGAAGTGCATAATATGAATCTATAATACATAATAATAAAGCTTAACAGCAACATCATCATCTTCATCATCATCATCATCTTAATCATCATGAGCCTCATCAACAGTCTGCTTGAGAATGCTGCTAAATACATATAAAAAAAAGGGTTGGCTTGTTTCTGGCCGTTTTCCTCCTTTTTTTTTTTGGTATAGCGAACAACAAGAAATGCAAACAGAAAATAAAATTTTCGTTGAAAAGAAATTAAAAATCTGCAAGATTTGCATTTTGCCTCAGACCAGAAGACCAGACGTACACCACCACCCCCCTAGCCTAAAAGTAATACATGTATATATATATATATATTATTTTTTTTTGCAACACCCCCTTCTTTTGCGCCCAGGCAAACTTTTGAGTGTTCACCTCAAAGTGCAGTGACGTGGACATTGAGAACTTGCGTGGGCGTTTGGGGGCGTGGCATGGCTTAGCGACAGCTTCAGATGGAGCTTGTGCTGCTGATGCTGCTGGACAACTGGGCAGCTGAGCCGCATCGTAATGATGATGTGCGCTGCGCTTTGATGCTGCTCCAGCAGCAAGTCAAGTTCTTCTCTTGCAATTTGTTTTTTTTTTTTTTTTTTGCAAGCTCTTTGGCAGAGAACTGCCTGCCCCTGCCACCCAGCCAACGACTGCTGCTACTGTCAATTTGGTTCAATTTTAATTAATGAGCACACAATTCGCCGCATAATTTGCATTCGCATTCAACTTGCCCGTCATCCAAGCCAAATAGCGGCCTTGCCATTATCTAAGCATAATGGACCAGCGACTTGCGCCCGCTTAATTAAAAGCCAGGCGGCCAGGCGCAGCTGCTCGACTTGGGCCTGGACGGCATATATTTTTAACCCATTGCAGTGGGTATTATAATTTTAACGAACATTTTGTAATGCATTCAAATAGACAGCTTCGATTATGTAAATTATAAATGGGTTTGATGAGCATAGTTGGCCAAGTCGAGTTATAAATGGGTTATAACTGCTTAAATTCTCGTTAGATTCATATAAGAAATTCTACCAGCTCAAATATTACATTTAAGCATTGCACAAGGAAATTTTTGCTTTACGATGATTTTTTATACAAATTTCTGCATTTTGCTAAATATTTAGCTTTTAACAATTAGAAAAAAAGTATTCTATTTCAGATTGTTATTTTATGTAGATCGTATATAAATATATAGATCGTTTGAAAATTGTATTTTGGTTTTTTCGATTGTTCGTTTTTAAAATTAATACAATTATTAAAATATTGATACATGTAATTGCCATAAAATTACGAATCAAAATATTGGCTTACTATTGAATAAGTTATTTCTTTACCAAGATATTCAAACCAATCTTAAGCCAAATGCACAAAATGCTTCAATGCAAATTGCAATGCAAAATGCATAAAAAATCAACATCATACAAACTTAATAGCAATAAAATTACAAATCGAAATATTAGTTTACTTTTGAATTAGTTATTTCTTTACCAAGATATTCCAATGCTTTATCGCAATGAATAAAAAATCAAAATTCAAACAAACAACATAAATTTATATTGGAAATTTAATATGTGCGGTTTGTCGACGGTCCAAAAGAGTATCTCAAACTTCGGCGTGCCGAACCTAACAATTTTTACTTTTTTTTGTTGCATATTCTACCTGGACGCCGTATCTGTGGGCATAGAATAAACACAATATGCAAAGTTTTCTCTGTGCTTTTATTTACGCCCAGGCAGAGCCAGCCAGCTGCCATTGAGTTTTGCAGTTCATTGAAATGCCAGCAGCAGCAGCAGAAGCAGCAGAAGCAACAGCAGCAGAAGAAGAAGCAGCAGAAGAAAATTTTGCCAAAGAAAGAGTGCAATTCATTTATTTGCGTTTCCTTCTTCAGTTTTTGTCTACTATTTTTTTTTTCTTTTTTTTAGGTTTGTTTCTTGTTTTTCTTCTTTTTTTTTTTGCACCCATTTTGGCCGGCAAATCCTTTTGGACGAAGGAGTCAGGCTTAACTCAGTCGCATGTTGATGCTGCCTGCTGCAATCCTCATCGTCATTCATATTTATGGGCTTTTGTGGGTTTTGCTGGGTGGCGTCTTCTGCTTCTGTGTGCGATGCACTTGTCAAAGCTTAATTGAAGGCAAGATTGCAGTCTGACTCGGGTTTCTTTCTGTCACTCCCCACTCTCCCCTTCCCTTTACCTCTCCCTTACTTGCTTGCTCTGTGTGTGTGTGTGTGTGTTTGTGTGTGTGTGAATGCGCCATATTTTCCTGACGACTTGGCAAAAGTAACTGCAACGCCGCGTCGCTCAAACAAAGTGAAAGCCAAAGAAAAGAAATTATTTATATCCGACGTACACTGAGCGAAATGGATTATGAAACTGCCTGTCAGCATCTTATAGCAGTTCGTAGAATTTGAAATACACAACTTAAAAAAAAAAATAGTTCTATTAAATAATAGTCAAAGCTTGAAAGATTTTACAAATAATCTATTCATTAATTAATTCTCCCATAATAAATACTTGTTTATTTAAGAACGTTTATATAAATATTTTAAATAAACTGATTTAATTTATTATAATTATATTTTTAATTAAATTTAAATATATATAATGATTTTTATTATAATTGTATTTTTAATTTAATTTAAATATTTAATGTTATGACAAAATTAGAGCTGTGTTCATTTGTGTGAAATTAGTACATTTTTGTAGCATTTCAAGTCGCATTTTTTTTTAACAAAAAGAAACCAAAAAATGAGAGAAAAGCCTGGCAAAAAGGCAGGAAAGGACCTCGTGCGAAGAATGAGAACGCTGCCAAGGCGGGTTGTCCTACTCACTAATAGTCGCACACACACACACACGCAAACACACATACACACACACACACACGGAACCAAATAAGAAAAGTCAACGACGACGACGACGACGACGTCAAAAGAATGCAGTTAAGCACACAATTGACATTTGAAACGTCAACTTGGGCAAGCACTCGTGCTGAAGAAGTTGCATAAAAAAGTGCCTCCGTTAGGGTTTCCACAAGTCAGCGGCAAGCCTTCCTGCACACACACACACACACACACACATTGCATACGACTGCCGTTTTATTTGCTGAGCAAATAAATTTCTATATGTGTATTTGTCGCCGGCAACGGAGCGTATGAGTTATCTTCTTTCTTGCCATGCTCTCCATTCTAAGATAATCAACAAACGGCGGCTGATGCTGAAGACTAACGATGTGCGCATATCTGATTGCAGTTTACTGTTGCATGCATCATTAAAATGTGTCTGTCGTCCCTTAACCCACACACACACACACACACACACCCCTCTACTACCTAACCTGCCCCCACAGCATTGCTGCAATTTCTTTTTATCATGCTACATATACTTTGCTCAAGGTGCATCATCGAGTTGTGGGCGCAGTATTTGCATATGAGACAGCATCGTTCCTGGCCAGCACTGGCTTGGTGTTGTGTCGTTGAGTTGGATGTTGATGGAGGGGGTTAGTGGGGGGTTAGTGGCACTGAATTGAAAGACGTGCGTGCATCCTTTTGAGCTGTGTGTCGCTGAACTGTTGCCCAGAAGGACGCTTGCAGGACACTGGCTGTGGCAGCTGCCCGTGCACATTTTCAGCTAACCCCAACTACAAATCGGGTATCTTTAATTAAGATCTATGAACTTAAGGATTAGCTTCTTTGCTCTTTATAAATTCACTTTTTGCAGATCAACAAATACTCAAAAGGTTTACAGAAGGGAAATAATTATTTATTCTGTTTTAATGTTTAAGGTAGGAGAATAAAATTTAGTTTTTAAGGAAATAATCTTCGAAATGCAATATTTAATATGAATGTGAGTAAATTTCTTTTAGGCTGATTAAAAATTTGGGTAACTCTATCTAAGAGTGAGACACCGATTGAGCAAGCTGGAGAGTAGTACTACACACACACACACACACATACTTGCATTGAGTGTGCAGCGCTAAGCCGTGAAGAAATAACTTTTGCTACATTTTCCGGGGCCTCCGAAAAAAAAATTAAGAAATAAAAGAAATAATAATAATAAATAAAGGAAAAAGAGAAGTCAGCGAAACGAATGCTGCAAAGGGTTCGTGGAGCAGCAGCAGCACCTGCAGCAGGAGGCGCCGCAGCCACCAGCAGCAACTACTACAGCAAAAAGTGCAAAGTTTTCAACTGCCACACACACGCACACACACACACACACACACACGCACACACACACTCGTGCACTTGTGAAAAGAAGCAACTGCATACGTTTCACATACGTGCAGCAAACTAGGCTCCAGTTGCACGGCCCCAAACCTAACGCATAATGTCGACCAAGGCGCACACAAGGACTCGCCAAATACATGCACACATACCTATTTGCAACGGCAGCTAAGAGCGCAAAAAAAAAAAAGAATTATGTTGCATACATTACGGCGTGCACACAAAAACAAAAGAAACTGTGGGGCAACTTTCTGCAGCAAACATTTTTCTTGCTGGCGCTGCCACTGCTTCTTCAGTCTGCCAACCGCCCCGCACCTTCCACCAGCAACCCCCCCCCCCCACACCCACAGGCCGTAGGCAACGCTACTTCTGAGTAAATTAACTGCATTTCTTTAGTGGTGCACCTCGTGGCGCATATTTGGAGGCTCGACATGGCAAAAATTGCTTAACTACCTGGCTTGGCTTGGCTGCTGTGCGCAGCTCCCATTTTTGTTGTTGTTGTTGCCACCAAGGGTTGGGGGGTTGGGGGTTGGGGGGTGGCATTCAGGCGCCCAAAGGGTTGCGCTGCCAGTTGCAAAACAAGTTTTACTTGTAGAAAATGTACTTTGCATTCGCATTAATTAATTAAAAATAAAATATAGAGAACGACTGCCGCCTGCAGAAAACCAAAAAAAAAAAAAAAAAAATCATATATATATATATATATATATATATAAATAAAGGGTGGCACTGCAGTCAGACGAAGGAGCAGCGAACAAGACGAGCCCAGCGAAGGTTGTGTCGGTTGTGAGGCGGGAAGAGGGGGCAGCCAAAGTGAATGCAACGGATGCGAAGACATGGCAAAGAAGCATGGGCGGACGGCGGACGGAAGTGGCTGGACTGGGGTGCGACTCAAAAACTTGATGACTGCAAAAACTGGACTTTTGGGGGCGTGCGCATAAAAGCAGCAAACGACCAGCAGCAGCAGCAGCAGCAGTGGCAGCAACAGCAGCAGCAGCGCCAACAGCAGCAGAACAAAGGCAACAAAAAGTCAGGGCAAAAGGAATGGGCGGGGGAGTGGCGGGGGCGGGGGCGGGGGCAGCTGGACAGGCGAAGCTGAGCGCGGCAGGCGGCGATTTTATTTTGTTGATTGTTTGATTTTTGCTTCACTCTCCTCACTTGACGTCTGAGTAGGAGACGCTGGATTGGGAGGAGGGTGAAGAGGAAGGGGAGTGGCAAGCCATGGCGTTGGCATTGCATTTCTGGCGCAGTTGCCTGTTGGTCACTGAAGGGTCTCCAGCGTAGCCTCAAGACTTTCGCGCTCAGTGTGTGTGTGTGTGTGTGTGTGTGTGTGTGGTGTGTGTGTGTGTGGTGTGTGTGTGTGGCTTGTCGAGCTAAACGGAAGTTTGCGGTGCGCTTGGAACGCCGTCGTTGATGAAAAACGCACTCGAATTAAAAAACCGTTGAGAGTCGAGGGGCGGCGTGTGGGTTGGTGGGGTGGAGGGTGGGGTGGGGTATGTCTCGAAGCAGTGTGGGTGCGACGGCCTTTAAGAATGGGGCATCGCCACACTGGACTCAGTCCAACTTTTGTGCCATGAAGTGCGTTTTGCGAAGCCAAGGGGCAGCTCGCGCATGTGGCCAGCGGGAGGTGGATAGAATGGGGAGAGGGGAGAGGGGGCTGCCTGCAAAGCAACCCTGTTTCGATGCCAATATTTGCATTTGCGTTTGTGTTGAGGGAACAGTTAGAGGGGGGTGAGCGGGTCTTCAAAATGAAATTAATTGCAAATTAAAATACTCAATAAAGTTATGTAAATTAATGATAAAAAAAAATAGGATAAACAAAAAATTAAATAATAGCAAATAAATGTAAAAGATTTTTATTATTATTATTTTATTATTTATTATTTTACTATTATTATGAAATGAACTTATGTAAATGAATATAAAAAAAATTAGTATTAACAAAAAATTAAATAATGGAAAAAAAATTTAAGAGTTTTTTGTTATTATTATTTTATTAATTATTTAATATTTTTAAACAAAAAAGAAATTAAAAAAATAAACAATATTATTATTAAAAAGTTAAATATTTATTTGCATTCAACTAATCTGGCTTATTGTAAAGGCTTAAAGATTCGACTGGGCTGACTGCTGATTGGCTGTCGGCAAGCCTTATTCGGATTGAGCCTTATTTGCATTGCCAACTCAAATTTGGGTCTTAACTTGGCCACTGCAGTCTAACTGCAGCAAGCAGCAAATAATGCGTACAAAATGCAGTCGTCGGCAGTCGCCGTATGCAATAAGGTAACCAGGAGGCGGACAAGTTCTGCCTTTGGGATGGGGGCTTCCAGCAACCAGCAAGCATATTGCAATTTTACAAATCAAACAAAAGCCAGTAAAAAACGGCAGTAAAAAACAAAAGCAAAAAAAAAAAAGAAAAAAAACGGCGCCATAAAATGCAGAAGAATGACTGAAGCTCGACCAAAAGGACAATGCACAGTCCGACCTACACACACACACACACACTCGCACACACACATGGTTGGCACAGGACACAGCTCAGCTAATATGCATTGCACATGCAGCCAGTGAAGTGCAGGCCTAGAAAAGGTGGAGTGGGGTGGGCTGTGGGTGGGTTGGGTTGGGTTGGACGAAACTTTTTTCATGACTGTTTGGCTGTTGGCGGTTGTTTGGAGCTGGATAGCTGCCTCCAGCTCACTCGGCTTGTTTGCCAAGCCAAATGCATCCGATGCAATATTCTTCCCATTTTTTTTTTTTTTTTTTTTCAATTTTTCGTATTTTTTTTTTTTTTTTTTGGGGCGCAATATAGACGCAAGTCCTTGCTGCAATCAACTTTGCCTGTGTGCAAGAATATGATGGCTTGGGTTTTTGGCCACCGACGCCGCGCAAGTCAATCAGTCCAAAAAGTTGCAAAAACCCAACCGACTCCCCCTCCCCCCACCACCACTCTTTATCTCATACGGATAAAGTACTTATTATCCTTGTATGTTTGGCTGGCAACGAGCAGAATGCAAAAATGCAATATCGAATGCATTTGGGAAAACAGCACCCAAAAGCCACCCAACTCTCCCACTCCCCCCCCCCCCCTACGCCTATCCCCCGCAAAGACCAACTAAACGCACAGAACTGCAACCGCAAAGAAATTGCAAAAATAGAAAAAAAAAATATATACAAAAAAAAAAAATGTCGTAATGCCTTTGCACTTGTAGATGAGGGCGGTGCGGTGTGGTGCGGGGGGGGGGGGGTGGTGCAACAACAACAAGCGAGCCGAGAGATTTTCAATTAAAAGGAATTGCTGCTCTCTATGTGGATTTTTGTGCTTATTAGGCTGCCAGTCTCTATCACCTCCTTCCTCACTTACTCACACACACACCAACACACACACACACACACCAACACACACACCCATCTACACCACTCAAAAAAACGCCCGTCGCATTTGGTAATCAATTTCAGTTGTTGTGTGTCGACGTCGCCTGCTGCTGCTGCTGCTGCATAGACAATCTTCGCTAATAAGCTGGGTTGCATGCAACACACACCGAACTCGTTGCCCCTTAGTTTAAAATGCACTTGCATTATACGGAAACAGAAATCCGCATTCAGTGTTTGGTATTTCGCATTTGGCCACATTCAGCATTCAGCATTCTGCTTCGCTCTGCCAAAATGCATTTGTCGGGTGAAATTCACGCCAAAATGCTTAGAAATGCCGCATTTCAATTAGGACAAGCCGCCGTTCGTCTGCTTAGCACAAGGATTAGTTTCCCGATTATCTTCCCCTCTCCCTCTCTCTCTCTCTGCATCTCTTTCTATGAGCATGAGCAGAAAAGTGTCATTCTAGCACTACAGAGACTGCAGCATAGGCAAAATATTGCCAACAATCCCTTTTGCCGAGTGGCTGCAACAAAAAAAAAAAAAGGATGCATTTTTGTTGCCTTCTTAAGGGAATCCTCAAATACAAAATAACCCAAAAAGATCGATGCCCTAACAACAGTTGAGCCAATTTGCTGCACTTGACTAGTTGGAGACAATTTTGTGATTTTTAAATTCTACTTTAAAACTTATATTTTGTGCTGCATGAAAAAGAGTTCAAATCTTTTAGCAAATATTGTACACAGTTTATAAATTAATAAATACATATAAATATAGGTTCTGTGAAGTCGAGGAGGAGTCCTCAACTCACATCCTAACAGAATGTATCGCCCTAGCCAGGAAAAGATGCAGCTTCCAAGGGATGCATGCTATGATTGTCAATGATATAGAAGCCCTCAATCCATCAAAGATCCTGGCATACTTTGAAGAACTGGGGTTGATGGAGGAGCTATAAGCTCAGAAGGGGGCACATTAGATCGAATAGGTGCACAATTGAATATAATAATATAAATATAAAATTTATAAATTAATAAATCTATATAAATATCGATCGAATATATCGATTTCTATTGAAAGAGTTTCATACTTTTTATGCACAGTAAATCACAAATTTGAAAATATTTCAATTCCACACATCAAATTAAATTAGTATTTAAAAATGATATTTTGTATATTGCTTACAAAATGTTAAATATTAAAATCAAACTAGAAAATTGCATTTACAACTCACATTTCAAGCTAAGGATCTAAACAGTCTGAAAAATATGTCAGCTTTGCTTCAATCATATATATATATATATGGATTATATATATATATATATTTTAAGAAATTGTCTCGGCTAATACCTCAACGCATCAGCATTGCAAATTGCGTTAAAGTTGTTGTGTGTTGCATGAGGCATATTTGAGTAGCCTGCGGGGCAAACAATAAGTGAAAACTATGCAAAAATGTAACAAAAAAAAAAGAGGGAAAAATAAAGTCGGAGCGAAAAACCTCTTTGACAATGGCAGGTAACCAAAATAGGGAATTGAATGGTTGAATGGTGCTGAATGAATGCCGCTCGTCCCGCAAAAGGATTCGCATTGGTTGCAATGCAAAACAGGCGCAGAGCAGCAGCGACAAAAGAAACCTTTTTGGCCAATGCCCAAGTGCGTTTCCTCCTCGGCGGACTACTCCAATGACAAATGATTGACAATAAACCCATTCAAAATGTGTGAGAAAAATATGCATGCAGTTTTCCGACAATTTCTTGATCAAAAGCCGACTTTTACTTTTACTTGCAGACTGTTTCCATTTGTGCATCCTTTTTGGCAGCTGAAAAAAAAGAATAAATGTGATTTCTCCTTTTGCTGCTGTTGATTTTATTGATATGCATTCAGCTCATTTGGCTTCAATTGTTGTCTGGCTCTTAGCTCTTAGCGCTGCCAACATTTGACACATTTCAAGCCCTTTGTTTGAATGGGTTAATTTGTATATTTAGCTGGTTTCGTTCCATGGGCTGGCTGATTGCTGCACCCCAACAGCTCAGCAGAGCCCAGCAGCTGTTTTTTTTGGAGAGGCTCACCTGGTCGATCAAGACATGCTCAGATCTTTGCTGGTTGCTCCACACATTCGCTGCTGCATATATTGAATATATTGATGCAGTGCGTCTGCCAGCATTGAAACATAAATCCAATTAATCGTTAAGTCGCCGCAGACAATTTGTGGCACGTTTGTGGCCTTGCACCTTTTTTGTGGCAGTCAAATGTAAAACGCAAATCATACCAAGCCAAGTCTTCGGCGTAAATCGACGTAATCGATATGCACCCGCATCCCTAAGATGCCCATAACTCATGGCAATGTGCAAAAGTGGATGTATCGCATATCCTTGCCGAGTCGGCCGACTCCTTTGTTTGCCAAAATGAAAGATGCGCCAGCCGACAGCCGCCAGAAGTCTGCAGTCTACTCTCGGATTCCCCGACTGCTTGCTTGCTTGCTTGGCTGCTCGTCGTCCCTTTTAACCTTTTGGCCTTTTGTTTGCGCCTCGTCATCTGGTGCTGCAATCTGTTTTTCCGCATCCGCCATGATTAAACATTGCCAAATGCAGCAAAGTCGTTGTGGAAGTGGCAGTCTTTGCATCAATATCAGGTGCTGCTCTTCCTGCTCTCTAGTCCCACTCCTACTCCTGCTCCTGCTCCTGCTCCTGCTCCTATTCCTGTCCGCATTCAGCGCGTGTCTATTTGTGGCCAACTGTGATTTGCCGACTGCGCTATTGTGCCTCCTTTAGGACCAATTCTTGGGCGTCAGCTGTGAACGCCATGTGGCACGTGTGCCTGACCCAATTATAGACACAAGATATCTCTCCTTCCACTGTTTAGCTTATCTAGCTGCACTTTGATGTGTCATTATATGTTCAACATACCCTGTTCTCTGTCCAAAAGTCGTCATTTTTTAATAGAAAGAGTTTTCTATGAGCCAATATGAAATTAAGTATTTTGAGCTGAATTATAATATTCGTACAGCGCCTGTTCAATTAATTTCCAAATTAATAAATAAATAATACATTTTTAATCAATTTAATTCAATTAAACAGTTATGTACATAGCGAAATAATACTGTATTTTAAAAGAATTAAGAGAAAGCGTTTTTGTTGATAAAGTCCAATTTAATAACCAATAAATATGAGTTTAATTAATTAATATTGTGTTCGATTATTTGATCGCAAAGAAATAAAAAATGCAGTTTCGAAATTATAATAATTTCTAAAACTTATTAAAATATACAATCTTGTCTGCACTTTTTTTTATAAAGTATTTTCGCTCAAACTAAATTTGTAAATACCCTAAAAACGAATACAACTAAACTAAATAAGCTAAATTCTTACAAATACTCTATTAACTAATCTGTTTGGGATGTATGTGGTAAGACGGGGTATGTCAATGCCGATATTTCGGTTAGCATTTAATTTGTTTAACTGTCTTTTGTTGGCATGTTAAATTACCCGCTTGATTATTAACATGTTGCTTTGGCCCACATTTGGGGGCAAGTCGGTTTCTTCTTCTCACAAACAAGTGTTTAGCTTGTATGCAAATGAGGCGATCTCAATTTGAATTGGAGTAATGTAAATTGGGCTCACATTGGATGAGACGAGGAGAGAGCACAAGTCGGAGGAGGCACAAGTTTTCACTCAAAGTAATTTTAATCAAAAGGAAAACTTTTGCAGGGACTGGGGGCATGGGGCATGGCAAATGCAAAAGCTTTTTAATCAAGCGCCTCAAAGTCGCCGCGGCCAAAGAAAACCGTCAAACGACAAAATGGAACAAGAATCAAGCAAAAATCACAAAAACTGTTATTATAATCATCAGCATCAGCAGCAGCATCTGCATCTGCATCTGTATTTGCTTTCTGCAACGTCCGAGCAGTCGACACTCGCCCGCACCCGCACCACGCACCCCTTTGTGCAACACTCATAATCTCTTGTCGCCTACTTTGTCATTATAATTTTTCTTTTCATTTAAATGAGAAAAATAAAATGGGTAAAACCAAATGCATTTTATAATTTATTCGGTATGGCAACTTTTGCTTGTGTTTTGTTTTTATTTTTATTTTTGTTAGACAATCTGCTTTGGCTGTTTTTGCTTGCTGACATTGTGTATGAAACAGTTGGTTAGCAGAGTGCCGCATTCTTATTGGTCCCCTGCCCAGACACCCACACGAACACTTGATTGAACGATAAGATACCAGTTACAAACACAATGCTCGAGCGAACGGCGAATAAGAAAACTTCAAGGCACACACACACACGCACACAGCGCAATTAGAAAGAGTCGGCAATATGGGCAAACTACCACCGCGACGGCAGCAAACTACACTAAGAAAACTCACACCACTGAAGTTTAAGGAGAAGATGTGTTTGAGGCGAGAGCTATTTGGAACCACTACAAAAGCAAGTTGACGACAAATTCGCCGCAGACACGATAAAGAAGTCGTAGTCGTAGTCGAACTCAAACTCGTAGCCGAAGCCAAAGCCGAAGTGAGTTTTGCATTGTTGTGGCCAAGCAGCCAACCAACGTTTCCCCTCACCAATAACGATGTCGTCATCGTTTTCTACCTGTGACGTCACGCCTCAAGAAACGCTCAAAGAAACGAAACGACCTTCAACGTATGAGCCGCAACAGCAAGAGCAGCAGAAACAGAATGAGCGTGTAATGTGCCAAAAGAAACGATGAGAGGCGAAGTAAAGTAAGTGTAACTCTCTCACGTGCTCATCGCATACACTCTCGCCGCTCTCTTGTGCAGTTCTTTAAGATTCTCTCACTCTCTTTGTGACGCTGCTCGTCTCAGACGCGTGCATAGGTATGTGTGTGTGAGATCTGGAATTGGGCCTCTGGTGAGTTGTGCGTTTAGTAGAACGACGCGCTTTGTATCTTGTAGTTCGTCGCGCAAAGTCGTCGATATATTTTTCGATTTTGGATTAACTCTAATTCGTTTTTGATTGCTGCCCAGGGGAACGAACAGGAAGGGGACGAAACGGAACGTAAGTAAAATGTGCAATTATCTTTGGAGCCGCTTTGGTCTCTTTTTTGATTTTTGCTTTACGATATCGGTCGTAACGCAAGATAAGCTTGCCACTCCATGGGGACTTGTCATGATCTGTTGTTGTCTTATCGCCGTTTCGCTTCTCTCAGTCAGTTTTGGGGTCTGTCTTGTGTCGCTGCTTGCCATCTGCTGCATGTGGTGTTGCAGCAAGTGGGCGTTCATCTTTTGCAATTCAAGAGGCGTTTTTTTATATTTATATTAATAAACGAAGCGTTTCTGCGATTAGTCCCAGCGGGGAAATGATTCAAGTGCTTAAAATAGTACCCAACGCTGAGCTGCCGAAAACAAAAACACACAGTCAGAAATCGTTTCTCGGAAATAGTGTCACAGTAGAAACAATGAAACAATTAATTCTTGCCAGGCCGCTAATGAAGCATTAGTATGAATATTAATGTGTGTGTGTGTGTGTGCTGGTTCTTTGTGTGCGTAGGCAAGGGCAAAAAATCGATGGGAAAACTAGAAAAGCAAGCTAAAGACATAGACGCCCAAGAAGAAGATGAACAGAGATAATGTCAGAGAGAGAGAGGAAAAAACAAAGACGAAGACGCCGTTGGGCAGTTCGCGAGCTGTGGGCAGTTTCCTGGCCTCTGATGACTCAATGGAAAGAGTTCTGTTTTGTCGTCGTCTTCTTCTTGTCTTTACCTAACGCACTGCTCGATAAACATCAAGAAAGGACGTACAGCGAAGGAGAGGAGAGAAGAGGAGAGGAACGCCAGCAAAACAGCCTGAGAGAGTTGGTTGGCTTTTGTTCGCCTAAGGGAGAAGGGGGTTGTTGTTGTTGCTGCTGCTAAGATCGACGCACAAGAATAAGAATCAAAATAGAATGGGGAAAAGAAAGATGAAATGCCAGCAACAGTGAAAACTGAAGAAGCAACAAAGACGACACACTTGAATGTTAACGCATTGTCCCTCAGCACACTCCCCGATCACCCAAAAAGCAAAAAAAAGAAAATACATTTGCATATGGGGGAAGCCAACTTCTGCAAGTGTTGAATAACTGACTAACTACGTAAATGATACAGCATTGTTCATACAAATAGAATAGTTGATTAAATCACATTAATTTGGGCACATAAATTAATACAAATTAAAACTATCTAAATTAATCAGTTTTGTTGATTAAGCTATGCAGGGAAAACAAACAACAATTTAGTAAAATTGTAAATGACAATGAAAAAACAATGATGTCAAAAATAGACTGATCATATATGTGTGCACATATGTGTATCCAAGTGGGGGTCTTTTGTGGAGCATTGAACTGAACTGCTTGCAAGTGAGGCAAGTGCTGACGATCGTTCTCAAACTGGGTGCATTTAAATCTACCAAATGTGTATGTAGACACTGCTCATAACTATTGCCAATTCGGGGAATTAACAAACAAGTGTCTCTTGCTGATTTTGTTGTTGCTTTTGAGTTGTTTTTGTTTTTGTTTAGCTGACATTGCGAATCGTAGCAGCAGCAGTGAAAACGTGTGTAGGCCAAAAAAAAATAATACAAAAGTACAAAAGAGGCAGCTGCAATTGAATTACGAATAAACGAAACTCACTCACTCACACACACATAGGTACACACACGTGCAAAGAAAGGAGCACACAGCCGGGCAGAGTAAGAAGAGGAAGCGACAACAGAAATAAAAGGAGACGACAAAAACGAACGGACAAGTCTGTCAGGCAGGCAAGCAGGCAGGCAGACAGACTCGAAGAGAGTGGAAGGCAGTCGGGGTTGGTTTGTAGAGAATGAGGGAATGAGAATGACGATGGCAAAATTTGAGAAAATGTTGCAAAGGCAGCCTAGCAACAACAACAACATAAACGAAAACACAAAACAAAAAAAAAAACAAGTAAGCAGGATCAAGGACACAGGCTGGCCTGGCCTGGTCTCATGTGTGTGTGTGTGTGTGTGTGTGTGCGAGAGTTCAAAGCGTGTACGAGAAATTGTTACACGTCGCACGGGGCGAGCGAATGCTGAGGCTAAGGGAAAAGCCAGATTAAGGACCAGTTTCGATTCCTTTGTTGTATGTAGTTTGCAGTTGTTGCATGAGTTAATTTTTTTTGTTCACATTTTGCTGTTGCTTGTAGGTAGGTAGTTGTGAGGGTAGTTCAGCTAGGTAGTTGCGGATCGCAGGAAAAGCGAACTGTAAGTGCAAAACAAGAGAGAATCAAGACAGAAGTGAAAGAATGGTTTTGCACAAGGGGAGGGGAGAGGGAAGCGTATGGCATTGCGAGAGCACAGAGCGAGCGAGAGAGAGAGAGCAATTGCACTTACAATTGAGACCACAAAACAGCGGCTGTGCACAGTGGTGCAAAAGAAATCGAAAATGGAAATGATCGTTGCTAGAATTAATTTGATGAAAATATTTTTATAATAATGAGAATGCAAAAGATGCAACTGATCGCTCCAAGTGAAGCTAAAAATTAAATCGAGTCAAAAAGATCTTAAGTTGAAAGATAATAATATATAAAAAAATAAATTAATAACTTTTATGAAATATTTTTCATATATTATATTATATTTGAAAGTAAAATATTTCAATACTCGAAAAGAACCTATTATCCTAGGGATCTATAATTTATATAACTTAAAATATCAGATCTGTGATCCTTACAAAAGTATACGTTTTATAGTCTTTTCATAGTTTGAATATATATTTTACTGAAGCTATGTTAGTTGAGATCTTCTCATATTCTTCTTATATATATCATTCCTCTAAAAAATGCATTTTCAAGCGAACATGTCAAAATATTTCGGACATGATTGATTTATTATGCTTAAGTTGTGAGCAATTTAGTTTCGCTGTTACCTGTAATAAAATACTTTAATGTTTTTCTTTGCAGGCAGCTGCTGACACTTTTACATAAGCCAACTGGATATTAATGTGACACCAAAAGCAGGAGCAGGAGCAGGAGCCGGAGCCGCAAACGATCAAATCAGCAGCGTCATCAAAGACAGCCGGACAGACGAGGACAATAAAAGACTCATTGAGTTGCTCGCTCGTGCCATATGCAGCATTGCCTCCGACTAGAACTCCGACTCCGACTCCGGCTCTGACTGTCTGTCGAGGGGGTTGTTAAATATACAAAGAAGAAATTGCAGCTCATGCGGTGGGTCGAAGGGGCGAGACAAAGCGATCCTGTCGACGACAAGAACGAGGACGAGGAAGAGGACGCGCTGCTTATCAGCCATGAACGCCAGCTGAACGCCGAAACCTGAGGGTTGAGAAAATACAGCAACAAAGCAACCAACACGAGCCAGCACAGTTCTTATCTTAAAGCTTGCGGCCCAGAAGGGTGCTTGCAACATCAACAAAAAAAAAAAAAAAAAAAAAGAGCAGATGTGCCGTGTGTGGAAAACCTATTATTGAGCTGGCGAGTCAACAACTAAGGCGAGGGGCTGGCGAGACAACATTACTCCCGATCCGAGGGACGCGTGCCCGGCATGCGAGCTGAGTGCGGGGATTTAGAGGAGGGAGCAACTGTTTCAAGTGTTGTCGAGCTGAGATCGCTTTAGTTTTTAATTTTTTTTTGTTTTAGAAATTCTAGTTAGATTTCTCTAAAATGTCAACTGACAAACATTTAGAAATTGTTGAATTTAGCTTAGCAGATGAGAGTGCTCCAAAAATAAAGGCAACAGCTGCCGCCGTCGACGAGAAAGCAGCAAAAACATTTAAAACAGCCGAAAAAGAGAATCGGAACAATCACTCCCCGAGTGGAATTGCAACAGCAATTGCATCCGGTACAGCAAAGGCGGAACCCGCCACACCCAGCAGCGCAACGGTGCGACTAAGCAGTAAGACTGGCGGCCAGGATGTCGCCGATGGATCGGAGCTCAAGTTCCAGACGTATGTGAATGGCAATGGCAACGGCGTCTACAAGATCATCAAGACCTTGGGCAAAGGCAACTTTGCTAAGGTGAAGCTGGCGCTGCACGTCCCAACCGGCCGCGAGGTGGCCATCAAGGTGATCGACAAGACGCAGCTGAACACGAGCGCCCGCCAGAAGCTGTACCGCGAGGTGCGCATCATGAAGTTGCTGAATCATCCGAACATCGTGCGCCTCTTCCAGGTGATCGAATCGGAGCGCACCCTCTACCTCATCATGGAGTATGCCAGTCGTGGCGAACTATTCGATCACCTGGTGCAGAACGGACGCATGTCCGAGCGCGAGGCTCGCGTCATCTTCCGGCAGCTGGTCTCGGCCATCCAGTATTGCCATAGCAAATTCGTTGTCCATCGCGATCTGAAGGCGGAGAATCTGTTGCTCGATGCGCATATGAACATTAAGATTGCCGACTTTGGTTTTGGCAACACCTTCGATCCGAACGCCCAGCTGGAGACCTTCTGCGGCAGTCCGCCGTATGCGGCGCCGGAGTTGTTCATGGGTCGCAAGTATGCCGGACCGGAGGTGGATGCCTGGTCACTGGGCGTTGTTCTCTACACACTGGTCAGCAGCTCGCTGCCCTTCGATGGCGGCACACTCAAGGAGTTGCGCGAACGGGTGCTGCGTGGCAAGTACCGGGTGCCCTACTACATCTCAATGGACTGCGAGAATCTTATGCGCAAGTTCCTAGTCCTCAATCCGGCCAAGCGGACAACCCTCAACGGTGTGATGAGCGACAAGTGGATCAATTTGGGCTACAACGACGAAGCGGACCGATTGCGACCATTCCGCGAGAAGCCGATGGAGCTGCATGATGTCAATCGCATCGATCGGCTGGTCAACATGGGCTACAAGCGACGCGATGTGGAGGCATCTCTCAAGAATCAGGCCTTCGATGACATCTACTGCACCTACATGCTCCTCAGCATATCCCGGCCACACAGTTCCCAGACCAGCTCAACGGAAAACTCGTCGTCTGCCGCAGCAGTGCATGTTGCGGCACCCGTTGCGAGCTGTGCCCAGGTGACGAAGCCCCTCGAGAAGAGTCTCTCGTCAACGAATCGTCCACTGCCGCCGCGTGTTGTCAACGCCCTTGCCACGCCCACAGCGCCACCAGCGAAACCAACGCGCCGCACACCAGTCCGCAAACCAACGACAACTACAACCAGCAGCTCCACCTCCAGTTCAGGGACGACACCCAGTCGCAATCGCTCCCCACAGACGCCGCAAAGCAAGCGGTCAGCGGATGTGAAGCCGACACTTTTGAGCGCCCAGCGGCAATTGGCCCAAGCCCAGAAGAAGGTGAATAGTCCGCAACGCTTTCACTACACGGGCTCCGTGCGCCGACCGGCAACGCTCTACGAGAAGGCGGATCCAATCACGCCCACATCCACAGCAGCTGCAGCTGCAGCAGCAGGAGCAACAACCACTGCACTGCTGGCGCCCAAGTCACCCAAGGAGGAGCGTCTGCTGGAGCGGCTGCCCTTACCAACTGGCTCCAAAGTGAATGCTGCCACGCCCACCTCAACATCGCCGTCCGCCTCATCCTCAACCTCGGATAACAAGCCGTTCACGCGCAGCAATGCGGCACGTGCAACGTTTCACTTTGGTCAGAGTCGCACTGGGAAGCACGGTCGTGGCAGCTCCACAAACAGCGGCGAGGAGGTGGAAACCAACTATCAGGCGCCGCCACTCTCGGCGGACGACACCAAGCCCGCCTCCCGAGTGGGTTTCTTCTCCAAGCTGACGGCTCGCTTCGGCCGTCGCGTGATCCATCTGAATGAGAAGGATGTCGCCGAGCAGCGCAAGAACCTCACCAAGTAGCACACATCTGCATACATACATACAGACATACATACATGAAAACATACATATGCATACATCATGCCTCATCATTGGGAAAGTACAAAGGATGAGGAAGCAACAACCACGTCAAAAATTAACGAGTAGAGTGAAAATCGTTTACAGATTTAGAACTATAAGTGATATTATATTATATATATATATGTGTATGCAAAAAAAGAGAATAGATTACAAGAATCAAAAAAATGAACATAATCATCAAAAATTAATTAATATACTGCAATAACTATTAAATTGAGTGTTCAGATCGAAATGTTTTAGTAGATCATTCAAAATTTAGGCTGTGAGTGTACACAAATTTGTGTGGCATGCACCCTTTGATTAATTAAGAAAACACGTTTCGGCTTGACAATCGGAATTATTTACAATAAAATAAATAAATAATTAACTTTAGGCATGCTTTAAAAATTATAAAACTTTTTCTTTTAACTAAGAAAATTTAGTTCCAAAAGTCTGACAATTTGCAAGAAAAAATAAGTATTATTTTTAAGAATGGAAACTTTTGAATTTTTTCTAAATAAATCCAGCTAGTTTTTTTTCAGTTTAATTTTAAATAAATTATAACATATTCAAGATTTGGCTTAATCGACTTTTGCTCATGAATATATATATATATATAGTTCTATATATTAAATATACATTTTGCAAATGGAAAAACCGCCAAGCAACAGTTTGACAATCTCTGTGTTAAACAGGAAACCAACTGTAAGTCTAATTGGAAGCGAATCACAAACTGTGCAGTGCTTTTGCAACTGTTGCACAGCAATTTGAACTCGCGTGTTGCCCTCCCATTAAGCTGCTATGGAAATGCTGAGCGTGGGAGGGAGGGGTGCGTATTGGATTGGGGGGAGGGAGGCCAACTAACTAAGAACTGGCAAAACACGAAACCGCAATCATTTTGCACTTTTTTTGAAAATTTTATAACAACAAAAGCAACAACAACAACAACAATTTGAACATGGGGTAAACAACTTGGGCGTAGGCGTCGAGCAGCGGAAGGAAAAGGCGTTCACATAGCCATCAACACACACACACATACATATGTGTATGTATTCGAATAGTTGGGCACATAACAATATCCGGGAAATTCCGCAGAAGGGCGCCGACTTTATGGTGGGAACTTGCCAGAAACCCTAAAATTCAGCTAAGGGTGGCAACAAGGAAGTTAAGCTTATTGGACACTCATTGAAAGCGGAAGTAGAGCGTTTAATTTGTTAGTTAGTTGGTGGCTGGCGGAAGCGTTTTTGGCCGGAACAACAACAGGTTACAGGTCGCACATAAATTAACCATATTGGGCACTCAGAGACTGAGAAAATACACAAACTTTAAATGTTTCCAAAGCCATTTTACGATTTCTAAAAAAAAAAACCCAAACCTGCAAACAAAGGAGAAGGGGCACAATCAGAAATGCGATAAAAAATGTGAATTGTAATCGAAATAAGGCTTGAAGCGAATAAGCAAATAAATGCGGCTATGACTAGGCAAATAAAGCAAGTTAATATTTCACTATTGATTAGATATGGAATATATGGAAAATCGAATATGGAATATAGATAAAGCCGTTTATCAAGGAACTGAAGTGTGTACAAGATTTGACAATCAGCCCCCACAATGCGATTAGATAAAGCTAAAACAACAAGCGAACCCACTTCCTTCCAGTGGTACAAAACCAACACTTAAACTATCAATTTATATAGATATAAATGTAAATATAGACAGACCCTTTGCCTGAGAAATATGCTACATAAAAGTTTTGGGCGGAAGGGCCAATAAGAAGACGTCTGCCTAATCAGCAGCGATTTACATCACAGGAACAAAAGCTAATTTGCCGCAAAACTCTCATAACGAGCATGTAAATGAAACCAAACCAGAACCCGAATCAGAACCATAAACTGAAACTGAAACTGAAACCCAAACAGTCGTCGAAATAAAGAAAACAAATATTAACAAAAGAACATGCGGCTTAGTGGGATGTGGGTTGGGTACTTGGCTAAAAGGACAACGTCTTTTTCTCAGCAAACTCGAGCAGCTAATTGAGGGTGGATTTGTCTTCAGAATTGGCCCTCAAGTGTCTGGCCAACGCCTTGAGTGTGACTCGCCCACAAAAATTATGTCAATAGCCCCCAAAAAGCAAAACTTTGCGTTCTGTTTCTATTTGTAGTGGGTGTGTGTGTGTGTGTGTGTGTGTGTGTGTGTGTGTGTGTGTGTGTGTGTGTGTGTGTGTGTGTGTGTGTGTGTCTTGGGTCCAAACTCTCAACTGTCGCCAGAGTTTACCTTCTTTTTTTTGTCTTGGCGCTTGGCCATTGTTTGGCCTGGGCAAATATTTTAAGAAACGCTCCAAGAAAGCATAAATAAGTGTGGCCAGCTCAAGCGGTTAACGGTTAATGTCAAGTGGGGTCGATGACGCTGCTGCTGATGCTGAGTCTCCTTTTGATTTCTTTTGATTTTCGCCCGTCGTTTTGCGGTTGTTTAATAACACTTTTTTCCACCATTTGCTCCTTTGGGTCGCATTTGGGGCATTGTGCTGCTTTTTATTTCTTCATTCACACCAGCCAATTAGTCGAATTCGTTTTGGACTTGTGTTTTTTTGTTGTTTTGTTGTTTTTCATCTCTTGGCTATAATGCCTTCCTCAAGCTGCCCTTAATTAAGGCTGAGCATATTTGAGCTTCTTTGGTGCGCCTTAGTTTGCAACTATTTTGTCTCATTTTCCGCCTGACTTAAGCGTTTAATAGTTTTCAGTTTTCACAGTTTTCAGTTTACAGTTTACGGTTTTTGCCTGCTCTTATAGTTTTGCATGCTCCTCTGAGGGTTGCCCCGTTTTCTTGCTCAAGTTGCAAAAGTTTTTCTTATTGGAAAGGGTTTGAAACTTTGCTGCGCCCTCAGCTAAAGTTGATGCTACATATTTTTTTTCTCATTTTTGTTTTTTTTTTGTGGTCTTCTGGCAGTTAATCAATTTTTCGTTCTTCGAGATTTTTTTTTGTTGGCCTTTTACATGGCATGTAGAAAAGTTTATTAGAGTAGCGAGAGTCTGTGGTTTTGTTGTTGGCCAAAAAACTTTTAATTAAGAAAACCTTGAAGTGATTTATTGATTAGCTTACCCCCAAACCCCATCCCCACACCAGATATTTCTAGAGAAGTAAAGTTGCCCAAAGGTAAGGGGAGACAGTTTGTAGCTGAATAGCCAATGAGAATACGATCCGACTTGGAAGTTAATCACCGCTGCGAACGGCGGCCAATGCGTTTAATGAAAGATAAGTGGCAGACAGAGATGGAAAATACAAACAACGAGAGTGAGAGAGTGATAGAGTGAGGGAGAGAGAACGGCAAGTATAACTAAATCAAAGAGGCAGACAAGCAGCAAATACGAAACGCGGCGAAATCAATTGTGCGCCCAAAAGAATAATAACTGATAAGGGGGGGCCGGGTAAGTGTAAAAGTGTGTGTATTTGTGTGTGTGTGTGTGTGTGTGTGTGGGTATCTCATGTGACGGATTTCACTTTGAGCTCGTTTCGCTAGTGATTCGCTGAGGCGCGCTGCTTATGGAAGCGCAAAGAAATACACCCGCAACAGCAAAAAACACATACAGCTAAAAAAAAAAAAAATAGAAAAAAAAAACACCGTCACAGTTTGCTCATAAAGCGTAACGTAAAAAACAACCGTAGCAACTTTGGACGATACGAATTGTTGGGTGTATCGGTATAATTTAAATCTCGCCGACTCTTTTGCTGGCCAATGCGCGGCAAGAAACCCAACTGAGCAAGTTGCAATCGGGGCACACAAAATGGTGCCCATTTCCGGAGTGGCGATCAAGTGATCAAAATATTCAGGTGTGCTTCCCCTTTAGAAGCTTCCACTTTAGAAGTTGGCCTGTGCCGCACATTTCACGGCTAGTGCCACGCCCACATTCATTCTCTTAATTGGAGTCATTAAATGTACAAACATAATAAATAGCTGTAAATCGCAGGTGGACTCAATGTGACTCATAGCGGAAAATAATAAATTTTAATTTTAAATTTCAAATAAGTTTAAAATATTTAATTATTTTCTTAAGTATTTGTATACAAATTGAATTGATAAAATAAAGACTTTATTTACGTATTTAAGATATTTAGAACATTTTTATATTTAAGGTATAAATATTTAAAAGAATTAAGTGCTTGTATATTTAAATGGCGCCCACATCCGGTGCAGCCATCAGGTGCTCAAAGGTGAACCCCCAACTCTTGAAGTTGGCCTGTGCCGCATATTTCACGCCTTGGGCCATGCCCACAAGCGCTATTTTTGTTTTAATTGTAATTATCAGCAGACAGAGATAATCAACAGTTGGAAATCACAGGGGGGCTGACTGCGGACAGAGTTCTTCGTGACAGTTCGAAACTCGAAGCGGATGTGGCCGAAACAAAAAAGCGGAACTACTCTTGAAAGATTTGCGCTGGCCATTTCGGCCACCTTCGCCGTCACTTGTTGTCCCGTGCTCATGTCTCTCACTTCCTCTCTTTAGGCCAACAGCAGCAACAGCAGCAGCAGCAGCATCGGCAACCACCATCGTGCAACGTGCAACAGCAGCAGTCGGAACTTTGCTTCATGGGCGATGCTTTTACCTTGTTGCTGTTGTTGTTGCCTTCTCGTTTTTTGTCTTTTTTTTTTTAATATGTACTTATTTATGTCGCGTTCCCCCTTTTTGTTGGTTTGTTTGTTTGTTGATTTCGGGCTTGGTGCGTGCTATATGGCAAGTTGGTTTTACGACTTGTTGGCCTGTTGACAGTCTCCCTTTCTCTGTATGTGTGTGTGTGTGAGTGTGTGTGTGTGGCAGGGTGTGATTATGATTATGCCAGCTCGAAGGGTGTGCCACTTGTTGGTTGCCGCTGCACACGTGGGAAACACTGCGACTTATTGCATTCAGCTATATATTATGTAGATTGAAAACTATTAAACTTCCGCCTTGCTTATGCAACAATTACAAGTGCAACACATTTTTAAATATATATATGGGAGACTGGAAAGGCTAGAAACTGTACCCAGACCCGGGTCAGTGTAATGCGATGCTTCAATGATTTTGCCATATGAGACACTTCGAAAAAGCGATCCAGGGCCAGAGATCTACAGAATCAACATCTAAATCGAAAAACGACTAACGACAAGCGACACGCCAAGTGCTCGGGGATCCGGTCGAGATCGTCGGAATGGGAATTGTTTTTTTTTTCACAAATGATATTCGCTATTAAGTTTGTTGTGCGCATTTGGGTGTGTTTTCTATGAACTGTACTTTTTATCTGCCAAGTTGTCATGGCTGTCTCATTGTTGAATATCTAATTTAATTTATTATAATAATATTATATTAATAATTTTTATGAAATATATTAAATTATTATATAATATTTAATTATTAGTCGAAGTGCACATCCCTACAAACTAGAATGTAATTGCTTTCTCAGGAATTAGGCAAATTTTAATTAATATGAATAAAATGTTTTTTGTGTAAAAAAAACTTTACAGTCACTTTTAACTTTTTGAGCTACTCTTCAAAACGCTTAATCATAAAAAATGATTAATAGCGTTATCTGTCACAATATTATTAATTTTATTTTTGGTGACCCTTTTTATATAATAATAGTTTTAATGAAATCAATAATAACAATTAAAAACCATTTAAACAATAATTTGCTCATCTTGTGTTAATCAACAAATATTCAATTATAAAATGCAGTTGTGGAAATTATGGAGACTAAAAATTACTAAAGATCTATGCATGGAAAAAAAATATTTTTAAAAAATACAAATAATGATTAAAAAGAGTAAAAATTAATAAGCATGAAGGCTTATAGGTGAAAAGAAAATATTTAAATATACATATATTTAATATATATAATATATAATTTATACAATATATACTATACAACATTTGGAATTTTGTCTACCTTATTTGTGTATAAATTTTGCTGCTTAAATTTGTTTTTGTCTTGAAAATAATAATGAAATAATTTAGTAAGCAAACAATTTCAAAGCAAGTAAGCAAAGTTTTTTTTTAATGCCAATGTACAAATTTATAATAAGCTAAATAGCTTAATTATAGTAATAAAGTATTTAAATTGAATCGAAACAAAATGCAGTGCACCTTGTGGAGTTTATTTGAATTGATTCCACTTTAGTATTATGTTATTCATTTTTAAAAATTTTTTCTTAAGTTTATATATTAAAATAATATAATGTAGAGCATTAAAATATCGCAGCAATGCAATTACCTAATCTTTCTTGCCCCTGGTTTTTTACTGGACTTGTGTGTGTGTTGGGGTTTTTTTTCTCAGTTTGCGTTTGGGTTTCTAGATACTAGATAGTCTGATGAATGTTTGTATTCATTGTTATAGTTATAGTCGTACTCATACTCATACTCATACTTATTCGTAGTCGTTTTACTCATGCATTGCGCGCACCAAATACGAAATAAATTACACTTGATTATCTTGTTGCTCGGCTGGTTGCTGCTGCTGCTGCTGTTGTTGTTGTTGTTGTTGTTGTTGTCGCCAGCTCATGTCCGAAATACGACAACAAAAACAAAAGCACAAAACAATCTCACAGATACATGGACAAGAGAACTAGTAGCTGGCTGGTTATGTGTTGATATTCTACAAGTCATTTGCTGACTTAATTTCCAAAAGCGCTATTCGCTCGATCGTTTGGGAGCATTTGGTATTTTGGGATGGGCAGAAGAACAGAGGGAGGGGTTTGGGGCATGGGGCAGGGATAGTGTGCTGGCAGGCTGGGAGATCACATTGGCACGGGTCAGGGGATGCGACATTTGCTCAGCGAGGCGTGCAACTTGGGTCCAACGCTCAAGTGAACGTTTGCCATTGGCTATTTTTGTGTTGAGTTGGACCCAGACTTATGTCAGAGTGTGTGCGTGTGTGTGTGTGTGTGTGTGTGTGCTTTATTTAATTCTAGATAATCATAACGACTTGTTGCTATAGTTTAGCTTTAGTAGTAGAGATGCCTCTGTCTATCGGTCTGGTCTGTCACTCTGTCTGCCCGTCTGTCTGTCTGTGTTGCTGCTCTGCGTTTTTTAGGGTAATTTTCTTTTTGCAATTGAATGAATTTGCGTTGTAGTCGCGTTCAGTTTTTTTTATTTTTTATTTTTTATTGTTTAGTTTCAATAGAAGATTACGCGGTCCCCAGATGGACGATGTTAGATGTGTATTTAGATGGTTGCGCTCAGCTGCTGCTGCTGGCGAGCCAACGATTGATGTTAATGCCAGAATTTTCACTTCCGTTCTTAAAACGATTTCCGGTCGTGGCAGCTTCAGCTATTACAGAGTTGTCAGTGCATGGCCAAACAGTCTAAACTTTCCACATGACAAAAGAGCCGTGTGTTCCTAAAAGGTGGTGGGGGGGGGGGGGTGTGTGTAGACAGATCAGTATGTGGACAAAGCCAAGCAATGGTCGCTGTTCTAAATATTCAATGTGCAAAACTTTCTTCAAATCGTACACAGACTTTGCAAGCTTGTAAAATAAAAAAGAGAAGGAGAAAAAAAAGCAAGAAAATACTAGCAGGACTTGTGGCTGGCTGTGTTGGACCATTGTGCGCCTAAAAGTCAACTTTAATTTGCATTTTTCATAAGTAGCCTTAGGTGCACTTACTTAGGCCGACATAAGAGCAGCTGAGGAGGCAGCATCTAAATGAGAAGTTGTTGTTGTTGTTCTTGTTGTTGTTTGCTGCACATGGCAAATATGAAAAGAAAACTGGCAAAGTAGCAAGAGCAGCAGAAAAAGTCGCATGCTGGGGTCGAGAAGTGCCAACACACACACACATGAGAGGCCTAAGCGGCAGCAACAACAACAGCAACACCAACAACAGAAACAGCAACAGGAGCAGGACTCATGACTCAAGCAGCCAGGCCAAAGTTGGGCGCACGCTGTTTGAATTAAACAAAACACACACATTGCAATAACACCAACAACACACACAACAACAACAACAACAACAATAACAACAACATTGTTGAGAGTCGTGCAGAGTTCATGTTAAAGAAAATGCCATCGCAAAAGAAAGGATTGAACGACTTTAAGATACTAATCACAACTAAACATAGATTAAATTCGTTTCGCATATTAGTATAAATGTTTAAAAAATTATATTTTGCTAGAAATTTAAACATAATTCATATTTTAGCTAGAAATATTACACTTCGCGCACTGAATTATTTTGTTATTAAAGAAAAGTGAAGTTACATTTTCTGTAAAAGATACAAACATGTTTTCTTCGAATTAATTTATTTAAAGGAAGGTAAAATTGAATAAAATTTCTGATGAATAAATATGTTTAATTAAATGATTTTATTTTTAGTTAACAACAGAACTCAATGTCTTCAAAAGTAAGCTAGATAATTCTTGTAACTATACAGAATAAGCTAAAACATTTTTGTTAAAAAAAAACATATTTATGAATGTGCCCATTTATATTTCAGTTCTCTTAAATAAAATTAATTATTTAGCTAGCTCAAATATTTGACTTAAAATAATGAAAGTTGATTGAAATTGAGCTTATAAAATTGTGTAGTTAGTTAATATTTTGTTGCTTTACATTTGTTTAAAATATAAAGACAAACTTTCTACAACTGATCAAAGTACGCTTGGAATATAACTCACTCTTACCTAAAAAAAAGGGTATTTCAAATGGAGGAAAAAACTCATTTACACGTTGGCAACTTGCGTGGAGGACCTGACTGCCAGCAGCAAAAATAACAACAAGAATGGGCAAACAACACAACAACAGCAACAACAACAGCAACAAGAACGAGAATAATAATAATAATAACGAGGCCTGGTTTGGGTGTGGCTTTGGATAGGTGGTGCAAAATGCTTAAGACTTGTTTCCTTGTATTTTGTCATTTAAGCTGAAAATAATTGCAACTGCTTGTAAATGTTGCACGGCGGCAGCAATAACAGAGGAACACCAACAACTACTAACTGCGTCTGTTGGCAGCAGAAGGATAACATGGCGCATCATTACACACACACACCAGCACACACAGGACTTAGACACAGGCAAACACACACACACACACACACACATAGCCATATACAGATGCAACTTCAGCAATTTCCGCTTCCGTTGCTGTTGCGTCTGCCTCAAGAGGCGGCGCCTGCCCCACACACTCAATCGCCTTCTCGTCTTCAATTTTTCTATTCCACACATATTGCAATATAAACGATAAACGAGGCAAGAAGAGACAGAGACAGAGACAGAGAGGCATAAATGAAAAGAAATGGCAGTCAACGTTGCGTTAAGAGTACCTAAAATTAAAACGGACACCGGCTAGTCCATCTATCCAGTGATGCATATATAGAAACCCTCCCCTACAGCCCTCCCCCCACCTAACTCACAATGTGTGAACTCAACCAATTCTCTCTCATCCATTCCGTGTGCTACATCAACGTCACTTTTCTTTGCCATTTCATCTTAAGTAGCACACAAATAAGAGTAAACAAAGCCAAACAAAAAGGGGCCAGGAGTGAGAGCCAACAAAGGCGCCTCTCTTTAGCATATATATATATATCCGAGATTGCAGCATCCTCCATGCCACACTTTTTCTGTGTGTGTGTGTGTGTGTTGACTTTCTAATTAAAAAATGAAGTCCACTCAGGCACAAAAGCGTTTGATTTGTAGACAAGACTTTTAAGTCTTTGGTCAGTCAATTCCCTTAAAATGATATCTGTCTTTGCAAAGGGGTACTTACCAAAATTTAAGCGGCTTTCTCATTGGATAACTTCTCGATATGGTGTAACCTGCAAGTAGAAAGCAAACAGTTGCACGTGGCGCAAACGAATTCTGTGATTAGTAATTTGATCTTTTGTTTGGTTCTTTTTTAAGGCTGCAACAAATAGAAATTGTGTTATGCGAAGGATTTGAACTTGAGATGAAGCTAAACTTGCGACTAAACAACATTTTTCCAATTTCTTTTAATTTTTCAATATATATTTATGTATTGATCGGATTAATATTTATATGCCACTTGGCATTACATACTTCTGCAATTATTTTAAGCTGCAAGTGTGCAAATTAAAAACGGATATTTTATACTTCTTAAGAAATAAATCATTTTATTTGTAGTGATGCTGACATTCAATTATTTCTATTGTTACATAAAAATAAGAAAATAATAATTTTACAATTCCAAGTGCCTTGTAACATAAATCTGATTAACAAATATTTAACTATGCTTAAATAAGGAAAAAAACATATATTTAAATTAAATTTCAAATTAATCTTGCTGCTTTTCTATTAAGTTTATTTTTGTATTGCGATTGCAAACTTCTAAGTAATTAATTATCAATATCTTCCTTCGAAGGACTAACGAAATAAATCTTAAATATCATTCCATAGTTCAAAGGTTTTCGAGTTTGTATATATTATAAAAATGTTTATTTTGGACTTTTCGGTTTATGTTTTGTTTGTTTTTTTTTGTTTTTTTTTTTTGCACCAATACCATTTGCGATATTTTACCCTTAATTTAAGTTTACAGAGCCATTGGCGATTTCGGGGAGGCAGTGAAAACTGCGATGCGCTTCAGCGTTGGCAGCTGCTTGGTTGCCACCGTGGCGCCTCCATTGACTGGACACCGACCAGCGGCATTGCCACTGATACTGGCTGTTGCAATTTCAGTGGCATTGGCAGTTGCATAGGCAGTGGCAGTTGCACTTCTCGTGCTTGTGCCGTTGCCTCTGCCTGTGCCTGCTGTTGAGGCGTTGCTTTCTGGCGTTGTTGGTGGCACATTTTTGTAGCCGGCTCGTTAGAACACAAAATTTGCAATTAAATTTTCATTGAAAGTGGTCAGGGGGGGGAGGGGGGACAGACACACAAACGTCAAACGAGCGCTGCGGGCAACGTAGGGGGTCAAGAGCGGACTTCACTAAACACGTTGGGTTTTGCTGTATATTTTTTTCATTTATTTATTTTATTTGTTGATTAAGTGGCAACACAAAAAACAATATTTAAGGCACAGCCGCGTTGAATGCTACATTTTAAACGGTTTGCTTGTTGCTTTCACTTCATACACTGCCGAAGGTTTGACTACACTTTTATTACAAACTCTTATTTTATATTCATATTCAAAATGCTGAATTCATTTTTTGTTGTTTAATATTTTTGTCACTTATTAATTTTTGTTTATTTTTAAGTTATATTTTTTTTTTGCATGTTTTATATATGGAAATTTTGTTAGAAAATTTTGTTTGGTTGCCGCAGCGCTTTTAAGTTTTTATTTTAATGTGAATTAGTTTTTATTATATTCTTACTTTTTAATTCGTAACTTTCAAAGTTGTGAAAATCTAAAAACAATTGCAGAATCTATTAGTGATATATATAAAAATATATATAATTAATAAATTAAATTAAACTTAAAATTAAGATTTTAAAAATTTAGAATACGTTTATTTTGCAATATTTGTTATTGAATTATATAAATTAAAAATTGTTGTATTTTCCGATTAAAATAACTTTTATAATTATGGGATATTTTTATATATTATTTCAGTCGTTTGCAGTACATTTTTTTTGTTGTAATTATTGTATTTCGTTAAATATTCTAAAATATTTATAGCCCGGCACTATTTTAGTTTTGTATTTGTCACTTTAGCACAGTCAATTAAATATTATCAGTTAAGAAGATTAAAAAACACTTTCAATAAATTATTGTGGTTGCTATCAACCTGTTTAAGCTAAAAATAAAGTGTCGTAGAAAATACGTTAAGAGGACAAGTGTCCTTAGACAACATTGTCAGACGTACCCACGAAATGAATGCTGCGTTAGCCGAACTACAACTGACCACCTGACTGACCAACTGACCAAAGGCTGGTTGCCTTTCTAACTGGCTGCTGCTGTTGGCTGTTTGCTGCTGACTATGTAGCTCCTGCTCTTGGCCTGAGAGGCACCACGACGCTGACGTTGGGAGCCAAGACGATCGAATGTCTCACAAGAAACGAAGGGCAAATGCTTTTATATTCGTCTCGTGAAACCCAATTTGTGTCTGTTTGTGTGTCGGAGAGAGTATTTATATATATATATATATATATATATGTATAACTATATAAGTATGTTCGGCTGTGTGCAAATCCAAACCACAGTCAGTTGCTGACAAAGTTGAGCAGCGCTGCGGCGAATCAAAGTTGCTACACTTTGGATTTGTCTGTCTGGGTACTTGCTTTGAGAGTTTTTAGATAATTTCCGGCAAAGTTTTTACCCCAACAAAGCCAAGACGCAGTTGCTGCCAATGCGCAGCAAGCGGAACCGCGAGACAACTTGTCGTATGCGCAATGTTGGCTACCACCAATGCCAGCAACAGCCGCAAGTGTTTGAGTATGCGGGTGTGTGTGTGTGTGTGTGTGTGTTGGTGCGCGTGGTTGTGTGTGTGCGAGTGTGCGTGTGTTTATGTTTATTTGTGTGCGGTTGCCGCGTTGGTTGGCTAATCGAGCGCCTATCCACCGACCGCCTTGAAGAAAGCAACAAACAATCTCATCTCGACTTCAAACTTCAATTTCAAACAACGAAATTTGCGCTCACGTACCACAAACAGCAGCGAAACATTTGCAAATTATAATTTACTTCCTTTTTTAATTTGTTATTAGTTATTTTATTTTATAATTAAATTTTTATTTTGTTATGTTAATTGATAATTTATTTTATTTATTTAATTTTGTTGTTTAGATTATTATTTTGATAAATTAAAATTTAATTAACAGTTGCTTATGCACTGTGAATGCTTGCATTGAATTTTAGGTGAGGCTGTTTAAAATAGTTGAAATTGATTTCTCATTTTTCTTGTCAGTTGATTATTTTGATAAGTTAATTTGAATAAATTGTATGCATTTTTTACACAAGTCGAGGCGGCGTTCGTCAACGTCGTCAGATGAAGACAGAAACGCCAAAGCAAAACTTCTGCCAGCGCGCGTGACTAGAAACGTACTGAATTTTGTATTCTACAATTTAAAAGTAAAATGCTTGGCTTGGCCAAAAATGCCGAAAACCTAAAAGACCAAGGCGCTGCCGCTACTGCTGCTGATGCTGCTGCTGCGACGTCAACGTTGTGCCCACATAAGTATGCAACACTTTCTTGCAAGCAGGCAGCAACGTCGTCGTCGTCGTCGTCGTCGTCATCGTCGTTGCTTACTTGCTGGCTTGCTTGCTCCTACCTAACGACGCCGACGCTGGCTTGCTTGTTTTTTCTATATACACGGAGAGACACGAAGAGCGCATTTAAATATATGCATATATCTATATAATAATATATATTATTTATATATGTATTAGACGACGTCGTCGCAGCAAGAGCAAATAACAGCAGCTATGGCAGCAGCCGCAGCAGCGAAGCAGCAGCAGAAGCAGCAAGCAGGAGCAGCATCAGCATCAGATAATTTCCTATACGCAGACGGCAGTAAGTGCAAGTAAGTGTGCGCTTGCTCACACGCACAGCACACACACACACACACACACACACACACGTACCTATACGAAGACTTACAGCAAAGAAAGAGCCGATGGACGAAGCGCACTCACGAAGCGAGTGCGAGGCGAGACGAGGCGACAAGTGGACCGATGAGCACGAACGGCGAGGCGAACCGTACGCGCGCGTAGCTTAAGATGAACTAGAAGAAGCAGGCAGCAAGCAAGCAGCAGGCCTGCTAAAGAGAGACGCACGCACACACACACACACACACACAGACGCAGAGACAGAGAGACACCCGCACAAGCCGATGCCCGAAGGATGGCGATAACGATGATAGCGCCGATGTGTTGTTGCTGCTGGTGATGGTGCTGCTGCTGCTGCTGCTGCTGGTATTGCAAGCTAATATAATGCAATTTCACACACACAAACACGAACTGTAGGCAGCTGGAGAGAGGACGCAATTAGAAAGCAGCGCCGCACGAAGTAGCCGAAAACAGTTATTGCCTTAAGGCACGAAGGCATCGCAGTCTTCGTGCGAATGGAGAGAGCGAGAAGCGAGAGCGAAACGAGGTTTGTAAACGTGTGTTGGGAAGTGAGTCTTAAAAGGAGAAGTTTGCCGGCAGAACCAACGACTGTTGAGTGCGGGAGTATATTTAGTGCCATTGTTGTTGTTGCTCTTCAGCCTGATTTCTCCTAATGTTCATTAAATTCTAACACACAGAGATTTCGCACACACACACACACACACACAATTTGCTTACCAGTTCGTGGAGTCTCAGAGCATCACGTGTGTCATTTTGTTGTAGAAAATGTTATTGTTGTTTTTCGTGTTGTTGTTGTTGTTGTTCGCGATGTTGTCGTATAAAAAATACATATATACAAATTATAATAATACGTGTATACTTATAAAAATGTTGCCAACTATATTTTTGCTTTGTACTTTTGATTTAACATTTGAATTTCGTATTTTGTAGTTGTCTTTTACTTTGTGTTTCTTGTTTCTTTTTTTTCGTTTAGTTTTTTTTGTTTTTTGTTTTTTTTTTTTACAAACTAAAATGTTTATGATTACTTTTGACTTTTGAGCGTTCAACGTAAATGCAAATAGTCGAAACTAAATATACTTGGGAACAGTTTGAGAGTTTCTTCCGGTAACTTGTCGAGATCGAGTTTCAGAGATATATGTCTTGATCGAAATTGCACTTTGAGAATTTTTCGGACCTTTTTTTTTATTTAGCTTTTTCAAACCCGGCAAAATGTTTGCTAACAATTTAATGTGTTTATATTTTTGCTTCAATTTTCTTTTCTGAAAAGTGTCTTGGCTTTTGCTGTTGTTGATTTGGTTCAAGAATAGAGTTCGATATGCATGTTCAATTTACACATATATGAATAATTTTTGTATGATTTTGTTTCTTTTTGGTTTTTGTTTTTTTGTTTTGGTTGTTTTTTTTTTGTTGCTTGTATTTTGTTGTTTTTGAGTGCACGCAAAATTAATACTTAAAAATAAATGAAAACGTAATTGAAAAATCCGAAAATAAAAATTTGTTTGTACGACGACGTTGATGTGAAGCTTTGTACTAAAAATGCGAAAAATTATTTCGCCGCGAATAGGCCGAGGACGACGCCGTTTGCCGCGTCGCATATCACAGTCTGTACGTGTGTGTGTTTGTGTGTGCGTGTGTCTGGACGTGTGTGTGAGTGAGCATACATGTATTGGCAGGCAGCTCCAACAATACCAAAAGCAAAAGCAACGACGATTGCAAAAAAATTGTGTTTCATCGCTGCAGCCGCGAAAAAATACGCGAGCACAGGACATTGGCAGGACATCGGGTAGCAGCTGTGGATTTGCAAAGCCAGCAGCAACAGCAACAGCAAACACAAATCCCCAACACCCCCCACAATCCTTGTTGGGTGTTTTTTTTTTTTTGTTTTTTTTAATAACATTGGCAGCGCTGCCTTCACCCACAGGCAATAAAATAAATGCAAAAACAGGATATACACACATACACACACACAGAAGGGGGAACACAAAAAAAAACTCTCTCTTTGAGCTAGAGTTAGTGCGCATTTCAAATACATGGAGGGGCAATCAGTCGCAGCAGCAGCGACGCCAGCTGCACAGCCAGCAGCGACGTCGACAGCGACTGCGCGTTGGGGCAATAGAACAAAATGGAGTATGAGCAATGAGTCTTTGTCGGTGTGTGTGTGTGTGTGTGTGTGTCTTGCGGGGGGCAATTCAAGAAACCCCTTTAGATAGGCAGCATTTATGTGTTTTTTTTGGACAGCTGCCTTAATTCTTAAGATGAAACAAAACGAAACCAAGTCGATGCTCTTTTTATGTCGCTGTTTTAGCTAAGATACTTTTCCTAGATACTATTCGCAGTGTAAGTGTGTATATGTGTGTGTGTGTGTGCCTTTGACTTTTAGCCGTCGGCAGCTGAGAAAGTTGCGGCGAAAGCTGCATTGGGGAAATTCTCACACTTAAGCTAAACTTTTTTCCACGCTTAATAAAATGCAAAATAAACTACAGTTTGCTCCAAGGAAATATATATATATATATATATATATGTATATATATATGTGTGTGTAACCATAACCTTTCTTTTTATGATGTTCTACTTCAGTTAATAAAAAGGCGGCGAACACGTGTTTGGATTTGCAAAGGAAGCTAACAAGTAGTTTTTGCATTTGCGGGGAAATTATTACGGAAATGGAATAATAATAATATTTAATTAAAGAAAACTTTTAAATAAAACTAAAGAATACTTATAACTATTATATAATCTTTTTGATATAATGCAAAAAAAAAAATGTAAATTAATTTTTATATAATTATATATTACTCACAATTTGTTGGCTTTTTAAAAACAAAAACGAAATGGTTAAAAATTATACGAAATTTTACAGAACAAAAAGCGATTTCTTTTCTTTGTATAATAATCAAATAAATAAAAATTTTTATGCAAAAAATATAGAGAAGAGATATTCTGTAAGAATTCGCTGATTTTCTATACAATTAACAAATTATTATTTTAGACTGCGATAATAATAGTTATTTCCTTGTTTTTATTTTATCATTAGACAATCAACTGTAGAAATCCTTATGGAAAGGAAACTTTGGGAAAACCTTAAGGCAAAATGCTTTTAAAAATGGAAAAAAAATAATATTTATAAAGACTTTCACCTACAGGACAATTTACTGATGTTATTTATCCATGGCAATGGTGTTGTTCTCTCTCGGGTCCACAGCTAATGCTGGCAGTTTGATGCGGCAGTTCGATGATTGCGGGGCGCAACGCGTTGCCAGTTTTGGCATTTTTGTCTGCGTCGCCGTCGCCGTTAACAGAATGCGATTCGAACAATCCGAAAGATCTATGCGATCCCAACTTGGTGTCTCTGGCAATTGCAATGTATCAAAGTATCTGTCAAATTGCACCAGTTTCAATTTAAATGCGTACATCAGAACGCGATCTCTTTAAAAATATCTTTGACTTTCTTTTTCTTGTTCTTTTTTTTTTTGTATTGCTGTTTTCTTTATTGAACTAAAACAAAAAAAATTACTTCATTTTTGTGTTTGATAGTTGGAAATGGTTTAGTTTTTAATGTGGAGGCAGCCATTTGGAAGAGGGGGGGTTTACTTCAACGGGGAGCAGACGACGACGCAGACTTCGAAAAAGTGATTTACGAAAGTGTTGGTTCCAAATTATTTGTCAAAAGCTTGCTTCGATTTTTATTGATTGGGTTTTGAATATTTAAAATTAATTTATTTAACTTCTTTTTTGTCGCTGTTTTAATTGGATGTTAATTGTTGTTGTCGTTGTTATTTTTTCATTGGTCGCTATTAAATATTAAAAATCAATTTGATGATGAGAGTTGATTTATTTTGATTACTTGTATTACTGTATTCCAAAGTTATTGGATTAGAATAGGCCGATGTTATTGTAATTCACACTCACTCACACTCGCCGACACTCGTGGCCATTCAATCATATGTATACACTCATATATATTTATATAAATTCACACATATATATATATATAATATATGTTTATATATATTTATATATACACATATATTTATTTCATTTCATATATATTTTATTCCATTTATTGTATATGAATAGTATTTGATGGCACTCAAAACTCAATGCCCGATTCAAGGGTGGCTTCGGGGGCGTTAAACGCGCGCGCACTTTGCATCCATTTTTATATATATAAATATATATATATATATATATACATATATATATATATATATATATATATTATATATATAATAATATGGGTTTTACTGTGTGTGAATGCGAGTGTGTGTATAAGTATTTTTAGAAAATAAGCAACTCCGAAAATGAACCGAACCGTCGACGACTTGGACCAGCTCTGTCTCTGCCAGGACTTCTCACGGAAAGTTTCGAGCGCTGACGTTGCCCGTTTTACCGTCAGCCACTCGGCAACTGCTGCCGTTGCTGCTGCGTTTAGTGTCCTTTTGCTCGGTGCGTCGAGCCGAGAATATATGTGTAGGAAAAAAAAAGCCAAATGGTGGCACTCAAAAGACGTCCAAAAGCCGTATGCCAACTACCAGCACGCCCGATGCCGATATATCTGTTGCGATGCGTTCGGCGTTCCATCAACTAGCGACCAGCTAACCAGTTACCAACGATACAACACACGGCACACAAAACATAACACGGACGAGGACGACGCGTACATGGACAGCGCCACCCCGCCATCCACGGCTGCGCCTCCTTCAGCAGGAACGACCGCCAAAAAAAAAAAAAGAAAAAAAATAACAGAAATGACCAAGAGGACAGCAGACGCGCAAAATGCAGCGGGGCTGCTGCGGCTTCTCAGGCGCCCAAATCCACCCCCCCCCCCCACCCTATGCCTAGTCCTATGTAAAAGTATCTGTGATAAGTTTTTTTCCTTGCACAAATTCGCGCGCGAATTTCACACACACCCACACACACACATAGAGAAACACATACTAGTTTTGGGAGAGTGATGCGCTCTATATAAAAGTATTCTATATACTGCAACGAACGCACATTGAACAAGGGGGGGGGGGGGTTGGAAGGGGGTGGTCAAAAAAGAGGCGCATCAAGAAATAGAAAAAACTTGATGCTTGGACTCTACGCACAATGTCTACGCGACCACACTTCCGTTGGGGTCAGGCCACCCACACACTCACTACTCACACACACACACACACACACACACGCACACCCTTAACACCCACACCAACATGTGCAACTGACCAACCAAACGCACCACGTTCACGACACCAACAACGACAACGACATCGGCGACGACTCCGACGATGTTGATAAAGAAGTGCAGCTGCAGCCTATCTGCCCAACCCTTACCCCCAACCACCAACTGGCCAGGCCAGACAGCCTCATCGTGCTCATCAGCATCATCATCATCATCACCATTATCATCATGGTCATCATGAATGCAGCAGGCTGCATTGCAACGCACAATGTGCTGGGTGTGAGTCCAACTGAGCCGCCTTCCCTTCTGGCCAGTTGCTTGCTGCACGTGCTGAGCCTCCACGAACAGCTGCTGCTGCTGCTGCTGTTGCTCCTGGTCCAGCTATGTAAAAGTTACGAGTCTGATCAAGTAAATAAACGGTAGCTGAGGGGGAGTGGGTGGTGGGCAGTGGGGAGTTGTAGGCATAACTTCTAAAAATAAGCCGAAAAGAGACAACAAAACAAAAAAAGAAGCAACGACTACTTCTCGCTGTGTGTTTTTGTGTCTGCCACCTCCTGCGTTGCAGGATCCATCTTTGCTCCTGCCTCGCACTTCAAGTGCATTATTGCATGTTGCATACGACTCTTCTGTTGTTGTTGCCCCTGTTGCAGAGCTGCGGGCTGCACTCGCAGCCAAAATTCTTTCTCTTTCGCCCTCGCTTGCACTCTCTTTCTCTATCTCTCTCTCTCTTTCTCGCTCTCGCTCTCTGTTGTTTTGTCAGTGTGTGTGTGTGTGGCTCTCTCTCACTCTCTCTCTGTCGCTGCCGGCGGAGACTGACTCACACACGAAGTTGGTTTTGTTGCAGCTCCTTTTTGGTCATCTAAATTGTGGCAAGTTGACGTCAGCAGCGACGTCAGCTGCGCTGCCATGTACTACCAACAGCAGTTGGTAAATGCACAGCAAAAAACCAACCCACCGTGCTCCCTCCCTCCCCCTTTTGGCCACTATCTTCTAGTTGGCAGGCAAATTGCAATTGCATGCATTGCAACATATTTCTCCAGTTGGGGAAGTGCAAATGCCGCTGCCGCTGCTGCCTGCGCCGCACTGCGCATGTCCTTGTTTACATTATGTGCCTTGTGCCCCAAAACTTGCCATCCAGCATGCAACTGTGTGCATTTGCATAACTCTTTGCTGGTGTGTGTGTGTGTGTGTAAGGATGTAGAAAAGCAAAAAGTCTACTACTACAACTAAACCTGCTGCTCGGGCGGGAGTCCCTTGTATATACACAAACACACACACACATACACACACGCACACACACACATACGCACACACACGCACATGGTTGCAAGTTGCTACTGCAGCTGAGCGCCGCCATCGCCGATGCCGAAGTGGCGAAACTTGGAGGACGACAACGAATTCAAGACGAAGTCAAGAGGAAGGTGTCTGGTGTCGCCACCAATGATCCTTGCCAACTAACGACTAACTAACTATATACAATGGAACGATCATATAATATAATATAATGAATGTTGATAAGACTTTTTATGAATAAATTACACTTCATATTATTTTTTTGCATTGGAATATTAAATGATTTGTATTTGAAATAGTTCTCATTATTAATACTTAAAGTTTTGCAAAAATATCAGAAAGTAGTAATTTTAATTAAACTCAAATTAATCTATTTTCTTACATTAAAATATGTAATATTTGCATACTTAATATTAAAATAAAATACGAGTCGTATTTTTCAGACTAACTTAAATTAAATTGAGTGAGGAAATTAATATATTTAATTTAATAAAATGAAGTTCTTAAAAAGTTTCAATTGCTTTTTTATATGATCAAAATATAAAAATGTATAAACATTTATAATTAATTTAAAAACCCATAGTATTCTCACACATTTGCAAAAATTATGGTTGATGGAATGTATTTTAAATATATATTTGTAATATTGGAATATTGGTTTTTTAAAAGTTGTATATTTAATATCAAGATCAGTATTTACTTACCAGAACATTAAAAATATATCGAAAAAATATCACATCACAACAATTTTTGATATTAATTTGGTTTTTTTTTTAATTTCTTGAGTTCCTAAAATTTTTACTAAGCAATTTTTGGGTAAAGTTTTTTTTTTTTTTGTTAATTTTCTCTATAATTTTTTGTCGATTTTTTTTGTTTTGTAAATAATTATAATAAATTTTTCGCACTTGTAAAATTTTGCTTCTAATTTTCTGCTCCGTATTTCGTTTCTCTCTTCGTAGACTTTTTAGTTGGTTCAAAAATTTTCAGGTAATTTCGTAGGTTTTGATTTAAATTTCTCTTCAAATTTTTTGTGGTTTTTTTTTTTATTTATTTTCTTATATTTTTTAGGTTTAAATTTTTGCCCAAAAAATGCGACGCCAAAATGCACAATTGAAAAGGTTAATCAACTTAAGAGTTACGTCTGAATTTGTAGAAAACCAAAATTTGCCGTTTACGTTTGGACCGAGACAAAATTTGTTTTGACCGAAACTTGAAAAAACTCAACTCTAGACGAGATCAAATTCAGACGCTTGAATTTTGCTTCAAATCGGAACCGGTGCGGAACTAAAGTTGGAAGTTACTTCTGATTGACTGACTGACTGACTGACTGCCTGCTTATTAATTGGTTTATTTGTATTAGTTGTTGATACTAATTATATATATTTGTTGACTTGTTGGTTTTAGTTGTTGTTGTTGTTGTTGTTGTTGACGAACAAAATGCGATGCGTGTTGTTGTTGCTGTTGTTGCTGTTGCTGTTGTTGCTGTTGCGGCCGCTGTTGCTGCTGCTGCTTATCTTATTGGTAAAAATGTAACTTTGTCTATTTGATTATTTGTTGTTGGCTGGCTTGGTTTGTAGTTTGGTTTGGTTTGTTTTGGAAATGAAGAAAAAACTGCCTACATGCTAAAACGCCGGCGTTTACATTGTCTTTGGTGGATTGTGCATGGATGGCAGCGTGGATCGGAGGGGGGCGCTCACTTCCATTCAAGATGGCGTCGCGGCGCACAGAAATGGCGCCTGCAACACCTTCAACAAAGCGAATCGCCTTGGCCCAGTCGGCTCTTGAGCGTCGTCGACTCGAGGCAACGGCATTTCGAGGCACATTTCGAGCAGGCCACCCAAACGCCTGGGGTTGTGTGGGGGTGGTTGGGTGGTTGGCTTGGGTCTGCTTTCTATGTATGTATAAGTATATTAGGTGGCTCTCCACTTGCACTTCAAGTCATTTTCTGTGCACTTTCACTTTTTTGCCCAAAAGCACATACGCTCACACACTCGCCGCACACTCGCCTTTTTGTGTGTGTGTGTGTGTTGGTTTTTTTTTTTTTTTCTTTCACTGTTTCACTTTCTTGATGCGAGTCAATTTCGAGTTCGAGTTTGTAGTTTTGAGTTTGAGTCTGTGCAAAGAGTCTCGGCTTGGCTTGTGATTTATGCGCTGCGAAGACTGCGTTACTGGACTGTCGGTCGACCTGCCTGCCGACTGCCTGCCTGCCTGCTGCCTGCCTGCCTGCCTGGGCAATGCCTAATAATTTGCCTGACTGTTGCTGTCTGTTGTCTGTCGGCCAGCCAGCGTGCCTGCCTGCCTGCCTGCGTACTAAGCCAGCAGCGTGGACAGGACCCGAGGAGCAGAAAAAATGCGCCGCAACTTGTTTCGCGTTTAGCGCTTCTCTGTTGCAATGTTGTGCAAAAATTGTTAACGATGACGGCCCAGGCCGTCGTTGCCGTTGTCGTTGTCGCTGGCGTCGCTGGCTTCGCTGTCGCTGCCTTCGATGACGTCGCTGACGTCGCTGCATTCGCGATTTGATTGTGTTGCATAGTCCCCGCTCTAAAGTTTTTTGGCTTGATGAAAGTGGCCGCTGGCCGTGCGCGTTGATGTGGCGGGCGCGAAAAGCGAGAAAAAATTCAACGGCTCGCAGCGAGCAGCAGCGAATTGTCCTCGTCGTTTTTGGTTTTGTGCTTGGCGCAAAGCACAAAAAAGCAAATACAACAAAAAAAATTGAATTTATTTTTGCTGCGACGGCGGCGATGGTCGCTTTGCTAATGTACATACATGTGCAGTGGCGCACACATACAGGGACAAATGCACATTGCTGGATAAATCCAAAACACACAGAAACACATAGGGTCCGCCAAAAGGGGGTGGAGGGGTGGTGGCTACAGGGCGGGGATATGGACAGCACAGCAATGTGTGCTCAGTCGCGCAGAAATCAAAACAAAGCGCGACGAAAGCAGCGACTACTATGGCGGCAGCGAACACACACACACACACACACATACACAGCTAGGCAGAGCCATGCACATACCTCACACACACACTTTGACCAGTGGCACACACATACAGCTAGCTATCCCCAATCAAGCGGCGAAACGCATTTTGCATTTTGCTGCGCCTAAAAATCAAACAGCGCCAAAAAGTATGCAACACAAAATGCAACCCCATCGAGTCGTACATTTGGTGGGTGCATTCGACGGAGCAGCGCTGCCCGCAACGCAGTTGCGTATAGGCAGCTCAAAATGCAGCCTAAATTTTACCTAAGACCCTCACACACATTCACACACCCACCCACCCACACACACACACACACACACATACACATGGGGAGAGACCTGCAAGTTGTGTGTGGTGTTTGTGGCGCGCTGTTGCTCCTAGCTGCGCATTGCTGTGCTCAATTCGATTGCCCCGCCAGCGACAGAGCACCCCCACCATACTACTCTTCCCGCAACTAACCAAACTCAATCTACCATTTTCAATCCCCTCATACTGGGTCTGTGCCATGTGGCAGTTTTGTTTTGATTCTGTGCTTTTGTTCCTTTCTTATTTCCCACACACACACACACCCACACACACACGCTTACAGACACATGCATAGGACATACAATTTTTTTATGCATTCTCATTTGCCACAAAGCAAAACGTTGCAAAAGTGACGAAACTTTTGCGTTTTCCCCCCCTGCATATGCATCATTTTTTTTTTAGAATTTGTAGAATTTGCGTGACTTTTGCCTGCGCTTTGGTATTAGGCTGGGTAAACGCATATATCATATAAAAAATCATAGCAAGAAAATGCAGCAACAGCGATTACAAATGCAAGAAAAGCAACAGTTACTAAATCAGTATTCTGACAAAAATCAAAATCACGCAGACATTTCCTTATATACGTATATATAATATATATAAATATATAATAAGCGCATCAAAAAAGCGGAGAAAAATTGTTGGGCTCAAAACGCAGCCCCTTGCTGATGTGATGTACATATAAACCCACACACCTACACACACACATGCATACACATGTATATATATATGTGGTGGAAACTAAAACAGAGAATGCATTTGATCCTAGACAGCCACACGCATTCCGCATATTACTCATACGCCGCATAGGCGGCTGGTCAACTTAGGCCTGCCATATTCCCGCCCGCCTGCCTGCCCTCACACACACACATATTTGTACATATGTATGGGGTGGCACGTGCTGCGCCCATAAGCTATATATATATATATATGTATATCTGTATACGGACATTTATGGTGGTATCGATGGCATTGGTTATTGACTTTGATTTTGGTTTTGGTTTTGCGTTTTGCGTTTCGTGCAAAGGTTTTGAGTTTAGCAGCTGCAAAGCGGCAAAGTGTGAGCCAGGCCCCAACTCATTTCATGCATATGAAAGAATTACCAGATTGCCTTATGGATTAATAAGTTGCGCTGCACAAATACCAAAGGTACATCAAATACAAATACGCACCCCCACCCCCTCCACACCCGTCCAGTACCCTACATGCACAGGTGCTGTCCGCGATTATCATCTGGCTGCGAGTGCTGCGGTCTTAGGCCGGTCAGCCCCACCACAATTTCCCCCCTTTTATTCAGCCGATTGTTGATTATTAATTAATGAGCAAACGGGAGCGCAGCGCATAAATTGTGAAATCGCGCTGAAATGCGATAGAAAATTTAAATTGCACATACAAAAAAAAAAGGGCATGGGAAGTAAATAAAAAATGAATAAGCCGAGAAGAACTCCAACAATACACAGGGCTCTCCATAATGTTTGTACAGTCACATTTGAAAAATTATATGCAATTTTATTTAAATTTTTAAATACATATAAATATGTATATATTAATATATTTAATATATTTTTATTAAAGAAAAGATGTATGTATTAGTGTAAATTAATAAATCGTTTGCTTAATTTCAACATTGTTTGTGTAGTTCTTATAAAATATGTTAAAATAAAAAATTAACATTTTGAATCGAATTAAATCAGTTGCTTAATCTGAATTATTTATGAATGATAAACATTATTCAGTTAAAAGTCTGGTCGATAGTTATGAATAAATAATAAAAAATAAAATATAATATTGTTGCAATCCATAGAAATGTATATGATAATTTTCTTAGCACAGTAAGAGAAGAAATGTCATCATTCACAAATTTTGTTCCGAAGAAGGAAAATAAGATGATTCACGGTAAGAAGAGGTCAATTATAACGGTCTTTGCCGATCGTTTATAAAAAATATGGAATAGACTTATAAGAAAGCAATATCTGAAAAATAAATATACGATCTAAATAATCGCGTGGTCATCGTTGAAAAACCATTTCGCTATTCCTAACATATAACATATAATTTATTTGAGTGCCTCCGACAATATAAATTATGTTTTCTTTTAGAAAAAATAATAATCATCTTTTCATAAAATATTCTTCAAAATATATAATATATAAATGTTTCCGACAGTTTTTTAAATTCGATAATCTTTAAATTCTTAATTTTAGTGAAATTTAGACTATATATAAAAAAATTAATATATATATATATATAGATATAAATATAGATATATCTTAAATGAAAATCTATATATATATATCTATATAAAATAAAACATCTTTCAATACTTGCATCTATATCTCTACGTAAGTTGTGAAATGGATGTTTGTTCCAATTAGTTTAAAGATATATAATCTGCATTAAAATCTCTTTGGAGAATTGTCTTATTAGTTGGTTGAAATGGAAAAATTATCAAAAATGATTTGGCAGGTCTAAAAATGCATAAATCAAGCGCAATCAGAGAATTGGATGGAGACTGCCCCAAACTGAGCCGAGACCAAAATCATTTTTAGTTTGACGAAGCTTAATTTGTGCGCTGCAGTTAGGATGCCTGAATGGAAATGATGTCGATGTTGATGCTGATGCAACATCTGTTGGGTTTGGCTGATGCTGATGCTGATGCAGTCTTTGTTAGGCAGCTGAAACTGCAGCTGCTGATGGCTGATGGCTGATTTGCATAGTCCCTAAAGCGCACCGCGTTGCAGTTGCAATTCGCTGCCTAAAAGCATGTTCGGGCTTGCGAGTGGTTTGGTGGAGGGAGCCGGGGGAAGGGGCTGTGTCACATAACGTAAATATCGGCAAACAGCAGCAGCGACAAAAATGACAAAGACAGCGCGGAAAATTGCGCGAAAAACTAAACATGCGACAGTCGCAAGGATGGGTCAAAGGGGCGTTGGGTTTGGGGGGAACAACAGCGACAGCTGCAACATTGCCAACAACAAAAGTCCATTTGAGTTTTTGCCCATTGCACCAAAGCAGCTGCAGTTGCAACAGTCCATTCAATACAACAAAAACAACCACAAAAAAATACACAACAGCAACTGCAATAAGGGAAGTTTGCAGTGTTTGGGGTTTTGGCTACTGATTGTTGTAGGCAGCAAGAAGACGTTGGGGGCTGCTGCGTCGGGGAGGTTGGGGGTCAAGTGTCAAGCGGAGGTCACTCTATCGACATATGGACGAGTCGGTCGGTCGCACTTGAGAGTAAATCAGCATCAGCATCAGCATCGGCTCCAACTCCAACTCCCAGGGGCAGTGCATAATTCATTAGGCTCATTTTTTTTTGTTGCATGCTGCTGCTGTCCCCAAAGATAGCTCTGGCCATAAACATATTTCACTTTTAATTAATCAAGCGAATGAAACGCGACTCGCTCAAAGGACATGCCGACAAAACGGATGCCCTACAACCGAACTTTCAACTTTCGATATGGTATATATATATTTGTAAACTCTGTAATTCTATAGGCAATGCTGTCAGGGGGGCAGGCAGGCAGCTGGAGTAAAAATAAAAGCAAAATGCTAAGCTCCATAGTTGGTATGATGTGGGCGTGGCAGGGCAGCAGCTTTCTCCTCAATGGTTGGCTTGTTGTTATTGCATTTAAAATGCGCGCTTGCGTTTGAAAACCATCACAAAAAATACAAAATTCAACCGCCCACCACCCGGCTAAAATGGGATGCATGATAGGCTGGTGTGGAGGAAGGAGAGGGGTTTGAGTCGGTCCACCATGGTTGCAATGACAGAAAATGAATGCAGCTGCACTGGGAAAAAAACCGATTGCTTCGACACACAGATAGATTCTAAAAATAATTGTTTTCGAATTAAATTTATAAGTTTAGAATGTGTTTTTTGTTAAAAATATAAAATAAATAGTAAATGAAAGAAAAAAAACATAATTTTTCCCGTAATAATTTTTTATCTGAAATATTTTCTATTTTATAGAATTTTGCTTAAGAGTTTTAATTTTTATTTTGTATTTGTGATTAACTACATTTTTTATCTGAGTGTGCGCTGCTTGTGGGCTGCCCTGGCTGCGACTGCGTGCATTGCTCATCCGCCTGGTGAGCCAACGTTAAAATACGCAGAATGCACTTCTGCGACAACAACAACAACAACAATAGGAACAACAACAATAGCAACAACAACAATAGAAACAACAACAATAGCAACATCAAATGTCAAGTTGTTGTTGCTGCTGTTCACTGGATTTTGTTAGGGGAGCTGCGGGCGTTGCACAATATTTAGCAACTTGAGTAATGGTGGGGAGGGGGGGGGGGGGTGACCATTTCGGACCATGGCATGTGCAGATAGACAGACGGATGGACAGACAGATGGGCAACATTGGTTGGGCTTTTACGCTGCAGCTGCTTTGTCAATCCGCGGACTTGTTCATATATATCAATTTGTTGTCTGTTAGCATTGCTCCTTTGTTGTTGTCGTCGTCGCAGTTGCTGCAGTTGCAATGAGGTTGCGACAGTCGATTTTAACTGCAGCCCCATGCCACATGCTCAACATTCGAGCCAACTTTATTTATTCCCAAACCCACTCAGACTAAAAGCCCTTTGGCTTGACCAAAAAAAAAACATGGCATTAGTCTAAACTGTCGATGTATAAGAAAAAAATGAAAATCAACTGATTGACAAGCATATATAAGAATATATATAAAAAATGTATATATACGAAATGTAATTCAACGTATGATTATTAAAGTAAACCAACCAACTTTCTAAGGCCTCTTTAATGAAGACATTATTTAGTGGAAAGAAATGTGTTAATTTCAATTAAACACACTCGAGTCCTTTGTTGCCGTGTCAGCGAGCACGATAATTACCTCTACAGAATACAGGACAACCAGGACGACGTCATCTTCAACAAAAGAAAGCATTAATGTTTTTCATACTAAAAGCACAATCCAACTGAAATACTCTTTTAATTTCAGTAAAGTAACCTAAAAAACATCAAAATAATAGTAAATGGTTTACTCTTTGAATTAACCAAAATTATTTAATATCTAATATGGACTTTCAATTTGAAGTGCAGTATTTATTGTTATTTATTATTATTATTATAATGTCTATAACTATCTAGTGTAATTAGAAATATTTCTAAATTTTGCTATATGACAAATAATTTTTATTTGTTATAAATATTTAAAATGATAATATTAAATTATAGTTTTTAAATAGTATTGTTTTGATTAAATAATAATATGTAAATATGTAAGAAAAATATAAAAATATTTAGAAGGGTTATATGAAGGCGATAAGAAATTGAATTAATTAATTATATGTATACACAATAAATTATTAGAATTTTCCAAATAGCTTAAAAACTTATGAAATAAAGATATAATTTTCTAAAATATAAAATTAATTTGATGTGATGCCTTTGTGAAGACAAAATAAATGTTAAATAGTTATTATCGTAGTATTACTTCTATGTTAATTATTAACTATCGTTAAAATTACAGGTCGACAATTTTGTTCTTATAAGTATACATATTGAAATAAGAATATAGACATTGAACGGACGCTTAGGTAACAAGGTAAACGTCTTCATTTGAATATCCTTGGTGAGGGTATACAAGTTAAGCAAGGCGACAACGACAACATCATGAAACAAACATGAAAATAGTTAAGTGCTAAACCGCCGTTAAGGATAAGCGCAATCGCGCTTGAGGAGTGCCACACACAACGTTTATTCACACATACACACACACACACACGGACGAACACACACACAAACTCGGGCGGGGACTGTGGCCAGCATGAAATATCGCAGGAGACAGCGCATAAACCACAACAACTACAAAAATAGCAACAACAGCAGCAGCAGACGACAACAACGGCACATTATAATTAAAGTAGAACAGCTTAAAGGACATGCGAGGAGGACAAGGACACACACAAGAAGTGGTAAGTCGTAAGTTTGCTTCACTGGAGGCGACCGCCAGGCGGACGACCGACGACCGACGACATCTTTTGCATTTTGCGCTTTTGTTGTGTGTTGAACGAAAATTCCGCTTGTCATGTGATACCGATAATGAAATCCTTGGCTCTGAAAATATTTGCCTTGCCACTATTTACACGCTCCCCGATCTCTCAATGTGTGTGTGTGTGTGTGTGTCGCAACGTGTAGGTAAGCAAAGGTGCGGCCAAAGTTGTCGTCGTCATCATCGTCTTTGAATCCTTTGGGGGCTGCCCGGCGGCAACTGACCGCTATTTTCGTACGTTTTAGTATCAATTTGGTCGCAAGTGAAGTTGTACTTATGTGTGTCAGTGTGTGTGAGTGTGTGTGTGTGTTTGTGTGTGTGTACAAAAACCCTTAAGTCATCAACAACAATTTAGATGGGTGCGCCTCTTCTCTTTATATATATGCGCAATTTTTGAGGTCAAGGAAATGGCTTCATACAGCCGCCTTTTAGATTGTGCGATAGAACAATTATGCAGTCAGGACACACCCCTCCTTCCCTCCTCTCCTTACCTCCTTCCCTCCAGCACAATTCTAACTTTAGCTGGCGCCAAACTAATTGCATACTTCCCATTTAATCTTAAAGGCAATTTCGCTTTTCTTGCTGCACTGCACTCGCCAACACATCAAAATGCAATTTAGGAAACTTTTGCAGCCAAAAATTGCATGCAATTGCACACACATGTGCAGGATCTGAGCTCACTCGAAAGTGGCTGCTACCAAGGACGAAGGACTAAGGAACAACGTTCACTGCACTGCTGATAGACAGGCGTGGTGGCAACTGTAGCGATTCCGTTTCGGGTAATTGCGTTTTGTGCCATGCGTCTGCTAGACAACAAGTTGCAAAACCTTTAACAGGCTTCCTTTCCCCCCTTTCCTCCTTTCCACCCTCTGGGTTGAAGTCAGGCCAAAGTGCATATTATGCAAGCCAAAACTGCAGTTCGACAGCAGCGGGCAACAGATAAGGGAAGAGCGGGGCCAAAAAAAGGATGAGCACTGATTGCAGGGCACCAAATTAAAAACTTCCATTGAAGGCAGACAAACAATGCCCAGACTGGCTACCTCGTCATCACCATCAACGACGTCGTCGTCGTCGTCGATTCTTTGTCGTAATTTTGTTGATTTATAGCTGGAAGTTGGGCTTAACAACCTGCTGATAACAATTAGGGTTATTTATGAGCTGTAAAGCAAGGGAGAATCCCAAACTAGGCAGCAGAATGTCTGAAGCAAGTCAATGTTGCCAAAAGCCAATGCAAACTGAATAGTTTTTTAAGAATTAACACAATCAAGAATATAAATTTGTGCTTCCAATTTGAACATATTAATTTAATAAGGTTTTACAATATCAAAATGGCTAATCAAAAACCTTTTAAAAGTGCTTCCATAAATATTTTTATATTAGAATATTATGCAGGCCTCAACAGATACCTCTGGGAATTTGATAAAGTTAAACTAGCATTTTTTAAAGACACAATTTGATGGGGCCAGGTAGTAGTAGAAGTAGCACAATTGATTAACTTGACTCTGCCAATATTTTCTGGTCCCTTAAAAGCACTTACAAGAAAATTAAGTTTTTGCAGAAGAAATTATAGCTTCAATTTCCAGCTAAGTAAATTTCTATGTGCAAGTAATTGAATTGTAGACTGTAATTGAAATGCTTACTAGATGAAAATCGATATTGCATGCAATGTAAGGGGTTTTCTCAATTAACCAAAACTATGATAATTTGGACCGGAAAAAAATGTATGTTTTTTATTTGTAATATATTCTACCTAAAGAAGATATATGGTACTTCAAAATAAATAAGCAAATTTTTTAAACATCTTTTAGTAAAAAAATGTAATAAATATTTAAGAATTCAGATTCAGCCAAAAGCAATCTTAAAGAAATAAATTCAGTATATAATTATATGAATTGCAACACGTAAAATAAAAACTCAATTTAATAATTTAATTACAAAAATATGCATTTATAATTTTAAGGAAATATATTTTACTATGAGCGATACAGAAATGCGTTAATCTATTTTATACATTCTGTCGTTGGCTGTGCTCAACGTGGCAAGAAGGCATTCTGGAAAAGTTTCCTTGCCACACGACCTGCAGTCACCATAATCGGACTTTATGTGACGCCTTCTTTTATTACTGTATTCTTTTTTTTTATTGTTGTGGTAGCAACTGCCAGCTGTTGCATGACGTGTTGCCACATTACACACAAACGCACTAAAATTCATACCAACACACAATGAGAACGCAAGAGGCAATTTGAGAGAACGAGAATGAGCGGGAGCGGGTTTCGTAAATACATTCGCCATGTATAAAGAAATATATAAATATACATATATATTGTATATAATGAGTTTGACCGGCATTATTTTGCAATTTTAAAAATTGCACGTGAGTTTTACAAGCCGGCAAAAAGGAGCAACATAAAAATCGCACGGCAGATGAGCAATAATGGCCTGGGCTGGAACAGATGTGGGGCGAATAGAGTCGGGCCGAGTGAGAATCGCGTTTAATGCTCGGTAGCAGTGTGAGAGCGCACACAGGACACCGACCAGGAGCAGGACCAGCCTGGCTCAAGCGAGCACCCAAAAATAAAAAATAAAAAAAAACCCAGAAAACACGACCAAGGAAATGAGCACAAATAAAATGAAATATAAGCGCGAAAATTGGCGGCAAGTGCAGATATATATTTTGTTGTGTTTCCCTTTTTGTGTGTGTGCTGAAGCAACACATGGTTGCCGTGTGGGTGTGGTAAGGTGTTTAAGCTGATTGCAATGGCCAAGTCAAGCAAACAGCTGCAGTTCACAGCTACAGAAAACATCGAACAGGGAACCTGTAAAAAACGTGACAGAAAAAATTCAAAGAGACATGCCAAAAATTGAGTTCTTTGCCTTATCGAATGCCATCTTTCATTTTCAAGAATATAAAATAATTTTGCTGAGTATTATTTTTTGCTGAAAAATTGACTCTTCTCGGTGAAGTCAACTTTAAATGCCTCGTGAAGGCAACACATTGCTGCAACAAAATCCCTGCTGCTGCAACTGCTGCTGTTTGCCTGTTGCAATATCCTTTTTATATTTTCGACACTTTGTATTTTTTTATTTCATTTTTTATGCTGCAACACCCCAGCAACAGTTTTACTGCTCATTGGCGGCCACACCAATACCTCGCAATACACTCGCTCACATGCACACACATACACCCACACACACACACACTCTCTCTCTCTCTTATTCATGCACTTATAGAGCAGGCAGTGGGAAACGTGGACTCGTCTGCCACTGCTGACCGGCGTTTTTTGGCATTTTTTTTGTATCATTTTTGTATATTTTTTTATTTATATTTATTTTTAATTCGTTTTTTTTTTGTTGATTTCTGCTGTGTGTTTCGCATTCGCGCGCATTTTTTATATAATTTTTGTTGTGCTTTTTGCGGAAATAAAAAATAAATTAAAAAACAATCAAAAATAAATTGCAACCCACAATAAAAAAAAAATTGTAAAACAAAACAAAACGAACAAAAATAAAAAAAAATTAAGCGTGTATGGGCATTTAATGTGGAAAATCTGGTTGTTGCCACGCCCCCCGCGGCCTTTATCAGTTTGTGTGCCATTGATTTTTAATTATGTTGCATACTTTGGGGCGCACGCTTCGCTTTTGCTCTTCTCTTTTTTTTGGCAATAATTCACACAATGAGTTTGGAGTAGTGACGTGATGGGGGTGGGAGGGCTATCGGCCGAAATTGCATTAACTGAAAATTAAAGAAGAAAAACAAGTGACAAAAATAAAAATGAGGCGCACAACGAGGCCATTAAAATGTGAGCGACCCCAAAATGGGGCAACCAAAAAAAAAAAAGAACAAATAAAAGTTGGTGAGAGAGGAATAATTTTCATTATCAACGATTATGGTTTGACCTTGAGCGGCATTGGGACACACTTGCTGTTGTTGTTGTTGTTATTATATATTGCATTGTAATAGTATGAGTAAGCGGAAAAAAATAAACGAGAATGCCGGCTCCGTGTCCGGCGAATGAGTTGGAACCGTTCAGCGGAATGTGTGTGTGTTGGTGTGTGTGTGTGCGATTGCCGGTTAATGAAGCAACCAGTACGCACCCCATTGGAATGGGGTCAGGGCTTATACGAATCTGGTGCCGGCAATGGGTCAGCGCCACCTCATTGTCCTGTAGGATGCGTACGCAAAGGATATGTTTACTGTGCATGTGTATGTGTGGGTGTGCGTGTTTTCATGTGTGTGTGTGTGAGTAGTTTGTTTGACATGCGTATAGTATTTAAATTTTTTTTTTTTTCGTTTTTTCGGTTAATTTTAATTGATTACTCAATATGCGAAAATTATTCGTATGTTTTCCGGTCCTTTTATTTTTGTACATGATATTATTTTCACACGTTTTCTCTTTCAACGCTTTTTTTTCGACTTGTTAACCAACTTTTACGCAATTTCATTCATGATTTCCAAGTGATTTCATTGCATTGTTTGTTTACAATTTTATTGGCCTGCTGTTCGTGTTTTTTTTTTTGTATTTTTGTATTTTTGGGCTGTGCTTTAATGTATGTAGTTCATTGACTGGGTGTAAAGTTTGGCCATAACTCAAGGGCAAGCCAGCAAGATGTTAATCTTCAAGAAACAATAATCGCACCCAGACGGCCAACTTTCCAACTTTTCCCAAGAACAAAAGCGAAGCCCCGCAACATATCCGGCAATATAACTACTTTCCCTGACACAATTGCCTCTCTGTGTGTGCTGTGTGGCACGTAGTTGAAATTAAGAAATAGCCCGGCAGAATGAAGCTGCTCAGGTGGAGTCTCTTGTCGATGGTCGCATGTCCTTTTGTTTGTCACACTAACCATTCAGTGAGTGCCGTCAAAGGGTTGGCCATTAAAAACTATGCAAAGTGTTTATGAATTTAGTGCCCAGTGCTCGGCAGCTCGAAGCTGAGCCGTATAATTATTGGCTCATGTGTGTGTGCGTGTGTGTTGGCAACCGGTTATCCTTGCCCGTCGGGCATCCTAACCTAATGAGCATTTGTTAAGGAAAACGCATTTTAGGCTTATCGCCGCACTTGCATCTCGTCCTTTTGTGTTGTGCAGCGCCACCCTTCGTGGGCATTGAAAGGGCTTCGATAAGCAAAGCGAGTTGCCGATTTTCATTTGGGTTACATTTTTTGGGTGCTTTTAAGTCAACTTTTGTGGCGCTTAAACCAAAAGACAATGCCAGCTTGAATCTTGAGGCGAGAATGTGTTTGACTGAAAATGTTGCAACTTTTCCACTGTCATCGTTAAGATACGAATCTTTATGAAGGTCGCCCTTGCGTATTGAAATCATGCATGATCATAAAACGTGGCAAGCTTAATGTTAAATCTGAAAGATACGTGATAGTTACCTTTGCCAGTAATCCAAATGCCAAAAGCAATCTGTGCCTCACTTTTGAATGCCGCTTCTTATTCGATTGTGCTAGCTACACTCAACAAAAAAATAGCACTAAAACTTAGAAAATCGCAGTAAATTAAAAATATAACTAAAAACCAGACTTTTTCTTAAATTTTTAAATATTTTTTATTTTTAATTTTACAACAACAAAAATAGCAGTGCATTTATTATATTATCAATAAAAATCAAGAATATCTTCGACTAAGATTGAATCAAGGCAAAATCTTTGCTTAATAATGGCTGAAAGTTGCTTGAAAATGTTTAAAAATATACATATAAAATATTAATTTATATGGCATAATAAATGTCTTAGTTTTGTTGAACATTAAAATATTTCAAATAACAGTTTCCACATATTTATATAATTTTACAAGAGTCTAAACATTGTGCAAACATTTAAAACATAACTTTTTTTTAACAATGTTTGGAATAGTTTACCATAACTAAAAATCCAAGAATGACCGAACCTAATTATTTGGAAATTCGCTTTCTGAATAATTGGGTGAGCTGCCACTGGCAATGTTTTTTTCTGAGTGTGGCTGACTGACTGACTGACTGACTGACTGACTGACTGACGGGTTGACTAGTTGTGTTCTTCGACCCACTTGTAAGCCTCTGGTGTCATTTTGGGTCGCTTGACTTTTCTTGTCGTTTGTTGGTTGTCTGGCATATTTATGACACAAGTAATTTGCGTACGGTCAAGCGCACAGAGTCTCAACCACGAATACAGATACAACCTCAGCCACAGATACAGATACAAATGAACTATCATAAGCACACATATCTGTATCTGTGCCCTATATGCCATGTCCTGTGTTACATATATATATATATATATATGTATATGTATTCTCCGGGCTGGCATGTGTCTAATTAGATGTGCGTCTTCACCAGCTGAACAAAATGAGGTCAAATTGTTTGCAGGGGGGGGGGGGGATATATTCATTCCTTGGCGTGTGCCATGGATTTGTCTTGCCCAAGTTTATGGCCTCTGCGTTTGCTGTGCGCTTTTGAGGTGCGTCGGGTTAATTGAAATGACCGCCGCAGTTGGGGCTCTCAAATTTAGATTAGTCAGGCATTAGAGGACTTTCTTTTCGGGCCCGTTGCCCCAGGCCCCTGGCTCAGCAACTCTCTGACCAGACAATGTTTTGGCTAATTGAAACTAAATCGCAATGCGAATAAAACGGCGGCCCTTGAAATCAGTGACAAGCCAGGGATTTTTCCGTGAGGGCTTCTTGTTGACAGAATTTATGCAAATTTAAAGCAATTAAAAATACTTGCTAATTGACTTGAGCGCCGCTGCGACAAGCAGCTTCAGCTTCACGTCAACGGATTGGCAAACAGTCTGCCAAAAAAAAAAAAAAGTTCCATAGAGAAGCGGATTTGTACCACGATACGGGATATATGTGACAGGCAGGCAGGCAGGCAGGAAGGCAGGAAGGCAGGCATCCTGGGAGTGGGCGACGACTAATTAAATTAAACAGCGACTGGAGCGGACTGAGGCGGACGGTAAACTACGGGCACTGTGCCGGTGCGGAGTATCAACTTATTTTTCGTGCAATTAACTTTTTAGTGGCGCTTTACACATCGCACAAACAGCCAAATAAAAATCAAATCAAAGAATTTCCATTTCCATATCCACGTATGTGCACAGCTCCAGGCAGGCCCAGTCCTCAGTGCCCCGTCCCCAGTTCAGTTCTGGTCAACCCAGTCCAGCGGATCGCACAAAGAGCCTAAAGTAGCTCAGCACCGGAGGCCCGCCCGCTACTCCGCTCCACCCCAATCCGTGTTTGAATTGTCGACGAGTCATTCATTCTGCATTATGCAAAAGTCGACAAGTGCATGCGTGCAAAGTTCCTTTTTGGCGAGCACTTTTTGCCAGCTACAAACACAAATACGCAAATAAATACATGCATATATGTATTTGCACATGCGTGAGTGTGAGTGTGTATTAAATTTGCATGCTTATAGCAGAGGCCATCAGCATCAATCATTAGCCGTGCTCCAGTCCTCCAGTCCTCCAGTCTACACAATTCCATACTCATTGACTGCTTGCCTTTTTGTTCAGCTGTTTCTTCGTTCATTTGCATTGAATGCCAAATGTTCAACGAGAATTTTATATTTATATTAGACAGGACTAAAAAAAGGCGGAGTGTGAGAGAATGAAGACCCCTGATATATATATAGAACAGGTATTTTATGGGGCTATGCAATTTTATATGCATCTTCTAAGATATCCATTTGGCAAATACTTCTTAAAGTTCTCGCAACTAGCCTATTAGTCATTTTTTATATATAAATAAATATTGAAATATAAATCTGTTAAACTTCTCTCAAAAAGCAAAACTTACTAAATATTAATACAATTATTATTTTATTATTATTATAATTATTATTATTATATAATTACTAAATATTAATATAATTATTAACGGCCTTTATATATTGAATTAAGTATGTATTTAAATTATATGTTTTATTAATAACTACTTTACTGAGCTCAAAATGGAAATCACAACTGTGTATATTAAAATATATATATTCATAAAATTATTTAACACATTCATTAACATAAAAATAAATATTTAATAATATATTTTACGTACTGAATCACAATAAAATACCTAAAATGCTGTGTGTCAATAAAAGTAATATAAGAATATTTTTATAAAATAACTAATAATATGAATTTGAGAAATTACTGTATTATAAAATTAAAATATGAATTTAACTTCTTTTTATTTTTAGTATTTAAGCGGCATATCAAACCTCAACTGATTTCTTTAAACAGGGTATACACATTGAAAGCCGTATAATGTTTTGATTCCTAATTTAACACGCACTCACACACACACACACACACACACACCCACACACACACATTGAAATGCAGAGCACTGATTTAAATGGATATACTTGTCTCGTGCATGCGTTCCACATTGGTCCCCCGGGCGATAATGTTTGACGTCGTGGACTGCATTTGATTTTGAATGGCGTCTGTTGGCCAGTACGCCTCCTCCTGCAATGGTCGACTTCTATTTCTATAGGCCAGCACACGGCAGACACTCGGAATTCTTTGCGCTTCCTTTGTGGCCATTCAAATCCAAAGTTCCGCCAAGGGCTATTATTAGTCCATAATTATGGGCATGTCGCAATGGGTACTTTTAGGGAAAGCATGAGTACATTATTTATTTATTAGTTCATTGGTCAATAATTAAGTTTGATCAATGAGTGATTAATTACAATTAAAAGATGTATACGAAATCAGAAAAGAATTAATGTTTTTGCTTAATGAAAGTCAGATCAAGAAAGTTATATTTACTCTGCCCTCAGCTGGTCCATCAAAATTAAAATAGCGCCCGCTGCTCAATAATTAATGAAAAGGAATCAAAAATCTCTGGCCTGGGGGTGATTCTCCGATTCCAGCTGGTCAACAGCCAAAGTCAAAGTTTCGAAGTTCAGTTCAGTTGACCAGTTGAAAGCTGCTCGCTTCCGCTTGTTGCTACGTGCATGCCCAAAGACAAGGCACAAAGGATTAATCCGGCGTCTCATTCAGAATCGGAGTCGACATCGCGCAGGGCACATGTTGTAATCAAAGAAATTAGCGCCACGTTGCGTGCAACGGCCCGTGGCGAGTGTGGATGGTTGAATTGAGTTGAGTTGAGTTGAGTTGCGTTGAGCCTTAGTTGGGCAGTGTCCAAGAAGGGTTGCCACTGACCGTTCGCACAGACGTGCTCCCACCCTTCTCCCAGCCGATATTCAAATTTAGCACAGCGTGCGGCATTGCTGCCTGCGTGCCACCAACCACCTCGCCTTGCCCCGTTTTTGTTGTTACCCTTGTCAATGAGGCTGCTTAAAGTCTGTTTGTACATTGTCTTAAACAGTTTGACTTTTAATTTGCAGCCAAGTTTAATAACAAAGACAGTCGGACAGTCGGGCGGACGCACTCTACTCATCTAGTTCAGACCACTCACTTTTTTAATTACAAAATAATGATAGACAGCAGCAATACATACATATATATAAATACATATATATATATCTATTTATATATATATATATGTATGTAATATCTTATGCAGGCCTTAGTTCTGCCTACTTTAAGAACTGTTCGCTTCGCTTAGTTCAGGCAACACCCTCAGCACACACACATGTGCAATTAAGCCAGGGCGTTGAAGTGTAAATTATTTATTAATAAATAAACACACACGCCTACTAATTGCCACAACGGTAAATAATGGCAAATGGGAGTCGCCTCCGTCGCATCATTGACGCAGTTAGTCGTTGGCGTTGCCTCAAAGAGTTTTTCCAGCCGTGAGACGACGCACAGGAGACCTCGTTGAGGTCCAGGCCTAAGTTCAAAGTGCCCACAACACACACATACACACACACACACACACATCTAACACGTGGGTACATACGTTTTTTTTTACGTTTTAATTTCTGCAACCTCAAAGTGTTAATGGAAAATCAATAATTACGCATCTTGGAATTATTAATAGGAGCACACATGGCACACATCTTTATGGCCTGGCCTGCTCTGCCCTCTTATGCCCTCTCCCACCCCGTCCCGGAGCTAGAAGATATATACGTGACGGCTCATTAGGCAAATGCACAAGTAATTGCAATTTTTCATGCTTTGATTATGATTGCCTCAACTAAAATGAAACTATTATTCGGAATATTCTAATTACACCATTAAACATGTGAATTTCCCAGATTCGTTTTCTGCCGTTGTTTATTTCTTATATATAAATTATTAAAATAAATATTTAGCTAAAAATTAGTTTTAAGTTTTTACACCTACAATTTTGAACATTTAATAATAATAAGCATTGAGGAAATATACTAATAACAAATATTTTCTTTGAGAGCTAAACATTAAAAAGTTTAACACATTGGAAGATTTTAAGACATAGGTAAAAAGTTAAATCTGTTATTGTATTTTCTTCTTTTGACATCATTAGAATAAAAATGTTACACAAATAAATTTACAAAACAGTTTTTAATAACTAAAAGTTTAGTTTGAAGCAAAGTTCGCTATAAATTCTGTTGTAAGCCTTTTCCAAAACTATTTAAAAATTAAACGGCTGCAGTTTTGGAAATTATACCTTTGAATTTATGCTTAAAATTCGCGGGAAAAACAGTTTAATTTTAGAAACACAGAATTTATTTTGAGCGTTTCTTTTTAATGTATAAATCACAAATTCTAAATCAAGTAAATTATTTTTACGAATAATAAATGTAGAATTCACAAATTCTTAATCAAGCAAATTATTTTTATTATTTAACTCCAAAATATTTCCATTTGTATAATTATGGAAATACTACAATTTTTTAAGATTATCATTTAGCACAAAAATTGTATATCAAATAAGATTTAAAAAAAGTAACAAGTAAGTAAATAAGTAATTTGAATAAGGTTGTCGCAATATTAAAGTTCATGTTCAAAGCATATAACAAAATAATAAAAAAATAAAATATAGCAAAGTAAAACGCATCCACTCACACTAAATTCGAGTTTATCACATTTGTTTTCGCTTTGCAGGATACTAGGATCTCATTGTAAACATGGACTTGCTTATATGTTATTTTTGTAATTTGCTTTTTGTTTCGGTGCTTTCGCTGTAATTGGCAACATAAAAAACATTTGCATCAGCATTTATTTCAACGCTTCTACACAGTTTATTTTATTTTATTTTATTTTATTTATTTGAAATGAAACAAATATAATTGCACTGACGCACGAGTTGGGTTTTTTGATTGGTGCTGCCTGAATGCATCGCTGCATTTGACAGGTGTGTAGGGGGGCATAGAGGAGAAGCAGAAAGAGAGAGAGAGAGACGGTCAGCGGGGTGCTGGATACACCACTAATTGACAATAAGCCGCACGCACTTATAACAGCTTTTTAGACAACACACACACACACACACATATGGAAGACGCAACGCCGGGTCCAAATTCAGCTAAGTTCTAAGTGGCTGAGCAGGGAGTGGAGGAGGCTGCAATTCGCAGGCAAAGGCAAATAATTTTAATTAAATGAAAAAGAAGCGCAACAGGGGAGTCCGAGGCATTTGGATGTGCAAAGAAGCATGGGGCACGGGGCACGGGGCATGGCCTGGCCAGTAGACTGCAGCCATAGCACTTAAGCGCCACTCCAGCGCTTCAATCCGACATGCCAGCGAATTGGCACTTGTTCGTCAACGAACCAAAGTCCGCACCAAAATGCAACGGCAACGGATGGCTGCCACATCCACACAAGTAAGTATGTAAATGCAACCAACTGCTACGGCGCGGTGGGTGCATGTCCTTTGTAAGAATTCATTTGCAACGCGAAACTTTTTTTTTCGAAATTTCTAACGCCGAACACTCAAAGTCGCCAAAGAGCCAGTGCTAGCCAGGGCAGCGTCAGACATGGAGAGGGTGCTTTCGGGGGTGGGTGGGGACAGGGCTAACCAAATATGGCAAAGAGGTAAACTGCACTTAAAGTGCAACGAGAAAAAATGCCAGTCGCGAACTGCAACTGACCAAAAATGCAATAGGCATCCAAGGCGGGCATCCCATCGAAGTGGGCTGGGGAGGGGTCAAGTGAAGTGGAAGGGCAGGCGGGTGGTACAAGCGACGTTTATATGCAAAAAGATAAAGAGCAAGTGCTCACACACACAGACCCACACACACACACACACATACACATTCGCAGGCTGGCTAACTGTTTGTTTTATGCGCGAGTTTTGCGAGTTTGCCAAAATGCAGCCGAGTGCAATTTTTGTGAAGTTTGCTTGTTGTTTTTGCCCCTTGCAGGATGCTGTTGCTGTTGCTGCTGCTGCTGCTGCTGCTGCAGTTGCTGCTGTTGAGCGATTTTGATTGAAAATGTACTCACACCCCCAAACAACAACAACAGTTGTACATGGTGTGCCTTCACCAGGAAATCGTCCTGGCTTCTGCTTAGCATGTTTTTTTTTTATTGTTTGTAATCGGACTACATCTGACGCAAAAAATCAACTTGCCACCAAAACGCCCAGTCAAATCGTCAACGTGACGCATGAGCGATGCCTCTTAAAATATGCACCCATTTTGTAGTACATTGTTTTAGGGTTAAGGGGACGATAAGCACCAAGGCCCTAATTTAAATGGCCATAGACTACATAATAATAGCTCTTAAAATTTTACTTCATTTTTCGCATATTATTTTTAAACAAGTTAGAATTCTGTTGTCGACTACGAAATACCCTGACTGAATCATATTATATATATTCTAGTTTTATTGACAAATTTCTTTTGCCTTTGCCTTAACAATTGCCGCATTTATCGCTATCGGAAATCGAAATATATCGATATTCAAGAATCTGGAGCTGCGTCGGGTATACGAGAACCTATATTCAAAAGCATGGCTAAATGGATTCGACTGTTGCTCGTGATTACATTCGGCTGAGTGTTACAGAAGTGGGGTAATCTTAAAAAAAAACTCAAATTAAAAAAAGTAATTTTACATTTAAAAATATGTTTTCTCTTCAAGAAATTGTAAACAGCATTTTGGTTTATCACATCATTTCCAAGCTTTTGATGATCGCAAGTCTAGTTTCAATGGTTAATAAGAACAGATTATATCTAAAATATTGAAAAACCTGTATTTAGCTTATATTTAAATTAGTTTATTTTTACTAAGAGGATAATAATAATAGTTGCATCAGATGTTTATTTTACATGTTAACTTCCTAACTTGCCATCTTTGATCTAATAGATAGTTACTTCAATGCCGCACTTAACCATTTTAATGCCACCAGCTTAACCCCCTTTCCCCGCAATATTAAATCAACAAATAAAAATACTTTTTAAGCTGATGTTTTTTTTTAATTTTTCGTTTTTTGCTCTTTAGTATTGACATTGTCATTGTGTTTATGTTTGACTTTCGACATTTTTTTCGATTAGCTCGCTTTCCCCTGCTAAATGTTTGTTTTTGTTATAATTCACATCGTTTTTTCTTTGGATCGCTTAAAATGATACCAGTTTTACTTCCATGAGAAAATTGCTGTTGTTCAGGTTGTTGTTGATGTTATTGTTATTTTTTTTTATTATGGTTTTCGCTGCCTGCCAAATTGTTGTTGTATTTTGTTTTTTTTTTTTGTTGAGATTAATCCTCGGCAATGGCAGCCACTTTGGCGCACATAATTGAGGTTACATTCGGCTGCACAAATTGCCAGCATTAATTGATTATTGGAGAGAGGATTGGAACAATGTCATCAGCATCAGCAGCGGCATCCACAACGTTGGTTTATTCGAATAAAAAATGTAATAATCGGATTTTCATGGGTGCATTTCGGACCGTATGTGGCACATTTATTGTTTGACGCACAGCACTCCCGCTGTGTAGTGATTGGAGGGGTGGAGTGGGGGGTGTCACCGTTGGACTCTGTCAAAATTTGGTTTACAGTTCAGCGGTCCTGACCTGCACAACATGCCCCAGCAATTTCAAAGCGCGACACTTGCGGCACGCACGAACCACAAAAGTTTGTCACCCCTCCACACCACCAACCCCACTCAGCCCACCACAGTGCCCGTATTCATTCGGCTATCGGAAACCAACCACCAAAAATATCAAAAAAAAAAGAACACAATCGAAAAAAAGAAAACATCTACGAAACATGTGCTTCACTTTTTATGCTGCTTTTCTACTCTGAACGGGCTTGTCTCATATTTTTTTAACACCTCAGATTTATGACTTGTCCGCGGCTGACAGTTAATTGTCTCTCAATTGTAAATTGTCCATCTTCTGGCTTAAGGCGCCACTTGTGTCCAACATAAACATGAAAACCAATTTCGGCACACGCATCTTTTAATGGCAAAGATGATGGACAATTGCTCAATTTAACTTTGTTTATATCTATTTCATCTTGTTTTCTTACAAGTTAATGACGAACATTTGACATTTTATTGGCTCGTCGTGCCCCAAACAATCTCAGTTTAATTGTTGGCCAAGATTTGTCTCAAAATTGCCGCGTTAGCTTTATTTTTGGATCTGTCAAGGGGACCCAAACTTTTCTATAAGTATTGCAAAAGTATTTTATTGTTACCTAACTTTTATGACAACATATACATTTACTTTAATCAAATATTTAAAAATTGTAAAAAATTACAATATTTCCTATATTGAATGGGCAAAATGAATACTTGAATTACTAAATAATATATGTTTAATAATTCGTTGAATCGAAGATAGACTTTAGTATATTTTGAGCAGATGCGAAATGAAGTATTATATTAATTTATTTTATATCAATGCTCGTCCTGAAAAAAATATTCCACAATAGAAATTGAGTAACAAAGCACAAAAAAAAAAAAAAGTGCATAATACGATTTCAACAATGATTTTTGTTTGTTACTAGTTAATTTTTTTCATAAATGTATTAAAACTTATAGATGAATAATATCAAGCGTCTAATTGTAGCTAAATATCAACCAATAGCTATGATGTTTTTTATAAATTAAATTTTAAATTCTGGAAAAGGAGAAAGAATATAAAACTATCGTACTAAAAAACATTTAGCTCGTATAGAAAATAGAGTAAAAACTTAAAAAAGTGTTTTAAATGAATAATTAGTTAATTTTCCTACACTACATATTACTTAACTATTTTACTGTTAGAATTCCGGAATATTTTAATAGGCACCCTTGTACAAAGTGGCGTCAAAATCAACCACCATAAATGAAAGGCCAATCTTATCAGAACTCTGAAAATAACTCTGCTAGCGCCATCTATTGGTAGTTAGATGACTTAGATCAATGGTCGGTAAAGTAGTTTTCAGCTGCGGATAATTTAAGAGAAACGACGCAGAAACAAGCCAAGTGCAGCTCTTAGCTTTCAACCCAGGGGGTTGCAGAGACCAAGAGACCACCCCGTCTAACTGTGGCAGCGCTGCCAACCCACTGCAATTGCAAACGCAAAGGGCATGTGGCAGAAGGCAGGCAGAATGAGGCGTGGGCAGCAGCGCTGTGGACGACTAAACGCCATGGACGACGAAGGCAAAATGGAAGCCTGACTGCGGAATGGCCGACGCAGTGTTGGACTTTCATTGTTTAGCTGCTGCGTATGCACACACATACACACACACACACACACACACATGCAAACTTACACTCATATACATAGACTATATGTAGCTAGTTTGCGCATGTCCGTTGGCCAAATATCTCAGCAGCAGAGGCAGCATAGTCGGCAGCAGGAGTTGCCGACGGCAGAGCAGCTTTATGCACTGGCCCTTGGATTATATAGTAGTCGATGGATGCAGCTATAAGCATAAATTGGAAAATTTGCAATGCAATACAAACACATTGCCTAACATTCGATTGGTCCAACGGGGTGTGAGTGAGGTGGGTGCCAGGGACAATTACATATGCAGGCATGTCGGTTTTGGGCTGCGGCATTGATAGACAGCAGACAATGTGCATCACCCACACAGGTTTGCAGTAATTAATCATTTTTATGGATTATTAATGGATTTGCCAGTGCCTTTGTTGGTGTGTGTTCTCCGTTTACTTTTGTTTGCCTGTGTCGCCTCATTTACGTATTTAAATTATAAATTGCTGGCGATTTGTTTTAGAGCACAGATTAGTGGCATTTATTGAATTTCGATTGTGCCACGAGAAATCGGATTTGATTTATAGCGAATGTTGCTACACCTTGTCAATTTGCCAGCCAACCCGTTCGTATTCCTGCCACAAGCCAAACACGCGTTAAACGTTCTCAAATGGGACCTCATAAAGAACACAGACGACAAAAAAAAAGGGAAAAAGGAATGAAAAAAAAAATAAACCCAGACGACAACACCGATGATAGGCCATAAGCTGAAAAATCGAGTTGAAACAAAAAGAAAGACTGAAAAAATTACAGACCTTAATAATGTCCCGAAGCTTAGATACTCTGTTCATTTTTTATGGTGATATTTCATGTTGTATTTACTTGAATTTTAGTAACGTTAAATTAAACTAAAATTTACATCCCTAAATTTTTTTTTAACAGAGAATTAATTTGCATTTTGCTTAGGTATAAATTAAATACAATATTACTAAGAAAAGTTTTAAAATATTCAATAAGCTTAAGAAAAGCATCAATAGTAAGATAAATTGGTTCCTGAAAGGTTTATTAAATTTAATCTCTATTATGGAATATTATAAATAAAATAAAATAAAATAAAATGATATAAAATATAATCAAGATTTTGCTTAGCTATTTGCTATCTTAAAAAATCAAACTTTATTTCCAAAAAAAGAACAACCTCAAACAACAAGGGTGTGTAGCAAAGCATCTGAAAAATCCTTGTAAAAAAAGCGATTGAAGAAAAAAGATAAAAAAAAAAAACAGACACTATCTCAACCCTCTTCCATCTTCTGCAGTTTCTTTTCAATAGTTTTTTAATGTTGTTCCGGTGCTCTGTCTAGTCGGAGAGTTCCGTGTAGATGTCTATATGTTTGTCTGGCTTAGCTGCTGCTTCTGCTTGTGAGTTCATTCAGCTGTCTGAGACAATATTTGTACGCCGCATACATTGGGTCAAGTCCAGGGGGATGGGAACGGGAAACCAAGTAGATTTAATGGGTTGGCCAATGTACACAAGGAGACGCAAAAGGAAACTGAAACCCTTTGGAAGCTATTTTCTTGGCTGCTTGCTTTAATTAAATGCAAGTTGACTTAGACCCTTGTGCATTTTCAACTTGTATTTAAATGAGAATAACACAAACTTAAACTGGAATCCCATGATGCAGACGCTTGACTAATTCAATAATTTGGTGCACAGGTCCAGTGCAAATATTTGTAGCTAGCATGAAAATGCAAATTGAATTCAACTGCCCACGCCAAAAACACATCCGAGACCCCAATTTAACATGGCGTCTTCAGTTTGCAGTCATGGCCAAAAAGTCGCAAGCGTGGTTGGATGGGTGGGTCAAACGAGATCCGCACCCGAAAACGAAACCCGCATACCAACTTGGGATAGTTGTGACTTTTGTCTGGCGCACGAATGAGAATGTGGGCTTGGCTTTTGTAAAAAGGGAGGATGGGTGTTCGATGGCAGATCCCTGGACAAGGGTAGCACTAGCACCGCATCCCTCACAGTTCTCTGGTGTGGGTGCAATAAAACTTATTTCCTTTGGCTGAAGTGCTATGGCTCTAAACTCCTAACCCCCAAAACTTGTCCAGCTATCTTTGTGTGTAAGTGTGTGTGTGTGTAAATTGAATTAGTAGACAGTTGAATGTCTGAATTCTGTGCAGAAAATTGAATAGTTTTAGTTGTTAGTTGGCAAATAATTTGCTTCCTAAATGAATTGAGTTCTTATTCTTCTGCCCCAGTCAAGCCCAAAAAATGTTTGATATATATAAAAAAAAATAAGACAAAAAAAAAACTCATTTTAATTTTCTCGTTTCTCGTTTATTGTTGATTTTTATGCTTTTGTTTGCGTTACTCAAATTTTACCCGCCTTTGTTCATCAAAGTAATTAGTAAAAAACTCTGAAGGACTTTCTCTCATTGCTGACCAGCTTTTGTTAGACGAGTTGCCGAGCCACTTTTTATGTTCATTATGTGTACATGCTGCTTATTTGATTTCTGCATGTAAATTAGTCGACTGAGGCCATTTGTTGAATGAATTCAAGCTGACTCTGTTTTGGAACCGAGAAACGCCCCAAGAAGAAGCCAAAAACTGAAATCTATTTACACAAAAACATGGCAACATATAACAAAGTACCCGGACTCCCCACCAACCGGGAACCAGGAGCTGCTGCTGCTGCTAAACGTGTAAGCCGAGCGGAGGTCCTTGAAGCGAAGCATGAGATGTAATGCAAAGTTGTCCACGTTTCGGGGTAAGGCAGCACAAATATGTTGACGATGATGGCAACGACGACGGCAACGACGACGACGGCGCCATGGCGCAGATTATAATTTCAAAAGCGACGAGCAAAGGGACAACGCAGAGGAAGTGGATTGGGTATACGGACACACTGGCGACAACGCAGCACCAAGGACCTTCATTATGCAAGTTGCTGTTTTCATTATTTTCTTGCGCGAACTGCCACTGCCACTGCCACTGCCAATGTTGCTGTTGCCACTCCTGCTGCTGCTGCGAGTGCCAGGGCCACGCCAGATTCCAAACAACTAATCTACATTTGAAGCAGGGCGAGGGGCGCTGGTGGGTTGCGTGGGAGGATCGCACTCCAGCTGCCGTTCCTTGTATACCCTCAACTCATTTAAATTGATTAAAGCCCTATAATGCAGATGTGCCACAGTGTGTAACAGGCAGAAGGAAGATTCCTTTTTTCTTATCCATCTATAATTTCACAGTTGGAAATGCTTAGGAAATCATTTATAATTTAATATGAAAGATGTGTTTGATTTAGATGCAGGGTATCCACGCGTCGGGCTCTGCCGATTAAAATATTCCAGCTTGTTTTATTTTTGCACCCTGAAGGCATTTGCCGAAAGGATTCATCTTACGACATTAGTGACCTCAGCAACTGCGCACAAAACATGCGGCAGTCGCTGGAACTGGAGCTAAAAGGGGAGGGCATTGGGTAATCACGTGTGTGTGTGAGTGTGTGCGGGAGGTGAGTGCGGTCGTCGAGGACGAGTTATGCTTTGTTGTGTTTCTCGAGCGCAAATATAAGTTTGCCATAATGGCTGCCAGCAACAGCACAGCAGCAGCAAGCAGGGGCAAATGGGAATGGGAGACGGCACTTTGCTTGTACCTTGGGGTACAATCTGCTGCAAATACAACAAGCAAGCCGCCCATCCAATCCACCCCATCCACAGAACCACTGAGCAACTTCTACCTGCCTCATCCAGTCGATGCTGCGGGGTGTCAAAGTTGCGGACCATGTTTGGGGGCAGCCAACTCTCCGCAGGTCACACAGTGCTCTCGCATCTCCGGCAGCTCTCGCCGGTCTCGGTGCTCGCATCTTCTGCTGGTCACGTCACGTAGCCGGCGCAGAGAGCTTCTCATTTATTTTACTTAATTGTCAAGTTTGAATTTTGAAAGGGTTGTCAGCGGCCGCCTGTCTCCGCAATCCCCCCCCACACCACGCTCGCCGATGTTAGAAATTTCGCTACGCTTTTGCTTCGCTGCGTTGTTGGGTTGTCAGGGGCAGATTAGGGAGTGGTATGAAGTCGACCAGGCTAAGGAGTGAGCCAAGTGAGCAACGCACTCGCTTGTAAATTACATTGTAGAAGCCCTTTCAGCTTTAAGCAATCTGACTTTTCGAACTAGATGGTACAGGTATACGTAAAAAAACAGATAGTATAACTAGATAGTATAACTAAAAAATCAGACTACTAAAAATTATGTCATTATTTATTTATTGTCAAAATGTTATTAAATCTAGAGTGGCAAAGCTTTTATTTTTCCGTCAAATATTCAGAATATTCAATCATATCAAAAATACTTTCTCCTCTATTTTTGTATTGCTTTAAGCGGGTTTTGTATCACATTGTGCAAATTTCCTTCAGCTTCTCTTCTCCATCACAGAACGTGGAACTGATCCTCAAAAAATAAATTCAATTATTGAGAAAAAAAGTCTGTGGCAGCAGTTGCAAATTTATTATATTATAAAAGGCAGTTTTTTAGTTAATACATGAAAACATATGTTTTATTTTTAACTTATTACTGAAATATTATTAAAATTCTTTCTGAAAATTATTGTAGCAATTTGTAGACAATTCAAATTTCTCCAATAGATGCTTAGCAAAAAAAGAAAAGAAATTATATATGTATATATTAATTAAATATAATATCTAAACATATGTCTTGTTATTTGCAAAAGCTTTTGTAAATTTCATTAATGATTTTTTTAGGGTTAGCCCGCAGTGAAGTTTCTGCAGTTGCCTTGGCCAAAAAGTTGTAAACCAACGTCAGTGCACGCATTTTGGACTGGTTTTCCATTTTCAAATGCTGGCCCCCAAAAGAGGAGAGCTGGCGGGCACAACCGACACCGCGAACTAACATATGAGGCAAGCACACACACACATATACCAAACAAACGGACTGAGGGACAGATGGGCAGATGGACAGACAGACAAAGTTTGAAAACAGCTGCCCGATGTGCAATATAAATGTGGTTTTCATATTTTTGTGGTTCACTTCAGTGTTTCCAGCACTAGATATAGTTTTTAGGGCCAAAAGTACAACCAAACAAACCCAACTACACCCACACACACCCACACACACGCACACACACTGGAGCCCATAATGAACGCCATTCATAAAACTTTAGCTAAATACGAACATTCATTATAAAATAATTTGGCTCCGCAAAGAACGCAAGGTGCAAGGTGCGCAACGGGAGGGGGGGGGGGGGGTCTGTCAACTCAGGGCCGAAAGCGTTGCACAAAATTTACATGCAGAGTGAAAAAGTTATGCACTGAACTAAAAGATAATATCCAATCTATGCAGCAGTCGCCAGTGTGGCGCTCGGTTTCGCAGGACGACACAGGATGGGATACAAAACTGAATTTTCGCCTGACTGACAGAGTTACCCAAAACAGGGCTCGTTTGGAGCGCTGACCAGCTTGCCTGCTGCTTGGTTTTGTGGCAATGGTTGTTGCTTCATTAAATTTCAGTTTTCATTTGGTAACGCCCAAACCAAGCCACTGGCTGCTGATATCCTTTAGCATTAACATAATGAATACGGCTTTGAGTGAGTCTCAAAATGGCGATTGTATTACCATTCTACAAGCTGTCAGCGGCATTTGCGTATTTCAAGAAAATGTCACAATAAATCTTCAACTTTGTGCAAACACCCTCAGCCAAACAAACCTAAGCCTGGCTACGTGACTTAACATAATGAACGGCATTGGGGGCATGCCGCATGGGGCATGGTGCATGGTGTATGGGCAACGAGCAACGAGCAACTGGCGCTGCACTAATCCATTACTAAATTAAACATTACACTAAACATATATAAGGAAATAGCTAGACAGCGTGACGGCAAATGGTTCGAGAGACGCACGGATCTGAGCTTAGGTAACACCAATCTCGGGTAAGAGAGAAGAACCCTTTCTAATTTGGTCTAAAACGACGACTGGTGCGTGAGCAGTATAAACTTTTGTCTGTCAAACAATAAATCATCAGGGCTCGAGAGTGGGAGCTAAATGGGTGGGCATACCAAGAGCTAGGGAGGCAGGGCGAGAAGACCTTTAATTATGGGTAGGCTCAAGTGTATTTGGAAACTAAATACCAATTCCACAAACACACGCATAGGCACAGAGAAACCAAGGACCAGACACAGCTGAACACCCAAAACAATTAAAACCCTTTGCCCTTTGTCGCTTTTTTGGACTTGGCCATTTCATTTGGGCCTGGCCTAAAAAATTCCAAGTAAGCTTAAAAAATTAATGACATCAAGAAGCTGACGGCAGCACTCGAAGGGTAAGCAAAGTCCTTGGGGCGCGTTGCCTGGATCAAATTGCTGTGCAAACTATGAAATTTACATTTCATTTTCGTTTTCAATTTTATTTTGATGGGTTTGCGTATTACGCATTTCTTATTAATGGCCTTTGTTTAACTTTGTTAAGTGCATGCCGGCATTAAAAATTAACCCTTCTGCGGATGCCACATGCCACCAATGATGACATTTGAGCCACTTACTCCTTAAAGCAATCGGCTATTTAAAGTCTCCCAATTTGGCTGCGCGATTTCCGCATTTGATGTAGGAGGAAAGTGCACATTCGTATTTGAGCACACATATTTTAATTGCACTAATTGCACATTTTCTAGTAAATTAACTTTTATGAAAAGTGCAGCGACGGCCAGGACATGAAGGACATGCCTGACAAGAAGCAGCGAGCAGCAAGCAAATCATAATTTTAGAATTTTGATAACATGCAATATAAGAGAAAATTGCGAAGCTCAGTTTATTTATGACAGGGGGGGGGGTGGGGGGTGTGTGTGCCAGGAAGCAACAACTCTGTTGGCTCCTCTAATTTCTAAAAATCATATTCATAATTATTATTTTAGCAAGCGAAAACTAAAAGTTGCCTTTGTGGCAAGCCAAACGACACAGCTCTCAGTCGATTAACTTTACTCCTTTCTCCACAATACCAACCGCACCCAGACACCCCCCCCCCCCCTGCAACAAGGCCCCGCCCCTGCCCAGCCCTCAGCAGAGCTGCGTTGAGCTAAGCTGAGCTGAGTGCATGAAGTTTATCCGCAAAGTTGCTGCAGCATTTTGGAAAGCACTTTGGAACAGCAGCAACAACAAATTAGAAAAGCATTTTCCCAAATGTTCGCCAGGAGGCATTTGTGGACTGAGCTTTCTAAATGCAATGTTGCAACAAAAAAAACCAAATAATAATAAACAAATGAAAGAGCTTGCATAATGATAATAGTTAACAAACAGCAAGTGCAACACTGAAGCTTAATATTATGTGAGTTACCCTGTTCTAGGTGGCTTAACCTGTGCCCTCATAAACAGGACCCATTTTGGAATAACCTCGAACCTGGAAGGCGCACGCGTGCTGCTCACACTTAAGGGTTGACCTGGCCTGGCATATCCCAAATCCAGATAACAAAGAGCTTCAGCTTGAAGTATGCCTATGCCCAAATGGGTTAGATCAATTAACCCTTGACTTTTAACACGCGTCGCATCCCAAAACGGGACAACCCCAAATGAAACCACCCCAAAATTAACTTGATGAACTTCTGGGTGAATAAAATAAACCTAGAATTAGGGGTTATAGCTATACGTTCTTAAGAAATTTAATCTGATCCGCTAGACTATTTTAAATATTTTCTAAGTTCTGCATTAGCTTATTTACTCTAGCTGAGTTTTTTTTTCTAGTTCGTTAGCATCATTATCAATAGCTAAAACTAGTTTGACAGGTTTTCGGTTCCCATGCAACAGCAGCAGCTGAGGATCCTCATCTAATGCCTAATGCCTAATGCCCAATGCTTAATGCCTGTGCACCCCAGTCCGAATTATTTGAAAATGTTTTGTGAACCTTTGTGACCAAAAAAATGTGAAAAAGGGTGAAAAGGTGAGGCGTTTTTCAATGGTCAGAAACAAGTTTGAAGACATCAAAAGGCTGCCAAGATCTTCCTTTATTAATTGTCACACCGAACAAAAGAAGTTTAGAGTTGGAAAAATCGATTCTGTTTTTAAGAGATAAAACTGGTTGCCCAAACCAAAAAAGTAGACTGGCAGCCTCTGAGCTTTTCGCTCATCTGTGATCAGTTTTACTTTGCCAGCGAACGCGTCGTGATCGCAATGGAAACGCGCAAAACTCTCGCTTTGAATTTTTGTGGAGCATATTGAGCTGCGGAACACCAAGGAGCTGTCAGATCGGTAAGACTTACAAACTGTGCCATATTAAAGTTTTGGTTTTGGGTCAACTTGGCTGCAGAATACTGCAACATGCTGGTCAAGTTTAAAGGGCACACTTGTGGCGAACCGCAGCGCCAAAAACGAAAACATACAGCGACGAAAAAAAATTAAAAAAGGTTACAAGGTTATTCAAACGTCCTTCGCCTTCGTCTAAAGCGGCACACAAAAACACAAAAAAAAAAAAAACACAAAGTAGAAAAAAAGCCAACGGACAACCAAAGCAAAACACAAAACGCAGCATGGGAAACTCACAAAGTACAAAAAAAAAAATAACAAAAAAGTGTTGCCACTTTTCTTTTACTTGCGCACACATTTCACATATTTTTCCGCTTTTCCTTTTCGCTTGCCGCCTTTTTTTTATAGCCATGCAACACTGCAAATTTCGCAAAAAATAAATTTTCTAACAACCCAAACAAACAAACAGCAAAAAAATATATCAAATCCCAGCCAGACCCCACAAAGTCACTCGAAAAAATCAGCTACCCGTGCGAGTGTGCCAGTGTGTGTGTGTGTGTGTGTGTGTGTGTGCGTCTGTGTTGATATGTGTGGGTGCTTTCTATATGTTATAGAAAAAATATTAAATGTGAATGAGTTGTTTGCTTGTTGCTTACTGTCAGCTGCAGATAATTCACCTATACGCCCTTGGACTTTGACCTCCGACCTCGATCGAATTGATTAGAAACTTACGTCGAATTCCGACAGCATTTTTATTTTGGAATTAATAGCGTTCGAAGCCTTTTTATGATTTACTACAGTTACTAAAGTGGGTCAAACAGTAAAGAATATTAGTGTGTTATTTAATGAGGATTATAATCCTATAATCCTATTAAAAAACCCCTTTTAATAGACAAATGAAATCTCTCTCTAGTTGCTCATCTAAAAAATCACTCAAAAAATCAATCATCAGCTTGAAAATGTTAAAGTAGGACCTAATCAGTAAATCCTATGTTGTTTAGTCTACTTAAATAAACAAATTCATATTTATAAAAGTATTTCAGTATTTCCATTATAAATCATAATAAATACTAAATAAATAAAAAAAAAACAGATTACATTTCCAATGTATTTAAACCATTTTACCATTTTCATAATTAAAATATCTGTGTGCCATGTTCAGTATTTGGAATTTTTTGTACAATTGCCGATTAAGAAGATTATAAAAAACTATGCCTCATTAAAATTTCAAATGCTATGAAATTTTTTTTTAGTTATTTTATATAATTGGATGAAGTGCAACTTAAGTACTTAAATGAATAGCATATTCTGACGTAGAAACAAAAATCCTTGGACGGGATAAGGCTGAAGACTTTTCTTTTTAGCAATGCAAGCGGGATGTGGGCGGTGGGGGTGAGGCAGCTGCTGGCCAAATCCGAGTTTGGGACTGTCAAAAAAAGAAACACTTCTGCAGCAAGCACCCGATTGGCTTTTGCCACGCACACAAAATGTGCATATAGAGTGCAACTTTTAGCACCAACCGAATGCAGTTGCATGTACACACACACACACACACACAAGCAAGCAGGCACACACACATACACACATGCAACACTAAAAACGCAGAGTAGTTAAAAAGAGTAGTAAGTGAATATTTGTTGTACATAGGCGAAAAGGAAAAAGAAACAAAAGCAAAAAAAAAAAAAAGAAAATAGCAAATACGAAAAATCCAAAAAGCGTTTGTAGAAAAATGCACTTTTTCAGGGTGTGGCAGCAGCATGCACATAGCGGCGACGCCAGCGTCTACGTCGACAGCGACAGCAACGCGATGCATTAGATTTTGAGCCAGAGCCTAGCTCGAGCCCCAAAGCCTTGCAAGCCAAAATGGCTGCTCGAAACTCTGCCCGTAGTTGTCCGTGTGGAAATGCAAATGCAGTTGCAAGCACCGAGAAACACACATACATAGCTACACACACACACACATACCCACACCAATAGAAATATGTGCACATAGATATGCAGTAGCCTGTGGGGCAGAACGGAGGTGGGGTAGCAGTAATTTTTAGTTGGTGCAAGCAACACAACAACAATGAAAATAGCAACAAAACGCAAATGCATTTTTCACTCCCTTTTTTCCTGATCGGTATATAGGGCCCTGCCCCTTTGGGAGCGCATATGTAGATGTGCGTGTGTCTGTTTTGTATCCCTATTTGATATCCTAAAAAAGTACACAAAATTTTGGTGCGCAAGCAGCGCTGTCAACGCAAGCGGCGAGCAGCGACGTTGACAGCACAAACACGCCCATGTTTTATGTACAAGCCGAGGCGTCTTTTACATGCGCAGCTACAGTCACACTGTATGCGTGTGTGTGTGTGTGTGTGGAATGGCAAAAAAGGAAACAAAAAAGCGAGATGCAAAACACTAAAAACTAATGCGCGAGAAAGAGAAACAGACATTAGAAAACGAAAAGCGTCGCATGGCCCATTTTATGTGTATGTATTGGTGAGCGAGAGCAGTCACCATTGTTGCGCATATACTAGTCCACGAGAGAGAGGCGATAGAAAGAGCGAGCGTGACAGAGGATGAGCGAGCAGGAGAGCAGCAGACGAGAAGGCGACAACGAGGACCACAACGCTACTTATTGTTGTTGTTGTTGTGCCTGCCAGGCAGGCATCAGGCACGGCATAGACGTAGTGTGTAGAAGTAGTTGTTGGTCGCGGGGTGGCGTGGGCGGGCGGTTATTGAGCTACTCCATGCACTTGGCGTGCTGAGAGCGCGTCTGCCAAAGAGAAAGAGAGAGAGCGAGAGCAAAAGTCGAAGAGGAACGCAAGCGAAGAACTTGAAATGTAAAAGTACTTTAAGTCTCAGCAATCCAGTGGATCGTGACAGTAGTGTCTTGAGCTGCTCAATAGATTTATGTCTAACTGTAATTTCTTAAGCCAGAAATCGCCCAGAAGCTTGTTTGCTCTCTCAATCGGTTTCTCCTTCTCGCTTGCTCTCCGCAGCATGTTGCTATGCGTTACTCTTTTTTGCACATTTGTATATTCTATGTACACGACGGCAGCGACGATAATGACGAGCGACGACACCGAGCTACGAGATTCGTACTCGAACTTCACGTTAGCTAAACAAAAGGTTCTGAATTGTTGTTGCTCTCCTTTTTTGCTCGCATTTTATGTACGTTCGTGTGCATGCATACTTATGCGTATATTTACATATGCACGCTTGTATTTAATATATCTCGCTCCCATCTAATATAAATATGTATGTATGAATGTATGGTTAAATATCTGTGGTTTGTTGTGGGACATCTTAAGCAGCTGATGCTGTGTAAGTGCGTATGTATGCAATAGTGCAATATGATGAGCATATATATGTATATAGCACACAGGCAATTATAGTTTTGTATGCCTTAAGTAAGAAAACCAAAAATTGTTTTATACGATTATTATTATAATAAACTTGATAATATTTAAATAGTCGTTCCATTTTAAATATTTTTTTTTTGTTTGGATTTATGAATTCAATCACTTTCTTGCATTATATAAAATACCCGTCTTATTATTAAACTCTTTAAATGCCAACATTAAAACATTCTAAACGCAAAAGATTGTTTTTCTATTTAAAATTTAATGAAGATTGACATTTACAATTTACTGAATAGGTTAAAAAAATTGTGTGAAATAAAAATAATAATTAAAACAGACATTTTTGTCAATATTTAGCTAATATTATAGAAGAATCGGTGTTAAATTCTTTAACTATATTTATGTAATTCAACTAAAACGAAATCTTATTTTAAATAACCTCTGCAGCATTATTTATATTGCTCATTAACATCTGAAATTAATTGCATTATTAGATAAAAACAAACAATATTTCCTCAAATTCATTTATCTTTTTTGATATTGAACATATCATAATAATTCGTATTTTATTTAAGAGAAATGCAACTTATCTGAAAAAAGATAGTGCAACGACTGAAATAAATCTAAAGAAAAGAAGAATAAATAGTATCAGGTGAATTTATTGAATATATAATATATTACTTTAATCGCGGCAGTTAAATTTTATCATATAATATTTCCAACGAATTTCAAGCTCAAATCTAAACAAAATGTGCAAAAATGCACGGCATTCAATTCAATTTCATATAAATTAAAGACAATTTTATATGGTCAGATTAATAATCGCACACAAACACAAACAAAACATCAATGCACACACACACACACATACACACACACACACACAGATTGTGCACGAACAAGCTGCTTGTTATGGTTGGCATTGTTTTTGGCAACAGCCACATCGACATCATCCACATGGTGGATTCGGCCTGGCCATCTCATAATAAACGTAACTATAATACAAAATAAACACATACGCAAAACAATCTAAATATGGCGAAAATTTATGTATTGATTTTCATTAAAATTATTATGGCTGTTTCGGTTTAGGATGCTCGCTGTGCTCAGTGCTCGGATCGCAGTGTGTTTTTGGCTTTTTGGGTTGAGGATTGGGGCAGCTGTTCCCGTTTCTCGACTGGCTGTGGCGTTTTTCCAATTTGGCCTCCGTTGGGCGTCCTGCAAATTGAAAATTTCTGCAAAACAAAACAATGCAACGAAGTGCAGTTAGAGAGCGGAGTGCGGCGGGCAACAACAGTCGCCGGCAAGTGCATCATTTTTCATCAAAAGCGAAGCAGAAGTGCGGAGGAAGGAGTGTGTGTGGTGTGTGTGTGTGTGTGTGTGAGGCAAGGGGCAAACAACCAAAAACCATTTGGCCTAGCCTTAGGCCTCGGGCAGAGTTTTGCATTGGGTTATGCATCATAACTATAGCTATATTGAGCGCGTGGAGGCTGAGCTGCATAAATCTATAGATTGCAACGGCTGCCTGGAAATGCCTCCCATAGCTGCTGCCATTGTTGTTGTTGTTGTTTTTGCTGCGACTGCTGCTGCTGTTGCACCTTTAAAATGCAATTTATGCACGTCATCTGCGCTGCCCTAAAATCCATTTTAGTCCAGACCAGCCAACACCTAAACACAACAAAATACACCTACTCATTTCCTAATCCCATTCACAGGCCTCTTTTCTAGCAAGTTCTTGAATAGATTATTTTAGCTAAGCTACATAATTTGACTTTACAACATCTCAATTACTATATTTCAGTTTAGTTTAATTATTTTAAATCCTTTTATTCCTGTAAGATACAAATAACTTATTGAGAAATATTGTAGTCATTTTGTTATGAGTAATTTATGTGTCAGTGTACAAAAACTTCGAAGCAATTTTAAATCTTTACCCTACACATTGTTGTTTATGTCATACTGTGGGTGTGTGTGTGTGTGTGTGCAATGCGTTTTTCGAGCTCTTCTATTTGCATTGTCGACCAGCGACGTCGACGCAGACGTCGACAGCGGCATGGGAGGCTGACGTCTGCAATGTTTGCCCTTCTGGTTTTATTGTGCATCGTGCATTGAGTTCGAGGTCCTGGACAGAATCATGTTTTTGCCAAAATGCATTTTCATACGCCACGTAAGCCGTCCGCCCATGTACATTGTGCATGCATGCGGGAGGCCCTGTATACAAAGTGCCCCATTCCAGCTAAAACAGTAGCTCTAACTCCAGCTCCAACTCCAGCTCCAGCTCCAGCTCCTGCTCCAACTCCAGCTGCAGCTCATATGTGAACGCATCCAGTACATGGATCTCTCTATGTGCAGTGCAATGCACTTTTATCTATCTAATCAGACCAGAGAGACAGAGACAGACACCCAGAAAAAAGAGATAGAGAGAGAGAGAGAGGGGGAGAAAGTGAGAGAGAGAGAGAGGGAGTCGGGCAATTCTTGATGATGAAGAGCGATGGATTTAAATTTAATTAATGTATTTCCGGCTCTGATTGGCGTCCTGTGGCCACACTCATTTGCCAGTTATGCGTATATAACTCTATTTATCTATGCTAATTTTTGCCTACCATTTCATTGATTATATTGAGCCAAATTTCATAGATTTAATTTTCAGCAGCTACAGGCTCTTTTGAAACCCCTTACATAAGGTGGTAAAATACTGAAGTTTATTTGACAAATGGCAATATATAAATATTCATATATATATATTAGAAAACATTAGATTTTCACCCATTTTTTACGAAAGACTAAATATTTGCTAATTTAATTATGCTGCAAAAAGTTCACTTCAATTTATTAGCCTGAAAATGACAAAAATCAACTAAATCTAAAACGCAGTCACAGTTCACTTGAATTCAAAAAAACTAATGTGAAAAATATTCGAGGGCAAAAAAACCAGAAACATGTTGCTGAATATACTGCAAATACTGGCAAAACAGTTTCCGTTGCAGTCTAATATTTTTTCACAAAGCCCGCCAACTCGATGCACTTTTCCGCGAAGAGCTAATAAGAGCGGACAGCAGTGATGAGGAGGAGGCTGTGCAAAGCTCCTGGAACTGGGCACTGGGGTCATCCACATTGGCTTTGGGCTTTGTCTTTGACTTTGCCATCATCAGCCATCGCTTTGACTCTGTTAACGAACCGAATTTTGTTCTGTGTACTCGACTCCATTTGAATTGATCTTTTTGGTGGATTAGAGACTGCTTTTATGAAAGTTCTAAATGCGTCTGCATTGCTCAATTGCAATTTAATATATAAAGAAAAGTTATGAAATGATTTAAGTGTTTCTTCTTTATCTTTCGAAAAGTTAACTTTCATTCATGAAAATAATGAAACATTTTAAAAATTAAAAAAATCTTGTTTTACAATTGAAACAACTGTGCTGAATAAAGCAGTAATTTTTCGAAACATGCTATTTGGCACAGAATAGATGAAATGATTAAAGACATTTTATAAAAATAAATATATTTTCGATATACAGCAATAACAATGGAATTGATGGATCACATTTGCTAAATATTATTAAATAATTTACAATAAAATTTATTGATATTGCCTTTGTGACCAGTATTAAATGCAACTTAAAGTTATTCAGATATTCTGCATTTTTGGAAGCTTTCTCAAGCCCCGTTTCCATAAGCAAAAATCCCAAAAAAAAATTGTCGAAGTGAAAAGCAAACTGCATTTGTTTATCATTCAGCACCCAAACTCCAGCCCATTACAAATACTTCGCATCAGTTATGTTCTCTCTGTGTGTGTGTGTGTGTGTATGAGTGTATATGACTACATTCTGTGACTCTTTCCACTCGCTGCTGTCGCTGCTGCAATTCTTCCAAAACAACAAACTAAGAGCAAACAGCGCTGGCAGCCATGGCAACAAACTGAAAAATAAGCAAAAATCAAAATGCATGGCAACCATTTTGAATAACAAGTGCGCAGCACCAAAAAGCACCAGTCGAACCAGTAGAACCAGTAGCACCAGTAGCACCAGCTTGCACCCTTGCACCTCACCCAACCATGTGGCATGCCAAGCAAAAAGAAAGTAGTAGAGGATTCTGTAGAAAAATGCATTGCGAGTGCATTGCAAGAAAAAATGCAGCCCACGGCTTCCTGCTGCAGCCTACTCCGTAACAAAACAATGAGAATGCAAACCCCTCCCCCTTCCCTCACCCCACACTCTACCCACAATCCATGATGGGCCTCCCTTGACTAACTGCAGTTGGGCACTGTGCACAGGACACACATATATATATATATATATATATATATATATGTACGCCTCCTTAAGCGCCCAGTAAAAGCGACAAAATCAAATGCCGAGAAATAAAATTTCATGCAGAACAAAAGCAGCTAAAAAAAATAAAAGACAAGGCCAATTTTTTCAATACTTGACGGGAACAGGACGAACAGGACGAGCAGGCACGACAAGGATAACGGCAAAGCTGCAGCTGATGTGGCAGCGGGTGTGTGTGTGTGTGTGTGTGTATATATATGTGTGTGGGATATAGGAGAAGCCTATTTCAAAAAATTGAAAATGCAAAATTTCATTTGTGCAGCGCAGAGCGCCCAACGTGTGGCACGACTCCCACCCGTATAGTCCTGCCAGGACAAATGCATTGGAACTGGCAATGTCTGCAGTCTCTATTTGTTGCTGTTGCTGCTGTTGTTTTTGTTGTTTTTATTTTGGTTGCGAGGCCGGCACACCGACAAAGCAATTCTTCAGAAATGAAATGTCCTGCGCCGGCTTTGCCAGCAATGCATTTGCAAACTTCAACATTGCCACCAATTCTGGCTATGGGTGGATGCAGTGGCTGGGCGGAAAACGGAAAATATATGCACGGGTGTCCTTTTTAGGGTGGAACCAAACACAGCAATGGCGACAACTGTCAGCGTCATAAGACTGCACACGAGAGCAGAAAGCATTACAGAAGGTTGAAGACAAAAACTCCTTGCAACCCGCCCCAACCCCCTCCATTAAATAGTTGATGTGCTGGTGGCGGCACAAAAACGCAAACAACAAGTGTGTTGCACATAGAGTGGTGCAAGATTTAACTGGGATAACTTGGCTGAGTTTATCCTCTTTTCAGAACTTTCTTTTATATTCCTTTTAGCTATATTTTATTTAATTAGTTGAGGAAAATTCAAATCGTTTGAGTGCAAAATCAAAAATAAAAAAGGAAACTTTTGTCAAAGTGCGCATTTCTGCTCAGTTATAAGTAAATAGAGAAAAAGAGAAATGCAAGCGAAAATATTTGCCTACAGTTTGCACAGCGCCAAAAAGTATGCAGTATCAAGAAACGCGAGCAAGGGGCAAGAGGCAAGTTATAGCAACCTCTGCCCCACCAGCTGTACACTTGCAACTCGACCGAACTCTCTTCACTCAGCTAAATGAAAAACAGTGCAGCCATCGAAGGCAGCTGGCAACAAAAAAGTGAAAAAAGTGAAATCAAAAACTGCAACTGCGTTGCGCAAGTGGTGGCAACTGGGAAATGGAGTGAGTATGTGCTGATGCTGCCCCTGATGCGGTGCCATCTACTTCGTTCTGTTCCAAGTAAAAAGGCAGCAAGAAAAAATGCAAGCCAAAGGCTGCAGTAAAAATTGCGCAAAACAAAAACTCAACAAAAAATCGCAAATGCAAAACAAAAGCGCACAAAACACACGAGAACTGCAAAGGGGATTTTGCATTCAGGCGGAACGAGCCAAAGGTGGTATCCAAGGACGACGAATCACTGGCCACGTTGCACCACAGTGTACACTGTACACTGTACAGTACAGTACAAGAGCAGCAAGAGCTCCATTGCCAGATGCCGGATGCACATTGTTAGGGCACAGGCCGTGGAATTGGATTGGACGTTGCAGCGATGCTGCTGCTGGGGGGATCATTGGGGTCTGGGGTAAGCGGGGGGGGCCACCAAATCAACAGAGCCGTCGTCGAGACGCCTTATGGAGAGGCCCAGTGCCAGTCAAGGATGCGGGAATGAGTCGCGAATGGAAAAAACCCATACAAATACAAAAAAAAAAAAAAAATACAAATAGAAACTGCGACAACTGAGGGAGGCCAGTGTGCAACTTGAAGATGTGCGCGGCAGAGAATTCTGCATTTTGTATTTATTGCAGTTGAATGCTGAATGGGAGGATGTGTCAGGAGTAGTAGTAGATGGGGATGGAGGGGGAGGGGGAGGGGGAGCAGGTGGATTGGCTGCATTTGCTGGCTAGGCGACTTGGTCACGTACAGATAAAAAACACGCGAAATGTTAAGCTTGGCAATTTTTTGCAAACGTCTGGCGGTGTGTGGTGCGGTGCGTAGTGGTGCGATGTGGTGTATATTGTGGGTTTGTTTTTTGGGGCGTTCGCAAGGCTTAATACTGTGTGGCATTTGTCTTGAAACTGAAACAACAGACGTCGTCGCAGTCGCAGTCGCAATCGCAGACGCTGAAAAAATGCATAAAACGTTGCAACAAAAGTGACGCAATGCTGAAACTGGAGTAGGAAGCAGGCATGTTGTGGCATGGAGCGAACGCAGCAGCAGCAGCAGCTGCAACGTTGATTTGATGAACATTTCGCAGAACGTGGCCAGGACAACGTCTGCTTGGCCGCTAACGTGCCGATGTCTAGCCTGTAATATGCAAAAACACTACGTTCAGACTTTTGCCTTGAGGGAAATTTGGAGCTAGCTTTGGCAAAGCCCCCCCAAAACCTACAACCCCCCCCCCCCCCCCGTGCAATGCAATTTTTCTTCATTGTAATTTGGCCGTAGACATGGGAGGACAGGACAGGATAGTACAGAACCAGGACAGGGGTTTCGTTGGTTGAACGGCCGTTGCACTGATTCTCCCAACCAAAAACTATGACGGAGCAGTGGCCGGAGGACGGTGGGAGACATCTGTGCCTCGCATGCAAATTATGAATGTGCAAGTGGAGTGTGAGGGGGAATCGCGAAATCGTCATGCGGATAGGATGCCTTCTATGACCAGTGTCCATTGTAAATTTGCAATTTTTGTCGAGTGCTGTGCCGTTGCTTTGTTTCAGATTGGTTTCCGCGGGACTTGGTTAGAAATTGCAAAAGAAAAGCCAGAGTTGGAGATTGGAGAAGGCAAAGTCGAAAAAAAAACAATTGGCTACGCGGCATGAAACAATTTTTTGGCCAAAAATGCATTTTGATGTAGTCGACAGACTCAGCTGAGATGTCGAGTGGTAGCAACAAGAAGAGAAAAGGCTGCATATTTTTTGGTCTGTGAGTGGAAACATCGGAAAAAAAAGCGATGCATGTTTTTTTTTTTAGTCGGCTTTAAGTATTGACAATTCGCTTTAGTCTTAGTGCTTTGGGATGTCTTTTGTTAAGCTCTCTCCAGCTGACTAATCTGAATGGATGCACTCTCCAGAGGCAGACACAGTTAAATTGCTGGTGGGTGGTGGTTGGTGGGTGGCACAAGAGGCATGGCAAATTGCCATTATGCTCACTCAATCATGGCAATTGCAACGAAACAAAAGTTATGCCAGAGCACACGCAAAATTTATATAAATATGAGTTTTAGATATAACAAAAACTTTACCTTGCCTGCTCTCCCTTTCTCACTCACTCACTCACTCTCTCTCTCTCTCTCTCTCTCTCTCTGTCTGTCTTTCCTCTATTGCCTGCTTGTGTCTCTGCTCTGTGCAACTCGTCCCTTGCCAGGGATTTACTTAAGCTCTTTTATCATATGCAACTGCAAGTTATTCAATTATTTTAATGGAATATTCGCTTTGGTTTTTACTAATATTACAGAGCTGCCAGCCAGATGCCTTCAACTAGTCCCCATCTGCTCCATTCCATTGCTGGTGAGTATTAGATAAAGCATTTACTACAAATGCAAATTGAATTTTGCTGAATTCGTTATTAAATGCGCATTTATCAGCCTGTCAGCAACATCAATTTAGAAATCAAATTAATCCGAGAATAAATGGGCTCTTCTCGAATTATGTTTACACAACACATGATAAATTCCTCATTTCGGCAAAGAAATAAAGAAAACTTGCTTAGTTGATCAATTTTTCGAAAATCGAGTAAGCTTTTAATTTTTAGTAACTGATATCGACAATATGATCTTTTTACGATATAACAACTGAATTGCTTTGGTGTTGGTAAACCTAAATAACACGCTAATTATATAGAAATAGTAAGTTTATTTTATATATTTTTTTCATTTGCTGTATTTATAAAATGCCGATTGCGACTTTAAACGAAACAGCTGCACATTTTTAAATTAAATCTGCGGATAGTTATATATAATACATAAATAAACAAATAAAAAAAACATCACAACAAATTCTAAAATACAAAATAAAAATTAGATCTATTATGTATGATTAATCGCTCTTCCTGTTGGGGAGTTCTTTTCTGAAAGTCTTATTTTTAACTAATAGAGACAATAATTTAATTTATGAAACGGAGCAAAAAAAAAATAAACCATATTCTTAGACAGATCACGCCACTTCGTCCATCTTCTATTTTTTTGTCTATCAAGAACCCAAATAACTAATTATTCTGCTCACACATTTCCTTGCAAACATATTATTTAAATTGATTAAAACAATTTCAGAGCGTAATAGAGGGAAATAATTGGCAATGCAAGGGTCAAACTTTAATTTGGGACAACTTAAATGTGCGGTTAATCGAACCAACTGCAAAGTAAACACGGGAATGCAAAATGCATGGGCTCCATCAGAAGTTGCACAGGAAATGCGATGGTCTGGTCGAGTCTGGTGTGGCCTGGTCTGGTCGGGTCGGGTCTGGTGCAGTCTGGCCTGGTCATTAGGCGCCTAGTCAGCGGAATGGGGGCCCAGTGAGAGGCTGAGGATTCACTTTGGCCAAATGCAAAATTGTCAAATATTTGCATAGGCAATTTAGCATGCGGCAGGCGCGCAAATAATTACAAAAACGTACAGAAAACAAATAACTAATAGAAATGAATGAATGGAAATCGTAGGCCGCATTGCAATGAAAATAAATGCGAAAAAAGCAGCAAACGCCGCATTGTCGAATCATTGAAAAGCGTTAAGTAAATAAAAGGGTCGCAAAATAAATACAAAAGACCAGCAACAAATGCAGGCTTTGAAAAAATAGAAAAATATACTAAAGATATATATATATATATATATATATATATGTGACGTAATGTTCTGTTATATGATAATGATGTACATTTTTAATTAGTGCCTGAAAGTAGACAAATTGCAAATAATACGCAAAAATTCGAAGAGAATTTTGTAGAAAAACCAGGAAACAAAACAAAAAAACAGTCACAGGTGAAGAAGTATTGCAAACGAGAGAAATGTACAAACACATATATATATATATGTATAAATATGTATGGGTATGTATGTACATGTGTTTGTATGTGTGTACATATGCAGTTTTTACCAGCAGCAGGACGCAACTGCAGCTGACAATGCAGTTTAGAAAATGGCTGCAGCTGAACAGCAAACAAAACCAAACCAAAAAACAACACAAAAGACAACAAAACCAATGCGAAACACAACAACAACAAATAAAAGTGCACTGCAACAACAACAAACACGCAATGAATGCAGCCAATGATTTTTGCCAGTGTTCATGGTTCACTGTGAAATATGGTCGCCTGTCATAAGATCAAATGATATAGGGGGGGGTAGGGGATGTGTGGGAGTATTTCTCTGCTGGTTTTATTGCCACTGTTGCTGTTGTTGTTGTTGTTGCTGCATTGCTGCTGCTGCTGCTGCTGTTATCACTTTAAGACTAATGCACAATTTTATGACGGCTTCATAGGTTCAATTTGTGAAACCCGTGTGCAAAAATGTTCGGTTTTGGGTTTTTGCTCAAAATCAAGATTCAAGTAATTTGCATGGCATTTAGTCAGACAGCAAACCGGTTTGCCTCATCTTGAGGCAGCCATCCAGCAGCCTCCAACATGACTTTCAAATGCATTTGCATCAAAATGACAGTCTGGCAAATGGGAGGCATGCCATGGAGTGTTCGTTTCGCACTGCTAGTCATGCATGTTCCCGCATACACGCAAACACACACACAGACACACACACACACACACACACACACACACATCGAGAGATTGTCCTGGCAACGTCATATATCGTCGCAACATCCGTTGTTCAATGTGATTTTTTGGACCAGCACAAACGAACCTACCATGATGGAGCTTTGCGCTTCAGCTCCAACTCTGACTCTGACTCTGACTCCAGCTGGTGGGTTTGGCCATGGCTGCTACGGCAATGGATCATGGGTCCTGCACCGCTCGTCGACCGTCTATTCATTTGAAATGCAATTTCAAAATTTTTTCCACAAACTTCTTCTGCAACTCAAACCGCCCGGTTGGCCCAGCCCAGGCCCCCTCCCATCCCGTTGCATGCCAAAAAATGCATTTTAGGCACCGGCTCGGCTCCTCTGCACAACGACAGTTGCTGGCAAATGCATTGGCTGTGCAACCAGGAGCCGCAACCGAACCCAAATCCGACACCAAAACTGGCAGGCCCACATTTGATGTACAATATTTTTAGTGGCAGTGCCAGGACTCTGGCTTTTTTTTCCAATGTGCTGCAAAAAATTGCAATCTAGACAAAAATGCAACAAAGGCAAAGAGCTGGGCGTACATATTCACATCAGCGCTTTGTCTGATCCAAATCGATATGAGTGTATCTACATGGAGCATGTGTATGTGTGTGTGTGTACGTACAGATACCTAGCCAGCTTATTGGAGTGTAGCAATATCCACCTCCATTGTTTTCCGTTAGAGAGATCAAAACATCGTTAATTTTCCTTAAGTAAAATGAATAAAATTTAAAGTAATAACATGCAATTAATTGGAAATCAGCTGAAAATATCCAATCATTATACAAATATATATATATATAAATATATAATAAAATATATAATAATTCAAGCATTTGATTTTTAGATAGTACTCGACAAAATAAGTTTCAGATTGTTACAAACATCGTTATAATTATTAATTATTAATTAGTTTTAAAATACTGCGTAAATTGTAAAAGTAGATTTTTACAGGGTATAAGTAAGTCGTAATCCAATAATATTTCGCTGTTTATATGTGCATGTAGATGCATCTGCATTCGTTTGGCGCTTGCTGTGGTAAAAATGCAAATTTTTTTTTTAGCCATCGCATCGAAAAACGAGTATTGCAAAATTTGTGCATTGCAATTCAAAGCCTGAAAATTTCGTTTCGGAAAATGCATTCTGGTCTTGACTGCATGCATGCCCCTGTTAGATGGATTGGCAGCTGCGACATTCCAAGAGAATTGGTGGGGGCGTTGGCTCTCAATTGGGAACTATGACAGAACTGACAATTTAAAGCTTTAGGCTATTTCAAGTCATCAAAATTTAGATCGAAATCGTCCAGGGAGATCCAAGGCAGACGGCTGAACCAATCGACCATTATTTCATTAGGAAAGTCAACCCCAAAAGGGTAAGTGACAAGTCCTACAATTAATTGACCGGAACAATTTCATAAAACTAAAAATTGCGAAATTTACGTTTACGGCATATAATAAATTACCCGATCCCAGCTTTGTCACGTACCCAAGGCATCCGCCCCACACCAAAAGCACGCAAATTGTCAAAAAAAAAAAAGGTCTCAAAAAAATTTGCCAAAATTAAAAGTGATCCCAAAGCGTTCCGAAGTCAGGGAAGATGCAAACCGAATTTCAAATAATACAGCCTAAGGCAATGGTAAATTGTTGCAAGTTAAATTAATGATGTTTAATAAAATTTGCCAGGGGAAGATCGGAAACGGAAGGTGGGGGGAGCAACCCTTAACATTTTTCGAATCTTTCTAATTAAGAAATTTATTCTCTTCTAAGCTCTGTTGACCGCCATTTGCCCTGGCTTCCTTTTTAACTGTGTGCACATAGCAAAGAACAGCAGCTGCTTTAACCCTTGAAAAGCATATATACTCTCACACACACTCACACACACACACACACTTTTACATACAATCAGGACACATCTTGTGGTCCAGAGTCCAGCATGTGGACTGCCATTGTATGCATTGAAATAAAATAATAGTAAAAAGTTAAAATTCTATTCAAATTGTTTGCTAGCTGAAAACAATGTAATTTCATTTTATTTGAATATAAAATAGCTGACCAGCACACTCTCTGTCCCCGCAGTCCTCACACAATTGCCTCCTCACAAGTCCAAGCCCCTCCCGAAGCCCATCTAACCACTACAATACCCATTCCTTGCACATTCTCCATCTTATGTCAGAAATTGCACAAAGTCGTCTTTTGTCTGCACTGCACACACAAACACAAACACACACACACACACACAAATATACATATGCATATTGGGGAGAAGCATCTCTCATATATATATCCATACTGGGAAGCAGTTTCCCACACCCTGGGAAGACCACCCACAGCAGCCTGACCAGAACAAGGTTTTGTATGATTACGTTGGAAACTTTACCGCAGTTCCTCAACTGAACTCAAACTCAGTTTAGATAGTTGGCAAATGTTGCAGGTTGTTCCCTCAACTGCCGCTACCCCTACCCCACTCCGCTGACCCCCCTTCCATTTTGCAAATGCGGTTGCTGTGGGTGTTTCTGGAACTAGCAATAACCTGAACCTGAAACTGAATTCGAGCTGGGGCTGGAATGGGACTGGGACTGGTTGGATGGTTGGGCAGTTTGGTCAGCTCGTGCTTAGCTTGGTTGTATGCTTGGTTTTTATTGAAACTTTTGTTTGCCACGACCGTTGCAAGGAATATTTTGAATTCTCCTTTTTGCCCGCCCAGCTGCAGGCCGGGGCGGGGTTGGCGGGTGCCTTGTGGGCATTGGCTGAATGTCGACTAACCAAATTGTATGATGCAGCTGAGGTTAGACCAAATGCAGTTGAAGCTAGTTAACTACATATTTTCCGGTAACGTAACTGTGGTCTAATTGAATCAAATCGATTTTGGAATATGCTTTTCAAATTTATATGAAGACTTGATAACATTATCTTCCAACATTGAAAGTTTTGTAAAATTTCAAAATATCTTAATTTTCCTAATAATAAATTAAATTCATTAATAACCAAGCCACAAAATCGAAGATTACCATATAAGAAATTTGTGTGACCTTCTGTAAAACCAGTGCAGAATTAAATATAATAATTGAGTAATTTTCCAGTTGAATTTGATTAGTTAATAATTTAAAAAAAAAAACATAAATGGCACCATTTATTTTATTAGGATATCTTTGCAAGTAAACATTTTACATACAAAAAAAAAACACTCATTATTCGACTGTTAGTTACCTGACTCTGGTACAGATCATATAAATATTATTGATTTAAAACCAAACACCCAAAGATAAATATCCAATTTCTAAATATATTTTTAGGAGGAAATTATAATTTTGTCACGTGTACATATAATCTTGGTCAGCAGCAAGAGTCGATTCTATATAGTTATATATATGTATCGGCCTGTCTTTATCTCCTTATTTATTAGACCATTTTCTTAAATGTGAAATCTCTTACTTTAAAAGCAATCTTGATAAAACTTGACATATGACTATATTTATATTATATATATTTATTTGGGACATTGAAAACTCAAACTCTACGCCTACATTGATCAAACTATCATATCATATTGCTGCAGGAGAAGCAATCAGTAAAAATACTTAAGTTATATTATCAGGGTCCACGTAGACATGCAAGATAAACATTCTGATAAAATTTAGATACACAAATGTAGAATTTTCATTTTACAAGGCAGACAAATAAAATTACAAAAGAAAAATCAATTTAAATAAATTAAAATATTTAGATCTTGGTACTTAAATTGATACGAACAGATTGAGCAGGGTATGTAATCCTCGGTGTGCTAAAGACAAAACTTGCTTTCCGGTTTTGTCTTGTTTTTTTATTGCAAATTTCACTCCAAACATTTTACGTTTAATGGAGGAGAAGGCATCCACGTTGTGCATGTGTTAAGCCAGAGATTGAGTACGGAGACAGTCAGAGACGGACTCTCGGACAAATTTTCATATATGCACAAAGAAGTGCACAAAATATGCATATGGGGTGCTCTTAGGAAAGGGGGGGCAGATTGTTGGGGATGTGGGCAATAGCCAAGTATAAAGTCATTTGAATTTGAATTCAAAATTTTCTAATACATTTCAGCAGAAACAATCTAATAACATACACACACAAACACACACATATATATATATATATCTACACACATTTTAACAGAGAAGGAGACACGCAGGACGACAAAGACCAATGCCATGGCAAAAAAGGGACGAATACGAAAGGCGCCACCCACAGACGTGACGATGATCCTTGCCTCAGAGTGTAGGTCCAGTCCAGTGGCCAGTGTCCACTGTCCACTGTGTCCAATGTCCAGTGTTCAGTGTCCTTTATATCCGTGTGCCTCATGCCCGTCACATTTGCACTCGTTTCGAGTAAATGGAAAAGCAAAAGTGTTGTTGCTTCCATTCCAGTGTTAAAAATGTCTGCTTCTTTTGCCTTTGTGTCCTTCAACATTGTCATCGTGAGTCGACGCAGTTCTCGTTCGTCGTATCTTGGCAATAAAATAATGACTCAACTGAACTGAAAACTAGAAATGTGAATTGTAAATGGCGCACACACAGGACACACTCGCCCCTTACACACTCACCCCTTTGCCTACTCACCCCACACAAACACACAAAAGGACATGCCACACGTTACTCTAGGGCGACCAGCCTCTTGCACGTAGCCGGCTTCCTGCCACACACACACCCCCCCCCCTCCCTCTTTCCACCCCATTCCACTGTCTGTGTTTTAAATTGTGCAATTTTATATTTGCAAGTTTCTATGTGGCCAGACTTTTCCCATCTCCTCGGCCACTTTTGGACCATTCCTAAGCTTTTGTAATTGCTGCATCCCGGCGACTGGCCTTGCGCTGAACCCTCCCCCGCTTACCTTTCCCACCATCTCAAACTAGCTTGCCCCACTGCTGCTGCTTCACTTTTGAGCTAACCCATCAGCTTCTACATATAAAGGCTTATACAGACATCCTTATACAGCAACTAGAGGCACACATGGAACTATTTCTAGAATAGCTTTCTCCAGAATTTCGCCAAGATTTAACGCAGTGAGAACTGACCAAATATTCAAATTAAGAAATCGATTAACTTACAAAAATAGAATAATAAAAATTGTATTCATTTTATTTCTATGAAAATTTATAAAATTTATGATTCCACAAAAATATTAAAATTAAAATTGATGTGGTTCTAAATTCACTTGCTGTCAACTTTATGAAAATAAAGTTTATTTTGTTATGAGGAACGCACAAAGTATATACGAATTTCGCTCAATGTACTGACATGACATGTGCAACTATAGTGCATAATCCGTGCCTGGAGTTTGCCTTAGCAGAAGAGTTCTTCTTGTCAGAGAAAAGGATATGCTGTCATATGCATTTATTGTAGCACTTTGCATAAGTTTTTCCATTGTATATTCTCTTTTTTCCATTTTATTAGATTGTGCACTTTAAAGTCATTCGACTCGGGGACTTGGGAACAACTCAATGGAAGGTCCTTTTTATGATATAATAAGCAAATTAATGAATGCGTGGAAGTGCGAATTTGTTTGTGAAAAGGATGAAAATTATGCAACAAAAGTAAAAAAAAATAAAATCTAACAAAAATCAACAGAAATTTTATTTTCGAGAGCTACAATAAATGGTTGTGCGAGTGTGTGTGAGTGTGTTTATGGTTACATTGGTGTGTGTAAAAGTAAATTGCTTGTAAAATGAAAGCAGGGTCTAAATTAACGTTTGTTTGCATTACATACATATTTTTGGGGGGTGTTGTGGGGCACATAATTATGTGGCACGCTGTCTTAAACCTGTATTCATAATTTTAAATGATGGCCAGGGTCTAAAAGGCAAAGCAGTCAAAAGCGAGACGAAGCAAGGACATCTAATAAATATGCAAATGGCGCATTTAAATACAGCGCGGAAACGGGCATTTCTGCTGCCGTGGCAGGAGTAGCCTGTCGTTTTTATTCCCCTTTTTTAATGTCGTTTCTTAATAGCTACAAATATAAAATCGCGCTCGGTCTCCGGCGGAGGGGGCGGTGTCAGGGGCAAAGTTGCAGAATGGCGGCTGAGCAAAAGATGCGCTCTGGCAGATAAAATGCTCATACGCCGCTTAAGCCGACCAAACCAAGGCTGAACACGGCGCACGTGGCAGGCAGCCTGAACGGCCACATTTTCATTCAAATACACAAACGGTTAACCGAGGGTTGCTCTGTGCATTAAATCCAGAACTGGGTTGAAAAGTTTTCTAACTTAATTCAATTATATTTCACCTATAAATATTTTAGAACATGCAATTGACTTAATTTAACTTTGACTACATTTAACTTAATATCAATTAAATCATATTCATTTGAAATAATAAATGTTTAACTGAATGGAAAAAACCAGTTAGTATTTTTCGTCAAATGTTTTCTCTGCTTTAACTGTTGCCATGTTAATTTATTATACATTGTTTTATTATTTTTATTTGATTCGTTTTTAAACTTTAAACTTTCTATATATATTTTGAGACACAATCCAAAGGAGAAATGGCGTTTTAACCCTTTGTGAAGGGAATGCAGACAAATTAGGTAATTCACCAGCAGCTCAAATGTCACAGTGGACAGGACTGGTTTTTTAATTTGCTGTGGGAGAAACCCTCGTTGGAGTGTGCACACATATAGAAGTAAGCACACGCAAAGGACATGTGACTCCTCTGCCTTGTGCGCGTTATTTTATGACCGCTGGAGCCGAGGGGGGCTGCTGTAGTCCGAATTAGATGTAGGTGGACAGAGATATACATGGATACATACATGCATACGCATATAGAGCGACTGCCTTGCTGGTTCATCCAAATGCTGCAAATCCTTGAGATCCTTGTCAGCCTCCGCCACTCCGAGTCCAACTCAACATTATGGCGCCTGCGATGGTGGGTGTATGTGTGTGTGTGTGTTGGTGTGTGTGTGTGTGTATGTTGGTGTTCATGTGGCCTCTGTAAATATGAAAATAAATAAATCCTAAGCGTAAGCCAAAGTTTTGATGTATGCCCCCAAGCAGTTAAAAATGTTGCCTGGCGAGCGGATTTCAAATCCTAGGAGCAGCTTTCTACCTCCACCCGCACCCTCCCCCTTTTGCGCATACATTTGCACACTCCATCTCTGTCTTACACACTGGGTGTGTGTGTATTTGAGTTTGTTTGGAGGTTGTGTGTGTGGTGTGGTGGGTGGTGGGTGGACGGTCTTCTGGCAGGATCTGGAAGGGCAGACAAAGTTATTTTAGGGCCACATTTTAAGCTCTTTGGCAACGTGTCCTGCGCATATACTGACCGGTACGTGATGCTACCGTTGCCTTATCTGTGGCCGCTCCTCCAGTTGGGGCTCCCTATGTGGGTGGGTTCGCTGTCTGAGTGTTTTGGGTGGTTTTAATATTTTAGGTGCTTTAAAGTTACATAACACCATGTTGCAAGCATCTACCAGTATCTCCCTCTCCCTCTCTCTCTCTCTCTCGCTCTCTCTCACTCTCTCTGATACATACACTCCTTTGCTCTTTATCTCTATATCTATCTCTATCTGTGCGCGTGTGTGCGAGTGTGTGTATGTGTGTGTGTGTGTGTGGCACATTATTTATCAGCAAACAGGAAATTAAAAAGGCACTTTTTTGTTGCTTATCTTGGCGCTTAGCTTGAATTTGATGTATGTTTGGCGAGGCGACGTCACAAAAGCGATTTTAATTAATTAGACAGGCTTGGCCAGGACTATGATAAAGCTCCACTCTGTTGAGCTCAGCTCAGCTCAAGACCAACCCTTACCCCAACCCCTCCGACTCCCACGAGCTTCTCGTTTGCCCAAAACCTAAACTTTATACATGTGCTGCGTTCGGAGGTCCCTTATCAAATCAACCGCAGCAGCGGCCTCGGTCTCTGCCAAAGTTAAAAACTATTAACTAACATTTTCTATTAAAACTTTTTACTGCCAGTGGCAACAACTACAACAAGAAAGTTATCCGACAACGTTTTAAGAATTAGACTAGGAGTAACTTGATGTATGTATTAATTTTAAAATTAACTTAAAGCGGCCTAAAAAATAATTCATAATAAATAAAATATATGTATATATATATATATTTTTTTATTTTTTTTTTATTTTTCATAGTTACTTTTATTGTACATATAAACTAAAGAAAATAATAATAAATTGCTACTTATTTAATTTATAATTTTTTTCTTAAGTTTATATCTACAATTTATTTATTTATGCCCAGATCTTTTCTAAAGTTATATGGCACTTATTTATAATACACTTACAGGGTATATGAGCGAAACTGAAACTTTACCAAAGTTGTTGGAATTGTTGTTGTTGTTGTTGCTGTTGTTGTTTCGGCTATGCCCACAAGCCAGTTTAATTTGTTGTAAACTTTTATATTCAAAAGGAAAACAAACAAGGCAGAAAATGTACCCAGAGAGAAATTGTTGCCGTGTCCTTTTTCCCATTATCTGACTTTATTGTTGTAAGCATAACAAAATTATAACTTTACTGAATGCTGTTTTTTTTTTTACTTTTTTTCTTTACAGATTTCCCTGGAGCTCAAAATGAACGCAGCATTTAGTTTACATGCTTAAATAGACGCTAACTAACCAAATAGCTATTAAGAAATGCTTTTATTTGTATTCCCAGTTGATTTTTGTAGCTGTTTGGCTTTTGTAGTTGCCTTAAGAAATGCTTATTGTTGTTGTTATTAATATGCTTAAGAAAATAATAAAAATGCTTACAATATTCTAATACATTTGTTTTGCACTAAAACAATCTGCATCCAAGGACGACGAAGGAAGTAAGCAAAACTTCTGCATAAAAAGGTTGGTTTCCAAATATGTAATGTATTTTATCATAAGAACATCTCCTTAACTCTTTTTTAATCGGATGAGGGCTAATTGTCAGAATGATTTGAAGCTGCTGATAACTGTCGCCATCTGTCGGCTGTTAGGTGAACTGGGCACAAAACAACCCTTGCCCAAAAACGGGCATCTGCCAAATGCTTTCTAACATTTCAAATCAGAAAGCTCTAAAAAGAGCTTTGAACTTTCTGAAAGCATGTCAAATTTTAAATGCATGTCAGAAGGACATTTAGAATCTAGTTGGAAAGCTAAAAAACACAAGACATTTGTTTTAATTTATTATTAATTTTTAAAAGCATAAATCTTAAATAAGAAGAGAACATTTGATGATGGCCTATAATAATATATAATTGTGAATATTATAAGTAATATTTTATATATTACTTTTACTTATAAATATGATTAGATCTGCAGAGGGTATTATACGTTGGCATTAAAAAAAAACATAACTGTCGATACGACGTATGAGCGATTAGTGAAATATTGCGCTGGGCGAAATATTGTAGTAGATTTATATTTTTTTTGGTTAGGATTTATTGTATATATTTTAGATAAGATGATATGACTATATTGAATCACGGGTAATCAGACCATTCAGTAAACACAGCAAGCAAACTAAATTATCTTTCTTTCAAACAGATTTGCTCCCTTTTCTTTATTCATATTATCGATAGATATCGATATCGCATATACGTCAGTACTATTTCACAAGTAGCCTGCTTCAATGCTGAAATAAAATGCGCTCCGTGTTTAAATTGCTCCCACTTAAGACTCAGCAAATGTTTCTTTACCAAAAAAAAAAAAAAACACAATCAGATGCATTGCAAGAGGTAATGGCTCCCATATTCCCCATTATGCCTTTTGCATAAGCAACAAAAATTTTCAACCACCGCAAAGCAAAGACAATCCGACGGGCAGACGGACAAACTTAACTCCATGGCGAAAAAGGTAGACGGGCATTTTGGACCTTATCAACGACAATGCCAGGTCGTTAGGCTTGCATTCAGATTTCACTTGCAGACGACCGTGCAGAGCCCTTCGGATGGGGATGCGAGACCAAAGAATTCTCAGGGGAGTGGATAAGGGGGAGGCTGCTTTTAAAGGCAGAAACACCGGCACAGGCACAGGGACAGGGCACTGGCACATGGTTGGAGACTCAGACATCAGTCGCACCCTACGAGTCCATGATGGTTTTAATTTTATGAGTCGGCAGGGTTAAAAACTTTTGAGCATAAAAAGGAAGAAGACAAATAAAATAAAATGCCGGAACAATTTTTGCAGGCACAGGCACAGAATGAAGGAGCAAAATACGGTCTGTGGGATGTAGCCAAATTCTTGCTTGGCTACTTTTTGGGTAGATAGCGTTCATGATTTGTAACACAGTTTCCCAGATTCGCCTCAGCGATTTAACGGCTCAATTTCGTAGGCAGTCAACTGGCAGGACAAGTTTATACGAAAGCGTCTCAAACAATGGAAAGCAATACCAACCAAAAGAGAAAAAAAGAAATGTTACAACCGAAACAGGGAAATGCACCTGAAGCATCGCATATTAATGGACATGAGCAATAAAGACGACAGCTGGCAGACACGGCAAAAGGAACAAAGCATCGATTATGTCAAGCAGAATAAAATATGTACAGCCAGGTGCTGTTTAGGGGCGCAGGGGTGAAAGGGGTTAACAAATTTGTTGCCAAAAGTATGCGACAACAAAAGGCAGCAGTTCAACTGACAGCTGAAAAACAATACACAACTTTTGACTGGCAACAAAAGAAAAAGGCAAATGAAGGCGAGAAACGGCAAACGACGATGGCGGCCATTCTGGAAAAGTCTAAAGCAGGAAAAAATCCTTACAGCCACTCAGCTAGCTATTCGGCTTTAGCTGCAGCTATTCATTGGGGTACGAGGGTTGCTTGGCTGGACAAAAGGGTTGTTTGGCCATCGAAAGGGTTGGCTATATTTTGGCATTGCATACTTTTAGGCTTGTGCCTTAAATATTCTAATACACAATGCGACTGTCGAGCTGTGTGTGCCCCCCGTGTCTGAAATGAATTTTAATTTCTTGTCTGCCAAAAATACACACAGATCCAGCAAACGAATCCCCTCCTTTTGCACCGGTCATCACCACCCTCTTGCCTAAGCACAAAGCACAAGCACAAAAATAACCAGCAAGAAAGCAAAATCAAGTTGAATTAATTTTGAAAATCATGGCCGCTGCCAAGGGTGCCGCCATGTTGTTGTTGTTGCTGTTGCTGTTGTTGGGGAAAGGAGGCGGGGAGCTATTGCCACTGACAGCAAGGACACAGCGAGGACATAACGTGGAGGCTGTGACCGTGCACATTAATCCGCTTGCAGACGCCTGATGCGTGTCTCTCGTGCTCGTTTAGTATGATATGAATGGAGTGGAGTGGAGCGGCATCAGTGGCTGCATGCAAAGTGCCTGCTCCTTGCAGATTTTGGGCTCATCATCAACAGGAACAGGAACAGCAGCAGCAGCAGTGGCGACCGCAGGCCGTCAGGACTGGAGCTCGGCTGGCTCAGTGACACGCCGACGAAGTAATTCCACTTTCACCCTTATTTCCGTTTGCTACCATCTCGTTTATGTTTGGCGCTTTGCCTTTTGCAAAATGGCTGCCGTAATTTGTTTTGCCTTTCATTCCTTTCATTCATGGCTTTCAGTTGTTTTTCACATCCTTTGTTGTCTTTCATGCGATTCACTTTCCCTCCGACTATTCTTCTTTTTTTTTTTTTTTGCTTAGGCCCTTTCCTCCCACCCCTGTCACTGGTATTCATTCACTTTTCTGTTTTGCATCCTTTTGTGCCTCATGTCAAAAGTACATTATTTTTTTTCTCTCTTTTTTTTGTTGCCCCTGCCTTTTCATAATTAATGTGCCGGAAGCTTTTTACAATTTATAAAATTACATTTTGGCTCATTAATTTTACTTATTGTTATTCCTCCAGCAAAACAAATTGTTTTGAAGAGAAAAATGGATTCTAGCGTATTTTCCACATCCACCTTCGTCCATGTGATCTATGTCCAGCTTCAAACTGCTAATAAATTATGGTGGGTGGCTCAGGCGCCTATTAATTATTCTTGGGTTGCCTTCGGTCTTTAGGCAATGTATGCAATTATAATAGACAGCAAATTAAATATGAAAATTAAATATTGAATACCAGTTCTTAATGCTGACAATTTGAGCAATTTTATTTCATTCTGGACAATTAATTGCACATCATAAGACTCAACTTGATTTGTGGTATGCAATTAAGTAAATTAAAAATCGCATGCTTATAGTGCGTTCAACTATGAAAATGAGGCACTGCAAGACTCAGAAATTTTTTATATCCAAGAGAATCACTTAAATAACAAAATAATACATATATTCGCCTTTCAAGTGGCTGCAGTTAAATGACAAAACATCACATAGAGTCGCCTTACAAGTGACTCTATTAAGATGAGTAAACATAAAATGAGGTCGCCTTTTTCTACATATAATAAAGAAATTTTCGATTCTAAATGTCGTCTCATCGTGTTGACTACTCGCTATACTTATTTCACACATTGTGCTTGCTTAATTGGTATTCAGGCATAACATATTTTCCAAATTAAATTTGGGGCGTATAGTCTTCATTTTTGCTGAGATCGACAATCACAATCATGAAGACACACGTATAAATCATGCGGTAATTAAAATTGATGTAGAAAAGTCTGCATTTTGTAATGTAAATTTAGTTTATGTTTAATTATTTAATTTATTTTAATATGTTAGATTTTTCAAAAAATTTTAAAAGTACGCCTACAATTACAAATAAACATATATTAAATGTCTATACAGTCAATGAAATCGAATCAGACATAAGACAAAAAAAAAAAACATCCCCTTTGGGTATGCAGCGAGAACATTTCCAAAAGTTCGACATGATGTAAAATTTCCATAGCATAACCTCAGGAGGCAGTTTTAGGCATCTTTTTAAATGCATTTAATTCTCCAACAATTCCAGAGTTATTAGCGCAGATTGCTTTAATTATAGCAATTTTCTGATATATTCAATGCGGGATTTTAATTAAATAGAGCATTTTTGGGAGCGCGGAACCACAAAATGTAGCACGATGTCGGCGATGCGGCCACTCGGACTAATTAAACAAATATTTAATTATAAAATATTTTACTGCAAAATGCAAGCAGACGTATAAAATTTATTACTAAACTATTATGCGACACTCACACACATAGCACAAATTTGTGCCAACTCAGCGCCAGGAGTCGTATTCGGTTTCAGTTAACCCCCCACCAAACCCCTTTGGTACCATATATATATTTCAACTAAAAACACGCAAAAGTTTTTTTTTTTTAATTTAATTAAATTAGAAGCAATTAGCAGAAAAGCTAATAAAAGTTGGCCAAAAACTGCAAGCTAGCGCATAAAGTGGGCGTGTCATGCAGTAGGCGTAAACCAAATCCTGTTCCGTGGGGAGAAGACACAATTCTTGGTTAGGCAGCGCATTTCGTGTCCACCCGGATAAACTAGCAAATATATTTGCTGTGGCAAGCAAAACTTTTCAAATTACATTTCGAAGACCACTGCAATTTGGACTAGGAAAGCTGCTAGAGAGTCAGTAATATTTAATTTGCTAATTTGTAGCAACACTTAAAGAAAATGGATTATAAATTATATTATAAATATATTTATATGTATTTAATTATTATTTAAATATTGCTTAATGAATTTTATTTGTAATATAAATATAAAAAAAAGTTTCAAAAGTTTTCTAAACATGTGAAATGAGCTCATCTCGTCATCAAGCCTATAAATATAATTATATAAATATAAATATATATTTTGAAGTCTGCACAAGCAAACCCACTATTAATTCATACCTTGTGTGTTTCAAAATCGAGTAAGGCCACACTGACATTTTGTTACTACTAAAATGAATATTTAATATTGTATTTGGAACAGGCTGTGAACTTACTCACACTTTTTATAATTAACATATTTTCTGCGCGTGTAAAACTAGTACATCAAGTAATTAAGCAAAGAGTTCCTGTGATAATTGAGTATCACTAAGTGTCATTAAGTGCTCCGATTTTGATGCCGGCACTATCCTTCGCTGGCCTTTAAGCCAACACACAAAGGACTCGTCGCGGCTGAAGGAGACGAGGCTCGACAGACAGTTGACGGCACTCGGTGCGTAGCAAAAAAGATTCTTTCAACTATCTAAATGTGGTAAATGGCAGTGGGAGTGTTGGTGTGTGCGTGTGTGTGTGCGGCTGTGTCTGTGGTCAGCGGTAGGCAAATAACTAAATGTGTTTACTAAACCACTTACTAAACACTCAACAACTGGCACGACGAGTCGCCTAACTGTTGTTTCTGTTGTTGTTGTTGTTGTTGGTGGTACTGCTAGAACGGTTGGCGTTGCAACTAGTCAGCAGTGTGCGACGTGACCAAGTGCGGCAGACGACAACAACAAAAGTTTGGGGGTGGGTGCGAATGGGTGGATAAAAAACAAAAATGAAAAGCAAAAGTAAAAAACAAAAAATAAAATTTAGAAAAAGTGCAATGGCTGGCAACCAAAACAAACGGCAACAGAGTCCAAACCCAAATCGGAATAGATGAAGAGCAGAGAGACTGTGGCCAGAACCGCAGACGCGTCTATGGGCAGTCATGGAGACTGTATGGCTTGGGGGGAGGGGAGGTGGGTGTGCAAAAGAACTGGAAAAGGAGCTAACAAAGCGACCGTTTTCATTTTTCATAATGCTGTTAACTTTAATAAGTGTGTGAGTTGCTGTGTGTGTGTGTGTGTGTCTATTTGTGTGTGTATATGTATGTGTGTGCCTATGTGTGTGTGTGTATGTGTGTTGGTTGAGTTTAATGCTAGTGTGCATATAGAACGTCACGAAACACGCATGCAAAATATAAATGTTAAAAATAAAATGTGAAAAGGCAAACAACACAAAATCAAAGACGTCAAAAAATATATACACACACACACACACTCACACACAGCTATAGCATGTGTATTTGTGTGTGTGTTTTCTTTTTTTGTTGATGAGTTAGCCTTTTTTCCCCCTTTTAGCTTATTTTTGATGCTCAGCTGTTGTTGTTGTTGTTGCTGTTGTTGTTGCTGGCTCGGCTGCTGCGACGCCGACGAGCAACGATGCCGACAATCGGCAGCGACCAATCCGAATCCAGCAAGTAGGTGGAGCTTAAAAAAAAGACAAAAAATGCAGAAATTCACTGTGGAAAAAACGAGCAAAAAATATACATCAAATTTGCATGCTGGGTTTTTGGTGGGTGGCTCAGCGATTTGCAACGTTTTTCTATACTAAAAACGAGCCGAGTGGTAGGATCTCTGCTCGCCTGTGTGTGTGTGTGTGTGTGTGTGCGTGTGTGCGTGTGTGTTTTGTTTGATTTTGTTTGTGTTGGTGAGAGCAACGTCGTCATCGCCATCATCTCCAACTCCTGCCCCGTTGCTATGGCTGCTGAGCAGAAACTCCGAGTAGCGGAAAGTTTTTCTTGTTTTGCTTTTGAGCCGCGCATTTTATTTGATTTCGCTTTGTTTTTATTTTATTGCAAGTTTTTTGCTGTTGCTGTTGCTGTTGCACGTTGCACGTTCTCTTTGTCGATTTTGTGCGTTTAGTTTGCGAGTGGTGCGAGTTGGGCAGCACAGAGAGAAACTCTTCGCGCTGGCAGATTGCGTGAATTGCTTGCTTCCTGGCCATGTGGCGGTTCAACATGCACCCACAGATAGACCCCAATGCAACACAACGACATAAAATTGACAAAGAGAGAGACAGAGAGAGAGAGAGAGATTTAAATAGAGAAGGAACGAAAAAGAGTACATGAATAAAGGTGTAAAGTTATTGATGTGTATATGGCTATTGATTAGGCCAAGAATTGAAAGGATTTCCAATCGATAAAAATCATTGACGACATTTTTTTGGTGGGAACTGAATTTAAGACAATTGCAAGAACAACTCAAGAGCAAAGCAAAATTATAGAATGGGTGTTTGCAATTAATATAAAATTGCTATAAGTTTATGCTGACCTAAAAATTTGCATTTTAAATGTGAAAAAATTTACTAATAGTTTGGTTTTCTTTACACCTTAAATTGGAAAACCATAATTGATTACGCTATTTAATTGAAAGCGGCCTTAGAACCTAGTAAACATTTGAAAAATATATCTAGATTCGACAAAGACTGAAACAAAAGTATCAAAATGCATTCTATGATTATTTTTCACTTTTATCTTCAAACTATTTAATTCTTAAATTTTTATCGAGTTGCGCATGTTAATGGCATTAAAAAATTAACTGACTTTTATATATTTTTTATGTGGTAAACATAATTGTATTATTTCGTCTGACCACTTAAAAACGTATCTAACTATGACAAAGATTAGGAAATCTAATCTTCACGTCATTGCAAGAAAACTTGATGTTTACCCGATTTGCCAGATTTCTTGTTGAGATATATAAGTCTACCTACAAATCCTCGCATTAGAAACTGTGATTTTTCTCCTCTCCAGATTATATTGACTTTCCGTATATGAGCATAGTTGTCTGCAATAAGCCTCGATAATTTAAAATTGCTTCTTGTTGCAATTTGTTTCCATCTCGTTTTCAGTTTATTCTCACATCAAGTGTAATTTATCAATTATTTTGCAATCAACATCAAGCCTCATTTGATTACTTACGCCTTCTTCTTTCAGTGCCTGACCTCATCTCAACCCTACATATTCACATATATATATATATATATATATATATGCAGATGTACTCAATATATGCACCAAGTTTTTGATTCACCTCGAATAAGCAAACAATCTCCAAATGCTGCGTGAATTGGAGTCGTGTCGAGCGCCAAGTAAGGCGTATTACATTTTGTCGTAACTGTACTTATTACATTACTTCGCTTTGCTGTTTTTCTCGTTTTTCGTTAATTTTTTGCACACACACACACATCTGCACACTCGCATCCTTTTCACTCAACACCGACTCGCACGGCCGACGTGTCGGTGGCGGCAACTCCAAGTCATCCTTAAATGTTAATTTTGAATTACGAAATTTTCCATGTCAGACCCCTGCTGGCGAATATATAAAAGAAAGGCTTTGGGCTCGTCTGCGGAGTAGGGGGAGTAGGCGGCATGAAAGGGTCGACTCTCAATGGCAACGCGTGAATAATTTAAGGACCAACAACTTTGGCAAATACCCAAAACAAGGCAACCAAATAAAAATGAGAAATACCAAAAAAATCCCAGAAAACCCTTAATGCCCAATAGAGCTTAAGTTGGAAGGCTGTCAAGGGGGTAGGTGGGCGGTGGTTGGAGGGAGGGGAAAAATGCTTTACGAACGTGGCGAACCCACCTATCTGGGCACAATAAATGAGCTGGGAGACGTCGTCATCGCATTTTCTGTATGCTGCAATGTCGCCGCATTGTTGTTTCTGCTGTTGTTGATGTTGCGGCATTTTATTTTCTATATGCGAAACGAGCGAAAATGAGAAAATAAAATAAAAAACAAAATGGCGGCTGATTTTCTCTTTTTATGCGTACTAAAAAGCGCCCCAGAAGTGACGACGACAAACCGGCCCAGCGAAGAAAAATGCGAAAAAATAAAATGCAGCGCAAAGCAGCAAGCCGAAAAATGAGCGAAAAATAAACACACAGAAAAAGAGAGAAAACATACCCAAAAGGGGTCGGTCCGGGCCGGGTGGGCGAAACAAAAGCATGATGAATGCCGAGGAGGAAAAGCTCATGATTTATGATTTAAATTCTGGGCGCTCGGTGTGAAGACTCCGAGTCCCCTGCTGTCCTGTCTGCCGTTAGCCAGTCTCTATCTCTCTCAATGGATGTGTGTGTGTGTGTGTGTCTGTGTGTGCATCTCTGTCTGGAAGTCACTGTAAGTGCTTGTGATGCGTGACGCAAGCAGACTGCAGACAACGGACAGATACGCATCCTTCTTTAATTGTCCTCTCATCGTCGGGCCAACTTCTGTGGCAACGCAGACGTTTCCTGTCTTTCAATTATAACTGTTTTTATTAAATTACTTACATTAATAAGATTTTCTTATTTTCGCCGCATTAACATTACTCCATTTCTTATTCAGTATCTTACAGATGCGTAGCAATGCTTTATAGAACGATAGATTGATATGATAGGGTATTTAACAAAATATTTAAAAAAAAGAAGAGTTTTTATAGACCCAAGAAAGACATATCTATTTATATTTAAATAAACTTAAAAAAAAATAAAATATATATTTATCATTTTGTTCCTATTTAAATTGTAAGTGCTGACAACAGTTAATAAATATTTAATTTGATTAATTCATATATTTATTAAAAAATATTTAATTTGATTAACTCATTTATAAAATACTGTAAGCCAATGAAAATACATAAATATCATTAACAATATCTGATTGACTGGGTCAATTGGACAACTAATTATCGGATATCGTAAAAAAAATTAATGATTAGGAAACTGTTAAACTGTAAAAATTTTCACTAATATTTTGAATTTCACTCTCAGAGAATTTCTATTATTTCTAAATCATTTTTTTATATAATAATCAAAAATAGTAAGTTTTTGCTCTGGGTGACCAACTAATAATTACACTATTTAAAAGCAACAACAAATACTCATGCAGAGTTCATCATGTTGAGAGCGTTGCCAAATTAAAGCTGATTTTAGTCATCAGATGTAGCTTAAAAGTGCAGCAATTGCAGCTGCCACAATTTGCGGCTGAAATTTTGTGTGTGCTCAAAACAAAGTGTGTGTAGCACTTAAGCATTCGCACACACACGTACACACACATACATAAAGTCTTGGCAGCAGCGAAAAATGTTGCAGTAAAAAGTAATTTAATAAAACGGACAAAAAGTTGCGCTTTGCGTTTTGCTTGACGGCCAAGAATTCAGAAATATAATATAACAAATTCAAAATGGCCGACCAGAAAAACTTACCCTCATTGTGTGTGCGTATTTATTAAGGGTTCGTTTAACCCCGCTGCTGGGGTGGGTTTTTTAATGAGGCCACCGCAGCAGCTGCTTGCTTAAAAATGATCTCGCTGCAGGGCTCGAATTTAAAGGCACCATTGTGCTCAAGAGCCACCAGCTGGTTCGTATAAGGGAATTGGTTGCTCTTTAGTAAATGGAATAATGAGAGCTCTTCAATAGTCGACATATTCCATAAAATTGTGTACATGGTGCGACAGCAATCCGTTAGATAAAAGTATGTATATGAACCGGATATGCATGAAGATATACATATGCCAGCTACTCCCGCAGCCCGGAGCCCTCTACTATAATTTACATACACATAAGTATATACATTCAAATACATATATGTGTATTCATTTAAAATGCACATTGCGTTCGGCAACCTCAAATTACAGACAACATTACATAAAATGCCCACACACGCATACTTTGGACAAATGTGTGTGTGTGTGCGTGTGTGTGTTTCAGGTTTGCATGCGGCAACGTGTCGTTAATTTAAAAGTTTACCATTTTTAGTTTAAGCTGAAATCCAATATTACGCAAAAAGAAAAGCTGAATGCCTCAACGAATTACAGAAGGGCTACAGGCAAATTAACAAATAATAAATAAAAAGATTGAACTGATTTCAGTCACTGAAATTAAAGCTCTTTGTTTATTGGAATGTTAAGTATTTATATTCATTGCATGTAGCATATAAGCAAATAATTTATTTTAAATATATATATACAACATCAGACAGCTGTTTTTCACATTATTCCATCAAACAGTTCTGCAGTTTTTTTTATTCTCGTAGAAATTTCGATTTAATAAATTAATTTTATTATTTTTACTTTCATTCATCTTTCTACATTTGAATTATACTTGAGTTTCCATAGGGTATATTTTAGTAAATGTAAGAAATAATATTTTTTTTTATTAATTTTAAGTGTCTAATACTATGCGGAAGAAATTCGATTGTGGGTTATATTAAAATATATAAGAATTTAATTCAATAATGAAAATAGTTCCATTTTTAAATGTAGCCCTTAATTTAATATCTAATAGATTTGATTAATTTTATACTCGCAATGAGAAAATAGCTTCGATTCATACTCAATGAATTACGTATTTTTTTTGCGTAGGGCGCAAAAGCCGCCTAACAAACACACACGCACACATAAGCCGAAACATGAAAAAAAGAAGTTCCATACGCACACACACACACACACACACATACACACATGCAGGGCAACTACCGGTTAGAGCCATGGGTCACGTTGGGAAGAGAAATTAAAAGCCGCATTGGAAAAAAGCGCCAGCCCACAAAAACCAAAAACAGTTGAGTAAATTATATACACCAAAAGCCGCAAAGGCAGCAATCCAAAGCCCATGCTTACACACATACATACGCACACACACACACGCACACACACACACACACACACACACATACATACACATATAGATGGCATATAAAAAGGTCTATGTACAGTAAATTATATTATATGCGGCCAAGTGTGCACTAAATAAGGTAATTTGTGTGTACACCAGCCAACGGCTGCCAACAACAACAAAAACAACAAACGACAACAAAACAACAACAACAACAGCAAATAATGTCAACATCAACATGAGCGAGCAAAAACAAAAATTCATTAAAATGAAAAATGAAATTCAACAATTTTTGAAGTGCGGGAGACATTTTGGGGCTTTTGCCCCGCCAGCTGGTTAAATTTTCGCAATTTTCCCCGAACGTCAAATAATTTTTCCGCTTGATGTATGCGCCTGACGCCAAAGCCAACGCCAACGCCGTTCCCCAAAGACCCCCCCTCCCCCCCGTTCCTCTACACAAATACTCACTCATAAAGAACCCGGGCGCTTTTGCCATTTACCAAATCGCAGGCTGGGCTTGTGTTATATTTTTTGGTGGGTGGCGGGTGTGAGTCAAACTCTACTGCCAAAGCTTCTAAAATATTTTGCAATTTAAATTTTAGCTGCAAAATTAAAAGTGCCTGATATTAAATTGAGTAAAACTCTATTTCCAAAGCTTCTGAAATATTTTGCAATTTAAATTTTAGCTGCAAAATTAAAAGTGCCAGATATTAAATTGCCTTTTTCCAAAATTATATTAAACGAAGAAAGGATGACACTTCTAAAACACGTCAAGCCAAATTAGTTTAAGTGCAATGTAAATGTAAAAATAATAAATAAATAAAATTGATATTTATATTTCCATCTATCTCCCAATTACCTATATAAATCTTTATTACTTAACAACTATCAATACATTTAGTCAAAAAGTCATTTGCTTTTTTTTTAAATAAATAATAATTAACAAATGATGAATAAAGCAAAATAATCTTCTATAATATTGAGGTCAAACACATTTTAACTTTTTTGGCGTTTACCTCATAATAAATCATCTAAAATCCATCTGGAGTACATTTCCAGCTGTTGAAAAGTGTGCAAAGTTCATCGATTGTCCAATATGTGAAATAAATTAGCCAACAGCTGATTTTCGACCAATGACCACCGACAACAACATTCCCAACACACACACACACTCGCATAAATATGACGTCATAATGTAAACATCATAAAAATGTCAAAAAATAAAAAACAAAACGTCTGCGAAAAAAAAACGTAAAAAATTCGTTGAAAACATTTAAACAGCAGTGAAAATGACACTCGCAAACAAAAGCAAATTGCAATTAAATAAAAAATAAAATGAATCAACAAAATAAAAAACGACAACTCCAATGGAAACAATGACATTGACAATGTCAATAAACGGCCAAATAAACCAAAAAAAATAAATAAAAAATAATGAAATAAATGAGTAAATGAGAGCAACAAAAACCATCGGCCGCCAAAAACGAGCCGACTGCCACGTGCCGCAACATTCAGACGAGCCATGGACGCACTGCAACCGGCAATTATCATAAGCAGCAGCAGCAGCAGTCCATATATATACACACACACACACATGCACATACACATATGTTCCCTTGTACATGAGTGTGTGACAGCCGAAAAAGAATAAACTAAAATAAAAATGCCTGACTGCATGCGAGTGTTTCCGGGGCTTCCCCCAGACACTGGCCAGCGCACTTTTTCGCACTCATTGCCTCTGGTTGTTGTTGAGATGGGGCAGAGCCATGGCATTTTATTTAATGCCAATTACGTGTATGAGCCGCATTAACCAACTTGCACACACCCCCTTACGCAAACACACAAACACACACACACACACTCGCACTCACACACACATGCAAACAATCACTTTCGCCTGTAAAAAAAAATAAAAAATGAATACAAAAATATCGCCAACGTGGTAAATTCATCGCTATCCGAAAAGTATGCAATGGTAACTCGGTGCTCGAGTTCTCATTAACTTACTACGGCCACAAAATGGCGATGAGCCACGACAAACTGAATATATATAATTTTTAAAAACTACTTAACGTACTTAATACTTTTAATATAATTTTAAAAAATTACTAAAACACTTTCTAATTATTATTGCTTGTTAATAAACCAAAATAAATTTTTTAACTTTCTAATGTTTGAACGAAAAGACTTTCATAATTATATATAACAATAGAAATAGTAAGAACGCTCAAGACTGAACTCTTAATTAAGTAAGAAATTAAGTTTTATATCTCAAAATTTTACAATTTGTAATTCGCTGCTCTAAAACTAAGAATATTGTTAACAAACAGCAAAAAAAAAAACAATCATTAGTAAACTGCTATACGTTAACCATCTCTATCTTGGTGGGAACTTAATTTAATTTTTTTACATGCACAGTTTATTGCACTTAATGAAACATGAGAGCAGTGGTCCGACTGGTGGGTTGGTGGGCTGGTGGGTGGCTTTAACGGGTCGTTTGTCCTGTCTCAGGACCGTCTGCCAGATGTGATGATGTATGTGGACGTGGATGCCGCAATGACAACGCCAGTTGCCAAGTCCCATTCTCTCCTTGCAGCTGCAGCTAAAGGCCACGCTTAAAATACAATGAAAAATATAAAAAAAAAAATAATAATAATACTCCGCGCATACGCCATGTTGGTAAATGCACCCAACAGCGCTCAATGCCCTCGTCCTTCACCTAGAATTATTTTTGTAAATTTCTTTTTGTTATTATTTTATTTTTATTTTTTGCAACGGTCTTTACATAATATGCAATTTTCATTTGGGTGCCGAAAAAAAGGCAGCCAAAACAAAGAAAGACTCCGCATTACGCATGTGTCGGTGTGCGAGTGAATGAGTGTGTTAGTGTGTGTGCGTGTGTAAGTATAAGTGCGTATTTCATCAATGCACGCATTAATAAGCCGCCCAGTGCCATCACACAACTGGCATCTGGGCGCCGGGTGACCACGTCGATTCCGGCTCCACGTCGGGGTCTGGGTCTGGTGCCGATGCCAATGCCAATCCTGATGAAAGTAAAAGTGCGCGGCGATTGCCGAAAAAAAAAATAAAATAAAAATAAAAATAAAAAAATGAAAAAAGAAAACAAAAAATAAAATGTTGCACTCTGTCCAAAAATAAATATAATTGCAGTCCAAAAGTAAAAAAAGGGCGATGAATCCGAATGGAACGACCGAAAACGAAATTGAAAAGTCGTCGACATTAATCGACTCGAAATTGGTTTAATTCATATTTAAATGCACGCCTCTGAACCGACAAGTGGCCTTCTGTTTGGATTGGCCGCCAATGTGTGGGAGGGGGCCAAGGGTGTGACGATGTTGCACTGTGGCAGGCGTTTGTATCTTTTGGATGTTGTTGGTGCGAAAGCAACAGTTGCAAATAAACACGAGGCCCTTGTGCGGCTTCCCTGATCAATAAGTCAATTGAATGTTATTTATGGCAAATCCAATTTTGCCAGTTCACGGCTAATGTCAGTGGCCCACAAAAATGCTTATATTGATAAGCCACCTGCCCAAAAACAAACACACACCCACACACATATTCATATGTAAATAATTGTTTGCAATTGCCCAAAATTTATGTCCACACTCGCTGAACAATTTGCAGTCTACTTTAACAATTTATAATTCAGTTATGCACTGATTTCGTATTTAATTTTCCCTGTTTATTAAACATAGTTACTATTTATCTATTATTGTGGCAGTAGCTAATTAAAAAGGGTTAAATGTATTTCAGACTTGCATTGGATTAAAATATTAAATTCCAATTTAATTTATTTAGTTACATATTTTTTCCTTTCTTTTAGTTTTAAAGCTGCTTATAAATACCTTAACTAACCATATTTTATACCATTACAATTAAGGAAGTATGAATTTATTTCGACCTACAATGTACATTTCATAACTGTTTGGTGGTTGATATTAGCCGTGTAACTTAGCTCAGTATATAATCTATTAAACGCTAAATATATATATTAAAATCCACAAAAAATAATACGTATTTTGCATATAGAAGTGATGAAGTAAATCCTTATGATATATGTACATAATCCTTATCCATGACATCTTATGTAATCCATATGACGATGGGAAATATGTTAATAAATAATATTTATTACCAACTATATATAGCAAAATTCTTATGACCCTAATTATGACTTATTCTTACTTAATTAATATACTTAATATTCTGAAAAACATATTGATGAGTTGTTTATAAGTCAATTTACGCATTTAAAATAAGTATTATTACATGCTTTTCAACAATATTATTTCGACCTCTTTTCAGAAAATTCCAACGACCATCAATCTGGAGAGGCGGCACTTTTAATCAATTTCGCAAATAAACATTAAGTGCTGTATCAATAACGAAAAGAAATACATACACACAAATATAGTATATCTTTTAAAATATACATAAAAAAACTTTTAACAAAATGGCGTAAATTATTTCATTAGTTGGTTTGAGGAGGGCGCAAAGGGAAACTGGAGACTCGCCACTGTTTTTTTGCAATATATTTGTGTACTTTTTTGTGCACAGTTTTAATCAGCAAAAGGCATTCATCTTGTTTGCAAACTAATTTTTTATCTTGCCAGCCACAGGAGCAGCAGCAGCAGTGTAAGGATGTCCAGCCCCGGGGAATATAGGATGTGCTCTCTGCACTCCTTCGTTTCCCGCGCGTCTTTCAAGCAACCGGACAAGGAGCTATATATAGTTATGCATATATATATGTGCTTATCTCGTATGTATGATGTGGTGGCACTCACTGGTCCCCGAAGAAACGCCACAGCCATATGCACAAATGTACCTTAATACTCGTATATGGAATAGTGGCATAGAAAAAGGACTACGACGAAGGTGAAGGATGCCAAGTAAAATGGCAAAAACTTTTAACGCCCTCGTGCTCGTCCAGTGCTCGGTGGTGGCAGCAGCAGCAGCTGCAGCTGCCCGGCATTCGCATTTATTTAACTAACAGTAAAAAATTACTTTTGCCTGCTAAAAAATAAAAAATAACAAAAAAAGAAAAAAAAACCATGTGCCAGCCAGAAGCACGAGCGTTTCCAAGGGAATTGCACGGCAGCTGAAGCTGAAGCTGAAGCTGAAGCTGCCAGGCAATGGCAATGGCAAATGGAAAAAGGACATTCGTTATGCTTAAGCAGAAGAATACGAAACTGTACTTGACAGCAAGAGCCCAGGACACAAGCACCAGCCAACGCTCTGTGCTAAACTAATAGCAAAAGGGAGCAATGCTTTTTATACATATATATTTATACGTATATAAAAGCAAAAAACACAACAAGAAAAACAAGTATTAAAAATAAAAGCAAAATCCCCGAGCAAGCAAAAAGTAATGGCCAACTGTGCTGGGCTGCAAGCAGCTTCTTGGCCAGCCAAAGGGTTTGTCCTTGTCTGTCCAACTCTCTATGTGTGTGTGTGTGTGTGTGAGTGTGTGTGTTGTTGCCTGTTCGTTGGCTCGTTATTTGACTGAGGGGTTGTTTGCTGCTGGGCCAAAGTAAAATGGCGTCGCCTTAATTTATTTTAAGTGGTTGATGGTTTTAACTTGCAGTACGCCAAAGAAAATGCCCTTAAAGCCATGTTTTTTGTTGTCATCAGTTAGATGATGAGGCACACAGCTCTGGGCCACAAAATACAATAGTATAGGCAACATTTTGCCATTATTCTGCTTGCCTGCCTGTCGGGCTTTGTCTTTTCTATAAGCCATTATGCAAATAGCTTCACTGGTTACCCCCAAAAAGGAAACAGCTCGAGCCGAACACAAGTCAAATTTATAGCCGACTTAACAATTTGCACAACTTTGCTGGCGCCAGACCCAAGTACAGACCGGGACCCAAAAACAAACCCACACAAAAACGTACAGGAGAAATCTCAAAAAATTGCAAAAACGATTAAATATAGGCAAGCAGCAACAACAACAATAAGCAGTCCGTCGAATCCTGGAGTCCACACGGACCTGAAATGAAAGCAAACGAATGCAAATTAAAATCGTCCCCTTAAGTTGCCGGGCAGCTCGATGGCGCCATAAAAAGTATAGCCCAGCCCGGCCCGGCCCGGCCCGGCCAGACGATCCACATTCACAGTTCGGTCCACTTCAGACCCACATCCAGTTCAGTTGAGTTCAGCTCAAACCGAACCGAACCCATTCAAAGCCACCCAGCCGACCGTTTCTTGTCCAGCCATCGGCCGTTTTATGCATAGGGGAGTCATTATATTGAATTGAACGTAAAAGCGCAGATAAAATGTGCAACAAAAGGACCAACTGGACACAGACGGACAGACCCAAGTATGTTGACTCGCAATCTCGTTGGGCCCAAGCAGTTAAGTGTGCCACCGCCCAAACAGCAGAACCCAAAACGGCCGACAACCACCACCATCGTCGTCGTCATCGTCGCCATCGTCGCCATCGCCTCCATCAGCCTCGTTGCCAGTCGAAAAGCCAGTAAAGCAATTGAGGCCTCAGACACTTACAATGTAAGCCAAAGGATACCCCTCCTTCAGCCCCTGCCATCGTCATGTATGTGGCTGTGTGTGTGTGTGTATGTATGTGTGTGTGTGTGTTTGTGTGTGTGTTATGTTTGTCTGCCTTGTGTTCATAGCTGTCAGCTATAAGACACACGCCTGAGCGCTCAGCAGCAACGATTGAGTTGCCTGCCTTGGCAGACAACCTCGGCCAGACGATAGTCAGGCGGCAACAAGGCAACATTATTCTGTCTGTCTGTCTGTCTGTTTTTCTGTCTGCCAGTTATGCAAAGAACTTGCCAATAGGGTTACTCAGTACACAAACAGTGACTCTGGGCTTTTCCATTTAAGAGAATTACAAGAAGCTATTAACCAATTAAGTAATTTAGAAGAAATCATTTGCACAGGAAATGCTACTTATTAAAACAAAAATAATGGAGAGCTATAATAATAATAATAAAAATTTTAATACGAAAAATATTGTAATATTTATACATTTATTTACTTTTCATAGTCCATTCTTCTTTAGAATACTTAAACTTAATATAAAAATTAATAAACCTGAAAAGCTCTTTTCATGAGTTTTTTTTTTCATTTTTGTGTTAAAAGTTTTATTTTATGTTATAACTGAATTACAAAAATAATTTAAGCTTACGTAATTTTATAGCATATTTTAATATTTATGTGTGAATTAAAAAATTGCATTCTCACATTATAAACTAGACAAATTCTTCATGATAAGATAAGCATTCCATTAATTCTCAAAATTCAAAATCCACCAAATTCTTCCCTTTACTTGGAAAATGCTTTACATAAAATTTACCACTATGTCAACTTGAATCACCCTACTAAATTCAACGTTTTCATTATTTTACCATGCTTGCCCCTCTTATATAGTATGTCACCTGATATGTGTATATTGAAGTATACTCTTGATCTCAATGCCCCGAATTGCCTTTCAGCTTACCTGCGACTGCTTTCGCCAGCCTCTGCTTCATATCCTGATGGGGCAGCCTTTCCTTTCATCTCTCTCTCTCTCTCACAGTCTCTCTCTCCCTTCCTCTGTCTTATCTTCATTTAACTTTTTTCCACGTTTCGCTCCTTATCTTTGTGTGTGTGTGTGTGTGTGTGATTTTGTCTCTCCTCTAACTGTTTGCATTTTTGAGCAAATCAAGTGAAATTACATTTTTCTATGCCCCGCTCTTAATGTTATTTGCATTCGTATCCTGCAGACTGTAATATTTACAAATGAATATGCCTGGGTGTGGGCCAAAGCTTCACAAAGAGAAGCGGCTGTTAAATATCCTACTAGTCCCCTCCCCCCCCCTCCCCCACCCACACTCAAGCACTGCCATTGCCGTTAGCTAAACTAACAACGTTTGCAGAAATTCTTTCATATCCTTTGCAACCATCGTTACATGCCCTCAAAGTGCCATTTTGTCACTGCTGCTGCCATTCCGGCCATCCCACCCAGACACCCACCCCACCCCCCTCTTATCAACATATCTGCCCTCACTTGCTGTTTCCACTGCATTTGCCTGTCATTTGCATTTTCTTCTTCTTTGCGCTCCTCGTTTTCCATCTTTTTTTTTAGCATTAATATTTGTTTTCGTTTGATAATTTTCCTTTGCTGCCTTTTATACTTTTAAGTGGACATACCAGCCAGGCCAGGACCTAGCCCTTACCCCATCCAATGCCGCAAACAACCGTCTCACTGGTTAGTTTCTCGTTTCCTACAGCTGTCTCTGTCGCTCGCTCTCAGCACTTCCTTTTGCCGCTTCGTCTTATTGGACTGCAAGAAATAAAAAAGGACGTACAAAACAAAAAATAAAAAACAAAAAAAAAACAAAAAGCGGATGCTCGCCGCATTTAAATGTGCTCCGCCCCTTTTCTATTTAAAAAATGTAAAGCATTTGCTTTGGCTTGCCTCCTTGCCAAGGCTTCGGTCGGCAAAGCGTTTTGTTCTGTTCCGTTCACTCTGCTGTTTACTCTTTCTTTTAATTTATTTTATATCGCTGCTTCCTTGTCCTGCACGACAGCTGCAGCTGCATCCTGTCGCCATGCCAGCGAGTACTTCTGCCCGGCTTGAGGTCGCGCACCGCATCGTTTTCGTCGTCGTCAAGGCTCCTTCAACAAGCTTCCTGCCAATAAGATTGCCGAAGCGACAGCAGCAGCAGCAGCTGTCTGCTTGCATTCGGGCTCGGATTGGGATTTGGTTTTGGAGCTGGCGGAGGACATGCTGTTCTAATGGCCATGTACGTTGGCTTTTAATTGAAAGTTGCCAAGCAATTTAGAAAAATGGAATTCGTATTACAAGAAATGGGCAAACGACTTGCACAAATGCCCAACTAAAGGAACAACTTCAATGGATACCCTTGAAGCAAGTTGAGCTCGCTTTAAACGAATGAATCTTTTTAAAAGCTTTATAAATAAGTAAATTGAGCGAAACTTGATTAATATGTACAAAAGTAATAATATTATTAATACTATAATAAAATATATATGAAAATAAAATATATATGTATGAATTTTTTATTACAATTGAATCAACAATATCATACTTGCATTATTATATTAAATTAAATTAATTAATCTACTTTTTATTTTTTTTATTTTTGCATTATTTTTTTATATTTAGTATTTTGTATTTGAAATTATGTTATAGTAGTATTTTAATTTGCGTTTTAATGCTCAATAGATAATTTAGAGCAAATAACATTAACAATATTTTTTGATAAGTTGAATTAATATTTTAATTGTAATATTTTAAATCAAAATAAATTATTCTCAATAATAAAATAATAAATACATAGCAATAATTGCTTATTAAACTTATCGACTTTACAAAACGAATATTTCGAAAATAAGAGAGCAAACTTACAAGTGTCTGCCAACAATTATATATGGAAAACAGGTAATAAAAAATAACCCCTTAGCCTGAACAAATTACTTAAATGAGCTAATTTGCTGAGAACAAAATTAAGAGAACATTTTTGACTGCTTAGCTGATTATCCGGGTGCACTGCTTTTGCAGTTCCTCAACAGCGCCACCTGTGTATAGTTGGCGGCAGCAAAAATATACAACTGCTTGCTGCACTGCAACTTATCCGAAGCAGGAGCCACCCCTAAGAGCGCACAAAAAGCAGCATCCGACGATGGAAACGAGTTTGGGTTTATGTTCTCGGATTTTTAACCCCTTTCGTAAATGCAAGATGCGACGCAAGCAATCCCTTGACCCAGGATTGGACCCAATGCTGTTGACCAGTTTCAGTTCAGGCTGCGAAAATCATGAGAAAATGTTGAATTTTTGTGCAGCATCTTCAGTTGATTTGACTCGTTTTTCAGCCCAACTTGCACTTGGTTCAAAGGTTAGTGACCAGCACCAGCAACAGCAACAGCAGCAGCCTGCTTGAAAGACCCGTTCAGATCAGTCCGTAACCAGTTGCGAGATGAGCCTGGGAAAGTTGCGAGATGCCGAGACTGTCTACAGGAACAAGGTGCAGACCAATTAAAGTGGAATTGTGACAAAGAATAATTTATTTTTATATTTATATTTTTGTATTGTTTATTTTTCCGTTATAAATAAAGCCTCGCCTCGCAGTAACACAACACTTGCTGTCTTCCTTGCACACATTATATTTACTGGTTCGAAAGTTATTCGACTTTTGCAGAAATTATTCTAATGAGCTACAAAGTTTAACAAACTGGGCTGAGAGTGTGGAACGCCTTGCTTCCTGGCTAGACGGGGGAATCGCATTGTCTGTGTGCCATTGTCAAATCAAATAAATGTTTATGGGGATTTCGCTTAAGAAACTTTCGTGGCCATTTTGCCAAAAATTCTATTTGCAAGCTGGCTCAAAGACAAGTTGTTGGCAATTAGGCATTAATATTAATATGAGTTACACGGTTCACCAAAGCTTTCATCAGGTAACAGCAGTTTTCAACTCACGTGTCTTGGCCAAGCGAGCGACTGAGCGACGAGGAGACTCGACTAATTAGTTTTGGGAGCCTTTGCCTAGTAGCATTTCCAATCTACTACAGCCGCCATCCCCCCCCCAAAGCCCCAGGCACACAGTCCACAAGCCTGATGGTGTCCACTAGTTATCGTCCTGATATCAGGGCCGACAGCGTTAGTAAAGTTTATTATGCAAAATACGGCGCGTTGCTGGCAAGCAAATGAAGCTCATTCAACGTTAACCAAATGCGGCAAGGATGTGGCCAAGGCAGTGACGTTGCCGTTGCCGTTGCCGTAGCCTGGATGGCCAATTGCCAGCGAGGAATATTTGATAAGTTGCAGGCCAAAAACAGCAGACCAGAGCAGCTCCAGCAGCAGCAGCAGCCACTGAGCTGAGGCGTAGATGCTATTGCACATAAAGTATCATATATAATATTTATGGCGACGCAAATGCGCAAGGTGTGGCCGGCAGCCCAAACTACTAAATCCGAGCTGTGCTTAGAGTCGACCACTAATATCGAACTAGTTCTATATATATATATATATCCCAGCCAAGCCAATAAATTGAGAGCAATCTGTGGGAACAGCAACTGCTGCTGCTGCTGCTGCTGCTACTCGTTGGAGTTGTTGTTGTTTGTTTATTGGTAATTATAATTCGAGTAACTTGTGCAAAAAATAAATTAAGAAAATATCAAAGTATGGTATGGCTGGGCAGTTCCATGCTCCACTTTATATATGCTACTTTGGCATAGTCCAAGTCAACAACAAATATCTGGTAACTATATTTTCGCCAGCATGCAAATAAAATTGCAATGAGGCCAACGTCGAGGATAACTTTTATTGAACTTGGGAGTTGAACATTTTGTAGCTAGTGTGGCCGAAAAAATTCCCCGCACTCCCCCGTTTTTGCCACCCTTGAAGCAACGAAGCCAGGCACTGCAAATTTTGCCAAGGCACAACATTTTTCCATGCTGGTAAAAGTTAACTATGAAAACCAAAGGAAGTTAACTGCTGAAATTAGTAAAAGTGCAGAAAAGTTGATGAATTTGAAAAAAGTGAGTAGCGGACTGAGCGCTGCATTTGGGGCGCCACAACCCAAAATGATCAAAAAACAACATGTTTGCCTTAAATACAAAATAAGTAAGATTTTATTGATAATATCAAGATACAGTTTAAAATTAAATTTAAAACTAATTTATATATAATTCTTAAGGACTTACGATTAAAAATAAACATAAAATTATTCCTCATAAATGTTTGTATTTATTTGTATGTGATTTTGAAATAATTGTAACAATTGTTATATTTTTTTAGTTTATGACTAGGAACACTACGATATATCTAGCTTATTTTTAGATAATCAGAGTACGGATGAGGCATGAAGGAACTTTGTGCAGCGCTCCTGGTTGCCTCCTCGCAAAATGCCACACACTGCTTGCAGGCAGGCAGCCCATTGACATTTTGCCAAACTTGATGTTGATGTTGAAATTGTTCATCAAGTTGCATAAAAATAACACCGAAAAACAAAAAAAAACAAAAGCAGCAACGTAAATAGTGACGAAAACAAACTGTGAGGAAAACTCATCTAAAATGCATAAAATTTGAGTTGATGAACTGCCGGCAAAGGATTGGGCAAGGAGCAGCACAAGTGAGCGGGTGTAGCAATCAACTGCAAGCTGCTGCCAAATGGATGCAAAGGACGATCAAGTTGACTTATACAAAAAGAAGAAGGAAGGAAAGTGGGGTGGGGGGGGGCAAGGATAGTCTCATCATGTGACTTATGGCACAGGCACAGTCAGCAGCGCAACCCAAACAAACTTATTGGCTAATGCAAGCAAGGCTGCACAATTGGTGAAATGGAAAAGCAAATGCGATGGCAAAATTTGTAAATAATTCAAAAATCAATTTCATATGGCACACAGACAAATGCTGTGCAACAACAACAAGCGCACACAAAGGATTAAGGATGCAAGTAGCAAGGACAATCCGAAATGCGAGAGCGCTAGACAATTGAATGGAAGCGACATGGCAGCAACATGGCAGAATGGCAGCATTTAAAGAATTTCGAGCCTTAGCTTTATAAATAAATAAAAGCAGTTGAAATAAATGCAAAGGATTTGCCAGTGAGGGGCAAAGAGGCAGCGCTAGGGGCAGAGTCTGTTGCAGAGGCAGGCAAAGTAGATGTGCATGTTTAAACAATACGAAAACCAAAAGAAACAAGATATTAAGAGCAAGAAATGACTGTGAATGCCTGAGCAGAAAGGCAGCTAAGCTACACACACACACACACACACACACATACACACACTGATACACACACATGTATATTAACTGTACTCGTACAATGTACGCCAGTTGGAAGGACTAAGCGTGCGAAGGACAACATTTTGAGCACTGCTAGAAGGAGTGATGCTGTCTAGCCATAAGCAAATATATATAAACACACTCACACACACATTAACACACACATATACACACACACACACATATACACACACACATTTATTGCCAAATTTCTTGTTTTATTTCGACATTTTATTGTGGGCAAATTCCTTCCTTGCCTCCGGTCATTCTCGACTCCTTGCCGAAGATGCGCTAAAGTCCCCGTTGCCAAGGGGCATTGACAATGTCGACCAAGACGCAGACGAAGCTACAGCTGCAGGAGGAGTCTGAGGCGACAACTGAGCGCTCTGGCTGCCCGTCACCAGCCATGTCATGTTGCCAAATTAAAGTTTTCAATTAAAATTTGGCCATTGTTGTCGTTGGGTATTCTGCTATCGCAAACCAAGCCAAACCCAGCGACTTCAACGAAACTCCAGGCAGAGATCGAAATAGGCGTGAGAATAAGGAGAAATCCGTTGCTATTGTTGGGAAAACTAAAACTTGCCTAGAGACTGAAAGTAGCTCAGTAATTGCTAAAAAAAAATTGCATTCTTATTTCTGTAATTAACCAAACAAATGATATTATCTTAGATTGATAAAATATTGATATAGTATTATATATTAAAATACCTATAAGTGATATGATTTATGCTATTAATTTATGATTAATTTATGATATTATGAATTTGTTTTATTACTGCATTATTAATAGATACATGATTTAGGCAACAATTATAAATAAGACAGCAAAAATTCTGTTCAGGTATTACTTATCGTATAAATATGATCAGCCTTATGCTGATACTATAAAGATACAATAAAGATGACAAGACCAGAAATTTAATCATTCAGCAGCACCCAGACAAGGTTTAAGTTTAAAAATATAAAAATTTAATTATAATATTGCAAGCAAATAGAAAAAACACAATATAAATCACGAAAAAGCCTAACTTAAAAGTAATTTAAAATAAATATAAATTTGTAGCTGTCCAAAATGCAATACATATTTATATAAATATATATATATATAAATATTATTTCTATTTCTGCAAGATTTGCTCTCCCAACAGCCCAACCCTCGTCACGCTGGCTGGCTCGAAACTACTCAAGCAACAGCCCCATCCAAAGGCTACTCCAAAGGCTGCAGCTCAACCCCCGGAACTACGCTTGGAAATATCAAATTGGGGGTGAATTTGAAGCAAGCAGACTTCGCACAGGGATAGGGTGTTGCGGAGTTGGGTGCAACATCTATGCAGGCGATAAGTTTTTATGTCTTGAGCTGATGGCGTAGAAAAGTTTTTGTCTAAAATATACACACAAACACACACATACACACACAAACACACACACAAAACTATAACTCGCCCACACACCCTGCGGAGAGGGTCGATTTAAGGGGTTTCGGGGGTTGATGACTAACTGGGAATATGGCCGCACAACTTGCATGCGGGTGTGTGTGTGTGTGTGCGTGAGTGTATTTTAATGAAAGACTGAATGTGTGTGCACAGCTTCTGAGTTGCCTTCAAGAAACATGCGCCCAAAATACAGAAAGCTGTCCAAAAGACAGGCACAAACATTGTCAGAGACTTGCTGCTTGTGGGGGTTGTGGCTGATGGGTTTTTGGGTGTGCATAAAAGATAATGATGTTGCCTTAAACTTTTGGGAATAAATAATAGTTGTAGTTTTTTTTTATTTTTTATAACCATAGCCATTCTCATTTCTCTTTGTGCCTCTCCCTGTCTTTCTCTCTCTCTCTTTCTCGGTTTGGTTGTCTCTTGTCTATTTCAGCTAAGGTTATTATCTTTCAAGTTTTGCTTGCCGCTTTTAGTATATCATGTTGTTGTTGCTGCTGTTGCTGTTGTCTCTGCCATGTTGCTCTTTACACGCAACCAGGCACAACAACATGACCGAGCTGTAAAGGGACCCAAGGCCTTAAGCTTATAATTAATTGCATGTTTGGTCGAGACGAAATAATCCTTTGTACAAAAATAACACCCAGTCCAATTCGCCCCAGTCCCCAGACCTCAACCAAAGAACACATCTTATGTGTGACCAAGCGGGTGGGTGCTTAAGTGTACGTGAGTCTCTCTCTGTGTGTGTGCGTTAGTGTGTGTGTGTGTGTGTGTGTGTAGGTGGCCCCTTTGACCATAGTTTCAGAAGCAACCAAAGTTTGGATACATGCCTTTTGGGAAATTTACAGGCAAATGAATGTTATCATAACTCAGCCACTCCCCAGTCCCAGCCCCAGTTCCCGCTCCTTTTAAGCCTACAAAAAACCCCAGCAATTTGGTCATGTGTAAAGTATAACTAACATTTATATATCACATTTACCTTTTAGCCAAAATCAGACGAAGAGTTTGAAATTTGAAATGTTATTAAAATTGATGAATGTGCCGCTAATTAATGCAATGATGCCATGTTTAGCACAAACAAAAACAGAGCCACCAAAACCCAATCCAACCAGGCCAATGTTACTTTTGTCCCACTAATTCGCATTGATTCATGAGCTGCCTCAACGCGACTCATTTTACATTATGAATATTAATGATGCTACATTGTGTGGCTTTTGCCATTAATGTGTGGCACAAAAGTTCAAATTTTACAGAAAGACTTTAAATTTTAGCTATTAAAACTCTTTTTAATATCAAGATACTTACTTTGTTCATGGTGCTGTAATTCAATAAATTAAACACCTTTTCAATTTCTTCTTTATCATTTATTATTAATTTAATTTATGTACATAGCAGATTAGAAAACTAGCTAATACCAATTAATTAAACAAACCAATTTGTAAGACACAATCAATTTTAATTTTGTAACAGATTAAGTCTAAATTTAATACCTAACCAAAAAGGTATACAAAACAAATACATAATAGATATATATAAATATTTGTATTTTTTTTTGTAGCAACAAAACAACCTAAAGAAATAATTTAACAAAAACAAGATTTTATTTAATTATGCATTTTTCTTTATTAATCTCTTTATGCCAAGTTGAACTTATAACTTATTTTTTTTCATAGTCTTCTTAAAATAATTTTACAGACATTAAAATAAAATATTAAATTTTATAAAGATTTTTAGGAGGTATAAATTTACACAATGTTTAAAATATAAAAGAGCTCTGAGATTATCTTAAAACAAAGTAATAAATAAACTTAACATTTTTTGGGATATACGCTGCTGCCCTGTACCATCATCTTCTACAGTTATTCCACCCCTTCGAGGGACCAAGCATCTTCAGTGCTGGACGCTGTTCGGTCAGAGGTCAGTTTCACCAAGATTTTCTCACACTTTTTTGGGCAGTTTTTCAACTCTTTTCGAGCAACTGGATAAGCGGGTTGTGCGCAAGCTGGACCACAACCCGATGTTGTGTGCTTCTGGGATGCTGTGGGAATAGACACTGTCCAGTTGTGGAATGGTCTTCGTGTGGGAAAGTGCATAGCAGACGGTGGCAAAGTTTAAGCCACAATCAAAATCTAAATACTAACATTAATCAGGCCGCCAAGACACGCCATAAATAATGGGAGCACACTCAAGCAATCCTGAGTAAGACCTTATCTTATAGTTGAAGCTCAGGGCTACGAAATAAATTGCCAAAAATTTGCCAGGCGCATAAAGAAGTAGATTCCCCAACTTTTCTAACAAAAAGAACCAAATTTGGTCAGCAACAATTTCAGATCCTCTTCTAGCACCTCCCTACCTCCCTCCACCCCTGGCAAACGCAGCATCTCTGCATCTCTGCCACTGCACAAGAACTATTCAAACTTTCGGTCATGGCATAATACCTCGAACAATCCAATGGCCAGGCAAGGACGAGGACCCAGCACGTACCGGATTTAATGTCCCGCAGTGGTACTTGAGAAAAAGTAGTTGGCAGTTGGGAATAGATGGCATTGGGGTAGCTGGGAAGGGATCCAGAGTGGAGTTTAGTGGGGTTGAGGGGGATGGCTGACGCTAAGAACTTTTACTTTGCAGCTGAAAAGTAACAGGACCTCGTTCTACAAAATGGTAGCCAACCGAGCGAACTTTTAGCAAAGCAAAAAGTTTGCACTGCAAAAAAGAAATAAACACACAAATATGTATAAGTTTACTGGGTATATAATAAAATAAAACAAGAAAGTTGTCCAGTCATCAGCTCTACGATATTCTCATACTCTTGCAAAAGCAGTTAAAATAATTATAATGATAATAATAAACAAATATAAGTGTCGATGTTCAAAATGTTCAAACTGATATATTGCTGACAACTTAAATGGGAATAATCAGTATTAAAAATAACTATTTTATAATAGTATTCACAGTTACATTTTTAACAGTACATTATATTTTTTTTTTTTTTGCTTTTCACAGCTTACTATCGGAGTTTAATAAATTTAAATAACATATATTTAAACACGTATACAATTATTATTTTGATATTCACTTGTTAGTTGCTGTAAAAAATTGAATAAATTCCAATAACTGATATTTTAATAAATTCCACGGATTAAAATTTATTCAAAGAAATAGTAAAATATTTTGAGACCTTGAAACCTTTCAAGGTTAATTTTTAAATTAATTTCATTTTTAACTCGATTTTTTATATAAACAAAACAAATTGTTTATATTAAAAACTAGTTGAATCTTTGCGCAATGCGTACACAGAATTCCACTAGACCCTGTGTAGAGTATGAGGGCCAAGTGTATTTGCAAATTGTTAGCCTGTCACCCCTTCAAGCCGCCCAACGATCAAGTGTGGGCAATGGGGGCAATGGAAAGAAAACTTTCTCGTGCTGGGACAAAACGGGCGATGGCTAGAAAACGGAGTCGAAATTTAATAGAAAATGTTCTTGTCGGAATTTTCATTTATAAATTTGCCGCACAGCCAGAGTCTGTGACGGGTGGGTGGTTGGTGCAACGAGTTGGGTGCTGCATAACTAGGCAGCGTTAAACTATTTGCAGCAATGGCAGCAAATTTCAAGAAGTTTTGCAAGAGGCATGAGTGTTGGGAAAGGGGGAATGAAGGGGGCTGAACATGGCTTCTAAATACTTTTCATGTACATGTCGTTTTTGTGCCTTTTGCTTATGATTTATAGTAGTCGAGAGGCGCTTCGAGAAGATCTCAACAGCAATCCAAGCATCGTCGTCGTCGCCATTTAAGTGGAAAACTATACAAAAAGAGAATTTTCGCAAGGGATACGGAATAAACAGGATGGACACACACACATTTGAATAATGCTTGTATGTTGGTACAAATGTTTTATGTCTGAATGCTTTTAATGTTTTACTTTTGATGTTGACCACAAGCATAAAATATTGATAAATAGAGTTTGGGGCCAAATAGCCGCCCATATTAGGGTTTCTTGTGTTATTGACATGCCATTTACAACACATTACACACACCAGGCTCAGTTCAAAACCAACCTGAGCAAATGGCTAAAAACAACTGCATAAATACATTAGAGGAAAGACAAAAACTTTAAATATAAAACTCGAGTTTTTGCCTGGAGTAGCTTAAGGCAAATTTATGGAAACTTTTACGATTTCGACTCCAGACTCTGCGATTTTAGACCCTTCGTCAAAGTCAACTTAATTAATGCACGCACTCAGCGGATATTCAAAACAAAGGCAGAGCACAACCAAAGGAAAAATCAATATTCACACACACACACAAACACACACATACACAACCCATTTTGTCGAGTCATGGCGACATCAATTAGAGCACATCATCTTGAACGCCTTCGCAAATGCGTCTAAACAAAGAAAAGGTACAGTACTCACACACACACACACACGGATACACACACACACACAGCGAGAAGTCCTTGCGGCGATAAGAAAAGGCGTGGTTGTAAACACACACAGAAATACACAAAACTGGTTTTTGGTTCGGTTACGAAAACTCACCCCCAAAAATATACATGTGAAGACGATGCTGCTGCTACTCCGCTGCTACGCCGCTGCTGCTGCTGTTGCTGGTGCTGCTGAAGCGTCCGCTTAGTCGTTTTGCCCGCCTGTTTCTAATAAGAAACTGACGCCATTTTGAATTTGAGAGCAACCCCTGCCCAGCAGCGGAAGGAGTACAATATTAAGCAGGGCAAGCATGTTCTTATTTATGACATTTTTATGCTAATGGAATTTATGTGTGTGTGTGTGTGTGGGTAGCTGGATGTGACTGTGTGTGTGTGTATGCGTCCCAGTGGATTTAGGCATAAAGACGTCGCATCTGATAAGAAAGTACTGCGGGTCTCTCGTACAGCTTACACATAAATAAATATATATGTGTGTGTATGTGTGTGTGTGTGTGTGTGTGTGTATGAATTGTTACAGATGGCGACAGGCTCTGAAACATTTTAATGGCTGCCAAAATTAACATGTTGAGATGAAAATGAATAATATTAATAAATGAATAATATTAATATTATATATTATTACTTGTGCTTGCGTTTCCTTTGCTGCTTAGTTAAGAAATTCCTCAAAATAATTAACAAATGTTGGTTATTTAAAAACATAAAATATAAAAAATATATTTGACAAATATTAAGAGAACAATTACACATAAATTTCACTTTATGTTTACTCCATAACAAACAAAATCTCTTCTGTAAAAAGTTAAAAGTTTCTTTAAGCCTAATTTGATAAAATGAGTTGGTTAATTACTTAAATATTTTAATTAATAAATTCTATCTTTAAATAAAAATTTGACTATTTTAGGCACATTAAAGTACATAATTTTCTTAACTTTCCGAAATGTGTTTATAAGTTTTAATATCTTATAAATATTATTATGCTAGGTTCATGATGTTTCTTGAATGTATTTCTGTCTTGGGTTGACATATATTTATATATATTATATTTATTTTAATTCATATTAAATTATTGATTTTCTTTTGCATGCACTTGCTTTTCACTTATGCAACCCATAGTAAATAATTAAATTGTTATCGTGACATGGGTTGCGTTAATTTCTTCAGTACTTTTCTTTATCAGAATATGTGGCACAATGAACCTTCTGCTTATCCCCAACTTGATGCTGAAAGCATCATTGTGGGGCAGCTTGTGAGGATGGGCTTTATGAGGCTGCTGTGGCCTGCTGCTAAGTAGCGCAAGGGCCATGATAAACTCTTTTAATGCGTATGCGAAGCATAAAAGAATCCTTGTGTTTGACATAATTATGAAAGGAAACAAATGTGGCACGCACACTGGGATTTGCTGGACGGGACTTTCATAGCACACGCGCACAACTTGAAACAAAAGGACTTTTCTTTTTATATTATGATAAAAAAAAATATTACATATGTGTGACATATAATATTAAATGTAGCAGCACGCACCGCATGGCCAAAGGACGAAAAAAGGACACACAGATACGCACACACACACACACATTATCTGTGTAATTTGAAAATACGCAACCAGATTTCTTGAAAGCCACCGCTGCAGGCAATGACTGGTTGGATTTGTAGTTCTGCTTCTGGCAGAGGAGCCAGGAACCAGGACGCGCCTAACCTCAAACGACAAACGCCCCCATTTAAAGGCAGACATCGCCCTCCACTCACTCCTCTGCTCCTCGCTTTATCTTATTTGACGAGCACAGACCGGAACCCAATCCAAATCGTCGTCTGCTCGTAAATCAACAACAAAAATTTCCAATTAATTTGCACATCACAAAACTTAGACGTAAATAAAACAGCTACCCCCCATCCCTGCCCAACCCACACAAAATGTCAAATAAATTGCCAAGTGAGGCATCAATAATGGCATAAAAATTGATTACATTTGCGACAAGACGCTGGAGGACCAAAAGGGGATTATAGTTGTAAATAGTTGAGGACTGCTTGTTAACTATGCAGGAAATGTATGCCGGAATATATAGAAGCTCCGCACCCACCCGAATACAGCCAACCCCACAACACACAACACACTCCCATAACAGAGCCTGGCTTTATTCACACTATATATATATATATATATAAAGGAAACCCTTATTTACCAATACCAATACACAAAACTCAGTTAGCAGGCACATTTTCTTGCACTGTGCCGCATATCCTTGAGGCTGCTTCGAAAGAGCATGTGCCCAAAAAATACATTTAGCAATACACATATATATATATATATAGATATATAAGTATATATTCAAATGGGTATTTTGTGTGGGATAACTTAAACTACACATGTAGCAGGATGTGCCTCAGAATAGTTTCTATACACTCTCACACACACACACACTTATACCAACACATTATTTAAACTTGCACTGATGAGGGTAAAAAAAGATGTTTCCTTTAGCTGTTGTTGTTGTTGTTGTGTTTGTTGTTGTGTTTGTTGTTATGTTTGTTGGCTGCTGCTGGGGCATCTTGTTGTCCTGTTTTGATCTGTGTCAGTGTCCGTGCCAACTAATAAATATGACCGAAATGAAACTGCCCAAAAATTTCCACACAATCACACATTATACACACCCGCACACCCACATACCAACCTATCAACACACACACCCGCCCACTTCGTCTCACACATTAGCCATATAGTTTTGCCAGTTGGCTTCCAAGTTGACTGCAAAATCCGCAAAAGAACGCCACACACACACCCACACACACACACACACACATTATTTTGCAGCTGTGTGTCTCTGTAGTTGTGTGAACGCTCACATTGCCAACTTTCGCTTCATAAGTGGTCGCCTCTTGTCTTATTGCAAGTGTGTGTGTGTGTGTGTGTGTGTGTGATTATGTGTGTGTTGAAAAATGAACCCATCATAGCCGAAAAACTACAGCAGGAAATTCGGTTAGCAAGTGCTGGCTCCCAATTTTCCATATATGAGTAGTCCATGTGCGACTGTGTCTGTGTCCAAGTGTGTGTTATATGTCCTTGCTGTTATACACTTCTCTAGTGGTATAATAACTATCTAATATATTTTGATATATTTAAAATTGCATGGTTCATGGTTTTTTAAAGTAATCATCTCAAGCTTTATTTGGCTTAATTTAAGCAACCACTTTGCAAAACTATCTTCAACAAACTGAGGGTTTGACATTAGTCTGCAGTAATCTGCGCCTTAACTGGCCAGCTCCTCCAAATGACTTCTGCAGAAGCTATCAGAGGAGGAAATAGAAGAACATCCAACTGCTCCCCAAGAACAAATTATGATCCAATCTAACCGATCGCAGTTACTAAAAATAGATCGAAATTAATTACCACATCTGATTGAACCTACTTCAGCTTTGGACTTCCTCCATTCAGGGGAGAGAAGTGAGGAGGAAGAATGAGGTGCATAATTTTTTGTCCCACTATTTGTACCCACTACAGATACATACATATATATAATAAGTATATTATATAATATATGAGAATTGAAAAAAAAAACAACCTACAAGATTTAAATAATATTCATTTAAGAACACATTTTATTCTTATTTTTATAAAATTTTTATACATTGTTTAACATTTTCTCTAATTTTTCAATTCTTTTAATTAGTTTGTGTATTTTTATATTGTAAATTTTAAAGCTAGTCATAACATTTATATATCAATCAAAAATAGTTAAGTGTTTACAGTTTTCAGTTATTTTAAGAAATCTTTTCTTTCTTATTCTCTAATTGTTTTGTTACTTAGGGAAAGTTATTTAAATTATTATATTATTATTTTAATATAAATATGCTATAATAAGCATAACAACTCATTATTATTATAAAATTGATAATTATATAGAAACTAATTAATTGAAGCGTATGCAGTTCTCGCATATTTAAAAAGGGCTTTTCTTTCTTATTTTTTTTTCTTTAAGTCAAATTATGGTAACATAAATGTGGGCAGCAGCAGCCACATTAGCATCAGCAACACCAACAACAGCAACAACAACAGCAACAACAACAACAGTAACAATCACATTGAACAGAAGAGTAACCAAAAAATGTCTGGCCAACCAAAAATGAGGGTCGTTGGAGCTTGGAAAAGCGATAGGAACTTGTTTGAGTATTTTTAGGCGCCTTTTCCGACCGAGCAACAGCCCCAAAATTTCGCCTCCACAAATATATATGTATATATGTATATATATACAAAGCTCGGAAGAAGCCTTTTGTTGAAATTTTATTTAGTGTGTGTATCTTTTGCCGACTTTTACAAAACACAACACACTTTCACACGCAGCAGATACACACAAATCTGGATACATTGGTACGCACAATCCGTTTCCTTGAAAAGCGGCTCTCTCTTTGTGTAGGCACTTTGTGTGTGCCTTTGTGTGTGCCTTTGTGTGTGCCTTTGTGTGTGCGGGTGGGTTGACGGGTATATTGGGGTTTTAGACTGGCAATGGCCGCCACGGCCATAGCTTGTTGTCCTCCTTGTCCTTGTTGTACTTACCCTTGCCAGATGACCCCCTTCCGCTCCAATCTAAAGCTATTTTCTCTCTGCCTGTTTTTACTTGTATTTTATATGAAAACTTTGCAACACACAAATTTGCATATGTAGAAGTCGTGCGTATATGTGTGTGTGTGTGTGTGTGTGTGTGAAGCAAATATATGCAAATTTCAAGTGTTTCCTCTTCGTTATGAACCCAACTTCAATGTAAAATTTACAGAAATATGTAAATACCCGTTTCGTTAAGGCCACTGGCTCAACTTTCACAGTTGAATCCAAAATTATGACAAGGCTGCCAAAGAGCCTAACCGAATGCCTTCAACTCTTCGGGAGCAACTCAAATTTTGTACACAACTGTACCACACACACACACACACAAACTCACTCAGAGTATTATCACAATCAAAATTGTTACACCATAAGCGACTTGGACAGAATTTGTGCATCCCTTTCAGCAACAATGTGGACTATATCTATATCTCTATGGTCCATCTACACGTAGGCTGTTCGCCTAGAGAGCCACCCAACGGACTTGCACTTGTGGCAGACAATCAAATGGGCATCCTGCCTGAAGTTTGCAGTCATTTGGAATTTATGAAAATTGCTACGTTAGCTAATTGAGAAGCTTCCAACTGAATGAATACGTTTTCATGGCATTTGTGCACAGCTCTGTAAAGCAGCCGAAACAGAAAGAACAAGTTATCAAAATCTATAAAATGTATTAAAAATTTAAAATATCTTGCAACATTCGATGAGTGCATTCTTAAACTAGAAATTTAAATTACCAGAATGTTGAAGTTAATTAGTGTAATGAAATATCTCTTTTAAAAAGCTTAAAAGATTCACAGTGCAATTTTGATCATATATGAGCCTACAGCTGCCAGCAAAAGCAGTGCAATACAGACTTTTTTAGTCCTTTAAATCACTTACTTAAAAAGTAGCTCAATTCGCAATTGAATTAAATTATATAATGCACTATATCATTCGCTGTTGATAATAAACAAGCAACACGTATCTCTGTTTTGAATAAATACAGATTAAATTCAAGAATATATGTATGCAAAAATATAATGATCATAAATTCATTATACATCTGAGTTAGTTAGATGCACATTAAATGTCAAGATTTGGCGATTCGTATGGGTTATAAGTTTTATTCTGTTCATTATAATTCATCTCGGATGTGCGTGTCTTTATAATCGATGTATTCATCTGTGAAAATAGAACATATTCATAAAAAATATAGTCACTTCTGTGATATGTGAATATTTATTCAAATTGATTATAGAAAGATGTGAAATAATAATGAAATCGATAACCCTTTCATTAGGCTTTAAAGTCTACATCTTAAGTTATTTTTTCTTTTACTTCCTATTTTCCTTAGACAAACATATGTGTCATCAATATATAAAGTTAAAATAAATTTTTGATACTGCGAAATATGATAAATTTAGTAGAGTTAATGTTGAAAATTAATTTGATCGAAAACCAAGCTCTGCCAAGAATACTTTAAATTAGTAAATACGATAATATTATAAATAAAAAATGTAGCTAATAAATTATTATCAGACTTCACTTGAAAACTGCAATAGTTTGATAGAAACATTCTAAACATTCTAAGACTACAAAGCATATCAACTATCGTTATGGTGAAATTTTAAAACTCTCTGGTCACATTCTAATAAAAACAGCATTCACAATATATGGATCTTTCTGTCCCTCTCCCTCTCTCTATCTCTCTCGCTTTGCTTGCAGTTCAATCACCAAGTGTCCCATTTCGGAATAGGGCAGCGACAACCGCACACAAATAGGAACACGGATGCAAATGTCGTGACCCAACCTCTAACCCATTGCCCAACCCAGGCCAAGCACGAGGGTTAGTGGCAATTTAAATAATAAAACTGCGTGGCAACAAACAAAAAAATCAAAAAAAAAAAAAAAAAAAAGCTGCATCGAAGCCAACCCTTAACTTGTTGATTTGCTCTGAGAAGCGAACGAACAAAATGAAAACTCAAAGTGAAACTAGCGAAAAGAAGCAAATGCGAGAAAAAAAAAACAAAGTCACCGACCGGGCAAATGACCGTTTGGCGACCAAGAAAAGGTTGCATGACCCATAATCAAGCTAAAGTATTTTTCTGGGGGGATTGTACTTGCACATTTTCAAGCATTTTGGGTTGGATGCCCCGCGCTGGACCTGTGCTACCCATAAATTTAGCAGCGACAAATTAAACTACACAAATTTGAAAACTTGTTTTCAAAACGATCTGATTTCGATGGTTATCTTGGCGAAAAACTTGCCTGAAATCAACGAAATAATCAGTAACAAAATTTTAAAGTTTTTTCCCATCAAAGGCAGCTAGACAATTGCAGTTCAAATGGTCAAGGATATTCAAGGATGTTGTACAGACATCCGTAACCAGTAGTCTGTATCAAAGCAGACAAACTGGTTTTTAGACGGTCCAGCAGCCGTTGCAGCTTTTATAGCCAGGTGTGCTATGATCGTGATTCTGATGATGCTGCAAGCATCCGTACCCAGACCCAGATCCATACCCACCACCATGAATAGAGAACGCATTTTTTACCGCACAACCGAGCAACGGTTTTTCTATAATAAACTTGCCTAACGGGTTTCATTGAACGCATTGTTGTCCAGGCGCGGCTATTGTCCATACCTGGCCAGACAATGCACAAAGCTTTGCAGCCTCCGGTTCCTGATCCTGTCAACCCCCGTTAGCGAGCGAACCGATCTCGGGTATATAAGATGAGGCTGCTGCGGAGAATCAATCAGTTTCATTTCAATCTTCATTCGCTGAGGATCAACAGCAGCCAGGAGCAGCAGCAGCAACGGCACAAGGAACCGTCAAGGACTTTGCGGATCAGCAAACAGATCCTCCATCCTGCAGCGCAATGCTCAGGCAGCGCTAAGGAGGCTGTTGCACGCGGCATCAAAAAAAATCTTTTCAAGTTTACTTTCAACAGTTCCGAAAAATACGAAAACCAAAAAATCTACAACAAAAATCAACAAATTCACCAAAGTTATAAAACCAACATAAAAGCAAACATAAAATTACATCACCGAAAGTCAGATTAATTCTTATACACAATCTAAAAACACAATCTAAAAATATAAAACCTAAAAATCCTCATGAACAATTTGCGAAAATAACCAAAAGACACAATTTTTAAATATTTTGCAAAAACACAGCAAAAACATAAAAATAAATATAATATTCAACGCACAACAAGAAAAAACACAAATTCCGTAACAAATTAAACAAAATTCAACATTACGACAAATCCGCAAGTTACAAAATTCAAATTATCAATTAAAAAGTGCACCCACCTCTATATCAATTGGAAAGTTTTGAAATCAAAACCGAAAAAGGACGAAAATGGAAATATCACACAGATAATAATATTATTTTTTTATATTTTACAGGTAAGCATTATAGTTATAAACATTTATTCTGGCTGAGCAATTATTTTGTGAAATACCAAATATTAATGTACAAATTAAATGTGTCAATTTTAGGACTCTACCCAAAGCTACGCAGACGTCTAGCTAAATGAGCATGGATCAGTCAGCAAGAAGCAATCACAAATAATTCCGAGAAAATTGTTATGAAACTCAAACCGATTCTAAAATATTTATTGCTCATCTTTCTCTACTGCAATGGCAATCGATACACCAAATTAAGCAACAAAAGTAAAAAGCAAAATCAACCAAAACAACAACAACAGCTAAATTGGAAACGCCTTAAGAAACTACAATGCAACTGCCCGTTGCCCAACCGAAACGCATTGTGCCCCAAACAGCAAACCCGGCCAGCAAATCATACAGAATTCCGACAGAAACTGCAAGGAAGGAAACCAAAATTCAAGTTAGCAAAAGCAAAAGCAATATTCGTCAATAAACGACACAAATGCAACAGCGGCGGCAGCGCCAGCTTCGCTGATGATGATGCAAAAGAGAGGATCGAGCATTTGACGGCGAAAGAGAGCAGGCAGCAGGCAGCAGCAGTGGCAGCGGCAGCAGCAGTGACGACAACGGCGCCAGTTATCTAAGGCAGCAGCTAAAAGGGGTGACAGTCGCCCCGCCATAGATATTTGGCTGAATATCTAAGCAGGGGCGGCCGCCCCACAAAAGCAGCAACAGCAACCCCTCGACAGGAAGCACTTCATTTCAAACACTCACACACACCAGCGCACACCACCCAAGAAAAGTTCCTGCGGCGAATTCGACACAAACACAAAAAAGTAAAACACAAGCACATACACACACACACGCACACACACTTCTACCAGCCAGCAAGAGCGCAAGCAGAGCAACACAGAGAGCGAGAGCAAGCTTAAAAAGAGAGAGCGAACGCAACACGAGAGCACCTTTGGCAACCAAAATAAAGCGGGCAACGAAGACCAATTTCGCAAGTATGTTTTAAATATTTTGTTTAGCTTAACGTTTTTCAGTTGCATTTTTTAACCTTTCGGTTTCGCGGCCCGCTGCTGGGCTCAATCAAAAAACTACCAAAACAAACTAAACAAAAATATCAAAAATATATTTAATCTAAAAACAAAATATATAAAACAGCAAAAAACAAAAAAAGGTGAGCTTGTGTTGCAAGCAGCAAACAGAAAAGAAACAGAACAAAATCGTACAAAAATTAATATACTATTTTTTAAGCTATGTACTTTTTTAGCAGCGATTTTCCATTAACAGCCAAATACGAAAATTTCAAAAGCTATACAAAAACCCATATCATAGTACTGCGAAACAAGAATAATCAAAAAATGCACTATTCTTCCACGGCATCGCAGAAGCCTTCATTTCCAACCCACACCGGGCCCCTGTTAGCAAACAAATTCCACACACACAATGCAATAGTTTTTCATTTTGTGTATCAAAACGCAAATCGAATAATGTTCAAATTTAAAAATAGCGTTTCGTTTTTATGAATTTTTTAGTTTTTACAAACCCAGAATTTTAAACAAAACCCAGCAAGAAAAAAACAAGTTTCGCATATCACGAGCTTTAGGCATAAACCAACCACCAATTTGGCACACAACTTACACACACACACACGCACAAACACACCACACATACTTTAGAGCACACACACACACAGGGGCTCACTCTTACACACCAATACACAAACACTAATACATACTTATTCACACACAAACCCACACTACTTTAGTAATAAAATGGCTGCAAAGGAAGCTGCTTCTACGATACCCAAGAAGAAAAGAAATAGCCCGACCCCAAAAAAGTATTTTGGTAGCAAATTAGCTAAGAACGTTTTGAATCTCAAAACTCAAATATTACTCTTCGCATTTCTCGCGCTTTTAATATTTTTTTCACATTTTCATTAAGCTAGAAAAAGCAATGACGTTGCAGTATTTTTTAAATCGAAATTTTTGAAAGTTAAAAAAAAATATTCAATGCGCAAAAATGCTTTAAACACACATTGGAAAACAAAAGTGTACATTCTCGTAGGAAGCAGAAAATCGTTGCCAAGATCAACAAAAACTCGAAAAAATTTCTCTACTGGTCGTTGTTAACAAGGCAAAATACTTTGTTCAAATTAAACTAAACTTTAAAAAAGAATATAAGGCGAATAATATTTACGAAATTCAAAATCAGAACTATACTTTTCCGACATTCATCTAATTGTCATAGAAAAACTATTAAATTCAAAATATTATAAATATTAACAAATTTAACATCTATAATCACAATTCTAAACCTCGAAAGTAAAAAATGACAATCATATTCAACATTCGATATATATACAAAATTAACATATATAATTACATTTCAAAATTAGTTCTTGAAATTATAACTGACAATAATATTCAATATTTGATATATTCACAAAATTATCATCTATAATCACAATTCTAAAACAGTCCTGGAAAGCAAAACTGACAAAAATATTCATGCCGAAAAATTACAATGAATAAATTTAGGAGCAAATCTTACAATTAAATCTGAACACATTCCTCGCTTTTTCAAGGCAATCAAAAATTTAAAATTCACATGTAGCTAGTTAATTTATAACAATTTTATATTCCAAACAAATTATTTTTAAATTTGTAAAAATTTTTTTTTTTAATCAAAATCAATTCTAGACTGATATTCAAATTACGATTCTTAACCAATCATTACAAAACAAAATAACAAATTACAATATTGGTAATCGGCATACAAATTAATAATGCTATCAATATTTTTCCCACTCATTGAGCAATCAGCATATATAGACTTCAAATTCAGTAAAAATAACAACTTACAAGCAAACAAAATCTGCTAAACCTATAAAAAAAACAATTTAAAAAGTCACATTTGAACTAATTCAAAAATAATATTATAACGAACTAAAATTTACAAGCATAATATTATAACTCTCCTTTTAAAAAATGTTTTCTGAATTAAGCAAAATTCACAAAAATAATTTAATAACTTTTATTTTAAAACATTTTTCTGAACTACACTAAATTAATTACAAAAGTCACAAAAATAATATTACAGCTGTTCAAAATCCAAGAACTGAACTCAATCTTTTAACTTTATCTCACAAAAGAAAACATATCTGTTTCCAAACAAATCACAAATTACAAATTATAGAATATCCCTCAAATTTTAATTTCGCTTAAATTTAATATCTAAATTCCTTAAATTCCGAGTAACATCTCAAAATTTTCTAAACGTTCAAAAAGTTCTTAACAATTCATTTTTGCACAAAATTTATTTTGCACAATTTTTGAACTTTACTAAATTGGCTTAAATTTCAAACATTTTAAAATTAATTGGTAGAAAAATTTTTTACTTGTAATAATTAAATACAACTCCTACGCATCAACAAAAGTATTTCAGTTTGACTCTTATCTATTTGCAAATCAATTTAATTATTTTGAATAATTTTCGATTTCATTCAACCACGCAAAATAGTTTTAAAAACAAATGGCAATCAAATTATGAAATTTCAATCTTAAGATTCAAAATCATTTCTAAATATTTTTTTAACTTTTAAATTCCATGAAAAAAATTATTTTTTGATTCAAATTGACACACTAGAAGAATCAAAATTGTAAATATATATTTTTTACCTTTAAATTAATACTTGGCTAACATTAAAAACCACATTTTTAACTTTGGCCCATCTTTGAGGCATATCAAAATCGTATAAACATAAGTTATAACCAAACACAATATAAATTTACTTTACAAAATATTTATTTTCAAATTTACTCATTTTTACATTTTAAAAAAATCATAACAGTCTAAATTTCACAAAAATAAGTCTGGCAAGATTTGACTGATTCAAAAATTTATATTTCAAAGAAAAAGAAACACTTTTCCAGTTCATCGCGAAGAATTAACTTAAAATTTAAATATTTGCAGAACCATTGTAAAAACCGTTAATAATCTAAATTAGAAACATTTAATAATATTATTTTATATAAATTATTTAATTTTAGAACTCGAAAAGTCAAAAGAAATCAAAATTTGCAACTTTCGGCTACTCTGGCAAGCAACAAAAAACAACAAAATTTCACCACTAACCGGACCACAAAATTCAAAATCACTAACCTCCAAATTCTAGCAATCTAATATCACATTTTTGTAGGGAAATTACAAAATAAAATCATTCAAAATCTGCACAAAATTAAATGAAATTCCAAATCAATTAAAAGCAAAAGCACTCAAAATAATCCAAATCAGAACATGTGAGACACAAAATACATAAACTAAATTCTTAGCATTTTGAAACTGTATAACAAAAGAAATACAAAAAAAAGAAAACAATAATCGCGAAAAGCCGCCAGCAAATATATCAAAATTCCAAAAACCAAGTCAAGTTAACTGAGAAGTCGCAGCATTCGGATGCCTTTTGGCGCATAATTATAAAACATTAAGATGACAAATTACAACGAAATTCCCAAAAAGCACCATTATAAATTACAAGAAGCAGCGGAAGTTTTAATGCGACAAAAGTCAAGAGCAAAAAGAAAAAATAAAAACAAAATACTCGTAATGATAATAATAAAACAAGGGCACCAAAAAAGCAGGCGCTGGCAAGACGACAAGGATGCAATTGTCCTGGCAACTTTCTGGCAAAATCTTACAAATGGCGGCCTACTCACAGGCACAGAAATAGGACAAGGCAGATAAATCAACGCGAAACAAAACAATTCAGAACAAAAACAACAACAACAACAGGCAAACGATTATAGTAAAAACATTCGCATAGAAGGGGTTGAAATTGAAAATAAGTTAAGCAGCCAAATTCATAAGCCAAATCCCTCACACATACAACATACAAAATAAAACAAAACACAGAAAAGCCACAAAAGCCAAAGATTTTTGGATAGCTCAAAATTGTATAAACTTCGAATAGTAGAAAAGCAAGCGATTTTAAAAGACCTCAGAGCGCATTAGTTGCGCCTGACAAAAACGAAGACAAAAACACACAGCCAGTTAACCGAAATCTAATACAAAATCCAAATCATCAACAAAATCAAAAAAGCAACAACATGAAAAACACAACCAGCACACAACAGCTTTAACACACATATATCAGGCATACTCATATCAATACACTCACTCCAGAGACATAGATATAGAGACCCCATTTCAAATTGTGGTTAGCTTTGGTTTCTTTTGCAAAAGTTCGAACAGCAACAGCAACAGCAACAAAAAAACATATTCAGTCATCTTCATGCAGTTGAAAGCACATCAAACAAAACTGTAAATTTATATAAACTACTGGCAATAGACGAGGTCGAGACATAATTGCTATCAATAAATAAAATATGGCTGTCAGTGGGGTGGCAGTCAAGTAGAAGCTATTTCATCCAAACACCCAACATCCAAACTCCAACATTCAAAACTCCAGCGACCACTAGACACAAAATTTTGATTTATAAATTCATTGCAAAAGTTGCCTGGCCAAGCGGCAGCAAAACCATCAACAGACTAACTACACACCACCTAGAGACTTGGCAACTACTACAACAACAACAAAAAACAGCAACAGCAACAACAACAAAAACAGCAGCAACAGCAAACACAACAACAGCAACAACAACAACATAAGCAAAAACCGTCTTTCTTTATGAAATTACACATTTCCGACTTGTACAACGACAACATTGAAGCCGAAGCCAAAAACAGCAGCAGCAACAGCAGTAAAAAGCAAAATCATCTATGAAAATTCAAGCAAGAAAAAGGCAGACAGCTAGGCTGACAAATTTGAATTCAAACCATTCACATTTTGACTGAAAATTAAGTTAGGAATCTTATTTACACACAACAACAGCAATTGAAAACTGTTTAATTATTGGCAAGCAAATAAGGAAACGTTCTATGCATTTTGGAAATCTGCAACATCATCGAGAGAAGCAAGCAAAACAACAAACTGTAGCAAATGGAATCTTGTACAATATTTCTATTGAAAATCATCAAAAGAAGAAAACAATTTCATATTATAGCATAGGATCTATACAGAGAGAGACAGAAACAAAACTAAACAAAACAAACAAAAAAAAAAAAAAACAAAATCAATCGGCAAACAAACTAAAGCAACAAAATAACAAAAAATCAAATACCAGTAAAAAAAAATCATTTTGGATATAAGGTTGGGGATACCTAGTGTAATTGCTTAGACTTGAGAGTGTTGTACTTGCGGGAAGACAAGTGCAAGACCCAAAACCAGGGTAACATAGCGTTAGCCAAGTTAGTTCAAAAGTAGAACACAAAAGAAAACCAAATATAAAATCGAACAAAATACAAAAATTAAAGCTTGAACAAGCACATACAGCATAGGCCTCTTTCATAGTTTTTTTTTTAAGAAATACTCTTATGTTTAACTATAAATTAAATAATGTAACTACACTCTGTATCCCCTTAGTTAAGCTAAAAAAAAAAACAAACAAACAAAAAAACTAAACAAAACACCATGGGACTAAAATGTAGATAATGCCAATCCTTTTGTCTAAAATGTCAATTCTTCTAATTTTGCACGGACTTGTGTAAAATGTTTTAGACGAAAGGATTGTTGCATTTTTTATATACATACAAACAGACATAATTATTAATGATATAATATAAATGGTTTTAATATTATTTTCGACTTACATCCAACATTATTATACAATCAAATAGAAATAGAAATGTTCTCAGTTCTTTCGGTTTACATTTATTAATACATACATATATACATACATACATATGTGATAAGCAAAAGTTAGCAAAACTACAACGAAAAAAAACTGTGTTAATCAATCTCTTTGATGGATCTAAAAACAAACATTCTTCCTCTATAAGTAATCCCAAAAAAACCAGATTTAACTCAAATCTAATTCAAAAAACGAACACTAATTCGTATAAATTCTAATGTAAACACCATATTATTTAAAAATATCTTTTTGTAAAAACACACTCATTTTATAAACATTAGAAATAGTTGATATGTAATTATCTCAAACAAAAACAAAATCAATAAAATTGTACAAGCCAATTTGCTCAAATAACAAAACTATAACATGATTTTTTTATTTAAAAAAAAACTTTTCCATTATTATTAATTTTCAGCTTCACAAATTAAAAAATTTTATTAAATTTCTACATTACAGTCATTGCTTATATCCATATGCAGCATATTCCGCTCTTTCATATTTTATAATTATATAATCTATATAAATATAAAAATTGTAATTATATTAGTCATTCCTCATCCATTTTAAAGCTGCCTTATTTCGGTGCTTTAACTTATTGACAAAAATTTTGAAAAATTCTCTACAAATTAGAAATATTTTCTATAAATATTACTGAAATTTTCTGTATACATTTTTTATTTTATGATCAACAAAACAAATAAGATGCAAACTTTGTGTCCACTTCATACTAAGAATTTAGCTCCACTTTGCTTAGACTTGGATTAGTAATTTAGATAACATCACAAATAGTCTATAAACATTTTAGAGGCCAGCAGCTAGTTCACCGGGTGTCTCAACAACAGACTTGATCTTTCGCAGAAACATTACCGCCTCACGTCCATCAATGATTCGGTGATCGTATGTTAAAGCCACATACATCATGGGTCGTATCTTGACCTGTAGCATATAAAACAAGTTAATGAATTGGTCAAAGACATACAGTAAACACTCCCACCTCCCCCTTGACAGCAATGGGACGCTCAATGATGCCATGCATGCCCAGAATAGCGCTCTGTGGTGGATTAATAATGGGAGTGCCCACTAGAGATCCAAAGACACCGCCGTTGCTGATGGTGAATGTTCCACCCTCCATGTCCTGAACGGTGATGGCATCGCGCTGTGCTCGGGCAACCAACTCAGCCAGGGCTCTCTCAACATCGACATACTTCATCCCTTCCACACCACGTATCACAGGCACAATGAGGCCACGAGGTGATGCAACAGCCACTGAAATGTCTATGTAGTCGCGGTAGACAATCTCCTGGAAAGTAATTTAATTAATAAATAAAATAAAAGGAAGTTAATAATAAAAAATACAAATTAATAAAGTGCGTCATTCCGATATTTGAATTGGCACCAAAGAGCCAATATGAATATGAAAATTTATTTTATTTTTGTATGCACTCAAAATCAAGTAAATGTTTGTTTAAAAAATATATATTCAAATCATGGAATAATAAAAATTAATTTACAACGATGTTAAACTTTCTTTATAAAGATTATAGTTAACAATTAACAAATAATAATTAATGAATACTTAATCATTTACATAACATTGAAACCATATTGAATAACAATTCTTCAAAGTCTCCAAACTATTTACAATCATATTGCATATTAATAATAAATGTAGAAACATTTTGAAAGATACTAATATAATTTTAAGTCGTACAATAAATATTAATATGTTATTATTTTATGCAGTAATAATTTGATTAAACCATTAGCTTTGTATAACTTTTTAGTCTTTTGTGGTATTTTTTTCGGGCGCAAAGCTAAAATTGATGTAATGTCGAACGAAATATATATAATTTATAATAAAAATACAAATAAAATAAAATGTTCTACAAAGAAAGCAATATTTTTTTATGGGAATAAAAACAAAATCGTTACGATTGATGAAATTTGTGTTAGTTTACCTGTCCAACGATTACAGCATTAACAACAGGCTGATCCTGCAGAGCAATTGCGGAGGCCTTTGAGAAAATGGACATAAAACCCAGCTTTACTCCATGTTTTTTAATGAACGCATCCAGGTTCGCCTTTCGGAAGTCCATGGAAAAGCTATTAAAGTAGTTAGAATACATAAAGGATTGCAAAAATAACGCAAGCTGACCTCATGTCGATCTCATTGAAGGTGGTCAACATGGCACACGTGTTCTGTGCTTCCTTCAAACGTGCCGCAATTTTTTGACGCATGCGGCTCATCTTGACTCTCTGCTCGGTGCGTGAGCCTAAAATGGGAGGCACTTGCCCCGCGGCGGGTGCAGGTTTGGGGGCAGCTTTTGCAGCTGCTGGTGGCGGAGGTGGGGGTGGAGCAGGTGCTCTCGCGGCCACAGTTGGCGCAGCTGGTGTTGGTATTGGAGCAGGTGCTGGTGCTGGTGCTGGTGTTGGTGCTGGTGCGGGAGCTGCAGCTGATGGAGCTGCTGCCTTGGCCGGAGCCGCGCCTGGTTTCATTTTAAAGAGCTCTTGGCCAGCTTTGACAGTGTCCCCATTGTTGACCAGAATCACTGTTATAGTTCCCGCAAAGGGTGCCTGCACCGGCATCGATGTCTTATCCGTTTCAATCTCCATGACGGCTTCATCGGCGGGAAAAGAGTCGCCCACTTTACAAGTGAACCTGAAGAATAGCCAAGCAATGAAAACATATGGAACAAGTAGACATCTAAAGTGACACTTACTTAACGTCGCCCTCGGTAATGGAATCAGCGAATGCAGGCACCTTCACCACTTGCTCCGACCACATGCTCCTGGTCGTGTGAAAGCTGCGCCAGCCCAAGGATCTTCAGTTTTAAATAAAAGAAGATAATGAGAATTCTACTATTTATGTAAGCTGCTAAAAGAATTCTTACCGCATCGCATCGCGGCAGCGCCGATTAGGATTTGCCTCAATAATCAGCAATTGTTGCTGCTGCTGAACAGCAACCAGTTGGGAATACTGACGGGAACTGAACTGAATCTTAAGTTAAAGTTTGGGAGGAGGACAAGCGGAGCAGTTAGTATTAGTTAAAGACACTTAATGTTTGGATAGCGAGCCAAAGATACAACTTTATGATTTTTAATTTGCACTTACTTTCCGAATCCGCAAGACTTTTGGATCAACATATTGCAAGTAACGTCGCAAAGGTCTACGTAAAAGAGAAAAGACACACATCCTCTATTTTCTGGGATCTCGTAATCGCAGATGAGTTTGTATTGAAAATCTTAAAAACTTCTTTAATTTAATGCTAGAGATTTTGCAAAGAAAACTAGATTTTTGCTTTAATCAGATTTTTGTTACTGTTCACCTTGTTTAAAAATGGGTATAACAAAAATAATTATAATAATACTAACTGTTTATAAACTTTTTGATATTAAATAAAAACAATAACTCATTTAATATAAATATTATCCTTCCCATAATATATGCAAATATTAAAAAAAAAACCTTTTAATCGGCTTAAAGCTGTTCAAGGGATAAAATAATGTAGTCATATTTAATACATTTGAAGAAAATTAAAATGCTTTATTGCTATTAAAGATAATATTAAAACAATAAACCCAAAAATACCTCAAATTTTAAAAAATTTTTACATTTTCTACAAATTTGCTAATTCAAGCATATAGTTGAAAATTCAGACATAAATTACAAAATTACGCTTTATTTTTAAACTTTGCCAGCATAATTTTACCAACATTAGTTATCAAATTTGGTTTATTTGTCGATGCCAATTATCAATAGTATTTAAAAGGTAAAATGATGCAAAGCTCAATCATCAAACACGCATAAAATATGCATGGATACAACATACATCAATCATCACACATATTTTAAAATAGAAGCTAATTGCTTGAATTCTTTTGTAGCCAAAATTGATTAAATTCAATTACTTTCTAGAAACATTTTCCGCTTAATCCAACGCACCCATTTCCAAAATAAGCCTTGTGTATATTTGCAGCCCGTTTGGAGGCTTATCAATTGTATTTGAGAACAGACTTATCATATTTGCTAGGTAAACATTGTAAATGCTAATTACAAACAAAACATGTGATTTTTTGCAAAGCTCGCAATCAGCAATCACAGAGGAAACAACAACCGGAAGATTGGTCTGGTTTTGATAACTATATCGTATTTATTTACGATATTGGCATGCAGCAGGTGCTGTTTACATAAGTTTTTTATTTAGGTGCAGAAAATAATTTAGCTTTGGGTACGTTTTGAAAACAATTCCACGTCGTATTGTAAATTTATTTGGGTCGTGATTATGTATGATTAAAAGGAAAATTAAGTCGATTTGTTTTGTGACACTTTTATACTAAATACATATAATGAAAAGTTCTGGTTTATACAAATAATTTAGATGTGCTTCGGTTTTAGGTTGCCGATTCGATAATATCAGTAGAACAACGTGGACGCTGCGTTAACAATTTTGACTGTTCTTAAAGACCGGCAACAATGATAGCTGGATTCTCAACGGCAGCCTTCACCTTACGCAGGAACATCACCGCCTCACGGCCATCGATGATCCGGTGGTCGTATGTCAGAGCCACATACATCATGGGCCGGATCTTGACCTACAATCCAAATAGAATTAATTACGCTTGAATTAAACCAAGAAATCAAATCCCTTACCTCGCCCTTGACAGCAATGGGTCGGTCAAAGATACCGTGCATGCCAAGAATAGCACTCTGTGGTGGATTAATAATGGGCGTACCCATTAATGATCCAAATACGCCACCGTTGCTGATGGTAAAGGTGCCACCGTCCATGTCCTCCACGGTAATAGCATCGCGCTTCGCCTTGTCGGCGAGACCGGCAAGCGCTATCTCAATATCCGCATAGTTCATACTCTCCACATTACGTATGACAGGCACAACCAGGCCACGGGGCGTGGCAACAGCCACGGAGATATCCACGTAGTCACGGTACACCATGTCCTGTAATACAAACAAAGAATAATTAGTGGATATAGTATAGGAAATTATAATTATGCAATACTAGATGATCTGAAATTGTAATAGTTAATGTAGCAAAATATTTAATTTAAATGAAGGGCATAGAAGAGGTAATATTAAAATTATTCTTGCTAAGCTGGAAATTGTATAATAGTTGTAATCTTTCAACTTATCTTAAATTTAAAAATAAGTAATTGGGTTTTCACACCACTTATAATTCAGATTTAGTATTTAGATTAGATTTAGATTTAGTAATGCAGACTGAATTGCCAAATATTGTTGAACTAACTAGAATGGATTATTAAATCAAATTTAAAATTATATAATTATATAATGATTTTAGTTATTCGTAAATTTTAATACAAGCATTAATAATTAAAAAAATATTATTAATATTATTATTAGCAAGACTTAGTCTTTGCAAATAATAATAACGATGCCTTTGCTCACGCAGTACATATTAACAAATTTAAACTGGTTACAATTTTGTTTTATGTTTGATTTAAACTGGTTTAGTAGGTCTCCAGTTGAGACACAGTTCTAAGCAAGTAGAAAAGGTTTTTAACCTTTAAATGTTGACTTCAAAGCGCAGCCTTCATTGCCAAATAAAATTTGACAGAATATAATAAAAATAATTATGCACTTATGCAAAAAACCGAGTTTCGACGAAAACAATATGATATCATTTGGCGGCGCCGGTCTGATGACGACTTCTTATCAGTTAATTATCAGAGAGGCAAAAAAGGCTTGGCCAATTGGAAACACAAATAGTGTGATAAGGTGATAAACAGCAACGTCACAAGTGATCAAGGGAAATGGGTTACCTGACCATCGATGACGGCATTCACGACGGGCTGATCCTGCAGCGCATAGGCACTGGCTTTCGAGAAGATGGACATGAAGCCCAGCTTGATGCCGTACTTCTTGACGAAGGCATCGAGGTTCGCCTTTCGGAAATCCATCGCATAGCTGTCGCAACAAAAGGATTATTAACATTAGCAAAAGATCTAATAACAATTGCGAGCCAAATTAAGCCAACTTACCTCATGTCGATCTCATTGAAAGTGGTCAGCATAGCAGTTGTGTTCTGTGCATCCTTCAAGCGAGCTGCGATCTTTTGACGCATGCGGTTCATCTTGACACGCTGCTCGGAGCGTGTGCCCAAAATCTGACGGGTGCCATCCGCTGGCGGCACTTTCACCTGGGCCACGGCAGGTCTAATGCTTGCCGGCGAGGGTGCAGCAGCACGGGGTGCCGCCGGTGGCGGACGTGCTGCTGGTGGTGGAGGTGGTGGTGGTGGGGCCTTTGGTGCAGCTGGTGCTGGTGCACCCGCTGCGGCAGCTGCTGGCTTGGGTGCTGGTGGTGGAGCGGCTGCAGCCTTGGGTGCTTCTGCGGCCGGCGCACTAGCTGACTTAGCTGGAGCGGCACCTGGCTTCATTTTGAAGAGCTCTTGGCCGGGCTTGACCGTGTCACCATCCTTGATTAGAATTTCCGTGATTGAACCAGCAAAGGGAGCCGGCACCGGCATAGTGGTCTTATCGGTTTCAATCTCCATGACGGCTTCGTCGGCACCAAACGAGTCGCCCACTTTGCAAGTGAATCTGAAATATATAATTGATATTGATGAGGAAAGTGAGATTTTGTCCGATAAGCTATCAGCAAAATATACAACAGGCCCAATGCTAAAATGCCACCTGTTTAATTGTAGTGTTAACATACTTAATGTCACCCTCGGTAATGGAGTCAGCGAATGGAGGCACCTTCACCACCTGCTCCGACCACATGCTGCTGGTGGTGTGAAAGCTTTGCCAGCCCAAGGCCCTGCAATTTGAAGGTGAAGAGAATGTAGATTTTCAACTATGCAGCTTATTAATGACTGATTATGACATTCTTACCGCATCGCATCTTGGCAGTGCAGAGATGGATTCGTCTCACGACGCAGCAACTGTTGCTGCTGCTGAACGGCGACAACAGCAGCCAGCTGGGAATACTGACGAGCGCTGAGCTGAAGCTGAAGATGCAAAAGAGATAGGATGGATTAGGGTAACTTAATTATTGCACAATCGGAAAGACATAATGGGTAGATGCTCGATCGTTTCGTGATTTGTAAGAGGGGGCGTGGCGCTTGCCACGGATTTTGCGAGTGCATTGCAAACATTTTCTCTATTACATAATCGCATTGCGAGCTGCTTAAGCAGGTAGCAAACGACTCATATCCAAATTCACGTGAGACTCCATGTATGTGTTAGTATGTGTGTATGTGAATGTGTGGGTGTAGGTGTAGGTGTAGATTGATAGGGGAAAAACAGACCCCTGCTTAAACTTACTTCATGACTTAAGGCAGCTTTTCGGCCAGCACTTTGCAAGTTACGCGGCAATTGCCTTGTTAATATCGAAATGATGCCCGACATTTTGCTTTGCTATCGTGTCGCGTATTCGCTGCTGCTGCGTTCGTTGTGTATATGGTAGCACTTTGAGTCAGAAATCTTTAACTAATCTAAAATTGTGTTGGGGCTACAGCCATTCGACGTCGTTTCTCCCCTCTGGACGAACGTTCGCTTCTTATGTCATGGCAGAATGTTCAGCTGTTGTAATTTTACTCTTGCATATTGCGGTCACACTGTTGTTAGTGTTGGCTAATTTGTACGCTCATTTAATTGAGTAAACTCTGTGCGAATGAAATTAAACATTAGCATATATTCATTTTATTTTTTTCAGTGAACATTTTCGTAATATGTATGAATTATGCAAAACAAAAATTGCAAAATCAACATTTAAAATTTGATATAACATAAGTTAAGAAAAACGTATTTTCAAAAAAATATATTATATATATTTTTGATAAATAATTTGTGGTTATGGTTAATACATGCCACAAATTCGGCCAACTGTTGTCTGCATCTGTTTTATGTTTCATTAAACAACAGCTGATTTGTTATCGATAATTTGCGCGAAATAAAATTCAGTTCATGTTCAGTAGCAATTGTTCACTCACAGACGAATAACCTAATTCCGCTTTGTTGACATTGAACACATTTTTGCAAACGAACGAAACCATGAGCTCCAAATCTCTATTTGAAAGCGAAGAAGATGCAGCGCAAGCTAACAAGTTCGCTAAAAAGGCCAAGGAATCGCCGTTCATGTTGGTTGGTACGTAACTGGGGTATTACACGACATTTAAGAGTAAACTGAATAGGCGGAAACATTATATGTGCCAATTTTACGTCACGGAAAACTTTACACCCACACACACACACACTTGTATAAGAAAATGTATGTGCGCAAGGACAAGATTGCCGACATTTGACCTTCGCAATGAATTTCAGAGCCAAGGTAGATGTTCTAATGAATGAACATATATATGATGTACATAAGATATACACACAAGTGACATAATTTCATCATAATTTGTTAGGTTCACGTCAGTGTCTACGTGCCAGAAGCTGTGATATAATTGCTTGTTGTTCACCCTGTTAATAGCTGTTTAGCCTTAGAACAGTTACTTGGAAAATAAATCAAATATGCTTCTACTGTTAGCTCATCTATGACGTATTTCTTGGTTTTGTGGTTTTAGTGTTGTGTTGGTCAGCTGCCTGGTGATTAGCAGCGGCCGGGCTAGCAACCGAACGGTGCACAGTGTAACAAAACGTAATATATATAGGCAATTTTTAAGGGATAAAAAGTGGATTATGCAAAAATTAATAGTATTGACCTAACTTAAACTTGTTTGTAAAAACCGATAGAAAGGTATTCAAAATCTAAAATATTTTTTACGTTAGTCTCAAAATGCAATTTTATGCAAAATTTATCCAGAAACAACCGGACCATAATCTATAGCCATTTTCGCGTATGCTTGATGCACTGTGCAGTATTGCATTGAAAGAAGAAATGCACTTTTAACCTATATTTAATTATTTGTTTATTTCGTCCTATAGGCATTGCTGGCTTCGTGGCGGCTGGTCTTATCGGTGCCTACAAATACAGAAACCGCGGCACGATGAGCACCAGTGTGTTCCTTATGCAATTGCGTGTGGCCGCACAGGGTACCGTTGTGGGCTGCCTCACAGTGGGTCTGGGCTATCAAATGGCCAAGGAGTACCTGTTCGACAAGGAGCCAAAAGAAAAGTAATGCCTACTCCTTACTAACTTATGTAGTTCAATTTAGCCGTATTTGTACTTTAATTGTAATTGTTGTTCGAATCATATACATCGCTCGAAAGGCGTTCTCTCTTGTCAGCTGTTGTTTTATGTTTAGCGTTTTTTAATCCATTTCATTTTGTATTTTAGTTTGAAGTCATTGACTAATTAACGCAAACACAATTTGATTGATTTGGCCTGCACAATTCCCCTGACACCAACTGTCCAAAAATAAAACATTGCAAGAGGCTTTGACGACACTCAAAAATATATTCAAATTTTATTATTTATTACACTTAACATATGCCAATGTACTATAAGCCAAGAATGTGAAACAATAGATCCGATAAATTGTAAAATGTCTTGCATCGACGAGCATTATTAAGCTAATGTTTTGTGTACCTGTCTAAGATTGTGATAATGCGTACGGGTTTGGTAGATAAATAAACCATGAAATGTAAACTGTCGAATTGTACAGTAAAACAGAATATGTCCTATGTAAATGATATACAATTAAAATCAAATAATTAAGTTTAATTGAAAACTCGTTGTTATTTTTGTTTGATCGTGTTTCGCAACTTTTCAGTTTATTCTCCAAATTGACACGTTTAATGTGTGAAATGAAAAAATATGGATATTGTGTAATTCAAGAAATACTGCTATATTTGAGCTAGACGAACTGCCAAATACACAGTTAGATCTTCAGTGATTTATTTTCAAATTTTGTTATTTATAATCTTCTAAAAATTCAACTCCCATTAAAAATTAAATTTTCTACGAGATATTCCCTATTTGAATAAAAAGGAGTAATAAGAAAAAGATACTCAACTTTCAGTTAAATCGTCATCGATTTATTTTATGGATTAGTCTGACTAAAGTCAGTAGGCAAGAGGAACAGTTTAGAAGAGTCGGATTTGGGAGACGATTTTTTCATTGTCGTAGATTTCTTTAGCATAGCACAGATTGGGATAGTCGAAGGCGGCGCCATAGCGATTCTTGCAGCCGGACGCAGGCTTCTCGCCGGGAGTGTAGACTGACTGACCGATGACGTTTGTGATGGCAAAGTTGCAGGTGAGCACAAAGTGGTTGTAGTAATCGCGGGAGAAACGGACAGCGGCACAGCCCAAATGGGTGTTCTTCTCGTTGATGGCAATAATGAATTTGGCCACATTCTTGTTGGGCAACTCCTCAGGGAAAATGGCGAGCATATCGGGTGAGACATTCAAACGTTCGTTAAACCAATTCTCGATTTGTTCCTTGATGATCTCTGCATCGGTATACTCGGACTCTGCACCGCTATAGCTGAAAATGGCATTGCTCTGGCCGGCATAGGCGAAGCGTTCCGTGCTGCGACACTTGTCCGGCAACGATTGACAGGTCTTCACATTAAACTTGGCCAGATGGGTGAGTTCCTCACACCAGGACATCTTGGCCATGCGCGTCGCCTTGGGCAGACCCTCAATGGCGCCGCCAGCGACTTTGTTGCGCAGCTTATTGAACAAAGATAGAATCAGTTTATGATGCAAGTCGATCTTCACCTCACGCGCATCCTTGGGACACTCCTCGCTGAAGGTCTGCAACAAATTGCATTGTTATTTGACTGGTGGTTCAATGGCCAACGTTACTTACTCCCTTATTGTTGCAGGCAACGTGCTTGTCCAGACAGGTGGGCAGGGCACAGTAGTCTACAGCAACAACGATTCCTGCCAGAGCAGCCAGTAGGATCAGAACCTTCATGTTGTGTTTACTGATCAACCTAATGCTGTGAATTGTACTGAGAACCGTGGAACTCGTAATATTTATAGTGCAAGTAAAAACTATAAACATTTGTATTATCTTTCTGCTGAAAATCTGTTTTCCGTGCTGTCATTAAAACAGTTGACAATCTGTCTAAACGTCTTCAATACATAGAAACCAAAGCGAACATTTGCTAAATCAGATTTTTAATGTGTTTAAATATATTGTTTTCTTATATATAAGGTTTCTTTTTAATTTACCATTTACTTGCATTATAATTCTTTTGTTTTCATTTATCACTTATATGATGATATAAAATAAAATTATGTATTAAATAAGTGGAATTGAAATATAAATTGAATTTGAATATGTTTGATGAAGATTGAAACTCATTAATTTCCACAAGAATGGAAATATTATCGAAATTCAAAAGTTATCATATTTTAAAATTTGGTGGGAATACCAGTGCTATTGGCTGCTGTTAATTACATATATGTTAATAATAGTACAGCTGTAGCGGCGCTGTTAAAACAGCTGTGCGTCGCTAATGTGTCGACGAAACAAAGATCTTAACTCAAATTCTTTGTTTGCTAACCATATGATTAGTTCATTTTAAGCGATAATGACAGATTTAGAAAATAAAAAATCAATTCGCTTGCTTAATGGCGAGCCGGCTATTAACGGTAAGGTCAAATCACCATTTCTTATCGGCGTTGCCGGCGGCACAGCCAGCGGAAAATCAACGGTGTGCAAGAAAATTATGGAGCAACTGGGACAAGCGGAAATGGATCACGCACAGCGCCAGGTTGTGTCTATAAGCCAGGACAGTTTCTATCGCGAGCTAACACCCGCCGAGAAGCAGAAGGCCCAAAAGAGTAAGTTCAACTTTGACCATCCGGATGCATTCAACGAGGAGGAGATGTACAACACTCTGCAGCGCATCCTAAAGGGTGACAAAGTCGAAATACCCAGCTACGATTATCGCACAAATTCGCTGTAAGTAAACATTTTGGTTGAGTTTGTGGTTGATCGCATCCGTCTGTGCTTGACAGCATTTATTGATTTTTCCCAGTGACTTTGAAAACAAGCTCGTCATATACCCAGCGGATGTGGTGCTCTTCGAGGGCATCCTTGTGTTTTACTTTCCCAAAATTCGCGATCTGTTTCACATGAAGCTCTTTGTGGACACCGATTCGGATACGCGTCTGGCGCGACGTGGTATGTATATATGTGAAATATGAATACATAAATATATAAATAAATATATTGGTATATAAATGGTTACGTTATTTATAATTATATAGAAGTAATATATCATATATCCGCGATGACGATTCAAATAATTCAAGATGCAGTTCATAAAAATATTTGTTGTTTTAAGTATATAAATTTTAATCTGGTTCTAATGCATTGTAAATTGATTAAGTATTGTTTTTAATATGCTTTTTAATATATATGTATATATTGTCTTTACATATTTTAGTGCCACGAGATATCAATGAGCGTGGCAGGGATTTGGATGCGGTGCTCACCCAATACATGACCTTTGTGAAGCCCGCCTTCGAGGAGTTCTGCTCGCCGGTAAATCTGTGTGATATGTTAAATTAAGCAAATGCAGCTAAACAATTTCTTCATTCGCTTTTCCAGACCAAGAAATTTGCTGACGTCATCATACCACGTGGTGCAGATAATACAGGTGAGAGAGCGATGCATACACACACACACACACACAAAAACACGCGCTTTGCTTTAGTTGCGTATTTTATTTACCACAGACATGCACACACACACACACACACACACACACACACTTGGCTAGCGTTTGTAGTGTTTAGTTTACAATTCCATTCAATTATTCTCTATATATATACATGTATAGCTTATGTTATAAAAACATTTGATACATTTTCCTTTTGGGTCTTTTCTGTTAGTGTTCAATTAACTAAAATCTAACATAATTACTACGATAGTCTGCCTGAGATGTTATTATCTATTTTCCACATTTTCCCTTTTGTTTCCCGTTCTTTCTCCTTTTGTTTCTGTTGTTTTCGTTTCTGTTGTTACAATGTATTTCTTGCAGTTGCCATTGATCTCATTGTACACCATATCGGAGAAATTCTCGCGGCCACCAACATCGCACAGCACAACAACACAGTCAGAGCTGCGGCCTCCAGCATGAAGCGCGATCACTAAAAACCAAGAAAAAAAAAACTAAGAATATATTTTTATCTTTAGATTTTCGAATATTCCTGTTCCTAACCAAATTATGATTATGAAGCTCGCACTAATTGCAGTTATCTATCAATAACTGTATCTGTAAAGAGCGCAGGTCGAATTTGGATTCCTTTCGCATTTGTGGTCCTCACACACATCTAACTAACTAACTTACCCTTAAGATGGAAATTTAGGTACTATAGTGTTGCACATACAAATAATTGAATTTTGGCGTGTATATTGTAAGCTTGCTTCTTGTTCATAATTAAAATAACTTACTTACCAACTAAAAAGTGCGCCTTATCGCTCCCTTTTCCGTCTAACTTGGGCACGATTTAACCAAACTAATTTTACGAGTTACTATAAAAGCAAATGAAACATCAATATCAAATACAGATATATTCTTATTAGGTACAATGCTGAAACTCTCCAATTGTCTTAGGCACTAAATGGTCGAATACACAAATAAATTCTTACTAAAAACACACACGCCTAACTAATTATATGTTCGTACATATTTATATTAATCGCTTTTGCAAAAAAACAATTAATGAATTGTTGAAAGCTGTAACTGTAACAAATTTGATTAACAAGCTCCACGAAAAACTGTTTGCTGAAATCAGTTTTTAACGTGAATTATACTAAACACAATAGATAAGCTTCAATTGTTGTGCTTTTTATGTTTAGATGTCACTAGATGTTAAGCTTCATAACAATCTAAAACTCGAATTATTTTTATTGCAAATTCATTGTTTCAATATGGTACAGTAGTCGCTCGAAAGCTAAAACTCTATCGGAGTTATAAAATGAATAATTTGCAAAAATAATATCAAGCAGTCCTCATAAAAAATAACATATAAGATTTTGACATTTTACATATATATATATATACATTGTTTTTATAGACACATTTAAAATCGTTTTTTAAAGTTGTACATTGAAATCTGTAAAATAAATATTAAAGCGGCTACTGTATTTATTAAAAAACTATTTAAATTATAAATTCACTTAACATTAACTACTTATATGGTTAAATCATTTGAAGACTTTGACTCTTCAGTATTTTAAAAAGGATTTACAATTCTTAGAACTTAAATTCATTAGCTAAACTGTTCGATTTGTCCTTAGATCAATAATAGATATACCTATTAAATATGAATACAATATGCTATTAATTACGTGTATATTAGCTGTAATAATAGTATAATAATCCCAAATGCTAAGTGCACACACACTAACACCAAAGGTAGATAACCAAAGTGAAATCAACAAATGCCGCCCAAAGCTTCTTCATCATCAGCAGCAACAAGAAATGTTCCCAAGTGTTGCCATCCTAAATGCCTGAGGTGGCATTAACCCTTTCGTTATATTAAGTGAGTACTGTTCAGTTTCAAATCGGTTTACACCAGCAACTGTGCCACAAGGTAAGTGGGCGTAACACAAAAACATATTTAAAGCGCTTCATTTGTTGAGTTGCTACGTTGAATATCATTTGAAATAACAAATATATCGCTAGAGGCGCCTAAGCTAATTCGATGACGATAAATGAGATGTATATCGATATTTGTTTTCCTCTTGCAGTGGCCATCGACCTAATTGTGCAGCACATTCGGGACTTTCTCAACAATCGGTCGTACAGCGGATCGACTGGCAACATGGGGCTCTACATGAATCTGGATCTGTGCGGCAGCAGTGCTGATTGCGTTGCCGCCGGCGCAGGTAAGGTGAAGATGCTGTGCAAAGCGCGGCCCCACTAACAAAAACCGAAGCTGCTGCTGCGCGGGAGCAACCCTTGACACTTAATCCGAAACATATGCAACAAAAAGAAAATAGTCGAAAATAGACAACTAACCATGCATGCTGCTAGGCATAGAAGTTTTAAATATACATATATATGTATATATATATATGTAATATATAATTTGATGTGTGTGTTTTCCTGTGTGACAAGATGCGGCAAGTGGCAACGGCACATACAACGCCATCCGGCGTTTCTCGACGCTCTGCAAGGAGCTGCACATGAAGGGCAACGTCTTCTTCGACACGAACAAGAATCTGCCGCATCACTGAAGAGCAACAAATAAAAATATTCATCATTGGGATTGTTATATAGAACTGTACTTTGTTTTTGTCAATAAATCAATGAATTTACATTTTGCATTTGTACATGGCATTGATCTTGCGCAGATCACTCGCCGAGAAGCCGCGACGCTGGCCCATCTGGCGTGCATCGGGACTGCTGCGCAGTGCCCGTAGAGTGGGTTGTCCGTTCCGGGTGAAACTGGTTGGCGAATAGTGCATAACACTGGCATAGTCATACTCCACGCCGAAGCCCCACTGCGTCTTGGAGCTGGCCTTCTCAAAGTTGACCATCATCGTGGGTTTCACATTCTCACTGAGTACCTGGACATAGCTATCCCGTTCGTGACGATTCTGCTCGTGGAGGAAGCCCAGCGCATGCATCAGTTCGTGTATGGGCGTTCCATAGGTGCGCAGGCAATTTGGTGACTGCAGATTGACCTCCTGGCGACCTCCTAAACGTCCAATGGAGCTCCAACAACCCGACTTGCCATTCACAATCAATATGTAATCCTTTTCGGTGGTGCGCTGCTTGAAACGGACACAAGTCTTGAGGTGGTACTCATTGAAAGCATGCTGAATCACACCTAGCTCTTGGCTAGAGAATGTTCCCGTGATATCGTAGGGCACCACACCGCCCGGCCAGCGTGAGCTCAACGCCCGCAGACCATTCCTGGTGTCAATCGTGAGAGCATCACCTTGGTTCAGTGGTATTAGAATGTCTCCCTCGTGGTAAGTGCCCAGTTCCTCGGGATTCTGCTCCGATTGTCCGTCGTATGCGTCCACCAGTGCTCCTGTCATTTCATTGTCCGGTGTGCCAAAAATGGCATCGCCCATCTCAGACAGGTCAATTAGTTCCTCCTCCTCCGCCACCTGCGCCTCCAGGAATCGTATGCTAACAAGGAACACAAAAAACTTTAAAGCTTGTTGAAACTTTGCCATTTTGCTGTCTTAGCTGAATGTTTTGGTTTTAATTGAGCAGACGCTTTAAATACTTACAGCACGCTCCTCTTAGCCAGACCTTCAAATTATATATTTACCGACTTGGTGTCGGCAGTTTTGTTTATATTTTATGCTGATAAGCTTATTTAGGTGACGGCATTTGAGCGCAATTTATCGCCGGCATTCATTTGCATTGCGTAGGACTGCGTATCCACGTGCACCGTGATTTATGAGCCTATTTTGTTTAGCACAACTTATGCAAATGTTCATATTTGTGTCAAATGCAACACCAAATAGCCAAAGCATTGGTAAATTTACGATTTGAAGTTTTACGTTTTGACGTAACGGTTTTCGGTGTTTGTTTTGATCAACACAGCAAGTGTTGAGAAATGCTAGGGGAATTTATTGGTATTTATTGAAATCTGCTTAATTGAGTAATGTTTAATATTGATATGTTTATGAATTTAATACCATATTTAGTATTAATCTAGCTCCATATTTATTAAATTTTATTTATACAAAAGCAACTGTGGAGTATTATCGATACCAATATCTCTTGGCGCCATGCAAGTTTCAAAATCAAATCATGTTCTCATTTTAAATTGTGATATTAACACATTTTTCCAATATTGTACATTAATATTTTCTCGGTTTTACTTGAAAATATGTTAAGAAATTAACATAAGTAATATTTATATAAAATAGATTATTGAAAGCCACTATTTCGATAACTTTCGATTAGTTTTCTGAGATTATAAATCGATCACTTCAGATTTCTCATGGCTACCTGTTGTGCTCACACTCCCAACCCCACCTGCCCGCTAATGGACACCATTTGTCTCTCTCGCACACACTAACATCTAGCTCTGTATGCGATAGCTCGAGCGCTGACTGAAAGTCTGCCTTCAACATGACGACGAGCGCGCAATTCAGTTCGCATTTTGTTCTCGGCCGTGTTGGACGCATTGAATTGTTGCAACGGACGCCGGAAATTGTTTTTGTTTTGTAATTCTATGCTAGGGCTGCACAGGTATTAGTGTCTGTCAGTGTTAGCCAATGCAAGCCAGTGCCCCTGTATTGGTGGTGGAGCAGACAATGCTGCTTGCAGTTCAAAAGGGCAGACACCGAGAAGCAGCACCAAAAGTAGCAACACAATAATAACCAACCAGCAAGCATTTAAGCCAACTCGCTCACTTCACAATTAGTGCGTGTGTGTGTGTAAATTAGTGAGTGTGTTCGTGGTTCTTCAAATTATAATGGCCAACACTAGCTGCGAGTATTTGCAGTGTGCTCAATATTCAAATTCAAGCTAGAAAGTGTCGCGTGCGAAAGTGTTCAAATAAAAGCAGCAACAGCAACGGCAACCGCATAATTTTTTTTGCTGAAAACTAAAACCTGTTCTAGACGCCAAGTGCAAGTTACACACACTCGTCTACTCATACCTGCATACAAATATAAAAGAGAGCAGACGAAGGCAATAAACAAAAAACCCAACGAAAGAAATCTAATGCTCAATGTGTGCACTGCGATTTATCTGAACCACACTTACAATACAGAGAAAAAGAGAATATAATAAAAACACAAACTCCAATACGAATAGAATGATCATGGCTATGACTGCCCCTGGTTATGCGTCAGCAGCGCACGTCACACAACAACTACAGCAGCAGCAACAACAACAAACAATAAATCAGCAGAGACAGCAACAACGACTGAGCCGTGCGCGCACGAAAAACGCAGCTCAAATGACGTCGCCGCTGCTCAAGCGCGCCATTTCAGCGCCCCAATGGATATTTCTCTTCATATTAATTTATTTAGCAACAGGTGAGTGTGAATGTGAATGTGTGTATGTTAGCAAGCACATGCTTAGGTCCTAAGAGAGTGACAGTTCATACAAGAGAGTGGCTCAATTGAACCACTTCATATGACATAGTAAATGGCCAGGATACACGAGAGAGATAGAGAGAGAGTGTGTGTTCGCTAGCAAAGAGAGCGTCGTTGTTCAATTGGAGCTACAACAACATCCATAAACACGATTTATGTATATGACACCAATGTGGGCTCCAATTTTCTGCTGAGCCACTTAAATTCTTCGTTCAACTGCTTTGGGAGTCGAAGAGAGCGTTTTTGTTATTTATTTTTCGCTTTGACTTGTTTACAAAGCGAAATGTGGCGACATGTTAAAAGAGGTCGCTTAAAGGGTTTAAATGGCAACAATTCGATGATTCACTTGAATTGAAATAAAAACCCCATCACTGACTAATAATTGGCCGGTGCTTTAAACGGCAACATTCAAATTATTGCCGAGAATGGAGTTATTTTTTTATATCAAGTAAATGGAGCTATTAGTACAAATCTTATCGTGTTTACAGTTGCACATCATCGCTGCGGCAAACAATTGTTCTTATCTTGCAGACTGTAAATCAGATTTGATTTGTTTTAAAAAAATCAGTTGATATTTGTTTGATTGGTATTAAGATAGTTCTGCAAGTAAAACATGACCACCAGATTTAAAAATATATTTTTATTTATTCCTTATATTGTTCAATAGGCTAAATTAGAATTTTAATCTTTTCTTCATTGATTATTTGAAATGCTTTTGTAATACTTGACACCTAATCTATGGAAAAGTCAATAAACCAATATTTCAATGTTGCGTACTCCAAAAATTTGAAAAGCAAATAGTTGTTCAGGTCTTTGAAGTGCAGCTGAAGTTCAAGATAATAAATCTTCAAAACTGACGCATTGATAATTGAGATAATTGTGTTTGGGTATTCCAATGCTTATCTTTCAAAGAAACAGACAGCTCTCGTCTAAAAAATGGATACCTTAATGGCCTTGCATTTCTCGCTCCCCATTCCTCGATCTGCTCATTGACGTTAGGAGTGCCTCGACCAAAGCTGCTCTGCACAGCCAGTCTCCACATACAAAGTCGGCTGGTGTAACTAACTGCAAATGCAAACAGTTAACTGTTTGCTCATCGTTGTCGTCGATTGTGCAAAACATCGACCTCAAAATAATTCGTTTATTTTTTACAATGTGTACATATATGTATAAATGTATACTTATGTACACATAATTTGTATCTTATCGGGTCGGAAAGTAAAGTACTCTCAGCCGGCAACTGGCAACGTCAGCAACTAAAACAACAACAACAACAACAGCAGCAAACAACCACAAACAGAAACGTTTGGTAATTTGATAAACCACCTATCGCTGGAGGCCAAACCTTGTCTATTTCAGTTATTGTTGTTGTAACAGTTGCACTAGGGAAAAGCCCTTGTTGAAGATGAAGAGAGGAGGATGGTGAGGAGGGAAAGCAGCACTCATACAACAAACAGCCAAAACTGGTTTTTCAGCCTCATTATAAAACTAACAGCAAACGTCGTCTCGTCGATCATCAAAGTCGCTTTTCCATTGAAATGCATCCCAAAGTGAAATTATACATTATTTTCAAAAGAAAAAAAAATCGCAGCGCAGGTAAAACTACACACACAGAGACACACACTGATAGCACAACAGAAAATTACCCGTGCTACCTGCGCGCGTTGTTAGCGTTAATGTTAACGTTAACAACACGTGACCCCGCGCAACTGCCGCGGACATTGGCGGGTGTGTCACACCCGTCCGCCCGTTCCCTGTCCACTGTCCCTGGTCTGGTTTGGTTTGGTCTGGTCAAGTGTTAAAGTGCAATCGGCCGTAACTGCTGGGCCATAGCCGTAGCCGTAGTCGTAGCCGCAGCCACAGCCTACGCACCCGTTGGTTTGCCATTGCATGACGCTGTCCATTAGTGCAAGTCGTTAGCTTTTTTTTATTTTACGTTTATTTTATTTCATGCACTTGTAAATATAACTACAAAGAACTAATACTGATTTGGACCCCAACTCGAACCCTCATTCGACCATTATTTAATGAGACTACGGATGGCCCCAGCTCTAGATTATATTACTCTTTTCGAAGCCTACCAAAGTTGTGTATATATATTTGTTATAGATTGGATAAAGTAACATTATAGTCTAAACTTTAAACTTGTATTAAAACTGAATAACAACCAAGGCCTTCAGCTCGTTAATTTTTTGCATTTATTCACAAATTTACAGCGGTTGTGATTTTTAAATAATTGTATACTAAATTTACGCAATTAAATATTTAATAGTTTTGGTTTTAATTAAACAATTTTTATAACAAGCAAAATATAGCCCAAATGGAAGTATGATGAAAAATATGGGAATCTGTCGAAATAAAATATTCACAGTTTTATAAATTACCCATAATTTATTTTGCTTTCAATACATAATAAATGTTGTATATTGATTACGTCATTTTGTTGACAGTGAAGTCAAAGATCTGATCAATGCAAATATTTATTTATAAAATAGAAAAGCACATTTGAAATTCTAGATAGATAGATGTTATAGTATCAGATAACTGATGCTAAATATGATAGTATTATGTGATTTATCATGTCAAACATAAATTATTGCAGCTTATAAACAATAACATGAATTTATAAGCTGTTTACACCTTGGTGAGCCACTTTAAAACAATAGCCTTCTTGTTTAGCCCTGTTAAGAGTTTAAGGTAAAATGAAGGGCCATTTAGTATGTGCAGCGTTGCCAGTTTTCAGTTTTCAACGTTTAGTCTTTAGCGGGTGCATCGATTTTCAAGCGCCTTGAGAAGACCACAAACCGCAAAAACTGTAAAAAAAAAAAATAATGAAAAAATGTAAATAATACAATACAATAATACTCGGACATAATACAAACGTAGCCCAGCTGCTTTCGCTTTTAGTAACAAACAAATGTTCAAATTGTGGGCGTCTTTTAATTGTTGTTGTTGTTAAGTTTTTTGTTTTTGTTGTAACTCTGTTTGTTGTCATTGTTTTTATCAGCTGAATCACGTAGCTGCCTGATTTTTTTATCTGCCGCTATTTGCATACGCAGCGAAGCAACAACCACAACAGCTAACATTGGGATTGACTCATGGCAGATGAGGTTAAAACAATCACATCCGCACTGTGGAACAGATACCCAACAAATATATACTGATTTGAAATATTATATCATATTGTTCCTAGACAAGGGCTACAATATCTCTTATTTTTTTCATATAAGCTTGGATGTTCCATAAAATTAGAGCTGAAAGCTTTTTAAACATGAAAAAGGTCTATCTAAGTTATTTCGAAGATTATTTGATCTCTTAGACCGGTTTCAAGTTACCGCTATCTAAATTTTACAATAAATTTAAAATATCATCTTTAATACTCTCAACTGAACTTAACCAAAAAATGGTGTAGTTTTTTTGTAAAATTTTTTATTACACTGAAAAGAGAATTCTTTACAGATGTTTACATGTTACTTGACACTAATTACCATAAAAATACTTGTTGGCTTAAGTAAGCTGTGCCATGACAAATCTGAATACGTGAGCTATATTAAAATATTCTGTGAAATGGAGCTTTAAATAAAGTCAACTTTAGTTTTTATAACAGCATCAAATTGTTGCTTTAATTTTTTGTTAATACCGTTCAACAAATATGCGTCAAAGTCTCTCTATCCATTTTACTCAGTTGATAAAATTATGAATTATGCATAGGACTGTATAGATCAGAATTCTCTGCTAACTAAAATTGTTCCTGAATAGAATCAGCTTAAAAAACAAGCGCAAATAAGAATTAAGTTTGATATACTTTCTATATATATTTTTTCGTCTTTATTGATAAGCATTCGCTTCTCACTAAAATAGAATTAATAGATTGAAAATAATCAATAATTTTACCCTTCTAAACAATGATTTATAACGCTACATTGAAATGGCTTATAGGTTAATTTTATTATTACTTGTACCCTTATTAATAAAATCATAATATGTATGTACAAAAATTTCAAGTATTTACTTTACATTTTAGATAATATCGATATAATGCCACTTTTCCAAGTAAAGGATATATTCAAGTCTATTATTCCTCAGGCAGCATTCTTGTGGTTGCAACTTTTTTGGTTGCGGTCGAATTAAATTTCACATTTTGAACTCGAGTTGTGGAATTCAGGTTTCCCCAAAGAACATCAGGGCATCAGTTGCAACATAATTGTATGTGGTTAGCGTATGCAACTTTTGAGAGTTGCATGATTCAGCTTTAGCTTTCCACTCCACGGTGCAACGCCCACAATGCTGCAAGTCAGTTGTTTAGACTGTTTTTGACTATTCTCCTCTGACTGTGTTTGCCGAGACTGTTCCGGGCACCGGAAAACATTCTCAGGCATTCATTTTTTTGTTTTCTTTTTTTTCAACAGTTCATTGCTTTGTGCTACTTTGCCGAACGGGTCTTCTGTCAAGGGCTGTTGTATCTGTATCTGTTGTTGCGTCTGCGCCCAACTGTTGTTGCCACAAGCACAAAACTGGTTCCCAGGCAGCGGCGCCACCAGTGACTCCGCTTTGTGCCCAATTCTAAGCATTTTTGGGCGCGTTACTATTCCCAGAAACCTCAAGATCAGGGAGGAGTTTCGCTAACTAAAGGTTGACACAGCCCCATACAAAATTTACGCGCGTTTCCCATGCGTTTTCCTAGCGTTTTTAGCACTTTTTTCTCTCATGTTTAAGTGACGGCATTATTTATGAAAATTAATTAGCTTTGCTTCGTATGTGTAAGTTGTTTTTGTTATAATTGTCTATCTATTGTATAATACCACAATATAAGCCAGCAAGCGGATTTATTTAAATATTTAAAACGATTATACTTGGCACATTCTTAGAAGCACAGCCGGAAATTTGCGTGGGAACTAAATTGGCTGAGGGACTTTGACTTTGTTATGCACGTTGTGTGTTGGACTCTCATAGGTGTTTCCACAAATGATTACCAAGTCGTCTATACAAAGCGCACTCAGACATGAAAGATCTCAAAGTGGTTGCCGTCGAATGGGAACGAGACTTGTTTAAGACTGGCTGAACAAGAGATTCTTTTCAAGGCACTCAACAGAAACGCTTCTGATACGCAACTACAACGAGGCAAACTGATAAGAAATACACCCAGATACATTGTGGAGAAATTCCAATTATGATGGCGGTACTTTTTACAGGTCTTGCGCATTTCCAGGGCAAAGTTTACACAGTTTTCTTATCCCAGAGACTTATTGATAAAAGTTCAACTCGAAAAAGAGTGTTAATTAGTAGAAATGTGATAGATTATGGGTCAAGTAAAGAACAAGGTTAAAACATTAAGGTTTCAGCTGCTCAACTAGTTTATATTCTGAAAAATGTAATACTTAAAATTGAAAATTCAATTTAATTCAATATTAATTTAAATATATTTTATACAAATAAATTTAAAACAATAAATTTATTTATATCTTAACTTCATAATTTATCACTTGTTTTTATGCATAAATATTTCATTTATAAAATAATTTTATTTAAATTAATTAAAAATATTAAATCTATGTATTTTTTTCTAATTATGATTAAAAAGTCGATTACATTAACAATATAATTGGTTGCATTAACGCTTGATATTAGATTCCATTGTTCTGTCGATTAACTTAAAATTGGTCAATATTTTCACTTAGTAGCAAAATTTTCCCATTGTTAAATGCCCAAAACAACTGAGTTTATTTAAAGCAATTTGTGTTTATCTTTTTAACTCGCTTTCTAACTGCTTCTGATGAAAAAAAAACCAATTAAAGCCTATATTTGTAGCATAGGTCGAATAATATCTATAATCACACTATCGCCAAACAATAATTTCACTTTCCATGAATGGAATCAAATTAAACAACAATTATGAAAACTAAACAGAAAACCAAATCATTAAAATGCAATTAAATATTTTTCGAAAAGTAACAAACGATAATACTGTTTTTAGTATTACGGTTAGCAAATTAAAATTGCTAAAAAGTAAGAGCCGAGTAAATATGGCTAAACTAATTTATGCAACAGCAAAACATCCGACATGAAAAATGAAATTGTTTCGTAGGTGTTTGTTACCCCAAAAGCACAGAGCAAAAAAACAACAATTCAAAAAAGTATTTACTGCTAAAATTAAAAGCAATAACAAAAACTGCTGCAATAATAATAAAGCAATAGGAGTGTGACTGTGTGTGTGTGTGTTCATGTGTTGTGTGTGGGTTGTCTGTGGGGCAACCAATGGCAAAACAATTGAAGTATGACCAAAAGCACAGACCAAAAAAACAGAGACAGCGCCGCAGCTGAGCAACGCGTTTGGGTTTTTTGTTGTGACCATTTGGCTTGCCAGAGGGTGGGTGGGTGTATTGTTGATGCGGGAGGGATCGGGTGGTTGATAGTTACTTGAAGTATGCAGTTGCAGCAACAGTAACTCAGCTAAGATGGCTTAGAAAGTTGGGAGAGCAGAAAAACAAAATGAAAACGCCAAAGCTGCAAAAATGAATACAAGCCAAACCAAAACAGCTAACAAATCGCAACAGCAGCAACAAAAACGCGTCAAACATGCAATGCCGACATTTGCTAGTGCTGTGTATGTGTGTGTGTGTGTGTGTTAGCTGTTATATATGTATATATATATACATTTATATAGCGTACTTTGCTTGTGCTGATTAGTCATACTACAGAATGCAATGCAATGCAAATGACGAGGCCCAAAGCTGATCTAATTTGCATACATTGCACACACCACGTGCAGACTTGCATGTGTGTGTGTAAGTGTGTGTTTGTATCAGTGTTTGGAAACTGGGTCTTTAAATCAACAACAAAAAGTAGGCGTGTTTGAGGAGTCCGAGCCACAATTTTGTTGTTACTCTGGCAGCTGAAATACAAACCAAGTATTTAGCACAGCTTTCGACATTACATTTGCATAAATCAACTTTTTTTTAGGGGGAAATTGAAAATGAAATAAAATAACTGCAAAGTTTGAACCTATATAAATGCAACGTTTGCCTGGGAAAACATATAATTGCCTTTAGAAATTTAATGAATGTAATTAATGTATTTGGTTAAGGTAATTTAGATAAAGCAATTATCAGAAAAGTAACTTACTAAAGCTGAGAAAACTCTCCAGTTGTTTATCTCACCCGTTTCTGAGTTCATCATTCAAAACTTATGGCAATAAATTTTTTAAAATATATTTTTTTCTGGTTTTGATATAGATTTATTTTACAGGTTAAAGCAACTATTCACAAATTGAATCATTAAGTTTTTTGTTAGAAAGGCCCATATTAAATTGGGAAAAATTGAATAATCGAATTTTTATATTTCTTTCCACAATTCTGCACACTCTCATATATAATTAATAACATTTTTTTCCGGTTTTGGTTAAGTTTTAATCAACTGTTGGATGATTACAAAATTTAACCAATAGGCAAATAGAACAGTCGGAAAAATTAGAACTTTCATATTTCTCAGAATTTGGATTCCATTGTTTTCAGCAGCATCCAATTTATTATGGATATACACATATATTAAGGCAAAGAAAGGTATAAACAATTGTCAAAGGGTTGTTAGCCTTGGCATAACTAGTGATTATAAGTTCTGATGAGCTGTCTAAACGAGCTGTTGTGACAATTGTTGAGCATAGTTTAATGTTTGTCTATTTGGTTAGGAATTCAATGTGCTCATTAAGCTGTGAGTATTTAAATATGGTTTGCGTCGACCATTTGACACACCCAACTTAAAGCACAAAGCGACTTGGCCACCATTAAGCGGCAAACTTGAAGTGTTGCCAGTCACAAATTTTACGGTCCAGACACAACAAAAAAAAGCAGACGCTGTTAACAACTGTTTATTTTTTGAGGTACCGCTAAGATTCGCTCACTCTCAACTCTAAATCTAGTTCTGAGTTGCCATCGTCAAAGTCGTTCAAGTCTCTGTTCAAGCTTCTGTCACTGTCGCCGCCGACGTCGACGACGCTTCGTCACATTGTCGATTCATTCATGAGATACGCAGCAGAAGATGACAAAGAGGCAGACGAAAAAAGTTGTCGAAAATGCGAATGCGAAAACAAAAATTGTTCTTTTCTGTTTCGCATTTGTACGTTTATACGTTTATGATTATGAAATTTCCGTTCCGTTTGTTTATTGCTAAACACAAAAGGCCAATGCTGTTATACAAAAGCGCATGTCGACACATACAGCACAATAAAATATAAAATAAGTAATTCTTTCTCAGACGCGTTCATTTTTTAAATGTCATTTGAATACCCTGTACACTTGGAAGCTGTCGCAGGGTTTGTGTAACTTCTGCGAGTTATGTTCATAACAGTTGCAAAAGTGATAGAAAATTTGTATAACAGAAAATCTATTTCTGTTATTGGGAATTTTAATATGCAATTAATGGGCGTTTTCTTAATGATAATAATCAGCCACATTGCTCATGTTAGTTAGCGCTGATATCGAGAACGAGAATTCGAATTTTAAATTTCTGGTTATTATCTAATATCTGATTTTAATGTATCCCTAATTGATTTTAACTTTTATATAATTTTTTTTATAATATAATATTTTTTATTTATTTTTAAATTAAACAAAAAATCAGAAAACGAAAAAATTCTTCTGAAATTTTCTAAGTATGACAAAATAATTTAAAATGAAAAGAAAATACAACATTATAAAAAAGATCTTTGGAAATGCAACAAGAATGCATTCAAAAAGATCACTTAATAATAATCTCTACGGATTAAGTGAAGTCTCAAAATGTTACTTAAAATAGACTTAACACAGTTCTGAGAATCAAAATCATTCGTTGTATTTGTCATCAAAATCAATATTGTTTTCGTATAGATAGGGTATTTGAGGTGTGAAATCGTTGTGACTACAGCATTCTCACATGCGTTTTGCTGCTTTTTGAGTATTTTTCTGCACAGTTTCGTACGTGAGTATAATATAATTATGAGCTACTTTACCTACAGCTTACTTACTGGCTCATTTACTTACCAACGGCTGCGCACGAAGCTTTCAAAGCGCTAACACACAAACAAACAAAAAAAAAAACAAAATAAAAAAAAACGCCTAAACCAAAACCAAATGACAGCAAAACGTTTTCTACTCTGAGTAAAACCCTCCCTCTTTTTACCAAATGCATGGCAAACTAAATCGCCTTTAAATACGAATAAAAATGTTTTTAAAAGCGGCGCAACAAAATCGATGGCCTCATAATGTTTTCACCTGCGCGGGTGTTAGTGGTGTGTTAGTGGGCTGAGGGGACAGCTGGGGGAGTTCGAGGTCTGGTCAACGATTTGCCTGCATTTTTGTTGTACATGGTTTCTAAGTCAACTGAACTGCCAGTCAGTTAGGGCCAGGGCAGGCCAAAGCGCAGCAAAAGGTTCAGAGTCATGCGACAAGTCAGAGTTTTTGTTATGAAAGCTGCTTTGTTTTAAGAAAAAATTTGACAACAAAACAACTTTTTGTTCGCACATGTCAATTTTAAATTTATGACAAAATCGCGTTGACAGCCACTTAGCACAAATTCTAAACTGCAAATTTTATTATTGTATCTTTTTTTTAACATTTTTATTATTGTTCATAAACAGCTACCAATACTTAAGCAATGTCATTGAAACCAGCTCAAAATACATATACAAAAGATTTAACAGGCATACATATAGATTATATATAATAATGCTCGGTACTCATTTTTAGCTGAACAGTTTTGTTTGCCATCTTCGTCATATCTTGCTACTTAATTTTAGCTAAATATTCATAGGGTACATATAATATATAATATATATATTTTTATATTTATTTGTATATATTAACAGATAAACCGTATTTGTGTGTCAAGGCAAAAAAATCAAATGAATATATAAAAAATAGATAAGTAAATGAAAATATAGTAAACAATAGGTGTAGTTCTGTATACCCGAAGTTAATTAAAGAAAAATGGGATTACTGAAATTGTTTCAAAGAATGTAACAGATTTAAAATGTTGATTTCTATTCTCTTCATTTGAAGTATTTTTTTTTTTTTTTGAAAATTTGATGAAATTAACTCACAATGTGTTTTTAGACTTACGTGTTTCCACAAATTTGCATTATCGTTTCCTAAGTACAACTTTCTTTCTCGCCAATTCAACTTTTGCAAGCAGAAGTGAAAAATATATCTTTCGCTTATGTTTTGATTTTTTACTTCTTTTTTTTACGTGAATGCACAATTCGCTCCAAAAGTGCTTGTTGGCTGTAAAAAGCAAAATCTTGAGGAAAACACTTGAAATGAGTGAAGCGTTGCTGGTTGCTGCTGCTGTTGGTGCCCAAACACGCACGTATCTATGAATATATGTGGTATGCCACTTGGTGTGGCATGGCGAAAGGAGATAGGGGAATTGGGAATGGGGAAAGGAAAAGGAAAAGCGAATTGATTCTGCGCCGCCAGCGCAAATGAAAGTTTGTTTGCGATGTTGAGAGCAACTGATTAACATTAGGTGGCATTTTGTGCCGGCAGCTTTTCTAATTTGGTCAACGCTTTTTTCGCTCTAAAGCACTTTCCTGACACAAAAGGCCAACTGTACTGTGTGTGTGTGTGTGTGTGTGTGCGTGTGCCCAATAAGACAAATGCGATAGTTACAACAAATTAGGAAGTCTACGATTACAGTGTCTCTTTAGCTCTTCAGTTTTTTTTGTGTTGACCCGTAATCAAATGCGATTACCGTCTGCTGGCCTTGTCCAAGTTACAATTGACTCACCTCTTCTTCTCTTGCAGATGTTGGCGCGGTGGAGGTGCACACGAAGGAGGCATATTTCAATGGATCTGCTTATCTGCGCCTGCAGACACCGATGCCCACCTGGGACCACTCGGCGATCAGTTTCCGCTCGTGCCGCGGCGGCGAAATACTCGCCCAGCAATATAACAAAAACTCAATTGTAATCTCAGTGCTCAACGATTTCCTGCAAGTCTCCCTTGCCGGGCCGGCCGTCATCGGGCTGAACAATCGCCTGGACGTCAGATTGCCCTACCAACTGTTGGACAACCGCTGGCATACGCTGCAGTTCAAATACGAGTACGGCAATCTCTATTTGCATGTGGATCGTGAGGCAATTATATTCGGTAAGAAATCATCTACCAATTTCACATGAATCGTGCCAAATAGCACAAACATAAAAGAAGGAAAATATACTAAGTTTAATTGCAAAATCTAAAGGTCTTTCTATAAGTTAGCAAGAAGTTTACCATCATAATCATAAATCTAATAATTCTGTAAGGCATCAACTGAATGATGTATTTATTTTGAAAATTGTTTTAAATTCTATTTTAGTTCATTTCCACGTTTTTTTCAAAATTAATTAAATCAAATTCATTTATTACATTTTACTAAAAACTAAATTAAAATTATAAATCAGCAATTTTTAATCAAATTCCGGATGTTATGCTTCACAGGAAACGGAATTTTAAATACACCAAAATATCACACGGAATGTTTATAATCAGGCTTTAAAATTTCATATTTAAACTAATTAGTCTCGGCTCAAGTTTTATTCAATTGACTAAATTTTTAGCTGCTTTTGCTTGTTGTGCAAAATTAAGTTTGCTTATTGAGGTATTATTTTTTATGAGTATTTTATTTATTTTGTAATATACACAAAAGTTTATTGGAATTCATAAAAATCAATTTTTAATTAAATTGTTTAATATGAGCTATATATTACTACTCAGTATAGTATTTTTTGTGTTTAATAGGAAAGATTTAAAAATTGTATTATTATTCGACTATTGCAATGATTTGAGAATATTCAATTAAAGTTTTTCTTATTATAAATTTGAACATTTAGAAAACTATTTATGAGCAAAAAAAAAGAGTCGATTTATAAACTATAAATGGATTAGTTTATTCTCTAAATATTTGCCCTCTTTTGCAAATATTAAATTAAAATTAAAAATTAAAAAAAAATTAATTAAATTAAAAACTAATATTAGCAAGTTATTTATTATTTCTTTTGTAAAATTATTTAATAAATTGTGTTAATTTCTGACTGATCAGATAGGAAAATATATATTTTAAATGATGTTTTGCGTTTAACAACTGCAAAGGAGAACGTGATAGAATGTTTATTTATTTTTATTAGAGTCCGATTCACGTGACTGGATGAAATGTGGCATCTAAACGTTTCTGAGGCACAGCATTTTGTGCATCATAAAACGCAAGTCAACATTATAAAATTATTCATGCATATTTCCATTCACAATTGCAGCAAACTCGACGTACAACAGTCAGTTCCTGACTAACCAGGACATTGGCAATGAACTAGCGATTCTGATCTTGGGCAACTCATTCTCGGGCTGCCTGCTGGATGGACCCGGACTGCAGTTCGTGAATGCATCCAAGCAGAACGCTGTCTTTGGAGTCTGCCCACTGTCCTATGGGCCGTGCAGCGATCACGATCTGTTTACGCGTCTGCAGGACAACTATTGCCTGAATGATCCGTGCATGGGGCATGGCACCTGCACCTCGAATACCGATGGCTATGAGTGCCGCTGCACAGCACGTTACTCGGGCAAGAATTGCCAGAAGGATAATGGATCGCCGTGTGCAAAGAATCCTTGCCAGAATGGCGGCACCTGTCGCGAGAACTCACGTGGCGACTATCACTGCGTCTGTCATGCGAATCACAGTGGCGAACACTGTGAGACCGAGGTCAATATTCATCCACTGTGCCAAGCGAATCCCTGCCAGAATAATGGCGCCTGCGTTGTGCTCGCCGGCAGCTCCAATCCAACGTGCGAGTGCCCAAAAGGTTATACTGGCTCCCGATGTGAGATCGATATGGATGAGTGCGCCTCGCAGCCGTGCCAGAATAATGGCAAGTGCATTGATAGCGTCAATGGCTTCAGCTGCGACTGCAGCGGCACCGGCTACATGGGAGCTTTCTGCCAGACGAACATCGATGAGTGCGAGGAGAATCCCTGCCTGAACGGCGGTCGCTGCTACGATACCTATGGCGGCTACACCTGCCAGTGCCAGGATGGCTGGCATGGCGAGCTCTGCGAGAAGCCCATCAGCTGTCAGACGCAGCAGTGCCTCAATGGTGGCACCTGTGTGGACAAACCCATTGGATTCCAATGCATCTGTGGACCCGAATACAGCGGCGAACTGTGCCAACTGGGACCCAGCTGTGCCCAGCAGTGTCCCATCGATTCGGAGTGTGTTGGCGGCGTGTGTATGTGTAAGCCAGGCACATCGGGTGAGTAACTGACTCCATGTCCAATCTTCATACGGGTTCCATGGTTCATCTGGTGTGGCGCATGTATTACTTTCAATTTGGATTAGCTTTTGTGAGGGCCTTTTAATTGTTGCCATCTATCTATCTATATATCTCTCTCTGCCTTAATCTAACAAAAAAGCTACCGATTTGGAGCTGCCAACTCCGCTTGAAATGGATGTGGCCTTACAAGGGGCGGGCATGGGCGAGGCCGATGCCGATGCCGTGGGGGAGGGCGAGGGGGAAACTGAAGCGAGTATACTTTGCGCTGGTGGCAAGAAGAAACGATACATTTCACCCGAGTGGCTCAAACGCAAACGTTGTGAGCTAAAATTGAGTAGGTGAACAGTTTCATGGATTAGGCTCTTATTTTCGAGTAGCAAAGCTAAAACAAAATTAATCTTTTTTGAAGAGCTACCAAAAATGTGTCCAATTTTAAATGCTAGTAAAAAGATGAGCACAAATTTTATACGCTTTGATTTTCATGCCACATTTATTATTGTGTTTTATTTTATTTTACTATCATATGATGCAAACTTCGCCATACATATGCAACGTCATTCAAATTTAAATGCTGGGATTAAACTTTAATATTGAAATCATATTTCACAAAAATGAAATGCAAGCACAAATTACTTACAAACATTTTTATGTATCTCATGGATGCTTCCCTCAAGAGAAAGTAGTTGGAGAATTTAAAACAAACATCGCCAGTTTCAGTATATATAATAAAATATTCCCCTGGTTCACTTTTGTATGCATTCAGCTTGTAAAATATTTATGTAACCCATAATAAATATGCCTGGAACTAATCCATAATGCTTTTAAATATGTATACACACACACACACACACCACATTGGCTGGCAAATGTAACTGTTTTGTATATGCCAATTATATGCTTGTATATATATATATATATATATTTATATATATATATGTAGGCCCAATTGGTCATTGTCTGCCAACGACAACCACACCGACACCAGAACAAGTAACCACAACGGCAACAACAACTGCAATCACGACCCCAGCAATTGCTGCAACAACAACAACAACAGCAATTACAACTACCACCAAAAAAACTCCAAAAACCAACACAACAACAACAACAACAACTACAACAGATAATAAACAATACAAAATGCAACAAGAACAACAACAAGCACAACAAGCAACCCAAAGATCGGCTTCACTGAATGCATGTCCCCAAGAATATTGCTTGAACGGTGGCACCTGCCTAGGACATAGAAACAATTATACCTGTGCATGTGCTAGTGGATACACAGGTTTGGCAAACAACACTACCAACCTACCACCTGGGTTGCACTGCAAGTCCCTGCCAGAGATTTGCCAAATGGTTCCATTAGTGCATTAGTCGCTCCAAAATTTGAATCTTTTTCAGTTGGGATATTCCCTTATTTCTGCAATATTTTTGATTGATGAAATTTGATTTTAATGGTTGTACATATTATAAAATTAATAATTTCCTTTATTACATTAATAGTTAATAATAATAAAAAATATATATTTATTTATATTAATTAAACATATTTTTCAAAAATCGATTGCGCACTTCCAAAAATGATTCCAATTGCAGGAAACTTCTGAATGGCTTATATTCTAAATTGCGAGCGACTACTATCCTACTAAATATTAACACTTTATATCTGAATATCATAATTCTAGTCAAATATTCACATAGATTCTTAACTTAAAATCCTCTTAACCAAAATCCCGGGCATTTGCTCAGCACACTTGTAATGCAACCCTCGTTTTTAACTGTAAATAGACGTAGATTTGTAGCATATATTACTTAATACACTTAGCATATAAGGTAAATTGCCTGGCAGATATATTTCTATACTATATAGTCTAAAGTACAGTTGGGAAGAGGCGTTATTTAGGTGCAATCAAAACTGATCCCAAATTGTATTTATCCAATCAGGTTACAACTGCCAGCAGAGTACGGGAGATGGCGCCTCCGCTTTGGCCCTGACGCCCATCAATTGCAATGCGACAAATGGCAAGTGCCTCAACGGAGGCACCTGCTCCATGAATGGTACTCACTGTTACTGTGCCGTCGGCTACTCTGGCGATCGTTGTGAAAAGGTCGAGAATTGTTCGCCGTTGAACTGCCAGGAGCCGATGGTCTGTGCCCAGAACCAATGCGTTTGTCCCGAGAACAAAGTGTGCAATCAGTGCGCCACACAGCCCTGCCAGAATGGTGGCGAGTGCCTCGACCTGCCCAATGGGGATTACGAGTGCAAGTGCCAGCGCGGCTGGATGGGTCGCAATTGTGCCAATGATGTCGACGAGTGCGTCCTCCAGCCAAATATCTGTGGCAATGGCATCTGCAAGAACGAGAAGGGCTCCTACAAGTGCTACTGTACGCCAGGATTCACCGGCATCCATTGCGACTCCGATGTGGATGAATGCCTCAGTCATCCCTGCCTGCACGGCGCCACCTGTCACAACAAGGTAAGTTTCTATTTGGCTGAGAAGCATCTGAACCGAGAGTTTCTAGCTACTAAAAATGTAATTAGCTGTTTTTCTTTAAATACGGAAAGCATCGGATTTTGAGACAAGTGAGTTCGAGCCAAGTTCTCTGTATGACCTCTCCGCTCTCTGCTCAGTACGCCCTTAAGCTATATATTCATTCAACCAAAAATCAGATAGATTTACTGAAAACCGGTTCTAAAGAAAGCTACTTTAAGAGTTGTAGTTGCTTTCCCCTAACAGCGCTGGTTAATGAATACATAAAAGTCAAATGATTTATTTAAATTTGTATTATTAATTTTTATTTTTATAATTTTTAATGTTAGAAATAATTTGTAGATTGAGCCTGTAGCTGAAATCAGTTCCTAATTTCCACATGTTTTTGTAGATTATTGTTTATTATAATTTGAGCCCTTTCATCCATTGGATAAAACATAAAAAAATAATCAGATCAGTTACATTTTTGAAAGCTTAATGCAAAGCGACCTTTAAGTTTCAATTAGAAAGGGTTGCTCCAATAATTTTTACAAAAGTTGTTTTTTCTTTTGAAATGTTAAGTCGGTTTTGTTGCTACTAAAAATTCTTTAATGAATAACTCTGATTTTGTAGCTTGCACTTTATAAGCTTATAAAAATAATTTTAATATGGTTTTAGTTCAATAAACAATCAATTTTATTATTTATTAACATTAAGTGTAGCAAATTTATATAAAATTAACGATTAAGCCTTAAGCCTATTCTAAATACTTATTTTGAGAGAATATAAAATAAGAATATATAAACTTTAAAAAATACCAGGGCTGCCAAAATTCAATCTAAGATGATTTATTAAAGTTCCTTTATCATTCTGTAATTTTGCTTATTTTATAAATAGTGTTAAGATTTGCTTCTGAAACATAATTGTGTCTATCTGCTTAATAATTACCACAAATACTTTCATCATGTAGTAAATTAGTTTCTTTCAGTTAATTCCAATTTTTATTCATTTGCATTATAATAAACCACCTGATCCTTATCCAAATCAGATCAATGCTTACGAGTGCGACTGCAAGCCGGGTTATCAGGGAGAGAACTGCGAGATCGATATTGATGAGTGCATCAGTAATCCGTGCTCGAATGGCTCTACGTGCATAGACATGATTAACAACTTCACGTGCAACTGCATACCCGGAATGACGGGTCGCATCTGTGACATCGACATCGATGACTGCGTCTCGGCGCCGTGCCTCAACAGTGGCCGTTGCATCGATGAGTTGGGTGGCTTTCATTGCGACTGCAGCGGCACTGGCTATGAGGGCACCAACTGTGAGCTCAATATTGATGAGTGCATCTCGAATCCCTGCACGAATGGCGCCAAATGCATCGACCAGGTCAAGGACTATTTCTGTGAGTGTCATGCGGGCTACAAGGGAAAGAACTGCGAACAGGATATCAACGAGTGCGAGAGCAATCCCTGTCAGTACAATAGCACCTGCTTGGAGCGCTCCAATTCCACACTGTATCAGTTAAGCAGAGTTAGGGATTTGCCCAAGGTGTTTAGTCAGCCCTTCAGCTACGAGAATGCCAGCGGGTAAGTTGGGATCAGTGGGAGATTTAAGCAATTCATTATCTCATCTCTTTCTATTCCTCTAGCTATGAATGTGTTTGTGTGTCGGGTATTATTGGCAAGAACTGTGAGATTAATATTAACGAGTGCGAGAGTAATCCCTGCACCAAGCATGGCACCTGCAACGATGGAGTAAGTCTAACTCAATTCTCTTACAAAGAATATCCTCTTAACATTTCATCTCTTTTTTTTTTGTAGATTGGCACCTACACCTGCGAATGCGATCCGGGCTTTGAGGGCACACATTGTGAGATTAATATAGATGAATGTGATCGCTATAATCCCTGCCAAAATGGCACCTGCATCGATCAGATTAACGACTACGATTGCGACTGTGACTCCAACTTTGGTGGCAAGAACTGTTCGGTGCCGTTAATTGGTTGCACCACAGGACCCTGTCTAAATAACGGCACTTGCCGCCCCTTCTTAGTCAACGAGACCATACATCTGTTCAACTGCTCCTGTGCACATGGATTCCAGGGTGACAAGTGCGAGAAGACCACCACTCTCTCCATGGTTGTGAGCAGCCTGATAACGGTGAAGACGCAACGGGATGAGGGCTACGACATCAATTTGCAGTTCAAGACAACGTTGCCAAACGGTGTCCTGGCTTTTGGCACATCCGGTGGCCAGAATGAGCCCGTCAGCTATATACTGGAATTGATAAATGGACGCTTGAATCTGCATTCGTCGCTGCTGAACAAATGGGAAGGCGTTTTCATTGGCTCCAAGCTAAATGACAGCAATTGGCACAAGGTGTTTGTGGCCATTAACACTTCACATCTGGTGCTCTCGGCCAACGATGAGCAGGCCATCTTCCCAGTGGGCTCCTATGAGACGGCCAACAACAGTCAGCCCTCCTTCCCGCTTACCTATCTGGGAGGCACCATACCCAATTTGAAATCGTATCTACGCCATCTGACGCATCAGCCTTCGAGTTTTGTCGGTTGCATGCAGGATGTTGTCGTCAACGGCAAATGGATCTTTCCCGATGAGCACGGCGGCGAGCACGATACGGATGATAACACAAAGCTGTCCTATGTCCAGAGCGGTTGTCCACGCACCGAGCAGTGTAAACCGAATCCCTGTCACTCCAATGGCGAATGCACAGATCTGTGGCACACATTCGCCTGCCATTGTCCCAGGCCCTTCTTTGGACACACCTGTCAGCACAGTAAGTTCTCCTTAATGATATATATATATATATATATAAAATTAAGTCAACAGCAGGTCTTGCCACGATCAAGTATATCGATTCTTTATTTTAACAGATTAAATTTTGTAGTCAAACTTGTTATAGATTTTTATGCAATAAATTCGGGTTATTCCAACTGGCAAATCTACTTTTAAGCTTTAAAAAAATATTTTTAAAGTTTCTTGATTCTTTTTTCATGAAATAACTTTCATTTAATAATAATTGATACAATATTTTTTAATTGATTTTTTTAAATAATGGAATATATTTTAAAATATATTGTAAAGATACATTTTCAAAAATATACCAAAAATCACATTATCATGTTTAATTAAGCAGGAAACCATAATCCCATCTTATATCTTCTTGATCTTCAGATATGACAGCTGCCACCTTTGGGCACGAGAACACGACACACTCGGCTGTTATTGTGGAGACGACGGACGTGGCCCGACGTGCTATACGTTCCATTTTAGATATATCCATGTTTATACGAACGCGAGAGCCAACTGGTCAGGTCTTCTACTTGGGCAGCGATCCGCGCAAGATGCCCACAAAGAGTGAGTAATCCAAAATCGATTAAGTTCAACTAAAACCTGCAACTTTTTACAGATGTTGGAGACTCCTATGTGGCAGCTAAGCTGCATGGCGGCGAGCTGCTGGTGAAGATGCAATTCAATGGCACCCCGGAGGCATATACGGTGGGTGGACAGAAGCTGGACAATGGCTACAATCATCTTATCGAGGTGGTGCGCAATCAGACATTGGTGCAGGTCAAGCTCAATGGTACCGAGTACTTCCGCAAGACGCTGTCGACGACGGGTCTGCTGGATGCACAGGTGCTCTACTTGGGCGGACCGGCGCCAACGCGCGAATCTCTGCTGCCCGCCAGCACTGAGCCCGGCTTGGAGGAGAGCAACGTGATGGCCAGCGGCGGCACGGCAACCAAGGAGACGGACGATAGCAAGGACTACTTCAAGGGCATCATACAAGATGTGAAAGTTAGCAACGGTTCGCTCATCATGATCGTCGAGATGTATCCTCTGAATGTGACCGACGTGAACGTAAATGCCAAACCCTTTGGAGCGGTTAGTATTGATCGCGCCTCAGTGCTTCCGGGTGAGGTGTCCGATGATCTGTGCCGCAAGAATCCCTGCAAGCACAATGCCGAGTGTCGCAACACGTGGAACGACTACAGCTGTAAATGTCCAAATGGCTACAAGGGCAAGGATTGCCAGGAGATTGAGTTCTGCCAGCTGGTCACCTGTCCCGGCGGCAGTGTCTGCCAAAATCTGGACGATGGCTACGAATGCCTGACCAATATCACATTCACTGGCCAGGAACATGCACCGCTGGCGTTCTCCTACTTCAAGGAGCAGCAGCTGCCCGATGAGATTGGCGTCACGAAGCAACCGCTACTCAAACCCATCATTGAGATTGCTTATCGCACTCGAGCCGGCGGCACTTTGCTCTTCATTGACAACCACGACAGCTTCTTTGAGATTGGCGTGAATGGTGGCCGCGTCACGGTCACCTGGAAGCTAACACAGCTGCACATTGGCGAATCCGGACGCTTTGAGAAGGAGAACACCGATGGCGAATGGAGTCGCATTTATTTGCGTGCACATGCTGGCAAATTGGAAGGTGGCTGGAAGGGTTGGGAATCCATGGTGGATCCCACGCCTGGCTTCTCCACGGACATCGATCAGGCAGCGTTCCAGGAGCTGCTCTCCAGCAGCACCCAGGTCTATTTGGGCGGCATGCCTGAGTCGCGTCAACTGCGCGGCTCCACCCAATCCTCGCAGCAGGGCTCCCAGTTCAAGGGCTGCCTGGGCGAGGCGCGCGTCGGTGATCTGCTGTTGCCTTACTTCTCCAATGCTGAACTCTATCCCCCCACCGAGAACGTGTCCGTGCAATTGCAGGCGCAGTTCCGCCTGAACTCGACTCGGCCCGAAGAAGGCTGCATTTTATGCTTCCAGACGGACTGTAAAAATGCCGGCTATTGCAAGGCACCCACTGAGGAATACGCGTGCACCTGCCAGCCCGGCTACGAGGGCGACGATTGCGCCACGGACATTGACGAGTGCCTCAACACAATCTGCCAAAACAACGGCACCTGCATCAACCAGGTGGCGAACTTCCTGTGCGAGTGCCAGCCAGGCTTTGAGGGTCGCCACTGCGAGCTAAACATCGACGAATGCGCCAGCCATCCATGTCAGAATGGTGGCAACTGCACCGATCTGATCGCTGCCTACCACTGCGAGTGTCCCGATGAATACATGGGAGTCCAATGCGAAGCGCTCAAGCAGATGACCTGCGAGAATGAACCCTGTCGCAATGGCTCCACCTGTGAGAATGGATTCAGTAAGTGCCAATATTTATTAACTATCGAGTGCTCATCATTTGAGTATTCACTGTAATTAATCGCCTCCTTTCGCTTATAGATGCTCAAACCGGCAATAATTTTACCTGCACCTGCGCTGTGGGCTTTGAGGGACCGCTGTGCGACACGCCCTTCTGCGAGTCGACGCCCTGCGCCAATGGAGGCTTCTGCCTGACCACCAATGTCGTAAGCAACCAACCAGATAATCCTCCAATTGTCACTTTTCTATAGCACTTTCTCGCACAGATACCCACATGCAAGTGCAGTTTGGGCTACACGGGTCGCTTTTGTGAGGAGGACATCGATGAGTGTGCATCCAATCCCTGCCAGAATGGTGGCCAGTGTCAGGATCTTGTGGGTGGCTATCAGTGCAATTGTCAGTCAACTGGCTTCGAAGGAGGTCACTGTGAAAATGACATCGACGAGTGCATCCAGGGTATCGAGTATTGTGGCGGACTCGGCCGTTGTTTCAACATGCCAGGCAGCTTTAAGTGCATCTGCCAGAAACCTTATTGCGGAGCATTCTGCAACTTTACCGATCCCTGCAATACGCTCAACATTTGCGCCAATGGCGGACAGTGCGTGGAGAACTGTGGCGATGTACCGGATTACACTTGCAATTGTACTGAGGGTTTCGCGGGCAAAAACTGCACTGCGCCGGTAAGTTAATAGTGGGATTAATATCTACGGCGGGTATATCCATTGTAAATTGTTGTTATATATTGCTCTTATAGATTACGGCTAAAGATGAAGGCCCGTCGACAACAGACATTGCCATCATTGTCATACCAGTTGTTGTCGTCCTGTTGCTGATCGCTGGTGCACTTCTGGGCACATTTTTGGTGATGGCACGGAATAAGCGGGCCACGCGAGGCACCTACAGCCCCAGCGCGCAGGAGTACTGTAATCCTCGGCTTGAAATGGACAATGTGCTCAAGCCACCGCCCGAGGAACGACTTATTTAGTTAAGCCAAGCCCCGCCTCAATATAAACAGAAAGATATTTTTAAAATCCGCCCATATAGGTACAAGTTGTACTAAGTTCGTCTAATTAAGTTAAGGGTGCTCGCAAAGCAAACAGCCAGGCTTCCACAGAGCAACTCTGCAACAAACTCCACACACAGGCTTGGACTAGATATGCCTACGCTTTAGTTAGTTATTAACGCAGTTTTCTATTTATTTATAGCGAGTAGTTTGTATGGCAATCCCTTTATAGTCGTTAAATAGTTACACTTTAGTTTCAGTATTCGACATCAACAATTCAATAGAATATACAAAATCTATCTTAAAGCTGCGAACAAAGTTGTGCTGCACACAAAATAAAAATGAAAGAAACGAGTAAAACGAATCGAAAATAAAACACACGAAATGCAAATGCAAATTGAAATAGAAATAGAAATAGAAATAGCAAGCAAATTCTATTAATCTATTCAACTCAACACACATTCCAAGCGAAAGCCCTTAAATGCGTTAATGTACAAGTAATGTTTTTGTAAATAGATTTGCATGACCTTTTTAAACTGAATTAGCTGAGCTAAATAAAATCCTAAATACATATTAACACACACACAAGCACATATATATATGTTTGTATATATATGCAACTATGTATATGTATATATCAGTTATTGTGGCCTTATACAAACAAGCATGAGAACTAATTGTATCTAGTTGTTTAAGTAAATCAAATATTTTGCTCTACAATTGTTAAGCGTAAACTTAAGAGACTGTACTATATATATAAATTCTTATAAAAATTCGACTTTTTTCAACAAGAAAAAGGTAATAAATATAAATAATAATAAACGAACATATATTGGTCGTTTTCCATGCATATTGACAGAGTAGAAATAGTTGTAAGGCATTTTTCTTCTATTGTTCCTTCAAAGTTTTTACTAGATATAATGGCGATTATGTTTTCTCTATCAAACTAGAATCCAATATTGCTTAAATATTCTTCATACATTTAAAATTTCGATAAAAATATAATACAATTATATTTACTGCTGAGTAAAAGCTTTTAAATGACAATTTATATATTATAATTTTAATCAGATGCTGTGCGAAGGAAATAAAACAATTTTATATATCCAATTTGTAGCAAGTACATTGCTAAATTTTATTGACCGACTTATATATGACGGATACAGTTCAGATATAGACTTATATGCCGTTTAACATAATGCAACAAATCTTTCAACAGTTTCAATTGTTTAATTTTTTTTTTTTCTTGTTGTTCTTTTTAGGAGCTACCGCCTAGAGTATAAAATATGAAATTGTGGGCTAATAAAATTCACAAAGCAAAGTAGATGAAAATAAATAAGAACAAGTAAGAATGCTGTAGTCGATGCAGCTCGACTACGATATACCCTGAACACAGCTGTTAAATATATTCTAATTTTATTGGCAAATTTTTGTTTAAAAAGATTTGCCCCCGATAATCGAGAAAATGAGGCAGGTATCGATAAAATAAAGCATACTTCACCTTCACCGGAAAGGATGAGATCCGTGTGTTCATACAGATAGACGGACAGATGGACATGGCTATATCGACTCGACTTTTGATCCTGATCAATAATATATATACTTTACAGTGGACATGGTCCTTCTGCCTTCCTTACAAACTGTTCCACAAAACCATGACCCTTTTTAAGCATTTTTTATTGGGTTCAGGGTATAAAAATTCGCATAGTAAATAAAATTGCTGCGCATATTTGTGAATATTTTTCAGTAGTTCTACGATATTGTTTTTTTGTGAATAGTAGGAGGATAGTCATTAATAATTCACTAAATAATAAATGCTAGAGAAAGAGAGCTGCCTGTGCGACTTTCCTTAGCCTAGCCAAGTGACGCGACCCACTTAAATTTGCTTTGCATTTCCGGATGATAAAAGATGCACTCGAACTTATTAATGCAATTCTTGCCATAACGACACGGCTTCGGATGATAGAAGGTGCATCCAACCTTGGTGCAGTTCGGATAGTATTTACACATGGTCGTCGCTGTAGTCGCTGTCGCCGGTGCCGATATCGATTTGTAGTTCTGCACAGGTATCACATGCGATGCTGTCAATGGTGGAATATAATAATTATAACAATAATTAACAAATATTTGTGTTGCTGCACACTCACAAAGGGGAGGCGCCGTCAGCTGCACGTGGCTAAGTTCGCGTGTGCCACTGTGCGCAAAGTTGCAATCGATGCTCATGCAGGACAAATCAAATTTGCACTTGGGATGCGAGTACATGCACTTGTCGGCGAACTTGCAGTTGGGAAACGATTTGCACGGCGCCGATGGATGATAGTATTCACAGAATTGTTTGCTGCAATTTGGATGGTATTTGCAGCGCTCCTTCGGCTTTGTCACCTTCAAAACAGTTGAGTCGACACTGACGGCACTTACTGCAAATAATGCAAAAAATATTATCGATGAGTACATTTCCATTTCTATGTTTATATATTTGATTACTTATAGCTGCAGGTACGAATAGATACCTTAACTAATACTTGAAAAATTCTTGAATTGCATACAGGCTATCCTCTCTCTCACATTTGTCAATATTATTTCTTCATAGAATACTTTTCAGCTTTAAGATTCATAGTTCTGCAGTTCAATTTTCTGGTCCTAGAACATTTGGCTTTGGGTAAAGGATGGTTTTAAGTCATGACAAAAACATTGCCTAGTCTTTAGCAGGCAGCTTACATTAACAGAGAGCATGCATTGTTAAGAATTAGGATATAATAGTTTTATCTTACGTGTGGGCAGATTGTCGTATTTGCGATCCTCTGCATTGCGTATAGAGATTCGACGTCGCTCTGTTGAGGAGTCACGATCCTTGCTGCCGGAGCGATGATTCTTCTGCGCCTGCTCTTCCTCCTGCTTGAGCTTGAAGAGTATGGGGGTATGCTTCACTTTGGCAGGCGCCTCCAGATTAGTAGTAGCAGCTCCCGCTGCAGCTGCAGCCAATATTAATGGTTTCTCGTGACTAATATCGCGTTTCTCTTGCCGTTTTGGTGGCAGTGGTGGCGTTGTCGACCGATTCAGTTCCACCAACTGCGCCTTTGAGTCAGCCTTGAGTTCATTGGAAGTGTTGGAGAAACCGGATGCGGATGCGGATGGGGGGGCCACACGTTTCCTTTGAGTACGTTTTCGCGGCGACGCGTGCAGTTGCTGTTGCTGCTGATGCTGCTGCTCTTCCTCCTCCTCATCGTCATCCGCATCGTTTTTGATGACGATCTTCTTGATTTCCTGCGCCTGCCGCAACACCTCATTGCGCCGAAGACTGCGCGATGGCTTTTGCGGTGGCGTATTGCTCGATGTGGATGGCGAAGATCGGGAGGAGCTGCGAGCACGCTTCGACTTGTTGGTCCGCCTATCCCGGCTGTTGTTGTTATTTGTTGAGGAAGCACAGGTCGTTGAGGTAGGCTCAGCGCTCAGCAGCTGAACGTTTGTCGAACTCGTCGAGGAAACTTGCGGCGATGGCGTCCGTTTCCGAGAACGCTTACGATAAGCAGCAGCGGCAGCAACTGCAGCCTTGCTCCTCGATTGGTCGCCATTCAGGGTGACGACAAACTGTGTCTTGCCTAGACTGGCTGAGCAGGCGGCCAAGCTGCTGGCCGACTTCTCCACATGCATATCAATGTCCATGCCCATGTGCAAGTTGTCCACTAGCTGTGGCACATATGTCTCATAGTCACCCACACTTAAGCTGGGCACATACTCCTCCTCTTCCTCCTCCTCCTCCTCCAGCTCCAGCTCCAGCTCCTTGGCCACCAACTCAGTTTGCGGCTCGATCGAGTGACGCATTCGTTTGCTCTCCCGGTGCAGCACATTTACCACCAGTTCACGGCGGCTGCGCCGGAAGAGCTCCTTGCCAGCGCCACTGCCAGCGGAATCATTTATGCGACGTTTACCCATCGTGGAGCTGATCAGCTCCGGCTCATCTCCATTGCCTTGTGACTTTGAAGTCAGAACTCTAGTCGTTGGCGCCACGGTTGGCTTGGCCAGAATTGTGGATCGCTGTGCATCTGCAACAGCGCGCAGCAGCAGATTCTTGCAGGCCTGGCGACGTGGCGAAACCGTTGGTCGTGGTTTGATTTTGATCACCGAATTAACGGGCTTCTCTAAAATATCCTCATCATCGGATGGCTCTGGGGGCTTGTTAAACGCCACAATAACGCGCGATCCAATGCGATGTTTGTAGTTACCATCGGGACTGCGACTTCGACTCGGCGTGCGGCGACTGCGCAATGTTTCGCGCTCACGCCGGCGACTTGGCTGACTCTCATTCCGTTGGTTCCGTTCCCGGCCTCGCTCAACTTTCCTACTATCCTCATTCGGCTGGGGCTGATGCTGTTCGCTGCGCCGTCGATGTGCAGGCACATAAAGTCCCAGCTCTTTTTGCAAGCGCTGTGAACGCTCTGGCGGCGTTAGCGGCTGTTGCGGATGTGCGGCTGCTGCTTGGCTTTGGCTGATTGGCTTGCAGCCAAGTCGTTCGTGCACCGAACGACGCTCTGAGCGCTCATCACTCGGTTTTTGCAACTGTACTGCTGGTTCAGTTGGGATTCTGTTTGGTTTCTCTCTAGCTGCTGTCGGTTCGGGCGTCCTATTAAACACAATGGGACTCTTGGCTCTGCGTGTCCCTGAGCTAGAGTTTCCTTCTGCAGCTGGAGTTGCTGGTACTGCTGCAACTGCTGTCACTGGCGTGCTGTCCTTAGAAGTGTTTTCATGCTGCTCGTTGAGATTTAGCACATCGTTGTCAAGCTGCTGGTCGTCCAGCTCATCCTCGTCACTTTCGTCGTCCAGTTCACCAATCAGGCGAAGGTGCTGCTTGGCCGCGTGTATCTTGCGCTGTATTTCGGCCAATTCGGCAATATCCTTCTCCCGATTGCCACTGGTTGTGGAGCTAATCTCAGACGTGACTGGCAAGTCTAATTCTTTTGTGGCCTCCTGTGTCGTCGGTTGTGGCTGCTCATCCTCCTCGGTTGGCTTGCGTTTCTTCTTTTTGAGCAACAGTTCATCATCCAAATCGAGCGACTTTTTGGCTTTTTCCAGCAACTCATCCGCAAACACATCCGTTATGGAGCTAATTACCGGCACCGACTCCGCTGTTCTTGTCAGTTCTGTAGATGAGTTGAACTGTTCGCTGTCGCCGGATTTTCGATTTGTTCTCTTATCCTTTTTGTCCCGGCCCTTTCTTTCCTTGTCTTTATCCTTGGCTTTGGGCGCCTCAGCTTGACGTGATTTGCGTTTCTTGTTGCCAGCTAAGCAAATGATAAAAAAAATTATTTAGCAACAAAAAACACGAAAAATATTATTTTAAAAAATATTAGAGAATAGAGCTCATCACCTGAGGCTGGCAGCGTGACTTCCTGCAGCTTTTGGAGAACCTCGTGCAGCCAGGTGACAAACAGATCCGTTTGATCCCCCAGGAACAGATTCAGTTCGGCGTTCATTTGCTGTTTGGTTCGTTTGTTGGCCACCATAACCATCACATAGTCGGGCAGCTCGTCGTCAATAAAGCCGGCAGAGCCGCCTGTGCCCAATTCAAGCAGTTTCGCCTTTACGGCGCTCTAATATTAAAATTCATAAATTTTGCATCGGAAAAAGTAAGAGTTGATTACGAGTTCATTGATTTTTCGCGAAAAGAAAAAAAGGGGAAGTACTTACGCGCATTTTCTGGCCAATTTCACTGCCTAGATTGCAATCCATGGTGCTGTTCAGGAAGTGTGTTCATAAATTGTTGCGTTTTGCGGTTTTCTGTAGTATTATTACAGCATTTAGAACAAGTTAAACGTACAAAAAATAATATATTTTTATTGCAGCAATCGCCAGTGTGACCAAAATGTGACATGTGAATAATGCCAAATTATTAGTTAACAGAACTTACATTACAATAACAGCAGGCATTCGCAGTAATGTCTACGCATTAGTCTGAATAGCAACTCGTAGTGACACAAAAGAAGAAGCTGAGAAAAGTATTTCAGGCGAATTTCAGTGCGACAATTTTGTAATTTCGTAATAAAATGTGTAATAATGGAAAGCAGGAAGCTCAGTTCAAATGATGTGATAGTGCCAGGTGCGTTATATAGCAATACTAAATAGGTCCGCACAAACATGGCGTCCATTTGGCCTCAGCCAAAGAGGTACGCTACCTCCGACTGGCTGGCTGGCCTCAGCCTCAGTGCCCTGGGCCCGTGTGAGTGCAGAATATGCGCGAATGGCCGAACCGAAATAAATGCAATTTTATGATAATTATGTGAATTTGGCAAGCAACTTGTTGCATTTATTGTGTACCGCTCTATTTCTATTGCAGAATTGTACTTTCTAATATCAAAATTTCTGACTGCGGGACCACTGGAAGAGACTGCAAAGGTCGGTGATCGGGCATTTTTAGTTGAGCGCCGCCCTGTGAAAAGAGCGCAATTTCATCGTTTGAATTTCGCTTTTGTTTACAAACATTTTACTAACCCGATTCCCAAATTTTCAATTTTCAGGTACTGATACAAGAATTGGAGCAAAAGAAGGTAAGCATCCATGTGTTGGTGTACTGTGTGTATTGTGGGGTGACGCATTGCAATAGACACCATTTTTTTTTGTGTGAGGACTTTCCACTTTGCAATTTTTTGCAAAAATTGCCATCGTTTGTTTATATATTTTGTTTTGGTTTTCTCGTCATTGTTGCTGTTGTTGTTGTAGCGCAACCGGCAGCAGCCTACACCGTCTGCTTATTTCAGAGTTCAAAGCTATACTGAAATTGAAACTGAACTGAATCGCATAGCGCGGTGCGGCTGTATGAAAGTCTGTCCGTATCGTAGCGTCTACCGTCTGTCTGCTTAATAAATGTAGGTAAAAAGAAAACAAAACCAAAAAAACTGTAGGCTCCCTGCGACGTCATTATTATCGATGCCCCGCAAGTGCAAGTGATAACAAATTTTTGTTTGTCTCTTCCCTTGCCCGCCCGCCCACACAGGTACTGCCGAAGCGTATCGACTGGCTGGGAAATGAGCATGACCAGACCTTTGCAGAATTGGTGAGTTATTTCTTTGATCAATTGTGTGAAATAATATTTGAGTTTTCTGGTTGTGATTTCTGCTTGCATAATTGACATTTGTGTGCGTGCAGATTGCTCGCGTTTGCTTTGTGCGTGCGTGTGCGCTTTGTGACGTCACATGGGCATCGATTGATTGAATGCACACTTACATGTTGTACAATTAATTTGTTTCAATTAATTAAAATTTGTTAAGTGCAACATTAAAATAATTGAATTAAATTAACAAACTAATTAATTAAACAAAAAAAAATGAAACAAAAAATTCAGTTATAATAATTTTGTGCAAAACTGCCGAAAATATGGAGAAATTAAGTGCAATTTGATAAATTTTGAAAAAAAAATAAAATAAATTTTAATTACGTAGTAAATTGAACAACAATTTGCCCATGGCGGCCGACATCTTGATTTCTATGCTTACATACACACAAAAGAGCGCGTGCATTGGTGTGTGTATATGCATTGGAAAGCATATGCCTTGAACAAGTCACTACTCTTGTGCGTTAGAGCGAAACGACTATATAAACTGGCCAGCTGCGCAATGCGTACTGCGCACAAATGTTGCGATATTTTATCGATATGAGGAGACTGTTCATTTTAATGTATTTTTTTTTTAAACGTAGGAGCGAAAGTACTCGCACATAGGACCACATCATCTGCTAGAAATATGCAGTCGCCTTGGTCCGCTGGTCGACAAGGAGCTGGCGCCAAGCGTGCCAGGCATCAATTCCATCCTTGGCACAGGTCGTCAAAATTTGTTGCGTACAAGGGACACTGTCTACCGTTATCGCACACAGCGGGATTACTGCACAACTTTGCACGGCGTCTCACTGCCCGACTCGACGCTCACCAAGCCCACACACAATCTAAGTAAGTTGAAGCTTATAACACCCAACTCTAATAATGACAACTAAAACTATGATTAATTTTGCACTTAGCCCGGGTAATAGCCGGCCGGGAACATGGTGTGTTGGTGCGTCGAAAGCTGCTGGTGCCCACAGAGCTCTACCGCAAGATGAATCTGCTGCGCCGCACCGTTGGCCACTTGTCATCGGTGTATTGTGTGCTTTTTGATCGCACTGGTCACTACATTATTACAGGTGCCGATGATTTGCTCATCAAGATTTGGTCCGCTGCGGATGGGCGTCTGTTGGCTACGCTGCGCGGTGCCTCTGCTGAGATAACGGATATAGCCATCAATTTGGATAACACAATGTTGGCCGCGGGCTCAGTTGATCGCATTTTACGCGTGTGGGACATGCAGACAACTTCACCAATTGCAGTTCTTATAACTCACACGGGCACGATAACCTCGGTCAATTTTTGCCCGTCACCGCGCAGCGATCTCAAATATTTGGTGACGACCAGCAATGATGGCTCTATTGCCTTTTGGCAGTACTCAACACCAAGAGGCCAAAAGATAACATTCGCTCCAAGGCCCACACAATATCACGAGAAGCTTCGACCAGGACAGGCGCAAATGATATGCACTACATTCTCGCCGGGCGGCATGTTTCTCGCCGCCGGCTCAATGGATCATCATGTGCGCGTCTATATGATGGCCGAGGATGGGCCCAAGCGCATCCTGGAAACTGAGGCCTGCACAGATGCGGTAGATTCGGTGCAGTGGTCACATCGCGGCCTGCGCTTCATATCCGGTAGCAAAGATGGCACAGCACACATCTGGACCTTTGAGTCGCAACAGTGGAAAAGCCTTAAATTATGCATGACCGAACGAATGCCAAGGTAATATTTAAACTTACATTTTCTTAGGGCAATTCAACTAATATATATGTTCGATATTTGTAGCTGCCCAGAGCCGGAGGAGGGTAAGAAATTAAAGGTTACTATGGTAGCCTGGGATGCCTCCGATCGTTATGTTTTTACGGCTGTTAATGACCATACTGTGAGTTAAAGCATTAATTAATAACCGTATTTGTTTTATTCATATATTTTTTTTTTGCTTGACAGATTAAAGTTTGGGATTCGAAATCAGCCAAGTTGCATCGCGTGCTTCGTGGCCACAAAGATGATCTGTACGTGTTAGAATCCAATCCATGGGATGAGCATGTGCTCCTCTCCGCCGGCCATGATGGTCAAGTATTTCTCTGGGATATTGAACAGGGCGTGTGTGTTGCTCAGTTTTTCAATGACATCGATGGCCAAGGCCATGGCAGTGTGTTCGATGCCAAGTGGTCGCCGGATGGCACAATGATAGCTGCAACCGATTCACACGGCCACATACTTATCTTTGGCCTTGGCATTGGCACCGAGAAGTACAAATTGGTATGTGAAACCCATAACATTATAATTCTCATTACACATTGATAATGCTGTCCAATATTTGTAGCTGCCCACGGAGCTCTTCTTTCACACAGACTTCCGACCGCTTCTGCGTGATGCTCATCAACAAGTTGTGGATGAGCAGACACAGATAATGCCGCATTTAATGCCACCGCCGTTTCTGGTCGACGCCGACGGCAATCCGCATCCGACCAGGTATCAACGCTTTGTTCCGGGTCGGGAAAGTTGTAGCCCGGATCACCTCATACCCAACCTAAGAGTGGGCATCGATGGCGTTGTGGTCGATGATAACAATATAAGCGCACCACCGAATGCTGCAGCATCTGGAGCCGGTGCTGCTGGTGCCGCAGTGGGAGCGGTAGTCGGAACTGGTGCAGCCGCTGCAGGTGGCGCTGGCGGAAATTATTCCCATATTGATCGCATGATTGCTGCACTTGCCAATCGTCGAAGCAACAGTGCCAACAATTCCAATGCCAACGATGCGAGCAATGCGAATCAGTCGTTCGAGCGTCTAATCATGCGTCAAGGTCAGGATCAGCTGCCCGATTTAAATTCAGCGCGCAATGCGCCACAGCGTGGCAATGTGCTGGGCACACGTCGATCTCTGGCAGATAACACACCACGTCAAGGTTGGGGAGCTGCACTGCCAGCAGGAGCAGATGTGGGTCAGCAACAGGCACAAGGAGATCAAGCGCTCCAGGCGCTCCCTGCCCAACAAACATTGCCATTAAAATTCGTGCGTCGCACCTATGTGCGTCCCATGAGATACGCCCAGCTGCAGAACCTTAAGCAGACCATCTACTCGGCTGGCCAGTACGAGATGCAGGAATACAAGCGTGAGATGCGTCGTCGCCCCATTATGATAAATACGGCAAGTGCCGCATCGGCGCAGCTGGCGGGCGTGGGCAGACCACGAAATACTCGCTCCAATGGCGGTGGACGACCGGGTCGACGACGTGGCGCACAGTCCGGACAACAACAGCCGGGTGGACAACAGCCGGCTTATCGAACGCGTGCGGTGCGGGATCAGGAGGAACACTACGATGATGCAGCTGCTCCCATTCCTGAAGAGGAGGAAGATGATAGCAGCAATAGTTCGGGCGACACCAGCTATTCGAACGTCGAAGACAATCTAGAGGACAGCAGCGATGAATCGGACACAGATAGCTCTGACTACTCCGATTGGGTGGCAGATACACCCGGACCAAATCTCGAGCCACCGAAACGCTCCAAGCGTAAGCCGCTTTCGCGACGTCGCACCATCAGCGATGACAGCAGTGACGATGGGGTGCCAGGACAGGCAGCGGCAGGCAGCAAAAGACGTGGACGCAAGCGTGTGCTTATTCCTCCAACAGCGCCAAACGGCGAAATCCCCGAGATTTATCGTCCAGCCGAATGGCTGTCGGAGGTGGTGCCGCGCAAGGCGCCCTACTATCCGCAAATGGGCGATGAAATCGTATACTTTCGTCAAGGACATCATCGCTATCTGGAGGCGGTGCGCCTCAAAAAGGTCTACAAACTGTCGCACAGCTCGGAACCGTGGAACTTCCGCACACTACGCGATCATGAGCTGGTGCGCGTGATTGGCATCAAGTACGAGATACGTCCGCCACGACTATGCTGCCTCAAGCTAGCGATCATCGATGATGATGGTAACATGACGGGGACTACGTTCAAGATTAAATATCATGACATGCCCGATGTTCTCGACTTTCTTGTGCTGCGTCAGACATTCGATCTGGCGGTGCAGCGCAACTGGAGCATTGGTGATCGCTTTCGCTGTATGATCGACGACGGCTGGTGGATTGGACAGATTGAGTCGCGTCTCGCGCTTAGCGCCGATTTTCCCGATTCGGTTTTCATGTGCTTCCGAGTGCGCTGGGATAATGGCGAGTATGAGTACATGAGTCCCTGGGATATGGAGCCCATCGATGAGCAGCGTCAGCCAGATGATGTCGGCGGCGCTGTGCCCGTATTGCCGGAAGAGATTCGAGCCACACTATATCAGCCAAAGTCCGAGGAATGGCATCGTGGCGATCGCGATGGAACCTGCCGTCGCATCATAAATGGACTCGAGCAGGTAAGTTCTGGATTAAAAATCCGTGTTTGCCTGAATCGGCTCTTATTAGATTTAAATAACAACATGTTATTTATTCTTTAGGTGATGCGTTTGTCAATTGCGGAACATTTTCTCGCCCCAGTCGACCTTAATATTTATCCAGACTACGCATATCTGATTGAGTATCCCATCGATTTAACAACGGTCAAGTCGCGTTTCGAGAATCATTTCTATCGACGCATCACCTCGGCACAGTTTGATGTGCGCTATCTGGCTACCAATGCAGAGCAGTACAATCGTCGGCACACCAGCATTGTGAAGCATGCTAGGATTGTTACCGATCTATGTTTGCGTATAATTAGGTAACTTGTCTACATTTATTGTAATTGAGGAGCAAGCATTATCAAATTTGCCTTTAAAGCAGGGAAGCGGATGAGATAGATGTCGCAGCCGTTTATCATCAGCTTGTTGACGTTTATCACTCATCGACAACGGAGAATGAGGCTGATTCGGATGTTGTGCCATCGACCAGCACCGGCCCAACCACCTCAGCAGCTGCTGCTGCACGTCAGCGTGTTTCTTCGACTCGACGGTAAGCTTAAACACTAGAAAAATGGTAAAGATCATAATTGATTAATGTAAATTTGCTGTGCAGCTCGAATCGCACACGATCAGATGGCGACTGGCGCACCGATTGCCGACAGCTGTTGGATCTGATGTGGCAGCGGCCGGATTCTTTGCCATTTCGTGAGCCAGTCGATACGATTGATTTCCCAGATTACTTAGAAATAATTGCCACACCGATGGACCTGCGAACAGTCAAAGAAGATCTGCTCGGTGGCAATTATGATGACCCACTAGATTTTGCTAAGGATGTGCGCCTCATTTTCCTTAATTCGAAGAACTACAATACCAATAAACGCTCACGGGTGAGTCCTCTAGCCACACCTGGCTACTGCTGCAGATCGTCATTTATTGTAAAAACCAATGCCATATGCGCAGCCCTTGCCATTGTCATTGCTGTTAATCCATTTGTGATTATATTGCATTATTATTGCTACAAGAAAAACAAACAAAATTTTATCTAAATTTAATTTTAAATTGCCGAAGATGAAGCCGAACAAACAATTGAAATAAGTTATTTACAACGGATGCACGGAATTCTTAACGTTATTGTGTACATTAAAAAATAAGCTTTTTTCTTTGCACCAGACGATTTCAATCAATAATTCCAATTGGGTTTCCAATTTGTGCATTAATAATTTTGTTGATAAATTGGTCTTATCATTTTTAAATTATCTAATATTCTGTACTTTAAATAATAACATTTTATGATTTGTTTAGTTTCTTTATATTTATTTTATCACCTTCATTGTTTATTAAGACATAGCCCGACTCAGTGAGAAAATAATTTATATAAATTCTTGTTTTTAACTGAATAATTAGGATGGCCGATTGGTTAAATATCGATTTACTATTTTAACTAGCCGGCACATAAAAAATTGAATACCTTTTGGCAGTTTTTATTTTGTGTTAATTTGTTCTGTGTTAGGAGATGCTCACTACCTCAATTCCCACACCGCTAACACCAACACACTAGCTTGCACACCAGCTCATCTCTTCTAAACGTTTCTTTTGCATTTTGTTAACATGCCTTCAAACTTCAAATTAACCACCACCCAACTCATAAACCATCAATCGAATCAATAAAAACCCATCACATATTTCGAACTAAACCAAATGAATGACGATCCGTGACAATCATCTTAAATAGGATAACCTAGCGGTAAGGTTGCTTGCTCTTTGGCTAATACTACAACATCTACAATAACTATAATTACAACTCAATTCCCATTACTTTTTCGGTATGGAGCTCTTCTTACTAATTACCGACGAATCGCATTTTCTTGCAGATCTATGCAATGACTCTGCGCTTATGTGCACTTTTCGAGTCGCACATCAAGACGGTGATCAGCAACTGGAAGGCAGCTCGCAGACGGGCCAATAAGAACAAATCGGGCAGCAGTGGACGCGGCTCTAGCAGCCCCAGCAAGCGAACGCCAACGGAACGTGCCACGCGACGCACACAGAAGCCGTCTGCCTCTGCCAGAAGATTGCCAGTGCATACTACCGAGGAGGAGGACGATGACGACGATGATGATGACGATGATGATGCGTCGGCACAGCAACAGCAGGCGTCACGTGCCACTCAGCGTGGAGGCAGACGTCGGAATGGCGTTGCCATTAGTGCCACCACGAGCTCGAATCGCGTGACATCGTCGTCGTCAACTGCTCAGCAGCGACGTCACGAAATTAGCAGTAATTCGGAGAGCGATGAAGAAGAGGAGGAGGAGACCACATCGGATGGCAGCAGCGATGACAACGAGGATGAGGAGGCGCACTCTAACGACAGTTCGCCACAGCAGACACGCCGTCGCCGTGGTGGACGAACAGCGCGCCAAAACGCCAGTGATGAAGACTCCGAAGAGAGCTACAATCCCAACGAGCGTCGACGCGGACGTGCCGCAGTTGCAGGCAATAAACGCAAAACCAACAGTCAGCAAAGACACGGCAATAAAAGACATCGAAGTGAGCAGGCTGCTCAACCGGGTGGAAGTCGTAATGCAGCTATGGCGCCTACTCGTCGCACACGCCGCTTGCTGGGTAGTTCCGAGGACGAGCATCTGGTAATGGCAGCGTCCCATTCCCAGCAAGACGATAGCACCCAGGACAGTCAGACGCCCCGAAAGAAAGGTCGGCCGGCTAGAGTTAAGAGTTCCACGGCCATTGGCAATGGGCCAAGTACTAGTGCCGCTGCTGCATCAGCTGGCCCCAGTCTCGAGAGTCCCTCCCGAAATACACGAGCAAATGGCGGACGATCTCACAATGCAGCTGAAAATGATCACAGCTATCATCTGCCCGTGCGCAATGGTCGCATCGTTGAATCTGATACGGATTCGCATGGACCAGTTGGGCGACCGACCAGACAAAGCGTCAAACGTGCTATCATCGATTGGGCACACGGCAGTGATATCGAAGAGGAGGATGACGAGGAAAGCGAAGAGGCTGAAGAAGTGAGTTCCATGAGAAATTCTAAAAATAACTTATAAACATAAACTTTAATTTCATCTTAGATTCTACCCACGCCCACAAAGGATGACATACCATCGACAAGTCGCGCGGCTCTAAGTCAAGCGAGCAGTGCTGCAGTCTCATCCCGGCAGCTGCGTACAAATCGTAATACTGTTGTGACGGCTGCCGCGGACAGCGAGGACGATGACGATGACAGCGATAATGAACCGTTGGCTAACAATCAGCAAAGTGAGTAACACTAGCTTCTTCAAATCTCACAATTAAATGGTTTTCTTTCTATTTTTGTTTCGCATAACAGAAACTGTGCCTCCAATATCCGTCATTCCTCACCCGTTGGCGTTGCGACGCCGCCAGCCCTCGGTGCCACGTAGCACGCATATGACGCGCTCGCATGCTACGTCCACAACCAGCAGCTCCAGCCAACAGGAGCCGGTTACGGCCGCCCATGATCATAACTATCTGGGCAGTGAATCGACAGCGGCTTCGCGTGCACCTCGTCGTATATTGTCGCGTCAACAGCGCAATGTTGATGATCTGGATACAAGTCTCGATCCGTTGAATAGCCCTCGCCTGCAGATAGCTATGACGAATTCCAATTCCAGACGACCCATCTCCATAACGAACAATGTTACGACGCGTAGATTGCGTGCTCGTTACAGTCAGGAGCAGTCGCAGGGTGAGGAGGAGGGAGAAGAACAGACAGAGGAACCCCCAGATGAGGATGAAGCCGCTGCCTCCGATGAGGGCACTGATGGCGGATCTAGTTTACAGGGCAGCAACGACGACGGCGACGATAATGATGCGGATGCAACTGCCACAGACTCTGAAGACAATCAGCCCCTAACCAGTTACGTAGCGCCCAACAATGGACGCACACGCCGTAAAACTAAAGCATCGTCCTCATGTACAGCAACCAGCGCCAGACAAGGACGCGAACAGCGCCAATTGCGACACGGTCGTGCACAATCTGATCAATCCTTGGTGAACGATGATGACGATGACGATTATGAGGCTCCGCCCGATCGATCGAATCGCCTGCGTAGCAACCATCGCAGCGGTCGCAATCATCGCAGCGGACGCAATCAGAAGCGCCCTCGCTACAATGAACAATCCGATGAGGAAGATCAGCAGCAGGAGAACAATCTGCACAAGCGTATCCGCAACGGCGATGTTCACGCGGAGACCAGTAACAACAGCTCACAGGAGCGCGAGGAGCAGCCGCGCGTGGCGGAGGATGGCGAAAGCAGCGAGGTGGACAGTGATGAGCAAGTGGTCAGCGTCAGCAGTCGGGGACGTGTGCGCAAGATATCAGCGAAGGCGCGAGGCATATTTAAAGATTGAAATTGGGCGCCCGGAAGCGCTGCGCTCAAGACTGTTATGTGTAAAAATTAATTAGAATCAAATGAGCAAATAATATTTTCTATCATTTGCATCATATTATTGATTAATGTGTAAGAGTCATTCATTGTCATTGTAATACGTCAGGTGTCGCTGTGCTGCATCGCCATCCACGCCCAATACTACGCCCAAAAAACTATTCTTAACCATATTCATTATTTAACACAGATCCCAAACAATTCACTCATTCATTGTTCAAAATTTAATTTATGATGTGGCACGCTCTCCAGACTTCGCTGCTACATTTTTCCATGTAGCTGCGCCTTTCTGGGAGTAGCCGCAAACAGTTTGTATGTATTTCTATAAATATAATATACATATGTTTAAAACAAAAGAAGGCGTTCCAGAATCACACACTCTTCATTTAAAATAGATGTTAGAATAAAGTATCAACAAAAACTTTAATTGTCAATCGGTTTCACTAAACAACTTGATATTCATATCCATATATATATATATATATATATATGCTCCTGAAGTTGTAGTTTTTATTTTTGTACCCTTCCAAAAAAATGTTGTAATCCTATTTGAGCGCCTTATTTTGACTCTGGACGTATTGCTCGGCCAGCTGTTTAACTTTTGCCGCATTCTCCTCCGTGCCGTGCTTCTGCTCAAAGTCCAGATACTTCTTGTAAATGACAAGCATCTTGTTCGGTTGCAGCTTCTGCAGCACAGCACGTTCAAGTACATTTCTACAAGTGATTATAAGAAAGTCAATTAGTACATAAATTAATTGAGTTATATTTGTTGAACTCACCTTGCGGATTCAATTAATCCACTCTTGATTAACATGTCCACGTACAGCACCCAAATATCGATACGTTTTGGATATGAGGTAACAATATCATCTAGCAATGTTTGCGCCATCGCATTGTCATCGTTTTGGGCAAACAATTTTGCGAAAGCAACAATGCAATTAATGTCTGCAAAATGGAAACAACAAAATATAATTATTTATTAATTGATTAAAAGCTATTAGGTGCTTACGTTGATCTTTGGGCAAAACGGTGAGTGCTCTCTGCAACGTTGGCTGCACACGATCCACCAATCCAAGCCAGAAGTAAGTATCAGCAACCACTTTCCAAACCTTCAACTCCGTTCGGAATTTGCGCATAATTACGTTTAATGTGTTCATCAGACGCTCCTTAAGATTTTGCGATTTCAGCACATCGACCACGCTTAGGTATGTCTCCAGGGGATCGTTATTGCTTAATGCCTCCTTGAGCACGTCATCAAAATTGGAAGAATTATAAGTGAGCTCCAAATTTATTAGGGCAATCCATATATTTTGAAGCTCCTTGCTCTCGCGGAACGTAATTGTTTTGATGGCGCGTCGAGCTATTTCACGAGCCTTTTCGATCTCTGTATTTGACAGATGGAAAGACATGTACTGTATCCAGGATTTACTGCTGTTTGGCCCGGCTATCACTAGACGTTCAAACTCATCGATGGTTTCTGGTTGCTGACTGGGATCTGCATTTCGTTCTTCGATCTTCCGTAAACGCTGCTCCTCCTTGACTTCCACCTTGGCCTTTGCCTTAGCGCTAAGCCGTTTCTTTTTACTCGAATTGGCCTCAGCGTCAGCAGCTGCATTGGTTTCATTGTCATCGTCTGAGGAGCTGTCCTCTTCCCTCTTGCCGTTCAATGTGCTGAGGCCCGCCTCCCAAAAGTTGGTAATGCCAGGCATTCTGTCATCGGTAGCTGAACTTTTTTTGGAATTTAAATTGTCTGGCTTTGTTGACGGCTTTTTGTCTTCAAAGAATAACTGGTCCTTCTTTTCTTGCTGGCCATTCTGCAGGGACTCCGCTTCCTTATTTTTATTACTTGCTACCTTTGGCGTCGTTGGTGTTGATTCCAGTTTGACCTTCTTGGGCTTGTCGACGGGCGTTTCCTCACTCTTGTCGGTTGCAGCACGCTTAACGCCCTTTGACAGCTTCCACACCGTCTCCGGCACGGCAATCGGCAATTTTTCGTGAATAAATGCCAGATTACAAAAGTCACCCTCTCGCAGACAAGCACTGGCGGAGTTCTCCACATCGTTGGGGTGCAGACGCAACGGGCAAAGCACCAGGGGATTGTTGGCACCCTTCTTAAGCGAGCACACCACTATGCTGTCCAGCTTGAGCAGCACCTTGGCCTTCATGCCCGACTTGCCAATTAGATTTGGAGGCAATTCCGTGCTGTTGCTTATATGCTCAATGTCAACCTTTCTGTTGCTTATCAGCAATATATCGTTAGAATAGTCAATCCACAATATGACCGCCTGCTGTTTGCTGCCCACTTCAGGTGCTGTTGCCGCTGTGCCCACCATGCTGGCAATTAATAACGCTGTAATCGCATTAGGTCCATGCAAATCATATACCCAATTGTTCGTCGCCGGATCGATGCCCTTGAAGATTACATCTATTTTATCGCCGACTGCGTGATTGGCAATGGGTGCCACCAATATTTTTAATGATTTTCTTATTTGCAGTAGTTCATTCAAATAGCTGTAGGTATTTTTAATTTTAATAAGTACTATTTAAAATTGGATATTTTTTTTTGCCACTTACCTCTCCACCAGCTTGGCTGTATCTGCAAGTTGGCCACTCCATACATCTTTCAGTTTGGCGGACACCGTGAGCGTTTTGGTCTCCGACTCCTTGCTGAGCACCTTGACGTACAACAGTTGATCGGGCACCAGTCTGATTGGCACATCGCGGTAGGTATTCGGGCACATCATCTTGACGTGCAGCTTGACCAGTTTGTTATAGTTGCGTACAGGCACCAGTAGTTCCAGCACCTGCTCGGTGGCATGCTTCACATGGGCTCTCAGCACATCTCCTACTTGGACGGTGTGCCAATCCTTGGTTACATTCTCACTAAAATATGGCACATCGCGTAAGCTGAAAATGTTCTGCTGAATGCAGGCCGCTTCGATGTACAAGCCGACGATATATATGCGTTTCAGCGCCTCATGCAGATCCACGTGATCCGAGAGCAGACGCAGTGGCATTAGACCGACAAAATCTTCAGTCTCATTTTCCTGGCCATCTGCCATTGACTCGTCCTGTTCGTCGCTGGCGATGGTGATTTTAATTTCTAAACCTGCGTCCAAGACGTTAGTAATCTCAACGGGACAGATTTCGCCCAGCTGGAACTTGTCCTCGGGTAACGTTAGCAAGATTTGTTCCTTATTGGAACCTGAAATTCGAAACTTTGTCGTTTGTCCCTCGAAAAAGGTGGCCTCCGTCAAATCGTTGAGGCGCTGCTTATACAGAACACCCTTGAGGCCGTTACAGAACTTTACTAGTATATAGGTGGGCTCGCACTTGACCACCGTGCCGGTGAACAGATTGCCTGAATGTGCAGATTGCAGGGTTGTGAGGAGCTTGGCGCTCTTGCTCAAATATTCGCTGCGATTGCTCAGATAGCAAATCTTGCGCTCAGTGCAAATGTCCAGGACACGGCAACGCAGACTCTGTCCAACATCGTAGCGGACATTTGGTGCCAGCTGCAGCTGCTCAATGATGCCATTCACTTTGCCAATCTTGACACAGTAACCGCCAATCTTTGAATCTGGCTTGACAATACGAGCCGAGACAATGTCGCCGGCTTTCAGATCGTCTAGCATGTATTGCTTCTCGTTTACCACATTGGGATCGTCGGTACAATAGAAGAGCGACTCAATCACATCATAGCCCAGCACACGCACCTTGTGCTTGCTCTTGCTGCTGTACTTGGCGAGAACCACGTCCTGATCGTAGTTACCCTTGAAGTTGGATTTGATGGAGCCGTACGAAATGAGCCCCTTATGTTTGTGATTCAGTACGAGTATGATGCCGCCAGTGCCATGGCGTATAACACGTGCCTTCTCCACAATGGTGCCCTTCTTGGGCAGCTCCTCTTCTTCGGTAGTTTCCTGCTCTGCAGTGCCACCGATATTCAAATTAAAGGTTAAATATACCAGCTTGGTCACTGGCATCACATAGAGCACACGCGCCAGATAATCCGCATTTACTTCATAGTCTTGGGGCGTGTTAAGCGCCTGCGATAAATGGTGCTCATTCACATAGCCTCTAAACGATTCGTTCATTATGCTGCCCTCCAGTCCGTTTTTTAGCTGATTGGACACCTTGAACTTGACAATGCTTCCTGGTAGAATGTAGTCCAGATTTGTCTCATTCCGGCTCTTGATATTAAGGTTGTCCTGTTCGAGGTGGACACACTGGCAAGAACTCCGCTCGTCATTGTGTTGAATTTGCTTTACCTTCAAAAAGATCAAGTCTCCGATGTGATGCTGATGTACTGCATCACCATTGGGCATAAAAGCCTGTAGCCCTTCAATGCCTGTCTCAATCACACAGCCATGATCCTGTATTTCCTCGATGGCGCCCGAGAAAATGAAACCCTTCTTGATGCTGCCGTGTTGCAAACTGCTGTTCACATCAGCCGGCTTAAGTGTCAGCAAAAGCGACGACCGATTTCCTACCTGTGCTTCCGTTTTAATTGCCCGACCATAGACTATGCGTCCCACATTGAACAGCGCGGACAGATCGTTATACTCACTATCGTCGCCGCCCATGTATGACTGGGCCACGCGTGCGTATGCATCCGATATATTGGCGACGAGAGCTTGCGCCGTCATTCGACCGGGAATGGCGATTTTGAGTGAGGTGGCGTCCGCTGATTTCACGACGCCCATTACCAGCATATGCTCCTGGAGTGTGTCGAACGTTAGCGATTCCGCGGAGAGTGCCTGTAGTTGCTCTGTGTTTTCATTGTCGGTTTGATTGTATTTTGTCTTTGGCGACTTTTTTAGCTTTTTCTGGGTTGCACCAAAAATCTGCAAGAAAAACGAAAAAGTCAGCAGTTGAACTGATGAAATTTGATATTGTTTACTTACGGCATTTGATGCGCTGATTTCGGAATTTGCTTGTAAGTTTGCTATTCCGCCACGCGGAAAGCTTTTCTCATTTGAAACCATTTTGAATATAATATGTCAATCTTAAAATATATTTTAAAAAACACCGCAGCGTGCGTCGTACACGTGCTGAACACTCGAATCGAAATGCAGAAGAAGTGCTGCTCAATGCCAAATGTAATAGTGCTGCAAAACACTAAATGCGCAACATGTCTGAATACATATGTATGATAAAAGTCTGTTATGATTGGCTCTAAATATGATGCGGTTTGTTTAATTTAATTTATTGGTTTTTTGTTATTTTTACTTCATAAAGATTTTTTGTCACATATGAGCAAAAGATAAGTACAATGCCACAATATTTAAAAGTATGATTGACATTTTGGTTTACAGTACTTTGTACAGCCTGCTGTGTGGATATTGGACTGAACGTGTAGAGACCCCTGTTACGGCACGCATGTGAATTGTGGTTTTTATTTTTATTCGTTATAAATATGCAAACTTTACGCGAATTTACGCGTAAAACAAAACGCGGCAACATCTTAAAGATTGTGCGAGAGCATTATCTACGCGATGACATCGGATGCGGCTCAGATCTGTGTCAGTATTGCTTCCAGAACGAGGTATACCAATTGACATCGAAGCACGACATCAAAAGCAGCCTCTTCAAATTTCCACACTACATTGTATTGGACACTAATGTGGTCTTGGATCAAATCGATGTACTCGAGGAGGATGTAATCCATAATGTAATTGTGCTCACCACGGTGCTGAACGAAGTGAAAAACAAAAGCTCGTCCATCTACAAGCGTCTCAACGAGCTAATTCACGATCGCACGCGCAATTTTTATGTGTTTGTCAACGAGCACCACAAGTAAGTAGTTTTTTTGTTGGATTCAGTTTTGAGTAACCAACATTCAATTTAATTTTCAATTCACCAGAGACACCTACGCCGATAGAGAGCCCGATGAGACCGCCAACGATCGGAATGATCGCGCCATACGCATGGCAACCAAATGGTATGATTCCCATCTGCAAACCTCGCAGGACTCCAAGGTGTTTCAGCGCAGTGGACGCAGTGTCACTCGTGTTGTGCTGCTCACAGACGATGCCGGCAACCGCGTCAAAGCGGAGGCTGAGAATATATTGGTCGCCTGCGCAGCGGAGTATGTTAGATCGCTCGAAGACTTTCCACTGCTGGTTGACAAGTTGTCGCAAAAGACATTCGAAAATGAGAAGCAAGCACTGCCCCAATTCCCGCCGCATCTTAGCATGAAGGAACTGCTCGCAGGTCTGCGTTTAAAGAAATTGCTGCAAGGCTCCTTTCATGCATCCAGGGAGAACTACCTCGAAGGCAGTGTTAGTGTGGAGGGCTTTGAAACTGCTGTAAGTTTTCCACAAAATATTCTCAACGCTTACGCTAATGTGTATCCAAAATATTGTGATTTCAGTTTAAGCTAAGTAGATGTCGGTATATTCGATATCCGACGGCCAAAAGATCTTTTAAATTTTCATTTTATTTTTTTATTCAACACCAAATTAAATTTGCTGTTCAAAATATTTGATGTAAGAAATAGTCCTATTTATCATTATTAATGTCTTATCCGACTAATCCTATGACAATTCGCAGATTTTAATACAAGGACGCGAGTCACTTAACCGTGCCGTTGAGGGCGACCTTGTGGCTGTGGAGCTGTTGCCGGAAAGCGAATGGTCGGCGCCCAGTGAGATTGTGCTTGAGGAGAAGAATGTCTATGCCGATGATGTGCCCAGCGAGGAGCGTGTCGAGGATGAGAATGAGATGCTGCAGCAGGTGCAGTCTGCACCAGTCGCGGAGCGCACACCCACTGGTCGTGTCGTCGGCATTGTGCGTCGCAAGTGGCGTCAGTATTGCGGGATCTTACAGCCTAGTCTCATTGAGGACACAAATCGGCATATTTTTGTGCCCGCTGATCGCAAGATTCCGCGCATACGCATTGAGACCCGTCAGGCGGCCAAGCTGCAGAATCAGCGCATCATTGTGACCATTGACAGTTGGCCGAGGAACTCACGTTATCCTCATGGGCATTTTGTTCGCTCGTTGGGGCCCTTGGGCAACATGGCAACTGAGAATGAAGTGATCTTACTAGAGCACGATGTGCCGCACTGCAAGTTCTCCGAAGAAGTGCTCAGTTTCTTACCGAAAATGCCGTGGTCCATTACAGACGAGGATTATGCCAAGCGTGTGGACTTGCGTGACTTATTTATTTGCTCTGTGGATCCACCAGGCTGCACGGACATTGACGACGCGCTGCATTGCCGCGAATTGCCCAATGGGAATCTTGAGGTGGGCGTGCACATTGCCGATGTCAGTCATTTTATCCGCCCTGGGAATGCAATGGATAAGGAAGCTGCTGCACGTGGCACAACTGTTTATCTGGTGGGCAAACGCATTGACATGGTGCCGGAGTTACTCAGTTCCAATCTCTGCTCGCTGGTTGGCGGAGTCGAGCGTTTTGCATTCTCCTGCGTTTGGGAGGTGGACAGGGAGGCGAATGTTCTCAACAAACGCTTTCACAAGAGCGTTATTAAATCTAAGCGTGCTATGACTTATGAGGAGGCACAGGCTCTTATCGATGATTCTACACAGACTGGAGAGATCGCCAAATCGTTGCGTCATCTGAATCGTCTGGCCAAGATACTCAGAAAGCGTCGTATGGACAACGGGTAAGATTATTTCAGAAGGCTTCCCAATACACTGCTATAGTTTGCATCATCTTTAGCGCATTGGTACTGGCTTCGCCAGAGATACGCTTCCAGGTGGACAGTGAGACGCATGAGCCGCTCGAGGTGGAGGCCAAGCAAATGCATGATACCAACTCAATGGTGGAGGAGTTCATGTTGTTGGCCAATATAAGTGTGGCGCACCACATTGCTGCCGAGTTTACCGAATGCGCTGTGCTGCGTCGTCATCCAAAGCCACCGTCGACCAACTTTGATCCGCTTGTGAAGGCGGCACGTTATCAGGGCTTTGAGGTGGTTACAGACTCCGGTCTGGAGTTGGCGCACTCGCTTGATAAATGCGTAAAGGCGAATAATCCGTACTTTAATACGATGATTCGAATTCTAACCACACGCTGCATGATGCAAGCGGTGTACTTCATCAGCGGCAGCCTGCAAAAGGAAGAGTTCTTCCATTATGGCCTGGCAGCAGATATTTATACACACTTCACATCGCCAATTCGTCGGTATTCGGACATCATGGTACATCGTCTGCTGGCAGCCTCCATTGGAGCTGACAGCACCTATGCCCAGCTGCTAGAACGCAAATCCAATGAGGAGCTGTGCAATAATCTTAATTATCGTCACAAAATGGCGCAATACGCTGGTCGCGCATCCGTGGCGCTTAATACACACATGTTCTTCCGTGGCAAAGAGGAGAACGAGGAGGGGTAAAGCTACATTTTTTTTATTCTTTTTTTTTTTGGTTACTAATTTATTGTTTTTTACAGATATGTTTTGTTTGTGCGCAAGAATGCCTTACAAGTACTTATACCCAAGTACGGCCTGGAGGGTACTCTCTATTTGAAGAGCGACAAGGATGGCAAGGATGGTACGGAGCGCAGTAAGAGCGAAGTTATATTTACATTCAACGAGGAGGATCACACGCAACGATGTGGCAGTGTGATTTTCCATTCCTTTGATCCAGTCACAGTGAGACTCAGTTTGGACTCGACGAATGTGCAGCACGAAAAGCTAGTGTTTAAGTTGGTCAAGCCATTCATCAAGGGTTTCAGTGTGGAGACAACATCCGAGGCAGTAGAGGGAGTTGCTGCCCAACCACCAGCCAAGAAATCCAAGAAGGATAAAAAGAAGAAATAAACAGCACTATTTTTTTTTTAAATATATTTACTACACTTTTATAACTTCAGCAGAGCTTGATACAAATATAGTAAAAAGCATTAAATTGCTTCGTATATAATACCTTTGAAATGATTTTTATTATATTATTATAATAAGCTTTACAAGCTTGGAGATACAAACTTTTCGAAAACGAACGCTCTTAAAGTGAATTAGCAGAATTCTCTTTTATTGATACAACTAAATTGATACCGATTGGCTTATGGTCTATAAAAAATGTATAGACTATTCGCCTTTTTATGATTGTATTACCTTGAGAGCCTTACAGATATCTTATTAATTTATATATTAATTTAATGATTAGTTTTTATTTAGTCAATCCTATTAATTTTACTAAAAAAAGGAAGTTCTCGGTTCTTAGTTTGAACTATCTATTATTACGCTTTGGTTTATTTAACTTAAGTGATAGTTTGGAATTAGATGTAAAAGTTTTAAATGGGCTTATAAAAACTTTGATTTTAATTGCGGTGAGAGAATAATTGGCTTTGAAAAATGTCTCAATATTTCCATTAAGTGAGAGAGTTCTTACACCTTTGATCCAATGTTTTTCAGTTCGTGTTTTCACTTGTGGTACGAGCAGTTTAATTTCATTGTAAAGTTTTGCCTTCCAAGTGACGGTTGTGTCCAAGCTGAGCTGAGCAATTTCTCATCTACATATATACATATATATATATATATATATATATTTATATATATATATACATATATATATACATATATTTGGAGTACATAATACATTTTATTGTCAAGTGACGTGATTGCGAAAATGGAGCTATTTAAAGACGCAGTTAATAAGCCCAGTAAGTTTTCAAAACTAATATTGAAAATTAATAGTGATCTCAAGAAGTTCAAAATAATGGAACGTTTACCATAAGCACAAAGAAATTATGTTCATTATAAATTAAACAATGACAAATGAATTTTGAATAATACCCAAATGATATGTGAATAAAGAGTGAATATTTATGAGTATATTATGTACTTGTATCAATCGTACAAGAGTATAAATTTGTGATGTAATTACATATATATGTACTAGATATTTATGTGTATATATTATATATACCTAGAACAAGAAAGAAGGCTAATCGATTCGTATTGTGAAGCGATATAATATAGCAGTTGGTAAACAAAAGAAATACTGACAATTATATGTGGCCTGATCAAGTCAATTTGGATATCTGTACTTGATGCAGAATATAACGTATTTATTCCAAGTGTAAGGGTACATTTTAAAGTTCAGATTGAATTGAGCTTGAGTCTATATAAAACGTAGTATAATGTCATAAGAGCCCTTATTATGCTGAGCTGTCTGTCAGAACCGAAAGACATACATAGGAATATTTATATATACGACAACTGAAGGCGAAGTAGAGTCTTTTGAATATATAAACTGTAATTAACCAAATCGTATGTATCAAAAGTGCAAATTAGTTTTTGGCTTTGGCCGATTTTAAGTTCTATTCAGTGCCTAGTATTTAACATCTCATCTCGGCAGGTCAATGAACTCGAAAACTATTAATGATCGATTGGTTTTCTATATAAAGGTGTCTCGTCGTCGAAATATGGTATGTCCGTTGAGGCGCACAGTCCGTTATATTTGGAGGCGTATCGCAAATCTGTGCAAAATCCAGTTGCCTTCTGGGAGGAGTTGGGACACTTGCTGGATTGGGACAGGCCATGGCAGCAGGTGCTGGATAACAGCAATCCGCCATTTACCAAATGGTATGTGGGTGGCTATTTGAATGCCTGCTACAATGCCATCGACAGGCACATTCTAGCGGGCAGAGGGGACAAGGTGGCGCTGATCCATGATAGCCCGATGACGGAGACGGTGCGTAAGGTCACCTACCAGGAGCTGTACGATGAGGTTGTACTACTCGCCGGTGGACTGGCCAAACTGGGCGTGACCAAGGGAGATCGGGTCGTAATCTATATGCCATTAATACCAGAGACAATTATAGCCATGCTGGCTATTGTTCGCCTTGGCGCTGTACATTCGGTGGTGTTTGGTGGTTTTGCCGCACGGGAGCTCTGCTCGCGCATTGAGCACGTGGAGCCGAAACTTGTTATTGCCGCTAATGCGGGCTTGGAGCCTGGCAAAGTGGTGCCCTATTTGGACATCTTGCACTCGGCAATCAATATGTCGCGCTGGAAGCCACCGCAACGGAATATAATTTTTATGCGCGAAAAAGTTGCTACGGATATTCTGGATGAGACGACGGATGTGCTCTGGTCTACGGTGCAAGACATGGCCGATGCTAATCAGCCAGTGGCATGTGTGCCCATCGAAGCCAATGATCCACTGTACGTACTCTACACCTCTGGCACAACGGACAAGCCGAAGGGTGTTATGCGCACAATTGGAGGCCATTTGGTGGCCCTGATGTACACCCTGAAAATGATTTATGGCATTCAGCCGGGCGATACGTGGTGGGCTGCCTCCGATATGGGATGGGTCGTAGGACACTCTTATATTTGCTACGGTCCGCTTTGTATGGGCGCCACGAGCGTCATGTACGAGGGCAAGCCGGATCGCACACCAGATCCAGGACAGTACTTCAGGTGAGTAGATGTAGTAGATGTTTAAATTTCAGAAATACTTTAAGTAGTTTATATCCACAAAAAATGCCATAGATATGAAAATTTAAATGCATTAATGCATAACCAATACAATGAAAATTTCTAAAAAAAAAAATACTATTCTAATTAAAACATTCAAATTACCGAACATTTTAAAAGTATTCCAAAACTGCATTTATCACAATTTGTTTTCCTAACAAGCCAATTATTATTTGCAATAAGTTATAATTTGTAAACGTATGACAATTAATTTAATTTAATCAGCAAGATTAAATTATATTTGTATTTCTTATTTATCTATTTACATATATATATATTGAATACAGACTGCATAAATTTATACTTTATTTATACACGAAATCTTTCCTAGAATCATTGATCAACACAAGGTATGCGCCATTTTCTCTGTGCCGACCTCCTTCCGTGTTATCCGTCGAGCTGATCCGGAGATCAACTATGGGCGGCAGTACTGCCTGAAATCCTTGCGTAACATCTTCATAGCTGGAGAGCACTGTGACTACGAGACGAAGCTCTGGATAGAGAAGACATTTAAGGTGCCGGCCCTGAATCACTGGTGGCAGACGGAGACAGGGTCGGCTGTAACGGCAACTTGTGTGGGTTTCCAAAACAGTCCCAATCCTCCCATGTACTCCACCGGTTTGCCACTGATGGGCTATGATAGTGAGTTTATTCCTTTGTAATAATCAAATCGTTTTTGTTATCTTATAAACATGCCATCTTAACAGTAAAGATACTCAACAAGGATGGCACAGAGGCTCTGCCCTCGGAGTTGGGTCGGATTGTGCTGAAGTTGCCATTGCCTCCTGGTAATATGGCCACTCTATATAAAAACGATGAACTCTTTCGCAAACTGTACTTCCAGAAGTTTCCGGTTAGTTTTGCTTGTTTCGGTTTTCAATTTCTTGATAACTTTATAATTTTTCAGGGCTACTACGACACAATGGATGCTGGCTACAAGGATGAACGTGGTTTTATTTATGTATCAGCTCGCGATGATGACGTCATAAACGTGGCTGGACATCGTTTGTCCACCTCCAGTCTAGAAGATGCCGTGCTCCGTCATCCCGAAGTTGTCGACGTGGCCGTCTTTGGCGTACCGGAGGCAACTAAGGGCCAGGTGCCACTCTGTCTGTACATTCCTGTCGAGAACTGTAAGAAAACGGATGCCAAGCTCTCCGCGGAGATTATTAAGCTCATACGCGATGTGGTTGGTCCGATTGCCGCCTTCAGGCTGATTACCTCGGTCAACAACTTGCCGCGCACTCGATCCGGCAAGACAATGAGGAAAGCATTGGCGGACTTTGCCCGCAACGAGCTTGTCATCCTCCCGTCAACCATCGACGATGCCAGTGTCTTCAGTGAGATTCGGCGAGCTCTTCAGCATTTGGGCTATGCGATGTCTGCGCCCGAACCCGTTGAGGCCAAGATGCTGGACTGAGTGGGCACCGGTCAACTTATCTGCTTGGTATTCTGTGCAATGTATTTAGTTTTAAATGTTACCCATGAAATTAAATAAATATACATGTCTTTGAGCAATGCTAAACTAGATTTTACTCTAGATACTTAAAACAATTTACAAGCACTCGGAATCATGAATTTAAATTCTTTTTCCACTTGAAGCTACGGCGCCATTTTCTACACAAATACACATATACTTCATGTGTGCAATTTCTAAAATAATTTAAATATTAATGCCCCCGTTGGAAGGCTATGTCCTCCAAACGTTCAAACTATTCGTATAAAATGCACGCAACTAAAACTCAATCAGCTTATTCAAATTTTGTGCAAATTTCGTCGTCGAAATTGTTGTATATTATTCTCATGGATGGTCGATGGCAACAGCGCGTGTAACATATTCATTTGCACTACTCACTTTCTACTTCCCACATCCATTTCCGTTCTTCTTATGCCGCATTATGTCCACATATGGTGCGACAATTCTATTTAGCCTGATTTCTGCACTCAACATCAAAGGCCTCAAATGTGTGTTGAACTGTAACCCAATTAGCCTCTTACTAACTTATTACAAATGTTTATGGACTGGTCTTTTGTGTTTTTTTGGTTAATATATTATAATGCTCTAAGCATATATATATATTGACATGTTAATTAATGAAGAACAATGCCAAAATATTAATAGAAAATACATATTAAATATTAGATTTCTAATCTGTTGAGCAGTTTTTAATATTCATGAGTTTTTTTTTTCAAATCGCTCATTTAATTGTAATAATAATAATACTATTATTGTATATATTTGCTTAGAAATTCTAAATATTGGCGAACTCGCCTTAAACTGTCTGAGATATTTATTAGACTAGTTTGAAACTTAAAACTTATATTATACAATAATTTAACCTCGTTTAAATATATTTCTGCTAATTTCAATTGATATTCTAAGAGTATTCCGTCTGTCTTAAATTGCATCTTGTGAAGGGGTGTCATTTGTAATAGCATTAAATGCAACAAATTTAATTTGCTGCTGGAACATTGGCAAACTAAATTAAATAATTCGTTTTTCTCATGCAATTGTAAGTTAATTTTTTTTTAAGTCAGAGTCAAGCGTGGCATCTTGTCAATGACTTTGCATGCCGAACACGAACGATGGAAAATTAATTGCAGCGCTTCTACTGCAAATCCCAACCTCATAAACTGAAGATTATTTTACTTACTGACGTACAAAAGTAATGTAAATTGCACCAAAGCTTTATACACATTCACACACACCCACAAATAGATAAATATATATAAAAATATTAAGCTTAAGAAGTGAGGAGGGAGGTGATGCATGCTTTAAAAGTGACTATAAAGTTCGATGGATGATAAGTACAAAATAAATGCTTATAACTACCTATAAAAGTGCGTTGGCTGGCGACTGGCTCATAAAAAGTGTGCTTTTATAACATAATTAAGAGCTGATAAAACTTACATAATAGATCAACATATTGAACAACTCATCGCTCTTGTTTGTATCTCCATGTGAGGTATTCTCGAAAAGTTGCTAAAGCCCACCCAGCAAACAGTTCTGTTGGTGTTGGTGACGGTGACGTATACGCAATATTTGAGTACGCCCACCAACCGGCGAGCTCCTGTTCAAGCTCAACATGTGGTCCATTGACATGTACGTGTGTTTGTATGCGGCCAGCCAATCGGATGCTTGCACCATGTTAGTGTGCGTGCTCAGCGGAAGTAAATAAAAGCTGATGTCCTGCCACAGCAGAGCATCATTCGAGTGCCTGCGTTCAACAAGTTCAATTCAAGGAACAGCAGTTATAGCACGTGCAAGTGACTTCAAAGTATCTTCTTCTGGACCAACTAGATCACACAAATTTCAACAGGTTTGAAACATTATAACTAAATAGAGGTTAATGTTACTACAAAATTTCTCAAGTGCGATCAGTTATTCTATTTTCATATGTATTGAACTTTATAAAAGTGAAAGTATTTTTTATTTTGAGAACATCACAAATATTTGTTTGTGAAATAGCGATTATTATAAAATTGCAAGAATTATACTTTGTTTTAATTTATTCTTCTGCACTGCCAGGCACTGAATTTACATTTTACGATTAATTTCTTCTGTTTTTACAAAAGTATTAAATATTTAGCAGTGCTCATAAAATGTCATACAACAAAATAATTTTGTTGTTAGGTAAAATTAAATTTTCAAGTACTGATACCTTGTTGACTACTACTAAATATGGATATCAAGTTATGGGAATGTGGTATTTTATACAACGAAGCTAATAATTTGCGAAAAAAGATGTCTATTTTTTTTTATTAATTGGGATGCACTTATTTCTACATTGTCATAAAGTAAATTTGTTGTCAAATATGCATAACGAAATATTTAACTGATAAAGTAATTCATATGACAGTAATAATCTTTTTGTGAATTAAATAGTTATTTATTAAGCAGTCGTTTTGATGGTTTGTTTGACTGTTATTGGTGGTAGGAAAACATGAAATAAATAAAAAATATATAAAGTAATTATAACAAATTTTGTTTAGGTTATTAGTCAATTAGTTACTTATTATTGTTATGCCATTATATATAATAAGATATTAATTTCCCAATAAATTTTTTTCAACTCGTCTGTCGTACAGTTTAGTATCCAACTTAGCATAAAACAGGACTTATAGCAACTCCTGCATTAGAATATCAAGTAATTTCATATTTAAAACAAACAAACAAACACAACCAATTTCGCCCAATCGGTGTCAATAACTCTTAGGGAAACAGCTGCAAATAATAGTTTGCATAGCTTACGTATCTAAGCTAAGCAGTTGCACGCCCAACACGTACCTGACATGAGATGCATGCCAGTCGAGGCACAGAAATGCTTAGTGAAGGTACACACAGATACCTGAAACAGACGAATGCAGAATGCATGACCAACTACCAAACAATAGCTGTTGTATTTTACGAGGGGCGTATGAGTGGGCTTGGCTTATAGATACATCTTCATCAAGTCAGATTATTCAACCTGTCCTCGCCTGGAGCTTAATAGGAACAAATTGTCTGATGCGTATACACGTTAGCGAACATTAGAGCCATCTTCTCGCTGTATTCATCAACGTTGGCTTGGGCTTAAAAAATTGAAATGCAAATTGAAAAGTTTCCGCTTGCTACAGGCATAACGCATTGTCCTGGCAACGATAATCAGGCACGCAATACTCAGATTATTACAGTTAATAAAGGTTAGTTGAAAGAAATTGTTCTTCTTGAGTTACTAGCGGCTGCTGTTGGCTTAATGTTTACTGCAGATTTGTGTCATCATCACTGTCTGTTGCCTCTTTTTTATTTGCAGGATGTCTCACGTACAGTTGTCCGCAATTTGCTGTTTCGCCATTGTCCTGCTGGCTATGGGCGTGCATGGTGCCCAGGCAGCCACACAGACTTCACTCTGTCAGCCCGGCATTGTTGAGGAGATGCCGCAGCATATCAAAAAGGTGTGCATGGCACTGGAGAACTCTGATCAATTAACATCGGCCCTCAAGTCCTACATCAACGATCAGGCATCGGGTGAGAATAAAATACATTAATAATCTGTTGAGCTTACTAGATATATGCAATTTATTTATTTATAGCTCTGGTGGCGAACTCTGATGATTTGCTAAAGAACTACAACAAACGGACGGATGTTGATCACGTTTTTCTGCGTTTTGGCAAGCGTCGTTAAGGAACCAAGGAACATTGAACTCTAAACAATTTCACGATGCAACCCGGATTAATGATGGTTAAATAAAGATATTTCTTACAAGCACAACAAAATGGCGTCTTCACATAATAAGCATATTGTATTCTCGGCACACATTGGCGTTGAACATTTGAATAATCAACTTGGAAGCTCTCTAGTTCAATAATAATTAAATAAAACAAATGAATGTATACAATATATACTCGTAAATATCTCATATTTGTATATATTCGTAAATATTCAAGGACCCCCGAAAAAAAATTAATGTACATGTTGATCTCTTAACTTGTTTATGGTCTTGTTTTAAATCACTTTATTAATGTAAAATACAAATAAAAATTTTGTAAAACATATTTTCTAACACATAATATTCAATAATAATTAACAGTTTATATTTCCCTTACATAAAGCACTTGCAAAAATAACCAATACAATATATAATTAAATCGTTCTATTTGTTTTTTTTTTAAATAAAGACTCTATTTCTTCCAAATTAAATGCATGAAAAATGCAATATAAATTGATTAATATTTTCAATCAATACAAAAACGATTTCAACAAAGATTTGCCAAAACTTAACATTTTAAGTGTTTTTTTTATTTAAAGAACGTTACAGGCGCATTTTAAATTAAATCATTTAAATTTGTATATTAATTTAACCCCTGTTCACACACAATTCAAAATTTTAAAAATTGGACATCCTCTTAATTTTTTCTTGTGTAAAATCAGGCACTGAATAAAAATATTCATATAAATTTCTTTATTATTATGTTGTTCTGATATACATACAGAAGATAATATTAAAAATCATCTATTTTAGTTTTTAAGCCCTCCATTTTTGTTGTATGGTTTTTTGACAGTAATGATAATTTATTTTAAAATCCAATAAGGCAATGTTTTCAATTATCTTTACTCAAACGAAGTGGGTGATGAAAACAAATATGAAGAAGGCTTGCGGTTTTTTAAAACTGGAAATAGATTTCAACTGAGCGATTTTTCAATCACTACAGACGATTATACATAAATGTTTTTTTTTTTATAAATTTAATGGCAATAAATTATTTTTTTTTTTAGTGGTTTTAGTAAAACTTAATTTTCATGTATGACGATTTTTTATTAATTAACTGTGATGATGAGTACTCTTTTTTATTTAATGGTAATGGATAGTAGATTCTCCATTTTTACGAATACATGCAATTCTCATTACATCAAATATAAATATAGAAAAATATAAGACCGACAATTATTTTTTGATGATTGAATAGTCAGATTCACAACTACACAAAATCATTAATCATTTTCTAAATAAATATTTATCACTGTCGACCGCTGTTATTAAGTATTTAACGGGCATATTGAACAATTATATATATGTCGTGTTTGGATTGATTTGGGTCGATTAGAATTTGTAAAATTTCACTAATATATTATATATTAGTGCTGGCTTCTCGGATCAACAGAGTCTCTATTTTATTGTATGTACAATTGCTCCATTGGATTATATTCGATAGTTGGTCAATTATGGATATATCAGATTTTATTAATTGATTGCTGTAAAAAAATGTATTAAAAATTCTGCATATTATAGCATGGTTTATAAATTCGTGTTTAGTTGCGAATTTTTACGCTTTTATTAATAAAAATATTTAAATAAATAAAAATTAAACAAACAATAGAGCAAAACGTAAATAAAGCATTCCACATTAAATAAATGTGAAAATGTGTTTCTTTTATGTTCATTTTTTATAATATTCTAAAATTAAAAAAAATAATAACAAATGATATTAGCTTTAGATTCTCTTGCGTGAATTGTTATATTTTGGTATTTGTACTTTGGTTTCATTGAGATTCTGTTTTCATAACAGATAAGATTCGTTTTGTTAAATCAGCTTACTTATGGAATGCGTATTTGCATATATAGCATAAAATTAACCAATATATTTAGCCATAGAAAATTTCTTTTAAATATTTTTCTCAATTCTTTTTATGTCTTTATATACGTTTATTTGGAGAAGCGAATATATTATAAGTACCAAAAATAACTTTCTTTTTATATATTCGACACCTTGATAAATTTTTATGTATCTTCAAATTCTGTTTTCAATTTAAGATATCTTTATGTTTAGTCTTTTACTTTTAATATAGCATGTTTCTTATTTTTATATATTTATTTTTATTTCTTTGTAGATGTTAGTTAAAAATTTCCATCTTTTTTTTTTTAGCTTTAATCAGTCTTTTCTAGTTCTAATTTATCACTTTGTTGAATTGAATTCTTTTCAGCCTTTAAAGCCACATATAACGTCTCTTTAACTTTATAAAATAAATAAACAAATAAAATTTGTTTTCACATAAACAAAGGTGTAAATAAAATAAAAGTGCAAAAATTAAATCAAAGTTATAAGTTCGTTATATAATATCATTGTTTTTTTTTCAAAGGTTTTTTGTGTTGTGTTTGTTTCGATATTATCACCTTTTTCATAATCCTTTTTAGTTGATTCCTTCACACTTCAAAAACGTATTAAAACGCCTTTCATTTTGTTAATTTAGTTTTCTCATTCCTGTAAAAAGAAAACTAAATGCTACAGAAATTTGATAAAAATGCGACAAAAGTCCGCATTTAATGTAGTATAACTCAACAACTCCAATCTAAAGCATCTAAAAAAACACGATAGACAACGGACAAGAACCAAATGAGCAATGCAATTTTTTATATAATATTTAAAGATATTTTTAAAACGCTTTGCTTTTAACTTAGTTTGAGTGTTGAGTTATCAAATAATTCAAGATATATTAAGTTTCTTTTGTGTTTAGCCCTTTAGCGGCTTGCAACTTAACTTACCAAATATGTATTTATTTTTTTATGCATTCTTTTTTTGTTTTTTCTTTTCTGCATTTAAACCATTTTAAGTCGTTTCACTTGGAATAATTTGTTGTTTGTTGCCATATTCATAAGTTTGTATATACTTGAATCATCGGCTTAAATTTGAATATTATGTATTCGGAGATTTAAATATAAATATATTTATCTATTGAAACATTTGTTTCGATGAACATTTCAGATCGTTTTGAATGCTATTGATTCTTGTTGTTCTTCAGGTGTACTTAGATATGTCATTTCAGTTTTTTTTTAATATTGTTTTGGTTCTATTTTGCGATTTGGTATACTGCACATTATTCTTTGGGCTGTAACTTCATTTTGAATGTGGCTTGAAATTGACTTGATTTGATTGGGAGTGTAGTATGGCTTCTTCATAAAAAAACAGTTGTGTTCTTTTTTTTTGGTACTAATTTGTGTTGCACTTATTTTCATTCGCTTAATTAGTTGCATTTGTGTTCTTTGGTTTTTTTTTAAACAAAACATTTGAAATAATAATATTTACGTTTAAATAAGTTTAATGCATTACACACATTTTTAAACAATATTTTATTGACTTTGATAAATTTATGATTTTTGCCTTGTTTTGCAAATAAATTTTTGTGTATTTCTTTGTTTTTTTTTTTTTGTTTTGCTCAGCTTAATTGATAAGAGTTACATAATTACGGTTTTGCTTATATTGTTGCTATTATTAGGAAAAAAAATAATAATTGTATTCTTTTTCACGTCAATAGATTAGAGATAAAAATAATTTTTTGAAAGTCAGTAATTTTATCAGTGAAAAAAATTTGTATGTATAGAAAGCTCCATTCGTTGAGAAATGTTTTGAAAAATTCAGCATTGCTTGCTTTAAATTAAAATTTATACATTTAAATTTTTGTGTACAATATGATGTGATTCACATTATTGATTTCGATTTGGTTCGCAATCCTTAATTAGATATATCGAATAATAATTGTAAAGTATTAAGATATATATATCTGATTGTTCTGTTATTTATTTTAATTAATTTTTTTTAGGCTGGAGCCGTCTGCAAGGCTCCGTTTGTCCTTAAACGAAACACATAACAACATGCAACGTAATCTTCTCGCCAGTCACATGATCAGGTATTGGTAAAGCAAAGACAAACAAACATAAAGATTTCGGATAGTTTATAAGGTGGGAAGAGAGGGGGATAGAGGAAGAGAGGCGAAAATCAAGACGTAGCAACACGGTTTAACTTAAACTCTAGGAAAGGAGAACTTTATGCTTAAGACTAATTGTGTGTGTTGAGTGTATGTGTGTGTGTGTGTGTGTGTGTGTGTGTGTGTGTGGGTATTTGTGTCTAAGTGTATGTATTTATATATAGCAAGTAAATTTCTGCATTAAACATCATTTTTCTTTTCTTTTTTTTTTTTGTTATGTTGGCCCTAATCCCTTGATTTGGTATTTGGCATACGTTTTGCAGCACGCGCAGCGTTCTTCACCAATGTGTATCGCCAGGGATGAAGGATGCGACAGGCTGTACTCTAGTAATAGGCAGCTGCATTCGAATAGTTCTGCGAATATGCCTGCGAATCTAAAAGGTGGAGGATATGGCAAATCTCGAAGATGCATATTTGCACAAACAATAATTACTGGTCAACATTCACTTACCATAGCCGGCATAGGCACGTTCATCGTAACTGGCGCTCTGCTGGCTGTAGTCTGCTTGCCCTGCTGCATTGTAATCAACGGCAGTCGAGCCATACTGTTGACTATAATCTTGGCTATACGACTGATAGCGTGTATCCGGTTGGGTTGCGTATCCCGTGGAGCTGTTAGTAAATATAAATATATATATACATCTAACAACTTGCATTAAAACTTATCTATAGCTTACTTGTAGCCCTGGTATTGGCTTTGATCGTATTCGGTGCCGTGGTGCGACGCATAACTGCTGCTGGCCGCCGTACTCGCCTGTGTTGTGTGTTGTGCTGCATAGCCGCTGCTCTGACCATAGCCATTGTAGCCTTGCTGTGCTGTTGCCGGTGCACTGTATCCGCTCTGTGAGTAGGGATCGACCTGCTGCGCCTGGTCATGCGTCTGATAGCCACCATGATGGCTGCAGTGAACGTTGGCATTAATATTGTGTTCGATTTAGGTACAATGGTAGCTCAGAAAATAATACATAACACGTAATGTTATTGGCCTTACCTTGACGTTGCGGCATGATGGCTGGGTGGTGAGCCATATGTGGTTTGCGACATATGCTGGGATGACGTATGATACTTTGGTGTCATTGGCCTCTGGCTATAGGGTCCGCCTTCATAGCGTCCACGCTTGGGACCTGGACCTCCGGGTGCGCCACGTTTGAGAGCTGGTACCGGTGCAATTTGTGTATTGACATTATGTGCCTGTTGATGATGTTGCATGGGTGGCCGACTCATACCTTGATTGTAGCCACCGCCACGTCCGCGCATCGAGCCGCGTCGTGGCATTCCTCCATGCTCGCCTCCCGGACCGCCCATCGAGTTGCTATGGTGTGAGTGCTGATACATCCCGTTGCCTCCGCTGCCATTCATGTGTGGATTGTAGCCGCCGCCGCCACGTCCGCGACCTCCAAACGGACCACCACGTCCTCGTCCGCGACTTATGTACGGTGGTGGTCCTCCACCACTATTGTTGCTGCTGTTGCCCGGTGTTCCGCCGCTGGCCACATGTGAGTTAACCGTTGTCGTAGCTGCGCCGGTTGTACCTGCTGCATCGGTGCCGTCATCGCCAGTTGCTTCCCCGGTCTGCTCACCAGTTGCTGCCGCTGTGGGTACTGGCGATACCGTCTTGTTATTGTCGGCGCCCGTGTGTTGCTTGGGCGCTGTGTTGATTGTGTTAGTTGTGTTGTGAATTGCAAACTAAATTGTGTGTACTTTATACCCTTGCTAAGTGATTTATAATTTATGCTTATATGCTTAACCACTGAACAGACAACACATAAATGCATCAAATCGATAAAAGTTTATTTCAAAAAAATCTGTGTCTCGACATTCGAAATAGTTTGTTTGAACAGCCGTCTGCGAACTGTAACATGATTACGCTGAATGAGTAAACGTTTGACCGTCGAGAAACAAGAAATGGTCCAGACAATGATACCCTTTTTTTAAATTTATTCAATTTTAGAGCTCAGGCCCACTAACTAAACAAATTTAAACTCAATTCCAGCTCGAAAAATCAAGAACAAGGAAAATTCAAGCCACTTGCAATATTGTTACTATTTTTGCACAACAAGAATAATTCTTAACAAGCTCGGAAGCATAATCATAAACTCTATTCTGTTAGAGAATATGTCGCAAAGAAAACAAGTAATGCATTAACGTGTGGTCGACTCGCTAGCCTGTAAATTTTAACCGTCGCGCTGGCCGTTGCTTTCATGAGAAAAAGCATGCCGTAGGTCTCACAGCCACAGATTCCTTGTAATCAACTTTTTGTCGATGTGTGTTGTCCGCTTAGTGGTAATGAAGCTGTCGCATCACCAATTTGAAGTGGTTAATAATTACAATATACTAATAATATTTAACAAGGTATTAAAAGAATATAAAAATTCGGACAGTCAGAATCGAATTTTGATAGAAAGGGATCTTTGCTTTGCAAGGGTATTCCATCTTCGGTATACCAAAAATAAATGCTGTGTGTTCTTTTTACTTACGCTGCTGATACAAGGGCGGGCGCCCGCCTCGCATGCCCATCGGAGCACCCCGTGGCTGGAACCCGCCTCCACCACCCCGTCCCTGATAGCCTAGTCCGCCTCGGGGACGCATGCCGCGTGGCGGACCTTGCATCATGCCCTGCATTGGGGGCCCACTGCCGCCGCCGCGCATACCACCCATGAAGTGACCACGACCCATGCCACGGCCGCGTCCGCGCTCGAAACCGCCGCGCATCGGTGGACCGCCGCCTCGGCCACGGTAGCCCCCGCCACGTGGTCCACCTACCGGTGGGGAAGCCACTTGTGCCGCTCCTTCCATATTTTAATTAAGCTTTTATTACTAGCAACGATTCTTTTTTCCCCAAGTTATTTTACACAACCCCCAACACTGAGAGACATACACATACACACACGGCTACTCGGACGCACACACACGTTTGCCGTTTTGGGTTTTAGCGGTAAGTAATGCAGCAATGTTTAAAATTTATTTTATGTCGCTCTTTATTCACTCTAAACAACTTTTATATCGGTGTGTAAACTAATTTTTCAATTACCTAAACATAAAAACGCGTCCGAGTACAAGTGAAAAAATATGGCGGCGACTATTGATTTTTATGTGTGTGCTGTATTCGATCATATCGATAACGTTGTTAGAGAACATTTGCCTATCGATATTTGCTGTGCTGCACAATGCAGTTTCTTTGTGACAGTAAATAGCACTGGCGCTGACATAAACAAACGAGTTTCCCACGTACTCAGAATTTTTCCTGCTTCTAATTTCGGATTTCCTGTGGTTGCTTACGATGTCGTCGTGGATAACAGGGCTGGCGGATAAAGCAGAAAATATACTAAATAAAATTGATCAGAATGCAGCCACAGCCTTGCATACAGAAGCTGGGCCAGCATTGGACTCTATGAAGAACAGTCTGGCCAGCAGTACACAATCCTTGAAAACAACTCTCTCTCCAGCGAAGCGAGGCAACAGCAACAGTAGCACTCCAATGTCTTTGTCAATAGTCGGCAACAGCGCTTCAAGTGCCAAAAGCGAGGGCTCTAATGTGATAACCACAGAGTTGCGCCACAAGTTGCCCACTTCGGCGAGCTTCTCTGTTAATCCAGACAGTGGGAACGGCATGGACACTCATGAATTGGCTGCATTTAAAATTGCGCTAAACGAAATTACTAGTGAACGCGATGAGTTACGCATCCGTCTGGATGAGCTCAACCATGATAGTGAAAACTTTGCTCTAAGACAGCGGGCCCAGGATCTTGAAACTCTCATTAAAAATCTATCCGATCAAAACGACAAGGCAAGAAATGAGTTGGCCGAAGCGCAAACAGCTCATATGGCGTACGTGCACTCAATCTCAGAGCTGGAAACTAATCTCGCTAAGCTGCAGCAGGAATATGTAAGCACAGCGCATAACCTGCAAATGCAAACCCGGGAAACGGACCAACAGCGCCTGGAGCTCCAAGAGTATCGCGCCAAAGCGCAGCGGGCACTGCAGTCGAAAGATGCGCTCATTGCTGAGCTCAAAGAAAACCCGATTGCAGAAGGCGCGGAACTGGACCTGGCCTCCAAGGATAGTCAATCGCGATTACTGCAAATTGAATACGATACCATGAAGCAGGAACTGCATCACGCTAGTGAGGAACAGCAAAAACTGCGCATTCAACTAGATGGATACATTGCTCAGGAGCGCCAAATCGAGCTGGATCTCGCCATCGCCCGTCAACGTGAGCAAAGTCTCACGTTAGAGCTGCGTTCTGAACGTGAGCACAACATGGCCAGTGAATCGGAACAGCGCATGCTCACACAGGAGTTGGCTACACTGCGTCAACAAATGAGCAATCAAATGGCCGCCGCCGCAACACGAATGCAGGAGAAGGAGAAGCAATTGCAACAGCAGCGTAAGCTTGTTAGCGAAACTGGCTTCACAAATGCCAAAATAGACTACGAGAATCGCCTGAAAGCTCTCACACAATCGCTGGTCGAGAGACAGGGTCTACTGGAGCGTGTTACAGTGGAGCGGAATGCACTGCGACTGCAGCACGAGAACATGCAGGCGCAGCTGCAACAACAGAGCATGCACACTCTAGAGATGGGCCAACAGCGGGGCAGCACGCGAGGCACGCTACTCTCCAATAGCACAGATGATGGTGAGTAGAGCAAGATTTGTATAAGCGGGCTATTTTAACACAATAAGAATGAAATAAATAAAGCTTCGTTTTCTTTTACAGTCAAAGCGCAGTTTCCGCTTCTAATACATCCAAGTCCGTTTGACAATCGTGTTGCACGTCGCTTCAAACGTGCTCTGCGCCAGGCGGACTCTGTGGGCATGCGTATGGGTGTCTTCCTGCGACGTTATCCCATGATGCGCATCGGTATAATAATTTACGTGGCGTTGCTGCATCTGTGGGTCATGTTTGTTCTGCTCTCCACATCACCCAATTGAATACAACGTAAAACGTTTGAATATAATTTGGATTCTATATCAAAGATATCATTTTATTTATTATTGTATTTGTTATATACATAAGTTAATGGTTGACTTTTGTGTTGGCAAAATTAATTACACATAGTGCGTATATTTTATTATTATTTTTTTTAGAGTTATTAGCTCATAGCAATAAGAAAAATTATCTATTAAATTGTAAATTCAATTAACGTCTTCAAATATGTACAGACTACGACCATGAAAATTGTAAGTATCTAAGCATTAAACATTAAGCACACAAATAACACGAAAAGAAAAATTCATTCTACATGTAAAACGTCAATTCACAGTTTTAATATTGCGTATTGCTATCAACTGTATTGCCCAGATACAGCTGTAAGTACCAATGCCTACTATATGTAATACATATTAAGTACGACATATGAGCATGTCCTGCTTAAGTAAGGCCAGGCCAGAGAGCTGAAAAGTGATTGGCATCAAGAGAAAGGGAAAGAGAGCATATATATGGAAGATACGAGAGTTTGGTTGTTTTCAGTAGTATAGACTTTTTGGACGATTTGCGTAAAATAATCGCTATATGCCCCGCAAACGTGTATATCAGTCATCGGCGTAGTAGCTCACATAGACCGCATCGCCGCCGATGCTAATCAGGCACTGACCCTGCGCAACAAGCAAAATTAAATGCATTATTATATGGACAGGAGAAAGAACAGGTCTAAATTAAATTACCTGATTCTTGTGCTGATTGTCGAACAATATGAGTTCAGTTATGTAGAAGGAGACCATTGCGTTGCCACCCAGTGAGGCAATATGCGCACGCACCACTGCCAGCAGCTCGGTGATGAAACCATGCACGAAACCACTAATACCACCATTTTCGCGTATGGAGGTGCTCTCCCTAATGAAAAAGAAATTCAGGTTTCCTAAATACTTTTCAATGCGTCCACCAGGTATAAAGCTGAGCGGTGTTAAGTCGACACCATAATGATCACGCAGGGGAAACTATTAATAGGATACTCAAAATAGTTTAGTTTTGTTAATAATACGGTTGGGTTCAACTTACGGATCGATTACGCGGCACTGGTGCTATGTTGAGCGATTTGACTGGGGGCAAAGCTGTCGACGAATTACCCAGTCGTGACGGGGAACTCTTGCGTATTTTAAAAGAACTCATGCCGAACGGCGGTATTGAAGAGGTGGTCGGCGTCGGCGTATCGACCATTTGATCCTCGTCGAGCGGGAAAATGTAATCCTCCTCCTGCAGGATTCGCTTGCCGTTTACCTCTGGCTGCGATTGTGCTGCATTCACAGCGGGCGCTTGCTGCCCTGTTCCATCATTAAAGCCATTCTGTTGCGTTGTCGGCCCACCGCGCCGACGATACTTTATTTTATTGGCATCGCTCAGACCCATAGCCATGCCAGTGACAAGTAATTGAATTTGGTCCTGTCCAAGTACCAATCATTGTCATTTTAGTTAATCTATACACTTTAATGCATTTACTTACCGTTTCTGGTAAATCCAGCCTAAAGCGCAGATCACAAATGGCACAGGGTATCATGGTCCGCAGCTTGAAATAAATGGTATGCAGGAGTCTGTGGAAATAGTTCAGATTTGTTAAAGCTGCATTTGAAAACAAGTTAATAAGCATAACTTTAAGATAAGTTAATATAAATAACAAGTAAAACATTATTCAAACACATCCGACGGAAGAGCTACAATTATCAGGCATGTTGAGAACTGAATAAGCATAGGGTAAAATTGTGAATAGCTTTTAAAAACAACAAATAAATTTACAAAAAGGATTGAAATATTTGTGTGCAGACGGAATTCTGATACTTGATTTTTATGATAGCTAATGTGGTATAAGTTATCGTAGTGAGTTTAACAGGAAAATGTGCTTGTAAATATATATAGTGTATTTTACAATATTACATAATAACAAGGTTAGATAAGATATATCAATCGACATCGATATTTGACGATGTAAGATTTAAAGAATATATCACATTAAACGTTGACATTTTTTGAAACACGAAAGTATAGAGATTTCTGATTAATACTATTTAATTAGAGCACACATTGTTTTTATTATATCCAGTCTGGATTTGAACTCACCGTTGGAAGTGCTTTGGGAATCCATTTACATTTTGTCCTACCTCGAGGCGTGCACGAAATACTTGCGTAAACATTTGAAGATTTTTAACAGCATCTAGCTCCTGCATGCCGGGCACCTGTTGTGTGTTGACTACGTGGAAGCCCTCTGGCGGATATGGCTCCATAAGTAACGATATAATTTCCAAATCCTCAATATCGTCGACTTCCAACACACACAATTCTTTGTTGCCACAATTTAAATCGATTTCGTTAATTTCCTCATCATCAGAATCATCGGTATCCGAATGCTTGTCGCCCGCTCCGCCACAAATAGTTGCCAAATCGGGATCCATGCTCTTTAGCTGATAAATCTCCTGGTTGCGTTCAAAAGTCTCCTGCAGCTTCTTCTGCAGTTCGTTGAGCTTTTGCTTATCCGTCCACGAGTTACCCGCAACGATTTTCGGCACTTGCGGCACCGGCAGCGCACTCAGAAATAGCGCTGTTCCCGTGGCAATTAATGCTATCATTCGCTCGCCAATGGCCACCTGAGTGCGAAGTCCAAATATGGCATTCATGCCCTTGGCCTTTAGCTTGTTGATAAGCACGCGATGCAGCTCGTATTCCAGGAAGGGCAGACCATCGGATATCTCTTTGGCATTGAGTTCGGCTCTCAAATCCCTCTTGGCGCGAACGACCTGTGCCTGCATAAAGCAGCCGCGTCCCGTCACCTGCATAAACTCGGGCACCTCCAGCGTGGCCAGCAGCACATCTGGCACCCGCCCCTTACGACAGATGGCGCACTTCTTCATCTTCACATTGAACGGCACTGAGCTGAGGTTGTATGGCACATGGCAGATGGCACAGGTGTTTCGTGTAGCATTCGGTGCTGGAAGACCGTAGCGTTTACTTGCCGATCCGCTGGCTGTGCCCTGTGAACCGCCATCCTTGCTGGATGTTGTAGTCTCGCCAACGCTGCCGTTAGCCTCACGCTCCTCTAGCGAATTAGACATGGCGGACACATTGTTGCTAGCCTTGGACATGGCGAAGATATCCGTTTGCGAGACGGACCGATTGAAGACCATGTTGATAACGGCTGCAGTGCCGGTGGCAGACAAAACGCACACATCGTCTCTGAAATAGAGACGGAAAAAATTAAATAAATTGAAGTTTTATGTAATCCCATAAGCTTACGATATTGTCGTGGACTCCGAATAGCCCAGTACTACATTGCAGCCCAAGGATCGGGCATGAGAGCGTATTTCCATGCGCAGCTCCGTCCACCAACTATCACGGACCTCAGGCTCATCGGGATTAGGCACACGTTCCAGTAGTTTTACCGAGCGTGCCGCCACAGTTGCGCCCAAATGGAGTATGAAGCCCGTTGGATACTTGGTCATTGTTAAGAATGGATATTCAAGCATATCCAGATTGTCGGTTGCCTTGCTGCCCACGGTGGGCGTCGTTAGTCGCATCATCGCTGTTGCAGCTACCAGACGCTCGCTTGCCACACAAATTGAATTGCCTGTCGAATGGAAATCGCAGCTCAATGAAATATTTTATCTTTCATTAGGATCCACATGTTTACAACGTTTATTCGTTGGATTAGGTATTACAGGCGGGCACACAGAATGGACATTTAATACGTGTGATTGTAATAATAATATCAATATCAATAATCAAAAAAAAAACATTTACTTATTTCCCATTACATTCCATGTATTATTTACACTGTTTCTAAGCTAAAACTAGTTTGAAAGCAATAAATTATTAATGGCATTAAATATAGTAATTTACTAACTTAGTTGATCGATTGATTTTTGTTTGATTGGATCTTCCCAAGTACTTTTTACTCAGTTTTCAATATTGTATTGTATAATGTGAATAAATATTTACTTATGTTTAAATATCTCCGAGTCAAAAATGCGACTGCGTCTTTTACTTTTAGTAAATAAGCAAAATTACTTAATTAAGAAGCCTATTTTTTTTAGAACAACTAATCATTTTATAAAATAATTCATTAAACAATAGGGCAAAACCATATATCCAAGCAAAAAAAAAAACTGTTGCATTTTGATTTTGTAAGATTTTTAAAAGAATTGGTAAAGAAATATGATAATTAATAGATATATAGCCACAGACTTAATTAAGAAATTATTTTTTTAGAATATCGATAGACATAAATAGACATATATGTATGGGTAAGTAGACAGAGAGGATAATGATTTTATTCACTCTTATAATGAATCGAGCTTATTGGCATTCAAAGAGAGTAACGTCAACATTACATATGGCCAGGTAAAGGTAGAGACACAGATACAGAGAAAGAGAGAGACTGAGAAAGATCGGAGAATGTTTAACGACATATGTGTAAAAAGAGAGCGCAAGGATTTTAATCAATGTCGATCACACACCCAGGGAATTTGACACAAAAGTACAACGATAATGGACATCAATAATATGAGACACAGATAGAGAGAGAGAGAGAAGGAGAGACAGAGAGAGAGAAAGAGACGACAACTACTTACGCTTGCGAAACAAATTGTAGGCAATGCCTGATGGCGTTTTGATGGAGCAGCGGGCGCAAAGAGAGAATGTTAGAAGAGTTTTGTGAGTTAACTCATGAGAGAGACACACACACAGACACACGCAGGAGAAAAACGCTCTCTCTATATTTATTTTTAAATATATATATGCTTACTTAGCCTAGTTTCAGATCCTATATATATATATATCTATATATATATATACAGATTTGTAAAAAAAGGAGCTACATACCCTTTGGCGTCACACTCAAATCGGAGTCGGAGGAGCGACGACAGATCTCACCCATCTCCTTGCTCGGCACCATTGTGGTGGCCGTCGATGTGGTGGATGTGGATGCACTGTCCGCATTCGCCCCACCCGAAATACCACTCTTCGATGGACTGGGCGTCAGCTTGAGACGATTGCCGCTCACAGGCGATGTGAATTTCTTCGCATTCCCATTGTTCTCAACGTTGACAATTGTTGTGGGGATTAGGACGCCCTGAGCCGGTAGCTGTTGTGGTTGTAGCTGTTGTAGTTGCTGTGACTGTTGTTGTTGTTGTTGCTGCTGCTGCTGGTGAAGATCGCTGCTGGACCTAGTCGAGCATTGTCGTGGTTGTTGTTGTTGTTGGTTTTTTATGGCAAATGACGAAACAGAATAGCATGGAGCAAGCAATGATGATTCATTATTGTTGTTACTATGGTTAGTACTAGTATTAGAGAGATTTACAACATGGTCTAATCTGAAAACGGGCGGATTATAATATTCAAAATCACGCGTCTGTATGGGCGATAATTGTGAGCTATTGTCGGATTCAGTGGGCGTGGGAGTCGATGGGCAAATGCAGAGCACAGGAGCAACGGGCAGCAGCGTGTTCGGTTGTGGTTCGGATTCAAGTGGATGTGGTGCAAAGGTTTCGATATGATCAGCATCTAGAGTGAGACTGTTCTCATAGCTTGGCAAGCGATTTAGCTGCAACATGGATGCGAATGCATTTGGAGCAACTGCAGCCGAACTGGGCCAATCGATGGCGCTCCTCGTGGCCAGCTCTGGCTGTGAGCTATAATATGACTTGCGCTCCATAGCCGACGGCGCCAGTGCAGCCGTGGCATACATCACCGAGTCTTTGGGCATTGCCCCAAGTTTCTGCCGTGGTGTCAAGTGCATCAGTTGCTGTAAGCGACGCGAGAAACTCTTGAGATCCTCGAGCAGCGTATGGCGCTTGGGTGCTAGATTCAGCTGGCTGTCGCAGCTGCCTGTTTCGCCAGGCTTTATCCAGTTATCCTGCAGGTTTTGCTCCTCGAGTTGTAACTGCTGATCTTCGTCGCTGTCGCTGGATGTTGGCGATGTGGCTGTATTGGCAATCGTTTCGATTATTGACAACGACTCCGATGAGTCCGTCGAGTATGTCGACTTACGCTCAAAGGCATCCAAATCCGGTGCGGAGCGTGTGTTCTCCTCAAACTCCGAGCGCCGAGGCACACTCAGTTGACTCATTGTTGTTGATCCCGAGCGACCCGTATCATCGCTAATGGAACGCGTTATTGCAAGCGTTGACCGCTTGCCGACTGTGTTGCGTGATCTATGGCGACGTTTTCCACCCGTTCCGCCAGCAACAATGCCAAGCAGATTGGTCAGCGATTGGGTGGCATTCTCCGGTATCTTGGGCTCCATACGTCGCAACAATGTGGCATATTTCTCGCTGAAAGCATTGCGCGACGATAAGGTCATGCGGTGCATGCGATGTCGCAACTTCTTCTCGCGCACCCGCTCGCCCCGATCATCTTCCTGCCTGAGCAGATTCTGCATGACATCCGCATCCTCCGTATCGCTACTGCCGCTCTCCAAGTAGAACAACGTCGCTGCCGCTGCTGCTGCTGCCGCCGCCGAACTGGGACTAACACTGGGCTGCCTATAGATACTGAGACGGTATTGCTGGGGTGAGCGACCGGGCAGCGGCAGACTGGAGCTGCTGCCGCCGGTGCAGTTTAGAAAATCTAAATACTTTTGGACTCTATGCGAGGTTGTGTTTTACATATGTGTGTGTGTGTGTTTGTGTGAGGGCGTGTGTATTAAATATATACGACAACAATTTATTGCAGGCGTGCATTATAACAACGAAACGAATACGACACGAAATGCAGTACACAATTTTATATAAGATTTATACAATTATGAGCGTTAAACGTCGAAAGCGTTTTGAATTTGAATTTGAATTGGTGAACGTTGGGTGAACGTGGAAGGAAAATATTCAAGAGAAAAGAATAATACGCTTTAGAACATATATTTAGTTGGAGCCGCGCGGAATTGCAAGCAGACTACTAATTATTTTATAATGGATGTCTTTTGATATTTTCTTACTGAATTTTGTATACACTTCCATTTTCAGAAAAATATATTTTTTTATTTTTTTTTGACCTAGTTTTGAAAACTATTCATCTGTCATAAAAAAAACTGCCCTGAGCACATTGTCTGCCATTTATCGATCGGGTTAAGATATTTACTACAGTCTACACGAACTATTATTTTAGTACACCCTAAAAATATGTTTTACAAATCAACCGAGATCAGATTATTATTCTGCAGGGGACATCAGTAATAATTTTTTTTCGCTTGTTTTTGGCTTTCTTAAACTACAATTATAAACTGCAATTATCCACCTTGCCTTATCCATGTGAAAAATCCCTGTCAATCATATTGGATACTGATTCAATCGCTCACATCTGTACTCACTCTTCGATGAGGGCAACATCCGCGCTGTTTGGCTGACTGCTGCTGTTGCTTGTGGAGTCCTTGATTAGGGTTACGGCTGTGCCAACACCGCGTGCGACGACGCCTACATCGCCTTCCAGATCAAAACATTGCGTATAACCGATGACTGCATTGGCGCCCATATTAATTGCCTTCAAGCCCATCCTGCGCTGTACCTGACCCGACAACTTGAGGAAGACAACTTGCCGAGCCTCGTTGGAGGCGCGTGGTGTGCGTATCTTGTCGATCCACTGATACTCGGGATCATCGTTTACGACCAGCTCCTCGACAAAGCCATGAATGACCTGCGCACGATAGCCGAAGGGAACACATGGCGCTAAGGAACATAAGGATAGTTATTATTTTGGTTACAATAGAGTCGAGAGGTGAACGAACAGTGGAAGAAAGGTATGCCGCAGGAGCTCTGTCGAAACTTGTTGACATCGGAGAACAGATCAACTTTGACAATGACGTTTATTTCGCCGCGTATTCCATGCATCGTATCAAAGACGGGTATCCAACCGGAGAGTACAGTGCCTTTGCCATGGGCCGATTGAGCAAGGCTCTCAAGGCACAGTGGATTCAAGCTGATGTTAACCTTGCCAATGGCATCGTTTGCCGAGTACGTGTCATAGTCCATCAGACGTATTTGCAGCGGTTCATCCTGCAGCTCGGCGTCATCGACCTCAAAGCGAAACCTGCACATGTGTTAGATGAAATCATCTTCAAACTTGTTGTATTTCACATACCAATCGGTATTCCACGTTGGATTTAGACTTTTTCGGAACACCTCCGTTTTGTGCTCCTTGTTGGCCAGCTTGATTTCCACAAAGGCATCGGTTGTCTCGCTGCTCTTGTCCATAACTGGCAGATTGCGAGCAGCCTTTATTTTGACGCCCACCTTACCTGGCATTTTGTCGCCTGCTCTCTCAGCAAAATCACAAACCTGGAAGATCTTGCCTCCTCACAACCTGCAGACAGACACACAACCCGTCTTCCGTCCAATTCGTGCAACTTGCTGAGCCAATTTGCACGTTAAATTCTATTATTTTAAGCAATGTTTTTCATTATGTCTAGTGATGTGCGCATTGAGTTATTGATACATCGATACATTTTCTTAGACCGTATATATCGACTTATTTAACAGTGACTGTTAATATGGATGCTTTAATGCATTTTATTGAGGTTGCAGTAAGCAAATTTAAGTTTATTTGAATTAGTTAACTTAAGGGGATAATTAAATTAAATATGTAATATACCTAAACTAAATTTTTTTTGTTAATTCTTACTGGTGTTCAAAAAAACAGTTTCTATTTGGAGAAATGTTTCGTATATTTAAAAAAGTAAGAAGAGTGAACCTAATTTTATCATATGAGTAAATCAAACTTATCTATTTAGACTTAAGTGTAAAATAATAGATATTTTACATAATTTATATATATTTATTTCTGATATGCTTATAATTTTTACAAATAATTCCAAAATCAGATCTGGTTTTTAAGCTCAAATTCATTTTGTTTTAATAATAAATGTATGGCTTAAGAAATGTAGAAGTATCAGATAATTTAATAATGTGTATTTAACAAATTTATTGGTTCAATTGAACCACAAGTGACAACAGCGTTTTCTAGTGTGAATCTTAATATACGTAATAATGTCAATAAAATGTAATAAGAAAAATTCATTTGTTTATTACTTTAAAACTATAGATATGGTATATATATATATAAATAGCTGCTGTCAATTGTATACTATACAGTTGAATGTAAAGCACATTTATCTGAGACACTTTTATTTGTTTTCAAGGTTAAATTATTTAATCAAAGAGTATTCTACTCGTTTACCGACGGTAAGGAGAGGGAAGATAATGGGGAGGCAGCTGCCAGCCACTCACCAAGAAACCTGACCAGAGTTCTCTTATATAATATCATACTCGGTATATTTATTGACAGTCTATATGTTGGGCACAAACTTAGGAACTAAATCGCTTATGGTCTATTTGCCGATGCAGAAATCTTTAAAGACCACATCGAGTATGTCTTCACAGCTGACGTGTCCAGTGATGCGTTCGATGCAGCGAACCGATTTGCGCAGCTGCTGTGCTGCTATGGCCATGTCCGGGTATACGTCGGGCTTGTAATCTCTTTGAAATGTGTCAATGTGCTCGATGCAACGCTCCAGTTGCTGTCTGTAGCGCATTTGGGTAATACGTGGGTGCTCTGCCTGCGGTGTGCCACACAACTGCTGCAACAGTTGCTCCAGTGCGCCCATGAATTCGATCAGATTATCCTGCTTGTGGCAGGAAAGTGTTAGCACATTGTTTAGTTTGGCAATGCGCTGGTTTTCCTCAGCGGACAGCGTGTCCGTTTTATTTGCAACCAATTGAAAACGCTTGCCATGGCACAGTTCCGCAGGAATGTCCAGCTCCTGGAGATAGCTCTCGATGTGGCCAGCGAGCGCCTCATTGCTGTCCACGACACTTAGCGATCTGGCGTCTGTTACAAGCAGTATAAGGTCGGATTGGGATAAGCATTGTTTAGCACGCGCCATGCCCTCCACTTCGATGGTGTCTGTGGTGTCACGACGCAGACCAGCGGTGTCTGCGAACACCACCGGATAGCCGCCAAAACTATGCGTCGTCTCAATAATGTCACGGGTGGTACCGGCCTTCTCGGCCACAATGGATACGGCACGTTGGCACAGCAGATTTAGCAAGCTGCTCTTGCCCACATTGGGTGCACCAATGATGACGGTGCGCACACCATGGCGCAACAGCTCGCCCTGCCGCTGGTCATTGAGATGCAAACGAATGTCTCGCTTTACTGCGTTCAGCTCACGGGATAGCTGTAATAAAACGCCACCCTCGATTTGCTCCTCCTCGGCGAAGTCAATGTACGCCTCCAAGTGTGCGGCACAGCGGATGAGCCGCTTGCGCCAGTTGTCATAGAGACGTGCCAGAGCGCCGGTGCTTTGTAGCAGAGCCTGAGTAGAAGTGACACAATTACAGAATACATATAAGATTTGTAATGATTAATTTTTTTATACCTGCTTTCGCTGTGCCTCAGTTTCGGCGTGTATCAAGTCAGCCAGGCCCTCCACCTCTGTCAAGTCGAGTTTGCCGCCAAAGAAGGCGCGCTTGGTGAACTCACCCGGCTGAGCGGGTCTCAGTCCCGGAAGTTGACCCAGTGCATCCAGCATGGCTGCAATTACGGCCAATGAGCCATGCACTTGAAATTCGCACGCATCTTCGCCGGTGAATGATGCGGGACCCGGAAACCAGAGCAGCAGACCCCTGTCGATAATTTCCTTACTGGCGGGGTGATAAAACGATTTTAGATACGCCTGCCGCTGCTTTGGTTCATAATCAACATTGTTGACAATGGCGCGGAGAGCTTGCTTTGTTTGTGGACCAGAGACACGGATGACAGAGACGCCACACTTGATGTGGCCCGAACTGAGGCTATATATGGTACAGCCACTCGAACTGCCACTGGCAAAGCGACGAAAAGTACCGAAAATATCTTTTGAAAAGCTCCGCAGAAGCGCCATTTCGGAACGAAGCGAACGAATGATGAACGCCGCGAACAAAGAAAAACAAAAGCCAGATGATTTTTGCAAATCGATACTTTTCGCTGAAGCGAGTAAATGAGTACATTTGAGCCACAGCTGAGTGCCAGAGTTACCATAATTATAGCAACAAATTTATTTAATTAATTTCAAAAATTTAAAATATTGCTTCTTGTTCTTTTCTTTTTTTCAACCATTTTGTTTTTTAAACCTGTGAATCGTCGTAATCGGACTCGCGCTCAGTTTTTTTCTTGGGCTTGTAAATAGATCGCCTGCCTCTATTCAATTTATCATTCCATTTTTCTTTTTTATTTTTTGCTTTGCGCCTTATGTAGCGCTGATAATCATAATCCCTTGGCCCCTTAATGGGTATACGGGGTATATTTGGAGGCTTCCGGAACGATCTCCCCGTGTGGCTGGCTAGACAACGTATAGTTGCGTAGAAAAAGTCTTTCCCAATCAGTGCCATCATTGTCGTTTTAAGAGCCATACAAATATTTGCCTGTAGGTAATTTTGTAATTTGATCCAAGAAAGGTGGGTACCGAAATAAAGTAACATATATTTTAAAATTTTGACACTAAAATGAATGCATGACAGTAAAAGTAAACATTTTTATTAACTTGTACTACAGCGACTGATCAAATTCCACTCACTTAAATCACCACATATTAAATGTGATTATAATTTTTTTTTTTTATTGTATACAATATTGTCGAATAGCATTTCCAAATTTTCTTTAAATAGCTACCATTTCTATATTGGAGCTAAAATTTTTTTTTAAGCTTTATTGTCTTTCCTTGATCTAATCGGATTTTTGATTCTCCCTGCAAGGAATTTTGTAAATTCATAAACTCAGTAAACATGGTAATTTAACTAAAATCTTGCTTTTATTGTTGAAGGCAGATATTGAGAATGATCAGTCTAACCATAAACTTATTTGTATAAGGTTAAACTTTTTGGCATTTTTTAGATTTTTTTATTTCATTCAAAATTATTTTTAAAATTTGAGAAAGCAAATAAGTAAAAAAATTTCAAATGTTTGGACTTTGTTCGACATTGAGACGGGGCCTTTGGTCAAGGGTTCACAATATGCAAGCAGCTGCTTGCATGCGAATGAAATCTGAAGAATGTGGCATGGAACGGGAATCTAGGTGTCCAAAGAAATTTAATCATTCCCCTGTGGCAGACCGAAGATGATGTTAGTCCCAAAGAAGAAGATTAACGAAAAAAAGATTACGAAACCGCAATCGATTTGGCTGAATCCGTTCTGTGACGAAGAAGACGTCTTTTGCCCATTTAATCCGCGTTTTGATGACATCTACTACGTGGAGTCTGACAAGAAAAAGAGAAAGTATTGGCAAACCTGGGTATCCTGTCCTCCTGTGCAGATAAAGAAAAAAAAAATTTGCTGCTTTACCAAGATCAAAGCCGCCCCGCTAAGGCGTCGCAAGCATAGGAAACCCAAGACCGCCTGTCCACCGCCACTTCGCTGCGATGAAACCGACTGCCCAAGGGTCAAACGCCGCTGTCATCGCAAAGGTCGCTATCCACCTAACTGTGTGAAGGTCAAGAGACCATTGATTTGCTCAAAGCCGCTGACTCCTTACCCGTCTTTTTCCGAGTGCAAGCGTTTGCATCCCAAAGCACTGCCGTTGAGCGAGTGCATCTGCTGGAGAAAACCCATGATCTGTGAGGTCTGGAGCGAGTGGCGTCGGCGCAATATGAACAAGACCGCTCGATGAGAATGTGAAATAAATATATATAATTTATATTAGCTTTTTTAATATTACTATAGATAACTAAATGGACTGAATCATAATTTGCAAATATGTTTGTATTAAATGCAATTAAAAGAAACCATCGTGTTTGAAATAGGTTCACCATAGATTTTTTCAGAGAAAAAAACAAAATGTCAAATAAACTTAAGAAAAGGTTGCTTGCGTTTGTTTTCATAACAAATATTTATTAATGGAAGGTCAATTTCGACACATTCGTTATCCAATCCCAAACTTTCCGGCTACAATCTTTGTAGGTTTTCAAGCAGTCGGCGCCAGCACGACCTGCATCTCTGGCATTGATATACCTTTCAGCGACGTTGTCAATAGTAGGGCTGTGAATAAATAAATGTGTAAAATACCAGCAGATATATATATTTTTAAACACTTATTATATAATTAGATAATGCTTGGATACTCACATCAGCACTGCGTTAAGAATCTCGCTAAAAATATTGCTATTCTCGAAGGGTAACTGAGAGATTTCACAAATGCTTCGCAAGAGACAGGTGGCGCCGCGTTCACTGCCATCTAGCCTGGCAGAGAAAATAGCCATTGTAAGTTCAGTCAATGGAAATAGGGAAAGACTTACTCTACCATGCCCGCCTCGAAGCTATCATAAAGCAAACTCCGCATATCATCCCGATGAATGGTGGCCTGCATGTCTTTGCGCAGCTGGCGGGCTGTCGAAACAAATGTCGTTGTATTCCAAAAACTCCACCAATATATTGGTATGGGTGTGGGTATATACTGAGCTTGGAAGTTGTAGAAGAACCAGAAAGATTGATCCTTATCCAACAGTTTCACAGGATGCGCTATGGAAGAGACGAACTATAAAACAAAAATAAATATAATAATATCAATAATATCAATAATGGTTTTCAAATAAAGCATTTTATTTTTCTTAGAAGGTTTAGATTAAATTAATTACGCACCTTGAGTATGCCTGGTCCATCAAAAATAACCAAACGCTTGGCACGACTTAGCTTGACCGGCGTCTTGATTTCAAACGGTATTGGCCCTCGAGTGCCATTATTTGGGCAAGCATCTGGACTGATTTTGGCCGTGAAGCTATGTGCAGCTACTATCGTTGTTCCACAAATGATGCCCACCAGTAAAACGATTGGAGTTCTCTGTGTCTGTTGGTTTTGCCTCATCTTGTTGCCATTGAAAAGTGTGGCTGAATACTGGCCCATGTGAAACTTGGAGTCGAGCAGCAATAGTCCATTTATTTGTTTTAGAAATTGACAGTTGAGCTACACTGAAAATAACCGAGCTGTGGAGTTTTGCTTTATTTTTTATATTTAATAAGTGCAATCTCAAAAATATGAATATAAGTGAATAAGTAAGTTTAGGTTTTCATATTTGTCTTAGACTTACCTTTTTTTTTTAGATTTATGAATATGTTTCAACAAATCTTCGGTAGGGTACAACTAGAACAGTATGCGAGACGTTTGGACCAACTATTGTTTTTTCAGATTAACCGCCTTATTTAATGCGTCCCAGTTCTGCACTTCTTAGCGTTCTAATTGCGTCTCACGCATAACAAATATTGGGACTAATTAGCAGTTTGGTAAATTGAAGACCTAAATTAAGAAATCGGTAAATTGAAATCCTGTTGTTATATCATGTGCTCCGGACTGAGATCAGCGTGCGGCTCACATCAAAATGCGTCGGCCAAAGCAGCAGTACGTCAACTCATTGAACTGCGTATTCGTGGTTGGCATCGGTTTGCTCTTCATCTCTGGCATCCGTGGATTGCTTTTTCCCGCAAATTCGGTGTTGCAATTAACGGCATCGATGTCGGTGCCAATTGATCTTGAAGAAAGAAAAATCTTTGTGGATTTGGGTTTCCAAATGAACTATAACATGCCATTCAGTCTGTCCGCATTCTACAATCCGATCATTTGGTCCAATGCCTTGGAGCGTCGCGGTAAGCGTGAATTGAATCACTTTACGGGCGCAGCAAAGGAGCTATTTGAGGCTGAGAATGGCATCCATCCCAGGGATTTTACTGCTGGCGAGCTATATGCTGGCATTGAGAGTATATTAGAGGATTACGGCTTCCACAGATCCTGTTTGCTACTTAGCGTCTGTGAGCTGGCGCTGCATCCCTTCGCTAATCATCACAGCTACAACATGTTTGTACAGGTCATCAGCTTTTTACTAACGTAAGTGCATCCCACTTTTTACTACACAATTATCCAATTGTAACTACATTATCATCGCTTCCAATAGACCCTCGCAGCATGATGGTTTTGGTTCACACGAAAAGTTATACCAACATCGATATAAACGTGCCGAGAAAATGGGCTTCATTGGCGGTGATTGCCAGAAAGCGTATCCAAAGTGCAAGTTAGATGTCTTGAATTTAGTGACCAGACTAGTCAGATGAAATAAAAATTTATTTAATTATACATATTTTTTTAATTTAAATTTTTTTTTATATATACATTTTTTTGCTTAAGCTGAGATTATCAGGATTTCTTTCACAGTTAAATGGCGTGGCTAAGAAAGATAATCTATAAGATGGGCACATATACACCGCAGACGGTCGAAGTTGTAATATGGTATTGTAAGTGTTCCAGTTTAATATTATCAATTGCCGTTGATCATTCTTAGGAAAATCTTTAAAAAAAGGTATTTTTTAAATTGTTTAACAATAACATAATTAACTCACTAAAAGTAATAAAGAGTTATTTGGAATTGCACTTACCCACATATCTTCTAAGTATTATTTAATTATATATTATAATTATATTAGATATTAAAAAAATAATATATTAACACCAAGCTTTCATCAACTCGATAGAATAGAATATGGAACTAAAGTTAAAAAAAAGTTCAATCCCAAAAAATACATACCATTAATAATAATACTAAATAAATTTTAAAATCTAAAAAAAACTTCACATTCGGTAAACATTGTTGGTGGTATTAAATTGACATAAGTAAAAAATTCAAATCATATTTTTATAAACCACTTAAATATTTAATAAATATACAATGTTATGGGCTACTTAATTATTTCAGTATGCAGAATGTTGAAATCTTAAAGTAATAATGCTAGAAAACAGTAAAATCAATTGAAAGTAAACATATTATTTAGGTAAAAGGGAGAATGAAAGACAGAGGCAGTATATAGGTAATATAACTTTTTTGTTATTTAAGTTCTTTGGCTTGTGAAAATATAACATTGGTAATAAGTCTTAGGATATCGTGTTTGCAATGTGCATAGAGCTTAACGCAATCTTTTCCCAGGAAGCCATCAAGCTCTGCCTGCTCATAGGCCGCCTTATAGACTTGCTCACTTTCTAAAAATCCGTCGTGCTGCGAGGGACTACAAATAGATGAAACACATACAAATTTAATATATATTACATTTTAAACTTTCGGGTATTCACATGTACCTCAATATAAACGTCAATATATCGCTTAATATATGCTGATGATGATCATCAAATGGGTGCGTGGCCAACTCACAAACGCTACGCAGCAGGCAGGTATCGTGAAATCCGTAGGAGGTCAGTGCGTCCTCGATGCCCGCATAAAGCTCACCAGCTGAGAAATCCTTGGGATGTGTTTCAATCAATGCATTGTAGCCGTATTTTTCGAAGAACTTTAGATCGGTGTAATTATTACGGGACAGCTCGCGTTTCGCTTTATAGTTGGCAAATCCCGGCCATATGGGTATGCTATAAAATGAGCTCAATGTGTTCGGCAAGTCGTAGGAAATGGCAAAACACCAATCCACCAGTATACGTCGTTCTGGAAAAAATTCGGCGACAGGCACGGAAACGGAAGCCGTAAGCTAAAATTATATAGGGGTAAAATTCAAAAACCAATTGTTACCAATTTTTAAAATCAGAAAACTAATCATAAAATAAATCAAAGAACATTTCTTCTATTTAAAAATACATACAGTCATTTGAGATCAAACGTTGATTTAAGAAAATGCTTGTAATCAAATCTACTTTTTATCTTTTAGTAATGGTAAGTTATAAATATATATATATATTATTCAATTAAGATGGAAAACTATATTGTACAATTGAAACTTAACACATATAATAAGTCTAGGCTTAAAAATACAAAATAATTATTGTACTCACTCCAAGGTTACTTGATGAGGGATAAAGTAAACATCTGCCATATTTGCAGCTTATAAGAATTATGAGAATTTGGAAAGGTAACCAAATGAGTTCCATCGTGTTAACCCAGCTAACTGCTCTGTTTGAATCAGATACTTCAACTGATCAGCCTGTTAATCGATATGCCCAACAATTGTAATCAGACTGTGTCAGTAGGCCAACTGAGCAGACGTATTATGAGTACAGTCAATAAAAATCAAGACATCAATCATCGCAGCGTAAATATTGAATTAATCTGTTCACAGTAAGTACTTATTCCATGAGCAAGTAAATTGTAGAAATCATTTCATTCTGTGCGTTCGCTGGGTCTTAAATGCTGCAAGCTAAGATTTGGATACTTTTGTTGGTGCTCAGTTGCAGCGATGGGGATTGCCAATTCCAAGAGAAGACGCAACTGAGACCAGCCTATGAGCGTGCCTTTGTTCGCAGGAAGCGTGCACTAATCTTTCCGCCGGGTTCGTTTCTTAAGTTCACATGCAATTTTGGCAGGAGCCTCCTCTCTAAGTATCCGCGTGGCATTGCATTTAATTTGGAGGAAGCTCTATACTATCCAGTTCCCGGAAGCAGAGACGATCTGTATCCAAAGCGCTTCCTGCCAAAGAAACCACCACCACCAAAAACAAAGACGACGTTTGTTTATATACCTGGCACCGATTGGCGCTTCGAAGCGCAGGCTGTATCAAAGCCAAAGCCAAGGCCAAGACCCAGACCCGATCCACCAAAGACACATCGAATCGATGCCGTTGAGGACTACGCTAATCCAAGCAAGTGGCAGCAATGGGCAAAGTATGGTTCATATCAGGCACAAAAATGGCAGAGCAATGCTAGCAAACAACATTGGAAAATGCCCAACAAAACCAAGTGGTCCAAATGGACGACACCTGCTCCAAAGTGGACAGCTCAATGGACTAATAAAAACTGGCAAAGATCAAGGCGAAATGTGGCTGTCGAATCCCCACATTTTCATGGCCATCGTGATCGAAGACAGTTATTTGAGTTTTTCAGCGGACTCGGCTCGCGGTGCGTATAATATTCAAAATTAAATTAGTCTACAACTAATAAATCTACAACTAAATTAAATTTTTTTTTTTTAGCTATGGAATCAATGTCAAAGCTTGCATTTTACGCACAATATGTGATTCAAAGCGACTTTTACTGCCACCTGGATATTCCATGCTCCAGGATATGCTGCGCTTGATCTTTACGTAAGTTTAAGAAACTTTGTGTTTTTGACATTTTCTAATTATGATCATCTTTTAAAAATAGCATGCCTCGGATCGATGGTTTGGAGGATGATTACACTCGTGTCATGAGCAAAGATTCCGATACCTGTGCCCTGGAGTTAAAGAGCAAGTGTAATATGAATTTACTGATTTGGCTTTTGAGTGGAAAAATGGACAATACATAATTAAGAATAGCACTATTAATTAAAGATATTTTTTAATTTTTCTGACATACAAAGGCTTTTTTATGTGGATATTTTTATATATATCTTGTGCAAAATTGTAGCTGGCATTAGATAGAAACAAAATATAAGAAATCATAAACTCAGCGGTCAAAATTATCTCTCTATATTATATAAAAAATCAGTTTCTTCTATTTACCAATATTAGATGCTTAACCGGCCTAATTTATTACTATTTAACATATATCGGTATTTTAAATGTTAGCCCAAATTTAAAGTAATTCCCATTAAACGATGTCAAGTCTAATTCCAGTTTCGTTCCACGTGCCAAGATAATATTTAAGCTATTTATAATAATGCATTTTAGCAGAGTTCTAGTTGTAAAAATACTACTAATAGTACTAACAAGCTAACAGTTTAATTTTATTTTACTTACTCTTGAAGAAACTTTCTCCATTTTTGGGACTAATATAAAATTGTATTTGTTCAAGAATTTACACCCAATCCCAAATGACAATAGTTGTTATTTAGTAAATTGGCTGATTTGCCCAACCGTAGTTGATTTTATTTGAATATCTCAATCAGTCCATTTCTGTCATGCGATGCGGTCTTTGTGGCTCGGAATTTTGACGCTTCTTCTGTTTGCCTTTGGCGAGGCCAACAGGACAGAGTTAAATCATGTTGTCGAGCGGGTTTTCTCGCGTCAGAAGAGATTTGTGTTGTTTCCGAAGGGATCGAACTTGAAATTCACTGGTTCAATAAGTAAAGGACTGCTGTCCCGCTTTCCAAAGGGTGTATCGATGAACATAGAGCAGGCACTGTACTTCCCAGTGCCTTCAAGTCGTGAGGATGTATATCCAAAACGATTCAGACCCAGAACGACAATAGCTCCCGCGGCCAAGACACCAACAGAGCCTACCTATGTTTGGATCGCTGGTACCGACTGGCGCTATAAGGCAACACCCGTTAAGAAACCTAATCCGATAAGATTGCACCACCGCATCGACTACAGACCGCAGTCGCCGAGCTATGTTGATCCCGCCAAGTGGCAGCATTGGTCCAAATACGGACAGCGTTACGAGAATTGGACATCAGCAGGACCATATTATGAGAAGTATAGCCAACCCGGAAAATGGAGCAAATGGACTACGCCATCGCCCAATTGGAGCAACTATGGGAAACGTTGGCACAGATCCGTCGACTCAAGGGAAGAAGATGAGCCTTATGATCCAGAAATAGCTCCCTATGAAGCTGTTAGTTATCCAGATCTGGAACATTTGACAGACTGGTCTCATTATCATGGACATCGGGATCGCCGTCATTTGTTTGACACATTTGGCGGTTTTAATAAGCTGTAAGATTTGGCATTTTCACTTTAATGTATTACTCAACACAATCATTTCCTGTTATTGCAGCCTCGGCATCGATACCAAATCCTGCATTCTGCGCGCCATCTGCGATAGCAAGCGTTTGCTCCTTCCACCCGGCTACTCTATGCTGCAGGACATAGCACGTCTGATCTTTACGTAAGTAAGTCCATACTCCTTTTGAGCAAGTGTAATTTAAAAACTGCGCTTCCATTTAGAATGCCTACCATATCCGGCGTGGAAGATGACTATAGTCGCATTATGCACATGGACTCGGAGCATTGTGATCGAGTGTTTCGAGATAAGTGCAAATTGAATCTTCTTGCTTGGCTGCTGGGTGGCAAATGGTGACATTTAATAAAACTGACTTTTGACTTTATAAGATGCTATCACTTTATTGTATAAATGGGGCATCCCAAATGGAATGCTTGCACTGCGGATAGAGTACGGCACAATCATCCGTTTGGGAATGCGCTTTGTCGTAGCGGGTGTCTCGATAGGCAACTGGTTCATGGTCCAGTGCCTCGGGTATGGTAAATACAGCTCGCAGTAGTTCGCCAACAAAGCTGCCCGGCTCCTTTTCAACTGATTTTTGTCCCGTTTCGCATAGAGTGCGTAGCACACACTGATGACCATTGTGACCACGTCTGTAAGGTCAAGAAATAATGACCTGGGATTTAATATTTAAAGTCTGAGATGTAAGAGAAAATTCGAACTTACTTATCCAAATACTTTTCGATTCTCTCATACAACTTTTGGCGACTGTTGCGATGATACTTAATCTGTATGCCCTCCATGCTGGTCAGATCTGCATCTGGTACACTTGCGACTCCGCTGCGCCGGTGACGATGATGCGGATTCGCTGCATCTGGGATGCTGCGTTTGCCAAATACCGGATAGATTTTATGATGGCGCTGTGGCTTGGCTTGCGATTTGTTTGGGGCCGGTCTGTAGTAACTGTTCCCGTGAATTTGGTTGTTGGCTGGCCTATAATAGTCTTGTCGCTGGCGCAGTGAGTTCTTCAAGCTATAGCCATAGATCAACAAAGATTTTACCTTCTGAAATACTGATTGATTTTGGATTTACTTACTGCGATGCCAAGGCCCAGTAGGGATATCGTGTGTTCTGTGCCTGACTCCAACGCTGCGCGTATTTATTGAAGGGATTGCGATTGCTGCTCATTGGTCTGCTGTTGACATAGTAGTGACTATCCTTGCGCCTGGCAGGAATGTTGGGTTGTCTGTAGTAGTTGTCCACATGCTGATACGTTGGATGCATGGGTGCGCGAAACACCGGTGAACTGCTGTAGTAGGAATTATAGGTGCCACTATTGACTCCACCTACTCCTCCAGCATTTGACAAGTTGATGTAGTTGGGCTGGTAGCTTTCATTGTTATTGCTGTTGTTGTTGTTGGATGTCGGCTTAGTGGTTTCATCCACGTACGTTATGTTGGACGCAGTGTCATTCCGACTAACGTCTATGGTGCCATCTGCTAGCTTTATCAATAGATTCTCGATGGCTTCGCTTGGCGGCTGACTGGGTAATTCATAGGCGAGGGCAACTGTAATGCCCAGTACCAAATAGTTGGTGTAGTCCACAACGCAAATGATTTCATCGAAAACTATGTGGCGCAAAATAAATGAGGCATGTAATTTGAGTTCGCTTAAGGGGCAAGACCTAGATTCAAGACATACCCATTTGAAAAGAGCTGCCCTCCGGAAATACCAAATAGCGTCGCTTCCTCGACAGCAGCTCTTGAGTTGTCTGCATTGTTTGGCTGGCTGATTCGTTCAGTTTCGCCTCGATGAGCTGCTCAAAATCGGAGCTGCCATCGTTACCAACATCGTTGCCTACATTCAACAGTGGCCTAAACGTTGGCAGCTCAATGTCTTTGCCGGTTTTCAGTAATTCATCTCCTTGGCAAACGTCTATGCAGCAGCCCACCGCCAACAGCAACAGCAGCAGCAGCAGCGGAAGCATCAGCAAACAATCAACTGGAGGCTTGTGTCTTGTTTTGCTGTTGATGCACATTTCCTACACTTGCGGTGAACGCGTTCTCCAAACACAAACTGCCACTCAGAGGAGTTACAATATGCTGTTCCAAAACCAAACCGTCGAATGCCAATAACAAAAAGCTGCGCTTAGTTCTTGATCGGGCTGTTAATTGCGGTCAGTTTTAGTTACCCCCGCGCGTGACTTCCCCTCACCAACCTCTTCCTGTTTGGCAGCTACTCGTCGCCGAAAACTTTTACAAGTTTGTCTTTTCCCACTTTTCCCTTTATATTCTTCATTAGTTTTCACACTTTTCGTCTATGGCTTTGCAGCACAGAACGGGGCATATCAGACTATTGAGATACTGTTTAAAAATATAATATTTTTCAGTTAGTTTGTTTAACAGTATTTAAATATGTGGTGTACATTTTTTTTATATAATTTTTCGCTATTCATATGAATTTACTCTTGAAATGCTTATGTGTTATTGCACTATATAACATATAAATAGAATAATAAATATAAATATATATATAATATTTTATTCTACTCCAGTTAACACTTTACAGCTGCTGAGCACTTGGCTAGTCGCCTATGCCACACTGCAGTATTTTCCGTTTTATTTTTTGCCCCGTTTTGTTCTGAGAAGCATTCCGCCTTTGTTTTGTTTTTGTTTCGTGCATTCATTGGTCTATTTAAAGGGTCAAATTACATTTTCACGCTGCCAACTTTCATGAACCAAACTGGAACGTTCTGCGTTCTTCGGATAAACCTTATTGGCTATTCAGCTATTTATATTGTGTATAGAATATAACTAAGTCAAAAGCGTTAAATATACATATTTTTCTGGTGATACACTGAGTACTAGGATGACATACATACATAGAGTTTTGAAACCTTGAGTCAAATGCATTTAGTTGACCTACCAAGAATCGCACACAATTTTAATAAGATGTCTTATTTCTCTGAGTGTGTGAGATGGATTTTTTGGCCCACAAGCGATTAACAGATATAATGTATTTAATATACTGAATATTGAGCATTCGTTTTGTAACTCGTTTGAACAGAAAGTTAAGTTATTTGCTTAATTTAAAAATATTAATCGGATATGTCTGATTTTTATCATTTTGTATGAATTTTTTGTCCATAAAGTCAGCAGCTAATTTTAATGAAGGTTATGTGAAATGTTTATAACTACAGATTTGATAATAAATACAAAAATGGTACGACACAAAATATGATCAGACATATGTTGATTCAAAAACAAATTGAAACCTTCATCAATATTTATATATTTTTTCTTTATTCCAGCCAAAATGTGTGACTGCAATCACTGTAAATTTGTCGACAGTTGCCGCGCTCCTGATGCGCTTCCAGATAATGCGGTGAGATGTGCTTCAACGAATCACCAGCCATGTTGCTGCTGGGCAATTGAAAAATGGCCGAAAGTAGCTCCATAATAAAGCTCTGCGGCTCAGCTGTCTCTCCCGATTCCCTGTCCATTCGCTCATGTCTCTGCGCCGATTCGCAAATTGCCCGCTGAATGCAGGCGGTGCCGTTGAGTTGACGCCTGTGTAAAGCAGTTAAGGACAGTGGGTAAATTCTGCAACATATTGGACACGACTCCACTTACGACTTGTACAAGCGTTCGATCTTGCCAAAGAGAAGTGCTCTTGAGCTGAGATGAGCCCGCAAGTGCATTTGCGCGATGAAGTCATCATCCGCCTGGTATCCATCCACGTCACGTCGTCGTCGTCGACGTCGTTTTCCAAATACCGGATAAATGTGGTGCTTCGGTGGTTTCTGCAGCACCTGTTGTGGCCGCTGTGGGTAACTATAGCTGTTGTATTGCGGACTGAGATTTAAATAAACAATTAGACAGCGGTTAAAATAGGCTTCAATAATTTTGGAATATGATACAAAGAAATTCTCCTGCTTATTAGCAAATAATCAAATACGAAAATATTTTACTTATAAATATTTTTAAATAGCAAGTGAATTTAAGTTGTTATAATAATAATTTAAGTATTGTTGTTAAATGAAAACTCATATATTATATCTAGTAAATAGTTGTATAGTTAGTTGCTCAAAACATTTTAAGGATACTAACAAAATTTTTCTATCATTTAAAAAATATATTAAATTCGTAATTTAAAATGGTCAACTTTTTAGAAAAATATAAATAAAATATTCGCCAATTAGTTTAAGAAAGTTTCTCATTGAAATAAATGATTAATATGTGATCCATACCGCTTGGCCAATTGCTCATAGGTGCTCCATTGTTGCTGTTTTTCACGCCAATTTAGCTGGACTCGGTCTTTGTTGCGCTGCCACCAATTGTCTGACCAGTTGTGAGCATTGCCACGTATTGGCTGTGGCACAGATGCGGCGGGGGTAGCCGGAGGAGTGTCTGTCCACTGTGGTAGCTTTGGTATTGACTGTCGCGCATGCCAATTAGTCGGCCTCCCCCCATGCTGTTCTCCATTAGGCGAATTTGCATAAGCGTAAGTGCTCGGTCCGCTGTGGACATTCGAATAGTACGCATAACTGTGTGCATTGGATGCATATGACGAAGCAGGAGATGGAGCTGATGCTGGTTGTGCGTGCATTGCCTGCCAATTAGTGGTAGCCTGTATGATGCTGTCCCCGTTGCTCGGCACACTGTCGTTGCGCCGCACCGTGCCCAGAGTGCCATCGTTTAGGCGGGTGCGCAGGTTCTCCAAAATTTCGCTGGGCGGTTTGCTGGGCAGCTCCCAGGCGACCGCACATGTGATTCCAAGAATGGCGAAATTGGTGTAGTCCACAATGGGTATGATTAAATCAAAGACCAACTGAAATGAGCTGCCCTCGGGAAAGAGCAAATACCGTTTCTGGCGATGCAGCAACAAAAGCTGTTCACGCGATGCATTTACCGGGTGTGGCATTAAACCACCTTCTTGAGCGGATTTCCTCAAGTTATATGATTCATTCATGTTCATTTGAGTGTTCAACATTCTTTTACTCTGATTTAGCACCAGTAACAAAGCAATGCCAATTGCACAGCCAATTAAAATTATAATTTTTCTAACCATTTTTAGGCGTCACTTATGATTAGCATGACAATCACAGCCTGCGACTGCTGTTGGTAATGAAATTGATTTAAAAAAAGACACATACAATTTTCAATCACTATTAAACTTAATATAAATTTAAATTCCGAGCTTAGAAAAATTAGTCAAATACTCAAATTTTAATGTAGGCCACTTTGTGCCTTGAAAACGATTTTTAATTAGGTCCGTAATAAACTTAATTACATGTGTGCATATATGTTCAATATATTAAATTTTTTTGAATCCCCACTTAAAATACTTTAAATGAGGCGCCAAATTTTCCTTGTTATTTATGCGCACGCGGACAAGGACACACACCACACACACACACTGTCACAATATGCATATTTTCAATTTTGTGACATCACGCGATTTTTGCTGGAATTGTCAATCATGCGTTTAATTAATGCAGTTTTCAACAGCCAACAATGAATGCAGAGTTACATTTTGGGAGGTGGCCAAAAGCTGTCAACGTGTCCACAATTAAAACGCGTCCATTTCCGAAGCCTCGAGCGAAATTGGACACAAAATTTATGATGCAGATAATTACCATTAGAGGCGACGAGTTGTGCACGGATCGAATTTTCAGATGTTTTCGATAATATTCGATAGTAACTTTTTTTTTTTCGTTTATACCATTAACTGTCAGAGCTGAACTGATACGACGGACAACCGCGCATAGTGTCCGACATTCAAGCGACTCTCCGGTTGCCTGCTCGGTTAGTTGGTGTCAGCAAAGTTTAATTGTCCAATTAGCACTCAATTGAGTATCGTTAACTCGTTTTTGTGTCGCTAAAAGAGGCATTTAAAGGTGCAAAATGCGCCCTCCGCGTCATAAACTGTTTGATAACGATCTAATGACCAATGCTATGTGATGTAGCCAGATATATTCAGGTATGCTTAGTATTTGTTTTTGGACCATCAGCTAAACTCGGATTTATGAATTTATTCTAGAAAATCTAAATATAGTTTGCTTTGGTAGTTTACGCTCCTCATATAAAATCGAATGTGTGAATCACGAATTTATAAACCTATTTTTTTTAAGAAATTCTTTAATGTACTACAACAATTTCAATTTTATATTTAGGCTAACTAAATAAACACAGGTCAAAAGATGTTTAATTCGTTATTTAATTCGATATATATATATAATCTCGTTAGAATTGGATTATAGGTAGTCCAGTCTGCTTTGGAGCTCGAATCAATCATATTAATGAGTATTTAAAGCAAATAATAATCGTTTGTATACAGCTTTATACATTTATTATGAAATATATGAGGTATTACGTAGAATTACGGATACTATTCAAAAAACTGCAATTTAATTGAAATTTGTAGTTTGGTACTTGTCTTGTCTAAATTGAAATTTGATCTGAACACATATTGAAGTTATGGTAAATAATACAAAAGCTAGGATTGTTCAGTTTTAAACTAAACTATTTGGTGCTGCTTGAAGACCTGTGCAAATTGCATTTCACATTTGCCCTTTGGATGGCATAAACACACAGACAATCAGCACATCCTTTCAACTTGCCACCCACGGCAATTATCACTCATGTAGTTTATCCACAGTACTTTACACACACACACACACACACACACAAAACCCACATAAATTTAAATTTAAGCAAATTTTCAAATGCTTTTGGTGTGCCTTTAGTGTTATACGTTTTTTTCCTTTTTGCTAATTTTTAGCAAGTTGAACTGTAAACAATGTCAGCATTGCAACCAAATGAAAACAAATGCAGCAAACAAAACACATTGCGCCGCTGCGGGTTACATTTGTGGGGTGTAGTTTTGGGTGTAGTTCTGGGTGTAGTTCTGGGGGCTGTCGTAAATGTTTGTATTAGTTGCTGCTGGTGCTCAGAAACTAACGAACAAGCAGTTGCAGTCGCAGTCGCAGTCGCAGTCGCAGCAGTGGCAAAAATTTTCATGCAAGCATGCAAAACATTTGTCAAATGTAAATTAGCAACGGGAACTGGGTTGGGGCAGCTGTGGGTGCTGCTCCTCTTGTTTTGCATAGCAGTGGTGCACGAACGGTGGCTAGTTAGTTCCCCCGAAACTAAGCGTATAAAATCGCATATAATGCCCGCAGGCACTGCACCGAGACGTGAATGTTGCCGGCAAGCAAACGTATGCAAGCTGTGGGGGGGGGGGGGGGGTTTGGAGGCCTTGCATTTTAAGCGGGTTACCGATAAAAGGGTGTATGTAAAAGTACACACACACACTTACACACACACACTCACACACACACTGTACCAAAATACACGACGGCGCAATATTGCAGTCAAATTCGGAACACTAAACATGCCCCATTTCCGTTCCCCAATTTCAGTTCTCATTCTGAAACTAATTTCTTCTATTGTTCCCAATTATCGCACACGGCGTACAAATACCGCGTTTTGCTTTTGGATTGCAACAACTTTTGCATGCCACATGCCACACCTAAGACACTCGACACCCAACGAAAAAGTACAAGTCTAACTTTAATAAGCGCCATTGTTTTTTGTTGTTTTTGCCTATTTGTTCAACGGGAAGCTGCCCACAATGCGTATGAGCAATTTACATGTCGTGTGTCAGCTGTGCCTTTCTCCATGTGTACTCTTGTGTGTGTGTGTATGTGTGTGTGTGTATTTGTGTGTGTGGAACATTGTATTATATGTGCTCTCTGAAGCGCATTGCTCGCGCAGATAAGAAAATTGTTGGAAATTAGTTAGAATTTGGAGTTTTTAACAGCAAACTTTGTAATCATTATTTCTGTGCATAACCCTTTAGAATATCAAAACGAAATTGAATCAATTGTCTGTGAGCGCTGATTGAATTAAATAAATAGGTTATGTTTCTCTTATAAAATTAAAGTAATTTATGTGTATGCATAGAAATAATATACAATAAATATTAATTTTAAATTTTAAAAAATATTTAAATTCACTTATTCTTAACTTAAAGTTAAATACAAAAAAAATTGTTTACATATTATTTTAATTAAGTTCTTAAAGATATTTTAGTTTATGTAACAGGTCTTAATTCTTTCACATTTTAAGCAGAATAAACTACGATTATATTTATAAAATAAAATTAAATAAAACAAATATACTTAAAGCTGTAAAACATAATTAACTGACAAAGTTCGGTAAATATTTTTCAAGTCAGCAAACTGGATAGACATTTATTTATTATCATTTACATTTGGGTCAATGTGAAAATGACAAACATCAAATGTTGCATATTGTAACAATAATAAATAAAAAATTCTTCTAAAATGTAGCAGTTGTTTTTTGTATGCCTTAAGTAAACAATTACCAATGCAAACCTGAACTAATTCCAATTGTGTAGCGACTCCAAAAGCATGTTTCATCAATTAGCAGCTCCATTTTCAAGTCCAATGAACCAGGTAAGACTTGAAAGCGTTTACACCTAGGTGTTAGATAGAGTCCGTACTCAGAATTGGAGCGTTCAATGAACTGCGCTAGTTAACGGTATTTCATCATAATCTTGTAGAGAAATGTGGCACAGTTGATGAAACGGATTAGCGCCTTGGGTAAAGCACTCAAAAGAAATTAGCAAAACGTTTGCGATTCATTTGATTAAAATGGAGCGTAAAAGTAAGCGAGACCTGAGGACGGCGCCGGTGACTGCAAAATGACTCTGACTGGGATTGAGATTGGGACTGTAAACTTGACTCGCATTTCATTTCGGGGCTACTTCTGTCAGTCGCCAGTGCTTTAATTATGTCAAATTCGCGATGTTTGTCTGCGACTTGTTGTTGTTGTTGTTGTTGTTGTGCTGTTAGCAGCAGGCAAATGTCAGCAGCTAATTAGAGAGAGTGAGTCAGAGGCGTGGCGCAAGTCACTCAATGTCATTCAGCTTGAGGATAGTCTTTGTCGCTGGTACAGGTTACCAGAGTCCCCAACTCCCAGCGAGGGATGTGTTGACTATGACGAAAACGACTGAAGATGTCGATGCCACTTCAGAGCTCGCCTAACCAACTGCTGCTGCTGCTGGTGCTGCTACTGCTTGGCCTTGTCATCATTTGCATAAGAAATTTATCTCTATGAGTAGCTAATTGGGAAATTGCGACATGCCCTCGAGCCTCATGCCGAATGCCTCAAGCCAGCTCCCTGACCACCCACTTACAATTTCAACAGAAGGGCTGAGGAAATCTTAGCACGTTAGTTTTATTACACTAATCCTTGAACTAATTTAGAGAACGAAACATTGCTGCTTTTCAACTTGGTATTTCATAATGAATCTGAGGCATATTGGCCTTAACAATGATAATAATTCAAATAGAACTACTATAAAACTTGAATAAAAAACAATTCCACGTGATATAAATACCGAAATTAAAATAATTATCAACATTAATTTACATAAATAAATATATAAATAATTCTCATATTTAAAATAAAACTCTGGCATATCGATATAAATAATGCTAATGATTATACATAATCAAGTACTGTGAATATTGAAAAAACTTAATAATATTTAATTAAATAAATAAATATACAAATAATAAAAATACACATCATTTTCATTTCCAGAAGAAATTTTATTCCATTTTTTAAATGTGAAACAGAATTAATTCATATTAAAATTCTATGCTAATTTACCGACAGTTGATCATTTTATATTCAGATAGTATTTGAATTCCAGAAAACGACTTTATTGAAGTGGCCAGTATTGTGAGAACGGTAAATATCATTTGACTAATTGCGAATACGCTCAGTGTGATATTATAGTCAGCTTAATTTGCATGTGCACGCAGTATAGCCGCAAACTCAATTGGCTAACTGAGCTCATTAGTACCAACCGTCTGCTGCCCCCACTTATCCCCATCATCGGTTAGAAGGTATATAGTTGTATATATATATATTAACAGCTTGCAGGCAATATCGATGCACTGTCATTTGTTTGCTTTCTCGCTCCAATTGCTCGATAATGAGTGAGGCCAACTAAATTAAATTAATTGCACATTTTAATTGAGAACGTATCAAATCAATTTGCAACACAGACGGCGATTAATGAATAAATACAACCAGATCAGGGACTGCTTGCCACTTGCCGTGCAGGTGTTGCGGAATTGGCTGTAAATTTAACATTCTTGGAACCTTGAATGTCATTAAATTGTCGAAGGCGTGAATCCGGGTGCGCAATCTGACCGACAGGATAAATAAAATAATCGTCAAGAACGATGGAACTGAGTTGCAATATTAATAAAAAATAACAAACAAATTACTTCGTATTTAATTTCACATTTAAACATGTATTGTCTATTTAATTGAATATTTTGAATCTATTAATCGATTTATCGATTTTCCATTTTATGCAGACCTTATAATGGAAGCAGACTCCAAATATTCATGCTAGAATTTTTCCTCAGTTTATTGCTTTGTTCATAAGGATTGCCAAATTAAGCACTTCTCAATAATAAAATATATAAAACATTCAAAAAGTATTTTATGTTTTTCCAATAGACTAACTTTCCAAATTCCAGAATGCATTCTATCTTCTAAATATCGAAGAGGAACCCTAATCACTCTGTCATATACAGAATCAACAATAATAATATATTTTGTGCTTTGATGTTAAAATTATTGCTTTAAACGCTTTATTCAATATAAAGATTTATTATTGGCTTTTAACTCATGGATAAATATTATTTATTTTCAATGGGAAATTAATTTAAAATTAAAATTTTGTTGCTGCAATTTATGAAACAAAAGGTTGTATTTCATGTTAATTGCTTTTTGATAACCAGTATATGAATATAAAATAAAAATTGAAGTTGATGGTTTAGAGTTAAAAATAATATTATATTATTTAAATTTGTCAAATTTTCCCTGCCAGTTCTTTTCACTTATGTATACCAGTTTTTCCGCAATTCGGTTTGTTTGTACAAATTAAACAGTGACCAGTGAAAAAGCAAGCAAATATTATAAATGCTCAAACTGTGAGCTGATGGCAAAATGTGTAGCTTGGAATTGGAATGAGAATGGGAATGCAGCTGAAATTGAAATTTGAATTGGATGTGGGTTTGGCACTCTGCTGCGGCAGCAATTTCTCAAACAGCAAGCATAATTATTACTTGATTGAGGTTGCATATATAAGTGTGTGGGTGCATACCACAGTGCCTGTGGGAAAGTGCAAAGTGTCACCCACCACTCAGAAGCGGAAGGTCTCCGTAAGCGCAACAAACTTGGAAAGTGCAACACCAACAAAAACAGCAGCAACTGCTACAGCAATTGTGTAATAACAACAAATTGACTGCATGAATGTGAGTGTATGTGTGTGTGTGTGTGTGTGGGTTTGTGTGTGTGTGGTGCATGCGTGCGTGTAATTTATGTTTTCAACTTAATTAAAGTTAATTTTTAATGCTGGGCGTGAACGACAGGTTTGCGGGCATGGGCATGCCAACTGCCTCAAAGGCGCTCGCAAACATTTTAACAACACTTGGCATTTCATGCTGGTGACATTAAGCAGCAACATCAGCAGCAGCAGCATCAGCAGCAGCAGCAACTGCAGCAGCAGCTACAGCTGCAGCAGCAACAGCAGCCACAACAACACCAACAACGACTGCAACTTTTGTCATGCAATGAGGTCAACATTGAGCGCCGGCACAAAAAAAAGTATGCTATAATTTTTTCTCATCTTGGTTTTCTGTTTTGCTCAGCTGTTTAATAAAAATGCCAATTAAATGCATGTTGCCTGTGCTGCAATTAAAAAAAAGGTCACCTGCAAATGACACAGCTTAATTATAAATAACAAAACACTGACAACGCCAAAAACAGCAACAGCAAAATAAAAAAAGCGATCATTAATTAATTGAGAATTAAATAAAAAGCGCATGAAGTGGATAACTGTGGAAAAGCTACTTACAAGTATTAAAATGTATTAATATATTGTCACACATTTTTGTTATATTAATCACAAGTCTTATTACAGTATATATAAATTTCTATCTGCAATTAAAAACTGTTGTATTTTAAAAGTTTTTCTCTATAAAATATCAATCAGACATCATCAGTATATGGCGAAATGCTGTCGAAGCTCAGGGGACAGTGGCTGTGTAAGATCTGCTGGCAGTTCTCTTCTCTCAAGTAGGGCATATGATGTTTCTCGTGATCCTCGAGGCTATTAAAAAGAGTCAAATAATGCAATTGAGGTTTTACAAATACTATAATAATTATAATATGTATATCTACTAAATTATAACCAAGTTCAGACTATGATCCGCAGCTAACGCTAGACAATATGTGTTCAGCTTACAGCCTTAGCCAATAAAACGTTTTCGATCTTTCAGATCATAAACTAGCTTTTGGATGTTCTTTATGATCTGCAGAGTATTATGCATTTTGTTACATACTTTTGCACGTCTTCATAAGAACCGTTTTACCCTTTTACCCAAGCAGGGCATACAAATAAGTCAGCTTGACTGAAATTCCAGTGGCATGTGTTCTGGCAATTGAAATTATGACAAGCGTTCGGAATACTTGGTGAAATCAAACTAGTTGGGCTTATAGCAACTATTACCATTGCCCTGCTAATTGCTATAAGTAACCCAGTTCTAATCAAAATACTTGATCGCTACAGATATTTAGAGATAACGATTTCAAGAATGGATGGACACTGCCAGTGTTCAAAATCTGCGAAGCATCAATCTGCTAATCATTTTTACATGTATATTTAAGTATGTTTCAAAATGATAAAGTAAAGCTTAGAACTGATTTTAAAATACTATTTTTCTATCGCAATTATTGTTAAAAATAAATTTACTAAATACTCACCTAAATATTAATTTAAGCAATTTGAACAGCATTCCGCTTTTGTGCTGGGCCTTATCAACATCTAAAATCGCTGTACAAAATGATTTTAACAAACAGGCACGTCCATCAAAGCCATGGCTAAGTGAACGAGCCGCGAATGAGACGTTGAACTAATCCATAAGGTTTATATAGGACTTACCCATCTAAAGCAGATTCCAGTTTTGAAAACAAATCACGTTTGAAAAAGATGCGGTTGCTTTTACGCTGATCTTTCTGGTCAGGAAATGGATAATTGGCACGGAAACCATAACCATAGGAGAAGAGTGTATTGATTCTAAGTATATTGTTCTTGCCATTGGTACGCCACTGGAAAAAAAAAAATTGTTAAATTTAAAAAAATTGCGTCTTACAAACTATAACTGAAACTGTGCACAACCCACCGACATACGTGACCCCTTGGTGAACTCCAGGTAGCGCTTGCCACGCCGCAGTATCCTTGTTTCATTGTTAGCTGTCAGTTCGGCGGAATTGTCATAATGCATGTCAAAGCTGTTGCTATTGTTGTAATGACTGTGGGTGTCGACGAGAGTGTTGTGACTGGCACTGGAACTGGGAGTGAGAATGGGAAGGGAACTGTGGGCAGGCACAGCATCAGAAACCGCAACGAAGCTGTCAGCACATTGGACGACATTTAAGCACATCCAAAACAGAAGCATCTTCAGCAACAGTCGCATCATCGTTACAGCTGATTGGTTTGCTGACGGGCAAATCAAGGAGTAGCTGCTTTGGCATTTATGTCTATCAAATCGATTGCTAGTTAATTCACTGCCCGTTGACATCATCATACAAATATTACGTAGAACTTAACGATCCACAAACTTCTTTTGTAATTTTACACCATTTGTTGTTTACATCGTTTTAAGCCCTTTCAGCAACCGGTTCGCTGTGGCTTCGCTTTACTTGTGCGACGCGCTTCGGTCCAGTTTTTCCTGGTGACTGATTTGGCTGGTCCATTTCATCTGTTTGACATAAATACGGGTATGAACCAGTCCACCAACTTGAGCCCAGTTATGGCAAACAGACAAACAAACAATCAAAAAAAACAAACAAAAGCAACCATCTGAGAAGTCGTTGTCCTCTGCTGTTTTTTGTTGTCTTCATTTTTGTCGTTTGTTTATTTACTTATTTATCCCATTGTTCCGTTTTCTGACACCGCATGTCTCTATTTCTATTTCTATTTCTATTTGTATTTTTACATTTGTGTGTGTTTCGTTCTATCTTCATTTTTATTTTCCTGCCAACTGTCTTTGGACCATAAGAGCCGGACATGACATCGACTTGTTAACACTTTTTTTTCTATCATTCATCACGCTTCTTGAGTTGACATTAAGAATTTACGAAGCGAATCTGGGGCACAGTCACGCAATAGATAAGAAATTTGAATCAAGCATGAATATAAAAAAACTTTGCCCACCTAATTAATCCATATATGATGTGTTGCTTTAGTTCAGGCAGTTCTTCTTATAATACAAATTTGAAGTCTGTGCCATCCGTTCATTTTAGAAAAAAAAATTTAAATTATATTTTTAAATTTCACGCATTTTTTATTACTTTCTAACTATTACAGATTTTTTTTATTAAACAATAAATAGACTAAATATGCAATATAGTAAAGAATATTATTTTATAGGGAGCTAAGCTACAAATATGAATGGGTAGTTACATCAATCTATCTTAGCTAAAATAAATTTAACTGAAATAAAATAAATATGTTTAATTTTAGATTTATATGTATTTTTTGCTGTCTTAAACTCTCAGTTACTAAATCCATTCATATATAAATAGTTAGTTACTCAAAATAAATTTGAGCATATGTTCTTTTATTTTCCCATTTATAATGACAGCAATATATTGATGAATCATGTACATCATTCTTGATAAATAAGAGTTTTCAGTACACATGTATTATTGCTCAATAAAGCCACACATCATTAAATTGTACTGGCTCAGCTGCACAGTTTATTAGACGATTTATGTGCATCCATTTCAGGGCTTCCACAGAATGAAAATGGGTTTTCAAAGAAAGACTTCTAATAAAATAAATATATAACATAATGTATTTTTCCTCTAGCTTGGTTTTTCTTTTCTTTTTTTTTATCTCAAAATAAAACAAAATTGTAAGAATTTCGAAAAAAATGAGTTGTATGTCAGCCCTGGAATATTGTGTAGACGGAAAGTTTTGCAGCGCTTAAATGCTCCATTCAATTTTCACTCAACTGTCACGTCAAGCAATTTTCCGGGCTTGTTGATTGAATTAAATTTGGAGAAGTTGGCCAAATGTTTTGTTGTTGCTTCTTGTTCTTGTATTTCTTTTCAATTAAATATTGTTCGGGATTTGTGCAGGTCGAGGCGCCAGACGGCAACGGATAACTGACACACATCCGTCAGCCACAGTCAGGCTAATTCAACCTCGTTCAGCTCCAGTTCCACACACACTGAGGCAGACAACGCCTCTCGACATGCCACTGATTGAGCACAATGGGGTGCACGAAAGCCGATTGGGGTGCAGATGGGGAAGGGAAAGTTGAGAAAAATGAATCGCCATTTATAACCTGTTGGCAACAAGTGAGCGGAGTGCACCGCCTAATGGGACTGATAGGTAAACGGCTATTAAAACAATTTCATAAGACAATTTTGATACGACAAATTTATTTGGCATAATAATTTTTGGGCGGCGTCGAGTACTTTCCAAAGGCCAGCTCGAGCAGTGAAAACTGACAGTCGTATTGCCGGTCACAATCAAAATTATGGGCATGTCTATAGGCATTATCATAGTGTAGAATGTCCGAATTTTGCTCTATCTCTCGTTTAAAAATACGTTGCTTGGGCAGACTGCAAGACAATCAAAATACAGAATGAAAAAGGAAATAAAGTCAAGTAGTTACTAGTTTTATTATTTTATTTTCTTTTTTATTATTTCGGATTACCTGAAAATCGAGCGCAGCATTTCACCCACCATATTCATCTTGTTGCGCTGAAAATACTGCCGACTCTCGCAGAGCGTTCGTAAAACGCAATCGCGTCCATTGTAGCCCATGCTGTAAGTAGATAAATCTTTGTAATAATATATTGGCTAAAACTGCAAATATAATTTCCACTTTGGCTTATGGAACAAGTGCATAAAAGCAATCTTTGTTTGAACAGCGTTCTGCAATTTCTATTTCTATTTTATGATAAATGGTTTTCATGCTGAAATGTTATTTTAGGCACATAGAGAAAAGCTACCTTTACAAACCAATAAGAGGGAGTTTAATTATGTCTGTAAATCATAAAAGTATTAGAAAAATTAATAACACAGAAAAGTGAGTAAATAAATATTAAATAACTGTGTAAATAAAAATTAAACGATTAAGAAAAATTGTTGTAAAGGTTAAAAATGTTTGACAATTAATAAATAAATAAAAATAAATTTATTTTGAGTTTCCGTTTTTCGAAATAAAAATGTCATTATTGATATTATAATTTATATTAGTAATATATAAAATATATAATACAAACTATGTTAAAGTTAATTATATGATTATCGCTGCATATTAACACAAATTACTTGTCGACAATGGCTTCAATATCCTGATAGATAATGCTTCTGCTGCGACGGCGTAAATATGTTACCGTAATTGGATGCCGTGAGAAGCCATGCAAGCTTTGCAGGACCCACGTGTTATTGGGTAGATCGTATGCAACGCCCCAATTGAGGGCGAAAGAATTGTATCCATAGTTGGGATTACCGATGATGCCAACAGTGAAACACACAGAAACCTGATTATTAAAAATTTGCACGAAATCAGAGATGGTATTCAGTCCCCACGCTGACAGTGACACATACGGTGAACGAGGAACCCTCGGGAAAGCTGAGATATCGCTTGGGTCGGCTCAGTAAGCGTACCGGGGGCGGAGGGACACCAGCGGTTGATGGTGCAGTTGACAGAGAGGATGTCTTTGCACGTTCCATCATAGTCATCAATGTTGGCGGTGACCATAAATCATTGTTTTTATCGTTGACGCGGCGAGTTGCTGCAAGTGCTGCAAGTGCAGCATTCGTTTTATGGCTCATGAAACTGGATGGTTTCTGGTGCAGTTGCGTGACTGCATTTGTAGCACTTGTCCTTGCAATTAAATCGTAAATCAAAAACTTTACAACAATTAAACGATAATTAAACAACACGAAATGCGCGTAAATCATGGCCAACGACTACGTGCAACACGCGTCAATGCTACGAATGCAACTGCCACAAGATATCTGCACCTTAGCGCCAAGAACCGTTGCACAAAGAGTATTGCCCAAGTGCAAATGTGTCAATCGGCAGTTAGTGTGCGGAACTCGGAGCCAAACCACTTTAAGCAACGAGCAGCGAACAGCGAACAGCAACAGCCGTCGTAGTCATAGTCACGTTTACATGGCCCAAACAGACCGCACACAGCCACAGACACACACACATTCATACACAGAGTCGCATACAATGCCAAACATACCCACACAGCAGACAAACAGACAGTGGGCTGTGACATGCCCAGACAGTTTCTGCAGTTTAATTGAATTGTCTGCATTGGGTGTCTGCTCCCAGTGGCATCCACCTGGTGGACGCCGATGCATGGGTCTAACGGGCAAAAAAAAAAAAAAAACTGAGCGCCTGTGCCAAAGTCAAAGATTCCGCCGACATCGGCGATGAAGATCTATGGCTTGATTGCCAGTCAATTGATGGAGTTGCAGGCAGTTTTGTAGCCTGTATTATTTAAACTTTAAGAGTTGCACTTTTGAACTACCTTTGAACTACTACTGCAAGATAATAATAATAATTATATTTTTAAACTATTTTTGCATATATTTATCAATTAAAAGTCGTTAAATTTGATTTAAAGCTTTTCGAACCAATATTATATATTTGGAATATTCGAAATCACTCATAAGACGCTTTTGGCTAAAAATAATATATAAATAATTTATTTAACATTAATTGAAATGTAGAACACATTTTCTGAATGAGTATAAGTTGACCAACTGATAAAAATGGCCATGTTCTCATATCTGGTATGAAAAGCAATGCTCCAGCACAGTGTCTGTGTCAGCTATAATGTCGATTTCTGGAAATGTTGAAACAGGTAAGCAAACAAACAACTTCATTAAGCCCACGGGGCATACAACGCACACATTCATATCTCCTGTGTATGTGGGTGTATGTGTGAAATACCTGGTTGACCCATTAGAAAAACAACAGTCTCAAAGCTGGGAGCAAGAGTCAATGGTACAATTGGCAGACATCGTTTGTGGGCGCTAAGCAAATCAGGCAATCGAATCGAATCGAATGGAATGAAAACAAGCATAAAACAGGGCAAATGCCAATCCCAAGATGAACACGTGTATTAGATCCGTGCAAAGGTCAATGGGACAGCCACGAAAATAGACGGCAAAAGTTAAAGTCAAATTGCCTAGCCAAAAACTTCTGATGACCACTTGAAGCTTAGCAGCCACTGCAAATGACGCACAAATAGTAGTCCAAAGTTCTTTGATTACCATGACAATGTGCATACACACACATTTACAATAAATTTGGGTGTGTGTGTGTGAGCATATCTGTATCGGTTTGATAAGGTAAGGACATTTTCCAGATTGAATGAACCAGATACCCAAGCCAAATGGGCACAAAAAATTCGTATGATATCCATATGCAGATGTCATTATTTCGAAGGCGTCGCAGATAATTCACACCAATTACGGAATATTTTGTTAGGCATATTCTTTTTGGTGGGGTCAATATTAAAGTTGGGTACGCAGTGGCAATAAGACTTTTCGGATATTAAACTATTTCCGAAGCATACAAAAACCCAATTTAAATGCTAATATAAAATACCAACATTTTATTATTATGCCAGCCGCACGCATTCACACTCACACTCAAACAAACACACGTACACACACACAGACGCGTGGAGGCACACACAGAATGTTGCAGAGAGGATAAAGGAGAAGCAGCTCCAGGCCCTAAGAGGGACGACCACTTGGGCTGTGCGAAACTTATCTTGGCATGCCCGCACTGTGCGTGAAAAGTCAAGTGGCTGGGTTGATTTTGGCAGTCACATTCAAAACATACAAACTAGCAGACGTGTAGATAAAAGATATATATATATATGTATGTATATATATAAATAAATATATACATACATATATATAAATATATATATATATACATAAGTGTGAAATGGAATAGTGAGTCCATTCATATATAAACACACAACTCAGCAGGCACACTTGAAGCATTAATAGTAGCTACATATGATTGTCGTATTGGGCTACTTATTTCGATGCCTATCCATAAATGCAAATATATATTACTTATGCTATTTAAATACCTTAACGTATAGAAAAATATCATAGACTTCCTCTAGCTTATATTAATTGATGGGTTAAGGCTTACCTGTCTATCATTGTCTCCAAGTTCCCGTAGAGGTCGCGTCGATGCCTGCGTTTGATTTTGGCTTGGGCCGATCCGGGTTTCTTTGTATTCCAGCCATGAGCATTGTTTAACACCCATGTAATGTTTGGCAAATCGTAAGCAATGCCCCAATTTAGACCAAAGCTGAGATACAATAAGTTGGGATTGCCAATGACGCCTGTGGTCAGACACACAGCGGCCTAAGTTGGTAAAGAATTTGGCTTAAACTATACAAAAAGTTGGCTGGCTTTTGTGTGTGTGTGCTGTGTGCGTTGTGTTGACTTACAGATGCAGACGAACCAACAGGAAATGCCACAAATCGCTTACTCCTCGAAAGCTTACGCTGCGACAGTGGCATCATTGAAGTAGCATGTGGTGCCAATTGTTCAACTGTTGTTTCCTCAGCATTTGCCTGCGAGACATTGTTGACTTGGGTTCCGAAGATCGTATGCGCCTCAATGGGCACTGCCAGTTGCGGCGCTGTGGCAACCACATCCAAAACATCACTCTCTGATGTGGCATCCACAGATATCTCGCCATGGCAATGGCCCAACAGCAGCATCAGCGGCAGCGAACGCAGCCAAGTTGTTGACATATTCTGGCTGGCTACTATTTAACAACTGAATCAAAAATTTGGTCTTTCATTTTGATTTCAGCTTTTGATTTACCATTTCTACTGATTTGTGTGTTAATTAAATTGTTTTGACAACAGATTAAAAGTTTGACCTAATTTTAAATTCTTGATTTTGTTTTCTGCACTCACAAAAAAAGGGGAATTTTATAAAGAAGATTTTTTAAACGGAAGGGGCAATTTTCCAAAATATGTTTTTTTTTTACAATTCCTCTATTTTCTACACTTTTCCAAAATTTTCTGTTGAGTATTTTTTTTTTGATTGGACAATAAAGTTATTAAAAAAAAATATTTAATTCCACTACAGTAAATTCAACTTATAAATAATAAGAGCAAATAACTTAAAATACGATATTTATCAGCATTGAGTGAAAGTTTAATGACATTTACTTTTGGATAGAATATTCATTAAAGTAAAATTGGCATATGTTAAGAAATATTATTATATTATGAGGATTATTGACTTTCTGAAATGATTTTGTATAATGATTGGTTATCAAATATATATATAGAGTTAAGTTCATAGTATAGAATTCTTATATAATCAATTTATTTAATTTCTAAAAGGAAATAAAATATTACTGGCTCTTTTTAGAGCGAATATTTTTTTGAGTGTGTCAGCATGAAACTGACTAATTAAGCAAATAAACTTACACTGCGGTCAAATCTGGTCGTTCTTTACCCAACTTTGCTATTCAGTTTTTCAGTTGCTGATGGCTTGGATAGGTCGTCGTTATGGGAACTCACATTTGCTTGCAGCTTGCACTGTTGTTAGCCATGTCACTGATCTTGGCCAGCGCTGCCAGAAACAGCAGTTTTGGCTCGGACAATTTCAACAGTTCCAATCGTGATGTCAGTTATATTCGTGAGGAATCCTCCCATCTGCCGCATTTACTGCACCGGCAAAAGCGCTGGCTAATCTTCGAACTTGGCTCCTCTGTCACAGTGAGTAGCTTTGCATTCCAAGTTCCTTGTCAGATTCCGTTGTATAAAAATTAAAATAAATTAAAATAATTAATAATAATAAAATGCATAGATCAGTTTTGTATATTTCAATAAATGTTGCCAAGTGAACTTCGAACTATTGCACAGAAAAACCAAAAACGATGACTTTAATTTGAGTAGTTAATTTAACAAATTGGTAACAAAATCGAATATTTTCATTGTATTAAGTTAAAACAAAAATGTTTAAATCGATACATTTTTTTTATCACTTACTAATATTCACATTATTTATTAACACTTTTAATTTAAGTAATGTCGAATATTATGTTTAATTAAGAAGCTAATATTAAATATTATACTAAAAATTATAAAATAAGTACGGACAATATAAGATAGTACATCTTTTCATTTTGCTTCATAGCTAACTATCACTGGTACTAAGGCTGTGACGGACACAATACCCAGGGGCTTGTTTTTGCTCGCCGAGATAACATCAATTTATCCGTTGCCTGCCGCCATTGAGGACTGGTTTCCGCGACGCAAAGCCAAACCAAAGGCAGTAGCACCACCAGCACCGCCAGTTTTTCCGCCACCACCACCACCATCTCTAGCTTTGCCAGTTAAAAATCCTGTTGTTCCATTGCTGCATCCTGAGCAACGAGTGATTGTGCCCCTAAGTCCTGCCGATCCTGTTCATTCCTTTTACTATACATATCCCCAAGCCACGCCGATTCTGGGACACCGCAAATCATACGTGAACCAGGAGCACAGTGGCTGTCCGGCATCAAATCTGGTGAAGGATTCATATGGAAATTACTATTGTCGACTCACTGCCGAATCTCGTCGTCAAAGGCGAGAGCCTGGGAGGAATGGAAGGAATCCGCTGAACCAGGGAATGCTTTTCGATTTGCTGGTCATGCTGTCTGAGATGTAAGTAATCTTAATGAGATTCGCTCAGCTCGAATCACTCTTCTCTCTCATTTATTTGCTGTCTATTTCTCCATCTCTTTTCTATTATTTTTATCATTTATAGCCATCAGTATAATCCGCGCTATTGCATCATGCGAACACTTTGCGAGGCGCGCCATCTGTTGGCACCACCGGGTGAATCTTTGTTCCATGATATCTTTCGCATTCTGCTACGATATGTGCATCCAGAGATTGCCCATAAGCCCACATATCACAAGGCCTTCACAACTGGTCATTCGCTGCATGAGTGCGCACAGTGGTATGGCGCACACTGTCCCCAGAGTTTTTTGCTGGGCTTTAGCGAACATTTCCACAAGATTTAATAAAGCCACATAAAAGACACATGCAATTACGTCATTTACTTATTTGGGTCAGCGTGCTGAAATTTTTGTTAAGCTGGTAATGATTGCTGATTGCTGGGTGCAGAAGCACGCAGCGGTTGCATGACAAAAAGCGATTGTTGAACAATCCGTAACTAACATCAGACAAACTGAAAGATGAAAGTTGGACTCCAAAACTTTTCCAGTATATATTTCTGTTTATAGTAAAAGTATATTGTAAAAGTTTTGAAAAATGTATCTGTAAGTGGTAGTATTAAAAATAGTCTCAACTATACAGGAAACTTACATTAAGCTTTGAAAATTATCAGTATTTAAGTATACATATTTATTTATTTGAATATTAATATGCATTAAACAAATTTTATTTAAATATTTATCATGTGATAATTACTTAAGATATTAAGTTGCTAATTTTAAGTTAGCCAATACTATTAGTAATGGTAATCAAGTGCGAATTCTCTTGGCTTTTTCTTGTTCCCTGCAATGTCGGAAACACAAATTTTTTACACTTGTCAAATATACCAGAAATGGGCAATGCGCAAAAAAATATATATATTATTATGTGTCAGCCAAAAAGCTCAAATGAATTTCAGCAAATTCCCAAACACGGATAGATTTATGGGCATATATATATATATGGTCCCAAAGTATTTCGCAGTTAAATACTTGGGACTCTTTTGAAAAGTCTTTGTTTTATATATGTCAACTTACCGCTAATTTGTGAGCAAATTCATAGCAAACAATAATGCTCCAGAATCCACAGTCAGAAAAAATCACTCTGATATTAAGAATAATGCGAAATATAGTTAACATTTTTTTTTAAGGTTATCGAGATTATAACATTTTATCTAAAAATTTACAAAAGTTATGTTTTGTAAATACAGAATTTTTAATTTTTATTAAAAGATTTTATTTATTTTATTCTAAAAAAAAAACAAATTTATTTAAATAATGTAATTTGAGAATTTGAAAGCATTTGTTTGTTACGCATGCGTTTTCGAAATTCAAACAGTTTAAAAATGATGAATTTACATTGAAAGTGAGATAAATCACCATATTTTTGTAATAGTCGATTAAATTTGCACGATTTCGAGTTCAGGAAAGTAATTATTTTCGAGATTATTCTAATGTATTTTTTACTTTAGGAATATTTACTAAATATTCGCACGAATTTTATTTACAGTGCAGCGCAGGCAAGTTCGACTAATTGCTTGAGCATTCTAAAAACCGTTCACAGTCCACGGCGAAATTTACTGGCCACGCAAAGGCTCTATTTATTTGGCCAATTTTCTCTTCGGATTTTGTCTGCCTTAGTATTTCAGTTGCTGAAGGCTTGAACAGGTCGTTTAAATGGGGAATCGTATTTTTCGTTTGCAGCTTGCACTGTTGTTAGCCATGTCACTGATCTTGGCCAGCGCTGCCAGAAACAGAAGCTTCAGCTCGGACAATTGCAACAGTTCGAACAGTTCCAATCGTGATGTCAGTTATCTTCGTGAAGAATCTTTCCATCTGCCGTACTTGTTGCACCGACAAAAGCGCTGGCTTATCTTTGAAGTTGGCTCCGCTGTCACAGTGAGTATCTTTGCATTCCAAGTTCCTTGTCAGCTGCCGTTGTATAAAAATTAAAATAAATTAAAACAATTAATATAGCACTGTTCAAAAAAAAAATAAGTACGGACAAAACAAGATCGATAGTAAATCTTGATAGAAGTCTATGATTAAAGAAAGAGCCACAACACTAAAATAGATTATCAGCTAAGTTAATGTGGAACTATTGGCTATTGGGTCCTTTTGGCTTAGAAGCATTACCGTTTTTCTCATTTTGCTTTATAGCTAAGTTTGACTTGGGGTAAGCCTGTGTTGAGCAACGTGCCTAGGGGCTTTTATCCGTTCGTCGAGGCAGCAACAATTTATCGGCTGCCTGCAGACATTGAGGACTGGTTTCCGCGACGCAAAGCCAAACCAAAGGCAGTAGCACCACCAGCACCGCCAGTTTTTCCGCCACCACCACCACCATCTCTAGCTTTGCCAGTTAAAAATCCTGTTGTTCCATTGCTGCATCCTGAGCAACGAGTGATTGTGCCCCTAAGTCCTGCCGATCCTGTTCATTCCTTTTACTATACGTATCCCCAAGCCACGCCGATTCTGGGACACCGCAAATCATACGTGAACCAGGAGCACAGTGGCTGTCCGGCATCAAATCTGGTGAAGGATTCATATGGAAATTACTATTGTCGACTCACTGCCGAATCTCGTCGTCAAAGGCGAGAGCCTGGGAGGAATGGAAGGAATCCGCTGAACCAGGGAATGCTTTTTGATTTGCTGGTCATGCTGTCTGAGATGTAAGTAATCTTAATGAGATTCGCTCAGCTCGAATCACTCTTCTCTCTCATTTATTTGCTGTCTATTTCTCCATCTCTTTTCTATTATTTTTATCATTTATAGCCATCAGTATAATCCGCGCTATTGCATCATGCGAACACTTTGCGAGGCGCGCCATCTGTTGGCACCACCGGGTGAATCTTTGTTCCATGATATCTTCCGCATTCTGCTACGATATGTGCATCCAGAGATTGCCCATAAGCCCACATATCACAAGGCCTTCACAACTGGTCATTCGCTGCATGAGTGCGCACAGTGGTATGGCGCACACTGTCCCCAGAGTTTTTTGCTGCGCTTGAGCAAACATATTCTGACCTAATTTGAGCATTTATTTAATGTAGCCCCTTAAAAGCACATGCAAATAAGTCATTTACACATGGTTCAGAGTACCAGATTTATTTGTAACTATAGTGGCCAACATTTGTATGACGTATGACACACAGAACGCACTCAGGCTAATGGATATTGATTAAGTAAACTTGAGCCTTGGGGTGAAAACTGTTGTCAAATATATTTAAAATGGAATAGTTTCTTATAAACTGAATTCACATATTATAAAAATGGCTTCCGAATATGTTTTATAAACGTTTGAAAACGTAAATATTTCTTTCTATATATATCTGAAGCTACATTTCAATAGTGTGGGACGTTTAAGTTACAAATTAAATATATATTTAAAAATATTTAAATATTGCATTTTTAATATTTGATTATTTAGTTGTAAATTAGCTGTTAAAACAAACCAGTAAATCAGGCAACGGTGATTCGCGCCGAATTGCTAATTTCTTTAAATTAAAATTAACTTATAATTAAAAAAAATATTGGTTAACTGTATAAAAACAATAAATTAAAGTAAAGTAATATTATTTAAAATAATTATTTCAATAATTAAATGTATAAGTTGTCTATAATTTTAAAATCTTAGAACTATTTTATTTGTCTTTATTCATTATTAATTACACTTTAAATGCGTATATTATATTTGACAGTTATTCGAGTACAGCAAATCAATTCCTGGTTTTTCATGCAATGTCGGCAAATGACATTTTTCAATGTTTGGCACAAAATATCTGACCATAAATTGGATGTAAAAAGGTGAATTTTATTATTTGTCAGCACAAAAAGTGCAGTTGAATTTTAGCAAAAGACCAAAATAAATGGTTATTGAACATTTATAAATATATATATATATATTTTTTTTAGTTTTTCTATATTGGTTTTGTGCAATCTCGTTCGTGTGAAACTTGGAGTGCTACGCCCACTAGGGGGATATATAGAAATTTGAAAGGCAAATTTGTAGAGTATTTCTTGTCTATACCCACCAGATTCCTTGTTCTACTGTTGTCGGCCAGTATTACGTACAGTATTTCGCAGTCGGTTACGCCCGATTGCAACGTTCTCTCTTGTTTCAATTTATGATTAACAACTTTTTTTTATGGCGTTGTGAATGTGGCTTGTATTGACATTTGAGCCACATCAAATGAACACAAATAAAACTAAACTGTGATCCGTTGTCAGAGTGTTTGCAGGTAGCCGCTAATCGGTGCAGTAAATAACACTTTAGCTAATAGGCCGCTAAAGAGTTAACCAGGTGAGTGCCTAACAGGAGGAGGCCGTTTGTGTTGACCAGTCTGAATCCGTACGTGGCGCTGTCAAAATGACTCGCTTACTCCAATTATTGCTCAGCATAGTAGTTCTGCTCTCCGGTTTGTACACATCCATTGCTGGGGATGTGACAGAGGTGGCTGAGGTAACTGGTGGTGATAATGCCACCATGGCGGTGACAAAGATACTTAGCCGGCAGAAACGGTATTTGGCGTTTCCGGAGGGCTCTTCAGTTTCGGTGTGAGTGAAGTCAATTAATGTTTTAGCTTCACAGAGTAATTAATTCTATCGCATGCACAGGCTGCGATTTGCATGACAATCGGCATGATTGGTAATCCCGATGTGGACTATCTCAGCTGGGCTGTCAACTGGGGCGTTGCCTACAATCTCCCCAATCATGTTTGGGTCAAACAACATGCACATGGCTTTGCCAATCTAACCAAGTCGATGCTGCAGCGCAGATCGCGACGCAGCCTTTACGATGAGATGCAGTCCGCTCTTGAAAGGTAAGTGTGACCAGACTTTTCCTATATAAATCTGTTGCTGTATTTCGCATTATTAGCATGGGATTCAATGGACGCGCCTGTGTGGCCCGTGCTCTATGCGAAAGCGGCAAGTATATGCATGCTCCAGGCCAGCGAGGCAACATGATGGAGGAATTGGTTCGCACCGTTCTCAGCATGCCCAGTTCGAAGGTTGTGGAACATGAGCCGCAGGCGCATCATCACTATGACCGTATCTATCGACGCTCCAAGCGGCAGTCCCGGGACTGCCATGAGCTCTATCCCGGCTGTCAGTTTTCTCTGCTTGCCATGGCTCTCGGCCAGTATATGACGGCACCGGCGCAGTTTAACAAATTTAATTTTATGTGAAGAAATTATTTAATCACCCAAGTATAGACAAATAAATCATTCAAGAATATTTTTTTAAAACAAATTATTTTCATTCTTCTTTATTTAATAACGCGTAACATTTATTTATATAGTAATTGTTTTTCATGTTTTTATGCATTTGTTTATGTTTTTGTTTGTTTTTTTGTTTTTAAGTGTCGTTCATTTGCAATTGTTGCTATTATTATGTTCTTTTATTTGATGCATACCATTTTCTTAGTAAACTTTAGCTTCAATGTAATTTTTTTTTATTTTTATATTTTTTGCAAATGCAAATTTTACGTTATACATTTTGTATGCTAGCATTTATTTTGTTTGTTTTGTTAATTTTGTTATTTTGTATAGTTGGTTGTAGATGTTGTTAAGTTACTTTAATGCTCAAGTTACATTTTGTGTGCTTGTGACTGCGCGTGTACAGTTTTTCTCTCAGTGTAGTGTGTTATGCCATTTTTTTTTGTTAGTTAATATCATTGCTGTTATTTGTGTTTTTCTTTTATTCAAAGGAGTTTGAATATATTATGTATATATTTGCATGTATTTGTATATATATGTAAATATGTGTACCCATATGTCTGTGTACATACATAAGTATATATACATATACGTATGTATTTTGATGTGAAATGTAAATGCAACTATTAAAATGTAATTCTTGTTTGACATTTACCTTGATTACTAATGCGCAAACTTTTCTTTATTCGTTCATTATTTTGGTTTATGTTGTTGTTAATTTGCTGTGTAATTATATTTTTTTTTTAGCCTACACTTATGCCGAACATTTGTTGTTGTTGTTTAATATTAATTGCAAATATTTTACATACGTTTCCTATACCCATAGCTTAATATACTTACTTTTTGTATTTCGTTTAACTAAATACACACTTTAGTTAAATTTTGATTTGTGTATAATTTTTCGCAAAACTTATTTTAGTCAGCGCTATAAGAGCCTAACTAAAAATTGTTTTAGTTTTGACATGTCATTTGGCATCAGTTACTGCTATTTTTGGTATTTTTTTTTTTATTTTTTTCTCATATTTAAATTTTATATTTATTGATCAAATATTCTTTAGTGTAGCATGCTCGATGGCATGTAATATTTAACTTTAATTTGTGGTGTTGTTTTCCCCAGTGATTTGCAAGTTTTTTTTTGTTCTTAGTTTGCGTTATGTCATTTTATTGGTTTTCTAAGTTAAAAATCTTGATGCTAAAATGTATTTTTTAAATGAATAAATATTGAAATTGAAAAACTTGCTCGTAAAATGTACACAAAAAATTCAACAGAAGCGCTTAAGACTAACGGCACTTAACAGTAAATACATATGTATATACGTAAATACGCACATCATGCAAATACCTAAGTACCTAAGTACCAAAGTACTTATGTGATTTTAAACGTACAACTAGATCCATTAACTACGTAGCTTACACATTTGATTTTGGGTTTCCTCGTTCACTTACATAATTGCATACACATATGCACAAATACAAATTAATATTCTATCATAAAACCGATGTGATTAAAACATTTTCGTATGCACTTTATACAATAATTTAAGTTTCGGTTGCAGTGTTTGCCTGAATGTCTGTCTGTTTCCGTTCGAGCTTATGTGTGTATGCGTGTGCGTGTGTGTGTGTGTATTACTTTGAGTGTGTACCTGTGGTGTGTATGTTTGCTTGTTTGATTGTGCGCTTCTGGCGAAATGACTATTTGCATTAAAATTGTTTTGCAGTTTCTGTAAGAGCTTGTGGGATAAAACTCATATCAAAAAAACATAACTACACTCAACACTGTTAAAAAAAAATAAAATAAGAATTTTGCATAAAAGTTCAATATATGTATATACATCTTTAATATGAAATTCTATGCATCTAGTGAGAGTTTCAAGAAGCCCCTTAAAATATACAAGAAACAATTAAAGCATCCAATAATTTTAAATTATTACCACTCTTTCCTCTATTTCTCTCTCTCGAAATATTTTACAACAGTTGGGTGAAATTGTAAGACTGAACATAAAGAAATATTTCAAATTCGTTTAATTGAATTTTGTTGCTCTACATTTGGAATGATAATGGATTGGTATGGAATGCGTTGATGCGTTGCTACTTCTTCATGTGCTTTTGTAGTGTGTGTTGAAATTTTGTTGCTGTCATTGAAACCTTTTATTCATTGCACTTAAATAGTTTTTGTTTTGTGTGTTTTTGGCAACTCAACGCTAATTTGTGAGCCGATTTGTATGTCATAGCATGTATTTTATGTACAAGACATTGTGATAAGAATTGTAATAGTGGCAAGTTAGAAAAATTGGGAATCAAATGGTTTCTATTGTCAGGTACTTAATAAGTTTTTTACTTGCTGTGAATTTAAATACTGTGACTGCATGATAAGAGAATGTTTGAAGAGACCTCGAACTGATTGCTCAAGAAGTTTATAATGGATATTGGCGGAACGAATTGCCGTGCAGTGTTTGTGTGTGATTGTGTGTGTATGTGTGTGTGTGTGTGTGTGCGTGTGTGATTTTTTTTTGCTGTATTAGAAGTTGTTGTAGTTGTAGAATTAGTATTTGGTTTTGCATTTATCAGCTCCAGTTGCCAGTACGCTTCCAATTATTTGTTTTTTTTAGCAATACGCAGACTTTGATTCTTGTTGTGTTTGCTACAAAAGACGACCTTTGATTGGAAGACATCCGATTTTATGTTTTTGAATCTCAGGGTCAAGCCGCATATATATCAAATACTTAGTTTTCGTTTCATAATTTACTTGTTTAATATATTTTGTTAATAACTATTTCTCATTTAACTAATTATGATTATTGTAAGTGCTAAGTGTGGCTCCAAAAATTGCATAAAATGAAACACTTTCTGGTTGTGAATGCCCCATCCGAATGCTAATTATTCCAGGCCTACCAATTGGTAAAAATTGCCAGTGGTATGTCAGAATTCTCCAGAACTTAACCCAAAATGGAATCAATTCTTAATACGGAAGAAAGTTAACCAATATTTTTTTTTTTGTTCCTTAAGTTTGGAAATCTCATAGTGTTGGAAAGGGCACTTCATCTGCTAAGATCTTTGATAAGATTACGTTATGGGTTATATAGCGAATTGTGTACACGATTTCGTTGTCTTCTGTGATTATTCAAAATAAGTGTTCCTCAAATAAATTCTTGTTGCCTTCAATTCTGTTCTAATTTATGGCTCTAATACGTTTCGTGCATTGTTGGAGTGATAATAATAATTATCATATGGGGTTTGGATCCGAGCCTGATTTACTTTTGAATTGCTTAACTAGATTGTTCTTACTGTTTGAATGCTTATGTGTGTGTTTTTGTGTGTAAGGGAGGGTCACTAACGTTGATATATATGTACAATATGTGAGTATAATTTTAATTTTTTTTTGTTTCCTGCTTAGTTGTATACTATTACTAATGGTTGCATTAAGTGTTATGACTTAAACGCAATGTTAACTTCGAGCCCCGTTTCGGAATGTTTGAATTATCGTACGAGTACCTTACATGACTAGTCGTTTAGTTTTGAGTGTGAAGCTGAGACACACACATCAAAAATGTACATATATATATATATATATATATATATATATCGTTATAATGTATGTATTTATGCAGATATATGAGTATTTTTATTAAATGTACTATAATTTGCATTTTATTTTGTCTTATTTGTGGCAGTATTTTAATTACATATTTTTTTTTTTTCAAATTTTCTTCTTTTTTTTTTGCTTGCAGTGCTCACAACTATGCAGCAATTAAGTTGTTTTCTTTCTTGTAATTTTTATGTTTCACATGAAGCACACTAACATTTAGCTATAACCTAAAACGTATAAGTAAAATGCGTTTAAAAAGGCAAATTTAAAATGTTTGACATTATTAGCATAATTTGCAGCTAAACACGATGTGTTTGCATTCTGTTTTTTTGTTGTTGTTGATTTTCTTGTTTTTTAATAGATTTAAATTTAACAATAATTATTACAAATATATATTATATACATAAACATTATTTAATGTGCAAATTAACTGTACAATTATGAATTTGAATTGTACTAACCGACTGACTGATTGATTGAATGACCGATTGGTTGCTTGTGTGTGTTTTGGTGAGTGTGCACACACGCACACGCACAAGCCTCTTTGATTATAACCTAAAAACACAACCAATGAGAGCATATACACGTCTTTGTATTTGACTATTCGAACCGCCTTAGATTTTGCATAGTTGGTACGTTTTCGTATTCGTATTCGTTATAGTTGTATTATTATTTATTTTTTATTTAAATACGTTTATTTTATATCTCAATGTATTTTTGGTTTTTGCTTTAGCGTGTCGATTTTCCCAAGTGAAACAATTTACAAAAATGGTTGTTGAAATTCAATTTTTAAATTTTGCATGACATTTTATCGTTTGATTTTGCATTCATTCATTTATGTTGGCTTCTATTTCAACAAGTATTTAAAGCCCATTAATATTATTTGCTATACACAATTTATATGCGATTTTAATTTAAATATGCAATTACGTTATTTAGTTTAATTTATTCACAGAAAAGTTACGCCATTTACTTGTCATTAGTATTTTTTTTCTTATTTTTTTTTGTTGTGATTATAGTAAATATTTTTAGTTGATTGTCTAAAACTATAACAAAAAGTTGTTTAGCTTAAAATTTGTTTTGCGTTTCGCTATTCAAACGTGTAAATTCTTCTAAGTTTAAGTGAAGCTGAATGAGTGCAAGACTTAAGCTGCTGCAAATGTTAGACACAATATTCCTTACATTTAACTCCCAGCTATTTCTTAAATGAATTGCACAAAACACAAAAAACAACACGAATCCAAGCGAAAATTATTTAGGAAATGCACACAGGGGCCAAAGCAAGCAAGTCTTATAAATAAATACTTAGAAATAATTATAAGCATGCATTTGCACGAATTGATGGGTATTCACTTTATACAAGTCAATTTTTAATTAACAACTTAAATTTACAAATGTTTGGCAATAATACTTCCTTTTTGACAGGAATTGGAAACACTCAACAACTAAAATTCAAAATCATATCTTTTGCCGGTATCTAAAGTTAAATTTTAATTGTTTTCGATATTAGCCAATGGAATTTAGTCTGTGAAAATGTGGAACGCATTTTTATTGATCATTCAAGTTTTGTTCTGAGTTATCTGATTTATCTGAATATTTAGTTAGCATATTTTGCCATTTGATTTTTTTTTTAATTTTTTATTATTTATTTATATGTGTATGCATATATATAGTATATATTGCGTGTGTATATATATTTTTTCAGACTTTTTATTTATATGCTTTTCATATTGGAAGTCGAGACAGTTGTTAAATAGTTTTGCTCAATCTGCTGGCATTTCATTTAAATTAATTAAATTTTTTATATCTTGTTTTTTTTTGTCGAGTGTGTTTGTGTTTTTTTTTTTTTAATTTTATAAGCTCAGTTGAATACTTTTAATATTTGATGTAATTGTTCAATGTACATTTCATTAATTTCGTATAGGGCTGCTGTGGTTGAATGTGTATGTGTGTGTGTTTAAATGCCTATTCAATTTTTTCTTGTTTTATTTAATAATTTGATTTATGATTTTTTTTTATAACATTTATATTACGTTTAGTTAATAGCTAAATATTTAAAAAATGTTAACTGTTGATTTTTATGCACTTTACATTTAAATACACCAAAATGGCGTAGGTATTTAAATTTTAATTTATTTAATTCTCTTTTTCATATATCTGGCTGCTGTTAATTTTTAACTATGTGTGTGTTTTTGTGAGTGTGAGTGTGTGTTACGCTATTCGTTTGCTTTTAACAATTGACTGCTCTCGATTGCCACTGGGTAAACTGGAATAAGAATAGGTGCAATATATCCGTATCGTGCATTATTACACTAAATTAAACCAAAATATATTTATATAAATTAATGCTGTAATTTAACTCATGAAAAATGTTTTTGTATTGCATCCTGAAAATATGGATTTGCATTTTAAATGAATTTCAAAGTACAGAAATGCCTCGAATGAAGTCAGACAAATATGTAATTTAACCAGACCTTTATTATATTTCCTAACTAGATGCCAGTTACAGTTCCAGTTGCATCTGTTTATCAGAAATGTAGGACAAACGCAATAAGCCCTTACAAATATGCAAGTAATTATATATATACATATAAGTATGTAAAAAAAATATATGTATATATATATTGGCGGTGTGTATCCGTTGAAACTTAGTTGTGGCACTTGCACATTTGTTGGCTTGGAAAACTATTTTAATTACACATTCACAAATGTTGAATATTTTCGATTAGGAATTTTAATTAAAATTTTTGCCACTTCTCACGCATAAAACGCCAAAACCAACAACAACATAAACGACAAACAATTGCAAAAACAACATCAAGGACGAATTAAACAATTATAAACAGAAGAACAACTTGACAGTTCTGAGCAGAATTGCCGCGGCATTTCTTGCTAATAGTTTTCGTAGTTTTCATTTATGTTTTTTGCCTCAACCATTTATATGCAAGTTGTGCACATTCTTGTGTAATTTTCGCCTCTTTATTGACTCGAAACACACAGACTGGCACATACACTTACTCTCACTGGTTCTCGTACACAGACATGGCACATGCAAATTGCATTCCTCACTTAATTTGTGGCATGCCCTGTGGTGTTCGCTGCCGCTGAGAGGCATTCGCTTTGGTTGTTGTTGCCGCCGCTGTTTTTGTTGCTGTTGTTGTGGCAAAACTTTTCGCAAAATCAATTAAAAATGCAAATAAAAAAACTTGCTGCAAGCTTCGTTTGCTTTGCCATTTAAATTGAAGGTGGTTCTTTGTGTTGCGCTTATCCAATGCTATTTCAATATCAAGTTAAGGCCCGGATGCGGCTGCTGGCATTTATAAAGTTTATAAATTGACTCTTGCACAATTGAAAATTAATCAGCTTCCGGATTTTAAGTAGAATCTCATAAATAAACATATAAGAAAAATTAGTGTAAAAAGAGTTTGTGTTATTTATGCAATTAATATTTTTTAAATGGATAACAATCGAATAATCGAATAGCGTAAAATACTACAAAAAAGCGCCATCACTTTCGTTTTTATATATTTCTGTGTTATTTTGATTGAATTTTTGTTGCCTTGTTTCTTAATATTTGTTGTTGTTTTTTTTTTTAATTTTGCAAGTTATGCAGTTGGTAAGTTATTGAATTTAAATTGTCTTAAATTTGTGAGTGACTTTAAGCTATGTGTTAGTGTATGTACATATGTTCCATACATATGCTTTTTAGATATACTTATATATGGTAATATGAATGTGTCTTCTTGTAGTAAAAATGTGTGTGTAAATTTAAAAATTGGATGTTTGTTTATCAACATTTAACTAAATTTATTTCAGAATTTCGCGCTTCATTTGACCAAGTCGCCTTGAGGCAGACATTTTGGTTTGGTATGTAATGTTAATTGTAATTTTCTTTGTAGCTTAGCTATGACTAATTAAGACTTAGTTCATAATTATGTTTAGATCATCATATAATATATAGTTACTTGTGATTTAGGCATAGCTCATGCTAAAACCAGTTTCGAATTTTATGCTTTTACTTTTTCAAATTTTACCTAGCAAAGTTTTATTCATATGTTGCTAAAAATAATGCCAAAATATAAGTACAAATAGATAAATAATTAAAATTGATTACGATTACACTTTCAAACGCACGCACACAAACACACTGAACACATGCAGTTAATTTGGTTTTATTTTTTTTTATTTTTTTTTTAAATTTAAAATGCCGTCTTAAAACATTTTAATGTGTTTTTGTTGTTGTTCTATTTTTATGAAACTTTAGAACTAAAAATCAACAAGGAACTTTTTGGCGCTCAAAATTACAATACAAATTACAAAAAGTTTACTTTTTACAACACTGGCCGTCACATTATGCAAGACTGCACAACCAAGCAAACACCTATATACGATCCACACCACACAATCTCCATCCACACACTCATCAAAACTTACAAACTAAACTCTCCGCATTTTGCTGGCTTATTTACTTTGCCAGTGGTCACTGGTCACTGCATCAGCGTTCTACATACATATGTGAAAGTTGATTTTCCAACACAGTCATGAACGTAGTTAACGTTACCCAACACCTAAGTACTTGTTTTGCATTACTCTCTTTACATACATATTTTGATCAACTGCTCCAAAACTTGCACTCTTTCGACTCTTTTCCTTTATACTTAATTTCGTTTCGCTTCAATTTGATTCGCTTCGATTAGATTTCCAATGTTCGCTTCGCTCCGCTGCTTACAATGGGCTCCATGAGTTGTTCATCGTTCCGTTATCGATATCGTTATCGTTATCGTTCACAATGCTACTGCTGATGTTGCTACTGCTGCTGCTGTTCGTGTTGGATAACGGTGATGAGACGCTCATGGTTTGGCTCATTGTATATTATCCACGATCATCGTCGCGGGCGGCGAACAGGGTTCGCAACGAGCTGATGATTAAATTCCACCAGCCCGCTGCGAACCCAAGTGGACGTTATAAGGTGTTATCACTGCCCATTTTGAGCAGCTCGAATTTCTTTTTAGCAATTTTCGAATATAATATGTCAATCGGCTGCGATTGATCGTACAAACTTGGCGCTTGCAATATAATTAGCGCTGTGCCGACCACGCAAGCGATTGCGAAAATCCAAAGAAACAAACGATCCAATACCATGGCGACGTATTTCCAATCTTCCTCAACCTGTCGCAGATAAAAACATGTTTCAATATGATAGCATAATTAGGGCAATCTTGTAGTTATTATTGTTTAATAATATGAGTAAGGATATAATAGAGATGTCATATAGCGTGTCTGTTATTTGATGAGAATTCAATGCGAGTACAAATTTAATTAAATATTCAAGTTGCAGCTCAACGCTCCGCCGTAAATGCACTATTGAAATTGATTATCAAATCAATTTCAATTTCGATATTGATTCTAAACAGCTAAAGTTGAAACCAAACAAAACTGATTTAGGGTATTGCCTCCCTGTGGCCACAATGATTGGCAAACCTGCCCTCTGAATTCCAGCATTGCGCTTTCCGATTGCATCCTGCACACAATTTGTGCTCAAACCATTCAATCACTCAGCCTGAATTTAGCTCAACGTAACGATGCTTCACCATACACCTCAGTGGCAGACAGTGCCAGAGAGTGCCCTTTTCCACATCTCCGATTCTTGATTAGAGAAATGCAAGCATCGTGGTTCGAGCTGTTGCGGGTTATCAGTAGCAGGCGCAAACACGTCAAAACCCATTCGGGCATGCCAACTAGCTGATTCGTGGTGCGTTTCTGGCCTGGATACTGGCAGGCTGCTCATCCTTGGAGCAAATTGGCAATGCCAGAAAATAAATAGGTTTTGTGGAGTGATGCAACACCGCTTTCATTTTTCAATTGCTAATGTAATTTAAGATTTTAAATGGAAAAGCAAAACATAGTACAGTATCTTTAATTAGCTTTAGCTAACTGAATTAACAATTATATTAGTTGCCAAACATATTCAATGCCCAAACCAAAATATGTCGGCTTGTCAATTAACTAAATTTGAATTAATCACATTAAATACAGTGTGTGAATGCTAAAAGAATGTCGTTCAGAAAGAATTTGTCGATTGCATCTATTGGTATAAAACATTAATTTCAGATATCTAGTTCATAAAAGATAATTTAGCGATGACATATTTTGTGGGTATGTATTTGTATATGTTTACCTAAATTTATTTTATTTATTTACAATGTATTTAGGAATACACCGGCCTGTTGGATTAGGTAATATCGCAATATTAACTTTCTCAAATATATTTTGCTGCTAGACTCGTATTTTAATAATGTGTGTACAAATATGCTTTGTGAATTTTCAGCTACAACTGGCATTAGTAGAATTAGACAATACAATAAAAAATAATATAATTTATATAAATATTATTATAGTTGTACATACGCTTTCGAATTTGTCTTTGTTTTTCACATGCTGCGCAATGAAGCGTGATCCTTCGATAGTCTTTTCCATCTCCCGTGCGTAGGGTCTCTCAAATGTGGGACTGAGATCAGCAGCAGCAGCAGCAGCTGCCGCCGCTGCCGCTGGACAACAGCCGGGACTTATGTCCCCATTGAGACCCGATGGACTGAACAGATCGTCGTCGGCACCTGGCAGTGGCAGTGAGGAGGGCAGCGGCGGATCACCAAAGCAGTGGGCGGCAATGCCGCCCGCCGCCGCCAAGTCGAAGCGATGAGAGGCAGGTAGTACTAAAAGTAAAAAAAAAACAAATAGATAAAGCATGCAGAGCGTTAAAAGGAAAGTGGAAGAAGAAAGTCAGAAAGCCAGGAGAAGGAAGCAATGATAACAGCATTAGGTAAATCAAATTGGGAGCTCTTTCGCAGATTCTTTCTTTTCATTTTATATTTTCACTTTATTTGATATTTTTTTTCGATGCGCTAATGCAATTTGTAACTTTTCTGTGCTCCGCATTGTATTGGGGCAATTTTATTTTCATAATGTCGCCAAGGAAGTGCAGGACAAAGGCTGCACAGCAACAACGACTGCAACAGAAACAATAAAGGAACTCAGTAAATAGTTGGCAGCATTTTACTTATTTTTTATTCATTTGGGTGGCCGTCTCAAAGTTTCGATATCTGTTTGTTCCTCGCCAGTGCAAGGCAATTGCGGAAAACTAATAAGTGGAAAAAGTACCAGACGGAAAAGTAAAGAAAAATCATTAATTCAAATCAAGCTGGAGTTCGCAGGGAAAAAAGTCACCAAGTAGCTTAAGCTCGAAATTGGTGGCTATTTTGTAATTTAATGGGTGACTTCCATTCCACAAAGTCTAAATGAATTTACGTGTCGAATACTTAATATTAAGTGGCAACTGCGAATTAAGTGATTGAAGCCGTTGAAAGGGGCTCACATGATAACTAGGAGTGTTAACATTTTAAATTTAAATCCTAATTAATACTTTAAATATTTTAGTTGTAATAATCTATGTTCATAAAACTCTTTTCTTTGATTTGGTATACAATTATTATGTGCTAAAATATCTTTTTGAATTATAAAAGTGATGTATACTTAAAATATCTTTTCTTTACACTTGCATTCTTTATGCAGTCTTCTTCTTTTTAATTGTCAGAAAATTCATTTTTTATTTTTTTTTCTTAAGAAACTTTTTAAATAACGTTCGCAATTTTTTTCAATGGCTATTCTTTTGCTGGGAAAATTGAACAATGAGTCAGCTTTTAGTTATTTTCGTAGCTGTTAAAGCATTTCGCAGCTATGGCAATCTTATTGAAAACAGTTTTCTCTGTACTCCACTTAAAGTATCTTTTCACACTCAACATCTACCCACAATTTTTTAATGAGCAACCCAGATGGTGTTGCGACAGTGACAAAACGATACAAAAGTAATTTAGAAGACGAATAATTCTTTGCTGAGTTGCAGCAACTTTTCACTTGCAACTTGTGTTACTTGTCTGGTTGTTACTTTTCCCCCGTCTTCTGTGTATGTTTCTATGTGGTGTGTCTGTGGCTGAGTCTGTATCTGTGGCAACTTTGTGTCCGTTGTTGGTGCACTTTTCCGTTAATTGCAATAAATTGCTTGCGTTTGTGTGCCTTTAGCAACGGTAAAAGGGATAATGAAGAGAAAGCTGGGTGGGAAGGGTGGGGAGTGGGACTGGAAAAAGTTCCATCCAAATGTATTCTATTTCAATGTACTTGTGCATATTTAAAACGAAATATAAACTTCGCGCTCCAAGAAGCTGCTTGCCTGGTTGTTTGTCACAAGAATATGAAGCGGTGCTTTACCCACTTAATGTGCCTGCTAAAGCCAGTTGAAAACACGCATAAATTTAAAGGGGAGACAACAAAAGCGGCAGCACCTAGAAAGTCGAATCTGGCTAGTTGCAAATGCAACTGCAGCAGTTCAAAAAGTTTCTGAACAACAAAAAGTTTGAGGCTGGGGTAAATTTATAGAAAGTTTGTTTATTTTCTGAATACTTCTGTTTATTCGTACAAAGGCTCTTACAGATTTGGGTCGGTGTGGGTGCACTGAAGCACTTTGAGTAAATCTTTTTAAATTGGACTCGGAGAAAGGGTTTTTTAATTTGCTGCTGAGTGTACATACCTGGTATGCCGTAATCTCCGCTGAAGCGTTTCGTGTCGTAGTTGACAAACTTGTCAACGTCCGGCGGTAAATGGAAGACATCCGTGAGCACCTCGGGTGGCTGATCCTCTTCGGGATCCTCCTTTTTGGGCCGCTCAATGCAGAGCAACTTGGGCAGGATTTGTATGAAGACACGCTGCACCCAAGGTGCCATTCGATGCGTCACTGGTGATCTAAAAGCAAATTCATCAGTCAGTTTGTATTAATATCCAAAGAAAAACAAAAACTTACCTAAAGTTGACGTTGAGAACCGCAATGGTAACCACGACAGACAACGTGACCAGCATCATGGTAAATAGCAGATACTTGCCCAGCAGTGGCACTGTCAGCGATGTCGGCGGAATAATTTCGGCGAGCAGCAGAAAAAACACAGTCAACGACAGCAAAATGCTGATACAAAGTGAGATCTTCTCGCCCGAATCGCTGGGCAGATAGAACACCAGCACGGACAGAAACGATATGCCCACACAGGGTATGATCAGATTGACGGTGTAGAAGAGCGTCTTTCGCCGCAGCGTCAGATTAAATACTATATCCAGATACGGCTCCTCACAGCAGCTGTAAAACTTTTCATTACGCACCGCCGGCACCCGCATAATATCCCATTCCACTGAGATGTAGTAGTCCTGCAGATCGATGCCCACCTCAATGTTGTCCGAGTCAGCTGTTTGCTTTAAATGTCGCAAGTCGACCTATGATGAGAATACAGATTATACATTAATATTTCTGGTTTTGCTAATTAATCAAATTTTTCACATTAAAAATATTTGAAAGAGGCACTGAACCCTGTAATAAATTTTATTAATTAAATAAATTTTTAATTTGTATAAATATTTTTAAAATTCATTGTAACACCGACTATTAAAAAATGATATAGAGAATGATGAACTTTAATACCGCTTAATTATACATGGAAATATTGTATTGACTGATTTCATTTTCAAAAAGATACTTTTGCGATTGAATATTGCACCTAAATTGCTATACAACTTCGACTTGTAGCTTGTATTTACTAAATTGGATGTTTAATTATTTTTATATTAAATCAATTAATTCGGAATAATGAGCATTATTAAATTATATAAATTTTTTTTTTTATTATCTTATTTGTTTCTTGAGTTTTTGATTTATGATGCATATGCTTGAAAATGCAACACCTGCGCGATTGTATTTGCATTAAGTTTGATTTGTTGGTCGCATTTCCAGCAAACGATGGCAAATCTAACAACAGTGTCAGCAAAATAATACTCAGGATTCGGTTTGCCAAAACAGACGGCCCAATGAATTCCGTGAGGCAAATCAAATGTGATGCTGATTTTCATCTAATGCCGAGGTGCGTGCTGAATGCTGGATGTTGGTGATGTTTAAATGTATTCGTACTTCTGACAAATTTCGTCAATCGTCAATTGCGCAACGAATTGCGATTGCTTCGTGTTTGTCGCAAAAAAAAAAAGAAAATGGAAATGGAATTTGGGTTAGAAATGGCAGCTGCTGTGATAAGTTTCAATCACGTGCAAAATGTCATTTTCTCTGCGACATTCATTTCAGTTTATTTGTTCTCTTCTTGTTAGTGATGCTGTTGTTATTGGTGTCGCTCATTTATTTTAAAGATTCTGTTCTATATATAAATGCGATTTCGTGTAGCAGTCAAATTCTCAATGATATATCATTTGTAAGCTGCTGTTATTCATCGTTCGAACGGCTCATTTGATTTGAATAATCTATTTACAGGTGATCATTGGATTTTTATTTATGTTGCAATACTTATTTGCGGCTTTTACAAATTGACTGTTATTAATTGAATAAAAACGAATTTGTATGCCTCAAAAACACGCATACAAACATAATTTTCAATTACTTCCCAACCATTACAGTAACATCATTAATGCATCGTAATACATTTTCGCTGATGCTGTAAATTGGCACAGACAGAATTCTGAATAAGCAACGAAATCAACCGGCAACAATTTTTATATATGGACCGACAGGATACTCCTTCCAATTTAATATATGTATGTATGTATACACATAAGGACGAGTGTGCGTGTGTTTATGAAGTTAAAATCAATGAAGCATGTTGTGGCTTCCGATGCGTAAACTCGCTTTATTTTCCAAAAGGAAAAAAATAAAATTATTCTTATATGCTTATTTATGTGTAATCATATAAAAAAGAAAAAAGTCATCCACAAAGTTACCTAGCAGATAACTATGTCTGGCAAATAATAGACCATATATTAATGTAGTTGCTTCAATGTTGTTTTGTTCAATTTTTATCTGTCCGAAGTCTCTTTAATTTTTGTGCATTATGTTATTTAATTTTATTAAGTCACTCGTGACATATTTATTTAAATATAGTACAATATAGTACTATAGTTTTCCATCTCATAATAAACAATAAACACTGCTTAACACGACTCAGAGTTTCTTTCGATTGACATTAAATTGGACTTCATTTTTCAATAATGAATTGAATTACAATATTAATTAAGTTAAGACAAATGACATTTCAGGCTAGTCTTGCTTTCAGAAATCAATGAAAAGCTTCAAATTAAATTACTAACTAATCTTGCTTCAAGATTTTTCTCAAAGCGCGGATAGTAACAGATTCGCCATATTTTTGATAGATATGATGGCCAGAATAACAATAAGGTGATATTTAGATTTTTTTATTTTGACATACAATGCCACACATGCTGTTAAACCAAATTCGATAATTTTGTTTTATAATTTATTATTATGTCGATGTGTTATAGTAAATCATTTGCCTAGCTTTTTGTTAGGTGTCAGTCTCGATACTGTTGAAGCTGCTGTTCGTTTGACAAAGGACTACCAAAAAATGTTTGAAAGGCGCGGCTGGTTCATTAAACGCAGCTGCTGGTTGTTATCTTCACTACACACACACACACACGCACACACACATCCAGCTGTCACATATGTTTGAGTGTGTGTGTGCGTGCGTGTGTCATGTGATTTATCACTTGCCATAGAACAAGCGAACGAATCGTGTCATGTGTGCAAAGCACAAGAAACATTAATAACAGTATTGAAATAAATAAACACACAACACCTACGGCGGCCCCAACTTTGCCACGCCCCTTTTCGAGGCACTTATGACTACCTCACCCTCGATATGAGGGAGGCAAATAATCAATTGTCAGTGAGTGGGTCCATTTGTTTTTTTTTTCTTTCTATTTTTCAAGGTCGTCGCAATCCGCTGCCGTTCGCTCGAAAATATTTAAAAAACTTTTTCTTATACATCACATACATTGAGGAATGAAACTGCTCCCTTGTGCCACGCCCCTCCACTTATTTGGCCGTGTAGAAGTGCCATTTTTTTTTTCTATTGAATGCTTTTATAATCGACTTAAACGTTTGACTAGCGTTTGATTAGCAGCCAGTCAATCAGAGTAGCAGAGCAGAAAGCCAAACACGCCGAGCTCCTTGAAATATTGATGGATGGATTACAGATGAGCTGTGCCAATTCCGTTGATTGACAGCCCGCTGTCTGAAGCATGAGCCCAGGTTATTTATATACACATATATAGACATACTTTTAGTTGTTTACGAGCATACTTGTTTTGAGTACTTACCATGTAACCATCGTATGTCCACGAGCCGAACTTCATAAAACACGTCTGCTCGTCAAATGGAAAGTATTCGACATCAATTTCGCAAAAGGATTTATAAATGGCGGGTGGTTTCCAAACCACTTTTCCCGTGTGATGTAGAATTGCTTTTGTCATTATTGTCACTTCATAGTTACCATCGGCGCTGAAATATTTAATTTAGTATAAGGTGTTAAAATTTGTTATGTATTTTTTTTATTTTTTATTACTGATTTCGTTTTTCTAATAAAGCTTTTGAGACATTAAATAATTTACTGAATTTGCGTAAAGGCTATTTTGATTTGCATCTATGAGTGGATATTTTAAATTGACCTTGTGCAGCAGCCAATAAATTAACTCTAATATTTTCGGTTTATCAAATACATATAATAAGATAAAAAAAGGCAATACTGTCCATAAATAAATACATGTATAATATATATGTAAATTTAACCCCAGTGTAAAGTAGTGGCCTGGCAGAAGTGGCTTTGATCATCACTTGGCTCGGATGTGTCACAACAGCAGGTATACCTTTTTCAAATTAAAACATTCTAGCCAAAAGCTTAAAATTTGAAACCCCACACACACACAGTTAAAGCAACGTAGACATTCAGGCCAAGCATTACCATTTCCGGCGGCCATATTAACTTAACGCCATAAATCTCCGCTCTGGCATTATACTAAGGTAGACTCAGTTCGGCTGCTCGACGACAACACACACCATCACACACACACAAAATACACTAGCCTATCTTACTTCACATCTCTGTGGTAGTCTCTCTGCTCGGCTGTCATCGTTGGACATCCGTTGGAGTATTCCTATTCCCAAAGTGCTATGACTTTGGCTTTGTTTTCTTTAATTAAATGAATGCTGTTGACAACTTTATTATCAGCCAAACTTTGCGAACCCCAAAAAGTGCCCAGCACACTTAGCAACACCCACAGTCTGCCACAGTCTCTTTAATTCTATTATTGTGTAAGGCGGTCAGTTCGCTAAAGGAGCGTTCCAAACATTCTTTTTACATGCATGACATACATACATTTTTGCAACTGCTTTAGAGAAAATCAAAAGAAGTGAAATAAAATATCATTATCTTTCATTAGATTTATAAAAATAGGAATGGCACACTAAAAGCGCCGACAAAGCAAAGCAAAGCAAAGGCAGCCAAAACTTTTGAACGCCTGCGGATTGGCTGTGTTCATTGCTTCTTTTGGGGTTCCGATTCAACTTGGGCCAAATAGATATCGTACATAAAGATGGCGCTCAGTGAGGCATTCAGATAGCCGTCTATGGACTACCCCCCATGAGGCTGACACTCATACGCCGCGCTGACCAATATATATATATATATATATATATATATATGTGTATATATATATATCTCTCTGTGTGACATCGCGCACCATCGAATCACCGTGGAGATAATGGCTGCAATTGTGGTGACCCCCAGGCGTGGTTTTGGTTTTTCGGTTTGGTTATAAACTTTTGTTCTCGTTGTTCCTTTTTCACGCTGCCTCTGTGCTCCTGCTGCTGCTGTGCTTTTTGCAGAGCCATCGGCCATTTTAAATGGTTTTTAGCCATTAATGGCTTGCCAACAAAGTTGTTGCTGCCACTCCTAGTAGCACTACTGCTGTTGTTGTAATAACATTTAAAAATTTGCTTTGGTTTACTGTACGACTATGTCTGCTATGCCAATGGCTATGGCAATGGCTTAGTCTGTGCCTTTCAACGACCACCGCCTAAGGACTTCATTGCTAATGGACAGCCAGGGTGTTAGCGTTGGTTTTTGAGCCATTGGTCGTGGGTGTCCATAGCTAAAAACACATTAGAGGCAATTTTCAAATTTAAAATAAATTTGTAATTAGAAGCTGAAATGTATTTTTAATTAGTTCCACAAGTTTAGTTGATCCAGCAAAACCCATTTTATTTCAGTCGCGCAAATTCTCAATTTAGCTATAGATTCATTTTACACACACAACGCGAATATATATCAAAAAAAAAATATATATATGAAATGTTTTCAAATTATGGCATTGCTTCGAAGTCATTACAACTAATAGCAGGGCAAATGCAGTCATAATATATCAGCTGACAGCGAAATTGGTAGACATAATGAATTCTCCACTGTAGCTTGAAAGGTAGATAAAATAATTAAGTCGAACTATAATGACTTTAATGGAATTTATTATTGTTTACGTCTCAAGTATATTTTCGTTTAATTCTGAAGTATTTTTGTGCATAAAATAAAGATTTTCACCGTCTATTTAATAATTTAAGGTTGAACGTCCCAGAACATCAGTTTAATAACCGATGAATGAATTCCATAAATTTTTTGTCTGGGCTTTTCTCACTGCAACGCTTTGAAATTTCAATTGTAGACCCCCAACTAAAAACCAGAACCGAAAAACAAGAACCAACAGCAAGAAGGCCATCAACATTGAGTCGCAACTCGAGTGCGATTTTAATTTCTTGGATCAACATGAAAATTAATTGCTGGAATTAAGCGGCTTTCACAAATATAAACAGTGTCTCCGTTGCTGTTGATGTTGCCCAATCTCGAATTTGGTGCCTAACAGTTCTGCTGATGCCGATGTCTAATGGCTACTCTCCCCAAACAAACACACACACACACATATATATATATATATACATATACACATAGAGGCAGAGAAAGATAGAGAGAGAGAGGGTGGGAGAGATGTGGTCGATGTTAACGGCATCTCGGCTTCGATGCGTACTTAATGAGCCCGCTGAAGCACACACGACTAATTATGCCTGGTCAGCAGCTAAGCCATGACACATATAGAGCGATCCGTCTCATAGGATGTTGCATTGCCCAGTATTTGCAAATGGACCAAAATTCCAAATTAAAATTGACAAACAACCCGCATGCGATTGCAATTGGTTTAGTGTGCAGGCAAGCTGCACACAATTATAACAGATACACTCGGAAAAAGGCTATACCAGAAATTTGAAAAATCACCTTATTTTTCAGCAATTGAATTTTTGAAACTAAAACGATTGGCTCAAGCTCAAAAGGGTCTTCTTTCCCCGCTAATTATTAAAAGAAATAGGTTTTTTATATTTCCTTGCTAAGATAGATTTATCTAACTTAATATTTTCAAGGAAATTAAACGTTTAGCATTTTAATAAAATTATTAATCACAATATTTTACGATTGCTTCCTAATTATACCTATTTTATAATAAATTATAAATATATTATTTTAATTGATATAATACATATATTATATATTAAATTTGAGTTCGCTTTAAACTCGAAAACATACCTTTCGTAGGTGCAGTTGTTGCTTAAAAAATTATGAATTGCATTTCAACTTTTTTGAATTATGTTTCTTAAAACAAAATGTTGCTGAGAAATATAAAAAACATACAAAATATTTATTGCATTTTATGAAACTTTATTTCGCTAACCCATAAATTATTTGTTAAATTTGGTAAACTTTATAGTTCTCAGAGCGATTTCTTAAATTTCTAGTGTATATTTTGTTGAATGTAGGTTCAATAAATATCAATTTTCGGTGCTTGTTACAAAGGCCGCACAGCGACATGCCAAACATTATTTTAAGAGCCAACGTGTCGGCCAACCAATGCGTGTGCAAACGTGGCTCTTTCCCAACATGTATATATATACATATATGTGTGTGTGTGTGTGTGTGTTTGTGAGTGGTTAAGTGGTTCACGCATTCAGATACCTGTGTGGCGTTCATGTTGCTGGTTTGCTATGCATTTACAAAGGCTGGCTGGCCTAACTATTTGCGGGCTATTTCACATTTAGCAGGCAATTAAACATTTTTCATTGCATACAAATGGCTGCAATTTCGACGAATAACGCTCTTCATCCGTGTTTGTTGTGTTTGTGTGTGTGAGTGTGTGTGTGTGTGTGCGCCTGTATATCTATGTTCGCTGGGCATTTGTCTTGGTTGGCAAAAAGTCGCAGCGTAAAATATTGCCAGTTGCAATGCAATTGCGAAAATAAACGCATTTTCTGTAGCAGCACAGACACATGGCAAAATGTATTTGCATTCAAGATTACAAAAAAACAATAACACTCGGAATGATATCCGCTTGGTGTTATTTGCTGTAGCCATTTTTGTGCTAAATGTTTATTATGCTTGTTTGGTTTTTACACTCTTTATTTATTTAGTATATATATATATATAAATTTCTCAGTAAACTTGCAAATACAGTTGCCTATTAAGTAATACTTAATTATGTTAGCTGTAAATTCGATTTTAAGCAATGAAAATAATATGATTAGGTTAAAATACTCTTGGATTTTATAATATTAACGTGTTTTAACGAATATCTGTAATTTTTGTTGAATAAATAATACGAATATATCATAGCTTAGTTGAAAATGCTTTTCTCTTGTAGCCGAACAAAACTATCTATCACAAAAGGTTTTTTCTTGCATTACAAGCTACCAGATTTGGATGTTAAAGGGGTACACATCCAACATCTACTCAAGCCTGATGGGGGAACACAAGTTAAGTTGACTTTATAGAGGCAATTTATTTTGACCAAACACAATTAACTTCAAGTGTGCAAGCCGGACAAAAGATATTTCAAGATAAATTTGATGCGTCTAGACGAGAGAGAAAACGGTTCGCAGCAAGGGAGGGGCAGCTTTGCCAAAGCCTTGCTTTATTATAGCCAGTACAAATTATTTTTTTCAGTTTAAAAACCGGCGGCTGTCACAGCAAACGACAATGGCAGCCGTATAACACGCAATGCGTTTACGTATACAGTAAGTGTGTGTGTGCGTGTGTGTACGTATGTGTGTGTGTGTGTGTATAAGTACCGTGGAGTGGCTATAGTTACGCACAACAACATGACAATGCTTTTGTCGTTGTTGGCAAATGAAATTTAAGCTTTTTCCAAGCAATAAATTACGAGTTTTTATGACTCTGCCAAAGCACACACCCCAAAAGTATGCTATGCGAATAGTTGCCAAAGCCCAGCAGCAAAGTCAAGCCAGTCAAAAAAAAAAAAAACAAAAAAACCAAAATAAATAAATATACAGAAAAAAGTCCAATACGGCACATAAAGCGCGTAAGCCGATCCGCAAAAGAAGCGATGTCCTCCCTGGTGTAGGCACTAAAGTGCCAGCCACATCGACAAACTCAAGTGTTGGCCAGCACAGCAAACCCCACAGTGGAAGCAATGCGGAATTTGGCGAAACAAAATTCCACAATCAATTTTCAAGCATTGTGCAAAAGAATTTAAGCGCCACAATAAGAGAATTTATGATATATGATCATATATACCAATTTAAAGTTGCCATTTCTTAGAGCGGTGCGCAGCATATGTTTACATATAAAATGTGGCAAAAATAAACAATAAATTACAGTGAAACGTTTATTTTTTGTACTTAAGATTAACACAGCTTGTGAAAACATTTATTCTATGTGAGTATTTAAAATACAGTTTAATAAATTCAATTATATGCAAAAGTAACTAGCATTTGGTTATAGAAAGCACCTCCTTTTTTTTTCTTTGTTTGCTAAAATAGGAAAAAGTATTGAACTTATTTTGAAATGGCTTCTTTTTGCACAACTCTTACCACTGTAATGTTCGCTGGCGTTGGCTTCACTCCAAGTGAAATACGACACAAGCCAAATTATAATAATTACACAGAGCATAGCAAAATAAAAGGTCCAATTTGAGAAAACAGGCGAGTTGGCAGCCATTTTATGCTTAGCATAAAGGCCTCCCCCTGTCCCTCACCACTCTCCACTCTCGACGCCGTTCCGCTTTCGCCACCCTATCACACTGAACCCTTGGCCAGTTCCCATGTTACATTGAAATAAAAATACGTTAATCATCGCCTGATAAATTGCAAGCGAAACTGTGCGCTTTGATTTATGCGCCCGTCGCGCCCATTGGGCAATTATGCAAATGGTTCCAGGCGCCAAAATATAAAAAAAATAACACCATGACAAAGCCTCAATGCTAACCATAACTGAATCGTGTATATGGCCAGGGGGCATATACAGATTAGGAGGCCACTTACTTGTTATATAGCACAATATCCGGCAGCCATATATGCTCAGAGGGTACATGGAGAGTATCCACACCGCCATAATCATCGGGATTCCATTTTAATTTGTAGTCGTTCCACTCCTGCAAAATAGATGATATCAAAAATTGTTCACCAATTGTTATTATTTCAAATATATATATATATATATATATATATATATATGTTTCTATTTCATTTTAGGGGTAAATATATTAGTCGATGCGCAAAACCACTTGACTATATAATTTGCATATTTGTACATGGATGAATATTGAATCGAAATTATTGTGCAGAATGGCATTTGTTGTTATTGCACACAATATTTCAATTGCCATTCATGAATTATGCATTAATTTTATTAGTTGCTAAGCTGTTGGCATTCAATTAAAGTGCATAGCAATCGAATATGGTTTATGCAAGACAATGGAAACCAGATAACACAAATTCCATATTTTCTGCCTTCACAAATGTGATTCATGATATTGATTTAGCGTCTTAACATTAGTTTTATATTTTTAACCAGCAAAATCTTGTTGACAAGTGCAAAATGTAGAGTAACTTTTAGTAAAGCAATTTCATTGTTTGCCTTTTTATTCATATAAAATGTGTGCATTCTGCCACATGAACATTATTTGCAATTCACAAGGGGATTATCGGAGCTCGGCTGTTTGCCAAGCATGAAATTCGCAACAATATAATAAATAACCGGTTCAGTAGAGACTCCTATTAAGTAAAAATAATCTACCAGAAATAATGTTTAATTCATTTTTTAATGCGCACTTTTCCAATTATGTGCTAAGAACTCAGTAATATTTGTTTCATTAAGCTAATTCCCGACTTTTATTGTGATAAGCTCTTTTTAATCAATGATTGTTCATTGGATAATTGATGTATCAGTACTCATACAATATATATATATATATATATATATATATGTATATATATATTCCTATAAGCACACCATTTCAATCAATGTTCGTCATGGTTGATGGCACATTATCCGCAAATTTCACAACTTCTGCATAATTGGGTACATAAAATGAATTTGCCTTAGCGAGTCATTATTGTGTACTGAATATTGTGTACATTTCATAAATATTTACACACAACAATGAGGCAATGAGCGCGACTTAAGCCCATCTCTACGCACACACACCAGCGCAAACACATACCCTCAAACATTTGTGTATTTTCACCCGGCCTTATTGACATAATGTTACATATTTATTGTCACAGCGCGTAACTAAAGACAAACATAAACTGCACTACTGTTATAACAAACAACAAATAATATAATTTAAATTCTTGTTTTCTGTGAATTTACTTTATTGCTTGCATATAGCACAAAATATTTGCACGTTTATAAAAACCATTTAAATCACAAATATATGCATTTTGCAAATTAATATGATAGCAACTGATAAATATGGTCTTTAACATTTATTAAAGATTAATATTAGCAATAAAAAATATGATCATATTTTATTGCTAATATTAAACTTTAATAAATATTAAAAACAATTCGAATACCACTTGGCTTGGTTTTGGTTTACTCTGTAATCCTTAAATATTCTCTGTGTTGATTTATTGTAAATTTGTAAAAGTTACACAGTAAAATGTATTTAGCGAATTGCTGTGGAAATCGCTTGCGTAATCCCAAACAAATTACACTTATTATGACACCAAAATAATAATAGCCAAAATATGCAAAAATGCATGCACAGTTTGGAAGTCAAATGCACGAATACACAGAAACGGATGTGATGCATTATTTATTTGTAATTTCGTAGTTTGCTTTTGTTTTTGTCAATTGGGTAACCAGAAACTTGGCATAAGCTTTCACAACCTATTGACTGCAATTTGCACAGGGGATTTGTGTGCATATTTTATGCAAAAACTTTAAAGCCGCTCTATTGAAGTGCCTAAAAGCACGAGGACAAAAACTCTCAAAGCTGACAATAGATATAAATATATATATATATATTTAGGTTTCAGTTTTTTTTTATGGCTCAGCTGGTTAAATGGTGAATTAATGCATAGCCAATGCTCATGTACGAAAATCTGCAGCAGATTGGGCAGCTAAACCACTTGGCCAAGTCCAGAAAAAACGTTTTCAATACGTGAGCCAAGGGCTGGTCACAAATTGGCATAATGCGAACGCAAGATTGGCCAGCGAAATTTTGTTTGCATTTGGCTGCAACGAAGCGTGCAAATGGCGAATTCATGTTTTACGGAAACGTTGGCGAGTTTCCCAGCAACCAGATTACAAAATGGCACAGAATGGATGGAACTAAACAAAAAATAAAGTTTTGGAGAAATATAAAATTTTAGCTTACCTGTTCCACCCACACATTGGTAGTCATAATTTGATTTTTTAAATTCTGAAATGAGAATTAATTAAAAAAATATTGTTACTAACAAAGATCAGTAATAATTAAATTAGTATTTAGAATTCGAATACGCATTGGAAGCTTAACGATTGACATACGCTAATATCATAATATTATAAGTATAAAAAACATTATATTTGCAATTATGCAATAATTTGCTAATAGTGCTGCCCCTCACTCAATTGTAGCACACTCGATATTACACATATTTTAGGCACAATTATACTTTCAAAACAATTTATGGTAATTTCTTAACAAATTTGAAGAAAATGTTTATATTACCAACTCTACAGATTATATACATACTTTTGTACAGTAAATTCTTCGTTAGCTATTCTCATTCAAATTGAATTCCAAGTCCCGCTTAACCTTTTGAAAAGAGTATCTGCCACAGATCAAGTGTTAGATGGCCTCAGGATGAAGGTTTGCTGCAGGGTGTCAGCATTTGCGACAACTTGAGCATTGAGTGGGTAGCATTAAATTGAAAATAGTTTCGACTGAAGGTGTTCGCAGTGATTTGAACAACTGTGCTGCATCTGGGGTCGGTTAAGAAATGCATTTGAAATTTGCCCAGCTGTGTGTGCAGAGTCTGAGTTTGCTTATGAGGAAGCTAAGCTGGGCCATTTGGGGCTGTTGCAGGGCAGCCGGTGGATGTCGAGTGGTTCGCCATGGCATGTAGTGGATTAAATGGCACTGCAGCTTGAAGTGAGTTGCAGTAATAAGAAACAGTCGCAGTCGTTGTTGGAGTCTGTATTATTCAAGCATCATTGAGTTTTAATCAATTTATGTGGCACAGAACAGTGAGGCAGTCAGTGCGATGAAAATCCAGAGAAAATAAATTGAGCTAAATAAGCTTAACGTTTAATCACCGCCACGGAAAGTCCCGAAGTGAATGTTAAAGTTAACTCAACTTTAAAGATGGAAAAGCCATTTCAAGTTGGGGGATAATATAATAAATGTGAAATGGAATAAATAATGACGACTTAAGTTCGTTTGGAACTTCGAAAACTATTATGTTCGAAACCTATTCGATTTAACGTATGGGTGAGATTCTCACAAACTTATTACAAACAGTAACAAAGGTCAATTTTGGAAAGATAATCGGACGCTGTTCTGTATTATCAATCTGAATCTTGGAATATATTCCTCATTTAGCTACAGGAATAGGTATAGGTATTGGTATGAAATCGGAACTAAAACAAGAATTTTAAGTTTCAGTTTGACGAAATGAATTTGGTTTTTTCTATGCTTTGCCTATGTTGGTCATTGGGTCATCTGCCTCGTTGACTGTCGGATCTCAATCTTATAGGACGTCTACATGCTAAAACAAACTTTATTATTTTTACTCTGTCAGAAATGCGAAAGCTGTGCCATAAAATAATTTATAATACTGTGTTTTTCTTTAGCGTTCACCGCAAGTAATTTAACAACACCGAGAAAAGTGCTCTAATTTGAGTCTTAACAGATGCACGCAGGTCAGCTCATCTCTTCTTTGTGGTCAGGACCGCTCCTTCTCTATTAGACATAGTATATATATATATGTATACAATAGGGACAAACTCATGTCAAGCTGCTTTGTAGTCGGTCTTATTAGATTTATGGTTGTCGTATTTTCGCTTTTATATTTATCTAGGTGCCATGCGGCAAGCAACTCATTGAGCGTAAGTACTGTGTCGTCGGGCAGCATAGGATATACTCGATAGAATGAATTAGAAAACGATAAAATTGCGGAATAAATCACTTAGAAGTTGAAAAATTTAATTAACGACAAAATGATAATGATGCGCCGTAATGCGTTTCCCACCGAGACAGTCAGATAGCGACAGCGCGCTAAGGCCAGAGCCAGAGCCAGAGCCAGAGCCAGACCTGGATGCCCAATACCCAGAGCTGTAGCCAAAGCAATATAAGTTGGGATACAGAGTGTTAATAGATTTTGCCAGCGGTTGCCATGTGAACTGTGTGTTGTGGTGGTGGTGACCTACTAATCACCCGCACAGTGGCAGTTTCCAGCTCCCCAGCTGACAGACAGAGGCACCATGAGCGTCTGAAAGCCTAAGTGTCTAAAAGGTCATTAGGTGAGGGCGACGCGGAAAACCGGCAATAAAACGACAAAGCCAATACCAAGCACAAAGACAGCGGCAGCATAAGGAAGAGATAAAATTGCAGTAGCGTCGTCTAGGACGACGACAAGCGTGCCGCGTATCCTTTATGCTTTATGTGCGGCTTCCGCACCAGTAGCAATACAACCACCAAGTCTGCTTCTGTCTGTTACTGCACTACGAAAAAAAAATCGTTCGCATTTTAGAAAATTACCATACTTTTAACACCCAGAGAAGTTTCTCTCAGTTTTTTCAAAAAGTACATTTTTAAGCTGGCTAAGTCATGTTGTGTCTTTACACATATGAAAATATTTTAGAGATATAAAAATTGTTTATTATTTATGAAGTAAGAAAAATAACGTATGGTTTCTGCGATTATTTATAAAGAATATACTTTTCAGGTCCCTGTTTGTTTTATGTAGTTTAAATATTTTTTCTGAGTGTGAATTGCCATGTCCATGTCGACTCACACCTAAAGCTGGAGCAGTGCCTAACTGGGTTTGCTGCAATGCAATTGGTGTAGTTGTTATTGCTGTTGGTTGCGGCTGCTTGCTTATTTACACTTGGAGCTAGGGCCGGTTGTATTACTACCCAACAGGATGTAGGATATACAGTGTTTAAATTGCTTAAGCTAAAGCTTAAAGTATAATGATGCTGCAGTGGCAGTGGCAGTGGCAGCGGCAGCTGCAACTGAATTTGCATTTTGTGTCTGTGGCCACTGGGCTGTGATGGGATTTAGCCACGTTCTCGTCTACCAGCTTGTTTACAATTTAAATCGAATTTCCTGTTTGTCGTAAATAAGTTTAGCACCATAAAATGTTTTTAGCTGTGTCTAAATATTTGAGCTTTGAATAGAAGTAAGCAAACTGTGGCTCTGACAATTGTAAATAAGTCAGGCTGCTATTATGATTGTTATAATTGATAAAGAAATACAATAGACAATTATAAAAGTTACTCTGTGTGAAAAAAAAAATAATATTTAAATGTAATCTTTTGTGTGCATTTCACAGTGGCAATCTTACATGTCTCTCATGTATTTTCAATTTATGATCTGCAATATTCGCATAATTGGGTTTTGTGTCTAATCTGCAGTATAGCAAACAACAATTTAGCTGATCTTAACTAGTTTCCCCAACTTTTATTCCTTGCATTCTATCGCTAGCCTATCTCTTCTCACATACTCATAAAACATAGAACATAATTCACATAATTTAACTATTGGCTTGCCTGTAATCAACTTACCGTCTCGCACTGCCGGGACTTAGAGATTGGGCACTAGCAAATGGTACAGGTGAAATTAAAAGTTCGAGCTCAAATGCAACTGTTCAAGGATCTGTTATATACATATATATATAATGTATGGTATGCCCGATGATTGCTATTTTCAACATAAGTAGAAATTGACTAAGGCAATCGCACTGATTTTGTTTTATAAAATGTACATGGAATTGTGCCCCAACACGGGAAAGAGGCAACACCTGCATTCCGATAAAAATAACTACGTAAAGTGACCAGTGGACTTTAGCAATAAAAAAATTCTCCAAATATTTCAAGCCGGTTACCAGACGGGCACACAGAGCGTATGTGCAATATCGCATTTGTGCAGCATACACACACACACACACACACTCGCATACATAAAAGCAATTTCGTCTATAAGCACCTTATGCCAGATGCACAGTGCCTGGATATGTATTGGGAAAGTGTGTCAGAAATTCCGAATTGAATTTAAATTGAAATGTTTTTTATGTTTTCAATTATGAACAGAAACTTAAACAAATTTAAAAAATCAAAGGTTGCTTTAATTAATTTTATAAATCATATATTTTATATAAACTCTTAAACTCTTCACATATAATTTATTACAAGATGGAAGCTATTGAAAAGAATATTTTGTGTATTGAACGAATTTTTATTATTGGTATAATGACTTTGCAAAATACAATTTAAAGTTACTCAGAATCACGTGCGCAAAATCCATAAGGATTAAGGATTATTATAAAAACTTGGTGAAAGAAACTTGTTTTGCTATGGCAAAGAAATATTACATTTTGGCCAAGTATTAAGACATTATAGCCCAATGTGCATTGCTATGACTGCTGCTGCTACTGACTGCTGTTTGGCATGCCTTTTAGTGGTCTTGGTGCTTAGCGCGTGATTTATAACAGCAAAAAAAGGAGTCGAAGCCAGCTGCAGGCTGAACAGGGCAGAAAGCAGGAAGCAGGAAGCATGAGGCCAAATGCAGAAGGGAGCCGTAAAGCTCAGCTTCTGTGTGGCCAACACAACACACGTAACTGTTAACCGGTTTTCCATTTCCTGTTGTAGGTGCATCCAAACTGGGCAGAAGATTGGGGGCCACTTCCTAGCTCTGTTCCTGCTTTTAAATCTGCCAGCAATTGGAGTTTCCCTCTTCTTTTTTTTTTTTTGCTTTAATACAATTTGGCCCAAGCTCTGACCTCTGTGATATATTGCACAACCTTTTGCGTGGCTGATTGAGCCGTGTGCAAATCCCCAACTGCAATTGCAGACCTAATGAACAAAGTAATCATCACTACAATTGATGTACAATAAATTGGAAAACCCATTAATTTATTATGCAAACAATGCTGTCTACGCAGTGGAAAAGTGTTGGCCAGGGTGAAGGGGATTGGGTAAGCACTGATCTGGCTTAGTTCGACCGCCTATTAAGCCTTCGGTAAACAGTTATTAATTATGCGGCTGATACTTTGTCGCAGCTCCCACAACTGCCATTTATTCGCTTACCGGCGTTACTGGCTTGGCAAATTAATCTGCTTTGACTGTCATTTGATAACCAGTCAAGTAGCTCAGTTGTCAAAGAAATAACTGTTAAGCGGGATGCCACCATCATTAACAACAAATTATTGTATTTTCGGTTGGCCAGCAGCAAACGGTCTTCTAACTTCAGCGAAATTTTTTTTCACTGAAAATTGTCATTTATTATGTGCGATTAGTTGTAAGTAATTTATTATTACAGTATTACAATGAAAAGTTTTTTCCAAGTATATTTTTGGATAATGTCAAAATCTTGTTTCACTCTTACTTTTCTCTCTCATAAATTTTCTGCAATTTACCAATTAAATCCAAATCCAAATCAGAACATCGTTTTTATGACTCAAAATATCTCACATTTGACATTCATTTTTAATATATTTATAATTATTTACCTAAGTATTTTAATTTGCCATTTATTTTTATTTTTTTTTAATTATATTTATTTTATTATTATTATTATTATTTGTTTTTTTTTATTATTATTATTATTTTATGTATAAATTTAGTTTTTTTCGTTTTTAATTAAAGTTGTATATTAATATTGTGTGTACTTACCACATCGATCAACTGCGACAGCTTTAAACCCATTTTGACCGTCAGACGATCGGAGTTGTTGCCCACGGGTCGAATGAGTCGATTGTAGTTGCTCAGCAAATCGTCGTAGAGACGTTTCGCATCTGGGTTGGCCAGGCCGCCGGTGGCAAAGTGTAATGCTATGAAGACAGCTGCAAATAGCACGCTACCCATCTTAGGCCAGGTCCAACCCTGTAAGATAACACGGAGAAAACAGAGGAATTTCAAACAGAATCAGAAATAAGTTATGGATGCATTTGAATTTCAAATTCTTTATATATTTTTCTATATTTCCTTGTTGTATGAAACACTCAAAGGCTTACAAGCATTTATGTGTTTGTGTGTGTGGAAGTGAGTGTGTGTGTGAAAATGTGTGCACTCATAAATTTTGAAAAAGTGTCTAAAGTATTACAGAGACAGCACAAAATGTTCACAGAGCTGCTCCGTTGCAATCATAAACACCATTTAATCTTTGGCCCAAACACTCAAGACAGCCCAACAGCTAACACGCACACACACACGCTCATGTATAAGCGCATAAAAATGTAAAAAAGTGTGCATGTGTGTGTGTTGTATATCTGGTGTACTCTTCCAAGTTTGTCTCTCTTCAGTTTCTGTTGGCCATTCACATGCACTTTGTGCCGCTTGAAATTGTTATTATTGTTCAGCTGCTGTTTTAGGGACATAATCTACAGTCTGACAGTGTCCTTTCACCCACACCAACAGATACGCACTCACACACACACCGTGGCAATATGGGAAAAATTGGCAATTTTTGAGATGAAACCATTTTGAAAAGTAAACTGTATTGAATAAATTATTAATGAAATTGGTTAGTTATTCATATATAAAAAACCAAAAAGATAGCTATCAGTTTTGAGTTTGAAGCTTTTTATTAATGTAACTATTAATTAAAAATATTAAAAAGGTTATGTTACCAGAAGTGAATAGATATGAAAACGCTGTTAAGACAACTCCAATTAAATAAAGGTAATAAAATGTTTTTTTCTTGCCTTGCAAATTTAAATAAAACGTTTAAGTAGTTCTTTAAAAAGCTGTAGTCAACTTTGATATTTATTATTCGTGTCAACTAAAACTTTGTTTTTAGCTGACAAATTTGTGCAACATAAATTCTCAATTTGCTCCATAGTGCGATGCATTCTCGAAATGCGTTTCTTCCATAGTATGTCGCTTTGCCAGCCTGCATTGCATTTTCTGCAAAACTTTACTTTATTCTAACTGACATGCCCAAGTGCAGCAATGTTAGGGTACATTAAGCAGAAACAAGCAATTACGTCCATTCCTCTCATGCGTTGTGGATACATGTTGCTCCTGCTATTTTTCTGTCTGTCTGTGTGCGTTCATGTCCTGACTATTTGTACAGCCAATTATCAAAAGTACGCACCTTATTTGTTTTTCTCTATTATCTGTTGTAGATGATAGTTTTTATACAAAAATGCTCACATGCATCCATAATAATAATAATACAAATACTTAACAGAACATTATATTTGTTTTTATTAATTCTGGTAATTGGACAGCATAACAGATATATAGAAATCGACTTATTTGGAATTTAAGCAGATTTATATTTATTTTAAGTTTTAAGTTAACTGTCTTTAAGCTCACGCTCGAATTTATGTTAATCTATAAGTATTTCTAAGCCAGTCATTTGATTAAGTTAAATAAAATGGATTGTGGTGTAAAATCAAATTTAATAAATATATAGACATATATTTTTGGGGAAGTAAATGAAGGGTAGCAATTTTTAAAACTTAATAGCCTCAGTAAAGAAATTAAATCTATTTAATTAAGTATGTATTAAAATAATATTAATCCAGTGTTAACAATATCTTGAAGTGTTAATTATATATGTGTTTTACGTATGGCTATGTAGATAAGATTCCAGCTTACAACTTTCCAAAATTATAAATCAAAAATTAATTTTTTGGTAGATGGCATGCTTCAAGTTTTTTTTTCTTTACTATTTCCTCCAGATCTGTAAGCACTTACATTCAATAGTAGAATGTGAGAACTATAAAACTTTATATTTGAGTCCAGCACAAGTATTTATTTTTTTTCTTCAATAAAAAGTTTTTCTAAAGAGATACTCGATACGAAAAGGATTGAAATAAAACATACGATTACAGAATGCTTTGGGATACTTCAACTTTGGCCAAGTTTGAAGTAATTTTGATCTGCTAACAGCAGTTGTCCCTCGAGTTGTGTTGATAAGTGTATTTGTGCAAGTGTGCTGTGATTTGAATTTGAATTTGAGATACGTACAGAGAAATTGCAAATGGTGCTGCTGGCATTTACATTCACTTAATCGATAGAGACAAATGAAATTAATCAACACAGGCTCTCTCTCGACTTGGGTGTGAAATTAATTATGCTAATTTAATGTTAATGCTTTGTAATTTGATGGCATTGATTTGACATGGTCGCTACCTTAGCCGCCTGTAAAAATCCACACTCAGCGATAAATCAAATTCAAATATGCTGACCATCTTGTCTGCATAATTCAGTGCCTTTGTCTGAAGTGACTCGTACATGTGTCAGTGACCGCAATAAAAAAAGAAAAACAAAAATAAAATCGAACAGGCGACATACACACATTATGACGTCACACCCAGACACACACACACACAAGCACTCATCGCACAAATAAAGACAATCAACTAAAAATACAAATCGACAGATATTTATGCGACTTTTAGTTGGCAGATTATTTCATTATTATTCCCATATAGGAAATTATGTTTATTTATTATTTATATAGTTTGGCACACACAAAATTTGCTTTCCAAATTATTTTTATTATTATTATTTTTGTCTATCTAAAGTATTTTTTTAAATATATGCATGACAATGGATACTATTAGCTTTAGGTAAATTTATGGTTTTATTTTTCAATGGTTTTGAAATGGAGGTATGTTTTGCAATGAGCTTTATAAGAATTTTGTTTGCTTTTCAACCGCTTGTTATAAAATAACTATTCTGGCTTTTTAATTAATTTATTCATCATCATCTAATATAGCTGGCTATTTTTAGTTTAATGATATTTTCCATAGCTATTTTTGTCTATTTAGTTAATTTATCAACAAACTAATCAAGTTTTGGCTGACTGTGTATTTTCTTTGAACTATTTTTATGCATGGCAATTTCATATTGCCATTAAATAAGAGAAATATATATTTTTGATTTTTTATTATTAATATTAAGTAGGCGTCTTGACAAATGCAACAACAGCAACCACACCAATAACGAAGCACAGCAATTCCGGAAATGACGTCGGCGTGTCGACTTCCGCTTGTTGAATATGTGTATGTGTGTGTGTTGGTGCGCGCGCAGATGTGCGTCTGCGAATATTTTTTTGGTGAGCCATGCAATTTTCCAGTTGAGCTCGTTTTTCATTTCCCTCTTATTTGTTTTGTATGCGCGATGGGTCCGCATTTTACCCCAATTCCATACTTTCTCGACTGATATATTAACATGTATAAAATGGCAGCTACCATTTTTGGCAATTTATTTTTTTTTTTTTTTGTAATTGTTCTCGTTGCCGCAAGTTGCAGTTGTAATTGAATTTCTGTCAGGGGTACATGTGGGTAAGAGAGAGAGAGAGAGAGAGAGAGAGACAAGAACAGCCGTTAAGTCATTTGGATTTAATTCTTTACACATGTGTCCGGCTGTCTGTTTCAATTTAGTGAGCCCAAAATAAACTGGCTTTACGAGACGAGTACAATTTTATTTTTTTTTCTCATTTCTTTTTGAGGTAGTTAGTCAGCAGCTTCTGCAGCGTATTTTTAAATAAAGTGCCAATTTTTATTGACTCGATGTGGTGGAAGTGTTGCTCAATAGGACTAAGTGAGGATATATTAGGTATTGGGTATGTGAATAATTTAAATTGCCTCAGCAAAGTTAGTCCTACAATTTAGAGACGAATAACTCGTTTCTGGTTTAACTTTTTTCTTATTTTTTAAATGCTTAATAAATAATAAAATTGAATATCTGTCAGTTTGGTCTCAACTTTGCCTTTTACTATTTTTAATATTGGTTCGCAAATTAGGCAAATCTGTTAGGAGTCGATTCAATAAAATCTTATATTACTTACTAATGACTGGCATTAGTTGCCAACTGATAATATACCATATAATTCATTTGTAAATAATACTTTCCACAGAGTTTATTTTGATAACATGGCTTGAGGCAAAGGGAAGGCTGTATGTGTATATTCAAAGACACATATCGACACACACACACACATATATGAATATTTATATGTATTTGTAGAGGCATGCTAGTCCTGCCTCTTACATAAAAGTAAAAGCAGAAATTTTGTTATTTGAACTTTGTGCTCGGTAGACCCCTTAGGTAGCTTGTTAAACATTCCTTGGGTTTTTACTTTTTTTTTATTATTTTTTTGTACCAGGCTGTCTGCCAATGAAAAAGTTGAGCTTGAAACATGAAAATTTGCATATGATAAGCAAATAAGCAGCCGTGTTGTACAGGCCCAACCTTGTCGATGCTGCTGCTGCAGCAGGTAACTGGCAAAAGTTTTATTAGATTCTTAGTTCGTGGAGCCGAGTGGCGTGGCTCGAGGGGCGTGGCAGAGCGCGCCTGTGGCCTGACTGCGGTTATGGAATTGTGCGCGCTTAACGGCGAACGTCAAAAAGTATGCGAAACATTTGAAATTATTTTTGCATAAATAAAAGCAAACGTCTAACTTTGCCGGCAGCATCATGCGAGCACTCGCACATGGGGGCCCAAAAGAGTTTGCAAATGAGTCGAAACATCAAAACGTTAGGGCCGATTGAAAAACATGTAAGTTGAGCAAAGGCAACCAGCCACAGAAGCCGCTTACTGCCAGGCATTTGAGTAGTTTAGGTAAATGATGTGCAAATATGCGTGGATGGTATTGCATTACATTGGCGCACAACACACGGCGTATGCGTAATATTTAATTTCAAGTACTTCAATCCTTCAGCGCAGCGCACACAAGGTTATTTTGTTGTTTTTTTTTCGAGGACGCCAACGCATTTGCCATGTATTATGTGTAGTATGTCCTCCTCCACATCACATATTAAGCTATTGGGGTGGTGGTAATGGTGGGCTGCACTGTGAACGCCAGGTGCACACAAATACATGTCCTCGCAGCAGCATTTTAAATAAAATATTAGCATTTATTGCATGCTGCACTCAGTGGACTATTTAGGGGTACCATGCAACACTGACTGGGCGACGCTTGCAACTTACTCTAAGTGCTTTGCCAAAGGAATGCCAAAGGGATCGCGGGCCAGAGGGCAAAAGTTAGCGGGCGGATAAATATATAATGACCATTAATATTTAACAGCAGCTTAGTCTTGAACAATTTCTAAAATAAAAATGTTATTAATGTGTGACAAAGATTATTATTCATACAAGAAAATAGTCACTTCAAAAAACTTAGTAAGTTGAGTAAATAGTTCTTAAATTGAAACTCAATCGTAATCCTTCTTATTGATATAAGTATAGAGAGATAGATATATATAACGATCAGCTTTGACTGGCTCCAAAACTGAGAAGGATTTTAAATTATATTTAAGCTATTTTAAGCTGCAAAATAAAGTTTATCCAATTAAGATTAAATATTTCAATTAAAAAAAAAACCACAATAATGAGTACATATTAATATATCTGTATTTTATAAAATGCAAAAACTCATTAATTGCATATAAGCAGCATAATTTACTTTAAAAAAAAAACTAGTGGAAACTTCAAAAGGACATCGCCGTTAATCAATTCTAATTGGCCACTAAACCGCTCAATAGAAAAGCTCAGTTGGGAATCCAGCAATTGAGGAATATATTGTGTGTGTCCAATTGAGAAATACGCTTCATTTGTTGGTCCGTCATTCGGAGACCGCAGAATGATTGCTAAGTTCTGGCTGTTCCATTTTAGTGCACAACTTTGTGGTTAATTTGCTACATGCTGCATGCACCAGATGCTCCCAGCAAAGGGGGGCTGCCCAAAGCTACACAAAATTTCATTCTGCTCTGCGACTTGCCCCCCGCCGAGAGCTCAAATGCACTGACACTTGAACCAATTGAGCTTTAAACGCTGCCATTGTAACTGTATCTGAGACAACGCGTATATATCTCGCTACACATGGACCACACTCCGAGGGGAGCCAAAGTGCAATTGATATTGATGTGGCAAGGCGAAGGGGCAGCATGTTCATTTTCGGCAGCGGATTGTGACTGATGTTGTTGCATTTGGGGGGTTGAGGGAGTTGCCTGCAAAGACATCTCACTGAAAGCAATGCAGTTGAGCAGATGTTATTTTGTGAAATTGAAAGCAGTTGCCACTTGTATTATATTTCAGACTTATCAATAGGCGACACAAAGCCAATTGGCAGCTGTGGCAGCTGAATGTGGCTATAACTATGCAGCAGTTATTTTGTTGTTTTTGTTGTCACCAATCGGTGTTCGTAAAGCCGCCGGCTTTATGACAAAACTTTCGAGAAAATGTCGACTCTAACCTCAAATGGCCACTGGCAAAAAGCCCTTAAGCATTTTTATGCGACCGTAAAAAAATATTTCATAGGGCCACAGGCCGTGCCAAGTTAATTATGTTTATGCAACGACATTAACATGAGAAACTCCAAAAAGAGCACACAAACTATTGCTGTCTCTTTCACTTACAGGTGCCACTCACTCGCTCACACATCATGTGAACATCAAAGATAACGACGAACTCAAAAAACTCCAAAATTTGTTTGAATTAAATGGCCCTAGGTGCAAATTAAATAACAAAATAATAAAAACATGAATTTTGATTAAAAAATAAAGTGATTTTTATGATCTAAGTGTAGCACAGATAATGCAAATGTTTATCTGAATTATACTTTCTTGGACTTTCTTAGAAGACTTTTCCCAGGTTTCGTCTAGTATCGAAGCTTCTTTTCACTAAATTATAGCTGTATTTAAGCTATTATTAGAAGGTGCAAGTTTCGCTATAATAAAATTTGAAGTTTTGTTTTAAAATATTTTTTCCAAACATTTTGAAGAGTTGCGGACTAAGATATATACTTATTTATTTTTAATGATGTTTTGATAATGCAAACTCTACTCCATAAATATGAGCTGATTATACGATTATATAAAATATATCATTTATTTAAACTTTGCACTATTTGTATGCCTGGGATGAGAGAAAATATATTTTATTTGTTACACTTTGAAAGTTGCATAATTTGACGATTGGAAATTATTCATTTCAAACAAAATTTGCAAAAATCCTTATAATACTCAAATATGTAATTAGAGTTTTGTTACTCTTCTGAGCAAGTGAGAGTCTCACATCATTTAATCAATTTGGCTCATGGTGTGGCAAAGATATGTTGCAAAAATGCTTCATTGACGTTGCAAAATATGTGGCATACTTTGTGGGTGCAACAATGAAGCTGGATATGCTTTCTCTGTGTTTATTTTATTTTTTTTTTGCTGGCCCACAAAATTTTGCTTGCTGTGCAACGTCGCAACTAAAGAATTTCGAGACTTGCGGCTACGAATCAGCATGCCAGAAAGCAAAACATGAGCCACGCCCCAAAAACCATGACTGCAAAATATGTAGGTTGCCCGTCCAGAGTCCTTTGCCACCATTTCGCCAGCCCCGCCCACTCGGGCGCCAGTCCATTGCCTTTCTACTGCTGTTATCCATGAACTAGTTTTGGGCTCGCTTTAAATTATCTTTGATGCAAAAGGCAGTTGAGCAGCAGTGGGACGTTGTTGGGCCGGCGGTTGAGGGGGTTGAGGATGCGGGGAACGTGTTGTTTGGCATGGACATGAAAACGAATTGCCGCAGGTGTCAAAAATACACAGACAAAGTCAATTTGCCCTAGTAGACGTTGGTGGACTAGCGCGGCACGGAATAAAAGACCATGGGGACCAGGAGACCAGGGAGCAGAGCCTGAGGAGATCGTTGGCGTGTGTTGCTCATTACGCGGCGCCTTTGATGTGCAGCAAGCCGACAAAAGTGCCAGAAGCAACCACATTACAAGCGCTAAGTGCCCCTGCGCCCGCTGATTATAATCATTATGATATGCATACATGCTATACGCACACACACACACACATACACACACGCACACATCTGTGATGCACACTTAGAAAAAATCACTATATGCATTATATAGAAAATGCAACTTTCTCATTTTCGGAAATGCAATTTAGAAACATTAAAAGGAGGCGTAAAAATGTATATGTCGATCCTTGGACAAGGTTACGGACATTGCCAAAAACCAATAGTATAAAAAACTGACATTTTCTGAAAAATAAGCTGGCGCCCAACATTCGACGATTTGCAGCTTGAATTTTTCTGAGTGTAGTCATAGTTGCTTGACAAGTGGCTGTGGCTGTTGCGATGGCTGGCAATGGAAACCCGCATAAGTGTCTAACGTGCTTTGATATCATTACGTTGCTTCGACTGCCGTAAAAATGACATGAGCAACAACATTTTGTATACAATCCAATTTAAGAACGGATCAGTCGAAAATTTAACAGAGTGTTCATGTTGCCGTCGGTGCTTGTTACCATTTGTTCTTAATGCATACAAATGATGCACTTACTGCAAATTGCTTGGCGTACACACAAATAGCCAAGAACAGAAACAGTAACTCGACAACAGCAACCTGGCACGCCATAAAATCAACAGACGTCATTTGACAAAAAACCACCTCGGATAGAAGAAACAGTGGCAGGTTAAAGTGGATGCAACGCGCTTTCATGCTGACAAATTTGCAGTCCTATTTGCACTTGTCAAAATGCTTCGCATGAGGCGTCTCCTGTCTTTCCGTATTACGGCTGCAGTTAAATCTAATTCACAAGAGAAACGCAGCCAACAACAACAACAAATTCGCATAAGCTTAAAAGTTATTGCAACGTCGGTGGCACTTGGCTTAACGAGCAACAAAAGGTTGCAGCTCAACTTTACTTGAGTCGTTCTGGGAGATCGGAGATACTACGGTAAAATGACAGGGCTATAATCCTAGCTGCAACGATTGTCACTTTGGTTTTATTACTTGCAAGTGAGAACAGTCAAAATGATTTCATTGTTAAATCCAAATTAAATTACCTGCTGAATTCTAGTTGATTATTAAAATGTTTTTCAATGTTATTGTTACACATTAATTGAAAAGAGATTTTCATTTTATTCAATTAACAAATTACACAAAACTAAGGAAATTTAATATTGTTAATAGTTTGATTTAAAAAATTGCAGTTCTCATTAATGAAATGTAAGAATAAACTAAGATAGAAAATATAAATTTGTTTCTACAATTTTTTTTTATTTATAATTTGACAGATTTTCTGGCTCATCCTCAATTTTTACTGTGAGTTTTTCTTTTTAAATCTCACAGTAAGTAAAGCATATGATATAAAATATCTTAATTTAAAAGTGCATTGATTTCCCATTCCCAACTAGTGCCTCAATATCGAATCTGTGTAAATACATAATGGATGACTGCTGAGTCAGCTCCACTCGATTTCAATGTTTCATCTTTCTTTTACTTTTAAGCTACAAGTGTTCCTCCTTTTGGCCCTCCACAATCAGAGCAAGGGAGGACTGTCAAAAATCAAATTAATGGTCTCAGCATCATAAAGCAAAAACGGGGCAGGTTGTTGAAATGACTTTTGCCGGCTTTGATAGATAGACCCAGTAATACCGAAACAATACCCTAGACACAGGCAAACTGGCAGCTGCTGGCTCAGTCAATACATATTTTAGGAGTTTGTATACATTAATCAAAGGGGAAAAAATAGATTTTTAGTCAATGATTTCAACACAAATAATTCGGCGCACTTCTGTATGATGCACTGACCTACTTAGAGTGCCACGTGCCACACATTTGCCAGATCCAGTCGAAGCTGTCCCTTTTGGACTTCTATTACTCCTGCCGTCGGCAAATTGTGTCTTCTGATTTGCACAAAAGATTTATGAGTTAATTAATGTACTTGCTTAACCAGAAAAGTAAATGGTTGACTGCACATCGATTCTGTCCTTTCCTTTGCTCCACCACCTCTCCGTTTGCGTCATTGAACTCGGGTCACATTGTTGATTATGATTAATGTTCTTCAGTTTTTCGGTGCCGGAAGCGGAAACAAAATGATTTCAATTGTGGACGCCACTTGCTTTAAAATGCAATACTGTTTTAGTGATGCTCCATCAATTTTACATGCATGCAATATTCTCTATCAATTTGACTTTTATTAAATCGGGTCAAATTGCAGCTTGTGAAGCACTTGAAAGTGCTCTACTCCAAAGTGTGACTATACGTGTGCATATGTATGTGTGTGTGTGTGTGTGTGTGTGTGTGACAGTGCTTGTGTGTGCTTGTGTTGACTGCGGTTTGCAACAACCACAAACTGCTGCTACTTGCTGCTGCTGCGGCTGCTGTTGCAGCTGCAGAAATGACTTCCAACTCGTTCATAGCTCATAAGCGGTGCTAATATTGAGTGTCGATTTTCACTTCACTTTGTGCTCTGCCGCCAGGACACAGCCAGGACAGAGCACCGTCCTATAGCTCATGTCCTGCTTCTGCATTGTATGTGCGTGTGTGTGTGTGTGTGTGTGTGCTTTGACAATGCTGCTGTTTTCTTGTTGGCGGCGACCCGCTTTTTCTGCAGCTCAGCTCAGCATCGAGGACGACGAGAACAAGGACAAGGCAAGGGGGACAGCGGGAACGGTGAAGACATCGACAGCCGTTACCGACGACGCCTCGGTGGCAGTTGCTTCATTTGGAAGCCGTATATCCTGTTAATAGTTTAACATAAACTGTGGTAAAATGTAGTAAAAATTGCACGCGGCTTGCCGGCACTTTATTGATTATATCTGTCTGTGGTGTTAGTACAACACTTAACACCAAACTGTATTTGGTCTGGCAACGCTGTCATCGGAAGTTGACATACTTACAAAATGGCCTGGGTCACCAGGGGTACTGCTGCTGTTTAATGTGTCAAATGAATATCTCGACTTATATAGGTATTACCCACAATTAAAGAGACACCCACAACTGTATTATCCAGGCAAAGAATTTAACTAAGTATTCTTTTTATTAACAGGGTAAATTTAATCTAATCAATTAATTTTTCTTTATTTTGTTACTCTTTTTGTATAATTAAAGTAAAATTATTAATTCAATCTGTAGCTAATTTAATTCTTACAAATTTGAATTGTAAACAATAAATAATAAACGATGTTGGCTAACACAATCAGTTAGAACAACGATTAGAAAATTTTTTTTTGATAGGATTATAAAATAAATAAGCAAAACATATTGATATAATTTGTTAAACACTTTTATATTTCTACAAGTTAAATAAACTACCAACATTATTTTTTTCTTCCATTAAATGTGTAGGAAGTTAAAGTCAGCTTATGTCCATTTAATGGAAGAAATAACTGTGGTATTCGAGTGATAAATAGAACCGCTAATAATTCATATTATCGAAGTCACATACTCACACATCAGTTGCCACACACTTACACAAGCACACACATACACACAGTCTAAAATCCCAGCTCAATTCAAAGAATTCTTATCGGCCGTGTCCAGTAAAGTTTTTTGCGCCATGTGTCTCGGACACGGCAAAGGAGGTCATAAATTTAAATCAAATGCCTTGACAGGTCGAGAAGCGATTGAAAAATTATCTCTAGAAGAGAGCCTGGCAGCAGCTGCTCAAGAACTTCCACGAGCCAGCTGGCTCAAGAAAAGGGCCAACCATAAATTTTGTACAGATTTATGAGTGCCGCCTGAATTATGCGCTGCTTAACTAATTACGTGCGGAGATATAATAATGATTGATTAATTGACTGATGGACTGGGCAATCAATAAATGCCTCTGTTGGGCTCATATACCAAAAATAACTTTCAAAAATATTCGCCCTTGGCCATGTTAAACAGATGCTAGGCCTCCCACATCATTGGGATTTAATAAGCGCACCTGGCATATCAATAAAGGAGTATTTTGTTTGATTAATGCTTTTGTTTCAATGTGTAAGTGTGGGTGGGTGTGTGTGTGTTTGTGTGTAAACACATACGCATTCAATCAATGACAGCTAATTATTCCAATTGTACAGAAATATGCTCTTATTGCACCACTCTTTTCGTATTTGTTTTTCCTGACAACCATAACATGCAACGTCCTTGTGGCATATTAAATGAAATTGCACTTCGGCTAAAAGGGCAAAAGAGTGAAACTAATTAAAAATGCATTAGTATTTAAGTGACACGACGTTATGGTACAAAATTCACAAAATTCTTTGGAATACAGCAAATTGTAAGCGAAATTCCATTCCCCCTCGTTTGTAATCATTGTATGTAAATTGATGGTGTGTGTAATTTACCCACTCCTGTTTTATTTATAAATATTATCTATACATATTGATATGCTTAATTTTCGATTATTCTGATTAAAGTAGTTTATTATCCGAATTAATAAATAAGTCACTTGCAATCAATTATTTACTACAGCTCGATTGCAGCATATTAATTGATTAATATTTTGGTTAATATATGTAATAATGATTAAATATAATTTATTAAATAAATTAAGATTTGAGTAATGTTTTGCACATAGCTGATAATAAAGCGACATGTTTAATTTATTAGAATTTAAATTTTTAATGTTAGTTTTTATATTATTCTCTTTAATTTCAATGTATATGCAGGAAGGCATTTGCCTCAATGGAGCCAACAGTTGAATTCACTGTTCCGTTTATCTGGCTGTATTTGAGAGTTATTTATTGCTGCCGTGTGCTGATTGGAATCCAAAGCTCTTATGTAATCACATTCCACATTTTGTTTAGCTCAGCAGGTAGCAAATGCATCAAATGGTCAATGCCATTGGTCCGAGCCAATGGCTACATTGCCGGTGACTTATGCATTGCCAAGCATGAATTATTCAAATATTCGGAGCTTTTCATATATGTGCATTGCCGAGAACTCGAAAAATGCATGCCAACCAAAGCACAAACTTGAATTATATAAGTTGCAGCCAATCGAATGCGAATTGGATTGGGTTTACTCAAATAAAACTGTTTCCACTTTTCCAAATAGATACCAAAGTCCGGCGTGTCACCTAGCATAAATAAATGGGAATGACAAAAACTACAATCTTTAAATAAAGCTACAGTTAGAAAAACATGAGAACTGTTTGCTCAACTCATTCATATTTACATATTCGATACATATGCTCAATATACTCAATAAATTAAAATAAACAAATATTCAATGAACGAGAGTAGTTTTTAATTTTCCATAAATTGATTAGCTTGTTTCAGCTTAGGAATATCTTCAACCATAATTTTACCCCTCGAATCACTTATTCTACCCAATGTGCATTGGCCAAATTGCAAACAAACAAATAGAAAGACGTACTAAATAAATACACACTTTAAAAACAATGCACACACGCATTTGCATATCTGTACAATAAGCTCATGCCACAAGTTGGCCTCAGCAAAAGCAACCAAATCGATAACGCAAATATTTTCAAATCTAGTTTGAGGCAAATACTCAGCAATGAATATAGAAAATTATTTATTCTATAAATTTAATAAGCTGCAACGCTCGTCGCTCTACAGAATGGAGTTTTAGGCATACCTAATTTAATAGCTAAGAATCTGCAGGGGGGGTTCACAAGTTCGATTATTTAATGCAAATCCCACATATATATTGTCAATCAGTCGCAGGCGCAGTTGGCAGTTCAATTTCAATTTAAAATCTTCATTCGGTGCAAAGCAGCCACGAATAATAGAGTGGAGTTGTGTGGTGTGTGTGGGGCAAGGGGTGTGGCACGAGGGGGAAAAATGAAATGCCTGCAATGTATGCCAACTATTGACACAAGACTCGTCGTTGGCGGAGCGTCAAAGCACTTGAACAAATAGACAATGTTAGAGTCAGACAGTATAAACAAAGAGACAGCCAGTCAGACAGACAAACCGAGAGACAGACAGACAGTCATATGGATAGACTATATGTAGATGGTATACGTATGCTTTGAATAAAACAGTAGTTTAGTGTAGCAAGAGTGGTGTGTTCTGCAAATCAATTTAACACTGTCTCTAAAAGTACAAATTGGAATTTGTTAAGCAGGCAGTACATAATAATAAAATAATTATATATTTATTTATAAAATATTAAAGTCAAATAAGTATTTTATATGTATATATCTTTTATATATTTACATTGCTGATTGGCAATTGTTTCCAGCATTTGTGCACATTATGAAATGTGTGAAATTGAAGCGGAATTAGTTTCTAGAACACGCTCAATAACCATTGTCTCCATCAACGATAATAATGACGACGATGACGCCAGTAGTTTACTTAGGTTAATAGCATTGAGCAAGCTCAAAATCAAAGCACGTTCTTCCCCCACCGCCCCTCTGTCACTTGCATCGTCTGACCTGCAGTTAAAATAACCCCTCTGTGCGTAAAGCAAGTACATTCAATTACTGGATGTGTCTATATTGCAGCTACAATGTGTCTGCATCTGGTTGGATGCTGTGCATCGTTTCAAGTAATGCAATTGCCATTTTGTAGCAGCGCAAAAAGATTGAGTACCACATAAAATTGATGGATAAAATGGGTCCCTGGCTGTTTACGGCTTTCATATACATCTGCGGCATATCCAGCAGTTGCTGCTCTGACTGTTCATCTGCCGCTTGGCTGGGCTCTTCCGCCTCAAGCTTAGGCTTCATCTCCAGCAGGTGGGTCGACTGTCACAATGCCAAAGGTATAAATGTTTTTCTAGCAATATAAATAAATAATGGCATATTGTCAAGCAGGGGCGGCATAACCGATGAAACCAAATGTACCCATGGGTTTACATGTATTTGTTGCCTATCCCAGTGGAAATTTATGCATTGCACCATTTCCGTTGACGCCTACAGACTCCCAGTCATCCAAACGTCATCTGCTGCATACTTGTAGGCTCGACCTACTAGGTTCTGTACTGTGGACTAAATTGACACATTCTCAGGCAATGTCGTACTTTGCATTAAATACAAATTATCTATATTTATATAAACGAATAAAATAGATTTTTATAGCAATTTGAGACAGTGATTGCATTTAACATAGATATTACTGTCAGGCTTAATTAGTTTCTAAGTTCGAGAGCTTACTTGGCTTAGAAGCATTTCCTACTCTAGGTGGTCAATGATATTCACGTAAAAAAATTTAGTACATTTTTCAATAGAACAAAACACACATAACTTTGTGAAAAACTTACCAGTGGCTAATTACAAGATTAATCAGAATTGTTTTTGATTACACCAATATAACTCACCTGAAAGGAAAACAATAGAAATATAATTAGATAATAGAAATTAAAACGATTTATTTTGACAACTTAAATAATTTATTGAGATAAACAAGATTAAATAGCAATCTTAAAACGTAGTTTGTTATGGCAGAGATTAAATTGGTTGATATAATCCATTAAAACGACATTTTGTTCGATAGAATAATAATAGTATCAGAATCACTATCATTCTATTGTACATAGTTTCCAAAATTAGAAATTGAAATATTTAATATTTAAATATTATTTTCTTTCTCATTCCTAGTCCTCTATAAAACACACAAAGGTCAATTATAAATAAGTATGCATAATAGTCCGAATTGATCAGCAGAAAAGGCCGTTTAATCCTAGCTTAAATTGTGACACGTGCTGGAAACTGTGGAATGACGTTGACGGAAATTAAACTGGGCAGGCAAAAAAACAGCAACAGCAAGTGGCAAAACCTGCAAAAAGTTGCTTCAGGTCAACAAAAAAATTGTGCTTTTTCCTGCTTGCCACTTTCCAGCAAAAAATGAGAAAACTTTTCATGTGTCTGTTATTGTTTTTGTGTTTGTGGTATATAAGGCAAGCCGCATGTTGTCCCATTATCAGAACATAAAAATGTTTGCTCGCAGGCTGGAGAACTGCACTTGACCAAAAACTGTGCACGAATTAGCTACACCAGCCGGAATGCAGTTGAAACCAGCTGTAGACTAACGGTGAATGGGGCAAAAAGCTGTGGCACAAGAAGAGAGCAGAGCGATGTACTACCATTGCCGAAACTCGATTCCCCTCCACACACCCCCGGCACAATTGGCCACCCATTGGTCTGTTTCTCTCACTCATAAACTCTAACATTACAATTTCAGTGTGTGTGTGTGGGTGTGTGTGTGTGTGTTGGCGGGTGACCTTTTATTTTTTGACATTCGCTTTTTGTTGAAGCCGCTGCCATTCTTGGGGGAGACTGTTAATAATGCGTCCTGTGCGCTGTTTTTTTTTTTGCTGTCTGCTCACTGTCGCAGCTGCAAAGGTCCACACTTTGATATAGCAGATAAGCCCAGCATAAAATATTTTATTAGCCATGGCCAGCACACCACTCACAGTAAGTGTTACTGACAGTGTGTGTGTGTGTGTGCGTGTCGGCGTACTTTGGGGCTAGCATAATGTCTGTAATGACGATGACGGCGCCAGCAGCGCCCAAAAGCAAAAGCTGCCACTCTTCTCATCCGCATGAGTGTTTGCAGGATAGTTAGTTTCTCAGTTGTCATACAAAGAATATCTAGTTTTTCATACTGTCCGTTAGCTGTTTGATAACAGTTAAAAATTATATTTGGGTGCATTATTGTAGAAATTACGGTACACAACTTGTGTTACATATGTCTATAATTCTTCAACGTTTTGATGTCCTCTAAATTTAAGTCTTAGAAAAAAACAAATATCTGTATCATAAATTTTATTCTTAATATAATTTTTTGATATAAAATAATTATTATTTTAGAAACAGTTTTTATGAGTTGAAAGTTAAATAATACATTCAATACTTTGCGTATTTTTTAATTATTTTATGCTAGTTTTTTTTGTGAATTTTTTTTTTGAGTTTTTTATGCGTGTTTTATTCTAATAAAATTATTTAAAAATAAGTTTTTTAAAACGTGAGAAACTATATAATATAACAAATGAAATATAGGTAATATTAACGGAACAACCAAAAAAAAAACCTGCTCCTTCGACTGATTTAATTTTATAGACTTAACTTTTGCATTAGGGTGTTCGTTTTTCATAGTATTCCTTGGCTTTAACGGTATATTTTGCTTACTTTTCTATTATATTCTGTTGTGTTTCACGAAAATGAAAATTTATTGAATGTTAGAAAATGCTTATGGCAGAACGCCAAGAGAAAGCAGCACACCGAATACAGTAAATTAAATGTCATATGTCAAGTTCTGTGTGTTTGCCATTGTGTGAGTTTCTCTCTCTGTGTGTGTGTGTATGTGTGTACACGTCGCGTTTTTTCTTTCTTTCTGTTTTATTTCATATCCAACTGCTGTTTGTCTTAGCCAAGTCTCGCAAGTTAATTTCGCCTGTGGCAGCTGTGACCGTGTCCATATCCCAATGCGCATTCGGAGTCTGTCTTGCGCATAATGTGAGCCGAATGAGTTTTAAATTTAATTTTAATTTTATTTTGCGGCCAAGTCTTCGCCTATGAATTACTATTTAGCGTTGAATTATCTTAAATAAGCGACTAATTCAATTACGTGCACACCATGTTGCCTGTGTACCCAATTAGATTACGGCTCTGTAGTCGCAGGTAACCAACACAACAAAGTACAAAAAAAAAACATAAATCTGTAAAAGCCGAGCTAAAAGCTTTTTGTTCACGTAGTGGCGAAAATTTTAATTACATTTGGCGTTAATGCTCTCACACGTGTGTCAGCTGCAGTTGCGATTATTTTTTTTGTGAGTTAAATTTTTAATGGATTCTGTCAATGCCAATAAATGTTGTTTGCATGTTCGCGTTTTTTGTTTGGCCGCCTATTCGCAGCGCCACTTTAAAGATTGCGGCTGAAGTGTGCGCACAAATAAAAAAGGACTTTTAATGCTCTTAATGCGCTTAATAGTTCGCGCATCATTAAATCCAATTGCAGAAAGACGCACCGCACCACACCGCACCACACTACAGCACATCACGCCACACTGAACCACACCCTGCTCTAGCAAGAAATATTCCTGTAGCCTTTTTACAAGTTTACAGCAGTGCTGTGCTTAATTGTAAATCGATATGATGGCTTTTGGCAAGGATTGCTAATTGCGCACTCGAACCGCACTCGTTGCCGTAGCGATCCGAGCACTTTGAATTAGGTATATTTGTGTGAATTACATCGGAGTTGCCAGTTGGCTTGTAAATGCACAGTACTTAAATTAAATTCATTTAAATTGAGTTACAACCTACTTGAGATGCAGCTAGAAGTAGGCATGGGAAAAATGGGAAGAGCTTCTGCCATTCGGTAGAGCACGTTACTTATGAAATATATCTTATGATATATTAGACACTTCATTTGCATAGTAACAAGCACAGGGATGTAGCAGCTTTAGATGTAAATATAACATTTAATGGGTTTTATTCTCGCCATCATCATATACATATATATCATGTATACTGTGCTATATTAAGGCAATATAATAAATGTGGATTAGACATGAGTACAGTAAATATTCTAGTGAATAGTTTCTGTGTTAGAGTCTTATTCAGATTAAACAATGCAGTATTTCTCATTTATTTTTTTTTTATTATTTTAAAGGAAATAACAATACTAACAAAAATTAGCATTTTCCCATAGTTAACTTCTTGTTGCAAAATAACTATACCCAATTTGCAAATATTCGAAAATTACAAGAAATTACCACAATAAAAATTGATAGCATGCACTTATCGTGGTAATTCTGTACTTCGATCTAAATGTATAAATGTTTTCATATTTTTGTTCAAGCCTCTCAATTGTAATGTGCACATAAATAAATAGGTTTCACATTTGCTCGTATATTTGGCTTTAAAGTGAATTCAGGTCAACAGCTCTACAATGTTACCTACTGTATCTGTCAGTATCCGACAGCCTCTCAAAAAATTTCCATTCTCATTTGCTGCAGTGGGCTCGGCGTATGTTCTGTGCGTTGTCCTTGCTGGCGTTGGGATGACGATGATGCCAATGCCCATCCACCACGTGTATAACTTATTTATAAGCTTTTACGCACAAATACACAGGGATGCGAGTGTTGCAGAGTGGGGGAGGAGAAAACACAGGCGGAGCCAGGCGATGTTTGGGAGCTGTGACTCTGGCCAAACAACTGGTGAACATAAAAGGCAAAGGCAATGCCAAAGGCAGTTGAATGTAAGTACTGTACATATTATATACAGAGAATACTTTCACTGGTCCGGGGAGTGGCTTTAACCCGCTTTTAGCAGTGGCAACATGACCAAAAAATTTGCAAATGGACTCAACGACTATTCGGCCCGAAACATGTCCTTTGTGTGCGCTTACACATGTGACTTGAATGAGTTGACTGTGTTGAATGAGTTTTGGGTGAGTGTGCCAAAGGGTTCCCGGGTCTGGAGGGAAGTGCAAAGTAAGGTCTGGTCACTGAAACCATAGTTTTGGCAATTTCGTTCTTCTTGTTCGGGGCGGCACAGAATAATTGCGTCTTTGTGTGTGTGCGTTCCAGTGTGTGCGTTCCAGTGTGTGGGTGTGTGTCTGCTCGTGGAGTATGTGTCACTTGCCAGAGCGACAGACAGACTGTCAGCATTTTTGTTCGACTGCTAGTGTCTTGTCTTGCCTTGTCTTGTCCTGGCTTGTCTTGTGGCCATGAAATGGCAATGGCCATAAAAAGCCATTAAAAATGTAGAGGCAACAACGACGTTTTTTTTTACGACTAAGCGCTGTGTAAATTTGCAAAATCCATGACATAAGCATAAATTTGTTTTTTTCGTTCTCTCACTTTTTTCACACTATATAGTTGGTGTTGGGGCGATGCTGTTGAAGGAACGCTGTCAGCCACAGGAACAGACCAGCAAAGTTGCTTCGTCTGGCTGTCTTCTAAGTGCATCGGCCACTTAAACATCAAGCATCTATTGTAAATTATTTTTTCGCCATAAAGCAGCTTAAATAAATTCGTAATTATTTTAAACGTACCCAGTGCTGCTGCACTCCCTACCAAGGTCCACTGTTGCCTTTCTTATACTTGTTATGCCCTGCTCCGAAAGTTTTGGCCAAAGTTTTGCCCCCGCTCATTAAGTGGCACAATTTCTGTTTTACTCTGCATCTTCCATTGGCATGGAAAATGTCTCCGGGTGAGAGGTGAGTGGGTGGCATGGTTTAAAAGGATGAATAGATGCGGGGAGTGGGGGAAGTGCCGCCGCATCACACGCCAAGTAATTATGAATATTTTAACGAACTTTTACCACAGGCAGCAGCAAATCAAAATATTTCGTTCGGCTGCGAAAAGTTGGAGCACAAAATAATTTCGTTCAAAATAGAAAGTTAGCTAAAAAGTTAAAGAAAACATATAAATGATTTGCATCCATTTCAAAATGGGGCACAACGTTTTCCATTAGCCTTTCGCTGAATATGCGCGATGGACAGAACCAAGACGATGGCAACGGCGATAAATAATTTTTTATTTATTACATTATTTTTAATTAGATTTTTCATTTAAAAAAGTTAAATAGTTTCGCCTGTCATGCCAACAGCATAAATTCGAAGAAGCGAAACTTTCCATCGCAGCGATTAGAAGGTCAAAAATTCAAATTCAAATATGTAGAACTAATAATAATTTCATGACATACGAATTGAATTCCAAATAAATTACTTTGACTTTATGTGTGCTTACTTAGTATACGTATTATGCCAAAATAATAGGTAAACGAATCGAATAAATAGGTAAATTAGTAATTAAGTACAAATATGTTCCTGTCTTAATTACTGCTAAATTAGATGCCAAATACTCAGCAGTCCATTAGGCAACATTGCATATACAAAACCAATTAGAACAGTCACGTTTCAACAGCTGTTATGGCTAGCTAATTGACTGTCTGACCAGGCGAATCCTTTTTTGTCTGTGTGCACTGATTGATTTTGGTTTAAAGCCAATTAAGTGTCCAGTCAAAGGACTGCCGTCTCTTGGCCACTTCGGCGTCAGCTTAAGTTTTGCATAGTCAAAGTTTTGCCATAGTTGCGGTGCTTTGGATGCATTTAAGCTGCAACTGTTTTAGCTCAGTTAGGGATTTTATGAGTGAACAAACACTTAGTTGCTAACTAATTATCATAGAAATAAAATGGCTGGCAAACAGCGAGAGTATTAATTGAATTGCTAACAATGCGGTCCAGCAGCTGCGCCTGCTGATAAAATGCAAAGCTCCGCAGAAGGATCTTATAAGCGACCAGAGAATCTGGTGAATCTGGAGGGAGCAGCGCATACCTGCGCATAATTATGAAAAACTGTTGATTTTACTTTGGCATATGCTGTGAAACCGAAGCGGCTGCTGTCATTTAATTTTATGCAGAATTTCAAATGACTTGACAGCTTACAGCCGGAGCCTGTCGCCGTATATACCGTCCAGCTACAGTTACTGAGGATTCATTGTCTTTGATGCTCCGTTGCTGAGCTGCACAGATTAGCATAAAATCAACAAAGGCCACGCCCTAACGCCGCCACTCTGACTTCCTGCCATTTGTACTGTCCTTTGCCAGTGCCATTTCAGTTTTCAATTAAAACCAGCTACGTGCAGGCCATATATCAGTCGAAATCGTAACTCACCTGCATAATCAATTTAGTTACGCCAGCCAAAAATCGTGCAGCTAACGGAATGAATCCCGGAAAGTGGCCCCTAACATTAACAAACAGCGTATAACAATACTCTGATTTATTTTCAAATTTCAATTGGTCTTTCTTTTTTTGCAAATAAAAAATATCTCTTTTGAAATTAATTAGATCCTTATTTCAAAGACTTGAATAATTGCAATAAGCATGCAAATGTATATTTACTTTCTTAATTTATTAAACCTATTTATTAAAATGTTATGCTAATGATATAAATATGTGATAAGATCAAAGAAAAAGGAAATTGAATGATGAATAATTTGGCTGCCTTAATAGTTGTTTAACAGTGTATTTTACGGAGTACTTTATTATCCCAGCCACGTTATTCATTTCCGGATCGTGACATGATTTGTTCGTGGGTTAGAGATTTATGCATGTTTTGCAGAGAAGAAACTATAGCAACAAGAGCCAAACAAATTAGAAAAGTTTTCTCGTGACCAGGTGAATGGACGAGAAATTAGGGCCACGCCCAACGATATATACAGATGCGAGAGAGTCAGCCTAATGCGCCGTTGCTCTTGGTTAGATAATAATCATAACATTAATTAATGAATTACGAGAAGGCTTATGGCTTTTGTCTTTTTGGGCTTTTTTGCAATTTTGTTTTTATTTGCACGTGAGGTGGCCATTAAAATGTGTTCACTTTTGCCTTTTGCCAAAAAGGATGCGTCTGCGATAGTCCGGAGATGAGCCCAAGAGATGTGTTTTTGTATGTTACGTGGGTGGGACATAAAATGACGCCATAAATATGCGCCAAATTGGGATAGTCACTGAATATTGTTGCAGTATATTTATAGTTGGAGTTCATGAAAATTAATTAGGCGTGCAAGAAGCTTTTGAAAGTAACGATCTGAGGCACTCGAAATGTCCTTAACTCAGGGACGCGCCATAAGCAAATTGGCAAAGTGTGAAATATGAAAGATAAACAGCAAAGAGAGATGAGATAAGTGTGACAGATAATCCCTGTCTAGATTTATATTTGCAAGTCTTGACATTGTAGTTGGACTAATCAAACTGACCATTCACAGTGTACCTGCTTTGATTATGGTAATCATTCTAAAAGTCACAAAAACTATTCCCGGCTAACACACAAAACAAGCTCCAAAGCAAAAAAAAAAAATATATATATGTATGTATATAATAATAATGGAGCTACAAAACCTGGCAGGTGAATCAGTAGAACCAGTAGTAGGCAAAGGCGAAGCATCAAAATCTTTTGCTTTTACTGGGTAAACACAAGAAACGAACGTTCGCATAAATTTCTCTGAGCCATAAAAATGTATATAATTGAGCTGAGCTGAGCGCCCAGCAGGCAACTGAGAAAAGCAGCAGAAGCAGAGACGTCTGAAGAGGCAAAGGAGATGCCAAGGCACGGAAAAGGGATGAGTCATTGAGCCTGTTGTCTCAAAGAAAATGGCGCTCAGGCGCTCGTCAGCTTTGTTACCGTATTTTATGTCTCACACACACACACACACACACACACAGCCATACACACACACAAGCAAAAAAGTTTAAAGCAAATCAAAAACTTGGCGATAAGCACGAGTTGGGCTGAGAACTGACAGGCGCGCTGATTGGTATTTTTCATTTTTTCGTTGCTGCTGCGATGGGTGTTTTTTTTCATGTCTTCCAAGGCCAGACCATAAAATATTTTTTAATTTTTTTTTTTGCTACAAAAAACAGCCAGAAATTCAAGCTATTTGTGGCAAATATGTTAGAATATACAAATTTTGCCGCATTCTTTTTTTCATTTTGGCAGCATTTGCTTGTGTGTGTTGTGTGTATATGTGTTGAAGGTGTGTGTAAGTGGGCACAGTAGAAACTACTATATTGTTGTTAGGTACACACGCATACGGAGAGAGCAGAGAGCGCTCAAGTGCGTGGTAAACACGTAATTAAACCTGAAAATGTCTCAAGAATTAAACATTTTGCATGCCATTTACGCTTGTCATCAAAAAAGCATCTCCCAAAACCGCCCCCATTCTGAAAGCCATTGGCAGCAACTGCCTCATGCTTATTATGTTTATTATAAATAATTTTACAGCTGCTCTTTCAGCTTGTCAAGGTCGTGTGCTCGTAAGCGATTTCGCCAGCATTTCACCATATTGCGACTCATATGAAATTGTAATAAATTCAATTTAATAATGTAAGGGTTCTCTTAGTGGGATACTTAAACGCTACATAAATAAATATGGTTTAATTTAATTTTCTTCTAGCGAAACTGAGTTGTAAATTTTGACAAGAAGGCAAACATTCTCTATTTATAACATATTTATTTGAAATACCACTAGAACATACGTGCCACCTTTGTTGACTGTGAAGTAAATGAATACTTGAAAATGTGACATGTCTGCCTAAATAAATGATTAACTTGTCATTCTGAGTGGCTTATATGTGTATGTATGTTACACTTTGTTTAATATTCGCTCGCGTCTGTTGAGTTGTTGTCTACTTAAGTTGTCTGTTTGCAAATTAGATTTTGCCAGATACTTTACTCAACTCTAATTGCATCTCTATATAGCTGCTTGTGGCCAGCAGCAAAACATCTCGTTTCAAGCAGATCAATCAAAGCTAAGTCACATTTGACCAATGCCGAATATATATATATATATATATATACATATATAATTACATATAATAATAATAACTTTGCTGTGGTCATATAAATTTTACAAGTTGCGTCTCTTTTTTGCCGTATAAAAACTGCAGACAGACATAATATTTATGATGGCACAGAGCTTACTCAAAAAAGCATTAAATAGAAAAGGTGAAAAGCAAACCCTGCTGTAGAAAGTCAAATGTCCTTTTGAGGCAAACATTATTAATGGTAAAGGTAAGTAGCAAGATGCCACAAAAGAGAAGCAAAACAGCTCGACTAAGAAATTCACTGGACCAAAGTCAGCAAAATTAAATCAGTACACTCTTTGAAGGCAAATAACTTTGTGTTTGTGGAGAATTTTTAATCATATAATTTTATGATTATCAATATTTTCCCAAGTTACTTTCGCATTTAAATTATAAGCAATTTCTTTTATTCTACAGACACTTTTATCCAGATTGACGTGCTCCTAAATAGACTAGAAAATATGTATATTCTGTAAGAAGTCAAATATGCTTCCTTTTGCAAAACTGCATTAGTCTATTTTTATAAAAAAAAATCAACTCAAACTAAGGACTAACTTTTTTGCGACAAACAGAATAAACACATATGATGGCATTCAGAGCGCACGAAGTTTGTAGCTCAACTTACTTGAAATGTGATTAATGTAGAAGTATTATAAATGTACGAATACATGTACATATAGCTTTTTTTTTCGATATATCAATCGAAGGACATAGCATCTCGAACTAGCTAAACTATCTTTAATATAAGCAATAAATACTAAATATAGGTTGTTAATATCTAAAATGTAAAATCTAAAAAAAATACATAAAATTATTAATTTATATTTAATTGCAGAAGTTGATGTGTAAGTGTTTGATTTAATTAAAATATATATTTGTATATTATAGATTTTTGACATATATATTTCTTTCGAAATGAAAATGAATGAAATGGAATAAAAAAAAGCTCTGCGTGCACAGCACTGTAACTTCAAATGGTGCTGGCAGATACATAAATTCATACACAAATCGATTGATCCAAAGGTGCCGCAATGTGTTGTAGATACAATCACGCATACACACTACACATGAATAGTTTGGGGGGGGGGGGGGGGGGGGCACGGATTGGTTGCAAACCTTTTTCCAGGCTTTGTTGTTGGCAAGAAAGATGGCTTGTCTCGATTTCAGCTTGCTTGCGGAATGTAGCCTTTGGCTTATGCTCAAAGCGCAGTCGATGAATTGATTGATGTGTGCCTGGTTACATTTATGGCCAACAGCTACAGCAACAGTAGCGTTAGCAATAATAGGCAAGAAGCAATCGTTGCTGAACCATACACAACGGCATCAAAAAGGCAACACTGAAATAAACTGCACATAAAAGCAGTCAGCTTGAAAGTCAGCTATCTCTTTCTCTTACTCGTCTTCTCTCTCTCTCTCTTGCCAGAGATTCAGTTCTTTCTATTTTCGCCATTTATGTCTGTATGTTTGTGTGTCTCAAGCGACTCCTCGCACATGCACATAAATTACAGTTTTACGCTGACATTTTACTATTTCCTGCGTTTGCTTCGCTGGCTTTTCATTTTTGGACAGGCTCGCAGTAAAAAAGCAAAGCTAATAGCTACCAAACTACCCCAAAACCCAACTGCAGACGACCAACTGGTTACTGGTTACTGGGTTCTGGCAACAGATACAATTTGGCTTTGTGCTTGGCCGTTATAAACTCACGACGCACCCAAATTGCAACATACTGTGGCATGTCAACATAAACTACAACGTTTTATTTGCTGTTTCGCTTTTTTTTTTTACTGATTAGTTTTGCAGCGGGTCAAACTTCAAGTAAGCTGAAAATTAATTTAATACACAATTTCCATAGCAAGCGTTAAATGGAAAAAAATGATTGTAAATGACCAAAAGTCATCGGAGTTGGCAAATGAAAATGTTAACGTAAGTGGCTCACACACATAACACAAGCACAAACACACACACACATACACCCGCCCCTCACACATCCGTTGGATGTTGTGGCAGACTCCCCTCGCCAAGCACACTCTAAAGCCTGAAAGAGCAGCAAACAAGCGAGGGACAAGCAGGCAGCCAGGCTCTCAGCAAATCCTTGTCAGCGTCGACGGCGTGTTGCCTCGCTAGCTGGCATCATATTTTATTTAACAGCTCGTACTTCGTACTACCAGGCACTCGACATACATTCCACGCTAGTTTCGGCACCATTAATTGGATACGGATGTGCCAGTTTCAGCGACTGAATGGTAAAGTGTGAGGTGAGGGGGCGAACTGAGGGCCATGGTTGGGGTGGCAAGCGCGTCCAGCGCTTCAATTAAATTCAAATTAAGGCTGGCCTAAGCCCAAACAGATGGCCAAAGATTTGTGTGTGTGCCAGCAGGCAACTTAAATGATGCCCCAATGACGTCGCATAAATATTTTGTTAAGGCCAATGCCAAAAAAACCAAAAAAACAAAAAATAATAATAAAAATAAAAACATTGTCTAAAATCGATTTAGCCAACAACTCGTGACGTGTAAGTTATGCAGACAGACGCAAACAAAGCCATTTATTACTGTTGGATGATTGCCCCCCCCACCATAAGCGAGCCTGATTTACATAAGTATGTTAACCATATATATGCTACAATACTAATGAGTATGGCCATAAATTAAGCATTGCTCGTAAATTAACTGTAAATAACATTTAATCTGGGAGCAGCTCACTATTTAAGCGAACGATGTAAAAATTATTTAATAGCCCATTCAAAGAACGCTGGTTATAATTTTTTTTTAAATATAAATGGATTTGCAACTTGCAACTGATTATTTTTAAAGCTTTATAGCGATTGCCTGTCCAAGCCAATTTTTTATTGTACACATTTTATTTCTGGCATGCCCAATTTCGACTTGGCTTTGTTAAGCGGAAGCAATACGCGCTACGTGCAGCTTAATAAACTGTCCCAAACCCACAGGCAGCGCCACAAAAAAAAAAAAACGAAAAAATCAAATACCAACGCCAACTTCGTAGCGAGGCACGTTTATGTCCGAAAGCGATTTTGTGGCATGCAGCGACGGATTCGTATACCTGAAACGAATCTGGCACTGACTGCGCTTAAAAACTTACTTCCTTCCGGTTTGTTAGGCGGTGAAACGTTGCAGAAATGCCCAGTCAACCCATGCAGAGCCAAGAACAGACCAGACCAGTCCCAGCCTCAGCACCAGCACCAGCACCAGCCTAGCCTAGTCAAGCCGAACCGAGTGCCAAGTGAAAACAGCCAAGTGCAGCGATACAAATGCGATTTGCCGGCGGCGAAAGAGGTGTATAATACACACACACACAAGCACACACACATACATATATAAAGTGCCAGCAGAGATTTAAGGCTTTGCCCACTGACGCTTTTCAAGTTGATGGCGCCACACACACACACACACACTCGACGACATACAAAAGTTACACTCTATTTGGCAGCGGCTTTCAGGCACCACGCACGTTACCCAACTCAAAATGGCGTGGCGGAAATTATTGAACGCACTCATATGGTGTGGGAGGGGGAGGGGGGGCGAGAGAATAATGCACGAAATGAGAGGGGTGGAGGGTTGGAGCAGGAAAGGAAGGAAAGACTGTTATAGGTTGGCGGGCAGCGGAGTGTCGCATTTACACACACACAAATGCATTATAAATGCAAAAAGTCAACGACTGAGCAAGGAAAAAGCCACTGAAGCTGAGCATTGAGCATTATAATCCATGGAATATATTCATACGATTACAATAAGAATCGAATAATGTGAATCGCACAATTCGCTTGGCATTCAACACTGCGTGCATAAGTGTGTGTGTGTGTGTGTGTGTTTGTATGTGTATGTGTGTGTGACTCTGTCTGTACGTAAGCCAGAACGGAAGCTGGTGTTAAAAAAGGGCGTTCGGCTTTTGTCAGCTGCCCAGAGCCATGAAATCAACGAATACCCAAAAAAAAAACAAATCGATTGAAGCACAAATTAAATTTTCATTTATACACTATGAAAAGCCTCAGTTATTGAGAAAATAAGAATGAACGTTTTGTGAAATGTCTAAAGTTGTGTATTTATTTTCTTAAATGAGCTTCGAGTTCTTTATAACTAGTGCCTTGGAAGTAAATCAGATTATTTAACGGTTTTTTACATTCACAATTACTGGTTGCACAAATTCGCAAAAACCTTCCCTAACATAATTAACAAAGAAAAAAAATAGTGTAAGTAAAAAGTCAATTAAATAATTTCTTTATTTATATAATTTACTTTTAGATTGATTGAAATTCTTACATACAAATTTGAATATATATTTGATTATCATTATCATGAATAAATCAAATAAATAGAAGAGTATCTCGGAGTTCCTACTTGTTGTGGTAAGTAGCGAAGCTAAGGAAAAGCATCTTTATTAAATGAATTTTGTAATCTTACCTCAATTTGTTAGACTCAACGGTTGTTGGTAAACGCTTTCCTTGGACGTATGTAAATTGGTTTGGCAAGGAACATTGTTGAGTTGACTATAATTTAAACAATTTGGCTTCGTTTTGAACTGGCTGGTATTTAGATGCGTTTGAAAAGTAGTCGGCTAAAACTTTTGGGGGAGCAACCCTTAAAGGGCTGTGAGCCGGTTTTAACTGCTTTGTCTGGGCCCCCCCCCCCCTTTGCCACAGACGGTAGTCCTCAACCCGTTCAGTCATTTAAATTAAACACACTTTAAACTGTGGAATCATGGCAATTGCCAAATGGACGACAAAATGTAACCCTAAGGCTTTTATTATAATTTTCTGTCGAAGAACTGCTTGGCCGAGGTGCTCAGTCAAATATCATGCACAGTAGTACCTAGCAACTGCAAGTTTCTTAGCCAAATCTGAAGGTCTTAACAACGATGTGTATGAATGAGAAAAAGCCGGAGGAGATATATTTTATTCTCGCATTACGAGGGTTGGCCGAGCCACAGCCGGAGCCCGAGGAAATTAAAGTGGTTTTGGTTTTTGGGGGATGCTGTCGGCACTGAGAGTGGATAGAGAGAGAGAGAGGGGTGGGAGTTAGGATTGCTTTGCCTTTTGTATGAATGTCTGTATAACTCGTTGTCAGTGTGTGTGTGTGTGTGTGTGTACCTCGGAAATTACTTTGCGCTGCTGTTGGTGGTTGCTGTGACAGCTTTGACACCGTTATGCCTGGGAACCCGCTCTCAAGCAATACTTGAATTGGCTTGGCGAACTGGCTTTGAAGTTTCGGCTTTGCCAGAGTTGCCACGCAGTCTGCAGGCAAGCAGCTTAACAATTCGCACCTACTACGCAAAGTGTTCTCCTGCTGCCAGCTGCCAGCTACCATCTTCCAGGTACCAGCTACCAGCTACCAGCTTCCGTTTACCGGCATTTGGCAAATTGACATTTTTACTTTTTACTTTCTCATTTTTTCATTTTCTCACATCTTTACTTTTGCCACAATACTTTTTAGTGTGCCAACGTCTGGGGCAGCCCCGTGCCCTGCTGTAAAAAAAGAGAAACGAAATAATAAAAATAACAACAAAAATAAAAACAAAAAAATACACTCATAAGGCAGCAAATGAATGTATAGCTGAATATTGTTCGGTTTCCTTTTGTCCGGTTTCGAAGGTGTATCCGGCGCTGTGATTTTTTACAGGCTCCCTCTTTTTGTGGCACAAATCAGGACGGGCCATGCAACTGGGAATTCGAAGTTATGCATGGAGTGAGAATAATACGCATTGCACACTCCTTTTTTTTTTTTTGCTTTTCCAGATTTTTTTCTGACGTTTTCCTTTTCCGTTAGTTGTTGTCTTTATTCTGTTTTTTACAGCATTCAATACAATTTTTGTTTCTGCTCATTTTTTTTCCTTGTTGAAGTCGTCGTGCTTTTTATGCTGGCGCCATTTTGGCTACCTAAAAAGTGTTGACTGAAAGCGTCTTGAGCCTATTATGTTCTTATGGATCTATGTGTGTGTGTGTGTGTGTGTGAGTGAGCTTGGGAGCGAATGTACTGCCATATATAAGCCAGAACAAGTGCGTTCTAGCGTTATCATAAAATTTCCTTCACTCTGTGTTGCTCTTTTTCCGCTGTCTCCCTCTTTGGGTCTGCCACTTAAGTACATGCTCACAATTTTTGATTTGCTTAACATGGCAAAAAGAATGACAAAAAATAGGAAAATCATTTCCCGAGACTACTGACACTCATGGAGATTGAGAGATCCTGGACGTTGCACACATTCGAGCTCCTGATTTACTTGATGTTAGTTAATTTGCGCAAATAGACGCACTGCCAGGCAAATCTTTTAAGTGATGAAAAAACAGTCGACATGTTGATGATAAAGCGACACTTTTTGCAAACGAAACTAAAGACTAAAAGCTCCATAATGATGATGAAGTAAAATGAGGCCTGTCGAAAGCATACCAATTCAAATTAATGTTCATTCACCAGATTTGATTAGACTCATATGTACATAAGGGCACAAGATAATGGTGTTACTATTAAGTCTGATAGGTTGACAAATTTTGTGGAAATGTCTTAAAACATTTCTTTTAAAACAATTTTACTTTACTCACTTTACTTTACGGAAAACATCAACTTTTGTTGTGTAACTCGGTTAAAGTTCGAATTTTTTTTGTATTGCCTGTTCTATGCATAACCCAATAATTGAAAACTATTTTTACTCTATTCAACACAAGAGATGCACCCCAAAACTTTATGAAATCTCCAAAAGTTCTCCCCTTCCCACCTCCACAACGAGCCAAAACAATTTATGGCAAAGTGCGTTGAAATATGTATACCATAAGTGACAGCGGACTGAGCTTACATATAACTAAGAAAAATATGCGCATGAAACTTTTCATATGCCATTTACCAGCAAACAAAAACACACATTCTCACACACTCGCACACACATTCTCACACACTCGCACACGCACACAAAATAAACGTCAAAGAAAATTCGTTGAAACAGCTTTGTGTTTTTGGAATTTTTGTTATTGTTCTTTTTCTTGGTTTTTTTCCCCCCCATTTGCAGACGTCTTATGTATTTTTGTTGACTGCATATATTTTGCGCATAATTTTACAACGTCATTCAAATTCAAACAACATCAATAAAAACTTCAAAGTCCTTGTGTTGGGGCCATCTACCGTTTGGTCTGACGCTACCATATGGCAGCTACTTCTTCCAATATTTCTTTATTTATTTTGTGGTAACGCAAGCAACCAACAGTGGCTCATATCGAAGTCCTGCTAGCAACAATAACAGCAGCGTTAGAAAATTGCATGCAAAATGAATAACAAACAGTTTCATATAGCCAGATAGCACAAGATACTTGAATGTTTATAAGCAAGTGTAAGGAAAATGGTGCAAGAAAAAAAAAATTAGATGCCTCATAAAACGTCGACGGCGGCCTCGAAAGTTGTGCTTGATATGGCACGAAGCGGTCATATAGAGAGTACACAGCGAGTTTTTAGATTAACTGTCATGCCAAAAAAAAAAAATGAAATGAAAGAAATCGAAAAAAAAATGGCGTAAAGGACATGAACCGAAGTGGAACCCTGACGACGACGTTGATGTCGTCATGAAAAAAAATTTCGGCAAAATGCGCAAAACAAGTAAGCGGAATTTGACAAACAATTTCAATAAATTTCTGCAAATAAGTGAGTGAGACAGCATGAGGCATAAAAGCGAGAGAGAGAGAGAGAGAGAGAGAGAGAGCTAAGCGAAAGACAAAATGGCCGCCATCATGGAGTTCAAATCGAAATTAAGCAGAGACGCTGGCAAAGACATCGACGGAAGCTAAGCAAGCAAGCGGAAGGGATACCAAGTCGAATGTTGCGTTGACAATATTTGTCGTTGTTACGCTGTGTATTAATATACACACACACACTCACAGATCATACGTACACATATAGTGCAAAGAGCAAATGTTATGTCATTTATGAGTGAGAAGGAAAGCAGCTCGGCTGAGCTGAACTGGGCAAGAGGCTGGATGGGCCATCATAATGTAGTTCATTGATTCGCTTGTCAGCTGTCAGGACGTAAGCCGCTTCCTCGAACGCTTTGAGCCGCACTCCTGCTTACTCCTTGTTGACCAATATTCGTCTGAGTCGCCCAGGCACAGCTGCTTGGCCCGCTGCTCTTTGCAATGTCATGACATGTCAACATTTAACACTTGCTCTTTTTGCCTGCCAACCTCTTTCCATCTCTTCGAAATTTTTCCTGTTTATCCGCATTTTTTTCTTTCGTTTTTTTTTTCCTTGCGTGGGCGACAAAAATTTGTCACTTAAATGTTATCGAAAGCATATTACATTTTCCCAGCTATATGTGATGGCTAAATTGGACTTGAACGCTTCATTGGCTTAAGAATTATTTGCCAAGCAAGCAAAAGTGGGGCAGATAAGTATAAAAGATATGCCAAGGCAAAGGTATTAATATTTGACAGAATAATATTTTTATATGTTTGCGGTAATATGTAACAGAGACAGACAGAGAGATAGCGAGAGAGAGAGAGAGAGAGAAAGAGAAAGAAAAAAACGAGATAAATTGATGCAGAATTCATATATTTATAAAAATGGCCTAGAAAACTGGTTAATTTTATGCGCAGGCATATCAGTTAAGATGCGTTTTTTTAAACAAAAATTAACACTTAAATCTATTGTAATTTAAATTATAAGATTTTATTTTTTTCACAACAGTTTTAATACTTTATTCTTAAGTCAGAAATAAAATAAGTATATTAAAGATATGGTGTAGAAATGCATCAGAAAATATAGAAAAAAGAAAATCTTAAATTAACTCTTTTTCAAATATAATTTGCTTTTAAGTTAAATCAATAGACTTGAGATAAAGGAATATTTTGTCATGCTTTCAGAAATAGGGTAAATATAATTAACTCTTTTATATTGCTTATAATATAGTCCAACCATCTATTTATCTGTGATTGCCTATTACAACTCGACAAATAATGATGTGTGACACATATGGATCCTGTTTGTTCTGTTTCTCCATATTATTATATTTTATTTTATATCACGCATGCATTGAACTTAGTTTGCCTGGAGTGTTTTACAGGGTTTTGATTTATTCTGATGATAAGTTTCCTGCAATCAGTGGGAAACTGAAAGTAGCCCTCGGCCTTATGACACTCCATTTGATTGCCAATAACAATTGCTCAGTTGAGTCATCCCCTGCAATTGCAGTGCCTCAAGATATGGTAACTGAGTATAGAACAGGCTGGCATGTTGGGTTCAGCAAAGGTTGATAATATTTTGAGGATATATAACAGTTAAATGTGCTTGTAGATGGAGTAAGTCAAATAGCATTTAATACCATCATAAAAACTTGAACATTTTACTATGCTGCAGATAATTATGGGTCTGAAGAACTTAAATCATATAAAACTTTATAACTCAAATGTTGTTGATGATTATGATGTTGTGGCCGTAGAATATGAGCGGTTTACATTTTTTTTTGTTTTCACTTAAAACCACAAGCAGAGCAACAACAAGAAAAGCAACCACAAACAGCAAACAGCCAAGCATCTATTTTTATGTAGCAACGTAACATTTTTTTTATGAGCGCCTAACAGTATGCAATATGTATTATGTACACACAGGCACACCCGCACACACACACACACACACACAGGCACACACACACAGAGCAACACTCGCACACATTGTGGCTGTTAGTAGTGTCAAGGCGCAGTACGAGTAGGCCTGGCTTTCAGGCGCATCCCCAGTGCTAAAATTAAACCAGACGAGGCTTTCGTCTAAGCAGCAAGCACCGCAGCAACACGTGTATTTGTTGTTGTTGTTATTGTTGTTGATTTTGTTACTGCTGCTATTGTTGTTGTTGCTGCTGCTGTTGTTGATGAGCGCGAAAATCACAATTTTCCCTGCAGTACAATTTGCCAGGGCTCTGCTCAACTTATGTGTTGCTGTGTTGCTGTTGCAGTTTCACGAAATTTGCCCACAATGACATTGTTGCTGAAAGGCATCATAGGTGGTGAATGTTGGCGGGGACATGGCGTGGCGTGTGGCAACATGGCTGCGCTGCTGCTGCTGCGGTTTGTTAGCAACAACAGCAACGTCGATGTTATCCTTTTATGCATTTTAATTTGCACACACTCACAGATATACAACAAGATACACACTACCACTACACCCACACACACACACACACCCACACACACACACCCGTATTGTTACACCATCAGATACACACACAGGCGCAGGCACGTGCTCTGAGCCTGAGCCTGCACCCATGGGTGTATTTCGCGACAGCATCGCGTGTGTGATTGTGTGAGTGTCTCTTGTATATGATGATCATAAAAGCAGCACATTAGAAATTATATGACTGTCAGCGGCACACACACCATACACACACACACACACACACACACAAACACACAGTGTTTATGCATATATGCTGGGGAATTCATTAGCACAACTCAAGATGCGCTCTTGCTGAAAGTTTGTCCCCTGCCACACCAACATTCGTCGCATTCGCATCCCCATTCGTAATCACAGTCAGAGGCGCAACTTTAAAGTGCCTGTCAGACCCGCATTGACGGTGGTCTGTTTGACAGTCGACCCCAACACCAAGTGCCCGTCCATGCCCCATGCCCCATGCTCCAAGCCCCATGCCACATGCCCCATGCCCCACGCCACATGCCACACGGCCCCTGTGTATGCCTATCACATATTCAGATGCGACGTGTATTTGCCTTATTATCATTTTGAGTACGTTAACCTGACCAATTGGTGTACAGATTTTAATTGGTCTAGTTGAATGTGACAAAATGAAAATATGCAGTGTGCATCACATGAAATGAGTTCAATTTAGCTTGTGAAGTATAAAATTCTTTTTGTTTTCAAATTTTATTAATAAGTAGCCATATTTCTTTATTCTCTCTTTAATGAATAAACAACTGCAAGAAGTAAAAATTATAACTTTTAGACTTGCATATGAATTGTATTAGTTGTGGTTGATATCATTTTTTGTTGGACTTAAGCTGATTAAATATATTTAAATTACAATTCGTGTGTTTGTTGAATTTTAAAAATTTATGAATTGCATTATAAAATTAGTTATTTATAATATATTTATTTTTGTACTTACCGTTGCTGCACAGATCGTAGCATTGCCTAAAAGTGACAGGCCGTCGTAATGCCGCCGTCGTCGTCGTTGTTGTTGCTCGAAGGGATGTTGCTGCTGCTGCGTGGTTGCAGCTGCCCCTGTGAATGTTTGTCTTGATGTTGATATCGCTATGCCGTCGTCTTCGCTGCAGTCATCTATGAGTTGAGTGGCCAGCAACGGGCAGCAACTACGCCCAGCGTTTACGCCCACGTCCACGCCCAATATGCCGTATCCGGATGCAAGGACGCGCCGTCGTCGTCTGCGATGGCGATGATGTGGATGATGTTGGCGCTGACGTTGATTGTGACGACGGCAGCGTTGCTGTTGCGCTGCGGCGTCTATTTTAATGGCAGCTATGGTGCCGCTTTACAGCAGCACGCAACCTTCTTACGGGGGTACAAGTGCTGTTAACTGGTTGTTGCAGTGGTTGCTCTGACTACGACCCCCGCCGAGTGTTGCTGCTTCCTCGATTGCTGTTGCTCCTCTTCACTTCAATAACTGCCACATGCCTTTTGTTGTTGTTGTTGTTATTGTTGTTGTTTGTCGTTATCGTTGCTTGCTGCTAATCTAGTGCCTGATTAATAACAATTCCATGATCATGTTTTTTTTTCTTTTTAATTCCTGACGCTTCTGGCTAAGTTCTACTTTTGTAGTTTTATTATGTTTGTTCTTATTATTGGCAGCGCTTTGTTGTCGTAGGTTTCAACAATTCCTGTTTGCAGTCTTGAGCTTTGGCATGGCTGCAAAACACATTGAAAATAATCATATGAATTAATAATCAACTAAAATACATACAAACAATTTGCAAGCTGAAAGCATGCCAAAAAAAAAGAAGGTTTTTGTTCACTTTGTACACAGTGCTACAAAACGAAATGATATTAACTGAAAATTTGCTTATCTGGCACTGGTTTTTCCTATACTCTTTACACATTTTTTTTGGCAGCTATCCCATCTGCCCATTTTGGGTGACAGGGCCAGGCTAAGGTTGCGCCGCCTGCCTGCCTGGCTGCCTCGATTATAGCCATATCTGGTGGCATCAATATGAATTGCATATGTATTCATTTATATATACATTTATGCATACATTGTATACATGTGTATACATAAATGTACATATTTGAAATTCTGCAGCTCCCATTTGAGCGCATTGACAGTATTTCTGTAAATTATAGATTTTTTTCATCTGCTGCATCTGCTTCTGGCAATTTATCGCATTTAAGTTTTGGCTGACAATGTTAATTTGTATGTATGTATAAGCCAGTATTGACTTGGCCCGGTCTGGCTAACGCCCATTTGACAAATGGCCAAAAAATAAAAATGTTGAGCATTTGCGCATTTTTATATTCTGCTAAATTCAGGAAATTATATGCGAAAAATAACGCATAAGACACAAAGAAATCTGTTAAATATGCGAACAGATTATAAATAAAAAGCTGTAATGTCTTTTGGCAAATACAAATGATGGTATTATGTGTATTATATATATGTGTGTGCATTTATTCAGTGCGGATTAGGTTTTTTGTAGCTGAAAACATAAAACTTAAGTTTCTAAATATTTAAATGAAGTCACTTTTTTCACAAAAAGAAATAAAAGAATAAATTATGGTCGACTGAGAAGTTGGTGTTTATATATATAACATATATATATTTATTCTGGACATTAAATATATAGGTATAAATATATATATGTCTTGTGGTCTTCTACACTTTTTCAAACATACCATAAAATGCTCACAATCACAAAGGGTTTATTGCTTTCACCCCACCCAATTCTCTGTAATTAATTTTTAATTATTCATACTAATTCGATTATAATCATTCCAAATTTGTATTCATTCATTCAATGAATAAGAAAGAAATTGTCCAAAGAGTTTTTCTTTTGAAGTTTTTTTTAAGGAGCCACAAAGAACTATTCGAAATAATGGTGCAATAATAGCTCTAATTGCAAAAAAAAGGGAGTCACAAAAACTGGGTTTAGTTGCTTGCACAAAGTATAATGAACGGCTTTTGGCACAGGACTAAGGATTGCAATTATAAAGCTGGAAATGGAACAGCGAAGCAGAAAATGTGAGGGCCAGTTAAATCTGAAACACAGAAATGTGCAGCTGTAAATTTGAAATGCAACCAAAAACCTAAAAAAAAAAATAAACTAAATGCGAAATGCGAAATGCAAATGACAAGGACAAAAAATGCAAATGAAAATGCGAATGGGAATAAAAATAAAAGCCGCTTGCAAATGTTTTAAAACGAATATAAACAACAGCGATTTTAATGAGTGCGCTGACATAAAAAATGATTATGAATTAAAACCCAAGTTGTTCACTTATTTTGTTGCACTTATATTATTATTTATATTATTATTATTATTATTATTATTGCTGTTTTTGTTGTTGCTTGCCCAGCCATAACTCATAATTCAGATGCATGTAGGAAGTAAATACTGCAGAGCAGTTGCCAACGAACCCGGCGAGATCTGTGTCGGCTTTAGTTTAGTTGGTTCCATTGTCTTCTGTAATGCGACGTCATCGTCAGACGTCGTTGTCCTGGTCCTGGTCGACGTCCTCATACTCATACTCATTCTCATTCTCAACATCGTCATCGTCGTTGCAGTCGCCGTTTTTGTCAGTTGGCGCCCGTTGTCTGTCTGCATTTTCATTTGTGGCGCATAAAAAGGCAGCTTCCTAACTAAAGGCAAAAGAGCTGCCAGCAAATGTCCATCAACAACTACAGCAACTGCCATTTATATATGTATGGGCATAAAGAACAGCAACAAACAGATATACAGACGAACTGTGAGACAGACAGACAGACAGACAGACAGTCAGACAGACAGACAGAGTAAAAAAAGAAGAGCTGGAAATGGTCTTTCTTCTTTTTTGTCTCTCTGCATTGTTGGACAGCTGCGAACTGCTGAGCTGAAGCTGTGAAAATTTTGAGCAGAACTGGATTTTGGGCTACATTGTCTCGACTGCGGTTCAGTTAAGCGTAACGCCAGCCACAAGGCAACAGCCCTAACAAATGTCGCATTATGCAGCATTAGAGTGCAACGAGCTTATTCTTAAAATGCAAATTATATGGCCACAATGCGTGGCATGCGGCACGCCGAAAACTACACTTGTCTGGTGATCCCAATTAAGTATCTTTAACCAATGAGTTGGCCAAAATATTTGGTAGTACTGAGTCGGTAATAAACAAAAGTCAAGCACCAACTCACCCTCTCTTCCCCTTCCCTCTTTCTCTCTCACAGCATGTCTCCCTCATTTATTCGCTGACTGCAAATTGAATAGCACTTTTGCTTGAGGAGCTTTCACACAAAGCGCGCAAAAGTATGCTATATATTTTTATGACCGGTGGACAGAACTTATCTCGTTAAAACAGCAACTGTGACAACGACGGAGTCTCAGAGACAGCAATCCAAGCGCTACGTCATTTATATATTTTTCAGTTATAAATAACGACTTGCGGACAATTGACTGTGCAGCCATACAATCAGTTATTTCGAAAGCCTGAGTACTGATTTCACTTCTTTGCGAAGGCTGCTGTTCAAATAAGTTAACATTTTATGTTGTGCATCCCAGCACCTGCAGGCTGGTAATAAAATGAATAAACATTTTATTGATCAAAATATGCTTATTATTTATTATATTCAATAAATTTGTACTTTAAAGTGCAGACATGTTGTCTGAGTAACCTGGGATACATAGTAACCGGTGGAGTTATTTGAGGCCAAAACATTTTCGTTTATGTGGTTAATTTTAAATTATCAAAAGATTTTTTTGTGGTTTTACCAACAATGTGTATAACCAGATATTATAAAAATGTATATGAACTTATCCTTTATAATTAGATATCTTCTTGGTGATGACCGTGATTTCAGCTAGTTTAATAATGTGTAAATATTTTTTTTTTTAATATTAATATGTGGTTTTATCTTTTGATATGGAATATATGACGCGGGAATATTTTTGTCAGCAATTATTGTTTTTATAACACGCAAAATTTTATGTTTTTTGATTACTTTTACAATGTTGAGATATTTGAAACTTTGAAATTTATATAGTTATTTGCTACCAGAATTGCCCACATTATTTGGATAATATATCAATTGAGTTTAATGATAATGTGTACTTCTTGTGTCACCAGTTGTTTGTTCCGCTCCCTCATAAAAGCTGATAAAAATAGCTGCAACAACAACATCAGAAATGAGTGCATCTTTTGTGGACACAAAGTTTGCAACTTGGTTAATTTTGTTTGCGCTGCACACAGAGCTCACTTCACAAATTGGACCACTGGACCAAATGTAGCGCTCTTTGATAGATTATTCATCAGTGTCAAATTATTTGCAGGATTTCGCCGCTGCGTTACAGGAAGTAATGGGCACTGGCTGGCCAAATAAACACTTGATATTCAATTTGGCAACGATTTATCAGCATATTGGGGAAACTGTGGATGGGCGGAGAGTGCGGCGGTTTTAAAGTTGAACTAATAACAAAAGGCGCTCCGACGGAAGACTAAAAATCAACTTCAAAAAAGGCAAATATTTGTACATCAACAAAAAAACGACGACATCGTTCAAGTTGGCGTCACCAAAAGTGCACACAAGCACACAAAGGCACATCTGGGTGTGTGGCTGTGTGTGTGTGTGTGTGTGTGTGTGTCAGAGAAGGAGAGTGCGTGCTTGTATGCGTGTGTGCTTGTGCCAGGACAAAGGCAAAGACAAAAGAGTCTGCACACAAAAAGAAGACAGACTGGCAACTAAACAAGTGGGAATTTACGTTTAAAACAATAACAACAAACGAAACGAAACGAGGGAAACCTAACTGAGTTAATGATTGACTGACTGACTGACTGACAGACTGACAGACTGACTGAGTGACAGATTGACAGACAGACTGCGTAGACACGGCGTATGAGTAATGCGTGCGGCCTGTCATTAGAAATGGGACCTATGAACTGAGAGCAGCTGTAGGCAATTCATAGTTACAAAAACGAATTAATTAGGAAAAAAAAATGTGAACAATGTCTGCGGTAAATATTAAATGAGAATTTAATCTCAGAAAGCTAAAACATATATTCTTGCAAATGAATTAATTTATTTCATGATATTATTCTTACACCGAGTCTGGATTTGTAGAAGTAGCTACATGTTTGTTGAGCTTAGACATATATTTTATTTCCTCGGAAATGCACAAAAGTTCTTGGAAAACTGAATTTCACAATCAAAACAATTAATTCTTTCCCAGAAAGTGATTGTTATTTTTGGAAATGTATATTTTAAAATTGAAAGAAAATAAAATAATGAATACGAGTGCCGCGAAAATTCGACATTGTTTTTAGCTACTTCCTTTTGAGAATGTTGATTGAGTGTCGATTTAATCTTGAGTTACTTTTATGATTCGATATTTAATAATAACTTACATCTTGTGCTCAATTTATGCAGTTAATAATAATAAAATAAAAGATAATATATTAATAATTTTTATGTACTTCTAAATTTTAAATTAAATATAGAATAATTATGAACATTTTACAAATTTTATATTATTTTAGGAAATTGTTTTTGTGTTTCTTTTTCTTTTGCAAACTGACACATTTTCGCATATTGCGGAGACAGTTAGTTTTGGGGGCGTTGAACGCAGCCAGTTGACGCAACAGTTAAGCATAAATCATTAAGGATGTTTATGTGTGTGTGTGTGTGTGTGTGTGTAGGTTTAAGTAGGTTGTTTTGCCTTTTTTTATGTTACACTTACATTTGCTGACATCAATTTGCGCACAAGAGTCAACGCAGACAACGGCGTAACAACAACAATGGGCACAGCACCAACAACGCGCCGAAAAAACAAAAAAAATAAAATAAGTGTGGCAAGAATAGTCTGACAGAGAGACAGACGGAGAGGCAAACCGACCGAGAAACGGCGACCAGCGGGACCGGAAACGAAATGAAATTCGAGACGTGCACAGAAATACGGGCAAAAAGACGCGGCGGAGCAACAGAGACAGAGACTGTTAGAATCAGTGGCTGTGGCGGATGTGACGGCGACGGCGATGGCGATGGCGATGGCGTTTACGAAAACGAGAACTTGACAACACTATTCGTATTAGTTTACTGAGATTTCGGTGGCAGCCGCATTCAGTTGCATTCGGCAGCGATTTGCGATGTGCCAAGGCGATGACTTTTCAATTAAGCCCACACACTCACACTCGAGCGCGCACATGTTTCTAAATGCGGATGCGGATGCGAATGCGGATGCTGATGCGGATTTCGATAGGCGCACACACACTGTTGTTTCTGTTGTTTCTGTTGTTTCTGTTGTTGTTGTTGTTGGCGATGGAGGTGTTGTTGGTGGTTGTGGTGGTGCTGCTGCTGCTGTTGCTTATGTTGATGTTGCAGCAGCACACGCCCTACGCAAAAAGCGGCACAGGTTGCGTAGATCTGAGACTCGGTAACGTTATCGGGAACGGTTTCGGTCTCGGTGTCGGTCTCGGTCCCTGTCTCGGTCTCGATGTCGATGTCGGTCTCGATGTCGGTCTTGGTCTCGGTCTCGGTCTCGGTCTCGGTCTCGAACTCGCTGCTCCGCAACAGCAGTCGCAGCAGCGGCAACGTTTGACAATCAAATATTTGTTTGCTCATTTGCGTGGCAATTGGGGAGACATTATTATTTGTGGCTGCTGATTGAACACTACGGTTGAACTACTTTGATTTTGGCTAGTGTCAAGTTAAGTGCAACTAAATATTTACTTCATTTGCATTTGGTATTTTTGTATTCTTGTTATTTTCCCTTTTTTTTCATTTGCTTTTCTCTTGCTTTGCTTTGCTTGGCTTTGTTTGGTTACACGCGACGCAAAATTTGGCTCGCTCGATGCGTACGTTTTCTTCAACCCGCGGGCTCTGAGGCAACTACTGTTGGCAGCCGATGCATGGTAGAGTTTTCGCAGCTGGCGCGGATGCTGCCGCCGTTGAGTCGCTTGGTAACGCTGCCGCTACTGCTGCTGCGGCAGCGGCCGCTGCTTGTGACGCTGCCTCTGCCTCTGCCACAGCATACTGCTGCTGTCTCTTGATGCTGCAGCCACATCCAACTGCTCCTCTCGTGTGGCCGTCCTGTGCTCTTGGCTGCTGTGCGCATGCTGCGCGCCACAAAGCAACAAAGAGCGGCCAAATGTGCTCTTAGCCAACTCGGCATTTGTCTGTTGTGCCTGACAGCGCCTAGATTTGGCCAGTCTGTGAAATGATTTTCTGTTTCTGTTCTTTCTCATCTCGACTAGCAAACATCCTCTTACAAATCTCTCAAGCTCACTTCTCGCTCTCTTAACGCTGCCCAAAAACTCTACAAAAGCTGGCTACAAAAGGGCGTTTTACTTTAATTTCTCTCTCTCTCGCTCGCAGTTCTCTTAAAGCTTTCATCAGCCTTGTGTGTGCGTGTGTGTGTGTGTGTGTGTTTGCGTGTGTTACACTTTTTCAGCTACAGCTGCCCAAAAACTGTTCTGGCTTTGACGGCAACTTCTGGCGCCCGCACAAAAAGTGCCTAGCTAATAATTTACATACAGGGCGTGGATTTTCGCTACCTCTGTAGTGCAAGTGCTCTCTAACTCAGTCTCTCGTCCTCTCTCTCTCTCTCTCTCTCTCTCTCTTTTTACTTCTCTCTGTTTCTCTTTAGTTGTCTCTCTGTGCATGTGTGTGTTTGTGTACTTTTTGAATTCCCAGCAGAGATAAAAGGGCCGGCCAGCGACAATGAATGCGTGAGCCGCAGCACGACCCCAAGCCCAAAACAACATTTTGGGAATCTCCTTTGCTTTGCTCTTGTTGTTATGTCTCCCCCCCCACCCCACCCCGCCGACCATCCCTCCAATCATATAATAGAGCTGACGAATCGGTAAGGGCGGGGGGGGGATGGCAGGGGAAGCTACGGGCTACAATTGTTTGTTTATTTCGAAACATTGTTGTCCTTATATTTGGCCATGCCTTTGTTATCCTTTTTGGCCGCATGTTTCTTGGGGCCAAGCGAACCTTGTTTCATTATGCGTATGAATGAATTTTATTTGTAACTCAGCTGTGTGTGTGTGTGTGTGTGATTGTTATACTGAGTATGAGCGTGCAAGTGTATGTGTGTGTGTGTGTGTGTGTGTGTGTGCATATGGGTGCAAATGAATTTGATGTAAATTGCAATTTCATGCGTATTTTCTTTGCGTATTCGTTGCCTACTCCCTCTCTCTCTCCCTCTCTCTCTCCCTCTCTCTCATTCTCACTCTCTCTATCTAACTCTCTCTCTCTCTCTCTCACTCTCTTGTATTCGTTTTTTGTAATTTTTACACTCTTCTTACTCTGTCTGTCACCGTGTCCTGGAATCGTGTCCTACTGTGCGTGTAATTGATAATGATCTCGATTGTGGTTTTTGTGCTGATGTCGTTGCTGTTTTTGTTATCGGCCTCTTTGTTTTTCTTTTATTTTCTCATGCGTGTGCATGTATTTGTCTGTCTATGTGTGTAAGTGTGTGTGTGTGTGTGTGGCTTAGGTGGTGTTTGACAAAAAGCGTAGCCTACTTCATACTGCATACGACGAAGTATTTTGTTCTTTTTCGAAATTCAAACAGCGTAACTTAAGGTAAATTTGCCTGCCATTTATCTATATTTATCTATCTATATATATATATATATATATATATAAATATATAAATATATGTATGTGTTTTTGTTGGCGAGTGTTCGTGACAATATTTTCAATTGAGAAAATGTCCTAAGCTAACTTTATTTTATTTGTGCAATGTTCGACTGATATGGGCCAGTATTCATGTACGTATTTTACGCCATCGGAATATATATTTTGGTACTCAACATGAGTTTTTTGGCTAAGCGACAGCTAACAATATCCCAAAAGACAAAAAGGGTTATTGCAGCTGTGATTAAATGACTGAAATGGTACCGCGTGCACTGAAAGCCAATGAAGTAAATTACAATTGGGCGAAAATCTACCAATTGAATGATCTCTTAAATCAGAAACTTGTTAATATTTAAATTGCTCGGCTAGTCAGTCATTTTAAAATTTTGAGATATATAACAAATATTTCGTCGTTTGTATTTAGTGCTTTGATATTTACTTGAACTTAAGTTGAAGTAATTCTTAATTCGTAAATAAAAAAAATATAATTTCATACACATTACTACAAAGCGACTATAATAAAAATGCATAAGTAAAAAATGTATTGCTAAAATATAAATAAAGCTTTAATTGTTTGATTAGTCCAGCCAATAAAACCGCAAGTTTGTACCCATTCACATACTATTAGGATCTGGGGTAGAATAAGCCTTAGAGTCATCGACTTAACTTTTGGTTACTGCTGCTGTTTGAATGCTAGTTTTGTCGTTTTCGGTTTTCCGTTTACTTATGTAGTTTCATGCTGGCAGTGTGATTATTTCATGTGTATTGGCCAACGGGAACTGATGGAAATGCCAAACACAAATGAAAGTTTGTGAGGGACCTAAACGCCCACAAACAGCAATTAGAAATCGTAACATTCTTGCTTTAACTTCAACTAACGCCTGTGAAATGCCATTTTGCCATTTTGGCCATCCGTCGACCGTCCCGAGTGCCCGAGGGCGAACCAAGTAGAAATGTGTGTGAGTTTGTGTGTGTTGCAGATGTAAATGCTGTGACTGGGAATATGGCAACGGCAAATGCCAGGCATCATGGTCAATGAATTGCTTCTCATTTGGCGCTTAAAAATTATTGCCACATGTGGGCAGCAAATGGCAGCAGTCGTTGGCCATTGGCCATTGGCCATTCTCATGGCCAACATGTTGACCGAATTTCGAAACACTGCAAGTTTATCGCGGGTAAAAACGGCAGCAGTCGAAGTGCAGGCGCCATAACGTTCTCCCTTATTGGAGCTCTCCCACTACATCCTGATCCTCCACTGTGTAAGTGGGTGTCTGCAAGTGTGTGTGTGTGTGCGTGTGTGTGTGGGTGGGTCATTTGTAAGCGAGTCGCGTCGTCGTTCACTGGGACGACGCATCAACAGAGCACACACACACACACACACTCAAAAAACAACACACGCGGATACAAACAAAGGCTACAACACCTTGGCTTGGCGCGAATAAGTAAGGCGACCACCGCGACAGTTGACAGTGTGTGTAAATATGTAGGTGTGTGTGTGTTGTGTTGTGTGTGTGGGGAGGGGGGCAGAGCCAGGCATATTTCATTGTTCACTTTAAATGTTAAGCAGCCTCGACTATAGTTGCTGTATTTGTGGTTGCTATTACAAAGAATGCTTGCCAGCAGCTTCGTGCAAATGTTTTAATGCTTTGTCGCCATAGCTGCAGCTTCAATAGCTGCTCAGCTTAGCTTAGTGCAGACGGCGGTTTTTTAGCTAAAAAAAACTATATTTTGCTTAAAAAGCTTACAAGATTATCCATTTAGACATGAAAAACTAAAGCCAAAAAAATGCATAACAAAATACACAGAGTATTTTATTAGATTACAATATTTATATTACACCATAAAAATTAATAATTCTACAATTTTTAGATTGTGTTAATTTTTAATAATCTATGCTAACTTTTCAAAATACTTTTAAAAGAAAGTCACAGAATTACAAACTAGCAATTTACCAATTTATGTATTGCCTTACTCCTTATTATTATATTAAATATTAATTATTATATTTAAAATTACAATATTTTTAGATATTTAAGCACATATAATTGTAACTGCTGGAATGTCTTCTTCTAAAGGAAAATTCAAGCCAATAATGAGCCAAAATTATTGAAATCCATGAAACTATAAATGTTGTGCTAAAAAATTATTCATAATTATATTTTTATTAACTTGGGTAATTTTTAAATTAAAAATCTTTATTAATATATAATTATTTTAAAAAATGATTGCTTTGAATTTTAGCTGTAAATTTAATTGTAAATTTGAACATCACTTTTGGCTAGCACCTGGCGACCATCGTTGGGCATCCGAATTGTATGGCAATGGCTTCCACTTCTTTTGTGTAATTTTGTTGTTGTTGTTGTTATATGTGGCGGTGCTTGAAATGCTGCACATGCCTGGGCGACCGCATGCCTGGGCTTAGAGGCCCGCCACAAACATTTTGGGGCTGCTTATGTGCACGCCCGCTCTGCAAATTTATGGCCAGTAAGCAGGCAACTGGCTGCTGCAGCTCCTTACTCTAAGCTCCGGTACAATGAAATATTTTTTGCATTAAGCAAAAATTTGTTGAAAATATTTGCAGGCCTCCTCCTTGACCAGAAAGCCTGGGCGCGGCAATTAAGCCAGCGGGCGGGGATGTGGGCGTGGGCATGGGCGTGGGCGAGGGTGAGGGCGTTCTGGGTGGGTGTTCTGCTTGCTGGTGTTCCATTGCGCATTAAGCGCTTCATTAAATATTTAAGTTTGACCTGCCTCTGCCTCTGCCTCTGCCACTGACTCAGCCGCTGCCAATGCTGTTGCTGAAGCTGATGCTGCCTTGGACCACGCTGCGTATGCGTTCTGCTTTTCAGTGGTGCTCAGAGGCGCACTGAATTGTGAAAGTATTTTTTGAGACTCGCTCGTGGCAGTCCTGCTTGATGTTGTTGTTACTTATGTTATTGCACAAAAGAAGTATGTTGTTCTTGCTGTACGCTTTGTTGCTGATGATGCTGCTGCTGCTGATGTTGTTGTTGTTGCTGTTGTTGCTGTTGTTGTTGGTATTTCTGCTATAGCTACAGCTGCAGTTGCATCAGAAATAATGTTAAGTGAGGCCGCGAGCATAAACCTGACATGCTTTTCTGTTTGCTTTTTAAGTTTTTCCTTCAGTTTGCTTTTGCATTCTACTTTTTTGTTGTGTGCTCCTCGACGAGCGTGATGCTCGCAGCTCTTTTGGGGACGGATTGCTGACGAGGGGATAGAAAATTGTAGCTGGTAGAGGTTTTTGTATCCCCTAAGCGCCAACTACTAAAAAAAAAAGAAGCGCATGTTATTTAAAATATGTACATCAGTTTTTCAATTAATTTGAGATTACTCAAGATCATCGTCATTATCATTTTCAAAGTTTATATTTTTATTTAAAAATAGAATAAATATACATGAGTATAGAATTGGCAATTATAGATTGAACACATATTTTTTACTTATCCTCAGTACAAACTGGTTCAATTTAATTTAAATTGCCCACAGGGCATCCCATCGTCAAGGTCAGCCAATTAAAGATTTCTGAATTGTTCGTCGGAAACACACTTTTTTCGACAGATGCGTGTTATTTAAATTGGCCGTAGCTGTGTGATTTTGGTAAGAACTGACTTTCCATTTAACGCATTGTGGCAGTCAACGGACATGGCTCAAAGATGACTATTAATTGACTTCCAAACTTTAGTACTTTACAGAGTAAGCGATATATTGATAATAATATTTGGATTGATTTATTGAAGTTGAGTTGCATCTATTACAGTATTTATGATCTTTCTAAACTTGCAATTAAAATTGCTCTAAGCATAAACAAACCGAAACAAGTATGTTAAAAGTGCCGAAGATAAAATGTCCAATTCTGACAAGTTGACCGACGCGCAGAGGGAAAGTAAGTAATAAAATAAGTAAATGGTGGAAGTATGCGATATAAAATATATATATATAATTATTAGCTATTGCCAGGTGAAAACATCTTTATTGAGTTAATTCATCAAAATTAAAACACTCTAAAAATAAATTAAAAAAGTATTTTTGGAATATTAGAATGTAAGCAATAAAAGAGACAAATACTTTATTAACACACTGCTTACTGTCCACATGCAAGTGTTTTATGCTTAAAACATAGCTCAGTAGATTTATGACATACTTTCTGAATTGGGATAATCATTAATGATTAAGTGAATCGCTATCCACATGGCGCTGGTTACACTGGCATCCACACCTTTTTTGCCATTTATCTCTGGGGCGACCTTTAGCAGTCGGCAGAGGAAAAGTTATCACATCTTTTTCACCATTTGCATATTAAAATGCTCTGGCACCGGATTCGTTATGTCTGATTGCCACATGTCAGCCTGTCTACATTTTACTTTGTCAACGTCCCGCCCCTCGCACAGGAGCAGCAGCAGCAGCAGCAGCAGCAGCAGCAGGAGGGAACCACTAACCATAACCACTGCAAATTAAAAACAAAATGACTAGAAAAACAGAGTTACATCCACAAGTTCACAGCGCCTTCATCTTGACTCGGCTTTTGTGCTCCTTGGTTGCTGGGTTGCTGCTGGTTGCTTGGCTTGCTCGCTGTGCGGTCTGACATGTCTCATATTTTTGCAGGCAGCCGCTGGAAGGGATAAAGCTCGGATTTCGACGCCAAGCTGAACACTTAACCGGTTTTAGGTTGCCTCCTACTACATCAACTCATTTGCCGCACCGACTTTTTGGGTCACATCCTTTGGGAGCAATGCGTCAAAATCAGTGTCAACGCGCAGCGTTGCCTTGCCACCCACTTGCACGTCTCCACCTCGTCTGCTCGTCTGCTCGTCTCTCTCTCTCTTTCTCTTTCTCTCTGTATGGTTCTCTTTCTCGCTGTCGCTGTCCCTCCCTCTCACTCTCTCTCTCGATGTCATGTGTGTGTTAAAAAATTAATTTTTGCTGCCATGCAAAAGGTACATTACGCTAGAGAAGGTACATCAGGCGAGAGCGAGAGAGCAGGTTAGTGAGAAAGAGTACGCGGATGCACAGTTAAAAGGCAGCAATAGCTACCGAGATTGGCATAGTTTCTCCCATTCCTCTTGCAGTTCTCCTTTTTGCCTTTTACCGACATAAAACATGAAGGCTGGCAATAAATTTTCGAGAAAAAAAATGGGCGGCAATGTCGTTACCTTGAATCTCCTCCCCGAGCTGAACTTATCGCCGGCTCGTCTGACTCCAACTTGCCAACTACACAATGTCTTCGTGGGGCATGCAGCACGCAGCACTGCAGTGGGCCTTGCAAACGAGGCACGCGAATGACGGCTAAATGGCTGGCAAGCTCTTATCTCAATACACTTAAGCTGCAGGCTCATCATCGGTGGCTCCATAATATGATCGCAATGTCATCAATAGTTTGCAACGTTCTGCTTATGGCCAAATGTTGCCATCTTGCATACACAAGCCGCGAAATTGGCAAAGTACAGCAATCAGGGGAAATCGTTAAACGAACCAGGTCATTAACTCTCTCTGTGTTAAAAATTTCAATTTAAAATTTAGATTCCGATAATTATTTTGGTTTCTAGAAATATTTTTTAAAGTTCCAAAAAACAAACATTCTTAAAAAAAAACATCAACACAAAAAGTAGGGTTGATAAGCTATCCTAAGGACCCTCTGATATGTGGAATCTTAACATTTTATTATTAAATAAAATTAAAAGCAAAGACAACAACATCAGACCATTTTTGTCCCTAACAGATTTGACTAGAATTATTTTAAAATCAGAGCCAAAATTGTACCAATAAAACACACTAGATATAAGAAAATTTGTTTCTCAATTTAAATAATTTAGCAATGAAAACCCGGGCAACTTCCGTTTAATAAATTAACATTATTAAAAAATAAGAAGAGCTGCCAAAAATATGGAAATACAAAGCAGATTATTTTTAGAGTGTGTGCGTGGCATAGAACAAGTGCGGATAATCAGCTGGACGCACGCTTACGTTGCATACTTAGCGGGGTTGCATGCTTCATAATCGCTTGCGGGGCTTTTTCGCATGGCGCTTAAGTGCAGTGGCAAGATTGAGAGAGGAACAATAACAACATCAACTTGAACAGCAACAGCATCATCAACAAATTCAACGATGGCTTCACTAAAACTTGCTTTATAAACGTCGCCGTCTCTGCTGTTGATGAATAATAATCAAAATAATGACAAGGACATGACAGAGAACAAAAGCACACCTGCCAACGCCCACACACACACACGCACACACATAGTTTACGTGTGTGTGTGTGTATTTGTTTTTCGCGACGTTCTATCAACTGTGCCACCTGCTGCACCTTCCTCCAGCTAGCTCAGCACTTGAAGTGTGTTTAAAGATAAAAATGCAGTTTATCCTCTTTTCAGCGCAGCAAACTGAAAGAGCGTATGTCTATTTGTGTATGTGTGTGTGTGGGTGTAAGTGTATATGTGCCTGCTTTTGAGGCTTTGAGTGCTTTAGAAAGAATTTAGTTTTTTGTCTACTTGTGCGCCTTTCACTTCCATCCCCACACACACACACACACACTCACTTCCCCCCTCCTTACAAGCTACGAGTGCATGGCCCAGTCTTGCACCTGAATACTTTTCAATAGTTTGTCCATAGTTTGTCGTTAACACCCTCTTCACATTGAGTGCAAGTATTCCGAAGCTTTAGCTTTGCATTGAAGGGGCGTTGGCAATGGCACAATGACAATTTGTTTGGGTTTGAATCAAACTCGTGTTCTACTATTAACAATGAGATCTAATGAGTCCACAGGCCATTTAAAAATCTGCCTGCAAGCTTAATTAAATTTACTTTAAATTAAATTTGTTTTTAAATAAATTATTGAGTGATAATAATTTGCTGATTTATTGAAATGTATTTCTCATCATCGATGGTAATTCAATAAAAAGACAACAGTCGAATGCACAACATAGCAATGAGTTTGGTTTAAAATTTACAACAGCATAATATTTTTAACTCGGAAAAATTAACGTTCTTTCTGATTTCGACTTATACAAATGCCATATAAATCATAAATTATGCCTGAAATGCCTTTAACATATTCAAAGTCAGGGCTTCACTAACCTTCATCTAAACTATAATATGTAAATAAAAGTTATATCCACTATTGACACGAATCAACAATCGCTTGATTTAACAGTCGATGAACAGTAAACATCAAATCTGTCGCCAATATTTAAATAAAGCTGACTCAAAGCACTCCTCGAAGCTTTGATGGAAGTTACTTCAAGTCAACTTGGCCGGTGCTTGTTTTATGATCTCAAGTTGAATTTTGTGGAAGGCAAACAGTTAATTTGGATGTTCAATTGTCAATTGGCATTGGGGAGTCATCATTTACTCAATGCGTTTGGCGACTGACTCAATCATGAAAAGTATTCATCAATTTAGCTGCACTCATTTGGCTCTAATATTTTTGTCTGCCAAATAGAAAACAAGCAAACAAAATCAAATCCAATGAAGCGAATGTTTGGTTGCCATTTGAGCGGAAGTAAAATTTAAAAATAAATAAATATTTTTTGCTGGCTCAGACGATTGCTGTATTGAATTATTTATGTTAAAAATGAGAATTGAATTGATGATTGGGCATTTTAGCTGATGGCACTCATAATTTGATATGCTATGATAATTTTGTTTATGTGCACAGGCCATGAAATTGTATAAAATATAAATAACAAAAGTTTTGCTGCCCAAGCTCTCATGAATTTAAAATGAGACGACGATGCCAACGCCAAGAAGTGAGAGGCAGAGATTGATGGGATACGCAGTTTTAACAATCAAAATTAATATTTAAACATAACCGGTTCGCCATTAGCCCTGACCAACATCAGCCTGCCACTTTTCACTGCACCCAGATATATGTGCCACATAATTACATTATATACATATTTAACTATGGATCAGTTTTGGCACTTTGTGGTGAAAATAAATGAAATTGTTACTCACAGTTCACCCTCTGCAATAGCAACAATTGGCCTTCATTTGCAAATGAGCGAGTAAGTAAACTAATTGTAATTTGGGCTAGTAATCATTAATAATTTATGGTCGCCAGGCGAGTCAAAAATAAGTAGCATCAACAACAATAGAATTGCACTACAATGGCAACCCTATTTTCACTTTGAGCCTGTTAATTTTATCAAAAGTTCTTGGGAACCTGGAGCCCTGAGCTGAGTTTGCCGAGAATGGAAATGCTGAAAAGTGAAAACTGAAAACTGAAAATAAACGCTGGGGTTAAGTTCGGCTGAGTGGCACTTTGTCGGCTGCTGTTGTCGACCACTTGACGTTTGTAAAAGCGTATTTTAAATAGCACAAATACCCATACTATTTTTGTTCCTGCTGCTCTTGTTATTTCTTGTATTGTGCCAGTTTTGTTTGGCCTACAACAATTGACGTGGCTTAACCCATTCAATGTGCCGCTCAAATACTGCAAATAGTGCTCTCTTTTAAAGTCCTTACATTTTGTTTTGGCTTAAAAGAACACAAATTTAAAATGTTGTTGAGTAAGTCAGCAATGAGCAATCTAAATGGAATATAATTAATTATAATTTGAAACAAAATTAAATTCTTGTTAAGCTTAGTAATGTAAATTGATGTCATTTATTTTTATACCATGCATTAAGCTAAAGTTAATATTATTTCATAATTTAGAATTGTTGATAGTAAGAATGAAAAAAAAAAACTAAGAAATACAGCTTTAAATATTGACATATCGAGCAGTGTCCAATCGAAAATCAAATACATTTTTAAATAAAAGTTGCAAATTATTCTCCACAACTGCTGCAATCAAAATTGTCACACAACTCGAGACCCTTTTGGGATAAGGTCGTTGCTACGTCTTTCAACAGCCGGAATGGGATCCCATTTCTCAAATGGCCAACCAGCTGTTGAAAATTAACGAGTTTATAAATAAATTGTGGCAACAGTTTTTCTTGCGTTTTGCCAGCGGCGCCATCTAAAGATCTGTTTTGTTTATTTGGTATTAATTTGGCATACGCCACAATATTAAAATATGATTAGACAGAAAGTCAGAATGTCCTGCGCAATATTTGGAATATCGTGACCCATTTTTAGCAGTCACTACTTTTGTTTGTTGTGTATCTCCCAGTTGAGGCGACATTACGGATGTTCACGTTCATCGTTCATTGCAGGCGTACGTGCTAATGCTGGCATATTGATGAAAATCCAATAAATATCCTGTCGACACGCCGCATCAGGCATTGGAAACGTTATGTCAGGTTGAGCAGCTGGAGGGTCCCTTTTGTTGTTGTTGTTGTTGTTGTTGTTGTTGTTATTGGTTGTTGTAGTGTGCGGCTTATTTCGAGACACACTCAAAATCTACGTAGGGTCAGGCTGACGCTAATAGCGACAGCTGCACGTTGCCAGCGATAACGGGCTGCAGCAGTTGAGTACTTTGAGATTTATTTTTAAAGATTTCTCACATCACTTGCCGCCGCACATATTCTTTGCTCAGCCTTATCCTGAGGATTCGCTTCGATGCGGCTCTGTTCGCTGTTCGGTGGCATAAAATATAAAATTATGACAGCTTGTGGCTGCTACACAGGCAACACTTGGTTAATGTACCCCGGATGGTTGCCATAGCAGTCCGCACAGCTGCTTATGGATTTTGATTTGACAGATTACATTAGAAGCAACAGTGAAAGTAATTTTAAGACAGTTGGTTTTCTTTAAAATTATTTAAATTATTTGCGAATATGTATCAGTTTGAGAATTAGCAATATTAACAATATTGCAGTATATAGAATAACTATTCACAATAAAAATGTTTATATTCATAAAAGAATTATGGTAAACTCTGGTTTTTTTATGCTGAATCGACATATTTGGCTTTTAACACTATTTTAAATTGATTTATATGATTTCAGTTATAGAATAATCACTTGATTGCATATTTTTGATGACCATCAGATTTTTTCGATTTAATTTGTTCGAAAAATATGAATTATACTCAATTTGATAAATCAATTTGTGCAGAAGCATAGCTAAAAATTTCTAAGCAATTTTCAGAACGAATGCATAAAAATTGGATATTTTTAAAGCCATTTTAATTATCTTAAAATGGGTCTTAATCTTATATGGGGGCTCATCAGCACGCCCCTCATAGCGCCATAAATTAGCTGCACATGTTTTGTTTTCTTTTAATTTTTCCTTATTAAAAGTATTGGAGTAGAGGAAGATTTTAAACTGCTTCGGCTGCAGGCAGAATGTTCTGTTCTGTCCGGCAGTGACTGATGTCGGCAGCTGAGCTAATCAAAAACGTGCTTAAGTAGCTACCTGGAGCATTTCAGAAAACCAAATAAAAAGTTTAGAAAAGCTGCAAAAGTTGACGTAAAAGATGTGGGCGTGGCCAGCTGGCCATAATGGCGTGACGGGTTTCGTCAAGTTCCTTGCAGAGGAGAATCACCACAACTTTAAGTTAAATGCGCAGCTTCACATTTTGCTGTCTTTGCCGCAGCCCGATCAAGTTTTGTACGTGCGGTCGCTTTGAGGATTGGCTTCTAGTACACAGTGCGTTAGCGTGTATGTGTTCATATATATGTGTGTGTGTGTGTGTGTGGGTGTGTGCTTGTTTGTATGGGATGAACATTCTTATTCTTTTCAGGATATTTGCAATAGAAGTAGGCAGGCTGGCAGGCTGGCAGAGGGGCAGGCAGAGGCAGGCTGTTTGGCTGCCGGGCAACCAGAAGTATGCACGGGCTTAGTGACTAACAAATGTGCGCCGTGTGACAATGACAACAGCGACAGTGAGACGGAAGTGGGTGGAAATGGGGTAAAAAAGGTGCCGCCTGCGGTCGCCTTGACTGTGCATGCGTGTTTGCGTGCGTTCGTATGTGTGTGTGGATGTGTGTGTATAAACGGAATGAACGGTAATCCGTCGTGTTTTGAATAACAAAATTCAACGTATGAGATTGTTGTAGAGTGGAATTTGCAGGCAGCTAACAAACCGCAAGCCATGTCAAATGCCAGACGTAGGAACACAAGTAGTACGAAATGCAACAATACCAACAACATCAACATCTGTACACAGCCACGCCCAGTTCATCCAAGTTGCTTTTTAAAATACTCAAAGTATTACGGATAACCGGTCCAAGTCGTGCACGAACATTTCGCACCAATTCTCGTCGGGTTTGTCAATAAAAATAAACAACTTTTGCTGCCTTTAGGCGCACTCATTACGTGACAATCGTCACCTGACCGAAAGACACACAAAACCCCCTCAGCCCACACACTGATGAAGAGTGTGGCATACACATTTGTGGAAGCCGCAATCCACAGCCAAGAGCATTAAGCATTTGGGAAATAGAAGAATACTTATCCGGATAATGGGAGCCTATTTGTATTAATTGCATGATGGAAATCAAATGGCTTTTTATGAGAAGCTTAACATTTTTTTAGAAGTTTACTCGATAATCAGACAAATACAAAATTAAAATGAATTATTGATAATTCCTGCAATAATATATTCATATTTTAACTTGCTGATTGTTTCTATCTATATCTGGGGATTTGCTACTAATATAAGTTCATCTTTTTTTGTCAGTTATTTAGGCTTAGAATTTATATTAATGACAAAAGTTACTAATTGCAACTAAATATTGAAATATTTTAATAACTGTTTCCATATGTTGTTTTCTTAAATATTTGTTTACTATATGTTTATTATATATACGTTTAATCTTAATATTTTTATCAGTTATGCCCGACGGCAATATTCTGTCTTGTTGTTCTTTGAAATTTACGTAAACTAATCAATATTTATTTATTGTGTCTCCATTAAATCGGACAAAACTGAATTTCTGTCTATCGTTTGTAAACTGAAAAAAATCAACATATGTTTACTTTTCAGTTTCTAAATCAAACATTAAGTAAATAAAAGAAACCATTAGCTGTTAACCATCATATGGTTGTGTTGTTAATATGTGCCTTCTATAAAAGAATTAGAATTAGGCGCCACTTGGCCACAAGTCTTGGCCATCTAAAATTCCAACTTAATTGGTAGCACCGAAACTTCACCGTCTTAAATGATGAGGGTTCGTTTGGCAAGGTCTTTTGAGCTGTGCAACAGTGCCGCCAATTAACGAGGCGCTGCTCGTTCACAGCGACTGCTCGACGGTAATAAATTTAAATTTATAAGGTAAACAAATCCGTCGAGAAGCCTGTCCGTTGTTGTTGATGTTGAGACGCACTTGGAATTGGAGACGGAGCCGAGCGCTTTATCAGACGGCCAGCAGCTTGGATGGAAATTAAGAAAAATACCTGGCACAGATATTTTGTTGCCATTTTCAGTTGGCCAGGTGCAAGGTAGTACCCACAACTATTTAGCCAGACACAGTTGACAACATTTGCACTTTATCCTTGTCAGTTGTTATCGTTTGAGCTGTTGCGCAATTTTTCGTTCTACGATGACGACAGTATCGTAAAAAGAAGGAGGAGGAGGATGGGGACTCTCTTGAGAAATTGCCCCACAAAAGTCAACGTGTAACGAGAAAATAATAAATGCCATTAATACAAGCGTGTCGGGGACCCAGTAGGGCCAAATCAAGTCAGCACAAAGTAAGGCCACGGATGCTGAGCGCAAAACGAATGAAGTATGAAATTGAAAACCGCAACACAGGTTAAAAAATGAACCGACAACATACAAAGGGAAGAACAACAATGGCAAAAGGTGCAAAAATCAAATGGTCAGACATTATTTAGAGTCGGGTCGTTACACTGGGTGCCAAATAAGTGTGTACAACTAAAGAAGAGCACTGAACAGGAGCTGTCAGAGTCTATTTGCTGTTGATGTTGTTGTGGATAGATTTAAGACAACAGGTAAGTAATTCAATAAAAATCAACAACGCCAAAAACGTATACTTTAATTAATGGCCATGTCAATAAATGTGATTAAACAAATGCTAGTTGTCTCTCATTATGGAATGATAAATTTTAAATTGTTGTTTGTTTCTTTAACATAACAGCAATAAAAGTCTATAAAATGGTATGTTTTATACATTATGGAAACCGGAACTATTTGCACACAATTCACATTTATACGGAAATAAAAATTGTTGAATTCTGTGTGAGCTTATTGCGATATTTAGAAATAATAAGTATGTAAATCATTTTTTAGATATATTTTGAAAACTTGCTGGTAGATAAAACGAAAACAAAACAATTGTGTGAACATTTTTGTTCATCTGATTACCCCAAAAACTAAACAAACTGAGTAAGAACATAGTTTGTATGTTCTCGCATTAAGTTTGTAAGTTCTCAACTAGCTTTCTTGAAACTTTAGCAAACAGCACACAAAACTTTTACTTATGATTGATACAATTCTTGATAAATTCAAATTAAACGAGAGAAGTCACATAAATACTTTGGCTGAAACGAATTTAATTCAAAACATTCAAGTAATATTGTTAATTAAGTAAATTTTGTTCCAAGGGTACTACAAACAAATTACGAACTAATCTAAACAAATAAATTATAAACACTCATAGAAATTTAAGGTAGAATATAAATCTTCATATATCTTTATTCATTAGATAATTCATATGATGCATACTGCAATTAACACAAATAAAGTGATTACAAAAGGTTGTTGGTTCGTTAACTTGTTTGTTGCTGGCATTGTCACATCTGGGCTAAATATAAACATCCAATCTATGTGCAGCTGGCAGAAAATCTGAAGATGTCTTTGCCCGTTTGCATTTTCACAGCAAATTCAATAAAGTTCCTTGCATACTGGCAGCACGAGTGGGAATTTCAAGTGCTTGGCACAAACCAAAACAAAAGTGGCCATTGCACACAGTCAAGACGCATACAAATCAAGTCAACGAGCTTCGTCAACAACAACAACAACAACAACAGCAACTCTTCTAACCATATTCGTAGTCACATTCACATCACAGCATCGTGGGAATTGTGCTGCGAGCAAAGCCAAACGGTGGCGAGGCACGGCCAGTGGCAATGGCTGAGGTTTGGATGAGGCAACGGTACATGTACTACTGGCTCCGATCCCAAAGAGAAACTCAACTGCAGGCGGCAAACACTTTTTGTGTTGCTAGCAAACACTGCAAAAATAAACAAGTAAGAATGTTGTAATCGAGTGAGCCCTCTGCGATATACCCTAAGCCCAGCTGTTAAAGTCTAGCTTTATTGCCAAACTTCCCTTGAACAAATATTGCACTCTCAAATGTAAACAGGTCTGCAAAGTAACCGGATGGTCTCAATATGTGAATACTTTTACGACTATAAAATATTTGTTTGATCTTGATAAAATTTGTTCAGTTGATCAATAATATGTCAATGTATTTTATCATTTTTAAAAATATTAAGAACTAAAAATAATAATAATATAAGAGAATTGTATGCTGCTGCCGGAAATCGATATGTTTCGATATTTGCCAAGTGGAGGCAGTAATCGATCAAATATGTGTGGGATATGCTGTTAATTCTGCCTAGAAATTCATATGTGGTCGAAGATGGTTCTTTTTGCCTGTAACATACTTTTGTAGAAAACCATTATACCCCTTTCAGCCAAGTTTAATGCATTCCGGGCATAATAAGACACTAGTCAGCCATTGTTGTTGGTGTTGTTGTTTCGCTGATCGTGCATTGGCCTTTTGGACACTACGCTGTTGTGTCTGGTGCTTTGTATTCTACTCAATGTGTATGTGATGTGGAGAAGAAATGAGGAAAAATAGAGCAGACGCTGTGTCCAGTGTGTTCTGGTTCTGGTTCTGGTTCGGGTGCTGGTCCCCTGTCCTGTGTCCTCTGTCCTGCCGCAGTGGTGGCCATTGTTCTTTGTCCGATTTTTTTGGTCTGTGCAGCGCGGTGGCAAAGAACAACAACCACAATGCCAAATGCAAATGAGAGCACAGCAGCTACAACAACAATAATCCTCACAAAAATGGCAGGCAGAGAGACAGAGAAAGAGAGAGAAAGAGAAGGAGAACGGCAAACACATACAAAGAAACGGCGAAATATTAACTTTAAACAAACGATGCAAAAAGTTCGTTGCATAATCGCAAATGCCGCAGCGAGTAAATTTAAGTTGCGTTTGTTATGTTTTATTTACTAAGTGCGAATGTTATTTGCAGTCATTGAAATTGAAACAAAAAACAAATACACACACCACACCCGCACACACACCAAACGCACACACATGAGGCGACACGCACACACGCAGTCACATAAAAAACGAACAAGCCTAAAGCCATTTGTAGCCCTTTTGTGAGATAGCCCCAAACAGCAAGAAACTTAGCTGCCTCATCATGCCGCCTTTAATGTGCAACTGTGTATATTTGTTTGTGTGTGTGTGTGTGTGTGTGTAAAAGTTATAGTAAAAGCGAGACGCACGTATTTTAATATGTGCCCCCAAAGCAGAAGAAAAATCGCACGTACGTGACTTCATTTGCTGCTGAGCCCTTGTTGTTGCCGCTTCTTGTCCCTTTTCGCGTTGCATCCCCCCCTTACAACATCACCAACATCATTACCCCTAGCCCCATGCAGGCCGACCAGCGTTTCCAGCAACGGTAATAATGTAGTCAGTGTTGCCACTTCAAGTGCATAACGTGTCTGACCCAAAAAAAAAAAAAAAACGAACAACTATTGTTAGGTGTTTATGTCACGATTTTCCTATTACAAATTATCAATTCACCGGCACACATAAAGAACATTTCGATTTGCCTTTCTGATAAAATTACAATACAATTTATTAAATTGAGGAAACAACATTCAATCAATGTTGCGAAAGCACAATTTGGTTGCCTTAAGATTGATTTGCCCAGTTGTACAAAATCCCGAATTATCTGGTTATGGTTAGTTAACTTGCCTGATTATTAAATTATTGATAAATGTGATTAAGCTTAGGCTCAAGAGAGTGTGTGCAATAAATGAACAAACAAAAGTCAAAACTGCTAAATACTTTAATATCATTATGTCGCTTTAAAATGTAAAATAAAACACATTCATCTATCGATTATCAATTATCACCTTCAAGAATTTATGTAGTTAGGAAGGAAATAAGAATCGTTGACCGCAATAACCCAACATTTCATTTAAGATTGGAATTTTATTCTTGGCACACCTGACGTATGCGTAATGGCAAATCAATAGATTGTCCACTGTGTGTGTGTGTGTGTGTGTGTGCACGTGTGTGTGATTGTGTGTTTGTGCGAACGACACATGTTTTAATTAATAAATGCCATTGTTAAATCACCAGTCATTAGGGAAGACTGCGCAGACTTGAAAAATAGATATCATAAGTTATTTGTGCAGTGGCATGGTGCTATTGGCCAAATTAGCGTCATTATGTGAAAACAGTTACCCACTACCATGTGCATATATATATATCTAATGGCAGCAACAACTACTACTACTATAAACTCATAGCTCCAGGCATATGCCTACTACAACCGTGCTAATGCTGATGATGATGGGCACGCACCAAAAACCAAATTGGATGTGACGCACGGATAAACCGATTCGAGAGACAAGGACGCGTATTTGGCCTTTCACTAAGCAGCTGAGAAGTAGGCAACATTGCCAATATACATGGCCAATTGCATAAACCTGTGCACAGCGCCTTTATTAGGCATCTGTAAACATCTTCCTTGCTTTGCAAAACTTTTCCATGTTCCTCTATTTGCGAAGCATTTACATGAGTTGCTTAAAGATTTCTGAGGGCCAGCTAAGGCCAGCTAAGGTCTGCTCTCGTTAAGGCTCCATAAATCAACCGATGATATATATATATATTTGTATATATATTATGCGCACCTGCGGCTCCCCGCAATAAAACAAGACAGATTATGTGGCAGAGAGTGCGTTAGCAGTTGAGTGGTCATATTCGAATTTCCTAAGATTGAATTGCCCCCTGGGTCAAGCTCTAAGATAAAGTGGTATCAACGTATGTGATAGGAAAAAAGAGCTGTCTGCTGAATTATGTGAACAAGACGAAACAACAAAATGGTTATTTTATACCATATAAAAACCATCAATAAGGAATGTTAATGTTAAATCTACAATTTATTAATACAATACATACTCGGAAATCCAAAGTAATAATAATATATATATATTGATTAGAAGTAAAAATTACACGAAACTGCATTAAAAGATTGCAAAGCATATTCATTTGATTTTCAATTTTGTAATTTATTTTATTTATCATTTTAATCTTAGATATTTAATTATGCATATGCTGTCTAAACATTTTTTTGCCCTTGCATATTTGCATTATTTGCTATTTGCTTTGTGGTTTTGAAGTGTAAATTATACAAATTCAAAGAGCAAATACCAAAGCAGTGTAGCTGTAAATGGTGAACAGTTAAACAATCGGTGCTACCTCACTTGCCCGCCCATCCCGTGGCTAATGTACCGCTTATCTCTACACGCTCTCTGCATAGTTGTTCAAAGTGGCTGTGGGATAATGTGGGACCCATTGTTTGCAGCGTAGTCGATTCTTTGGTTGTTGCTGCTCAGCATTACTGCGAGATGACATTTACCAGATATAAAGCTCAAAGTATACACACACTCTCTGACACACACACACACACACACACTCATACTCATACACACACACGCACACTCAGCACTTACACACCGCACAAAGCAGTGGCGGCGCTTGTGCAAAAACTTTTGTGGGCTGCTGTTGTTTTGTATTTTTTATTGCTTTTTGGGCGCAAAAAGGACACAAGTAATTGAATTTCAATCGCAAAACTCACACAAACACAAAGGATTGCTGCTGCCCATATACATGTGTGTGCCAGTGGGTGTATATATATATGTGTGTGTGTGTGTGTGTGTGGTGCATAAAGTAAAACGACAAACAGTTCGTAATGCGGAATTTTCATATTAAATCCGTTTTCAGCAGACGCTCAAAATACTTACAAGCAAGCCAACAATGCATATGTATTGGTGTTTTTGTATATGTTTCGTAGTGTTAATGTATGTGTTTGTCTGTGTGTGTGTGTGTCTGTGCTTGACTATTTTCGAGTGAGTTGAAAATAATGACAATTTAATTCAGGGTCACTAATTTTTCTGCCCCTGCGCACACAAAGACGGTGCCAAAACCAAGGCGACGTTGCTCATACGTCACGTTTACCGCTCAACCATGAATTCGAGCAAGTGTGTGTGTGTGTGTGTGTGTGTGTGTGTGTCTTCACTTCTTGGGCCATTTACCAACAAATGCAAAGCGGCCAACAGCAGCTACTTTTAACCACTTTTAAACTCATTTCCTACACTCATCCACTTCCAAATGCATACAAATCAGCGAGTGACTTTGGCTTAGTTTAAGCGTGTGCCTCTGTCTGTGTGTGTGTGTGTGTTTGTGTGTGTGATTTTGCTCAATAACCACTTTAGCTCAACTAGCATGAGGTGATAGGTCAACCTTTTCTGCACTGGCCTCAGCTTTCAGCTATTCAAAGGCAATACTTTGCCAGCCTAAAACAGTGGTTTTTATTTTGACATTTCAAGGATTACACACGCTTCAGCGCAATAGGAATAACCTATGATAAGGATGATAAGGGTGCTTGGCATTTTGGTACAATTGAAAGGATATTTAATTATTGCGGTATATATGCACATTTACGTATACGAAATGTTTTCTCTGTTTTCTGCTCAATGTGTACATTTCTTCCAAAATGAAGTCAATGGTTATTGGCCTTACTTAGTCGCATAGGCCCTTTCAGCAGAAAAATAAAAATACTTACATCTACAGAAATTGCTTAAGTAAACAACCTTGAAGCGAAACGAAAAACTAATTTTGATTAACCCATCCAGTTTGTTAGGGTATTCTTGCCAAAAAAAAAAAAGGGTCGCTTCGGTTGACAGCATCTGTTGCTCAGTTAATTTGCGACAACTGCTAAGGCTCACACTTTGATTAATATTAATGGAGAATTTTTCTGCAGCTATCGAAAGTCCAATCGACAGCTATTTGTTTATTTTGTCCTTTTTAGTGGCAGTAGCACTTTTCGCTCTTCCAAGACAGTTTCGACAACTGACTGAACCCATTTCCGTACAATCTCCCTAAAATACCCCAGCATTTATTTATAATAATTTTATTGCCTTGGCGAAATCAGTATAAAGTGCGGTGCTCAATTTAAAATCTTATAAATTAACTCAAGGAAATTTAGTTTAGCATATGGACTCATGGTTGGAGAAAGATTAATTTAAAAGAAATTCTGAAATTACTGTGGATTGTCATTTAATATTTGCCGGCTGTCTGCAACAACTTTTTTTTTTTTTTGATTTCCACTTTGTATTATAAATACATTAATGTGCTACTCATTTACTTCCGGTTTCGGTTGTCAGCGGCAACGGAAACGTAATCTGCTTGTCATCAATTCTGCCTGCCCGCTGGCTGTAATATTCTCCGACTTTCACTTGTATTTCGCCTTATTTGTCGTCCTTGTTGTAGTTGATGTTGTCATCTGCGTATTTCCTTGGCTCGGAATTCTCTTTCAGATGCGGGTTTCGTTTGGCTTCCTGTTTATTTCCACTTCGTTCACAGCGTTTTTTATTAAATACAATATATATATCAAAGTGTGAGTATCCTTCGCCATGCGTTTTCAAGATATTATCAAGGATTGCTGCAACTTGTTTTAAGGTTATCATTAGAAATCGTCCACTTAATTGGGGTAAAATTGATCAGTGCAGGTCACTGCAGACAATGTTAATGATTTATATTCAAAGTTAATCAGATTGTCGAATCAATCAATAACCATATTTATTTAATTTAATACAAATGACGTACAAATTGTCGATTGTTGATTTATTATTCCTCTTTTCACTTCATTATATTATTGGTAAAAATGCCATATTGTTAAAACAAATACTTATAACTTCATATTTATATTTATATGAGCACGTACATGTACATGTGAATCATATATTGAATCTGAATTTTTAATTTAAATTGGTTTCAATTATGGTACCCATTTGTAATCAATGTCAGTTTTACAATGCTTTATCAAAATAATTAAACATTTTTCAAAAGGTCGGCAATTTATTGTTAACTATTGACAAAACTATTTAAGAATCTGAACAAGCAAATTTCTGCAAATTTTTGATTACCAACATGAGAATGCTGATAAAATATCATAGATACATATATATATTTATATATATGTATGTGTAAGAAAAATTTTATTAAAATGATTGATATTTTGCTGTACCTGCAATAGGAAAACTCGCAATGAATTGAGATAGCTGTGAATACATTATTTCCTAAGTATTCAAGGAATTTGTTATTGCATTTTTACTTTTTTATTACTATTTTAAATTTCAATTTCTGTTGCTGCTTAAGCCAGAAATATATACATGTAGATATATTCATTTTTAATATAGCTACAATTTCTAAAGGTTTTTTCTGCAACAGAAACTGCAACTTGGCTCGAAATTACATTTGCACAGCATAGCGAGGAAATGGCGTCTCTGTGGTTCGGGCCAACATTAAATTGTATTAGCCTAAAAACATGCTATTGGCCCACCTGAAGCAATCAAGTTGAAAGAGCATTTAAAGATTTAAGCAAATGCTGCAGCCTCGTTCGCCGCTGCCTCCCCGTGCCTTGCCCCATTTATCTGTTCGCTAATAAAAACCAAAATATTATGCAACAAGTACGAGCAAGGGCAAGTGTGAAGAGAGAGAGCTGGATGTTGGCGCTTTATTAGCTGCCCCACTCAATCCACCTTTCCTTCCTTCCCCTTCACCTGCCAGTCCCCCCTTCTGCCTTAATCCCGTGTAAAATTGTTTTTCAACTCCAGAGTGAATTTTATGTTGCTGCTGTTGCTGCTTTGCTGCTTTGCTGCTGTTGGCGTTGCTCTCCTTTGTTTGTGATCCATGAAAAAAAAAAACACTCAGTGCTTGTGTAGAACATAGAAATAATTTCAATCATGGCTCTGTAATGCACCGGCACACTAAGTAAGCATAAGCTGAGACTGAGAGTCCAGAGTCCTCAGGCATCGGTAGATACTGTAACTTAATTGGCAAAGTGCGACCAAGGCAAGCTCCTTGAATGCCAAGATGAGCGCCTGATCTAACCTAAAGCAGCAATTGGACAAGCACATTTGGAAATTACATAAGCAGCCACTCAAGCCTTAAGAATTGAGTATAAAATTCCGACAACCTTAAGTGGAACACAGATGGGCAAAAATTTAAAGTAATGCTAGAAGAGAAGAAATGTTTTGAGTATATACTTTAAATTCAGTAACGTTTTGAAGATTAGCTGTCACAATTTAAGTTTGTTTAAGCATGTTTCAATTGTAACACAATGGACAAGTGGAAACAAAGGTTAGATGACAGGATTTGCCAGCTTTTTGTGGGTTACTCAACCTTAAACAATATTAAAACACTGAATACAAAGGGCCGAAAAGCCGCAGCAAACAACAAACAATTGCCATAAATCCAAAATTAACACAATACACAACAATCAATAATCTACAATGAATAAGCAATTTCTAAAGTTTCTCTCAAGCGCTTAGTGGAATGAACAAAACAAATAAAGACCAATTAAAATTAAATGACTTAACAGTTTCTGTGATAATAGAAAAAGTCTACAAATCTTCGGTTCAACTACTTACACCAAAAGCTCGTTTATTCAAATGCACTTTTGAGTGTGTCGTTAAATTCTTTATACATATTTTCGTTTTTATTATTTAATGAGCAGCAATTTAAAGTAAGTATGTTGTAGTTGCGGGAGCTCGATCCCAGCTGTAAAATATAATCTTATTTTATAGGCAAATTTTCTTTAAAAATGTGAATTATTGACGCTCGCTTCGATTATCACACATGGATATTTATGTATTAAATGTGTTAAACAGAAAATTCGACTTTTAAAATTGTGGCATTTATTCCAATCGGAAATCGATATGTTTCAATAATCGAGACAAGGAAGCAGTTATCGATATATACTTTATGGGGTTGGAGATACTTCTCTACGCCTGTTAGTGTATAACCAATTTACCGTTTTTACCCATTTTTCATGGGTTCAGGGTACAAAAACTGGAAAACAATTTAAAGCATGCCAACTTTAAAGCACTCAAATAACTGACAAAAAATCTTAAATCTAAAGCCAACAAGTTTAAAAAATAAAAGGCAACACACAGATACATATAGATGCACACATACACACACACACAGATACAGAGACAGTTGCTGATACGCAGATACTGCGAGCGATGGCAAACAATAAACAGCAAATGCAGAAACTATGAAACGGAAATGCTGCATTTGACATAATGGCAAGAAAACGCATACAACAAAAATAAAATAAAATATTCAGTTGTAGAAGTTGTGATTCACTGTTAAAAATAATGTAATTATAATTGAAATGGCATTTTTTTAAATCGGAAACATATTATTAAAATTATAAAATTAACTATTATGACACATTTGGGATCTAAATATTGTAGCTTTAACTGATAACTAAATGATAGCCCATGAATAATTATGCAAATTCAAAATTATATTGAGCCATACAAAATAAACAAACCTAGTTATAAGTAAACCTCAAAAAGCACATTTAAACAAATATACTCTGGAAGAGAAAGCGCTTGACAAGCGAGTGATGGAAACGCAATTTGGTAACAGCAGGCAACTGCACAGATGCCAAGTGCTTGGGAGCCTGAGCCTGAGCATGAGCCTGAAAGCTGGCTGCTAAAATTTCCAAATGTTTCGCACTGATTTTCATTCAGTTATATATCTGCTGGTCCAACAGCAAAGACACAGCCTGGGCTCTGCTCTCCATCTGTAGCTGCATCTGAATCGGTATCTGCATCCGTATCTGTATCTGTATCGGTATCTGTATCTGCGTCAGTATCTGTATCTGTGAACTTTTGCAGCTATTTTTTCGTTTGCTAAATTCTTGGATTTTGTTTATGTTTAACATTTTGGGCTTTTGGTTTTGCATTCTGAGTTTCAATTGCATTGTTCTCGATTCTATAATATATATGTGTGTCTGTGTGTTTGTGTGTGTGTATTTGTGGTTCTGGCTGTTGTGCAGCACTTCGGCTCGAGTGCTAGGCAGCTTGTGGCTTAAAATATAAAAATTGATGCCAAGTGAAGAGCTTGCCTCCCACTGCCTGGCATCGCATTTCTCCATCCTTTTTCCAATTGTTGTTTTTATGCAGTGCCTAATGGGTGTCAACGTTTGAATGCAATTTGAAACATTTTTGTGCTCGAAATTTTGCTTTTTTCTCACTCTGTTTGGGTTTTTCTTTTTTCTGCTGTTATTTGGCCATCGAATGGATAAGTGTGACCCCGAAAATATATCGCAATTCGCTGGAGATAAAGACAATTGTAACAGCATGTGGTTATCATATATCACTCAATGCACTGGTGACTAATGGGCTCCATAACTGGCACATCCACAATGAAAATCAATGTCAGACAACATTTTGCGACAATTCCATAAGCAAAATTGACGTCAAGCATTGTGGCAACATCTGCCAAACAAATGGCACTCAATCAACTTGCGCCTCAGCAGTTTAACGGGAAAAGGATTCAGCGCCAGTGTCAAGACAAACGGCCACACGGATTTAACTATAATTATGAGTTACCGTTAAATGGCTGGTCACATTGATTGACAACACTGTGTCGCCTCTGTTTAATGCATTAATTGACAGCATAAAAGTTAGGAAGGTCAATTAAAAGTTTTTGCACAATTTGTATAAATCTTATGATTGTCAAAAATATCGGGAGCAAGACAATTTAGTCCCTTTTCCAAATTGTCCAAGCAATCTAAGCATTTAGAAAGAAAGAGCTCTACAAAGAGTCAAATCGTTAATGGAAATTGTACATGCTATTTTTATTAATTTGTGACTTGAATAATAATTGTACAAAGTTTCTTTACGCATTGTTTTCGTAAACAGAGGGTATTTATAGCAAAACAAGTGAGAGTTCGAGACTGAGGCAACATTCAGAGCGCCCTACTTGATCTCATAAAGATGGCAACGTGGAGCTGCAAACAACAAACCGGAAAGAAGCCGGAAATGCCAAGTAGCAGTGCCAAGGCGAAGTCAGTTGCCATAGCTAAAGTCGTTCAAATTGTTGGACAATTTGTTAGCTCACCAGAAACAACAAAAAAAAAAAATTAAGGGGTGGCCATTTAGGAGAACTCTAGCTGATAAAATATTAGCCAAGCATAAGCTCCTTGGGAAGTTGAAGATTATTTTAGTGTCAATTTGCTATAGAGTTAGAAATTTTAGAACTTATACGCTAAATTGAACACGCACAACTTCGATTTAAAAAAAAAAACTAAATAGTTAAACTAAGAAAATAGTAAATATAACATGTTTATATATATATATATATTTATATTATTTGCCTCTTGCACTAGTCACAAAATCATGTATAAGAATAAATACTTGTGAATGGTCATATTAATTATTTAATACAAAATCATTTGTATTTTTAATCATTTTATTAAGAAATTAAAAAAGTTTTTGTGCTTTTATATAAGTAAAACTTTAGATCCAACAGCAACAACTTTCATGTAAATGTTCTAATTGGCAAATGTATAGAAATTTGTAAATTTCAGATATCTGAGGCAGATATTTTTAGTTCAAAGAGTCTGCTTAGAAGCTGAATTGATTCAACGGAGATCTTTTGATATTTGAAATGTGCCAATTGATGAGCCTCGCACAAAGCCTCAATGAAAGTTGATTAAACGTACTGAAAATTGTGTTACGTATACGCAACGCAGCCGCTGCGCAGTAAACGCATGATTAGCCACGCATACACACGCACACACACAGATACCCATCCATAGATACGAAGACACACGCACACACGCACACCCGCACAAATAAACATTTGTAACAGTTAATTTACTTTCGGTGTTTTGGATGACTTTGGTAAATCACACTTTTGAGTCGAGTGAACTTTCGAATGCAGCCAAGCAACACAAAGACGCGGACGAACTGAAGCAGATAACAACGACAACGACTTGCCCAGGCACAAGTGCGCACTGTAAGCGATGTGGAAGCGACAATGGGGATGGGGATGGGGAAGGGGTAGGGGAAGGGGAGGTATATGATGAGTTTGTCGAAAAGCAAAAACTTAACAAAGTGTTCATAGTAAGAAACGAGGGCGCTTGTCACTGCAAAGTTGTTAAGTCAGACGCCTGATGACTTTACGTCAGCCGCACTTGCCATGGCTCTCGATGTGCCTCTGGATTGGGCTTTGGCTCTGGAGCTGGCGTTGGTTTTGGATTCACGCACAGCTCGCAACTGTGTGGGCGTCTTGCGTGCGCCGCTCCAAAGCGCTGAGGCGTGGCAACAGGAAAAAATATATATATTTTATATTTTTGGCCAAAATGTGGCAAGCAAATTAGTGACAGATTAGTTTGTGTGCTTGTGAGGGATGAATGCCGCCAATTTGAATTAAGATAACACTAATAGAGCTACATAGTTAATGATCATCAGGGCGCTTTGGACTTTATCTATCAGTTAGAAGTAAGCCTATTGCTGGCTGCATAAAATATGCTGGCATATATAAAATACACATTTAAATTGCCAATTAAAAATCAATGACTGAAATAAATGATTACAGGTAAATGAATTTATATGCCACTGTTTAGGTTTACTTTGAGGCAAACATTTCAATTTAATACCTATAATGGTTATCAAATTGGCATTTATTGAATTATGCAACGATTAGATATATAGATTGAAATAGCAATACATAAAAATACGAAATTTCCAGTGTATTTCATTATAAATATTATAAATGTAAATATTAAAAATCTATCCAAAAATGAAATTAATTTTTTACTACCTAATTATAAGTATATTGGACATAAAAATACTCCACTTATTTAACTAAATATGCAATAACGTATACGCCCCGTTTATCGGGGAAATTAACACAAATTTTGATTGGTGCCAATTGGGCAAATGCCATGTGATAAGTGCAATGAATTACGGCGCTTAGCGTGGCCAGAAACTATGCATCATTTTAACGTTTTATGCTGTGAAGCATCGAATTTAAGGGCGCAATAAAAAAAGCCGCCAATGGGCGAGTAATGTGCTGTCATTTCCGAGACGACTTGTCACTGCTCATCATAAAATGCTATCTACATTAATTGACAGACTGGCAGATTGAGATGTTGTTCTTGTTGACGACTGGCTTTGATTTTCTTCTCATTTTTTTTTTTTTTTTATTTGTTGCCACACGCGAAAATGCCATTAAATTGATGGGTCCGCCGCACTTTCACGAGAGCCCACCAAATTCGCAGTTGACAAAAACAATTAAAAAACGCTGTTAAAATGTTATGTGCAGGTCGCTGATGCCGCTGTGGTTGTTGTGGAACGCTCCCGATAAAAGCAAACGGCACTTAAACGTGTCAACAATGGCCACGACAAGCGCAGCCCACGAATTGACGGACCCAACAAAGCGTCGCATCCCATCGCATCGGGCAGAGGGAGCCTGGATATGCGGCTTCGACCAGATTTTCAGCAATCAGTTTTATGTTGTTCAAGTGGCAAGCGCTCATTGTGATTGGCCTGACAGTTACCCCAACGCCCTTCGCCCCCTTGCCAACGACCAACGCTCCGTGTTTGCCCACTCCCACATACCTCACAGTTTTGCAATTAATTTCTGGCCAAAACGGCAAACTCTTTTTTCTGTTCTTGTCGTTGTTGTTGGTTGTAGCCGTTGCCGTTGCCGTTGCTGTTGCCGTTGCTGTGGTTGCCATAAAAGTTAGATAAATTGTAGGGGCATAGACAAAACTTTCGATCACGCAGCTACGCACGCTATTTATACTTGCGATGGGGCCAGTGGGAGTGTTGGAGAGTGGGGGAGCGGGGAGCGGGGAGCGTGTAGGTTGGTGATGAGGTGAGCCAGCATCGCGACTCTTGTCAGATTTTGAAGTGCCGGCGAGTGCAGGCAACCGAACCAAGCCAAGTGGAGCGACTGCCGATTATTTATAGTTGAGAAAGTTTTGTCATTTACGTTTGAAAATTTAAATTTTAATTGAGTTTTCTTGCTGATACGCTCTTCTCGTCCTCCGCTATGATGCTCCTCCTGCTGCTGTTGCTCCATGTGACCCGGTGTTAGAAGTGGTCGCTTATTCGGGTTAAAATCAAAAAGTCGGGCAACTAAGCGGGTGGCCCTTGGCCCCACTATCCTATACAGGTTACCCACTGAGCCACACGGACGCGTTATTCCAGGTGTTTGCTTCAACTTCACTAAATCTGAGTGCGATAAAAGCAAAGTTGTCGAAATTGTTTTGTAAACTTTCCATATACCCGTTAGTTTTCCAGTAGTAGCAGGCGAGGCGTGGAAGGACCTTCAGGATACATTTTCTCCTTTAAGCTATGTACTTTGAATAATTAATATATTTATATTTGATCTATTTATGATTTAAGTTCAGTTTCTGATATGACAAGAATATTTAGTTTGGTCAATAATTTTCCTAATTAAGTTGAATTAATTAACTTGATATTTACAATAAATTAGAAAAATCAAATGGCATCTTTTTGAAAAAGATGAGCAGACTATCCGACGACTTCAATATTTTGTAGAATTTTGTAATGTTCACTAGCAAAAAAGCAGATAAAGTGAATCAAGTGAACAAAATATATTTTTCAATGAGAATGCAGAATTCCATCAACTCGGTTCACTTTTGTTGGCTTATTGGTGGCTATTGCATACAGAAAATGTTTTGTTTTTACTTCATTTTTTACTTTTTTTGTTCATTAGTTTTTCGTGTTGTGAAAAACCACATTGAAAAACAATGGAAAAATAAGTTAAAGCGTTGCAGTCGGCCGTAACCTACTACCAAATACTCTGAAAACACGTAATACCAAGGGAGGAAAGAGGGCGTGGCTTAATGAAAGTAATCTTCATTCCAAGTTTTATTCCCTTGTAAGAAAAATGTTAGAGGAGGTTCCTAGCAACCTTTCCAGTTTGATAACTTTAGCTTTTAAAAAAAAGAAGATATGGGAAAATTCTAGGGCTGAAATGGACGTGGCTTACCATCTTCCCGATCCTTATAGGGCGTTACTAGCAACATAGCAATACGAGAGGTATTCATTTTTATCGATTTACACATTCTGAAATATTGGCCTCGGCGATTTTGGGCGAAGGTGTAACATGGCCAAGTGCGTGGTGGGGCTCTGAAGGTGACGGATGTGCGTGTGTCATATGCCGATCTTTAACGTATATTGTAAACATCCAATATACTGTAATACCTTCGTTATCAGAGTATAAAAAGCGAAACGCAAAATCAAAGTTTTGGTTGCAGACAAGCAGATTTGCTGTTTGTTATTGTGCCACAAAACGCGTTTTGTTGTTGTTGTTATATTGATTGCCCTGTTATATGGGCAACAATAATATATGCAGAGCTATGGATCATTTAGGGCAGCACATCTCAGACACAGATAGATGACTAACGTAAAAATAAACAAAATTCCAAATTTGTTTCGCAAAAACAGCAGATTCGAAAGGGTAATAACAAAAAAGAACGTTAACAGTAAAACAGCTAATAGACTAAATTAAATTTGGCTGTGACAAAATAGCAGAAGGCGCATATTTTGGTCATTAAATTGATTCCTGAGTCGTTGTTGATATTGCTGTCGCTTTTGCTGTTGTTTCTTTCATTTAATGCTAAGCTGTGGAAAATTGCTGATGTGGCCAAAAATTTCTGTACGGATCCAAAAGAACCTTAAGCCAAACTACGTCCAAAGGCCGTCAGCCATAAAACACACGCGGTTCAATGGCAGACCCAATGACAAAGTTCATGTATCATTAAGGCATTTTCAGGACACAGTGGACACTAACGATAACAACAGTAAAAGCCATGAGAAAACAACAACAACAACAACAACAGCAACAGCTACAATATACAGCCTGAGGTCTAAAAGTCAACATTTCAATGGAAGTTTCAAAATGGGATGGCATACAATTTATGTTTGTTAAAAACTGGCATACTTAAAAACTGCCATGAGAAAAACAAAATATACAGAAAAGTTAACAATTGTCCTAAATCAGTCAGTCATAGTTATTTATAGTTAAAGTTCGGTTTCTACACATATCATTATATCAAACATGTTTAATTTCTTCAAACTTGGAAACTTTATAATTAACTGAATTAATAAATAAATTTATAAGCTTAATAGACTTAAAAGGCATATTAAATTAAAGCATTTTTAAATAAATAATAAAAATACAATAGTTAAAACTAATTTTATAATTGAGCTTTATTTTTATTTTTCCCATACAGAAGTATATTTTGTACCAATTATTGTTTATTTTATAATAGACAAAACATTAAAAATTAGCTATGATCAATTTTTTTTAAATATTTAATAATTTAATAAAAAAAAAAGAAGTCTACAAATTATTTAACTTTTATATAAGAAGACAAGTTAATATACACATTAATATTTAAACATATGGTAATAATATTTTTAAGCAATTTATATTTTTAATTAAATTAGTTATATATTAATTTTTGTTAATTAAAATCAAATGAGTTGTAATTGCTGTGCATTTAACTGTGACAAAGAAAACGCAATATCCCAAAATCCTTAATAATAATTAAATTTGTGCAGAGAGCAGAAATTTGGTTGCCTGTCATTGTTGCAGGCAAAAGCGTTTACAGAAGGTGTCCTGTGGGCTGTGGTTGTTGCCATTTCTGTGGCTGTTTCTGTTGAAGTTGATTTTGCAGTTGTTATTGTTGTTAATGTTGCAGTTACTGCTGCTGCTGATGTTGCTGCTGCTGATGTTGCTACTGGTGGTGTCATCAGTCGGAACACATTACTGGCTGAGCACAGTTAGAAATATGTGTGTGCAAAACTGTTGCTGTGGCTAAATCAAGCCGCAGAAACAACTCAAAATCGCAATATGACACATATGCGAATGGGAGACAGCCAAATGGCAAACCAAAAACCAAAAGCCCAAAAACTGAGCAATGCCAACACTGCTGCAATGGTAAACATGCAAAATGCTGTTGAAAGGTGTACACAAGTATGTGTGTGTGTGGGTGTGCACGTATGTGTGTGTGTGTGTGCTGTAGATCTGTCCCTGCTGCATGTTAACGTACATTTGAACGAATGTTGACAATTACGAAAAATTTGGTTTTTGCAGCAGAGTACGAATGTTTTTCTTTTTGTGTGTATGTGTGTGTGTGTGTGTGAACAAATGTATGTGTGCGTGTGAGTGTGTGCGCTTTTTTCGTAGTGCCAAACTTTTGTTTGCATGGTTATATATTTTTTTTTTTTGGGCTGTGGCTCGTGCAAAAGTGGGAGAGAGCCCAAAACAGAGCGATTGAAGTTATAATGGAGTCGTCGCTGGATTAACAACTCAAGAGAGCGTAGCCAGCCAGAAGGATGGAGAGCGAGAGACACAGAGAGGGAGAGTGGGAGAGTTTGATTGTTTCTCTAGGGCTTGGCTTAGGCAACAAACAAAATGTGTAGGCTTACATGAAAGTACCGACAGCACCCAAACACACAAGCAGCCAGGCAGCCTCTCTCTCTCTCTTGTCCTCTGTCCCTCTCTCAATAACAGGGTGAACAGCATTGCGCAGACGCTGCGCAGCATCTGCGCGACGCTGGCGACAAAGCGACAAAATAGTCGACGCTACGACGGATGCTGCGGCTGCAGCTGCTATTTGCTTTGCGGCTCTGCTGCTGCTGCTGCTGCTGCCGCCTGATGCCTGATTGAGAGGGCCATGGCTGGCTACAAAAACAAAACGCACGTCAGTATGAATCCTGTGAATATCTATGCAGGACAGCACGGAGCGAACTGCGTGAGGCAGCCCCGCCACAAGTGAAAATTAAATAGACTCTACCCCAACAAAAAGTATACTAAAACAACAAGTGCAAATATAAGCTTCGAAAATATCAAACAAATTATAATCTATTTTACATTAATTTAAAATATGTTAGAATTTGAAAATTAGCCAAGTTGACTATACAATTTTAAATTGACAAACAAACAAAATCAGCTGCGCTCATTCCAGCTGAAACCTAGACACAGCAACAACAAAAATAACAACAACAAAGACAACAACAGCTCTGCTTTGGCCCAGCTGCTCAGCTGCAGTCACAGTCGCTGCCAACGGCAGCAGCGCAGTCGCTGCCACATACTTTCTGTAAGAGTTGCTCGATTGCGTCGGCGCTGTCGCTGCGCAGCTGTCCGCCAAGTGTAGACTTATTGGCGTATAGAATTTTTAGATCCTTCTCACGAGACTAAAAGCAGAACACACACACAAAAGAGGAGAGAAAAACCTTAGCTGGCCCGCTCGCAACTACGTCACGCACGCCAAGCCAAGCCAAGCCAACACCACTCAGAGCCGAAAGGTAAACAAGAACCTGTGCGCGTGTTCTTAGTATCAATAAAACACCGGCCAGGCGACTTCAAGGCTGAACTGAACTGAGCTGAGCCGCCCGGTGACGCCATGTGGCGCTCGACTCGCGCTCCACGTCCAAGTCTGGCACTGCTGCTGGACTGCAAGCTGCTCTGCCTGCTACTGGCTGTCTTCCTACTCTTCTGCGAAACGGTTCAAGCGAATCCAGATGCTAAGCGACTCTACGATGATCTCCTCAGCAACTACAATCGCCTCATACGGCCCGTTAGCAATAACACGGACACGGTTCTGGTCAAGCTGGGTTTGCGCCTGTCGCAGCTCATTGATTTGGTGAGTACTGCCCCCAAACTCAAAGCACTCACAAAATAATTAATGCAATTGCTAAACTTAGACGGGCTCACACACACACACACACACACACACATAAGTACATAGGCAAACTCTGTGGCACAGTTCCCGATTTCATTGCTTATTTTTTTAAATTATTATTTTTTTTTTTAATTAAGCGCTTCAATGGAGCACTCGAACAACGAGCAACGTTGCGCTACATTTGCCAGGGCCATTTTATAGAGTGGAGCGAAAAGCAAAGTGTAAACAGCCTAACAGTTGCTGCACCAACTTTTTGGGTCGTAAATCGAAAAATGGCCAACATAAACGACAGCAAATGAGGCGAGCACTGCTGAGCCAACAGCAAAATATTGAAGAGAACTCGAAATTGGCTGAGAGCCGGCCATATTGAGTTGGCCTGACCGCTCGAAGCCATTTTTGTTTGCCATTTGCACGAGCAGCTAATTACTTAATTGATTTGCTAAAAGTTAAAGCTTTTATTATTCCACAATATGAAAACCACTTTGAGTTGAAGGCATCAATTGTCTGTGATTAATTATAATCACAATTAATTAGTTTGTCTCTGATTAATCTGCATTTTTTTGTAGTTAGAGTTACAAACTATTATACATAAATAGGAAGTTAAGCAAGCAATTTTTAACTTAAATAAATTGGACCTGGCTTTCTAAATTATTATATATTATTATTATGAAAAATAACTCCTAAAAAACATACATTTAAAATTATCGATGCAATTTGCGATTGATTCATTCTTTAATTTAAGGTATTTAATAACTTATTTTACGTTACTTCATTTAATGAGTAAATAAGTCTGCTGTAATTTGCCTTATTTTATTTTTGCCTGGATAAACTGATTCGGTACACTCAATTTATATAACATTTCAGCAGAATTTCAATTTATTTGCACAAAAGTAAACTATTGCATAGTTTTTGGTGCGCCAGTTTTAAAGTTCATGGCGCAGCATTTGTCAAATGGCCTGTGCAGCCCGAGCAAGAGCATAAGCCGGAGTAGGAGATGGCGATGGAGATGGAGCAGGAGCAGGAGCAGGAGCAGGATAGATTGCAGGGAGGATAGAGCGCACGCTGCAATTACAGCAGAATTTGGTGCGACGATAGGTTTGGAGAGTGAAGGGAATGCCAAAGGGGGAGGTGTGAAGGAGTGGAGGCTGCTCAAAGTGCTGTTACCACGAGGCTTAAAAGGTAATAAAACAAGCCAAAAATCCAAAAACCGTAAGCTGACAGCAAAAAGCACATTAGCGGCAGCGCATAGGTCTGGAGACAGAGACAGACGATGGAAGGCTGGTTGTGTGGGGAGTGAAAGATGTGTGTGTGTGTGTGTGGCATGCCAAGCAGACAACCAGGCAAACAAACAGTCAGCCAGAGGGGCAAGGCAGGGGCAATAGTATACAGTAAAGTGTAAATGATGTAGGAACAGGAACATCAGCAGCAGGAGCAGCCGCAGCTGTAAAAAACAGTAGTGGAAACAAAAAAATATGCAAATTCCACTTATGATGTATGAGGTGAGGGGATGGTGGGGATGGAGGGCTAGAAGTGGCATAAAGTGGCGTATGCAGTTTTAATTTAATTTCCACTTGTTTTATCTCTGCCACAGAATCTCAAAGATCAAATTCTAACGACAAATGTGTGGCTGGAGCATGAATGGCAGGATCATAAATTTAAATGGGATCCATCCGAATATGGTGGCGTTACGGAACTCTATGTGCCCTCCGAGCACATCTGGCTGCCCGACATTGTGCTCTATAACAAGTGAGTGCCGTTAACGCCATTTGCCAAATTGCAATTTGCATTATGCATCCGTTGCAGTGCCGATGGCGAATACGTGGTCACGACCATGACGAAAGCCATACTGCATTACACAGGCAAAGTTGTCTGGACACCGCCGGCAATTTTCAAGTCGTCCTGCGAGATTGATGTGCGCTATTTTCCCTTCGATCAGCAGACATGCTTCATGAAGTTTGGCTCCTGGACTTACGATGGTGATCAGGTATGTCCACCCCTAAATATACTCCCACTGTTCTCTGTCTGTGTGTGTGTGAGTGTGTCTGTGTGTGAGTGAGTGAGCAACGGGGCGTGTCATTGGATTTATGGCGAACCATTTATCTGGGCGCTGAACGCTGAGCGCACGCTTACATGCCTTAGAAGCCGCGGGAACATCGAAAGGGCGTCGGCTGCTCTGCTCAGCTCTGCAGATTAAAATGTGAGAAATTGTGAAAGTGTAATTGAAACTTGTCTAACCGTTACCGTTACGCACACTCAACTCAAATTGCTGAAATGATTATAGAAAGAAAAAAAACAACAAACAAATAAAAGGCACTCATCCAACGAGAAAGTCGACTGTCATAAAAATGCACGGCTATAAATTAAAAACAAAGTGCGATTCCCCACAAACGATGCCTTTTCCGCATCCGTTGACCGGACATCGCACAGTGGTCTTAACTGAGCAATAATAATAGCAAAAACAAAACCACTCTCCTTACAATTTTATATTTATATATTTAAAAGTAATACAATAGAAATGACTACGAATTAACTAAAGCTTAAAGTAATGTGTAATTGATATTTTTTAAAAATTATTTCCTCTGTTTCTTCTTTCTAAACTATTAACGTTTTTTCTTTTAAATTTCAATTTTATTTTTATTTTTTTGGTATTCATTGAACGTTGTAGTATACATTTTAAATGCCATCATTTGTCAATACTGCCTTTAAATAATAAATATTTGTATTTATAATTTTATATCTATATTGATATATTTAAAAGTAATACAGCAGAAATGACTACGAATAAAGCAAAGCTTAAAGTAAAATCAACGCAATGCGTAATTGTTTTTTTGAAAAACTATTTTCTCTGTTTCTACTTTCTAGTTTAACATATTTCTTCTTCAATTTTATTTTATTTTTTTTTTGGTATTCAATAAACCTGCAAGGTATTCATTTTGAATTCCAGCATTTATTGTATCGTTTGTCAATACTACCTTTAAATAAAACATTTTTTTATTGTGTCTATTTAATTTACAGTTTGTGTTTATTAAAGTTTTGTTTTTCAGTTGTTGACGTGATTTAACTCAATTTAAATAAGTAAATAAATCAGGAGTGCTTGCCGTCAAGAAATGTTTGGGTATAAATTGTATTTGCCTTACTGTGCTATGTAAATGTTGTCAACGCATTCAAATGTTCCACTATTTAACGACTGCACTTGAGCTCCAACTTGAAGCAGCCCAAGGCGGAGACGGAGATGTCGGCTGCAGCCGGCTAAAGCGATGCCGTTGACGGTGACAGCGATGACAAGGGAACAGCTTGGACGTGGCTGATGAGCATCACGCCCGTGTAGTTGAAGTGCCTTAAAGTCTAATGTCTTTAATGGCTCTCTCTATCTCTCTTTCAATCCCTATTTCTGCATGTTTGCAGATCGATTTAAAGCACATCAACCAGAAGAACGATAAGGACAATAAAGTGGAGATTGGAATTGATTTGCGCGAGTATTATCCGAGTGTTGAGTGGGATATATTGGGAGTGCCTGCCGAGCGTCACGAGAAGTATTATCCCTGCTGTGCGGAACCGTATCCGGGTGAGTTTCGTAGGGTTCAAAGCAATAAAACTTTGCTCGCCAAATCGCGTACGCGAAAGCTCTACCCAAACTCACTAAGGAATCCCGGAACCCAAACTCCCCCCAAAATCCCAAAAACTGGCCTATTTCGGTCTCGCTCTTGTCTCCCCTCCTTTTCTCTTCTGCTTCTTCTTTCTTGCCTGCTGCGATTGCTGTTTGTGATGTGTAAAATGTTTAGACATATTCTTCAATATTACGCTGAGACGAAAGACACTCTTCTACACGGTAAATCTGATTATACCCTGCGTCGGCATCTCCTACCTATCGGTGCTGGTCTTCTATCTGCCCGCCGACTCCGGCGAGAAGATTGCGCTCTGCATTAGCATTTTGCTATCGCAAACAATGTTCTTTTTGCTGATATCGGAAATTATACCGTCGACATCGTTGGCTCTTCCGCTGCTGGGCAAATACCTGCTGTTCACCATGTTGCTCGTCGGGCTGAGTGTCGTCATTACCATCATTATACTTAACATACACTATCGCAAGCCCAGCACGCACAAGATGCGTCCCTGGATACGCGCCTTCTTCATCAAGCGTCTCCCCAAGCTGCTCCTTATGCGTGTACCAAAGGATTTATTGCGAGACCTGGCTGCCAATAAGATCAACTACGGATTGAAGTTTAGCAAGACAAAGTTCGGCCAGGCCCTAATGGATGAAATGCAAATGAACTCAGGCGGCTCCAGCCCAGATTCCTTACGCCGCATGCAAGGACGCATCGGAGTCGGCGGTTGCAACGGAATGCATGTGACAACAGCGACCAATAGGTAAGTTTTAGCCTTAAATAGAGCTGGCCGATAATTACATTCTACAAATATCTAATGTTCCCCATAAATTAAAACAAAACTACAAATAATTAATTTAATAGCAACATTTATATATACTTTTATACAGCTTCTTAGAAATAATGACTTGCGAGCAAAGCGTCTTATTAAAAATGCTACAATCAAAACAAAAATACAATTTATGGCTTTGTAGGCTGACTTTCAGTTAAGAGGGAATTCGGTAAATTTTTGTATGAGTCAGAAAAGATTTTAATTAAAAGTAGAATAGAAACAACCCAAAAGGAGGAAAATGTCTTAAAGCTGAAAATAGAATACAATTGTATGTTAAATATTCTGAATTTAAGAAAGGTTTAATGAAGAAAAATAATCTAAATAATGTATTCTAGCAGATTTAATGTTTGAGCAGAGTTTTGGTTTAATATTGGTTCCCTCACAGAAACGTCTGTTTGAGACCCAGGCAAACTGTGGTTCTGTAATCATCAACTTTCTGTTGCAGATTCAGTGGTCTGGTGGGCGCTTTGGGCGGCGGCTTGAGCACGCTGAGCGGTTACAATGGGCTGCCATCGGTACTTTCCGGCCTGGATGACTCCATGAGCGATGTGGCAACACGCAAAAAGTATCCGTTTGAGCTGGAGAAGGCCATTCACAACGTCATGTTCATACAGCACCATATGCAGAGGCAGGATGAGTTCAATGCGGTGAGTCCCGACTTCAGCTGATTGAATTTTTAATTGAAAATTCCGTTTGGCCGGGGCGAACGGCGATAACGACAACTGTGACAATTCCAAACACGACAGGGATGACAGTGACAGCAAGCTGCTGGAGATGGAGCTGCAGCTGGAGCAAAAACTGAAGCTGAAACTAAAATTGCACATGACTTGAACCATAGCCCAAAAAACCACAGAAATCGTTTTCGCGTCTGTTCCTGTTATTTTTAGCTGTGGCTACACACAAAAAAACATTGTTTTTCTCTTACAATTTTTTCTAAAAACAAATTTTTCTACACATTTAGAAATAATTTTGTTTTTTGTTAAAGTAATTTATTTTAAATGCAAAAAATCAATTTTTTATTTATATATTCTTTCCAAATTGTTCTCCTGTTTTTTCTGAGTGTACTGTTTAACTAACCAAACAAACAGCATGCTGCAAGCGTATTCTCTCTGTCTCTATTGGCCTTTTTGTTATTTGCTATCTTTTGCCGACTTTATTTAAGCTTTGGCATATTTGCACTTTAAGACCACACAAAATCCACTTTTAATTGCTTTTGTTCAATTGACTGGCAAACGACTTCAACAATTCGATTCAATCAAATCCAACACCCAACGCTTTGTTCTCCGTTTCTGCCACTTGTTTTCAGCCCGTTTTATTTTTTTTTTCTATTTTTATTTTTTTTGATTCTTTGTTTTATTGGTGTTAATTTTGCCTTTGCCTTGTTATTGGAAGTTCCATTTTGATTGATAGCCATTGAACGCCGGGGCATAAGCAGATTAAGCACCAGTGCTTAATGAAAGTAATCGCTCAAACTGTTGGCTTAAAGCGCATTGTAGTTAGCCAATATTTCACATACGACCCTTTGAGCAATTTATATTCATCGTTCTCCAATTTGATTGTACTACATGTCTCTATTTAATTAACATACAAATTATATGTCCATTTTTCTCATTGCTTTTAAATTGTTTGGCAATTATTCAATAACAGGAGGATCAGGACTGGGGCTTTGTGGCCATGGTCATGGATCGCCTATTCCTCTGGCTGTTCATGATTGCGTCGCTTGTGGGCACATTCGTCATATTGGGCGAGGCACCATCGCTGTACGATGACACCAAGGCCATCGATGTGCAGCTCTCTGATGTTGCCAAGCAAATCTACAATCTAACTGAGAAGAAGAATTAAATTCAAAAATACATACATAAATAAATTCCAAAATAGTTAACACTATCTACTGTCATAATATGCCTGCAAAATGCATGCCCTAGCTTAAAGTAAATCTTAATAAAATTAATACAAATAAAACAAAATTGTTGGCAAAAAGCAGCCAAGAAAAATGCTAAAAATGCAGCTGTGGTTTTTTTTTTTTTGTATCCGCTTGCAGCTGGTTCGCTCGAATGCACACCAGAAATAGTCTCAATAATGCAAAAATAAATTTATATTTGCAACTCACCGACCTTTAACCGCTTTATGGAACCATTGAAGCTTATCCAAATTAGTCAGATGAGTATGTATTCGTCTGTAGACCCATTTAAGTTTCGCAACGTTTAATTCACGTACTTTGAGCTGGTGACAGCGACTTTTTTAATGGGATTACAACATTCTCTACGCGGCGATACAAAAATATTTCAGAAGGAAAAAAACAAAATTGGGTGATAAAAAAGTTGGGATAACACCCAACTGGCTGCCATTTGTTGTTGATATTTCCTTCTCTTTCACTCTTATTGTTAACGTAAATATTCAAAGATTTCGCCTGGCATATGGGTGGCTGGTTCTGCCTCTCATTTGATAACTGGAAAATTAAGCTTTTTGGAATTGAGCACCAGCGACGCCAACTCATGTGGAAACATCAAGCAAGGCTACTGGAAAAACCAAAGACTGAACAAAAAAAAAGCGCATCATATAAAGTTGAGCAACAACTTTAAGATATATTTTTCTCCTCAAAATTAATTAGTGTGCGGTCTTTTTGTACATTGTGTGTTATGTATTTATTTTTTTCCAACTATTGCTTAGAATTTTTAACCACTCATTGTCTGATGTGTAGTTTTTTAGTTGAGTTTGGGTTTACTAAAGCTGGAGTGTTTCTGTTCTAAGTATTTTACTTTATAACTCATTACAGTTTCTAATTTTCCCTACACATTAACAAAATACACAAAACCCCAAATTCACCAAGCTGAGTTTTGTGCTCGATTATTTTTAAGTATGAAACAGATGCTTTGAAGTGCATTTTTAGAAACTGTAGAGATCTTGAGCATTTGCCTTGCTGCATTGCCTCAGAACCGACTCCTTAAAGTATGCAGCAATAAAAAAATATCTGCACAACTATTTGCTGGAACTGCAAAACTATTTCTATACAAATGTCACAATTTCTTTTAGTCGTTTTCTATGAATGTCATTCAAATTGATGCATAGCAAGTGGCAAGCCGTGCCTGACTGATGCTCGCAGCTGACTCGTGGCTGTGGCAGAGTGGCACATGGATAGAGGGATAGAGGGGTAGAGGTATGCCAACCAAAAACTATTTTGCAATGCCAGCAGCCTTTGGCTGCCTGTCAATGTCAGATTGCAGAACAGCAATTGCAATATCTTGCAGGGCACAAAATTTATAAAGCAACCACTCTGACTTGGCTCAACAAGTACTCATCCTAAGAAACTACGAATACATTTTTACGAATGTGAGTGTGAATGCGTGTACCCACTGTGTATGCACATATATTTTGCATTAATTTGCCAGTGTCGTCAATCACTTTACGCACACGCATTCTCCAATCCATTCATTCACTCATTCATTCGACGCCATTTCATCTTCCTCGGTGAACTGAGTTCCGCTGCCAGGACATGTTGACAAGTTCAATGTGAAGCGAGATTCCTCCTCGACTGGCTGACTGACTTTTGTCACACATTTTTGCAACTTCCTGTATTCTTTTCACAGTTCAGCGAGCAGCAGCGCTTTATATTTTTATTTCTTGACTTCAAAATAAATATATATCATCTGTGCCGCATATATGCACACATAAAAGACACACTTTTTTAGCATAACGTGCATTAGTGCAGAAACAAGGCATCGAAAAAGGCATGTTATATAGTATTTTTTATCTGAAGATACAATATCCCGAAAATATGTTATATTAAAAATACGCAATAGCACAAAAGAAAAACGATTAGTTTTAGCAAAACAACACTTAATTGTTGAACACATTAATTCATTTTATTTACGAGAAACTAGCTTACGATATATATTACCATAAATATAAAAATTTATGTCCCAACTTCCAATTATCCCTTTAGCAATTTCATGATGACATAAATGTGTTTTATTCATTCGGCCATGACTAGAATACTTTAATCAATTTTAAAAGTCTGAGTCAGAGTTAAAAAAAATCCTCGCTTAATTGCATATCAAATATCGTATATTGAGTCTTCTAATGATCCTATAGAGAAAAAAACTTAACTGGCTTTTATTATATCTGTATGCATAGATTTTAAGTACATTTCTATTAAACGCGTTTGGCGAAGAAATATTTATGGACTTTTTACAGCTTTTCCGCGCAAGCAAAAATTTCACTGACTGACAACTGGCCAATAAAATTGTGATTCACATTTCATTTCATCATTGTAACTTTTCTTCATAGATCGATTTATGCACTTTTTTAATAAATATTTTTATATGTATGTTGAGTTAATTCCGTTCTATTACGATTTGAGGTTAAGTTTGTTTTGAATACATTTTAAATACAATTTAATTTCGCTATGATGACAAAAGTTTGCAATTCCTTCTATTCACCACTTATTAAAGTCGCTCTCCAAATTCAAAATTAATTTAAAATGCAAATTATTGTATAAACCATAACCACCCTCCTTTGAGAGGGTGGCTAAAATGATTACAGAATTGTTTACGACGTATTCAACAGATTTAATGCAATTTGGGCAACGGTCACTGGTCCACTTGACAGTTGGTAGTTTCCAGTAGCTACTGTTCTGTAGCAGGCTTGGGAAAATCGTAATATCATTAACATTGCCTTGCAGCTCTGAAAGCTGACTGGCTGCCTTTTAGGTTAGGTTGACGTTGCTGCAGGAGTGGACACGCCCATTCGCAGCCCACACGATTAGGGCGCGCGTGTCACTTGTCCAATTTTATCGCAAAAACAATTTGTCGCGCTGTTGGCTAGGCGAAAAGTTTTTCCTGACAGCATTTTCCGTCTTTGTGGCAAATTTTCCAACGATTAATAACGCGCAAAGAACATTGCAGAAACTGATGGCATTTACTGCATCCGCCGCGTGGTCCAAGTTAAAACTTTAACTGAATTCTCTGACATGTCAAAACTTTGAGTCTGTCATTTATTTATGAACTGTTCGCTCGTAAAGTTGTTGACACACTGACGCACACACACACACACGAGCACACACGCGCACATACAGATCACATCCAATTAGCATATTAAATTAAATAAATATTAAACTAACTGCTGTTGCCCTCCAGCCCACACACAAAACGCTAACGAAAATATACACACATATTACGTATACGGCATGCAGTCCGGCCCTGTCAATACCTGAAGTGATCAACCACACACAAAGACACACACACACTCGAACAGAGACTGTCATGCAGTTAGTCATTCACTCATCAAATATCAAACCCTGTCCCACTCCCATAGTCTGTCTCTGTGGATTACCTGCCAGCGGCTTTTATGAGTCTTGGCCCATCGCCCTACACTGCTCATAATTTATGCCACTCATCTTAATAATTTTGGGCGCAAGAACTTTGCCAACATGCATCGACATCGGCAGTGGCAGCTCAAATATTTTAAACATTTACTTAGCGAGCAGCATAGCTTCGCATAAGACGAGCTGTGGCATTTCAGATGTCCTTCGTTGCGATGCCATAGAAAAGGATGGTTCAATTCACTTTATGTCTCACAGTAAAATTGATTCATATAAAAAATTAAATTTCATTTTGAATTTATTTTACATTTACATTTTGATATGTCTAAGGACAATGAATTGCGGCTTATGGGAAAGTCAAGTCATACATATAATATTAAATAAACCCAGTTCGCAAATATTAATTAATGTATTCAAAAATGATTAATTGTGATAATTAAAAATGAATGGAAAAATATATCACAAAGTGAATCAAAAATTGAACAACTAATTTAAAAGATTAATTTTTTTTGCTCCAGCCATTTGAGTGCATCCCTGGCAAATTTACCTTCGCCTTGGCATATTTCAACAGCATCGCCGTCGTTACCAATCTTGTCACAGTGAGTCACACACACTCGCACACACACACACAGAAAACTTACATATTTGAAAACACATACATAGCTGAAGTGCCCCATGCGGCGTTTTTGCTGTTTGCTTTAGTGCCAATGTAGCATAGTTTTATGCATATCCTAGTAGTAGTCCTGTGTGCAACGTCTTTGGTATGGCATAACTTTCTGCTATGGCGCACGAAAATGTTGCGGCCGCTGGCTGCTCTGAGCAAAATTTGCTTTGCTCTACTTGACTTGCTTTTTCTTTTTTTTTTTTTTTGCTTTGCTTTGCTCCTCATTTTTTAGTTTTTAGCCCAGTTGTCGTTCGTGTTGCCGCCTTGGCACAGCTGAACGCCCTAAAATGGTAAGCATATTTGCGTACACACATAGATGTGTGCGTGCGCTGTGCTACATCACCTACACTACACATTATTCATTCATGTTGGACATTCACTTGAAAATTGACTTATGTGGTTTACACACACACACACACTCACAGAAACGCACACGCACACACATATCCCGCACAAGCTTTAATGAAGGAAGACAGAGACATCCTGGCACAGACATCCTGGCTGACAGAATTTGCGGTAATGTGCATTTAAAAATTACATATACGATCTGGTTTTTTTTTTAGCATGTTCAAACAATGCGTGGCGCTAGCTGTGTCACGTGCGGCACAGGTGTTAACGTGGCTAAAAGGCGAAGATGACGAAGAGTAGCTGAGTGGTATCAGTACTTGTTATGCATTCAATGAAGTAATGTAAACAGATGCTTATCTTTTAAAACTTGCATAAATATATAGAGATTTACGCAAATTTTAGCCATCTGGAACAGATTTCCATATCAAATTGTTGACACTAAACAAAATAGTTTTGCTTTTAAAATTATTACATTATATATCTAATTCTTTCGATCTGCTTTAAATTTAATTATAGTATTATTGTAATTTTATTAGTATTATTATTATTATTATTATTATTTTTAATTTTATAATTATTATTATTATTATTTTATATGCTCAGTCTAATTATGAAACTGGCTTAGACAAATTAGTTTTAAATCATTTGTCTTCTTAAATGACAAATGTATTTAGCTTATATTGTAAACGAATGTTAGTTCTTAGTGATCTTTGATGAATATTTGTTTTTTCCGTACATCATTTTAACACTTATTTGAAATAGATATATATATATATCTGCCATCTGAAGAAGCACATTTCAAAGGACGGTTGTGTTGGCAGCACCTTGACCAAATCCAATTAACTCGAACTGCTGCTCACACACACACACACGCACTCAGCAGCACACTATATAACAAGTAGAGAAATGCATTGTTGGAAGCTAAGGAACTACAATTACAACAAGAGAAGCATCACCTTGGACGAAAATACTTTTGAATCTGCGTTCCGCGCATTTGATGCTATGCTAGATTTTGGTTTTTACATATTCAAGAGCGTTGCCATTACTCAAGGCGACGAATAAGGCTATGGTGACAAAGGCGAGTAGCTGCAGCTGCTGCAGCCGGCACAATGGAGCATAACAAATATCCTTATAGCACAGCTGCCACATAATATAGTGAACAGCATCCTTCACTCAAAAAACGCTCGGAGACAAAGCGTCTATGGAACTGCAGCGACTATAAGCCAAACACCGAACCAACTCAACGACTCAGCGACTGAGCGACTGAGGGGCTGAGCGTCAAACAAACTGGGTCATGTTTACAATTAAATTTTTGGCCACCATGCCACAGCAGCAGCAGCAGCAGCAGAAGCAGCCACAGCAAGTCATGACTGGTTGCCCGTTCCTGAGCTAACCACAAACCTCAGCAGGAAGAGCAGCAGCAGCAGCTTGCAGCAGCAGCTTGCTGCAGCAGTATAAACCTCAGTATCAACAATTTCATCCACAATGCACAAAGAACTCACTGTCCGTTTTTTCACTGCCCAACTTGGACACACTAATGGCTTACACCCCTGGCACACTCAGAAAAAATTCGAACTGAAAACCAGCAAGTTTTTTTAGTTTTCTATAAAGTACTCCCAAATCTATAAAAACAGTTTGTAGCAAGGTTTGAAGTAACTTTAAACTTGGAAATAAGTAGTTAAAAATATTTGCTATTTTCCATTTTGCTATTTTGTCATTTTTTCTGAGTGCATGATGCACTAAAAAATGCTGTCTACCAATGACTGCCATTCAGTATCAGAGCATCAGATCACCGCAGTATTTTCGGGTCTGTCGGTTGGTGGCGTGCAACAGGTCATGCCTCAAAACTTCTCTATGCATTTAACATTATTAAGTGGTAATTTTCATTCGAAATGAGCTGCGGCTCAACGATCCTTTCAGCCAGCGCATGCATAATGCACAATAGTCAAGCAATTGCCCTAATTAAAACGTCCTTGATGGGTCTCACACAAAGTGGGAAGTGCTTAAAACACCCGCCAAACCAAAACCATAAACCTGTCAGCGTCGATTTTAATAAGCCTAATTAATAGTGCACTACACAAAGGAGTCCAACCGAGTGCACTAAACAAATTCATTAGTCAAAATTATGTGAACCGTGTTAATAATTTACGTGCATCCCAGTTTCATATTGAACAGCATCATAACAAGAAGAGTTAGAATTTCAGTTAGTAAATACTATATTTTATTAGTGTAAAAATAAACAGAATTTACAATTGCGATCGCCCTACTTCTATGGCGAACCCCGACTAAAATAAAGCACAATTTGAGCAGCTTACACCTTCTATTGTTTTCTAATTTTATTTCATTTCTGTTTTTTTGCTGCTTTTTGTTTTGTTTTGTTGATTGTTGGGTTTTTTTGGTAACCTAAACACGCAGCCAGGCAGAAAATTATGCTTCCTGTAATTTGACATGCAGACAAAACCATTTAACACCCCGCTGGCTGCATTGTATGGTCTGTGGCCGATGTGGGTATCCAGCCAAGCTCCGTGCTCAGCCCTTGGGGTATTTGCTCAGTCAATGTGTACTTGATGCATATTGTTTTTGTACAAACTTAAATAAACCACTCTCCCATACAAACACACACACACTCAACTTCCTTTTTTTCACCCGAAGATAAGTGGCAAATATAACGATTTGTTATTGATGATTAAAATCCCATTAAGCTTCGACAGCATTTCACATTTTTTTCCCATGCTAGTATAAGTTAATGCCGAATAATTCAACAGTTTAGAGAACATTATATAAATCGAGTGTGCTTCGCTGATTCCCTAGAAGTTAAATCAAGAAAGTGACACAAGTATTTAAGTTAATCAAGTTAATAAAAATATATCACCAATCAGCAAATAACTACGGTGCACATTGTTAATATAGCATTTAATTCATAAGCCTATTAACATAAAACGATCAAATAGATAAAATCGTGCAGTAATTTATGAGAATTACATGTAAAAGTATATATATTAAAAAAAAAAAGCAATGTTTAAATGTGCAAAAAAAATAGACATAATAAATGAATGTTATGTATGACAATTGTAGTTCGGGAATCATATTAAATTTATTTATTTTATAAATTAATACCTTTTACAATTTCTTCAAAATAAAGGACAGAGGAATGATTACATACCTTTGGAAACGGGAGTGAATCGGCACTTAAACATAAATTTCATTTGAAAAATTGTGTTTTTTATGAAAACCTGTTTTAGCTGTTAACTGAATATTCTACAATTGGTTAGTTATGTTGTATCATGTACACGTAACTTGAAGGATATAGCTACAGGGTATGTCATGCTCATTTGTCAGTATCCTTTTCCCGGTTAGTGTTTCATTTCTTTCCTCTTGCTCTTCAAAACGCTCTAATTAACTTTTATTACAGTTTATTGTTGCGTTGCGGAAAACCGTTTTCATATTTTAATTATGTTGAAGTGTCATGATTTTTAATTGTAAATTATGGACCAACACAAAAATAACATACAACGCCAGTAAACAACAACAACAACAACAACAACAACAGCAATTGCAAGAAACAGGGCAATGAGAAGCAGTGGTGCAGGAGGGGTGCCAATGTGCTTGGAGTGGACAATCTCCATCCTGTAGAGATACAAAGGCGGCGAAAAGATCAGTCCATTTGAGAGAGTGCAAGAATGGTCTGAATAAATTGTATATATTATATTTAATTCAAATAATTACAAGTAAGAATGCAAATTAGAACACTAGTGGAGGGGCCTATAGCTCCCCAAATAATAATGATTAATATTTTTATATGAGTTATAGTAAATTAAACTCATTAATAAACTTATGTATTCAAAAGAATGAACCTTAAGAAAAATAATAATAATCATTATAAAATTAATCATAATTTAATTAAATTTAACGGAATATTAAGAACCATATTGCTAAGCATAAGCATCTCTTTTAGGAAATCCAACAAATGCATTTAAAATCTTCATGGCGCAATATTTCCAAGTTATTTCGCAGATCTTTTGTGGCAGAAATAATTATGCAAATCCAGCATACAATTAGTTTAACAACAACGTCATTCAACTACGCCACTGGCAACGCGGTGGCAGCGGCAACCACAGTACACAAGCCAAGCCAAGCCCAGCCCGTGCATCCAACCAACTCGCGACCACATCTATTCGCCGTCCTGCTCCTTGTCGTCTTCTGCTTCTTCTCCTGCTTCTTCTTCTTCTTCTTCTACTGCCGCTCATCCTCCTCCTCCAGGGGCTGGTCCTAGACCACTCTGTGCCCATGCTATAATTATACGCTGGATGGCGCTTGGCTGGCAGCGATGATTATGTAGCCGCTTTTGTTGTTGTTTATTCATTAACGAGTGCAACAAAAAGCGCTGAGCGTCATACTGTCTCAATGTGTTAGTACTTACCACAGCACACACACAAACACACACACACACTAACACATAGTAAGCTGCACATATCACACACATACAAGGCCACACAACAAGTCACACTCCATAAGCATTTTGCAGTTTCCATGCCCTTTTATGCGGGCCTTGTCACTTACACGCAAAATTTAGCAAAACGCTGCGATAGCGAGGTGTGGTCCCCCTCAGTTCCCGCATCATCAAATTTGTGTTACACTGTGATTGTGGGTGTTTGTGTGTATGTCGTCTGTTGTCTGTGCAGAAATTGCATATTTTGCAGCTTGATAGCTCATTACGCTGACACTTGATTGTTGCACGTACCCAGCAGCCGCAAACAGCGAGCAGCTATCCTTACCACCTAGTTCCACTTGTCAGCGCGGACAGATACACTTAGTGATTAGGGATGTGAACCCATGATATTTATGGCATTTCTCAAATTTCTCAAATTCACCAACATGTGCTCAAGATATATCAACAAATAATATAAGAACTTTAGAGTTAATAAGCATTAAGAATTCAGATATGGCAAAGTTACAGATCACTGCTTTTAAAAGTCACGTATATCCTTAACAAACGTATATCCTTTGAACAGTTTGTTAACATAAAATTTAATATCATAATAAAAATATAATGAAAATCACTACGATTTTCAGAACGGTTTAGTTGCATATATAAAACTTAAGAATTTTTATTTAGCATTACATAAGAAATTTGTTTACAAAAAATACATATATTAATCAAATTTCTCCGAATCTCTTAAATATAATAAACTCACTTCACAATTTTGATTTAGTTGTTTATAGAAATTGTAAATTATAACATTTTCTACTCAACACTTTCGAAGAAAAAAAAACATACATGCTTTATATATTTTTTAAATATATTTGATAATCGAAAAGTTATCAAAATTTGTATAAACAGGTTAAGGGAAGAAATATATTAAGCTAGGACAATATCGTAATTGAACTTGTTCGCAGTGAAAGCACGAGCTCTTCGCCAACTGTTGTCTTTGCTTGCAAAAGCTCTTAAGTGTTATTATGGCCCACACAAAAGTACCCGCAACCCACTCACACACACACACACACACACACATATATATATATATAGCCAGATAGACATAATGCCATACCTATATAGTGGTAGCCATGACGGGAACCTTTGGCAACGCGCTTCGCGCATTTCCCTGCATTGGCGACGACATTAAAAATCCATTTAGTGTGACGCTCAATGCAGCTTCAGCTGGGATGTGGGTGAGTGGTGTTGCGGTGGAGAAGGATAATGGCAGCTGGCAAAGAGAGCATCATCCCGTCATCATGACACTCAAACTGGGGCGAGCAGAGAACGTGAAGCGTTCATGCCAACCACGCCCATAACAGATGATAGCGCCCCCTCCGCACACCAATAACCCGTTGAGTGTCTGCAATTTTGCCAGTCATTGCCATTCAAGCGGGTTGCACGTAGCCTGGCCTGGGTGCTTATTGAGTTATTTTAAAATTTTGCCACAGAAATTTGTTAACCAAAAAAGCGCTAAGCCCAAAAAAAAGAAAAATTGTGCTTTTAGAAGTTCGTGCATTTAGCGAGCTCCAATCTCTGCATTCATTAGCCATCTAATTGCAATTGAAATCTGGTCAGGAATAGTCACACACACACACACACACACACGTACAGACATGCCAAAGAGCATCCTCATCTCTCTATCACAACGTTTACAGCAAATTGGAGATTTTCACTTTTGGACTAGTCAGCTAGATTCTGCGGCTCTTGTATGTAATTAAGCCAAAAGTGCCACGCCCTATTGGTGCACGCTCTATTGATAACACTATCCCTGATTATATGCAATTAACATGCTCAACGCACAACGCTGACGTGGACATCAAAGCTGACCAAGCAACGCCCACAAGTCCAACTGCCACACGGCCCACAAGAGATGGCTTTGGATGAGAGGGTGCACTGTACTGAAGCTAATCAAGTGGTTTAATTGGAAAGCAAACTTGGATTTAATGGTCACATTATCGATAAATGTGTGTGGACATCTGTCTGTCTGCTTAAGCGTGTGTGCGTGTGTTTATGTGGATGTGTGCCTGTGCCTCTGCGCACTTGTGTGTGTGTGTGTGTGTGTGTCGATTCCAAAAGGATTAGAGGCACTTGCCAATAAATAGCCATTTCAGCAAATGACTATCTGGGGATATGTTCCACATTGTGAAATATTTTGTTTAAGTACTTAATTAAATGTGACGTTAAAGATCATTTGACCATCTAATTATCTGCGCACATTAAACTATAATTATTAAATCAATTTTTATTCTATGTTTGCTAGCTATAAAAGATGAGACTCGTGTGATTAATCTGGATATCTTGGCAAAGAAAATGGATTCTTGTACCTAATCTGGTCATCGAACGTTTGATTATTTGGTCTGTATTATTTTACTATTTGGGCTCAGAGAACAACCAATTGTTTTCTAGTTGTGTAGAAATATTCAAATTAAAACCTAAACAAATATAAGAAACTTTTACACACACCATTGGGGATCACAAAGCATAACAGAACCACAATTGCAACAACAGCCTCAAGTGCAACACTACAACAAAAGTAAGCGTTGCATGAATACCACAACTGTCAACAGAACAGGTGCAACACCAAAAACACATTTACATTAAGGGGAGCATGAATGATTACTTAATGTCAATAGGTATTATCCTTATTCACGTAGGTCAACATTACTTAGTCTTACTTTTTAAAGCAAAATTTTGTTAACTTGGCGAAATTTCCAAATGCTTTAATCACATTAAGGATTTAAACTTTATTTAATTTTGTAACGACCACAAATAAAACAACATTAATCACATTAAGGATTTAAACTTTATTTAATTTTGTAACGACCACAAATAAAACACAGAAATGTATATTCTTGAAATACATTCAAATATTTATTTTCCATTTACAACAAATTCACACGAAAATGCTTATGTGTGTGTGTATGTATTTAGGGAGTGGCCCTACTTGGTTTTGTTTATCGGACGACCTTTGAATGAATGTAATGTGCAAGTTTAAGTTGCCTTTGAAAGTCAGTGGACGTAATGAAAAGGTGGCCAGCTGAAATCAAGTTGAAAAGCTTCACATGAGCCAGTGCTTCTATTGGACCCTGGAAACTTATCTCAGTTGCTTGGCGCAATCAAATACCACACAAAAACGAACGGACCAAATACAACCGAAACGAGAAACTAGCTACTACTACGGTTATTTTGACTCCTGATACAAAACAAAAAAATAAAATAGAGGAGAGAAACGTTAACTTTTAAAACTTAATTTATATGCACGCACACACTGGCAGCACAACAGACCATTGGACGGACTAGACTAGAGAGGATTCAACTTACAGCATAGAGAAATTTCAAGCGCACTCAAAATGCTGCCACATACACACACACACACACACACACACACAAGGAGACACACACATGCACACATACACATTAAAATATCCCCAAAGGCGATTGTTTGAAGCCAAAACACAGCAGCAGGAGTTCTATGCCAAAGGACCAGCATGTTAAATTTTCTGCATTTTTATTTGTTTCAACTTTTATTTGGTTTTTTTTCTCGCTTTTTTCAATTTATTTCAATTTTTGACGCACGTATAATTTTTGTTGGTTTTTTGTTTTAGAATGCGTGGCTTGTGACTTTAGTTACAAATTTACAAAGCGCAAACAAAACAAATTTATGACCTGACAAAATAAAGGGTTCCGTTATCTGTGTGAGGTGTCAAATCTAGGCTAGAAGACTGATTGTGTTCCAAAATTTGCTTTCTCCCCAATTCGTTCAACAAATAAATTTTTTTTAATTTAAGTGAGCTATTAAACAAATAAATAATATTAGGGAGTTATCAAAAACAAAGAAAATGTCACTTGCATATACCTGAAATTTCTTTAAAAGTGCTGTTAAAACGTTTTCTGCGACAGACTTTGCTAAAAAAAATTACAGTTTATAAATAATCTTTTTTTTTTAGTAATACATATATATTAATATTTCCTGAGTTGTCTCGCATTTATCCTATTTTTTTATATATTACTTTTCCTGTGATGTTTCAAGTTTCAACTTCTAAAAAATAAGTTTAATAATATATTTTTATATTTTATTATTATTTATTTTAATCGAATTTATAGATAGTTTATTCTTGATAGTTTTATAATATATAATAATCAATTAAATGTTATATTTATTGTTTCTATTATATAATATCTTTTTTTAACAAATCTTCTCACAGAGTATTTTTATCTTTTAATTCAAGACGAGATTTAAGATGAATACCTATTCTGGAAGGTGATAGTAAGGTCTCAAAGTGCTGATAAATTTACTGTTCAAAAACATCTGCTTGGCCACAAATGGTGTTAGCTGGACTGCAAAGAGTCTGTTGACTAAAGCGACTACGTTGGTTGACATAATTTGATTCGAGACACGTTGTATAATTAATCAGAACTCGCTGACAGACTCGCCGACAGAGACTCGTTAGAGTGGCTCTCTGCACACACAGAGCCACACACACGCACACACACACACACATTCACTCACAATTAGTATCTGGCTAAATGAAACAAATTATCATAATAACGCCAAATATTTGGCCAGCACAATTGCATTAGCCCGGTCGGACGGAGAGAAACACAAATGTGCAGCGCCTTAAGGCATGCAACAATAAATTGCAATAAAGTGCCAACAGCCGAGCCCAAGAAACGACAGCCTTGCAAAATCGCAATCTCATTACAAATGACTGCATTAATTTCAACTCGAGCGAACAAATGAAGCTTCACAGCACCATCAAATGAATCCAAGGCAGGGCAGGGCAGAGCATCGGCAGGGCTATAGAATGGAACACTTGTAGGGCTAAGGGGAAGCAGAAGGGTGTTGTAAGGCGCAACAAAGGTAAAAGCCAGACGACAGCTACTTGAGTTGCATTTGAGCGAGCCAGGAAAATGCAATTAAAAGGCGCATCAAGTGCGCAATGGAAAATGGGCGTGTGCAAACGCCTTGAGCACTGAGCAAGTAATTTAATAAGCAGCAGCCAGGCAATGCAAGGCAAGGGAAACTCAATACAAAGAGCATGACAAGTGACTTGCTCGAGATTGAAATTAAGTGCCGAAAATGCAAGTATTGAATGTAAAAAATATAAAAAAATAAATGGAATGATGGAAACACTCGAAATTTTTCAGTTGAGCAGCAACTGCAGAGGTTTTTTTTTTATCAATATTTTTCATTGAGAATACATTTTAACATTAAGTATACGTTATAAGATATTCATGTGTATTTGTTAAGTCTTTCGTCTTTTAATTAAATACATGTTTGAATTTAAATTGATTAATAATGCTTTGATTATTATTCTAAAGTAACCAGTTTTAATCGATTCAATAGTTCTCACATTATTATTGGATAAATGTAGCTATACTTAATAAAGGAAAACTACTGGACAAAAACATCACTAGAAATCTTTCTTTAAACTATAGCTGATTCTAGCTTTTAAATTTTGTATAATGCTTTAATTTTGTAAAAAGTAAGCTATTACAAATTGCACATGCATTATACTTAAATCCATTGTATTACTGATATAATTAACTTTTTGATTAATTTACAAAAGTCGCATAGATTACATAGGGCTTTAAAATGCAAACCAGAACTCGTTGATCTGCTAATCTATAAGCCCAAACACCAATTATTCCGATTAGGCAACACCAACATAAGCATCATGAACGATTTACAGTTTCTGTGTTTTAAGGGTAAGCAAGTAAAAGCCTCCCCAAACTGGATAGCTGCAAAAGGTTTAAAGCGACGGACAGCTGTTTCTGCTGATTAATTGCCCAAACGCAAGACACGCAAATTAAATTAGCCAATAAACGGCGGGTGGTTAATCCGTCCGTTCGTCCGTCCATTCATTCCGTCCTTCCCAAAGCTGAATAATGTAGTCTGTTGTCTGTTGTCTGTAGTCTCGAGTCCGTAGTCTGTAGCCTGTAGTCACCCCAGCGAGGGAACCGTGAAAGTGCCAACTTAAAAATTTGGTTTTTATTTTCGCCAAAGGGTTACAACATTAAAAACAAATGAAGCCCTAATGGACTACGAATGCAGAGCAGCAGCCGAGAGCACAGAGCCCAGAAAGCTGACCAAGGCCAGTGCCTATGCCAAGTTTGGCATGGATCCCGGCGTGGCAAAAATAATTGGCTTAATTTTTAATTGACGCGAAATTAATAGCCTCTGCCACGAGGACGCTAAAGGGTCGCCATTGAAAATGAAAGGCAAAATAAGGACCATCGATGCCGGCAACTGTGCCCGATGACAAATCGTAAAAGCAACTCCAAAAATATGCTCCACATTCAAGGACATTTTATGTACGCTGCTGTGTAAAAATAGATGAGGAGATACCACGCTAATAATACTAATTTTAGTATATTATTGAATATCACAAGTGAAAAATATTGCATATATTTCTTGTCAAATTGAATTCAGTTCAATTGAAATATATGGCAAAGCTAACGGTAAAGTTAGATGACTCACGACAGTTTCAATATTGTATCAAGCGACTTAACTATATAAAAAATTGAAAAACTTGCCGGTGGCAAAGTTGGGCAGCCAAGTTGATGCTAAAGTTCATTCGAGTTTGGCTCATTAGCGTGCTGGGCAAAATTATTAATAGCAGCAGCAGCGTTAACGTAGCTGTAACATCGGACCACGCCCACTTTGGGCACGGCAGGGCTGCAATTAAGCAGCTGTTAAATTTAATTAAGCCTCAGCTTGTCTAAGCCTTTGCCACATAGCCCCAAGCCAAACCAAACCAACCCAACCACGCTAATCAGCAAGTTCATGTGTATATGGATGTGTATGTGTATATGTATGTGTATGTGTTTAGGTGAAAGGTGCCTGTCAATCTGTGCATATTCAGGTACGTGTGTGTGTGTGTGTGTTTTGAGGTAAACTTTGCGTGCACAAATGTTTAGCGTGAAACTTTTTTTTTTCTTTTTTTTCGCATTCAACTTGGAAGTTGGCTCAAAGCACGTCAAACTTTTCGCATAACGGAAACGGAAATACCCGTCAAGTGTGCGGATAGGTGTTTCGAACTCAGTGTACACTGGGCCATTCTTCCCATAATATAACTAGCAAACAACAACAAAAGCAACATACAACAACTAAAACATAAGCGTGAGCAACTCGAAACAACTATTTATTTAACTGCCAACATTGGGGCATCATCAAGAATCATCAGCAACGAAACTTTAATCAGTGGCAGCTGCGGATTTGCCTCGATTATACATAATATAGATGCCAGAAGTATTAGTGTGTAGCTACACATTTAATTTTGGTTAAAATAATAGAGGAAAGATTGAAATTGAAATATATAGAAAAATATATGTATTATCTATCTATTTATAATTATAATTATAATGACTTTTATAATAAGAGTAAAAATACAATTAATATGTGATTGATTTATAATACAAAGACTCTATTTACTCAATACAAAATTTACTAATAATAAATAATAAAATGATTTAAAGAATTCTCTTGATTTTATTCAAATTCGATTTCTTGTTTTTTTAAATTATTGTTTATAATTTTATATATAAGATAATACTACAAATTATATTTATTTTTGAGCTAAAATATTTGAACTAACCAACCCTTATTTTAGATATGGGGCATACAAATAAAATAAAACTACAAATTGCAAATCAGTTAGAGTATGTCAAGCAATATTGAAGTACATATTATATTTCCATATGCCAAGATAAGCATCGGCCATTTAGAGCATAGTAGTGGTTTTGCCTTGTTCACCCTTGTTCAGTTCATTAGCAACCCCTGTCCCGTGGGGTTTTCATCTATCAACGCTAAGTATGCTATTTATATGATTATTTACATTTAGTTCAAGCACTTGGCCTTTGGGGGTTCTGGCTAATAAAATGTGGCTTATACGCGAAACCAAATATGTACGATTAGATTACATTTAACGATGCTTTCTTGTTTACCTTTACACCAATTGCTGCCACGCCTCTTGGCACAGACCCGGTACCACCCCCACTTTTCACCCCCAGCCCCCACATTCCCCCGCCAAAACGACTTAATGGGCGAAACTGCAGTGCCGCTAAAGGCATTTATTCTTGACAAGCGACGACAAGTAGGAGAATACAAAGCAGAATCACAACAGCCACTTAAATATATAGTTGATATATTTTACATACACGAAATTGGTTTTTAACTGAATTTCCGAGGACAAGGAAGCAACCGCTGTGGCATCGCTTATTCCAAATAAGTAAGAGAACGGTACAAGGACCCGAAACCTAACCGCGGACCGGTTCTTTTGCTGCGCTGCTTACGGACCATCTTGAGAGCTGAGCAATTTCATTTTACAACTGTCGTTGTTTTTGTGCTCCTCGCATTGCGCCATTTAATGTAAATCGTAAATTTAAAATGTCATGTAAATGCTGCCTGGGAGGTGATGCTTTCTGGGCGTGGCCACTGCCATAGTCGAGCCCTTGACAGCGTGCGCCACTTAAGCAAAAGCAAAAAAACCAAGAAATAGAAACAGAACAAAAATACAAAGGAAAACAAAAGGAGAACCAGTGAAAAATTTTATTAAAAGTCGTCGCTGTGATTTTTCCAAAGGACGATGATAAAGGACAAGCTGCAACGTAACGGAAGCCAGCGCTCCTTAATCATACACTTTAAATCCTCCTTGTTCTAATATCAGTCAAAGGCATTTCATCATCTAGGATCTCTGTGCCAGCTAAAACTACTTAATCTTTCAAAGTAAAAAGTGTTTGACTTAAATATTCCGTGAAAATCAAATATCTTCCGGTGGTCGAATAAAGATTAAACTTTTTTTTTTAAAACCTACGGGGTAAATTGATTGTTTATTATATCAATGTTGATGTTATTATTCAAAATAAGTTAAGAATAGCAATAATATAAACAAAGTACTTTACTTTTTTCATTATGTGCAAATAATATCATAAAACTTAGCTCTTTAAAACTACAATTTTATTTGTAGAATTTTGTATGATATAAAATGAGAAAAAATTTCAAATTATACCTTTATAATATGTTATAGCAATCTCCAAATGATTAGCAAAAATTACACTTTTACAATAGGATTTCAAGAGCATAAGTATATGTTTATAAATATGCATTTAGTTAAATAAAAGTTGTTCAAATTGTGTTCAATTGAATTGCAGATCATAACAATTTGGTGGGTTTACTGCATGCAAGGAGGGTTGTGACTTAAGCCAAGAGTTTGCTTTTAATAGAATCTTATGAACTTAAGTAAAGTCGTGTCCAAATCCCATGCAGCTTACACGCAGACAGTCACACACAATGTGATACACACTTACACAAATGGTAAAGACTTTTTGACATACGCAACAGCAAAAAGCTTTCAAAATGGCTAAGACCACCCATCACACCGTTGGATAGGACTCCGCAGGACGAGTGCAAGTTTGAGTGCGTAAAATGGCAGTTAATCGTGACCACGTAGCAGGACTATTAATAAAGGCATCTTTAGCTCCAACATTCTGTGGACATCTTGGCCTACGTCGCCATTGCAGCGCGGTGCCCAACAAACCACAAAAGAAAAAAACAAACACAAAACCAAGAAAGCTGCTCATCATTAATTTCACGCAGTACAACTGTCGAGCCTTAAAGACACACACACACACACTGAGATATATGTGTGTTGCAGAAAAATGGCAAAAGGCAAACTTAATAACAACAAAATGGTTTTTGTGGCCGCATGGGCAAACTCACATTGCCAAAGGCAGCAATTTTGTAATTTATCATTGCACAAATACACACAGCTCGCCTAAACAAATACTCATATGCAATGGTGTGTGTGTATCTAGTGTGTACGTATGTGTGTGTGCGTATGCAGCTGTTGTTGATTTGTTTTTTCTTTAAAAATGAACTGTAGAACTGAAAGAAACCCGAATTGACTCAACTATTTAACCTGACCCTGGACCTTAAAATTAATTGTGTGTGCCATTTTAAAATAAGCTCAAAATATACATGGTTTAGCAGTCAGTCCATCGCATGTTCCTTAGCCTGTCAAGAATTATAATTGAGTTCAGTGGCAACTAGTTATATTATTATAAACTTATATTGCTTATTAAAAAAGAAAAAACAACATATAAAATTGTATAATTAAATAAAATTCAATGCTATTCACTACAAGTTATAAAAGTGCAACTAACAAATAAGCGAGATTTTGTATCTTCGCTTATTATATCATTTTTCTTCATCGCTGATTTTTTATCTGCATTAAATGAATATCTTACGTATCGACTTTAGCAATAACTAAGTTTCAATTTTTGGTAATGCATTTGAAAATTGTTAGTTTCCTCAGCACACATTTGGGTTAAATGACTTCCTAAATATACACTGAGAAACCCCAGATCTACACAAAATCGCTTGCAGGGTAGCACAAATAGATACGAAGAGCCACAACAAAATACAAACAAAACATTGTTTTCAAATTAAATAAATAACTGCCTCAAATTTCCTGACAAGAGGCAATAAGCTAGAAAAAGGGGAAAATCCTGAATGGCAGCTATCCAGCGGCGACACGTCAAAGTCAAGTCATTCACACTCATGACCACGCCCAACTCATACCAAACTTTCCCCTAACTTTCCTCCTCTCCCCCGCTGACAATACTACTCCCTCTTTTAAGGTCATTGAAATAGAATTCCGTTCTAATTGACGTGTCTTTTGTCAAATGTAGGAATATTCGACTTAGTATATATATATATATCTATATAACCGATAAATATATATCTATATAACCGATAAATATATATATATATATATCGAGTATATGCAGCGCACGAGTTCATCTCGTCTATGTGTGTTTGAGAGATTAAGTGATGTACGTGTAAATGTGCAAGTTCGCGGAAAAAACTTTCGCACGTGCTTTGTGGTTCTCGGACGCGCACTTGGCCAACTTGCTTGAGTTTGGCCCTAACCAATCTTAGCCATTGAAACTGATTGCCGCATTTCCTGACTGGTAGCTTGGCCATTTCCTACTCGCTGGTTTTTTTTTTTTTGCTATTTCTTCGACTGCTGCATTTTATTTTATGGATTTGATCTTCCGCTGAGCTTACACTTTTTGTGCGGCTCGTTTTCTAATTAGCTGTTCGACACAAACGCTGCAGTTGAAAAGTTGGCCAAGCGAGTCGCGTTAAGTCCACTTAACAGACGCTTAACAGAGCCAGCAACAAAAGAGCCCCAGTTGTCCTTGTGCTGGCTTATGAAAAACCGCTTAGGCTGACCCGAAAATCGTCTTCATCCTGTATATTTGCATATTGTTTTGTGCTCGTGCTGAACTTTAACTTGTGTCCGCAACAAAATATGTTGCATACTTTGCAGCCTTATGCAAATGCCATTATCGGGCAGCAGGACGGCGCAAGCAGGGCCCAGAGCGTAACCGTAAATAGAAATAAACATGACATATCTTGCACAGTTTCTCAACTCTCAGCTCAGAAGATGGCGTTAAAGTTGAAGACGCTGTTGCTGCTGCTTATGGTTATGGTGGTTGGGAAGAGGCGGTGCGGTGTACGGGGCAGGCATATTTTTTGGGGCACGCGTATGACGTGCTGACACCAATAACAGCAAGGACAACAAACATGCATACATCCCACAGAAAATATGAAAAATGTAAAACAAAAATCTGGCAAAAACTTTTCTAATTTAAAACTGCCAACAAACAAAAAAAAACAGTGTAAAAATAAAAGAACGACAGGAAACGCAGCAAAAAGGCGAAGACAAATGAAAAGAGGAAAGGCTGTCAGTGTGCAAGTCCATAAGCAAATCTTTATAACATTTATATACACTGCCTGAAGGGTATATGTGTTTACAAATCAACTCAAAATTACTCATTTCAATTTTCGTTTTTAAGGTTGTAAGACAATATTTCTAAAGTAAACTTAGTTAATTTGATGATTAAATCAAATTGTATAATGAGAGTCATAAATAAATGTTTTTTAATGTAATATATTAATATCAATTATCGCTGAGACTTTTCAATGGAATTAATGAACATTTTAAAAGTCAAATGGAATAAAAATAAAACAAAAATTCCTCCTTTTGATCAATAATAAAGAGAACATTATATATATTTTTTTTATAATTATAACTCAATACCAGCAAAGCGTATTTAAAGTCATTTCTCATGCTGCGATTCCTTGCCAGTTTTGTCCTATGACTTCTTGGAGAGAATTCAGTTTGCTGGCTGGGGGGAAGTGAAAGTTCTTTGTTTTTGCTGGCTTGCGGATTAATGGATGGGGTAGCTGACTGCACATGTTGATGAATGCGAAGCCAGAGAGATTTCAACTTTCTAATTTAATGCAAAACACAAAAGCGAACGGTGAACGAGAACCGAATGAACGAAAACACAACAAAATAAATAATACTGCAAATTATTTGAGCAGACATTGTCTGTTTGATATCAAATGCTTGGAACTTTTACCATATTGTTGTCAGAATGTTTAATTGTAAAAGACATTAAGAAATGTCAGTTCTTAATTGAAAATTAAGACAGACAATAGTCAAGCACTTGTTCTTAAGTGTGTATAAATATTTATGACACGTATGCGGGATAATAATTCACTGCAGCAGGATCCACAAGCTTGATGTTATCAGGGAATGATAATTTACAGAAGTAATAACAACCAGGTTGAGAGAAATATAATTATGAGAAAATAATATTAAATCAAATTGCCAACATAAATAATGCCTAGATTATACCTCGTTCGACGCATATTAAAACAGTCTCATAAGTTTAATCTGTAATTGACCAAGTGCAGTTTTTGCTTACTGCTAATCGAAAACAGTTAATAAAATTAAATGACTAACAGTTATGTGACCACCACATTAAATATATATTATAATCTTGTCGGCTCAATTTCGAGCAATCAATTGGCTTATATCCTTCCTGAATGTGTATGGTTCAGGCAAATAAATTAAGTCATAAATTTAACAACTTTTTATTTACCTTTAATATTATTTAATTTTCCATTTTAAATAAAAATCAAACGTTTCGTTATTCAAAAATCCATTTATTTATATGTATTAATATGTAAGCAATGCTTTTCACTTGCCATTTAATGCATGGTTATAATTAATATATTCCATTTTTATTATAGATTTAAATTATTGCTGATAGTATGACATAGTTGCAAACTGTATTTATTAAGAGTTTTCAAAGGGTACGTTTTACAATTTCAATTTAATTGGCTGCAATCCCTTTTGTAATTGTTAACTTTTTGGCCGCATGTGATTCATGACTCAAATTGTCCTCCATATTTGCGAGTTTTTTATTATCGAACATTTCTTAGACCTTTTGGCACTTAATTAACCACCTGCCTGACAATGTCCGGCGGCAGCATGAAATTGCTTTTACGCAAAGGAATCTCACTGTACTGCCGGTCGACGGGTGAGCGGGTGTCATAAAGTGAGGGTGATTGGCAGATGATGGCGCAGGTGCCGAACACACACGAGAGTGTAAACAGCCAGAGGAAGAAGCGATCCAGCACCATGGACACAAATTTCCAATCTTCGACAATCTGCGAAGAGAAATAGTAAAATCATTTGTGTAATGGAAAGCAGTCACTTAAAACTAGGTCATGACTACAGCTGCCATTTTTCATAAGAAATAAAAGAATTTTTTAATAATGCTTGATTGTTTCAGAGGTCGTAAAACATAGACATAGCCAGAGGGGCAGACGGAATGGAAAATTGTCGTATAGTGCGGCCAAATAAATTGCTTTCAATTGAAGACATAAAATTTCGTTTGCCTCTCTCTCTCTCAATAAACTTGAAAAGTGTAATAAATATATAAAGTTATGATTGTATATTTTACAGTTCACATTGCACATTTCAGTCCATGTCTTTGTGTGTTACACGGCCTACCCTCTGCTGCTCTTTATGGTACTTAAGACGAAATTTGTTCAGGCCATAAACAATACTAGGAGCAAAGGGAAATCGCGCCGAGCTCCGAAAGACTCCAAAAATATGATAGGCCGAGCAATAACAACAATAACAGTCGCAAATATTCCAAATGCGAATACGAATGCGGATGCGGATATGATTACAAAACGTTAAGCTTCAATCTGTGGAGCTCGCTGGTGCGCAATACTCGACAGGATTGCACAGTTTACCCATACCCACCTCGTTATCCTTGTCGGCATCCTTGATATGCTGCGCAATAAATCTGACCGCACGCAATGCCTGCAGCACTTCGGGTGTTAAGTTCCGCGGTATCACATTGTCGGAATCTGTCAAGTCTCGTGGCGAGCGTATGAAATTGCGAGAAATTGAAATAAAATATTGGAATCATAAATAAATGGAAATGCCAGCGCGCTAGCCCCCAAAGGCAACTGCCAACTCTAAATCTGCAATTGAATGTGCCTGTGTGTATGTAAATGTGTGTGTGTATGAGTGTGTGGGGCGTGTGCCATACATGCATAGAAAAATATTATGGCCTATGCAAAAAAGAGCCTAACATAGCCATAGGCTGCAACAACAAACGTCGCTTTAAGTTACAGGCCTTCGTAACAATAACAACAATACCAGAACTGAATTATGGCTGCCAGTTTTATTTATGGCCAACGTGTTCATCGCTGGGCATTACAGCATCTAAGTGAAGCTTGTAACATTTATTGGCCAAATCAATCAATTGAATATCCAAATTTGAAAAGCAGTCGAATTCCACATTCTTCGTTAATATGTAGTTTATTTCTATGACGAATTTCTCCAAATGTAGAATATGGTGAAAATATTGATTTATTTATATTAATTTTAACATAAAGAAATTCATAAAAAAAAAACTGAAAATATATATTTATATGCTAGTTGCTTTGAAAATTTTGTAATGTTACAGCCACAGCACAAATTTAATTCACAATTTATTTGTTATTGATTTTAATTTTGGACTGTTTTTCAAATTCAATTACCACTTTAGTATTTCAATATGGTTATGACTCAGATAAAAAAAAAAACAAAAAGTATATACCAACATCAGAAAAGATTTAAAAGTCAATAAATACAAGATATTCAAATAAAAATTCGCAAAAAAATATTACAAACATATCATTTGACTTTAGTTGAGTTCCTGCTTAGGTCATACTGAGTTCGTTCTCTCCATTCTATCAGTTTTCACACTTGGCTTGTTTTATTATCCCGCATACACACTCAAAGGCACACACTCATACACACATGTGTGTGTTGTTTGTCATCAAAGCGTCACATCATCATCACAGCCATCAAAATTGTCCAGCCAAACCATCAGGCTTGAGAATGGCCAACAGCAAATTTGTTTTTCGCTTTTTTATTTGTCTTTTATTTTTAGCCATTTTATTACATTATTTGCCAATTTTTATTTGATTTCAATTTCGGCTTTTTGAATAGCGGTTGGCCGCAAGTGTTACAACATATTTGTGTATTTATGCACATGCAAATACCCCCAGCAACAGCCATGTTTTATAAAGCCCAAATTTGAACTCACCCACTGAGTGCTGCATTCCATTATCATAAGCGCCATCTTGGCTGTCCTTAAACTCGCTGGGAAAATCACTTATGCTGTCACTGCAAAACACAAAAAAAAAACAGTAAAAAACATATTAAGTAAGAAATTAAAGCTGATGTTTAAATTGCTGAAGTGTACTCAGAAAAGCATAATGTTCCCTATTATTCATAGAGTTTATGAAATTTCTTTTAAATTTGTGTATACATTATAGATTCCAAATACACAAAAGATATTATTTTCAAATTAGCAGAATGAACATTTTCTATAAGTAAGGGTTTGCATTTCTACTCTTTAGAAATATTTTATATTATTAAGAAAAATATTTAAAAAAAAAATACAAAAAAAGAACATTAAAATATTTCGAAATCTTTTTCGTATATATAAATCTGAAAAAAAAAAAAACTTTCTTTTACCTTTGTTTTTTTAAATATATTAAAAATAATAAGTTTGAAATGCAGAAGTATATTTTTCAGAGTGTAGGAAAACAGTTAGACGTACCGAACATCGATCTCGTTGGTATACCCGTTGCTGGGTGTGGTATCATCATAGTCCGGCAGCGTGTACTGAGTGCGTCGCATCATCATCAGTTTGGGCATGAAGTGCAAAAACAATTTGCGAACTAGCGGGGACATGTTGTGCGTCGAGGGCGACCTGTTGGTTGGGTATGGCTTGGTCAGATGATTGATTAATTGAATGGGTGTGGCATGGGGTGGGTAAGAGTAAGGGACAGAGTTGAATAGTTGCAGATTGTGCAGCACTTGAGGAACTCACCTGAAGTGTATGTTGAGAACACAGACCGTTGTCCAAACGGACAGCGATACGAGTATCATGGTAAAGAGAAGATATTTGCCCAGCAGGGGCACCGCCAACGATGTGGGCGGTATAATTTCGGCCAATAGCAAGAAGAACACGGTCAACGACACAAGTATTGAAATACATAACGTAACCTGTCAACGAAATGTTTACACAATTTCTCTTTCTCCTCTCACCTCTCGTCTTAATCTGGCTATTGCAATGGCTTTTTATTTTTAACAATAACAATGATAACAATGACAATAAGACAACGTAGCAAAAACAATAACGTTAACATGGACAACAACGGTTTATCAATCATTACCAATTACAGCCAATTATATATTAATTACTTATACTCCATGTAAAACAATAATACGTCTTCAATTGATTCTATGAATATTTATTCAATTCAAATATAACGTTTACTCAATAAAATTAATAGAAAGCAAATATATATATATATCAAATTGGGTAAACGACATCGCAAATCGTGGAATCAGGCAAAGCACTCAAACTCATTCAAACTCTACACTCACACCAACAACATACTTGTAAACACACTCAATTTATTCACTCCCCGTCGAGTTAGTCAGATTTAATAACAAGAACAATCAACACAACAAGCAACAAAGCGTTCTACTTTAATGTTTGTAAATGAATCCTGATAGTGAGTTTGATGACCAAATGAAATACCTACATTCTGTCAATTATGCAAGTATTGAAATATGGTCTTAAAATTGTTTATGGCATTAAACTTAAAGTTTGAATGTAGCTTTCAAATAAGTCTATTTCTAGTATTGACAGTCTTACTACCATCATAAAATCATTGTAAAATGTTTTTCATTATAATATGATTGTCACATTTACAATTTGTTAAAAATAAGTAATATTTATCGACAATTTTAACATAACGCATTATTTTTCTAAATAAAAAGTAGAATTTGATATTCAATGATTGAATATTATGCTGTTAAGGCCGGAAAACTTATTTCATGAATCTATATCCTTGTGTCAAATAAAAAGATAGATATATAAATTACTGGAACTGAATTTTAGACGGAACCAGAAGTTGTTTAATATTTTGGGAACGGAGACGGTATATATATATTTTATAAACTTTTCCAAACATTGTTTTGTTCATAAGAATATTAATAAATACAGCTAATTTATTACTCCAGGCAAATGAGCGATTCAAACAAATTAACGAAAAATCAACAACAACAACAAATAGCACACTTCGTTGTGTTTTAGTGTGTAGTCGTGTGTGTGTGAGTGTATGCGTGTGAGTACTTAATTGTGTAATGTATGCATTTAATGTGCGTATAAGTGTGAGTAAAGTGTAAGAATTTAAATGCTCTGTTTAATTGCAGGATACGCGATATGAGGAAACTTTTGAGTGGATTTGACTTGAATTCGATTCGATTGGTGTTTGATTCGTTTTCAATTCGGATTTCATTCGATTTCGATGAAATTTACGTTATGAGATTTCACTACTCAGCACAGCACAAATGATATTCGACGATATTTCAAAAATCTATTTACTATGCGTGAATATATGTGTGCTGCATTTGGACTGCTTGCTGGAATCAAAATGCACCTGAAACTCAGCGATTTAAAGATTGACAATGTATTTATTAATTTTAATTGCAATTGCTTTTATGAAAGATATTTTATAAGAAATAATGTTGAAAAAGAGAAAGCGATAGCAAGAAAGTTAGACAGATCTTGTGAATAGAGTATTCTAAGTTGAGCTCTTATTGTGGGTTTTAGAATTATTTTTTACTATATTCTAACAACATTCGTTGCAAAGCCAATGTACATTAGCAATAAAATAGCTAAAGAGCTCAGCTTTTAAGAGTTAGAGGTAGCTGGAGTAGGAATTGAGTAAATGATAGGATCTTTAAAGTGCATATGGGAATATATAAAATACTTTGAAATATTTTGAGTTGGTTTTTTAGTGTTCTCAGGTAGATGTATGTAGATAAAAATAGTGAGTGAATGCTACCATTCTAGAAACTACACTAAAAGATACTCGAATGAAATCATATCAACAAGCTACAAATAATTTAATTAAATATTTAAGTATTTAAATTAAGTCAACAGTTAAAACATAAATTAATTCCAAACATCTTCATCTAAATACTTTGATATAATAAATGCCACATGCATAATTTTTTAATCGGAATTGTAAATTCCAATAGCTGTCAAAGGAAATGGTTTTTTAAGTATGCCTGAGCACATCCTTAGTCCAATTGGTCTTACCTTTTCGCCCGAATCGCTGGGCAAGTAAAATACCAAAACGGTTAGAAAAGTCAGTGCCACACAGGGCACAATCAAATTCACCGTATAAAACAACGTTTTGCGCCGCATGGTCAGTTTGAATGTAATATCTGCAGCAGGCATCCAAAAATTTGCATATTACAAAAGCCAACAAGAGCAGCACACGGCAAACCGTAGCTCACCTGAAAACGGCTCCAATGTGTCCGGGTAGTATTCCTCGTTTTTAGTGGCCGGCACCTCGAGTACATCCCATTCCACAGACAAATAGAATTCACTTAAATCGATGCCCACCTGCACGAGATTGCTGCCTGGTACCTATGCAAAAATTTTACGTATTAGCCGAACGACCATGCAAAGGCAATTTATTGGGAATGTAACACCCCTCTGCATCCCTTTGCAACACATTTAACCCTTAAAACACCACCTGGCGCCTGTGTCTGTGCATAAATTGCATTTAGTGCATTGGAGTGCAAAGTAAATTTGCATCCGAGAGCTTACCTGATCCAAATGTTTAAGATCCACTTGGGCGCCATTGTAGGTCCATGAACCGAATTTCATAAAGCAAATTTGCTCATCGTATGGAAAATATTCAACGTTCATTTCACAGGATGACTTGTAAATTGCTGGCGGTTCCCAAAACACCTCCCCGGTGTATTTCAATGTGGCCTTTGTCATGAGTGTAACCTAAAAATTTAATCATGTTGTCATGCTATAAATACCACTGATGCATAACCCCAATGTAAACTTAAATGCACCTCATAGTTGCCATCCCAGTTATTGTAGAGCACAATGTCCGGCACCCAGATGTGCTCGGAGGGCACATATAGTTGTTCCACACCGCCGTATTCCTCTGGATCCCAGCGCAGCTTATAATCAAACCAGCGCTGAAAGACCATATTGATTTAATTTTAGTTATATACTTATTAAATTAACTACACACCTGTTTGACCCACAAATTGGTGGTCATCACCTGATTTTTTAAATTGACCTCAATAAGCTGTGACAATTTGAGGCCCAGCCAAACGGTCAATGTCTCCGTATTGTTGACAACCGGGCGTATCAGCCGATTATAATTACTCAATAAATCATCATAGAGCCGTTTTGTATCCGGATTTGCCTCAAAGCTCACTGGCGCTGCAAGGCATGTAAAAAAAGCCCAAAACAAACCGATAGATATTAAGCAAATGTCCCAAACATGTATAAAAATTTCCCAAAACAAAAATCTGCGCAGCCGCCGCTCTCACGACCTGATTCGCTCTTGCGCTCTCTCGAAGGGCGCAGCCTTTTGACAGCTGGGCTGATACAGCATCCGAAACATCAGAGTATCGAAATTTTCACAGATTTTTCATGCTTAACTTTTAGTTACTTACGTGTTGTATTTGCCAGCGGTATAAGGACGAAAAAACCCAGTAAAAACCAGCGCCACATATTTACTAAGATTTATAAAAAAAATTTCTTAATTTGTTCAGTAACTATTTTTTTATTTTTAAACAATTGACTGCATTTCGTGTTCCGTGTTGAATTTGGAGTAAACCTCACTGGTTCGTGGTCCTGTCGTAACTGAGCGTAAATCTCACGAATTCAATAACCCAGTTGTAGCAGATGACAGTCAAGATGACAGCACATTATGAGCGAAATTCGTTAGACCGTTAATTCGAAAATGAAAACAAATAAAGATAGCTTAGATGCCCAAAATAAAAAAATATGATTTGTGCAATGTGAAAGGGAGTTAATATTGATTAGTTTTATTTGTCTTTTAATATAGATTTTATTTATATAAATACCAAGTTTAGATTGTTAAATGAGTAACTTAATATATTCATATAACATTTTGTACCATGCCTGGAAACATTACTATTTTAAATTGGCAGAAAATATTTTGTTTATTAAAGACATTGTTTTTGGTCAAAAAAATTATATGTTGTATACTGGTTATGTCATAATAATCTTTTATCTATTTCTTTCATTTCATCAACGTGAATTAAACATGCAGTTAAACGACTTTTTGATTACTTGACAAGCACATTGACATATTTTTAAAAATTTACGATGAATTATCGGAATGGCGTTGCCACATTGGCACACATCATAACCATTTTTAATACAGACAAATACATTTATAATCAATATATTATTGTTCTTGGATTATTAGTTTAGGTAATACGATATATTTTTATTGCCAATTAATCACAGATTGTAAGATAATAGAATTTATCTTAAATTCAATCGCTATTTTTGAATGGATTATAAACATTGGCAACTCTACACCGCGATTCAATAAACCATTCAGTTTAGCCAAGCTATCAACCAGCTGCCAGCGGTTGCCTGGCAACGAAAGCGCACTGTCAACAAACAGTTTCCAAAAGTAAGCAAGGAATTGGAGCAAACAATTGAAGTTACTGGAGCAGAAGAGACGAAATAAACAACTTTCGTTTTTAGCTGTAGATGAAAGCAAAGCAACAAATGGGCCACAGGGGCAATTTTCCGCAGATGATGCGAGCAGCGGGCTTCAAACTGCGCCAGCATAGAGACGGTCCCTTGGATTGGCGACAAATGGGTGAGTTGTAAAAAAAAACAATAGTAGTAATCTTCAAGAAACGCTATATAATCAACTCTCTGTCAGGTACCTATGAAACGGATCGAATTTTACGTGAGCAAAACTTTGAGGCAATCGATGATGTACTCGACCATTTGTCGGAGGCGCCACTGGGCACAGTGCTGGAGTCGCACATTCTGGACAGCGGCATAGCCAAGTATTTTATAATGTCCCAGTATGCGATCCAGTATTTGCTCTACTGTCGCACATTTCTGGATGAGAGTGTTGGGGAGTTGAGGGAAGCGCATGAAACCTCACAGCAGGAGATTGCCCGACTGCGTAAATCGCTTGGCGAATCCAACAATGAGGTAGTGCAGCTTCACAAGAAGATCACACAAATTGAGGCCATACGCGAGGTGGTTTATCCCTGCCATCTGTGCACAAAGAATTTCATTAGCAACGAGGCACTCAACATACACATTGGACGCAAACATCGCATTGGAACACCAACCCAGGCCACAGGTGGTAATGGGGCTATCAAGGAGAAGGATAACGACATGCAGCTGATTAACACGATCAAAATGGAACTGGAAATCAAGCAGCTGAAGGAGCGTCTCAATGCCGCGGAACGCAATATCAAGGAACGCTCTGCGAGCTCCAGGCGGCATGTAAGTCCACGCCAGGATCAGACCACTACAACTCTGACCATGCGAAATGTGGGCATTCAAAGCAACCTGGCGGAGTACAAGGATAAGGATGAGCTCAGCAGCGAGGCGGTGGAGAGTGAGGCCACAGAGCGCAAGGAGCAGCTTCATGGATTAGCCGAGCGTCTGAGTCACTTTGAGGCATGGCAAGCGCAACTCAAGCGAAGTAACGAGGACTTTCTCCAGGGCGTCAACCAAAAGCTGGCGGATCTTAGTCAAGCTCTGGAACAGAGCAAGGAGACTAAAATTACAGCCGTGACGCCCACAAATGCTGAGGAGCGTGTGGCCACGCCATGTCTGGAGGATTTGGAGCGTATACTAAGCGAAAAGGTGGCTGAAATTGGCAAGGTGAGCGCCAATAAACTGGAGGAGGTGGTCCATCACCTGGAAATCGGCTACAAGGACAAACTGGAGGCGCTGGAACGTGATCTAAAGCGGCTCAGCTTGCGCAAAGAGTCCACCGCTGTGGTGCAACAACAGCAGCGTCCACAGCCGCCAACAACCACATCCAAAATACCCAAGCCACAAACCAAAAAGGAGCTGACAATGGAGCGCATCAAGAAGCAAGTGGAAACGGATTTTCTTAAAGCGAAACGCGATGATGACACCTATTCCATAGAGGAGCTGCCACCAGCTCAGCAGGAACAACCGAAGCAGCAAGAAATACATGCGGTTACCCACGTCCAGGAGTTGGCCAGTGGCAACAGTTCGGGTAGTCATCTCACGTACACAAAGCCCCCAGTTCCAGAGCCCATAGTCAAAGAAGCCAAGTCCAGTTCCAATCAGCTAGAGGAGCAGGAAACAACGGACGTAAGTGAAACCCTCAGCGACGAGGAAGAGGAGCGCATCAGCGATGAAGGCAGTGAGCTCGTCTCATCGGAGCCTGAGCGACAAGTATTCAAGTCGCCCAAAACAAAAGCAACTCAAAAAATAAGGTAAGTAAAATAATTTTATTTTTAATTAAATTCATATCAATAAGTCAGGAATTGTTTCTTAGAAGTCCACAGAAACCGCCACAGCCATTGACGCGCAAAGACGCCCGGAAGCTGGTTAATCATAAACTGAATCCACTTGGCTTCAACATGAAATCGAAGAGTATATCCAATTCTTACCTCAAACGAGCAAATTCTGAACTGGCGCAAAATCGCAATAAGCTGAAATTGGTAAGTTTAATTAGAAAAATTGCCCAGAAATTAGGAAATTTAGTATCTTTTTTTTAGTCATAGAAATAGAAAAATTACTAAGTTAATAAAATGTAATTTTTTACAGGAGCATCCACATTTCTATGCAACTCGCAACCGTATACGCAAATTTGTGGACAAACTTTGCTCCACAAAGATGCCGCAACAGGCTCAGAAGCTGCTCAAAAACAAGACGCCGCTGCAGCCAATGGAGAAGCCCAAACGTAGAAGCGCAGTGCTGGAAGCCACAGATGATGTTGACGACGACAATGAAGCTAGTGTACATACATCGACCTCACTGGAAGAAGCGGAGGAGGATGAAGGCACGGAGGGGAAGAATCAGCCAAAGGCGCTGCGACAACAGCAACATCAGAATTTCAAGGCACAATTGGAGGAAATGCTAGCGAGACCAGTGGCTCAAGTGGTCTCCGCATCTACTATAGGAGTTATGCAAGCAAGGCCGGTGCCGCTGCCACGCAAGCAAGTTATGTTTAGCACGCTGGGCAGCGGCTAAGTCAAGGCGGTACCGTTTAATCAATACAGAAAAATAAATAAATAGTCAAAAAAATATATTTGAAATGTATATGTCCCAGTGCTGCCACCTTTCATATACTGCCTAAGTGGCAGCGCTATTTAAATGACCAAAGTCAAATCGATGTATCGATATTTGTAACATGCAACTAATCGATTTGCATATATGCGGCGAATTCAGATGGCGATGCGGCGAAGTGTGGTTGCGCGAAAAAATTTCTTGACGTCGCAAAAATCTACAATAACTTCCAATAAATGCTCTAAATCGCAGTCGAACAACACGCAAAGCAGTGACAAACGCTAAACTTACATGGCGTAACGGTTAATCTGTTAAAATTCCGCAGCTGCTCCGAGCAGCGCTGTAAAATATATTACCTGACGACACACTCATACACACACCTCGACTAAACACATATACACACGCGCCCCCCGCTACCCCACGCAAACACATCGATGAAATAACATACATAACGTATACCGAAAATACATAAGCTATAAGCTAAAGCCAAAACTAACGGATCCAAAAGCAGTCGCCAACGGAGCGCTCCCAGCTAAACAGATAAGAAAGCACACGAGCAGGTGGAGACAGACAGAAACAGCAACAACAAAAACAACAACTGTAACAGAAACAACATTGACAGTGTTGTGCGCCACAGCAAAAGATGTCCGACATCATGAACATTGACAGCATTATCTCGCGTTTGCTCGAAGGTAAGTTTATCCTTCTCCCACTCTCCACTTTTCGCCTTCTTCTGCCCCCACATAATTTCTAAATATTTCTAAAATTTGTAGTGCGTGGTGCACGTCCGGGCAAAAATGTGCAACTGTCGGAGAGCGAAATACGCAGTTTATGTTTGAAATCGCGTGAAATATTCTTATCACAGCCGATTCTGTTGGAATTGGAGGCGCCGCTTAAGATATGCGGTGACATACACGGACAATATTACGATCTGCTGCGTCTATTCGAATACGGCGGCTTTCCGCCGGAGTCGAACTATCTGTTCCTCGGCGACTATGTAGATCGTGGCAAGCAGTCTCTGGAGACGATATGCCTGCTCCTCGCATACAAAATCAAATATTCAGAGAATTTCTTTTTGCTGCGCGGCAATCACGAATGCGCTAGCATTAATCGCATCTACGGGTAAGTAAATAGCTCAATAATACCACCTGCTTTGCGTGTTTGAGAACGTTCTGATTAGGATCCAACAAGACTTGCAACATTATAATTATAATTCCCATTGGAACAATATAAGGCTATGCCTATGTTATATGATACGATATTTTTTCTTGGAATATATAGTATATCAATACACATGGTCGTGTTTATTTGAGTTTTTAATGGTACAATTGTTATTACTATGATTGTCAGAAGTCAAATAGTGTAAAATCGATAGAAATAGTAGTCTTCGTGTCTGCCAACAAAGATATTTAATGCATTTCCAATATCCTATTCGCAGTGGCCAAATTAGAAATGTTTTGATTTCAAAAGGGGATTGATTTGACTTTGATTTAAAATTGATTCAGATTTGCAATAATGCCTTTAAATCAATTTAATTGTTTCCATAGATTAATCTACGTTATATCTATAATCTAATTGTATTTCATTTTGAATTTTTTTGAAAAATTATTTGTATATAAAATTCCGCTTCGATTGCATTTAACAGCTTTTCTTGTATCGTGATAAGTACTAATCAGAAATTGACTTTCGTGAGAAACGCAATTTTAGTTTATATGTCATGCCATATGTTCCCATGTAATTTATTCACCAACAGGTTTTACGACGAATGCAAGCGACGTTACACCATCAAACTATGGAAGACATTCACGGATTGCTTCAACTGCCTGCCCGTGGCGGCAATTGTGGATGAGAAGATCTTTTGCTGTCACGGCGGCCTAAGTCCCGATTTGTCATCAATGGAGCAGATACGACGCATTATGCGGCCTACGGATGTGCCAGATCAGGGCCTACTATGCGATCTCTTGTGGTCTGATCCCGACAAGGATACAATGGGCTGGGGCGAGAATGATCGAGGTGTGAGCTTCACATTTGGAGCAGAGGTAAATACAACAACAGGTTAAAATATGCCAAGCAAATACTAATTCACAATTTTATGGTTTCAGGTTGTGGGCAAATTTCTACAGAAGCACGAATTCGACCTTATATGTCGTGCACATCAGGTTGTTGAGGATGGTTACGAGTTCTTTGCCAAGCGTCAGCTGGTCACGCTCTTTTCGGCGCCCAACTATTGCGGTGAATTCGACAATGCGGGTGAGTGGAGTGGAACGTAGAGTAATCAGTGGCAGTTACACAAAAGCAACACTGGACTTTAAACCGACGTCAGACAACAACGTGGGTGTTATCTCTCTTGGCATCTGCTCATGTGAACAAATACTGCATCATTGTATAGATAATTTTGAGATTAGCACAGATTTTGGAGATAACCTTGGCGATAGAGCAGAATTATTCAACATTTGGCGATTAATTAAGAGCACAGTGCGGTAAAACTACAGTTGTGAGGAAGAAATAATGAAATAGCAAACATTTTTAAATCTTTAATAAGCTTGCTGATTAACTCGTATTTACTCTATACGTATATTTATATATTTTTAATCAGTACCTGTCTCCCTTTTAAATCATGATTTGTTTTTTATTTATAGGTGCCATGATGTCCGTTGACGACACATTAATGTGCTCCTTTCAGATATTGAAACCCGCCGATAAGCGACGATTTGTTTATCCAAACTTTGGAAGCTCAGGGCGTCCCCTAACACCGCCCCGCGGCGCTAACAATAAGAATAAGAAGAAATAAGCAACACACCAACAGCAACAATAATTTTACAGCAACAAACGCGAAAACAGCAACAAAAACGGCCACACAAAGAAAAAATAATTTAAAGCGCAAAAATGTTTGTTTTTATCGAATATTTGTAATCGAATCGTGAGCAACGTTATAAGGGTATATAAATTCATACAAATTAACCTATTATTCATTTGAAAAACAAAAAGCAAAATACAAGAAAAAAAAGAGGAAAAAACACCCACAAATACATCAACATACATACACACAAATATTGAGACACTTTAGTTCAAACTAATTGTAGTGTTAAACACTGCATAAGCAAGAATATCTCTTAATGTATTAATTATATTTTGTTATAGTTTTCCTTGCGCAATGCGAACACACACATAAGCGAGAAGTGCATAGAGCAAAACACACGTACACACACACACACCAGTTGTATTTATTGCATATTTATCTTGCACGGCATTTTTCGGTTCTTTGCATGGCACAACAACCTTTTAAAATATATATATATATATATATTTTTTTTTTAATATAGTAATATGGTAAAATGTTCATTTTTATTATTATTTTAAAGTTAAAAACATCGCTTTTTAAAATGTGTGTGAGTTGAATGCAAATGTTTGACGAAAGCATGTACGTATTTTAAGCGCAATTAATTTTTTTTATCTATTTTTCATCATTAAAACTACTAAATGTTTACTTAGTTTTAAAGCAAAGCAAATTTAGCTCGAAGGTACATAAGTTTGAATTGTTTACACCAAAAATATTGAAATAAACAAAAAATTGTGTATATTTTAAAATTAAATACGTTGACGATTGCATATGTAAAACAGAAAACATGCATATGGAAAAAAAATAACAAAAGTAAAAACAAAAAAAAAACAATAATTTTAAAATAATAATTTGTTGAACAAGAACAAAACAAATAACTAAAAAAGTTATATGCTTGTAAAAGCGACAACAATTTATAAGCAAAAGCTTCGAGAGGTATACTTTTGAGTGGCACTGTGTGCCCTTTGCTGACGTCAGCGTCGAAGCAGATAAGGTTGCAAAAAAAAACAAAGCAAAATTTACAAAGATACATATATATATATATATATATATATATATATTCAATTTCAATAATATATATATATATATATTATTGAAATTGTAAACTGAGACACAAACACACGCTGATGTCTACATAGATACATTCATGTATTTGTATTTTGTGACAACAAAAGTTGGTACATTCTAGTGCTAAAGGCCCTCACATTCAAGTATTACACCAATTATGCATGTACGTATGCCCCGGCAAGCGATCAGCACCAGCAAAAACAAAAAAAAGGATAAGTAGTTCTAGCTCACACTTGCCATGGCGTAAATGACCCCAAAAATGGTTTCGTTTGTAAAATCCCCCCGCCCGTAACAATCGCGTTAACCAACTGAGTTTCCAACTTGAATGTCCAGCTACAGCCTAAATCCCCTTGTCGAAACCACTCTAGTACTCTGTTTAATGTTGTAATGAATTCTACGTACGTACATAAATATATGCAAAAAATAAAAATAAAATAAAAAAAGTAAAAAAAAATATTAAAAACAAGCAAAGAGCTAAGATAAGAACAACAAAAATTATTTAATATTATAGTTAATATTGGCTGTTTCCAAAAAAAAAAAAAAGAAACATAAAAAATTACAGCTGAAGAGCAACTCGCAAACAATGAAGAGAAAACATAAATAATTCAATTGTAATTAATTTTTTGGAAACTCAAAAAGGCAAACGAAGGTAAATTCAAATCGCATTCATAGCTAAAATGAAGCAAGAACAAAAAATCGAAAAAAAAATATTTATAAAATATAAAATCAACATGAAGCACTTGTAACAAAATAGCACTGTTTTATTAAAATGAAAAATGAAATACATACTAGCAATATAAATATTTGCGATTTTTTTTTTGGAAAATGGGTATGTAATGGAAAATGGGAATTTTATTATTTTATTGTTTATTGTTCTTTGATAATGGATTCAGGTTATTTATTTTATTTCAGTAGAATGCACCTTTTTTAGTCGACCATTTAACTATTTTATTTTATATTTTACGCAAATATAAGAAAATATTTTTTAGTTTAATTATTTATTATTTCTTATGTGTTATTTTATCTTATGCACATATATATTAAATATTATAAGATGATTATATTTTATTAATTTTTAATATTATATTATTTATTATTATTCGTATTTATTAAATTCGATGCCAAAGCTTAATTAAGTCTATTTCATACACCAGGTTTCCGAGTTCTGATTTAAATTATTTATTTTTATTATTAATATTTCAATTCTGTTGTTAATCTCAATTAAATCTCAGTGCGCAGCTTCGCTCCAAGGGTGCGCACAATGCACCTGAACCTCTGCCACTCGCCTGCTCCTCTCGAAGTTGCAGCTGCAGAAGTCTCTGACGCAGCGCATAGGGCGTCGTTCCCGTCGTTGTGATTGTTGCCGATTTGGTTTGCTGCCTGCACTCGTTCGCTTTGTTTTTCTGCCACTTAGCATTCTCGGCCACTCCTAATTTGTCGTAGGCGCGCTGCAGACGCAGCTCATCCTGACGCTGGGCACTGAAGCAGTCGCTGGCATTGAGCAACCTGAATTGCTGTAGCGACAGCAAACGTTGCATTTCCGCATTGCACTCCTGGGTGGGGCTAGTAGGCACTGTTGGTGATGGCGTTGCTGTGCCCCTACCTTGAACCTGACCTTGAGCTGCAAGCCGACTGGCGACGCAGGCGCGTTGCTCGTAGAGACGTCGATTGTCTGTGTGCTCGCAATGGCTGCCATTGTTATGATTGCTGCCGCCCACACTCCGTTCTCCGGTCCCCCAACTTAGCACCTTGACGCGACTTTCTCGTTGCTGTTGGGGGGAACATGAGCTGCAGCAGCTGGAGCAGTGGCTTAGCGTGGTTGTTGCCGAATTGCGACGGCTGAATTCACGACTCAACCCACTCTTGGAGTGACCCAGACCCAGCTCAGCACTTAAATGTGGATTTGGCTGCTTTACAAACTGCGTGGGACGCACGCTCTGCCTGGATGATGACGTCAAAGAGTAGAGGTCACTGCGATGCGGCATCTGCTGATGCTGCTGCTGATGTGGCAGTCTGCTGAATTGGTGGCTCTTTGTCTTTAAGATGCTGCTCGTGAAGCTTTCACAGCTGTGGCGACGATTGCATCTCTGCATTTTTTCCTCTTATTTTGTAATAGATATGTGGCAATGATTTCGACTTTGGCTGAGCCCCAAAAATAGTGTCTGCGTGTTCATAGAATGTTAAGCGACGACTATTGAGTGGACGGGGGCAACCGGTTTCGACGCATACCTAACGCCTCGACACCCATGCCCAACACCGTTACCTAGTCGGGCTGCCGGCTCGCATCGTTTGTTTATATTTGAACAACAATTGCGATAGTTTCCATAGACACATGCTCAACTGACTGGTCGAGGTCCTAGTGTTTTTTTTTTTATGTTGGCTTGGATGAATTGGCAGCCCAAACGAATGACTTAGGCAACAAACTTAAATTATGGGCTTTAACTGGTGGTGAGTTGAGGTAATGATTAGAACTAATTGCTTTGGAGTTGTTGCCATGGGAACTGGCTGGCATTTGGAGTGTTGAAATTTAACGGGATTCTTTTCTCATGACTCCAATGTGGCATTTTAATAGATTTATTGAATTCCATTATATAGCAAGCAAATCCGACCTATTACACAATGGAGCACCTAAAGGAATGTTTAACGGCAAAATTGGGAGTAAAATTAAAAATACATATTTCTTACTAAACACAAATAATTATATAGACTCTTATTTTATTACAATAAACAGAAAACGTTTTAAAACAGCCAGTTCATCTATGTTAATCAAAAAATAAAAAAAAAATGTTAAAAAAAAAATTAAATAGTTTAAATTTTTAAAATTTATTTCAAGAAAAATATGTGCCTTATTATTGCTTGAATTTTTTTAAAGCAAAAGTTATCTTTGGAATGTCAAGAAGCTGTTTTGACAACTGCTGTTTCTGGTTATGGTTATGCTAATACTTCACATAACTATTCGTCAAATGGTTAATTTAATTTACATGTTTTTGTATAGCTATTAATTATTATTATTATCTGATATATATTTTAAATTCCGTCTTAAAGCTCTTCTATTTAAAGCTTTTATTTTGTCTACTAGCATGAAATACTTTTGCTTCTTCATAAACCTCTTTAAATTTAATATATAACCGACTAATGTATGATCACTACCGACTTTCCCAATTGCACCCCAATTAAAATTTACATCAGAAATGTAAGTAAAGTTTAATGAACCACGACGATAAAAAAAGGGCATTACATAGGGTTGGTCGGAAGAGCCGGTCATCGTACGTCACCGGTTCCCACAACAGGAGACCGAATCGAGCCAACTGCAACTTTTTGATCATGAATGGATATCGGTTGCATTGCCAAAAGCGGTCAGGCGGAAAGCAAAAGTTGCATGTTTATGTGCCAAAGCTGGTTGTGGTATTATTTGAAACTGAAGCGAGTATGTTGGCTTAGACGCAGGAAGCTTTTTAAAGCCCGCGAAGCTCACTATATAACTCACACGCTCGAAGCATCCCGCGTCCATTGCGTTGTGATAAGTCGTCGTGCAGAGAAAACCCGATCAGTTAAGCAGCAGAAGCAGCAGCAGACGAGTCTTCGCATTCCCTTTGCCTGTGCGTGTGTGTTTGCGTGCATTTCAAGTAGAGTCTAAAATTTTGAACACATCAACATTGGAAATACATTTTGCTTATCACGATCCGCCTTTGAGCTTCAATATGTCTAAACAGCCGACAGTTATATTGCTATTGCTAATCGCTGCGGTTGCAAAATTTGTAACGGCCGTTCAAGATTTGCGTAAGTAACATTAACAACAACAATGAGTGTAAATTACTCGCAACTTGTTAGTTTAGCAGTGTTTTTTTTTTGGTTTTTTGTTTTGCTTCTTTTTGCCAATTTCGCTTTGGCTGGTTTTTGGGCAAAGACCCACAAGCGCCGTTTATGGCCAAAACGTGATCAATATTGTATATGGGTTGTTAGTTTATTGCGGCTGCTTTTTGGCTTGCGGCCCGAAGGTCAACGCCTGAAATATTCTCTAATGGTCTGACAACTTGGGCATGCCAAAAACCTTAAGCCAATAACCTTGCCTTAAAGCTACTCCAAAAAAAAATACTAATAATGGAAATGCTGGCGACAGCCTAAATTAAGAGCGAACCGACGCAGAACATTCATAAAACGACGTTAATTAAGCCACATTGCAATGCAGTTGCAACGATAAGCTTAAATGGATTTGTTATGCAACCGAATCAAGTCCGCAACATAATGGCATATCGATATCGTCAAACTGGTTTGCAGTTGACGAGCTAATCGGTGGTCAGTGGTCCACTTCCTCTTGCTGATGTGACACATATTTTACGTGCATGATTATGCACGAATAGTGGTGTATGGCTGATAGTAGTAAATGTTGTATATGATTATCGCGATGTTGCCGTAGGTCATGAGTGGCATTTTTCTCGCAGCATCTTGGAACACTAAATAGCCATGTGCTTCGACTTGACATTGAGAGTCAAATGAATAATATACGCTCTGATTTTTTTTGGGTATTGTTGCCATATTTTTAGGCATTGTTTAAAACTAGTTTTGTGGCCAACGAACTCTAACTAAAGTACCTGTTGTTGTTATAACGCTGACACAATTACAAACTCCTAGTACCGGAATTTCCGCTATATATTTCAATGTCATGATCAAAATTATTATATGCTTATATTTATTTTGTTTTTATTTTTTAAGCGGACAACTTTCTCAAGTGCAAGCGCGATGCGAACTTTGATAAGTGTTTGGTGGATGCTGTTAATCATGCAATACAAGTGTTAAGAGCTGGTAAAAAGAGATAGATCTAAATAACTTAGACTATTAGTTTAATTCGATCGCTTATAGGAAATAAAGAATTCGGCATTCCGCCGCTTGAGCCGCTGTCCGTGAAGAAACTCGTTATAGACGCCGGTAATGCGCCCATAAATCTTCGTCAAGCCTTGAAAAATGTGAAGGTGCACGATATGATCTCGACCAGCAAGATACAGCGGTACAGGTAATTAACAGATTGCCACCAATATTCAATAAGAAAATCAAGTTGTAAGTCACCTTCCTTTTCTTGCTTTCAGAACCGATTTGAACAAACATTTGATAATCTGTGATAGCAAGACCGATCGCATTGAAATGATAGGTGATTATGAAATGTCTGGCCGCATTCTACTGCTGCCGATTACAGGCCATGGAAAGGCTAATATTACGCTAATCAATACCAAAATCGAGCACCGACTGATTGGAGAACCCTTCGAAAAGGATGGTGTTAAGTATATGCGTCTCAAAGAGTATCGCGTCGCTTTGGACCCTAAACGTGTTTACATGCATTTCGAAAATCTTTTTAATGACAAAACCCTGTCTGAGGGAATGAATCGTTTTCTGAACGAGAACTGGGAGACTGTGTTCAGTGAACTGAAGGTGGGCTACGCCAAAAGCTTTGGTTTGGTTTTCCGTGAACTCTCAAACAAATTATTTGAAAAAGTACCTTTTGATAATATATTTTTAAGTTAGTTTTGTTAAGTGGTATGTAATTTATGTGAACTAGTTAATAAATCGTAAAGACGGTTTTCTGATTTTAAGTAATCTAATTTAAATCGAACTGCAGCTATCGATAGTCTTGTTTGGTAGTGCTGTCAAAAGATATAAATTATAATTCATATACTTAAAATATTTGGAATAAATTTAAAATTATATCCTAATAAACAAAAGATTACAAAACCTGGAAGTAGTTTAAATTTTATATGCTTACCATGATTTAGACAAATATTTTTAAATTACAAAGTTGCGCGCCTGTACTTTATATCGATATTTGAATTCTATCGTTGCTTGCCGATGAATCGTAAACTGTCTCATTGCTTATCTTGCAATTTTAGCACTTTGCAAGCGTAAAAATATTTATATATGTGTAATCAATCAATTCAAGATTTAATAAAGAAATCAGACATCGTTTAACAACCTGCCTGCATGGCAGAGAAAATGAGCAGCATGGATGGCACAGTGCCGGAGGCCAAGTACCAAAAACTGGCTAGTGAATACTCAAAGGTAAGGCAAATAGCAACAGTTTACGCCCCATTAACAAGCGCTTTAATCTAATTTAATCCACATCCGCTCACACAAAGCTGCGCGCCCAAGCGCAAGTGCTGAAAAAGGCGGTTATTGACGAGCAGGCAAAGGAGGCGAGTCTGCGCGAGCAATTGCAACAGAATGCCACATCGCTGAGGCGAACCGAACAGGAAGTGGACTCGCTAGGCTTTCGCAACAAACAGCTGGAGTCGCGGGTGTCGCAGCTACAGCAGGAACTAACGGTGCATGAGCAGGTGCGCAAGAAGAAGGAGCCAGGCAAGCGGGGACTGCTAGGTGGCAGGCAACCGGAACCACCAAGTGAAGCTCCGAGCATAAGTGCGGCGCAGGAGGCACTCATCTTCGAGGAGCTGCAAAAGAAAATAATGGAAAACGCACAGCTGACATCATTGGTAAGTCGATGGCAATAAAACACACACGCTCACATCCCCAAACATTCACACACACTTATAAACTTTTTCCACCCCATAGATCGATGACAAACAACGCGACTTGTTGCTGCACTCAGAACGCATTGCGGAACTGGAACAGAAGCTGGAGAAACGCCTTGCTGACCAGAACGAATTGGAGAATCGCTTGCGCAAAGAGGTGGAAACGCTGCAACACAGAAACTGTGAACTCGAAACAAAGCTGGTCGATGCGGCAAGCATTGTAAGTTCTTAATAAATTGTCCACCGAAGGCAAAGCTCATCTAAGATAATAATATGGCATAAGCAATAATAAATATTACGCTTGCAGCTGGGTAGTGAGGATGCCTTGAGCGCCACGGGCAGCGACAGCACGCCGCTACACAATCTACAGAACCAGCACCAGCTTAACACCAATGCAGCCTTAACGCTTACTGCCGAGGAGCGCATTACGCTACTCGAAAAGGAATCGGCCCATTGGCGGGCCCAATACGAAGTGACCAAAATTAGCCAGAACTTCAACTCGAACCCAAACCTAGATCTCGGCAAAACGTTGAGCGATGACAGCAATATTTGTAGCTGCAGCACAGCTGCCGCCGGCGTCACAGTTAAGCCATGCAGCCCGGAGAGTAAGTGTAGCCATCGGGCGAGAGATTTGCTGCAGGACCCACCCGATCCACCTACCAAGGAGCAACTCATATATAGCGTATTTAGCAAAAAGTACGAAGATCTGCTGCGCCTGAAGGCACTGGCAGAGTCACGTCTACGCTCGTTTGAACAGGAGACGTTGCATTTGCAGATTTGCCTGGAAAATGCGACGCAAGAACTGAAAGCCAAGGACGAGCAACAGTCGAGTCTGGGCGGAGCCCTGCAAATGCTTGAGGAGGAACTGGTAAGACAGCTAAATGCATTCATGTGAGTAGAATGTAATTGAGAACATAATCCTTATCCTTGCAGACCACAACGCGCATTAACTACGAGGAGCAGATCAGCGTTCTCACGGAGCAAGTAATTAGCTTAAGCGACCAGTTGGCTGCCTGCAAGTGAATATCTGCCCATAAATTGTATATTATTTAATATCAGTAACGTCAGGCCACTGTAAAAACATAGCCAATGGCTACGCAGCTGCAGTTAAAAAGAGTTATTTAGTTAACCGATTACGCAACTATGACAACCAACAGGCCCTTGAAAGCACAGAAAATCCTTCTTTATATGTAAATCAATGCAGTGTGTATATAGCTGAACATATAAGTTAATATATGTGTATGTTTTAAATATTTCACTAAAGTTTAACAATCAACGTCTTACTTAAAATAACAAATTACAATTTTATTGAGAACGATGTGCCACAGGAGCAGCCTTGCTCGGCCAACGGATTGGCAATCATGCGAAAACCCGCTCGTATTAGCTCGCTGTGATAGTCCACTGTGGCGCCACTACAATAGTCCAGCGAGACTGTGTCAATCACCACTTTGGCCTTGTCCTCTCCAAAGTGTAGGTCATCTTTATGGAGTTTAGTGTCCAATTCGAATTTATATTGAAATCCCGAGCAGCCGCCGCCCTCAACAGTTATGCGTAGAAAGGAACCATCTGTGCATATTTCGCGCAAACGTTGCAAGCAACTCTCGCTCACGCGCAGCTGCTCTTGCTGCGTATTTGTCGAATTTGATGAGACTGCAGCAGCAATCGGAGCATTTGCGGCGGAATCTTTGGCGGCTCGGCGCAGTGGTGTCGCCGAAAGTAAATTTCTGTAAAACACAATTATGTAAGTTTACATTTATGTTCAATCTTATTATATTTACCTTTGCAGCGCAGGTTTTGTTAGCTGACGCAACATGAAAGCCATCACTGTAATTTTAGGTCCACAACAAAAAAATCAATTTTTGAGTTTACAATCTCGTAATCAAAACAAAAGTGACAACAGCTGTTGTCTAGGCATGCGATGTGCTTCATAAAGATGCGAGTGACATGCGATATTTTAATATCGCCTCAAAAAAATATATCTATATTGGTATATTAATTTCGCCTCGCACGAATTATATATCGATAGACGCCCAAATGCATAGCTGGGTCTGCGTTTGCGCTTCTCATGTTGGCTTGCTGCGGAATTTTCAAACGTTGGCTTTTGACTCCGCAGTTAAAAAGTGTTTGTATTAAGTGTTTTGTTAATGTTTTTAGTGTGTAGCAGAAGTTGTACCTGGTAATGGCGCTAAATATGAAGGTAAATAGCAAGCCTGAGCCAAATAGCAAACAATCCCGACGATATATTTGCGATCCCGAACGCCTTAAAAAAGATCTTGAAAACGAGCGTCGCATAACCCGTTTACAGCAGGTAAGACGAAAATACGTTTTTGGGTTTTACATTGTAAGCAATGGCGAAACAAATTATCTGCGTTTAGGTGCGAGAGAAATCGAAAAACTTGGCCCGCACCATTAGGCAAGATGTGGCGGCTGAACAGACGCGTCAACTAGAAAACCTTGAGAACATCAAGCAGCAGGAATTAAATGCATGGCGTGAGCATGTTGTGGCCAAAAAATTCCAGGACTACCGTACCTCAATGTTTCAAGTGGGTGCCGCCCATCGCGCCGCCCAGGCCGAAACCGAAAAAATCGAACAGGAAAAACAACTGCGACTACAAAAAATAAAAAACTGTCGTCTAGCGGCCAAGAGTGCCAAAAAGCCCACAGCTACGAATATACGTGCCACAGGAGGCGTTCGTCTCAATGTAGAAGGACGAGTCTGTGCGGGCACACAAACGCCCGTGCCAGCAGAAAACGTAAACGGTTGTAAGGAAAACCGGTCGTGCAATAGACCACGTTGCAAATCAACACGAACTCATTATGCAGGCAAACGCAAGAGACAACCATGTTGCCAGAATAATGTCAATAGTCAAGATGCGAGCGACAACGAAGAAATAATGGAAGCGCTATCGGACAGCGACAGCAGCTGCGATGAGCCACCTGCCTCACATCCAACAACGAGTGAAGCCAGCGTTAGAAGGCTGCAAAAGACGCCGCCAATTATCTTGGATGTGGATGATGAAAGCGATGATTCGCTGGAGATTTGCCTAATCGACGGCATTGAGATTAACGATATGCACATGCAAACCAATCGAAAATTTAGTCGCTTAGTGCGACCCGCTGACAGAAATGGCTCAGAGCTGCAGGAAGCCCCTTCGCGTCCACGTTTTACACAAATCAGTGATCTTGTGCGACGTACCACACGGGTACCGGAAGTGAGCGTAGAACGCGCCCAAGGACAGCAAGAGGAACAAGAAACTCACGCGCCGCGCAGTCCCACCAGATCTTTACCTCGATCACCCAAGAAAACAATGACAACTGAGGCAGAAGTAGAGTCGTCCCAACGCTCGCCCATCAGAACAGCGATGGAACAACCTACTACCTCTAATCAACCAACAGACAACCGTCGCACAGCAAAAGGACAAAAGCAGTCTACGCTGAAGCCCAGCAGCAAACGGATCCCGCCTGCTAAGGTCATAGATGCGGGCCTTAAGCGCAGTTCAACGACTGCGCAATCGAAAGCAGTCACAGTGCAGCCAACAACGACAAAACCTTCACAGGATCCAAGTGCACAAAAGCCACGCCGCCAACTGCCATCCGTTGAACCACCTCGTACGCAACAAAATCGCCAACAAGAGCCACCCATTCAACAGTTTCCTATACCAACAGGCTTTCCGCCAACTGTGCATCAGCTTCCCATGCAACCGCTTCCTCCTTACATGCCAATGCAACCACACCTTATGTATGGACCGCAGATGATGCAACCGTATTCCATGCTACCTTTTCCCATGCAACCATATGCCATGGAACCCATTCCACAGTTTGCACCACAGCCGGTGCTGCCAACAGCACCAACGTTGCCAGTGTCTAGCACTGCTACACCTGCCGCAACAGGGGCTCCGGCACGGACTACAGCCAGCCACACAACTGTATCCACCACGACATATATGCTGCGTCAAGGGCAACCAGGAAACACTGCAAGTGGACACGTGCAGTTCTACGATCACAACAATAAATATCAGCGTCAGTATAAAGTGCCCACAGAAGCCGTGCAAGCCAATCTTCAGGATAACACGAACATGAATGCCATGGAGCAGGCAGACGCTGAGACCCATCGGCGTCAACTACGAGAACAGGAGCTACAAAATTTACGGTAAGATTGTCCAATTCATACACTTCCTATTTATTCAATGCTTGTTTTGGTGTAATAAAGGAACTAATTATTTTGATCACATTGCTAGAGAAGCCATCAGTCATTTGAAAATTTACAGATAGTCGAGCACTGTTTAAATCTAATATGTACTAAAACTCTTTGGGCACACGCACCATGCACACCATTTAAATAATAATTGAATCCCCCTTTACAGCCAGATCAGCGAACAGCGTGGACAAAAGGCGCTGCAACGCGAGCAAGTGCGTCGAGATTGTGCCGAACTGACAGAGAAACTGGATGCCTTGACACAGCAGCAACCCCAGCTGCTGCCAAGTGACGTAAGTTAAAATCTTATTGTTTTGCTTACATCGGTGCTAATTTTTATTTTGTTTTGAGAACAGGCTAATTTTGTGCCCAGTCATCGCTTTGCCGATTTGGCTTCACGGCGCGAGCAAAAAATGAAAGCAGCCATGGAACAAATGCTGTTGCGTCCAGCTATTGTTACCTGTCCTGAGGTGAGTTCTTCCCGTCACCTTTCACCTAGAAAGACGGGTACTCGGTCCAAATCCATAACGCCAGAGGCTATTAATTTGGGCGATCCGCCGACGGAAAAGACAGACGATGGTGGAAGTTGTTGCTCCATGCTAATCGAATATGTGGACAATCAGAGCAAGCAGCTACGTAGTGAGCTCAAGGACATGCATTCCAATTCGGTAAAGTCTGTGAAATTAAGGAGTCTTCTGCAGCGCATCGAGAAAATAAAAAAGCAACTGCTGGCGGAACTGCAGGCGGGCGACATGGACGGGGACAGTGCACAAAAAGTGATCGATTCGATTCGCAAGGAACGCGCAAATATACACACGGGCACAGCACCCAATATCGACCAAAGAGAGATGGAATTGCAGCAAAAGGAGGAGCTGCTGGAGCAGCGTTTGCGACAATTGCACAAGCAGCAGAAAAAAGTCGATGGGAGAAAGCACAATGATAACCCAGTGGAGATCATAATCAAGGTAAAAAGCGACGGCACCGTCAAACAGTATGTGCCCAAGACGAAAGTGCAGGAAAAACAAAGGACACAGGCAACGATTGAGCAAGGCAACTCAAAACCAAGTACATCCTCATCAGCAGAAGCTGTAGGGACAACCAAATCAGCGCTGAATCAACGCCAGAATTCCATAGACTCCACCTCCACAGTTTATCGCGAGCTGCCTCCTGTTAACTATAAGAACATAATACCACCAACTGAAACTCCTGCTTCAACTTCTACCTCGACTCCAGCACAACCGGAGCCACTGAATCCAATAATTGCGCAATATGTGCAGCGCTTGCTAGGCATGTCCCGTAACTCCATAGATAAGCTGAGCGTGAGCAGGTCAGATGTGACCACACCTGACGACTCAATAGTTAATCAGCCACGCAATATTTCAACTGCTCCCCTGGCGGATGAGCAACTGCTTGACAATCAGCGGATAGAGCGTGTGCAGGCCTTCATTCAGGAGAATCGCAGTTTTGTTGACGAGCTCGAGGACACTATGCGTATGCAGCAACTAGAGCAAGAGCAGCAACAGCAGCTCGAGCATCAACAGCAGCTGGATAAAGAGGCCAGCCTACGAGCCGTTGATCAGATCTGGAACAAGCGTCTAGCCACCAAAGAGCAGCAGCAGCAAAAGAAACGACCGCAAGCAGAAGATGAGAGACCAACGACTAGTGGCAAGGCAACTGTTGCCAAAAGTTCGACTTTAACTACTTTCGGTCAGAGTACATCCAGATCAGTGGCTAACAGGCAACAGGATAAGATGCCTTCAGCACGCGTCCTCCATACGCAAAGGCAAGAACGCCATGTAGAGGCAAGCCGCACCACGCAAACAAACAAACCCTCAATGGCCGGCGAGCAAAGTGCTGCCCTGCATATGGAGCGCTATGAGCGACTCACAGAGAACTGTACACAGCGTATTGCTGAGTTAACGGAACTCATCACCAAGGTGCGTGAGGAGAAGCAGCGATTGGTGGAGGTCACACTGACCTCGGCCAGTGAAGAAGAGCGGCATTCCACGGAGTACTTTGATTTGCCGCCAGGCCAGCGGGAGCAGGAACAACAGCTGCAGCAGCCCGGCTCTCGAACGATCTCCGAGCGCAGTGATAGCCATGATACGACGCCTTCGCACTCGGAGGCGCTGCCGCTGCAGAAGCATAAGCCGACGGGCGCTAGTCTAGATAGCGGTATATCAATTTCACGACCACTGACCGCAATGGGCCAGGAGCCGCCTGAGGCAGAGCCCACATCGTTAACCTCATCCACACAGAGCGGGGCGCAGCGTCGCGGTAAAGTTCCGCCGGCCACAATACGTCGCTACAGTCCACAACTGGCGTATGAGGATTTGGCGCATGAATTGTCCACCATTACGGAGGTGGACACGCCGGCACAGTCGCATATGTTGGCTGCTACTCCCGCACCAGTGCCATTTCCCAGCTTCGAGCAGTATGCACAGGAGCTGCAGTTGGATCTGTCGCACATCGATCCGAGTCAAAGCATGCGCCTGCAACAGGAGTTCGATGAGTTAATCCGCACCATAAAGCAACACGGCCACGGCGTCGACTATAGAGAATTTCCTAACATTAGTGCCTATCTGCACAATATAACCACAACCCGTGTCCATGTCGAGTCGGAGCATCCATCACTCGCAGCTACCTATCTATTGCAGCAAATGCGCTTGCCAAATGTCAGCATACGCGAGTTTCCCAACAGGCACGAATATCTGCAACAGTATCTGGCACGTGGTCGGCCCGAGCAAGGCGAGCCTATTGACAGTGGCAGCCTGGACAGCAGCGACTCCTTCAATGTGGAAGAAGAGCTGCGACAACGTCGCCTTATCCTCTCTTCCTTTCGTCGTCAGCCGGAAGCAGATGAAATGCCTGAACTGGAGGTGGCTAGCAGTACACGTCGCGAAAGCATTCCACTGGGCAGCAACACACAGGCGCCCAATGAAAGCGGCATTCAACCGCCTAACCGATGCCCAGTTTCCTTCGACGTGCAGTTGGATATGCAACGTATGTCCGTGCGTAGACCTGTCAGCATGCGCCATCGACAGCAGAGCCAAGCGGATCATCCATACAGCAGCGCCGACAGTGAATCACCAAAAAACAGATCCGCTGGAGGCAGTGTCTTGAACAAGTCATCGGATGAACCAGACCAGGTCAGCCAGTTAGGACGATCGCTGAATTTGCGTGAGTTTCTCACCAAGGAGCTGCTTAAGTATCGCCTCGAAAATGAAGAGAGCAGCAGTGACGACTCGTTAAAAAGACAATTTTTGCAATCAGTCATCGGTTCACTATCCGTGTGCACTCCAGCGCTGGGACATGGCACCAATGGCACCAACGACAGACAGATGACTTCCACACCCGTCGGTTCGGTCCTGTCCGACCAGGGTAAGGCCGGTTCGTTGCACAGTGATGACACGCAACTATTCTCTGGTGAAAGTCACTTGTCCACGGTGAATTATGCTGATGGCACACCTCCGGTGCCTTACGAGCAAGCTTCACTGCGACGCAACTTGAACCCTCCGAAGGCAACTAACCGAAGGACGCCACGAAAATGATGTAATATTTTTTTAATTGTCCAGACAACATTTTTTATTTATGTGTATATTGTTTTGTTCCCCAATTTGCAAGTAATTTTTACCATTATGAAATTGTGACAAAATAATTTTTAATGACAATTTTTTGTGTATATTTTAATAAAATTATTTAATTTTGTGTAGACATTTCTAAATAATGTTTCAAGTACAAAAGTTCACAGTGTGATTGTTTAATGACTGGCCAAATTACATCTGGCCCAAGAAGTATAAATTTCTTAATGTAAATATGTATCTTACACTAAATAATGCGTAAGGCGGGTGAATGAAAAATTCGTATGCATTAAAATAATCAATCTCATTGAGGATGCAAAAAGTTATGACATTTGCGTTATAGCACCAAAATTTTTCAAAAAGATGGAATACACGAAAATTCAAGTTCTAGATTGTTGGGTATTTATGGGTTACTTATATACAAACGTAATGAGATTTGATTAATTTTCCATCTGTATGTGATTTATGTTGAACTTAGGAACTTTTCACTCAGCCCTTTCATTCTGCATGAAATATGAGCCTTACACATGGTTTGTCGGTGCTCCTAAGTACAATTCATTGTTTAATCTTATAGATACATATATGTATGTAAGGCAGTATACATTAAGTAGCTAAGTTATATCCTGTACGGTACGGTAAGCAATAACTCACAAAAACAATAACAAAAAAATCTCTGTAATACAGTAAACGCACAAAGAACAAAAAATTTAAATCATAAGACCTAATTTCATATACAAACAAAACAATTTGAGTTGCTTAAATTAAATATTAAGTCTTGGGTTAGATGCGAATCTATATGATCCACAATATTTGAATCCTCTTACTCCTCGCGAGCTCGTTGCTCCTCGCGTGCCTGCTGTCTCCGTTTAAAAGAATTACTCGCCACGCTCTTAAGTGCATCGGCCTCTCCTCCAGTGGCCTCCACCATCTGTCTTAGTACGCCCTTCGATTTTTTCAGCAGTAAATGCGGCACATCAAATTCTACAGCATTTCCCGCATCCATTACGATGATGCGATCCGAATCCATCACGGTATGCAGCCTGTGGGCGACAGTCAGCACTGTGCAGTGCTGGAACTTGACTCGAATCGAGCGCTGAATCAACGAATCCGTTCTACGAAAAGACATAGAATTGAATTATCTAAAATTCTACTTCTCCCTTATTGTACACTTACTGAGGGTCCACATTGGCAGTAGCCTCGTCCAGCACCAGAACCTTGTTGTTGCGCAGGATCGCACGCGCTAAGCAAAGAAGCTGTCGCTGTCCCACGCTGAAATTGCTGCCACGTTCGGTTACCATATAGTCCAGACCAGGAATTGAAGACCGCAGCTCTACCTCTTCAAGGGCTCGCCAGAGATCGGCATCACTGTAGCGCTCGAAGGGATCCAAGTTATATCGAATGGTGGCCGAGAAGAGCACGGGATCTTGTGGTATTATGGAAATACGGGTGCGCAGCGTCTCCAAAGAGATACTGCCTGTCTCGATTCCATCTATATAGATGTCACCCTCGATGTAGGCCAGACGAAAGAGTGCTCCAATCAGAGAGGACTTGCCAGCACCAGTGCGTCCCACAATTCCAACCTTCCAACCAGGTTCAATAGTTAAATTGAGGTGATTGAGCACAGCTGAGCCATTGGGATCATAACGACAGCTCATGTCACGGAATTCCACCTGACCATGAGTGGGCCAATTTTGTGACGGCTCTTTGCCGACAGCAGCCGTCTCTTGGTCCAGTTCCGTATACTGCAGCACCCGCTCCACACTAGTCATTTGCTGCAGTGACTCGCACACCTGCCGCACACCATACTGCACCATGCCAGTGAGTATCATAGCCTGTGAGATGGCCAGACCAACATTGCCACTGTAGGTGCCTGGCAGAGAAAATATTTTATTAGTAACAAAACATCAATTTTATATTTGTAAATATTACGTAAACTCCTTTTGTCTGACTAATTAAAAACTTTTGAAGCATGTCTGAAACTTACTTTCGTTGGATATGATGAAACTAAAAGTGACTGACGTGAGAAAGGCACAACTGACGCAGTCCAGCCACAGCCCCAGTGCCGTATTGGCCGACATAGTTAGCTGCCAGACGCTGCTGTGCACATCCTGTAGCAGGTCAAACTCCTTGGCGACCACATCCTGCAGTTGACGTGAACGTATTATCGCAAGTCCCGTCAGAGACGAGCTCAGATGTGAGAAGACGGGACTGCGGCAAATGCCTTCCAGCCGCTTCAGATCCTGCGAGGGTCGCAGATACAGTTTCAAGATGAGTATATCGACGAAAGCCACAACTAGCATTGCAGTGATCAGCACAGGATTCACCACAGAGATTACAATCAGTATGCCGAACATGACCAGGGCAATCTGTATAAAGTCCATCATAGCACGCGGCAGCAGCTCATCAATGGCACCCATATCTTTCGAGAATCGATTGAGTATACGACCGGAAGGATTAGTATCGAAGAATCGCATAGTCGCATGCAATATGCAACTGAACATTCGGTCGTGCAGCACCTTGGAGGCGTGCATGCATGTCTTGAAGAACAAAAATCCCCGGAACGTTGTCATAATCACCACGCCAATGATGAGTGCGCCATAAATGTACATGCACTCATAGGTGCTAAAGGTGGTGGGTTCGTTCTGAGATCGCTGATGCTCCTGCTGTGTCCAGATGTTGGAGAAGTAGTCTGAGCTGCTGCACACCACCTGGGACAGCAGCATAATGCACACCATGAAACTGAAGCCAACTAAGCTGCTGCCAGCATGGAAATACTCGTACCACACCCGTGGCGATATACTACCCGAAGCTTTTTCCTCAGCCAAATCATCATCGTCGTTTTGTAAGTCCGTTTGAACGCTGCTTGTCAGCTGTCAATGTATGATAAATAAGAATATATTAAGCATTAAATTAAAATGACTATTCATGATCAAAAATTAAACAACTTTCTTTAGTTTAAGCTAAATAAATTGGTCAAGATTTAAAATTGTGAAATTCTGACAATTTAGATTAACATATATTATAAATAAATTATAATCAGACTATTCACAATAAAGACTATTTTACAAACATTCAAATTATTACTCTTAACGAAAGTGATGTGTCAAATTGTGATGCAAAAAAAATAAAAATAAAAAAAATTATATCAAAATATCGTTTAAATTTCGAGCGGCCCTTTGAAATCAAATTTACTGTTTACCAAGTCTCGAATCGAAATGAGTAAAGCCAAAATTCATTTTTTTGCGAAAACATTCTTTGTATAGTAATGGTTTTGAACGGAAAACGGTGTAGCTGTAATTAATTTAAAAAAAACTCACCGATTTGCTTCCTTGTGTGGAATTGCTTTGCTTCCGCAGTGGTTGATAGCCATCGCGAACGCCATCCATATAGGGTATATCATCATCATCTTCCACATCCTGATACGAACTCGATGACGATTGCAAGCCATCATTAGATATCTCCGCTTCCTTGGGACGCTCCAATAGCTTTGCGAAGTCCAACTCGCTGTTGAGGAGGTCCGCATATGTGCCCTGCCTTAAGATGCGACCTTGCTCCACAATAACAATCCAATCGGCCTCGGAGAGGAAATGCACTTGATGTGTAACAAGCACACGTGTGGCCTTATTCTGGGCCAGACGTCCACGAGGTCCAATAACTTCATCGAAGAGATGTCGCCCCACATGGGCATCCACAGCGCTTAGTGGGTCATCCAGCAGGTATATCGATGCTGGCTTGTAAACTGCTCGCGCTAAGCTAATGCGAGCACGTTGACCACCAGAGAGTGAAGCTCCTCGCTCTCCAACAATCGTCTTGTCACCGCTGCTGAGCTGCTGGAAGTCGGTGGTGAGGGCACAGCATCTGGTTACCTCTTGGTAACGCTTACGTTCATATTCTTCACCAAAGAGAATGTTATTCCGAACGGTGCCGGTAAAGAGCCAAGGCTCCTGCGATGCATATGACAGATCGCCCTGCAAAACAGCGCCACCGTCAACTATTGGAAGCTCACCGAGAAGCAACTGGAGCAGCGAACTCTTGCCCGCTCCCACCGGACCGATGACCGCACAGAGCTGACCCTTCTGGATCTGCAGATTAAAACTATGAAGGGTGCGTTGAGGATTCTCCTTATTCCAGGAGGCATTGATGTCCTTGAGAACAATAGCTCGTGTATCTCCGATATCTTGTGTTTTCTTGTGTGTAAGTCCCTGCACCTTCTCGTCGCGGCCTTCCAGCTGGAGAAAGGCCTGAATGCGACGAAGGGAGACCAGTGCTTCGGCGCCAAAGGTTACCGCAAGCGGATACCAAATAGCTGCCACCAGCTGTAGGATGTTATAGAAACTGGCTGCCGAAAAAACAAAGTCCGCCGTTATTTGCTGTCCCGTTAGAGCGGCTGCAACTAGTGTTATATACAGAGTGGAACGCTCTGTGAATACCATGGTGCTGAGGTAGAACCCACGCAGGTACGAAGCATAGCGAATCTGTTTTATTTCGGATCGTCTTGCTTCGGCGACCACCGCTTGGAAGGGTTTCTCCCAGGCGTACATCTTGATTACCTGTATGCCCTGCACCAGTTCGTTCATGATACCCACACGAGCATCCGTGCGCTCAGCAATTCGTAGTCGAAGTATTGAGGTTAGTTTGCTGAACGCCGACTGCAGGGGTACGGTTTTCAGCAGTAGACCGATAACACCGACCAGGGCAGGGATACCAATGCGCAACCAAATGAGATAACATGTGAGCACCGCATGGAATGGCATAATCCAAATCCAGTGCACAAATATGAATCCATAGTCGAGACGATTAACATCATTGGAGAGTAAATTAATCAGATAGCCAGCTGGAGTCTGACCCGCTGTCTTCATGGACAACCGGAGGGTCTTACGATAAATTAACGAGCAGCAGGCAATCCGCATTCGAGCACCCATCAAACGTTGACGCAGATCCACATGATGTATAAGGAAGCAGGCAAACAGCGTTGAACTGACCAGCACCGCAGCGAGACTTGAAACATCATTCCAAATGTATCGAAGTCCTTCCTCCAAGATATTCAATTCAGTTGTATTGGCTGCTTCCTCTGGGAAGGTACCTTTAATGTGCTCTTTAATTGGGTCATTACTGTTCAGTGCATTGGGTGAATTAACTGGGGGTAGTCCAGAAAATAATAACAAGTTAGAATATTTGAATAATAGTCGGGGTGAAAAAGAGTATTTTTGAATTCGACAATCTACCTTCAGAATTTGCTGATGCCGTTAGTCCTATACCTCGTACGGTACGATTGAGGGCAAAATGCTGTGCATTCATTTGGTCCACTTCCGCAACGGGAGACTGCCCTTGCTGAAACTGTAGCAAAAGCTGTGCCAAAATGACGGGTATAAGCGTTCTGTAAGATATGATTCTTAGTCAAGTCGAATACATTACACAAGGTTTTCTTACTTTATCACAATGTAGACGAAGCAAATAATGCCATTGACTATTGTGGGTCCCTTGAAACAGCGGAACAAAGCATTGCGCAGTTTGGGCTTATGTGACTTGCGATGGGCGTGTTCCAGCTCTTTGTACCATTCCCTGTCAAACAAAAAAATCAGTATAAGTAAAAATTTTACGAAGAAATTCTATTTAACTTACTCCTCCAATCGATCGCCCAGCTGCTCGGAGTGATCTTCCTTCAGGCATGTCGTTAGGTCATCTGTATTGAGGCCTTTTCGCGAACCGCGAAACAGCAACGGCACCGCCCAGGCAAATATCAATTGTGACAGGCAGTTAGCCCGTTGACGGGGATTTTTACGTTCCGGCTTGACGCTACTATCCATCCTGTCATGGAGGCGCTGTTAGCTGCTGTCGGATAAACACATCAATCAAATGAATTAATCAGCTGATAATTCGCACATTCTTATATTATCTCTATGAACTGCGTTTGACGGGTTGGTCACATCAGACTCATTAACTATGGGTGTAAACTACACTAACAAAGATTTCTTATCTCTCGCATTCCCACAGAAACAGGGGACGACCTTGTACCCAATTCTGTCTCTCTCTCTCTTTATGTGTGTGTGCGCAGTACATAGAAAATCTAAGATGAATATTACTTTATTAGTCATAATGAATTATCTATATGCTGTGCAAATGGAAAAGCTGTGTATTTTTAAAGTAAAATAAAAATTTTGAGTCGAATTTATGACGAAAGATAACCGTAATATTTCGTCTTCCTAATATTAACTTGCATTGCACACATGATATTTGTATTTTTCATTTGACTTTAGCCAATTTAAATATAGAACATAGAACATCATTAATATTTGGACAACATAAATTGATAAACACATTCAATTTTTATCTGGTAGCTTAATGTAAACCGAGTTGATCTCCTCATTAGCTTGTTAAATATTAAAAAAATGAAGACAAGACGTCAGAAATTAAACTGTATTAGTGGTATACATTGAAACCAGATTCCAGCAGAGAAAGAGACTGAACTCTGTAGCTATTAAACAGTTGGATAAATAAATAATGTTACGAATATATAAGACAATATTCAGCTGCACCAATGATAAGAAAAGCATATTCTCAATACAAAGTTTACTCGAGGTGCTAAAAACATACTTAATATATATATAAATATATATATATATATATACATATGTATATTTAAGATTTAATAAATAGGCAAGTCTTCGTATCGGTCGTTCACTTAATTGTTTATTTGTTCACTCGATGTCTGCAGTTGATAAGAAGAAACGTAGAAGCGTAATCAAATCCAACCTGGAGACGATGAAAATTTTGCAGCATTTGATTCGCTGATATAAGTATGTATATTTGTATGTAAATTTGTATATACATTTTTATGTACATTTTTATGCATATATGCTTACACATATGCGTACGCAATAAGACATTTACGAATATTACCTTAGTGATTATAGAAGGCAATAAAGCAAAGCAAAAGTTGTCAGTTCATTTTTTAAATAATAAAACATTACAAAATAAACGACTTTAAAGCGCCATAATTTTAGTTTAATTTCGCGTTTAAGTTATAAGTCCCGTTTATCTTTAAAGGTGGTATTTTCCATGATGTATTATTTTCAATTGAATATACTTAAATTGTCTGCGAGTGCAGGCTCAATTCTGTTAAATTTATTGGTTGAGTGGGGTTCATCGATTCAATGAAGGGACCGACAGGACAAGTGCCGTCGTTAAAATAAATTAATGTTCACCCATAAAGCAATCAATTAATAAAAATGTTGCCACGCAAGAATAGCTAACACAAAATAGACGCCTTTGTATTTGGAGTCATGACAAAATATTTGCTGTACTGTTTAGCCGACTCTGAAATGCTCTGCTGTTATCTGAGGACGTTGCATTTTTAGAAAATTATAATATATACAAATGCAATCGCAAGCTAGCAAATGTTTCTCAGTGAACCCAAGTAAATTCACATAAGAATTCAGTATTCAGATCAGAATTAATCTGACAATAAAACTATTTAATCAAATTAAAAGCGTTGCATAGTATTTTTTGTGTTTAATTCAAGATAAATTAATGCTAAATATCGATAAAACAGTTGGCAATCAATACAAATTAAGATATAAAAAAAAATGCTTTAGATTTCCTACATAAATTTAATTAGAACAGACACAAATTGAAATTGATAAAAAATTAACGAATTTTTGCAGCTTAGAGGCAGATACAACAATAATTATTAACATTTTCGTAAAAAGCGGTCAGATAATATAGTATTTATTCACCAAACCGGGTTCCGAAACACGCCGAATGCAAATAGTTCACCACTCTGTTTTCTCTCTACCGCTCTCCCTTCTCTCTCTTTATCTGTCAATTTCTCCCTCCCTTTCTCTTTTTCTCTATTCCTCTCTCTTTCCCTAGCTACCTTTCTCTCTCTCTCTCTCAATGTCTTTCTGTCTTTTGATATCAACAGTTGTTTCAAACAATTCTATTTGCACAGATCAAAATCTAATCATATAATTTATTACAATGAAAAGTAAAAACAAGATCCGCTTTAGATTAAAATTGTGATTAGGTTGGTTTCTTATACAAATACATATATACATACAAGTATATACACAAATAGAAAATTGTATATGTATGTACACATTTATTTTAAACCGGCATATCGCTGCACTTCAGGCTTGCATATATAGACGCGTACATATATACATACAGACACAGGTGTAATCAGACGAATGATATCGACTAAAACGTATGCCAACAAACCGGCAAGCAAAGCATTTCGGAAGGGAGCACTAATTTCTGTGTGAAGTGCGGGGATGTTGACTAAAGCAGCGGCGTGACTAAAAATATCACAGCGTCTATTGTCGGAAAGTGAAAACATTAATAAACTCATTGCAGAAAATTATAAGACAGACTTGACGACGACAAGAAAATTTTGCAGTTCTCATAAAAATACCTACACATGCAAATATATTATATATATATATATTAAAAAAAAACAAGTATATATGTAAATATGTTGCATGTTGACATGCCTAAATATATACATTTTTATATACTGCAAATAAAATGTTTTGTTTTTTACTGACATACCCGGTTGAAAGATTTAATTAAGTAAAATTATTAACTTCTTAAGTGCTTACATTTATCACTAGATGTATTTAATTATTAGCACCGCTGAATTTTAATAATTTTAATTGGGAACCACTTGAAGCTTTCGATGTTGTAACACGTGCGATATATACACCACCACAATCCAATTGACGAATCCGCAACCGACTCGAGCACCGCCACAGAGCACAGCTCGTACGCAACTGAGACCAAATGGAATATATCGTTGAGCAAATGCACAATAGTCTCCTCAACCCGCTTCTCCTACCTATACAAAAACAACAGTAGAAGAGAGCATACCGTTTGGTTTGGCAACAAATCTACTCACACAGCCATTGGTGCTGAGAAACTTGACCGAATTTTTGAGAGTACACTTGTGAACAAAATTAGTATAATGTAATATGTTGTTTTTTAAACATGCTGATTAATGAGTAATTTATATTTTTTATAGTATTTATAAAGTATTAACTAAGTACGTTTCGAGCTGAATTTATACAATATTAATGTATACAATATTGTACATGTTTATTATGTGCAGAAATGTGTAACTCTCTCTCTTATTCACGGCAGTACATATTTAAATGCTGATTAATTTATTTTTAGGCGATATTATTATTTATTGGTCAGTTATTTATTTACACACTAATCAAATTTCATTTGGCATTGATTAAAAATGATTTACAATATATTGTAATTGAATATTTATGCGGAAACAAAACATTGCAAAAAGTTACCCAACAGATTCGACAATTTTGAATAAGAAACGCGTTTTTAAAGTAGTAGGAGAAAGAATCTAAAAATGTTTGAGCGGACGAACCATTGTCGAAAACGAATCTGCCACAACGCCGTACTATTTGCATGGCCAGCAATATCAGAGGCGAACGCATTTTCAGTCCACTCAGCGACTACTTTCGTTGGAGTTTAGTTTGTTGGATTTTGCGCATGCCATTAACGCACACTGGCCTGAGGGACCGCAAAGCAGTCGACAAGTAAATGTTCGATACGAAAGGGCAGGTAGGCGATCAGTTTGGTCAAGCACTGCACCAAGGTGCCGACGATCTTATCGCGCCTTTGCGAGCTCAAACTCGGCCTCTTCGTTCTTAGCATTTCATTCGTTGTCTTTGTCGGTTATAAGGCGCAAGCCGGGCAGCATGTCGAATCAGTTCTGTGCTAGCCTTGCCCTTGTCGTACCGTGCCGTTCCGTCGGTTCAGGTCTCACAGTTAATCACGCATTCCATTAGTCCGCTTCCTGCTGTTGTTGCTGATTAACCTTTGAAGATTTGGTTTAGCAGGAGATGACCAAGCAGATGTGCCACGGCGGCCGGCTGCGCTGGGTTGTGCAGCTGCTCAGGACGCTGCTAATCCGCGTCATGTCTTACTTTCGAGGCGAGCCGCAAGCCAACTACCCATGCCATAGCCTTCAAATTGTGCCCAAATATTTGCCTATACCACGCGTCAAGGGATTACCCTTAGTGGGCACACTGTACGATTTAATAGCAGCCGGTGGAGCACCGCAGTAAGTAGACGAATTGGATATGTACAGCAGGCAGGCTACTTGAATGCCCTTTCGTAGATTACACAAATACGTGGATGCACGACATCGCCAGTATGGAGCGATATTTCGGGAACGCTTGGGTGGTACACAGGATGCAGTGTTCGTGTCGTCGGCGAATCTAATGCGCAGTCTCTTTCTGCACGAGGGTCAATATCCGCAGCATCCATTGCCGGATGCCTGGACATTCTACAACAAGCGACACGCCTGCCAGCGTGGACTCTTCTTTATGTAAGTGGCGCATGAAATGAATTGCAAATTAATTTAATCCGCTTTTGAGAATACCTAATGGGCGCAGGGAGGGCGCGGAATGGCTACACAACAGGCGTATACTTAATCGGCTGCTGCTCAATGGTAATTTGAATTGGATGGACGTGCATATTGAAAGCTGTACGCGCCAGTTAATCGACAGATGGCAAGCGCAGACAGAGCAGGCAGACAGAGATGGAAGTCACTACGAGTTGCCGGCGTTGGAGCAGCAATTGTATCGTTGGTCGATAGAAGGTACGAAAATGATGTGTTCCGCAAGCCGACGAGATCGGTTGGTTAAATTTAAATAATTTTTGGATGGCTTGTAGGGGAGCTTTTTAATATGGGAGCTCGAAATGTGTAATGTTTGAGCTTGATATCTTGGAAAAACATTATATAAAGATCAATCCAAACTCTTACAGATTGCTCTATCTACAAAACTGAACTATATTTGAGGGTTCAGAATCTTGATATTGTACATTTTCGATGATGTCTGATAAAATTGTATGACACATTTGCAATACCCTCTGAAAATATTTAATAATTAGTCTTATCCAATCTCAAAACTCTCATCTTGCAGTGCTTTGCGGCATTATGTTCGGCTCCAGCGTTTTGACCTGCCCCAAAATGCAGTCGGCGTTAAACGAATTCACTCAGATCGTTCACAAGGTCTTCGAGCATAGCTCCCGATTGATGAACTTTCCGCCCAAGCTGGCGCAGCTGCTCCGTTTGCGCATCTGGAGCGACTTCGAAAGCAATGTGGACGAGGTGCTGAAGCAGGGTGAGGCCATCATTGAGCTGTGTATTAGATCACAGCATGAGCAGCCACAGTCGCAGCAGGAGGAGGCGCTGTATCACAAACTGCAGGCAGCGTCTGTGCCCAACGAGATGATCCGGCGCATTTTCGTAGATCTGGTCATTGCAGCAGGTGACACGGTCTGCAGAACATGAGCTTACTTCGACTCAATACAATAATTCACCTAAACATTCCCCGCAGACCGCCTTCAGTAGCCAGTGGGCATTGTATTCCCTTTCGCTTGATCAGTTGCTGCAACGACGCATCGCTCAGGAACGTGCTGCAGATCAGTCTCAGCTGCTGCATGGCTTGATCAAGGAAACGCTGCGCTTATATCCAGTTGCTCCATTCATAGGGCGCTACTTGCCTCAAGATGCCCGAATTGGCGGTCATTTTATAGAGAAAGATGTAAGTTTCCCAAGATTGCAAGTTAGATTATTTATGCTATATTTTGTTTTAGACTCTGGTGCTTATCTCTCTGTACACATCTGGTCGTGATCCATCTCATTTTCATCAACCACTGAGAGTGCTGCCAGAGCGCTGGTTTCTTGGCAACACCGAGCATCAGGTACACCAGACTCATGGCAGTCTGCCCTTCGCCATTGGCCAGCGCTCCTGCATTGGGCGACGAGTGGCCTTGAAACAGCTTCACTCGTTGCTAGGCAAGTGCGCCACCCAGTTCAAGATTCAGTGCCTCAATCAAAAGCCAGTGGATTGTATCCTGCGCATGGTCACAGTGCCCGATCAGACATTGCGCCTTGCACTAAGTCTCAAATCTAAAACGATCAAAATGGCACCAGTCTAGTTTTCCCTCAAAGGATATTTAAATATATATATATATATCACTTTAATGCATATTTAAATATTTGTCAATCATATTTTTCCAATTAACCGACAGCTCATGCGTAGTTAGTACTGGTAATTGTATACATATTCATAGTAGTATCATGTAGTATATAAAGCACAAAAAAAACAAAAAAAGAACAAAAAAAAATCCGTACTATTATCTAAAAAAAAAAAAATTAAACAAGGAATATTGAATATGCTATGGTTGTGAGTTCTTATCCTTGAGAATTCCTGTACCGCGTTCCAACAACCTAAGCAAATGTTTTTCATGAATCCCTTCCTTTGGCTGAGACTGCTGCATTTTAAGGTAGGAATCACAGGCCACGTTGCGCAGTGCATCGGCCTCCCCACCAGTTGCGTCAACCATATTGCTGAGAACTCCCTCTGATTTCTGCAACAGCAAATGAGGTATATCAAATTCAACAGCATTGCCACTATCCATGACAATGATACGATCCGAATCCATGACGGTATGCAGCCTGTGGGCGACAGTCAGAACTGTGCAATACTGGAACTTATCACGTATTGTGCGCTGGATCAAGGCATCAGTCCTGTAAAACCAAAAATAATTTTAAATATGGCTGAAAAGTTGTATAAAGAATATACTAACAGTAGATCCACATTGGCTGTAGCTTCGTCCAGCACCAGGACCTTGTTGTTGCGTAGGATCGCACGCGCTAGGCAAAGGAGCTGTCGCTGACCCACACTGAAATTGCTGCCTTGTTCGGTTACCATATAGTCAAGACCCGGAATTGATGACCGCAGCTCGACGTCTTCGAGAGCGCGCCAAAGCTCCGAATCGCTGTAGCGATCAAAGGGATCCAAATTGCAGCGAATGCTGGCCTTGAAAAGAACTGGATCCTGTGGTATTATGGAAATGCAAGTGCGCAGAGTTTCCAGCGAGATGCTGCCTGTCTCGATGCCATCTATATAAATGCCACCCTCAATGTACGCCAGCCGAAAGAGTGCTCCAATCAGCGAGGATTTGCCAGCACCAGTGCGTCCCACAACTCCCACCTTCCAGCCTGGCTCAATAATCAAGCTGAGATGCTTGAGGACGGGAGCACTATTGGGATCATAACGTAAACTCATGTTGCTGAATTCTACCTTTCCGTGCGGCGGCCACTGTTGAATGGGTTCATTATTATCACAGGTCGTTCCCTCCTGTTCAAGCTCCGTGTACTCCAGCACTCGCTCCACGCTAGTCATTTGTTGCATTGATTCTGCCACCATTCGCACCCAGTACTGCACCATGCCCGTGAGAAGAATCGCCTGTGAGATGGCCAGGCCGACATTGCCGCTGTATGTGACTGCAATTTAAAGAATTAATTAGTCATTCGGTATTTTAGCTTGATTCTTGGCTCACCTTCTCTGGAGATAATAAAGCTAAATGTGACTGCCGTTAGAAAGATACAGTTAATGCCATCCGCCCAAAATCCAAGAGCCGAACTTGTTGCTTCTGCCAGCTGCCAGGCGCCACTGTGCACATCCTGCAGCAGATCGAATTCCTTGGCGACCACAGCCTGTAGCTTACGAGAGCGTATTATCGCAAGCCCGGATAAAGTCGTGGTCAGGTGTGAGACGACGGGGCTGCGGCAAATTCCTTCCATACGCTTAATATCCTGTGAAGGTCGCAGATATAGCTTCAGTACGAGCACATCGAGGAAACCCACAACTACAACCGCTGGGAATAGCATTGGATTTACGACCACAATCACAGCCAATATTCCACAGATAACCAGGCCGTGCTGTACGAATTCCAACATATTTCGAGGTAGCCACTCGTCCATGGTGCTGACATCCTTGGAGAACCGATTGAGAATCCGACCTGATGTGTTGTTGTGAAAAAATCGCATTGACGCGTGTAACACACATCGGAACATGCGATCATGCAAGACCTTGGAGGCGTGCATGCATGTCTTTAAAAAGAGGAATCCACGGAAGGTGGTCATAATCACCACTCCAACGATGAGAATACCATAAATATACATGCACTCGTAGGTGGTGAAGAGGGTGAATCCACCCTGAGATCGCAGGCGCTCCTGCTGCGTCCAGATATTGGAAAAGTAATCAGAGCCGCTGCACACTACCTGAGACAGCAGCATAATGCACATCATGAAGCTACATCCCAACAGGGAGCTGCCCGCCTGGAAGTACTCGAACCACACACTTGCTGATACGCCTCCCGTTGCTTGAGTCTCAGCCAAGCCATTATGCCCTTGGTCAACTTTGTGCTGAACGGCAGCTGTGGACTGCAAATATGAATCAATGAAATGTGGTATAAGTAAAATGGTATCCGAGGAGACAACCTTTTGAGTTTCATGTATAACTTGCAGTTTACAATCTATTAAGTGAATAAGAGATCTAAAATTAAAAACTGCTATTAAACAAACATGTATTTATAATCTAATCACAAAGGAGTTTATTTGATTATGTGCAATGGCAGCTGGCTCAGTCAGTCCGAAGATTGAGATTAAACCCACAATTTCAAGATGATATATATAGCGTTGTTGTGAAGAGTCGGCTACTTTCGATAGCAGAGTTTAAACTTGCTTTATTTCAGATAAGATAAGACTCAACGGAAAACTAACCTTCCTCAAAGAAACCAAAAGTAGTCAAATGGCAAATTCGGAAGTCTGACAAAGGAACTAGATGTTCTAAGTCATCATATAAGTTTAGCTCACCAATTTTTCGCACTGATTGTTTTCACTTTGACTCTGCTTTCTTAATGGTTGCATGCTAATGTCACCTTCAGCCTCCTCATCTTCGTCCTGATCTTCGATTTCATTTAACTGTATTGGTGGTATATCGTGTTTAAGAGCCTCCACTTCGTTGGGACCATCAAGCAGTTTGGCAAAATCCATGTCCATGCCGACGATGTCCTGATACGTACCCTGAGCCAAGACAAGACCCTTTTCGACAATTACAATCCAATCAGCCTCGGACAGAAAGTGCACTTGATGGGTGACCAGAACTCGCGTGGCCTTCTCCCGAGCCAGTCGTCCACGTGGTCCAATGATCTCATCGAAGAGGTGACGTCCAACATGAGCGTCCACAGCGCTCAATGGATCATCCAGCAAGTAAATTGATGCAGGCTTGTAAACCGCTCGCGCCAAGTTAATGCGCGCTCGCTGACCACCGGACAAGGAAGCTCCTCGCTCTCCTAAAATGGTGTGATCAGCTGTGCCCAGCTGCTGAAAGTCGGTGATGAGAGCACACGATTTGGTTACCTCCAAGTAGCGTTTTTGATCGTACTCCTCACCAAAGAGAATGTTATTCCGAACGCTGCCTGTGAAGAGCCAGGGCTCCTGTGACGCATATGATATCGTGTCGCTTATAAAAATGCCACCATCACTGATGGGCAACTCACCCATCAATAGCTGGAGCAAAGAACTCTTGCCTGATCCAACTGGACCAATGATGGCGCAAAGCTGTCCTTTTTTTATCTGTAGACTTAAATTTTTAAGTGTTCCTTGAGGTTTTTCCTTGTCCCAGTTGGCATTAATGTCATTTAATGCAATAGCCTGTGTACCTTCACTATTCTTCTGAAGAAATTGTATTTTCTCCTCACGTTCCTCCTGTTGCAAAAACTGCTGAATGCGAGTAAGTGAGACCAATGCCTCCGCAGCCAAGTTGACAGCCAGGGGATAGTAAACAGCTGCTACTAGTTGTAGTATATTGTAGTAAATTACCACGGAGAAAACAAACTCAGCAGTGATGCCTCGGCCCATGAGAGCAGCAGCTGCTAGAGTGATAAATAATGTGGTGCGCTGTATGAAGAATCTGGTCGTGCGCTGGAATCCGTACAGATAGTTGGCGTATCGAAGTTGTTTGATCTCGCGACGTCGAGCTTCTGATACAACGACCAGGAAGGAGTCCTCCCAGGCATACATTTTTATAACCTGAATTCCCTTCATAAGTTCATTCATGATTCCTACGCGCACATCCGTTCGCTCTGCAATCCGTTTCCGTAGGGCTGAGGTCAGTTTGCTAAGTGCCGTCTGCACGGGCACAGTTTTTAGTAGTAGTCCAACGACTCCAATAAGAGCGGGGAGACCAATTTGCAACCATATAATGTAACAAGTGATTACTGAATGGATGGGCAAGATCCAGATATAATGCGTGAACACTAGAGCAAAGTCCAGTCGGCTAACATCATTTGACATGAGGTTTATCAGATGACCGGCCGAGGTGGATCCCACCGATCGCATGGACAGGCGTAATGTCTTTCGATAGACCAACGAGCAGCAGGCAATCCTCATTCGAGCACCCATCAGACGTTGACGCAGATACAGGTGGTGCCACAGAAAGCAAGCTATGAAATTTACAGCCACCAACATGCCACCAAGTCCATAGACATTGTTCCAAATGTCAAAACTTGGTTTTGATGCCGCAGAGGCAGCAGCTTTGTCCAGTGAATTGGATGAGTTGTCTATATCAAAAATTAAACAAATATGTTAGTTTTCGAACAATCGTAATAAATGTCTTATTCTTTCTGTAATCAAATTGATAACAGATAATTTTCCAACAATCATTGCCAAAGAAACCATATAAGTTTTTTATAAACGCACTTATTGTTTTTCTAAAATAACAATGAAATAAATATACTGGGTTGCTACTGATAACGTTTTGCATTAATGCTTATTGCATTATAAAGATTGTAATCGAGGAATTAGATATAAAAAAAAAATAAAGCATTTTAATATTTTTATCTGAAGATGTACATAGTTTTGATACGACTTTTTTACTACCTTCTTTTGCCTCAAACCTACAGATTGAATTACAAGCATGACTTTATTAACTCACCTTCTGAATATAAATATAAACCTAATAGATAAACTTGTATACACTACTTACCATCCGGAGACGTGATATTAAGTACACTAGACAGCCCACTGACTTTCAAAGCTGCATGCTGCAGCTGCATCAAAAGTTGAGCTAAAATTGCAGCTGTTAACATTCTACAAGATGCGTTGCCTTTAATTATCTCTGCAGCTTTGATTAAAATGTGTAACTTACTTGAGTGCAATAAAAATAACGCATAAGACTCCATTTATAATAAAGGGACTCCAAAAGCATCTAATTAAGGCATTTCGCAGGTTCGGCTTACGCGACTTATTTCGAGCACTCGCCAGCTCTTTTTTCCACTCACTTGCATAGACATCAAGTTGTTAAAACCTTTAAATAGGACAACCATCAAAATACTCACTGATACAAACGATTCCCTAAGTGCTCTGAGCGATCATCTTTAAGGCACTCCGTTAGATCAAGTGCATTAAGACCATGCCGCGATCCACGAAACAACAATGGCACGGCCCATGCAAATATTAGACGAGATATAAAGCCCGCCTCTTCGCATGGATTTTTGCGATTAGGTTTGGTGCTACTATCCATTTTATTATAAGTTAACGCGAATCTGCGCTAACATCCGATCGGTTGGTGCGCGCCGAGTAAAATGCGGTCTGATTTTATTAGAAAAACGCGATAGCATTATCTTATCATACTTGCTGAATACGAAAATTCTACAATCTCTTTGCCTTAAATGCAATTTTTTGCAATCTCACCACATAATCTTCGAAGCACTAAAACTTACTCTTCATAAAGAGCATGAAAGCAATAAAGAGACCGAGAAAAACACTGAATCACTATCTCCCACACAGTTTCGCTCCCTAAATTATGGTTGCATTTGGTTTTGATTCAGCAAATAGATGCTGTCATATTAATTACAGAGCTTCAAGGTGTAAAGTAGCCGAGAGCACAGTACTGTGCAGCAGCGAGACTTCGACTGAAATATATTTGTTTGCTTGGCTGGGAAATATAAATTATATATGGTGCCTATAAATATTTGTACAGCGCACAATCAGTGAGCGTAAATATACGGAGAATGCTCTCTTATATTGAATATATGAGTTAATAGATACAATTATTTAATTTGATTAACCGAGCAAAATATGCATCTCCACATTGTGAAATAGTACTCAATCTAACAAGAGAGGTATAAAATACGAATTCTCTATCTAAACTACGATAAGACTCATTAAAGATTGTTTTTTTTTAGCGAAAGAGCAACATCTCAATCATATCAAATATAAAGAGCCGCCTGTTGGGCGATTACAAATGATTCACGTTCAATGTTCAGAGACGTAATGATAGATAACACAGCGAACAAGTTATAAAAAGATTATATTAAATTTAATTCCATAATTACATCAACGAACTGTTTAAGAAAACAACGCCCACAAGATGCGATACAGGAAAAACAACACACACAAAATCAGAATTCCAGCAGGGGCAAAGCCACACGAACAGTGCCCAAAGCACAGTGCAATTGCCATCAGAAAAAGTGAGGGTATAGAAGCAAGTGGACGTAGACTGACGCGAGGGGGTAGCTGCTGCTCATACAACTTTACAATTCCGCTACTCTTTTCAAACCACTTTTCCGTCATCGGCGGGCACAGCATTTGTCGTGTCAGCTTTCCAACAAAGTCAGCACGTTCGTAGGAGGCTTCCAAGCGGCTGCCATACTAAGTGGATATCAAATAAAATCATTATTAACTATGTCAAAATGTTTATTTGTGTGTTGAACACTCACTCTTATGTTGATGGTCTCTGATACGTTGTGCAGCATTTTCACTAACAGCTTAATCTCATTGCTCTTTATGTGCAACAGCGCAGGATCGACGAAGTCCTCCAAGTTTGATGCATTTATCGACATTTGCATTGGTGTCAATTTTGAATAGTTTATACTATTGTTTGAATCAAAAAAGCTAAAGTTTGCCGATGAATCCAAGGCCGGCGGACTGGACTCCGTTGTCAACGATTCATGCATGGACAAAGTCTCCAGATTGACCTTGGGGTTTGCATTGCAAATATTGCATTATTTCAGATATACTATCACAGTGTAAAGCAACTTACATCAAAAGTCCGACAGAAGTTGTATACACACTGACGCAAAATCTCTGGTATACGACTTATATCACGTAGTGTTAACTCGTCTTGTGATAATTCTCCTGTAAACTTTTTAAAGAGATTTTTAAGAAAACCCTCCGACCGTTGACGTTCCGAAATTTCATTGCGGAGCGCACTTATATTCGTTAGAACAGAATTTCGCGCCGTGTTGATGACGCACACAAAATGTTTAATTTGCATATGCATGGGTTCACTAAATAGCTTTGGTAAGTCAGAGCTAAACGATGGATGCCACTGGGAATTGAACGAGTTGTGGTGGGATTTGCTGCAATTGTTAAATCAAAATTTATGAAGATAACTGAGATGTCATGGCAAAAATCGAGAATCGTAGGTCGACAATATCATAGCACATCGAAAGTTAATATTTACATTAGTGGATTACTCTAGTTTCTAAAAAATATAAGAAAATAATTAAGTAGATCTGGGTTCAAACATACTTCAAAATATTAACATGACGCTGTGGCGAGTCAACACCATAGTTATGGCCGGTTTGCATTCGCTCAAAGCGCTGCACACGCTGAATTAAATCATGCTGTGCCAATGTCTTGGCCAGTCGATGCAACATGTACGCATTGCGATTAACAGTATAATCTAGGCGCTCAAAGCGCGGCAGCAACAACATTAAGATGTGCGTGTAAACACTCAAATTGTCCATGATAAATCCGTCGAACGCGTTCGTAATAGGTGGCTCATATAAAATGCCCACGCTGCAGAATAAAATTATTTATAGAACACGCAAATCTTTAAATATTCGAGTGTAACTTACGTCCTGTGCTTTTGCGAAGCCAAAGTGTAGCGCCAGGGCTGTATGTAGCTCAGCCATAGCTCCAGCACAACGATAAAAGAGGAGTCTAGCGGCCATCGGTCGATGAGACTGCAGAGGAAGCCATAAATACTGACCTTGACCATAGCCAGAGATGGTTTTCGGAGTGCACACAGCGGACTGTGATCTACATGCGCTGCATTGGCAAATAAATGAATTTGCTTTACGAGCATGCGCACTCCTCGGACGAAATCAGTGCTGGGCAGATGATGTGCCGACCCAATGTCATAGTGCAGCCAGATGTCCACAAAAAAATGCAGCACCGACTCGGTGCGCCAAACGTGGGCACGGCATGTAGCTCCACTGCTGTCCGCTGATTGAGGTGAGGAGTTGCCGCTGACAGCACCGCTAGCATTGCCGTTGCGATACGAGCTTGGTAGCTTAAGATAACGCAGCTTACGCTGCGGCTGCAACGCCTGAACGGGCATCTGTTGCGGTGCCTTTACGCTGTTGGAGAAATTGGCCGGCTCGATAAGTGCGTCCGGATACTGTGGCAGAAAGTTGTCCAGGTACTCGGAGGCCAGGTACTGATAAATAGTTTTTGTGCACTCGTTGTGTATCTGCATCGCAATGGCGTTGATTGTTTGGAGTGGTTTCAACGCGTACAGGGCAAAGTGAAATACATAAAAGTCGAAGGCATTGAGGGACAGCGTGCTCACTTGATGCTTGAGCATATCGATGTTGATCAAATCCGCATAGAACATTGGACCTTCCTGCAGCATGTCAATGAATTTGCGCTGCAAAGAACAATAGAACGGTTATTTAATAGTGTGAAGGCTAATATCGTCAGCATCTCAGACTTTTACTCACCGGCAGTAAATGAATATCAATATCGAATTTTGTTGTGTCGTTCAAGAGCCGGTGACAGACGTGCATCCAGATGCCGTTGACGCCAAAGAAATGCTGCAGTCTGTTGAAAGAAAGCGATGCATTCTCCATGGTCGTTATCCGCAGACCCCAACCCAAGGGGTCGCCATTAATGCCGAATATGGAATGTACTATGAGCGGATAAAATTCCTGGATTTGCCGCACAGTGCAACGCTCAAACAAGATCTCCAGCTGTTGCAGCTTATCCAGCAACGGTAAGCGGAGCACTGACAATATATTACTCTATGAGAAGTATTTATTAATCATATTATTTCTACTATAACGTCTGTAAAAGTATAAATACTTACATATACATTTTCTGGCGGCATGGGCTGATACATGTTGATGCCGCTTTGGGTGACTCTCAAACTGTGTTTGGATTACCAGACAATGTGTTGCCACCTTGTGGTTGTTATCGATTATTTATTTGCCTGCTTTTTACACATACGGTCACACAGACCGCTTCTGTAGCCGGCTTTTGTTTTGGTCATTTTTGACGGTGTGCATTTTAGTTTGTGAAATTTCTGAGCTTTAAAATGAAACGGCGAAGCCAAACGCAGGCACAGGCCGCCAAAGAGGCCAACAAGAAGCCCAAGGAAAAAGCAGGTGCTCTCACCTTGGCCCAATTCAGCTCTGATGTCATTTGGCAGGTGGGTGCTCTGCTAACCCAAACGTTTACAAACTCAAGTCAACAATTCATATTTTTTAGCTATCATCGCAGTACTGGTCACCGGAGTCCAAGTCCGAACATTTGCCATACAATGCGGACATCATCGAGACAATATACGCCGATGAGATAACGAGCGAAAAGAACAGCGCTCGTCGCATTAATATGCTGGAATTTAGTCAGTACCTGGAGCAGTATTTGTGGCCCAACTACAAGCGAGAGACGGCGACTCACGCGCATCTCATGTCCATAGTGATCATGTCAAACGAGAAGTTCCGCGAACGCGTTGCGGTTTGGAATGTATTTGAGCAGTTGCCAGAACAGTATTCAGCATTTTTTCGCCACGTGCTGAACTCTTGCTTGCCGGATCAGGCAAAAAAGAAGACCAATAGCACGCTGCGGGAGCGAACTGCGCTGCTCATGTTCCTGAATCACTGTTTCAACAGTATGGAAATCGAGCTGTGCCGCGAGCAGGCCAAGCGCCTAGTCTCGCTCTCCATGTGGCACTGCCTGCAGCCGCGTAAGTAGGAGTGTTTCAGATAAGACTGAAAGATACACTGCATTGCACACAAAGACAACTCACACGCTATTAAATCTTCGAAGGGTGTAGAAAAAAGTCTCTTGAATAACTTACATTTTTCCAACGGCCATAACAAACTAAATGGTTTATTTAATTACTTGAATATTAATCGTTATAAAATGATATAAATATGTGAACCACGAGTCACTGCGGAAAATGTGTATAATATTTATATATCATATCAGCCACGTAGATAGGGTATATAGTGCTTAATATTTTGTGAAAATTATATTAACAATTAATTTAAGGTTAATAAAGTCTGATTTAAGTTTTTTTTAAATTATTTTTTTTAGGTCGTCGCGAGCAGGAGTTGCGGGAGGTACCTGAATGGCGGAAATACTGGAAGCGCCTGCAGAAAAAGGAGAAAGATAACGCCAAGCCGGATTTAATGTGGGAACGTCACTTTATGCAAAACCTCATCATTGATTTTCTGAACATACTGGAACGCATTCCAGCTGAAGGCGAACTCAACAGTAACGTGGTGCACTACTGCGAACGCTTTTTGGAGTTCATTATCGATCTCGAGGCGCTGTTGCCCACGCGTCGCTTCTTTAACACTGTGCTCGATGATTGTCATCTAATTGTGCGCGCTCTGATGAGTCCGCTGGTGCAGCGCGAGGAGGGAAAACTGTTTGGTCAGGTATGTTGTCAGACTTTTGTTTGTTTAATTCGTTCGGTCATAAATTAGTTGGATTTTAAGTACAAATTCCAATGTTTAACATTGTTAAACTACAAAAACACTTAGCATAGCTACGAGTAGATCTTACAATTAGTTGATACCATAAGCCCCTTGCTCAACTATATCTTGACATATGCTCATTTTGAGTGTAATATATTGGACGGTCTCAATAGTCATTGCCGTTCATATAGTGCAGCTCATCGCCCCAATCGTTCGTTGATGGAGGCTCATTGTAGCAACATGACTTCTTCAGCAGAAAGGTGACATGACGCTGCCGCAGCACACAGATATATAGCAGCAGTGGTGCCTGGAACGCATTCACTGCGATGTGCGCATAGAGTAGGCCGTCCAGGGCCAGCCAGGACATGGTGAGGAAGAGCCAGGCAAACGACATGACCAACAGCATCAGCGCGAACATGATGAAGCTGCGAAACCATAAAAGATTAATTACAAACATGCTGAAAACATGTCCATGCATCATCACTTACTTCGCCTTCAGCTTGTGCGCTATGCGTCCGTAGACAGTGCGTCTATTAATCAGTTTCTGTGTGGTCACATAGAAAAATATGTTTATGATGATGGTGCATGCAATGGGTGCAAAAAATATGCATATGCCCAGCCAGCCAATTGTCTGCTGTTCTCCCCGCATATTCTCCTTCTTGTACGAGTCCGCGTCCAAGAAGAAATGGGCAAAGACCGCCAGCGCAGCCATCGTAGCGGTGCAGCCCCAAGCATAGGCCGAATAGTAGCAATATTTGCGACCATCTGTGACGCGTAGAAAGACATTCCGCGACCGAAACGTTTTCCATATGTAATAGCCAAAACTGTTCAGCCAGAAGAATGCAGCCAGCAGACTGAAACACAGTATAATGTCTGCCACAATGAAGCTGACATGATTGGTAAAATCCGTAAATATGCAGACAAGATCCGCAGCCTGGCTGACCATTAAGCACATGGCAATTGTCGTCACTATATTTCCAACCAGATCTCTGCTAAAAAAAAGTAAAATAAAATAAATAATAATAAGACAACTTAAAAATAAGTATAACTATGTAAACACAGACAAAGTTAAATATCTTTGACTTGCGGTCCCAGTTATTTAGCTTTTCAAATATCTTTTCCATCTCTGTTTGCATCTGTTGTATTGATGCATCAAACGATGCTCACCTTAGTGTGGGTAATATGAAGTACACGATGGCAATTATTAGTAACAAAATCAGCGATATGCCGTGGAATATGGGATTGAGTATTTTGCGCATCAAAAAGTTTGACTCGTTCCAATCGTTCTCCTTTTTGGCTAAACAGATATGGGCAAACAGGCTCTGCTTATGCTCTGGTGAAATAGCCTATGGAATACATGAGATATCAAGTTAAAATATGAACTTAAGTTTACATAAACAGTAGGCGTACCTTATCCAAGCAATATTGTCCCTGATCATAGTCATAGTAACGGGGCTGGTTGACGTCTGCTAGATCCTCGTCGTAGTCCGATTGGACTCCATGCTGCTCGTCGGCATCGCTCTTCGCATTAGTGTAATGTCTCAGTTTGCCATCGTCCAGGAGCACCAGTTTGTCGTAGCTCTGCATCAGAAAGGGATAGATAAAAACATTTGCAATTGTGATGGCATTTGGTGATACTCACCCCGGCATAGTCCAACACAGGCCACATCTGTTTAATACCACAGTTGGGCACTCCTATGACGAACTTGAAATTCGCCACTGGTCTGTTCTGATCGCCGCTGTAGCTGGTAAACATGGGCTGAAAATAGTCTGTAAAGAGCATATTTGGAACAATAATGCATTTGTGTGAGATCACTTCAATTGACGGAGAGAATCAAACAATGCCCAGCAGCAGCGAACAAAGCCAATCATAAAACATCACTCCAAGTCTATAAATATTAACAATGCACGACCAGAACGGAAGCAACGTTCTGATGCATCACAAATCCAGATACAGATACGGATTCATCACATACCAATCCCATTCAGCAATTTCTGCTCTGAAATTTTGCAGTCTCTGCGAATTGTGTTAATTTCGTGTTTGAATTGTTATGTTTGCTGCTAAAAACTGTTGGAAAAGTATAGTGATTCATTGGCATTTACATCATACTTATGATTCAACTATTTCTCTAATTGTCATTTAGATGAGTCTGTTTGTGAGCTAATATTATGTTAATATCTTAATCAGTCATTAGGGCCTTAACACTGTCGACTTAAAAATCTCTCAATTGATACCAATAAATACACAAATATTTGATTCATAATTTTTTATCAAGTCAAAGTTATCTTTATTAAATTTAATTTTGATGATTAACAAACAATGGCAATTGTTAAATAATTTGCACAATAATTTATCAGGCTGATTAAAATAGTTTTTATATAAATAATTGAATACAAGTTAGCATATATTTTTCTTTGCTCATCTAAAACTAGAATTTAGTGAACAATTTTGCTCAAATAACTTTGACACGAATCTAATAAATATTTAATGGATTTGTTTGAAGACTGTTGCCATATGGAACCAAAAAAATATGTGCCATTCACCCCTAGGCGGCACTAAGTGCTAAGTGTCTGCTGGATGAAGAATTCCCGCACACTTTCCCCACATAAATCATAAATCATGATGACTCTGTTTGTTTTTAAAACAATGAAGGGAATTTTTCGGCAGCAGCCCCAATGATTGCCAGTAAATGGGCCATTAAATGTTGGGCATATGTTGCATGCCAAGAGTCAAAAATCCAATAAAGTTGAATGGCCAAGCCAAGCCGGCTGTGGCCGAGTTCGGCTATTTGTGCGATTGTCGTTGCCAATGGCAACGGTCTTGTTTTGGTGTAGTGCAGCAATTTGTGGACCTGTTTAAGCTTACCAGTTTGGTTAACCTGCTGACACGTATTGTTCACGTGTATCTCGAACTTCTCACAGCACTTGTTTACCAGAACTAGACTGGGATCATGGACTGCCGGCACAGGCGCCTGCGTTGAACTGTTGGTGGCCGCCACATGAGCGGTGATGGCATCGGTTTGCAGTGTGGCCAGCAGTGTCAGCAGAAGGCAGCTGCCTCTGCCCAGGTATGCCAAAATTTGCGCGCCAAGCGTTTTTACGAGCATCTCGTACGACAACACTGCTATAACTACAGAAACACCTAAAGCTACAGATACACCTACAGATTCAGATACACGTTCTCGTAGCTGTAGTCGTAATCGAATGCGTCATCAAAGCAATGTCTGATGCCGGCTTTGAGCCAAGATCATGACTTGCATGCCATAAACTAAAGCAGCCAGACAAGCGATAGTTTTTTTTATTTTTCTTTTATGGAGAGTTTAACACAATCGCAGATTCAAACACAATGTTACAACTATAGCTGGGAGTATAAGATCGTATCACACAATCCACAAAATATACACCACACAAAATTTCTTATTTGCTAAACAATTTTTGTTGTTTGCATTTTCATGCAGTCAGCGCACAAATTCCAAAAGACAACGAACCGCTTCGACCGACAACTGACTGAGAATGAGGCCCAGACTGAGAATGCGAATGAGTCTCGGCTGCTCTCTCTCCCCTCTCTCTCTCGCTCACTCTCACAAACTCTCCCTCGCTCCGTGTCTGACTCTGACTGACTGGCGCTCTTAACTTCTAGTTACTAGCGGAAACAGAACCAGAGAGCAGCAGCGGCTGTTGGCATTGGCTAAGTGTAGAGTTCCATTCGCCTGCCTTTTCTCTTTGGCTTCTTCTCTACAGGCAGAAGCAACCACCAAGTCAAACAAAGCGTTGAAGCAGGGCTTTGAGGCGAACACTCTCACATTCCTGCCTACATACATACATATATCAGCAGTGTTTTTTTTCCTCTTCTTTTTTGTTTAAATTGAACGACGGAAATTATCAATTGGAGCAAAACAGGCGACTCAAAGAACCGGCAAAGCCGGGTGTGCCTGTCTGTGTACTGTATATATTTTATATACACACATATATATATATATATGTGTGTATATTTGTGTGTATGCTTCGTTGTTTGTTGTTTGTCTGGCCGTGTGATGATGTGATAAGACACCAAAGTACTTTGTCTACTGCGCTCGTCTTTCCATCCCGGCAAGTCGCAACGGCTACGGCAATTGCATCTGCAACTTCAACTGCAGCAACCCCTCGCAGCAATTTAAAACGCGTGCCTTGTCTTTCACTGTGCCCCACTTGTCAGCACTTGGCAGCAGAGTAGGAGCAGGGCCTCTTCTCTTCATAGGCGAATCCCTCGTCATTTCACACCTACACACATCTATGCATATATTGAATGTATATTAAGAATATCTTTGATTTCGAGATATTAAAAAAATGACTTTAAAAATGTTAACCCAACGTACATATGTATAGTAAATTCTACATTTTTTTAAATAAGTTTTTTTTGTATCTACATTGTAACCAGTTTCAAATTTCCGCCACACTGATTACCCTTCGACCAGCCCAATAAGGACTTCCGTCTGTTATGGGCAAAGCGTTTTTTGCTGTCATGTTGTAGCTCATTTAATTAATGTTCTCGCATGGTCACTCTCCCTCCCTCTCTCTGTCTCTGATTGCCAAGTTAGGTCTGTCAACTTGTAGACTTTTCAAATACGAGCACACTGCCTAAACTGATGACGTTTCAACCTTAAGCGACTGTCAGAAACTGGCTCTTAGCTTAGCAAGTGCTCGCTAGCATCATGCTACCTGTGCTGCGGGCCAAAGAGAGCATTATTTCTGTGTGTGTGTGTGTGTTTGTAGAATTTGAAATACAGGTAGTTGCAGTAAAAAAATATATGTTCCATTCAATGCACGCGGTGCGGAGGAGTACAGGAGCGGTTCAGTAAAATCAAGTTTTTACTGAAAATATTGTGTTTTAAATTATTTACAGACTTTTTTAGGAGCAATCAGCAAGTCAAACCGCAAATTGCTTTTGCTACATTCGTTTATAGTTTAGACAATTTTACGTACTTTAATGGCAGTAGATGGAATACATAACTATTTTATAGTTCAACAAATCAATTTCAATCTCTATCTGAAAGCTTATCGTTAATATTATTATTGTTTTAATAAACTGAGAAAAACACTTGATTTCGGCAAACGGGATTTATTATGATTTTACGATTTTATTTAATCATTTTTTCACTTTAGCTTTTGGATATGCTGAAATTCTACACATGCTTCGAGATCAACGATGTGACGGGCAACTCTCTGACCGATCATGACATGACGCAGCTGCACTATAAGAAGATCACGTCGTTGCAACGTGCTGTTTTTGCCAAGTTCTCCACCCTGCGCGTTTTTTCCTTGTCGAACGTGGCAACTGTAGACAATCGCTATTCTTTGCAGAAGCATTTCGGTGCTCTGGATGCGGAGGGGCTCAAACAGATTGCCACATTTCTTAATCTGGTGCCCGATGAGGCGGTCGAGCCATTCCAATGGCATCGCTTGGATGAAGAGTTTCTGCGTGAGTTGCTCATTACGCGACATGAGAAACGCTGCTCACAGCTGGAGGCGCTCAACGAAATGCCACTGTACCCCACGGAGCAGATCATTTGGGATGAGAATGTGGTGCCATCGGAATACTACACGGGGGACACTTGTTTGGCCCTGCCAAAACTGAACTTGCAGTTCCTCACGCTGCATGATTATTTGCTGCGTAATTTTAACCTATTCCGGCTAGAGTCCACATACGAGATACGTCAGGACATCGAGGATGCCGTCAGTCGTATGCTGCCCTGGCAGTCGGAGGACGGTGACGTCGTCTTTGGTGGCTGGGCACGCATGGCGTTGCCCATTGCCAGCTTCGCTGTTGTCGAAGTGGCCAAGCCGCATCTGGGCGAGAAGAAGCCGTCGCGCGTGCGCGCCGATGTGGGTGTGACGCTCTCAGTACGTCGTGAGATTAAGGACGAGTGGGAGAACCTGCGCAAACACGACGTCTGCTTTCTGATCACAGTGAAACCCACACAGCCCTATGGCACCAAGTACAATCATAGAGAGCCATTCATACCGCAGGTTGGCTTAGTCAGCGTGCGCGGTTGCGAGGTGGAGGGAATGCTGGATCCCAATGGCCGTGTCATCGAGGACGGACCAGAACCAAGACCGATGCTTCCGGGTGAGCAGCGGAGCTATCGTGTGTGGCTTGACTCGAATCAGTATCGCATGGACATGGATGACTTGCAGGAGGTAAGTGTCATCATAATTTTGTGGCATGTGTGAATCTAATCATTAATCCTCCATTAAAAGGGCGCTGACGATGTCTACGAGAGTTTCAACATTTTGATGCGACGCAAGCCCAAGGAAAATAATTTCAAAGCAGTGTTGGAAACCATTCGTCATTTAATGAATACGGAATGTGTTGTGCCACCTTGGCTACATGACATACTCCTTGGGTACGGTGATCCGGCATCGGCGCATTACAGCAACATGCCCAATCAGGAGCGTTGCCTTGAGTTCAATGACACGTTCCTTGACTACGAGCACTTAGAAGCCAGTTTTCCTAACTATGAACTGAAATGTGCGCAGGCAGAGGACAAAAGAGAGCCGCCCTATCGCCTCATCTTTGAGGATGTGGCCGAACAGCGAGACAGTGATACGGAGGAGATGCAGACAGAACAGCCAGCTGTATCCAAATCCATTAAAGTGCAGCCATATAAGTACGAGGCAAGAGGTCCATACCCCAGTGACAAGCCGAAACAGTGAGTACCAAAAGCGAAACTTAATTATTTAAAATTTCTCATTACATTTTCTTTTCTTAGAAACTGCATACGCTTCACACCGACGCAGATCGAGGCTATACGCGCTGGCATGCAGCCTGGTCTCACTCTGGTGGTGGGTCCACCCGGCACGGGTAAAACTGATGTTGCCGTGCAAATCATATCGAATATCTATCATAATCATCCCAGTCAGCGCACGCTGATTGTGACTCACTCAAATCAGGCGTTGAATCAGCTTTTTGAAAAGATCATGGCTCTGGATATTGACGAACGGCATCTGTTGCGTCTGGGTCATGGTGAAGAGGCACTAGAAACGGAAAAGGACTATAGCCGATATGGTCGCGTCAACTATGTGCTGGCAAAGCGCATGGATTTGCTCAATCAAGTGCAGAGGCTGCAGGAGGCAGTCGGTGTGAGTGGCGACAATGCCTACACTTGCGAGACAGCAGGCTACTTCTACCTGTATAATGTAATGGCCCGTTGGGAGAAGTTCCAAAGCCAGATGGACGTACATAGTGCTGAGACTGATATGGACAAGCTCTCTTCGGTATTTGAAGCTGAGTTTCCCTTTAGCAAATTCTTTTCGGATGCGCCGCAGCCACTTTTCAAGGGCGACAGCTTTGAGGATATCATGAGCATAGCACAATCAAACTTTCGCTACATATCTGACATATTCACGGAGCTTGAGGAATTTCGGGCATTTGAGCTGCTGCGCACGGGCCTGGATCGCTCCAAATATTTGTTAGTTAAGGAGGCCAAGATCATTGCGATGACCTGCACACACGCGGCGCTCAAGCGCAAGGAGCTGGTGAATCTGGGCTTTCGCTATGACAACATACTAATGGAGGAGTCAGCTCAGATATTAGAGATTGAGACTTTTATACCGCTGCTGTTGCAAAATCCGCTGGACGGTCTAAATCGATTGAAGCGGTGGATCATGATTGGTGATCATCACCAGCTGCCGCCTGTCATCAAAAACATGGCATTCCAGAAGTACTCGAATATGGAGCAGAGTCTTTTTACGCGTCTGGTGCGTCTTGGCGTGCCCACTGTTGATTTGGACGGTCAGGGACGTGCGCGTTCCAGCATATGTACGCTGTACAAGTGGCGCTACAAGAAACTGGCCGACCTGCAGCACATCTTTGAGCGTGACGAGTATAAGAAAGCCAACGCAGGATTAGCCTACGACTATCAGCTTATCAACGTTGAAGACTTCAAGGGCGTAGGTGAATCTGAGCCCAATCCGTACTTCTATCAGGTAAGCGCTGTTTTTATTTGATGTATAACATAAAACCGACATACATTTTCTCTATCAGAACCTCGCCGAGGCAGAGTATATAGTTGCTCTGTATATGTACATGCGTCTGATGGGCTATCCTGCAGCTAAGATATCAATATTGACCACTTACAACGGCCAGAAGCACCTCATTCGCGATGTTATTAATGCACGTTGCGGTAACAATCCCCTCATTGGCTGGCCGCACAAAATCACTACAGTGGACAAGTATCAGGGCCAACAGAATGACTATATACTTATCTCTCTGGTGCGCACCAAAGCTGTTGGTCATTTGCGGGATGTGCGCCGTTTAGTTGTGGCTATGAGTCGTGCTCGTCTCGGACTGTACATCTTTGGACGCGTGTCGTTGTTCAAGAACTGCTTGGAATTGCAGCAGACGTTTAAATTAGTGAGTTCATCTATTTAAATAATCGCTTGCGACTAAAGTAACCCATTATATTCTTGCAGCTGATGCAGCGACCACTGAGTCTTCGACTTGTGCCAGCAGATGTATACCCAACAGAGCGCCTGACTAGCAACCCAGCCCCAGACAATACAAGTAAAGCCATTGAAAATATGACAGAGATGACTCAGTTTGTCTATGAGCTGTACATGACTAAAATGGAACAGTTAAAGGACACCCTACCCACTGAGGAAGAGCTGCTTGCTCTGCGCAGTCAATTGCCGAGCGAAGATGATGATGATGATGAGAATGACATTGCAGTCGCAGCAGAGTCCACCGATGAGCCGCCGCAGAAGCGAGTAACAAAGGAAACTAAAACAAAAAAGACGCCTGAAGCCTTTAAGCCAACGCTTATACAAAATGAGATTAATGTGGATGAGCCCGAGATGGAGCATCAACCAGAACAGCCAGCTGCAGTAGAAGCTGAAGTTGAACCCGTTGCCGAGAATCCGACTAAGCAGTCAACCACAGAGAACACTCAGGAGTCTTAGCTGGTTGCTCAGTCCTTTTAATTCCACTAATTTCTAACAATTCATTTAAATCGATAAATACAAACAAAGACACAATCAGTGACAGTCTACTTCTTTGGTGCTGTAATCCCCTCGAGCTGTGCCTTGAGCTGGGCATTGGTCTTCTTAAGGAATGTAATCTCCTCGGTGAACTTCTTCTCCTCAGAGGCGCGTAGTTCGGCATTGCGACGTTCGGCCTGCTCCTGCTTCATTTTCATATCAGCAATGATTTCCTCGAGTGCCTCCTTATCCGACTCCAAAGTTTTAACCCGATCACGTAACATTTCCTTCTCCTCATGGGCCTGCAGGGCCTTACGCATCCCAAATGCCACCGAGCTGCAGTACAATGTCTCATAGGCCTCCATGGACATGGCGATCTCGTCGCGAATGCGCAGCAAAAGCAATCCGCGCTCCGAGCAATTGATTGTCACCTGGCGTATAATCTCATCTGTAATAAAACAATTGAAAAATCTTTGGGACTACTGAACGAAGTGGAAGCTCACCAAAACACTGTGAGTAGAGCTCCCGGCGTACGGGACAAATTCCCGTCTCGCGTGCCTGTGTTTGCTGCAGGCGTGTGTCCAGCATCTCCTGCAAATTGATGACATCTTGGCGTGTGGCCGGCGTGCTGGATACTGATTGCTGCCACAATTGCCCATCCTCCTCCCAACAGCGTGGTGGCAATATCGAGTTTAATATTTCCTCAGTCTCTTTTTTGGTATCTAACAACGCACCGGCCGTTTGGGGACGTTTCCTTTCTAGCTCCGTCAGCGGAGCACCCTTCTTATCCGGATGCTTGACAACGAGCACCGGATTATTATAGCGGACCAATGTTTGAAATTGGCCCACACTAGCTATCTCCATATCATCCATATTGCTGAATTTATATTTTGTACGCTAATAACAACTCTCAAAATTAGTAAGCTATCTTTATATTCGGGACTGTTTTTTGTATGTAGATGTTTTCGAAGTGTGTAACAATTTCTGTTGACTTAGAAAACTTAAATGCCTTCATTAAGAAAAAGCCCGAAGGAGCATGTTATTGTCATAGCAACGCCTCAAGCTCAGCAACGGGAAAACTCTTGTTTATCTGACAAACAAATATCAACAGGTAACAGTAAATGCAGCAAATAAATTTAAATAACAATGACTATTTTGTGTATTGAGAACACCCGAGTGTTCTTTTCCTATAAGTCACTTAATGTCCCTAAAAAACCGATTAGGATAACCAGGCATTGAGAAAAATATTTTGCCACAAGTATTTTAGAGCGAAAAGATTTTAGCCAAGACAGAAACCACCAATTAATACATTAATGTGTGTGTTTATTTGATTTTGTATTATATCGTATGTAAATGCAAACAAATGAGTTCTAATGAGTGCAATGAGCAGTTGAGGTGACTGCACAATAGTTTGTTGCACATATTCTATATTGTATTGTATTTAACTAAACTTACAAATTAGGCGTATGAGCAAGCGCGGCTAATTAAACTATAAACTTAGGACTAACAGCTAATGACCAAAATCTAACGTAATACGAATTGGAAGAGCAAATAATTTAGTCTATTTGTATGTAATATAACTTAGTAATACAGAATGTTTGGACGTTTAAACTAATATCGCTGCGTTATTCGTGTAAAGTAAACCAATAATTGCAACCATAACTAGTTGTATTCGATTAATACGCTAGACATCATCAATGTGTTCTATATATATATATATATTTATATAGAATGATATATATGTTTTGTTCATATATATTATTGTCATTATTTATGCGGGAGAAATTCCACTATGGGGCTTTTGTGTAGCTGTTTGCACGTTATAATATATATATTAATTTTGTAAGTTTTTGTTTTGTTTTCTCGTGATTAGTTGAGTTTTATATAATCGTTGGCATACAATATACTACTAAGCTATTTATATATGCTCTTTATATATATTTATGTATAAATATGCTTGTGTCTGTATATGCACTTGTATAAATATGCTTGTGTCTGTATATGCACTTGTATAAATATTTGTTGTATATACGCAAACTCGGCAAACTCAGGAAATGCAAAAGATCAGATCAGTTGAACTAAACCGTGTCTAAGGGTTCAATCTATATAGTTAGCTACTACATCATTTACAAATTTAGCTTTATAGCTGCAGGGTTGAATGCTTAAATAAGTTCGGCTACGGCATCGTCGCCATCCCGAATGGGTGCTTGGAATGTGGAGCCCGTGAACTCATACATCTGTAATAGGTAAAAATGGTTTATTATCATTACACAAGAGGTTTCTTGACGCCTACTTACGGAGGGTGCTCGATTGTTGCGAAGCGTTGCATAATCCGCAAAATCGTTGGCATGTGGATCGACGCGGGCTAACAGCAGCCCCGTGCCGCCGACGCCACCGGCACTGGCCGCACCTCCGCTACGCATGGAGATAGAGCCGGCACCGCCATTACTGCCCGAGCCGGCAGTTAAGCGATTCTGATTGTTTCGCGGCTGAATGGTGGCGTACGTGTTGTCCACCGTTTGGCCATGATGCACCTGTTCCAGCGAGCTCCGGTGATCCAAATGGCCCGGCGCATCCGAGTTGGATATATGATCCGGCTCCGAGAAGACCTGCATAGTCAGCTCCTGCTCCTCATATAGCTTAAGTTTTCTGTGAACAAATTAAATTAACAACCAAAAAGTAAAAGGAAATTCAAAGCAAACGCACTGTTCTATCCAAAGTGGATTTTCGGTTGTATTCAAGTCCTCAATGATTTGCTTTTTTATTAGTGCCTCCTTGCGTCGCGTCTCCACGGGCACTGAGAGATTCCAATGCTTCAAGCAACAGCAGAGCACTACAAAACTAATAACGCCCACAAAAAGCACAATAACCAAGGCAACCAATCCAGCAACGGCCAGGTCAAACTCATCTTGCACGATGGCTATGTAGGCGGGCACAACGTTTTCTATGGCAAAGCCAGCATAGTAATCCTTCAAGGAGAGAGGTGTGAGTAGGGATTTATATAATTAAGGCAATTTCGCAAGTGTTACTTTCAGATAATCATAGTTCCTGTCAATATCCTTAAGTATTTCATCAACTGGCGCTATTTGCTGTGTCTGCGGATCTACGGCATGGAAATACAAATCACACCAATCCATGCGAATGCGGCCAATCGAATCCAAATGGAAACGTATTTCATCTACAATTATGCGATGCTGTGTAGCGTTGCGTAGCTCAGCTATTATCTCCTCCTGCTCCTGATATACCTCCTCGGGGGGCCGTGATAATATAACCCTAACCAGTTGTGTGCCATCAAAGACCCAAATCTGAAATGTATTTAAGATTTGTATTACATTTCACAGAACAATGCTATAAATATATTATCTTATTATTCGACCTAACTTACATAGACTTTAGTGTTGGCCGAGCGCTGAGGCTCTTCCAATTCTCGCGCCACAATATCCAGCTCAAAACGATCCTGATTGTACTCTGCCATTATGGTATTGGCCGATATACGGCCGTCTTGCGATATGGCAAATGGACTGGGCACAATGGAGCCGGTGGACTTCTTGGCACCGAATTTATAAAGATTGGAGGCAACAATCATATATTCGATCTTTGCATTTTTGCCTTGATCCGCATCGCTGGCATTGACCAGCGTGATGGCCGCATTCATCTTGGCATTGGCATTGACGCCCGCATAGTAAACGGATTTCTCAAATACTGGGGCATTATCATTCACATCCAGCACAGTGATGGCCACCTTGGCCACTGTGTTGTCTCGATTGAGGTTCTTGATTGAGAACGAGGCTCGCTCCTCTACGGATATATGCAAATCCGCCTTAATGCTAGCCAATATATATAAGGTATAAGAATCAGTCTGCTCACGATCCAGACTCTTGTTCGTGAAAATATCTCCCGTGAGCTTGTCCACATAGAAGGCGCCATCCTCATTACCCAAGAGTAAATAATAGAATATGTCACGATTATGTTTGCTGCGTGATGCTGCCTGGATGTGTCCAATTTTCACATCACGTCCACTGTTCTCATTGATCGATATCTTATAGGGATTGGAGGCGTCGGGGAATTCGGGACGATTTTCATTCGCATCTACAATGCTGACAGTCAGCAGACGCAGCGACTCAAACGGCGGATTGCCAGCGTCACGTGCAACCAATATGATATCATAGCTGTGGAACATTTTAAAGAAGTTATAATTAGAATTAAAAGTTATCTAAAAATAAAAGAAGATATGCTCCAACTAATAACTATAAAAATATATGTCTCTTTGTATATAATCAAGTCGATCTTTTTTAAACTTACTTTGCGCGATTCTTGCGATTGAGCTGCTGCCTGGAGCGTAACTCGCCCGTGTTCTCATCGATTTTGAACTCTGTCGTCTGCTGGACGTTTTGACTATTGACCTGGAGGTGATAGCTAACTTTGCCAGTGCCATCAGTGTCATTGTCCAGGGCCTTGACTGTCAGCAGCAAATAATCTGCTTGCACAATATCGCCAGGTATTTCAATTGTGGCATTTGACAAAGCCGGAATCACAAATTCGGGACGATGACGATTGACACTCAAAACATTTATAATTGCCTTTGCATTGGCCTCCATGGTGCCTGATCCTTGGGTGTCACGTGCCGAGATTAGCAGCTCATAGACACCATGCTTGCCAGACAGACTTTGAGCTGGATATATAATACCAGACTGTGCGTCCAGCTTGAATAGTGCCAGATCATTACCATCCGTTATAACGTAGCGAACGTCCCCGAATAGACCCTCATCGAGATCGATAGCCTGCACCTGGAGCAGAGCAGCCGGTGGCTGATACGCTGCATTCTCCGACACTGTCGAGTTATACACAGGACGCGTAAACACGGGTGCATTATCATTGACGTCCAAAATGTTTATGTGAATCTTGAGAAGGGGGAGAACATACATTATATAATTATTTGTAACTCTTTTTTTTTATAAAAAAAATGCATTTACCGTTGCCGTCGCTGACTTTTGCACTGTGGCTGGTGCCTTATCCTGTGCGACAACGGATAGCGTCAGTTCCTTGAGCTGCTCCCGATCCAAAATGGATGCATTGGCGACCATTACGTTGCCCGTGTAAGCATCGATGCTGAAGTATTTGTTATTCTCGCCGATTAGCGTGTAGGTCAGTTCGCCAAAGGAGCCAACATCGCCATCATGGGCCTCCACTTTGCCAGCGACTGTGCCGCGGGGCGAGTTCTCCGTGATATTGAAGTAGTACTCGGATTGGGTAAAGTGCGGCTCGTTGTCATTCAGGTTGATGATGTCTACGACAATGTCCGCTGTCGCAGTTAGCGCTGGAACACCTGTATCACTGACAGTGGCCATGAATTTTACTTCCTTGACGGCCTCGTAGTCGAGGCGAGCAGTCGTGTAGATGACGCCAGTGGTGTGATTGATGGCAAAGTAATCGTTGGCCGTTATGTTGAATTCACCAATGCTGGAGTCCTCGTCGCTGGCCTGAAGTGTGGTTAGCACAGTGCCAATTGGCTGCTCTTCGACCATTTGAAGTTTCATCAATGGCTGTGCAGGGCTCCAGGGTGCATTAAATCTCTGTAAAGACATAAAGTGCGGGGGTGCAGAGAACATGTAGCTTATGAAATTTAAATCAAATACTATTTGAAAATTCGAGTGCTCAAAATGTTGAAGGAAATCTCTTATGCCAAGCTTCAACTTATCTCAATAAACATATTTGGTACTCTTTATAAGGCGTCTAAGTTGAATGTTCTTCGGTTGCATTCCGAATTACGTGAGGTCAAAGGACTGGTCGAGGCGGCAAAGCAGGAGAATTGGATACATGAGTGGTTCATACTCCTCATATCTGGCTTAATCCTCTTGCGCTTTCTATCCTGTTTTCTTAGTCTTGTCGCAAATATCATCGCATTGTAAGTGCAACAATTAATACAAATTTGCTTGTCGATTGGCTAGTTAATCTCCCAAATTGTCTGTAATTTTTTAAGCTTGGCATTTCATCATTGGCCTAGCAACAAGTCGACACAATATTAGTCTGATCTTTACGTTATTACTCTATTTTTTTTGTTGTTATGTTTCACTACTATTAAGTACAGATTTCATTGGAATAATCGCACAAAATTAAATAATCATATTCAATAAAATGCCCCGCAGAATCGGTATTTTTAATAATATATATATATAATAATATTTACTAATTTTCTGCCTTTCCTAAACGCAGCTATCCGATTCTGACAAACTCCCGATCAGACTTGCTACTACCCACAATTATAGTGCAGATCTTTGATATTGTTGTCTTAGACATATGTGAAATAGTGTTGGGATATGGCTGTTTCAAGTATCTATATGCTGCATCCTTTTCGATTTTTGTAATATTTTTGACAACGAATATTTTGAAGAGCTTCTGCTGCTTATTGGTGCTGTAAGGATCAAGTGAAAATGTGGCTTAAGTTTGTATCTGATATCTGAGTTAAATATAAATAACAATTATTGTTATTATACCCTCCTCAGTATCAGATCATTTAGCCAACTATTTCAAAAGATCAACATTAAAACTTTTCGCTCTCTTCACAGCAATCTTCACTTGGACAAGCTTCAACAGTTGAAAAGGAATGTGACACAAGCGGAGAATGAAGGGAATCTTGACAGTGAAAGCAGCAGTGAACTTGAAATAACCCGACCCGTCAACACTTATTTTCAATAAGGTGATAATAAAACTAATGGTGGAATGAAACTCACCGGTGGTATTTTATTTACATCGATGATCTGTATGATGAGAAGGCCGCGTCCCTGCTGCACATTGGGCGCAGTGCTGTCCGTCACGAGCACATTGATGCGCATCACGGCAAAAAGATTGCGATCCAGTGGCCGATTGACCTTCACTTTGCCACTGCGATCGATGGCAAAGTACTCCTTGAACTTTTCACTGTGGGGCAGCTCCTTGCCCTCCTTGTCAATGGCCGTGATGTCATCAGTGGCGGCAAACTCGAGCGCATTATGCGTAGCCACATCGGGATCGAGGGCAATCAGTGTGTAGACTAAATGGCCAGTTGGTGCATCTGCCCGAACCTCCGCATGCTGAGTGGCGGGCACAAAATAGGGATCTTTATCGTTGCTGTTCTGTACACTGACAGTCAGCGTGGCGGTGCCCGTCAGACTGGGCGTGCCCTGATCTGCGGCCTGCACCTGCAAGTGATACGTGTTGCGTCTGTCGTAGTCGAGCTTGCGGGAGACAAACACCTCCCCTGTGCGCTCATCAATGCTAAAGTCATCGAAGCTACCCTGCTGGATGCGATAGCGTAGCTCTGCATTTTTGCCTGTATCCAAGTCGGTAGCCTCCAACTTCTCCACACTGGTGCCAATCTCCGAGTTCTCCTCGACGACAGCGCTGTAGGTATGCTGCAGGAAATTGGGTACATGATTGTTGACATCACGCACTGTGATATTAACGCCACAGTTAGCCGTAAACAATCCATCATTGGCCTCAACGACAAAGATGAGCTGCTCGCTCTTCAGATTCGTCACATCCAGACTGGCGTTGGGCCGTATGCTGATCTGGCCGCTCAGCTTGTCAATGTCAAAGATGCTCTCAATCTGTGGCGAGCCAATAATCCGATAGCTAATGCTTGACATTGTGTCCGCGTCGCGGGCCTTCACCACCAATGGGGAATCAAACACCAGGGCGCCCTCATCCACGCTGGCCCGATAGAGGGGACTCTCACAGACGGGCGGCGAGTCATTGGCATCACTCACCGAAATGCGTAGGGAGACCACTGAGGTCTGTCCTTGGCCATTGTCATCTGTCGCCTGCGTAGTAATCAAAGAAAATAACAGATTACTTTTTTTTTACATATTGATGGATTAACTAGACTATCGTCGATTTGTAAATACACTAAAAACTTGCTAGGAAAACTCACATTTTTATTATACTTTCACTTTAGAGAGTGTGGGAGTTTATATGAGAAATAATTAAATAGCCCAGTTATTAATTAGATATAAATTCTTTAAAAATAAATAAAACATATGTGTTACTGCATGGAATAATTTGTAGAGCAACATTGTAATTCTTTGAAGTCATGTGAAAATTCACTGTAAACACCATGAGAATAATACATTGTCTGTTTCCCAGTTAATGTTTACTTTTTTTGTTGTCTTTTGTGAAAAAATAACAACGTTTATTTTGTATTTTTAAGTAGGCATGTTTAAATTTTCACATTGCTATTTTATCGATTGCTCATATAAACATTAATAAATAAATTGTTTATATACAAATTGCATAGCCCTGTGACTGGATCCTACTGCATGCTAAAAATCGGTGCTTGCCAACTGTCTCCCACAATCACACACATACACTTACACATACACATACACTTACACACACATACACACTTACACTCACACCCACCTTGTATGACAAGAAATACGTGGTCTCCGTTTCATAGTCGAGACACGTCGGAGTCGCCTTGCTGCTGGCGGTTTCATCGTCATTAGCAGCTGCCGTTGCCGTTGGCATTGTTGTTGTTGGCGCTGCCTCGGATTGCAGCGGCGCCTGCGTGATTAACGTATACTGCACGGTGGGCTCTGTGTTAATCTGACGCTGGTCGATGATGTGGTCCGCCTCCATGTGGAGCATTTCGAGTGCGTGACCATCGCCGGCAGCATTCTCATGGATGTCACGTCGCTGGCGCCTGTTGCTCTGTTGCTGACAATCGCCGAGGGTAATGACGCCCGTTTGTTCGTTGACATGGAAGAGCTCAGCACCGGTGCCGGAGAGGCTGTACCGTATGCCAGCATCACCAAAACTGCCCGAGTCCACATCCTTGGCGGTAATCGTTGTGATGTATTGACCGGGCAGTGCTGCCTCCGAGACGGTGGCCGTGTAGCTCTCCTGCTCAAAGCTTGGTTTGTTGTCATTGGCATCCAGCACGCTCACTGTTATTGTTGCCGTAGAAGAGAGCTTCGGATTCGTGTCCGTTTCTTCGGCAATCACCAGAACAATGAATTTGCGCTGATTTGGGTTTTCGTAGTCCAAAGTGCCGTTGGCAACGCGAATGTTGACCTGTGAGTAGCCGGTGACCAGCTTGGGTTCCACATCAAACACACCCGACACATCCTCCAACCTGAGCGCAAACTTCGAGTTGACGCCCACATCAGCATCGCTCACACTCATGTCTAGCGCAAGTGGGGTGCCCACTGGCGTGTTTTCCAGCAGTGACACCTCATACTCCTTTTTATTGAATGTTGGTGGTGAGTCGTTCACATCGCGTATGGTGACTGTAGCTCTGGCGGTCGCACTGGTGATTGGCTCATCACTGGGCACACCATTCACCATTTCACGGGCACGTATCAGCAGCGGAATTAGACCAGTGGAATCAGTCAGCGCCTCACGGTCCAATGGTTTGGCCGTACGCAGTTCGCCGCTGTGCGAGTCCAACAGGAAGTAGTCGTTGGGATCTAAATGGAAGTGAAGTGGATAAGTAAGTGTGGAAGCGAGTTCTACGCAATGCTTGAAATGCTCAATGAAAACAGGCCCGGTTCGGTTAAAAATGGAGATGATAGTTAAATCACAAAATATTATAATTTCTATAAGTTTGCTAATATGTAATCCTTAACAGCTTGAAGATCGGCTATGGATGCTACTTACTGCTAAGCAGATCGTAGACTATTTTTCGGGGTTCCCCAGTGTCACCATCACGAGCATGCACGGTCAGCACCAAAGTGTTTATGGGACTATCCTCATCGATGACAGTGGAGAGTGAGCCCTGGAACACTGGCGGCTTATCCTGCACATCTTTGACGCGTGCCTCAAAAGTTGTCTGTGTTTTGTGCACACCATCGGTGGCCTCGATTTGGAAGTGGTAAATCATTCTCTGATTGTAGTTCAGGGTGTCGTTCAGCACCACGGCGGCAGTTAAAATGGTCGCCTCACGGGTCAGCAGTTGCAAGCGGAATCTATAGAATATTTACACGGTTAAAATTGGATTTTTATTTAAGCGTTTTTCTTATTGTCATACTTGCTGCACGCCTCAGGACTTTGCTGCTGTGGGAGACATTTCAGATCCAAGCTGTCACCAATTGTATCGCGGTCCTTGACTAAAATCTTGTCAAAAATCGTAGTCCCCACTGCGGCATCCTCGTTCACGTCCGCTTCATAAGGGGTCTAAGGAAAACAGGCAAAATCTAGAAGCTATTCGTAGATATTTAGTTAAAGTTTGAAACTTACATCTTGAAATTCTGGAGGATTATCATTCTCGTCGAGTATTATAAATGTAATAGGCTGTTCCACCACATTATCCTGCTCTGATTCTCCATTTGGATGCACTTGATCTCTGATCGATACCAAGAATGTCAGGCTACCCGTTTCCTCGTGATCCAATGGCTTGACCAGCGTTATGTTTCCAGAAACTGGATCGACGCTGAAGTGATCCGACCCATAGGAACTAAATGTCACATTACTCATTTCAGGATCGGAGCCTTGCAGTTGAAAGACCACAGTACCCACTGGCACATTCTCATAGAGGACAATATTATTAAGGGTCTGTGTAAACACTGGCGGCGAATTCATTTCGGCTGTGTGGGGTTTTTTTGGGAGGTATTAAAGTATATTGTTGATTTTATTTGCATAAGAGATAAGGCTTACAGTTGACTAGCTCCAATGCCAAGCAGATTATTAACAGCGTCAACGTCCACTTCATTTTGTTAGCTGAAAATAAGCCAAACGAAAACGTTTTGTTTATTTATGCTGCGTGCAAAAAACATTTAAAACAACTAAGCCAAACAGATTTACCAGTGAGCCAAATTACAAAATGAGAAAAAAAAATGGTGTTAACTTGTTTCCACTTTTGTATTTGCAGTTTTTTCGGGCGGCCAAACAAACCACAAAGATAAATTAAATTAAATGCTGAAAATTCAATTAGCTGGCAACACACAAATATCAGGAAGGCGCGTCTGGGTGACTATGCGTCAGGAAGGAAAGGGGATAAGCGTGCACCAAACAGCAAACGACGTCGACAACAATGGCCATAACAATATAACGATGCTGATGACAAACAACATCAAGAAACAAAAACAAACAGTATAGGCAATGTTGTTCCAAATTGTGAATTTAAAGCAAAGTCCGGAAATTCAGGATTCAGCCAGTTGCCGTTGAAAGTCCGCTGAAAGGCGCCAACGTTTTTCATGTGTCCGGCACGTACAAACGGCGCTTTGTGCCTGCCAGGGACATGGCTTTAAAATCAGTTGAGGTATTTGCCCGCAGCAGAGGCCGTCATGACTCTGCGTGCTGATGCGACTTATATTCTCACAAGGCACGGTCCAGGTCCAGGTCCATGTCCAGGCCGCCCTCAGTACAGGCAGCCAATTAGTTAAGCAGAAACGTTAGACTGAAAAAATTGCTACAGTACAGCTAGCCCCTACTTTGCGTGTGTTTATTTGCACCGACCCCACTGACCAGGCTTCGATAGCACAACAGCCACAGAGGCAGCCCAACTGCTGTGGTTCATCCATAAATATCCTATTTAGTCGCCCGCTGGCGTTGACCATAAACCGAACGCTTTAAGGTTTTGCCTTCGGTGCGGGTTGGTTGGCATTTTGGGCTTTATATACACACAGATCTAACTATTCAAATGGACAACATTCATCATCATCAGCATAGGATTTTCAAAATACTTGTTTTATCTATTTTAATTTAGTTTATAATTTTAATTTAGCGGCAAATAAATTTTCAGTGTTAACATTTAGTTGCAATATGCAATTACTTTAAAAAATTTATTTGATGTCTTCTATTAAAAATATATAAGCATATACTAAATATTTTATTCCTTAAACGAATACTTCAGAGGCAATTATTAATTGTTTGGCAAAAGCAAAATAATTGAAAGATATTTAATAAAAAATATAAAAGTTTTCCTGAGTGCGACATAATTTTTGTATTTATATCATAAGATGATTATAAAAATGTACGTTCTAGAATTCTGCAAAAGATTAAATGCAATTAGAATTTATTTTGTAAATAAGATGGAAAACAAAAAATTGTAAACTTCTGAATAGCATCCTGAGATAGACCGATTGAAATTTTACCATGGCAATGTTACAAACTGAACTCCAAAGCTGAGACGCCTTTTAATACTTATGTGCATTGTAGTGGATAAATTAAATGTATATTCAACTTGTTGCTGTTGTAAAACATTTAGTCGAATTTAGTTGGTTTTTGTTGCTGAATTTACGTTTATGTCCTGCTAACTGGAATTTTATGCTGACACGAACAATTTCTTGCTGTCTAAGATAATAGATAGGACAGTTCATTACAACTGTGTAATTTGATTTAGTGCTATTTGAATTATGCGAACAAATGCGTACAAAGCAAGTGTCCCTTTGGGGTTTAAATGCAGATCTCTTTGGGTTTAACACAACAGTAACGTAGGTTAACACAATTTATATATTATTGTAGTTACAGTTTGTATGAAAACTGTAGATTGAGTTGTTGCTTTTGTTTTTAGAAGTGAATGTACATTTATAAAATACAATTTATAATTTTTAATATTTATGAGAACTGTGCACCGAAGAAGCATTGAAAAATCAACATTTAAACATTTGCTTGCAAAGGAAACTTAATCGATTACTTTTGGACTTGGTCTTGCTTTATAAATGCCAAGCTGATGAATTCAATTTAATTGTTATAAATGCTAATTCGACTTATTATCCTATAAAATTATACAATGGAATTTTAATTAGTAAAAGCACTCAACAGAAATTTGATATAAATAACGTAATTTTAATTGATGAAAGTATTTTATGCCCCTTCCGAATAGGTCGTTGCATTCCTTTGCATAATACCTGAATCACTAACAATTCATGTACTCCATCTAAATGCTCAAAGTCATTCATCAAAATCATCAAATTTCAATCATATATACAGTAAATTGATATGGAGTTCCTATTCTTCACTTTTCCTTTTCATGTTTGTCAGTACTTAAACCTGTTGACGTTTATTTGCCTTCGGTTGAGATTTAAGCCCTTTAACGCAAGCCTGTTTTTTTAACGGATTTATTTTTATAACCGATTTATTTTTTAAGTTTTTTTTTTTTTTTGGAAAGCATTTTCCACCTCCTTAAGTCATCATCATAAAACGCAATGTGTACCTTAAGTCAAATTTGGTTCATGCAAGGGTAAAAGGATCACTGGGAGGGGAGGGCGGCAATTTCATATTTCCATTGCGCTTCGTCGCCGTTGAGTGCTCTGCAAACTTGGCGTTCATATTTCGTAATCCTTCATGTAGATTGCCTTTCGTGTGATGGACGTGGAGCAAGAGGAGTGGGTGGGATATGCCAAACATAATAAATCATATTTATTTAAAATAAATTGTATTTCTTCTGTTATGCTGCCCAGCCAGAACAGCCATCAGCTAGCCAGTCAAATCACTGGTCCTGGGTCTGCTAGCAATAATAATTGAATTATGTGCGCATCAAAAAACTTCGCTTAACCCCGAAATTACCCCCAGTTGCGACTAGTTCGAAATCCATTTTGTGAATTTTTTTGCACACTAAAATCGAGAAGATGAAGAGACTTGCAACTTGCAAGTTAAATGTTGACTCACTAATAACTTCCTAGCTTCTCCATCTCGCTCCATTTGTCTCTCTTCCATTCTCAGTCGGTCGCTCTGCGTCACAGATTGCTGCTGTGTGTCGCCCCAGAGGCAACATAATAAAAATGTCAAACTGCTTATGCTGTCGTTTGTAATACATCTTAGTCAAAATATGTTCCTTATGCTTCCAGGGCCATTGCCTGGCGTATTTCCTTTTTTACTGCCTTTGAACAAAACGATGTCTGGCAGATTTTCTTTTCTTATTTTGTGCAACATTTGTAACGGGCCATGAGGATGATGATGATGATGATATCGTGTTGTGTCGTGTCGAATGCAAGTTCACAAAGTGCTCCACTTAAATATGCTATGTAAATCACCTGTGCGAGCTACACCAATTTCTCATCCAAGCACCTACCCACACCTACCCATGTGACCATCCCTCCCACTGCCTTTGTCATTCCCATAGCTCTATCAACGCTGACTTTTTCTTTAAGTCCTGCAGTTTGTTCGCGACCCGAGGCTGCATCCCACATTCACAAGATTCTATTTAAACGGCATTATCTTTAGTCGCCGCCCTATCTTATCTCTACTCTTGCTTTCTTGCCACAACCCATGGCTATATATAATAACAGCAACCATTGCTTTCTAATGGGAGTTTTGACTTTTAAGTGTATGAATAGCTGCAGAACTAAGGATAATAATCTGACTTGCATAGAAAATACAAAACTCTACAATAAAAAAACCTAACTTTACTTAAAATAGGAGTCAAGATTACAAAGTATTTCTGTAAACTCACACCTGAGATATTTCTTTGAAAGAACAATATATAATATAGGACAATTAGCAAATAAGGTTTGTTATTAAAGTCGCTGGCCAATAAATTTATGACAAGACAGTTTTGAGTGCTCAGAATTAAAATGCGTAATACTAAAATATTTCTTGTGTAAAATGTTAATCCTATATAAAAGATTTTAATTTGGTATTTTTAGAATATATACACGTTTACTATTATAGAATCTGTACAATATTGATATTAATAATGCTATTAATATTTCGTACAAATTCCATGTTATGTTTCAACAAAGTAAAACGTTATTCTTTAAAATTACCAAGGTGCTATCCAGGATATTTTAGGCGTTGTTCATTCGCTCATAAATCGCATTCAAATTGCCTTTTTTTTTTATATGCGTCGTCTGTTTTATTTTTGCGACGCTTTCGCTCTGTTGTCTGCCCCCTTCCAGTGGCCCCGTTTTCCGGGACGGCCTTTTCTTAATTTATTCATAAGCCTGTTGGCAGCGGCACACATCTTGAGTGGAGGCAACATCATTACTATTACTCATGTGGGGATGCCAGCCAGCACACTCGACTTGAACCCACTCTCACACCTACCCTAACAAGCGTACAAACAAGAACATACACACATAAACACACTCACACTCACACACACACACACTCACAAACAAATACACACCTCTTGCTACCCTCACCTGCAACAAATGGGCGACAGCAGGCTGTGGCAACCACGTGCGTGCGGCATCGTAATTCAACGCTGCTTGTTTGTTTAGCTCCGGCAAGCCAGTTTGAAGCAATTTCCTTGGTCTATGCCACCTGCATCCAACTCCAGCATGCTACCCACCTAAACAGCCCGCTTCTCTTGCTGCACCTCCCTCTCCTGCTCCTGCTCCCGCTCCCGCTAGCGCCGTAAACTCATATAATTATGCTTCGCATGTTGTGAGCCTTGTGCTCATTTCGCATTCACAGCGCTTGTGACAGTTTAACAAATTTGGAATTTAAATTGCACCATGAATTGCACTGAGCCAACGGCGTATTATGGGTGTGGGGAGTGTGAAGGATTACCTGCACCTGTTGTTATCCAAGTTTTGGATAAATCTGCGTGTGGAGCGTCGCACAGCGAGCGTCAATCGTTATCACAGTGACTTCATACCGAAAGTTGTCTAACAGTCGCTTACTTAATTTTCAAAATCCGCATAATTATGAGAGCTACGTGCCGCATCGGAAAAGTTGCTTCCCCGAGGCTGAAGAAAAGCCAAAAAGCAGCGCCAGCTAAGTAATATCAAGTTTTTCTTTCTTGACACCATTGTTGTTTTTCCCACGCGTATTAAATCGGAGCCACCCTAAAGGGAGCCAAGGCAAGCCACTCGAGAACCACTCAGGTAAGTCTAAAGTCAACTTTAAAATACTGCACAAAAATGAAATTAAAATTGTTTCTGCTGTTTTTTTATTTATATATACATATATACATCTATATATATACTTTGTTGTGTGACTGAACGTTCTGCAGTGGGGACCGCGTGTCGATTGTTCAGTTGAAGCTTCTACCCCGCGCAGCCGAAGTTTAAATTGGTTTTATGTTAAAGCCAAATGAGTGACTTGAGTTGGCCGGGCCTGAAGTGTCTTGGTTTGAGCAATGCTAAGGTTTATGGAGCAAGGGAGGCGCACTGGTGTCCTGTTACCAGTTGAGTGCCAGGAAATGAAATTTCTTGCGAATTCTTTTTTTTATTATTTCATGTTGCTTTGCTCAGCCTTTGGTAAGCTTAATGGAATGGTAACAGCCATTGGGGTTCCGAGACAGAAGCTTCTACCCGACGGCAGAATGGGGAGCACTGTGGGCTCCTGGGGCCCTTGACACTTGACGAGTAGCCGCTTAAGTTTGACTACTTGTCAAATACAGCAAATGTTCTGAAATATTTCATGTACTTGACAATATGCGATCCATCCCCTCTGAATAGTGACCCGCTGTGCATCCGATTTACTCATACCACGCACAGCGCGCCAATCTAAAGCATTCAAAATAAATCACATTAATATCTTGGTTGATTTGATTGTGACAAACAAAAAAAAAAAAAAAAGAAAACATTTCAAGACTTTAAGCTTCAGGTAATCGTCCTGGGTAGATGACGATTTGTTTCAGCGACTTGGTCGATAAGGCAACTGACTAATGAGGGTCTTGACCTAAGGCTCGATCAATATTTATAATAGTGTGTTTTAAAAAATTGTATATATACACATATACTTACACACGTTTTACACACATAGCACGCTTATTATTATTTTTATTTCAAGAACTTGTAAAATTTCTTCCATTATAAAAAATTTATATTATAAGCTAATATTTAAAACACTAAAAAAAAATTGCAATTTACGGCTTTCTAAAATAAATATTTTTTAAATTTCACTAACTTAAAGTCTTGCAAGCTGTAAAAAATCAATTCTCTGCATTATCTCTTCATTAACCTATTGTAATTTCATGCAAATTACCAATATAATTTATTTAGTACATTTTTATCGCCCCGAGGACCGCATTGGTGTTAAAAGTTTGCTTATGACCTACTCTAATGCAACATAATATATAAACTTAAGTATTTCATTTTTCTTGAGCAACGCCTACTGAGCCGCAGAAGTTTTTATGCGCTTATTGTTATTGTGGCGTAGGGGAAACTTTTCCTTTTCAACTGCGACAGAGATTTTCACAGCTTTGTTCAAGTTTTGCACGCGACAACTGCCGACTGCACTTATCATCCGGCTTAAATCGCAATGCTACTACCATTATCAGTAACAACCTTGTAAGACACCACAATGCCAGCAATAACAATAATCAGCAGCTTAACTCTTGCCGCTTCAACACCCTCGTATGGCCGATGTCAGTTCTGCGAGCTCTTCTCTCAAATATTGTATGTGAGGTATATATAAATGCAGCCCCTGCTTACATAAATAAGGCAGAAAGAGAGAGAGAGAGGAAGATTTGTTGTGTATATATATATATATATATACATGAACATAAATGTGTGCGTGCTGCAAAGCCTCTATCAGTAGTTGGCAGGTTGTAGATATAACAATACCAGTTCTACCCAAATGTTGCCTCATTTGTGCATTCGTTGTTAATGACCAACAAAACAGAAATGTATTAGAACTTTTGCACAGAATAATAATTTCGTTCAACTACAATTGAATGAAATAAGAGAAAGGCTTAAGCAAATGCAGCCATATGGTTTTTTTTTGTGTTTAATATAATTTTAATGAACATAAGCGAATTATGTCCATTTATACAAGCATGTTCAATATATGCATGTTGCATGTTTTAATATATTGCAAACGGTTCAGTTTTAACAATTAAATATGTATCATAAGTTTATAAAGCTTTTCTTTTTTGTAATAATCAGAATAACAATCAAAATTACTTAAATGCGCAATTGGTTAACACATTTAGCCTTCAGAATTTAATTTTTACACATTTTTATTGTCCATTGAGTATTTTAAATCTTTAAATCTTATTTTAGTGCAGATAGCTGAGGATTCTCTAATAAAAAGAATGCTTGGATGCATTTACTTTTATTAAAAAAATGCTATACAATATTTTTGAGTAACCAAATAACTTTGCTGTACATATTTGTAACCGTATATTAAAAGGTCGACAGACTGACTGACGTTGCAGATGCCTTGCATTAATAATATTCAAAATAAAATGTAGCAACTCGCGGCGGTTGCACGAGAGTCAAGTATCTATGCAATCATTTCGGCGCTCGGCACGCAGCACCTGACGTCGATGTTCAGTGTGTATCCCTGTTAAGCGGTTGCGCTATCCTTTCTAGATTTACTCAGTTTGTATCGCTGTGCAGCAGTGAGGCAGTGCGGCACGTTTCAGGAAGCACTTAAAATATTTGCGCACGCATGACTGATGATGGCTGCTGCGACCATGTTGCCGTTACCACACAGCAACCCAGGCAGAGAGCTCTGGTTGCACGAGTATAGCCTTGATACAACAATATTTTATGCACTTGTTTGCTGAGCTTGTAGTCACTCCAAATGCCACCCACATAATTATTGGGCCTACGATGCCAAGAGAATGTTTGCCAACCGTTTTGCACCTGGTAAATTTATTGAACGTCAAGCGTCAAACATCATTACACAAGACTGGCAAGAATAATATCGAAAAAAGCTGAACATTAAATTGCTTCTAATGTCAGTTAAATGGAAATACAAACAGCTATGGAAACGTGTTCGCAGACGAATCATTTAATACTGTTTAGCTTGTGTGTAACGAAAAGATAAGTATTCAATTGGCAACAGAATATACAAGAAATCCATTAATTTTGTTCCCAAGAAGATAATTTGTTATTTTGCTTGTATTTATTCTAAAAGCTACTTGAAATAGCAAAGTTCATAAAATGTCGAAACATTTCAGGAGGAAGAGATTACAGAAAACGGAAATGAGACGGGTACAAGAGACAACAATTCAATTTTCTTTGAATATAAGAGGAAATAAATAAGGGAAACCACAAATATGTAAATTACAGCTGAACAAAGAGAAAATATTAAAATCAAACAAATCACAAATGCCCTAAACTAGACAAAGGTTCACTTCTGTAATATGGAGCATGTATGAACCAATAAATGATATTAATTTATTGGTGATTGAAGGATTGAGGAATTGGTAGCCATAGGCAAATATGGACAAGCTGAAATGCGTTTAAGAACATGTTCTGCCAATATAATTAACTTTTCAATTAATTTATTGAATAGGGGCACTGGTGACAGGTAACACTATATTATTGTTGTTGCACATAGTAGTGGGTCAAGCTAAGTGAGCACTTGAACTTAAGGTTAGTTTAACGATTGAGTCAGGTCATAAGGTTAAATTTTGAAAGTTGTGTTCTCTTTTTAAAGTGAAGATAACACGTAAATTGTCTTTTACGACGTGATTATGATACATAATATACATAGAAAAGTGACAATATATTTTAAATAAAAAATATTAATTCTAGCTTATTTGGGAAAAATCATGACTTGCGATGTGTCTGCTTACAATTTCGATTTCTTATCAAACCGAATCAGTAAAGCGCATTTGTTGTCACAAGAAAGACAAGATTGGAAAAATAATAATAATAGAGAAGAAAAGAGAGTACAAAATAACAATAATATTATGACGGTAAGAGAATTATGTCTCGAGAGCCACAAACAACAATTCGAGAAGACAACTGACTAAGTACTTAGTTGTGGGCAAGTTGGGGCCGGGAAACTGAGAGGGCAGTTGCTCGGAAGTGGTTCACAAAATATATAGAAACGAAAGAAATAAGGGCCATTATCGTTATTACGTGAGTAAAATAGCCAACAAAAGCAGAATTGGCGAAAACAAGAAGAATAAAAAGAAAAAGAACAACAGTTGAAAGTGGAACTATAGCACATATTAACAAACAATAACAACAACGATGTGGACAGATGTGGAATGAGCAAAGATGAAAACGAAGACGACGAGGACAAGGAAAAAAAAAAACGACATTGATGATGACGACAAAGTCACCAGAGTGCAGAGTGAATGATGCAGGGTGCAGGAGGCACCGTAGCGGAAGTTAAAGGATGTGGCAGGCAGCAGGAGTAGGTGCCTGGAAGTGATTTCAGTAAGCACTTATGGCACAGCGATTTTACTTCTCTTATCTGTGTACTTATAAATATATATATTCATATGTATATCTATATACACATTACGGAAATGTGTACACGTACTTGCGACCGGACGGGATTTTCTCTTATCGAATAGCCAAACTGAATTGCAAAGGCTACAGGCTACAGGCTACATATGTTCAATGTTCTATGTGAATCATCCACTAAGCGCCTATCTATGAATATCTTTTGGAGTGAAAATGGAATAAAATGGCAATGCTGAACAGCATAAACACAAAATAAATAGCTCAATTACATTTATTGCAACAATGTTGAAAAACATGAAAACATGCAACTAATTGGTTCTTTTGGTTAGTCGAAACAGAAATACACTTGCCGCCCACCTGCAGCGATGTTGATTTGTTTAACAAGCAGCAGCATCTGTGCAACACAATTAAAATATTTATTTTGCTATTTGCACACCAATAAGGGGCTAAGTGAAAAATATTTACTTTTCAAGTCATTCTTTGCATATAACATTTTTATATATAGGGCGGATATTGTGAATTTTTGGGGCGGTATTGGGCGTGACTACAAAAGTGTTTTCAACTAACTTGATATCTGTAGCTCTAAAATTACGCACAATATGGGTTTTTGGAAATTATGGACGCGTGATTAAGCGTGGCTGAAAAATATTAATTGAGAAGGCAAATCTATCTGGCAAGTTTGGTAATTGTAGCTCATTATTTACGGGATTTTAACGTTTTTGGTGGAAAGAAAAGGCATATATCATTATTTACCTAATATTAATCGGACAATAAAAATATACCAAAATTAATATGTTGCAAATAATACAGAGAATGCGAATAATAAGCATTTTTCCAGGATTTATTTCTACCTGTACGATAGGAGTTCTGCGCACTTCGTAGGAATATGGAAGCTTCTCTTTAAAAGGGCATGAAATGGCGCCATTAAGAGGATTTGGAAAAATCACGAGCCTGGCTCATAAGAGCTGCGTTTAAATTTTATTTGTTGTGCAAATTCTATTCAAATTACGACAGATCTCGTGGCATTCAACATATGGTCGTATGCGATTAGACGGGAGGGGGAATATAACCAATGCCATCGGACTTAAACTGCTTATTCTGGGATTTAGTTATAAATGAACGAGGGCACAGACCGCTCTAACCAGGCCCAACAAAAGTAATCGTGTAAAAATCAACATATTTGAATTGAAATTTAATGCAAATGTAATCGTGTGTGTGTGTGTGTGTGTGTGTGTGAGTGTTCGCGTTTGTGTGGTTGGGTGTGTGTGTTCGCGTTTGTGTGGTTGGGTGTGTGTGCGCATGCAGAGCAAATATGTATATGAGCCACAAAAAGTGGCATGCTTCATGTAGGCGTGGCATTAGCATTAAATATCAAATTTTTTGGTTTTTCTAGATGTTTTATGTTTCAACTTGATTCAATTTATCGTAGAGTTTGGGGATTATATATGGGGGGTTGTTGGGGTGGAGATTGCTTTTGTTAAAACTTTAAACATTTCATTTTTTTGTGCCACGTTGTTGGCAGTTGACACAGAAAACAAATACGCAAATAATGACACATGCCGCAGTGTTGCCAGCGAAAAATCTGTTACAATATTGAAATATTTTATGAAGGGCGAAACACCATCGAAATGTCCGCACTAAAATCCCATTCACCCCACCCACGCAGCACCACGCAACTTTTATCCCCTTTCCCTTTTAGTGGGGCTGTCGACTGATGCATGTGTAACGTCCTTTTCCTGATTTTTTGTGAAACCATTGATTGGTTTTTTATTATTATTTTCTTCCCAATGGGGGCGTTGCGTCGCTGTTGACGTCCGCGTCCGCTTTCCTATCGTTGTCTTTTTCTTTCTTATTGTTGCTGTTGTGGCAAGCACAAAGAATCTGTGTGTCGACTTTAGTACGGAAGAATTGAATTTTTTATTTTTAACAGGCTCGGTTTACTGTATGTCGTTATAAATGCATTAACTAGGATGCATTCGATTATAAATATGAAAAATTTATAAAAGCGATGCTAAGCGTTCTTTAATTTAATAAAAATAAAACCTATAAAAGAGTAATTATACTAGCGTGATATTATTTTAATTAAACTTAACAGATACAGAATATTTCAGTATTTAAGAAATTTAGGCAACTTAAATGTGCCTATATAAGAATTAGCAATATAACAATAAATATCTTAACTTATATCTTATCTTATCTTATATTCCTTAATTTTCTAATTTAATAATATTAAGTTAGGCATAAAAATATTTTAAAGTGTATTTTGACCACTTTATAAATTTAATTGATAAAACTGTAGATTTATATACCCCATATCCCATATATGACTACAGAGTATATAAATAAGAGCTTTTGGCGCCTGGAGCGTTTGAAGACAAAAAATGTATCTGACATTTCTTTAAACGTCTGCCGAACAAAGACTTCCGCCTACGGCTGAAGTTGCAAGCTTGAATGCCAGGATTCTATTTTATAGACAATTGCATTGTGGGCATTAACCCGTCAGTTGCTCAAATATTGATTTATTGAGTTGCTCATATGATTGTGTGGTGTTCTGGCTAAAATCGTTGCTTATGCGCTTTTTGCTTCTGGCCACAGTTTGTAGCTGCAAAGGGACAATGAAGTGTGTGCAGTGGCATGTTTTAAATTACTTTAGATTAACCTCAAGTTCTTTGCCACTTTTACATAGCAAACTTTAAGTTAATTCCTCTTATAGGCTTAGGAGTTTAGAACGTGGCCACAACTGAAGTGTAATCACAAAAGCCAAGAACTTATAAGTAAGAGAAAATTCAGTATACGAGAATCTTTTAATACTTTATGGTTGTGATTTCTGTTGGTTACTTTTCTAATTACTTTTTAAATTAGTTATTAGATTAAATTGTTTGTTCAACTAATTTTGTAGCTATGTATAATTCTCATGTGATCCATCTAATCTACAAAGATGCATAAACTCAATTGTATTCTTAGCCAACTGTAACTTTCATCGGTTTACACTCGCTGCATAATGCAATGTGAAGCATAAACAGGCCTTTGAACCACATACCGATTTTCCCGATTTCCAGACTCCATCGAACCAAAAACCAACCAAATAATAATAACACCGAACATTGATCATCCAATGGAAGCAAATATATATAATCTGAGCTTTATTGTATACTCTTCACTGCCTGATTCGATATTGGCCGTAGTCGCCTGCAGTGCGTTTACCAAAATTGCCACAAGCATTGCGACTACAAATTGTGTGGAGCAGAGGAGAAGAGGGGAAAAGAAAACTGGATAAGTTTTATTGTCGCACAAGTGCAGCCGAGAGAACTTTAACTTGAAACCACTAAGAAGGGAATTTTCTTTTATGCGGCACAGCGCACTTAAAGGATTTCAGCTGGTTATATGGTATGAAGAGCCATATGAGTGTGTATATGCTCTTAATGCAGTTAAGCAGGTTGTAAATGCCAAAGAGAAACAATTGACAGCTTTTAATGAGCGGCACAAGCACAAATAAGCGAGCACTGTAGCAGCAAACAGCCAGCAGCCAGCAGGCAGCAGCTAAAAGGCAGCAGAAAGCAAATTGAAATTGCAAAGTGCGCGAATTCGACTTTTATTGCGTTGCACAGGACACCGAGTAGAACGGCAGGAATAAGCTGGTAGCTTACTAACAGAAATTGATGGGCTGCAGACTTTTGCGCTTAATGGCAAAATGTGAATGAATGCGAAATATCGCAGCTATTGTAGGACTGAAACTAACCCTTTTAATGGCATCGCAAAGTACTCTGCTGTTACTACTAGAATTTTTAATTAATCGTATTACTTTGCTTAGAGTGGTAAAACTTTTATTTGAATTACTAAACTGTTTAGTTAAATTAATCGTCAGTTTTAATGTGAACTATGATTTTAACGTTAACGCTAAGCAGTAAATCTAATTGAAATTTTTCTTTTACATTTAAATGATAATTGTTTATAAATTTCGATTTTTATATGGCAATACATAATTACAAGATATTAGTATTAGTTTTTTTTAAAAAGAAACAAAGCTAAAAGTGAACTCAGTTATTAATGTATTCCTAATGATTTTATAATTTGATGCTTTAAGCTGGTATCTTAATTACAAAATCAAATTATATTTAAATGGATTATTGCTTATCGCGTTTAAGTTTTCTCCAACTCGATATAAAATTCAAATTAGTTGATTGCTTATCCTTTATAACTTTTCACCTACTTTAAGGCCAATCTTGTGAATATCATAATATGCATTCAAAGCCATCACGCATCTATAAGCAACACTTTACGTATCGAAAACAAACTGAGAAGAGACGCAAGCAAATTGTTTGCAACCTTTTTTATGTTGCTCTCCTACAAGTTAAACTCAATTGAGAAAATGTTTGCCAAAGTTGGGCAGTGAATTGTAGGAAAACCAAAGGAAGCTGACAACAGTGCATAATTCCATAAAAGGCACACAAATTGAAACACAAACAGAACAGCCCTCAACCTTCTCAGACCCTTAATCGTGGTCCCTATTCCATTCTGTTGCAAGGCCCAGACTTGGGGCACAATGCAGTAGTGGCTGCAAATTTGCGAAAAGAAAAGTTTTTCGGGCGTCGAAAGTTTCTATTAAAAATATTGTGAACTCAATACAAGCTGCAATAGCAGCAGCAGCAGCAGCAGCAGCAGCAAATAGGCTAACTGGCTTGAGGCTGGCATGACTTGATTGTCGTAAACAAAGTTTCCATAAAGAATTTTTGCAATGCCACCAAAAACTGCCAGCTGACAAATTGGCATTCTCCAAAGCTGCGGTCTGACTTCTTTTGCTTTTATGTAGTTATTTTTGGTTTGGTTTTTGCTGTTTCTTGCTGCAAAACGCAGTATATTTCAAGATGGCAAAAAATATAAATTGACAATTTTGCTGAACGTTTTTTTGCCATCTTACAAATACGCATACATATACTAAAAACCACAGCCAAAGATACTCATATTTATTCAAGCTCCTTTAAAGCAGTTACTCTCAGTGTGCCTACTGCAATTTGAGGAATGCAAGCGGCAGTTTCTCCTTGGTTGCCTTGTGGGAAACCAGTAACGATGAATTCTGCGGTCTGCCCATGCCAAGCCCAACGTGTTTCGTTGCAGGGTTGCTATTCCCATTCCCATTCCCAATCTTATTCTCATTCTGGTTCTGGTTCTGACTCTACCGTTGAGCCACAAATTAAAATGTGGCCAAATTTTCACAAAATTTATTGTTTGTCGCGGCTTGGCAAAAGGACAACGACGACGGCTTAACACAAACAAATAAGTTAAATGGCTTTTCTGGCCAAATATTTAAACGGCAAAATAAAACAAGCCAAAACATATTAAAATATCGACTTTTGCATACACTTTTGTAGGAATGCATGGCTGGTGTGTCATAAAAGGAGCATGTTTAATAATCCTTAAATACAAGTTCTTCTATAAGAAACCCTTTATCTTGATTCTATGTTTAAAATGTTGGAACAATTTAATATAAGTTACGTTTTAACTTTAATTTAAAATACTAATTTACATTAAACGGGCAGAAAACTTTATCGATTTTATTTTTTTTATTAGCTAATCCTTACTACTAACAACCAAAAATTAACTACAAATAAATTTCATCACAAGAGTTTAGTTAACAAAGAATAAACAAAAACAAAATTTAATTTTTATTTACAATAAGTCCGTACAATTTTTATGGGTACGAAACTAAAATCAATCCGGGGATTTTAGTACTCATTTTTATGATAATCAAACATAATTTAGCATAACTTTGTAGTTATCATAAAGTTTATTTTTTACTACCGATATATATATCCAACAATACCGCTAGCTTAGAACGCAAACATAATATTTTAAATGTTGGTTTTTTATGGGAATTTCTTTTGGCATGTTAAGTAAAAAATGTTGTATAACTTTAAGAAGTAGTTCGGTCATTGCGTAAGCAGTGCAATTTTTGTAAGGAAGGAATTGAAAGAAGAAACAAATATATCTACGACTAATGCTCAGCAATGTCGACAGCAATAAAATGCATAATGCGACAAGTTGAGAACTAGCCAAGGCGACCGAATGACCGCCAGTTTTGTGCGGATCCGCAAAAAGTTTTCATCCGACAAAAATAAAGTAAAAAGTTTGGTGCATTTAATGAGTTTATTGAACCAAATTGCACCAGTTGCGAACTTGCGTCATTTGCCAGTTTTCATGGAAGTTGGCAACCATTTTCTGGCATTGTCCAGTGCCCAATGGCATGTCCTGTTTATGTGTTGCAGGCAATTCTTACAACAGCTACCGTTGCAAGCTGCAAGCGACTGTGACTCTTGGCAGTCGGACAACCGGAAATATTCTTATCTTCCGGCAAAGAAGAAAAATGAAATTTTATTTACGACAAAGGATTTTGTGATTTGCCCTAATAGTTAATACATCCCTTGCTTTGGCATCAGCTACAGTTCCAGATTAAGCTTTAGCTTTAGCTTTAGCTTTAGCTTTAGCTTTAGCTCCAGGCTTAGCTCCAGCCACTGTTATTCCTCCTTTGCCTTGGACTGTCTTAGCCAACAATGCTGCCGAGGAATGGCTACACAATTGCGGCAGACAGAAGTCATTTAAGGAGAATTTATGGGATTTTAACTGACATTTAAACAGTCGCAAAGAGAGAAAAAGAAGAGCGAGAGCCACAGTCTGAGCCAGAAATGAGAACTCCAAAGGGGGGTGCAGGAGGGCTACCTTGTCGGCCAAGATTAGCGATGAGTGTGCAACAAAATGTTATGGACAGCCACGAATAATGGATGCTGTTTAAAGAAAAATGTAATGTAATTACATTTTGTAAAATGAAGTAATGCTTGCACTAACTGCTGGGTTAATGGCCACTTTAGTTAGCGGTTTGCAACAAGGCAACTCGAAACTGCTGTGTAATTTACTATATTTACTTATTGAGATTTTACCCACAACTCAGAGATTAAGTTTTGGTGTCAATTAATTGTAATATTTTCATTTTCAAAGCAAACTATTTAAAACAATTCAGCTGAGTTCATAATTAAGTTGCAAATACATACCTTTTATGCACAGCATGTCGACAATCAAATAAATTTTCTGAAAATATAGAAATTTAAATTGGTTAGTTTAACTAATTATGTTGGGACCACAAATTAGTGAAAAATTAAAAGTTTTTAGTAAATTTCTTTATAATGCTTCTGTAATGTAATCTACTCCATATTAATTTCATTTTGTTTGCAATATTTGAAAATTTTCGTCATTTTCCCTCAGAGACACACAATTAAAATAAGAGAAAGTCGGGTGTAACCGACTGTGAAATACTTTCATATACTCTGATACTTTGATAAGTAATACCATCGAATCAATGAGCAGATAATTTTGGAAATGGTAGTGCGAGTTGCAAATGCCGATCTTTGATAGCACCAACAACCAAAAATTCCTTTATAATTGTGGGAGATATGCGGCTTTATCGATTCACAATTATAGATTTTATCTTATATTTTCCAAGTTTCAAGAATTTATATCCAAGGGTGTCCAAAAAGCTTCTTACATACAGAATGGCTATTTGACCGCAATACGGGCATTTCAGAAAACCTATATACTATGAGACTATTGTACAAAAATTAAAAGCTGAGACTATTAGGAAATTAAATGACAATCTGACTCACAGATTGAGCAAATTTGAAAGGACAGGCTTTGAATTACAAATCCCTACAATTTACAAAATTGTTAGCCAGATGTCAAAGCAAAACTCAACAAAGCAAAGCAAAGCAGGACTCAATTACAGCACCTACAAAATGCAAGCCCCGTGATGAAAGCCTGTTTTTGCAACTTTTTGCAGTAAGTTCACCTTTTTTCCAGTTCACTCGTCTGGGTGGTTGTGTTACTTTTCGCATATTTTCATAATTTCTCGAAACCTTGCCTGAAGTTCATTTAACTCTGCAAACGGCAACACACAATTTGATTCTGAAGTGTTTTTTTATTTTTTATTTTTGTTTTCTAACCATTTCACATCGATAGCTGGAAACTTTTTCCAAACTGCACTTGTGAGTTTTGGCTTCGAACATCGTTGTATGCATTTGCTGTTGTTGCTTATTTCAGAGTGCTGCAACAGTAATCGAAAAGTTAATTCTCCGAAAAACAAGGTAATTAGTGTAGATGTGCTCATAAAAAGCAAACGAATGAGCAAAAATAACGAGAAAAGTTTAAAAAGTGCACAGCGGCAAGGGCAAGAAAAAGGCAACGGCAACGGGCAAAAAGCAACAAGAAAACTGTGTGGCATTGTTCGTTGCAGCTCTAACAACAAGCATGTTGTAATAAATGGCCATGCCGGTAGAACCTTGCAACAAACAAACAAGCAACTACAAGAACAACAGCAACAACAAAGGCTAAGTGACAATGCCACAGGTAGAAAAGCGCTTGCAGCGGCATCAGTAAGAGCGAAAAATATAAAAAAAAATAAATAAATATATAATAAAAAAAAAGTCAGCACTCGAGTCTAAACGAAATGCCAAATTCTGGCTTGCCAGGTGACTTGTAGAGCTGCTGACATGCGAAATTCTTCAAATCTGGTTTGTTAACTTTTATAGTCGAGGTCTATAAAATGCGAATTTCACATTTGTATATACCAAATTCAGAAAAGTTGAAATGCTTCAAAAACATGCTGAATCCCTCATTTAATTAATAAACAAAACTTTTAGTCACTCAAGTAGCGTACATTATTATGCCGACTGCCTTTTTGTACGCCAGCAGCATCAGACCGTTGAGACCAGCATGTTCCCAACCGCAAATGAAACGACCCACATATGTACATATATATGTACATTAGTGGTGCAAAAAAAAACCCTTTCTCTAACTACAATCTCTCGAGAGAGAGATCGCTCTCTCTCTATCTGTCTCTCTTCACTGTTGGCTGTCTCTGTCTTTCGCTCTGATTTCCTAGTGTCTAATGACAGCATAAAGTTTTTGCCACCACATCAATCAAAAGTTTTTCATCAACGTCATCAGAGTTATCAACATTGCCTGCAGGCGGCAAAACTACAACAACACCCAGGAATATATCAACGCCTTGTCGTCTCCACAAGCAACAAACACATTCTGGTCATGTTAATGGTAAACAACAACGACCACAATAACAATTTCGAGAACAACAACCAAACAGCTATAGCACAAAAATCATGTGTGTCACTGGGCGTGTGCACGCCTCGTATACGTAATGCGGCATTGTCCAGCGTGAAGCGACACATAATCAACAACAGCCGAGACTCTCAGCTCTCAGCTCTCGAGCCAGCTAAATGTCTGCCAAATTTATTACAATAGTGCTGACCATGTGGACTAAAAGATAAACAAAAATGTTTGCACCTTCTGCAAGCAGAGAAAAATGGCATCATAAAATTAACAAAAACAAAAACAACAACAAACACTTGAACGCTTTAAAAAATCATCAACTAAATCGTTGCTCTTGATAACCTAAATAACTTTAATAAAATTCCGCAAAGATTTTTGCGTATACGTAAAATTGATAAGCCACGTGGAGTTCATCTTCGTCATCAGCAGGTAACACAAACCTTCTTTCTGAGGAGATCTTCATCGTTGAAATGTGTTTAATTATGTCCAAGCTGAATAGTAAGACTTCTTTTCTTTTTATTTATTTTTCTTGTTGTCCACGTTTCTTTATTCGCCTTAAGGCAGACATTTGACATCTTACAAAGAGATGCGAAATGCGATTGGGAGCAGAGCAAATAAAAAATAAATATAAAGTTGAGAAAATGTCACCTTCGTGCTCCTCACGTAGCTTATGCTCTGTGTATTGTGCCAGCGCACTTTACATTTGTTTCATTCTGTGCGATGTTTCACATTTAGCCTGGCCGAGAGAACAGCGCTTGTGCATAATCGTGATACTGTTAGCTAGGCTTTAGCTTACGGCACCACCCGCCATCCACCCACCATACTTCCTGCCAACTGTCAGTGGGAGGGGAGTTCGTGTGCAGAGTTTCAGTATGATGCTTGGCTAAGTATATAAGCTACCAATTACTAAAGTGTTTTTCTCTAAAGCTGCAGTTGTATTTGTTGTCGCTTGTCTGGCCAGAACATTTGACATTCACTAAGCGAATTTCAAGCGCTAATACATTTACTTGATGATTATTCAACATACATATATGGACGTAAAAAAAAACCATTAAAAGTAAAACAGAATGTATAAGGCTTTCAGATTAAAAATGGAAATCAAATGACTGTTGACTAATGAGCAATTCCATGAATGCCTTATAAAAAGGTGCTTTAACAGACAGATGTTAAGATTAGCTGAAGCTCAGTCAATGCTTACTTCAATAACCTAGTGAATGAATAAAAAAAGAAAGAAAAAAAAGCGTACCAATTAAGTTATGAACTCCATATAAAAATACGGGCTTAATGATGCGCATCGTGCTATCGTCGTGATTATCCAGTGCCCTACTTCAATCAGGCAAAGAAGTAGAAGAAAAGAGAAAATATTTCCGTCATTACAAATACCACAATTTTACATCGTAATCATAGTCAGATATATGTATAATATTAATCCATGTTGCTGTCAATATCCAAAAAAAAAAAATTCACAACGACTTTAATTAATGTAGTCAACAAAAAAACGTTCCAGTTTCAGATAATCAATGCAGCTGGACTAGAAAATACTCTCTATTCTGGTCGGAAATTCATTGGCACGCTACGGAAAACAAGTAGATAAAGTCCTAGAGAGGATCAGTCTGAAGTTATGACAATTTTGCATATCTTCTAAAATTAATTTTTTAATTATAATTTCAAGTTATATTGATATGTAAAAACTACTATAAAAAATGGTATAAGCACATTCATAAAGCGATTTGTTGATCGGGAGCAGATGAGAGATTTTCATTTTAACGAAAGATATCTTCTCATACCCAACTTTTGGTAAATTGCGGAAATATACAGGGTATACAAATATTGACACACAGTTGGCCAAAATTCAATTTGGCTATTAAAGCACGAAGCACAAGCACTGCCCATCTTATTAGCATTTGGATTTAATTTCGTCAAAGTGGAGAAGTCAACAGCAAAGGTCGACAGACGATGACGTTCCCACTATGCTAGAAGTGGATGGCGGTGGATGGGAGAATGTCAGCACCCACGTGTGACCCACGTCTGCCAAAGCCATGGTATTCGACACATGCATAACGGAATGCTAATGACATTTGCTATCTTCCTATCAGTCAGTCCGACCGTGTTGTCTTTGGCAAAGTCAAAGGGTTCACCATACGGTTGGTTGGCGGCAGTAGTTCATTGCTTTTTCGGTTAGTTAACCGTACTCGACACGTTCCGCTTGGCTGGGTCAATATGAGTTGTTGCCGTCTGTGCGGCGCTTCAGCCTGTAATTAAACTTTTTTTATCTGAGTGTTTGGTAAAGGTGAAGGCAAAGATTTGTATTAGTGAGCAGGCATGTTCTTGATGTATATATATATATATATATATAACAAACTCTTGGCCTGTTAGCTGCAAATTAATGAGTGTCGTCCGCTGCCTAAGGCCAGTTCATTCACTCATCCAGCTTGCCATTAACTGTATATACTTAAGTCCCCAATTAGTCCTAACGTTAGTTTACATACCCAGTTTCGTGGCCCACTACCTAAACTTAATTTGAATTTAATTGGCAGCTCTAAGCTACCTACTAATTGATGAGTAAAGACCGTTTAAATGTGTACTTCTAAAAACACATATAAAAAAAACATTCTATTCTGTTCCTATTCAAAAAAAATATAAACAAACAAATGTTCGAACTGAATCACAAATTTTGCATATGCAACAGGGAATATATTTAAATTGTCTATGAAAAATTCAATATTGGTGGAAAATATTTCCCAGCTTGCCCAGCCGTTGGAATGGCAAAATAAATTTCAATTTACATTCGCCCTATAGAGAATTTCCGAGATCTTTAGCCAAGGAATTTGTATAATTTTGTGTTCTTTTTTCGGTTTTTGCTGCATCTAGTAAGCTATAAAGTTTAAATTGAATTTTCAAGCTCAGTATTCAAATCCCATGTGTGTATTACAAAAATTTTAAAAATACAATTTGAAGAGTGCACTCAGGGTCAGCAAGAGCAGTAGTTGGAATATAAATGGATCATCAGTTGCATTCCACTTCCAGCACAATGAATTTTTATAACATACTCATGCTTTTGTGGTACACACAGCTCAGGGGACAAGAAATCAACGTCAACGTCAACGTCAGTCAACTAGTTATTTGAGTCCGTCCAAAATACTTGCAGAGAGTTTTGGATAAGTTATGTTATGCATTTGGCACATTCGTGTTAACTTTCAGTGTAGTCAAATGCATTTGAATCACACGTTCTAAAAATAAACAAATACTTAAAAATACTGCCAGAAGGCAGCATGCTTTACACTCCCTTTCCAGTTAAATCGATTGTAAATAATTATTCAGCATGATTCCAACTGTCTGTTGGTTTAGGGGTAGGTTTCAGGTACCAGTGTAAAATTTGCATGAATATGAAAATAAACACAATTTGCACATACATCCTGGCACATTCAGCTTAATTGTACAAACAAACAAACAAAATGTCCGTTGATTATTGTGATTATGGGAGACGGTTTTAAATAATTACGAACTGGTTGTCAACCTGTTAATTGTATTAAAATTGACTTATACGCAAATGCTTTTATTGTCAACAGTACCACAACATTTGATTAAATTAATTTTCATTCTGTTTAGAATGGGTTTATTTGAATTGTTTGCCACAGTGCGTGTTGCCGACAGGACTGTTTAGATTAGTGCCCAATGATATGAGACAAACAAACAGAATTAAATTATTTGATTACCCAATGTGGAAGCGTTCTAGTAAGCGTGCCAACTGCAGAGAGAGATACATGCAGTGCTCAGAGACTACCAGCACAAATTCGTGGGAGTGTATCCTATGTATAGATATGGTTTTTATTGTTCTGATACTATTGATATTATATACACTCATTACACACAGCAATTGTTTTAATTTACACTTTAAACAATAAATTGCATACAATACGTATGAAAAACAAAATATACTCCACTAAGTAAGTAATTAATCAATTTATATATTATTTTTTCCACATTTTTTAATTTATCGCTAAGCCAAAGAGTTTTTAGATGATTTAAATTTATTATAATCTTAAATTAATGTAATCTTGAATTAAGTACTTCTTAAAGACTTAAATTTATATTGACGATTTTGGTATATAAACTATATATAACTTTGTCCTTATTAAAACTAAAAAGAATTCATTAAAATTCGTCGATAAATTTGTAAAGCACGTTAGACTTCAATTTTTATGTAAGTGAAGTGAAGTTAAATGGATTCGGTAGAGATTTATTGCAATGGCAAAAATAAGTATTATGTCAATAAAAATCCATACGAAATTGACGTCCACTTTTATGACTGAACAAAAGATTTATACGCAGTACCAATATGCATTTGACAGCGTCCAGCAGAATCAACTGAACCAAGTGAAGTATGACACTTTTGTGTGGCTGCCCAAAAGGGCTATATAGATATATATATAGATATATATATAAATATATATACAAATCCCAGCACTTCACTTTGCAGATGCCAAAAACATAAAAAAAAAAAAAGAAACAGTAAAAAACAGCAACAAACTAATTCAATCTATATGTTTGGACACGTTTATCACTCTACAGGAAACCAGTTTCCACTATTCCCATGCTCGTCCTTATAAAGGCCTAAACAAAAAGTCTTTTCGTGTGAATTGCATTTTCATTTGTATAGAATTTTCATTGCCAGTCCGAGTGCTACTCTCCACACATGTCCCGCCGCCAGGTTGACTTGAAAATGGCGCTGGCGCATAGGGAATGGTTTTACGTTTCGTGTTGCTCTGACAGTTTTTTGGCCAAATGCCAGACGGCCATGGGTAAAAGTGCCACTGCCACTGCCAGAGGCCTTGCCAATGGACTGCAGACTCCCTCTTCTGCCTTCCAATCCATCGAGGAATGCGTGGGGAAAATTTAGCACGTTCTACGTGCCATGACGGGAAATAAAAAATTGAAGTAAATTTGGCAACTGCCTGGCTGCAGTCGTTAGGATACCGGTTCCGTGGCGTCAGCACTTGGTGTCGTCAAGGTTCCCAAATAAAATAAAAACTGGAGAAAAAAGTTCCAACAGCAGCAATGCGACAATGCAGTTAAACAGACAGCTGGGCAGACGACAGAAGGAAACAGAGTCTAATAGATTGACGACCAGACAAGCAGTCGCCATACAACAGACAGATCCATAAAAAAAATACGTTTAACCCAATATTGATCAATTCTTTATAAGCGTTATGATCCATTTGGGATGAACAACAATTTGTCATAAATTGTTTAATAAAAACGAAATTTACAATTGATTGCTCTAACGCAGCAGACTAGATGTCTGCTGAGAAATCCTTCGAAAATGCAGATTAACAAATCAATTATAATACTATTGCATTTAGATGAACTGTTTTGGTTAACATATCTCAACATCAAACTTAACACAGTTGATTTAATGAAGACATCTTAAAGTACAATCAAAATTAATGAATTTATCCATAAAACCCTAGACTTCAACTTGGAACTCTAATTTAATGCTCTGTGGATAGCTTTAAAGGAATTCGCGTGTGCGTGACGAGTGCTAAGCGGGTCCAACTAACCAGGTCTGATTTGGTTTGGCCACTAAGGGCTCTGTGAGGCCCAGAAGCCAGTTCTGCATAATATTTATTATGGCATTCGCGTCGGCCGAGCCACCTATTAATATGCAGAACAGCTAAGCAGGTGACACTGCTGCCATTTTATGCCACCATTGGAGACACGTGTCGCTGCTATTGCCACTGCTGCTGACAAGGCTTTAATAATGTGACCATAATCGTTGGATGTGATTTTGCCAGCTTTAAGTCGAAGTTAACAAAATCTAGGCACATTGCTGGCAGGCTCGCAACTCAATTTTGGGCCACATTGAACCAAGTTATTGGCAGCAAGTAGAAAAAATGATGTTGGGCTCTTGCAAATAGCTGCCCAGCATACCGCCCAGGTCCAATTTCATTTGACGTTTTTCCATACACACACATCCTCCCGTTGTATAGCCCCAACGAGCTGCTCATCAACAGCTTGTTAACTGCTCGTTAGCAAGGGTTCCAGGCAACGCCCTTCATTGCATAGGCAACAATAGAAGGGCAACTGGTAAGCAAAAACAAGGATATTTCAGGCAGGTCGACTGTTAAATACCCTAACTACATAACTAAGTGGGTTAGAGTTAGTATAGTATATACTAAATATATATATATATATATATATATATATATATATATATATATATATATTTATCAATAACAGCGGTTCTCTGGTAAATAAATACATTTTTTTTAGAAGAACTCATCATGACTGAGGTTTGTTAAAAATTGTTAATACCCGATTCAAGGGTATACCAAAAGCAATACAATCCCGTCACCACTTGACCACAGCATCGCTGGACACAGGATTTTGCTCAAATAGGAGCTTGGCAACATTGCATGAACATGTTCCAGTTCAGTCACTCGACATCTCAGAAATCTATGGGGATGCAGCAAGCTCAAAGTCGAGTCTTAAATTAGGAACTAAACTCTACTCCTTGCAACTAAGTGATTGAAGGTTCCATGTACTCTACTTTACTTGCATACGTTTCTTACCCTTTCTCTTCTAGTCAATGGAGTGGTTGTCGAGCTACAATTTGTGTGATGCAACGTTGGAAGATGCAATTTTATACAATTACTATTCCAATTCATCACTTAAGCTGTTTTTTGAGGCTGTCAAAGTAGCTTCTAGACTTGTGCTTTGTTATGCCTTGTTTTATCTGAATTAACAATATTTGGGGAATCTCTTAGCTCATCAAATTAATTGATACAAATTTATTGGTATTAGACTAAGATTTCTATAAGCTTCTCTCTTGTAAAATGTTCAATTACAAATTATCAGTCAATTAATATTGCTATCAAGCAAGGCCGTCTTGAGAGATTTCGCTTTTTGCCTTAAACGCCTTCTTATCGACTTGCACTTCTACATTGTCACACAATATTCCATTTTCAAATATTATTTAACAAATATTCAACATTTGCTCAACACATGGCTTGCGTTCAGTTACACATCTTTATTCAACAGCATCAAATTCAGCTCTTCTCAGGAACAATGTGTTGCTTGTAGTTATGCGCTTTCCACATCGTTATATTGAGTTTGGCATATCACATTGCAGTAGTGTTGCCAAGGTAACCGAAACTACGAGTATTCACAGTATCCCCTTTTATACCCTGCTCCCATTGAGAATGTGTAAAACGGGTATTATGATGTTCTGCAAAAGTAACAGAAGGAGGCGAGCATCTTCATGCTCATTAAGTTTACATTTTCTTTATCACGATTAAAAGTTGAGTTGAGGCTTGCCTTTTTTGTACGTATATAAAAACTTAATATTTTTAATACAAGTTAGATTATGTTTTTTTTAATTTTATCCATAATTTTTTCCACTTTTTGCCTATATTGATGAAAATGAAAAACTAACATTTTAAGAATAAATCTGTCTAATCGAGAATGTAATAAATCACGAAAGAAAATCGCATTTTCATATTTCCACAATAAGTGTCCCACATAGTCAAGTTATCTGACAGTTTTTATTGCTTGGAAGGATTTTTTGCAAAGTTGTTTTCATTAATTTGTCGCATACAATCTGTATTTCCTGGACTGCATCCTGTGTAAAACATATGCATACATTAATATCATTACGAGCATTACAAACATTACAATATTACATTTTTCTGTTTCACTACCTCAGCGTTTTAATGTGTGTGTGTTTTTCTCTGGCATCGTCTTCCGTTCCACGAGTCCTGCGAACCCTTCTTCTGCACACCTTCGTTAGCTTTGATAGCTACGGGCTTCGCTTTGGCGAATTTGAGCTTCAGTTTGGTTTTTTTGGCTACGGTTTGCCATGGTTTTTCCGGCTGTCTTTCTACCTGTATGGCATGACTTCATCCCCAACCGACAGCTGCACCACCCTCAGCTGACTTTGACTCGTGCATAAAAGCTGCTCCAATTACTGTTTGCATAGCTGAGTGTCGTCTGCGGAAATTTGTTTATTTTACGCGAGCTGCGTTTTGTCTTGCTGCTAGCTCGTTGTCTTTTTTATTGGCAACGAGTCAGCGCAACAAGGAGACCAGCGGTGGAAATGGAAGGTAAAATACAACTAGGACCCGGGAATATCCTTTGCTGCTGCCTTTGCTAAGACAAACTGACAGCTAAATGCGTCACAGTCCTTGCAGATTTCATTTGCGCAAATATTTCGATGTGTTTTGCATTTCGCAGCGTTGACAGTTTACCCACGAAAATCTTCCCCCTGCGAAGCGTCCTCCAACTCCCACATTGCAAACGAAACTTTACATTGAGCTGCCAGCTTACGGTTTCATCTGACTGTTAGTGCAAAACTGTCAACAACAACCCCAAAAAAAAAGGTTGGATGTGTAATTTGGGGATATAGTAGTGTGCAGAGGCAATTGTCTGGTATCAGCCACAATAGCTAAAAGATACACGAAATGTTTTTGCAATTATCTAGCATATATAAGAAACTAAAACTTTATCAAAAAGTGTTTTAATGCAATTAAAAATATATACTAAATTAAATATAAATAAAATATTTACTGTTCAGTTCCCTAACTAGATGCGTAAAAATTGCGAATACATGCAAAATAAAGTTATGGCTAAAAATAAATAAAAAAAAAAGAATGTCGGTAGAACAGTTTTAATTGTTAGCATGTAAAACTCAACGTTGTTTTCATTGCCCTCGTTGTTATTGTTTTGACGAGTTTGGCGTTTCACCACTAACTGAACCCGAAATGACGACACATAACGCAAATAATTTATGCATGTTGTGCTGCAAGTAAGTAGTAAACAATACACAAACACACACACACATAGACAAACAGAAAGGCAGGCAGGCAATGCACTCCCACTGACTAGATTGTTGTTCTGATTAGCCACGCCCGCGCACACACACAAACACACAAACACACACAACGGCAGACAGAACGCCCCAAAGTCTCTACATGGGTGCATATAATTTAATTAAAATGAAATCTCACACGGGCGCTGAACTGTAAACAGCGAATGCAAATTATTATTAATTACAGCGGAGCGACGACAGCGGAGCAACAAACGACGACAAATGCTTATAAGAGAGACATATGTATTTGTAAGTGTGTACATGTGTGCGCGTGTGTGTGAGTGTGTACAAGCTGATATAGTGTGTGGCAGCCCAGAGCCATAACGATGCCACAACTGTCGCCAGTTCATTGCAGCAAAGCAGCAGCTGTAGGTGATATGACCACTTTTGTTTCGGTTGTTGTTTACTGTTTCTCTCTTGGTCTGTTTGTCTCCGAGTACTTGTTGCTAAATGCAATTAATATAACTCCAAGTGTGCTCTTCTGCTTCTTGTCTGCCATTTGTCCGTCTATTTGCATAGGGGTCATCAGTTTGCAGATAAGCTACCGCAATCCCTGCCCCTCAACTTGCACTCACTCTCGATGCAACAGAAATCAAAGCAAAACTAAAACCATAAGCAATTCAAATCATTTACCAATAAACGCAAATTAGTTGATGGTTATAAGCTCAAATTAAATGCCAAATTAAATGGATTGCTGGGTAACTAATTTTGAAATTATTCAATGATTAGCATGAAAGGGTGCTTAAATAGAATACATTATATGTAGTTATATATATTTTCATTTGAACTGATTTCTCAAATACCGTCATTAAGTAGTATTCAATATATACTTGGATGTACTTGGTAGTTGACAAACACTATTCGTTAAGAAATCACAGCAGTGGCCACAGAAGACTTTTCATCACATTGAATGCGTACATTACGTATACGAGATGTTTACCATTTCAGCTAGCTAAACAAGTCAGCAAGTGGAAGGAGCAACGAGAAGTTGTGAGAAGCTTCGTCCGTGCTGGCAACAAATTTCTGTTAAGATCTTTTGACCGAAACTCGCCGTAAATCAAGTCACTTTAATTCAATAACAACTTGGCCCAGAAGTTGGCTCCAGCAATTTGCAGATGTTGCCGTTTTAGACAAGTTGCGTTCTGTGGCCATCAGTTGGGATCTGTGCGGCATTGATTTCGTTTATCTATGATGGCAAATTATTCATTTGCTGGCCCACCACACAAACAGAAACAAAGTTTACATTCCGCATCTCGAAGCGGCCGTAATTTGGTAATTTAATTTTGGCCAAGCAGCAGTTACAGCTACAGCTACATTTACCTCACACTGCACTGCACTACTCTCTGGGGTGGACTTGATTGGAGCATTGAGGCCGTTGTTGTGCCTCCATTGTCGGTAAATGTTTGTTTGCGCCATTCATTGCGACTGTTGCTGTTAGCTGTTTAATTTCCATTTAAAGAGTACATACACACAGCGCAAGCAATATAAAACTTATTCAACCTTGAACATTTTACACAATGCAATTATATATTATGGCAAAAAGTTGCTGACCAACTTTCGAGTCAGACAAATATCAAAGCAATTGCCGAATTTATATTTATTCTGTATTAATCTGTATAAACTGTATTTTTCTAGACACGCACACTTAATGACAATTACATCATTGATGATGTAGAATATTGTCAGTTGACATTCGCTTCTACACATTGAAGCTTAATATTTATGTAAATTTAGCCAGTGCTTAGTTTATTACTTAATGAAATTTATGCAGGAAGTTATTATTCGTGTCACATGTCAGGTCGAAAGGTGCATAAATTTAATAAATCAAAAGTTTAGAAATGCAGAAATGATGCGCATGAACAACAAATGGTCGGTGAAAAGTTATTGTGTAAGTTTTATGTACTATTTCTGACAATTATTCAGAATTATTTAAATTAATTTTGACATTTGGATGTTGAACTTTTAGCATGTTTCATATTTGTCAAATGGATGTCAATAAAATAAATCACTTTAACTGGCTGGTCAAGAGTGAACTACATAATCAAACTTTCAAGTCTATTCGACTATTTTAGATTTTCTAAGAATATAAAATATGATATGGAAAAAATGAGAGCCATTCTGCTAATTTGTGTTTTCGATCGAAACACCAAAATGCCGTAACACCCCAATTATTTAGCACAATTTCAACGTTGCATGCTACCTTAAAAAGCGATAAAGGCACTTGGCTTAAATATTAACATGCAACCGATAAAGAATATGTTATATATTACAAATTTATTTCTATTTAAATAAAAAAAAGTGTGTAAACGCTCTATTCGGGTATGCACAACCTTGAGAAGTAACAACCATGGGGTAATAACATAATGATATGCAAATGTAGTATCTCCAATATAGCTAAACTGATAAAATTGATTTTATGTGCATCAAAGAGCTCTGTCTTGTTACATCTAATTCTGGATATATTTTTATTACATTTCACAGAGTAAAATCATACTTTTTTATACAGATTCTCATTTTGTAGGGTATATCAGCGTTAAATTGGATTACAAGAAATGCTACTGATGCCCTCAGCTGTAATCGCATTTGTCCGCACCTCGCATTATTGCCATCCTCACACAAATTGAACATTTCGCCATTTGCCACCCATTGGCCGATTAATGCAATGGGGCAAGCATTAAGTAAGCAAACTGTGTTTAGTAATCATGCGATGACAGTTTAATTACCCCATTGCGTGATTGGTTTAGTGCTGAAAATCGATTTAAAATCATTTGTAATTTGATTGATTAAACGATGGAAAAAGTTTATCCTTTTCGCTAAAATAATGTTGTGCTTCTTGTGCAGTAAGTGCATCGATTTATTTTGAAAAAGATCTGTCTTTGAATTTTAAACAAGTATATATAATTTCTCTGATGCTTATTATGGAATTGGTTTTAATTAAATTTATTTTATATAAACTATTCTAAGATACTATAAGAGCTTTCTATTGTTTAAGCTAACATAATCTATTGGAAATGTGCATAAGACCAAAAGAAATTTTTGCAATTTAAATTACTGGTGGAAAAGCCAAAGATGCCAAGCAATGCAACAGCAGCAACCAGAAACTGCACAACTATACCAAAAAGTACAACTAAAAGCATGGAACAACAAATACAAAACAACACACACCCATACATATTTTTCAAGTCAGAGCGTAGAATTCTGCTATGAAATAATCCGCAACGACAAATATGCGCGATATTCAGTCCGTCCAACTCTCCGTCCGTATGCCTCTCTCTTTTCCTCTCACTCTCTCTCTCTCTCTCTCTCTCTCTCTAACCCTCGATGTGTCAATGTTTATATGTGTGGCTTGGCCAGTTGGTTAGCCAAGCCCAGCACAAAGCACTTTTACACACACACACACACAGACACACTTATGGGTGTACGAATATTTTGGTGGAGCCAGTTACCAGACGCCAGTCAGCATCAACAATAGCAACAACTGCAAAACCACATACATAAACCGGTTCAACGAAATTCCAACCGTCAAGGCAGCAGCAGCCAACAGTCAACAGCCGGGCCAAGTCACAGTCACAGCCAGAGCCAGAGCCAAAGCCAGAGCCAGAGCCGTCTACGTTGAAGACTCGGCCTGAAGCGGCAACGGCAGCAGCCGGCACTAAATGTCATGCGAGCGACCGAGCGACCGAACGGTTTCTGTTGAGGGGGGGGTGTTGGTAGGTGGACGGTGGTAGCTGGTGGCTGGTTAAGCCACACACCAAGTACAACGGTGCAAAAAGTAAAGAAATCAGTGCTTAGAAACTAGAAGCAATAAGAGATGTAAAACTAGAGCTGACTCAACGGACTCTGATTAAAGATGGCAGCGTGTTGCCAGAAAAAACATGAGTTAAAAAACTGATGTGCAAAAGTACGTTGATTGGAACAAAGGCGCGCGACTTGGTTAGACATAACACACAAAAAAAAAAAACAACCTTAAAATGCTTGCTTGATTTTGAAATAGTTAGCCAAAGTTATTAAGTAACTGTTATTAAATAATTGAAGCTGAATGTTATTGCTTACATCATTATTATAACTCAAAATTGACTTTAGATTATTAGATTAGATTAGATTATTTACTAAACATATAAAACACCTGATTTAGAAATGACATAAACATTCCGAAATAAACAAATACAAATAAAATATCGGTTACATGTTGCATGAGTTTCCTGTTTAAGCTTCATGTCTAGCTCCTCCAATGACGACGAGTTCAACGACAAAACGGCGACGGAAAATTTGTTGTAATCAATATGAACTGGCGACTGGCGGCTGCCTCAGATAACTTCACATGCAGGCAACATATATTCAATGTGGCACTGGGTGTGTGTGCCTGTGTGTGTGCGCGCACGCGTGTGTATGTGTGCAAAACAGATTTGTGAAAAATGCGGAAAATGGCAAAACTGAACCCGAAGAATTCACGGCAGACATTGCGTACTCTCTCGTCGTAAGTGTATTGCGAAATATATGTATTGTAAATGTACATTCGGATTCTGTGAATTGGTGCGAATCGAATGATTATTGTAGCTGGAGAGCTTCAAAGCTTTGGGGACCTTTCCTACACCCACCCAGATCAGACCATTCTGTCACCCATTATGATAAATCGCACCTTTTATTGCAGCATCAGCGCCTTGTTAACTGATTTATAAACGCCACCCCGGCAGCCCCTAGCCCGCAGCTGGCTTAAAGAAGTAGATAAAAAAAAGTTAGCTACAAAAAAGCAGGGCAAAGCAAAAAGGCATTGAGCAAACATGACATCATTCGACAGCTTCGACAACGACAACAACGTTTTCGCTCTTCCTCAGATTGCGTTCGTCTATTGCGAAAAAAAAGACATCATTTGCTCCCTCCTGTTTTGCCACATAATTTGACTACCCCACACCAATAGCAAGTTCTGCATGAACTTCGCATTCGCATAGTTTTTCAGAGTGGGTGTGTGTGCAAGTGTGTGTTTGTGTGTGTGTGTGTGTGTGAGAGAAAAAGACATGCCGCAATTATGAGCACAAATTTTCATTTGACTTGCAAAATATTTCGTATCTGGGGATCCACAGGATGTGAATGTGATGGACGGCTGGGTATGTGAAAACCAGTAAATACCATACATAAAAATATGCACATTTTAAATATCGCGCAGCCTTTTAATGATATTTTTCGCTCAATGATGACGGAATAAATGTATATTTTGTGTAAATTTTATTCAATGTCATCCTTAAAGAATATGTCAACAGTTGAAAATTGTTGAACTTCATTATTAAAATAATATGCAGCACTTCAAGTGCTCAAAGACTTGACAAATAAGCTTGAGTGCACTCTTTGCTGCTTCTTCCATTGTGCTCAACATTTTAAAAGATATGTAAATTGTTATGTGAAATTCTCTTTAGAAGCACTTGAAACTTAAGGGGCTATTGAAAATGCAGTGAATTGATATTTATACTTAATATATGAATATATTTACAAATGTTTGCTTCAGGCCGACTATTTTGGCTTAAATATGTTTCCCATTAACATTTAAAAAGGCAATTTGAATGAAAAGTAGTTGAACGTAAATCGTAATATATCTCCGATTTTTGTTCACTCTATGTCAGTATTTCACACGAGCACAATCGGTGCTTTACTATGTGGAACAATTTCTCTTATTTTTCACTGTCCGGAAACATTTATCCCGCAACATGTTCCCATGTCCCCATTGGCCATTAAACATTCATCATCTTCCGTGGCCATTCGCCATCAATGCGTGCAAAAAGTAACGCTACCAACGAAACAATAAAAAAGAATTGGAAAGCTTAAAGATACTCAGTAGTCAGTTGCAGGGACGCAAAAACTAAAAATACATTAAAAATGCATTACTATTCCATTTCCATGTGAATTAATATGTAATTGGCTGGTTTAAATAGACGGACAAATGGAGCGACACGACTTAATTAATAAAGTTAATTACAATAGTATGATACAATAAAAAAAAATTCCATGAGCAAAAACAAGAAATAATACCTAAATTAGCGGTACAAAAAAATAACACATTTCTGTTGATCTGTGGACTGACGATTACAATTAAATTCATTCTGTAAAGCTCAATGAATATTTTATCAGTCTATGCTAAATGTTTTTTCGAAATGGGTGCAGCAACATATGTCAAATTCCACATCACTCCCCCCTCCCTAACCTATTTGCCCGCCCATGTATGTATGAAGTATATACATATTTCTAATGTAGCGAGAAATATTTTAAATGCACTGGGGTGGGAATAAGCGAATAACTGCAACTGAAGTAAAAGTAATGACTGTGGCAAGAGAAATATGGTGGAAATATATATATTCGATAAAGTTTGGCTTGAAATGTTTAAGAATTTTTAAGACACCTGCAAATAAGGTCAATTGATACGAAAGAAACAAGAAAACGAAGACAAACAAACTGATGGCCCAATGCCAGACAACTGTTTTTATTTGCTCTTGTGGTTAACAGCAGTGGCAATAATCAAATGACTCTTATTATTCTTCTTCTTCTTCTTCTGCATCAACTGTTCATCTCAACTCATTATCATACCAAAAAAAACAAGTGTGTGAGAAAGAGAAAGACGATCGAATACCAGCGAAACACGGATTGGCATTGTGACTGTGATGGTAACTGAGCTGCGAAGCAAAAGCCACAAACTGGTTTCTCAAGCGATGCTAATGCAGAACAAGAACAAGTATTCGTGGGGACATGCAGCGAAAGTGGTGCTATAGAAAGTTTATGCGAACTGCGCTACTCTTGGCCGCTATCTTGTCCACCTGAATTACAAACATTGTGTCAACTTTTTAATTAGGCAGCACAAGGCAACAAAAGAGTCCAAAGCTGTGAAAGGAAGCTTTGAATTTGACAAATGTTTATCCTGCGAATGATTATCGTGGCATAATGAAAAAGTGTTTTTTTTCATATATTTCTTCTGTTTAATAAATTTTTTTAAAGCACAACATTTTTATTAGCAATTTGTAAAAATATAAGAATTGTAGGAAAAATTAAAATTTTAACATTTATTATTTGCATTAGCTTATTTTCTGCACTGCAATGGTGGGTGGTAAATCAACTTTCGCTTGTCACAAAGGGGTAGGTAAAACGTACTTCAACTTTTTACCTGTTACTGCATTTTCTTTTAATAGGATTTTCATTAAGAAGAAACTCTCAAGTTTTTCTTTTCCTCAAGCGCATGTCAAATTCGACATGCTAAGAATATCCGCATTTCAAAGTTTCTGTTATCACATTACTCTTGGCGATAACTAGAGCAACTTGGCGACTGAAAAATACCCGTCAGGCAAAACATGACAAAAAAAAAAGAAAGAAAAGGCATATAAAAAGTGTAAAAAGTGTAAAAAGTGCTGAGCTCAAGAAAAGTTTCACAATATTATGATGAGCAAGCAGTGAGTGAGCGTGAAAAAAGGAGACGTAGCTGTTTTTTTTGTGAAGCTCAATAGTGATGGACACGTCAAAGGGGAAATCTGCTACTAGCTTTTAGAGCTGCTATTCAGCTGCATAGTTGGCTGAGTAAATGGGATCAAACAATTTGCTAGTTTACACCTTGGACGCTTTTAATTATACGCATTGTGCCAGGACGACGAAGCGATTCGCTCATTAGTGGCCTCCACTCGAGACTGGGGCGGGACTTGGGCGTGTGCATCTTCAGCTAGACAGGAAACTTCAACTACAACAAGAACATGTTGATGTCTGTTCCGCCAACTTGGAAAATTTCTTAGGAAAGTGACCCGTAAGTTGGTTACCAGCATAACAGCAGCAGAGCAAGCAACAACAACAACAACAAGAAGAACAGCAACTGAACCATCAGAAAACGACAAGAAGTTAAGGAATGCCCCACGCAGGATGTGCTCCTTGCTTATGCGTGTGATTATGTGTGTTGGGGGTGTTTGTGTGAGAGTGTGAGAGTGTTTCGCTTGCCTAATGAATCCGCTGCCCTCCGGGAATGTGCCTGTCTCAGCGGCGTTTACTTAACAAACTCAACTTAATGTTGTTGGTGTTGCTGTTGTTTTTGTTTTTGTTGTATCCGTTGATCTAATTGCTTTGTTAGTCACCGTCACGATGGTCTGAAAATATGATGGCGCTTACAAACTGTTGACAAAGTACTAGGAAATTACTTACAGCTGGCTATTGCACACCTTCTGAGAAGGATGTTCTCAAGAAATAAGGCTAAGCATCACCATTTACTCACATATTGGATAAATGGCTTAACAAATCCAGTTGTTGTTACTGAATAAAAATGAATATATACGTATAGATAAATAATTATCTACATCATTATTGCAGGCTTCATAACGGGTGTAAATATATTAGGGCAGAAAAATGAAAATAAATATATAAAATTAATTTATTTAATGAGTTTTTTTATTGAAAGGTCATATTTCCGCTTGTAAGCTAAATTAAGTCATGTTTAGTTAATAAATAATTTAAATAAATCAATATCCATTAGCATACACTATTTTGCCAACGCTTTCCTCTCAACTTCCGGCAACTTTTCAAACTGTCCGCAGGCACTTTTTAAACATTAGCCTCCACCGACACTGGATGAGATTGTATGTACATGCCCCAGGGCCTGCAATTATAAATACTTGTCAACAGTATTTACCAGCCAAACATCACAGAAATGGAGACAGATGCGTGGACGGGGTCAGTTCAAATAGTGTCGCAAAGATTGGCCCATGTCACGACCTTGTTGAAAGCAATCTAACTTCAAAAGCGACTTCATTTGACAAGTTTAATGCAGTTAAACAACAATTTGAAAAAATAAAGTTGTAAATTGCATTACTCGCTCGCCTAAGCTAAACTTTTCAACTTTTCAACTCAGTCCAAGGGTTAATTGCTTGTTGCCAGCGGTCGGATATCCTCACCAGCTCACAACTCGAAGCCCCATTAATGGCCGTACCCCTTGCGCCTCACACATGTAACACATGTCGCAAATTCACACAGATTTGTTACACTTTTTATAGTTTTGTTAACTCTTGAGAAATAGAGTGAAAGATTTACATTTGATGAATTAAATAAATGTGTTATTAATGCATCATAATATAGAAATATTACCAGATAAGTGGATATAAGCTAGAAGTGTGCTTGTATAACCCTACTTTAAAGTACACTCAGCTAATTGGGTTTAACTAGGGAAACGTATATCTCCACTTCAATGTGCTTCATTTTCGTAGATTTTTTATTTGTCAACTGCAAATTAAGTTAAAAACTTGTTGTTTCCGTGTGGATGTGAGGCGCCCCACTGTTGGGACATGCTGGTGTACCACTAAGTGAAATTAGCGGTTGCTACTAATGAAAAGTGGTTTTAGAATGACAAAGAACTTTTGCAATTTTCGGGTATAAGTACAAAAATAATGGAAGCTCTTTACCCTGTGTCACAGTGAAAAACTTCATTAGAATTACACACGGAATAAATACCCAACACCTAAGGGCTAGAATAAAATTTCAAATAATAAAAAAAATGAGAAAAATAAAAGACAAAACTTCATTAAAAATATAAACAAAACAAGCAATAGTTAAAATTAGTTGAAACCCAACCCAATGTTTTAGTTCGGATAGTTGACATTACAATAAAACGTTACTATTAAACAGTTAACTACATTTAACCCTAATCAACCGTAGAAAAAATGAAGGCAAGCAATTTACTGTAGGGTAACAATTAGTCAAGTTTCAGACCTAAGGCAAACTAATGCAATTATTTGTCATTGTCACAAAACTTTGCTATGAAAATGGTTTTGATATTCATTTTTCCGAGATTCAATACTGTTACTCAGAGAAGCATTAATGCAATCGCTTCGAGAGTCCCACATAATGGTAACTGGAATTGGCTTTTTGGCGAATTGTTACGCTAAAGCAGAGCCAATAAGCGCATTAGTGTAGCTCGCATCAGAAAACTTTCAGCACGTTATGCGCATAATTAAAAATTACTTGAGCACACTCTTCCATACACACAGCGCTGACCATGTGCCACGCCCTAGTCCTCTAAGCGACGCTTATCCTTTCGTGCCGTGCCATCATCTTCGTCTTCGCATCTTCTTCGACGAGAAGTGAAATTAATGGCTTTTCTATTATTTTGCGCAAAGTTTCGAAGCGCATTTGACGTTGATTGCATTTTTTGCGCTTTGCAGCAGGAACAAGAACAGCAGCAGCAGCAGCAGCAGCAGTAGGAGCAGTAGGAGCAGCAGCAGCAGCATCAGAAGCTGCGGAATCACAGCTGCTGGGAGCTAGTTGCTGGATGCGGACACAGAAGATTCGGGCTGCTAGATGCTTGATTAAAAATTTAGTGTGTGCAGCTGATGCGCTGCCGGCAATTTGTGCCACCCGTCACACCCCGCCCCCACAGCTCGAATCTATGAGACCGTTCCACACCGCCACACACCGCCATTAAACAGTTGATGCTGCTGGATCACAGTGCAATGCGAAATTCTTGTAAAACAATTGCCAAACGGTGGACAGACTAAACGCAAAAAATAATAAAAATAATCAAAATAAAAAACCCCAAAAGAGTGGATATCTATGTAGTGAATGTCTATAGTTTGTAACATGCGGTTTGTTGATTAGTGTGCCACGAACAGCAGATGCTTTTAATTGATACCATAGATAATAGAAAACTGACAAAAAGATTTTGCTAATTGTAAACCGGAAGGATGGAAATGCGTGTGTAAAAGCTATCAAATTTCTAACGAAGTATCGCAGAATGCGCTTTCAATTTAACAAGGTATGCGGAATAAACTTCACAGGAAATTCAGTTTACAGTGCTGCATTTATTAAGCAGTTGGATTTAAGTTTGCGGATTTTGTAAGGGAATTCCATAGTGTTTCATTTTAAACACTTAACGATTTTAGTTTAAATTTATTAAAATTTGGTCAAGTTTAACGGAATTTCTAATTACTTTTTACTTTTACCATAGGATTTCCATTGTTCATATACTATTGTCAATGTGTGTGTTTTTGGCTTCAGCTTGATCGAAAAATTCAGTTACAAAGCTCCAAAACCAGCATTTTAATAAAATTTATTGCAAAACCACAATAGATCCATATCTATGCAGGCCACCCGACACCCTACTAACACTCTTTGGCTCGGCTCTATTTCCTTCGCTAGAGAATTCCGTAATTTTCAAAATCACAACAAACAATGGGAAAAATGCGAGCGGCGAGAAACTAAAAGCAAAAAAAAAAACAAAAAAGCGAAAAAAAGAAAAAAAAAAAAAAAACAAACTACACGGCGGCGTTTTTTGGGAACCGCCTTCTTAACAATAGAAAATCTCGAAAAGCTGGCGACGGAACTGCGTCCAACTGGCGGGGAACACAGTTGTTGTTGTGTGCGTTGTTTGCATTGTTGTTGTTATTGTCTACGTTGTCGATGTTGTTACAGCTCCGAGCCGGAAGATATTTCAGACCGGCTTGCAGCAACAAGGCCGGTTTTTATAGAGGGGAGCGGTGGGGCGTGATTGTACAGTGGTTTCGAACGTGCCTCCCCATGTTTAGCCAGAAACAAGTTTTATAGTTTTTACGCTTACCCTGACCAGTCCAGCGAGGCTCTTGCACAGCTGCTCTTGTTGTTATTGCTGTTGTTGTTCTTTTGCCGGACGAGCCTAAACAGTGCCCACCCCAAACTCCGTCTACTTCCGCCGAGTCCCACTCTCTATTGGACACCCGAATGCATTTTGTGAACTGGCCCGAGTTTTGAACTAGTTGCGGTGTATCAAATCAAGTCTGACCACGTCGAACCGACCCTCGCAACCCATGCAATTCCTCCTTCTAGTCTATCCTTTTTGGGGGCACTTTTGCACAGTTTTGGAAATTAACTGCTTGTTTTGCTTATCAGCTGCTGCTGCTGTTGCTGATTGGTGTGTGGAGCTCGTTGTGGCACACCCCTTCCACATCTCCACTGCTCTATTCATTTCACATTGTTCGATGGCGCCTAGAAGACAAGTTTTTGTTAAAGACCAAAATACGCTCAAAGTTTTCGGCTGCTCCGTCTGGGATTGCCCCAAAGTTCTAGCCGAAAGGGGCGGATCCGCTGGATTACGTTTGGCCTCCAGAAGCCAGTCAGACAGGCAATCCTCCAACCAGCCAGCCGACCATTCAGCCGCGAAAGCAAGAAAGCAAGGAAGGAAGTAGATTTTGTGCAGCTTAACGCTTTTCCTTGCGCAGACGTGTGTCTGGCCCCATAACCCCAAAAAAAAAGGCCAGCAAACGGGTCCATCGAAATCAGATTTGGAGCGAGGCTAACTGCCTGAATTGAATAGTGATTTTGTCTTTGAAAAAAATGAATATTACATTATAAAGACTTTTCATAATACGTCTCTTTGAATGCAGAGACGAGTTTCGTAATTGCTAATTATTTAATTAGGCTGCTCATTCAAAAAAAATTCCCATGATTAATTCAACGAAATTAAAGAGGGCATTTAAATTCTTGGATAAATGGCTTTTAATATTTGTTTAATCTTTTATTAAGCTATTTAAAAGCCCAATATACTGAGCTTTTGGCTTTTATATTTTATTTCTTTCCAAGTGAAAGAAGGAATTGAAATCGCGTTAAATTTTGTAGCTATTATTATTTTTTAATAATATCTTCTAATATCAATTAATTTTTTTAGTGAGTATACATTTTTATACCCATCATTTAGCATATCCCAAAGATTTAATTGTTTGCAATCACTTGCAAAACAATGCTGTAATTATGTTTGCTGTGCATCATAATGTCAACATTGATCTTACGCAACAATTGAAAGGTTAACAAAGTGAAGAAGTTCAATGCCATAGATCAGTGTCTCCGTCTCTTCTCTCGTTCAGCTCACTTTTATCATTTAATTTATTTTATTGTCCATTGAATGATCATCAGAAAAAATAAAATAATTAACTGCGCGTACGAAATGAAAATGAAAATAAAGCCCAAGTCAATTATTTTTAAATGATTTCACAATTAATAAACACAAACCTATTAAAAAAAAATCTGAAAGTCGTTCAGATCGTCTATGAATGATTCAATTCATCAAACTCTTAGCTGTGTTAAATCACATCTGGAAACTGGACAAAGCTTGCAATGACCTCAAAAATAAAGAAAAATTTATATTCTGTTCAGTAAGAACATTAAAAGCTATTATATTTTTTAATAATAATTTTTTGATATTTGTTGTATAAAAAAATTAGAATTCGGTAATTTATTTTCAGTGAGCAAAAACTTTAGCACTTTTTACTTTTACTTATATTATTTAGATTAAATTGGAAATAACATATTATTTGTGAGCTTTGTATTCGTTACATCACACATTTTAAAAGTATGTCAACAAACTGCCCCATAAGGCAACAATTAGGAATTGCCAGCTACAAATTAAGTGTGCAGGTCGCGTCAATTGCGCCAATTGCCTTGGCAACCTACAAATTTGTTACCCGTTTCACGTAACCCTTTCCATCTGCCGTAACCCGAAAGCACACTTAGCCTGTGAATTACTCTATATGCCTTATATTAGGGCCAATACCGATTCATAATTAGCATGTTTTTTTCACATTACATTGATGATCAAAAGCCAGCACCCTGTGGGGGACGTTGTCGAGGGGAGTAAGAGAATACTTAAAGGCAATAAGAAGCAAAACAACAAAATAATCGTTACGAACTAAATGAGAAAGATGCGAAAATTAAACAATATGTATTTCCAACACAAAAACTCTTCGCCTGGGCCGACGGTAGGCGTCGAAGAAACAGAAACAAAAATAACTACATAAAGGTGATGAGGGCGGGTGGAGAGTGCTGCGAGTGGAGAGTGCTGCGGGTGGTGAGTGCTGCGGGTGGAGAGTGCTGCGGGGTGCAAATAATTCAAACGAAGAAGACGTGGCAGAAGCAGAAAATTGACGTTGATGTAGTTGACTTACCCACTGATGCTGCAGTTGCTGTGCCTGTGCAAGAGCGAGACAGCACGACTTGACGCCTGACCTGAGCTTTGGGGGCCGCTGTCACTTGGAATGTGGCCGCTGTTGTTGTTGCGTTATTTTTTTTGCTGGTTTTCTTGTTTGTTTTTTTGTGTTGGTGTTTTTCGACGTTGTGCCAATGCCGGCGTCGCTTTTTGTTTTTCTCTTTTTGCTGGGAAAAAGGTGACGGAACTTTTTTGCAATGTTCTGCACGCCTCTCCCTCTATATTCGTTTAGCTGTTTCTATCGCTGCAATAAACTACCGTTACTTTGACTGAAGGGAATATGCCATTCACACACACTTCACTCGCACATGCACACACATTGGGCACAAATAATTCAACAATTTAATCATTTGAATTCAATATTTTGCAATTATGCACGTACGATCAAAATTCGTTATCATTTTGTTTTTCAAATTAATGAAGCTTTACAGTAATTGTAAATAAAAAAAATACAATTTTCATGTGTCATTGAGCGACGACTCGCCAAAGAACAGAAACAACCAAAAAAAAAGGCACGCGACACACGTAGCACGAAGCAGCAGCACAGCAATAGCAGAAAGCGACGCGTTGGCCTCTGCTACCTCAATGTCAACGTCGTTGTCACCGTCGCCATCTTCAACCCGCACATGAGTAGCAAATAGCTACTAAATTGAATTTCTGAGCTGCAATTTGTGCTTTTAATTGAATCATTAAAAAGAGGGCAAAAAGATTACAATTACGCCATTTATGCTTCTATATTCCTCCATCCACCGCCGCTCCAACATCATTGTGCTGTTGTAATTGTTGCGATCGCCTTTACATATCTGTTTACGTGTGTGCCTGTGTGTCTATTTGTGTTTGTGCTTGACTATTTTATACATGTGCATGAATGTTTGCATCTATTTATTTGTATGTTTGTTTTACTTGTTTGAGTTCAATTACATTGGCAAGTGAAATATTTAATTACAGCGCCAATATCCAATAGCAAATGCAATTCAAATCAAATTACATATTTGTGTAATTGTCTGTAATTGAACTGTTTTAGTATGCAATTAAATTGTTGCTTCACACAAACACACTCACACTCACACATTTAGTCAGACTCACACGTGCAAACCGATAAGCGGATACGCAGCCTCTCATGCAAAAGTAGAAACAGAAGCAAATAACAAAAACCAGACAGACCACTATTTTTACAGCCTTCGCGGACGCCTGCTGCGCTGCTGCTGTTGGTGGTGCTGCAGTACTTGTACTTGTGTACTTCTTTTATTTTTCCTATTACCTTTGCTCTTGTATGATTTTAACATAACTATAATGTATTAAACATAAGTTAGCTGTAATTTGTACTCGGCGGCATTTCGAAACACGCACACGAATAAAATCTTGCGTAAAAGAACCTCAACATAAACACACGCGAGCGTTTCTTGATGAACTGATTTTATAAACAATGCCGCCGACGCAATTTAAATCGACGGCCGCGACACACCCGCACGCGACCAAAGAAGAAGACAAACTAATAACAGGTGCTCAACAGGTGACCGAGCTGCCAATCGAGCGAAAATGCTGTATGGTAATGCCAACTCATTTTCTTAACAGTGTCTTTTGAGTTTATAATAATACAAAACAGCTGATTATAATGATTTTTGGCGGTCTGTAGATAAAATTTAAATTTCTTAAGTGCGGTGATAAAATATTTTTAGAAAAGGATATTAAGTAGTTAAATGAAAATGTTCTTAATTTTTTATGAGACACAAAACACTTAACATAAATTGAGTTTAATATAAATTAATAAATTTTTCTGTTTTCATTCGGCTTACATCTAGTTATATTTACAGCAAAATGTCTGTTTTGGTTCAACTCTATGCTAATTGGATTGAAACCAAATTATTCGAACAGGCGAGATAAATCCCATCGAAAATCTTAACAAACCAAACAATTTTTCGGACTACTTCTGAAATAGATGGCGCTTAAACAGAACTTTCCAAATAATCAATTTATTCACACAAAAACCCAAAGCTAGAGCTTTATGAGAAGCAGAGATTCAAACCAACCATCTTATTTAGACAACAGCCCTGGTTAAGGAATTTAATAGTATAGATTCAAACCAATTACCTTATCTATACAACAACAAAAATTAAACTTTGTAATAGCAGAATTTCAAACCATCCGACTTATTAATATACCATTAATATATTAGAGCTAAAACTTTGAATAAGCAAATATTCCAACCAACCACCTTATTTGGACAACATCCAAAGTGAAAGCTATTTTCGAATTTCATTCCAACGATATTATTTAGACAACAGCCAAAGTTAAAGCTCTTAAGTAGAATAGATTTCAACCGAACGCTTATTTAGACACCAGCTAAATTGAAAGCTTTTTAAGAAACAGAGTTAAAGCTTTGTATAAAGCACAGATTCCAACCAACCAACTTATTAAACCAAAAGCCGATGTTAAAGCTTTGTAAGATGATTTTGCTGAAAAGATTACAGTTTATAACTATAGGTATTAAAAATCCGCTAAGTGACCCATTAATTAAACATTTTGCAATTTTTTTTAAAACAAATACTTATGTTTGCTTGTATTTTTGTATTTTTTTCAAATATTTTTTTTGTAATTTTTAAAATTTTTTTTGTAAAACTTTGTTTTAAGTTGTTTTCTCATTTGTTTTGTTGTATATAAATAATAATACTTATGGCTATAATATAGTAAACGTTTCTCGATTTTGCGTTTTTATCTTTAAATTTTTGTTGTTGTGGTTTGTTTTTGCTGTGAGCCATACACAAATTTGTCTTAAGGATTTCTTTCTGCATTATGAATTTTGTTGTTGGCTTTTATTGTTTTGTATGTTTGTATTGATTTTGAAACGTTTTGTTGTAATCGAAAAACTGCAACAATTGCAACTAACAAAGCTAATGTTACATGTCATACGCGCTAATATAGATACAAATATATATATATATATGTATATATATATATATATATATATATATATTGTTTTTACTTTTAAACTTAGATGGTAGAAGTTGTTCTGCATTATATTTAAGATTTTAGATTTTACATTATATACACTTAAAAAATTTGCTAATAGTTTTCTTCTTTCAATTTGTCATATCATTATTTCTCATAGTTATATCAATATTTTTTCAATACAATTGCAATTAATGTGTGCCGGCCCCTGTCGGCGATTGCTTGTGGTATGTGGTATGGGATTGGGATTGGGGGTATTAAGCTTGCAAGGAGGGATGGGAGGCAATGGGGGCAACATACACGTTCACAACCTGAGCATAATTGGAAATTATGTTTACAGCGTTTCTTTTTTTGTTTTGTTATCTCATATCATTTCATACATGTATGTACATAATTCTTTACATATTGAATACTGCGTGGATTCGGGCTGAGACCTGCCACCTAGACGAGCGTGACCCGCACGCTCAATCCCGACGGCAGCCGCCTCCGTCTCCGTGGCAATCGAATGCTTACAACTGATACTAACTGCCGACCATGATGTGGGCGGGCTGTTCCAGCTCATTGGCACTGGCCACTGGTCCGCTGAGGCCGCTCTTGAAGAGCTCATCGGAGCTGAGCTTGCAGCTGGGCACCAGTTCGGTAAACTCGGAGCCCAATCCGAACTCCATGTCCAGGAAACCATACTCCCACGTATTCGCGCCAGCCGACACATTCGAGCTGATGCTGCTCACATAGGATGACGTCAGCGAATGGGTCGCCGATGAAATGGTGGACAACGTGGTGAAGGTGGCTGTTGTCGACGATGGCGACGTGGAGAAGGAGTTGCTGCTGCTGTTGCTCTGACTGGCGCTCGCTTGCACGGTGGTAAAGCTACCGCTAAAGGCCAGTGTGGAGCCACTGCTGCTGCTGCTGCTCGCTATGCACACCGGCACCGCTGTGGGCGTGGCAGCTGCGGGAAGTATATTGAACAGATCGTTGTTGTTGAGTGGATCCAGCGCCGACTGTGAGCTGAGGCTGAGCACCGAACTCCAGTTGATGGAGCGCGTTGAATCATCATCCGCATAGCCAGAGTCACTCGATTCACAGGCACTGACCACGCTCGAGGCTGAACTGGAATTGGAAGTATTGCTGCTGGTGTTGCTGTTGTTGTGCACCTGAGCAACGGTTGCAGCGGGCACAACAACGTTGCTGCTGTTGCTACTGCTGTTGCTGTTGCTGTTGCTGACGGGTGCGATGCTGGATGGCGTTGGCGCCGCAACAGCTACAACTGCTGCTGCCGCTGGTGGCGCTGCTGCTGTTGCTGTTGCCGGTGTGGTCGTCTGGCAGTTGGCGGGGAAGGGTGTTGCACGGCCGGACTGCGACTCCCGGAAGGGATAGTGATCGTACGGATGCAGAGTGGTGCCAACAGCCGTATCACAATTGCTGCTCGCCGCCGCCGCGGGCTGTGTCTGAAAGACACCAGGAGCAGAAACTGCCGCTTGAGCTGCAGCTGCCGTTCTATAAGGCGGCGGTGGGGCATCGAGACGCTCGTGGTAGCCGAGCGGGACTTGTGGCTGAAAGCTGGGAGCTTGCGCCAGTTGCTGATAGTGTTCCATGTTGGCCAAACGTGCGCAGTTCAGCACGGGCGCATAATCCTGCTGCTGCTGCGAATGATGCATCGGCGCTGGCGAAGATTGCTGCTGCTGTTGTTGCTGCTGCTGCTGCTGCTGTTGTTGCTGCTGCTGTTGCTGCTGATAGGCTGGATGATATTGGGCTGCCTGGGCAGCGGCAGCGGCTGCTGCGGCAGCTGCCTGCTGATGATGCTGCTGCGCCGCCTGGTGCAACTCCTTGGCCTCCGCTTCGATCTCGCGATCGATGCGCTTGAGCGTGTTGCATATGAGCACCGAGCGGTAGAGCGACTGCTCCGACACCTGGCGGAAGCGCGACAACTTGAACATGGACATATTGCGTATCTTCAGGCGCGTGTCCTTGTAGCAACTCCTGTTGGCGCTGCACCAGCCGCCGCGTCCGTCACAGCAGCGCTTCAGGGGCATGCCGTGCAGAGGCATCGCAACAAATGGAGGTGGCGCAGGCGCCGCACTGCCACTGCTGCCCACGGGCAGAGCTGTCGTTGATGTTGTCGCATTGCTGGCGACGGCACTGCTGCAGCCGAGATCCAGATAGGATTTGCCATTCTCCGCACACCGTATGGTCTGCTGTGGCGCTGGCTGGGCATAGACAACGCCAACACCATTCTCATAGAACTGTTGCTGCTGCTGTGTTGCATTGGGCGTTGCTGCCGCTCCTCCTGGACTGACCGCAACGACGGGGCCTGCACCCGCACCAGGATTGGTTGTCCACTGTGGAGGCGCAAAGCCACGTGGCGTCATGTGCTGGGGGCTGCCGGTGCGTGAGCAATTCTGCTGGGGAAACGGCTCCGAGTAGTAGGCGGGTCGGCTGCCATAGCCGGGGGCATAGCTGCGCTGCTGTTGCGCTGCTGCGGCTGCCGCTGCTGCTGCTGCGGCTTGTTGCTGATGTTGCTGCTGCTGCTGTTGCTGCTGTTGTTGCTGCTGTTGTTGCTGTTGTTGCTGCTGTTGTTGCTGTTGTTGCTGCTGCTGCTGCTGCTGCTGTTGCTGTTGCTGCTGCTGTTGCTGTGCAAATGGATGATATCGGATGGGACAGTAAGTGGGTATAATGCTCTCCTCCTCCTCGTAATCATCCTCGAAGTCATCATCATCGTCGTCCAGCTCGTCCGCACTGAGCAGCGTCGTTGCGAGCGTGGAGCGTGTGGCAATGCTGCCCCAGGGATCACTGGGAACAGCAACCGCCTGCAACTTGGAGATGCAGTCCACCGGTTCGCTGCTGTTGCTGACCGGCGCCACGGGCGTTGCCGCCGTTGACCAGGGTTCGCATGGCACCGCCGCAACCACCTCTAACTTGGCAATGTTGTCCTCGGGTATCGCAGCGCTCGCTGTTGGCAGCAGTGGCACCTCAGCGGCGCACTTGTTGTTGCTGGTGGTGTTGGTGCTAGTGTTGCTGTTGCTGTTGCTGTTAGTAACTTCATCACCGTTGCTAATAATACTTTGCGCTGGTTTCACAATCTCCACATTGTTGTTGTTGGTTTCGGTTTGGTATTCCATTGTCGACTTTTGCTGCTCCTCGAGCGATTCCAGGTAGTTGTTGTTGTTAACAGCCCATTTGTTGGCCTTAACCGGCGGCGGTGCACAGTTGCCCGTGTAGGTGGTGTTCGCATCCTTGCTGTCGAAGGTCAGCTCATGCTTCCGCTTGGTAGCGGCTGTTGCTTGAAGACCCATTGCTGAATTTACCTACAAAACACACACACAAGAAACAAAAAGTGAAATTCACATTAATGATTGGCGGCAAAAGTTAAGTTAAGATTTTAAGTTAAGACTCAGTCACACCCCGTTTATTGGAGTCAATCATCCGTCTTCTAACTATAAATAAAGCTTTCATTTAAAATCATCTCTCTAATTGCTATTAATTTAAGCATTTTCTTAAATATTTCTAAGAGACACATTTAATATTCCATCTGTAGCCACATTATCAGTCTTTTACTTTAGCATACCCCGTTGCTGGTTTATCATAGCGTATAACAAGCATTTGAATCTTGTCTCATAAATTGTGAAGCACTGCACAAAGGAGCAGCGCCAATGAGTAAGCCACCCAAAACCCAAGCCACCCAAGCCACCCAAGCCACTCACTTGCCCCTTCTCCAGCCACTGGCAGCCAATGTCAGGCGCCTGTCTACGTGCCGGGGCCAGGACAACGACAAAGGGCACAAAAAAACTTATCAAGAAAATGGAAGTCAGGCGGCAGCCGAATGACAACAACAACAAGAAGAACCCACACCCAACAGTCAAGTCAACCCAGCAAGCAAACCCAGCCAACAGCAGAGGCAGCGGCATCACCACCACCACCACCATCACCATCAGCATTGCCAGCACCAGTGCTGCATCATAATGAAAATGGAGAGACACAACGACGAAGAGCAGCCCAGTCAGCCCAGCAGTCAGTCGGGCAGCCACCCTCGCCAACCAACTGGCTGGCATTGCTCATCAGCGTTGCTTGCTCGAAATCTTCTTAAAATAAAACACAGAAACAGAAACAGAGGCAGAGGGAGAGGCAGAGGCAGAGGCAGGAACAAGAGCCAAAAGCAGCCAGCAGCCGCAAACAGAGATAGGAGGACACACAGGGGGAAAGCGGTGGTGCTGCACGGTCAGAGGCAGCAGCAGCAGCAGCAGCAGACGCAGTAATAGAAGTGTTCACCATGAGCGTGGGACTCGCACAGTGGGGCGGGGGGGGCTGCCTTCAGAGTCTTAACATTGCGTTCATCACTTCCGCACATTTGTGTGAGATTCTCGAAACTATTTTTGGGGGGAAGCGTTTTCATGATTTTGGAATATATGGCATGGAAAACATTGAACAATGCCACACTGACTGAGCGTTCCATTTCGTTACATTTCAAATTTAGTGTAATTTCAAATCAAAAGTCAATTTGAATACTAATAACGATCTGCAGTCAGCAATGCAAAACAACCAACCAAATTTTAAGTAGGCCTAAAGAAATTATTGTCTAAATAAATTGGTAAACTAAAAGCAATATTAATATAATATGCATATTTATAGGCAACTAATTTCGTTTGATAATCTTGTACAATTTGATATAGAAAACAATCGATTTCTTATCAATTCACACATTTCAAAACTGACGCATTGCAATACTGATCAAAATTTGAGGCAAAACTCGTTTCAAGTAAAATAACTGTAGCAACTGCTGAACAGTATTGCCACCCCTCTTTGCATGCAGTACAGGGAACTCAGCAACTCTGCGCCAGCCCCGCTAAACATGAAGTTTTTGAACATCACAGATGTGCGTACTGTGTGTGTGTGTGTGTGTGGCAGCCGTGTCTTTGTCATACTTATAAGGGTTGCCATATGCTCGCATATTTCTGCATTCAGAGGGGGGAATACGAGCCAGAGCAGCACTGAGTAGCAGCAGCAGCAGCAACAACAACAACAACAAATTGCATCGGGGTGAGTTTTGTTTCGTTTCGTTTCATTTTCGTTTGCAGCTCTTTTTTTTCCGTTATTATTCTTTTTTCCTTTTTTGTTTTTTTTTTGTTATCGTCATCGAGGTCGACATCGTCGCAGTCGCAGTCGCCGTCGCCGTCGCAGTCGCATGTGTTTCACATTTTCCTTGCCCTTTTTTCCAGCCCCTGTTTGCTTGTTTGCCTGCCACGTCTGTCTGCCCGCCCCGGTTTGGTTCGTTGGGTTCGGTCTTCGGTCTTTTGCTGTTTAGCTGCTACTCAACGTCATCGCAGCGCATCGTAGTCGTCGTCGTCGTCGTCGTCGTCGTCGCATTTCATCCCTCGTTGTCTGCAGCTGTAGTTCGGTCACTTTATGGCATAGGGGCTGGCTGGCAGTCTAGACTCAGACTTGACGCTCATGACTAACAGTGTCGAGCATCTTGCGTCAAACTGACTCGCTCATTTTGCGGCAAACCCAAATGTTTTCGAACTGATCGCACACACACACAGTTCCTCATCATCTTTGTCATCGTTCGTTGGCCGCTGATCGTTCCTCGTTTCTTCTGTGTGTGCGTGTGTGACTGTGTGTGTGAGTCACAGTTGCTGTTGCTTATCGGCATCGTTTGAATACATCGCTGGTCGCATATTGCTCATTGCTCATTGCTCATTGTTTGAGACTGGCGCTGGCGCACGCAGCGTATGTGGAATGCTTTGAAAAAGCGCATTGCGCATTGCGCATACGCCGTGTGGTGCTCAAGGGGAATTTTGAAAAAAGCTGGCTGCTCCCACACCAAAAGCTCCATAACAGCAAAGCTTGCAAACGGAAATCAAAAACCCCAGAAAACAACACACAATTTTAACTTTCTACACTAATTTGCGTTAAAAAATGTTGTTACAACAACAGGCGGAGAAATTGTTGTTGTTGTTGTTGTTGCGTTTTGCTTTGGTGTGAGTTGTAGAAAAATAAAGAGTGTGTTGCTATCATTATAGGCAACAACAATAACAAAAGCTGGCCAGCAATCAAACATAGCCGAAAGTCATCTTTAAAGCTGCTAGGAGAGCAGCAACATGATTTGAGCTGCGTTCACTGATATTGCAACTGCGACTGTTGGCAGTTGAATTTTATTGCCACACCAGCATCAGTCAGCTAGTCACTCAGTCAGCCCGTCAGCCCGTCAGCCAGTTTAAAGCCAAAGCTAAAGCAACAACCACAACAACGAGGCACACACAAAAGCCAGTCCGTCCGGCAGTCAGGCAGCCTCGTCAAGCGTTCGCTGCCTTATTTTTTTTTTTTTTTTACTTTTTTACTTTACGCTTCGCCAGCAACTCGTTTCAGCTCTGGCTCTGGCGACGTTGGCGACGGCAACTGGCTCCAAATTGACGGCTGAGGCTGAGGCTGAGACTCGAAAGCTCGCACGCAGCGCTGCAGTTGTTACTGCTGCTGCAGCAACAACATCGTCGTCGTCGTCGTCGTTGTTGCCGTTGTCGTTGTGTTGTCCGTCGCTACCTTCAAATTCCACAATATTCAAGTTTCAGGTTATGAGCCAACCAAGCGACCGTACAAGCGAACGAAATGAACGAGCGACCGACGGACCGAACAAGCGACCGTCCAACCAGCTAACCAACCTGAGAGCCAGTCATCGTCAACAATAAACACAACAAGAACAAAAACAACAACAACAGCAACAACACAAAATGTTTGCCCGAAAGCCAAAGCCAAAGCCAAGCAGAGAGCCCCACAGTCTCAGAGCCAGGCCAACACAGTTGAAACGTCGCGACGTCCGCTCCTATGCACAGTGTTGCAAAAGCATTCAATTTATAATTATTTTTTGATATCGAAATTGATATTGTCGAGATTGAGATTGTATATATCGAGACGTCTTCTAAAAAATATAGATAAACTCTATAGGTATTATAATATTTAACTCTATTCCTATTTGTATAAGCAATATACCAATATGAATAATAAAATAAATATCAACTAATAATTTTTATTAAGTCATCACTCATTATTGTATTATACCATGTTTCCTAAACCGAGTAAAGTACTTTGAACTATTTTAAACTACAAGCAAAGCTAGTTTTGCTCCACTGTGTCGGCCTCGCTTGGCGCTGCTCAAAAGTCGACTTCAGCAATAAAGTCGGTCGCTAGCTGGCTCGACTGCCTGCCTGCCTGCCTGTTCAGGGGTCTGGGCCTGGCTCAAACTCTGTCTCTGGCGCTGGCCCGACGCGCTGTGTTTTTGTGTGTGTTTTTTTTTTTTGTGGCCACTTTGAATTCTTCAGCTGAAACAACGTGCGATAGCAGCGAATACGAATCGAAACGAAACGCAACAACAACAATAAATACAGCAACGGCTGAAGAAAAAAAACCCAAGTTTCAGCTTTCGACAAAGCCAAACTACGGGCCAACTCTTAAGCGACTTCGGCTCGGTCTCTGGCTTTAGCTTTGGCTTAGAGACTCGAGTCTCGAGTCTCGAGTCTTGAGTCTGGCAATAAGCCGCCGATCTCACAATTTAAATACACAAGGCATAAAGAGGAAGAAGAAACTTTATAAACATAAAAACGAACGCACTGAAAAATGATGAACACAAGAGGAAAAATGATGAAGAAGAAGAAGAAGATGATGATGAAGCAGCAACAGAAGAAGAAGCAGCAGCAGCAGCAGCAACATAATAAAAACCAGCTTCGCGCTTTCGAGACCGAGACCGGAGTTCAACTTGGAACTGGCAAACTGGCGATGGCGAATAGCGGCTGCTCATCATAATAAAAATGAATTGAATTGAAGACACGGTCTCTGTAGACGAGCCGAGTCCCAGAGATTGGTCTCTTCGACATCGTGGATGGGGTCTCTTTGGGCGAGGGCGTAGCGTTAAAAGATGACGGCGCTGATATGTGCGACGATTGCGACTTGTTGTTGTTGTTGTTGCTGTTGTTGTTGTTGCTGTTGTTGTTGTTGTTGTTGCTATTGCTGATGTTTCCCATGCTGGTTGTTGGCATCGGCTCTGGGTGAAAACTTGGTTGTACACCCACAACAAACAATAAGAAAGAGAGACTAAGTCAGCGCAATAGACAGGGGGGGAGTGGGGGGTGCGAGTGCTGGGTACGCAGTTATTTGCTTATAGCGGCACATGACGTTGTGGGAAAGCAAAGGGTTTGTTTTTTTTTTCGTTTTATTCAATTTTTTTTTTTTTTTTTTTTTTTGTAGTTTCCATATGAAACTAGCCTAAATACGAAAACAGTCGCAGAAGTCATCATGATGATGGTGATGGTGATGATGATGACGATGTTAAGGATGATGATGGGGGCTGTGTTGCAAGGTTAATATGTTTTGGGCGCAGGGGGGTTGTGTGGGATGGGGATCTTTTGGTTAGTTTGTTGTATGCGCATATTTTGCGTCGACCATTTCATGTTGCCGCACGAAGTGCGCCAGCCACACGACTGAGAGAGTCCGATGTGGATGCTCGGAGTCGCTGTCGACGTTGTCGTTGTCGTTGTCGCTGCTGTCGATGTCGATTGGGGCGCTGCAGGAAGCGTCGCACAAAAGCGAAATCAGCTGTTTTTGGCGAATTTAGAGCAATTTTCAATGCGGCCGCTTTGGTGTTTTTTGTTTTTTTCTCGGTATTTATACGGGTGTGTGTGTGTGTGTGTATATGTGTGATGTTTTTTTTTGTGCTTTGCCGTGTCGAAGATTTATAAGCAGTGACGACGGCAGAGAAGTTGGCGTCGCGCAATTGGTGACATTGAAAATTTGCAAGGCTCAGCTGATAGATGGGGAGTATTATGGGTAACGAGTTGAAGGGGCTGAAGAGGCATGTTTTACCCTGTCTGTACAGAAATACACATGTTTGTATGTTTGACTGTCAGCTGTGGCCAATGTGACCCACACAGACACAGGCACACACGCGTTTGCTCACTGCTGGCTGCTGTTTAAGAATGGCGCCCCAGTCATGACTTTTGGTCAATGAACCGGCAACGTTGCTCCTTTATTTGCTTCTTCTTCTTCTTCTTCTTTGCATATGCAATAAACAAAAGAGCGTGCGCCGGAAATTGAAATAGGAATCAGCTGTTTGACCGAGTGCGAAGCAAGGACATGCAAGCAATTCTTGAAAAATGAGCTGAGCACTCGAAAATCCCGGCAGCTATCGTCTAAGCCCTGCAACGGTCGCATCTACCTAAGGTCGAGCGAACTAATCCTCACAAAGGATGCAGCGCATTAGGTACGCTATGAATTTAGGGTTCAGGGTTTGGGATTTCAACTTTGAGATTTTCATTTCCAATCGGCTTTTACCTGCGCTCCCTGTGCGAGCGAGCGATCGATCAAAACTGCAACTAACTGACATTTTTCCGAAAGTTAGAAATAACGATCGATTTATGAGCCGCTGGAGTACAGGGGAATGGGTCATCAAAATGTATTTAAAATCAACCTGTAGTAGAGCAAAATGGCAGCTAATAAGAAGTTCATTGAAATTGCTTGGGAAATATGTGTCTATATGAATAATTTAGGTAGAAATCGGAATATAAATATACTGTTATGAATCTAAGAAATATAGAAATACAAGAACATGAAAATATGCCACAGCTGTACTTTAATATGAAATATTATTCCAAGTGCATCCTAAAATACAAAATGACCACTATACATCCCGCCTGGTTATACTAACATTAATATATCATCTGATGATTGCAAAGTTTGTAATCATAACAACTAAATGAACTTATTTTTCTGTACCTTAGATTGATTTGTATTTCCCCATTTGAAAGTATGAAAACATAACCTTCAAGTTCTATCTCTGTCCTATGCGATCGACAACTTCTTATCTGGCAGCCCCAACTATCAAGAACAACAACATCAGCAAACTTACGTCACTTCTCAGCCGAAACCAACTGTGCCACGAGCCCTGAGGAGAGGACTCGCCGACAGGTATCTCCACAAACTAAACTGATAGCTGAGCGCTCTGATCACGGTATCAATACATCAGCAAGCAAAATTTTGTGAGCGTGAAAAGGGAACGGTTAATTTCGTTGCTGCTGCTTATCACGAGCAGCTGATAAGACAAAGGCGAATCAACATCGGGTAGCGGCAAGTGCGCTAATCGTTGCTTGCAAACCAGGGCTGGCCGAAAAAATCCAACACAGCACAGCGCATTGACGAGCAACAGCAAAAAAAAAAACGACAATTGCCGTTAACAATCGTCATCGTCATTTTCGTACACTGCGCAAATTGCACAGCGGCTATGAAACGCGGCCGTGCCAGTGCCACCAACAACAACACAACAGTCAAAGCTATCAAGGCGTACGTTCACCAAGCCGCGCCGTACGGCGGCCCGCTTGGTAAACACAAAACTACAACAACATCAAAATACTATGGAAAAAACGTCTGTATATATATATATTTATATTTGCATGTATGTGTGTATGTGTGTGTATGCCAGGCCCGACCAGCCAGGCAGCAACAACACAAAGACAGCAACGTCGCTCCACACACAATTTCCACATCGCAGCCGGGCCGTGCAATGCTGACTCGGCGTCAGTGTGGAATGAGAGAATGCCATATAAAAATACACACAAACACACACACACTCGCACGCGCAGCTATACAGCGAGAGCGAACGAGCGAGTACAGTCGCACAGTTAAAAATAAAGTATAGGTCGTTGCGGAGGGAGAGGCGAACTGCTGAGTAGCAGAAGAAGAAGAGTGAGCGTGTGTTTGTGTGTGTATGGGCTGGTGAGTGAGGGTAAAAACAACAAAGCTGCGACAGCGACAGCGACGCTGCTGCTGGTAAATAATGATGATGGAACAACAACACAGCGCTGCCGCTGCCTGTGTATGTTCGTGTATATATAAATATGTATATATACATATATATATATATAACATATATATATATATATATATATATATTTGTGTGTATATATAATGCTGTCGCTGTTGCTGCTGTTGCTGTTGATAGCGAGGGACGTAATATCGCAACGTTGCCCGTTCAAACGAGCGAACGAACGTTCGGTCCGAGACTCGAGTTTAATTTTGTAGTACGTAGCAGAAAAAGAGGCAACAACAACAACGACGACGACGAAAAATAAATGATGGCGGCAACAACAGCAACGGGCAATGCGACTGACTTGGCAGTGTTGCGTTCCGATTTTTGTTTCAAATTGTCGTTGTTGCGCCGTTGCTGTTGTTGCTGCTTTTAGGTTTCGAAAACACTTTAAAGCGCAAAATGAAGAAGAAGAAGCAGTAGCAGCACCAGCAGCAGCAGTAGTAAACGGCGTTTTCTAGTGCATTTCGCTTAGAATGGCAAAAACGGTTGGTCAGACTTTTATTGGAGGGTACTTTGCTGTGTTGTACTGTGAATTTTGTGCTCCTCGCATCGTGGTGAGCTCGAGCATTCGCACTGCTACTCGTAATCATGCATGTAAATACAAATGTGTATTTATGTATATGAATATGTATGTATGCGCGTATATCTACTGGCCTCGCATGCTTGCCGATTTGCCAAAGGTTGTGTCTTGTGGTGGATTATTATTGAGGAGCAGCGCGCGTAAATTGATGTATTTTTGAATCTCGAATTCAAACTACATAAATGTCAAACGACAATTGCTTTTTAAGTGCATTTGAGTCAAAGCGATATATTTTAATACTGATATATGTATATAAAAAAATATATTTTTTCAATTCCTGGGGAATTTTTTGAAGAGATCTTTATATTGAAAACCTCATTGCATGGTTTTAGATAAATGTGTCTGATCAGTCAGACTTTAAGCTAGATAATGTTATTATGCAACCCGTTCAAAAGTTCCAGGGTTGCCACTTTTCTCAACCTCAAAACAACAAAATTTACATCGATCCTTCGCGCCAAGGTTCAAAACTTTGTCATGGCTTTTAAATCGTGCCTTCCCCCTTAAGCGCCGTGCCATAAAGAACCTTACGGTGGTCATAGCTTCTATGCGACAGCACAGACCGACAGCCAAGTTTTTCTCTCTACATTCAATAAAGTAAAGCACAGCAGCAGCAGCAGCAACAACAGAAACAACAGCAACATCAACATCAATGCTGAGCGTATCCGTTGCTGTTGCTTTAACCATAACCGCCCACTAGGAGCGCGCCCAGCCATGACTATGACTACGTTGACTCCCGCTATACCATAAGCCGCCCACACACACACACACACAGGCATTCGCACAAACATACACAAAAAAACAAGCAAACAGCAAGTGCGATTGCATAGGAGGAACTGAGACAGCGATAGACAGCCCCAGCACTCCGAACTGTTTATAATATAACCTTATTTCGCACATACAACACGTACATACATATATATACATTCAGTGTGTGTGTGTGTGTGTGTGTGTGTGTGTGTTAGTGTTAGTGTTAGTCGAAAGAGCTCCAGCGCCCACGGGTTTGCCATGACTCCTTCTGCCTCCTGCCTGACATATCCTGCCACTTCTCTGCATCTCTCGCTCTCGTACTTTATGCCTGACATTATTATAATATTATATTCCTTATAATATAATGGGTTGGCAGCACTGGTAGCTAAAAACCACCTATACCACCCAACTGCCACCACCCACTCAACCACCCAACCACCCACATAAGCGACCCTGCGCACTGGCATCGAGCGAGCAAGTCAAACCGGCTTTTATGCCCGAACCCAGAACCGAACTCAAACCCGAACCCAAATCCTCTGCTCACCCTAACTACAACGACAGGCTTTGCTGGGTGGTGGAGGGTGTTTCAATGGTGGTGGTGGTGGATTCTATGCGAGTGACTGTGTGTGTGGTGAAATATGCCATGACGTATAAAAGCTAAAAACGTTGGCAAATATAATGAAATTGGGTGAAATGCGCTCGCTCTCGCCTTCACGTTGGGCTGACATAATAAAGCCTACCACCAACCATCCAGCCATCCTGCCATCCAACCATCCAGTCAGGATGGTACGGTACGGTCTACGGCTCAGGCTTCGGCTCTGACTCCGGCTACGTAGCTGTGTGGGTTGGCTCTGTTGGTTTGGGATGGGGATTTGGGTGTTGGGTGGTGGTATTGGGCCATGATGCCATGAAAACCACTTTTCGAATTGCACGTTGTACGTGGGCAGAGAGCGAGAGACGTTCTCGTTGATTGTCAAGCGGGTGAGAAATGAAAATGGAAGAGCTCGGACAGCCTCAGGAGGGCGGGGGAGGTTGAGAGAAACTCTGTCAGTCTTTGGTGTTACTGCGCTGCCGCCGCACGATAACTTTAATTTAGCTTAATGGAAATATTTGCAGCGAAACGGTTCATTTTATTGTTGTTGTTGTTGATGTTATTGTTTGTGTTGTTGTTGTTGTTGGGTTATCCTTTAGCGCAGTACAAGTGTCCGAGTGGCAGTTCTTGCTAAGTAGGTGACGCAACCGCAAATTTGCGGCAAGCGATTTAATAATGTTAATTGTGTGCGTGTGTGCATCACTCTGACTCTACCTAGCTAAACCCATAAATGTATCTGTATCTGTAACTGTATCTGTATCTGTATCTGTATCTGTTCAGCTGTGCATTCGCAATAGCTGCTCTGTATCAGTAGATGTAACTGTGTGTGTGAATTGCGCGTCACGTCATCGTGCTGGCATCATCAACAAACGCCGCACCATTTATGTAGCCGGTGAATCCCACACGCCTTCAGTTGCCCCCCATCATCTCTCTCCCCTTGTTAGTTAGCTAGTGCAAACAAGTGCAAGTGATGCGCATTCATTGATAAGATTTTGTGCAACACACTGTCAGGCAACTACAGCTGTTTGTTGTTATTGCTCTTACTGTTGATGTTGTTGCACGCTTTGGGCATACATTAGCCGCAAAACATACTCTGTCGGCCGCCGCATCTTATAGTCAATCCCCCATATAAGCATGTGGCACGTTTCGAGTTTTGAGTAAATCTGTTAAGCAACAGACACATCCAACCAACCAACCAACCAACCAACCAACGAACCAACCAGCCAATCGGTCAACTGGCGATGGTCAATGTCTTGAAATTGTCAATTTGTCATCGGGGGTTTTCTTTTTCTGGTTTTGAATGGCTCGACTTATACATCGAATCGCGAATGGACGCTTGAGTATCTTGAGAATATAATTAATGCAAGCAAACTCAGTTCTTGTTTAAATATAAGAAACTAATACAAGTTATTATAATAGGGTTATTTTTACAAGTAGAGCTTGTCCACTTTTAAATTATTCTGTATATCTGACTTATTTATCGGCAAATGGCATATCTTGAAAAATTTAAAAGGTTTTTGAACTTTGTGTACCCGATAAGATTATCAGTAGTAGTTGAAGCCATGTTAATTATATGTGAATAATTAAACTAAATCCGATAAGGCTTAGAAGTGTCATAATACGGATTGTGCTATATTATTATTTATGATTATTATGTTGTAGAAAAATGTTTAAAAATACTTATTAAGAGGGTTGACATTATACATAGAGAATAGAAGTTTCTCCAATCCGATCTCTCTGCAAGCACCACATAAGACTTAGGTTGTAGTCCACTAACAACTGTGGCAAGTAACTTTAAACTTACGTCGTGACTTTAGTCGATAACTCATGCGCGACAAGTTGGCGCCCCGATCCCCCTCTCCTAACAGTTAACTCGTCTATTCTTCACCTAGTGATGACTCCGTATATATATATATATATATATATATGGATGTGTGTGTGCTTGAATGTGTTTGTGTCTGTTTCCCAAATGGCCATGCGGCATTTTGTTTACATTTTTGCGTCAAGGCTGTGGCAGCAGCAGGAAGAACGAACATTTTTACGTTTGGCGCGCTTTAAATGAAGAACAGCAGAAGCAGGCAAACAACCCTTAAGTGTCTGTGCGGCTTTTTTTTATTATTATTATTTAAACTTTATCATTGAGAAGCGGTTTTCGCTTTCAGTGGTGCACTTGACCGTCAAGCAACAAGTTTAAGAAGCGGGACAAAAATTAAAAAGTCAGCAGCCAGCCGCCAGCCCAAATGGGTTGGAAAGGATAATAATGCCATTAATGGAATTCGCACATACACACACATACATACATACATACATACATTCATACAAAACACAAGCAGCACACATGCAAAGAGAGGACAATGACAACGACGAAGACGTCGACGACGCGTCGTAAGTCGGGCCCCCAAAGGCATTTTTATGGCAGCAGACATGTACAAGTGTACGTGTATTCCCGTATGTGTATGCGTGTGTATGTGTGTGCGTCCTGACTGCCTGCCACATGCATGCAAATAAAGCAATGCAAGCCAAGCAAGTAAACCACAGCAAAACCGACCGACCAAGTCGCGTTTCGCCTTCGCGTTTTCATTCATAAAATCGAAGAGTAAAGAAAATGGCACAGGAGGCTGCCATCCACACAGCCCTGTACCCCAACAAACCCCAACAAGCCCCTCCCCACGTTCGGTTCATACTTCCGGGCAATGGTGCTGTGGAGCTGTGCCTCTGCTACCAATTACTCAAAAGGCGTGCGCATGCAGCGCACTTGTGTTAATGTATCTGAGAAAGTGAAATCAAATGACCAATAACAACAACAATAATAATAATAACAACAACAACAACAACAGCAGCAACTGCAGCAGCAGCAGCAAGAGCCAAAGCCAGAGACGAAGCCAATTCCGGAGCCGGGTCCGGGTCTGGGGCCGTGCCGGACCGGCGCCAATTTCAAACTATTTGTGCCTCAGCAACTGCGACGTCGATGCCATCAGCGCAGCAGCTGGCGTAGCTGTCGCTGCCACAGTCGCCGTCTTCGCAGTCGCCGTCGCTGCTTGCTCAATTAAGTGAATTAAGTCTCGTGCCGGAATTTGCACCACCCTACAAAAAAAAACCATAACAACAGCAACACACACACACATACACAGGTGTCACACACACAAACTAATACGACACAGCTACAAAGAACAATTAAAAAGAAGAGCAAGCAAAACAATGATAACACATTTCTGCTGTATTTATATAAAAGTTGTTGGCGATTTTGAAATGCCCTTCAGCGTACTAAAAACTGCTACAAGTATTCAAAAATAATAACTGAACAATTTAAAGTGTGAATATATTCCGCACAAATATTAAAAGTAAAGATCTGGAACACTATTCGGTTCGATTAACATTAACACAGATATATATAACTGTAGTAAAACAAATGTTTTATATTTAAAATCAGTATAAAAATGCATTTATATGTTTAGATACATTTGCAAATGTTTTTTTTGAAAACTGAACAAAACAGATTCAATTAAAGAATGCATTGCAAACCTCTTGGCTAACACATTATACCTTTCTTAATGAAAAGGGCAAAATTCTAATTAACGATATTGGTTGCTGCTGCTGTCCTCGTATAAGAAATTAATACAAATCTGATGCCGACGCTGGCGTTTCACAACACGCTACTTTGGACGCTAACGAAAGAGAAAACGACGCGACGTCGACGTCGACGTTGGGACATTGCGACGTCCACCAAAAGTTTGTTGCTATTATTCTTATAATTCTTTTTCATTTATTTATTTACTTTTTATTTCAATTTTTTTTGCGCTTTGTGTTTTGTGTTGTTTTTTCGAGTGCTGTGTGTCGAGTGCCGTCGAGTATGTTTGTAATTAATTAAACGGCCCCAAAGTCAGCTGTCTGCGACGCGGCTGCGGCGTCAGCGCCCAAACAATTGTTGCATTAGACAATGGAGACAGCAACGGCGACGCCAGCTTAGCCGGCAGCAGCGACAGAGACAGTGAAAGAGACAGCGGCTGCGGCAGCGGCAGCAGCTATTTAGCATATTGCGCTTAAGTAAATGTGTGCCAATAGATGGCGCTGCATGATGGCAGCGCCAGCACGTGGATCATTTGCATTGTTTACATGACGAAGGCACAATTGGTTGCGCTGCTGTTGTTATTGTTATGATAAGCGCTATTATCCTGCATGCAACGAAAGCCAAGTTGCACACAACCACACACATGCATGTATGCAGCACAAGTGTGTGTCTCGTATTGCCAGCTACACACAGACACACAGATACTCGTAGTGACATAGACCCAAAGCAAACCCACCGAACAAAAATCAACCACCACCCACCCACGCACAGGCACAGTCACAAGCAGAGACAGAAACAGAAACAGAGGCAGAGGCACAGACCAATGCCAATAAGTGTAGGCGGCACAGCGTATCCATATTGAAACCACATGTTGAAGCTTTCAGTCAGTTTTACGCGCATTTCTAAGTAAAAGGTGCAACAACACAACTCACACACACACACACATAGCCAGACATATACAAACAGAGCTTCAACTACAAAATATGAAAGCTACCCAAGGGGGCGACCCACTTGAATGATTCACCAAAAAATATGTTTATGAATGGAAGCGTCAGCTGCTATTTGTTTAGTTTAGTTGAGTTGGGCCAACCCGGGAAGACAATCTGTTATCAGCAACAACTGTTCATAGACTGAACTTGAGACAAGTTCATATTGCGCTGATAAACCCATGGAAAGACGCTGCATTTTCTTTAATGACTTGACTAGAACGTAATTTTTTGGCTAACTATTTGGCTTAAAAGCTTTCGTTGCATTTGCTGCCTTGAAATCTGAGCCAAAGTCACAAAGTTGGTTGGTTGCCATAATATGGTTATAATTTAGTGCGAAGTAAATATCATCATTTTGCTCTAAAATATAACTTTTCGTTAGGCTAGGATATTAACCTGTCTAACTCTAGTTTCTAAACATATTTCGAGCTACATTTGATGAGTACACAATTCATATTATATAAGTCTTGTGGCAACTGCATAGTTTTAATATACTAAGAATAACAAAACTAATCTGAATAATATTCATTTTTAGTAATCTAAATTAATATATTTTTTTGAATTTTATATATTTTTTAAATCAAACTCTGCCACTTTTACGGATCTTTTGTTAGCTAAAATGAACCTTAGTTGAAGTGTGTGCATTTTCTAAAGCAGGTAGTTTTTAGCTGGAGCAACGTGATTTATTAAGCCCGCCAAATTACTGGTCCAATTGGCAGTGCAATTGAAATACGCCTGTTAGCCCAAATGTTAGCAGACATATGATACAAATACGTTTTGATTTATTATGTGGTAAGCCAGTTCAGTTTGGTGGCATGATCTGTGATCTGTGGACACTCACCTCTGTGCACATTTTCGGCCGGGCCGTTTTGAGAGATGCGCGTTCACTGCGTTTATCCAATTTACCAAAATAGCCAATGGCCGTGGCAATAAAATAACTAAATTTCTTGTTGCAACAACTAACACCGGATACTAAGTTAGTGTTGTTGTTTGCCAGTTTTTTCTTTGTTTTTTTGTATATTTAATCTTAGTCACTGCTTAATGTCCTCACAGTGCAGCCAGAAGGAGTTGGATGTAGCCAGCCGCTTGGCTCCTCGAAGCACAATAAACAGATAACAATGACATTTTTGGGCACAACTTAGTACGAATTCTTTATAGATTTGTTCTTTTGGATTCACTTTTAAAACTTCAATTTATATATTTTGTGTAAATACTTTTGTTGCCAATTTAACTAATTGAATAAATTTTTACAGCACACTCTTTTGAATGTATCTTGAATTGGATATTTGTTGGTTGTTGTGATAACTTTGAATTACGCGCGCTGCTGCAAGTACGGGGTCAGAAATTTACGTCGAAATTTTTTCGTATCGGTTTGCGTTCGACACGATTGCGAGAGCGACGTGTACCTCAGTCTGCCATGCTAAAATCACAAATAAACTGGTCAGCGCTCAAGAAGCAGGCAGCAGGCAGCGAACGCAGGCAAAGCCAGCAACGAAACACACACACAACAAACAGTCGCACAAACACGCACACACACACACAGTCATACATATACACGTACGAGCGTAGCTGCTACATTTAGTAAATGCACCCCTGTACAGTGTGTTCACTCATACAACAGCACGAAACAGCAAAGCGAACGACTGAGAGAGCACAACGGTCGCTCTGCTCGCACCAAGGCAAGCGAACGACGCGCACTTATGTAAAAAGCATTGAAATTGAACGAGTTTGTCGGTCGTCAGAGAACGGGGAGGGTAGCAGCGACAATACTTTGGGCTGTTGGCATTGCCAGCTGTATGCGAAATCGACAGCATTGCCAGCATGAAAATTTCAGTGAAATAAAGACAGAAAGCAAGAGCAGCGACAGCAGTAAGCCCATAGCAAAAGCAATATCGCAGCGAACGTTGTGCAAACGCAAACGGCCCCGGCTGCCGGTCGTAGGAGTGGCAGTGGCATCAGCAAGCGGCTGTTATTTAAATGGTCCCAGCGTTGCCAGATCCGGTGTGCCTATTGAGAGGCAATATTTGAAAGTCTCTTGATTGAATTGTATAACTAGCGAGCAAAACAACTGAAATGCATTTCGTACGACTCAGTTTTTAATGATTTAGCTGACTTTCCATTTGAACAACCATATGTTTATCACAAATCAAAAATCTCAAATGCATTAACTTTACAAAGATATGCGTTTGGTATATCCATATGTAAAATGCACACGTGATATATATTCCAAAAGAAATATAATAATATTTTAGCTTTCAGAAACATAATAGATTGAATATGAATCTTTAATATTTTCAATAAACAATATTTAAATATTATTCTAATAAGACTATTAATCTATCTATCATTAGTACCTATATTTGTTGTGGGTCATATGAAACTAGGTTAAGGTCCAATTACCCCTTATTAACTATACAAAAGGTTCAATAATATTTTGGTCCTATAATATCGATGTAGTTTCGGTGCCAATGCTATGATGTTTAATACAATATGGCAACTCTGACACAGCGCTGAGTAACTGTCTACACACGCACACACATACAATATATATATTTATATACGTATATAAATATATTTATGTGTGTATATATAGGCATGTATATTGTGTTTGTGTGTTGGCAGTCTTGTCAGTTGGGATTTCGTGTAGTGTTGTGCTGGGTCGTCGTTTATATAAAGGTACATTTCCACAGCGCACACAGTTACACTCACACAGAGAGAACAGAGGCTAAGGCATAAATGTGTGTGTGCATGTGTGTTGGATTTGTGTGAGTTTCGCTGTGGTATGTGCGAAGGCAACGTAAAGTGGAAGCAGAAGCAAAACTGAAAACTGCCGCCACTGTTGCCGTTGCCGTCGCTGCGAAAACTAAAACTGAACTCGAACTGTGGCTGTTGGGCGGCTGATGTTGCTGTTGAGACCGTCGTTGCCGTTGCCATCGCTGCTTTGTTCAACATTTTTGTTTATTTCAGCGTGTTGTAGCTGTATCTCAGTTTCGCTGCATTTGTATCTGTAGCTGCGAGAGCTTGGGCATTTGGGCACGTCGTCGTCAACGTCGCACAGTGGAACTGTTGCATGAATTTCTTGCCAATGTTGGATTTTATTTTCGGTTTTTAGCAAGTTATTTAATTAATATAAATATTTTATCTATCGAATATGTGCTGTATTCCATTTTCAGTGAATAAGCCCTTTTTTTAGAACTATAATATTCTCATGTGAGAAATCTGAGATTTATGTAAATCTTTATATAGTTCAATTATATAGTTGTATAAAATGTTCCAAAAAGGTAAATCGTGCTCATTTTAAACTGGCAGTGGGAACTCAGCTTGCTTGTTGTGCATATGCAAATAACAAATATCTTGTTTTTCATTTTTCGAGTGATCTTCAACCACTGTACCAGTTAGGTGTCGTTGCTGTAGCTGTGCCAGGTACTTTTTGGTTGTTGTTTTTAGCTCGTCGTCCGCTTCGTGTGCGCTCTGTGCTATTTTATGCGACGAACTGACTGACTGACTGGCTGGCCGGCTGGCTGGCAGGCGAATGTTGTTGCTGTTGTTATTGTTGTTACCATGACGCAGCAGCAACAGCCGCAGCAGCAGCGACGCTATCGCTGTGCGAATTTCGCCTTGAAACATTTTTGCCGTTCGCTTTAATGCTTTGCTGCATGAGCTCTGCGAGCTGCGATACATATTTTTGTTATATCGTTTTTTTGTTTGGCCAGTTTATCTTTTGGCCCCAAAAAACTGCATTTGCCCAATCGGCAAGCAAATCGCGCGCCAATTCTAATTCGCTCGTCGAATTTAGATTGAAGGTCAGCGCTTGGCGCTAGCTGCGACGCCAGCCTCTCGACTCCCAGCCTGACTTCGCCAAACGCCATCGCCATCGTCATCGCCATCGACTTCTTCTGCTGGCTGTGGACAAACGACGACTGGCGATACGGACTCCAAACGGGGTGCCGCCTGAACCTGAACCAATTTCTCGGCATTTGTATTTTGTCGCTCTTGTTTTTATTGCCGTTGTATCTGCGGCATCGATGCGTGCGCCGCTGCCGCCCGTTGATTTACATGATGTCATTACTTTTTGGCAAGCCACAAGCGAAAGGGGCTCTTCATTTTGCCGCACACTGCGGCACAAGTGCATGGTCACCTCCTAGGCTAAACAATGAATAGGAATTTCGAATAGTAGAATGAATTCAAATTGTTGTATGAAATCCTAACAGGAAGTATATACCTCAATATAAGGAATAAATATATTCAATCCTTAAGACGATCAAGCAATTTTGGAGTGTACAAATTTGAAAATTTTTCTCAAATTGAAGCAAAAAACATAGATATTTAAATGTATCTGAATTTCCCATGATTATATTTAAAGCGTATATATGTTTACATAAGTTACCCAAGCTTCTCCCTAACTCAGATTTATAATAAGATTATATGTATAAATACTTGAAGAGATATAACCTTAATATTTTTTATTATTAATTTTTTTATTTTTTAATACCAATCAGAATTTGTTTGTTTTGCAGGCCTTTAATGTCCAGTATACTCAAAGCTAAAGTTCGCTTAAACATAAAGATATTCCTTAACTGTCAATCCTTTATATATAGGTTAGATGACCATTGGTTGATTCGGGATGTTTGGTAACTATAAAGCAAGGTATTTTCCAGTCGGGCCTTCAGCTCTGCTCCTTGCCATTTGTTCGTCAATTTTTTCTGTTGTTTTGCTTCTTTTTTTTGGCCATGTCGGGTGGTTGTTTAGTTTAATTCGTGACGGCGCCGTTAAGCAGCATAACTTTTCACGTGAGAGTAAAAGCAGCGTTGCTGGCGCTCGAACATTTTTTGTCGTTGGCGTCGCGACGCTAGATGATACGCTCTGCCGCTGTCGACGCTGACGCTGACGTTGGCGCTGGCGATTTGAATATGTTATGATGTTGCATGTTGTTAACTGGTTTGGTTTTACACTCGCGCATTATTCTCTATTGCGTTTACTTCCGAGTTCAATGCAAGCGATGTCGGCGCCGCTGCTGTTGACGGCAGCAGCTGCGTTGCGCAACCGCCCACACGCGCTCACTCTACATATGTGTGTGTGTGTGTGTGTTGCGTCGTTGAAATATTTTTGCTTTGCTAGCATTCGCACCCACTTGGAGGCAGCCCCCAAAGAGTCCCCTGTCTTGTGGCACGTACCGACACCTTGCTCCCCATTGCCAGTTGCGATTTGCCCACTTCTGTCCTCATTGAGTGGTGCTGGCCGCTTTGCCGGCACTCTCAAACGCACACACATGTTGCTTCGTTTTTAGATTCAGACGGGTTTTCAGCAACAACAACAACAACAACAGAAGCAGCAACAACAACAATAGGAGTTGTGCATAAAAAGCTCGATCGTGTTGCAAAACAGGTGGCAGCAACAGCGCCACAAGCATTAGCCTCCAACCAGGAACCATCCTGCATATTATTTTTTCGTTCACATCACGACTCGTACTCTGTGCAACTAAAAATCCATTCAATGTGGCTGGATGTTGCCCCTTAACTGCCCCTTTTTACAACCAACCAAAGAAAGACTAGAAACAATAATGTAAAGCAGCATTCAATTCATGTCTAACTACAAAATTAAGATTGATTCTTGTTCTTAGTCAGTAAGATTAAAAATCTTATCGAATAGCTTTTAGCGTATCTTTTTGAAAATGAATTTATATTTAACTATTCATAATCTAAATTTGTACTTTCGAATGACTCAAGCCAAGTACAACAAAGTACAACATATTTTATTTTGTAATATTCTGCTTAAATATTATGGGCTTAAAAATAATTATTACTCTTTAATCTCGAAATTCTTTTATAAGTCTTTAAGTCTGTGTTAGCTTAAACGATGTTTTTATAACCCACATATTATATATTCAAACAATATTGTCTGAGCGATTCGTGTAGTTTGCCCTGATTAGGAAAGTGGGACTCCCTATCTGAAATTCTGGCAAAAATTCGTCAATCTGAACTATAACTATATATAAACTATAGTTCTATGAAATTAACGATAGCCACATTATCGATAAGCCAATGATTCAACAATAAAGAAGTGAAACTTCAGTTTGCAAAAGTCGAAAATGATTTATAAAAAGGGTAACAAGAATTTAAGGTTCATCATATGTTTAGTGAGTAGATATAACAGTAATTTAAACGAATAAGATATTTCTTGAGTATTATTTACAATAGTCCTTCACGCTATTCGCGCTTTGCAATCGTACAAAGTTAGCATCAACCTGCCAAAGCAGTTCCGACCTGAACGCCAGTGCAAAGGAAAGCATACTGATAAGAGGAGCATTCATTCAAACAGGAAGCAGTTGCGGTATTCGCAGAAACACACATTGGAGCAGCAGGCGCGGCAATCGAACCCATAGAGAACACGTTCCAAGCGTTTCTGCACTTGTTCGACAGCGAACCACTCGATCTCAATCTCAATCTCGATCGATTGCCTGAGATGCCATTCCGTTCATTTCCGCTTTGCTAGACTGCTTTTCGCGAGCATAACAACTGGCAGCAACAATAGCAGAGATACTCGTAGACTTCGCCAGTTAAACAATGATAGAAGGCGCCCAATCGGAACAAAGCCGCAAGCACACAGCGATCATCGCGTAGCAAAATGAAAAAGTATTACACCTGATTGCCTTGAAAAACCGAAATCAAAACAAAGCCAAATCAAATGTACGGCGAAAAACGCAAGTATTTGCGGCGAGGGCGACGGCATCGGCGAGGCAATCAAACAGAAAACCGATCAGCCAACATGTTCTAACTGCGTCGCCAACATCGTCGCTGCTAAAACAAAATGCCTGTCGCTCTCTGTCGCTGCCACTGCCTCTGCCTCTGGCACAGCATTCACTTCCTACTTCGACTAGCAAAAGCTGCGCTCAGCTGTGCCAAAGACGACAGCAAGTTTTCAAAGCTCATTTTCTGTTGTGTGTGGCGCGGCACAAAATTGCAGAGAAATTCCTTTGGCTTAATTAGCCTCTTTCGTTCGGGGCGAAAATATTTTCAACTGAGCAACGCAAGAAAGCGGCACAACAGCAAAGCAGCAATAACAACAGCAACACAGAAACAACATCATTCGACAGTGGGAAGGGGAGGGTAAAAACAACATAGAGCTGAGCTCAGCGCAGCACCGCACAAATGAAACCAGTTTAGTTCATTTCGTTTCGTTTCGTTCATTAATTCAAAATTTCCATTTGAAACTTTTTTTGTGTGTTGCGCTCTGGCTCTGACTATGGCTCCGCTCTGCCGCAGTCGTTGCTGCCAATGGCTCTGCTCTGTGCCCTCTGCCTCGTCTCTTGTTCAACGTCATCGTCATAATCAGAGTTTTAACATTTTATGTACAGTGAGCTACAGTCAGCACTAGTCCAGAGCTACCGCAGTGTACACAAAATACTGATATAACATGCAGCAGTGCTACCAAACAGTTTCCACTGTATATACACAGACTTCATACCCTCGCAGCACACACACATCCATACACATATATATATATATATAGATATATATACATATATAAATACGTATGTACACATACACAGCAGGCATGCACGTATACAGAGAGACAGAGCTCGTTTCGTTGGACCGACGTTCGTTTGTTCGTTCGTTCCTTCGTTTGTTCGCTCGGCTGCCTCTCCCACAATCGCAACGTTATTTGACTCACACTGCTGTCCTCTGTTATATACACATAACCTACAAAAATATATAGCTACGTTGCTGGCTGTGGCTGTGGCTCTGGCTCTGGCTCTGGTACGAGTGTCGAGTAAATGCGATACGATATTTGTGCGGCGCATCGTGTGCGCTGTCAGGCGGTTTTGCAAGTATGGGAGATTTCGGTGCAGGGGCTAGAGACAGGCAGGCAGGCTGTCTGGCTGGCAGACAGGCGGCATAACATCAGCAGCAGCAGCAACAACTACATCAATACAAGTGTGCAGGGTTGTCAAGCAACCCAAATGCCATCGGCATTGAACACGCATTGTGGGTGTAGATTATTTCCTACATATACGCTTATCCAAAATGTTTTATATTTAGAAAATATGTTATGCATTGACGAATTGCTTAAGAATAGATTAAAATTTTGAATTTCAATTAATTCTTCATTTTTGAATTGATAAACATGCTTTATGGACTAAAAATATCTTTGCCTTTTATGATTCTGCCTTATTTTGTTCATGTTCATTTCGCGAAATAATATTTGTTTCAATTATAACTGCTAATTTATGCATACGCATATGTTTTTTAGTTAGTTTTCTTTTCTTTTCATTTAAGAATTCAGAGCTGTCGTCGTTCATATGCTCCAAAACAATTTTAATAGAATTTATAATCAGTATTAAATTTCGATTAGCTTAAGGAACTTTATCTTTTTGTAACTTGTGTTCTAAATGTATCTGTGCTAATAGGCAAAACCAAGTTTATTTCTGAGTACCTGACAACCCCGTTCTGTTGGCGTACTATCGAGTTTTATACTTGTGTGTCTGTACATGCGCTGACGCTGTCACGGCCTCTGCTTCTGCTTCTACTTCTGCGTCTGCCTCTGCCTCCGTCTCTTGCCTCTTGCCGTATGCTTTTCCATCGCTTGCCTGACTGACTGACGCTTGCCTCGGCGCGTATGTGGGAACGAAATAATACCTATAAAAAAAATTCTTTTTTCCCTCTGTTTTTTTGCTGCTACGACAACGAAAAAGAGAAAGACTTGTGGGTAGAAAACCAACAAAGTAAGACTATAAAGTACGGCGCAGAGCGCACAACGAGGGCTTACAACGGTTGTGGGGGTGCTGCTTGAGCCTAGGGAAGTATAGCGAGGGGCGAGGAGTGAGGGCAACGGCGGTAGCAGCAAACAAAAATTTAAGATACTTTTTCGTTTGAATGGATGTTCAGCAGCAGCAGCAGCAACTCTGGATGCGAGATCTGCTAGCTATTGGCTCAGGCTGTTGGAAACATGTTGAAATGAAATTGGTGAACGACGACGACGATGCTGCTGCTGCTGGTTGAGTGCCGGTTCGGGTAATCGGTCTCTGCAGCGGGGGTGGCAAGCAAGCCAGGCATTTGGCAGCATTTTCATATTATATTTTCTTAGTGTGTGTGTGTGTATGTGTGCGTTAGATGTGTGTATTGATGTTGTTGCTCGTCGTCGCATCCGAGAAACTTTGAACATGTTCGGCTGCTGTTGTGTGCTAGTTACTCGAAAATATCACTAAAAATGCTGCAGGTTTCGGCGCAGATGAATGTGGAACGCCAACCAACAACAGACGCGGACGACCCAAGCCCCAACTTTAAGAAACCAACAACAACTAAAAAAAAACCAGAGACCAGAGACCAGATACCAGATACCAGAGCGACCAGCTGTTGGCCTTGTGCTGTTAATGCTTTGCAGTCACTCCGTGCGCTGCCTTTGCCGTTGCTGTTGCTTTGTATCTGGTATTATTTTTGGAGATTTTGGCGACGCCATCGGCAATATCGTCGGGGGCGGTGTCGGCGGTAACGGTGTCTGTTGTTGTCGTTTCAGCCCCTCTGATGGATGACTCGACACAACGCTCGTCGCTATTGAGTAAAAATCATCAAAATAGCACAACAACAAAACAACAAATGTGTATTCGGCTGGCTATTTTTGCCGCGCTGTTTGGGTTTTGTGAGACTCTGTTGAAATGATCGCTGGCGTCGGTTTGCCTATAGCTAGAGCCATAACATTTCCAGTTGGATTTATTGCAGATCATTGACAAATGCAATCAGGTGCAGCTGTATGTTTATTCTTCCGATTGGTCTTATACAATGTTTTTAAATAGAAAAGGATAGTTTGGGAATATCATTATAGAAATGCCAATAGCAATTGATCTTTAAACTTTCGAATATCTGATTAAAATCAATATGATTGAAGTTATTATTTGAATCACATTTCTTTTCAATGTCTTCTGTTTTTAGCAGAGTTTGTATGCAATTTTTGCAATTAAATATTGAAGTACATATAAAAATATTAACTAATTCATTTCAATTAATATAAATTATAATTAACTACAATAATTAACTAATATTGTAAAAAATGTGTTAATTCTAAAGTTTACTTTTTCAAAATTAACGGCATATTAGGTATTGCATATATTTTGAGTATTTTTATGTCATTTTATATTATGTCTGAGCGATTGCAATTATTCACCGTTATCAGAATCAAGGTTTTGAAGGAAAGTGCGATGGGGGTGCATCATCCTCTCAAATTCAATAGTTACAGCTGTTGTAATTCCCTTAATTAAGGGATGATATTGTCAATAAGCTCCATGTAAGCTCTTGTGACAGAATCTGTTACTGATGTAAAATCTTGTATGTCTAAAAGAGATTGTATCTCTTCTGATGTCATTTTCTATACTTTCTGTCAGAACTTCTATGGGATTTTAAAGTATAAAGCATATAAGTATGAGGATTCTTTGAGTTATCAGAAGTAAATTATCTTTTTGACATCAAACATTAATTTGTTTGCAACAACTTGCATATTTTTACGAATTATTCTACTTGCATCTAAGAATAAGGGATTACAATTACATTGGCTAGAGAACCACATCAAATTTAAATTGTTTCATTTCTTTCCTATAATCTACTATATGTTCTTAAGAGCATGCTAACTTTTAGCTTAACTTACATCCTACTGATCGTCATTTGTAGTTCTCTGCTATTGTCTATCGGTTTTATTTTCTAATTCTTTACTATTCCCATTCTGATTGCCGTGTACTCCCTCATATCCTAGTCGGATTGAAGATGGCCAAAAGCAAAAGCTGGTAACCATTAACAACTTTACTGGACTCTAAGTTGCTGTTGTGAGTAGTTTCGATGATTTTACAGTTGCCAGTGCAGCTACCAATTTCGTTCCTTTATTGCACTTACTTACACTGACGCACACACACACACACACATACATACTTATGCATATACGTATTTGTCCACCCACTCTAGCGGCCTTCTGTTGCTCTCTCGTCGTGGTTTATGTCCGTGTGCACAGCGTATTATGTTGCGCTCCACTCGAAGGAAGAAATGCGATTGCCGATTGAGGTTATAATGGATTTCGACAGTCCAATCTGTGCCAGCCAACAAGCGACAGCGCAACGGCGCGTCGCTGCCTCTGCAGCCTTCGATGCTGCAGACGGCGCTGCTGCATTTGCTGTTTCTTGCAGTATACTTTATGATTACGGTCGTTGTTCCTTTTGCGCTTATTAGTTTAATTTGTTTACGACGCTGCCGCAGATGCCTGCAACGAGATGTGGATGAGGCTGCTGGCAGCCTCCTGCTGTTCGTTGTTGCTGTTGTTGTTTGTTTGTTTTCTACTTATTGCATGCAACATGCTGTCGACTTTTGTTGTTGCTGTTGTTGTTGCTGTTGTTGCGGCGAACTCACTCACGAGTGCGCGCTCTCTTTGGGCACAAAAAGACTTCAAACAAGTTCGAATTCGCGACGTTGTCGTTGTCGTCGCCGCCGTCGTGCAAGGTGCATTCCCAATCCGATAAATGTGTGTGTGTGCCTTTGTGTGCGTGTACTCACTCTGTACAGTGTGTGTGAGTAGTGGGTTTGCATTTGCATATGCAAAATATTTAGCAGGCCAGCGACGCAGACGGCGACGTCGCGCAGCATAAGCCGAAAAATCTCAGACACACAGAGTCACATGTTGCATTCAACTTTAATTTATGCTGATTGCTCCGCACTTCCACATGCTGCTCTCCCACTCGCACTCGCACACTTTGGCAAGACCTCTTTTATAGCTTTTGTATAAGTTTACAGTTGAAGCTATCAATGTCAACCGGCAGCGATGCTGGTGGCGACGGCGACGACGGCATCAGCATTGACGACGACAGACAGACAGACAGACAGGTAGCCATCGTCATCGTCATAGTTCAGCAGGGGTAGGAAGTTGAAGGTCGTTCGTTCACACACACATACATACACGTACACACACAAAACATGCTTACACTCATATTTATTTATTACTTTTTATGTTGCTTTAATGATGACGACAGCGACGTCAACATCGAGCGAGGTCTGTCTCTGATCTACTTCTCGCCCGCTCTACGCGTATATGCATCTCAGTCTGGCACATTGCTCACGCATTGCTCCTCTGAACACTGGCAGCGATTATTTCGGGTTATTAAACCAACCACAGCAGCAACAACAACAAAAACAACAGCGGCAGCCCGACAGCCACTTGCAGTTTTTGAATTGCTGATTAATTTTATTGCCTTTGCCTTGTTGTAATTGTAATGATAAATTCGTTTTTTCGGTTTTTGTTTTGATCACTGGTTTCGCGTGCCGCCACCACTACCATACTTTTGTAACTCCCCTCCTCCTTCCTGCCCCATGCCTTTCCATTCCATTCCAAATGCTCTCCCTGGCTCACTCTCAGTCTCTCTTTGTCTTGTACTACACGTGACGCTATGTTGGGTGGCTGCTTGCTGATTTGGTTTGCCTTTTGGACAATGTCTGCCAACGCCGTCGTCAGCGCCGCCTATAATTTATTAATTGTGCTCAGAACGTCGACGTCGACGTCTACGCCGGCGTTGCCTTTTTTGTTTTGATACGCGAGTTCGTGCGCCAAAGTATATGAACGGTAAATCGTAAGAAAGGAGGCGTGGGTATGGAACGAGTTGCAGCTGCAGCGATGCCGTATGTTAACAGTTAGCTCCTTGCAGGGGCATCATGCACGAGCACAACAGCAACAACAACATCGATAACAATGCATCAGCTGTTAAGCGTCGCACGAACTAGGCTACCAAGTGGGGATATATTTGCAACACTGCAAGATATAACCACGGATTATAATTTTTGGGCCAGATTCAAGCTCGTCGTGAGGAGCAGCTTTTGTGTATATCCCTATTGGAAATTGAGTTCTTGATGAAGATTTTCGTAGTGTAAAAATTCTACTAGCCTTAAGAGAAACAGATCGAAACCAGAAATCAGAAATACTATCAGATTTCTGTGCAGGACTAATTTTTTATTTATTTTAGTTATGCAGCTATCAACTAAAAAATTAGTTATACATATATATCGATTATATATGTTTTTGAAAGTGTTAAAATTATAGCTTTCAACTCCATGTCGATTTCAAGTTGAACATCACTTAAATGATGAAGCAACACTTACTCATATTACCCATTGCTTTGAAGCGGTTGACTCAAACATATTTACGTCCAAATACATACAGACATATGAGAAGTGTATATTTTATTCTTTTTGATCGCATTTTCCCTCAACTCAATCAATTCCTATCTGTGTCTGTGTTTCTGTGCCTCTGTTTTCTTGCTTGGGCGCCGTTTGATTGTCATTTAATAGAGAAACCAAATTACGTATGTACATATTTATGTACGTATTAACGTTTCGTCGATTCGGTCTTGTTTGACAATTTAAATGGTTTTTCTCACGCCAAGCAGCGCTGTTGGCGGCGACTGCAGCGTCCGCGTCGGCGTCTCTGGCGCCGGCTTGTCTTTTATTCATTCATGCCTCGGTCTCCGCTTGCTTGTTTGTTTTTATTTCCATTCATATTTATTTATTTAGCTAATAATATAAGTCAAATCTAAATTATTTATGATACCGGCATCGGTATCGATGCCGCCGTTGCCGTCGCCGTCGCCATCGACGTCGGCGACCCGGTCACGAAACGGAGGCCCAGCTGTATGTGGTTTTATTATTATTATTTTTTGTTTTGATCGCTATGTAAATGACTGAGATGATTTTTTATTGTTTTCATTACTCTTGGTATTTAGTTTCGCCGTCGCTGATTGTTGTAGTATTGGCTGCCGCCGTAGTTGTTGTTGTTGTTGTTAATCTGTCAGCACAATTTATTTACTATGGCTGTGAGTTCAAAGTAATCGACGTGGGTCTATTGGGGATACCCAGTCTATGCTTGCTCACATCAGCTGAGCTAAAATACTCACTACTAAATTTAGTAAATTAATAAATTATTTTTAACTTGCAATTAGTATTAGCATACCGCATCTTTATGAAACATATAGTGCTGACTGATTATAATCGCAAGAGAGACAGAGTATTATATAGCAGTCTTTTCTTATGGAGGATGTTAAGACTTCAAATCTTATGGCTTAGAAAAATGTCGCAAATGAAAGCGGGAAATCAGCGGAAATAAAATGAAGTAAAAGGTTAATTACAATTTTAATTGGCACTTGGTTTTTCACAGCATGAAAATACCCAATACAATTCTCAGTCGCAATTAGCTAATTATCCGAACAACTATCAGAATTCAATTGGAATTCTTTCTTTCCTTTCACAACAGGTCAAAAGAGACAAAAGGACTAGGCGTTTGAGGAAAACAATGATCGGAGGAATCCTCAGTTAGTCAGCATGCCTCATGTGGCATACACACATATGTGCATTAATACATTTGTACACGCACATACACATATGAATGTGTGGCAAATGCCAAAGGAATTAGCAGGCGTCGCAGCGGCCTGACTACAAAGTCATTCATAGTCATTCAGTCAGTCTGTCAGTTTCGCTGTCGCCGCCGCCGCAACGGCATTTTTGCTTTTTATGTATTTTCTCTTGATTAGAAACTGCAAAGCAAAACAAAAAACCGGAAAAAGGGTTATTTTTTATTGCTCACTTTGGTCGCTGCCGTCGTTATGTCTCCCATTATGTGTGTGTGTTCGTGTACGTCTGTATGTGTGTTGTATTTTCTTCTTAACTTTTGGCGATTCGCCTTTTTTATTATTGTCGCCGGCTGCGTCGTCGCTGGTTGCGGTGCTCGCTGCCGACGTCGCTGCTGAGCTTTTAGCATTTTAAATTGACGTTTATTATGCGCATTTATTGTTGTTATTGTTGTTGTTGCTGCTTCTCTTGCTGTTATTATTATTTTTTTTTGTGTACTCAACATGTGCGAGTATCTCTCCTTGTTGTTGTCATCGTCTCGCGTGGCACTGCCAGCGTCGCTGTCGACGCCAGCGACGACGGTGACGTCGCTGCTCGTTTCTTTAGTTTGTTTTGGTTTTTAATTTAATCGTTTTTGTACCCCCACGCCACCGCCTCAACCGCCTGCACCGCTATCGTTATTGCTCTTCTTGTTGTTGTTCGTGTTGTTGTAGTTGTCGTTAAATGTGTTTAGCACGTGCTGCCTGACCGGCCTCTCTCTAGTCTCAGCTGTTGCTGTTGCCGTTCCTGTTGTTGTTGTTGTTGTTGTTATTGCCTTTTGCTTTTGCCCTTTTGTGTCTGCTCTTGATGCTTATTAGCGAGTGCCATTCAGTCCTCACTCACTCTACACATCACTCACTCCACACTCGACGCTTGCTCACTTGGCTCATTCATTGTACTGCTATGTACATACATACATACACATGTTTGTATAGGTATGTGTTAGTATGTGTATGTGTGTGTGCTGCTGCTGCTGTTGCGGCAGGTTGCTACGGCCTGTCGCTGCTTAGAAACAAGTGGCCAATAAATTATGGCCAGCCGCAAGGAGCAGCCCCCCATTATTATTGCCCATTGAAAGCCTAATGGTAAATACACATAAAACCGTTAAATGCGTTAATATGTATGTTCACACATACACACATACATATAATACAAATATATATTTTTATGTGCGTAAAAAAAGGGTTTTTTCCACTGCCGGCGCTGGCTGCGCTGCTGCAGCTGTTCGGTGGTTTTTTATGGCACGGAAACTGACCTAAGCTATGCAAAATCGGGAGGCATTTGCATGAGCGACCCGGCACTGCCGGCACAGTCGGTACCGATAATGAAAATGTACTCCATCTCCAGTGGGTTGTGAGAAATGACGACGCGTCTCCCGCAGTTGCCGTCGCCGTCGACGCCGCCGTTGCCGTCGCAGTCGCTGTTCAATAGCCCAAGCGCAAGTCATGCTTGCTACAATATATTTATATATATATATATATGCACTTTTGTTGTGGTTGCCTGTCAGTGTGTCAAGGACAAGTGGCATCTTTGTTTATGACCACTTTAGAAATCAGCCAAGCCAACTTCCTAATCAACTTTTCCCGCTTTGTTCATGTTGAAGTTCATTCAACTTGCCATATGTTTGCCTCTACATTACACACACATACAGATACTTCTGGATATATTTAGTGTCAAGATAAGGGCATGTCAACCCAAGTGTTCTATTAGACGAATTATCATTAATGTCTGCAACTTCTTATTAATTCAGCCAAATTACACCAGCTCTGGCCATATGAAAGTTTTCTCTGATTTAAATTATGATTTCTTCACTAGACTCAGCTTAATTTTAAAATGTCTTAAGTCAGCTATAAATCATTATTGGAATATATTCAGGTATACAAGAGATATAAATACATCCATACATGTATTTGCGTTGGAAACTATTATTATAATATTTTTTAAATAATAACATAATAAGCATGTAACGAAGAGGTTCGATATAAGATTCGAAAACTAAAGAACAAATATATGACATATAAGATTGACAGCATTAAAATACGTTAATATCAAAATGTGTAGTAAGGAGAGAGTATGGGAAGGTGCTACAATAAATTAGCAAAACCACATATAGCATACAGCATATAGCATATATATATAACTGTATAATATATTTAACTGTATATAGTCCACCCATTGCCAGCCATTTCAGTTAAGCAAAAGTTAAATTTAATCGTTTTTGTAGCAATAATAGCGACAGCATTCAAATGTCACTGTTTGTGGTAAATGCATACGAAAATGGATGTACATATGTAAATATTGTAGATATTTATATGTGCACAGTCAGAGCCTACACCCGCTGACCCCGACCCGAATAACAAAAGCTAACTGGCTGCCACCCCGTGACGTGCCACCCACACACAGTACAATGCACGACGTATGACATTTTTGCAGTTTTTGTTTTGCTCGCCGGCTTCTGCAATGTGGTGCCACCCCCATTAGTTACCTCGCCCCGCAGCAGCAACCCTTGTGCATTCCACGGTCGCAGCACCTCATCGAAAAACTTTCATTTAATTGCTGAGAAGAACAGCAGCAAAAACAAGTTGAAAAAAAAAAATATATTTAGTTGGCTTTTGTTTACATTTGCTTCGATTGTGCCTCTCGACATGGGAACGAAGAATGGGTGAACGGTAATGGTGATGGTGATGGTGATTGTGCTGGTGATGGTGAATGGCGAATGGTGGAATGAGCAGCATGCCAACTGATAGTGATGTCGACGCTGCCTGCGACTGCGACTGCGACAGAGACGCATGGTATGCGTGTCTTGCTCGCTGTGTGGCGACGTGATGCGTGCCTGCGAACAAAAACCCCCCTCTTCCAACCTTCTGTTAAACGAGCCATTCCCCAAATGGCTTTTCAATTGCCTCGACCGGTAAACACACGCCAAAGAAGAAGCGCAGACAAAGCGTAAACGCTGCTGAAGCTCAATAATCAAAACAAAAGAACCAAACTATCGCTGCATCATCATCATCAGCCGCAGCAGCAGAGACAGCAGCAGCAGCAGTAGCAGCAGCAGCAGCAGTGGAACAAAGCAACTAAAGTAGGACTAAGCCAGGCTAGGATTTCTGTATATATATGCACATATTTAAGATCATTGACTAAGGATCGGGTTACTTACGCTGTTGGGTTCGGTCCACATTTTCATTGTTTTCATTGCAGGTAGTCAGGGGAATTGCCTTAATGCCTTGATTATAAATATATGTTTTTGATTTTTGGCGCCTTTTTGTCTTGTTGGTTAAGTGATTGTTGTGTTGATAGGAGAGAGAGCAGGTGCAGCAGGCGCTTCAGTGTGGCCTTTGCTGCTGCAATTGGTTGCAACAGCTCCACATTTTGGATGCACTTACTAACTATCAACTATATTGCAACTAACGTTCAAATCGAGTTGGTTTTTTATCACTAGAATTCGTTCTTTTAGTAGTTGATTATTTGCTTTGCTTTGGCGCTTTATCATAAATTTACGTATTTTTTTGTCGCTGGCCGCGCGACGTTGGCGTCGTCGTCGTCGTTGTCGGTGTCGCTGTGTTGTCTTGTTGTGCGAAGTGCAGAGTTCGTACTGAATGGCTTTGGACCAGGCCAACAAACGGCAAGCAGTCAGCCAACCGACCAACCAAGCAACCAAGCAACCAGTCAACCAGCCAGTCAACCAGTGTTGCCCTCGTGCCGAGCCGAGCGTGCAAACGAGCCTCAAACTCGTCGGCAACCCTGTCACATGCGCACTTTGATTGCAGTTGTTGTTGTTGTTGGTGTTGTTGCTGCTGCTGCTATTATTGCTGCCGCCAGTGAGTTTTCCGATTCGCATTTTCAGTTGCGCCGTGGAAAGCTGCCAGGCGGGCCACACCAGCAGCCTGGCAGACGAGCGTGCGTCAACGTAGATACTAAACTCAAACCCAAACCCAAACCCAGACCCGAACCCAATCTCAAACTACGACCACATGGCTCCTACAATATTGTGGGGCGCTGAGCCGATAGGACCAACCCCATTTTCTGCCTTGCCTTTCAGCATTGACAGTTTAACTATTTTAGAGCAAGACAAACAAAGGATGGAAGCAAAGTTATGTCGTTTGCTCGTTTCATGAAGTTGATAATTGTGATTGCTGCTGCGTAACGGTTTTAATCGATGCCGCATACTTGACATCAATTTAAAAGTTATCGACGTACAGCGATGACTCTTAAATCTTCAAATTGCAGCGTCTATCGATCGCTTACACTTGCAGTCGATCGCAAGAGTTACCTAGATCATTTTAACTAAATTGTTTAATTACATTTACTAACTGCCTTAGATAACAAAATTGAACAAAATGAACTATTACGAATCATTTTATATTTATTGATTCTGCTTTAGTCAAATAGTGCTGAGGGATCAGATTATTTTTGTAGATTGTAAAAATTGATTGTTTCAAAGTTAAAAATCAAATAATATATATATATATATATATAAGATATTTAGCTAATTATATGGATTGAGATTCTTAGCTAACATGTATAAATATCAGTAGTATTTGCAATCGTAGTATGCATAGATAAAATTAGAGATATTTATTTCGATCCGAAAAGTAGTCGAATATCGGCTTTTATTAGATATTATCTGAAAATGATCATTTCACATGAGCATTCATAGTTGTGACAACTGATCTTGGCTGTTGATTGAAACAACAATCGCAAGTCAGGTGTTTCATCGTCATCAACGTCGTTGTGATTATCATTCCTTGACTATGATTATCATCATGCAAATCATCGTATGCTGCTGCAATGGAACAGCAGAGGAGCAGAGCAGCAGAGCAGCAGAGTCAGCCACATAGCCGAACGACCTTTTGCTGACTGATAAAAGTGGGTGGTTGGTGGCGGTGGTTTTGGGGGCTCTTGCGGCTGCTGGCTGGCAGCGGCTTAGCAGCACATATACACACACACACACACACCTATATATGTATGTATATAAATATATGTATATAAACTCATGCACAACAACAGCAATTCCCCATTCCCTGACCCGACTGACTGCTGATTGCTTTGCTTGCTTGGTTGCTTGGCTGACGTGATGGCATTGCACACACACAAACACACACACATACACACAAACACACAAACACATCTATATATATTTATATATACATACACACATAGATATACATACAGTAGTGTGTGCGAGTAGCCACATACATAGACAGAGAGGGAGATTGCTATTGCTGTTTCTGCTGCCGTTGCTTTTGCTGTTGCGACTGCTGTTGTTGTTGTTGTTATTGTTGTTGCTGGTAACTGGGTGGCTCTTTGTCTTGCACACGCTCCACGTCTCCCGCCCCAACCACCCAAACAAAAAGTGGAGCTCGTGCTTTTACCGAAGCAGTTGCCGAGCACATTCGTGCAATTTGCCTCGTTCGCTTTAATATAAATGGAGAATTGCTGTTGCTATTGTGGTTGTTGTTGTTGTTGTTGCTGCTGCTGCTGCTGCTGTTGTTGTTATTGCTGCTGCTGCTGCTGCTGTGTTATTTGCAGTTAGCGCATAACGAACGCCAAACCAAGGCAGAATTGTAGCTAGCAGGCCGGGGCCAGACCTGGTCCAAGCCAGCCAAACAACCGTCGACGGATGACGACGTTTTCCGACTAACAACGGACGCGCATTTTCCACCATTTCGAGGCGAGCGCATTGAAAATGTGCGACGCAGCGCAGCTTCAATGTTTGGTACCCCAATGAGTAGACAAGTTGGGCGTTGTGGCTGGGGCTGTGGGTATGGCTAAAAGGGCGATGGGGGGGCATGGTTAGGGCGGACTTTGGTAGCTGCTGGTTTAAGCCCTAACGATGTTGGCTCTCTGGCGTTGCTGCTGTGGCATTCATTGTTCGCCTTCGAGCACTGAAAATGCCATTTGTTGTTGCTGTTTCTCTGTTGTTGCTGCTTCTGCTGCTGCTGTCGTATTTTTATTTCATACACTTTGCGTATCCTTTCATATATGTGTGTGTGTGTGTGTGTGTTCATTGCTGATTTGTGCGCAAAACTTTTACAACATCGCCGCAGTGAACCGAGAGTAGCAGCATCAGCATCACCAGCAACAGCAACAGCAATAGCAACAGCAACAGCAACAACGGTATCAGCAACATTAACGAGAAACAGCGACACCAGCAACAGCAGCAGCAACGGTAGCATCAGCATCAGCAGCAGCAGCAGAAGAAGCATCGTCGCCATCATCGTGGTCGTTGTTGTTGCCAGTTTGGACTCTGCTTTGTCTACGAAAGGTCGAAACGGAGTCTGTGGTCTGCTCTCTGCCTCTATTTAAGTCTCTGTTCAAATGTTCAATAAAATGATTTAAGGATTGTTTAGTTTATTGAAAAATTATGTATTCAGCTTAATATTTGTATAATGAATTAAGCTGAAAACTTACATTTTGTATATGCATAATAACATATTCGATATTATATTTGTTAATTATTCCATCATTTAAAGTATTGCATTCATTTGATTTCGTAATACAAATCTATTTAAATGAATCCATCACAGAATTCAAGCATATTAATATAATACTTGTATAATTGTATTGTTTTTATTTCTATAGGTATTTTTTTTTTTGGTTTTTACTGGGCCAACTCTCTCCTATAGGCCGAATTGTTTACCAATTAATGCCACAGGCATTCCATGCGTTTCTCATACTCTTTGGTTTTCAATCTCTCTTAATATGCGCTTTGATAATTTCGACGTAAAGGCTTATCAACCCCACTCAGTGCACAGTGAACATCCCAAGGATGTGCCAAGGATGTAGCATTATCACTCTCAATATTAGCAAGTCGAGCCCAGCTTGAGGACTCGAATCCAGGTGTATCCGTTGAAGGGATTTCATTTGAACTATCGGACATGTCATTAGTGAGAGCTTTCACTGTATATGCATTATATGATATACTCAAGTACATGCGCCTTTATATAAACATACACACACACACACACTCACACAAACACACATGCACACACACTTACCACATACAAACACATACATCTATAAGTAAGCATATGAAAGCAAACAAAGCTGAAAATGCGGTAAGACAGAGGCGTAGTATTAATTAGAGGGGGGTCACAATCCAATCAACTCTTAATTCGTAGATCATTTTGCTCAACATTTTATTTATTTGTAGATGATGACTTTGCTGCAACTGTTGCTTATTAGCTTTTATTATCTTATAGAATTAGAACTGCTATCGATAAAATCTATTAACAATTTGCTTTTGTATTAGTATTATCTTAAAATCGTTTATAACCTTAAGCAGTCTAACTAAATTTGATATTATCTCAAAAATAATGGGATAATGTAGCAATATGAAATGTATGATACAACTTCGCTGTTCAATAAATAGTTTGCAATATCTTCAAACTTTAAATATAAAAATAAACAAATATAATTATAAAAAATAAAATATAATCTTTTGGGCTTACTTTTTTGTTATTAGAAAATTTTTATATATAAAAATATTATAAAATACATATTATATATATGCTTGACATATATTTTAATATAAATTTGTATGCTTTAATTGTAATTAACCTGAGGAACCCTCTTGATTGAAGAGCCTCTGCTGCAATTGCTGTTGCTGTTGCTGCTGCTTTGATGCGTTGGCTGGTTGTTGTTGTATTTTGCCGCAGCAACAACAAGGCGCATTCGTTCGTTAGATGACTGGCTGTGTGTATCTTTATTGTGTGTGTGTGTGTGTGTGTGTATACAGTCCTACATTTCCATCGATTTAATCTATCTGACTACGACATCAACCAAACACACAAACAGAGTGTGTATATATATATACGTGTGTGTATATATACGTATACACAAACACATACACACACACACACACACACACACACCACACTCACAGCAGCTACAGCAGAAAAACCCACCCAAAGTACGTTGAGCGGAGGCAACTGTCTGACAGGCCGGCGGACAGTCGCTGCGGCAGTCGCCTCGTCGCCTCATCGCTTCGTCGCTGTGTCGTTGCGACGCTTCGTTTGGTGTTTCGACGGTTCGGCAACATCGGTCCATACAAATAACGAAATGGCAATGGGGTGTACGATGGGCCATGTGCCCTGCCAGTGTGCGACTGGGTGTTATTTTGGGTGGTTGCATGAGCATGGGCAACGGCATGATGCTCTATAGCTCTATGGCTCTATAGCAGTGGCAGTGGCTCTGGGCCTGGATGGTTTTAGTTCACATTGCTTTTGGCTCCGGCTTGGTTTGGGCTTGGGTTTGGATTTGGTCTTTGGGTTGGGTTGGGTTTGGTTCGGTTCGGTTGGGTTGGATTGGATTGGGTTCGGTTCAGTTTGTGCCGTGCGGACGGGCGTTTTTGGGTTGAGTTGGAGCCGCATAAATTTCTCGTCTCGTCTCGTTCGTTCGTTCGTCTAGTTTAAATGGTTGTGTGTCTGTGTGTGTGTGTGTGTGCCATTGTGTGTGTGCGCAATGTTGTGCTGTGTGTGCGCCCGGCGACGTCAACGGCGCCACAATTGAACTGTCAGTAAGCTGGATGACGGGGGACCGGGAACGGGACAGGAACATGGATTGGGGGTAAAGGTAGTGCCATTGTTACCCATGCTACGTAATAAGTATACGAATAGTGTTGGAAAATGGCAGGGAATACGTTCAGAATAAAGTGCTTACGGTTGGGTTCTAAATTTCGTATTATACTTTAGTTTGTGAACTTAAATTTCTAAAACTGGACAGCTTTACAACACTATGATCGATCGGGAAGCAAATGGACTGAATGTGGAAGGCAAAAAAAAGACTGGATGAAAGTCTTTTGATTTTTAGCTTGAATTGTACTTTTTTATATACGTTTATTTGACATTTATATAAATATTAAATGGAAATTAAATTGAACGAATTCATTATTAGTTAATGTTAAATTCTTTTTCTTACAAAAAAATAATTATTAAATAAGATGAAGATGAAATAAAATCGTAGTATTATTATTAAAGAGTTTCTTATCTGTAGGGATTGATGCAAGGCTTAGATTTAGATTTATTTAGCTCGTGGTTTTAAATTAATCAGCATATTTTAGATTTTAGTTAGTAATGTATTGAAACAGTAATAATGAAATAATAATAAATGAAGCAATAAAATAAGTTACAAATGTTAATCATATTTTTATTATCAGACGGCATTTGTAATTGGAAATCAAATTCTTTTATTATGCGATTAGAAATGTTTATTACAAATAAAATAGTACGAATCACATAAGATTAACGAAATTGCGTTTGCAGATTTCATTTTAGATATACAAAAAGAATAATAGATATAGATAATTTTTGCAAAATTAGCACATTAGCATTATTTCTGCCAGTGCAGTGTTGCTACGGATGTTGCCAGGACAACGACTATGCAGCAAGGCACTCCAATAATATTACTGTAAAAATGCTAGCCCTAGCGGCGACCCTGTTGGAAAAGCACCTAGAAAACGAGAAATCCTGAGTTCAGATACCATGTTCAGCTGGCGGCGCACTTATTGCCGTATATGGCCAGTGTCAAAGCTTTTGGTCAGCACTGATTGCCGGAGCCATGTGGGGTTTGGGGCAGAGTACGACGAAAATCAACTCCATCAGCAGCAGCGTCGTCGTCGTCGTCGTCGTCGTCGTCGTCGTCGTCGTCTGTGCTTTGAACTCAGTTCGGCGCCAACTAAGTAGAATGCCATGTGTTGTGTAGTTTACCCAATGGTCACCAGTAAAAAAGGGGCAAGTGTGGCAGGATGGTGTAGCCAGTGAGGGTAGCGGAAAACGGGGACGGACGGTGAAACCGTGGGGGACAGCAGTCGTTGTGGCGACTCTCGATGAAACTGAATAGTTGCATGTTACGTATACGTAGAGTAGTACTACGATGGTCAACACTAAAGTGTGTTGACGTAAATGCAAATACAGTTACAGATACAGATACAGATACAGATACTGCTGTAGCATACAGATACAAATACATTTCACATGTACATACACGTGCAAATGCATATGAAATATGAAATGAGCGCAAGCAGAATTTGGACGCCAGTTTGCGGCCTAGGTCCCAACTAAAAGCAGATTCTGGGGATTATGCTCATAACATTTGAAATGGTAGTAATGCTAGAGAGAATGATGAATTTTACAACTGCCAACGATTATAATACAACCTAGTTAAAGACTTTGATTTCACTTTGCTAAATGAAATAATCTAAAAGGATGTTTGCGCATGTCAGCTATTTATTCAATACAACTTAAATATTTTGATTAACTGACACAAGTTACTATTATAATTAGAAATAGAATTGCCACTTTTTGAAAAACATTAGGAAAGTGTGTATTGTATATTGCCAATATTGTTAATAATAAGCGAGCATATTTAATATAATTTTATAATTTTAAACTTGATTAGTAGTTATATTAATATAAATTATAAGATATCATATTACTAATAATAAAATATAAACAAAATACCATTTATATATATATACTTATAAAAAATATGTATTATTTTTATTGTATACATATTGAATATATATTCAAGATTTTCCAAACCTTTGCAGTAACTATAAAGTATTGAAATACAGGCTTCGATTATTATGAAAGTGTGATTTTAGCCGAATAACGATATATGCACATATTATTTCATATATGGATACACCACAAACTGTGTTCATTTTTAACTCTTAATGCTCCTATTAATTAAAACTACAATTTGTCTTCTCGGTATTAGTTGAGTAAATATAAAAATTGTAGTTAGAAATGTGATTTTTTAAAAACGTTAATTGCGTTGGGTTTTTAGAAATTAATTTTCCTTCGATTCCAAATAAATTAAAAAATATACACGTAAATGGCGTTTCTGAAGCTCTACAATAATTGGCTCTTATTGAAATTGATATTGAAAGCGTTTCAAGTTTTTACTTGTCATAAGCAATAAGCAACTTTCAAAACTTTGTCAATATCCCAAAGTTTATTTGCAAGATTGTTAAAATTTAAAACTTACTTTTAATAATAAATAGAGTCAAAATACTTTAGATTTGATGTTGTGGCCATCAACTCTGAAGCACTCTCAAAAGATTCGAAATGTTAAAAATTGGTTAATAACGTATCATGCAAAGTTTTTAAAATTCCGATAATTCAACGATATTTCATGGAGCAACAAATTGAATGATGCATCTTTTTGGACGTTCCTTAATTAAATGCATAACGAATTTAATGAAGGACATCGCTACTCGTCACAATTGCTGATAACAGTCGACAGTCCGATTTGAGATTCGCTCTCGAAACAACATTCGCTTCATTCAACAAGTTACCCAGTTATGAAGTTGTCAGCTATGCTCCTGCCAAGTCGTTTTCTTACGCCTGTCCAGCGCATAATTAAGCTGACCTTCACTCCGCTACTCTCCGACCCCCTCCTTCAGTCAGTCATTAGCGTGTACACTCATAATGCCATTCATACAAATGTACAAACACACCTACAACATTCACTTGAGGCAACGGCAACGGCAACGGTAACGGCAACATTCATTGAGAGTTTTTCACGCCTAATTAAAAGAACAGCCACAAACCGCGCGCCTCAGCAATAAAAACGACAGTTCCCCAAAAACAGCTGTGAATTGTTTTTTTTTTCTTCTTTCGGCTTGTGTTCCTTTTATCATTGCTGTTGTTTTTTTTTTTTGCTTTAGTGTATAAACAGATTAACCGCAAGGCAAAGGTAATAGGGTTGGACTAAACGGAGAAAGAGGGTTGGGGAGAGTGATGGGGGGAGAACCACTTGTTAACAGGCGGCGACTGTTTTGGGAAAGCGCCAACGTTGCGACGGGAGCATTGAACGTAACACTTTCTGTGCTGACTGAGAATGACGACAACGACGACGTCAGCAGCAGCAGCATCAGCAGCTACAACATTGACTAATGATAGATGGATTGGTGTATTGGTGGATGGTTGACTGACTGCTTTTTGGTGGGGATGCTTTATGTTGCTGATGACTTTGAATGGCAGATTGCTCCGGCTCTGGCTCCTGCTCGCCTGCCTGACTAACTGACTGACTGCCTGCTCTCTTGCCTGGCATGCATACATTACAAGGGTCCACAAGCAGCACCAACAAAATACCATAAATAAATAAAAAGCTGGCAACAACAAAAGCAACAACAAAAAATTGTTCAAGGTCGCCGCTTGTCTGCTGCCTTCGCAGGCAGCATGAAAAATGCAAAACAAACGTCGACTGCGACGGCGGCGTTAACGTCTACGTCACCGTCACCGTCAGCGTCAGCGTCTGCGTAAGCGTCAGCATTCGCGGTTGCTGCGCCAACAACAACGTCTGTCATAATTCACATGCGATGTGAATTTACACAGCCACACACAGTTTTGGGGTCTGGGGGTGTGTGTGTCTAGGTGTGGCATATTCAACTGTGTGCCCAGTTATAGAAATTTCAGTTTAGCAGCTGGTAAAAATGTATTAAAAGCAAACGCACGAAGCAACAGACGAGGCAGCAACAGCAGCGGCAGCAGCCAGACTCTCAGGCAGGCAGGCAGGCTGGCAGTCAGTCAGTCAAGGCAAAGCCTTTACAACCCTCCCACGCCAACCACCCGTGCAGCTGCTGAATGCCACGCCGCAGCCCCACCCCCCCCCCCCCCCTCTCTCTCTATCTAAGCACAACGGGGTGCATTGGCATTGGGCTCTGTCTATGGCTTCAGCTTCGGCTCCGGCTGCGGGCTACATGTGTGTGCCACGTCTCTTGGCTCTGTGCATACAAAACCATAAATTGAAAATACGATGTCGATGCCAACGACAACCAGGACGCTGACGCCGTCGTCGACGCCGACGCTGGCAGCGATTTCAACGTCGATGCTGGCAGCGAAGCCGCAGTTGAAGGGGTTGTAAAGTTTTTCACTTTTCACGGCGAGCAGCATAAAAAACATACACACACACACACACACATAAAAATCAAAATAGCTGTAAGAGAAAAACTTTCGCTTCGCGGCAACATCGCCATGACGTCCTGAAGGATTCACGCCTTTCTGCCCAGTTGTTGCCGTGTTGGTTATTAGGCATCACCACCCGCTCCCCACCGCAGTTGCCTGTGTTGTATTATGTTGCTGCAGTTGCCGTTTCCAGACGCGACACTCCAGACAACAATAGCAGCAACTGAAACAGCAACAACGACACCAATCCTATTGCCAGCCACTGCTTTTGGCTGCTGCTCCTGCTGCACTTCTCACATTTGCATAACTCTTCTACGCACTTTGACATGTGGCTGGCGAAATTTGCAGCCAAGTGTTTTGGTTTGTCTGGATGAACAGACCCATTCAATGTACGTGCCTGCATGTGAGTGTCTGTGTGTGTATTTGGGTCACCCATACACACACGCACTCGTTGAGCCAGACGCCGACATGCTGCTTCACACTCATCTCCATTTTGCACATCCTCAAAGCGGGCACTGAGGCTCACTCACCAAAATTGCACACATTGCCGGCGGTTTCCCGAGTTGACCTTACACAGCGGGAAATGGCCATCGTAAAGGAGTTGGTGGGATCGGGGGGAAAGGGTGCCTTCCTGCCGGCCTTATACATCCCATCCCATCACCTGGTCTGGCCTGAAACTTTCAGCAGGTCAAGTCGCCGTTTTGTGGGCAATGCAAAACCAATTAGTGGGTCAAGTTACGTGTTCCGCTCTGCATTGATAACGAACATGTGGAGAGGGGAGGTAGAACTGCAGTGCGAGAAGGGGGTCATAGGAAAAGTTTGGCGATTACCTTAGTCGAACTGCAAAAATGGTCTACCAAAAGTGAGCATTTAAAATAAATTACAAGCACTAAGCGAAATTATAGTAACTCTGCTAAAAAATATGTGCAACAATTTCCAGGTAAAATTGTTTCATCACAATATTATTAAATTATTAATATGATTATTTGCTTAGCTTTAAAGCTTGTTGACTTTTTTTCTATACTTTAAACAGTGCAAATAAAATAACATTGGTTGCCGTCCGCGGTTAAAGAGTTATCTAGGTGACTGAAACTGAATAAGGGGGTTGTAGGTTCGAGTCCCAGTTTAGGGGGTTGAATGATGCAATGCAATATACGAGGGGTTATATTAAAAATCTATAGTATTTTTTGGCTATTTTAGCTACAAGCCTACAGTAAGGCACTCCGCCAACATAATTTGGAAAAGATTTGCTTTAGAATTTTTAAAAAAATTAATTGCCACTCAAGTTTACTCATTATACCAAAAAAACTAGATGCACTTTTTTTTGACGACTCTATGGATTTATATACTATACTACTTAATGTGGATAAATACTTTCTAAGTTCTTGGAAAAATACTCAATAAGAATTATTCATGATCAAATACATTTTTTACATTGTAACATTTAATTAAAAAATATCTATATTTTTTTAATTAATATTACATTGATCAAAGTTTGTCTTCTGTACAAATGTGATTGTAATCGAACAATAATAACACAAGCTAAGAATATAAAGGATTAGTTGTAAGTGCACTTTACAGATTACAAACATGTATTAACAATTAGAAGATTAGACGGCCTACAACATACAGTCCCAGCCCAATACAATCTGAATGTGTTCCATCATTAGGGCCAAAATATCTTTAATTGTGAAAGCATACTGTTCAATCTTACAATGTTAAGATAACCAAGGAGAATTCGTATGGCGAACATATGTAAACACTTGAAATGTGTACGCGGCACACATGGTGACCGTAATAAAACCTTTCACGATAAGTGTTCTCCGAACTGATAGGATAATGAGTCCAGACGCATTTGCTGCAGTAAATGTGTAACTTGAGAATGTCCTAAGTAAGATAAGAATAATTGTATCTAGCTGTAAGATAATTTAGAAGTTTTCAATAAACCTGCCGAAGCAATTCGGCAACAGTCTGTGTTCGAACCTTAAACAACGTCGTCGTCTTATTATTTTGCTCTTCGGATCACCATTCAGTGTACGTGATTACCAGCGCTTGCCGTTTATATAGTTTCTGTTATACGCAATTATTTATTGGTGACCCCTAGATTTGTTCACGTAGAAAAAATTGTGAAAAAAGTATTTAAATTAAAAAATAAAACTCAAATCACGAATCGCGAAGTGATAATAATAAAAATTGTGTACTAAAAAATAAAAATAAATAAAACTATAATGGCACAGGAGCTGATAAAAGCACAGGAGCATTTGGGAGAGTCCCTGGTAACTCTCTATAATAATGCGACGGCAAAGGCATCGACGGCCAGTCACGAGGAAATTCAGGAATGGAAAAAGACAGCTGAAGGCATTGCTGAAGTATTTGAAGCCAATGATAAAACATTGAAAGCTTATTTACCCAGCATAGAAAACAGCTCGTATTTTAAAAACCAATACGGAGATAAGGTAAGAGAGTATTTGAAAAAAACCAATACACTACTTAGCCTTATAGATTCAGGAAATAATCCTCAGGGGGCTATCAAAAGGATAGCGCCTCCAGTGCCAGACCACTCCCTTAGCAAAACAGAAAGTAGCACAGGGAAAATAGGACTTTCGGTTAGCCGAAAATTTCGCTTTATATTAAGCGGGTATGAAGGGGTTTTAAATAGATTTAGAACAGGGAATGAGCCCATATCCGAAGTCCGTCTAATGAAAAATAAAGCTCAAGAAGTCTTTTTCGAGTTATCTCGAATTTAATGAAGACGACAAGCTGACAGATATGTTCTATACGCTTAATGAAACGTATGAAGAACTAGCTTCCACATCAAGAAGCGAAAATCTGCCTTTTGTGCTTCCTAAAATAGACATTCCGTCGTTTTCAGGGAAGTACGAAGAATGGAAAACTTTCAAGGAGCTATTTCATCAATTGATTGGCTCTGCGAGAATTCCAGACGCACAAAAAATGTGCGTACTAAAAACCAAAATTGAAGGGGACGCAGCAGCTACCATAGCAAGTCTGGCGCCAACAGAGGCGAATTATAAACTTGCATGGTCGCTGCTGGACAATAAGTTCTCAAATGAAAGAGCAGTTTTTGAAATTCATTTGAAAAATTTAATTGATGTTCCGATTGCAAGCGAAACGGCTTTAAGTGTAAAAACACTTTTAGATACAGTTCAAGAAAACTTGCAAGCAATAAATGCAATGGACTTGACTGCCGATGCAATTGCAAAAGGCCTAATTAATTTCATTTTAGTCAGAAAACTAAATATGGAATTTAAGGTCAAAATATGAGAAATCTCTGCATAACCCCAAAAAAATGCAAAATACTGAACCCCTTATTAAATTTCTCGAGCATGAGCGATACGCTTTGGAAGCAAGCCAAGAGCATCCGCTAAAATGCAATGAAGGAACATTTGAGAAGGAAAACTGTATAATGGGTTGCAAGATATTTCACACTTTATTTAAGTGTTATAAATTCAAAATGTTGACTAACCAGGAAAGATGGGACATAATTCGTCAAAACAATATATGTGGAAAATGTCTCATAGGGGGGCATTTATTCACTAATTGCAAAAAAACTTGCTCGAATTGCGGTAAAAATCACCATATTCTTTTGCATAAAGAAGATGCAAAAGGTATAAATAAAAGTGCTACCGCCAAAAAGCAGCAAAATGGTGAAAAGAAATATGTTCTTCTTGCCACAGCTGTTGTTCAGGTTCAAGATAAAAAGGGAATCTGGCAGGATTGCAGGGTGTTACTTGACAGCGGTTCGCAAGTGAATTTTTTGACCAAGGACATTGAAAAACAAGCTTGGGTTAAAAGGCAAAAAAACTCAAATAACTATCGAAGGTATGTCAGGTAACACAGCACAGGTAGATGAGATGATACCGATTAATCTCAAGTCTAAAACATCAACTTACAAAACAAATATTGAAGTGTTGGTGATAAAAAAAATTGTATCGGAATTACCGACACAAAAAATAGATATTGGAGATTCAGTTCCAAAATTACAGTTAGCTGATCCCCAGTTTAACATCCCAAAAGGAATTGATATGCTTTTGGGAATCGAAATCTTTTATGACATTCATATTGAAGGCACGGCTAATTTAAATGAAGGTCAAATTAGATTACAAAATTCATTATTTGGATGGATTGCTAACGGAAGCACAATCTTAAGTCATACACCTAAACTTTGTGCTACAGTTACTTCGGTATCCGATGGATTAGAGGCACAAATTAGAAGGTTCTGGGAATTAGAGGAAATAAATACTGATCGCCCAAAACATACAAAAGAGGAGCGAGCATGCGAACAGATTTTCAAAAGAAAAATTATCTAAGAATGGAGATGGAAAATATGTCGTTTCATTACCATTTAAGGATACCCCATCTAAATTGGGTGGGTCTGAAATGCAAGCTAAGCGAAGGTATATGGCATTAGAGCAAAAACTAAATAGAAATCCAACTCTTAAAAGTCAATATTCTGAATTTATGAGGGAATATTTACAACTAGGGCATATGCGAAAAGTTCCCAATCCTGAACGGCTTAAAAACAAATATTATTTACCACACCATTGCGTTGTTAGGCCTGAGAGTACAACAACAAAGGTGAGAGTGGTGTTTGATGCTTCCTGTAAGACATCCACCAACTTATCACTTAATGATATGTTACACACTGGGCCAAGGTTACAAGAGGATCTTTTCAATATTCTACTTAGATTCCGAAAGCATAGATATGCCATTTCAGCGGATATTGAAAAGATGTACAGGCAAATTTGGGTAAATGAAGAGCATCAAAATTATCAATTGATTTTATGGCGATGGGATCCTCGGGAGGAGTTAAAAACTTATGCACTTTAAGACAGTGACATACGGCACTGCTCCTGCTCCATATTTGGCAGTTAAGTGCCTTCAAGTCGCTGCTGAAGAAATAAGAGAAAAATCACCAACAGTAGCAGAAGTAATAAAAGAGGACTTCTATATGGATGATCTGATGACAGGCGCCGACTCAATTGAAAATTCTCTAATTTTAAAAGACCACCTATCAAAAACCTTAAAAGAAAGAGGGTTTCACTTAAGAAAATGGTGTTCAAATGCTTCACAAATTCTCAAATCTATTCCCGAAGCCGATAGAGGCATGTGCTTAGAATTTGAAAGAAATCAAGCAGACACAGTTAAAGCATTAGGGGTATCCTGGGTGCCAGAAACAGATAATTTTTCAATTAAATGTAATTGGGAATGCAAAAATAATGCAACAAAAGAGAAGTATTTTATCAGACATATCCAAACTATTCGATCCTTTAGGTCTGGTCAATCCAGTAACAGTTACTACAAAAGTAATTATGCAGGAACTTTGGAAATCAAAAATTGATTGGGATAAGGAAGTAGTTGGAGATTTGGTACAAAAATGGAATAGAATAAAAAATGAACTACCACTGCTAAACGAAATTAAGATACCAAGAAGGTTGATAGGCAATGATGGAAGCAAAATAGAGCTCCATGGGTTCAGTGATGCATCGATTAAAGCTTATGGGGCGGTGGTTTACATTAAGACCATTAGTATTAATGGAGAAATCTTCATAAATATTGCAGCATCAAAATCAAGAGTAGCTCCAACAAAAATTATATCTCTCCCAAGATTAGAACTATGCGCCGCAGTATTACTGGCTGAATTAACAAGCAAAGTGATAGATAGTATAAAGATTAAAATGGATGAAATTTATCTATATTCGGATTCCAAAATTGTTCTTAGTTGGCTTAAGCTCGATCCAGCAACCCTAAAAACCTTTGTGTCGCACAGAGTTAATGCGATTCAAATTAACCCAAATGCGTTAAATTGGATGTACGTAGAATCCAAAGAAAATCCTGCAGACATAATATCTAGAGGGGTATATCCTAAAGATCTAGTAGGAAATAATATGTGGTTTGAAGGACCTACATTTTTGAAAAATGCTACCTATACGCCTACTGATCAAGAAATTCAAGTAGACGAGATTCCAGAAATAAAAAATAGTATAAAAGTATTAATAGTTACAAGCGAGTCAATGCTAAGAAACATTAATACAAAAAACAATTTTAAATTTTTGCAGAATGTAATCGCCAATGTTCTTCTTTTCATTGCCAAGTGTAGAAAAGAATACAATAAAAGTATTATTGAACATAGAAAAAGCGCCTTGCAACTCATTGTGAGCATTATCCAAAAAGGTAATTTTAGTGGGGATTATAAATGCTTAAAAAAGGGAATAGACTTGCCAGGAAAATCGACTATAAAATCACTTTCACCCTTTATAGATCAAGATGGTGTAATACGAGTCGGTGGTAGAATTCAAAATTCCAATCTATGCTTCGAAGCCAAGCACCCTATTTTATTACCATATGGAGATAAATGGGTACATCTTTTGACGGAATACCTGCATAAAAAACATTTGCACATAGGTCCTCAAGGATTGTTAGCTATAATGCGACAAACATTTTGGCCAGTAAGAGGGAAACAATTAACGTCTCAGGTAGTAAAACAGTGTTACAGATGCTTTAGGGCACAACCCAGACCGATTCATCAATTAATGGGTAATTTACCAAAAGATCGGGTTATACGTACTAGACCTTTCTTGAACATAGGTATAGATTTCTTGGGGCCTATAATGATTCACCATAAGATTAGGGGCAAGAGAATAGACAAATCATATGTTTGCGTATTCGTTTGCTTTGCTACAAAGGCAGCTCACTTAGAGGTGGTATCCGACATGACGTCAGCTGCATTTACAGGGGCATTAAAACGCTTCATAGGTCGACGTAGCTGCCCAGAGAAAATTTATTGTGACAATGGCACAAATTTCATTGGCGCAGCCAATGCCTTAAGGGAAGTTTATGAACTATTCCAAACAAAAGAAAAACCAAGCGAAAATTAATGAATTCTGTGCAGAACAGCAGATTGAGTGGGTAAATATTCCTGCAAGAGCACCTCACAATTGGAGGTCTTTGGGAAGCCTGCGTCAAATCGGTGAAGAAACATTTTGATAGAGTAACGGAAGGAATAATGACATATGAAGAATTAGCTACACTGATGACACAAATAGAAGCAATTTTAAACTCAAGACCATTAACACCATTGTCCGATAATCCGAACGATTTTCAAGTACTTACTCCAGCACATTTTCTACTTGGAGAAGCTTGGACGACGATTTTAGATTCGAAAAATAATAGAGCTTACAAGGGACTGCGTGATCATTGGAAAGCTGTACAGTCCAATTGTGAGGAATTTTGGAAACGTTGGTCTCTTGAGTACTTGTCCGAATTACAAAAAAGATACAAATGGAATAATATAAAAGAAAACCTAAAGCCTGGCACGTTAGTGTTAATTAAAGAAGAAAATCTTGCCCAAGCCTCGTGGAAAAGAGGCAGGGTAACAAAGCCCATTATAGGAAAAGATGGGCTTTGCAGAATGATAGAAGTAAGGACCAGCAATGGAGTGTCGCTAAGATCGACACACAATGTTTGTCCTTTTCCTATCGAGGAGGAAATTAAAATAACAAATAGTGTATGTGCCAATGCAGCGCAATTGGAAAATAAAAATGAAAAATGTATACAAAGTACTATACAAAAACAACACACTATAACATATGAGCCACAAACAAGAAAAAATTTTAAGAACAAAAATATGTTTATATATATATTAACTTATCTAAGTATTTTTAATAATGTAATGTCTCAGAAAGTAGAACCAATCAACAATAGCGCAGGAATATTCTTCGAAAATGAAGGTATTGTAGGGCTGACAAGGTCATCATTTAATATAATAGTTCACGTGGATCTGGATGACTATTGGGCTTTTAAATACCGCGTGGAAGCATCGTGGTCAATAGTGCTCGACATCAAAAATAAACCCAATGATATGAGTACTAAATCTATGTTGACGCTACTAGCAAGTAAGCTAGTAAGAATTCGACATAATGACAATATAATATCCCAAAACCAAATAAGAAAGAAACTACGCAAGACAAGAGCTCTTCTGCCCTTTATGGGTAGGGTGTATAATTCTTTATTTGGGTTAATGGACGAAGAACAAGCCGATAGCCTACTAAGAAAGGTTAAGCAAAGCAGGAGCAACGAAGATTATTTACTCGACCTGGTACGAAATCAATCTTCAATCCAAGATGCCACAGCCAACATGATAAAAAAGCAGAATGACGTGATCTGGAAAAATTTTGAAACCATCAACCAAACAATGTATACATTGGCTGATAGGTTAGACAAACAAATAAGTTTTGATGAGTTTCTCGCCGCCATCGAAACACTATCCATGGGGATGGACGCCTTTGAGCATCTTCAGCATAATATCATCTCCGCTATCTTCAACACGAACGCGAATTTTTTTTGAAACTCTGATGCCGATCGCCGAGTTCCAGCAAAAGATTCAGAAAATTGCTCTACATATGCCGGATGGAGTCCAACTACCAATCATGGATCCAATTGAAATTCAGAAAATGGCGACAATAACTTATCGAACAATGAGCTCCGCAATTTTGTTTAATATAAAAATTCCCTTGATAAAAGAACAAAAAACTAAGAGCTTATAAAATCTACCCACTTCCGATCATACACACCAATCGTTTTGTGAGCATTAAGTCGGAATATAAGCATATTCTCATGGATGACGAACGAACAGTATACTACGGAATAACTGACGAAAAATGGGATCAGTGCAATAAGATGGAAGACTTAATTCTCTGTCCGCAACACCATCCGTTATACAACGTTAGAGCCTCAACCAGCTGTGAGGTATTGTTGCTACTTAAAAAGACAACATTACCAACAACATGCTTTATCGGCATTAGGCAACCGAAAAACTTCTGGGCTCAACTCATCAAGCCAAACTCCTGGCTCTATTCAATACCGTCGGAGATTGCTGCAGATGTTTTTTGCAAAAACAAACTAAATACTATAAAATTATCGGGACAAGGTATTCTTCAGCTTGACCCTGAATGCTACTTACACTCCGAGGAAGTCAATCTGTGGGCATATGATGACGTCACAACTGATGTAAAGTTTTGGGTACCTCAAGTCAACTTATCAATCCAATATTGCCTGCGGTTAATCATATTAAGGTAGAAGGCGAACTAAAATCCTTTAATATACCTGATATTCCACGACAAACTCACATCTTAGGATTCCCTGTCGACCTGGACCTGCATAACGTAGCCCACTACGGCATCAGCATGACGACCGGACTACTACTTCTTGGAATCGCCGCGGTTGTCTTCATTTTGTTCAAACGAGTCTGTCAGCTACCTGCCCAATTTCTGCCTGCTACGATAGCTTTACCACACATAAGATAATAGAAAAATCAATATGTTCGTATTTAAATCTAAATATTATCCTTAAAAAAAAAAAAAAAAAAAATTTTATTTTAAATACTTGGGCTCATATGTTTAAGCTGCTATTTTTTAAAATATAATATGGCCAAAAAGGACCAGGAGGTAAAATCTTCCAATTTAATTCAAATTATTATGTAAAACAATTAAAACAAAAGATTGTATTCCTTAAGTAGAACAAAATGTTTTTTTTTGAAAGGCCATCCTTTCAACAGGGGCCAGGGTATATAATCCTAATAATTAATTTTTTCAATTATTAAGTTAGAACATTTAATAATATCCAAAAAAAAAAAATATATATATATAAAATTTTAAATATACATGTATAATCATCCTTAAAAGGCAAGCCTTTTAACAGGGGCCAGGATGTTCAATCTTACAATGTTAAGATAACCAAGGAGAATTCGTATGGCGAACATATGTAAACACTTGAAATGTGTACGCGGCACACATGGTGACCGTAATAAAACCTTTCACGATAAGTGTTCTCCGAACTGATAGGATAATGAGTCCAGACGCATTTGCTGCAGTAAATGTGTAACTTGAGAATGTCCTAAGTAAGATAAGAATAATTGTATCTAGCTGTAAGATAATTTAGAAGTTTTCAATAAACCTGCCGAAGCAATTCGGCAACAGTCTGTGTTCGAACCTTAAACAACGTCGTCGTCTTATTATTTTGCTCTTCGGATCACCATTCAGTGTACGTGATTACCAGCGCTTGCCGTTTATATAGTTTCTGTTATACGCAATTATTTACATACTCAGTTTGTGAGCTGGCAAGAATCCTTTGACTTTGGCAATGCCAGTAGTCGATTTCTAATTTCAAAACATACAACTCAAGGCTTAAATGCAAGAAATTTAATAAACATTTCGTAGTGGAATATATTTTCGTTTTTCTTTGGCTCTGCGCTAGCCCGCAATTCGACTTACCCGCTCCCCGCTTCCCTCGCCCAAAAAACCCCATCCATAATACTCTATCCAACCCACATCCACAAGCCAAGCAGGGCTCAAGCAGACCTTTCAGCTACTCGCACACAGAGAGACTTGACTAGGAGCTGCTGCTGCTGCTGCTCCTGCTGCTGCTGCTCCTGCCTTTGGCCTCTGCCTCTGCTACTCCTCTGCTTCTGTTTGTAGAAAAACAAGGCAAGCAGGCGGGATTGGTAGGAGAAGCACATTACAACAGCAACGTCAACGACAAAAGCAACAAGAACAACGCTGTACATTCTTGGCGTGTTAGACTTTAAGCAACAACAACAGCAACAACAACAGCAACAATAACAATAGCAACAAAAACAATAACAACAACAACAACAACAACAACTTGGCATTTCCAAACGCTTTTTGCTCGATTCGCATTCGCCTGCTTGGATAGCTCGAGCTGCCTGCCTTCAGTTTCAGCTTCTATCTGCGCATCTCTGTAATCATCATCAACACCAACACGAGTCAGCCAGCCAGCCATCCTGTCCTCGTGCGCAATATCCTTGTCGGAGATGCTCCTTTCAGCCCCAAAACAGGTTCACTTCCCCGCCACCGGTCCGTCCGTCCGTGCCCATCCATACGGAGCAAAATACATTTTCCATTTTCGTTTTCATTCTGGCCCAGAGACCAGACCAGGCCAGGCCAGCCCAAGCCAAGCCAAGCCATGGCAAGGCAGCCAAGCCAAAGCCAAGTCGACTGCCAGCAATCCTGCCTGCCTCGAATCGAATCGAGTCGAGTCCTTGCTGCTTCATTATTTCAGCATGCTGCTCGATGCCTTTTCCATCTGATGGATACGTATACGTATCGTGTGCCCCGTTGCCGCTGCTGCTGCCATTGTTGTTGTTGTTGTTGCCGTGAATTTGCAGCATTTTATCCTTCGCTCGAGAATGAAGGCAACATACAACATGTATGTGTGTGTGTGTGTGTGTGTGTTTTTGTGTTTGTGCTGTGTATGTGTGTGTGTGTGTGTGAGTGTACGTGTGTCTGTTTGTGCTGACAATAAAAGTTTCGTACATACACACACACAAATACACGCATGAAAGCTTAATGCTATGATGTGTATGTGTGTGTGTGTGTGTGTTTACTATAGCTGTGTGTATAGTCCATCGAATTTCAGAGCAAGTTTTTATACCCTTTATCCATGAAATAAGTAAAACAGCCATACACGAATTATCCTCACTTTCGTTTCACTTAATGCTATATATAGAAAAATCAAAATATATATTTATAATAACTATATATATAAGGATGAAATACAAATTAATTTCAATATAATTTAACATACAATACTATTTTTATGTTGGCAATGTTTTTGTTAATAAGAGTAGCAGTATAAAATAAATTTATTATACTTATTTTAATTATTCAGTTCACAAATCATTTTGAATACAAATAACAATTATAAATATATAATTTTACCCAACTTATTTTGAGATTAACTATCTTGAAGATATTTTAGATGGTTTCATGATAAATACAACTTTTTATTAAAAAAACAAATGTTTTTTTAAATTCAGCTTTTAATTGTTTTAAGTGTATCTCTGCGTATGCTATTGCCAAACTGTGCAGTTTGTCTGTTGCTGTGTTGGTGTTCTTTATGCCGATGCCGACAACGTTGCTGGCTGGCAGATCGTGTGGTGGGTGGCTGGGTGGCTGGGTGGTTGGGTGGCAACTGGCTTGGCTGGGATGGCAGACATTTGGGTTATACTTTGAGCTGGGGCGGTGGTGTCTGTGGGTCGCATAACGGTTACAGTGAAACTTTTGCCCTATTGTGACAAACAAACGACAACGGCGAGGAACGGGAATGAGCACGGACTAGTGAGTGGGTGGTGGGATGGTGGGTGGCTGTTTTGGGTGGTTGATGGCTGCCAGGCAAACGGGATGAAGCGAAGGCGAGGGTGCGGCATTCACCCTCGAACGAATGTAACCCCTCGCGCTCTTCGTCCGTCTCGGTTCGCGTTCTGCTGCACGTTGGGCTCGTTGAATAGCAAAGTTAGCGACCGACCGACGGAGCGACGGAGCGACGGACAGACGTACCGACCGAGCGACTGACAGGCGAGCACGGCCTGAAATGTGTGCCGTTTTAGAGGGTGTTCCATTGCGTCAACCAACTAGTGAACAGCTCCCCGTTAGCTGCACCACCCTTTATGCGTCTGACGCTTTCCTGTGGACTTTTTTTTTATGCAAGGGGCCATGAGTTGGGGCTGCCTAACAGCCAGGACAGCCGGTAAAGAGACCGCCCCCCAATCTGAAACAAACTATTGTTACTGTCGCTTGGCAAAAACTAAATGAATGAGGTTTTGGCTTGTGGAGACACGGGCATGTGTGTAGTTAGTCTGTGTGCCTGTCTCAGAGTGGCTGATGGCTGCAGGCGCCAACGGATTGATATCGTGCCCAGCTGCTAACTCTGCGGCGCATTATTAGCTCTCGCCAGGAATGGCTTGGTATGTTCTCAATGGATGCGTGGCACCCTAACTGCAATCGATATATATCCCTGCGTGGTGGCTCTTATCACAATCGATACCTTTTTGCCTACGCTTTTATTCGCATATCTCTCATACAGAAAAAAAAAAAACACAAACCAAATGCAAAAAATATTCGTATATTCGCCAAAAGTTCGGGTTTTTATATTTTTTTTTGGGGCGCATGACGCATTTTGTTTTCAGGTTTTATCAGTTGCCAGTGCTCAAAAGCGCTTTGTGCGCCGCTCTTATTTGTTTTGATGACACACAACGACTAAAGCTGAAGCTGAAAGCGATGGGAAGGTCCCAAAAGTTGTGCGCCGTTGACTTGGCATTGTTTCAACCGAAATCGCGGGGCCCCACTTAAGCGCACTCTTAAGTGGGACGCACGTACACCGGGAGAGCATTCAATTCTGTGGCAATAGCACTTACTAGACTAAATAGGTTAAAACAACAATTATAGTTTCCATTTCTAATTATTTGAAAACAATTCCGCAAAACAAACAAATTTTTTCAAATGACTTAATAAGTTTTGTATTTTTGACGGACGCTTTTAAAATCCATCTATAGCTAATCATATATTACAAACATAAAAATATATTTAAGATTATTTGAACTTACTAAATATTTATTTCTTTAGTAAATAAAAAAATGGAATCGTTATTAATATTAAAAGCTATTACTGGGTAGCCCTTCTATTCATATAACTTCGCTTAAAAATTAATACAGTCTGTCTATGTATGAAATTACATTTATAATTATCTGTACAATCATAAAGCTTTAGCATAGTCCATCTGTAATTATCTGTTCAATCATTATAACGGCATAAATCGTAAGACATCTTAATTAAAAACATCATTATTCCACCAGATCATCTCTTACATATTCCTAAGCCAACTGTTTATTTTATATTGTAAATGACATATAGTAGAGCTGTTCCATATATACAAATTGTTAGTCCAAATATGTTAGTTATTCCCGTACCACCCACTCATTTAGACATGTGCCCGACAAAGTCTGAGGCTACTATTTCGGTACACACACATCAATCGATGTCGCTTTGCTGTTGGGGTTTTTTTTTCTTGGTTGCGCAAATGGCAACTGGTCGTCGTCGTCGTCGTCGTCGTCGTCGACGTCAACGTTGCTGTTGTCTTGGTCGTCGTTGGCCATGTGCTCGCTTGAGAACCAGAACCAACAAACCAGCTAGCAGCAGACGGCACCAGCCGCAGCCATAGAGTTGGAGCTCGAGCCGATGTCAGAGCCAAAGCCCCAAGCCCAGAAAATTCAAACACTGACGCTGCAAATGGGAACGAAAGGCAAAGGCAAAGGCAACAAAATTGAAACAACGAACTAAGAACCAGAGCGAAAGCCAGAGCCAGAGCCAGAGCCAGAACCCAGAGTGCTGGATGGTGCTGGTGCCAGTGTTGGGTCGGCACTAAGGCACATGAAGCAGCCGCTTTGCGGCACAAAATCGAAGGAATAAGAGCGGACCGACAATCGACATCGTTGTTGTTGTTGTTCAAGTTGCTGTTGTTATTGCTATTGTCGTTGTCGTTGTTGACTTTGTTGTTGTTGTTGTTGTTGTTGTTGCCCGTTGTCGAGTTGCAGGTTCTGACTCAGGGCTCCAGCACAGTGCGCTCAGTTCTGTGGTATGTGACCATGTGCGACGCTTCAAACGACGACGGCGACGACGACGACGACGACGTTGACCGAGGACGACTATCCAGGCTACATAGCTCTGACATTTGGGGGCCAGCTCTAGCAAATGTATTGTCACAGTGGTGTGGCGCATTCCCTTTATCGTACTGAATTCGAGTGTGGGGCTGGAGGGAATATTTTAGGTCTCGCACTCGACTCCTGGTTGGCAAACCGGCACTAGCACTGCAGCACTTGGTATGCCGCCCACTCCTTGGCGTTTTCATCATCATCATCATTATCATCATCATCATTATCATCATCATCGTCGTCGTTGACGACAGAGTTGCGTTTGTTCGGTTCGTTCGTTCGTCTTGACATTTGTGTTTTGCCCTGCTGCTTGGTAAGGTTGAATGATTGGAGAGAACAGTGGAACTAAATTATTAGGATTAGGAATAGCTCCAAATAACATCATAAGCATCATCTAGCAATACCCGGATTGTGAATTATCTAACCCAGTCAGTCACTAAGAAAATTTAAGTTTACGATTTCAATTTACTATATGGATGTGTTACGAAAATAGAAGCCAGTGCTATGAACTGGTTAATTATATAGTATCAAGATAATTTTAAGGAGCTTTAACTAAATGTCCTTTTTTGTAGAAGTATATAGAATATATATGCTGTTACCATTGCTATAGTCACATACTAGAATAGAAGTTACAATTCGATTTCTAAACAACACTAGACTTCGAGTATAATTTAAGCTTAGAAAATTAGAAATAACTAACGGAAAGTTCCGGTCATTAAAGTCCAATAATCATGTTCTGTAAATCCCCACGTCGATTGCCTTTTGCACCACTGTGCATCGCTTATACGAATATTCGTTTATTCTGATTACAAAAGGTGGGCATGGGAGGCTATGCGGAGCGGGGGCTAAGGCACAAATTCCAACTTTACTTCAACTTTAATGTTCGGTCACTGTCGGTACTGTGTTCTCTGTGTGTGCTCAGAGTACGCAGTGACGACGACGACGACGACGACGACGACGATGAAAACGAATACGATGACTCTGACTCTGACTCTGACTCTGACGACGTTCGCTCTTTCAATTTGTATACCCTTGCTTGAAGTATATACTAATTATTAACAACTGAAATACGGTAATATTTAATGATCGGTATTGATGCATAAGATAAATTTCCATCAAACATATTAAACTGTATCTATCTCGAATATAAATTTTATATAATTTACATATAAGTGGTTGTTGTACTGCAAAGTATAAATATTATATATGGTTAATGGATCTAAATATTACCCAAAGTGGTATTTAATTTTGATGAGCGTATTTTTAATGGTAAAATTAATTGAGATATCTACTGTGTAGAATGATATGAAATGTATTTCCAACTATAATTAATTAATAGTATTTTTGATTGAATCGAATTAAGAGTTTTCTTATAGTTTCTATATAGTAAATTTCATCTGAATAACAAAATCAATGTCTAGTCATATAATAGATGCTTGCTTAAATATCTGCTCCAAGTCTATCGGAAGGGTATACAGATGAACTTTGATGCTATTATTTTGATGGCAGCTTAAGCATCAGCTTGAGAGCTTCAGCTAGGGCCAGTTGCTTGCTTGTTGGATAGTTGAATAGCTGGTTGGCATAGCTTGGCTTGGTGCTGGTGCTGGTCGCAGTTGCAAGCATCACCATCGTTGTTGCCTTCAACGTTTGCTGCTGTCGTTGTTGTTGCTGCTGCTGCTTTTATTATAAATTTTTCCTGGCACTGGTGTTCGTTCGTTGCTGTGTTTTTTCATCGTTGTCGTTGCCGTCGTCGTCGTCGTAGTCTTGCTTGACGTTATACTACCAGCCAACGCCATCGCATGCTTCACCTTCGCCCCACCGCACAAACACTTACACACATACACACAGCTACACACACATACAGACACTCAACAGTCACACACTTTGTGCGGCTGCTTTCCTCTCTCCTTCCTCTGCCATCGCTCCCACTCTAGCTAACATTCAGTCTCTCTGCTCCTCACATTCGTTGCTGCTGCGACGAAGTTTCTTGTTTTCTTTTAACGTTGCTGCTGCCGCTGCCTCTGCCTCTGCCTCTGTCGTCCCTGCTGCTGCCTCTTTGCTTGTCGTAATTTTACTTGATTTTTTTTCTTTCTGTTTTCTTTGTTGTTTTTGCTGCTGTTGTTGTGTGCTGCTTTCTGTGCGCTCGTTGGCTCGTTCGTTGTTCGTTGGCGTTTTTCATTTGCGTTGCTCTTGGGTCTTTTTTTTTGCTGGTACTGCTGCTGCTGTAGCCGCCAGTGAGTTGGTTTCGAAATAAACTTTAATGTGAACATTCGTTTGGTTGAGTTTCAGTTTCTGTTCCTCTGTTAAATTCAGTAAAATGTGCGCAGTCAGCTTCAGAGTCAAATGCGAGTCAAGAAAAAGTCTCTTTGATTTTTGATGCCATTTTCAGTTTAGGAACTAAGGGTTCTATTTTGTATTTAAGGGTTTCTCTTATGTATAGATTGTCAAGGGCCTTTTTGCGCTTTTGTTAAAAGTTAAGTATTAAAATGTGAACAGATTTGGGTAGCCTAGAAATATAGCTATATAGTTTAGATGGGTTCCTCGGGCTAACGTTACCCAATCGCAGTAACAGCTGCGCGCGTTTTTCAAAAACCTTCGCGCAGGCGAAGGCGAAGCATTCGAAGCAACCAAGCAACCAACAAACCAACCAAGCAGTAACAGCAACAACATTCAAGTTGCCAGTTGGCGGAATGCTGCTGCTGCTGCTGTTGCTGTTGCTGTTGCTGTTACTGCTGCTGCCATACATTAAGCTTAAGCTGCGTTTCACTATAAAATGAATATGAGTTTTCGTTGCTTTTGCTGTTGGTTTGGCACGCAAACGCACAAACGAACCAACAACAAGCGAAACGCAACGAAACGATACGAAATAAACGAACGAAACGAAACGAACGAACGTCCTCGAGAAGCTCAGCCAGCAGCAACCACTTCAGCAGCCAGTAACCAGCTGGCTCCCTCCACCCCCTCCCCTTTGCCATACAAACTGAAAATATACAAAGAGCAGCAGCAACGCCGACATTTGGGACGTTTGTTCGTTAGTATCGCAACAGCGAACAGCCGGAGCCACAGCCATAGCCATAGCAGATACAGATACGCAACCCACACAGATACATAAGCACACACACACACATACAGACAAATACAAATGCTTAGCTACACGCGCGCTGGAAACAACGCCAGAAAACGATGGCTAATGGTGAGACGAGGCGAGGCAAGGCGACGAACCGACCGACCGACGACGACGACGACGACAACAGCACTCAAAAACGACAGCATGAATAATGCCATAGATTGGGGCTACACTGGGGATAAGTATACGCTACAAAATATGTATGGGAAGAAATGGATAAGGAAAAATTATATAATATCCAAATATAATCAAAATTGATAATACTCATAATAGTAAGAAACTAGGAACCAATTATCTACTGCTCATAAGTTTCAATATTTAAGAGATCGCTAATACCAATTTCTTAAGTAAGAATACTTTATTTGTGTTTATATATATTTTTTACAAACTATGTAGGTCTGTATTTTTTTAGAAGAATTTTTAAAGTATGTTGTAGAAATCTATTATTGGGACAACTATATAACAATCTTCAAATCTCAAATTATGTTTTAGCAATATGAAATATAAAAAACATGATAGTAAAGTAAATTGTAATTGAAATGAATATCAATAATATGTTTGGGTCCACAATATCTATAACTGTAGTAGTACTCTATAAAATGTCTATTGTGACGCACCATTGAAAATGCTTCAAGACTATGCGACCTGAGATAGGGCTGGCAATATTCTTGAGGTACCAGCTATGCCCCAACACCCGGCATCGACAACGACAACACCATTGTCACCCGCCCGCCGCTGTCGGTTGGCTGTCGTCATCGCCTGAATTTGAATGCAAAATCGTAGTGATGTAGAGAGTTTGTTTGTGTTGTTATTGTTCTTGTGTTTTATAGCGGACTGATGCTGATAGCGGTGTTGCAGTAAATATATATTTATTTATATATATATATATAAAGGTAGTAAGTTTACGCTTCCGTTTTGTTGCAGTTTCATCAAGCTGAGCGAAACGCCTATCGCAACGCTCTTTAGCTGTTAAGAAATCTGTGCGAGGCCTTGACGTTTTGCCAATAGCTTGAGAGAAACAAAATGGAGTCGCGTAATGGCAGCTCGTAGATTTGGCTTCGGCAACGAAAACAATCGTCGATCGCACATCCTGTTCCGACTTGCGGTCGCTGTTACTCGTTGGTTTGTAGTTTTCAATTAAAAATTTAAAAGCATCGAGTGTTGGGTAAATGTACAATATTGCTTTTTCTTCTTTAAATCTTGTTCTTGCTGATTATGATCGAAGTCTAAAAATTTAACCGGTATGTGTATTTTTGAGGAGTGCGGTATTTAATAAATTCATTTAATAGTTTCGTCTATTATAAATTATAACTATTTTTGAGGAATACTGTTATTACCATCGAAGGTAATTTCCTTTCTAAGCTTTAAAATAACTTCAAATATATGATTATTCTTTTTTATTTTTATATATAATAGAAATACTGTTGTTGAATTGTTTCGCATTTTACGGACAAAGTGTCTAATGCAAAAAGACAAAATACATATATTTCAACCAATAAGCGCCACCGTCGTCTAATAATTGTACTAAGTAAATATGTGTGGCAAGCAGCAATTGCTAACGTACAAAAGCATATTTTTTATATATCCAATCATCACAGTTGAACAGTTACGTATCAAGTAGCTTTTGTAAGTCTATGTTCAAAAAACTGCCGACAGAGCACGCTTCAACAGAGACCATTTACACCAGACGTAATATTTAGTGACCATGTTATTATTAAGCATATAAAAAAACTAATATATGTGCCAAATATGAAAAAGTGTCAAATTTTTATAGAAAACATGAGCTTAAGTGAACTAATATGGTCAATAAATTATCGAATAATCGAAAACATGTAAAATGTTCCACAGAGAGCGCTACAAGCAGTAGATAATCTTATTAAGTTGGCTGCATCACAGACAAAACAGCTGTTTGCACAGTTAAAATCGCATTGCCGCTACACAAAACACGCCAAGATAATGATGCAACAAAGTAAACGCATTGTAAGTCTTAAAATACTATAGCATAACAAATAATGTTTATATTAATATCATTTTTAATGTATTGGTAGCTTAAGCCTGCTTTGCACGTAATTAGGAATTTACCGGCACGCAATGCTGCCACTACAACGAGTGGCGCACCCGCCAAAATTGAAAAAAGTGCGTGTTAAATGAGTTTGATGTATACATATCAAGTGTACTATAATAATATATAATATATCAATTTGAAATACAGCTGTCAACACTGTGACAGTCTTGGGGCGTGTGGGTGCCGATCCGCAGTTGCGTGGCTCGCAGGAGCATCCGGTTGTGACATTCTCGGTGGCCACACACACAAACTACAAGTGAGTTGAAATCTAAAATATGTTTGAAAAAGGATTTTCTTTACATTCTTTCTTATTGTACGCACAGATATGAAAACGGTGACTGGGCTCAACGCACCGACTGGCATCGCGTGGTGGTCTTCAAGCCCAATTTGCGTGATACAGTGCTGGAGTACCTAAAGAAAGGACAACGTACCATGGTTCAGGGCAAGATTACATATGGCGAGATCACCGATCAGCAGGGCAATCAAAAGACAAGCACCAGTATCATTGCCGATGATGTGCTCTTTTTCCGCGATTCTAACTAACAAGCATCGCATAACAAACTAAACATCATTCTTATCTGTACATTATTAAGAACAAAGTTGAACTTAATTTGCATTTACATACATATGTATCATATTCATTTGATAATTGGTTATTTTTTAAATACATTACAAATTTGCTGTAAACAGTCAGAATAGTTGTATTTAGCATTCGTTGCTTTGGCCATTTCGCATGTGCATTCATCGCTGAGGGTACTTATTTTGAGTTCTTTAGTTATTTGATCATAACTACTGGCCACATTATCGACCATGCATTGTAGTTGATTTAATTGTTTGTCCACTGAGTAAATCGTCTTTACATGATAGTCCAAAATATTGGTTATCTGTGAAAATAAGCTTAGTCCATTTGGGTAAACTGCCCTCGCCATTTTTTTTTTTTACCAATTTAGGGTTTTCAAAATGGTTGGAGACCACATTGTTATACAGCTCAATTTCATTCTTTAGAATGTTACACTGTTCGGCAGATCGATCTGCCGATAAAAGTAGCTTCAGAAGGTCCAGATAGTTGTTATTAACAAGATGATTGAATTGTGAGTTGTTGGTTTGTGCCTCAAGTCGCGAAATGGATTTTTCTGCTTGGAGCAAAGAGGCTTCGTATTCCCCCAATTCAATCTCAGTTTGTAGAAGGCATTTTTTCATCGATTCTACAAAGTGATCTATGGAAACAAGCTGCAGGATATAGTTTAAATATATACTCTTTTTATTTAGTCTGAGGACTAACGTCTTCCACATTTTTAAAACAGCATTTATCCTGCTCGCGTATAAAGTTCACTTTGTTATCAAATTCCATTTTAAATTCTGTAGTATCTTCTATTAAAATGTTTAAAAGCAAGTCCAAATGTGTAAATGACATTGAGACCGATTTTGATGGCGAAGACATTTTTAAAAAAAAATTGGATAAGTAAAATTTAAAAAAAAAATATATGTATTGAAAGTCTGTAAAACTTTTTATTTAAGAAATTTAAATTCATATATGTAGATCAGCACGCTGTGATTGGGTAAAAACAAATCTGTGTTCAAGTGGTTTACTAAGTTTAAATAAGTTAAAAAATGGAAACAAAATAAATATAGGAGTTTTGGATAAATTATGAGTGACTTGGAAAAATAGAGCTTAACCAATGTTATTGATGCATTTGCCAAATCATTTATATTTCGTTCAATCTCCAGTTGATGACCGTCTCTATATATATTTTGAACTGATCGCCGCCAAACACTGTAAATGGCAGAAATAAAAGATGAGATCTTAGCAAAACCACTAAAAGCAACAGAAAAATACATTTTCTTTTGGAGTCAAAGCTACTTGCGCTTAAATTTGACCTGTATATGGATATAATTACCTTTGCCACACTGCACAAAAATAGTCTTACGACTGAAATATTACAAAAACACACATACTGCGGCTGATTTATGTGCTCTTTATTGATTCTAATACTTCAGCTTATCGAAATAGAATTATGTCATAGTGCGGTAGCGCAGAAGACAAACAATACATTCAGCAATACTCAAACACTGCGATCCACTCTCAATCGCGAAGCTCTTCCCACATAACAGCGGGAGCGCAACGTGGTTCGTTATCGCTGTTTTGAGCGAATGGAGGTTTGTTTTCATACTACTGCTATATGTGAGTGCTATTCAGTTATGAGTCGAAGTGAGAAGCACATTCAGTTAGCATTCAGCTTTTTGCCAGTTCGGCGGCGCTTTGCAATCATCTTCAGCGCTAATTTGACGCTTGGCTTTGCGCGCCAATCCAAGTTTTTAAATAGTTGTCCCTCTGACACTGATAACCTTAGACACATCTTGTGCTATAATACAATAATATATAAACTATTTATAGCACGTGGTACAAGACTTTGGAAAATGTGAATTGTAATCATTTAAATTTATAATAAAAAATAATAAAAGAAGAAACAAATATTCGACAGAAACAATCTTGATTTGTCACTCACCGCAAAAGTCTTCAATCCAAAAATGGCTGTGGATTATGTTTTAGAGGACCTAATGGGCAAATTGGGTAAGTGTTCGTATGCACTGATTAAAGATTAAAGATTTCTTGACCGTTTCCAAGTGTGCTTGTCCTTATCATTGGCGCTTATCAACCACGACTGCGGCGATCACGCGAACAGCAGTTGTGTCATTTATCCAAGTATTAATGCATAATTTTCACGGTTTAGTTCAGTTACGTGGCTGCCAGATTTAATTATTTTATTGTTGCTTATCAGTCTAATGCACGTATCTGTTATTAACTTAGCCCTTAGATACGCAGTCGGTCTTTTAATTGCAATAAAGGTTTGTCAAGTTTTGCCGCCAAAGCATTCGAAAACGCTGTGCTAATTGCGACTTCTAATTTAATAAATATCAAGGTTTGGTCAATTGTTAGACATGCATGACAGACTGGCAGGTTTCATACAATTAGCACGGATGCGAATTGTGAGCTCCAGATTGATTTTCTACTCTTTCAGGCCAAATAGACAAAATACATGCACGACTAATGTACCGCATGGGATTGCGGTATATTCAGGTAATTAACACATATAACTGAAGCGAGCAGCTTGAAAGCTATAAAACAATTCTTTGTGTGTTAAGCTGCTATTTAAAATAATGCAAATGCATTACATAAACGACTTGTCAAGGTATGATTATTAACAACCGGTCTGTTTAATAGAGCTAACAACTAGAATATATTGACACACAATAAATCGACTTTTTTGTAAACATCAGTTTTGTATTTGCCATCATTCAGTTTTTATTTGTATATTGCTGAACTTATCGGCGTCCTTATTGCACATGTGCAAACTTTTCAAATCGCATCTTATGAATTTCAAAATTGAATACCAAATGTGTATGAAACAAGTTTGTGTCATTTGTGTCATGCAACCCACTTAATGTTAGAATTGAAACGGATAAGAGATTAATGACCGAATTTGCCACTTTATTTTAAGAGTAACCACATTTATACACATATGTATACATATAATAATATACTCCACTCTCTGTGTACATATGAATATGACGCCGAAAGTAAAAAACAGGTTTGCCACGACTTTAATTGTAACTTTTTAATTTTTAATTTTTTTGCTGATGTGTACTTCTACTGTGTCAGTTAGTCAATATACTGTTTTTAATATTCTTTGGTATCGTGACTTATGATGTTTTTTAGTTCTTCTTTCAATGTCAATATAAAACAGACCTTCAACAATTTCTACTAAAGTTTCACTATTTATATGAATATCACGGAATGGTGATAAGAACATATAACATATAATATAATATGTAATATGGAAGGGCGTTCTCAGCTTTTCGTGAAGCGTGGCCGAATTTCATAAATTTGTATCTTAACCAAAAACAACTATCGCTTTTGCTTTAAATTTTGCATTTTTTTTAAATTACGCCAATATTTTAAAAAAAAACGTAACTTCATAAGTTGTATTTTCTTTTCAGTGCAACAGTCTGATTTTTGGAATAATTAGTAAACATAAATTAAAATAATTCAAAACGTAATCCGTTCTTATCTGTATTAGCTCATGAAACTTAATAGAACTTAAATAAAGAGGCTTTAAAAAGCTTATCTTACAAAAATCAAATCGTCGTCTACGTCATAGTTTACATAAATATTGGCCTAGAACAAAATACATTCGAAAATATTCCACCTACATTATTTTGATTATACAGTTACAGTACATAAGCTTATTTAATAATCGTGTATTTACAAGTTTAATTTACAAGTTAATGAATATATAAAAACTAAAAGTCCATCATCCGACAAAGGCCACATATTCGCGCACCGCAGCCATGACAACATCATTTGCTCTACTAACTCGTTCTACATTTGTTGGCTTTGTTCAGATTGTGGCTTAGAGTTTTGTAACAACTACCAATGTGTGTAATTACAAACTGTGTAACACACATCGATTACAAAAGCCAATGCTAATCCAATGCCAAAAAACCACAACCCATGTGACTTATAAATATATACAGTATAAATATATATAGTAGATATGTGAATAGGGTATATATGCTTGCTAAACGACTTTTGCAATAATTATGTAAATCGTTTGATTTATATATATATATATATATAACATATTGACTTCATTATAAATTGCAACTATTTTAAATAGTTGAACTATGATTTAAATTAACATAAATCGCTATATTCACCTAGTGCTTTTGGCGACTTTGATTGATTAAGTTCAAATTTATTTTTAATCCCTTAAATTGATAGTATTGATAGTTTTGATAAGACTGAGTTGTAAACTTGATAAGCCTATAAGCTATGTAGGGTATTTTATAGTCAATAATCAACATGACGACTTATGTCATATCTGTCAAATCATATTAGTTTTTACGTTATTTGGTAGAAAGCAGACTAATAATTTTGCACAGTAAATAAGTCATAAAATTTAGTACGTGTTGACATTTGTATTTTTATGTCTATGTCTATGGCTAAGGGGTTGGTATTGTGATAATTTGTTATGATTTGCTATTGGATCGGCAGTTGATTAGTGGCTGTAGTTTGTGTGTCATTAGTGTCACTTGTCGATCGGCCATTTGTCATTGCTATTATGTATATGAGGTGTAATTGAATTTAATTAAAAACTATCACAATGTCGAATTGGTTTAATTAAGAGATCAGTGACTTAAATTCACACTTACTGGGTGATCAGCAAAATGTATTTTTTATAGAATTCTTAGACGATGTATGTCATGTGAGATCATGTTTGCTGTGCGCCAATGTTTGCTGTGTTATAACTTTTGTGGCCAGCGGCGACTGGTTGTCCATTAAGCGAGTTGCATAAATCAATATTGTTACAGTTATGTTTGTACAACAAATCAATTGCAATTGGCGAGGAAACCTTGGACCGTTCATGTGTCAAATATCTAGGCTATGTCCGATGAAATTTACACAATGCCTGCCCCCGAGCAGGGAGATCAGAGCCCAATCAATGCAAAAATATAACAGACAATAGCATTTCAACTCTTAGAATATGTGTATATTCTGTTGTATATATATATATATATATATATATATACATATATATACCGTACACTTGTATGCTTTTTAATTGAAATCGAATGGAATAAATTTCACTTGATTTAATTGCAATGTGACGACAATTCTTTTGACGCCGTTGAATGAGTCGCCCATCAATGAGAATCCGAAATTCCAGTTTCGCTGCTTGCATAGCTTCATCGATTTGGGTAATTATTAAGAAATGTCTAATGTGTGAAGTTAATCAAAATGTTTTCAATACATATTTACAGCTAAAGTTGTCGTTATTGTTACGTGATAAATTAGCCAAATTCCAAGATATTTACGAGCCTAATGCTTAAACTACAATGAATTGGAGCTTCTCGATTTCTCAACTTATCTTCGAAGTGAATTTCACAGCAGATCTGAAACCTTTCCACATATCTCAACAATTGAAGACAAATTAATATAAATTGGAAAATGTTGAGTAATTTAGGTTGCTGCATCTGTGAGAGATATCAATAATCTTTAAATTTTACATATATATTTTTGTGTCTAAATAAATCATAAGTTAATTATAAATCGCTTCATTTATATTATTTAGGTGAATTTGGCAAATATCAATTTGTTCAATTCATTTTGCAAGTGCTTTCGGCTTTGACGGCGGGTATGCATATGCTGTCCCTGGTGACTGTGGCTGCTGTTCCGGAGCATCGGTGTTTTATTCCTGGCGTGGATAACAGCACTCTCTCACAACTGCCATGGAACTCCAGTGCCATCCTGGATGCCATCCCATTAACGAGCACGGGCGAGCTGGACTCGTGTCATATGTACTATATGGGCGTAGAAAATCAGAGTAGCATCGTTCCCTGTGAGAATTATGTGTACGATACAACATATTACAAGACATCCCGCACCATCGACTGGAACTTTGTCTGCAACCGTCGTTGGATGGGTGCCATAATCCAGACTGTGTTCATGCTTGGCACCTTTACGGGAGCTGTGACCTTAGGCGGCTTGGCTGATAAGGTGGGCCGCAAGGCAGTATTTTGTTGGTCGGCGCTGCTGCAGCTTTTCGTTGGTGTTGGCGTCGCCTTCATACCGGAGTACTTCTCGGTTATGGCAACGCGTTTCGTGCTCGGCATTGTTGGCTCAGCCGGCGCCTATATATGCGGCTTTGTCCTGACCATGGAACTGGTCGGTCCCAGCAAGCGCACGGTTTGCGGCGTTACCTTCCAGGTGAAAATTTCTAGACTTTGTTTCTTTAAGAATTTCCTTAATCCACATTCGTTTTGCAGGCAGTATTTGCTGGTGGCATAATGCTAGTCGCAGGATGGGGTGCCATCATCAAAGACCGCCAGCTACTGCAGGTGGTATATGGTCTTCACGGCTTGCTTTTTATTGGCCACTGGTGGCTGTTGGACGAGTCACCACGTTGGCTTTGGATGCAGGGACGCGCTGCGGAGGCTGTGGACATTGTGGCCAAGGGGCTACGCATCAATGGATCTGGCATTGCCGTTGACAAAGATTACTATGTGGAGAAGGCCAAGCAGCAGGCAGCTGTTGAGGAGAAGTCCAGTGCGGGCCTGGGTGACCTCTTCCGCACCCCCAATTTGCGCATGAAGACGTTGAATGTTTGCCTGTGCTGGTTCGCTAACTCTATTGTTTACTACGGCCTGTCCCTGAGCACGGGTAAGCTCTACGGCAATCCATACCTCATCCTGTTCCTCATGGGACTGGTGGAGTTCCCCAGCTATGTGTTTGTGGTGCTTGTCTTGGATCGCCTGGGAAGGCGATCCATTACCTCCACTCTGATGCTGGGCGGTGGTCTTTGTTGTATTGTAGCTGCATTTATAGCACAGGGCAGTACAGTGTCCACTAGCATTGTGATGCTGGGCAAACTGCTCATCGCTGGATCCTTTGCTGTCATCTATAACTACTCGGCCGAACTGTTTCCGACAGTGGTGCGAAACTCTGCCATGGGATTGGGTTCCATGGCTGCGCGTCTTTCTGGTGCTTTGACACCGCTGATAACACTTCTCGGTGATTCGTTTGATCCAAAGATTCCGGCCGTGCTCTTTGGTGCAGTTGCCCTGATATCGGGCTTTTGGGTCATGTTCCTGCCGGAGACAATGAACAAACCCATGCCAGAGTCCATAGAGGATGGCGAGAACTTTGGCAAGGGCGATACCTGGTTCAGTCAATGTGCTGGTCGCAAACAGCGACAGGATAGTATTTATCCCGACGATCCAGAGCAAATGGTACCGCTGAAAAACATTGAAAGCAAATAAAAAATGCCAAAGCTTTTTTTTTCCTTCCTGTTAAGCTACACACACGCGCCCACACCCACACACACACTCGCCCATACACCCACACTCCCACACATAGCTGCTTTTGCAAAGTGACTTTAGTTAAGTTTCATCCTGTTAATAAATTGAGACAATCACTGCGAGACTCGAAAATATAATTCAATGATCCATTGAGTTCGCAGTTCTTACTCTTGTTTTATAATTTGCTTTTTATGTTTTTTGGTGTTGAGAAGCTAAACAAACATCGTCTTTGGGGTAAGCGTGTTGCACTGGACTTTTGCCACTTGTCGCCATTAAATTGGTTATTTTCGATATTCGATTAGATTTCGAGCTAAATATGATATTAGCTAGTACTCTAACCAAAGAAAATGAGAAGCTGAAAAGTATGCCGTACAACTTTTCAAAATAATTATTTGATAAGAAGCCTTTGTGAAATGAATTTTGCATGCCAAATTTGAGATTGATTACAATTTCATTCAGAAGTCACTTAAACAAGCAACGACAATTATTCAAGAAACCTTTAAAATATATTTTGTGATTTCAGCAGTCACAAAAAAGAGCTCCAGTTGAAAATAGAAGCGAAAATGTAGGACACACATTAAATATCGAAAATAAATAAGTTCAACACCACTTATTGCAAGTAATTAATTTTACAGAATTTATCTGTAATTTAAAAATACTGCACACTGTCAAAATTTTCACAATTTCGGCAGATTTTCTTAATGAAAAACGTGGCATGAGAAATTATTATATATATGCAAACATTTTTAATTTGGTATCAACCAAATTATATTGAAATTGATGCGTATTTAATTTCCCATTCTGACTCAAGTAGAAAGTTTTTAATTCCAAGTGATTCTTAATAATTCAAGTGTTCTCTGAAAAGGTCACCCAAGTTACATTTCAACCTTGAATGTTTGTCAAAGTTTCCGGTAATTGTTAGAAATTGCTACACAAAATTTAAACAGTCATGCAAAATGATTGGTGAACTACAGTTAAATCGAAATTAAAGGACAACAGAATAATTTTTGTTTAAATTGGTTTTTGTTTTTGGTACATTTGAGAACATTCAATTTAAATTTCAATATAATTCGTTTTCTTTACTTGTTAAAATTATAACTAAAATGTAAACATATATACGTATTTCAATATCAGATATTTCTATCCGAGTGTGCTCTGTCTTACAATTAGGTCAACATTTACATATACACAGATATTATTGAATATACACACACATATTCATATCTGATTTGTTGTTGGTATTTGGGGTTTTCGTCATTTATTTCTGCACTACTTACAATCGTATAGAATTCATGTTCATTATAGCAACGAAGGTACATTTAGATATTGTGTGGATGGATGGCCACAAGTAACGAGTACGATTTCCGACATCGATACAAATACAAACAGACACCAAGAGCGATAGAGACTTCGTATGGAAACGACAAACACATCTAGACTGAATTACAATTAGCAGCTCCACTTGGCGCACGATAAGATAAGCAAATCTTTCATAATAGTAATTGTAATTGCCCAACGGCAAATGAAATTGAAACGGAAATGAGAAACCGAATCATAAAACACTCCAATTGGGAGCGCACAAGTACTTAATACAAAACATAACTACGTGTAAATTAATCACAATCGAATTTTTGTTTTTTAAGAAATTATTTACAAAAAATACTCTCGACCACCAGATTGCCAATTCTGAGCTTTCTCTGTCTATGAGAGATGATCAGTTCTGGTCCTGGGGCGCTGGAGCTGTCTCTTCCATATGCCGCCAACAATTCAGTTTTAAGCTCAACGCCTTGGCGCTTATGCGCGCTCCGGGCACTTGGTTTGTACAATGGGTGCTTTGGGCTGCACTGCAGGACCTAGGCCACCTCCCTCGGGCACCATGGCCGTGTGCACAATGATGGCCGGCTGGTCCTCGCTTTGTGGATGCAACTCGTGGGATTCGCCGGGCGTTAGGCTGGCCAAAGCGGCAAGCAGATCGTGATTGACCAGCGGCTCAGCCTCCTCCCGTGGCTCCCAGCCGGCGGGCGGCGAAGCGGGTGGTGAGATAAGGAACTGTTTAACCGGCGCCGGTGGCTGAAGATTTTTGTTATTAACAGGTGTCACCGGCTGTGCGAAGTAGCACGTGATCATCGTCTTCTTGTTAAACTGGTACTGGTGCAGCTTAATACGCGCATTGGCCGCTGCAATGGCGTTGTCATAATTGACCCGCAACCGGCGAAAACTGCGCAGCCACTGGAAGGTAGCCGACTCGCTAAATGTGCGGAACAGCTCCTCCATGGCGTGCTTGAGCTCGGGATTGCCAAACACCTCCGAGTGTATGTTGGTCACAATAATCGATGTGGGTAGATCATCAAACGAGTCGGCATCCACCTCTGGCTCCGTATCGTTATCCACATCGCACTCCGGTGGCAGAGTCGGATGCTTATTGGGAAGACCATCAGCTGCATTGATATAAATATCCTGATCCGGTGACAGTTTGTCTATGCTGCCGTTGCCGCTGCTGTTCTGCGTTGATTTCAACTTGCTGCTATTGTTGTTGTTGTGATTGCTGCGCGGTATCGTCGTCGTCGGTGTAACATCACCGTCATCCTTATCCACGCTCGCCGAGCTGCCGGCATTGTTATTCGACTTGCCCGCGTCCGACATGGCTCTGCTGTAAGAACAAGAGTTTAGAACATATTAGTGTCTATAGAAAATAAAGAAGATTAAAGAACAGAATCATTCTGTTCACATCTCAATTGAAATATCAAATTAAGAAGATAACATAGCCATTTTTACTTGATATCTGCTAAAATATACAATAAATTAACGCAAATTTAAGAAGTATATTAAGTTTAGTTGATGAGTTTTGAATGAAGTATCTTGTTGAACTCAGTTATTGACCGATGGTTAATTACCATTAAATTTTTACAAAAATTTAATAAAAAAAATATTAATTAATTAATTTAATAATTTTGTTTGTCTAGCATTTTTTCAATTGTGACGACGCATCATAGAAGTCTTTGCTCATTTAAAAACAATTTTTTTACCACGAATTAAAAAAAAGACTTCTCCAAAATTTCAAAATCTTAAGTCTTGAAAAATATTCAATACTATTAAACATGTGTGCTCAATGGTACCAATTTAATACTGATTAATTTTCAGAACAAAGCTACTTAATGCAATTTTTCAAACAGTCTCGTTAAAAACAGAATTTCATTAATTATTTACCTTAAAATTTACTTTGACATTGATAGACGTACAATGAAAATTACTAACGAAAAGAATTGCAATTGCACCCAAAAATATTTACGAGTGTGGGAAATGAGGGAGGGGGAGAGAGGAAGAAAAAAGACAGGCAGAGAAGTTAAGTTAAGTATCGGCACGTGAAGGCAATCAATAGAGTCCGTCGCCACTGGATTTGTGCTCAGCTTTTGTGACGCACTGTTGATTCACAACTGCTCTTGATTTTATTGTTATGTTTGGCTATATATACAAATAAATACCGTAGACATGCTATATACACATAAATGCGTAAGTTTGAGAAGGGCTGCACGGGGTGATTAATAATATTGGAGAATTTTTGTGAATGAATAAAAATGAGTAAAGCCGGTGCGACAATCAAAGCTTTGGCGTCAGGACAATGACGTCGTCGTCGCCTTTGACTTCGTCCTTTCTACTCGTCTTGTATTTGTTGACGCTGCCAGCACCTGTGACTGACTAAGTTCAATTTGCCAAGACGAGGCCAAAACTTTTAGTCAGTTTTATTATGATGATTACTTTTTTGAGGTAAGCGCAGTGTTAAATTAGCGCTCAATTGTATGCTATATACATAAATTCTTCCCATTTAGGCCAACTATTTTTATAGCTGCTGCGCACCACTGAGCATATAGTTCAGCGAATATGCATTGTCTTGATTATCCTTGGTATAATTTATTCTTCGCATATGTATGTAAATATGTATATATATGAATATATATATCTTTTGCGTATCTATCAAAAACTTTGGCTGTAAATTTGGCTTAACTAATCGTGCAATAGGACAATAATTTGCGTAAGTAATAAGAGTTTGTATCCTAAACAAATTAAAAATTGAAAAAACGGGCTTAAATAGGTACATGCTAGTTAGCTAGTTATCATTAAATTAATAAATAGCTAGGTATTACTAATGTCGTTTATTCTTAATCATCTACATTCAAGTCGATCTGTCTGGCCATCCGTCTGTGGAAACACACGATTCTCAATGTCTATAAGACCTATAGGTATTATATTTGGTATGTAGTATATACATTCCTGTACACCACGGGCAGATTAATTTTATTGATTTTTGTCGCAAGCCCGTGATTTCAACTTCGACCAGTTTACGGTGCCTTAGTTTTGTAATACTCTTCAAAATCGTGTCTTCCCTAGAAAATGAGAGCCACTTCACGAAAAATACTAGAAAATATCAAAAAGCTGTTCTTGCTTTCTTTTTAATTAATAATAAAGACGTTTACGTGTACAAAATTTGATTAAGGGTTTATTTAATTTCAACTATGCGGATTCAATATGATAAAATTTACTCAAATTTATATTTGTGATTAGCAAATATTGAAATGTCTGGGGGTTTTTGTAAATATGGTGGTTTACAACAAATCGACTCAGTTAGTGCTCTGCGTTGGCACAACTGTGATTTGATTTTCATTAAATTTAAATGCAATTACGAAATTGGTCGATAGGCTATCAATAGGGACTAATACACAAAATTGACACATTGCACGTACTAATGCCAAGGGCAATTGTCAAAAGCGGATTTAAAGCGTGTCGCAGGACTAAGTGTAAATTTTGTGCTCGCCGTTGGGCACTCAATGGACAAATACCCTTGTTGCCGGGCAGAACACGGCGACCGCCCGTTGTGAAAAGCTTTGCTTGTTTTTTAGTTTCTACTTTTTGTTGGCTTAGCGTATAGCAAGGAGATGCAAAGTGCTAGGCCGACAGGAAGTACAATAAGAACAATGGCCCAATTCAAATGTGGGCCCAAAACGACATGGCAGAATTGAACGTGCCCACGAGGACGAAGACAGCGCCGATAGTGATGTCGACGAGTTGATCTATTTCTGGATGATTGATTTCCGTGCAAACCCATACACATGAAGTTCCTACTCGTGAAAGAGTTAAGCCCTTGCGTCGCATGACGTATACATTTTGTTTGCTTCACTCTTGCAGGAGGCCTTTCTGTGAATGGGTTGCTCTGAATACGCTCCAACACTAAAGGAGAACTTGGGTAATAAAGAAAAAACAAAAAACAAAAAACACAAAATTGCAAATAAGCAACGCACAGGAAAATATGGAAGGGGCTTAGTAAACGACCGACTTGCATGCAAATGGTTTGGCTCATGGATGACGTCATCATTTGTTTGCATGCCAAGTTAATGGCAATGTGCTGCAAAGAAAAACGCCATAGGAGCGAAGTGACGGAGGAAGCCTGCTTTAAAAAATATGCAAGTACAATTTACGTACTTATGCATATACACATGCAGACAAAGCAACGTCCAGTGCGGCTCAACATGATGATGAATTGCCCGACTGCCGTTATCCTGCGACCTTCACTCATTCATAATTGCTGTCATCATTATATCAAGTGGGTCCCAGCCACATTATAAGCCCCAACTCACACTCACAACGAAAAGTGGGCATGCGGCGAAGCAAATCTTGCAACAAACTTGGGCTCCACAATTTAATGCGCAAAAATATATTTGCCGCACAAAGAAATATAATTTCAAAAATGAAAAAAGGAAGAAGAAGAAGAGTAACTGTCTTTATCAAATAAAGTATCCTTTAGTTATAAATTCCATCAGGAAATACAAGTACAGGCTAGTTGAATTCGTAAAATGAAACTTTTTCCAAGAAGCACTCACGCAGTCAAAGCCATAGAAGTTGAAAGAAGTCTGTGAACTAATTTAATTGGATTTCAGTGTAAAATGGCTGCAACGCGTGTCTGGCAACAGTTAATCTGTCAGAGTGAAATTGCAACTGCAAAACTCCTCTGTGCTCAGCAAATTCCCATCTTTCCGCTGTACTATTAGCTCCTGACAAAAATCAAACAACTCGTTTCAATGCCAATGCGTGCGATAATCTAATTTGATTTTGCGACAAAATTTAGAAAAGATACTGTTCACGGAAATCATATATATGTCTATACGAAGTGGAATACTTCTCTTCTTGTTTTTGTATTTCGACAATGCGCAGCTCAACATTTAATTAAATGTTGCACTCACACCATAGAGGCCAACTTTTTACACTAAATTTGCAGAGTTTCATGCCGCTGCTGATGCCTCCCACCATGAGCATATGGTATTGTGGTTGCATCTGTCAGTCACCTTTTAGAGATATCAAGCATATACCACTCGTGCCTCCCATATGAAGCGTTGTCAGCACATTTATGCCACACTGAAGCCCACATACAGCGCCTGTGAATATTCAGATACCAGCTGGCTAACTTTACCTGTCGGACCAAAGGTCAAAGTTTATTTCCATTGGTGTTGGAAACGGAGGAGGCTTCTCCAAACCCACATGGTATACATTTACATATTTATGTGTGTCTTTCTCATGTTTAAAAACTTTAAATATTAAATCAATGTTGTCGCATATGTTTTTCACCAAAGCTGTAAGAGCAAATAAATGGTTTTGATATAGTTAAGTTTATATTTTGTGCGCAACTCAAATTTATGAACTTTTTCTGCATAATCAATTCCTTTTTACAATTACCAAAATTTCATAAATAATATGTATCTTTTTCCTTTAACATTACTTATTATAGCCATATATTTTGTCCGTATTTACCTTACATTCCCTGTAGAACATCTTTAATATTTCTTGTATTATTACTATTCTAACCCTTATTTAAGTATGTGTATGCCACAAACATATGAAGACTAGAAGCAAAGCTACAGTTTTGTACGTGCTATCGATTTAAATGATCCCCTTTAAATATATTGTTTATGTGGAATATGATAATTTATTCAGCTTTAAATTCAGTGCGCAACGCCCACTGCTTGAGCTATTTCTATCTCTGGTTTAAAAAGCATCCTCCTAAATGTTGGCCAAGCTATACATAACGTTCTAAATATAATTGAGCATCCTGTGACGCATGCAACCAGTGCGCCAGCTACTTGCATGTGATGGCAACCTGTGTTTGGATAATTGTTTCCAAAGGCGCACGTTGTATTATGTTTTTGTATATATATTGTATATATATATTTGTCGAGGGGCGTATACGCAATATTTACTAAATATGTATGTACAACACTGCTGCTCGATGTGGGAGGGGCAAGGCGTTTAGTGTGGGTTGAGTGGGTATGTCGCACGTAACCAAAAGTCATAGATTGGCAAAGCGATTGCTATCAGTGGTGCCGCCCATTTGAGAATTCCGCCTAATTAGCAAATGTGGCGTGAAGCTGTTATTGTTGTTCTGAGCATTTAGTCTATAAATGTATTTGTGTTTGTTATTATTTTGTTTTACTTTCATTCGTGTTTGGCTTGCACATTAAACGTAATCCCGTTATCCATTTGACAGTTACTCCCCGCATCGACAGTAGAAGATCCCGCGGTCCATGCATGAGCAAGCACACCTTGCCCATGATAACAGACACGCCTACATATAAGCAAAAGCCCGCATGCGAGCAAATTGAGTCTGTGTGTGTGTGAGCAAATTGAGTGCGTCTGTATGTGTGTGTGGGCTTGTGTGTGTGGGCAGATATCTGTTAAAGCAATGCCTTTGGATAGATTGCTGAGACATTTTGACCTTTGGCATTGACTGGCATATTGCTGCATTTGTTGCAGTTGCTGCTGCTGCTGCTGCTAAACAACTATGATGACTCGGCAGCAGCTTCAATTTTTGTTGGCTCAATGCCTTCGGACGTCATGACAATGGCCGGTTTTGTAATTACCCGACACTTTCAGGCATGAACTGTTAACTATTTACTATTGTATGCATTCCGAGTATTCAAATAAATCAACATTAATTATTACAAACTATAATTACAATTATTATAATTTCAATGGCAAAATCAACCATTTAGGGGAAATTTTATTTTTAAATATTCTTAAATGGAATTGTCGTGTCAGTATTATTAAATGTATTTAAAAATAAATGATACTGTATTTTTGCCATTGTCATTAATATTGTACAAATTTCATCAAAACATCGCTTTAAAAACTACCGCATTAAAATATTTACTTGGAATTTCTGGCAAAAAAAAAAAAACAAACACCACTAAATGCAAAAGAATTCGCAGAATTTTTGTGAGCTTGTAAACATTTGCTGCAAATACATTTTCAAAGAAAAGCCAAGCTACATTCGTATCATACCAATGAGGACTTGTAATTAATTTCAGGAAATTTCTTTTTTTGCTGTCATCTGCTACGCTGAACTGTGTAATTGAAATAACTATTTATAGAGAAATTTATATTTAATATTCAACAGCTTTTGTGCCGCACTAAGCAATTTATCTATATAAAATGAGACGCTTGTTCTGAAATTACATTTTTATCAGACACAATGCCCAATGACAGACATAAAATATTCGAGCGAATTTTTATTTTTTTTTGGTGCAATTGAATGTGGTGCAGTAGAGAGGAGGTGAGGTGGGAAAGAGAGACCTCTCACTAGTTATGAGTAAGTTTCGATGGTTATCGAGCAGCCTTGAGGCTCTTTTGACACATTTTAGCAGACAAGTCCCTTTGTTGCTGGCTGTCAGTAACATTTGTGGCATGTCACAGACTTGACTCAAAAGTAGTTTCATCAACTTTATGCAAAATGTAACCGAAATGAGACATGTGTTACCAAAAATCGAGCAGAACATAAGTCGTAAGATGGATTAGCAGAAGGCTCTGTTTGAATACAGTTGGTAAATACATTGTGTTCGGCTTAAATCTTAAGTCTCAATCATTGCCATGGCCGTTGTCATTGTCCGGCGCTTATCATTGACAGCCTTGCGTTGACGCATTAAACGAACACAGCTGCAGCCGTCAGCGACAAGTTATTCCCAGTTTAGCAACTATTACTACTATATAGCTGATAACAATTAACAGTTGTTATTATCGTTAATTGAGACATACACGTTGAAATGTACGTGTATTGTTATATTGTTGGTACTACTTATGCCCAACTACAACTAGACTAGGCATTTTCTAAGTCCAGGCGTCGACAACGCCAATCAGCTCACTGATTCTTTATTGTGCTCGCCGGCTGTGACGTCTGTTCAATTGCAAAAACCGTCAGGCAGCCCTCTTCTGAAGACCAGGCGATTGACGAAAGAGCCAGTTCGTATTCAATTCGTCAATTGCCAAGCGCTGGCATAATCAAAGGAGAAGTGGCCAGGAGAAGTGGCCAGAACCGAATTGTAAGATACTCTTTAACTGTAAGTTTTGAGATATTAGCAATCTTTTCTTGGGGAAATTCAAATGATGTACAAATACTTCTTATCGAACTTTTGATGTCACAGATATATTTGTTATCTAAATTAACTTTTACTTCAAATAAATTAACAAGCATTTAACATTAAAAATACCAATATCAAGCGATAGGCACTCTTTTTTGTTATATTTAATACATATTACTAATCAACTTCGATGAACGGATTTATATTAAACATATATGCTAACTTAATAAAATTCTTTTAGTTGACCAGTTATATGCATGGGTATATTTTATTTATGATTTGGATGGCTATGTAATTACAAGTGTGCAATTTTACATAATTAAGCACAACTTCATTATACCTTTTTTATTTTAAATAGTTTCAGTGTATAAATGGCATAGGACGCGTTGAAATGGACAACTGATATAATAATAAAAATGTTGAGTAGAATTTATTTTAAAGTCTCTTCACATTTTTGCGTCAGCAACGACGTAAGCTGAGCAAATAATATGTATGACATACATACAGATATATATATAGATTATATATATATAGATATAGAAAAACACATATCGACACGCGCCCGTTGGTCATCTCAATCAAAATATCAAAATTGTGAATTGCTCATTCGATTTACCCCACATTGTTTAATATCTGTGATAGTCGAAAAACACTGCCAGATGATAGATGTTATCTATGTGTTTCCTGTTAACAATAATATCAAAATCATCAAAAGTTCCGAGTGTTGTTGCGGGCAAATGTGTGAATAGTGAGTGTGAATAGAAGAGCGAAAATGTCGTAAAGACTAGACAATTTTCTATGATGAGCTTGTCAATTTCTCAGAATAAATTTAGTTCCATAATTTTATTGGTTTGGTTTTGATATATATATATATATATATATATATTGTTGGAAAAATGATTTAGTTGGAAAGCTTTGTCGAATTTTCATTTCATTCATTTCTATACATATATCTTAGAATCATAACAAAAATAACACTTGGCGTGGTCGCTCAATATATATCTTTAAATTGAAAGATAATTACGATATACTTGACAGAGCAAAATGATCGTGACAAGCAAAAAATATCCGAAAATTGTTCATTACTTTCTGTCAAAAAAGGTTATTGAACATTGCAACACAATAAAGTGATGTGAAAAATATTAAAAGATTAACCAGATAGACAAATTTGCGACATTCAAAGCATTTCAGGTGGCATTCCACTGTGCCCAGACAGAGGTCGCTATGGAGATCAAGGTCGGGCTCATTCAGATGTAATACCATTGTGCGTGTGTGGTGGCAACAAGGATGAAAACGCCCTCACATGGACTGGAGAGTGAGAAAGAGAATAGACAGAGCGAGAGAAAGAGAGAGATAGAGAGACAGCAAAAGCAAAATCTATAACAAAATATTTTATTTGCATTTGTGAATTTATTGCTTTTGGTTTTTATGCCTTCGGGTTCTGTCTCAGCTATATTCTATTTTCGTGTGCTTCTAGGGGAATTGGTTCTACTTCAAAAACTGTGTTGGCAAAGGGCGCAACTCGTTTCCCAAAGCAATTAAAATTCTCAATTCTCTTACAGCACCATCCAAGACCAACAACCAACAAAAGCAACAACACATTTTCACACAAGGACGTAGCACATTTAAAATTCTGGCAGCAAAAAACAAAGGCGACAGAAGCAAAAAAAAAAGTTAGGTGTGGGGGTTTCCAGGCTGTCAGTCACGGTCATGGCTGAAGGAACCCTTACCCACGAGATGGACACGCCAGCTGATGGCCAGACACTAACGACAACATGTGCAGGAAATTCAATAATACTTATGTACACACACATTCGTGTAGCTGCAAACAACCAAAAACAAGAGCGGAATTGTTCACCGACTGTTGTTAAATACCCTGCAACAATTTGTTTAATCGAAATTTACAATATATATACACTCTTAGTTATTGTTAAGTGATGTACTCAAAGCGTTTTATTGAGGTTGTATTAACTTCGAATGCATTGTAAATCATATTGAGTAATTAACTACGTGCTTTGTATAGTTTGGTGTTACCGATTTACGAAAGTGTTACGAAAATGTACATGTTTATTTTGATTTTATATATTTCGACTAACTTTTGAACAAACTTCTAGATTTTTGAAACATCTTTCATGTGTTACTTATTATATAGAATTAAGTACTTTTTAAAATATTGACGAGCTGTAAACAACGATTATAAGCGAACTTTCCTGTTTGCCGACCTGATTATGTAAAATGTGCAAACATGGAGTGTAGTATATTACACCCTTTTTAAGACACCAATAGGGTATACAAAATATATGCGCATCCACGCACATAGCAGCAACGCAATAGAAGATGCAGAGCTCTAGTGCAAAACTTCACACACCGACAATCTAATACACTTGAAGAAATCGCTATACGCTTATGTCAAGATTCACTTTACCACATGTTGCAATCAATGCAACAGAATACTCCCAGGAGAATAAAAGAACCGCACAAAATACGTGACATGGAGTGAAGTTTTTGTTGGCTGCAACTTCTGTCTAAAAAGGCGGAATTTATCACAGGCATCTTGATAAATCTCGAATGCCCTGTGAAATGTGCTACTTTTTGTTGCTTATAAATGGATTGCGTTGTTGATTGGTATTATTTATTTATTACGTAGTAGTGCAAATTTTATGCGTGTACTGCAAATGCAAATGTAGTAAATCCAATTTGCAATTTATTTGCACGGTTATAAACAAAACGTGAGTCAGTATCGAGTGGCTGCAAACAATAATAAATGCGACCGACAAAGCCTACAACAATTCACAAACACACTTCTAAATTTGCCTCTTGATATGTATATCCACCCATACATACAAAATATAATGGTAATGGGCTGCAGCAAATGCATTATATAAGCCGAGCCACTTTCGATTGGACTGTCAACAAAATCTTTAAAAGCGTTTGTTGTTCTAAAAATCCATTTACTTACCGTTTACAAACAAATTCTGATTATTTACGCCGACGACGCAAAATGTTGTTGTTGGATTGCTGCTAGGGCACGACACAATTGAAGCACGGCACGTAGACCAGGCAATTATTGCAATAGAATACTGCGCTGACCGCTATTATAATTTGTGAATCTCGCCAATGTTATTGTCGTTTGGCATTTGTGCTGCAGAAGGAATATCCTCTAATAATTTCAGACGGTCGCGACGCGACACAGCCGTTCACCACAAATTTCGCTTAAACATTATTTTTGTTAAATGCAGTGTGGCCGAAAGTAATTGTTATAAAAATACTGTGTTAAAAATGTAACCCTCAAAAAATACTTCTCTTAGCTAAGCAGTATTCATTTAGCCACAGCTAAGGCAGCGCAGCCAACTTCATGTGTAGCATCGATTAGAGGTGAGGAGACTGCAAACTGTGAGGCATAAAAATTATAACGTAGACTATGTCGAGCAGTGACAAACAGATATAATAATCGTTTCGTCAAAAAATTGGTATAAATTTATTTGAATTTATTATATGAAATATGAATTATATATACATTGGTATATATTTATATTTAGATATGCAATTTGCGTGACTCACGATGGCCTGTCACTGTTACTCAGTCACAGGTACATCAGATTTGTCCATCTCTAGTTGTTGTTATGCGGTGGTGTGTTGATTCCATGTTTGTTTTCAATTTAAGAATTTAAAAAAAATCAATTAAAAGTACACATTCAGACAACAACATGGCTAACGTTGAGTCAATGATTGTTGAAGAAAAGACGCTGGTCAAGCAAATCGATCGCGAGAAGGTTTGTTTCAGCCGGCAAACGGCATTTGCCTGCCGGCAACAATTTCAACTAATTTTCCTCTTCTTACAGACATGTCCGCTGCTGCTACGAGTGTTTTGTTCCACGGGTCGCCACCATTCGGTGTCCGAGTACATGTATGGAAATGTGCCAACCAATGAGCTACAGATCTACACCTGGCAGGATGCGACACTGCATGAGCTGACGTCGCTGGTGCGCGACGTGAATCCGGATACGCGCAAGAAGGGCACTTACTTTGACTTTGCCATTGTGTTCCCCAACTATCGCAACAATCACTTTCAAATGCGCGAAATTGGAGTGACCTGTACAGGCCAGAAGGGTATCGATGACAATAAGACGCTCGCGCAAGCCAAGTTCAGTATTGGTGACTTTCTGGATATATCGATAACGCCACCAAATCGGATGCCGCCCACAAGACGCCAACGTGCCTACTAAGCGTCTTAAATGAGTGAATTTACAGGCTATTCATATATATTCTTTCACACACTCAAGATAATAATAAAGTACAGACATAATTACAGATTAGTACAAAATAAGGCGACGCGACTTAAAAACTAACTGGAGTGTTGGGTGTGTGTGGTGTTAATTTCTGTATATACTATTGGGACGTTTGGACTTCTTCTTGCCCAGTTGCGTCATATCAATTTCTACGCCATTGGGCAATACAGCGCGATTCTCCTCGTAGTTGACGAAGCCATTCTCCTGCAGCTCTTCCTCATTGTTGCGGTTATTGGGATCGCACCTGATACCCGTCTCATAGTTGTACTCCCGCTTGTTGCCATCGGGATCAATGTAGCCATAGGTGCCCCTAAAGTAAAATAACGTTCAAATTATTAACTCATCTCTATACATAAATATAAAATTGATAAATTTAAGAATTAGGAAAATGTATTTTGTGAAATTATAAGCAGATTACGATAAGAAAAGCTGGTAAGTCACTCACTTAGTTACGCAGTCGGTGCCAATTATCTCTTCCTTGAAGGAGCCATCGTCGTTCTCATAGCCCCAGGTGATGCTGCCATCCTCGTTCTCATCACGCCACTTGCGAATGGTCTGGGCAACGGGACGTTGCCGACGCTGCTGCTGCTGCTGTGAATGGTTCTCATCGTTGAGCTGATTCTGATCGATAATGGGTCGCGGCTGGATGGGCTTGGGCCTGGGTCGCGACACTGGCAGAGGCGCTGCTTGTGGCTCTGGACGCACTACAGCCGATGGACGGTTGCGTATGACGGCGGTGCGTTGTGGCTGTGGTGGCGCCACCACTGCCACGGTTGGAGCTGGTCGCTCCAAACCAAAGCGCTGAGAGGTGTCGAAACGCCCGATGCCAAAGTCATTGAAGGATGGCCGGTTGATTGGCGTGGCAGGTGCTGGACGCTCGGCAAAACGTGGCGGCGCTGGCAATATTGCTGTCGGCTGACTGTCCTCGTGCTGAAGTAGATGTTGGATTGGCGTAGCCGGTTCAATTTGCTGCTGCCCATTTAGGAAGGCCGCGGCTGCCTGCTGAAATTGTGACTGCTGAGCCTGCGCCAGCTGTTGTTCACGCAGTAGATTGGGCAGAAACACATCAGGCTGCTCATCCTCAGCGGCCTCGGTGACGGGTCGCTCTTCGATGGCAATGCGTTGCGTGACTGCTGGCAAGATTGATTGCTGCTGACGCAGCGGCGCTAAAGGACGACGCACGCGCACCACCTGCTGCTGCCGGTTTGGGATCTGCGACGAAGCTGGCAATGCGCCCGGAATGTTTAGCCGGGGCGGATAGTTTTGGGCCTCTACAAAGATGACGACGCTGCACAACAGCTGCGAATTGAGCAATTTAAAAATGTATTATTAGAGGAGTCGCTTTAAAGGCATGGACTAGTTAATATTATTGGTCATTTTGCAACAGTTGCGGTTGCTTGGCCAAGTGTGTACGGCCAGTTTTACAGAACGTGGCCAATGTGTATATTTTGTTAAATTGATTTGGACACAAGTCTAATTAACAACATTTCTTCAATTAGTAACGGCTGTATTTTATTTGAATTTGCCTTCCACACGTGTTCCACAAGCCGACTCTAAATAAAGTCCATAAATTGACTGCGTGCTTTTTGGTGGAGTACTTCTTAAGCTGCTGTCCGCTCATAAGTAAACTGGTTTAAATTTATACCTCGCTTAAGTATTACAAAAACAAATTTGTAATTGTAACGCTGAGGCGGCAACAAATGCGACAACAACAAATACAAAATATAAGTAACAACAAACTGCAATAGCAATAAATGTGGAACATAAAGCAAATCGCAAAAATTACTCGCCCGCGTTGCTGGCGATCGATCATAACAGGCAGCACCACTACCACCAAAAGACACCAGCACCAGCACCGCCAACAACAACAGAAACAACAACAAAAACATCAAACATCGACTTTTGAAAATCGTTCATGTTGTTTTATTGCCGACTCTGGCTGAATTGCGTAATTTGCATGCCTCAGCAGTTGGCGGCAGCAGCCTAAACTGGCACAGTCGATAAAGAAAAACCCCATTGAGTTAGTTATGTGAATTTTTCCGTGGCATGTGGAAACCATTTGAGCTCAAGCATGCCAAGTTTCCGGTTCACAAAAATGAAGTCAGTGTCTAGGACAAATGGCGGCCGAGCCAATGAGCGATTTGTACATTCCCAATTACTTTCCGTCTAATTATGAAATAAGCTGGAGTGTTTTTAATTAGGTGCCACTTTAATTTCAATTGAGATCAGTGACCTAAGCTATAGCCAGCAGCACCTCCGGCTAATGCAGTGGCAGCTGCAACGAGATTGCTTTTAAGCCCCGCTACATATTTTAACTTTGTATCAAAACAAAGACAAAGATATGGAATAAATAAAAAGATTGGAGATTTGTATTCAGCACCAGGTGAAACTCACATAGTTGATTCATTTTGTATCCGTACAAATACATTTTTTTTTATATTATACACTTGAAGGCAACTTCTAATTTATTTAATTGCTTTTCTTTCACTATAAAAACCATTAGTTAATCTACAAATTCTCAATTCTTTACCACAATTTGTAATTTAACATTGCTTTATACAAGCATTGACTTTGGTTATGTTCTGGTTGTGCAAACTGGTTTATCTTGTTGTCCGATATGTAAACCACTAAAAAATACAGAATGGGTTCAAATAATTTGTTTTTAAATTTAGCCATTTTTTAAATATTTGATATTATTGAATCTGAATATTGTAGAACATAACATTTTTCAATGTCTATATTGTTTGCTAATGATGATCATTATTATTATTTTATATATATTACTTTATAGTTATTTTGTGCACGGTATATATGATTTTCATAATTATGACCTATTCAATTTGAACTTTTCTTGTGTCTTGTGAATCGGGAAGTTGGATTACTTATACACTGTATACAATTATTTAAAAAAACCAGTTAATATTTAGATGAAAAAAGTAATGTTTTTTAATCTATGCTTGGACGGACATATAATTTGATAAATACCTAGGTCATTCGATAAAACGATTTATAACCTTGTTCTAATAAATTTTTATGTAGTATACATACATATGTACATATTGGTAATCCATTAACTTCTATGTTTGCTGTAACTTACGCTTATGCAAATTTGTTATTATGCATTCAATGCACAAATTAAAAAAAAAGTGTAACTATAATTTTTAGTTTGTTTTTCTTTGCTGTCTTGGCCGGTGTTCCTCGTGGCTTTTTGTGTTGTGGGCATTCAAGCCAAGCATTCCATTCAACTGCCAATTGGCTGCCTGCCCAGCTACCTGGTCAAGTGAACTACTTGGCTAGCCGTTAAAAATTGATCAAAAATAAAAGAGATTTGAAAACCGGGCTTGCACGCTTTGGCAAACACTTGTAGCTATGCAAGCAAGTAATTGGGTGCTTGGGGAACTCGATTTGATTTAATTAGTTTTTATGACTGCACCTCGAAGACGTGGTTCAAGGAAACCGAAAACAAAACAGACAATTTTCAAGTTATGCCAGGCCAAGCCCTAAACCAACGAACAGTCTACAATGTAGGCGTAGTCTCCGATCTGAATAAAGTGCGTTGACTACGACTGAATCGAGGATGATTATGCTGATGTGCTGACATCTCATTAGTAACAATAACTTGGCTAAGGATCCTTGCCCTTGAGCTAAAATTAACAGGTTATTGACCGAAAGGGAACGAAATCTAAAAAACCTTACTGCATACAGAAAAAAATCTACAACTCGCTCCCGATCGTATTTCTCTTTTGGGTCGACTGACTGGAAATAGTTGTCAGTGCACTTTCAGAGCTTAAATCTGTACCGCTTTACTTATGTATACATATATTTATGTGTGTATAGAGTACTCGAGCATTACGTAATACTCCAACATACTACGCCCAATTGCGTTACGGGGCAGCGTATCTATAGTCCCCCGAGCAGATGTGTTGGTGTAACTGCATCTGCAACTACTTTATAGGTGTGTGTGTGTGTGCGCTGAGAATTTGCATTTTATAGGTACATTGATGTATGCGTGTATGACGATACAGCATTTATCATTTAGCGTTTATCGAATCCTAAGTAACTTGGTCAGTAGTTAGCGTAAGTAAGCCGGGCCGAAATGCGGCAACGACCTTGAGACACATAAGCCAGGCGCAACAACCTGCCATAACCAATTTTTGTTTTGTTTATGCATAACAGAGCTTAAAATGCTCAATAATTTGCCGACTCTCGTCTTGCTCTAATTTAACAATTATTATTCATTTATTTCTTTATGTGGTAGCTCATTAGGCCAAAGGCTATAAGTTGGACAAGCCTCACAAGTCAGCCAATCAATCAATAACAAAATATAATAATAAAATCTCATTATAAACGGTTTTGATGGGGATTTTATGTTTTTCAAGATTTTTTTCGAATTTGTTAATCCGCATTTATTTTTATTAATCTATAAATAAATTTAGATTTCCCTTTTCTTGTATTGGCTATATAATATTTTGAAAAATTTAACTATGAGCAATGAAGTAAATTGAAATCTTTTCTTTAACTACTTCAAATATTCTGATAATTTCATCACAGTGACTTCTTAATAAACCGTTAATAGTGTATTTACTTTTTTAAGCTCAGTAGCCAAAATTGCCCAGGTAAACACAGAGTATTTATGTTCAACAATAGTGGCTACAAAAATTGTTGGCACAGTGCTCAGATTTAAGGGGGCGGAGGCTAAGATCAAAAAAAATGCTCGTTAAATTTTGTGACCCGAGGGCTTGGTTAACCAATTTTTCAATTGAAATTCTTTGGTATACACACAATTGTAAATGATTAAATCGCATATTTATGATATCAGCGATTTGTGTTGTTTGGCTTTATGCGATCGGCTACGAAATGTCAATTGGCCATATTTAATTGCTTATTGCATCGCATTGAACTAAAAGTAAACACACGGACTTTCTATTTAATGCAAATGCACAACACAAATGTCTCAATTGCAGTTCAGAGAGATCGAGATCTTAAGCTGTGAACCAAACGACCTTGGCAACACTCATACGCATACGAGCCGAACAATTGCATAAAAAATGCGCACTTATGAGAGGTCTTTGTAAATCGATATTATAATTGATATAAATGTTTATGATTTTCACTTTATTTTTGTGGTTGATACTTTTCAAACTTACCGCAATTAGTTGCAGTTTCATATTGCAGATTGTAGCCTTGATCGGTTGTGTACTACTTCCACAAATCTCCGATCTCTGGAATAATGACTACACCCAAAATTCCGAATAAAGAAAAGTGTTTTAATTTTTCGAGACCGCCGTGGGTTGGTAACTTTTTGCTAGCCGTTGAACGTTGAAATGCTGGGCGCCCAAGCTTCGCAATCGGTTTTATAGCCACGCCGCAGCTTTCTGGCTCAAAAGCCCGACACACACCTGGAAATTTATGTGAGGCGTGTTATGGCTGCTATATGAATGTGTAAGCCGTTTACGCTGTTAACGCATCTCGAAATGAAAGTGAACGCAATTATTTTTGCTAATTTTCAACTGATTTTGGATATTGTCTGAGCTCCGGGAACGTGATTCAATTTTTAAAATACTTTTACCGCGATTTCGCATTCAAAATACGGACAGGTGGCAACGCTGGAAGTGGAGCTTTAGGAGTTGGTTGTTGAACTAGCTGAAAACAATGTTCATAAATATGTATGTGTATACGAAATAAGCACAAAGCACAAGCAAAGAGCTTTAAAGACTAACAGGGCGTATGCGCGATGCGTGAAACGAAGTACGGAATATAATATTCAGTTTCAGGATTACCAAACTAGCAACTATCTTGTTAAAGGTTTGTCATAACACGCTCGGCCACAGATGACCTATTTGTAATATTCAAGGATTAAAAATACTTCGATTTTATAGCTCAATAAATACAATAAAATATTTCAGATTTCGTATTTTTAGTTATGTTAAATAACTTTAATATTAATCTTCTCAGGGCTGCTATTTTTTTTAAAAATTGACTGGGTTGTCTTATAGAAAATACGTATAAGATATTTTAAAATACCAAAAATAAAACGCACACATTTCAGAAATATTATCTACAATAATATAATGTACATTTAATTCATAAGAAAGAATGCCAAGCAGAGGCTGAGAAAAATGAATTTGTGAAGGCCCTTTGACCAATATTTCCAATATATCACAGATGGGAATAAAATATATACAAAGATGATAACTATTCAACGTCCTTCATCATAGCTATAGCAGCGGCGCCAATCAAGCCACAAGCTCCCATAACATTAAGAGGCAGTAAGGCATTATAGTGTTCCTAAAATTAAAAAAAAAACATTATTAAGATATAAAAAAGAAGGCGAGACTCAATAAATTACCAGTTGCCACAAGGAGGGGACCAGAATGAGCCCAATTCCCGATGCCAGATTTCCCATGCCGACGCCAAAATTACGCACAATGGTTGGATACTGCATGGCCGTGTAGGTGGGTATAATGGCATTGTTGGCTCCAATCAGACATTTGGCTAGAAAGTGAAATGATAACATAACAAACTGCATACACATATATATATATTAGATTTGTGTTGACACCCACCAATAATGGCCAGAGCAATGACGCCTTTCTGGTTATCGTCACCATGGGGCACCAAGTTGGTGGCCAGACAGCAAAGACCAGGCAGCAGCATGTAGCCAAGAAGACTGCGTCTTATGCCCGCCTTGAGCACAACAAAAATGCTTACAAGTATGGATACCGCTTCAATGCTTCCTGCTACAGCGTTGTTCACATAAATATTGCCACCCAAATTGCTCAAATGCAGCGTAAGTCCGAAATAGATAATGATCAGTGTTAGCCAAATGACCAGAGTGAGGACAGTGGTTCGCCAGTATTTGCGGCCAAAGACAACAAAAATTGGATTTACATGCAGTTCCAATTCATGTGAATCCATTTGAGCTTTTGCATCTACTTCAGTGGTGGTAGTAACGCCGTCGGTCTGTGATTGGTCTTTATGCTGGGCAGCTAAGGGCACAGCAGCTTCCAGTGTCTTTTGATAGTTGCTGGGAAGCGTGGTGCCATTCATCTTGGCTGCTCGCTCAACCAGACGACTCAGCTCCTCAAGGCGACCCTGTGCCAGCAGCCAGCGTGGTGACTCCGGCAACCAGTACCTGTTGGAGTAGCGACAAAATAGAAAAGAAAATCAGTGTCATGCCTTTGTATTTATTGCCTGACCACTGACACATTGGTATTTTTTATTTTCGATTCAATGATTTCAACAGCGATTCCGAACCAAACACAATGCTGCTAATCTGAAGGGTTCGGTGCATCTGGGACAAACACTAAGGAATGCGTGGAACGTTGCTTTGTCCGTTTGAAATCTAATTGATTTTACGCAACGAAATGCTGTCAATCGTTGGTCAGTGGTTTTTAGGAATTTGTTACACATTTCGTTTCGACTTTGATGTAAACGTTAAGTTAACAAAGAAACGGCTATTACAAGTTTTTATTTCGCTTTTAGCCCAACGAACTAAGCGTGACTCCAATTATCATAATCTTAAATAATTCAAATGCAAACCAAATGCAACAATTATAAATTAGATCTAACAAAACCACCTGCACTTGGTGAGTGAGTAAATTTTATTCATTAATTTTATTGAATTCAAATACTTTAATTTTTTCAAATACTTTCGTGTATGGTATACGTTAAACAGATGACATAACGGTAATAACATTAGCATGTCAAATTTTTAATATCTTTATTTAACCTAACGCTATTAGCAAAATTAGTAATTTTAAAGTTAAAATTAAAGATTTATGTAAATGAAGTCTGTACGCATTGTATTTTTTCACTCTAAAAAAGAAAAACTGAATCTTCTTTTTAAAGATTCAAATTTGAAATAGAGTTCACATGTACTTAAATGCTGAAATACTACAATTATTAAATTGTTATCAAAATAAGCCGATAATTTGGTAGGGTTGGAAAAACCTATGCGTATGAACAAAGAAAAAAAATCGAAAAAAAACAATTCCACATAATCAAAACCAATCAGATTCGGATGACCTGCATAATTTTTTAAATTATAAATACAAACAAACTGAAGATTATATGGCAGTAAGCATATATATGATTTTATCTTTATAAATTATATTTAGCTTCTTGAAACAATTCATAATTCATTATAAATATATAAGATTAAGTGACTAAGATAAGAAACAACCTGACTAATATTTTATTACTAAGCAGATTTGCGTCAAATCAACTTTTTAGTGATAAAAACGATCAAAATGGTGTTTTCCCCTTAGTAAGCAAACCTATTTTTAGCTATCGGTTAATTAATACATATTTGTGATTGTACAGAAGATGGACACGTTTTAATTGCTATTTGAAAAAGTCAAGATTTTTGTTACTTACCAGATGGACAACATGGCCAACCAGGGCCAGGATATGACCAGCTGCAGAACGCGCCAGTCGCGGATGAGATAGGCAATGCCTGATGAGAGGACATAGGAGATGGCAACGGGCAAAATGTTTAATATGCCGATTATGGTGCGCCATTTGCCGGATACCAGCTCCACGACCAACACGAAACTAACAACAGTCACGGTCATTGATGCGAATCCAATTATAACACGTAGCGACATGAACATGGCCACCGATGTTGAGAAGGCCAAAATTCCACCTGTGCCACAGCGCGAGCGAATGAGAGTGAGAGAGAAAGATAGAGAGAGAGAGAGAGCGAGCAGGTGAGACAGAATCCGAGGGAACAGAGATGGTCAGATGGGAATGCCAGGTGCAAGGCCGCTCACGTAAATAACAGTGTAAGGTCAATTAAAATCTGTGCAGCAGACAAATGCAAATGTGTAAAACGTCATCCACACAGACAGACACACACAGACCACACCCACATCAACACCCACAAGTCAGAGGTGGCATGGCTTGGTGTGGAAAAGTTTCAAATAAATGACAATTAGAAAATGCACATGGTCATGGCGACTGCTGGACATGCAATTTGCGCAATGATTGCTATATCACCTATTTATTGGACTTACCAAAAATGGTCTGTATGGTCACAAAGGCCATCAATGTGTGTCGGCGCCCAAAGCGATCCGAGATCCAGCCAGAGAGCACAGCACCCGCCGCGGCACCAATCAGAAAGCACATTTCCACAACGCTGGTAATGTTATTCGCACAAATCAGTCCAAAATCCTGAATCAGTGTCTTGGCATCACCATCAATATTGGAGAACTCGAATTGATCGCACTGTCTATAGACCATATCGCTGACATTGCTGGGCCAATTAATCACATTCCCGTTCTCCAAGATCAGCTGACTATAGTCTATATCGCGCAGTTGACAGCCATTTGGGCTCTGACTAAGATTTCGCCATTCAGCAATATTAATATCCTGCAGATTTTCTGGTCTGGCACACCAATATTCCTTTGGAGCGGACTGCAATATAAAAGCATGGCACTCAAATATACAAGTTTGTCTCAGAATATTGAAAATTAAGTTTGCTAAAAATATATAAATTAATTAATTAAATTAGTTAGTTGCTAAAAATATATAACCTTTTCTCAACTTCATGATATAATTATAAACTGTGCTAATCTATTTTTTAATGTAATTATCATCAAATAATTTAATCTAAATACAAATCAATACAATTTGACTACAAAGAGATATGAGCAACTGACTAAATTATCGTTATAATAAAATTAACCCTCAACAATCAAATAATTTAAACAAATTTAATGAAAGTGTCATTAAAATAAATTATATTTTTTGCAATTTCAAATTAAATTGATATTAGTGAATGTGCTTGATATAAAATTGTTTACCTGTCACTTTTACCAACAAATATGACTATATGAATAAAGCGTAAAAAATGTTTGGTGTGAATCAATTTTAATGCTCATAATTTGCATAATTTTTAAAATATATATTGTTGAAATCGCTGTATATATATATATCTATAATATCAATACTGAAAAAACCCAAAAAACGATAAATAAAAAAATAAAAAGGCAATAATTTGCAAAGCTATATCCAATTTTAAGCTCCAGTAATTTTAACACCATACCACATAAACAAATGACAATTTATTTTTAATTTGTATGTTATGAAATACATTTCGCAAACTTTCAACAACAAGTAATTATATTTTTGTAGAGCTTTGTTGTAGTATTTGTGGGCAAAGCACATTTAGAAACATTTAGACAGACTTTATTATTTTTATTACCATAGATGTCTATAATTGTACAATATTGCTACCCATTAAATTATTATAGGCAATATTTTACTTTCTGTGCAATTATATTTAAATGAGTCTGAGCAACTGAAAAGAGTTAGAAAGATTTCCAAACTACTACAAATTAAACATGACTATTAAAAATGAAACAACTTCAACATTTACAGCCTTTAATTGTCTAAAGTAAAGTGTTCAATGTTTGCCGGTTTTTGTGTTGTTTTTTTTTATGCTCTAATGTCGATAAATTCACTATAGGCAATTTAATCAGCTAATGGCAACTAACATTTACGATGGTAATTGAAAACTGATTAATTATCGCTGCATGCTCTTGTGTGTGCTTGAGTGTTTTATTATTATTTTTTGCGTTTTGCCGTTTTGCGTTTAGTCAATGGCAAACGATATATGCCTTTCGACTACTACCATATAAAAAAATAAAATGCAGGCCAATGACTTGAGAATGAATATTGAACAGAAAAAAACAGGAAATTGTATAAGTTTGGCTGTCTGAATATGATGATGTCTGCTGGCTGGATGGCGACCTGCTTTGTTGGGATTGCATCAGCTTCTTGGCTGATTGGTGATAGGAGCTATTTACAAGCAGAAAGGGAGAGGTTATTCACCGGACTCAAGTGCTACAGAGCTCTAACTCGGACACCGGCACATGGGGCGTATACGCTATGCGGCTGGTCAGGCCTCAACAGGTTAATTTGGCTCAGACTCGAACGTGCCTTCATTAAACGTTGCTATTATTGTTGCGTTATTTTGCGAGTGAGGAAATGGTTTCAAGTTCAAGTTGAAGTTCGCACAAAAACAATTACTTCAGCAGCCAGACAAATGGAAAGTGAATTTGTTGCTAAATTGAGAGAACAAGTAAAAGTTAACGTACTTCAAAAATGCCGACTAGGCAATTCCCTTGATTAACAACATGTGAACATATAACACGGCTGACTTTGTTATTTTTTCTGTTATATTTCTGTGACACGCTCTCATGCCATAAATTGTCTACCCATGTCCATTTGGCTAGTGGTTTCGAGTGCTGTGGCACTTGTTTGTCACGTTTCAGGCATTTGCATAGAGAACCAACAATGGAATTTCATATCGTGGGCTAAGCCACATGATCACCACTAGTCTGCAACAGACAACACCGCCGACCCACCCATCCCCTCACCCAACCACGACAGAGGCATTAGTTGCTCAGTTTTGATAAATTGCATTGCAGATACATTCGCACGAGTTAGAGTCGATTGTTATCTACATGTGCAAACTTTTTTGTATAAATATTTTTTTACTTTTACACCTGATTGCAATTTATACTTCTGACGACATCAAGAACACTGGTCAACATTTAAGTTTAATCAGTTGTTTCAACATTTTGCTTACAATAATTATTTAATTTTCTTCGAATTAGCTTTATATTTAACTTGAAATCTTAACGGAAAATGCAAATTGCAAATTACATAGTATAGGAATGCACTTGCCAAACAAAGATAATTAATATTTGCTGTAACATCCCACCTTAGAAAGTGGAAATCATCTTTTTTTAATTTATTTTTTTTTTACAAATCTTCAGTGGTGAATTCAAACGTGCTAAGCATTATTTAAAAATTAAGCATGCTGAAATCGTATATGTATCTTTAAACTTGTACATTCTATATCATTCTAAACCTGTTGCATTCATATTATCCAGAACCTATTATTATTGCTAACATCATTGTGCAGGGTCAATGATATAGCTTATAGAGGATATTAACAAAATGACAAGTACAAATTTCACAGCTGAACTGCAACCAGTGTGCCCAGTTGGTTTACTGATTTTTATTATTATCGTTAATTAATATATGTAGACGTTTTGGCGGCCGCAATTGGCCCGAGGTCCGAGAGTAACCAATCGAAGTTAACCTTGGTTGAGTCAGCCTCCAAGTGCCACCTGATATAGATCAGTGGGAGTGGAAGTTAATTGAAAACTCTTGCAGTCCATATAAATTTATGATGTCAATAATATAGTCAATTCTGGTAAGCTGGATTAGTTGTAAAAATATATTTAAAATTAAATTTGACGACCCTACTAATATTTCACGTTCATAAACGAATTATTGCTGGTCAGACTGGAATAAAACTGTATATATATTCAGGTTTATCAAACGTGTTTAGCATTAAAAGATAAATAAAGAACATTTTAATAAAGCGCTTTGGATTAAGTCACTGAACTAACGTAAAGTTGAAAGTGGCCATATACAAATGCTTTTTAAAGTGACGTAATTGTTTTTTTTTTATATTTTTTTCTTTTGAAAAGTAATTAATTATCAATTTACACTTTGCAAGAATAAAATAAACTCAACCACTTCATATATTTTATTGTAGATTGAAGCGGTGCAATTGAGCTGTAATTTGTTGGGGTTTCTGCATGGGAATGATATTCCACAGTATCGACTTGGTTGGTAACTGAGCTGACTCGTCTAAGGTCTTGTGCAATGACCACTCACCTGAAATACAAAGACGAATATGTGGAACGTACAAATGGCCTGAAAGATCGATAGCAAAGCACACCACATGCACTGCCAGCGACTGAAGGAACCGAATAGCTTTTGCAACGTCTTCATTTGAAGTAGCTCCAACTGCTCTTGGCTGATGGGCGTTTCTAGCAGCATCGGCGACACTTCGCCCACAATTGTTTCAGGCGTTGACATTTTAACGGATTACGCACGTTTTGGATTGGTTCTCAATAAACAGTCAACCGATTGCTACTTGAGACGCAAATCAACTGATTTAGAAATTTAATAAACGCACACAAATTCGTATTAAAATGTTGAGTTTATTATGCTTTACATGTAAAATTTCTGAGAGTTTCGGCCACATAGCGGACCTTAAGCGCGCACTTTACTCTTACAACTGAGACTGCGTTAGACAGCCAGGTGTTGTCAACTGTGTGGAAGTCAGAGATGTACAGGTGCGCCACCACACATGTTTTGAGAAGGGGCATTAAGATAAAGTTCAACAAGCTGGTATGACGACCAATCGGTCGAAGTTACGCATAAATTAAGTCACCTCGGAGTGGAATTAAGTTAAGCTCACAAGTCATTGATCTGAAAAGATAAACTTTTTTTTTGAGAGAGACTACGTTTGACTTTTCACTCAAGAGCATGTCACTCTAAAAGTCTCTTTTAATAGATACTTAGCCTAACTTTGTTTGTTTAGCATAAGGTTAAACTGCTTAAGGGCTTCAAATCTCATAAAATTCTTAGGAAACTTTAAGTAATTTGTATAAAAACCAAAACGAAAAGCATGCTTACAGGCACCGTTTAGAATCAACAAATTAGGTATTGGTATTAAAATTTATATTCCGTACCTATCAAAATTTAATGTAGATTTCGTTAACACATTTTCGTTCCGAAAAATATTAAATTTTTCGTATATGTTTTCGATGTATTAATAGTAGTTAGTAAGCTAATTTTGGAAATTATCATTTTTCTGTTCTTATGTCAAACTTGGCAACCATGAGTCAGTAATTTTGCAACTCTAACGTTGACCAATTTAGTTATAATTACACAATGGTAAATAGCTGTACTTAAGTATATTTTTAAATCTTGGTTTATTGACGATGCAATTCTCTTCACTAATTTCTAAGTCACATAAGAAAAACCGATTGTGTCAAGGTATTTTGCGGCTTGTCTTATTTGTTGTTGCCTTTTTTTTTTTGGTTACCTTACCAATTGCACATAAGCACGCTAGATGATTACCGTGATTATCATACACTGAATCGAACAATCGAAGTAGTCAAATCACCGAGAGCAATTGACTATCACGCAAAATTATCCAAGTATCTGACAGATAAACGCAGTGGAAAATGTTGGCAGATCGCAATTTTTTAAAGGCCCATTAAGTGCGTATGGAATATGATGCCGATGCAAATTGATCGAAGGTTGGTCACGAGTGGGTCGCAAACCACACGCAATACCGTCAATGCCTTAAGGCCAAATTAGAGATATAAAGTGGTGATTAATGCTCGCACTTTTGGGATTCGCCGAATCATTGACGAAAATAACATTGTCAAGTGCTGTCAGATACTTACAAAAGTTAAAAACGTCATGGCTTTCGTCTTATCGCATTTTTTTCATTTTTTTTTTTTTCGATGTTCTGGAGTAGTTTGTAATCTTTAAGTAGTTTAGTATTCTAGAATTAGTGCCTTCTCATTACTTTTAAATATTGGTTATAATTTAATTAGCTAAAAAGGAATGAGTAAATGAAACTATTTTTTATAGCAATATGTGAAAACTTCACTATCACGGGTCCCCACTTTAATATGCAAATATTATAAAACTGTGTAACTTTGCATTACTTTTAATAATACGTTTGGGAATTTTTCACAAATTTATTGGGCACTGAAATAAGTGGTGTGTAGGTTACTTAATAGAAGCCATAAAACAAATTGACTTCTTTCAACCGGTCTACATAATCACAACTTTCACTTTTCATCACCCACAGCAAATCAATCAAGCAATTATTAAACGGTTGCAAGGCAAAATTGCCCCCGATCTGTTTCACTTCATAAAAGAACGCAACAAAACATAACACAACAAAAACCAAAACCAAAATATTGCTTTGAAATTGCGACGCAATCAACTGTGTAAATATTTACCAATCCATAAAGCTAATCTCACCTGAAACACAAACATAAACAAATGAAATGTGTTGGGTATCTGGAACAAGCACAATAGAAATGTCCACAAAAAACTCCATTTGCGATAATGCCCCAAAAAATTAGATAGCACATCGCTATCAACGTCTTGGCTAAGATCCTTGACGGGCTGCGGCATTGATGGGGGCACAACCGCGAGGCCGACCTTCTTCAAGTCATCCGAATGGCGACGAAAGTCCATCGCAATTACACTTATTTCCGGTGTGCCTGGTGCTGTCTTTGATTCTCGGTAACCACCATTAAGGTTTGAATCAAGGCTTCCCCGTGAGCTACCCACGCAATCGAAATTCAGGGAACCACGTCGCAACACGCCACTCATGTCGATATTGAGTAATTGGCAATAACACAAACAAAATTAGCACTTGGTAGTAATTTCAGTTGTTCAGCTTTTCAGTTTTTATAGCTTATGCTTTGCTGATCGATTGTATTGCTTGAAGTCGCAACGTTGATTGTTTGCTTCGCTTTTGGCGGCGATCTAAATACGTTAAAAGTTCGTCGGAGCTATTATAAATGGCAAAAAAGCTCAAAGCTCTATGCAGCGGCATTGCCAACTTTAAAAACAAAACCGAAACTTCGCCTAAGTCAACGAATTCAAAGTTGTCGTAGGCTGCGAAGCTTTTGCTTCAAGATTACAGTAAAAAACAGTAACGTGAAAAGTGTTGCCGTATTTGTTTTTCCACATATTTATTTAATATTATAAGTATATTTGTTTTGACACTAATTGATTTACGTTGCTTTGGTAATTTTGATTTACAACAATTTCATATATATATATATGTGTAAGCCATTATTAACATTATTTTCCTAAGATCCAGTTGCACATTGAGCAGTTAACATTATTTTTTAAAACACGATTTAGATTTGGTGTGCATCACCAGGTGGAATACCTAAGAGTTTACATACATTCTTGCGATTCTATCAACACATTAACATAAATTGACAATTTCATTTTATCATATAACATTAATAATTCATTTTTCGCTTCGCAATATGTTTGCAATATTTTTTATGTCTGTCTATGTATTCTTGTACATATTTCGTTCTATACTTTTGATTTTTACTTACATGTGCATTTCTTTATATATTTTTCTTACATTTACAAATTGCATTTAAATCATTTAATTAAGCAGTGTTCGCATTTAATGAGAATCAAATCTGGACAACATAAACGTAAGTACAATGAACATTAAGTCATGAACAAATCAAATCTTACAATTAAGAACAGTAAATTGTATATGTAAGTACAACAAGCATTTTGACGGTTTAATAAAACAACAATTTTATAAGTGTAAACATTTTTGTGACTTGTTTTGCCTTTTTACATGTTTCTTTATCATGTAAACTCAACAAATTGATCATGTAAACTATAATTGTTGCTACTCTATTGGATTACTATTTTGAACTACAATCATGTACATACATTCATTTATTTAAATGCATTTTTGTGGGTAATTTATAAATTATTTTGATGACTTTTCGTTAGCAAGCGTTATTACGATCAACAACAAACATTGGCTGCTCTCTATATATAATATATAAATATATATAGTGCATAGTTTTTATGCATAATTGACCGACATTTAGTTTCTGTTTATGTTTTTATTTTTATGATTAATTGACTACATTTACCAGAGATTACATTTTTCATTTCAATTTAATAATTATGTTATTTTTTTTAATTTGAATTAGTTTTATAAAACATTTAATAATACACGAGCACAACAACAACTAGATTCTGCATAAGTTGGCATATTGACAAGACTTATCGACCAGTAATTTATGTAGTATTTTAATTTATTTTATTTTTTGCCTGTTCACTGCGTTGTTGACAGAGATAATAAGTTAGCAATACTATTACATACATATTTATTTTAGACATTAAATTCTACTTATTAAGAACATCTCACAAAAATTGCTTTTGGTAAGTTAAGTTTTAAAATCAAGTCAATAACATTATCTACAGATTTTTTTTTTAGAAAATTTTAGTGGTTGAGAAAGAGAGAAAGCTAGTAAAACACAATTTGCTGAACATTTTGTTTTTAATTGGAGAAAACGTTTGTAATTTTCATTCTTTTTAGCAGATTATTTGTGAGAAATTTATCATCTTCGATGGTACCGAAGAAATGTTCCGTACTCTGAATTGTGACTTCGTTTAAAATATGTACTTTTGTTCTTCTTACTTTATTATAAGCTATAAGCCATTGTTACTTTAAGAATACGTTTTATTTATTTTTTGAACGTATTTTAAATACTTACTACTTGCTACGCAAACAAGGTCCTGCCTGACTTTTCGTATTATGGCATCAATGGACATTCGATAAATTGCGCTATTTACTTGAATTCCTGGTTAAAAGAAGGTGGCGGTGGCTGCGGCGGTGGATATGTCAAATCGGATCTGGGCATCGATTATTATTGTTGGTATTGGTAGTTTGTAAGTAGTTTTCTGGTAGCCAATGTGCTCATTTATATACTTTGGACCAGCCAAAATATTTGCTAAGTGTCAAAGGGTATTTGGGGAGGAGCATGAGGAGCTCTTGGGGCGCGTCACTCAAATTTATTAAACCTGCTTTGCAGCATTCGGGCGATTGGCGGCGGTCGATGCATTTTTCCGCACCGCCGTCTCCGGTAAAAAGAGCACTACAAAGCCGCCAAAGATACTCCAGGCGGTTAGCAGCGTCATCAAGAGGTGGCCTTCGATTTTGTTCTGCGAAAAAGATATGCATAAAATTGCAAATGAATTTATGAATAATTTTACATCAGCATTCATTATCATACCAAAAGCGACAAGTATGGAGTTAATATAAGCGCCAATCCGGCAGCCACATTGCAGGCACCCACTCCCACATTGCGTATAGCCGTTGGATACAGTTCCGCAGTGTAAACGGGCATGATGGTGTTACCAGCGCTGATCGTAAATTTGCCCATCATCAGGAACGTGATCTTCAGCCAGAGCATATCCTCTCGCCCCTCAGTGATCGCAGCACAGCAGCAGGCAACGCCGGCGCAGATCAAAGTGGCGCAGAAGAGCCACTTCTTGCCCACCTTGGTGATAATGTACATGGCCACCGCAATGGCAGGTATTTCGACTAGGCCAGCTAGCGCCTATAAGGAAACCAAAACAAAAAAAACAAATATATATACACATCACATGAGAAACAGTTCTACTCGGATGTCGGCGAGCCACATTAAATCATCGCGGCATCAAAGGTGCGCCATGTCATGTCAAAATAAATTATACAATATATATAAAAAAAAATACGCTTTGTCCATTCTTTGGCTATTAGAGATGCGCATTCAGCTGTTTTGAAATAAAAAACTTATCAAGGGAATGATTTTCATTATAATTAATTTCAGAAGCTGAAGAATTTGTCATTGAGTTAAAAAATATCACAAGACTTTACTTTAAATATCTATAGATCCAGAATTGACAGTCTAGTAAAATAACACTCCCAGCTATAAATACCAAATATATATAACTATTAAATTCACTTTATTGAAGACATTTAAGACAATTAAATAATTTGTATCGATAGTAAATCAAAAAAAATCTTTAATATATATTTGGCAGTTTTTCCCATAAAAATTCCACTTATTCATAATTATTAATAAATATTACAAATAATTTTATTCTCAAATTCGTTCATGTGGCTATTTTTTAGAATAATAATAAGTACTAAACAACAGACTGCTAAGCAAAATTGTTTAAGTTTTTTAGCAATTGTTTTTTCTTGCAGCATTTGCTTTGGCCATTTGCCAAATAACTCAAATGAATTTGAGAATTTATTTAGAGGAGGAACGATTGAGCAGCAGTATTTATTCGGAGCACATTTGTAAGAAAAATCATAATTCGATAGCAAACTCATTTGCTCGTCCTTTCAGCCGTCTGTCCGCCTCGGACATGGTATTTTGAGATGACATACACATACACAAAATAACACACACAAAACGGTAGACAGAATGACAGATTCAATTACCGAACAAATCCCAAGCAAATCTGAGCAGGCACTTAGCACTTGTTAAATGTTAAACTTGTCACTCAAGACTGCATTCCGGGTGCTTAATGGATACAAGTTAAGTAAATTACAGAGGGAATTTTGGGAGTGTAGAGGGTTTTCATAATATCTTCGAATCAAATCAAATTGGCGGCGCCACCAACTCGTAAATGTGCACTTAACATCAATGTAAATTGTGAACTTACCGAATTCAAGTAGACATTGCCACCGAATGAGCTCATATTCAAGATAATGCCATAGTAGACCAGATTCATGGTGAACCAAATGCACAGAAAACAGATAGAGATGCGCCGCAAGTAGCTGGACCGAAACAGATATGTCACGTCCTGTGAGCTCTCCTGCGTCGGTGGCGTCAACTGATAATCCGGCGGCAGTTGACGTCCATTGAAAACGGCTGCCGCCTCAATGATGCGTCTCACTTCATCAACGCGACCTTTGACCAACAGCCAGCGCGGCGATTCCGGCACCACAAACCTGCAAACGAAAAACCAGAATATCAGAATCTTACACAGTCATAAATTAGACACCTCCTCGTCCGGTCGGAGGCGTGGGACGATGCCCATACATATGTGTATATCCATTGGTACATACATATGTTTATTAGCAATTTACACTTTTCACGCGCCACGACGAGCGTTTAAGTTTTGTTTACCTTTTCATATAAAATTTTGTGATTTCTTACCAGAGAAAACAGAGGAAAATGCCTGGAATTCCAATGCACAGCTGCAGACGTTGGTAGTCTTGCGTTAAATAGGCCAGGCCAGAGATGATCATATAGGAGATTGGCAGTGGGAACAGATTGTACATGCCGGCTATGGTGCGCCACTTGCCATCCACATACTCTATAGCTAATATGAGACCAGAGTATGTCACCGAGACAGAGACGAGTCCCAATAGGGCACGCAGCGTTAAATATAGCTCAAAGGAACTGCAGAAATATAGCCAGAGACCTGTATAAAATTTTATAAGTACAAACGATTTTAAATTAATATTTAAATTTACGTTAAATTTAATGGGAACAACTTATTATTGAACTTCAGAGAAATGCGTGGATAAACTATTTAATCTATTTAACCCCTTATGATATTGTTAGTTATTCCTACAGATAACTATATGAATATGTTTAAAAACTGAATTTAAATAATACTCTAATTAATTAATTAAAAAGCAACAGGTATGCAATTTAAAAAATTCAAATTATCTGCCTCAGCAATATATTCCCCTGCCTCAAAAGTGCCCACAACCCATTGTGAGGCAGCATATTTCCACGTATCTGCGTCGCCCCGCACCAATCCCTGATTAGTAATGTCCTTTTGCATGCAAATTCCAATTACATTGAACGTGATTTAATCAACAAGGACAACAAGGCAGACAAGTGTAGCAGCAGCAGCAGCTGCACCATCCACTAATGCATTATCCACTCAATGTTGACCCCGTTGCCAATGCCAAGTTCAAAGTCAAAAGGGGACACTGGCGACATTGGCCAATGCCACTTCCGTGTTTGTGCATAAGGAGAGCTGTCAGTAAAGGTCACTGCAGCATTATAGATACGTGGTGACAATTATGATGTAAAAGTATGCATTTGAGGCCAAAGGGACTGTGGCTGTGGCGTGTTTGCTCACTTACCGAATATAGTCTGCAGAATGGCCGATATGAAGAGCATGGTTTTGCGACCAAACTTGTCGGAGAGGTAACCGGAAATAATTCCACCTGTTGCGACACCTAGCAAAAAGAACATCTCGGCAACGTTCTTTAAGTGCTCCTTGTCACACACTAGATCCCACTGTGAGGTCCAAGTGTTGCCGACATTGTCGTTCGTCTCATACTCCCAGCGGTTGCACGCAATCAGCTTCCCGTCGTCGCCAGAAGCTGCTGCAGCTGCTGCTGCTTGTTGCTGCAACACACGATAAGAGATTTAGTTAACCTTGACTTGCTACGAATTTGAATAGGATTTCATGTGCACGAGCACAGGTGGATGCTTACCTGCAACTGTGGTGGTAACGTGTCGTTGCTCAGCCGACTCCAATCGATGCCCGCTCGAATATGACAATTGTCTTGGGAGCCGCTTAGATTGCGCCACACATCGACGGGCATTTCTTGGAGATGCGGCGGCCGCTGGCACCAGAAGTCCTTGTTGGCCGCCTGGTATACGGATGAGGATATGTGAAATGTGTTGGGCACCTGGAATAGCGATAGCAGCACAGTCATCACCAGCTGCCATTTGCCATAGTGACCCATCAGATCACCAATCACATCAGTCTCATCATCATCGTCCGCTGTCCCGGCTCCGGGATCGGCCTCCGCCGCCATCGGTGACTGTGTGGGCGTTGTTATGGGCGACGGTTTGCCGGCTGTGTCGTGCATGGCGCACAAAGGAACTGTAAAGATGAAAAAAAAAACAAAGGACACTTTTCTTTGAGTCGCACATCACTTGACCTTAAAGGAAGAGATAGTCAAATGTCTGATAGGAAGCACTTTAAATCATTACAGAGATTCTTTTGTCGCTCAAACATTTGCTCCAGCTTCAGTTACAATTAAATAAATATTTAGAATTCCCAATTTGTTTTGTCAATTATGTTTTTCATTCTGCACAAATAATGTTATTATAAAGAAACTTTTTAATACAATATTTTAAAAGTGGTTGTATAAAAAATAATATTAAGGAATTAGTTTTACGGTTTAATATCCCCTAGTTTATCAACCTTCTTTCTTTTAATTTTGTTGCCAAATGGCAAATATCGAATTACTTAATGTCTTCAACAAATAAATATGTGTTATATTTTACCTTAAGCAAAATCACTGAAAGACAATTAAGAATCATAAGTTTTTCATTTCATGAGGGTTTGCCAAGCCTTATGCGAATGCCATTATACTCAATAGCAAAGAGCATTCAAATTAATTTTATGGCGCGTGTCAGGCGCACACAAAGACGCAATTAGTTAAGTGGCCAGTGACCAAGCGGATTGGAGCTCTGTGACCAGTTCTGGCCATAAACCAAGTCAGCCTCTCAGAAACAGGCGAACGAACTGGCGCAAGCCCGAAATGCAGCCAAGTCAAGCAGCGAAGGCGACTCTATTTCATTTATTACGCGAATCGGGACTCACTTTCCCCCCTCGCTCTCTCTTCTCTTCATAGAGCTAACAACCTGCGTTCGATGGAATTCAATCACATCGTGGGCGATTAACTACAGCTGGCCAGAGACCGATCCGAGGCTACCAGCAAAAGTTCTGTGCACACAAATACAAAGTAAAAGAACAAGAATAATAGCTAAGATTTAATGTAATTGCGTTGGGTGGGGCAGTGGGGCTGTGGGGCTGTGGGGCTGACTGGCTGGCTGACTAGCTGACTGACTGGTCGTCATGTTCGTGTCCCTTTTCTCAGTTGGCTAGTCCAACATCAACATTTTGTTTTTTTTTTCTCTGTTAGCTGCCTTCCCTTCAATGCGGCCAGCGGCGCTTTTGTAGCACATTGGCTTTGTTCGGGATTTGCCAGCTCAGCCAGTGACTGACTATATGGAACATAAAGCTATAGGTAACAATATCAATGCCAACAAGTAAGTAATGCCATTCCCTCGTTATACGAGCAGCAAATAAAACTTTAACTTAAATCTCATTGAGCTGCTTTCTCTTGACTGCATTCAATGGTTAATCCTTTGGCAACTTTCCCATTGTGCCTTTCTTCTAATTAAACACTTAAATGCACGGCAAATGGAATTAATTACGGATTTCATTAATTTCATTAAGTATTTATGCGGGCATGTGGAAGAATAAACCAATCATGCACGCTCATCCATACTAATATATGTTGAATGTTTAACTTATTTAATGTTTATCTCAAAGATACTTTTAGAACAGATTCCTTTGTATACAAAAATGACGCAAAGTATATTTAACTCTATAAATAAGTTTTCCTTCTCAAATAAATCTCATATAATAAATTAATAGTATCTTTTAGCATAGGGGGCTGATAATATTTCATCGCTTAAATATGGAATAAGAGTAATTTTTCGACATAAAGATTTAAATACATGAAAATTGCAGTAACTTGAATAGAACAGAAATCCAAAAAGGCAAAAATTACCATATTTATTTTTTTTGTTATCATGGCAATGCAGCTAAAGATTATAATAGTAGCAGAAAAAAAAAAACAAGAAGAGGACATCATCATAAAATGATTCTGAAAATATTACAGCGCATATAATTCATGCCCAAATGCACATTGCTTTTTCTGCAGCATTCAACTCGGCTTAAATTAGCATTCTGCATACGCAGCTTGTGTGGCAGCGTTTGTCTTTCATTCTCTCTGGTTTTGCATATGTGGCCAGTGTGGTACTGCAGTGGCCGCCACTTGGTTGTAGTAAAATTCACACCACACGCCACATGCCACCACACGCCGCATGCCGCATGCTGTACGCCGCACGTGATAAGCGTTAAGTTAAGCGCGAATTTTCACGCACTTGTAAACACAATAAGCGAAGCGTATCCGCGAAAATCCACAAGCGAGGGGCATGGCTGGTGGGACGACGTGGAGGTGCCTGCGTGGGGACATCAGCCAAAGCCAAGGGACAAGGCGTGCTGTGAACTGGCATGCTGGCTGTCAGGATAATTAATTATCAATTTCATAGACGCCATGCGTTGCAGCTGCAACATATGCGCGGCATCAACGTATCAACACACACACACACTCACACTCAAACACATATACCGAGTATAACGGATGTCTGTTGTTGCCTTTTCAGTTAGTGAAGTTGCAAAGGGAAGAAACACAAACAGCAACTGCGACTGGCTGCAATAAATGTTTATTTGCTGGCATTGCCGTTGACATCGCAGTTAGCGCCCACGGGCAGCCTTTGCCTGAAGGTCGTCGCACGCAACAGCCTGTCTGGGGGGTAGCTGGGGCTACTGCACTGTGGCCGGTTGCCATGGGGGATAGAGGGAGTCACTGTGTGCATGGCTGTGTGTGTGTGTGTGTGGGCGACTCAATCTCAATGCTATAAACTACGTCGTCGCCATTACAATTTTACCTTCAACTCATTCGCGCCAGGCGGGCACACAGCACGTATGCGCAATCATACGGTACGCTGAAAATAACGCTAATTGCATTTCGCAGCTGTTGTCCAACTAACTGAATGATTGACCAAGCATTTCAAGGAATCCTTACAGCTCAGCATCCACAATGCCATTAGGTCCAATGACATATATAAGTAGTCAAATTTTCAGGTTGCATTTAATAATATCCATTTTAATCAAAATAAACTCAATATTTAAAAAAAAAACAAAATGTGTTTTTTAATTAGCATACTGCTCTTAGTAAATTTAAAAATAAAAGGTTTGGTGGGTCGAAAGAGTAAATAACTGAGAAATTGTTTTGGATTGAGCTTTTTTAAACAAAGGACAAATATCTGCGGAGTTTTGAAATTATTTTAATATTTTCCGGCAAAAGAACTAGTCACACTTGGCACTTATTAAAATGATGCATTGGCACTCTGACGTAGATTGCATTAATTGTGCGGTCATTTCCATCGCACATTAATTCGCACACTATGCAAATTAAGTTGCAGCGGTCCATGCAAATGACTAATTATTATCAGAGAGTCGAGTTAATCTATGCATATTTCGATCATAAAAATGCATGTAAATATGCATATGCATCCATATTCAATACTCCTCCTCTCAAAGTCAGTTTCACTTGGTGGTCAGCACTACGATATCCGATACGGATGCGCTTGGCGCGATCTTTTGACACGGTTCAGCTGCCTTAACTCGACGCTGCACGTCGCACGCTTAATTGAAAAAGATATACACGATGCTCAAATAATGATTTGTTTCAATTGAAAAGTCAATGCCAGCACTCAACGGCGCCGGCACCAGTATCGCCGTCTAGGCTCATTCATATATGTATAATTAATTGAAAGTTGAAAAGCTGTTTGTAAATTAACTGGGTGCTGTGAAAGTTTCACAATGAGCCATTTTTAATGGAATCTCTTACCGAAAAATGTACATAGATTAATAATTAATTATCTTTGCGCATAAGTTATAAAGTTTAATTAGATTGTACACAATCATTATGTACATATAATTAAAATATTTCTTAATCTAGTTGCATTTGACTAGGTTTTTCAAACAGTATAATTTAATAAACCATCTTTGAGCTTTATAATTTGTTTATTCGTTTATATTTATGTGTTCATTTACTTCTATAAATATTTTACGACACATTCTACAGATTGAGTTTTCTTGCAGAAATGAAAAGATTACACAAAATATATAAATTGTTTGGCAAATCATAATTTCATAGACATTGACCCTGTTTTACAATCTGCAATTAACTGCAAATTGACAGTTAAAATGCCAAGAAGATTCCCAAATAACGGCAATTAGCCTATATCATGCCAAGTGACAAATACAGTAAGTGTAAATAAAATAAAAAGGAAAAAAAGAAGGGGAAAAAGATAATAAGCGCCGCAAGCAACGATAAATGTGCTAAATAATTATATACAAAAGAAATCGTTTAGTTCTGGGGAGACATGGCTACAATTGCTTCAGTGGATGCGGAGAAAGAGGCGGTACGGGCGTGCTGCAGTCGACTGAGAGATAGACAAGCTGTCGCTGTAATTAGCAGCCATGCATATAAAAGTGCATTCACTTTCATGCTATGTCTATGAGATGTTGATGATAATGATGAGGATGATACTGATGATGGGGTTGATAATGATAATAATAATGATGATGATGATAGGGAGGGGACGTTGCCAGGCAATTTGCACATTTATAGGATTTGTTTATAATGCATTCAACGTCTGCCCTTGCCTCTGCTCCATCCCCCAACGCTGCCTCTGCCGTTGCCGCAGCGAGAGCCTATCCAGCGGCATCAGCTGGCTGTCTGCTTGTATTTGAATTGTAGAAACCTGCCAAGTGGGTAATAGTAATCGTAATCTTTACACACACTCATATAGTGAGTAGTTTAGTTAGCTCTTCAGCGACGACAGCTTCCGTTGTTCCATAGCGCGACTAAGATGCCGACATTTATCCGGATGACAGCCCATCACTGGCACCGGCCGATCCGTCGTCGAGGGAACTCATCACTTGTCAGTCTAATTGCAACCGAATCCCAACGTCGAGATGAGACAGCTTGGATAAGAAAACCATTTTTCTGCCAATGAGTCACATTTCCACATTTGAATATGGCATGAACACGTTCTTTGGTATGAGAGCGTTTTATTGTCACGTCTACGGATCTCGCTCGTCAGCCACATCAAATACAAATACCGTAAATTAATTTAGAATTTTTCACTAATTTACGTTATTTGTGAATCGTATTATTGGCATCATAAGCCATTAAACTTTTTGACTGCCCAATGTACGTGCTGCATTGAACTTTTCACGCCTTGTAATTAACGATATTGATTTTGGCTTTTGAGCGCATAAATAAACCGAGCAGAAACAGAAAGAAAAAAAATTTGAAATACACAGTGAAAGCAAACAAATATGCCCACCAGATCGTAGAAATAATGTTGTTTCGGTTAGTTATAAATTACTAGAGATTTATTGTTGCGACTAATCGTTCAGTAAATCAGGCCATAAATATGGCGATTTATGCACTGCAAAATATACACAAGTATTCTAGAATCTTTGCGAAAATTTAATGTGAATTTGTTAATTACAAATTTCGAGCTATTCTAACAATAGTTACTTCAAAGCTGTTTTGTTTAAACGTTTCCGTAAATCATTAGAACATTGAAAGAAAGAATTTATTGTGTCTGATTTTTTTTTAGCAAACATTGCGAATCCACAAAATATGTTAACTTTATAGGCAGAATATAAAGTACTAAAAAATATTTAAAATTGGTAGAGAGGAAAAATTCTAATCTAAATTAATGTAAGATATAAGCGTTGATGCAAATAAATTTTCTAAATATTAATTGAGTTGTCTTAATATATATAACAAAAATACAAATGATAAAAGAAACTAAAAACGTTTGCTTCGGATTTACTTTAAAATTATATTGTGCACTTGTAAATTGATATGTTCTTTTTTATGTTTGCCTTCTGTCATTGTATTCAATATTATAATACCTTAGGTAAATATTTCAAACAAATTGTGAGGCAAATAACCATTTTCGTTTGCCACATTTGCAACTTTTATATTCGAAAATGTCTTTTTATATGGTATATAAATTGAAAGGAGGACTTAAGCTCGTAAGAATCGAATCGTTTAGCCCAGCAAACACATTTGATAAGCACAAATTGAAATCAGTTTGACAATATTGTCAACAATGCTCATAAAAGGAGTACGAAATACTTATGCCAAATAATTGAAAAGAGGAAAGCACACCCACACACACACAACCACACCCACACACACACACACGAAAATCAAATGAATTCAAATCAATTGTTTGGCATTTACAATGATTTACATATTCTCAGAATTAATAAGGTGGGTGTGTATTGTGTGTGTGTGTGTGTGTGTGTGTGTGTGTGTTACCTTTTGGTAGTAAACTGTTAAATGTATTGATATAATATGCAAATGTTGCTTTTGTGTATCTTCAGCTGCCTGAAACTTGTACAGCTTTTATTTTGCAAAAATTAAATATTCTACAATAGCAGCAAAATGGAAAAAGTATCTGCGAATAGTGCATTGCATTATTGGGAGACCCGGTTTTGTCGGCAGCCCGCACTGGCACTGGCTCTATGCCATTGTCGTGCCACACTGAAGGGTCCTTACAGACTTCCTTCCGTCGACTGCTGTCCAGATGCTGTCTGCTGAGTTGCCTGGGTGCCTGTCCGCCTGGCTGCCTGTCGGTCGCTTCATGATTTTCGCATTTGTTGTAAACAAACTAACCGAGATACGCCCGTTCCCCTGTGCCTGGCTAAAAATTTATACATCTATCTTTTTGTGTGGAGCTGGGCTACCAAAATGTAGGTCATCAGTGCCATGAGCATCCATGAGTATCAACGAGTATCCTTATTTTCGCTGTGTGCGTTTTTTTTTTATTTATTTATTTATTTTTTTTTTTTTTAATATATGTATGAACGTTCATTGTTGTGAACATGAATTTGCAAATCTATTTCCATTCCGATTTATATGTCTGTTTGTGTGTTGCTCTTGTTGTTAATGCTTTCATGTTGCGAACTGCCCTTGCAGCTGTTGTCTTCTTAATCGAATAGAAAATCGTTTGGCAATTTCAAATTTAGCCAGCTAAGCAGCGATAATCCTACTACACACAATCACATTGAGATGCCCCATGTCACATTCTGACATGCCACATTGAGAGCGCCGTTGATTACAATTTCAATTTCAAAGTGCGCACTGATTTGCTACTTTCATGCGATTTGCTACTTTCATTCCCAATCAGTCGTCATCGAGGCAGTGCTTCCGCCATTAGCATAACCAAACATCGATGACTGGATAACTGGAGGCGGCGGCAACCGGCGCCAGGTGATTGCCAGCACTGCTTGTATCCCCGTTTGAATCACTATTCTTTCCATTATTCGACTTCTCTTTTATTTTCTTGCATACTGTGTTAAGATTGGGATTCAAATTCCAATTGGCTGCATGCGTAAATGGGGCCATAGAAATGCGCATATGGCATTTAGGCCATCAACATTTGCTAACGAACAGATTTATTGCTGCCAGATTTTATTGCCTACTGAGTGCTTTACCTTCATTAATTGCTGTACTTTCGATTCGCAATATAAGATCACCTGCTATATTTTTATTAAGCTATGCATAGATATATAAGATTCTATAATCAGTTTTATTATGCCTTTGACGAAACTGCGGAAGGCGATTTATCTTTATCTTTATATAACTTATCTTTCATACCAATTAAAATGGCAATTACTACAGCGATCATAAAATGTAATAATGAATTTATTGATACCTCTGATCGTAAGATAACTTTTTATATTTGGATATACTCTCATATGGAGCATGTATTCGTACTGACAAGAACAGCACATTTATGGGCTAACGATGTTGTTAAGAATCACGAACAACTATATTTACTATATATAAACATATATCTAGATTTTAGGTATTTGCGTATGTGGATAAAAAGTTGAGGGAGCTGCTCGACAATCTGTCAAGATAAACTCATTGCTGTTGCTTGTTGTCGTTATTATCCTTATTGTTGTTCCTGTGATTGTTGTCATTGTTGTTGTTGTTGCTATTTGCGCACAAACAGACAAAATAAAATACAAAGACGGACAGACATAAAAACTGGCAAATAAATAAACAAAAGCAAAGCAAACACCGCTGGCGGCACATCCACGGGCCATCCAAGCATCAGGAGCAGCTCGAAATATGTGGATGCTGTTGCTGCCACTGCTGCTGCTACTGCTGCTGCTCCTGCTCTTGTCAACATGGCGAAATTGCCAGTATCCGTAATGAGCTTACCTTATGGACACAGTACGAGTTGTTGCTGTTGATGTCGTTACTTTTGCTTTTGGTGCTGCTGCTGCTCCACCTAGATGTGGGCAAATCCTAGAGCTCGTTCAGCTGCACAATTGGCACTCTATGAATGCTGCTCTCTGCCTGCCTGCTGACTGACTGTCTGATTTCCTTAACCAGCTTCCTGTTGCTGATGTTTTGATGTCTCAGCGCGGAAGTCCCCTTTTCCCTTTGAAGCGTTTCACTGCTCGATGCGTTTTTGATCAATTTTTAAAATCGCACTAAACGGAAACTGACACATAAAACCGACTCTCTTTAATTGTTTTTGTTGTTATTGTTATTTAATTGGCTTTTGGCGAATTCAACGAGTCTTATTCTAGTTCATAATATTACGCATACGACGCGTTGCGAGAGAGACGAAAACGTTTCTTTTGGAATATTTTTTGAATTGTGTTTTTCTGTCGAAATGCACTTGTAACTGCAGCTGTAATTTATAATTGCGGTTTTGTTAATAAATATTTGAGAGCGGGCACGAGAGAATGTATTTGGCATTTGTTGCATATACACCGGGTAGTGTGACAAACGAACTTTTTCGCGCGCGCTTTGCTTAACTGACAGCAATTTCCAATTTGGAAAACAAATGCGAGCAGGGCAACGTGCCATAACAACAACAACAACAAATAAACCCAACTTAATATATAAATAATTATTTTTTTTGCTTATAATATAATTAGTGAGGAATGTGTTTAGAAAAAACGATGGCTCTTCAAAATAAAAACCAAAATCCAAAACTAAACAAAAATTATCTGCTAATTTAATTTTGTTGTTATTACTACCATGTGGGCTGTCCACCCAGTCTAATATGCTATATTTAACAAAAAATTCTCGTCATAGTTGTCCAAACATTGTCTGGCTGCCAGCAGTATTTATTATACTTATACTTTTAAACTTAGTACAACAAAAACATTAAGTATAAGCATTTCTATATTGGCACATATTTGTATAAATGTATCTATATGCATAACAATGTTGTTGCTGCTCGCATTTATTGTTGCTGCTGTTGTTTAATTTATTTATTTAATTTTATACTATGCGCACTCACGCACCCACAAAACGTTTTGTCTTTGGCTGCTTACACGAAAAACTCTTCCTGCTGTTGCTTCTTATGATTCTATATGGCGACTGCGATTGCGATGGCGTTGGCGACAATGTCGTCTCTGTCCGATGCTTTTCTTCTTCTCGTTGTTTTTATTGCTGCTGCTGTTGCTGCTGATGCTGCTGCGGCAAAATTTCACACAACCACAACGAATCACCGAGAGCAACTGAGCGCTCGTGCGAATTGCGAAGAACTTTTATAACTTTGCTCCTGCACGCAACGGCAAAGTACTGTGGTCAGTTATCTAATTCTCTCAACAGAAATCGATTTTGGATTACATTGCTTATATATGCAATAGTTTTAACAACAGTTTTTCAATCTGCAATTGAATTATTTTTATCTTGTATATCTTTCAATAATAACTCATTAACAAATATAAAAAAATATTGATTAATAGAGATACTCAAATATAATTGAAATCTCTGTTTTTTTATATTATAAACTATTTGAATCTCTCAAGGTAGACAATTTCACTCATAGTTTTATTAACTTACTCATTGAAGCGATAATACAATAAAGAAAAGTGTGCATATATACTTAATACGTATGGAAATATGACATAATAATAAATGCCCAGAATACTTTGCAACCCAAATAGATAATTTTGAAAATATAGGAAAATGTAATTCTATTCTACTGTGCAGCGCCAGCAGCGCAACGTTGACGTCGGCGATGGCGAAAGCGCCAATTGCTGTTGGGGCTATTGTGGGGCTGCTGATGCTGCGCTAAGACCATTCTTTGGCAGTCAGCGTCGACGGCGACGTTCTATCAGCTGCTGATGTTACTGCACCAGCAGCGTGCGCTCTCTTTGCTGGTTTTCTCTTTACTTACACTCTCTTAACTCGCCTCGCTTGGCGCGAAAAACTGTTGCTGTTGTTACTTAATCGCCGGCATAATTTTACTTATCGATATTCCTATACACTATAAGTAGCAAAGAGTGCAATAAATGCACTGCGAAAACTTGTTTTTAATTTACTTATGTAATATTAATTAAAAATAGCTTAAATTTAAAATATTAGATATTAAAAATATTTGCTTTTAATACATTAAAGTTTTAGGTTGAGTATATATATATAAAATAATAAATTAAACTTAGCTAAGTAAACAAAGTAAAATTAAAAAAAATCTTTCAGTGACTTGCCAAATTGGAATTAATATATTTTAGCAGAAACTTAACCATGAAGGGCTCAAAGGGCTCAAAGGTTACCAAATTGAAATTTTGTGCTTATATATTTTAATTATTATGTGAAACGAATATTTTAATAAATATACATGAGTAATGCCTCATGCCTCATCACATTCGCATCTAGCTACAGTTTGCCATTAATGCTTATAAAATTAATGGTTATGGCAATAACTAACGGAGTATATTCGCCATTAGACGCGGCACGTGGCGAGTGTCGATCGTTGCCGGACGATCACATCAATAAAAATGCTGACAATTTGTTGACATTTGCGTATTTGTGGCTTTTTTTTCGGGTGGGTGAAGATTATATTATGATGATGACGTGTCGAGATAATTGTTTAATTGTAAATTACGCTTGCTGCTGCTTGTTTGTTATTATATGCATTGTAGTATTGACATTGTTGACAAAGACGAATAAACAGAATTAACAGATGATATTTAATTTGTGATTAAATCACAATCATTATGCTTAGTTGAACAAAAGTCCAATTCATTCCAGTCACACAAATCAGGGGTCAATTAGATTAATTTTTTATCTATAGACCGTTCTATGCTATACATTTATACACATATATTTACTTTTTAATAAAAAATGTGATCTCTTAAGTAATGAAAATAAATACATAAAAAAAATTTTAACTTTTTTAACGACTGCGTTATGTTTGGCGTGGACAATGAAATGATTCATGTTTTCAACTCTTAAGCCAATATTTACATTGAATAAAGAAAGAATAATATTGAAGGAAGATATATTATTCAAATTTCAACTTTGTATGTATTATAACAATGAATAATTGCAAAACTTTGTTTAGTTGTTTTATTGACGCTAATTGTGTGACACATCTTCTAATGCAAAGAGTCACTTGTGCGCGTTTCAAATGTTTGCAAATGCTGATATCATCTATAAAGTTGGTCAACAAATGAAACCATATTCTAATTATTAATCCAAATAAAAAAAAGCAAGATCTTTACATTGAACAACTTAGGCTACATAGTCATAAATCAAGCTACTCTCTGCAAAATTAAATAACTACTGATGCTCAATAAAATCAAAAATAATTCAGCTCGTTGTAAGACTAATAAGAAAATAAATAAAATAAATGGTTTGAGTATTGCTTCAAAAGTTCAAAGTACAAATCGACAGTAATGCGCATAAGTTGATTTCGTCGTATTTATTGAATTTCTGAAATTTCTCACATGCAATAAAAAATCGCATGCGATACACACTTATCGTTTTGGCGCGCTTATTGAATAAGCGTTGATAATGCTGTTGTTTTTTGTTCCAAATCAAAGTTTAATTTGCATTTTGCTTATTTCTCATTTGCCAACACTTCAATAAATAACTTAACATTGTTGTTTTTATCAATAAATACAGAAGCGCAGCGGGAGACTTCGCCGTTGATTAAGTTACTCTAAAAAGCTGTTTCTGTAGTAATTTCCATATCTGCGATATTATGTGTATATACGAATTCTATATATATTTCTGGACGCTAAACAATTTTCATAAATTCGAGACAAATATTTTGTATTCGCATTTGATTAGAACTGAAATCGTGCCAGCTCCGGAGCACTGTTCGTTTGGCTTCACAAGCGGACTTCACTTGCAATGTGCAAATGTCACTGATTTATGGGCAAGACCTGCGCCTGTATATACATCCAGTTGTGTGTGTGTGTACTTGTGTGTGTGGCAGTTTGTTTTGGTTGACCAACTTAACTGGTTTAATAGCTAAATAGTGGCGTGTGTCTGTTACTCACTTTTTGCCTGCTCCTTGGATGACAGCAACGGCAGCTCCAGCTCCAGTTCGAGTTCCATGTTGGTTGGGATGTCGTGGGTTAAGTCAGCAGTGCTCTGATGTCTTGGCATTTTGAGCGAGCTTTAAATTTTGATTTGGTCTTGCACTTTGTATAGAAATAATATACATGCATGGACATGTAAATTTAAGATTTGATTTCGGTTTATTTTTATTTACGACTTGGCGCCCCCCGTCTTATCAGCGGGCACGCTTATCACCGGCATTCGCTACACAACTTGACCATGCGACTTAGTAAGGCAATGAATACGACTTTAGCAGTAGCTAGTTAGTTAGTAGCTCTACAAATGTAATTTATATATACGCGGCACACTGTTTATTGTAGCTGGAGCTCCACACTTGCCCCACAAATATCACGTTTCAATTACCAGCACTAAATATTCCAAATTGGGCAAACGTGCTGGCATTTGTTCCGTTTTAGGATTGCGGGATTCGCTTTCATTAACTATTGCAAATGTGAATCGATTGGGGCGTTGGTTGCATACTGCTATATATATATATTATATAAATATATATAAATATATACATTTGTGTTACAGTTAATGTTTTGTGATTTTTATTTCCTAGCCGTTTTAAGTTTTTGTGCGCAACGTGCGAACTGTGCAACGGACAGCGGCCAACTAACTGACTAAACACTGCTCTGGTCAGCCTTAAAGTCGCTTCACTTCTGTTCATTTCACTTCACTTCACTTCACTTTTCACTTCACAGTTTTGTTCAGTACCGTCTCTGGCCATATTGAGTCGCAATGTCTCGGCGACTGCGACTACGACAACAAACTGAATTGAGTAGCCTCAAAAATAAAAATAAAAAAAATAAAATGACCAAAATGATAAATTCGCAGTGCTGCTGCTGCTGCTGCCGGTTTTTGTCGTGTTTGTTTTGGTCTGCTTTTATAATTGAGAGTGGGCAACGTCAAGAGCTGTAGCAATGGAAATCTGAATGGGAATGCGAATGGGATGTGTGCTGTGCGCTGTTGTGGGATTGGCCCATTAAAATGTATTTACACGTTCATTGAATGTATTTAAGGTATTCTCATTTGTTTAGCACAAAATAAAAACAAAAAACAAACGTAAAATATGAGTATGAATTTAATTGACAGCTGAATAACATCGCTAGACATAGTGTTGAACTGAAATAACCCCAAAGTTTTTTAGTTAAACAAATAATGATGGCATACCATATTTCAACATACTTAGTAAGTATTTGCTAAGTTTACATGAAACATATGTTCATTTGTCTTAGGAACTGCGAACTGAAGATGGAATTGTGAAATCTTGTTAGAGGCGATAATTAAGAATTTCTTAAGCTAAAAAAGATTTTTCTTTGAGGCATTTTAATTTTATTAAAAACACAAAGATATTTGGATTTAAAGTAAGGACATAACTTTACCTTATATACATAAAACATGAGTACATTTGTACCAATAATACATTTTGTATAGTAAATAAATGCCAATTAATGCATTTGTTTACTTGGTCTTCGCTTTATTAATATCCAAAAGATTAGATTGCGGCGGAACAAGAAGAATTCCAACCAAATCTTTTTCGCAAGAGCGAAGCACAAAACATCACCAAGATGGGTTTCAAACCAAAAAGCACGCGGAAAGAAAGCTTTCAAAATATCCTTACTTAAATTCAACACACTTTGGAGGCGCTGAAGCTGTTTACTTTTCCCAGGATATTTCTCAACCGTAACCGCATAATGTGGCAGGATTTAGCACGCATTAAACAACATCAAAATAAATAAACAATTTCGCAGACAATTGCGTTAAGCAGTTCAAACAGCCTCAACGAATTGTGGTCGAGGGTTGGGGTGCGGTTACGGCATAGGGATGGGGTGGGATTATCCTGCGTCAAAGTGCTCGCTGCTTGCTGGTCGTGTGTCAGCGCAGAAATTCACAGACAAATTTGCTCTGTTCATTTCTGATGTGGATGCAAAGCGCTAATCGATATGTTCCAGACCCAAGTTCCCGGTGCAGGCAATCAGAGGCTGGGCTAGCACATCGGTGGTGTGTGAGTGTGTTTGATGGGTGCTGCTCCAGTTGACTACTCCTTGACACTAACAGTATGTTTTGTTGATGCAGTTGTTGCTTTGGTTGTTTGCAAGTTGTCGTGTGCTAACCCTTGAATAGAATTTTTAAAAAGTGACTCAACTGCGCTTGGATTAGAGATAAGCAAGTCTATTCTTATCATGGGAATGCAATCTCAGTGATTACTATATTAAGCGTATGGTTTTAAATAGCTTTTTTTGTTATAGATGTATTTTTAGCAGATTTTATAAGACAACATAATTTTGTTTCAAATTAAATCTAAATCTGAATTTGGATTAAACTTGAAGTTTGAGTTGTTCTTAATGATGTTTAATTTTCGAAGCTCAATCCATGTGCAAATAGCATTTAACATTTGAAATATGAGTATGTACAGTTAATCTATTTAAATTTATCTTGCGATCTTACGATTAATATAATTTTGAAATATTTTATAAATTTACTTATATTTAACATGTAACTTTTTCAGATTTTGGAGGAGTTGTACTATTATTTCTGAAATGCTTTTTTTATATTATTTCTATTTACTTATATAAATATTTTTAGTATAGTCTCATACTAAGACTAAAACCGTGCGACTTGAACTAAGTACATAATAACATATCGATATTTATATTGTTAATGAGAAAAATATCAGATAATTATTACTTTTATAAACAAAATAAAGAAGGAAAATAATTGTAGACAGTTTCCATAGTATCAAGTTGAGGACTTTAGCTTTAAAACTAAAATAAACTTATCGTTCCCAACTATCGAATTCATAGATTTTAAAAAAATGAAGAAAGGATTAACCCATTTCAAAATAAATTTATAAGCCCAATTATTATGTTTGGCAGGCTTAAAGTCGACAAGTAAAATGCTATGCAAATTAAATGAGAGTTTATTATGTGTTTCCGTTTGTTCCCACAGTCGGTCAAGTCCAAGTGGAGAGAAGTGTGCATTGGAGATTATCGCCTAGCTCTCGGGTGCACTCGTTTGAAATGCGATAATTTAATTGTGGTCCAATGACATATCTGCCGCATTCCACAAACAACAACAATAGCACCAGCAACAACAACAAGACCGGCCATGGTAAAATACCAGTCATCGGGGGTGACTGAAGGGATTGCTAAAGTTAAATTAACAATCGTGTTTACATTGGTTTGTAACAAGATTTCACTTAAGGATGTCAGCTTTGGGTTTGTATTGGTATACATCTATTCAGGACATAGGCGCCGGGGCACTTACCCTGCATCAAAACTGATTACTGTCATCAGCTTTGTGCCGCGGAGTGTGCGCCGGCGCGTGCGACGACCAATTTCATGGGTAATGAAAAGGTTTGCGCATCCGCGTCCGCCCTAGCATATGGTCTGGCACTGTTCGACTTTTGCCGGCGCTGGTTTTTCGCGCCTCGGGGTTACAGCGAGCACACGACCTGGTCGCCTGGTCGCCTGGTCGCCTGCCGCTGGGCGGGGCGAGAACTCTGACGTAGCTAATTTGTGCGTAAACCAAAACATCAAATAAACATAATTCAATTTCAACAATTGCCCCGTTTGTCTGGCGTTGACAACTTTGTGGTTTCAAGTGGTTCCCTTTCACCAACAGATACACATACCAACTATGTATCCATAGGGCTATGCTGATAGCGTAGCATTTGTTTAATGAGCCGTGAATCTTTACTGGCTGCTATCGGCAGTGATCTAATTGTGCGCTTAATTTGACGTCTCGTGGGAATCTCACTCAGCAATGTGGTACCCTCTCGTGGCTCGTGCCCAGAATGTCAACAGGTTGGATCACGATCAGCTTTTGAAACTCTTGCACCGCTATGTTGATCTCATATTACTAACAGCCCATGCTACTCGTGGAGAACCTCGAGGCGCATATGTCACTAAACTAAGCTGCATTCCATGTGGGTAAAGCTTGAGAAAGAGAGAGAGAGAGAGAGAGAGAGTGAGATACAGAGAGTAATTCTCTCTCAGCGGCCCCCTTACTCTGTCTGTATGCAAAGAAAGCTGACAGGCGGACAAACATGGCTGCCGCCTGCTGTGCGAAGTATAATGGCAAAATGTCAAAAACAGGTGAAGCATACAGTACAAATCTGCATGGGAATCAGTTATAGAGACCACAAAGTACGCTTCCATGCATCAAGAAGAGTTTTAACATATGAATAATAATATTCATTTTGCATAATAACATTTCAAACACAAAATCTTAACATATAAACTATCCAAATTTATAAAAATATCCGCTTCTAAGATAAATAAATATATATAAATTCCATAAGATTCAGTTAACAGCTGTTGAGTTTAATTTTTTTAATACCAACTGTGCACTAAAAATAGCAATTAACTATATCATTAATGATAGTTAGTAATGATTAATTAAATAAATGAGTGTAATAAATATTATATAAATTACTATGAATGATAAGCATGAAATTCATATTATCTTCATTTTTTTTAACAGTATTAACAATACTTTTTCTTTATTATACAACAAAATAAATATATGTGGTTAAATATATATAGTCAAATAACACGTAATTCTCTAAACTAGCTTAAATTAATGAATTTGTATGAAACATTATAAATGTTTTTTATGTATGAATGCTAAGCATTAAGTTCATATTGTATTCATATATATTCATATTACCTTCATTTTATTTTAATAATATTAACTATACATATTCTTTATTATGCAACAAAATATAAATTGTAGTTAAAGAACCTTTTGTGTTATTTGTTTTGTTCTAACCAAGGAAATTAACTACTTAAAATGTATCAAAGTAAGTAAACTGCAGAACTAAATACAGATATTATACATATATAATATAGCCCCAGTTTTAAGTAATAATTTTAATGTAGCAGACTAACTACATAAATTAACTTCCAATTAATTTTGGTCTCCCTGAACAGATATGCCCTAAAAAATTCTCACAGCTTCCGCCGGGAAGCCGTTTTGCACGAAATCACCCTGTAGTACTTGACAAGCTCCGCCCACAGAATCCAGGCGAATAGTTGCAAGGACGATTAGGGGTTGATGAGACCAAACACAGTGCAGGCTCTGGCAGAGTTGCGGCATTTCCAATTGGATCTGACTCTGCTATAAAAGGAGCAGAATTCCCAGGAGATGAGCTCATTGTACATTTAAACTTATTGGACATCGCAAGTGCGTCTATTAAATATTCTCATAAGTGTAAAACCAAAGAACCTTGACAGATAAAATAATATAAAATGTCGCGCAATCAATTACCAGATTCGTCCTCCTCCCCACCCATAAGGTGAGCAACAAATAATGAGAATAGAGAAATAGTTATTAAATTAATATTAAAATTGTTTCTTCAAAGATAATGCTTAATTAAGAAAATCAAATCAATTTTTTCAAAGAGTGTCCAAAAATACTTTCCGTCGGCAAGTTTTATTTGTTACTTTGAATTGTACCATTTCTTAACAGCCATTTGCCCTATCACAACTTTGACGACGATCTAATCAATGAGCTGCCCTCCTGCATCTATGCGGGCCAACATCAGAGTGGCGTCGGCGGTGCAGCCGGAGGCATTTCATCGGGAGGTTCTGGTCTGCGTCTCACCTCCAACAATTTGCGGCACATTCAACAGCATTACTTACAACATGGAAACGGTAAGTTTGCATGAGAAAGGAAAGACATATTCGACGTGCAGGATCAGAATCTTGTAGGCATATTGTAACTGTAGAATCTTATCTCTAACAATAGTTTATTAGTCAGGATAAAGTGATTTAAATAGCGAAATTTGTGTTTGATTTTAGAAAACCTGCTGGACTCCTCCACTAATACCAACACACTGGTGGGTCTCAATTCCAATAGTGCCACGCCCATGATGTGCAACAGTCCAACAGCTAGCAGCAGTGGGGGTGGCGGCACTGGAGGTGGAGGCGGCGTAGGCGTAGGTGGAGCTTTGGGTTCTAGCACGGGAGCGGGAACATCAAATGCTAACTATGGTGCAGCTGCTGCTTCCAGCTACAAGATCCAAAGGCAACAGGCAAATGTGCGAGAAAGGAAACGCATCCAGAGGTCCGCACCTACTGGGTACACTAAATGGTCTTTTCCATTTCACACTTAGTTAAACCCTGCACTCTGTGGAGCAGCCCACTAATGAGCATTTCCATCTTTCTTCTCTTTCTTTTGCGCTCAACAGTAGTATCAATTCCGCATTCGATGAGCTGCGGGTTCATGTGCCCACATTTCCATATGAGAAGCGTCTGAGCAAGATTGACACCCTGCGCCTGGCCATTGCCTATATATCACTATTACGGGAGGTGTTGCTAACGGAATACGATCCGCTAACATATGTCGAAAAGTGTCTGCGTGGTGAGATCAAAGCGGATCGTGCCAATTGGAATACAAGCGATCTGACGGCTCGCCTTTCCTGGATCAACTGGGAGAATTTGGGAGTGCATCCAGGACGTCGAACTTTGCTCACGTCGCTGGCATTGTCCTCGGAGCCAATGTGTGGTGCACATTGTGGCATGCCATAATCGCATTTTGGGTACATATTTTTTGCGATTGGGTACACACAGCCTAAATCTGGGTTTATAATTGCCATCGTTTAAAAATGAATATTTTAAATATTCCAATTGGTACTCAAATCAGAAACTAGAGGCGAAAAAGTCACTACAAATATTATTTATTATTATTTTAAATCGATATTAAATTATATTCAGCTATGGGGCAGAAGAGAAAACAATTTAAATGGGCCATTTTAAAACAATTGATAAAAAGCAGATAAAGAAAATCGAACCATTTAAATTTTGGCACCGACGATGTGAATTAAAAGTTGGCTTGCAATATTAATTTAAAAAATCGAATTTGAAAAACGTTAAACTAGTCAGACAAGCAGTGCATACAAATTATAACCAATCCAGTTTCCATATATGAGACTCCAAAAAGTATGCTATGCGATTAACACAAATTCAATTGGACTAATGTTCGAAGTTAAGATAAAAAATAACCAATAAATGTCTTCCCAATATATACGATAATTAACCATTTATCTATCTTATAAAATATCCATATATATAATTATATAAGACAATTTTCTAACAAAAAGCAATAATATTTATTTAAAAAGCATTTTAGTTTCACTAAACAAACGACGACACATTGAACCATTCCTAGTTTGTCTTTGTTTGCTGGTTCGTTACATTTTGCCTAAATGGCTAACATACACGATGTATACATGTGTTTATAAGTCAATTTCTTAAATTATATGTCAAGATATACATATAGTATTAGTGTAGACAGTGAGTATTTCTACGACAAACTATAAATACATATCTATATAGTAAACAGTTATAGTGAGTTCTGTGTTGGTTTCTTGTTTCTTGTTTTTTTCTTGCTTGTACATAGCGAGCAACTAGCAATTAGGCATTTCCAACTATATAACAATTTAAGCGCCATTTATAAAATACGTATTACATGTATAATGTAGAAATTTGCTACACACATTACTGCATATAAAGTGTATACATATTAAAAAAATAAATACTTCTTTTGATCAACAAGGGAATAAAAAAACAGCAAAATACGCATAAATTAATTAAATTACAAACCTAAATAACATAATTTTTTGTATGCAACGTATAAGCGGAAAACATATTTTAGATTTGTTAGTTTCGAATCTTCGTTTTTTTTTTGTCAACAACTACGTCTACTACAAATAAATACACACGATTGTACATATGTGTGTATGTAGTTAAATATGCTGCTAATCGAATTGGAATTTGACTTTGGTATTATATTTAGTTTTGTTTCGAATAATACTCAAAATACTTTGGCTACAATGAGGCTATACAACAAATACACACAACAAATTTTACATACAAGTATCTACTACACTTTGGACACATTTTAGCTACATCTCTAATAATTGAATTTTAAGATTGCTTCCTTTTGTTTTTGTTCTGGTTTGTTATTTTGTGGGTCTTTTTTGTTTCCATTGGTCTGTTTTTGATTGGTTGCTTAGTTTCCATTTAGTACGGCTACTTTCCGCAAGCTCTCGATTTCGTTGCGTTTCAAACCCAACGAAAACATAGATTCTATAAAGCTATGGCAGTTGGTGACTATGCTATCCTTTATCATAAGTTCGCGAAACAGATTTGCCAGTGTAGCGATCTCATTGCAGTTCAATATTGCACTTTTGTGTGTCATAAACAAGTTCAAAGCTGCACGAAATATGATCTAAGAGAAAAACAATTGGTAAACATTAGTCAAAGACCAATTGTACTGTAAATTAACTTGCCTTATAGCCCTCAGCGAAAACACAATCCCATATTCGAAGCACCGTTTCCACGGGGAGAACCTCTGCGAATATGCAGATGAACCACTTACTGGCTATCACCGCATAGGGCAAGCCTGTAATTATAAAGAGTTTTATATGGATCCATTTAATAGACTGCTCAAAACTCACCCAAGTCTTCCAGATGTCGATTAACATCCGGTATACGCCTAATCACCAGCTCTCTAAATACAGCCAAATCACGCAGAAGATTGGCCATATTATGTGAATGATATTGTGGTGTAATTTTCTCAACTATATGCTTAAGCAGCCAAAAGGACTTCTCCTCATCTTTGGTGACAATGAGTAGTAGTCCGGCTATATAATTAAGACCCTGGCAGTAGCCAACTTCATGATTATGGTGTGCATAGGCGCAGAGTATGTTAAAGAGGCGCTCCTTTTCTAAATCGAAGTTGATATTGTCGGGAAAAGTACGAGGTAGATCGATTGATATGGAGTCGCTTATTTCCTTATTGAAATGCTGGTTATTTAATAAACTACTATATAGATTGGGATGATTTTTCATTTGCTCTTCGGCTCCAGTGATTGCCATCCAAACATTGGCTCGATATGGGCCCGGTATGCCCTTACGAATGTATCGCTTTAGCGTCGGCGTGCGCTGGCTGAGATCTGGATTCTGTTTCAGTAAAGCGTCCCATTTGATGCGTCGTCGCGTCATGGTTTTTAAGTAACTATCCATGAACTTGCTATAGGACTTGTAATCGAACTTATCGCCCCGCTTGAAGCCATACTCATCCACATCGCTATAAGTCATTAAATAAATAAAATTATTAATTAGTCATAAACTCCAATATAAGGGCCATTTTGTGCTGAATATATGATAGAGAAGTTATCGTGTTCCTGACTAAAAAGTTAATAATTTGCGTCTAAATAAAATCTAAATCATAATTACATCTTTTTATATTTTAAACACTTACCTAAACTTGGAACCTGCGGCCCCATCCATATGAAATTACGACTAGATATATTGCTCAGTTAAACTTGTAAATGTTTGAGGGTTTTTTATTCCGTTAGTCAGTTGTATTAGTAACTGTGGTTTTAGTTGGTGCTGTTGCTTTGTTATTAATGGTTCATGGCCCCCATTAATTGTTTCTTAAAATTGTGCTCACGTTCACGGCTTCCGCTGTTTGTAGCTGACGCGATCTAACTGTATTAATAAAGACAAAGAAATAAATACTTTTAGTTAGTTGGAGTTCATTTACTTATAAATTCCCAAGTCACCTACTTTAGTTCGTGTGTCCTTGAGAATTTACTATTATGTGCGCTAAGCACTCTGCTTTTGTTGTTATTTCTGTTGTAGGCGTTTTGAGCGCGCTTCGGGCACTGATAACAGCAGCAGTGGGTGTAAGGTGCTGGGATATTTTAATCAATTCGCTTGGACTCTCACTTTGCGGTGGGCTACTGTGATTCTTGCTATGACATGCCTTGGATATTCAAAGCCTCAACACTCATTGGTTTATATATTACTGAGTTTCTTCTTTTGCTGTTTTTTTATTACAAGCAAACACAAATGTTAATGTTATGTTAAAAAAGTTGTAGGTATGCAAGAGATTAGATATAAAAATTAATCACTTAAGGGTGTTGCCACTGACCTGCTGCCATCACATTAAGTACATTCCAACCTTTTGTTTGATATAAAGAAAAAAGTACGTTTTTACTATTTCATTGTTATTCAACTTTGCTTTTCTCGCGAGTCGCGAGACCCAACTCGCAGCACAACAGTGACTTCTTCTTTCACTCGCCTATGGTAACCCCAATTATAACAGCGATGTAAAGTAATAAATGAACATATGATGCTTAACAGTGTTTTAACTGTGCGCATAATTTAATTGTACATTGGCAGTCGTTGAATATTTTAACTTTAATCAAACGTTTAACGAGGTGTGAACTGTTGCTATTTTAAAATAAAAGCCAGGTAGTTACTAAATTTAAATGCATATTATATCCACAGCGTTGCCAGATTGCCTCAAATGTCGATCAGCTGTGTGCTTGATAACATAATGCTGTTGTCAAACAGTCGTACCGTGTCGTTGACACATTATGCAATGTATCAAACAAACTGAGGTAATAAGTTATATTTTGATCAATCTTAAAATTCTATTCAGTTTATACATTTAATTTGCAGGCACGTATAAATAAGCTCACACTTAGGTTAACTAAAAATAAAATAAATGCTACGAAAAGCATCGATGCTGACTGCAGCCGTCGCTGTCGGCGCGGCCACAGTAAAGCCACCAACGAACGACTCGATGGTCTGCAGGCCTAGCGAATTACCAATTTACGGTTCTTTGCGGACGCCAGCGTAAGTGTAAAAAATGAAATCTAAATTCTCTACTTAAAAATTTCATTGCCATTTGCAGTCCCAAAAGTGAACGGGAACTTACAAAAAGGGAGTCGCCGCTTCATAAAGCGGTAGAGGAAGGTGTACGCACCGTTCGCACTGAGATTCAGAGTGGATACAAACTGGTGGGCGATAGGACTGCAATTGTGAGCGACTATTACAATACGGCAAAGGAGCATACGCAGCGTTCCATCGATTTTCTAAATGAACCACAGAATTCGATACATCGCAGTGGCGCCATTGTGGTGGGTGGTCTTGCTGGATTCATATTCGCGGCACGTGGCGGTTTCTTCAAGAAGGTCTTGTACACGACCATTGGTGCTGGCACCGTTGCATCCCTCTGCTATCCACACCAAGCGGAGGAGAATGTGCGCATTGTGCTGTACGAGGGACGCAAAGTCTTTGCTGTTGCGTATAACTTCATCAAAGGCGTAAAGCCCGGCGAGGAAGTGCCAATCGAGCCAATCCAGAAATTTCCTACAACGCTGAAAGAATTGCAATTTCTGGCCTTAGATCTCTTTGATGAGGCAAAGGAAGCGCTCCTACCCAAGAAGAAGGAAAAATAAGTGACAAGCAATTGCAAGCGATCAAACTGAGCTACTGTTTTGCCTATAACCAATGATTAAATATATTTCCGATCAGTATGACAGTTCCCTGAACGACTATTCTGTGCTGCCTGCAATAAACACATGTCTCTAAACAAAAGTGAAAGCCAAATTATTATTATTTTTTGCTAACCAGATTCTTGCGCCAATTTCGCTTTAATTTTTTCGTTATTCATGAATTATTCAACTGGTGGCAAATGTCTCTTCTGGAAAGTGAAATTCACCATGTGATTCTGATTTTTACGTACCCATCGATTGTGCCAATCATTACCATACCCTGCGGCTATACAATGGTGCTAACCGAAAAGTTAATGAATGAATCAAAATTACCGTTGCCGTTAACTGCAATTGTTGTATACATCATTTACGCACTTGACCCACGTTATTTGAAGGCAACTGTAAATCAAATTGAAGCGTTTGTATTGAAGATTCTAATAATGATAATGCATAATTGCGCTGTTCTGTATATGTATCAATGTAATTGTCGCTGCGAGGGTAGATTGATCAATAATGAGCATCAATTGAGAGACAGTTCAGACAGCTTTCATTTACTGTAGTGTAAAAGAAACCAGTTTTGAAGCAATGGGAATCAAATATGAAGTTTTCCCATTAAATGGTTCTGATATCTGGCACACTTAAAGTAAATTTAAGAAGCAATCACAGTGGACCCTATTACGTTGGAAGAATTGCAATTTCCTGAAGTATCTAAACTCAAAAAAAAAAATGCTAGAGACCTTGATTAGTTTTACGATACAAATTTGGAGTCAGCTTTGTCTTCCATTTCCATTTAGTTTATTAAAAGATCGTTGCTACACTTTTAAAATATTTTCAATAGATTTATTTGAGCTCATCTTTATAAATAAACTTGTTCTTTGGGCAAGATACAACATAATGATGTTTGTATGCGATTTTTTGTTATAAATTACATAGATTTAATTAATTGTTAAATATTCCTAGGCTAAAATACCAACAACTGCACAATGAAAATGACTTTTTGTATTTTTTTTGTTACGGCTATATACAGATGCCATTATCTCATTCAGTACGATTCTAATTATGTTAGACAACTTAAGATCAGCCTACAAACAAATTTCGCTAGACTAACTTAGTGGGCTTGACTAAGAGTTCGGAAGGGGGCGTGGCAAAAGATACACACATGTTCGGTCAATGCTAATTGTTAAATTGAAGCTAACTAACCTTAAGATTCGTTTAAATTAAAATCACACAAACTTAAAGATACATGTAATAAATTAAAACAATAACAAGAGTTGAGCATAGTTGATCATGACCATGATGCTGATCATCATCATCTGACATGCTCCAGTATCCAGGGCACAAATTTCGAGATGCGAGTACAGACGCCAGGCAAGTTGGCCTCGGCACAACCAATGCCCCATGAAATGATCCCAGCCAGAAAGAAGCGACCATCCTGTGATTTGGCCTGTAAATGAAATCAGGGCTCAGGCAATGTATAAATCTTTATGTAAATATGGCTAGCTTACCTGCAAGGGCCCACCAGAGTCACCTTGACACGAGTCCTGGCCCCCCGTTTCATAGCCAGCACATAGAAAGATGTCTGGTATGAATTCCTGGCGACCGGCGCGCAGAAACATGGACTTGCAATTGTCATTACTCACAATAGGCACCGACACCTGTGATAAAATGCAAATGTGAGCCGGGCTAAAATGGAGACCAGTCGCATGCACTTACCTCCTGCAGCACCGACGGCAGCGTACCGCCCTCACTGAGTCGACCCCAGCCGGTGACGGTGGCATTCATGCCAATCAGTAGGCTCTCCGTTTCGGGCAGGCAAATGGGACTGACATGCGGTGCAAATTCGAGCGGTTGCTCCAGCTTCACCAGCGCCAAATCGTACTCGTACGTGAAGAAATTGTATTTGGGATGCACCACCTTCTTGGACACGCCGCGCTCAATGTAAGGCAGCTGCTCCTGCACATGCGAGAAATCGTATTCGCCCACGCGTATGCGTATCTGTGAGATGAGCAGACTGCAAAGAGAGAGCGAGAGAGAGAGAGAGTGATAGAGATGCGAGAGAGAGAGAGAGAGAGACAGTGATTGTGTGCAGTAGTTGCAGCGGAAATTGCAGTCAGTTGTTCTTTCTAGATGCAACTGCAGTTCATACACAGAAAATAAAATCGCAATAATAAATAATTCACCTAAAGTTGAAAAAGATTCTCGAAATACAAATTCTTTTTTTTTAACTGTTAATAAATAAAAAAAAAAGGAAAAACTTTTTTCTTTACTTAAGTCAAATTGGAATTGCATGGAATTTAAATATATATTTTTTAGTTAAGTTTCAAGTGTTTACTTAAGTTCAGCAAAGGTGTGCTAACTGTAAAAGTTTATAAATATAGTTCTTAATTACGATCTGAGCTTGAAAAGTCAATAATTTCTTTTAGGTTTCCATGATTGAAAACGCTTATTTTAATTACGTTTCTGCATTTAATAAAAAAAATTTGCAGTTATCAAATTACTGAGATACTATTTGAGCTCGGATTTCTTAATAGGTTTATATTTTTATTTATATTTTGTTTAGTGTACTCACTCGTCTACACAGTGCCCCGCCGTTGCTATCCAGTTCTCGTTGATCAAAGCGCCACCGCAGCGATGGGTACTGGAGAAGCCAAAGAACGAGGTGCGTCGCACAGACACCTGCCAGGGCCAACGACCGAAGGCTGCGCTCTTGCCGCCCACAATGCGCGTCTCTGGACGCGTCAGCATCGGCACTCCGCACTCTGCATGTACAAAATGTATAGTATGTAGGCATATAAGTATATATATATATATATATATGTGTATTTGTATGTACACACAACAAATTGGATTGTGTCAAATGCACTGGGCGTGGCTGTACTTAATACTTACCGCTGCGTGCAGCCGAAATTGTCTTTACATGGCCCAGCATCGCTGTGCCGGCATCATGTGTGGAGGAGTCCGTTATCTCATTGGATTCGATGCCCACCGTAGCCGGCTGCTGTACCATGGAATGGCGTGTGGGCTGCTGCGCCGTTGGACGATCGCTACTTGGACTTGGACGCGGTCTGGTAGTTGATGCTGCTGCTGTTCCTCCTGTTGTAGTTGTTGATGTTGTTGTCGTCGTTCCTGCTGCTGCTGTGGTGGGTCGCTGATAGGGCTTTGTGGGTTTCCTCGTAGTTGTGGTTGTTGTTGTTGTGCCCTTTGTTGTCGTCGATTTTGTTGTGGTGGTTGTTGTGGATGCTGATGAGGACGACGTGGCTAATGATGTGGCCGGCGACAGCTGCAGGGAAGCCAAAAGTGGTAAACATTATGCTAATAGTTACCCAAGGAGCTTAAAATATTTCACATGCAAAGAATCAATTTTTCATTCCATTGCGAAATCTCTAAGGAGGTAAAAACAATTGAATACCCCTCAAGTCGACGTTTTATTACCCTGACTGAGCTACTAAACATAAAATAAACTTCAAAGAACTAAATATGGATTTCAATATGTCTGGAAATTACTAACTCAGCTTGCTTAGCTTGTTAAAATGCAATATGCTTATATAAATTATTGGACATTCTTTTGATCCATTTAGCATTTATCTGGCAAGGAACAAAAAAAAACACACACCCCACAAATGAACATATTGGGTTCGTCGGTATCGTTGCCGCCAGGGGCAGCAAGACAAATCTTGCATCAGCTTTGGCTCTGGCTTTGTGCAAACAATAAAATGTCCCCCAAGGCTCTGGCCGCAGTCAGAACATCAGAGCCCCAGTGAGCCAGAGTTGATCGAGGAGTAAATGACCTCGTCGATCGTTTGTTTCGCTTTCGACATCAATGCATCACACACACATCGAATGTGAGAGGGAAAGAGAGAGAGAGAGCGACAGAAGGAGAGAGAGAGAGAGAGAGACAGAGAGACCGGCACAGAATGAAGAATTGTGGCAAGCGCTGGCAACTGTGATGGGAGTCGCGTATTTACATACCTGAGGCCTGGTCGGAGTGGGTTTGGGTTTGGGTTTAGGCTTTGGTCTCGTCTGCGCCGACAGCATCATTGTGGTCGACGTTGACGTCGACGTCGTTGGCAGCGGCGTTAGCGGGGGCCGCTCGTAGACAATCGGCTTCTTTGTGGGCCTTGGCGGCTTGGAGGGACGCATGGGCGCTGGCAAATTGATGATGCCGGGCTTGGTCCAGCCGGTGGGTCGCGGCTTGGTAATAAAGCTTGGCTCGGTGGTCATGTGCCAATGTTGTTGCTGCTGCTGATGCTGATGCAGCGACTGCGACAGCGACAGCGACTGCTGTTGCGTTGATGTATGCCAAATACTATCTGTTGGTGTAATTGTTGTTTGTTATCCGTTGCGAGTCCATAAGTCCTTCATAACAATGCAATAAGGCGCCATTCTATACTCACTTGAACTGGCTGTCGCCTGGCTAGCCGCACTCTGCAAATCAGGCAATGACGTCGGCTTCGGATGCGGCCTGGACAATGTGCCCTGATGCACTGGACCCGAAGGACGAATGACCAGAGTTCCAGCGCCATGAGGACGCTCTATTGTTGTCATGCCACTAAATATACAAAAATAAGTTGGTGTTTGGTCAATAACTTTTCAATCCCTTTTCTATTATATCTCTACAAACTAAACAATTCATTTAAATTCAATTTAATCATTTAATTAATTTGATTTTTTAGTTTATATTTTATAGATAACTTTAAGTTCATAATTCTTTCCTATAAATATTGTGGCAATTTAATGTTGCTATTTAATTTACTTGCAGCTTTCTCATCATGTACACGTTAAGTGTAAACTTTAAAATTATGTGTTTGTTTGTAGAGAAATTAATTTGGAAAACTCAGCAGCGCTGTGTATTTGAGTTTCAAAAGAAAAGGCATTTGAGCCGCCTTTGTTTGATGACTTACCTGATTAGCGGCTTGTGCGGCTGCGGCGGTGGTCGCGGCCTCAATGAGAGGGGCTTGGTGGGTCGCGTATAGGAGAAGGCGGTGTGTGGCAACACAATATTTTCGGTGTAGTTGTGAGCACAGCAGGAGCCAAACATGAACGAGTCAACGCACATGCCCACGTGCTGCCCCTCGGACTTGATGCACTCCCAGACGAACATGCAGGTGCCCTCGATGCGTCCAAAGGAGCATGGTTTCGGGCTTATCTTGAAGTTGTGGCTGCGCTGCAGATCCACTGACGTATAGTAGCCATCGAGGCGATGTGGACTGCGATAGAAACTAGGCAACTGGGACGTTCTGTCCTCATCATCATTTGTGGACACAAATTCAAAACTGTTGCTGCTGCTGCTGCTACCGTCCGGTGTTGTGATAAGCGCCGCTGTCGCTGAGGCAAGGCAATTGACTAAGATTAAGCCTACTAATACTTCTACTATTTGGTGTCTGCTGCTCCTCGCCGATATCGCTGCAGTTGCTCTGTTGACTAGCCAACGCTGTTTGGGCCACATCTTCAATGCTGCGGATCTGCAAAAAAAAAACACACACAAAAAAAAACACATGACAATTTAGCATTAGACATGTAAGCTGCCGGAACTGCATTAGAGCTGGACATGTGGCAGTAGCCGACCATGCCACTAGTTCCCCTTTGCCTTATGCTCCCTACTAATTAGGTGCACTTGTCGCATGTTGGGCACTCCAAGCAACAGCAACAACAGCAACAACTACAACAACAACTAAAAAACGGGCACGTCGCCTCGACGATTTCTACTCTTTATGATTGCCAGATGTGGTTGCTGTTGTCGTTGTTGTTGCAGTTACAGTTGTAGTTGCAGTTTTTATTTATATACACATATATATATATATATAAGTTTTTTATATTTTGTTGTTTTCGCTGTACTGGAGCCAGCCAGTGACTGGTTTAATTACTTTTCACTTTTGCCTCATAATCAGTTTTTTGTTTTGGCGCAACGGGGAAAAAAATAATAGTGATAGAAAAAATTTATTGTGATCGCACGAATATGTTTTGCAGCTACATGACGACGACACATGCTACAATTAATAATCACATGTGGCAAGACAAAGCACCCGAAGTCAGACGTCAGCAACTTGCATCCCAGGATGGGCCAAGAGCTCATCAAAGCGGAATCATTTTGAAATTTAATTAAAGTTTACTTCATTCAGCAAACAACTCTGAGCACTCGCCATCAAATTAGATGTTTTCGTTTCGCCTGATGCCCCAATCACCAGAAGCCACCCACACTCATATTGTAGCCTGAGCTGGTAACATTATACCTAGTTTAGCACTCCCCCACCCAGCCCCCGGTTGACAACTCACCTGTGTCTGAGTCTGATTAAAGTTGCTTGCTTCATCGGTAACGTACCGGGCACATGTCTGGAGTAGAGTAGAGTAGAGAAGAAGCAAAATATTATTTGTTCTTAGTTCTTTTACTCGAGTATGTTGTGTAGAATTTTGCAAAGGTATAATTATTAGATAACCATAGGTACCCTCTTCTATATGACCAGTCATGCATGCACTTAGCTCTCGTCCCATTGCCCCCCCTCTCATCCACCAATACAAATCTATAGAAACGATGCACTCAGTTACAAATCTTTGTAGACAGAATATTGTAGTAATATTGATCGATGAGTAACCAAGTTAAAGTTAACTCATTGGATTTTATTTAAGTAATATCTTGTTTTAGTATAGAATAGATCATCCTACCACTTGCAAAGTAGCAGATAGATGATTGATCAAACACTTTAATAAATCTTTTGCGAATAATTAATTATTTATTTGCGAATAATTAAAAATTTACATCTACTCTTTTTATCTGAACTCTTTAAGCTTAAGTATCAAAATCGTATAATGAATAGAATTCCAAAAACATAAGAATGTACAAAAATTCTGATTTGTACCATAAGGATAATAATCTTGACCTACTTTAATAAACATGACAACTAATTAAAATAAATTGTATATAAAATATATGCTATAACTTACAATTATTGTATATTATTGGAAGTGTCTGAATTGATGGCAACGCTTATCGTAAATATGTCTAAACACTCGTTTATCGGTCGATCCCCATCAGCTTAATGTCTGGCATTTAAGTTAATGAAAATTACAAATCTATAAGCTGAAACCAAAATTTGTATGCACGTCATCTATAAACAGATAGAAACAACCGAAGATTGTAATTGAAATTCAGATCAAATGTCTTCAATTTCAGTATTTCATCTCACTGCGAATCTATTTAGCGATTGGCTGTCAATGGCTTCCTGCTGCTATTACGACTACCAAGTGGATAACATATTTTAACCGTAAAAAACCACAACCAAATTTCACTCTAATAACTTTATTTCAGTTCGAAATGCAGACCAATCTCGACAATGGGAACTTGCCACACGCCAGATATGAGCCATTGAGCGCTGGAACCGTTGCAAATTAATTTTGTTACGTTTTCATTTCCTCGAGAAAACGATCAGTTTGGTTGCTATTTTTGCTTGTTTTTTTTTTTTTTTGGTATCATGTGTTTTTTTTTTTTGCTTTTTTTTATAAGAAAGACCCAAAAGGTAATTACCCCGTTTAAGCGGACAGAGAAGCAGAAGCAGCAGCGGTGGCAAAAGCAATCTTTTGTGCTAATGACTATCTTTTAGAGACGCCAACAAAAAAAAAAGACGGGTAGCCACAGACTGACAAACGATCAGACAGTTGCAGACCCCCAACCCTGGTGCAAGCAAAGCCAAAGGCCAAATAATTTTCAACCAACGAAAAAAAAATATTTTTTTTCTAGCAAAGTATTAGGAAAATGTACCAACTGGTAAACTTGTTAACACGGAACAGACCACCGATTGAAGTATAAGCTGCGTGTGGATCACAGACTATGCAGCAGTTGCAGCATCTGGCAACTGCCTCAGCTAGTTGTAAAGTAATTGTAATAAGAATTGCGCAATTTGCGTCAGTCACTTAACTCCAAGAGCTAAGGCTAAGGCGAAGGCTGCCAACTGCCAACCGCCGGCTGCTGGATCATTTGCAGTTGCAGGTTCGATTGGGTCTGGCGTGGCTGGTAAAGTGTGGAAAAGTCACAGCCCGTTTTGTAAATGGTGGGCTGCCAACCAACCTGACGGCCTCTTCTGCCCGGTAGGCGTTTTGTCAATCGACAGACCGATCGACAGGCGACGGTACAGATGACAAGCCGCCTAGGCTAATGAAAAAGATAAACAACTGGATCACACAACCACTACAACAACAACTGCAGTTTAAAGAGAAAAAAAAAACACACACACACAGGTTGGCCCCAAGTGTTGTTGGGGCTTCTATCGCATACATTAGATAGCACATGTCCATCCACAAGTCGACGTCGGCATCGGCATCGGCATCGGCATCTTTAGAGCCACTCTCTCGTTATAATCACAGCGCGTAACGTAAACACAATTTTTGAGTGGCTTCTCCATGTGAAAAACGCATTGCTATAGGCCAGAAGACGACCACAACTGACCAGAACAGTGAGTAATAGAAGTCATTGTACCCATTAATCAATATCGATATTTCTAGAAAGCATTAGTGATGATAGTTTTATAAATATGAAAACTATATTGATTATCTTTTTTATTTTTATTTTATTTTTGATTTATTTATATCGGAAATTTTAAACTAACAAAGTCAAGAGTAATTGACTTAAATGCCACCCGGAAGACACACGAAAATTAAAACACAAAAAAATTCTTTATGTCAGCTTATTACTTTCGGGTTGTAAATAAATAAAATGACGACTTTGTTTTTAAAAATATTAACTATTAATTTTATAGAGTAAGAATATGTGTGTTTTTTAATATAATTTATATGATTTTAATAACGCTTTCACTAAGTTTGATGCAAGTGTAATTAGTATTTTTTATTTTTGTTGAAGAAACTGTTTGTAAACAGATGAAAAATGTTTAAATGCATTTTTTGAATTGAATTCTTATTTTTCTTATCCTTCCACATCGTAACCTATTTACCTATTTTCTAAGGTGTCAATTTAGTTGCGACTATCACTGTTGAGCGATCAGCTGGCGCCTGTGGGTTTTAAGTTGGCATATTAATCAATTATATGCGTCAACATAAACGGGGATCACACATACGCCACGTTTGACCAGAAGGGAACAGAGTCAAGCGATGGCTCAGCGCTGGATATCGCTTTGCATGCGCTTTCGACTTAAAGAGCGAACCAAAATAAAAGCAACACGTTTTCGAGCTGTTAGGTGTCATAGTCTGGGCCGCAAACATAAATCATTTGGCTGGCGAGTGAGTGTCTCTGGTTTATGAACCTGCCTCGACTAATGGCCGGGCCCGTGCTATGCAAGCTGACGGCATCGCTGCACTTGAACTTTTGACTGCCCCACTCTCAGACATCATACCCAAATGGGCGAAGCCCAGGGCCAGACTTAGGGAGTTGTTGTTTCTGTTTGTTATTTGTTGTTATTGTTGTTGTTGTTGTTGTGGCTAGTTCTTCTTTTGTTTGTCTGTTTGTTTGTTTATGTATGGTTTTCAGCGTCTTTCCTCATTTAGAGCGACCACGGTGGAACTTTTTGCCTTGTTCCCATTGTCCAAATATTTGTTTTTTTTTCTATGCCCTGTGCAGAGCAGCATGACGCTGCTGGTTTTAAGGTCGAGTTCTGAGGCTTCTTATAGTTTCATTTTGCCCCTCAAACCAAAGGCAATATAATTAATATGGATTTAGTTGTATGCCTGCCCGGTTGTTTCGTTGTTTGGGTATTCTTGAGCATGCAGTGGTCCCAGCTTGATTGGCCCATCACAGCTATTTATTCATGGCGATGTATTGTAAATAAGTAACTTCATTTTTAATAACATAACGGTCGCACCTGTTTCAATGGATGGAAAATTAAAGGCCCCTAAAAGAAAGGGCCTCATTTCAATGGTAAAAAATAATTCGAGATCAAAATCAATCATGATCTTTAACTGCGGAAACAGTCAACACGTGCGTCCAAATCATTCACAGGCCAAATGAATAGAAAAAAATTCAAAACAAAAAAAAAACAAAAACTTTGTATACGGATCCCAGCAAATGTCTCCATCGTCATCTTAACTGTCTCTCAGATCTGAAATGCCGGCCACTTGACAGTTAAAAAGCTGTGCGCTAAGTAAAATAAAAATCGTGCGGCAATCACTTTTCATTATTGAATGCTCCAAAAAAAAAATTGAACAATGAGTCTCGAGCTCTATTCGTGAGTATGACAATTTGACAGATTGAAAGTGAAAATCTTCAAAATAAACATCTTTAAATGCTTGTAATGAACAGTCCGACCTGGGAGATGGTATTGTTGTTAATTTGCATGAAATGCACGTTGCTTGCTGGTGGTGCTCACAGTTCCAAGCTCGAAGCTCAAGCACGCCCCAAGCATTCGCTTACCCATTACCCATTACCCAGTTCCAGTTTTAGTGGGTCAATCAGCATTCACTTGTCTCATTTCAGTCAGTCAGTCCGTCAATTGGATCGGGCCCACGGCTAAGAGAGCCACATTTAAAACACTTTACCAACCTTCTGCCAAACTTGACCAGCAACTGATTTTTTTATGGCTTTTATTGCATGGGAGTAAAACCATTTGAGTTAAATGCATTCTAAACGATTAGACTATAAATAGGTATTTGGACTATGTCACATTAAATCAAAGGCGTCATAACAAACAAGTCGGCAAATGAATGCAAATAATTATTAGCTTGCTGCTAAGCGTTTGAAATTGATAATAACAAAGATACAGTTAAGAAATCGTATGTGGCTATATAGGAGTAATAATTCATTCATTCGTTTAAGAAAACAGGTAATCATAGCTTCTCTGTGTGGTCATATTAATTATAGTATGTAGTTATGCAGCCGGCTGCAAGTACAAATGTGATGTCATTGTATGTCAATGGCCTGGCCTGAAAGATGACACAGCAAACAACACAACAAAATAACAACAATAGAAGAAAGTTGTTATTAAAATACTTGCTTATAATTCTCAGAGCTGCACACTCCTTAAATTGCTTTTTGTATTATTATGCGACTGACCTGCAAACATGAAAAATAAACACAACCAAATTTTGTTTTGAGTGTATAAGCTTATTTATTACAGCCTGGATTTATATCACATATTATTTCGCATTAGTTAATATCTAATTAAGTATTATGTTACGTTGAACCCATTACTGCTTTATTTAAAAGTTTTCTTACATGTACATTTACTTTTTATTTTCGTGTCTGCTCATCAAATGTTATGCCGATTTCTTAAAGGTTATTTCTCAACGCGCACAGATCATAAGAATTTATAATTTATAAAAAGTTAGTAGCACTCTATTGCTTATCAATTTTGAGAACTATCACCGACTATGCAGCTATCTAGTTATATTACTTTCTAATTCTAATGAATATAACAAAAAAGAACTTCTCCGCAGCTATTTACATAATTTTGCATATTAATTCAGTTGGACTTTCGGTACACAATCATTCTTGAGTGTTCACACTGTTTCTAACGAAAATACACACCAAACTTTTCATGATATAACAGTGTACAGTTATATCCAAGGTCTTTCACATAGATTTGTGTAATTTCATAATTTTCTTAACGAAAATGTTGACGCATTTAACCAATTTTGAGCTAAACGTATGGCAAACAAATTTTGATAAATGGAATAATGGGTTCATAAATTATATAATAAGCCAAGGATGGTCACAGTTGTTGGCTGAGCTGCAATAAGATTCGCCAAAAGTAAACAACGCAAAAACACTGTGTCTGAATATGACTAAAAAACGTACGTTTTACGCACAAGTGAATTGGAATTGTGTTTTACGAGCGCGCGCCTTGATTGCAATCGTCGTGGGGGGGAGAACGGTAATCGTAATGGGAAGGGGAAGGGGTTGAGTTGCGGGAGCCACAGTGCAACAATTATTCTGCTCGATGACTTTCGCTAATAAAACGACAAACCGACAGACAGAAGACAGCGAGACGCAGTGCGAGAGACACATACACAAACAGTGAGTGACAAAAGGCAGCCTACCTGCAACTGGTAAATGACACCAACACAACTCCAGGTTTTATTAACGTAATACCCAGATAATCGCTGCACACATACACACATGCACATACCACACGGCTCTCGGTTGCACATACGGTCATGCTGACGTGTGTGCAATAACTTATAAGCAATTTTGTTGCAAAATATTGACGCGGTCGTCGTACGTTGATACAAAGTTATTTGCGAATTAGAATACCACATTGCGTATACGCAGCATTTTCTAACTTTAAAGCGATGCACTTAATTCAAGCCATATTCCGAAATTATTGTATATAAATTACTTGTGAAATTCAAATAATCCTCAGCAATTATGAAGTTGTTATTGCTTTTCAAATACATTCATGCTTATAGACATAGTATCTAATCGGCCTATTAAGATTTATGCTTTGCATAAACTAGAATCCCGTTTTAGAAAGTTATGTTATACAAATTATTGACAATGAATTAGAATTAAAATATAGTCATTTCGGTTGTAATTAAGAAGTTTTCTTTGTGAAAAATTAATTCCAATTTAAGTAAAAAATTGTTCTCTTAACTTGTACTATTTAACATAAAGATCCAACTACCATTTCCACAATAAACTTTTAAGTAAAGTTGGAATCATAGCTTTATAAAATCAAATTATTAATTTGAATAGGAAAGTATTTAGATTTTTTGGTTTGTTACTTACTAGACTCTCAATTAAGTGTAGAACTGCCAGCCATAAATGTCTGTAATTGGATCGTTGCACAGAATTACAGTTGAATGTCTATTAAGACTTTTTCTTAGCCGTTTTAATACAATCTGGATTTCACTAGTTGAATAGAACAAAGACCTGTTGTTTTAGCTTATCAAATTTGATTTTCTCTGGCTGCCATTTTGGTCACTGACATTGTTTGCACGCACTCGCACTCTTCTGTGCCACTCTTCACAATTTTCGTTAATTATATTTTTCGATCTGCACACTTTCCAACGTTTTCATGGTTAGTAAAACACCGTGTCGGTCGATAACTGCGTGCTTAATCCAGTAATGGCAATCAAATTTTTGTTTTCAATTTTGATTTAATTGATTTTCACTCTTATTTTTTCGAATGCAATAAACTTTTATAAATATTTGTGGGCGAGTTTATGGGGCAATAACTTTACAATCACGCCAACATTTTATTTATAAAAAAAAAAACACTTTTCTTAGCTCGGTCTTAATTATTTTCTTTTTATAACTTTATGCTTATCCAGCGATTTCTTTCTTTCTGGAGATGCGATATTTGCTTTTATTTTATTGCACAATTTTAATTTACGTTTGAAGTTTTCCTTTTTTTTTATAGTTTTTCACTTTTCCACCAAAGGTTAGTCAGGCTGAAGTTTCCCCTTTCTCTGTTGAATTTCTACAAAAAAATATAATTATATACGTTATAAGCAAGACAGCCATAAATATAAAATAAAAAATAATGTTGGTAAATTTATGCAAAAACAAATATAAATTTTTAGTTTAGGGTGTAGCCGATAAAACATTGCTTGACCCTATTTGGTGCTGACGTTTTTTGTATTTGAGGTGCTACCACATAAACTAAATGGCCAAAAACTTACGGCTATTAAAATTCAAGCTGCCAAAATGGTAGAAGAATGTAGAAAATCAAGATGTGCAGATGATAAAAATTGATGTTTATCTTGTTGGAAATGGAAATATGATACGCATTTACCGGTTGGCAAAATAAATTAAAATGGCTCAAAGCCAGAGCAAAAAATTTATGGCTAGATAATTAATCGGTAAACTTATGATAAGAAAGTGACTTCTACAAATTATACAAAAAGTATTAACTAAAAATAAATATCACTTGGTATTTCTAAATTACATTTATTGTCAATTATAGGCTCACTATTTAGACTGATTTTTGTGGGGCAAACATCTATTTCCTCTTAGCTATTATTTTTCCAGAGAGTCTTCTCCTATCTGTGCGACTTGCCTGGCCAAGCTAAACAAATCATTCCATAGCCACAACAGACTTGCAATTCCAGCAGCAACAGCCAACCACAAGTACCACAGATACAATTTCCATGTGACGCTTCCAGTGGCTGCTGCTCATTAAACGTACATTTGCACTTCTTTCGTTTTGCATACAGCGAGTACTTGTCAACAATTAACAATTAACTGGCTCAGCTGCTGCTGCCGCTGTTGCTCTGGCTGTGGCTGTAAGTGCTGCAAGTTTGTTTTCTAAGTCTTTTGTTTGGCTTATGTGCCAAAGTGCTGCCAATTTTTATTGCCAACTTATCGCTTCATCCTGTCTGCGACTCTCTATCTGCACTGTGGTGTCGTGTGTGGTGGTTGTTCCCACTAAATGTGCTGCTATTCAAATGTTGTCGCTGTTGTACTTCACTTAATGAGAACCGTTAGCCAGTCCCCAAGTTGATTTTCGCAACGCATTCAAAGAACAAACATCAAACTGTGGTGGCTGCCACTGGAAGTCTTAGTCTTGGTCTTAGCTTTAGCGTAAGCCTTTGCTTTGTTGTGTTTTGGTGCGGAGCGCTATCAAAACTAATTTATATGCAAATGCAGTTCAAGTAGCAGCAGCAAAAGACTTCGTCGTCGCCGTCGTCGTCGTCGTCGTCGCCGTCGTCGAGTGCAACGTGAAAACTCACAGTAAACTATTCAATAAACAGACTCAAAGAGACTGAGAACTGAGAACAACTTTGGACTCGGCGACACTGGACAGAAAAGCTTTTAAGTGGCATTCTTATTCTCTCTGTTGCAAAATCTCTCAAACAACTTGTGCTTGTGGCACAGGCACCAGCAGCAGCAGCAGCAGCCGCTGCACCAACACCAATGTAACATGATTTACCGTAGAGAACAACAAAGAAATTAATTAACTGCACATGTATGAGTGTGAGCAAAATGTATGTGTGTGTGTGTGTGAGTGTGTTGGTACATGTCTGTGTGAGTGCATTAGCTTTGCAGTTAAATGCTTTACGAGTAACTCGCCAGCATCTGACCGCAGCAGCAGCAGCAGCAGCAACAACAACAGCAGCAGCAGCAGCAACAGCAGCAGCAGCACATAGAGCAACAGCAACAACACCAGCAACAACACCAGCATCGATGCCCAGTGCAAGCAAGCGTTTGCATTTGACAGTCAGGAGCAGGCTTGGGCAGCACAAGTTGCAGCGCGCTGAAAAACTTGCTGAAGCTGAAGCAGTCACCACAATACGAGTACGAGTATTAACTCACTTTTGCCAGCGTTTTTGTTATTTTTATACCCTCACAGTGGGTACTATAATGTTATACTCCAGTTTGTGCCGCATTTGCTATTTCATCCACATCGGCCCCCATATCAGATAAAGCCGCAAATTGCTCAGTTCCTTTTTTTTTTTAAATTTAGATGTCTGAAATTTGAGCCCGTCTGCTAGTGAATATAAGCTTCGGCGTGATGTTCTTACTTGTTTTTGCTGTATGTTTTTGTCATGCCAAGGCGACGGCGTCGCCCAATGTTAACAAGTGCCAAGTTGAGTGCAGTGTGCAGCTTTGTGCCGCAAATGTGAACTAATTAGTGCGCATGTCGCTGACAGAGTTATCGGCATGCAAAATGCAACAAAACTTGTGCAGGTCATTCGCCTGGCCAGCTTTGGCAGCCAGCTAGTCAGATAGTCAGATAGTCAACTAGACAGCTAGACAGCAGACAGAAAGACTCATGGACAGTTAGCTAGTCAGTCTTGTATTGCTGTTATCCTTTTTGTCAGCTTTCACGCACAACGCGGCGACTGATAAATTTCTTAATTAGTAGTTGCTTCAGTAGATTCAGTTGCTTCAGTTGCTCCAGTTGCTAATTGCCAGGCAGCCAGTGTTAATTTCAAAATATCAACGCGTGCCGACGCTGCCTGCAACATGTTGCAACGCGTTGACAGCGAATGCAATTTGAACTTGATGGCCGGCAACGTGACACGCATATTAAGCAGCCAAGAAACGCAGACAGTTAGCAGAGCTGGGCTCCGGTTTTTTTTTTCTTTTTTTTCGTAATATAGACGGCACTTTAAATACGCATAAAGCGGCGGCACATGCGCAATTAGTCGTGATTGAGTCGCAAGTTTATTTAACCGGCGAAAAGCAAAAGGCAATTCAACAACAACAAGAATGCAAACAACAACAACAACATATACTACAGATAACAACGAAATTACCTAAAAAGCGTGGAAAACTCTCACTTTTACTAACTCAGTTGGACGAATGAATTTTCTGTTTCTGTTTTTTTTTTTTCTTATTTTTACACCAATTTTGGTAACGTATGATCGATGTTGGCTGATTATGAGGCATTAAATTTTATCGATAGATTTTATTTCAGAAATTTATGCGTCTCTTAGATTGATTGCGATTAGCGCCTTGGCAACGTCTGTTGCCGGAGGAGCATTTGTGATAAGTGTTGTACAATTTAGGCACCTTTCAGAAATCAATAATCAGCAGGCCGATGGCAATAAAGTTGCGTTTGAAAATGCGACGACACGTCGAACGGGCAAAAGGCTACAGCAAAATAAATCAGCAGGCTCGCAACCGAAACGGTAATAAAAATTTCAAATCCGCAACCGTATCCGAACCCGATCCGCACTCGTGCGCTGTGTAAACCAAACTGCGGCCGGCAGAGCAGCAGCCAGCGCATAAAACTGCGCCACTTGCCGACTTTGGCAGATGCCCAAAGAGAGTTGGAGCCGACTGGCGGCTAAAGAGAGAGGCCAGCGAAGCGAGTGAGCGAGTGCGATTGGCCAAAGAGAGATTTATGACGGACAAGTTTGTGCCTTAAGTCTTTTGTTGAACAGCTGATTGGAAGCCCCCGAGTTAGCCGCAACAGCAACAGCAACAGCAGCAGAAGCAGTAACAACAACTACAACATCTCTTTGCTCTTTACTTGCACATTGATAAGTGTACGGAGTGGAGTGTATGTGCGAGTGTATAAATGTTTACGGTTTGGCGACCTCGACCCCCCAGGCGTGTGATATCTGTGTATATAAATTTTAGCAACTTTTCTTTTGGTTTGGCCGCGTTCCCTGGCCGTTGTTGTCACTGTTGTTCACTGGTCAGATATTTTGCAAGCACGCTTCGTGTGGGTGATTCATGTATGACTGAGACTGCGTCTGCGTCTGCGTCTGCGTCTGCGTCTATGCCTGAGTCTGAGTGTGAGACTCAGTCTAGAGACTGAGACTGAGACTCCAATTGAGGCCTGAGTCGAACGATTATTTAATCTCCATATTAACGCAAGCCGTATTTGGTCTGTGTGCGGTTTCTTTATTGACTCACTATATTTTTTTTTGAAAGTGGGTCAGTGTTAAAGATTTATTTTTTTCGAATTTATTTTTGTGGGAGTTTTCTTATGAGTTATCAGAGTAACGGTTATATAATATTGGTTTGCACTGAGTGCAGTCTATTGTACTTTTCATACGAACTTAATGAATCAAAATTTGTGGGTTAACATCTCTAGTTTATGAGTGAACCATTTGCATTATAATATTGGAAAAATGATGTGATACATTCAAATTTTTCACTGTGTATAATAAGTCGAAAATTCTTAATAATAGAAAACTGATCGCAGGGGAGCTCTTTTGATGAACGATCACTGATCTCTGAGAATTGATAGTTCGAACAGTCAATACGCCATTAGTAATGATAGCCGCTGTGATCAAATGACGGTCACTATAACCCGATCGATTTATCATAAACCAGATACTAGACACGTACACATATTAAAATAAATAGTCACACATTTGTAAATCGTTTAACGATAAACGAGCAGTTCATTGAACCGATAAACTTAAAGAACTGCGCTTGGGTATTTGTACAAACACTGCAGGTGTTAATGAATGTGAATATTGTATGCAGTAAAATATTCATGCCTGGCTGCACTGACTGATAGATGGCATTCCCAATGGGATCTGGCCAGGCAGTTCACTAACAAGATACTCAACACCGATCCCAGATTACTTCTGTGTTACTCCGACATATATTTACCAAATGATCATTTAACACTGTCAGTGGATATTTTATGTAGGTGCATATATATATATTTGTCCTGAAGAATGTTCAAGTGGTTCATATTCTCATTGTGGGAAAGAGAGTGTAACTATACCTAAATAGAACATGTATTGGCTATAAAAATTAAAAATATTTTTTTACAACTACAACGGCATATATATTTATTTTCTTCTGGCTGTAGGCTGAACTACGAGCAAAAATGGCTTAACAATCAACATTGCTCTGAGGGCGTGCAATAAAATAGAACAAGAAGTTTTAATTTGAAATCGACTAACACCGTTCACAAAATCGACTTAAGGGCACGTGCACGATTTCACATTCAAAATTTCATGAGGAGATTTCGGTAGTCAAGTAATAGAGGCTGTTAGCCAAACTGCATACGTAAAAAAAATTAAAGAACTGGGATTTAACTAAAATAGTATTTTTCTGCTCCTTGTTTGTAGTAAAAAACATAGAAGAATTGTTTTCACTTGTACATATAAATCATATGGTTTGGTAATAATACGAACTATTTTATATGAATCATCTGCGAGCGTTTTTCTAATTAAAATGTGCATAACTAATGTTTGCATCCTCAGTATGTTATTTGTAGATAATCAGCACAAAGTCTTATTAAAATTTAAAAAACCAAATAAAAGTGTTTATTAAACGCTCTGCATGAGATTTGTTGTTATGTTCACGCCAATCAGTTTAGCATAAACTTTCAAACTGAAATAGCCAATAAACACCACCCTACTGACCCATATATCATCGAAGCTCAGCTCTCGGGCAATAGGTCCCAAAGTCCAAGCCCAAAATCAGAGATAAGTCAAAGTCAAAGCGGACAGTTAAGCCGGACCAGGCCCAGTCCAAGCTCGAGTCGATATAAATTTGATTAATCGTTTACACGTGAATCAAATCGAAGACGAAAAATAAGTTAATTCAAATCACCAGCATGCATTGGAGAATGAAGTTTCAGCCAACAACATATTAGTAATTATGCTGTGGCTGATTGGGCATGCCTCATGGCACTAACCGGGCCCGATCCTGTTGTCAATGTCAACTCTGCGCAGCTGATTGACATTTGCATAATATTGTGCGGGCCTAGTCAAAGTGAAAGTTGATGCGAGATTAATAGGTCGCAATTTGTCATATGCCTTCACACGGATGTCTTCTTGGAGTGGCCTACTCTGCTTGCCTGCTCTCTTTGCGTGCACATCATGTCATTTTCATTCATTGTTAGTGTCTGCTGTCCACAATGCCAATAGGAGCGCGTCAAATGACATGTGCGAACTCAATCGATTACCATTTAAGTAGGAAGTGTGCGAGTGAGTTTGTGTCTTAAGTCTTTCGTATATCGTTTCGCACTTTGGCGCACACAAGCGGAAATCTAGCAGCCAGCCCACGCAGCCCACCAGCAATTTAATACACACATACCTAACAGATATAAATACGTGGCTGAAAAACCTTTGGAATGTGGCAATTAATTAATCCAGGGAGAAGCAAAGCAGCAAAGTGGCTGAAACATTCAACGGCAGCTGTCAAAGAATTTTTTCATTTGTTCCAAGTTAACTTGAAGGTTACCGCACAGCCACTACCACTGAGTTGAGTTGGCAGCGTGACGGGGGTGGTGGTGGTGGTGGCGATAGCGATTCACTGGAATCCAAACATTGCATGCATCAAATGACCGTAATTATTAAGTACAAAGTGAAGAAAAAGTACTACTAATACTACTACAGCGATGCTGGGCCACAGGCCAGGGCCTGCGATGGGCCCTGTCTTTATTTAATAGTTGTGTAAGTATTTTTCACAGCAATATTGAATTTTCCACATACATATGACATGGGTCAGTAACCTAAAAATGAAAATAACACCTTGCCTTCTGCTTTGCCATAAATGCGAACGGAATGGAGCAACGATGAGCCATGAGCCATGAGCCAAACCAGAAACTAAACCGACCAGGCGACCAAGCAACCAAGCAACCAACTGTCGACCAACGACCGAACCGACCCCCCTGTGTTTGCTAACATTTCAAGTCCATATCTATATCTAAGCATGTGTATGAGTCGACGTCAACATCAACAAGAAGACGAGAGAGAACCTGTATGAAAGACAAGACGTTTGCAAAGATCACTAGAAAATTTGTTAAACCGCAAAAGAAAATGTTGAAAACACGAAGCCCAAACCGCAGAGAAATGTGGCGAAAAATAAACGCACTTCTACGCAAGCGGAATGTAAATTAAAACAATACTCAAATGTTTTTATAAACTCTGACAGCGCCTAATGGTCAAAGGCATACGGAGTCCCAAAAAAAAAAAAAAAAAAAAAAAAAACACACAGCCAACAACAATACTAATAACAATGAAGGGGGGCATCGACACCCAGCTACAAGACGGTCACAGTCACTTAACAATTCGCATTATGATATAATAAACATTGCTGACGAAAACTCACAGAACCACACAAACGCAAAGAAAGAAGATCAAATGCGGTCATAAACCTGGTAACAAGTCAACTCGGTAGTGGTTTGGCATGCGTGTTACGAAATAGCGAGCGATATCTTAGGAGAAAAATCGAGCAGCAACAGCTTGAGGTTGTTCGTAGATTAATTTCGAGTGACAAATTATACATGAAACATAACGGCAGTGTAATATTTATGTGAGGATCCCCACACCCTACTGCACCACCAGCACAATCTCAACCACCATCAGACATGCGTAGCGATAAGTTTTTTTAGGAATGACTCTGCTCATGAGCCGGTGTGTGTTTGAGCCAAAGTTTCTGGCCGATGCGGCAGTTGACAGCTAAAATTGAGATTAATTGTGTTAAATTAAGTGAGTGAGAAATTACAAAATTATTGCAACGTTGCAGTTAGAAACTGCAATCAGTTGAATCAGCCTCAACCACACAACGCTACCTTCCTTCTTGGATCTGAAGGCCCGTTGCTGTCGCCCTGTCGCCCTGTCGCCCTGTCGCTCTTTGACTTGAATGTACCTACAAATTGTCTTGGGCTGTTTTGACAGCTAATGCTCGTTTTGTTGCCAACCCACCAACCCGCCAACCCACCAGCCCCCAGCACCAAAAGGTGCCAACCACAAATTACAGGTGTATGTGACTGAAGGCTGCGAAGGATGCACTGCTGTGATAGCATTGGCATAGCACGTAAATTGCTGAAGGCTGTTGATTTGCTAAAGTGCACTTAGCTCTCCACAATCACACACTTAAATGTGCTGAGAAAGTTCTTTATTTATAACAATAGTTTATTTTAGTTAAAGTTGAATCTTTTACTTAGGTTTTATCTCTTTTATCTGTTTTTGTTATTAAAAAATAAGTTTTACTTTATGTAATTAATTAAGCTGTAAATATTCTTTATGTAATTAATTTATTTATATTAAAATAAACTTCTATTAAATATTTAATAGATGGCAATGCAATTTTAAACAATTTGTATATTAAGAACAAACAAAACAACAATAATTGTCATACTCTTAAAGATCAAAATTATCCAGAATTGCACAAATATATATCCTTATGGGCTGCTCTGCAGCAGTGGCTTTTAAGTACAGTCAAGATATAGTTATTACATTGCCTTCAATCAGCGTCAGTTGCCCGACTGCCAAAGTTTTGAAGAGCTAACACCCAAAAGCCCCGAAGGTGACACATCAAAAAAAAAAAAAAGAGTTGGCCAGTATTGAAGAGCCGCATACCAGAGCTGCGAACCTTCGAATCTAACATATGTATATTTGAAAGGGCGTTGCCCAATAGTCAGTGGCAGTTGGAAGTTGCAACATTTGGCTACAGGCCCCCTTGCCAATGGAACGAACCACAAGAACGTCAAAAGCTGTTACAAATTGTGCAATTGGTTTGGGTAATACTAATGCTGTAGCGCTCAAAATTTTTCTCTCTCTATATATAGTTTCTAGACCTCGACAAGTGTGTGAGTGTGTGTGAGTGTGTGTTAGTGTGGGTATGTGCTCGTCAGGCCGCCACCAGCAGTGCAGACGTGCCAAAGAGGAATATAACAAACTAAAATGGTATACGACCACTGCAACCTGTTTAAGCCAACAGTCCAAGCTGCAGCTCCAGCCACACTTTACAGTTTGATTTCTCACGAGGCAGCCGCAGCAGCAACAGCAGCAACAGCAGCAACAGCAGCATCAGCAACTGCAGCAGCAGCAGTAAAAGCCGCAGGACCGTTACTTACTTACATCTAGTTCCGCACTTCAAGTTCAAGTCAGACATGTGGCTTGCCGTGGCAGGGAACGGCAGCAGTCCCATTCAGAGTCCCAGTGCCAGCTTAGCTTTACATATTTGAATAGGGATTTTGTTTTCACTTCTGCCTGGGTCGCATTCAAGTCACAAGGTCAGTGGTGTCACGGTCTGAGCCGCTGATTAAGCCATTGCGTCCGTGAGTTAGAAAGCGAATTATGCAAAATAATCAAACATATGTATATAAATACTTATACTTGTACTTTCTTTAAATACATATAAGTATTATATACATCATAAGTAATTGTATTTAAATATAAAATATCTCCTTCTTTAACTGCTTAAATTCACCTTTTAAAGGTCTTGGTTTGCCAGCAGATGATGAAGCGCTGCCAACCAGTTTTTGTGGTCAAGTAAAAATATTTGAAAATATTTCGCTAATGCGAGAGTCCCATTCCAATATGATGATAGTGATAATGATGATGGTGATGACACAATAATGAGTTCTAGTTTCTGTTGAAGTCGACAGATATTGCCAACCCATGTAATTGTCGGCATTGCATTTGTCAAACGTTTTTCTCATTTACACCCTTCCCTCCCACCCCCAACGTACAGAATGGCTGACGCAGTGCAGCAATTAAAAACAGATTCTCGTGTCAGTGCGTGGCCCTGGCTATTGCTCTGGACTTCAACTGGGAATAGTAGTAGTCGGAGTCGAAGTCGGAGCAGCTTGGGGGACAGGGATTGATGCTGTGATTGAACTGCACTTTGCGACCAGGCAAACCAACCGAGCGACCGACCGCAGTGCGTGGAACCTGTTTACTTGTCTATATTAGATATGAAGCAACGATAAGTGGAGCGCTCTGATGCCTTTGGAGAGCTGTGCAGAGATTTGCAGCAGCATCAGTACCAACAGCAGTAGCTACATCAGCAGTGCCAGCACAGCACAACCAGCAGCTGAGATCGTCAATACAAACATGGCAAAGATATCAGCGACAAGCTGACATTCTCTAATAATTGGCAAGTGACATTCCTTCGCGCTTTGAATTTACAGAATTTATGGTCAAAGGCACTCCACTGAGTGGTTATACTGTATCCAGCACAGTGCCGCCATACCCTACCCTATATATCGACATCCTCTCACCCAATTCTTTGTTTGATGCACATCCGCTTTGGCTGCCACTACAAATCCATTACTCCAAATTGTTTGGCTGCTGTATGCAAGTTTATTGTTATTATTAACTGACTAATCCCACAACTTTCTGGGGACCATGCCATGGACTGCTGCATCTTATCTCAACGCACGCTTGTTTGGCAGTTGTTAGCTTTTTATGTGGCGCCGCCAGCATGAACATCTTTATAAAAATGATGTCCATGTTAGTCTCATCTGCGGTAATTAGCCGAGAGAAATTCAACACTAGCATGTGGGTCTATTCTCCAAATAGAGTTTTCCTTGGCGGTATCATAAGTGCTCAATTGGGCAATGGATAACTATCTAAAGAGAAAGAGTTAATATCCACTTTTGTCCGCTCTATGAGGAGTTTCCAGATCATTATTAAGGCTCGTAATTCGATTGGACAATGTTTTATAATTAAAAAAAAAAAACTTTCACAATGGCTCATTAATTTTCTCAGACAGGTGGCAAAAATATATTTGGAAAATCATATGGTATAAATTGAGACCAAAATGCCGTTGAATTAAATCTGAATTAACAGAGCATGCTAATTTGAGAAACTGTCTACGAGAATAAAAATATAATATCATTTAGAACTGGACACAACTGGACACTTAACTGAAACTGTGAGAATCTTAATAACATTGGCCGAAAAAGAAACATTTTTTACTGCTCCGTTGCACATGTGGAAGGCAAACAATAAAAAATGCGTAATTAAAGTTAATAGCATTTCATCAATTTCCATCTATTTTTATTACAAAGGCCGCTCTGCCCATGGGCAGGAATGCCTGTATGAGTTGGTAGTGATAATTGTAGTCATTTTACATCTGCCATCTGATATTTGGTTGGAAACATACTTAGCAATCACCTGTGCTGACCTGCCGCCTGGCAACGACCAACAGCAAACAGCTTTATTAAAATAAGCCGAAGCTTAAGGATCTGTCTGGTGCGTGGTCCCATTTCGCGCGCTCCAAATCTAACAACTTCAGTTGACCCAATGCTAAGCAGCTATAACTTGGACAATGGCCTAAAGCAGTTTAGCAGTTTCGTCGTCGTCGTCGTCGTCGTCGTGGTTGCCGTTCTTGTTGTTGTCTTTGTTGCGTTGCCGTCTTAGCTGCGCTATAAAAAAAAGGGTGGAACAAGTCTTGAGACATGTTACTCCATACTATGCCAGCGAGGCAGCAATGAAGTGAGGCAAAATGTGCTAGGCTGCCTGCTGTTGGCCATGTCCAACTCGGACTTCGATTCCAAGTCCCCGTCCGAGACCAAGTCCAGCACTTGAACTTGTTCCGCGAAACGTGTTTGGCCTCCGAAAATGCAGAAAAAAAGCTAAACAAATAGAAAAGAAAGAAAACGAAGAAACAAAAACAAACGCGAACAGCAATTTCTGCTGACTTGCCTTGCCTTGGCGACTGGTTACGACCAGGTGAACAGGCGACCTGACACTGGCAGCGGTTCTGCTTGTACTTGCCAAACGTTTTTGAATATGATTACCAACAGACAGGCAGACAGACACACACACACACACACACACACACACACACACATACGAGTCAAGGCATGTTGGCCCAGAGTCAACAATCGAGCCCCATAACCAGCCTCCAAGTGTGGCCACAAATCGAATTGCTTTTAATTAATAGCAAACAACTTTGTCGTCTTGCAGCCAATGGCCGATTCACTCCGGCAACCATGCAACAGGTGAGCCTAATTTGGGTGGCGCCCCACGGATACGCCCTTTTCAAAAGCCCCCAAACATATCGTTGTGTCTCAACTGTATCAGCCTCAGCCTTGTTAGCCCAAAGTGCAGTTAGACTCGGATACACTCTTCCTCCTTTTTTTGTCTCTTTCTTTGCCACTTTTTGCATAATTTTAATTTGTGGCATAACTTGTTTCGTAATTGAGAATTACATTAATTTAGCAGCAAGTGCGTGCGTGCAGAACTAGTCCGGTGCCACAAGCTCGAGTCCGGCTTTCGATCCGGCTATTGAGTCATTTGAGGAAAAGCGGCAATAAATTGACCAAGATAAGCAAACGTATACCAATATTTATACCACTTTGTGCTGGCAACTGCCGTTGTTAGCCTTCTGCTGCCTGTCGAATACTTCTCTAATGATCGAGACGTTGATAGCTGGCCGCAAACATATCTATCTTTTATTGCACGCAATTTCCTACCGCCTGAATTCATTCTGCAAATAATTTTGCATTCCGCATAGAGAAACATTTTTAGTGGACGCTGCCGGCAGCGCAGTCGCCACGCTCCCAAAGATAATCAGTGGGTAGGCAAATAGGTAGCAGCAGCATTAAAACACGCTACCACGAACGCAATATGTAGACCTGGCCAAAGGACCGCAGCCAAATCTATCTGTGTTGTTGCACAGTGGCATTAGCATAAATAATCAGAATTTGCAAATTGCATGTAATTATTGTAATCGAACTGGAATTGCTGGCATTGCCTTCCATCTAAATCAAATATTCCTCTAAGTGTCTGTCTGTCACCTGCGTCAAAGTTGATTTGTTGACAAATTTTTGAAATAGTTGATTGTCAGCAATGAGCAAATTATACAATTCGATAAGCTTTGATGCCACTTAAAAAGAAACACCTTAAAAGGTTTGCCTATATAAAAATATATTTTTGTTCTCTTTATACATTTTTAAACTAATAAAATATTAACGCATTACCGATTCAAGAAGCTTTCTGTTTCCTGTTTCAGAAATGGTTCTCTTGATTCCACAACTTAAAACTAATATTTCACCCAAAGCTATAAAAATGGATTACATTACAAATTCTTCAATATAATTTATAACTGAAGGATAATCGAATAGCATATTTGTACACAATGCAATCAAAGACCTCTCCATCAAATTCAGAGTTCCGAACTTCTTTGAATTTAATACTCCTAGCAAGGATTTTAAAATGTCAAATACAAGTTTAAATAAAAATTCAATGTCAATTGAATTGCAAATATTTGCATTGTAATCACTTAGTAACACTAGAAATAATAATAAAAAAAAAGAATCATAACGAGACATGAACAAATCATCTTGTGGGCAACACAAGTAAAAATATAAGTATTTAAGTGCAGCTGATTAGTTGGAAAAACACAGTGATCTTAACTAGTTGAACTTCCTGTGAAGTGGTTACAGAGAAAAGGCAGACACAATCACACACACACACACACACACATACACAGTCCTCATCGAAGAGCGTATACATATTTCGATATGGGCCAATTGATTTCATTGCTAATGATTGCTAACGGTTTTCCAGACACTTGCAACGTTTGCTGCGGAAATCAGTGGTTACCAAGCAACGCCCGATTCTCATGCCAACACTGCTAACTGCCACAGGTGCAGCGTGCAAGACTGCGACTCGGCCAGCTTCGTATTGACGCACAGCTCTTGGCCAGCTAGTTGACCAGTTTTCTACATGGCTGGCTCTGATCATGTACTTCTACTTGTGTTGGCTTTTTATCTGGCCAACGATTTGGCGCACGTTTGTGTGTGGTTTGTTCGATAGTTGCCTGATTGATAGTGCATTTCGCTTATTGTCAGTGAGTGTCTTATCGCATCAATTGCAATTTGTTACACACTTTGGCTATAGGCAAATCATCTACCCATAAAACAGATGAGTAGAGAGAGAGAGAAACAGAGACGGGGAGTGTTTTGGCAATCTAACTTTACTACCTAAATATAATGTGAATAAGCAGTTTCCGTTCTGATCTGTTCTGGTCATTCGATGACTCTGGAAATGACCCTAAGTCGGCAAACTTAATCGTTTAAGCTGAAACGCTTTGATTGATTTACATACACGGCACAAATGCGGGCTTGTTTTGAATGCATACCTCACTCATATATATTTATACAATTAAAAGGCACTTTCATTTGATGATTCCTCACATCTGTATAATTACCCTATTAGACTCAATTAACTGTAAATTAAAGAAAATGCTCGATTACATTATGGCTGCACTTAATGTCGCGTGTGATAATGGACCAAAACCAGAAAGACTGAAACTAAAAATGAGAATGAGAAATGAGAAATTAACCCAAGCGAAGAAGACGACGACGACGACGGAGACAGAGACGGAGACGATAACGATGCATGGAGACAAGCACGACAAGATCAACTCTTGAAGTATAAACAGGCAAGTCGAATTAGAGCGGGAAAATGTGTACGAAAAAGATAAAAAGCAGAGAATTAAGTAACAAGGCACTTAACGTTTACACTTAACAAGCCGACTTGCCGTCTTGGCCATAAACACGACGCTGCCCAAAGACTGCGACTGCGACTTCGAATGCGACTGCGACTGCGACTTGGACTTGGAGTTTGGGTCTGAAATGCCATTAAGTGTCATTGCTCATTCCTGCAAAAGATTGATATCAAACTTTAAATATGCGTACCCAGCAAGCAGAGTGGCAGAGAACAAGAACTAAATAAAAAGCAACACCACCAAAACTAAAACCAACAGCCCCAAGCCCCAAGTCCCAAGTCCCGAATCCCCAATCCCATGTCCCGATCTTCACTATGTTTGTACATACCACAAACAAACTGATGATGTTCTCGAAACGTGGATGGAACTGTAAATCAATGAGCAAGTGGCAACTTGTAATGCGGTCAGGCTCGTTAGCTAATCACATTACGGAATAGCACACTTCCGTTACCGTAACCGTTACCGTTACACACTGCAAGACACAGAGTCACCGGGAGCGTATTATCCTGGCAGATCCTTATTCTGTTGCTCTCTGGCTTTGCTCGCACGGTTTGCCCGATCGCACTTGTGCTAGACGAGATCTTGACAAAACTAACTCGATCAGAATTGATCAAACGCATTTCAACTGAAATCATGTGTCGGACGCCGGCTCTGCCGACGCCATCAAAACAGCAGCGATCCGCACTGCATCCCAACTCCCAACTCACTCACAATGCAGTGCAGAAATTGATGGCACCAGTTGGCCGCACCAAGCAATGCGCTACAAAAAATGCTCACCAGTATTAATAATTCGGTCTGTTAATAAATAGAAAGCGACTCTGTTGCATTCCCAAATGGGCTGATACCAAATGCTAAGTGGTTTTTGGCCATAGATCAATCAGTAATGGCAAAAGAAAGTCGCACATGTAGCACCCGATGCTTAGGAGCCTACTATATTACAAACCGAAGATAACTTTTGTTAATGGTCTAAAACACTAACGTGGGAAAAATTTATCTTTTCATTCAAGCTAAGACACAAACTGTCTTTAACATCTATATAAATGGAATATAAATGATAAATTAAAAGTAATTTTTTTTGAACATTAGAAAATTAATTTGTCATTCAATCTTTATTAGCTAAGCTGTCAGATAAATTTAACTTATAAATTTAAACAGATAATATTATATGTACTACAAGCTATAATAAAAATTCATTTTCAATTAATCATACAAAGATTAAAAACATATACTAGCAAATAAGCAGTCAAAATGTACTGTGCTAATTTTTATAGTAAGGGAAAGAGATTAAATTAAAATTTCAGATAAACTTTAGTTATTATGTCAACAATTTGTATTTTAATTTATAGTCCCTACAGCCCACATTTTAGCCATGTAGCGCATTATAAATGTGAAAAATCTTTTCACAGCAGCGACTTCGATGCCGGACATCGACGTCGACGCCACCGTTCAGCTCGTTTTGCTGCTTCTCATTTTGTGCATGGCTGGAGCAACAGTACAATCAAGTTTCCACCAATGTGAATTAAATAGTTATCCAAAAGAGAGGCGACAGAGAGCTGGCCAAAGCCGCAGCAGCAGCAGCAGCAGCCGCAGCAGTAGAAGCAGAAGCAGAAGCAGAAGCAGAAGCAGAATCGGCAGCCGCAGAACGCAAGAAATCCCAGACGTAGACCACAAAGTAATGGAAATATTGAGAATTCCTTGGCAGTTGTGGCAGTGGCTCTGCTGACTGTGACTGTGACTGGGAATCGGAGTCGGAGTCGGAGTCGGAGATGGGGACTGGCACCAGCACTGCGACTAGCACCGGCGCAGTTACTCAAAACGACCATTAGAAACGAACATTAGCAGAAAGAGCTGCAGCAATAACAACGACGATGGCGAAAAAAAAAAAAAAAAAACTAACGAACCTTGACAATTAAGTTTGCGCCACACTGCCAAACCCAATTGGAATTCAATGTGCATGCAACGCCGGCAGCAGCCGCAAACGTTGATGACGTTGATGATGATGCTCCCCATTCCCACTCCCAACCCTCAATCGTAACCTCATTATTAGCTGGCCATACTGATAATGATGTTGGTTAAGATATCGCCATATACTCACACACACACACACACACACACACATTTATATATATATAGACACAGACTCGTCTCGCGCAGTTGTCGCTTGCTAATTCTCCAACAAATGTTTGTTTATTGTTGTTGCTTTTGCTGTTGCTGTTGCTGTTGCTTTTGCTGTTGCTGTTGCAGCGTCTACATGTGTTGGTACAAATCGATGCGACGCAAACATTGACTGCAGCGTGCAGCAGTCTCCGCGCAGCACGTTCGAAAGTCGCGTGTTGATGCGCCAAGTGGAAAAATCTCGTTAAAGGTCGTGTCACAAATTCTACCCCATTGCCAGCAGCAACAGGCAACAGCAACAATGCCGCACAATGCAACATGCATCAGTGGCGAAAACCAAAAAATGCAAACTCGTGCCGATGCTAACACAATAAATTTTCTTTATCTGGCCGCAATGGCAACAATCTATGGCTAAACCATAGACACCCATAGCTATCTAAGCTGCGTAGCTGGGTGGCCACCAGTCGCTGCACCAGCTCCGTTGCAAGTGGTAGCCGAAGCAATCAAAATACATTTGTCGCATGCTATAGTCGCTGAATTAAGTTCGGTTTTTTTTTTAAACTCTCTACGATTTATGAACTCACAGTTTTGATGGATGTGAAAGGCGGAATTATAATTATTTAACAGTTATGCAAACATTGCAACGCTGATGACACATCGATTAGAATATGTATCTTAATGAAAAGCTAATCAAAAGCAGAAAGTGGAATAGAAAGTAGCGACCAATTGTCCCACTTAATTTATACACATAACTTTAAATTATTTTTATATGTTATTAATAAGTTTATCGCTCATTTTTTGGGGAAGCATTACAGAGTTAATTTAAAAATTTTTATAAATAGTTTTCACAAACTGAATAATCGAACATCAAAGGACAAATTTTAAAAAAATAAAGGACCGATCGAGAAACAATTTTACAAATTCTAAAGCTTAAAAAATCCACAGTTATATTTCCCAAAATGGTACTTTGAGTTTTTTTTTATTTAGAGTTTTATTCGTATTCAGTCAACGGCTAATTATGTGAAATCTTCCTGAACCTGCATCTTGTCGCAGCTGTTATCTCAGTCCATGTCCCCTCTTTCCACCTACAGTCAGAGGCTTCGGACAGACCGGCATGCGTGACCCCAATACACGAAATTGAGGAGTGACAGTGAGAGGGGGGACGGAAAAGAAGGAGAAGTGAAAAGTGGCACAGGTTGTAAAGGGCAAAGTGGCGAGAATGAGGATGTGTGCTTGTGGATTTGTGGGTTGCGATAAGCGATCACAAAATGAGGGATAACTGGTCAGTTAATGAATGGGTTCGCAATAATTGATGATACTAAATTGAGCAAATGGTCAAACCCGAAATAAAGAAAGAAAGTCCACAAGGGAGTGCAACAGAGGCTACAATTGATGCTGCTGCTGCTGCTGCTGCTGTCGTTGCTGCTACTACGGCAGCAGTTGCTGCTGCTGTTACTGCTGCTGCTGCTGTTGGTGATACCCAAATCTTAAGTGATATTTTACATCAACCTTTCTCCCGAGCCTCAAAAGCGGACCCGTCGGCCGTTAAGCTACATACATTAAATTCCAATGCGAACGTGGCTGTAGCAACGGCCTTTTAATCAAGCACATTTCGAGCAAGTGATTTTATTTCATTTGTTTGTTGTTGTTGTTGTAGTTGTAGTTGTTGTTTTTGCTGTTGTTGGTGTGGCTTTTTGCTGCCTTTTGTGCATTTTTGCTCGCTGACCAATTTAACCGCCTGAGCACAAAATTTCACCGCAAGATCATCGCACTTTGCACGCAACCCAAACAGTCAAAAAAAAAATTAACTTATACTCAAACTCAAACTATAATAAAAAAAAAACAACAAAAGAAAAATAAAACAGTAAACCGTAAACCCCAAAAACAAAAGACGTTCCTGAGCTACCTTCCAAAGTTGGACATGGGGCATGTTTATGTTTATGTATGAGTTTACTTACATTTTGGGCCAAACACAAATAAAACAAAAAGAAAAATGAGAACTAACAGTTAGCTGGCAGGCGTGCTGCATTTCAAAAATTGGTGCAACGCTGCAGTGCGTCTCTGAGTGGCACTCGCATGCTCCAATTATTTGGGCAGTCCTGTCATTGGTTATATCATTCCAGCTGGGTTGAATGCACCCTCGAGCATTTGAAAAGCGCTTCTCATTAGCCTCAGACTTTGATGCTAATACATTAGTGAGACGTTGAAATCATCTCCATCATAATACACACAAACCAAAGACACACCTGAATGATGAAATGATTGCATGTGGCAAAAGGCACACTTAGGCAAAACCAACATCAATATATCCAAATTAAATGCCGACAGTCAAACACCTGAGCAGCGAAGTAGAGACGGAGACGGAGATGGGGGGTTTGCATGAATTTGAGCAAAAGCCTTAAAATTTAATTAAAAACAATTATTTAAAAATGAAATTTAATTAAATGCAATGTTGCATGAGTCGGCCGCACCTCCATTGTTGTTGTTTTTGTTTTTTGCTTGCCGCTGTTATTGTAACGGTGGCTCTTCACGGGGCATCCACACTTCTTCGACTACAACTCACGGGTGGTAAAACTCGTCGTATGCATATTTTCTGTCCGCCGTCCAGTTATCCGATTATATCGGTGTTGTTATTGTTCGCTTTGAAATTCAATATGCTCTGTGGCCTATATAATAGTATGGGAATGTGGAACTCTTCTCTTGGCTATGGGATGTGCTCATGTTCTGCTCCGTTGCAAGTCGCATGCCGGTAGCTGGTTGCAAGTGTTTTTTTTTTTTGCTAATTTAATTTTATAGTTGGATAAGTGTATTATTAGCTAATTAGTTTAAATCGGAGTAATAAGCTGTCGGTTCAAGCACTTAAAGTCTCACCATGTGTTATAAGTAGATTTGCATTTCCCAAAGAGTACTAAATATATTTAATTATATCGAACAATATTTACCATTAAAAATTATAGTTCCATTTTATAAATTTTATGCAAAATACATATTTAAACTGACTGCTAAATATCACACGCTGCTTTATGAAACAAATCAGTTTTGCAGGTACCTTTACCAAAACACTGAATTTTTTTGTGCAACGTGTTGGCAATGAAGAAATTAACATGTTGCCACAAAACTATAGTTATGTATGCCCCGAAACTGGCAACAAGCAGCAAACAGCAAAAAATGCGAACATCCCACGGGCAGTGAGCAATGCATTTAAGAAATGCGTAAAGAATTTGTTGAGAACAAGGAAATGTTTACTTTGGGCAGTTAAAATGCCGGGTCCGAGTCCAAAGTGACCGCTGCCCAAATAATTGGGGGCCAGAGAAAGAAAGAAGGGCCGAATGTTGGCAAATGCCAATGTTGCTGTATTGGCCGTATGCTGTACGCATAAATTTAGCCTTAATTGGCTTTAATATTATGTTGTCAGTAAAAACCGAAATCAGCAAACGCCAATCAAAAGCAACAACCACGAGGACAATCAGGATGGGAATCTGCATCGGGACACGACAATGGGCAGAGACAGGAGTAGGGACAAGGGTTAGCAAGTTGCCAAATGTGGCACGTTTTCGAATGTAGCGGTGTTGGGCTTAATCAGCGGTTTCCACGCAATTGCCAAAAAAATACAAAAACCCAAAATAAAACAAAAAAAAAAGGAACAAAATATGTGAAAGCAAAGAGCAGACCCTTCCATAAGCCATAAGATGAATGCGATTGTGGCCGAGCTCTGAAATATTTCGGACCAGCTCTGACTGGTCACTCATGGTACACAGAACCATGTCAATGAGCCCAGAGACCTTCAGGGGCTTTTTGGCGCATTAGCGGCTAGGCCGAGAGCCGGGTTTGTTTTCAAGTCTGTCTTCTGGTTCAATGCCACCCAATGCGACGTGCAATAAAAACAAACTGCCAAATTTACAACAAAAAAAAACACACAACAACAAAATAAACAAAACGAAAAAATTACGAAACGTTTACAAAGCAATTACCAACACTGCTCGTGTTTCAAAAGACATCCAACTTAGCAATATGTGTACTGAGGTCTACAATGTAAATCCTTATTTTAGAGATGGACTTGTGAAAACTATTATATTATTCATAATTCCATTCATATCTTTTTAATTATGATGAATTTATTGTAATTGTATATAGAAAATATTTATTCTGTAACTTTTTAAGTATGGAACTAATTTACCTAGCAAATTCCTGGAAGAGAATTCTAAAGAAAAACGTCCAAATAAGTTGTAAAAAATGGTCTCAGTTGACGAAAAGAAATTATTATTATTATTATGACTAAAACATTTTAAGAGTTCGTCTAAAATTTATCGATACGATATTTTTGAAAAAATGGGTCTGTCTCGTCTCTAGGACTGTCAAAACATGGTTGTAGCAGCTCGCAAATTAGCTATATGTATGACCATGACTGTGGATGCGTCTAGTCTGGGCTATGTAGTGGTAACATCAAAAGTTCATTATACGCGCCCGCGAATCGTGACATTGCATAATGGACGCTGCAACTGACTGGCTGGACATGCAAGGCGCCGCCATGATCGCGCCAGTGTGCTGTATATATAAATGTATCTATATAAATATATTGCGGTACTGCCACACCTACATGGGAAGCGCAGATCTTTAAAAAGGTAGACACCAGACCAACGAAATTGATTCTTTACCTAACGGATCCATCCGCACACATCTCTGGTAGCAGGCAGCTCATCAGCTGCAGCATCCGCATCGTCAGCAAATCAGGCAAGCCAGGCAAACAGGCAGTCAGCTACGGCTACCTCACATATTGGACATGGTCACGGTCACATATGCCTTCCAGTTGCCCAAATCCGTCACAGACTGCATCATGTTTCAACACTGTCCAGTCTGCAATTAGAAACCTGGCAAATGTACCCTCTTATCGTTGCACACTTTTTCTCATTTTTTAAAGGTGTGTTTACCGTTTTATTTTATTTCTTTTTTTTGTGGCACAGCAGCAGCCAGCAGAGTCTCGACTCGACAGCCAAAACTTTCAACCCATTCCGTTTCGTACCACTGCAGCGCCTTGTCGGCCAAATGTTTTAGTTTCAACAAACGAAGACAAAAAAAAAAATCAAATAAAATAAAAATGTGTACGGGCATTTTTTTCTTTTTTAGGTTATCGCACGGAGCAGACTCGTCTAACTACATACATACACATACGTATGACTCCTACATGGCTCGCTTTTTGTCATACTTATAATAAAGGCGTTTCGTTCTATGTCCAACGACTATATTTGGCCAGTGTTCCTACTGTTGCTGTTGGCGCATTGTTGGCCAAGCCGCAAGTTGGTCAGCAGCCTCGGCCCAAATGGGAGTAGTGCCACAAGCAGTTGTAATTGTTGACCCGTTTTCATGCCACATGGTCTGCAGCATGGAGCGAACGGGCACACTGGCAAGTGGCGTTGACATGTGCAGCCAGGCTTATCCGCCAGTTGTAAACCATATCCATATCATATCCATATCCAAATACATATTCGAAATTGTGCCCAGGGTTAAAAAATGTTAGCTGGAGCGAAGTGAATGCTTTAGATTATCAAAAGCTGCTACCGAACGAGAAAATGCTTAATGTTTACTATAATAAAGCAATCAATTGGGCTATCAACTACACAGAAGTGCATTAGCATGTAGTTGAAAATATATATATGCTGTGTAGGTCAGTTAGCCAAATAGATTAGGTAAGTAATTGTAGTGGGATAAAGTGGGTATACCAAAAGTATATATAATTATATTTATATATTCCAATAATTTGACTTATCTAAGGAGTGTCTTGATAACTGAGCGCAGGATACACGCACCTGGGTATCTGAACCGAATAACTTTCCCCATTGCCCATAAGGCATACTGAGCACGTTTGTCTTTAGTTCCCACTGATTGGCAATTGGCGGCGTCGAACAACTCAATCAACATCATGTTTCAACCTTAAAAGCTGTAAACAAAATTGCAGCGAAATCTGCCAACAACTAAATACCTCGAAAAAAATAACAAATAATAATTGCCCGGCCAAGTCAACAAATCTCTGTACACCGAAAAGGAGTAACGCAACAATCGCAGACAACAATGCAATAACGTTTAAACGATGAAGATTCAATCCACAGCACAGGGGACGCAGCAGAAGCAGCAGCATCAGCAAACACAACGATCAATCAATCAATCATTTTCACTCAAATGCCGTCTTGTCGGTGTCTTGCCCTATAGATTTCATTATGGGCATAACCATAACCCATAAACACTGAAACGTAAACTGAGAAAGACACTGCAGACGTGTCTTATTCATCAGCTGGCCGGGCTTAGACATGGACTCTCCCTCTCTGTCCAACTGCTGGGCAATTAAATAAACGAAAGTTTTTCATTAAATTCGATTGCAGCGACTACAACAGAGACAGACGACACTGAGACCAATGCTGAGCTTTGGATCAGATGCTGTTGATGTTTTTTGATTATTTTTTTTCCATCTTAAATCGCCCCTCATCGCGCTCTCAAAACAATTCCAATTCATTAGCGACGCTTTTGGGCCTGTTTGTCAAACATACCGGCGTTGTTGGGGATCTAGTCTTGGCCAGACTCTAAGTTTCAACTTGAGACCGGCTCTGGCTCTAGCAACTTTAGCAGCTCTCGGTTTTGGTTTGGGGCGTGCTCTCGTGCTGCTCATAATTTCTGATGGATGTGACGTGCTTTGATGTATTTCACTTTTCAAGCCAGCCAACGGGTTGGGACAGGGTGCGTGACAGCGGGTGCAGTAGGGAGGGGTTGGTGATATGGGGTGTGTGGGGTGTGTGTGTATACTGTTAAGTGCCAGCACATTCGCGTACTAGTCTTTTCTGCCCAGTCGCAGTTCCAGTGTCAGTGCTTTTGTCGCTGTAGTGCTGACCATTTTCTAGTTTTAAGATACATTTTCACATTGCTATAAAGCAAACAGCTTTGAAAAGGTGAAAATAGAAAAATCGTTTCGCAAATGAAAAGCGCGTAGCAAACAAAGAAAACAAGACGCAACTTCACTCGACAAAGGGTACAACGACTTTTATTATTTATATCTATAGATAGTTATGTCTTTCATGGAACTTTCAGGTTTTGCCTGCATTAATCCGACATGAAAGCTCCTCAGTATTTTAAGGGCAGGATAATTCATGTTTAAATTATTAAATTTAATTGAGTCGATAAAATTTCCATAAATTATTAAAAACTTTCTAAGCATATAAATAAATAATAATTATAGAAGAAAATTATAGAAAGAGAAATGATGCTGACTGAATTATAGAAAATGTAATAATATTCAAAAATAATTTAAAATAAACAATAAAATAAACAAATAATAAAAATTTTTATTATTTTATAAATTTAAAAAAAAAACTAGATTTACTAACAGCATTTATAATTCTAATACTTATTGAAAAGATTAATGTGAAGTTATTATTTTTATATTGTTTAACTTGGATTGACAAGAGTATCGCAAGTTCGACTGACATCTAGCTGATAGCTTAGTGTTTGTCATTTTAATTTTTGTCATCAGTCGTAAACCATCGTCGCAGCAGATTTGAAAAGGGAAAGCACTAATCGCACCTCTCCTAGCGCGTCTTTTGAAGGGCCTGCCCTCAAAATGGGCTTGGCCATCAACTTAAGGATGCACATCGTCCGTACTTTGTTTGGGGGACCCAGCCCAAGTCCAAATTACGTTTGCAGTTTGCATTACTTTCGCTTTCGTCATGGCCTTAGCTCTGGTCGCGTTCAATTTATAATTTTATGGTTTTTTGTTGAAGAGGCAAGTGCTAAAAATTAATAGCTTCATGTCACAGATAATATATCCGCTTGGCGTCTCGACACACATTCTGTCTCTCTCTCCTTCTCTATACTTATGTATATATATATATATATATAGACATTTGCACTTTTAAAACATGTGTGTGTGAACATGTCTACATACAATTATTCCTATGCACATATTTACATACATACTGTATGTGTGTGTGTGTGTGTGTGCGTCTTTACACATTTAGCTGTTTGCTCGTTTGGGGAAAGCGGCTGTGGCCTCGAAGATTGTGTTGCAATTAATCATCAGACAAAACGCATTGTTCGCGGGCGCTCACATAGCGCACTCCATGGACACCTTCAAAGCGCGCCCGTCACGCACTCTCCGCGTTGCAGCATGCTCCGCGCTCCATGCCACCTACAGGCTGCTCCCGAATATTTAAGTCGGTCATGTCCGCTGTTCAGCCAAGCTATTTTTTTTTTGTGCCCATGCAACAAAGTTAGCGTTAGTCAAGATACAATTTGCAATACAACCTCAAACAGGCTGGGAGTATGCAACTCACGGGTTTCAAATTCGATATGGGTGTGTCTCTGATAAAGCACAACGTTTAATTTTATAACAAGCATTCTCTCTTCATTTGAATATATAATTCAAGAATGTCAAACCGCAACTAACTTAGTCATGACAAATATATGGTAAACATTCTGATAGCCTCTCATGAAACGGCGTCAGTACTTAATAATACAATACAAAAGAAATTCCATTTCAATTTTTGTATTTGGGTTTATTTAAAGTTGCGAATTTAGTTTCCGATTCTTAGTCCAATTCCAGATTGACACCTTGTATAATATGAATGTTAATCAAATGTTTAACCAAAAACAATAATAAATAAAAAGAAAAAATGAACAATGCTTTTATAACCATCTATCATCAGTTGTTATTCAGCTGCATATTAAATGGTCTTGATTAATATAAAGATGGAAGTAAACACTCCATTAATCAAATTAATTAGTAATGCTAAAATGGATTGATTTATTTAAAAGACTTTAGAAATAAAACTTTATAGACATTGGTGTGACTTTTGGCGCAAATGTTATTAAAGTTGCGTTTTTAATATTTTCGTTTTAAAAACCCCAAGAAACAAATCTTCCATCTTCGTCGCTGTTTTGTTTCCATGTATTGTATGAAATTTTAGTTATATGTAAATTTTATTTATTTATTTTAATTATAATTGTTTTTCACATGGTTACATATGTACATACACATGTATACGATATATATGTATATTGTATATAACCATATATATATATATATATATATATATATTTATATGTTTATGTATGCATGTTGGTATGCGTAAGCGCGTATAAATTAATTATTTAGTACACTATGTAGATCATACATTATCTACATGTTTCTCTTCAGTTTTTGCTTTTGTTTTACAAATGTTTTTTTTTTCTTTTTTCTTTAATAACTTTATTCATCAGCTTAGGGTAATTATTAAAACTGCGAAAACTGCAATGTTTCGCTTATCAAAAATTACGTCTAATCAATTGTTATGTTTCTTGATTTTTTATTTTATAAATTTTATTGTTTTTACAAGACAAAAACAAGTTAGCTTGCTTGACTTGATCTTCGTTTTGACAAAATAATAGTCAAGTTTCAAACCATTTTTTTAGAACACATCGTAGTTTGCAGTACATGGTGTAAAAGTCCAAATTCAAAATTTTTATATAACAACTCATTGAAAACAATAAACATTTACATTTGTTATCTTGTTACTTTTTGTGGTGGTGGCGAGGGGAAATGCTTTGATAGTGGGCACCGTAAGTGGTATATATTATTACATGTTCAAGAGTCCCCATTGGGAGATCTCTCAAGCACAACATAAAGTTATCTTGCTGCTGAATAGGTATTGTTGGTAATGCACTTTACATATTTGTCTCAACTGCAGCTAAACAATTACGATATCTCAATCTTTATTTTGCTACATTATGAATTATGTGTGTGTTACTTTTTTTTTAATTTCTTATTGTTATAATAATTATTATAAAAGCTCGCCGTTTGGCATTGGCAGATGTCGGTTGATTGTTTGGTCAGCTAATTATTTTTCAGTTTTGTTTTTATTTTTGCATAAATTAAACAAAAATTTTCTAGAAACCAAATTTTTAACTCAAAATAAGTATTGTACCTACAAATTTGCATAGTAGAAATCGTTGTGTGGTTGCATTAATAAGCTTTGCTTATGAAAGTTTCCCTATGAGCTGCATTATAGATCTGAAATTGAGGGATGAATACATGGATCTCTATACTGATATTGGCTAGCTAGATTTCTGATCTTTCCATTTCGAATATCGATTCTGTGTGGATGTGTTTTCGTCAATCAACACAAGTTGCCGCGTTAAGCAGTGCGATGTGAGATAAGGCCATGTGCATTTTAACACCCTTGCTCAATGAATATATATGTGTGTGTAGTTGTGCCTAAAGTCTTCCAAGTTATATATGTTAATGGCGTATACCTTGATCTGATCAGTTAAGTTTGACTCAACTCTGCTAATCAAATACTGGACTTGTTATCATCATACATATTATTTAAGCCAAACTCACCTGGCCAGCTTTGTGGCGGCACTTAATGAGTTTTATTCGCTTCGCCGATTCTTTGGCATTTTATATTTAGTTGCAAGCGATTTTTGAATTTCGTTCGTGTTTAAGAAAATATGTTTAATTTGTTTCTTTGTTCTTTATATTTCAATTGATAAGTTTTTGCTTTTCTTGTGTCTTTGTATATAGAAGAGAGATTATATGTTTTATTGTAGATATTGAAATGCCCGAACATGATTTAATTTTATTATATTTTTATTTACATTTTATTCTAATAATTTATTTCGTTTATAAAAATATCAAATTTTGTTTTGCTTTATTTATCTTTCTTTTTTTGTTTCTCTTTAATTTAGGTATTATTCATTTTGGGTGTTTCGTTAGCTGAATTTGATAGGCATTCAGAACACTTCAAGCATAATGCTTTTTAAAATAACTCTGCAAAGCCGAAACTTAAATGACAAACATTTTAGGCATTCATTTAAAATTTTGTTATTTTTGATGTCGAAGTCAAAAATGGAAATTTTTTTTATCTTTTTTAGATCGATTTTTTTTTTTGTATAAATATGTACAAATATTTGTGTAAAAAAGCTTTTGGAGCGCTCTTGTAGTTCAATTAGTTTTGTTTACTGATTTTATTTATTACTATTAGTTTTTGTTGTTGTTGTGTTCTGTTCTTGCATAAAGCACAGCACATCAGAGGCAACTTTACCATTAAATATAACTCGTAACTGTTTTTGTTATTTGCTTCTTTGGAGTATAAATAATGCGTATGTTGTATGTTTTGTGTTCGTGTGTGTTTGTGTGTGTGTGAGTTTGAATGTGTGTTTGTGTTTTATTTCGATTCCTTACTGCACAGTTTAATAAACTTCATGTACCTATATGCTAGAAAAGTGTATTTGTTGGGAAGGTGTTTAAGTGTATTAGTGTGCTGTGTGTGTGTGTTTGTGTGTGTGTATCTGTGAATGTGTTTTTGTGTGTAGCTGTTTACTCATTCACTTAATAAATGTTTTACTTGCATTTAAAAATTAACTAATCACTTTAAACGTTATGCTTAAAATGTATATATAAGTATATAATGTATTATCATAAGTAGTAAACTATTTTATTTATTTTTTTTTCTCTTTATATATCGCTCGTTTAACATGCTCTTATCTTCTCCATGCTCAACTGTGTGTTGTTGTTTGCTTTTGCTGAAGTTGTGAAAAATAAGTTACTATCATTCAATTTGTTATTATTGGTGTAGAAACTTAGCAGTACAAATTTACTTATTTTTGCTCGCAATTTTTCCCATTTATATATAACTAGGTATAATATATATGGGTATAGGTGAATAAGCAGAACATGATGTGTGGTATTTATGTACGTATGTAAGTTTTTTTTTGTTTTTTTTTTTTGTGTGTGTGCTTGTAAATCTTTTAGCTTGTTCTATTGCATCGATGTGAGACTTGTGGAAGTACTTATGTGCGACGAGGTGCCCAATGTAGAGGCCATGTCTCCTTGATAGCTGAACTGTGTATTCAAAAAAGGATATCGGTTAAGATCCCGTATTCAATAAGGATGGGCAACATTGCTAAAGCTTACCTGCGGGAAAAGCGGCTCTTCGGCTATGGAGCCTAATGGTCCCCTGGGATCTGGCGGCGTCAGTTCGACGCTCTCGCCAGTAAACTCTTCGTCAAAGTATCGTGTGTCTGTGTCTGATGTGACCTGAGGCTTGAACGGCGGCGTTATCTGCAAAGTAAAATATATATTTGCACACATTAAAAAGTTTATTTTTTATTTTTTTTTATAGCTTTCTATTTTACCTTCTTTTGCACCAGATCTGTCCAATTAATACTCGCAAAGAATGGATGCGCTTGTATTTCCTTAACATCATCCTGTCCGCCGCCCAAGCGCTTCCTCGGATCCTTGGCTAAAAGGCCGGATAAGAGACTTTTTGCTTCATCGGTTATATTGCGTGGAAATTTCACATCCTCTACCAATATGAGATTGAAGAGCACATCATGATCCCGATTATAGAAGGGCAGGCGACCGCAGATCTGTTTAATACGTATACATTTAATACATTTAGTACCAAGAAATGAATATAATTCAATTGATTATAAGTAAACCATCTCACCATCTCATACATAACCACACCGGTGCCCCACCAGTCCACCGCGCGTCCATAATCATTATCCTCTAATACTTCAGGCGCTAAATATTCCGGTGTGCCACAAAACGTTTTTGTTGTACGTCCGTAGGTGATGTCCTCCTTGCACAGTCCAAAATCGGCTACCTTTATGTGACCATCTTTGTCCAGCAAAAGATTCTCCAGCTTTAAGTCACGATAAATAATGCCCTGCGAGTGCAGATAGCCCAGTGCCGATATTATTTCGGCGCCATAAAATCGTGTACGCTCCTCGGTAAAGATGCGCTCATGACTTAAATGCCAAAACAGCTCTCCACCATTCACATATTGCATGACAAAACACAAACGATCATTGGTTTGAAATGAATATTTTAGTGACTGCAGAATATATGGACAACAGATGTATTAATATTAAAGTAAGTTGTATATGCGAATATTAATTAATAATTAAATAGTTTAAATAAATAGTTGGAACAGCCGTTGGAATAGTCGTCTCGATGTGCACGATCTTTATTCAAAGTTATAGACTTTGAAATCGTTTTTTTCATACAGACAGATTTGTTTGACATTGACATCTTTTGACATCTTCATCATAAAATTTAATTAATGATTAAATACCAAAAAGAAATTTTACATAAACAAAGTAGTTTCTTCAAGTTAATTTTGGTAGTTGTCATTTCCTAATATAGCAATGAATATTTTATGGGATTCTACTGTTAAAATGAACTAATTGATAACAAAAGTAATTATTATTGTCGTAAAAAGTTTGAAAAACATAAATGACTATGTGGTTTCGTTTAAAGTATTATTACAAATTACATATTTCAGACATTTGAAGTATGTAATAAACAATAACAGTAACTAGACAATAAGAAAATATTAAATCATTACTCACAATAAGGAACGGATGATTTGTTGACTTGAGCACACGGCTTTCGGTTAATGTGTGCGCGACTTCATCCTTTTGTATGATGACCTCCTTTTTGAGAATTTTAATCGCGTACAATCTAGCTGTGGCCTTCTCGCGGCACAGGATCACCTTGCCGAATGTGCCCTTGCCGAGCACCTTGAGGAACTCAAAATTCTCCAGTGTCTGTGAATTAAAAATCAGTTAGCAAAAGTAACTTGCATATTGTTTAAATCTTTAGATAGTTTACATACCACTTTCTTGACACCGCTGCTGTTGCGTGTGGTGCCCTGCACGGAGAACTGTTCGGATAGTTCCACCTCGGCAATGCCGGCCATATCGACATCGCCCATGTCGGTTTGGGCCGATGGCGACATTGCTGTTTCGCCCATTTCGCACAGCCTGTTGGCCACATTACGTATGGCCTCAGTCCAGGCCTGGCGCTCCACTTCCGTATCGACTGCGAATGTGCGCTCAATCACCGTCGTCCATTGCAGGCCGCGTATGATGAATGTGAAGGGCTTTGGCCGATCCACGGCCATTATCTGGCAGCCGCGCACAGTGAAATTGTTGAGCAGCTGCTCCGTCTGTGCATCGGCCGGCCTGCTCCGATAGCCCATCAGTGCCCCATCTGATGAGAGCACAAAGTAGCGTTGGCGCCAGGTCTTGATATGCTCACCACGCTTCTGCAGCCAGCCCTCCTTGACGATATGTGGGCGAGCGGCCACAAAGGGCTCAATGGTGCTTGTGGGCGATGTGCCAGCCGCCGACAGGGACATGATCGCTTCCGTTGCCGTTGCTATTGGAGGCGGAGTGCGGGACAAGTTGTTCTCAAATAGCGTGTCGCTTACTCGAGGCGGTGTCGCGCTGTAGTTATTGTTGTTGTTGTTGGTATTGTTTCTGCTGCTGTTGTTGTTGTTGGTGTTACTGCTGATATTGTTGTTGCTGCAGCGACTGCCAGTGGGCGTAGGCGTGATTGAGGCAGATCTTGTTGCGGCGGTGGCAACCACAGTCGATCTCCTCTGCAGCGCAAATGGTAAGTAATTCGTGTTGAGGCTGTTCCCACTTCCTTGTCCACCAAACAATCCAATTCCGTACACCTCAGTCTGAGTCTATAATGAGGCAACTGTAGGAAAAACAACAAAAAATTTAAAATTAAAAAACGGATTTCTAACATTAAAGCAAATTCCAAATGACTATGTACTGTATACATTTAAATTCTAGAGATATGAGTTCAAATATCCAAGTCTTTTTGAAATATCAAAAATATTTTTAAAAACTCTTGTCATGAAAGTTAAGTTCATTTAGCCCAAATTAACTTGTATTTATTTTAATTTATGAAAAATATAAAATACAAAATAATTCTGGAAATCTCGAAAACAATTAGTTTACCTATTTTTAATATTTTAACACCGTTTGATCGCTATTGTAATTGTTTGTGCTTTATACGAAAACTGAATTGTTCTCTTTAAAAATGCTTTGACAAAGACAATGCTATATTCTGATATTTGAATTAATTTCTGTAAAATGTAAGTATAAGCTAAAGAAATTACAAGATTTCAAAATTCAGCTCAACTCCTAGCATGTATTTGATATATCTCGCATAAGCACATTGCGATTTCCATCTCCAATATACACATATTTACATACATATTCATAGGCATATTATATTATTGTCTTTTGGCATGTTTATGGCAATTGCTCAGCCCTTTATTGTTTTTATTGTCGCTCATGTTATTATTTTTATTGTTGTTGTCGCTTGCGTCAGCAGCTGCAGTCGTAGCAGCTGCAAAACTGCTTAAAATAGGATCGAACGTAAAAAAAAATTATATAAAATCAAAAAAAAGAGCGAGCATTTACGGCATTTCCGTTCGCAAAAGGGCCTGCCGCCCCCCGCCCCACTCCGCTCACTCTCTCTCCCCCTTTCTGTCACTGATCGCCCCACATGTAGAGGCGCCAGCATATTGGCATCGCTGCTGTCGCAATTGTTGCTGTTTTTGAGCTTCAAACTACAAACAAAATTCCCCGCCATGTTACGCAGCCAAAGCGCGAACGGCGGCGATACGAGCAAATTTTCCGCGATTGCATTTACCGCGAAATTAAATCAAAACAAGTCGACGCGGAGCGCGGCTGTTCATGAACTTACACGCACACAAACATATATGCATGTGTACATATTTACGTATGTGTATATGTGTTTGCATGCATGTCTCGCTAGCTGCCGCTGTGTGGCCCGCTAGTTGAGATCGCAGCGAGCGATAAAGGTGCGAGGGGCACGTGTGCATGTGTTGTGTATGAATACGTGCGTGTGTCAGAGAGTGCGCCAAAGATCGCAACTGAAAAAAAGAAAACAACAACATATTCATTTGGAATTTGCGAAAATGTCATCGCTGTGCTGTGGTTGCTCCTGCCGGCTGTACAAATTTTGCTATCTTAAACTGTAAACAAATGTACATAAAATAAAATCGACAAAATACAAGCACACACACACATGAATGTGTGCAAGTATGATTGTCTGCCTGTCTGCATTTCATAGTGCGAGGTCGCGTGTGGGCGGGGACGATGCATGGGTTGAGGATAAGGGGGGATAGGGGAATAACAGGCAATATATATATATATGCATATATATAAATATGTATGTAGACATGTACATACACATATGCGAAGAAGCATCAAGTGATCAGCAGCCATAACAAAAAAGGCTACGCACCGGTTCTACTGCATATAATTGAAAAAAGTTATTCTATTATTTTATGTTTGGCTCTTAAAATTGTCTTGAAATCAACCAAACCTGCACAAGAACCGGCAAACCAAACCGCAGGCAAAAGTTTTTTAAGTTTACAGCCTTGTCAGCAACATGTCTAGACACCAATACAGTTATAAAATGCACATATAGAACACACACGCGTACACATTTGCACTTACATGTACGTAAACACAAACACACACACACAGATAGATTACCATCGAGCGGCGACGAGGACAAGAAAGAAATGAAGGAGAATGCGAAAAGACGAAGACGTTTGTCTGCCTTCCTCTGTAAGCGAGCAGCGAGCGAATGAGCAACAATAACAAAGGCCACAAGGCTCTTAATATTTATTGGAATTTGGTTTAAGCACAAACAGTTGCATTCAACTATTCACCTAGCTAATCAGACAGAAAATACAAAATTTTGCTTTTTGGATTTTTTACTCTTTTTTTCTTTCTTTTTTCGCAAATGTAAAACGCAGACTCTGCTGCTGCTGAATGGTGACGGTGACGGCAGCGACAACTCACGTATGTTGTTTTTGTTTCTCTTGTTTATTTGTGTGTGTTAACAGTGAATGTGTTGTATGAGAGCTTCACTTTATATGGATATGTATTGTGTCTGTGTGTGTCTGTCTGTGTGTTGTGTCTCTGTGTGTATGTTTGTCTGCTGTCTGTTTGTGTGTGTGTGTGTGTGTGGGTATTAAAGAGACACCCAGGCCACACTCAATTGAATACGTATTCGATTGACACAATTGTTGAACTGCTCGCAAGTTTTGTGTTTTTTGTTCGTTCAGTGCGCATAATATAAATATGTTGTGTCAATTACATTTTTCATAAACACACACGCACTCACACTTATTTTTCCATGTAGATGTACCGTTTGGTTTTTACGCTTCACTTTTTTTGACCTCGCGATAGACGGCGTATATTTTGTGGTGGTTTGTCGAAAAATAATGGCGGTCGGTCGACACAACAAATACATCTCTAGGCATATTTTTACTATACTGGCCTGACACTGTATTTAATCCACAAACGCAAGGCCAACAAAAAGTCTAAACATAACATATTTTTCAAGTCAGAGTTTGACTGTATAACTTAGATAAAAATGCTAATAGGAATACTTAAAATTACTTGTTTAAATTATGCGTATAGAGCACAAGGGAATATTAAGCATTGAATATGGGAAGAAACAATAATGAAGCACAATGCAACATGTTTTATTTAATATGAATACGTCTATCGGAGAGATTCCATAATAAAATGTATATTTCCAATCTCAATCCTTTATTGATAGAATGTTATTTTGAAATTTTACAATTTCTTATGGCTATTATGACAGTATATGTACGTTTATTTATGTATATAAAAAACTTATTTAAAAATATTTTAATTTTTTTATATAAATATATCTGTGTATACAAATTAATGAATATGCAAATAAATGAATTTGTATATATGAATATATGTAACTTGATGATATTATTTTACAAGTGAGCACACACTGTGTTTGCAAAGATACTATCGTTATGTTTACATTCGATAGTTAGCGTTATGTATTTAATGGCACATCTCTATACTGCAGTTGTGTACACACTGGCCGATCGGTCGTCGTCGGTACGGTGAAATTTTGTAATTTTTAGAATTTAAACCAATAGCATTTGTTTATGCTAATCACGTAATTGTGCTCATTGTTTAAGTAGCAAAAAGGTAAAGCCTACAATTCGCGTGCCATGTATAAAAGTGACATCGCCGCTTCTGTGCTGCTAACACAGGACAAAACATTGACCTGCTTGCTGTGAGCTGCTCGGCTTATCAAAAGAGACGTAGAAAACGGCAAAAACAAAGGTGTTATTGACTTGGCGAGTGGCTGGCAACTTTCTTTTTTTTGCTTTGCTTTGCTTCTCGCTTGCAGCAAATTCCACATCCACCCTCATTGTCTATTGGTTTTCGGTTTTGTTGTTTGAATAAGCGAATCAGTTTTGTTGCAAATTAATAATAAAACGAGACAAGCATAAACTTAAGAATGTAAAATGTAATCGATACAAATACAAATATAAACACAAACAATACAAATGCAGCTATAATAATAACGGGACCTCAATCATATCATATTTGTGCGTGTGTGTATGTTTGTGTGAAAACAAAACAAAAATTGTATATAATATGGGGAAAAGAAAGCGCATAATTGAATAAATAATAACAAATGGGGGCGAGTCTCAATGTCAAAAGCCAAAGCAAAATGCAAGCCAAACGAATTTCTGCATGCCTCACACGCATTGCTTATGAAGCTTATATTTATATATATACAGACACACAAAAAAACACACATGGAAAAAGAATCGGTTAACTGTTGTGGTTTTGTTGTGTGCGGGTGCATTCGTCTCAGCGTTTCTTTTGCAGAGAACGCAAAAAAAGAAAAGAAAACTGTGAAAACTAACCGCTCAGTAAAACGAGAGCAATGTTGTTGGGTGGGTGGCTTTAGTTGGTGTGTTGCGACAGCGGCAACGGGAGGAGCACTGCAAATCAAATTAGCTACACACAAAAAAAAAACTGCAAAAATATTGGGCACGCCCTTGAACTTGTGCCAACCCCTGAAATCCCCTCTCCCGTACAAGGAATAGAACCGGCTCAAAAACCCGATGTGCGTTTCGTGAACTGTTCAATGAAAATTGTTCAGCATAATTTTGTTTTAACAAATAAATGGCACATAATAAAATTGTAAAAATAATATACCAAGGTACATAATTACCTATTATACAAAAGGGAAGAAACACATATCTGCCAACCCACAGAATAAATAGACAGACATGTTAAATAGTTTTGTGTCACATACATATGTGGGTGCAAATGAGTATGTGTGTATGACAATTCAGAGCTGGGTACAAAGTATATCTTGTCTCTGTTTTTATCTTATAATCTTGGGCTGATTGGAGCTTAAGGTTATAAATGATAAAAAGACATTGATTTGATACAAAACAAAAACAAAATTTTATTCATAGTTCATGTTTTTACTCAGCTGCTTTGTCTCTTATGTGCTCTTTCTTAAATGCACTCTCTCTTATACTCGCTCTCTTAAATTAAATGTCATTGAGCGTGTTTTGAAACAAGGATAGCTGAACTTGGTGGTTATCAAGCTTAAACTTACCACTCCTTTTGTTGTGTATTTACAGTTAGTTTTTTAAGGACTCACACACACACATAACACACACACAAGAACAGAAAATGTTCAACTTTATGAAGAAAAGCGCCGGCGATGAGGAAAAGGAGCGTCGCAAACGCGAAAAGAAACTGCGCAAGGAGGCTAAGGGCAGCAGCAGCGTCGGAGTCACGGGCAGCATGAGCAGCGACGAGCTGCTGCGTTTGGAGGAGGTGCGTCGATCGCTGAAGATACGCGGACGCCGCAAGGAGAAGGAAAAGCTGCCCAGCGGCATTACTGCCGACTATAGCGCCGATTTCTTTGCCGCACTCGATTCAGCCAGCGGCAACAGCAATGGGAATGGCAATGGCAGTGGGAATGGGAATGGCAATGCCCGGCCAGAGCAGGATCGTGGCAATGAGGAAATTGTAGCATCTGTGATGACACACATCGAGAGTCGTGGAACTGCCAACGGTGCCGGCGTCATGGGCGTCAGTCTTAACTACGCTGAGGTGACACATTCACTGCTATCGGGTAGTCTCAAGGTGAGGCGGTCTTTCAACTCAAGTTGCGCCTATAATTAGTAAATCAATTTTTTATTTCTTTTGTTTTGTTTTTGCGTACAGAATCGCTTTCTGCCGCCCGTGCCGCCAAAGCCTCCCAAGCGGGGCATACTTAAGGGCTCGCGGAGCAACATGAGCAACGTGCACGAAGAGATTGTCCTCACCGGCAGCGGCGGAGGCACACCCGAAATGCTGATGCGCAACACCATGCAAAATGAGCAGCTGTTTGAGGGCAACCGTGGCGGTGGCGGAGGCGGCGGCGGCAGCGGTGGCTCCAATTCCAGCCAGCACGGCACCTCGTTCACATCCGTGGAGAGTCTGCGCAGCGATGGCGAGAATGCACCCCAGCAGCGAGCGATGACGCTGCCGGCGAATGCCCGCTATGGAGCACCACAGACGGCCACACAGGCTGCCCATTTGCATGTGCTGACATCGCCGTCGCCGAGTGCGGACAGTCTCACAGATACCACAAACTCCTCGTTTGCCACGCCCCCCTTCTCACTCAGTCCCGTCGGCGAATCGCAGGGTATCGATCAATGGGCTCGCGTGCATGCTTTTGAGGATGTGCTATTGCCGCTACCCCCAGTCAAGCTGGTCCAGTTACCGGCGCCAAGGCAGCTCATCATCAAGCGACAGAAATCCCCGCGCCAGGACTTTGGCTTTAGTTTGCGAAAGGCGATTTGCTTGGATCGCACCGAGTCACTGATGTCGCCCATCTTCCGGCCCGTCATCTTTGCGGAGCCGGGTGCTGGCGGTGGGGCAACGGGTCTGCTGCCGGGCGATCGTTTAATTAAGGTTAATGGCACACCCGTGGGCGACCTGTCGCGTGAGATCATCATCGAGATGATACGGAATAGTGGCGACGCTGTCACCGTTGAGGTTCGTAATGCACTTAGTCACCCAAATGCTAAGAACGGAACACATTTAACACCATTTTTGTCCACTGGCAGGTTCAGCCCGTGGCGGAGCTGGTGGAGCTGAGCAAGCGGTGCATGGCACCTAGCACGGCCACCATCGAGGAGATCGATCATTCCATTAACAACGGCAATTGCAACACTCTGCGCCGCAGCGCCAGCAAACGCTTCAAACGTCAGGTGAGATCGCAGTTCCATTTGCTGATTCTGATTGATCATCATCAATGTCTGCAATACAAAATATACAAAATTAGAGTTGCTTCATTAATCACATCATTTTCGTTGTGTGTAATTAAATGGTATTCCTACTTGTTACCAGGCATCCATCATTATCTATTTTTATATACCCTATCTTATTAGACACCATAAATACGGATGTATTTCAATTAAAATTCGATTACAATCAGGGGAGCATTTGTATTTGTTTAACGAATTTTATATATTGGTATATATCCTACCGTTATTCAGCCTTAAATCCTATAAGTCTATTATTTTTCATTAGAACAAAGGGTGATAAAATAGAGCTAACCAAATTATCTGTACACAGTCTGGTCAATTTGAATTATGGCATCGTTATGTGAAATTTATCTTTTTGAATATATTAAATATATATTTCTTTATTTTAAAAATGTTTTTTCTCTGCCCCCAGGTTAGGTTTTGTTTTTTATATACATACAAGTTTAATATTTTCGTGGTTTGTAGAGAAAAACATGATTTATTTATTTATTAAAATTAACTATAACAGAATGTAAGATCAGTAGAAAATATTACTTCCACTTAGATCCACCCGATACATATATGCAAGGCTACTGAAGGGTCTAAGCAGCAAATGTAAATTCAAATTTAAATAAGTTTGGAATATTATTGTCGGTTTTCAAACTTCGACTGTTTTGTTCCAAATGGTATATTGAGAACCATCAGACTACAGGATAGCTCACAGTCGATTACTTGCAATTGCAGTGTTGATTAAATTGTTGACTTTAGCCCCAGCTAGAAACGTGTTTGACATTTTTCACTCTGTTTATCTTTGGCGAATCTGTTGAGAAATTGTCAGCAGCACCTGAGCGAGCGATCAGTCGGTACAAATTCCAGGCCCAGCCCTTCTTACCAACTCTTAACGTTTTCATTTCCCAATTGGAAATATGTAGTTGCTGTTGCTGTTGTTGCTGTTGTTGTCTGGCTAAGTTCATATAGGCGTCGACATATTTGTGCGCCTTACTCACTTCATTCACCAGACGAAAATAAAACTGATTTGGCAACACTGTGGAAAAACTCGAACTGCATTTTAGTAAACATCATTAACAACAACATGCATGCAGCAGAGAGCTGAATCCCGTCACCCCAACATGCTTCCCACTCCCCATTTGCCAGCGGCAGCACGAAAAGTCGCAGACAAGCAGTGACGGCGACGTCGACGTCAACAGCAGCAGCAGCAGCAGTTGCAGTTGCCGACGCAGCTGTGTGCATTTTTCTACACCCACTTTAGACTGCGACTGCGGCTGCTGCCTACACAAATAGCCACTAACACAGTCGCAGTCACTGTCAGCGTCGCTGCCTCGTCTGCTTGTGTGCGTGCTTTTTTTTCTTCTCTTCTTTTTGTTTTTGTCGAGTTTTGTGTTGTTGTTACTCGCTTCGTAGTCGTTGTCGTTGAAACAGTGCCGTCAGTATGCTGCAAACTTTGCCCAAGTTCGGTACGGAAATTGAAACGCGACACGAGACACCCACTGTGAAATTTCGTTTGCGGGATTACAGCAGCCACTAAGGCAACCACAACATCAACAACAAACAGCAATCAACAACCAACAACAACAACAGCAGTGACTTCGAACAATTCTTTGTCATTCAAGCTGAGCTTTAATAGTTAATTCATAACTCGCGTTCGTGACTCGAGTCTTGCATTTCAGTCAATCAATCAATCGGCGATCGCACGATGATTGGCCATTTTCAGCCAATTCAATTGTCTCTAATGTCAAAGCGCTAAGTGCTTAAACTGACACAACCACAAACAAACACACACACACAGACAGACAGACTTACCAAGAGTGTGTGTTGAGACTAACGTTTCCAAGGCTTTGGGCGCGCTCCAGTTTCTCACTTCAACTTCCCGTTTCGCATTGTGCGTCTCTCTCTCTCTCTCTCTCTGGACTGGTCATGCTCCAAGTGCCTTCTGGCTGGCCATGACAATTGTTTGCCTTTGGCTTAGATCTAACTAGCCAGGTGATCACATAACAAGCACACACTTACACACACACACAGAAGTGCTGTTTTTCTCTTCTGTTTATCATGTTTCTCAAGCCAAAGAGCTTTGAGCAAACGCTGCGCGGTGGAATTGTGCCCGCTGTGCCCGCCGCACCGGGCTCTGGTCTGAATCCGTCGTTTCATCGGGGCTGCACGGGCAAGGCGCATGCCTGCGGCACGCACAAGTCACTGAAGGTGGCAACGCCAGCCAAGTCGAAGGCCACGCCTAAGGCGCAGCGCAAAAATAGCATTAGCTCCGAGACGATCAGTGAAAGCGGCTCCGAGAACTCCAGCAGCTGGCCATCAGCAACGCAGACAATAGCTGCTGCTGCTGCGCCAGTGGCGCCACCGAAGCCGCCGCGTCTCGCTGCCACAAACAAGCAAGCGACACCCAAGGAATCAACTCCTATTGCCACATTTAGTCTGGAGCGCAACTCCATGCGTTCGCGCAGCTTTCGGCACAATGGCAAGATCAGCACAACAACAACAGCAACTGCAACAACAGCAACTGCTGCAGCAACATCAACAGCTGCAACAGCAACAACAACCACATCAATTCGTCCGCCCTGGAATAGCTCGGCGGTGGCTGCATCCAAGTTTGCGACAGTTGCCCCATTGTCGCCAGTGGCCAACATACGCAGCTCGTTTCGACGACGACGCGATGCCCAAAATGCCGCTGCCCAGCACTGGCCGGCCATCTGGGCCAATGCGCTCGCATGCAACTACAAAAACTATGATGCAAGCGTGAGGCAAAAGGTGCGCATTACATATCCCATACACTATACAACAAAACTGAAAACGAACACTACACGTTGCTAGCCAAATAATACTGAAACCCAGACAAAATTTCTTGGCTTACTACCCAATATGGGGTTGAGAGGTATGCAGAAAAGCTCTTAGCTCCAATGTGAAAAATACATCTGATAGCTATTTAAAAACTCAAAATATTAATCATCTTTTTGATTATTAATTAAAAATGATTTATATTTGGAACTATATTATGAATCATATTCAGGGCTTAGTTGTGGTAATGGAAAATATTAATCATCTGTTGAATTATTAATTCAAACATATCTCCATATAGATCAGTAATCATGAATTACTTCATTCGGTCTTAATTGGAATTATTACTTGATTTAAGTAGTAAAATTTGATAAATTATAAACTCAGAACAGATTTTAATTGATAAAAATATTCATACTTAATCTAATCGGCTTATACATTTTTGGATATGGTATTAAATTTAATTAATCATTTGAATGATTTGCATATAGAGATCAATTCACAAACTTTAAAAATCAATAGATCAATGAACGTACTTGGTTTTCAAAAATTAAGTAATGTATATTTTCCAAGCAATCTATTTTATATATTTATTTATCAGCTTTTATAATCTTATACCATATAAACTGAATTAAATTTTAAGTTTAATCTATATTTGTTTTGCATTTTGTGTGAACAAATAGTCACACAAAAAGTTCTGTTCAATATTTCAATATGTTTTAAAATGACGCATTTGTCATTTGTGCTGGGAACGTGACTCCAATTCTACCCTTGAATTAATTTATTTTTAGACTTTTTCCTGTTGATTATTTTCATGTCGTTTTATTTTTCTATATTGAGATTTGCTTGTCGTCTAGTGTTGAAAAACTTTCTAGCCCTTTATAAGTCGAACGATGAATGGATCGATAGATCATCGAACCATGACCCAATGTACGAATTAGCTGCTGGCTATTTTATTATGCTCTTGCTGCTTGCGCCTGGGTTGGGAATAGAGCAGGGACTGGGACTGGGACTGGCAATGAATGCGACTGGAACGGAGCAACAGGGGGACAGGGAGTGGAATGGGGACGGCGGTGCGTGGGCAAATGCGCTGCTCATAATTTACGATATGGTCGTCTTGTCGCTGCATTTATGGTTTTATGGCTCACTACGCCGACGCTGGACGTCGCCGCGATGGCCCGTCGAGCGGAAGTATTCGTTTACTACTTTGTCCGCCTTGTTGTTGAATTTCTCTCCCTCTCTCTCTCTCTATCCGTTTCTCTCTTTCTCTGTCCCTAAACGTTTGTTTTAGATATGAAATGTTAACAAACATTGAGTTGCATTTGGTAAACCTTAGCATGAACTTAATTGGCGGCCTGCTCCTCTGTTGTTCTGCCTTGTCTCGTTTTTCGCGCTCTTTGCTCTTCGTCTCATATCTCCTGTTGCCCTACACATGTTAATTAGCTGGTTCTGTCTGCACATTCCTTGTCTAATTTGTATATTTCATCAACTTAAACGGTGGCGGGTTCATTAACCCACTGTTGCCGCCGCAACGATCGGCGACTGCAGCTATTGATTGACAGTGGACAGACGCTTGTCAGTTCACTTTGTTTAGAAATCTATCTATATTCGTATGAATTTGTATGTGTATGTTTGTATGTATGTACAATGGATATATTTACAAACACACTCGAAGTGGTTTGTTAAAAAAAAAGAAGAAAAACTATTTTCATAGAGCTTGAAGAGATTATGTCGAACGCTGCTGAAGTAGTCTATAATCTCAGAGGGAATGTCAGAATTAGCCAATAACATTTTTAAACGTGTATTGGCTTAATTATATATTGGCTGGGTTGAACATTTCTGTTCGTGGCTTGTAAATATTTGGGAACTTCATTCAATATTAATATTTCAACTTCCTTTTAGATTTTTTAAAAATAATAAATATATTAAAATAAATGCCTGCTAATCATTTTTGAAATAAAGATTTAACAAAAGGAAGATATACTTAAAAATGAAAGCCTACTAGTTAATTGTCTTATTGAAATAAACTCCGACTATTCTGATGCAACTATTTAAATTGTTTATTATCGTTTATGTTTACTGTAAGGCAAAATGTTGCTGTTCCCTAAAATTGTTTATACTCGCTGTCTTCGCAAACATCATTAAATTTAATTCGAATTGAATCAAATATTTTGAAATCCCATTTTCTTTCCTCTGTTATTAACTTGCAGCAATCTGTATTGCAATAATTGATTGCAGGTTGCAACACATTTGCCTAGATAATTCAAACAAAGTGTTTAAGTTCTCGATTTGAATGAAACTCGACGTTTGTTTCCTGTTTGAAGGCGTTCAATCGCTTTATAGTTCTAGGGGCGGCATCCATTGCGGAACCATTAACAGTGCATAACTGAAAATGACTCTAATTAGGGGCTATTGAACCTTGCACAATATTTTCATAATTACGCCACAGACAACAGCAACAACAACAGCAACATCAACAGCAACATCGGCAACAGAATTTGTGGCTTCAAGTTAATGCAAAGTTGTATTTCTGACAGGCGTCGCTTGCGGGGGGTGGACGGGACTGGTACTACGGGCGTGTGTGTGTCTGCTGAGGAGATGCTGTGGCAGATGCATAGATAGGAGCCCACTAAATGTAAAATGCCATTTATAGCCACAAATGTGAACTGAACGTGTTGCCGGTGACGACGACGTTGGCGCGTTGCATAACGCAGCCGCGCATCCACAAAGAGGCAGCCACTGTAGCATCCACACAGATCATGTCTAGCCCACTAGCATTTGCACGGGTATGGCAATGGGATTGGGCATAGGATTGCGCATGGGGTATTGGGAAAGGGAATGGGACAGGGACAGGGACTGGCAATGGGTCTTTCCCTCTGTATATCTCTCTAAGTGCTGGCAGTCGACGTGTCTACGCAACTAATTAGGATTTAGAAACATCAAATTTAGAAGTGCACCAAAATAAAACTAAAATAAAAATGAAAAAAAAAGGAAAAGACGCAGTGACGCTGCGTGGTGGTGAACTGAACTGTACTGAAGTACTATGTATATATAATATATGGAATAAATGCGTGAAAATGTGTGCGCCCAAAAATAAATGCAGAAAAAAGATCACTTGAAGTTTCCGCTCAACAATATGTTGACCCCAATTTTGGATTTTTTCTTAATATCTGTACAGTAAACGCTCGCAAATCGGTACAGTAGCAAAATTAAGAAAATGTGTAAAGCATTTATGATTGCCGCTTAGAATCAGATGTGTTCTGCTCCCATTTTCGTTATCGTAAAATTTTTGCGATTTTATTTTCAGCTCAAAAATGTAAAAGACTTGCAATTTGCATTACATGAAAGAATTATTTTGTAAACACAAATTTAATGACGCTTTTTCGAAAATATAATAAAATTAAGTTACGATTGTTTATTGTTTGTGACCTGCTTTTATAATTTAATTATGTTCTCGGTATATCTAAAAAAAATATAATTTGATCTAAAACATTTTTAAATAAATTAACAAACATTTTATTATTTATATTTAAAATTTCAATTTAAAATTAAGTAAATTTTTTGTTATATTTTGCAGAGCCGGCATGAGAATGGTACAGCCACCATTGAAAAAAGCGCCAGTGAAGTGGATGTAGATGGTGCCTCACAGCCGGAGCAAGTGTGGCTGGTGCATCGCGGTGGCTTCACCGCTGCGTTGCGTTTGCCGCCAAGCGGCACGCCACACGAGGAGCATAAGCTGAGCGTGCGACTGCTGCACAATGGCGAACAATTGAGCGTTGATGAGGATGACATCGAGAAGCAGAACAGCGCCGCCTTGGATCTGGCCGAGGATATCTGTGAGTTGAAGTATTTGAACGAGGCGTCGGTGCTGCACTGCCTCCGACAGAGATACGCGAGCAATCTGATACACACCAAGGCGGGGCCCACGCTGCTCGTGGTCAATCCCATGGCACCGCTATCGCTCTACTCTGAGAAGGTGAGACTGGTCTCGAAAACAGGCTTGATGCTGTTCAGTTCAGTTCTGTTCTGTTCTATTCTGGTTTTGGTTTTGATTCTGGTTTGATTTTATTTGATTTGTTTCGGGTTATTTATCTGTTGTCTACTTGTAGGTTGTATCCATGTTTCGCGGCTGCAAAACGGAGGACATGCCGCCCCACGTCTACTCTCTCGCCCAGACCGCCTACAGGAGTTTGGTCGAAACGCGTCGCGATCAAAGTCTAATATTCATGGGGCGTTCTGGTTCTGGCAAGACCACAAGCTTTAGACATGCGCTCAACTACTTGGCGTTGGCTGCTGGTATGTCTAGACAATGTTGTTGTTGTTGTAGTTTGTTGTTATTATTGCTGTTGTTGTAGCGGTTGTTACCGCCGTGGGCTGGCCCCGTTTGTGCCACACCAAAATGCAATCTGGCGTTCGATTAGCTCATTTGCATTTTGTCTTAAAAACGCAGCTGCAATTTGTCATTGCTGTAATTTAACTTTTGCAATGACGCAGTTTGTATGCCATAAAAGTTCATGTTTTATCAAATTGATCTTTAGTTAGATATTATTATTGGCTACATTTAAGTTAGTTTGTTTATTTGATTGTGTCTATTGGCATAAGCTATTAAGCAAATGACAATTTTTACATTGATCATAATCGTAAATAAATGTAAAACGTATTCAATTGATATATACAACATTTATGAATTTTATAAGCACTTTTATTTTCATATTGGTACTGTTTTCGACCAATAGCATTTAGACGAAATTAAGGCTTAAACATCCTTTTTCACTTGTATCTAAAAAGTTAATTTGTCTTTTTATTGCAATTAATATTAATAATTGTATTAAAATTAAAACAGTACAGAGTTATCAAAAAATTTAAAGAAATTTAAATTGTAAATTGAAATTGAAATCAGGGCATATTAAAATGTAAATAATAAATTTAAGCTCAGAAAGTACGAATCATACCAACAAATTTCAAATGTTTAGAGGGAACGTGAAAAACGTTAAGATAAGTAGAGAAAAAGAGATATAGCGATTGAGACATAAAATAATGAATATATAAATCATATATATCTAGATATATAAATATTTTAAGAGTATTTAGTTATTGAATACAACATATTTTTATTTAATTTTTTAATTTCAGTCTGTTATTTAATACAAATCAAATCGATTATTATTTTACAGGCGCATACAATAATTTTATTAATGCGGAAAAGGTGAATGCGTTGTGCACAATTCTGGAGGCCTTTGGCAATACAAGAACATGTCTCAATTCCAATGCGACGCGCATGACGCAGTTGCTCAGCTTGGACTTTGATCAGACCGGTCAAATTGCATCAGCTTCATTGCAGGTAACGTTGCCCACCTCATTGTAACTGGTTTATATAGCTTTGCTTATGTCTTCTTGCTACTCAGGTGCTTTTGCCGGAGCGACAACGAGCGGGACGGCGGCTGGCACAGGAGCACAGTTTTCATATAATGACGCGACTGTTGGCGGGCGCAGCTGGTTTGCTGCAGAAGGAGCTGCATTTAGAGAACATCTCGTCAGAGGATAGTCATCCGTTTATATCGTTGTCGCAACGACTGGAGGATCGGCATCGAGCAGCCAATGACTTCATGCGCACGGTTCAGGCATTCGAGACGCTCAACATTGATGCAAAAGCGGTGCGGGGAATTTGGAGCATACTGGCAGCCATTTATCATCTGGGCATTGCGGGCATAACGAGAATGGGCACCGGTTCGACGGCTCGAACACAGTTTGCAAATCCAACGGCGGCGCGCAAGGCGGCCAGCCTATTGGGTGTTAATCTGGAGGATCTATCATCAGCTGCATTTGGCCTGACCCAGCCCAATGCAACGGGCGCCAGTTTGAGTCCATCCAAATCGCCCACCTCAGACGGCGGTCAGGAATGGGCCTGGGAATGTCTGGAAGCGCTTGTAATTGGCCTCTACTCCGAGGCACTGGCCGCTGTGGTGGCTCTGATTAATCGCCAGATCTGCACATCGGCCCACACTATTGCCTCGATAATGCTGATCGATACACCAGGCTTTCAAAATCCGGCCAGCTGTGGCCAACAAGTGGGTGCCACGCTGGCCGATCTGCGTCACAATTATCTCCAGGAGCGTTTACAAATGCTTTTCCATCATACCACATTGGTGGCGCCACGCGATCGATATGCCCAGGAGCTGGTCGAGATCGAAATGGATCATGCTTCCGACTGTCACCCGGGTCCGCTAATCTCACTGATCGACAAGGCGCCGCAAAATCATGTGGTGCGCTCCTCCCAACGGGATCTGCGAGAGCATGATCGTCGTGGGCTGCTCTGGTGAGTGAATATTACTATTATTTCCATTATTACATGATATTTACTGAGGTCCAACAGATTTTATTGTTCGTCTTAATCAACTTGGATTTGAAACTTGCAGGCTTTTGGACGAGGAGGCAATTTATCCCAATTCTAATGACGATACATTCCTGGAGCGTTTATTCTCACACTATGGCGATCGGGATCATCACACATTGCTGCGCAAGTGCGCCGGCCAGCGCCAGTTTGTGCTGCATCATTTGCAGGGCACCAATCCGGTGCTGTATGCCGTCGATGGCTGGGTGCGGCACAGTCGTGAGCATCCTGGCATACGGAATGCAGTGTCGCTGCTGCAGGACAGCAGTCGCGAGGAGATCAATCGCCTCTACATTGGCTCACTGACGCGTGGCTCCGGCGCCATGGTCTTCTGTGGCTCCTTTGCGGGCCTCGAGGGCACTCAGTCATTGCGTCGCGTTTCCAGCATACGACGCTCCTTCACCACAGCGGGCGTCAAACGCAATTCGATAATGCTGCAGGTGAAGTTCACAGTGGATGGCATCATTGACACGCTACGCCGCACAGGCACCCACTTTGTGCACTGCTATTTGCTGCAACACAAGGCGGGCAAACAGGCCAAATATACAACGAATGGTTCACCCAGCTCGACGCTGAGTCAAGCGACCACCGAGGAGGAGCTGGTGAATGTGCCACTGTTAAGGAGTCAGGTAAGTCAACAAGATCACTCTGCGGCTTATGGCACTGACTGATATCTAACAATCCACTGCTTTCAGCTACGTGGCTCGCAAGTCTTGGAGGCAGCTCGACTACATCGTCTGGGTTTTCCCGAATCTGTGCCATTGCTGGAGTTTGTGCGTCGCTTCGGCCTGCTAGCCGGCGAGCTGGCTAACAACAAAGATATCAGCGTTGAGCAAATACTCGCTGTTAATGAACTCGACATTGCCAGCTATCGCATCGGACCAAGTCAGGTGAGCTGAAATACTTGCTATTATTTGCATAAAGCGCTTTGCTTGAAAAATTTGTAATTGATAATTATCCGTTTTCGCTTTTTTGCATCAAATTTATGGCAAAAGACATTTTGTTAACCATATGTGTGTATAATTTATTATTATATATAATATAAATCAACGAGACAATTTATCCTCTCTCTGTTTATGTTGATTTTTTTTGTACTTTGATATTTCGAAACTTGGGAGTCTTCTGGAGAGGCGTTGCTCAAAATATATCGAAAAAACATAAAAATAAATAAGAAAAATTAAAAAATCAGACCAGACTTGGAGCTAGCGAGAAAACTATTTAATTGTACAAAAGTGCCCAAACAATAAACCATATTTTTGGATATATATCTTAGCAGAGAATTGTGCAGCTAAGCATTGAGTAATATTGTACTTCTATATATCTGCAGAGATATTACAAGAGAAACCAAATTGTTATTCTCTCGTTTTTTTAGTGACTTGTCCATTACTCAATTTATTTAATCTGTAAAAACATTGATTGCCCCAAATTTGAGTCAGAGAACTTGCTTAAAACTTAAGCGAATCTGGTCAGTTTTTTTTTTTTTATATATATATAAATGTATTTTTTAACTTAGCCTAAGATTATGTTTATAGTTTTTGGTTATACGCCGCCTCGTTGATTGCTTGCTTGCTTGTCAGATAAGTCGCTTTCTTCGGAACGCACTTGTCTCCAGTATGGTCGTCGGTCTTGGTGGCCGTATGTGCACCTGACCATCGGCTGTGCCAAAGGGCGGCTGCCGTCGCGTGCTTAGGTAGAAGATACCCCTTTTGGGCACAGCTGGCTCCCCGCCCATATAGCCATCGGCGGCACATGTGAGTGCATTGTTGCTGCAACGACACGTGGCTGTCAATGCGCTCATCAGTGAGCTGCAGCGCAGTGCAGCAAACAATTTGGGTCGTCGCACCGATTGGGCAAAATAGAAGATGGACGAGAAATGATCGCAGGCAAAGTCCAGTTCGGTGGCCGTTGCATTGGGACACTGGGGTTGGCCGCGGCCCCAGTTCACAAAGATGGCCGCCTGACTGAGTGCATTGCCCTGGGGATTGCCCAGCAGCTGGAGATCCGTGTGTATGGACTCCACATAGAGCGCATCAGTGGGGGCCAGCCGTTGAGTCGGTCCCAGCCTGAGCTGTGTCAGCCCTGCTGGATCCAATGCAAAGATGGCTCCTATAAGTGTCGTCCGGAACCGTTTGCCGATCAAGCCGGCAATATGACTGCCGGCACTGTGACCCACCAGATAAATGTGCTCATAGGGTAAGCCCGTATTATCGTGCAGAAAGCGTAGAAACTTCGCCACACTGGCGGCTATCGATTGCAGTTGCTTCGACACGCGAGAGTAGTCCGGATCCAACGCCTGTCGACTCCAGTCAATGATGATGACATTGATGTTGCCACGCGATAAATATGCATCCTTAATGGCTGCATTGTAGCAGGTGGTGCTCTTGCCCGTCCAGCCGTGTATCAAGACTCTGCAGAGTGATAATTAGAGTACGTTTGTTATTTTTAATCGATGAGATTAATCTATCTCATCATAAAGTGGTTGGCTCCATACTGCCCTTATTCCACCCATATACAAGACCAAGTTGCATGCAAAATTGAATTGTTTATGTCGGTCAAAGAACCGGTTACATTTTCATTTGTATAATCCCATTTCTGATTCATGAAAAATGCCTATTAAATGTTTGCACATTGTCAACTTGTGAAAGTTCTAATCTGGATCTGTAATAACGCGGGTTCACTAACCTGACTGGCCACTTGCCATTGAAATATGAATGCTTTAGCATTCCCACATCTCCTGGTCGCAGTAGCTGGCGCTGCTGTGGATTGAATGGCGTATAGAGATCATATTGTAGAAGACTGGCTTGGCTATCGTGGTGGCCGGGCTGATTGAGGTCAACCAATCTGCTCAAACCCAATTGGACCAAATCCTCGAAAACCTCAGCTTTCGAATGTTCGCACTTGCCCTGCTCATAGGCAAATAGGCGTTGGCCAGCGGCAACTTCTAAAACAAAACCCGTAAAAACACACACAGATTACACCTGATAAGAAAATTAATTACACGAAATATGCCAAAAAACACGAGACTCACTTTTGGCTGGACAGTGCAGCAACAATAACGAGAACGAGCACAACAAGCCGTAAAACAATTGCATATTTTATGAGAAAAAAACGCGAATTAATTAAATTAGACAATCCGATTTAATTTCCAAACAAATGCGATTAAACATTGATTAAAAGTCACTAAAATTCAGCACGGCAAATTTTACTGAACGCGAGCGCGTCAGCAACACCTCCGATTCGTTACAAGTTCTGTGCTGAAGTATTGCAAATCTCCAAATGGAGGCTTGGTTAAATACGATATGTTGTGGTAGTCTAAAGCTTAACACACACAACGCGTGCTGAGGACGACATCGTTGCAATCGATTTGCACCGATCGCATGTGGAGAAGGGCACCGGTCGGCCAGGCAGTCAGGCAGTCAGGCAGTCAGCTGGACAAGGCAGAATCAGCAGCAGCAGCTCGGTCACTGCCATGACAAGCGCCCATTAAAGCTGCAAACTTGTTGAGATTGAGCTGCCCGGTTGATTGTCTGTACAGACAGATGGCTGCCGCCAGCCTGCTTTGCCTGCCTGCTTGCAGCTGCAACCAGTGGCAACAGTTAGCAAATTACAACAATTGCAGATACTACAACTAAGTAAGTGCAAGCAAATAGTCGAGTACTTGGCTATATGCATTGGATTGCTGTATATGTTCCCAACAATTAGCTGCCGAGTTGGCCCAGCCACTTCCTCCATTGCTAAGCACCCAACTAATTTTAAACTAGCTCCACGTTCTGACGCCTTCTTACTTTGCATTTTAATCTAATAATCAAATTTGGTTGCTTGACAACTAAATAAACAGCCTACTTAGTGACTACTTAGTCCTTTTAGTTTTGCTATAATATTCATGCATATTTTAAATACTTATGCATATTAATACATTTTTTTAAGCGCGAACACGCACAAAAATACGCGCATCTTTTGAGTTTTTATTGTGAGTTTCTTTTAATTTGAGGTTTCCTATTTTCTTTGATCAACGGTTTTCTGCCTGAGACTTTCTTATGTAAGTTCTCTAACTATAATGGACTGCTGTCTCCTCAATTTCGTAGTATTTTAGTAATCAAAATGATTGAATAACTAAAATTAATCAATGCATATAATTTCATCAAAAATTCAAAAGAGATGACAGCTTTAATACGTATAATTTGATTCATGTATATATAATTAATTGATATTCTGCTTTCGATTTGTTCCAATTAACCCATATATTGTAAATTTTTTTCGATTTCTATAAAGCAACCTCTTTTTTACTGAGTCAGAAAAGTGTTATAAAAAAGTAAAAGTAAAATTGAATAGTAAATTGAAATTTTAAGTGAGCATCTTGTTCTCTCTTTTAAATTCAGATACATTTTTGGTTTTCGGGTTTAGCAATAAATTTATATTGTTGTTTTCTAAAGCATTTACCAGGTCGTTTGCCACTTGGTTTTGTGACTACGACATTTAAACTTTGGACTCAAAAAAACGAAGCTCTTCTTCTATGCATACAGATCATTCAACTCATACGTGCCAAATCCAAACATTCAGATACATTTTACAGTTCATTAACCTAATTTAAGTTAATAATTTGTATGCATATTTGTATAAAAACAGGTTCTGGGTTAAGGCTTATTGCACTTTTGATGAGATGTTGAAAGTAAATGTGTATATGTAATTTACATCATTGTTGACTTAACAATCTTTGCTAAAAATTCTTCGAACTTGCATGCACAATTCTAAATTCCTTAAATAAAAAACAGTTGTACGATTCCTACGCAAAAAAATTAAATATATGTAATCAGTGAAAAACTGCATTCGAATCAAAACACCTGCAGTAAATCTTCTACGTTCTGCAGTCTAAATATACGTTTCTCTTTAATTTGTTTTTAAAATCTGATTTTAATGTTATCGTTTGAGCATTCGTCTTATTGATTTTGAATGAGTATCTCAACCTGCAATTTATTGCCTATACAGTAAACTTTTCGTGCAGTTAAAGCCACAATTACTGATTCAAATCAAATTGAAATTACGAGTACAGCAAGCCTCACATTTTGAATGAAACTTGATTTTCTCGCAGAGTATGTTTTTGTTTCCTGCTTATGTTAATTATCGTTTTAGATATTATAGACCTGAAAGTTTTAATTTGTTGAACTTATTGATTATTGATTATAATATATTTTATGCTAAGCCAAGACTAAATAAATTTATTTTTTATTTTTTTTTCTTCTAAATGTCTTTAATAATATAATTTTTTTATATGTATTTTTGAATTTTATGTTTTATACTAAGGTATTCCAAAATTTGCCACTTACTAAGACGAGTTAAAATTAAATTTCGTATCACTTTTAGTTTTTTTTTTTTAAATTCATGTTTATTGTACTTATTCGCAAGAATTTGGCATGTTTCAAGAATATAAATTTTCAACCCATTAACACATACTTACAGAAATATATATTTATTTATTTTTTAATTATCATACTTATATATTTATATTTATTAATTGTAGCTGTTAAATTAATTTTACGGTTAAAAGGTTTCAGTCTTCTTTTCATTAAATCATTAAATCATAGACTGAAAGAAATTACTTTAAACTACAGAATATTGTTGCTTCTTGAAGCTGACGTGCGTCCACTTTTGCTCATGTACTGCACGATTCGAAGATCGTTTCTATACTGCTAAACATGGGTGTTCTCCCATTACTTCTTATACGTATTACTTACTGGGGTCCATAACAATAACTCTGGCAACGTGCTCGCTTGGTTGGCTGGCTGCTTGGCTGGTTTTTGATTTCCTGTTCTCGCGTGCACACTGTGAATCCCTACTTGAATCCAGTAGATGGTGTGGCCACCAAATCACCGTAATAAACTTACATTTGACGTCACTTGTTGCAAGTCCACTTTTTGTTTTTCTTCAGTCTCATTCGCTGTGTTGAGATGACGCCGAAAACTTTCACGGTCAAGTTCATCTGTGAAGCTCTCGCTTCCATTGTGGTATAGAATTCCGAGCTGTTGTTGTCGCCTCGGTTTTGTAATGAGCTTGTCGATCTGTGAATCTCCAGCCCATTCTGTTGATTGTGTTCAGTGTTGGTGTTCAGTTGCTTTCTATAAATGGCAAACGATGCAGCAACGCAGCGAAATTATTTCATCGAAGCGTTGACTAGCGAAATGTTGCCAAACAAATCCGCAGTGTGCCTATCGACTGGCAACGCGAGTGCCAGATTTAACAGCTGGTTTGATGATGGCGACAGCAACAACAGCAATAGCCAGGCCAGTGATTATTTTCTGAACATCTTCGTGCAGCTTTGCGGGCAGCGGAATGCTGCACACGATATTTGGCGCTTAATATTGTTAATCTATGGCCTGGGCAGCAGTCTATGGCTCATCGGACGCGGCGCACGCAGTGTACGTACCGAATTCCGAATTCAATTCAAATCCGCAGTCCGAAACTGTGCCCAACCCAAACCCAATCCAATCGCAAGCGTCGCGGCTTTGACTTTCACCAAAAAATGACGTTGTGCGACCCGCCGCTGCAACCTGCAGCAGACAACGCGACGATCGCAGCAGCAGCAGCAGCAGCAGCAACAACAACAACGTATCCAACAACCACATTTGTCCAATGAACATTAACATTTTTTTTTTCATGCAAACATTTAAAGTGAAACTTCCAGCGTTCGCTTTCATTAGAAATGAATCGCTGTGGTGCCTGCCAGGGGGGAAATCGGGCAGCTTATAACTTGCATAATATATTGAAGCGGGTTCTGTCATCGGAGCAAATCTAAGTGGATAATGTTTAAAAATCAACGGGAAAATTAAAAAAAAATAAAACACGAAAACTTCATTAGTGAGTTGACGTGATGCAGCGAAGAGGGCGTGGCACCAATATATTTTCGAATTAATCTAAATCTCCAGATTGGCCCTTTGGGGCTAACTCTATGTAAACTAGTTTTCTGGTAATTATGAAATTACAATAAACAGGAAGCTCACCACATGTGGTGTATTTCTTTTTACAGTTGTACCTGCAACGCGTTTATACAGTTAATTAGCTACAATACGTGTTTCTCCTAGTAATTGGAAATTTTACGAGAATTTTGCTGAGAACCGAAATTTACAAAAAGCTCAATTCTTGTGCGCTGAGGTTTTCATAAAGAGATAAGTGATTGCATCGCAAAGTAATTTTAATTTGATTAATGGATAAATAACTCCAGATACCACACACACAGGGAGACCATAAGAAAGGAGTGACAAGATTTTTAAATAATGGACTTGATATTTAATATGAATGATATGAACAGAACATAATTCATCACTGTAGTAATTTAAAAGCATCAGCAAAGGAGAAAGGTAAATTATTAATTATACGAAATTAATGAAATTTAAATGTGGGCTAATCGGGCAACGTTGAGAACAGACAACCAATTTAATTGACATATGAAGAGAGTGAATGAAAAAAGAAACTTTTAAAATGAAAGGGAAAAAACTCAATTATAGAATAACCCAATAGAAGCATTTTATGAATAACTCTTTTATTAATTTCATTAATAAATAACATATATACCGCAAACTCAGTCCGGATACATTGAGTTTTCAATCAATATCATAGTTTTTTTGTTTAATATGTGGTACATGTAGAACTTAAAAATTTCTTCTGATTGCTTGACAGATTACTCTAAAAATTGTGCAACAAATAAGAATTGTAATATTTGTTCAATTGATTTTCCAAGTTCGTTTCCCGATCTCAGCTCAGTTTATCGTCACAATGGTGGATACAGTGTAATGAACTTTTAAACTGACCACAGCCAAAGTATTTTCTACACAACATACACTTAGGTATGTACATATATGTGTATATATGTATATATATATAAATATTTGTCATTGTTATGGATGAACGTTGCATATTAACATGCTCGAATGACTCCATAATACACTTTGAAGTCCAATTGCTGACAATGAATAGTTTAAATGGCAACATAAATAAGAAAAGCAAATAGCAAAGAAGCATGTAATTTTTTCACTTTTCTTTGTGTGCAGCACTTTGCTCATTATGAGGATAGAGATGATGATGATTATGATGATGACTTTGATGATTGTTGGTAATGCTGCTAATGAGGCAAGCCAATATATATATATCGTGCATGTGAGGACTGTGTAAACTGATTTGATTTGTTGCTGCTATTGTTGTTGTTAATTAGCATCGAACCTCTGCAGCTGCAACACGTTGCACCGAGCTATAATGTCTAGGTTCAACACCTCGCACCCCCCTTATGGCTAACCATGACCGACACCAATTACGGTAAGCCGCGACCATGTCCACGGCTCTGTATTGTTGATAAGCCACTTTCGAATGCACAGCGCACTTGGCTGACTGTATTTCTTTTGCTGCTGCCACAGCCACTGCTGCTGCCACTGCCACCGCCACTGCTGCTGCTGCTGCTTCTGCTGCTGCTGCTGCCGCTGTTGTTGCTGTTGGTCGTTTGTTTGGTCTGCTTGGCTGTTTGGCTGCGTCTGACATGGTAAGAAATTCAGTTGCGCCGTTGAGCTCAAAGAGAAAACAACACACACGAATTACGCGCCAAAGCCCCCCAGCAGCAGCAGCTGTGAAAGTGTTGGCCGTGCTGGTGGTCAAGTGGTCAACAACTCAGCTAAGCGACGACGTCGACCGAAAATCAGAAAGGAAATTTCGCAACAGCAACAACAATTACATGCACTTTTACTTGTTGCCCGTATTTTCATCAGCAGCAGCAGTAACGCCATCATCATCATTATCACAATCACAATCACAATAACCATAACCATCATCAATAACTTAATTAAACGTTGTCATCATGTATAAGCATACGGCCAAATCAAAGCTGTCGCAAGCGCACAGCACACAGCCAGTTGCAATAACAAAGTCCACCTCCCATAAGCAGCCACATGCCTTGGGAGCTGGCAAGAAATTCTTCTCGCACATACGCCACAAGATCGAGGATAATCTGACGCCCAAGTTGAGCGGCAAGCTCTACTACAAGGGCAGCAAGCAAACGCGTTCAATGAGCGCGCTCAGTTTGGTGGACAGCAGCGGGTGTGTGGGCGGCAAGTACACGCCCAAGGCAACGACGACGTCGACAGAGAAACCACTCAACAGCAATCCGCTGATGTTGACCCTAAGTAGCAGCATTTGCAACTATGTGGATAGCGATGAGGAGAGTCACATCAGCCTGAATCTAACACAGCAATCTCTGGAGGACGAGATATTTGCAGAGCTGGAAAAGGTCGCACACGATGAGAGCAAACTGAACGAGGTGTTGCAGAGCTTCGATCAGATCTTGCAAGAGTATCCGCCCATCGAGGAGCAAGAACCAATGGAGCAATCACTGTTGCTGGCGCCGCCGCCGGCTGAATTTAGTGATCGCCAGTTGCTTTCCAAATCGTACAGCACTCTGAGCATGGCCTCAAGTCGTAGACAGATCTATCAGACGCCCGAGTTGGCCACTTCAGTGCTCCTGCGACGCAGCAACTCCAGCGCGAATCAACGCTACAACTCACTCTGCGAGCTCAGCCAGCTGAGTGGCAGTCGTATTCCCATTTCCAAGCATTCCAGTCTGCGTTGCCTGGCCAAAAATCTGAATGCCAGCAAACAGCCGCAGCTGCAGCAAGTGCCGCAGAAGCAGCAGCGCACCAGATCTATGCTGACGTTAAGTAATCGCAGCGGCAGCCGCTTGAATGCAGCAGCCAAGGTAAAATCCCAATCTGCTCAAAATCCTGCTAAGCCACCCGAGCGTGCCAAGTCCACGCTAGAGCGTCGCCAGTTGGCCACCAAGCCGACGAGACGAGCGAATTCGACGCTAAGATCAACCAATGAGCACAGCGATGAGCTGCTGGTCAAGTGCCTGGCCAAGGGTCATGACCTGTTGCGACAGGTGGAGAGTTTAAATGCAGGCAAGTCGCGTTGCAATCGTGGCGGCATCAGCAAGGAGCACACTGCACAACAGCTGCGGCACAAGAGGAAGCAGCAACAGCTGCAAAAGCTGCACTATGCCAATGAGGAGAAAGTTGGAAAACCCAATCTAGAATCGTGCAAAATAATACCGCCCAAATTGGGCGAGACCTCCGACAAAAATCACGAGCTGCTGGTCAAAGTGGTGCAGCAATCGCACTTACAGTCGCCACAGCCACAGCCACCTACGAAGCAGCAGACAATAAAAAAAGTTGAAAATAATTCCAACTCAGATTCGGATGACTCGGGTCATATTAGCAATACGGTGCTATCAACGTCCTCCAACTCGACAAGCAATTCAATTGGCAGTCTGTGCGAGTCTGAGGGCGAAGTCGAAACGGAGCCGATCAAAAGCTGCTGCAAGTCTAATAAAATTGCGCAGTTATTACAAAAATTTGAGGCCAAATCGAAATGTCAAAGCGATGGCCAATTGATCACGACGACATCGACATCGACTTCGACGACGACAACCACAAAAGTGGCTCAGGTGCAGGCGGTGCGCTGCATCCAAACGCAGGTGGAGATCTATCCCACCTATATGAAAGAGGTAACTATGCGGCTGCAGTAGCCAGCGAGTCCCAACAACAATGGCGAAATGGCCCCTCCATAACTTAACTCTATTATATGCTGCTCTATTAGATGCAACTATTTTTAACTAATAACTCGAATAAATATTGTTATAAATACAAAATACAAACAGAAAACCTATTTGCTGCTTATCTTTTCTATGCCTTCTGTTCTATATACAATTTTAACACCTGGTTTCGGCTACTGGTTGCTGTAGTTTACGTAGTTCAGCCTCTCCTCAATCGTAAAGTCTACACACTTACACACACTCATTCACACACACACACACCCATTTTTTTCCCCAGTTAGTCGCAATTTCACCATTTGGTTTACTTTCATTTTTGATCTACGTGCACTGCATAATTAAAAAATTTTGAAATTGTTTCTCGAAAAGAGTCGCAAATTCAAAATCAACGACAACGACAATAAACACACATTTGACACACCTTGGCTAAAAGGTGCGTCCAAGCCAAATCCACTGACTTCCAGCTAACTAATTTGTAGTCTTTATGGCATCTAAGCAACTGCTGTGCCTCGTTTGCATTTGTTTGTGGAGAGCCGGGGCAGTTTGCCTTATGGATTTTGTGTATTTTTGTTTGTTTACAAATTTTCTATTTCGTGTTGTTTTTTTATCTGTCTGATACTTTTTTTTTTTGGTTTCCGCACAGGTGTGCAAATTGGTGCACGCTGCTGCTCTGGCCGAAGTTGAAATTGGTCTCAGAGTGGCTGCTTTGGCCACCTTGACCTTCACTTCCTTGAATTGATTACATTTGGTTTTCGATTTCATTCATTACTCGGAATCGCAGCTGCACTCAAAATTTAACGTGCGATGCAACTTTGTATGTATGAGAAGATCGAATGGTTTTTGATCTTTGCAAACATTGATCAAAAATTACTCGTATATAATTAGTTTATATTCTATTTTCATATTACAATGTGAACATTGCAACACATATTTGTGGTAAAAAAAATAAATAATAAATAACAAAGGCAAAAAATTTAACAGTTGCCAAGTTCTGAAAAGACAGAAGACGAAAAAGAATTTCGAAATTATCTAATGCCAACTGGGAACTCTTATTTTTTATATAATCACGGTCTTCAATCTTGCCAGCTGCTTATGTCAATTTTAAAAGACATCCATTTAAAAATATTAATTATAAGTTTAGTAGTTTAATTAATCTTTTTTAATATCCAATTGACAAGATTCGCAATTATTTAGATTGATCGACATATTAAGGGATATTAATATATACAATGTAATGAAATTTAAGTCCAGAATCTGTACATACTACAAAATCGTATTTCTATTATTTATACTCATACTCAACTTTAATGAAGCAATACTTGCTTTAGTAGTATCTTGTTTCTAGTTCGAAATTTATATTTATATATGCAGTAAAGTTGGGGAACGAAGCCAATCAGCCTTGCAATGAATGAAAAAGAATTTTGCCGACATTTGACAAATGTCCGAGATTTGGTAAACGCATCATAAAAAATATATTTTTAGCAATACAAAACTTTGCTTTCTCACGTCAACATAATTTTAAATACGTATTTTTTATTGTTTTGAAAACTTTCTCTGCATTATAAATTTGTAATTCATGCTAAAAGAGTAAATGGACACATTTATTTATATATCTTTATATTTACTTGTGTCTCATTCTTCAGATCCTCTTCCGTTCCGGCGTACTCAATGAGCTGGAGGCAAAGCGGGATGTCCTGCTCTCGGATCGCATTATACAGCTGCAGGCTTTTTGTCGTGGCTATTTGGCACGCAAAAAGATGTCACAACGTCGCGTCCAGGTAAGTCCAAATCCTCGGCAGTTGTTTTAGGAGCTGCGACTTAACGGCAACCCGCAATTATTTTCTTACAGGAACTTGCAGTGCGTTGTATTCAGCGCAATGTGAAGGCCTTTCTGGCTGTGCGCGATTGGCCCTGGTGGCGTCTGTTGGTTCGTGTGACGCCGCTGCTCAATGTACACCGCACCGAGGAGCAGCTGAAGATCGCCAACGAGGAGTTGCTCATGCTGCGGGCCAAGCTGGAGAAAATCGAATACGATCGCAGCGAAGTGAAGAATGAGAATCAGAAATTGGAAGCCAAGGTAAGCCAAATGTCAGACTACTAAAGTCTTTGTGTTAGTTGTTAGTCTTTAAATAAAATTGCACAGCCACAGTTGACATGACATGTGGGGCTGCCCACATTCGTTGAGCTGACAAGTATCTGGGGCCCCGAGAATTAGGCACCCATATGCTGTATACATCGTGCACAATGATGCTTTATGCTATGCCACAATGAATGATATGTAGATACATATAAATGAATACTTGCATTTGCGACTAGTGTTTGCACTGTGTGGCAAGTGTTGATAAAAACTGTTAAGATGCGAACGGAAAGTCGTTTATGTTAATTCAAAATAATGCAATTTGGTTTATTTTTATTTGATATTTTTGCAGTTTTGTTGTTTTAACAAAATTACTGAAATGTTGCTTTAGTAAGGGTTATCCAACAGCAGAATGATTCTCATCTACTATCGTATTGTAATCCTATGCACCTTTTATTTTATTAAATAATTTATATATCTTTTAATGTTTAGAAAACGTAGTTTTTGAAGTCGAACGTATTTTTTTCAATTTGCATTTTACTGATAGACACGATTGAGTTAAGACTGCGATCTGGCGATATTTCCGCTACTTGTTTGTTTTATTGTAAAATATAAATAGCTTCTGGGCAATGCGTGAGTCCATTGAACACTGAGTGACTATACATAATTATGTACAAACTTGTTCGTATATATATAAATATACATATATATTCGTATATATATTGGTGTATATCTGCACTTCAGAATAGCGAGTTGTATGTATTTTTAAACGCTGCGAAAGATCATTAATAATACTTTATTGCGGTATACTGTACGCGCTGGCATATTGTGTTGCAGCTCCGATCCGCATGATGGCCATTCATTTATATAAACATTGTGCAAATCAACAGTTGTCTCCGCTTATTACATACATTTTGTGTCTATACGTGTATGACCGAGATTATGTCAATATCGAGGCTGCCCATGTTGCAATTCTTACCACACCCTGACACACACTCTTCTCAGCTACTCTCTCTCTCTCTTTCGCTCTCCTTTCTCTCGATTTTTGTTTCTTTTGTGTGTGAGCAGCTTGCCAAAAAGCAGCTGCCCGGCGAGCTTTTGCTGGTCACGCATCGCAAGTGGCCGCCGATCCGGCGGCGATTCAATTAGTTGCTGAGCAAACGTCGCGAAGCGAACGCCGGAGGCGCCCCAAGCAATCGTGCCGTGTCGCGAGATCCGTATCCGAATTCGTATTCCGAATCCGATACGTTTGCGTGTCAGTGTGCGAGTTCAAAACGGTGCCAAAAGCAAGCAGAAAAAAAAATTTTGAAATAAAAATAAGCAACAAAGAACCAAAAAATCAAGCGCTAGATCTTTGCAGCACCATATCGGCAATTTGATGCTTAAGCCAAAATAAATTGCATATTTGCGATAAATCTAATTTTGTTGCAAGCAAGCGATCTCAAGTTTTTGACAGCACGTAAATCCTCACACACAAACACAATCAAACAGTTGCAGTTGCAGTTGCATCCCCACAACGAACCACAAAACGAACTCAAAACGAAATTTTACAATTTATCGAATTATGAAAAACAAGTCTACACAAAAATTTGCACAAAACTAAATAAAATACCGACACTAACCGACTTTCCCATTACTATAAAACCCTGATTAACACGCATTTTACCTGCAAGCTACCCTTCTGCCCCTCTATCCCTCTTCAACTTCCTGCTTAAAACCCCCTCCGATGGCACCACTGGCGCCTATTGCTGACACAGCAATTAATGACAGTGCTGACTTTGCAGCTGCCAAAGATGTTAGCAATGTTGAATTAGAGTCTGAGCCCGAGCAGGATAACGCCACGTTTATGGCACGCGTCTTGGCCGCGATGAACGGTATATCGAAAAACAATAACAACAGCAGCGGCAGCGGCAGCGGCTCCTCGCTGGGCAATCTAAAGCCACCCAAACCGCCCAGCAGCATCCAAGGGGCACGCAAACAGCTGCGTCTGCTGCCCAAGCAACGCGAACAGAGTCCGGTCAATGTGCTGACCAATGGTCACAATGGGCACAGCAGCAGTAAAAATATTACACACACAACACGCAACACTAGTTACACAGCCTCACGGCACAGCTCCTCGCAGTTGCTTTCAACGTCCGGATTGGGTAATGCCAAGCATGAGGACACTGATAGCCACTACGAGATCTCGCTGAAACTGCCTCTACCAACAGGCTCAACAACACTTGGCACATCAGCAACTCCACCCGATGCAGCACTGGATCGCTTGCGTCTGCTAACCCGTTCACCCAGTCCCGCATATTCGATATCTTCGCGTTGCTCCACACCGTCCAGTGTATCCCGCACATCGCGTCTAGAGACGCCGCCGCGTCGTGTTTTTCCCCAGAGCTATACGAGAGGCAGTGCCTTGGATCCGTATGAGATGCGGCAGCTGGAGAGCTCACCGGTGGTGTTCGATGCGAATCTGTCGTTTGTTCTGGGTTGCCAACGGCAACCGGTGCATCAGACGCTGCGTCCGACACCATCGTTTGAAGATCCACGCACCTCATCCGCCTATCTCAGCGAGAAGATACACAACTTTCTCCAGCGCACCGATCACGTGCAGGAGGAATGGTCGGCCATGGGCAGGCGCACGCGACGCCACAACAGCACAAGCAGTAGCACAATCCACTCAAATGGAGCTGGAGGCGGACCAAGCAGCCGGTGCAGCACGCCCAGCGGCAGCTCGGTGTATTATGATGATTACGATACCATATCGCTGATTGAGCGACAGCGCGAACGCAACAGCATGGAACGTTGCGGCTCGGTGGGACGCACTCGATCCGCCCAGAATATACTGACCAAGGCATTTCAGCTAACCAAACAGCTGCCGCACACGCCAACGTCGCGTGGCAACTCCATGGCCAGAGAGTCATCGGTGGCCACCACAACAGCGTCTGCTGTGAATGCAGGTGATGATGATGAAGACGACCGCACCATTCGTGAGGAGGATGACAATGAGTTGGATGAGGTACTTCTCGATAGTTGCTTGCTTAACCTTGAGCTTCTTGCTGATGCTCTGTCTGTGATATCTTATTTGATTCTCTGCGTGGGCAACAGTTGACATCATTTCGTATTCCTCCCACTATGATCTTCGGACTTCTCTGCCAAACATCCCATAAATATAAATGATTCTTAGGTAAACATATGCTTCAAAAATTCCAATTCCATGCAACGCTGCGGTGCTGTTGACATTGACAGAGACATCCTCCGTCGTCGACGTCGAAGTTGCGTTGTGGCTAAACTTAGCGGTTCACTTAAGTTGCTCAGATCTGTCTATTTTTGGAACACAACAAAATAAATGCGTGAATCACGAATTTCTTCAATCTTGAATTCTTTACATATTGTAGGACTACACATGGCAATATTCCATGCTTCCATTCGATTTTCTTTTTTCTTTTACTGTGTTTATTTAATGGGCAAATGATTAACGGATATATAATTGGTACTATGAAAATTGCAATATATATTTTAGCATCTGCTTTTAACTATACAAAGGATACAAAGTTAATTGGTATAATTTTTAATTCCATATACTTTTTCCTTGTGCTAAATAAAATGATTTATTTATTGCTTTGTGTACACTGAAAAGCTTTAATTCATTTAGATAAATTTGATTGAAATTTTTCAGTAAAAAAACACGTTTTTAAATATTATTTATTCTACATTCCACACTTTAAAAACAAAAAAAGTATTCGAAACATCATCGTAATTAAATGGTTTGTTTATTTTCATATATATGCATATTGTCTAATCATATGTATTGCATATATATACATAGTATATATGTCTACTTCTTTTGTATTGTGAAAAATTTGATATAAAATTTATATATGTATTATACAATTTTATTTCAAAGCACGAATTTTGCAAATATTTTAAGCCATTGCAGAAAATATTAACTTGAATTGTATTCATATCTATTATACCCGAATATAAAAAGTCCATGTGTTATATTTCAAGTGGAGATTAAAGAAATGTTTAAAAAAAGAATTACATATTATAATTAATGACTTGCAGTCAATATTTAAATTAATTGGCATTCTCGGACTTTTGAGTTAAGGTCATTAGTACAATGTACCAATTGCGAAAATTGGCATGCCGATACGATAAATATATATTTCAACTGTTTATAGAGATGCCAAAGAAATGAGAACAATATGCAACACATTAAGCAAATGCCTAAGGAAATTTCGCATCAACTAATTTTTGGCAAGGCCGGAATATTTTTCACATTGCAATGCAAAACAATAACATTTCCCATCCGTCTGTCTTTGCAGTTGTCGGAGCTGACTGTGGATCTGGCCGAGGAGCGTTCCACAGCGCATGTTGCCACCGAGCGACTGGAAGCGGAGACTGGGGAACGTCTGAAGCTGGAAAAGGAACTCGGTGAGCATCAGACCAAGGTGAAGAATCTGCAGGAGATGAGTGAGAAGCTGGAAATGGAGCTCATATGTGCCAAATCCGATTTGAATGGCATATCCGAAGACGAGGATGGCGAACACGAAGAGGGTGCCGGTGGTGTATACAAGTTAAAGTACGAGCGCGTAGCCAGAGAACTGGAGTTCACCAAGCGACGACTGCAGACACAGCATGAGCACGATCTGGAACAGCTGGTCGGGCTAAAGAAGCAATTGGAGAAGAAGGTATTTTGTCTTCAGGCAAACTGTGATCAGCTGATATCTCAAATTTACAACCACATTGTTAGCTATCCGATGCCTACGAAGAAGTTGAGGAACAACGTCAGGTTGTGGGCCAATGGAAACGCAAGGCACAAAAGATGACCAACGAAATGAATGACTTGCGCATGCTGCTCGAGGAGCAAAATGCACGTAACAATTTGCTAGAGAAGAAGCAGCGCAAATTCGATGCCGAGTGTCAGTCCCTGCAGGATGCGTCGCGCCAGGAGCGACAGGCCAAGGAGCGCTACGGACGCGAAAAAGACGTCCTCCAAGCCGAGAAATTTACGCTAGAACAAACGTTGGCGGTAAGTACAAAATAACATATTAAATAATAATATAGATTATCAATGATGATCTAAATATATATTTTATATATAAAATTTTTTTTACATTTCTTATATATAAATATTTATATGTGAATGAATACGAATTAAATAGAATTTTTAGAATTATGACGCTTCGGTTTCGTGACGCTTTGAATTATCAAAAATTTAAATAAAAAGTAATGACATGACAAATGACATATTTTCTATTTAATAGTTTCTAATGGCTATTTAAATATCAAAGTGAAAATTTGAAAATATGCTTTATAATGCGAGTTATTAATTTCATCGCATATTATTTTAAAAGTCATAGGGCCACAATTAATATTAATAATCGAATCATATGTCCATTTAATTAAATTAAAAATTATTTAAATTCAATTATCAATTGAAATATCATAGAATTCATCACTTTCCCATCTCAAATTTGTTTCGCAACACAAAAGTTGCAGACACATGTTGCTAAACACTTCAAAATGTTTCAGATCACGTAGCTCTGTTTTGTAGCTGAAGAAAACGGCTAAAATTGGCTAAGTAGAATGAGAAGCATTTGGTATACGAGAGCAGGACAGCAAGTAGTAAAACGCAAGCAAACAAATCGATTTTATAATCAGCTCTGGCAACAACAAGTGGCACTGCCAGTTTCAGTTGCAGTGGCACATTCAACATTTTGCGGCAGATACAGATATCCACCAGACTACAATATCTGTGGGCTTGCCGCTTAGAAAACTCGTTCAGCTTGTTTACCCACGCCGCTGACTGCCTGCCCGACTGACTGACTGAGTGGCTGACTGGCTGACTGTTGAATATACATGTATACAATGGCAATATTCAACTACCTGCCCACACCATATGCTGCATGCGACATGCTCCTCCAAGCTGCATGCTCTTTCCCGTTTATTCTCTAAGAAGGTTCTCGCTCAGTTGCGCTGTTGAATTGAGAGCGTGTTGTGAGTTGAGAGTCGTTGCTTCTATTTAATTGACCTCACTAAGGTTACGTTCAATTTGTCATGAAATATGTAACGCATTTGAGGAGCCATATATTATTTTCAAAAAATTAATTTATTAATTATTACATAAAATAAGGGAAAGCTATTTTTTTTTTTAATATAGTATAGTAACTATCGGTCAATCTTTTGAATACTTTTTGATTTCATATATAGTCTTCAAATTTTTATAACTCGGTTAAATTTTTAAAGAACATAAATCATAATGTTTATTTAACTAGTGAAATTTCAATATAGCTAAACCAATCTCGTCAGTTTAAATTAAAAAATAGACAACCTCGAAATACAACTTATACACAGCTCCTAAAAGAATAAACATTAAGTGTTTTTTCTAATAAATCATTTAATTTAGATATAAGTACATGCTCCGATAGGGTGAATCAGCTTCGGCGTGCCACATATATTTTCTCTGGTTTCTTGTTTTTATGTTTTTGGGGTTCTCATGTTTTTATCGGCTGTTTGCACAGTGCGTTCTGTGGCCTGTGTCTGTGTTTGGTCACACGTTTCTGGCTCTACGCTTTGTAGCTTTCTTCAACGATCGCTGGCTGATGACTGTGACCGAAACAGTGCCTCCACGGACGTTGACGCGTAATAACTGGAGTACATGCAGATAGACAGACATCCGCAACAAACGACGAAGCCAGTTCCACGAAAAAGATATTAAAAACAACAATAATAATAATCGTTATAATAAGCAGAAGTTTCGCGCTGAGGCCGCGCGTGATAACGGGCCGAGTGTCTCTGTGCCCCGTTTCTAGAATCATTTCCATATGCGTATGTTAAATTATTTATTCAGTGATCAAGTACAGCCATGAGTTTCAGCGCCACATGTGCAACGCGCCTGATTCAAGTACGTGAATGCTGTTTCCCGCTTATATACATGCATATATATATATATATATAAATGTATTCAGTACTTAACAAAATCGTGAAGTTTCTATTATGTTCTAATATGTTGCATTATTCTCTTGCAGGACACACGTCTCGATCTGGAGTTAAAGGAGGAAAAGCTTGCCTCATTGCAGCGTGAATTGGAGGAGATGACTTTTGGCGGCGGCACCGAGGAGGAATTCGCACAGCTGCGTCGGTCCAAAAACGAAACGGAGCGACGTGCCAAGGAGCAGGAGGAGGAGCTGGATGAAATGGCCGGGCAAATACAGCTATTGGAGCAGGCCAAGCTGCGTCTGGAGATGACCCTGGAGACAATGCGCAAGGAGGCACGCCGGGAGTCACAGCAGCGCGACGATGAGCTCGAGGAGGTGCGCGGTAATAGCTACAAGAAGATCAAGGCGCTCGAATGTCAGTTGGAAACGGAGCACGAGGAGCGCACTTTGCTGTTGCGCGAAAAGCATGAGTTGGAGCGCAGACTCAGCTCCATGGAGGATCGTGATCGTGTGGATCGAGATGCCGAAGAGGCGCTAAACCAAAAGTTACGTCGCGATTTGCGTAAATACAAGGCGCTGCTAAAGGATGCACAAACGCAGCTGGAACGACTTAAGGCGGACACGCCTGGCAAGACTCTAATTCGACAGTTGCGTAATCAGCTGGAGGACGCTGAGTCCGCACGTACGCTCGCCATGAAGGCGCGACAGACCGCAGAAGCAGAGCTGACCGAGGTGCAGGCCATGTTTGAGGAGTCACATAGGGCTCGCAACGATGCCGAGGAGCGCGCAAATGCGGCGCATCGCGATCGTGCCGAATTGCAGGCCCAGATCGAGGAGAACGAAGAGGAGCTGAGCGAGCTAATGAAGAAATACAGCGCCACCGTCAAGCAGCTGAATGCCGAGCAAATCAACGTTTCCGAATCCGAGTTTAAATTCACCGAACTCGAATTGGAACGCAACAATCTCAAAGAGCAGGTGGCCGAGCTGCAACACAGACTGGACAATGTGGAAAATATGGGTGATCCATCCATGGCTGTCATGTCCAAGCGGTGAGTACGACAAGGAATAATTTATCTGTGTGCATACATAAAGTTTCTTGGTTACAACTGAAATCTTCAATTATCTTGCAGCTTGGAGATGCGCACCAAGGAACTGGAGTCGCGACTAGAACTGGAGCAAGCGACACGTGCACGTCTCGAGGTGCAAGTGAGCCGACACAAGGAGTCTCTAGAGAAGCTGCAGAACGAAGTGACCCAGTCGAAGATGCGCGAAATGCAATCGCAGGATGTGCTCAAAAAATCGCAAAAGAGTTTGCGCGACATGCGCGAAGAATTTCACTCGCTGTCCAGTCGTGAACAAGAATCTTTGACGCGACGCAAGGACTTGGAGAAAAAAATGGAAGTCATGGAATCCGAGGGCACCGCGCTAAAGAACGATTTAAGATTAGCGCTGCAGCGCATTGCTGATTTGCAGCAGGCCATGGAGGAGGAGGGTGAGGAGGAGCTTAGCGAGAGGTGAATATGAGTTAATGCATATGCAAAGAATGTACATACTAAACAAATTTTTATTGCGACAGTGAGGATAGCATTAGCTCGGTGGGCTCCATAAGCGATTTGGAGGAGCGTCTGCGACCCGTGCATGCGAAGCGTAGTTCGCAGCAGTCGTTAAACGGGCCGACTCTCCCGCCGAGCACCACACGCACCCTGATCTGCGAAAAGGACGACAACAGCCCTAGGTACGCTGATAACGAAGTCAACTCAAACAGCAGGCAGCACAAGCACTAAGCACCGTAGTCGCATTAGCTCGATAATACTTATGCATATGTATAACTATAACTATCACCAGCTAGCTAGTTAGTTAGCTACTTAGCTTTTAAGGTCTGTTCTGCTATTTGCCGGCTTATATCTAATTAACATAATTACTTCATACATGCTACAACTACAAACCATGCCATCCACATCCAAAACTGACCCACAAACAAACAAAACGCCGCCTCCCGCCAACAACAACAACGAAAACAAAAACAACAAACAAAAAAATAATACGATAACCAAACAAAAACAAACTCATAAAAAACCAAAATGCTTTGTAAATATGTTTATGCATTCAACATATGCCAAAACACATCCCGCCTTCCAAAACGCCTATCCAAAATGCGCCTCCCCTGTTGGTGTGCGTGCGTATGCGTGTGTGTGTGTGTGTAAACCATTAGCTTTTTCTTATTATAGAATAACAGTGACGTCGCCATCGTCGCCACACATACATAAACTGGCACTGGCGGCTAAAGCCATACCGGACCCAAAGCCGGACACAAAATCTGCAGCATCCACAGCAGCAGCATCTAAGAAAACAACACCAACAACATTGTCAGTACCAGCAGCAGCAACCATAACGACAACAACAGCAACAACAAAAGCAGCAACATCAACAAAGCTAATGCAAAATGGACAGCAAATCGCTGGCTAAAAAATACCCGTAAAAAAAGAAAATATTTCGGTTACGTTTCGACGCTGCAGCTTTTACGTGTTTTATTCTCTTCTGTAATATTAATTAGTTTTGTTTTTTATTATTTTTATTTTATTACTGTTTAGTTCAATATGTTTAACTATTTATTATCGAAATATAGCTACATAAAATAATAATTAAATATAATAAACAGAATCGCATATGCAATTCAGTTTCCATTCAATTGGAATCGTAGTTAATTTAATTTGCGCGACAGTCCCTATATACAACAAAAAGTGATTAACATGTTTTATCCTTCTCAAAAAAAAAAAAACAAACAAACAAAACGATTTACTAACGTTTGATATGAAACACTTATAGAATATAATCCATTTTCCTATAGCCAACTTAAATGAAATTAGTTAAACGCGTTTCAAAATCTTAGACAAGTATGCATTATATGCAAAATTAATAAACGTTTTACTAAACTAAATTCAATATTTATACATACATACATATATCAACAGGCCTATGATAAACATTTTACATTCAGCTCTCATGATAAGTACATCCCATTAACCACAAAACGTTAGCAACATTTTTCACATAATGCATCAAAAGTCAAAAATATTAAATATTGGAATATAAATCATTTGCTAACTATCAAAAATTCATCATTAAATTAAAAGTAAAAATTAACAGAAAACAACAAATAAATATATTGTTATAAAACCCAAGAATTGTGTTTGAATTTATTATCTAATTGGCAGATATATTTATTTTTATATTTAACTTTTATGTCTGAACTACAACTTGATGTTTAATGATAATGAGATAAACTTAATCAATTCCCATTTTTATTACAAAATGTTCTTCTTAAACTAACTAAAACTAAAACCATAAATATCCTTATCGACCAAGCAATTTCATTCATGTCTTAAATACTGAACTTTAAATATAAGCGTTTTCACCTATTTTTGGTGCACTTTTAGTTATAGATTGCTCAAGTTGAAGTATTTTTGAAAAGGTTTAACTTTAGCTTTAATCTGATTGATTACTCGTACCTGGTACTGGGCGGAATTTGTTGACCTCAAAAATCATTCGGCTTTTATCAAATGTCAGCACTAGGATAAAGGGCATACAATGAGTATGAAAATTGGGCGTAATTGAGCCACTTGCAACACACACTAATTTATTTGTGCAAACACGCACGCCTCTGGGTCGAGGTCAATTGAAGACTTGAAGAAATACATTGTAGTACACGGCATGGCATGAGGACTAGGCTAGAGAAGTCGCACCCGCAACTGAAGGCCTTCCCATTAAGTGGCACCGTTTGTTGTCAGCCGCCAACGACTTTGAAAGTTGCAAGAAGCCAACGCCTGGGAATGTAAGGCAAGCACGCAACTGTCGACGTCACGGCTGATGGGACTTTCAGAGCACTTGAGAACACTTGTTGTAGAAAGAGAAATACGGCCAACATCAATCAGAACGGAGATCTACTTACTACGACTCAATAACAAACAGCAACGGCTTTCCAATCAAAACAATGCCGCCAGCCGGCAGGACTGCAACAAGTGTTGCCCGTGGCTACCCAAAAGTGGTGGCATGTAACTGAGGCAGCTGGCGTGTCAGTTGAGCTGAACTCAAAACAACCCGTCAACTAGGCGACTGTCAAATGCGCCACATATCCGAAATCCGCAATATCGACCAAACAGCGGCAACTAATATAATGTGAACTTTAGCTGACTTTCTGGGTCTCAGTTTGGCGCAGACATAGATTGGATTTCAACCTCTACGGATCGTCCTAAAAAACTAACTGCATCACACATAAGTGCTAGCAGGTGAAAACTGAAACCTAATCATGGATGACCGCACAATAGATTCCATATTCTTGGGCTCCCTGGAGTCCCTGCCGCCAGTTAGCTCGAAAATTGTGCGTATTTTTACCAGCTCCACGTTTACGGGTGTGTTTTACAAATACAAAATGTTTCGCATCATATGTGTGCGTGTGTGTGTGTGTTGAGCGCTTATGTAATCACGTTTTATATATTAAATTGCTGAATAGATACGACGATGGAGAGAAACACACTGATGGCCAAGTGTTATCCCCGAATAAAGGACTACTGTCGCGAGAAACATGGTCTCGAATTTCAGGTGGTCGACATGCGTTGGGGTGTTCGAGATGAGGCCACAGACGATCACATGACCACCGAGCTCTGCATGCGTGAGATCAAAAATTGCCAGCGCCTGTCGATGGGGCCCAATTTCATTGTGTTTCTGGGCCAAAAATACGGCTATCGTCCCATACCCACATACATAGTATCGTCAGAGTTGGCTTTAATTTGCGAGGAGCTAACATCGATGGGCGTGGATCGTGCTCTGCTCGATCTATGGTACAAAAAGGATAGCAATGCTGTTCCGCCCATATCAGTACTGCAGCCAATTTCGTCGATTTTAATTAACTTCAACAACAAGGTAAGTTTTTCGTGAGCAGCAAAATGCTTTCTCTGACTTACTTGTTGGAGATTCACAGCGTGTGCCCAAGCTGCAAGCAGAAGATCAGGCTGTCTGGTGGGATACGCTCAACAAGATGCAGAAACTACTGCGCAAAGCGACTGCTTCGTTGGGAGCCAGCAATAAGATGTCCAAAGACGATGTCCACAACTATTTCATGTCGGGTAAGTAACGATTCAAAAAGAAGCATGTGATGGAGTCTAAAAGTTTACATTTTTTTATTTAGTTACGGAACGAGAGGTTATCAATGGCATCCTGAATGTGAAGAATACAAAGAATCATTGCCTGTCATATGTGCGCTACATAAACAACATAAATTTGCAAAATCTTAAAAAAGCCTCGCTTTTCGTGGACATTATCAATCGCAGCTTGGACACGGAGTCCGCTAAATTATTAGGTGATCTAAGGGATACTCGGTTACCGGCCAAGATAGAGTCTAGCAATGCACAAAAGTAAGTCAAAAATCATTAAAGCCATTGTTGATTGAGGAAATTTATAAGCTATTCTTTTATTCAGATACACAGTGGAGTGGATTGGACGCGAGGGTCTGGACATTGAGACGCATGAGGAGTATTTGAATCATTTCATTTCGCACTTCTATAAGAATGTTGTTAAGCTCGTGGATAGGGCCATGCGCAAAGAAGACTCCAGTGCACAGGGGCAGATAGTAACTGAGATCCTACAGCATTTGCACGCTTGTAATAATTCGGTGAAGATCTTTTACGGCCGCGAAGAAAGTTGCGAGCGTATCAAGCGATATATGCTGGGGGATTCAGATAAGCCACTTGTCCTTTTTGGTGACGGAGGCTGTGGTAAAACTTCATTGCTGGCCAAGAGCGCTGCGCTGGTTGCCACCGAATGGTTTGCCGATAAGCGACCTATAAATATTATACGGTTCCTTGGCACCACGCCGGATTCGAGCGCCTTGACGGCAACGCTCATATCAATATGTCAGCAGGTGATATCCATCCATTATTTACAGCTACATAACTTATCCATATTGTGTTTCTACTCAATCAAATACGTTAACATATGCAGATATCGTACAACTATATGCTACCCTTTGAGAATATACCCGATGATATTGTGCCATTAACAGCATATTTTAAGCAATTACTAACTTATGCTAGTTCCAATCAGCCGTTAACCCTATACTTAGATTCTGTCGATCAATTGACGGGCACTCAAGATTCAAATAAGGTATCCTGGATACCAACACGTTTGCCAGCCCACTGTAAGGTGAGTGCGACAAACAGATCGCAAATCTTACATACTTTTAATCGGCTCAATGAGCCCAACAACTGCATATACTGCATGTCTATAAATATGTATTATACATCTATATTTTCCTAATGCATGCCCTTTTGTATAATCTATCTCTATCCTTAATTCTAATTTCACTAAGTACACGGTTAGAAATCTTAAATTAAATATCGTTTTAAAAGTACATATCATTTGAAGAATATATGAATTAAAAACTTATTAGTTTTGCAAAGAATTAAATTGTTTATATCAAAAATGTGAAAGATTTTTATTTTTCATTATTCTACAATTTTATTCAATTTATTTCTGACTGTGAGACAGAAACTTAAATATAGTTTAAGATCTTTAAACGTGTACTATAAGAACTTGTGCATGACAAAACTCACTTTATAACTCGTGTTAGCAAATGCTCGAACATTATTGCACAGACAATCTATAATATCTGAATAAATCATCGATTGCCAATCAATCAAAATTCTTAAACTACAATATATACAATACAACCGGCTCAAATTGAGTGAAATTCATCTCGTTTCCAATCCAAGATAGATATTTTTAAAAAGCACTGCATGAAAATACTTTTATAAAGATTAATTTATATTTTTAGTTTTCAAAATTGCATGCTGCCAATACCAGGTATATGTAAATACAATTTATTATTATATATATTTTAAATCCCTTCTAATCGGTGTAAGTTTTTCCAATTGCTTGACATGTGCGTGCTAAACAATATTACTCGCAATTAACACAAAAAAAATCTATAAACTTTTGGCACACTCACCCAAAACGACTATAGAAATGCCGTTCTGCATGAGGCAATCTGATGTATCATATACTTTTACCCTATCTGCCCTTCCCCTTTTATTGTATAAATCCGATTGGGATTGTTCACAGATTATCATTTCGTGTGCAAATGAACCGGCAAATCCAACAGTTTCGCATGAATATCATGTGCTATGCAAAATGATTGATGTGGAGGAGAACTTCATAGAGGTGACGGCGCTGGGGGAGGATCTGGCGATGAACGTGATCAAAATGTGGATGAAGACAGCGTGTCGCGATCTTAACAATTACCAGTGGCGTTTGGTGGCTAATGCGTTTAGCAAATGCTCCCTACCCATATTTGTGAAACTGGTCTTTGCCGAGATATGTCGATGGCGCAGTTATACGCGTCCGCAGGAGACTCATCTGGCCAACACCGTGATGGACTCAATCATGTTGCTCTTTGAACGTGTGGAGAAGCAGCATGGTCGCATCTTGGTCTTTCACGCGTTGGCCTACATTACGGCCTCCAAATCGGGTCTATCCGAAAGCGAGCTTGAAGATCTCATCTCACTGGACGACAAGGTCTTGGATGATGTCTATCAGTACCATATGCCGCCAACGCGTCGTATTCCCCCACTGCTCTGGACGCGCATCAGAAACGATCTGCCCAACTATCTGAGCGAACGGGAAGCGGATGGAGTCAATGTTATGAACTGGTACAATTAGTGCGAATTTTCTAAGGTTTTCAATATTTAAGAATGAAAACAGTTTTGAACTAAATGTTTAAAGCAGTTTAATTCTGTAACACGGATAGGAATCAATTAATAAAATCAGATCCCAAAACTTCAGAGCAACTCTAGAGATGCTTATCAGGAAGTTAAAAGTCTTAAAAACTTTAAATTTGTGGAAATTGTAATACATTATGAAAAATCGTGATAAATTTATCAAAAATAGAATTCTTTTCAATAATAATATGATTAAAATTAGCTTATAGATAAAATCGGATAGCTTTGCCAGAAACAATTGAAAATTGCTAATTTTATGTTATTATTGCAAATCATATACTAAAAGATATTATCATCATGTGCTCCACAGGTATCACAGACAGTTCAAGGACACAGCCAAGGAGCGCTACTTTAAGAACATGAACATGGCCATATATTTTCATTCCATGATTGCCGATTATTATTTGGGCATTTGGGGCGGCGGCATACCCAAGCCATTTAAATTCACGGAGATTCAGAGGCATCGTTTTGGACTGGCTGACAAGGAGGGATCTGCAGATCGTAAGGTGCCGATACAGCCGCTTGTTTTTACCAGCAAGGATGGCCTATCAAAGCGATACAATTTACGCAAGGTAAGGAAAGGAAATCGAACCTAAACCCAATCCATACTTAGGTTTTCCTAACATCTTGCAGTTTGGGGAATTGCCTTTTCATTTTGTGCGCTCGCGTCGCTTTAAGGATCTGTTCGAGCATGTGCTCTTCAATTATGATTGGCTGCATGCCAAGCTCTCGAGTTGTCCACTGCAGTCAGTGCTAGCTGATTTCGAGGATGCCTCGACCAACACGGAGGACAAGGAGTCGAGACGTGAACTGATGCTCGTAGCGGATGCTTTGCGCTTGGGCGGCGCCATTTTGGCCATTTATCCGAATATGCTGGCACCGCAGCTCATTGGACGACTACTGCCTGAGATTGGTGGCAATCCCAACATCAAGATGTTGCTAAGAGCCTGTGATCGCTGTGGACCCAAGGATTGTGCTCTCATTCCGGTCAATCATTGTCTGCACACACCTGGCGGACCACTTAAGGTGAGTTTCGCAGGCATTTTCTGATCGATCCCAATGTGAACAAAACTTTCCTTTGCAGTACTCCCTGGAGGGTCATCAGTTCGCCGTATTTGCCTTCTGTCTGACAAGCGATATGCGTTACATGGTCTCTATATCAACTCATTTCATCACATTCGATTTGTCAACATCGGATCTGACGCGTGATGTGAATCCCGGCATCGAAGGCATCATGCAGCAACTAGTCCTCAGTCCGGACAACAAGTGGGCATCTGCCTATTCGAACAACAATCAGACGGTGCTGCTCAACATGCTCTCCAGCGAGTTTGTGGTGATCAGTAGTCCATTTGGCGAGGGTGATGGACCCATTAGTGGCTTGTATCTGCTAAACCAAAAGTATGTTCGTCGTGGCTTCAGACCTACTCCATAATTAATCGGATTTTAGTCTTTTTGTGATTTGCAAACTGCGCTGGGCGAAATTTGACATGCGTGGCAATTTGGTGGAAATCTTTGAAGTGCCTGGAGAAAACACTGATTGGGAGATATTGTGTAAGTATTTGAAAATTTAGACAACTTAGAAAACAAGCTTATTGTGATGGAAGTTTTAGGACAATTTATTTGAATATGTAATTTTCTCCTGCAGCAATGGAATTCTTCACTCCTACCGATTACAATGTGATCTTTTGGTCCGGCTCCATTAATGAAATACGCTTGCGTTTGGACTCTTGTCGCACGACAAACTATTCAAATTCGGTGCAGTTCTTCAGCGCTTTGGTCATGAACAAAGGACGCACGCGTGCCTATGGCTGTGCCAACAAGGACAACTTTGAGGTATCTGTCTATGATTTTACGGAAAACATTGAAACGGGTGAGATACACTGGAGCTTCGTGGAGACGCTGCCACGATTTGAGAACGATGACAAGGAAATGCTGCTGCAGTTGCGCCTGGATCAGCACCAAAACGATCGCATGCTGCTTGGCACCGCTGGCAAGGGCTTTGTCATCTGGGATTTTGGAAACCAGGAACTGGGTAGTGAACGTGCTCCCATCTTCGAGGGTGCAATGTACTTGGCTCTGCCGCATGGCGTACGAAACATCACCACTCGCATCATGCAGTCCAATTCAATTATGGTCAGCTCTAAACTGGATTATGCAGTCGCTGGCGTTCGCAAGAATCTCTACGTCTGGTATCTGAACACAGGACAACTGGCCAAAGTCTTGGATGCTCATTTCGGGCGTATCATACAGTTGGAGCCGCTCACCATTGGCAATTGGAACAATTTGGTTACATCCTCCATAGATCGTTCAGTGAAGGTGTGGAACATAAACAACATATTCGAAAAGGTTCACGTTATTGATCGCCATGAGCTGCAAATCGACGACATCAGTCTCTCCGAAGTGGACATGGCTGTGACAGTTACTCGAAGCTGTGTGGGCGTCTGGGAGACACGCTCCGGCCGCCTGCTGGCCAAACTGGCAGACAGCCCCTTGGGCGCCATTGTTACACACGCGGAAATCACACCGGATGGACGGTATATTATCTCATCGGAGACGGGCAAGTTCTTGATCTGGAATCGCGTTTCCGAGCAGGTCGTTTACCGCGACGATCAGCCCGGCATACAGCAGATAACACTCCTGGATTACGGCTATAAAGTGTTGACCGTATCGGTGCCCAATATCAATCAGCGAGACGTCATTGCAGCTGCAGCAGCAGCGGGTGCCGATGAGACGAATCGCCTAACGGCCATTACAACAGTTCGCTCGGTTCCAGGTAAGAAATTGGGTAATATAAGTTCTAATATAAGTCAAAGTAATTTTTCAGGCAAATATATTCAACATTTCGTAGAGATAATAATTTGAATTTAAGCCGATAAGAAAAATCAAACTTTTAATGTAGTAATCAAAGTATTATTGATTTAAATACCAAGAATATAACTCTAATCTGAGTGTTCATATTGATACCCTGATTTTATTGTATTTTCCTTTGCAGAAGGCACAATACTATTCCGCTTTGATTTTCCCATCCGCATGATAACTGGCATGCCATTTCGTCAATCAGTGATTACAGCTGATAATGCTTATATCGTAGTGGTTACTGTGGACAAGTCCAACAAAGATTGCCTGGGCCTTTATAGCGCCACGAATGGCGCATTCGTATCGAAAATACTGCTAAAAGGTTGTGCTATTAAGGTAGGTCATTTTCATTATAGACCCATTTGCTCACATCTTATCTGACAAGGATTAACTTCACAGGAGGTGTTCGCATTGGTGCCCATGCCACACAAAGCTAATCAAGTGGCTGTGATTAGCAGCGAGAAGGGCAGTATTATGGACATCAAGAGCAAGAAGCATGTGCGCTCCATAGCCAAATGGGGTGGCAGTCTCACAAGGGATGGCAAATGTGGGCTATATGCACCGACGCGTGGTGGGTTGGAGCTGTTGGAGCTCCGCAAGGGAACCACAGTGAAAACTTTTATACCCAAAATAGCAGAGGGCGTCTTCTCCGTCATTTGCATATTCACGGAAAACGACGAGTATGTGGCGTATTATCATAGCGGCAGAAAGACGATTCGTGTCTTTCGCACCGCCGACACAGAGATGATAGCCAACTATAGGCTGCAGGCTGAGCTGACGGCTATTAAGAGCAGCAAGGATGGTCGTGCCATTGTGCTCGGTACTGTGGATGGCTGCATGTCGGTGTTGGCAATTGTGGATCCCAAAAAGGAGGAGATGATTGAGTATTTGAATGCGCTGCCATCGCGTGATGAGAACTGGAAGGCAAAGTTGGCCAAGATGAAGGCGCGAGTCGGCTTCAAGGCTGCTATAAGAGTGGCTACCATTTCGTCCCGCTATGCGAAGCCTAAGAATGGCGACGGTGATGGGGAGGAAGAGGAGCTAACTGAAATAACGGAGGATGTCGTGCCTGTGGCAGATTAGATGATTTAGAAATATAACATTTATTTTGTTGCATAAATAAGGGGGATGTTACAAAAAATACGAGTTTATGAAGATGTGTGTGTGTATATGTATGTGTAAGCTTGTTAAACTGAATGTAGCTTAAACTAAAAGAGTTGTTAAACTAAAACGTTAATGCTTTATAGTAAATTGTTAGTTATCAAGTTACGTAGAGATTATAGTGTGTAGAGTATGTATGTATTCATAATAATAGTTACACTTAACACGCACTGAGCGTATTGACCATTTGCCTTGCCTAGCTTAAAACAATTTCGGTTTGGTACAGGCACATAACAAGGTTTATACAATTCGAGGAAAAACACAATTAATTTTTTATTAATACACAAAAATCTTTAACATGTTATTGCTTCAACTTTGAATTTGAACTCAATTATAATAGAAATCACTTTAGATACTGGCAATTAGAAGCAAGGAACTAACTTAACAAACGACAAATCGAACAGACTAAAACTGTAGATCTTAAACTGAAACTTGAAAAACGAACTCAGTGCTAATACATAGATAATTTGCTTTTACTTTCGTTAGTAGTGTTTAATAGTAGGTATGTAGTATGCTGATGTTTTATATTAATGTTATTGTAGTTGTTAATCTGCCTTTAAACATTATTATGATTACCGAGAGTCTATAAGCATACGTAAATATGTTAAATAATAAATTGTTTATGTGGTTTACGCGGCCGCTTTTAGAGCTGGATAGCATATTTCGTTGCCCATCAGCAATAATATGTAATATAAATATAGAACGGCTATAAAGTGCTAACTAAATAGTAATACGGCTGTCATCCATAATTATTGGGTGTGATTCTCCTTTTTAATCTGCGCCAGCTTAGCCTGTATATGTTGCAGACGATTGGGCGACAATTCCGGTTTCTGCAGAATTAAACACAAAAAAGGGGGTATCATTAATTTAACAATTATTAAAATCTAATTAATCCGCGCTGCCTATGGAATTTGGGGCACACCCACCTCTCGCCGGATGAGAGACACTTTCTGTGAGTTCATTGAGTTCAAGCACAGATTCTCGTCGGCCACCCTATTGTCCAGCATGTTGGAGCCATCCTCCGAGTTGTGCCGCGTGGACATCATCTTCTGCAAACGGTCCATCCAATAGTCCGGATCATGTACATTTTGATAGTTGACATCTGTGAGATAAGAACGTGTTGCAGCTGCAGATTGGTTATAGAGTATGTTAGTAGACAGGTGCGGGGAGTTAAAAGTTGCAATTGGTCTAGCAGCTGTGGACACCACTAACCTGTCCGATTATCGGGCGCCTGCGTCGAGCCGGCGTTTTGGTTGCGTTCTATTTCAGCGAGACCCTCTTCAATGTACTTGTGGAAAGTGACGCTGGCGCCTTGCAGAAAAGTGCTCAGATCTATGTCAGGATTTTGCTGCTGCAATGACCAATCGAAAATATTACAATCAAATTCTGGCAAGGGGAGCACAAAAACGTACCTTGAAGTCATAAAGTTTCTGCAGTCCTTGTTGTTTAGTATCCTTGTCCGAGATTAACTTGAAAATTTGCGACACGGTGTCATGCGTTTGATGCGATATGCGCTTTGCGCCTATGTCCTTGCCTGGAAATTGCTGACGCTGAGGTGAGACACCCGTGCCGGACACAGTGCCGTCCTTCTGGAAATTCTATCAAATGAGTTGCTCAATAGAAAGATGTGTGCCACGATAAATGGAATGTCTGCCTGTTTACCTTTAAGATTCGTATCAAATAGGTGTGCAGCTCCGAGTGTGTGGGTATCTGATTGAGATGCTGCAATATGGCATTGCCCTTCACCTTGGCCATGTTGTGTATTATTGTTTTGATCGTGCGCAGTGGCGTATCCGATGGTCGATTTTGCCACCAGGTGCTGGGAAGTGCTAGCATAAATTCATGCACTTCCAAGATTACCGCATCGTAATTTAGCTCATTGGAACGTTCTGGTAGCATTTTAATATTCCGCCAAATGCATTTCATAAGTAAATCAGTGAATTTGGGAAGATTGGCAACTGGACAGGACTCTCTTAGCAATCGAATTAGGGCGCTGAATGAGATTAATAGCTAGTTGATGAGTTATACCCTCAGATATGTTAAGAAGATATGCTTACCAGTATATGTTCGTAAAGTTAACCTTGTCCAGCACTTTGAGGCATATGCCGTTAATTACCTTGTTGTATTGGCCATCATCGCCGGTGGTGAGCCGTTGATCAGCCAGTAGATGCAGCAACGTAGACATGAGATTCTTTATGCAGGCTACGCTCAGCGTTTTGCCTAGAATGTTGGCATTAAAGAAAGTGTACAAAATGGACAGCAACGGTTGGTACACAACCAGCGCCTGCGACAAAGGCAGCTGCGAGAGATTCTGCAAGCAAAGAGCATTATTAATACTCTAGAATTGGTTTAAAATAATGCAAGCGTCTCACCTTTAGCTGTGCCAGCACATTTTGAATAAATATTTCTTCGTAATCGCGCAACACGGCCTGTTTTTCGGGTGCTTCAATAATCTCGGTTAGCTCGTTGATAGCTGCACGCGCTTTTAGCGTGTCTACGCTGCTGACTTGCTTAATGATCTTCACCAACTGCGGATCATGTTTGGGCAGCACATCTGCCAAACTGTAAAGAAACGGCAAAATCATGCACTTATTAGAAACGTGTAGAAAGGGTGCATCTGCAGGTATTTTCGACTGTGAAGGGCCTGAGCAGCCTTAACAGCCAAATCAACAAGAGCAGACATTTAGATCAAGTCCTTTTCCTTCAACTTACTTGGGTATGTTGCTATCCAAGTGATTTTGATTTCCCTGCTGTTCCATCTGCATTCGCATGGGACTGCGATAGGGTGAAGTGCCGGTAACCATGTTGGGATTTGCCTGTGGCGACGTGTTTCGATTTTGTTGAATAAAACGCGAGCGCGCTATGAGTCGATCAAATTTCTCTTGTGGATACATGAAGCCATCGCGTGTTGGTAGAACCTTAATGGGCTCATAGAGGGGCGTGATGTCCACAGTGGGCATTTCCTTAAAGATCATTTGATCGACGCGCACCCAGTCTTTCTCGATCTCGGCCATCACTTCCGGATCTAGGCCAAAGGGACCGTTCGTTCTCTGTTGCTGTGCCTGCTGCTGTTGCAGCTGCAACTGTTGCTGTAGTTGCAGCACTTGTGTTGACGGCGCCTGGTCAAATGTGCTGTGCGAAATAAACGTAAATTTCAACTTAGATTTGGATCTTTTGCAGTGAAAGATAATCGTAAGAGTTACTGCAATATTGAATATATATATAACGACACAACAAAGGCAAATGTAACTGAGCAAACTATAGCAATGAAAAGGGCGCAAGCAATAATCACACAGCAAAAACAACAACAACAAAGCAACAAATTATGAGTGCAAACATATACATTAAAAAAAGAAAACGGCCACTTTACGCCTGTCGAGTCAGGGATTGAAATTTGCTATCAACGCTTGTGGCACTCGGCTCCGCCACTATGTCGCTTTCGCCACGCGCATTTAACTCTGGCTGCTGGCAGCTATGTGGTAAAATTAAAGTTTAAATTAATAGAAAAGAAAATAAGCCAAGACATACAAAATAAAAATAACATAGATCAAATCATAGATGTAACGGAAATACTAAAATATTTAAGTTTGATTTACAATTGATAGTAATAAAAGACATAATCACTTTTTTAACCTAATGTCGAAACGCAGAAGCTACCATTTACATGGTATTGAAACAAAGAGTTAAAAAAAACTGATATTTTCAGTATTGTCAAACTCTAGCATTGTTTTAATTTTGTGGTTGATTGAAGTCGCGAGTCTTTGCTTAATTAAGTACTACTCTTACCACTCTTCATCTGGTGGCGGTAACTCATCGTAGCCATTGCCAACAGCATCTTCAATCTCAATGCTGCTTTGTTGCACCACTTGCGCCGGTTGCTTGACTCCTGTTGGCATCTCTGGAGGGGCAGATGGTTTTCTCGTCTTTTTGGCACGCTTAATGCGCTCGTCCAGCATGGAGAGATCCTTCTCGTTAAGCTGACCAATTAACTTATAGATCTTTTCGCCAGCCAGGAAGTATGCCATCACAATGCAATTAAGCGCTGCATTACGCACAGAGTTGTCGCGATCCGATATTTGTCGAGCTATTTCTTTGAGTGCCACCTGCTGGGATGGTTGGCAAATGCCCAATCCGTAGTACTCGATGAGAAAGGTCAACTCGTCCAGGCATTCGGTGCGCTGACGCGCATTCTTCGATTTAAGGCCATCCATGACATACGAGAAGACTTTGGTAAATGGATACAAGAGATTAATCTGTCGCAGAACGCGGCGCACGCCATTTCGGACTGCATCCTTTGGGTCACCAATCTGTCAAAATAAGCAAATATTAAGTTTACTGCAACATTAAAAATTGTTTTTCTATTTTTTCGACTTGCCTTTAGCAGCAGATGGGGCACAAAGCTGCTACCCTCATTTTCCGCCATCATATACTCCATTTCGACCAACATCTGGAACACTAATGCTAGATACTCGAGACCCTTAATAAGCACAGAAGGGTTCGTATCGTAGAAGCGCAGCGTCAGCCACTTAAGTATTAAATCCAGATTACAAATCAACGCTTTGCTGTTATTCGGCAAATCTTCGCTCAACTGTTCTATGACTTTCAAATGATATCTGAAACACAAAATAAAATTTGAACATACTCTCAAGTTATTGTCATATTTTTACTTAATTAACAAACATTCTCAATTAATACAATTAACAAATGACTTCATTATATAACTCTCTCTCTTTAGGATTTTAATATACTTTCAGCATATTTCATTGCTCAAAATGAAAATCCCAAAAGTTGTCAAGGTTTTTTAAGAAAAGTTTTTTTCTGTCGGATTTAGTTGTTCATATCAAGATAAATAGCACATTGATATAGCAGAACCATAAATGGTTCATTGAACATAAACATACCGGAAGTCATCGTGAAACATATTTGCCATCATTGCCTTGTTCACATTGGCTGTGGTCATCTGATCGCGCAGCAGATCCGTGAACTCCTCGCGCGGCGTGGTAAAAGTCCACTTGAGTACACGCATCTTTTGCTCATCAATGAGTCGCTGATTTTTAATGCTGTTGACTGCCAGCAGTGGAGACGTGTCCACATCCTCTTCCTTTTTGCGGGAAGCTGGCGGTGCGTTGGCCTTGTCGCCGCCGGCTCCAGCAGCCTTGGCCGTACCCTGTTTTTGAGCTGCAGCACCGCCACCGCTGCGCACGACTTTCTTGGCCTCTTCGGGTATGGGTGCTTGCTGTTTGCCTTTGGGAAGTGGCTTAACCGGTAAATTGGGCCGTGCCTTCTCCAGTGCGGCCATGATGTCCTTCTTGGAGGCGGGCTTCTGTTTATCGAGTGCTCGAGCCATTGACTCGAAACCCAAATGAATCATGAAGCCCAACACAGCTTCGTTGGCGTTCTTACGCACATCAGCATTGCGATCACAGATATGCGCATACAGATGCGGGACAATTGTGGTCAGCTCCTCCTTTGGTATCGACTTTGGCGGCAATGGTGGCAGCTTCTCGGCCAGCCACGCCCACAACTCAACCTTAAGTGCCGGTGAGCCACCTTTGAGGGCATCAGCAATCATTTCGCTCTCGAAGAACTCTTTATAGCCACCCTGTTCGCCAAAACTATTGATGCAGTTGAGCGCCGCGGCACGCACAAAACTCTTGCTGTCGCCCAGCGCATGGAGAAAGCCCGGGAATAGGACACGCACATGACTGCGACAGCCAGCGCCCATCGCCGTCGACAGCTGCTCGCAAATGGAAAGGGCCGTCTGCGCAATTTTCGCATTGGAGTCGAGAAGACGATGTGCAAGTGCTGGAGCCAAGTCACCAATGCTCGGTTTGATCAGCTTGGCCTCACTGATGATGGCCTGCAACTTGGTTAGTCCCTCATTGCGCGTCTTCCAATCCTTGTCAGACATTTCCTTCAGCAGCGATTCTGTAATTTGCCCCGAGATATCAACACGTGGCAATAGATCGGTCAAGTTGATGGGCTCTGGCGATCCCCGAGCAGCGCCATCTTCACCATCATCGTCCTCGGGACCTGCGCTACTGCTCTGCACGCCACGTATTGGTCTGGGCGGTTTCTCACCCAGATTCTTGTTGAATTCGGTTTGAATTTGCGATTTGAGTGCTGGTTTCTCGCCATCAAAGAACATCATTAGAGCATTGCCCATGTACATGGTCATAGTTCCCACAAGTTGAATAGCAGAGCCGCGTACTGTCGGATTTGTGCTCTGGACACCCTTGCGCACATCATCGATTAGCATTTTTGGCTGCAGCTTAAAGCCAAACTCAATGATGGCCTTATTTATCCAGTTAAATGATTCGGACTGCACCTTGGGCGACTTTTGCTCAAGGGCAAAGCCAAGCACTTTGCCAACGACAAGCTCCAGTTTGGTGGCCTCAGCCAAAGCGGTAAGCACATCGGCAGCAGCTCCAGCATTCTTGGTATCAGCCAGCTTCTCAGTTATCTCATTGACCACATGATCCACGGTGACGGCTGTAAGCGGAAAGCTTTCGGCAACACTTCGAATCACGTCCAGCTTGAGCTTGAGCACTTGAAAGTTTGTTTCCTTGAGGCCAGGCTTGCGTCCGCTGACGGTGCGCACCAGAACTTGAGATATGCCCGCCTGCTTAGCATCGTAGCTGGGTATTTGCGATAGGAGCTGCTCCACAGCTGCCAAACGATTCTTCCAGTTGCTGTCCGTCAAACCGTTCAGTATATCGGCGGGCAACAGCTCATCCGCTTTATCTTGCACTTCCTCAGGCGTCAGTTCGCGCTCGGAGGCCAACGCTTTGCTACTGGCTGCCTTAGACAATGCAACCGGTGCTGCACTTGCTGCTGCCGCCGGTTTCTTGATCGTCTTGCGTGCACCAGTCGTGGCCGGACGCGTCACTGCTTTGGTTTCGACGCTTCCGCTGGATTTAACTGCTGCTGACTTGGCCGACGGCGCTGTGGCCGGCCGCGCTTCCTTTTTTATTGCGGCTACTTTGATCTTTATTTCGGCCTTGTCGTGGCATTCCTTGATTTTGCCCATCTTTAGTGGGTCCACATCTGTGAGCAGCGGTCCCAACGCTTTCTCGCTTACGAGTTTCATGAGTGTGCCCAACGCCTCGGCGCTGCTGTCCCGCACCGTGGGATCGGATTCGTTAAGTGTCTTTATCAGCGTCGTGGTCAGCAGCTTGATGAGTTTCTTGTTTAATGCTGTTGGCTGTGTGCGACTGAGTGCACGGGCCAGAAACAAGGCTGCCTCTGATTTGACACTGGGATTCTTGTTGGCCAACGCTTCCACAATATGTTCCTGTTGCGCCTCCAGCGATGTGGACGCATAAATCGCATCCATGGCCTCACGCAAAGCACTCACCACATTGGGTTTCTTCTCCTTGAACTTCTCCAGTAAAGCTGGCACGCAGGCCTTTAAATGTAAATATATTCGATAATCTTTATAAGATAGATTCGTAAATTTCATTTTACTTACCGAGGCATAGCTTGAGAATCGCTTGGAGAGACCCTTAGCCAGCATCGCCAGGCATTTGCCAGACATGGCTACGAGCACTACATTTGAGTCTTTGGTAACGACCTTCTTGAGCGCATTGACCAGAGTACCATATTCACCGGCCTCAAGCTTGGGATGGTCTGTGAGTAACTTCTCCAGTGCCTCCAACGACTCTTTGCGCAGCGTCCATTTCTTCTCATCGAGCTTATCGTAAAAATCTTTAGGCATCTTGGAGAGTATGTCAACGGGATCGAGTAGATCCATAGGATCAACTTCCTCAGCGCCAGCCTCTGCATCGTCATCTATATAGAATAGGATGAACATTATTTTTAAATTTATAATATACAAATTGTAAGTTAAGCAATATTCTCCATTCTTTACAAATAGCAACATCCAAATAAACTGGCAATGTTGAGATAAATAGCAGAAGGCGTGTGGGTGGTGTGACGCCACAACAACACAAAAATAGTTCTAGTGCGTTCGGTGGGGATTCTTTACGCCCCGTAGACAACCTTAACCTAGCCTTAATATTTTTAATAAACTTCAGTTTATAATTCGAATGAAATAATATTAAAGATTATGACGTAAAAAAATTATTTAAGTATCGCTTTTCTCCAAAAGTGTGGAATATTATGAAATGTTTAATGTTAGTAAACTATACCTAGTGATGGATATAAATATCTCGGTGATTGGCGAGAGACTTTCTTTTTGCATACTTTCTTAGAAATTTTCTTGATGGGTTTTAATAGGGTTTGATTTTCTACTTATAGGTAAATATTGTCAATATAATAATAATCAACTGCCTTAGGCATCGCATTCACCATTGTACGCATCTTGAGTGGCGGCCTGATCTGCAATTTTAGCCTGCTTTTCCTGTTGAGACTTGAGGTATCTGCAGACAAAGTGAAATTATTAAAAGGATCTTACTAGTTGAAAGCATAACATACCTGGATGGCTCGGCGCGTTCTCCTTTTAGTTTGTCAAACTCTTCCTCCAGTTCCTTGATGGTTACCTGTGGTAATGACGAAATATGTGACTTCATGGCGGCGCCAATCCAGCGATAGATTTCAACGGCCAACTGTTTGGTTTCATCGCGCACACCTTTGTCACGATCAGATAAAAGTGTAGCCAATTTCTTTATTAAAGCCTTAACACCGATAACCTTGGAGCCAAATTCACGCATTGCTTGTGTGGTTGCCGCTACGCAGGCGGACATAATTTTGGGATTTTTGTGCTCCATGCCTTTTACGAGCTCCTCCACGACTGCCTCTTGCTTCTCAATCTCAACATACATGAGCGTGACCTGCACGGAGAGCTCCCTTGTCTTAGTCTTGGGTGCGGCGATGCATTTCTGAACGATGCCCGACATAACATCACCTACTGTCCGTCCAGCGAGGCCGCTGTTCTCTACAAATATGAGCGCCGCCTCCAGACCCTTCTCCTGCGCAAGCGCATTCGAATCAATGACCATTTTCTTGATTAGTCCCGCATACTTGGACCATTCAGGTGAGCGTTCATCGTCCAGTTCGCGAAAGACTTTCGCTGCCTCCTCGTAACCATCGACGCGTGCCTTCCATAGCTTATGAACGCATCGCTCCTCGATCGGAAGTTTCTTGTATTCCGTATCCTCGCTCATACTGCCTCTGAGTTTTGTCTGCCAGTTACTTTTAGCGACTTATTCAATAATTAAGCTCGTCGAACATGCGATTAGCTGAAAGTGAAATATACGAATGAAACTTAAAACTGTCGAATACGTTTTTACAGTGAAGAGTCTGAAGGAAAATCAAAGCTAGCTCAATCGACCAGAACTTCCGATTTAGAGAGCGCTGCCAATTTAGCTTTTCCTCCGTCAAATTTAGCTCGAGAAAATTTTACAAAGGTTAGCGGGAATTTAAGTCTTTTGCGTATAGCGTACAGGTTAAAATGTTCAGTTAGAGAAGCTGAATTTACTTTATAACAAACTAGATATTGATGTAAAAAATTAATTCAACTTTTATGTAACACCTTTGCAGCCAAAAAAATTGGCTTTTTAGTAATCTAAGAAACACTGGTTTTAGGCAATCAAATCTAATGTTTCAAAATTGAGCTTAATTGTGGATGAAATGTTGGGCCAAGGAATTTTTGCAGTCACATCTGTCATGCTTGAAAAGAGTTGCTGCGTGGAGAGGCGACAAAAATAAATGGGTCGCAATGCCATATTTAGAATTTACCTTAATTTTTTCTTTGAGCTAAATGCTATTCTTATGGCAAAAACATATATATTTATTTTTAACAATCCGGCTTGCATATCTATCAAATGATTACGCCGAAAAAGCTCAATCTTGCTTTGGAGAACTTTGGAGAGGATGCACCCCTAATAATATCATAGCCCGCGCATTACTCTGTTGTGCGACAAGCCATAATAAATAAGCATGTAAATAAATAACCTCTTTATAAATAACATGGAGACTTATACGCATGCCAAATAGGTGGTTAGCGCAGGGTATTTACTTATCGCTAATGTCTTGGTCGGCGTTTCAATTCTCGCTCACTCGCTCTCTATTTTGGTTGAGTATATGAGTGAGACGCTCGTTCTCACTCGCTCACTGTTTCGAATTAACGGATCAATCATAACAGCAAATATTTCTCAAAAAGCGTCGTGCGTCAACAAAATGTCGCCGCTTACCGTTCCGCTCCTTCTCGTTGCTAATTAAATTTGCAGTTAATAATTGAAGCAACAATACAGTTTTAGGCAAGACAACAAACGACGCCCACAGCAGCAGCAGCGGCGGCAGTAGTTAAATGCGTTGTTAATAATATGCGGAAGCATTCCTTCCCAGGCAGCACTTACCATTAACATAGGGCAGGCAGGCAGCTGGGCAGCTGGCGCAACGTAATGCAATAACTTCGATTTTTCACAGGCACAACAGCAATACAAACGCACTCTTACTCACACACACACACTAATACACTGGCACGGCTTTGTAACGAAATCGAAATATCAAGCTGTTCCAGCAACAACTAATAATACAAACTGGCCGAACTTGTTAACGTTTTACGTTATTATCGAACAAAGTATTATAGTTAGTTTTAGGGTTTTAAATAAATAATAAAACTGTGCACGACTTTTAAAAAGCTACAGCGACGCTCGCTTGCTGTGAAATACTTGTCTACATTTACGTGTGAATGGCAATGGTGCATTTGCCATTTGCCAGATCTCTGTTAAACGACGAGTCGCTGTTAAGTCTATGTAACGAAACAAATGGCGCGCCAGTATGAAAAAAATAACATTGTCTATTTCCCCAGCAAAGAATCAAATAATTTCAATTTAAAAACTTTTAACGCACTTAAGTAAAGTTCACCAACCCATATATAACTGACTACATAATTAGTCATTGATTAAATATTTTACATGTTTTTATTATTACTCTACTAAATCTGCGACTCGCTGGTGTTCGATGAGCGTAACCTCCAGCAGGTGTATCGTATGCCCGCCCATAAACTCAAGCACATCCACGCCCGACTCCTTGCCAATATCATCCATATTTATGCTGGACGCATGCAGCTTCCACTTTTTGAGCAGCGCCTCAATTGACCAATCCGCACTGCGTTCCTGATATGTGAATATGAATTTGGCCCCACGATTGCGCTCCAATAGAAACGCCACTGTCACAATAATATCCTCGAACACGCAGGGATCGTAGAAACAATCGGCTGCTATGATCAAGTCCAAAGCAGGCAATCGAAACACGCTGTTCAGCAAAAGACCCCAACTGAGGCCAACGACGTCGATGTCAATGCCCGGTTGCAGTTGATTGGCCAGGCATGATTTGCGTATGTGCGCCAATGATTTGGGAAGTATGCAATTGTCGGTGAGCACCACCTGAGCTCCGCACTTGGCGGCTAGTATGCCTGGCAGTGCAGTTCCAGCGCCCAGCTCTAGAATGCGTTTGCAGACCAAACTTTGACGGCGTTCCCACAAAAAATGCGCAAGAATTGGTGCACTGGGCCACGTATAGAAGGAGTAGGCACCCTGCAGTATCTATATTAACCAAAATTTATTACTTATGTCACACATTAAGATTGAGTTTTTAATTATACTTCGGGTATTTTGATTTCCAAGCGTTCAATGGCTGCTTCAGCGCCGCCTCCAACGTTGCAGCTGAATACAAACTTTCGTATGTGATCGGCGCTAGCTGTGGCAGCCACAATTTCATTATCATCGCTGCTGCCGTTCATGTGAAAACGCATTTTTACACAGGCATGCGCAGAAAACAATGGTTTTTATTTAAAAATTACCAAGTTTACAGTAATTGCCACTTTTGTTTACAACCTGTTTGCCAGCACTTTAGAGATGTGCGCGTGACTTAATCACAGTGACTAAATCCAAAATCACACTTACAGAGTCGCCAACAATTTAAATTGTATACAGTAAAGATTATTAAAATAAATTATTATTCTTATAGTAATAATTATGATTGAGCTTGAAGTGCAACTTAAAATTAATATTCAAAGATTCAGTCTTGTGGCTAATAATTTTAAGTAGCCGCACACATATTTAAATATCGGACTCCTCTGGTTACAATCGATAGGCCGAACGATGTCAAATTGTTGCAATTGGGCTGCCGCTATTAATAAGTTCGCCGGAGAAGTGTTCAATATTCTGATTTTAGTCATAGGCTAATATTGCAAGCATGCCTCCTAACTGGAAGAGTGTGAGTGTTGGTGACTGGGAACTGAAGGGAGCCCTAGGTAAAGGCGGCTTCGGTGAAGTTCATCACTGGAAAAATCGAATGACGAACCAGGAAATAGGTAAGCAAACGCTGCGGACGTGCTTTTAGTTGCACTTATATATAGTATTGTTGTACATCTCTTGACTCTGCTGTATATATTCGGCTCCCACGTTGTATAAAATATATGTACAACAATACTATATATATTTACAGCTAAAAGCATGTATATAAGCACACACACATATGAAAATATACATCTCCCTCAAAACTACTACTAAGGCATACATAAATGAAATCAGATTCTGATGAATTGGCTGATTCTTGAAGCATTTTGTTTATTTGTTCTCTCTGCAATGAATACTCTGTTGACAAACAGAAAAAGAGCTTATTGGTTTCATTAACTCAATTTTCTCATGAAACTGATGAAACATTTTAAGTAATTTTTTGTAGTTATTCAATCTGTGTTCGAGCTGATAAGAAAGAGACAGTAATTGAGAACTCAAACAATATGCCACTTTACATATAAACTTTTGCCGATGCTCTAAGTCAGCTTCAAAATTGCGTTGTGATTATAAGTTTGTTTGTTATTCAAATGATTGCTTATCAATATGGACAGCCACCAAGCGCATAAAAGATGCCGAAAACATGAGCGTTGATCAGCAGCGTAAGCTTGAGCAGCGCTGGCTGGATGAATACAAATGGACACAGGAACTGCAGGAACCGATGAGCATTGTCGCCGGCGTTAAGCTCAGTGACAATTCTCAGGCATTTGTCGATTATTTGAATAACAATCACTTTCGCAAGCTGCCTGTGATTATACTGGAATATTGCAATGGAGGCGATGTACGCAAACTCTTGCAGAAACCGCAAAATGCCAACGGTGAGTTTCATGTACTCCGCATATGCTGTAAATGGCGCTCTTACTAACATTTGATTTTCTGCAGGTCTGGTGGAGATTGAGGTTCGTCTAATTTTGGGTTCCTTGCGCGAAGCTGTTGACTACCTCCACACGCACTGCAAGCTATGCCATCGCGACCTTAAGCCCGACAACATTGTAATACATCGCCTGGCTGATGGAAGACGGCTGTACAAGCTAACAGACTTCGGCTTAGCGCGCAAATCGCCGGACAAAACGATTCTGCAGAGTGTGGTGGGCACACGCCATTACCATGCACCCGAGGTGGTGGAAAACGGCATATACAATAAGAAGGTGGACTACTGGTCGATGGGCATCATTGCGTACGAGTTGGCGACGGGTGTGCTGCCATATATTCCGCACCAGAGTATGGTCAATATTCATCTGAATTTAAAAAAAAAGTCTACGAATTGTATTGCCATAACTGAGGATTATATCACTGCGATGCGCTTTCATTTTCACAATGAGATACCCATTGGCCATCATTTGAGCGCGCCTTGGCTGGCGCAGTTTACAAAGTGGCTACCTCTGGCTCTTAACGTCGACTATTCTCGGCGTGGCGCCCCAGCAGGAACTGATGAAGTACAAGCTGCAGCTCCCGATATATTTACGGAAATCGATCGTCTGCTGAAAATGAAAGTGCTAACAATCTTCGCAGCGTGTTCCTATAGGAGCCTCGAGTACGAAGTGACGCCCAGCATGACAATGCAGCAGTTGTTCATGCTCATAGAAAAATCTACCGGATTGCCATCATCGTCCATTTATCTGGTACTGCCCTTGGGTCATCCACACAAGCATCTCACCAAGCAGACAAGACCTGTGGACCTCTTTGTGGAAGGTTGGAGCGACAACAGCGAGGGATCACGTAATCCTCCAGTTATGCTTTACGTTTTTAATGTCACTGAAAAGTGTCCATATGAAAAACCAGTGCCTTACATGCCGCAAACGCTTAAGGACTGCCTGAGCGTTGAATACAAAAAATTGGAAAACTGGTTAGTTGAACGCCTGGTATTGGACATGAACCATGTTCTTCGCACAGAGGAGGCCCACGTAAGAATGTTGCTGTGTGGATTTAAGGATTACGCCTTGTCGCTAGAGCACGAGGTTCTCGAATATCAGACAATAGTTATGGCTTTGGATAAGGAAAAGGATAAATGTTGTGGCGCCATCGAGCATTTTCAAGCACTGCTCAGCGCTGCAGAAGAGCAGCAGAAACTACATTTGGTAATCGCAGCGCAGCATATATTAAAATCTTTATTAATTGCACATTTTTGCATTATGTACTTAAAGAACTTTGATGATCAGTGGAAATCTAATTGGATGAAAGTTAACATCAAGCATAAGGAGATAGTTACTTCTATTGAGAAAATAGTACATCACTACGAATCTATTTTATACAACGTACGAACGGAATGTATTAAGAAGAGTCAAGTGTTGTACAACAATATTATTGAAAGTGATATATTCAATATGTAAGTAGACAAAATCTACAATAAATAATGTACTAATTTTTTTTTAACAGTAAGGATTATCAAAAGAAATATCTGTACAGCGGCATAATGTGGTCAGAGCTATCAGACATTTCTATTAATTTTGCAAAGTCTCGTCATGCGTTCCTCGAAAATAAGGAAATGAAGAACTTGCGCGATAGCACAAACCAGACGCATTTGCGCTTCTCCAAAATACCATCTATTGTGAATAACGCTTATGAGAATCTCAGAACTGTGCAACGGGATTTGCTACACTTACAACTGCAATTGCTTGCAATTGCCAAACCGATACAGCAGGTGCCCATGCTTGACATAAACAATGTAATGAATCAACTGAGCTATGATGTCGCTAATGGCTTAGTTCTACACAGCTTGGATGCTTTCGATAGTCTGTCCACAGAAAATGTGATTACCCAGGCATTGTGCACCAGACAAATGTGCGTAATACGATCTCTCTATGAAGATTATAATTTCAACTAACTAAATATTTTTACAGCCTGGAAAGTTCGATGGAGATCGATGGAACTGATCAGCATTAAAAAAATTTGCTGGCTAGATTTGCAGTTTATAGCTTTAATATTATTATAAATTGTTGCCATAGATGTTAGACGTTAGATGTGATGTTTATATCGCAGTGAAAAACGCAATAAGTATGCATTCTGGTTTAGCATTATTAGCCAAGTAGATATAGCAATGAGCTTATCTATGAAGACTTTTATTTTGTTTACAAAGTTATAAGGATTAAATGCTCAAATTATGTGTCTTATTATTACTACATCAAATAGCTTCCATAACAATTTTATAATGAAAATACCAGTCGTTCGGCTTGCAAGTTTATGTTATGTTTTAAAGTTGTATTAACCAACTGCTTTTTGTTATGTGTTCTTGATTCCAAAGTATTTTCAATTAAGTTAAACCGATTTTATGTTATTATATAACTTGCATTAAGACGTTATAAACATTAACACATAATATATATATATATATATTATTATTAGATATAAGTTGCTAATTTTTTATTTTTTTAAACACAACTGGTTGTACAACAACAAACTTTTGGACTAATTATACTTTTTTTACTAAACAGAATGTTATAATAAGTTAAAGAGTATTGATGTGTGCATGTGATATATATATTGGAAGTTCACTAGAAAAGAGCTGGTATTGTAAATTGAAAAGTTGTTCAATTTGCTTATGTGATAGAAATACAACACAAAAGTAAAAATTTTGTTTGACCCACAATAACAAAGACTTGATACAAAAATACTAATATATAGTTAAGTAATATGTTTGCATAAACCCATTATACATAAGAGAAACTTGACTGAAAAAACACATGTGCTGATGCGACTTTATAAAGTTGCTGAGGATTGCAATGTCACGGAAAATTGCAAGTCTGGCAGAACACAATGCGTCAGCTTCTCGACGAGCGGCTGTCGCTGAGCTATAAAAGCAATGAAAATGCTGGTGAAGCAAACAGAATTGGCTAAGCCTCAGTGAGACGTAAAACTAACTAAAAATGAAGCAAAAATCATTAATTATTTTATTGCTGGTGGGGATAATGCTTCAGGCAATCCAAACACTGGCCAAGCCTAAAGAAAAGACAAGAGCACTGCGTGAGTAACTGTTGGGAGTTGTTGTGTCCAATCCAGTAATTCAAGCCATCTGCAGCTGCTTTTCTTAAGGTTTGTCAACGCGACGCACCGGACTTGAATAAATGTGCGCGTGAATCATTTGAGTCATTGAAGCCGTATCTGATGGACGGCATAGCAGAGCTATACATACCGCCAATGGAACCGCTATTGGTGCCCGAAATCAGAATGGATCAAGACTCAGGTGCTATATACCTACATTCTGTGTATAGGAATGTTAAAATTTCGGGCATGTCAAAGCATAAGTTAATAAATCTGACCATTGAGCCAAGTAAGCTTAAGATCTCCTTTTCGATGACATTCCCAAAACTTATGTTGGAGTCGGAATATAGCATTAAGGGCAAGATCATGATGATGCCCCTGCTCGGAGATGGACATTGTCATATGGATCTAAGTAAGATTTGACCAATTCATAGTCGTGTTACTAATTTACTTTTTGTATTTTGCTAGCCAATCTTACAATGAATACGGATCTATATGGCCAGGAGTATATTAAAAATGGCGCCACCTATGTAAAGATCAAGGACATAAAGGTCATGTATGAACTGTCCAATGTGCATATGGAACTGGATAATCTTTTCAATGGCGACAAGGTTTTGGGGCAGAGAATGAATGATTTTCTTAACGAGAACTGGAAATCGCTATCCGATGAGGTGCGTCCACTGATAACCAAGGCACTTATAGATATTTTGCGCTCCTCCATTGATAAATTGTTTGCTACTTTCCCATACGATGAAATTCTGCCCAAAACGAAGAATTGAGCTGTTTAAATTAATATTAAATAAAGTATAGATTTAATCATAGGTAGGTAGTACAAAAAAATCAATTAAACTACTTGCAACAACAAAATAAAACTCAAAATAAATTAAATTTATTATATAAACCGCAAACAACTCTTTGGCTGCATTTACACTCAGATTAGCCACAGTTTTGTGGGCATCTTGGAGAACACATTATTCCATAGGCCATGGAAAATGTCAGCTAGCCCCAGCTCCAAATCGGGCCGCAGCTCTGCTATGACCTCGTTTCCGTTTTGATTCAGGAACGCGTTAATGGACGTTGCCAGAATTTCGTTGCCATTGAAGAGATTCTTCAAATGAATGCGCATTGCGCCCACCTGGAAGCTGACTTTCATCTCATCAATGTGTATTATCTCATCGCCAGTCTGGGATTCATTGCGCAGCGAGATCTTTGTGTAAACGGCTGTATGAACATTCTTCAGAGCCATGGCCACGTCTCCGTTCCCAACCAAAGGCAACAAGAGAATGTTACCCTTTAGATTGTACTTGGCCCTGATGCGCAGACGCGGCAGCTCAAGCTCAAAGTTCAGCAGACGTCGCGACAGATCCAAACTATATAAATATTCGAATCATCATAACCAATGACGAACTGGATACATTTTCATTCGATTCACTTACCCAGCTCGGCGGACTGTCGCATTTGAGGGCCCGCGTATGATAAGGTTCTGAAAGCCGCCGGACAGAATCAAATTTCCACTGCCCTTTGAAACAGACACCTGATCAATGTTCAGCGGATCAAAGCTCCTCACACCAATCTCTGGTATGCCAGCGGCCAGCGCGGGAAAGCAGCCCTCAAATAGTTGACGGAAACATTTGTTCTCATTGGGACTGGAACGCTTACAAGTTTGTAGCCACGGTGCTATACAATAGAAAAACCAAATATTTCAATAAAATAGTTATTAACCATTGGTATAATCTGAACTAAATTTGACTGAGTCCATTATTGACATTAAGTATTAAATTATAAAAATTGTTTCTTCTAAGCTCCATATTAAATATTTTAGTTTTTTATTTTAATATAACATTAATTTAATATTAAAAGATTTTAGTCCCTTATTACCCGAAATATATATATATAATATATATATATATATATATATATAATATACCAAGAAATTTTTCTCTATTTTATTGTGTAATACACACAAAACAAATTAATTTAAATTCGAAACCAACTTTTATTTATAACTTTTCAACTAGCACAGAATTTCAAATTATAAATTTTTTTTATTTTTGTGATAATTAATATATAAGAGTGAATTAGTTTGTTATTATTAATTTCATTTATATATATTAATCGTAAGTTTATTTTGATTATACCATTATTAATCACTATTTATTTTATGAACTATCTGAAGCCATTTAATTTTTTATGTTTCACTTACGTCTTTCGTGCAACGGTGGTTTATTGTTAACAATTTCCCGTGTATAGGCTGCTGTGCTTGGTATTAGATAAATAAAACCGATAAAACAAAAACTATATTGAAACTTCCAGTTTGCTGTGTTGAACATGTTTAACCACACAAGTATCCTAATTGGGACAGCTTCCTTTTTTGTTTAAAAATTTTAGACTTAAAAACTTGTCCGCTAACAGCGTCCGTTGACTACGACGAATCAAACCGAATTGCTGCGGGAGCGAAGTGAAATGTTGTAAGAAACCATAACATTAGTTTTATGTGTAGTGCAGTGTGTGTGTGTGTGTGTGTATGTGTGTATGTTGTGTGGCCTGCGGCATCCACTTTTCAAACACTTTTTGTTTATGTTTCTACCCGCACTACAGATTCCGCAACATGAGGCTGCAGCAAGGCAGCGCGGAGTTCAAACCCGTACCCGTTTACACCCGCTTTCGAACTGACCGGTGGATTTGTGGAGGCATGGGTGAAGTGCCGCAAAAATATTTCTAATACCCTACAAATGTTTGGGTGGTTTCATATACATCTTAAACTGTTGTGCATAATTTTGCATTCATTTAATTTTCATTGTACTTCAATATTTATTGCTTTAAATAACTAAATAATTAAGTAAATTATTTAACTTTTTTAAAAGTACTAATTTATAATCATTAAATATCAAATCGTTAGTCATTTAACTTTTCAATTTTTTACTCTGATTATTTTTATTTTATTAATTATTTATTATATTTAAATCTTAATTTTTAATGTATGCAACATTCGGCTTCAGCTTCAACCAATAAACCATATGTATTTTGGAAATTTGGATTTTTATTTTGTTTTGAATTGTACTTTCGTTCACTGCGTATACGCCACCAACTTGTTTTCGGTGTCCATTGCGCCACACACCTGACCATGCCCCTTCACTAAAGTTGTTCACTGCTTCTGGTATTACGCACACATCAGTCCAGAGGAGAGTGACTACGTCACCGTTGTTGCTACTTCACTGTCATGGGTGTTGGTCTGCTTCGGTTTGCATTTGGAATTTTTTCTTAGCTTGTTATGTATTGTTTTGTGCTTCATTGCCTCAGCGGGTGCCTCCGCATCTAGTTGCAAGTCGTTTGTTATGCAGTCACTTGAATTAAAGTTGCGCCCAATAATTTTGCTTTACCTCTGTCAATGCTTAAAATAAAATGTTAATGTTTAAAAAAAAATTTAATATGCGTGGCCCAGCTTTGTTTAATCTTTCTTTTTCTTTACCACTAATTTCATTGTTGCATGTCCAGACCCAGACCCCCTGGCAAGGTTAGCATTGCACCAATAGAGAGGTATATTTACATTAGTTTTTCTCCCAACATTTGCCATTATATCAGCATCTCTTTTTTTTAATTTTTATGTTGCTTTTTGTACGGAAATAACCAAATTAGCTGACTGTTGTAACAGTTTTTTATTTTGCATTTTAGTTACAGGTTCCATTGCGTCCACACCGGCAGCCAAATCAAGAAATTATTTCAAGCTGAAATTCAATGCACATGGACAAGTCATAAATAAATGTTGCGAAATGACGAAATATTTATTTTGCTATATTTTAGTTTTTTATTATTATTAATATTCTTTTTATTTATTTTTCACAAATATTTATCTTTTAATGCACTATATTTACAATTTATTTGGCTGCCATTTGAAGTAACTTTCAGACTTGCTCACTTTTTTCAATGTGTTGCGTAATCGAATACATACGAAGATATCTTTAAACACAAACAAAATGCATCAAATAAATTGTCAAAAACACACATTAAATTCAGACGGCCGTCTTGGGTTCAATAGCTTCAGTTGGGACTCTTAATTAGATATTTATATGCTGCTTATGTTTGCTGTGCATCGTTGGTGTTTTCCTATAGTCGACATTGACCGAGTAAAATTTGAGTAAGCATTGTGAAAGGGCTTTTGGTCGGCTGATACAGGGCAGTTTTTCAGAATTTTCAGCACTTAAATAAACTGGTATTTAAAATTCAGATGGATTCTATTTAAATGCCCAGCACCTTTTCAATTTGTTTAATAAGAACTTTACATTTTTACTCAACACCAATTGTGAACATATTTCATTTTACCAGCTTATTTTGTTTATGTAAGACCTAACAACTCTGGCTGAGCTAAAAATGGCTTCTACAATTTTAGATCACTGCCACAAAATTGTTGTATTTGTTGCATACTTTTGAGATAAAAGTACTATTTTGAGTGGAACAACTTCATCTACTTTAAGGAGCATCTACAATGAAATGGCAGTTTGTCAACGAAATAGTAGCTTCATGTTTGGATTTATGTTTAAATAGACATTTATTTATATGGTAATATGCATGGCCTTAAACGTTCTACTAGTCATATGTTAAAATGATCTATGATTGTGTGCGTTTTATGAATTACGGATAATTTATGCTAGTTAGAGATAGAAACAGATTAATACAAACGCTTTACAATCGCTGGTTAAAACTAGAACTTAAGCTAACTGGGCACTAACACAAGGTCCAGTTAATAAATCGAAGCGATAAACAAATATTTGTACAAAACTTCTGTGCAGTTATTTACAGGCGATAAAATCTAATGTAAAACTAATTCAAAAGTCTTTTCAATACCATTCCAACGAAGCTCCAACCAAATTATCTGGGGAAGAGATCACAGTGCCCGCCGCTGCCGCTGCTACTGCTGCGGTTGCTCAGGATGTCGCCATCAGCTTGGCGGCCTGGATGACATTGTGCTGATGATGATAGCCAGCCAGATCACTGGTCGCCCCACCCGCCATCGCCGAGGTGGCAGCTCCGCCCAGTGCACCAAACGATGCCCCAAAATAACAATTGTTTACATAGTCATAGTTGGTGGCACTCGCCTCCGTCTTGACGCCATATGCTGCGGCTGCGGCTGCCGCATGTATATGATGATGAGCTGCCGCCGCATGATGCCCATGCGAACTGCTGGCTGCCGCCGCTGCATGCAAATGATGGTGCTGATAGTGTGGCGAGGGCGTGCCGTTGCTCAATGTGGGCGTGTCCGCCGCATTGCTGCTGTGTGTCGTATACGCGGAGGCTGCCGAACTGCTGCCGGCCGTATACAGCTGCGAACCGGCGCCATGCAACTGCCGCACACTCAGCTGCGATTGGTGGCTATGCTGCTGATGCTGCGCCTGCTGCTGTTGCTGTTGTTGCTGCTGCTGCTGTTGTTGTTGCTGCTGAGCGTAGTGTGGAAAGCATTGCTGATGCGTTACTGGCTGGTGCTGCGGCTGCTGCTGCTGTTGCTGCTGGGCATGATGCTGCCCCATCAGGCTGCTGGCCACGCTACCTGCCAAGGTGCTCTTTAGATCCGTATGAAGCTTGTTGAGACTGTGTCGTTCCAGGCTAAGCGTGGGCTTGAGATCTGAAAATTCATAGAATGTGACACAATATGTGTTAAGTAGATACATTAAACAATAATTAAATTATAAACAAAATTAAAGACAATAAATTTTGTACATGTATAAGTTAATAATTTTTGCCAATAATTCCCTAAATATCCTAAATCTATTCAAAAAAATATTTGATCTTTATATATATATATATATATATATATATATAATAAGTGAGATTGAATTAACTACAAGCTATGTATATGTCCAATATATCCCATAATATCCAAGCAAATTTTGAAAACTCAAAATCTGCCGGAAAATAGTTTTCGATTTGATAAAAAATTGTAACTTTATAAAATTTTACATAACTAAAATGACTTAATTAAGTTGACAAAGGAATCATTATTAATTAAAGATTTTCTTGCTTACCATGCTCATCCTTGCAGTCCTTGATGGCCTCCGTGTTAGATCCGGATCCCGAGCCACTTGTCGTTGTGGAGCCGCTGCCTGTTTTCTTCGGCTTTCGCTTGCGTGTCTGGATGCCATCCTTGCGCATCGCCAGAGGCCGATTGACGCCATGCAGCTTGAAGTAGAGGCCACAGGCATTGCAGACGGGTTCGCCGTCGTTATTTCGCCTCCAGAGGGTTGTAGTCCGTGTGCCACAGTTGGTGCAACACAGCCCCAGTCGCCGTGTGGCAGTCTATTGGCAAACAAATATTGATTAATATGGATATTAAGTGGATATGTGGTTTGCGGCTACTCACTGCACTCACCAGTCGCTTGCTAGGCTTGATCAGCGGCCGGTTCATGCCGTTCATCTTGTGATACAGTCCGCAAGCGTTGCACAGATAGTGTCCGGTGCCATCCCGCCTCCAAAGCGGGGTGGAAATCGCACCACAGTTGACGCACTCGCGTCCCTCGCCAAACTGAAAATCCATGGCACTCTCGTAGGGGGAGGAGCGTTGAAAGCCAGTTGGATCATAGGATCGCCATGGTGCCATCATCACTGCTGCATTCTGTGTGTAGAATTGTGCAGGTAACTGGGCATGTGGCGAACCAAACCCATCCGTTGTCCAGGCATTCTGGGCCGCTGCTGCACTGCCAAAATGCGCCGCCACGTGATTGTATTGACGATTGGAGGGCACATAGACGGGCGCATTGACGGCTTGCTGATGATGATAGCCAGAGACGCTAGCAGCGCCCCCGGCAGCGGCTAAATCCGTGTAGGCAGCCGCTGCAGCGGCGCTGCTGCTGTGATACATTTTGGAGCTGGCAGCGACGGCGGCGACCTGCAGCTGCACGTTGTGATAGTCACCGCTGAACTGTGGATAATCACGCGTCGACTGCTGATCCGAAGTGGACTGGAAAAATTACAAGAATGAACGCCATATAAATTAGTTCAAAATTACAGTTCTCTCTCTCTCTCTCTCTCTCTTTATTTCACTATCGATTCCATTTTCTCTTATCTGCAACTCGATTTATAACAACTCTCTATCTGCCCAGCAACTCCCCCGCTCTTTCAGTAACTCTTTCTCTTGGGTCTGCCAGGTGCAGCTGCCATTGGGCGACACCCCGTTGTGGGTAGCCATTTTTGTTTCCGACTCTTTGGCTCGCTGCAATTCTTTGGCTCCCTCAGCACACTACGAAAACTCTCTCTCTCTTTCCTTCTTTCTTTCTTTCTTTCTGTTTTCTTTCTCTGTCTCTCTCCCTTTGTTTGTCTTCGTAAGCAGAACCCGTTTTCTCAAGAGCGCCCTTTCGTTCCATCTTAAGCGAATGGCGCGCTGCATCTTTTCTGCCTCGTTTCGGTTTCTTTGCACTTACAGTAAAGTTTTTAATGCATGGTTTGCGTAGGATTCTGGATTATGTTTATTAAGTGTACATATATTAAAATTTACGTAAGTGTATGTGTGTCGGTGTTTGTGTGAGCATTGTGTGGGTTTTGAAAGCAGTTTCTTATATGATGGTAATCATAAAAACTGTATGGGTTACATTAAGTTAGTTCTATCAACGAATATCCCTGTTTATATCTGCATTAATACTTATGAGTCACTTTTGATTTTATTTGCTGGCCATCGAATTTTTTTAAATAATATTTATATCCATTAAGTGAACATATTATTATTGAATTGGGGTCTTGTGCACTGCGAAGTGAACATATACATTCAATAATAAAATTATTAGTCTATTTTTATAAATACGATTTTTAAATATAATTTGTTAAATCTAAAATCTAATAATGTCTTCTGACCTTTGAATATAAATCTATTTGTAATTGGAATGTTTGTATACGCATTTTTTTTTAAATTATTTATCAAAAATACTTATAAATAAACTCGATCAACAGTAACTAATTTGAATAAAGCGAATGGAATAATATTAACAAGTTTAACTTATTTTTAACTTTTTGAAGTAGTTACTCTACTTTGAATAAAATTTCTACAATTCAAAGCTAAATTCTTCTTTATCTCAAAATATGTATAATTTTATAGCTTTCACTATTTTTCTTTTTTAATCTATCACAAAACATTTCTCATTCAACATTTTTGCACCATATGAAAAGTCTTCAAGTGCTTTTGCCAGATTTTCAAAACGTTTTACGAGTTATAAAAGTTCAATAACCAAAAAGCGAAACATTTAAATTTGTGTTTCACATCAAAATCAATTAAGGCGCCAATTGCATATTTTTAATAATTTCGTAAAACCGCATACGTGTATTCAAATATATCTCACTGAATTTCCAGCTTACAACAACAACCACATTTGACGTCTTTATCTTATCCCAGAAATTTAATGCGATGATGTATGAACTTTTTAATTTCTCTTTGCCTTTTCAATATCTGCGGATATATATATATATTCCACAATTAAGACGCACAGATGGCTTCCGAACTGGGGAGAGGTGAAATTAGATTCCATTCTTTCTGACGATATAATATTAAATAGTTTTGATAAAATATCCAAGTTTACAATGAATATCAAACAGGAACTGGGCTATTTGCATAATACATTTAAGATTATTTTGCGGTACATGATTTTCAAAACCAGAATTTCAAGAAGCGCGTTTTAGCCGACGGCAAATTATGTTTTTGACTTTAAGCTGGCTAATAAGAATAACACGCGAAAGCTCAACAAAAATAAAGAAAAATATATTATTTAGTATGATTAATGAACAATTAATAAATAACTTCAGATGTGGTTAATATAAATATATCATTTGAAGTAAGATAAGTAAAGTCAAAACTGTTTATAAAAATAACATCAATATCATAATATAAAAAAATCGTGGTAAGAAGAAATGTGGGAGAAGCGGTTTGCAACACATTCTCCAATAAGAAACGAGATTAATTGAAGGCATTTTAACACAATTCTTGAAATGTCACAGAAATGTGCAGCGTTCCACAAACGCATTGGAGTAAAGAGAGAGAGAGAGAGACAACGAGAAAATGGAGAAGCACAACCACAATTTAAGCCATCAAAGAGTTGACCACGCGTGCATAATGATGTCGCTCCCTTTAGAAGATCAGTCGATCAAAGAGAGCGCCGGCCATGGCCAGAGCATTGAGCGGTTCTGGATCAAAGAAGCGGCGACCACACGAAAAATTGTCAACATGCTGCAGACTTAAGTGTGGGGCCAGACGCAGGGAAGGGGGATGCTCTTGGCCGCAGGCAGGATCGTGATCGGAACGGGATCACTTTGGGATCGCAGGCACTTCGAAGTGACTGCAGAGGCGCTTTGGCGCTTATTAAAATGCGAGCACAAAAAACACATAAGACTAAGGCTAACCAAAAACCCAAAGAAAACGACGAAGAAGGCGAGGAATTAAAATAAACAGCAATAAAAAATCAATTTAATAAAAATGAGCCACAGGTCGTCGAGCCGACTTCGAGATGCTGATGAGGACGATGAGTAGAACGTTAATAATTTGTCACTGCAAATGAAGGAATAAAAACAAACAGAGAAATCCACTTGAGGAGTAAAAGCAACAACAACAAAACCGCAACAAACAAGCCAACAATCGGAGAGGGCAGCGAGAACACTTAGGATTGAAGCGGCGCTTTAAGTGTTTTTTTTTTTTTTTATAAGCCTCTCGACTACAGCCGGCGAAACCGGGTGCGCTCACTTGATCGAAGCCAACGCCAGTTCTATGCCAAGTGGATCCTGTTTTAAGCATTGCCGCTCCTTCACCCGCACCTCAGCTACACACACTGACTCATTCATGGATTGTTGCGACGGCAATTGCACTTATCTGCCTAGCCTTAGCCATAGCGGATGTCATCCGACTAGGACAGAGTTTTATTTTCGGATCAATGCTTGCTTGATGTTTCTTTTATTTGCATGGCTGCCTTTTAGATATGGCTTTTATGAAGTCTTTAAAATTATACAAATGCATTCAATGATTTTAAGCTTGTGATTGATTGATTTCATTTGAAATTAGCTTTGGCAATAAACTAAGAACAAATATTTTGCTATTTTTCTTTTGTCAGGTAATAAATGCCTCTTAATTCAACAAAAATGTTAATTTAATAAATCATAAGCAAATAAAACAAAAAGACGTAAGATATTATATACCGATCAAAACGTTTGTTATGCAATTATATTTTTTGGCAACTTTTGTTAAATTTTAATTGATACAGACTTCGTTATCATACATCTATACATATTAAATTTAAGTCAACTCGGAAGCATATCAATTAATCTAAAATAAAATCTAGCAATTTAAATAAAAACAATAACTTCATAATATCAACAAATTTAAGCTAATGATGATTTATTGATGGGAAATGAAACGTGTTTTGGATTATAGAAATACTGTATAATAAAGCTGAACTTACATCGCCATCACTTAGTAAAATGCCCATAATTTATTGATTTAAGTTTTTGGCGCGGTTTTCTAATTGGCAGCTCGTTTTAGAATTTGATTTATTGGCACATAAAGTTCAAGTTCAAATTGATACAAAACATCACAAAAACACATACAACAATAAAATCAGCAGTCTTGGAACTGTTTAATTTGGGTACATTTGTTATTATTGTTTATAATGTTCGATCGATTGCGTTGAGCACTTTGTGTGCTTTGCTGCAAATCTTTTGATTAATGATTTTGCCAACAAAGCAATAAATTTTCGAATTTATCCAGTTACGAGCACTTTACGGATTTGATATATTTTTACATTTATTTTTGTTTTTTTTTTAATCTCGTTATTATTGTTGTGGCAGATAGGGAGCACAGCGAACCGACTTCCTTGAGGCGTACAAACAAACTAAAAAACTGCTCAAAGTAAACAAAAACTTAATCCCAAAAATCCAGTTTCAGTTCAGCACAGTCAACGCCGACGTCAGCGGCGACAGAAGCAGCAACGTCGCGTCGGCGAGCAGCGCCACGCAAAATTGAAAAGAAGTCAACGGCAACAACATAAAAAGTCAATTTCATCAATGGGCAAGCTGGCAACGCACTCCGTCCCTCCTCTGCACCACTCCCTTCGAGTGTCACTTGCAGGCGTCGCCTTCACACAAAACTCCGACGCGCGAGCGAGCAAGATGTGGACTGTGCACCAGAAGCAAGAGCGAGACGCTGCTAGAGAAGACTGACTGACAGGTAAAAAGTTGTAGGTGCATTTCAAATACAGCTACTGCGACGTCGACTGCGCTGCAGCGTGGCAGCATCAACTCGAACCACACGAAATTAGTCAATTTCATGTAAGTTTCGAAAAATAATGCACTGCACTTGAAACTGAAAATTAAACAGGTCCAGGATTAGGACAGCGAGCTACTTGCGCCGCAAACGGTAGGCACTTGAGTGCCTGGGCCAGCGTGATAGTAATCCGCTGGCTAAGATCGCCGATTCTCGAGCCGGCTTAACTACGCTCACTTTGTGGGCACTGCCGGGTACAGCCCTTTGTGTCACCAGCTCATTAAACTGTAGCTGTGTTTTGCGGGGCGTGTGTTTGTGTCCAAATATTACAGACCTGGCCTTATGGGACACAGATCTAAGGATCGAATGGTAAGATTTAATTAATTGACGCTTGTTTGCGTTGCTTCTAATGAGGGTCAATTAATTGTGAAGACCCTAATTCCAAAGGACATTTGGAGGCAAGAGTAGATTTTTGTGAAAGTATTTCTTATTAATTTAACCAAAACAATATACAGAAAAAAAATTTAACGACCAGCTCAATGTCAAAGAAGGTTAGAGAAAAAGAAAATAATGTGACTGTTGGATTATTCTTATTACGCATGTAAAGAAAACATGGTTTGGCCAAATATTATAATGTGAGTAATTTTTCAAGTGAAGTCAAATGATAATATTTCTGACTTTAAATACAAATTATTTAGACTGTAATTTATATAAACTTGCATTGGCTTTTAAATATATTGAAAACTGAAGACTTTCAATAAGGTCTTATAATAAATTAATATCAGTTCATATCAACCACACATTTATTAACACTAATTTTCTAAGCACCTGAGTAGGTGCATCATTAATCAAACGATTTGCCTTAGTTTTTGGCAATCGTAGATCACATAATTCACCCGTCAGTAAAGGTTCGTTGGCTGTTTTGCAGCCTTTTTGGCTGACCGTGTGCTGAACAAATTCTTTCCATTAAAATGCAAAAAAGAGAGAGAGTGAGCAAAAGAGAGAGAGAGAGAGAGAGAGAGAGAGAGAGAGAGATAGTGCGATCTCTTTGGCCAAGGTACGAAAGATGTCAAAACAAAAACCGCAAGCCAGACAAGCGCATATTTCAATCGACGCTGACACATCCTGCTGCGCTAATGGACCTTAATTTGTGAACAGCTTTATATATCATGCGCCAGACCGTTAATGTGATCATCCACACGATCTTGTTGACGTGACCCAGCGTCCCCACCATATGTGCCCGTGGCTGGAGCTGGCATTGGAGATGGAGGTGGAGGTGAAACTGCCGCGGTGATTAAGTTTTATGACATTTATCGCGCAAATACGCTCAACGAAATGACCACATACAAATAAATGGGAACGAGTAGAGGTTTTTAGGCTTGGCACGCGCTTTCCTGGAAAGCAAAAACAACACTGGCGCGCCAGTTGGGAAAACTCAATGAAAGTAGAGAAAAGTATATAGAAAAAATCATTGATATGCATATAGCGACTATACCGATAGCAGCCAGACAAATGATAATTGCATTGGCTCCACTAATCCTGTATACCCTTTCAGCTGTTGCCCTTCCCAAAACACAAATTTAAGAAAATGTCAACCTATATTTCAAAGTGGCGTCACCGCCAACGCTATCCTAAGTATTCCACAAATGCGCTCTTTTTCTCTTCAAGCCCCTAGGTAAGCCACTAAGCGCTCTGGTGCACTGCATTTGATTACAATGTCTATTGATCATCTCACGATTGTCTCGCTCTCATTGTCGCTCGATTGATGCTGTTGCCATCTCTTGCGCTCCTTCGGCAAAGATAAAAGAAATCTTTATTGGTTTTTGTAGTGATTTTAAGTGGATTTGTGGTTCGATTCTTAATGGCAAAGTACACCAGCAGCAGCAGCATCAGCATCAGCATCAGCAGCAGCAACATCAGCCTCAGCCGCACTCATCCACCTTTAGCTCCACTTCGCTCTCAGACCCATGTCTGCGGTTATATCGTTTTTATTCAAATTTGTATGTTTATGTTTCGTCTCATGTGTAATTATGAGAATCTTTCAGATGCAGACGTTGCTCTCTTGAGTGTTTTAGGCAGTTCGGATTTGTAATTATGGCGTTTTTATGTAGCAAGAACATTTAAAGAGTTGAATTTCGAGTGTATCAAGCGATTTGTGGGATTTACATGCAGTTTGTGCGCCTATTGGGAAGTATTACATATATTATATACGATAATGAATGAAGTGTTAAATGGGGAGTGCCTAAAATGCGTAGCTTAGCTTTAAGTTTTATGCATATGAATTTAAATAAATATTTAACAATTGATAAAAAGAACATTTAAAATAAATTGAATTGAACTATTACTGATGTGAATTATGGGATAAGTACTCCGTTACTGATCAGTTTTATTCAAACGTATAACAAAACTGCTAACTATTAAGTTTGTACTAAATATCTGGTCAAGAAATTCTGCACATCTTTCAAATTACTTTTTATCAAACGAGTTGTAGAATTACTTTTGCTTAGTTTTACTTTTATTAAATAATACACAACATTTTTCTTTGCTCAACATCAAGATTTGCACCCAATGTATTTAATACAAAATATCGATACAATTAAAATTATATTTTATTTTTGTAGTTGTTGTAGCTTAACAACTAATCTAAAAAATTGTAATCATGCATGTGTAATTTTTTTTTCCATATACTAAACAAAAGTATTTTAAAGTAGCTGCTAGTGACTAATTGTATATCATATAGTTTTACACAACCGGTAACTTCCGCATTGCAAAGTTACAATACTTATCGCAGGAGATGTAGTTTTCAGGATTCCGTTTACATAGAGTGTCAGATAAGCTCAGAATGCGACTGTTATAATTTTCACTTGACTGCAGTGTAAATAAGAACTCTTACTTACAAAAGTATTATAAATGCATGACTTATCGCATTGCAATTAAGCCTTTTGCCTGAGTGCGGCTGAGCAGCAATTACTCATCGCTGTGACACTTGACTGCACCGAAACTATCACACACAAACACACACACACAGATACACATAAGCACACATCGGCAACGAGTCAAGTCGCAATCCAAAACACTTGACAACAACTAATACGTAATTGAAATGTGGCTACTTACACATTCGGCAACAACACGAAACACAAAACTCAATTTGAATATTTCAAGTGATAAGAGCGAAGAGCTTCCCCCCAAACAGCCCAAACAGCCCAAACAACCCAAACAGCAACAGACGGCAACAACAACTAACGAGCGATATAAGCATGCTTGAGCATTTAACTGATTGTTCCAATCAGTGATTTTGTGAGAAGAACAGTGTCAGACCATAACATTTCATATGCCCATACTCGAAACGCCAAACACCGAGCACCAAACATTATATCCATTATATGGAGGCGCGCACTTGGCTTATCAATTGCTGAAATGATGGCGGAAATGGTGCTTTATTGTTATTGTTGTTGTTGTTGTTGTTATGGCTTAGGGATTGCTGATAATGCTTTAATTAGTATGCATTTTAAATAATTGGAGTCGTAGCAATGTCCAATTATATGCTGGTACAAATGACTCTCAAGGCGTGTGAAAGGCATGCAAAACAAAAGACTTAAGCAACGAACTTGGCATATCCTTTTCATTATATATTTTTATTTTTTTTTTGCCAGTCTCAAGAGTTGGGCCTAGATGCCAGATGATGACAGTATCTGTGTCCAAAACTTGATTTGACCCCTCTGCTGGCGTCTATATTAAGCAGCGCTTTGTCTTGATCTTTGCCGGCAAAGATATCTCCACTCACTGATTCTTTCTCTCTCTCTTTTTTTTACCTCCCTCTCCCTCTTTCTTCACATCTGGATCTTTTTTCTGTTCTCGACCACACTGCAAGCAGTGACAAGTTTTCGGCACGCGGGCAGACAAATTTCAACTTCATGCCTCGACTGCACCAAGAATTCAAATCTGCCTTTGCCTATATGTGTGTATATTGTGTGTGTCCGTCTCTATGTCTGTCTGAGATTGTCCATACCCAAAGCTTTTAAGTGTCTTGGCGTCGGTGCGGCTTATGCCGTCTCCCTATCCCCGTCTCTCGGCGTCGTTTTATTCGTGACATTTACATTTGTGAGAGCATATGGCCGGAGACATTGCCGGAGTCGCTGTGACAATTAATAGCTGTGGAAAAATCTACATTCGTTTGATTTGATTACTTGGCGCTGATCTCGCCTAATTTTCCCTTGTCTTTAATTAATTAATTACTGTAGTAATATTCTACTCTAAAAGAAAAGACGTAGAAAACTTGTGAAACTTGTGGCTTCGATATGTTACTTAACTCCGTGATTTTGTTTTTATGACGCTTGGCGCCGGCATACTCATAGTGCAACCGGATTATACATGGAAATTACTGAGATAAGTTATAATTATAAAATATAAACATTCTGTGCTTCGAAGCGAGCTTTAACTGAATCTTTTGTGTAAGATTTAGTCACTAGCTTATCAGTCTTAACTTATACGCCAGTTGCTTCCTTTGTACAAAAGATAAATATTTTGATTTTATTTTGAGCCGACGAGTTCCACTTTGAATTGTTTGCCTGATAAGTGAATGAATAATGCTAGCTTATCGTATTACATTATATAAACAGCAGTGAGACATATAAAAAGGGAGTAACTAGCAAGAAATGTATCAAATTGATTTAAAAATATTCAAACTAAGCTTACTTAGTGGCCATATAGGTCAAACTTATTTTCAAACATGTTCAAGCTATTTTTTGTTTACAATACTTCTTTCAAAAGCAATAAACTAGTTTTAAATGTATTTAAAATGAATCATTTTATTGCAGTTATTTTTTTGTTATTTCATAACCCAATTGATATGTTTAATTTTTTTCTTATTTTGTGCTGAATGCAGTTAATATAAGTTATATTGTGTGATCTATAATGTCCTCATTTCCCTACTGTACGTATTATGCAATGTTTTTCCAAGTAATTTTTTAGAGTTCTCGAAATTTGGCACACAGCAAGCAGCCCAGACTTATGACGCCAAAATATCGAGCTGGCCTTGTTGATTTAGACTCGGGTCCAATTTGGGTTTGCTATCTGTCAACCCAGTACCTCTCGTGCAACTAAATGCTGCGGCATAACGCACGACATGACTCCTATCCTGCCCCTGACTCTGCCCCTGGTCCTGACTCTAACTCAGACTCCTACTCGGGTCAATGGGTTTTGGGCTCGTTGGTCACTGGTCACGTTTGGATGGACTTCCTATTGGGTTGCCAGGCGTTGCCATGTTCTTGCCCCGTTGACCTGCTTAGTGTGCAATTCGCATACACATATATCATTGCCAGTTACGTTCTGTTCTGTTCTGCTTGTTATTTTCACATTGCGTGCCTCATATTTTGCTACCTGCATATTTACTTCGTGTTTTGGCTTGCAGCAGTTTCCAGCGAGTGTCAAAAATTGCATAATTACGTTTCTTGCGCTTTGCTGAGGGTTGAGCAGTGGCAGGGTTGCCAGCTGATCCTAAGTCGGCTGTTGGAATTGTTTTTATTTATAGCTACAAATTCAAGAATTTCTTTCTCAAATTACTATTAAATTCTAGCAAGTTGCGTACATTTCATATTTAAGTAAATATATTCAATAAATAATAAGTACAACAAATGCATTAAATTCTTTTTGAATTTTTGTCAAGCAAATGCCAAAAGAAAAAAGCAATAAAACTGAATTAAAAGACCACTCGAAATTTATTGAAATATATTATATTTAGATTTTAATTTGGCAGCAATATACCATTTTATCATCGTTGTAAAAATTTACATCTTTGCATTGCGTACCATAGGCTGGCAACTCTGCCCGCAACCCAATGACCTTTCCAGTTACCTTTTGCTAAACGATTTGGTCAAGATTTATGATGCAATTGCTTAAAAGGCAACAATTGGCTTGGCTGCTTAACTTGTTTTGCCTTTTTGTCGAAAACCGATTTTAGTTTTATTGCCCTTTGGCCTCATAAAAGTGTCATAAATTAGAAGGCGCTTAAGCACGCACACACACACACACACACACATAAATGCAGAAACGCACACTCATATTCTTGGCTACGGATACATCATGCAACCTGTGCCACTGGTCACACGCAGCGTTTTGAACTCTCTTTTGGTCTATGCTGGCACAGTTTCAGTTTTGCGTTTTGGTCCGATTTTATGGTCAAAACATGGATAGACACATAGTTCTGCAGCCAGCTAATGACTTTATTGGCCTTCTTGCAATGCACTTGGAGTGGAAACTGCTGTCGTGTTGTGTCATTGTTGCCTTATGGCACTGCTCTCCTGTCTGACCCATTCAGCCAGCGCTGTTGTCGACTCTCAGTTGCTTTGCCTGGTGGCGCCATCAGTTAATTGTCCTATGAAATTGTACTTGCTGAGATTTTGTCCGCAGACAAGGGAGTGAAAGTGTAGCAAGAGTTGAGGGATTGCGTGTAATTGAGATAGATTTGGCTGAAGGTCAGCCAAAGGACTGCGAAATTCGAATAGGAGGTAGCTGGCAAATGATGCAACTGATTAACGTCTAAGTAATTGTGCCCTTAGCATTTTTATGAAAACCAATTACCCTGCATAGTTTTTTTAAATTAATTATGAAGCGCATTTAACAACAGTTCTAGCTTATCAGCAACTTACACATCTATTTAATTTATGTGCATATAATGAATGATATTTCTATGTTTACGCTAAAATGAATAATCACCATGTTTGTTACCTCTCTGTGCTTTCTACTTGCCAACAAGTCTTTTGTTTGCTCTAAGACTGGCTGACTTCTATTTTTATTCAATAAAAATGTGCGAATAATTGCTTATACATATACATATATACATGCATTTGCAACTACTGTGTAAATGCAGAAGAGTGCAAGATAATATTCCGGATTAAAGCTGCTTCATGCTTGACCTTCGTCCGCAATTAATTGCTTATGAAGAATCGTAATTTAAACACTTTGTTTTCACTGCCGCAATGGTGAAATGAAGGCTTCCAGCAGACAATGCTAAACTCATTTCGATCCCCCATTCTACATTTATACCCGCATTCGCAATATTGCTGGAAAGTTGGCGACATATATTTGAAAATATTCAAATGGGAATTTATGGAATTGTATTTGTAATATTTTGTACAGAAAACAATAACATACATTACCAGGTACATCAATTTGAAATTTCGATCAATAAAAGGTATAAAAACTGAAATTAATTTGTTGTCCTATCAGCACCAAAAGAATTTAAATTGATTTACAGGTCTTTTTAAACTCATAATTTTTTGTTAAGTGCCCGATAAAAATATCATTTATTTTTATTGAAATTTTTATAAAAATTTCTTAAAGTTCACATTATACCCTAACTTGAAGTATTCTAATTTAATCAAGAAATTTGAATCGTATTTATGCATTATAGTTGCATTGGTAAAATAATAATGTTTACATACAAGCTGAATTTCCTTAATTAAGTAAATTGGAATCAACAGAACTGCACGAATATTTATTAAATGAATACATCTTTAGGAAATAGAAATTATTTGTAATTTATGTTAGTTTTTATTTGTATTCATTTCATCAGTTTAACTGATCAGTTGTTATGAAATGTTGAACTTAAACCTCCACTAACAAGAACATCTACTGTATTACAAATTGGTAATTTCGTTAAAAGTAGACAAAAAGAATTATAATATTTTGTTATTAACTTGCAAATTAGTTAAATTGATGTATTAAGTGTTTAGCTTGTTTACCTCTAAGGGAGTAGATCAATAACCATATGCATTGGAATTTATGTCGCTTCTGTTTGAAAGTTAAAATCTATTTAAATTTTAGCACCAATAGTTGATTTAAATATTCTATGCATTTGAGAAATGCGACATGTGGTACTTATTAAGTTTCTTCAAATAATCGTATATTACTGTATAATATTAATTAAATAAAATGTAATCGATTTTACTTTTATATATATATTTATATATATACTGACTGCTTTATGAATTATATAATTAGATGATTTAAATTGTTTTCTTTACAAAAACATATATATTTAATGCAATGTATAAATAATAGTAGCATCAATCTAATTGAATTTCAAATTAATTGATAAACCTTAAGCTATGAATTGAACATTAAAACATATTTATTATTGCTTTATTGAGCACGTAATTGTATCTGCGTTAAAATACCATGGCTTTATAATTTTATGTAACTGCCTTGTAAATGCAATTAATCGAAAAAATTATAAATAACAAGTGGTTATATTTTATCATATAATCGATAGAAATCAGGTTTATTTAAGTTGTGACATTCTATTTAGATTACAAGCTATTCCATCTTTACTTTATGTTAATAAATGTAAACACCTACAGCAGATATTACAATATAGTAATAAATTATTTCCGATTGATATCAATTTGACAACTAGCACACATGATCAATATTAAATATACCTATTTAACAAATACGACAATTAGGATCAAATGTATAAGTCACACATAATTCTTGTGCACTTAAATGCCCCAGGATAAATATAGAAAATGCTTATGATTAATAAGTAAAAGTAAAAACAATAACAAATATAGTCAATAACTTACTTACTTACAAACACTTACTTGGTATAACAATGTCGAATATTTTTCCAATTAATATTGATGTTTTTTATAATGATGTATGCAAATGAGGCAAAGTATATGAAGTGGGTTTATTATACTTTATTGCCTTTTTTGTGGTTGTTATGAATTTAAATTACTTAAAAAACGCATTTATTGTCCGACGACAAACGTTTTGTTCGTTTGGTAAACTTTATTCAATTTAAATTGATATCCGACTGCACATAAACTTTAGCAGATGCCGTTTTTTATTGCATGCACTATGACATGAATGACACGGCACTTACAGATACAGAGATCGAGACACCGATACCGATACCGATGCGTATACCGATACAGATACAAGTCTGTTTAGATATTCAAAGCCCAGCTTAAATAGACATTTGCATAACGTTGGCGAAAATGATGGAAAAAAATTAGCATAACACGCACAACTACAAACTTAAACACATAATTGAGAATAGAAGCACAGATAATGCGACACGCAAATCGCGTTGAATATTTCAAGTGTGCGATGAACGACAGCAACAAACATCAAGTTAATTGTTGTTGTTAATTTTTTTGTTTCATATTTTGCATTTGATGATAATTACAATACACAAGTGGCGACGGCTTTTCAACATTTTCACCATTTCACAGAGAACAACGCGGCTTGTTTGCAATTTCGCGTACAAACGTTCAAAAGTCAACTGAATACAAGACTTTGAAGTCTAAAGTTTTTGGCACTGCCACCGCTGCTGAAGATGTTGTTGTTGTTGTTGTTGTTCTGGTCGTCGTTTTCTGATTGGAATGAGGCAGCACACAGGGGGGGCCAACAAGATGGAGCGAACGAGCGAGCGAGCAAACGAGCGAACGAGTTGCGGGTCTTGTGTTGAGCTTCCGGTTGGATGTACGCTGTGAGCGCGACTGTCGCTTCTTGCTGCCAGTGGCTGCCGCAGTGGGCAAACAAACGAGTTTTTCCTACAAGCACACACACACACACACACACATACTCAGGCATACGATATCGCGCTGTAGAAGTGGGTGTTGCCTTTGTGGAGCTCTCTCACTCTCAATGTCTCTCTCTCTCTCTCTCTTTCTCGTTTGCTGGCGTTCGTAATCAAATTGTAGCCATATTAAAGTTAGCTTGATTTGCTGTTTAGATATGTGTGTGTGAGAGTGTGTGTGTCTGAGCATGTGTATGTATAAGTGGGCTCTCTTGGGACTGCCCACTTTCGTGCTCTCGTGCCTCGGCTCTCGTATCGTATGCGCAACATTTTGAATTATGCGCGCTCGCCATAATTATAATCATTTATCACCAAATACACTCGCAAATAATCATTAATTTTTAGAAATCTGTATATTAACCATAATTCTTTTATAAATCGAGTTAAATGTGTATTTTGTGTATTTTTTTATGTGTATTCTAATTGCCATTTTATTTGCGAAGCACAAATTGCCTTTTATCTCAATTGCCGATTAATTCAGCAATTGAATTATTCGTATAAGTATAATTCATAATTCCACACATTCCTATCGTACATTTGTGGTTCAAGATTTTATTAATATTATTCTAATTGAAAGTTTACTTATGAATGGGAAATTCGGCAGTAAATATTTATATTTAAGTCAGGCAAACTTTGTAATGCGGACACAGACCATCAGCTAAATAATATAAAACATGCTAATAATTATTATTTTAATTTATTTTAAGTGCTCACGATCTGAACAGAAAACCGATTAACATATGTAAGCTATATTGTATATATATAGATTTTTTTGGTAAATATAATGCGTTCTCTGCAAAGTTTTTCCTGTTATATATATTTTTGCAGTTACTATTATATAGATAGTGATCCCATATAAAACGTGTTGTATTTTGTTCCAGATGCAGTTATCCATATTTGTGCCACTTTTGGAAGCGTCCCACATGCAAATATCCCACTTCTATGATAACATAAATGTAAGCAGTAATGTTCACAGTGTAAAAAGACAAAACTACTTATTCATTTTTGTTTAATATTTGACATATGTTTATTTCAATATTTATATTAGGGAGATGATTAATTCAAACAGCTTCATTCCTTTGTTTTGTGTTATTCAAGTTTTGTGTTTTTTCTTTCTAGCTAACTGGCGCTTATTTATAGTTATCTTTGTTTTATCATAACATTTATTGATTGTTAATTTGGGAAATGTGTAAATAAGTTAAACTATTTATAAAATGTTTACTCTTTATAATTATAATAATTTTGGTTGGTATAAAAATGATCAATTCTCTTTGCGACGTTTATTCTCTTCAAACGTCGTAACGTAACAATTTCTTATTATATATTGCCACATCAAGTTAAAAAAATAAGACATCAAGAAACTATATTATTTTACACACCCTGTCAAAAGAAATAACCATTTCAGCGATGTTATATATTACCACATGAAGTTAAATAATGACGACATTATAAAAATCTAGTTTTTTACACACCCTGAAAAAAACAAAAACTAATTATACTTCCTGCTTTATTAATAGTTTCATGCGTCTGAAAAATGAGCAATTAAATGTAGAATTTTATACACAACAGATTGATAAATGTGCGGCGCAGCGATATGAAAAATCACTGGTCACCGTTGAGAGTGTCCACAACAAGTTCAATTACCACAAATTATATTTATTAAATGCGAAGAAACCACGGGGCGATAAAACCCCATTTATTTATAGGCGCAGCCAAAATACGAGACGCGACAAATGTGGCAGAAAAAAAAGCAAAACAAAAGAAACAAGAAGACCAAAGAACCACTTCATAAAAGAGACAAACGCCACACGGCACCCAAAAGTGGCTACCTGTTTGAAAGGCAGCTCGGTCTCGTAGACAAGCCTGAGAGTAGATACTATATAATTTTTATGTGAAAACTATATATATATATAGGAAAACCTAACAACTTTACAAATGAAATTGGACCCGAAATGCGTGTGCGATACGCGGCCGGCCATAAAATGCCGCAAGCATGCAACAAAATTTATGCGAAACTTTAATGAAACGCAGACGGACACGTACAACAACACACACACACACACACACGTGTGTGTCGCACACACACATACACACTCGCAAATACAGAGAGCTCGCCTTGCCTGACCAATGAACGCGTCGCGTTGCATGACTCCACCTCAAAATGGGGACCAAAAGATTGCCCAGCGCACGCAACGAGACGAAGCGTTCGAAACAAGTTTTGTGTGGCAAGCAGTCTGAGGTCCGAGCAGTTGTAGGTCCAGGGCCAGACAGGGACGCGGTGTCCTGCTTGATTGCCAGGCGCGATAAATGCCGCGAGCGCGTGTTACCAAACTTATGCTTTGCTCCTGGCTCTGGCTTTGCAACTGGAACTGGAATTGTGGCTGTGGTGTGTGGCATGTGGCATGGCAAAGGTGGTGGAAGAAGCGGCATACCCAAAAGTGGTAGAATTTGTAATGGTGGCCAGTGTGGCAAGCAAAAGCAGAGCTTAATTGCAAGCCAGAGGCGGCGCTTCTTTGTTTCAAATTGGCCAATAAAGCGAATCAAAGTGTGGTTTTAAACTATTAATTATATTTTAAAGAAAATTTAAATAATAGCTATTTTTATTATTGATACACACTTCGATATAAAAATATATATAGGAAGTTCAAATAAAAAGTACTAACAAACACATGAGCAACCCATAAATAATATTACCAATAAATAACAAGAGTTTATAAGTAGTTTCTTTGCTTTTTAAAAACAGTTCCTTATGGAAGACAAATCCATTTATGAAAATAATGTATTATTAACTAATTCTTCTATTTTTAATTATTAATTAATATTTTTATTATTATTTTAATTAATATCTTTAATCAAATCACAATAAAAAAAAATAAAATTATATTGTATTGCTTAGAGTATAAATTTCTTAATTAAAATAAATAAATAACTAGCTTAATTTTATGATCTAATAAGAACTAAATAATAACATTAAATGAAAGACTTACTTAATTCGTCGTGATTCTATTAATTACGCACACGAGTTATTTATTCCTTGTTTAGTTATTTTCATTAGCTTTGAATCCCCTTTTACACATATTTATGGACGACGCCATTGCCTCTTTTTACGAACATGCCTCCTGTGGTGCCAAGCAAGTCGCCTTCATGGCGCCCAAAAGGAAAAAAAAATTAAAAATGGGCAGTGCTGGGCGACTGGGTCTCTCCTGGTACAGAGCAGCTCCCCGCTGAGGTTGTCGTTTCTTGACCCATAGGCCAGTGTTGCATGACAGTTTTTTAGGCTTTATCCATGGCACTGCCATTGCAATTAATTTTGGCATTTTGACATTTACGCTTTTTGTTTGGCGCTATCTCAAGCATACGCAAATACTTTTTGTTCAGGTATGCTGACGCTTGATAACACATTGTGTGTATATCATTTGCAGTGGAATTTTCTCACGTTAAGGGTTTTCGAAAGTTGGCCATTACGGCGCCACTTCCCATCCTTAAGACCATTTAATTACAGTCGTCCAATAACTAGTCTAACAACTCTGTCAATGCTTGCCCGACAACTGGCAGCATTTGAAAAATGTATGCTGTCGATAAACTAATGAAAAGCCCAACCAGATACTCTAGCACTTAATTGAAGAGGATCCAATCCAAAGATTTGTAAAATGGCCGTTCATCCTATTTTTGGCCTGGCACTTTAATGGTGCTATATGAAAATAGCTGAGTAATCGCAACCATGAAGTGGGTGCCATACAAAGTAACGATATAACCGAGATGGCGCCTATGGCCAACAAACTTGTAGCTTTAATTATTGTCGGCATATTAATGTTGTTAATTTTATTGGCGGTAGGCCACATAAAACTTATCGTAAGTCGATTTAATGCCTAAGTTATTTGCAGAGCAATAAGTGTTTATGAAGAACTAATCGAAACTACTTGGAAGCAAAAACATGAGAGAATTAATGACTCAAGCTAACATTATATCTGTCAAATAGCTATGTACATATCTTAATTGTCAGCTTAGTAAATACATATTAGTTAATTTCTAAGTATACTTTTGGATTTCGTAAAACAATTTATAAACAATCGTTGTCATGGAATAAAACACCATGGGCATTAATTGTGAGAAATCTTACAAGTCAAGTAATTAAATAATTAATTTGAAACATTTTTTCATTTAATTTTGGTCCGCCAAATAATGGTAAAATGGTTTTTTTTTACAATATCAGCATTTCTGTCAGTTATTTTTATTTATTTTTCTTTGTTAATTTCATAAAGAAATAAAAGTTAACATAAGACCTATAAGTCACATAAGGGATCTAAGATTGGAACAAATCATTCTTAGTTAAATTGTATACAAAAGAAAGAATAATTTAAAAGGAAATAACAAAGTTTCCATAACGACTTAGTTACTAAGATAACTCGACTGTTAGAGGATTCCAAATATTATTGATTTAAAAATAATATATTAAGATCGTAACACGTTTTGATGTTCAAAGCAGATCTTTATTTTACATTTTGTTGTATAAAATCCAAAGCTTATCAGAATTATTAAAATTTTAGTAATTAAATTTTAGGAGTTAGAAGAAATTAAAAAGTAAGAAAAATTAATCAGATCTGATATTATAAAATTTATAACTTTACATTCACTCATTTATTCAATAAGATTTAGTTTGGATATTTGTCATGGCAGACAACATAAACAAATCCTGACTGATACCACTAATTATTCCGATTGAATACACAATCGTCTTGCATGTTCTGCCATCAGAGCCAACCAAATAAGACTGGCAATTCACAAATGACCATATAAATATATATATATATATATACATATATGTATATATATATATCTGACATGCAACCAGTCCAGTTCGACCAACTCGTTGCCCCGCGTCTGCACTTAACCTCATCGCCTCAAGAGTTGTGGTGACATTTAAAAGCTGCAAGTGCATTAGTGTGAAACAAGGATCGGGGCGCCGTCTAAATTACACACACACATATATATATAAAGTCTCACACAGATAGACAGATACACATACTGGCATCGCGATCAATATCAAGTACCATTTTCAACGCTTCCTTTGGCGCCACATTTCTGAGGTGGAAGTGAACCCCTTTCTCAGCATGGTCCACGCCACGATCATTTTGCCCATGTGCGTTTTGAAATGCAAACGCGCGGAGAAAAACAAAAAGTCCGCTGCACCGAGACGATAAGCAGAGACACACAAAAGTATGCACAGAGTGCCGCAGACTACAGATCCCAGATCCACAGACCAGAGACCGAGCGCTATCCTGCCAGCCAGCTGAACTCTTTTCGAATACATTTTTTTTCCTCTTTCATTTTTTTTTTTGTTGTGTTTCTGTGTCGATAAGCGCCGCATCTTCAATCTTCCTCTACGGCGTCGGCGTCTGCATTTCGTTGCCCAAAGAGCCCATCATCATCATCAGTGATATGCTTTACGCGGCAGAGTGTCCATTAGTTGAGTCGCCGTCCTCATCGTCGTCGTCGTCGTCGTCATTGCATATTGGGCAACACAGATAATGTGATTTTGGGCTCGACCCAAGAACGAAATGGAACGAGACCCGCGTGAGTTGTGATAAGCACCAAAGGCAGGGGAATACCTTGCCTCGAAATCACCGCTCCCTCTCTCTTTTCTCTATGTTTATCTCCCTTACCCTCTCTGCCCGTATACTCTGTCGCTTGCTTAAAGCAATCTCATTTTGTCTTTCGTGTGAATTCTTGGAATTTCGATACTTTTTCCTAGAACTCCAAAATGCGTTGCATATGACTGGTTTTTGTGACGTCACCTGGGCCAGGTATGGATTGGCCTGAACGGTTAAATGGGCATGACGCTGATAGAGAAAGCTGTGCTTAGCCAGATTAAAAATGTGTGTAAAAGCTTATTAGATTTGCATACAAATCGTCAGACATTAATTTTGCCAAAGCGACCAGTTATGATCTGCTTACAATATAATCTTAAAGATTCAAACCTTTTTATTTGTATATTTTATATATATCGAAAAGACTATAAATGCTTTATGAGAAGCGAATACAATAGCTAAAAACATGTTCTAAATTCGAGTTGAAGTAGTATTCTTTAGAAATCTTTACAATTTATTATAAAATACATTTAATTTAATACTGCTCGACATATGTATAAAAAATGTAAATGCAATAACATAAATATGCAAACCATGACAACACAATATCAAGAAAATATAAGCCTTAATAAAAATTATATTTTAGAGTTTATACGCGATTTTTAGTACCGATAAAAGCATATTATTTTTTTATAAGAAAATTAAGTAAAACAATAAAAAAGCAAAAGCAATTTCATTGAATCTTCAATTATAAAAAGGAATTCTCTTTTTAAATTCCCTCTGCAAATGTCCCATTTTTAATGAAATTTGGTCTATAAATTTGACCTAAGCTTTAGAGCTGCAACTTGCAGCGTTTAATCCTCTCTATCTATGTCTTTACCTTCAGCTCTCTCACTCTCTCACTCTCTCACACAGAACTGGGAACATTTCTCACTGGCGGCGGCGTCTGACTATCTTCTTTTATCTATTTTAACTGCGCGTTGTTTAAAGCGCATTTTCGTGTCGTTTGTCGATTTGTAATGCCGAGCAACGATGATGATGATGATGGTAGCTGGGATGGAGAAGATGCAGTTGAACCACCACCACCACAACCAACTATCCAACCAACCGACCAACCAACCACCATCAGGCTAAGCTCTGCCCCTGACTGGCCAGCGGCTTTGGTGCTTTGAAGTTTGCCTAAGTGGCGCCTCAAAGAACCCGTTTGGTTCGTGGCGGGTTCAAAAGGCCGCCTTGGTTGGTGGTCATCATTACATGACTGGTATGCTTCGCTGGCTAATTAAATGCATCGCGCCGGACAGTTTTGAACTTTATGTTGGCTTTTATGCCATGACCCGACCCCGTATCTAAATCATAAACAAACGCATTTACATCTATGTTTCGCTCTTAACTATGTATTTATTATTATTATTTATTTATTTATTTATTTATTAAAAGTGTGTGTAGTACATGAGCAAATGCTTGAATGCTTTGCAATTAGCTTAATAGAAGTTCAAATGCATGCATAGCCTGAGAGATTAGTATAGAGCACCTCCCCTCGTCATTTGGGATCTTACCTCCTCTTCGCCAGTTTCTAGTCTCCGGTCTCTGGTCCCCGGTCTCTGTCTAACAGTTGTACGTCTGTCATAATTTCTGCGATAATGTCACAGGCACAAGTGCGCAATGTGCTCGGCATCTGACAACCATCTGGCTGAGGGGGGGTGGGAAGGTGTGTAAAAAATGGCGCCCCGCTTTCATATCTTGTTGCTTGTCACATTGAATTATTATTTTATGGTCGGCTTGGTCGTTTTTGCCGTTCTATAATAGCCACTGGCCAAGGAACGAAACAGGTTCACCTGGGTGTTTTCTTTGCTATTAACTAACAAGTAGCCGCATTAATAGACCTGGCTAATGTTTTAATTTTTAGTTGCAAAAAAAAAATAATAGAACGGTTAGAGAATCGATGCAGTTGAACAGGTGCGGCTTTAATTTAAAACCATTGAATATTAAATGAAAATGCAAATGAAAACCAAACAAATTATGAATAACTGCAATGGTTATTAAAAATTTTAGATATATTTTGCGCACTATTTTTTAAAATCAGTTGTCCTCATTACATTCTTAAAAGGTAGCTTATCTCCAAATTTATAATTTTCTGTATTTTTCATTTATTCTCAAAGCCTTATCATTTCAATGGAAAAAAAAATAAATTTGATTTATTTAATCAAAATCGATTTTATTTTTTTTCTGACCAAACTGTTTTTTGTGAAATTTTAGTATGAATTTTATTTAGAGTTGTTTTGTCAAGTCTTGCAAATAAATTTAATTAATTAATTTTGAATGAATACATTTCTGTAAAATTATTTTGTGGGACAACTTATCCGCTTTCCACCTGCCTGTCTGATCAGTCTAATCGGCCTGTGCCAAGTTAGTTGATTTGATTTGTTGTTGCCGTCTCAAAAACCAACAACGGCATTAGTCAATTTTCCATGTGATTCTTATCATGGTTACATCAAAGATACACTAAGACGAAATAAAGATAGAAGCCAGCCGACTGTTTGGCAAAATGTTTCGCAACTCCCACTCGGTGGCAACAAAAAGCTTCTTCAGCCATGTCCACCAATACCAACTGGCAAAAACCTTGCGGCGCATATAATTTGTGCAAACACATTCCTAAGTTGCTTGTGCCGCTCTCACTGTGGCTGTTGCTACTGCTGGTTGCGGACTCGGCCGTCTCATTACTCATTCAAGCACTCGCATTCGCACCCAGTCGCATCCCCAGCCCCGGTCCCATCGGATCGAGTCGGGGACTGAACTCACATGGAGCACCGGCCAGCAAACGAACGCTAATAAAAGTGGTCGTAAAACAAGTTTGCCTAATTGATCGAGCGTACGCCAAAACCAAAAACAAATAAAAAGCTAAGAAAGAAAGAGGGTAAGACGAAAACGGTGAAAGAAAATCGGACAAAGACAAAAGCAACGACTGGAACTGGAACTGCAACTGAGGCCGGTCCACCATCATCCACAGAGTCCACGATGTTCACAATAAGGCGTTAATATTATACCAAGCTTGCGCGCCTGTTTCGCCTGCCGCTCGAGGCTCATCCAAAACAGACCATACATTTTTGCCATACCAACGACGAGAGATCAAAGGCAGCGCCACTAGGCGGTGGCGTTACTCGGCGGCGGCGTTGTGCGTCGGACAGGCTTTTAAGCGATGACACCAAATCGCTATTTAGACACTGGTCCCAGTCCCAGTCCCAGTCCCAGCCCCAGTCCCAGTGCCCGGTATGAAGTCTCAGTTTTGCGGCCTCTTGTTGGCCTTTCTTTGTGGCCGTCGCCTTTTTACTTGTTAAGATTTTATGGTCAGCGTTGTGCGTCTGTGGGGGTCATTAAAATTAATTTGGATCAATTTGGTTTGCTGCCAAATTGTTGACAATGAAATATAACAAGGCTTGGCCAAGCCAGGCGACAATACAGACAACTCGCACTTTGTAGAGCCATCAAAGTCTTAAGTGTCTTAAGCGTTTACAACTTATTTATTTTTTTAAAATGAACTTAAATATACAAAATCGTAGGCTTCTTTATGGCCTTGTGCTTTTTAGCTAAATTACAGCTAAAGTGGAAAATACATACAAAAATGCATATACAAATATATATATATATAAGGACATATACATATACATAAACATACATATATATATATCTATATATATATACATATAAATGTAAATATAGTTGTTTTACTAAAATTAGTTGCTCATTAATACGCACAAATCATTTCAAATAATTTGTAACATTAGTTGACTAAAAAATGGAAGACATAAAACTATCTTCAATTTCAATGGACAGCTGAAAGTGATTCCATTTTTAAGATTTTATTTTAATTTAACAAATTAAGTTTTTCTATGGAAGATACTTCTCTGTTATTATTCTGAAATATTTAACAATACCTCAAAGATAAAAGTTATTAGTTACAGAAAGTGTTAATAAATTAAATGTTCACAAATAAAATGACGTCAAACTTCTGAAATCTGAATAGAAAATGATCGTTCTACGAATCTCAGCCACCATTTGGAACTTTAACTAACTGGGTAATGGGTCTCCCTACATAGCATACCTAAACTTATATAAATAGTTTGGCAATCTTGACATTTTGGTTAAGTTTACTATAGTTAAATCGTACACATTAGTTATTCGATGAGCGCTCCGGCATCCCAGTGCGGGTTATAACAGTTGGAGTCAGCTCGCTATTGGAACTGCGACCACCTTCGATTGGAGGAACACTGTCAAAGAAGAGAATATAATATTCAAACAGATATATATTGTATAATATTAGATCACGACTTACGACTGTGCAATCTGACGGTTTAGTGTGACGGAGTTTGGAAGATGTGGCGATTGACTCTGTGACGGAGGCTGCTGTTGCTGTTGTGGCTGTTGTGGCTGGTGCTGCTGCTGTTGCTGCTGTTGCTGCTGTTGCTGCTGCTGCTGCTGCTGCTGGCTGAAAGGCGAGTGACTTTCGCTCGTCACATGATGACGCGACATGTTTAATGTGCCATCGGATGTCGGCACTGCCGGATTAATTGGAATGGACACCACACGCTGTCCGCCAGCGGGTCCAGTTGTGGACATATCATGCAGCTCGGGACTAGCATTGTGCTGGCTATTCGGCAATCCCACAGCCACCTGTGATGGATACATTCCCAATCCGTTGTTGACCATCAAATTAACACCCTGCGACATGCCTACAAAGAATGTAAAGAATGAAGAATCAGTATTTGAAAGCATATTATAGTTGTCTACGATCATATTTTGGGTATTGCCGCTTTTTTTCATTTTATTAGAAATTTTATAAAAAATTTCATACTAAAAGAATAAACAGAACAGCTATTTTAAAAACTATTGTTCGCATTTTGTATGTCCATATTGGCAAACAAATATTATAAATTTCCATTTGGAAATAACTTACAAGAAGGTATAAAAAAATTAATACCTTCCTCTTAAAATAACAAATTACTTTACTGAAATTCTTAAAATAAATACTACTAAATAAAATTTCTAAGAAAATTGCTTTATGAAATACTCTTTTTATTCCGTAAATAAAATGAATTGAAATATAATTTAAATTTCAATTAGGTAGGGTAAATAAAAAAAATAAAAAAAATACTACCGACAAAAAAAATATTATGTATGATTGATGAGGAAAATAGTGTTTAAACACCGAAATAAAATTCATTCAAATCTAATCTATATGATATTTTATTTAAACTGGTTGGGTTCTTAGCAAAACCACGTATGTGGAGCGGAACTATATATGTATATATATGTATGTATGTATGGTTGGTTGCAATTACAATTACAATTAATTACAATTAATATTAATTGATTTACTTACTTGGCAGCACTCGATTTTGCATGGATGCTCCATTGTTCTTTGGTTTGCGCTTGCGTTTCTGAATGCCGTCCTTCTTCATGGACAAGGGTCGATTCATGTTGTGCAGCTTGAAATAAAGTCCGCAGGCATTGCAGACGGGATTGCCCTCGTTGTTGCGCCGCCAGAGCGTCGTCGAGTTGGTCGAACAATTGGCGCAGGTGACTCCATTGCGGCGATTGTTTGGCGCAGCGGCTGCCTTCGGCTTCTGGCGCTGTGGCACATGACGTCCCGCCTGGTTGCGCCCATAGCTGGTGCAATTGGGGCAGTTGGGCCACTCGTTGCTCTTACGCATGAACGATGTCTGACAGGTCTCGCACTTCAGCTCCTGCATATGGGTGGTTGAGGTTATTGCGCTTGCCGCTGCCAATCCGTGATCGTAGTTGCCAATGCTGCCAGCGGGGGTCCAGTGGGTGGCTGTCATGTTGCCCGCGGGATATTCGTCAATGACCTGTGTTTGATAGTTCGACTGCAGGTTGGCCAATTAATTAAGCAAGGAGTCAGTGCATACGGATTGATGCGATACTTACAAATGACACGTTCGGATAATCGCCACTAGTCGTTGTCCACAGCCCAGGATCAGCACCGCTGGCACTGTCTATAAACGATAGCGCTTGATATGGGACTGTTGGCCCCTGCCTCAACGGATTCAAGTTCGGATCGGATTTGGTTATGAACTGCGTCGTCCCAGGCACACTGTATATGGTGTTGCCCTGCTGCAAAGTTGCCGTCGCATAACTGTTGCTGCTGAACGTCGTGTTGGGCGTGAACGTTGCATAGGCATTGCCCAAATCCGCATAGGTCTTTGACTCATTTGCATGGACGCTGGCGTCCACAACGGGCGTTTCATAGTACAGATTGCCGCCGGGCGTGTCCTCGGTTACATAACGCACGCTGTGCGTGTGAACGGCTGCAACGGCAGCGGCTGCAGCAACTGCTGCTTGTTGCTGCTGATGATGTTGCTGATGTTGCTGCTGTTGCTGCTGCTGTTGTTGTTGCTGTTGCTGCTGCTGGTGATGAAGCTGCATTACAGCCTCTCCGCTGACCACAATGGTTTCCCCATAAGGTCCGCCATTGGGTGTGGGGCATTGCTGCTGTTGCTGCTGCTGGTGCGTTAGTTGCTGGGGTTGCTGCAATTGCGATTCTCCCGAAACATCGCTCTTGTCAATTGTCTCCATTTTAATGGGCGCCACATCATCGCTGCTGCATATGATCTGGCCCGAGGGATACGCATAGAGTGTGCCAGGATGTTCCACCTGCTCGGCGACCTCGCTCCCAGTCCGTGGCGCCATTTGAATAAAGTGGGGTGAGTGATGCGAACTCCGCTGATACTCAATGTGTGTCTCAGGTGCCGAATTCGAACTGGCGGTGCTGCTGTTGTTGTTGCTGTGATCGCCTTCATGCGTTTCGTTTAGTTCGCTGAGGGTTTAAAAATATATTTGGGGTTAATATTTTATAGCTGCACTCAGAAAAAAAATCTCTCTTAAAATGAGCTGCGGTTTGCTTCAAATGTATGATGCTTTGTAAGGAATGATTTCTCTAAGTGCATTCCTTGCGAATGCTACTTACAGTGTACCCGCTGTTGTTAGGATGCGTCTTTGTTGGGTGCGCGGAACTACAACGTATTGTGTCTGCTGTGCCTGCTGCTGTTGCTGCTGCTGCTGATCATCGGATTCGCTGGCCTGGCTGCTCGTCTGCACCAGAACGCCTACAGTGGCTGTTGTTTGCTGTTGCTGTTGCTCCTGTTGCTCCTCCCGAGCGGTATTGGCCTGCGGATCGTTGCCGTTGATAGTCTCAATTTTGATTTTATCCAGCAATTGCAGCTGTTGTTTGCTCAGCACCTGTTGCTGCTGCTGCTGCTGCTGCTGTTGTTGCAATTGTTGCTGTTGTTGCTGCTGCTGCTGTTGCTGCGGCGTCGTCTGCGCTTCCATCTGCAATGGCCAAGGCATAAATGATGAATGGACAGCTCGCTGACAGCTTGTTGTCAAAAGTGTGGCTCCAGTTCCGGCCACACAATGCGAACCTGGCCGGTCGCCTCTATTTCCGCCACACAAAAAGTCAATAAGAGCAAAAAAAAACCGAAAAAAAAAAGAAACAATATCGAAAACCCCAGACTCAAAAGCAGACAACGGCAACGTTCAAAGGCGCCGCTCAGACTCAGAACTCACAGCTTACAACAACTCACAGCTCGCAACTCAATTTGTCGCCTACAAATCATAAAAAAAAAAAAACACGAAACACAAAATGCGAGTACAAGTTCGAGTGCCTTGTTTCTGATTCTCTTGCGGCTTGTGCCTCAACTCCTCTGTTTGCCTGTCTGCCAGTCTGCCTCGTCGGCCGGTGTTGAGCCAACACATTTTTCACTTTTCCCAACTTACAATGCCACAAACCGCGGCTCAGTTTTTTGTTTGCTCACAGAACTCAGTTTCGTTTTCGTTTCTTTTTTAGTTTTTTTTTTGCTTTGCCGGAAATAAAATTTAACAATTTCGCGCCAGTTTTGACTAAAACAAATTACAAAAAATATATATTCTTTTTGCTGTAGTTTTGTTAAGTACGTCATTTCAATTTATTTTTTGTCTTTTTATTTGATGACCTCATTTGGTGGGGGTGGCGCAGCAGAGTTGTGCACACATTGGATCGTCATCGTCACCTGACTCATGGTGGTGCTCGAAGGCCTAACTGTGCTTAACTCTGCGCCCTATGAGTTCCATAAAGTTTCAACGCCATTAGGTGCGTTTTTATTTTATATCAGTACAGGCAAAATACCAAGTAAAAATGGAATAATAAATATGAAGGCTGCACATAAAATTTATATGCAAATAAAAAAATTGCAAAGCCAACATTTGCTTAAGCATTTGTCAAAAAGTAATTGACGATCTTAAAAGGAATTCTACTATAAATTCAACATTCAATGATACGAATTAAGCCACAAATTAGAGAACTCATGCTTACATATTTATATTTTTTGCCATTCTAAAGGATTTTATTTATTTATAGTAACAAAACTAAGAAAAAACTTAAAAGTTGAGTTAATTTAAATCTTTCTTTTTTTTATTATTTTATTATAAATAATAATTCATTAATTTTAAGTAAGTATTCTTTTTATATATTTGTAAATTGCAAATTAGCAAACTTGGCAGTTTGACCATAATAAATCACCGTAAAAAGAATGTTGTTTCACGTTTTTCACAACAAAATTGTATCATATTATTTAAAGCTTTTCTACAAACGAATAAACTGTACATATAATTTAACAACCTTTTTTGTTGGGTCCCTCATTATATTTATTTATAAATCTCACAATTTGATGATTGATTCATTTAAGCAGAATTTGAATGTCTTACAGGATATGATTCACATCAGCTCATTCACAGTTTTTGGGTATCAAATAATGAATAATTTAAAAATAAAAAAATGAGTGTTGGAATTAAAATTATGAAAAATATTTATTTTTAGAAAGATATTTGCAATCGATTTATTAGCGTAGTTTTGCCAAATTCTTTTGTACAATTGTTGCACGAAAGTTCAATGAATCTTCTACAGAGATAGTAAAATGCAAAAGTGATTGTTTATAATCTGGGTTATAGTATGATATGATACTGAACTATATGCTATATGCACGTGCCATTGTTTGTGCTTATGTGTTTATGTATGAATGAACCTGAAAGTTTAGTTAAGATACTGCTACCAAACGACAATAGTATCTTATCCGTTAACTGCTATCAGCATACACAATCAGCTGTTTGCTACTGCTGCTGGAGAGCTGGGAGGTCATATTTGATTTTACCAACACCCTCCTCCCCCCAACCACAACCGATTGACTACGTCATCAATAGACATGGACAGATAAAAACGAAAATACCCAAGAAAATATTTAATACAATGCATAAGTTTACCCGTCATGTAAGAGTTATGTGAGTTACGATTATTTGCTCGAGTTCGTCATGGGTGTGGATACGCGTTCATGAATGAAATCTGAACAGTCACACATTACTTATTTTTTTTTATCTATATAAACAAAAGATATTGGCTATATGCATAATCGCACCTCTTTTCGCTTTCATTTGTCGCTGCCCAACGAGGGGCGATGCATAAGTTAAGGCCCTGGCGCCACGACAAGATTTTTCGGATTAATTAAAAAACCGCCTTGCAACGAGTTTTTTCTAATGGTAACTATTCAAGTTTATATATAGACATATATATATATATAAGATTAGATGGTCAAAGCCAGCTGCATTTACAACTCAATTAAAGTGCCATCAACTAAATGGCCTAAGCCGCTTTGACCCTTGAGCTTATCAGCCCCGTCAACGTCAACTGTCAACTGGCGACGCGTGTCTAATAAAACTATCTGCAACCAAGTATCTAACCCTGCAATGGACTATCGCAATCAGTTGCAGCCGCCGATGCCGCCGCCATTGACCAAATGTTAACTGCTGCTCGATTGCGATTGGTGGGCGTTGCGACTTCCGCTGCAGTAGATTACAAATTAAAACAAAATAAAAATAAAAAAAAACCAACCCCCATGGATCTAAGGGTTGGCAATTATTTCATTCATAAAGCATTTCACTTCCACATTGCATGGGCTCATCCCTTGCGTGGCTCCGGGACCAAAGCGAGGCGATAAGATTGACATAAATTTCACATTACCAGCGTTTCTTTAGGTAACATACAATCAATAAAAAAATGACCTTTTTGTCATGAATGAACAACTGCGCGTGCTGGGCCAGGACCCAATGATTCCCTATCCTTATATGTGGATATTAGAGTGTGTGTGTCTTTTAAAGGTATTTTGACGCCACCGCCGCAATTTCGCTTTGGCCTCATAAAGATTAAACATCTTTCCACATTCGACATTTTTAAGTGAATTTTTTTTTTAAGTAATGTTATTGTGGATCTGCGAGCAGGCGGCCAGTGAGTCATTCATTATAAATCAATTTGTCTTATCTCTGTGACAATTGTCCCTGTCTGTCCCTCTAGAAAAAAATCTGTTAACTGCCGCTGGCGCTGCTGCCGTTTTCGACCTTGTTTTCAGCTAAGCAAAATGGTTGGCAGTCAAATTGATAGCAAAAAAAGCCACAAAATTAATCAAATCAAAGCCAAGATCGTAATTAATCACTAACGATTTTGCCTTAATATCCATATTTTATTTATGAGACTGCTGTTTTGGAAGCGATTTCGCTAATGCTACGTGCTACTTGAAAACATATCTTTGAACAGACATATTCTTCTCGGCTAATTAACGTTATGGTTACAAACAATTGAAAATGTTTATAGCAATACCATAAAAAGTTTATAGTTTGTGTTGTTGTAGATATTCAATTTAATGATCCGATGTGAGAATCCATTGGCATCTTTTTATGGCGTCTAACTCATTGGATGCTACATTCTAATAGCGCACGCTGACTTCTTAAAGTATCTTTAGATAAACTGATTTCAAATTGAACATTAGGATTTTATTTATTTATTTTTATTTTTGAGCGAGCTATATTTTACTAGTAGAACACCTTTCTTACAGTAAAATCAAGATTGTGCATATAAAACCCAATGCCTTATAAAATAAATAAAATATTATTTTCCTTTAAGAAACTGATTTTACTAAGGTAGACAAACTTTAGACGAGTTTATTGTTAATTAGGAATTTAATCAGCTTAAGTCACACCAACTATTAAATATATTCTCATAGAAATTTCTATAAACTTAATTTATTTTTTAACAATCTTTTATTTATACGAACCTTCACCTGCATCTTGATGTCGACAATATCAATACTATTGCAAACCATCAAATGTTCGTTGCCTTAGCTTTTGTATTGAATTGTTATTTAGTTTTATCTGTGTCGTTTTTTTTTATCACTTGATTTCTGTTTTTAAAAAATTATCACATGCACTGTTAAATTTATTTGTTGTGAATGCTACAGAAAACACCTGTTGAAGAAGCGCGCGCAATGAAAGTTAATTTTTTGTCTCAATTTAAATCGGAAAATTTCACGTAGCAAGTGAAAAAAATATTTGGGAAAAATTAGTTGGCTGTGCTTTAGGTATCCGTAGAGCGTTTTCGTTGTTTCCCGCGCGGCATTTAATAATAATAATAATAAGTGCTATTTTTTCGAGACCAACTCGAGCCCGGGCTGATGGCGACGACAACACCGACAACACCGAGAACAACGACAACAACGAAGACAGCAGCAGCGATACCAACACCGATGTCGACGTCGATTTGGAAGCAACGCATTGCGGTGCCTGCCGCGTTTAGCACCTTTGCCTCTGCTCCCAATTATAAAACCCACACAAATGCAGAGCTCTTCTCTCAGTGGTATATAGCATATAGCACATTTGTGTGTGTGTGTGTGTGAGTGTGTGCAAGTTATGATTTATTTCTATGCTCTTACAGCGCTCTTGTATTTGTCGTTCAATTTGAGTCCAGGTATTGGTTATCTTATCACAGCAGCGATAAGCCTGCAACTGTGTGTGCATATGTGATATATATATGACGGTGTGTGCGTGTGTGTGTGTGTGAATAGCAAACAACAAGGCTGCAGGCAGCGACGTCGGGAACGCTGCTAGCGATAAGTATCTCATAGATACAAATTGCGCATACGTGCTCAGATACATTCAGTGGCGTCAACCAAAACCCTTATTAATATATGTATATATATATATATATATATATATATATAATATATGTATATATATATATGACCTATAGTATATATATATTTATATATAAACATATAGATGACTTTTGGACAAGGCTTCAGTTTCAGCTATACGTATAGGCCCAGTCAGCTATTTGTCGATTGTGCAATTTGCTTGGCGCATTTTCTAATTACAGTCGTAAAACACTTTCTGGCAAGCTAATAAACCGCGACAAGTTAGTCAACACTTGGCTAACACGGGCACATTGTGTCAGCAGACACCTGTCCGCAGCCAACCTATAATTTATATGGTGGCCCTCGGCTCTCCCAAAAGCCCGTACCCACTCACCACATTACTTTGTTCCACTTTATAATTGTCTCAAGTGTTTTTAGTAACAGCAATTGAAAACAACAATGTGGGATTTGTGTATTTGAGCACATGCTGCACATACTCAATTCTGTGCTTCGCACGTCGTCGAGGATCATTTTATATTGCGATATGAACAATAGTGTATATTTTATAATAATTAATTGGGTATACTTTACTTTTTTATATAATATTTAGAAAACCATTGTAAATTGTAAATTACTTTCTCATTCTGTTACGGAACTAATCAGTTGCATAATTATTATTGCTATTACAGTAAATTGTGTAAAGTGTGCTAAAGCCGCAGAATTATGTAACCACAAAGTTTTTTATACTGATTACAGTTTAATAAATACATACTTTCTAATTACAAAAATAAAAATTAGTATTTATGAATGAAGTCTTTTGAGCTTTGGGAAAAACATTTAAAAAATTTTATTGTAATATTTCGTCAATTTTTCAGTAAGTAGTTCTTCACTTTGATTTTATGCCTGAATATTAACAAAATAATAAATTTTATATATGAATAATAATGAAATATTATATATGAAAACCATGCCTAACATTTGTGTAATAAAGTTAAGAACATTCTGCCGCTCAAAAGATTTCCATACATTTTATCCTCGACAGCCTCAAGTAAACAACAATAAGTAAATATGGCCACATTAGTATATTTACCAAAAAAAAAAAAACAGTCTTGGCAATATCATAAATTGTTTATAGTTACAGCCATAAAGCAAACGAATATATGACGGTCATTAACATACACAATATACCAGAGCAGAGCAGCAGACGGGTTTGCGAACATAAATCAAATTGGATGAAAAATGAATAGGCCAGTTTACCAAGTACATATGTGTATATATATATATATATGTATATATAGCTGCAATTACTTGCAAGCACGCATCCCGTATGGATTCTATTAGCATATCGCTTACAATGATAAATTTAATTGTTTCGACTTGTGGCAAACATAAATCATGTAGCCAAATCTTAAAAGCACAGCCAAAACAAAAGTATCTAATAGTTTGCCTGTTTAAAGTAGCCACACTCAATGCATATTTGAGATATGCTGCCTGGAAGGTGTCACAAAACGTCAACTATGTGATTAATAACAAATACAAAATGAAACTCAAAAAGCTGACAGCCCTCAGCCAGTCCCCGTTCCTCCTCATCCTTCGTTCCAACCAACAGCTCAGACGTTGCTACAAATGGCACAACATGAATTCAACATTACGATTAACTCGAAGGACTGGAGAAATGACGTCGTCTGGCGCTCTGAATTCGAGTGAGGAGGCCAGTCGAACTGTTGTTTATAGGTAAGTCGTACAATTAATACCCAAACGTTGATGACACAAGCCGCCTAGCTTAAAATATTGAAATCGAAAAATTTATGGCCATAAGACAGAAGACTTATTGGCGGCACAAACGAATGAATTTATGGCACTCAAATCTTACATTGGGTTTTCTGACCAACAGCATTATAAGCACGGACTATACCCACATATACCTATATAATTGGGTGTTCCTATCTTTCCTAGAATCACACACATTTTATGCCCTTCAATTTGTCCATGCAATTTCAAGTGCTGCGTTTCGCAAAATGAAAACGAAACTCAGTTATCAGCACTTCTACGGCTTTTGACAGTATCGCCGATCAGTTGAAATTAAATTGTATATATATATAACATGCACAAAAAATTTCCGCTTCAAATTGGTAGCGTTCTTTTTTCAATTTTTTCTTCGTCTTACATATATATGTATATATATATATATATTTTTTTTTTAGCGGTCGTCTGGGCGGCTGATAAGAAACTCCAAGAAAATGAAACGCCAAAAATGCCAACCAAGGCGCGCCATAGTTTTAATTACTTACTTATAACTGAAAATGGGAACAGCAACAAAATGCTATGCCACATTCCAATTTCGTTTCTAATTTTTCATTAAATCCATGCTAGACGGTGGTGTGCTGCACCACCACCAACCACCACCAAAGGGGGAAAACCACCAGTAACTTCCACAGTGCTATGGCGTGGTTGAATCAAATAAAAATGAAAATTTTGTAATGGCGTAAATGTTTTTAGCTGTGTTGGGTTGTTGGTCTGCGTGTGGCTTGGTAAAAGCAAATTGAGTTCAAGAAAATTTCTATTAACCTGCTATGCTCTTTGGCCATAAATCATGCATGGCACGCAATGAAAGCCTCGCAACTGCCAACTGCCAGTTGTAAAAATGTATCTACGAGTAATTGACCGGAAAGATGTCTCACTGAGAAGACAGAAAATATAAATAAATACTCCTAGTTTATAGGCCTCCATAATATTGAGCAAAATACTGAGTTGATAAGGGTGCTTAGAATTGGCCTAGTGAGATCGCTTCAATTATGAAATATTATTTATTCGTTATTAGCGTATAAATACTCAGTAATTTATATTAAGCAAAATATGCAGCTGCACTGTAGCTCTTCATAATAATAGTTGTGTTGTATAAATTATAGTTCAAACTATGGGAGCACTTAGTTTTATTAATCTATATAATATAATTAAAAGAGAACAATTTCAGTCACATAATTTTTAATACACTCAAATACAATTTTACTCATATCCACTGAAGGGTTATGGTTTTACTTTGTAATTGATATAGGCCAATTTATTATAAAGTGTACAACTTGGTTAGTAATTGCAAATTGTTACCAATACTAAAGATACTTATTGTAAATTAGCTTAGTATAATATAAGTAGAACGTGTTTACATATGAGGAATATATCAACCATTATCTACCCAATGACAACACTCGATGGAAAAAGCTGTCTCTTTCGCTTGGTAACGAGTATTGCCGTTTGCCTTTTTTATACGCATACGCACCTTTGTTTACCAATATGGCCAGACATGAGTCATTATAATAACTGACAATCCATAATAATCCGTTGTCTGTCGCTGTCGTTTTTGCTGTTGTTGTTGCTGTTGTTTTCTGTTGTTGGCCTTTGTATTCGCATGGCCAGCGAAGGTTCGACAATGAACACAGCGACGCCATTACCAATCATGGCTACTTGCGCTGGGGTTGAAAGGGGCTTCTGTTACGGGTTGGTTTTTTTTTTGGTTTCTTTTTTTGGTAGCCAAACACATTGACTCTGACAGACGCGCCGATATGACGAACATTATTAATTACTTATGAAGCATACACAAAAAATAGACGTTTAAATTGACAATACATTTTTGGGTTTGGTTTTCTTCTTTATTATTAATATTTGTAACACGATTAAATGTATTGAATGGTTTATTGGAATTTCACATGCACTTGTATTCTAGGCCATTCCACTTCAGTTGCTGATAATTGACGTAAGCGCGAATTTCTGTCGATTTGTGAGCGATATCGAATAAATGAAAGAAATATCCCCGTCATGTCCGTGTGACTTTTCCGCGTAACCTGAGGAACCGGAGGAAGTGTTAAACTACTATACGAATCGGGTAGGGTAAGTTTGCTCGTTTTCCCCAAATGGCATATTGTGCACAACTGATTGTTCCTATCAACAAAGTGATTTTTCCTATCTTCGTCGCATATAATACACCTCCATATACAGATATTTATGTATACATATATATATATATAACAAATATATCGAATATCTGAGAATAGATAGTGGCCTTAGATAAGTTAACGTATCTTAACAGAGATTTCGAGCAACAAGCACACACACACACACACACACACACTGGTAAACAGTTGCAGCAACAGGCCCCCAAAATATGTAAGAACCCGTCGAGAGAGTCAGAGACTGCTACTCCTTAACCTACTCCAATGGGAGTCCCCAACATATCCATATCTTGTTTGGTTTTGTAAGCATCTAAAGCTTATCGATGGTATTCAAGTTAAGGAATGGTAATCGCAGTTCATTTGCATAACCGATAATGCTTGCCTTTTCATGTTGCCAATTTCTTGATGGTGACCTAGCCAGATAAAAGTATCTAATCTTGGCTTTTGCAGCAATACTCGCATATAAATACCAGACACATGCACATAATCGTAATAGTGGAATGCCTCTGTATTTATAAGATAATGAAGATTTGCTATCAATTTGTCGCCGCTTTCGTTGTTGGAGCGGTAGGATATCGGTATCAGTGTTGGGGTATCATTTGAGGTTTCCCCAGCGCCTGCCAGGCCCTCTGATTGTTGCGTTTGGTCTCGTTTTGGTTCAGGTTCTGCTTCTGCTTCTGGTTTCTGGTGCCTGTTGCTCTGTATCAGTATATCAGTGTTTGAACTGATAATGTCCCAAGATAATAAGCGATAATAATTTGAATTTTTCAGTAATTCCTTAAGTTTGGACACCCAACGGTATGGAATCTAATCACAGTTGGTGAGTGTAACTGGGATTTTCAACATGGAAACATTGTTCATTTCGTACCGCGCTCGTTGCACATTTATAGGATACTCAACATTAAAATAGATCACACAAGATCAAATTAAATCAAATATATAAATACAATTAGAAACTCTGACAAAGATTAATTTATTATTGTATTAAAGCAATTAATGTTATTCATAAATTCACAAAAGAGCAAAAATACTGTTTGAAAAACGCATAAATTTGAACGTGTATTGTGCATGGAGGAAGTATCATAAATATGCCTTAAAAGAATTTATTGCATAATAAATCCAGATTTTTAATGCTCCATATCAAAACGGTGTGCTTTTAATTGAGTAAAACACCCGATGTGTTAAATGATGAGAGCTTAATTCGCTTTTCAAATTAATTTGACGATCATATTTCTCGATTGGTTTTAAAGGCTTTAAAAAAGTTCAAATCGCTTGCGGGCAAAAATATGCATGAGCAAAAATTCAAGTAGCACTTGAATCAAAAAATAGCCGCTCCAATAAGTGAACGATTTTTGCAAACTGATTAGATAAAGTGGCGAATTAATTAATTTCCTGGAAACCTGAATTTTGGTACTTATGTGACAAGTTCTTCGTAAAATGTTCAGCTTTATTCATTTATTAAGTTTTATATTATGTGTACTTAAAACAAAAAACATCCGGCTTATGTACATGTTTGTAATTAAAAGAGAATTTGAAAAATGTTCTTTGGTGTCAAAATGAATTCCATTTCAAGTTATTGTTTTTTATTTGTTTTGACATTCCAATAAGTTTCCAATTATTTACAAGAATAATTTGCTTGAATTAAATTCAAGCTGCGTTTCAAGTACGGTTAACGATTTCTTAACATAGAAAAGACAAGTTTATATGAAAATTGAATTGAACAAATTAAAACTTGTCTAAGACCACAAAGTGTAAGAATCCCGCCCAAAAGAACGCGGAAAAAAAAAGTTACAGCAAAATCTTCCAATAATGTATTGAATACGGGATATTAAAACCGAAGAATATTGTTCATGTTGAAAGTCTGTCGTCAGAGTTCAAATTGCAAAAACATTGTTTTAAAAACAATGTTGATGACAAGCCCGTGTCAACATATTTTCATTTGTGTTGATGAGCTTGCCGCAAGCCTCTTGCCGCACGCTTCCCGACTCTGACGCTTTGGCATGTTGCTGTCACGTCGTCGTTCTGTCATTGCGACGACAGTTGCCCTCCACTGTTGCTGTTGCTGTTGCTGTTGCTGTTGCTGTTGCTGTTGACTGCGCTTGTGTTGCTTCTTCTTTATTTCATTATCTTAAGTACACACTTTGAAGTACAAACGTCAGTTGGCGATAAGGCCCACAAAACGTAACGAGGCAAAGAAAGACATCAGCCCAAAGAACTGTAGCTGCCAAGTCAACAAAGCAACAGCAAAGTAACAACAACAACAGCAACAAAAACTATAGCAACAACAATCAGAGCAATGAAATGTTGCCCTGCTCTAAATGGAAACTGTTTGCATAACCAACCAGAGGACGGGGGGCGAGCTCACCAACAGGCAGGCAACCAACAAATTCTATATTCATTGTGTTTCTACCAGGAATTTTGAAGGCAAAGTAAATCAAATAGTTGTCAACATTTAATTAGGGACACCGCATGTACAACACTTATTGCAATCGTCTTCCTGCATCTGTCAGATGTACTCACGGGCATAAGTATATAGATGGACATGTGTATGTATATAAGTACTATCGCTAAGCGTTCGGTATGCTCCTTTCTTTTACTCTCTGCATATGGTAAATACCATTATCAAATCATATTATCTTATTTATAAGCATTATCGTGCCCATACAGATTGCCTATCTATGGCAATGGGCATGTAAAAAAATAATATCTTACCGTGCGGTTATTTCGTTGCTCGCACAGTAAGTTTTGCACTTTCCATTTAAACACGCATCGCCTGGTGTCGTCAGTCGTATGTGTCTTCAGTTTTATGTATATATCCAGAATCATAATTATAAAAATAACAATTGTAATATATTTATGTGTATACTTATGTGCCACGACATCATAAAGTGATTTTCTGCTTCGGCCCGAAAGCAATAAGCCAAAAGAGAAAAAACACCCCGTTCTAATAAAAATATTGTCATAAAGCAACACCGTCAAGCGAAAATTAACTCATCATAAATTACAATCTGTGTATGTGGACATAAGTACAACACATACATGTATGTATTTATGTACAATTTCCATGTATGTACTTATATCAGTGCGCAAAATTAAATATGGATGACGGGCAGCAAAATCGTTTATTAAGAGACAAATCGTTCGGGCCCGTTGAGTAGAATAATGAAAAAATATAGATAATAAATATCGTTATTAGTTTCTTTATGAATATCTTATTAATTAAAAATGAGAAACTATTATTTATTATTTGAATAATAGTATGTGCGAGCTATCTATATATATAATCCAAGTGACTTAAATGATTTCTTAAGATCAAATAGCATAATTAATTAACTACAATTGAATGTCATTGTGAAATGATTATAATAATAATAAAATATGAATACTTCAACCGTAAAATCGACTCTAATCAATGTTAAATAAAAACCAATAGTTGTGCCTGACTGGAATAATTCACAATACCCCCAAAATTGTGCTTAACTGTACTGGATTTTGAAGCTTAGTAAGGAAGGACTGCCCATCCTTCATGGGCGAGAACACTTTTTATAAATGTCATCGTTTCCATATAGCAATTGCACCCCATCCTTGCTCTATTTGATGAAGCAGCTGTACAAAGCAAAAACTGTTAGTAATCGGTGAATTAAACATACATATATAAATACAAGCACACAGACATGTGAATGTGTGGTGCATGCATACGACAAATGCATACATACAGACACTATCAATTTCTCTTGCTTACATTATGTACAACGCCCATATGTATGCGAGTGTGTGTATGTGTGTGTGTGTTTGTTATTGCTGGCTTGCGAGAGTGGTAACTTGTGCGCCATTTTGAAATCAAGATGGCGACAACGATAAAGCTTTTCAGCAATTGGAGCGCATGTGTTTTTTTTTTCTTTATTTTTTTTGTTTATTACTGGTGCGTTGCCTGCTGTTCTTGTTGTTGTTGCTGTTTGTTGCCGTCGTTGTTTTTTACTGCTGTTCTACGCAATGTTCAAGTGGCGTTGCGTACATTTTCATGTGTTGCCTCATAGCAACTGACAGCCTCTTGAGTTTTTCAACTAACTGATCCCAGAGCTGAACAGCTACTAAAGTCAATACACATTAATCAATTCGATTTACAAAAATATCAAATTGTATGGAGAAATCAAAACAATGAAACTATATCTTATCATTCATACACATATGATATCATGTAAGACGTATGTGGCAAGCGTGAACCATTATCATCCCAATTATCTGAGCAAAACATTGATAGCCAACCATGACCCAGCCCCATTTTTAACGCCGATCTGGCAATCTGTACTTTTCAGTTTCAGCGAAAGTTTTAGCGTTTGAATATCTACAATGACCGATTAGAGTTTTATTTTACAAACAAATTTATCGATCCATAATATTAATACCAAAATGACTAATGTCAGCCCAGTTGAGCAATATGTTTATCACATTTAATATGTCTGATATTTATTTTATCTATAACGCCAACCAAAAGTAATTCGCTATCAAAATGTGGACCAGGTGTCTCTGCCACCTCCCTAGCTTATCAGCTATCAATCAAACCATGCACCGCCTGCGGGTGGAGTGGGGCGCCCTTCCACTTGAACATTGCACGAGCTGGCTGTTTCCAAAGACCCCCGTGGCTTTTGTACAGTCGCGTAATCACTTTAACCTCCTCTCTTTCTCTCACCCCTTTGCTTATGCAAACAGCGCCGTCAATAAACAAAAACAGTTTTTGGCATATAAAATGCCTTTTTATTTCTCACTGGTTATTTTTGTAATCTTTGTTTTGTTTCTAATATTTTTTTTTTTTTTTGTTACGCGTGACTCTAATAAAAAAGTACTGAAATTTTGATCACAAAAATAGAGCAAAAATCTAATATAAATAGAGAGAGAGCAGCAAAACGGGGAATGAGACTTTATCTTATCACACAGCAACAAAATTGTCGCTTTCGTAAATGGCGGCGTATAAAAAATATATATTGTTTACGAGCAAAGTCTGATGTACATATCTTTAACTGGAAAAGTATTTGATATTCGAAAACTGTTAGCAACGCCAAGTGCTTTGCATATAATACATATGTATAAATATTATCGACATTCTCAACAATATACAAAGTTACTTTTTTTGGGTTTTTACAATTTTCATATGAGAAACAAAAGAAGTCCAACTTAATAATGGGACGAACTAAATTTAAACATAAGATCTGACATAGGTTACGGATAGCATAGTTCGAATTACAAGTTTGGAAGAAAGAAAAAGAAGTTAAATATTCTTACGTGCCTCTGAAAGCAATATTAAATTTATTGAACTTTTATAACTCAACAATTACAGTTGACCGTCCAAGAGTAATATTGTCATTCAAACTAAAACCAGTGTTTATAAGAATTAATAAATTAGACTTAACGATTTTACAAAATATTATTTAAATGAATTTGTTAACATACAAAATAAAAAATGAATTCGATAAAAAAAAATTTCACATCTCTAATAATTTTATTTTACTAAAAGTAAACAAAACTTATCGACTGATCAGAATTTCGAAATGAGCAATTTTCTTAAGCTAATTTACGAAATTATATATATTATTTTTGTCAGTTGCTTGGGTGATGCAATCTTTCAAATTATTTTTTAAGCAGATACATTCTCGGCTTAAATTTAAATTAAAATTCTTACTGAAACAGGATCATGCATGTAAAAAAATATGCTTGAAGGCTAAGGAAAAAAGTTAAGAAAATGTTATTAACAGATTACATTTTTTAATATCAGCCCAAAAGAATGCAACAGTTTTACTTACTTGAAAACGTAACAATAACAGGGACCTAACAGTTTGTTTACACTCTCTGTTAGCTCTTTATTGCGTTTCTGGCGTTAGTGGTGGCTCGTTGATTACGATTATTTCGATAACTCCAGTTAGAAATAACATCTTTCGTGGGGTCACACAATTGAAGTCCCACATTAGACTATTTGTATTTCGATAAGTTTCAAATATAAACCTTTTTCATTTAAAATAAAAATTTTGAATTACTACAACTAACTAATAAAGCAACTAATAAATGCGATCATACTTTTTGGATACTTGTCGTTTATTTGTTCAAAAATAATAATAATAATAATATTGCAAAATGAAGTAAAAAGTTGTATGAGACTAAGACTTAATTTGGCCTTAAAGATATAAAAAGTTATAAGTTACTAACTAAATTACATGAGATAATTGTTTTACTTGATATTTTCAGTATTGCTTATTAATATACAAAATAACTTAAAAATCTAATTGGAATTTGATGGTAAGAAATCTCATGTGTTATTCATATCCATAACAGAAAATAGTATTGGGGGCGTAACAACAACAAAATCCAACAAGTCAATTTCATGCTGCAGGCATTTCGCTAAAAATTAAGCTAATATTTTAAATAACAAAACTCTAGTAGTTTCGTGGGGCGTCTCTACAGAATAGCTTACGAAAATATCAATTCAATTTGGTTAAATTTATGTACAAGACGAATGCGTGTTATTTTTAAAATTTTTTTTGTTTGCTGTGTTTTTGGGGACTTGTTGCAAGTTCTTAGAGAACTATTGGTATACGCAATATCTAGACTAAAACTGAATTAAAGGTTCTTTGGAGCTGTGAGATTTATGTAACATGAATATCTTTGGTCATGACAATCAGCATCGACTGACTTTTACTCCATTTTAACAATTGTCTCGCGCTCAACGCCATATTTGCGTTCAAATTCATGCAGTTGTTGCTGTGCAGCATAGTTGGCAAGCTGTTGATCGTGCTGCTGCTGCTGCAGTTGCTGCTGGCGGTGATAGGCGGCCAGTTCATAGTGCTCATCGATTGACGTTGAGCGACTTAGCAACATTTCATCATGTTGCTGCTGTTGGTGTTGTTGATGTTGTTGATGTTGTTGCTGCTGATGTTGCTGCTGTTGGAGCTGCTGTTGGTGATCCAACTGTTCCAGTTTTATAATGGCCGGTTGCTCCTCCTCGGCTAGATGATAGTAGGGGGATGAGGGGGATCGCCCGCTGAGCGCCGATTTACACAAGGGCATCTCGCTCAGACCAAGCTGTTGATAGGGATTTTGCAGGCTGATAATGTTGCTGCGGTTGAGATTCAGTGAGGATAGTGTGATCGATGCCGTGGTCGGTGTTGTTGTTGTTGTTGTGGCCCCTAACTGCTTGCTGTTGTTGCTGCTGCTGCTGCTGTTGTTGCTGTTGTTGTTGGAGACCGACTCCGATTTGATTGCCGTGTTCAGGGCCGACGCAGCTGCTGCCGCTGCTGCAGCTGCTGCCGTAATGGAGTTGGGCATCAGGTGCATAAGTTGCTGCTGTGCCAATATTTGCTGATCGTTGGTGTTGCGCAATGGTTGGGCTTGGAGATATTTCTGAATAATTGGTTTGTTATTCTCATTGTTATTATTGTTGTGATTAAAGAGTGAATTGTTGTTATTAAGCTGCGTAGGCGATGGTGTGGAATAAATGGAATGTGACATGGCTGATGTGGGCGTGCTAGGTGAATTCTGCATGCTGCATGATTGCTGCTGCTGCTGCTGTTGCATGTTAATGGGCGACATTTGATAGGAGGATGTGGGCGACATGTCCAGGCCAGCACAGATCTGTTGCTGCTGCTGCTGTTGCTGCTGCTGCTGCTGCTGCTGTTGTTGTTGTTGAGATGCTGCGTTGGGTGATAATGAGGAGGAAGCCATGCTTTGCGGCGAGCAGGCCGCTGATGAATGTTGCTCAATGTTTAGTTGCTGTTGCTGCTGTAGCTGTTGCTGTTGCTGCGATGCGTATGACATATATGCGAGTGGTTTCATTTCTGATTTATATGTGTGTGCGTGTGTGTGTGTGTTAACAACATGCAGGGGGAGAGAGAGAGAGAAAGCAGACGTCACAAATTAGGCATGCGCGCAAATACAAAAATTATGAGAGTGACAGAATATGAATTCAAATTTGCAATTTGCAACTTGAATACTTTAGAACTCACCATCATTGACATCTGACATTTGCTGTTGCATGGCCGCATTGGGACAGGCATTGGCATTTGTGGCAACCAAGGCTGCCGTCTGCGAAGATCGCATCTTTTTCGACTTTTCACTCTTGGTGCCCTTCGGTTTGCGTTTGCGTTTCTGTTTGCAGTTAATTAAGAGAATTAGTTCACAGACCCAAAATTTCTTTTGAGGCACAACTCACCTGTATGGTGTCCTTCTTCATGGTCAGGGGACGCACCACATTGTGCAGCTTGAAGTAGAGGCCGCAAGCATTGCAGACGGGCTCGCCGCTAGGATTGCGGCGCCACAGCGATGTGTAACTCGTCTGGCAATTGGAACAGGACATGCCAGAACGTCGAGCGGCACTCTGTAAACATTCGTGCAACAATAGTGTGTATATTAGTATGTGTGTGTGTGTGTGTGAGGGTGTGTGTTTTGCTTTATAAGTTTTGTGAGTGTTTCACTTTTGCTTTTCATGTGGAACAATATTTTTTTTAGGGGTAAGGAAGGGGAGGGTCTCTTGCTCATTGGATACCAAATGAAATAAACCAAACTGTTTTTGAATTTGATAATAGGTGTTTTAGTAATTCAAATAAAAAAAAATATAAATTAGTATTGATAATTATATAACGATTAAGTTTAATTTATGAGCAAATCTTTAATTTGTTGGAGTTTAAAATATGTTATCAAAGGAAGGAGTTATTTAATGAATAGTTATATTTTTATATTAAAAAGAATTTGCTAAAATAAAAAGGTTGAATGTTAGTTTGAAAATATTTTTACTAACAACTGAATTGTCAATTTTGTTAGTATTATTAATTGGTAATAATTGTGATTGGCATGTTAGTTGCAGGTTTTAGTTGTTTCTTTTTTTTGGCTTGCAGGTTGGTTTAATTTGGTTTGGTTTGGTTTGGTTGGTTTGGTTTGGTTGGTTTGATTTGGTTTGGTTGTTTGGCTACTACTACTATTCGTAATTAATGGACGACCTACCAAGCGTCTCGAATTGGTGCGACTAACGTGCTCGTCGAGCGCCGTTGAAGTCACTGACGACGTTGTCGCTGACGTTGAGCCTGCGCCGGCACCGGCAGCGCTGTTGGCATTTATTGTGGCCTTAATGCGGCTACCGGCGTTCACGTTAAATGGGTAGGAGGTCTTATAGAAATCCCCGCCTGATTCAGCGGCCACTGTAATAATGCAATTAGAATTTGTTGTAATGAAGAAAAACGTTGTTTTTTTTTTGTTGTTTTTTAGGTTTTAGTTTGGGTTTTTTTTTTGTAATTTTTGTAGTTGTTGTTTTTTGTTCAGGCATACAAAACACTGGACTAATATAATAAATTCAATTAATTTTCTCTTTATGCATTTCTTGGTTCCATATTGTAATGGTTCAGATTTAATTTCAATGATTGAAGCGAGAACGTTGCACGCAACTGCAGTCTGGCTGGCGGATTTCTATAAGTTCTTATAGCCCATTATACACGATCTTGATGGATTGCGCTCTCTAATGACATTTTGAAAAAATTTTGTTCCACACAAAAGCAAAAATTGATTTGATTTTTTTTTTTGTTTTTGTTAGTTGGTAGTACTTGTAATTGTTGTTGTTGTTGTTGCTGTTGACATTTACCAATCTTCTAGGCTGTTTAATAAGTGGTCGATTCATGCCGTTCATTTTATGATACAAGCCACATGCATTGCATAAATAGTGTCCCGTGTTATCGCGTCGCCATAATGGGGTTGAAATCGCACCACAATTGACACATTCTCGCCCCTCAGTGAAAAAATCGGCATCGAGTAATGCTTTGGGAATTTAAGTATTAAGAAAAATCGAAATTTGTATTGATATTTTTGTTTTGGTTTTGCAAATGTTAAAGAGTATTGTCTTTTATGTTTTTTTTTTATGTTTTTTGCGTTTATGTTTAAACATGTAATTATGTAATTGTTTTGTTATTGAATGTGTGTGTGTGTGTGTGTGACAAACGTTTTCAATTGCGTTTTATTTGTCCACATTACAATTATTTGTATTATTATTTTATTGTATTATACTGTTTGTTGTGTTGTTTGTATTGTTTTTGTTTTGATCATTTTGTTCAAGAATTGATAAAACAAAATTAATTGAATTTATTATACGTTATGCTTAAGTAAATAAAAATAAATAACTTACAACTAACTTAAATATTTGTTCTCAATTCTGTTGGCTTTAAATTTAATTTTAGCTTTATAAAAACTCCTAATTTTGGTATAAGAGAATATGTATCTGAAGGTCAAATATTGTGTACGAAATACACTTTTATGCATAAAGAGAACTATTATTAGAGAGTAATCCTGAACATTCCTGATTTCTGCAAAAATCAATATTTTATATATATATAAATCTATTAGGTGTGATTAAATTAATCAATTATACAGTACAGTAATAACAAAAAAAAAGAGTTCTAATAAAAGAAAATAAAAATAAAACATATAAATTTAATTTTCTATGGGGTGCTCGAACTGTTTCTTAACTATATAAAAATGTATATTTTTATATGTATACAGATCGTTAGTCTTCAGTGTGTATTTCTAGTTGAACGAGGACGTTGCCAGTTGGCAGCGTTGCAGTTGCCTGAGTGCGGTTTGCATAGACTATCCAAATAACTGAAATATGCAGCAATATTTGAGCCAGCCAGGACAACTATTTGAGTGTGAAATTCTACCTAAAAACCAGCTTGGGCTGAATGTGAGCTCGATTTGTGGCCACACGGCAGACAAATGTGCGCTAAACTAGACCTAGGATTTATTTATATAGACATATTTGTATATATGCCACACTTACTTGCTGTTAGCGATGCCGATGCGAGGAACGCTCGGGCAGGATCGCCTACGTTGGCGACACCATCGACAACAGCGGCTGCTGCGGCAGCGGCAACAGCGCGTCCATTGCGTATCACATTTGTAACCGCTGCACCGCCAGTGTTGCCACCCAACTGCCCCTGGCTGTTGGCACTGGACGCATAGCTCATTTGTTCATAATGACCACTCCAGGTATCGCCCTAAGGAATAGAAACATAATAACAGTGAAAAATAGCTCGGCAACTCGACTTCTCTGTGCACTTGACTTACGTGTGTGCGATAATTGGGAAGCGATGCGTAGCCAGCCCGTTCGGCACCACTGCCAGAGCCATTGGACACGCCATTCCCATAGCCAGCAGCACCGCAGGTCGGCGCTATGCGCTGAAAGGCTGGCAGGGTGCCACCACCGCCACTTGCGCCGCCGTTGCCACTGTGACTGCTTTTTGGCGATCCATAGCCATCGTCCAGCAGCGAGCTGTGCCCAGCTGCCGTCGAGCCACTCGTGTGGAGCTGACCCACTGGACCAGGGCTGCTGCTCGTCGAATTGTGATGCTGGTGATGTTGCTGCTGGTGCTGCTGTTGCTGCTGTTGCTGCTGTTGCTGCTGTTGGTGATGCTGCTGCTGTAGCTGGGCGTGTGTGTGGGTGGGCGAAGACACCGTTGGCATGCCATACTGCAATCCATTGGCAGTCGGCGGCAGCAAAGGACTTGCATAGACAGAGCTGCAAATAAATAAATATAAGTTAATTACTGAATAATTCATATTTGGGATAAATTAGTGGATGTACTCTTTACTATAGTCTCGTGTAAATTATAATGCGTAGACTGAATAGGAAATTCTCTCTCATAAAAAAATATAAATCTACAACTGATTTTGATCGAAATTCTTTGAATTAAATAAATTAATATAATTAAAAAATCCATCATGTTTCAATTAATAGAATTTGAAAACATAAAATAATTAAAATTCTTGGAATTTCGATTCTTAAAAGTGCTTAAAATACGAATTTCAACTTTATGACGTCAATGTATTGCCACTGCGCAAATTAGAATTGGAAAAGTACAAATTTTTCAACGCGTGTTTTTTATTATTATATATATGTTAACCTAATATTGTTTACCTATAACAATAGTTTTTCAAATACATATTATTATAATTGGAGAAAAACATGTTGAAAGTATATTTTCTTGGTATTAGCGAAATTTAAATCAGAGTTGTTTTAATGCACTTATTTCTGAAGCGCGTTTACAATCGCGCGCTTATCATTTGGGCGCGTTTTGTTGGCGTTTTCTTACAGCTGCTTTGCGCTGTGAATCGGCTTAAGCGATGCCAACTTTTGCTGTTACGGTTACGGCGCTTGGCGGCTTTTGTAAAATGAAACTGCTATTAACATTGCCTTGCATTGTTTACATTACAGAATTCCGCTTGTGTTCTTGTTGTTGTTGCTAGACCACCAGCGTCAACTTTGGGCATGTTTATAAGGAGCTGTGTATACGTGTGTGTGTGTGTGTGTGTGTGTGTGTGTGTGTGTGTGTGTGTGTGTGTGTGTGTGTGTGTGTGTGTGTGTGTGTGTGTGAGTGTGAGTGTGAGTGTGAGTGCGAGTGTGAGTGTAAGTGAGTCTTTGTGTGTGTACACATAAAAGTTTTAATTAAAACTAAAAGTGTTGCAGCTTTTTTCTTTTGTTTATGCGACTCGAATTCCCCGCAAAGCTGCTTCAACGGTAGCCTGTGCAAATATTTTCGATACACTTGGCCGCAGCATGTGGCAATTTCTTTAATTTTTATTTTCGGGCCCTATTATTATGGCATAAACAAATCTCCGACGAGGCAGACAAAAACTGCAAAGTTGACAATTGTCTGCTGTGGATCTTATGGCCAGTTGAAGATCGGAAGTTGTTGTGCTCGAAGCGTGGCAGTTGCATATTCAATCTACAGCTGAATATATATATTTCAGAATACGAACGTTATTCAGAGTCCTGCACAAGCAATCCAACTTTTAAACACACACACACACACACACAAATAGAACAGAACAGACATGTATTACTGTTATTTTACGTATGAAAACAATTGAATATCGGTGGAAATAATAGTCTCCATTGTCTTTTACAGCCCTTTCAACGTAGAACTCAAATACTGTTATTAATATTTGTTATGAATCAAATCAATGATGTCTAACTGGACAGCCTCGTGGAACACGTTAAGGTCAGGCACAGGCACAGTCGCGAACAGGAATTACGAAAAACCGATAAATTAAAAAACAAAAAAAAAAGGAATATTTTGTATGCTTGTTTTCCAAAATACAGTAAAGTGGGCAGACGATACAACAACCGAAACGGAGCACGCGCGTTTGCATAATGACTTGAGTCGAGTTTAGTTTTATGTCAGTTACAGTTGACGCTTTTGTCGCTGTCAGCGTCGCTGCTGCGCAGTTGCCACTTAACTGTTGTTGTAGCTGCTGCTGCCAGCTAGTAGTCTGAGCAAAAAATCTAAGCAAGATGCGTTTTCAGTTTCAGTTTTCAGTATATATACATTAATATATATATTAATATATATTAAACGATGCCACGGGATACATAAACCTAACAAAAGAATTTACAGATACAAAGTCCCCTTAGAATGTAATAAACTCGTATGGATATATTACGTATATAATAAAGCATTTTTTAGTTTTTATCGCAAGTTAACAGCTATATTCAGGCCGGAATAATATAAGATAAGCCATTAAAAAAATCCCTTATTTTTTACAGAGAATCAAGACGCTTAAAAATTCCAGATATAAGTCATGAAAAATTGTATTTTAACATTAGAAAACATTAAATATTTCAAGTTTGGTTCAGTTTATTCGTTTTAAATTTTTAAATACATATTATAAACCTAGTCTTCAAATTGGTTAGTTAGTTGACTAGTTTAATCAAATTCAAAACTGGGGAATAGACTATATTGAAACTTCCACAAAGTTGAATTTGTTTAGATCAACTAAATATGAATATATAATAATTATTATTAATTATTAATAATATCTATATCTATATCTATAGGTACTCAAATGCTTTATGAAAGCACATATTAAATAATTGTGATATAAACATTAACTACACATATTCAAAATGCTATCCAAAACAGATAACAACAATGACAAAGACAACGACAGCAACTAAAAAAGCATGACAAATCTTGACTATTTTCGTATATACAACAGCTATAATATTAAAAATATGTATCTAAACACACACATAGGTAGTTTGAGATGTTGCACGCTATTTGGCAACGTTCTCGGTACATAGGAAGTGCCAAGACAATAAAAATGCACGATATTATTTAATCAGTGTTCGGTTAATTGTTGTTGTTGTTGTTTTTGTTGTTGTTGCTATGTATTGCTGCTGTTTGCTGCAGGTGAGTATTTCGCAAAGACTTCTTGATTTCCATGTGGAATATGTGAGCTTGCAGCCGTATCTCATATCTGCTTCTGGTTTCTGCACAGAAAACTGGCCAAAAGTCACATACGCCAACTCGTCACCCAGCCGCACTCCGTCCGGTCTGTCCGTTGCACACAGAAACGCTATGTTCAAAGAGCCAAAGCACAGTAGATATGCAAAATTAACTGTCCAAATTAACAACAGGGCTATGGTTTATGCAATGGTTGGTCATGCAACAAGGGTTTATAGGACATTTGTGGTTAAAGCAAATTTAAGATAAATTAGCTCGTATTTTGTCCAACACAAAAATAGATTAATTATTGTAAAACAAATCAAGTGAAGACGCAGAGAGACATCACTCATAAAACGACTATGATAAAAAATAATAATCAGTCAAGCTTAAATGTTCTTCCTTTAATCTAATTACAATCCAATAATTCATTAAAAAATTGCTTTTGCTTCTTACTAAGATTCTAACAATGTAAAAATAGGGAATCAATTATTGTGTTCTCTTGTTAATATTTAAAAATTTTACATAAAATATGTACTAAAAGACATATATTGTTTGAGTATTGCCATATAAGTTTTGTTAGGGCTAATTTAATATGAGTGCGCATAATTCCAAAACACGTTTTCAATTAGAACTCTAGCAGCAAAAAAACATATCTGAAATGCTAAAAAAAATTGAGAAATAAAAACAAAACCAAGTGCAAATATAATCTGTGCGTCGCTCGCATTGTGTGGTTCAAGGTTTCTTTTGCGGACCGCAGAATATTATAGGCTGGTCGCCGCCAGAGTTGCCAAGGGAGCAGGTCAGCTCGAGAGCGCTGAGTCAGTAATGAGTGGCAATGACGACAACCCTGCGAAGTTGATCCATAGCTTTATTTGAAGCTGTGTTTGTCAGTTTTCTATGTCAAAAGGTGGCTTTGAATTACGCCCAATCCAAGTTTGCGTCCAAGTCCCAACCAGAGCTAGTCAGTACTACGAGTACTTCGGGGTGCCCCACCCCGGCGGTATCCTCACACGCAAACAGTTTGCAACCGAATATGTATGCTGAACAAGTTGGAAAAATGCGCTTCCATTGCAGTTTGTGGCATTTGAATTTGCATTTGCATTGTTTGTTGGGTGCAGGTTTACTAGGTAGGTTTTATTATGTTGGCAGCTAATGCGGGTCATGCCCCTCTTTTGGCACAATTTTTAGTGTGGCACGTGCTCGGCCCGAAACTTGAGCACGTGTTGATGGCACAGGCCGCTTAACCAGCATGAGTACTAATGTCTTTCTTTTGGCCACATTCTAAGGGCCTAAGTTTTAGTCAAGCGATGAAAATTTACACTTTTTTTATTGTACCACCCCCAATTTAAAATTGAGTCAACAACGAGAAAAGTAAAGAAAAAACATGAATGTGTGTGCGACTTGGGGGCAGTCTCATGACTCAGCACTGCTGAGCAGCTCAGCTCAAATGTTTCCCCAAAGTCACTAATACCCACAATTAACACACTGCATGTTTTTTGTTTTTGTTTATGAAATCGGAGCAATCGTTTATGATATTTTGCTTGCCTTTGTACATTTTTTTTTTTTGGGAGGAAACACTGAATGACTGGAAAGGCGCGTCTATGAAAATCCGCAATGCGAAATTGTAAACGTATTTGAAAAGAAATACTTACAAATAAAACGTTTACTGTGAGTTGTTTATTTTGATCGTGCTTAATGTAGGAAGTTTACAAGTAATCAACGTGCAACTTAGAAATACTTCTATGAGACAGAAAATGCATTCTATTGCATAATTTGAAATTTAGTTACAAGCTTTTTAATTACCAATTAACAACAATTAAAAACTAGTAATACATGCATCTGGTATAATAAAGCATTAAGTTTCCTTTTATAAAATTTCTGAGAAATTACATTTATAAAATGTTGCAAGGGAGAAACCCAAAGAAATAAATCACCAGATAAAATATTACCCATAGCTTAAGTTGAATGGAATTAATTTTTGACAATAAATGTATAATGATTAAAAATGTTTTTCAGCATTTTTCAACAAATATATATTAAAAATATTTGTTATTATTTTAATGCGCTATTTAAATTTTATCTTTTAAAATTGAGTTTTTCTTATAAACCGTTGTTCTGGGTGATTTTTTGAGAAACAACTAAAAAATAAGAGAAATAAATAAAGGAGTCTAAAAGAACATTAACTATATAAGCCTCAATTAACATAAATATATTAATCTATTTTTATAGTTTCCGTGCTCTGCGTAACAATGTGAAAATGCTAAATCAAAAACAACTGTCTAAAAACAAATGTAGAAAAACATTCCAAAGCCAGTAAAATGGTAAAAGATGCAATATGGAACAGATTTTTTGCTGCCCAATGGAATGCATTTGTATATACATACATACATATGTATATGTAGATGTTTTTGTATGTATGAATTATACAGAAGCTTAATAGTATGTATTAAACACATAAGTAAATGTATACACATACATAGAATGCAAACCACCTGAAAATGCAATAGGCAAATGTATTGAAAATATTCAATACATGTGTATGTGTATATAACTGTTTGTGTGTTTGTGTGCGTGTGTTTACTTAATTGTATGAATGTGGTTTGGTATATGTAGCTAGGGGACTCGAGCAAAGTCTAAGGCAAGCGCAAACAATAAGAGCTACAATTGTGACATTTGTGCCGTTATTAGAGAAACGTAACAAAAATTAAAGTCAGAAATGCAAAACCAAACAAAAGTCAGAAGTGTTCGACTAGGCAAATACCCTGTCGGCCTACTTTAAAAATTGAAAAATTTTTGCTTTTCAGAATACTTTTACGTATGATTATTATTTGCTTTTAAAAATTTACCTATAATCAAAACATGAACTTAAGTATATTTTAATATAGAGTATTATTGAGTTTATGTCTTGTAGATGTTTTTCTTCTTACTTCTTACTGATGCATACATCTTCGTAACATTATTGTGCTCACTCTTTGAGCATTTTGAATGGGTAGAGAAAAATAAATGAAACACATGAATCAGAAACTGACAACAACAACGATTGCTGATCATGACTTTTGGTTGTGCGAAAAATCGAAGCGACACTGCGTTTTTCAGCGAAAGGCACGTGCGAGGTGGGGGTTAATAATGAGCTCATTTTCGGGGTAAGTCGTAGTGTGGGTTGGTATTGAATAACACTCACCTGCTCTGCAGCACTGGGCTGAGCTGTGTGCTGAAATAGCTCACCGGCGAGAGGCTGCCGTAGCTATCGCGATGCAAACCGCTGCTGGGTGGTGCACTTGTTAATTGGGTAAAGCTCTGCAGCGTTGCCACATCGCTGGCATGGGCGGCGGCAAGCGTGTGCGAAGGCGACGGCGAATCGCCGCCCACCGAACTGGCCGAATTGTTATTGTTATGGTGTTGCTGTTGGGCATGATGATGCGAATGTTGCTGCTGCAAATGATGATGATGTAGATGTAGATTCTGTTGATGCTGCTGCTGATGGTGGTGTTGCAGCAACTGATCGTGCGACATGGAGTAAATGGTTGCGTCCTTCAACACATGCATATCGGGGACAGCGGTCAGCATATGATAGCTGGTGCCATGACTCTCCTCGAAGCACTCGCCCTTCAGCGTGTCCTGAATGACTTCATCAATGTTGGGCGTTTGTGCATGCGTTGTGTGCGCAATAACTGAATTGGCTGCTGCTGCTGTTGCCACAGCGGCAACATGTTGCTGCACGAGCTGCTGCTCGTGTGTGGTGGGTGTGATGGCGCTACCAACGCTACCACCTCCACCTCCCCCTACACCACCATATACGCTGTACATCGTAAAGTTATTGCGCATTATGGGATCCGTGCTGCTGTTGCTGTTCGTGCTGTGAAGTTGCTGCTGTTGCTGCTCGTACAAAAGTGCGTGTGGATGATTGTGATAGGGTAAATGAGGTAAAAGTTGCTGTGAGGCAGCCAGTGCATACAATTCACTTTTATCCTGTGGTGTTGCTGCTGCGACTGCCGCGGCCGCTGCTGTTGCTGCACTGCTGCTAGTTAAATCGTAAGCGCAATTATAAGCCAACCAACTGGCGTGTTGCTCTTGTTGCTGTTGCTGCTGTTGGCCTAACAATTGCTGTTGCAGATACTGTTGCTGCTCGAAAATTTGTTGCTGCTGCTGCTGTTGTTGCTCCGCCTGTTGCTGCTGCTGATGTGCATAGTTGGTTGTAATCACCGAATTGTTTAAGCCCCGATAATGCAGCGGCAACTCAACTGTTATTGCTGATGTTGCTGTTGCAGTTGCAGTTGCAGTTTGTTCTTGATCTTTTGTTTCACTTTTGATTTTGTTGTCAACACTTTCACTCGCGCCGCTTTGCTGATTACTATTTATCACTACAACCGGCAAAATAGCTGCTTTTGCTGTTGTTGTTGCTGCTTTTTTTGCTATTGTGTTTTCATCACTTATCTCTCTTTTACACTTATCAACGATTTTGTAATATTTATCGTTAGCCGTTGTTGTTGTTTCTGTTCCTGTTGATGTTGCGGTCTCCTCAACTAGTTTCGTTTCGCATTCGGTTTTTAGCTCGACTTTATGTGGATTGTTTTTCGCCGTTTCGTCTGTAACGTCACAAGCAAAAGCGATCGTTGAATTTGCAATTGTTGCTGCTGCTGTTGCTGTTGTTGCGCTGGTAACCGCTTGCTTCGCTGTTTCGCTGGCAACTGATGTTTGAGCCTTCGACTCAAATGTCGACGATAAATTCGCTGTGGCAAGCGGCGACAACGATGACGCTGACGGCGACGTCGTCGTCGTTGTCGTTGTCGCTGCTTGCTGCCTTTGAGCGTCGCCGTTCTCCTGTGCTGCCTCTATTGTCGTCTCTTTCACAACTACAGCCTGTTGAGTGTAAGCTGCTGTTGTTGCTGTTAATACATTTGATCCTGTTGCCTTGTCGCCAGCTCCCTTTTGCACTGTTTGTTTCTTGGCATTGGCTAGCACCTTGGTGATCTTCATTTTGGCGGCACTAGCCAGTAAATTGTTCGGCACGCGCGGCATTTCTGCACTATTACTTTTAACCTTTTCCTTCGCCTTGCTAGTCTTGGTCATAGTTAGCCAAAGCTCACTGTACTGTAGGGTTAGCACACACAGCGATCACAGTGCAAAGCATTCAAGCCTTGTGTATTGAATATTTTTGTCGGCAAGCTCCTCTCACAAGTTCTAAATGATCCGCGCTGATTAGCGTACGTGTCCGAGTCCGGCGCGTTTTTTATACAAACTGAGCTCAAGCACACGCTTAATTTCGAAACGAACAAAAATCATATTAAAAAGTGTTTTTAAAACGCCACTACGAGCATGCATATGTACATATTTATACAAACATACATTTGTCTGTCAGCCTGCCTGTACAGCGGAGTAAGCACAAAGCAAATCAAACCAACATCCCAAAACTCTCTCGCCTGTTTCACGCTCTTTCCATTGATACAACTACATTTTGTGCTTTGCACTTTGCCTGCTTTGCTCTACATGCCGTTATATTATTATCATAATCATTATGCATGTTTCTGTTTTCTCTACATCTTCTAATACCCGCGCCCAACAGCAGCACCAGTCAACAAAACAACAACAGCAGCAGCAACAACAATTACAGAACTACACTCGCCGTTCACATTGACTCTCTCTCCCTCGTATTTGTATGCTCTCTTCGGAGTTCGTTGTTCCGCTCAGTGTTTTCGTTCGGACTCTCTTCGAATATCGCTGTTGTTGTTCTTGCTGTTGTTGGTTTTGGCCTGCGGTTGTCGGCAGCCAACCGACCTTATCGCACATTCGTCGTACCATAGGATGCCTTGTCATTTGTTCTCTCTGTCCCTCTCTTTTGCTCATCCACTCAACGGCGCGTCAGTTTTAAGCAACGCCTCTCCAACTCTGAACACATCGCACAGAGGGAGGGAGACCAAGCCAGGCCTGCCAAAGCAATTTTTGTATTGTTACTTTTTAAGTGTAGCTCGATTGTTGTTGTTGATTTTTAATGTCGTTCTTGTGGTTGGCTGTTGCCAGCAGCGAGTGTTACTCTGTTCATATACATATGTATGTATGTAAATTAAATATATGTACATCTGTATGCACATTCACATGGAAGTGCATGGCATACCACTCGCATTGTATAAGTACAACGTTTAAAAATTAATAACAATTGAAACAAATGTATCTGCAACAGTTTTACCCAGCGTGTAGATAGTAAAATTTAATTTTTTAAATATATTATTCTATAATGGCTGTGCGCATTATATACACTCATAACTAAATAACTAAGTAAATCTATTATTTCATCGTTATTTTGAATATATTATTCTAAAATTGCTTTGCACATTATCTACACCCATCATTTACCAGTATTGCGTTTATGTACTTTTAAAATTACGAAATAAAATTTGGATGTTAACTTATTTTAGCTTAGCATATTATGCTGTTTTTTCTTAAAATCATATATATTTTAACTCTTTTCATTATTTTATCTCTTCAATTTGTAAAACAATTACGATTTGAATTCTTACGCAAAGTATCAGAAATATATAATTAAACAATCACTGAAACCTTAGTATTTATTTTAAATTAGTTTCTTCTTTTGTGTTTGTGTTTATAAACCTTAAAACTGATTTAGTTTTACATGTAAACGTAACTAAATATATACTAAAGTTTTATCCTTACTATGCTTATGAAAATATATCTAAATATTTGACTTGTGATCAGCATTTAATCATTAATTTCGATGCGGATAATTACATGGGAACGATTTGTGGCAACTTTTTCAAGTTATGCGTAAAATCATAATGTGTGGAACCGAGAGCAAGAATGGAAAATAAAAATGAAATTTTTCAATATTTTAAACAACATGCACAGTGTACGAAACATTTTCATGCCCATCAATACAGAAACATAAAATAGAGCATCGAGCGAGACGCGTGTAGAATTTCATAAGCCACGACAAGGACATGCTCGGGAGCTGGAGCCAGAGCGAAAGGCGCCGTGAGAAAATAAAATCGTAGAACGTAGCAGAGCACACTTCACTGGCGGACAATAGGAAAGTCTTTCACTTGTGCCGCTCTCTTTCGCCAATTCCCGAGATGACGCGCCAAAATGCAGTCGAAAAGTCGTAAAAATAAAATCATGTTTGAATGACGACAGCGCGTCTATGTACTTGAGTACTGTTCTAATTGCTGATTAAAAAATTGTTATATTTGAACCAGGACGAGGTAGAGTCGTAAAAGATCTCGTCAGGCCGTACGGATTTTAATGGCATTTTTATCGACATTTGAATAGGCTTACCAACGATCTGTTTGGACATTTCGACAACATTTTTACGATGCCAAACTAAAAAGTAGACGACTCTCAAGTGGGTCGCCATCCCATTTAGCCCGACATGTCTCTGATTTCAGTTAACCTCTATGGCAATTAAAAACTCATACTGTGTATTAATACACAAAATCAAAATTTTAAATAAAAAAATACAAAAAAATAAAAATAAAAATATATATGCATATTTAAAATGTTTTCGACTGATAACACGATCCCGCTGACTCCTACTAATGCTTGTGACACATGCCAAAGGCCGACGTACCATTTTTGTTTACACTTTGGAATACTTGACTCTATAGACTCATTACATATCATATATGTCTGTATGTATGTAGGTCCGTATATATGCAGTCTTATGTCATATTTATATATATTTTTCACATAGATTTATTCGATTTGAACTGCTTCAGCTTTCAGCCTCATTAATAAATGTTTAATTTATTAAAAATACAAACAAAATATATGTATGTACACTATATAAAGTATGTGTTTCACATTTTAAATAATGTATTCGTAGGTTGCATATGGCTGTGATTTATATGGAACTTTGACCTTCACCTTGCACAGACGTCACAAATTTGTAAACACGAGTTTCCAGCATGTCCGTTCCAAAAATATATTTTAACTGGCATCATTATCGTAACTAAACCGGTAAACTAAAAGTAATAATATATTTTTTAGTCGAATTTTCTAAATCTGGTCAAGTCTTTAACTTTTAAAAGTATATTATTTATAATAAAGAAAAATCCTAAAGCATGAGTTAAAGATTACTTTTGCACACAACTACATATTTATTATATTTTGTAAGTCAATTTTAATTTTCGGATAATGAACTTAAGAAATGGTGAAATTGTGACACATAGAAAGAAACCTTTTCTTATACCGAAAACTTTACAACTCATTGGGAAATATGGTTAATTTAAAAAGTTTAAATTACAAATGCTATATCACTTGTATGCCACTTTTTAATTTCTTATTTATGTTAAAAGATCTTAAAAGATTAATTATTGTCAGATCGACAGATAGTTTGATCTGAATGAAAATCATTGTACAAGATAAAAAAAAACTCTTTGATATCCATTATATGCTCATATTTGAAACTGAACATTTGAATTTTAATTATTTCTGCCGTTCTGTAACGTTTTCTGTCACACAGTGCCGCCCCAAAGCTGACCCACATGCCACACTAAAAGTTCTCACTCTAGGCAACAACAAACAACAGCAAACACACCCCACAACACCCAACTGGCAACGTCATGCTTTGTTTGGTTCGATAAGGCAACGCCTGTCTTACATAAATGCATTGAGCACAAATGCTAATAACGGTAAATGACCTCAAAAACAGAATGTAAATTGTAGCTGCAAGTGCATAAATGCTCAAGTCAGGGTTAAAGGCTATGTGTGTTCTGTGTGTGTGTGTGTCTGCGGCTTTGGGGATTGAGATTTTTGAGAACTCTCTGTTTTGGGTTGGCAAGCTTGAAAGGAGTGCGTGTCAACAAACAAATCTGGGCAAAGTCGTTTCCAAGGCATTATGCATAAATCATCAGTGAGCCCTGGAAGAGTGTCAGCCAAGCACAAGTGCGAGATGCTAATGATGTGATTTATTACAGACCTGCGAGCTGTATTCCTTAAGGATATGTGCGTGTGTGTGTGTGCGTGTGTGTAGGTGCTGCGTTTCACACTTGAATTGCAATTGTCAATGAGCCGCAGCGTAGAACAGTCCATCTTGAAAATATCAGATGCACCGTGTTTATGGCAAAAACGAAAAACAGATAGAAAAACAATAAAAAAAAAAATAAATAAAAATAAAAACTTGAATACTTACAAACACAAAAATGAGTTTTTTATAACCAATGGATATAAAACCATAGAGGTTCAAATTAAGCAAGCAATGCATTCGAGTATTTGTGTATCCCACGAGACTCGGCCAAGGCATATTTCTGAAAATATATGTGCACACATATTTATGTATTTATATGTGGATGCGTGGCGCACACTTAAGCCATTGGGCTTAACATTATTTTGACATATTTATGGTGCCCAAAAATGGGTTTGCCTTGGCACTAACAAGTGTCAACTAGACCCAACCAACACACACAAATAATAAAAAAAAAAAACACTATCTCACATATCATCTACGCTGATGTATTTATGCATTTTTAATATACTTTTTCAGTATTGCTCATCATAAATATTATCCTTGCTTGGTAATTGAATATCCCGAATATTTTTTCGCACTTGAGCCAGATTCTTACTGATCTATAAATGAACGGCTATTATCAGCATCGTTATCTGGTAGGAATATAATGGCCATTAGTTCTACTGGTATATGGCTTTTGATAATATCAATTAAAGCGATCCGAGTCAAGTGTCTTGCGGTCGCTTTGGCTGCTGTAAGTGCTTAACAATAGCTCCTTATCTGGGCCACTTTATGATCCCTAGCAACATGTCTTTAACACTCCTTTTAATGGGACGTTATTTTTTTGGACCTGTCTTGTGATAAGTACGTTTGCTGGTAGAACTCAATTCTTTAGTTAACAAGTGTTTTTCAAGATTTCTTTAATCATTTTGCATAATTCTTATACAAATTTATTAATAATACACACACAAAATGTTTGTAAAGCATAATTTAGTTGACGTTTAAGATATTTTTAAAAGTTAATTTTAAATAATTATGTTTTAGAATAATAATTTTTTGAACATACGTGAAACAATTAATATATCTATTACTTTTAAAAATCTATTTTCATTATTAAAATATTCAATAACAATTTAACATTTGTATACCATATTAAGATATATATATATTGCTATTATACGATAATAATAAGCGGTAATAAGTCACAAGCAAAACATTTATTTTCTCCGACAGATCTTCCTACTTCGGTTTCCATATGGTTGCCAATCATTTTTAGCAGTTATTGAAAATGAATAAATAAAAACATGCGCTAACAAAGCAAATTTGTACAAATTACCCAATATACTTTAGCTAATTTGAAATATAAACAATCATAGTGAAACGCCACATGCGCCTGAGATCAACAGTATATCCAAATAAATAAACACCCTGTCGGGTCTACGAATACGAGAGACCCAGGAACTTCATGCAATATTACTTACTTGGTGACATACCATGACACACATATTTGATGCACATTTCGAGTTGAAGAGTTTTTCCCACAGCTAGAGTAAACAACACTTGAACCTATTTAAATAGACGTCATATTAAAAACTGTCGAAAAGCCACGATCAAACCAAACTGATCAGCACTAATCGAGCAACGGCCCAAAGCGGCCATTGCCTGGGTGCCGCTTAACCAGGTAGATTGTTGGCCCAGGTATGCTAGCAATTTGTACAAGGTAAACAGAAAATGGAAACACGCGCCGACAGGATCAAAATTGATCGTGACAAGAAAAGGACGACACTCGCATATCGGCCAATTGTTGTTTGTTATTCATGTACGTGGTCACGAGCGGGTTTTTGGGTTCTGGTTCAAATTCGTGTTATGGCTAAAAGGTCTGGTCTGAGGGCTTCCTTTCCTCTGCTTCTCGCTGCGAGCCAAAGCAAATAAACAAAATGGTCATAAATTTGTTTTGGCTGACAGCGTCAAGCAAAATTATTGTTTTTCCATTGTTGGGTTATATAATATTCAATACATTTCTTTTTTTTCTAATTAGGGCGTCTACTGCAAGCACTGTTTATTTTGTGTTTTTTCTTGGTCAAATGTTAATTTGATGTTCTTTTTACTGTCTGACAGTAGATAATGTTTCAACAAGTAAATTGTACTTTTTTGCTTAAGTATTGCATATTCGTTGTTAAAAACTAAAAGTGATAATAGAATACAAATGAAAGTCTCAAAAGCTATTTAAGCGTGTTTTTTATTTATCGCCGACCTTATAATCAGTCGACATTAGAAGTACATTAAGTAAAAATCTTTAATTAAATAAATATACATACATATACAAATAAGTCAGGGTTTAAGATGTATAATAATTGATTAAAAATGTATATTGAATCAGACTATATATAATACTATAAATATCACAACTGCCACGGCTTCATTCATTCGAATAACTTTTAGAATTTCCACATTAAAAACCAATTAGTAATGTGCAAGGGAACTAAAACAATTCATTCATCTGCAGCCAGGAATTTCCCAAGTCAGTTTATGAATGAAAGCCGTAAATTGTTCAAACAAAGAGCAAAAACAAAAAAAAACGCAACTCAAACTCATTAATTTTTATGCGGCAACTATGCGACTACCATTTGGCAGTGAAAGTAAGGTTGGGTAATTAAACTCGGCACACAATACAAACCAATGGACATCGTCTGGCTCTGGCTCTGGCTATGGCTCTGGCAATGGCTCTGGATGTGCGCGTCAACGTCTTGGTCATATCCTGTTAAACACATTACAAACAGATAGAGTCCAAAAGGTACTTAGAGAGACACGCGCTGTCAATGCCTCCAAATAGAACAGTGCTCGTTTTCCAGAGTACTAGGTGCGGTCTGGCTCTGTGTTTGGTGTAGTTTGCATGGATCCTAGATATTGGCTCGAATTGTGTATTAAGTGCTCCGTTGCTGGTGCTTGTTTTTGTGGCAATCAAGACAAATACTCGTAGGCAGAAAGTTATCTTTGTATCTTGTCTCTGACGATATTTGTTTGCTATTTGTTTGTCTTTCGGAATTTCACAAAAATTCCTTTATACGCTACAATTTTATGTTTAATTTAAGTATGTAAGCGAACATGTGTCTGTCTCTGTTCCTGTGTGAGTTCGGCATGTAAATTGTGTTTCCCTGATTTGGTTTCGGTTTTGGTTTAAGGTTCCTTTTTTTTCTTCTTGTTTTTGCGGTATTTGTTGTCGCGGTTTCTTCCATTGTTCTTGAACAAACGAATCGTATGCGGCTCCTCTGTTTGCGCTGCATTTTACAAGAATATGTCATCATCGCCATGCACGTGTTGCTGTTTGCATAGAGTTCAAGTTGTGGTTCTACTTGTGCTGGTCCAGGTTTTTTTTTGTTTTTTCAAAATCCAAACATAACCACTTACATTTACTCTATATACTCGCAAATCCATTTTCGCTTAAAAATTACCGTTGAACAACAACAGTTGCAACTATGTTGTGGTATATATAGTTTACTTACTATATATACGTTCGACATTTAATATGGCCGCCCGTAGGCTACACTTTGACAGGAAGTCCCAAGACTTAAGTCGCTAAGAGTATATAGTACATATTTAAATATATCTACATATAACTATAATTTACATCCATATACATATATATATATATATATATGACATAAACACTCTGTTGTTTTTCACTTCTTTCGAGGCAAAGTCGCTATTTTTTTCTTCAACACATTTATTTTATTTAAAATTTTTTTTTTTCATTTTTGTTTCATATAATGTAGATTTTACTGTTGTTGCTGTTACTGTAGGGGCCTATTGATAAGGCCGTCATTGCCCGTCGACCGCATACAAACCCATAGCCACACATATATACATTATAACAAACGCACATATGTATATATATATATATATATATATGTATATATATATATATACAAACTCAAGTCGAGGGACTGCTGTTTTTGCTATGGTCGCAGCTCTGGTCGCACTCAATCCCATTTAATATACATACTCGTATATATATATGTACATACATAATTTATGTATGTATGTATGTGGAGCACTTGTTTACTGACAACGACCGTGTACAACGCACGTCTGCCACAGCGCCCCAGCCCCGTCTCCCATTCCTTTTCCAGGCAATAAATACGCCTCCACCTCCACCTTCGCCTTTGCCTTCTTGGAGCACTCACAGTTATACTGAGAGCTACGCTTTTGGGTTCGTTGTTCGTCATGCTGGTTTCATGTGATCGTCATAATTCTGTTACTTTTAAGTACACAGTCATTTACTCATACTACTAACTACAAAGACAATTTACAACATCCATAGAAGTGCATAAAAGTATGTATTCTATGTCTATGTCTAAACTGCAAGTTTTCAATTCAAAGCATGTAGTTGTTGTCAAATTTTATTCATTTGGGATATGTGCGTAATATTCTTTTATTAAGTTGTACAAACTAAGTTGAATAGGTTGAGTTACACGTATATTTAAATACTAACAGTAACATTAAAAATAATAAATTAAGGATTTAAAATATAAATTATTATTATTTATCGTGACTGTTGATAATTATTCCCACAATAGAGTTGAATATACATTTATATAGGTATATCATACTTCCAATGCGACTACGATGTAGCTAACCAAACATATGAGTCATTGTGACGCGTGCAAACCCCGTACGGAAATAACTCGATCATTGGATAGTAATCCACGGTTAGCTTCAGATCCGATGCGCTCATTATGAGGGGCGTTCGACTAGACACATGTGGTCGATGGGCAATGATGAAACCGGAGGCTGAAGAATGGGCAATCGGGCATCAGACATCGGACAACGGGCATCTGGCATCTGACTCGAAGCCAGCGTTAAATTTGTAATTTGTTTATGCGTTTCGAGTTTTGGCATTTGTGTTGAAATTTCGTAGGCGTTAACCTTGTTTATGCGACCGCATAAATGTGTCACAGTGCGTAAGCCTTGTAAATGACAACTCTTTCGGGGATTCCGGGCGCCCCCTGGCTGTTGGTTAAACTCTTCACGCTTTGTGGTCAAATATTTTTACATGCATATATTCAAAAAAGGATTTTCCATGCGCCGGCGCAACATTTTTCATATTTTTACCATACCGATTTCCCTTCGCTTCATACATTTTCTCTTTAAAAATTTTTACATTGCTGCACGCCCACTGGAAATCGCTGTGATTATCACCCGGCACGGCCTACAGGAAACCGGACACGGAAAACTGACAACGGGGCACGACACCCGCATCTGTCCGGTTCGAACCGAGCGGCGACTTACTACTACAACTTTTCAAATGCTACTCGTGAGACTGAGACCCACCAAAGCAATACGAGTAAAATATTCTTGATTAAAACTTATCAGAGCACATTTCATATCACCTTTTCAAAAACGCAACAAGCAACAATAACAACAACAAAAACAACAGCTCGGTAGCTACTTTATTATCGGAGAAACGGTAGAACTCGTTACCCGCTCCCCGCTCCCGACATTGCCGGTGTGTGTAGTTTGGCTGCCTTTCCTCCGATTGGACGACCGGCGGCCGCAAGATATGGCTATCTGAGCCGGCACAGCACCACCCAGCCCCACAGACGCCACACGGACAGAGAGAGTGGAAGAGAGCGAGAGAGAGCGAGAAGTCCGGAGACCAAAGCCGATTTGATTAAGTTGCATCACGCGTCGGTCGCGCGACTATACTTATCGGACAAACTGTATGTCTCTCCGTTGTTCAATGAACACACACTCACACACAGATGCGATTGTGAGCTTGTATGAGTGCGCTCATATATCCTTATCAATTTTTCTATACGTTTGGAAAGGTTTTGTTTTGGTGACGATGACAACGGAAACTTGGGAAACACCGCCAACACTGATTGCCACTATCAGAGGCATTATTGTACAAATTTTTATTAATAATAATATACACCATAAACCTTTATTGAACACTAAAATTAGTTAGAACCGAATTAATGGTATGGACAGTCAAACCGAAATCGGGAAAAACACAATTAAAGTTTTTTTTAATAAAGTTAAACTTTTATTATGTTTTTAATTCTGGCGAATTATGTGATACGTATACAGAATGAAACGAATTTATTATTAAAATGCAAATTTGGGAAACTTAAGGCAAAACTTTTTTTAGCTCGGACTACCAGAAATTTGCTTATAACAAATAATAACACTCAGAATGTTCGTTATGTACTCACAATAATATAAATTAAATATATATAAGTATAATTATTTTGAAAACTACGCAGACTAATTTGACTATATATGTCATGCCAAAATGAGTAATATAAAGTATTTATACTCCAAAATAAATGTATAAATATATATATATATATATATATATATATATATATATATATATAAATAAATGTATAAACATATATATATATATATATATATTTAAACACACACACACACATTTATTTATATATATATATATATATATATATATATATATTCAGATGTATATATAGATATTTAAACGTTTTGTATGCGAAAGCAATTAAAGAATACATAATGCTCGTCTTATGATCAAATCAGGTGTATATACTTGATAACAAATAACATAGTAAAAAATCGCAAAATTCTTTCTGTGTGATCAGTTGGCTCTCTCACCTGACCTTTATGTTAACCAGTGAATCATTTTTGCAATGTATTTTGTATTTGGGACATACAAACAAAGCTTAGAAAAATGTATTGAATCGAATTCTTAAATTTCTATGCGAAATTCTGATATGATGATAAATTACATTAATTCGGATATTGATTAATTGAGAAACATCTCAATTTAAATTACTTAAGTCAAAGTATAACCTATTTTAATAAAATCAGCAAGGAGATCCCTACAGTTTATGCAGAAACAACGATGGCAATACAAAGAAAAAAATACCCTACAATCAATAAGATAACATTGTGAAAATATAAAAGATAACCGAAATGTGCAAAGGAATTTTTATTGCAAGCGAAACGCCGGGCGCTGTGACGTCACGGCCAGTGATAAAAAGTACAATGCACACAAAGAACATATTGCAAACGATGATAAGGGGAAACGAGTAGCCGAACGACTGCCAAACAATGGACGAAGAGTCAGATAAGAAGGTAAACAACCTGCAACTTTAAGCAGGCGGCGACCCCTAAAAAAAGGGCCCGGATCCTCAACTGCGATAATATGGACTATTGTGTGGGTGTGACCGTCCTATCAGCACACATATCAGGCAACTCCATACCAAAGCCCGGACGACGCTAAAGATACTAAGAAGTATACAAACCGCAGCATACCAAAGTTTTATGTATGTATGTCTGTTAATTCATAATACATACATATATCTGACGGACATTAAATATATGAACAGACATAAAGAGCCAATATGGCTGCTCCCGGAGGCAACTCGTCGACTTGGGCTTATCAGCTTTGGCTTTGCTTTCCTTTTGTTTTGCTTTGCATTGGTTTGTTTTTGGTGGCGCGCATTCAACATGCCAGCGATAATTTAATTTAAATATAAAAATATAAATGACCATTTCAATAGAATTAAATAGCGGGCATTACAATAAGCGAAACAACAGCAGCAAGATAAGCAGCAACAAGCGGCAACAATAACAACAAATCTGTTGGAAAATAATATATTAAAGAAATTGAATTGAAATTCATAAATAATCCAGCACAGCTCCAAACGCAAGTATATACTGTATATAGTTATATATAAATATATATATATATATTTGTAATTACATATGAACAATCTTTAGTCACATCATCGTGACGGTGCTTGAGGGAGATAAGCCGCAGATTTCAGAAATAAACTCAAACACCCGACAGCAATATTGAAAACCAAAGCTACTTCAACTAAAAAAAAATTGAAAAATACGTAAAACGCGTCTCAATGTTGGGTACGGGGTCAATTGCATTTACTAGCTGAGCCCTGTTAGAGTGTTCAACTACTGATAAGGCTGTGGAGTGTTTTCTCTAAAGAGAATCTAACGCACCAAGTCAAATAAATTGAAATTGTATTAAAATTTTAGAAACAAATTTGGTTTTGTTTTATAATCAGTTTTTATATTTGGAAATATTTGTATATATTATTTTACGAAAACTACCGTTTTTAATTTTAAAATGTAAAAAAATAGAAAAGTTATAATTTTTCTTACTAAAAAGAGAATGGAAATAAATATGAAAACGATTTTGATTATAAAATTCAGCTGAGGGAAAAGGATCGGTAAGGAATTTTTACTATTTTTTACGATTTGTGGAACGTAATTTTATCCTTTTATTGTGAAATGATATTTGTTTAACACAAAATGTCCCAAAATTGATATATAACTGCTAATTTTAAGACTCTTTCTATTTACTATATATTTTTAGTTTTATTTTATTTATTGTTGTATTATAAATTTTCATATATTTTAAAAAACATAAGAGAATCTTAAATTTAAAATGTACTCAATTAATAAAAAAAAAATTTACCTAATTGGAAATGAGTAGTTTTAATTCGGTTTGAACTAGTTCAATAAGCATTGAAGCTTTTAATACGGGACAACCCTGATCGCAATTTAGCCACTTAAATGCTCCAGCTGGAATATCAACACATACGATAAGGTTAGCGCTCTTAAGACTATAGATAAGTCCGCTCGCAAAACGATTGCTAAGCAAATTAAGGTCCGATTAGTTTAAATTCAGTTGTATTACACAGCAGACTCGTGATGTCGCAAACAGATCGATTTACATTCCGTCGGACGGATAAAACGGATATTAAAGCAGTGCATGAGATGATACAGGTGGGAGATGATATATAAATACAGATATACCATAAAGTATTCAATATTCCCAGGAACTAGCTGATTTCGAGCGTATGAGCCAAGGTCCCGAGCTGAGCGTGGAAGGTAAGTGGATTTACGATACAGTTTTGTCACCTTATTTTTATTATATCCCACACACAGATCTGATACGAGATGCGGGCCTGGATGGCGGACCCGAATATTGTCAAGTCTATGTGCTCACGGAGAATGTCACTAAGTAAATAACACTAAGAATTGATAAGAACGTAGAAAGCTAGGCGTCAAAATGAAAGACGTTAGGCAAATGTTTGCTGGTCAAACAATTTTGATTGTCAGCCAAATAACAAATCTGTTTGGAAAACATTTGTGCTCGTTGATCATTGGACGGCAGCTTATCAGGCAATTTGATAAAATGCTGAATGCTAAAATTTGACTGTATTGAATACAAATATAAATATTTGTCTCAACAGCTCGAGCATTGGCTATGCTATCTGCTTCAACTCGTACTCTACGTGGCAGGGACGTTCCCTGTTCCTTGAGGATGTCTATGTACGCCCTGCTTATCGTAAAATCGGCGCCGGTGCGCGCATCTTTCGCGAAGTGGCCGCCATTGCTGTCAAACTGGGCTGCCGAAGACTGGACTTCCATGTGCTCAGCTGGAATCCGGCGCGTGAGTTCTACGATCGTCTGGGAGCTTCGGATTTAACGGCAACAGAAAACTGGCACTTTTACCGTGTGGAGCAAGAACAATTGGTGAAACTGGCCAATGAATTAAGTCATTAGTTCTGTCTACTTTATTGTTAACAGTTTATGGTAAGCAGTTTGATGCTTACTGCAATAAATAATACTTGGCTATTCAAATTTGGCTGTTTACTGTTCAGCGCTTACGCTCGCTATAACATGGATCTGCATGCTCTTGGTCGAGTTGTACACCTGGCCGGGCGGAAATGGATGCACCTTGGAGTGCGCATCAGCCTTATTCTTGCCACCCTCGGTGTACTTGGATAGTCTTATGCTGGGCATGGGCAAAAAGCCAGTGCTGAGAGGCATAACATCCAGCGATATAGAATGGCTATCCACATCCCTCATGGATACGACACCTGCAAGAAAATACAGTATGAATAAGTATCCAGTTTATGATGAATCAAGTAAGACAAAAGCATAAATTTGTTTGTGTTTACAAAAGTCCAATTGAAAGCCTAACTACTTTAAAAGCAAAAGTATGGTCAGATGAACATATAAATTGATTATTGTGTGAAAACGCCTACAAACTTAAGCTAATGCAGTAAATAAGATATTTTGTGTTTTGATTGTTAGACAAATTAATATTTTTAAATTTTGTATTAATTACATTTTAAGAGATATGGTGCACTCTTATAAATTACCAGAGTATTTCTTAAATGCCTTCATGTTTTGAATGTTTAGAATTCAGACCGAATAGATCATGTCATTAATTAGAATATTTGATAAATATCAATAACATAAAAAATAAATAAATTATAATCACAACCAATAATAAAATAAGCATTCTTATTTACAACAAGCTTGTAGACGTTATGGTGAGTGCCACTGCAAGTGTTTATAAACCAAAAACTTACCCGTGTCTTAATATGCATATTAAAAGTGTGTGACAAGAAATTAGAAATAAAAAATAAAAAGCACAAATATAGATAACAAAAAAATAAAAAGTGGACAAACGAGAACTCACCAGCGGAACGACCGCAAACTGCCCACAGATTCTGATCATTGAGCACCTCGTACATTAGATCCACATACGGATTCTCATTGACCTTGGTAATCTTCAGATTCAAATTGCAAACGGTGCGCAGGCGACACAGTTCGCTCGTTTCCAGCTGCGCCTGCAGCTTGAACAGCGTTGAATAGTCAACCAGATCGAAGGCACATCCATAATTTCGCCAGACAGGGGTTTGGTCAAGCGTTGCATATTTGACCATGAAATGCACCTTGACAATGGACAGCTCGTGCTCCGTTTTCAAAGGCTCCACCTGAATCTCATACAAGTAGGTGACTGTCAGAGATTTGTAAATCTCCTGTAAGCGGTCAGATTTGTAATAAAAACTAGTAGTATAAATTTTAATTTTGTTTAAAGACTTACAATTGGTTGCTTTGACTCTGGATTGAGATCGACCAGAAGCACGCCAGGCACATCACACTTGACCTTGGCATTCTGCAGCTGCAAATGCGCATCCAGACCCTTCATAATGACCTGTAGGAACTTTTGAGTTCCGCACGTGTGCAGCCGGCAAGTAGCCTCCATGGCTGACTGAAACTCTATGGGTATCTGCAGCTCGTTGCGCGACCAGGGACAGCTTAGTATGATGTGATGCTCGTGTTGTTTGGCCATCTTGCGACCGGGCATATCTGTGAGTACCTCCAGCGAAATGCGACGCTCCTCGAAAGACTTGAAATGCAAAAGCGGCACAAGAAGGACATTCTCAAAGCTGGCATCATTATTGCAATTAGGCGCATCTGGCTCCCGAGCTTGGCGTATGCGCAGGTTCTTGGAGCAGCGCAACGTGATCTTTGCATCGGCAGGAAAGATGAAACTGCCGCCGGCTACATGCAAGCTGATGGGCTGCACAATTCCAGCGATGAGTTTTTTAAATTCGAGTGAGGCGCTCGCTGGCTTGGTGCATATCTCAAAGATGGGCGGCTGCACACTTGCATACAACGGCTCCGAAAGGAACTCCAAGGTGGACATGCTCAGGCTTAGCTGCTTGAACTGCCAGCGGCCGACGCGTGTCGCCTTCGCCTTGAGCTCAATGAGATTAATGCCCGGCTGTAGACTAATATTCTCAGCAAGCACAAAATTTGTGAAATCCGCCTGCATGCTGGGCGATAATTTGCGCTTGGTGCTGCTGGTCCGTCGCACCGGCTGCTTAGTCTTGGGCGTATCACAGACAACCGAGGCACAGTTGAGTGAGTTGTCCTGCTTGTGGAACAGCTGTAGTGTGACCTTCAGCCGTGATGCGCATTCCTTGTGCTGCGACGGCGCTAGAGCAACATCCTGTAGTGCTGTCTCCAGATCGGGGGATACATGGAGTTCATAGCAGAGTTTTATGCATTCGGCGACAATGCCACGCGGATATAAACTCTCCAGCTTTAACTGCACCAGCAAATGATCATCTTGGATTATGGGTTTAGCATTGATCACCTCAATGTCCAGTATGCGAAAATGATCCTCGAGCACACAGTAGTTGGCATTCTCTAGGGAAGGCTGTGCGGACAGAGTTGTCTTTAACGTTTTCAGCGATTTTAAGAACTCATCAAAATAAAAAGTGCGTACAAGTGTCTCCAGCTCTGCACAGCAGGAGATGGAGCTGCATGTTTTAGTGTACGCCAGCGAATCACCCATTTTCCTATAGCAATTGGCTAGCTCCAGCAGCGTCTGTGAACTCAGCGTATGCCAATTCTCCGCCTTCAATTCGCGCAGCAGATCTGTGAAGAAACCCACTGCTTTGTGTGGCTCATTCAAAGCGCAATAGAATTTGCCCAGATCGAGGCCAACCAATCGCGCAGAGCGTAAACGCGCCACGTGCTTGTATGTGCTAATAGCCAGCTCTGCCAGCTCCAGATAGAGCTTTTGGAATGTCTGATTCGAACCGAGGGCCTCTTTTAGCTGTTGCGCCGCTGACAACTTCGGCTTTCTATTCGGTGAACGATCGCGTAGCTGGGGCACAGCTTGCAGAAACTGTTGCTGTGGCGGTGCATCACCAATGCCCGAGGACAGTTGGACGACAATGTGCAACTGCTCCGAACTTGGCGTGCAACCCGGTAGTAGGCCACACAATGTTCCGAGCTCATACAGCTTATCCTTGGCCAAATTCCAAATGGGGGCACAATGCTGAAAACAGGTCACCTCGTTAGGTTCCATGGCCTGTTCGCATAGCTGCAGCACTTCCAGAGCACAGACAAACTCCCAGCAGCACAGAGCACCCTCTTGAAAATCCAACTTAATATACTCTACCTCACGCAGAGTAGAAAATAAGAAGCCCAGCAAGCGCTTGGCGATCTCTGGTATATCGTTGGATGTTAGCAAGAGATAGGCTTGTCGCTCAAATAAATAGTTCCGAAATTCAAGTAGGGAGACTCCCTCCTGACGTATCTTCTGGCGCATCTCAAACTTATCGACACGACTAAGACAGATGCCATGGAAAGCGCTGAGAGGCCGCTTGAAATAGGCTAACCACTGTTGTTTCTCATTGAAGCCGGTGTGCGTAATGAACTGCGAGAACATGGCATCCAGTTCATCATACTGGATTAGCGCCTCTGTGGGCAGTTCCAGTTTCTCGAATATCAGTGCCAGATCCTCCTGCATAAAGAAGAATTGACGAAAATCCCAATCGTCATGATTGCGCTTCTCTCTCTTACTACGTATTAGCTCCTCATATTTGGCTATATTCCGATTAAAGCTAGTGAGCATTAGGAAACGTATGCGCTGCACCAAACAACGAAAGGATTCCGTTGATTTCTGCTCGAACTTCGCTGGATTCAAAACGGAAATACAGCGATCATCGTTTTTGCTGCCAAAATCTAAACGTATCTTATCCAGCACTGTGGTGCGAGGTAACAAATTCTTTGTTTTGCGCATATCCAGTGTTTCCACCAACAAAATCATCCAATCGGAGATGCCATAGTTGGTCAAAAGCTTAAGCCAAGCATCGATTTCCTCACGAATCGTTCCCTTGTACGTGTCAATGTCCTACAAAACAAATATATAAAGTCATCCAATTGTGGGTTAATTGAATTGGAAACATTTCTATATAATCTAAGCGACTAGCTAATCAGCTTCAAAAACGACACACACACTCACATTGCATTCCGTGACAAATATGTGCAATATAGGATGTTCCAAAATGCTCCAATCGCCATGTTTATATCGCTCCAGTGGCTCAACACTAAATTGTTGCGTTTGAGCCTCCAGGCGAACATGTTTTGTTGGCCTTTGTAAAGTGCGTCGCCATTCGCAAGTGTCCAAAGGAATCGCATTTAGAATTTGAGACTCGAGCGATCGAAATAGTGGAAAAGAGCCAGAATCTAGAAAAGGACATACTTTACAAATGGGAAGATATATATAGATTACTACTTACATGTAATTATGGGCTTAATCTGCATGCTTATGAAAATTTTTAATGATTTATTTTCATTTGATATTACTCTTTTGGCGAAGCAGAACAGTTAACGTACAACAAAGTATCAGCTGTTATCAATGCAAGAGCATTTTGGCATATAGAAACTTAACAGTTCGATGAAATGTTAATGCCACTTATAAATAATATTAGCTAAATTGCGTCAATGTGACAAAACTTTACTGTTGTTAATGTTTCTTGGAAATTTTAATTAGTGTAGCAGTTAGTTTTAAAAATATAAAGAGCGAATGGGACTTTAATTTGAATTAAGCGTGGGATAACAGCAAACAAGTGTCCAGCACTGAATAACAGAGCCATTACGTGTCAGCTGATATCTCTGCAAGAGACGTGAACTTCACACCGATAGCCGATAAATTTGTCAAACAGCTGATTGCGGGCGAAAGCTGAGAAATTTGTTAGAAACAATGCAGTGGGATTAAAAAACGTATAAAGTTAAACAAGGAAAACATTCAAAGACATCTATATGCTAAGTTAAATAGTTGATTAATTTCACACACAAGTTGCTGTTTTTGAAAATGGATATGGCACGTAGCATATTTGGTCGCGACCATGAAGGTTACGTGGGCCGTGAAGAGCATACGGTAACAATTTAATTGAGATGACAGATTTCTTATCAAGCTAATTAAAATTGTTTACTCTTCGTGCTGCCAACAGCGCAAATTGCAGAACCTGGTATCCGACGACGATGCTGGTGAACTGCCGCCTATGATGGAAGAATTGAGTGTTGCAGACGGCTTGCGTCCAAATCCCGGAGGACCTTTCTCAGCGCTCACACCCTCAATGTGGCCCCAAGAGCTTCTGGCCAAGCTGGGAGGCGAATCAGAACTGGCCGCTACAGATCCCAACGATCAGCCCGATTACCGCTTTGATGAGTTCGGCTTTCGAGTCGAAGAGGAGGATGGACCCGAACAAAGTTCGAATAAATTGCTCAGCATACCATTTATGGAGGATGCACAGCAGCGCTTGCATTGGATCGCCCACCTCGAGTTTGCCCACAACAAGGAAGCTAACGAACTGAGCTGGGAACATGTGGAGCTGCTGCTGCAGCGCACAGAGAAGTTGCGCAAAATGGTCCAAAACGGCATACCTCACAGTCTGCGACCTCAAATGTGGATGCGTCTCTCCGGTGCACTGTCCAAAAAGCAAAAAAGCGAGACGAGCTATCAGGATATTGTCAAGGGTACGTATTTTGTTACGAACATTAGAATTAATAATAATTTAATTTGTGAATTTGTTGACTGCTTTTATATTTGGTTTTTTCAACAGCTTCCAGCAACGATCAGCTAATGACATCGAAGCAAATAGAAAAGGATTTGTTGCGCATATTGCCGACGAATGCGTGCTTTAGTCATCCAAATGGAACGGGCATACCGAGACTACGTCGCATTCTGCGCGGCATTGCGTGGCTCTTTCCCGACATTGGCTACTGTCAGGGCACTGGAGTGATTGTTGCCTGCCTGCTGCTGTTCATGGAGGAGGAGAATGCATTCTGGATGATGGTCACTATTGTGGAGGATCTTCTACCGGCATCATACTATAGCTCAACGCTGCTAGGCATCCAGGCGGACCAGCGGGTGATGCAGACCCTGATTGCCAACTATTTGACCAGCGTAGATGAGTCGCTAAAGCGGCACGATATCGATCTGTCGCTTATAACGTTGCACTGGTTTCTCACTATCTTTGCGAATGTAGTGCACATGAAAATACTGGTGCGCATCTGGGACTGGTTCTTCTATGAGGGCTCAATTGTACTGTTCCAACTAACGCTTGGCATGCTCAAGGTCAAGGAAGCGGACCTCAAACACTTGGAGAATTCGGCACAGATATTCAATTCGCTATCCATGTGCTGTGAAGTGGACGACGTCGAGGTGCTCTTCCGCCAGGCGCTCGAAGTGGGCGGCTCATTGAGTCAAACTGTTATCGAGACGCATAGACGGCGTCATCTGGCCTATTTGATGGCCGATCAAGGCCATCAGATCGGCAATCCGGAGGCGGCAGCCAATTTGCCCAAGCAGCAGCTGTCGAGACGGCAAGTGCGCAAAAGTAAATCCATACTGGAGGCATTTCTGTTTCGAAGCGATCCCGAAGCGGAGCAGCTAAAGAACAAGAACATACGCCAAACCGAAATTCTGGTCGATCTGCGCGAGGCCATACTAAAGGTTGGCCGTCACTTCATAACCATCGAGCCGAAACTGTCTGGCCACATCCAACTGACGGCCAACTACAGCAGCGAATCGCATGCCAAGGATCACGAGAACTTCATCAATGTGGCACGCACGCGGAAGCGGCGAGCCAAAGCATTGCATGATTTTGAGCGGCATGATGACGATGAATTGGGCTTCCGACGCAACGACATCATTACTATAATTAGCCAAAAGGACGAGCATTGCTGGGTGGGTGAGTTGAACGGCTTACGCGGCTGGTTTCCCGCAAAGTTTGTCCAACTGCTCGACGAGCGCAGCAAATTGTATACCTCCGCTGGAGATGATGCCATTTCCGAAACGGTGACGGATCTCGTGCGCGGCACCTTGGCGCCGGCGATTAAAGCATTCCTTGAGCATGGTATGAAACGGCCCACATTTCTTGGCGGGCCCATACATCCGTGGCTATTCATTGAGGAAGTCTCATCTCTGGAAGTAGAAAAAGACTTTAAATCGGTGTACAGCCGTCTGGTTCTTTGCAAGACCTATCGTCTGGATGAGGACGGCAAGGTGTTGACGCCCGAGGAGCTGCTCTATCGCTGCGTCCAGGCAATCAATCAGACCCACGATAATGCCCATGCCCAAATGGATGTAAAGCTTCGCTCGCTAATCTGCCTAGGCCTCAACGAGCAGGTACTGCATCTGTGGCTCGAAGTCCTCTGCGCATGCCAGGAGGTGGTGCAGAAATGGTATCACACCTGGAGTTTTATTGATTCACCTGGTTGGGTGCAAATCAAATGTGAATTACGAATACTCTCACAGTTTGCCTTTAACCTGAATCCGGACTGGGAGTTGCCGCCCAAGCGTGGCAAGGAGTCGCAGCCACTGAAGGATGGTGTGCGCGACATGCTTGTCAAGCATCATTTGTTTTCCTGGGACCTGTGAGTCAGCTTATTGTGGGATATCTTGTAAAACATAATCTTTAATAGATTCCTTTACGTATGTACAATCATGCCGGCTGCATAATCCGCAATCTACATCCTAAGTCTTCAATCTGAACAAAAGCTGCGCTTTAGCATTTCATGCTTTCATTTCTTGTGCAATATTCTCTAATAATCGAACAGCTTGCGGACTTGTATTTTTTTTGTAACTTATTGGGAATAACAACTAATCTCCTTTATTTCTTAGTCGGCTTTTTGTTAAATTACGCTCTAAAAGAATATCAATTTGCTTGTTAAATACCTCTTTGTGTTGTTGTAAGCTTAACTTAAGTGCATTCTACCTTAAGCCCCATTTTGCACAGATATTCATACATATACATTCATTTAAATGTAGACTTTGCTATTGAATTAAAATATATCCATCCATAATTGTAGCTCCAACACACCATAAGAACACACACATACTTGTACTTAATTACAGACGTAACGTACCTTTGAATTTAAATCAAATCTTATAAAGTATTTATAATATATATACACCTAGATATTTAACGATCTTAAATGCATTTCATTAAAGTTTAAATATATATATATATAAATTGTATATAAAGTTGACTTGACTTCTTGCTTGTGTTAAACTAATTACAGACCAGTCCCAAATAATCATCCATCAAAGTTCCTATAGCAAACTGCAAAAATATGGATAAGTTAATGAAAAAATATAAAAAATATTTTAACGACTTACAATGCCAGTGGCATCGACACGTGTGCCGACGATCTTGAGTCGTATTTTGTCCTCTCCCGATATGACCACATCTTCGTCTTTGGATTTGTAGCAAGGTGGATTTCCGTTCGGACAAAATTGCATATCAGCGGGAATGGACTGTAAGAATTGCCTAAATATGCTGTTTAAAGTTATATTGTAAAATCAACGTACATGATGCGATATAAAGCAAGACAGTGGTCCAATTTCGGCAAACATGCCAACTTTGTTTATCTGCTTGACGACAGCGTCCAGTACTTCACCCTTGAAGGGCCGAAAGACGATTGCCTTGTATTTCACTGGATATACGACAAATCCCTGGCCCGGCTGTATTACACCGGAGCCAATTAGGTCTATCGTTGTGACGGCTATCACAAACCCATATTTTCCTGTACACGTGCCTTCCACCTCCGAGTAGAGCTTCTGCTTCACCGTCTCAAGCAATTGCGGACCAAAGTAGCGCGGATGCAGCAGAATTTCGTGTTCGAGGGAAATCTGTGTGACATTCGGTTAGGCAACATTTACAATACGTAGTTGTAGTTGGTACTTACGTGATAAAACATATTTGTTGAAATTACTTTCTTATTTTCAGCTATATATTAATAAAATTGCCAAAGACAAAAAAAAAACGCACAAGCAACAAACCATTCACTGTTATCGTTATCGATAAATGTATGCCGGCACATTATAATTATCTGTACAACCAGTGCTGAAAAGCGCAATTAAGAAAATAGGCGGTTCTTTAGAAAAACATTGCACGTTTATTCCACAATCTCACAAACTACATCAATTAAACAAAAAAAAACAAACACTTAACTAATCTATTCTTCTTTAAGATTAAATTCCAGCTCTTGTGACTGACCTCCTGACCGAAAGATGCGCACATAAGCCGATTTAACTCCAAACTTCAAAATGGCAGCCATTGGCAAGTAATACATAAAAAAGTCCATGAGCCAAATTCTAAAATTGAAGTACCATCGAATAACTGCATATTTGTGCATATAGGTAACCATAAAAAGACCATAGCTGACAATGAAACGATCCCACAAATTCATGTCATAATAGTATTGCCTTTGCTGTGGATCTGGCTGCTCCCCATCCAAGTAGTCAAAGCTGTAGTACTCGTAGCCCTTAACATAGGCCAGGCGCTTGGTGAAGAAAATATTCGCTTGCACCGATAGCATCGTATTGGCATGCCAAAGTCCTTGAATCAGTGCTTCTGTCATACGATAAAAGTCATCATTGGTCTTTTCCAGCGCTGGTCTATAAACTTTTCGCATAACAATTGCCAAACGCTCTTTGGACTCTGCCCAATTGCCGCCGCAGATATTGTACTCATCTTTAATGCCCAACAAATGGCCCAGCACACGCCACATGTGCGTTGTGGCTTCCAGGAAATCATCATCCTCCAAGTGGATTCGATGGGCACCCAGCGTTATAAACCCAATGAATCCAAACTGTGTCAATGCCAGATCCTTTTGCGTTATCCGCCCAGCGGCAAGTCGCTGACATGCGCGACTGGATCTCGAGTGTGCCTGTCTCACAGCCGCAATGCTTGTCCAGAACTTTCCATTCCGATCATCTATCGAATTAAAATACCAGGCTTGGGCGTGAAAGATTGTGCGCAAATAGCGACGATAGGCACTGAGTGCATTCGAAGATTGCCGCGTGCAAATGAGCACGCTCAGTATCGAGGGTATGGCAAGCACGGCAATCAATCCTGCCAACATCCCAGATGTCATCACAAAGCGATATTTTCGAAAATATCCTTGACCGCTGTAAACATGTAAATACAAGTTATTAAGTAGTAAATTAAATACAAAAAGATAATATCGCGTAGTCAAAATAAAATTGAAATAGGCTCAAAGTTGTTGCCCGAAAATCAAAAGCAAGAAATATATCGTGCTTAAATTATTCACAACATAAAGATCAAATCAGTAACACGCCCATCTCTAACATAAGCTGTTAATATGTTGGAATTATGGCACCTACCGCTTGAATAACTGGGCATTGTACCATGACGGCAGCTGCAGCTCTGCCCCGCTGTCGCCCTCCTGACAACCATTGGTCAGAAGACGTTCTAAATAGTTTTCGGCCCGCTCTTTATTGAGCTCCGCTAATCCGTTGCTTCGGTCTACGTGCATCTTTTCATACCTTTGTAGCTCCAATTCAAAACAGAGTAGAAAACTACAAGTTACAACAACAATGTAAACGAACAAAAGAGAAAGTTTCTCAACGGTTCTCTTTCCAATTGCATGCGTTGGAATGTTTAGATGTGAAGAAATCGTTGCGTGTGCCGTTTACGAGTTGAATAAACAAACTAATTGGCAAAATTTGCACAATCTGTTAATTTTGTTAGTGTAAAGTTGCGCGCCAATTGTTCAAATTTTTTTTGCGACATGCTTTGAGAAAATGAAAATTTATACTCGTTTATTAGCTAAGAGTTGTCATCTGTATTAAATCAATTTCATTATGCACTTCTGCATCAATGTTATTAATCGTTATCGAAGTACCTTTGACCAGGGATAGACAAAATTAGAAACATGATTTTCTGTAAGTTTTTATATATAAAGTGTACCAAAAATTTAAAAGATATCAAATAATTGAATTGAGTTTTATTTTCAATATTTAATATAAAATAAATTCTTGTTGGACAGAATTAGAATCACTATTGCTATGCTATTTAGCTTTAGAAACAGCGCAAATATTGTACTATTATATGTTCAATATAAAACAACGCAAAGTATCGATTACGATGGATTTAATGAAGATAAATAATCGATTGACACAACTTCTCATACTGTGCTATCGATGATATATCCACACATCTCTGTCGCATCCAGCAGCCGACGCGCTCGCAAAAAAGAAAAGAAAGGGAAAATATTTTTCTTAATTTGTGCAAGAAGTAAATTACTTACACGTGTAAGAATACACACAATTGACTTGTCACAATTTTAAGTGTGTTTTTAAGTATAATATTTTTAACGAGAGTGCTTGTTTAAACAATAACGAAGCGTGTAAACTTTTGCCGACACTGTGCACGCTTTTGCCGCCGTCGTTTTGTTGTTTTGGCGCCCGAATTTGCGACGCGCAAAATAATTTGCGTGAAAATATAATTTAGTTTTCTGCTTGAAAATGGTAGATCGTAGCGATAATGGTAAATGTCAAATTTTAATATTATATATATTTCCACTGCTTATTGCTAAGTTTGTTTTCCCCTAAGCAGCGGAATCCTTTGACGATGCCGTCGAGGAGCGTGTAATCAACGAAGAGTACAAGATTTGGAAGAAGAACACTCCATTTCTGTATGATTTGGTGATGACGCACGCATTAGAATGGCCCTCGCTGACGGCCCAATGGCTACCCGATGTCACCAAGCAGGATGGCAAAGATTACTCAGTTCATCGTTTGATATTGGGCACACATACCTCGGATGAACAGAATCATCTGCTCATTGCCAGTGTCCAGTTGCCCAGTGAGGATGCACAATTCGATAGCTCCCACTATGACAATGAGAAGGGTGAATTTGGCGGCTTTGGCTCAGTGTGCGGTAAAATCGAAATTGAAATCAAAATCAATCACGAGGGCGAGGTTAACCGTGCCCGCTACATGCCGCAAAACCCATGCGTTATTGCCACCAAAACTCCATCGAGTGATGTTCTCGTTTTCGATTACACAAAGCATCCCAGCAAACCGGAACCATCCGGTGAATGCCAGCCGGACTTGCGTTTGCGTGGCCACCAAAAGGAGGGCTATGGTCTCTCATGGAATCCTAATTTGAACGGTAAGCACCGGACTAGTTAGGTTAAATGGTACAGTAAACTGATCCGATACCTGCATTGCCTGTGCCAAGTTTTATCAGAGATTGATTGACTTGTAATGGAGTTAGAAAGAGAAGCATTGAATTTTTTTTTGATTATCCTCATCCAGGTTACTTGCTCTCGGCCTCTGACGATCACACCATCTGTTTGTGGGATATCAATGCCACGCCCAAGGAGCATCGCGTTATTGATGCCAAGAATATATTCACTGGCCACACGGCCGTCGTTGAGGACGTCGCTTGGCATTTGCTGCATGAATCGCTGTTCGGTTCGGTGGCCGATGATCAGAAACTCATGATTTGGGATACGCGCAACAACAACACCTCGAAGCCATCGCACACCGTCGATGCGCACACAGCTGAGGTGAATTGTTTGAGCTTTAATCCATATTCGGAGTTCATATTGGCCACGGGCTCGGCAGACAAAACGGTCGCCTTGTGGGATTTACGCAATCTTAAACTAAAACTACATTCCTTTGAATCGCACAAGGATGAGATCTTTCAGGTGCAATGGTCTCCCCATAACGAGACCATTCTTGCCTCCTCGGGCACCGATCGTCGCCTACACGTTTGGGACTTATCCAAAATTGGCGAGGAGCAGAGCTCCGAAGATGCTGAAGATGGACCACCTGAGCTGCTGTTCATCCACGGTGGCCATACAGCCAAAATTAGCGACTTCTCCTGGAATCCAAATGAGCCATGGATTATCTGCTCCGTGTCCGAAGACAATATCATGCAAGTTTGGCAAATGGCCGAGAATGTGTACAACGATGAGGAGCCCGAGATACCTGCCTCGGATCTGGAAACCCACACTGCTTAAAGCAACATCTATTCAAGTATATATATGTTTTCTCTTTCAATCATCCCATCGCCCTCTGCCCCAAGAAAACATGTGTGTAATTGTTTTTGGAAACAACACAAAACCGGCTTATCTGGTCGCGTGCACTCATTTTAATTTATATATATATACATTATTTTAACATTAAGTTCAGATTCTGTTTTCAACAAAAATATTGCATTAAATCGATCTGAAGACCAACAAATTAATCCACTGTATATTTATAATGTCTGCCAAACACTTCGATTTCCACACACAAGGCACGCGCATCACCCTGATGGCGCCGCGATCTGATCTTGCCACTGATCACCTGACCCTTCTGCACGTTCTGCGGCTGATCGATAAAAAATACGGTTTGCTTCCAGTGTGTGGGCGTCGCGTCGGGCGAAGTGCTAAACGTGACTTGGCTATCCAGCTCAAAGAGCGTATCAAAATATCCCGCAAAGGCACCCAGTTTGCCCGTTTCCGTGCACTTCAAATTGAACTCATGCGTAAAATTTGAATAGTTCAAGTCCACTGTCATCATGTCAAAGTCGGCGATGAGCTCACTCTCTGTGAGGATGTTGTCGGAATTGACCACTTGCATTAGCGGCTCCTCAATGCTTCTTTTGCGCAAATCAGTCATATTAACCCCATACACATTCGACCAAAATTCCACATGTTGTCCATGCAGCTCCTCATTGATGCCTAGCAGATGCAGCGTGCAGCGATTTGGCAGAATTTTTCCATTAGGCTTTAGATGGTGATCGCGGGCATAGATAATGGTGTCCAGCATTGCCTCATACAGAAGAAAGTAACCCATCCACTCGGATATGATGATGTCGTACTTAGGCTCGGGCAGTTCCGTGTCCTCCAAGCGTCCCTTTATTAACTTTACGTTTTGCACCTTGTTTTTTCTGTAATTTAAATTGATAAGCAACAAATTTAAATAAAAAATATTGAAGCAATTAATTATAAATTAAACTTGTTCACCTGACGATGTCCATGGCTGTGTAGACAATTTCCGAGTTGTCAATGCCCACAACGTTCTCGGCGCCCGCTTGTGATGCAAATATTGAGAGTATGCCAGTGCCACAGCCCACATCCAGAACTGATTTGCCACGCAAGAACTTTTCGTTTTGCATTAGAGCTGCTCGATAGCTGCTGGTGCGCACCTGTTTGGAAAGCGTTACACATTTGATGGATATTTACAATTTCACCTGTCCCCTACCTTATCGCTAAGCATTTCGTGATGGATGCCAAAGTGAGAGTAGCTATTAAAGTATTCTTTATCAAAGGTTGGAGCGTTGCGCACAACCCCAGGTTTAGTATCCTTATCGCCTAAGTCACCATCGCTGTGCACTTTCTGCAGAAGTGCCTTGTAGTCGTTGCGCATCCGTTCCATATCCTCGACGGCCTGCTGTAGCAGTTTACTTTGCTCCGCAAGACGTTGTATCAATTGTGGTATGCGCACAGTTGCATCTTCTGGTCCGTCAGTCTTGATTGATTCGTAGTCATAGCACAGCCATGGCTCGTAAGCCAAAGGCTTGAGGTATTTCTCATCATTCCACTGAGGTTGTTCCGTTAATAGCAATTGCTCAGCACTAATTTTTCCCATTCGTATGTAATTTACTAGTTTAATAAAGCCATATTGGTCCATTTGAAATTTCTGCTTCAGCTGTGAGAAGTTCACATTGTGCTGGCAATTTAAATGCTCAATGGCCACATCGATACTTTTTGAAACCTGGGTGCAAAACAAACAAATTGTTTGCTCGCCATCATCCTCGCCCATCTCCTCATCATCATCCTCGATGTCATCGTATGCTTCATCACCAGAACTCAGCTCAGGCCAATCTTTCGCTGTGGATAGTTACTAGTTGTCAGCGCGCGTTTGACTTTTTATCTGATACTCTCATACCTTTGCTATCGGCATTTTCCATGTCGAGAATATTAAATGTAGTGAACAGCTTAAAAATGTAAGCAATTTGATGCAAGCAATTTGATGAATATTCAACTAATAGTTTAAAAACGTCTTTATTTCCCTGCACGTGCGCTGTGAAACAGTGTAACCACACCCCAGCAAATTTCAATACACCTATCGATTATTATGATTTCGTTTTTCCAGCCCTGCGCTTGCATAACCCTGTTTCTATTTGCGCTGCAATAACAAAATGTTTCAGGTGCCTAATTGCATTTTACCATATTTATTAAAGAAAACTTAAGTCACATTCTTATGTTAATGTCTATTGCAGGTAATGAAGAGATTACGTTTGGCGCAGCCCGTTCGCTTTTGCTCTGCTTTAACCAACAACTCCACAGCAGCAAAATCTCTGATCCAACCTGCAGAACCCGATCAGCTGTACAGCAAATTGGAAATTGAACTGCGAGGCATTGATCCAGCAGTTCTGAAGAGTTACACCTGGTTTGCGACAACCGCAGCAGAGCATTTGGGCATTGAGCTAGGCAATTGGTAAGTGCTGGCTTATATATATAAATATATATATTTAATACTTCCCTCTCATATTGCAGTTGGTCTCCTCGCAAGGCGCATCATGAAAGAATGACTCTGTTGAAGTCGGTGCACATCTACAAGAAGCATCGAGTGCAATATGAGATACGGACACATTTTCGCTACATGAACTTCCACAAGTTGACCGGCTCAACGTTAGACACATTCCTCGAGTATATCGAACGGAATTTGCCAGAGGGCGTTGCACTACAAGCATCCAAGACGGAGCTGCAGCAGTTGCCCGAACACTTGCAACAGCCACCCGAACAAGTTTAACTTTAGATTAGATATAAAATTTAATCGCTAATATGCGTATTAGCGACATGATAACTTTTAAATTGTCGAAAACCAATAAAATCCGATTTGATAATCAAAAATAGTAGCCCATAGATAAAGTTTAAATTCCTTTTGACAGCGATAACTAACCTTAAGTGGTCGAAAGTTAAATACACTACCAGATATATAGTACCTTACAGTAAAGTAATTCGTCATTGTTAATTAAAGGTTGGTAGTATGATATAGCTCGATATATATAACAAAGCAATATAATACATGTTTAATGTTAATAATCAGTTTCTCAGGTGCCTTCGTTACAAACTTGGTTAACAATTCAAAATACACTTAACAAGCTGAAGAACTGGGGCGCACTTGACAAAACCACAAAAACTCTGCATAGGCACTTCAGTCGCGTGCTTTGGGTTCAGGAAAGCAGATATTCGGAACAGAGCCAATATGCTGACATCTAACCTCTTGAAAATGCTACTGGCCACGGCCGCAATTTACAGCTGTCTATCGCCAGTTGTGTGCATCTATGAGGAAAAGATTAATAAGTTTCTCGAGGAGTTTCGTATGCGTATGTGCCATCCAATACCAAATTTGGGCTTACCCGCATTGGATCCACTCGAGCTAGGTCCTGCAGAGGCAGCTATAAATAACAAATACCTTATCGAGTAAGTCGAATTATCATGCCGATTAACGAATATATTTATGATTAATAATTTAATCTTTTAATAGTTTTACCGGATCAATAGACGATTTTCACTTGAAGGGACTTTCTGATTTCGTTGTTGACACGTTAAAAATTAATAAAGTTCCCGGTTTACTACGCAGTACTGTTAAGGTCACCCTTCCATACACCTATTTGAAATCCTTATACACCGCCAAGGGCTCCCTGGCATACATTGTGAATTTGGCTGGTGACGGCCATGCGGAGTAAGTGACTGCAATTTAATTGAATTTCCAGACATCACTTCTTATGCCACTTTCAGAGCATCAGTTACGGATTTTTCGCTGCTCATTTCATGGAGGATAAAAGCTTCCATTAATATAGCCATTACAGGATTACAAATCGAACTACATTTGGGTGATCTGAAAATGAATTTGGAAAATTTGATGGAGGAGGAGCGGATTAATGATTTTATTCATGCGCTGATTAATGAAATGGGTGTAGAATTACTTGGTGATATATGGGACTTTGGACAAGGTTCAGTTGTCGAGAAGGTCGAAAATGTATGTCAACCACCTAAGCTGCAACTTAAAAATGTATAATTAAAAAAATTTTATTTTTATTTTTTGCAGATTATTAATAGCAAAATATGGGATATTATTAGTGCAATTACCGGAGGTGGTGGCGGAGGTGGTGAGGGCACTGAAAGCCCGCCCATTTTTGAGGGCGTGGAACCGGATTGTAAACTCAAACATAAGTCTGACATAGATGATTATAAATAAATATATCCAAAAGCCATATGTGCATAAAAGATCTGGTATTAAAGGCGAATAATTCCCAGCCTGTCGCTAATAAATTTGCGTAAGTGTATTTATATAACTAATGTATACGCTGCTAACTGCTAATCTGTTGACAAAGTGCAAGTACATCTATAATAAACAAAATTTCCATCCAAATTCGACAATATCAGTTTTGGACATTGCTGATAACGCATGGTATTTGCTACTTGACGGTTAACGATGTGGGGTCTGATTACCGCAGCTATTTTTATGGCCATTTATTGATTTATTCCACGGCATAGTAAGGAGTACTTTAAATGTCGCGCGTTGTTTTGAGCATGGCAATGCTATTTTAGTCAACAGGGCTACAGCACTCGATAATTTTCGATAAGTATTGAGCGATAGTTAAGCAACCCGCTTTATTTGACAGCCTTGCCACATCGATAATATAGGAATATTAGAATTTTCCAGAGCAGGCCAACGCGCTTATAAGTAAAGGTACTACGTACGCCATCATTATTCGTATCACAAGTGCCAGTTTGATCGAACGTCTGAGTGTCGACTCGGCAGAAATAAATTTAAGTGGAACAAAGAAGTGAAGTAGCAATTATACGGTTATCCCACATATTTAGTACATTCTAATCAAGTAACACACAAAGGTAAGTTTTACTTCAAATACATTTTAAATTAAATTTTCTGTTCGCTGCTTTTGGTGGCACGTGCTCAGCGTGCATCACCGCGTGCTCTGTCCTAGAAAATTATATTTCCATTGACTCACATGTTCTGATTTACGCCACTAATCAATAATTACGCGTCGATTGCATTCATAACTGCACTTACTATCGGATTTTCGTTTGCAAATTTTTCCGAGATTTTAACCGTATGGAAATCTATGACCTCAATACTTGAACTTTAGAGTTGTAGCTGCTCGTGTGCGTCCGCACTGTGAATATGTGTGTGTATATATGCATTTACATGTGTACATATATATTGCGTCATTTAACATTAGCATTGCATTAAATTCTTTAAATAGACGATCAAAGTCATGTATGTATATACGTGTTTTCAGCTTAATTACGTTTTTTCATTTGTAGTCTGGAATATTCCATTAAAAAAAAACATGCCGTATCACACACGCTCGTATGGTTATTCCAATCGTCGTCATTTAATGAGTCATAAGGATGATTAATTGATCTTTCAAAGAAGTAGTTTATAAAACATTTGTTGAATTTTAAAAGCGCATAGTATAAACGAGCAATTTGTTTTATAAAGTTCACAAACTTAGCCATATTAAAACAGGCGTTGCTAACCGGCATTTTCAATGTGTGTGTGCACACGCTGTTGAAATAAAATACACAAAAACTCAACTTATACGTGTGTTTGGAAATGACGCGCGCGTATTTTTTTTTTTTTTTTACATAGAGTCGTCTCTTTCGTGCACAGTATAAAGTATGTTAGACCACCAGTCTGGCAACGTTTTTTTCCGTTCACGGGAAGGTACACATACACATTCATTAATACGTGTTTGTGTGTATCTGTATGTGTGTGCACGTTTCGTGGTTTCTAACATTCCAGAATTTTCGACATTGTCTGCCATGCGGTGGATGAAAATAAGCAGCTGCTGCTGCAGATGCCGCTAAAATAAAACTCCATTGTTATCTCTGAAATAATCTTGTTTATACTTACAAACGTACAAAGAAAACGATCGTACATTATGTGTCTCAGCTAGATACAAATAAGTCATTTGTTCATGTTTCACCGTTTTCGGTGCTGTGCTGACATTAGAGCTAACCATTTTTGGTTATATGAGAAATTTCTAGAAGGTGAATATCACTCTTACTGCCTTTTGTTGTTCTTCATTAGTGGCCAGGGTTTCAACCTCAACCTTTGTAATTAATGTATAGATATTTTGTATAATTACGAATTGCATTTGTGCTTTTCAATTAGTTTTTATTACACAATAAGATTAATTGTACAGTCTTATGAATGCAATTTAAAACTTCTGCATTCCTTAATTATCGAGTTAAATAACTTATTTTCCGCTTTTAATATGGAGAGCTTTAGTTTTTTGTTGTTTTTGTTTTTAACAGATCTTTCAGATATGAGTGAAAAAAAGGCGGCGAAAGTTTCGTTGACATTCAAAATAATTATAGCTTAATAATAATCTCGAAATATACTAAAAATAATTTACCCATTTGATTTATTGCAGATGTCTAAAGCACCAGCTGTTGGTATTGATTTGGGCACAACCTACTCCTGCGTGGGTGTGTTCCAGCATGGCAAGGTTGAGATCATTGCCAACGATCAGGGTAATCGTACGACGCCATCCTATGTTGCCTTCACGGATACGGAGCGTTTGATCGGTGATGCCGCCAAGAATCAGGTGGCCATGAACCCAACTCAAACGATCTTCGATGCTAAGCGTCTGATTGGTCGGAAATTCGAGGATTCGGCCGTGCAGTCTGATATGAAGCACTGGCCCTTCGAAGTTGTCAGCGTTGATGGCAAGCCCAAGATTGAGGTTACGTACAAGGACGAAAAGAAGACCTTCTTCCCCGAGGAGATCTCCTCCATGGTGTTGACCAAAATGAAGGAGACCGCCGAGGCGTACCTGGGCAAGACGGTGACCAATGCCGTCATCACTGTGCCTGCCTACTTCAACGACTCACAGCGTCAGGCGACCAAGGATGCTGGCACCATTGCCGGCCTGAATGTATTGCGTATTATCAACGAGCCTACTGCCGCTGCCATTGCCTATGGCCTCGACAAGAAAGCGGTGGGAGAGCGTAATGTGTTGATTTTCGATTTGGGCGGTGGTACTTTTGATGTTTCCATTCTGTCGATAGATGACGGCATATTCGAGGTCAAATCTACGGCCGGTGACACCCATTTGGGTGGTGAGGACTTTGACAATCGTCTAGTCACTCACTTTGTGACGGAGTTCAAACGTAAGCACAAGAAGGATCTGACCACCAACAAGCGTGCTCTGCGCCGTCTGCGCACTGCTTGCGAGCGTGCAAAGCGTACGCTTTCTTCCTCCACCCAGGCGAGCATTGAGATTGACTCGCTGTTCGAGGGCACCGATTTTTATACTTCAATCACTCGTGCCCGTTTCGAGGAACTGAACGCTGATCTGTTCCGCAGCACCATGGACCCCGTGGAGAAGGCTTTGCGCGATGCCAAGCTAGACAAGTCGATCATTCACGATATTGTGTTGGTTGGTGGCTCTACGCGTATTCCCAAGGTGCAGCGTCTGCTGCAGGATCTGTTCAATGGCAAGGAGCTGAACAAGTCTATCAATCCCGATGAGGCTGTTGCCTACGGTGCTGCCGTCCAGGCTGCTATCTTGCACGGCGACAAGTCTCAGGAGGTGCAGGATCTGTTGCTGCTCGATGTTACCCCATTGTCGTTGGGCATTGAGACCGCTGGTGGCGTAATGAGCGTGCTCATCAAGCGCAACACCACCATTCCCACGAAGCAGACGCAGACCTTCACCACCTACTCAGACAACCAGCCCGGTGTGTTGATCCAGGTGTACGAGGGTGAGCGCGCCCTGACCAAGGACAACAATCTGTTGGGCAAATTCGAGCTTTCGGGCATTCCACCCGCACCCCGTGGCGTCCCCCAGATTGAGGTGACCTTCGACATTGATGCCAACGGCATCCTGAATGTGACTGCCCTGGAACGTTCGACCAACAAGGAGAACAAGATCACAATCACCAATGACAAGGGTCGTCTCTCCAAGGAGGACATTGAGCGCATGGTCAACGATGCTGAAAAGTACCGCAACGAGGATGACAAGCAGAAGGAGACGATCTCTGCCAAGAACGGCCTGGAGTCCTACTGCTTCAACATGAAGGCCACCCTCGATGAGGAGAACTTGAAGACCAAGATTGCCGATTCTGACCGTACTACCATCTTGGACAAGTGCAACGAAACGATCAAGTGGCTGGATGCCAATCAGCTGGCCGATAAAGAGGAATACGAGCACCGCCAGAAGGAGCTGGAGGGCGTCTGCAATCCAATCATCACCAAGCTCTACCAGAGTGCCGGTGGTGCTCCTGGCGGTATGCCCGGTGGAATGCCTGGCGCAGGTGGTGCTCCTGGCGCTGCTGGTGCCGGCGGCGCTGGCCCCACCATTGAGGAGGTCGATTAATAAACTCAACTACACCATCCACAACCACACAAGAAAATAATTGTTATTATAATTATTTTTATAATTATAATTATGAATCTACACTTTACACACGTATTTAACTTGGATTCTAAATTAGGAAACACAAACATCATCAACCACCAAGAACAGAAAACTGCTCTTGAAAGTTATATTATAATAATACAACTGCAACAAAAAAAGAAACCAAAACACTGCTCTTAAAATTAGATAATACATATATATTATATTATTATCATCATACATCGATCGATCATCCAAACAATATTGCTTGAACTTGAATAAATTACATCAATTTGAGAAATGCAAAATTTATGTTATTTTTTTTTTTAATTTTATTTATTTACTTTTGGGGCCTATTAATTAATTATAAAATTTGATTGCAGCCTGTTCTAGACTTGCGTTATTTTGTATATGCTTCATATTGTATTAATGACTTAAAAATTGATCTTCAAATTGGAGCAAGCGCAGAATATGGTTGCACGAAGTTTACATGTTTTTAAGGGCATTAAAATTGATCACTAGTATTAATAAATTGAGTTAATTTGAAATGGTATATTTTCCATTGATTTAATAGGGGTAAGCCTTGAACATTAGTATGGATAATAACAAGATTTATGCGAGAAACCAAAACACAAAAATTCGTTATATTCGGCGTTGTATTCTAATCAACCCAAGCAAAATTTCCATCCTTGTCCAGCTTGGTTACATGGCTATTAAAGGGCAACTCGCTGTTGTTGTGCTTGTAGGAGCCCTGAGGCTGGATCCAGTTGTCGTCTTGAATGTGAACCGATTTTCGGCTGAAAACACTTCGCTCTTTGGCGGTGTCGCTTGCCTTCATGTTAACCGTTATATCCGATTCCATCTGCAGCTGCTCCAGCGTTTTCTTGGCTGTTCCCAGTCTTTTGCAGGTGCCACTGACTTGGTCCAAATATAATTGCCACTGCTGCAGTTTGTCCTCCGCTGCGCGCAGCTGCTGAATGCTGCGCTCGTGACCAGGATTTATGCCAATGGGCTGTACCCCGACAATCTCATTTAGATCGATCTTAATCGGCGCCAGTGCGGAAATGGCGCGTGATAATCCGATTTGTGTGTGCCGGATGCGATGCTCTGTTAGATCAGCACCCAGCAGCTCCTCGTGTGGATCCATGCGTATGGGTATTATCTTATTGATCACATAGAGCAAGAGAAACGTCGAACAGATGCCCCAGCAGGCCAAGCAGAAGGCAGATAGCGTTTGTATGCCCAACAGATACCAACCTCCGCCCTTGAACAATCCACTGCGTCCCTTGGTCGTGTCCATCGGCACTGGATTGTCGGCGAACAGGCCAACGGCAATGACACCCCAAATCCCACACACACCATGCACAGCACTCGCACCAACCGGATCATCCACACCCATGCGATCAAACAGCGGCATCGCCAACACGCAGAGCAACGATCCCAATGCCCCAATGATCAGCGCCTCCCAGGCCCGATACAGAAAACAGCCGGCGGTGATCGAGACCAGCGAACCCAAGACCCCATTAATCAGGTCCATGATGTCCAAGCGACCGTCGTGGCGCAAAAACGAGTAACTGAAAATGAAAGCGATATTTTAAAATTGCAATTCTTCTATTTTGAATTTATGTACATAAAGTCGTTTCAAATTTAACCTAAACGATTTACGTTTTAAAGTTCATTTGAGATGGATTGTAAATCACTCTACTTACAGGGAGCTAACAAAACCGCCGCCAAAAGAGCCCATCATTGTCATCACAGCGGCACGAGCTGCATACTGCCACTTGGCACCGCTGACGCCGTAGGTGCTGCCGGAGTTGAAGGCCAGCCAGCCCCACCAGAGCACAAAGAGACCCATGCACGCATTCACCGGATTGCCCAGCGGCAAGGGATCATAGCCCTCGGCATATCGACCCAGGCGCGGACCAAGTATGGCAGCCGAGGCAAAGGCTGCGGCGCCGCCTATCAAATGCACTGGACCACTGCCTGCAATGTCCACGGCGCCCAGATTATTAAGGAAGCCGTGCTCACCCCATACCCAGCCAGCGGGTATGCAATAAACCACCGTATTGAGAAATGAGAACAAACAATAGGCTTTGAAATTGCAGCTGTGAGAGAAGATTGAAAATTAATATAATATTTTAAATATCTATAATATAATATTATTTTATCTTAGTAGTTTAACAATAATATAGTAATAGGACTTTCACATAATTCGTAAGCAAACATTTGTTTTCCAATCAAAATACCACTTAAAAATCTACCAGTAATTGGGAAATTAATTTATATGTTAATAATAATTGGTTTGATCCTGATGCACAAATCTTTTGAAAAAGTAGAAAATCTGTATTAATCTTATCTGATGTGGAATTTTTTGTTAACAGAAATATAATATATGTTTATATAGTATTAGTTATAAGTGTTATTTTCAACTCACCGTTCGGCCATGGCTCCGCTGACAATGGTTGTAGCTGTGGTCGCGAAGGACAATTGAAAGAGGAAAGCTGCAAATATTTGTCCCATGAGCTCATCGCCTACAGGCGGATCGAGCAGAAAATCGCCAATGGCCATGAATGGATTTGAGAGGGGTCCACGTCCAAAGCTCATGCCGTACCCAAAGAGCCAATATGTGAAACCACCAAGCACAATATCAATAACGTTCTTCATCATGATATTCACCTCGTTCTTGATGGAAACACAGCCTGATTCCAGCATGCCGAAGCCTGTTTGCATTGTGAAGATGATAAAGGATGAGGTGAGCACCCAATTGGTGTCCTCAATCGACAGATCATATAGACCCGGAATCACATAGCTGCTATTTCGTACCACACCCTTTAGGGCCATCACCTGCGACGCAGTCGCATTCTCCAATTTTGACGGCATTTCTATAATCTAAGTTCCGGTTGCACGTCCGATGCTCAGGTAAGCTGCTCCACTAGTGAAGTACATGCAAATGTTTTTCGAAAGAAAGTATCAAATTACATGCATTTGGTTTAAATGGTTTATAATCGCAGCGCTCACCGAGACTTCAATTATTTAGATACATTTTCTATGCGTGTTGTTGACAGCGAACGAGCTAATTATTCCCTATATAAAAAAAAAATGGGTAGCATAGACTTTCAAAATCTGACATAAATTTTTTCCGAATCTTATAAAATAAGTTTTTAAATAAAATGATGTTTATTATTTTGTAAATATATACAATAATATATTTTGTTATTTAATTAATTAAACTATTTTACTAAGTAGTTAAATATATAATAATGAAAACATCAGTTTTTCAACATAAAATTTTCAAAATGCTATAATCTTAGTCGACTTTCCATATCAATGTTGTGCGCTTTAAGTCTAAGATACCTGCTAATGGTTTAACATGTTTTCCTTGTGATATTTTGTGTTAAGTCCCTATTCAAATGTGTTTAGATCTATTGGTAAAAAGGATATATTGTAGTCGATCATTTTGTTATAGTCTACTTATTTGTATCATTGTTGCAATGGTTTAGCCCTGCGAACATGACATTGCGATTAAGCAAATGTTATTATTGGTGTTACTGTTTTCATGTAGCCATTGTATGCCTTAAACGTTTTGCAAAATTAATGAACACAACACGCTTAGATTTATTTTCAATTATGAGATTTTGCTATTTTAAACTTTTTGAAAACACTAAATAATTTGACCAGATGCAAATTACTTATGAGGTAGCAAACACCAATAGTATCGAATAACTTTAAAGTTGTTGGCTAACTCTTTTGGTTTTTTTTTTCATTTCTTTTTTATTATTACAATTACAATTATCAAATATAACTTAGAAAAAGATATCTAAATATCTTTTGGACATCAAGCAACTTTATCGAAGTAAATTCAATGCCAGTTTAGAAAATTACATACTTTTTGTGTGTTATGATAGTATCTGCTCAGTAAATACACTCAGTTTGAATAGATTTTGTAAATGTTCCGCGCCTTAGCATACGTGTACATTTTACGTTATATCCTTGGTTACGTTAAACTTGGTATTTTCAGGATTTTACGCAAATTGAAAATGAGTTCGGGTATTTTCGTCTTACTGTAAGGACGGTAACACAGTTAAATTTTAGCACTAGTTGGTATTGCTCGGACGTTCGTTAAAAACCGTTGAAAATATCAAATAAAACCTGTGTGACTAATAATTAAAATTAGTTAACTGTGCAGTTAAAAGTGCATATTAACGCCAGTAAAATGTATTTTTTGGCAGTGCTTGCGTTTATAGGAAATGCCAAAGGTAAAAGGACATAGTGAAAAAAGAAAAAAATTAATACACACACACATAGAGCATAGGGCAAATACTTCCTGTGCTAAAAAGAGCAGCAAAGTGAAAATTTATATATTTTTTCTCATTTGCAGCATTTACTAACGAAATACAAATTAATGAAAAATACACATGTGCATTAAATGGGGGCTTGAAAGGAAATATATTGAAATGAGATATTTTTTTCTTAAGCTAAATCAATTTCAACTGCTGTTCTCTTTATACAATAACTGTAATATGGTCCATGGCCACAGCAGAGTTTCACAATTTATGGGACACGGGGCACACATATACAAATACATATAGTCACGCATATACACGCATACAGTTGCACTGCGCTCTTTTTGTCAGCCAGCAACTTCTGCGAAATGGGGGGTCATAACGGTTTTCCACTGGGCGCTGCAAAGGATGTGGCGTGCAAAATTTTGCGTTAAAGCACATTTTGCTCTCACTTTCTCTCTCGCCCTCACTCTCTTTTACTCTCGGTCTCTCTCTTTCTCCCTGTTTCGTTAGCGCGCTGTTCACATGTATGTGTATCTGTGTATGTGTGTGGGTGGTTGTTTTTGGTGGTGTGCATGGTGTTTATTTTTGCATGTATGTATACTCTACTAAGTATGCGTGTAGAGCCTTTTTGGGTGTGTGTAGCTTTTGTGTGTATGTGTGTGTATGTATCGCAAAAATTTCACTTGGAAACTCGCATGAAAGGCATTATTTTTTTTCCTCCATTTTTTGCGGGGGCGTAGAGAACGCTGTTTGCCATTTTTGCTCGTGTGTTTCCTGCCCAGCCGTTCGCACTCGTGTTTTGTTTCGTTAGCCAACACTCGTGCACTGCATGTTATTGCAGCCCAAACATATGCCCCTGCCCCTCTTTCCTTTCTTTTCTCTGTGTTTCCCTTCTGTTTATAAGGACTGCCGCAGTCTGCGAACGCTGGATATATTTGTTTTTAATTTGAATTTCCTTTTGCTGTTTAGCATTTAAATTATGTTGGAAATGTAATGCGTTTGCATTTAATTTTATTCAAGAGATAAATGTTATGGCCATGTTTTTGTACACGTGAGTTTGAGTATGTGGCTCCTTTGTGTTTGTGTGTGTGGGTACAGCACCTGCTGCATTTTGTGTACGTGTGTGTGCGTTCACGTTGGTATTTGGACAAAATGTAACTGTTAAATCAGCACCAATTGCGAAACTTGGTCAAGTATATCAAAATAAAGAATCGTACAGTAGTTCCAGAACTAGTATGTTTAAATGTATTCAAAAATGCATCGTTTTGTACTCTTATGTGAGCTTATGTACAAGTATCTGTGACACACTTATTTTTATAATATGCATTTTTTTAATTACATGTAAAATAAAACATTTCTCATAATATTTGATGAAACGACTGCCTTGTTGTTTGAAAGATATTCAAAATTATTATACACTTCATAAGATTTCGTGAAAATTAATATTGTTCTTCTTTAACAAGCACAAAACCTACAACATTTTAAAAAAAAACTTCCAAGTAAATTAAAAATTAATAAGCAAAAATAGTTTTAATTGCGTATCACTAGTAATAACATTTAAATAGTTACTTTTAATAATATTTATTAAAACTAAATTCGAATTTTGGATTGTTTTTATTTTATTATTATTAATATTCTTTGTTGAAACTTATGGTTCATAAAGTCTACCACATATTAAATAGAAAGTCAAATTAAGTCTAAAATCGATTTTATTTTTTTGGACACTAGATGGCAATGCGGTGAGCTCGAGCCTGATCCAGGGAAGCCAATGCCGGGACTACAATGGCAAGCCGTATGAGACGGGCATGCATTACATGCCCGGACCAGACTCGTGTCGTCTATGCATCTGCGACAGCGGCCTGCCCAAGGCCTGTAAAATGGTGTTATGCGAAGCGTTTAGCAAATGCAAGTCCTTTCAGACTGTTGGCAGTGGCAACAATTGCTGTGAGGTCATTTGCCTGGACGATCAGTTCAGCGATGGCAGCACCGACTTTGGCATTTGACTGGTGGCCAGTGGCATAACAGCCACTCTCTCCTTATCCTTGCTCTTCTTCCTGGTGAATCGGTTGAGGCAGCGTAAAATGCGAGCACGCGAAAACCGTCAAAACGCGGAGGATCAGCGGAGCATTGTAGGCAGCATTGGGTGAGTTCGGAATTTGAAAATCACATTCGAGTCTATACTTACGGAACTTGATATGTATTTCAGTTATATTGCTGGCAACATGGGCTATATGGAGGGCAATTTAAGTGCCATGGATTACTCGTATGGTGGCGCCACAACGCATTATCCGCTCTGGAAGCCACCTAGCGGCTATTTCCCACGCGGTGAAGCACCACCACCTTATGAGGAGGCTGTGGCCATATCTCAGGCTGAGGCATTGAGCGCACAGTGCACTGTCACCTTGCCGAGTCATGTGCAGCGACAGACTGTGGCCAGTGTCAGTCAGCAGCAGCAGCAAGTGCAGCAGCAACATCAGCAGCAGCAACAACAATTGCAGCAGCAGCATTTGCAACAACATACGCTTCAGTTGCACACACAGCCACAACAGCATCCGCATCCACATGCCTACACTCAGCAACTGGTGCCAGTTGCCACATCTCATACGCACGCACACCAATTGAACGCCGCCGCTGTGGCAGCTGCAGCTGCTGCCGCGGCACAGTCGAATCAATATACGCAAAGCACCACAAATTTGATCAATATAAACATCAATAGTGGCGGTGTTACCACAATTGCAACTGGCGAGAATCATCAGCCGCCCTACAGCTTACAGAGCGAGCAGCAGCAGCACCTGCAGCAGCAGCATCAACAACAGCAGCATGTACTGGAGCATCAGCAGCAACAATTGCAGCAATTGCCGGCAGCAACGCCCAGTAATTCGATTTGTGTACAAGCGATGCCCACGCCCAAACCGATTATCAGCAGCGAGTGCAGCTATAAGAATTGTCATCTCAATATAAGCGCCAGTGTGACAACAGCTGCAGCTGCTGCGAGCAGCGTGTCAAACTCGTTGGCGTATGCAGCAGCGCGACGCACGCCACGCGGTTCACAGGAGCTGTTGCAACAGCCGCAGCAACAACAATATCTAACCGTAGCTGATGTGGAGATCAATGCGAGTGCCAGTGCTGCCAGCTATCATTCACTCCCTGCGTCGGCCGAGTTGCTGGCCACACCCACACACCACATAACGCAGCAACATCAGCAGCAACAGTTGCTGGCTGCAGCTTTGTCCACTCCGGCCATAGATATGCTACCACCAATGGAAATAGCCACGATAACAACATCCCCCAGCAACACAACAACAGATTCTGTGACTCAAACGCTGCCAATGCCGTTGCATGCAGCACTTAAATCTCAACAACAGCAACAGCAGCAACAACAACCGCAGCATGGCAGCAAAACGCCATCGAGTTCGCGTCGCTATCATCGCACCATACCCCGCTACTTTGCCGTCGCCGATCCGCTGCAGGTGGTCAGTGTAAAGCCCAAGTCCAGTTCCAGTTCCAGCACTAGCTCCTCGGATGCCAACAAGACCAGCAAGAAACCAATGTGCCAGTGCCCCATACAGCATGTGCCCATGTCCTATATGGGCAGCAATGCCAATGCTAATGCGAATGCATTCCTCAACGGCGCAGGCAAACTCTTCCCCTCTACGGGCAGCAGTCCGTGCGCATTGTCACCCAGCGCTGGCACCCGACATACGGCCACATTGGCGTATGGTCAGCGCGCCAAATCTTCGACAAATCTGCATCAACAGCAGCAGCAGCAACAGCTCGGACAGGAGCTGCTCAATACTGGACGTAATCCATGCGCTCATGAGCCAAAGATTGCCACCATTTCGAAACAGGTGGGCGATGAACTCCAGCCACATCCATCGCATGCTGGGGCCAATGTACCAGCAATAACTCCGCCGCCGCCGTTGCAGCATCATGAGGATGTCAGTGCGCCGCCCATAGTGCTCGGCCGTGTACAGAAGCGTTCCAGCAGTTCGAGCAGCGCTGCCGAACGCGCTCGGAGCACCAGCAGCAGCGGCGGCGGACGCAGTGCCTCGAGCAGTGCTGCTGCTGCCCAAGCCGGCGTTGATGTGCTCTCCAGCGCCTATTTGAATCGAAAGGTGAGTTCGAAATGTAAGTAATCCCCATGAGAATGCTTAACTCTGGTCTTTCACGTGGCAATTCTATCAATTTAAGCATATAGCGTAAAGTTAATAAAATTATACACTAAAGCGCAACAAGATATATATACTCCATTTCCCCTTCCGATATATTTATAATATTTAATTCTACTTGCAAAAATAGTTATAATGGTTAAATTTTTTAATGATCAGATTTAAACAAAAACCTTTAAAAACCCTCTTTAAAAAAAAAAGAAATGTTGAATAATTGATATGAGTTAATAAAATATTCTACCGAATAGAAACATTAACGTATTTAACGAAAGTAGGGCATATAAATTATCCAAATTCCAATTATTAATTTTTCATTTGTAATTTGGTTTCATGCTCTATGATATAAATGCTTATTTGCCATTTCACTTTTTGCTAATCATCGTTAGCGCTCTTTACAGGTTGATGCCTACTTGAGTTTGACGCAGAAACATCAGCAACATTTCTATAACCAGCAAGAACAACAGCAACCACAGCAACAACACATCGATCAAAGCAATCCACAATTACCACCGAAACTCTATAAAAGCCTAACGAATTTAAAAACAGCCACAACAACATCAACCAACAGCAACAACAATGCCGTGGCCACAATTTATACGCTGAGCAAAACCACAAACAGCAGCATGCATCAACGTAAGGAACAAACGCCCACATTGACCCTGCCCCCGGCTAGTCCGTCGGCCAGTTGCAGCGAGAAGTCGGCAGGCGGCAAAATAAATTCGACTACATTTTATCCGCTCGCCAATAATCATGTGACCTATACGCTGCCCAAGCACATTAGCGGTAAGATCTCGCTAAATAGTACCATCAAGAGCGTTGTCAGCAAGGTGCCCTCGGTGATTAGCATACCCCCGGTGGAAAACAACAACGAGAAGGCGGCTGCGATTAGCAAAAGTACCACACTGCCAAAAATACTGCGCGTGAAACGGGACTCAGCAGCCGCAGTAGCAGCATCAAGTGGAGCAGCGACAAATAGTAATCTGGCCATTGCCCATTGCCAGATGCCCAGCTATCCGCATCTGACGGCCAAGGTGCAGAGGGGTCGTGGCAGTGGCACGCCCAGCAAGCAGCTACCCGTGTGCACCACATCGAAAAACTGTTTGAATCCTAACGAGCACTTCTTACCCAACGACACCAGTCTGGATGATGACTATCTTAGTGAATGTGAAAATTGTAAGATTGCCCAGAGTGCCAAATATTATCTGGATGCGGAGCTAAACGGTGGTGGTGCATCCTCTCTAACACCACAAGAGACCATGACACTGCAACGCAAATCCCTGGAGGAGACCAAGGAGGAGCCCCACGACAGCTACTACCGCAGTTCGCATACGTTGCCCAGCAATGCCAAAAAACATGGGTATGTATCTTTAGTTAATTTTGATTTATTAATTAATCTTTATTTTAACTTAAAATTAAATTCAAATTCAATCTGCTATTATTTAATTTAATACAAATCAACACGATTCAATTACTAGAAAAAATCAATTTTGCTTTATAAATTTTTTTATTAATATATATATATTATATATAATTTCTTTTAAGTTTAATTCGTATTTAGTTGAAAACATAAAATGTACTTTAAAGTCATATTGATATAATTCTATAAATATATTTCAACAACAATTTAAAATCCTAATATCTATTAATTATTGTGATTCTTCAATCAATACCTGAGATTTCCTTACAGTGTCAGCAAAAATAACAATCGCGAGGCGTGGCAATTTTCAACGATACCCGCAGCCAGTTCTTCAGATGAGGATGTCAACGAATGAGATATGAGCCATTTTCTTTAAGATGCCACATCAAACCTTCAAATGCCAAAATTGTGCATCATAAAGAAAACGTAGGCTTCTATATATTTCCAACACACGCACGTCCCAAAAATGACGTATATATATATATATACATATGCCATTTTTGGTATGTATATATATATATATATAACTAGATAAAACCTGATTAAATAATTCGAAAATATATGTAAAAAAGATTAGTTAAAACTAAGTATACTTATAATATATATGTATGTACTTACAAATTAATCTAACAATACAGATCTAGTCATTATATATACATAATAGTTATGATAAACTTCATTGGCATGTACAATTTGCTTAATTTTGCACAAGTGTACGTATAATTGTATCTATGTAATTATTTCAAATTGTATGATATTTACAGTGTTGCAAAAGTATTGAATCCGTTAGAGAAAAGCTCAAAATTGTTAAAGATTTCGATATGTTCCAAAACCAAAAATAAAAAATTACAGATTTCATATCAAACTGGATCTTACTGGAGAAGCTGCTTATGATATGAATGTAGTTTGAATCTGGCAACTTCGAATAGATATAGATTATTCATTTATATATACTTTTAGGTAGTCAGATAATATAAAAAACAAATTCCAATTTTGCCAATAAATTGAATTATGTATGTATGATAATATAACTTTTACATGTATGTAAGCTGACCAAGTTAAAGTGTCATTTCCCCCAAGCACAAATCGAAATGAATTGACATTCATAAAAAACGGATTACACTCACACCCACACACTTTAAATGTAAATGTCAATATCAAATAAAAAGAACAGTACTATGTAAAAACTTAAGAAAATTGCTAAACAAGCAGAATTAGTTGGAAAACGATAATTGTATGTGTTATAAAATAAGTGTACGCAAGGATAACCAACAGCACTTTGAGGTGTTCAATGTAATCTTTAAATAAATATATATACAAATTATTAGAAGGATTTCTTGTTAAAGGAATAATACTAATGTACTTGTTATATGTATATGTATAAATGGTAATCTTCTAATTGTGTTTTACGAAATCAATTCAATATTATTTATTAGGAATATCTAATACCATACAGACTTATGACAAATATTTAAAACAAATGTTGCACACGTATTGGACGCATTGCTCTAAAGTGCGTCTTGCATTTTTATCTGTTAAGAAACGCATACATATTTAAATGTAACTAAATAAGTTACACTAAAATATGATATATATAATTAAAAACAAAATAGCAAAACAGCAAAATTAGGTTCTCAAACGTTCTCTAAAGCTGTCGCTTAGGTCGCTTGTTTAAGTAAGAAATATTCTTTTTTTTAACAATTAAAAATAGAACAACTGAATACTGAAGTTTTTGTATTAGGCAAAGCTTCAAATAGAAAAGCCAAAGAAATAAAAAATAAACGCAGACATCAAATTTCTATTAACTGTTATTTGAGTTGCTTTTAAATTATTGCTCACTATATATTCCTTTGTTGTAAAAGAGCTTTGAGCTAATAGGCATTATTACTTATATGGAATGCCAAACAGCGAAAATGTCTAACTGCGTTCCGGAAAGTCTGCTCATAATTATATAATTGTGTTCAAACGTCACTCAATTTGATAGAATATTAATTGTATTTACTACTATATATTTGCATTAGTTCGAAATGTGTTCAACGAAACTACAAGAAAGATTTCCTGGTATAAAATGCTCAAAGCGTACTTGACCACAACGCAAGACACGTTCGTACTAAAAATAGAAGATATTTGAAAAAAAGTATTACAAACAATTACTCAATCTCAATAGTATTTAATTAAACAACGTTTTCAGCAAATTAATAACAAACACAACGTATCTATGTGAATCGCGACTAAGTACGAATTTTTATTAATTAAGCTAATTAATATTGAAATAATTTCAGAAAACCAAAATAAAAAAGCAAACAAAAACAGAAAACATACAATACATAGTAGTTTACAACTAAATTAGAGTGCGCTAGGTAATAAATCAAGTACGATACAAAATTAAAAATAAAAAAAGAATGTTTCAAAATATGTAATTTAACAAATTATAAATGATCATGTTTCAAAAACGATAATGTGAACTTTGTAATAATAATGCTTAAACAAATAAAAAGATCTATAATGAAAAGTTGATAAACTGTTGAAGTTTTTCTGTTTATTTTTTTTGCGGTATAAAAACTATATTAACTTTTAAATACTTCGTCCACCCACGTATGAAAACAACCATATATTGTAGTTTTAAATGTAAAAATGCGTACCTTTTTACTTTTTTTTTTTGTATTTAAATCATAAAAACAATTTTACGATGTATCAGATTTGTTTTTTTTTTGTTTTGTTTTTATATAATATGTATGGTATAACCTATTAGTTTCTTGTAATGCTTGGATTTGCTATATTTGCATAACATTTCGTAGCAAAATTCATTATATACACACAAAATTAAATAATTTAAGGTATGTATGCATTATTATTTTCAGTAGGTTTCTTTCTATTTCGTATTTTGTTTGTTTTGCTATAAACGGACGTGAAGGAGGACAACGACACGGGGTTTTAAGATGATGAGGAGACGGTGCAGCGAATAAGAATAAAATCAGCAATTTGGCCAAACGAAAGAATCGTTTGCGATCTTGAGTATATATGTATATATATATATATATATATATATATATATATATATACACACACTTTTGAAACGCTTAGATTGAATATTTAATTCGGAGCGGGTTTGATAGCTTATCGGTCCTTGGTCCCTGCTTACTTCTTCACTGGCTGACTATCCAAAACGGGCGTAATTGTCTTGCCGCCAAAGATCTGACCCCAGCCAATCAAACTGTAAAGGAAAAAATTTATTCTGTTTAATACTTTGCCAGTTAGTGTGAACATCTAAATAATTTAAAAAGTATATTCCACAGCCTCAACTAAAGTAACACTTGCTATTTACTTACCGCCAATGATTCTCCACACGTCTGCTGAGTGCAATTTTCTCGCCCTTTTCCGTGCAAACAGGCGTTGTGAGCACAATCTTGGCGAGATCACCTTTGGTGGCCGAGATGCGGCCTCCAGTGCTGAGTGAGCCAATGTTAACCAGCAAGATTTCATTACGTTGCAGCTTTTCCACACGTGCGCCTTTCTTGTCACCATCGGTGCGCACGCCAAGCAATCGACGCAGCAGGTAATATGAAATTTCCAGCTCAGTGTAAATGTCGGGCAAATTTCCAACGGCGCCGAGCACCTGACCAACCAGACGATCCGCACGGCACAGCGTGGGATCAATTTTGGTACCCACACCAATCAAACCGCCGGGAACTGCATACTGTAGCTCATTCTGTTCGGCGAACAGTGACACAATGCGCGAGAAAATGGGACGGCAAGTGATGTTGCCATCGCCGTCCTTGGTCACAACACCGGGACGCACCTCAATCTCCTGGCCAACTTTGAGCACACCGCTCAATATGGAGCCGCCGGCGACGCCACCCTTCAGATCCTGTACCTCACAGCCAGGTTTATTCACATCAAAGGATCGTATGACAATTAAACGGGGCGGCGCATTGAAATCACGCTGCGGCACAGGAATCTTGTTAACAATGTACTCGCAGAGTACGTCGATGTTGTACTTCAGCTGCGCCGAAATTGGAATTATCGGTGCACCTTCGGCGACGGTGCCCTGCACAAACTTTGTGATCTCCTCGTACTGCTCCTTGGCTTGACTCTCCTTAACCAAATCGATCTTATTTTGCAATATCAAAATCTGTTTCAGTTTCATAATCTCAATGGCAGCCAAATGCTCTGAGGTTTGTGGTTGTGGACACGACTCGTTACCTTTACGAAAACGAATATGCAATGTTAGTCAATTTAAGATTTTATATTAATTATTTAATCATCACCTGCAATAAGCAGCAGTGCAGCATCCATCACAGCGGCGCCGTTCAACATGGTTGCCATAAGAATGTCGTGACCGGGACAATCGACAAAGCTCACGTGACGCACCAATCTGAAGCGACCGGAGCAGGCGAGACGTGCACACGGCATGCTGTCATCCTTACTTGAGCCATCCGATACAAAGCTGGCCGGGCGCGGGCACTTGGGATTATCGCACTTGTAGATTTTTGCATTGGCATATCCTGAAATGCGAAGATTTGTTAGCAAAATTAAAATTTCAGAATTTATCAATATAAAATCAGCAAATAATCAGCATAATGAAATTCGTGCTTTTTACAGTGATATCAATTACAAATTATTTAAAGAAAAATTAAATCTTAATTGACAACAGAGACTAGAAACAAACTCTGCATCACATGCCCGAACACATTCCCAGTTAAAATAAAAATTACACATTTATTGCAATATATTTTATTTATTTTGTAATCGACATAAATTTGACATTAGAACTACACGCTTTACATATAAAGCACTCACATATAAATATGTTTAAAAACTCATATTATTTTATACAATCCAAAACAATGGAACAATAACACTATTAAATAAGCCTTAATATCTTATCTAGATAAAAAAAAAATTACATTTGCAAGTTGCAAAAATTTAAGGAAATCAATAACTAACATTAAAAGGCTTAAGCTATGCAATTAAACACATTTTATTCAATTTTTTTACAATTGCTTTTCTGTCTTTAGAGTTGTGTCAATTAAGAGCCTAACCATAATTAAATACTAATAATATTATAATGCATGCCCCGGCGTTTAAAAGAGCACTTTTCGGCAATTATCGGCTCCACAGCGACACTCGACACGGGCTGCTGTCGATAGATTCTCATAGGGTACATTGTCGATATCAGCGCGTATGTAATCAAAGCTCAGCTCCTCGCCAGGTTTAATTTGGCGCAGCGTAAAGAATGCCAAATGCGGAAGAGCAACGTTCAGATGCTCAATCCAGCAGGGAAATACAGCCAAATTGGGGTTACACGAATGATTGATAAAATGGGAAACGTTGCCGTAATTACCCGCATCAATGGTATATTCACTCTCCGCTGTCATATTGTAGTCCAGATCAAAGAGATACGTGCGTCCCTTATCGTCGTAGACCTTGCCACGTTCATTGGCCTCATCGCTGGTGATGACCTCGCCAACATATTCGCACACATACTCGCCCTTGCGCAGCAGCTGTGGTGTGCGTACCCCCCACCCACTGCCGTTGCTCGTCTTGAACAGTGCCAGTGGATGCTTGCGTCCATGCTGCACTAATCGATTTGTGCAGCTAGAATCACATTTGCAGCGAGCATTGCACTCATATATGGCACTACCCTGAGGTAGACGCAAGCGTCGTGTTGTCCGATCGTAAGCATACAACTCCCCGGCAAGACTGGAACAGCATCCACTCTTGCAGTTGCACTCTGAACAACTGCAGCCGATGATGGACGGCCCAGGACGTGGCACCAGAGCGGTAAATATGTTCTTTTGTATGTACACGAAACTCGCATCGATGGTGTCCAGATCAACATCGTTGCGCACGCGAATGGGCGGTGCTGACATCTCGATGCGGTTCATGCGACTCTCGAATTCAGCCAGCTGCAGCAGCTGCTTACGACGCGCATGGCGGCAGTGTTGGAGTTGGAGACGTCGCAACGCTCGCTTGCCAATGTGCTCCGGTTCGCGTTGACAGCGACTGCCTGCCGCAATATACTGGGCCAGCAGTATCAGATCTAAATTCAAAGGCAATGGCTCATAGTTGTCCACATCCTGCTTGATGTTAATGCTGCTTAAATCAAGTGGTGGACTAGTGGCTAATTGTGTCTCCAGCTTGCACATAATTTCATCAATGTACGCTTTATAAAAGTGCATTTGCCGCTCAACAAAATGCTCGACTTGAACGCAATCGGAGAGATTAACCAAATCCTCCCAGGTGTTTAAGCTGCGGTCAAAGCCCAACCACTTGACAAAGAAAATGGGATCGTAATTCAAAACTTCGACGCATTCAATCTTCTCCACGATGTGTTCGCCTTTTGGCTTCTTGATCGGCACTCCCTTATTGTTTTTGGCGATCTTTAGAACGGGCAATTGTATATCCGGGATTGAACAGGAACTGCGTCGTCGCTTCAGAGATTTATTTTGCATACCGCCGGCAGTTGGATTGTGTTTTGATCCAAGAATGGCATCGTTTTCTTCCGATCCAAAGACACTCCCATAACCGCTACTCTGGCTGGGAGTCAGCGAGCTCTGGCTGCAACTGCGCCTTGGTTTTGTGTGATGCGTAAATACATGGCTGAGAGAGGAAGCTGACGTTCCTTGGCGTTGTTTTTGCCTGCGCTGGGCGAGGCTTTTGAGCAGTCGACTCTGCTTCCTTTCGTAGGCAATGCGCTTCTGCTTGGAGTGCACAAGTTTATGGATTTTCGTTTCGCTTAAGCGTTCTGCAAATTATAATTTTGGTTTTTGATTTTTTTTGTGGTTTAACGCGCGTCGTTGTGCAAACGAAAAACGAAAAGAAAGAAGAAAAATATGATCTGAATTAATTAAATTGCTGGATTATCAAAAATCAATCAAATTAAATTTTGCAAAAGCTTTAACAAACTAACAAGTCTTACGCAATCAAAATTGTACAGAATTAAGACAATTTTAGAAAAATAATTATATGCTAAACAGCTAATTCAAACTACTCAAGGCGACGACACAATGCGTATGTTTTTTTTTTTTTTTTGGTATATTGGAAATCTAAACCAGCAATTTATGTATTTACAGAAAATCATGTTTGTTTGCATTTCAATCATTTACAGAACGCTCAAACACTTCGATCCAAAATAATACACTTAAAACTAAATGTACAGAAAATATAAAAAAAAAACAAACGTAAACACGGCGTAAATGGACATTTTTTTAAATAATCAACAAAATAAGTAATTTTTCTATTTCTTTCTTTGTTTTTCGTTTTTAACAATTAACAAATAATTTGTGCTTTTTTCATGATAATGATTTTGTTTTTTAAGGTGCGATGATAGAAATAATGTATCTACGGCAGCTATATAATATAGTATATCGATCCGATTTAACTAAGAAAGCTTTTAAACTAAGGGAGTTTTGCACATAAAAAGACGAAAAAAGTCAAACAGACGGACATGAATATGTCGACTCTGCTCCGGGTGCTGATCATGAATATTTTTTATACATAAACTTTTTAAAGCGTCCGAAGATTGAAAAAAAAAAATTATAATACACGGGTAAAATATCAAAGAAAGAAAAAACCAAACTTTATCAATATATAAAAGATTATTTCCAGGTTTTACAATATTTTCGTATCCATTAACCGGAATAAACTTATGTCACAGTGATCTTTGAAATGTAGTATGTATTATCAATGTATGTTTAAATTTATATCAACAAATTAAATTGCAAAAAATTTAACATCAGTTATTTAATTATAATTCGTTTAAAAATAAATTGTGTACGTCTGAAATGTGTTTTAGTATATAGATATAAATGGGTTTTTACTTAAACTTCAAGATTGGTAATTTGAATTTAGGTAAACAAGGGAAGCACTTTCTCAATTTTCTTGGCGATAATGAAAACTGAAACTGACCTTTTGCGCGTTGTGCCGTCGTCAGCTTTTTCGTTGTTTGTGTTTCGTATCTTATAAATATATGTTTTATTCGATGTAAAATAATAAGTTATTTGCCTATAGCTATAAATGCCCATTTGTTAAAATTATTAAATAACAATGACAAATGCAATACCTCAAGGTAGATGTCGGTGAATTGACACTCGGGATATTGCAATTGTTTTTATTAATAAGCAGTGTTGAGAAATAGACAGATATGTTTAGTAGAACACACACTCACCGAGCTTAATTGTAATGTTTCGTTCCAGTTCATTTTTAAAGCGGACAGTTTGCACACCCGAGATAGCTTTGACGACAGTGGATTTGCCGTGTGCTACATGACCGATTGTGCCAATGTTGATTGTTGCTTGGCGGGAGATCACCTCCGCTGACAGAGGCGTCAGATTGCTGATTTCCTGTAAATTCACAAACAATGAAAACATATTAGTAAATACTCGATTAATTCACATATTAAACTTTAGCAAACAAAAAAATCACGCCCAAGCCGCCAAACATGTACACACATTAAAATATAAATACAAACATACACGCACACACACGGTACATGCGTATATATGTGGCATGAGTGTGCGTAGAAAAAGCCGTACATTTTGAGGTTAGATTCAACTGAATATTGCATCAGCATTGGTAGCAACACTTCAGCAAAAATTCAATAACTAATAAATGCATCAAAATGCGCTCAAAACATTGCCAACCATTTTGCAAACATATGCCAAATATCGCACATTGCTGAAAACGCTAAAAATGTTGGCAAATCGCAACCGCTAACGCCACGTGCTACATTCTTTTGAGGCAGCTTTTGCATAGTCGGAGCGTAACAACAATACCAAGTTGTCTGCCATGGCCAAGTTTGTAAAATGTATAGTGCGTAGCAGTTTGAAAACGAATCCAATTTTTCATAAAGAAATGGCCGCTTCGTGGCATCTCCCCCGTTGTTTTATGTTGCGGCGTCCAAAAAGGAACGGCATAGATGCGTACATTTGTCTGTCATCAATTCGAGGATGATAAACTCGGCGCACTCACCAAATTGCTAAGGTCCTGCTTTTGCAAATTTGTGTTCGCGTTGACTTGAGCTTCAGCCGTGGCCATGTTTTTAATATTTTTAAAAACGCTTTCTATATAAAATTATAAAATTAATGGGCCAGCTCGTTTACACCTCGACATTAAATGTTGTACGCGCGTGTTGTAAAGAACCGAAAATGCCTTGTAATTTAATAAGTGTTGGCAGCCGTCAGACTAAATGAACAATTTTGGCTGTCGATCCAGATCAAGAATTGGAAACTAATGATTTGTACAATTTTAAATTGAAATGTAAATGTAAGCAATCATAATATAAACAATAATGAAATTCATTTTATTTATTTAAAAATTTGTTTAATAATTCTACTTTGGAAAATATATAGTTTTTTTTTACTTTTGCAAGCCTACTCCATGCTGAAGTACGTGAGGAACACTAAACAAAAATTCGATATAATCATTTTAAAAAGGAATCATAGAAAAATATTTATACTCTTCAATATTGTCAATATTCATATTTATATAGTACAAAAATGTATGAAAAATTATTTTTTATGTAGACAATCCACAGATGCACCAATAATAAATTAATTTGTTATTTTTGTTTAAAACTATATATATTTTGTACGTAAATTTATTTAAATTATCAAATTAAAATTGACTTTATTTGACAAACATGGAAAATTTAAATTTTTAATCGAAAATTTTTGAAAAGGTCTCTAAACGTCGATTGCGTCTCCAGGTCTAACCATGTTATGCGGTAAATTTTCAATTGCAATATTCGGCCACACTCATCACAAGAATTCGCAAACGCATCGAGCGGCGCGCATAGTGTCTAATAAATCGGCTTCTGCTCAACTGTACTAGATAAACTAATTGTAATTCACTATACATTGATTGAGAAATCTTAATTTTTACGTTATCACCGCTATATAAGCAGCATTATGTCGAGTGTGCCAAAGCGACAAAAATTGGATGCTGTCGCCGATGCAAATACTTCTGCCGGTCCCAATGAGGAGGAGTCTGAGGCGCTGGAACAAATCGATGCCTGTCAAAACGAAATTGACGCATTGAACGAGAAAGCCAGCGACGAGATTTTAAAAGTTGAGCAAAAATATAACAAACTACGCAAGCCGTGCTACGAAAAGCGAAGCGAGCTCGTCAAGAGGATCCCCAATTTTTGGGTGACTGCCGTAAGTATTATATGTGAACATCATGTTCTCAAACATGTGTCGAAAAGCAGCGGGATCTTTATCTGGGCATGATTTGCATATTTAGCATTTACCTTTTGCAAAATTCGAATTACTAAGTTTTTATTTTCTAGTGACACAATAGTAAAGATAAAAACATTAATTGATTTTGTGTCTCTACTACATGTGCAAGAAAAATTTCTCTATTCGAGGAACTTTTTTCGTTTGTTCTTTTTCATCTTGTTTTCTATGCATGCTTCCGCCACCGGTCGCACCGCTCTTTTTTTGTCTGCGTGTGCGTGTCTCTGGTGTATGTACGTGTGTGTAAATGCCAATGTATCGATAAGTGCCTGCGCCTCAAGTCGCATATTTTTTGGGCACTGCATGCTTTTAATTAATTTCTTAAATTTTTTTTTTAATTTCATTATGCAAATATTTGTGTTTATAGTAATATTAATACATTTATATACGTATAAAAGCACGTTTGTTGTATGCGACGGTGTTAGGTATCGTTATCGATTGCAAACATGTATGCATAAGTTGGCAGTCTGGCTAAGCCAACTTTTGAATTTTTTCTAATTTGAGTTCCATTTTGTAGTTCATCAACCACCCGCAAGTATCTGGCATTCTAGATGAAGAAGAAGAAGAGTGTCTGCATTCGTTAAACAAACTGGAGGTTGAGGAATTCGAGGATATTAAATCTGGATACCGCATAAATTTCCATTTCGATGAAAATCCTTATTTTGAAAACAAGATTCTCACCAAAGAGTTTCATTTAAACTCGGCGGGTAGGTGGAAATTTTTTTTCTTTTTACAGTTTTTCCTATATTAATTGAATACATTAAACACGCTCAGCTGCCTCTGAAAATGGTGATTGGCCCGCGTCGACTAGCACGCCCATTCAATGGAAGGAGGGAAAAAACCTACTTAAACAGTTGCTACAGAAACCTTATGGCAACAAGAAGAAAAGGAACTCCGATTATAAGACTTTCTTCGATTGGTTTTCGGACAATGCTGACCCCGTCAATGACGAGATTGCTGAACTGATAAAGGATGATCTTTGGCCAAATCCACTGCAGTATTATCTCGTACCTGATATTGAGGTGGAACCCGAGGAAGAAGATGAGAACGAAGATAACGAAGAGGAAGCATTTGAGGATGATGACGGTGAAGATGAGGGTGACGAAGACCTTGAGGATGAAGGTTAGTTTGCCCCAAGCATTATCTTTTACGGGTCTACTAACAAATTTATGATTGCAGATGACAAGTAAATCCTACAATATATAATAGATGAGCGATTTGAATTTTTCCAATTGATTACCCACAGTGCTAACTTAAATATTATTTTACGTATGGTTATGTAGGGATTCAATAAATGGAGTCAACATTATTTATGTTGCAAAACAATTGCAAATACAATTTTTAGGCAGTTATACAGTTACGTCTTAAGTACAATCCCTATGTATTTCCGAAAAACCCATCTATTAAACCACAGATTTTAAAATACATTTAAATAAAGGCGTAAATCCAACAACTGTTTGTTTGAACTTGTCTCTGTCGAGCATTTTAGTGCTGCGGAGAGTTATCGTTATCGCCGAATTGTTGTGCGCCACCCTGGTAAGAATTCTTGACACTGGCAACTCTATCATTGCGTAGACGAAGCAACCCTGTACGGTGTAGCTGCGAATTTTAGGTGAAAAATTCTGTGCACAGTATAAGCAATGGCCTCCATTAATAAGTTAGCACTTTTGGTACGTTCTGAATAAAATACACATAATATTTTTTGCTAAATGTGAAAAAAAAAACAAAATATAAAATGCTTGTCGTTGCTATCCACATTAGCAACAACCAACAAAATAATTATCTAACGCATATTTGTTGGTTATGTAATTTGCAATTTTAACCAACAAGCAAAAATCAAATTATGATTTAAATTGTCTTTGTGTATGTAATAATGGTATTTGCCATGTTTACAGAGCCGCACGTTCAGCTCTGCTGCTCAGCAGACAGTGAAGCCACCAGTGCAGGTCTTTGGACTGGAGGGTCGTTATGCCACCGCTCTGTACTCGGCTGCCTCAAAATTGAGCCAGTTGGATCAGGTTGAAAAAGATCTGATCGCACTGCAGACTACGATTAAGGGCGACAAGAAGTTGCGCGAATATGTTACCAGCCCTATCATCAATAAGAAAGTCATGTCTACAGCCCTGAAGGAGGCTTCTGAGAAGCTGCGCTTTGCCCCAGCCACAGCCAATTTGTTGGGTCTTTTGGCCGATAATGGACGCTTGAAGAAGCTTGATACCGTTATCAATGCCTTCAAGACCATCATGGCTGCACACCGCGGCGAGGTTGTCTGCGAAGTAGTGACTGCCAAACCCCTGGATGCTAGCCAAAGCAAGCAGCTGGAGGGAGCTCTTAAGGTAAAATCTAATTGTAATTTAAAATTCATGGCTACCAAGCTTATCATGTGTGGTATTTTGTTTTCAGTCCTTCCTGAAGGGCAACGAGTCGCTGAAGATCACCTCTCGTGTGGACCCCAGCATCATCGGTGGCCTCGTTGTTTCCATCGGTGACAAGTATGTGGATATGAGCATTGCCACCAAAGTCAAACTCTACACAGATGTCATTCAATCGGCTGCATAAACTTGTACGACGTTAATTTGTGTAATAGCGAATAAACCGCCTGGATAGAACCCTTAAACGTTTCCAGATATTAGACATGTACATTTTGTATAACTATTTCAATGCACGAATCTTAAGGAATACTCATTGATCACCTTTACAAAACACGTAAATTTGTACAACTCAATAATTTTCACATGTTCCAAACGACCCAAGTCAGTTTGGATGTTCATATGCTAATGACCACTGAGACCACTACAGCACGCTGCCGCCCGTTTACATCCTTGACTGACTCAATCGCTGCTCAATAGTCTCTGAATACATTAAATTGGATGGAATCTGAGTCAGTTCCTGCTGCATATTAACACGACCGAATTCTGTATACAACTCGTTAATTTTTTGCTGCAATGACAAATTCCAATTGTTTTGGCGACCGACCAGGACTTCCAACTCATATATACGCTGCTGCTGTCGTAAAACTAATTCGCCGTTTTCGTCGCCGGCAGGCGGTAAATTGCGTGGGTTATGAGACGAATCATTTGGAGAGTATGCCGTCCTTGGGCATTTCCCACAGGGATTCTTCTCCATGCTTCGTTGGCCTAGCACCAAAACATCCGTGCAATTATTATTACCACATTCCGCGTTGTGCTCCTGCTGTACATAATCGTCAATATGCGTGGGTGTTTGCAGCACTGTTACCTCGGTCTCATTCATATCTGCTAAGATCTCACAGCAATTCGCATAGCTAGATTCCTTCACATAGATTTCTTCATCCAGACCATCGTCCTCCTGGTTCTCATAGTTTTCGATAGTCTTTTCACTCGACCTTTCCATAACGGCACCAGGCAGGAGAAGGACATTAAGCGACGGTCGAATTGCAAGTTTATGGACAGAATTGTTGGAGGATTTTGCTTCGAGATCATTCTTCTCCGATTCACATTTGTCTCTAATGAGTGTCGCCTGGACCACAAATTGTGGAATGTGCTCAAAGCAAACGCAACAACATTTTTGTATATCCTCAACAGACGTATCAGTGGCGCCCATGCTTCGCTGCCAAATGAGGGCCTCCTTCTTGTTTCTGGGAAAGTAATGGAGGCCATCGGGGGCATTCTCAGCGGACTCTTTGCCGCAGACGATACAACGACGACTCATCAGAACGGTTCAATTTATGTATTTTTAAATTCAAATAAATGTACAAATATTTATGTATATAATTTTTCGATTTGCTCATGTTTTTGGTTGTCAAATTTGTATATTCATTTAAAGCTGTGTTAAAAGTATTTCAGTTCAAATTTAATCACTTCACATTTTTCTGCTTGCCATTTTCGAAAATATCAATCTGGGATTCAAGGACGTTTAGTGATGTTTTGTTTTTGCAAAGATACCTGCATCGATTCGAGGAATCTGGTGGCGTGTTTAAACTTTAGGCGCCTTTGATTTATTAGCGAGGAACCTTGATTAACAAAACATAGAAATAGTAGTTATTTTAAAATGGAAATTTAAATATTTTTAAATGAAGTACATGTTATTATTATTTTTGATGTTAGTTATTAAAAGCAAGGCAAAACCATATTTTTAAATTCTATGTACATATTATCATGAACTCATAATAATAAAAATAAATTCCTCAAGTTTACACTAGTTCAAATGACAAATTCTGTTATAACACCAAGGTCACATTTCATAACCATAACATAACGATAAATCTGTTCAACCAGAAGTGTAACATAATGATAAATTTGTTGAGCCAGAAGTGTTAATTAAATTTAACTTAAATATAATTAATATAAGGTTAATAAAATTAACAAGCTACTGTTATACCTTGCTGAACGTTTTCTTGCTATCAGCGGTCCTTTGCAGAAGCACAGAAAAACAACGAAGTTATCGATAAATACATTGATGTTTGCAATAAGACATCGGTGCCCATCGATGTTTCGGCCAGCATTAGCTGATAGTCAGTTGCTTGTTCATGTGTGCGGATCGGTAGTTGTTTAATTTTAAATATCTGCAACGCACGGGCGAACGAACTCAATTTCCAGCTGTTTTATCCAATTTTACGGCAGTTTGTATGACTAAGTCTTAAAATACACAATGAGTACAAATATCACCAACTGGGAGGCCGAGGATCGTGGCACTCTGGAAAAAGTGTTGGCCATGTTAGTCCTCGGCCTTGGAAGCCTTCTCTCCGGCATGTTGCCTGTGATCATTGCGGAACGAAATCGTCAACGCTTTCCTCTGATTACATCTCTGTTGCTCTGCTTCGGTGCGGGTATTTTGCTAGCCACGGCACTTGTGCATATTTTGCCAGAGGTGATACTAAAAGGTTTCGAATGAATGTAATGTGATAACCGAATGTATTTATTATATTGCAGGTGCGCGAGCAAATGAACTCGAAATTTGCTGAGGTTGCCATGTGTGGTGGCTTTTTCATTATTTATTTTATTGATGAGTTTATACATTATTTCTTTGGTGAGGCTATTCAGCATAATCATGCACGCGCCCCACTTGCAACAGGTGTCACAAGCCAAAGCAGTGGATCCTATGGAGCAACGGACGAACATGCTCCTTTAATACAATCAGCAGATTCAGCAAGATCTTCCACGCACCATCATCATCATCATCACGAGAAGTAAATTAATTGTGTAATAATACATTTTATATATTGGTAGTGGGTATTGCAGAGTTTTGTATTTGTAATGTAGCAGACATATTCAGACATTATAACCATTTAAAATATCTATTTAGTTTCTCTCCATGTCCTCTGTTTGTTTCACAATTATCTGTCACTAAACGCCAAAATTGTATCAGTCAAGGAAAAGGCAAAACGATTATTTATTATATGTATTCAATTGATTAAATGTTTTGATAATCTTTGCTTTTACAGCGGTAATGATCAAAATAATCACGAACACAGTCATGTTGCGGTTTCTCGCTGTGACGATGAGATTGTGGAGGATGCAAATGCCCGAATTTGTCATACCAGCCACACGGAGCCATGTGCGCAATCTATGACTGGCACATTGGGTCTCTTTGTGGCCCTTTCCTTGCACTCGACGATTGAGGGTTTGGCTATCGGTGTACAAAACTCCTCCACTAAGGTAAGCATACCTTGACATAAATTAGTTTAGGTTATTTAGCTGAATTAGTTAGCCGCACAGAATAAATATTTATGCAGATAAGAGAATCAGAGCTGTAAATATTCATATAAACAGCCTCTTCTCCTATTCTAGGTGCTCTTTCTACTCGGCGCCGTTGCGTGTCACAAATTTGTGATGGGCTTTTGTCTGGGTCTTGAGTTTCGCTCAAATCCACGTGCCAGTATTCGTTCACAATTCATTGGCATTTCGGTGTTTGCTTTGGGTGCCGTCTGCGGCATTGGATTGGGCATGCTTATCGTTAACATACCCTCAGCCTGGTCTAAAACGGCGCTACCAATTGTACAAGCACTGGCCGGAGGCACTCTCTTTTATGTGACCGTCTGCGAAGTGATACCGCGCGAGAAGGCGCGTTGGCATGGTAATGCAAATCGTCGCTGGGCGGGATTTGCACAGTTTGCGACTCTCTTTATTGGCTTTACGACCATGTGCGTAATTAACTTTTATCTAGCTGGTACGTCATTGTTAAATAATCACTTTTAGACTTTTGCAAATCTATATTTTCTTCTACTATTTCAGATGACTGAGAATCTCCGTTGTTTTTAACTTGTATTTATAGTAGCACACAAATAAAATATTTCTTAATATATTGTTTTGTCTTAGGTTGGTTGTTTTGTAAAGAGCGAATTATGTATGTATCAATCTCTTTAATCTGATTTAATACTGTGATTAGACCAATATAAAAGAACACACAAAGATTTAACACTGTGATTAGACCAATATAAAGGAACACACAAAGAAAGTAAAAACACAATGTTTTTTATATCTACATTTATATTTTGTTGCTTTCTCCAAAGTGTCTATGTGTTTGTTATTCTTACAATTTAGTGGTAATCAAAAAACCTTTTTAATAGTTTTTTGATTCGTATTACTATATATATATCAATCATAAAACATTTGCATCCTAATCGATTCAATGTAGGTGCATACACATTTACCATCAAATTCGATTCTTTAAACGAACATTTATGTAACTACATATTTGTATATGTAATATTTTCAATATATATAGACATCCTTTTATGTATATAGATATATATATATATAAATATATTTGTAACTTTGACTTAAAATTGAATTGTTGGTGGTGAAATGTAGCAGAAATAATTTAATCTGCACAAATTGAAAAGAGTTAAAATGTTTGGTCTGATAAGCATAGGCTTTAATTTGTGTTTCTAAATATATATATTTATATATATACGTATATAGTGTTTATGTGATTATATAATCAGATACAAATACGAGCAATTTCCAAAATAAGTGTTATTTTTAATTTACAATTGAAACCGAAATATGTTCTTTTTTTTACCAAAAAAGATGCCAATAGCTCTATTCATTTGTTATCTACATTTATAGAAATATGTGTATGCAAATATATATATATATATATATATATATATATATATATATATATATATATATATATATATACTAAATTTCTCAGGCAGATAGCACTAGCAATCGAAAACCGACCTTAACATATAAATAATTCTAGAAATTAGAGTTACTCTTTCGCCGCTGCATTAACACCATGTTCATTCTCATCATCATTGTCATCTTCATCGTCCACCCATTCGCTCATGAGACTCTTTAATTTCTCCTGCGTTCCTGTTGGCGATTCTGGTTTGGCATCAACAGCGGCGCATTCATTACTGCTGTTGGGTTTCTCGTCGGCTGTTGTTGCTTCTGCAGCTGCCAACTCGGCTGTCGTCGTCGCTTCCTCCGGTTTCTGCTCATTAGTATGGGCTTCTGATTGCTTAGCAGTCTCAACAGCTTTCGGCGCATCCTCTACTTTCATCGCCTCGGAGCCATCAATCTCTGGCATCACCTCAGCTTCTTCCGATTGTTCGCAAGCATCTGCCTCAGCTCTAACCTCCTCCGATTCCGAAATTAGTTCAGCAAGTAGACCTTTGCGAATACTATCTGTTTCCAAATTCGCATCAGCTGCATCTTCTGCATTACTTTCTGCCACTGTGTCATTATTGATGTCATTGGTTTCGGCCTTGATATGGGCATCCTCTACATTCTCGTCTGTAGCCGCTTCTTCTTTGATAATCTCCTTCTGCCGCTCGTGCTCTTGCTCTTTTTTAACATCTATTGATTCATTTTTTAGTTCTGCGCTTGGTTGCTCTGCTTCATCCGCTTCGTTTTTAACAGCTGGATTCGACTCAGGCGCTTCTTGGCTTAAATCACCAGTGCTCAAAGTAGCTGATTCCTCAACGAATTCTGTAGCAGTGGTCTCCGTTTCGTTAGCTCCCTTGTGCATACTCTCCAATGCCAAGTCAATATCATCTTCTGGCTCCGGTTGTTCTTCGACAACTTCTTGCACGGTTTCAGCAACTTCTACCGTTTGCTTTTCAGCGACAGTTTCCGACTCCACCGATGCTCTTAATTCCGTGGTGACTGGCTTGTCAACAATATCGTCATCATCCTCGTTCTCATCCTCGGTCCAATCGCCTGTCAGCTCCTTAAGCTTTTCGCTAATGTCATCCCGACTTTTTTCCGACTTTGGCTGTTATTCAAATGTTTTTAAATTAGAATTAAAATTCTTATGTTGATTAATGTGCCACACTTACTTCTTTGCTGGTATGCTCCGCTTCAAGGTCGTGCTTTGATATTAAATTCTCTGCCCATTCAAGATTATCAATGGACTCCTTGCTCTCATCGGCAGCTTCGCTTTTTTTGCTGCTGCTCTCCACGGAACCGGTGGCGCCCAGTTCGCTATAAATTTGACTGTCATCGTATTCTTCCTCTGTGCCTGCTGAGGATTTGGCATCGGCGTCCTGCTTAGAGTCGCCATCGGGCTCACTGAGCACCATAACAAGGCCTCCGCTAGGTGTTCCAACCTGTTGTTGGTTGAGCTGCGACAATATCTCCTTGCGCTGTTCCTCGGTTAGCTCCACCTCCTTGCCATCAGCCCCGACAAACTTGACCTCCTGCTCCTGGGTCTCCAGCTGTTGATCCGAATCCATTTCGGCTTCTTCTCGCTGATCGCGGGTCTGTTGCTGTCCAATGGCACTGGTCGCCGGCAAGCTGATGTCGGATAGAATACGCACCTTTTCCTCCGCGTCCTGCATTAATTCATCGCCCTCGACCTCGCCCTCGTCTTCCTCTTGGTCATCATCCTCCAACTGTTCATCTTCATCCTGTGAGCCGAGATATTCCTCATCGGTCTCATCGATGATGCCATCCTCCAGTGCCTGTGACTTGTGATAGCTCTTCATATGCCTGTAGAGCTGCAGCTCCTGGGCAAACACCTTGTTACAATAAATGCACTGCTGTTTGTTATCGTCCGTGTGCGCCTCGTTGATATGCTGCTCTAATTCGGACTTGGTCAAATACGTTCGATTGCAGAGAGCGCACTCCGCAAAAGTGTATAGCAGTGATTTGATCTTATGGTCGGTGTACATATGGAAATGCAGCTCACGATTGTTGCCCGAACGCCAACCACAATGCTCGCACAGTGCCGGATCAATTGTCTCCTTGTGGGTGTTGATCAGATGACGACGGAAGCCGCGATACGATGGAATGCTAATTGGGCGTCCATTAACGCCGCAACGCAGACACAGCCAAGGACCTGTAAGAACACCGGGGTTGAGAATAAAGACGATAAATTAGAAGATTATAGATATTACATCAGCTGACGGTTGTAATAAAAATCTATTCAGCAATATTTTGCGATTGATCTCTCATTTTCAAAACCTAATTTGTGGAAGCCTTCACTTACCTGTTGTGTTTTCAGCGCCGAGTGCAATTAGCGAATGCATCGTTTTGCTGTCAATGCGTCGCTTTTGCGCCGCTGCTGCCGCAGCTGATGTTGTTGAGGCCGCAGATTCAGCTGCCTGTGCTCCCTCTGACGACGATTGCTGTGTAAATTTCTGTGCTTGCTTTTGATGCTGTGTGGTTATCATGGGCTTGTCTGGCTTGAAGGACACATGCAGCTTCTTGTGTGGCGTAGTGTTGTAAGCAGACGACGCAGTTGTTGATGCTGCTGGTGCCGGCGAGCTGCGTTTGACAGTGGCTGCTTTCTCCACTGGAGTATTGGGCATTATTTTCAGTTTTATGTTCTTATGGCCCTTGACGATGTGCGGGTATTGTCGCAACACCTCAGCGATGATTTTTGTATGATTCAGCTTTGTGTTTGACGAATCCTTGACAATAATCGTTGGCGTTTGGCTGGGCGAGTCCTGCTTTAGTATGATGGTCGTTGTGCCATGCTCCATCTGTGTTTGTGTGCCAGAATGAGCAGGCTGCTGTTGCTTCGATGTTGATGGTTGTGGCGGCATATCGTCATCATCATCGTCGCCTGTGTGCACATCATCGTACAGCATCATGTTGTCATATTCTGGATCACCATGATCTCCAAATTCGGCAGCAATTTGCTTGCGCATACGCTGTTGTTCGGCAAATTCCTTAACCTCTTCCAAGTTGGGCTTCTTTGACGGCGGTGATAACAGGCTGGTCTGGGCCGGTCTCTTATTGTTATTGTAGCCCTTGCGGAGCTGCTCAAACGGTGAGGTGGGTTCCTGTTTTACAAACGAGGAGCTCGATGTAGATTCTCCATACTGTGTGCGATTGTTGATGCCGCCAGTGCGTAAAATAGTGGATGTGCCACGTGGTTGTTGCCCGCCTATACGTCCCGTGTTGGCGTTGCCCGGCGACGGGCCACTGCGATTTTGGGGCACAGTTCCGCGCTGCTGTGCCAACAAGGCATTGCTGCTGGGCACCACCGGGCGTCGTCGTATGCCCTTTGGACTGGGTGGCTGTGTTGAAAGTTAATAAATATATTAGTTTTCAATATTTGCAGCTTAAGTAATATACTTGGCTAAACAGCACTCACTCTCTGTTGTCGGTTCACATTCTCCATAGTGCGACGATGTGCCTCCAGCAACTTCAACAACACCGTCATGTTCATCTCTTTGGCGGTGCGCAACAGTTTGCCGTACATCTTCAGTTCAAACTCCAGTGTGCCCGTGTACATGAAATTGACAATAGGCACAACCACATCGGCTTGAAATTCGGCCGGCATGATGAGTGCGTCGTCAATGATTTCGCATGTCTGCTCCAAGGCATTGAAGTAATCAGTGCAAGCACTTAAAACCAAACGATGCACCTTCAATTGTGAATTGTCGCGGAACTGTAGCGTTAGATCGCAATAGTCCGTTTTGTTGAAGAAATTTTGCAGCTTCTGCAGGAAGAAGACTCCCCAGTTGTCCACTTTCACAGACTTTACTTCACCCATTTTGTTACGATTGTGCTCTCAAAAATAATTCTGTGTGTTCAGTTGGAAGAACGCGGCCTCCCCGTCGCGATGTCGTCGTCGTCGGTTGTCGTTGTTTGGCTTTTCTAGCTTGCGGCTGGCGCAACTGTACTCTGATGGGGCAGGCAATTTCAATTGAGGACACAATTGCAGCGCCGCACAGTCACATTTATACACAAAATATATAGAAAGCAATTTAATTAAATTATTTACTAAATTTTTTTTAAAGTTTTCGCACAACTCAAAAACACGGGGTGCAAAGGCGTCGATTGATTTTCAACAAACACTAACTGTCACTGGCGCGACAATGCAACTCCGATGAGTTTGTGTGCGTGCATGTGTGAATGCTAGGGATGGGCGCATGATGAGTGTGCACGAACTCAACACACGCACGAGCTATATGTTACTCTAAAATTGTTGGCATATTGGGGATGTAGTTTTAAGTAGCAGCTTTTATTTCAACTAAAAACTGATAAATATTTAATATATTAAATTCAGTGTGAAAGTCTTCTCTTATTTGTGGTGTGTTTGTGGTCTAAAAAAGTCACGCTGTCAACTCTAGTATGTTTGCCACATATATATAAGCTTGTAATATTTGCATATGTATAATACAATGCACTTCACCTTTTTGCACACATTTAACACAATTATTTAATTACCCACATTACACATTTTCTTCACGAAAAGTGCAATTGCTATATTTAATAAATTGGCGGTAGATTATCCACACATAGAACGTTTATTGGCAGACTTCTATCGTTATCGCTAGTCTCTGCTGTGTATTATGCAAATCGTACCGAAATTTTAAACGTTTAATCTAGGAAAATATGTCGTCTTATTTTTAATATTAATTACGCATTAAACATACATCTATTTTTTATTGCACACTGTTTTTACCGGACAAATTTGTAATTTTTCCCGTGAGACAAAAAAAGATGGCGTCAGAGTGACCTTATTAAAAATCCACTTTTTTCCAACATCTGCCTCAACAACGATTATATTTTATCTATCGATAGTAATTTGTTGCTTTATCTGCTATATATTTGAGCATGAAATGTTTTTGATTACGATGTATGTGCAGTTTATTGATCTGAAAAGCTAGGTAAAAGATAATGTGAGATTTGTAAAGCGTTTTTACTCATAGAATTTACAATGTGCGTTAACTGTTTTTAGTTTCAAAAATCTATGAAGGCGCCAAGGTGAAGCATGAGGTTTGATTATCGAAATCGATTACAAGCTGCTGCTATTCAGCAGACCCAAAAAAAAAACAAATATTTACTGTTCAATTTAAAGAACTGCATTTAAAGCTACACAAAATGAGTTCGCGACATAGGGGCAAATCTAGGCGTGGTGCCGGTTCAGCTTCCTATCGCAACGTTAAATCGAATCATAACTGTGAACGTAACTTTGCTCAACAGGCCAACGAGTTGGCCAATGCCATTGACAATGACAGTACCGAGTCCGATTCCTCGTCCGATTCGTCAGGTGGTAACAAACCGGAGGGACTCGGACACCCACCTAATTTTGCTGTTGCCATGTGGGATCTCAATCACTGTGACCCAAAAAAGTGTTCGGGCAGAAAACTAGCGCGACTGGGCTTGATTTCAAATTTGCGTTTGGGTCAAAAGTTTCCAGGTCTCGTCCTCTCACCCGTTGGTCAATTGTGTGTTAGTCCACAGGATCGTGAGATTGTCAATGCGTCGGGAGTGGCGGTCATTGACTGCTCCTGGGCAAAGCTGGATGAGACGCCGTTCAATAGGATGCGAAGTCCCCACCCGCGCCTACTGCCATTTTTGGTAGCAGCTAACCCCATTAATTATGGTAAACCATGCAAGCTGAGCTGTGTGGAGGCCATTTCAGCAACGCTTCACATATGCGGCTTTACTGAAGAAGCGCGCTGGTTTATGGGGAAATTCTCCTGGGGTCATGCATTTCTGGAGCTAAACAAGGAGCTGTTGAATTCATATGCGAAGTGCAAAAGCAGCGATGAGATTCTGAAGGTGCAAAATGAATACCTCGAAGCAGAGCAAAACGAACGCAGTAAACCCAGAGATTTAAAGGAGTTTTATCCTACAAGTAGCAGCGAGAGCTCAAATGAAGAAAATGAGGAGAAATAAAATAATTGTATTTTAAAAGAGGCTGCATAAGCTTTTATTGGTTTATACAAAAAGTTGTTATAAATTTGTATATATTTTACAAGCCAGTTCTTGTAAAACAACTCTCAAATTACATTCTAGAAGCTACAAGGATTTGTTTTGCAGTAAAAGTTATCCATTTTTGCTGGTTAACCATTTAGCTACTGTGCATTACGGACGTATTCCGGATCGACATTGATGAAATTAGCCATGGTAAAGTACACGGCGCTATTCTTCACCAGAAACTTAAGAAAATCATGCAGATGCACCAGAAGCGTTTGCATCGCCGGAGGATCAAGCGCCGAGTAGCTCAGCATGGAGCCAAGTCTCACAAAAAGCCTTAAGAGATGAAATGAGCCGTATAGATCGGACAGAGGGGTATCCGGATTCTTTTGCATTATATCTGCATATTGGGTGCGCTCGAATTTATACAGCAGCTGCGAGCCGAGCATAACATTAAAATACTCCATTATGCCATCGAGCACGTCGTTAATGGCCACCTCCTTGCTAGCACTAGTTGTCCGGGCCAATTTCTTGTGCGCCAAATACTGTTCAGTTATCTGCTGCACGGTCACCTTGGCTGGGAGCTCGACGAGCTTGTGCTCACGCACCACCGCATACCAATCATCGGTTAAATAATGCTTGAGTTCATCGGGTATTTTGATTTTCACCTCGAGCCTGGCGGTATACGTTTCCTCACTCTCCACACAAGACGCTTCTGTCGTAGACGATGTTGTTGTCGTAGTAGTTGTAGCAGCACCAGCAGCAGAAGCAGTGGTAGTTGTTGTTGACTGCTGTGTTGTTGTTGTCGTTGCACTGGCATCCGGACCAACACCGGTTAAGGATGCTTTACGCTGCAGTTCACTGTTGCTATTTTGTGAGCTCATACGTTTGGTCTTTGGCGGCGGCGGCGTCGGGAGCTCATCTTCCGTAGTGTCCGCAGTAGCGACTGCATCCTCTTTCTTTTCCCCAGCACCAGCGGCACTAGGCGTGCTGGGACGGGCCGACGCTTGTGTGGATTTGCGATTGCTGCGACTTGAGGTACTAGTGGTAATTGTGGTGCTGTTATTGCTGCTGGGGACCGTAGAGGTGGTGGTGTGGGTGGTGGTTGTACTGTTGCTGCTACTATTGCTCTCGCTCTTGGCCGAAGCTGGTGCAATGGCAGCGGGTCCGCTAGCGGTGGTACTGCTGCTGGAGTTCATGCCACTTAGCGGAAGCGATGTGTTGCCATCCTTGGAGGGCGTCGATGCACGAGATTCATTGCCTACTTGTTCCATTTTCTTGGCCTTTGCGCTGCCTGCGATCATTACGAATATGTAACGCACCGAAATAGTATATCAATAATGTCCCTTTACCTTTCTTGCTGTCCTTCTTGGATCGTTCGCCGTGGAGTCGTGCTAGTTCCTTCTGTCGCTTAACATTTTCTTCACTGTATTTCAGTACCCGACCCTCTGGCACCCACTCGTCCCAGCTATTTTTGGAACAACATTTACATTAACTTGCAACTATCTCAATATTTTATGCTCACTTACTTTTTGCTCCAGCCCGCATAGTGAATGTAATATTCAATCGGCAAATTTTCTGATTTTATTTTGAGCACTTTGGCTTCGTAGATAAGCGGCCCGTGGAAGCATAGCACCCGCTCACCTACAGTACAGTTTAATAGAAAACACAAATATGGGTTTGAATGAGTTATGGACTTACTATCTGTAAATAAAGAAGATACATCGGATGGCGTCCAGTTATCCATTTTTATAGGTTTAACTTCACCCATTGTTTTTGCTTGAAAATATTTGGCAAAGCGACGCAGCTGATTTGATCAGGTTGGCAGCCCTATTCTATAAATATATATTTCGATTATCCAGGGCTGCAAGATCTTCCGCTTTAAAAAACCGAATCAAATGCAATGCAATATAAAGATCTTAATTTTATTTTCAACACTTATAAGACCGCTAAGAACTACATCACATTATGCTACAGAACTAATGTTTTGCCGCTGTTATCGATGCCAACTCCTCTTCCTCCCAAGGACGCGGACCACGCTTGTTTTCCCAATGGTCAATGTCGATGATTTTCACCTTATCATATTCCGTTTCGAGAGTTACTTCTTGTCGTTTTTTCATACTCACACCGTACTTTTTCATTTCTTCAGGTGAGACGGGCTGCTTCTTGGCATACTGATATCTGCACGCAACAATTTAATTACATACATGTGAGTTCTAATTTAGATTTTTGCGGTTGCTTACCTTAGATTGGAAAACTGCTGTAGTCCAAAAGAGCCACCTACCATCATAATAAGAAATGGCACACCATATCTAACCGACTTTCGTTTGGTGTAATGTTTAAGCCGATCTGCAAATGACATATTATTTATTTGTATTGTTATGAAATGATAACACTTGGCACAGTCAGGGCTGATGATTTTTGGCAGTTCCGTATGATTTCAGTTATCAATAGCAACGTTGCGATTGTATTGGCGGTATTTTTCGGTAATTCAAAATCTAAAAATATTAAAATACCATTCAAATGGTTAAATTACACGTAATATATGTTCGCATCTGTTCTTTGAGTTTAGTATAGAAATAGCTTTGCTAAAACATTCTTTGACCTTGATGTCAATTCAATGTATGCTGTGCCAAATTCTTCGCCCAAATGCAATAAGTCTCGAGCTCGCAATTGTTTTCCGGCTAACAATAAATGGCACGCTTTTATTTAACTACATACATTTGGCGTTAAGTTCAAGGTCTGCCACGCTCTTGCACCGACATATGCACATATGTTATACTTTATTTTTTTTTACCAATAGTTGACAGTGAGGTGGTTTCAGAGCACCAAAAAGTTTTTCACATGCGCACCACCACGACATTTGATATGGAACATACTGCGCTTGCTGTCTGTGGTTCACCTTGGCCGTTATGCAGCGGACAGCGGCAAGGCAAGTGGCTCGTCGCAAAGATTTCCTTTTAGTACCACAGCTCAACCAGTTCGGGCTTGAGTTCATATCATTCACAAGGAGCTACACGGCGACAATTGAGTCATCAATTGCACCGGCTCACAGCGGGATGTCGACACAAGTGCGCCACTGAGACTGGGTTGGTCCGCCTCCTCGCCTGCCACCCCTCATCTGTCAACTATCTATTATTATTTTTTATTTTGTGTTGTACCCTACCGACAACTTCCAAAGTTGCTCAATTCGACATTGCATCGCATCATGTTGTAAGCTATAAGTTTTAGGCGTCTAGGCCGAAATTTAAAGTCTTTGTAATTCTTTACAATTTTCACCTAATATGGTTGCAATTTTGTTAACAAGATTTTGCACTTGTTTGAGTCGCAACTAAAAAAAGACTTGTGCGAACATAAAAACATATTTTCTAGAACATATTGGAATTATGAAAAATCCGTTGTATTTATTTGCCTTACATATGTTATCCAATGACCATGATTTTATTTTTCATATTAAGCGAGTTGATCTGGCATATTGGCCATTACAATTCTATTGTTAGTCAACGGCCTTTTATATATATATATATATATATATATATATATATATATATTTGTTTTTTTTTGGCCATCGCCAAGAACTTTTGAATGAAAGCAAATACGTCATTATGTAGGTATTGCTCAAATTTAATTATAAATACTCTCATTGCTAAACAAAATTTTTCTCCAAATAAATAGATATGCATTCTATAAATGTTTTTAGATATCTTAGAACATGAAATGAATTTCGATATAAGAACCTGAATAATATATTTATGTTAAGGATAATATTTGATCTTCGAATAACTGAAAATAATCTTGTTATATACATTTCTTCTTAATATCATTGAAGAAAACCTTTTTATACTGGTTTTAAGTTTAAAGGCCTAAACAGGCTAGGAATCGCACACAAAATGAAAATAATATCTTTTCTTCTCTTTACTTTAAATCCAAACTATTAACAACAAAACCCTTTTTTTTTTTTTTGCTAAATTCATACTTTATTCCTGTTTGCAATCGTTCACTTTAATTATCTTTACGGAAAAATCTTTCTGGAATACTTTTTATAAGCACCGTTGCATCAAATTTCTGTTAAGTGCTTTTAATATTATATTTTGATTAAGTGAACAATACAAAATACGTGTTCTTATTATGTTAGCTGATTGATTGATTCAAATCTTCGTAAAACATATTTGTATTAGACCATTAGACAACTTTTATGTAGAATGTCAAAATGATTACATTTTCAAATACATAAGGCTTAAAAAAGGCAATGATTACAATAAAATATTTTAAATTTCCATAAGATTGTTGAACAATTAAAATTAAACGACGTCAAAGCAGTAGCTAATAAAAAAAGTCTCTTATCGGATATTACAATTAGTTTTTTCATTTACAAATTAAGATATATATATATATATATTAATAGTTAATTAACGGAATTATATTTAAAAGTAAAATGTTTCTTTTATAGCTTTCATATCTTATCATATACTCATCTCAGATGTTTAATTGGATATAAATTGTATCTACATATGGAAATATCTAGTTTTTAATCTGCCATTTAATTATGGCTATTTTCACGTTTTGCTTAAGATAAGGACTCATAATTTAGGTGGTTAATATTTCCATTGTAAAATTTGCATAATTTATATGCATTTTAATTACAAATTCATAAATACCATGCAAGCGAAATAGAAAATTTGTTCTCCGCTTGTAGACATGACGTTGAGAAATCTATAATAAAAAATACCCACAAAACTGTCTAAAGATATACATATGTACGTATGTGAAACAAGATTTTGTTTTTTGGCATATCAATAACTGAAAATTATAAATAGATGCAAAATATCAAAAGAGCAAAATAAAAACAACAAGAAATTATAATAACGATATACACACACACACATTGACAAAGCAACGAAAACACTGGCAGATAAAGCTTGAAAAAATATTGGGAAATTTTGAAATTCTTTATTGAAATATTTAACTCTTAAATCAACATGCAAACGCACACACAAATACAAAGGCACAGGTGAAAGAAGAAGAAAATCGAGCATGCAAATGTCGAATAAAGAGAGCGATGCAGGCGCCAACCAATTCTTCTTGTAATTTCTTGTTCGTCTTGGTTCTCGCGCTTATGCACAAAAACAAACTGCTCGTAAATTGAGAGGCATCGTCAGTGGCGGCAAAATGCAGTTTTAAAATGAAACAAATTTGAGCGCCCAGCGATTTGTGTTGAGCATGCAAAATGCTGAGAGACGATGGGGCTGCGGCTTCGCATTGCTTTGCCCAAAAAGTATCAGTCAGATACTCACATGTGTGCTCTCCCTCTCTCCCACACACACAAACAAACACATACACACACACAGTGACAGAGACATAGTGCGGCGCACGCACACAACCACAAAACAGCTTGAAATCGAAAAACAGCGGGCATCGAACGTCAGTATATTGAATAAATATTTTCAGTTGAACATCACAATCCGTTCAAGTCGCGGATAACTCCGAATAAAAGTTTTGTAAGTAAAAGGAATGCCAAGACACAGAAAAACTTATTAGAAACAAATCTATCGTTCAATCTTTGATTAAAAAACGAAATTCAGTAAATTATTTAAAAATTTCTCCATGTGCTGCTGCTAACTTAATATCTATCTAAAATAAAATATATAAAAAAAAGTGCCAAAAGTTTTCTATAAAAGTCAAAAAGGACATTCCTAAAAATACATATAAATTACATAATTAAAGAATACCAAAATAATAACAAATAATTCAACTAATCAAAGTGCTGTGCAGAATATTCAGACAACAAACCACAAATATTTAGTAAAGTATTTCAAATATTTAGATCGACTCGGTTCACAATCCAAATTGAGGTTAAGCAACTTTGGCAACAAGATTGAAATAATGAAAAATTGATTATTATGACAAAACAAAAGCCAACAAATAATCCAATGTCTTTGACCATATTCATAGTTCGCTTAGCCTAACCACAACTTGACTTCTAGAATTTCAATTAAACGAATTGCATGAGATATATAAATAAATTAAATATTGTCAAAAGACTTTTGCATAGTTTAATAATAATTATAATATTGTTGGTTAAAGTGCAGTACAGTAAAATATTTATTAGGGCAGGACTGTATTTGGAAATAAAATGTAGCATAATTTCTAGATATATTGTTAGCTAAGAGGAGTGAGTCATCTGTAAAGGTTTGTCGGCTATTATTTATTTTTAGAGCTATTCTAATAAGAATTTTGTACTAAGAACTAAGAACTTAAGAACTAATGTTAATCAGTACAGAGTGCAATAATTACAATAAATATTACAAAACATATAACTATGAAATTATAACAGAAGATTTTGTAAACTAAATTAGATTCTTCCGCTTCTGTGTAATCCGATATAGAACCACAGTTCTCAATGTTCAGATCTATCTGAGGCAAGCGTAGGCGAAATATTTCAAAATTGATCGAGAAGCTTTTTATGGTATATGTATTAAGTAATATCCAATTGGCCAGCTACTATTAGAAAATATTCAACAAATGCTAGGCCGGGTTATTTTTAGCAAATCTCGAAAGCTTTTATAAGCTTTTAGTGTTGGCAGGGTTTAGTCGAAATACTCAGCTATATACAAATATATGTATGCATGTGTGGGATGTACAAAATTTGAATATATGCACACATATACGTGTACATATATGAATGCATTAAAAATAGCTGTGCCTGAAAATTTTGTATGTATAGCTCAAATGGTTTTTTTTTCGGTCATGGATAATTTGAAAAATTTTGTGGTAGAAACAGGTTGAATTTCGAGTTGTTAGAACGCAGCCGCTTTGGTCCAAGAAAAGGTGTAGTATATATATTTATAGATATTCTACTGAAACATCAACGTTTACGGATTAAAATCGGTATATATAAATATTCTCGATAATTGCAAATAGCTGAAATTAATTTATACTGGCATGCCAAAACTATTGAGAAATTCGCCTAAAAAAACACTTTCTTATTAATTTTGAAACGTTTTGTATTTTTTCTTATTGGTGTCTATAGGCTCATTAATATATGTATGTCATTGCCGTATACAAATTTATAAGACTCCAAGCAGTTTTCTGCTGAATAAACAAACATAATTCATTGTGTCACCTTGCTCAATAACGACATATAAAACATTATTACTGAAGTATAAAAAAACCCCCAAACCTTCTGTCCGTCTGGAATGTCCGAATTTTGTCTTCTGACAAGCAGACACCCCATAAATATACAAAAAAAAAATATATATATATATATATATATATATGTATTAATTGTGCCTCGTGTGCAATTTTATTTAAAATTCGATTTTTGTTTGTTCGCCTAAAAGCCTGAACCCTGCCTCAGGTTCCCCCCTCAACCACACTGCCACTTGCCTGGCCAATGACTTTCAGGAGCTGGAATGTAAACAAATGGGTTAAAAATAAACCCATATGTAAGAAGTAGTACTCATCATAATGTGAAAGACAACAATTGACTCAATTAGTTTGGCATTCCAGTCATGACAAATCCAAATGTTGGTCAAGTATTCGTGGACATTATCCAGAACTCTGCCCGAATTTCTCACTCTGCCAGTCAGAAGTGACTCAGATTGGGCAATATACGAATGCTCCTCCTTATCAGCTCTTGTCTTATAATCAGATTCCCATTCACAGAGAGAGATATCGAATTTATTTAAGAGAGTCCTAATAATTAAGAGCAAAGAGAGAAGTTTCCGTTTTTGCTGTTTAATTCCAAATGCATTCAAAACTTTCAAGAAATTAACAATTTCAAAGAATAATATTTGCTTTTGCTAAGTGAAGTTTTAAACTTAAACTTAAACTTAATTGCAATAGCATTTTATAGTCTTTTCAAAAATGTATAGATAGTATTGAATCTGATTATTAAGAATTACTTATATATATATATATTTTCAAGATCTTTTATTTAGAGGCAAATTAAAAGAATAGCTTCAAAAGAACCTCTCGTCTAGGGACGCATTCCAATTTATAAAAAAAAAAGTAATAAATTGTTCGAAAACAATTAAAGCCCTTAAAATATATATTCTTGCTTCTAACTTAATTCTTAGTTTAATTATCGATTATAAAATGATTGATTACAAAAAATAACACACGTACACCTTCATATTTTTGTACAAAATAAGAAAGGCGTGATAAATTCATTTCAATAAAAAGTATGTTTTACTCCCTACACATGATGGATTAAAAAAAATCATTCAATCTGATTTATATTATATTACGCAATAATTTAATATTTTATATAAGAGAGCTCTACATTGTCAGCTGAAGAGTTATCTCCAACTTATTTTCCATGCTATGATTTTAAAATTTAACCAGCGTCTTTAATTGCGCTTCGTTGTTGTTTTTCAGTTTTCTGGTCAATCATCTCACAGTAAATCATTCATTGCAATAGCCAGTGGGGCACGTTTCTCAACGATTTGTTTGTATCCAAACTGAGATTTTGTACAAAGAATACGTTTTTTTCCTCATACTTAAGTATGCAGAGCACATAAGCAAAGGCGAAGCTGGAAGCATTTCTAAGTAGAGAGTTACCCAAATACAAATTGTGTCAAATTCTTTGAGATATTTGATTTTGAGTAGAATAGCAAAACTAAAGAAATTAAATCAATCATTGTTGTATTATGAAGCAAACCTCTGCAAGAGTATACAATTACAGGGAGTATCTCTCATATATATAAATGAAGATGATAAATTCCACTTTCATTTCTAAAGCACAAAATGCACAATTAAAGTTTGTAACTGATGATTATCACATAAATTTTACACTTGTAACAGTTTCCATCACATTTCTAATTGTATTTCAATTTCAATGTTCATTTTCAGTTTCTTTCGAGTGTGTAGCAGTAAAACAAAAAGCCAGCCACCATGGATGCCATCAAGAAGAAGATGCAAGCGATGAAAGTCGACAAGGATGGAGCTTTGGAACGTGCTCTCGTCTGCGAACAGGAGGCACGCGATGCCAACACCCGCGCCGAAAAGGTAAGCCACTCGACCATGCCACATGTTGCAACATGAACAGAAAAACCAAACATGAAAAATAGCTAATAACAATAATTAGCAAGTTTTATTGTTAACAGACACACACCTTTTTTTTGTAATTACTTTGCATAATTTATACTCTATTTCTGTTTTTTTTCTTCGTATTATCTGTAGGCCGAGGAGGAGGCTCGCCAGCTGCAAAAGAAAATCCAGACCGTTGAAAACGAGTTGGATCAAACACAGGAGGCTCTCACCCTTGTCACTGGCAAGCTGGAGGAGAAGAACAAGGCTCTGCAGAATGTAAGTCCAAATTTCTCTAATTCTTTCACAAAAATTAAATTGATTGTTAAGTTAGATTACTTTTGTCAGAAGCCAAGAATACAAAGATATATTGCACAGATTGTGGGTATTACCTTTTTAGAAAGATTAGTAAAAAATCTAAATTTCTGTTTTTTTTTTAATTGAGACTTTTTAATTAAATCTTAATCCATTTTTTAATTTAGAATATGTCCAGCTCCATTAATTTCCATAGCAATATACAAATAATCTAGTTATACATATAAAATAACTTGTTGTTAGAAGTTTTTGCAAATATGTCTGACTTCAGTTAGCAAAATATTTATAATACCGAATCTATTCTATATAAAAGCTCTACAACATTTTTAAAACTCTTAGTAAATTTTTCTCATTTGACTTTTTTATTCATGTCAAAATATGAATAAATAAATGAATAGAACAAACATTTTTAGAAATCTAAAAAATGTTCCAAATTAAATTTTAATATTCCATAACTAGGTCAATAGACATATTGGATTAGATTATTTGAAAGAATTTCACTAGAATATTTTTAAAAATTCTTTAATATTAAGGTATTACTATAAGCATATATATAAGTTCCTCATGACCATTGTTTCACTTTGAGCCATTAGTCAGCAAAGAAATCAGCAAGAAATACACTTGAAATCGATACTAGAATAAGATTTTTACGGCTATGAATTTCTTTTTTTTGTGTGTGTGAATAAACGGTTTGGTGACAGACAAATGGCTGAGGAATGGAGTCCCGAGCTAGAAATTGTTTACCATCTGTTCGTCATCACCTATTTACGCGTATTTTATGCGATGATGTTAATTTTTGTTGGCACATCGAATGTTTGGGAAAATGCCTTTTGCATATTTGTGTGCTTTTAGATTCCATAAAAAAACTTCATAGGTTTCAAATGGAAATCGAAATTCAAACAAAAGCAGAAGAGAAGCAACGGCACGCAACTTGAAATGAATTTGCTGTTGGCAACGCCTCGAAAGAGCGCTATTTTTAAATTTGTATATGCACCGCTTGAAATTAGCTTTACCCTGGTGCGAAAGAGATGTACGGATGTGTGCATGTGCGTTTTTTGTGTGTATGTGTGGCAATATCAAATAACCCAAAAGTAAGAGGGATTTTTTTTTTGGCGTTGTTTTGGCTTTGCCAAATTATTTGCTCGCAAAAAAGAACAAATCTATTGTATCACCGTTGTATTGAAATAGCCGCTGTAGTATTTAGCACATTTTTCTTAGTGGTTGGCCACATATCTACTTGAGTTTTCCAAACCAAAAAATTAAATGCACAACATTCACATTTCTCAATTCATTTGTTTTAAGTTTTGATTTGGTACGAGAACCGAAAGTATTTCAAGGACTTCTTTTTTTTTTTGTTAGCTTGCCAATTGGCAACGATTCAAAATTTTTAGTGTCTACAGGTAACCAGCATACTGTCTGTATAAACACAATACATACATACGCACACAAGTAAACCAATGCTTATCAGACAACATAAATTTAACACTTTTTGACAAATTATCATTTTCAAGAAGTTTTTTTGTTGTCATTAGTAATGCGTTGAAAACAAAAATAGATAATAAAGGCGATGAGATACGCTGAGTGACAGCCTAAAATATGATAATAATAAAAACAAAAAACCTAAGAGCCGGAACAGCAATTAAGTAAAGAAATAATTCAAATTAAATTAACAGAAAAGTCTACTCAAACGCAGCTTTTCTTGCTCGCTCGTTCTCACTCGCTATCTTTTTGTGAAGAGTGAGTGGGCGTTGGAGCTAAAAGACTACTCTCTTTTGCCTTTGCAATGATTGCAGTGCAACACAAATACAAGATGTATGTATAAATATTCATGCTGACTCGCTCGCACATGTGGCGAATAGCTATTTCTGCCGTTTGCTAGAGGGCGCTGTCTCTCCCCCAACAAGGAACAACTATAACATCACCAACATTAGATGAGTCGTTTTGTTCGGAGAGAGAGCAAAAGATAGAGAGAGAGAAAGAGAAAGAGCGATGAGTGGCATCGGTGAGCGCCGCATGGCCACAAAAATGATCGCATTTTCAAGTACAACGCCAAAGCAAGCAGCAAGCAACTGCCGCAAGGGGCCAAAAACAGCAGCGCCGCCGCATGCCGCACATAATTAAAATAATAAATTCAATAATAATTCAAATCAATTCAATCAATAATAATCGTAAAATCATTTTACAAAATTACCAATAAAGAAAAATCACTATTTTTATTTAACTTTTAAATAAAATTTTAGTGATTTCAATTACATAAAATAAAAATCAAGAGCGCAAATTACAACAGCGGCAACAACAACCAAATAGCTACGCAATTGACATCTATATAAAAACGCTAGCGGAAGTTAGCCAAATCATTAAATGCAAAGCAAAAAAGTCTTCCTTTTGCTAATTTCAACGCGCGACTGAAATTTGAAAAAAGCGAAAATAAAAACTTTATTAAATCATCAATAAAAATAGAAAAAGTTGCAAACTAAGGGTACTATTATGAACACAGCTGTTTGAGGCACACAATAACCACAAGCATAACGCACCAAGTCACAGCCAACAACAACAAAAGCGAGCAACTTATAATTAATATGTACGAAAAAACATTAACAATAGGAAATGCTAAAGTTAATAATGCATATGAGTGGCAAAAAGTGAGTTATATCAAAGATCAGGCACCGGTTTTTAAAACCAGGCGAAAGCAACCAAGTTCCAAAAGCAACAATACAAAAACAATAACAAAAACTGTAGAAAATAGTGCGAAAAATGCAACAAAATCACAAGTTGATCATTCAAAACTGAAACCAGCAACAAAGACAACAACATCAACACCCACATTAACGGTTATTAAGCCGGTAACGCAAACGCCGCTAATAAAAAAATACGTTGGCAACGCGGCACGTCGCCAAACGCTTGCGCATCAAATTAAGCGGGCGCACCGCCATCTATTGACCAGCGGCGGCAACGATAAGCAGGCACAAAAGCAACAGCGTAATAATAAACAAACAAGTACATTAAAACACACCCAATTTGTATACAATGAAAAGCATACACCTTTACACATAATAAAATATGCCTTACATTGTATACAAAAAAAGGCAGCAAGTGCTCAAGGCAAATGTAATAATGAAATAAAATGCAATCGCATTGCCCTGTGCACTTGACTGGTCACACTTTTCAGCCATCGATATCGTTATTTATGCAAATCAGCTGATTTTCATGCAAAATATCGATATCGATATGTAGTAACATCAACAATTCCATATAAAGCAGGTAGCAGCGCAGCTGCTGCAGGACAGCAGCCAACAAAAACAACAAAGCAGCAGCGTAACAAACGCTCAATAAATGTAAATAATCAGTTGAACAGCCCCAAAAGCGATACGCAAAAGAAAAAGCAACAGCAGCGCAACACCAGCGATAGCCAAAAATCCGGACTCTCCTCTTGCTGGTGCTCCATCGAGGAGCAGTTAAATGTACTCGATCAACTGCTCCACTACGATGAACAGTCGGAACAATATTTAGCCAAACTCTACGACAATTATCAACAACAGCAGCAATTGGATACCGATTCGGATAGCTGGAGCTGCGACAGTGACTACGACTTGGACATCATGTCACACAGCAACAACAATAACAGCATCGATGATGACGCCTTGTCCAGCACCAGTGGTGCAGATAGTCACAGCACACATAATTCCAATTCACCGCTGTTGCCAGCGTCTCTGAAGCGACGTGGACATCAGCATCATCCGCGTTTCGCGGGCACCCGTCGCCCCAACGTGCCCAATGTACAGGAAATACTCGCTGCTCTCTATCGAGGCGACTCCAAAGGTGTGCTTTCCAATCTACGTGGTGAGGTGCAGTCAGAGACGGACCGGGATCTGGAGTCTGGTGTTAATCGCAGCACTCTGAGTTTGCCCTTAAGCGAATCTTTGACAAATTCTGTGGGCAGCAACAGTCCCACGCCCACTGATGAGAGCAGCATGCTGGATGACACAACAACGACAGCGACTGCAATCCCAGCAGCAGCAGAAGTAGATGCCACAGATGCTGCACCTACAATCAAGAAGAAAAAGAAACGCGACAAGGGCGACAAGGAGAAATCGGAACGAAAAAAGAAATCCACTGCATCCAGTGGCAAACGGGAGCGCAGCAAGCGCTCTGCTGCTGGTGGCATCATGGAGCTGAGCAGCGATAGCCTTGCCACCGATCTGAGTGCTGGCGCTATTGATGAGGGCATTGTGCTGAATACCGAGGATGAGGATACCCAGGCACAGGAATGGTCCAAGCTTCGCTGCACCAGCGAGGCAGCCGAAATCGTTGCCGAGCGCGAAGCGCGTCGCAACAAGGGACGCTCTACTGATTATCCGGGCCTGGCATTCGGACGCTCCATCTTCAGCTCGGACACCATGATGAAGTTCAACATTATTCGCAACGAACTGCACAACATTATGAACACACAGCTGAAACGGGTAATTAGCCGTGGGGGGGAGGTTGTAAGGGATTTTTAATTTTAACATATTCCTCTCACTAATGGAATTTCTCTTCTTCTCCTTTAAGCCACCTTTCTACTGTTGCTATCATCACTCAGCGTTTTAGCCAAAAAAAAAAAACAAGAAAATAATATTTAAAAGTTTGGTTAGGGTTGAAGCAACAGAAAAATTGTCTATTTTAGCTATGAATGCTCCAATTTGTTTCTGTTGTCCGCTCTTCTTTCGAGCGCAGACACACAGACACATATTCGTATAGAAATACATTTGTATTAGTGTGCATTGCAAAGCGATTACGTCGTCGGTGTCGTCTTCGTTGCTTTCTTTGCTTTGGTTGCCCGCAGAATTTTGTTGGTTCTGCTTTAACCCTTTTGTGGCCCCAGCAAGTCGATTGTTATTGCATTTTTTTTCAACTTGTAAGAAATCTTGACCTAATTGTCTCATAAATATTTACACAGTGCAGTGTTCTCTCGGCTTGAAATAATAATTGTTATTTGCAATATTGGAAAATACCAGTATTCTATTTCATTTGGTTTGTTTAAGGATAAAAAAACTTATTTTTTTGTGAAAGATAAGAATATTTATTCAAGCTTTGACGATTATAACTATAATTCTCGAGTGACTACTGTAGTACTTTTAATCACTTGCTACCTGTCGCCAAGGTTTTCTTTCTACGTGCTTAGCTCTACAACTCACACATAGGCATACGCACATTTGCTTTCTCATTGCAAAAATATTTCAACTGTTTACCCAACAGAAACAGAAAACAGCGCATATTTACTTAATTGCAAGCAATTGTTAAATTAGTTACGCAAGTGCGCGCTCTGCATTTGACCGGTTAACGGTAAACCGCGTGTGAGCACCTGTTGCGTTCTCTCAGCGTGGGCTTCAATCTATTTCTCTCCCAGCTCTCTCTTTCTGTCTATCTCTCTTTGTCTTTGAATTTGACGTCGCCCAGAAAGGCAGCATATAAAAAGAACAGACTAAATATTACAACTGCTACAATTATCTTTGTTTCATGTACACCCCCGCTCTCTTTCTCACACACACAAAATACATTCACACACAGCTTGCATTCAAAATTGTGTTCGTTGTGGAACTCCATAAAAAGCAACAGTTGTTGGATCGCAGCAGCTAAAAAAAACTAAAACAAAATCATCGTTTCGTACCCAAAAACGTAATTCCTTTCAAACTTGGCTCGCCAATTCAATTATTATTTATATTAAATTAAATGTGCACACACGTTCGCTACGTGTTCGTTCTCATCGCCGCAGCAAAACGCCAATGACCTTCGTAACTGTGTGTGTGTACCCCCACTTTGGCAGTGTGTGCACATTTTTTTATGATTGTGTTTTTGTATGACACTGACGTTTACTTTTAATTTCTTTTCAATGCCGCTTGCGTTGCCCAAAAATGGACAGGCGTGCTTATTTAATTGAAATTGACCATTGGCAATCGACAGTCGTCTATGTCGTTTGGATTATTATCAACAATTACGTCATTTGCCAAATACAAACTTGTTGTGCGCGCTGCTTCTCTACCTATCGGTATCGAAATCATCAATATTGATATCGAGAACAACTCCAAAGACTAGGACTTTGGCAACCTGCTGTTGGCAGCACTATCAGCAAATGAGCGCCTCATAGCGACAACTGAATAGTCATTTGTGTTGCTCCTGCTTGCGTGTTTTTGATAAGCCCGATAAAGCGCCGGCATAATATGTTGTATTATACAATTATCTTGTTTGCTGGAGGGGGCGGGTGGTAGGAGAATGCGGGGGGTGAAGAAACACAAGCATATATATATGTAGATAGGTCGCTTACTCATTGGCTCTCTCACATGGGACAATTGGACAGTCGTCTTTTGTAATTTTGCATAATATTATTTGCATTGGAGAGCTAAACACAAAAAAGGCAAAAAATCTCAAATATTTCTTCACTAATTAATGCAAACAACAACAAACATGTCGACTGAAATTTTTAGCGGCTTTAACAGGTTTTCCAGCGGGAAAGCCGCATATACACATGCTAGCGCACTCGCACTCACACACATGTGCTTCTGAGCGACACGATACTTATAGGCGAGGCACTGTGAGACTGGAAAGCCGCACACACACAGACAGCAGTTGTCTCTTTTGCACATCGTACAAACCACCACCGCCGCTTGATAGGCATGAGCATGCAAAGTGTTTCAGCGGTTCATTTCCAGTTACGTACTCACAAATGCCAGTCGCAGTCTCGCGTCGTTTCATCGTCTTCGTTTCTCTCCGTGTGTGTGTGCGTGTAGTTTCTGTGCAGCTTACTGCCATTTAATATATCCATATTAATATTATTTAAACATCCAATTCATATTTCAACACAAATTGTGTATCAAGTGCCCCAAACTAAACTACAGCCCTACACATAAAGTCCAAGAAAAAACGAAAAAAAAAATACCCAACAACGAAGCAAACCAGTCAAAGAAGAAGCAGAAAAAAAGCAGCAGCAGCGGAAGAGAAAGAAAAAAACCGGTGGTTAGCGCATACTCTTCTCTTGTCTGCGTTTCGTTCTACGTGCTGCGTGCGTGTGTTTGTGTTGGTGGTTCACTCACAGTTTGTAAATTGAATATAAATATATATATATATATATATTTGGTGCTGCCTGCCATATAGAAAGAAATTTGTATTTCAATAAAATACAGAAAGTGTGCTTCATAATAGTGTCTACTGCCAGTAACAAATACACATACTAAAAACGTATCTCATCTGCCAACGGGAAGTCCAAGTGTAAACACTTAAAAAAACAACACCCACAACAACAACAAGTACAAGAAGAACAAGAAAAGCACAAAAATGACGACCAGCATTCCACAAGGTACACTTTTGGATGTACTGAAGAAGAAAATGCGTCAGACCAAAGAAGAAATGGAAAAGTATAAAGATGAATGCGAGGAATTTCACAAGCGACTTCAACTTGAAGTTGTGCGACGCGAAGAAGTAAGCACAGCAATCCACCTTCAAATATAATTCAACAAATTTTGCATCTACTTTTGGTATAAAACTTACATATGAATTTTGCATAAAAACCATGACTTGGCCGCTGAGCATTTCTTTGCTCTCTCTTTCTTGCTCTACCTCTCCGGCAGTGGTGCCAACGTTTCCAATGCAAATACATGCACACGTACCACACACAGAAACACTACAATTACAAGTGACAGACTGTCACAGACATTCGTTCTCTTGGGTTCTAGCTCTCTCTCTATCTTTCCCTCTCTCTCTCTGTTTCTCTTTCGACAAATGTGTGTTGTTTTGTTTCTCGTTGGTTTTCCTGTCGTCTTTTTTATTTGGCTGTCTTTTGTTATTACGAATTTCAATTTGTTAGAAGACTGGGTGTGTGTGTACACAGGGTGCTTCTTGTTGTTCCAGTAGCTGTTGTCTTCTTGTTATATTGCCAGTTTTTTCTCTTTTTATTTTAAATTCTTATCTGGGTGAGTCAATTCATTCACCTTTTAAAATTGTATCTTGTTGTCTTATCGGAGACGAAACGATATATTTACATAAGCATATCTTGTATGCTTTATGTACATAAATAATTTACATAAGCTGGCGCAAAATCATCAAAAAACCGTAGAAAGAGGAAATCTTTAGATATATTTTTGTGCGCTTTCTCAGCCAGCACAAAAAATAACAAAACCGGCTCTTTTATTCAGTTCATTGCCATAGCATTTAGCTAGCGGTGTTCTAAATTCGATTAATTATGATTTTAACAACCATAAATGGCTTTTTTTTATATTTGTGTCTGTGCTCCACAATTTTTTGGCACAATCCCAATAGAAAATTTGATGTGCGCTTAATTCAATTCTAATTAGACAATTGCGCGAGCGAGCATAGGACTAGATGTATATGTATGTGTTGCGTTTGTGTATGTGAATGAAATCACAATCAATTGTTGACGTAATTTTACTTGTCGTATTTCGAGGGAGGGGCAAACCTTTCTTTAATTGTTATTGTTATTAAGTTCAATATTCAATATAAGTTATGCCTCTAAATACTACTGAAATAAAATGAACATGCCCCATATAGAAATAATGGGGTAAAAAATGGCACACCTTGAAATTCAATTCATTTTCATTTTGTCCATTCCTATTTTCGTGACATATTTCGCCTGACTGTCTGTCAGCTAGCAATGCTCCGTTAGTTGTTAGTTTTGCGTTGATTTTCCCACTAGCTTTTGTTTGTCAAGTGATTGACATTTAGTTGAACCCCTTCAGTTGCTGCACAATAGCCAAAAAATAAAACATAATGTGCTTTATTGTTATTCTTATTTTGTTTTAGACAATGCATTTTCAATGTCATTTGCGTGGCATTAGAAGCAGCAGCCGCATTCATCCATCAGCTCTCCTCTCACCCCCTTCTCATACTGTTGTCATGCAATTGCACACTGATAATTTGTGACAAATTGATTTTGATTTACTCTATCTCTCTCTCTCTCTCTTCCGCTCTTCGCTGCTGCTACTGCTGGCATGAGTTTACTTCGTAATTTTGTGATTACAACACACACATGACAGCCAGCCGTAAGCTTAATGCTATAAATCGTCAGCATATTTTATGCTTGAGAGATCCCCACTTTTACGCTTTGCAAGTTGGAAGTTGTCTCTGCCGTTTTAGAGTTTTTATGTTATGGCCTATTTTTTCGGATCTTAATTAAAAATGCATCATATATATTATTAAAAAACACACCCTACGCACTCACTCGAACGTAGCAGTTGCCGCTCGTCGTTCGGCTATTGTTTTTTTTTTTTGGTTGCTACGGCGATTTTTGAGTCAACTAAAAAATATTTCAAGTTGTGTGTGACTAAGCCATCAACAATTTTTTTTGTGATACAATTTCTCAGTCGTGAAACTTGCATACTCATAGCTTTTCTTTTTTTTTCTTGTGTTGCCGGCAGTTTTACACGAACTACCCCGCTGCCCCTCGTCTGCTCGAAAATTTATTCCGTTTGACTTTGCATTTCTTTTTGCTAAAAAGCGTTTAATCTTCAATACGTTTTGTTAATGAGTTCAAAGCAGAGACCACAAAATTTAGCTTAGTTCTATTTCTATCTCTATCGCACACACCCAGCGACTCCCGCTATTTTTAAACGAAACGAAACTCAAGTTGAGTAAATTTTTTTTTTGGCATTTTTTTCTCTGTTTCTTCATCAACGGTTTTGTTGTGTGATTTTGTATGTATGTGTAAGTATTTGTGTTTTGGAAAGCTACGCTGCTGCTGCTCCCCCTATACAAAATGGTATTTGTATTTTTGTGTTGTGTGTATGTATGTTTAAAGTGTGTGAATGTTTAATAATCTGCCTGCCTGCCTGCCTATCGACTGTTTGGACGATGACGTAAGTCAGAGCGGCGGCGCGCTTCGCTTACGTTTTCAATTCATAATCACACGATAATTTTACGAGAAGCGTCCGTCGTCGTATTCTAAGCGTCACTCAATCAACGTACAAATGAATTGCATGAATTGTATGTTCATTAGTATTTGTATTAATGTTTGTAATGCAATGCAAAATTGGCCATAACGTTAGCCATCCAGCGCATTGTAGACCTGGTTTGCTGGACTGGAGTGGACTGCCTTGTCCAATCGTTGCCGCATTTGGTCAAAGCAGTTTTTAGCCATTTTTGGGCGTGTGCTGCACAAACATTTAATTCATTTCAGCTTTTGTTGTCTCGTTCTCAGCACTCGCTTTAAAAGGTAATCGCATCTCGGCGTCAATGTCAAATATTTTCCGTTCTTTAATGGGCATGCCACTTTATGCTTAGTCTTAACTTTTTGGAAAATCTTGTTTGGTGAGAAAAACTTCAAGTTTAAATTGTTTTAATTTTCGGCAAGGCTGTTGGTTATTTTTCATAAAGAGTTGACGTCATTGCTGTTAGCTGTTGCCTAGTTTTTGGGGCTGTAACATGACCGAGCGAATGTAATCAATATATCCGTTGTAGTGAAGATAAGCCCAATAATTGCCTAAAATATTGACGGGCTTCCTTTAGTGTTGTTTTTCCTGTTATCGATTACACACGCAAGCAAACAAACATATTTAATTGCCTGCTTTGGGGCGTTGGCGCCGACGACGACCTTGTTAACTCAACTGGCTAAAACGCTGACTCTGATGAAGAATGGCACAGCGAAAAGGTGGAGAAAATCAATCTCTAATTTCAGATGGAACTCAAGCTGCGGTCGAAAAGAAATTGAATCTTCGAAACATAATTAAGCACATAGTCAAAAGAGAGAGAGAGAGAGCGCAAAGCTTAGGGCCTCATTTATTTTTTATACCAAAAGTAGCAAATTAGGAAATGATTCTAGTGTATTTCTTGCTTTAGCATTAAGTTCATAAGTTAGTTATTAATAAGTATTTTATGTAATATGTAAGCATCTGTACGTTTGCTATATTGTCTTGTTCGTTTCGAACATCGAATTTGTTTTATAGGCCGAATCTGAGGTTGCCGCATTGAACCGTCGCATTCAATTGCTCGAAGAAGACTTGGAGCGCTCTGAGGAGCGTTTGGGTTCCGCCACAGCCAAGCTGTCGGAAGCCTCTCAGGCCGCCGATGAGAGCGAACGGTTAGTACAAAATTCTCTTTCACTTGTCTTAACTTAAATATATACATACCGAATATAATATAAATTGATAAGTCTACAGCATTTCTACATAAGCAAAACTTAAGTATCTTTCTACGGTTTACATATCATATGAATATGTATGTTTATTTAATTGCTCTTTTATAATCGCTTTTAAACAAATTTAGGATACGAAAAGCGCTTGAAAATCGCACAAATATGGAAGATGACAAAGTAGCTCTATTGGAGAACCAATTAGCACAAGCAAAATTAATTGCTGAAGAAGCTGATAAGAAATATGAAGAGGTATAATTATGAAAATCTATCTTTTTTTCTTTCTACGTTATTAGGGCATTAGGGTTAATAGGGTTATATTCTTGTCGTTGTTTTCTATAATTTCCATATCTTATTCTTTGAGGTTAGGTGCTACAACACTACCGTTACTAATTAGGTTGTGGGTTATTTAAACTGCGCTCTCCAAAAATAAACCGAAAACATTATAGGGTATATATACATATATATTTAAGATTCTTAAAACTATTCCTGTAAACAGCTTTTAGTTCTTAAGCCAAACGTCGTCGACCGGAGCCAACAAAAACACCGAAAATGAATCACACTGGATTAAATATTGCATATTAATGAATATTATAAAATCAGTTTATATTTATGTATATATACATACTGTTATCTTTTTGTATACAGCATGTGTGCCTAGCTTATGGTAGTCTCTTAGTAAATCGCTGTTTTTTAATTCTTAAGTCTACAGCATATAATTTGTTTGTTTGTCACAGAAGCTAAAACATTGCTTTGTGCTTTATATCTGCCGTGTAGAATATGCACAATATAAAAATGCTTAAAGTAGAAATATCAAAAAAGCAATACTACACACTATTTTTCCAACTCAAAGCCTTACCTTAAACTTTAAGTACAATAATATATAAATAATCTTGAGATTTTTATGGAACCCTACACAAAGCACTGTTTCAGCTACTTGTAACTGTTGTAATAATTGTATTTTTATATTGACTGAACTGTAAAACTCAACAAACAACAACAAATTCTTGTTTCTTTTGCAAAAAAAAACTCTAAATCTTGAACTATGGAACCACAAAAAAAAAAAAAAAAAAAAAAAAACCAAACAACGAAATATCTAAAACAAAAAACATTCGTATGTCCGAAATTGACACTGTTTGTTGTGTGTACCACTGCCAAATCCATGTGTTTGTCATAATATCATCAACAACAAAAAATCCAACAACAACAACAACAATTCAAAACTTTCGACACCGATGTGGATGTGATGACGTCGAATGATTCACCTTTTTTTTGGTCGGCTGTACCACCGAAAACGTAAAAATCCCATCATCGATAAACAACTTGGTCACTGTCTTCTATGGGCATGGTCGCAACGTCGTCATCCTATAATCTATCAAAATTGTATATATATATATATATAGTGCTCGCAAGATTCTTGAGAATCGCGCCCTTGCCGATGAAGAACGCATGGACGCACTTGAGAATCAGCTGAAGGAAGCGCGTTTCCTTGCTGAGGAGGCTGACAAGAAATACGATGAGGTGCAGCTAAATACCAATTTAACTATGTTAAGCAATAATAACAACAACAGTAACAGTAACAGTAAAACACCATGTCACTTAAATATAACAACTGCAACAACAACCAACAACAACAATAACAATGCAACTAGTACTGCTGCTGTTGTTGGTGAAACTTCAACTTTATCCTCCACACCAACGACAACAACACCACAAAACGAACACAGCAACAACATCAACAACAATAAAACCCACAAAACTAATGATCCTTGATCTGCCAGCTGATTTCTATGCCAAATCAATGTGTGAAGCGTTAAATTTGGTTTGAATCGGAATCCCCGAGTATATATACGCATATGTCTGTATATATATTGATATATATTTTGGCACAGGAATCAGCAGCAGTTAATACTCAGGTGCTGATATTGTAAAGCTTGTGCTAAGAATCGATGATGATATGATAATGATGATGTTGATGAATTACTGAAATGCTGGCATGCCGCTGCCCTAGCCGCCCGTTAAACGATATATACTTAAACATAAATTTATATATACATATATAAAATATGAGAATTAACTTTTGTCTTAGTTGATCCATTGTATTTATGTATATATAATTGTATGCTGAATATGCAATTTCTTTTTCTGAACAAAGTCTAGAACAACATTTATGTGTCTTTTGTAAAAACGAAATGATCAACCAAAATACGTATATATGTATTATGAAAAGTAAATGCTAAGCGATCCAATAAATAAATTGTTAATGTACTCAAATTGTGTTGGGAAGCTTTAAAGAAAATTAATAAAACCACAATTATTAAATTATATGTAAACATATCCCAACTAAAAGTGGAAAGAAACAATTTTAAATTGCCCAATTTGGCCTTAAAATATCAGTTATACAAATATATATTTTCTATTCTATTGTATATTTAATATGTAAAAAATTGGTTGGGTTTATTTTTTGAATATTGTAAAAATTATTAACAAATGCAATTGCAAATGTGTAAAGCGTAAGCGAATTCTAAACTACACACGAATACCACTAAATATATATATATATATATATAAAATCCACACAGATATTGCATATTGTAAAGCAAATATGTAATACCTATTAATTTAATAATTTAACTCAATTATAACATTTTGCAATAAAGTTGAAAATGACAAAATCTATTTATTTAATGATGATAAGTTGGAGTTCTGCAGAAGTCTTATTTTTTTCTTAAAGCAGTTGTACATTAAAAGGCGAGCAAATAGAGTTATTTATTAGATAAGGAACTTTAGCTTTTGGTTGCCCTTTAGCTGGCTTGAACTAACACAGAAAATTAAATTGTTTATTAGGTACAGGTTATGAGGATTAAAGATTAGCTTAGGCTGATTTGAATATGAAGCGCCTTCGATGCCAATTTGACAACACGATTTAGGTTTCAATTTGAATTTGTAGCCACAACCTCAATTTACTCTGTTAGCACTTTATAAGTTGCTGCTTACGTGTTCCGTACGTCAATCAAATCGGCTATTGATAAACTGCCACTAATGATAAGCAACGCCCTGCTGGCTATCTATATAGATTTGTTGTTTTTTGTTTCGCAGAAATTGAATGGAAAACGGAGAAAAACACAATAAGACAAACTGCGGCGATATGCGACTGATAAGCCAAGCCAGTGTGTGTGTGTGTTTGCATATGGTGGTACTCAACACAGACACACACATGCATGCGCATACGTGCGGAGCGAAATGGGAACTTAAAATCGGCCGTTAATTTGTATATTTAGCGGTCGGCGCATTAGTTTGCCATTGTGACATAAGCAGCTGAAAAAGAAAAAAAAAGTCTTGCTAAACTCTTTAATGATGTGTCAAATAATTATTTGACCCAAGCAAGAGATACATAATTACAAGTGAATATGACGCTATCAATATTTGTATAAATATATATATATATGTGCATATATATATATAAATATATGTATGTGTTTATGCACTCAAGGCCTTTAGCTCTCTTTGTGGCTATGACTCAGACTCGGTCACTCACGTAATGCGTTTGCCTCTCTTTTGGGGGTCTCTGATTTTTCGATGCGTGTTGCATTTTTTTCTTGCCACAAACCTGAATGTGCTGAATATTGTTATTTATTAAACCTTCGGTGTGCATTCAGTTTTCAATTTAAATTCATTTCGGGGCGTTTCTGCGCTTGCGCACAGGAAACTCAGTTTTGGTTATCATGTGTAATTAAAATCCGTAGAAGAAGCGCTTCTCCGCATATCGAAATTCACAGCTACAAGTTTGGCAATGCCAATTTCCTCAACTGGCTCTATTTTGGCAAACTCGTTTCACATTCTTTGCATAATGAACTTATTTAAATTTTAACTGCTAGGCCAAGACTTTAGTAGATTTGGTCTATAAGTTTTGCTTCCTTTCCATCGTGAGGTAAACTTATTATGAACTTCCTGCAAGCCAATCCACTTCCTTTTTGTATAATTGAAATATCAAAAGCAGTTAAATATTTTAGTACTAATTTCCATATATATTAACATGTTCTTTAATACAGGAAATGTTCTTGCTCAATTATTTTTAAGGGTTTGCAAATGTCGTTATTTCTTTGTATTTTAATGTACAACTGCAGCGAAATAAAGTTTACTTACAGAATTGCCAAAATGTTTAAATGGTTAATACAATAAATATAAATTATAATACAATTTATAAATATTAACAAATAATATAATAAATGATATTAGTTCTAAGCTCCCAGACAAATTGAGTACATTCCCAAGTTAAGGATAGCTTAAGACACATCAAATTAGCACAAGAATTACCAGCCACCAAATTGCTAAAATAAAATAGAAAATTACACTAAATAAATAAAAAACTAACAAAACAAAAATCGTTGTTTATTACTAACAAAAAAGCCTCATTCAGGAAATTAAATCAATTCAATTGTTAATACTAAAAATCCTTGTATGAAAATATGACATCAACTTTAACTCATTTTTTATGTTTCCTGTGTATATTGAAAACGATGACGATTGTAAAATATTGTACAAAAATCAACAAATGAAATCACAAATATATATGTGTGTAACTATATATAAATGAAAGGTTGCCCGTAAATTGGCCATGGTTGAAGCTGATTTGGAGCGTGCCGAAGAACGTGCCGAGCAGGGTGAAAAGTACGTTTAAAAATTCAATTTAATTTCAGTTAGTTAAATGTTGTTGCGCCAAAAGCTTAAGAATTTTTGTGCCTAAAATATTGAAAAAACCAATGCAAATGTGGCCATAGTTATGTAAGTTTGTTTTTCTGCAGCGCTCTTAACTAACAGGTGCCCACCGCCCCCCTCGTTCAGTGTTTAAAGCCCAACGCAACCTAACCCAACATTTTTTCTTGTTTAAAGTGCATTTTTGCATAGATTTCGTTTATTATTTTGATTTGTTTTATTTACGTTAGCTAGCTAGCTTTGCATATATTTCTCAAATTGGTAAAAAATGTGAATATATTAAAAATAAATTAATTTGAATGTGTGTGTGTTAGTGTTGTTAACGCGCATGTTTTCTAGTTTAGAAATAAATCACATCATGCTCTTCTTTCACGTGTGCACAAAATTATTCACATTTTTTGCCAACTGCAAACAAGAATCAATTCATAAATCTTTAACTAATGATAAAAAATAAATTTTTTTATGTGCTCCATGCCTAATCCAAAAAAAATAAATGCGAATCCTGCTGCCGTGTTTGTTGCTATGCGTGTGCTCATTAATATCCTGCCTGCCTGTTAATCTCCTGCCCGCCCGACCGCTCGCTCAACGTGTCTGGTAATGCCTAATCCAAAAGGTCGCCAGAAAATTAGTGCTCATGGAACAGGATCTGGAGCGTTCCGAGGAAAAAGTTGAGCTTAGCGAAAGGTTTGTTTTGCTTTTGTGTCTCTGTTCAAATACTAACTGCACATGTGTTAAATGAAACGAAAATTTACGCCATTCAAAACGCCAGATCAAGTTGACAATTTGTTTATCTATAATTTGCATAGTTTACAATTATAAAAATAAATTGTCCGGAGGCGATCGCCAAATTTTAACTGCTGATTAAATAATACCATAGACAAAAAAAAGTGAAATCGTCTGAAGTTGTATCAGTGAAATGTTGTCGCTACAACAGTAATATTACTATTTTTTTTTTCTTTTATTCCAAAATTTGCCAAACCTTCATCTCTTTTGCCCAGTCATGATTTACTTTTTTCGTTTTATTATTATTATTTTTACTTTATGTCGCCTCCAGACCAAAAAATTTTTGAAAGTGAAGTATTACCGTTTTTTTTTTCTTTCATTTTGTCTCTTCATTGTTTCTGGCGTTGGCGAAATAAAAAAAAAATTGACCACAAAATGTCATTTAACTGCCGCATGAGAAGAGTTTTTTTTTTGTTTTCATACCGAAAAAAAAAACAAAAATGTGTGCAAAATACCAAAATCTAATGTGTTTTGTTTTTGTTTGCTATAGCAAAATTGTGGAGCTTGAGGAGGAGCTGCGCGTTGTTGGCAACAACTTGAAGTCCCTGGAGGTCTCTGAGGAGAAGGTCAGTATGAAATGTTACGATTCAAGATGCAAGACCATGATACACTTTGTGCCCACGCACAAATTTATCATCAACAACATACTCTGATCAATCATTAAAATATATATTTTGTATTATCTACTCTACATTACAACAAATTTAAATATGTATTCCCCACAACCCCGTAACTATCGACAAATCCCATAAACAACAACAACAACAATAAATAGGCCAACCAACGTGAGGAAGAGTACAAGAACCAAATCAAGACCCTGAACACACGTCTAAAGGAGGTAGATACAATAAAAAAAATATTTACAAATAATACTGAAGCAATTTGCGAAAGGAGTTTCCCAGCTCAGTGTGTGGATATGCAATCAAAACCAACTAGCGATATTTCTGTTACAAAATCTGTTTTTTTTTTTTTTATAAATTGTTGTTGTTTATGTTTTTTCTATCTGATTTGAGCGCACAGGACCGCTCAAAGGCTTTGAAAAGCCACTGTACAACACTGGCTATTATAAAATGTCTACCGACAGTGCAACTTGTACATGCCCTTAATACATGTTTATTATGATTTGTTTACTAATTGTTATTATATTTTCTGTTTTATTTTCATATTTTGTTAACCCGCTCCGCTTTAACGTTGCTGCAAAAATAATTTATTTTTCCTACATTATCATATTATTATGATATTTGTAATTAAAATAATTTTTGCACACTGGATGTTTGTCAACACACTCAAACGGCTTAAATCTGCTCCTCCTACTCCCTGCTACGCCTCAAACTCTGCATGCATCAATAATTTGCTTAACAATTTGCAATTTATGTTTTGTTAACCCAAAAAAAATAAATACCCCAATATATTCCCCACCAATGACCAACGACCACAAAATAAATAACGAAATAGGCTACACAAAAAGAGGAAACCTTAGATACGCAAATCAAGGTTTTGGATCATTCCTTGAAAGAGGTATATGCCACGTTGTATACTATAGAATTATATATTTATAAATATTTGTAAGCGGTTTATCTTAATATTTGTGGTCTCTGGTGTTGGTAAATGCATTAATTAAAATTCATTTAATTTATTATTGAAGAAAAAAGAAACTAAAACGAAGAAAAAGAAAATATTAAATTGCACAAATCGTTATTCTCAATTTTAAATTAACTGTACATAGTCGTCAAGACACATTCTTAATTCGACATACAACATTTGATATTTTCTTTTTAAACAAACAAACTAAAATACAAAAAAAAAAACGCAATGGCCAAAAACGTGTTGGAAAAAATACAACAAATATGCAAACAAAGCCTAATTAGAATATGTATATCAATAACGTGCATCATGGCAAGTATTTCCCTATAGGACGTGTGTGTGTACATTACTTGAAAATTGAAAAAAACGTTTTGTGCATTGATTGCAAAGAAAATGAACCAACTGAAAAGCTGACGTTTTGCAACACTATTCCGGCATTCGAACCTGCTGCTTTTGTCTAGTGGCAATTCTATCCAAAAATTAATTGTGATAATGCAATCGACTTGATAAATAATAAATTAATTATTCTATTCGGTAGATATTTTATAGTCAAAGCACATACACACATTACACACACACACACAGAACCACAGACACCGACACACACGCACGCACGCACGCACACGTACACGCACTCCAACATAATGATGATGTATGTCCTAAGCACTGTTATTGATATACCAAACATTTGTTGTATATTTCTCGACGTCTAGGCACGCGAAAATCAGAAAATTGTCGAACAGGAGCTCATACAGTTCAAATTAAATGTAGAAACTGTAAGTCGCTGCAGCACAGAGTACTTAGTACGTTTTTTTTTTCATGTTAGATTACAATTGTGCTGATGTTAAAATAAAAACCAAAGAATTTTAACAGCATTTCCGAATTGGCTCCATTTTCAATTTATTTATATTTTGTCTTTTATGCAGTGACTGCGTAGCGCCGTACAGCAATTGTTGTAGTTATTTATCTATATATCTACACTCCCGTAATATTATTTAATTTGTCTAATTTAGGTTTTGTCTAAACCAAACTACCCTGAATACATATAAAAAGTGTCTACAAATTTTGTAAGAATATTGAATAAGTGGCCCAAATTATGTTTGATTTTAATTGTTATGCTGTTTATTGAATGTTTTTTAATTACAATTATTTATTATATCATACAACCATTATGTGAAACACTTATTTTAATCTACATTTACTAATGTTCATTTATCATATAAACTAAATACTTACTGCTGGTTTTGGTAGCAAATTTTGGGAAGCTTCTTTTTATTTTTTTTTTTAAACCTAATGTAATATTTGAAATTCTGTTGGAACGTTAAAAGAACAGTTTCATTTGCGTGTTACAACAGAATTTGAAAGTTAGCCACCATGAACAATGGGCATCTATGTCAACAGTTTGTGAAAGAAATCGTATTGTTCATGGTTGCTATTTGTAGACTTTATTTAAATTTGTAATAACATATTTACTAAAATATAAATTTTTAACTTTCTATTTACCAACGCATAAAGGCTGAGGCACGCGCTGAATTCGCTGAGCGTTCCGTTCAGAAATTGCAGAAGGAAGTCGACAGGCTCGAAGGTATGTCTGTTAAAGATTATTTTCTAATATCATTGAGACTTTAAGTCAACTAGAAAAGCGATATAACTAAACAAATTTATACAAACTTATTTATAATATTTACATTGTCGCAGTATTTTAATGAGTACCAATATAAAAGTTGTAGATATTTGAGCAATTTTATTTTGTAGCACTTTTTTATTACACATTATTATAAGTAGGTGCAAAATTAGTTTCCTTATTCCAAACCGTTGTTCCTTATGTTAGTGAAGATTTATATTACTTTTTATTTTATTTTATTTTTACCCCCATTAATATATATTTTTTGTATGTTTATTTTTTCATATGAAATTGTTTCGTTGTTGTGCCTAACCGAAAAACAAAAAACCAAACAAACAATTTTCAACTTGTGTGCTGCTTTATACGCTCCCCGCCTGCGATCCGCCAACGCCCTAATGTTTATTGTTATTATTATTTAAATCGCTGATGCATGCAACGTGTTGCCGTTATATATTTTTGTAATTGCTTAAACAAAACAATGATACACACACGCAGACGACTTGGTGAACGAACGCGCTAAGAACAAACTGCTGCAGGAGGAAATGGAATCCACTTTACATGACATACAAAACATGTAAAAACAATAATTTGCTTATGTAAATTAACTAAACTGCCTGCTTTGACGTCAATACAGAAAACTGGCGCTTTCCATATTATAATAATAGAAACACACACACAAACACATACACAGTATCTCACACATACACACGCACACATTATGAGACACACAGGACAACGCCAAGTGTCTTCCATACAGATAAAAACGAGTGAACGCCAATTTTGATAAACTCTAAATGAAATGAAAACGTTAATTATTAAGCGGTAAACTCAATGAAAAGCAGTCGAGAAAGTAAAAACTATTACGATAAAAAAAGAAACAAAAAAGACAAAACAAAACGTTCCCTGTAGCAAGCGCATTCCAAATTTACACAACTATGCATTCTAATTGAAAATGTATCTGCATATATTCATATTTTCAAGCAGTGCAAGCCGTCGATTGAGCGCTGTCCGCGTTGGACTGTGAATGGCATGCGCTTGATCGATGTTATATGAAATGGCAATCAAAACGATAAAAAAAATATAAATGGCGGCACTTTTAAAACTCGATGCTTTACAATACTGTTGCAATATTTTGTTTTAACTTTTTCTTTCATTTTGCTTTTGCTACCTTTATTTTGTTTTGATATTGATTGAAGTATAATTATATTAGAGAAAACAACAACTTGCAAATTAGTTCTATGTATAATTATTTATACATGCGTATGTAAAGTAAAAAAAGAAAGGAAAGATCCTGTTTGTATTTTTGTCGCCAGCTAAACTTACTGTATTAATTATGCTAATATTTACATTGTTTATACAATTTAAACAAATCGTGGTTGCAAAACCTTGTGTAATATTTGCTTACTTATAAGTTGCCACGCCTTTATATTTAGACACAAATTCAAAGCAAATACATAAACAAATAATAATAATAAAAAAAACAATCCAAAATGACACGCACACAGCGCACATCATTCAAATTTCAAGCATTCATAACTAGACCGTTATTAACACCTTTTCTACTATATACAATTTTCAAATTAAAAAAAATAATAATATCTAATGACTTTATTACGCTATCTGGCTGAAAATGTGTTCTTGCCCCAGAGAGAGCAAGCTAAAAAAAAAGATGATGAACCTAACATAAAATGGCATTCAAATGAAATGAAAAACAATTGATTTATTTACGATTTACATAAATTAATTATTTATATTTTTAATATATTACATACTATACAATACCATGCTGCTGCAATTGCACAAATAAAGTATTTTTCAAGAACAACATATTTTTCTAAAAACAAAAGCAGACAAACATAAACATGACATTTTCGTACCGCAAATTTGTTTCGTCGTACTCTTTGCCCAAGGACTTTGAGTGTTGTCGATGTTATTGTTGTGAACATCCATCGTGTACCACAATTGGACTCCTCAGTTAACTAGCCATAACAAGCGCTGCCAATATTTGCACTAATCCTAATTTTTTACTTTTAATACAACTGACTAACCCCAACTGAACCACAAACTAAACGACCAACCAGACGAGATGATCAACGAGAAAGAGCATTATGCCATGATTAACGATAGCTTGGACTTTACGTTTGTGGAACTAATGGGCATGCCGCCGTTCTACAACGATCGCTACCCCAAGCCGCCTACACCGGAGCTAACCGAAGAGGAGATTGCCGCTAGAGAGGCACAGATACAGGCGAAGATCGCTACCGAAGCCGCAAAACTGGCAGCCGAAGGAGAAGAGCTTGCTGCCGATGGTGAGGCGGGTGCTCCCCCAGCGATTGATGGGGATGCTGTTGCTGCAGAAGCTGTGGAAGTTGCTCCCGCTGAACCGGTCAAAGAACCCACACCACCACCACCGCCACCATTTGACTATAATATTGATCTGCCGCCCGAAGGCGCTGAAGTGCCATATGTGAAGAACTTCGAAGCGGGTGATGCTCCGCCAGCAGCTGATGTGCCTGCTGAGGGTGCTCCAGTTTCTGAGGGAGCTCCAGTTACTGAGGGAGCTCAAGCTGCTGAGGGAGCTCCAGCTGCTGAGGGAGCTCCAGCTGCTGAGGGAGCTCCTGCTGCTGAGGGAGCTCCTGCTGAACCAGTTGCACCCGAAGCAGCTGTTTCTGCCCCCGCTGGTGAAGCACCGCCAGCTTAAATCGTTAAAATATTGTTTCACTTGATTGAAATTGGATTGCTGTTGCAAACGATCTCGTTATGGCTAAAATAAAAAACCAACTGATGAATGTGTTTTCCCCGTCAATCTTCACTAACTTTAACCACCCCCCCTTCATGGCTCCAACTAAACCACAATGCCAGGAAAAAAACCATTAAATTTTAGTTCTTTTAGTTGCTTCTTTGCTTCCTTTTCACGCTTTCTCTATCTCCACACCTCTCTCTCTCTCGCTCTCTCTCGCTCGCTCCCGACTGCTTGTTATGCTTTCACATTTTACCAAACAACAACCAACTGTAGACGATCTAATCGTTGAAAAAGAACGCTTCTGCCTCATCAGCGACAGTCTCGACGAAGCTTTCTTGGACCTCATCAAGGGCCTCGAGCCTTTCTGGTCGGTGCGCAATCCCAAGCCACCCACACCCAAATTACCAACACCAACGCCCGAAGAATTGGCTGCCATGGAGGAGGCCAGGGCCGCAGCGGAAGCGGCCGCCGCAGCACTTGCCGAGGCTGAGGGTGCCGAGGGTGAAGTTGTTATATCGGAGGATGGTGTACCAGTGGTAGTGCCGAAGGCACCAAAGGAACCAACGCCACCACCAAAGGAGCCAACTCCACCACCACCACCACCGCCGCCATTCGAGTACTCGATCGATTTGCCACCAGAGGGTGCTGAAGTGCCATTCGTCAAGAACTATGAGGCACCACCACCCGGCTCCGAGCCAGAGCCAGTGCCAGAGGGTGAAGCCGCTGCACCGCCGGCTGAAGGAGCTGCGCCACCAGCAGAGGGTGCTGCGCCCGCGTCTGACGGAGCTGCACCACCAGCTGAAGGTCCTGCACCGCCAGCTGAAGGCGCTGCACCACCAGCTGAAGGTGCTGCACCACCAGCAGAGGCAGCTGCCCCGCCAGCTGAAGGCGCAGCGCCCGCTGCAGAAGCTGCTGCTCCACCAGCAGCTGAGGCAGCCGCCGCACCCGCAGAGGCTGCTGCCTCAGCCGCCGAGGCGCCGCCAGCTTAACTCAATGATTGATAACGATAACTGCCCCTCGAAACTGACTTGATCGATCTGCTGCTCAATACACACAACTGCTGCAAAATGCTGCCCTGCTTTTATTTTTAGTTTGACGCACGTTTTAAGAACAAACAGAAACAAAAGTTTTCATTGACATTTATTAAAACTTTTTTAATTGAAGCATTGCAAAAAAAACAAGCTGCTATTTTTGGCTGCCTTTTTTTGTTGTTTGCCTGTTGCATTTTTATTTTGATTTTGAATTTAACAGCTAGCGGTGCACTGCCTTATCGACAAAATACGCTGCTGCCGCCAAGCAGTGCCACTGCTTCATTTTTTTGTTACTTTTATTTTACAAGGTAATTATATTTTTTATGTTTTCTGTCTAGGTGATGTGAGTGTCAGTTAAACATTTATTGTTTCGTATTAAGATTTCTGTTGTTTGGGAGGTTTATGTTTAGGGATTTATGTGAACTTGATTTTATTTTTATTTTTTATTAATTTTGCTATTTGTTTTCTTTACTCCTGTGTTCTTATATAATTTAACATTAAACAGACGACCTTGTGTTGGAGAAGGAGCGCTACAAGGATATTGGAGACGATCTCGATACCGCCTTTGTCGAGCTCATCCTCAAGGAATAAGCACTTCACCATTGCCCGCCCCAAAGAGCCACAGCAAAATCTATCGTCACTTATCGCACATTTATCGTTTTATCGTTGCATATTTATAGGCGTAATGTAAACGTATTTTGCTTGCAAATTTTGATTTTTGTGTGAATTCGTAGAAAAAATGTCTGTAGATTTTGTGTAAAGCTTTTATTAAATTATATGTGACAATCGCCATGTGTATTTGTTTAACTCAACAATTTTACCTATTATTTGTATTCAAACTATGCAATAAACTAAAAACTATTTAAAATGTTTGCGTTTTTCATTTGATTTAACTGCTGCATTCGTAGATGAAGTCAGCAAAGGTAAAGAGAAATACAAAACTATTGCCCAGGAATTGGAATACGCCGATCACAACAACTATTAAGCTAATGACGCCAACAATGACAGCTACACCAACAACAGCTACAAATGCAGCCTGAGATTTACAAAATGGAGTCCAATGCCTTTCGACTACCATCTACAAAGCATTCTAATTAAGCATTCCAAAACGATTCAATACATTTATTTTAATATTAATAATAAAGCAAATTTTTAGCAATTAAATATATACAAATATTCAAATTGGATGGAAGTCTGAATGAGTGCGAATTATTATTGATTGAATACAAAATTCGAAATGTATTAACATTTGAAAGTAAATCATTTTCAACTTACAATGCAAATCCAAAAAGCCTTTCATTATTTAACATTTTCGATATCTATAAAGTCCACCAGTCAATAACTTATCTTACCTTAGTATTTGCTTTATGCACAGCCAAATCTACACAAAATTTTTGTAGCTCTGAGAAAACCATAATTTTTATTAAATATCAACTTCTTTCTTTATGCTTGCATGCTAGATTGAAAATGAAAAAAAGAAATGAAAATGGCAATGGCCTTTGAATGAATATGAAAAAATATAAAAAGAGAAATATAAATATTATGTACACGCTCATAGCTTTTGTAATTCTATAATCTATATAGGAATGTGTTTATGAAAAATATCTTCATTTCACAGTTAAGCATTTATATTTTTATGATAAATAAATGGAAAAATCTTTGCAAATAAAATATATAAAAATCATTTTCTTTTTATTCATATGTGGAATATTTGGTATTCATTTCAGAAGGGTGTGCGCAAATGTTTAAATATATCTAGGTTAAATATATCCGAGCTAAAATTTCAGTAATACTGTCGATTTTGTGGCTTTTGTTGGTAATAGCTTTCAAAACTGATGTTCTGATATTTTTCACATATGGCATTAAATTTAGATTAATTAACATTATATATACAGTTAAGCTCTTTTTCGTTCACATTTTTTTCTGAATGTCAATAATTTAACAATCGATTGAATTTGAAAGAAAAAACACAGTCGGTGAAAGATATATTTACAATTGTTGTCTTTCATGCCGTTATCGAATGATATCGATTATTCAAAGAACTCTGATCGATAAGTTAACAATAATTTGATAAAGTCGGATACTTTATTTATTTTATTTCATCAAATTCAAAATGCTTTTCCAAACTCTTACTTTAGTCTAGTAAATTAATACATTGAAAATTTCTTTAAATTATTTAAGGAATTTTGCCATTCAATTAATTTAAATATAATCTAATTATAATATTGTACAAATTGTTATAATATATATTATATCAAAAATGTGGCGAATATATATTGGCAACCAAGAAAAAGCGCACGTTAAAGGAACATTTTTGAAATCAGGGTTTAAAGACACTATTCAATAATGAAATTTAGCAATTTTATTTTTGAGTCTATTTGTATATGGATTAGACACACATAGAGAGCCGGTAGTGCATCTTTTTTAATATAAACATAGGTACAAAATAAAACAATAATAATTTGAATTTCAATCAAAAATGCATGAATAACATTCTTAGAAAGTTCAAACTTTTATAAATTAATATTAGAATTTGTTTCTGTATTGTTTCGCGTCACGTAAAAAAATTATGGCAAGCAGCTTTTACTGTAAGAAAAAAAAAAAGGAAAATTGCTCAATATTTATTGAATCAAAATAGATTCTCATCTTGTTAGCCGTGTCCGTGTCGGGCTTGTTTTGTTCATTTATGAGCTATTTTTAGCCTCACTTTGGATGGATACAGATACAAAAATAACCAAAAAATATACTTATATATATATATTTCAATTAAGTAAAAAATGAAAAAAAAAACATATTTTCACGCCTTTTAGTGAGGCATATGATGAAAATGCAGTAAAAGAAAAACGGGAGCATTATCCAATAGCTACACGATTAGGTGAGAGAATTTCACGAGAGGTGTGTGTGGGTATGTGTGTGTGTGTGTTTATTTGACACACAGATGCAAGTATCCAAATGTAAAGTGGGAAATTTCGAGGGAAATTCTGATCGGCCCATGAAAAGTTGCGAAAGCACTTTTCCGTTTATTTTTTAATGGGAAATTTTACGAAATGAAAAAAATGTTTAATACTGCGTTGGTGTGTGAGTGTGTGCGAGTGTTTGAATGTATATGTATGTGCGTGTGCTTATGTAGATATCGATGTGTGCGCCTTGCGTTATTTCTTGGGCTCGCTTTCTTGGCACCGCGACTTGGTCAGCATCAGTGTTCTCGGGGTTTCGACAGCGTATAGTGTGTTTGAAACGCTAAGGTTAGTTGCGGCTGCTGCCAGGATTTTTGCATTGGGAATATTTTAAAGAAAGAAAAAACCATATAAAACATAATATATAATTTGATCAATTCTGCGTAATTAATTTGTTAATAAACTTTAAATTGTACTTGCAATATCAAAAAAAAGTTTGGTAAAATTAATCAAGTGAAAAGTGCATGCAAATTGTATCTGGCAAATGTATATTGCAAATAGCTTTCTGCATAAAAAAATTTTAATATTTGTATATAAAAAGACTTAAATTATTAAATGTGCATATGTATGTGTCTATAAATAAATTTAATTAAAAAAAAAAATAAAAATATATAAAATCGAATAAAAGTGTTACAAGAAATAAAAATAACTTTCCAAAAACCAGCAAAAAGGATCTGTAGAAAGAACATATTATGTCTCTTCTCGAATTAAAGCTCTACATATGAAATATCACGAAAAATTTATGATAACTTATGGACGTTGTGTGAAATTCACTTATAAGGAATTTTGTAACTAAATCTGACAAAAATATCCGTCCCTCTGTGTATGAGTGAAAATTTGCACACACACACACACTTGCACACTCAGACCGAAAAGCTACACATACAGATAGAGACACAAATACATATGCACATACGCACAATTCTCACACATAAACACACACACATACAATTGAAAAGCTGCTTCTCCGCAGATTTCTATTATTCTACAAAATTAACTGCAGACAGACACCTGCCTGTCGCACATAAATACACACAAAGAAACAGATACAGATACAAATACTACTCGGGAGGCAACTTTAAAGATTTTATTTTTAACTCTACTTGAAACTTAGACGAAAAAGCTTTCACTCGCACAGCTTTCGTGATCTCATGAACGATGAACGCAGTTGAACATTTGCTATTGGTAATTTATCCTTGAGTTTGTTTTTGGCTATATGTCAGAAATGTTCAAAAAATTATTAGAGAGCAGATGTTGAGAATTCGTTTTATGTCTCATGTAGATACTATATGTATAGATATTTGGGGATACCACCCACACAACATTTTTGTCTTATATACATTTTGTAAGATAATGAAGGCCATTTTTATATATAATGTAAATATTTAATAAAATATTTTAAAAACAATTCAATTGATCATTTTAGAAAGTTTGATTTTGAATATGAATGTACAAAAACGGAATAGAATTCTTTTGAAATCTTTTTTACTTTTTTTAAAAGGCATCGTGAAAACAAGTAATACTAATTAGAAACAATATTATTCAGACCGAGTCCAAAAGACTTTTTACTGTTTACTCTATTCAACATCCGGCGCTATATAATTAAAAAGCAATTTATATGTGAGATATTTAAAACTTAGGCCGCCAAGATATAACACATCTATATACAAATACAACATAAATGACTTTGCCCCACTTATTAAGATACACACACACACAGAAAACAATCGAATATATATATATATATATATATATATATATATATATATATAATATATCAGAAACGCCTACACATATTCTGACCCCAAAAAAGAAATGCGTATAGAATGAACTGAAAATTTTCAAATTGCAATCAGCGTTTATATCTATGTATGTGTGTGTGTGTGTGTGTGTGTGTGAGTGTGTTGAAACATGATGGGAATTCTAGAATTACACGATAGGCAAAAATGTCCAAAAAACGCCAGCAGCGAAATGCTTACTGGTATGTGTGGACTGGATATGCTCACATGCAAAAGTATATCAAGTTTATTTTTAAACTTTTTCAAAATCGGACAACAAATGGAGAATGAGAGAGATAGACACACACACACATATATATATATATATACACATTGGTATCTATATATATATGTATATTGACCAGATTAATAGTGGGCGTAATTTCAACGAAAATTACGTTAGATTTTATACATTTTCAGCAAACCGAAATCTGTTTACATTTGACTTTGGGCTTATATATGTATTCATATGTGTATTTATATATACATGTGTATATATGTATAAATTATATACTGAACAGATTGAAGGGCTAAAGTAAACACTTTTTTGATTGTATCAAGTGCATTTTAATGGGCTGTCAGGAAACATGTGAAAGGCAATTGAATTGTTAAGTGAATAAATGCAGAATCACTTTTAGAAGCTTAATATCATATTTTTAGACCGAAAAACTCTAGCTAAACATTAAATTATATATAATTGATAGTAATAATTATATTAGGCAAAACACTAAATATACAATTACATCGCATATCTAATTCAGATTTGTTTTATTTTGAACCTTCCTTATAGTGCCTTTTTCCAGTTATCTTCCCTCCTAAGCGAAAAACAAAAACACAAACACCATGGACGCCATCAAGAAGAAGATGCAAGCGATGAAGCTTGAGAAGGATAATGCCATTGACAAGGCAGATACCTGTGAGAACCAAGCTAAGGATGCCAACTCCCGCGCCGACAAACTTAATGAGGAGGTGCGCGATTTGGAGAAGAAGTTCGTGCAGGTTGAAATCGATTTGGTCACCGCCAAGGAACAGCTGGAGAAGGCCAACACCGAATTGGAAGAGAAGGAGAAACTGTTGACCACCACGGAATCCGAGGTAGCCACCCAGAACCGTAAGGTCCAACAGATTGAGGAGGATTTGGAGAAATCTGAGGAGCGCTCAACCACCGCACAACAGAAGCTGTTGGAGGCCACACAATCGGCCGATGAGAACAACCGTATGTGCAAAGTATTGGAGAATCGTTCCCAGCAGGATGAGGAGCGTATGGATCAGTTGACCAATCAATTGAAGGAAGCCCGCATGCTCGCTGAGGATGCCGATACCAAGTCCGATGAAGTGTCCCGCAAGCTGGCCTTCGTTGAAGATGAGCTGGAAGTGGCTGAGGATCGTGTCCGCTCCGGTGAATCCAAGATCATGGAGCTGGAGGAAGAATTGAAGGTGCATACCAATATACAAATTACCAATCAAATATATTATATATATAAACTTGACAATTGGATAGGTTGTCGGCAACTCGCTGAAATCTCTGGAAGTGTCCGAGGAGAAGGCCAACCAGCGTGTTGAGGAATTCAAGCGCGAGATGAAGACTCTGTCCGTCAAGTTGAAGGAGGCCGAGCAGCGCGCCGAGCACGCCGAGAAGCAAGTGAAGCGCCTGCAGAAGGAGGTCGACAGGCTAGAAGGTATGTCTCCTTTTCACTTACTCTATTTTACACTTGAAAAAAAAAACCTTTACACAAAATGTAAATATCGCATTGAACTCAAGTTCTTAAACTCAATGCAGCTTTCACTAATGCGTACGGTCTGTTTATATTGTATAAACAATAAATATAAATACATTGTACATAGTATGCTGATTGTTGATAATATCAAACACTGCTTTTATTAATTTGACATTTGTAATATATAATTGAAAAATAAACAACAAATGCTTTTTGCAGACCGTCTCTTCAATGAGAAAGAAAAGTACAAAGCAATCTGCGACGATTTGGACCAGACATTTGCTGAACTTACTGGATATTAAAACAAGCATAAAACCCAAATACCAAAACACACAAAAAAAAAATGCCAAACATTTCCCCACAATTATAATCACACACTTATATGCACAGATGTATTTTCCTCAGTATATCCAAAAAATAACTCGCACAGACAGTTTTATTCATTTGGCGCTATCCTTGGTGTAGATTTGCCACATTTTCACAGTCACGACTTACACTGTAAATAATTTGTTTAGCCTTCTTTACATGTGGTTGCCGTCAAAGCTTCAAACACAATTCCTTCACCTCCCAAAAAAAAAAAAAACAAGTAAATGAAAAACAATACACTGTAAAAAGATATGTCCAGGTCAAAGAAAAACAAGTTCCACTATCCATATGAAAATGCCAACTTTAGTTATTTATGCTTTCGAAACAACAGGTGATTTCCATTATGTATTTTATATCGACAAAATTATTTCTGTTTAGTGTTTTATGTGGCATGTTCGATTGTCTTGCCCACCCAGACTCAAAACAAGCCCAACTCTGTATGCCACACTCTGAATTCAACCATCTATAGTCTATATATATGCTGCATTCTGCATTTATCGGCTGATTTTCATATAATTAGATTGCAGTCCAGTTTCTGTACGATCTCGTTGACAGATGTTGAATGTTGGTTCCCCAAATCCCATCATAGCTGTCGTAGAGTTAGAAATTCACGTATTTTACCTATTTTCCAATTTCTCCCACCCAGACACCAGGGACCACAACTGTTTATTGTATAATAAAAAGTACTAAATTAATAATAATAAAATCAAAGGCTTGCGAAAACAGCGCAGAACTAATTAAAAATATTAACCTCAAAACACTTGATTTCTTACAGTGTATTATAGTCACCAGATGGTACCGTGGCTCAAAATTTCTGTTTTATGTGTTCAAAATAAATGTTGCATTACGTTATTTTCCACAGTTTTGAGAACTAGTAGTATTAACGCTCACATTTTATTCGATTCACAGACGAGCTGGGCATCAACAAGGACAGGTACAAGTCCCTGGCCGACGAGATGGACTCCACATTCGCCGAATTGGCTGGCTATTAAGCGGAGCAGCCTCTGGACCATGCGCAAGAAGAGGAACTCAACTAAATGTCAACGATTTATTATCTCAATATCATTTTTCAATCAAAAACCTATGAAAAAATCGAAGAACTACAATCAAATACCAAGAACAACATCAATTGTGTATATCTTTAAACCAAATCTATTTCTAAATAAATAAATAACAACAACAATAAGGTCTACAACATCAGCAACAACAACTAGAATGTCTGTCAGATCGATTGATTGATGTCCACAAGGACAACCAAATCTGAATTCAATAATAAATTTTTGTATTTTTAAAATCATGTTTAAAAATATTAAGAACTTGAGCAGAACAAACCAACATTTAAATTACACAAGTTTAGTGAAAGATAAAGAGATTAATATATATATATTTTTAATATATAATAGAGAGAGAGAGAGAGAGAGAGAGAGAGAAAAAAGAGAGAGCGAGAAAGTTAAACATGTATCTATGCTGTTAAGAATGATGGTTGAAAATTTGAAATTTTATAATATATTTAAAAAATCACACACAAAAAAACAAAAAAAAAAGTACAAAAAATTTATAAAAAAAAGAATTACAAAAAAATTATATGTTGATGTTTGCTTGGATGAGAAGACACTATTTATTTTCTTTGCATGAAACAAAATTAGTAATCTCTGTATACTAAATATCGTTACGTGGAGACAATCAAAAAATCAGAATTTTTCGTTAGAGTATGTCCAAAAATTCAATTTTGATTTCCATGCGAATATTGCATTGTGTTCTTCTTTTCAGAAAGGTTTGTATTAATCCAAATATAATAATGTATGATTGGTCGTGTCCTTTATGTTTAAATCAATCAATCCGATCGATTTCTATCAAACGGCGAAAATATATTATTTAAAAAGAATATCTTTTAATAATAACAACAATATTAAAACTGAAATGCTATTTTCGTAATTTCTAAGAAACGCTTGAGAAATGTTTGCCACATGCTGTGATATCTTAAAATCGCGAGCTCTTATTCAGTATTTTGGGAAAACCCCTCAAGATCAATTCAAAAACCCAAAAATTTACAAATGCGTCATCGAAGCGGATCACAGAGGCCAAACCATATGAAAGATGTGAGAAGACCTTCGTTGCAACATCGTTAACCAACGGCTAATGAGTAGTCAAAATAAGTCATAATGAAAGTCAATACTTGAATGCGTTGAATACTTTATGACAACCATCAGAAACGAATTTATTTTATTTAAGAGCACTTCTCCTCATGTGGGCAGAGAGCGAAACACGCTCCATGATTTAATGATGCTGGTTATAATACTTTTGGACCGCCCGTTTCCGAAGTCAGAAATGGTCGCCAGTATCAATTTAGCGAAAATTTAATTATATACTTTCAACTCCCCTTTCTTTATAATCTGTGCTTATGACATGTTCATCTATAGACAATATTATTAAAACTTGTCGTGATTGACACTTGAACGTCTGCACATAAATTATTTAAATAAGCTTGTTGAAACCTTTTTATAAAAGCAACAATAGTTTTGATGATCAGAAAGTTAATGATAATAAAAGGAGTTAAAGGAATATTCCAATGGGAACTTTTACCTTTATGTTTTTAAGTGCTTAAATAAGGATTTCAAATTACTTGATTCTAATTAATATTGTATATAAATAAATATCATACCAAAACGCTTTTCGACGAAGAGAAATAAAAATAATGATACAATTCGACTTCAAAGTTAGGATGTACCAGTAGCTAACTATTTAATAAAAAAAGTACGTTAATGATATATAATGAATATATATAATGAATTTGTATTTATCAATGGACTAAAGTAGACAATAAACACATTCACAATCACTTAAAAAGCAAGTCAAAAAGGCGCCGCCGACAAGCAAACACAACTCAACTCAACTCAAACCAAACCCAATGACTTACATTTGTGAAGAGTGTCGGAGAAAGTGAAATTTTGCATTTTACGCTGTTCAAAAAATCGAGCAACAACAATCACAACTGAAACCGGGCATGCGTCGACGTCGCGAAGGCATTGCCATGGTCATCATAGCCAAACACAGCTCCAATTGAGCTCCGGTCTCAGTTTGAATAACAGCGCCGACGCGACGACAACAAGAAACGGCCCAATTTGCAGAAAACGAAAGTGTTTATTTGTAGCCTGAGTTTGTGTGGGGAATTTTTAAAGAGAGTGGATAGTGCAAGTAGGCATTACATGTCGCCATGTCACCGGCTGCTAAGAAAATAAATATAATAAAGTGTCGTCATGTCCACGTCTTTATGTTGATGTTGTTTATAAGTCTGGGCCCTTGCCCTGGATTATGCAATGCGGAGAGTGAAACTATGCAAAAATACGCAAATGAATCATTGACGGCACCAAATTGGTCACAATTTCTCGAAGATTATGTTGTAAGGTGTGTGTGTGTGGTTGTATGTGGGTGTGTTTAAATTGTTGCCTAAATGGATTAGTTAATTTACAGTCAAAGCAGCAGCCAGCGCATGTCCAAGGATCTGGCCTATATGGATGGTGGAATGAACGGACCCCTCACTTACCATTCTTCGGCTTACAAGCGGCCCGGCAACAATATTTACATTACGCGTCGCATTGGCGAGGCTGTGGAGTTGGAGCCACATTTGCGTACGCCAGTGGAAAGCCAAGGCCCCATGGTTAATCCTCAGTTCCGGCCCATGACAAACCAAATGTTGCACCAACAGCAACAACAACATCAGCAACATCAGCAACAGCAACAGCAACAGCAGCAGCAACAGCAACAATCGCAGCAACAACAACGCCAACAACCCGGTTTCTTTCAACAGCTTTTCGGTATTGGTGGGTCTGGTGGCGGTGGCGGTGGCAGTTCCAGCAATGCTCCACAAGCGCACTTGAGACCAGTGCAGACAAACTCACAACAGCAACATTTGGGCCAACAGTCACATGGCAATCCACCAAATACATTTCGAGCCGTCTCTGAAAACGATTTGTATCTTCTGGGCGCCATTGAAAAGCTTGTCTATCGTGTTGGTAAGAAAATATCAAACTATGTTAACAAGTTTTGAATATATTTTTTAAAAAATAGTATTCAATGGTTTTTCTATATCAATTTTATTGAACACCATTAAAAAGAAGAAGATTTACGAATGAATATTCCTATTTTTTGATATATTTAGATTAAATAACAGTCAGAGTTATTTTAGATGATGCTGAGTTTGGTGTATTTTTGACATGAAACTTATATTTTTAATAAAATTTACTTTCACTACTCTAGATTATCTGGAAAGCCGCGTTCGACGAACGGAACAGTTAATCTACCATCTGATGGCTGGTAACAATCAGAAAGAAGTGCGAGACCCTTGTCCAACGAACTTTACGCGGATTAGTGACAATTGCTACTATATCAATAGCCAGCAGCAGGTGAACTGGAAGACAGCGAATACCGCTTGCAAGGGTCTCTCTGGGCACCTGGCTGAATTCGAGAAGGTGTCCGAGAATGAGGAGATAATGGCATATTTGCTAAATCAGCCGGCACATCGGGGACGCGACTTTTGGCTGGGTGGTCTCAACCCGGGTTTGTTGTGGATTTGGTCGAATTCCGCCAAGCCCGTCAATCCGAATACAAACCTCACGTCCATAGCTATGTCACAGAAGGGCGAAAACTCAACAGCCACCAATCTGGTGGAGAGCAGCGAAGAATCTGCCGAGGACAACGATATACTCAACAATACAGTGCAGATTGAGGGCAAGGGACGCTGCCTGCGTCTCAGTTATAATTCGGGGAAGCACAGCTATATGTACTATGGGCAGGAGTGCACATCCAGGCACTATTACATCTGTGAATACGAGGACAAGACTCTGGACAATAAGATACAGAAGATCGCGCGCAACTTGAAGCTGTTTGAGTAAAGCACATTGCGAACAAGTATACAGAATATATTCGTTATGAGTTTAGATCCAATAACACTATGTCATTAAAATAAAATATAGCCCAAAACGGACATTATATTATTATACAGCTAAGAATGTGCTATGATTTCTGAGTCTATAGTGCAAATTAGATTCAGATGATCAACACAGGGCAGACCTATTTTAAATTAGTTTAACTTTAGAAATAATAAACATTTCGCATTTAATTTTCAATGAATTTCTTGTGTTTAACATAACATATTTTGTAATATTTATACATTTAAAAATAAAATAATTTATAACACATGTTGTTAAAAAAAGGATACAGTTGCAATTTAAGGAAACTTTGTCGTTTTTGTTTTTTGCTTAGCAAAGCTTAAGCGAATAATTCGAATACAAAATTAAAATTTCTGGCTGTGCCGAATGATCAACTTAACAATAAACCAAAATTAAATTTGTGCATGCTATAAGCAAAATTGTATACACAGAGCTGAGAGATCTTCGCTAGCAGCAGAAATGACTTAAAGTCGCATTTAGTCGGGATACAAGTAGTCCTGCAATATGTTTTGGAAAGCTATTTTAATTTTTCCTCTATCGCGTCCATTCAACTTCTGTATGTCGGGCAGGAGGCTCATGAGAAACATGGCATCCGAATCTGTCTTACAGTCGCACAGTTCCACAGCACCCGCGGTTGCCACAGTTCCGGATGAGTTGTTCACCTCTGTTCGCTGCGTGGCCGTCGCTTGATGATGCGCGTGCGAGTGTGAGTGCGGTATATGGACATGACGTTGACTCAGATAGGCGCTGCTGGGCGTCGGTGCAGATACTGCTCCAGTGGATGGTGCTGGCAATTCCGCATCGGATGTGGACGCCACACCGATGCCGGCAACGGAAGCACAAGTGTGCGTTGTAGTGCTCACCATATCAACGGGCTTGCTGCTAAAAGTCGGACGCACAAATGAAATGTTTGGGTGCGTTTGCATATTAGCAGCGCCAACAGCAGCCGCCGTTGCAGCGACAGCAGCAGCTGCAGCGCCTCCTTGCAACTCCTGTGAGCGTGAGCGCTGAGCACGCGCCTCGTCTTGGTACGAGCGCAACTGCAGCCGATTCACGTGCTGTAGTCGGCTGCTGCTGCTGCCACTGGTTGCATGCTGTTGATAATTCTGTGCATAGCGTTTCTCTAGCGGCAGCAGTGAAGAGCAGTTGGATGTGGAACTGGGAGCAGCCGTATCGTAAGTTAACGCACGCATTTCATGATCATCATCATCGTGATGCTGGTGATGTTGATTCACATGCTGCTCGGGCTCTGCTTCGGTTTCAGGCTCGTAATCATCAACGGGCTCCTCACATTCCGATTTGATGTCATTTTGGAAACGAGCACGATGCTCCTCATCGATAATCTCATCCAGTTCCGAGTTGTTGTGATCGTGTTCATCGAAGTAGTCCAAGTAGTTGTCCAGCTGTTGCTGTTGTGGGGATTGCACCGCACTGCTGGCATTTACTTGGCCTGTATTATTGTTCCCATTGGTGCTGCTACCTGCTGGACAAGTGTTAACTGCGCGTTCCCGCTGAATGCGACTGGACAGACTGCTTAGATGCGCTAGGGCGTCTTGCACCTGAGTGTCCAGCGATTTGGGTTGTTGATGCTTTTTGCGCAAATATGGATGCAGGAAGAACATGCGATCAAAGTATGACCAGCAGGGCGGAACTTTCTCCTCCAAATAGTTGGTATATTCCCGTCGAAATGAAATGCGTAAATTAGTCCATTTGGCCAAACTGGCACCAGGGTTCTTCTCCAGCTTCAAGTCCACCTCACGCCAAAAGTTCTCCACGTATGGTCGGCAAAAGTAGTATTTGTGTCGTGGATTGTAGATAGCTTCATCACGTTGCACAATATCGATCAGCTTGAAGACTTCTTCGGTGAGCCAACGGGAGGAGCTCGCCGCACTGGCTGCACATGTGTTTGTGGACACAAATTGATTGGAACTGTAATCACTTGCCATTTCGGAACAGAAGCAATGACGGTCTGCAGCCTACATTTAGTATATTCCTACTTTTCTCAAGTTTTATTGCAGTTTTTATCGCAAAACATTTTATTGTTTTTACAGTTTAGAGTGAATGGCAAATCAGCTGCTTTTTGCCAATTGAACGACTATCGTACATTATATTTTTAGTATTTTATCGACAGACCAAACTATCGTTAAATTCTGGATAAAATATACTCGGTAATTAGCTAACCACCAGAGTTGCATTCGCTTAACAACCATATTATTTATATACATCGATATCGATATTACTCAATGTGTATGTAGTGCGAGTGTTTTCGTTTTCTTTACCCGTATTTGTTATTAAATTAAAAAGAGCTGCCGCTGAAGTAGACCACAAATTCAATTGTACACATTCAAGCACACAATTTCGGTGTCATAAACATTTGTATATTGCTGTACTTGCTTGGCACATGGCACTTTTAGCTAAGGTGACAGCAACACAAAAAAAAAAAATTCCAAAAAAAAAGCAGACATTCTGCGCCGCCTCAGAGTCTCACACACTTTTGTTTATATACGAAACTAATCTTGCAGAATATTGATATAGCCGACATAGAAGTTTCATGCATTGCCCGTTGCCGGCATTAGAGATATGGCAGTCAAGGTGCAGTTTGAAATTGGTCACACATCAAAGCTGCGCAGCAAGAAACATCCGCAGGCCTTCACCCACGACTGGGAGATATATGTGCAGGGTGTGAACAAGGCGGACATAAGTGCATTTGTGGACAAGGTTGTCTTCATTCTGCACGAATCCTTTCCCAAGCCAAAGCGTGGTAAAAATTTGAACTTTATAAGTGTTATTATTTTGCCCGCCAAAACTATTGATTTATTCTTTATTTCAGTTATCAAAGATCCACCTTATGCCATACAGGAGTCGGGTTATGCCGGCTTTATATTGCCCGTCGAAATATTTTTTCGCAATAGGGACGAGCCAAAGCGTATCATGTATCAATATGACCTGGATCTGCAGCAGACGGGACCGCCGCGACATCGCGTCGAAGTTAAAACGCATGTTTTTGAGGCGCCATCGGAGGAGTTTCGTGCCAGGCTGATGCGTGGCGGCGGAGTGCCGGTTTTTGGCGGTAACATCACATCCGCCGGCAGTCTCAACCGCACGGCGTCACCCAGTGTCGGTGAAGGATCAGGCTCAGAGTTGAACCTTGTCAAGGCAAAGGGTGGTGGCGGTAGCATGGTAATTGAAGGCGTTTCTGGCTCTAGCAAAAAACACAAATCTCGCACTGAAGATGGGGGCAAGGTTACTGCCTTCGCGCTTTTTGGACCGCCGATTTTACCGGCTGGAACTGCGCCCAAGAGCTCCCCCGATGGGAAGGCACAAGTAGGCTCGAGTAGCGCCAAGAGAGGTGGCTCTCATGATGCTAAAGAGAAGTCGACCAAGGAGCGTGATAAATCCAACAGTTCAGACAAGCCGCGAGAAAAGGACAAAAAGGATCGACATGCACGGGATAAGGAGCGCAAGTCTGGCAAATCCGGCGAGAGCAGCAGCAGCAGTAGGCATGACAAAGACAAAGACAAAGACAAGGAAAAGTCCAAAAAGGATAAAACTCGAGACAAAGAGCGCGAACGTGAACAGAGCAGCAGCAGCAGCGCAGTAACAGCAGCCGCGACGGCACTGGTGCGACGTACAGTAAGTCCCAAGGCGGGCAGCAGATCTAACCTCGCCGAAATGAGTCCCAAGAAGCAAACCGACAGCGCCGCTGCTACGCCTAATTCTCGTTCCAAAGAACGTGAGGAACACAGGTCAACAAGCAAGTCCGAATCAAAGGACAAGGAGCGCAGCTCGAACAAAAAATCGAAAAAAGACAAAAAGGACAAGGAGCGGGAACGGGAGCGTGAAAAGCAACGTGAGGAACGCGAAAAGGATAAGCGCTCCTTGAAGGATGAGCGGGGACATAGCGACAGTCCGGCCACCACCAGCAGTCAGTCACAACAATCGCTTTCGTCGCAATCTCAATCCAACTACGATACACTCAAGGCAACCGGAAAGGGTACGCCCAATTCGCTCGGCAGCAGCGCTAGCGCCAGTAGTTTGACCTCCAGCAGCAGCAAGCAGCGTGTCCACGATAAGGAGGAGCTGACCGCACAAGCGAACCAAACAACCGCAAAGAACAGCGAGAAGGTCGCGGAAGCAAAAAGCGACAAGGCAACGAGCAGCAGCAATGGGAACAGTGCCTCGGACAAGAAATCGCACAAGCACAAGAAAAAAGAAAAAAGCAAAGATAAGGACAAAGATAAAGATAAGGACAAAGAGCGCAGCGATCGTGACAAAGACAAGGAAAAAGAACGCGACAAGGACAAGTCCAAGGAACGCGAAAGGGAAAAGTCGCAACAACAGCAACAACAGATGCCGTCTGCAACTGAGAAACCCACTGCAACATTAGCAATAGCAACAATTGGAGCAGCAGTCGGAGTCCCTGAATCCTCACCCAAAACTGAATTGAGCAGCCAACAGGTTGAGGCAAATACAGATAAAACTTTAGCCGTGCTTAGCAAGAAGGAGAAGCACAAAAAATCCAAGGAGAAAACCGCCAGCAAAGAGGATAAGCGACAACGCGATACGGATTCAAAACACAGCAATAAACAGCAATCCACAACTCCAGCAAGTGGAACGTCCCAGGCGCCTAGCAAGGTGGCTAGCAATTTAGATTTAAGCGACATGGATTCCGCACAATCAGCACCAGACTTGGCGGCCACCAATGCGCTGGCAGCAGCCACTGCGGCAACACTGCAGCATTCAGATAGCTCTAATAGCAGCTTTCCGGATCTTCCGGCGAAGAGCAGCCAACAGAAGAGCGCACAAGCTGCAAAGAACACACTGAACAGTAGTTCAAAGGATTCAAAAGCTGCTGATTTAGCTGGTAAGGAACACAAAATTAAGTCCAAGGCAGGCGATAAGCTAGAGAAGCCGGAGAAGCTGGGCAAATCACCAGAGACCAAGACAGAGAAGCTGGACAAGTCCGAGCTTAAAGAGGAAAAGAAACGGAATCGACGCAACTCGCAGAATAGCAATAGCGGCAGCACAACCACCACGGCAACCACCTTCATTGAGCCCGCACTGAAAACCACAAAGAAGGAACTAACGGGCAAAACGACGAGAGAGAAATCCAAGTCGCCCTCCCTGCGACAGACAAGTGCTGTGGCGGCTGTAGCCGCGGCGTCCAACCACAGCAATGTCTCCTCGCCGAGTAGCCATAACAACCACAACAACACATTGAATAACAATAATAGTAATAGCAATAATAGCGGCCATTCGCCCGCCGATCCAACGCTGAGTGGTGGTGGTGGCGTCGGCGGCGGCAACAATACGCCTTTGCCCACAGAATACCTGACCGAACTGCAGGAGCTGCATCATAAAATAATGACGCTGCAGGACAATGAGGAGCTGCAGCAGGTTGTCGAGATGATTGCAGCCACCGGCTGTTATGAGATCACGCACAAAACATTTGACTTTGATCTGTGCAAATTGGATCGTGTCACCGTGCAGCGACTTCAGGAGTTCCTTGCGACATCGGTGTCGTGACCCAAAATGCCAACGGGCACAGCGGCAACAGCGGCCTATAGCTAAGTGGGTTGCCCTAGGCCAACTCTCACTCATGCACATAACCAAATAATCATTACACATACAATTAGTTTAAACATTTGCAAATGCAATGCGAAAATTCATCGATTACACAACCCAAGTTGTATTGGCTTCGTGTACTCGTTTTACGTGTTGCACGGCCATTTGTCCGGTTAATTTAACATTTCTGTAAGAAGAATGAACCGAAAGCCGTAAAGTATGCGATACTTTTCACACATATTTACTCAGCGGCCACCCTGTGCAAGGCTATCTTTTAGATACTATTCATAACAGGTAAATTAAAAATCAGCTAATTTAGTTAACTTTTGATTTGCGCAATTATTTTTTTTTTTTTTATATATATTCGTGATCTGTTTCTGTCCTACAATATATTTATTAGTTTCCTATTTGTTTGTAACATTTGATGCTAATTTCTAATAAATATTTATTAATTTCTTTTTGGTATTTTTCTACAAATAAATCACAACTTTCGTTTTTATTTTATACGTTTTACTTTGCTCCCATTTCATTATAAGTTTCTAACAGTGCATTACTAACAAAAAAACATTATCTTTTATAACAGAAATGTTGAGAAAGCTCAATCCATAGAATTCAATCCAAAGTTAAGATTCGTACTGTGTGCGAAATATTATAGTTACTTATATACACATAAGTATATTTTTAAAACATAACAGTTAAACTTATACATCTTAAAAAATATATATATATATATATAAATTTATATTTATATACACAGCACATGCAATAAAAATACATTTTAGCAGATCAGCGGATCAGAACAATTAAAGTGCCATTCGAAATATTGAAAATAACTCAATAACAGTTTAAATATGGTTAACAAGTTTGTGGAGAATACTAAATACCTGCCTGTTAAGATATAAATTCGGGCGAGTGCATCAGAGCCAATTAAAAAAACATAAATTGGCTATGCAGTTGGTTTTTGAGAAAATATTTTTCATACTTAGTAATATTACTACACCAATATATGTTTATAGCAATTCTGTGCGGTTACGAATTTATGCAGGGAGTTATACTACAGAGATAATTTATCTATAATTATTGTAGAAAGTTTGAGCATAGTTAATGCGAATATACAATACAAACACACATACAACTTACAAATAAAGAAATATCTTATGAAATCACAAAAACAAATTCCGCATACTATCTAAAATTATAAATATTTAACAAATCGTTATAATATTCAGTTTTTTAATATTCGAAGAAGTAGAAGAATATCTGGATTTATATCCAGCAATAGAAATAATAAGTCTTACAGGATATATTCGAATGTAAATACTAATTCTGTTTGTGCATTGTATAACTTTGGCTTCGTTTTAATCGCGACAATAGCAAAATTTACGCAATTCCGGATCGCGCTCGTAAATGCATTTAGCCTGAGATCCGTACTGGTTGACGCGTGAGATTTCCGTGAGTTTTGTTGTTACATTGAATGTGTGCAAATTGTAGGAGACACTCGCCTCATAGAGCGCCTGACCTGGCTGCGTGACCAACTGCAGTTGATAGAACTCCTCGTGCACCACTGTGTGCCCACTCATGTCCGCCAAAAAGCCATCTCTATCGGTATTGGTCTTGAACTTTAGCATCTCCTTGTGCGGCTGCAAGCGCAGCGCCCAGTTAACCTGCACCAATTGAAGTGGCGCACATAGCTGACGACGCTCTGCCGTTGCTGCATTTATGGTATCCACAATGCTGCTGGCCGCCTTGAGTATGATACCCGCGTAGCGAGTGTCGTTTAACGCCAACGGCAACCAGTTGAGGCAAGCGCACCAGTGTGGTTCAATGTATGCATCGGCGCAGGATCGATTGCTGGGTATGCGCTCAAACAACGATATGGCTCTTCCCCGTGCCTGCTCCGAGATGTGTATATCGCTTGCCTCAACTGCACCCGTCCTTATATCGTTGTTAAGGCTGTCGTAATTGTTGTCAGGTGTCAGCTCATTAAGCCCAGATGTTTGCAAATCTGCAAAAGGTAAATGTGTCATTATAATAACGATAACTATATGGTATATATAGATCGCGTCAAATGTTGTTCTAAACAAAGTTAGCAGTACAATTAGATAAGTTAGATGATTAAACTTTTGGATGATTGGCGATTCATAGGAATGGAAATCAATAATAAATGTGATTAAATCAAATAGTTACTCTTGGGTAAGTTACTACTATCAGTTTATCTGTAAACTATTATTATTGATAAAAACTTACGGATCAGATGCTTAAGCGTGGCATGCACATCAAAAGGCGTGCTGAGATGATGTTCGTTGGCCAAAAAGTTGTTGTACTCCTGTGGAAAGCGTTTTTTAAAGGACTCGGGAAATGCAAAACTGAAAAAGGGTAGGCGCTCCTCCTGTTTGCCCTGTAGCGTGGCTCGCACCTGGGCAAAGCGATTGCCATGATCTGCCATGAAAATTAGTATGGTATCGTCAAGCAGCGACTTCTCCTTAAGTGACACCAGCCAATCATGTACATCGTCATCGGCCGCCCCCACAAGATTAATAGAATCGTGTGAAAGGCCGCCATGAAAGCTAAACACAAACCGTGGGGAGTCCCGATACTTCACCATAAACTGCGAAAAACAAAATTGTATGAGGAAGTGTATTAAATTAATAGTACTCAAAATTATTATTTTTCTTAAGCTACTGAACCTAGACGTTCTAATTTGTAAGCCAAATCTTTGTTATAAATTCTACTCACATTTTTGGTGTAATCCAGCATAACCTGATGATCTGGCTGGTTACCAACGCAGTTGGGTGCACTCCCGCTCAGCATGTTCGAAGCCTGCATGTAGAATGTTCTCAAATAATGATCAACGGGCTGGGAATCGAATCCGTTCATACGATATGTAAACGTGCCCACATAAGGCAAATCCTCATTAAACGAAGTCAAATAACCGAGGCGTGCAAAGTCCCGCCAAATCATAGGGTACGAATCGACGCTAACAGAACCAGATACGCGTTTCCTTGTCTCCGGCAGCTCCAGTTCTGTGTGGCCAGTGAGCAGCGGCACAAGGGCCTGTGGAGTGCCATCACCAACAATATTGTAGCCCTGCAGCACAATGGCGCCCAGTTGCTGTGTCAAATAGGCATAGCTTCGTGGTAACTTACGCATGAAGGCATTCCTACTCAGCGAATCGAAACCGAACATCAACACATTGTAAAAGGGACTCGTTGGTAAATCCTGTAGTCGTTGCTGGGCCTGAGCAACCACCTCGGGTGGCAGCACAGCTAGGTTAGGTGCCAAATTGGGAGCCAATGGACGTTGCACCGTGTCCCGTATTCCATAAGCCATGCCAAACCATCTCTCCCCGCTGGTCGCATGGCATGCAACTCGAACAAAATCGCTGTTCTGCAGCACATATGGCTCTTTTATTCTCACTGTGCGTCCAAAGCGGGCTGTGTATTCCGATTTGCGTATAATATCCGTGTAGGAACATGTTACATCGCCATGGATTGCGGTTATCTCAGGCTTCACAAAACATATAGATTGCTAGAAAAGTTTTGTAGCGAAATTTAATTTAATTAATGAAAAGCACTTTGCACAAAACCGCTTCGGAATTGTAAAAAAGATAAGGTGTATAATGAAGATAAGTTGGGACATTTAAGTTAATGAAATTCCGCCAGTCGCTTGTCGAGCATTATCATTTAATGTGTTAATGAGTGAATATATAATAATTATAAAATTATAATATACGGCAGTCTACCATTTTTTTTTTTTATTATTTTACCTCACACATGACCCAATCCGGCTTGGAACCGCAATTTAATTTGTCAACCGGCTTGTAGAATTTCATTATTTCCGGATTGTCTAAGGGCAAATGCGGTTGTCGGCACTCTCCCTGATTCAACATGGACCTTATCGATCTCTCAATAATTTGACTGTAAAATAAACAACCAACATAATATATGTATTCATGTATATACATATATTTAAATTTATATATACAAATTTGGGCTCATTTTATATTTTATATCCAAATATCAGCAGTATTAATCACATATTACTCACATTTTTATGCTCTTATCCAAATCTTCCGGCTCACTGTTTAACACATACAATAATAAGAACATCGAGGCCACAGCTCCAATCAGTATCAGCTTTTGTACATATCGTCGCATAAGCCGCATTTTAAAAATACAACTACAATCTTTTGTTAGAAAATTTTTCATTAATGTGTGAAGTAGGTGTTCCTTGTTTAAATTATGTGAACATTGACACACTCACGCTTTGAACTTTGTAACATCGAAAGTTACTGACACACAAGATGCTAATTTAAATCGCTGTTTTTATTTCTAATGTAATATAATTGTGCCGCTTTTATGACAAAAACTTTGTTAAACCACCCCGCGTTAAACAAATAATCAGCTGTTACACTTAGCTATACTTAACAGTGAGGCCGTACTACTCGCCAAACTTTAAATATTTTGGTATTAAATCAATAACCTCATTTTTCTATTTTGTCTGTAAGCATCGCCGAATTGAATTTACTGTAATAGCTGTTTCTTAATGTAGTAAATTTAATATAATATGATTAATTATTAGATTATTATTTATCAACTAACTTATGATAAAAATCGAATTTTTTTTTGATCTGGCAGCACTATGCTTTATTGTAACAGAAAATTAAAATCATAACTGTTGTTCACACAAGAAAACACATTCAATATGTGTGTAGCTTAAATTTAAATATTTTATTTGTATGTAAATTTATTCCATAAATGTACTATTACTTATAATCATGTCCATAAATTCCATTTGTGCCGATATATTGCATTAGAAGTTACTTAAGCTATTTACATCTGGGAGATATAATTTTTGAAGTCTGAAAACATTATTTTAAATACTTTGAACAGAAAATGATTTATAAAAATCTCAGCTAATAAATATTTATTAATATCAATTCTCCAATATGTTTCTTATTTGATTTCATAAATATCGTTAGATTTTAGGATCCTTAACCGTTTAAATAAATATTGAATGATAATTGCAACTAAATACATAATTCCAATAACAATAAAATAAAATACATAGACGGTAAACTGTTCAGATATGGTCAAATTAAAGCCACAACTGTCAGAGACAACCACTAGAGTAAGCAATGTTTGCAAAGCTAGTGCAACAAGTGTGTTAATGCCAAAGATCAGGGCAAAGCTATCCTCTAGCAGACTTCTGGCCAGCTCGGCGCTGCAAAATAAATCAAAACGAAAAAGAAGAGATAATAGAAATAACAATCCAATTTCTAACTTACCTGGCCACTGTGATGATGAACCCTGAGAGTGCTCCAAATAACACATATCCCAGATATGAAAAATATATATTTGTTGTCCACGATGTCAATACAACGCAGCCACCTTCAAGAACAGTTAGTACCGCAATTGATAAAAAACTCGCTCGAGTTTTCAAACGACCCGCATGAAAATAACCGGCTAGCAGTGAGAAGAGAGCAGCCAATGCAAAAAAAGCAGCATCCACAGCGCCATTCCACACAACCTGGGTGCAATTAAACTCATTAGTCGACCAATTATAGCATCGATTTATACATACTGTTGGCTCATTGTCAAACGTTTTCCAGACCACTTGCACATAGGTCGTAACTTGCATCTGGCCTGCAAAACTGATAGCGTACCACAAGCTCCATTGTTGTACCAATGGATTTGTATATGCGCTGTAGAAATGCGACCACAGCAGTTTGAGTGGTTGTATACGATCCTCCTCGGCAATAGTCGACTGAGGTTTATCAGCTATGTGCTGAACATTGTCAGTGGTTGTTCTTTCACTGTCATTCCTATCAACTGTGTTATGGAAATACAAGCTCTTCTCTACTTTCGGCAGTGCAAAGGCCCAAAAAAGTGCCAAAACTTGCGCTGTTCAGAAATGTACAAAAGATAAAGAAGTTAGTACAGTGATTGTTTGCAGTTAAGATTTACAACATTAATCAACTATAGACTGGTAGACAACACCAATTTAGAAACATATTTGCATACTTACATCCAGTGGAAATGTACAAAAGCTGCTGATAGTTCATATAATTCAGCCCTATTAAAAGTTGTGACGATAATCCGGCCACCAGCTTGCCCGCAAGCATGGCCGCTCGGGTATGGGAGGTGACACGGGGATAATACTTTTTATCGACCTTGGCATAAATGTAGGAATAGTAAGCCACCTCGGCTGCCTGATAGAATCCAAAAAATATCTCAACAACTTGCAAGCCCAATAGTGTTGTCGTCCATAACAGCACACACCAAACAACAATGCCACTTAGAGCATTGGCAACAATCATCGGTTTATATCTACAAAATATGTGTAAGACATTAACAAACACATTTAATTATTTGTGTGCATTACGCCTACCTTATAAAATCGGTGACCAGAAATACGACAATCAGCAGGCCGAGATAAGAGTAGGTGCCAACGGGAAAAACATCGCGATTCACCTGATCCTGCGTTATATTATACCATTCACCCAACATGATTTCGGTATGGTAAGGTTCCGAGGGGCGCATCTCGCGTAAAAATCCAAATACGCATAGCGCGCCTGAAATTCTTAGCCAAGATGATTCCATCACTAGCTCCAGCGCCTGCTCAAATCTATCTAACCGGTGTGCCGTGGCTGAAAAGCTAAACTACCGCCATCATCATAGCTACTCGTGTGTACTTTAACATCTAGATAAATCATTTAATTGTATATAATTTATGGGGTTAGAACATTAACAATAAACATAGAATTAGTACAATCAGCACAATTCCGTCTACAGATTAAGCCTTGCCGACAAATCGCGAACGATCAGTCAGCGGCATACTCTCTAATCATTAGCAAATTACGCGATTTTTCGAATTACACAAATTCACACATTATTAAGTCTTTATACTTGTTATAATAAATTTGTATGTCTGTACTAGAACTTAAATTACGTCTTTATACTAATTAAACAAATCGTTTAATAATCAATTTAGTGAGGTAGGTAAAAATGACATGGGAAAAAAGGTTATCGCCAACTATCCGATCCTATATTTAGTATCCAGTGATGATAAACCGAAAAAATGCTTTAGAACAAAAAAAAAAATTGTGCTGCTGAGTTATTTTCCGATTTGTAACATCACTTCCTCAGCGAATCTAACAAATGCTTAATTACACACATTAGTTTATGAGCGCATCTCGTTCATAAATGTAGCTAAGATTGTGATGCCTGTCCAAATAAATAAATCATGCATATCTTTCCCCGAAGGAAGATTAGCTGTAAATACCATAAAATTTCTCGTAAATTAAATCATGCTGAAAAAGCTGTGTTGTCACCTTCAGAAGCAAATGTCGTTTGAGAGGCTATAATCATAAACGATTTAAGCCAGTAATAACCAAAGAATACTTACCATAATTGTAATAATAATAATAGTAAAACTTTATGTACTTGTACATAATTTCTTTGAACATCTAATGTGGTTTTTTTAAAAATTAGATTTCGAACTGCATAATTAAAATATAAATTTTAATATAGCAATTCTATATGCTAATCCATATACAATTCTAAATATTTTATTTTTAACGCTATTAAGTACAACAATCTTATTTTCAATAGCTAACACTGGAATTAGACAATCTTTACAAAGTATAAAAGGTCTTAATCGCTTGCAACACTTTGAAAAAATTATATTTTTAACATTTTTACGTTATTTAAAATATGTCAAATGTTAGATCAAAAAATACTGGAAAGACTATGAAAAATTGTAATAAAAGTAGACTGTATAAATAGTTGTATAAGCTATGCCACTGTCTCGATTTATTCTAAATTATGCGTTTTTGTCTGGACTTTTTCAGATCCCCGATACCACAGATACTCTATGACAACCGATATTAAATATATGATGGACACAGCAATGAAATAAAATGCATAGACCGTGTACTGTCCCACAGGAGCGAGCTCAAAACCTGTCTCCGAGGTAACAATGATGGTAAGCAGCGATTGAAAGACCAACGCGAGTAGCGTATTAATGCCAAAGACAAGGCCAAAGCTTTCCTCCTGGAGGTTACGTGCCACCTCAGCGCTAAAAGTGAACATTTTAGGTAAATAATAATTTTTCAAATTTAAATCTTACCTGGACACAGTTATAGTAAAGCCATAGAGTGCGCCAAAGATCACAAAACCCACATAGGACCAATAGATATTATGAGTCCAGCAGCAGATTAAGATGCTGCCACCTTCTAGTGCAGATAGCACTGATAGCACTAGCAAACTGACACGTGGACTCACACGATCATTATGCAGATATCCTGCGGCCAGAGCAGTTAGTGCCGCTAGGGCGGTCAATACGGCATCCACAGCGCCGTTCCACGCAATCTGTGGATTCGGCTCTATAGTCTTCCAAAGTACCTGCATGTAGTAGGAGACCTGCAGATAACCAGCAAATCCCATTGCATACCACAAACTCCACTGCACCACTCGCGGATTTGTGTAGGCGTTGGAAAAGTGCTGCCAAAGCAGGCGCATTGCGCTGTATTTGACCGAGCTAATTGTCTGCTGGCTGGCCATATCAGAGTCAACAGATTCTAATTGTGTGTCTACCTGTTGCTCTGATGTCCTGTGTGCTTCAATTCTATTTAATTCACGATGAAAATACAGGCTCCTGTCCACCTTGGGCAGACTGAAGGCCCACAGCATTGCTATGATTTGTGCTAATGAAAAATTAAGTTTAGGTTAAACCAATTTATATTGATATTCTATAATTGATGAACTCACTGGCCAGCGTTATATAGTTAAGCTGCTTGTAGTCCATCAGATCCAGATTAATCATAAGCTGCGATGTTACGCCCGAGATTAGTTTGCCAACAAACATGGCAGCCCGAGTGTGTGATGTAACTCTTGGATAATACTTTTTGTCCACCTTAGCATAGATATACGTATAGTATGCCACTTCGGCGGCCATATAAGTTCCATAAAAGAATTCTAAGATCTGCAATGACAGCAAACTGGTCGTCCAAATGAGCATGCTCCATATAATTACACCAGCAGCACCAATTGTTATTATCAGTGGCTTATAGCTGGAATGAAATGGGGCAGAGAAGTTAAGTATTCCAATTAACCCAACTAAACAAAAATATTATTGTCTTTTGTAATAAATGAAACATTTAAACAAAAATATGATTGTCTATTATAATAATTAAAACTTTTATTGTTTTATACTATCGTGGAAATTATTATAATCTTATCACACATTGTGTATACATCAACATCCGAGTGCAGTGTGTTTTTTTTACTTACCGTAGGAAGTCGGTTATGAGAAAAACGAATACCAATTGAACCAGATTTGAGTAGGTGCCCACCGGATACACATCTTTTATTAGCTTTTATTTACAATTGGATACGAAAAGTTACAGTTAACAACTTGTTAAATAAAAAGCTAAAATAAAAACTCACCTGTTGCTCTGTAATGTTGTGCCATGGACCCAAAAGAAATTCCGTGATGTAGGGCTCTGAGGGACGAATTTCACGCACAAAGCCAAAGACGCACAACAGGCAGGAGATTTTTAACCATTCCTTCATCCCTTAACCGTTTCACGTAACGTAATTTAACGTAACGTTAAAAGATGATATGCTGCAGTCTATTTTACCTGCGTCAGCTGTTTGCTCTGGTGAATTTACGTGAATAACAGAACTTTTAACACCTTTTGTTTTGATTTTATTTTCCATAATCTTATCGTTACGTGGATTTATTTGGATGTGGCTGCGTGGATGTCATTATCTAACTTCGTTGGACTGCACTAATTGCTCTTTATATGATTGTCAGATAATTGAGAACTAATAATTTACAAAACGCTCCACGTTGTGTTCGCTTTGGCGTTCGAAGGCCAATTGCCGGCTTGCTAAAATACTGCATTTAAAATGTCAAAGACAAGTGTATCATACGTTTGATTGTTTTCAAATAGTTGGCTAACAGAATTCTCGGATACCCTATACCACTTAAAATGAGCCTAAAAACGAAAAGATCGCGCACTTTTCTGCTTTAATGCGAGTGTTATCAGTGCCACATTTTATTTAGTTGATTTTATGACACGACACTGAACCCAATGAGAACAATAACAATAACAACTTAATTGACTTCTGTTTAATTAATTTATTGTCTGTCAGCACAAAATATTTTTGTATTTCATGTTATAGCCGCGTCTTATATCACAATGTGACAGCTGTGTGTAGCATTCATGCGCTGTACGTTTGGTTGGCAACGCTAGGCTAAGCAGCTGTTCGCAATTCATTTGTAATTCCCGCCCAAAGCCAAATTCGAATCAAGAAAATCAACAATACGTATATCGTTTGCAAATTGATTTTTGTATATTGTAAAAAATACACTTTTATTAGCGCTCACATTTTAAAATTATGTTTGTATGTATGTGTGTGTGTTACAAATTAATAATGTATGTATGCATATGTATAACAAGGAAAAAGAGAAAAACATTTAGCTATTTACACAAACAGACGGAGTATTAATATAATATTTTGGTTTTCTTGTGAACAATTTGTATGAACAGCTGCCCATTTGTTAAAAGATATCAATATACTACGCTAAGAATTATTGGCCACATTTACGGAAAGTTAGAAAATACGTGTAAAAACTCTTTATAACAGCAACATTGAGGTTAGACTCTTTTGCACATGTTTCGTGTTTTCGTTGATGTTCCCTTCCCAGGCATCCATTACTGCTGCGCAATTGGCGTGCCCTGTGGACTTAAAGCTTGCGTTGACGCCGCCGTCACCGCCGAGGACTCCGCTTGAACAAAATCAATCGATGCTGAGTTGATGCAGTAGCGCTTCCGATTCGGTTTCGGTCCGTCCTCAAAGACGTGTCCCATGTGGGCGTTGCAGCGGGCACAGCGTACCTCGGTGCGTATGCGTTCTGGATGTGCAATTAGTAGTAAAATATTGCCCCCTTTTTTATTGATATTTTTTGCAAATGTGATATTAATTGGGTACGTATTTTCGGTCATTATTATTATTTTTTGTTTATGTTGCATGGAGCAGATTACGTTTTCATTGTGTTTTGTTGCAATTTACAATCATTGATATTTGCATTTCATTGAAATTTGTTCAAATTAAAACAGTATTGAAAATTAAATTTAAAAATAGGTGAAATGATAAGTAGACAGAGAGCGAGATTGAGTGAGAGTATGCAAAGGAGTACACGAAACATTAAAGAGAGAGTGAGTTGATAGTTGATCCAAGCAATAAGAGAAACCAAAAAGAGTAACAGCGAAAATGTAATTGTGCAAGAGACAGCGAAAAAAATGTTGCCAGATGGGAATGTAAAGGTGTGATTGCAACGAGGATAGACACGAATAGCGACAGCAAGAGAAGAGCGAAAAATAACAGTAGACGGCGTCGGTCGATAAATGATAAAATTAAAATAGAGATGTTTTTTTTTTTGGCGAACGATTTAGTTGTGATATACATTTTATATTGAAATTGTAAAAATAGTGTTTTTATATTTGTAGTTAATAAGCCATTTTATGCATTGGGTGTTTTACATTACAGTTCAGAGTTTTAACAATGATTTTGAGTGTGTTTCGATGAGTATGTGTAAGTGTGTGTGTTTTGTTAGCAAAACAAACCCCCAAAGAACGTTTACAGGCGGTACATAAAGTATTGGTTTGGTTTTTTTTCGAAGCGAGTTAAAAAAAGAGAAATAGAAAAATATATGAAAAGTATACATTATTCAGTTTGTTCGACAATATATGGATTCGCTACAAAACTTTTTGGAATGTTATACATCAAATATAAATATGAATAAATACCAAACAAAAATAAATAGAAAACAATGGTAAAGCATATTAAAAAAATATCAACAAATGTGTTAAAATTAAAAAAAAGCGAAATAAAGCATTGCGACCAGCTAGTTAGCTTTGGTACATAAATACATAGAGTATAAACATATATATACAATGTAGTAAATGGTTCCTAAGCCCCGCAGATGAATTTTTTGCATTAAATTAAAGTATTGATAAACTTATGCGTGCTTTTTGATTAAAACTGTTTATGGAACTTAGAAAGCTCGAGTAAAATGTTTTGAAAGCGTAATTCAAAAAGTTATTGAATAAGAAAACAATTTAATAAATTGTGGCTGATGCAACTTTATATACAACATAAATGAAATTTTTGTTATATGGCGTCTTAATACTTTGTGTCAAGCCTCAAATCACAAATCGGCGCTATAAACATATCAACAATATATATAATGAGTACTTGTTTTTAGCATATGTAAATAAAGTCCTATAATATTGGTAATATATGCATGTACCAAATATACTTCAACTTAACATACAATTTGTTGTCTTTTATCGATTTTCTTTTTTGTATTTTGCTTGCATTGATCTCTCAATTGCATTATTTCTTGGACGATGTTGTCGTTGCTGCTGGTGGTTGACTTTTCACAAAATTAATCGATGCCGAGTTGATGCAGAAGCGTCGATGCTTCGGTGGCGGTCCATCATCGAACACATGACCCATGTGAGCTGAGCACTTGGAGCAGCGCACCTCGGTGCGAACCATCCCTAACGTTTTTGAAATGACTACTGTTGTTTTAATAATATATTTGGCATATTGTTTTTTTTTTTATAGTGTTGCAGCAGATAACAAAATGTCAAAATTTTGAATTTTTTTTTATTTTGGGATATTGAGTGATTTTTTTTTTCATATTCATATTTTTTTGGTTAGCAAAAAAGATGTGGATAAAAGAATAATACTCAATTAGGTAAGTTTTTAGTTTTTGATTTCTGTTCAGAATTCGATTAGTTGCACATTCATCAAACAGGAGAAAATCACAAAAAACGACACAAACAGTTTGCGCTAAAGCGACTCAACAACTACAGTGAACACACGCATGGCTTTAAAATGGTTATCGCAACAACGTATCTATATGTACGCATTTTGTACCAGTTAACAAATCTTTCTATATATACATGTAACAATAACATCAACAAACACAATGGGGCAATTTACAATACAATAATGCCGGATAAATCAAACTCCATTTCAATACAATACTGTAGTTGGATGTACAAATGTACAAATGGCTTAAGCGAAGTTTAAATATATTTTCCGATTCTTCGAATTAATCTCTATATATGTAACTTTAAACGTCTCTGCAACTGAACAAATTTCTTCTAGAATCTATGAAAATATTTGTACAAGGTGCTCAAAAACAATTCAAATTTGATTTACAGTCAAAGCTGTTATTGCAAAGCAACAAACAAATAATATACATATTAAAAATAAACTGTACAAAATTAATATCTCAAATGCAAAATTTAGCAAACATCTAAAAGTGCTGAACGTATTTAAAACTACATTTAATAGCACTATAATGAAGAGAGATATAGTGCACATACCTGGTATACTGGCATCACGATGCAAGGTGACTTTGCCCTTATCAAGCACATCGTTGAACGCTGGCCAGCCGCAGCCCGAATCGTATTTAGTATCCGAGCTAAATAAGTCCTGATGACAGACAATACACTGATAAACCCCCTTCTCGTAGGTCTTGTTGTAACAGCCTGAAAAATGTCAAGAAGTGATCAAGAAGATCGTTATTATTTGGTTGTTCCAACATAATAAAGCAGTAAAGCGCACCTGTGAAGGGGCGCTCGGTGCCCGCTTCTTGTGTAACCTGATACTGCAGCGGCGTTAGACGTTTGCGCAGTTCCTCTTTGTTTACCGTAATCTTTTCGCTTTTATTCTCCATGCTGGAATTTGTCACGTTGCCGTTGTTCTTGTTGCTTTTGCTGTTTCTGTTACTGTTGTCGCCTTGATGTGATTCTGCAATTTAAGACGATTTTGTACACTTAAGCCTGTGGTTTACAACTGAGTAGTTGACTTTTTTTCACAACAATTGAGCAATTGCTATCAAGTTACAGCGGAAATGCATAAGTATTTAAGTAGACGAAGTGTCTTTATAAGTTGCATCAGAAATCATTTAGCTATTTTTAAAATTAGTTCTAATAACTGTAAATAAAAATTGAATTTTCTAGCTGTCTTTCTGTTAGGTCAAACCCCAATATAATTTTCTCTCTTAAGCGTCACAATTTTCCATTCCATGTCATTTTCAGAATTTTAACTACCTCTTGTCAAATTTAATATCGTTAGATTAATAATATACAAAGTTTTTGCTTTACTGTTGTACAAAATTTGACTATCCCTTTTTCCTTTTTCCTTTTTCAGAAATGTAAAATTAAGGGGAGCTCCATTTGATTTCGCGATTTTTGAAGTTCCAATATGTTTTTCTGAGTGTAATATGTAGCTTTATTGTTTGACGATTAATAAACTTGTTTTGAGATCTAGCAAACAACAATTGCTTTATTTTTTGCCACCATTTAACTTATCAGTTTTCTGACCCTATAAAAAATAAGTGTTCATAAATTACAAACGAAAGTGTAAGTTGGCCTACAAGCGATAAGATGCCGAATCCTCTTCTTATCAGTAATGATTTGCTTTAGGTAATCTAGGAATATCAACACTAAAAACAAGCTACATTAAATTAAAAGGAAAAACTTTGAAACCACGCTTTTGGTATTTAAATTTGTACAAGGTATAAACAAAATGCTTATGACTTAAAGCCATTAAAAAAATTAAAATTGAAAATGGAAAAGGTGTAAACATATTTGTTATGGACACTGCATGTCTACAAATTGAGTGAAGAAACGTATAGGTTAAAAATAAATATATGCTGCCGCAATTAATTGAAGTGGCGCCCAATATAAACAAAAACAGAAATAACAGCAGAGGTACACGAAATGGGGGAAAATTGGGGCCGGTTTTTTGTACAATTAAAAAAATAGAAACCACCGAAGTGTGTCGCGCACAATTAAAAACGATGATTTTTTTTTCAAATAACTAAAAAAAATAACAACAAATGCGAATCACTGATCACTGATTCACAGTGTGGCTAAAAATAGCCACTAAATTGACAGCTATAAAGTGCGCAACGTATTAATGCCAACTATTTGAACTAGAAAATTTAACCGTAATTGGAAATTCGCCAATCACTGGGTAGGTATGTGTATAGGAAAAATCGATTGAATTGTGTTAAGTTTAATAAATCGAATCCATTGTATTATTGCGAGCTGCTTTCAAATGCTCAACAAATACTAAGGCCAGAGAAACATAGACACACCCATTCACACCCCAACCGAATCTCCGTCAAACCACTATCAAACTTACCTGCAAATGCACGCACGTATGGAAGTGCAGACACAGCGACGGCTCCTGTTTTCAATTGGTTCACGTTGCACCTGTGCTTGTTAGCAATAAGTGCGAAATTTCGTGCCCACAGTGCGTGGCGAGAAAGTGAAAACATTTTTCGAGCACTTCAAAAATTGACAACGAATAAGCAAAACAGCAACGGTAACAAATGCGACTGCAGGTTGCACTTGGCACTGGTGGGTTATTTAATCACTGGTGAAATGGTAAAATAGAAAATAGCAAATGGCGAAAATTCAATGTTTTATTTTACACCCACACACTCACACAAACGAAGTAGAACTAAACTAATATTTATGCAATTTCGCTCACTTCCGTGTTTTTGGCTTTATTTCTATAAATGCAATAGCTTGTTTGTATGTGTGCACATAGACACGGAGGGAAAGCGCATAAGAGAGAAAGCCAACGACAACTCATATAATTGCAGTTTGCCCAATTGTACACGGTTGCTTCAAAAAATAATAAGCACACGCTCAATTTCCTACTGAGAAGAATTTTTCATGAAGAGTCTCGTTCAAATTACTTTTCCAATAAAAAGCCTAAAACGATAGACGCAAGGCAAACTTAAACATGCACACACATACACATTTACCCCCAGTGTCCTTGAATGGGGCGCTACGCCAGAAAAACGCTCACCTGCAAATATGTATGTAACTTGTGGTTGCTGGTTGTCTTACGCGCTATTTTTGGCTTTTTGTTTATAATTTTGTAGCTGATGGAAACAGCGTTCAATCTGCGAACACCGAACACATACAATGCTTCCCCAGCGAAGGAAAATTAAAAACTAAAAACTAATAAACAGCTGCATTTGGAAATATACAACGTTGCCAGACAGCGCGTCAAGTCTTAGCAGCTGTTGAATAGCTTTGCCAATGATGGTAGTTTCGAATATATCAATCTGGCAACATTGCAAAAATTATTTGTTGTGTTGTTGGCTGCGCAATGCTTAAATTGCTTGTAATTTATTCAGTCTGTAATATTAAGCAAGCAGCAATGTGTGATTAAGTAAATGTGCTAAGTCTTCCGTAAATAAATATAAATGCATGAATAAAAATTGCATATTAAAAAGCTACTAGCAAATCAACACATTGAAAGAGGGCGTCAACAAAGGGCGAAACGGTGTGAAGAAGAAGAAATTAAAAAGAAACAACTCAACGGCAATATTTGTTGGTTTACTCATCAGTGATTGTGAATTTGTAGCCATGAGTAACCATAGATATCATCACGGCGGCGGCGGCGGATACATGCATCCGCGCATGGCATATCCCCATCATACGTTCACATACGTTTCCAGCTGTGTAAAATACCTTATCTTTCTGCTAAACTTTCTGTTCTGGCTATTTGGTGGGCTGCTCTTAGCTATTGGCGTGTATGCTTTCATGGATAAGCTGAAAGAAGGCAATGACTGGGTCCGTCTGGAAACTGTTTACGATGTTATGTTTAACATATCGTTAGTAATGATCATTGCTGGCATTGTCGTATTTGTTGTCAGCTTTGCTGGCTGCTTGGGTGCCCTTCGCGAAAATACCTGTCTTTTGAAGTTCTATTCCATGTGCTTGCTGGTCTTCTTTCTCTTGGAAATGGCCATTGGTGGGTGGTGAACATAACTTCAGTTGATATTTTAATAAATTTATTTTCTACTTCTTGTCTTACAGCTATCATTTGCTTTGTGTTTCCCCAGAACATGAACTCATTCCTGGAATTCCAGTTTACTGACAGGATCATTCACTCTTATCGTGATGATTCCGACTTGCAGAACTTTATAGATTTTGCACAGCAGGAGTTCAAGTGCTGCGGTCTCAGCAATGTTGGTTATCTGGATTGGAGTAAGTACACATAAAGTATAAACAATTGGCTATAAAAGGAAGTGCAAGTGCACTTAACAGGCGGAAAGCAGATTTCCTCAGAAGCCATAATGAATTTGCATGTTTATATCTATATTTCTTATAAAAACTACGAGCTTAGTAGTTCATAAAATGTTCAGCTATCTGTCATATGTCTGTTTTTGTGGGATTATGCCTATACGTCAGCTACGTAAAGATATACACATATACACTGCAGTTGCATTTCACAGTACTTTGCGGAAATAAATGAACTTTTCAGTGAGATAAGAAGAAAGTTAATTACTTATGGAAGTTCAGTGCTAAGAAGAGGATCTTAACCATTCGATTACCACCAACTAGAGCATTCTTACTTGTTTTTAATTGACATTCTTTAATGTTTTGCAGGCAAGAACGAGTACTTCAACTGCTCGTCACCTTCAGTAGAGCGATGTGGTGTTCCCTACAGCTGTTGCATCAATGCCACCGATATTAGCTCGGGCCTAGTCAATATTATGTGCGGTTATGGTGTGCAGGCACATACTGTGCCGGCTGCCAGCAAACGCATTTGGACTAGTGGCTGCATCGAAATTGTTAGGGTTTGGGCAGAGCGTAATCTGTATATGATTGCCGGCGTTGCATTGGGCGTTGCATTTGTGCAGTTGTTTGTTATATACTTGGCGAAGACTCTGGAGGGACAGATCGAAATGCAGAAGTCGCGCTGGTCGTGAGTGCCATAGCATCCGGTCTTTTACGGATATCCATTCGATGATTTCTCCTACTACTACGACACACAAATGTAAGCAAGCGTTGGTGAAGCTTCCCGGCCAGGCCGTCTTGTGACCCCGTCGCCAAATACGTCTTCGTCTATGTTGATCTGGTCCGTGCAGTACAGCTCAAATATTTTCCCACAATTGTATCTACAATAATTATTTGTAAGCTACTATTATAAATCTAAAGTTGTTGCTCAATCGAGAATTGTTTGAATCTCGAATTCCCTTGCCTTTTATTATGCATTTCTGTGTGTTTCTCAATATTATATACTCGGAATACTAGCACTTATATATCTTATATATGTATATTCTCATATAGCTATAGAAATTACTGTATTACTAAATGCCACCTCATGGGAAGCATTGACCCATTTAATGCACGTTTATATCTAAGTATTTTAATAGCTTATCGGGCATAGACAAAATTCTAAGCAAATGAAATTTTTGTATGTATTTATAGGCAATATCTCTGTGTTCTTTACATCATTAAAAAAAAGACATAATGTACATAGGTGTTAAGAGAAGTGTTTGCATTTAAAATATGCATTTTAATTCAAATGTTAAACAATAATAAACTGCATGCGTTTATTGTAAACTCAACGCAATTAGTAGTAATATTTATTACATAACTCAAATGTAGTACATCACAAAAAGTATACCAATCTCAAAATACTAAATAAATAAATATATATGTATGCAATTATGGATACAACTGTCAACAAAATTAAAAACCTTTACTCTGTTGTATTAATAATATTTTCCGACAAATTATAATTGGATTTAAAACTTAGGAAGATTGATCTTTTTTTATTTAATGAATAACGTAATTCGGCAATAAGCTTACCAGTCGCCATGAAATATGCCAACAGGAGATTAAAATTATATTTTTGTCAATTCATCAATATAAGCATATTTATTTAATATATATGTTCCAAACGAGGCGAAAGGTCATTTAATCCCATGATCCGTGACAAACTTAACAGATAAGCGATTTTTGTTTGTATAAGTGAAACTGTTGCAAACACACCGTGAAATTTTATATATCAATGCTTTATATCAGTGCGTGATTTATTAATTCAAATGTTTGGCATCTTGCAGTAATTTCTTAGTACTTAATAATGCTACGAATGCTTTCTCCCTTGTGCATCAGATCGAAAGCTTTGTTGATTTCGTCCAATGGCATCTCATGCGTAATGAACTCATCCACAAGAAGATCTTTCTTCAGGTAGTCCTCTACAAGTCTGGGCACATCGGAAACAGAACGCCAGCCACCAAAAGCGGATCCCTTCCACACACGACCCACAACCAATTGGAATGGTCGTGTTGAAATCTCCTGGCCGGCACCAGCTACGCCAATCACAACCGACGTACCCCAGCCCTTATGTGTGGCTTCCAGAGCAGCGCGCATGGTGTTCACGTTGCCAATACATTCAAACGTATAATCAAAACCGCCATCCGTCAGATCAATCAGATAGTTTTGAATGGCGCCCTTGTCAGCGACATCTTTCGGATTCACAAAGTCCGTGAAGCCAAATTTTTTAGCCAATTCGAATTTGGAGGTATTTATATCGATGCCGTAGACTTTGCCAGCGCCCGCCTTCTTGCAGCCAAGCCCAACAGCTAAGCCAACGGCGCCCAGACCCCAAACCGCACATGAGCTGCCGGGCTGCACCTGTGAACTAATAAATTTAGAGAATGTTTTGAATTAATAATGACATTCCGGCTTACATTTGCAGTGTTCAAGGCAGCGCCATAGCCAGTGGAAATTCCACAACCAAGGAGACACACCTTGTCCAGAGGCGCAGTCTCATTTACTTTGGTCAGTGAAATATCAGCGACGACAGTATACTCTGAGAATGTGGAGGTACCCATGAAGTGAAACAACTGCTTGCCCTTGCAAGTGAGACGTGAGGTGCCCTCGGGCATTACACCAGCGCCCTGGGTGATGCGAATCTTTTGGCAGAGATTGGTTTTGCCGCTTAAGCAGAACTTGCACTCATTGCATTGGGGAATGTACAGGGCAATGACATGATCGCCGGCCTTGAAATTGGTAACACCCTCGCCAACGCTCTCCACAATGCCGGCGCCCTCGTGGCCCAGCACGGAGGGGAACAGACCCTCGGGATCGGCACCACTCAAAGTAAATGCATCGGTATGGCAAACACCGGTTGCCACTATTTTAATGCGTACCTACACAAAACGATCAACTAATTAGTTTGCATAACAAACTGGAACAGTCGAATTTGACTTACTTCATTCGCTTTTGGGGGCGCTACTTCGATGTCCTCTATAACAAGTGGTTTCTTTGCCTCCCAAGCGACAGCTGCTTTGCAGGTGATGACCTAAGTAACACACACATTATAGTTTTGCTTTAGTTAATTAACTTTTTATATATATACTTACTTTTCCGACTGTAGCGGACATCTTGTTCTATATTTTTAATGAAAAAAACTGGAACTTGATTGCAGAAACTGAGAAGAGCAATTGATAGTGATGAGCGGAGCCGGCTGCTCTCTTTCTTTTTGGCGCCCATTGTGAACTTGTTGCGAGTGGACCACACTCATTGCACAAGCTCTGCCTGATCTTGACATATGCATTGAAATTAGATTGAGGCGAATTTGAATATAATTCTGTCAAATATAAGGCATAATTATTGTGATTTTTGTAACTAAACTATGCCAATTCAAATAATAAGATATGTTTTATTAAGAGATGCATAAAAAAAATTTGTTTTATTTTTAGTTTCTGAACATGTGGCAACATTGGATCTCAGCGCGCTAAATAAGTAAATCGTTATCGTTATCGACACCCTCAGCTGTAGAGATCAACATATTATTTTAATTTCCACGTGCGCGGGCTCAGACGCCAAAGTAAAGATGAACAATTTCCAGCCACTTAATATACGAAGGTTTCAACAGAAGGCCCAAGTAATCACACCGGACACAACCTACTGGAACCGATTGGACAAACCGGAGCTACTTAAGGAGCACACGACCATAGACTACATCGACTTCAGTCCGAGTGAGCCGGATAACTTTGTGTTGACGTGCTCGGTACGGGTGCAGATCTACCATCTGGTGACGAAGCTAGTTGTTAAGAACCTATCCAAGTTTCAAAAGACCGCATATGGAGCAACGTTTCAGCAGGACGGCCGCCTCATTGCTGCCGGCGATGAGGAGGGTCACGTGAAGTTATTCGACACGAGCAGCCGCAATATACTGCGGTTATTCAAGGGGCACACTGCGCCCGTGCATCGTACATTCTTCACGGCCGACAAATTGCATCTAACCAGCTTTGCGGACGACAAGTCGGTGCGACTGTGGGACGTGGGCAACGAGAGGTTGGTGAGGACGTATGAGGATGCGCATAGCGATTATATACGTGCGGGCGCTACGCATCCGCAGGCCCCGCACATGTTCATCTCTGGTGGCTACGATGGCAAAGTAAATCTCTACGACACACGAGCGGAACAGTCTATAACACAGACCCTGGATCACGGCAGTCCCGTTGAGTCCATGCTGTTCCTGCCCAACGGCTCCATATTTATAACCGCCGGCGGCACACAGGTTCGCGTCTGGGATTTGATAAGTGGTTGCCGCCTGCTGACGACCATGTCCCATCATCACAAGACCGTCACATGTCTGCACCTGGGCTCCGATGGCCGGCGTCTGTTGTCTGGCGGCCTGGATCGTCATGTGAAGATCTATGATGTGGGCACATATAAAACGGTGCACACCTTAACCTATCCCAATCCGGTGATTAGTCTGGGCGTTGCTGCCAGGGATCAGGCTGTCGTTGCCGGCATGGTTGATGGCCTGGTGTCCATCAAGCGCATGATTGTCGACAGCAAACCGAGTCACCTTAAACAGATCAAAGCCAAACATCGCCAGACGCAACGCAATCGGATGGCGCCCCCCAACAAAACGGCAACCGTGGATCATGTTGTCACGGGTCGACGGCGAATGACACAGCTGACGACCTTCGAGAATCAACTGCGTAAATACAACTACAAGAAGGCGCTGGACAGTGTGCTCGTTCCGAAGAACATCGAAGATCATCCCGAGAAAATTGTCGCCGTAATAACCGAGCTTCTGCATCGTAGCGCTCTGCGGGCGGCATTAACAAATCGAAGTGAGGCTACCCTAATCCAATTTATTGAGTTCCTGTGCGCCCACATTGGCGAGGTGCGGTTCATGCGACCGCTTCTCAATGCCGCCAGCACCGTGATGGATGTGTTCGAGAACAATGTGTTTGCGTACAGCAAAGCAATGCATGAGGCTCTCGAGCTACTGAGACGGACAATGCGGGACGAGATTATCCTAACAATGGAGATGGCGCAGCTGAAGGGCGCACTGGAGATGATTATCGAGGGGGCGCTGGACAACAATGAAGACGACGCCCCCAAAGTTCGCTTCACACAATCCAAGGCATCCAAAATGCACCCATCTCCGGCGGCCTCAAATTACGTAGTCGTTGTCGATTAGATTAGACTTTACATAGTTCATAATTGCTCCTAAGCCTAGAATTCTAATCTGTATTTTTGTTGTGGTTTTCATTGATGCTTCTGCACTTGCCGCAAGTGTTGTTAAATTTATTTGCATCAGCATCGTACTATTGGTGTATATATATATATTCATATACATATACATATACAGATATATATATATATATATATAATATATAATATTAAATAAAAAACAATTGTTTTCTTCACTCAAGGAAATTTTTCGCCGAAACAAATTCTGCAGGAAAGGAATTCTACCCCAGTACAACAATATAACAATATAAACGTTTACTTTTTAGTTAAATATGCTTAAACGGATTACTATTTAGATAATGTACTGTTGCTTAGCGTGTTTTAATTTTTTCAAATCAACAGCTGTTTGAATGCATTTGACAAAGCAACTGCTGCGCAGGCGTTAAATTACTGTAAACATGATGCGCCCAACCCAAAAGGCGGCATTGTCAATGAACGCAAAATCAGCACAAGGACATTAAAATTCTACGAAAAATCAATAATTACATAGCTACCGAGACAGGCAGCCGGAAGTGCATTTTTTGCCAATTCAAATAGCTGCAGTTTACTAAAAACAAAATATTGTCCTTAATTGACTTTAAAAATATGTAGGTTTGTTAAGTTAGTGAAAAATATATACAGATTACAAAATGGTAGGCAAAAGCGCCATGGGCGCGGAAGTGACAACAAAGGAACGCCCTGTTTTCATACCGCCACGTAAACGTCAACAAAACAAAGCTGAGGCCAAAAAGCAAAACTATGTGGATCACATAGTCAATGTGCAAGTGAGTTTTGAATGAATACAACAAAAAATTATGGCTCTCAATTAAATGTTATCTTTTTTTATGGCTAGCCAAATCGCGCCAAGCTTTCGCCCTCTAACCCGGGTCTCGAGGAAGAGCTGCTCAAATCAAAGCTCATCATTAAAAACAAACAGCCGCTGCCACAGTTGCCAGGAGAACTTGGCTGTCCCCAAGACACCATTGCGAGCACAAATTCGGCCAGCTCCACGCAGCACAGTAATAAGTCAGCTCGATCGACCAACAATTTGAATGAACTGCAGAACTTTGAGTCCGTTTCACAGGGCACCAAGTCCACATCGCAGCGGCATGAGAGTAGCACAGTTACGCCCAGCAGCTGCTGCTACTCGGAGAGCAGCCTGGATGCCAAGATGAGCAAGTCGCAGGATTGCCTCAGCCTAAGCAATCGATCATCCTCAAAGAAGCGCGTCAACATACGCACCTCCGACTTGCCCCATGTGCGTAGTCAGCGGGCTTCGCCTGATATAACCAACTACGAGGATCTAGAGTCGGGTGAAACTAGTGTGCTGAACACATACGATCATAGTCTGGAGCGTTACCAGGCTCGCAAGGCAATCGACGGCAGCAACTACTTAACCATGACAGGTGTGTAACAGCAACTATTTTGTATACCTTTAAAGTGTTCCCAAATCTGCAAAACTCCATAATGGGAATTTAACAGACAGAGACTTCCACTCAAAGAAACTACTTCGTATCTATTTCTAATCCATGGATTGAATATTATGTTTCTATATTCTACAGGCACCATCAAACGGGGCCGCAAGAAGGGTCAATCCATTGATCTACAGATAAACATAAGTCGTGAGGAACTGGAACAGCTGAATGCCCATGCCATGGCCAATGAATCGCATAAGGGGCACAATCTATGCTGCACTTGCAGCTGTGGTGTTGGACTACACATTTTTCTAATCTCACTGATCTGTTTGCCATTTGTGAGTGTTATCTCGGCTATTTACTCGTTCTACATTGGCACCCTGACCTGGTACAATATGTTTAACTACTACTGTGAGGAGAAATCTTATTTGCATAAGATTTTCGTAACGCCCATACTATTTTTGGCATATCCGCTGGCCATATTCCTCTGCACTGTTGGACTGGGTTTGTATTCGGGCTTTCGCCAGCTGAGTCTGCAATACAGTAGCTGGATCAATGATATAACCGATATAGAAAAGGGCTTTTACGGGTGGTTGTGTGGCTTTCTACACATGCCCGACTGCAGTCCCTATGAGGTGGTTATACTCACTGACATTTGCGTCGCCCCACAGGATCCGCAGCGCTTGCACATCAATAAGCCCAGGCAGGAGCTGTCCATGTAATAAAAAAATTTGAAGTAATTAATAACTAATTGAAAAGAGCAGCGCTAACCGTCAAAGCCCGAGAAAATGTGTTCACTGCAGCTGTCATACATCAATTTGATTTCATCGTTTAATTGAACTTTGGTTATTTTGTTTTTATATAGTCCACAAATAATCCCAGAAAGCACTGCAGGCACATCATATCGAACTATTTGTGACGGTTTCGATTTTCGACCATATGTGTGATAAACTTAATTAGAAACATAAAAGCAAAAATGAAAAAAAAACATGAAAAACACCAAACTGTAGCTTTGTAATGCGAGTATAGCAAAACTAAAGTTCAATGTATTTAGTTTCCTTTTTGGCCAAATTTGTTCCTTTTATATGCAAGTTTAGCCTTAGAAAACAACAACAAACATATACACATATTTATATATATATATATACGTATGTATACAAAACTATATATACAAACTTATCAATATCCAATTTTATTGAATCTATATAGCTGTTAAGATTCTTCTCTGGTAAGCCACTCAAACATCGTCTATATACTCAAAGAGTCGTTAATAATCAATGTTTGCAAAGCTCTTTCTTTTTTCTCTCTAACCCAAAACCAAATCTTTCGAGATCAGTGAGGAAGATATTATTCCAGAGCATTACAATTGCATTTATGGATTGCATTTATATGCATTTATAATAATATAAAACAAAATAAAACTACGTAGGGGCTATAATGGAAACTTTTTTCTTAATTATAAGCAAACTACATTTTTTAAGTTTTAAGTACTAAAAATATTTATAAAAAAAACAAAACCAGCCAATACAAGGGGTTATAATACTACTAACATATATGCGAAATGAGCAAACGTTTTTAAATACAAATTCTACAAATTAAGCGGTATACTTAATAAAAAAAAGAGTAGTTATTTAAATACTCTTGCAGACATATTAATCTAATATCTTCCAGGAGTCGTGAACGTTTTTTGATCATATATAAGTCTAGAATAATTTATTAAGAATTAGTTTTGCTTTTATACAAAAACTGGAATAATTTAAAGTGCAATGATATACATATAATTTATATATGTAAAAACCAATAGTTTTACTAAGAACAACAACTTAGTTTTCGACTGATCGTTCTTTTTACATCTGCTTACATAAGTTATATAGCGAACTGATCCAGCCGATTCCGAAAAATGTAATGCTTGACACACCCATATAATAAAAATGTTTCATAATAGCTTAAAATCAGAGACTCTATGCATAGAAATGTTGTCTTGATCATGAAAATATATACGTACACCAATAGATATGTTTGTCAATGTGTGTCCAAATTTAGATGCCCTATGCCGGAGATTAAAATAGCACATACATGTATTTAAATATAACTCTTATTAAATTGAATAAATTAGTTCGTGAAATAAATCCAACAAATGTCTTACTAAAAAATCAGTTGGCTTTCTTCCGCAAGCATTAAAATCCACTCATTTATTGAAGATAATTGAATTCAATTAATGCAATAGCTTTACATGTAATGACATGTGTGCTTATAAAAATTTAAACGATACTTCTTAGATCATTCCTTTTGAACTTCATATCAAAGTATGGAGCTGAGATACAAGAAAAATATCTATAAAACCATGAGTTCAATTTTCTACGCAAGTGTCAAAATACATAACAATTTATTTCTAAGCCTACTATCTGACTTTCGCATGGAGTTCAGTTTTTTTTTGTCTACGTACCGACTGTAGCAATTACGCATTACAAACTTTCGCGCGCCGTTAAATGTAAATGAACATTTTCTGTTAGCTTGGTGTTGTTATGCTGAAATGATACTGTTAGATAACAAATAAGCAGTATGTTAACGCAATGTGAGCAGCTGGCGCATGTATCGGCATCGATGTTTTTAACAATCACTAAAATTTTTGTACACAGCAAAAAATCGATTGAGTTCGTCGAGGAAAAACGACCCCCGCGTCCAGCACACCAGCCCCAAGGCAGAGGGAGAATAGTAGTAGTAACGACAGTCCTTCAAACATTACGCAGACAAACGCCAAGCAAAAACATCAAGGTTTGACCAATAGAATAATTAAGAAGTGTCAATGCTGCATGTAAAGAAGATATATATCTCAGAACGTGCAGAGCAAGCAAAACGAGTGAAAGTGCAAAATTAAAACACATAAATCTATGCGATTGCCGTTTACCAAAATTTCTTCCAGTCACCTACACAAACACATACACAGCCTCAATCCGAGTCAGCCCCATCAGCCAGCGTATCCACCCCCAACAGAAAAGTGCACGCCGCGTAAGTCATCCAAACGTTAAAAATAGAAAAGTAAAGAAAAACATATAGCAAATATATCTATTCAGAGAAATTTAAAAAAAAAATAGCGAAAACAAAATCAAATTCCAAATTTTATGTATATTTACTAATTTCAGTCAGTGGTCAGTGGTCAGTGGTTTATTAATTAAAGAGAAACATCAATTGGCAAATCAACTAACTCAAATAAACCCGTTCACAGCAACCGCGTCGTTGACATCGATCCATAGCATCGAGCACCAGTGGCAACAACAACTCCAACAACATTAATATTAAAAGCAACGTGATGGCTTTCGCCGGACTGAAGAAGCAGATCAACAAAGCAAATCAGTATGTGACGGAGAAAATGGGTGGTGCGGAGGGCACCAAGCTTGATTTGGATTTTGTGGATATGGAGCGCAAGACGGATGTCACTGTGGAACTGGTCGAGGAGCTGCAGCTGAAGACCAAAGAGTTTCTGCAGCCAAATCCAACGGCTCGGGCCAAAATGGCCGCCGTCAAGGGCATCTCAAAGCTGTCGGGCCAGGCGAAATCCAATACGTATCCACAGCCCGAGGGTCTGCTGGCCGAGTGCATGTTGACTTATGGTAAGAAGCTCGGCGAGGACAACAGCGTGTTTGCGCAGGCGCTCGTCGAATTCGGCGAAGCGCTGAAACAAATGGCCGACGTCAAGTATTCGCTGGACGACAACATCAAGCAGAACTTTTTGGAGCCACTGCATCATATGCAGACCAAAGACCTCAAGGAGGTTATGCATCATCGAAAGAAGCTGCAGGGCCGGCGTCTCGACTTTGATTGCAAGCGTCGTCGGCAGGCCAAAGATGATGAAATTCGTGGTGCTGAGGACAAGTTTGCCGAGTCATTGCAATTGGCCCAAGTGGGCATGTTCAATCTGTTGGAGAACGACACTGAACATGTCTCACAGCTCGTCACCTTTGCTGAAGCACTATACGATTTTCACTCTCAATGCGCTGATGTGCTACGTGGCCTGCAGGAGACGCTACAGGATAAGCGCGCCGAGGCAGAGAGCCGGCCACGCAATGAGTTTGTGCCCAAGACGCTGCTCGATCTGAACTTGGACGGCGGTGGCGGCGGCCTCATTGATGACGGCACGCCGTCCCACATTAGCTCGAGCGCCTCGCCGTTGCCCTCGCCGATGCGCTCGCCCGCCAAATCTATGGCCGTCACACCGCATCGCCAGCAGCAGCCCTGCTGCCAGGCACTCTACGATTTTGATCCCGAGAACCCCGGCGAGCTGGGCTTCAAGGAGAATGACATTATCACTCTACTGAATCGTGTCGATGACAATTGGTATGAAGGTGCCGTCAATGGCCGAACTGGCTACTTCCCCCAGTCGTATGTGCAGGTGCAGGTTCCTCTGCCCAATGGCAATTAGATTGCATCATGCATTACGAAGTATAATTTAACTGAATGTTGGTTTCGTCGTCTTCGGCGCCGCGCAGCTTGGCAAATACAATATGCAAACAAACAAACAAACAAAGATACATACATAAATGTAGATGGATTAATATGGTTAGAGTTACGGTTACGGCTTAGCTAGCACAGTAAATTCACGTGGCCATGAATACAATACAAGAACATCAATTTAAACCGCAAATGTTACATGCGATAGAAAACAAAATTTTACCAGTTGGCAACACAATAACTACAAATTATTAATTACACTTAAATTAAAGTATGTAATATTATGTGTGTAATACTAACTAAATTTACAAAACGTTACAAATGAATAGAACTTTCCATGTGTTTCCAATTCAAGAATGTTGTCTCCAAATTGTTCAACTTTCAATTCTATTTTATATGCTAAAATCGAAACAACATCATATACAACATTATACACATGCCTAACGTATTACAGCATACATCCATATATATATATATATATATACATAGCTTGTCAGCTTGGTCAACTCCCAAATATAAATTAGCTAAATATTCATATCAGATAGGTACATACATAAATATGTTGCGGTTTTTCTGCTTTTTCACACATTGATCGTTGTCCTTTCTGAGTTCTAATTTATATAGCGCTCTCTATGCAATTGCTATATGGTATACCTAATGCTACCTACCTACATCATATACCTATTATACCTACTATTTATTGTATATCCTCTACTGATAATTGTGCAAAAACAATACTTCCCACACTCTATCCCAAAAATCATAAAAGCAAAACTAAAATCTGTCTTAATGTTCGTTGTAAAATTTAAACAATTATTCAAATTCAATTCAAGGATAAAATCAAATCAATTTCTATCCTAAATTTTTGCTCTTTTATGTGTGTTGTTTTTTTGTTATTTATATACATAACTATTATATAAATAAAAAATAATAATAATATATATATATACATATATATGTATATATAAAAATAGATATATTTATTAAGCATATTATCTACATGTATATTTATTATTATGTATTTATTATAACATATACTGAAAATAATAATAATAACAACAATAATAACGGCAAAGTAATGAACAACGTAACAGAATCCTCCTACGCAAAACCAGCATATAACTAGTTAAACTTTGAATATAATTACTGATATTAAAACGTTGATAATAACTGTTAACATAAGCGACAACAAAGCAAAAAAAAAAAAAACCAGTCAAGTCAGTCGAAGCATAGCAAACAAAAAGAAAAAAAATTTAAGAAAATTACTAACCCAAAAGCAAAAACAGTTTACTAACAATAAATGCCTAGAAGAATATACACAATATATGTATCTGTATCCAAAAAGCAGAAGAGTCAAGTCCCATGTTGGCATATAGAGTGGTGCATACCATGCGAAATATATATACGAATGTATATATGAGCAAAAGTATACACAATTATATATTTACTGATAATAAATTAGTTAATGAGCATACAAAATTTAAATTTACGAGGCGCGAAAATAAAACTTGCGACATTTGCCAAACATTTCTAGGCGGCCATCCACCATCCCCCTCAAAAAAGATTTTGGCCTAAACGGTAAAGGCGAATGTTTTATAGACGCATTGATTTATGATGGCAAGTGTACAACAATAATAATTGTAATTATGCATTTTGTGTGGTGGAAAAATAAAAGTAATATATACATACCTACATAAACATACAAATAATACCACAAATTATATAAGAATTACGCTAATAATTGATACCCTAATTTATGCAAAAACCAAAATTGACTACATTTAATTTTCAATGTGTCTTTCGTTCAAAATCATAAAAAAAAAACAAAAAAGAAAACGAAATTGCCTTTTATTTTATTTGCATGTTGACCTTAAAGCAGACATTCCACCCCCCTAGCCTTGGCCAAGAGCACAAGGTTTTCGAGCATGTTGCGTAACGTTGACTTGGATGCTGTTAAACGGGGTTGCGACGACTCGACTCGACACAGTGACGTCGACGGCGCCACCAATAAAGCACATGGGGCAATGAAATTTTCGATTTTCCGCGAGCACAATGAAAAGACAGCGGAACCCAAATCCTAACCTCCCAAAAAAAAAAAAAGAAAAGGTCGTGCTTGTTGGCATGACATTGAAATGTGACGCAACACACCCCGCTCCGTTCATCTCATCATCTATTGAGGTCATGCCACCAATGCCAAAGCATCCCGAAATGGGTGGACCTTCAATTTTGAATGAAGATTGAGTAATTTCTAGAAGCCATTGTGAAATTGCTTACAATGTAATACAAAAAGTAAAGTAATTAAACTTTACCATTTTAAGTCATGTCTTTAAGAAATATGTATTTCTGACAACTACTACAAAAAACAGGAAATTAGATTAGCGATATTTTTTTAAAGCATTTAAAAGATACATGTTTCTGATATTTATAATTTTATGTAAGAAGTATATATATATATAATGAACAGATATATATATATATATATAATGAACATATATATATATATATATATATATATATTGTTAATATTTGTTCTTTTATATTAAAGCGAACTGTTAATTTGTAGATTACTTATCACATTTTAAGCGTAAGACTCATTTAAAACTGAACATATTTTATTGGTTTTCTTAATAAAAAGATAATTTCAGTTGTTTTCATTTTTGTAATTCGTTATCTTATCTTGCTTTAAAATGTATTTTGCAATTTATCAATATGACTCCGATTTAAATTTGTTAATGTTCAAATAAGTATCTTATCAGTTTAGCTTACGGTGAAGCCCGATGACTAATTTTAAATAAAACACAAGAATTATAAAAGTGTGGCGCTGGCTTATCAGCACCTAAAGTTTATTTTAAAATTTATTGTTTGGAACGAATTTAACAATTCAGGTGTGCACTTAGAACACTTGGAGAATACTTGATTTTATCGATAAGGCAGCAAGATAAGGACGGAAGCCAACACCATTAAAAACAGCTAGACAAGCACATACTTTTCGTACTGGGTGAGCACCCTACGCTTCGGCCTTTGCAGCGCCTCGTGGCCTAGTGTCAGGCAGACGGGATCGTTCTTGAAAACACCCTGGGCCTGAAGGACAGCGTGCGGAGCACAACGCCAGGGATCCACGGTGTCCACCTGCCACTTGAAGAGCTTCTGGCGCAATTGTTTCAATGTGGCGCCATACTTTGGTTTGTCCACCAGATTGATCCGCTCCAATGCATCCGCCTTGATGTCATACAGTTCCCACTCTGGCCGCTCGTAGTACTGTTTGAGGGTGCGATACCAGGGGTACGGCTGCCTATTGATCGTGGCATTGAGTATCTGCTGGAAAGTGGGCGATGTGTAGAAATCCTGATCGATGGGAAAGTCTGCCCAATAGTTCAGATTGTGTATGAGCTTATAGCGTCTATTGCGCACCATACGCATCGGGTAGGCCATTGTCACCTCATGATAGCTCTGGCTGCCAAAAATAACGTCGCTCTCCTGTGGCTCCGGCTCCTTCTGCAGAATGGGGAGCAAGGATTGGCCGCTGAAGCGAGTTCCATTCGGCGCCTGCAGCTGGAACGCATCCAGCACGCTGGGATATATGTCCAGCAAGCTGGCCATAGCGGCGCTCGTCTCATGACGACGGGCCTCCGCCTGTGGCGAGCTGACGATCAGCGGCGAACGAATGCCGTGCTCGTAAAGATTTGTGCGTCCGCCGGGAAAGGGCGGCCCATTGTCTGAGGTGTAGACAATAAGCGTATCTGCGGTTAGATCTGCTGCCTGCAATTCACGCAATATTAAGCCAACACCCTGATCCAATCGCGAGATGGTCATATACTGGGCGGCCAGCTCTTGCCTAACCACATCGGTGTCTGGCAGCCAGGCGGGCACCTCCAGATTGCGCCAGTCGTAGTAAATTGGCTTCCAGTCCGGTATTGTGCCCATGCCCTCCTCTCCGCTGCCCCAGCGCTCGCAGAACTCACCATACTGCGGTGTAATGTGTCCACAACGATGCGGGTCGTGGAAGCCTACCATCAAAAAGAACGGTCTCGCCTCCCGCTTGGCCTGTGTCAAAAAGTCACGGGCGTAATCCTTCATTCTGGTGATGTTGCGACCAATCTGGTTTATCGAATGATGCTCCTCCGTCTGCTCAAAGTCAAAGCGGAAATTGGAGGCACCTCCAACATGCTTCTTACCAATGATGCCGCTAAAGATGCGACCGTTGCTCTGTTCCCGCAGCACATTCGGCAACGAACTCACCCCGGGCAGCACATTGAAGTTATGCACACCCTGATGCAGGCCGTACATGCCACTGGCATGGCTGGCCTGGCCAGTCAGCAGCTGAGCCCGACTAGGACTGCAGCTGCTCACCGAAGTGAAGGCGTTGTTGAAGAGCAACCCATTGCGTGCCAACGCATCTAAATTGGGCGTCTGGCAGTACTTGTTGAGATAGGCGCCCATCTCGAAGCCAGCATCATCGGCCAGCAGCAGCAGCACATTCTGCGGCTTCTGCGAACAGCAGCCGCTGCCCAAGAACAACAACAGTGATCCAAATAAAAGGCACAATCGCATTGCGATTAAAATTTCTGTCGCGGTCAGTGAAGTCAATCTGTCGGCTCAGTGTGCCTGAGTCCAACTGATCAACAAAACATTTCAGTATATGAAACTCAATTCGTTGTCGGCAGTTTGTCTGCTCTCTGCCTGGAGCCAGGCACAGTCAATTCACATTCAATTCCAATTCCAGTTCCAGTTTCAATCTCTTTCCCAGCATGAGCTCACTGCTGCTCTCTCTTGCACAATAGCCAAAACTAGGTACACGAATATACACACACACATACTCATATGTATATGTATATATATATATATATATATACGTTGACTTGTACATTCACTTTGATCTGCTTTCTTTCAAAGCTTTTTTATTCACCGTCTAACCGGCTACTTTGATTTAAACATTTCATTTCACTATTTAAATGTACACAAAGAATTATGCAAAATGAGTTTGGGAATAAAAAAAATACAAAGTGTATTATTGAGTTAATCTTTTTGCATTTCGTTTCCGAAAGGTTAAATATATTGTAAGAAATAAATGTTTAATATGCTTGTAGGATGTGAATAAAGTAATACTTTATGTATTAATATTAGTATTAAAACCATTCCCTTTACTTATTTGTAAAATGATGGAAAATTCAAATTAGATCCGATTTCAACCACCAATATATAATGCCTATTTAGTATAGTTTTCTATTTAAGACCTTCGTGGTTATTAGATATTAATTTCGTACTGCAATTATGACATTGTTAAAAATATCTAATACCGTATAATAATATAATAATATATATACATTTTTACCGAATGTTGTTATATTTTTTGCTTATAGCAGTGTTCCAAGATAAGGAAATATTTTAGGTTATTAACCTGAAACCAGTTTTATACCCGACAATTCGCAAGCGGTTGGATTAAATAGACTATATTTTAATACAAATAATTTTCGTTCTTAATTAGGTACACATAAAATCAAATAAATACAAAATTCCGTAAATGGGTCTTAAGTGATTTAATAATTTTAAAAATGTGTAAATGTACTTTATGAGCAAAAATTGGAATATCATATAAGTAAATAAAATTGTTATTAAAACCCCCGCTATCCAAAGTCCTAAATGTTATTAACTAATTCGTTGCTTGGCTTGCTAAATTGTTTGTATAGCTATCTCCTTCACACCAATAGCAGCGACACCAAGTTGCTGTCTTTGTTGATGAGAGAAAAAATATCAGACATAATGCTATCTCAACCAATGACGTCATCTGACATCACAAAAGGCCCAGGCTCAGAACATAGCGGAGCCTCTTACAATTAGAGTACACCTTGCAGATCTATCGCATACAATTAATTAATGAAGACGACGAGAAAAATTCACTTACTTGTGATATTAACATGAACAAGTCTGCAACTGATAATCAAAAAAATGTATAATCGATAAAGTTGCCTCTGCGATGAACAGAGCATTAAATCTACTTAACTACGACATTTGACAACTACTTTTTGTCGACAATCACAATCTCGTTGGGAGCAGTAACTTTGAAATAATATAGACATCCTTGTCACACCCAGGCCCCGGTTCAGCATGAAGCGGGGCCTGGCTGAACTACAAGGACTATACCGGAAAACAAGAAAAGTGTTGTGCAAATATAAATTTCGACAACAAGAGAAAGGGCACCCAAGTAACTCCCGTGTGCAGTTTTAATAGAATTAAAAAATGATTCTGCGTGGTTTTCAAGACTAAAAATGTGTTTTTTCAACTCATATCAGGGGTCAGCTCTTTCTTTAAGGACCATCTTTGCTTAATATAGCCTATGATTTTAAAAAGATTAAATTTTAATAACAGTTTTGTAACCTTTAGTTTTACAAATCGCTTGGGTAAAGAATTATAGCATATATATAATGCAGAAGTGCAATTGCTAATTAGCAAAAAAAAATTTGACGTAGGCTAATCTGCGCATTTTTAGATTTTAGCACACATTTAAATGCGCAATTTCTTCCATTGGGTGGTTTTGTATGGCTGTCTTTGAAATAAATATAAGAGCACACACACAAACATATAGTTTTGGGTGTCACGAGAATCACAGTCATTTAAAGTACAGTCAGCCAATTTGCCACAGTGTGCGCTATAATGCATATATGTACAAATTATTTAATTCTTGAATTAACGGCAAATGTTTATTTGTTGCTAAGAAACGCTACAAAAAAGCATGCCAACAAAACTTTAACAACATGTAGCGCTCACTTTTGCTACTGGCAACATGCTCAAGAGGCCGAAGGCAGCTGTGCTTTTCATCTGCTGTTGTAATACGTAGTAATTGTTGCATCAGCCAAGCCGGTAAAATTCTCTCTATATCGGCTCTCTCCCTCTGTCTCTATCGGCTCTCTTACGCATGGTGCACGCCAAATGTTGTTTGCTGTTATTTCAATGTGCACACTACACTTTTAGTGACAGTCATAGGCGACCGTAGGCATTTCACGATAATTACAACAATAACTAATTTTATTTTTTATTAATATTTATATAAAACAATTATTATTTATTATATATTATATACATATATATATTATTTATTATTTATTTTGCCTTTGCCTTTTTTGATTGCTTCATCTCATAATGTTTGTCATTTCTCTAAAGAAATAAAAATATGTACTAAGAGTCTTTATAGCTCGACTTTGTCTATAAATTGGGAAAATATTTTATGTGTGTTATCGTTTTTTCTAAAATTTTTGAAACAAATAAATTGTTTCCATTATATCTTAGCCTTAGATTTATTACAAATACACTCAAAAGTGTGCTAAAATATACATCTTTATTTAACTTATTATTATTAAGAAAGGGGAAATATGGATCATTCACACATGGTTAGGAGCTGCAGCAGTCGTTGCAACTGAATATGTTTCAGACTAATGCTGAGATGCGCATAGCATCTTTGTGTTTCATAAATACAATTTGGTTTTGGGGGCACGGCAACAGCCCCAACAGCTGAGAGCTAGGACAAAATCAGCAAACGTATATCTCGGGTCTATCGACGTCAAATGTTGCTTACGTCACATCGCTCTCTGTAGTCCAGCGACTGGTTGTGCGAATCCGAATTGGTTAGTAACAAAACTTTGGCCGTCGTGAACAGAGCAACTTTTAATATCATATTGCAAAAGAGTCATTTCAGAGAGCTTTACCTCAACAACAAAATAATTCAACTAAAAACTGTGCAAATTTACGGTAACTTGTGAAATTTATTTAAATGTGTATTGGGTGTTTGAGTAAACTGTGCATAGAAAAGCCCATTCATTCAGTTAAAGATATATTCTTAATGGCATCACCAGCTGTACTTCGATATAAAGATATTTTATTTATAGAACAGTAAGTTCTTTAAACTCCAATTGAAGTGTAACGTGTTAAGGAAATAAAGAGAGAGAGAGAGATAGACACGTAATAATTCTAAAAACTACATCATCAATCCAAAAAGTATCTGAGATAGCAGTTAAATCTAGATACAAAAAACAAATCAACAAATCAACAGTGACTATTCAATACAGTGAACTCCCAAACTTATCGGTTAACCAATATTATGTTCGACGTCTCTTCTATTGCTGCTCCAAGAACAACAATAACAACAAGTAGAACGCGTGTCGTCTACGACACAGTCAACAACAACAAGCGCAGCATCAACGTCATGCAACATTCGCCTGTCGTTGCCTTCATGTGTGTGCAACATTCGCAGCAGCAAGTTCCCATTCTTAACAATTTCATGTGTATGCGCATGCGTGGCTGGCATTATAATTATCATTACAACAATTGTCTACAATCGATTAAGGGCACCTTGTCCAACAAGACTCTGCTAAAGCGCTCCAAGAACTTGCGAAAGAAGCGTGGTTTGAAGAATCGCGCCAATTTTAATTGTAGTGGTTTTATTTTTTGAGGCTACACGCCAGACGCAAATAAAGAATTCAAAATCTCAATTCGCATAAAAAGGAAATTTGTTTAAGAGGAACTTGCTTGCCACACGCGGCGGCATCAAAATGAGTGGTAAGTTCATAAAACGTATCTGATCTCTGTAAAAGATTCACATTGACACTGGCAACAAAACCCATTCACCTAAACATATATAGTAAAACTAGTAAAATTTAACTTGGCTGTTCAAATCTGTGAGCTACTGTAGTTTATCAACATAATTGTTAGTATGTCTGTAATCAGCTCACGTGCCGACACAGCAAATCGGCGACAATAACAATGTTGCGACCATTCACCCATAAATAAAAGCGTATACCCTACAGTTGCGTCATATGAGAACTCTTGGGCATTTAACGACTCAAAGTATTTTGCAGCAATAACACGCAATCAGCACTTTAAATCATATATTAAGCAAAAGCACATTTGATGAATAATTAAGGAGCAAATCAGTTATTTATAAAAAACTGAAAAACTTGCCAATTTTGCCTATTTTATTCTATCAATACCAACTTCAAAATATGATCGTCAGATTCTATGAAAGGTAGTCTCGTATTTTCAAGGCTATATTAATGGACCATTGACTACATCCGTCGATTTTAATTATTCATTAGATAATCACCATAAATTCGTACAAAGATTTCTATATATACAAATAAGAAAAATAAACATATATAAAATGTCAATATATCAACAATTTATTTACTAGACTTGGTACATCATATATTTAGTAGGTGCACCCACCATTATTACTTAAAAAGTTAACAAACGCATTTCGCGTAAGCGTTTTTATTGACGTGGCCCTTGACACAGAAAAATGCTTAGTCATTATGGCTTGCAAAAGTCCGAGACGGTTTTCAGCAACAAGTTTTTGCTTTGTCACATTTTTACTGGCCAAATGCCAACAGGCGGCTTTTCGATTTGATTTTTTTCTTTCTCGAATTTATATCTCGTGCCACTCAGTGTCGTCGCTATTCGGTGCCCAACCCAAAAAACCCAATTTACTTAAGTGTACACATTACCATGCACACACATACCTACATTTACCAAATAGCGCAATTTGAACAGATTTCCACGAATTTTGGGTACCTCTTTGGCATAACTGATAATTAAATTGTATTTGTTTTCAAAAGCTTGTGTGCGGAAAACCCCCTACCTCTTACTAACCTATCCCTCTATAAATAAAACATGTGTCACATGCTAGAAAAGCTTTTGGTTGCGTTTCCTGCGTTGGCAGCATGACTCATGAGTTTTGTCAAAATACCAGTATACTCTGTTAATATACACAGATACAAAATCTTCCATATATGTGCATCTTCAGTTTGCTTGTGAATGTTAAGCTGAAAGCCCTAGAATGCGGAGAAATTTTTTACGGAGCTTTTATCTTTACACTGGCAAGTGCACACACAGCGAATCACATGTTGATTCATTAATGAAGCTTTATTGACTGAGTACTTGTTTAAATCGAGCCATATATAAAATATGAAAAGCACACATTTAAATACTTAACGTTTCTTTAAAACTCAAAGCAACACTGAAAATTTTATATTTGTGACACCTGGCACACTGGTAAACTGGTTGAAAAATTTATATTTACATCTTATTTGTACATAATGTACATATAAATATATATATGGCATCGCTTGTATTTAATAAATGAAAATAAACTGGACTGCATCTCCAAAAGATAATTCCTAATCAAAAAATGTTTATAGTTTGTACATGTATAAATAGTAACTTATATGTATGCCAACCTACATTTATATCTAGTTATTTAATTACCAATAATAACGTGTCTGAGAACAAACAAAAAATATTATTCATACTAAATACAGCAATTGCCGGCCGGCCGGCAACCTAAGAGACAAAACTATGGGTCAGAGTTAGGAGGATAATGGTAATGCAATGCGCAGAAAATTCCATGCAAAACTCTGACGTCATACGCTTGAAATTTGTAATAAAAAGTTATGTTAAGCTACTGACTACAGTCTAATTTTAAATATTTTAAATTTATATACCACATTTGTAATTTCTGCTATTTTAATATACAAACTCATTGTGGAATATTGTTGAGAATAAATTTTATTTAAATGCAGTGACGTAGCAAACTTCACATACTTGTCCGTTGCTGTGGACCGTGGTGCTGCCATCATGACAAAAAGCTCGCTCCACATAGAGCTTTCGCTTACGTTAATACGAGTATCTGTGTCACACATACACGCTCAGAAAGTTATCTGACTGTGAAAAACTGGTTTGCGCTGTGCTTTTTGAATTTCACAACGAAACTAAATTCATGAGATTTACAGTGTTGTATACATTTCTGACTCGCATGGTGCTTATTTCTTTTCGTTCGTGGTTCGTCGATTCAATTCCAAGTTAATACTACAAGCATACGGTTGAGTGTGACTCAACACAGAGTGAAAAGTGGAATATAAAGCAATATATATCAAGAAGGCAAATTGCTAGTAAAGAATAAAGAGTGTTTTTACAAATATTGTACAAGATTCGTATTACTGTTGTTGTTCTACGTGGAGCAACAACTACGCATTTGTTAAAGCAAATTTATTAAGAAACGGCAAATCGCGATCAGACATTCAAGAGGTGGTTTCACAGACCACCTAATAAATTGCGTCTCTTAATAAAATAAGTGAATTTTTCGGTCAGGTTTTGACAGCCGACCAACAGCGCTTGAAGATAAAAGAAGTATATTATTGTAAGTAAATATTGAAATCAATAATATAAAAAGAGTTATAGCGAACAGTGTTTTCATTGAATCAGTTAAATACATATACTATATGCCGAAAGCTCTTAATTATTGCGGCCGCCATTTTGTACTAAGTGCACAACAACAAGAAACAATGACAGACATACCTACATACACATGAGCATATGCGTTAAAAAAAAATACACACACAAACAAATATTTTCTTTGGCAACGACTCAAGATCGCGAGAGTCGGACGGACACTCAAATATACACACACAGATTCGTATGCAAATTTAAAGGGGGTTTCTTTTGCCGATTATTTTTAGTGTGCTGCTAATTAAATACATATTTAATTGAATATTGTGTGTTAGTTTAAGTGTGGGCTTATAATATGTACATATGTAGGTTTGTATGTGGTGCTAGGGTTTTTTCCTAGCAATTAATAATTGCTTTTCGTTGTTGCTGACTGACGATTTGATATGTCAACAAGATTGCGATACGTCCAATTATCTGCAAAAACACTGTGTTTGTGTATGTATTTGTGCTCGTGTGCCATTATCTAAATGGCACCAGGGTAGATAATTATTGCCGTTTGCATTGACAGTGCCTCGATCGGGAGTATCCAACTACTGATTAGGCCTGGATTTGTTGTTGTTTTTTTTTTTGCCACTGTGGCTTTGGCAGCCATTTTGTTAATACCATTGTTGTGAAATTCAATTTGAAGCTTTTGCTTTCGACTCTATCTTTTGCGCTCGCTTCGCATGAAGCGTTTGAAAAGGGGGAATGGAGAAAGAGGTGGGGGTATCTGTCCTAAAAATTATCGTCGACTATCATGGATTTGCAGGGTGTTTCCAATAAGGAAGTACTTCATATAAGACGACTAATTTATGTTTTATAGAAAGTACATATTGAAGTGAACCAAACAAGTGTGCAACTACTCGTCAGTTAATTTTATTATTACATAATCCACATTTACATTTACACGTATATACGTACATCAGAATTCATAAGTAATGAGACATTTTATTCTTCTCTCTTTTCAGTCTAAAAGGAAGTTGTGCCGACGACTCTTTTAGAACTTGTTTACAGTTCCCTAACAATTTCATTGTTCCTTTCCAACGGTAAATTAAAAGTGAGTATCCACATTTATTTTTACATTTATTTGTAAGCTTCATCTACCTGCTTGATTAAACTAACCACTACCTCTGATTAGTTTGTAAGTTTGTTATTTGAAAAAAATTAATACATTTATGTACATATGTAAATGTATATTGAAAAAAGGAGTAATTCCACAAAAAAGGAGTAAATCCAATTTAAAAAGGATAATATCCAAAAAAAGGAGTAATTCTATTATAAAAAAAGGAGCAATTCCAATATAAAAAAGGAGTAATTCCAATATAAAAAAGGAGTAATTCCAAAACTAAAAAAAGAGCAATTCCAAAAAAACTTAAAAAAAAATTAAAAAAAGGATAAATTCCAAAAAAAAAGATATATGCTTTAAAAAAAAAATGTACATAAAAAGAGGAAAATATTGGATAAGGCATGAGAAAAAAGGAAAAGAAAAGGAAACATACTCACAAAAAATACACGCCTCAAAAAAAATAATAAAACACCAAACACTCACAATACTCATACATTTGCTGTACGAATCCTGCTAAAATAAAATTCGCCGTGATTTATAACTCAATGGTCGGAGATATCGTGTCATCTCTGCTTTTTGACAGTTTATTGATGTCTCTAACCTATTGAAGATATACTTACCATCTGCGCGTACATCCAATCCAATACACAACATTTCGCACATTCCGCAACATTCAGTGGCGATAGCCCTATCAAAAGGATCGTCGATCTGTGTAATAACAAAATCTTTTTCTTTTGTCTACTTTCTTTCACATAAAAACAAACAAAATCAAACCAAAACTCTATAATGCGCTTGCTCCACTCATCGAAAAATCCTGAAAAATCAATCAAATATAATACAAATTATGAAAAATTTATATATTTTGAAATCCTGTCAAACCAAAACCAAATAAACCGTTCACCAAAAAAAAAAAAAAAAAAAATATGAATACTCACGACGAATTTGGAAATTTGCGTCGAATAGCCTCGTTCAAAATGGCATTCACAGTCGAAGTTTCAGCCAGCCAAAATAGGGCCAAGACCGAATCAGACAACAGCAACAATCGCAACTACCACAAAACCGAGCAAAGCAAGGGCATCAACAACTGTCAGCACAGCGTCATCAATTGTATCAACGGCATCATTTCAAGCAGCAACCCGACGGAGTACCGAAAATCCCAGAGATATAATATTGATGATCCAGGAGCCAGCACGAGTAACGAAAACAACATACGAGGCAGATCAGAGCAACCTGTCAACTGGCGAAAGATTCTACTCGTCCAACTGCAACTGCTCGCAGAAGAGAACCAAGCAAACAGTGCCTACGACGGATTCGGATATTTGGACGTCAACGACGAAAACGACAACCATACCGATCGTCATAAACACGCTGCCCAATCCAAGAATTATATTGATCAAGGTGCCCACGCACAACAGCAACAACAGCAAGTTCAGCAGGACAGAGCAGAGCGCGCCTCGAACTCGTCTTATCAGAATACCCTTTTTACCAGGGTCGGTACCAGCCACGGCTTCAGTGAAACGTGCTTCGACTTCTGCGAACTCTTCAGTAAACTTTACAACCTCGGCGACTGCATCCCGTATCGTGAAAGAAACCAACAACTCGATTGGGACAATATACCCACCAGAGCAGAGCTTGAACCGCTTAAACTCTCAAATAAACCAAGTCGACCAGATCGACCCGTCAAAATCGACATTGTCAATGGTGAACCAGACGGTCCAGGTTTCGAGCACGCCCCTGACTTTGGCGTCAATGGCTGGTATAAATCTGACAGGTGCAGACATGCAGCCCCACCAGGATATGAGTGGAGCAATGCCTACTGCTACAGTTGAAGAGATTGATGTTCCGGTGTTCATTGATGGTGAGTACTGTGTTTTTGTGTGTGTAATTTGTACCAGCACTCTCTCATTACTGTTCGAAAATTAAATCGAAATCGAGTAGCCAATACTCAAATGAATGGCCAAACAATCAGTTAGAGAAAGAGTCAGATAGCAGGCATCGATCGGGGACCGGCTGCTGCCCCTTCTGCAGTGGAGGGTTAGTCCGGTGCTCCATTCTGCCTATGACATCGAGGTACGTTACCACCAGTTGATGAAGTGGAAGATCACAGTGCAATGACCCATTGCGACAACACAGCAGTCGATAAAGTCCATATTATTTTGCCTAATGCCAGATTGGTTGTGCAATAAGTTAAACAATTCACAATCTTTCTGGCGCCAAGGAACCCCATTTAATTCAGGCTGACAAATATTTGCAAAGATATTTGATTAATTTACTTTTTACATTATATTAGGTCGTTGCAGGACATTTTAGATTGCTATTCTTGCGCAGAGATTAGTATAGCTTGAAAGTTATATTAGTGTACCTTTTAAATTGCGTAAAATTAGGCAAAATCTTCTATGTTTTATTTCGTTATTAAAATGTATTGTCTTTAAAAATATCAACAATTACATGTCTTTAGTGATTCTCTAGGGCTTGGCTGTACAAATTTTTATAGAGAAGGTTCCTAATTGTTAGGGGAAAGGGATATAATTTGGCTAGATCCAGCTTTGATTGCTTACGTACTATCAGTTAAAGAGACTGTGCCAGTGTGTATAAATTTATCAATTTTTATTATGTATTTTTAATGCATATAATTCACCTCGCCGATAGAAAAAGAATGACGTGTCTTTGTTGTACATTACTAAAAAATATTTTAGTGTATATTATACATAGTCTGCTTCTTTCTGACGATTGCGTCGTTTTGTCTTTCGAAAAAGTATACCTAATTGCCAAATGTGTATATAGAAAGAATATTTTTGGATTGAGTCATTACTAAACATTCGCAAATAAATATGATAGAGGGGTTTTTATTGCTAATCAACATTACGTATAGGTTTCGATTGGGCTTATTTCTATATTTCTTAGTCTCTACATCTAAAGGCTAGACATTCTGTTTGGATTCTGCGAATCAGCGAATAATTGCATTCTGACATTGCGCAAAAGAATATTGTATACGAAAATTTCTTAAGTGAATTAAAAAAATTAAATATTTATTTCAGCCTAATTTTTAAATTTCCTTTTTTTTTTGCAACACCGTCCTATGCCATAAGAATGCTCAGCATCAAACTATTTAATCTCTAATCTATATTTTTGTCCACCATATTTTTCTTTGTTTCGACTATGACTCATGCGATTTGCTCGTGACTACTTTTTTTTGTGCAAGTCCAACAACACAAATTGTAACTTCACATTTTGTGGTAAAATGCATCCATAAATACCCCTTTTGCAAAGTTATATATATATATATATGTATGTAATATGTATCTTAGTCAGCTTAAAATTTTCACTCAAATACTTTGTGACAGACAAATGTATTTCTGCTAAGTAAATTGTAGTTGCAACCACATCAATTCCATTTCGAATATATATTTTATAGATGTATATAAAAAAAAAATTCATTTCCAAGGGCTTTTGTAATTTTACAAGAACTTAAAAAAAAATAACTCACCTCTTCGGTTACTTGAGAGCTGCAGAAAGCAATCCCCATAGGGAACGACTCCTGTCTCCATAAATAAGCATGCAGGCAAAATAGATTTAAATGCGGTCATCATGGCAAAAATCAAGTTCAGGCCTCTCTTCTTGTTTAACACAAAAGTACATATATAATTATATGTGTATAAGTTCCCTGTGTGTTATTGGTATTTAAAAAAATCATACGTTAATTCAAGTACAATGGCATCTGATGATTCATGGCCTAGATATATATAATATGTTGGGGTTTTAATCACTTGTGTCTTATCCTAAAATAAATGTCTGCCTGCATACTAGGTGTACATAGGCAAAATTTTGAATGCACGTGTTTTTGTTAGATCCTTCTTACCGCAATTGTTGTGAAATTCGATTAGCATGATTTGCAAAATATGAGAGCGACTCCCTCGCTCTGAAAGCGAATCATCGCCACCTTGCCACCACTTGTAGGAGTATGCGTGCACTCTCTGTTGTTGGCGATCAACACACAGCCTTTTCTTTCGCTCTAAAAGAGCGGGACAGCTGATTTGTGCCGGCCGGTTGTTTGGCTCTCTCAGATACAGATGCATGCCAACATATATATGGATAATGTATATGTATACAATTTTATGCATCGCGTATACGCGATGTGGTTCGATTTTTGTTTATACATAGGTTTATCTTTTGTCTATTGTCTTTTTTTCTCTAGTCAAAAACAAAAAAAAAATGTATTTTATACGTTGCAAGATTTAGTTTAAAAAAATTAACCACTTCGCAGAACTGCAATTTACACTTATGTATATTTTGAATTCGCTGCTCTGATGAAATTCCACTTTCAATGTATTGGTGCATTAAGAGACCAAACTACACACAATAATTTGTATGTATGATACCTTGCTAACATGGCTATCACATTTGAAATTGCGGGAGAACAAATCCCAATTTGAGATACGCGCGAAAGAACGTGACAGCGATATTGTCAAAAGACACTTGCTGGCTCTCGCAGTTGCCGCGTTTATTCGTGTAGGTGGCTTCGTGTGCTCTCTCGCTCTCTCGATCACACATCGGCACAGCTTACACATTCGCATATGAAGCGTGCGCTGAACATATGAAGTCAGTTTTCGTTGATACTTTAAGAGGAGAAGAACGCATTTCATAGAAGCAGCGGCAGCGCACTCAAAAATACGTTTCTAAAAGCCGAATAAAAGGTGAATATTTATGAAAATTAATATTTTGTTCAATATAAATTAATTTCTTGAAAATTATAAAAAAAAATGTTCAATGAGATTTAGTTTAATTTTGGACAGAAAAATTAATTATTATATTCATTATGGCAGGTTCACCAACTGCAAAAATATTTGTCATATCTTGTTTGCTGCGCCAAGTTTAATTACCAAACATTTATTTTCTTTGTATCTTCAAAAGTAATTAATTATTGCACTAGGTCAATAATGTTAAGGTTTTATTTTAGGCAGACATGCAAGTGATTCTTGTGCACAATTCAAATTGCTCTGATTTTGTTTCAACCCTTTTAACAACCAATTCAACAACAAAAGTTCAGTAGACAGACCGTAAACATGAATGATCATGTTCGTTTGAGCGAAAAATGTGCGCAATTCTCTATTCTCTCTTTGTTTTTCTTTTCGCTGTGCACTGGCTGATTGTACAAGTGTTATTAGTATTTTCTCTTTAATTTCAAACATTTTCTATAAATTCAATTGAGTGTGCGACGATAAATTGTTTTTAATTATGTTTTAATGTATCTCGCGCAATAATTTTTATAATTTTATTGAATTTGCACCCTTTTTATTTTCCTGCCATTTTTCGTTTTCATTTGTTGAATTTCACAACAAAGTTAAGACAAGCGAGATAGCGTATATATCAACTGAATATATATAGCTAGTTGTCTCTGTCTCAATTTGTATGTGATCTAAAAAGTATGCAGCAAATCTTAAAACCAATTTAAAACAAATATGAATCCATTTTTGAATATAAGATTATTGCATACTTTTTTCAACCAAAAAGTTAATGTGAAACAATCGCAATAAGTGGTCATTACAGAGAAAATCCACCCATACTAAATATGAATATGACGAGCTACTCGAATAAATCAATCACAAATAACAAAACATGCACATGCATTCGGAATGTACTTGTACATTAATTTGCATTGGAATTGGTATTAATAATATTTTGTGTCTTTCGTAGAATACCTGCAAAATATAGAAGCAAGTTTGTCAACGAGCAACAACAACACAAGCGAGGAGATTGGAACAGAGATTTTAACCGATACGGATAAATTTGACTTTGACTTTGATATAAACTTGATTGCCGAGGATCTCATTGAATGCAAGGAAATGGATCAATGCAATCTGGGCATGGATAGTATTTACAGCGACAACATTAACTGCGACTTAACTGATATGGATAAACTAAACTTTCATCTATTCGAGGAGGGCGAGGAGTTGGCCCTCGACCTGGGCTCAATGTGCAATGGCATCGACATCAATAGCAATCGCTGCGAGGAAGTTGGCCTGGACGGCATACTGATGAGTTCCCAAAATCCAATGATTGGCAACTTTTCACAGGGATCCTTCTACTCAAATAGCCAGACCATCAAACGCTTTACAGAGCTGCCCATGCTGGCCGATGAGAACAGCATGGAGAACAGCTCCTACGGCTCCAGTCAGCCTTTGTTTGGCTCTGGCCTTAGCCAGCTAGAGGGAGTCAACGAAGATGTTTTGGTCGCAATGCCCAACGCCATGCCCACTCTGGGTGTCAAGCGTGCAGCCAATGTATCTGTAGCCGAGTCAATGCCACAAAAACGCCTCAAACTTAAACTTAACATTAACAAATCACAAATCAGTCAATCAGATGCCATCAGCACGCCATTCATCATCGACCAGATGCTTGACCTTGATGAAGTGAGTAATGTATTCCGGAATTAGATTAATTTGATCTATCGATCGAGATCGGAACATTGTAACTAACTGTTTTTATTTTTTCTTTAAAGCTGAATTTCACCAACAAAGTCTCCACACAGGATATAATCTATAAAGATCTGAACAGCATTGAGGATGTCACCACCACCATACTACCAGATAATTTCTCAGCGCCAAACACACCCAACAGTACAAGCTCAGTCAGCAACGCCCAATCGCCTGAGCCAACGTGCCAGTTTGGATTCGGCGGCTTTATCACTGCTCCTGTTTCACCTGCCTTCTCCACTACCAGCACATCTCAGTTCAGCGTCACAACATCCGCGACCGATAAGTCCAAGCGCAAGCGTGGACGTCCAGCCAAGGAGCATGCTGATGGTCCCGATCCGGATCTGATGTCCACAATGACAGATGAACAAGCAAAATCCTACCTGGATCGTCTTAAGAACAATGAGGCCAGCCGTGTCTCGCGCATGAAGACCAAGAGCCGTGAGCAGGAGGAAATTAGGGAGGAGGATGCCCTGCTGGCGAAGAATGAAGAACTGCGTGAAGAGCTGCAGCGTCTAAAGCATCGATCACAGAAGATAGTAGATTTCCTGAATCAGAATCATCATCGGAGAAGCACATACGTCAAGACCGAGACGGAGCATTGAGATTCTCGTAGCCATGCAATAGTCAATAAATCCTGTGCCTCTAGCTGATCGCATATTGCGACGGAGAGTGCTAGTTGTAAGATTAGTTATTATCCAATGTTAAGTTAGTCGTTGAACAAGTCGTTGTATTTAATGGCCCCACTCGAGAAGCCAAAAAAAATAACAAAAAAAAAACAAAACATCAAAAATTAAGCATTAAGCTAAAATTGATGAATACTATTATTTTTTTTTTATTGTAAGTGCGTATGCATGCTTTGAAAGCGCCACATAATAGCGCACGATTTTTAAATTTTTTTTTTTCGTATTCTTATTATGTTGCAATTGTCAAATTTTAATCAATGTTTTTATACTTATGTTTTACATATATACTAATTGTAATCAACATCTAAACGTATCTTCAAGCTCATTAGAAGCAACAAAAAAATCAAAAAAAAAAATGAAGTAGCGATTAATTACAATTATATATACATATATATTCTTTATTCACAAAAACACAAAAATTGTTACAAACAAAAAAAATTTAAAAGTTGTCTAAGCAAATGCATAAATGTATTCCACGTATGTTTTAGAATTACTATATAAACAAAATCGTTTAAATAAAGCGCAAGTCCTTAAGGACATGTCGAAATCGATATATCCTCTTATTTTATTTTTTTACTTTTCTCTAGGAATCGAAATACAATTGTACAATTGTAACAATTATTTTTGGATTGTTTTTTTGCAAGTTTGAATTTAATTTCAACGAACAAATATCGCATTCACTGGGCAATGAGTGCGAAGACTCTTCCGCACATATGGGCAAATTAATCACATGGTCATCAATATGTGCATTATTGCAATTGTTTATGTTGAACGCTTCAGTTTCAAAACCATTAAAATGAGGCAATTAGTTAAATTGTTTATTCAAGATTCTAGACAGGTAATGTTAATTAGTCTAATGCACATTAATTTTGAATCATATCGTTAGACGAATTTGTAAATTGATTTTAAAACCAAAACCTTAAGAACTTTAAGTTCAAAAACAGCACCGTTGACTCGTTTGCATAGCCTCGATTTGTTTGGTGTTCAGCGTTCGTTCAACAACAACAATCCGTGATTGAAGCATCCGCCAGAGAAATTAACCAAATTAACTGCAATTACGCTTGATGAAAGGGTTTGCGTGACTGCAGTAATCTGAAGTTGGTGTCATTTTTGCTGAGCTGCTGCGATTGTGGCGCTTCGTTTGCTTCTCAAATATTTGTGTTGTAAAATTGCGCGTTTTTGTTCGGATCGGGGTGTGGGATTGGTATTGAAATAATTTACGCGGATGCTTCTTGGGAGTGCGTATATTTAAGGTAACGTATTCCTTGGTAAGTCTGTGCCGTAGCATTTGTGGCGTGGCAAGCAAATAGCAACCAGTTACGGGGCTGAACTTTGTAGGCGAAGCGCATGAAGATGCACGAATATAGCGTCAATGCTGAAATGAGAAGGGGAAGAAGAACTCTATTAATATTCATAAGGAAAAAAAAAACAATCTGGCGCTCAACTATCTGCCAGACTGTTCGAACTATCTCAAATCTGACTTATCAGTGCTTTCTGATTAGCAGCCCAGAATTATAACTCGTATCTTCATGAAAGTGTCTTTTAATTACGAAAGCTTTTATGATAATTTGTAGACGTTGCTGGAAAACTGGTTATAACCTTACCAAGTGTCATTCTGCCAGAGATGAATTTTGGGTGCTTGTTCGTGTCGGCAATCGCAGCTATTGGAATACCCCAATTGGCAACTGGTCCCCAGAAGTGAGTGCTCATAAAATAACTGCGCCACTCCTGGGCGCTCGTGGACATTGTGCGGCGGACAGACATTTTGCTTGCTGTTGTTCTTGTTGTTTGATGTGGATAGCTGCGAATAAATACACAATACACTTGAGATTAGCGTCCTCCTTGAATACATGCGTGATTTGCTCTAGATTTAGAAATCTCAAGGTCTTACAGGTTGTTTTAGCCAATGTCACACTTCTGCTAGTACTGGTTGTATGAACAAACTAAATAAAAATGTTTAAACAAAACGTCTTTTGAAATGTTATGTAAATGTAAAAGTTGTAAGAAAGAAAATTACAAAACCTACAAGAAACCAGCAAGCTGTTCAGCACTAGACTAAAATTGTTCCCTTGTGCGCTGTCATTTTTAGGCATTTTATGAATATTTATTGTAATACGATATGGCAGCACTGCTTTGTATAAGAACGAGGCACTCTTATACATCATACAAGCACGGTTATAATTTGGTTTTTAAATGTCAGATGTAATATAATATTGGACTTATTTCTTTAATTTTTATTGATACTGAAAAAAAGGCGATTTACTTTCTAGTTGTCTATATTTTTAGTTTCTCATTGAATGCGAGACAGAAAATTTAGGAATACTTGAATCCAAACATTTTTAAAACAACTAAAATAGCAGAACGAAGAATTTAAAATTAGATTAAGTTTAAATTCGCGACGAGTGAAATTATATGTTTTAATGATCGATTTATTATATCATTCCTAATTTAATGCACGATGAAGTTTAAAAATCTATATTTATATGGCTGAATTGGAGTCTCATTTCATCAAACCTGCCTAAAAGTATGCAGAACTTTTTTGTTTGTGGTAAACTTAGCTAAAACGTGCTATGCGAAGTACACAGATGTTACCACCCGACAAAAAAAAAATATATTTGCTTTGAATTTAGAATGCAGTTCTTTTTTATAAAATGTTTTGCGTTAGTTTTACATTCGTTATGCTAAATATTTGGACTCCCATTAATCTGCAATTAGCAATTAATTTTTATAAAATTGTTAATTTAAGTAGAAAAGGTTTATTATTGAGTTAGAAATCCGTGTACTTCATTTGAATAAGATATTATTAATTGTATATTTATTATGCTAAATATTGAGACATAAGTTAATCTGGAAGCAGGAAATAAATTTTGAATAAAATAATTTAAAAATATTACAATTTTGAGAAGGAAACGACTCGGTAATGTTGTTATTGGATACAATAAAATAAGTTGTAAAGAGATAGCATTTTGTGCCGTTATTTGCGTCAACCAAATTGTTACCAATTGTTTGCCCAGCCACCACAGCCAATTACTGAAAGCATTTTCTGGTACTGACTGCACTTGACTTGGCTTATCACTGCACCAGGGCTAACTATAAAAACCGGCAGTGGTCCAATGATTGGGCATCAGTTGAGGTAAAATGAAATATCAGCTAGCAATCTGTTTGGTTCTCATGGCAAGCGCCAGTTTGGTCAACGCTTATCATGGCGATGGCCAGCCGGGCTGCAAGACAGAGGAGGAATTGGATGTGGCCATCTATCGCGATAACTGGGATCCTACAGCGTTCTGGAAATGTGAGTCGCTTAATGAGCCTGCTGTCAAGTTGCGTTGCCCGCCTGAAATGGGCTTCCTCGAGAGCGTCAAGGACTGCGTCCGCTGGGATGAATGGTCGTGGGAGAAGCCAGAAGCACCGCCCAGCGAGGTGGACGATGAGTAAACTACAGCAACAAATATGTGTATAATTAGAAAAGCCAAACGTGACATTTAAATATTGTCATTGAAGTGAATATTAAAACTGCGCTAGGCGGCTTATTAACGCAACAAAAATAATCTGAATTAAATATGTATGCTAAATCTGATTGGGATTCTATGGGAGTCTTAGTCGCGCGTGCGCATGCCCCAAATGGAGGTGCGACGCGTGCCTACTGTTGGCCGCCCTACCGAGCTGTGTATAAACTTGTTGATGCTAATTTTCGGCATTTGCTTCTCCAGCACCTCCATAGCGGCATCCGAGAGCATGCCAAAAATGTCCAGATATGTCAGAGATGTCATATTTTTGAGTTCTCTAAAATTGCGTTAAATTAGCGAAAAAAGTGATCAAGAATTGGGCTCACAACATACATGAAATTCGCGGCGGGTATCAGATAGCAACGCGATACGGACAAGTACTCAAGGCTGTTGAATTTCATGATAGCCGCCAGTGCTGTCGGCGTCAAACTATTGCAGTCCGAAAGATCGAGCTCTAACAGCTGTGGACAGCGCTTCTGCAGTGTGACAACATCTGGAACGAACGCAAATTTTAATTGTAAAATGAGTTTGGTCTATTTTGTCATAGCAAGCGGGCAGCTTACGTGCATCAAAGAGGACTCGTCGGCAGCCGGCGACGTTCAATCGAATGACATTGGAAGGGATGTGAGTAACTAGTGCGGTGACCGCGTCCGCGCTTAAATCAGTCCACGATATATTCAGGCTGATGAGTTTCTTGAGCGATTCCATCATTTGACGAACGTTGCTGGCCTGCAAGCCGCCAACCATTGAGAGATTGAGTGTCTCCAGAGCTTGGTTCTTTGAGATCTCAAAGCATATCTCATCATTGACATCCGCATGCTCAAGGCTAAGTTTCTTTAGTTGACGGCAATGCGCAAGCAAAGTGTGCAAAGAGCTGAGCGAAATTGAGGCAAGACTCAAGTCCAAATATTGCAGTCGCGACTGAAAGTCGATGGAAGACGGATCGCATGTAAAGGCTGGATCTTGTATCTGTGTGGGAGATGAAATCATTAGAGAAGCGCAAATGGTTTGGAAATTGTTTACTTTAACTTACGTCTGTTTGGGCGAGGCGCAAGACAGGCACTCCACGACGAACCACCTGCTCGAGGGCATGGGGACGCAGTGTGCGCAGACCGAGATCCAGACGCGTCCACAGCGTCTCATCGCGGGCACAGTAATGAAAGCGACGACAAACGGTTGCTATGCGCAGCAGGGTTTTCTTTGGCAGCCACTTGAAGATGCCAAGCAGAATCTCATCGGAGAGCTTATCGAAATAGTTGATTCCGCTGCTAATGTGGGCGATCATTGCTGGCGTGCGATACACAAAGAAGTTGTCGCTGGGCGTCAGTCGCGTTTGCAGCAGTCGCAGGGGTGGCGGAGGCGCCAAAACTTTCTTTTGAAGCAACAACAGCGCCTGTTTGCTGGTAGAGGGCAGTAAACTGAGTGTCGTTTGTTGCTGTTGCAGTTGCATTTGCGCCTGTGGCGGTGGCAGCAAAGATGCCTCATTTTGATTATTGCATGTGACGGTGGCCAGAGGATTTCTGGTGCGCTTGCTGGGCGAATTGGAGTTGCTACCAGCCTCTCCAATATTGCACAAATTTGTGCGCCTTGCCTGCGCCAAGGCGTGCAGCTTCTCCGCCGACTGCAAAAGAAAACGCTCCTGCGTATCCTCTGAGTAAACATCGATCAAAGTGTTGTTGCTAATGGTGCTGTTATCCAGCGTGGACGAGGTCGAGTTAGGACTTAAGCGCGTCTGCTGATGCGTCATGCGAGGTACACTCGTTGTGATGGGCGTCGTCTCGTTTGAGTTCTCATCGCTGGTGTTGCTCACCGCCAGTGCAATCGCTGACAGAGCGGACGAGCTGCTCTCCTCTGAGTCGAACATGCCGAAGCCCATTTCCTCCAGTGTCTCAAACGTCAGTGCGGAGGGAGACGAGGTGTGCTCGTAGATCGACGCTTTCGTTACAGCGGTGCCTCCGTTCTTACTTGTCGAGCGTTTTCTGTAATAAGCGGTCAGATGGCGAGGGGGTCATTAATTAAAAAGTGCTCAGAGCGCAATAAGTGGGCCTGTTGCTTGGTCAGCATGGGTCAAGCACCTTTCTTCAATTGCATATGCATTATTTTATTTCATTTAGCAGCAACACGTGACGTCACTGAAATAATTCGCGCCTTTTGCTGACCCGGCAATTGGTACGACTGCACCAGTCGATCGAAACGTAATTTGAAAACACACACACAAATTTACCTGAATACTGGACACAGATTTTCTATGTTTTCGGCACCCTTTTGTTTGCGGCCGCTCATATTTATTATAAAAATTATTTTTTTCCCGTCACGCACAAATTACGCGCTATTTTTCTATACAGCGTTGCCCATCTGATATTTGTGTTTTCATTTATAGCCATGCTGCCAGATTCCACAAAATATTTGCTCTTTTTCCAGCAATTAGTGTTACCCAACACTTACAAGTCACAGGGAAAACACAACATTGTCTAAAATCGCAGGAAAATTGCAATTTGAGCGACCAAAAAATTGAGAAACGGAATAGTAAAATTAAGAATTTACATATATTTCTAAGAATATCCATAATTACAAAAACCCAAACTGCCAATGATACAAAGATATATTGAGGAGGACGACCGCGAAATTAACGATAACGACAACTATTGCCGCGGAGGCCCACTTGCAAGGTTTGTGGCTGCTGCTTTTGTTGCACTTTCTTTGTTGCCTGAGTCAATGGCAATATAAAGCAGCTTATCGTGCATATATTACATTTTATTATCAACAATTTCAGTATGCAGCCTGAGTCTTTTGATAAAATATTTTTATTTTGCTTACAGCAGATCCATCAAAATGAGCATTCGCACCCGTGCCCTCGTCTTCTCCACATTCTTTGGCAGTTGCCTGGCTATCGGACTACTGCTGGCCAGCATAACGACCAATCACTGGGTGCGTGCATATCCAAAACGTGGCAACTCGACGGGAGCGAGGGGGGATGTTAACTTAGGATTGTTCTATGGTAACCTGAACTTGGATCATGGAATTGGAGTGCGCACCTATCCGGTTGATGGTGAGTTAGCAATTGAATTAAAGTATGTTTTTATTAAATAACAATGCATTTGTACAGTTTACTCCTTCATTCGCACTGAGCACGGGGACACCAGCTTCTGGCTATGGCTACTCACCACACTTGGAACTGGATTCGGATTGTTGGCTTGTGCCGTTGCTGCCATAGCTGCTGTGCTCAAGTCGGCATCGGCTGCTAAGAAAAACGGTACCATGGTTCTACTGTTGGCCGCCAATGTCTCAGCTGCGGGCGCTCAGGTGGTTGCATTTTTGGCCTGGCTGGTGCAGTTCTATCAGTATCTCATCCACAATGTCCTCATAGCCGAGCATCAGCAACATTGGCACAGCAACGGCCTCGCCTACCTTGGCTACAGTTTCTACCTGGTTGTTATTTCCACAATTGTGGTCCTCATCAACATTACAATTCTGTTATATGCCAAGCGACGTGAGCATCGCGACCGCCATCGTTTGGAGCCGCTAAGCAAAGATAAGAATACGGCGGCGATCATGCTCTACTAGGCGGAGAGAAAGGAGCTATAACCCTAATGTAACCTCATGTTAAAATGTTCGATCAAGCGATGCGATCACCATGTAATCTCAGCGGCCCAATGGTTTGTGCCTTACTGAAAAGCTGCCCCTGCCTGCCACTTAATAATTATCGAATACAAATCTGTATCTAAAAGTTATTATTATTATCTTTATCCTTCTGGTAGTTAATAAGTCAGCATACCTATACATAAACATTTCCTTATGATGTTGGTCAAGTCTGATACGCATTTCGATACCACAAAAAAACTTGATAAAAGCAACACACGATACAAATTACACAATTACACATGTATTTTAAACGTATTTTACTCAATGCATTTTTATACTCGAATGAACTTTTTATACTCGTTTTATATACATTTTGATGAGCATACAAATAAAACAAACAGTCATTGTTAAGATATAAATTATTTAAGAGTCTTATTCTAATTAATGGGAATGGGAACTGTACAGTAGCACACGCTACGCCGCGGGGAAACATCCGCAAAAACCCAAAACTAAAAAAGAAAAGAAAATACACAAAATCTAGAAGAAAAAATAATTTGAAATAGGAAAGTCTGTGTGGCAGTTTTTATTGATGAATTGCTCAATACTTTTGACTTTTACCAAATGTCACAACAATTTCCTCATTGTAATTATAACGTTCCAGCTAATTGCAAAAAAGGACCACACCGTGGCCATCAAAATCAAAGGTGTCATCGCATTGCATTTTGCAAACAAATCAATTATCTTTTTTTCCTCTGTTTTTTTTTTAAACTGTTCTTTCCGTCTTGCTGAGGACCCCTGACTGATGGCTGTTTCCTTGCAAGGACATTATTCGGTATGTGGCTTTGTTCAGCGCTGCGGCAACCACTTCCTATTTCTATTCGATCTCATGCCCATAACACACACAGGACAGGACACACTGTCCTGCTTCCTTTGGCTTGTCGATCGAGCCAATTATGTCATCATTAGTTTTGATTAGTTTGTTGACTCATTTCGATGGGAACTGCATCAGTATACCTAATTCATCGCACACTCAGCAAAGCCGTTTGTTTTGAATTTTGTGGCACTTCCGGCACCACCTACTGTTTACCTTTTGGGTTTTGTTGTCCAGCTGGGCGCTGTATTCGGTTGTTTTGGTCGATTTTTGGTCTGATTTGAATGCAATTGCATAATATTGATGAACGCATTTTTAATTGGGGGTAAATCGGGGCTATAGTTCAACAAATTGAATGCTCGTCTTGTACGGAAATAAACTGCTGACTTGCATATGCATCTGTCCCTACTATATATCTGCGGTTTATTTGGGCAAACAGATTAGGACTCACCTTATGCCACATGTGTGGAATAACCATATGAGACCCATATGCATATGTATGTGTGTATTTAGCTATCTTTTCAGATGTATTACGCATAGTTGTGTAAGTCCTGGCGTTAGGATTAGTTTTCAAATTGCGTACATTTGCTGGAAGAGATAATGGAGAGATATGCTCATTAGGTGCGGTTGAGAGATTAGAGTGCAGACAATCGACTTATTAAGAGTGTTTATGCAGATAAACGCATCGTTTAGCGTGTGTCGGGACATACCCACTTTTCCGCCTAAGATTAGGCAAGACTCTTGGAAAATACGATTGCAAATCGCCAAGGCAAACGGTTCTGTTGATAAGTAGCTGGAAAATGTTGAGCAATGTGTACGCTCTGAAGCGTGGCCTGTACAAACATAATTAGCGGGAAAGTCTCATAATCGGAACGAGAAAAATATATATATATATATATATATTTGTATGTGCGCATATAAGTAGCATCAGAATGGAAAATAGAAATACCAACATGCCAGCCACACACGTTGAGATGCGAGCCGATTGCGGGCATTGCCGGGGTATTGTGGCACTTTACTCGTGCGTTCGACACAAAACTATTTCTTTACACGAATTTGTCTTTAGTTGTTTTTTTTATGGGTTTAGTCTCCTTTCGAAATAGTGAAAGCATTTCCAGCAACCGCAAACATACGAGCCAAAGAAAGCCAACAAGAGGGCCAGACTGGCTGTCTCCTATTTCTATTCCCTTTCCGTGATTCGTATTGCTCGCTGCTTGGCTGCTGGCCAATAAATTTCCCAATTAAATGGATCCTCTGACACTTTGTATGAAATGTCAGCGCACAGGCAACGGCTACCACTACTGCCACTACCCCCTGCCAGCCCATGGGTGTGTGTTTGACAGTGCGAGCATAGGGGATGAGGGTTGTTCCTTGAGGGGTTGAAACCCGTCCACGCACTTTGCTTGGCCGAGAGAACTGGCGCTGTGAAAGGTAGCAACCGCGTTTCTACGCTGTTTTGCCCAACGAGGCAGGGACTCCATTTTTTTTTATTCACTGCTCTTTTTGTTGTATTTTTTTTTTTGCAGCAGGAGCAGCACTCATTCAATTCCTTTAGTATTGTTGGCTTGCGAAATTATGGCCCGTATATTTCTCTATTAGTGCAAAGGACACATTTCAATTTCTCAGCTAGGCGCGTTGTGTGGCCCGGGTAGAAAGTGGAAGACGTTCTTCAATTCTTGGTCCTGATTCTGGTAGTTGGCAATTATCTGGTTGCAAAATTTCTGGACCACCCGACGACTTTTGTTTGGCCTTTTTGTGGTCATGAATGGCAGATAGGCTAGTGCCTCCTACATGGCAATTGTTCCAAGCCGTCAGTTGGTTATGGATAGCCAAACTACTTTCTTGTTAGGAAGTGACTTCGCTTGATATTGTTTGGTAACAATACAGTCTTGTTTACTTTTATAGTAGATCAATTATATTTCTCACTTCAATTCAAATTCCAGAGAATTGTTTAAAATTGTGTAGTTTGTGGAACATTTTAATATGTTTTAATATGTCAAATATTGCTTATTAAAAAAAGATCATAGTGTCAGACAACTCTTAGAAATGTTCATTTAATTGAATTATGCTTTAAATATTTAATTCCTTCTTAATTAAATTATTCATTTATTTTTAAGTGGGTTTTTCTAAAGCTATAAAACCACGGTGATTACTTTATTTAGCTTAAAGTTTTTTCTTAATAATAAAAATATCTTTGTATATAAATTTTTTTGATTTTTTTTGCTTGCTGAATTATTAATTTTCAAATCCAACAAGATGAAGAATAAAAATTAATTAATAAATAAATAAATAAATAATAAAAATCCAAAATTTGACTTATTTATTAATTCGTCGTTGCTGATAAAAGAAAATAAATTATAGATAAGTTAGACACTATAATTTGCCAGGTTTACCTAATTAATTACAGCTCTATATACATAATATAAATAATTATGATCATAATATAATGATTATAAGGTATAAATCGGACTTACATCGGTCATTATCATGTATAAAGTTTAACCAGATCTGTGGAAAATTTAAGTCTGTCTTTAATATGAGTATTTATTAATCATAAACCAGATTCGCCTACATCAATTTATTTCAGCAGATTTCTCACAAAATTTTAAATTTGTGTTCTCAAAAGAAATAAGCCCTGAATACTTTCCCATTTTCATATGTACATAAAGTTCAATCTGTTGCCCATAACTCAGCACTTGTCAATTTAATGGACATAAATAGATGGTAATTATGTATGTACATAGGGAATAGAAGTACATTCCCACACTTCAGAATATAAAGAAGATTTTATTGAATCTAGCAAACATTTTAATTAATTGCCGGCAATTACTGGACAATACTTAGCAAACATCAAGTGTCGATCTGGACGACATCAATTCAAAATGCAGACGAAAAGCATATCATTTTGAGAAATGTGTATTTGAACTGGATGCCATTTGTTCGTTTTTATTTACTTTATTTTTTTATTATTTTGGCCAAGTGCTCAAAGTGCAGCCGCTGTGTCTGTGTCTGCTTGCTGCAAACAGAATTGAAGAAATCAATAGGACATCATATTATTAGTTCGATCATTGTGCCATTTGTGGACGACGACGACGACGCACTGTCTGCCAGGAAAAATCTTCTCATGACTGACCGACCAGGGGACAACAGGTAGATAGATAGATGTAGATGACAGACCTGCACGCCTCTATCAGGCGACCGTATTGCCATTGTCTGGTTGTCTGGTAAAAAGGTGGAAAGAGTCAGTGCCCACCGGTCTGATACGGTTTCAAAAATTGCAGCCATTGTGCACACGTAGAAGTCACATTGATATTATTATGGACCGGGGGATCGCTTGTTCGCATAATAAATTTGAACATTTTTTGTCAGAGCAGAGCAGAGCAGACATTGTGTCTGTTGCACTTAGTTGCTCAGGTGGGCCACTCATTGTCCTCATGAATGACGCAAGCTGTCGTGTGAGTAATGGCAAGGATACGTGAACAATTGCAATAGGTTCTGGAAGAGGGGGCGAGGGCGACTGGGACTGTGAGAAAACTCTGTAAAATACTAGACAAGTCGTCTGGCCTTAAATCAGTCGGTCAGTTATCATATTGAATTGGTTCTGCCCGATAATTTAAGATCTGCTCTTTAATGATTTTAGCCCGGGCGTTTGACTTGGCCAAAATTAATGGTTATTTCTTTGGCTGTTTTTGTGAATGAATTTTTCGCAGATTTTGCCAAAATGACTTGTGAGTTTTAACCCTTTGTCGAGGATGCGCCAAAAGTGCCGACGAATGCAAACTGCAGATTTTGCTTTGAATTTAGCCGGCATGATTTTTCGAATTTGCCAAATGATCTGGTTAGTGGGAAGTGACAGTCATTAATACGTTTGCAAAATGGCCATAAAATTGTAGATAACCATATATATATATATAATTCTTAATTATAGTGGATTTCCGTGGATGATTCTTTTTATTCTAAAAACAAAGAAAAATCAGCATCAATTTTCCTTTAAAACCAGCAAGAAAAGTAAAAACTTCAAAAATATAATTTTTTTCAAATCTTTTATCTAGAAGAGTTGGTTTTGTTTTTTTTTGTGTAAACATAAATCGTATAATACAGCTCTGAATATTTAATTTAACTATATATTTAAATGTAAATCGTATATTGCTATTAATCGCATTCAGCATATATATAAAAATGTGAAAAATATTTTTATGTCTAGGTTGTATGGTCTCTTAAAATCTTAATCGCTTAGCATATGAGAAAGGATCACTTAAGGATTTATTTACACATGTGTGGGTTTTTTCGACGCTTCTACCTCGTCACGTACTGGAAGTGTAAATATTCATTAAAAAATAAATAGCTCAATATTTGCATATATATTTTTGTGTGTATGTATATCGTCATGGATATCTATCGTCGTCTTGAAGATTGTGTTAGCGGTTTGCTGAGGTAGTTTCTACTGTTGTTGTTGTTGTTGCTGAGTGTTTGCGCGACTTTGCGCCAGGTACGCCTGAGGTAGATGCTCTAGGATTGAGTATTGGCCGGCATTGTTGTTGTAGTTGTTACTTGTGGTACGATTGGTAGATGAGTGTAGATGGGCTTGGAGCGTTTTTAAAGCGTGCAAGCGCTTCACAGATCGGAGCTGGAGCTGCTGCTGCAGGTGTTAACTGCTTAGTAGCCATAGAGATATGGATACATGGGCATAAAGATGGCCGGTCCCAGCTGGCGCTCTTGTGGCATATGCGTCTTCATGTGTTTCTTGAGATGATCACGACGGCCAAACTTCTTGCCGCAGGCACTGCAAGGATATGGACGGAGACCCGAATGGATACGCTTGTGCCGCGTCAGCTCCTCGTTGCGTGTGAAGGTCTTGCCGCAGGTTTCCACATCACACTTAAAGGGTCGCTCGCCTGTTGCCAAAAATAACCAAAGAAAATACTAGTTAGTATGGCCAGTCGAGTAAATTCTGTGGGTTTGTGGCTAACTTACCGGTGTGTATGCGAATGTGTCCCTTGAGTTGACCATTGTTGGAGAAGGCCACGTCGCAGTGGGGGCACTTGAATTTCTTTGGTCGCTGCTTGCGAGCATTCAGCGCCTTCAGCTGCGCATCCTCGGCCATGACACGTGCGTACTCCTGCTCCATCAGGCCAAGCGTGAACGGATCCATGCCGAAGGCAGCAGTGCTCGGTGTATTGGCGGCGGCAGCAGCAGCAGCAGCTGCAGCATAATACAGATCACTGGCGGGCAGATAAGGCGCTGGCTGCGGCGACAACTGCTGTGGCGCCATTGTTGGGGATGCTGCTAACGCTGGCTGCGGCATGGCATCCAGCAGTGGAGTCGATGTGCGCGTGTAGCTGCTGTTGAGTCCATCCTCATAGCTGGATTTGCTGCTGTGGCTGCTGCTGCTACTGCTGCTGCTTGATGAGGATGAGGAGGAATCGCGGTCGCTATCCTGGCCATAACTGCTACTGCTAGGCAGCTCCGTTTTAATGGTCACTGTTTCGGGCTGATGTTCATGTTTCACTGTCCTGGCGGGCGGAGCAGGCATTTGGCGTTGCATATCCCAGGGACGGAACAGACGCGAATACGTTTGCGGAGGATGCATATTAATTGTCGACATTTTCGTTTCGTTATTTTCGTAAATTTGTGTAGATATGAAATCACCGTGTTTTTTATAAAAATATATCTATTTTTTTACTAGGGCGGAACACTTGACTTGTGCAATTGCGGGTGCCGGAGCTGTGTGTGTGCGTTACAAGATCTCAACTCGAACTGAACTCTCCCGGCCAAGCGACGCACAATTTAAAGAGATTTTCTGTTCATTGAACGCTAAGGTCCTTGGCAGTAGGCCTACCTAGCGGTCTACCTACGTACACACACACACACATACTCACTCACACACACACACACACACGCACAGACACATTCACGTACGCACGCATACACAGACACATTGAGGGCATCCGTCGCCTGCTTCATTCATCGATTTGTTTGTGGCCTATCTGTCTGTGTGAGCGAGAGGCACGCTTCAGGGTTGGTTTTTGCACCGCACAACAATGGCCGCTCACGCAGACTCAAATACGCACATATAATCTCACACACTCACACATACACAGACAGGTTGTGGAGTATATAATGTACTTTTGTATGTGAAGTCGCTTCGCGTAGTTTTCATGCCAGCAAATCTAATCGGCTCTTGAAATGGCAGCTTCTTTGACTTTCGCTTTTAATGTGTATATTCATATTAAGTATATACGGTCATACATACATACATACATACATACATATAAGAAAGGAAGTATCTATTCTTTTATATTTTTTGTAACTCCCTGCGGGGTGGAAGTTTAAGCGAAGCGTTCATGATTATGAATTTTACGCTTACCTACCGACAAACCCCCCCTTACGCAATTTGATAAAAGTTGTTATCTCTGCTGAGGCGCAAACTGGGCTGGCCTGGGCTGGGCTGGCCTGGGCTGGGCTGGGCTGGGCTGGGCTGGGCTGGGCTGTGGAGTACCCTTCCCCCACTGCTCCTGTATAACTCGGTTATCTGTGGGTTGTTTCGGGTTTGCCCGAAAAATCAAGGGGCTTGCTTTTGGCTGCTGCCCTGCTGCTTCTCTGGTGGCAATTTATTATTGAATTAAGTGCTTCTTACTGAGGGTTGTTCCAATCTTTGCGCCTTGTGGCAACTTTTGTGCTTTAAATATGCAAAATGTGTATCAAGCGCTATGTATACTATTATATGGTGAGATTTGTGAACGAGGCAAATTGCGGCTTCTACATTCACAGCACATTCGTTGGGGTTTGAGTTAAGGTTTGAGCATGTAAAATGGTACAGTTGCTTAAGGTTCATCGTTGGGATGCTCTGGGGGTTGACATGAATATATATTTAGGGCACTTTATGGGCCCTGGTAGGCGTTTGCCCCACGCCGAATGGAGATAACTAGAATAGAATAGTTATCTGAGAATTTAGCTGGCGTTGCTTTAAAAAATATTTGTGTTTAGTTTTTTTTTGTTTTGTTTATTTCTTTTAGCTTTAAGATTTATTACAGTCAATGTAAGTACTTATCATATTTAACAAAAGTTAGATTTTTATCAAAAATTATATTAGCAATATAAAAAAAATGGGCAATCATTGAAGCATTTAATAATATAAATAATGAGATAACATATTGTAATGAAGTCTGTATTATAAAAATGTAGAAAATGATTTATTGAAATTATTATATTAATCAATAGTTTTACTATTTTATCCGCGCTTCTTATGAACTGTTGCTTCATATTTGGAGATGGTGCTACTTCTCCCACATAAGCCTACCGCTGGCACATTAGAAACAAAAGGGAAATCATTAGGATTATGTGCAACTGCTTTGTTCTCGCAACGCTAATGAAGGCAACGGGTGCATCTTTGCTCCGGAATGCACTGGGTTACATAGAGCTGGTTAGGAGTAAGGGTTTAGGGTTGAGCCCACCTTTCTTAGGTGGTTTTAGTACCTGCCATAAAATTACAATGCATCATGTGAGATTCATTCACGAGTCGCGTTACCAGAGCAGATAGCGAACAGACTCATTCATAAATACGTTTTGCCAGGAAACTGAGCTAGATGAGATCGGTCAGGTAGCTGGAGGTGGGCCGTCGGGCGCGGTGAGGCAATAAAAAATCTACAAGCTTATTTGTGTAGGCTGGCACTTAGGCCAGCAGCCGCCTTGGATTGAGTGTTGGACTTGGACTTTCCCTGCATGTTTATCAAATAACGAGCGCGGGATTTTCCACGCATTCGGAACGGATTCAAATTCTGCTTCGGCAACGGCGTCGGCAGTGGAATTGGCATTGGCGTCATAAAGTAGCACCTACCTAAAACAATGCAATGGTCATAAATTATGAGAGTATATGTTGTAAAATAATTAAAAATTGCATATTGCCAGCCAATGGCAATGCAGTTTCCATTCATTCATGGAATGTTTCCGATGTTTTCCTTTCTCTGCCTAATCATATTTAGAGCACACACAATAAGGATATGGCGTCATAGTAATGGTTTGATTAATGAGGAAATTTCACGAGTCCACGTGAGCTCAGCAATGTTGCAACAATATAGCAAACCTATGTATGGAGAGAAGCTAGGCGCCTCATTAGTTGGCAACGATATGTGGCCAGGGGAAAACACATCCTAACCAAACTATGTGCAACTGCAATTTATGCCAACGTGCTTATCGTCCCGAGCCATACTGCATCCCGCGAAGAACAGATAAGCCAAACATAGCTCTGTCTCCGGCTCTGGCCCCGGTGGATCGCTTTGGGTCAAGATTAGTTTGGTAATCACAATCCGCTCACAGATCAAGATACATCCGGCTCTGTTGGGCTAAGTACGTATAACAAGCTTGATTTGATAAGTTCAAGTAATGGACTAGGTGTGATCTTAATAGATCATATATAATCGGGATAACCATGTGATTAGAATGTGATCAATGTGAGCGTATGTCAGATTAGCGGGGGTTTGGATTTTGTCAATACAAAGTCCAGGCTAATCCAGCATAGATAAAACTATATTTCAAGATGAAAAGCTGGATTGCTAACTATTCCACATTCTGGCAGTTCTCTAGAATCTGCAAAATGTAAAAATTTAAATAATGTTGTCATTATTAGGAAAATTTTATTAGATATTTTTTAATATATATTTATTATATAAAAGGCAAATCATCTTTCAATTAATAATTTAAATAGAATCGTACATGAAATGTTATAAATGTGCACCGTTCTCAATTTTTAAAAGAGAAATTTATGTTAACAATTGTACTGTTTAAGAGACATAATGGAAATTTCGATGGTAAGTAAAAAAAATACAATAAACATAACTCAATATGGCGTATTATATCGTTAAATATTATAAATGCATTTAACATACATTATATTAATTATAATTTATTTGTCATACATTTGCCGCACTCCCAAAATATTAAACTATTCGATCAATATTATAAGTTTAATATATTTTAATGCATTTGCTTTTGCGTTCTGTTGTGTATTTTTGTATATTTTATTATGCTTATTTTTTGTGTATCTGAAACTGTATTAGTCTGTGCTTGAGCACACACAGAGCCTACATACATATATTTTTACATTTAACTTACTTTTTCTGACTAAATTTCATCATTCGTTTGCCAAGCGAAAAGCGAAAGCTCAAAACAAAAGCTCTTCGCCACTTAAGCGAAGCAAGTAAATGACGAAATTTTATTCTAGTGGGACACAATTAGTCGATTTTTGGACAATGCGATCGCCGTTGTGTTTAGTGATCAGTTGATGTTGATGTTGAACAGGTCGCGTCGCTAAACTTTAAAAATGCTTGTCGAGCTTTTGGCTTTATTTGCGGTCGCCCTGCTGGCCTATCGCTGGGCCACAGCCAATAATAAATTCTTCGAGGAGCGAGGAATCCAATCCGATAAGCCACCTCATTTTTTGGGTAGCATGTGGAAAATTCTTTTGCGCAAACAATCAATGTTTGATCTAATCATTGATTTGTACAACAAAGGCGACGGCAAGTGAGTATCTTATGCTTATTTACTAGATAACAATCCGGTTGCAGCATATTAATTCACTGAAGGTCGAGTAATTGAATTAGATATGCAATGGAAATATTGGACATATCGAAATTAAACACTTAAAATGTCTGTACACAGTTTATATACGTTATATAGTATTTTTTTATTAAATGTTGATGTTCAGCACTTTAACATTGATGTGATTAGCAATTATCATGATTGTATTCACGTTGAATACTTAGATTTCCATTCCGATCATCTTTTTGTTACCAAAGTGCTTTTAATTTATAATAATATAATATTTATATATATTTTTTATATTTTTATAGAGATATTTCAAATTGGTTTATGTGAAAGATAAGAGTTGTTGCTTTGCAAATTCTATGATATTTTTAGCTGACTAATCGGTTCATATTTTGTTTATGTTTCTAGGGTTTTTGGCATCTTTGAGCAACGCAAACCGTTGCTGATGATACGTGATCCGGAACTGATAAAGCAGATAACAATTAAAGATTTTGATCACTTTATCAATCATCGAAAAATATTTGGCAATGACACCACAGATAATCCCCACGATATGGACAATCTATTCGGTAGCTCCTTGTTCTCCATGCGTGATGCGCGCTGGAAGGATATGCGCAGCACTCTGAGTCCTGTCTTTACGGGCAGCAAAATGCGTCAAATGTTCCAACTGATGGACATTGTGGCCAATGAGGCGGTGGAGTGTTTGAATCCCGGTCAAATGCCAAAAGATGGAATTGATCTGGACATGAAAGATTATTGCACCCGTTTCACCAACGATGTCATCGCCTCAACGGCCTTTGGCATGCAGGTGAACTCGTTCAAAGATCGTGATAATACATTCTATTTGATGGGCAAGAAGCTGACCAAGTTTACGGGACTGATGACCATAAAGTTTATGATTTCCATGAATGCAAACTGGCTTTTTAAGGTGCGCCCAACAATCCTCTATCTAAATATTCTGTCTAATCCATTTAGTTTCCTCTATTGTAGTTGTTGAAATTATCGCTGTTTGATATGGAGAGCACAAACTACTTTGTGCGCATAGTATTGGATGCCATGAAGTATCGTCAGGAGAACAATATTGTGCGGCCAGATATGATCAATATGCTAATGGAGGCAAGCGGCATGGTCCAGTCGGATAAGCAAAAGTCGGGTCCAGTTCGTGAATGGAGCGATCGTGATATAGTCGCCCAATGTTTTGCCTTTTTCTTTGCGGGCTTCGAGACGTCGGCGGTGCTAATGTGTTTCACAGCCATAGAGCTAATGGCAAACGAGGATATCCAGGAAAAACTGTACGAGGAGGTGATGCAGGTCGACAGTGATCTCGATGGCGGCAAGCTGACATATGAGGCACTAATGGGCATGAAGTATATGGAACAGGTCGTATCCGAGGTTCTCCGCAAGTGGCCGGCGGCTGTTACCACTGATCGTGAATGCAGCAAGGATATTACCTATGAGCTCGATGGCAAGAACGTTGAGATCAAGAAAGGTGAAGCCATTTGGTTGCCCATCTGCGCCATTCATCGTGATCCCAAATTCTTTGAGAACCCCGAAAAGTTTGATCCTGAGCGCTTCAGTGAGGAGAATAAGGACAAAATTCAGCCATTCACCTACTTTCCTTTCGGCCTGGGCCAGCGCAATTGCATAGGTGAGTGAATGTAAAACGCATTATTATGGATGATATATATATATATATATTCTCTATATAGCTTCCCGCTTCGCTCTACTCGAGGCCAAGGCTGTCATCTTCTATTTGATGCGTGCTTTCCGCTTTGAGGAATCTCCGAAATCCAAACTACCCGTAGTGCTCGGCGCCGGAGGTTTTCAGCTTATGCCCAAAAATGGTTTCTGGCTTAAACTCGTTCCGCGTCAGTAAATCCAATCCAAATGTCTTATTAGGTGTCAGTATTTATTTACATAAGTACATATAATTAATGTCACAAATTATATAAAGAAAAACTAAAAGCGATGTCTGTGTTTTATTTTATTTTATTTATAGCGATTTTTTTATTTCGAACATCATATTAAAAGCATATTTAAGCAATTAAGGTTTATCCCACTATATTCACCAGTTAAGTTAAGCTATTGGTAATATGATACCAAAATCAGATATTGATTCTCAATTCTTTATTCCAGATATTTATCTTTGATTTGTGCACAGATCTATAGCTAAATTTTCAATCAAATTCAAAAAGGCACAACTAAATTGCTTATTTTTTATAGTATTTTAATCTGCTAATTAAAATCTCATCATACAAAATCAGAATCGAAAGTTTTTACCATATCTGCTTAACACTTTTGAAAGCTAAGCACGAATATGAATTATACAAAGAGTACATTTTCCATTGAGGCGTCAGAAGGCGCTTGGCGGGGCGTTGCAAAGGCAGCTGGATGCTTGGATGAGTTGGCCATGTTATGGGTGTGAATGGCGACTGAGGATTGAGGCGACGTCCTTCAACGGAAAACCGCACTTTAACGCGAAGACATAAATCAAATTAGTTTTTCAAGCGAATGCACTCGACTAATTCGAGCGGTGAACGCGCCACAAAGTACAACAGCGAGGATGTTGCTCATTTTAGTACACACACACACACACACACAATGGCCATGCTGCGGGGCAACAAAGGGATACACTACACCCCAAGATACACACACACTATACACAGATATCGATTAATATTTATCCCGTGACACAACGCCACAAAAACCGCGGCGGCCGTTGGTCCATTAAAAGGCACACAAAAGGAACAACCAACCCCGACAAGGATTCCTTCTGCGCCCCTGGACAATGGCAGGCGACAGTCAACACGCGCGTCTAAATCGCATCCACTTCAGGCATGATCAATGCTGCTTAGTTTTCTCACTAAAACGAGCGTCCGGCTCGATATCCTTGGCGCACGCTCCTCTCTCCCTTTGGGGCATGCCACAGGCACCAGGCAGATGTGCTCACTCTCTCGCTCGCACACACACGCGCTCAATGCGTGTGCGTGTGTGTGTGTCTGTTGGCAGCTGTCTGGTGAGCAATGGCGTTTTATGTTCGCCCCGCCTACCGCGCGCGTTTTGTGCGCGTTTTTTGTCGGCCTGCGTCAGCTTAGGGCGCAAAGTCAAAACAGTTGTGAAAATCGACGAGAATTTTCAATTTCGTTCCAGTTGCAATAGTTGAAATAGCACTTAACCTCAAATCCAATAATCCGCTTGTAATGCAGTTCATTCAAATACTCTCTGACTACCGATCGTGTCCTGTGTCCAGTCTGCATGTCCTGCGGTGTTCTCAATTTGAATACGTATGCGGGCAGCACCATTTGTGTGTGTGTGTGTAATCGTTGTATTATTAATGGACATTTGCCTTCAAACAATGTCACAGTGGCACATCGGACCATTGGCTACTGACTAGATTTGATTTACCTGCCCCGGATTAGATGGATTTTCTTCTGGGCTTACAACACTTTTCAGGGCTCATATCAAAAAAGAGTGGGTCAGCTTCATAAATGTTTACTGCATGGTAAGTCAATGATAATATTATGAATATATATAATGTACAACATTCTGGCATGAAATTGTCAATATAAAATTAATAAAGTTAAGTCGTCCTTTTTATATAAATAAAACAGTTTGTCTTGGCTAATATATGACTTATTTTCATAGCTTTCTATATAGCTAAAAATGTAACTAAGTAAATTCTGTCATAGTAATTTTTAGACACACTTTCTTGATAATTGAATTAACAATTTTCTCTGTTCTAAAATTGTAAAAAATTGAATGCAATTTTTTTTGAAAATGTGCTTAGTTTGCATTAATGTTTTATAAATTCACATAACTTAGCTAAGATATTTTGTGATCCAAATTGATGTTCTAACTTGTAACTATTAACAGAACCGACAGATATATTGTTGATCAGTCAGTCTGTTTAAATTCGAGCATCTCACACTAACAGATTTGGGCTCTTTAAATTTAAAATATTAGTACGCTTTTACAATTTCTTTTAAAGTTATTGATTATAAATTTCATCAAAATCGGATAAAAAACACCCAAGTCAAAATTCTTTTATTGATCTCAAAATTATTTGACGTAAGCAAATAAATAAATGTGTTTATTCTGCAGTGCCTAATAAATTTTTATCTGAACAATTTCATAACGATAAGAATTAAGTTATAAAAATTGTTTATTTTCGGTCTATTCATACGATTGACCTGTTTGTTGGGCTTATTAAAATTTGGTTTCCTTGTGGAGCAGCTAAATCACTTTCTTCAATTTGCCATGTGACACGCTTTACGACTTATGACAGATTTACAGGACGAAATCGTCTTAGGATTTTAAGATTTGTGCAAGCGAGCGCAAATAATACGTGAAAATCGGTAACAATTGTCGGTAGCGGCACGCACCCTTGGCCCAAAAGCCTACCCATTGACCGGACACCAAGTCCTGATCCGTCTAGCACAGGCGGCGATACTGTCTTCCTGGTTTCCTGTCGCGGCAAACTGAGGCAAACATAAGTGGCTTGGCTCGCCCATGGCCAACACCAAAGTCAAATGCAAATTGAAATGTACGAAAATGGGACAAAGGCTGTCCAGAATTCTGTAGAATGCCTCGACACAAAACGTTGCCAAGGATTGCTGTTGTCGGGTTGGCAAAAGCCTTTTCACACTTATCAATGGTGTGCGGCAGGACTTTGTTGGCCATTGAATGGACGGATGCAAAGATCGGTGAAAGGCAACGGTAGGAAAATTGCAACTGAACTGAACTGAACTGAACTAAAGCAGCGACTGTGACTCCTATGGTGCAATTATGATGGAAAGGTGCTAATAATAACCGATAAATTCATGTTTACCTAACAACCCAAGGCTCTGGTCAGCTGTCAAGTGTCTGTTTGTGCGAATGCGAATGCGAGTTCCTGTGATGAATGAATGAATGAATGAATGACTGAATGCGTGAATGCATGAATTGCACAACTTGCATGAATGATGAACAGCATCTGAAGTGTACTCCTCGACCTCTACGGGCTTATGTAGTAGGTGTTTGACATAGGTTTCTATATGCATGCCTCAAACTTACCCAACGATGCCATTCTGCTGCCCACGTGCATTGAGGGCAACGCAATTGTTCCAATTGTTGCCAAATATTGCGGGGGGAAATTGCATTCGATTTGATTGATCAGCGGATTGTTTCGCTCGTGCGATTTTATACAAAAAATCAGTGAATTCTCTACAAAAAACCTATATTTTTTTTTTTTATTAAAAAAGACAACGGTATAATAATAATAATGAGTGCATGACAATTGTTTGATTGATGAGCACTATACGTTGGTGCTTCAATAAAAACTTGATACGCAGTTAGCCTACAGAACTGTGTTTATTATATATATATATGTGTGTGTGTTTGTGTGTGGTTTGAAATATTTCTCGATCGCATCTCTGTCTGTCGCTTCACTGCGCTTATGTAAAATGTCGCGAAACCACAAAAACTACTATAAATTGACATCATAAATTAAAATTACTTCCACCCTTCTTCACATAGGCGCTCCACCAGACCAAACCCAGTCACAGCCCTCGATTCGGCATTGGTTTTGTTTAGTTTCCTTCTTTTTTTTTTTTTTTTGCAGAGGGTTGGCCCTCTGGGGTTGGTGAGTGAAAAACCCAAAAAGCCAAAGGCCCAAAATGCAAACGTCAAGCGGCTGAAAAAGGGGCGAGCACGCAGCCATCAACACGATTATTTCGCATAAAATAAATTGATTCCTGTTAAAAGTCAAGCATGTCTTTTGAAACTAGAAAAGGAACTGTACACACACACTTACACACACACACACACAGACGTACATTCTGAGACACTTTTGAACAGAGACAAACCGATAACAGCGCTTGAAAAATGTCGAAATTTGTCCACAATAAGTTCTTTATTGAGTCGCCATAGACAAAGGATTACATCGCCGTCACCGCCACCGCTATAAACCACGGCTGAGCCACTCGACCCAGCTAGGCAGTGATGAACAACAATGAGACAACAATAGCTGGAGAAGACAGGGAAAACTGTGCCACGTCTTCGCCTTGAATTGCGCCAGGCAACCGCATCTGTAGCGGGGCTGTCCCGACACCTTTGCCTTGACACCTTCCCTTTTTTGGTTGGTCTTGTTGTCCTGCCATCTATTCAATTCAATGGAAAGTGGCATATAAATAATGATGAGCTAGCCAATTTTGGGCAGTTGCGTCAAGACTGAGTTCGAGTTCGCTCTATTGTTTTGCCCCGGTCCGTCTTTTGTATGCCACAGACAACCGGGCAACGTGTCCCTGGCAGCCAGAATATCATGTCCTTAAATGCGGTCGCCAAGGTGGCTGGCTGGTCCTTGCCCCTGCTTAGACGTTCAGTCGCCGCACAAATTGAGCGTATGAAATTGATTAGCTAACGCATTTTAGTTACAATATTTGTATTTAGTTTATAAACTAATTTGAAATTCGGTTGCCCATTAACAAAGTGGCGTGCGTGAAGCATGTGCGATGCCCACCTACAGCGCTGGAGGGGACTCATTCAGAATATTACCAGTTCGATTCGATTAACCTTGGAGGGATGCCCAAGACTCCACACAATTTAGATATGCTTACCACTAATGTGGTTTAGTTTTATTTAGTTCAGAATAGCTCAGAAATGTTGGTTGTGGTTTTAAACATTTGTTTGTACTTGTTGCTAGCTGCAATGTTGAACTTACAGGCAATTTTATTTTTTTAATTTTAATGTATTTTATTATTTTTTATTTTTTTGTATTCTAGTATCATAATTATTTTTAATAAGTAATCTATATTCCCAAGGTGAACTCATACGCAATTGGACAAAGCATGCTTTGGAAGAAGAAAGAATATTAGTAAAATTAATAAATAGAAGTACTTTACTCTTTACGATTCAAAACTATTGAATCAAATTTACGGTATTTAATGGCTTTAAGCAGCTTTAGCTCTGAAAATTCAACTTTCCCATGGCCCACAACAATGAGTTAAGAATCTCCGTTCCAAAACACAATGGCAAACTAAGCGGATCACTTACACATTTGATTCGTGATTCAAAGTCATAATTCGCCTTTAATGAAACTGTCAATTCAAAGAGTTTTGGCCGCTGCAATTCTTAGGAATTTCTTGAAATTTTGCACCGTGTAGTGTCCTTGCTACCAGTCTTTGTGGTACTGTGGCCGACCTGTGATTGAGCCATATATAACTATAACCTGTTACAATTGAATGGCAGGCAAGCGTCATAAGTAACTGGGAGTGCAGCTGGAGACGTTATTAATTGGCAGAATTGTCTATATTGGAAGGTGTCAACAGGTAAATTCATCATTGTGTTGGCGATTTTATATGTGCGCCGAGTGTCCTGCTTTGTTTTTGCAAGCGGCCTCTAGGCGGCTAGATCTGAGAGTGCCGCATGTAGCAATGTCACGTTGCACATCAGAGAGGCCGGCCGTCGGGACTGCCACAATCAAAAGGATAATGTGGCAAAATCCTGACAATTGATGTCCTTTGCCGCCACTTCAAATGCTGCGATGCCGACTGAGACATTAACTCCGAACGTTTGTTTGTTGTTTGCACAGGCAAACACTTGACGTTGCGGACGGGGGGAGGGCGCATATAAATAATAATCAAACAAATATAAAAGCCGCGCCGGCCCATTGTTTGTCCATAATGTAATTTCTCAACACGAAGGCCGCAAAGTAGGCGCAATGGGATCTCAATCGATTCGAAAACTGCGATTTCTAATAATTTTCAATCAGCTTTTGCCATTGACTCTGTAAGCTGCGCATAGATGGCGCTGCAGCCGCCAGACAGACGTACGCACGCTCAAGCACTTCCTAAGCGCCACACTTGCACATTTCCTGCTGGCACTCGTGAATCGTGTGTCGTGTCTCGCCCCTCGGCTGTGGTGAGTATGGCGCCGACGTTTTGCCATTTTTACACACTGCAAAAATATAAAGCTCTTAAATTGGTTGTTCTTCACTTTAATCTTTTACATTATTATTGTCTGGATTTTTTTTAATTGTTTTAACAAGGAAGTCAGTAATTAAACTCAAAAATATATATTTAAATATTTGTTGTACTTTACAACACATTAAAAATGATTTAAAATAAAGTTAGTTATTATTCTTAAATCACAATTATTATGCTTCGATAAAAACGTGTGATTGTTTTCTTAGCTGGTTTTGAGTTTCGTATTTTTGCACTTGTCTCTCTAAGTGTAGCTAGACCAAAAAGTTTTGCTGCAGACTTTGCGACGTTGTCGCCGTTGTTAGTTTGCGCTGAACCGTCTACACAGACGAAAGCAAAGCTGTGCTTGCACGTGCGCGTTTCGAACCACATACACCACCCACTCATACACACACACAGAACACACTCCGTGACATACAAGCCACACACTCACACAGACACACACACGTCGGACTTGTGTATGGTGCGCGAACAAACTAAATCCAAATGATATTTTATCAAATAAACGGTTAATCTAAATGCTGGAAATGAAAATGAGATTCAAGTAACGCGATTCCTGGCACTCAGGGCCAACAAAAAAAATAAAAACGACATCTTACCCAATATCGTTGAATGTTTTCCGTGCAACGCTTTTCTTCTGTATCTGTTTTCCGCAATAAAAACGTTGCAAGCTACTTACAAACCAACTAAACCCGAGCAAATTACGCAAAACAAATAAAAATTGTATATAAATTGAATTTTTACAATTCAAAACACTCAGCGAAACGTTAAAACTACAGCAAAAATGGTAAATATATATAGAAGTGATTATGAAATTGCCTCGCATGTGTGTATGTGAATGACTGGGTAAGCGTTTGTTTGTGTGTGTCTGTGTGTGTTTGTGTGAAAGTAAACCCAACGACAAATGGCTTGTGCAAACTGTTTACAATATCAAGTCCAAGTCAATTGCATATTTGTCACAGCCTTCAATTGTCTGCGATTCTGTTTTTTTCTCTTTCCTCCTGCCCAGCTTTTTTAAGCCCCATACACAATGAAAGCCATGATTACTTTTGCTTTTCTTTTTGGGGGGGAAGGCCGCTATCTTTTGTTTTGAGCCGTTAAGAAAAATATGATGTAAGCCCGAACGCCCAGCCTCAGACGAGCAACAAAAAGAATAGCAGCAGCAGCAGCAGCATCAGCAGCAATGCTGACGTTTTTGTACACAAGTATTTAGTTAGCAGAGCTATTTATTTTTATGAGATGTTACTGTAGCATCATAGGCAGCTATAACTGTAACTGTAACTAACAAGCGCCCTTACTCGCCTACACACTCGGACACACACTCGGACGCACACTCGCACACAAACACACACACCATTTGCAACCTTAGCCAACAGCGCGTGTGAGTAAAAGCTTGCCGGAGGGGGACTTGGGGTGCTGCAAATCGATATTGTGCGGCATGACCGAGTGGCCCACAAGGCGCTGCGTGTTTTGCCTGTGGAACTGTTGGCCGCGCCAACCCAACCATACCAGCTCCTCCTTCCCTTCTGTCGTTCTCGTAGTGTGGTGGCTTTCTTAGCCAGGCAGCCATCCAGACGCCGCAGCTGTCGTAGCGACCGACATCGCTGCTCCTTTTTGATACTCTCTCTCTCTTTACCTCTCTCTCTCACTCTCTTTCTCCACCTCTCATCCCGGCGGTTGATTTCGTACTCGTCTTTTGTGGTGAAATCTTTCGTTTGCTCTCTCTTGCACTCTGTGCCATTTGCGTCAAATTCGCGCTGTTATCAAACCAACAACAACGGCAACAACAATAGCAACGACAACAACAACAAGAGAATCTGTCAATAGCTAACAAACGGTTGTAATGCTACACAAATTTATTCAAAGACATTTATTGTTGTTGTCGCTTATGTAGTTTGTGTCACGATTTGCGCATTTTGTCAAGTGAGTTGAAGGAGAGCACATGATGTCATATCTCTCTATATGAATCCCTCTATATATCTATATATATATATATATAAATATATGTCTGTGTATGTGTGTGTCATGAAAAGTATGCAGCAGTTGTTGGCGGAACAAACTGCTTTCGAAATGCTCCATTTGTTGGCTGTGTCAGCTTTTGCTTTTGTTTACTCGCCGCTTATCAGTTTGCAATGTGGCACAGTTTCAGAAGAATGAGCAAATATATATTTGCTCGTTAAATTGCCTGGGTAAACAAATCAAAGTCGAAGTAAGTTCCCAGCAATCGGTTTGCATATTTTGCAGAAACAGCTGACCTGGCTTCAAATAATCGGGAAACTTTCACGATAAACCATATTAGATTTCATGCCACCTAAACTAACTAAGTTATTAGCCATTGCAATGAGGTTTTATTGTTAGACCTCGAAACTACGACCAGAACTGGCCAATACTACTAATGCTAGCCACAAAAGCTGGCAACTCACGACTTTGCAGTCGTTGCACTTATTATTACTTCTCATTCATGTGCAATCCGGCCTGGGGCCCACCTAAGGTCTGGTTTGGTATCCAATTTCAAGTCAGTTGCCTTTGGCTGCTAACAACGCAGCCAACTTGAGGCAGACGCAATGGCAATAAACTTAACAAGCTTGCCACGAGCATAACACAGAAGTGAACTTTTTTTTATATATATATTTTATGTGCACTTGTATATAAGCCCCTTCAAAAGCACCCAGTAAACAATGTTGTAATAATAAAGGGTATATTCAGTTAGTGATAATACTTATATCTAAACTAAACTTATTTTGATCTTGAATGCTTTGCTTAGAAACTCAATAAAATAGCTAATTATTTTCTCTAAATATCAAAGAATAGTTAGTGAAGCAGGACAAATCATATTAAGCTAAATACTTTAAAGATAGAATCACAATTGACGAAATGTGTTGCTTCTCAAGAATTTTGTGGGTAATTCGAGATTTATTATAAGTGGAGTAAAAAATCCAGTATAACAAGTGATATAACAAGTGATTAAATGCAAAAGAATTAAATATTTCGACTAACTGTCTAAATTAAATAATAATTAATAAAAATGGATATTATTAAATGTTTTATTTATAAAGAAGAATTAACTCTTTAAATAAAAAAGTGTTTGCCACTTAATGCTACAATTTATTGTTGCACTCTTTTTCATTTTAGTTCCGATAATCCTTGTTCCATGATTTCATTATTATTTTAATAATTTATTTGCTTTTTATTAATGCATATTTTCGAGTCCGGATATCTCTTAGCCGAGCAGCTTAGAGACGCCGCAAGCTGAGTGCTTGTTTACCTAGCATTTGGTACATATGCATAATTCCCTCTAATACATACATAAGTGTGTATGTGTGTGTGTGTGAGTGTGAGTGTGTCTGCAAGAGTGTGTGCCTCAATGAGACCTTATCAGAGACGACGCCTGCAGGCGTTGCGCAGTTACGTCAATGTGGAGCACATAAGCCGCACAGTTTGTTATCCCGCTTTGTCTTTGGCACGCTTCGTGTGCTGAGGAAGACTGCTAATCCGCCTCCAACAGTCGACAACAACAAGTGAATGGGAATTTAATGCAATTGACTAACACTTTCTATATCAACATGTATAAATATATAAATATACAGATCGTTCGCCACCGCTCCCGCCGCGCACGCATGTGGAACATGGGCCTGCTCTTTCTGATCTACTACTGCGTGAGCATCTACTCGGCCAAGGGCGATGAGAAGGCGGAGAAGGAGGTTCCCTTGGATGTGGGCATGCTGCCGGAAGCAGCTGAAGCTGATATTCCATCTGAAGCCGATACTACCACACCCAATCCATTGTACTCCACTGAGGTAAGTCGTAGCTGTTGCTTCTCTCTCTCCAAATGATCTCAATTTTCCACTTTGGTTTCATAGAGAACGGAAGCGGAGACGACAATGGCGACGCATATGCATGGCGCTGTGCCCACTTGGCGGCCAAAGCGAGAGAATTGCACACCGCCGGCTATCGAGCAGTTTCCACAGCCCCTGATGAATAAGTGGGCGCGACAGCATGGTGGACTCATCATACACATTCTGGTGGCCATTTTCACGTTCTTTGGACTGGCCATTGTGTGCGATGAGTATTTTGTGGCTAGTCTGGACAGGCTATGCGAGGGTGAGCGCGGCTCCAGCTCATCAATCCCATCCAATTATAAGTAAAACTATTTGCAGAGCTAAAGCTGTCGCCGGATGTGGCAGGTGCAACATTCATGGCCGCCGGCAGCTCTGCGCCTGAGCTGGCAACTGTGGTGATTGGTGTGTTCTTTGCCAAGGACGATATTGGCATCAGTGGTGTCATCGGTTCCGCCGTGTTCAACATCATGTTTGTCATTTCCGTCTGTGCCCTGTGCTCCGGCACAGTTTGCCAACTGAACTGGTGGCCCCTCGTCCGTGATTGCTTCTTCTACTGCGTATCCATATTGGTTATGCTAATTATTATATTTAATGATGTCATCTCTTGCGTAAGTTTAATCATTTGATACTTTGACAAATTTTGACCATGACCTGCAGCATTCTCAAAACATTCAAAGTTGAACAGATCCATTTCCACGAGAGTAAGATTAGTTCTTTAATAACTTTTGTTTCCAATTGTAGGCTGAATCTGTGGTGATGCTGCTGTGTTATGTGGGCTACTGTGTTGCCTTGCATTTCAATACGGAACTGGAGCGCTGGGCAATGGGATTGAATCTGCCATTCAAGCTGCCCAGCAAGGAGGAACAGTCTGCGTTGGTCACCTATAAGAATGTGCCCGAAAGTTCTTACACACAGGGCACGGCAGGAGCACAGCAAAAGGAATCCGAAACGAGTACACAGCAGCAGCAGCAACAGCCACAACAGCCAACGGGACAGGGTGACTATCAGAGCTACAACGACCCCAATGCCAGTTGGGATCCAAATGCGGCCTGGGGCTCGGAGAATCAGCCACAGCCAATGGCGGCAACAAGTGCAACAAGAGCCAATCAACCGCCGCCGGAAGACGATTGGGGCATGAATCAGTTTAACCAGGGCCAGGGTCAAGAGAATATGGCCTACAATTCGGATCAGCCGGACTCTGTGGTGACAGGCGAAGCAGCCGCTGCCTCGGCTAAAGCTCAAGTGGTTGCTGCAGCTCCCGCAGCTGGTGGCGTTGAGTACTATAAGTCGACGGATAAGCAACGCGAGCCACGCCCCGATCCATTGCTGCGACCCACTGAGGGCGGCCTGCCGGCACTGGTTGCCTGGTATGTGGTTTATCCGATACACTTTTTGTGCAAGAAGACAATGCCGGATTGCCGGCAGGAGCAGTACCGCAACTGGTATCCATTCACGTTTTTCATGTCGATGGTCTGGATCTCGTTCTACTCATATTTTATGGTCTGGATGATAACGGTGATTGGCTCGACGCTGGCCATACCCGATACTGTGATGGGCCTGACGTTCGTAGCTGCTGGCGTTTCTGTGCCGGATGCCCTAAGCTCAATAGCCGTTATCAAAGAGGGCTTCGGCGACATGGCCGTATCGAACGCAATTGGCTCAAATGTCTTTGATATACTAGTGTGCTTAGGACTTCCATGGTTCATACAAACGGCCATTATTAAACCCGGCTCGCACGTCAATGTCATATCCAAGGGTATGTATGATATCGGCTAGCTCCTAAAAAAAGTAGTGCTTGTTATCGTCGTCGTAATCCTAATTCAAATTCAATGTTGTATATTGTGGTATGCCTGGCATGTGTCTTGACTGTTGTAACTGGTGTAGCCTTACATTTAAGCCAATCCATATTAATCGTTGGAGCTCTTACCCTTTTTTTTTGATTAGGTCTGGCCTATTCCACACTCTCTCTGTTCTCCACCGTTGTCTTCTTGATACTCTCGACGCATTTGAATGGCTGGAAGTTGGACAAACGTTTGGGCATCATACTGATGATCTGGTATTTGTTCTTCATTACGCTTGCCGCGCTCTACGAGATGAACGTTTTCGGTTACATGAATCCACCAGAGTGTCCCAGTGAGTATCACACTGATTTTCTTGCCAATTTCCATATTTAACTTTCGACTTTTGCAGGCACGTTCTAAACAACTGACTACAATATTAAATAGCAGACGCACTTAGATTCGCATCACCAGCACCAATTACGAGTACCATATACATATATATAAGTACATACAAGCATACATAAATACATACATACATGCAGTACATAACAGCAGCAGCAGTAAAGAGCAAAGAGTACCATAACAAACATAATTATATATATATATATATATATATAGGTGTTACTCAATGCGCATTTTACATGGATTTTTACATGCACCAATTAAACGAAACGAATGATATATATATATATATATACATATATATATATATACATAAATGTATTTAGGCAGAAGAGAGAAACCAACTCCATATATACAAGAAATATAAGCATATACATAGCACTGTAGATAGGGAGAATTGTTTTATATCTAGTAAAAAGTATATAAACAAAAACAAAAACAGCAAATCAATGAAATTTGTTGCCACGGTTTTATGGAACAACACTAAATAATAGCAAAGGAACAACGCAACATTTCGGATAGAATAAAATAATAATCCTCACAGAAACAATTACCATTCATAAACATGTTGACAATGTTATAAATTAGGCATTGAGTTTTAAGTTGTTCATAGCCAAAACATATTTATAGAATGTTATTTGGTTTGTAAGTGGTCCTTCTTCAATTTGAACTCTATACAAATATTTGAAATATTCTCGCAATTTGAAAGTCTCTTGGCGCTGCTGAAATCGATAAAATTGCGAATCAATAAAGTAGACATTCAATCAGGTAAGCAAACAGCAGTTTGCCAAGTCAATGAATAACGTCAACGAATTTTGTGTTAAGTTTATTACCAATTGCATTAGCTGTATACCCTGTACCATATATACAACGGACATGTTCGTCTGCTAAGTGGTCCGTTTGTCTATCTCAGAAACATTTAAAGCTGCCATATGTCATAAGCTGCTACAAATATATAAAATGCAAATACAATGAGATTAAGTAATAGCCTCCCAATAAGTGTACAGGGTATTTTAGAGTCGATCAATATCGACTTGTATATTTATTACTATTTCTTTTGTTATTATACACAAATTTTCATGCATTTGTATTTATCGCATTAATATTTAATCAGTCAAGAACAAACTACAAGAAATATTAATGTAGATATTTTTTAATGCATAACATAATTTTAATAGGCGATAAACGCCTTTCGTTTCAATACACGAATATTATTTAAAAAGAAAAACAAAACCAAATAATTGAACAGTAATCACATAAAATATGTATTTAACAATTCAGAAATTATCTTCAACTTAATGGCAATTAATGGCGTCAATTTTTTAGTGTAAATATATAAATTCTATATGTATACAACATTTATAATTGTAATAATGTACATTTATAGTCAATTTTTGGTGCAAGTTACATACATACATACACACGCATACTTATACACATTTGTGTAATTTTTGAGTCTTATGATTTTATGTGTATTATTGGATTAATAACAAACCAAAAATATCTTATAAAAGTATAAATACAAACAGATCGAATATTTATAATAAAAGTGGAACAAACAACGCACTCAATAAAGAGCTAATATATATTTTAGACTAATCTGTATAAAATGTTAAATTTCTCGTTAAATTCAAATCTAACTCATTAATATTATTTTTAGCTTAATACTGTCATTCAGCAGCACACGAAATGGAATAGCTATCTTCGGATTTTCGAATATTAAATACCCTTGTAACGTCCGATTTGAGGTATACATTATATCTAGTCTATGGCTAACCAAATTATCCAAAAACTTTAATTTTAAACTATTATTTCTATAATAGATTAATTCACTTATCTAAGAATGGCATAATCAGTATCGGAATCTGCTAGTTTATTGTGGAATTTTGGATTTGTTGTTTTACTTAGAAGAAAATGAAATATTATAAGAGAGAAATTGTTTATGTACAAAAATCATGAGTATTATGAAAGAATTGGGGGGAACAAGTCTCAGACAGGGACAAAATAGATTCAATCGATCGTAATGATTAAAACATTCCAATAACAATGATTAAATAAATAATTTAATAATAAATTAAATCATAATAAATTATGTATGACCGAAATTTAATTATTTGTTCGTTTATCAGCTACATTAAATATTTATCCGATCCGTCTACTATCTAGTTATTTCACAAAAAGGGTATAAAAACAACAAAATGTTTGGATTATTCCCCACACTTTGTAATAAATAACATTGTGACTTGTAAGCTGTTTAATGGCGGTGTACTTAAGAGTAAAAATCTTCGTGTCAATTGAGGAACTTTAACCAATCTTAAGATATAGATCATACAAACTATCAAAAAGGTTTTGCATGCCAAGGCCAAATTGCAATCCGATATGGTTTTTTAGCAAATAGTTTTATGCTCTGGTAGTATCCTAGCATCCACAAGAAGTGTGGCAGTCTTATTAGACCCCGGTAATGGTAGAAACGACACTGAATCAGTATAATTTAGCTGCAAGCAAAGAGTTAGAAAACGATACTCGCAAAAACATAATAAACAATACATATACATATTATTTATTTAGCATAAAGATACAAAACAAACTTACATAGTGAGCAATGCACTACATACAATTTCAACATAGGAAAACATATACCTATACACATACATGAACAAATACATACATATGCCATATATATATATATAGTGTATGCACTTATTAATATACATTTACACAGGAGACGCTTAAATGGCTGAACATTTGTCGATGGCGCCGATATGATAACCAAGAAACGATTTCCTCGGTTTAAATTCCTTGCATCTAATTAAAAACGTGTAGAAACTAAAAACGAACATAAAAAAAAACCAATACAATAAATGTACGAACAATCGCCTATTGAAAACTCCCACTAAGCCAGTTAAATTATCAATCCCATTAATATATCCTTATATTATTCTATAATGCTTCTAAAAAGCAACTCTCAAGTACAATGTTCTTCCCCACTTAATGAAATATGCCAGCTACATACAAACGCATACATATATATATAGTTATAAACATAAACATATACATACATACATATTCTATATACCGAGTGCGTGTTGGCAAAGTTAAACAAAATGTTAATCGTTTTAAGGGGCATATACATATACATATACATATATATACACAACTATTATATCATACATCAAAAACAAAAAAAACACTCAAACACAATCCAAGAAGTAACCTTAAATTGTTGACAGAGCGTTAAATGTTTCAATTAACTTTTTCAATTAGCAGTTCAATTCAAATTTACCAAACAGTTGACACGTTATGAACGTCCAAAATTAAACAAATACTAATGTTCGAAATGTTCTATTCGATTTAATTTTAACTAAACTTCAACTAAATCAAATGATATTAAATATATATTTCGTGTTACTTTGACTGCACAAGTATCTTATGCAAATATTGTAACTATTTAATTATCTAAGTGTATAAGTGATGTATGCATATAAATAGTTATACATTATTATACGGAAAAATAAACAAACAAACACATACATACAAATATACACACACACTCACACATACACGTGCTTTAAACATACAAATATATATATAGAGTATATATGCGTATAGCAATATACATACATACTACCTACAAGAATGTACAATAAATGTCATCTATGCTATTAATTATATACATATTTGCATTTACATCTATCATTTGTGTTATCTAAGACTATAATTGTTTGCAAACATTTAAGAGATACTTCAATATGCATAATATTTATTTATATAACAAATATTGAGTAATAATAACAAATAAATGAAAACGAATAATAACATTTATTTGTAAAGAAAGAAACCTAATAACTATTGCTAATATACACAACTGTTGATGTTATGTTTAGTCTATTAATGGATTTCAAAAATAAATGAATATACACACGCAATATTAAAAAAATGTTTTTTATTAACGTACCAATAATTCAATTAATAATTATTTTAATGAACAAAAAACAAAGTGAATAAATCGCTAATAATTTTTTTGACATAGAATTGTATGTATCCATAATATTGCCATTGCAATACAACACCAAGTTGGACTCTTATTTTTGATTTTTAAGGTATTTAAAAACAATTATATAAGCGAAAAGCAAACTCGGTAGATATATTATGTATGTATATGTGTACATATAAATATATATTCATGAAGGTGATGTGTAAGTCAACAACCATTTAATTACAACTTTTGGCAGGGTACAACAGGCTGCCTGAAAAGCTATGGCAACTCATAAGCCGAACTGGTAATGAGCTGCGCAGAGCACAACAAGAAAAAGCTCTCTCTTCCTCTCTCTTTTCCATGGCGTTATTGGTATCAGCTACAGCGCAGCCCAAAAAAATGAACAAACTTAAGGTAAACACAGGAAAGCAAAAGAGTAAAGTGAAAGTAACTTCAGAATGCAGACCTGTGTATACGCTTTACAATCTGTTTAAAACAATACAAAATACAATTTATCTAGAAATAAATTTTAAAATGTAATTATTATGTGTATTCTTGCTGATATCAATAGATAAAATATACAGCTAAATTCTAGTGTCTGGTGTCAAACTTATGCAATTGTTTTTTATCACACAAACAGTATGACACAGCTATGACATATTCTTGAAGGGCATAAAAAGCTCTTTGGAGCTCCAGCTGCGGCAGCGGCGTTGGAACTCTTAGCGCTTGATTTAGTCGTAAGTTCACTGCCAATGTGTTAGGGAGTGTGTCGCTTGGAAGTGCGTGAGTAAACGTATCTGTGTTCGTGTGTGGTGTAGGTGATGCCCGCGTCGAAAACTTCAAGATCCCATTCCGAAATACTGTTACACACACTCACACAAACACAGTCGCGTCTATCAGTATCGCAACCTGTTTTCTCTAATTGTTTGCTCGAGTTGTGAAAGAATTTGTTGTTCTTATGCCGAACGCCCGGCGAACGCCGATAAGATTTATGGATTTTTCAATATTATTCGCATAAACATTATGAAATCTCTAGATGAATTATATAATCGAGCAAGAAATTTTATTGTTTTGTGTGCATAATCGAATATTATCGCATAGTCAACAAGTTTTGTGAATGTATAACAAATGTACAGACATACATAATTATGTATGTTTCTATATGTGCATATTCACAGCGACAGAGTCTGAAACTTATTTGCTGGCGATTATCATGAAGCCGTTGGGTCACTGATAAGCAGCTTTCAGCGCGGCAACTGTCCTCTCTCTATCTCTATTTATCTCCTTCCCTTTCCATCTCTCTCTCTCTCTCTCTCGGTTGCTCTCATTCGATTAAAGAATCAAACAAACACTGTTTGTTTTTTTAGTTATTTTATTGATGTTATCGATTCCTTTCAATTATGGCTGACTTATCTAATCTGGATTTTAATTCAATAATTCAGCAGCAACAACAGACACATAAAAAAAAACAACAAAATGGCACTTTTACCTCGTGTGGATATTGATAATCCCAAATTTGATCAGAACACGTATTTGGGCCGTGCGAAGCATTTCTTTCTGGTCACCAATCCCCTCAACGTCTTCGCGACCAACACCCAATTGGAGGCAGCTCGTCAAATAGTCCAGAAATATCGGGCAGGCAAAGATGTGCCCGAAGCGAAATCTATTGATGATATATGGAAGGCAAAGTATCTCTATGATTCGGCCTTTCATCCTGAGTCGGGCGAGAAACAGCTCATCATTGGCCGCATGTCCGCACAGATGCCAATGAACATGCTTATCACTGGCTGTAAGTATTATTTACCCCCAATCTCGTTGATAATGGACCGCGTTTTTGAACTAGAGAGCATACACTCAGAGAAATAGAAAATAAATATGATCTAAAAATAACGATTTAAAAATTAAAATAGCAATTAAGTACCTACTATATATTCGAGTTTCCTATTTGATTTAAATCTGGAAATAGATTAAATTAAAAGAATCTTTTCCTCCCTCAACAATAATTATTTATGTATATTTATGTATTTTTCCAAGTGTAATCTGATCTCAAATATGCTTTCATTTGGCAATTTAAACTATTCGCTTCCGTGCTTTGATTAATAAACTAGTAATAATGTTTTTGTTGTTATTATTTCTGTTGTGTTTGTTTTTTTTTATATTTTTTATTTAGGCATGATGACCTTCTACAAAACAACGCCGGCCGTTGTCTTCTGGCAGTGGTGCAATCAAACGTTCAATGCCATTGTCAACTATACAAATCGCTCGGGAACATCACCAATTAGTCAATCGTAGGTGCTTCCATTGCTGGGAAGGCTGAGCACAAAATTAAAGCGATGTACTCTTCAATTGTTCCACAGGCAACTGATCACCTCATACTGCCTGGCCACGACTGGTGCGCTGGGCACAGCGCTCACCATGAACCGGGCTGTGAGGAATATGAATCCATTGGTGGGTCGACTGGTGCCGCTTGTTGCCGTTGCCGCTGCCAATTGCATCAACATTCCTTGCATGCGAATGGAGTGAGTATATCTTCATCTACCTTCAGATGTAGACCTTATCAGATATGACTAAATCCTTATCATTTGATTTACAGGGAGCTGCGCAGTGGAGTCGTCCTGGTGGATGAGAAAAACGCCGAGGTTGGCATTTCCAAGAAAGCCGCTTTGCTGGGCATTTCAGCTGTTGTCGTCAGTCGCATTGCAATGGCGATGCCCGGAATGAGTAAGTTGATCAATTTATAAATATTGCACTTGCATTTGCAATAATCCTGTGTGTCCTTTTAAACAGCACTAACACCAATGCTGATGAATAAGCTGGAAAAGAGCGGTTTCCTCAAGCGATATCCTCGTGCCAATGCACCCATTCAAACGCTCTTCTGCGGTTTTATCCTTCTATTTTCCACGCCCTTGGGCTGTGCATTCTTTAGTCAGCGTGCTGCCGTCCAAGTGGACAGTTTAGAGACCGAGGTGCGCGAATCCATAAAAAAGAAACAGCCGGATTTGGAAACCGTTTGGTACAACAAAGGTTTGTAATTTTTTCAACGGTGATTCGAGGGAGTTCGAGCAGAAGTGAACGAGAACATTTTTGGGTGGACAATAATTGTATCTAATGTTATTTATTTACTTATTATGCATTTACAATTTAGATTGAAGCATTTTTTTTATTTGTAAAATTAAATGAATTTCAGAGCTAACACAATTAATTTAGATTTAAATTGTGCTCTTTACGCAACAATTACTCAGCAGCTATTTCATGTGGCTATAGTTGTGTATAAATATATTAGTTATGCAAATGTTGTTAATAAAATGAATGTAATAAATAATCGTTTATTATTTGAAAAACCAGTCATATTTTGGCTGTTCAATCATTTAGTTCTGTGCAGCCCTAGCGTGTTGTAGCAGTCAGCTTTATCCCGTACACCTGTAAGTCGCGAAATTTTGAAGCTGTGAAGTATAAGCGTATTGCAGCAGTTAGCTTTCTGACAGAACCTTCGGACTGGCACTAAAAATACTAAATGATTTTCAAGCAAAGAATTAAAAAATTGTATAAATCGGATCCATACGCAGTATACAAAAATGTATTTTTTTCCCAATAATTTTTAAAATTTTTGATCTATAAAAAGCTGCAAATATAGGATTTTAAAGGATTGAAAAGCAAGCCTATTTATTTTTGTTATACCGCCATTAATTGATAATTGCCCTTTTGCAACCTTTATAATATTGTTCCGCAACTATATATCGATATATCGATACTTCGTTAACACTAAAAGACACAAAAAAATACCAAAGGGATTGAATTGAGCGCATTTTACGACGCCTTCGGTAAATGTTTTAAATTAATACAATTGATGTTCGCAAATGGAAAACGCGTCAACTTTAAACAAAAGACGCTCACTAACGCTGAGCAGCAGATTGCTGCACAAACGACACAGTGGTATGCGAGAAAATTGCTTTCCTTGCGTCATCGAGCAACGAAATTAATTTGTTTTCATTTTTTACATGAAGCCTCGCCGCAGAGTCGCGTTCGCGCCAGCGCAGCACAGGAAACGGAGACGAAGACGGACTTTTCCCCTGTTTCGCCAACGGTAAGTCTTGGAAATACTGTTGACAACACTCCTCCGCACAGAAGGATGCACACACTGGACGATAGCATTGATTTCTCGCCGCGCACAAGCCTCTCGCCCAGCTGCCTGTTCTCACAGACGCTCGTAACGGGCAGCCCGGAGGTCAGCTGGCGCTGGGACAGCGATAATAACAATGCGCGACAGGGTGATAAGGTCAACACGACCTCAGACAGCGGCTTCGATTCGGAGGAGTTTGGCCCAAACGCGTACAAGCAGCGGGAGCGACGCAAACAGGTGCGTGCTGATGCAGCCAGTGAGCTCCGCCGCAAACAGCTGGACAATCGACAGTGGCGGGCACATCAGATACGTGATAATGAGCTGCTCAGGGAACGTTGCGATCAGCTGCACAGGCAGCTCGATCAGCAACACATAAATGCTGCGACGCTGCCAGTTCCAAAGGTAGGCGAGGCGGTTGCAGCTGATGCTGCTTTGTCGGACTTTCTTAACGATTCGGATACGGATTGCTTTTTGCTTGAGGCGACACAGCAGTTGGAGTCAAAAGTGGCGCCGAAGCGGACGTCGTCAGTCGCCGCCACAACACCCACCAGTCATCAGAAGCGCCATAAGGAGAAACATTCATCATTCTATATGAAGTTTTTAGAGGATGAGAGCGAAAGTGAGGATTGGCTCACCGCCCTCGACGAGGCCATGCTGGAGGTTACGCAGGCCAAGAAACCGCGCACCTCGCTGCAGCGCTACAACTCGATGCCGAGTAAGACAGTCGTTGATGTCACCGTCGGTAATAATGTTGCTAGCTGTGGCGTAGCTCCAATATCCGCTTCCTGTTCCACTTCCTCTGCCGCTGCTGGCAAGTCAGATACACCGCGCATCAAGCGACACGCCAGTTCTCATGCCTTGTCGCCGGCCACCTCGACTGGTAAGTGACAATTTCATATACATATTTATATATATATATTGTTATAGTTATCAATATGGACTATTCTTAGCACGAGGCAATCTTTTTGGCGGCAGGCGGAAATGAAGTCGTGACGCCCACAATAAAATTTTCCAACAGCTTCCCATTAACCAGCAACAGAATGTGATGCGCAAAAAGTTGTCACTCTTCAAGTTTCGTTCGCCTTTTTGCAATATTCCCATTGCTTCACAGACTGCGTACACCTCAATTAAATGCATACTGCTAAGCTATTTTGTAAATTTAAGAGTAAGCTTGATTAAAACTTAATTGTTATTGAATCAACAGTTAATTGCTTTGTTTACGGCCCGCTCCCGCTTCGGGTAGTGATTTAAAGAGTTGGCTTTAATGCGGAAGGGCTGGGACAATTGAGTTTCCCCTTTGGGATAATAATTAATTTAGTTTAGTCAGCTTTAAGTTCGTGAATGCGATTTATGCTTAGTACTTGGAAAACTGCTAGTTGTAAGAGAGAAAGTATTCCATCATTATTGAATTTATGATTATTAGGAATAAACTTAATCTTAATATTTTATAGTATAATTTTAATAATTGTGTTTAAAAAATGTGTTGTAATCGTATTGTGAAAGGAATTGTGAAGATAGAAATATAAATTTAGGTAATGCACAGATGAAAGATACAAGTTTCTCTGGGTGTTTGGTTAAGAGATATAAATTTATTTTTGAATAACAAATTTTAAATGAGGTTTGTCGAATGTGCTACTATTTGTTTAAATAAAGTAAATGGGAAAATAATGTTCCAAATATATTAACATAGAGAAGACTATTCTAATTAAGCCCCTGACAATGTGTTTCAAAAGGATTACTGCAGTGTTTAATTAAATATATTGCCCTTAAAGGGTCCACAAGCTGCAGCTTATGGCCATTAACTTTGGCTCCCAATTGCGCATATTTAAAAAGCTTAATGCACGCTTTGACAGCAGCTCATTTCATTCGGGCTAAGGTCAAAGTTGAACCTCTTTTCAGCAATTATTCTCGTATAGGGCAACTCAAGCACACACACTCATGCACAGCAATTATATCCATATCAGAGAAAGTGTATGTGCATGTGAAAGTGTATGTGTGTGTCTTTGATGAAATGCAATGAATCTAGAACATAAAGTATGCTGCCATATGTTGACAATGCTAGCATAAACCAATCGCAGCCGAGCAACAAGCCGAGCAATCGAAAATATCAACACCAACAAAACAATACACGCAATGAGAAGAATGCGAAGGACAAGTGGCGAGGGGCGAGGAGTATTATTCGTTAGAAATAGAAGGCAAAACAGGGGACAGCAGCAGGTCAACGAAATTGGTGACGTCTACAAAGCAAGCTAAGCGAGCTGCAAAAGTAACAACAAGAAAGCTAAAAGGAGCAGAGCTTAAGCCTCCATAGACCGAAGGAGCAGCAGCTGGGTGTGCGAGCAGCACAGCACTAGCGACAAATGAAATGCGCTGTGTGTGGGCGCATGCGAGAAGCTTTCTGTGCGAGCTTTTCCACAATGCTTTTGAATGGTGCGGGGCATGGCGTACATATATTCATAATGGCGGCCACTGCCGACACTGGCAAACAGTTTTCAGCGCGCAACGGCGAAGTGAAGTTCGTGGCAGCGCACAACAATCAACGCAAAGAGCAGCCCCACACAGCGCACACACAAACAAATGCTATCAAGAAAAAAGGAAAAATATAGAAAATAACAGGAAAGACAAGAAATTAATTACGATTGCCAAAACAGTCCTGCTGAGAACAAGTTTCAAGTGTTTTGCCGGCCGCCCCTGAAGGATTCGTTATTTACAAACAGCCAACAGCAAACGAACGAACGAATTAACGAACGCATTTGTGCCTCTGAGTGTGTGTGAGTGTGTGTGTGGGTCCAAAGAAGCGCGGCCTTTATTTTTGACACTCCAAACTGGTCGTTCAGCAAACCTGCTGCTACCCGAACCAACAGAAGAGTGTGAACGAATTTGTGACGCCAGCGTTGCCCCATCGTTGCAAATTGTGAATTCAAGCGCAAGCGAAGTCCTAGGAAAATACAGACATAAATAATAAGAGAGAAGAAATAACAAGAAACTCGAGCGAAACGCGTGCAATGTTTATTGCGGCAGCTGCATGGAGCTTTGCTGCTTCATGGCGACTGCTGTGCATCAGTTTGCTGGCGCTGCTAATGCTGCTGCCGATGTTGCAGTTCGCCGAAGTGGACGCAGCCAGCGGCAGAGGTGCTGGCGGTCTGGGCAATCAGGCCGTCTTTACTAGCTCCTTTTTAGTGCGCTTCCGTCGGAGCGTTGACAATGATTTCGCCCACAAGGTGGCCGATAAGTATGGCTTCGACAATCTGGGACCGGTAAGTAAACTGAGCGAGTCGACACCAAACACACCAAACACACACACGCACACCCAAAACGCCCAAAAACAGCAGTTTGTCAGTAAGCTTTATTTTTTGTTGCTGCGAAAAATCAATGATTTCATGTGCCGACGGCTTGTGCATGTTCTCCAAGCGTAAATAGACAGAAAGAGTCAACAATAACAACAACCACCATTTAATGGGGGCTGCTTGCCTAATTGTGAATGTTTAAGTGGGTGTGCATTTACTCTTGTATGTGTGTGTGTGTGTGTTTAAGTGTAGCAAGGCACGTGCCTGGCATACATATCATTCAAATGAAAACTTTGACTTTGCAAAACTTCCGGCAGCCGCGGAAAACATTTCCATTGCATATCGTTGAGGCGCAAATTTAAACATTTTATGCGTTGCTCGCACGAATTCAGCACAAGGTCAAAAACTGCAGATGGGCACAACAACAATAACAACAACAATACAATTGTAAAATACACAAATATAATGCATACATAACACATTCACCTGCCGCTGACAGCCATTCACTTGACATGGCTATGAACGGCAATGACTCACAGCAGTTTGGTAATATTTTGCCACACGCCTGCCACTGACAGCTATTGTGCCCCGACCCACTTGTTGCATACATATATTTTATGCACGCCAATAATTAAGCTACACAAAAAATATAATAACGATATCTACAAATTTTGCGATAAATTAACTAGCTGACGTCAATAAAGAAATATGAAGCAGGCGCCAATTCCAATTAGCTTACACACTCTTCATTATATAAATTTATTTGCAAGTTGATATTGCCTGCCTTCTTGTCGTTGCGTCGACCGGGTACCTGAGACCAGCTGCCCCTTGCTGTGTCCTGGCTGTTGTTATTCAACTATATATGCGATAACCTTCAATGCCCCACAGACACTTCTACAACATCGCAATTTTGCAGCAGCAGCAGCAACAGAAGCAGCAGCAGCAGCAGCAGCTGTGATAATAACATTCAATTGCGCAACTTAATTCAAGGGGTAACAATAATATTTTTCTATTTGCCGTTGAATGGGTTGCTGATGCAACAACTAGATGCAACACATATTTAATTAAATGCCGTTAGAAAGTTGGCTTAAATCTCCTGCGATTAAACCAAGATTAAAAAATATACTTAGTATTCTAAATATTATATAGTTTCTTTTTGTCAATTAATGAAATGCATAGTACAAAATAACTATTATTATTATTAATTTTGTCGTGGGTTTCACTTGGATTTTACTAAAACTTTAAAGCAGAATTAATAATTCAAAAAAACCTAATATCATTAAGTATATATCGGAGATGGGATAACAGTGGTTTGCTAAGTAAGCTTGAATAATTTGTAATTTCAACAAAGTTTCACATTATTTCGATAAAATGCGAAAAAAAAGTTACGTTTTAATTTTTAATGCTCAATTGTAAGCGAAAAGTTACTTTTAGACCTGCCCATTCGAAACTTATTTTTAACATTTTTAACATTTTTAAAGCTTTCTGCTAACGGATTATGTTATAATTTAAAAACATTTAAAATCTGTGGGTCTACATAATTTATGTAAACAAATAAATTGCTTTAGTAACCTTTTTTAATTGCTAAAAAGAGCATTTTATTTGATATTTCCCCGAGAGCGCTGTTTAAGCAATGTTTAAAGCCAACCATTTCATATTAAACCTGAATGCCAGGTTTGATTTAGCTTGAATTTGGTGCTGACTGAACTTCCGGTACGCATTCACATAGATTCCATTGCCGATAGATAAACAGCAAAAATGCCAGCAGTTTGCTTTTACTGGGAGTTGAGTTATAAAATTGCCGTACATGTAACCAAAAAAAAAATCTGTTGCTCTTACGTCAAACGTTATCTGTTGGCAAAAATCACACAAAACGCAAGGAACAAAAAACGCAAAAAAAAGAGGAAAAGGTTGTGCGACGATAGACGGCATTTGAGGGGCTGGGAGTCGGAAACTGGTTTATGCTCGGTTGGCCGCTCAAATCGATATTGCGTATACGCTGTGTATAAAGTGGCGTTGAATTTCATCTATCGGACTGGCGCTGACTGCATTGAGGCTTTATTACTTTTGTTGTTGTGTCCTAATCAGCAATAAATTGTTAGTTTTTGACAATCAGCCATTAGCTATACTCTTACATGTGTACATTTTGATAAATATTGCAGTAAATTCACAGATTTAATATACTTGCGTGTTGAGTAAAAGTAAATTTCGTGCTTTGGTAAATACATATGTTTTTTTTTTATTTAAGGCAGCCAGCTGGGACAGTCTGCACCCAAGCAATCAGAGAGCTACCCACGCAATCAGTATGCCTTTATGGTAGGTTATTTCTGCTCTTTAACAGGCAATAATGTATTCACAAAGTGCTGCTGCTGTTGTTCCTGACTGTCCTGACTGGCTAATGCTTCAAAGCGTATATGTTTTATTTTTCTTTTTTTTTCCTGTTTTTACCGCTTGTCTTTGTGGCTGTATCTACTACCTGTCCTGATAGCTGGGCCGAGCCTTTGGGCAAACACATTCTCTGCAATGTGTGCCTGTGCATACTTTCTTTCCTTGGTGTGTGTAATAACTTAAAAAGCTAACAAATCCTTTTGCCACCGATGCCCAGGTCTGTGGTGGGCTGCCGCTTGTCAGCAGCACAGTGACTGCCACAAATCCTTGCATAAAGCGTTAAGTTACTGTTTGCCAAGCAATACTAATCCTTCACAACACCAGCATCAGCAGCAGCAGCAACTTGTTGTTGTTGTTGTTGTTGTTGTCATCACACCTACACCTTTTTTAAAGACGTATTTAACTCTGAATTGCACAATACGACTTTGGCAGATTAGAGCCTTAAATAAATATCTAATCGGGGACTAAACTCCCGCTTATGATGACTATTAAGTTATAATTCGTTTTACTTGTAACAAATTTTTATCTCAACTTTTTTACAGATCAAGAAAACAAGAAAGATTAGGTAACCCAATCTAAATATAATAATGTGGAAATAAAATATATAAAAGTATCTGCTGTATTATGCATACTACATATTTTGAAAGCAAGTTTAATTCAAGAATATTTTAAATTAGTCGCAGAAGTGTTGGGAATGCAACTAACTTAAATGAGGACACATTCTAGCATAGCTCTTTGAACTTTGTCCACAAGTTAGTCAAGTTTGTGGAATGTCCTTAATTATGCATAGCTGCCATTTCAGTCCATATTTTTCATTTTATAAAATATGCAGCTATCAAAGTTAACTGCCCAGCATAATCGAGATACAAATACATATATTTAAAAAAACATTAAGGTGGGCAGATGGAGGTAAACAGCATGAGAAATGGCCAAATGACGCAGGGCAATGACGTTGGCAATTTATTTGGCCTTTAAAGGGAATGCATCAGTTTCGGTCTCAGTCTCAGTTTTCGTCTCAGTTGTTGGGGCTATTTTCGTATCATTTATTATGCAAAATGTATAACGAGTTTACAAATTTTGCGGGCCTTCTCAGCCCGCCTGCGAATTACTGCGACAGACATTTGCCAGCAATTTGTAACTCAAGGCGAACATATGTTGGCAAATAAAAGACAAACAAAGGACTTGCACGTCGGCCAGGGATGTGGCAGGGATAACGCAGGGCTGGGCTGCGAAATCTGAAAATATAAGAACCGCAGGCACACAAATACCAGACACACACAGTTTGTCTGTGTCCCACACTTGCGTAAACACACGCACACACACACACACACACACACACACAAACACACGCAGAGACAGCGCTGGACAGCAAGGAAAAAAAATATAATAATATCACGTATACGCAGCGTTGTGGGCCAAGTCGATGCCATTTTATATGTATTTATTTTTAGAATCGAGCCCTTGCCGGACAGCAGCGTTGCCCAATGCTTTGTATAAATTGGTTTCTGACTAAGCTCGGGCAAAGCATGCCTGGCTCTGGGTATTATCTAAATATATTAAGGTTCTCCTGATAAATAGTTTTCCCTATTATTAAGCCGCTTTCGGTTAGTCGTCTCATCTTGCGAGAGAGTTTTCAATCATTTGGAAATAAGTTAAGTAATTTTGACGACAGAATTAAATACACGAGCTGTGCGTAATTGCCAACTTGCACCGTGTGGGCGTCTGCGCCTCTTACCCCTGGTCCATTTGGCGCTTTATGGCCAACAGTTGGTGAACTCTAATGGAAAAGCCAACTTTGGCAAATATTTGCAAGCATCTCGCTTAGGATGTTGGGTATTATTTTACATAAGCCACCGAGTGATACACTCGTTATACCCGTATCATTTTTGAGCTGGTGAATGTGAATGTGCTCCCTAATGCAAATTTAATGCTTATTTCGGAGACCTAATTTAGCACTATTGCTAATTAAAAAGTTTTTGGGTTCTCTATCTGGTAATTGCTAGCAAAATAAAGCAAACTATTTTCACACAATTTAATAGTTGCTTTTAATTAGTTACAGCTACAATTTTTTAAATCCTTAAATATCATAAAAAGAGCGTTTTAAGGCTGCACAAATTGAGAAGCACCCAACTCTAATTTTTTTACTAAAAAATGTTAATGTTTTCTGAAATGTACTTTCAAGTATTTGAAGCATTTCACTCAACGAATGTCTCTTTCGAAATGTCTGAGTGCAGACAAAAATGTTTTCTATTTTTATTACATTTCAATGGAATTATTTAGTGCACAAACAAGAAAATAACAACGAAATAAGAAAAGATTAGATAAAGTAATTAAATGTGATTAGCCGGCAGGCAACAGCAGTGCTCCCTTAATTGCGTGAACAGTGAGTGGGTGTGTGGGTGTGTGTGCGTGTGTGTGCTGCCGATGTGTAGAAAATCACGCATACGCAGCATGCGCCAAACAGCATGTCAATGTCAACAGTGCGCCAGATAATTATTGTGCTTGCCATAGCTGGGGAATGTTGTCTTTGCTCCAAATAGCAAACGGACTTATGCGATTATGATGGGCCGTGCCAACCAACCAACTAACCAAGCTAGCAACCAACCAGCCAAAACCACCAACTGCTTTCAGTGTATTCATCGATTTTGTGCTGGTGACCTGGCCTTAAGTTTGGCTTGTCAGCACGATGTGACCCACTTGCGAAAGAGTTTCTGTTGCCATGTCAACCAGCTGTAGCTGCAGCTACTTACACTTTTCAAGACTGCACTTTTTTAATTAAAATTTGCCCCGTTTGCCAGCCAAGCACTTCCAACTGTCAACTTGATGTGTCGCTTACTGCTAATTGAATGCCATGTTTACTAGTTTGTTGCAATGACGACTGCGACTGCAACGTCGATTAAATTAACTTAATTTAATGTTTATATTAAATTTTATGTCAAACTTTTGGCATTCTGCGTACTCGTCCAACGGGTAAGCGGCTAATTCGGCAACAAATCAAAGCTATTTCAGCCACAGGGCTATACTTGGCCCACAAGACAATGACTGGCACATGCCAAATACTTCAATCAAAGCCTCTTAGCCATGACGGCTGTTTGTCTTCGCTTTCGCGCCGTATCCTGTTGAATTATTCAGCAGTTCGTGGTGTTCATTTGCATTTCATTTATTTGCCGCCTCAGCGCTGCCTTCTTATATACATATATATATATATATATATAGATATTTACTTATGCGTTTTATGAATTTTGGCTCTTAGAAATGTACATGCCACTTCTGTTGCCTGGCAATCAATATTGTTCCGTTTGCCACCATTATTTGGCAAAACACAATTGGCTGGTCGCATATGGTTGGCGGATCTCGAATTGAATTTCCAAAATAACCAAAATCCGCAGCAGCTGACGTTAGGGGTGTGCCTGATTTGAATTTGGCTACCTGTGCCGATAAGGCATGTAAATTATATAAGTAATAATAGAAAAATATAAATTTGATTTATGATTAGTGCAATTCCGTTGCGTAAACAATTGAAATACTCTGTGCGCTGATCCAAAAATAGTTTCTTGATTTTACTCATGTTGGTTATCATCAAACATTTTGTATTGTAGGAAAATTATTACTTTTGTAATTCTATATGTTTTTAACTTTAATAGATTTTTTTTTTTTAATTATATTAATAAATAGTGAGTATTAGGTTCTGAAAAAATAGGAGATTAAAATATATAATATTTGTATAACTTTTATAAGATTACGTTTTCAACTGTTCTTATCCGATTTTAATGCAATTTATACAGTTGATAAGTAACACATCGTACCAGCTATCAATTGCAATTTTGTCTTTTATTTATTTTATTTCGATATTTGATATGTCGATAAAATTGGATTAGCTTGATATATGCATTAGCCCTTAGCTGTTTAAAGTCTTTGAGATTCGTTTGTTCGTACAGACAGATAGAGAGCTGGTTAGATTAACTCTGTTTGCTGATTTCCATGAAGAATATATATACTTATTGAGGTCAGCTATATTTAATTCTGCCTGTTACATTCTTGCATATAAAACCCCGTTTAACCATTCTTAATGGGTTTAATGATAATATTTTAGATCAATGCACATTCAGGCTCTTAATTTTATTTGATAGTCTGTCATTCATTAAGCAAAGCTTCTCTCAATTTACCATTGAAAACGATAGGAGTATTTTATTCACAAATAGGTATATTAAATTAAATACTTTAACTGATATGCCACTCTTCAGTCTGAATTGCAGTGCGCATTATCAGATTGCATGTGGCTCGTATCTATTTATATTTATTTAATATATGTGTCGCATGTGGTTCATATCAATGGCTATATTTATGTAATGTATGTGGTTAAGTGCGAATGTATGTAATATATGCCATCGGCATGGCAGGAGTCGCTACCAGAATTAATAATTGGCTACCGATAAAGATAAAGCGGTGTCTATGCATTGACAGTGAACTGGATTCCCAGGAATCCATAAATTTCACAAATGAACTTTACTTCCGTTGCCAAATTGCTATAATTGTTTTCGATATGGTTTAAGTTTGTCGCTTAATGGAAAAAGTTGTGATTCAACTTGCTCACAAAAAGGTTGCCTACTTTCCTGCTGAACTTAAGTGCTTTGAGTAAACTAATGAAATCCCTCTTGACGCAATTTAACTTTGGGCCAAGACTGTTGGCCAATAATAGCTTAACGAATATATACTTGCAACATTGAAACTATGCGAACTGCGGTTGATATTCAAGTGTTCAATGAGTATGAAAAAAACAAAAGTTTTATTGTTGTTGACTGCCTGAAGCTTGCCGCATCACCTGCCACGCTGCCACAATGCAACCACCACTGTCAGCCTCCGAGGATATCAAAAACACATAAATAAACGACTTGAATGAAGCGGCGGCTGTTGCTGTTTTTTTATTTGTGGCACATTGTGCGGATGTTGCTCTTGCCACCAGTGCATTTTGCTTGGTTGGCCGAGCGAAAATTCATATCCATATATTCCGCTGACAGCGGTTGAGAGATGACGTGTTGCATGCCACACGCATGTGGAGAGGAGAAGGCTCAATAACGCCCACACGCTGTGTGAATGTGTTGCTTTGATGTAACTGTTACAATATATGCAAATGTAAATTTAGTTAGTGCTTCGTGCAACAAGTTGCGTGGACAAGGACGGGGCACCATCTCATCCATCTACTTAAATATACTCAAATTTAGTTATAAACTATATTCTGCGAGCAAAAAAAATGGTATAACAAACGCCATTTTGGTAATACACACACACACTTATACACACACATGTATACACACACATGTATACACACACATGTATACACACACACGTATACACACACATGTGAGCTTGTCAATGCTTGCTAAATGCGCGTGGGTGTTGTTTGGCTTAAGTATCTCACACGTCCGCAGAGCAATTGGGGCATGGGTTGGGGGTATGCCACATGAAGTGTCTGCTTGCCTGGCCTGGCCTGCTATTGCTGTCCACATTATCACCCACTGTGGCACATTATATTTATAATACAACACTTACGCACAACAACTACAACAATGATTAAGTTGAATGGAGTTTTTGCCCTTGTATGTTATTTATCGTATCTATTTTTGCCCACCTCAATCCACTCGAAGCTCAGGCATCATGTTTATTTATTTACTTTTTTCCACGACTCTTCCATATGTTGCGTTTATTTTTAATAATGCAAAAATTATGCAGGGTTTCTACAAAAATAATCTAGTCGCAGCTGGCTTTTGGGAAGTGAAGATGAGTTGGCTGGTTTTTATTAATTTGAAATGTGCGCAAGTATTATCATTATCTGTTGGCAGTTGGCCAACAGTTCGCTTAAATGGCAATAGACAATGGCTGGAAGCTAAAAGCAGGCCAGCTGTTACAGTTACCAGCGTACTTAACGCACAAATTAACAGCGCATAAAAATATACTAAATAAACCCTCAACCCGCAGCAGACCCCCTTCAGCTTCCTCTACATTATTGACACTGTGCTTGACAAAACCTCAATGGATTGATGACCCTCGGCTGGGCACAATGTCCTCTTAATTTGATCGAAAGCTGGCTGCCAGTTGCGTGTCCCATTTGGCCCATGGACAGCAGCAATGCTGCGGATATGGCACGCCCCGAAAATTTCATGAATAATAAGTGAAACATTTGCTCTTTAAATTCATTGCCATCGACATTCGTTTTTATATCATGAACGCCTGCAAATTTGCTGCAAGCATAAAAAAAAGGACAACATAATAAAAACAAAATACAAGAAAAATGTGAATTAAATTTAATAGAAATTGTGAACTCGATTATTTTTGGTGTCTGCGTCGAAAATAATGCATAATATATGCTCTTATTTTACATACATCAGTCGTTGACATCAGTCGATTTACATTATCCTCAGTTCACATTGTGCCTCAAATTTATCCTTGGGCAACTTAAATTGAAGCTGACAAATGCATAAGTAAATAAAGCATTCTTTAGGATTCTGATGAGTCGGCATTGAGAAAAATCCTTCATCTACAAAGATCCCTTGGCAATATAAATATACATAACAGGCTGCTGGATATGTTTTGGCCCTAAACCCATGTTGCTTAACTGCTGACAGCCATAATTCCGTTGAAGCCATGCATTTTATCTGGGGACAGTTGAGAGGCAGCAGCAGCAGCAGCAGCAGAAAAGCGTAGGCAGCTCAACAGCTGCTCTTATCAACCGTTAATGGCACGCCCACGCCCACGTCCACGTCCACGTCCACGTCTTAGCTGCGTTGGTAGCTGGAAAAGCTAATCTATTTATTAATTCCTAACAAGCATCCCCAAAATATCTACCAATTATTCACCATCTGTGGGCATTTAGAGAATGCGCAGCCCAAAATAAGTATTCCATTGTGCACAACTCTCCCAGCACAGTCAGGAAAAGACAACGAATCCCCATATGGAATAGAATAAGCTCGACATGCTCGGACAAAAGGTTCCTTTGGAATTGCTTATGCCATATGTGCTGATATTAAAAATAAATATGGGTGTTGTTTGCCAGAAGAATATTATTGGTATTTATAATTGGTATAAATTATACTCATACTTTTTTTTTTTTTTTTTATTTGTTCTGTTTGTGCACTTTGAAACTATTGCAAAAAGTTAATTAAACATTTTTTATTTTCACTGTTAATTTTTAGTTATGCTCAGCATTAAAACCATTTATTTGATGTTAACTGCGTTCTGTGATTGCCTGATATTTGATAGTTAAGTTGACCTCAGTTTTGAATCAATAAATTGTTGGCTCTTATTACTGGGCTTCCTTAGTATATGGTGATTGGGTTGTGATTTGATGGAAAAATTGAAAGTTTGCTTTGCTGTCGGGTTTCAGTAGATTCGAGTAGTGGCAAAGGGGGCCTGGCATATGCAAGTATCTTGCGTAACTCGATATGCGGCGGGGAGTGAAAATTATATTGTGGGATTAGACTGGGCGTGAAAAGCTGTACAATCTCAATTTACCAAAGCTATGCCAAGGACGGGGGCTATTCTCGGAATGATGATGATGATGCTGTGAAGACGATGCCCATGACTTGCAATTTAAAACGCAATTATCGGCACAGGCACAAATACACTTAAACATACACGTATACACATATGCATATACATATACATATACATATACATATCTAAATATATACTTATATGTAAACTTATATGGGAGGCGTTAAGGGAATAGCCAGCTAAAGTTAATTATGGCCCAATTATGGCTGACTCAGCAATACTTGAATGCGGCAGATTAATGTGTTAAGCTCAATTAGAACGAGATTGTTGGGCATCTAATGAAAACGCTATTTTTATACTTGCAGATGGTAGGCGCAGATGGACAAGAGTTCCATTTCAAGCACAGGACCTTGCCACATGCCCGTTCCCGTCGCAGCCTGACGCACACGCGTGCCCTAAAGAGTCATCCATCGGTGAGTAAATCAGTTGCCCATAAACTTCAAGTTTTAAAGTGTTTATTGTCAAATCCGTTGACAGGATGTTTTGCTAGAAATGCCAAAGTTCACATCCGTCTGTCTGTCTGTTAGTTTATCTGTCCGTTACGTGCCTGAGTACAACTATCGATAATTACTATTCAAAATGGAACAGGCTGTGGCACTGCAGGCAAACAATGACTATGCAAATGCCAATTATGCAGATTCATTGTTTGGCTTGGTTTGCTTGTCGGCCTGTCAGCCACGAGTTTCGCAACGAGATTAGCATTTCAGACTCATCTATTAATGAGGTCGGTTTTGGCTGGTGACGACCATTGACAGCTGTCAGCTTTACGTTATAGATATTGATATATTGATACATTTCTCAATAATTGCTATACAGGTACACACGGCCGTCCAACAGCCGGGATTTAAGCGTGTGAAGCGTGGACTGCGGCCTGCCGTACCCGCCATTCATGGCCTGCATTATGCGGCCACCCTGGGCGAATCGAATGCCATTGATGTGGAGCCAACGGATCCGTACTTTCCAATGCAATGGTATCTGAAGAACACCGGACAGAATGGTGGCAAAGTGCGTCTCGATCTCAACGTGCAGGCGGCCTGGGCGCAGGGCATTACTGGCAAGAACGTGACCACAGCCATCATGGATGATGGCAAGTAGCATGCGGGTCCAGAACCGGATGATAGAGTTTAAACCATTCAATTTTTTCTTTTTTTTTTCATTGTGCAGGCGTGGACTACATGCATCCGGACTTAAAATTCAATTATGTGAGTAATTCCGTATTCTCGAGAAGTAGCATTTGTGAATGTGGGCGTGGTTTGATAGCATTTCACAATATGTTTGCTGAGTGCTATGGTCAAATGAACCCATTTCAAATGCAGATTGTGCAAAGCTGTAGTAAAAGTTCGGTTTTATTCAATTTGGAATCTACTTCAAACTTGGCATTTTTTTTTTTAAATATTGCTGGCTAAATCAATATGACAATTTAATGAAAATGGAAAACTCATTAAGTTTAACCATATGCGAATACAGCTTGCAGAGAGAATGTGGATTAAATTGGAATGAAATTAAAAAAATGGCAAAACAATTGAGTTTGTGTGAATTATGTCAATTCGCGTAAAATTTCTATGTTAAATAAATAAAATCGACCTTCTTATCTAGCTTCGAACTTATCATAATAGATATTTACATTTTTGCACATTTTATCTGTTTTTTATTTTAAAAAAATGCCTACAAATCATTTAAAAAGAATTCTCAGAAAAATGTGTCTTTTTCCTTTGCCATCAAAAAGGTATTGAAAAATAAATCACAAAAAAATAAGAGATGACCGAAAGAACTTTTTGTTAAGAAGAATTAATTAAGGCTGCTTGTGACCTTTTTTAGAGACAGAAATAGAATACGTGCCAAAAAAAAAAGAATAATTAGCTAGAGAAACATTTTCTGCGTTTTATCTCACAAATATTCGGCAATCGGAATGCGTGATTGAGAATTCTTGATTTTTGTCGAGCACTTTTAAGTTGTGCGGGAATTTATACATTACAGATGTGTGCACTGAAAAAAGAAATCAATCAGAAAAGGATTATGCAGAAAGTATGCCACAAAATAGGGAAAGTGCCTTTTTCAGGTATTATTTTTTTATTATAACAGTTTTATTTTTATATACCACATTTACATATCTAATATAATCTAATACGAGTGTCCATTTATTGACACGTGCTAAGTGAATATAACAGCAAATTATAATTGACAGCTTTATTCGGAGCCTATTCATGATGAAACATCAAAATGCACTTAAGACTCAACCGATTTAGCTTGTTATATGTTGTGCGTAACTCTAGAGAAAAAAACAGTATTTCCGCTTACTCCTAATACCTCTCTCTCTCTCTCTTTCTCCTTTCCAGAATGCCGAAGCCAGCTATGATTTTAGCAGCAATGATGCATTCCCCTATCCACGCTACACGGATGATTGGTTCAACAGGTTAGTTGTAGGAATTCTTCAGCGTTTAACTTAAACTCGCAATAATGTTGCTATGACATAATAATTATTCACCTTTTCATTTAAAGATTTCATTGTGTAGATTTCATTGTGTAAGGGTAAAGGGAAAAGCAACAAAAAAAACAACTGTTTCCTTTTCTTTTGTTTTTTTTTTTTTTAAACAATTTGAAGCAGCTTTTTTGTTTTAATTTATTTCTTTCATTTTGTGCAAATAAATAAAAAGCTTTTGTTAATTGTTTGTGGTGTGTATTTTTTTTGCATTTGTTGTTTCAAAGTTGCCACTCAAGGGTATTTCGTTGAAGCTCTTGTTTGTGTTTGTGTTGGATACTTTGTGGCTGGAAAGCCTCTTTCTGGTAAACACTCCTGCTGATGACAAGGTCACCAATCCCTTTTTACTGGTTTATCTTACACCATTCTAACATTCTCTCTACTCTCATTCTTCATTGACAGTCATGGAACTCGGTGCGCCGGCGAAGTGGCTGCTGCCAGAGATAATGGAATTTGCGGCGTGGGCGTTGCTTATGACAGCAAAATCGCAGGTAAGTGGATTTGACAGTGGGGCGTGTGGGGGCAGCCGGCGCCTGAATTAATTGAGCGTCTTCAAAATGCTCACTACAAGTATAACATCACGTATACGCAAATTTCAACAGGGATCTAATATATATGACAAGTATTGTACTTTTGACAAAAATAGATATACACAGCTTAACCGAAATCAAGTGAAACTCTCAAGGGACCATGATCCACATAAATCAAGTGAATCTTATCTGTCATATTTATTACACAAGTGGGAAAATCATATGAAAAATCGGAAATATTTCATATACGTGCACATTGCGTGTTTTTATTTTACGATTGCTATAAAGCGTCAAGTGCACAAAAGCAAAAGCGACTTGCAACAGTTTCTTTATATATATATATACATATATATATATACATGTGTATTAACGACTATAAATATTGATTTATAATTTGGACTATTAAGATTAATGTACGTTTATCGATGCTCCACAGGCATACGCATGCTGGATCAACCCTATATGACCGACCTAATCGAAGCCAACTCAATGGGTCATGAGCCCCATAAAATACATATATATAGCGCCTCCTGGGGTCCCACCGACGATGGCAAAACAGTCGATGGACCGCGCAATGCCACCATGCGGGCCATCGTCCAGGGTGTCAATGAGGTATGAGTCTCCATTTGGCTTTTGTCTTGGCGTTGGAGTCATAATCGCTTTTAATTTCTGGCCACCCACAGGGACGCAATGGTTTGGGCAACATCTATGTGTGGGCCTCTGGCGATGGCGGCGAGGAGGATGACTGCAACTGCGATGGCTATGCAGCCTCCATGTGGACCATTTCGATTAACAGCGCCATCAACGATGGCCAGAACGCCCACTACGATGAAAGCTGCAGCTCAACGCTGGCATCCACATTCAGCAACGGTGCCAAGGATCCCAACACAGGCGTGGCCACCACCGACCTCTATGGCAAGTGTACGACTACCCATTCGGGCACCAGTGCCGCAGCGCCCGAAGCAGCTGGCGTCTTTGCGCTGGCCTTGGAGGCGAAGTAAGTGTGTTGAGTTGTTGCCTTGCTGTCCCTATTCCTATATCCCTGCACCGATTTAGGCATATGTCTGTCCTTGGATAAACATCTATATGTAGTCATAAATCATCAGATCTTAACTGGAGAAGTAACGTAGACTTTCTGTAATCAAAACAAATTTCCATATTAAAAATGTATAACTTTGTTTTGTGTTGAACTCACTTTCATATTTATTAGTACAATTTGCTATATACTTAAAAATTTAAATAAATAAATAAAAAATATAGACAAGTCAAAATCAGATACGATTTAACAAATATGCTTAACAATATAGGCTACTAGAAAACCTCATCTGAGCACATTTAAGATTCTTTAATTTCCAACCAAACTTCAATGTGATTCTGAAAGGATTATTGACAATTTCTGTAAACTCTTATATAATTTATGCTAATCCCACTTGAACACTTGGCAACAACAGTCCGCAGCTGACTTGGCGAGACATCCAGCATCTGACTGTGCTGACATCGAAGCGGAATTCGCTGTTCGATGCCAAGAGTCGATTCTATTGGACCATGAATGGCGTTGGGCTGGAGTTCAATCACCTCTTTGGGTTCGGCGTGCTCGATGCGGGTGCCATGGTGACCCTGGCCAAGCAGTGGCACTCGGTGCCAGCACGCTATCACTGCGAGGCCGGCGAGATTAACAGGGCTCAGTAAGTGCACGATATGGCTTGACATAGTTTGAATTAAGGCTTAAACCCTTGCTTCTTTGCGTCGTGTAGGCCAATTATAACGGGTCGATCCCTGTTTTGGGAAATCAAAACGGATGCTTGCAAGGGCAGCGACACGGAAGTCAATTATTTGGAGCACGTACAGGCAGTCATCACGGCAAACGCTTCGAGACGTGGCGACCTTGAGCTGTTCCTCACTTCTCCCATGGGCACCAAGTGAGTGGAGAGTGTGCTTTACTTGAACAATATTTCTCATTATTGCATCGCCTCTAGATCCATGATTTTGTCGCGTCGTGCCAATGATGATGATCATCGCGACGGTTTCACCAAATGGCCCTTCATGACCACACACTCCTGGGGCGAGTATCCGCAGGGCACATGGAAATTGGAGGTATGCTCCCATTTGTCGCACAGTCAATTATTTCTCTTATTTAACATATCTCGTTGTGGCACAGGCACGCTTCAATTCGGCCCAAACGCGACTCGGGCATTTGGTGGAATGGTCACTAGTTCTGCATGGCACCAAGGAGGCACCTTACCGCACCCTGTCGCCATCTTCGCCGCACTCAAAGCTGGCCATCGTTAAGAAGGCGCACGAGGATAAAAAGATGAAGTAAAGAGGTGTCAGTGAGCGACGTCGTCCATTAGTCATCTTGGCTTATATCATTGAGTTTAGTAGTATGAATTGCAAGAAATGTGCTGGCTGTGTTTTGTTTTAAATGGGATTGATTGAAAATTTACATATATTTTATAAAATTGAGTTCTTAATTTGATCTCAACGTTTCTTAAGCGTTTTTACAATTGAAAATTAACGGAGCTCAAAGCTCAAATTGTTCTCAATTGCTTTAAATTCAATCATTTTTTCTTAGTTAATTAATTCGATGAGCTTTTACCAGACCAGAAAACGCCGAATATTTTCCTTAAGTTGCCGACATAACAATTTGTGGAATTTTTTCAAGCGCACATTACTCTTAAATCGACTGCAAATTTTGTTCATACCCACAAATTCAGAAAATAGTGTTGAAGTGTAGTAAAAAAGAAAACAAATTAAATAAATAAAAGACAAAACAAAAACCGTAGAAACTATCAAAGATAAGCAGCAAGAATCATTTGAAAACAGGTATAGCATACATTTATTACTCTATTAGTGTTTGAGCGACAGAGCGAGGGAATCATTGAGTACACACAAATCTTATATCTCTCTTATACGATTTAAAAAATGTCTTGTAAGTGTACTATATCTAACTATATACATATATATATATATATATACATAATTACATACATACCTTATAACATTTGTATAGCTGAAATATTTTAAAAAGCTATTTTAATTTCCCTATACAATATAAACATAAAATGTTAAACTTTAAAATGGATGAACTCCAAGATGCGCACCGCTTCCAAAAATCTCTCTATAAGTGTGTTCTATTTATTATTTATATATTATATATTATATATGTGTTTTGTTTTCGTGTTCGTGCATGTAAATTGCATTTACATAAGCAGTTTTTAGTTTCTTTCGGGGGCCAAACAAAAAAATAATGAATTAATTATAATAGCGAGCATACAAGTGGTTTATATTATAAAGTTTATAAATATATAAATAAATAAATGGAGTGTGTTATTGATGGAATTGGAAGCAGGAAACATGATAAATGATAAATAGAAAGTACAAGCACAGATCAACAGAGATAGATTTGATTAGTATACAGAAACCAAATACATTAAAATACATTGTTAAAGTTCATTGGTTGAAGTGCAAATGAATGATATATGCGTATATAACACATATATATATATATGATATATAAATATATATACAAAATATATATACATACATGAATACGTTTATTAACCGAAAGCGATGTTGATCAGAAATGAGCCGTGACATAAATATTATACATAAATATACAAATACATACAAGAAAAGTGGCTAAATATAGTACATATTTATATACATCTACTAAAATGTATAATATATATATATATATATATATATATATATAAATATAAATATATATGTATATGTATGTATATATATATATTTATACACAAATATACATATATAAATCATCATCAATAAATAACTTATAATGATGTAAAGTTATCTTTGGTGTCGTAGATACAAAATACACAAATACACTTAAATGACGTTACAAATTAAATAATATTTAGTATTTATGTTAAACACATTGAACATAGATATTTTTGCGCATTATTTATTATTTGGCATAGAAAAAGTTTTTTTTTTTACTTATTTTATCATAATTTGGCTATCTTAATTCCCCTGTAATGGATATGAAAAATAAAAATATTTAATTTTGTAAATAAAAGTTGGAAAACGGCCTAACCGGAAGCTTGATTTTTTACCAAGCGGAATTTTTAGTTTAGCAAAGCTTGCACATACATCCAATTATATATGTAAATATGTGTATATTGGGCAGCTTCTCATCAGCTGTTACTATTAGCTTGGTTTCGAACCGTCGTGAGAGTTGTTTACAAATGAACGGCAAAAGCTTTTCACTCGAAAGTTCTGCTCCGCGCTCAAACGACCTTTTCCAACACTGAACTTTAAGAGTACGAAAGCTCTAATATTGAGTCACTCTTTGTGTGTGTAAGCTCTAAGTAACTGTTTGCCTATGATGCAAAACTCAATTAATTATGCAGAGAAATTTCAGCTGCCCACCTTCAGGTCATGAAGTCCAAATATAATTAATTAATTAAAATTAATTAATATGCCACAACAAGCATATAATATGATGGCACACACAATTTTGGTACGGGAAATACAATTATGTACGTACTGACAACCAAATTAAATTATGAACGTGTGGTAAAAGGAGCATTACAATTCGTTTTTGAAAATGTAATTAGTGATGTGTGGGTTTGAACACAAATGTCAGATATAAGTATGATTTTGAAGTATACATTTGACATTTGTTTGGATTTTTTTTGTTCCTTTGCCATCCCGTATTAGTGAAAATTTGTGGGGTTTGTGAAATTAAGTCGACTTATGAATTCGTGTTTAATTAGTTCTTAACTTTGATAGAATCACGAGAAAAGGAAGCAAAAGTTAATAATGCCTTTGAATCTCTTTTTTATTTTATGCATCATAATAAGAGAACCCAAATGGCAAATGAAGTAAAATTGAAAGAAAAGGGATAAATTAACTTTCTATCTGAATGACCGCACTTTGAAACTGAACCATAATTAAAGCATTCTCACTTTCAATTTAAATATGAAAACCAGACTAAAGCTATTTTCTGTCGATTCGAAAAGACGCATTAAAGTTTTGCCTGTCGGAAATGTTTATTAACTATAAATTGCGCAACGTAAAAGGCCCCGAAGTAGGAAGGAAATGAGCAAACATCGAACGCACCCGCAAAAACAAATAAAAATGCGGCCTACGTAAAAGCGCGTTGTGGCCCACAAAATTGTGTGAGTTGGATTGTTGCTGCTGTTATTGTTTTTTTCTTCTTCTTCGTTTTTTTTTTTTTGGTGGTATGGCAGCCTGTGCGTTAATAAATCATTTGCCTGCGGGCATATGATAAATTGACATACTAATTGTTTTAAACGTTTAAGACAGACAGACAGCAGTGTCTTGGGGTTTGCCTGGGACCACGTCTATATGTCTTGACATTGGCGATGACGATGACGGTAAAGTTGACGCTGGCCTGCCAATGCAGCCTGAGGCTGCCACAATTTTAGGCTTTAGCCCTAAAATACCAAATTGAAAACGAAATGATTTTGCTACTCATTTACTTGGTCTGCTAAATTTTGCATATCATTTCACATAACCTAACAACCTTAAGCATTCCAAGTCCGAGATGTTATTATTGAAAAGTTAAATACTCAAAATTTATTCATGCTTAGCAGTTTTGACACTGCAACATCATTAATCATATGGAACACACTGGACACACACAGCGTATGCGCAATAAATGTGCTAACCAGCTATAATGGCAGAAAATGTAGTTTGAAATAGTTAATTGATTTGCAGTTAGTTGTCGTCGCATGTATGTAAATAATTTGGCAACAAGTGATTTATGACATGTTCCCAGTGACAGCTAAGCTGGGCGTCAACATCAAGCAGAAGTTGGCAGTTGGCAGTTGGAAGTTGGTAGTTGCCAGTTGGCAGCAGCAACAGGTTTGTTGACACGTTTGTTTTGCGCTGCTCTTCGATGTTTGCTTTTAAATAAATTTGTGTTTTCTTTTTTTTTATATAGTGGGTTGGTACCAGCAGCCACGCTACTGTGAGCCAGAGTATTTGACACTTTAATGAACTGCTTTGGGGGTCGCGTGTTTCGCAGTCGTGTTGGAGCATTTCGCATCGCAGTGTCGAGCAGTTCATTAATATTAATGCCTAGCTTTTAGCCGGTTTGCGCCATGGACGAAATTGGGCTAGCGCATTTTAACCTTTGTCAGACAGACTACAACATTACAATGTTCTTTTTGTTGTTTCACTTTGTTGATAATTGCATTTTAATTGAGCAGTGATAAGAGTCAGGTTTGGTCAAGAGCACGCAAATAATTGTGGGTCACTGGGTGTTCAATTACGGCTGTTTTGGCCACTTGCCAGCGCTTATGGCCATATAATAATGTGTACTAGTGATTATGGTGCAATTGCATTAGTCTGCTGACCTTTTGCCGCAGCAGAGGTAATGTTTTCACCCTGTAATTGCCATTATTATAAGCTGTTTGTGGCTATGTATCTGTTGTGGCTGTTGATGTCATGATTTATTGAATAAATAGGATAAATAAGGCACGTGCTGGCTTTGAAAAATTTTAATTAACTACGCACACGCCGATATCAATTACCCAGTCCACTTTAGGCCTCATCAATAGCCACAGAAATTAGCCAACGGCCAATGAATTGAACGAACTGAAGAAAATCTTATAATTTACTTTATCGATTTACTTGTTTTGTGGCAACTTTCGACTGTTTTCGGCTGTTTGTTATTCTTTTTACTTAGTTGCGTTTTCCTTTGCGTTTGCTGTTGGTCTATATATATATATATATATATATATATATATGTGTATAAACAAGCACCTGCCAACCTGACTCTAGGCCATGTTATTTAACTTTGGATACGCGGCTTTTTGGCGGGTGTTCATATCATTGGCCAACTTTTCTGTCACTCATTTTGGTGGTATCTAACTTGGTCTTTAAGTCACCAATGCCCGAAGTTCACTTTTTTTTATATTGTTGTTATTTGCTGGCCCTCGGCAATAGTGATTAAATAAATTATCACTGAGCCTGGAGAATTTTTTTTATTATTTTATTTCAGCAAATTGTACACACTTACCAAACACATAGACAAACTAAATGCCCCGGTGGCCAGAACTCCTCTGGCTCCTCCTGGCTGAGGTATGTATGTCGTCTCATTATGCGCATAAATGGGCATTGTTAAGTGGACCTGGTCAAATAGAGTCTGGAGCCTGTTGCTACTGATGCCATTAGGCACAATGATAGAATTGTTTGCTTATTTGGCCCGATAAATCTGGGCAGGAGCATGCTACGCCTCAGGCTTAATTATGATGCATTTAAATTGACAGCTAAATGGTCATTTGGCAGCCCTTAACCTCAACCATTGTTACAGCGCATCCTTCATGGCAACATCCCATAGATACACACAAGCACACACACACACACACACACACCACATGCATGTAATCAGATTTATGTGCAGCTATCAAGACAATTACCTAACAAGTCTGGATACTATATTATAGCAGCCAGAGACAATAGTTGCTGTGGATGTGTGTGTGTGCGCGTGTGTGTGTGTGTGCTTGAGTGTTTATGTTTGTAGTTAAATATTATTTATGCAGTTGTGTTTATGCAGTGCAGGGTGTCTCTGGGGTGTCACTTATGTCCAATTTAAGCGAGTTTGTAAGTCAGACAATGTGCAGATTTGTTGATCTTAGCCAGTTTTGCTCATCTGTAACCAGACCGAGTCACATTTCCTGGCTTGGCTGTGCAGTTTAAATATTTAATATTTACCTTTAATAAGGCAATTACAAGTGTTGTTTACACAACAAATAAAATAAGAAATCCTAATCAATGACCAAAAATCAAAATGTATGATAAAATCATCTGTTGGCTAATTAATTAATTATGCATATTTCCGCATCGTTTTTGGTGTTTAATCTTTGGCCGCCCTAGCAAAAAAAAAAAACACCTGAAGTTGGCCAAGTTTGGTGTTTATGTAACGGAGAGCAACCAACGCCCCATTGGGTGCAGACCCGAGGCGCAGTGTTAACGCTTAAATGACCATTCATCTTTCATTAACTATTTATGGTAACTGATTGTGGCTTGTTGTTATAGTTTGTTGCTTGTGGCGCGATTGCAACAGCTGAATTGAGCATGAAATCAAATTGGAAACTGAAACTTTGGCCAAATCACACTGCGGTATTGCAAGCGTTCGCATCATTTATCATTGTTAGGAGTTTTCACTCTTTTGGGCCATGTATTCAATTTCGAATACGCGTATAAAACTCAGTGAGCCCTCATTATTGGACCTCAGTTTGCAACTTTTTGTAGCACGCAAAACATCCGTTTGCGACAACAAAAAAAACAGAATTTTATGATGCGTGCATTTCTGGTAAGTGGTTGACCAACTGAACATCAGAAGTGGTCAGGTCATCACAGTGGATCAAACTCGACTAACAAATTGCTATCCATGCATTTTTCAGCTAATTTGTCTGGTTGCTGTTGCAAGCGCATTGAAATTGGGCTACAATTACCATCGGACAGATGTCCAGGACAGGCGCCTTGCTGACCTCATCGATGGGGAGGCCGCAGGATTTAGTGCAACGCATGCACAACGGCCACACAGACTGCAACAGGAGCAGCAGCAACTTCAACAGCAACAGTTGGTGCCTGTAAATGAATTTAACAAGCAGTTTTACACGTATTCAGCACCCGAGGAGGACTTTGCAGATCTCGAGGCCACCGAGCACATAGCCAACATGCTGAAGCGTAATCTTCGCGTGCTCTTCATCAAGTCACCGGAGCAACAGGGCCTCACCAATGCAGCTCTGCAGCTGGCCAAGCAGTCCAGCGAACAACGCACCGCCATCTATGTGCTCACCAAGCAGGCGGATGTTGGCCAGCTGGCGCAGCGACTGCAATCCGAGAAGCAGGCAATTGGCCTCAAGCCAGAGGTGCACTTTGTCAAATATCGCACTCCAGAGGATGCTGTGCGTGCCCAGCAACTCATCCAGCAGCAATTCGATGCGCTCGGCGGCAGCTCGCGTAGCTCCAATGAGGGCGTGGCACCAGTCCTCGACTTCAGCTCGGCCCCAGCCGTGCTCGAAGACGCTCCGGCTCAGGCGGTATCCGGTTCCAAATATTTGCCTGGAGCGTAGTAGATTGGCTTGTTGTAAATTTATGTAGGTTATCTTAGTCAGTTTACATAGTAGTTGTAGTTTCCTCTCTTTTACTTTATTAAACTTATTTTTTCTTGCGTTTAAGAGATGTGCACTTCTTAAACAGAAGCTTGAATTAAATTTTCCTTTGAAGTTGTCAGTTTTTGAAAGCGCTGTTTATTTTCCAGATTGTCTATGGTATATCTAATAAGCTTATGCCTACTACTATACCATATAAGTATAAATTATATAAGTGCTTTCACTAAGCATTTTTTTAATAGTTAAGTAAATATAGGTAGTAGTCTCACTATGTCTTCTGGAAAACACAAAATGTTCAGAACTGAATTTGAACCAGCAGACCACATAAGGAAAACATATAGAAATTTTTCTACATCTATGATCTTTTATGGTATTTAGTTAGGTTAGGCAAAGTGTCTATATGGCCTTTTGGAAAACACATAAATATTTTGCTTAATTCTTTCCGACTTCTTGAGCTAAAGTCACTAGTTAAAGCAAACTGGGAACAAGATAGTTTTGAAATAACTTTAATGATTCAATCACAAATGTAGTTTTATCGATGCTAAAATATATCATAAAAATAAAACACATTCTTAAAATAAAAATTCACGAACTGATGAAATTCTTACAATGTATATTATTAATAATGTGTTAATCCTAACTTGCAGCTCTTCTTTATGCTAAGTATTTTAAATAAAGTGCATTTTTGAAGATAAGTTTAAGTATTTCACAAACGACTATTTTCAACATTTACATTGATTTAAGTAAGTGTCACCTGATTTTCTTATATATTTGAGTAAATATTTACATGACAAGCAGAGCGTGTCTGCCTTAAGTCAACTTCCAGTGCGCAGGACACAAAGCTGAAGTTTCGTATTATTAATTCAGTGTAATAAAACGCTTGTTTTGAAATTGACGGTAAAAAATGAAGTGCATAAGAAGTAATGGAAATAAAAGAAAAAAAATGATTAATTTCCTGTTTTTCTTCATAATCTGAGTGATGTAAATTGAATTTAAGTTATTCGAAAAACTAAATTTAATATTTATAGCTGCTGCAAAATAGTGATTTATGTTTTAGCCCAGAATTACTTCATATTTTGCATTAAGAGAAAATCATTACACTTATAAATTTATCATATTCATGACGAGCTAGGAGAATATTATCATTATTATGCTCAAAGTAAGATGGATTGTTAATAATTATTTGCATTATAATCAAGTTATTAGCTTGAAAGCATGCTTTTTCAAAAGCACAATTAAAATTGTAAAATGTTTTACGCATTTCAAGTGTGTAAATTGTCAATTAAAACGAATAATGAGGCGTAATAAAATAGGCGTGGGCATTGTAATTATGTGAAAGATAAAATTAGACAAAGCAAAGACAACTGAAAAGTGAATAATGAACATTTAACTTTTGCAAAGGCGTGCAAATAAATATAAAATAATGTGCAGACAAATTGGTAGCGATTAGGCCAAAAAGTAAGCTTTTAATTCGTCAATAAATAGTCTCAATCGGTCTTAAGCAATGTTAATCCAAATCAGTGTCATTTGTCGTAGATCAGAAGGGGGTTTATGATTTGCAAAATAATTCACTCCATCGAAGCAGACAGAGCATGACAAGAATTTTATTCTGTTCGCCTTTTACAATTTAATTAAACAAACAGTTTGCGTTGCGGTTTGGGCCACAAACAACAAAAATAACAGCAATTGGCCAATGGGAATTGTAAATTGCTGGCTCAACAACAAAAATGTTGGCCAAGTGGCGACGTGTTGGCAACAGCTCTAATCCGATATAAATAATTGTTATTGTTTTAGGTACTTGGACCAGGGACTTGTGCTCTGAATTTAATTGTCTACAATTGGAGGTTCTATTGACGCCCATAGCTGCCCGCCAACCATATCGATTATTTTTAATTGTTATTAAACTCATGTATATATTTACTTGAATATATGATTGATTCTTGCTTTACAATTACATTACGATATAACTATATATATATCCATATATGAGAAGCAAAATTAAAGTGAGGCCAGACTAATGCCAAAGTCGTGTGTTTTAACACATTTAATATCCTTGAAACCTGACCGAGTCCTGGCTCCACCAACTGTCACCACTCGTATTGCCGTTAATGTGGCAAAAGCTTTCACCGCAGAAACCGAGAAGTGCAAAATATAGTAAACACAACAAAGAATTCAGAATGTGCCACAAATCTGGACTTGACATGCGTCCAAATCATTCATTATTTATGACAATTTATTGGTGAGTATTTGCATTCTGCTTTGAAAGTATTTTAGATTTTAATTAAATTTGATATTTAACATAACCAATATTTTTAATATATAATTTATGAGAATTTAATGATAAATAATACATAAGTGGAATATTATATAGAAATTTATCGAGCCAAGGTGAATGATTTGAAAGTCAAGTTTACTTAATTTTTACAAAGGTGTGCCCATGCACATTTGTATGTGTGTGTGTGTGTGCGTGTGTTTCTGTTTGTGTTTGTGTGTGTGAGCTTTTGTCATCTTACAGCCAATTAAGCCACCTGACATTAAAGAAGGGCCACGTCCGTAAGACGTACAAAAAGCCAGGCCAGAAGCCGTTGAAAGCGCTGCCCAGATTCGATGTCTGCCTGGGATATGCCTGGGACAGAGCCAGTGCCTGTGCTCTAATGGGCTGACAGGGTTGTGTAAAGCGCAATTCTGTGTTAGTATCATTATCCTTCTGTTTTTGGAGCACAAATTAATTTTGAAAGCTGATTTCTCGTTGTCAACCTGTCAGGCTAATTGTTATCGGCCAGCTGTACTCAATGCCCAGCCAGAGCTCACACATATATATATAGACATACATACCACAAGCATGTAAACATAAGCTCAGATTTGTATCTAGATTGAGCTATCACATGTCCTGCTTTGCGTGCAATTAAAACTAGTGTGGAAAGCATCAATTCAAAATTGCCACATGTGGCTTTTAGTGTCTGACGGGCTTATTAAGTATGAATGACTTGGCTGAGAGTTGTCGTAGTAAGCATGGGGGAAGTTGGTGGCTTCTACTACTGCTGCTTTTGTCGCGACACACACACTCGTACAGACAACCATCAGCATTTGGGCAACATAATCATTTTCGCATTTACAGTTCGAGTCAGTGAATCGATATTCAGTTTGTACTCGCAGGCAGTTATTAGGTTGGTAAATATGTATTTGTGGCAGAGAAGGCATATTATTATGTTGACCTAATTTGGTTTGCAACCACTTATGTGTCTACAATAGGCAAGCGGCTCTCAGCACTTATGGCTATAATTTTAATCATATACTCGATATTGAGACCTAATACGGCTAATAAACTGTACCAAAAACTTGAAGCCACAAGTCAAATAGGTGTGGTTGCCACTGGGGCACAAGGTTGAGGCAATCAAAAGGGAAGGCTTGTTGCCCCATTCGGGCATGGACAGCGCATGAACGAAAGCCAGCACGAAACGGAAATGAAACTTATTAAAAGATTTGAATCTAATCGATTTTCGTCCTTTACGCCGAACTGAACTTTACCGTTACCAGTTGCCAGTTTGCCAGTTTGCCAGTTGCCAGACAGTAGTTGTTTGGCCTTAAGGGAAGGGATGTGTTAGGGCATTCATGGCATTTGCCAGCCATAAATTTAATTGAAAACCAAAATGCTATTCTGTGTGTGACAGTAGCTAACTGACTAAGAATCGAGTCGAATTCGAATCCACATGTGGATCATTGAGTATATAGATTTTATTAAATTTACTTAAGCGTTAAATAACTCATGGAAATCAACATTGGCTTTAGGTGTAGAATGTGCACGTTCTGGCTGCCTGTACGCTCAGGCAAATGCGATTTCAAATAATTTGAATATGCAATTGAATGTGTGCACTTATCACATCACACACACACAAACACACACACACACACACATGTAACACTGAGAGCCATGCCGACCTCGAGTTGCATGGCTAACAGCAGAGTCACGTTTGCCAAGTTGCCACCGTTTAACACGAGTGCCAACCCATGCACAGCATCAATTGTCTGTCTGACCGTAGCCGTAGATGAATCCTTAGCCGTAGACAGGAGCAGCTTGAAAGACCAACTGGACAGCTTCACTTTTACCCTTTTCAGCAGTTCGGCAAGTTAAGCTGCATTATTGAAATTCGTCCGAGTAGCAGAACTGGTTGAGTGCATTGCAAAATGTCCCCTGACATTTACTTGCAGCTGTGTCCAGCTGTGGCAAGAGACTTGCGAATGGGATTTCTATTAGCCTAAGCATTTAATTAACTCTATTTAAAGCACAGACCATGGCTGTATGCTGATTAGTTCACTTAAAAGTTGGCTAAAGCAGTCAACTGTTACAAGGAAGTGCTTTTATTTTTCATCAATGTCAATCCTGGTTTAAATGTCAGCTCTGTCTATTTTTGTGCGTTGTGTGTGTTTGAGAAAAGGTTTAATGAATCTCTAAAAAGGTATTTTACTGGCAGCAGCGAGTATGTAAATATTTGTTTGACTAGCCATGTCACTCCTTCCATTCATGTGAACACAAATGGGTTTAATGATTTTTATATTTTACAAATATACAAATATATTAAAACAATTAGTAGCACATAATCATTGTACTAGCATATTTAAATACAGCTGACACCGGAATACTTTATTTCCAATGTGAAGCTGGCAAAGCATATATATTTTTAGGCCAGGTTTGCATTGACCTTTATTTAATTATTAAATTTGGTAAATTTAGCTTATGAAATGCAGAGGAAAATTGTGCGGAGATAATTTATTCACTTTTGATACTAAATAAGTAAATCAGTGAATTTGATGAAGAGCATCTCCTATTCGTCTTTTAGTCTTATTTTAGTTTATTGCACGATTCTGCTGCCCGTTTGAAGGCTGATCAAATTTTTGTTTAGTTTCGCTTGAGTTCAGTTCAATTAACTTAATTAAGTTTAAATAGAAACAACATGCAACTGAAATGACTCTGAATACAAATGTGCGATTTTGTGTCAGCGTGTTGAAGTACTGAAGTTCCACAGTTCCATCATTTGTTACTGTTGCAAAAACACAGATGTCACAAAAAGGAGTCCCCATAGAATTTTGAAAATTTGAAAGCAAACGCATTGCCAAAAAGAATTTGCTGGTCAATTGCCAAAGGCAACTGACTCTTTTAATATTTTGGTTAAAGTTTTACAATTGCAAGTGCAATGAGAGAAACAGCAATAAGAATTTAACAGCTGCAGCTAATGTCTGCTATTAAATGTCTGAAACACTCTTCTGACAGTTGAACAGCGCACTTAAACACAAAAAAAAATTTCAATTATGTTTATATAACCATCATAATTTTAATTTTTTTTAGACAGTTCGTGAACGACACACAAAACAAAAATTGCCATAAAAAAATAACATTTTGCAATAAAATAGGAGTCATTTATGTTTCTTATAAGTATTCTTCTTAATGATAGAAAATAATCTTAAAAAGTCCATTTTAAGAAATATACTTTCTGAATAACAAAGTTAATTGACCCTTGCCGCCAAAGGTATGGCTATGACAATTTTTTTTTGAGTGTATATATATGGTTTTTTGATATTCCCTAATTAACGGCTTAAGCATATTTGATTTTACCAGTATTTATTTAAAAAAACGCATTCCATTTAACTAACAGGTGCTGTTTTTTATGTTAAATCCAATGTATATTGTCTATTTATTTTATTGAAATTATTTCCAAAAATACATTTAATGAAAAACTCAACAACTACACTTTTGATTGCATGCCACTTGATTACGTGTCTGTAAAAAATGCATTTATCTTTGTAGCCGCCGGCAGCTGCCATAAATGGTGGCACACATGCAATGGCAATCGCATAAATAGAGCAATTAGCCAAAGTTGCGTAGACGAGAGGTGTTGCTCCACACACACACACACACACACACACACACACACACAGACAGCACACAGCACGCCGATAAATGTGAATTTTATGGCCGTCGGCATTAAAGCCTTTCATAAGCCATTACATGCAAATCCATGCATGGACGAGTGTATATCCGAGTGCAATAAAAGCTGAAAAAGCCATAGATAAATTCGGTCGCCAGGCACTTTCTATTTGCATTGATTGGTGCTGGGCGGGGTGGGGTGTTAGAGCGGGTGTTAGGGCTCTGCTGCTAGGCACGTGTATGCAGATGCCAGCTCAGCTGCATTAACGTCATTCAAAACGCGCATCTCAGCCATTTAACCCTTCAGCTCCAGCCCGCAGCAATGCTCGACTGCGCACAATGCGCTGCATCTGAGGTGCCCCCGGGAATCGTAGGGGGTTTTTGTTGATTTTGGCTCTGACGCTGCTCACACGACTGCCATATAATACATGTATAAGGACAAGTACATGTACAAGTGATGGCGTCCTCGCCGTACGTGTTAAACACGTGCTCAACACATGCTCGACATGTCTTCTGTGTCTGTAGCTTACCCATCAGCGATTGCTCTTGTTGTTGTTGTTCTTGATGTTGTTATTGTTGTTGTTGTCGCGCCTTGTTGCTGTTGCACCTCGCAGCCACCGAGGACTTCAGTTTGTATAGTCGGGAATCATTGAAGCGCACCAACCAAGACCGACTTTGGCCCGCCAGCGCCATATTTGTGTACTTAAAGTGCTGTGCCCCAACGCACTTTCTGTAGTTGTTTTTCTCATTCTCTCTCTTTCTCTCCCTCTCCCTCTCCCACTTCTCTCTCTCTCTCTTGCTCTATTTGTTCGACAGCATTTCAATTACTACAACTGACATTTGTGTGGCTTGCTGAATGTGACGTGTTCCTTTGCGTTGCTCTTTTGCTCCCCAGTTGTCATATTCTGCTTTTTATATAGTTTTTTTTCTCACTTTCTCCTCCTTTTCGAGCACTTGTCTTTTCAACCTTTTTACAAAAAAATTACTTTATTTTTATATTTCAATTGGTTCATTTGCTGGGGACAAATCTGCCTTTGTTCCATTGAATTGAATTAGCCATGTGTATGTTGGGTGGCGGATTAATGAATTATCTCAAAGTGAGTTGTTTGCTTTTATGTCGCAATTCACAATCTTTTGTAGTCTGTCATTAAGTTAAATTGTGCGTGTGGCCCATTAAAAGTTTGCCTTTTAGGTTGGCCCTACTTTTAATTATATATATATATCAATGTCCATCTGTCTGCTACAAGCACACACACGCACACTCACACACACTCACACACACGTACGATGCCAAAGTGGCCTGGTCGACAGCCGTTGACCAGTCGCCCGAACAATCGAGCAGTCATTGGACCAACTTTTGATGAGGGTTGTCATCGTCAGCGTCAAACAAATGAAAACATATGTAGCGGTAAAAGTAGCACCCTCAGCATCAACATGAGCAACAGTAGCAGGAGCAGGAGCAGGAGCAGGAGCAGGAGGAACTGAGGTAGCCCAAACTCCAAGTCTCCATATTAATGTCAAATGAACTGTGAGCACAATCATGATGTGCCTGTGGTCCTCTGACAGCAAAATGAAAGTATCAAAACTTTCATTATGTCACATCTCAGCCAGCCACTAGTAGCAAAATTGTGCGTTTCAACTTTGTCGTAATTAAAATTTATTAACTAACTAACTAAATGTTTAATAAACTTCGATTTTACGCCTTAAATTTCCCTTTGAGCAGAATTTTAAAATATGTCGAGAAGCACGAATAAATATGTAAAACAGATTAAACTTAATTTTAGTATTCAGACAGAAAGTAAACTTAAAAAAAATATAACGATAATTTAGATGCAGAAAAAATGTAATTTGGAACTGAATTGAAATAAAAAAATAATAAAAAACAGAATTGTTTTTGGACTCTGCTTGCCGTGCGGAAATAATTGAGAATTGCAGCATTCGTATCCGGGTGGATTCAGTTGAGTCCATAGTGGTACGTTCTCCATGGTTTGTTTTGTGCGCAGAATTAAAGTAAACATTCTCCATAAAACACAAAACACACACAAACACAATGGGTGCAGTACCATTGCCACAACACACACACGCACACACACGCACACACACACACAGGTGGAATGGTGTAAAGTAATCAAGACTATCGCATAGCGAACTAGAACTGTGGAATACAATCTGCTCAGTTGGTCAACAGTATATTCTGCTTTCCCTGCTGCTCCTCCTGCTGCTCCTCCTGCTGCTCCTCCTGCTGCTCCATCCTCGTGCTGCTGTCGTTTGCCTAAAGGCTTTTGTCTGGTATTCCCATTGCCGCTATCTGAGCCCATTCAACTGTTGAGTGCAATTGTCGGTTATTGGCGCCCGGTTGCACACACGTTTGCGCCTCGTCTGAATAACTGAATGCCGGACTGAGTGACACATTGGCAGCCGGGACGGCTGAGGCGGAAAAGTTAGACAAGCCAACACCTGCAGCACTGTCACGTTGCTTCATTAAGCCGACATCAAATGCATGGAAATATGCCAGAGCAGTTGCTGCATTGGTTCATTGACTGGGCCAGTAAATGTGGTAAGAATGTGAGGCATTTCAACCGGTCACTTGCCACAGGTATGCAATGTGTAAATCTAGATCTTTGACTCAATTAGCAAACGCCCAAGCAGCAGAGTGGCTGTGCGTGTGTGTTGGTCTTGGTGAGTGTGTGTGTGTGTGTGTTAGTTCGTGTGTGTCAGCTGCAATTGACTGCTGTGCCCCTATGGGATAATCACTGTAAACTGTGGCCATTTATGCATATGAATTTATTCAAATAAGAACATGGGCGGCAGCCACACACACTCACACAGCAAACCCACCTCCCCCCCCCAATAACCATCCCTTCCAAAAAAAAAAAAAACAACATCAACAGGCATTTGTTGTGGCCCTGACAACGCTAAACTATTTTGCATTTAGAGCAGGCAGCGCCAAAACCAAATGCCAAAGCCAAAGCCAAAGCCACAGGCAGCAGCAGCAAACTTGATACCAAAACCATTGGCAAGCTGTCCCAATACGAAGCAGCCACATGTACTCGCTGTATGTGTGTGTGTGTTGGTGTGTTGGTGTGTGTGTGTATGTGTGTGTTGGTGTTTGGCGAGCTTTATTCACATGTTTTCACTTGCTGCTTAATTTGCATTTAAATGGTTTTTGCATTTAGGCTATTTCCCGTGTAAATGAGCCCTGTTTGCGGCTGTTGTTGCTTTTGTTGTTGCTTTTGTTGTTGCTTTTGTTGTTGCTTTTGTTGTTGCTTTTGTTGTTGCTTTTGTTGTTGCTATTGTTGCCTTGGTCGAGCTTTTGTTACTTGTAGGCTTAACTTGCATATTACCAAGGACATGCGCGCCCAACTCGAGCTCAGCAACATTTTCTCGCTGCACACTTTGAATATATTGTCCAGGGCTCCGTTTCGACGTCGAGTGGGTGTCCGGAGCGGCTGGGGCATTCCCTGGTAGAAGAACTCAGTCAATGACCTGCCTGCGAGCGAAATATTTCTGTAAATTAGACCATGTTAGGCCATGTATGAAATTGTAAAGTAAAATCTCTGACCATTCCGCCAATTAACTACAGACAGTTGTGTTTAAAGTTATAACAGATACAATTAACTGATAAAGTAAAGTTGATATCTAGTTTGGTTATAATTTAAAAATGTGTTGCTTGATTTGCAATCAATTTTGTTTAAAGAATTAAACAAATAATATTTTCATTTTCATATTCAAGCTTAACACGAAATATCATATATGAATATTTCGCTAGAATACAATGGGAAATTATACACTTATCAAAATCAGTTTGCAATTTTTGCATTTGCATATACAAATACGCAGCATAACAAATATTTATCTATGCATAGCAGTCGGTATTTATATTTTCAATTCAGATGTATGCATACGGAAAATACAACCGGAAGAATAACAGGAAAATATTATTTGTAGGATTCTCTGACTGTGCCTGGATGGGATTTATGTGGCTGACATTTATCATACATCAAGTTGGCACTGAGTTTATCGATTGACTGCAAGGCAACTGTTGAGTTGAGTTGGGTGCGAAGACGGGAAATGGTGTTGTGGGCGGCAACTGGAGCAAATTATCGCGGGCAGGTAACCAGGTAGTGCCACGCCTTTTATGACTTAATAGCTTGAGCTGACTTGGACAAAAAATATGTGTGTCAGCAAGCAAACACACACTGACCGCAGAAATGGTGAGAGTTGAGATACCATGTTCTCATTAAGCGCTTGGTCAACTTTTGTTGTGGTCACTAATGATGACAGCCGCCCATCTAAAACATAAACAAACACACACACACACACACAGCGGTTAAACAAAAACGCGGCTGTGTCCCTGCGGAAAGTGTGTATGTGTGTGTGTGGCGCGGATATCTGTCTACTTTTGTAGCCACTGTCGACTGCAAAATGCACAAACAGTCCTTGGTTTCAACATGTCACAATGACATAGCCGGGCTCATTCCCATCCTCACCCTACCCATCTCTACCGAACACCCCTACTTTGGGATGGTGCCAAAGTGACTTTGGTCAACGGCGCGTGGAGCAGCAAAAACAGGCTGATTTGATTGTTTGTAATTAAAACTGGACACGGCGTAAAATGGTGCACAGCACCACGTCGTCCTATCCATATTATCTCCCTATCTCTCTCTCTCTTTCTCTCCCCCTCTCTCTCTGTGTGGGTATTGAGCATAAAACTTTATGGCCACGTGGTCTGTTCCTGTTCTTAATTTAAAAGTAGAATGTGATAAAATTAAACGGGCAAGGAATACGCAACGTGTCAGGACTCTGGTGGCAACGCAAGGATAACGCAAGCATTGCGGCCAAATTATATCCGGCTTGTCTTACGAAACTTTTGAAGGCGGCTTATGTGCGTTGTGCCTAATGACTAATTGATACGCCGTAGTGTCAAAAGCTAACGGCTAAGAACGGCTCCTGAGAGACTTGAGGGCCCAAACACACACTTAAAGCTTGCCTCAAATTAAACCAGAAAATAGTCGCCTGTCATCAAGTGTGATAATGAGAAGAAGAAAAAAAGTACAGATGGTTAGCAGTACAATTAAAGTTGGCTTATTTAGCTATATAAAGAGTTCTTAATGTAAACTGATTCATATATCTAATTGCCAAATTATGTATAATTAAAATTTTTGTGATTTTGGTTATAATGGAAACTAAATTGTAGTTCAATCTAAGCTATTGATTTCACCAAAGTGTAGTGGTAGTGCTTAATATATTATTTATTATATTTTTACATATCTACTGAATACGTACTAATTTATTTTATCTCGCATGTAACTAATTGACAATGTTAAATAAATAATTAAATAGCTGATATTAATAATAACAGTAACTAAAGTACACAACGATACACAAATAGTGAAATTAGTTTATATATTTGTAGTTGTATAGGGTTCCTATCGCAATATCATATCACATTAGTACTCTACTTGATTAACGACCCAAAAGTCATTAGACAGCGACAAACAATTCAACTCGAATATCAGCAGAAATATCTGAAATACGTGTTTAACTTAAATTAATTTTTTTACTGATTAATTACTATTCTAGTGAACTACTAATTGTTTAAAAAGATAAGCCAAATCTATGCCAAATGGAGGAGTTTAAATGATGATGTAACAATGTGTCTCTTGCGTACTTTCCTGATGATGATTTAAACACATTTTCAATGCATTAGAAAAACTGTGGCACCCCAAATATGTGTGGTAAGCCGTAGACTTAATCACAATTAGTTACATATATAATTACACAATGTTACAGCTAATATATATTATATATTTAATAATTCATTTTCAATTAATTGAGTGCACTTTATGTTTGATTATAATTGCAGAAAGTGTACATTAAAATTTTGATTGACAAGTGCAATATAATACTTATGTAAAAATGTGCTCATTTGATAGTACGTGCTTTAGTTACATTTTTTTGTACCATTGTTTCTTATTAAATAAGTAAATTGTCTGGGTAAATAATATTATGCTTGACAGAGCTTTGACAGCTTAAAAAGCAATCAAAAATGATGTGGCATCGTTGCTGGTTTCTGCCACATTTAATGCATTTAAAACGGCCACTTTGGATGCATGCACGGTGCCAGAGAGCAGACGAGCAAGGATTGGCAAGCAAATGGCCACAGTCATTTCAACAGCCTGTTGCTTCCGTTTTCGCCGCAAGCCGGTTCCAGTTGGGATATGGACACGAAAAAGCCTGTTGCGGTAACGCAACAACTGGCCGGATAAAAGAGAGTAAAAGCTCTGCTCAGCTGGAAAGCTTTAGCTCTCGTTGGGGACTTCGTGTGGCCTGCACTCAGTTGGAAATGTTACTCCCACATTGCGCTCGTGCGCCGTGTAGGTGTAGTTGTCCTGTTGCCATCGATATTCCAGCCTCGTCAAGTCTCGGCTCTGGCATTTCAGTCTAGGATAAACGCTTGCGACGGGCACAACAAGTGCGCGCGTGCAAACAGACAAGGATAAGTCAGAGCCCTTTACTTCTAAAGCCAATCAGAGCAGCTGAGCAGAGCAGCAGAGCAGCAGAGCGGCAGAGCGGCTGCACTGCAAAACCACTGTGTGTAGTGTAGTGTGTGCTATAAAAGCAAAAGTGCAAAGCAAGACATAGCATCTGTGTGTGTGTGCGTGTGTGTTAAAGTGTCTTTAAAGAGTTTACACGAAACTCTTGGAAATTAAAGCACTTCACAGATCCTTTGGATGCTTTTGATCAACGGGGCTGTGCCCGTTTTTAATGCAACACAGCGAAAATGTAACTGCTCCATTTTTGGATCTAATTTTGTGTGCCGTACAAAGGCGATTTGTGTAGTTTTTTTAAATTGGTGCCAAAGCTAATTCATACAAAATACCGCCACCGATTTGGAAAATAAAACAAAAGCTAAACTTCAATTGTGTGCAAGTAAATAGAAAGAATTAAATTGTAAATTTTTAATAGTTGTGCAGAGCGCTGAATTGCATAATTGGGTACAGCTCAAAATTTTAAGCCCACGAGTTCGAAACCAGAAAACCACCAACAAACATTGGAAATATGTTTAACTTTTGGATAATTGCTTTATGCCTAGGATTACTAGGAACTCAGCCAATACGTAAGTTTCACAACAAATGGAAAATTAAAATTTGCGTTTCGATTAAGAGCTCATCAATAATTGACCCTAAAATTGTTCGTTTTGTATTTCTCGTGAATGCAGTTTGAATACAACAATTTCTGTGCACAAAAAAGTGTTTTCCTAACAAAGCTCGATTTCATCGAATCAATTTAATATTATTTCTGACTCCCAACTGAACAATTTAATTGCAATAGAACCCAAAATGATTGTTATCAACTGGGAATTACAATGATATATACATACATATATACATAATGATATTTATATTGACTCATATTATGTGTAAACATATTTTTTGTATTTATAAACAATACTCTTAACTACTATTGTCAAAAGCTATCAAAACCAAAAGGACAAAAAGAAAAAATTAAATAAATAATTGCACGGCTGATTGCCATTTATGTCAACAACCCAAAAGGGCAATTTTTTTTTTATTTACAGCAAAGTTCCAAAGTTGAAAACTTTAAAAGACAATAAATTATAAACTATTTGAAATGAAAACATTTTTTTCTTTCTTAATAGTTTTTTTAGATTAAAAAGTCTGCTTAAGTTGAATATAAGGGCTTAAATAATTAATTTCAAAAGCTCGAGAGCCATAAAAATCGTTTTAAGTGCTGCTTTGCAAAATAAAATATTAATAAATATATAAATAACATATTTTTAAGAGCAAGCAGCAATTTATTGCTTGGTAGATTTAAGTAAGCCATTAAGTTTAAGTTATTTCAGAAAGTAAATGAAAACAATTTGAATTTTAAACGTCAGTTCAACATGAGCTTTTCGCTTATCCTTAGCCTCAAATTACAAAGTCATCTATTAATAGAATTTCACATTTAATGTGAAATATGCATATGCAAAAAAGGCAGCCAGAAAACCAGCTGGCTAATTGCAAATTGCGCGGAGGCATGCGATGGACACCAGCATTTCCTTTGTACCGTTACGGAGACGCGTTGGCTTTCTTGGAGAGCGACCGACCTTGCCAAAGGAAAGTTCCGCGTTCGGTCAACTCCTGCTTGAATACCTAGGCACACAGCTGCTTCCTGTTGATGCGGCTGCTGCTCCTTTTGGTGCTCCTCCTGCTGCTGCTCATCGTTTGTTTTTTATCTCATGAATAATTCAGAGCGCACGCTTTGATTATTTACTTCATAACAATCTACGTCGGACTGTGTCAGCTAGAAGCATCTATATTCATTTAAACCATATATGCATTCTGGCATTTCAAACCTTGAACGAGATTTTAATTTTCATATATTTTTGTGACATTCCAAATATTTGTGCTCACCACATTTGCCTGACACTTCAGGGTTTCATTAGGGATTTAACTCAATTGAATATGGCAATTGGCAATTTGAGAATATTTATGTATATCTAAATTGTATTGGTATAATTACGGCAGCAATAAGTGACTTTGCGGTTTACATTAATTGCGACTGCTGCGAAGTATGCCACAAAATTAAATTTAATTACTGTATCATTTGGGGGCAAAAGTTAATCAAAAACTCAATGAACAGCACGTAAAAGACAACAACAACGCCCTCAAAACTCCTCTGATCCAGAGTCAACCTTTCGCCTTTCGTATCTATTACAGGTTGCTGAGGCAACGTAATCGCTGAAAAATTAATTCACCAAGGAGCAGTGGCAGTGGCAGTGGCAGTGGCAGTGCCAGCAACAGCCATATCCACATCCACATCCACAGCAATGATGAAGCAACAAGGATTGGAGACTGTGTCGTAAAGCACGTTTGAGCAATATTACACCGCCAATAGCTGAGATACGAGGAAAGCAGCATATAAAATGTGACGATGCCACAGTAAAATCAATTTCGAGTCGTTAAGCGAAATGAACCTTATGGTTTATAGGTAGCTGTCTGTGCCTGTCTCCGGCAGCTTTCCAAGGCAAGTGAAAGTTTCTTCACACACACATAGAGAGAACATTAGCAGTTTTGGTTGCTTCGAAAATTAAAAAAACCAACACGTTTCCATCTGAAGTAAATGTAATTCCACGTATAAATAACTGATTCGATTATTATTGATTTTCTGTTATAACTTAAATTGCTCTGATTAAATTATTAATAATGGCTCGCGGCTAAAGATAAGTAGTGTTATTACCATTACCTTCTCAGAGCAGAGCCTAATTGTCTTCTGATGTCGATGACCTTTCAGAACTCTTCAAAATTTACTAACTGGAGCCATTGACATGCCTAATAACAATATTATCATCATCATTGTGTTAATGCTGATAAATGTTTGCTTAGCTTTTAATCTCAAATATAATTTAGAAATGTAAACAAAATAAAAATCTGTTTGGAGAGAGAGAGATGGAGATAGAGAGAGAGATGGAGAGAGAGAGAGGATGAGCTGCATACATGAAGTGTATATACATGCAAATATTATGCCAACCTCTGTTAGCCACAATAGTGACATTAGTTCAACGCTGGCCTTCATTGCGTATGCTTAATGTGAGCATACCCATATAAATATAATACTTAAAAGTGCCAACAGCAGCAGCAGCAGCAGTAACAAGACAAGTGTGTGCTCTGTGCAACCTCAATGACAGGGCTAGCCAGAGGCACGCAAGCTCTACAAACACACACAGCCACACACACACACACACAGTGTTGGCCAGGCTGAGAGAAGATTTTGCCTGCAGCTGACTTACTAACTGGCTGGCAGACTTTGTGACTGTGACTGTGACTGTCAGTGTCACACAATAGTCTGCTTGCCAGTTTTGCACGTCTGTCGTTCTGTCGTTCTGTTTGTCTGCCTGCCTGCCTGCCTGGCGGGCAGACATTTTGCCGACTTTGACAATTCACAACAAGCCGTCACCTTGCAGCGACCCTTGCCGTGATTTTGAGTTGTTCAAAGACGTTTTTGGCATATCAAATGAAACTTTTTTTGTTTGCCTCTTGGTTGAGAGCCACTTGAACTGACTAAGTCGCGACTTTAAAACTTAACACACACCCAATACATAAGTATTGTGGAATTGTCTATAAATTGTTGCCAAAATATAAGCGCCAAGGGCGAAGTTTTGCCAGCTTACCGTCGAAGTTAACTTGAGCGGCTAAAATCAGATTAAAGTAAATATAGCACACGTCAACCGACTGCCGTTTTTGGCTCTAATGTGCGACATACAATTTGGCCAAGCAGCAGGTAGAAAACATTTGGCAAACGACTTGAACAATTTTGCACAAATTTGGCGCAAAGACAATCAAAAAGTTATAAAACAAGATTCGCCAAAAGGAAAACAATGGAGAGCACCTACCAACCTGCCAAGCAGCCCAAAGCTGTTGCGGTCGGAATTCGGTAAAGCCCAGATGCCAAATCACCTGCAATGCCTAAATGACGTCTCTGTACCATGCCGCTGAAACTGGAATACGGTCTTGGGCGGCGACTTGGCCCATTTGGGCTGGCGTGTGTGTATCGAGCAGTAAAAACTTTGAGAAAGTTTATTTTTTTTTTGCCTTTGCCTCTGCTTACTTGTCGGCTTTGGCATGTTGTACCTGCCTGGCATTGCGCATACGCCACTTGGTGTTATTATCAGCCGCATCAGCGGCACCGTAAAGTAAATGCAAAGTGTGCAAAGTCTATAAACGAGCGTCAAACTTAAAAGCCCCAGGGTGGCGGCGCCTTGGCAACAACGAGCTGGGTCTGTGCTGCATACCAAATTGGTAAGAAAGGGACAGAGAGAGAGAGAGAGAGAGAGAGAGAGAATGAGAGAGAGAGAGAGAGAGGGTGCAACAAAGAAGTTTATCGGCGGACAAAGCAAGGCAGCAACAACTGAGCCTATCAAAAAGTTCCTCATACGACAAATTGTCACTGTGAACATGGAAAACGAACTTTATATTTCGGCTCTAGCTATTATTTATATTATTTATGATGTTTTCGGTAATGTCCTTAAGCTGCGGCCATTAAAAATTGTTTCACATGTGTGTGTGTGTCTGTGCGTGTGTGCGTGTGTGCGTGTGGGACAGATGTCAGCTGCCTATCCAAGAAAAAAAGGAAATAAAATAAAAAACAAACTCTTACAAAATTGTGCCTAAGTGCCGCACTTCAAATATTCATGAAGCTGACAAGAATTTGTAAGCGCTGCGACAGCTGTTAAGCAGAACATTATCAAAATATGTTAATATTTTAAGAAATCCGTTCGTAATACTTAATATTTCAAGTATTTACTGAAGCACAAACTCCAAGCAAGAGATGTACCACTAAATAGTAAACTATTAAAACGTCAGCAAATAATTACGCTTCGCAGGAGCTGCATAAATCTGATTGCGTCTTATTGCCAAATCCCCCACTAAGGCGAACCCTACACAAGAAAAGACGGAAGCTGTGAAGCCAACGAGGCGTTGCCAGTTAAAATGGTCATAATGCGACACTTGGGCCAAATAGCGCAATAGTTGCCAGTCAACCAATGCCTTTTTGTGAGTTCCGGCGGGAAGAGTTTGAGTAGTGCCAGAAGACTGAAAGCACTTTATCAAAAAGGATTTGCGTGGCTGTTGGCTGAAAAAGTTGCCAGTTGCCAGCATTTGCAAAAGTTTCTCACTTTATCTGTGTTATATTTGTTCCTTGCAATCATTTCTTTTAGTTGCTACTTTTGGCCTGACGGTTTTGTAATAACAATAAACGCAAGGAAAGAAATCGATTTACCATTTTTCATTTAATTTATCGGTTTTTTTAAGGGCCACTGTTATGGCTCTTACTTGCTTTTGTTGACAGGGAAACGCGCCCTTTTGCCCAATAAATAAAAATTTGCAGAAAGAGGAAAAAAGTGAAATACTTTTGAGATTTTTTTTATTTGATTGCTGCCGCCTACGGCATTTCATAAGAGTGAAATGCTTTGAAGTTCTTTTGCTGCGGCTGCTTTAATGAGCCTTAATAAGGCATTAAGTGGCAGGAAGAGGAGGCAAGTTGTGGGCAGCAAATGCAGCATAAATCGCAGCTAATTCAACCCAAATCAAGAAAATGCGTAGGCACTGCCGGCAGATTTTTGTTATTTGCAGACCCCTCATAAATTTTCAACAAGCCATAAATTGCCAAATGGCACGCAATGGCAGCAATGGGTCAGAAAACTCTGACAAACGGCTAACAACAACAATGTTAAATCGAGCTCTGCTGGCCAAATGCAAATTGACTCTCAGGAATGACATACAGACATGGAATGCGCTCAAAGCTGGGATTCAATGCTGTTCAACGAACCGTTAATTATTCAGGCATATATTTTGTAGAGTAGTGTAGAGTTGTGTAGAGTAGTGTAGGATGGCAGAAATTGGCCAACGATGAGTTTTAAGCCTCGATTTGGGCATAAGCTGACCAATTTTGTGAGGCATTTATAACTCCCCCCCCCACACTTTGATTTTTGGCACAATGTTTTTGCATTGGGAAAGATAAATTTCAGCAAAGGTCGAAAGCCTTTTAAAGTCAAGCGCTGTTGGCAATTCATGCAAAATGAATGAGACCTGCTGGTTAGCAATGACAGCAAGTTGGGGGACTTATGGGATTTGCCCGGACGCCTGAAAGGCCCTTTTCAACCTAGCCAGAGCCAGAGTAGGCAGGATACAATCAAAGGCTAAATTGATTGCACATAAATTTGTGCCCAAAAAATCTGAAAATACTGGGCCCACAACACTGTGGCGTGTGGTCGAGCCAAAGAAGGCAAAACACAACCAAACACTCAAATAACCCAGAGCATTGTTATTCCGGCACAGCATTCCTCTAAGTCCAATCTTGGCAAAGTGCGCCAGTCATTAGGAGCTTAAGAATGGATTGTGAAAGCCATTTTCGACCAAGTACGTGCGTTGTTTTTTTTAGAGTGAACTCTAAATTGCTGCATCTTTAATTACATCTCCAAATAAATTTTAAACTTTTATTTACAAAAAACATTTGTTATAAACATCAAAAATATATATTTAATAGCATTTCATTAGTTTCTAGTGCATATGTGGTGTAAACATGGAATTATATTTGAATTATTAACACAATAAATATTTGAACGTATTTAACTTGTGCAAAAATGCTCGAGGCGTGACTTACCTTTAACAAAAGTGGTAATAAAGTGAGTTTAGAAGAATACGCACTGAACATTCGGGCTTTAAGGTGTTCTTATCAGGCAGCAATGTGAGCACAGCTATAACAATTTAATCACTGCCAAAGCGAGACGATTTCGAGACCAGCGCGCATTCGTAAGCTATTTTATTGCCATTACACACACTCGCACACACACTCGCACACACACTCGCACACACTGCACGAGGCAATCATTTGCCAGCAGTGGGAGAAATTAATTAAAAACGTTGTGTCCGTATGTGTGAGTGTGTTGTTAATGTGTGTGTGTGTGTGTGTGTGTGTGTGTGTGTGTGTGTATGATGAGAATTAAAACAAAAACATGTCTAGGCACTAAAAACTTTATTAAGTCTCAGCAGAGGAACAAAAAAATTACACATAAAATGCACAAAAAAAAAAAAAAAGAAATGAAACGAAATGCTCTCTTTATGTTAGAGTAGCGCACTCTGAGTGAAAAGTTAAACATAGGCGGAAATGTCACACATACAAGCCGCACCCACTCACACTCACACACACACGCACACACACGCATGAGGATATAACAAGTTGGCAAACAAACAAACAATAACGACAGCAAATGTGGAAACAAAGGGCTAGCAATGTTGGCTGACGCCGACGACGACGACAACGACGACGTGGCTGCGGCTGCGGCTGCGGCTGAGACAGCGACTGCGACTGCGACTGCGGCAGAGTTTGATGCGAGCTGCTGCAAAAAAGAGTAAACTACACATTTTTATTATGCAAAGGGGACGCAAATGAAAGGCAAATGTTTTTGTTTTTTCCACTCGGCTGCTACTGCTACTCTGCTTGTCAATGTATGTTTGTTTGTTTGTGTGTGTGTGTGTGTGTGTTTGTCCAACTTTCTGTTACAGTGCTTGTTTGTGTGCGCTCACTTGAAAGTATGTATAGTTAACGGTTCACATAAAGAGCTGCCAAGCAGCGATCTGTGTGTGCATGAGTGTGTGTGTGTGTGTGTGTGCGCGCGCTGGCGAACTAAAGTAGGCAATAAAACACTAGCTAAAACTGCAGAAATCTGGGCACGCCCAACATGACACACACACAATAGCATAAACAGCCGTGTTATTGGGCCATTTCCGATAGGCGTTGCTGTGTTTGATGAACAACAAATATGGGCCAAATAAAGTGTTGTTTCTGAAAATTGACTGAGCCGCCTGAATGGTGGCGACAAACAATAGAACCTGCCACGCTGTGCGAGGAATGTTCATAGGCGAGTTCCATTTGCTTGCTCCCTTCATAGTTTTAGTTTTGCATATACAAATTTTGACAATTTTATGCGGTTGTCGCATCTAGCTAATAAGCCTAGCTATATACTTATATATATATAAAATTACATACTAGACAAATCATAAATAATTCACAAATTTACCATTTCTCTGACGATTTAAATTTCATTATGCCTTTTATTATACTTGTTTGAAATTCACTCAACTTTCCAAAAAGTGAACTATACCATTTATTATCTATTAGTCATAAGCTTCAATTCAACAATTTTTAACAATTTTGGTTATACATATTGATGTACGTATGCATTTACATATTTACCTCTGTTTGAAGTTACATAGTTACACATCTTCTTATAACATGTTCATTAATATTAATGCGCTCTGTTTGATAAATAATTAAACTACTTCTTGTTGAAGAATTTTTAATAATTCTCAAAGAAAATAAATAAATAAATGTGTATGTGACAGAATGTGTGAATGACAGAACTATATTTGAAACTTATGCATTTACTTGAAGGAAACTAAGTTTAATCTACAAAAATAATTTACTAGAATATTAATTACGTTCTTCTTCAATATGACTTCTATGACACATTGCTACTAACTTTAATTACAATTTTTGAGTGTCGAATAATTAAATATGCTGCAATTCCTCAATCTGTAATTTAAAATAAACTATGCAAATTCGACACATAAGACACGCTTAATTATTTCAAATGGTTAGAGCAGTTGATAAAATGTATTTTAATATTGATAAATGTGTAGAGCAATTAAGCTTCAAATTGTGGCACGTAATCACAAGAATATTAAATTCACATACCCCACGTCTTGGCAAAAAGGTCCTGAGGCGCATATGCTTGGGATGGAAGAGGCAGAACCAGACTAAGTCAGGAACCAGTCAGTCTAATTAATTTGACTGACTCTTCATGTATAATGCTCCGATGCTGCTGCTCTCGTAGTTAGCTCTTAATGATGAGGCTTAGGTTTGCTTGTGGGTGTGCGAGTGTGCGGGCGTGTGTATGCAAAGCCAGTCATTTATCTAACCAGCTGTGCAAATGGCCAGGGTGTGGCATTTGTAGCGTGTGTCGACTGTGTCGACTGTAACTGCGATGATTTTGCGGCTCTTAATGCCTGCAGTTAATATGCGGCAGGTGACTCGGCGCAATGACAGAAACAGCAACAGCAACAGCAACAGCAACTGCCTCACGTTAATGAGCCCATAAGTCGATGATTTAGCAGAATAATAAACCCAACAAGGACGCCTTCTTTCCACACACACACATGGCCTAGGTGCGAGAGCCTAAGGGTTGAGTATGAATACATTTTTTCATGCGTTAAATTCAATTAACAATATTAATGTGAAATGCGTATGAATATGCGACATGCATCGAAAGATACTTGGCTTGCTGCCTGCGGCGCAAGGTGCGTATGCGTAATGCGATTGCGAGTTAGCTTTTGGGGCATGAGTCCGAGCCGGAGCTTGAGCCTGCTTTGATGCTTTATTAATTGCCTCACTTATGCAGTTTAGGCATTAGGTTTGGCTTTAATTAACGCCAGTTGAGCCATATCCAAAGCACGCACTTAATTTTCTCAGCTTGGCTAGGAATGTGTCTTATCCGGGCGAGCATTTGAAATTCAAGGCCAAACCCAATACCAATTGCTGGCTCATGATCTTAGTATTCTTAATGCTTTGATTGTGTTGCTATTTTTGTGCTTCACGCCACAATTGACAGAGCTCAAGAGATGGCAATCAGCGCCGACAGACCGCAGACGAATCTCGGCGCTGCTCAATAATTGTGTAGTATTACTTTCGACGCACACCAAGGCAACAAAAAAATATATAAAAAAAGAGAGAAAGCAACTCGCTTAAGCACAAACTCAAATATGCGTCAATTGGCAGCAGTGGGCGCACTCAAGTAAACACAATCCTCAAGGAATTACCAGAAACGTAATAGCATAACAAGAAATAAAAAAATAATACCACAGCAGATGGAGTCTAAGTCGTGGCTGCTTAGCTATAATTGGGTTTGTGAGACTAATGCGAAAGGCAAATGCTCGAACAGTCAAAAATTAATCATAAATAAAAGAATATTAAAAAAAATGTGCAAATTAACATATACCGAAAACTTTAAGATCTCTCAAAACTTTTGCATTGTAAACTAAGAACAAAGCAAACAATTTATGCAGCGTCGAGTTGGGAAAATGGGCGTTTGGGAATGTGACCAGAAAGCAAATGGTGCCAGGTTGGGGAATATGCTTCAGGCAAAAGAGCACGAAACAAGGATAGTCACACACAACAATACTAACACACACACATACAGAGACAAACTCAAGAAGGACACACTCGAATGGCTGGTTTTTCTGTGCTGGTAATTGCGACTCCCAATGCTAATGCCACCTTTGGGCTGTAGGAAATGAAAATGCGTAAATTATTGATTAGAATCACCAGCAAACAGATGGCTAGCAGCAAACCCAACCAGACTACAGTGCATATCCACTCATATAAAGATATATAAATATATATAGACATCTTTTGCTTTGTTTTTTTTTTATGGCCCTGGCTGATTGTTACGGCTTTGGTCGGTGTTTTTGTTCGTTGAGGGAGTATAAAAATATGCTTGCCCTTGGCATTGGGACGGACACGAATCGCATAATAAAGGCACTTTGCGTTGATTTTTAAATGTCGTCCGCGTCCTGCGGCAGCATCAACAACAGTTGGAATTGAAATGCAAATAATAACCAGTTGGCATTGATTGGGGCAAGGACCATGCTACTCGTGCTGTGTGTGCTACGCCCTTTCTTTCAACAAGTTGTGCGGGGTTGGTCAGCTCTTTATTAGCACTAAACAAATATGGTCTTATTATTGTTCGTGCTGAACATCACAGAAAACTGCGCCGTTTCACATTCAACTCGTACTCTAATGCCCATTTAGCGTGCTCGTAATGAAACTTGAAATCATTCATACTCACAATATCAAATTTCTGGCCACCCGCAGGCTTTTTGCTCAAAACAAGACCAAAGAATGTTGAAGGTAGGCAGGCAGGGGGGCAGAGAGCAGGCAAAGTGAGGCAGCAGGTGCTGTCAAGTGTCAACAAAAACAGTGCCCAAAAATTTGGTTAAAAAAGATGAAGCTACCAAAGCTACCAAAAAAAAAAGAAAAAGGAAAGAAAGGCCAAACTTTTGGACTGGGTTGTGTGGTGGGTCTGTGGGTCTGTGGGCTGTAAGGCTATGTGTCGAGCATAAATGTCAATATCATCAGAGAGCTCTGGAAATGCCACAGGCTCTGTTGTGGCTTCCACATTATGCCGGCCGTCGCTTGGCCCATGTTTGTGTCGCAGCCCTAATGCCCGGGTAGATTAGAGATAAGAGCAACATCAAATACTGGCATTTGGGCAATGTGCAAAGAATTTTGTTAGCCAAATTGCGTATACGTAACTCAAAACAATACACCTGGGGTTTTTAGTGTGGCTGCATTTGATATCGGTCACCGACCAACTGGCTGTCCTCTCTGCAGCTGGCTTTTAATTAATTGTTCAGGTGGGCGACAATGCCACGCCTTTTTAGCCGCACAACGGTGAGTTAAAAGTTTTCAATTTAGAATTTCTAAAACAGCAGCTGGGCGTGTCATAAAAAACAATAAATATTTCTCAGTTGTTTGTGACTACAACTGCAGCTATTTGAGTTTTTTACAAATAAATCATCAAGATATTTTGAAAGTGTGAAACTCAATTTAAATTTGTTTTATTTCAGAGCTGAATTTTCGATTTAGTCTTGAGTCAATAATAATTTATGCCATTTTTCCTTAATAGTTCAGTTTGTTTGACTAGCGGGCATCTTGTAGCCGATTGCTCTTATAAGTGGAATCTACATAAAGTATACGCAAAGTATACCAATAAGTGCAGTTTAGACAGGATTGTTATTGCTTTATCAACTGTTCATTTTGATGAGCGAGAATGTATCTAACACATCCTTTATTACAAACATTATCACTTTAAAAATATTTAGAAATTTAACGAATAAATTTGAGCGCGCAGCTGCTGTGACAAATGATTCGCATCCACTGCAAAAATGTTCGAATCTGGTACTAAAATTACATTTTGTGGACACACACAAACCCACACAACCAAACACACAATTGTGTGTTGAAATTTGTGTTTGCAATTAGAAATAAAATTACGCATTTAATGTGCTGACCAAGCTCCAAATCTGAAACTGAATTGGAAACCAAAACGGGGAAATTTGCGTGTTATTAATTTGCAGAGTTATCCAAACCGATGTTTTTTGGCAATGGCGTTTCTGTTGCCAATTTTGGTCAACGCATTAAAAAAAAAAACATAATTTTGCCTGAAAGTTATTTAAATTTTTTTAATGTGTTGGCCAACATTGCCAACGTCGTCGTCGGCGTCGTCGTCGTTTCTCGTTTGCTTTTCATTTCTATAATGGTTTGGTTCTTTACGAGCCAGGCACAGGTACAAGTCCAGGTCGCGCTCACTGGTCCGGCAACTAAGGGCGCACATAAACACACACACACACACAACCACACCACACACACACACACACACACACACTGAGACAGTTACTAGGGGCCTTGTGGCGCATGACTAACCATCGTTATGAGATTCATGGCCTACATGTGTTTGCTCCACGGCCTTGTAAATGGGCACTGGGCGTGCTGTTTGTGCCTTACGTGCTGGGCGCCTTAAGGGTGGTGTTGTTGCTGGTGGTGGTGCTGGTGTTGGTTGGTGATGGTGATGGTGGTGCTGGTGGCTGTGTGCAGCCGCCAGAACGTGCCCTTGAAGCCAGTTTCTTATGTACTTACTTGTAAACGGATTCATTATTTTTTTTCTTCCCTTTTTTATTTCTCGTTTTGTTGCTGTTTGGGTCTGCTGTTGTATTGAGTTGGTCGTAGTCGCTGCCAGAGCTGCCGGATGTTGAGATAAAATGTTCAGAACGAGAAGATTGCTTCCCGTAGCGCACTGGCACTTGCTTGTTTTGACCATTACATTGGCTAAATTTGTCGGTTGACTGTGCTTAAATGTGTGTGTGTGTGTGCATGTGCGTGACATATATTCACGCTGGCTATATTCTTTGATATTTTATATTTTATAAATCTGATTATATTTTACAAATGTGATCAAAATATTAAATTGGAAATCTGACCAAAAGAAGTCCGGAAATGTAAAGGCACACAATGTAAGCTATAGAAATCCACAAAATATTTGAAACCATAAAATGTTTTACACATTTTAAGGAAAGCTGGAAATATATTTCAAAAGTTATTAGTAGTCGGAAAACAATATTAATAGGGAAATAGTTCACTTCGAGCTTATATGGATAGTTCTATTTTCACAATAATAACTTGAGGCAATGGCTAAAAATTCCATTGCATACATAACAACTAATGTAATAGAATATTCGCATAAAAACAATAGCTTAAATACGTACATATATATATATATATATACATATATATACAACTATATATATGTATAAATATATATTTTTCCTATGAATTTCGCAGCCATCCGTTGTTCAAGGAGCGTGCAGGCCACTTCCTACCGAAATTCTTGTGTCCTCTATTGTTGAAATCGGTTGCTTATTGTTCTCCCTCTCTCTCTCTCTCTCTCTTTCTTTATGTTGCTGTCTCTGTCTGCCCACAATGTCCGCTACATATTTAAATTTCACGCGCGCATACACAGGCAAGGATAAACGGGATTTATATCATCTAATGCCTGTGATTTGTTCTATAAAATTACTTTATGCCACCGACGCGTTGCCTGCAGACCTTACTTTGTCCGCCCGCACCGCACCGCACCCTCTTCCCTAGTCTATCACATTTCCAGTGCCATTCTTATTCCTTGGATTTACCAAGAGCAATAGGATCCTACATTTACTTTTATCCTTTATTCTTTCCTTTGTTAAACAAAGCTATATAACGTTTTTCCCATTCTATTTGTTGTTTATATAGGTCTGAGCTTTAGGTGTGCGTGTGTGTGTGTGTGTGTGTGTGTGTGGGCTTGTTTGCCTGTCTATTTGTGAGATGTTCTCAAAATATTTGTATTTCCTGCCTGACGCTGTGCTGTCCTATTCGAGCTACAACAGCCCCAACCTTTTTGTCCTTGAGAAGCTAACAAATATTAATCAAGCAAATGGTTAATAAATCAATTTAAAATTGAATTAGTTGTGAATATGATTTATAAATAGTATGTAAACGAAATGCTGGTAAATAAACTAAAAACAAAATAAGATTGGTAAGTTTGTCCGTCAATGAACTTATGTAGAATGTGTGTATGTGTGTCTACTATGTGTGTGTGTGTGTGTGTGTGTGTTTGTGGGTGTGTTGAGGTAGTATGCAATGTGCTTGGTTTGCCAATCAACCGTAATGATTCAACATTATATTGATAAGCAACAGCGTGTTTGGTCAACTGCCAGCCAAAACAGACAGCAGCTCGACGGGCCAACAGGCGTCTGGCTGTTTGCCCTGAACTGTGTGGCACCATCACTCAAAGTTGAGTGCTATAATTGCGTTCTGTGTTGTCACTGCAACAGGCGTGCCACATCCCAAACGATAAACTAACCAATGGGATGGTTATCCGCCGTAGATTTTGTATGCTTTCGTTGCTTTTCGGTGTTTATGTGAGTGTCCTGAGGCGAATTGCGAGCCACGACCAGCTGGCAAAGCTCAAATATTGATTTAGCAATCAATTGAATATATGAATACAACCAAACAACAAATGCTTTTTATGGCTTTCGCTTCGCACTGCTTACACATTTTCCCTGCCATTGTTGTTCTTTCTGTTTGTTTTCGTTGCACTAATTTATTTATGTTATCCCAATTAATGAATAACCAACCAACAGGTAATCAGTTCACTTGCCACCAGCTGTGGCCGTATTTTCTGTCCTTTCGATGCCGTGAATCATCAAATCTTATAGGTATTTTTTTGAGAATGGTCATGCAGCTGATTAAAGCTATCCACTCAAAATATCCACTCAAAAACTATAATTAGAAAACTTCTCAAAATAAGTGAATATCAATTAATTATATGTTAAGTTTTTTATTGCATTTCCAAATACTTTATGTTTATAAGAAAATATTTATATTCATTTTTATATAATTATAAGTGAATTTGACTATTTTATTGTTACGTAATATGTCAGAATTATTTTTTACTTATCTTTATGCATAATACTATTAGTTCTCTTTGTATAAAAAATGTGTTTAGTGAAATTATTTGAGAGAATACTTCTCTACATTGCGCGATACAAGTTCAATGTCGGAAATTGGGACAAAAGTTTAAAAAAATATTGTCAAGCTGACTTGATAGTTAACCAAACTGCCGAATTTACTATATTCTACGTAAGTTTATTCAGTATAAGAATCAGGCAGACTGCAGCGGCAGTAAATTAAGCCCAAAGTAAAACGGATCGATAAAATCGTATTTAGTCAAATTGCGAAACAATTTCGTCAGGTGTTCGAATATCCTTAAGGCATTTTGTATAAGCAATATCGAAATGGAAAACTGTTCTGCAATGGATTAGCTTGAATCCTCTTATTGTCGCTGTAAAATTTAAGAAAAAACCTGCAACATCCTGATTGCCTGATTGGGAGTGGTTATAGTAAGCATAGATTTTCTAAGCTCTTAGACAGACATTCCATTTGATAGAATCAACATTTTGTAAACTTGCAGGAAATTAAGGTTACCAGCAGCTACGGAAGCACTCTGTGATCATTTTCGAATTTTACCCCTTCAGGACAAATTATTGCATCGCATTAATAATTGAAAGTGGTGACATTCGCCTAGAGCACCACACTGAAAACCAGCATGTGGACGAAACCCATCTGAGGGGCAATCTGATGCCAGTTATTTTCAGATGCCAATCATAACAGCAAACGTTGTAATTGGATTGCAAGGTTGGCTCTACTTGGAGTAAGAATTCGATTTATGTTTGTTTTGTAAAGTTCGAAGTTCAGTTGAAAGCAAAGAACTGCTTTCTAAAAAATGCTGATTTAGATATTCATGCCGATGCGAAGCGGAACACCCCAGCGATGGCCAACAGTTGCAATCTTTGTAGGCACGTTGGAGCACGCCCACTCCCACGCCTTGATAAATGCTGATTGATTGATTATTTGCGTTTTGCTGACATGATGCACGCTTTATTGTCGCCCAACTCGAACAAAATCATCAATTTCCGCTTGTAAAACACGTACATCACGTACAACAAAATGTTGCCGCTGTCGTTGCCAAAGTGAGCTCATTTTTTTGTGTTACTTTTGTTCGCTGCTCAGCCCAACCCAAGCCGCCAGTAAGCAACAAGCAACTGGCAACTGGCAACAGACTGCCGAGTCAGGCCAAGAGTTTAACTTTAAGGTTTGGTAGAAAAAGTAATGAATATTTCAATGACTGAGCGACGGCAAAGCAATAATAGTGGTTGGTCAACATCTTTGTCAGCGAACGAGCTGAAAAGTTTGTTTATTTCATGTATTCGTTTCTTTTTTTTTTATTTTATACTGAAAGTATTGGACATCTGCCAGAAAATTGATGATGAGCGTAGCGAGGCAAATACAAAATATTTGACAGGATTATCAGGGCACGAACTGGCAAAAAGTCAATAAATTTGGATTTGAGTTCATGCCATTGGTGTTTGCCCCTTGACCCTGCGGCATGAAGCGATGGGTGAATACTTGTAGAGCTGTTAGCTGCTGACTTGATGCGGATTGGGTGTCCCATCTTGGCCAGCTGAGTTCTACTGAATTTTCGTGAATTACGGCTCGTTAGCGTGCAGCACGAGCAGGTCTGCACACACGCACACACCACACATTCACACATACATACACACATACATATGCACGCACGACAGACGTCATGCTGTAGGCAATGCCACAAAACCAATGAAAGCGAGGCATGTTTGTTGGATATTGCAACAAGTTGCCTACCAACTTCTGCCTTCCCCTTTTGCCTTCTGCCTGCTGCCTTCTGTCTGTCATGCACTTGACGTGCTTCATTTCATTTGGTTTTCTTGTTTTCCGCTTTTCTCATATTTTTCACGTTTTACTTACCCAGCCGTTGACATTTTGCGTGACTGACGACAGCCGCGTGGTGTGAATAAATGAAAATGAAATTGGCCCCACTTTGTTGCCCCGCCCAATCACCACCACACCCAAGTAAATGCGGCAATGTGTTTGCTTTTTACCATTTGGTGTCTTAATTATGATTGGAATTGGCGACGCCGCTCACAGCCACATTGCAAATTTATTTATCGATTTTCCAGCCAATTTGCAAATTATGGCCACTAACAGATAGCACATGCCTACACAATTCTATATAGATTATTAACGTCGATTACCCACCATTCTACAACCTCGTCTATTTTTCTAGTATTTAATATCTGAATTTTAGTTATTTGATATTAAAGTCACCAGCTTTCTGACTAAGACTACATAATGATAAAATTGTATATTGTATATAAATAACAAAAATGTAAATAAATTTGAGCTGGCTTTTATGATCATATATGAAAGTCATTTTCTGTTGGTATACAACATAAAAATATTCTTTATTTATCGGAAAATTGGCGACATTCTTAAAAAGAGTGCTGAAACAGGTGTTGCCCAGTCAATTTGGCAGAATGAAAATGTTGGTAAATTGCCTCAGAGGGCTTCACGAGTCATTGTGAGCTGGTAAGAGTCGCAGAAGCGGTTGCATGCCCCTCGTACATATTTGACACTCTACGGCAGCACACACCCACATTCACAGACTCAACACACACACACACACAAACACACACACGCACAGAAACCTTTCTGAGTTGTATGCAAAAATAGCTCGTGTGCACTTTCCCAAACAAAATGAGATTTATTGTTCGGGTCGTAGGTCGGGGGTTAGGTCGCACACCCCCTTGAACCGACCGAATTTAAAGTGTAGACCCTTCCTGCTGCTGTTGTTATTATTGCTTCAAAATAAATGCTTTTTCTTTTGGATGTGCATTTTAATGGCATTTCAATTAAGCCGCAATTGAGCGTCATTGCGGTTGCCGCTCGGTGGGCTTGAATTCTGTATTGCGGTTTTCCCCAAACAATTTCTTTGCTGCTATTTTAAATGTGAATTTATTTGCTCATTTTTTGCAGATGGACAATCTGATGTGGAAGTGCAGCTGGTGGTGCCGAGGTATGTGGAGCGGGGCTCCAGTGCCACATTCAAGTGTCGGCACAACGTGATACCGGAAATTCTTTTCAAGGTGAGTCGAATGTAAATAAATAAATACCAGCCAACTTTTATAGTTGTTCTTGAAATTCCACAGGATTAATGATGCATGTTGCAAACACATTTAGAACTTTAAATCGAAATTGAAATAGCAGCCACGACATGGCAACTTCTTTAGCCCTGTACTACTTTCTGTTGCAAGTAAAACTAAGATATGAACTATTGCAACAGAAACAGAAACAACTGTTCGGAAATTGTTGCAATGAATGAACGGCTCATCGACCCCCACAATTTGTCACTTCCGCCATAGTTTTGGCTTCAGTTTTAGTTACAGTTACAGTTACAGTTGCGACAATTAATTTCACTCCAAGTCTCTTATTACTGTCACGAAACATCAGGCAACACGCACAGGCATACGGCCCCAAAGGAAATGGCTTTGAATTTATGGCAAATGAGCTGCTTAGTTTTCCTGCCACAGTGACCCAGACGGGAGTCAGCGGCGCATACTTTCATTTTAGTTTCGAACTTAGCGGCACTACTACAAATTGTGGCATACAAATTCAAGGCCAATCACAAGCCCAGGCTCAAGCAACAAAAGCGCTTGGGTTTCATGGTGGATGGACCTTGATGTGGAGTTGGAGGTTGTGCTTGAGGTTGTCGCTTTGTTCACTCTAAGTACCATAAAAGCGGACAACTTTTACGGCGCAAAACTGCCACAATGTTAAGTGTTTTAGCTGCGTACAAAATATTGATTTTTTTTGTCGTTTTTTCCTTTTATTTTTCGAGCTAAGCACTATTAACTTTGATCAAGTAAATAAACATATTTTCAACAAGAGTGCGAACTAATTTTTTGGTACAGTTTATTTTGTAGTGATTTAAAAAAATCATTTTTTTTTTGGTGAGCTGGAAATTTACATCAATTGTCCATCCGTCCGTCTGTGTGAACATGTGAAACTCGAGTCTACAAATGCTACAGAATATTTGGAATATAGGTTATCGTATTACGTTTATCGATAATTGCCTCAGTTTCTCGAATTTGGATACATCGAGCTCACTCGACTCCTACATTCATTTAATAAATAAAGTGTGTATTTATGTTTGTACTTAAAGTGACATAAAGTTAAATGTTTTTGGTGCTGATTGAAATTAAATTTTGTTTGACCACGGATAGCATTTTCGATGATTCATATATTCAGCTGATTAATATACAAATAACTCAATTACAAAAAGAGTTTATTTCGAATTAACTATTATTAATTAGTAAATTCATTAAGCTATAATTATAATGAAGTTTATTATATACATCAACGAAAAGCGGAAATAAAAACATGGAATATTATATATAATTATACCTTGGTTATCTTTTATATCATTTCGGTTAAGTGTACACTTATCTATATTAAAAAAAAAGTCAACAAATTTGGTTTTCATATATAGTCATTTAACGCGATAAAATCGAGCAGATAGAAATTTCTTTATTGCACTACAATTTACGCAATAAATATATTTATAACGTTATAAAAGCAGCCAACTGTAATTTTAAATATTAATAATATTATTCTTAGTTATTTTCTTTTTTTATGTGAAATTAATTGGATATAATGCGTTTGGGGCACTTTTGTGATAGCTTGACATTAGTTGACAAGTCTATTTTGTATATTTGCACTCCTACAAGTGTATACATATGTATGCCTGAATCGGCATATTTGCACAATTAGCCGGGTGGTAAAGTAAACGCAGTATTTGCCATGTTTACATGCAGACATTATGTTCGTTTGGTGGCTACTACCACCTAGCAAGGGCTAATTAGTATAATTGAGTATATAAGCGAGTGTGGCATCCACTCTTACCCACACCGTTAGTTGGTTTTGATTCGAATTGTTGCACGAAGCGTGGCAAATTGTGTGGAAGTGGCACTAAAAAGGCAATTAAAACGCAAATGCGAACAGCGTTACCCATGGAATTGAAGTTGAACCCATAGTCCGGCTTACACATGTTGGAGCATACTTTTGGGTGTACAAAAGCATCGCAAAAAATATAAATTAAATAAACTAATTACGCTGTGAATGGCAGTCGCAGTCGCAGTCGCGGCTGACGCTTCACATGCCGAGCACTTAAATGGGCTTTTGATTTGCCGACTGGGTACAAAAATAAGCGGGCTAATAAACACAAACAAAATATACACAAAGTCAGACTATGCCACAGCGGACACGCTAAAGCCAACACATGCCAAATGCAGCCCCAACACTGCTACCAACAGTTGCAGGGGCACAGCAATCCCTGCGGAGTTGCAGGGAATGGGCGGTGCGGTGTCGCCACAGCCAGATACTGTCGCAGTTGCAAAGAGAGCTGTTTGTTTACTTTGCTATACGCTCACGGGTTATTATTATGTGTGTGTGGCGTTGGCTCCGAAAAGTTCATGTCCCATGAAGAGGAATTGCTTCAAAAATTTCCACAAGTGGCTGATCAAATTTGATGGGCATTTGAAGGGGGCCCTCGAAAACGGTTATGTTCGACCGAATGGTTCAGTGGTTGCATGCATGTTGATGTTTGCTTTTGTCCCCACAATAACACTGTATATGAGAAGCGTGTGCTCTATCGATTTCTCTCACAAAAAGCACATGCGTCTGCAATGACGACATTTGCGACCAAAATTAAGCATACGCCATATCATACGCGGGAATATTCAATAAGGACATTATTAATATTAACTAGCACGCACACCATCAATTTAAACTGTGTGCAGCATGTCAATTAAGCAGTTTGCCCCAATGCATCAGCTATTAGAATGTTGCCAGTTAACTTACCAGGTGTGTGTCTAGCGACAGCCTAAAGTAAAGTGCAATAAGTAAATAAAGTGCGAAAACTAAGAGCGCAATTTTCTTATTTTAATCTGTGTCGTTTTTCTGCCTTTCATCCGGTACCAAAGGGTTGTCTCGCGCTCTGCCGCCCACCATAAACTGCAAAACTTCTGCGCATTTGTAAGTTGCGTTTGCAAATTTATTTTTCGTTTACATTATATGTTCATATTTGCTGATGTTGCTTTTGGCCTGGCCAAGTCCCCTATCCCTATTGCGCTGGCAGTAACTTTTTTCCCGTTATACACTTGTGCATTTATGTTGCTTCATAGATCTAGATTTTAATTACGCAACCATCACGTCCCACCGACACTTGCCACAACCAGCACATGGCATGGCATGGCATGGCATGGCATGGCATTCCCCCCTCAGACCTGACGTTGGCTCTTGGCTGGTGGCATTTCAATAAAACATTCTATTATTTACAGTGCTACAGCTTAACGCGCGTTTTAATTGTCGTTGCAAAAAGTTGGTGAAACTTGTTGCAAAGTTAAATTGCATTGCATTTGTTTTACTCTATTTATTTTTATTTTATTCTTTTTTTTTTTTTATTTTTCCCCCCATCGTTTTTGTCCAATTGTGCGGACATGTATGCCATCAAATTACTCACACAGAATTATTAAGAGACGCAGACACAAACTGACGAGTCACGAAGCATCTGCCAGCATTCAAATTGAAGCAGTTATTCAATCAGTGTCAAAACCAGCAGTGTGGCAACAATAAAATAGTTACGCAACATTATTTTAATATACTGAACTGTTTTCGTTTGATTGCAGGTGACCTGGCTAAAGGTTGACAAGGGCAAATTCTTCGAGTTCATAAGCGGACGCAATCCACCATTTCGGAACTCAACGATTGAAGGAGCTGAAATCGATGTAAGTAGGCACAAATTGCCTGGAAAGGGGCACGAAGGTTAACTTCAGTTAACTTCAAGCAGCCAAAGATTAAATACCATTGTTAAATATATAATAATATGAATTTGACATAATAACTGTGTTTCCATTGAATATTATTTATAATATGTTTGCCTAACTTTTCTTACTATTAGCCAAGCAGTAGTCGATAATAAAAATAACAAAAATATAATAATCCAATTAATAGGTCAAAAAGAGATTAAAACTACGCTAATCAACTGAGGTAAAACAGTAAATTATAATGAAGTTAACTATTAGTGATTTTAGATGGAATATACTAAATATAAAAATTCATTTAAACATGCCATTTTCATAGTTATCTATAAAAAAGGAATTTAATATATTACTTTGTGTTTGTATTACATTTTATTAATCTCAAAATGATAACGATGATTATTATACAATTATAGCCCGGTCGAAAAGAACTCATTATTATAAGATTAATGTATAACGAGCCAATCTATCCGTAGCTCTAAGAAAACCAATTATGGCGTCAATAAATAAATAATGTAGACTGTTCCTTATGGAAACATATTTTTGGCCTTAACCATTACATTGCGGAATCTGCGCTGGCCGTAACAGCTGTCGAGAGCCATTTTGCTAAATTGCAATTAATTATCATCCCCTTATGTATAATGCTTCAACAGGCCGATAACTGGAGTTATTGACTAATGATGCTCATATTAAAGTAAGTCATTAATTTGCTTTTCCCCTCTCTCTCGCCGCAGTGGGAGAACTCGAACGAAACGCAAGTAACCCTCAAGGATGTCCAGTTCGACTTGTCGGGCCAGTTCTTTTGTGAGGTTTCAACGGACACTCCCATCTTCACCAAGGCCAGTGCGGATGAGCTAATGAGCGTTTTCTGTGCGTAACAATTGTCGAGACAATATCAATTGGCCGACCCTAATTGCTGTTCCTTTGTATTCCAATGCCGTTTACAGTGCCTCAGACAGGACCACCAACCATAAAGTTCCGCAAGCGTACCCCCTTTGCCATTGGCGAGAAGCTCTTCGCCCTGTGCAACACTACCCGCGGACGACCCGCTCCCCACGTTACATGGCTTATCAATGGCAAAAAGGTGCGTATACGTAACATCTGCTAATCTATCTGGTTGCATTGCCGCAGCAGCAAGTAGATTGTTTGCACCAGAATCAGGAGAGTGGATAAGTGCTTACAATTACCATAAGAATATACACATATATAAATGGCAAATGAGTGCCCGGGGATGACACAATGCCAGTGCTGGTGCATTAAGATTAACATCAGTTTAAGCCTTTTTATAATTATGGCCTATATGCGCGGCTCGCGGAGCTTTTATTTTAATTACACGGACGCTGACCTCGTCCGAGACTTTTAGTCAGTGCGGGTCAGCAGAGGCAGCTGCTCCTCGGCAGCAATAACAACAACAACAACAACAACAACAACAATCATAAAAACAACAATAACAACAGCCACAAGAGGCGAGGGAGTGGGAAATGAAATATAAATAAATTTATTATATCTACCGCTGGCGCACAGAATATGGTAAACTCTAAAATTAAATTTATTCATAAACGAGCACCCTGTCGGCCACCATCTGCCAGGGCATCGTAAATGTGTGGCTTTCAAGGATGTAACTGCAAATGGGGGCAGTGCAGCCCTGGGATGGGAGGAAGGAGATGTTGTGAATGATGGGGGATTTGACCGCATTGCTCTGATCCATTTTTAATTTGCAGCCGTATGCAAAAAGTTTGACATTGAAATGACTTTTGCTCGTCACTTTATTTAACATTTCAAGCTAACAATATTGTTATTATTATTATTATAATTATTATTATGGCCACCCGCCATTCTGAACCGTTGACAGATCGAGGATAAATTCGTGCGCACCCATCATGTGTTCTCCTTCAATGGCAAACACCAGCGCCGCACACAGCAGCACCAGCAGCCGCAGCTGAGTCAGCAGCAGTTGCAAGTCTACTATCAGCAGCAATACTACAACCAGTACCTGCCCACCTACCACGCCCCTCTCCCCCACTACATCGATCGCTATGACAAAAGCCTACGCTTCGGGGGTGCCCGTCCAGGCGGTGAGTAAACCACAACTTCTCTAATTAGCAAGTTTGTAGTCATTTGTCATTTTTGTCCTTATGCCCTTTAACCAACCACTCCAAATGAGAGTACTCCACAAAAATTGTTCAGTAGTTCAGCATGCGTTTCATGTGTTCCACAAATGTGCCATAGATAAGCAGAGCATTTTCAATTCTGTGTAGATAAAGATATAAATTTTTAAAAATTAAAAGGAATTAATTTATGGTATTTATTATTATGTGTATTTATTTTATTTATTAAATTTGCAGAATTGTATAAAAGGTATAATTTTAATTGGAGTGTGTAAAATATATATATAAAATAGTTAGAGTATATTCTAGTCGTACAACGTGTGTTCGCTTTGGTGACAGAAGACTGAGCACAAAAAGTGCAATTATGTAACTGTTTCTAGTTTGTCATTGAGTGCAGAGCCAGCAGCATTTGCTCATTTGTAGTTAGCTGCAACGCTTTATTTAATTGGCCCGATTGTGATTGTTCCTCTTGACTCCTGACATTGCAGATGAATTCTCGCAGTATGCGCAGCATCATGGCCACGACGGACATGGACATCATGGCGGTGGCGGTGGCGGCGGCGGCGGAAGCTTTTATAATCCGTATGGCTCTCTGGCTAATTATCACGACATTGGCGAGATACACGAGATACATCAGCGCAACTATGACACGAACAAGAAGCATATGGAGTTGAAGAAGCAACAGATGGAGATGAAAAAGCACAGGTAAGTCTCGACCGGGCCCATTAATCAAGCCGACCCCCCCCCCCTCCCTGGGGGATGCTTGGCATAAAATGAATTTTATTTATGGCGTTTGCAAATTAAAACGCAGCAACTTTTAACCGCCTGCCAAGCAAACGTCGAGCTGCTCCAAAGAGTATGCAAAAGTTACCCACCCCCCCCCCCCACCCATTATACCATTCCACTAAAATACCTTACGCCTTCCCCATAGCTGCTTCTTTGCCGGGTTACCCTTGGATACGAAGCCAGCTGCTCAGTGCCCAGCAAAAAACTTTTCATATTCTTATCAATTTCCCCAGTTTGCGTGTGTGGCGTGTTTATTAAAGTTTTCTTATCTATGGTCTGAAAGGATTTGGCTTGTGCATGTGCCGCGATGTTGGCACATTGTTAAACCCGTCTGTCTGAATGGCTGCCGTGGCACATGCCCCGGGCACCTTGCTGCCTTTATTGTGGAATGTATAAATACATGTTGTGGCAGGGAGCAACTCCCTCCTTCTTCTCCTTCTCCTTCTCCTTGCCTGTTGAAATTGTTAACGTTGCGTTATTGGAAGTGAAACGTAAATGAATGCAATAAATTATTTACGCTCACCTGTGATATTAAAAATCAAGAAGAAAAACTTTTCCAATATACCAACTTTTCAGCTCAAGTTTCAAAGGCATCAGCACACGCATACATATATAGAACGTGTGCTTCAGTTTGTCTGTATGTGTGTGTGTGGCATGATGCTGCTGAATTTTTTGTGCTCTTGTAATGACAGGTAGCACCAGAGTTCGCTTCTGCTCCATGTTGCAGTTGGTCTTTGAAGTTGTTTAAGTATTCAAGCGCCGAACTTAAGTACACATTACAAGTAAGACACATACATGGACACATGGCAATCATAGAGTCCAGCTGTGAAATGGTCATTACATAAACTGCCATATCGAGGCAGTTAAGCAGTAAATCATTCAAAGACTTCTATAAGATAATTAGTCTGTCAGCCTAAAGTCAACTCAATGCTCCTATTTAGACATTTAGCACTTTGTATGAAAATTTTTTATATTATTTATTTTAACATTCGAATGTGGTCTTTTGCTTTATGACAAATTTGCAGCTTTTTCACACATCAAATCCTAACCTCAAATTGTTTGAAACAGGATTATATAACTATGCCAGGTTGCCAGAAATGCTTTCAGCAAAATTGCAAATAAGCTTGCACACTCAAATACACACACACACGCACATACATACAAGAATTTCAATTTTAGAATTGTGAATGATGTGTGTGTGTGTGTTTTATACGCGGAAAAAAGCACTTGACTAATTTATTCTTAAGTGAACTTTGATTAACTCTGGCACCATTTCCTTGCCAGGCAATCGGATAACGCTAATTGCATTTGCCGTGTGCAAATGTTAAATCAAAAGCAAAGCAAAAACATTTTGTGTATAATTTGCCACAACTCAAAATGCAGCGCATGTGTGTGTGTGTGTGTGTGTGTGTGTGCTGCTTGTGTGTGTTGGAAACTAATTTTGCTGAATACTTAACGTTAATAAGCAATAATTTATATCCAAAGTGCACGAATCTCGCTCACGAGAGCAGAGCATAAGCTGGCCAGATGGCAACGAGCGGCACCTCCGTACGAGGCACCTCCATAGTGCCCTTTTGGAGCCTTGAAAGTACCACACAGCGTAAACAGGGTGCCACTTAAAATTAAAAATTACAAATTTATTAACTGCCAAAATGTCAAGGTTACGAAGTACTGTAGAATAATGAGTGCATAATGTTTTAATGGCACTTGATCCAAATCTGTGTTACTAATTAGATTAATAGTTTTGTTGCACATTTATCAAAATTAAAGAGTCTTATACGATCTCCAGTTCACACCCTGTGTGGATTTTATTCATAGTTTCTTTTACAGGTTGCACAATATTTACGAATGTGTGTACTACGGGGGCGTAATTACTGGCACCCCCCACTAGTGAAACTTGGTGAATATTTATGCACTCGAACAAGAAGTAAAAAAAAAAAACTATAAAATGCGCAAGCACCAAAAGCAACCAACAAAAGCAAAAGGTAGCAAAAAACAGTCACGTTTATGCAACAGTGTGCTTAAATTGCAGAGTGTAGGTGTGCGTGTGTGTGTGTGTGTGTGTGTGTGTGTGACGTGTACTGCGATGTTTATTAAGTTTATGCTTAATATACTCCACAACAAACACACACACACACACACACACAAATGTATATGTATGAGAATGTGGGCGTGCTTGTTTTATGCAAATGGAATGGTGGAGGGACCAGAGCAGCGACCTTGCAACACTTATGAGAGTATATCGAGTATGCGCCATGTGTGCCATTGGTCATACAGCATAATTAAACGCTTAATGTGATGAAATAATTGGCGCAATTTCAAACAGAGGCAGTGAAACGCTGCGACGCTCTCAACATTGAGTTGCACACTGCCCCATTAAACAGGTGAGTGAATGGCAGCCATTTGGTGGCAAGCTTTGCTCAAATGCTTGACTTGAATACCCTTTAAGAGTGCAGCATGAAAGCAAAAAATTTTAACAATAAAAACATAAGAACAACAGCAGCAGCAGCAGCAGAAGTAGCAACAGCAACAGCAACAGTGGCACGACCATAAAGGGCATAACACGTAGCGGTGAATGTGCACTCGTGTGTGGCAGGGTGGCCAGAGTGGGGTGGGTGATGTGGGCGGACATCAGAAGGTGGCTCTTGCACAGGAAACTCAGCGAGGCAAGGGCATATGAATGGGGCATTTTATGCAGTCAAAAAGTAGTTTACACGCTGTTGCACAATTTATGTTTGTGCAACACGTAAGTCCATTGTGCCAAACACAAGCTAGCTGAGATAAATGCAGACATATGTACAGGATATCTATATGTGTATGTATTAAAGTGTAAATGTCCATGTATATTTAGGGTGTTGAACATGCAGCCTAAATTGCCTACCTTTTGTGGCATCTCCTTTATTTCTTACAATTGCGAACACAAAAACAAGTTTTCAACTTGTAAGACTTGTTTTACAACTAACACTTTAAGTCTACATGTTTGGTAAGCAATGACATTTTTGGTACTAAAGCTAGAAAATTTAATAAATATAATATATATATATATATATATATGAAACTGATCTTACTTAATTTATTAGAGTCCTTAACTTGAACTTCTGCTACTTTATATGATTAACAACTTTTGTATAATTTGTAGGGCAGAATTCCCACTTTTGGCTGCCATAATTACATGCCAAGTGTACTTTGTTTTTCTTATTGTTAGTTTGTGTCAGATTTTTCAAAGGGCGCACCCTCAAATGCAGCTTGTAATTTTCATTTAATTTTCAGTGTGGTTTTCGTCTTTCGTTTGGTTTTTCGTGTGCTGGAAATGCCACTGAGTTGACCCTCAAAAGGGCGGCCATTAAATGTCGCGACTGGGCGACTTGAGGCGGAGGAAATTGCCTGTGTGGCATTGGGGCAGTGGGGCAGCGGGGCCATAATTAGCTGGCCTCTGCCGCTGATCGCGTGTGTGGCAGTAATCCTTTAGGGCGGGTCAGCAGTAGCCGACGCGAACGTGTCATAAACCGAGGCATTCAGTAAACTGGCCAACGGGATACGAAAGCAGCTTGTACAAATGTCTGGCACAGTTGGCAGTCGCTTTAATTTGCGGCCACTTTTAAGCCAGGCCAATGCCAGTACGCTTTTAGTTTTAATTGCTGCCGTCGCAGCCAGCGGAAGGCAGGGGTAAGTGCTTGCCGATACCAGCTAGAACAAGACGCTGAAGTTGTGCTCGCCATTAATCAAAATGGGGGAGTAGCAAGAGCAACCACTTTAACAAGGCCAATAACTGCAGCAATTATACATTAAATTAAATTTGTATTTTATAACGAACATTAAGATGAATACTTAGAATTACAATTTGGTTGATTCAGAGGAGTAGCCACGCCTACTTGACACTTTTCAGTGGCAAATAGTTGGAACTAGGTGAGGCAGCTGCTGGAGGTATGTATTCAGCGGGCGCTGCCAGCTCGGCGACAACAGAGCCCAAGTTACCGTTGCCCTCGATGGCATCAATGGTAATGTCTCCCCTGCGCTCATCCAGCTGCAGTGGCTGCTGATTTTGTTGCACCACCCGCTTGGTGGCAAAGTCTAGCACGGGCGCAACGCCCGGATTGTGAGATGTGGAGGAGCCGCCCAAGCGATCGTATTCCTGCTGAATGGTTCGCTGTGCATTTATCGCATCCTCGGGAGTGCGATATTTGACAAAGTGAACCTCGGGCTTCTTGGCATTCTGGTGGTTGAGGTTCTGCAGGCTGTTGGCCAGACTGGAGAGGTCGCCCTGCTTGGTCAGCACATAAATGGCAGTCTGCTGCTCTGCCGACTGCTTGGCCAGTTGCAATGCAGCATTTTCCAGTCCCTTATTCTCCGGTGCGCGGATGAAGAGCACGCGTAGATTGCGCCTCAGCGATGCAGCTAGTTCGCTGATGCTTCTGTTATCCTCGAAATCAGCTTCGGGTGCTGTGTAGGTGAAGAACTCTTTATTGAACTCCGTATTGATGTGGTCTGACTGGGTGTTGGGCGCATAGTCTGTAGATGAGCCACCAGTCAGAGAACCTTTGTAGTTATAGCCACTTCCTTGTGCATTGGCTGTCGCCAGCAGTGCTAAAAGCTGCCACAGAATTTGATTTAATTAAACTGTTCAAAAAGCAGAAAAATCTCTGCTAAACTTACAATAAATCCACGCATTTGTCTGTGGAGCTTCAACGTCAAATTTCAGATGCAGTGTTAACGGTTGTCACCCAGCGTGATTCCGCCTCGAAATGTGAGAAGCGTGTGATGCTGGCCAAGCGATCGATGGGCGTTTTTATAACCGGCATTAATATGCCAAAAGCCCCATTGGATCTGCAGATTTTTGCAGATTGCGCAGTCGGTGGCAGTTGTGTGTGGTAAGTGTTATTTTGGACGCTCATCCACCTTATGGCAGCGTTTTGTAAATGACGTAAAATGCTAAAAGGTGGCCGGAAATATCCGCTAGCGAATTAGTTTGCATAAACCAAAAACCTTTTGCAAATTTCGCTGAATCAATCGAACCGAACCGAACTCAGACGATATGGAGAAGCAAGTTTGAGAGATTTGACAGTCCCGCCAAACTCATAAGTAATCAATATGCGGCAATAACATTGGATGTTCATGTGGTTCGCACGAAATTTGCATTCTTGGCCACTTTGTGGAATCATAATTAATTAATTTTAAACATCAGCGCATATGCAAAATATTACAGCAAATATAACAGCAAAAAACACACTGCAAATGTCAACACTGTTACATGGCAAATGGTTCGGAAACAGAGCTGATACTTAATATATGCACGCTAAATATTTTATAATGATAACAATCGAGCCACAAGCCACAAATCAATGCGACAATAAGCCGATTCGTTGGCTTCAACCCACTGTAACTGTATATGTCGTTTGGCCCAAAACAGATAGCAATGCCAATTCGTAACAGAAAAAAAAAAAAAAAAAAACCATAATCGAAATTGAGACTGTATTTATGTAAATTAACAAGCGCCGCTTGAGGCAGTCTTTAATAGTTAAGCTTCATTTCAGCGTTTTATATATTTTTTTTTGTTTGTGCATATAATTATTGCCATCACATAAACAATTTAATACACACTTTGTTTACTTTGGTTTAAAACTGATTAGTCACGGGTCTTATCAATTTTCATAATTGGATATTCACAGTTCTTGTTTTCATTTAAATGTGGCTAAAATAAAGATTTATTTTTATTACTCAATTTTGCTTACTTATTTACGCATATAAATTGATTTACACATTTTTTTTACATCTTAATAATGTGTAATGTGTTAAATTTAAGAAAATTTAATACCTGGTTTTTTGCTGTCAATCGTAACCACAAAAAAATCAAGTGTATGTTTTTGTGTGAAAAATGTGGTATACTTTTGCCCGCATTTGTTTTGGTTGATTTTGGATTTTAAATACTATTGCATTTTCTTAGGCTTACTGATTTTGTTAACCGACAGTGTCTGCAATCAGTTTAGATCTTGAAGATCGATTGCTACTTAAGTTAATGATATTCTCATCATATTTCTACGAAATGTAGCCTTGCATAAATAAAGAGAGTCAAAATAGAAAACTGAAAATAAAATGGCTTAATGCAAACGGAGTTAACATTCAACACATCATCGTTGACGAATTTGTTTACAAGTGGCCAGAAAAATCAATAGAAATGCAATTAAGCTAATTGCGGCAATGTGAGCTTTAAATGTGGCATACACATTTACTTATGCAGACATTCTTGTGTGTATGTGTGTGTGTGTGTATTTAGTGTATTAACGCTAAATGCGCAATTAAGCGGATTACTCCTTTGAAGGCCGAATGCAGTCAGTTTAAAACTGGCAACGGCAAAGAAGGCAGAAGAGGGCAAAAACAATTGTAAAGTGCATAACTTTGACCCAAGGGCAACTGTCAGCAAAGCTGAGAGACATTGTCAATCAGGATTGATCGGCAAGTGCCATGTTTATATTGTGTCAACTTACTTTAAGGTGGAAACACTTTCAAAAACTACATTTGATTTCCACTAACTGAAAGATCGGAAAAGGATAATTGAGCACATTTATTATTAATATAACACATTCTCTGCATATTTATGAGCTGTTAATGTAAGTAGAAATAGTTATAAAAGGCCAAATAACCAACTATTAATTGTAGGCTTACCTGCGACTTGATTATATGTTCCCATACTCCATACTCCCATACTCCTAACAACAATTATTTGATTGTGTATTTTCTTCGATTATATATGCATACCAACATCAATCTAACCTTTAGATCCATTTAAATAATTGTAAGACTCCTGAGCTCCTATACTATCTCCATCATTTGCTTCGCTTCACGAAAAGGCACTTTGCAGTGCATAAATTATAGAGTTTTCTTTTACTGTCAGTGTCAGTTATAATTCCATGCCCATGACAGTTAGCGTCAAGCGGGTTCGTGGATACCAACAAATCCACGAGCCCGGTTGACCCAATTCTAAGACAACTAAACTTATGACCGACTCTTATTTGCGTGTGCTTAGATACTCTACTCAAAAAAGCTAATAAAATTTTTGGTATTAAATGTTTTTTCAATTTTATAAAAATATATTACTAAGAAGTGTATACAGCAGTCGGGATTGAAAAACATCCATTAGATCTTGTCTGATTTGAATTTAAGTCACTGTCAATCATAAAAAATTATTTTTGAGTAGTTAATTCAATTTGATGTTAAGCTACCTCAAAAGTGATTTGACAAGAAAATTTGGAAATCGAATAAGCACATTTAGTCGAGGGCAAAGATTTGGGCTTTGTTTCGTTATTCGATGGAGATTTCGAAAGTTTACTAAAAGTGGAGGTACTAATCTGCTGGTGTTTGTCCTGTCCTGCTCGCTCCAAATGCTTTAGCCAACTTGCGGTTAGTTCTGCTTCCGGTTTTCGATTACAAAGGACTTTCAATATAAGAAATTCATGGGATTTGGCACGTAGCCGTTGCCTTTGTTTCCTCTTAAGTTGCTTTCCTTGTTTCTCGTGAGAGTCCTTGTTTCCGAAATGCACTGGCCGGCATTTCGAGTTGCTTCGGAAACTGGTGGGTTTGCTACTTAATTCTGCCATACATTTTTGAGAGGTTTTGCTCTGTTATCCTCTACCTCTGTGCTCTCAACTAATTTGGTTGCGTTTCTAGGCAATATTAGACTAAAACTTTGGCTGCTGTTGTAGCAGCAGCAACAGACTACAGAGAACATGATATACTAATTAATTGGGCGTATTCCCCAAATTCACGACTTGGGCATGGCTAAGATAAGACCGGGCCAAGAGAATGACTTTGCGTGTCAGCACCAAGTTAACGTATGTTGCAAACCAGTTAAAGGGAGAATTTAAAGTATTTTCATAACTTGCCTGCTACAAATATTTAAAAAAAACTGTTTGCCGGGATCCGCATTTCCTTCTGATTTGCACTGCTTTGCAAGTTTGTTATGTTTTGAACTTCGGGCATCCTGGCTGCTGATGTCCTCGCCGGTCGGTTCTAGTATTCCCAGTGAAAAGTGCGCTGCATAAGGAATTTGATTAAGACAACAAGTATGGCAACAGTAATGCCACACGACGACAACAACAACAACAACAACAACAACTCCAATAACACGCAGTCACATTGATGATGTTTCAGTTGCAGCTGTTGCTTGCTTCAATTCTGTTACGCGTCCTTCCGCCTCCTTCCGCTGCACCCCCCCTCCAGCCAACTGCTCCTGCTACTGCAACTGGCAAGCACGTCAACGCAACGCTGTCGAAGGCTTATGCGGATATTGTGCATTTACTTTGAATTTTGCCCGGCATTTGTTTGTGCTCTTAGTTAAACTAGCTTACTGTTGATGCTGATGCTTTCTGCCAGCAGCTGGTTTTGCTTGTTATTGCACTGCGTTTTGCAGATGTTTCTTAAGTTCCTACCCGGTGGCAATGTGTTGGAATTGTTTGTTCCATGAGCGTGAAGTGCATACAGTTGCCATGATTCCAAGAAACTGCTTAACTGTTACCAACTGGCAGATGTTTAAAATTCATATTCCAGATGTTCAAGTCAGTTCGCTTAAATATTACATTTTCTCAACGTTCTTAACTACAGTCACCAGATTAAATACTAAATCTTTTGGTCCTTCTGACCAACAACTGAATTTCTTTGCATTCAACTTGCTTAAATTCTTCCGTTCGCTTGCAACAGACGGAAGCATCTCAAAAGTGGCACACACACACACACACACACACACACAAACCCAGTGTGTTTACATGTAAATGATACCTTTTGTGGGTAAATGATATCTGAAAGCTGTTTGCTTTTGCACTCCAACCCATCTAAAATTTATATATTATTTTCAAATCTGTGATGCATATGTTTACAAATTTAAATACACTTTTACAGTCGCATCAATGTAAATGATTTAATTGTTTAATTTCGACGGAAATAAGCTTGTTGTTTCCGCTTGAAATGCCAACTCTGGAATTTATTTAAAAACCTCTTAGTTTGCTGTTTGTTTGCAATTAAAGCCCAAGAACACTGGGACTTTAAACTAACACATTGGAGGCATAAAACTTTATGGTCCGCGCACATTATTTTCCCTCAAGTGTCGGCACGCATTGTGCGTTTATGAGTTTGTGTGTTGGTGTGTGTGTGTGTGTGTGTTGCATGCCGCATGGCGCATGATGGGTAGGCAGGTAATTTCGCAGTCATTTTGCATTTGTAATAAAGCAACACGTCGTCACAGACTTCTACGTTCGCCGACAGGGATGAGGTAATTACGAAGCCGCCGCAGCCATTGAAATCCCGTCGTGCAACTCGATCTCATTTATATGCCGCTCAGGCTTCTTATCAAATATGAAACAAAGTCGTAAAGGATAATTGGACTCTCAATGTGTGAATGATGTATGCCTCCACAGTAAATCTCCTTAGGAATTGTCGCGCAAGATTAGTATTCTTACTTTAAAATTTGTGCATGTAGCTTATAGTGTTTGAGGTACTTCATTTAATCAGTGAAATTGACTTTACTGAGGAGAAGAAAGTGGACTCTCAAGTCAACCCTTGGCCAATCATTAGGCACATGTTATTATTTTTTTCTTTTGCACTGTAAGTAATGTGTAAATTTAATATTTATTCAAATGTTATTTAATGAGTAAATACATTTATTTGCTTTAGTTCTTTTCTGCCTACAATTGAACCATTAATTTTAACGTTTAATAAATATCCGTGCTAGAAAATTTATTAAAAAAATTGTATTGTTTAAATATTGTTTCACATTCCCGCAGTTAATCTGATTTATGCACACTATGACTTTAACATAGCTCCAAAGCCAATTTTTGGTGGCTACATGGTAGTGAGCAGCAGATTGTGTGGTCAACTACAAATAAGTATATAAAAGTATATTGTATTTTAATTCAATTTAGTACGTGACCAGCATGTGGAAACTTGGCCATGTTTGGATCATCGTGTTCTCGCACATCAATCATAAAATGCAAATATTTACGATTTTATTTGAGTGCAAATTGCTGGTGTTCGGCACATTAAGTTCAGGCAGAATGCTGGTGATGGTCATTGCGAGTGTTTCTCACATCCAGCGATATTTTGGACGTCTCCCACTAATTTCTCGTTCGCATCTTTTTCAGAAATTCAAACCGCAAATTTCGCCGTCATATTACCGAAAACGCGCTGGGGATTATACGTAGCACATTGGACAGCTTTGGGCCACAGGCACCCAACTTGAACAAGGAATTGGGCATACCATCGAATTCGGGACCCATGAACCAGCTGGCCGCTGGCTATCAGCGTCCGCTGTCCCATCCTGGCAGCGGCAGTGTTGTGGCCGCGGCAGCCGCTGCAATCGCAGCGCAGCAGGAGAAGGGCATGTATAGCATTAGTCAGCTTAATCTGGACATAACGGAGCAGCATGTGGGCAGCAATGGGCGCATGGAGATCACATGCCTCTCAACGATACCAGCGACTGTCGGGCAGGGAGAGCAGTATGCTGATTACAAAACGTATTCGGTGAAAGGTGAGTGCCACAACTCGCTGCGTATGCGTGATATGCATATAAGCATTACTAGCTATATATGGGAATAAGCATGTTTATGATATACAGAATATATATATATATATATATATATATCTACTGCGTGTAATATTATGCCAGCAAAATATTTGTTTTGGGCTTCGCTTCGTAAAATTGCCAGAGCAATGAGCTCATCAAAAATGTGGCTGGTTTGCATTAGGGCGGAGCGGGGCGTGCCCAAGGTGACTGTGGATTATGGAATGTAGGAAGGAATCTCTTCCGCATTTATACAAAATAAATTAGCATTACACGGCTCGTGGTTTACACCTGTTAAATGCGTACCCATTGTTATTGTTATCGCTATGTTTTCCTTCATCATGATGACTCTCATATAGACAACAGAACCCAAAAACACCAATCAACCCAACAGGGACAGGAACCATTTCACATTAAATTGAAAAACAAAAGTCAACTTTTGCCACGTGGTTGGCACTTTGAAGATTTGAAATGTGGTCGTCATTTATATTTCTGCCATTGCTGCTTCACAGTCAGACAGTCAGCTACTTCCTAATCCCACCCTACTCCTCTCCCACTGTTTGGCCGTGAGTCACCTATTTTGTTTGCCTACGTTTAACTACGTTTAATGGCGGCCGCAATCCGCCGTTCCGTTCCGCCAGGAGTGCTAACAAAAGTTAATTTATTTATTTGCCAGGCTTTCTGTGCTCCTGCAGCCAGCAAAGCCGTTGACTCGGCCAGTGTTGTAAATTGTCTCAAATTGTATGAAATAATTTACACATTACCAGGCCCATAACTCAAGACGGTCGTTGGCCGTTGCCGGCGGCTGCTTACGGCGTATTGTCCTTTGAACTAAGAGGCGTATGCGTGTTATTTATGTTGCGTGAAGTGCGTCACTTCCTTTTGGCCACTTCACAGCCAAGTGAGCTCCGATCCTTAACGGTTTCTTATGCAGCCTCAAGGGTCGGCTATCATTTTGCTGCCATACATTTTAGCTGAATATGAAACCCTATTCATATCGGGCAGAAACTATATAGGCGTGCTTTACAATTAGCTATTTTGCAGATCTTTCTCCCTTCGTTACTTCTCCCTTCGATTTCTATATATTTTGATTGTTTTCCAAAAGTCATTTCCACATTCATTATTTATTCGGGCCCCTTGTCTTATATCTATTTTATATCTGTTTTAAATTCCCACTGCCTTCTGCAGATGACTTTAAGCTGCTCTAATTAATTTTGTTAGGTAACCTTGACCGTTGTTAGTATCTTTTCCACCTGATTCTCGCATTGTTTTTGACTTTCTAAAGATTTATTTATAATGCTCTTCTCTATTCCGACCATTCCAGTCGAGGTGGAGGGACACCAGGTGTCCTCTACGTCAACGGCACCACCCAGCATTGGCATGGCAGCGTTGGGTAATGGCAATGGGCACGGTAACGAGACGTCAGCTGGATGGAGGGCGCGTGGAGCTATCCTGACGCATCTGTGGTCTCTGGCGCCACTGCTGATATTCTTGCTTCCACCACTGCGCAATTAGGGAGAATCTGCAGCGATAGTTGCTTTCAATCTGTAGGAGAGAAACCACCGACATAGAAAAAGGTACAGTAAACAAAATAAAAATAAAAAACACCAAGGACACCCACTGCACCAGCAGTAGCAGAAGCAAGAACAATATCAAGCAAGATATACAGGCTAGTTGGATTTTACACACATATTGGACACCAATTTTTATTTATTTCAGTGTAATTAAGCTGGAAAGTTAACTCATTTTGCGAAGCAAAAAATATAAGAAAAGCATGCAAACAATTTTGAGCGAGTGCATAAACAATAATACTAATTTGTCTCGTTCTGGCAAACTCAAATAATGAGTAAATTTGTAAACAATTGCCAGGGCTGATTTTCCACAAAAATAAATATTTGTAATTAGGTTGCAGTCAAATGTTAGCAAAGAAATTTCATTCTCAGCAGCAGACAATTTTGTAGCCTACCGAAATTTTTGTACCGCATACAATTGAACATACCAGAAAAAAAAACCCATGTCCTCCCGCAGCGAGAAAACAATCTGACAATTGGACGTGGGGTTAGTTTTGTATTTGAAGGTCAGGCAGAAAGTTGCAATTAGATTGGAAGTGCGTCCTATGTTTTTGGGCCCTGCCAAATATTTGTGCAAAAGTTCCGACCGAAGAAATGACAAAACAAACAAATTAACTACGGAAAAAGAGATTTCTACAAACTTAAGCAGTCGTTAGACTTCTTGGGCCCATGTACCTAAAAGGCAGAGAGATAAAGTTTTGCGAACAAATGATATTTTATATGGTGTTGTAATGCTTTGGCTAATCAGCAAGATGGCAAATCTAAGGCTAAGTTTAAGACAAAATTGATTTAGGCCCTGGAAAGAAAAACAAAGAGAAAAAAATAATTACAGCACAATCCCTTCTCAAAAAAAAAAAAAAAAAAAAAAAAACAAAATAATTAATTGTTTAAATGTAAAATAATTAGACAGTTAAACCAAGAAGCTTACAAATACAATCAGTGTTGAAAACATTTCGAGAAAATACAGAATGAAAACAAAAAACAACAACCAAACGAAGAAAGGCGGCAAAAATAGCGCAATCTGCGGCACGTGGTAAATTAAAAAAGGGTCAGATTAAATGGGTTACCTCCCGAAAAGGCAAAAGTGGCTCCTTTTGTCGGGTGTCGGGAGACTCTCAGTTTGCTACACTTACACAGCTTATTTATTTGTATTCATTTAGCCCTTAATTGCCCCCTGTTAATGGTAATTGTTGAAATGAATCGACTAAAATGTACGAGTAGTTAGGAAAATAATTTCATTTGATGTTCACTCTATGTGAGCCATGGTATATATGAATGTGTAAAAGTCTATATATTTAATAGGATATTTTTTAAATGCGCTTTAAATGTCTATTTCTAAATGGGAACCTCTTAACGCGTAGCATACATTCTATCTAAATATGTATGTTTAGTATCTAAGACAAAATCGACATAAATTAAACAGAAAATAACACAGTTCGCACAGCGCAAAGTAAATATGTGTAAAGCAAGTAGCAACCCATAGTATATTTAGATAAAACAATATACACCTATCTATAAATATATGCGTCTATGTGAGTGTGTAACTACTAAGCTGATAGGCACATATTTTTAACTCCAAATTGAAGAAAATTCAAAAGAAAAAAATATAACAGAAAAAAATGACAAATATTTATATATTGCCTGCGAAAATTTTCCTACAGTTTGAAATATTAGCTAAAAAAAAAATAACTCCAATAAGTCCGCATAAAAAAATTTTTGGAATAAATAGTTGAAACATTTTCTAATGGTTGTTCAATGCATTAGTTTACAAATATGCAGTAAATAGTCTTACTTTGAGATCAATTTGAAAATAGCAGAGAAATTGCATTAATGTAGTGTATACTTAATGCTTTAAAGAACTACATACAAAAACTTTTTTTTATAAAAAGCGAAACATATAGTTACAAAACGATATAACAAAGTACATATTATATATTAAAGATATGGCTAAAATGTCTTATGCAGGTATTGACGTCTTCCTATGCTACGCTGTCTATTATTAACTGAACAAGTAAAACAATTGAAAAAGTTTATAAAATATACATTAATAAAAACTAGATTATAGGTATATTCTAATGTATGCATACATACATATATTGTGTGTTAAATTGATAACATTACCTAAATCCATTATAAGATTGTGTTAATTTGGTGTTGAAGCCCAGATAAAAAACACTCGGATTTTATAAGCAAAAATGTAAGCTTTAACTGTAAATGATTTATTTTAAGTGAGAATCTATGGACTATTGCTTTTCCAATATGTTATCACATTTACATTATTATTTCTATTTGGTCCTTCACGTAATTCTTTATTCGGAACCTAATATATTTACAAATGAGCGTCATTATGTTTAAGATTACGATCTAATATTTCCCACCAATCTATGCAAAACTCCCACATTGTCTTATTCACATCACACATTTAAGTCAATCAAATCATTTAACGATACTCTATGAATGTCTCAATATACATACATACATACCTTTCCATACCATACATACATAAATACATATGTAAGTCTGCGTGTTGTGTCTCCTGTTCTGATGTCTGTTATTCGTGTATAAATTCTATCATTCTTCAGAAATAAGTCCGTGCACTGAACTAAAATCTAATATTATCACATGCATATTGCTTATATATGTAAAGAAATGTAAGCAGATAAAATATATATATATATATTGTGTAAATATGTACTTGCATAAGTATGTGTGTATAAGGGATGGAATATCCGAAAACTTAAAAATCAACAAATTCAATGAATATTTAAATAAAAAAGAAATAATAATTGAATGTCACAGCAATTCGCAAAACATATCATAAATGTTGTACTATATTCTGTGTTAATGTGTGGACATAAACATAATGGAATCGCATATATGCAAATAAGTTTCGGACCGACGAACTTTTCATACCTTGGCCATCGTATTTTTATTCAAATTAGAACAAAACAAATCTTTCACAAATATTGATGATTTCCTAACGTAAATTAAATAAATACAATTATCACGGGATTTACAAACACCCACTGCAAGTGATTGGTAGATAATGAAAGTTGTTCTGAAAAACCAGAAACAGCTGCATCCAACGAAGACAATTGCGGAAATTAACATTTAATCATCGATGTGTGCAGCGATGGTAAATCACTTTGCATAATTTAATTCAAATTTAATTGTGAAATGAGGCTTCATTGAACAGTAGTCGGAAAATCGCAGATTTTGCTCATCTTAAAATAGAGTTTTATTTTGTGTACAAACGACATGTGCATGTACACATCAATTTCTGTTCAAATTTAATTTTATCATATAAATGGAATCATATATTTATAAATACGTATATAATCGGCCAAGAGTACGTCTGTCACATTTTGGGCAGCCACAACACTAACACATATTTAAGTGCATTCGAGTTAAAAGTATTTTTGTAATCGAAAACAGCTGGTACCTACATCATTTCACAAATACATATATACATGTACACATATACACGATTCTTCCAATAACACATATCATTGCGTATTAATCCAACATTTATACAAAATATATTACAAATATATATATATATCACAAGTGTGAAAGCTATACAAAATGTAATGAAATTAGCAAAAAAAAAAGAAATGAAGTCAGAGTTCGTTTTACACGCTTACCCAAAATAACAACCAAAAAGAAAGTATATATTATTTATTCGAATTATTGAATATTAAATATACATAAGTGCATGCTTATACACATGTCAAAAATGTAATTAATTTAATATTAATTTATCATTTTATTCAGTTTCCCTTTGTTAATAACATAATGTAATAAATATTGTACTATAAATCTTAAGATATAGACAAATAGTATTAACGAGAGCTACTAAAAAAAATACAATGATGAAGTTATTGTACTGCAAAGTAAGTAATTAAAAACTACGTAAATATTTATTTATTTATAGATAAAGGCATACCAAACGGAAACGCATCAAAAAATACACTTGTAAAAATTGCAACCTATGCAAATTACATGCATAAACAATTCATATACAAAGATAATGACAAATGTAACTGTGTACTTATTATTAATCATTAAGTACGTAGTGTATACAAGTAAGTGTGTAAAATTCGGTGTTGAGCAGTCAAGTTTACTAAGGCAAATACAAAATATTGAACAAAAAACAATAAGGAAAAACATTTAAATTGAAAACAAAAAACAATTAAAACAACAGTCAGCTCTCAATATGACGCCTCATGCTTGGCTAGTCAATTTAATACACATAAATTGATATATATAATTATTAAATATGAATACAAATATTTGTGGAAAAAGAATGAACTAAACATTATAAAATAAATGTTGAAAACTGAAAAGTGTACATTTTTCCTTACTTCTTATTGGATTGAAAAAGCCACGTTTAGCTCCACTGTGCAATAAAGATGTGTCAACCTCAAAAGCACAATACATAAAACAAAAACAGAGATAAATCTGGGGGGAAAACAAGGGAGGTTGTGTTAAGCAAACTTATGTAACTTTGTGTTTGACGAATATCCTTTTAATGCCTTTAAGTGAGTATGGATATTGAAGGAGCCACTGAACAATGAAATGCGTAAACAAAAGCAAACAACGTAAGGGCGCATAAGGTCAAATGTCTGACAAAATTACAAAGGGGTTACAGCGGCAGAGATCGAGCGAATGTTGTGAAATAATCAACGAAAGGATAAACTACAGAATAAATGGTGAATCAAGGGTATCTTGGCCATAAAACACATCCGGCCAGGGACACAAACAATGCTATGGCCATTCTCTTTTTGTACAGCCTTTGCGTTTGCCTCATGGTTCATCTGCTCTCCTCTGTTTCCTGCCACGCTACAAAGGTGCAACGAGCCTGGTTGCCTCATTACGGAATCAAAGCCATTGGCTGTACAAATACGAACACACATCAGGCAATAAGTATGTGAGTGTGTATTTGTGTGTATCTCACTAGCCACAGATGTACTCTATCGATTGAAAATTTCGTGTGACAGAAAACTGTGGCAGGCAGATGGCAAGTTTGAATGGAATTGATCAATTAACGCCACGGCATACGGATGAAGCCGTCAAAAGCACTGCCTGGTGTGTTGATTAAGGCATAAATATTAAATTAGCCAAGGCCTTTATAGTCAAATCTACAGCTTTAGCTGCTAATGAGCCATGATTGTGAGTGAAAGAGGGAAACAGGATGCGGTTTGCCCAGCGATAAGTTGGCGCACACAAACTGGCTTCAAACTGGCTTTAACTCTCAAACTTGTTTAATTATACATGGCAGCACCTAAAAGTCAACAAATTGATATGCAGCAGCCACCTAACTAGCCGAAGGGATACAGAGAGTGCCACAGGGACAAAGGGTCACAGGCTTAAAGTGTGGCAAAGTTAATGAGCCAAAACTGGGAGCATGTGCGGCAAGTTTCGACAGGCAGTCAAGTGGTGGCTTTGCATGCAGCTATCTTGTGCCCCAAGAGATGATCGAGAACCAAACGAAAAACTCAATTTGCACAGAGTGGCTCTTCCGAATTGCAAACCAATAAACACTTTTTCAACAAATTCAAAACTGTGCCCGCAACATCAGCAGCAGCAGCAGCAGCAGCAACCCCAGCAACTGTTGCAACTGTTGCAACAGTAGCAGAAGCAACGACACGTTCAGTTAAACTTTTTGACAGCGACAAAATTGCGTACAACTGCCAACTGCATTGGTTGCGACCTGGTTTTGGTCCCGTCGCCAGCTGCATATGTTGGTGGTTCTGCCGTCGACTATGAGGGAGGTGCGGGGCCGGAAGCGTTTACTGAATTAACGACAAAGAGTGGCTGCAACTTTGCTGCAGCTGGTAAAGAAACCAACCGACACACGGGCAAAACAATAACAGATACAAAATGTATCAAGCACATTTCAATTTGTGCGCTACACACACACACAAACACACACACACACACACACCCTCAACAAAGCTGGAGACAAATACCAAAATATTTAGTTATATAACAAAATTGCGCAGAATTTGCACCACTGCTAAATCGAAAAGAAATATTGGCAGCCGATTGAAAACAAACATGTGCAAAAAATCGAAGCAAAAACGGCGCAAATAGAAACAAAAATTTCACTTTTTACTTTGTTCTGTTTTCTGTTTTCTGTATTCAGTTTTCAGTTTTCAGTTTTGGGCTTTGGGTTGGCTCACCGCAGCTGTCCGATTGTGTGACTGAGGGGCGCCACACGGTTGCCTTGCTTTTTTACGGAATATTTATTATTCTTGCGATTTGTCATGGCGTTCAGCTTGTATTCGGATGATACCAGTGTGCCCGAGTTTAGCCACATATTGTAGCTTATACACTTTCAAAGATTAGTTTTGAGTGAGCAGCCTAAGATTATGCTACGGTTTTTGACACAACAGCAGCAGCCCAATCAGAAAGAAATCGTATGAGCCATTTAGCGATTAGTGGAATTTTACCTAAATAAACTCGATGAGTCACACATATCGGCCGGCTATATTAATTATATATATACCACCAGCCTATACCATATAATTATTTTAGTGAAGTGAATATGCGTACACTGAAATTAATAGAATAATTCTTTTCCATCAGGCAAATACAACAAATAGCGTCAATATGAATAATATCGAGAGTGTTCCAATTAATTATATACTTATTATGTTTTCTGATTGAAAAAATTTATTTTATATACTTGTTTTAATTATAGTTCTTAATAAGAATTAAAGGATAGAGTGTTAAAGCGTCAGAATATTGCCACACAAATCAGCATAGTGTCGATAGTTGGAAGCGTGTCGATTGTCAAATTAATAATTTATTTGGTGTGCACAGAAGACTGCTCATTAACACACTCAAACACACACACGCACACGCACACACACACTTAGTAATATTTAGTAGGCAACCCGACACCCGACGGGCACAAGACACGCACAGAGCACGCACTTGGCAGTTTCTGCTTTGTCATCGTCATCAGCAGCATGGAGGCAACATCGGTTGGCTGCCTGCCACATATCACCTTAATTACAGGCAACAGTCTGAGTGCAGTCAGACGGCAAATGGAAGGCAGGCAAACGGCTTTTATGCTTGGCCTGTCACTGCCACGCCCCATGATGTTGCTCTGCTGCTGCTGCTGCTGCTGCTGCTGCTGTTGCCCCGATGTACGTGCCAAATTGTCGTTGCCGTTACGCTTTAGCGATTTGGCACTGTACTTGCTTTGCACAGCGCAAGCAAACGGATTCAGCTTGCACTTGACTGCTGATAAGCGTGTGATTTCTGCACACACACACACACACACACACGCATACAGCTGGAGAGATAGGTAAGCCACACACCCATGGCAGATGTCGTCATGGCCATGAATACATGCGCCGTTGAGTTGCGCTTATGCCAGTTTTATGTTACATCTAAGTGAAATTTAAGGACTCCTCTCAACAACGTTCTAAATTCATTGGATAGTTCATGTACGGCGGATGGGTTGGCAGCTGGGTGGATGGTCATTTTTGCGAGGCTTTTCACATGCTGAGCTTGCCTACTACGGAAGCAGGAAGCCATCGAGGCAAACACACACTCACACAGACACACATAATATTACATTTGCTCAGACATGTGCAAGAGTCAAGCGTTGTGCACCAGTTGGCAGCAAAGGACAATTAAGCAGCGTCCAGATCGACAGATAGAAGTCATGCCCATTTGCAGGTGCTACAGGACGTTGCCACTTATTCCGACCACAGCTGGCAACGAGACTGGGTTCCGGTCATGGTAGACCCACTTCGTTTCGATTCTAATAACTCCAATTACAAATGGCGACCGGTTAAAACCGTTGTGCATATGTAAGCCCTTTTTTGTCCGTTTGTCTGGCTGGCTGGCTGGCTGGCTGGCTGGTGTGTGCGAGTCTGCTGTGGCAGGGCTTAGCTTGGTTGGTGGCTCAACTTGTTGCTGGGCTTTATGACATACCTGCCATTCTATCCATGCTATTATTTCAAGGATTAGCTGTGAAAGGACAACGCACGAATTCGCTGCTAGACGCCGCAAAATTGCCCTAGTCATAGGCGTTGGCTAGGATTTGCTTTGGAAAACAAATCACACATATAACGACCCAAGCATCCAAATGGAATTTGAGCACAGAAAGAGAGAGAGAGAGAAAGAAAGGAGTGAGTAAAAGCGAGAAAGGTGGCAATGAAAATTGGCTTGAAATGAGCAAACAGAACAAACTGAATTTTGTGGGCTAACAAATTTTATTCCTGTATTGATTATTAAAAACTAGATTGAGTTTGAGATTGAGTTGATGGCAGGTGTGAGGAGGGATGATCGTAGGAATCGTAACCATGCGGAAAGGTGCTGTCAAAGCTTACTTCACGCGAAAGCGGCGCAGAGCAGGCGGCAGATAATCCTGTCCAGCAACAACATTGGCTGGCAAGTACTCTGAGCTGGGTGTGTGAGCCGCGCTCACTGGCGCGACAGGTGCCTGAGAGGCGAAGTTCAAAACTGGAGCACGGCCCTCGTTGGAGATTCGCGAGACGCCTGGCAGTTGATTGTACTGATTCTGAATGGCGAGTTGGGCATTGGCTGCATCCTGTTGTGTGCGATATTTCACAAAGTGCACCTCTGGCTTGTTGGTTGAGGTCGACTTGAGCGCGTTAAGCTGTTTGGCCAGATTGCCAACATCCGTTTGCTTGTTGAGCACATAGATGGCTGTCTCCTGCTGGCCAGATTGCTTGGCCAGTTGCAGGGCGGCGCGCTCGAATCCAAGATTCTCGGGTGTGCGGATAAACACAATGCGGAGATTTTTCTTCAACGAGTTGGCAGCTTGTTGGTTATTGATGGCATCGTCGAACTGGTCCTCGGGTGCGCCATAGGTGTAGAACTCCTTTTGGAACTCTTCCACAAGTGTTGCCGCCTGCGGGATAACTGCAGCAACTGGCGCCTCAATGGGCTGCGAGAGCTGAGCTTCGCCTCTCTGCTCGATTGTAGCCAATCCGCTGTTGGGAGCAAACGAGGGACCCTCCTCCGCTTGAGCCACTGGCTGATAGTTATAGCCCAAATTTTGGGCGTTGCAAACGGCTGCCCATAGGCAAATCAGCTATGGAAAGAAAGTGATTAGATTAACTCTGGATGGGCATTGCTCCAATGGATAAACTTACAATAAATCCACGCATTGTAAGTTAATGTTGATTTAAATGCCACTGCTTGAATGAAGCTGAGAAGCTGACTAATGATTGGATTTGGGTAGCTACTGCTTTTATAGGCGCAGTCGGCTGCATTTGGATTAAGAGCCTAAACCCCACCTCACCAAATTTCCAACTAAGCGATTGGTAGCTGGCAAAGAAGACCTTGGCAGCGAATGCGATATTAATATGTTATTTATGTCAAGCCGAAGTCATTAAATAACCGCACGCATTTAAATACAGAGAGCCGAGTTAGCGTCTTTAGGCCCAGTAGGCCCAGACTCTATCTGCGGCAATTTATCTTGGCTTCAACGGCAGGCGCCATCGCATCTCGATTTAAATGCACTTTACGACATATATAAATATGCATAGTCTCGCTTTGTCTCATTCTGCCCTATTCCAAAATCAAAAGGTTTTGGCTACGCGTTCAAAAAAAAAGAAAATAAAATAAAAGCCTAAAGCCCCAAATATGCAACCCACCAAAGTCATTTATATTATTTTAAACAATTTTAAACAAACAGCTACCGATTTGAGCTGTTAAAACAAATTCCATAATCTTGCCATAGATTAACAGGTTGTTCGTCAACTTAAATTGTTGCACAACTATCCTTAAAATTCCAAATATGTATTTCAAGTGATGGTCTGAGTGACATCCATTCCATTCCTTAACAATTACTCAGCAGAGGAGTACGACTTTGTGTCGGGGTTTGTCAAACGGCATAAAGACTGAATTATTTAATCAAATTATGGCAGCTTTTTTCATTTCATGGAACATAATTATATAACTTACTACTGGAGTAACTGGGGAGAAAAAAAAATACCTTCCAACTTTGGAATGCGCCTAATGTGGCAGTGGCAAACTAAACAAAGAGCAAAAAGACTTGGATAGCAAGATTGGCAACACGCAAACTTGGCATCTGCAGCCGGATTTCGAGACGGTGGCTGGCAGTCGTTATGGTAGAACCTTGGAAACACCTGTGAGTTTTCAGGCCATGAGCCACCACCAGCCAGGATTAAAGCAGCCGAGTACTTACAACATTTCCCCAAGTACGGGCAAAACCTGGCAGCTTTGACGTGACTGGCAAACTTTTTGGCAGGCGCCGCTAACGAGCTACGTTCTTTTTTGGTGCCTCTTCTCCGGCTGCTCTAAAATGCTCAAACTAAAACTTGCTGAACAGATTTTCAGTGGCAGCCAGAGTACCTTTTCACAGCGGCACGTCACTGTGCCACATGCCTATGTGGCGACTCACCTTTCTGTGTCTGACCTCTGACACCAAAACAATTTGCAGAACAACATAATGTCAGGCCCAGTGTCGTCATCAGTGCCACCAGTCGCTGCCATAATTCAGTTGAAACATTCTTAAAGCAGCGTATTTGGTCCAACCTAACGGATGGATGGCATCGCATCCCCCAACACAGTAGCTCATCCTCAGCTCCCTGCAAAGCTCATTAAAAAGTTTTTTTAGCGACACCGTCGATGCCAGCAGACAGATTGCTTAAGAAAATGTTAGCATGGACACAAGTGGTGCCAGCAGCACCTTCATGATTATCTAAGAGATATCTTAAAGATAATCTACAAGAGTTGCCGTCCGCACTCCGGCTCCGGCTCCGGCTCAAAAGTGAAATGTTTCGACTTGTCAACCAAGTCATTAATTATTCATAATACCAGGCCATAGTTAGCTGTGGCCAGGTCTGCATCTTGTCCCATGCCGTCATCTCTGTATCTAAATATTTGTACACCCTAACCGAGAGTGTAATAATTTGTTAACGATGAGTCGCCCTTCGATATTGGCACGTTTTGCCATTAACATTATAAGCTGGTCACAAGGGATTAAGCTGTGATTTATGTAGCCAATTTTTCAACGGATTTTGCCTGTCCAAACGGTTGTTTGCAATCAAGATTGTAAATATTTGTAGAAGAGTATCAGATTTGCACATACGCAAGCTTGTTCGACGAATGAAAATACATAAACTTAATGCCAATGATGAGATTCTTGGAATAGGCAATTCTAGCTTGCAATATTCTGGAAAGTTTGATATCGAAATTGTGAATTCCAAAATTTTAATTAAGAAAGCAAGAATCATCAGTGAAAATTAAATTTGTTCTGCCTCTGGCCAAAACTAATTAAACATCGCTGAAAATCTGCAATTGGATTATGGAACTTTTGCGGACTAAATTGACATTCACAATTTCATTAAAATAATTTAAGCGAAATTGAGTTAGGTATAGATTTCTATATATATATGTAAATGATGTATAGTTGATGTACATTTATTTCTATTTATTCATCTAAGTGTTTTAAGTTAGCAGTCTTTGGCACTGTTCCATTTTAAGTAAGCCTAAAGCCGACGGGCAGGTGGCAAATATGGCTGAAAAAGCGCCTGCAACTTGGCGGTCTCCAGCTCAGTCACCAGCTCATGGGTCTCATAGTTGGCCGAGTTCTTTGGCAAGATCTTGAACACCACTGGCTCATGTTGTTCCATGGGCTGCAGCTGGTCAAGATGAAGTACCTTGGCGGTTTGCACGGCATGGCTATAGCTTCTGCCTGGCAACTGATCGTAGTTGCCCTTTAGGGTACTCAATGCTCGGCTTACATCCGCCGGCGTGCGGTACTTGACGAAGTGAACGGTGGGCTTGGGATTCGCCTGCTGCTCTATGGCCGCCTGCTGCTGAGCCAAAGCGGCAGCATCCATTTGTTGCTGGAGCACATATATATCCAGAGCATTACGCTCCGCCACGTACTTTGCTGTCTGTGTGAAGATATTACTCTCCGGAGTGCGTATGAAGACAACTTGCTGGGGCGGCGAGAAGACGGTGGCAAGTTGTCGAGCTGTTTGCAGGGGCAAGTTCTGATCCTCCTCCGCTGGTGCACTGTAGCTAAAATACTCTGTGGCAATGGGTCTCCGGTTTGCATAATCATTGTGGGCCGGCAGGTAGGCGTTGTTCAAGTCAAAGGCATGGCTGGTGCAGAGGAACAGCCAAAGGCTCTGTGGCAAATGAGAGATGGAAATTGGTTTGCTATAGCTGAACATTTAATCTGCCCCAGGCCTGAGCACAGTTCACTATTCTTACCATTAAAGTGCGCATTTTCTATTGAGCTTTGAATGTTTCAAGTTATTTAATTTTTTTTTTTGCCAAGCAGCCAGCACGGGATGATTTTTAGCGCTCGAAGCTCAGCTCGTTTATAATCCAGTCACAGCAACAAAACCATCCTTATATACGACGACACAAACAACAAAACTGACTTCTCCTCTGCGTTCGCTTTGTTCAAATATTGCTCTGCTTTTTTAGCGCATATGTGAACTAAATTTATATATATTTTTTTCTCTTTCTCTGCTCTGGTTTTTGTGTTTGCCTGATCCGATTATCCATGTTAATGTCGTTCAATTTGGAAATGCAAATTTCGTTGGCTTGCGCCAAAACAAAGCCACACCAAAGATTCATGAGCTCCGTTTGAACTTGAATTAATTCGCATAAAATTTACAAATGAGCTCCCAATTTGAATTAGTTATCAAATCTTTTCATACGCGACTGTTGTCCACTCTCATAGGCGGAACGATTTGTTTTGACTACATTCCTCCTCCACATGACACCACCACATAACTTATTAATGAGTTCAACTTTCACTTGAATCAAATTTTTATGACTGAGTTTTATGATCAAAGGCAGTATTAATTTACACGTCATCTTTAATAAGCTAACAAGCTCCGCTCCAGATTTTAGCTGATAAGCCGCTTATCGAAATTAACAACTCGTCTTCAGAGATTCATCGATGGACTTGCGAAGCTATTGTGATTTTTTATTGCGTTAAAGACTAAATACAAATTTACATGATGACAGTCTTATGAAACTATTTTAATGTCTTAATCAGAAACTCAGAGTTGTGGGTTTAGAAGACGAGCCGTCTTTTGAGCTTCCGAGGAGACGGATATCTATTTGAAATAGTTGGTAGTAGATATCCCTTTGTTGACGTCTCAGTGGGAAACACCATTCGACTGTCCGAACGGTGTCTTTCGTTCACTCGGAAATCAATGCGTCTAGATCTCGCAGTTCGGGCATCCAAGTCGTAGGGGCTGGGATCGAGCTGCTGCTCAGGTAAGGGCAGTGGAGGCACATCAATGTTACCCCGATATGCACCAGCATCGTAGGGTTCTGGTATATTGCCATAGTTTGGTAATGGTGCCAGATAACCTGGTTGGGGTGATTGTGGTGGCGGAGGCGGAGGCGGAGGTGGGAGCGCTTGGGGATAGAAACCCTGTGATGGGCGCCCCTCGGGTTGTGGATAACCCAAAGATTGTTGCGGCAAAGGATGCAATGATTGACCAGTTGCACCACCATAAAGCGCCTGAATCTGCTGCTGTGCTTGCGCACCCTCCTCTTCCGTCCTGTATTTAACAAAATGAACTTCGGGCTTGTGTTTATTCTGCGCCTGCAAGGCACTCAATTGGCTCGCCAATTCATTGGAGTCCGTCTGCTTGTTCAGCACATAGATTGCGGTTTTATCCTCGCTGTTTTGCGTGGCCAGTGCGTGGAGTGCGCCCTCAACCGCCTTGTTCTCAGGCGCCTTTATGAAGACAACCTGCAAGTTTTTCTTTGAGAGCGCCGAAATTTTGTTCTCGACCAGGTCAGCCTCCTCGCTTGTGTCGTATGGTGCCGCAAATGCATAAAAATGCTTGTGGAAATCTGCATGCTGATGATAGTGGTCATTGGTTTCCTGGCTACCATAGCTGTTTTCCAATGGTAGGTCAGTTCCAAAGCCACTGTTGGCCTGATACTGATAGCCCAGCTCAGCAGAGCACATGGCTATAAAGCTAAGAAACTACAAAATATATTTGTTACAAGCAAATCCAAAAGTTTTCAGTTCGAAGACCATCTTACCACAATTTGCCGCATGCTGTAATTTCAGCAAAGACCAGCGATCGTTTGTCAAGCAATCCAGATGCTCTCTGGCATTTTATAATCTTTGCCAGTAAACTGTAAAGCCAAATAGGGAATAATGTTGGAATAATCCCGCCGTATAAGGGAAATGGCTCATGACCATGAAATATTGCACAATTAGCGTTGCCAAATGCCTACCAAATTTAAAGATTTCATCAATATATTAATAATATTTGTTTTATATATTTAAAATTGCAAAACTAACTAAACAAAAAATTGTCTAAAATGGTCTAAAAATGCGTGGGAATCGGCCGAAGTCAGTTTGGTGACCCAGTTCATTGCTCCTACAGACGACTGCGCAGCACTGATGAAGGCAGATATGAGTTGCCCGGCTGGTGAGCCTCGGCCGCCGGCTGAGCGTGTGCGTCGGAGGCAAAGTTCAGGACGGGTGCAACGCCACCATTTTGATGAGATGTGCTTCCTCCCAGCTCATCGTACTGGCCTTGAATAGCGCGCTGGGCATTGAGAGCATCCTCGGATGTGCGGTATTTCACGAAGTGAACCTCTGGCTTCTGGTTGTGGTTGGAGCGAAGGCTGTTGAGCTTGTTGCCAAGATCGTTGATGTCAGCCTGCTTGTTCAGGACATAAATGGCGGTTTGTTGCTCGGATGCATGTTTGGACAGAGCCAAAGCAGCATCTTGAACACCGTTGTTCTCGGGTCCCTTGATGAAAATGACACGCAGGCTCTTACGCAGACTGTTTGAAAGCTGGTCCGTATTGATGGGTTCTTGGAAATCGTAGTCGTTAGCTGTATAGGTGAAGAACTCCTTGGTCAGCTCAGGCTGTGCCTGCCTCTCCTCTTCAACGGGTGCGGATTCGTGGCTGAGGGGTGCAGTTTGTACAGGTGGAATGTAAGCAGCCTGATCGTGGCCACTAGGAGTGTGGGAAGATTGCTGCACTTGTTGGTAGTTGTATCCCAGATTGCCGGCATAAGCCACAGCCACAAGGCAAAGTGTCTGTGAAAGCAAGATTTTAATAGATTACAAGGATTGGATACTTTGAAGATTATTTAATAACTCACAATAAGGACGCGCATCATGTATAATGTTGAGATAATACTTCCAAACTATTAGTCGTGCTAAAGCTGACTCTGACGATATCATTGACAACTACGGCTTATATACGATATCAAACCGTTTTGCAAATGCTTTGTTTTTATACTATTAATTTGCAATTCTATTATTATACGTCATCTTTGATTTTTGCACCACTTTAGCACAAATTATTTAATTCGCTGCACACTTTTATAGTCTTATACCGAATACACAGGAGTATATAAGATTTGCGAAATGTCGGTCATGCTGTCTTTCCGTCCATATGAAGGCAACTTTTTTCAATACACTTATTGAAGTTTGTCCCACCAGATTATGTTCCTGGTAACTTCCTTTTATTAACAGAAATTAAATGAACACTCCGACTTGCCAAACCGATAACTATATATATCACACAACTTAAAAACTAAACTCTCAAAATTATAATGGAATATTGATAGACGTCCACTTCCTATAAATTCTATAATTTAGGAGCTCAACTTACAATATAGAATGTAGACAAATATAAGCCTCATTTCTTGGCCACAGTGTATTTTGCAGTCGAATACGCCCAACTGCTCCGTTATCATATGATTTTTTTATAGCTGATTCGATTGTTATTTATATATATTTCCTTTTGTTTGGTTTTGCATTTACTGCTCCACATTTGCCAACATCAGCTGACCTTTGTTTTGAATTCAAGGGCAAGCTAGCCCCTGGAATCCCATGTAAATCCAGTCGAAATGATGTAGCTACGAGAGTCTAGGAGATACCCTGAGCCCGGATGTTGAATATATTATTGTAGTCCTATTGAGAAACTTTGCAGGCTTAATTATAATCAACTGTGTAAATGATTCATAAAATTGAAGTACCGCAAATGAAATTGGCAGGCTAAGGAAATAAGGTAAATAATATCGGCATATTGACTTAACTAGTAGTCAACTTAACTATTAGTCAATTCTTAATGAATATCATTAGAATCATACAAGTGCATTCACAATCAAATAAATATTATATAATTTTAAAATTCTGAAAATAGTAGTGTGGTAGGGAATTGGGGATTCTATGACAGGAAGTGGCTTTGTTTTTTAATTGCTTCATTATAGCACTCAATGTGGTGTTTTTAGGTGGGGGAGCGAGTGGTGTGGTAAATTTTTGAGCGACCTTTTTTTTTTTTAGAAAAATGTGTTTGTGTGGATCACGTATGAGACATTTATGGTCGAAAGATATAGATTTATGGGCGACCCTTTTCATATTGCTGGTTGATATTGGCTAGAGGATCACTTAGAAGCACTTGTGTGTGCGTACGTGATTATATTTGTTAAGAAGGAATTTGTGTGCAAGATATGTAACCTGTAACCTATGGGCTTGAATTAAGTTGAAGATCGGTGAGCACTTATCGGAGTTGGGTATGTGATCGACTAGAACCTGTTGCACAAGTATGCATGTACATTACTTCTGGTATGAGGGTGGGTCCAATGGTTGGTGAAAGAGAAATTCTCGCTTCTCTTTTCTCACCTTCTTTCTCATTACTTATGAATCTTACCTGAATGTTTTCAAACTGTATAACTAATGTGCTGATACCTTTTGTGTGTGTGTTTTACTCTCCCTTTTTTAAAGTGCACTCTGCTGTAAAATAGCCTGGTTTGTTTTGTCTACCTACAGGCTTGTTAAAAAGATTCAAATGTTTAAATAAAGAAATTTGTTTATTTTTGTTTTTCATTTATTTATTTATAGTAAAAATGCTTACAACTATGAACATTTGTTTATTTATTTTTATTTTTTCTTATTGACACAATTTAATTTCTAATATACATTTTCATTTAAAGTGTATAACTATTAAAATCCTTATTTTTATCCTCTTTCTAAGGATAGTGTATTGAAATTTAAGGCGATACAGTTTAATCTTATATGATACAGTATCAACTCCACCTCTAGTGTCATTTGTGGACCATGAGCACACCGTCAAGTGCTTTCCATATTTTGATTGAATTAGACGATAGTTTTCAAACTCCAAGAAAAATTTTCGATATTCCTCCAACAATTTGGAATGTTCAGGAAGAATCAATTTCTTTTGGCGGACAGTCTTACCACAATTGGCTGCAGGATTTTATAAGCAATCCATATGCCGGAAATCGTTGTATATTCCTTGCCTGCGACCCCAAATGCCAGATAGGGATAAATTATAAATAGTCCCACCGCAAAAAATAAAGTGCTCAGAAGGTAATAAAATTTCAACAACTTATTCGTATTATTTGTAATATATTTGTAAAAACTAACTAAACAAAAATGGTTAACAACGGTAATCAGTTGGTTGACCCCATTTATTGCTCCTACAGACGACTGCGCAGCACTGATGAAGGCAGATATGAGTTGCCCGGCTGGTGAGCCTCGGCCGCCGGCTGAGCGTGTGCGTCGGAGGCAAAGTTCAGGACGGGTGCAACGCCACCATTTTGATGAGATGTGCGTCCTCCCAGCTCATCGTACTGGCCTTGGATGGCGCGCTGGGCATTGAGAGCATCCTCGGATGTGCGGTATTTCACAAAGTGAACCTCTGGCTTCTGGTTGTGGTTGGAGCGAAGGCTGTTGAGCTTGTTGCCAAGATCGTTGATGTCAGCCTGCTTGTTCAGGACATAAATGGCGGTTTGTTGCTCGGATGCATGTTTGGACAGAGCCAAAGCAGCATCTTGAACACCGTTGTTCTCGGGTCCCTTGATGAAAATGACACGCAGGCTCTTACGCAGACTGTTTGAAAGCTGGTCCGTATTGATGGGTTCTTGGAAATCGTAGTCGTTAGCTGTATAGGTGAAGAACTCCTTGGTCAGCTCAGGCTGTGCCTGCCTCTCCTCTTCAACGGGTGCGGATTCGTGGCTGAGGGGTGCAGTTTGTACAGGTGGAATGTAAGCAGCCTGATCGTGGCCACTAGGAGTGTGGGAAGATTGCTGCACTTGTTGGTAGTTGTATCCCACATTGCCGGCAGAAGCCACAGCCACAAGGTACAGTGTCTGTAAAAAGCAAGATTTTAATAGATTACAAGGATTGGACACTTTGAAGATTATTTAATAACTCACAATAAGGACGCGCATTTTGTATAATGTTGAGATAATACTTCCAAACTATTAGTTGTGTCAAAGCTGACTCTGACGATATCATTAACAACTACGGCTTATATACAAATTCAAACCGTTTTGTAAATGCTTTGTTTTCGCACAATTAATTTGCAATTTTATATTTTATTTATCATCTTTGGGTTGTGCATCTCTTATTTGTCAATTTTAATCAGCTGACACTTTTTTTTGTTGCTTTTCGTAAGTTTTCGCCGTATCTTACAAGTTGCCCCCATTTGTTAGTTTCTTTCGTATTTACTGCGCCACTTTTGCCAATTCCATCTGACCTCCGCTTTTGCATTCAAGGGCGAACTGTAAAGCAGGTCTGAATGCTGTAGCTTCGAGAGACTCCGAGATACCCAGAGCCCAGATATTGTATATATTATTATAGTCCTATTTATAAATTTTGCAGAGTTAAATTAAAGCTGGTATGTAAATAAAAAAAATTAAATTTAAGGTAAGATCGACCAGGTTGCTGTTCCTGATCAAGCAAAAACTTAGATACATACTTTTGCTCAACTTCAATATAAATCTCTACACATTTTAAGTATAATAATAATTAATATAATTTGGTTATGGACTGAATAATAATATTCTAGAATTACCAAACCTGAATTACGGCGGAAGGATTAAACGGGAAAGGGAAATGATATAATTAATTAAAATCAAGACAAATCTAAAATCATACATTGAAATCAATGTTATCAGGCTATATAATAATAATAAATGTGAGTTCCTATGTCACATTAATTCTTAGCTCGTTAAAAAATACGAATTTCGAAAATTTAATAGTTTGGAAACTGAGCTGCTTTATGTATGTTGTCATATAAAATGTTAGTTGCTGTTTCGCCTATAGTTTACTAATAACGTAATTATTTTAATATGAACAAAATGTAAAATATACACGAAAAATACACATAAAAAAATACATACATAATTAGCTATTTGTAAGCAGAAATTCGCATAACAAAAGTTGTGGGTTGTCAATTCGCAACTCAAATTTCGCAAAATATTTATAATAAAATGTGTGTATGTCATCTACAAGTAATAAAAAAATTTTTAAGTATGTTGTCAAATAGTATTACAGTTTTAAATTAATTTTTATACAAGCTACTCAAAAATTGAGTACGGATGAAATATTTTTGTTGATGGAGTTCTTGCTGCTTGTCCACAATTTCATTTATGTTAATTATACTTCGAATAAGCTATTGTTTCTCTTTTATATGTTATGCAAATGGAAGATTGTGGGTGCTCTTGAATATAGCTACTATTGTTTGGTATTGTTATCGGCAATTCATGCCACCGATCTGTTATTACTCATACATAATGTATTGAACTGGCTTTGACTGGCCTAGTCAAGATGGTTCCGTCTTGGAGGCGCCATCAATTTAGGTGCGAATAGTTTGTCTAACCTTTTATTTCACACAGATTAACATTTTAATTATTATCCAAAAATTTCGTCTTGCACCTTTTTTACAATGGGGGCACACACAATATGACAAAATGTTAATTTTATTGGATTCAATTTGACTTCGAAGATATCGTCACAACGCTGGAATTTTTATTGCCACAAGCAAACATCAAATGCTGCAATTTAGTGGCAGTGAAACATGGAAATATCATCCAACCCCCTCCAACAATCGCTTGTAAAGATACAAAGCTATCGTTTGGATGTCAAACATATATGAAAATTTAGATTAAAAAACATTTGATAAATACATTTTAAATAAGAAGTGTATTTGAAACATTTGACAAATCAATAACAGGCATTCAACAATGCAATGAATTAGAATTAAATTAATAACGGAAACGCAGACGACGCAGCACAGACGATGGAAGGTAGGAGTTTTGAGGGATCTGAGCGGATGGCTGATTTTGCTGTGGTGCCGAGGCAAAGTTCAGAGCATTGGCCACACCTCCATTGTGGGACTGGCTTGAGCCGCCCAGAGAATCGTACTGCGACTGGATGGCACGCTGTGCGTTGGCAGCATCCTCGGGAGTGCGGTATTTGACGAAGTGCACCTCGGGCTTGTTGTTGCTGTTGCTGCGGATGGCATTCAGTTTATTGGCCAGATCACCGATATCGGCCTGTTTGTTCAGGACATAGATGGCGGTCTCCTGTTGGGCAGCCTGCTTGGCAAGAGCCAGAGCAGCGTTCTCCAAGCCACGGTTCTCGGGTCCCTTGATGAAAATAACACGCAGACCCTTGTTGACAGAGCTGGCAGCGCGTTCCAAGGCTTGGGGCTCATCAAAGTCATCTTCGTTGGCACTAAAGGTGAAGAACTCTTTGTTTAGCTCGGATGATGGGGCAGCATTGTAGCTGACGGGTGCATCTAATCCAGAGCTACCAAGACCGGAGCTGCCAAGACCGGAGCCCACGATTCCGCCACTGAGAGAACCACCACCTCCAAGAGATCCACCGCTCAGTCCGCCAAGAGGCCCACCGCTCAATCCTCCAAGCGAACCACCGCTGAGTCCTCCAAGTGAGCTACCACTACCACTGCCAGGAGCCAACGATAGTCCTGAGTTAGAGTGTTCTACCGGCTGATAGTTATAGCCCAGTTTATCGGCACAGGCAACGGCCACAAGGCACAGGACGATAAAGGCACGCATATTTTTGGTTCGAGTTCTAGTCTGAGCTATGAGCAGAGAATGATGTGGTGAAGAGGTGTTGTGCTATTTTTATACCATGATGAATGTCACTCTCAGAACAAGCGTTTAACAAACATGCTAAAGATCAAGATAAGTTTTGTCCCCTATGTGGTCTAACATGTTTTATTTGTTTTTTTTTTTTAATATTTAGGCGTCTTTGATTATATTTTGCTGTTGCGGCGGCGGCGTTCATTAAAATTTGATGAAATTCCGCTTACAAAGACAATTTTTATGCAAATAAGCCAACGCATCTTGAAGCTAACAGAGCAGTCAACTGCGACAGAGCTGCGGCGGCAGCAGAAGCAGCAGCAGAAGCAGAAGCAGCAGCAGAAATAGCAGCAGCAGAAATAGCAGCAGCGGCAGCAGCAGCAGCAGAAATAGCAGCATCGGCAGCAGCAGCAGCAGAAATAGCAGCAGCGGCAGCAGCAGCAGAAATAGCAGCAGCGGCAGCAGCAGCTCCAAATTGTTTGGCCGTTCGGTAGCCAAATTCTTTTGTTCGCTCATTTTGTTATGCAAATCGAAGTCACTCAGATTGAAAGTGAAACTCTGCTTAATAATATTAAATTGCTCGGCGCCACAGTTTTGGATATTGTTTGTTATAGCTACATGCAATTTGTCAGATAATGTATACGAAATCAATTTATAAAACTGTGTGGAACATGCAAATCCATATTGATATAAACAAACTACATATATAGGTGTTGGCATTCTAATACGTGGCTGAGATATAACTGATGTCAAAGAACATGTTGTTTTAGAATTTGTAATATTTTGTATAAGACAGTATTTTCCTAATTTAACCCGTTGAACTTGTTTGTTAGATGAAAGAAAAAACCCAAGACTGTTTCCAAATTAGAATTCAAATGATTTTCATCAAGCCAAATTCTTAAGCCTAAAAACATTCAATTTACAAATCAAACCTTCTATATACTTTCTTGTATAACTTATTAAGATTAACAATTCCAACAAATGGGTTTTAATTTCCATAAAAAAAACTTACTTTTCCTAACATTTTCGAAATACAACAACAAATTTATCAGCATAAGCTGCTCTGATGACGTCTGCTTTTTCTTATACCATCATCTGCAACAACTAAAAATATATAAATATATATAAGAATTTTAATGTTTTAAGTCAATAATATTTATTTTCGTATCAATAGGTAAACAATAACAAAGTTACAAGAATTATAACAACTCAAAGTGGTTCATCTTAGAAACGCAAGCGGCGCAAAATATTTGCGGGCAAATATGAGCTGCCTGGCGTAGCTGGTGGAATGTATGAGGAAATGGACTGCGAGGCTTCGGGCTGGGCTATTTCTTGGACAGGTGAGGAAGCCGCTGGGTGGGGTACGGCAACTGGCGCTGGTGCACTAGAAGCAAAGTTGAGCGAAGGGGCAACTCCGCCATTGTGGTGGGAGGAGCTTCCACCGAGCTGATCGTACTGTCCCTGAATAGCTTGCTGGGCATGCTCGGCATCCTCGGGAGTGCGGTACTTGACGAAGTGCACCTCGGGCTTGTTGTTGTTGTTGCTGCGGACGGTATTCAGCTTGTTGGCCAGATCACCGATATCGGCCTGTTTGTTCAGGACATAGATGGCAGTCTCCTGTTGTCCGGCCTGTTTAGCCAAGGCAAGAGCCGCGTCCTCCAGGCCATGGTTCTCGGGTCCCTTGATGAAGACCACACGCAGAGCTTTGTTCAGAGCGTTGCGCACATTATCCGATGCAGCGGGGTCGTTGAAGTCATCCTCGTTGGCAGTGTAGCTGAAGAATTCCTTTTCCAGTTCTGGCTGCGCTGCAGCATAGTTCGGAGCATCAGCCGTCTGCTCAGCAACGGCACCAGTTGGCTGATAGCTGGGCTCTACATTTGATGGCTGGGCGAAGCTTGCTCTACCGGTGTCCACGGCATGGCCAGGTTGAGGTGCGTACGAAGGAACCTCATTGCTGGCTGCACCGCCAGGCGCAAACGAAAGTCCAGATCCCGAATGAGCCACGGGCTGGTAGTTATAGCCAAGCTTGTCAGCGCTGGCCAGAGCCACAAGGCAGCAGCAGAGAATGGCGGAGAATTGTTTCATGATTAGTCAGTTTGAGTTGTTTGCAGAATCTGATGCCTTTGCCAGATAACTCTATGGTTTTTATGCAAACACCAATGTGGAGCACAAACCGATATGCAAATTTTCCTGATTAAAATGTTTAGATTATACAATAATTCTGCTTACCTTCTACCAATTAATTATGCAGTAGAACGGACTGCATAACTTCAAGTAGAGAGGCAAATCTTGAAAACACTGCAGTCATGAGACTGCTCCATGAGAATCATATTAAATTAAATATTGCGAATTTGACAATAGTTTTAAATATTCAGCTCTGCATTTAAGTTTTTTCCCATAAACCTTGACGAGGTGAATCTGCTTATCTCCACTGAACAATTAGCATAAATCTGGTTATAATCCATCGGTTATGACGTACTGTTGGCCAATGGATAGTAAATTAAAATAAATGCGATACACTTTTCCACTTCTCATACTTGGTGCAATAAACACGAGAATCGAAGTGTTGCCCAAAAGCGATCGATTATTGAGAAACATTAGATGCAAATGAGATCTGTCCAAACGGATTATTGAAATCATATTTTAACAATCCGCAAAATTATTATTGCCTGTTTGCGGCTTTTGTGATCTGGTTTATGCTAATGTTGCGGGTGGAGGCGACCTTCCGCAGCCGGCAGTGGATGTGGATGTCGAATAGCGCCGGAAGTGCCGGCGATTTCATCGCTAAAAATAAACGGCATCTTTTTTTTGGCGATTGATTAGTTAATTAGCCGCTTGGGCTACAGAGTGGTGTCAGCACCAAATTAGATAATTTGATAATTGGACATTTAATAAATTACTTGGGGCCGCTCATTTGGCAATCAAAAGTAACACACTGCCCCTCTTCCCTCATTTGCATCTCAGCATTCAGATTGACCCCATCCGATTCAGTTCGAACCAATATGCACAAATATTACGATTTATGCATTTAATAACCAAATGCAAATACTGAAAACCGTTTGAACAGACAAATTAATCTGCCAAATGTATTTAATCCCTTCAACCAGTTAGCAATATCTTATCAATTCGCAAAATAACGTTCAAGTTAGTTATAAAATAAAAGATCCCCAATCTCTGAGTCAGAAACACATCATCGCTCCACACAAACTCAACCCAATCTCAAGCAAGATGCGTACTTTTATCATATTGTGCCTTGTGGCCGTTGCCTGCGCCGACAAGCTGGGCTATAACTATCAGCCCGTCGAGCACTCCGGATCAGGATTGTCATTCTCTCCCGGTAGCAGTCCGGCTGCTAATGCTCCCGTCGCCTACAACGCCCCTGCCCCAGCTGGTGAATTGGAGAAGGAATTCTTCACCTACACTGCCAACGAACAGGACTTTGATGAACCCCATGCTTTGGAGAAGGTGTCCAGCGCCCTGAACAAGGCTCTGCGTGTTGTTTTCATCAAGGGACCCGAGAACCGTGGCCTGGAGGACGCTGCACTGGCTTTGGCCAAGCAGGCCGGACAACAGGAGACCGCCATCTATGTCCTGAACAAACAGTCTGACATCGGTGATCTGGCCGACAAACTGAACTCTATTCGCAACAACAACAACAACAAGCCCGAGGTGCACTTCGTCAAGTACCGCACTCCTGAGGATGCTGCCAACGCTCAGCGTGCTATTCAAGGACAATATGATCAGCTGGGTGGTTCATCAGCTAGTCACGATGGTGGTGCTGCCCCAGTCCTTAACTTTGCCTCACATGCACCAGCCGCCGTTCACGAAGAAGCCAGGGCCCCTGCCGCTCCCGAAAACAATTACCTGCCTGCATCCATTTTCCGCCGCCTTCGCCATTGAATTTCTCAAAAGCGACTTTTTGTTTAAAAATTAATTAATTAATAAAAATTGTTATATTTTTCTGTTACTTAAAATCATTATTTTTTTCAAATCACGGCTATTGATACTGAAGAGGTTTGTAGATGTCTGAGAGTAGTCACGTTCTTAACAATATAAATTAATTATCATATTTAATTTCCTGTGGCTCAGTCTTTTTTAAGCAAATCTTTTGAAATGGAAGAAAAAGAAGTTTCAAAAATCTCAAAATGCTGTCTGCTTAAATTAGTTTGCATTTCAGACAAATTTTGATCCATAAACAACGAGATTACTCAAATGTATGTACAAAAACAGTATTTAACTTAATCAAGTTTGCAAACTTTTGTACACTACTTTTGTATACTACAAATCAAGTTAGATTTATTATATCGATTATTATTTATTAAATTGGGGTCTTGTGCACTGCGACCTATTAGATCTATCGTGCCCCCTTCTGAGCTTATAGATCCTCCATCAACCCCAGTTCCTGAACGAATGCCAGGATCTTTGATGGGTCGAGGGCTTCTATGTCATTGACATTCATAACATGCATCCCAAGGATGCTGCCTCTTTTCCTGGATAGGGCGATACATTCTGTTAGGGTGTGAGTTGAGGACTCCTCCTCGACTTTACAAATCCTGACTGTTATTATAGATACCCATTTTGGACAGGTGGCTTTTTAGTCTACAATGTCCTGTCAGTAGACCGACAAGTATCCTTAGCCTATTCCTACCCATGGATATTACGTGCTTAAATCGTTTATGATAATAATCGTTTATATAAGAATATCGATACATTTCGATTTCTGATTGCAATAAATTTTACAATATTAAACTGGGGAAATTTAAATAAGATCGAATAATAATTGACGCGAGCTTAAATATGTTTCTATCATTACTATCATTATGTATTTACGTACGTATGTTTTTATGTACGTATGTGTGTACGTATGTATGTACGTATGTATGTACGCATGTATGTATGTGTGATTGCTGGTGCTTGTCGGTAGCCAATGGTTTCACTTTGGGTTACTTTATTACTCTTTAGTGCCGGCACCTGTCAGAATGGATAAATAATCTTAAACGGAAACTAATAAAATTAGAATATATCCAACAGCTTCAAGCTTCAGGCTATATCGTCGATTTTAAAACACGTCTGATGACAGGGCAATAACCGAGCTACTTCAAAGCGAAAAAAAAACTTGCCTCGTTCATTTCTTCCGGCAAATTTTGTGGTATAAAAATAAATGTTTGTTTCGTCATGCATATTTTAATCTAAGTAATTTATTCAAAAGATGTCACCAATGTTCTAACTTAAATATATAAATATACATTTATTTATTGGTCTCAATGCGGATGCTAGAACTGATAGGATAAAAATTGGCATTTACGAAATGTATGCCTTAATTGGATACGGTGCTAATTTGAAGAACATGTTAAATAGGTATTTAGTAACCCCAATTCCAATGTGAACCCGAATTCCAATGTTTTCAAGTTTAGAACTAGCAGAGGGAACCGGTCCCCCGATTCCATATTTACTAGCGCAGAAAGTTTTGTAGCCTGTCCAGTTGGATAGTTTTGCATAATCATTTCATAAGCGCACTATTTTGCATAATCTACTAGTTTAATGATGTGCCCATTAAGAACCAATCTCCATTGTTATACTTTGGATCCCGCTTCGGTTGAGTTGTATAAAAGGCAGGTCGCACAGTACCAGGATTCAGTCTCAGCCATCAGGCATATCAGTACAGATACACATCGATCTAATTCACCATGCGTTTCCTCGTCGTTCTCTGCCTGTTCGGTGCTGCATGCGCCCAGTACAACTATGGACAAGGATTTGATAGTGGCTCCGCTAGCAACGGCATCCCTAGCGTTGCATACAACGAGCCCAGCTACAGTGGTGCTGAGAGCAGCCCCGGCGCATCCTATGCTCCATCGGGTGAACTCAACAAGGAATTCTACACATTCGAGGCCAATGAGAATGATTTCAATGATGCAGCTGCCAGCGATAGGGCTCTCAACAGCGTCAACAAAGGTCTGCGCGTTATCTTCATCAAGGGCCCCGAGAACCGTGGCCTGGAGGATGCAGCTCTGGCTCTAGCCAAACAGGCTGCCCAGCAACAGACCGCCATCTATGTCCTCAACAAGCAAACCGACATTGGTGATCTGGCCAACAAGTTCAACGCCGCTCGCCAGAACACCAACGCCAGGCCTGAGGTGCACTTCGTCAAGTACCGCACTCCTGAGGATGCTGCCAACGCACAGAAGGCTATCCAGAGCCAATACGATTCTCAGGGCGGCTCAAGCCAGCACATCAACGGTGGAGTTGCCCCAGCCATTAACTTCGCCTCTCAAGCGCCAGTCAGCCATTCGAGCGGAGGACATGGTAACTATGCCGCTCAAAGTGGCCCCAGTGCATCCTACCTGCCAGCCAACATTCTGCGCCGCCTGCGTGTGCGTTAAAAAAAAACATGTTGCATGCTAAATTTGCCAATGACGCTGGAACGATTAACATTATTATTCTAGCATTTTTTATACGAAGAAACAATAAAATCAACCAAATAAAGTAAACACAAAAATTACATTTATTTGTTTTTGCTTTTGCTAAACATATTTCATGCCGCTTTGTGCGAAAATATTGCATATTTATGCGTACGATTTGGATTTTTATCACTTTCCTTATAATAAGATTTATGCAAAGCCGAATTGTCGAATCAGACGACAAAGAGACAAAAGACGAATTTAGCAATCTTTAGGCGGAAAAGATGTTTAGCGACGCCGCCGCATTAAGTTTAATGAGAAACTACGCCGACAGCCTCGAAGACGAATTTTGTATAAATATTAACCGAATTTGCAGATTTATACAGAAAGCAAACCAACTTCAAGCCAACAGAACCTCAGCAGCAATATTCAAGATGCGTGCCTTTATCGTAAGTTGTCAACCAGTTAAGTCAAAGGATATACTAACGGACTACTCCTTCCGCTCTCATCAAACCAGGTTATGTGCCTAGTCGCAGTTGCCTGCGCCGATAAATTGGGCTACAACTACCAACCCGTCGGACACTCCGGCTCAGGATTGTCGTTCGCTCCTGGCAGTGGAAACGGCGGTAGTCTGAGCGGTGGCTCCCTGGGCGGACTAGGCGATGGCTCCCTTGGCGGTCTAGGCGGTGGCTCCCTGGGCGGACTTGGCGGCGGCTCATTGGGCGGTGGCTCTCTTGGCGGACTTGGCGGTGGTTCTCTTGGCGGACTTGGTGGTGGCCCATTGGGTGGATCTGTTGATGCTCCCGTCGCCTACAACGCCCCTGCCCCAGCTGGTGAATTGGAGAAGGAATTCTTCACCTACACTGCCAACGAACAGGACTTTGATGAACCCCATGCTTTGGAGAAGGTTTCCAGCTCCTTGAACAAGGGTCTGCGTGTTGTTTTCATCAAGGGACCCGAGAACCGTGGCCTGGAGGACGCAGCTCTGGCTTTGGCCAAGCAGGCTGCCCAACAGGAGACCGCCATCTATGTCCTGAACAAACAGTCCGACATCGGTGATCTGGCCAACAAACTGAACTCTATTCGCAACAACAACAACAACAAGCCCGAGGTGCACTTCGTCAAGTACCGCACTCCCGAGGATGCTGCCAACGCTCAGCGCGCCATTCAGGGACAGTACGATCAGCTGGGTGGTACTTCCAAGGCTCATGATGGTGGTGTTGCCCCCGCCTTGAACTTCGCTTCCCAGGGTCATGCGCCCCAGGTGAACGCCCACTCTCCCGACAACTCCTACCTTCCCACCTCGATCTTCCGTCGTCTGTAAAGAGTTCCTATCTTACTACTAGATATGTGTAATATCTAGGAGCTGCTTGTTGAGTAATTCTATTACCTGTTGTTTATATATAATTGAATAAAATTATGTTTCAAATTTAAAAAATGTTGTGTTCTAACTCACCTTTAATTTTAAATATATATTAACAAATATTTTTATAATAGATCAAAACTTCTATATCAATGCAGGAAGAAAAAAAATTTTACAAGTGCTTAAAAAAAAATTTGCAATTTGCATTAGCTAGAAAAAAATTACGTACTTATTAAAAAACAGTTATTAGCTTAGTCAAGATATAATAAACGTAAAAAAAAACAAATATTAAATTTCGTAAATAATGAAAATATAATTTATTATTTATGTATAAATAGAGTAATAGAGTAATAATGATATTCAGAAGGGATACATTTTAATGTATGAGTTCATTGTTGATTGTCAGATTAAAAACAACTCTAGTTAATCATTGAAAAATAGAAAAATTATTAAAAGCCTTTATTTTTTATCAATGTAAGAATATCTGGAGTGCAGAGAATAATACACCTTTTTCAAAAAATTAAATAGTATTTAGACCCAAACGATGTCTAACACAATCGCTTTTAAAGATAAGATTGGTGTTCAGAACAATCAAATGAAATCGGTGGTTATGATTAATATTATCTATTAGTATTTACCTTTAATACAACATCAATGATATTAGTCAAAGTAAATAAATATAAATAAATAAATATTGACAAGCATGGGAATACAAACATAAGTGTTTAAATATTATTATTACGTATTTGTCTTTTTAAAGTGTCGCAATAAAGCGGCATTTCAAACACCTCGTTAAATGCATCCCATAATTATTGCCTAAATGTTATGCCAATTAATCAAAAAAATCAATTTTAATCAAACGAAATATTCGTGACTAAATACCAAAGACCGAGTATTTCCTAATATAGAAAAACCCAAATGTCAGATGTCCTACATAAAACAAGCTTGTAGCCTTGCGAAAGAATTTTGGAAACATATTTAATTTGATACCTATTATAGATAAATATGCCCCATCTGTATAGCATTGGTATGCATATAAGGTTATTTCAATGTGCTCGTCACATATTAATGTCTTAAGTTCATAATAATTCTTGTAAAAATTATTGAATAAAATAATTTCAAAATTTGAATAAACTAAAACAATCAGCCGCAGTCGCAGCCTCAGTCGAAGCCGTTGCCCATTCAAACGCAACAAAAATTCCAAATCGACCATAAAACTGTAAAGCCAAAAGCTATGTAGGCGGCAAAACACAGTGGCATCAAAGCGATTTCTTTGCAAGCCAAGCCATGGCGGCAGCATGGGTTTTCTCAGTTTCGAAGATGGATTTGTATAAATAATAAAGATCGCTCCAAGCAGAAGACAGAAGCAGTTCGAAACTCGAAGTAGAATAACCAAAAAACAAAACTTGACTCCAAAATGCGTGCTTTTATTGTAAGTAAAAAGGATATGCAGCCGTCCTGGCACAAAGGATTAACCCTCTCCTCTGACTCTTCTTTTCTATGTAGGTTATGTGCTTGGTGGCAGTTGCCTGCGCCGATAAACTTGGCTACAACTACCAGCCCGTTGGTCATTCCGGTTCAGGATTGTCGTTCGCTCCTGGCAGCGGAAGTGGAAGCATTGGAGGTATCAGCGGTGGTGGTCTGGGCGGTGGCTCTCTGGGCGGTCTTGGCGGTGGCGCTGGATTAATTTCGGATGGTGGCAGCATCGGTGGCGGTTCCGGTCTGGGCAACCTCGGTGGTCTGTCAGGTGGATCTCTGGACGCTCCCGTCTCCTACAATGCCCCTGCCCCAGCTGGTGAATTAGAGAAGGAATTCTTCACCTACACTGCCAACGAACAGGACTTTGATGAGCCCCAAGCTTTGGAGAAGGTGTCCAGCGCCCTGAACAAGGCTCTGCGTGTTATTTTCATCAAGGGACCCGAGAACCGTGGCCTGGAGGACGCAGCTCTGGCTTTGGCCAAGCAGGCTGCCCAACAGGAGACCGCCATCTATGTCCTGAACAAACAGTCCGACATCGGTGATCTGGCCAACAAACTGAACTCTATTCGCAACAACAACAACAACAAGCCCGAGGTGCACTTCGTCAAGTACCGCACTCCCGAGGATGCTGCCAACGCTCAGCGCGCCATTCAGGGACAGTACGATCAGCTGGGTGGTACTTCCAAGGCTCTTGATGGTGGTGTTGCCCCCGCCTTGAACTTCGCTTCCCAGGGTCCAGTGCGTCAAGTGACTGCTCAATCCCCCGACAACTCCTACCTTCCCACCTCGATCTTCCGTCGTCTGCGTCGTTAAGTTATTATCTTAAGTGTACTTTTACGAAAGAAGAGAATTTAATTGTTACCAATTGTTGACTATTGTCTAATTTTTAAACAGAATTTTAAATACATTTTCCACAAACGAATATATGAAATGCGTCTTTGAAAGGGTGTCGAAAGGAGTGGGGATTTCAGGCGATGTTTGGATATTTTACACTCGATCTATTAAATAATCGATTGAAGTAATCCTTTAAAAATGGCCATTTTATAAAGCACATTTTTTAAGGTGCGAACAAATCTAAATAGTTGGAATTCTAGAGAAGTTGACGTTAATAATTATGCACTTGCTCTGAAGATTTATACATCATGATGCTTTTTTGATGCTTTCTTGAAAATAAACATATGTCTAAGTTCTTAATTTTTTATCTTATATATGAAATGGATTAACTAAAAGAGATAACCAAAATTTGCAGTGGCGGAATTTTTCTGAACTCAGTGAATTTCCTTATTCGGCCCTGTCTTATAATAAATGAAGCCCCTAACATAACTGAAGGCTAACCGGTAATTATAAACCGTTAGTTGACCTGATTTTCAATGTCACCTTGATTTGTGTCATGTGCAATTAGAAAGGAATTTCAAGTGCATCTCAAACAGTAGGACAAACACACAAATATGTGAGATTAATCAAATTTATATTTGACCGAAACCTGATTTACTATAAAATAAAACAATAAGAAACATAATCATTAATTTTATTGTGCTGACGATCACTTTTTTTTGTTGAAATCATTAACAAATAGCGATTCTGTAGTATAACGAAAGAGTCGGTGATTTCATGTTGCGACAGCAAAATCTTATGCATAAATTTTAAGCCAATTATGGGTGAATCACGATCAGCCAATCGGCAATCGGAAATAGACGCGACAGCATCGGCGGCACGACTGAAGCTGCTCAAAGCAATGTGTTAAATGTGTTAAGATCGAAATTATGTTAACAGATTAACAGCATTCCAAAAACCAGCTGACCAATCACCAGTCACCAATCATCGCCAGTCGCGGTCACAGTCGCTAACCGAGCCGCTGGCAATCGGCGAGCGGACGTCTCAAGAAATGGCTCGAATGAGCGTGACGGCATTTTAGCCAGATCAATTGGTCTAATTAAAGCGACTCTTATAGTTGGCGGTATAAAAGCTAACCAAATATAGACATGGGCAGCATTCTAACAGAACAGTAGTGGACAGCAAGATGCGTGTTTTGATTGCTTTGTGTTTGGTGGCAGCAGTTAGCGCCGGTCGCTCAGGCTATAGCTACACACCTGGCAGCACGGCAGTCGGTACCGGTGGCATTGGTAGCTCTGGCAGTGGCATCGTACCAAGTGTGGGAGGCCCAGTTAGTTACAAAGCTGCGCCACAGGCCGGCATCCACAAGGAATTCTTCTCTTTTCATGCGAACGAGGCCGACTTTGAGGATCCCGATGCAGCAAGCAAAATTGCTGCTGCCATCAAGAAGAGCGTCCGTGTGATCTTCATCAAGGCGCCAGAGAACCGTGGCTATGAGAATGCCGTTCTGGCTCTGGCCAAGCAGGCCGCTCAGCAGCAAACAGCAATCTACCTGCTCCACAGACAGCCCGACCTCAACGATTTGGCAAACAAATTCAACGCAGTGCGCCAAAATGCCAACAATAAGCCCGAGGTGCACTTCGTCAAGTACCGCACTCCTGAGGATGCTGCCAACGCACAGAAGGCTATCCAGAGCCAATATGATTCACTGGGTGGCACCAGCCAGTCCGTCAACGGTGGTGTTGCCAATGCCCTGAACTTCGCTTCCCGCTCCTCAGCGCCCGTGAGCTCTGGACATGTTCAGGAACCCGACAGCAATTATCTGCCTTCATCAATACTGGGACGACTTCGTCATTAATTGTTGCTTAGTTTTCGATTTTGAAAGTAATTAGCTAAAAATGTTAAAATGTTGATCGATTTGTAAAATAAATATAAAACAATTTAAAAATCACAGTTAAGATGTATATTTTTTGGAACAGTTTTTATTCTTTGCATTTATCCAGAGCTACTAAAAAAAAATATTCAGAGAGCTGATGACAAATTATTTAATTCATATGTATCTAATATAGATATTTTGATAAATTTGAGAATTAATTATAATTCTATCCGTGCCTTATTATGTATAAGGTGTAGCTCTCCTAATTAATACAAAATAAAATATATGGTTAATACCAACAGTTTATTCCAAAATATAAATTAACAGGTCAAAACATGTAATTTATTTTATATCCATATAAATTGGATTCAGAGCTTATATTATTGTATGCGTGAAACAGTTGATCTAAACGAATACATGTAACAAAATTAAGAAATCTAATTACGGCTTAATTATAAAATCGATTTATGGACTAAAGATTAATAATTGCAAGTTTTAATCTAGTCCGAATATTCAAGACGTGCAATAAACCAACCTAAAGACACATTCTGTCAATATGCGGACTTTCAGCTATGATTAATAAAACGGTGACTCAAAAGGTGACTAAACTTCACCTTCCAGCATATTTTATGATGGAATATATAATTCCGCTTTATGATAAATAATAAACTGTTTGTTTAAATATGTAGGAAAGGAATTTATTTAATCATTACTCAACAATAACTAGGTCTTAAAATCAGTCAAAGATCGCTGGCATTATTAATCTGTAGATCTAAATAGTGCTGAAATCTAGACACGGCGGAAGATCGAGGTGGGCAGGTAGGCATTCTCGGGTGACTTGGCTGTGGCATGATGCACTGGGCCCTGGGAGGCGAAGTTGAGCACTGGAGCGACACCACCGTTGTGAGACTGGCTGGAACCACCCAACTGATCGTATTGTCCCTGAATGGTGCGCTGAGCGTTGGCAGCATCCTCGGGAGTGCGGTACTTGACGAAGTGCACCTCGGGCTTGTTGTTGTTGTTGTTGCGGATGGCATTCAGTTTGTTGGCCAGATCACCGATGTCGGACTGTTTGTTCAGGACATAGATGGCGGTCTCCTGTTGGGCAGCCTGCTTGGCCAAAGCCAGAGCAGCGTTCTCCAGACCACGGTTCTCGGGTCCCTTGATGAAAATAACACGCAGACCCTTGTTCAAGGAGCTGGAAACCTTCTCCAAAGCTTGGGGCTCATCAAAGTCCTGTTCGTTGGCAGTGTAGGTGAAGAATTCCTTCTCTAATTCACCAGCTGGGGCAGGGGCATTGTAGGAGACGGGAGCGTCCAGAGCTCCACCTGACAGACCACCGAGGCTGCCCAGGCCGGAACCGCCACCGATGCTACCACCGCCAATCGAGCCCAATCCAGAGCCGCCTCCAAGTCCGCCCAGGGAGCCACCGCCAAGACCGCCCAGAGAGCCACCGCCAAGACCGCCCAGAGAGCCACCGCCAAGACCGCCCAGAGAGCCACCGCCAAGACCGCCCAGAGAGCCACCGCCCAGAGATCCACCGCCAAGTCCGCCTAGAGAGCCACCGCTAAGGCCACCACCGCTGATACCTCCAATGCTTCCACTTCCACTGCCAGGAGCGAACGACAATCCTGAGCCAGAGTGTCCGACGGGCTGGTAGTTGTAACCAAGTTTATCGGCGCAGGCAACTGCCACCAAGCACATAACCTGTAGACAAAAAAGGCAAAACAGCGGATGAGGTAATCCTTAGGGATAATTTCTTCAGATTTGGTACTCACAATAAATGCACGCATTTTGAATTCAACTGAAGTTCTTTAACTTTGACTGTTCGGTCGTATCTGTCTTTTGAACCACCAAGGGTCCACTATTTATACGAAAACCACGAAACTATGTCACTCGACCGAGCTGAGGTTCATGCGCAGACCAAGTCGCGGTGGTCTCTGCTTCTGCTGCTGCTGTTGTTTGTTGTTGTTGCTGCTGCGGCTGCGGCTGCTGCTGCTGCTGTTGCTGTTGCTTCTGCTGCCGTCGCTCTCAAAATTCGAGGCATTTTGCAGTAACTTCTTTTGCTGCTTTTGTCTATTGAGCGGATACTAAGCCCTGAAAGGCGAATCAATGCGCTAAAGACAACGCCAGCAATGCTATCAACGCGCATCTCCGATTTGTCGGCCCATTCTTTCAAATATCGCTGTTGGCATTATGCAAATGGAGCATAGCCCTTGCTCAAGAGCAAGTCGCATTGGCGAACCAACTAGGGGCAAGACTTGTGTCAGGCTCAGCAGTGGCAGCAAAACAAGTTGACGTTATTTTGCGATACGATGATAATTTTGATAATCGAAATTGTTTTCTTCATGCATATTTGAATGCAAAATGTTGTTGAGTAGGTGCCAATCGGTGTTGGTATCGATTTTGATTTGGCGGCGCATCAAAACAAGTTCGATGGTTATATTAAAAAATTGCAAATCGCTTTTCTGCGGCCAATGATTTCTAGTTTTGGGAAATCCCAATCGATTATAGTCGGTTGTTTGGCATGAAAGTCCAAGTTTGCTATGTTATTTGGTGAGCAACCCCTAAAGACTATCAGGAGTGAGTGTGTTAACGAAAACAATAGCCTCAATACCAATAAAATACCTGTAAGCGCCAATAGAAATCAATTTTCAAATATTTTGTCATTTTTTGCGCATCCATTTAGCCCTCACAGAGCTATCTTGTTGGCCCGTTGGCCTGTTAGGCAATTGTTTGGATAGAAGCCATAAACTTAACAAGCGTTGCGACCTTCAAGTTTTAAGCGTTTTTCACCTGAAGCTATGCGACGATAATAAACTGGCGCCAGGCGGCAACCATTTAATCTGATCACCGATTATCACGTTTTCATCATGCTTTATTGATATCATAAAAATGATTGTTTTTGACTCTAGATAAATAAATGCCAACAACATGCTTGACTTTGAATTCATTTGCATAATTCATTCGATTTAAAATTCCAAATATTCATATTTTCAATAGGCTTGCAAATCAATGGCGCCAAACTGATGCATATCATGACAAAATTAGCTATGAGTAAGAACAATTTGGATTGTTCTCCATAGATTAAAGGCAGCATTCAAGTCAAGTCTTGACAGTTTTACCTAATATTAATTGATTCTACAAATTCATTTTGAAACTTGACCATTTCCCTTTCCATTCATGATTTTCTGATAGTGTTTGTTTACCCAAACAAAGTTTGGCTTCGCATCAAATGTTTTCAATCAAGATTCATTGCCAACGACCGAACTTAAAACCAAAAATGATTTGTCTTCGTATTGATTATGGCTCCGCCCAGTTCCACGACCACTAAGCCATGTAGCTAGCTGCTAATGGGATGCTCGGAATTTGTGTTGTTCGGTTGTCTGTCTGCCTATCGCTGGAGGCAATGTCATATGCAAACTAAATAAATGCAAACATATTAAAATAAACCAGCTACAATTTCAAGGTCTCGGACGCCACACACAGCTCGTAAAAGAGGCAACATAAAAACCAACAAAAAAAAAAAAAAAAAACAAAAAACAAATAATAATAATAATATATAAAGCAGTGTTCACAAAATAGCAAAGGGCGCCACACGCACACCAACAATTGATAGAAGTGGTCGGACAACGTTGGCGCATCGATAAACAAACAAAATGCGGCCAGACCCGGGATCCAGTTGAGAGCAGTGTTTTATGTAAATTTGCCACAGGTCAATAGATCTATTTATTAAAATCTGTTATCTTATCTCCGACGCAGATATCGTAGAATCTTGCTGTAAGCACAACCACTTTAAAAGCAATATTTTTGCGAAGCATATTTGTGTCCTTTTAATATATGCAATCATCTGGCTACTCCAACATGGGCGGATCATTTTAAGTGGCTGGGTGCGAAAAAGTTGGACAACCCGCTTGCTATAAATTGAAGCATTATTTAAGTCTCTAAATGATCAAGTTTATCTGAAAAAATTGCAAATTTGTTTTAGTCAGTAGTGCCAGTTTAACGAGTTTGTTTAGTTCTTTCTTTGAATTTGCATAAATGTTTGTGCCGCCGATAGTTAAGGACATTTTTCGGGCCAAATATTTCCGCATACCACAGAACAAAATATTAAACAATATTAGCGTAGACATAAAAAAAATGCAAATTTATTTCATAATTATGGCAATTAATGCAAGCAAAAAAAAATAAAATAAAATAATAATCTTAAAACAAAACTGAAAAGAAAACGTTAAGCCCATAAAATACAACATAACAACTCGTCACCCGTGCAAAAAATAACATAAAATCAAATTATTGCCAATTTATTTATCTCACGTCAATTTATTTATCAATTTATTAAAACCGTCAAAGCGTTTTGTGTAAACAATCAAGTATCGCTGATTCGATGGTGCTCCTTTTTTTTATAAATTCCCATACGGATATTTATTTAATAATATTTAAAAAGTTCAGAATATGTAGTTTTTATGTCAACCAATTACTGCAATAGCCCTTGGCATATATACACAACTATAATATACCCTATTCGTAGAGCAGTAAATCTGTGTGTTGGGGGTACTAAACTGATATTTTATATGGCCCAGAAAACAAAGAAAACAAGGCCACAAAAAGTGCGCACATAAATTCGCAGATTATTGCAAGCGTCTGCGCACCCACAAGTAGGCAATAACTTATTTTGTGGTCTAAATAAGGACAAGTCTTTAGCTTAGTGGTAGCTGAGCATATCTCAGCATGTATAGTACAGCGCTTACAACATATATATATAGATATATATATATACAGACAGAGAGTGGCACAGCTGCAGCTGACACTAGTGCCCCGCTTTTTATTTTAATTGCAAACATGCCTACACATAATGCCCATGCATAATGTCCTCGTCGTCCTCTGTCGACGCAGCGGCTTTTTCAAACTTGTTCGCTGGTAAGGACAGTAGCTAAACAGCACTTTACGAGCCCTGACAGCAGCACCAACACCAGCAACAACAGCAACAACAACAACAACAACAACTGTCTAATGACAACAACAACATTGACAGCCAGCTAGCGACTTTTGCATGTGCAAATTGTCGTTTAATTTATTAAGCAGTGAACGCGACGGCTTTTAATATAACCATACAAAACACTAATTACATACACACACACACACTTATGTGAATGTACTGTAATTAGAAAATAAAGCACCCACTCACGCATACCGCCATATATAAACATATATATATACATATATAAAGTTCGTGGGATGTCAAATATTCAGCTCACAGTGAAAAATCCATATAGGCACTGTAAAAATCCAAAATAAAAGCAGAGGGCGACGCGTCGCTTGAGGTTTCTGCATTTGAACTTTGGCGTCTGGCTTAAAACAAGTTAACAAACTAAACAACATTTGGCTCGACTATCACCTGGTCTGTTGGCCTTTTCGTGCTGCGCACACCCGCTATGAATTTTATGGCCATATTGAACTTGAAGACACAGCCAGTTGATTTGCATTTCTAATGAATACAATATGTTAACTCAATTGCAATTCAATAGTCAACACACTCTTCGGCTCTGAAGGTGAATAGGTCGAACAAGGAGAACAGAGAGTGAGGAATATAGTAATGGACTAGAAGATACCCTGTACATAGCTGTAAAATAGAAAATACAGGTGGTTAAATTAAATGCAAATGCGAAACTCGTTTGAATCAGTTCGTAATAAAATTAATTAAATTAATATTTCCTTGAGCAAGGATTAATCAAAATATATTTGACTTAAGAAGTCTCCCTTCTGGCCGTAAGCAGAAATAAGTATATATATCATATAAATACATATATATTCAAACAAGCGACTGACCATTTCAATTCTTCCATCTCTGATAAAATTTTCCCAATTTATAGAATATTTTAAACCATTAATTAATAATATAATTTCCAGCAAAGTTCAGGTAGTCTGATTGCATTGTTTTGTGTGTGTGTGGTTCTCAGCTCTATTGCAGAATATTATTGTCCAATTTTAACTACTTGACAGCAGTTGTGCTAGTTACATAAGGAACACACGCTGTGTCAGCTCAATTGGAGAGGACACCAGCTGAGAGATTTCATTGTCTGTCTGCTGACTGTAATAGGTATTTTTAGAGTCCTCCCACCGACAATTGGGCAACTGCTTTGTTTAATGTTGTCGGTAGACAACTGTTCAGCTTGTTGTGCTTCAGCTCAAGTGAAAGCATAAGGTGCACGGTGCGTATTCTTGATGCGGGCATGCCTGCTACTCAAATGGCCGTATTGAGTATTCTCGCAGTTCTCGCTGCCACTCACTATTTGGCCCACTCAGTTGTTGTTTATGCGTCGTACATGACAATGAGACCAGGCATCATTCTCAGACGGAATATGGCGCGTATTGTCCGCCCTCGTCACGTCTTTGAGCACTGAGCGAGCAGACGGACATGTACGCTGGCCCAGACCCCAAAAGCAACTAAGGGGCATATTAAGTGCTGCCATCATGTAGTTATATCAAAAGTGACTTTGGCACGTGTAACGTCCTCCCGTCCTCCAGTCACCCGTCGGCCAGTCCACATCCCGAGCCAGCCATTTGATGAGCAGACTATTCTAGGTGTGCCAAAATGGAAAAACTAGCAAACGATGTAATAACAATTCGTGAAACGTTCCAAACGCTTTTGCTGTTGATGCTGCACTGTTGATCTTCACGCGGTTTAATCAATCAGCAAAACGTTGCACGTGCTTGTCTTTGACCAGGCCGGGCCACAAAACCGCACTCCATACTCCGACTATGCCTTGGTAATTTATGTGCCTGGTGTGTGGCAAATAAATGGAAATCGTAGCTAAGCCAGGGCTTACTATTGGAAAATTCATAAATTCTTTGCAAAGGTTATCATATTTTGATGACCCAAACCGTGTGAGCAGCAAATGCCAAATGCCAAATGCCAGATGCCATATGCTTCTTCATTTCCCGTTTATCCACCCACATTTTTTCGTGTTGTTCGTTTCTTGTTTTTTGCGTACGTGAGCAGGTGACAGACCTGTCAGACCCCACACCCCACCACGATGACAGTTATCTATGCATCCCAAGTATATTGCCTAAACTGGTGCTGAGTAAGGTTTTGATACTTTTTGCTCAATCAATAAGCTTCACATAGGGTCACAGTTGGCATCAAGGTATTTCAGCGTGCGTCACGTTTCAAATTTATTACGCAAAATATTCTTCAATTTAGCGCATCTTTCTTGTCTATAGTCGTAAACACCTCGCCGCGACAGCACCACATGCTGACATCACAATTCCGTTTAAGTGGAGGCTAAAAGGCAAGGTGAGAAAAAAACAACTTAAAAGTTCCTCAAAATGATGACTCTTTTATTGAGGCAAATACATTTTCAATGCTATAAATTTTTAAATTTGAATATTATACTATTAATAAAGATATTGTTGAGGTGTATTAAATAAATTGAAATATTACCTCAACGACCCCAAATCAAGTGGAAAGAAGAGGATCCGGATTAGCACTCTGGAATAAACTATTAGTACTACCGAAACCAAGCTGATTGCTTCATAACTTCAAATTTTTTAACTAATGTAACCAAATGCAAAACCTTTTATGAGCAAGCACGTGCACTTCTATTGTCTGATTGTGAGACAAATAAAGAATGGAGCATATCCTTCTGCTTTTATATGTATCTCTGTGTGTGTGTCTGTGTGTGTTTGGGTTGGTATCTGTCTGACTGTCAGACGAGCGCTTATCAATATTTGCACAGTTTCAGGGCTCGATTTTTTGGTAGTCTGCCTGAAAGGCAAATAAGAATTTCCAAAGTAATCAAAAACTCATTGTATCGCTGCTTCTCACTCTCACTTTCTCTTTCTCTATCTCTCTTCTCTTTTCCTTTATCACGTTTTACCAATCCCTTTCTCATCCTCCTTGTATTGCCGTTTCAGTCTGAGAGGCAAGCAACTATATTTTTATGGCCTTGCTTTGGTTATTGCAAATTGCAAAAGCAAAACGCCTTCGCACACATCGCCACTTAACTTGGCATTCAATTGCCGTTAAGCCTCCACCCCCAACCTCCCCCCCCCCCTCCACCACCACAACCAAAACATGCAATGGTAACAATAAGCATTCCAAACGCGTTTGCCACGCCTCGTAGAAGTTTTTTTTAAAGAAATTTTCTCTTCGTGGCAAGACCATTTTTATGTTTTTAGTGGGCGCAGCAGTATTGACACTTGTTACAAGTAGCCGCAATAGCATTTTGTTTTTGGTTTTTTGTTGATGTTTTTTGTTTTTGTTGTTTATATTTCTATAGTATTTTTTGTGTGTGTGTGCGCTGAAGCGCTTTTCTATTTATTTATATGGAAACTTTGGCTGGCAATTTGCAAGTACATAAAAGAAATTTATTTTATGCGGCGCTATTTTGTAAAGTATCCACTTAAACTTAAAGCGCAGCGGCACTCCCTCTTAGTCTCTCTCTCTCTCTCTATCTCTCTTTCTCTCTACATTTATATATATATATATAGTATTTCTCTGGCTGTACGTGACACTGGCAAGTTTAATAAGCAGTTTTAAAATGCGTTGCCTGCTTATGGGCGCCCAAACGCTCGGCTCGTAATGAAACATCCGCTTGTCAAACGCAAGATAAAGCCACCAAATTTATGGCTCCCTGTGAATATTGCAGCTGCGATTGTGCTCGTATTTGTGTCACTTAAATTTGATGTAGCTCCAAGTATTTGATAAGTGAAAGAGGCAGATTGGCAGACGGTAATGACTTTATTAATGGCATCTCAGGCTTATTGCGACTTACACACTGTGCAACAAAATTGCCGTCTAAGCAATTCAATTCAGCTTGCCGTGCTTGGCATGCAGAGTTTGCCACTTTGGTTTTTGCCCTTAAGCGCAAGGTAAATAAAAATTTATTGATCCAAGCAATTAGTGTTAATTGAGTAACGAAACAATAATATTTCGAGATGCGTTTGCGACATAAAAATAAAGCTAATGGCCGAACAATGACACCAAATTGTCCGCCTCCATGGTCGTGAGTATCTGGCATATGTATATATGTATCCCTGACTTTGTTGTTGCGCAATTAATGAGAAATCAGCAAGGGAATACAATAATAAAGAGCATCATTAAGTCTTGCAACGGTTCAATTTATCTTTAAATTGGAGAGAAACAAACGCTTCACTTAAAGCTAAGGCACAGAAAGAACTCCAACAGAAACTGTGCAAAATGGAAGTTGTCATAAGTTGCAGTAAATCAAAACTGTAGAACTGCAAGCTTGCCACATCTTGGGGCTTGTTGTGTGTCTCGTCTCGCCACAAACTCCACTTGTCGAGACTCGAGTTACAGTTACATTGATGTATTTTATGTGCGTGCCGGACTGGACAGAGACCAAGAACGGGTCTGGGTCTGGGGAGCTGCATGACAAACTGGAACGTGCAGAGAAATTGCAAGTACAAGAGGGCGTAATTTATATGCAGACATGGACAGCAGATTGAGAGACAAACTGGGCAGTGAACAGAAGTAGAACACTTCTAAAAAATCCCTCTATAGTCGATGTGGCAACTTCCTGTTTATAATGCAATACAAAACTTTGCGGATGCTCAATTTGAAAATACACAAAAACTTGCAAAAAAAAAAAATGAATTTTTATGTTATGCTAATATTTTTGTGCACGCAATGCGCAGACTGTTTTCCTGTTCCGCGTGCATATGCAAATTACTATTAATATTTCGAGCACTGCTGTTTTCCCAATGCTTTCACTTGTGTATAGAATTCAAGACTCGACCAAAAAACAATTAAAGTCTTTCGGAATTGCAGTTTGGCAACATTGTAAATTCCCCACAGAACCTTAACCGACAGCGACTGACTCATCTTCAACACCGAATTCTCGTCGTCAATTTGTAAGAGCAGTTTTATATATCGCAGTGCCGCACTACAACCGACAGATTGAGTTTTGATTCAGCCCTCAATCAAAAATGACGCACATCCGCCAAGAGTTGGATGTGTTATGCGAGTGTGTGTGGGTGTGCGTGTGTGTGTGTGAGCGTTCTGACTGAGCAGGCAAAAGAAAATAAAGAATCACTTGAACACATAAAATAAGCGTGTGTTGCAGATGTGTGTGTACCGATGTGTGTGCGGGCCCTTTAAAATGGTTTTCACAACCACTCACAAAAGGCCACGTTAAGATGCAGTCAAATAATACCGAACAATGTTGCTCTTAAGTGCGCAACAATGCTTATAAAATCCGCGAAAAGGTTTCGAGCAAAAAGGCAGTTTTAAATATATATAATCTGAAATATTTCATCATTGTTATTGCTGCAAATGAGAAGTCCTCATTCAGTTCGCCAAGCAGCATAAAACACTATTATTATTTTATATATACATAATTTAACGATTAGAATACGAGTAAATGCATTATTTGTGTTTTTTAGGCAAATAACAGCATTCTATAATTTATTTATTTACTTATTTATTATAAATTATTCGATTTAATGGCAGCTCGATTTTTAATTTTATAGCTACTTTTGATCAATTGTATAATTTATGTAAATTAAAGCAATTTGTATATTTTCTAGCCACCTCTAAAAGAAAAAGTATTTATAAATTGTTCTTTTTGTTGTTGCCAAGACGTTTGCTGCGCAGTTGTTGAGCGTATTTCCTGGACCAGTACCAGTTAAAATTGGTGAATGTGTTTTGTTGCACGTCAAGAGCAGCTGTATGCAATTAAAAATAATTAAAAGCCAGGTACTGGACACAGCTATGAAATATCTCATGGGCATGCCAAAATGCAGCAAACATGCCATTGAGTCGACGGCACATGCAGAATGTAACCGAGTAACGACCATGCCCACGACCACGACCACGCCCACGCTCACGCCCATGCTCTCATTCTCGTTCTCCAAACCACAGTCCTAACAATTCTGGGTAAGAATAACAAATGAATTTCATTTCCGGCAAATTTGTACTAAAGCAATCTTTTTGCTGGCCGCAAATGCCAGCGACGAAAACTATGAAAATTGCTTAACTTAAGTCCTCTGACAACTTACTTGCTGCCTCTCCCCTCTCCCATCTCCCCTCTCGCGTATCGCGTCGCGGCTGCCACAGTAAAAGCCGCAACTAATTACAACAAAATTGTCATTAGTTTCAACTTGTCGGCCGCACAACGAGCAAAGTTTTTGTTCATGTTTTGCCACTTAGTTGATGTAGGGTGTAACGGGGTATGGGGTACGGGCTTTAGTGTGGCACTGTGGCACTGTCACCCGCGCCATTGCAATTTTTTGCGCGTTTCCGTTTCCGCTGCCGATGCGCAACCGTTTGGAACACTGCCAGCCAGCGCAACATACACTTGACTTTTATGGAATGGACGCCGCAAGGAACGTGAGCAAATCGGATACATTTATAGAGTCATGCAGCCGGTATCCGGCAATTGAATGCCCGCCGCTGTCTCACTGGCAACTGGCAACAGTTGGCATTGACCATATTAGCGCGATTGGGGAGGAAAGGCAATGGCTCGTTGACAAATGAATTATGTTTTTCATGAAGGTGCAACAAGTTATGAATTGGTTGTTCTCTTACCACTTATCACTTGACCTTCAAACACCAATAAATTGTAATTCACTTATTCGAAACGTGATTACTTAATGTGAATGAGCAAATGCAAATATTTGTGTACTTTATATATATCCGATTAAATAATAATCATATTTGATTTAACTTAATAAATACTTTGAGTCCGATTTTCATTTCCTTCACTGCATTAATGCTTAAATATGTATATATGTAGATGGAATTATTCTGCTATTAAAAAATGTAGTTTATTAACTTTGTTTCAAAGCTTTCGAAACAAAAGCTAATGCACTTATTTCCTTATTTCCTAATCTGGAGTTTATTTCATTCACTTGAATATTTTAGAGGACAACGCTCACTCAATCAAAATGATTTATTTTGACGAAAAAAATTGCAGTTGCTGGCGGAAGGTCTGCGTTTATCTGCAGCAAGTCCTCACAGCAGCAAGTCCTGACTCATATACGAGAACTTCGAGGAGCAAGTGGGCGCTGAGGTTGCAACTGGAGTCATGTAAAATCAAGCAAAAAGTTTAGATGTTGAATAATGGAAGTGGCGACTACTTCTTGGAGGGCATAAGGACTGTCTTTGGGTTGCGTAGGCGCCGCCAGTTGCCAACTTTTTCCATCTTTGCTGTGGCGCCTCTGTGAGATTAGACGCACTGAGCACAATCCATCATTACAAACAACGAACTGAGGGAAGGCGGCGGGCGGATGCAGCTGGCAAGGACCCGTCAGCATGTAGCATCACCAGATGCATTCTTTGACAGAGCTCGATCCACTTTAAGACAAGCACAGCGACAATATTTTTCAATTTTCCTCACGAATCGAGCGTTGATAACAAAATAATGCTGGTTGCAGTTAAGTTGTTTCTGGAACTCAGCTGGTGAGATGAAAGCCAAAAAACGACAACTCAACTATTCCTGGCCACCACAGAGATATTTGTTCAGTTCGTTTAGATTGTTTGAATATCACAATACTCATACAATATGGGTTTCAAGCTGCATAGATGAATTCTTAGTTGATGAGTCAGGGGTAGGGCACTGAAGACAATTTAAAACTTTCTAAAGCAAACACACAAATTTCTCTTTTGCTTTGTAAATAACTAAATCTATAAATTCGCATTCTGTTCATCCAGTCTTTATTCTGTAAATTGAGCACTATAAAAAAAACATTTTACCTTTTAAATTTTAAATTTCAGTGCAACACGAATGGCAGAGCTATTGATTTTCCAGTTAATCTTTTACTGAAAAGCAAATTTAATTAGTTTCAGGTAATTTTTAAAATGTTAAAGTCATAATAAGTTGCGGCAAATGACAGCTGAAATTAATTTATAATATTGTTCAGCCACTTTCGAAAGTGGATTTAAAAATTGAAAATAATTATTTAACAAAATGAAAGTATCACATTACGTATAAAATGAGTTAAGATGCAGAACTCACGCCCTACATAAATAATGCAGATTAAACTGCAAGAGTGCAAAAAGCAAATACTGCCAGTAAAATAACCACATGTTCGTCAACAGCCCCTGGCTTCGGCCACGTCCTGCTGTTGTCCTTGTTCCTTTTGTTGTCAATATTGTTGTTGATGTCGCTGTCGCTGTTGCTGCAGCGAGAACGCTGCGTAAATTAATGAGCGCGCGTCACTCAATCTGCCACATGCGGCAAGGCACAAACGAGGCGTAACAGCAAGTGGCACTGGCAGATCATCGCTGAACTCTGCTTTGCTCAGCTCTGCTTGGCGCTGCATTACGTCCTTATTTAAATCTGTGGTCAACGATAATCACAAACCAAATATATGCAAATTGAACCCGCAGCGCTCTTGGTTTCTCTCTTCTTACCAACCAATTTAATTCCATTTTTTTTCCCCTTTGTGATGAAGTGCCTGTATGTAATCTTTGTGTTGGTTAATTCATTTGTACATATACATTCAGTCTGTGTGTGTGCGTGTGTGCTGGCGTGCAAATTAATTAACTGAAGTTGTGCTCGTCAGGAATGGAATTGCATGAATTTAATATGACTTAATTGAAAGATATTCATTATTTGTTGTAACTTAAAATCATTTAAATACATGATACGATTTGAAGAAGTCTTCATTAGGTAATAAATAATTTCCAATGTTACGACTTGTTATGAAAGCAAATTGCCTTCATTTAAATTTTTTTATCACACATTTTTCTTGTTTCCATTTACTAAATTAGTCGAAGGTATTTTTATATTCAGTTTAGGTTTTCGTAAAAGCTTACGTAAACAGCTATGAACAGGACTTAAGCAAAATTATAAATTACCCTTAATGTAAGCACAACGAATAATTATCTCAAGTAAAAATTTGACTATGTTCTTTAGCAAGAGTTTTTATTAATGCCGAACAACTTCTGCTTTTGCCAAAGAGAAGAGTTCAAAAACTATGTTAAACAACTGCACAAACATAGATAAAACTGAGAGTTGCCTTTGGCCAAATGCTGCACCACGTCTCACGATTTCAACTTGGATCTTTTTTGGATATGTTGGTCTTCTTTCTGTTCGACTGCACTTAAAGCACCGAAGTTCGTTAATGCGAATACGTGAGAGTTGTTCAAAGTCCCACACACTAACGAGGGCAGCACCTGCTCGGACTTCCGTTGGTCTAATCGACCTCTTTGTGTCAGAGAACTGAAATAACATCTATGCTAAGTTCCATTTCAAATGTTGTTATTCAAATAACGAGCAAATAGGCCGCCAGCTTCAACTCCCAGCTCATTGTGGATGTGCCAACTTCGAAATGACAGAAAGTACATCTTATATAACTCGACTCGGGTTCGCTTGCTCCGATTGTAGCAAAATCCGTCGAACATATAGCTGGCTCAGCATTAATAAATTCAGCACGTACTGAGCCCTCCACATAAATCTGTTTCGAGCATAGCCGTATCCTTGAAAATTGCAATTGGAGACCAGTAGCTGTGGTAGCTCCGCGAAGTCAAGTCAAGTTAGGCAGCAAAGGAAAGTCGAATGTCAAAAAAAAAAGCTTTAAAAGCAGCCTTCCAGGCATTGAAACAAAAAAGAAAACCAAAGCCGTACATGGACTTCCAGGTTAGGATACTAAGAGCCACCAGGGGGGATGAGTACAATAACGACGAGCACTAGGACGAGGACAACGTCGACGACAAGTACTGCCCTGGGGACGTGAGCCATACAGAAGGAAGCGGCAGCTAATAAAGGCGGCTGCCTTTTTGGATAAGCCAAACGGATAAAACTAGCCTTTTTAGGGGCAATGTGTTTTGTCCCACCAGCTGCAACAGTTTCCGTAGTTTTCCAACGCATGCGCATCGGTTGCTCCAAACAGCAACAGGCTGAACAGGCACCAACAGCAACAATAACAATGGCAACACTACAGGCACATCACGGAGCGGCTTTCACTGGAGCCAGGAGGCGCAATCTAAATTGCAGGACGAGCATTGCATTTTTATGCTCTGCCAGTGCTGTCAAACTGCCTCCTCATTGTCCTTGTACCCATGTAACCCATTTTTATGGAGCTCTCTGTCCATATATTATTATGCAAGTGCAATTTGCGGATGAATATCTCCATCGGAGCGAAATATTTATGTGTATATAAGCACAAAATAAAACACACAATTATATATATATTTATATAAATATATATTTATTTGTATATAAATTTGTATATAAGCAGAAAATGGGACAAGGCTTTCCAACAGCAATAATGGGTACAGGCAAAATCGGGATTTACAATATCCCTTGACTTAACTTATGAATTTTAAATGAATTGTAGGAATAAACAAGGAAGAAAGTTGCATTCCGGCGTAACCGACTGCGAAATACTTTTAGCAAAGAACTGGGTGGGTTTATCAAAGAATAACTGTACAAGTTTGACATTCAAATTGCGGGAGATATAAGCTAGAATTCATCCTTCAAAGTTTGTTTATTGTTGCTGTTAAATTTGGGGGATAAGACTTATCGATTTTCAGGGGAGCACAATACAAATTTGTTATTGGTTCTTAAAGACGACTTTAACTCAAACCGAATCTTTGAAGGACATCACCACCAACATAATTTGACTATCAATATAATATGTATTTATCAAATGCAGTTCTAATTCTTAAATGAATGGAATGAACAAAATGTTTAGTTAAAAGTGCTAATTTAAATGCTGCAATTCAGCAATAGTTTTTTTTTATCTAAAACCTGGAGGTGTTAAAGGTAAAGGTAAAGCAGATAAAATAGTCAATTAATGCTGAATCTAACCAGTTAATAGTTTTGAGCCAAGTTAGACTAGACCATAATATGGCGAATTATGCAGTCGCACAGACGTCTGGGCATCTTGGTAAGAAGGTGTCTCTTCTGGGTGTCTCCGATGCTGTTCTGCTGCCAGCGAGTGATGTGTCAGCTGCTGCGCTTATTTAAAATTTATGAAAACGCATCAGGTGCACAGCACGTTCCATTATTTGCTAGATAACTCAGCAACTGGCGCTGGCAAACAGGACGACGAGCGCCCAAGGACTAAACCAGCACGGGACACCTGCGTGCACGCATCCCTATATGTAGGTGAGTGTGTGTGAGCTAGTTTGTGTGTGTGTGGACTGGACATTTTTCATTTTTCTATCACCGACGAAGAACAGCAGAATTTATGTGTGTTATGTGAACATTTTCAAACAGCAAGTGCTGAATTTCGTATGACAAACACACATCCCCTGCTTTTTTTTCTATGTGAGTATATGTGTGTGTGTGTGTGAATGTATGTGTGTGTAGGGTAACTTATGTGTTTGCTTGTGTATGTACATTTTGTGTTTAACCAAGCATAATACTATTAAATTTGACAAGGGACGACAATTGTTTGGAGTTTTTGGCGCAGACAAACCATGTAATGAGTAATGCTCCACGCCCTGACCAGCAATGATGTTGTCGGATCAGTGATGTGTATGAGAATGTGACAAACTGCTGTTGTTCTCAACCCACAGTGGAATGCATAAAATCAACAACCAATACAGATACAGTAACCATAACAACATTGGATTACAGTCACAAAAATGAGATTTAGATTAATGCCAGCACATTTTTGGCATTTGGTATTTGGTAGCAGTAGATGCGACATATTCTCATTGCCATTGCCATTGCCAAAATGCCCGCAGCATTTCTCATGCGAGGCGCCTGCAGTTGAAGTGTTGCACAAATGCAAATGCACGGGGCATGCACGGGGCTCGAGGCGGGAGTGACGCATTCATTTGTCTTGCTCAGCTCGCAGTACGCACTGGACCTGCCAAGAGCAGAACAGTGTTTGCACTTGGCATCGCCGTCCGCACATGTAGCAGGACTTGCGTCAGCAGCAGCAACAACAACAACAACAACAACAACAACGACAACTACACTAGAGGCGTCTGACGACTGTATTTGTTGCAATGTAATTCAATTGGTTGGCATTAAATATTTAGAATACTGACGCAGGTATATATTCAGAAAATACCTAAAAAGTACGTGTGCAGAACGAATCCTCTCAGCTTGTGCTCACTTTAAATCGAATTATGCACATTGCACATACGCAACGTAAGCCCGAAGCAATGTTCAACGCTCAACGCTCGGTGCTACCGGTGTCGAGAGCTTCCGCTTGAAACTTGCTTACTCCGGCAGCCAGAGCGGAGTTGATGTGAATGCTGTGCTGTGCTGTGTTGCGTACATTCTAACGATTTTTACATTAGCAGCCACATCTCCAGCCACGCCCAGTTGCCTGTCAACCGTCTATCTTTTTGACTACGTCAGCAGAAGACGCGACATTTCCGACGCTGTTTGGTTGCACGTTCGCTAAAATGGGAACATCTTCCGTTATAGCATTTAACTTGATGCCTCGTCCTCGTTCTGCCTGTGGCGACATCACAAGTTCCACACATATTCAATTGATTGCTTTTGTTTAATGGCTACCTTCAATATTCCTTCCGTCCTTGCAAATCATAAAATAACATTTTGAAGCACCACCAAAGACCACATGAAACGTCTGAATAATTCCCTTTGCTGCTGGTTTGGTAATCGGCTTTGCTGTTACTTTTAGTTTTACTACTTTGTTATGTGCATATGTAATAATAATAAAAAAAAACTTTGATGTATTCTTGAAGACACTCCTACACGGCTACGAAATCGCAGATTTTTGAGGAAAATATTTATATGAATCTATAAGATTTTTAAGCGGATTCCAATGCGCTTTTGGCCACTCACCAGGTAACTAACTATATCAGAGCCTGGTGGCACTGGTGACACGAGCTGCACTTTTCAGTCCAGTGTATAATCCACCAGTTTAAAAGCTTTGTAAAAAATAACATTTCGCTTTGTTTATCCCGCAATGTTATAAATAGCGAAGCTATTTTGCCATGTGGCACAATTTTAGTAGCATTCTGTGTGGGAGCAAAAAGTAATCATTATAGCTATAAATATCAGCCTGGAATATAAATGTCATAGTAAAAAGATTGATTTCAAAATAAAAAATGAATTGAATTGTTTTATTACTTTGCAGCAAAGTTTCTTTTCGTTTTTCAGTTTATAAAAAGTTTGTTTTCTTTCTTATACACTACATACATATCATAATTTTAAGGGTAAATATTAAATCTTTTTTTTTATTTGTTGCTTGTATTGGGTTTTTTACAATTACAATTTAATTTATGCATTTAGAGGATGACTACCTTGTATATTGTTGTTGTTGTGCTCCGTGTACAATAACTACAAATTAGCAGCAACTATAATAATACAACACCATAAATACATACATCGAATATTATAATTAAACTTTTCCACAAGTTTTTCTTGCTGGTTTTTAGTGTTGTGTCGCTTAGAGCTAAGGCTAAAGATTAGGCCCAACTCAAGGTGGGCGCTCGGAATGCTCAGGGTTCTTACTTTTTGCAAGAGTAGGGAAATCATCGAAAATACTTTTGACCGGCTCTTGGGCGTTTTTATTTGTTTATTTCTTTATTTTGCTAAAACAAAAAACGCAAAATTAAAGTTTTGTATGTCAAATAAAAATGGGAAATGCAAATGAGATTTAAATGCAAAACAAAATGAAATTATTTAAGTAAATTAAATAAGATTTTTGTCTATCGCAATTATGTTATTTAGTTCCAGGGGAAGTTTTAATTGACATTTGTTGTTGATGGATTAAATGTTGTTAAAAGCTCGCAGGGTTTTTTTTTTTATTAATGTTTTAATTAGGGATTCGTGTTTTTTGTTGTTGTTGCTCTTGCTTTTTGTCTGCACACGTTATTTGATTAGTAACAAATGTGTTTTTAAATGCAACGACACGTTGTTTGCACAATTAATTAAAATTATATACATATACGTATTATATATATATATATATATATGGTACATACATATGTATGTGGGCATATATATAAAACGAACATACATTATGTAGAACGGCACATTGTTAAATGCTCCTTAATGCGCTGATATGTGACTATATCTATGTGAGTGGGGGGTGGGGAGGACGGGTTGGGTGGTGAGGGGCTCGTGAGATTATTTGTATGCTTGTTGGTAGTTTGCTTCCATACAGACCATGTGTGGTTTGGGCCTATTTCTTCTTGCCCTTTCGCTTGTTTTTGCTGCGGCTGTTGTTGTTGTTGTTGTTGTTGCGACTGGTTTGCTGGTGGCTTGTCTCGAGCCTTGGTATGCCACTGGTGACAATGTTGGAGACAGTGCGCGTTGTGGTCACCACACTGGTGCTGGGCTCGCCAGCCGCTGCCAGCGCTGCTGTTGCCGGCGATGCTTCAGTGGTTGTGGTGGTGGTTGTGATAGTTTCGCCCTGCTGCTGATCGAAGATCTGACGCTGTGACTCGCCGGCGCTGAGCAGACGATTGAATGCCACCTCGCCAGATTCACCCGAGCTCGACGTGCGTCCAATTTTCTTTTGTTTCTTTACCACCTCGGTGACAGTGACAACGGCAGCACTGTCACTGGACGCGGGGAGAGTGTAGGTGCGCTGCGTTTCCACTACTGAACCGGTGCCATCGGCGCTGAGCAAATCCTCGACAGATTTGCGCAGCTGTTTTGAGATCTCTGCCAGGGCACGCTGCTCGGCCTGTAGCTGGGCAAGTGTGTCGCCACATGGTGATGTGCTCTGTGCTTGCTCCTCCTTCTCCTTCTCCTCCTCCACATTTACTTCCTGATCCTTTTCCTGTGCCTGTTCCGCCTGCTTCATGGTGTTGTAGGTCTGTGACTTTTGCAGCTTGCTGCCCGTCGCCCCCGTGTTGAGATTCTCGATTACCTGCGCGCCCTGCACGTATGCAATATTTAATTGCTCCACGGCATCCTCCTCATCGGAGTCATCGCTATCATCATCTGAAGAATCGCTACTCTCGTCTTCCTCGTCGTCGTCGTCCTCCTCCTCATCGTCATCATCGTTTGCGGCCAATTGGCTGGCTAGTTTACCCATAATGGTATTGCGATTGCTGTCTCTTATCAGCGCCTCCAGAAGCTGCTGATTGCCATTCTTGGCATCGTCCTGCGCCTTAGTTCTACCTGTAGGTACCGCTGTAAGGCCAAAGTCAACAACATCCTCGATGGCATCGACATAGGCGCTCTCATCGTCATCGCGTGCGTCTACATATACATTGTTCGCCTCATCATCATCGTCGTCGTCATCGTCATCCTTGTCACTGTTCTCCTCGAGGCTCTTTTGCAAATTCAATTTAACGCGTTTATTCTCTAGCAGCTCCTCAAGCACATTCTTCATTTTCGCATTTAATGACAGCTCCGACTTGCCAGCGCCTCCGCCATCGCCTCCGCCATCGCCTCCGCCATCGCCTCCGCCATCGCCTCCGCCATCGCCTCCAGTGAGCAGCACAAAAGTTTCGCTGCGCAGCAGCGAGGTCGCGCCTTCCTCCATGTCGAAGGGCGTGCCACTCACTTGTATTGTGCGCGCAGTGCCGTCGCCACCAATAATGGGATTCAGCACCTCGACAATGGTCGTCTCCTTGGCCAGCGTCTGGTGCATTGTAAGTGGCTTTGCTTTAATGCGTACCTTGCCCGACGCAGCGCTCTCAATGGAAGATGGGCCATAGGCATCTGCATCTTGACGCAGAAACAGTTTGTCGCTGTTTGCCTGCACCGTTACAATGGAGGCAGTGTCCTCCTCCTCGTCATCATCGTCGTAATCATCATCGTCCTCGTCATCGTCGTCGTAGTCATCGTTGTCGAAATCATCATCCGCCTGCAGCTCCAGCGGTGGCTGTGTATCATCAAGTGTTCCTTCGTCCGCCTCAGGCACTTGCAGCTCTAACGATATGATGCGCTCCTTACAGGTCTCCACCTAGGTTAATTGGAATGCAATATGTTGTGCATTTGATTTGATGCCACACACTAACTACTAATCAAGGCAACAATAAACAACACCAAGCATAGACACCAAAACCAAAAGCATGCCAGTAATCGATATATTTGAATATATTCAAAGTGGGAGCAAAACAAATATTAAATTGAAATGTTGATTTTGTTGGGTGTGTTTGAAATTATGAGAAATAAACTAAAGTGACAGTTTGATGGAATAAAAGTGCAAAAATGAAAATGGAAACAATAAATATATGTTTATTTTTTGATTAAGCTTTGTTTTTATATTACGCTGATTAGTTGAAAAATTATTAAAAGTACGACTCCGCACGCTAACTGATAGTTTATTCGATCTATGAAAAACTTTAAAGCGGACTTCTACAATACTGAATTTTAAACTAAAAAGTTCTTGAACATATTTCAGAAAAAAAAACGAATTGATAAAAATTGTGCAATGTAATGGAAATATGATAGATGCGAAACTGGTCCTAGAAAAATATTAGGCATGAATCTTAAGCAGCAGCTGCTGACAAACTTCTGACTAGGAGGAGGACGAGGACGAGTGCTGAGAAGATTGCCTGCATGTGCGTTTGCTCGATGACAATATAAAAGGATTCCATTTTAGAAATACGAATAGGAGAGCCAGCCGAGGCATGCCGCTGACAGGCAGAGTGCACCCTGAGCTAACTGGGGAAACGTATTCACGCGTCCCGCTGTGCATTCAGGTCAGCTTTGGGATGTGGCAAAGTGGCACGAAGGAAGGCGGCAGAAACTTGAATGCCGTTGACATTCCAGCCTGTTTTCGTTTCGTTTGTAGCGTCTCCTTCCGTTGTGCAAATTGAAAAGTTAGAATAGACCAGGAGCGACAGAAGCAGTTCTTAAAACTCTGAATTGTGGCTGAAAAAATAGAAGCGACCATAAAAAATATTTTGCGGCGTGTTTGGATTTTATTTTGTTTGGAATCATTAAAACGACGCTGCGGCAAAACGATACAAAACTTTTGCGTTAATTTTAATGGAGTTGGCCATAAAATGCAGAGCGACATTATAATACGTTTGCATACTTAAACTGAATCAAGAATCAGACCCCAAAATGCGTAAAAGTGACGGTCGACGTCGGTTTATGGACACGTGACGACAACAAACCCTAACAAAAAAAAAAAAAACACACACAATGAAACTCTTTGAAGGTTATGCCCTGAAAACAGATACAACCCAGATACAACGTGGGGGCAATGGGAAGTGTGGTCTTAAAAACCGCGGCACTTAAAGGACAACAATAACCAAGCTCAAGTATGAAGTACCTTTTTGGCGTAGGTAGCTTATTGTCCTTTTTTATGCGCTGCACTTCAGCCCAAGCTACAGCTTCAGATTCTGCTTCAGTTTTAGATGGGTCTTGAAATGTCAAAAAAAAAAAAAAATAGAAAAAGAAGAAGAAGAATAAGAAACTGTGCAGCTGAAAGCTGCAAAACTGAGCAGAGGTTAAAATTTGTTTGGTAAACATTTTGTGGTGCGGCACTTACAAGTTGTGTGGATACTTTTTTGTGGGGCAGCAAGTTTTGACGCCGTCTGCAGACAGTTAAAATGATGAGCTCTATAAAAATAATTAGGTCTGTGTGTCTGCTGTGAATCGGAATGAAATGTTTGCTATTTACAATGACAAAGGGTACAAGTACGAGTGACATTTGAGAGTGCTCCCAGTTGTGCAGTGCATTAAGTGTGTTTTTAGGATGTGCAAAATACGTGAATGTACTACAAAAATTCGACAGCGAAACGAGAGCACAAAAAGCCAACGCTTACGAGTAAAAAAAAATACACAACAGAAGCGGCTTTCAACCAAAAATACATACATACATACATTAATGTGTATGTGTGTGTGTGTGTATATATATAAAACGCTTTTGCATTGCAACGAAACTCAATTTGGTGCCAATTAGATTAATATACGGATATGTATGGATATATGTAGTATAATACAATTATTTTCAGTTTGTTCAGCTAACCTCCGTCTCGATGATTTTCTCAATGTACTCGACTGTGCGCAATTGAGGTTGCCCCGTTATGGGGCAGGGCACCTCCTCAGTGCGACGCACGATTTTCTCATCGAGTATTTTCTCACGTTCGCGTACGATGACCGGACCATCGCTTGATTTAATGGCAATTTTTGGAAATACTATTTTCGGCTGCATTACAAAGAGAAAATATTTTGGAAAATATGGATTTTTTTTGGTATTTAGCGAAAGCGATTTAAAAATTGTTTTTAATAATTTGTTTTGTTGAGCTTTCGTTTCCTCATTGCAAAAAATTCCTATGAAAATTAAACACATATTTGCTAGCTATTTTTTTTGGGTCTTAGTAACATTTGAGCAGAAACAGAAACATTTTGAAATGTATTTATTTTTTTTAGTTAATTTTAGTATTATGTTGCGGTTAGTAAAGCGAACCATGTAGCTATTTTGGGTTTGGATTCTATAGCTGGTTAGGAGATGCTCAGCCAAGTTCCTTGAGGCATAACAAGCATGTTAATTATCCTGTTTGTTGAAAATGGGATTTGGTTTTTTCTTCTTTTTTTTGAGGAGTTTTGCTTTTTGGTTAGTGTGAAGAAATGCGGCTGACGTAATTGCTAGGAACTTACCTCGCTGGCCTTAGACTCATGGGTGATAAAGTCGTCGGTCATCTTATGCATATTCTTGATCACATCCTGCGCCTCGACGGCGCCCTGCTCCAACGAGCGCAAGCGTGCGGCACGCCACGAGGCACGCTTCTCGGCACTGCGAGGGGTTAAAATTAATACATTATTAGAGATCAGTGGGCAAAATGGGATTTGTTTTCTAAGAGAGAGCTGCAACAGAGTAGAACTAATCTTGTGCTTAGAGCAAATGGAAAATTACAAGAAAAATGTATGTATCCATTGGATAGACCACATTATTTACTTATATACAGAAAGTGACTAAAGCAGACACCGCAAAAAAACTAAAACAATATTAAAGTTAAGATTAAAGAAAGAATTTAAAGTATTTTCCTCAACAAAAAAAAAACATATACAAATTAAAAGAAAATAACACTGAAACGGATAGTTGCCTTACATTTGTGATTGTGTTTGTGCTCGTTTGTTGTGTCTGTGTATGTGTGTGTGTTTGTGTGGGTGTGTGTGTGTGGGTGTGCCCGTGATTTGGTGCACAATGTGTTTGCCGTCAAACCTTAATGGCAAACGGATACTTAAACTAAATGGCTACGCCTACGAGCTGTTGATTTCCTATGACATTTGACCTGTGACCTTCGCATCGACTTCGGCTTTTAGACTCGGTCAACTCGTTGACCGCCACGCGTAAGACTTACTTCATCATGACACGGCTTTTGCCTGCCTTTGCAGGCGACGTGGGCGTAGTTGGTGAGGGGCCGTGATTTGGCGCCACCTGCTGCTCCTTCTCCAGCTGTAGGAGGTACTCCTCCGGGCTGACGCCTGCCTGGTGAGCAGCTGCTGCTAGGGCGCGGCGCTCAGCCTTCAATGTGCGCACGGGTATGCGGCTCCCGGAGCCGGCGGTGGGCGCTGAACCATGCTGCTCCTCTTCGGGTATGGTTAGCTCCTCGGGCTGAGATTGGGGCTGGGACTGCTGTTGTTGGTGCTGCCAAAGGCGTTGCTGCAGCGCAGGCGGCATCACAACTTTGACCTTTGGCTTCGGCAGCAACGAGGGCTTGGGCGTATCACTGGCAGGCATTGTTGTGGGCGTGGCCTTGACATGAGGCTGCTGCGGCTGCTGCTGTTTGAGCTGCGTTGGTATTTTGCTGGGCGCGTGCGTTGTTTCAGCCGGACTTGGTGCGGTTCTGTCATTTTTTGGTGTTTTTTTTTTGTGGATTCGTAATTTTTTTGGGTGTTTCAATTGTGCAAAGTAAAACACATATAAATATACAGATATATTGTATTGTACATGAATATATTTTACTCAAAAGAAACAAGAATGGCGATGGACCAAACAAACATGTGAATGTTAAATGCGGTTAGCACATGATATGAGCTGATATGGTTACAGGGCAAACTGGTGAACAATCACGTTAATTCATTTTAGTCACATGTGTACGTGCCGGCAGCTGCATGCAACACAATTTGCCATTTGCCATAGTCAAATTTGTTGTAATTAAAAACTAAGAAACACATTGCAAACTTTTGCTCTCATCCAAATCCCCATCACTGACAAAAATCACTTTTTGAACAACTTTGCCAACAAGTGCAATAACATGGCATCTGGAGATTAGCGTGTTAAGGCAGACAACCCAAGTACGGATGCACAGCAAGAAGCGGAGAACAGAGTCGGAGTCGGAGTTGGAGTTGGAGGCGGAGTCGTTGCCGGAGCAAGTGCTCGTGTCAAGCCAAGGCCAGACATATAATACTAAGGCAAGTTGCAAGTCGGCAAAGTCGTAAAACTTGCGCTCCACAGACAAGCACAAGCCAAAGTGTATATGTATATCAGATATATAATAAACGCATGTATGAAAAATTAATTTAAAAACTGAGTGCACTTAAAGTATTTCATCTGCCAGAGTTTCTTCTTCCTTTGCCCCAAGCACTGCTGCTCTGCAGCCATCTCGGCGTCTGCCGCTGACGAGCACTTTGTGGCCTGGTTTTAGGCATGTTGCATGGTGCGGAGTGCACTGCAAGTGGCTTTTGTCTTAAATAAATTGCTACACACTTTCGGTTCAAGTTTAATTCGAAATTATTGCGGCTGAATCGGTGGGGGCAGCGGCAACAATTTCTGCTTGAGTGATTTATGTAGACCAATTTACACGCCACCATCGGCGACGGCGTCTAGGCACCTCTGCCAGCCAACCTACAAGTAAGCAGCTGTCAGGGCCAAGAAGCGCATCTAACCAGCCAGCTACAGTGTTGGCCAAGTGCGGCCCCGCGCTTGACATGGCCAAATGGCGCTTTCTTTTTCCCCACTGTCCCACTGCCACCTGCCACAATCCCACTTTCCGTTTTTATTTTTTTCTTTCTTTTGCTTGCATTTTAGCTGTGGCATCCGCTCTGCTTGTTTTATTCATTTGCTTGTCCTTTCGACTTTTAAATGAACTTTGCACAAGGCGCCTGAGCGACCCGTCTTTATAGTATTTAAGCGCATTCAACTTTTGCAATTGACAGATTTATGGCCTTCTCGAACTTTTCGCTCCAGCTTATTGTGTGAGTTATATAATATTTGTGAAATGAACTTAGTATAAAATTACAAGTAACCATAACCAAAGAGATAATTGTTGGTAAGTAAAGACCGTCACTGTAACCAGGTATTTAGAATTGTATTACAAACTGCACTAAATTCAAATGGATTTATTTTATTTTTCATTTATTTATGAGGTTGTAACAAAAAATACATAGAAATATGGCACATGTTAATCAGAAAATGTGTTGGCAATTTTGTGAGCATAAATAGTTCTTGATGTTTAGTTCGTGTTGATGCGGATGATGATGATGCATGTGTTACGTATACTTAATAGCATATATTGTATACGCTATGTAGGTGTGTAATTATAGTAATACATATTATATTATTCATTTTGTTTTATACAAATACATTCATACAAATATCTATAAAATATATATAAAAATATTTAACGCTGGCAACAACAACGCATTTATTATTTTCATAAACTTAACGTGAATGCGTTTAGCAGGAATATCTTTCATAGATAAGTCAATGGAATTGTGAATATTACTTGAGTATCAAGTTCAAGCTTTTAACCCCTCAATTTTTGTAATCCATTTAACAATTTCATTAGCTTAATAGAACCTTGCAAAGTTGAAAACTTACGATAATATAAATATGGAAAAAAAAAGAAAATTGACTGATCACACAGCTGAATAATGGAATTGAAAATATATAACTTTATAGTTGGAGTTACGCATACAACTAGGCACTATACTTAACTTTATCGCTTCACCTCTCTTTTCCCCACTTTCCCTATTGTTTTGTTTCTCTACTGTTAAACGCGCTTAGAGAATTATAATTAGTCTGCTTGTCCTGCTCTAAAAATCATTATTTTCTACGTTCTTCTTGTTCTTTTTTCAATTAATAATATAAAATTCCTGCGTAGTATTTTATATATATATATATACGCTAATAACATGCCCCAGGCACTAAGTTCAAGTGTGTGTGTGTGTGTGTATGTGTGTGAGTATTTCAAAAATGCTGCAGGCGTGTGAGGGCGGAAAATGTGTGTAAAAGAATTTCAAGTGCTGGTAAAGTATTCAACGCAAAGGTGCATTTTTTTTTGTACCAATGGGGAATTAGACGATTTAAAAAGAGAATTAACAGGTCTTATAAAATGAAAAACGCCAACATTAACACTATAATTATCAAGTGGGCGTGTGCTACCTGCTACGGTTTGCTACGGTATATTATAGTTGTTGATTTATGTAGTCTTTAAAATTGTAAGGATGTAAAGTTTGTATAAAAAGTTGCTGCACATACAAATTTGTGTTTATAATTATATATATTATAGAGTTAGTTAGTTGCTTGTTTTATGTATTGGTAACTTATAGTCAAATTCTCTTGCTTATAAATTTCTTATACATATGCTATGTATTATCTTGTTAGTTAGATATCGGAACTTAGTTAATAAACGTGTCACATTCTCATTACTGTGAATTTATTGTTTTGAGTAGAACTTAGTTTAATTTTAGCTTCTAAATACTGCTTCAATTTCGTCAAGTTGATTCCTGAAAAAAGTTGGTGAGAAGCAGAAACAGAAAGTTTTTGTGATGTACAATTAAAGTGCACTTTTTTGCATACAGAAAAAAGAATACAAAAAAAAATAATAAAATTTATTGTGCCCTGACAAAGAAAAGCTGAGCTTCATTTGGTTGTGGTGGTGGTGTCGCTGCTTGTTGTGTTTTTTGAACAAACAAAAAAAAAAACAATATTCAAAATGTAGAAAAATAAACACTTAAAAAGATGCAACAAAAAAAAAAATAAACGGAAAAACCAACATTGTATTCGAAAAATCATAAATACACACAAGCACGCGCAAACTGACACACATATAAAGGGCATCATTAACGCCCTCATTTTAGCTTAAGGTCAAATTATGATTTTATCTCAGAAATACACAATAATAATAATAAAGAAAACAAAAAACAAAAACCACCAAGACAAAGACGATTTGCATATGCGGTGTGCTGCGGTCCATTTGTGGACCGAACATAGCGCCAACGCCATAAAATATAAATTAATTTATGCGCAATCAACAAAACATAAATATTTTCATCTGCATAAAATCACAAAAGCGGCCAAAGAAGCTGCGGTTGGACACAAACCTACGTACGTAAATGAAAATACCAAACACAAAATAATATCTAACAAATTGAAAAAAATAAATAAAAGACAAAAATGAATAGCAACAACAAGAGGAAAAAAAGGAGACAAAGAAACAAAACAAAAACTAAATCCGACCAATTGTCTTGTCACCGCGATCAATTCAAGGGCAACCGCTGCGCCAAAGCAGCAACGCAGCAAACCGACAAACCGACAAATCGACAAACCGCCAAACTAACTGCCAGCCAGCCAGATAACCCGCCAAAGCCAATTGAAAACAAGAGTGAGGGAGTCGAGTCGCCGCTGACGAGCGGTTGGCTGAAGCGTTTATCTTGGGTATCTGGCGACGTCGGCGGACCAGCTAAAAATAGTTTATAAATTATCAAACTATAAATTAGCCGATTAATGCACAAATAGTAAATCGATTGCGTTTTGCCGCCATCGCCTGGTGACGTTAGCGGAAGCTCGAAAAGAATTCATAAACACGGATCTGGTCGAGCCTTTGTGCTACACCAAATTTTTATAGATTTAAACGAGTTTAATTTGAATATAAATACAAATCGCATTGATAACATTGCGTTACCGGCTAATTTGGTATGGCTTTTTTGGCTATATATATATACACACACGAGTATATTAATTTTTTACTCATTCTCGTACGCAATTCTTTTGTTGGGCCGAAACGTAAATTTATGCGTAAAAAAATAAAGACTGGTAGAAATTATTTTTGGGAAATTTTTAATAGGTTATTAACATGTTTATCTTCTTTTCTTCGTTATGAATTCCAAGGCCGAACGACGCCAGCATAATAACACATTGAAATGTATGCAAATATTTGGGCCTTAAGCCATTTGGTCAGTCAGCTCGTTCGGACCATGAAGCTGCGCAAATTGGCTTCAAGCGTGTAACTGATTTGTTGGCTACTAACTTAGCCGTCTAATATGCATAAATAAGGTGCAAAGCCTATTGTTTATTATGGCAATAGGTTTTGGCCAGTAATCCGAGCGTGATAGATCATTCGCTGAATTGATGGCAATATGATAAACAGTCAAGAAAATGTTCGCCAATGTGCAAGAATTAATGCCACTTTGCAGACTTTGTTTATTCTTTGCAGACTCTTGCGTAATTAAATGTACATAAGCAGTTTACACAAACTGGCGATGTGTGCTTTCGTTGTTTATGTAATATTTTCATGGCCCTCCTCCTCCCTTCCCCCCGGAGATGTGTCATACATACTTTTAATTCACAAACAAGCTGCGGACGTCGAGAGACGGAGCCAGTTGCCTGCCTCGCGGGCTCCGATGTCTTGTGACCTGTGTGTAAAGTGCCGCTAAATGATATCTTGTGTTGCCATCCTTCCAAGTACATGCCTCGACTTTGTTAGCCAGTTACACGGGCTATTCAACTTATTAGCCTGTTGCCACACACACGCATCGAATGTGGAAGAATCTCAAAGTTACAAAGTTACACATGACATGGCTTAAGGCATCCGAATTTAATATAAATTCTAAATTATATATTTACTTTTGGTGCAACATTTGCGGTTTGCTGCAAACCTTTTACAATATTTTGGGATTTATGAATGTACAATTTATATTTTAATCTAGTTCAACAAGTTTTATATGCTGAGCAAATACTTAATTTTTAAATACCAAACTTATTAAAGAGATTTTAATGAATAACAAACTGAATTCTGACAGGGTATTTGAAACAGTTCACCTCAAAGCTTATGTTGTCTTCCGTTTCGCTCTCTGTCAACATTGCGAGGAGTGGATAAAATTGTATTAAATTACATTGTTGTTGCTCATTACATAATGCCAGAGTCAACAACTAGAAGCGGTCTGTGGGCGACGACTAGACTTGCGTTGCCCCCGATAAGCATGTAAGGAATACCAGTTACATAGACAGACAGTTGAGCAAAAAAAAAAAAGAATATATATATATATAAACTGCTTGAAGGGTGCCATGCCAGCCAGCAGCTAGAGGATATGAGAATGACATCAGCACTGACAACCAGCTGTTTTTTGACATACATAAGTACACACATACAAACTTAATGATGTTGCATGCAACTTCAAATGAAATTCTCAGGGATTTTGCTGTGCGATGTTTACTGGTTCACTTAACAAAGTAACACTAATTTTAATTGCCAGAACGTGCACAAATAGCAAATATTTTTAAGGGGCTTTTAAACGATTTAAGCCAAACCGAATTCGAAAAGAAATCATCAGTTATTTATTGACAAAGGCTGAGCAGTAATTAGGTTTTACTTTTGGCAAAAAATCGAATAATATTTACGAGGAACTGAAAGATTTGTGGGTGCAACTCAGGAGCACATGATTACCTGGAATCCATTTAAATTCAACACCCCAACTAAATTATGCGTGTGAGTCTCAGCCAGCGCAGCGACCTTTTCAGTTGGCCGCTTGGGAGGCGCACACCGAACACAATTTGAGGCTGGCTGGATGATGAAGTTAACCAATTGCAAAAACAGCTGGCATTGTGCCTGAGGGAATCCAGTTTGTGCCAGTGCACAAACGCGTGGCACGGACAAATAGATGAGCAGCCGGCGGGCCTTAATGTGGCAGGCAAAATGTTGCGTATACGCAATGTGTGGCAAAGTAAACGCAAAAAACGCAAAAATCGCACAAAACGCACAAAACGCTCTAATGCGAACATAATTTTATTTATTTATTTTTTTTTTTACTCCCGCCAGCAATGCTGCTACTTTCTATACATGATGTAGAGCCAGGAGCCACTCTATGAAAATTATTAAAAATTAAACTGGGTGTCTCATTCGCTCGCTTTGTGTGTCTGATGGGTGGAACTAAAAAAAAACACACACACATAATGTAAGCAAGAAGCATAACGTGTTCCTAAGTGGCAAAATGCCCTAGAAGAAGCCTGCGATTTACGAGTCCAGACAATACTTAAGTGCTACTTAAAACTTAAACCGCTTAGGGTGTAAGCAGTATCATTCATATACGCAAGGAGGACTTGCAAAAGTACTTGCCACGTAGCAAGTACCTATAAGGGGCACTAAGATAACTAGTTTAGTATATGCTTATTTAATAACACACTCTACATTTCGATGATGATGATCAAGTCCGTCAGTTGGCTGGCGTGTGTGGCATGAAGAGTGAAATATATGAACTACTTATGTAAACATATGTTTGGGTGTGTAGTAACTGTGATATTGTGCTAAAGTATGCATGTAAAAAAAATTTAATTTAAGAGCAACATAAATCAAAGCGATATCTTTTTTTTTTTTTCTTGCACCGGCACCAGCACCAAACCAAAAGGCAGCAGTTGAAACTTTGCCAATGAAACCTTAAAAAACTTAAAATGAAGCGAATAGATAAAAGAAATGCACAAACACCGTTAACTATAACTATATAGTATTAAGAGTGTAGATTATGTGTGTGTGTGTGTGCGAGGGTGTGTGTGTGTGAGAGGCTGTGTGTGAGTTTGATTATCATAATTGTGTTGGGGAATTACCAATTGTGGACGTGTCTGTGCATTGAAATCGATTATAACATAAAATGCAAAAAAGAGCGCAAGCACCAATCCAATAATCCAATAAGACATTGCCACCACCACCAGGCACTCACCTAATGTCCTCCGCATCATCGAACTGAGCCAGCAAAGCGTTGTCAACGACATCCTTACGACTGGTCCGGCTGGTCGTCTCTTCTTCTTCTTTATCATAAGCATCGCTGTGGTCATCGTTGTCCTCGTTGTCGCTGTTGTTCGAGCTGCTGTTGCTGCTGTCAGCGTTGTTGTCCTGTTGCTTATCATCATGCTGATGATGCCTGTCATCGTCCTTGTCAATGTTGTCATTGGCCGCATCTAATAATCTGGATTTCTTATCACGACGCAGTGTTGCAATTTTCTTCTCCTCCTCCTGGCGCAACTTTTCGACTTCATCCTTTGACAGAAAGGAAAATACTTTCTCTGCAATTTAAAAAAAAAACAACAACATTTACTTGAATCATCCATATACCCAATCTGCAGTGGTGCAGTCCCAAGCAGAAAGGTTTGATTGCTAGGCAACTGGTAAATGCCATTATACCAGCCACAACATTTAATGGGAAAATTAAAAGAAATAGCGTAGCGCCTCCATGGATAGCTGCCTGACTGGCTGGCTGGCTGACTGTCTGGTCTTAAGTCCCAACTGCAATCGTGCACTTCACCAGCAAGTAGCCTTGCGGGTTCTGGTGCTCCCAGGCACAGCTCTCTCCGGTTGCGTTTCCCTTTGTCATGCAAATAGCGTTGCACGCCGCATATTCTAATTACACAAGCCACTGAGAAAAACCTGATAAGGATTGCTTTTAAATTACGCAGGCGGGTTACTAGGGTTACTAGGAAACCGCTAACAAATGGCTTTATTCCTTATTTGGTGTCTTCCAGTGGCTTATCATAAATATGTATATATATCACTTGAATATACATAAAAGACTTTTTCTTCAAATACCTAACTGCAAAACATTGATTTGCAAATTGTGTATAGTTTGTATATTTATTATTTTATATTTGAGTTCTGTCTATCAGCAGTTTACCACCCAGTTGAATAATATTGTTTAAATCGCATCTCTTTTGGAAAACTTTTTATTTTCTATACGCTTTTGACTCACCTGTCTTTTGTGTGGGCTTGTGTTGGTCCTCCATCGCAGACTCAAAGAATCGTTTTTTGTCGGACACCGACTTAGGCGTTTTTTTGGCAGTTGCCAAAACTGGCGCATTCTCGCCTGATGGTGATAACTGTAAAAATGCAAAAGCTCCAGTTAGAAAGTCAGCAAAATAAAAGCATAAAAAAAACATAAAAAATATAAAGAAAACAAAGAAAAAACATCATTCATAAAAAGAAATGTATAAAATTTTTGCCAGCTGTTCTGATTGAGTTGCTGCTCAGCAGTTTTCAATTAAACGACTGGAAAAACGGCAATTTTCAAAGTGAAAGTCAAAGAAATCCAAAACGACCATAAACAAAATTGATGGCACTGCACAAGTTTATTAAAAAGCACATGCCACAATGAAGAAGCATTTGTTTGTCCGACGCCAACAGCAGAAGCAGCAGGAGCAGCAGGCGCAGCAGGAACAGGAAGAAGGGAAGAGCGTCAGTTGAAGGGGCAGCAACAGCCAGCGTTTCAATCATAAAATGGCCAACAGAGCTGGTGTTGCCGGAGGCGGGATGAGATCAGAGCTTTGTTTTGCCACAAGGCATATAATTTACGTTCGCGGGGGGGCTGCAAATTACAGCTGCGGCAGCGGCAAGGGGCCGAACCAGGACAGAACAGGACAACAGAGTGTACAGGACTTGGGTCAGGCCATTTATCATCCAAAGTCATGTACTGTCGGTTTAATGCTTTCATGCAACTTCTTCGGTTTAGGCAACACGAGAAGGCCATTGCCAAAGCAATGGCGAGGGGCACCAACTACACTTTGTGGATGCAACGCTGTTGGCTACAGCCAAGAGGACGACGACGACAAAGTCATTAAATGGAAAGAGTGGAAAAGAGCAAGAGCAAAAGCCAGCGTTAAACTGCACAAATTGCAACCTTATCCTTTGGCACACAGACACAGAAACGCACACACACACACATACGCATACACATACATAAACGAGAGCAACAACAAAAACAATGACCAATAACACCCAAGGCCAGTCTCATAAATAAAGGAGGCGACTAACCGACCAAGCGACCAAGCGACCAACTAACGACAAGTGCATCATGGAAGGCGATATTAGCAAACCAATCCCCAGTCTCCTTCGCTCGTCAACCCTCCACCCGAGACAGATTCGTCAAGTACATGGCTTCATAGACAAAAGCCAACAGGCATCAGGCCAGAAGCTCAGTGTCAGTTATCAAGGATGCAGGATGCAGGATGCAGGATGCGAGAATGGAGCTGACTTGTATATTTAGCAAAGAAATTAATTTCGTATCGGATTTTTCGATTTTCAATTAAGCTCAATACTCCTACTTGGGTTGAGATAACAGCAGCGACACCCTTTGCCACTTGCCACATGCCACTTGCTACTTGCTGCAGAAGAGCAGACGAAAGGGTAAAGGCTAATGGAAATTTATTGAGCATTGAGAGTGTTGACTGTGTTGAGAATGTGGCCACTGCCCAAGTTGTTTTGGCCAGCGCATTAAAAGCCAATAAGCTGTTGAATAATTCAGTCAACTTGCTGCCGCCACGCCACGCCCCCCCCCCCCTCTGTCTGTTAATTTCTTTATCATTATGTTAGTGGGTTACACACACACACGTATCATGCAACGCTTATCGCATGTGGCAATTAATAGTGTCAACGGATAAGATAAGATAGCCACGTTCGCTCAGGCAATAGCCAAATGCGGCGCTTGGCAAAATGCGAGAAATCAGTGCAGAGCCAGGCGCCAAAGAGTTCGGCTAGAAGCGTAATGGGTCCAGCGTCAGACTGGTTCAATTGAACGAACTGCGAGCCGGTGGAACCAGTTCAGGATTTCGCATACATATTTTTGAGACAACGGGGGACAACACAAAATGAAAGATATTCAACATATCAAAATACAGAATTGTTTATTCAGTTTACGCGTTTAAAAATTATATTCAACTTATTTCATCGATTTGTTAGTTAAATAAATTAGCAAATAAGATCAGCTTAAAAGTTCTACAGCAAAAATAAGCTATATAAATGGTAAAATTGTAAAAAAAATTGCATTTGTATTTCTTATTTGTTCTACTCTGTGTGTGTGTGTGTGTGTGTGTGTAGGTGTATCTCTGTGTGTGTTTGTGTAAGATTAATTCAATTTTCTCATTGGCTTTTTATTCGTGTTCGCAAAGGAGTGCAATGAAAAGAAAAACGGGGGCGTGGCAGCTGCAGTGCTTCAAGCAGCGAACTGTTTCAATCAACGTCAAATTAAAGTCGACCACCCGAGCAAAAAAGTCTGAGGTAAGCAGACGAAAGAGGGGAAGAAAAAGAGAGAGAGAGAGGGATGGGAGGAGTGGAAGGGATGGGTTGCTTACTCTTGTACTTGTCACTGGCTGCCTGATCCATGTCAGCAGCGGCAATTTGTGTGTGGTTGCTCTGAATACGGATTGCAGCAACAGTTAACAAAAAGTCACATCTAATTAGTAAGACTTGCAGGTTGCAGGTTGCAGGTGGCAGGTGGCAGGTGGCAGGCGGCTGGTGGCAGGTAAAGGGTTACAATCAATCAATACAAATATCAAAAGCTACCAAGGAGCTGCGCAGTGGGCGTTGCCTAATTTGCTATTGCACATTTTAAATTGATGGGCAAAAGGTGTTAAATTTTAATTAAAATGAGCGAATAGAAGGGAAAAAAGCAGAGGGGGTTTGGGGACGGTGTAGAGTTAGCCAGGCTAACGCAACTTGACCTATAAAGCAACAGGGAACAGGGAACAGGCAACAGGCAACAGTCAACAGCCCAGGTTGAACTCAAGTGGAGAAGCATTTCAGTTACACGGTTGTCTCCTTGCCAGTTGGTGTTGTGGGTGTTTGGGGCGTGCTGCGGGACGCTCCGGCTGGCATTGTCAGCAGCTGTGGCTGCGATTGGGAGCGCCGCTTATAGTTACCCAGGCCCAGGCCGCGAAGACCGTGCGGTTTCTGGGCGACGGGGGGTGCTGGCGCTTTGCGCAACTTGTTTGGCTTTAACGGTCGCTTGGGTGGCAAGGGCGGGGGCGTGGGTGATTTGGAGGCACGCCAGTTGAGGGAAGTGTCGCTGCAGCGACGCGAGTCAAAGAATGCGGTATTACTGTAAATGGCCTCCTCTTCGATGGTCGCATAGATCTCCTCGGCTGTCTCATAGTAGCTGGCAGCGGGCGAAACCACAGCGCCCAATGTTGGTGGTGGCGGGGGGGCAGCGGTGTGTATCTTTGCCAGCATCGTCGACGAACTGGCCGAACTAATCGAGAAGGAACTGCTGCTGGCGGTGCCCAGCGACGAGTTCGACATGTTAGCGCGAGCTGTGGTCATGTTTTGATAATTGCTATTGCTGTCGGGGCTGACCACAATTTCCGAGAACGTTGGGAATTTCATTGTGGTATACGAGGGCGATGGCGACGGCGATGGCAACGGTTTCGGAAGTTTCGATTGCGGCGACTGCGTCGATGGGGCAACAATCCGCGTTTCACTCACCGGTAATAGCTGTGGCGCTGCTGCCGGCGACGATGAAGCCGTTGAAGCCGCTTGCAGATAAAGCTGCTGATCGCCGGGCAGCAGCAGCAGATTGAAAATGGGCTGCGACTGTGTCTGTGACTGGGATTGCGACGGCAACTGCGACGGCGACTGTGCCGCACCAGCGCCACCACCCAAAATGAGTTTATTCGGCTGCTGCGGCTGTGGCAGGCTGGCATATTGCACGGGCAGTATTTGGGCCGTGGGAAAGATTTGTGCTGGCGACGCTGGCGCCAAGAGCAGCTGCTGTGTGGCGGCATCCATCAAATAGTTGTTGTTGTTGTTGTTAGCATTGGCAATGGGAGAATAAGATGTTGATGCGTTAGTGGCGACAGCGGTTAGTGGCGGCTCATGCAAATGACGTGAGTGCTGGGCGGGCGTTGTAGGTGGTGTTTCTGGTGGTGATGATGATGGTATTGGGGGCGGTGGGGGCAGTGGCAAGCTGTCAATGTCTGTGTCACAGCAATCTAGAAAAGGGTTGTTTACCGCAAAGTTATTGTTGTTGTTGTTGTTGCTACTGCTGAATGGGATTGGCGGTGCTGGTTCATAGGGTGCCCGCAGCTGGTTCCTCATCTCATTCTCGCGCAGAAGGAAGTCTCGATGCTGCTCCGTTGTAACCAGTATGTTGTCCGGAGAGTTCTCGTGCAGGAAATCGTGTGGTCGTCGTTGCGCCGGAGGTAGCGCCTCCAAATATGTCGACTCCTCGAACTTGGGCCGTGGCGAGGTGGGCAATGTGGAGTAGTTGACGGGCGGCGGAGGCGGACTCTCGCGTGGTCGAGGCGGCGCCTTGCTGGCCATGCGCACCGGCAGCTTGGGCAGCTGGTGTATGGTATTGGTGCTGGCATCGTGCTCGAACACAGCAAAGTCACCCTGACCCACATCGGTGGCCTGGAACGTCTCCAAGGCCACATTGCGCACCAGATCGGCCTTCTTGAGTTTTGGCTTGGGCAGCGTTGGTGGCGGCACCTTGGGCCGCGTGCCAGTCAAAGTCTCCGTCGACTTGGAGACGACGGTGCTGGGCGTGCTGCGTCCGCTGGAGTGCGACTGCTCAAGCAGATCCTCATTGGAGCGCGAGGCACCAAAGAAGAACTGATCTCGCGGCGAACGCGGAGACAGGCTGATCGCCTTGGCAATCTGAGTGTATTCATCATCTTCTTCAGACTTGGCGTTGCGGAAGGGGTTCTCCCGTTCCAGTTCGCCGGGACGTTCGGGCGATGTGGCGCGTGAGACGCGCTGCACCTGTGGGGATTCCACCTCGCGAATGCGCGCCACTGTTGGCACAATAGGCGCAGCTGGCCTTTCCGGCTGTCGCTCCAGCGTGGAGCTGGTCGAGGAACAGGGACTGGTGGCGCGCAGAATGCCTTTGCGGGGCAGGCGGCTGGCGGTCTTTGAGCGCGTATCCTGCTCCGAGTCGTAGGCTCGTCCGAAGCGATCCGGTGTGCGGGAACGTGAACGCTCATAGTCCGACTTGGAGCGCTCATCGCCGCTCAGGTCGAAGCTGACGGACTTGCGATGTCCGCCTGCATATTCCGGTGTACTGCGACCGGAACGCGTCGGCTTGTAGGGGCGACAATCGCTCTCGGAGTCGCTGGTGTAGCGTCCGCGCGGACGTTCATTGTAATCGGAGTCGGTGTCGATGTATGAAGGCGGCGACTGCATGTCAGTGGGTGGTGAGGATTCCTCCTCCTCATCCTCCTCTTCGGCAATGGCATCAATCTCTTCATCATCATCATCGTCGTCGTCGTCGTCTATAATATAGACCGGTTCGGCCTTTTTGGGCGTTGCCTTTTTCGTTTGGCTGCTCTGCTCTGAATCCTTCGCCTCCAGCATTTGCTGATAAGAGTAACGTGATCCGGGAGCCAGTAAGTCCGCTGTTTGTGTTCCGCGCTGCTATTGGATTTTGGATTGTTTGGGGTTTTCATTTAGTTTCTGATTTTTTTTTCTTTGCTTGTTTGTTTGTTGTGGCTGGTGGTGGTGGTGGTGTGTGGGTTTGAGCAACTGCAGCCACACACACACACCGCACACACACCCAAGCATGGAACACAAATTGCAATGTGCGGCGTTAATTGAGTGCTTTTTGAGTGAGTTTTTTATTTTTTTGTGACATTTGGTGTATTCGGTTGAAATGCTGTGTTGATATGGTTTGGTGCTCATTATGATGATACATATTCGCTGTCGCAACGGCAACGGTTCTGTTTCTTAACGTTTACGTACACGCGTTACGGGGGGCCGCCAGCATTTCTGTTAGCCAATTAGCAATGTCGCTGCCTGATGATGAGAAGTGGTGCATCTGGCCAATTTGCTTGATGGATGTGGAATGAGCTGCACAACAGTCGCGTCTATGCAAACGAGTGTGTACAGCGAGAGCGAGAGCGAAACAAAGACAAGGACAAATAACAAACAAATAAACACAACAAAAAAACAACATAAAAAATTAAAATAAAAAATAAAAGACACATTTTTAAATGAACAATGGAAAAACTTACAGTCAAAGCGAATTGCACAAAACATGACAAAACTAATCTTTCTAATCGCTCTTAACCCACTTCTAAGTAGGATGAATAAAATAATGAATGAATAATTGCATTTTCTGAAGTAACTCAACTTCTCATTTTTCTCCCAGAAATAAGTTAAATTGTCGTTTTATTTGTAGTTATGAATATAACATTTAGATTTAATTTATTGACACCAAATTAAATATTGACAAACAGCAACAAACAACAGAGAAGAGAAACTGAATTTTGAAAATTAAAAGACTTTCATTAAAGCAATAAATATCCCAAAAGTTCACTTTAAGTAATAACAAATGAATTATTTCTTTCCATTTGTGGAATTTGTTTACAATACAATTTGATTTATATAACACTGATATTTTTTTTTTTGCTTTCACTTTTAACATTGTAGGATATTTGTCTATGAATACTATTTGGTTGTGTGTGTTTGGACCGTTTCGAGTGTTGCACATATAACAATAATATACAATTATAGACAGTGTGCCACATATGTACATATATATATATATATAAATGACATTATATACATCGAAAGACAACATTAGTTATACTGTTTGTGAATACTGAAGGCTGCCAAAAGGCGGCACAGAAGTTTTAAGTTTAGTTTTGAATTTAAAAATAGTGGAAGGGATTTTGAAAGTGGTTATTGGAGCCGATTGTTTTCCTCGAAGAATGTTTAGTTTTTATTTATTTATAAGTTGGTCAAAATTTAATTAAATACTGTTTTGTTGTTGAAAAGATATATTGAACGAAATTCAGCAAATAGAATTTTGTTTTATTTCTTCGTGCCAGTATTTTTGATATATAATCATTTCAACTTTTCTTGCGTAAAATTGTATTCGTCTTTAAGTTAACACAATCGGTACTCCAAAGATTAAATGATTTTCTTAGGCTGCTCTTACAAATACAATAGTTTTGCAAAGAGTTTAGAGAGCTAATCGGTGAGGGTCGTTGAAACCATTGACTGAGACAAGTGTGTTCAGCATTTTCAAGTAGGTCTTCCAAAGCACATATTGTCCGATATAAGAATATATTTATGAATATATATATATATAGCCTCTGTCAATTACGCTTAGTGAACAAGTAACTAGTAATCTTTTTGGCCGTTGAACATGACAAGGCTTAATATGTAAATAAGATTTTGGAACAACGAGGATTTGCCCAGCTGCTGGTTGTGTTTTTTTTTTCATGTTGCTGTTGTTAAGCATTTGTTTCAATTTTATTTTCCTGTATTTTAAACTAAATACTCAGTCTTATGGTGGGAAACATCCGCTTGTTAAGAAATATGCTGCACTGAAATCTACGCAAAATGCCATGGAAATTGACAATTCCAAAAGCAATGCGAATGCAAAACGGAAAAAGGAAATTATAATAAAAAGGAAAACGAATAAAAAAATGAGGAAAAACAATATGTTGAAAAACAGCGAACGGCGCACGTCATTGAGAGCAATAAAAAGGAAGAAGAACGAGAAGAAGATAAGAGAAACATTTTAATGGAAATTCCTTTCAGCAGTTTTTGAATTACTTATACACATATATATATATATATAAATCTTATATATCTGTATATATATAGAGCAACAAAAAAATATACACATTTATTATACGTGCCATCTATGCATATTATGCCTTCCTTTTCTCTTTTCCTGCTACTGTCAATGTAAATTCAAATGCTGCTGGATTTAAGGTAAGTCAGCATCCACCAATAACACCAACAACAACAACGATAACAACGATAACAAAAACAATAACATAAACAATAACAACAACGGGAACAGGCAACAGGCAAAACAATCATACACAATAATAATGCCGCCCAAGGAGCAGCAGCCATCCAAATGGTAACAATAAAGGCACAAACAGAAATTGATATAATATTTAAGTAGCATAAATAAAATAACAACAACAACAACAACAACATTAACAATATCGAGCAGACAAAACGCATGAAGGTGATCGGCCCACCCTCCCCGCCGTCTCTTCCGCTCCCATTCGAATATGCTAATAAATAATAAATCGTCTGCTGCCGTTTCTTTGAATGTGGAACATGTGGGCCGCCCGGGTACCAAGTCCCAACTCTGGATACCAGCTTTATCGAGGTAGACAACAGGGAGCTGTAGCTGTAGTGGGCACATGCAAAGCACCACTCAACTGTACCACAACTAATACCTACACTCAACAGCCCAATCCTCCTCCTCCCCCCCCCCCCACTCCATAAAGGCACCACTAAGTATGATTATATGTGGCACAATACACTATTAAATCAGAAAATGCAGCAAACAACTCGATTTATAATGAATACTCATGAGAAATGGATTTGATGGATTGACTGCACTCCATTTGTTTGGAGTTGTAATTTTGATTAATGTCTGAGTATGTATTTATTTATAAATATTGTTTCGCTTTTTCACTTTAATTGAACATATTATAAGTAAAATTACTAAAATGCTGATATATCAAGTAAAAACGAGAATTGTAGTTTTACAAATTTGTCTTTTCGCGGATACAAATTGCAAGCAGAGTTGAGGGACAAACAGTGAAACGAGCATTTTGTGGTGTGAATTTTGAGTGTTATATTCATGGGGTAAGTTTATCAGATGTGACAAATGTTGTGGCATATGAATTTGAATTTGAATGAAAATGTACAAATGCTTACAAAATGTGATATACAAATAGAAACACAAAGACACACACACACACACACACAGAAAGACACACATATTTTGAGGTTAGTGAAGTTATTGAAGATAGCAAGCAAAAAAAAAAAAATAAAAACATAAATAAATAATGCAAGTGAAAAGGGTTTTTTTTTTTTGTGGAGTGGTTTTTGGTTTTGCGCGACAGTCGCTTTGCGCTGATTTATGTTAAGTGTAGCACAGTAAAAATCAAAATTGACAGACACACGCTTACGAGGGGTTAAACAAAAAGTGAAGTACACACACAAAAAAGAACACACACGCACACACAAAATTGGAGTGAGACACACAGACATTTACAGGAAAGTTAAGAAAAGACGTGCTTTCAAATACATACCTGTTGTGGTTGTTGTTGTTGTTGTTGTTGTTGCTGGCTGGGATTGGTTTCTGTCTGTGTCTGTGCAACAACTGGTGCAGCAGCAGCAGCGGTCGCTGACTCCGCTGGCAACAGGGGCAGTGGTGCAGGTGTTGTCGGTGTGATGGGATTCGTGTCGAGCGTATGCTTCGATATAACAACCGTCGTTGTCTTTTGTATCTTATCCTGTTCATGATGCTCTGATGGTGATTTCGGTGGCACGGTGGTAAAGGCATCCGCAGCACGCACAATTTCCAGCACCTTGTTTGATTTAAAGACGCAAGTGGCAAAGAAAAAAGAAAACACAGTCATTAAGCAACTGGCCAGCCAGACAACAAGCTGAAGGTTAAGGTCGTTAACTAACCTTCTCCTGGGTGCTCTTCTCCTGACCAATTGTCGCCACTTGTGTCTGCTGCTGTAATTGTTGCTGCTGCGATTGTTCGGCGTGAATAAGCGCCACAGTCTGCGCGGCTGCTGTGTCAGTTGGCGGCAAGTCAGCGGACGGAATCGGTGTGGTCGGTTTGGGAGTGGGTGAGGGCGGGCCATGCACCAGGGCAGCCGCAGCTGCTAAGCCCGTCTGGCTGGTGGGCTCTGGCATGGCAACAATGTCGGGCTGCTGTGCCGCAAATACGTCAAAGTCCTGTAGGCGATAGAGGCTTAAAATGTTGCTCCCCAGTGGACAGTGGCTTACTTGAACTCACCTGTCGCAGACGCTCATCCTCGTCATGGTCCAAGCTGGACACGCTCTGGCTTTGACTAAGCTCCGAACCCGTCTCTGATGCACGAGAGCCTGCAAGGCAAAATTTGCGAAAATTTCAAATTTATTATTGATTTCGAATTTTCATTATTAATTTTCTCACCTTGGCGACTGCCACCGCTGCAGGATGCAGACGAGTTAAAGCCGGTGCTCATCCCGCCCGCTTGGCCAATGGAGTGCATTAAATTTGACTTATCGTAGCCCTTGCAGACGACCAATTGAAACTCATTGCCGGCCGTGCGCAGCATGTTGACCGCATCTTGATGCGAGGCGCCGAGGAGCGAATGACCATTGACCTCCAGCAGACGCATGCCCACCTGGGGATACACAAAGGTTGAGCTTAGTTCAAGCCAATTCAATTTGACTGCTTCGGCCAGTCTGGCCAGACACAACACCCCCTGCACACAATCCAAAGAATCGGACTGGTTTTACGTTACCTTAAGCCTTCCGTCGCGTCGCGCCGCTCCGACCGAGTTAATTTTGGACACAAAGACACCCTCGTCGGAAGGATCCGCCGGATTACCGCGTTGTCCATTCAGGCCGCCCTTGATGTGCATGCCCAGACGTTCGCCCTCAGCCTTGGCGAGCAGAATTTCCTACGATTTCCACCAACAACATGAACAACAACAATAACAAGAGCATAAAAATTAGCATTGGCTTCGTTCCTTAAGTGCACAACAATTATAAATAAGAATTGAGGCTTAGCCAAAATAATTCAGATGATAATTATGCTAAGCAAAGCAGTGGAAAGTTATTCGCGAAATGGCTTAAACAACACACACAATAAGCGATAAAGAAAGCTATAAAAGGGATTTAACAGCCTGAAAGTCTTAAACAAATTGGTCGCATTAGTTTAACAAGGGCTCAAGTGGAAGGCCTAAGTTAATATTTATATTTTTTACCTACATATGCCAATTAATTTTATATTTGTGATTAGATTTTATTTCTTAATACTTTCATTTTTAATGTTACTATAAAAAAATAAACAAAAATCATACTTAATATTCTTAAGCTACGATATGTGTTTTGTGACATTATACAGATTTCTATTTTTTTAAGTGGGTTTTAATTTAGTTAAATTTATATATTTTATATAATATATAAATATTTACAGTTTACTTTCCTAATTTAGTATAGTTTGGTCGGCTGTTAAAATGGCTGATGCATCCTACTAAATTAATATTTAATCAACTCAAATATTAAAAAAACAACTTTCACACAAATGATTCGTTATGATAACAAATTAAGATTAATTTAAAAATCAAATTAAAAATCTTAATTTTTGTTATAAGTTTATTTAGCGTTTCCAATAGTGTTGTCAGTGTAGAATAGTGAAAAATCTTACCTCTGTTTTAATATAAACTACTTCTATGTGCTTTGCATCGTAAATGTTTTTATAAGCATTCATAGAGTATAAAGGAAAGAGAAGTTTAAATAGGTTTTTGGCGTTTGACTCAAAGCATTTAGATATTCATTGTTGCAAAAATACAAATACTATATACATTATACATTATAGCTATAATAAGTGGCACAAAGCAAACTAAAGACTAAAGTAGCGTAAATTAATATTAAAACTAATCGCAATTTGGCTTACCTGAAAACCAGGTGGCAATGGATCATGCTGAATGGTCAGCTTAATCTCATCGCCGGGCTTCAACAGCTCCATGACGGCATCCTGGTGGGTGGCCTTTGAGACGTCCGCCTCATTCACTTTCAGTATGCGATCGCCCATGCGGAGTTTGCCACATTTTGAGGCAATGCCACCGGGCACAATCTACAAGGAATAAAGTTAAAAATAACGTTCATAAAAACAATTAAGTTCAATTTACAGAATACTAATTTCAAATTTATAAAACATTTCAAGTATCCCGTTGAGATCGAGTCTTGATTATTGCCTAATTCCTTAACTAATCGAAACATGAATCTGGTTTTTATATGTTTCCGCCACAGAATTAAATTTCGGTAATTGCTGCTTATTCTGAAAGTTGCTATTTAATTTCTCAGAGCGTAGCATACATTCTGGCATTATTTATAAATTTTTACATTATTTTTTCAATCGTACCAATTATAAATTATTATACTTGGCTACTGTAATTATATAAAATGTGCTTCATCTTGAATATAAAATAGACTTTCAGCCCTTAAACACAAATATTTTGCTCTTAATGTTAAACATGTAATTTATTTTTTATTCAACGCGATTTTTAAGCGCTAATTAAATTTCGCAGAGTGAAAATTTACTTTTACATAAGCATGTGCAGTAATCAGATGTCAAAAAAGTTCAGAGTTCATCAGACTGGGAGACTTTTTTAATTGCTCTTAAAGCAGCTGACTTCATTTCGAGCTAATTGTGCAGCTCATTTGCAACCACAAGTTGCGGCAGCTCAATTGCTTTAATTTGCAAAGTTTGTTACTAGTTTTCGCCGCGCAGTGGTAAACGCAGTGGTACATGCCACCATCCATTACCACCCCCAACCCAACCCATGCCCCGCCACTTGTCGAAACTAGGTGGTGGTTCAACTTACATGTGAAATGAAAATGCCCGGTTCGCGTGTACCAAATGGCACACAGGAGTGATCCGTGCCGCCGATGATGCTGAACCCGAGTGAGCCTTGATTTTTGGGCAGCACCACTTCCTACAGAGACAGATTGTAATGCGGCATTAGTCAGTGTTGCAATTGGAAATGGATAGGTTTAAAATAATCAAAAATAATAATCATATTAAATATTGCTGTGTGAACAACTGTGAGAACTGAAGAGCACGGAATGAGGGGTGCCTTATGTGGGTGGTTGGTCTCATAATGAGTGTGAGTGTGTGCAAAATTGTTGGTGATATTTACATGAACAAAATTTTGGAATTTCAGATTGATGTAAAGGTAATTAGAGATGGGAAAACAAATAAACAGTACAAAAGCCATCCAATTAATGATAAATATTCCATAAACCAAAACATACCACAAAACACCAAAAACACAATACTTAAATTATGAATTTATGCTTAGAACTTAAATGTGATTTAAATAACATGCAAGAAGTCAAAGTAGGTTTTTGCCAACTTGAAATTTCAAACCAAGCGAGCAAAATAAACAGCAGTTAAGGATATACCTGTCACATACACGAGTTGAAGTTGGGAAATGTCACTTTTATCTTTCTGAGGTTTAACACACGCAATTTAAATTCAAATGTCAAAATATAATTCGTTATAAATTCATTAGCAGAAAACATTCCATCGCTTACAGCAACTGACGATATATATTTGTATCTTTGGATGGGCGAAACTTTGGTAAATTCGTTGAAACAAATTGAGTTCTTATGGCAAAGATGCAATCGACTTCGTTGGCCAAATGGCTGTCAGACATTTGAGCAGACATGCCAAAAGCATATGACAAATAAAAACAAAGTGATATTAAAGCAATTAAATATTTAATTTGAAGTTCAAAATGCAAGTTTTACCAGACGTTGTCACACTCATGCACACTTGGCCAATTTTCAAATGCGTAAAAGATAAACTTTGCAAGTCTTTGCAAGGAATGCGGCTAACACGACACATTCATTGTGGTCCTTTCCTGCCTGACATTTATTTTGTAATAAACGTTGCTTTTTGTTTTTTTCTGTTTGTCATGTGCATTATTTAATGGGTTTTGTGCTCGTGTGCATGTAGGATCAGCTTGTTGATTTACTTATTCATGTGTCGAGCAGCGGCTGAAAACCGACCACAAGAGCAGCACTGATACGGACATTTTCAGCTGGGATTTAAACGATGACACTCGGAGTGGCTTATGCCCTGCTGAGTGTGTGCAAAGCTGGCTAAAGTCACAACTCGATTGTAGTTAAATCGCATAGAACAGCTCTAAGCGCAAGTCTTTGCGAGAAAGAAATCACTTCTAAGATTTAACGAAAATTAAATTAATTTCGCTGCTGCCTTGATGTAAGTAACAACTTTTGGTAGCCACTGTAATCTTTGACGTGTTTAAGCTGTTGCTATCTTATCTAGACCTGAAGTAAATGTCAAATATTTAACGTCAAATGATGAGCAATAACATATTATTAATCACAAAATGAAATCATTTTTTTTTTTAATTATCGTTTCAATTCCAATAATTCAGTCTTAATTTAAATCAATTTAAAATAAATTCTGCAGTTTTAAGTTACTCGATTAAGTTTTAATTAACAAAAGAATTCAGTTTTTATAATTTATATAATTGTTAACAACACACAAACAGGCTGACAAATTAACGTGGTTTTATTTTGTTGGCCCGGCTCAATGGGCTCGGCAATTGATTGTAAAAAAAATACTGAAATTATGAGGTAAATTTTTTATTATGCTCGCGGTTATTAAAATAATTCTATAAGCCATTATAAATAATAAATACGATTAAATACGTCTAATAGTTAATGGTCTTTGTTAAATTGTTAGTTGATCAAATCATTTAGTTTTCAATTAATACTAATTAAATTGAATTCAAAAAATATAAGGGACACAAATATATAACGAGAATTTGTTGCATGCACCATTTACCAAATGCAAAATACTTATTATCGAATAGAATTTAAAAACAGTTTAAAGACCATGAACCAACTACAACTACAATTATTGATAAATACTGGATTTCATTAATTAGTTCGATGTGCGTGTTTTGCATAATGCTTAACAATTTAATAGTAATCATGTGCAATGTGCAACGCTTCAACATGATAGGCGGAGGAATCCTTTGAGGATCAATGGTGGAGCGTTTGGCGTGCCAGAAGCAAGGAGAATCAATCGTTGAAATCGAATCGTTTGCAAAAGCGCACAAAATTTTATTTACAATAAGTCCAAAAAAGGTTTTTAAATGTAGGTGCTTAGCGGATATACAACTAAAATGAGGGCCAACAATAAAAAAAGGAGCCAATTACAATTTGTTTACAAAAATTTTGAATGTGTGTGTTTTTTTTTAATTTCTTGATTTTTTTGTGTGATTGTAAGTGTGTATGTGTGTGTGTGTGTATGTGTGTGGGTGTGTGGGTGTGGGGGTGTGTATGTTGTGGCTGTGCATAGGTATGTGAAAAGAGAAGCTCTCATCCATGTTGTTGATTGCTGGAACAGTGAGCAGTGAGCAGTGAGCAGCGAAATGATGCCCCATGGGGCAGCCTCTGTTAACGGGAACATTTCTCGAATTTGTCGCACCACTCAAGAGAGAGAGTTTGAGGGAGCCCGGAGCCACTTAACACACACACACACACACAGAGTGCTCTTAGTATATGTAGCTTTGGTATAATTTTCTAGTATTTTTGTTGGTATTTTTTTTGGCGTTTAGTGTATGCGTGATGTTGTGATAGTCACCTCACTGATCAATGGCTCCGCCAGCTGATTGTCGGTGATGCGCGTCATCACCGTTTCCGTAAAGGTTGACTTGGTGATGGTCTCGGTTACGCGCCCCATTTCGGTGGGTGCTGCTGGGAACATGGGCAAATCTGGTTGCGGTTTGTTCACATTCACAGTTACCGCGCTGACGCCCACCTCATTTGGCCTTGCCACATGCACCTGATGTTGACTGCCGCCGCTGAGAAAATGTGCCGGAATCATCGCCTGAAAATCATCGCTGGTCAACGGCCGTAGTGATGGAGGCTGCTCGTTGCAGTTGTGGTCATTGGTTGATTGGTGTTGGGTTGATTTGACGTGGGGTGTTTAATGTTTGTATTTTCATTTGGACAAGTTTTTTTTTTTGTTTGTTTTTTTTTTTCGATTTTTTTAAATACCAGTTTTAAAGCAAGATTTGGTTTTTTGGTTTTATAGAAAAAGAAACAAAAATATGTTGGTTTTTTGTAAATTTCGTTACATATTTCGTTTGGTTTTTGGGTGTCTAAGTGCTAAGCTAAGCTGCCTAAAGATAGTATGGATTTAGGTGGTAGCATTATATATATATATATATATATATATATGATATATTGATATATACATTTCTTGTTTTGACCTGCATTCTGGGTGCATGGGTACGTTTAGGCCAAGGACAGATAACAAAACGCAAATTGCTTGTGCATATTTTTATCGATGTTGTTTCTTTTTTTTTTGGGAGGTGATTGGGCAAATGAGACAAAAATGTAATAAGAATTGTAAAAACAAAAAGATGTACATAAAATATATATGGTGGGGACGGGGGTACGGGGGGACTAGGACGCGCACTGGGCACATGCAAAACAAACACAAACAAATTTGATATAGTATATGTATGTACTATTGTAGATATGTAGTATATATATGTATGTGTTGGCTAAGAGCTAGGGTTATAGGTTGATAATCTGGCAGATACGAGTATGTATTAGCACAATTAAATATCGAATAAATATATATATAAATATATTTATGTAGAAAGAGTGTGTTTATGTGTGTATCAACAACAATTTGCGTGAAACGGGGTTGGCCCAAACTTGCGCATCAGTTGGCCAAGATGATGCAAAAACACTTACCTTCTGCTGCTGCTGTTGCTGCTGCTGATTTGGCCAACTGTCGCGCAAGTTGTTGGGATTTTTTTTTTATAATTTCTTTGTTTTTAGTGTTGGCCTGCAGGTTACTCTTAAGATTAGCCTGGGTATGATTAACGCAAAGACGAACGAGCTTATGAGCAACATTAAAATGACGTGCAGACAACTAAAACAGTTAACTAAGACAGCTAAAACGGAGCTACTACAAAGTAAGCGAACGAACTGCTTCTTACCTGAGCCTCGCCAGAGTCACCACTGCTGGTGGAAGCGGCGCCATTTAAAACACCCTCACCATCGCCCTGGGGCACTGAGTTGGTTCGACGTGGCGCTGGCACTGGTTGACCTGTGTTTTTGTCAATGTGTGTGGCCAGAGGCAGAGCAGCTGCAGTGGCAGCTGGAGCTGCAGCAGTTGCAGCTGCAACAAATCCGTTTGTCTTATTGCTGGGCAGCGTATTAGAAATGTTGTTGTTGTTGTTGTTGTTGGTAGTCGCTGCAGTTGCCGTGGGCATGGTGGTGGCCAATGTGTTGTACTTGTAGGGCTGCTCATCGCCAACAGAGCGGCCAAAGTTAGCTGCAAGACAGTGAGAGAGTGGAGGAAAGAGAGATCAAGAGAGTCTCATTAAGTTAAGAGCGCGACGCAGTGAAGCAGAAGACAAGTTTGTTGCTAACCTGGTCGATTGGCCAGATAGCCGGAGGGGCTCAACGAGTTGAGCACGGCGGGACTGCGCGGACTCGTTGGCGGCTCGAGGGGGCCACGGTACTCGCGCTGGAGCACAAGACGCACAAATCGTTGCGGCTCGGTGAGGCAGGCAACAGCGGCGTCGTGGTGGGCCTGCGTCATGTCGTTGCCGTTAATCTGTGCGAAAGGTGGATGTTTGAATTTGTAAACAATGAAATGCTCTTAACGTCCGTCCATGCACAACCGGATTGTGTCGCAATCCCACTCACCGCCATGACACGGTCTCCAACCATGATTTTGCCATCGCGATGCGCCAGGCCGCCATCGGTGATTCGCGAAATGAATATGCCATCGCAGTCATCTTTGAATGGTGGCGAACCCTTGCCGCCGGCAATGCTGAAGCCCAATCCCTGCCCAATCTGATCGCGTATGAGTGTTGTGTGCAATTGGATGAAGCTCAGCGGCATCAAATCCTGCCAACAATGATGATTACAAAGATTAATCAGTCAATTATGACTCAAGTGCAATTCTATGTTTACCTTGCCATTCTCCAGCAGCAATCCATTTGCCACTGGCGTCGGGGAGCCAAACACATTGCCCGAATAGCTATGGGCTGGCGCCAATTGTTGCTGCTGCTGCAGAGGCTGTTGCTGCTGCTGCTGCTGTTCTTGCACTATGTGAATGGGCGGCGGAATGTAACGTTCCTGCTGTGTGGCAACTGGCTGCTCTGCCACCAGTGCACGCGTCTCTACAGAAAGATGTGAGACGCTGCCATCCTCACTGAACACTGGGTGGCCAATGAGGCGCGTCATTTCGCGCTGCACCACAAGCACCAAGACGGCACCACATGCCTTGAGCACCTGCACGGCCTGGTAATGATCCGCATCGACGACAACAATGCCATTCACTTTGAGCACTTTGTCGCCCACCTTGAGGCCAGCGAGATCAGCGGGTCCAGCTTCGGTGACACGTGATATGAAAATGCCATCATCATCGCCCTTAAACGGTGTCGATCCCTTGCCACCGGCTATGCTCAGACCCAATCCCGCCGAGGTGCGCTCAATATGTATCTCATACTGCTCCACACGCAGCTCCGTCACGCCATCAATGTTATCTGTGGGTTACACAAAAGGAATCAAATTGATTAGTTGTCAAGTTTACATTCCTTGAGGAGATTGCTTGAAAATGTATCAACTGCTTTGTTTTACCAAACTGCTGCTGTCTGTGAAGACGATCGTCGTCCCGCTCGACGGGATCGTAGCTGGTCACGATTCGCACGTGTTTGCCCTTGCGGCGCAGCGAGCCACCATTCGAGGAGGCCAACGAGCTGCGCAGGCTGCCAGTTGCTGGACTGTTGCGGCCACTGTTGCCAGCTAGATAGGAATTGGCGTTGCTGCGCTGCCCGCTGCGGGGCAGAGTGTTGTTGCCCTCCTTGACTTTGATTTTGACATTGAACATGATGCACAAACACTTATTGGGTTTCTACTTGAATGCACTTTTAATATGCGCCGCTTGGCATACTGCCGGATAGTCTGTTGGAGGAGCAAGCACCCTGTATGGAGCAGAAGCCACTTTAGATTGGACTGCACTTTGCAACAAGCCAAGTGGCAAGTGTTTGCCAGACTTGGGCAAACATGTCTGATATCGAATTACAGCGTTTTGATTCAATTCTCAATTATTCTAAATTTTGAATTACAATTTTGGCAATACAATTAAATTGTAATAAATTTATGCATTGCATAAATTTCGCATTAATGACACCGAAAATGTCTGCGCAAATTTAATGGCCAGGTGTATATTGTTTTAAGCGCAGGAGATGCGCAGCTGGAGTCGCTAGACAGGGCCAATAAACGGCAATAAAGTGGACCACAAGGTGAACGAACTTGGCAGCAAGGAACACCCCACCCGCCCCCTCCCGCTCAACTGGCAACTTTTCGAATAATAATTAAATTAATAAAGAGTGTGGCGCAGACTCTGGCCAAACTTATCCTAAGCAGGTGAGTTTCCCACCCACCCCCCCCCCCCCTGCCTGTCTACTGAGGACGTGTTTATATGGCCAAAATGGCCACTTGCTGTCAGCTTGAAATTCTACTTTTACAGCTGCTTTTTCGTTAATTTGTAGTCAATAAATCCGTCGGCACTTTCGTAAATTTATTTCTGTTTTAATGACTGTCATGGCTAATGACGTGAGCCATGCCGAACTCGAGTTGCTCGCATTTTAATTGAATGAATCTTTAATTCAGACGGTGGCCAAAAATAAAAACAAAAAAAGGGAACTCGAATTTGAATTTTATAAATTATTAAATTGCACATTTCATATGAATTAGGTTTCATTCACTGTTTATTTATAACGTAAAATGCCAAATATTTATGTTGGCCATCCGCTTGAATTATCAGAAAAGGCTTTTCATTTGAGCCATAATAAAGCAGCTGCAGATAAATAATATGGCAATAAAACTGAAGAGATTCTCATTTCATCTCTTTGTGCTGGGCAAATGTGTAAAATGCTCCACAATTTCACTGATGGTGCACCAGCAGAAACGTTTTATGGATTTTTTACACACACACACACACACCCACACACTCACACACACACTCTCCGTAAGGAGAGACATGAAGAAATCGTTTGCATTTCTTTTCAGAGAGCCGCCAACAAAAATAACAAAAGACATAAAAACAAAATACGATTTGCCGTCGAATGTTGTTGAGAAATGCGATGGCACGTGTTGCCCTTAGTGTGCTTGTGTGTGTGCCTGTGTGTGTGTGTGTGTGTGTGTGTGTGTAAGCTGCAACACGACGCAACGCATGCAAAAGGTGCCACCAGACTTATAAGATTGCACCAAAATGCATAGAATAAGTCAGATTACATTTAATATTTCATAAGTCTGAGTCAGATTAGATGTGAAACATTCCGATTTATACGAATTTACCATAAGGTGTTAAAATCAAATAATTTAATAAGTAAATTCACAATATTTGACAATTATAGAAGTTATTTAAATATATATATATAAATTTAAATATATATATATATTAACATATTTAGCAATTCATCATCAGGCTATGCTCGGCATTATCTGAGTGGATGTTTCTCATTTCCAGGCACTCAATTTGGAATTTAACAACTTTTATCTTTAAGTATGCATTCAAGAATAAGTGTGTTTAAAATGTGGAGGGTAGCAGAGAGAGAGAGGGGGGGCTGCGAATAAGCATATTAAATTTAAATATCCCAGCAATGGGCAAACACATTAAATGTGCGGGAAAACTCATTAAAATAACTGCTGGGAAAACTCACACAACGCAACGCAGCAAAAAAAAAAACAAAACAGAAAATTTGATGCGTTCCCTGAACACATTTGAATTTTTGGTAAAAATTTGAAATACAGTTGGCAAATGCCAAATCAATTCCAAAGCGAATACATTGGTTATTTATATGTAAATGACCAGGGGCTACATTCTCAGTCTCAGTCAGAGTCAGAGTCTCTGTCGGAGTCGGAGTCTCTGGCAACACCAATGTTGATGTGTGTGTGGACAACATGACAACAGGGGCCGACATGGTCCATGCCCACACACAAGAAGACCACTCATATTTCGCATAGTTCAGTGTTTTGTTGTGCAGACATGTCCATGCTTGTCCTGTGGCCAACGAATGACAGGCATGACAAGCTTCTCCGGCTTCGACTTGCTCTTGACCAAAGCCCCAACAGGAGGCCAGGATTTAGTGTTTCATTGTGCGCCCGCTCGGGTTGCCTTTGTGACTTGTTCCCTTTATTGTTGGAGCGATTGTTGATGAGTCTCCCTTTGCCCTCTTCCCCACGCTGCTGCTGCTGCTGCTGCTGCTGTTGGGCGGAGCATTGACATATTCTCTTTATGACACAAGTTGAACTTGGGAAAACATTTTCCTTATGCAAATTTAATGGACGCATGTCACATATTTTATGCTTGCCACTTTTTGTTTGCTTTGCCTCTTCCATATTGTTTTTCATTTTGATTCTGGCTACCGACAATTGATTCTGCAGACTCCCCGACTCATCCTCCCTCTCTGTCTCTGTCTCTGTCTCGTTCTGTGGCTGAGGCAACGACCGCAAACGTAATCGCCTTTAATTACATTTGTATGTTGTTTTTTTCCCATCCGATAGCAAAAGATCAAGTGCCTAATTGCATTTAAAGAGCAATCGATGTACACGTGAGCTGATTTTTTTTTTTTGTGCATCGTGCCCCAAAACGGGGCACATTGATATGGGCGGCAGGTCAACAGTGGCAGCAGGCCGCTATAATAAATTGCCTGTCATGTTGGGCGAATGCTCTTGATAAATTGCAAGTGTAAAGCTATCAAAATCCACGCACACCAAACCAGCCAAGCGCCGCTTTTAAATGTGGTGACAAAAATTAATGAATCACACTTTTGTGGCACAACAATAACAAAAATCCAAAAAATGCGCTGAATTATTGTTGCAGACCAAGGTACAGAAAAGCGGAGAACAGTGGAAGGTGCAACCAAACTCGAAACATTTCGCAATGGGGCACCAGAAAGGGGGTGCGCGGCCATATCTAAACAGGTATGACTACAACAACTTTGGAATGCCTAAAGCCAAGTTGATAACAAACAACAACAACAGTGACAGCAACACCAAAACAAAAACAGAAAACAAAACTCGGAAAACAAACTCTGGCCATAATGTAAATTGAGAACTGTGGCGATAAGGTGAATGCGATTGGAAAACTGAATCATTGCGACACATTTTGGGCGGCTGACGGCCACCAAAATAAAACATAATAATAAAATAAAATTACATGAACGACAAAGTCAAGCGTTAGTTAATAATGACCTTGGTCCACCTGTCGTATGCGTAACCAGCGAGTAACCAGCCGACACTACGCCAAGAGGCATTATCAACGATTGCGAGGCAATGGACAACAGAAATTGATAAATAAAAAAGGTATGAAGAAATTACATTGAGTGTGTATATGTGTGTGTGTGTGTGTGTTTGGGTGTGTTTGTGTGTGTGTGTGGTTGATAAGAAAATATAATATGACATCATAGACGCCCGAGCAAAACTGTTTGTGAATGAAGCATAAACATCGAAAAAAAATACTATAAAGTACCAAAAAGAAATACACTAATAATAATAATAATAATAATAATAAAAGCCATAAAAAGTCACATTTAACGATTTTTCAGTAAAGAAATACGAACGGTAGAAAAATAGACGTAATGTCTACAAATAAATGTGATAAGTAAAATTTAGTTGCTCGAAGCGATTTAAACTTGGCAAAGAGACTTGGCCAATTTCATTAAACAGTTTAATCACGTTCACCAATTTTGTACTCAAACAGCGTTTATTGTGTTAACGTTTTATTGGCTTTGCAATAATTAACTTTGCATCACATTTAAGCATAATTAATCAACAAATTGACGAATTTTGCATATTAAATCAGCTTTTCATGCATTAAACCATTCAACATTTACACACACTCAACACACACACACACACACAACAATTGTTCGCTGTCATGTTGCCTACTCAGGCGTCAAACGAAAATCCACCGCATTCCAGCACACCCTCCCCTGGATACGTCAATAGGTTGCAAGTATTTTGCACACTTGCCACACATTTTGCCGCTGTGAAATGTAATGCAAAATCAGTTGACACAACCATCTTCAATTCCTATTCTTTGGCTGGCACTTATTGCATTTTTCTGTGCCACTTGTCAAATCCGTTGACAGAGGGGGGACGGCCGGGGGGGGGGGGGCGGTCACAATTCACAAGTTCCACTGTTAAAGTGTGAAATTTAGCTAATGACAAGAACGGAAAGCAAATGAAATGTATATGTTGCACTTGCATAATGAAAAATCCATCAAATTGTGCGAGTAGTGTGCGAAATGCCGCCTGCAGGCTGCATGCTGCAAGCGGCGGCAAGCGGTGGCAAGGCGATAATCTAACAACTGTTCTCAGTTGCAAAGCAACAAACACAAGCAACAACAAACAAAGTAAACAAACAGGGGCTGAAATTCAATAAGGGCGCACAGCGTGCAATCAGCAACACAATACATAAAATCAATTGCATTGCCTTGAGCTTATCAACGATTTATTTATTGGCCAACACACACACACAGCTAGTTGTACATATATAGTTAAGATGGGTTTTCGATGGGTTTGGTTTGGTTTGGTTTGGTTTGGGGTTACTCGCCACTCGTTGCAAGTACGCAAGAAATCAGCAGCAGCAGCAGCAAATGCAGCGTATTGTGCAAATGTTGATTGTGCTTGTAGAAGAGGCAACCAAAAAGAAAATAAGCAAGGAAGGAAGGAAGCGAGCAAGGCAAAGACCTGCAACTAAACCGGATATGCACACACACACACAGATAAACTTTGCATATTTGTCATGTGCAAATATATATATCTTTATATCTATATACAAGTATATATATATATAAAAGAGAGGAATAGTCGAGCTGTATAAGCAAAATACAACATTTTCCTTTCGAGCAGCTCTTTTTTTTTATTTTTTGCCTCCTTCTTTCTTTGCGTGTGAGTTGCAACCAAAATGCAAATAGCGGAAGCAGCTGAAGCAAGCGAAAGCCCCAGGGGTAACGACGATGTGGCTGTTGCACAGCCAGTTGTGCCACAGCACAACCTTGAGCAGTATTTTGGCGACCTTGCAAGAATAGCTGCAGCTGCAACTTGCTCACTTGAAATTCAATTTGTGGCCCTGCAGCGGCATACGTTGCGTATGTGCAACGTGAGACTCGCCACTGGCAGCCAAACCAGGCGGACAGCCGACTAATCAGTGGCGCGACAGGAAGCCGCAAACAAAATCAATAAACAGCAAAAAACCAATTCGCACTCTCTGGTGAAAAGTCACAAAATAAAACTTTTAACAAACAACTGTTTTTTTTTTTCTTTTCTTCTTTTGTTACTTTTTGAGTCAAGGTATGCGAAGTTTTTTTTGATGAATTCAATGTTATTGTGGCTATTGTTTACGCTGCAAGTGTGTGTTGTCTCGTGTGTGTGTGTGTGTAGTCAGCAGGCGATAAAAGTAATAAACAAATAATTGTAAATAAAACGCGACTTAATATTTCTCAGCGCGCGTCTCTCGCGATGTTGACAAAACGCAAGCGTTACTAAAAAATGACTAAAGTCAGCGGCAAATGGGCAAAGTGTCGAGACCCAGACCCAAACAAAAGCCCAGAGACGGACTGCCAATTGCACTCACTCTCTCTCTCACTCTCACGCTCACTCTTACTCTCTACAGTACTCGCAGCACACACACACACATCCGTTCAGGTAGCCAGTCGCCAGTCCGTTATAATGAGTCGGCTCATTTCAGTTTTCAGATAGATTTAATGTTTTTTTTTCTTCTTCTTCTTCTTTTATCTTGTTCACTTTCTCAACTTGTTGCGCTCTTTGTGGCTGTTGCTCTTTGAAGGCATTTCTCATTTGCCTCTTTATTAAATTTTTGCTTTTGAGCGTTCGCACTGAGTTTCTGTTTTACTTATCTACTCCCACTATACATACAAATATATATATATATATATATGTACATGCATGTTGGCAGCTTGTTTTATCAGCTTTGGCAAGCCAGCAAATAGATAGCGCTAACTGATAATCACAAACCCCATTTACAGACTGACTCGCTGCTGCCCGTAATTATTGTGTTTGTGTGTGTGCGTGTGTAGTTTTGGGCCAAATTTTCAGCGCTCTTTTTTACCTGTTGCGTGCTTTTTGGTTTTTTGACTGTAGCCCCAATTCTGTATTTGTGCGTAACGCGCTTTTAATAGTTCAAAGATAAACTTTAATTTTCTGTTTGCTGTAATTAAGTCGATTTGGTAACTGGTATTTCAACAAGTCTCGAAACGATGATATCAGCAATGCCTCATTAAATATTGGAATTATCTAGAACTGACCTAAGACGTTGTAAGACCTCTGGTACAACCAAATTTTGGTTTTGTCACGTGAGCAAAACTACAAACTTAATTTATTTTGTAAATGTACAAAAATAAGAGTTCTTTTAAGAAATGCATATACCGATGCAAATGTCATCTGATCTGTTATGGTTTTAAAGATTATTTTTTAATGATATGAATGGTTTGTCATCTAAAGTGTAATAAAAACTTTCTTCTAAGATTCTACAGTTACTGCAGTCCCCAGCATTTCTAAATTAAGAGTCAGCAATGGCTTGGGATATACTAAGACTAATCAATCCAAGTTTTAATCTCAATGTCTTCTGTTTAAGAGCTCTCAAGCTGATTTCAACTATTTAAATGCAATTATTAATTTGACTGACAAATGAATATTGATAATTGAGTAGAGAGGGGAATGCTTAATTTATTTATAAACCCCATTTCCATAAATAGTCATTTAATATATTGCAAGCCATAGAGAAACTTGTATCGATTGGTTATTGATTGAACAATAACCTCAGACAAACACACAAAGTTGCCTACACTTGCATAGCGAGCAGTTAAGAGAGACCCTTAAATAGTTGGAACTTTGAAGAGTTGTTCACAATAACTTACCTGATGGGGCAACAGCCGTTTCAGCCGTAATGGCTGGTATTGGGGAGAGCGAGGCATCAAATGGTTGCAATTGCTGTTGCTGCTGTAGTGTTTGCTCCTGTTGTTCGAGTTGCTCCTCATCGGCATCCTCCTCGATGGGGGACTGCACCTTGTTTAATGAATGCTGCGGGGTTGGCGAATTGCTTTCCTGCGATGCCAAAGCATTTGCCAATATTTCATTGGCCTGCTTATCGGTCAAATGCTGCACACGTTTGTTCTTCAAATGATGCGGTGTATCGCTGCATTGGGAAAACAAAATTACTTAGCCACACGAATTACACATCATCATTATTTATCCAATCTTACCGTCTATGCAGTTTGGGAGGCCTTTTATAAAAATCATCGTCTACCCCTTCCACCTGAAAGCCCACGCGACGATCGGTTTCCTGGGGAAGCAGTAAAAATTGTTAAACGATATCAATATAATAATTGTTTATTAACTTACATATTCGTCTTCCTGTTCGCCACCAATTACCTCAGCAACTGTTGCTGTTGGATTATCGCTGCTTACGCTGTTGGTTTTGGTCGTGGCTGGCACAGAATCACCCTGTGCGGTTTGTGGCGCTGCTGCAACTACGACGGTTGCTGTTGGTGTAACAGCACCCACTGTGACTGGCTTGGAATTCACCACAGCTGCAGGTTTGTGTGCTGGCTGTGCAGTTGTTGTGTGATTGGTAGCTGTCACGACTATCTGTTGGTGATTATTCGCCAAGGTGCGTGTCTCAGTGGGGGTTTCTGCCACCGCTGATTTGGTGCCGTTCTGTTAAAAATAAATTATTATAATTTAAAGAATTGTATTAAAAAGAAAAAAACAAGAAGAAACTAATATAAATGTAAAATATGTATACTTATGCATATAATACTTCAGTAATTAGCCAAATATAAGTGTAGATCAAATTAAATAATAATCTGAATTGCATAAAAATTAAAAATCATTATATAAATTAATATTTATTGTCTAAGTAAAAAGCACAAATATTTAATAATACAAAGAAATAAAAAAATACAAATTCATATTGGCAACATTTATTGTTGCTTTGTTGTATCAATTTGGATATGAGAAAATTATAAACTTAAAATTATTGTTACAACTTAAAATAGTAAGTTAGATTTGATATAAAAGTTTATTAACTAAATTAAGAAAATTCATATTTGGTGTAAGGAGTCGATAATACTGTAATATTTAAATAATATTATTTCAAATAATTAAAAAATCGAATAACACTTGATTATAATTATATATGTAGCAAAAATGAACGAGAATTATTAGATCACCAAACAGAAAACGGTTGAATATTAACAAATATATATATATATATATATGCATATATACATATACATACATATATATTTATATAAATATTTATTTAATTAAGCAGAGTTCTCGGGTTCATTTACTGAATTCAAGATCCGACTCTCTTATACCCAAATCGGGTGTAGTTTGCTCGAGAGCAATTAGGGGCACTTGAAATAGACACATAAACCTGAACCTTGTACCTGATCATCAGTTGATCTTTGTGTATCATTTACCTCCTCTGGCAGTGCCATCAAATTGGCATTCTCCTCATGTCGACTGCGCTCCACTTTCAGCTTCTGCGCCTTGGCCTTCAGATCCTTGGGATGCGGCGTATTCTGACGCACAAACGGCGTATCCTTCTCCTGGCTGACCTCCTCGGAGAACTTGACAATGGTGCGTGAAGGTTCGCGCTCTTCATACGGCTCCGAGTCGGATTCCAAATCGCGTGCTGTGGTTGGGTAAAGATTAAAAATAGAAATTTCCATGAGGTATTTTGTTTAATTTATGTTCGAATTGTTCATTAAAAGATTAGCAACAAACGGCAGGCGCATGCATTTTAACAGTTAGTCGAAGCTGTCGGTTGGGTTTATAATAAATATTTACACTTTGAGTTAGCTCAACGATTTTTGGCTGTATGTAAAATCAATAAATACATCAACTGCAAAACTAACAAAAGCAAAACGAAAGCAACCAAAAGCACAACTACTATTTATATACTTGTTATTATTATTATTATTTTGATTTTGATTTTTAGTTTCGTTTGCAGGCCTCAAGTAAACATTGCCACACTGCGGCAATCTCTCTCCCATCCATCAGGCACTTATGAGTGCTTGTAGGCCATAAATTTCCATTCAGCGTAAACACTTTCAAAATTGCAACATGTGGGCAGGCAGCAACTAGCAAAATACACAAAATGGCCAACCTCACGGGGGGTGGTCATTTGCCAGCAGGGGGTGCGAGGGGCTGGGAAGGTGCGATTCACACCAATAAACAGATTAAATTCGTTGTTTATGACGGAAGTATTTAGTTATTTGGTCTCAGCAGCCCAGGCTTAATCCAATGCCAGCTCGTAACTTACAATTCTTACAGCAACAAATTAAATTTACACATTTGAGCAACGCCCAGCAGGAAATGTCTCTTCTCTGTTGCTCTGTTGTTCTTGTGAATTCGGCAAATGCTCATCATCATCATCATGAAGATTTATGTAAATACCCCAATCTAGTTGTAATAATAACAACAATGAGAAGGCCGAGCAATGCCAACATTCGGTCTCCCATTCGCGGCTTTTTATGGCTGCGTGTTTGTCTTGACCGTAAGAGCCGCAGGCAGCCTTAATTGGATAATTTCCACGACGATAGTTTAAGTGAGGCTGCCTGTGGCAACCACCACTTGCACCACACACTCACATACCACACACTCACACACAACACACACACACACGCAGTGAGAGGCAAAAGTTTAACCTACATATGGGCATTCAATTGAGCGGCCAACTTGTCTGGTTTTGAGCATTTTGACGCAAATGTGTTAATTGCTTGAAATATGCATTAGGCATATTCAAGTAAATCATTCAATTCAACCTGCTCAAGATCGACCCAAGAACTGATGAAACTATCAAAGTATTTTTAGCAGCAATTTGCGTATGCTTAGAAACCGGTTTTTGCGATCGAAAACAGTTACAAAATATTACTATTGAATGTCAAACTAACGAGTGAATAACTAAAATGGAAAAAAGGTAAAAACATAAATAAAAACCACAATAAACAACAAGTTTAATAATACCAGTTAACAGTGAATGCCACAGTCAAGCCCTGTCCAAGAAGACAGCCAATATGTGAAACCTAATTCATATAGAAACTACTGCTGATTTACTGATATTTCATATATATCTGCGTTCCCCATCGAAGTTGTGTTATTAGTGGCGTTCATCATAGCCCAGGCTTTACTGTTCCATTCGCCAAGCTGTCTGACAGGCCATTAATCAATATTTCTCGAAAGTCGAGTGAGCTCTTAGAAGACGATTAATATTGCTAAGCAGCGGCGATATACACACGATTAAACGTCTATATACAATAGGACTGGCTGTTGATCTTGCTCCACATTCACCAAGTGACGTCATAGATGTTGACATCACTCCGAGAACCCACCCAACAGATTTGTTGAAGCAGCGAAACAAAGAAGGCGCTTTGATCTGCGGCTTGCTCCCAAAGTGAGGCAGGCAGCGCTGCTCAATCACAGAATCCGATTCAGATGGGAATCAGTAGCAATATTAACATTAACCAGGCCATTCCCAGTGCTTCAAGTGATGAGCGATGAGTTGCGATGCGATGCGTTGGGATTTGTGATGTGAAACACGCACAGGGCAAACATTTTCCATGCCGGCTGTCAAATGAATGGAAATATAAACAGCAAATAATAGCATTATCAAATCAAACAGCAAATCAAACACACAGTGAGTGTGTGTGTGTGTGAGAGTGTGTGTGTGTGCTGTTGGGTGTGTACACTGTGAACACCACTACCAACAACAATCCAAGTTTTCAAGTAGACAACGCCCGGACCCACTTCCACACACAACTTGTTGTTATCTGATTTATATGACGTCATTTTGTGGCTACAAAACTGGTTTTCCTTAACCAAACAAATATTTTGAGAAAGAAAAAAAAAGCAATAAATAAAAAGACACAAAAGAGACAAACAAACACAACAATGATCAAAGTCTTCGTCTAGTAAGATGTCTTAGCCAGTTGTCTACTAACGGCTAAGACAAACAGCTTTTTCAGGGTTTCAGGCATTAAGTAAGGGCATGCATAAGCCTGACTAAAATATGCGCTTTAGGAAGCATTCTATTTAGTAAAGTTGTGTTCGTTATACAAACGGGTTTTTTTATAATAGTCATAATAACTTAGGAATTTTTCTTTTAAATCGAAATTTTGTATGGTAAAATTTGAATTTTAAAGTTTACAGCAATCTAATTAAAAAACTTGTAAGAATTAAAGTTTTTTTGATTTTAAAAGGTTTTCTACATAAAATGAACACACAACTTTGCTAAATATATATATTTTTAATGTAGCAAATAAATATAATAATTTTATTTTTATAGCGCTTTTTATTGCACAATTAACAGAAAACGCAAACCTTTCTGTTGATAACCGAAGAAATCCATCGAATCGAATTTTTCGCTCGATCTATAAAGCGCCTGGGGTGGAAAATCTTTCGTTGTTGTTTTTATATATTTGTTGGGTGGTTTTAAGAAATGCGAGTGAAGAGGTGCATTATTTAAAAAAAAAAAAAACAGCGAAAAAGAACAAAATTTATAAGCAAGGTACACAAAGATTGTTGAAAATTTCATTTATGTGTTTGGTGCTTCAATTGTTTATTTTGAAGTTTTTAAATTTTAGTGACACAACACAAGAAATTATTTGATAGGATTTTGGAATTTGGAAAAAGCACAATGCCAGTGGATATCAGGAGTTGGTTGCTTGCTTACTCGCCGCTGCTGCCGTTGGAGGCAATCCAACAAGTGGTGGGGCAGCTTATCTTATCGCGAGCATAGATTGCAGATATTTCACCATGATATTTTCATACTCATGCGGAATGTTGGCCAGATAAGCGCCCCCCTCATTTATGGGCCAATGTTAATTGTTTACTTTTGAGCACAATGCATAAATGGCCAAGCAGCCAACTCCAATCTCAAGCACCAGTCACCAGTTACCAGTTATCAGTTATCAGTCGCCATTTGGCAGAACTTACCTGGCGTTATGGGCTGGTACTCCTGCTGGGGCAGCAGGTAGCAGGAGAGCACCTGTTCACCCGTTTCGGCATCCATGTCCGGCTGGAAGGTGAGCAGTGGCTGCGATTGATTCTCTGACAGCCACACCGCCTTCAGCTGGAGATTGACCAGCGAGTAGGGCAAGTAGAGCAACTGATTGCCGCTCACATCGAGCACATGCAACACGGTGCAATTGCCCAGCTCTGGCGGCAGCTTCTTCAGCTTGTTATCGCGCAGACTGAGCACACCCAGATTGCTGCACTGGCCAATTTCCAGCGGCAGATACTCCAGCGCATTGCGATCGACATTCAGATTGCTCAGCTTGGTCATGCGGCCAATCGAGGCGGGCAGCTCAGACAGGAAGTTCTCCGTTAATATCAGCTCTTGCATGTTGTCGCAGCTGCAAGAAGTGGTCAAAATTGCTAATTAAAGTCGCTAATTGCTCCCAATGCTAATTGCTGCACTTACTTTCCGAGCGTATCGTTTAGGCGCTGCAAGCGATTCTGGTCCAGTTTCAGTATGGTCAGTCGGCTCAGTTTGGCAATGCCATCGGGCAGTGTCTCGAGTAGATTCTGTGCCAGATCCAGATCGGTGAGGCTAACCAGGCCGCCCATCTCGTTGGGCAGCTCCTCCAGACGATTCTCCGAGACATCCAAATACGTCAGTTTGGTCAACAGTCCCAGCTCTGGCGGTAAGCGCTGCAGCTGATTATGATCCAGCCAGAGCTCGTGGAGGCCGGGTAAGTAGCCCAGATATGGGGGTAAGTCCTCAATTTCGTTGTCGCCCAGATCCAGGCGCTTCAGCTTTGTGAGCTGACTTATCGTTTCCGGCAGATGCTTGAGCAGATTCTCGCGCAGCTCCAGCGACTCCAGCTGCGTCAAGCTACCAAAATCGGCGGGCAAAGAGGTGAGAGACATATCATTCAGTCCCAGCACAGTTAGATTCTTCAGCTGCGAGAAACCCGATGGCAGTTTCGGTATCGGATTCGAGCTGAAGTCGGCCACCTGCAGGCTCTGCAGATGTTTAATGTCATCGGGAATGTCGGGTATATCTGTAAAAAAAAAAAAGAAAAACAATATGCATATTATTAACACTTGTTGTGGTTGCTTTTTGTTCATCGATTATCGGGTTTGTTTGTGTTTACTCATGAATTGCGCTAGAGGACATCCCAATATCTTATCTAATTATTTATAAATAAGCTAAAAATATGAGCTCAGCGAATACTGCGCAAAATTTTATTGCAGAGAAAAAAGATACTTAAAAAATAAATTGCAATCAATATTAATCCAACTTAAATTTAACTAAAGGTTACGAAATTCATGAAATTTATATACTGTTCACTCACACACACACTCAATAAGCAAAATTGGGGCAGGTATTGTTATTGTTGCCACGCCAGCTGGATGGAGCGAGTCGAAGCGTGAAATGACAAAACGAACGAAACTTGTTGATCGAAATAAATTGTCAACAGCCAAAGCGGAAATGTGCTCGCAAAAGGCTGAAGTTCTCAACGACAAAGGCACACACACAAGTGCCAGGTGTGTGTGCGTGCTTGTGTGTGTGTGTGTTTGCATTTGTGAGCACAAAGCCCGTGTTCGCTCATGTGGTTGTTTATGTATGCGAAAAAAAAAACACACCCACAAAAGGCCACAGCAACGCCACACAAAAGGTCAACACAGTGGAAACTGGCAGGTGGGCGCGCAATCCTTTCCAGCTATAAGCAAGGCAACGCGACGCCTAAAGTGACCTAGTTACAAGACACACACATACACAGAGATACACATACATACACACAATACATACACACATGCTCCAGACGGGGGATAAAAACTTGATGTAACTAATCCGACACGTGGGACTTGCTGGGCGACAACAATGGCGACCGTGCAGCGTCGAGCAGGACATGTTCGAGTTGCAGTGCATCAAACAATGGACATTGTTGTGAACTTGCCACATTGAGTGGCACTGCCAGCGGAAGTGCCCAGTGCCACACACTCACACTCGCACACACACACAAATTTGTTGAAATGTGCATTTCATTAAGTGTCTGCTGCAAAGTGCTGGTTGCATTCAACACACAATTTCTGCCAGTGTGGTATTTGTGGCATGCTGCAGATAACTCTCTTTCCGACTGAACACGTTCATAGCGAATTTAATTAAAAATTTATATACAAACACACATTCATTTCCCATTTTGCACCAGCTCTCGAATATAACCATTTAATCTGATTGTGAGAAACTTTTGTTATTTCTGCATATGAAATAAATAATGCACATTTGTTGGCGGCATTAAATACCCTGTAAAATTAAGAAAAAGAGTTGTGACCGGAAAGTAAAAGCACTCAATTTAATCATAATGAGTTGAGAAGATATAATGAGTCATGATTATTATGTCAATTAATCTTAATCATCAATCAATTAATCATTGTTTTTTGAGAAAGTTGAAAATGTTTCGTTCTCAACTCAGAAAAGAAAGTTATATGAAAATGAGTTAAATTTTCTCAATTGTTGGGCAAGAGTTTTTCATAGGGTATTTCCTTGATGAGGGAGTATGCAACTGTTTGGGGCAGATAATAACGTCAGCTCTTTTGACAAAATTAAATTCACATCTCAAATGATGACAAAATGGCTTTGTATATAATTAAAAAATGTGTTTTTTAATTGAGAGATAATCGTTATGTTGCCTTGAAGCCATTAATAATTTGTGCAAATTTCAAATGAGTAAACCTAATTAAATTCTTTTTATGAAAACTATTATTCAATAAAACATTTGTTTGCCATTTGTTTGTCGAATTCTTCCAGTTTCCATTTGCCAAATATATCTTTTTGATGCCAAAACATTTTGTTTTTGGTCTTTGTGTGGATATACATATACATATATATGTATGTATATGTCTATATATATATTGATTTGACTTGAACTGCTGCATGGCAACAGCTAGTGGCAGCTACAAGCAAACAATCGAGTCCAATCGAAGACGCGAGCAGCATCAAACAGCAGTCGATGCATCAACAAGAGGGCAACAAACAATAGTCACACACACACACAAATATACACACAAACACACACAAATACACACACAAACACACACCAAACAGAACACTTAAACCGATCCCAACAGCCGCAAACAAATGGACGCAGCAAGATGCTTCCTATAAACATAGAAACATATACACACACACGCACACACACACACACACACGCACACACCTACATTTGTATAAACATTTACATACATTCTAACAATTGACAGCATATGGAAACCCCGCCACTACCAATCTGTGGCCTGTGTTGCTCCAGTTACTCGAGTTGAGTGTTCCCGTTTAATATTTCGGCTGCAGGATGGCAGCCAAATTGCTCAACAGTGTTTCACAGTTGGCGGTAATTAAATGGGCGACAGTCGTCCAGCGGCAGCGGCACCAGCAGCATTACACAATACATTGACCTTTTCCGCTGCAGAGGGAGGGGGGGGGGGAGGTGGCGGAGCATTTGGAAAGTCATTGACTGGCAAACGGAAATGAGGGGAAATGCTTGAACGGACCCTGCACAGTCGGCAGCCCAAATTGTAATCAATTTCATGCAATTATGCAATGACAATGATGCCAACAATTTGTATACAAATGACTACTGGGGCGGGCCAAAAAATATTAAAATGATATGTAGAGGAAGCGTTGATTAAAATAGGAAAACACCAACCAGGAACAAGCTGACAAGCCCAATGAATATTTATAAAGCACACACAGATTTCGTTGAACTGGGAACTGGGCTGTTGGGCGCTGCCAAAATTCGGCCAGGCGAAACGTCAGTCAGTGACGACGTCAACAATGTGTGTGTGTGTATAAAAAGAAGACACACACACACACACACCAGCGTACACACAAGCGCACACACCTTCACATACATAAATGAAAATTCTCTTCAATGTCATTGAACGAGCAAATATTTTAAGAGCATGTTGTCGTCGCATTGTTGTTTGTTGCTGTTGTTCTTTTGCTTATTATTGTTGTTGTTGCTGCTGCTGCTAGTCACATCAATGAAAAATGGAATGATTTGTCAGCTATCAAGGCATACAGAGTAGAGAGCACAACACAGGGACAGGGAGAGGGAGGCCTACATATCGAGGTCACACTTTTCAATATGACTTGCACATATTGCACTTAATGAAGATGATGTTGAGCTTTGCTGGAGCAGCGAGATGATGAAAACCTTCGTCAGGCGTTTTCCATTTTCACCGTCAGTCATTTTAAGTTGTACTAATCTATGCTCAGTCAACACTCAGCATCTGTGATGACTTTTATGGCACGTTGTCATTTACTTTAGTGAATGAATGAATGAATGGCATGAAGTCGTATTCATTCTGCTCCGTATGCAATTTACCGTCTAGTTTTGTTCAAAAACTCATCATCTGCATCCATCCACATTCACATCCACAACCACATTCCCATTAGCATCCGCTGCCACATTCGTATTCACATCCATTACCAGCAAATCCCTAAACGGCAGCGAGCAAATAGAAATGGCTTTCCGTCGCCTGTGGAGGGTTTATGGCCCGGCTCATAACAGAGACAGCAGCAACAACTGGGACTGGTACTGGGACTGGCTGACTGCACTTAGCCAGCTTTAAGTCGAGCTAAGTCGTGCCGGGAATGCGCTTAATAAATGGGCTTTAATTGTCGACTACAATGCCAAGATGCGACAGGCAACGCCATCAACGACGTGCAACAGGTGCAATTTAGCGTAATTAAATTGTTCAACAAAACGAATTAAAAAGTTTTCAAACACAAATTTCAGACACTCTTTGAAAAGCCAATTATTTAGTCAAATGGACACACAATTTGTATAGCAACATATGATTCTCTAATATTATATTTCTTTAAGCTTTTGCTAAATTATTTATATAAAGTAAAAATAATTTTATAAATAATAATTGGTAAAAGCAACACTTTAAAGCAGTTTGGATTGTAATCCAAGGGGAGCTAACCAGATAATTTTTAAATAATATTGCAGAAGTGGTTTAAGGTCCCTTTGCTGTCATTTTCTGCACAGAAAGTGAAGGAAAAGTGTTTTGTGTCATGCAATCAGCCAACCACAAAATAATGAAATTATCTGTAATTGAGTCACAAGCAAATCTAAATTCAAATTGACATTCGTTTGCGATACGCATTCTAGTTTATTAAAAAATGCACAACAATTTGCTCTACGCATATTGTATAAGTAGAATTTTAACACGCCATACAAATTATTTACACATTCCATTTCAAATTGTATTTGAATTAATTTTATTTTTATAACGTTCGTGTGACAATTACAGCTTAAAATCTTATTGTGATTTGTGTAGCAGTTCAGTCGTACGAATAATAACATTTGTCAAGATATATTTTCTGACACATAAATGTACTTTGGCTGTCAATCAATTAAAATGTTTTTCAATTAAAAAAAAAAATCCCTCAAAACTTGTACAGCACACCTGCGCCATCTGGCGTCGGCTTAGTGAACTCGAGGCAAGCCACAACTCAATTTTATTCTCACTCATTCAACCGCAACAGTTTTCCCAATTATTATTTGCGTTTGGCTTGCAGGGTATGCTGATGCCCTATTCTACACAGGCGACTAGTCGAATTTATACTCCAAATATATATATATATATAATTGTATCATATATTTAAATTAAGAAACAATATTATATATAAATATTTATATTTGTTAAGCTAAACACAAAATGACAGATTTGAATCCATTTTACTTTGGTCATATCAAAACTAGAAATTTAACTAATTGGGTATTTTATGAGTCGACTTTTGAGCTGTATAAAACTTAGTTGATATTGCAGGGAGGCATATTTGTTTTTCCCGGCACATTTCAGCAATTTACACAACGTGTTTCTGTGGTTGTAGTCAATTTCGTGTCGTACTTTTGATTGTTTCCTGCACACACAGGAATATTTTTTTTTTTTTTTCGTCTGTCGATTGGTTTTTAATTGCGCTGCCCAATGACGTCAATTGCGAGCAGAAATTTGAATTATGTTTGAACATATTTGTTATTATTTGTTAAGTACAATGTGAGAAGCAATGATTTTACAGTTTCGTGAGCATATTGATATAGTTTTTGTTTAATCTCGTAAATTAAAAAATTTTCGCAAAATGTGTATTTATGTTATATTTCAGACTTTGTTGGAATAATACCTGGACTACAGCGAATTGTAGGCGAGAGCATTTCACAAAGTGATGGCTGATAATTATATGGGGTAGCCACAACTTAACCCTGATTCTTGTATTGTACTTCATTAAAGCCCTCTTCTTTTGATCTTCTGTCGAGGGTCTTTGGCAGCTTAGTGCTTGTTGGTGTTTGCCCCCAGATCCGAGCAACAGCACAATCTTTAGAGCAGTTGTGTCGACTGTCAGCGGAAAAGAACAACAAAATAAGAATCTGGGCAAAAGCCACTTGAATGAGTCGTCGTTGTTGGCAACTTTGGTTGCAGCACTCGGCGCAAAGCTTAACTTTGACCCAGTTGACGCCTCAATTGCAACAGCAAAAAAGAAGAAAAGATGACATAGATTCCGTTGCTTGGCTTTTCGTGCAACGTCGTGGAGGATATCGTTGCATGACTTTCAAATGCCATTTAATTGGGCTTTTTGTTAGACGATGCATTTTCTACTTATTGTTGATTTTGTTACTTGTGTTGTTGTCAAACTGAAATCGGTTGTGAAGTTGTTCCCATGGCGCACAAATAGCTGATGGAATTTACAAACACAGTATTCCCACAGTCGCCTTATAGTCTCATATTTTTGTTTCTTGCTTCTTGTATTTTTATAATCCGCAAATTCTCAATATACACAGATTCACTCCGATCATATTCACTGACGTCTTGTTTATTTGCTGTCTAACAAACAGACAAACAAACTGAGTTTATCAACCCGCAGTTGCTTTGACAGCAGCTTGTCTTCGACATATATATATATATATATATATATATATATATTCCTATGCGAAATATTAATAAACAGGCCACAAATCTGTTTCAGGCAATTTGCATGCTGCTGCGAAAACGAATTTTCGAAATTTTAAGTAATAGAAAATACAACGCGTAAATAAACAAACAATTAGCGGTACTGAGAAAACTAAACTGCAACACACAAAACAAACAAATGGAATGAGTACTGCAGCGCCCTCTAGCGTACTTTTCGCAAACAGGTCAGCTTGTCATAATGATTTACGTACAAAAAATAAAAATACAAAATAACAACAAAAAAATACTCATGACTGCTAACGACAACGATGGCAGCGTCCACAACACCTGCACAATTGCAAACACCCGCACACACACACAACACACACAGCACACACACACACAGCACACATACACACACACAACACACACACACAACACACAGCTATTCAAATTAATGTTTTTATTAGCATTGTTTGTGTGGCCAAAGCGTTGCACAGTGGAATTTTTCGATATACAAAAATCGATATTGTCCAGCTTTTGGTCAATTTGTATCTGATAGCCTTAAATCCAATTCTTACATTATTGAATGTATTTAGAATCTAAATTGATTGTCTGTACATATCCCATAAGCGACAGCATCGGCCTTCGAATATTTATATAAATTGTTTTATTATTTATTTTGCATAAATAAATAAATAAATTCCGTAATTGGTAATTGGCAAGTTTTGTCTTTATGTATTTCTGCACATAATATATTTGGGCTTTAAGAGGTTATTCACCCACTGTGCGGATCACCTAGGAATGCTATGCACGTTGTCGTTATTGTTTCCGTCCAATTCTTTTGTCAAGTGCAAGCGGGCGTATACGTAATATACTATACATATATATGTATATATATATATACAATACTTTTGCGTACTGCGCTTGGCAGCTCGCCGTTTCGACGTGTTTGTTGCATTGTTGGTTGCAATTGCACAACCACTGTTGCTGTTGCTGTTGCTGTTGTTGTTGTTGTTGTTGCTGTTTCTGTTGCTTCTGCCACTGTCATTGTTGTGGCCACAGAACCAATACAAGCGCCGCACAATCATTTTCACAGAATGCGCCACAGTTGAGTAATGAAATATTTATTTTCGATGCGGCCAATTTGAACGTATTAAAATATCTTATAATATAAATATGAACGCGCCTGCAATTGTGTGTATGTGTGTATGTGTGTGTGTGTGTGTATAAGGTGTGTTTACACCTGCCAATTGCGGGTTTTACTATTACCAGTTCGACTGCAGAGCCATAAGGCGACATCGCCTTGCCAATAATAATAATAATAAACGAATTGCAGCAATGGTAATTGAATGTGAAAGGCTTTTCCAGCTGCCACCCATGCAAAGAAAAACCAACAAATAATGACAGACTGCTAGACTGACTGACTGACTGATTGACTGATTGACTGAATGACTGAATGACTGAATTCACAGACTGAGCGCACACAATGATCTTAAACAATCTGAAAAAGTTGAACATCTGCGATGGCGTCTAGTGAAAAATCACAATTGCGAACATCTCTAGCTGGAGCCGGCCTTTCACCCAAGCCCCTGGAGCAGCTCAGATTTCGAGCACAAGGCGACGATTGGCGAGCTCTAATGAGACCCGTTCACTTATTTTGCTTTGGGTGTGTTTGCGGATCGTTTGTGGGTCATATGCATAAACGACAAGCCACAGAACCAAGAACTGCTGGCTCAGCACCACTGCAATGCAGGCCAATTCGAGTAATGGGTGCAATCAACTTGGCAAACTGGTAATGCAATATCTTTGCTTAGTTTGCGTATTTTTGGGTCTGAAACAAAAACGGAAATAGGAAGCCACATTAAGTTGTCACAACAACAACAACAACAACAAAAACATCTACAACGTCATCAAAATTTGATACCTTCTTTGCGGTCAAAATGCAGTAGCTGACTTGGCTAATAAAGGTTTTCGCTTGATTTTAGGGCCTCACCTTAAATTTTATCTGTTTTTAGGCAATTTTAATTGCTAATCGAAAATTTGCTTGTAACTCATTTCATGACCTACTGATTTATAGATATTTAAAATGTTACACAGACTTTGTTTTTAGTTATTAATTCATTTTCAGTTCATTAAGCAAATCGATTTTAATTACCATTTTTCGACCTTGACTGCATGCATTGCATGAATGAATTAAGGCACTCAATGAAAACATGTTTTATTTTTTATTCAAATATTGTAGCAATGAAAAGCCCATAAAGTCAATAGTTAAAAAATACTAATATATATTTTGAAACACGAACTAAATTATGTTATTCTTTAGAACATATGCCTTAAATTTTGATTGATTGACACATGCGGAACATTAAATTAAGCCATGCGGGATTTTTTCTATGCCCACATCTACATTTGTGTATATTAGATTTATTTTTAATACAGCAATTCTGTGCGCACTGCACTTGACTCCAATTACTGATTATTGTTTACGGATTTATGCTTGCCTAAGCAGAAAATAAATATGTACGGGTATTCGACTCCGACGCCGACGCCGACTCCGACACCGGTTCTCAACTTGCTGGGAGTCGTCTGGGCTTGCTGACTAGTTGGCCGGCTGCTTGTGCGTGCAACATTATGTTGCGCGAACATAAAACTAAGTTTATTTTGTGGCGAAACTAATTTGTTGCTCATGTAGTTTTGGTTTGTTATAAAGTTGTTATAATTAGAAAAAATTTAAATCTCAGAAAAGAATATCTACTAAAGAATTGCAATATAAAACAGTTTAAGTATTTAATGGGTCAACGTTGGAATGAGTTACGGATTTGCTCATTGTGGATTTGCTTTGTAACAATGGGAGAAAGCCACACCACAAATGTTGTTGCTGACTCACATTTGCCTAGGAGCCACAAATGCCGCCGCTTAGCTGATACAATTAGACTTGATGTGCAATTGTTTTATGTCAGGGCATTAAGACACTCAATTTGTATAACAGCAACCCGATGCTATCTGTCGCTCAATCAAATGGACAACCTCGTGCCCGAGAGAGAGAGAGAGAGTGAAGAGGAATTGCGCATCCTCCTAGCGCTCTCTCTCAGAGCAACTCATCAATGTCAATAATAATTATCGGGCACTTGTTGCATGCCTTGTGTGTGTTCCACTTACCGTTACGTGAAACATCGAGCTCCACGAGATTTTCAAAGTTTTGTATGTCCGGCGGCAGGCGTCCAATTTCATTGTCACTCAGGCCCAGTTTTCTCAGGCGATGCAATCTGAAGAAATTCTGCAAGGGGAGGGAAAAGAAAATAGCTTGGATTAGTCCACGGCACGAAGACACACAATGCACAAGAAGAAAGCCTTTCTCCGAAGTCTCGCTAGTCGCTAGTCGCTAGTCGCTAGTAAACAAAAGACACAATCGTTAGGACGTGTCTCTGTTCATCTTCGAGTTCGAGTTTCGTGGTCATAAATTTAAACAGAGTTTGTCATTTGTACAACGCCGTGACCCGTTCGGGGTCCAGGCAGTCGCCTAGGCCCAAGCGTTAGAAGTCGTTTTCTTGCTTATTTTTTTTTTTGTTTATTTGGTTTTTTCTATTTTTGGGCTTTCATCAGACATGTCGCCAACAATTCATTTATGAGCATCACGATTTTCCCAGCTAGCCCCATCAATTTGACGTTCGATTTACAATAAATTATTTTGGCGCTCCTCGTACTTTCCAAAGTGAAGGGTCGCGACCGATCACACAGCGACAGGCATTTGGGTGCTGACCTTTTTGCTATGTGGAGCACACACACACACACACACACACACACATAATTAAATACTCACTCATCTTTTGGCACTTTGAAAAGAAAGCAGCGCCCCCTAGCGGCTGACTCACTGAGTCATAGACCTCAAGGTTAACAGCCGCACCGGGCGGCATCGTCAGCGTCGCTGCTTACATTGTGCCAGCGATTTTTATCGCCCATTGTTGGGTCACTCCTCTTACTTCTGCCCCCAAAAAGCATACAACACACACATTACCACACACACACACATATATATACACAAAACAGCAGTAGCCGCGACCATATTAATAATAATGAAAATAATTCATAGTTGTAGCCGTTAAGATTATTAAATTTTTCGCTCGTCTCAAATGACTGTGGAAAAGAGAAGTTTTCTGCGACTCGCTGTGGCCGTGGCTCGATACAGTTGTTGACCCAGATATATCAGAAAGAGGTATACAAAAAAAAAAAAAACATGCTTAAGCACTATGTACATACGTATAAATCAGAATCGAAATGTTTGAAAAGTTATCAAAATTCCATTTTTGAACAAGGTAAGACTCTTTGATAAAGGTATTAAAGTGCTTGAAAATAGACGTTTCAAGACCAACATTAAACAATGAGTATTAAAATTCTAAATGTAAATAAAATAAAGATAAAAATAATGTGTTTTGTAATGCTGATAATTGTAAATAATTTTAATAAGTTTTAATAATTTATTCATGGCGAATGAATGCACGAAATATATGTATTTTTTTGCCCTACTCGCTCTATAAAAAAATCTTTGGGTTATTAGCTTGTGAAGCTTGCGTTATTACAAATTTACTCCAAAACACAAAAAAAAGATAGGAAAAAAGCAGAATCTTTTCACATTTTGCATTGGTCAGTTTTGGCTGAAAAGCAAAGCATTTAAGCTCCCTTTTATGGTAGAAGTACACATTTGTGCGCTTTATGTTTATGGCTTTCTTTTGGCTTTTTTGTGTTGCTGCTTCCGAGCACCTACAATGTCCCAGATTCAGTTTTGCTATTTATAAAAAAAACGAAAGGCCTTTCAACAAATCATGCGTCAGAGAGTTGTAACTGTCAGGGACAAAATCCAACAACGAGCAAAATATGCAGCTAGACAAAGAGAAACGAGCAAAAACAAATCAACCAAGATTGTTATACCCCAGAGAGTTCGACTTGGAGATACCCTGTTCAAGAAATCTATTCAAATAAAGCTCACTTAGTTCCTCTTTAGACTCATGTCCGCAAATACAATTTAATATATAATTTATATATAATTGGTATTAATTTCTGAATACTTATTCAATCTAAATGAAAATTGTGCAGTTGATTAACATAAAAATCAAATTAAATGGTAAGCAATCGAAAATCGATATGCACCGAAAGAGGAAGAGTTATCGATAAATTAAATAAACTTGAACGCTTGCCTTACGAGAATTTATATTTAAAATGCTATTGTCCCTGAGATTGCTTTGATAGTCGTTATCCTAATCGTCGTTAATCCTAATCAGGCATATATATATATATATTTTATGGAGTCTTAGATGATTTCTACGACCTGTTTCATACTTTTAACTATCTCATTATACCCCATTTGCATGTTTCATTTGTGTTCAGGGTATGAACACCGAAAGTAAAGAAACACACACGCACACATACAGAGACAAAATTCAGTCATGCAAATTGCATATGAAAAAGACCGGAGAATGCAAGCCCTGCGGACAGGAGGTAGCCGAGCGGTGCAATGGCCGCCAATGAAAAATACAAAAACGAAAAACAAAAAAAAATAAAAGCAAAAAGCACTAAAGGAGGCCAAGACGTGATGACAATAAAAACGAATGCGAATTGTAAACTTTTAGCCAAGTACTGTGCCCCCCCACTCTGTGGCAAGTCGGAGCCCACGCGATGGCGTCGCTTGTGGTATCTACGCAAGGAGTCTCTCTCATTGCATGACGATAAATTAGAGACCGGCCGGCCGGCCGGCATTGCAACAACATTCGTACCACGTACAATGCACAAGTACCACCAGTTTTGCCCAAGCATTCTCTCTCACACACACACACACACACACACACAGTATACACATGCAAACACACACACTATCGCCCACTCACTCGCAGGCAGCACACTTTTACTATTGTATCTAGTTGGAGCAGGCGCACAGCAAGCAGCAGTTGGCAGACAACACACACACACAACAACTAGCTGACTGTAGAGCATTGTGTGTTGTTGGCCAGGCCAACAAGTTGCGGCAGTTTACATGGGTTGCATCACAGCAGCAGCAGAACGTTGTGCATGAGTTTTGTGTGACGTTGCGCGATGGAAGCTCCATCAAGTGGTAAAACACAAGCCACATAATTCAATTTCCTAGCAAAAGAGTAGGAAAACAAGTAAAAAAAAAAAAAAAATAAACACACACACAGAGCAGGCAATGCAATTAGCTTTGTTAAAAGCACATTTTTCGAAAATCACTTTGCGACATTGAATAGCCATGCACACAGATACGGATACAGACACAGGGATACGGATACAGATGCAGATGCAGATGCAAGGCCGAGATAACTTTTTGAAAGCTATAAAACTGTGGGTGTTTACAGCGCTGAACGAACCATGACAGGCATGAAAATACACACAGAACAAACACACACACACACACACACACAAAGAGAGATTCAATGCGCTTCGTTGATTTTCAGTTATTTCATAATGTATCTGCAAGTGTAATCAGCTAAATGTATCTGGTTGTACACAACACACACACACACACACACATGCGTAGACACACATGCGTATGAACACAGAGCCATGCATGGTGGTGTGCATGTTGCAAATGACTGGGCGAACAGCAAATGGCAAAACAACGCAATTTTCCACAACGTCCAAAAACGAGTTCTAGACACAAAACGCGCATATCTCGCTGGGCGCATCTACTAAATACGAAAACCAGCTGAGCTAGAACACAACAGCAGCAAAAGCAGCAACAGCAACAACAGCAACTAAAGCAACAACAACAATCACAACAATAACGACGAGCCACACTTGGAAGAGACTCACATATGTATATAGATAAACATGTGCATTCCACAAACCGGCAGCAGTTGCAACATTTTGCAGATGCAGATACATGCAGCTGAACAAACACACACACACACACACACACACATGCATGCACACAGTTTTTATATGATGCTGGTAGTAGATGGCACGCTGTGACATCCGCAACAACGGTCTAGACCCGTTGCCTGCTTGTGGCAGCTGTGCGCCTGCTTAAATCTGTACATCTTCATTTTTCTAGCATCGCACACAGACACAAAAGGCGGCAAAAAGGCGACAAGCGACACGCACATAGATACAGACAGCTATTGTTGTTGTTGTTGCAGTTGCGGTTGCAGTTGCAGCCACAAGTTGCAGGACCACATCTATATCTCTCCAGCTCCCGTTAAAACAGTTATGCACTTAACAGCATATTTCTCTTAATTGTCGCAACAGTTATTCATTCCTCTATTATCCAAAAGTAGATAAACACAAAAGAAACTATCAATAAATCTCTTCTGCTGCAGCATTTTAATGCAATTCGTTTTTTTGGGAAGTGTATTTCAAGTGCAAGAATTGTTGGCATTCTCAAACGGTTCCTTGACGTCAGCTAATGTATTATTATTGTTTTAAAGCGGCCAGCAAGTAAATCAGTTAAAACTGACACTGTCACAAAAATTGCTGACTAGAAGTTGCGCTATATCAAAGCCAAGCATTGCTTGCAAAACTAAAAATACATTTTGAAGTTCTCCAATTAAAGCAAAACTTTCTTTCCAATATAAATTAAAATTAATGTATAAATAAGTCTTTTGAAAATTTGTATTGCATATGATAAATGCGTTTTAATTATAGCTAAATCATTAATTATACCCGTCGCGCCAATCGTTTATATTACGGGGTATAAAAACTAATTGAAATAGCTCGAGAACATTTATTATATACATATAAACATACAAACATACATATAGGAGAACCGGTTTTGAGCGACTCGACTCGACTCACCGACTCCATAGTATTTATAGAAGCGACGACGCTAGTTAACCAACTGTGACCCATTGAAAAGCCAAGTACAGAAATCAATGCTGAATTTTGGCCCAAACAGAGGGCACAACTATTTGCAGGGCACACTGCTATCATTTAGGCCAGCTTATGGGCTAATAGTTACTTGTGGGTTTAGCTAAAACGAAAACCAAACTAAGCCAAAATAAAGGAGAGCGTCGCCATTTTAAATGCTGTTTAGTTGTTGTTTTTTATAGCTGCTACTGCTGCTTAATGATGTCATTGCCGATGCTTTGGTATTGGGTTCCAAATAGCCAGACAGCCGTTTAAGTTCTCGAACGAAACGCACCTGCAATAATAACAAAAAAGCGACTCGATTCGAATTGCGAAAGACAAGCCAGTTCACCGAAATGAAGGAAGGCAAGGCAAGACACAACCTGAGCTGTGTGTGTGTGTGTTGGTGTGTGTGTTAGCTGAAGCGCAGACCTCAAGGCAGGCGATAAGAGGCGATTACCCGATATCTTATCAGCGGGCGTGACTAATTGGCAGCAAAGAAAGAGCAAACCAATGAATGAGTGCTTCGAGCACCCAAACCAATTTTATACATAAGCAAATCCAAAAAAAAAAAAAGAGAAAAAAAAAAGAATATGTTAAATTTGAGGTAGGTTCTGTGAGGAGCGACTGCATTATGCAAAATATCAGCTAATTACCACTTGGATACAAAAGTGGTGCTTAGTGATAGTATCGTGAGTGGAAATATTATAGAAACAATATAATTAACAGCTAATGACAATGTGGCATGTGAGTCTATGGATATTATTATATTAAAAAGTTTATAATATTTATGATTATTGAAGTCATTACAAATTATGGATGTAAGTAACAAGCATATTCGACATCTAGAAGTATACATATTATTAACCGATATAAAATTAACCTGTATGTATTATTGAGTACAAAATAAAAGTAGTTTTATTCGAACACTTAGCTGAAAGCTGAGAGAATATTACTAATTCAACGCCAGCAAAGCGTATCATATAATAATTTCAGTGAATAAAATGTTTTAAATTAATGCACAGCATAATTTGTCAGTTGAGAAAAACAGTTGATAAAATAATATTTAATAGGATTATATCTTGTTTACGAGCGAAACTAGGTTAAAATATTATCATATACAGATATTATTATATACATATTTGCTTTGAGCTTGTCAATGGAAAAAGTTGTTTATCCAACATAATTACTATTTTTATAATTGGGTCTTTTGGATTTTCAACGCGGGTCAGCTTTGTCAAACGAGGGACGATTGCAGCAGATTGTCGTCGAGTTAAGAGCAATTGAGTTGAGGCACATTTGCGCTGCTGTCGTTCATGTTTATTGTTGCTATGACAACGAGGAAATTGTCTGCAGCTCTCAAAAAGTTAAAGGGTTGACGGCCGATCACAGCTTATAGAACTCGCAGAAGAGCCAACAACAACAACAGCAAACAGCAACAATAATAACCAGCAGCAACACATCCGACAGGGTAAGACTCAATGTTAGAGTCGCTGTGGCATCCACAAGCGAACTTCGATTGTGGCAAAAGAGAACATCATCATTATTATGGGTGTCCATTGTTGTCGTCGTCGTTCGTGTTGTAGTCATCGGTCAGCAACAACAACAACAGGAACAGCAGCAGCAACTTGTGGGTCCATTGCTCCAGTAAATGTTGTTGCTTCTGTGTACGCTTGTTGTGCGCTTTATTGATGTAAGCGAGCAACAAAAATTTGCATTAGAAGTTCATTAGCGAGTGCGGCTAACCGCGAAGGAAGCTCTACAAAAACTAAAAAAATAGGGGGGAAACTGCACAATTTGAAGACATGAAAACTAAAGTCGAGTGGAAATTGCAGCGGCAATCAAATAAAAGTCGAGATTTAAATACTCTTTCATATTGAATTTACTTTATTTTAGGTATACATTTTATATTATTTATATATATATTTGTTTATATATAGAATAATTCTATGGAAATACAAGTCGGAAATTTAATACCCATTCCAGTTGAGTTGATTTGTCTTCTGTCAAGCGAATATTTAAATTTCGTCCTGAACAAAATTTAAATATCGACTTATCTATTGATTACGCACTCTCAATGCCTATTTTGAGGGCTTTAAAAATAAAGTGGAGTAACCACAAATTAATCGCACAAATCAAAGCACAGAGAAGAGCTGTGGTTGTGGAGGGGCAGGGGCAGGGAACAGCAACTGTGTGTAGATGTAAATACATGAACAACTCAAGCAACCAAGCAACTGCCCCTCACATCCCTCACCCACCCTACCCTTTAAACCCCCTGGCAACACAACACTTGTTGCTATGTCAACGCATTGTTGTCTGTCTATAGACGCAGCTACTTTGTTGTTCTTGTTGCAGTTGTTGTTTGTTTGTTTGTTTTCCAGCTGCACATAAAACGGAAGTCAGCTGCAAATTTATTTACAAAATGATTCACAATTGTTTGTTAGCAATCATTAATCGCTGCTAATTGCCGAAGCGATCACCAAATTATTGCCCCCCATTTACCCGACACTTGCTCCCCAATTAGAATTGCGGTCTCTTTAGTCATTTGATGTGCATAATTTATACACGATATGTCAGTGTATGTGTGTGTGTGTCTGTATAGGCATCAGCTTCAGCCTGTTGCATAATTGAATATTCAATTATACGTGCATGCCACTTGTGTCGCAGAGAATAACAAAGTCGCCCCACTGCATCCCCCACTCCATCGTTATTAATTTAAGACTTCCGCCCAACTGTGTCGAGCGGACGTCTTTTTTTACAGTAATCATTGTCTTCTTCTACGTTGCGCTGTTCATGCCACACACTGCAGGGGGAGAGGAGCAATGCAAATTGCGCTGGACAACAACCCCGGCGCAACAAGGATAAAGAAAAACCACTTCGGTTGCAGGGCAAAGCCAGGGATGTTGCACCCAAAAAAGTCCGAGTTCAGTGAACCAAATAAATAAATGAAATAAATTGTTAACGCTTAAAGCAAATTAAAATTATAAATTTATAAGTAAAGTATATATATATAGAATATATATATATCTACTTTTATACTAACCTTTGGCAAATCGCGTATGTGATTCGCATCCAGAAAGAGTTCCTCGAGGGTGCGCGAGTAGCGTAGAATTTCCTCGGGCACTTGTGGCAGGGAACAGTGGCGCTTGTCTACAAATTCGACCTGCCTGTTGCAGCCTTTGAATATTGGAATGCACTTGAACATGGTGTTTGTTGTTGTTGTTGTTGTTGCTTGTCGCACAGTTGATGACGTATCTGATGCTTATTGATTAAGGCGTCGTTCTTGTTGTTGTTGCTGTTGTCTTTGCACAACAACAGAGCGTAACGCTTGCAGCATCTGTTGCAAACGTACGCAAACACAAACACAAACACAAAACACACACTCACTCACACACTCGCACGCACACGCACAGGTACTACTACAGATACAGCAGAGGCACGCGCAGTTTTTGTTGCTGGTTTTGGTTTTCTTTTACTATCTTCGTTTTGCTTTTGATTTACCTATTTTTTTTTTGTTGGTTTTGGTTTTACTTTTGTTGTACTTTTATCGCACACGTTTTAGCCACATTTTGCGCTAATTTGCTGTAATTAATTAAACTTTTATTACATTTCACTTCCCACTTTTCGCCCTTGTATTTGTAAAAGGTAGCAAAGGCCACAAGAAGAATAAGAAGTAGCACACGTTAAAATTCCTTGCTGTTTTTGTTGTTGTTGTTGTAACTTCGGAGAGAGAGAACATGAGAGTGCGTGCGAACGCGCAGAGCGACTCATTAAGGCACACGAAGTGGAGCGAAAGACCATAAAGGGAGTAAGCAAAAAATAATAAATATGATTAATAATATATTCTAATTGGCACTTGATTCGTCTTGGGCTCTGGTCACATTTTATCACGTATCGCAGCTTTTAATAATTGTTGCTTCATGCACACGCATACACACGTACACACACAAGAACGTGAAGGAGCAGTAGAAGCGACAACAGCTCACAATGACACTTGCCTGGTGCGAATGGGCTTAGAATGAGAGAATTGTAAAAGTGGGCATGATGCGTAGACGAAAAGCAAAAGCAACAATACAAAATTAAGAATGAATACAATAATACAAAAACTCCACTTAAGTCGAAATAAAAAAAAACTCAACGAAATACGAAAACGAGGGAAATTATAATAAACACTGCTAACAACGACACACCCAAACACACACTCACACACACACACATTGATGTTCAAAGCCGGGCATGGAAATAATTGTGAGCTCAGACATTGGTGCCACTGTGCAAACGTATGTTTTGGAATTTATACGCACACACACACACAGTCACTCACACATAGAGAGCGACACACAAACACACACAACTCTTACAATGCGCGCTGCGCAACAACAAAATGCTGGTCTTAGGCTACAACAACAACAGCAAAAACAGCAACTGGATGCGAGGTAAGCGGCTTCGTCGGTTTGCACTTTTTTTTTCGCACGCTTCATTTTGCCACTCACATTTGCTACGAGTGCAGCGCGTTGGCAGCTAAATATGAATTTTTACTGTACAAAGGCGCAAAAAAATAGCGACTGGCTAGCATGCAAGTACACACCTTCACACTCGCGCGCATACACATAAATGGCGTTTACAGAAATGAACGTACATAAAATGCGAAGCGCTGCGCCCGTTCACATCAACCGCTCACGACAAAAACAATTCGGCAACTGTTCGGTGTGACCAAAATGGCGGAGCAGTAAAAAACATGCTGTTATCGGAGAGTGTGGTCGACTATAACAAGCGGCAAACAGCATTCGATCAGCAGACTGTTAACATACGGTTACTTAACATATGTTAGCGATGAACGCAATAAGGCCCACACCGCTCAAAATCGCACGGTTAATTTAAGCTTGAAATTAATTTATGAAGTTGGCAGCGCTTCAAACCCAGTGATGGAAAGTGGCATGCTGTGTGTTAGGCGCGCTTTTTAATTTGCAATTAGTAGCTAAAATTCAAAATGCAGAATTCAGAAAGAAAAATATTTTGTGTGGAAATTATAAAATTATCAAGTGGAATTAATTTCTTTGAAGAACATTTCAAGACTACTGTGTTGCAAATTGTGTACAAAGAAATATATTTTACCTGTAATACATTTAATTGAATCCACCGACGCCAATTAATTTGTTTCTTCAATATTTGTATTATTTGGAATCTTGAAAACATAGTGTTTTGAGCATAACTCTAAATACCATTAAAATACGAATAAGAAACTTTGCAGAAAATTGGAATTGATTTAGTGTCCACAAAGAGAATTACTAAATTTATTAAATAATCTTGATATTAATGGACAAAAAGCTGTGGTTAATGTTAATTTTATTTAATTTGAATTTTCATAATTATCAGACAACATTTGAAAGGTTTTATTTTCATTTATTTTAATTTTTTTCTTGTTCATTTAGTAGTAGTAGCGCTATTTTTATTATTATTTAATTACTCTCTTTTATTTCCAAATATTTAATTGTTGACTTTTAATTTAGTGAATATATTAAACAAATAAATATATTAACAAACATTGCTATAATCTAGCTTAAGTTATATTGTGTAATTTATACTTATGAATATTTTTTTAAACTCTTTTAAAATGGAATTATGCTAACTTTAAGTTTAAATAATTACATAAATATATTTTTTGAGGAAGCTGCTTAGTAAGATTTTAAATATGTATATTTACGCACATATAAATAAATAAATATTTTCAGGTTAAATAAATATCTTTATAGAGATTTTTATGTTGATGGCGCAAATGTTGCACAAGCTGCAAGTAACAGCTCCTTTAGGGGATTTTTGGTGCACAGTTTACACAAGACAAAAGTGTTGCTTGTTTTTTTTTGTTTTTTTTTTTGGTTGGGGCGTTTTAACATCCGACATCCAGGTGGCTATTTTGGGCATCCGCTTTTGGCCCGGCCCAGCGATCTTGAGAGTCAACAAACAAAGAAAATAAATGGTGACGGCAAACAAAACCGAATGCAACCTCAGCTCAAGCATTGTTGTTGTTGTTGTCTCTACTATTTGTTGTTGTTGTTGTTGTCGTTGTTGGTGGTTATTGTTGCTGCCACTGACAAACACAACTGTCGAGTGCGGCGCTTAAATGGCAAGTAAACTGCAACTCTTTGCTTTGCTAATTTTCCAAAGGCGCCTCTTTCATCTGTCCTTGGCAATTGTGTGGGCGTGTAAGTGCAAGGGCGATGGGCGAGGGGGAGAGGGTGACGGAGAGGCAGACAGAATAGGTGCTTGTGTGGAGGCGTTGTGGGCGTGGCTGTGCACTTGCTGCTTATTATTTGCACTCGGCAAGGCCAGAAGCATAATAAATTGAAGAACGACGAGGGGCGAAGGGTGTGGTGGGTTGGTGCGCGGTGGGTAGGTGGTGGCAGCACACTTGAAAATCTTTTATTCATGAATGTCGAGCCACTCCCCCCCCCCACCGCTCAGCTCACGTTAAATAAAAAAATGCACATTTTGGAGGATGACGAAGAAAAAAAAAAAAAAATAGAAGCGCCTCAAGGATTTCGGCAATCGGCTGTCCTACAGGCTGTCCGGGTGTCCTGACGCCGGCTTGGGCTGGGGCTGAGCCCCTGCCACTGACTCTGACTCTGACTCTGACTCCGGCTGCAGGCGATAGTTGCATAAATCATAAAAGTCCCTGCCGATGATGTTGTTGCCGCTGCACGCAAAAGGACTTTACGACACTTAAGTACCACAGCAAACGACAGGCAGACAGAGAGAGACGGAGACTGAGAGAGTGAGAGAGAAAGAGAGAGAGTGCGTTGGGGCATAAAGAGCGTCACCAAGTATCTGAATTTGATTGCGCGGCCGCAACGGTTAACTCCTTTTGGTCCTTCTGGTCCTGCTGGTCCTTGTGCAGCAGCCTTCGCATTTATTTACGACGGCTGAAGGCCTTGGCCAAGTGCCTGTGAATTTAATATGCAGGTTCAGATTGAGTCGGTTCGGCTTTATTGTGTTCAAATTGCTTTGCCCACGAAAGGAGCAATGCGAGCCAAGGACCAAGGAACCCCCCCCCCCCCCCCGCACAGGATGTGTCGCCGTGTATGCAACAAGTCTTGTGCTGCCCCCAAATCAGTTGTTTATTCGTAGTTGCGCCTCAAATGACAACAGTTTTTGGGCTCTGCACTAACATTTATTATTATTATCACTTTTAGCCTCTTTGTACTAACGCATTTGTGTAGTGATAGCCAGAGGCATGTTTACATTTGTTGCACGTGTTGATTGCATGCAAACAAGCATTTGCCACACAAAGTGGAGTCTGCCCAATAATAAGAAAATAATCTAGAAACCAGAAAAAAATCTTGTGCAAAATGAGTGATATTGAAAGTTAAATTAAAAGTACCGCAAAATATTTTAAGATGTACTAAGTAAAAAGTGTTTATTTAACGATTTAAATATCTCCAGTTAAAAAAATATTTATTTTCATATGCAAAAACAACCTTCAACTTAATAATCTACTTGGAGATATCCTGAAAAAAAACATGAGATAAATACCAGAAAATTTAAAAAATTATTTTTTGTTATACGACATGCAAATTATTACAGTTGGCAAGGCATTTATAACTATAATATTTTTAAAAAGTATAAATGCAAAAGAATTTTTTAATATTAAGAAATTGTATTGGAAATTAATCTCTTTCTTTTTTTTTTGACAAAATGTACTAAACATTATATAAAAAAAATGCAATTATAAATTTGAATTATGTCAATATTTGACGAACGATGAAATGCAATAAATTTAATTCATTCATAAAAATTGAAACCATAAATTTAAATATTTAATATTTCTTAAGGCGTAAATTAAAATAAAAAAAGTAACTAAATCATTTTAGAAATTGCAGAACAAAGAATTATTGTTCACTTTGCTAAAAAAAATACAGTATTTATATATAATAATTATGATGGTAAATTGATTTAGTCTGTGAATTATAATATATAATAGTTAAAAATAATAAATAAATAAAATAATAGTTAAAAGTGGCATTTGAAATATTTAGATTAATTTGGCTTTAAGTGCAGATCCTTTTTCCTAAAATTGGATTCGAGTGGAGCATGTTGATCGCATCTTGCCTCTGCTTAAGATTGTTATCACGCGCTAAACGGCTGTCAAGTAGGTTGAGAAGCCACCTTGCCACCTTGCCACCTTGCCCTCCCTTGGCCACTCGCCACACCCACCCACCCCGTCCCATAGCCCAGTGAGTCGCGCACTTAATTTATGACTGGGCCTGCAATAAGTCAAAGTCATAGGCCTCCGGAGACCATTCAGAACACTCGACCGCTGGCTATAGCCAACACGCGGCATTTGCAACAGCAACAACAAAAGCGAGTGCCTTGCCACACCTCGGACTGTGCCACTGGCCACTGCCAGCATATTGCGGCTTAAGAATTTTTAATTAAAATATTAAAGCATCGACCGTAAGGTGTTTTTAATCTTGCAAATTGTTTTAATTGTTATTTAGGATTTGCCGCTTTTATTGCTGTTCTTGCAACCAAATTTATGTGCGCCTAATTAGAACAGACAGCCAGGATGTCAGAGCTGCAGCTGCTGCTGCTGCTGCTTCTTCTTCTTCCACTTGTTTTTCTCTTCTACATACATAAATAAATTTACTAACATACAGATATTATTTTTTTTTCTTTGTTGTAGCCTCTTCTTAATTACCATATTTTCAAATTACCATGCACAAAAGTGCGTAGAGGCCATGGCCAAAACCGACATTTTCTTTTGCACAGCGGCCATAAAAGCTAATTGTATGCTTGCGTCGCGGATGGGTGGGGGGTGGGGTGTTGCGTGTGGCACAGAAGAAGTCCAAAGTATGCTGCTGGGGGGGGGGATAACCTTGGCTTGTTGCTGGTCGGTGATTTATATTTAATTGTTGTCATTATGGTCATCAAAATGTTGTGCTGCGGCCTCACCTGCCCCACTTTATCTTTTTTAATGCCCAGCAGAGGAGGGATGTGTGTGTGTGTGGTGAAGTGGTGGGGGAGGGGGGCAGGTTGGTACTCAGACAACACTTTGCAATTAATTCAATTTGGCACTCTGGCAGCGGGCAATGTGTGAAGCGTTCTGCGCGCTTGTTTCTTGTTTATTGTTTATTGTTGTTGTTGTTGTTGTTGTCGTCTGTTGATACTTGAAGCGTGTAAATACGCTTAAGATGGCAAAATTGTTGACAAAAACAATTGCGAGCAGGCCACAAAACTAAAGCGCACCTCGATGGGTGCTTGGCTTAAAGAGAGATAGAGAGAGAGAGAGATAGAGAGAGAGAGAGAGCATCTGCTCTTAAGCTTAAGCGAAGAGCAACAGGAAATGAACCTTATGGCATTGAAACACTTTTTCCTCTCTCTCTCTCTCTCTCTCTCTCTGTCGCTCTTTCTTTCTCTCAATTCACTCTCTGTCTATTTGCCGAACTCTCGCAAATCGTTTCGTTTCCGCTTCCGTTTGTGTTCCGTTCTGGCTTTGGCTGCCGCTTAACTTCAGTTGTTGGCCAGCTTTTCTCGTATGCGACTGGCATAAGCCATTTTAACTATTTGCGACTGCAAATCCTTTAATATACCCTAAATCACTTTGCCAAAACTGTTTTGGCCAGTTGCATCTTAGCTGATATTTAGATAGAAACTAAATTTATAATTATTCCCCGACAGTATTTGGGGCTTATAAATTTTAAAGAAGTTTTAGTTAATTGAAAGCTAATTAAAATTATAATACATAAGCAGTAAAGCTGCTAATTGGTATTTAAATTTCACATTTGCGTATTAATTAACATTTAAGAACGAGTTTTATGATTTCAATGGAAATCTGTTCAACAGTAAACGAATTGCAGTATTAAATGTGGTCTTCAGATGAAAGATACCTTTTCGAGTCTCTGATTCCAGTTAATTTTAATATAAGAATTTAATATAAATAAATAAATAAATAAATTAATTAAAATGTATTTAGTTATATAGTCATATATAGATATTTTTGCGTTTAGTTTTAGTTAATATTATTATTTTTATATTTCTATTCTTGACTATTTTCGTAACTAAATAAAAGCCACACTAAAATACCGAAAGTGATTAAATATTTTAAATGCTATCAGATACAAAGCCAAATAGAAAAAATGGTTTATTAGGCAAGCCGAGAAATGAATACCCTTACTTTTCGAACCCCGATGGCAAATTTTAAAGTCAGCAGATTAACTCTCGTCAAGTATATTTAATAAATTACTCTTGATTGGACTCGAAATAAATTGACATAATATTTACATTTATTTTTTGGCTGATTGGCTTTATTATATATTGGGGTTATTTCGGCATTTAAAACTAAGAAAACACGCAGATGGCTATATCGACTCACTTAGTAATGCTGAACAAATATATAGATATGGTATGAAGTATCCATTAATGTGTTCCATATCTGAAAATCAGAATTAAAATACGCTGCACAAGGCTATACAAAAGGCTGTATAATCAAGTAGAAAAAAATACAATTTCAATTCAGTTATTAATTTGATGTGTGTGTTTTTTTTTTTGTGTATTTATCACATTTAAAGTGTAGCGCATTTCGAATGCTATGCAAATTGTTATTTCACACATATATTCATCAGCATAATGCAATTTGAAATGTCGATTATTCTGCATAATGTGTTTTTTTTTTTTTGCAATTGCGAATTGACGCAAATTAAATTAATTTCCTTCTTTTTCTGCCAACTATTTTCATTAGTTGAATTAATTCAATATGAGAAGATTCTTTACAGGAATTTACACGGCTTTTTTTTTATTATTTTTATTACTTTGCATTTAAATTCAAATGGATTAAATAATTAAATGCGTTTATATACATACATAAAACCATCATTGTGTACAATATCAATATGCATTGTATGAAATTTGAAATTTGTTTTTGCAACTTTTCGCACTGCAGCTGCAGAAAATTATACAAAACAATTAATAAAATAAAATTTGTACGTTTTCGCTCAGCTCTGCGAATCTTTTTGTTGAGACTTAAGTGAATAAGTGTTAAACATTTTCCATTATCTCATTCACCTTTTTCCATCTGCTTTGTTCCTCATCATTTTTCCATTTCTTTTGTTCACAATTTTTTTGCATTTTTTTTTTTTAATTAATTGCTGTGCTCATTTACAATTAAGTTATCTTTAACGAATTGATTTATTTGGCTATACCTTTGCTACATTTTTTCATTAATAAATAAGGAGAAAATATAAATAGACAAATTACTTATTTGTTTGTTTACTTGTGAACATGATTTTTATTTTTTTTTTCTTTTTGCCATCCTGCCGTATTCATTTCGGTAATTGCGTTGTTAAAGAAATGAAATACGACTTTGTCATTTGCAAATTCGACAGTTTTGCGGGGATGCTTATCAAATCAGGGCATAAACCCGCCGCCAGAACGGAAAGACGTGAGCAAATTCGATGCCAGACCCTGGAGAATATTGTGTTTTATCACCCACCGGCACCCACTCCGGATATCAAAAATATGAGATGGTAAAAGTAGCTCATTAAATGACTGGCACAAATAGCTTGAGGTGCCCTCGGCAAAGACCGCATTATATCAACAAATGTATACATTTCTACCTATTTATTTGAATATAGATTTCATGGAATATCATATCAAATGCCTTGCTTTTACACACCCAAAGACACACACGCTGTTTGGTCAGGCATAAATTACACAATTTATATGCTTATGGTATAGATATATATATATATATTTATATATATATATGTGTGTGTGTATACATATATGTGTTTGTGCTTTTCGGCTATTTAAAAGCTCAACGGCTCAGCTGCTTAAGCTGAACAAATATTTAACTTGATTGGGCGTTCGCAAATGTAAAAAGTTTCCACTTTCGAGTTCACCAAATTCGCATAAATTCGATGCGTGCCACGGCAGCCGTGAACTTTTTAATGTATTTTAAAACACTTTCCACTAAACATTTTAAGTAAACTGCTCCACAGTCAACGTCTACCTCCAGCTTCATCTTCATCATGCCGTATACAGTCTGGTGTTGGCGTCAACTTCTACTCCGGCTTCGGCATCGGCTTCAACGTCGACGTCGACGTCGACGTCGGCAGGCAGAAGGCTGAAGATGCCAAGTTGACTTCCTGTGCAAGGGGCAAAGTTTCTGGCACTCCTGCCGCAGCCTCCAACTTCGGTTCCTGCGTCAACTTTTTGCCGCTGCACTTGCTCCACAAATTCCATGGAGGCTGAAATCAAGTATTTCATTTTGGATTCAACTGCTGTCCGAGCATTGCAACACCACCACCAACATCATCAGCAGCAGCAACAGCAGCAACAGCAACAGCAAACTAAAAGTCATTGAAATAACGCAGTTCCTGATACACTTTTATCATTTATTAGCGATAAATAAAAGCATATGTTAATACTATAATATTAATTAGTAATAATTTATTTCTTTTTTTCAAATAAAGTAACTTATTTAAATTAATCCAAAATAATTGCTGAAATGTAATTAATATGAATGCATGAATTAATTAAGTTTCCTAACCGCTGGTTAATTTTTAACAATTAATCCACATTTATTTAGTACTTCATTTTAAGAGGAAATTATGTTTGGCAAACATTCCAAATGAAACAATTTCAATAATTTAAGATACATAAGCGTTTTTTTTTAATATATAACATACATTTTACATAAAATTCATAAGTAAATTCTCATTAAATAATCGCTATTTATTTGAGAGAAAATATTGTGACTAAATCTTATGAAATTTTGGTCTCCTTCTCTTTATTCACGATACAATTTTTTATATTACCTTATTGAAACAAATAGATAAAGATGAATATATACATTGATAGAGGCAAATGCTTGTAAGCCAAATTCTCAAAATTTTACATTAGATTCATAAGTAAATTCTTATTAAGTAATCGATATTTTGTAAAGATAAACTCTGAGATAAAATATTGTGACTAAATCTTATGAAGCACAGTTCTCCTTCTCTTTATCCTTTTTCAAGATACCTTTGTTAACATTATTTTCTTGAAACAAAAGGCTAAAGATAAATATATATAGATTGATGGGGGAAAATGCTTTTAAGCCAAATTCCGAAAATTGCATTTTAAAGTCATAAACAAAAAATAAACTAGTATATGTAGTTTTCTTAATAGAAGGACTTTAATCATAATTAAATTGTTGGTTTCTTCGTATGGGGAAACATGGCTCAACCTTCCCAAATTATCCATAACATCCAACATTTAGAAAGGGTATATTCCGAACAACAATCGTAGCATCAGCATAGCAATAACAATACCACGTGGAGTGAAAAGTTCTTGGGAGTTTCTTTCTTTGAGCTGCCCGCTGCCCGCTGCCCGGCAACTGGCAGTCGCCAGCTGAGTTTGGTGCAAGTTTTGTGCTACAGAATATAGGATACAGAATTCAGAATAGAGAACACTGAATCCAGCATATAAAATACTGTATAAAGTGAACTCTTTTAGCTGGGTGGGCGTGGCAGTGTGTCAATGTTTGTTTTATATGTTTTGGCTCGCTGGCTTGGCTAGCTGAAGATAAAGTTTGTATCCAATTCCCGTGGGATCTCTCTGTGTTTTAGATGGGATTGAGCCTGCGAGGTGGCGTCTTGTCAAAATTTTAATTAATTACAGTCGTAAAATGCAAAAGTTGCATAATTAAATTGTTATTGTTAATAATTAAATATGCGACGGCAAACACTCTGTCGCAAATTAATTATGCTGTCAATATTTGTCAAATCTTCTCACTTCCACCAGCTCGCTTTGAATTACAATTTATAGAACGATACATATCTATGAATATGCGAGTGTGTGTGCGTGTGTGTGCGTTTGTGTGGGTCACACCTCTTGACCGAGGCTCTGCCATACACAGCCCAGTTACGCAAGTGGCCCACTTGCATGAGATACAGAGTAATTGCATGAATTTGTTGGCCACTGATTGCATGTTTGCCAAATTGTTTGGCCAACTGTTGAGCCTCACATTTGCAGTTGTGTGTTGTGTTTTGTGTGTGTTGTGTGTTGTGTGTGTTGTGCATGTTTGTGCTAAACTAGTCTGGGGCATTGAATAATTAAAATATTTTCGAAATCAACTCAAATGCCAGAGACAAACTGAGATTATCAGTGGCACAACACTGACAGAGCCGTTGTACGAGAATTTCGTGAACTTGGATTCTATTCACATGTTTGCACATTTGAAATGTAGCAAAGATTTGTTTAGTTTTTGCTCCGAAAATGTTGTCAAATATTTGCCAAGGAATTCCAACAAATGTGGGCTAAAGTTCAGCATTATACCGGAAGATGGGTTTGGGTTTTGAGCCTTATGCAAAATAGAATTGGATTTGCTTTTAATTGTTTTTAATTAAGTATAATTTATTGCGCAAACAACAATAAGCAGCTCACAAAGCGCAATTTTCTTGCTCTTGTTTACTGTACTTCGACTTATAAATGCAAAAGACTTGCTGCAATGAAAACAAGCTGAATTTGCATTTTAATGAAATCAACATGTTTCCAACGGATATGTTTATATTAAAAACATCTCGAACACTCTTCCGACCACAGTGTAAGCCATTCAGTCTCCCTCTATGCAATATGAATTTACACATTTTCTAAATTTTATACATTTTCCGTGCAAATATCGATGAAGCCATTCGTTTATATTTGTATCTATATTCGTGTATTTACACACACTGTTCACACTTAAAGCGAACTTAATTTGACCTGAATCCATCGTTTAATTCTAGTTTCGAATATTAGTGTTATAACCTTTTCAACAAGTAGCCATGTTGTAGTCGAGTGAGCTCGACTAACGGATACCGTCAATCTAGGATTTATTTTATTTTTATTTTCAATTTTAAATATGTGTGCAAACGAATTAATGTTGATCTAAGAAGTCTCCGGGATATGGTGAATAATATATATATACTTTATGGGATACTTTTCATACTTTTCTACAAAACTAAAGTACTCTTTTATTCAGTTTTCAATTGGTTGGGGGCATAATTAAACTATGGCTCATAGAAGCAAATTTGCCATTTGAGGGCTGCACATTTTCCTAAAATACGAAATATTTTGCATGTATAGATAAAAGCTTTAAAACTGGGCATTAAAATTGAATTTTAATCGAAAGCATTTGAATTTAGTTCAATTAGTGTGGCATGCAACGCATCAAATTGGGGGCTGACTGCGAGAGACTTGCTTCATATTGATTATCGAGCAGTAATCGGGCTTAAAACTTAATGAGCTCACAATTTGACATGTATATATATATGTTAACTTGTGAGTGAGTGTGTGTGTGTGTGTGCCAATTATTTTGCAATTAGAACCCTTGCTTGATATTTGCTGCTTAATCCCGTCAAAAGCGCTATGAGCCACGTAGACAGACGTTGCACCCACAATTCCAGCTGCAACATGCTGACGAACAAGTTTCTCGAGCTGCAAATTTTCTACTTTAATATATTTGCATCCAGAGGGAACTGGCTGCATTTTCACAGGACTATTTACATCATTGTGTTGGTAGTTACATTTATGTCCTTAACTGTCACATTCTGTGTGTTGACAAGCTGACCGACGGCCTCAGCTCAATGTTGGTTGATCTGTACGCTTGGACAGATTCTCTGGCTGTCTCCAGGACATCCCACGGATTATTGAGCATTTTTATATTATGCACAGCGAGAATATTTAAAGCTTATTTTAAAGTATTTATACGCTGCTTCAAAGTTGCAATTAAAACGATTTAGCCACTCTAACTAACTGTTAATAAGCACTACAAATATTCGCAACTTTTTCAACTTTTGTACACTGAAAAAAACACAGAGTTGCAAATTATTTACCAAGTGTTTGGCCCTTTTAATTGCATTTATGTTATTTTCTTTTTCTTTGGCAGAGAGTCGACAATCCGCTCACGGCCAGATCACAGACATGGCTAATCGACGAGAACAGTTCATTAGCGGATTAGAGGAAGAACTGCTTCTCTGCTCCTACTCCACTTGATGGCGTCCCTCCTGCGTCCAGTGCAGTTGCAGCTCCGTTTCCAAGTGTGTGTGTTGGTTTGTGTGTATTTCAACGAGTGTTTGATAGATTCTAGACTTGCTCGAGCCAGCTCCGAGCTCCGAGGGATAATCGATATGCTATTAACTATTTTGTATCGAATGTGTGGAATGTTTCTGCAAAGTTTCGAGTCCTGCTGCCTACTTTGTGGCACGAACACCCTATTTTGTTCACTGACCCACAACTTCTGCACATTGTTCCAGATAGCCCAGTAAAAGGTAGAACATTTTATGGGCAGCACTTTAAAGCAGAGCCAGGTGAAACTGGCCAACGCATTGCGAATTTACCAGAGGAGCTTGGACAAGTCTGATGGATTAAATCACCTCTTTCGTCCGCTGTTCAATATGCAGTTCCTGTGTGTTTGCTGAGCTATCAGCTGTCAGCAAATCTGACTCAGCCAGAAATCGTATTCTATGCCACCTTCAGGACCAGGTTTACCTCTGCTGCGGGTCGGTTGAGTACATCAATTCTCCGAGTGCTGAGCTCGCCTGGGCCATCTGTGCTCCATCATGTGGCGTGGCAACAGCTGCAGTTGGTCAGCAATTGGGCAGCCTCTGATGATCTCCATGATACGCTTGCAACGTGGCAGTCCATCGATGGCTACTTTTTGCAGGCAAATATGGCATCATTCCATTCTGTAAGCTGTGTTTACTATTTATGAACTGGTCAAAAAGTAATTCTATTTTCAAGATTGTTAAAAATTTCATTCTCAATTTTGAGCTACATTTGTATGTATGAAATTTACTCATATATTATTGTTATTTAAATTTGTTTATGATAATAACTAAAATCAGCTTAATATGGTTATTCTTGCCCCGGTAGATGCCAAATTATGCTGTCCTTAAGCACCTGTTATATTATTTAAATTAATACTTTAAGCTTGGCATGTTATGTAAGCCACTGGCTAATTAAGCCATGTTAATAACCATTGGCATAATAAACGGCCAATACGCAAAATCTGCGCCATGCCTGTTAATGCCTCATGCATTATTGCCGCTTGTTGCCCGGTTATCGCATTCCGTGTCCGGTTTGCTGCCTCTGCCTCTGCCTTACACGTTGCACGTAGTCGTAATAGTTGTTTCTGCCACACAATATTGCGGTTTATTGCACGTGCAGTCAACGATTATGTATAAAATCAGGAAACATTTGAGGGATCTGTTGGATATTTAATTCCCTTTGATGCATGCCACAAAACTGAAACTGTTTGATTGAATCTGTTCAAAAAAATCGTTTTAAGTGAAACATGTTTTTAATTTACCCTTATAAGAATTACTTAAAGAGAGGGTGTGCCAATGTCGGCAACGGGAATAAAAGTGTTATTCATTGTTGTTAACTTGGTATTAACTCAATAAATAGTAAATAAATATTTACTGATTTGCAAAGCCACACGAATTGCCTGCGAAAAAAATATGCGACAAGTGAACAAAATTGCCATAGTAAAAATGCGAAAACATATAACATATAAACAAACAAACATACATGCAAGCAGACAGACAGACAGACAGAAGTGCTTATGTTCTATGTGATATGACAATTGCGAGAAGCAGAATCAAAAGCAGTCAACACACACAACACTTTTGTGAGCCGAGTTTGTGGCAATAATGGCGAAAAATACACCCAGAGGGCATCCAACTGAAGTTTCTTTGTGTACACGTGTGTGTGTGTGTGTGTGTGTGTCTTGTGTACAAATGTGTCGTGTTGTGGCCCATTGAGGGCCAATAGCTTCGGTTTAGTTCAATAATGATGCCATTGCAACTGAGCCGCCCTCGCAATATCCATGGCTCTCTCGCCTACTCTTTGGCCAAGTTATGTATGTGTGTGGGCGGGCGTTGATAAAATTATATTCAATTGATGCTTGTCGAGTTGGAATGCCATAATAAATTCAATTGTGTCTGAGTAGCCAACACCCCCCCCGCCACCCACCGGGTGGCTGTCACTATTTTGCTCCGGCCCAAATCCGGCCAAGCGCTCATTTGGCCCAATTCTGGGGGCAGTGGCCCACAAATCGCTTATTGTTTGCCTTTGGAACTTTGTCATAATATCTTTCTATGTCATTTGGTCGTCTTCGTTTTTGTCTTCTTCTTCTTATTTCATTTGGTGCCCTTTTGCCAAAAAAAAAAAAACAAAATGCCAGTTTTAATTTGGCAATTAATTGAATCAATCGCTTGCACATCCTGGCATCCGGGCATCCTGGCATCCTGCCTAGCAATTTTAATGTCGCTAATTTATGTGGTCAATTGTTTTGGTTTTAACGAGCGTGCCGTTCATTTTTACTGAAAAATTGCCTCGTCATGCTCGGTCAAAGCACTTCCGGCCAATGGCTGCCCTTTTAATTTGTGTTCTGATTTATTTTTGTTCCCTTTGCAATGAGTTCCGGGTAAAAAGCACTCTGCGATTTGGTCATAAATTGGCCATAATTTAGAAGGGACATTCTGGTTTTATCAAACAAAATACTTTTATCGGATATATATTTTACTTTACGTACAACAAAATATATATTTGCTGCCTTGTCGATTTATTTAGTTATGTCAAAGTGACAAATGCTTGAAGTATTTAGAATTTATATATTTTTGCACTAAATATTTTCACATTGCATTTATCTTAAATAAAATCGAATTTCAATTTCATCCTTAATCGCTCAATTAAAGCAGTAAGAGCACATAATATGTATAGTATCCAAGCTATACTAGATGCCAAAATAATTTAATTTATGTATTTGGCTGGGCAAGCGGCCAAACCCAAAAGTGATTTGAATAAACGAGGTAGCATGCTGCATATAGTTTGGAAAATAGAATCCTGTTTGGTCTAAAAGTCAAAGTACATTAAAGCACAATACGTATACGTATCAACAATACTGTTAGATTTGAACTGGCCTAGATGAAAAGTTCACACAGCATGAGAAATGGTTATAAAGAGCTAACCGGATATTTTCGGAATTTTTAATTAATTCCACTGCACATGCACATGCAGTGTAAACGAAAATGCACACACAAACTAACACAAACACACACACACACACACACACATGTATATAAATATACCCACATATATATATAAATTTATATATATATATATATATATGTATAAGCACAGGCATGCTCGTACACATCCTGAGATGTCCGGCGACTGAGGCTCGTTCCTTTGTTGCCTGCCCGGCTGCCTGAAAGTTGCAGCTCAGTTCCTGTGTCCATTTTGTTGATGCTGCTGCTGTTGCTGCTGTTGCTAATGTCAAAGAGCGAGCAAGGGACGTCAACTGCAACAATTTTCGGCAATTGCTATGAAACGAGGACTCTATTTCACCCAGCACCACCCAACCAGGAGTCGGCTACGGCTTGGTAAGGTTTCCTCCACTCTTTGTTGTTACTCATTCATTGTGCAAAGTTTGTATAAATTTTTGATTTCTTTATACAAAATGCTGTGCATGCCTCACTCCGTCCAACTGTCTGCTGCTGTTCAGCTGCATCTTCAGTTCCTCTTGCGTGCTCCTTGCCTTCTCGTTATCATTGTTGTTGCTACTCCTGCTGCTTCTGTTGTTGCCGTTGTTGTTGTTGCTGTTGCTGTTGCCGTTGCTGTTGCTGTTGTTGCCGTTGCTGTCGTTGTCGTTGTCGCACAACACAAATGCCATTGATTGAGTCACATCTCGCCAGGGCATATAAATCTCACTGCTGGGGCGTGTCGCTCAGGCAACTCGCCCGTCTGACTTGCTGCCTACCTTAAAGTTTTCGCCGTGCTGTGTCAGTGTCTGTGTGTCCGTGTGTCGGTGTGTCTGTGTCTGCGGCGTTTGACGTAACTTGCCCGATGATTTCGTTATTGTTCGATTGACAATAAAGAATCAGCTGAAAGTTCGAAAAGCGCAAAATGCCATTGAATTTGCTCACAGACATCGGGCCATGACGACGAACTCCCCCCCACACCCCCCACCCACCCTATAGTAAAGCACAATAGTTGCTATCATACAAATATAAGTCGTGGAGGAGGGGCTGGAGGGGTTTTTTTTTTTGGAGCTGCACACAAGAGCTACCAAATTTGTATGCAAAAATGCAATAACCGAGTGCAGCTTAAATAAAATGAATTTCAATAACAACATTTCGGATTAAAGCGTCAAGAACAAGAATTCCAATGACTTTATTAAAAACAACAATGTTGAGCTATGAAATAAAAATGTAGAAATAGATATATATATATGCATATATGTATACAGTTTTTTTTTTATTTTTGTGGTATTTCTATTGCAGTTTGCAGTTTCTCTTAAATGCAACTATTTGTTTTCCATGTGCCATTTAAGTTTAATGAAGTGCAAACAAAAATATTTTCAATTAGAGGCAAACAAGTGCAAAGCAAAACATAGCACAGCAAATCGCTGAATCGAGATAGAGAGAGAAATACAGAGAGAGAGAGAGAGAGAGAGGTGGAGAGAGTGAGAGAGAGAAGACAAAGTAGACAATGCGTAAACACAAAAGTCGAAATGCCTGTAATATTCAGAGCATGTGAGTTGTGAGTGGCATGCAAATGCAACTTGCAACACGGTAACGACAACAACTACCCAAACAACAACAACAATAACAGCAAAGACAATTTAAAGTGCACTCAAAGATGGCAACAGTAGCTGCTGTCGGCTTTGCATTCGTTTCTATGCCAAACATGCTCCTTTTCTCTATTTGTCTTATCTGCCAAATAATGCTTTTGTTCAGTTCAGTTTGGTTCTGCTCTGCTCTGCATCTTTTCCAGTCGTAAGCAGCAAAAGACATGGACGTTGCCCACAGTTAAGTGATAGTTATTGCAACAAATTTAAGCAACAAAGTGGAAACGCAAAATGCTGATGCAACTTTTCATACTCAGGACTTCTAGTTGTTGCATCCATAAGGCCGGGGAAATACTTCAACTATTGCCTCTGCCATTTATATCAATTTATGAAAATGGTTTTTAAACTCAAATATTTTTATTTTTTGTTAATGTCGTGCCTAATTTTAAAAAAAGGAGAGCAGCATTAGAAAGATCGTCAGCCTAAAAATATATATTAAAATTCAACCTTTTGTCTGCAGATTGTAAATAAATCACGAATGAAAATATAAATATTAATCATACTATCAATTGTGTACTTTTTACACCATTCAAGTATCAATTCATTCCAAAAAAAAAATATTTAAATTTTATTCACTTCCACTGTGATCTGCACACATGTTGCGAAAGGACTTGGGATTTACTTCTTAAGCGAAATCACAATTTGTCGAAAGGAACTTTTCCGTTAAATTGTGATTTATGTGCATTTACACACATATCTTGGCAACAATTGAGGAAAATACAAAAAAAAAAAAACAATATACGCTGATTGCCATATGCTGGGCGGCGGCTGAGGCGCTTTAGCCTGCCGCTAAATATTCAATAAATAAAACAGCTACATTACATAAATTTGTAGATATATATATATATATGGAAAATGTGTTGACTTTTTTACTGCAGCGACGTGCGCATTTAAAAGTCGTTTTGATCTGTTGTTGTTGTTGTTGCTGCCGTTGGCATCTTAAATTTATATGCCAGAGTTTCACGCACTTCTAATTTATGTGGCAAAAGTTTATGTCCCAAGTAATTTTTACAAGCAAACAACTTTATTTTTTTTCCATTACGCGCTTATTGGGCATTTGCCTTATGACGTGTATTTCTTTTATGCTGGCCATCAAATATCAAATTGCATTTTGCACTTGTCGCCAACCATCTAAAGTCATCAGCATCTTTAATTCGAATTCTTAAACATAAGATCTGCTTGCACCGCAAATGTATTTTGTACCCAAATAACCTTTAGGCAACTGACAAAAATACAATTTTTTTTTTAACCTTTCTTGACTTTAAAATACCTCTATCTAGTTGTCACAATAAAAGTTTACGTTTTGTCAAATTATTTTGTTAAATTTCTTGTTTATTTATGTTACTCACAGCTAAATTACTTAAGCCTACTTTTATGCCCAAATTTGTGTTTCAAATTTAAAAATAAACTCAGTTTTAATTTTGAGCGCATAAGTACATTTAATACCTTTTTATCCAATTTTCCTATTAATACTTCCATAATGTTTTAAATAATAATAAAATAGGCACTAATTTAAGCCAGTGAAAGCTTTGTACTAATATTTAAGTAAGATATTTTTTGGATTAAAGTTTAGCATATTTTTTTGTGCGTTTTATTTTCTATAAATTTATCAACTAGATATCAATTTAAACAAATATAATATAAATTTATATTCGATTCTTTATTAATTCAAAAATAATCAAGCCATATAAAATTGAATCGAAAAAAAGAAAAATCATTGCATTCGCTATTCGGAGCTTTCTACAGGGTAACTGCTAGTCGTTTACTATTTGAACTTAAACAAGTTAGTTTTTAAATTTATATTTTTTTGCCCCGCAGCATTACTTTGTTATAGTAGCTGAAGTCGCAGCCAAAGTTATGTTGCCATAATGCTTACCTGAGCGCGAATCAAAAGAAAAATATAAAAATCTACATGAAATTGCTTAAGTGCTTTTGCTATAACTTCTGAAGGGGCCAACACTGACGATGTTCACAACTATTCCCCCCCCCCCCCACACAAGCTGCAACAAATTGTTGTAAGAGTATGCATTTATTGTAAAAAATAAAACAAGTATAATTAAAAAGTTGAACACATGTGAGTTGCCATAAATGCTGCAAATTGAACAAATTAAATCGCAGACAAGGCAAGGGTTTTTAGTAATTTCAACACGTATTCAAACTACTGGCAAACAGCTCATTGAAAAAAAGGGGCTCAAACTTCCGCATAGCACGTATCCATTCATCAAGCACCTTTCGTCCCCTCAGGACTGTTTACTGCCATGGCTCACTCACTGTGCACCTGGCGATGCTGGGATTCAACTTGAAATCAGAATCAAATGTGCTGCCATTGACAATCTGCTTCCGTGAACAAGTTTTTGGTCTCTGCCATCTGTCCTATCTCTCAACCCCTACCCTATGCCCATTTCCCGTTAACCACTAGCCACCCCCCCTCGTTGCCGGGGTGCACAGCCGTCTGCTGTTGATACTGTTGATGTTTTTCTACTTCTACTTCTTCGACTGCTTTTCATGCGCCCTTTGCCTACACCTTACCATTGTCTGCTCCATGTAACTAGCTGCGGGCGCCATATGTTTTCCCGTTTTCTTTTCTCTATTCCTGCCATTTGACGCTGCGTCTAAGACGGCTGTCGCTGTCCAAGTGCATTGACCGACGACCCACTGACACCAACTGTATAACTGTATAGCATAAGAAGAGTATAAAAGATTCACCGTAGCATAAGCAATTCCAAAATAAGTACAATACCAATTATACCCTTGGGAAAGTGAAATGACTTACTTATACTAAATAGATAAAAATAAATATTTCGATTATAGTCTTCTGAACAAAACTAATGTGATTGTTTCCTCAATAAATTAAGTGATTAAGCCTGATAAGTGGAGAAGGCAATAACTTTTTGTCCTGAACCTAAAGTGATTTATTTCCTTCTCTTTTCGTGCGTTCGAATTGAGTATGGAGTATCTGCAAGTCGATCACTTACAACTACTGAACTCTCCCATTTAAAATTTTAAATTTATAAACTACAAAATATCAATAAAGTTCACTTTGAATATGTGTTTTAAAATGTGTGACTCTTGGTTTTGTTGTTTAATTATGGATGGCAAACTGTGGACAACAAAATCGAACTGTAAATTAATTTTCGTTAATGATACTGCAAAAAAAAAAATACAATTGAAATTGAATAAAATGCAAGCATGCGAAATGTGAAAAGTGCTTACCGCAAATACACAGGATGACAAATGAAATTTAATTAGTTGCAAAATAATACTACAAATATATTTCCCTCGTGACACAAAACCTTTAGAACTCTCTAAATTTGGCCAGTTGCCACAGCAGCACAATTGCCTACTCCTCCCTTTCCTTCTTCCTCTCTTTCTATCCTTCTCTATTTCTCTCTCTCTCTCTGTCTTTGGCAAATTTTCATTTGTAAATTTTCATTAGGCCCAATCAATATTACTCAATGCCTTAGTCCATTCATTTGTTTATCAGCATTAAGCGCATTCAAAAACTTTGTTGGCAGTCAACGAGATTTTACCCAACTCAAATTAAACCTGATGAGCAGATTCAACTTGCTTGTTGCTCGGACTCGGGCTGCTTATCATCGATTTTATTGGCATAATCAGCGTAGAAATTTGCGTTACCAACTTTTGGCAACCTGCCACGCCCTACAACTAACGCACGCCCTCTTAACCCGTTGAAAAGCGATAAACATTTATCTTCATTATACAATTTTGCGGCAGTTCGCTTCAGTTGCCACATTCTCGACCCGGCTACTTGTCTTTGCCTCATCCTAGTTCGTAGCTGAACGGAGCTGTGCTGCATATTTGTTGTTACTTTTAGCCGTCGTCAGAGCCAGCGTCATCTTTGCTGCTGCTTTCTAGCTTAATGAAAAACTTGCCACAGTTCCCGGAACCTTTTTTAATTTATATTAAGCTGAAAATTGCTTGCTCTCCTTCCTATATATGAAAAAAAGTAGACAAAAAAAACGGTTAAAGTGGAGCAAAATTAAAAAAAAAATTTAAATACTAAGTAGATTTTATGGCACAGCAACTTGACTTGAGTGACTTTCAAAGTCGTACATTGAAATCATTAGAAAGGGATCATGACTAAAATATTTCAGCAATACAGGTGGAGCCTAGATATAAGTAAATAGTTATATAGTTGATAAATTGAGACTCGATCGGTTTACAATATCTTACATATGTCACATTATAATACATCGTGTAAGCAGCGCATTTGATTTTGTAGGGCATTTAATTATATTGCTCGACTAACCCAAATTATTTACCCACTTTCCGTTTTTACAGTTTTCTTTTGCTTTATCAGCTCCTTTTTTCTTCACTCTTACGCATTGTTTTTATTCTTGTTAAAGCAATCTTTTTAAGCTGATTTGCCAGCTATCCACAAAAGGGATTTCCAAAAACAAATTAGCAAATAATTTTCCTCTTATTAGCCGGCGCACGGCTCAAATATTTTCAATCAATGGCCAATTTCATTATTGCCTGGGACAACCCAGACTGAGTCCTTTCGCGCTACCACCCCCCCCCCCACCTTTTTGTCATATTTGTCGCTTTTTTTACAGTTTAATATTTTTATTATGATTTTGCTGTTCATCCATCAAGGCGGAGCCAGGCGGCGTTTGATGTTATTTTTATTGTTGTTTTACACTCATATTATAGCATTTTTATGCGACTTAATTAAATTTTGAAAAATGTGCAAATTAACTCTGCATAACCCAAATCTCTCCCCCTTATGAACGTTGCCTGCACGTCAAAATGAGTGAATTAAATATAAATGTTGTATGCCGCATTTATATTCAACAATAATTACGAGCTCCTAATTAATTTAGTTTGAACAATTGAAAGCCATTTGCTAGTTGGCCAGCCATCTGTGTGATTAATATTATTTCCATCGGCCAGGCGCTCCTAGTTGTTGCACGCCTAAATTGGATTTAACTTTGCTTTTTAATGGATATTTCAATGTTTGTGGCGCCACAGTTAATCATTAGTTTTAAAGTTGATTAATCCTTTGCATTGTACATTAAGCATACGCACAGAATTATGCTTCAGAGAGCGCTGCATGACGCATGCCGCATGCCGCATGCCGCACACATCCCCCCCCGCACCATAATATTCTTAGCCGCTTTTATGCTCTGTCGCAGCAAATTTGGCGACGCTGGCTTATTTAGTTAATTATCTCAGATTACTTGCTCTTGATTATTTTCTATCGTTGCTGCTGTTGCTGCCTTTGTTGTTGTTGTTGTAGTTGTTGTTGTAGTTGTGACTGTTGACTGTTGATTGTTGGCTGTTGGTTGTTGGTTGTCGCTGTTACTTTCTGCTGTAAAGTCAGCAACTTTGGTCGACTGTTGGTTGGCCGGTTGCGACCATCATGTTTACTTATTTGAGCACAGCATGTGGCAATGTCGCTCAGCGGGGCAAAGTCAACTTGGATTTTCTTAGTCGATTGTCCCTTGGCAAATGGCGGCTTGTCCTTCCATCTGTCCAGCTGCCTGCTTGTGTATCTATCTATCTATCTATCTCTGTGGCTGATTCATTTGTAGCGTCGCCATATCAACAATTAAATTAAACGTGTTTGTCCTACACAAGCAAGCTTAAGCGCTCAATCAATATAATCCAGCTTTGTATATTGGCCATTCTATGCACGTGCTGCATTTTAAATTACTAATTAATGGAATTTCAGGTAAAATTTATCTTTTCCACTGCACACCTCTGCTTTTTCCATCTTACATTTAGTCTGCATCCAGTTGAAAAAAAAAAACTGTTGTCATCTTTATTTGGCTACAATCGGTGAATAATAGCTGCTTAAATTTGACTTCATTTTAATCATTGTTTTGGCAAACTATTAAAGGTATTTTATAAATACACTTATTTAAATTAATTGTGAAAATTAAAATTAAAATTAATGACAGCCAATATCATTGAGCTGTGCGAGTGTCGATTAAATTAGTTAGTACACCAATTAAAAGTTATTTAAACAGCTTTCTTCTAGTTTTAAAAATTCACCTGCTCAATGTTGTTATTTTCGAGAGCAAACCAGTTTTATTTATAATTAATTTTTCTGACTTACTTACACTTTAAGTTCACATGAATTTTTAAAAAAACCGTTTGATAAAAACTGAAAAATAACAACAACAACAAAAACATGACTTTGCAGATTCAGTGTCTGGTATGGACCGACAATCGATATAATCGGACTTCATCTCAGGTTTTGTCACCATGACTAGCGAATTCTAGAAAGAGTTTTCCATGAGGACCACAAACTGAAGCTCCTCCTCCGCCCCGTTGAATAGTGCGGCCTTTTGTCGTTTGTTTTGCTGACGCACTTCATTAGGGGAAACGTGTGAGGCTGTTGCTAACCAAGGGGATTCAGTTTCAAAGACCACCTTGTGGAGATGACGTCAGCAATGCTCTTGAGCTGAAAGAGCGTGTCCCGCTCCTTGGACGGAACGGGGCACACTTTTAGTTTAGAACAAGAAGCCAGCAAAATAACTGCTTGGCAAACCAAAGCTGCGTACAACTATAATTATTAAACAAGCGAGTTTTAATTAATTAACTAAAGCTAATTTTGTGCAGGAGAGGCGAGGAGCGCTTGTCGCAATTTGAATTTGATTTAAAAATTTCGCTGTAGATCTATGCACAAAGATCAAAGGTAAATATCTGGAATAAATTAGTTAAGAATCCATATCTGATTTTGGTATCAAATGAACCTCAATTGCTTAAATAAGCTTTTAAGATAATATTCGAAATAAAAAAAAATCGCTATAAATAAAATAAAATAAAACACAGCCAAAGCTTTTTGGTATTCGTTATATAATTTTTAACATTAATTATATGTATTTATGAATATATGTAAATACATACGAACCGACACATAATAATACATTTGAATTGGATCTACTGACGCGGAACCAGTTTAAGCCAGAAACCATTTTTGGGCATAAGCTGAAAACCTCCGGCGTCGAGCTTTATGGGTAGTTTGGATTTCTCAGATTCCTCAAGGCGGAACGAACGCATCAAATAGAAGATGACAGCCTTGGCCTCGAGTAGAGCGAAGCGGGAACCTATATAGAGAATATATATATAGATATATCATCCATAATAATGCGTTTTACTTTCACTCACCTATGCAATTGCGCTGGCCCAGGCCGAATGGAAAGTAGGTGAATGGCTGAATTTTGTCCTTATTCTCCTCGTTGAAGCGCTCAGGATCAAAATTTTCGGGGTTCTCAAAGAATTTGGGATCACGTTGAATGGCGCAGACGGGCAACCAAATGGCTTCACCTTTCTTGATCTCAACGTTCTTGCCATCGAGCTCATAGGTAATATCCTTGCTGCATTCACGATCAATGGCAATAGCCGCCGGCCACTTGCGGAGAACCTCGGATACGACTTGATCCATATACTTCATGCCCATTAGTGCCTCGTATGTCAGCTTGCCGCCATCGAGATCATTGTCGACCTGCATCACCTCCTCGTACAGTTTTTCCTGGACATCCTTGTTCGCCATTAGCTCTACGGCTGTGAAGCCCATTAGCACCGCCGACGTCTCGAAGCCCGCAAAGAAAAAGACAAAACATTGGGCGACTATATCGCGATCGCTCCAATCACGAACTGGACCCGACTTGTGCTTATCCGACTGGACCATGCCGCTTGCCTCCATTAGCATATTGATCATATCTGGCCGCACAATATTGTTCTCCTGACGATACTTCATGGCATCCAATACTATGCGCACAAAGTAGTTTGTGCTTTTCTTATCAAACAGCGATAATTTCAGCAACTATAATCGGGGAAACTGAATAGATTAGACAAAATATTTAGATAGGGAATTGTTGGGCGCACCTTAAAAAGCGAATTTGCATTCAAGAAAAGCATAAACTTTATGTTCATCAGTCCCGTAAACTTGGTCAGCTTCTTGCCCATCAAATAGAATGTATTATCACGATCTTTGAACGAGTTCACCTGCATGCCAAAGGCCGTTGAGGCGATGACATCGTTGGTGAAACGGGTGCAATAATCTTTCATGTCCAGATCAATTCCATCTTTTGGCATTTGACCGGGATTCAAACACTCCACCGCCTCATTGGCCACAATGTCCATCAGTTGGAACATTTGACGCATTTTGCTGCCCGTAAAGACAGGACTCAGAGTGCTGCGCATATCCTTCCAGCGCGCATCACGCATGGAGAACAAGGAGCTACCGAAGAGATTGTCCATATCGTGGGGATTATCGGTGGAGTCAGTGCCAAAAATATTGCGATGATTGATAAAGTGATCAAAATCTTTAATTGTTATCTGCTTTATCAGTTCCGGATCACGTATCATCAGCAACGGTTTGCGTTGCTCAAAGATGCCAAAAACCCTAGAAACATAAACAAAATATGGTCCGATTAGTCAGCCAGAATAGAATTTGCAAAGCAACAACTCTTATCTTCCACACGCACCGATAATATATATAAATATATAATTTGCCACAAATATTATCGTTTCATATAACCGATAATTGCATTCAAGGTTATCATATCAATATCAAGGCATTTTTAAGATAATTGAGATTTAAGTATAATCGTTGTAAACACAAAATAATGTCTTATCAACTGTTGTCTTATCAATTTCAAGAAATTTTGAAATACGAATTTAAAGCACTTCGGTTACAAAAAGATTCTCGGAATGGATAACTAAGTATTCAATGCGAAAACAATCATGTTAATTGATAGTCACATCAATGTTAAAGTGCTGAACCGCAACATTTAATAAAAAAAAAAGTATATAACGTATATGAACAGCCTACACACATTCTAAGTGATTAATTTATATATGTCCGATATTTCAATTGCGTATCCAATTTAATTACTTGGCCTTCAGGGAATTTATATGCTGCAACCGGTTTGATATCTAGTAATTATGCATAAGATACTCACTTGCCGTCGCCTTTGTTGTACAAATCAATGATTAGATCAAACATTGATCGTTTGCGCAAAAGCATTTTCCACATGCTACCAAAAAAAGGAACTGGCTTATCGGATTGGATTCCTCGCTCCTCGAAGAACTTATAAGTGGATGTGGCCCAGCGATAGGCCAGCGGCAGGGCGACCGCAAAAAAAACCAAAAGCTCGACAAGCATCTTGAAAGTTTAGCGACGCGACCTGTTCAACATCAACATCAACTGATCACTAAACACAACGGCGAACGCACTGTCCACAAATCGACTAATTGTGAATTTCGTCATTTGCCTGCTTCGCTTACGTGGAGGCGAGCTTTTGTTTAGAGCTTTCGCTTGTCGCTCGGCAAACGAATGAAGAGATTGCGTTAACTCTTCACATTCGCACAAATTAAGTGCAAAAATATATGTATGTATGTAAATGCTCAGTGTGTGCTCAAGCACACACAATTACAGTTTCAGATACACAAAGTAAGTAAAATATTCAAAATACACAACAGAACGCAAAGCAAATGCATCTATTAATAACAACAGTATCAGTATTGCGATATTGAACTTGACTGTCATTTAAACGGCAGTTCAACGAGTGGGTGTGGCCAGCACAGCGAAAAAAAATACTGATAATAAAACAGTTCTCGACTAATAAATGTAAAACACTTTAATTAACAAGTACACTTAAATATATATAACTTAATATGTTGAGCGAATAGTTTAATATTTTGGGTGTGCGTTAAATGTATGAAAATAAATTATAATTAATATAATGTGTATTAAATAAATATGTGTGTGGTATAAATTTAATATCCAGCGCTTCCACTATATTTTATATATTATTTAACGATTTAATACGCCATATTGAGTTATGTTTATTGTATTTTTTTTTTTTTACTTATTATTGAAATTTCCATTATGTCTCTTACACAGTACAACTGCTAACCTAAATTTCTCTTTTAAAATTAAGAACAGTGCATATTTAGAACATTTCATATATGATTCTATTTATTTTTCATTTACGATTAATTAATTAAATTTGTAATAAAAAGATTTTTCGCCTGTAATATAATTAATATATATTAAAATCAATCTAGTAAAATTTTACAAATAACTTTGACCTAATTATTTATATTTTTTACATTTTGCAGATTCTAGAGAACTGCCAGAACATGGAATAGTTAGAAATCCAGCTTTTTATGTTGAAATATAGTTTTATCTATGCTGGATTAGTCTGGACTTTGTAATGACAAAATTCTAACCCCCCGCTAATCTGACATACGCTCACATTAATCACATTCGAATCACTACTTATCCCAACAGAGCCGGAGTATCTTGGTCTGTGAGCGGATAGTGATTACCAAACTAATCTTGACCCAAAGCGATCCACCGGGGCCAGAGCCGGAGACAGAGCTATGTTAGGCTTATTTCGTCTACGCGGGATGCGCGAGATGGCTCGGGACGATAAGCACTTTCCTTAACTGATTTTAGCAAATTACGAAATGGAATATTATCAAAATTTCGTAAATATTTGGAATTGTAAACAACAGTTTGTTGGCTATAATTTTCATTAAATTCCTGCAACGAATTAAAGGCAACATGCATATTATCCTTGGGATTTTCCACTGGCAGCGGCAATTGCAGGCCGCTGATTTCGATTGCAGGCAGTCAGTGGCCGGCGCACGTAATGCGGTCAAAATTAACAAGCGTCCATCAGCCAAAGCCATAATCTACCACACCCATCCCCATCCCCATCCACAACCCCATCCCTATCCCCATCACCACCACTTCCATTTCCATGCCAATCCAAATTCCCATTGACCATTTTCGACGTGTAACGCAAATAAATACGCAGCTGCAACTTCGTTGGGTTGGCGAGGGGTGGTGGTGGTTGGGGGGTTCAGTTACTAACAATTTGGCTCGCCCGTTGCAAATGAGCGGCAATAAACGCCGAAAGCAGAAAATGCAAGTTAATTACGTTTTTCAATTAAGCGCCGTCGGTTTGGCCGCCTCTTGGTCAGGCTTGGTCAGACGTTGCAATAAAAGCCAGGGGCTGTGGATATCGCTCTCATTCTCAAAGTAAGCCTGCAAATTTGGCATTGAAATTGATTTTATGCTTCTGTTGCAATCGCATTAGAGTTGTCAACCAGCCAATTGCAAGCTATCCAAAAAGGATGCCGCCTTAATTCCGCATTGAAAGCACTGTTTTCACTTGTCCCAATTTATTTAATGCAGACAAAACGAGATTAATCTTTCAACATTTTTATTTAAAAATTAAATTGTTATACTAAAATGTAAGATATTCATAGAAGAAGGAAATTCTCGATTAATATTGGAAACAATTAAAATTTACTGATTAATTAACAGTAAATTACATAGTCGACCCATCTTAAAATATTTAGTGCGGACATTGGCCTAAATTATCAGCTTTAAGTTTGTGAATAGCAATTTGACAAGATTAAAATAAGATCGAAATAATAAATAAGATTAGAAAAATTTAACAAAATAAGTAGAACTTGACGTAGACATTTTTACTTATTGGTTATGATTGAGATTTATATTAATACTAAAATGAAATTATGATATAATATTCTTGACTTTTGGAGATTATTTATTATAAATTCAATTAATAAATTTATAAAACTTTTGAAGTTTGTTTGAGTAAAACAATTATATATTTAAGAGTTATATAAAGTAAGTGTATTAAAAAATTGAACGAAGTTAAATGTTTTAAACTTCTTTATTGGCATCAATTTATTGGCGGCTTTGTGCGTTTGATATTGAAAATTATATATGTATGTGTTTGAAATTGTTGCGATGTGGCGACAACCGAACATAATTCATCATTCATGTGTCCGAATTGACACGTTTGTGGCCACAAGCAGAAATAAAATTCACTTTGTATGCGGTTGGCAATTTTCTGCTTTTTATTTAACATGAACTTTTTGTGTGGGCGCTGGGAAACTGGGAAACTGGGAACTGTATTAAAGTTCCACTTTGCGCTTGCCACACGGTTGGTTGTGGCATCAAATATTAACGAGTTTATTCACACAATGCATATATTTTTTGGTGGGATCATAGCACAGCGAAATTAATCACAAAAATATGCGACCAAGTGGAAATTTTATAATCATCGTGGCGGTCGATTGGCGGCTTGAGAGACTTCGCCCCAAAGTGCCGCATGTTGAAAGCCTGGCAGCCAGGTGGTATGTGGCAAGCTGGCTAATAACTGTGCTGGTTTTATGCGAGGATGCGATGCCCGCATTAAAATTTAATATATTCTTAATTTTTAAATAGGCAGCGCTGCCAGCACCACCAACTAGAAACAGTCGACGACTTGAGAACGATGCCACTCAAAGCCGTATAAATCCAAGATTGTGGCCTCCAACTTGTCGCAAGCGTGTGCAAGTGACTAAATGTGTTCCAATGTGTGTGGTGTGTGCATATGTGTGTTGTGTGTGTGTGTATGTGTGGTTGGTATCTTGGCATCATACTCGACTGGCTCTGGCACTAGCCTCTCCCAAAATGTGCTGTCTGATTGTGTGTGTGTGTGTGTGTGTGTTTGACTGTAATTGAAGCAAAATGAAAATCTTTTATTCATGAGGCTATAAAATTGCCCAATTTTCAGGCCATTAGCAAAATTTACGCCTTTTTCTCTGCACGCAGCGCATAGTGGCCATTAAATACAGTCGCCTGCATAAGTATGCATGCCATGTGGCGGGTGTTTAGATTTCCCAATCGCGTCTGCATTTTATTTTTAAATACACTATGTGGCATTTAACACTTAATGCCAATGTCGATGCTATAAATCTCGCCCACCACCAACACACGCGGAGCGGAGCCATTGTGCCATTCTGATGCCTAAACTTCTGCTTCAGCTCCTTTGGCAGCTGCAATGACAGTGCATAATCCTATTAGCCGCGCTCTGTTTGTATCGAAAGCAGCTTAGATATGTCAACGTTGTAATTAAAAGCAGTTGAAAACATCAGTTCAAAGACGGCAAGCTCCGCCCGACGGCACAGCCTCTCCAAAATGTTGCCAAGTCACGCGTTCCCTGTCGACTCTGGCAGCACTCAGCGCCTCCACTCTGAGCCTCCCAATTACAATGCTAATTATGTGGTCAAGCGCCTACTGTTGCGCTTAATTAAGTCAAGTACAGTCGCTGAACTGAAAGTACTTGTCAATGCCTGCCAAATTTAGGCCAGTATTTGCCACAAATAGTTACTGCTAATTTCTTGCTGCTAGACTAGCTCCATTTAATTATTAAATTTTGTATAGCTTATGAGTTAATTATTATTTTTATTATAAATTGGGAATGCCTGCTATGCAACTGATTAGTTCTCTGATATTCTGAGCTAAATAAATTGCTTGCATTTCTAACGAGATTTTTTTTTGTTTTTTTTAAGAAAGATAAATAATTCTTTTACAAGAGAATATTTATAATTTGATGTGTTCAGAGATAAGTTTACCTGTGGCATATTGCCTACAAATATTCTTGCAATTATACTTGTAAAATAAATTTTAGTTGAGGGATATTTTGTAGCTTTCCCAACCTTTTGGCAGGCACTTTGTTGCTAAAAGTCAGATAACTAAAAGTGATTTAATAATCTGAATGCATGTGGAGCCTTACAGATCATATCTGTGCGTGATATGGTTTAGTTGGTAATATGTGCCTATTTAGTAACTGATGAATTAACAATTATCCAGCAATTGAATGCTGCTGGAAACAATTTCGAAATACCAATGTCCTTTGCCAATTTCAAATTATCAAGTTGCAGCACTCAAATTTCCAGTTTATGAGTATACTTCAGGCACATTGCACACACACATATTTAGATGTGTGTGTGTGTGTGTTTGTGTGTGCTTGCAACTGGCACTTTGCCTGGTTATTCACTAAGAATAAAACTCGAGCAGTTCAAAGCCTGACAGTAAAAGGCAAAATCATCGGATTTGCATTGCGCACTTGGGGAATGTTAGTTTGAAGCACATATCTCTATTTGAAATTTAAGTTTTGTCTATGTCTACGCATATCTCTGTCATTGCCAATTTTGACTCGATCACAGCTAAATTTAATAGTTTACAATTTGTATTTTCCAAATAAAGCCGTATAAAATGTATGAAAATCTCGAAGCATACACAAAAGTCACCTCGTCCAACCTCAGAATAATAAATACATGGATGCATATTTATGAAACTCGGGCAAGGACCAAAAACAAGCGATTAAAACAGGGCGTAGAATATGCACAGGCAGGCAAAATTAAAGCCAAAATTATTGTCAGTCGCTTTAGCAAATACAAACCAGTATTAGAAATCAAACAACAATGGCTAGCAACGGGCGAGCAGCCTCCATGTGTGCACCACCCGCTCCTGGAAAGCTGCGCAACTACGGTTGGTGTGTGGCCGTGTTCAACATGCAAACAAATGGTCAAAAAATACATACCAACACACGCACACACACAAAGCCACACACACGCACACACACACACACACGCACACACACATTCATTGCACACATGAGCACACACACACACACTGGCACTGGCCGTGCCACACTCAAAGAGGAAGTATATAGGGGCATTTAAATATGCAAAGGAAGTGTGCACTTAATTTGTGCCATCCTTGCTGTTTGCCTTTGTTGCTGCCTCTCTTGTTGTTGTTGTTGTTGTTGTTGCTAGTCTTTGTTTTTTGTGTATTTTGTTTTTTTTCTGCCTTCCTTTATTTTTTTGTTGTTTTTTTTTTTGGCCACTCAAACAAAAACAGAACGCCAATCTGACACTAACGCGCCATATTCCAGCTCAAACACAAATCCCAACTAATGTGGGCCGAAAAGTTTTGCGTGCCTATAAACCGAACCAGCTGACTCTGTTGACTGTTGAGTGGCAACAGACCAACGGACAATGCGACGGCTTTCGTGGTCAAAATGTTTGGCCATGGCCCGCTGATGCCCACCACTGGCATCGACTGCTGCTGCCGCTGCTGCTGCTGCTGCTGTTGCCCTGGTTGCTTGGCTGCATGGTCGGATGACTGGGCATGTGCCATCGCAAAAGTTATCTGTGGAGCGCAGCACTCCGCTCTCTCGCAGCATTCGCCCATTTCTATCCGACAGTTTTAATTGCCTTGAATGTTTGCAAATTTCTTATGGGAAGTTGTTGTAGCGTGCGGTTGACTAGAGCAGAGCCAGCCAGCCAGCCAGACAGCCAGACAGCAGCCAGCTCTCCAAAACCAGACAGACACACAGACGACGCCGTTCATGAGTTGTGCCGGAGCAGATCTTATGCTTTTAAGAAAACTTTTGTGCACTGTATTTTTGCAAAATGCTATTGCAAAACTTTTTAGATACATGCAGCAGATAAGCTGATGAGCATGCAACCCGGCATTGTTAGAATGGGTTTTTGGCAAATCAATGCTAAATGTCGGCAATGTTTAAATCAAATATGCTAATGGATTGCAGGCTGGGGAGTTTTTTTTATATGACTTGCCAAATTAGTTAAATACTTGGTTTTGACGGTATGTTAGATAATTTTGATTAATTTAAATTTATAATCGTTGCAATTTGCTTAACATTTATGTGTAGATTTTTCATATAAACAAGTTGGTCAGAACTTAGGGTCATATAGTGGAAATTATTCGAACCATACACAGAACATAAATTTAGCTCGCCTGCTGATTACCGACAATATATGTTGCCACAGCGACAATAATGCACATCAATATTATTTTACGCAAAGGAATCTTCAACTATTCGTTGAGACTTGCAGGGGAATGCACTAATTAAGTGTGGGTGAAATTTAAGGCATTACTCAAACGTTGGCCCTCGGAAGTTAAGCGTGCCACTGATACTAAATATAAAAAAGTATAACACGAAAATATACGGAAAACAAGAGGAGCCGGTGAGGCGATGGGCAACAGCAAGATAAATGCCTGATCATTATTACAGAGCCATAAATAATGCAGACAAACGGACACGGCAGAGACACGACGCACCTTTGCCGAGCTCCAAACCGTAATAACAAAAACATCCTCGGGCAACCACTACGGAATACCCTGTAATCAATATGTTTAGAGCGTTGCTTAAAATAGTAAATACCTTTTTTTTGTTAGTGAAAACTTTAAAAATTGTATATTATTATTTAATTGACTAACTCAATAGAAAGTGTCGTCTTTGTCGGATATGCCGCATGGATGCAGGAATACAAAGGGTGCACGATTGAAGGTTATGGGGGAAGAGATGTTGATGTGCCTGCGGCTGTGGCTGAGCCCTTTGAATAACTGCTATTAAAGCGGGCAACAAAACAATTATTGAGCATTTAATTGCTCGACAAAATGTAATTAAGCAAAGGTGGCACGTTCTACAACAGCCGAGTTCTGCCAGCTCAGTTCCGGCGCGATAAACCGCAGGTTGAAACTTTTGCATTTCTCAAAGCCAACCACAGAACACACACACACACACACGCACACACACACAATTACAAATTGCTTATATATGTGTATCTATATATGTATTTGTGTTTTAAGCATTTCCAAAAAGTGTCTATTAAATGCAGTTCAGAGCACTTGACAGCTTTTTGGTGCGTTGACAAGTGGTCCATTAGGGGCAGGCCAGTCGAGCATTTTCGTTGACATCGCACAAACAATATGAGGAGCATAGGGGTACACATATTAATATTAGTATTCGAATTTGTTGCAGCAACTGGGGCTGGGCTGGACACGAAGCAAATTCACCGTAAACGCATGTAGCCAAAACTTTGCAGAGACTCTCAATTTATTAACCAAATAAAATGCAGATAAGTGCTGCGGGACTCGCAAGACATACGCGCCGAGCCCTGTCGAAAGTTTTGATAGATGAGCAAAGTTTGGCCCAGAGCAGCCACTAACTTTGTTAGTTAAAAGCTGGGAATGGAGGTGGGCGATCAGCTAAATTTCCTATGCGACTCTTGATTGACATGCAGCCCCTGGTAACATCTACATACACACACACACACGCACACACACGCACACACATTTTTGCATATGTTTGACCAAATCCACACCTAGGTTAAGCAGCACCGCAAGAACAGGGGCGGGCAAAGGGGGGAATTTTAATTTGTTCCGCGCCTGTGACTCTCGATGCAATTTTGCCCAGGCAGAAAGAAAAACTCAAAGTTTGTTGCTTTTTGCCAGTGTGTGTGTTTTTTGTGTGCGATTCTGCTACCATTTTCTATTTTTTTCTAAAAGCCGCACTTTATGTATTTGTTTTGCAGTTTCGTTCAGCGGCCTGAATAGCCAAAGGCACCAACATATTGGTTCAGCAGACCAACCAGCTAACGGCCTCAGGCGGCAATATTGTTTAGGGATTTCACTGCGAGTATTTGATAACTGCCACATTTCGAGTGGGGGAGGCAATGCTGCAGCAGCAGTTGCAGCCACAATTGAACAACGAACTGGTTGAACACAATTCACTTAAACAAATTTCTCACAAGCTCGCATAACTTGACTTGTTTAACTTTCGACTTCTCCAAATCGGATTAAATTTGTAACAAAACCAAAAATATTTTTTTATTTTTTAGATGCACTTATATATATTTTGTAAGCTGTTGGTAAGCCCTAATAAATTCAATTATTGCCTTTTCGAGAGAGCTCAACTAAGAACAAGTTCGCTCATCGATAAAATAGAATAAACTTAATTATATAAAAAGATATTTAATAAATTCCAAGTGTCTAGCTTTAAAAATCTCTGAGATATCTAGATCGACTTTTTGACTTATTCCTATTTATAAGTATTACACATTACTGCACAGACTTCAAAAGTATCAAAACAAAATTTAAGACTCGTTTTTATTTTTCCTTATTCCTTTTAGTTAATGTTTCAAATTACTTTAAATAAAGTCCTGAGGGACTTTGGAATACGTTCGCGAGCAAAGCGATTTTTGGCATCAGCTCTGATAGACAGCTGTCTGTGTTTGTGTGTAAACGTGTGTGTGTGCGTGTGTGTATGTGTATGTGTGTGGTGCATAGGAATGAGCAATGAGTTGTAAAAACTTTTTCGATTAAAGTTCATAATTACAGTTGCAATGTTGCAGTAACCAAACTAAAGCAAGCTGAAGAGTTGCACGAGATGTTCTGTCTCTTTCTCTATCTCTATCTCTCTCACTCTATTGTCGGTCTACCTAAATACTTTCAAATACTGATTGGCAAAGTAGTTTTAATTGAAAATCTTTAGCTTGCATCGTTGACAGACATTTATCGGTGGAAATTGTGCTGGGAAATGACACATTTCGACCCAAAAATGTGGACTAAATTAAGCGATTTACATTTGGCCCAAAAGTCCAGCCAGCAACTGACAAGCAGACGCGGCATTAACATTATATATATATATATATATATGAGATTTGCGATTTCATCTATGACATTTATATCAATTCATGCATTTGCTTATCTTTATTTTGAGTTTTTCAATGACACGGCAGACATGGCGTCTTGTGCCTCATACATACATGTTGCATATATGAAAGAACTATTTGCTTAATTTTTCGGAATAACATGTGTATTCCAAATGTCGTTTACTGACTGTAGGAACTGACTTTTATTTACTGTCAGTCTCGCTAGATTGTCAATCATGTGCATCACTTGTGTCATTCATAGAGCGACGGGAAAAACATGAAAATGTTCAAATGTACATTTGAATATACAAATCACATTTATTATGTAAATGTTTGTGCACACTACCTAAAATATTTATAAGTTATCTCAGTTTATTATGGCTTTTTTTTTGAAAGCCGCTGCTGCAGGCGGAAGCACTTGAAAAATATTTAAAAGATATAGAAAACTTGTGTAATTGTGCTGTTTATTTGGTTGTCTTGCCAACATTTTTTCCGAAATCAAACAGATATAATGAAAAACAACATTATTTTTAATGAATTATGAAATTTTTGCTTGCAGCTGTTTGTATTTAATGAACTTCCCTCTTTTTTTGTTGGTACTTTCTTTTACGTATAAAAGTCAATTAAATAGGATTGCGTTTGGCTCTGATTTGGGTCTGCATCAGTTTTGGACTCGTATTCTTTTACGAACTCACAGAACTGGACAATATTTCCTTAACATTAAAATTTGAGTACAATAACAATTATATTATTATTATAATTGGGGTATTTAATGGCCCTAACATTTATTTTATAGTCAATAAATTTAAAAGTAATGTTCAATGAAATTTTACTAAGAATTAAAAACTTAATAAATACTATCCTTAAATTTAAATTTATATAAAATAAGTGAATTGCGTTTATCTTGAGTTTTCCAAATTTTATTTACGATTGGATCCCTGGGCTGGATCCGGTTGCGTAATATTCAATAAGCTTTCAATTTATATGCTTTACTTTATTCCATTGCATAGCAAAGGACCTAAGGGATTAAGGGATTTTTGGCTTAAAGTTAAAATAAAACTGACAATGAAGCTTGCTTGAAGTTTTTGGTCTAACCATATTTCCTTTACACTTACACAAAAAAGCATTAACTTTGTCGATCTTTGTAAATCTTTTTGTATAATAATATCAAATTACAATCGATAAAATCTTTTTTCGTATTAAATGGGGTTTGTTGGTGTTCGGGCTGTATTTTTAGAAAGCCAGACAAAAAGGGAACAAACACACAAACCATTTTAATCAGAATCTTGTCAACATATTAAGATAATCCGCTTTTAATCCTTTTGTCGACCCAAGGTCGTGTTGATGATAATGCAATGGGTGCGACGGTGTCAGAGTGACAATAAAAACACAAACGCCTTAAATCCCAAGCGAGAACTCACCTGCTTTTTATACCCTTTGCTGCTTTTGTGCGATGGCTGTAAAAAACCCTTTTTATAATTATGATGACAGTAAACAAGTCAACCAGGGAGCAGTACAGTGCCCACGTGCCACTCTGCCACACTGCCACACTGCCACTCTGCCACTTGCGACCACAGCGTCCAACGACTCGTCGGCTGTTGGCTCTTGTCTTTGGCAGCCAAAGTTGAAAGTTTGGGGACTCGAGCTTTTATTAGCTACTTAGCCATGTTACACCTTTCATAATGAATTTCCAGAGTCAAAGCCTGCCGCAACAATGCCAGGACAAGGAGGATATTTCAATTTAGCTGCTCAAACAGTTGCCACTTTGACGTTTTGTCTGCCGCCTGTTGTCAGTTGTCAGTTGCCTGTTGTCTGCCGACGCCTGTTGCCCCGTCCGGAATGTCAGCCGTAAATATTTATGCGTCACAATCCACAGCCAAAGGTGACGTTGTTAGCTTTTTAACAGCTGCGGAATTTGTAGCCTGTCTTAATCTGGAATGAGCCCTGGACGGGGGGTGTGTGGGACGGTGGTTGGGGTGGTTTGAGCACAGCAATCTCAACTAATCTGCGGTTGCCATAAAATGTGAGCACACGGAGAAGATTGTGGCTACCCATGTTTATCAAAATATTTGAACAATGAATGACAAACATTCAGCCAGCCAGCCAGCCAACAAATCCTTGGCAGTTCATCAATCATACAAATGCTTATCGCTATAAAGTGAGTGTGTGTGTGAGTGTGTGTTTGTGCGTGTGTGTGTGTGTGTGTGTGATTGCCCTATAAATAAACAAAGACACTTGTATCTGTAGCTGGCTGGAATCCATGTTTGCCTGTGGCCTTTTAATTGTTCTACAACATTCATTTTTCACACGCCGTGCAAATTTTAAAGGCGCCTGGCGTCGTCTTTTGGCGTCAATGGGTCTGCAGCTATTCGAGGTTCTCCGGTTCGGATCTGTGCTATTCAGCACTGTGCTGTGTACTGTACGCTTTAAAGAGATCATCAATCTTGTTTAATGGTTGTCCGCACGATTGAATTATTACATGTGTCAGCTGCGCGTGAGTTATTGATATTACGTAACAAATGAAGAAAGCGCCAAAATAAAAATCAAGCATCAAATAAAATACAGCACGCACACACTCACCCCAAACACACAGACACACATATAAACACATATTAGAGTACAGTCAAGATAGAGCATCCCCCTTTGTGGCACACTATATTTTTTTTTACGCGAATTGTACTTGCAACCAGTTGCATGTCTTATCCAGAACAGTCAGGTGGCAGTTCAGTCGATGCTTTTAATAAAAAAACAAATAACACACAACACATGAATTGCTTTGGTACGACAGAAAAATAAAATCGATTTGTTGAAAAACGTTTGCACCCTTTTTTTGTTTAGTTTTTTGCTGTTTTTTATGCAATGATAAAAATACCAAAGTGATTTGCATATTATTTATAGACTTTTTGTCTGCCTCAGAGAACTAGGATATTGGTTGGACTGAAAAATATCAAAGAGACAATTTGTAAACCGTTTCTACAATTAATATTTTTAAACACGAATAATTTTGCAATTTAAATAAATTGAAAATAAATAAATGGAAAACTATTTAATGCCCTTGATTAGTTTGCATAGGCCACAAAACACATTTAATTTAACATTTATTACAATTATATAGTTTTACCAAACAAATAACAGCATTAATTATGAAAAAAATATATCACGTACATCAATCTAATCACAAAAAAAAAGAAGCTATTTGAGTCAGATTAAAATGGCTTTGCCAGACAAATCTGAAGCTGTCATTTTATGTTTTATAAACATGCTGTGATAGCGCTTAGTTTTTATCAACATATTTAGCATTGTAGAAAATCGCATACACATACATAAGTAGTAATACAAGAATAAATATGGATTTAAAATTCTGTGTGATCGGTTTATTATGCAATTTTAGCTTAATAAGCATACGCCATGTTGCCGCACTCAACAGACTGCAATGTGCAATTGAAAAGCATAAATGTTTGGAGCATATTTATATTGCGGTTAACATGTAATGTTTATTTATGCCCCATGAAAATGTTGTCTTGTCCACGCTGCCAGCGACATTTGCATAATGCAAATGAACTTTTTGCCAGGGTCGAGTGTTCGCCGACCGGGCGCAAATTGTTGTGTTGTGGTCACTTTTCGTTCAATTGCATCAGCTTTAATTGAGTAGACGAGTTAATCATTTGCTTGTGCTAGCTTGTGCCAGCTAGCCACGCCTTTCACTTGTTTAAAGTTGGTGACACGGCCAATAAAAGCAGTCTGTTTGGTCCTGCTGTAAATATGTATGAGTGGAAGTGTGAAGCAGGACAAAAAAAAAAAAATCTTGACAGCATCTGTACACAGGTAGACAGCGGAGACATTAAAGGACAAGCATTTAAAGTATGTTAAAAAAAATTGCACATCAGCTCCCCGTGCCCCTCTGCTGCAGTGTGTCAGATTCTATTCTCGCTTAAAGCTCAAAATAACATTGAATGAAAAAGCTCGATGTTGCTGTCGTTGTTGTTGTTGTTGATAGAATTTTCGTTTGTTTTTGTAGTCAACATCGTTTCTGCACATTTTATCGCCCATTCGTTCATTCACTTTCTTTCTTGTATTTGAGGCACGCTAAACGCTTTGGGGCGTGGTGCCGGTGTAAAACAGCATGAAAACTCAGTCACAGCGAACGCAAAAACATTTTGACACTAATTTCATTTTGTACATAGAAGAAAAGCTGAAGCTCTTTTTGTGCTCTGCTACCGTCAAAGGATTTGCCCGACAGAACAAAAAAAGGTTGAAATAGAATTGTAGACAACCCCGCAGGAGGTAGAACGAAAAACACATTGCCATAGATTTTCAATCCCCCCCAGCGCAATTCGCTTTTGAAGTTTACGCTTTTAGTCGGCATGGTTATTTCGTATTATTTCCCATTAATTTACGTGTTTTTGCGCTATGTTCCGTTTTTATGCGTTATTTTACGTTATTTAGCGTTATTTCGAAGTGTTTTGCGATATTTCGCGGTGTTATACGTTCTATTGTGTTATTTTACGTTGTTTTGCGATATTTTACGTATTGTTACGCATTGCTTTGTAATACTTCGAGGTTTTACGTTATCTTGCGTTGCCTTTCGGTGTTTCACGTTATTTCTCATTATTTTACGTTATTTGACGCCATCTTGCATTGACTTACGTCATTTTACTTTATTTTGAGTTTTTTTAATTATTCTGCGCTATTTTTCGTTGTTTTATGTAAAGTTTATGCACAAGTGACGCAATTCTTTTAGTTAAGAGTATTGGTCTACATTAATGAGGGACTTAGGCATTTGTATAAATGTAAATTACTATATTTTTTCCACAGAACTGCTGTATCTATGCCAGAAATTAAGAGACCTCAGAATTATTAACAACGTTATGTAGACTTTTTTTTAGGTATAATTTCTGCAATAATACTTGAAAATACGTCATCTTAAAAAATTGTAAGCGCAATTAAAGTTAATGTTTTAAATTTTATGCAGGCTTTTTTAGAATTTTAAATTCTATATGACTCAAAATAAATGATTAAAATTTCACACACAAAATAACATTAAATTTTGCGAAAATAAAAGCCGCATACATATAATAATTAACATAATTTTTGGGGCACTCAACACTTTGACACCTTTGGGGAACGCCAGAGGCATTTTACGCTACGTTTGGGGCTCGGAAAGATTAACGGCCGTGAAAGCATTTAGCATTTTCACCAAGACAACAAAATAATGGAAAATGCTACTAATAAAAGGGCGACTTAGTCGTCAGATGGAAGCTTACCAATTTTCGCCTACTTTTTAGGCATTCAAAAGAGTAGGCGAAAGGAAAATAAAATAAAATAAGCGGATACTGCAACTGAAGAAGCCTAGAATTATTAATTTTAAGAGGTTTTCAATAATACGCTTTACATTTTCGTAATTCTAGAAAACTCAAGTGCGGGCCAAACGACCAAAACGTTAACAACTACGAATCTAAGCTAAGAATCAGTGTTACAGCCTCCAAAAATGTAGATGTACAATATGAGGGTCTAAAATTGCAAGTTACATTAAAAAGTCCACGGGGAGCAGGCGACAGCAAAAAACTGGCTAAAAAGCAGAATTTGCGCCACGAAGCAAAACGCATTTTGGGGCCAGCGCAGCGGTTGTAAATCGAAAGCCGCTGCTGGGAACTTGGTTAATTTTCAATTTGCCGGCCAGTCTAAAATAAAGCGAAAACAAAAATGAAGGGTAAAAACCACTTTGCGTATAAAAACAAGCTAAACAATTGTCGGCTCAGCTTGGAATTACCCTGCAACCATATTTCATGTTTGCAAACACTATTTTTGGTTGTGTTTAGTCTCTTCTTTTTGCCCTATTATAACTGGCCAAATTATTGCTATTCCATTTGAGTGTCAATCTGTGTCGGTTACAATACTTTCTTGAACATTTGTAAAGTATCGCAAGTGAGCAAGACACAAAGAGCAAAAAGAAAACAACTTTATTCAAGCTGATGTTCAATTTTCAATTTTCAATCTGGATTATGTAGCTGTGCAAATGCATAGCACGCACAATTTGCTAAGGAAAACATAAATTGTACCAACAGCAAGCATATGCCATTTGGTTAAGCGACTGGGTGATGGGAGGATGGAAGGAGGGGAGTGTGAGGCGGGGGTTGAGCTATCCACACATTAAACAACAGAGGGAAATGTATCAGAGAAAATGAAGTCAGGTGCGCACCTGTTCAGAACAATTCATGTTCATTTGTATTGTTGATAGTATTGTTGATGTTGTCGTCGTTACAGTTGCTGTTGTTGTTGTTGTTGCTGTTGTAGTTGTTGTCGCTTTTATCACAGCCAGCAACAGAAACGGACAACACCAACGTTTGCTGGCCAACGAATCGACGACGTTGGCGGCGTGTCTATCGCCACTACATGGAATCTGACTCCTCCCTTTATCTATGCATGATAAGCACACACAATCACACAAAGGCACACACACACACACACACATGCAGAGGCCTGTGTGCGTGTACTAGTAAACATGATTGGAAATTCGATCACAGCTGCACACGTAGAGCACATAAATCACTCCCGGCTCATGCCCCATGCCGAGTTGAGTCTGTTTCAAGCCTTCGTGGCACTCAGTCGATAGACAATCATTCACACATGGGTATTCAGCTTGGCTGTTGCAAGTATTGTTGCTGCCTCAACGGTCTCTATATGTTGGTGCATGTTTGTCGTATTGGATGTTGCGGTGGTACATTAATTAAACGCTTGACCAGAACCACATCATTGCAAAGCAGCCATTCTATCTATTGAATCTATTGTCAAAAGCCACCAAAATAATATATTCATGTGAGGCATAGTCTCAAAACCGTGTCGAAACAAATATATTCATTGATTAAAATGCACATACAAATTATTAAGCCTAAAAACTACATAATTATTCTGTTTTCATAGACAAAATCATTTTTAAGGCATATGCCTCAATTTTAGTCATTCCGCTAGCAATTGGCTAGACTTGAATGTAAACTAAAAAAAACCAAATGTTATTTTTTATTGTTTTTTTTTTATACATCAGGAATATTATATAACTTAAAGTACGAAAGCAAAATGAAAAAAATATGTCAATATTGGATTTTTCTTGAATTTCGAATGCATTCTGCTTAGCTATCTAAAGTAATTATTTCCCAAGTGTTTGGCGGAAAGATAAATAGCAAAATGTAATTAATCAGAATTAGGCAAAACTTGTGTATTTAACTTAAATCGCTAGAAATGCATATTCTACGCTGATATCGGCAGACATGTTTATATACATAAATAAATGTTTTTTTTTTAATGTAAAATTACTTTCAGCACATTTTGTAAACAAACGACCAGACAAATGAATATGCCCGACTTTTATTTAAGAGCGCAAATATTTATTTACAAAATATTACTTGGTTTTTTGTGCTCTTCACTTCATTTTTATGTTCGCGTAAATTGTGCAGATACGAATTGTTTTTAAAATAAAAAAAGGGAAAATAGGAACTTTGGTTGATTATTTTGATGAGAATAGGGCGGGGGGAGTGAATACACCGCAAATACATATACAAAAAAATACACACATATATCGTGGCTGGATCCACTCAAAATAGACAGCAAATGTCAATGAATGCGACTGAGATTTTTATAGAGCGCGTTTCGAGGGATAATAATAAGAGACGGCCCAAAATTGGCATATTTGCCATAAAGTGAAGCGACGAGCAATTCGTTCATTCATTTGCCGCAGACAAACAATCACAGTTGAAATGGGCAAACACAGAAATACACATATGAATTTGAGTATTAACAAATGGATATGGGGGCAGTTGTGGGTGGCGGAGCGAGGGGGGGCAAAATGTGGCGCACGGAGTGCGTGGCCCGGCATTGCCAATGGCGACGCCAAATGCCACAAGCAGCGACATATTTTCAAATCAGTGCAAAATGGTAACTTCCGCTCGTTAAGCAAGTGAAAAATTAACTTTCGACTGTAATTTGCTTATGCATGGCACGAGAAGGGATCGACAAACGGAACGGGGACATTTGCGTTGATGAGGCGGAGAAACTGACAATGATGCGGCTTATGTGCCAGCTCCGTCGACGTCGTCGTTGGCGTTGGCGACAACAACAATAATAATGGTGGCGCCACAGTGCGCGTCTGGGCAGTAAATAAAAATAATTGCCTTCTGCTTCACTTCGTTGTCATTTTGGGCTGCTTTGGCTGCTGTGCGTGTGTGGGCCATAAAACATCTATATTATGTTAAGGCGGCTTAAAACTCTCACGCACGCCATATAGTAATATAATAGTGTTAGTTGTGGTTCAAGCTGTGGGCGTGGCACTTTGACTTGGACTTGGTGTGCTTTTTGTCGACTTTGTAGTAAATGATTACACTTGTGACCATTTCGTTTTTTTGGTTCCTTTTTGTTGTGCATCAAATATCCGAATAGTGCTCTATAAACTGCTTCTGGATTTTTACTGTTATATGAAACACGTTTCACGGATGCAATTTCAGTGCAATCTAAGCGCAAACTGTGCCTGAGGGTCTCACTGTGCTCCTTGGTCACTTTTACTCATTTTAAACGGTCTCAACTGAACGGTAAGCATGTCTACATGTCTGCCCCTATATGTGTGTGTGTGTGTGTGTGAGTGTGTGTATTTCAATTTGGTGTGGCTACTTCCGGCTCTACCTGATTGTTTTTTTTTGCTCTGTCAACCAGTCGGGTTGGCAGACCCAACAATTCAGTGTCGACTTTACTGTATATTGACGCAACTCGATGCTGGTAGAACTGAGTCACCCAGGTTTGATGTCAAGCGTTATGTGTTGCACTAAACGAGGCAATAAAAAAGTAGATTTTAAAGGCATTTCAGGACACTTAGTTTACTCGCTTCTGGCACGAATACGGATCAAAAAATAGGCTGTGCATGTTTCAATAATTTGAATCTGAAATTGAAAAGCAAAGCTATCTGTTTTTATACAAGAGTTTTTTAATAGCAACCTATAGAAAAAATATCAACTATTAACTTGACAGTGAAGCGAAATATAACAACGTTACTATAGAAAAATTAATTAAAATGAAATTTAATAACCGATGTTGAGAAGAAGACTTCAATAATAGATAAAAGATTGATGGACCTGAACTGAATTTTATTTTAAAGTCCTTTTTATTTTCTTTACAAGCTAAAGATTTTTCATATATTCAGCTAAGGAATATGAAAACATTCTTGTAGTTAAATTTTTGCAGAGTACAAAAAATCACATTTTGATAGAGAAGGGGTAGTTGCAATATTTTGAGCAAAGTTTTCCTTTAAAATGGAAATATTAATTTCCGAGTAAGAAAATGGTTATTTCCGCAACGCCTGCTTCAAAGCGATGATGAGGGATGCAGTTGGTGGAATGTTGGAATTTTAATACGATAATAAATGAGTGGAGGAGCCTGCTGAACAGCACTTTCTTTCCGGAATAAATTTGCAGCAGCAACTTTCGTTACCAAAATGACCTTTCTGCAAGCGGCAAAAAGTAGGCAACGAAAAGTTGTTCAAAATGCAAAAAGGGATATTTAATGGGCAACCGGAAGTCTCAACACAAATTGAACATAATATTTAAAATTAAAAAAAATGCAATATTTAGCTCGTAAATTAATAATATTTAATATTAAAAAAGTATAATATTTAGCTCGCAAATTCCAATTCAATTAAAACACATATCTTGTAGGTGGAGCAAATTAAATGGATCTCAGCAGGCGCATAATTGAATTGTCGATGTGTCAGCAACACCACTTGGAATAAGGGTAAATTCATTTGGTTAATTATACAGGAATTTGGGATTATAATGTGCTACGGGTTGCATCTTACAAGTGTCTTGTGCACGTGTGTTTGGTCATATTAACAACGCCACTTGGCCACTAATCGCCTGAGCAGCTGTGCGGTTTCCTGACCGTTTCGGTGGTGGCGGTGGGGTGGGGTGGGATGGGTGCTCTTAGCCCACGTGTGTTTCTGGATAATTATGTGTGTGTAAATGAAGTAAGTGTCGCTCTTCTGTTGCCATGGGATACCGTTTCAAAATCGTTAAATGTGCGCCGCATCCAGCCAAAGTTTTGCAAATGTGGCAACAAAAGCGTGAAAACAACGCAACTGTAAATACACAATAGACAAGCAACAAAAAATTCCAATTTTTACATATAATTATCAAAAAAGAAGAGAAACTGAATAAAAATTGAATGTGTATGTTCTGCGGCCAGATATGGGGCAAACTTTATGGCACAAACACAAATTACAACTTCTAGCCCAACAACCAACACTAACAACAACAACCACAACAACAACAAACACTCAGCGCTGCAATGACAACAGCAGCGACAAAAAAAAGCAAACCAACAAAATCAACAACAATAACAACACAAAGTTTGCCAGGAAAAACAAGGAAAATGGCTGAGGCAGGCCGGATGCTGAAGGTGCTACAAGAGAGAGAGAGAGAGAGAGAGAGAGAGAAGGGGAGAGGGGGGAGAGAGGGGAGAGCACTGATTTACATGTTGGCTGCACTGAGCTCTCACGGCCACTAAATTAGAAGTTACTCTGATGCTGATTTTGAGCCGGTGAACTGGCTAGCTGACTAGCTGGCTGAACTGGATGGGGGATGAGGCTGTCATTTTATCTCAATTAAAAGTTGTCCTTCAGCATGTCAGCGACTGGAGCGGCTGGACACCAGAGCAGGAGCAGTGGAGAGTGGCCCCTGGCGCTGTTGCCCACTTGAAAGTTTATGCCTTATGAGCCGCAAATGGCCGCAGGACATGAACACGAATACACACCTGCCTGCCTGCCTGCCTCCCTGCCTGCCTTCCTGCCACCAGCTGGATCATAATAAAGACACACGGGCAAGGAACCGCACTAAGCTTGTGTATGCACCTCGGCCAAAAGTGAAAAAACAGAACAGAACAAAAAACTGCTGAGTCAACACGAAGCCAAAGTCACTGCGAGCAGCGACTAGTCCAGCTTGGCCCTTGGGGTGCTCTGCTGTGCTGTGCCGGCAACGGAGTTGCCTCATCATTAGCATCAAAAAACAGCAGAAGTAGGAAGTGGGAAGTAGGAGTGTGCGCGCACGTGGCAGGAAGCGGTGGCACTGGCCACACCTACGCGTTTGTCTGCGGCTAGATGGTTGCTGCGGCCGCGTTGCGACCAAGGTGCGGCACCGGCAATGGCTCCGGTTGGGTTCGCGTAACCGCAGCAACAGAGCCCAGCTTCATGGCCATCGCCAGCACTAACAATAAAACCGAATGTGTGGCCATCCAGCGAGGTCGACGGGGCTCCAGACTTATCTGAGTGAATAGTTAGTTGCCACCCCATTTTTTTTTTGTGCACAACTCAAAAATACAAAAAAAAAAAAGTAGCACGTGGCACACTATAAAAAGCGCAGAGAGTGCATTCATTTTGTTTGGCATTTTTCACTTCACTGTTTGGCTTTCTGTTCTAGCTCATTTTGCATGCAAATAAACCGGTTATGAATTATTTATGCATGCATCTAGACGGCAGGGAGGGAGGGAGGGAGGGAGGGAGTCCCGTGGTTTTGTCTGCATTCGTAAATTATTATTTTATTTCCAATTGGCTTAGGTACATATATGTTTTTAAATTTGTTCAATTTGCTGATTTGTAAACAATCAGAAATGTTTTTGTTTAACCTACATTTGCTGCCAATTTAAGTAAATAATGTTGATGGCATAAAAACATCATTATATTGATATTAATATTTTGGTATTTTTTTTTGACAGACATTTTACGAAAGTTCGCATTAATTTAAAATTTTAATTACATCTCTAATTAAAAACATTTCTGCCTAACGGCTTTCAAATGTCAGCAGGCCATTAATTTAGCACTAAGCCTGTATTAAACCCTTATTCAACTTTACACACAACTAAAATATTTTAAATCGAGAACTAATAAACTTGGATATTATTTCATAACAAAAGTGAATTTAAAAATTAATTAATAATCTAAGCACGTTTTTTTGTTTAACACGAAAAATGAAATAATCTTCTCGATATTGAAAAGTTTGCGCAAATTTTTGTTTCGCTAATCAGAAAGTGTGCGGGGGGGAAACTGTCGTTCAACTTGAAACCGCAGTTGCAATCATGAGATTCATTTTCACCAAAGTCACTTTGCATTATTTATGACGCTCGGAGCACCGGCAAATTGCGCCGCACCACAAAAGTGCCACACAAATAACCGTTACCATGCTTGTGCACGTTCTCTGATATATTTCATATTAATAGCCTGCTTAAAAATGTTGCACGCTACTCATGTGTCTGTCAGGTTGTATGCCACCCGCCTGTTGTGCACCGGCGGCAGCCAAACAATATAAGCAACACACACACACACAGTCAGTCACTCCCACACTCAGTTAGTCAGGCAGTCAGTCAACCAGCCAGACAGCCCAGTACACACACACACACACACACACACACAACATGTTGAAACCGCGTACCTGAGAGTACATTGGGACAGTGCAAAAATGAGGCTTGTGTCATTGTAATAATTCTGTTGCGTTGCGTGATGTATTACACTGTCATATGATTGTTCATTTCACGAATTTACACATGTTTACAAGCCGCATTTACCCCCCACCCCGTACAGCATCTCTGGCACTTATTTAAACCTAAACCATATTGTACAATACATATGCAAAAATGGTTTTGGGCGTGCCACAAAAAGCGACAGCTTTTGTTGTTTATGATGACGAAGCATTACAAATTTTTGGCCGCATTAAACTTGTCGCTGGCTCACGCACTGTAAATCCCTGTAATTTTATTAAAATACGGCTTGGCTTTGCCGCAACACGTATATTTGTTGATCTGCCCCTAAGCTGACTAAGCCATTGCAGTTAAAACGCATTTAGATTTATTACGATTTGGCCAACCAAGAAGGCATTTTACTGTTGTATTTGAATTCCACTGTATGTTCAGCAAGTCGACTTTTAACTGCTTTCCGCTTCACCTGGCCAATCTGTTGACTTGGGAATACTTAATCCTTAATACTCCAATCTGACAAAAGTTGATTATATAATAATAATGTGTTTATAATTTTATTTGAGAAATGGTTAACAGCTTAGTCAATATTGGGTTACCCCTACGCAATTTATTGTTAACATATTTTCTTGGTAGATCTACATTTGTGTATTTGTCAATGCTTTTGTCTTATCCTTTAGGCCAGCATGTTGCTAATGGGCGTCAATTTAAACTGTGAAAACGTGAGTTTTGAATGCATTGTCTTAGAGCCAAAAGTCATTCATTTTTCTGTTTTTGTGATAAATTCCATTTACGTGCGACTGCTCTTTTCTGACACACAATTTCAAGTTTTTGGCTACTTAGGAGCAGCGGCATGTGAAGAAGAAGAAGATGGCAGCGTGTGGCATCAAGTGGACCCGCAACAAAAGACAGCCAACAAATTTTCACATCATGCTTAAGTCGCTTAATCCTTTTAGTGTTAAGGCTGGGGCCAAGTGGCAACTAGAAACTGGCAAAACAGCACTCATCCCCCCGGACACGTATCTCAATCCCATGTGCTCTCTTTGGCTAGGAGTACGTATGTATGTATTTGTGCGCCATCTGGCATTGCTTAAAAGAGAAACATAGACGTCCTGGGCTCTGGCTCTGGCTCTGGCCCAGGCTCGGTCTGAGGCGCACCCACGCCTTTGGCGGACTGTGGATCTGCGCTTTACACGCGTGTAATGTGCAAAAACTGCGTTTAATGCCGCACTAATCCCTCAACTACAATGCTGCCAATTTACGCAAGTGGCGCCTTTTCTACTATGGTAACGACACCAACGACAACGACGCCTCAGGCGGCGGCTTTGCAGCTTTTCCTCCGGTTTGGTTTGCTATCATTTTCCTGCCGCGCGGCGTTTTACTCGTAACTGTAATGAATGGGGCGATGGGGCAAAAACTTTACAAGTAGTAAGAGTATCGCATCAATTTATTTAAGTGGATATAAGCGGCGCTTACTTTTCGCTTTCGCACATTTTCCAGGCACTCTTTCCTCCATTTGTATAGAATATTGCAAACGATGGCAGCTTCCAAAATGCCAACTGTAAAATTATGTCCAACACAACTGAAATCCCTGTTTCAAGAATGCTTTAAGAGGTATTACATGTTATGATGCATCCTTTTCAAGAGATATAATTCTGTTGATACTGATGCACTTTCTACTTATTTTATAATTTGTCCAAAACACACATTTCATAATATTCTAAGGTATCAGAGAATTTCAGCAGATTTTACTACAGTAAAATAAATGCTAACTACTCAAAATCTTAAAACTGCAGCTACTTAATTAACAATTATTTTAAAGTTTATGTACTTCGAAATTATTTAATTAATTGAGGACATTAAAATGTAAGTTAAGCTGAGCAGAAAATATTTTTGTGTACTCTTCAATTCATAGTTTTTACGAAGTTTCCAGTTAGTTTTCAATGTTCAAAAATAAATAGTGTTGAAAAACGTACTAGAGTCTAATAAAATTACGGTTCGTAGAAAAATATTTAAAGACATTAATGCCATCCTATTGTTAGATGTTTCCAAAGTTTACGAACCCTGAGTTTTGATGAATTAATTGATAAATTTTAATTTTGGCTCTTACACTAACTGCAACAAATTTTAGTGAAAAGTATTTTTTCGCTTGTACGTCTAAAAAAAATACTATTCTGCTATTTAAAGCTACTATGACAGATGCCTTTGTTTTCTGAATTGTTAATATATCAAATTCAAGCGGCTCTCAATTGTCATTGCCAGATGACTCTGACAGTGTGACTCTGACATCCACATGTTGGCGATGGTCAGTCAGCTGCTTTGCAATGGCCCAGGTCACAATTGATATGGTTGCGGACCAATTCAAATGTTATTCTCCCCTGGACGCTGCTGCACTGAATGTTCAAATGAAGCGTTGATTGCAGTGCAACAGTGCGTGAAAAGGCCTCACACTTTGTATTCGTTTGGCTGCCCCAGCCTATTGTGCCCATATCTGCATGTGTTTGCCAACTCAATATGCATATTTACTAATAACTACTCTCATGTGGATATGTATATATATATAGGTTGGGGTTTTGTCCGTTGTGGTTATTGCGTTGCATATAAATTGAATTTTTCGCAAACATTATTCGTGTTGATTTCCACTGTTTCTATTATCCTTTTGCATTTGTTTTTATTTTATTTTGTTTTTGTTGTTGTTTGCATGCTAAGCGCTTCGTGTATTTTAATTGACATCGACTGGACATTTTTTTTAATGCTAAATTTGCGTTCTCACACCGGGCTATTGTTAGCTTCATTTTGTGTAAAGTGCAATTATTTATTTGTGCTATTTTTGATCTGGCCAACGCTTGAGAATCCATCAAAACAAAATTAATTTGCAGAATTTGGCTTGTATTTGTATTGGGATAGCCAAAAAACTCGTGCGAAAATTGAAACGAAACACTTGAGTGCTAGAGCACTTCACACAGACAGAAACGCTGACACTGAGGCAGCCACTGGGGCTGAGTATTGTGGTGGGTTGGGGGGAAATAAAACTTTGGGCCAAAAACTTTACGAAACCACTTGAAAAGTTATTTACATTTTAAGTTGTTGAGGTGTTCACACAACGTCGAGTTGTGTTGTGTCCTTGTGATGTGCAAAATAACTCTTGGCATGTACACACACACACATGCACATATATATGTATATATATATATATATAAAATACACAGCCACAAACATATGTACTGCAACAACAGAGTCTGTGGGTCTTGTGTGTCTGTGTGTGGTCGCCGGTGTCAAATCTGAGGAGCACAGCCTTGAGAGGCTTACATAGAAAATCTATTAAATTGCGGTACCCGGCAACAGAGTTCAAGTTGCTGTTGTCGCCGATCACTATTCGTTTGCGTTGGTGTTGGCTTTGTCGTCCTCGTAGCAGCAGCAGCAGCTTCTGGTCGCTGGCAAACTTTGCAACATAAAACAAACATTGTCGAGATACCCTCACAGCAGCAGCAGCAGCAGCAGCAGCAGCAGCAGCTAAGCGTAGCGCAGCGCAGCGCAGCGAATCTTGACTGACGACGTCGACGCTGGCGTGCTGAATGGCTCACTAAACTTTTGAATAAAAGCCGGCAGGCTGGCAAGCAGAAATGCAGGCAGGCGGGCTGGCAGTCGGCTGGTCTGTCGGTTGGTCGGTCGGTTGGTCGCTTGGTCGAACTGGCAGACAGTTAGAGACGCTGGATCTTCGGTGTGCAACTGCAGCTATGAGTTGCCTGCTAGCTGTTGGCATTGCAGTTCAGCCGGAAAACATAAAATACTACTTGATTCTTCCTGCTGGAGTGCCAAAAGTAAGCACAGCAGCACCACATAATAAATAAAGCAGGCAACGCAGCAGCAGCAGCAGCAGCAGCAGCAGCAACAGCAAAATCAGCAGGAAATATGGCACTTAAAGTGCTTTAAATAACATTAGAAAGTTTAGCTTTGTTCGTGATATGCGATGCGACCATCTTGCTCTATGTGCCATACACAAATATCTGTTTGCTGGCATCTCCTCCCCGTTCCACCCCCCCCCCCCACCCCATTGTCAGTTGCCGACTTTGTCAGTGTGTTTGACTTGAGCGCAAATCTTTCATGTCGTGACAAGTCTACGGTAAAGGCAGCGTCTTGCATTTGCTAAAGTTGTTCATTTGCCTGGCAGTTGACTGACAGTGTAACGACAACGCCAACAACACCAACAACGGCAACAATAACAACAACGGCAACGGTGATGGTGGCAAGTAAAGCCGGCGACTGCCTCATTGTTTGTCTTGTTGCTACAACGCATATGACACTCGAACACCACGCCCATGCCACGCCCATAAATAAAACATTTCACTTTGTTTTACTGTCTGCCGCTGCTTCGACATCTGCATCTGCCTCAAAGCAAACAGCTGGCGAGGAATGCGGCAACTGTTTACTTGCTGCAACACACTTTGATTAGACTTTAATGCACAATATCATTTTATGCAGCTTTGGCGGGCTTTGACTACTGCTCAAAGCTATGCAAATTGATGCTGGAATGCACTCCTCAAATACGCCAGTAAAATAAAAATAACATCCAGAATGATTTCGATGACTTCTTCTTCTTCTTCTCACATCTGTCGGATGGGCCATTAATCAATGAGGAATCCTTAAGTGATGAGCCAATTAAAAAGTAGCAATTAAAGGTTTGCGGTATTAAGAATTTAATTCTGAGGCCGCAGCAAAGTGGTTTCTTTGTTGTATGCTGCGTATACGTCATATTTATTTGTTAAATCATTTAAATATGCCTGTTGGCCTTATGTCAAAGCGTTTAATTAAAATAAAAGGTTTTGAAAACCAAATTGATTATATTTTACTAATTATTGACTAATTTAAATCAATTTGTATGTTTAGTTTCATTTTTCACACTTTCTAACTAAATATAAATGAACACAATGAAATCGTTATTTATTTGAATACAAAGTTTTAAGGCCCCTCAGTCACACTTTACTAACCTAATGTTAATTTCCGCAATTTGCTTCCATTTTCAGTTACAGTCGCAAAAACTTTACTTAATTGGCAAAAGGTAAAAAAAAAAAAACGCAGCTAAGGTAAGATAATTATTTTTAGAAGGCATTTATGTCCATCAGATACCCTTGATCAAACATTTTTATAAATTTTAAATATATAATTACAAATTTCTACAACATATTAAGCTTTAAATCAAGAAGGTGTTTTTAGTATAAATATTTCATTTTTATACTGAATGAAACAAGAAAATAAACTTGATTTAGCATTTTTGAGATAATTGTTCTCAGTTAATTCAGTGTTTTAATAAACGCAGCAGTTAATAATTGGCAGAGCTCAGCTTCCAAAATTTCCTGTTGGCAAATGTGGATTTTTAAACTCGTCAAGAATTTATATATATATTTTATGGATATTCGTTTTACCTTTCTTTAATCACTTTTTACACAGTATCTTTAAATATAATATGTGTGACATATGTGCATTTTAGCCTTTATTAAATATATTTTCCATTACAGGGTGTACATTGAAAATGCGATGCAAATCGGCCAACTTTCCGCCACAAACGCTTTCAGCTTTCATTATCTGTAAGGCCGCCAAAATGGGTAACTTGTGCAGAATGTCAGCGACGCTGTCAGCGACATCGTCATCAACGTTGCCATATTTAGTTCGGCTGGGCAACAATTTAAGCCAGTCGCCAGCAATCCGACAACTTCAACAACTGTACAAAACTTTTCGCCCAAGTACTCTCTGCAATTTTATGAAATGCGCCAAGAAATTTGTTGACAGTTTGGTGCCTAACTTTGGGAGCATTAGCGCAGCTCAAATATTGAAAATGCCCGCCAAGTTATTCAATAAATGTCGTCCAGTGCTCTCTCACTCCTCAGTGCTCTTGCCTGTGTGTGTGTGTGTGTGTGTGTGTGTGTGCAATGTGACAGGTTAGTTGCGGCTGTATAAATTCGTTAGGCTGCCAGAAAGTGCCCAAATTATTGCCTTAAACACGCACGGCCTCAACACCAATATGACTGCCGTGTGTGTGCGTGTGTGTGTGGGTGTGGGTGTGCAGAATCTGGGTTAAAGACGAACTTACAGGCATGTGACCTTCATCGCTTAGCTTAGCAAATTAATGCAAGTACTTTGAGAATTTAAACCAAATTTAACTTTGCGCTCGCTTCGCTTGTGTGTGCCACAGCCTCCACTTTAATTATGAACTTAAATCGAAAAACTTTGCTGCACTGTCTATAAGCACTCCTGAACAGTTTGACTATGGCTAAATGAACGGGAATGTGAATGTGAATGCCAATGCAGATGCGAATGTGGCCGGTTGCCATTCAGGCAGACGTGCAACGCGTTCATTTCATTCATTTAGACGCCGCCTTCTGCGTTTATATATGCAAATTTTTGGGGTTGTTGCACTTGCGGGTCCTCGCAGACAGCTAATTAAATGCAAGCCCGAATTGCGTTGTATGGTGCTGTGGCGTGCGTGGCAGCAGCCATAGAAAGTCCCACGCAAAATATGATGCGGCTGTTCGGGCATTTTTAAAGCAAATTTAAAGTTTTGCACTAGAAAACGCGGCAAGTCCCCACATTGGCATGTGGCACACATCACGTGCCGGGAGCGGGTACGGTGTGGCGAAGACATTGCAGTTGAGGTCCGTGCATACCAATTCGGCTAAAAGGCAGTCTTTATGACGTCAGTGTGCGCCGCGACTCTTGAAGCTGTGCTATCGCAGGCAAAGCGCTGCAGCGCCACTGTGCCCCCAAAAATGAATGCCACGAATTCCAGTGACTTTTAGCCTCCTGGCCTGTGTCGCCATCGTCGCCTAATGCTGCTACAATGTCGCGTAGACTATGTCGCTTTGTTGTATTTTCATTCCGTCTTTGGGTATTTTTTTTTTTTTACAAATTTCCAAAATCAATATTTGCCGAAAGTGTTTTGCATACCAAATAATTTGTGAAAACAACTTGCAAGGCGGCAACCAGAAGAGAGAGAGAGAGAAAAAATATTTATATTGTAGTGGCAACAGCAGCTAAACAAATTGTCAACAAATGATTTTATTTTTTGGATCTTGCGGCCCTTTCGCATATATGCACACACAGACATGTCACGACCTGCTGCCCTGCCCCAGGACATTTGCAAACACTGGAAATTTGAATCGCTGTTGAAGTCCAATCATGCCAAAGTCGAAGTTTTTCAGCTCTAACAGTGCGTTCAAACTTATTTGTATTTTTAAAGTTTATTACTAAAGTTAAGAAACATCAATTTACTCACGAGATAGTACTTGGAGTCTCGCTTAAAATTAAATTTATTAAAATATTCTTAAATTTAAAATGTTTATTAATATAAAAAAAAAATGATTGTTTATTTTGTCTATCTCATTCAATGAATGTTAAATTAATGTCAGCTGTCATTTTTAAATGTTTGAGTAGAAAGTCAAATTAAGAAAAAAATAAATTTTTAATATCAATGCCAGAGATTTAGATATTTAATAAATGGGTTTTAATACACATTTATATGCCAGCTGGGAAAAATGTTGACACATATTTATATAAGCAAATACATACACGTATGTGCACATATTTACGCAGAGTGTGTAAATATGCAAGTGGGTGTGTGTTTAGCATCTATTCGAGAGTGTTTTTTTGAACAACATATGACCTAAGTAAATATATATATATATTATAGCCTAATGCTTGCACGGTTGTCCCAAATCATTTCTTGGACTATTTGCATAATCAGGCCGGAGCCAAAGGAGCCAGCTTCTAACTGAGAGATAAACGCATATTTCAGCATCCCAAGCGTCCACTATCTACCGATGATCCAGCGAAGCGCATTGATATATTACGTGTCAGTAAGCCGCCCGTTTGATGTGCACCGCGACGCGGCGTTGATGCCACCGAGCTGGGCGCACATTGTTGCCAGCACTTCCGGCAGTCAGTGCAAGTTTGACACGCGCATCAACACGCGCTTTGTCAACCCAACGAGGCAGTTGCAACAGGATACGAACATAGATACACAATCGGACACCCAATCACCCACACACACACACACACACACACACACACACATGCCGACATACCGACACAGCCGCATTAGCGATGGCCTGCCTGGTTTCAGTGTATAGGAAATTGGTTTCGCTTGGCTGCACTCTGCTGAAAAACCAAATACTCAGAAAGACACACACACACACACACTAGCACACACACAAGCACACACTTGCCTACGAAGGGAGTCCAGCAAAGGCAGTCCAGCAGGCTGGCATTCGAGTCAACCAGGAAGTCTTCAGTGACCAAGGCGCATTCGATAATCAGCAATGGCCGCCGGGCTGGGGCAGCCTTGCCAGGACATGCCCCGGCTGCCTGACGTTCTTTGAACCAACAATTAATTTACTTTGTTTTTCCAGCTGACCAGACATTAACATTACTTGACTTCCGTGCGTACCAGCAGCGCCAACAGTGCCAACAGACGCCTCACACATATGAGCACACACCCACAGACACACACTTGCTTATATCAGCGCACGAGGGGGGGAGTGGGGGGCCAGCTCGATTGCTGACCTGCCATATGCCGGCATTTAGCAATTTACTTACTTTAAGCTTAATAAATTATTTTAAGCTGCCAAGCTTGTTGTTCTTATTGCAACTCGCTGCTCCTATCGACTCTTAGTGGCCTTCCCCGTGGCGCCTCGCGCCGCCTCCTCTTCTCCATTCTCATGTGTGCGTCTGTTTTTGTGTTGGCAATTTTATTAGGTTAACGGGCAAAATGTTTGGCAAATTATGCTGCACCTGCTCTCTCTGTCAGAGCCAGACCGCTTTTTGTACCCCCTAATGAGAGCTATCTGTGAACTTTTTTGAAAGTTGCTTTTATTAATACCACTTTCTTGTGCCGCTCAATTTATTTATGTATTGCTCTTAAAACTTTTACGGAAAGACAAAACTTTTTCTGTTTGTACTTTAAAATAAGGATAGGATTTTACTGTAGCTATATATGCTAGATTTCTCTGATGCTATATAGTAGTGATATTTTGTCGAAGCAGACTAGCTTTATATTCTTATTTGTGTCTTTAAGAAAATTTAACTTAATGTTATTAATTTTATATAACTATCTATATCTATCTATATATACAAATATGTATAAACCAGAAGATGTTTCTCTCTCCTTGTTGATGCTCCCCTGCAATTTCAGCGAAGACTCTGTGCAAATATTTTGCTGTTGTTTAAAGCAAAGCGAGCAACGCATTTGCATACATTTGGCTTAAATATTCACTGGCTTCAAGCTGACACACTAAGCAAACAGCAAGCAGTATGCCAGTAATGCCCTGATCTTTGTGAGCGGACAAAGGAGAAGGCTGGGCAGGATGGGCGGACTGGGCTGTCTGAACAGCGTGGACAGCACCGCCAATTCATTGTGGGTCACAGTGCTCAATTTTCAGTTTGGCATGGATTCAAGGGAGACGCAGTGGCAGCTAAATTGAATTTGTGGCATGGCAGCTAGATCCGCGTGACTTTGGTCCGCTAATTGAAAGGATTAACGGCTGATGCATGCAAGTAACTTCAAATTGCAATAACAAATTAGTTCAATGCTAATTTAATTGATTGCATTCTAACAAACGAGGAATTAAGGTATCAAGATTTTTCTTAACGGCAATAAAACAAAATTGAAATTTTCTAATGTTTGGCAGTAAAAATGTAGTTGCATTAAAGTAATCCATGTTAGAAATTACTTATGCACATTATAAATATAAATAATATAAATTTATAAATATGCATTTTCATAATATTGTAATATTTTACTATTTGGCTTAACATAATTTGAAAATTTGCTTTTGTAATCGCCCTAAACGGCTTAACCGTTACGGTAAATATCAATGAAAAATAAGTTAATTTAAAGCAATGTTTATTTGCTTTGATTGGCAATTGCCGCTGAATGTTGGCATAAGCAATTTGAGCCGCAAATCAATATGTGAATGCATAAATTAAATGTATTAACTATTGTCATCCACTCACACTTAAAATATGTATTAATATAAAGCATTAATAACAAAACATTTGATGCCATAATTTAAGCATGTATGTTTTATAGTATTTAAGAATTTGAATTTTAAATTTGGGTTTAATGCGAATTATTTATTTGCCAGCATATAAATTGATTTTAATTATATTCAGAATTTTATGCCATTTTTTTTATTGTCATTTCTTGATTGCTGTTCGAATTTTGATGTTAGTTTTTGTGCCAGACTCAAATAATTATTTCACATATAATAATTAAATTGAATATTGGCACAGCAAGGGGCATTGTTCAGTTACACAAGCTGGCGTCTGGTTGCTGCCTCAAAATGAGAATTATTTATGACATTACTGTCAAATGACCATTGAGTGGCCAAAACATCAGTAGCACTAAAATTGGAAAATTATGGTGCGCAATTACCCAAACTCGCAAAAATCAAATACAATTTTATTTGCCTAAAATAATTTTAATTATGTACAGATTTTGTATTATGCTCACTCGTCTCCTACTCATTTGTATATATATAAATATATATAAATACGTGTTTATGTATGTACAAATATATATATATATATATTTGGAATATTCGCTTCAACTCGACTATGATTTAATTAAGCCACAGCCAATTTGAATTCATCCGGGTGGCTAAGTATGTGTATTGATGACTACTTTGTTTGTCTATGCCATTTATATTGAATTACTCACATCAAATTATTTTGCCAATGCAACTCGTCTTTGTTGCATAATAATTGATGCATAACTAAAAAATCAGTTTTTTTTCAAGAGCTCTTCTTTGTCTGACATAAATAAGTTTTGTTAATTTCATCAACTTTCAAACAATATGATTAAAAACTTATGTACACATATCTAAATGAATAAACTTAATGTACATCGCATTATGAGTTTGGAATTCTTAATAATGTATGAGAATGAAAGTACATACAAAATTGTGCTGAACTTTTTGGTACGCAACTGAAATTGTTGCATCAAGTTAAATTGGGTGCAGTACGATTATTTAAAAAAGTCTTACTTGTTTAAAAATGACTTTTAAATAGTTCATCTCATTATATGTATGTTAACTAATTAATGTTGTAAATAAGTTAGGCTATATTAAAGTTGGATGGATTAAATAACCTCAACTAATAAATTACTTTGAAGATAATTCCATTTAAACTTTCTTAAATGCAAAGAGATGCGTTCCATAACCCTGGCAGAGCATCGACGAATAATCAAATAGAGTGCTTGACCACCCCGTTTTGACCACGCAGCTTTTGTATATGCACCTCTTATGACCCATATCTTGTACTGTTGTGCCACCCATCTGTGGCAACCACAAACTTGATAACCTTTGCCGCTTGGCCTCACGACTAATAATTAAAGTCACATGCCATTGTCACGCCCATCTGAGCTCGTTTGACATTGCAACTTGGATAAGTTGGACACCTTGATGGCAATACCAACAATCTCTTTTCACATTCTGACCAAGCCACACACACACACACACACACACAATCTTAGCCACTGTGTGGCCGTCTAATTGATGTAACAAGTGTTTGGGCCATGTACTTCTGGAATTTATAAGTGGCAAAGTAGTCAGCAGAGACAGAATAGTCAACAGCCCAAGTCCAAGATGCTTGTCGATAGTTGGCCTAGGGTCAGCTCAGTGACAGCACCTGCCCCTCTGCCACCCTGTTCCAAACGAAACTGATTCGCACTCAATACAAGGCGACACGTACCACACGCCAAGAGAAAGACAGAGATAGAGACAGAGAGAGAGACAGAGAGAGAGTGAGAGGGGAGAGTGAGAGGGAGCTAAGACTGAAGCGAAACGAAACTGTTCAGAGCCAAGTGCTGATGGCCCAGACAACTGCGACTGCGGGCTGTTGCTTGTAATAAATTTGCTTCAAACATGCAATGCCCGTGGGACAAATGCCGACAACTCCCTCACATCCCTATACTGTTCCACTCTTACCACACTCTCTCTGTGGCTCCGTTTCCATTTCACTGGCACTGGCCTGCCAGTTGTCTGGCTTTTGTTCTAGCCAACGCTGATGATGTCGGTTTGCCGTGCAAAGCCACAAATTGCCACTTGGCTGCCCGCTCGTGCCAATCTGTCGTTATGTTGGTTGCTATTGCTGTTGCTCCATCTATTCCATGTTGTCCTTGTTTTTGTTGTTTGAATAAATCTAAAGAAATAGCATTTAATGTCTATTTGCAGCAGATTAAGATAAAAAGCATTGCATGATTGCGACTCCACACGTTGCTCCACCCCCCACCCAAAAACGCTAGGGACGCTAAGGGGGGATTGTGCGGGTTGCAAGCTTCAGGCTGCAGACCTGCAGCAACTTGGCCATTCGTGCGGCATTTCGATTTTGGGCCACATTGTCTTGTTGGTTGAGTAACGTCTTTCAAATGACACTCTGGTAACTGCCACAAACAAGTGAGACAATCAACACTTGATAAAACAAACACTTCTAAATTAATTAAATTGCCAATATTCTTGAAGCAGCAGCATCATTGTCTAAGCAATAGACTTACACACACACGCACACATACTCAATCTCTATGTATGTGTTGATTTGCCAACGCACTCCTCAATAGTACCAAAGATAATCCTGGCCATCAATAAAGCAAACAGATCTTGCTACTCGCCCTGTTTGCTTTGCTCCAACTGCTCCAACTGCTCCAAATGCTCCGACTGCTCCAACTGAATCTTCTCTATCTTTTCCAATTCGTGTGTTTTCTCGTTTTCTTTTGCGTATGTATGCAGTTTTGCATTTGTTTTTGGCCGCTGGCTGAACAATTTGGCTAAAGATTTATCAAATTGAGTTGAGTTTGGCTTAAACTTTCAAGTTAAATTAGGAACTTTTGATGACAAGGAGTTTGGGGTTGAAGCAGTTCAATTCGTCGTCGCATAAATTTATAACTATCCAAATTCTATCAGTAGAAACAATGGAAAGGTTAACACTTAATGTGAACCCAAAATGCCATCAATCAGAGCAGACAATCGGAACATTTGTTTCATTTGCCCCAAAACGAAGACTTTCAGTTACGCCCTCTATTATTATATTGCCATGAATTAAATTCGACGCATATAAATTATGGTCGCGTGTTAATTTTTCAAGTGGTTAATGAGCGGAAGTGGTCATAATCGTTATATGTTTCAAGTTGAATGTGTAGCCTTAATTAATTGCAGTGTATATGGGGGTGCATGTGGTGCGTTTGATGCGGGCCTGTGTGGGCGTGGCCTCGTCAGGTGTGCGCCTCTTCAACTGCATTATTAATTACAATTAGCCAGCGAAGCGGGGGGGTGTTAATTTGTAAAAGTGAAGCTGCTGTTTTCCGTTGATATGTTCAAAGCCAACAATTAATTTATGGGCCAGCTGTGTTAAGTGCTGCACTTCGTGTGACAAATTGCAACAAAGTTACCTATGCAGACTTGATTTTCATATATGTCATTCATATGCAAAGCAATTAAGTCTACGAACTCTTGGCACATTTCAAAGTTGGAATATGGCTTATTGCAACAAAGATGTGCCCCCTTGCAACAAGAAAACGCATTCTGTGAACATAAATTTTGTGTATATGACAGCAGGTGCTTTTCAGTGCGAAATGGGTTTTTTCTTTAAAAATTTAACAAAGTTCGTTTAATTATTCTAGAAACATAGTTGCTTGCGCAGTTTCTTCTTAACTTCCATCTTGCGCGTGTAAGTGACACGTTAGTAAATAAACATTAAGCAGTCATGCATAAATTAACCATGGCTTACATATATATGTAAATCAAAATCTTAGTTAGTATGGAGATCAAGTGAGTGGCTAAGATATATATAGTTATATCCAGGGAATAAGATGCACCTTGTCCAACTCGCTTTAATTAAACCATACATTTTTTATACTTTGATTAAAAAAAAAGAAAAGAAAAAAAGGGAAATATAAGGAAAAATAATTATCTAAAAAAGTATTCTAAATAATACCTAAGCAAACTAATTAAGGGCATTTCACATATAAATTGATATTCAGATAATTATTATTTTATTACTACGGGATAAGAAACATTTCACCAGAATTAAATTGGCATTAATCAATTAAAATATGTAATATAATATAAAAAATATATACCAATATGGCAATATTATTAAATGTTAGTCTAAGGCAAACTCTTCAGTGGCAAACAACATTAATGAAAAACCCTTTATTTTTACATCAGAGTGGAATACTCATTAGGAGTCATGGCTGGCAAATGTGTTTAGTGTTCAAAGGATGTATTTTAAATTGAAACTTTTGATGTGCGTTGATTTCGTTAAGCACTGTGACACAAGGTAATCATCTTTTTATGACATTGCGAGCAACCCGCATGCTGAACTGGCCTAGTCTGGTCTGGTCTGGCCTGGTCTGGTCTGGTCTGGAAGAGATGAAGTGACGTAAATTAAATTAGTGTCAAAAGAGCATTGTGAGCGAGTGTGGGCGAGTGTCTGTGCGTGCCTGCCACGGCCGGCAAACATAATGACCAGCGGCAAAGGCAACACAGCAAGCAAGCACAACGGGTGCACAGGGTGCACAGGGTGCACAGTGCGAGCGAGGGGCATAGTAAAAATTGTATGCAAATTATGCTTGACATTGTTTCAGCATACTTTTTGGCGGGCCAAGACAAAAGCTGACATTTAGCCCAAGGAAAAACAGAGACAGGCGTACCAAACACTCCAAGCATTTGGTTGTCTGTGTGTGTGTGTGTGTGTGTGTGTGTGCAGCCGGATGAAACTTTGTGACATTTTTTGGCTCAGCGGAAACGTGCAAAACTGGCAAATTTATAATGAGACGCTGGTTCAGCGCCATTCCGCTGCCAACGGCATTTCTGTTGGGTTGAGTTTGGTTTGGTTTGGTTTGGTTTGCTAAGCGCATTTGTCCCTCATTTCTGGTCTCCAAAAGGTTTCGAGGCGTCAAAATGCGTCAAATTGTGTTTAGCTGGCGCAGCTTGTGGCTAATACCTGAAAATGCTTTTAGAGTTTCATATTTTGATTTATTGGCTATCAACACACACACACACACCTACATTGGTAGCTTAATGCAAAAGCATTTGCATTTCACACATGCCCTGACTGAACACACACAGAAATTGATGTGTGGGACTCGAACCAGTTACTTATATACACACTACTCCAGTGCTTTGGCATCATCTCCGCAACCGTCCTTGGCTGGCATGGGTCCTGGCAACGTCGATTCTGACGCCAATTTATTGCATTATTGATATATATTAAATTTAATTTTAAGCGTTTAACGTGTTGTTTTTCTCTCATTGTGCATTGAAATTGATTTTCATGCACAATAAATGCATTTCCGCGCTTCATGTGATAATGCACTATCTTTAAACAATAAATAAGTTGAATGCTCCCAATTATATAATGAGATGGTATTTATATTCAATTCAATTGAACAACAATTTGATTTTAGCTTAATGACCAGTTGAAATTCTCGTTTCGAACATTAAAAAATTGAGATACCAATTGTACACATTTTTATAGTTGCTGGGTATCAAATTCAGTCATTAATAATGGAAAATAAACTCTACAATAAAATAAAGTGCGATTGCTGTCAGTTCGATTGATTCAAATACTGTATATTAGCTCGTTATTTGTCGAAAATAAATTTGTATATCTTTAACTAATATATTTAGAAATTTTAAACAAAAACATATAAACAAGTATTGTGCAATTTGTGCAGTCAATTAATGTGATGTTGTTCCAATAATAAATACAAACAAACAATACAAGTAAATATTTAATCAAGCAAAATATATTGAGATTGTCATGTGAACAAAATATTGCCTGCAAGGATATATTGAAATTTATATGCTGAATGGAAATCATTGTTGTCCAGAAGACTTTCATAAATTAAATTTGTGTATAAACTTTATCGCCTGGTGTGACATATTTATTGTCGACAAGGTATGCGAGATCTGGTCTATGGCTTAATTTCACTTAATATTAAAGAGGAAAATAACAACAAAATATGCAACTATTGTCAGCAAAGACGATGCCAACTGGTCAACTCAAGCAGTAGCAATTGGCATCAAGCCTTTGTCAAAAGATATCATTGCTGCACATATGTTTCTGGTCCTTCCTTGCCGGCTATAAAGCGACTGCATCAGCGGCCTCATTCACTCTAAACAAGCTCTGACAGAACCCGGATGTGCTGGCCAAACTGATGGATGATATCAATCCGACACTTGCAAAGCACAATGGAGAGCTTAACTATGATTGCATACAGGACATGAGAGAGTTGGAATTGTGCGTTATGGGTGAGTCTCAGCTGGGCCTTAAGTTTGTCCTGACGTTGATTTCCTTTTGTTTTTTTTATTGTGCTTTTCAGAAACCACTCTCAAATACCCAGCTGAACCGCATGTGCAGCAAGTACTATTCGTAGCCAAATAGCAATGGAGTTTTTGAGAGGAGCTCAGAAATAATTAGAAAAGAACTCCAAATTCCATATCTAATTTTGTTAATTCGAATTCTTTGCAGCGGTAAGAATTCGCAAGATGAATTTTAAGATTGCATTGATCACAATACGGACCAGTTAGACGACTGAGACACGATAGGAGGTGCGCGAGATTTAATTAACCGTTAAAGGAGTACCTCTGCTTTCAAAGAGCGGTGTTCCCGTTCAGCTATCTAGGAAGTGGTTTCTAGGTTTTCCTTAGTCTGGCAGACGAAAGGAGCACGACTATTGTTGTACATGAAACATATACTCATTATTTATAATTATATTATTATCTTTATATAGATAATATAATAATGAACTGATTTTTCTTATTCAATAATACTCAAGCTTATTTTAAAAACCGTTAAACGTAAGATTGCCTCAAATGTGTACAAAGAGATAAATTTAACTTCGTATGGATGTTTCATGGGGTACTTAGGACCTATCAATAGAAAGGTCTGACTAATTAATTCCCGAACGATTTATACTAAATCAAATTTCTTTAATCATTAAGAACTGTAAGTTAGTTCACTAAAATCTTGCCCTGTTCATAGTTAAATATCAAGTTCTTTCGACACATGCCAATTAGTCGTAAGCATGATGTAATCAGTTTTCACTTGAGTAACGCCTGTTTCAGCCAAAATTGGATTGGCAAATGGGTATGTGGTTGGGGGGCTGGAATGTGGATACTGCACAACTCGTTGACAAGTTCACCAACTTTTAATGCCGCTCAATTAAAAGTTGATGTTGGCTGCAACAGCCTTCTGCCAAGTAGGCAGAATTGCTCCCATAACCATTTTCGTCTTATTAAAAACTTTGTGCACCCAATGCAAAATTTGTATACAAAAGATTTGCTTAATCTACACATATTTTTTGACTTGTGCGACTATAAGTATTTTCCAACACGAGCTTTTCGCATATTTTTTTGGTCGCTGCAACACAGACTACAAACTTGTAAGTAAATATTATTGTAACCACTGAGTTGCTTTCACATATTGAGGGATTAAAATAATATAATGTGGATAAACTGATTGTATTCTTTAAATTGCTGCCTGTATTTTATTTCGTCAAGAAAATATTTACAATTTGAAATCATAGGCAAATATTGAGCAAGTCTCGAGCGGCAGCCAATTGTCTGCTTACTGAACCACATAATGTCCAGAAACTGTTTTCGTTTCGTCCATTCCAAACAACATTAATGTCTGACACATGCAAACAGTAACTCAGACGGAAGAGGGAGCGGGAGCGGGAGCGGGAGCGGAGCCGTGGTGGGCCGGGGTGGTCCTCCTCGCCGTGTGGCTGTTGGCATCGCATATGAGCAGCGTCAAGTGCGCACAGCTCGAGCAGCTCGAGCAGTTCGAGCAGCTAAAGGCTGAGGTCTGAGGTAAGTGGACTGTTCAGCCAGCAGTCAGTTGGCAGCCACTTGGACACATGTAATAATTCAATTGTGTGAACATCTATTAAGGAAGATTGATGACAAACGGCGGGAATGGAAGCCCGGAAGCTTCTGGACGAGTCGCCTCTCTCTTTTCTAGCTGGTCAGTCAGTGTATGTATGTGTGTGTAAGTGTGTTTGTGTGTGTGTGTTTGTGTCATCTGAATAAAATACTGGCACAATAAATGAAAAAGAGCACAGAGAGACAAGTGAGCAACTGCATCAAGTGGTTCCATCAGTGATTTCATTTGACAACTTAACGCTTCATACGAGGAATATGTAAATTGTATCCGTGGCTAGTGAACGATTTTAATTGCATAAAATCTATATAAAAGAGAAGAAAATATGATTAAGTTAAGCTGTTGTCATCTACAATTTTGAATGTGACACAAACAAAGAGGATTTAATTCAGTTTTCATCTGCAGCACCAAACAAATTCTGTTTTATGAATCTACGTAAATTAAATATAGCTTTTAAATGTAATTAGAAATTATAAAGAAGAAGTAACTAAATAAGATAATACTAAGCACTGCAAAACCGAGCAAACTTACAGGATTTTCAAATCGAAATATTTAGGAATTTTATATTAAAGTTGCTTGGCACTTTGACAAAGTTGAGTTGACATTGAAATTAACTTCAAGAGTCGATACATTAAAGTTTAGATTGCACGATTTTGTTGTGACCTCCATTTCTGAACGACTGAGTGCCTCTTCGCTCGCTCCAGAAAAGAGTGCGATAACTGGAAACAAGCTGACATTTATGCAGTTTGCACAGCCAACCCGCAGGCAACTACTCAAGCACATCAGGACTCTTACGGCGCACATATTTTTTCTGTTTCAGCTGCACCGATACAGACTGCGTATGGGTGTGGGCAAGGGAAAGGGTAATGTGGGGGGGGGGGGGTGGTAGAATACGGGCAAAGCCAATACAAGCAACTAACGAGCTTATTTCCAGACAGTAGGCAGCGCAGTAGCTGCGCCAGTCGTTGCTGCAGCTGGAGCCGGATCTGAAGCTGAAGCCTGGAGGCGACATCACATGCATGATTGACTGCGCAGTTGTGCAGCGCTTCGTCCTGTCATACAAAAAGAGTGCGAGAGAGAGAGAGAGTGAGTGAAAGAGAATGAAAGTGTGTGATAGTACAGGGATGGCGCTCAGGTGTCGCAATTGATTGTCATAAACTTGTGCCACGTGTCTCCAGCTTTGACCGACTTCATTTGTAAGTTGTTGAAGATATTGCGAAAGCGGCCAAAAGAATGGGGCAACCACAAAAAGACACTTGAACTAACGGCAACTAAGCGAACATGATTTAATTATAGTCAGTGTGGCAAACATGGCGTATACGCAACTGCTCACTGCATAATGAAGAGCTCTGCAGAAACTGTGCACAAAATAGTATTAAATTCTCAATTGTGCAAGTTGAAAGGGTAAAAGTTAAGGGGTAAAGAAAAATGCTACAGTTTTCTACCAAGAAAATGCTGATTTTTAGCTAAACATAACAAAGAGAAATCTTACAATTGGTGTTGCTGTTACAACCGATTGTTAATTGCCCAATCGCAAATAAGTCGTAATGAACTTAATTCAAGAACTTTACTCAATTCAATTCGAATATCGAACACAATTTACTCGCAAGCGTTGAGCATGATAAAATACTCGGGAAGTAGGCGACTTGTATATGAACTTGATTATGGTTAAAGTTATTGGCTGTGGTTTATTGCAACTAGCACACACACACACACACACACACACACTCACGTACACACACACAACCAGAGATTGAACAAAGGCAACAATTAAAACAAGCAATTAACAGAATATCAAACGGAGCATTTTGTTGCCTTGTCTGATGTCTGCTCTGCTCTTTGCTGTCTGTTTTGTGTCGTCTGTCGCCTGTCGTTTTATGTTTGGCTTGTAAAAACCAATGCGAAAACACAACGATAGCAAACAAGGAAAACCAATAAAATGAACTTGTCATAAAATTAACGCATTTATAAGGCAAACAATGCCAGATTAACAAACGCCAACAGAAGCAGCGATGACAACGACTCGCTGCCTCTGTCGGTGGCAACAATGGCTTGTATTGCCAGGAAAATTGTGCCACATCGAACTAAAGCCATTTATAGACCATTTTGGTTTGCACTCGTACGAGAGATGCTGCGGATGAGATGCGTGCGAAATAACTGTCACTTAATTTACGTAACGCTCTTCCCAGTCAAGGGAATCCATCTCCATTCGTGAAGATAAATATGCTGGCAACACTGAAGTGCCACATAAACTGCTGTTTACGACAGACGTTGCAACAAAGTCGATCGCGAAATCGTTAATTTAAAATTTGCACATGATTTACACAGCATGCTTTTCCCTAGAGTCATCCTCTGGGTTGGTCACTTGAGCTATGACATATCATTTGTCATTTGGCCAGAGTCATGGCATAATTTAATATATATTAAATATAGTAAAAACTAACCATTCAATTTACTCAAGCTTTCACTATTATCAATAATCTGATAAAGTATATAAAAAGTCATGCAGTAAATTACTTTAAAAGCAATGCGATTTTTAGCCACTTAAGTTGTGACGCACATTTAAGTGAAAAGTAATTATATGAAAACATTTTATTTAATACTGTGAAATAACTTTTCATGGAATGTACACATAAATACACATATATATATATATATATATATATATATTTTATGTGTGCAAGTCACAGCTTTAAAATTGTTAAATAGTAATATTTACATGAGTACTCATCGAAGCCTGAATAATTCATAACACAATTAAGAGCTTGCGCAGCCTGCAGTTATTTGGATTGTACTTATGGTGGTAAGGGCACATAAGGGTCCAGACCGAGTGCCAGACAGACACGCAGACTGAGTATCCTTATTGTTTGCATCGTTATGCCCTATGTGTGTGTGTGTGTGTGTGTGTGTGTATAAGTAGTGCTTCTTATAGTTGCACTGGTTCCACTTTATTTGGCTTTTGTTCCTGGCATATGGGCGACAGATGACAGAACATTTTGCGACTTTGCCCACAAATTACTGCAGCCCAATTGATCGATTGTCTGCAAGGAGTGAAAGGACTAAGTCAGAAAATATCTGTTAGTGTGTGTGTGTGAGAGAGAGGGAGGGGGAAGCAATCATGAGGCAGTGAAATAAGTCTGGTGAATTTGTAAAGAGTTGGCAGTGTGGGTAAAGTTACTGAGAGCAAAACATTTTATGATGTAAGGCAGTGAACTGTGGTAAACGATTTGTTGTTGTTGCTGTTGCATGCAGTCGACACACTAAATATATATATATATACAAGCACAGGTTGTACATACAAATACACAGATATAGAGAGACATATGCACACACGAATTGAATTAAATTGGATTCGTTGAGTTTGTGTAAACAAATTTTAATGTCTTTTTGCTTTTGAAGTCATTCACTCAAACTCAAACTCCAAATCGGCTCAAACTCATGCGAATGCCACACACACACAGCGCGCGAGTTGGGTAGACAAAGGCAGTGGCTGCTGATTGGAGGGGTTAAGTGGGGTATGCAGCAGGGTGGTGTGGTACGTCGTGATGTTGATATGCCTGACATAAATTTCATCAACTGTCTAAGTTAATGACAGTAAATTTGTTTGAAAATTGCTTTAAAATGGCAAAGGCAGCCAAGCAGTGCAAGAACAGACTCGGCCTTTTGCAATGGTGTGGAGTGGGCTGGCCCATTGGGCTGTTAAGGTACGTACACCCATCCACGCAGACAGAGACACAAACAAAGATAACACACACACACACACACACACAGTCAGATACATACACAGACAGAGTAGAACACACATACGTGCTTATAGAGCACAACACACACGCATCCAGTTAGTTGGCGCCATGTCGGAGTGACAGCCGTGCGCCAAAGATGCTGGCACAGTGGAAGAAGAAGAAATGACTGAATTCAGCGAAATGTGTCATGATAACTCAAATAAAGAATAGAAAGGCAGCCGCACTCGGGACGCGACCCAGCCAGCCGCGAAATGCAAAGTGAGCGACTCTGCGGAAGCGACACACATGGCAAACGGAAGGAGGGATGTAGACGGGGCTGGGAGGAGCTTAGAGCTGGTTTGAACCAACTTATTACGTAAAAGTGAATTTATGAAGTGAAACGAGTTAAATGCCAGGCCACAAGCAGTCAAGGGGAAGCGCGCGGGGCGGTACGAACAGCGGCAATAACAAGGGGAACTGCGGCAGCAACTAAGAAATCATTTTTGGTTGTTTTTGCGCCCAATTTTTAATCTGATGATGTCAACACAAATTGTGGTACAAAGTCGAGTCGCTCTCACTCTATCTCTCTCTCTCTCTCTCTCTCTCTGTCTCTTTCTCTTATTCTGTTTCTCCTAGTCTTGCTTTTAATGTTACGTTCAAGGGCCGACAACCGAAAAAAGCCACCCAAGGACTCCGCAAAATGCTTTGCCTGCAAAAGGTTAGATGCCGAGTGTCAAGTGAGAAGTGGAAAACGCGACCGCGACTCTCGACCGCGACTTCGACTGCGATTGCAGTAGTGGGTCCTATTGCCGGTGCAGGAGTGGGTGAAGGGGTGAGTGGGGTGCGGGCTAGAATGTGGTATGTGGCCTTGTAGTGTCACTTGCAGTATACAAATTTGTGCGAAAGTTGCCTCTTTAAATACCGCGTACAAAACAGTTGTGCTAAGAATTATAAAAAGGGATTTGATTTAAAAATTGTTAAAGGTTTATATTCAAAATTAATACTATCAAATCACTACTCAAAACAACTAAATAACTATAAAAAAATATAAAAAAAATATATCCAAATTTAAATAATAATAGTTAACTATATTTTTGTAGTGTCAAAGTTAAGTTTAAGTTTCACACAGCTACAGGATATCATAAAGTCGAGCATGTGTGTTTAACATATTTGTATTTTTCTGTTATTGTGTTTTGTTATTTTTATATTTTTTTTTTGTATACTCTGCGTTATAACAGCTGCAATTTACAGTTGCTGCTCGAGGCAAAAGCGCAGCATGTGGCAGGGAAGCGTCGCATTAATATAAAGCACTGCGCCATGAAGAATTTTTCTGGCTTGCACTGCTTGGCATTTTGGTGCTCTGAGTGCCTCGACTACTTAGACAGGTTCCTTCACACAAGCGACGCATCCCCCCCCAAAAAAAAAAACCCCTTGGATAGAATCGCTGAATGACTAAGCTGCGATATAAAGAGCAGGGAAGGTCACTGAACAGGTAATAATTATTCGCTTTGAAAACCGTTGACGAGATTATGAAAACTTTTATTTAGTTATTTAGTTTTCTTAAAAGTAAATTAAATTGAATGGGTTAAATGGGTGAATAATTATGTTGCGGTTTTAGTAATGTACATATTTAATGACAATATTAAAACATACTCATATAATTTTTTAATTAGTTGTTTCAGTTTTAAGCGTAAAAGTTTCGAAACTAAACTTAATTATAAACAAACTGCTATTTTGCACTTGATTATAATAATGAATGGTAATGAAAAACTATCGAAATTAATTTTGTGGCAGTTAATTACACTTTATTGACCTATTTAAGTGAAAAGTCGTTAAAGTGTGCATTTTCTGAAGCTTAATTCCTTTATCAACATATGAGCTTCCTTCTTGTTTTTGAATAAAGTTATGTTTAAATACCAACTCACACAATTAATTGCAGTTACTCGAATAGTCGAATGAGCTATTTTCAATATATTGTAAATTGCTATCTGCCATGCGAATTCCAATTAAAGCGGTTTCCGGTTCAAGCGCAAACAAGAAATGCATTTAAGACGAGCAAATAAGCTTATGGAAACCGAAGATTTGAAGCGTCACAGTTGGTATTTCAACTAATGGTTACCACAATGGTATCATTTGCCTCAAACAATGCCAACATCACACAGGCTAAAAGTCACACATGTTTATATTTGTGCATTATGTGTTGTATGTTAGCGGTTATATCTAGCTTAAATTATCGGCGCCCACAAGCGTATCAAATTTACGGCACCCACAATGCACATGCTTACATAATAAACGTGGCAATGCCCCGCAGCGACCCCCTGGCAAATTGCATCATCAGCAGGAGCAACAGCAACAGCAGCAGCAGGCACCAACACATCGAGCAGGAAGATAACAATAACATAGCCGAACAACAGTGTCCAATTAAATTGCATTCCATGGGCGTGCAAATTATGGAAGCGCCGTGGAATGCATTGCAAATGTCTTTTATTACATATAAAATCAATAAACAAAAGGCGGACAAGAAGATACAAAGCCAAAGACGAAGCTAAAACAATTTAATGAAAGTATCACAATGATTGGTTTCTGTTGGCAGCTAAGCAGCGGCAGTGGCAGCAGTGGCAGCGGCAGGGGCAACGTCGCCGATGGCCAGCAAAAATGTCCGGCATAATGAATGGCATTGGCGAAGAGACTGGGCGCCATTGCCGTCGTCCGAGCTGCATTAGTCGCCAGCATGGAAATGCTATATATAAAACTCCGGACAGGAGCTGGAGCCTTGGCTGACAGGCAGCTTAAATCCAGCCGAAAACGGAACAGCGGAATAGCAGAAACATCAGCAGAAGCATCAGCAGAAGGAGCAGTGGCAGCAGGAGGATGAGCAGACCTCCAACAGCCACTGTTGGCCACGAGCAGCGATTCCAGCAAGATGCATTGTTTGGCGTAGAATTTAATTTTAGTTTAACTTTGTAATTTATTGATGCCGTATGTCGTCGTCGTCGTCGTCGTCGTCGCTGACTCGTAACCCCTTCGACTCCTCTACCCCTGTCTAGTCAAAAAAACCCAGAAATATAATAGCCTAAAAGAGAGACAAAACCGAAGACGTTCTTGACGCTGCATAAACTGAGGGATTCGCTGTTTCCCAAGTGGTCGCTGCACCGTCGGACTACCTTCATTAGTGTTTTGCTTGGCTTTGGCCAAGCCATCAGTGAATCCGACTCTGCTCTTCTCTGAGCACCACTCCGTTTGGCAGTGTTGAAGTTTACAAAATGCAAAAGTTGCCATCGACTTTTAGCAGCAGGTGGCTCTCACTTCCTCCCACTGGCCGAGGATATGAGTACATCTGCAGATTGCTTGGCTTTCATGATGATGTTTCTCGATTGCGGTTGTGTTTGCTCATATATCAGTTTGAATTTTCCTAAATAGATTTATCGAGCACAAAGTTTATTTGAGTACTATATAAGCAATTCTAATTTAGAGAGAACTGAAACTAAGTTCTCCTGTCAATATCAAGTAAATATATGTATATATATTCCCTCGTGCTTGGCCCCCCCTAACTATTTACTCAAAATATTAATGGCAATGCGTTAAAAGCTACATTTATTGCCTTTCTGTTTTGTTTATGGCACATACAATTTCAGAATAGAGAATTAAGTCTTTGCTGCTATTGTCTTTTTCAGCTTGCTGGTTTTATTTTTTATTTTATTTTTGAGCTTGCATTTATCTCGAATGACAGCTAAGTTGTTGGCTCTTTCATTTTTCTTTTGGCCGAAAAACTTTTCACTCATTCCCAGTCCTATTCGATGGTGGCCCATTCGTTTTCTCGTTTTCTCGTTGGCTGTCTGTCATTGGGTATCAGTGGCTAACTCGTTTGTCTTTCTGTATACTTTACGTATACGTAATGACAATTAGAATTGACATACTATGCTTCACAAAAGTTTACCCAGCTGTGTGGCTGCTGTTCCAGCTTCTGCTCCAGCTTCTGCTCCAGCTTCTGCTCCAGTTCTGCTCCAGCTTCTGCTTCTGCTGTTATTGTTGATTGCCTCTAATCCGAAAGATTTTACAGTTGCCATTGCACTTTCTGCCAGATGGCCCCAGGCCGGCATCTAACTCTATTAGTTGGTAGTTGAACAAGAGTTTATACAAACTTGGCTATTAAATACCTTCAAGTCAATTAATCTTAATGGTTGATTAAAATGGCCACATTTCAATTATGCAGTTCTTAATTTGGCTATATTTATTGAATCTGTAATGATTTTGAATAACTTGTTTAATAAAGTTGCAGCAATCCTGTTGGAGACCATACAAGCTGCTCGATGGTTTCGTTTTGTGTGAATGTGGTTATTCTGACACTCTCGAGAATACTTTTGAGAGCACTTGATTTATTTATACGCACAGCTTAGTCATAGGGAACAATTAATAAGCTCGCACTACGAATTTGCGCTCAATTAGCCATGATTAGTCAAGCACGTCTGCCAACGCCCAATCCATTAGATCGAGGCGACTGTCTGACTGACTGACTGACTAACTGACTAACTGACTGACTATCTTAATAACTGTCTGCCTCACAGTGTATGTGAATGTCCAAATGTCTGTGTGTCATGTACATGAAAATCCAATTTCGCTTGCGTTTCATTAGCAGTGCGGCCTTCATGGCAAGGTTCGCAGTTTGCTTTGTGGCAGTGGCTTTGGCTTTGGCTGATGGCTCAAGCAATTTCACTTTGCGCTTACCCACAGATGGGGGTACAAAAACCGCAAAAAATAATTAAGCACTCGACGACATTGGCTCTTGACAATGACAGCAACAGCAACAGCACAAGCCGCGCAAGAAGTCTGCCAAATCAAAAAGGGAAAGATATTGAAATATTTGTTAGCTTTTGGGAAAGGACCATTGCCCAAGTCTGTACGCAAAATTGAAAATTTCGTGTCACAGCATCAGCAGAATTGGCAACAACAAACATCTGGCGTGTGGAGCACTTCAGCCCGCGGCATGTGCGATATTCGACTTGTTATTGAGTTGTCTATCTATCTATCTATCTATCTATCCATCAGTCCTTTAGTCAACCAGCCAGCCAGCCAGCCAGCCACCCAGTCAGTCAGTCAGCATTGCTCGCTGCTCGACGCTCCATGCTCCGATGGCTGGTCGAAATTAAATGGAGTGAAATCGATGCGCCGTTGACTCTATTCATATGAGCAGCCGCCGGCCAGAAATCCACGGTGGGCGCTGGCGCGACTTTGGTGCAGGATATGGGGATCGGGTAAGGAGGCATACGGGAGTTGTCTGCGGCAGCATGCGGGCAGCTGTCAATGTGTCTATGGAAATGTGTGCCGTATATTTGAGTGGATTTACTAACTGATTTTGTTATACACTTCACTCAACTGTGGCAGCAGGGGGAGCCCATTGCTGACTGAGATTTTGTTCGTATCTGCTCAGCTCTGGGTTGTTTGTTGATATGTAAGTGCTGGATGATGCCAGCCAGTGTTTCATGCTGAGAATCAAATTTGTTGACGTGGCTGGATTATTACTTCATAAGCAGAAAATCAGCACAGCTCTCGCATTGTCAATTATCAGGAATTCTTTGTCAACTGCTTCTCCTGTTACTGTGACGCTGACTCTTCCTCTGACTATTCCTCTGACTCCTCCTCTTCCTGTTCATGCTGATGTTGGTGTCGCTGTGTTTGGGTCTGTGGCTTTTGGCCCTGCCCGCCCAATAACAGCGCCCATTAGCTATTACATTCGATTTTCGTCTGCGAATCTCATTTGCCAATGGCATTCCCCCATTAGCACTCGCAAAGCACACAAATAATGCCAAATACATTGGAAAATTGGAGCCATACAAGAGGGCACTGTCAATTGTCAGACGATGGCGCCCAAAGTTGGAATGGGATCGAACTCTGTAATAAGATGTGCCATGTAATTGAACCCCACAGAATCAATCAGAGTTCGGTGCGTGGCATAGCAAACAAACCTTAGGTTAAATTGATATCCCTCCATTGATGAGTTTGGCGTGAACTTTCCAGTGCACAGGGTGAAGGCATCACAGAGTTCACAAACTGTTCGCATACAAACCTGCATATATTTGTATATATGTATTTACTTAGGTTCCATAGAGTATATATATATATATGTGTGTGTGTGTGCTAGTGTTATTGTGAAAGAACACAAATATTTAAGTTTTAAATGTTTTTGAATTGAAATGAACGTTTTATATTCTACATTCATTGCCAAAGGCTGCAGAGCAGTGATTTGTTTTACTTGCAATTTAATTGTACCTTTAGTTTGGTTATTGATACTGCAAAAACTCATTTCAGACTTAAATAAATATTGAACTGATTCAACAAATGACAAAGTATATATTGCTCAGTAAACGTTAAATTAATGCCATAAGATAAGATATGATTATCATTGACCCATTGCCTGCAGGTGAATGTGCATTGTAAATAATTCCATATACAATTATATATGTTTCAGGATAGTTCAACAAAGACTTATATGACAGTTGTTAGATATGATATTAAATTACAAATTTATACAAATTATAGATAAACTCACAAGTGCACTTATTATATTGTTTTTTTTTAAACTTAGATTAGTTACTCAAATTGATTTTCCCTTGAGGTAGTTGCCCAACAGGTTTATATTTTATAGGACGCCCAACGCTAATTGGAAATTTCTGTAATCGTTTTAGCTTTTCATTTATCATCTAAATATTATATAAGCAAAGCAGCAGAACATTATATAAATGAAAAAAATATTACAACGAGTTTCCACAAAACGACAATAATGCGACCTTAACAGTGCGACAGACAACGCGCCGGGGTGGCAGAGTCCCATTTCCGTTTCCACAGAGAGCTAAAAAAAAGAAGCTGTTTAGCAATAAATGTGCAGAAAATATTCGGAAATAAATATTCATTCAAATAGAGATTGAATACGAATAATGCCCGAGAGCAACTAAAGCATTGACGGCTGATCAACTGTCGAGCCGCATACTCGTAGCCGGAACATAAAATGGATTTTGTGGGTTTCCTCATTTGAATACTCAGCGGGGCAACCAATATGGATCCTCGCCGAATATGAAATGCCCTGCAAATGGAATATTTTAAATATTATATGGAATAGTTAATTCCTGCATTGCAAACAAATACTAAAAAGTTCAACTTGTATTTTTACTTACTTAAGTTTATGCTAAACTTGAACTGTAATTGAAAATTGACTTTAATTATACGTAAAATATTACACCACATTGCATACGAAAAAATATCAGGGTTGTAGAATTGGTCCACATTTGAGTGCCATTAAACGAGGGAAGAACCGGAGCCAGACCGTAATCGCATATGCCCGACCGCAAAGCAGGCCATGCCAGTGGGTTGGTTTGATGTGTGCGTGTGCGTGTGTGTGTGTGTGTGTGTGTGTGTGTGTGTGTGGATGTTGGGTGGACATTGCTTACAGGCAGGCACTGTATGGCGTAAAAAGCTTGTTCTATGCAGTCGTTTAGTTCAACCACAACATTATGTCGAATACCGGAATCTTCAATGTGCTCTGCGCTCTGCTGCTCCTGCTCCTGCTCCTGCTGCTGCTGTTGGTGCTTTGACTGCTCTTGGTTTTTAATGGTGAGTGAGCAAGCGCATATTTTTGCTGGATATGGGTATGGATATGGTTAGGAGCATGACATAGGTTTGCAGTTACTGGGTGTGGTCAGTTGGAGTTTATGTTTGGGTCATGCTTGAAGGTATTCATTTTCGTTTGCGTACAATTTGTACGCATTCATGTGTGCTGCTGCCAATGCTGCTTTTCTTGTTTGCATTTCTTGGTCAGAGAAATCTGTTGGCTTGCCAAAATAAGCCATTACAAATTTAATAAGCGAGTCCCAGAGTGCAAATAGTAAAGCAGCTAAACAAAAAAAAAGTGCCCCTTTCGAACTTGTAACTGTCGCTGTATTTAGCCTTGGAGTGGCTCTTATTTGTATTATTAATTTGTTTTCAAATATTTATAAAAAAGAAACACATTTCTCTTTGAGTATGAACTTAATTCAATTGCCTCTGCACTTAAAAGGAAGTTTTTGTTACCAACGCACAGACACAGACAACGCATAGACGCCGACGCAGACGTAGATGGAGACGCCGACGGAGAGGGAGGACGGTAAAAGAGACAGTTACAAATACTGAGACAGAGTGGGAGATAGAGAACGAGTTGTTGCTCGTTTGGGCCAAGTCCATTAAGATGCTTCAATTATTAATTAGTCTTAAAAGCAATGGCAATGCCTTTGCCTCTATTTTGTTTTTTTTTTGGCACTTCTGTTTTTAATCGCAAAGAAGCGTTTGCATTTAATTATAAGTCACACGGACTGAATCTTAAATAAAATTCCAAGTCTCGCAGATAAGGGTTAATTTATTTATATATATAAATATATATTTCTTTTTTGTTATATATATAATATGTATGCACATTAAGCTGATGTCGCCCCAAAAAACAGTAATAAATAAAATGTTGGCTATGCACGGCAATTGATTGTGAAAAACTCGAATGGCTGGCCAATTGGCTTTTGCCACCTGACAGTTCAAACTTTTGGCAAACACACATGCCTGAAATCATATTCACGCACAACAAACACAAATCTTGCCAGCACACACACACACACACACACATCCAAACACACACAGCCTGGATTCGCTGGCAAAGTGAGCCTTCAACGGCACAATTTCGTAATTTTTATGGCAAAAGTTCTCTAATCAAATTTAATGAATTGTGAAAAAGGCAACAAATAAGTAGAGGACAACTTTGTTGCAAAGTTTGTCCTGGCTGATTTTTCTTATGAGTAGACGTCTGTTGAACTGCTCCTTGGCTCCTTGGCGACATCGACATCCTTGGAATTTCGAGGAGTTCACTTCGATTTACAAGCCAGCGTTGCGCTGCTGCCTTGTAAATTGGCGGATGTGATTTTTGTGGGTTGGCATTATTAAATGCGGCATAAAATCCGTGGGCCACGTCGAAGTCTAACAAATGCGCACAGTTAGCAGGCTGCCAAAGAATTGTTGTGCTTCTATACACACATATATATATATATATATAATATATATAGTACATAAAAGCATTTTCAGTTTGTATATATATATTTTTTTTTTGTGTGGTTTACTGTTTGCCCATTGTTGTGCGCCCTTTGAAGAGAGAGAGCGACCCGTCATTGTTGGCCCTCAGAGCACTTTACTAGGCAAACTTTGTCAACGTAACGGAAAACAGCGTTTAAGTAAATTTTTCATACGATATTCGCAGTAAACTGAATGTGAGCAGGGTGCAGACCAGCTTCCAACTATCTGGCATAGACAATATAATGAGAAGTACATATAAATATATTGCTTCCGTTATATGCATAATGCTATAAAGTTAATTGCCTTAAGGAAAGTGTGTATAAATTTCTATTATCGCTGCAGGAGGCACCCTGTACAAGCCTACATGTACGCACATGTGTGTGGATGCCCCTATAATAAGCAAAACATAAATTTTTATATTTTATTAATGTGATTTGAACGCGCCGAGTTTGCCAGTTGCCATATGGAAGTATTAATCAAACAGGCAAAGAAACAAAAAAAAATAGAAAAAAAAGAAAGAAAAGCATATATTTTAGCGCTTGCTGCATCTACAAAATTTAGGCGATTTTTCATGTTGTTTTCAGCGCTCCTCCTCCTCCTCCTCTTCCTCCTTCTGCGACTCCCTTTTGGCCATGGCTAAGTTTACGCGCAAAGCGAACGAAAATAATTTACGCATTGCCCAAAAATATTCGACAACGTTCTTGGAATTTTGTTGTTGTGTGTGTGTGGGTATGTTTGCATGTGTGTGTATGTGTGCGTGAGCTTGGGGCATCATTATGATTACTCATACGCAGCGTTTGCAACAATCATGCGCCGCGTTATTAGCTGTGTCAGCACCACAAATATAATGACAATGAGAATATGCGACGAGTATTTATATTATTCGTATGTTTGCCTTATGTATGTATGTGTGTGTGTGTGTGTGTGTGTTTGCTGACAAACTGCCAAATGAATGCTTGTAAGGAATGGCATTGGCTCTAGTTTCCAGCGCGCCCAAGTCCTTGTGGAGTGCTTTAAGCTGGCTTCGTAGTTTCCATCATCTGTTTGCGGTTCGGTTTGCACAACTTAAATGTTGAGATTTATGCCTTGACATGATCTTTTGTGCTCGTGGCTAAGAAAATATTTTATGCAATAGTACACTCTCTCCCACACACACACAGACATTCCAATTTTTGGGGCGTTAAGTGCTTTGTGCCGAGTCATCTATTTGGTATTTGCAGCATAATTAGCTTGGTGAGTGCGTCGTGTGGCGAGGGTCTGGAGCTGGTCTGGTACAACCCAATTCTCATCTCCAAGCACCCGGCTGAGTGCTCGACATGTGTACATTCAGTCAAATTGAAGTACACCTAATGCGCTCATCTGAATTCCCGCTGTCAGCCAAATTTGGAGGCACGTTTGATGAGTTCGTGCTTTTGCATTTGAACGCTTTAAGCCGGGCTAATTATAGCAGAAATTTCTTGACCCAGCTTGGCTCCCATTCAAAAGCCACCACATCAAAGTGTGTGTGCGACCCTTCTCGTTGTGGCAGTTGTCTTTTTAGTTTACTTTTTTTGTATTTCTTTGCTAATTAAACGAAAGCTGACTGGTAATTTTTGGACGGGCCAAGCAGCTCAATTTTTATCGCAATATAAATGTTGCGCTCATAACTTTTATTTTTTCGTCTGCAAATTGAGTTCATTGCACTTGTCAGCCAAACAGCCAGTCAGGCAGTTGGGCAGTTGGGCAGTCAGGCAGTTAGGCACTCAGACAGCTGGCGGCATGCAGCAGCATCGGCGGGCACGCGGCGAATGCGCAATATTCGCTGGCTGTGCAGCATTTCTTTGGCACTTGGTTGGGTTCAGTGTTGGCCGGACGGCCAACGCAGTCAGCTGAACTTTGACAGTGCTGGGATGTAATTTATGACTTCTTTTACAACACCCACGCACACACACACACACACACACACATGCATAGAGCAATACAGAACATCGATAGATGGCGCCACTCGCGAGCTAGAGAGTTGAAATATTTATGGAGTTTCTTTTGGATACATTTTTGTGGATTGTACTCTGATGTGGTTTTATACAGGCAACACGCCCACCACACGCCCCTGCCAAGCTGGTGTCTGCTGGTGGCTGGTGGCTGGATGGCTCGCTTAGTCAACAGTTGACTTTGCTTTTGTTTATGACATGTCCCCACATTCATTTTAATTAATTCCTGCTAGAAATTTGCGCCCCTGGCAATGACGTCGCAACGCAAACAATAAAGGAAAAACGAGAGCACGAAGAACCGACAGGACAACGTCAAGTGCCTGGACTCGAACCCAGACAGCGATGCGAACTTGGACATGGACACGGACATGGATATGGACATTTGGTGAGTGTTGGTCCTATGTACAAATCACGGAGGCGTTTATGCTGGCCAACTGTTTTTATTTTCATTTTTATGCTCATTCTTGAAGCTGCCTAACAAGTTGGCTGAGATGTTCACGTCGTGGTATGCATCGCGATGTGGCGCATAGCATGGGGCATGGGTGCCACACAATTGACGTAGTTTATGGAGCCATTTATGACGATTCAACATTTTTATTTCAACCGCACTGCACACAGTGGGGCATGGGGCAGGGGCATGGGCAGCCACAACTTAAATTTACTGCTTGCAAAAGCCGTTGTGCCGGTGCCGTTGTGGGCAAATAAAAACAAAAGACCACAAGGCAATCTTTGGGGGAAAACAATGCCAAAACGGCGGAAAATGTAGATGGAAAGCAGCCATAGATAAAGCTTAGTTGTGCACAGCGTATCGAGTTTCTATTATCTCTGAAAAACGTCGCGACGTCTAGGAGTCGAAAACTTTTCACTCAGTGGGCGGAGAAAAGTAACTCAAAAAAAAAAAAAGTAAAGAAAAAAAAAACTTAAAATAAATAGAGCTGCGCACAAAAACTTAAAGCAAAAGCGCCAGCAGCAGCAGCGGGAATAGGGGCTGGGCAGAGGAGGAGGAGGAGTAGTAGGAGTAGTGGCAGAAGTAAGAGCCAAGTAGCCAAGTAGCCAAGTCATAGTCTGCTGGAGCACAATCGCGTAATGAAGAGCGCGTCATTATCCTGAAGATACATAAACAAGAACAACAGCAGTGTGGCAACAATAAGAGGCAGTCTACCGGTCGCTTTTGCTTGTGCTTCTGCTTTGGCAACTATGCTCAGCTTAGGCCGAAACAAGCAGCTAAAACAATAACAACTACAACAACAACAACAATCGGTTACAAAGCAAGCGAGTGAAAAAATATGTTGGCTTTGTTTTTGTTATGTTTTCGTTCCACTCCCTTTCCCCCCCTTTGCATTTAATTACAAAAGCAACGGCAGTTGAACTGGCCTAGAGCATGTTGCCAACGAAAGTTTGACAGGTGAAAAGACTGCAACCTGAATCGAAAAATTGGCTTAAACAATCAAAAGATAAACATTCAATTGTTGTTGCCTGCAATCAAGCTGGTTAACATGTGCGAAATGTGGATGGATTCCAGATTGCAATTGGGTTTGATGACTTTATTGTTTCGTTTTGGACAGCAATTTGAAATCTATTTACAAAAATCCCCATCATGGGAAAAACTAACTTTATCAAAATATATATTTATATATATATTATTGATAATTTTTCAACTTAATTGTTGAACAAGATGCGCCAAAGTTTAAATGTAAAATTTTGCTAAAAGAACATGCGGAAATTAAAATACTATTATTCACGGTATAATCTATAGTTTTACCGTTTTAATAGTTATTCGCCGATACACAAAAGTTAATTGATTGCGTGTGTTTTTATCCGAATTGTCGAATTGAATAAGAGCAAAAATAGTTGCTGAATGCCCCTATTATTATTACAAAAAATAAATATTGCTTGAATAAATATATCTTAATTGGAAAATTCCAAATAAATGTGTTGTATTTATTTGCTTGGTATTTCAGTATTTTACGCAAATTAATATACAATTGAAAACTGCAACTGAAGTTTTTGCTACATCAATTGACATTTTTCAGAATTCCTGAATTATTCGAGCAATTCTTATTGCATTTTTAGAGTATTAAAATTGCGTTGATCAGAGAATAGAAAAATCAAGTGAGTGAGTATAACTGTCTTGTGGTGCATGTACCGGAGGCACCTCACATTTGCCTGAGTATGTGGGGCAGCCACAAGTGTTGATTTATGTTAAGCTTGCGAAATTGTTTTGCTTAATATTTTGTTGTGCACGTTGCACATGTGGTATGAGTGATGTTTATATACAAATTATGCAAAATGCATATTAAAAAACATATATATATATATATATATAAACATGAAATTCAGAAAAGGGGCCAAAGCTCACTCTTATTCATTCTCTCCTTCTATTTCACTCTCTCCCCATCTCGCTCACTCCCATTTGGTGTGTGTGCTGTTAAAATGTGAGCCAAGAGCTTCTTATGGATTAAGCATGCCAGCAATTTTGGCCACACTGCAACAAAGAGGAACCAAAAAAAAATATTTAAATATATATATATAGCATAAAAAACAGCAAGTGCAGCAGGTACAAAAATATTACTTTTACTAGTAAACAAGATGCAGGCAAACCTTGTTCCACAAAAAAAAAAAAAAATCAGCTAAAGCGCACTTTTTAACATTGTTGCCAGAAGAGGGAGGAGCGTATTTGCCATCTGAATTCTCTGTGTTTTATAAGAGACTTCAGATTTTGTTGAAAATAATTGAAATTTAAATTTATATCAACATTGTCATTGGAGTACGTCTTTTACATATATTTTTATATATCGAATGGGAATTTCCATGTTCATCTTTAAATTCAAATAAAACAAACTGCAAAATGTTATTTTTGTATTTTTATTAATCGATATGATTTACCTTTGTTCTTTTTACAAATTTAATTAATCATTTTATTTTGGGACACAAATTTTAGTGATTTCGCAATTACTCGACAAACAATTTGTCAAAACTGTCTAGAGCCAGGCTAACCAAATTAATATAAGTTCAAAAGGCTATAAATAAATAAATAAATAATTCTTTTCTCATGTTAACTTCTGCGCTTATTTATTTTTATTTATTTTTATTTTTTTTTCTTAGAACAGAGTATTTTTTAGTCTTCGCTGCAAGGTGTGAATATTTAAATTTTGGTTGGTTGCAAGGTTGGTTGTTTGTGGGTGTAACATCAGCCGGAGGCACGCCAAATGTTAAATTGTTGTTGCCAACGCATCTGCAGCAAATCTGTTGCAAGCAATTCGACCCATGGCCGTTCAGTGGGTTGGGGGGGGGGGGGTATGGGGCGTGGCAAGGCATGTCAATAAAATTAAAGTGCGTCGCCTGTGACATGTTGATGGTGATGGCGCTGGTGTTGCTCTATGTTGGTGACGATGACGACGATGGTGACTGGTAACGGATGTTTGCACTTTATACATGCCACATTTGGCTTTAATGCGGCATAATCACCAAACAATTTCATTTGTCACACTTACACTCGCAGTTGAACTCACACACAGCCGCAAATGTCTGTGTCTTTTGTGTTTTGTCTGTTTGGTGTTGGCTTTTGAGTGTTGGCTTTTCTGCGAGTGTCAACAGTTTTGCTGGCTGCACGCACCCATCATGCCCAAAACGCATTTGAGGATACAGCCAAGCAACCAGCTCAGCCAGTCAACGTGTGTGTATGTGTGTGTGTGAGTGTGTGTGTGTTTCGGGTCACTTAAGTTTTATGTGGCGCAACGCGTTACCAAATTGCGTTCAAATTGCGCACAGAGATAACAGTTTTTCATTACGGCACATAAAAGTGTTCGGCTCTTGGCCCTGTTCGTTGTTGTCCTGGCAAATTGCTATGCCAACACGTGCTTCACTTTGCAGCTCATGTCGTTGCGACAGACAGCAACAGGCAGTCCCCCTCCCCCTTGTCCAGCTTGTGGCACTAAAATTGCTTTCACCAGACAACCCACACCCCACACCCACACCCACACCCATCCCAGCACACCCGCCTCTAACTTACAATGAACATTTCCATTCCGCTGACTGGGCTCAGTTTCCATTCGTCAGCATGCGCAGCACTTAAGCGCCTTTAACTAGTTATAAGTTGGCTTATTAAAGCACTGGCGCCAGCAGTAATTAGACAAGTTCACTGTCGAAATATGAGTATCAAATACAAAAATAAAAAAGATGCATAAAAAACGTCAAAATTTCAATTCATTTTTGTTATGCGAAATGAGATTGATTGGAGCTGCTTGAGACTGTGTGTATGTGTGTTCGTGTGTGTGTGTGTGTGTTAGTGTGTGTGTTAGTGTCATTGTCTGCTTTGCAATTTAGCAAGCCAAAGTTCTGGCTGGCATTGTGGGGCATGCTTCTAGGCGCTGACAATGAGCAACTTTTGTGCTTATCATGCGTGCAAGTTTCGCTCCACGTTTTAATTGAAAAATACTTAGCGAACTGTGGCTCTTGTGTCCTTGTTTTCCTAGTTGCCGTTGTCTTAGTCACACTCGCTATCTGAGTCGATGTCTCCGTCGCCAGATTCTTCGCCAAGTTCAAGAGAGTGTCAAATGGCAAACACTTCAGCTGGAGTTCAGGTTGCAGGCTCAGCTTAACATCTCAAGCCACAAGCGCTTGAGTGCATATTGAAGCAGAAGCAGAGGCGGTTGCAGAAGCCGGCAGAGTGTGGCAGGTGCGAAATGCACACATGTTTCCTGGCAATACTTATGCATAGACTGGGCTTGCTGCTAGTAGTAAGTAAACAGAACTCGATTTTAATTGCTGGCTTAAGCAGCTCCGACAACTGCATAGTGCCGCATGCGGAACGTAGATCAAGGAGTCCTCGTCGTCGGGTGGCATTCCACTAGAAAGTGTCCCAGTAACCTAAAACGGGAACTGGCAGCTTTCACTAAATTGCTCTCTTAATGCCGATGATTGCTTCTTCTCTCTCTCTCATATGGTGTCCTGGAGTGCGCTCTCTTTAACATTGCTCTTAGATTGCGATGGAGGCTGCTGTCTTTCGGTATTTTTAATTTAGCCAGGATTATGGCAAGCGTTTAATTTACAAAACTTGAATTACGCACAAGTGTAGAAGAGTGTGTGTTTGTGTGCGTTTGTGTGTGTGTGTGTGTGTGTGTTGTGTTTAGCTAACGTGTTCTCAGGTCGAGCGCTGAACGATGAACGTTGGCCGTGGCAACACGCATCACGTCCAGTTCATGGCTGGTTGCACGTTCCACTCTTTCTTATTATGCGCTCGTAAAAAGTAACGGCTGCTCGATGCTGCCCCGTCTGAGCAGCCAGAATTATTTCCATTAACTTCAGCAATGCATATACATTCAGCTGCATATATATACATACATATATATATTCTCTGTGCTGTTTGTCACTGTAATAAAGTTGGTAACAAATTGCCGGGCGGCGTTTTCTGCGTATTCTGCGTTTCTTGCTGTTAATCCTTTGGCCAGGCGCTAACATTGTGACACGCACGTGTCGACAAAAAGTGTCGCATACATTTTTAAGTGATTAAAAAAATGCCGCCCATCCAAAAGTCACACACACACACACACATATACATGTATAGGAGCAGGGGTTGCGGGAGAAGCACAATAAGCGAAAACATTTAAATGCTCGCAACGTGCAAAATATAAATTGTTGTCAAGCTGAGAGAACGAAACCCAATTGCAAGTCAAAAGCCACAACTAGCCGCTTATCAGCGGTATGTTGGGACGTTTGGCATTGGCACACACACAGCGCACACAGCGCACACAGCATCCACACGTTCCACTCGACAATCGTTTGGCGTTTCGCTTCCAACTCGTTTCGTTTCGCACGCTGTGTTCGGCTGCCATAAGATGATGTTTCGTTTTTTTGGCGCTTTCGGCAGCGCTTCGTTTGTGGGGCTCGTTCGTTCGTTCGATTGCAGCAATCAGTTTGAAAATGTTCCTCGTGCGGTTCGGTTGACTATTGCGACGGCAGCCCATCTCTCGTCCGCATCTCGTTCGTTCCTCTGGGAACACAGGCAATCTTCAAAAGTAAACAACAACAATCGAAATTATGCAAAAACTAAAAATCATTCGACTATGGAAACTCATTTGAGAATTTTCTGAGTTGAGTTGATCTGCCAGCTGCTCCAATCAAGCATCTCTGCCAACGGGCTGCAACTATAGTTTCAATTTGTCCGGCATACACAAATACTTAATAATAAAACCGTTAGCCGTTAAGTTTGTGTTTCAATTGGCATTGATGAACTGTGCACGATGCGCGGCTTGAATGATAAAAGCCCAAAAGCAATAATCGTTGATATTCAAAACCCCCAAAGCAAAGCAAAGCACAGCAAAGCAGCGAAGAAGCCAAACCACAACTGCCAATAGACTCAGACTACCAATTCTCGACCTTTGAAGTATCCCACTGCTTCAGGAATCGAGTCTCTGCCTGTGCCTGGTCCTGTGACTCTGCCTGTGCGTGTGTGTTTGTGTTTGTGAAAAAGTGTGAAAAAGCGAAAAATAAATATTAAAAGCGAAACGTGCATGGATTAGAAATCATAAGCAGCAGCAAAAACAATAACAATAACAACAACAGAAGGAGCAGCAGGAGCAGCAGGAGCAGGAAGAGCAGCAGCGAGGAGCAGCCTGAGCATCAACAGCGCCAACTTATTGAAACTGTTCGGAAACAGGTTGGTATTGGGTGGCAAGGTTGTAGTTGTAGTTGTTGTTGTTCTTGTTGTTGGTATTCCTTCCAGCTTACGTTTGCCGGTGCGGTTCAATGAGCTCTTTGGTTGGTTGGCTTTGCCAGCTTTTCAGTTAAGTTTTCATCACACCACAACCCGTCTCAGCCACATTGAGTGACCCCTTTCCCATTAGACGAACGAAGCGCGCTGACGCATAATTTAAGCAAAATGTTCATTTGCATTTGCCACAGCATTGCTTTCATCTGATATCACTGACAGAAAGACTGCGCACGGAGACAACTGATAGCTTGTGGTAGCATCGAGTAGCACACAACAGTCACCAACGCACCGCTAATGCCACATGTGCAGCAGCGGCAATCAGTTGATGCAGCCAGGCAGCGCGCGCTGCTTAACCAGCCTGAACATCTTGATTTATGGCCATCGAAGTCGACTCTGGCCATGCCTAACTACCTGCCTGCTCGCATTCACAACCCAAAATGCGAGCACACAAATTCCATCCGACTGAAAACTAAATAATTATATAGCATAGACCCAGTGCTCCTGCGACAAGGAGCAACGAGGAGCGACAAGGCAGCGCTGAGTTTAACAAGCATTTATGCTTGTGCAGTTGCTTATGCTAAGCTCGAGTTATGTGCCACTTAATAGGCGTGGCACCAGCAACAGCAACAGCACCAGCAGCAGAAGCCAACAAGGGCACATTTGCCAGCCGCACTCATACGCCATGTGGCACAGAAGACTCACAGCGACAGCCGCATCCTCATCAAGAATGAATTAAAAGTTATTTTAAATTCGTGACACTCGCCTAATTTTGCATGTCTGTTGTTGTTACAACTGCGACTGCCACTGCTGCTGCTGTTGCTTCTGTTGTTGTTGTTGCTGTTGCTGTTGTTGTTGCTGTTGCTGTTGTTGTTGCTGATATGCTCAAGGGCTCTGTGTCATGGCAGTCAGCAGCTGACACCTACCAGACAGTCGTAGTTACATTTGTGACTATATCACACACTCGCACACACACGCACACGCACACACGCACACACACTGTGCTAGAAGTCAGCTGGAGCATTTGGCAAGTGAATTAAATTTCGAATGTTTCTTAATTTACTTTTTCGGTTTCGCGTTGACAGTTCAAATTGCTATAACAAATTTTCAAATGTTACGCATGCCATTCATTCATTTCACTTTGCACACACACGCACACACACTCGCACACACACTCGCACACACACACGCACAATGGGGGGCGCACATGCATAAGTGAAATATTATGTACAACTGTCGAGTTTGTTTTCTTTTACTTTTTTGCGCGTTTTTTTCGCGTGTTTCTTTCGCTTTTTGTTGGTGTTTCTTCGGCTTTTTCGTTTTTGCGCTGAAAATAAATGAAGCCATTCGAGCGCAATCAGAATTTCGCATTAAAACGTGCCACACACTCATTTCCATTGCGAATTGATGACAGCGTGTATTGACACAATAAATATATATATATATATATATATATATATATATATAGGAAACTCATAGCAGCTTTGCAGGGATACGGTGATATTATGGCAACTGCCTCATGTCATGTTATTTGCGTTGTTGCGCCAAGCACGAAGGTAACCGTAGAATGATATCCTGATTGCCACAAACGAAACACTCAATCCCCAAATTCCGCAAATGATTTAGGTTCTCCGTATTCGACTTAAACTCAAACATTGGCAATGGATAAGGCATGAGTATCGTATTTTGGCATGAGCCAATGCTCTCGAATATTGAACACATTTGTATTTGGAACAGTCATCTTGATGAAAATGCAGAATAAATTCCCAAAATATTAAAACAAATGGAAGCATATTATCACAACAACTTATAAAAAATTCGGAGATAAAATAGTCCACTTTCAATTCATTAAATAATTAATAAAAAAAAAAACAACCGAGAGAATTTAAATTGTTCGTGATTTACAAACAAAAAGTTATTAATGTTGTGTAAATTCTGCCAACTATTTTTTAAAAAGATGAATGAACAATTCATTAAATCTGATCTATTGACAATTTTCAACGTTTCTGATAAATCATTAAATCTATGAGAAGCAGCTTAAAAAATACTCTATTAAATTTTAACACGAATAAATTTGTAAATGCAGAAATGAAAGTTTTTGCGAGGGACTTGCTTGCCAGCGAATTCGTAATCTTTTGGAGGATTTAATTTTTTGGTTAAGCTGCGAAGCACTTCAAAAAGTACTTTGCATTGCTGCCGCTTTGCCACAAAAGTATAAACTGAGCACAGTGGTACCACCGCGACTGATGCACTTGAGAACTCCGTTAAACGAGGCAAAACAAGTGGCTTGCGTCAATTTGTATCTGGATCTGAATTTGCGCATGTATTTGAGATGTATTTGAGATGTATTTGAGATGTATTTGAGATGTATTTGAGATGTATTTGAGTATTTGCTTTTTCCCTAGAACCATTAACAATTTGCAGTTGGCGCGAGAAGCACACAAAATTACTGCGCGAAAAGCTAACAATTTCTTGCACTTGAGCAACTTTTCAGGAGCTTTGCTCGCCAGCCAGTTTGGCAGCCCTTTTTTGAAAAACAGCTCCAGCAAATTGAAATTAAATGTAGTGCAACTCAATTATAACTTATTTCAGGCACTCCTGTGCCTTGTCCAACGGAAACGGATGCGTGACAGAGCAATTTTTGTCCTGTTTCCTGCGTTGCTAAGCGCTTTTACAGGGTATTTTCGTTTTGTCCCTAGAACTATAGCGCATCGAAGGATAAATTTTCGATTTAATAAAGTAGTTGTATTCCTCTTCAGCCGATTTGCTGTAGTCAGTAAGTAATGTATATTGCAGCTAATATCATCTCAATTATTTTCTACAGATATTTAATATAACAAGGAACAATCAGTCTAAAGCTGAGCAATTTTTAAACCCCCTTTTAAGCAATGTCTTTAAAGTACATCTGTTATTCCGTTATTCCGCTACTCACATTGAAATAAAAGTCAGCAAGATCGATCAACTATATAATAAAGCATACTTAGGATAAATCAGAACCGATTAGGCAAGGGTATATAGTTTTCTGTTAGCCTTAAAGTTCCGCGCTAACTGGCATTGTTTTATTTTTTCCTGTTAGATATTCTTGCTTGAATTGCTGTCGCACTTTTGTGCTACCACAAAAAATGCTTCAACCAAATTAAATTAGTGTCAAAACGATGCAACTTCAGCTGGCTCGCTTGGCCAACTTCTTTCGCTCGGCTCGCCCAGCTTGTTCCGGGGACTTGTGCTCTCAAATATACTGTCATTTTCATGGCAAGTGACATTCCACTGGGCGTTGCTACGCGCCACTCTTGAATCTAAGGCGACGGACAGACGACCATGGCAATGGCTATAGCTATGGGTATGGCTATAGCTATTGCGTTGATGTTGACGAGGATGACATCGAGTGACGAGCGAGCATCTCACCCGGCTAAAGGGTGGGCGTAATCGTCCTGCTCGTTATCCGGACAGCCGCTGGCATTTCTAACAGCAATGGCAGCTACAAACATTTTGTATGTCTTGTCGTTAGTCCTAGAGTTGCAGTTACTGTTTTTGTTGTTTTTGTTGTTTTTGTTGTTTTTGTTGTTTTTGTTGTTGTTTCCAGGTTGCCATGCCATTTTTAGCTGATTAGGGCTCCAGCGCGAAAGCAACTGGAGTGATGAGCTCGCCGATTACCTGCAAACAACTGTGTTGAATCATCTGCCTTGCCTCTTGGTTGCCATTGATTCCGTGCAACTTATTTAAAAAAATTTAGTTCAGCTGGAAATATCCGTGCTGCTGGGGGCGGAAACCATTCATATTCGCTAAGTAAGTTGTCCGGTACAGGGTATAAAAAGCGGTGCGGCAACGCTGAATGACTTTGATGAAGTGGTTGCAAAAACAGTTGCACCAAGGACCGCGCCACGCCGTGCAGCGGGTGACTAACCAAAAAAAAAAAGGAAAAATAATTATTCATTGGCTAAGGTGAGCCGCGTTGTTTTTTGCCTTTTGCTCTTTGCAACTTGTTTACCATGGAGTTGCTTTTGTTTTTCTTTTTACCTCCTTTTTTATTTTGTTTACTCACTTTTTGCGTGCAACGTGCAACGCTATGCTTTTGATAACAAATTGAATGGGTTTTGGGCAAGGTGCATTGGCCTCCAAACGAGTACAACAATGGCGGACATGAATTGCATTGTGGTTGCTGCAAATTGAGAGCAGGCTGGAGTTGAAGAGCTGAACGTGGTTGGGCTTTGATTAACTTCAATCAATGCTGGGATAGCTTTATCTATGCAGAATTAAAATTTATTGCCAATTTGCGGCAAAATTCGATTAAGCTTAAGTTAGCGAGCGAAGCGAAGAGAATGCAAGCCGGAGTAGAGCGGAGCTGGGTGGGGTTGAGGATGTGGATGAGGCAAATTGATGCGTAGCCAAGCAGGAAAAACACTCAGATGGACATGAAAGTGGCTCTGCAAATTTAAATCCAATAGATAAAGACAGACGGCCTAGTCGGGCGTAGGGCTTGCCCTTTCCTCAGCCGAAAAACTTGAAAAGCTGTTGAAGTTTATTGGAAAAATATTCAAATCACGTGGGTGGTCTCAGCTCAGCAGCTAGGAGCCAGCAGCCCAGTGATAAAAAAGTAAAGAACGGTAAAGAAATGACTTGTAGATTGAATGAAATTGTTTGGCCTCGGCCCGAATTGCTATGCTATATATTCTTGATCAATTTAAATGCTGGACTAAGACAACAAAATCTCTAATGCCGGCGCCTAATCCTCAGCTTTAGAGTGCAAGCCCTGGATGCTTGAATGTATATTTATTCCCAGCTAAGCTAAGTAATTAAAAAGGAATGGTTAAATGATGAGCTCGAGCAGACTTGCCTCTGACCACAGAACAGCCAAAAAAAAAAAAAACTTATCTAATAAGTGTCAGTTGGATCGTGACAACAGGCACAATAAACAGCAGGGCCAATATGGCTAATATGGCATGTTAACGTGCTGTGGCTGAACTGCCAGCCTGCTTGACCAGAAAAGTTTCACTTTCATTGTCGGTGGGAGGAATTCTAACACGTTTGAGGGCGTTGGAAAATCAATGCCCATAAATTGTTTGACGCCTGTTTGGCTTGTTTATAGCATAACGATTTATGAGCCGCATATTTATTTATGAACACCAATTTGCCGGTGGCTTTAAGGCCGCCATGTTGATGACCAGACACAAAAAGGGCCGACTGCTCGGACGAGCGAGACGAGCAGTCGTAAATTAGCAGCGGGCAGCAACAAATGTAAATAGTTCAATAACAAAAAGCAATACCAATTCTAATGCCAATAACAATAGCAGAACACCGCTCAGCCCCCGGCCAGGCTCAGACGCTGTCTGAGGCCAGCAATAACAAGCTAACATGTTTTATTTATGGAGCCAACGTAGACGGCAAGCGGCACAACGACAAACGACAGAGCAACAAACGACAGAACGACAGATCGACAAAATGACATCGAGAGTGGCTGTTAAAATTGTTTTAATTTTCTGTGCGTACAACACCAAAATGAACAAGCTGCTGTCAAAGTTACTATGTCAAAGTTTGAAAGGTCATGCAAGTGCTGTCAATTTAGCCATTTTGCAGCCAGGGTTAGCTAAATAAATTAATAAATATAAAATAAAAATTATGTACTTTCAGACAAATTTAAACACAGCTTATTAATTGCATTTTAAAGCTGAAATAATAATAAAATAATAAATAAATAAAATAATTTTAAGACTAAATAATAATAATAATAATTGAACTTATATCGGTTTTATGCATTTAAAACAAATTTTAGAATTTTAGAAAAGTTGTAAACTGTACTTGAGTCAAAAAAGAGCTCAAATCAGACATAAGCCTGATTAAAGTGAGAGCCTATTTGTATATTTAAAAAAAACTCAGAATGTTGTAAATATATTACGTAATTTGAAAACAAGACTAAATAAAATTCAAATACAAGTATTTTAGAATAGGTCTTTTTTAAAAGTTATTTCCAATGAAAATGCCATCAGTCTTAAGCTATTTTAGGTTCAATCATAATTTAAAGCTTGGTTATTAAATCAAAAAATGGCATTCAAAAGTAAGAATCGGAGCAATGTTTTTTGAGTTATGGGAACTGAACAGTTCGCCCAGCTTTGGCTATTCCTTGGTCATCTTTGGTTGTTTGCTTGTTGGTCATGTTTCATTGGTGACATCTATTCCAAGTTTCCGGGGGGGGGGGGGGGGGGTTAGAGGGGGATTTACACGAACAAACATGACTGCAAATGAGTGTCGCTGTTCTTGTTGTCGACTTTGGCTTGAACTTATTGTTGTTACTGTTGTTTCTGCTGTTTAAGTGACCAACGGCCAAAACGCTGTTCGACCCAATGTAATAATTCAATTGCTCTCAGTGTGGCAGTGTGGCAGTGTGGCGGCCTTAGCCAAGATTGATGGCGCGCATTGAGAGCTGCTTTTGGCGACATTTGTGTGACGTGTCGCCAGCTTCTAGCTGAATTATGTATATGTGTATGTGTATTGGTGTATGTGCGTGTGTGTGTGTGTGTGTGAGAATGTGTGTTTGCGTGTGCTTTGAGGCGCAAATGCGCTAGCTGCAAACTTTGACAACTTTGTGGAGCAAAAAAAAAAAAGTAGAGAAAAGAAAAGAGAATTGAAAGAAGCAGAGTAAAAGAAAAAAAGCACGTAAAGCAAAGCCAAAGTCGGCACTGGTTTTAACTTGGCTTTGGTAGCATCAACTGGCGCATAGCCATTGCTATACACACGCACACGCACACCCACCCGCACACACGCACACACACACACACACTCACTAACCCTCAGGCAGCTTGCTAGCCTAGCTAAGCATTTATACGCATTAAAGCGACAGTCAACTTTTTGACCAACTTTGCCTCTCTTAGCAAAGTTATCAAAAATTCCACTTGCGCCGTGAATCAAGTGCCATTTACTGATTGTACAAGGGCGACAGTCTTTTGGAGTCGGAGTCGGAGGCTGAGTCAGATTGTGAACAGAAAGCAGCTCTTAATCCGCTTCACATTTTATCAGCGCTGTGACACTGCCTCAACCTACATATGTGTGTATTTGTGTGTGTGTGTGTGTGTGTGTGTATATCAGTGATCACGCGCATTCATAAGTTGGTCTAAGCCTGGCCCGAAGCGCCGCTAAGCACTTTTAGCGCGCAAACTTTCCGTTTGGAGTGCTTTCGAGGGCAATGCTAAATCGACAGCTAATTCCACAAGTAATCCCTTAACTATAACATTGACAACTGGCGCACGTTGACATTTCGCCTGGCTGCTCCATGCCATAGTGAATTAATCGAATACTTGCAACACATTTACATTTGAGTTATGCCGCCAATCTTACACCTCACAAATTCAGCAAAGGAACAGTTTAAAAGGTATTATTAAAGGGCTCAGTTTTATCAGACTTCTTGAGTTCAGGTGTAGATGGATTCTTAGAAATCTGCCTAGGATTATAAGTATGTAATCAAGTAATGCAACAAATATTAAGCATAGTTAAAATATTTTAAATTCAACACTAGATTTCAGGCAAGATCATAAAATTTCCAAAATCTCTGGGGTAAAATCAAAACCAGAAATTAATTCGAAATCTTAAAGCAGAGAAATAATGGACAAACGAATTTGGTTTGCACCTAAACATCGACTGAATTATTGGTCGAATACGTTCTGTGTCAAGAGACTATTGCTTGTTGTTGTTGCTTTTTGTGGCATCAAGGCAGCATTTTATGCAAATGTGGCCAGTTTATGTATGGTGTTCATGCCTGGACAGTGAGTTTTAAGTGAACTTTCAAGTCATTATTGTGCACATATGCGAAGTGGAGACTCTGATGCAGCTGACCTGGTTCGGCTACCCCCCCTCCCCCCCACCCAATGGAATGGAAGATAGGCAACAAAAATATTGCATAAATTTTTGCTTGGCCAGCGCCTAGGCACAAAGCGCTCTAAGTGACAGTAAAGGACATGCAGGCAGCTCAAATAAGCAGAAAATAGACAGCATTGCCAATCGAGGCAAGGAGCGTAAAGTGATGGGGAATGGGGGAAGAGTGGGGTATGGGAAAGGAGGTAACACTGACAAACAACAATTCATGTACAGTCAGTTGAGTTAACAATTGCAATTTTACATTTACGATTGCCTCTGTCTCTTTTGGCGAGCTTTTCAGCTTTGAGCATTGTAAAGTTTTTTTTACTGCTTTCCCATCCACTGACAGATAAATCAATCAAAGATTTTTTTTGCTCCAAATATTTGCATGGCAATCCAATGCTGAAAATGGTAGACAATTCCTGATATTTCACATGCGCCAGTTCGAAATGTTATAAGAACTCAAAGATTTCCAATTACAATACACTCTTTTTTTTCGAGTCTTAGTTATATCTCATTCAATGAAGAAATAAATGAATTAGCTTGGGGCTTTGTTTGGTGTTCGAGTATCTAAGAGGTTTAAATAGTGTGTGTATGTGTGTGTGTGAGAGTGTGTGTGTTTTGGTGTGTGTTTTTATGCGTTTTAAATTACGAACAACTTTTACATAATCGAAAAACTTTTACACACTTTACACTACACATTGAAGAGCCGTTGGGGTACTGATTTTCCACAAAAAACCACAAATTTTAATGTGGTTATAACTATATCTTTTTGAAATCTCCATTTTGTGTGGCCTCGTTCTACTACTACTAACATATATCCACTGGAAGTACAAAAGTTAAACTCACTTCTTTGACACTCGGCTGCAAAGGCATAATTAATCATTTTGTTGGCTGGTTTGCGAAAAAGTTTTAACTTAAAATTGGCTTCAGCATCAATTTTAATTTACTCGATCGGGTTAGAAATGGGGAAAATGGGGACGAGGACGAGGACGCCGCTTGGCAGCCTTAATTATACAATTAGCTGGTTTTTTTGCGAGTCTGGCAAGGGAATCGGCAAAGGCGGCTGATTGCTAATAATCAAGTTTAGACCTCATTTTGGGCTGATATTGAAAGTTTTTGAGTGTGCCGAGTGATTTGCGTTTTTCGCTTTTAGTTAACAATTTGTCTTGAACAGTCGCTGAATGTTATGCATTTCAAACAATTTTCGGTCGTATCAATATTTGTCGAATGTGTTTTGAATATAAAATGAGACCGAGAGATTCACAGAAAGTGGGAAAGCAGGGAAGCAACCCTCAATATAGCCACGATGTGTAAATTCATTAAAAATGTTGCTCCCACAAATACGAAGCATGGGGCACAATATACAAATCCGCAATGCAAATAAAAATGTTTGCGGCCTGAAAGTGAAATAGAAACATAAAACAGAAAACTTCTGCGATAAAAGTCCCCAATGCCGAGTGCCACAGTCAAACAGTGCCACAGTGCCACAGAGGCAGAGTTTTGGAGTGCCAGAGTGGCGGGCGCCAAATGGAGAGGATGCTAAACGAACTATTTGAGCATCTATAAATAAACACGGAAACCCATTGCTGAAACGTTTTTTGGGCAACAGACATAAATCGAATCTTATTTATTTTGCTTTGGCAATTTTTCCGGCCCAAGTGTTGCTTTGCAAAGATAAAATATATTGAAGGCCTTAACCCGTCTTTTGACCCAAATGCACCCCAGTCACAGGCTCTCATCATTCGTGTTTGTTTTATTCGATAAAATGCTCTGAAACTGGCCAGATTTACAACAATTTTAAAACACTTGAATAAATTAATAGTTTTTGAAAAACAACTAGATTTTAATTTTTACTATTTGTAAGTTTCGTGAAGTTTCTATATGTCTAAATTTCAAAATTAAATCATATTCAAGGGAACTCTGTGAGGGCATTCAAAATGCGGTTTTATTACCAAATAATTCGCTTTCTTGTTGCTTTATTTATGTGTACACAGTTTGCCAAAAATTCGGGTCAACATTATGGGCAGCGATGGCTCTAAATATGCTTAGGGAGGAGGCTGCAGTCCTGGGTCACAGTGCGTGTTGTCTCTGGCTGATATTTGAAGGCAGCTGCTGCTATCCTGTTCTGTGTGCTTGCTTTTGTGTCGTCTGCCTTACAGCTCTACAATATTCTTTCACACAGAAAATTGCAAACAAACACACACACACACACACGAGTTGCGAGAGCGCAGCAAATGAATAAATAAATAAGCAAGAGCCGCTGCTCCTGCTCCTGCTCCTGCTCCTGCTCCTCGTCCTGCTACTGTTACTACTCCTGCTTGCTCCTGCTGCTCCCATCGATGTAGATCTGTACGGGGAGTGCGGGAGGGGGTGTGCTGTGACTGAGACTGACTGCGATGGCATTTTGGGACAACGAGTACTGCAAATGAAATGCCGCGCAAGAATTTATAGAAATTTATTTGTTCGCCGCACTGGCTACAATGTAAACAAATCTAGAAACGTGCCCAGGGCCTGGTCATAGAAGAAGCGCACGGCCGTGCACAGACACACCAAATACAAATATACACACACACACAAACGCTCTCCCCTGGAATGTGTATGTGACTCTCTATGTGTCTGTGTGTGTGTGTGTGTTTGTGTGTGTTGCTGTTGTGTTGCGTATCGCACGGGACACGCACGCACATTTGCGGGAGCATGAAAACGAGCCTGAAATTAAATTTTCGTAAATTTGATTTGAAAAGCGTGCGTGGAAATTCATTTAGCGCTCCATTGCTGCAGGTGATTGCAACAATTGAAACTGCTTTTTATTTATTTAATTGCCTGTTTATGCGTCAATCAGGTTAGCCACATTCGCTCTGCTCACATCAATCCAGCATGCGGTCTCCTAATTGCTCCCCAGCCACGCCTTGCTGCTCTCTTGAGATGCTGGCCACGTTGTGTCACGTTACTCAAAATATGAAACGTCTACTGATTTTTAATGAAGCAAACTTTTTCGTTTTATTTTATCTTCTATTTTTTTTTTTTTTTTTGGGCCAAAAGGTACAATGTCAGAAAACTAACGTAGCCCAAAAACATAAATACATACACAATGTCCCCAAATGCAACATATGGTGTGCGAGTGTGTCTCTCTGTGTGTGTGTGTGTGTGTGTGTGGGGGACATGGATAAAACAGAATGAAAAACTTCACAGTTCTCTGATTAATACATACGTGGACTAAACGGGTCTGGTGTCTGGTGCCCAGAACTGCTTGCCTGTCACCTCCCAGGTCCGGCAAGAGTGTTACGGTCATGTACGCAATAATTAAAAGTATCGAAACTTCCAAGTGTGTGTGCGTGTGTATCTGATATGTGTGTGTGTGTGTGTGTGTTTATTTGTTTGTTGTTTGTGTGAATGTGGGCACTTGTCGCATGGGCGCGCGGCAAGCCACTCACTGTGGCTGATTGCAAATACACAGATCACAAGGGGTGGCCGGCCAGTAGTAGTAGATGCCTGGCGAAAAGATATGCCACGTTACGTATACGACATGTGGACGTTGGCTGGCCTCACTGCAGTGGCACGTGGTACGTGAGCATTAACAATCGCAGAGGATTCCTTGCCTCATCTCCTAATGTATGTGTATGTGTGTGTGTGTGTGTCTGTTCCAGTTGCCTGGCTAGTCAATTTAGAAGCATGGCATAGATTGCGCCAACACACGAAACAAAGCAATCGACAAATAAACAAACAAACAAACAAACAAACGTAACGTAACAAACCAAACGAAACGTAGCCATTGCCAATCCCATTGTCGTTGCTGCTGTGGCATACGAAACGTGTGTATAAATAAAAACTTTGCAGCAGTCGCCTGAAGCTGGGGTTGCACGTTGGAGTTGGAGCTGTTCGAGGAGGAGGAGCTATTTGAGTTGGATATCGAGATAGACCCTCTGTCCCCCACCCCTCCCCACCTATACATGAGCAGAGCATGAGCATCACGCGTGCGCTGCCACTGCTAATACAAAAAGCACACTTAAGTTATTGTTACTGTTATTTAGTTAGTTTACGCCACTTTGTATTATGTGTGCGTGTGCGTGTGTGTGTGTGTGTGTGTATGTGTGTGTGGGTGCCTGGGTGTGTGTGCGCCCTTTTGTCTGCGACCGTAGTTGCTTTTTATTGTTTTGGAATTTCTTGCGCTACCCGTTCCGCTACCACAACAAAAAACAAACATCCAAGCCGAAAAATCCACCGCGGGTTTGGGGGCAACAGCTCCACATTGATTTGATTGATTTAAGCTGCGTCATCTGGAGCGCGTGTGTGGAGAGGAGAAAAAAAAAAAAAATACCAAAGGAATATAAATACAAAATAAATTAAGCGGCTGGCGCCAAAACAAACAACAAATGTGTACAGCGAAATTGTTTGAAATTGAAAAATTTTACAATCCCGCCAAAAGGGCGCTTTTTGGGGTCGACTCAATAAATGTTTCAGTTGCAATTTATTGGATTTAATCTTTGGGTTTGCGGGGCATAAATTTTTCATGGATTTGTCATTGCTATTTAAATATAATAAGCTGTTACTTCTGTATTCAGCAAAATTATGAAATTTAATATTTGTTTTGAAAATTAGCAATAAAATCAATTTCGCTTTTCTATTAACACTGATAAAGGACTCGACATTTGTACAAATGAGAAACGCCAAAAGGCACATTTAATAGTGAGCCAAACGGATTTTCACACACGTAAGCTTAAAAAAAACAATGTATATATATATATATATATATACAGATATACATTCCCCACAATATAAACATATAGCCTAGGCTTAGGTTCTACGGCCTTTCTCTGTTTTTGTTTGATAAAATCGGTTTTGCTGTCAGCAACATGAAAATGTACTTTGCATGAATTTGTACATTTTTTGCTTGATTTTTTATTTATGCATCAGGCGGGAAAACCAAATACGTCACATGGGTGTGCGTAAGCTTCAAAAGAAGTGTGTGTGTGTGTATTTGAGTGTATTTGTGTGGACACAGTTTAAGTATGTTGCCTACTTACAACCAGTTTTAACTGCATGCCACACCTAAATTCATTCCAGGTGTACAAGATTTACGATTTAAAAATATAAAAATACGAATTGGACTTGGTGTCCTTTTTAAACTTGATTAAATTTAAGGTAAAAATTATATATATTTAAACTTAAAAATTGCTTTAAAATGAGATAAACTTTATCTGCGCAAGGAATCTATTCGAGACTAATTTTTCTAGATTTTTATAGACAAGCAGGTTTTTTTCTTTTAAGCCAACTGTTCTCCTATAAAATAAGGTAAGACGTGCAGGATTTAATGAAAATAAAAAAGCAGGACCAAGTTCAGATAGCTCAGATAGCGCCAAGCAGGGAAACAAAGCCAACGAAGGGCAGGTGCAAAATGTGCACAAAGGAGCACTTAGTCAGCGTGTTTAGTGGCAGAGCAGCTCATGATGATGTCCAGGAAGCAGGACAATCAATGATGTTCTGGGCAAATGACAAATAACACGATAATCAAGTAAACAGCAGTCAAGGAGCAACCAGAGGCTCGGGCAACGGCACGGTGCGTTGCAGGAGAGGCAGTGAGGCAGTGAACCAGTAGCCAGTACAGTGCCTTTAACGGTGCTGTGGCCCCCAGGGACTGGCCGGGCCTCTAAGTTGTCGCAGTTAATGTTCACTGCGCAAACATTTTAATAAAAATGTCAGATTATGCCTGGTGACAGGTCGCGTGACACGCTGCCAGCGACAGGCGGCGTCTGGGATGGCGACGCAGCCTTCAAGTGTTTCTGGCAGGGCTGTTCCCGACTGATGTATTTATGATGGCGGATGTGGATGTGGATGTGGATGGTGATGGCGATGCATATGAGAATGAGCTTGAGCTTGAGTTTGATTTTGAGTTTGGAGTAGAGAATGAGTTATGTTTGGGCAATATGTGAAGCACGTTTTGTGATTTTCAGATTTTTTCTATCATTCTCTGTTGCAAAATCCATTGACGTGCCTTGGCTGCGCATCGCATCGGCTTACAGTTTAGTTTATTTGCGTGCAAATATTTAAAGGGGACATCAGAAATCAACGCATGTAGGCCTCATAATTCTGTCAGCGTCATAAACGCGTCGCCAGGCTCAGCATGGAGGCTGCATGCGCCTGGAATAATAAACGACTATATCCAATTCAGCCCAAAAACCCTCGACATCAACCGCTCACCGCTTACCGCTTGAACATATGTTCATGTACTACATGCACACACCCGCACACACACACACCCACTGAGTGAGAGAGAGAGAGACAGGCACGCTTTATGTTTTAATTTGATTTGATTTGTGTTGTGCAGAACGCCGTATGTGCAAATATTGTTAAGGCAACCAAATTTGATTTATCACACGCGGTCCTTGGTCGCTGATAGGAGACAGGAAAGTGGGTGTAGGGGCTTGCGGTGGTTGGTATGGGTAACAACATGCCGCGGGCGTCTTAATTGGTTTTTGTGTATGCCAATTTGGGCATGCCAAATGCGACGCCCAAGGGGTGACAATTAGCTACAGTCAATGTGCAGCCAAGGGCAACCATTGCCTGGGTGTGGCGGGGGCAGTTGTGGGGAGTTGGGTGTTGAGAGTTGGCGTTTGAAGCTGTTAAGTGGCCACAAGCGGCAACACCAAATAGTTGGTAAATGTTAAATACCATTTTGTGAGCCAATTGCACAGCAAAAAGCTCTTGGCCCAGCTGCCAACCTGCACAGCACTGCACTTAAAAACAGTTCACTCTACTCCAAAACATAACCATTAGAAGGGCCAACGTCATCTTGAAAATTGTGCATGCGATGAACAATTTACTCTAGCCGGAAATTAGTTTAGTATTGTTTTAAAAGTAATAAAAATGTTGTTATTATGCTTTTGGGATTTTTTTTATTTAGTTTATTTTGCTGCACATCATAAAAGGAGTTTGCAAGAAAAATTAAATAAAATAAATTCAGAATTGAGCAATGCAAAAACATATTATTTAACCGGATATTAATTTGATATCGAAGATGGGAAAGTAATATATAAAGTTGAATATAAAATTATTAAATTATCGCATCATAATTGGTTTTCAAACGTCAAGGATATTTTTTGGTAAGGTTTATCTACGCCAAAGAGGCAACAGCAGCTGCAACGTCAGTTGCCTTTGGGCGCGCTTAGGACTTTAGTGCAACTTTAATTATGCAGCAGGCAGTGGCATTAGCGGGGGTGGAGGGGGGGGGCAGCATTCACTGGGCGCCCAGTCTTGGCTACCGACTCAACGGCGCGCTGAGTTCGGCGGTCGGCTTCCGACGGTCGAAGGCAGCAAGTGAAAATTCATGGAAAAAAAAATAAGGAAAACTTTGCGTAGTGCAGGGAGAGGGATGGGGTGGGCTGACAGGGCAGCTGACTGCTGTGCCTGAAATGCAGCCCTTCGCAACTAACTGCATAAAATGTAACGGGCCAGTCGGCGTCATCGTCGTCGTCGTCGTCGTCGTCGGTTAGCATAGGGTCGAGGCCCGGCAGCATTCAGAAACAATTTGCTGCAGATTATGAAAATTGCTTAAGAAATTAAATTGCTGCAATAGGTCGTGGCCTGGGTTTGAGGCAGACAGGCGGGGAGAATATAGCTAGGACTGAGGACTGAGGGTTGTAGATTGTACAATGGGTTGCGGTTGCGTGGGCAACGGCAAATTTGCATTTCCATTTGCGGTTTTCAGCAGGTTGCTGGTTGGTGGCAGCAGTGCTTTTGATTTGCCTGCCACGTAGCGTAAAGGCAAATGGGTAAAAAGGATTTTTGCTGGCTGTCGAGTTTTTGCGGCGGCTACTAATTCAATTTGCAATAACCACAACAACAACAGTCGAAACAACAAAAAAAAAAAATAAATAACAAAAACAAAAACAATAACAACAAAATAACAAGAATAACTTGAAAATGCTCTAATTATGTTGCGTGGAGCGTTTGGTCAGCAAAGCAGCTTAGGACATGAACTTTATTAAAAATATTTCCTCATTCGCCCCGTGCGCAGGACATTTACATACTTTTTTAGATGCGCGACGAGTAAAATTGTTACGAGTTCTAGGTCTCAGTACCCTCGGCCTATTTTGGGCCTCAGAGCACGCGCCGCGCTTATAAACTTTAACTCGAGCAAAGACTTTCTTTTTCTTTCATTTTTTTTTTGGATTTTTTTTTTTACTGTTCAATTAGCATAATAGGCACACAATGAGGGTCAGAGCGGGGAGTCGCGACTGATCCTTTGGCAAATAAATAAATGCATAAATACTTTGTAGAGACGGCTACTGGGCACCACAAAATAAAAGGAAAAACGAAATGGCAAAGGAAAAGGAAAAGAGGCAGGGAAAGAGGGGGCCTCAACCATCGCCACTCGAATAGTATTCATTTTGAAAATGGACAGCAAGCAGAACCATCATTTCCGGTTTGTTTACGCAAATCGAGAACATTTCGCATAAATTCCCATTGCCAGTGCCGAAGCTGTGCCTCGCATGCCAAAGTTGCTTGCATACCAGCCATGCGTAGGAATTTCAGTTTGTACCATATACACACACACACACACATTTTAATGTGCGCAATGTTTTTCTTGTGGGAAATGTTATGAAAATGCTTTGCAAATTGAATGAAAACATATTGACTATGCGATGGCAATGGCAATGGCTATAGCTATGGCTATGGCGATAGCGATGGCGATGACGATGACGATGAAGATGACGATGTCAATGATGGCAGCGGCAAAGAAAACAACGTCGTTGACATTTCGCCCTCAACGACCAGGGCGACAGGGCGACAGGGCGCAAAGATACACAGGACAACCAGGACCTGTAAGGAGCCTCGACAGCAAAACGTTTGATGTCAGTACTGCAAATACATATATACAAATATATATGTATATGTATATATATATAGATATATATATAATATACAAATACCACACGCATAAGCATATGCATATGGGAGTTTTGGCCCGTTATTTGTATTTGTGTTTGTGTTTTGTGCGGTGTTGGGATTGAGGGATTTTGGGTACTACCACTTGTGTGGTTTCGGTTGAATATGTCTCATTTGAAATTGTTCCTTTGCAATTTGCATGGCATTTCATATTTTGTTTTTTTTTTTTGCTAAGCACACAACACAATGGGGTCCCATCAAGAACAACATGAATTCGCATGCCAAACGCCCGCTCGCATTTGTTTGGAATTTGATTTTTAAAGCGGCGGCCAAAAGATGCCAACATACATTGCTAATCCAACTGTGAATGTGAACGTGAGCGAAAAAAAACTAAAAAAAAAAAAACATTGACCTCAATGGCTAATAGACAACATGACGCATAAATTCCATGTGCTCTGGGTGTGCCTACGCCATGGGCAATTGGCTGCAATATAACAAAGTGCAACGGAGCGAGTGCTGAGAGGCAAACAACAACAAAGAATACCAACGCTGGTGAAGAGTAGTCTAAAGCAGACGATCCAACCCAACCCAAACCAACCCAACCAGACTAGTTCCAGTCAGAGAGATTCGAACCGGCGACAAGGGTAAGGGCAAAAAGCGTGCAGGCATAAAAAGAACAATAACAACAAAAAAAAAAAAAAAATGGGAATGTAACTGTGCTTATGTAAAAGAATTTCAGCATTATGGGATCTTGTAGTGTTTATACTCTTCGCAATAATACGAACAAGAACAATAACGCTAATATGCCAACAAATATGCAATTTCTTATAGAAATGCTAGTCAGATTTAGTTCTTAGTTTATTTGGAATTTGCTACAGTAGAGATTTAAAACCAAAAAAGTTCAAAAAGAGAATAAAGACTCTTTAAGACCTCTTATTGAAATGCAATAAATGAGCAAATATCTCGAGCATACAGAAGATTACTTGAAAAGTATAAAAGCCTGTCTTTATTGTTAAAAAAAAACTCATTTCTGATATTCATAAAATGGTAATGAAATTGCCTCTCGACATCCACGTCACAGCTGGGTTGCTGTGTGGCTTAGATAATTTGCTAAAGCTTTAAAAATTCAATGTACACATGTGAAAAATAGCACCAAGAATTTTAGACTTGCTCACACATTTACTCTTGAATTAATATTAATGTTTCCTTAATAAAAAAAAAAATAAACTTTGCTGAATAATCTTATTGCCAAATATCAGCTGAATTCGCCAAGATTGATTGACTGAAACATCAGCTTATTGCTCAGTCTGCGTTTTTTGGATGGTTTCAGCAACCAGTTGAGACTTCAAATTTTGAATCTTTGCTCAAGGCATGCTCAGCAGACATAATGCTGGTTACATAAGAAAATAAATATATTAAATAATGTGCAAATAAAAAATAAAGCAGGCGGCCAAACTACTTGCCTGAATGAAATAATATTCAGATGGAGTCAAGCAAATGAGTAAAATATTTGGCAGGCTTTCCCTGCACATTATTTATGCTTCGCCAACCCGCGTAACAAATGATCAGTAATGGCGCCGAGGGGCTAATTTGGATGCGTGGGTTGTCCTGCTTTTTTGCTCGACACACAGATGTGTGACATACAACAATGTGAAAGAAAGAAATGTGAGTCAGGCAGCAAATGCTGGCAGCTATCTACATTTTGGGCAGCCGTGCATAATTAAATCAGATCACATTTTAAAATTCCATTTAAATTTACCTCTGGTCTATGTCTCGCTGTCTGTCGCAGCAGCTCGTAAATCATGATTAAAGGCTTCGGGCGACACACAGGCCAGCCCGGACGTAACGCAATCCTCTGACTCTAACAACTCCTCCTATGCCTAACACGTAGCCAAAAAGGACATCAGGCAGCGTAAACCTCAAATAAAAAGCGCTGTGGCCAGCGAGACGACAGAACCAAGCAAATGTTCTATTGTTGTTGTTGCTACAGTTGTTGACGATGGAGTTGTTGTTGTTGTTTTTGTTGTTGATATTTTTTTGCATTTGTTGCTGCTGTTGGTGACTGACGAGGACGCCGACTGGGCGAGATTCAGTTCGAGAGATACAAGTGGCAAACAAGCAAAAGCAGAAGCTGAAGCAATCGCGTCCACTAAAGTCGAGCATTCTCACAATAACTATGGTGACTCACTTCACAGACACACACGCACTGAGAGAGAGACACACACACACACACACACATGAGGAATGGAGGCGACAAAAATGCTTGATATGGCACAATATTGTACAGAATCGTACTTATCCATGTATGTTGTTTGGCTTGTATATACGGCGAGATAAATCAAATGTGGCGAGAAATTGCAACAAAATCAACAACAACAACAACAACAATGGCGCTGGGCAGATGAGCAGCTGAGCAAGGCGAAACCACAACAACAACAACAACAAAGGCAAGCAGTCGCCGTCACTGTAATCAAAAAAAATAAAAACAAAAACAAAAACACAGAAGAAAAAAAATATAGCAAAGCGAAAATGCGAAAAATTTATCCAATTTGGTAAAAATTTAGGTCACAGCCGGGGATGTTGTAGCGCCTGGAAGACCGACCAAAAACGTCTGCAAAAGCGCAGTTGCCATTGTCTGTGCAACTATACCTTCACTGTGTGTGTGTCTGTAAGTGTGTGTGTCTGTGTTTGAGAGGGTACAGGAAGTGCTCAAGTGCAACAGCGGACAGGCGGCAACAGCAAGTGCTAAAGCCATTGTCCTGCCTGCTCTCCTTTTTCTTGTGCTCTCGTGCATGTTGTTGTTGTTGTTGTTGCTCCTGTTGTTGCTCCTCTTGTTGTATTTGGAATGAGCAAGTTTTTGAGATAGAGCACAGATATGCAACGTCCAAAAATGGGTCACAGGCTGGAAAGCACAGGCAAGGCTGAAGGGCTCAAGAGGCAGCCGCCACAAAAGTGAGCAATGATAAATATATATACATATATATATATATATATATATTTATAACGGTACAAGTGCGAGCGAACAACACAAACACAACTAACTAAAATATATAGCATAAATATGAAGTGACAAGAACTGAGCACATTGAGGAGCCGAGAGCAACTGCGACCCTTCCTAGACAGAGAGATATGGTAGATGTACAAAGAACTGTGAATTAGGGGGACATCCATGTTAATGGCAATGCGGCGTCTCTTGACAGCTAATGGCACATGAAATGAGTAAATTATCACATACCACAACAGCAGCAGGAGTAGAAGCAGGAGTAGGAGCAGTAGCAGGAGCAGGAGCAGGAGCAGGAGCAGGAGCAGGAGCAGGTCTTCAGGCAGACTCACAGCCAGCTGTAACGCGGCTAATTTGCAATGTGTGCTGTTGCACGCTCCCAAAAGAAAACCAACAAGCCACAACATTGCGTATACGTGATATGAGCATTTTATGCTCCATTTTGTGATACTCGGAGTGCGGACCCCTTGCGTGGTTGGTTGGCTGTTGTGGGGCTGCAGTTGCTGCCAGTTGGCAGTTGGCAGTTGGCAGATAAGCGAAAAATGCAGCGTAAAAAATTGAACGCATATTTCACAAACACAAATGACAAGCAGGGTGAGGGGAAAAGTGCTGCAACCTCGAAGCAGCCATCCAGCCAGCCAGCCAGCCAACCAACCAACCAGCCAACCAGCCATTCAGGTAACCAGTTTGTAAGCCAACTACCAGTTGGCCACCTTTGGCTCTCGGCATGCCAGCAGACTGTGCCATTTTCTGAATTATTTCGCACGATATGAACTTTTGCAACAAGTCTCAATAATTCTCAGTCTGCCAAGATGGGTAATGAAAAAGAAACAGCTACTTTTCAGCATTCTGCTTCCAATCCTGATCTGGCTGTCCAGACACCCAGTTGTAAGCGAAACTGCTGCTGCAATCCACAGTCCGCAGTTGGTCTGTTATTCTGCATTTAATCAATGGATCGAATGAGCCATGCGGATGTCAGCAAGTTGCCATTTTGAGAAATTAAAAGTGTCCGTTGCCGTTTCCATTTCCTCTGCCCATCCGCTTCCTGTGGTCGCCCGCCCGCGAGTCTCTGCTCTGGGTCTCTAGCACTTTGCCTTAAGCTCAGGTAATTCCCCAAAACACAATCCTATTAAAAAAAGAACTGAGGGCGTTGAAATTGCTTTTTGCTACGGGGGGGGTAGGCGGGAGCCACAAAGCACTCGATAATGATGCCCTGGCTATATCAAGGGCCCTTGCTTTTGGCCACGTTAATAAGCTGCCCTAATAACCCAGGGCGACCTGCTGCGGCAAATATCGCAGCAACGGCCACTCTGCTGCTGCCCCATTGGGACGCCCAACCGTGGCATTGTGGGCGTGCCAGCGCCTTTACAGTTCGTCAATTTTAATGTGCGGAGGCACTCGGGACACTCTCGGAAATCGCTGCTAAAAGTAATTCAGTTTTATATTAAAAAGATTTCGCCTACTCTTCATTCTCTCTCCAATTCTCTCCCCCCCTCTCTCTCTCTCTCTCTCTCTCTCTTTTGTGCTCATTTGCATTGCGCGGCGTCGAAAAGTAATAAAATAAACAAGTGTCCTGGAAGAAAAAAGGACGACGACGCAACAAGGAAAGAACTGTGTAGGCACTTTCCGCGGCCGCCAACAAAATGGTGTGAAAGTGATTTATATTTTAATTCAAAAATGAATTATTTAGCACACTTTTTAATTCCTTTTGGCTCTGTTAGTCCGTGTGCTTATTTTTCTTTATGACTGAATCTGAAATTCTGATTACTTTTTATTTGCTTTTATTTTGGATTTTATTGCATTTGCCACTCCAAAAAAAAAAAAGAAGCAAAATGTAAATATTTCGGTTCATTATTGCGCTACATTTAGCTTGTGAGGAGCTCCAGCAATCAAGAGGCCTAAAAGCTGCTTGTTGACATTTGGGCGAGTCAAATGCAGAAACTACACTTCAGAAAATTTATCAGATGCCAAATTATGTAAAATATGCGTATTTAAGTGTATTAACTGTAATAAATAACTTGAGAACTTTTGGGCAGGAAATCCTACTCCTGCACTTAGACTAAAAAAGACTTTCTTTTAATTTGAGTTAAGCAATATAAGAAATAAAATATTTTTGATATAATTTAATATTGTTAGAGAATATATTTTGTACCACACTAAGATATATTCTTCAAAAGTTACATCTTTACATATGCAGTTTTCTAGCTGACCATGTTTGGGGGGCACAAAGATTACTAAAACGCTTGCAATGTTATTCTGTATTTTGTAATCATATGTAAATGAAATCCGCAGCTGCTTGCTCTTAGCCTGACTGTTCCATAAATTTGCACAAATCCTCCATGCCTTTTGTCATATAGAAACTTGTTATGGCACGAGGGGGATTGGAGGTTGGGCGTGTATGCATGTAAGTGCCTGTAAGATCGACACTAAATTTAAGCGGTGGGGGCGACTGCAACTGCAACTGATTATTATGAGCACATAGGCAGCCAGTGTGGACAGGGGGTGGGCAGGGAAGTTGCAGACAAAACAGTACAAGCCCCAAGCAAAAGTCAAGTGCAGAAAACAAAAAGGAAGCCAAACTACTCGTGGAATTTGCAATGACTGCCAGACAGCAGCGAAAAAAATTTGAATATCAAATGCGTTATGTGACGAGGGACATGCGACGTAAACTGCAACTGCGACGGCGACTGCGACGGCGACGGCGGCGGCCAACGAGAAGCAGCACGACAATGGCCAGATCCTGCGGCAACAATGAAATTGCGTATGTAAATTTGATGTCGTTACCAGCGGCATCGGCAGCATTGCTGAAATAATTAAAGTAGAATGCGCCAGAATAAAAAAAAAACAAGATATAAAAAAAAACAGAAACAGAAAGAAAAGAAAAGCAACAAAAACACAAAATGAAAAGTCACAGCATGGGGGGGTGGGGGGGGCAGTTGAAGTTGCAATGGCTCCGCCGCGCTCTCTTCTCCTGTGGCTTGTGGCTCGTCTGATTTTTTTTACAGCTTTTCACTTGTCGGTCTATATGCAAAGCAGCCAAAGCAGCAGAGGCAGCTGCTGCTGCGAGTCGGGTTCGCATTGCAAATCCAGCTACGACTCTGTTGCCACGCTGACTCTGAGTGCAACTTGTCAAAAAATGTCCCAACAACCTAGATGGGAGGGGGTATGTGTGGGGTGTTAGGAAGGTGCAGGCAACACAGCATAGAGAATGAAAACGCTTTGCTTTGGCATAAATATGAGAGCCATCAAATTAATATGCGCCGCATATGGCTGACGATTTTGTGGTACAACATGTTAAGTGCATGCAACGGCAGATGTTGTAGCTACTGCTGCTGTTGTTGTTGCTGTTGTTGTTGCAACAGATGCTGGTACTGCTTGGGGATGTTTGCATAATGCTGGCAGCGACAACTCAAAATGACTCTTCAGCGTCTTTGCAGGTTTTTTCACGCTTCTTGAGTGACAGTCCGAGTCGCCAGGCACTGACTTGAGTTATGATGCTTAGCCGCATCGCTGCAACTACAAAGATAAAAGTTGCAAGTTTAATTTCAGCCAACACCCGCTACAGTTTGCTGCATAAACCTTTTACTGAAATTGTCTGCGGCATGTTTCGCCGCTGACACTCGCACATGTTGCACTGTCACCGTCGAGTGTTGCCTGTGACTGCTGCAAGTAACCATCGGCAACTAACAGCTAGCAACCAGCAACCAGCAACCGGCAAACAGCAACCGGCGGCAAGCAACTTCAGAATTGAAGCCGTCGCTGTCCATGTCACCTGTGCTTTTTGTCAATTTTCTAAATGGGTCTCAAGACCCTTCCAGTTGCTATTGGTTTGAATGCTTCTGTTGATCTTTATGCTCCTCTTTTCTATACCCTAACAGAGAGTATTCAGTATTCAGCTACTCACATTGCAATTCAAAAATTAAAGACTTTTGTTGTTATCTTTTTACAGTCATTATTGCACTGCATTTGCCTTGCAACAAATAAATAAACAATTGATGGTTGTGTATCTTTGAATATTCCATAAAATATCAGCAGTTGTCGTGAAGAGTATTTAAAATTCGATACCCCAAAGAAAACTCTTGATTCATTTTTTTTTCAATTTTTTTTTTGCGTTTTCTAAGCTTGGCAACCACTAAGCAAGGACAAACGCCAAGTTGTCAAACGTGTCAGAAATATATAAAAGAAGGAAACAACGTCGCGAAACAACAGAAACCCTAAAAGAAAATCGACGAAGTGAAACCACTTAGAAGATGTGAGAGCCAGCTTTGATTTGAAGTCTGTAACCAATTTCGTTACAACAATTAAAGTAACTGCACAAATGTGCCATCTCAGCAACGATTTAAGCCAATCGTTGTTAACAAAAAAATGCGTGAAAACGGCGTTTGGCAATTGAAATTTGAATGGCAACGTTTGGCATCTGTTGATATGGCAGTCGAATGCTTCAGTGACCATAGAGTGCCACAGACAGGGCGATACGCTTGGTCCAGCCCGCCCCCCCCCCCCCGCTTCCTGACAGTCATGCAGTTAGTCGGTCAAAGGGGCGTGTCGATGGCCAACAGCAGATTAGCCACGCATCACTGGGCTGCCTAGAAGGCTGTCCGGAAAAAGCAGCTGTTGTCCCATTTGATTAGGCTTCGCTGGCTGCGTTTTCCACGATATATTGAAAAGGGCTTTTGTGTGTGTGTGTGTATGTGTGTGTGTGCGTGTGTGTGTGTGTGGAAAGGTGCGTTGTTTTAGTAAAGCTAAAGGTTCCCTTTGACTTGCAATTAATTTGCTTTGTTTTTTGCACTTGACTGCACCTGGACAAACAGACGAGATGTCGAAAAGACAAAAAGAGAGACCGTTGGGCATTAAGATGAATTAGGAGTTGGGCAAGGGGTGTGGCGGGTGTAAAGGGAACGGCCACTTTCACAATAATGTAGCGGTAAATGGGCATTTTGCCCAGCCATAAATTATTTTATTAAGCCACTTTGGCTGGCCCTTCGACACGCCCCAAGTTATGTGAATTATTTTCTGAAAGTTAATTTCATGCAATAAATTCAAAATCGCGCTGGCAACACAATTCATGTTCCATCTGAAATTCTGTGCACTCGAGGGACTTAAAGTTTTGTTTTATGGCGCTCTTGTTTACCTGTCCGCGTAATTAGTTGTCGAGGAGGGAGGGCGGAGAGCCTTTGGTTTGTATGTGTTTGGTATGTGGAGTAACCCCTCCACCCACCACCCCAAAAAAGTATGCAACACAATTACAATTACAATTTCAGCAGGTGATTAAATGTGCTGTAATTGTTTCCATTGCTGTTGTTGCCGCTTCGGCTGCTAATGGCTGTAATTAGTAGGCCAACTTTGCTGGTTGGGTGGCCCAAAAATTTATGCTCGCGTGTCTTTCGGCAGTTGTGCGGCTATCATTGCCAGTGGCAACATTTAAATAAAATCAACTTACCGCTTGCCAATAAAACTTTCTACTCAAAACGATAATTGGCCGCATTTGTCGTTTTTGCCAGTTGACTTTGTCTCCAGTCGACTGTGGCGCCCCGTCGTGTGTGCTTACATTTTTGTATTTGTGTTTGTGCTTGCGACTGTGTTTGCTCTGGCCGGCACTTGGGGCATCAATAAAAATCTCTTGATAAATGTCCAATTTAATTTTGTTCTTTTACTTATCTTTGGCCTGCCTTGGCTTCGCCCTACTGCCTGCTGCCTGCTGTCTGCTGTCTGCTGCCTGCCACATGCCGCACTCGACGATGATGCCGTTTCTGTTTCTTAAAACCTCCCACATGGATCTCATTTCTTTTATGTACGGACTCAGTTTTTCTTCAATTTCCTTCGCACTCCCCCTCTTTTTGTTGCCTTGATTCTATTCCAATTCATTGCGCGAGGCGTTCGCTTCCAATTCTCACACTTTGGCGGCTTCTTTTCATCTGCTCTGTAATCATGATGTGGCTCAAAATTGGCATATTGTGCCAAATCAGATATTCTATATACTAATTTATCTATTTAATGTGAATTTGGGGAGTGCTGCATTATAATTAACATAATTATCCCATTACGAAAATGTGAAATCGTATGAAATATAATAAAAAATATTAAAACCAATTTTTGATGTACCTGTTTAAAAACTGTTGACTCATTTTAAAAATTACTCAACATCAGAACATCATCATTATGGTTTTTATTACTTTCATACAAAACCAGTATTTAAATAAATATAACCATGACAAATCTCGAGAGGATATCTGAAAGTTGAACTTCCAAAAGTTACAATTTTCAACTTATATGGCCTCAGTGCATCAGCTCTATGATTTTCATAGAAAATGAATTTTTTCTCGAACTTTCAATTGCAAAGTCGAGGATTTTAAGTATATTTTTTCTTAGCTAGCAACGCTTTAAACGTAATTTAATTTGTCTTCTTATTTTCACTTACAGACATTGCCGCCAGCAGACGGCGTCTGGCGCCGGAACTGTCTAAGGGTAAGAAATATGCTCCGGCTTTGATTTAATTGAACTTACTAAACTGACGCGCAAGAGGGGAAAGGGGATGAAGGGTATGGATCACTTGGCCTGTAGTTGCATTCCCCGCTTTCTGTGTGCTGGCTTATTTAAGAGCTTTTGGCTAATGGAATCACTCGGCCCTCTTCTGCCACATGTGGTACCACACACCGCACGAGGCCGGCAAATGTTGTCTCATTTTGTATGCTGTCGTGCCAGGACTATAATCAATAAATCAAAGCCAAGCTGCTGCTGGTCGGTGGTCTCTTCAAGGAATTGTGTTCGGAATATCGCACATCGGTGCGTGCCTCGCGTGCTATATCTGAAACGGGCGACATATTTGCGTGCTGCACTGCAAAGAATGTTCTCATTTCGCTTCGGCTAGCTACATACCTCCGCCTTCCCCCACCCGGCACACAATCCGTCGCTTCAAGGCCGTTTGTTGACGGGCTTGTCGAGCTATTCACAGAGCGCTCTGATGGCCTGGCCAAAGGGGCGCCTGGCAACAGGTTAGCAACGCCTGACAGCACTCCATGCTAATCTAAACAATGTACATTGGCCAATACGATATACACAATGAATATACATATGCTCATATTGGGTGTGTGTGCGTGTGTGTGAGAGTGTGTACAAATGTGGGTGCTCGGGCCCGCAGAGCATACATAGGCAAATACGCACAGCTCCAACTTCAAGCAGCTCAAAAGTTTTGCGTTTTAAAGGCTTAGCCTTCAACGCTGTGGCAGTGTGGCAGACCCACAGCAGAGAGCAGAAACCCAACTCAATCCCAGGGCCCCAGAGTGCGGATCTGCTGCTGCTGCTGCTGCTGCTGCTGCTGCTGCTGCTTTTTTATGTGACTCGCTGTGGGCTTAAAAAGCAATTCCGCAACTGTTTTTGCAATGGCGAACGCCCAGACAACACATGTGTGTGTGTGTGTGTGTGTGTGAGTGTGTTATTCTGAATGTGTGCAAATGAAAATATATGTGTGTGTGTGTGTGTGCTTTAAAGCCCCATGCGGAGTCCTCATTCAGATCCCCTTGGGCTGGCTACAAAGCTGCAGCAATGCCAACAATGCTGTCGTTATCGTCGTTTTCACTTCAATTAAAAGTTGGCAACTTTTCTTGCCTGGTTTACCTAAACGGTAACGAAGCCGCCTCTGCCACTGCTCAGCAGCACTTTTACAGCTGCCACTTGCTACTTCTAATATTCCTACTGGTTACTTCTGCTGCTGCTCCTCCAATTGCCATTATGCAGATTCGTAAGGCTGATTACCAAATTACAAACTGTAATAGCTGCAATTGTTTTGTGTACGTCTGGCATATGGCCATATGGGATATGGCCATATGGCATATGGCATGCCACGAACGACAACTAGGCCGCCAAATTGTCACAGCACAAAAAAACAACAACAACAATAAAAGAAACTGTTAAACGCAGTCGGGGAACGAACTGAAGCAATGTTAAGCCAAGTACCATTTGCCAAGCGCATGCTACATGCAACATGCAACATATAAGACGTACATTAACATGCAACACAGGCAGTTGACACACACACACACACACACACACACACACACACTGAGAAGGTCACTTGGCAGCTCAAGTCACAATTTATTTCACGTATACGCAGCGTGGGCTTAACAACTTCCGTGCCAGATTCGCATCAGCGCCTCGCCTCTGCTCACTCGGCTCGCTGCCTGCCGCCTGCCGCATGCTGCCTGCCGCCTGCTGCCCGTTGCCTGCTGCTGTTGAAGTTACCTACTTGGCTGTCAGGAATTTCCGCGAACGTTAATTGCGACAAGCCAACACCCGCTTTGTGAGCGACAAAGAAATTCCTTCCAACTGCTCCTTCATTACACCTTTTGTGCTGCACTGCCTCAACTCCAAGCAGAGCACAGTACATTCTGTTGTTGGCTTAGTAACCGCTTGCCGGAATGTGTCATTCACACAGAAATTCTGCAAAAAGATTTACAGATTTATCTGGAAAATTTCTAGAATATACAATTTGAGGTGGTTTTTTGGAAACAATTTGCAGTTATTACAGTTGGCGTAAGGGTATTCAGTTGTGGACTACCTCTGCCGAGTTTTCATTCATTGCAAGCCACAACAAAAGCAACGACTGCAATGGCATATGTCACCCCTTATCCCACCAACCCATGCCAATTGCATTGCTCTCGAGGGTTGGATGTGTGGACGACCTTTTTATAGATGTGGCATGGAGTTTGTCGACTTCGCTTCACTTCTTTGCTATTCAAGCGGTTTTCTATATATATTTAGCGCTCTGCTTTTTTTGCTCTATCGTGTCATTAAAATTGATTTTGCAGCAGGCTGGGAGGGGGTGGTGAGGGTGGGCGATTGGGGGAAGCTCAACAACTCAAAGAGTGGCTTTTGTATTTGCCAAACGACAAAGAATTTGCTAAATTGCTTTTCTGCTTGCGGCACACACCTTGCCACCTTGCCACAGCGCAAGTTGTCGCCTGTGCGTTTGGCTTTGCAATTAGTTTTTGCCCTTGGCCGCAACTAAATGTTGCATTGACTACTTAGAAACCAAAAGAGAGAGACACACAGAGAGAGAGAGAGAGAGAGAGAGAGGGAGAGCCGGAAATGGAGATGGGCGGATATTCGCACACGCAACATTCTTTTTGATTTCTTTTGTATGATGCGAGCATTGTCAAGTTATAGTTGCAACTTTAGCAACAGTAACAAAAGCGATTAAAACTCCCATAAAACCTGAGCCCATTAATAGCGCAATAATATTATCAGCTTATGTTCGATGCCACGCACAGGATGAAGATGAGGGAAACAGGAACTTCAACATGACTCTGACGGCGGCAGACTAGGCTCACACATGCCGCTCGAGGGGGGGGGGGGTGTGGGGTGGGGGTTGGGAAACTAAACTTTGTCTCTTGTGTTTTCATTAACATTTATTGGATTTTTACTTATACTTCCGACGAGCATCATAACTTCGCGGTATGTGGAGGGAGACGTGGTGTGTGTCTGCCTCGTGTGGGGCCTCCGCAAAACCAGTGCAAGTGCTTTGGCAGCGGGAAACTGCGCCACAATATTTTGCGGTCGTCATCGGGGCGTCATCATAAAATAACGTTAATGACGGCAACAAGGTCGTAAAATCAAAATTCTGCTATTTCAATGCTGATACCCGCCACGCTCGACGTTGAAAACTTTGCTACATTGTTCAAGCGACTTTTGGGATGAGACGATGCGAAATGCTGATGAACCCAATGTTGCCACAACACACACATACTTCGCATGCCACATGCGGCGTATGCGTAATACCATTCAAATTTAATTGCCTTAAAGCAAATCCGTGGTCAATTTAAGACTGAACACACGCAGCCCTCCAGAGTAGAGCAGCTTGTGAGTCTGTAAGTCTGTAATCGGAAATGCCATTCATCTGCAATTTGGATTAAGATACTTTTATCTTAGTATTGTATGCTTACCTTTACTGTGCACAGCATTCTGCATATATATATATATAAAAAAAATTCACATTTAAAATGGATTTATTTAAGCACCAACGATTTTGGGTTATTTAAATAAATTTCACATTCAATATACTTGTAAATTTTATTTAATGTGCTGCCAGAGCAACCAGCATGCCAGATCTTCTGAGCGTATTTGACTGAGTGTGCGTGTGTGTGTGCGTGTGTGTGTGTCTATGTGTGTATGTGAGAGTTGGGCGTGCTGGATTTTAAATATTCATTAGGAACACACAGCAGTTGGCTGGATAACGTGGCGCAGGGACAATCTGGCAAACCCTTCTGCGCCCAGGTCATGGTTATTGTAGCAGCTGTCGCTTGCTGCAAGTGAGAAACGACATTGGAAATTAATTTGAAGCACCAAAATCTAAGCCACAGCAGATCAAGTTCATTGGGTAATCGAAAATGCAAAATTGAAAAGGCCAAACTTCAAAGATTGCTCCGACTAAAATTCAATGAGTGCCTAGAAAGACTTTTGGCCATATTGTGGTCCATTGTGTGCCGAGCTTATTGTCTGCCCGTGGGTTTATACATCACGCATTCAGATTTTATCACTCAGGCATTAAAATGTCGTAAATGCCTGTCGCTAACTTCTGCTGGTGTCTGTCTGCCTGTCAGTCTGTCAGTCTGTCTGTGTGCCTGCCTGTCTGCGCCGTCTGTGGCCTAAGTAAATCAGCATAAAACTTAACTAAATGAAGACAATCAAAATGTGAGCAGGCCTCGAATTGCATATGTCTATTTAGACATCAGCAGAATTGAGTTACACAACTGGCATCACTTGTTTGTCCTCTCACCAATGTGCCCATCCTGGCTGCGGTTGCGCCCCAAATTATGCCATGCCCAAAACATGCCCTTTGGCCTCATTCTCCTCAAAATATTTGCAGCAGCAAGAACAACACCAACACCAAAAGCAACAACAATAACAATGGCAAAGCAATATGCTAAACTATATAAAAATTTGCCAGGGCAGCGCCCTAGCAGACCAAGCAACGAGCCTTCTAAACAAAAGGTCAGAGCCACAACGGCAACGGCAACAGCCACAGCAGCAGCAGCCACAACAGCAACATCATCGTCATTGTCGTCATTGTGCTGGGACTGGTCAAGTGGCTGGCCTAACTGCCGAACTGGCTGACTGGCCTACTGACCGGACAACTGGACGGACAACACGCCCAGCCACGAGCTGGCAGCGGGCAGCCCAACAACAATAAAGACTTTTACTATCCTAATAAAAGACAAACAAAAGGCTCTTGGTGATGGTTCTGCTGATGTTGCTGCTGCTGCTGATGTTGCTGCTGCTGCTGCTGCTCTGCTCTGTGGCTACTGCTGCTGCTTGGGAACATTTTCGTATCGCAATTTTCATTATTTTATTTGCTCATAAACGAAGCCATATTTTTGCAAGTGTGTGTGTGCCCAACATGTACAAAACTGTATATATAAATCTATGGAGTGCTATACCCAAACCAGGGTCAAAATTTGCGACACAATTTGTTGTTGATTCGCCTACTCGCACACAATTTTAAGCAAAATAAGTAATTAAAAATGTCATAAAATGGGCATTTTGAGTTCTACTTTGTGTACAACAGATAGATAGAGAGAGAGAGAGAGAGAGAGAGGAGGGAGGAGGATGAGAGATGGAGTTGGGGAGTTGGGGCAGCAGAGCCACATAAAAAAAATCAATGCCGACAGACTGGTGCCGAAAAACGATGTCCACTGTCAGTCAGTTGGTCAGTCGTCCAGTTGCTGGGTCAGTTGGGGTCAGCATATCCACTTTAAACGATAAACATGCCCGGCGACATGAACAAAAACAACTTGTAAGCAATTAAGGCGGAGTATTGACTTTCCCCCCTGCTCCCTCTCTGCGTATGTCGAAGATAGCGCATGCTACTGCGACTATCTGTATGTATAAAAACACAGTTATTTGTATATGTGTATGTTTGTACTTATATAGCTGTGTAAACAGCTCGCTTGATGTTCGCACAACGGCAATAATGTCGACATCCTTTACGGCATCATTGCTGCTTCCTCTGTTGTCGGTTGAATGCAATTTTTGATATTATATTAATTTAATACAGTTTAATATTTACTCAACGATAATATACAATCGAAGTTAACCAAACATGGCCCAAATCAAACATTTATCTGTACGTATTAAAAATGTGCATTTTTACGTTTTTAAATAATTATAAAATTCAAATTTTAAACATATTATTTTTTAAATTTTAAATAATTTACACTGTATTTAAAACGCAAAATAAAAATGCTTAGCTTAAGCCAACTTTTGGGCTTTCCTTTTTGCTTTTTTCAGCTTGCTAAATATTCACAATAGATTTAAGACAATTATGGTTTGGTTTAAAAATAATTTAAATTTTCACTATTTTGTTTCCCTTTATTTTTGATCATTAAAGGGGCTATGCTAAGGCGGCTCTTCAGTTTATATCAACATTCATCTCATAATGGTTTTGTTTAGTTTTGCTGGCAGACACAAAAATAAACTATTTTTGAACTAGCAAAAATAGTTGTTGACCAATTAGGAAGTATTGAAGTATTTATTATCTGGCTCTTTTCCAGTTTCGTTCAGTTCAGTGGTTCTTCTGTTTACTTTCGCATTTCTTAAATTGCATTCTATTCATATGAGTATTATTTTAAATAAATTTCGGTCAATGCGCCGCACAATACAAACCGATTTTTGGTTTCTGTGCACTATTTCCATCTCTGCGCACAAATGTTTATGGGCCGTAAATTTAGGTCGTCAGCAGTGTGTGTGCTTATGTGTGTGTGTGTGTGTGTGTGTGTGTGTCTGAATGTGTTAAATAATGTGTGCATATGTGTTTCGGGCAACTTTCAGCTTACGGCTGAAGTGCACGCCCAGCTGGCTCGCTGCTGCTGCTGCCTGGATTGCTAAATGTTTGGCGGCAAGCAGGCAAAGGCAAGAGCAAAAAATTAATTTCTCCACTGTGTGTGCGTGTGTGTGTATTTGTCTTGCTATTGTTGTGCTAAAGTTGTGCTGTGTTAATGAAATGCGTTGCATTCGGGATTTTAGTTGACACAAAGCAACTTGCAACTTACAACTAGCGGCGACCCAGGATGCAGGGACTCCGAAAAGTTTTTCGTGTACTTCAACCGACCCACTCCCCCCCCCCCCCCCATGACGACTGTAATTAAATACAGCGCATAACTACTGCTAGCTGTTGCGGCATTTATGTGCACACTAACACACACACACACTCACACACAGCTTCATTTTTTTAAGTATTATGTGTTTTCGTTTGTATTTTGTTTGCAGCATTTTGACCTAAAATTTTTGCAGCACCAGTTGTCGCTGCCGCAGTCGCAGTCGCCGTCGCAGCCGCAGCCGCAGTAATGTCAAGTATTTCGTAGGCAGCGCTGCTGGCGCAAAATTAAAATCAGGGTTTTTATGTCGCATATGCGGCAATTAGACGCTCTTTTTCCGTGCTTGTGTGTGTGCGTGTGTGTGCACCGCAAAATGACTACAACAACCCAGCAATTGCGGGTAATCAAGTAATGCTCATTTGGCAATGAAGCAAAAGGAGAAAAAAAAGAAACGAGTAGCGTTGATAAAGACATGTCTCGCAAGGAGCCGGCGAGAGCACGTCAAATGTGACATGTTAATTCCAGCAGCGCAAACAGCAAACAACATCCTTGCTGCTGCCACGCCCCACCGACCCTTTAGCTGACTGATTGAAGTGCGTCGCCCCGGCGATAAGCACATTTAACTGTAGATACGTGACAACGTGGCTCTGCCTTTTATTTGCGTTTCCGCAAAACCTATTAAAAATCGTAAACGCGCAAAAGGTGCGGCACTTGAAACTCACCCACACGTGAGTGAGTGTGCGTGTGTGTGTGTGTTGTGTGTGTGTTTGCGGCTGCCGAATTGTGGCTATATTGCACTGCAAGTTGAAGCAGATCAAAATTATTTAGATATGTCTTGTCAAGGGGTCTTAGCCAGATAACTCCCCCTACCAACAACCAAAAGATTAAAGCGCAAATTCGCACTCAAGTGGGGAAATGCATGAATGAATGAATTCTCTCTTTTCTCTCTCAATACAGTTAAATAAAATGTCAAAATTGTCAACCATTTAATATCGTATATAAAATTTACCTTTTATTAGCATTACCAGAGACATAAATGTTTCCTCAATACAAAAATAAAAATATTTAAGCGCTTTTAAATGGTGCACTCTCCTTTTGGAATAGTAGAATCGAAGGAAAATATTATTATTCAGAGACACATCAATTTATATTTATCAGACAGCATATTTGAGTTAAGAATGTGTATTATATTATTAAGTAGCAGTTATATTATTCAGCTAGCAGAAGTAATCGCTGCATTAATGTTAAAAAAAATTATCACATTTAAATACTCCATACTTTATGCAATTTAAAAGGACTTGTTGTGCTGCCCTCTTGTGAATATTTTAATTTATTTGCCTTTCAGTCGCCCTGCAAAAGGCTAAGAGACTTGCCTTTTGTAAAAACACAAACTTTTCGCTTTGCTTTGCTTTTGTGCATAGGGGAAAGAAAAAACATCCAGTACAACAACAACAACAACAAAGAGAAAAACATTTAGGCTGCCAGTTTAACTCGTGTGCTGAGGAGGAGCAGGAGCAGCTGGAGGATCAGCAGCAGCAGCAGCAGCAGCAGCCTGTCAAAAAGTTACTTATTTTCTTTTAACAAGTTGCATGAGACTTTTTGCTGCTGGTGGGAAGCACGCATCCATGTTGCCATCGCCGTCCTGATTGCTGTGTCTGTGCGATGTTTACATAGCCTTTGCTTTTGATAAGGTTAATCAAAAGTTTTTTAATCCATTCTGCATGCAGGCAAACATAGACCAACCGAGGGATCATCAGCCTCATGTGTGCTCATTATCCTGCTCTGCATTGCCCCGCACTACTCTGACACGCCCTGCCATCTTATGGCATCCAGGTCCACGCTCTCCGGCACTTGCAGCCAGCGGCAAAGTTCAAAGTTCTTTCGCTCCAAAGTGAATTTCATTAATGCGAAATTATGTGTATGTATTTGTACTGTTAAAGGTTCTGGCATCATCGCACTTTGAGGCCGTTAACAAGCGCGTGCCTCAACCACCTCAACCTCAACCAAAGCGGTTTAAAAATCGCATAATTTATGCCTCAAAGTTGAACAAAATCAATTTTGCCACAGTCGAGGCAAACTTTGCAATTAGGCACCAAGGAATATTTTTGGCCAAGTGAACAGCCAAATCGAAGGAAAAGGCTGTGGATATTACACTGACTGCGGGTTCACCTGCCAGTTGCAAGCAGCGCAACTTTCGCGATAACTTTAAATCATCTAATTATGAGTCCAACATTGGCCACAAGCAAGCCAAACATGCAACAACAACAGCAACAACAACACCATTATCAGCAGAGAGGAAAAAGCTAGCAGCATTTAATTTCCGCTGCTTCCAAGCCGACAGCCCAACCCGACAGCCCAACCCGACAGCCCATTCCGAAGTGTTATGTCCTCTGTCCTTGGTCCGCTCTTCTCTGTCCTCCGTCCACTGTCCATGGTTCGCAGTTTACGGACTGACATTTTACTTCATTTCAGCTGACTGGAATTAATGGCTTTTGTTGGCATAGTTTTAACGCTTGAAGTTCGACTGCGACGCTGTGTACGAAATTTATGCTCGAATTTATTGCAAAGTTTATTAGACAATTCCTTGTTTTTTTTGGTTTTTTTTTTTTGCGAGTAATTTTCGCCAAAGAAGGCAACAGAGAAATTTTTGTGAAATTTATGAGCTTCATAAATGACCAAAACATAAAGGCTGCCAAGCCAGCCAGCCAGCCAGCCAGCCAGCCAGCGCCCGACCCTAGCCAACGCTGCGTATGAGCAACGTGCCAATTGCCTTGATTTCAGTTAGCCCGCTGGCTGTAAGTGGATGAGGGACGGAGCGGGGAAGCCGATGGTGGTAGGGAACGGCACTCTGTAACTGGTCTTCACATAACATTACGAAATGATGTTGGCTGAATGCAAAAATGCCATAAATATGAATGAGCTGACGAGTAGCATAAAGTGGACTTACCCCAACCCCAAACGCGATCCCTTTTGGCCAACTGCTGTACTTTATTTGTTACAACATATTTAACTGTAGTCGCTGCCTTATACTATATACACAGCCGCCTCCTGCGCCGCACCTGCCGCACTGCTCTGCCGTGCTGCCTGTGGCTGCCTTTTAGTTTTCTGCTTTGATTTATGTAGGCAACGGCAAAAGCATTTCAAAAGCAACAGCAACGGCAAAATGTGTGTCAGTGTTTGTGCGAGTGTGTGCGTGTGTGTGTGTGTGTATGCGTGCGGGTGTATATGTCAGTCAGAAGTTTGCTCATAACTTGCTTGCCGCGCTGCCCTGCCCGTTGGCTGTCCAAGTGCTTGCCACTTGTTGTGTCTCATCAAAAATGTATTAACGAGCTTGCAGCGCAAACGATTTTTATCTGCCAGCGTTGATTTCATTTTGAGCTGCCCTACATGCCCCACATCCATACCCCCCTCATCCTCCGTTGCCGAATCCATCGTTCCACAAGTTTGACTTAGATTTGTATCGCTGCCATTTTCAACACGTGCATGCAAAGTTGAGAGTGAGGCAGATGCGACTGCTCCCAGGAATGGCCCGGGCATCAGTTGGAGCTCCAGCTGAAGTTGGAGTTGGTGTTGGTGCTGGGCATCTTTCCGCTTAGCGTTGGATGGCAAACTTTTAATGGCGCATTATTTCATGCTATAAATTATAACAAAGGCGGCGCACAAAATCATTAACATTATCCAAGTCAGGCGACTTTGGAGCCAACAGCTCCGTCTCTGCGAGAGCCGCATTGACAATTTTAATCGCCAGCAAATCCAAATGCGCCACCCAGGCAACTGGAGCAGCAAACTTTTTTCGAGTAGATATTTGCAACAGAGCTTTTTCGCATTTTTAGCCTTGAGTGATGACTCATGCCACAGTTTTCACAGTGTCTCTGGCAGCCTCAAATGTAAAATAAAATAAAGAATTTGCCGGCGCGACGGGGTTGAGGAGGGGAGGGGGGGTGGGTAACATAACTTTCAAAAATGGGCATGGCATCATCTTGTAAGACGGAAGAATTTCACAAAAATAGCAGCCGCAAGTTTCAAATGGCACTTTATCTTGTGGGCGATGCTGCGCCTGCGAGGCTGCTGCACTTTATTTAGTGCAACGTTTTGGAGAAACCGCAAAACCAACAACAGCAGCAGCAGCAGCAACAAGAAGAAGCATTGCAATGACGGCAACGATGCCACCGACTTGTCAGTGAATTTATGTGGCAAACTATGAGCAAAATAAGGAACCGCAAAAGTTATGAGTTTCGTGTCATAAAATGCCACAATAACAACTGCGATGCCACCTGCAAGGGCAGCAGCGATGCTAGTATGTGACTGTGTACATGTGTGTGTGTGTGTGTTGGTGTTGGTGTGTGTGTGTGTGTGTTTGTGTTGGTGTACCATGCTGTTTATGCAAAAAGCTCATTTCACGCTTCCGCTTCCGGTCTCTATTATGCCCGAGCACAAACAGCAGCAACATTAGCAAGATGTGGAAAAACAAAATCATAAATTCGTAATAAAATAAATATGTTTGTATCATTTTATCCCTGCAGAATGGGTAGCCCTGGTCTTGTCGCCGCCGCTAAAACTTTAGCTTCAATAAATATGCCAAATACACAAACATAACTTTAGTTTAAGCCAGCAAAAGAAAGACAAAAGGGGCGCTCCCCCATTCCTCGTCATCATCATATATCTCCCCGGATATATTCAGCGGATTTAAGCTTTTTCGTGCAGCTGCACAATAAATTTGGACAAAACTCAGTTAAGAAACGCGTTAATTAGCGGCAATATAGTCGCCAAATCGAATTAAATGCAGCACGCTGATGAGAGCTTGCAACAAAGAAAACCAAATTGCATAGAACTAAATTCTGCAGTCAACTTGCGTCCCGCTTGCACTTGCCACCAAACTATGCCGCAGATTTGCCCGCCACACAAGCGACACAAGCAAAGACAAACATTAACCCCAAAATGACAAAAGCACGCTTCAATCTCAGTTAACGTTGTTGCTCTTGTTGTTGTTGTTGTTGTTGTTGTTGTTACCAAGCAACAATGTGGCAACATAAAACTATTACCACGAAGACATGAACACATCTCCTAATTACCCAGGGATTTGCATTTGTCTTTTGCCATGCACACACACACACACCCCGCAGGCGCATGTGTCTGTGTGTGTGTGTGTGTGTGTTAAGGATGTGCGATGCCTTCGAATGCGTCGCATGGCACGTTGAAATCATAAACGACCCTTATCTGCAGCACCCCCATTTAGGCATTGCCCATATATATTTGGCCACGCCCAAAGCACGCCAAAACCCGCCAAGATTGTCCGCCCTTTGCTAAACACTCTTTTCTTTTGTGGCGCTTCTTCGAGGCATCTTCATTTTATGGCTTGTCTTGGTGACGCTTTTTTTTCAGTTCATTGCCGCCGTTGCCTTCATCACTTTAGACTTTCCCATTTCATCCGATTTGGGTTGCTCCTCTGCGCTTACTATTAAGCTCGGATGTCATTAGCTTGTCGGGTTTATCTTTTAATGAGTGTAAAATAAAAATCGCTCGAGTGCGGGCAGCATCAAATTAACTTGCTCATCTCTCATGCGTTCTTCCTAGAACAGTTTCCCATGGCAACAGCCCAACTAGCTGGATGTATTCAAAGAGGCGCCTAATGGGCCATTTCATGCAATTAGATTTTATCATAAACATATTTGCAGGCTACAAATCTATACGATCCAATGGTCCCAGCTGAAGGGTATTTGGCTCAGTCAGTTGAGAATATAGAGAAATATCTGTTCCTAATCTAAATGTTGGATGCATATTTCTGCCTGATACAATTTTCCACTTGGACTCTAACTTTTTTTATAGTCTCTTTAGAGTATCACATTTTGGCATGTGTCTTACCCAGTTTTTTACTTAATTTTTTATTGTCTCTTTGTCGTTTTCATTCCTTATTTTCTGTTCTCTCCTTTCAGTTGCTGTCAGGCTCACTATCACATATCAATCTGCCATTACATGAAATGCTCATCAGAAAGTCGGCCTTTATTAAACTGCTCAAGTGTGCACCTGAGTAATTGGTCGTTTTTTGTGCATCGCATTCAATGATTTGCCACATTTCTTAAATATGTAAACGTATCTGAAGCTGCCCAGATTCCATCGAATCTTTGCAAATCAAGTATACGCATCAACTGTCCAGCAATATTTCAGTCACTTATTCCCTAGAGAAGTTTGATTGCCGTCTCAAAGCACCCGCCTCCTTGTTTGTGCCTAAGCTGCCACTTAATCCAGTCGCCTAGCATCCATAGTCCCCCCCCCCCTCCCCATCACCCACACACCCGTTTCCATGCTTCAGCGGCATATCCCCTTGTGTGTTTGCGTGCACACCGGGCACGAGGTTTTTTCGTTGTTATTGTTGTTGTTGCCACTGTTGTTGGATTGCTGTAAGCCCTTAATTAAATATTAAATACGCCTAATTGCGCATTTCATAACTCAGGCAACGGCAAGTAATTAATTATTTAAGTTCAACTAAATCGAGCTCAGCCAGTCACGACACACGCACACACTTCCGACCCTGCGGGCTATGTAAATAAATATCCCTAAGAATGAAAATTGCAATTTAGCAGCTTGTTTTTTTTGTTTTTTTTTTTTGCTGTTGGTGGTTGGTGGCCAGGGGCAAGAGAATACCGCTGAAAGCCAGCCAGCAGGCAGAGAAGAGTGCAACAATAACCAACTGTTAATCGCATGTGAATTACTTTAACGTTGTAATGATAATTACGTAACTTGAGTGAAGTGTTTAACTGTTGCAAAAGTAATTACACACATTTTCCGGCACTTGCTGTGGTTGCATACAACAGATATTAAAGTTGCTGCAATATGCGCATGATTAGCTTACTCGGGCACATGTTGGCAGCAACAATGTTTAAATCACCGAAATTGGAAACTGGGAATCGAGAAATCACAACACTTCCGTATATTCTGTAGCCACAATTTGCACAACTTTGCAGTGGTTAGCAAACTTTTGCAGAAGCGCAGACAAAGCGGCACAAAGCAGCGGGGTGCGAGGGCCAACTTGCCCCAAAAACTATTTTCATAAATAGCGGCGGACAGCGCCAAATGCAAACAGTGCTCAGGCGACGTCTGCACTTCGTCATTGCCTGCTGGCCCGGCTGTCGCGGACGGACGGACGGACGGACGGACGGACGGACGGCCAGCTTGAATCCTTTAAGTTTCCTTTGTTCCGAATGTACTAATGCCCGTTTTTCACTGTGTGATTTATTGGTTTCGAGGTTCACAGTTCGAGTTGCAAATGCATTTTCTGTGTTTGCCTCAGCCATGCCGCAAGTTGAACGGACGGCATTTGTAGCAACTAACTAATACGAACTTCAAATGGCTTTCGTCCCTCTCCCCCGCTCTCTGTCATTCACTCTCTTTATCTCCCTCTCTGTTTTTCTCTCTTTCGTTCAATCCGTATCTTTGCGTGGGTGTGAAAACTTTTTGGCTTTCTAAAAATGTCAACTCATTGAAGCCTGCTTTTTTTACCCTTCTCTTTTATAATAACTTTGTGATAAAGTTGGCAACACAAGGAGTGGCATTCTTCTTTATCTCCTCGGTTATGCAACAACATTCTATTCTTTGCTATTTATTGCAATAACGATCTGTTCCATTTAACATAATATTTTATAATCAACTAATAATGAATCCCCTCAGTTTAGGTGACAATGGATTTTAATCGGTCTTAACTCTTTTTTATTACTATTCGGCATGGCTACAATTTGCCTTTATTTAATATAAATACCTATATCGCACACATTTAACTATACTACAATATTGATAGTCTGTATCCCAAGACAACTCAATCCATTTATTATAGGTAACAAAGCGTGGAATATTTTTTTTTAAAATTTTGCAAAAAAAATTAATGACTGCCAAATGGGATTTTAAACCAATTAAAGAGCCACCCAATGGTTAGTTTATGGCATTCAGTAACTACATTTAGTACACAACGCAGCAGGTCAATGCATAATCACGAGGACAAACTAGATTTGAGCCACTTCCGGCCGCAATGACCGCATGCACTCAGGGCAGCAATTAGCCATCACCGGCGGAGCTGCAAGTCAAAATGGCAAAACGCGCTTTGTACTTGATTAAATATTGAACAGTAGACAACGATAAATGGGTTGTCCTCCGGCTGCTATGGTTGGCAAATAATTATGTTTTAACTCATTAGCCAACCATGCATAATTAAGAGCAAGTCTTGGGATCCACTTGTGGCCATGGCTGCCGTCCAAGTCAAACGCGCTTGTGGGTATGGCCAGCACGCAGAACTAACACTATACATTTCTCCATAAGAAAATAAAAAAAAATCAATGTCCTTGCAGGAAGTGCCTCGGCAATTTGCAATCCTTTGTGTCATTACACAGGGCTTCCGCAATGTCCTAAGGGCTGTCGCCTGCAGCGACACGCTGCTGCAATCAAAGCGACTCGAATCACCAGCAGCATGGAGCTGTTGCCAAACAGGAGCTTTGCCGTCGCATTAATCCTTCATTGGCAATCAGGCATCTTGCTGCTGCTGCCTTTGCCACTGCTCTCCTATTCCTATTGCCAGTGTTTGAACCTGTGATGAACTGTGATGTCTCCAGTAAAGGAAGTTGTAAAAACGCCAACGCCGCACAAAGAAAACACAGAATACGAAATTTTTGGTGGCTGCTGTTTGCAGAGCACTCTTGATGCTTTGGCTAACCAGTGGCATGGAACCGATTAGAGTATTCCGTATTTAGGATTCTGTATTTAGATTGATATTTGCCTGGGGGCATTCGCCAAACGACGCAGCAACTGACGCAATTGTTACGCCCTTCCTTCTTCTCTGCGCCTTTTCTTCACTCTGCGCCGCCTCCTTTGCCCCTGCCCAGCTGCCTTTGTGTTGCCATTGTGCTGAGGCAATGCATAAACACTGATTGATTGATTAGAGGCGTAGTGCTATATTCTAAGGATTCGAGCATCACGCTATCGAGTGTGTGTATGTGTGTGTGTGTGTGTGTGTGCCGGTGTGTTATCGTGTGTGTGCCAGACACTGTGGCAATAAACCTAATGAGAGGCCCTTGAGCGTGTGTCGCATCAATCAAATGCGCATTTAGCGCTTCATATAAATAAGTATATATTTCTTTCACATGCACATACAATCTAGATGAATGTGAATATATATATATATATAATATATATATATATATATATATATGATGTTGAAGTGGCAACGATTTCACTTGACTTGCGATCATTGTTTTCGTGTAGATGTGTGTGCACAACTGACAGCTGGCGATTAACAAATGAATCATATAAGTGAATGATGGCTCTCTCTCTCTCACCCTCTCTCACCCCTTCCCGCTCCACCTGCACATCATCCTCCCCCACCCCCCTCCGCATGGCTGAGTGAACACTTTAAGTGTAGTTAAACCCAGGCTCAAGTTGGCATTACTAGTTAAAGGGCACCACGAGGAGCTACGCAAACCAATCTCTGTGCATATTGGCGATACCTATCTGCAAATTGGCTACGTGGCCGGCTCAAATGGCATAGATTGGCATTAAATAAGGTCGAACTGAAATCAATAGTGTTGGCCATGGCCAGCAACTAGGACTAGGACGCCTCCTCAGTCCCGCTTGCTTGGTCAGCATTGTTGCATGTCATGGCTTCCGACATTGGACACCAGGCAACGTCCACTCAACCACTGTCAACTGTGACTTGGCACTCACTCCTCCCTCACTCCATCATCTGGTTCCGCCATGTCATCCTATTCCACAAGAGAAGATAATTTCATTCAACTTCTTCGATGGAATCGTCCAGCAACTACAACTTTACCTATGTTGGTACACGCAACGGTTCTATCTTTACCCACTACTGACACATTCTATTTATCTCCATCTCATCTTACCTAAAATCAAACTTCTCTTTCATCCTCTTCCTCTTCCTCTTTCTCTTTATCTGCCTATCCCTCTTCCCTTTTGGCCTTGTTACAAAGTGCTCATTATCAGTTGAAATGTTGTCAATCACGGGATTCCGTTTGTTTTGTTTTGATTTGACTTTCAATTGAATTTCGGATTTGAATACCCATCCCCTGCCCAATCATCCCCCAACAGAGCTCAGCACCCTTGGCAACATTTGCTGCCCCGTTAAGCTCCACGCAGTTTCCAAGGCTCAGCGCTTATGATGAGTTCGCAGCTTATTGGTAAACTGTAAACTTTCCACATAAAAAATTAATTTGATTATTTTTTCAGTCATTTTGCTAGCTTGCTTAGACTTGCGTTAATGACGCCATAATCAACGTTTTTATTACACTTTAAAAAAAAGTTAAGTTCTCAAGCCCACACACACAAGCACAAACACACACACACACACACACACAAGTCGAGTCTCTTTTTTATTGAGTTTCGGTGTAACTTTTTTAATTACACTTCCTGCATTCGCCCATTAGAAATCCGCTGGGCTCAGCCTAAATGTGGGCGCACAAAATGATATTTAAATAGAATAAAATCAAGATTTATTGAATTGTTAAGTGCTGCACGCTTTTTATGTCCTGTATCCATAAAAGTGAGTAAAAAATGCCATAAAGTTCTTCTAGTATACGCATTAAAAACAAAACACACTTCAAGCACCCTATAAAGAATAACGCGGAGTATATTAGAATTTAATCGCAAGTTTGCACATTACATTTTGGAATTGATTCGCCGATTTCAATCCCAAAGAGAAGCTGTCAAGATTTCCATATAATTGTGCGTAATGCATATGGTTTTTATTTTATAATAAAATGGCGCTATTTATCTCAGCTTTCCTCAGCTCTCCTAGACTCATTTTAACCAGAAGTTTATTATTCAGTAAGGCTTAGAAATTTGTTTGACTTGTTCTCTTAGAATGAACTAATATAATTAACGACTGTATTCCATATGAGAATAAATTAACTTTTATATTATTTGCAGCATATTTGAGTGCTCAACACTGGAATATTCATGATTGTTTAATAAAACAGCACGTTTTAAAGATAAACATGTTTCTTAGAAACCGATTTGAAATACATTTTAAATTGCATGACAACATTTCCTTTGGCAGAATTATGCCAACAATTAAATGGTTCATTATTACACAAAGTGCTTGGGGGCACACCACTCGGCTGGGAGTTATTTGGACTAGGAGCAAAGGCAAATTTTATGTTTGTGATCGAAAATTTAATTAAAACCATAATGAAATAATTGAGAATTTGTTGTTATCAAATTTATGCGTAGTGGAAATTTCTGAAATTCCCCTGGCATTCGCAATCACAATAACAGTACCAGCCAAAAATAACAATCAGGCTGCCACAAAGCCTGTAGTCCAAACGGTGGCAACGGAGCTCCCGGTGTGTGTTGATCTAACTCCAGTGTGGAGGAAACCACAAGGAATTTGCATCCATGGTCGAACATCATAACGGAGTTAGACTTAGAGAATGCTGCGAGACAGCCATAAAATAGAGCCGTTACTGTGCTCTGTCGAAATGATGACCCGGCCTTAATCGACTTGCCCAAAATAATATTTAAATTTAATTTAAATGCTCACATGAGAGCAGGCCAGGCGTGCCGGCAAACAAATCGAAGGATACGGCATCCCAATCTACTGGACAATTTGCAAAACGATACGATTGCTGTCGAAAAGGTTTCTCTGCTTTGTTGTTGTTGTTGTTGCTGTTGTTGTTGCTGTTGTTGTTGCTGTTATTGTTGCTGTTGTTATTGTTGTATTTGCTTTTGTTTTTTGCGGCAAAGGGACAATAACTTTGAGTGTTTCGCTTAAAAGCACCAAATGATTGGGCAGTTACATGGCCGACGACCCGCCCCAATGCCAGTCTAACGGCACTTTTACACATTACTATATATATATATATTTGTTGTGTGTGTGTGTTTTAGAAACGCTATTTAAGCTGTGCTTCCACAGTTTAATGCTTATGCGCTGCATAAGGAACGAAAGAACTCGAATTGCGTCTGGAGGGAGGAGCAAAATAACTATAAGCTCCTCAAGGGCGAGCTTAAGTTCTTAACTCGCCCTGAGTTAATGCCATGATATCATTATCAAATTTTGTTGCTTGGCAATTTGCCACATTTGTAACTTCTGACCATTAGCTTTTGTTTTTGTGGCAACGACAGCAGAACACTGTTGCACCAACTTTTTCTACTGTTGTTGTTGTTATTCTTGTTGCGGCTTCTTCTTGCGGTCTAATTGATACAAGGAAACACTAGTAGCAAAAGAAGAAGAAGCAGCAGCAGAAGCAGCCAAATCGTCAGCAAAGTTACAACTGCAACGAGCAGCTGACAATTGTTTTTAATGCTTTGTGGTCAGCTTTCTGCCCATATGTCTGCATCTGCAACTTCTGTCTATCCGACTGACACACACACACACACACACACACACATATATATATCTACGTCTATATAGATATATATGTACAAGCACACACTTTCAATCTATTTCAAATGTCAGGCACTCTTCGGAACTCGTTGTCAATCAGGCTGCACATAGAGCTGCTTGCGGCACATGCAGCGTGTGGACAGTGCGATTGGAAGCTCTCTGTGAGTGTGTGTGTGTGGGTATTGGTTAGTTAAAGGTTTTTGTCTTGAGGCAAAGTTTTTAAGCACGTTTAAGCTGCTGCAACTTGTGCACGAGTGTCCTCTAAAAGCCTTACAAAGTTGTTCAACTGACAAAGGATGGGCGTTGCACAGTTGCACAGTTGCACAGTTGCACAGTTGCAAGCAGGAGGAAGTGGAATGCATTTTGAATTTGTAGGAGTTATCAATAAGCACGAGCACATCAATTCAAATATGATTACAAGCGACTTTCCACTGGCAACTTTTACTCACACATTTGCGTTGCGTCTCTTGCAACTCTTTGCAGCTCAGCTAAGCTGCAGAAGCCAACTATAAGAATGGTCACTCAAGGAGGAGCAGAAGGAGCCGTAGGAGCCGCAGGAGCCGCAGGAGCAGCGGGCGCACAAAGACGATCCAACATGGGTCGACCCAAGCGAGGCTTACCTGCTTTCCATGCTATTTTCAATATGTTGGCTCTGGTCTGCATTATAATCTCCGATTTATTGCTGAGCGGTAAGTATGCGTAAACTTATATGAGTAACTGTAGCTTATATTACACATATTCCCATTAAATTGCCAAGCAGAGTTCGTTTTTTATTTGTCTGATCGTCTGCTGTAATTGAGTTTATTTTGCCAATATGGTTCAAATGGTTTTTTTTTGGATTTTGTAAATGGCTGTAAATATTACGCATTCAAGTCCATATAAACTCAATCACACGCACTATTTAAATTATAAAATAATGAAATGTTATATATTAAATTGATAAACGCTCGAGTTGAACGATTCTGATTAACATGGGATTGCTCGATTAAAATTGTTACAACTTGAACAGCCACATTTCATATATTCAATTAAAACTGAATTGATCCACATGTCAAGGGCTGAACAATATTTTAATTATGCTGCTGTTTCGCAGTTATTGCCAAGCGTTTAAAACTGGCAAGAATTGTGCAAAAAAAAAATATTAATAGCTGTCGACAATCAAAATAAGACTGTGGATTATAATTAATTGTAACTTAATTAATAGATAACATTTCGATTTGCTGCCTCCGGGCTCCATCCATCCAGTACTTATTACGAGTCAGCTGCTTAGTTTATAAAATTATATTTTTATTTAATTTAACTCACTCTCAGCCTGCTTATCCATACCAAATATCAATCGCTCCATTTGCTGTCGAGTTAATTTTGCGAAAGGAATATAATTTGGGTTTTATATATCAGAAAAGCTTCGGTATATATTTCAGCACATCTAAAATTATGCCTTGTGGTGGGCGTACATGTAATTTTAATTATTTAACTATCCTGCATTTTCCAATTAAAGTCAAAGTGCGTATATAAAATCGCAAATCGAATTGCATTAAATTTAAGGCAGATATTGCTGGCCGCCGATGCGCTGACATAAATTAACATGCCAATGGATCCGGCTGCAGACACCCACAATTCACAATCGATCCCTGAACGTATGTAATTAAGTTTTTAAGCCATGGCATAATCGAGTTCATGCCACACAAGTCCGATGCATGCCACCAGTTACGAGGCCTCGCAATGTGTTGCACTTAAGCACTTTAACTGCTTGCCTTGCTTGATTTGCGAAGGGAAAATGTGAATTGTTGTGGAGAAGACGCATAAGCAGCTTACTTTTCCATCAAGCTTTAATATTTATTTCCCCGCACTCCCTCTTTACCTGTATGCAGCTCATGGACTGAAGGATCTCAAGATATTCGTGCCGGAAGCAGTCATCATGGGCAATGCAGCGACATTGTCTTGTCAATATGATTTGGAGAAGGTAAGTGAGACTTCCTTGAAAATTCGAATTGTGAACTGGGAAGAGGAACGACGCTGTCAACGGGAAAAGCTTGCTTAATTATTATAATTACTAGCACTTTGTCTTCGTTGTCCTCGTTGTCTCGGAGTACTCGTTGTCTCGGAGTACTCGTTGTCTTCTGTCTCCTGTTATACATTCACACTTTTCATTAAAGTTCTCTTCTTTTTTTCTTTTTTTGCTTTGCAGGCGGCATTGTATTCGGTCCGTTGGTATTTTGGCCAGGAGGAGTTCTATCGCTTCGTGCCACGCGAGCCAACGCCGACATTTGTCTTCCCCGTCTCCGGCATTAATGTTGATGTAAGTGAAATTAAGCATTCGATCATACGGTGCTCAGACACTCTTTTCCACTAAATCCATCTCTCTCAGTGAGCAGCCAGGCGAATGTTTCAAAACAAACAGTTTGCTTTGGTTGTTTTAGCAATTGTCAATTAATCGAGAAAAATGTGTAGAAAATGTTATGGAAGCCTGTAGAAGTGCTCGGAACGAGCGAAGCTTGCGTTCTAACAAATGGAATTGCGAAAACATTCAAATATTGTGCAAATATTTATTTAAATGTGGACAATGGCAACTGAAGCGACAATCGCTGCCCCTGGCACCACCCACACCAACACCAGTTGCCAGTCCCATCCAAACGTCAGGCTGTCTCTGGCTCTGTCTGCAATTTTTTTAAACCAAATTTTTCTGTCTCTCCATCTCTTTTGCACACACTCTAACTGCCAGTTATGCGCAATTTTTATATACAATTCTTTATTTTTTTGGGCAGTGCCGTGTGTGTGTGTGTGTGTGTGTGTTTGTGAGTGCAACACAATTTGAAAAGTGCGAATACAACTAACTGAAATATTGCGCAATGTGCAAAATAGTTTATGGCGCGGCTTGCAGCAACTAAAACAACGCCACCTCGCACCGAATATGTTTGTATTCATGTTTGTTCATCTACCCTGTAATCAAAAGTGGATGGGATGCATAAGCTGAAATATATATTCTATAAAAAAAAAAAAAGAGTCAGGTGAAATTAATTGTTTGAACGGAAAACAGTTATTGAGGAAGTTGAAATGCATTTGGTTATTTGATAGTAACACATTAAATGTACGAATAGGGTATCTCTGAGTCGTTCATTGGAGTAGCTCAGCGGCTGCTATCCTTGCCGGTGCTGTGCTCATTAATAAAAACAACAGCCGCAAAGTACGCAATAAATTTCTAGTCTAGTGGAAAGCGACAACATTTTTTGGACAGCATTTAAAATTTTCGTCAAACCAAGAACATTTCTAAAAACGCACTTTGATTTCGTTTTTGGTCAAAAACAATGCGCATGAATTTCGCGAAAAATAATAAATGTTCAAAGAACTATTTGTTAATACTGAATGGTCGTGTTCATTGCCAAAACATAAATGCCCCGCTGTACCCTATACAACAGAGCTCAACGGGAAAAATCGCTTTTCGTATAATCATAAATAAATAAAATTGAATTTACCATGAACAATTTTTTGTTTGTTTTTTATTTTGCACAAAATATAAATTGAAAACTCATTCGCCCGTACATAAAATTTCCAAACTCATTTACCAACACTCCATGGAACATTTTTCAAATTCGCAAGTGGCCGACCTTTAATAATAATAAATAATGGCATCAAAATGGGCCATTGCCATAGCAAATGATGGGGCAATGTTTGTTTTACTTACAACACACACACACACACACACACACACACACACACAGCTGCAACGCAAAATACAGCGAGTTCGTCGCTTATGAAAATAATTACCATCAGGCCGGCTCATGCTATCTCGCTCTACAACCTTCTCTCTCTGTCTCCCTGTCTCTCTGTCTCTCTTTCCCTCTGTAGCCGTCTTTTTCCCTTTGTATGCGGAATACAGAGACAGAGACCACATCAATCAGTGGGAGTAGCAATCGGACTTGATTAATTTGTTCTGATTGTGTCTTTAATTTGCACTCTCTACGGAAACTGCAGAAAAGGACGAAAAAGGAATTAAAAACATGGCAAGCCCAATGAATAGAAGCAGTCCTGCTGAAATGTTAATTTGCCACTAATTGGCATTCAAAAGCATTTTCGCACTAATTAAATATTTCGATTACAGCTGCTGCCAGCAGCAACTAGGGGCTGGAGCTAGCGGTTATTTGGTGCAATTGTGGCTCAAATTGCATATTTTATATTTCATGTTGTGCTCTCTCTGTTTTTTAATGCCATGCCATGACTCATATAGCCAGCGGATCAGAAACCCTTCAGATTGTGTAGCCTACTTATGGGCACTGGCGGCACAAGTGGAATTATGTTCTCAACTAAATCTGAACTTAAGCAAATTCGGCCCTCAGCGCATTTGGTTCTCTCAGTTAGGCGGCTGGAAACAAGCTAAAGCAACCAACTTGAGATGCAATGAGCTGTGCACCGCAAAAGGCGAAAAAAAAGCTTACAGAAAAAAAATGAACTTCTTCTATGAGATGATGGGTTAAAGTCAGCTGTTTGGTTTGCCACAGACGGGTCGAGGGGCGAGGGGCGGGAGCGTGTCCATTGGTTAATGCAAATGATTTAGCAAACATGCGCTTTGCAATTAAGTTTGAAGGTTATTCGCAGTTTCGCAGCAGCAGCAGCAGATGTCGGTCATGCTGAAAAGCAGCATTTAAGAGAGATGAATAAGTCGAAACAGAAAAAGTAGATGTGGCATGCACCAAGGTAACGAATCGAAATGAATCCAGCGCCACCTTTCCTAATTTGCATTGATAGCAGCTGCTTCCACTGCGGCTTCTCTTAACGAAGGCAACATTCAAAGACTATCCAAAGCCACAAATATAAATTAAAATGGAATTTGTAAGTTATGCCAAGGCAAGTACCAAGAACACACGCACACACACACACACACACACACACACACACTTAGTTCATAGTGTGCGGGTGCAACATGACGAATTGGGTATGGCTTCAGACGAATTAAGTCCGGGTCGTGCAATGTCGGGGAATTGGTGGCAAGTACTGTAATTGAGATTAAAACATTATAACTTGACTTGTTTTACTTTTCCTAAATCATTTCAAGCAGCTAAACACGCTTAATGAGAAAAGTTCAGGCCGTTGCCATTATGATTATGCACATGTATTAATATTAGTGTATGTGTTAGAGTGTGTGTGTTTGTGTGTGTGTGTGTGTTTGAGCTGACTATATAAAAAGATGGGCCTGTATTCAGACTCGCACTCGCACTCGCACTCGCTCTGAGGACAACACTTGAATGGCAGCTGCTTCTGCTGCTGCTACTCTGTGACTGACATGCAATGCACTTGTGGACGAGGGCGTCGGTGTGGGCGTGGATGTGGGCGTCGTTGTGGGTGTGGGTGTGGGCGTGGATGTGAGCGTGGCACGGCCAGCCGACCAAGTGCACTCCTGTCGTCCACTTGAGCGTTATTGGAATGCAAATGTATGTACATTGCGGCATGCAGACGGGCAGGATGCCACCGCTTACGATTGCAGCCCCCGAAACGCGCCCACAAACTTCAAAACTCATTCAACATAGAGTTCTGCCTCGCAACTCCCCTCCCCCTTCTGCACATGTCGCATGGCACTTGCGACAAAAACAGCAACACAAACGATAGCTGAGCTGTCATTCTACAAAAATAAAAAATATACATTTAAAAAAGAGGAGAAATAAGAACCATTATGTAGAATGTAATTAAATTTATAATTTAGAGACAGCAACGTTGGCAATCTTCAATTAAAACACTCAATTACCAGGATCACCCGCTGTGAACGGCCAGCGGGAGAGCGATAAAGACACACACACACACAGAGAGAGAGAGAGAGAGAGAGAGAAGCAGACAAGGATATGGATGGGATGCGGAGAGTGAGTTACAGGAATAGGATATGCCAAGTGCTCAAAACTTTTGCAGCTTATTCATTGTCCGCAACAATAATAAAAAAAGAAGAAAAACCTAAAGCGCCTAGGCATCCTTCTACCACTCTCATCCTGTCCCCTTGCACACCCCTTGTCGTTGACCGGCCCAAAAATTTGTGCTCGGAAAAGTTTTTGCACACTGTCAACACGGAAGGAATTATTCCGCATTAAGTTTGCGGTAATGGCGGCGGCAGTCACACACCAAGTGTTCTCGGTTGTGGTGTCCGGGCATTGTTGTTGCTGGAATTTGCTTTTAACATTGTTAATAACCCGACACGCCTCCTCCTTCGCCTCCATCACCGCCTCTATTTCGCATTTATGCACAGCAATGTGCCCTTAAAATTAATGCACTCTACCGCTTGCAAAAAACCAAAAGACGCAGATGGCAACAGAAGTGGCCAAAAACTTCATGGCTGCCAGTGGCCAGGGCCAAGCTCCTCCAAGACCACCCGCTGCGCCTGCTACTGCTCCTACCGAATCTATTTGACTTGCTTTTTCTGGGTCTGGGCCTTGTGGGCCAGCACCCAGCCCAGACTGTTGTTAATTAGATGCACACTGGGCGCGAAGGCTCTCCCAATGTAGTTGTTCTAGTCCTTGTTGGCCTTGTAAGTCGCAAAAGTTTAATTGAGCTTTGGGTGGGGAGTGATATATTTCTTAAACGTTCCTCTTTATCAGATTGTGTTCTTTTTTTAAGTCTACAAATTATGGTTGAAAACATTAAATTCAGACATTTTAAATTAAACAAAAAAAAACAATTCATTTACCCAACTCACAAAGCTAGTTTTCCGTTTCCGATGCGTTTGAAATTAATTATGCTTTTAGTATAAATATCCAATTGATAATGAAAGATAATAATACCAATGTTAAGCGTCATAAAAACATAAAATTCACAAAACTATTCTTAATAACATTTTATAATATTTATGTTCAATTTGCAAAGCATTTATTTTTATTTGCGACAAGCTTTAATATATTTAATAGTTTTTTGTACACAGATTAATAGTTAAAAATACAACTTAGTTTTCTTTGTTAGTTGAGATAAACTAAATCAACTCTTGCGAGCAGAATTTGTATTTTTAACTAAATGGATTTCATTAAGCTAATCATTTATTTAAGCGCTTTTAAATCACCTCAAAGAGTTGAAATATTTCTGCTTTTTGTTAACATTTAATTAGAAATATTCAAGTGCTAAGTGCTTTTAATTCAATTGTGATGAGAGTGCTCTCCTTTCGGTATATGGACGTTGCTAAGACCATCATCTATACGAAGAGATTTAACTAGTTGTATGCCAAAATTGTTCATGTTGCAGCTACATTTGTTGCTGTGGCTGCCACAGTCGCTAACAGCCTTGGCAAAATTGTTTGACAAATGGCAACAAATAAATATAATAAATAAAAATACGAATTCCGCAATGCATTCAAGACAGGCACATAGCGTGCAACATATATATATATATATACATACATATGTATATGCATATATATATATATATATTTATAGTTTCAAGCTAGCTAGCAGGTCCGTCCATCTGGCACTGTCCATATCAAACCCGTACAACTCCCATTCGCATGGCGTGTGCCACTGTCGCCAACAATGAGCACAATAAAAAGCCATGCATTTTCCAAACACCAAAAATTGTTCACAGCAGCGCAGCAACAACAACAACAACAACAAATGGGCAATGGATAACGGCACAAGAGCCACAAAAAGAAGAACAACCGCACCGGAAACATCTCATTCACTAAATTTGTGGTCGGCCTTGCCAGGCGCTTTGCGTACTGCGCTCAGCAACGCGTTAGGCAGTCGAAGTTGTGAAATGCCAACGGGCAACTGTGAAGTACTGGAGAGGGGAGGGTAGAAGGAAGCGTGGCAAGGGACGAGGAAACGGTTAGAGGGAATGGCAACTGCAAATGTGAACGAGTAGTTGGGAAAGGGGAAGCGGGGCACGGGCCGCCAACGCTAGCGCCGTTAGTTGCAACAAAGCTAGAAGGCAACGGAAATTCGGAATGACATAATACGTGCCCATGTGCGTGTGTGTGTGTGTGTGTGTGTGAGCCTGAATGCATGTGTGGAGTATGTGTGGCTGGCTGACTACCGCGACTTGAGTTGATACAGCAATAATTCATAAAGTGTTGCATGCAAACGAGGCTGCAGCTGAGCTACACACATGCCATCACATACTACATGTAATTGTGTGTGCTTGCACGAGTGTGTGCCTGTGTGTGTGTGTGTGTGTGGTGCATACGACAGCGCTGGCAAAATTAAAATTGCTGCACAACAAACAGCGGAAACTCAGCGAGGAGCCAACAACAGAAACGAGAAGCGCAGCTCCAGCTGCAAAATTGTTCAAGTGCGGGCCACACACACAAACACACACAAAACACACTCTTACACACACACACACACACAGAGAAAACGAAGCAGAAGTGGGCATTACAATAAAATTCATTGTGTTCTTGCAACTCGTCGTTGGCTGCTCAGCCGGCGAAGCGGTTTTGCAGTAAAGTTATTATTTCATAAAGCCAGAATTATTGAAACAATACTTTACTCTTACACTCACTTATACACACTAACACACATGTAAGCTCAGCTAGTGTGTGTGTTTGTGTGTGTGTGTGTGTGTGTGCTTGTCATGCAAAATTGCGCTTTAGTAGCATAATTTTTTATGCCACATAGTTGCAGATGCGGCAACTAAAGCAATTTAAAATATAAATACAAATTAAAAGCCGACAAATAAATAAAAAAAGAAGAATATAAAAAACAGGGAAAATGCGCTCCGACAAAAACTTTCCCAGCACAATAAAAGCAACTTGAGTTTAGTTTAGTTGAGCAAAGCCGAGCCGAGCCGAGTTGAGTTGAGTTGAGTTGATTTGAGTTAGAATTTAGTTGGGATTCGTTTTTGTTGCCTACGGCCGGACGAAGCAGCTACAAATGTCGCAACATTTTCATATGAGTAACTAAAATGTTGTGTGTGGGTGTGTGGGTGTGTGCGCGTGCTTGTGTGTGACTGTGATTCGACGGGGCATATAATTTCTCAAAATGGCAGACATTTGCGTTTGTTTGGCGCGCTTCCTGGCGCTGCCACTTCCGTTTCCGCCCGCCATGAAGCTCGGCTCAACAACAAAAGCAAAGTCACATGCAATTAAATAAATATGACAACAACGCGGATTACGGCCTGGAGTAAGGGAATGGTTGCCCCATCATCCCCAGCCCAGCCCAGCCCAGCCCAGCGAACCGCAAAGAACAACAGCAGCAACGAAGCGACGTCAGCATCAAACAGTTAAATAAATAAAATGCAAGGGTACAATATTTATATATAAATAGATATATGTATACATATGTCTATTTGACTACATAATTAACGTAATTTAAATCGTTGAATGGATTGCGCAAACAAACAGTCCTCCTCCTCATTATATGACAATATAAAACTGCAAATCAGCTCCGGCAAACAGTTACGTATTTTGATAGATAATAGAGTATACGGAAATAAAAGAAATTTAACTCACGGCGGTTCCAATATAGAGAATTACTCAACTCAATCAGTTCTGCACACGTTGAATATAATAATCTGTGGGAATCGCGATTGTTGCAACAGGCAACTATTGCAGGTCAACTAAATTGTTGCACTCATAACTCGGGGCACGCGGACTCCCATTGTTAGCCAGCATTCGGTGGCTCATCGCACAGTTATTCATGGCTCACACATAGTAACAGTGGTCCACATATATATATATATATATATATATGCGTATGAAAACAAATGCATACACACATGGTGTGTGTGTACACACCTGCATATAGAAAGCCCCATCAATACACTACACATTTGTTTTCATTTTACGATTGCGTAACGAGATCAGCGTCGACAAATCCAAAAGCCACTGAAACCACAGACCGCAAGGAAGCGCCCAGGATCCAGTTGGCTGGCTCTCAGCCACCAGCCAAGGGCCAATCCCAATATGCCAAATAGGAGCTGCTAGCGCTAAAACCAGCTGTAGCTCTTGGTTTGATGGCAACAGCATTGGCCATAGCAATTGCATCTACTGTGGCCCTTATCGACGGTATTATATACGTAGCTAAAAAGAATGCAACAGCGAAAAAGGAAAACAACACATCAGCGTGTTGCAATGGCAATGGCAATGGGAATGGCAGCGACAACTCTATGGAAAGCCAAGAGAGAAATGCGCTAAAGTGTTGAAACAATCGTAAAAATGGATGGGTGACTGCCGGGGGCACAACACAATGGAGAGCAACGGGCAACGGGCAACTGGCAACTGGCAACTGGCAACTCGCAACTGGCAACTGGCAACTGGCAGTGCCAATAACAAGCCATGCCAACAAAGCAGAGGATTAGTATAGATGCAAATGAACAAAAACATCTGCAGCATTTGGTGGCAAATGCAAAACGTGAAAGGGTTGCCTGCACTTAAATGCAACGTCCTTAAATCCGCAGCGCAGCGAACAACACACACGTTAATCGTGCCTGCTGCTGCCGCTGTTGCTGCCACTGTTGCTGCCACTGTTGCTGCCGCTGTTGCTGCCGCTGCTGTTTGCCTCTGGTTTGTTGAAGTGGATTTTGAGCGGCATACTACGCTCAAGTTGGGCCCAAGTGGCCCAACGCTTGCAGCCAATTACCAATACAAATGCAAAACGGCAACAGCGAGTTGCAATTGTGAAAACCCCTCGTCGAACACTGAATACCCTTCCAAATAAATCTTACTGAAATATTAATAAAAAATATATATTTAAAATTATTAAAACTTTTTATTTTCGAGTTGTTCGTTGTTGGTTAAATTTGTAATATTTCATTTGCTGCGCTTTGGATTTTACATTTCTCAATCAATCCTGTTGAAATAGAGTATAAAAAACAAAATGGCCATGCCAAATGGTGTCCTCCATTGTGGCCTCTTGAATGCAATTTGTACATTTTAATTCAATTTTAATCAAGTAATTTAAAGCACGTGTTGGGGTTGAATTTTAATATTTAATTAAAGATACGAAATTCGTTGCAGCTAACCAACTCGGATGCAACCTCGGTCACACTGAAAGGTGTCACTCGGGATCTGACTGGCAGCTATCAGTGCGAGGTGTCCGAGGATGCGCCGCTCTTCCACACGGATATTCGGTCGGCGCACATGCAGGTTATTGAGTTGCCCAAGGATGACCCGGCCATGCAGGTGGACAAGAAGGTGATTGGTGTCAACGACAACTTCAAGGCGGTGTGCACGGTTGGTCCATCTTATCCTCCCGCGAACATCACCTGGTACATTAACGGCCGTAAGGTAGGTAGCAATTGAAGAACTGTGACCACTCCAGGTGTTGATTAATGCCATGACAGGTGTACAAGACGCCGCTGCAGCGCATCACACAGGACGCATTTGAGGGCTCTACCACGTACTCCTCGCTGGAAATGTATCCGCACAGCCAGGTGCTGCAGGGCTTCTTTCAGGCGATACCCAAGTACCAGAGCAGCATCAGCCTACTCTGCGAGGTGTCCATACTGCATGTGTTCCACAAGAACGTGCAGCAGCGTATTGGTCTCAGCACGGCACCGCCTACGACCATTTCACCCAATTTGCTGGGCCTGGAGGGCTCCAAGCGTTATGTTAATGGAGATCCGGACAATTCGGCGCTTACAGGCGCCGCCCAGTGCAGCTGCAGCACTATTGGCGTCCTCACATTGGCAGTGGCAACTCTGGTGGCGGCTCAGCTGTGACCAGGACACAATGGACACGCGACATAAGCAAATAGTCGAGCAGTCGGGCAGATAGCCACAACAATACAAACAACAACAACAACAACAACAACAAATGGCACACAGTCTCCGAGCGGGCAGCTCGAAAGTGTAATTAAAAAATAACAAATGCAAACAATGCACCAATGTGCAGCAGCAAATTATAAAAAGCAAATTACAAAACAAACTGCAACATCACAAAAAAAAAAAAATACAAAAAATATGAATAAAAATAAATAAATAAATTTACAAAGTAAAAGACAAAAAAAAAACAATGTTTTGAAAACGTTAAACGGGCTTACGTTGTGAACGCGAAGCGCCATGTCCTTGTGGGTAACTCCTTTAATTTATGTTTATGTTGTTATTGTGCGCTTAACAAATAGCAAATAACAAATAACGGCACAACTGACGTCATTACAATTCATTTCCCCCCCTCGCTGTCGCTAGAGAGAATTTTCGGATTATGACTAAATACCAATTATTTTCAACTAACTATTGCAATTTTATAAAATCTGGGCTGAATTTGAATATAGATAAAAAAAAAGGTGTGATTAATAAATGCCGATGGTTATTTTATTGCGCTCAAGCACACGCACCACAATTCAGAGAGCAAAAATATTTAAATAATTATTAAAGCAAATATAAAATACTCAATGTGTACTTACGGGCGTAACGGCAATTTGTGGGCGTGGTGTGATGTGAAACTCTGGAAAGCAAAACACAAATACACAACGGAAAAAATTCAATAAACTAAAATAAACAAAAACGTACACTTGCAAAAAAAAAACCACTTTTGCAACCTAATTTAAATATATGAAAAAACAAAGAAAAATAATTAATAACATAAGGCAAAATAATTATACATTAAGTACACCCTACCCTCCAACAACCGCAGCCTAGACACGTAAGCCATGTAAATATTATTTGTAAAAAAAAAAAACATAAAATACACAAACTACAAAAAAAAAACAAGACAAAATAAAATGGAAGATGTAATCAACAAATATAGATATATGGAATAATAATAATAAAAAAAAGTTAAAAATAAAATGCATAATTAATGTTAAAATGAAAACCTAATTATGACATAATAAAAAGAATAATAAAGCACAAATGATGCCAATGAATAAAATGAATGGAAGAAAAATTATTTTAATTGAATTTCTGCATTGTGGTTAATTTGCGGTGTTTTGGTTCTGCATTTGTTGTATTTGTTATGTTAGTTGCATAAGATTAACTTCATTTAAGGCTAAACGTAAATATATTTATACAAAACATGAATAATAAATACCAATTGTCAAAGTAAAATAAATTAGTGATTAAATGTTAGTTGAATAATAAATAAATAAATAATGAAAAGCAGAGTGTTGCTCTTGTTAGAACTAAGATTAACTATTGAGGATAATGTGAAGGACAAAACACTCCATAAACAAAACATTTGCAAATGCAAATAATAGTTTTTAGAAAAAAAAGAGAGTTTCTGCATTTGATGAGATGTTCAGCAAATACTTTCTTAGCAGATTTGAACACTGCGAAACAAGAACCTCTTTTAGATATAGGCAAATTACTTAACAACTAAATATGAATAAAATCAAAAGCAAGCTAAATCAATTGTAAATCAAACAATGAAATCAAATGTAAAAAAATACCCGGCGTCTTGCAGTCACAGAAAAATCGAAAACTAAATCTAATAATAAAATGTAAAATCAAACTAAACTACAGGAAAGAAAAAAAAACTGAAACGTAAATGTTTAATAAATCAGTTGCAAAAAAAAACATGGAAAAAAACGAGCAAAGAAAAAAAAAACAAATATATATTATAAATATGCATAATTATAATTATATAAATAATTTATGAGTGGTAAGAACAGCCAAAAAACAAAAACTAAATTTGAATCAAAATCAAAGCACGCCATAGAAAAACAAAAAGAAAAACAAACAAAACGCCAAAGCGTAAGGAACTTAGCTCAAAATTATAAACGATAATGGCAAAATTATATGATGAAATAAAGAAATAAAATTAAATTACGAAATTGAGTTTCACTGATGAGAAAGCATTCAAATTAACTCGATTGATCAAAATGTTGTGTAAGTACCCGTAAGTGAATATTTCCTGTCGTTGATTATTGTTATTATTCCTTATTAGAATATGGCCAAAACTCCTGAGTCACATACCAAATTTCACACTAGAACAACAATTGTGACCAGACCAAAACATAATACTGTCAACTGCAGCCAACTTGCTTATTCCTGCCCAGCTGCTATTGCATTTCCAAATTTCAGTACTGATTATTCAACAATTTTAGTGAAACAAGCCATAATTTTAGAAGTAAGCCAGCTGAAAGCACACACACATGCAGCTGCTTTAGCATGCCAAAATGTAGAGATGGCCCTGTTGTCATAGTCGGCTCTCGCTCTGCTGAGTACATGCAGTGGCAGCTGCTGGGGCAAGTGGCGAGTGCTAAACAAACATGGAGAAAACAGTCTTAACACGAAGCAGCCCAAGCTGTTGCCTAGTCATATATTGCCTGTGAACACAGGCATTGCCAGTGGCACCACCTCAACCAACAGCACCTCCCTCGCCAACGCCATCGCCATCGCCATCGCCACCGCCACCGCCACCGCCATCACCATCAGCGCCGACTCATGTTTTGTAAATTAAGCAAACAAATTAAGTGCACTTGGCTCACGGGTCTCACACACACGGCGCTTTGCTGTTGTGCTCCATGTAAACACATTGTGATTGTAACAAAGCCGTATATCAAAACACTCGCACACAGTTGGGAACGTGGGGTCGCTCTTGAGCACCGCAGCAGTCACTTGCCCCACGCAGCAGCCAAGGACAGAGCCAGTTGGCGCTGAAGACGCCACATCCCAAAACCAGACCAGACCAGACCAGACCAGACCAGGACACCAAAGCAAAGCCAAGGCAAACACACGCACATCAGGTTAGTTTGTCTTAATTAGCTTCTGCTTCTGGTGCTGCTGCTCCAGATTCAACGCAGACACAGAAGCCGCACAGAGTGCAGGCCAAGGTGCACACGCATCAGTTATACACACTGCAGGTGTGCGCAAAACAACAAAAACTAGAGCGAAGTTCCTATCGTTTAATATTTACGATCCATTGGTTGCTCCCAAGACGCAGCCAGTCTGCCAATTTCCCATTCCCCGTTTCCTTATAATTGTGCAGTCATTCTCGACTTGCAATTGGCACCCAACCACAAACACACGCACATCATACGCGGCGTATGCGTAACCCGGGATGAAATCGCAAAATGTTGCCGCTGGTGCTGGTGCTACTCTCTCACACAGGGATTAAAGGACAAGTGCCACAGGAATTCTGCCCAGGCTTAAGCCCTTAACGACACGCTGTGAATTTTGTAAAGTTAGCTGACACAGCACAAACTCAGATCCAGGGTGGCTCTCGCAAACAGCAATGTGGCGGGGCGAAATAGGCCTTTTGGAAAGGGGCTTTTAAGTTAGGTATCTATGGAGAACATATTTCGTTGGTAGTTCAACTGGCCTCGATTGAACGACGGGTTGTGTTGACTTTAATTCAAAAGTTTGTCTTTTTGGTGTTTGGTTTCTTCATTTTATACTTAAGTCATTAAAAGTACCAAACTCATATTACCTTTTAAATATTTTATTAGTTCTTAAGCTTAAAGTTTAATTAACACTAAATACCTATTTTAATTCGAGTTTAACTTCTTTGTAAATAATTCAGATACGCCAAGATACACCCAAGGAACGCACCCAATAATATTTTAATTTGGGGGCGCATATTAAAGAAATTCTTGAGTATAATAAAGCTTTATTATTATTAACTTATTTTTAATATACAATTAAGTGTCACGGTGCGAACCAATAACATTGAAAAAATCTGTGTTTGCTTAACTTAACAAACTTAACAAAAACTATTCCATTTCGAATATAAATTTAAATAAAGCTGATAAACTAGGATGATAGGCAGTTGGTATCATTTAAGAGCTAAGTTATATTATATTTATGTTGGTCTGTGTTTCTATTGATTAGACGATGGAGAGGGTGGTTGGCTTCAGATATGGTTATAATTTAGTTTTAATATATTCCATGACAAATCCAAAAGCTGCTCGTATAATTAAATGCGTATCGAGCAACAAATAATGCAAATTGGGAACAGCGTTTGCTAAACTTCAGCAAAATTAGTTGCATATTTTGGAGGGTTTATTTTGATCGGGATTGTTGTTTGTTTAACTGCTCTCAATAGGGCGTGGCTATGCTGAATGATTTGGTTTATGGTCCATTTGGCGACATTCGCAGCAGCGTCCATGCGGGATACGGGGGAATATTGGCTGGTAGGATGAAATAAAAAACATTGCTAAAATGCAGCAAAATTTTTAGATTTATAGCGCGCTAATCGCAGCCAAACAGCAACGGGGCGGAGGCAGGGAGCAGGGAGCAGGAGGACATTTTAGGTGGGCGTCTGTCGCTGTGTTGTTGCTCCAAATTGTATATTGTAATGGAAATTGAAATGCAAATGCATGGCCTGACATTTACGAGTCCACCAGCCAGTGACAGCATGCACAACAACGCCAGTAAAAATACAAACAACGACAACAACAACAACAACAAACACAAATGGTAAGCTCTGCCAAAAAGTCACCAATAAAATGTTGCAACTAAATGCGGCGCCATTGTCGTAGACGTCACTTGGCAGGCAGCGGCGGCAACGGCGGCAACAGCGATGTCTCTTGGCCAGCATATTTTCAATTTGTAAATGCAAAACAAGACGCTGACCACGCCCTCAACAGTCAAGACAGCCTATAAATTTTCAGCTCTTGCACTGCAAGCAATTAGTAAAAGAAACCACTGCAGCGTCGCATATATCTAGGCTTGCCTTTAACTTGAGTCAGCTTCATCATCATCATCATCATCATGATCAGCATCATCATCATCATCAGCAGCTTCATCTTCAACGTCATTTCAGCTTTCTTATGCAGTCCATAAGCGCTTTACAGCCAGTTAACTGACAGCTTGCGCCTGAACTGTTGATGAGCATCTTTTATGACAGCCATCCGACGCCTTGGACATGCAACTGACGGCCACGTGATGAATGCTGCACATTGCGACAGTGTTGACAGCTCATCATAAATCCAGCAGCGGCTATAGAGGAGCAGCAGAAGATTGGCCAGAGAACGTGATACTGCCATCGGTTTGAGTCCGATTTGCTGTCATGGATAATGTGCAAATTGTTAAGCGCTGTATATCAATAAACACATTTAACGAAAGAGAAAAGATGATTTTATTACTGCAACAATAAATTATATCAAATATTTGCAGGCTTCGAAGAAGTTCTTGTTGAAAAGCTTGTGGGCACACAAATGTTGAAGGTAAGAATTAAATTAAATTAAATGATTGAGTCACGCGATGGGAGCTGCACCAAAGTTTCATTTAAACAATCTTAGTTCACTCGTGCATGTCCTCAGACAGAGAGTGTCCCAGTGTTGTGCATCCTTGAAGGTAAGGATGCTGGCAACATTTTGACAAATTGACTTTGTATGTTTTGTCAGCCGCTGTTTGTCTACTACAAATTTGTTAATTCTGAATTGAGTTAAGATACAATCTGCTTACACTGGCTTATAAAACTAAATATCCAGACAAAGCCAACCCTTTTCATGTCAACAAATTGATGTTGCTGCTGTGTCTACAGTTGCTGTACGCATCGACAACATTGTTTTCACAATTGGCACTGCCAGCCGCATTAACAGCAATAATAACAAAAACAACAAAAACAACAATAACAACAACAACAACAACCACATTCTTTAATATTTCGTCACAGTTTATTATTTTTGTTCATCAGCCGAGTCTGCTTCATATTTACTGTAGACATTTTGCCCCGCCCAGCAACTGTTGTTGTAAGCTAAATGAAAATCCTTTTGTAGCTAAAATTTGCCACGCACAGATTAAAACTTTTAATTTGCTTTTAATTAATTAAGTTGAAAATGGCGGCTAAAAGTCATTGAAACTTGCCCACCCCCCTCCCTCATAGGCCTTAACAACCCACTCTAGTCGTTCGTTCCCCAAGCCTCTTGCCCCCTTTAGGCGTTATCCTAACTGTGCCTCAATCTTATTGTTTTACTTGCTACAACTCTGTGAAAACTTCAAGCGATGCTTTCGTGGAATCGGTGTTGAAATCAGTTTCTGGGGTCGCGTAAAATCATTTGCCTGCGGTTTAAATGCTGCCTCTCAAATTCAACTTGGTTCAATATGGTTTTGGGTCATCAAAGGAGGCTGGCATATTCTTCTCACAACAAGTATTATTAAGAAAACCAAAAGCAAGTCAAGCATTAATTAGAGTTTCTGTAGTCACTTCAACATACCCTGCTCTGTCGTCCTTCATTAACACAGTTCAAAGTTAATTTACAGAGTGATTAAGCATATTCAGTACTTTATATGTATACATATGTAATAACTAAGCCACATACAAATATTCTCTTGGCAAACTGACACTTGAAAATAATACCTAAATACACGGTCTTCACCCTTTTTATGTTCCAGGGAATGCCAATCAAGTAGGTTAAAATCTATTAATGTGCTTTTAAAGTGCAATTATAATTGTGTTTGTATTAAAACATTTTCGGACTTTACTTAAGTGAGTTTTGGTTTAGTGCTTTAATTTAAAGTATTTTGAGTTTCTGTGTGAACTGACTTTTGCATTTGTGTTAGGTAAATAATTTACTCAGTTTTCATCTAAGCGCTTTCCCAAAAGATGTTCAATATCCTATCTGCTTTGAATTTAAAATCGATTAAGTTCAACATTTTGCAATTCTTTTGCTAATTATTATGTTAATTCTGTGGAAACTTAGATCAGTATAATATATATATTTTTTTGTAGTTTAGCAGTCGGAATTTGATTAATGAACGAAGTGTTGTTGTAATAATGTTAACGAATACCAAAAATCCAATTTATGCAACAACACCTTAATGTGAAATAAGTGCAATCATTTTGAGATCAAACAAAGAAATTCTTATGGAAGACAGCTTTGGAGCCATTCACCAATCACCCTTTTAAAACGTGAAAAAGCATTTTTGAAGAGAATTTGATGCTCTTCGCAGTTGTTGTTATTGCGTTTCCTGCTGCCTTACGCCTCAGTGCCAATTGGTGCTACAATGTGGAATGTTGCAGGTTTTCTGTTTCCAAGACGACTTTCGCTTCCACACACACACACACAAACACACACACACACAGAAAGTTTTTGGCCTTGCCTCACGTACATCGGCGCTCCTTTGTGTGCTCAACGTGACGGAAATTAGCTTGCAGTGTAATGTGCCTGCTCCAGCGTATGTGTGTTAGTGTGTGTGTGTGTATTGGTGACTTGGTGCCATATTTATTTTTCCACTGTGCTGCAGTTATGATTGTGCAAACACACACACACACACTGATATTGGCACATGCCCACATTCATTGCGCATCTTTTGAATTTCAGAATTGTAGCTGTGCACACAATACTTATTTCATGTTTTCCGTAAGAACTGTCTTGTTACCCAACGGGGCCAAGCCAGGCCGGAGCCATGCCGAGGGGCTCTGGCGATGTGATTGATGTTTGACTCACCCGAAGGGGTGGTCTCCCCGATGCCGGCGTCGCCAGCCGCAAACAAACATTTCACATTTGAGCAAACGCCATTTTTGGTTCGGTGCTTCATTTTATTCAGCTGCCAAAACACGAAATTGCGCATATTTGCTTTGCCCGCACATCCTCACAGGCGCAAATGCGTACGTACACACACACACACACACACACACATACACACACACACACTCACACACTCAGGCTTATACAGTCACATGCAGAGATGTCAATCTTTTCTAATTTTTGCTTCGCACGCCTCATAAATTTGTTTGCGAAAAACATTTTTCACTTCATTTATTAGAATCGAAGTAAAATCCGAAAAGTTGCCTGCATAATTTGATTGCACTTTAAACCTTTTCTCTCTCGATCTGTCGTCCTCTTTAAACTGTTTGGTATTTTGTATATTCGAGAGAGAACAAGTGCCGTCAGTCATCTTGGCCAATTACTGTGCCCAGGAGTAAAAGGGCAGTAAAAGTTTTGTGCGTTAATTGCTTGAAAATTAAAACATGAAATTAAATGAAAACATCGTTGGACACAAGTGTCTTGAGCATATAACTCGTACGCCTCGAATGACCGACAACCACCGCATGCAGGTAATTAATAAAACTTTTTGCGCTTGTCCTGGCCAAAAACCGCAGCACCGTTCACACACCCGTTCAGCCCATCTTTACCTAAGTGTGTGTGTGTGTGTGCGTGAGTGAGTCAGTGTGCGTCGCAGACAATCAACGGAAATATTCTTGAACAGCTTCGGGGAGCGTGTTGTGTGTGATGGGTGTTGTGTGTGTGTGGGTGTGTGTGTGTGTGCATATGGAAATTATAAAGTGCCCATCGGGCTGGCGACACCGTGCGTTGTAGCGGTAAGTGACAAATAAATGCGCTTTCCACGTGCTCCGTGTTCGGTATCTGTCTGGTGGCTGTCCTTGTCTGTTTATTCCTCAATCCTGACAGTTGCAGCAACTGCCACTGCCACTGCCAGTGCGTCTGATGCGCCCCGTTAAATATTGCAAAATATTTTACTCGGCCAAACGATGCAATTATGAAAAATTTCGAGTGGACTTTATGTGTGGGCGCTGACGAACGCGTGTCTGTTCTTTCCATCGCTTTTGTATAATTTCGAGTGTTTTTCTACCGCAAAATTGCTTGCATATTTTAATGAAACTACCACATGACGGCTGCCATCGGCCAGAATATGCCCCTGGGTCTGTGGCCAATATTTGTTGAACCCTGAGTATGACTCGTACAGCCGCTGACATCCCATCCTGACAGCAAGGCTGTCAAAAAAAAAAAAATATACATATTTATATATATATATATATACAATACATTCATGTATTTAAATACATCAAAGGCATATTTAATTAAAGGAATTGCGTTCATTTTTTTTGTTCTGTAATGCAATCACGCAATCATTATGATAATTACTATCTATTTCAATTAAATTTATTTATATATTGTAGTACATGCTACTATTTGTATTTACAAATGCTACTGCTTTTGTAGAGAATGGCATTATCGTTCATTATGTTAATTACGTGCACAGCACAATTTGGCATACTTTGTTAATCTTTCCCATAATAATTAGCTCGGACAAACACAAGCAAAATATTATAGTCTGATGACCTGCACTCAGCTGACCCAATATCCCCAAGGCAACTGCACTGCCTGAAAATGATTTTGGTCTGATTAAAGCGTATCTCCAAAACACAGGCTGATTCAATGCTGGGCATTTCAGCTATTCAGTTATGCATCCAAGTTTATTTATGAGCCAATGATATTGCAAGCGATTTTCTATAACGGCAACGTGACTACTTCTCCAAGTGCTTGCCACGGAGGTAAGGAAGCCAAATGAGAACACGTGACGCGATACCAGCAGCAAAGCTCCGCTTTTGAATTATGGCCAAAGTAGTCGCATACACAAGCAGCCCCCCACACCCCCTCAAGAAGCGCGTACAATCTTACCTAGACTATTCGTCCAGCCAGGTTATGGCCCACTGGCCACGTTTGCATTTCAATTTGTGTGTTGTGCGAGAGTTTTCCTCTCATAGCTGCTTTTCGTTGCGCACTTTTTTGCAATGAGATAAAATCATAAATCAACGCTGAATAAGGTAAATAAAAATAATGCTCTGAGCGCGTATGCAAATGGAACTGAAACCGAGCGACTGAGCGAATATTTGGCTGAGATTTGTTGACGCAAAAATTATATAAAACTTGAGTCAGTCAAAAAGTTTTTTGACTTCTGAGAAAAGTTTAGTAAGGCACTGTTTTTGCATAATATTTATGCAGTCAACAATGCTCTTTCACTGGAATTGAGACCATGTGAGAGTGTGTGTGTGTGTGTGTGTGTGTGGGTGTGTTTGGATGTGCACATGAATGCAAATAGAAATAAACAGGCAATTACTGTGCAGTTAATTAATACGAGTTTAAAACGGGACTTGTAAATCAGGGCCAAAATATGTTGCAGTCATGTTGCTTCGTTTGGGGCACTGTTCACTACAAAATGTGAACTGTTTTTTTTACACTGCAACTGATGTCCAAAAATGACAGAAAATTTGGGCTTGTTTAACTACTACTCTAAACTAGTGTTGCACAACATTTAAAATAAACTCTTCGCAAGCATTGATATTAACAATATTTAAAATTATAAACAAAACACACAATTTATTTTTCACATTAAAATACAATTAAGTAAGGTTATAAAACGAATTTAAATTAATATGAAATTTTATAATGGAAAAGTATCGATTATCGCAAAATGAATTACCGATATCAGTACGTAATCGTAATGTATTAACTAGCACTCAATATTTTCCAACACTACTCAATTGATGAATAAAGCCTAATTGAAATGCGAAAACTGTGCTATCAGTTAAAACAGTGCGAGTAGATGTTGGCTAATATAACTACCAGATTAGCTGCACACGGATGGCGAGATTGGATGTTTGTTTGTCGCGATATGTGTTGAAGAATGCTGCATTGGACGAGGAATAGCTCGGAGGCAAGGAGTGAACTGCTGCCGGTTGCAGATCTGGACATCGGTGATGGGTTTGGTTTTGATTGGTTTCGTTGGTTGGTTGGCGCTTTCTAAGGCATGCAACTCATTAGATAGCCGCAAAGCGCCCAATCTCGGCCTTCTGCCAGTGTATTCGAAAACAACAATGCGAGCCGGCCTTACAATGCAATGTGCAACACAATTTCATCGAACTTGTTGCGGTTTTAGCAGCCATTCCGTTGCAATTGAGCACTGCAGGCGACGCCAGAAGGCAGACAATGTAGAATAACGACTGCAGCCAGATAAGATGGGAAATTCTGTGCACACTAATGGACACATTTGCTAGCCTATTTTGGCCATTTGGTTGATTCAAGGGCAGCGGGGAGCCAAATTACGAGGATTTATAAGGCTGCACCGACAATGCACAGCCTCAAAATTCAGCATTCATTTACTCCTACTGCAGCCGGAACATTTCGCAATGTAAACATGGTCGTCTGCAAACGAAGAAGCTCAGCCACAAATTCCAAATCTGAACGGCACCAATCTGAAAGTTTCTGCATTACGGAAGCGGATATGCAGCAATAGAACAGCAAACGGCTGCATGCCACATGTGGGTCATTTGCTCCGCCCAATAAGCTGCACCACATGTGTCGACGAAGAGGCTGTCGACGAAGAGGCCTAACGACTTTAAAGAGCCGCCTCCCCCACTTTGCTAATTAGCCAGCAAAGGCCCTGGATTTGCACTCGAAGAGAATTGTTTTTAAACATGCCTGGCCAGTAAGTAAGTGCTCACATTGAGTGTGCTCGAAAGGAATATCCTGCTCCAGAATTTAAAAAGCTATTCACTAATACACTATGTTTATACATTGCTGGTTGCTGATTGCTGATTGCTTTAGAAGTTTTGAGGTAAAATAAAACAGAAGAAATGCATTAGGTATATACACATTTGGAAAAATTGATTGACCATCAATTATGCAGTTGAATGTGCCAGATAATTTATGCAATAAGGAATAGAATTAAATTGCTCCATCAAAATAGGTGTACGCATAGATAGATCTGATGTCAGAGTGAATGTGAGATATATATGTTTTGGTTAAGTCAATCTCACACCTCGCTCATTCGACATTCTCAGTATTCTTGCACTTGCAATTATGCATATTGACGTTGGCAACATAGCACACACACACACACACACACATTGATGGAAATATGTGGTGCCTCTGGCTAATTATGGCTGCGTGTGATTCTCCAACGCTTGACAGCATCTGAGAGTTATTAAGCGCAAATGCAAACAACGCGCAAGCATCCTTCAAGCTGCCTGAAAGCTGTGGTGTGTGTGTGCTTATTAAACTCATGCGTTGCGGAGACACTTATAGAAGAGGCAAATAACCCAAAACACACACACACACACACACACACATACACTAGCGCATACAATTGCAAACGCACACACACACACAGGAGTCAATAAATTCTCATTTCGCGAATTGCGTTGAGAATTTCACCTGCGCAAGCGACGCAATAATAAATACAAATAACAACATGAAGGATAAAAATTGCAGGGAAGTTTAGCTACGAATGGGTAGCTGCCTTGCCAGCCTCCCTTGGCAATCTATATTAAGTATACGCACAGTTTGAACCATGCATTTTAATGATGCTGCTATTGCCTGCGGCACTTCATCCGACATTGAGCCAGATCCCATATTCCGACCTGATTTCCTGTCTGCCAGCGATGACAAAACATTCATTTATTTCAATTAGTATTGAACTCGGCTGTCGCTTTTGGCCCCAACGGCTGAAATAGATCAAGGCAAAGCTTATTGCCTCAAGGTGGTATCAAATGCAACAACAACAACAACAACAGCAGCAGCAGCATGCCACGTCTGAGCTGGATAATATGCCCAATTTCGTGAAAAGATTACTATGCATGCGAATCCAAAGGCAATGAAAATCAATCGAAACCTATTTAAAATTGCAACAACTTTAAATTAGTTTGCCAAAGCAGTTGCTAACAAGTGATATATATTGAGTAGGTATATATATAGATATATATATAGCTCGGTACTTCTGTGGCATATCTAAGCCCAGGCAGCAAACTTTGATTGAATGCAAACAGACCGCGTTTGCATCACTCCAAGTGGTGCCCTCTCAATCAGCACAGCTGACGCGGCACATTCATCTGCTGGTTGTGGGCGGGTGCTGGTGAGGGGGTGATGCTATATTGCAGCTGCAACACTCAAAGTAAACTCATCACAAAGCTTTGAAGGCAGCTGCTAAGCAGTTTCTAATGGCAAAAGGCATTCGAAGCACACTCTGCAATTGCTTTGTAAATATTTTTATTTCTATATTTCATTTAAACAGTTATTAAGCCAATGGCGGCCATCCTTGTGCAGTCACTTGACCTGAGTGGGTCAGAGGTCGGGAGGGAGGGGTTTTGAGGGTAACTACTGAAACACCAAGACTGAGTGCCTGGCTGCTGCCGTGGCACGTTGCTAATGTGCATGGCCATTAAGTGAGCACTGCGTGTTTTGTTTACGCAACGCGCACGCCCTGTGGCAAGTAAACACTTTGGCCATAGCTCCGCTCCGTTGCATGTTGCAAGTGCAGCTGACAGGTAGCAAAAGGACAAAACGGGGCGAAAATTATTTGAAGCAGTGGAGCTGGTTGCTCAGCCAACATCAACAATGGCAACAGACAGCCAAGGCAACGCCACAAAATCAACACCAAACAAAAAACCAAAACGGCAACAAAAAGCCGTCAATAACAAAAAACGTTGTTCCCACAACAAGGCAAACTTCAGTCAGCAAATTTAAGCAGAAAATCAAAGCGGCGTCGAGCGATATGTATTATGAAGGGAAATGAAATTTTTTTTTTTATATTTTGTTGCTACAAATTGAGTAACGAGTTCAACATTTCAAAGCGTTTATATTTGGCTTGCAACGTTCGGCAACGACCACGACCAGTTACCCGGCGCTGCTGCCGTTGTCCCAGGTTACACAAAAGGATTTACAGACGCCAGGCGAACGGAAGAGCCAATACGGCACAACGCCGCATACAGTAAACAATCGCGGAAGCGAACTGAGCAGCGGCAGAACAAATTGATTGAAAGCACAACAAGAAAACACGGGGTTGGTGGCAGTGCATGCTCAAGCAGGTAGCATTTCAGCGTTTATCGTGCAATCCTCTTCCAGGCACCACTAACCCAATAAACAGACTCTTTGAAGTCGCACCCGTCACTTCAGCGAGTGTTGTTTCTTGGTGGCGCCACCGCCAGCTACAATGTCGAATTCAACGCAAGGCGGACCAGAGAAGCTGGAGTCTGGCGCATCGGGACAAAACGATGTTGGCTACATCAGCTTAGATGAGCCTCGCGTTGTTTGGCTTAAAACTATCATTGCCAACCAGCTGGGCGTATTCGATCCGATTTATGTGAACACACTGATAGCCAACAACCACAAGGCCGTCGACGACTTCATGAACAAGCGCTACGAGCGGCAGGCTCATCTGGATCGCGTGCTGATGTATGTGTGGCGAACGTTCTTTGATAGACTCGTGGAGGAGGAGATCACCGTGCTGGAGGAAGTGCCGAGGCCCTCGATGCCGGACAAGAAGGAGAAGAAAAAGAAAGGCGCTGCCAAGGGCAAGGGGCGCAAGAAGGGCGGACAGGATGCAGAGCCACAGCAGGCTGAGCAAGTGGACGTGGAGGGCGGCGAGGGCACTGCCATGGAGACTGATCTTGAGACAGAGGCCGAGGGTGAAGTCGATGGCGAGGAGGATGCTACTGTGGGCAGCAGCAACAAGAGCTCGGCTCGCTCCAAACGCTCACGTGAGTAATTGAAATCTTGGCCATTTCATTGGCTCTCAACGCTCCGCTAACACATTGTTTTATGATCGCCAGCCAGCTCAGATATGGAAAATGGTAAATTTTTGGCATCCATGCTCAAATTTTCTTTGTTCTCTGCACAATTTTTTAATTTGGAAAGTTTTTTACCGCACCTCTTAAGTCGTATTATGCGTTTTCCGACCACCCCCAAGAATGCAACGCATAAAATTGGAGCCCATCCAACTTAATATCAAACGTACATCTTTGTCCTTCCTTCCTTCCTTTGGGCCGCGCTGCCCACAGCTCATCATACATATTTAAAGGACTCATTTCGGCTCGTCTGCCTAATATTCATTTCATTCAGTTCTTTTGCAACTTTTAATTTGAATTCGCGCTCCACTCTCGTCCCGCGTCTAATATCTCCAGTTGGGGATGCGCTCATTTGATTTGCTTTTCCCGGCACAAAGATAACAGCAAAGTTTCATTCCGTTCATTGCATTTTAATGGAAACCAAAATGTTCCAGAACAATGGCGAATGCAAATGACTTCAACTGCATCTGCTTTTGGCACTTCAATCACAAGCTCACAGTTGCATTCATTTAACTGCACCTGCCACGCCCACTTGCCATGCTAATACTCTTAATCTAATCCTCCCACTCAAATAGGTCGTAAAACCAAAAAGAAATCCTATGTACCAGTGTATATTGAAGTAAAGGTAAGTGCAAGTGTAAAATTCCAGAGAATTCACAGTTTTGGTCAGATTAATTTATTAACTAAGAAAGACGCGAAAAGTTTGCTTTAAAATACTTATTGAATATGCAAATTTTTCATATGCTAATTTTTCATATGCTCATTTTTCAATAAGAGGTAATTTCTCACGCTTCATCTCCTTTTTAATTAAATTAAAAATATATAATAAAATTAGCAAACAATTTAATAATTTAATAATGAATATGAATCTTTCCTCCCATTTGCAGAAAATCGTTCCGGCTTATGTGAAAACCCCTTTGCTCCATTGTCACTTTGGCGAAATGGAATCAAGTGAAATGGATCCTAACATAAGATATGTCTATATATTACGAAAAAATTCAAAAGAAATTCGTAAGTTACTTATTACTAATATTAAGATTATAATTATAATATTATAATATTATTGCTAATATCCTTTATTCACGCTTTTTTATTTCTGTAAATATCACACAACTGGCACGGACAAATAGGTTATTCAGAATATATTTGTCCAGTTCTTTCTGATTAACTACACAGATTATTCGGCCATATTGTGACTGACATTGAAGTGCATTCTACTGTGCAATATCTCATTAATTTCATTTATTTTTACAGCCTTCTTCAAGGAGATATCTCATTGCTTTGCCGAAATGCCATTGTTCTTCCTCCTGGGCTCCATACGGGGAAGCCTAATCGAATCGCTGCGACACTTACTACAGACGGTAAGCCCAACTAGTGAGCTGGTCATCCAAATGCGCCACTTAATGCCACAACACAATCCGCAACCAAAATCACTCAAATTTGCGCCCTTTCGCTCATTTCACACCCCATAAAATGTTATTCAATCAATCAACGGCTTCGGAGTAGTCGCCATTGTTCCAAACGGGTCTTCAGCTCCTATATGAGCATCCCACTTGCCCTGCGTCCTGCTGCCTTTGTCTGTCCATTCTTAACCGCAAAACAAAATGTGACGAATTGTAATTAATTCCTAAAACAAGGCAGTCATCTATCAAAATGGACGCCGTGGCGAAAGATTTTTGCGCTTCAGTGCACAACGGGCGGTCCGTCGAAAAGCAGTCCTAGAGTCCGGGGAGGGGGGGAGGTACTTGGCTGTGGCAACGGCCTCACGCCTACAACGCCTTAAGCGAACAGCGCCAACGCAAATTGCTTCATCATAGCCTCAAAATGTGCTGCGGTTTCCATTAGGCTGGCTGGTAAACCTAACCTCCCGCCCAACTCCCCTCCCGTCTCGCCCTGCATCGTAAGATTTGGCAGCTTGCAAATTTTGCGGTCTGCAAGAGAAAGGGGGAGAGGGAGAGAAACATGCCCCAACTGCCATAATATTTACTTTTTGCATGAAAATAAATTGGGAATTTGTTGAAAATTGAAAATTGTTTTTGGCAAATCAACGCAGAAAATCAATTAGATTGCCTACACATGCTGGAATCTACCTACCAAAACAACACATGATTTTTTGCATTTTTGTAGTTGATTTTTTTTGTTTCTATTGCAGATTTACAAAAGCGCCTTTCAATTTCAATTTCGCGAACCGGACACCACGGATACCCAACAAATGGAGAATAATGATGCCCAACGGGAGGGTGGTGGCGGTGGCGGTGCCACTGGGGATGCTGGCGAGGATGTTTCCAGCGATGCTAAGGAATCGGGGCCGGGTCTATTGGAGCTATCCAAACCATCGGAATTTCGTTTGAAAGCGCTTAAACAACAAAAGTATTTAACTTTTAACAAAGGCAGAGCGTCCCCCCTCGCTAACTGTTGGCGAGGGGTTTGCTTTTTTTTGGGGGGGAGAGTGGGGTTGCTGAGGCCATAGGATTTGGGCAGGGGCTGTGCTACCCGCGCTTTATTGGTTTTATGCTGACTGAAGTGCTTGGCTCCGACTGTAAACGGTCGTTTTTTGTTTTCTTTTGTTTTTGTATTTTTTTTTGTTTTCTTTTTTTTCTTTTTTTTTTGCTTTTGTTTTTTATTTTGTTTTCCGTTATTTTTTTCGTGCACATTTTTCGTTTGCCCTTTGTTTTGCATTTATCACTGGTTACCATCGACGCGGCTACAGTTTCTTTTTCCGTTCCGTTCGGTTATTTTTTTATTTTGTGTTTTTGTTGAGAATCCTGCATAACCCTTTTCGCACATAAATTACAGCGCATCCGATAAGAATTTTTATTTTTAATCGGATTTCATGCTGCCATCAGCGGCGCCAGCGCCAGAGCCAGCGCCAGCGTCGATGTCGTTGTCGTTGTCTTTTGGCCCCTTCCATTGGTTTGGAAGCCAACATTTATGGCACATCCTGCCAGCGGCCTCACTCAGCCGTGCATTGAGCACCCCACCAGCAGCAGCCACTTGACCAGTAAGCGCTCTGCCTCTGCAAGTCCTCTTTAGGCATGCACGCTCGTGAATTAAAAATTCCTTCGTCGCGTGGCAGCGGACGCAATCGGAGGCCTCTGTTTGAGGTCGTCTTTGCCTGTTTGTTCCCTTTGTTGGCCTTTGTTTGTATTTGTTGCTCATTTCGCTTATCAGCGGCTTTTCATTACGCTTTGTGTTAATTTTACGTGTAGAGCGCCTTTAATTGTGTTCATTTGCTTATTCATTTCTTTTGACATCGCATCCACACAGAAAACTAAAGGCTATGCAAGCGGAGGCCAAGAAGAAAGAACAGGCCAAAAAGGAGGCCGGCACGGAAGCCGATGAGGAAGAGGAAACTGTGCAGGCGCAGTTTGAAGTGCCATCATCTTCTGAGGAAGAGGGTAAGCTATGGGCATATACTTTGATAGCAAACCAATTAACACTAGAGACGATTTATAGTCGAGCAGAAACCAGAAAAGCTGACAATTGCTGAGCGTTGGGAAAAGCTGCTCAACGAGACCAAGTCAAAGGTGGAAGCAGAGCATGCTGCCGAGGAGGCAACTCCTCCACGCATTGGACCAATACAGCGTGCATTTCTCAAAGAGCTTGATGAGCTTGATAAGGAAATTCAATGGACAATCGATCATATTGTTTGGTCCTTCAACCTGCCCTCGTCATATGTGCAGCCCGGTCAGGAGGAGACCGAATTCGAGGATGCGCTAATTCGTGTGCCAGTCGATACAAAGAAATTAGACTTGGTTCCCACCTATACGCAGCAACAGCTCGAGGATGTTGTCGATGGCTGGATGAAGTATTTGGACAAAACAATGAAGACCCTGAAGAATAGCAAACTAGACGAATTCACCCCAATGGCTGAGTATCGCTATTGGCATCAGATGGAAATCGATCTCTACGGTACATTGGAGCAACTTAAAACTGAGTTTGTGATCGCTGTGCTCAACCGATTGACGACCGATGGATCCACTGTGATTTCCAAATGGAATCAAGTACTTGCCAGCACCGAGGAGCGCTTTAAGCTAGCCAAAGAAAACTCTGACTATCTGGGCACTGTAACGGACTATTTGGAGGTGTGTTCAAAAAAAAATAGAAACATAATATCACAGAGAGTCCTAACACCACCCGTCTCATCCTCTGGTCTAGAAAATTCAAAACTATGACAGCTTTAAGATGGCCATAATGCAGATACCAAATGTAATGGTCGGCCTTCGCCACATCTGGACCATGTCCAGCTACTATTGCCGCGATCCCAAAATGCAAGTGCTGCTGTGTGAGATATCCAATGTGTTCGTGCAAAAAGTGAAGAGAATTATAAATTTCGACAACATATTTCGGTGAGTAGAGAAAAAAGATTGAGCAATTCTTAAGTCGCATTTATCGTTGCATATGCAAATCTCAGATACTCTGCATCTTACACGTTTAAGACGGCCAACAATTGTGCAAGCATATTACGCTGCTGGAAACAGGCCTACAAAGTCAGCCGTGAGCACATCGAGGAATCCGGCGCTGGATCGCGTTGGGAATTTGATAGCATGGCGCTCTTCAACGAAGTGAATCACATATACCGTGTTGCCGTGGACATTGCGAATGTGGGGCGTGTGTTCATCCAGTATGAGAATCTGTTTGGGCGCAATCTCAAGGCGCTGATTACCGACCCCGCAATAGTGGATAATCTAATGCGAAAAATCTATCGCTTGCTGGACGAGCTAATAAGGAGCGTGGATTATGATATGTTCATGCCCAGCAATTGGGAAAACTGGGAATACTCCCTGGAACAGTTCAATAAACATTTGGAGGTGCTTGAGATGGAAGCCAAAACGGTTATTGATCAAAGTATCAACTCGCTGCTCTCAGCAGAGAAAGGTATCAAATTGCTTGTCAACGCGAATAGCATCGACACCCGAAAGGTGCTCCAGGATTTCGTTTCCACAAAACATGAGAATCTCCTCCGATTCTTTGTTAGCGAAATTAATAACGTAGAAGCTGTCTTCACGGTACGTATTAAGAGTAGACTAAATTTATATAGATTCCGCCAGTGATCAGCTGGTACAACTCTGGTAGCAGAGTATTTGAAACGTTCTCATTTGATTTTGATTTTTTAAAGCGATACAAGAAAACCCCGCCTATGCCAAGGCTACAGCCGGCTAAGATTAGCGCAGTGTGTTGGGCCCGTTTACTGGGTCGTAAACTGAAAAACTCTGTGTTGGCCTTTAAGGCGGTAGAAAAAGATCCAGCAATGGAAAATAGCTTCCTGAAGCGCAGCGCATTTAAGCAATATTTTGAGCTGATGACTGTGATGTACCAGTTTGAAAAGGTTCTCTTTGAGAAGTATATGCAGGATGCCACCTTTATTGTGAACCACACCAACCGTTCCAGCATACTGCGTATTGAAATATGCAAGGAAGAGACCAGTATGTAAAATTATATGCCAATTCATTTGAGTATTCCACTAATTGAATTTTATATCACAACTAGTGAATTACATATCGGACATGCAAACGTTCAGGTCCAAAAGCCGCATCAATTCGTTAATGACTAATTCAGCACTTACCAGTGGTTCTATGTCTGAGTTTGACCTGACATTACAAAACTCATCGAGCTTTTTGGAGGACAATGACGATGATGCAAAGGCTGCTGTGGATGCCACTCAAGCAGGAGTCATGTGTAGAATCAATCGGTTCACAGTACTCACAGCAATGATTATGTGGATGGTGGGCAAAACACGTCACGGGAATGTACAGCTGCGCAAGGCAAACGTCTTTATGGCCGAGATGAGGGACCGTAAGCCAAAGGATATATCAGAGCGGGATCGAGAGTGTATGAAGATATGTGAACGTGAGTTTGATAAATCGGCAAATACTGATTACCTCAAACTTAAATTATTTGTTCTATCTAATTATGTTTATAATTTTGCAAACTCTTTTAGTACTCATTCTGGCCGAATCACAGCACCTGTTGCCAGTTTGGCGGGAGATGGTTGACGAAAAGGTGCTCATCGAGTACGACATGCACTTTGTGGTTAACTTGAATCGTGAGGTCTTTGACACAATGTTCGAGGGTCAGCTATTTGAGCAGTTGGGCTTCACACTGCCATCGGTGCTGCGCACAGCCATTATGAAAAAGGATATTCTCTTCAAAGATTATGAACGGCTCTCTGAGGTCATTAATCAATATAACACCCTCATCAGCAACTTATCAATGTCTGAGGTTGTGTTCTTGCGGGAACACATTTACGATACGGAGCTGTTCATACAAATGGGAGTGGGTCGATATAACTGGATCTCACTCAATATTGGAAAGTTTTGCGACCAAATTAACTCGCAGCTGCGGAAACTGACCTCAATAGTATCACAAATAAATTTTATACGCTTGGATTTACGCAAACGCATTGATCAAATACAAAGCTTTAATTTGTTTAACCTGGACGATGAATCGTCTGAATTGAAGGAATCTATTATAAGCGTGGAAGAGGGGCGTAGTCCCGAGGAATCCTTCAAAAATTTATCAGAACGCACCTTCCAGTCGAGTACTGGTCGAACAATCACAATCACGCAAGCCGATGACAATGAGGACGTGCAGAAGAAGAATGAAGAAATATCCTGTGGCACTGGGGTCTACAGTTGTCAGGGTTACTTTGAGATGTTGGAGGCTTCGCGTAATCAGAAAGCAGCTCAAATGAAAAAACTCTATGATTCGCTGGGACCAGTGCTGATTAAACTAGAGAGTTTGGTGCTGGGCACATTCACGGGAAGGTCGGAAAAAATGCGTGACTATTACGAGTTCTGGGAGGGCGAAACATATAAGTGTATCGTTGAGTGAGTTTTAATCTTAGCATTCCAAATTATGTATTAACCATATATAGAATATCCAATTCCAAAGCATGACGTACGACAATCTGAAGTGTTATATCAATCGTCTGCTCGCAGCACAGCCCATGTTTGAGGTTAAAGCTGTGCTCCTCATGTCCGAAATTGTACTGGAACCCTCGGCAAATGAGTTGCAGAACATCATGATTACAGCAGCGAAGGATTATTTGACGCGGTGAGTAATCGATTTGATATCAAATAAACATTTGCTAAACCACCCACAGCATTAAGGTATTTACGCGTTGGATGAGCGGCACTTGCCTCAACTGTCCGCTAATTGACGCAGGCACTCAGTGGAAATTTAATTACACTTTTTTTGAAGACATCGTTAGCATCAAAGAAGTGGTAAATCTGGTCATTAACGTACACGACCTGGCCTCTAAAGTTGTAGCTGAAGCTAAGAACTTTGTGTCGCAGTGAGTAAACATTGACTTCAGATTTAAAGGATGTGCACACCTTCATGCATATGCATCCATGTGCCATCAACAGATTTCGCAAGTACTTCAATCTGTGGGCTTTCGAGAAGGATCTGATATGCCAAAAGTTCGTAGAGCGGCAAGTGACGCTCGTCGAAATCGATGAGAAATTTACATTCTACTCGACAATTGTGAACAACTTGCAGCAAATGCGCAAATACCATAACGTGGGGTGCATACGCATAAATTTGAATCCACTGCTGGAAACCATCTCACAACATGCCAAAGAGTGGTGCACCATACTCGGCGATGAGCTGCTGCAGCACGTCAACAACAACATGAGGTCCATGCGAAACGAGATCAAAGTGAGTGGTCGCTCGCCGCCTCGTCGCCTCGCCTCCCACCCAAATAATCACACCTTCTAACCAACATTTCGCAACAGATGCTGAGCCTGAATCTCAACAAAACCACACGCGAACTTGAGGACTTTAAGCTGGTCATGCAAACAATCGCCACCGTCCAGTCCACAACATTGACAAACGAGCAAAAAATCCATGAGATGCAGGAAACCTTTACTGTGCTCAGCGAACACCATATTATGGTAAGTGTTACTTTAAAATATCTCCCACTCTATGCTTGAATTGTTGGCTTTTGATAACTTAAAGTAAGAACGGAAAAGTCTGTTATTTTAATCATGCTGTTATAGTATTACGAGGAATCATATTTAGTGGCTTAACACAATTTCGTAATGTCAAGAGATTTGCCTTAGTTTGGTGCTCGTTGCGCATATTTGTATTTTGTATTCAAATGAGCAGTTCTCACAATCCTTTAAAGCCTTGGCGGATGGCTGAATGTATACACTGTTTACATATGCATATTCGTTGGCCAGTAAGCGTCATTTGAAAATGGCTTTCCGTATTCCGAACAACACACAACACGGTTACATAAACGCTGGCAGCCAACTAGACACAGCGGGTGGCAGCATTCAGTTGCTAACTGTAGTCTGCTCGACCAGTCTGTCCCCATCCCCATCCCCATCCCTCTCCCTGTCCCGGCCACTGTCATAGCCTGCTTGTGGGTGGGTGTCTGTGTGCTCACCATTTTGGATCCGTTCATTTATTGATGGTATTTCGTTGCGGCTGTGGCGCTTAGCTCTGGCCCAGACAAAACGGAATTAACTTGCATTTTATATAAATTAATGAATGAATGAACAAATGCACATCCGCACATCCGCACACACACACAGTGCAACACTGCCTCAGTAAAATAGCTGCAAAGGCTATATGGAAATTTATGCAACGGCGACCAATTGCTGCAGAGGCCCCAAAAGCTATGCGATACTTTTTATACTGTATTCACACATTCACAATAGATATAAGAGGAATATCGTAATTAATAATAATTTGAAAACCGACTCTTAAGAACTGTAAATTTGGAGGCTGAGTATATCATGACTATGTTTGTATTTGTCTGACAGAATATTATTATTTATGAGCAGAAACTTCAGGTACAGAGTATCTTCTAGTCGAGCGCACTCGACTAGAGTACTGCTCTTTTTTTATATTTTCTGTGTGTTGCAATTGCGGTTGTGGGAGCGGCACTTGGCTGCTCGTTAGTGGGTTTCGGCACTATTCATGATTATTATTTGCACTCAGCAATAATTGAAGGACACTGCTTAATTTGAATGTGTGTGCGTTTTTCATGGTTTCATGGATTCTTTTCCTTTATTTTCTGTTCTTTTTTTTAAACTTTCTTTTCAGTTCTCGTATGAGGACATGCTGATGGCCCATCACTTGGAGAAACGCTGGAAGCGTCTGTTTCTATCGGCACTGTATCGTTCCGAGAAGTTGCAGCCAATCAAGCAAAAATTCGCTGAAATGACTTCCATAGAAATCGATGTCTTTTGGAATGACGTAAGTTGACAACTGTTCCATGGGGAACCACTTGGAGTGGTGTTGCGCTTTGGGATGCTGGGCGACGCTGCATTTCCTCAATTTTGCATTTTTGCCGTTCTGTTTTGTTTCCCTCTATTATTATTTCCTTTCAATGGCATTTTAATTGGATTTTTCCCGCGCGCTCAGCCATTATTGTCAATTGTCGGTGGCAACGGCGCCGTCAGCGCAAAATGAATTAACTTGAAGTGTTTATTATTTGATTTAAGGCGTGAGGCGTGAGGCGCGTGGATCTGGGAGTTAGTCCTGCACAAAGCGCAACAATCAAATGCTGACACTTGATTTTACTGCACTAACATTGCGTTGTGTTCTCATCCTATATACAGCTGGACGAATTTATCAAGGATTGGGACGAGAATGGTCCGGGCTCTTGCGGCCCTGAGCTGGAGCGCGGTGTACGTTTAATGGATCCCTACAGCCAGAAACTAAACGAACGAGAGCTGAGACGCCAGGAGCTGGCTAATGCGGAACGTCTCTTTGACATGCCCATGGTTGACTACCACGAATTTAGCCGTGTGCAAGCCGAGTTTGAGGGCTTGCAGCAGGTAAGGAGTTTAACCATAAAGGACTTAACCTGTTGCCACTTATTAGCTAACTCATCTTTCAGATATACAAACTGTACAGATCTCAAAAGAATGCTCGGGAAGTCTGGGGTAAGACATTGTGGGTCGACTTAGATCCAAGCTTCTTAACCGATGGCGTTGAGAGCTATTTGAAGGAGTTCCGTAAATTGACAAAACCGGTAAGTCACGCCTCACGGCGTTTGCAGATCAAAAGTTAGCTTAATTGGCAAAGTTTTCGGCCTTCTTGGACATTTTTTTCCCCAAATTTTCAGGCGCGTTAAGACAACAATACAAGCAAATATTTTTGGATTGTGTGCTCAGTCAAATTTCACACCCTACATTTTAATAAGCGGGAGGATAACGCATATTATATTGTCATCTCCGTGCTTATCAGACCCCCTCTGCACTTCAAACAACTATTCCAAAGATATTCATATAGTCGAAGTCGGGAAACTTGTTGAGTTTTTATGTTTGGCAGAAAACAAGCATCGTGCAATTTTGCCTAGCAGCGAAGAAATTTTGCACCTAAACTGATTATGACAAATTGATTTATTTACTTCACTAACAACTTTCTGAGGAATTTCTCTCTGACCAGGCCAAAAGTTTGTCGCGCTCAAAAAGTTTTGTTCATACAAATGAACCGAGTTGTTGGCCCAAATGGGGCCAAACTTGGTGTGTAAATGGAGATTAGTTCGAAGTTGGGGTGGGTGGTGGTGGGGTGGAGGCGACATTTGTGTCTATGAGCGGCGATTACATGCATAGATTAGCATGCAAACTATTTCATTAGTTTATCATTAATATAAATAGCACAGTGTGTGGAAATTTGAATATAATCAGTTGGCATGCACACATTTTAATGCAGCTTTTATCATGCACATAATTTTGGATGCAGTCTCTCTCTATCTGTCTCTGTCTCTGTCTCTGTCTCTCTGCGGCCTATTCATAAGCTATGACATAATCAGTGTCCCAAAATGCAAATCAATTTGCTCAATATTGAAAATAATTAAAATGCCAGCGGTGGTCGCTCCACGCCGTCATTCCTCACCCAATCCCCACACGATGCGTTGACAAGTTGCTGTGCTGCCTGATGTTGCCTTTTGGGGGATTCTAATTTATGCCCGCGCAGCTTCGCCTCATGTGGATGTGCAAACAAGCGGCGGAGAGGCAAGGACTGTGCATGTGTAAAAGTAAACAGACTGCGCTTTTTGGCCAACACAACAAACCGGGTGCCGCTGCCACTGACCAAAAACAAACCAACACAGCCACAGCCGCACAGAGCTCTCGTCATAATTCAATGCGGCTGCAACCACAGCTGGGCAGTGTGCAGTGGGCAGGGGGTACGGGGGCAGCCACCGCACTATTGTTTCAACTGATTTGATTTTGCTAACTAAGCGTTTGCAAGTCCTCTCAACTTTTTAACTTTACAGGTGCGCCAATTGCCCACTGGGCAGCAGCTGGAGATTCACATGAAGCAGTTCAAGGCCACTGTGCCGCTGATGGTCAGCCTCAAAAATGAGGCGTTGCGCGAACGCCATTGGAATCAGCTCATGGTGAAGACGGGCCAATATTTTGATATGTCGCCGGCACGCTTCACGCTGGACAACATGTTTGCGATGCAGCTGCACAAGTATCAGGAAATAGCCGAGCAGATTCTCACCAATGCCATCAAGGAGCTGCAAATTGAGCGCGGCGTGCGTGCTGTCGAGGAAACCTGGGCAGTGATGACCTTTAAGGCTCACAGGCACTCTAAGGGCATGGAGGATCGCGGCTGGATATTGGGGCCAGTCGATGAGATAATGCAGGTCCTCGAGGATAATGCCATGAATCTTCAGTCAATGGGAGCCAGTCAGTAAGTAAAACTACTTCCAAATGGGGCAATCGATTTATCCATGATAAGAATGGACATAAAATACTCAACTATGTGAAATATATAAATTTGTTTTCGTGCTCCACTTGCAGATTTATTGGACCCTTCCTGGAAACGGTTAACCGATGGGAACGTGCACTGGCTCTCATTTCAGAGATCATCGATGAGTGGTTGATCGTGCAGCGCAAATGGCTGTACTTGGAGGGCATCTTTATTGGCGGCGACATACGGACCCAGCTGCCGGAAGAGGCACGTAAATTCGATGACATTGACAAGGCGTATCGGAGGGTAAGTATTTGATGTTGTTGGGTATTTATTTGTTTATACTGGTTGTTTGTTCGGTCGCCAATGGCATGACCAAAATATCTACTCAATTTATTTGGCTTGATTTAATGTGCGCCGACAATATGGCGACGCCTTACTTAACGGTAAACATAATACGCATGCAAACGACCACTTTGCGTATTCGTAATTGTGTTGGCTCACAAATACGACTACTACAAGCACATCATACAAACATACATTCTTAGCACACATTCACACACACACACACACACACACACACGCACACACACACAACTCATGCATGCTTTCGTCGCACACATTACACATACGCACCGTCAGCCGGCACTATGTTTACCAAAGCCAAACGCTTTCACCTTCCCATTTGACGGAAGTGTTTCTGTGTGTGTGTGTGTGTGGGTGTGTGCGTGTGTGCGTGTGTAGATTTGAGTTTGTGCTAGACGCTTAACTTCACTTAACCTTGCTCGCCACTTGCTTCGCTTGCTTTACTTTTCATTTGCAACATTTGCCAACATATTTGATGCCATTTATGAAATGATTTATTATTTTGATTTGCTCTCGACATTCGCATTATGCGGATACCCTTGCATTGGACTGTGTTTTTCCATTGAGCTTACATGACCAGTTATCTATAAGGTCATCCAAATTTCAAATATATATAAAAGTTTTGGCTGTTCTTTTGCTAAATGTGAAATTAAATTTAGTAATTGATGTACAATGCAATAAGAATTGAAATATTATATTATTCTTATCTTTATAATACTACTCAAGGGTATTTGGAGAATCAACTGACTAGTTCAATAAATTTCGTCTTTGTATATTGTGTTTGATGGTGTTTGGTTGTTGTTACCATTGTTGTAACTATGCTCATTGCTTTTCATAATAATTTACTGTTCTAACTGCCGCTTCCTTTTCCATTGCAGATCATGGTCGATTGTGCCAAAAATCCGTTAGTGGCGCCATTTTGTGCAGTGCCCGGACGTTTATTGGATATACAAGGTCTGGGAGTTGGCTTGGAAAATTGTCAGAAGTCGTTAAACGAATATTTGGACTCGAAACGTCGCATTTTCCCGCGTTTCTATTTCATATCCACCGATGAGCTGCTCTCGATTTTGGGCAGTAGTGAGCCATCTGCAGTGCAGAACCACATCATTAAGGTGGGTTGAAGTTATTGGGCGTGCTTAAGTGTGTGTGTGTGTGTGTGTGTGTCAGTGTGTGTGTCAGTGTGGGTATGGGTGTGACAACAACAGATTTGCTAAACTGCCAGCAACATTATTATATTATATATGACTGGGCGTGAATGTGTGTGAGTGTCTGTGTGTGTGTGTGTGTGTCTGTGTGTGTGCGTGTGTGTGTATGAGTGTAGTAAGAATTTTGCCATAAAAGTTAATGTCACTGTTTATGCGTTCTGGCCAATGTCCAAGGCGGAAATTACGCCATTTGTGCAGCACATGCACTGGACACACACACCCACACACCCACACACCCACACACACCCACAGACCAGATCGGTGGTAAAAATTTTTATGAATTTATTTTGCTTATAAATAAAAATGTATTTTTCCGCATTGATTTCACAATTTTCATGCCGCGTCCGCAGATGTACGATAATATCAAGTCGCTGCGCCTGGTCAAGGAGGCCGGTCATACAATTGTTACCGCCATGATATCCAGCGAGAGCGAGGTCATGGAGTTTCGCAATTTCCGTAAGTACACCCCGCACCTATCTCCATTCACCACCCAGTCACAAACAGCCAGCAAACAGAATCCCTACGCACTGATTGCCAATTTTAAAATTGAACTTTTTTATGGCTCTGTTCTCTGGCTGACTGGCTGGCTGGCCAATTTCTTTTAATTAATTTGAAGCCAGTCGACGTGGCTGTTATCCCCTGCTGGAGATGATGGCGCATTCGTTTGTTACTGTTGTTGTTGTTGTTGTTGTTGTTGTGATTCGGGTACTTTCATTTTTATGGTTTTTGTATACACTTATTGATATTGGCGACTGGGGTTTATTTATGTGGTTATTGCCTTTATTCTTATTGTTGTTATTGTTGTTATTGTTGTTATTGTTGTTATTGTTGTTGGACAGCACGGGCCGAGGGACGCGTGGAGCATTGGATGAACGATGTGCTGGATGAAATGCGTCTCTCCAATCGCTATATAACCAAGACGTGCATCTACGACTTTGGCACCGATCTGGTAATTTCCAGGTAAGTGAGCCACATAAAATATATATGTAGTATGTAGTATATGTATGACAGCTAAAGCCAGTCGACATTCCGATTCCGACTTTGGCTTCCCCGTTTTATGGCCAGCGGTTTACATTGAGACAGCGAGCCTGCGGCTGTATAATTTTGTCATTTGGTGCGATTTATTATTTTATTTTGTATAAGCCGGCACACGAGGCGCATGTCCCGGCATATTTATGGCCAATTGCATTAAATTGACAGTCATTGGACACTTTCGATTTCCACAGACCGGACTGGTTAATGAACTACCAGGGCATGGTGGGTCTGGCTGCTGGCCAAGTCTGGTGGACGGCCGAGGTGGAGGAGGCGTTCAATCAGGCTCAACATCACGGCAATATGCGAGCTATGAAGGACTTCCTCATGAAAAGCAACTACCAGATTGAGGAGCTCGTCCTGAAGGTGCGCTCTAATCTCTCACGCAACGATCGACTTAAGTTCAAGGCAATATGCACCATCGATGTCCATGCTCGGGATATCATAGATAATTTTGTGCGCGACAACGTGCTGGATGCCAGTGAATTCAGCTGGGAGAGTCAACTGCGTTTCTACTGGGTAAAGTTCTATGACAACCTGCATGTGATCCAGTGCTCGGGCAGCTTCGATTTTGGCTATGAGTACATGGGACTGAATGGACGCTTGGTCATCACTCCACTGACTGATCGCATCTATCTAACGATTACCCAAGCGCTGCTCATGAATCTGGGAGGGGCACCCGCTGGACCCGCCGGCACCGGTAAAACGGAAACCGTGAAGGATCTGGCGAAAGCTATGGGTCTGCTCTGTGTGGTCACCAATTGTGGCGAGGGCATGGATTACCGGGCTGTGGGCACGATACTGTCGGGCCTGGTGCAGTGTGGTGCCTGGGGCTGCTTTGACGAATTCAATCGCATTGACATATCAGTGCTCAGTGTAATCTCCACACAACTCCAGACCATTCGCAACGGACTAATCCGCAAGCTAAAGCGATTTTTCGTGAGTTTAGTTGCCTAATCCTGCATTAATTCTCGTAAAATTCTTATCAAAACTTTATTTTATAGTTCGAAGGTGTTGAGATCAGTCTAGATCCCAAGTGCGGCGTTTTCGTCACCATGAATCCTGGCTACGCTGGACGCACGGAGCTACCTGAGTCGGTAAAGGCTCTATTCCGGCCTGTCACCTGCATTAAGCCCGACTTGGAGCTCATCTGCCTTATTTCGTTGTTCTCCGATGGTTTCCTGACGGCGAAAGTGCTGGCAAAGAAAATGACAGTACTATATTCGCTGGCCCAGGAGCAGCTCTCCAAGCAGTGCCACTACGATTGGGGTCTGCGTTCGCTTAACTCGGTGCTCCGCATGGCTGGTGTCATGAAGCGTCAGTCGGAGGATCTGCCCGAAGCTGTGGTCCTCATGCGCGTCCTGCGAGACATGAATTTCCCCAAATTCGTATTCGAAGATGTGCCGCTCTTCTTGGGTCTCATTAAAGACCTATTCCCTGGCATCGATTGCCCACGCATCGGCTATCCAGATTTCAATGCGGCCACCCGTCATGTCCTGGTCAACGATGGCTACATATTGTTGCCCGATCAGGTGAGTGCTTGCATTATTGTGTTGTGAGTTTCACAGCTTTTGCACAATCATGACATGTCTGACAAGCAAAAACCAGCAAGCTGAATACATAGTTGCTGAAGTTGGCCTGTATCCTGCTGGTCCTGCTGGTCCTGCTGGTCCTGTTGTCATCTTTGACACTTTGACACTTTGTAAATTGCGCTTTGTCGCATAATCGCAAATAGCGGAAATGTTACAAAGCATTTTGCTCTGCAGATATTGTTCAAGCCGTGCAACCTGCTTACATCTAATTTCAACTTTTGCTTCAATCTGCTCTTTTTGCTGGCAATTTTTACTAATACAATTTTCTATGCTTTCTTCTCCACGTGGCCATCCATTTTTGCCATCCAATTTTGCCATTTTCATCAAACAAAACGTTGCACAAATGTCACACACAATGTCAACTGCTGACCAACTGATGTCATGGCGCCTGTCCTCCACCACCTTCTGAACTCCCACCGGCAACATCATTTATGACAACCAAATGCCAACAACAACAACAACGACAACGTCGCCTTCACCTTTACCTATGGCACTCACCCGATGACGACTACGACGACGACGACGACAACAACGGCAGGAAGACAAAGTGGTGCAAATGTACGAAACCATGATGACCCGCCACTCGACCATGCTTGTGGGCCCAACAGGTGGTGGCAAAACTGTCGTCATAAATGCTCTGGTCAAAGCGCAGTGCCACATGGGCCTGCCTACCAAGTGCATTGTGCTTAACCCCAAGGTAAGTGGTCTGCCACTTTTTGCTCCTCTACTCACATAAATCGCTTTACGTGTCGCACATTTTGTGTACTCTGGTTTTAAGCAGCATGTTGAGCACCAGTTGTGATTTCCTTTCCAAAAATGCTTAACTATTGCTAATTACACATTTTTTATTTAACTTGTGCATTTACATAAAACTTGTCTTATTAATGGCAAACAAATGAAATAATTTGTACATGCTTATCAAGAACATAAAACCACTATTTTTTTTATTATTAAAGACAGATATTATGCGAGTTTAAAGAAAGAGCATTTAGTCTACGTAGCATTTGAACCTTTTCTCTATTACGTTTTATGGCAAGCTCGCCCATTACGACTACGTCATGGGGAGCAATGGGATATCCTCGTGATTTCTTTTTACCTTGAACATAGCAGTTTTGTCTGTTGTTAACGTTTTGCTTTTACAGGTCAGAGAAAAACATAAGTGCATGTAGTTTCAATTCAATTTCTATAGAAACGTATCCATTAAGTAGTTATTGACAGAAAAGAAATGTGCAATTTCAGCATAATTACAGAGTATAAATTCAAAGCATTCAAAGTGCACAACTCGATTCTGCTTTAGATAAGTAATTGTACACTTGAATTTTGTGTAATATGTTGAAGTCTGATCAGCTAAATGCATACATAATTTTTGTAGTAGAGCATAGAACCAAATCAATTTGCAATATGGCAATTATAATTATAATTTTAATTACACTTAGTATATAAAGTATAACTTTTGAAAAACTTAATAATTTGAATGCCTCGTCAAAGGCATGCTCGGTAATTGAATTGTATGGCTATTTGGACATGGAAACGAGAGATTGGATCGATGGGTTATTTTCAAACATATTCCGTGAAATTAATAGGCCAATGGAGCGTGAGGTAAGTAGTGAATATATATATATATATATTACCAGTATCCAAGTGTTGGCTGAATTTGACTCACATGTATTGCTTATAATTTTTCGGAAAAAGAGAATTTATAAAAATATTTAAAAACGACTTTAAACAGAAAACGATTCCGCTCCGCTGCACACTCTGTGCTATATCCAATTTTTCTGATGGCGCTTTGTGCATGCTGCTGCATTGCCCTCAAATGGTAATACCATTTGAATTGACACGCAAGGCAGTTAATCCCCCACACACACATACATACACACATGGCACACTCACAGACATGCACCGCACAAATTCGAGTGCGTTCCATTTCAATTGAGAAGTTGCCGAGTATCCGGGATGTGGTTGTCAATGGTAGGTGAACATGGTGCAGGTGCATCATTCATATGGAATTTTCTCCATCCGCTAATAAATCCTATTGCACAACTTTCGTCCGGGCTCAAAGCGGCAGTGGCTAAACAAACTATGCTACCTGACAGCCATTTCAGTTACTCTGCCATTTGGCCTATCAGGCTTATGGCTTTGCTAACTCCTGCCATGGCGCCGGGTAGACAATGCTGAAAGTTCGACAGTCGCAGATTCGGTCAGAGTTGGAGTCAGTTTCAGCGTTAGCTCTGATTGGACCCTTCTGGCATTGAATAACACACTCGCACTCTCATACTAATTCAATCCAACACCGACTGACATAAACAGGAACGCCGATATGCCTGCTTTGATGGGGACGTCGATGCACTTTGGATTGAGAACATGAACTCCGTGATGGATGATAACAAGCTGTTGACATTGGCGAACGGCGAGCGCATCCGCCTGGAGAGCTATTGTGCGCTACTCTTCGAAGTGGGCAATTTGTTCTATGCCTCCCCAGCGACAGTCTCCCGTGCCGGAATGGTCTATGTGGACCCCAAAAATTTGCGCTACAGCCCATATTGGCAGCGTTGGGTATTGAGCCGCCCGGAGTCGCAGCGGGAGTTGCTCAACGATTTCTTTGAGAAGATTATTACCCAAGCCATTTCATTCATATTGGATGGCGTGGATGGCACCACACAAGGCAATCCGCTCAAAATGGTCATTATGCAAACGGATCTTAATATGGTAACGCAGTTCTGCAATCTTTACGATGCCATGCTGCCTACATATGGCCCATCTGAGAATAAGAATTCCGATGAGCCAGTCTTAAAGGTGTACAATACGGATACCTTGGAGTGTTGCTTTTTGCAGGCCGTCTATGGATCTTTGGGCGCTTGCCTGCTGGAAAAGCATCAAATTATTTTCGATGAGTTTATGAAACGCATCTCCGGATTTCCGCTGGTTCAAGATACGCATGATAATCCTGCCGGTGGCGGACAGGTTCCCCAGGGCAAACCTACACTTTACGATTACTTTTGGGACATGAAGGATAACTGCTGGAAGGCCTGGGAATGGATTGTCAAGTCATACGAACATGACCCGGCTGTCAAGTTTAGTGAAATCCTCGTGCCTACCGTGGACAACACGCGAACTAATCGCCTGCTTGGCCTTATGAGTGACGTAAGTTGAAATGAGAACTGCTCGGGCTAATTACAGGGCTCCAACTGGGCTCCACTGGGCTATCCATTAAATTGCACTCGTTTTTTGTTTGCCTTTGCAGATCAAGCGACCCGTTCTGCTGGTGGGCGAGGCGGGCACATCAAAGACTGCAACCATTATGCAATATTTGCGCAATCTGAATCAAGCTGTCAACGTAATTGAAAAATGTCTAACGCGCTAATGCAGCCATCTCTGAGTCCCACTTTTTTATTTCAGGTCATACTCAATATTAATTTTTCATCGAGAACCTCGTCGCTGGATGTGCAGCGTACTTTGGAGGCCGCCGTGGAGAAACGCACCAAGGATACTTATGGGCCACCGATGGGAAAGAAAATTGCCTGCTTTATTGACGACATGAACATGCCGCAGGTGGATGAGTGAGTAGAGTAGATGCACACGTAGATACCACCGTCTCTATTTTCACCACTCCTCATTGACAAACTTCACTCTAATCCACAGATATGGCACACAACAGCCGATTGCGCTGCTGAAACTGTTCTTTGAACGCGGTGGCATGTATGACCGTGAGAAAGATCTCAACTGGAAGAAGTTTAAGGATATGACATTCTATGCGGCCATGGGCACTGCTGGCGGCGGTCGCAACGAGGTCGATCCCCGCTTTATCAGCATGTTCTCCACCTACAACATCGTTTTCCCCAATGATGAGTCGCTCATTCAAATCTATTCATCCATCTTTAAAGGCCATTTAACGTTTACGAAGTTCCAAAATCGCTATATGATGATTGCCGATATTATTGTCGAGATGACGCTCAAGTTGTTCAAGGTTGTTACCAGTAATATTCTATTTATTTCTACTAATATTCTTAATACTATCATAATTTTATTTTGAAATATGTTTGAGCTGCTTAAAGCTGCAACTTACCAGTCTCAATCCAATTATTCAGCAAACTTATGTTTGTTGTGCGCAACTAACAACATTTTTCAACAAATTCAACAAAACATATTCGACCCACTTGGAAATTATTCTTTTAGACTGTTAAACGAGAAACGTATTTTTGTTAAAAATTTATAGAAAAGCTGCTGAGAAAAGGCGGTGGGTGGAAAGAAGCTATCGCATTCTGAAGAGTGCTTTAAAAGTCTCTCGCAAATTTTATGAAATTCGATTTACATATGCAAATAACGGCAATTTTTCATAATCTGCTTTGCTGCCTCGTCGCCATACAATGGAAATTATTCAATGGTCTGTAATGCACTACGACGAGCGTCCTCCTTCATAGCTGCTCCATTGGTTTTTCGAGTACAACTCAATGCTGGTGGCACTGCACCAGCACTGGCACCCCACTGCTTTTACGGCCGGAGTCGGGGTGAGGGTGCTGGGCAGGACCAAAGCTACTACTACTTGCCCTTTAGTACAATGGTCACCCGGTTCGACTGCTGCCTAGTTGACTGTGTCTGTATCTGTATCTGGGTCTGGGTCTGTGTCTGTGTCTGTCTCGGTGTTCCGCCTATCTTTGCCAGCACATCTTGGCTTGAACAAAATTTGATTATGTTCAAGTATTGAACTGTAGATGGCTCTTTTTCGTAAAATGGTTTGCCATCCGAAGGCAGAAGCATTAGTTTATGGTGCTTTTAACAATTGTTGACACTAAAATATTATCACATTTCATTGCGTGCAGATAAAAATGCATTTGTCGCCACAATTGCCACAAGCAGCCCGAGCAGAGGCACCATCCAACCCAAAAGGAGCTTCTTCTACTGCCACTGCCCAAAAGCACAAAAAAAAATAAAATAAAATAAAAATAAATGATTTACTCACACCTGCAGCTCCAAGTTTCAGTAGAATAAGAAGTAGTACCCAGGCCTGACTAGTTCGTATGTCTTCCTTACACACTCGACGCGCCAGGCCAAAAGATATTAATGTCCCACGAAATGGAATAAAATGAATTATTTGAATAGAATTGCCGAGGCTGGGCACTGTGGGTAAGGTGGCTGGCAACTCGATAATAGCTGAAATTCAAGTAAATGCTAGTTGTCCAACTCTCCAGCTTCTGTCTCGCTGAGGATGCTCAACATTTGAATGCATATTGCTGGTAGTCGAGATAAAATTGATTTGTGTAGTTCTGCTGCTGTTGGGCGACGTAGTTCTCAGTAGGGCGTAGGGCGTAGTGCGTAGGGCGTAGGGTGTAGTGCATAGGGCGTGGCACTTGGCACTTATAAGTGTTTGCTCTAATTACTGCTGTTGTCATTTATATCGTCAGATGGTCATTGTGGATCTGCCACCGACGCCCTCGAAGTTCCATTACATTTTCAATCTGAAGGATCTGTCGCGCATCTTTGCGGGAATGCTATTGATTCAGCCCGAGTGCTTCAAGGGCCTTCGAGAGCTGATACGTGTCTGGCGTAATGAATTCACCAGAATAATATGCGATCGCCTCATTTCGCAGACGGTAAATGAACTACTCAAAAATTAACCAAGTATTTTTTTAAAATTCCAATTAATAGGACATTACCAATGTGCGTCGGTGTCTTGCCGTCGAGGTGACCGAACGTTTTCCACCCGAGTTTGAAGAAGAACATGGTTTCATTGACTTGGAGGCGGCAGCGGCGGAAGCACAGGCTCGATTGCTTTACGAAGCTCTTGCGGAGGACGTCGCTGTAGTGGCAGCTGATGAGGAGGGCGGGGAAGAGGAGGAGGAGGGCGATGAAGCCCCTGATGTGATTCTATCGCTCAAGGACTATGTGTTACGGGATCCGCTAATTTTCGGCGATTTCCGTAACTTCACTAACGAATCCGAGGCGCGTCTCTACGAGGATCTCTTGGACTACAACGCGGTGCTCAGTTTGTTCACCGAAATCTTGGGCGAGTATTGCGAACGGAAGGTAAAAATGACTCTCGTCTTGTTCGAGGATTGCTTAGAGCATCTGACCCGAGTGCATCGCACACTGCGCATGAATCGCGGTCATGTGTTGCTCATCGGTGTTGGAGGTTGTGGCAAGAAGTGTGTTACCCGCCTTGCGTCCTTCGCTGCCGAGTGCGACATATTCGAAATCACCATTTCCCGTGGCTATAATGAAACGTCGTTCCGCGAAGACCTGAAAGTATTGTACAACATCGCTGGAGTTAAACGGAAGAAGGTTGTGTTCATGTTCACAACCGCCCAGGTAAGTATTGGTCAAAGTTAAAACTGAGCTTGGAGGGACTCAATTGTTTACTCGTAGATTGCCGAGGAAGGCTTCTTGGAGTTGATAAACAACATTCTGACAGTTGGCCAAGTGCCTGCACTGTTTTCTGATGAGGACAAGGATGGCATTGTTAATCAAGTGCGTAAGTTTGCCGAAGAGGAAGGCCTTTCTGCATCCAAGTAAGTGTTATATTTAAGACCTGTTGTGATGATCCGTCGACATCTGCTCTTTTAGAGACTCAGTTTGGGCGTATTTCCTGCGTACCTGTGCCGAGAACCTGCACGTAGTCCTCTGCATGTCGCCCGCTGGTGACGCGCTGCGCAATCGATGCCGAAGTTTCCCAGGTCTAATTGGCAGCACGTACATTGATTGGGTATTCCCCTGGCCCAAGCAGGCACTCTATGCGGTTGCCAAGCTGTTCCTTACTGAGCATACGATGATTCCGGCTCCGCATCGCGATGCGATTATTGAGCATGTGGTTCATGTACATACGACCATCCAGGAGTATTCCAAGGATTATCTTGCGAAGCTGCGACGCTCTAATTTTGTAACGCCCAAGCACTACTTGGACTACATCAACACCTACCTTGGCTTACTAGGTAATATGGATAATTATATATATTATAAAATCTTTATTAAATCAACCATTCGCAGAGGAGAAGCACAAGCATATCACGCAGCAGCGGGAACGCCTTGGGGAGGGTATCAAGAAAATCGAAGAGGCTTCAGTGCAAATCGACGAACTGCGCATTATAGTGACGGAGCAGAAGAAAAATGTGGCCATTGCTTCAGAGGATTGTGAGGCGATGCTGGTTACAATAGAGGCCTCAACGCAAAAGGCGAACACTAAAAAGGGCGAAGCATCTGAGAAATCCGTGGAGGTGGAGATCAAGGGCAAGCAAATTGCCATTGAGAAAGAAGAGGCCGAAGTGATTTTGGCCGATGCAATGCCAGCGCTCGAGGAAGCCCGGCGTGCGCTCTCTGAGCTGGAAAAAGCACAGATCACTGAGATCCGTTCGTTTGCGACGCCTCCGGCTGCCGTTCAGGTTGTGTGCGAGTGCGTAGCCATCCTGAAGGGTATCAAGGAAATCAGCTGGAAGAGCGCCAAGGGAATGATGAGTGATGTGAATTTCCTCAAGAGCCTGATGGAAATGGACTGCGAGGCTTTAACTCAAAAGCAAATCGTCTCCTGTCGCAATCACATGAAAACGCAAAATTTGGATGACATGGGCAAGATTTCGATTGCCGGAGCAGGTTTGTTGAAGTTCGTGAAAGCAGTGCTCGGCTTCTTTGATGTCTATCGTGAGGTGAAGCCGAAGAAGGAGCGCCTTGATTTCCTGGTTGAAGAGCAGGATATTCAAATCAAGCTGCTGACTCATTTGAACACTGAAATACAGAAGCTAGAAGATAAACTAACAGAACTGAATCAGAACTATGCCACGTCCATGAAGCAAATGCGGGCCTTAACCGAGATGATGCAGCAGGCGGAACGTCGCTTAATTGCATCCGATAAGCTGATTAGCGGTCTCACTTCGGAGCTGCTCCGCTGGAGCGCTGACATGGCCAGCTTGGGTCAGCAGCTGGTCGACAGCGTTGGCGTTTGCCTCATCAGCGCTTCGTTTTTGGCCTACACGGGTGCTTTCACTTGGGAGTTCCGCAAGGCAATGGTATTCGATGACTGGCTGGAGGATATCATTGCATTGGGCATACCAGTTAAGCTGCCCTTCAAAATTGACATCGCATTGACCAACGATGTAGAGATTTCACAGTGGTCTAACGAAGGCCTGCCGCCGGACGAGCTCTCCATTCAGAACGGCATTCTGACCATGCGTGCCTCACGCTTTCCACTTTGCATAGATCCGCAGTTGCAGGCGCTGCAGTGGATCCGAAAGAAGGAGTCGCGCAACAATCTCAAGATACTGTCATTTTCTGATGCAGACTTCCTGAAGCAGTTGGAAATGTCCATAATGTATGGGTGGCCGGTTCTCTTTGAGGATGTTGATGATTACATTGATCCGGTCATTGATGATGTACTGCAGAAGAACATCCGCGTGCAGGGAGGCCGCAAGTTTACAATGCTTGGCGACAAGGAAGTTGACTGGGATCACAAATTCCGTCTCTATTTAACGACAAAGTTCTCTAATCCCAAGTTTGATCCCGCTGTCTACGCAAAGGCGCTGGTGATCAACTATACAGTTACACAGACTGGCCTGGAAGATCAGCTGCTTAGCGTTGTGGTCGGTACTGAGCGCCCAGATCTGGAGCAGCAGCGTTCAGATCTGATTGCGCAAACGAGCGAAAACAAACAGCTACTCCAGCAACTCGAAGATTCACTCTTGCGCGAACTGGCCACCTCAACGGGCAACATGTTGGACAACGTCGAGCTGATCGAGACCCTGGAGAATACTAAATCTAAGGCCGGCCTGGTCATGGAACAACTGAAGCTGGCCAGCGACACTGCGGCCGACATTGAAATTCTACGCAATGGTTATCGACCGGTTGCGAAACGTGGAGCAGTTCTCTTCTTCGCTCTCGCGGACATGGCCACAGTGAACAGCATGTATCAGTATGCGCTGGCCGCCTACCTTGATGTGTTCAGCTACTCCCTGCGAAAAGCCGTGCCGGATACAGTGTTGGCCAAGCGTTTGGTTAACATAATCAAAACGCTGACGGAGAATGTCTACTGCTACGGATGCACGGGCATTTTTGAGCGGCACAAGCTGCTCTTCTCGTTCCAGATAGCCACAAAGCTGTCGCAACGCGATGGCGTCCTATCGCAACAGGAAATCGACTTCTTTATCAAAGGTAACATCGCGTTGACAAAGAGCGAACGCAGTAATCCCACCAAGTGGCTGCCCGAGAAGAGTTGGGAGGATCTACTGAAATTGGCTTCTGATTTCCCCGATCCGTTTGGCACACTGCCAGATCATTTTAGTCTGAATTTGGAAGAATGGAAAACGGTAAGTCAGCATCAAAGTATATGTTTCGTAAACTCTACTTGTAAAAAGAGTTTGTCAAAAATTCTATTTCTAAAGATTTTTAAAACTGCTGCATAATTCAAGTTCTTACATATATTTATTTGCTAAGTTAATCTGTTATTATTGACTTACTACTCATAATTTTTGGTCGTATTTGCATTATAGTTAATGTTTAAGAACTTGTAAAAACACCAAAACATTAGTATGAATATTTGAATGATAATTTTAAGCAATATTCATTTTGACCATTTTATGTATTCTGTTTTGATATTTTTGGTGCGCCATCTTTATATCAACGTCCACTTCAATGTTCTGATGCTCCTGGGACTATGCCATGAAATGCACAACAACAACAACATCAACAACAATAACAACGACGACAACAATTTTGGACTTTGGATGGGCGCTGAAACGGCTCTTGTGACATGTGGCATTCACTGGCTTCCGTTGCCGATGCTCATTCTGTTTGCACTTATCGGCGAATGCCCATGGCCCATGGTGTAGTGGTTCGACTTGGAGAACCCCGAGGAGGTGGCAAGCCCCGGCGACTACAACATCAAATGCAATGCATTCCAGGCAAGTGCTGGCATTGCTCTGTACTTTCGTTTTGCATGCTTTCAGCTTCAAGTGGCTGCTCCTCGGTCCGAGTGCGAGTGCTGGTGTTAGTGCAGGTCCTTGCCAGGAGCTGCCGTTGCCATCGAGCGTTATTGGATTTCGTAGTTTATTCTCGATTCTAGTGGATTATTATGTACAAGACTCACACACACACTCACATGCACACACACACACACACACAGAGTCAGAGCGTTCAGTTTTACTCGACTTTTGCTCCGTCCTGCAACTTTGGCGCACATTTTCTGCTCAAGTTATTAGCAGACTGTTTTTGTCAGCCAGCTTGGTTGTAGCTGTGTGTGTGTGAGTTTGTGTATATTTGTGTATGCAATGGTGTGTGCATTACCATATTTTATCAATTTTCCAAGCCATTAGATGAGCGGCAATTTACGCCGGCAGTCGCACTTGAAACCAGCGGCGAGCCCAATTTGCACTTGAGTTGAGCTGGAAACCGCAAGAGCGATGGCAACGGCAACAGCAAAAGCAACAATACAAGTCCTGGCAAGGACTAAGGAGTAACTCAGTGATGAGCGCTGTCAGTCAGTGGCGTAGTCATTGTGTTATTAGAATGTCCATCGTCTAAAGCCGAATAATTTCTCATCCTTTTATTACAGAAATTGCTTTTCTTGCGCTGTTTCCGTGTGGATCGAATTTTCCGTTGCATAAATCAATATATTGTGGACACCATGGATGAATTCTATATTATGCCGCCGGTTGTGAGCCTATCTGCCGTTTATGAGCAAACAACCTCAACGATACCCGTTTGCTTTATACTAAGCGCCGGTTCAGATCCCACCAATGATCTTATCAAGCTGGCTGATGTCATTCTTGGCGGCATGGGTAATTTCTGTCACATATCGCTTGGTCAGGGTCAGGAGAAGGCAGCGCTAAGTATGCTGGATAGTGCGCTCCGACAGGGTCAATGGTTGATGCTGCAAAATGGCCATTTGTTGGTCAAATTTGTGCGAGAATTGGAAAAGTATTTGGATAAAATCGAAAATCCGCATCCCGATTTTCGACTATGGATCACGACAGATCCAACACCGACCTTCCCTATTGGAATATTGCAAAAGTCGCTAAAAGGTAATTATCCATTATTTCAATATCTCATTAAATATAATATGTATCAATTACCTGTGATTTAGTGGTCACTGAGCCGCCAAACGGCTTGAAGCTTAATCTACGCTCGACTTTCTTCAAAGTGCGTCAGGATCGCTTGGACGCGTGCTCCCATCGCGCCTATAGGGCGTTAATTTATGTACTCGCCTTCTTCCATGCCGTTGTGCAAGTAAGTAATTTAAAGGATAACAAAAACCAATATTTGTAGCTGCACTCCAAGCTCTGATGCCGAGCTGTTCCATTCTCTTCTTTATTTATTAATTTGTTCATTTTTGGCTGTTTGTTGAAAGCATTTCAAACACAACTGCGCCCAACTAACCCAATTGATGGAGCAGCCGCCAGTGTGCTTTTTGTTCAACAAACTGTTATTTATGGTGCAGTTACTGTTTCCTCTAATCTATTAATCTATGCACCCCGCTCTCTCCTCCCTCTCCATGAATATCCCTTTCATCCCTAAGGAACGCCGCAAATACGATAAGCTCGGCTGGAACATAGCATACGATTTTAACGATACAGATTTTGAAGTCTGCACAGAAATACTGCGCAACTATTTGAGCCGCTGTGCGGAAGACAAGATACCCTGGAATAGTCTCAAGTATCTTATTGGCGAGGTCATGTACGGCGGTCGAGTAATTGATGATTATGATAGACGCATCACCAACTGCTATATGAATGAATATATGGGAGACTTTCTGTTCGATGCGTTCCAATCGTTCCATTTCTATGAGGACGAGAACGTGGACTACTGCTTGCCGGATGATGAGACCGTGCTAAAGGAGGACTTCATAGGTGAGAGTACTTGTTGGTGGGGCACGTGTTTCGACATAACCAGTTTTACATACGTAATGCATTGATAACAGTCCACATTGACAAACTGCCGCTGGTCAATAAGCCGGATGTATTTGGTTTGCATCCAAACGCGGAAATCGGTTATTACACAATGGCCGCGCGCAACATTTGGAACAGCCTGATTGAGTTGCAGCCACAAACTGGTGAGTGACTGGTCAATAGGCCACACATATTGATTTTGGGTATGTTGATTTTATAACAAAGAATATCACTTTTTCTATATATAAAACTTATATTTATTTATGTTATATTTTTTTGGGCAGTCTCTTCTTAATTCTGAGCGATAATATGATTTGCAAAATGACAGGCTTATTTTAATATAGAGCTTTAATTTTATTTCACTTTTACCAATATATGAACATTCGATTTCGATAAAGTGTTTCACAGTTCGGCCAAAAGTGGAAGCCAATTACGAGTTCGTACATGAATGGTTTAATTTACATGCAACGTGTGCCAATTGTCAGCCGTTTATTACATTTTATCTTGTTGATTTTCATTGCTGTTGCATTTTTGGAATGTTAAATTTTTAATTTAATTTAATTAATTAGTTGCGGTTTTGCAATTAACTTTATTGCATGCACCATTATGGCCGGCATGCAATACCAGGGCATACATTAAAAATTAAAATAGATACTAACACACACACACACACACATGCAAATGGACACAACAAACATTCGTTCACTCATTTATGCCGCTCCCATACCGGCAAATGCAGTTTAAACCGCACTGCACTCTCCGCCATCCATATTCGTGCCTGCATCCGCATCCGCATCCGCATTGGCAGCAACAAAAATTGGCAAAAACGTCACTCGAAAGTCGATAATATCGCATCGCGAGTTCAAGCGTGTTAAGAGGGCACTTTCCCCTTACCCACCGTGCCCACAGCCGATGTTGTCATATTTGTACACACACACACACACACACAATTGTATTACTCTACATATCACATACAACATACATACACACAATTGAACCAAATTTGTACTACTTTTTTTTTTGCAAATCTCTTACGCAACTGCAGCAACCAAATGGACACCGAAAGTCGACAAGGCTGGTAAAGTATTTTATGTAAACGAAGCCACCCTCCTTGAGCACCTCCTCATAGAAGGAAATTTAAATAAAATAATGCGTGAAAAAATGTTAATGAAAGAGCCGACCATTTGCCAAGCCCAATCGAACAGATTTACAATTTTATTTTAATTTACCGTCAGTTAAAATCTAAAAAAAAAACACCCTGTAAGCAGGCTTACCTGCAAAACAATTTTCATGAGATAATAACTACTTGGTTAGATAGTTGCAAGTATCTAAAGTTTCTAAAAATTAACAAATTTTTTTTTTCTTGGAAATATTTGAGTTTCCTCTAACACGGCTTCCCAGCCTATATGCTTCACCCAAATTGTGTAATTCTGTGTAAAATGTTGACAATTTGCATATTCATGAGCTGTAGTATTTGCTAATTGACAATTTATAAAAAAGAATTTAAATAAGGCAGAGAAAAAGGCAGCCAAATAAAAGGCAAATTAATAAAATATGTTGTTTTTTTTTGCCAAACTAAATGGTATTAAAATAGGGCTATGGTAAAAACCACAACCATTGCATAAATTAAAACGTAGAATTTCTCTCCCATTGTCAATACCAACTTATCCCTTCCAATTTCACCGACACCCGCTACGTAAATTGCAGGTGAGGGAACTGGCGGCATCAGCCGAGACGACTTCATCGACCTTGTGGCAGCGGGAATACTGAAAAAGTTGCCACCCGCCTTCGAGACGTGGCGCATACGCAAACAAATCCAGATGAGCCTGTCACCCACCGGTGTGGTGCTTTTACAGGAGCTGGACCGCTTTAACATTCTGGTGGTGCGCATTAAGAAATCGCTGGAGCTACTTCGCAAGGTAACTAACCAAGCGATTGAAATGGCTCTGGCTTTTGCCTCGCCTGTCAATGGAGGGCTCACATAAATCCTTCAGCTTTGTTTTGCATTTTTCTTATGCATTTGCCAACTTGGCTGGCAACCAACGCTTCTCGTGGTCGCCGCATTCCACGTCCCACCCATGGTGGAACTTCAAATGCGGTCCTTAGTTGGGCATCTGCATTTTGTTGCCAAAATAAATTTACAAATGCAAATGAACTCAGCCGCTTGCCATTGTCTTGGCATGGATGCTACTACGCCCACACAAACACTCAAGCCTTCATTCACATGCACTTGCACATGGACATGGATGTGTGGCGTGTGTGTTGTCATTGTGCCTTTTAATTTAATTGCATGCTCTCCGCAGGCCATCGCTGGTGAAATCGGCATGGACAATGTCCTGGACAACATTGCCAACTCGTTATTTAATGGCCTGCTGCCAGCCGTGTGGAGCAAACTGGCTCCGGCTACATGCAAACAGCTAGCTAGCTGGCTGGAGCATTTAAAGGTATGTCACCCCGCCCATTTTGCACATCCTCAAACCACCATCGTGGCCACTATCGCAACTCATTAATCAGCTTTGCGCAAAATCAGTCAGGTGCAGCTCGCATGCCCAATCCACTAATCAACAATTCGCTTTCACCTGACATTTTAGAAACGCGCTGTGCAGTACAAGTATTGGTCGATCTCGGGCGAGCCTCTGGTCATGTGGCTGTCAGGTCTGCATATACCGCAGAGTTACCTCACTGCCCTGGTTCAGGTTAGAAACGGGCTTCCACACATATTCATTTTGTCAACTCATTCAATGTTGCTTTTGTGCAGATTGCCTGTCGCAAGAACGCCTGGCCTCTGGATCGCTCCACGCTGTTCACCTATGTGACCGCCTACTCGGAGCCCGACGACGTCGAGGAGCGCCCATCAACGGTGAGTAGAGGCGAATATGTCCAGTTTTAAATGCAAAACTATGACCCCCAACATGACCCCCAACATGAACCCCAACATGACCGGTAGAACCGTCCACCGCCTGCCACTAATTTTGTAATTAGCAATTCTGTTTGCATTTTAATCGTTCAACTTTCTACAGGGATGCTATGTGCACGGACTTTACATAGAGGGTGCTCGCTTTGACATGCAGGCTAATCAGCTGATGCGCTCGAAACCAAAAGTTCTGGTCGAGGAGCTGCCCATTTTGGCAGTGGTACCCATTGAAGCGCACCGGCTCAAGCTACAGGTTTGTATATTTTTATCTTGACACTGGCTAGCTTCTGGCCAGGACTCGACGCCGTCTGCAAGTGACAAGTACTAATGTCCTCCTGTATCTACACATGAGTTGGACTGAGGCAACGTGAAGGAGGAGGGCTTGCTGCGGGTAGTTGGCTCGCCCTCGCTGATATTTGTTTAAATGCTTTGCACTAAATTACCAACAGCTTCCGCATCCACCACAGCTAATGGGGCAGCTGTTGTGCTAATTGTTTCTGATTTTAAATGCGGGGTTGCACTTACTTTTTTGACAGAGATAAAGGGGCAATGTATTTGGGAATTAAGTCGGCACACTCATTATTCGAGTTGTTCTGAATGGACAACATAAAACCGTTTTTAATGCTACAAAACAAATTATTTGTGGTGCGCAAAAAATTAAATCATTACAACAAGAACTCTAATTAGATTAAAAACTAAATCATATAAAATTCCTTAATTACTCAACTCTGCACTTTACAGAACACATTCCTGGCGCCTGTGTACACCACATCACTGCGCCGCAATGCGATGGGCGTTGGCCTGGTGTTTGAGGCTAATTTAGCCACTTCTGAGGATCTGAGTCACTGGATACTACAGGGTGTTTGCCTCACATTAAACACGGATAATTAAAAAGTCCGAAGTGTGTTATGAATGGGAATCTTTTTTTTTAACATTTTCTGTATGAAAGCAAATAAATGAACATGTATTATTTACTGATTAGCATTGGCAATTATTTATATATGTATTTCTGTATATCGTGTCTACAAGTGAATTTCTAGTGCCTGTCAATAACGTGTTTGTGCCTGGACCGACGTGGAAAGGGGCTGTTTCTTCGGGCATTACCTGCGCCGCCAGCAGCCAAAACAGCTCTTCAATTTATCCAAAATATTTGATTTCATGGAGGGCAAGAGTAGTTCGAGGTTTTGAGTGCCACCGCTGTCATCGGACTCCAAATCAGACTCGATAGTCATCTCTTGTATACTAAAAGTATCGGTAAGTTCGTGATTCTGCTGACGTCGTTTGGCACGCCTTAGCTGTGCCGGGAAGAACGATATCTCTTCAGCCTCATCGCTGCTCTCAGACTTATAATCGACGAGTGGCTTCTGCTCCGGTTCGCCCGGTATGGGTAACCGATTGATAGGTATGAGTGTGGCCGCTTGTGTTTTAGTGGCCTAAAATAGTCCGCAATTGTATTAGTTCAAGGACATCAACTTGATTTACAGCCGGGTGTACCCACCTGCTCCTCTTGGTACTGTGTATAGTTGCGCCGGGCCCGCTCGACCTTCAGCTCCAATTTTCGTTGCAGTATGCGGCAGGTGTTTGGCGGCTCGTTGCGCTCTGTCCCTCGAACATTTCTATCGTCATCGATTTCAATTGTAGTTGGCGCATATACCTTGCTGGCACCCCTAAATGCTACCTCAAACTCCAGATCCGACATATGTTTGGGCGCTCCACTAACAGTTTTCTGCAATGGGCTTGGCCATGAGCCATTGTGTATGTGGCGAGCTGTTCGACTACTTACCAGCAGACCTGCGGCACCATCTTCATATATATTGGACTGCCTGTCTTCACTATCAATTCCGCTATCCTCCATAGTTATCCAATGTTTGTTTTGTTTAAATTATTCTTATAAAAATTGCACGCGTTGACAAACCCAAACAAATTTTACTATCACTCTGTGTACTACTCCAAACTCCAATCCACCCTGGAGCGTACAGCGCAGAATCCAACAAACAGCTGCAGCTTGACGCTTGGTGAAAAATCAATAACCCGTTGCCATACAGCGTTGCCACATTGTTGGAGATTTAAATTGCTCTACGAACATATTGAATGCATTATATTCAATATATGCAGTGGGAAAAATAAGTATCACATTTATATATTTGCACTCTTTTATTTTTACAAAATTTTAGATTTATTTACAGACTTATATTGTTTTACTCGTTGCACAAATATCGTAGAAAAACACTAAATAATATATAAAATGGAAATAAGTTTTAGCCACTTTCTATGGAGGAATTTAAATCAAGAATAAATAGGAACAAAAACTAATACTATTTTCTTTTGTGCTGGAAGAAATCGTCGTTAATAGGATACTAATAAAAACGTTCCTTACATGTACTTGATCTGTGGGCTATGCGATTGGCGGTTTATTTATTTCATTTTTTCATATTTTTTTTGTTATGTTTCTTTTTTCTTTCTACTGGCTTGTGACGTTGCTCAATTTCCAAATATTTTTTGGTTTAACTCAATTTAACTCAATCAATAATGCCGCCCATTTTGGCCAGCCAATGTGCACGATCTACAGCAGAATACGGTATAATAGGGATGATCGCAGTATTTGCCCTGTACGATCATTTCGCATTTGGCAAAGTTCGGATTGTCAAAACAATCGGGCGATATCGGTATGACAGCTGCAAAACATATGCAATATGAATTTGATTCGTATAACTTAACACCATTATCATATCGAACAGATACTTACAATTAATTGTAATCATTTTCTCGCTGGTGCTGTAGCTGAAATCATTTCGGGCTGTGCAGCCATAGAGACCGGTATCCCCGCTGGTAACATTGTGGATTACCAAGCGATTCGGTTGTGCTGGTGAAAAGAAACAGAATTAATAAATAACTATAATTGTACAGTACACAGAGAAAGCTATAGATTCTTACTAGTTATTTGAATGCGGTTATTGTTGGACAGGGGATACTTATCCTTGGTCCAGGTCACTTTCGGTGCCGGATAGCCTTGCACAGAGCAGCCAATGGCAATTGTTGAGCCGATCGTGTAGTTGTTTTGCGTTTCGAAGTCAATCACAGCTTCAGCATTAACTGTGAACAGATAAAAACAAATCAAATAAGGTGCAGCTCTAAACACATATATAAGCACACAAACCAAGCCATTTCAAACCAAATCGTGCAATTAGTACTTACTTCGAGGACGCAGTACCGTGTTCGGCGTTTGTGAGACTATTACAGGTGCTGGTGGAATAACATACTGCAGGTATTTGGCATCGTCGTGGTTCAATGCAAGTGCTGGACCCACCGCCTTGAGCGTCAAATGGAGCGTGGCCGGCTGACGGCTGATGTACGCATCGCAAATATACACGCCCAGGTCAGACAATTGTACAGAGGTGATGAAAAGGGAATAGTCGCGATTCATTACAACACGACTTGTTCTGCCTATTTTGCCAACTTGTTGACCATTGTGCCACCAGCTGACTTGTGGTGCGGGATAGCCACCAGCCGGGCAACGAAGCAATGCCGGTCGGTTCAATTGTACAATTTTCGTAACGTTTTTATCACCATAGATATAGGCCGGTGTATTCTGATGCTCTACCAACACCAACATCAATACAACAACAACATGCAAGGGGTTAAAAGCAAGCAACATGCAAAATTGCCGTAAAAGAAAAATGCAGTTAATTATGATGCCAACACCAAATAAAGCAAACAAAAAAAATCTTAAATAATAAACTTCAAAAATCCGAGTTTCCATAGCCAATTAAAAAATCACTTGTGAACATATTGACATAAATTTCAAAAGCATATCAATAACAATTAAGAATGCTTCATTGGAGGTAGCTTGACTAACACATACCATGAGCCCAACTTACTATCTCGACCATAAAAGCACTTTTCTGAATAAATTTCAAGCCAAATCGATTTTTCAAATATTTAAGTTATTAGCATTTGGATCGTTGCAAGCTTGCTAAATGCAATCCGTAATTTAAATGAATTCCCTTATTTATCTCATTTCACATGTGAATTTTCAATACCTATTGGATTTGTATAGAGTTAAGGAATATTACGTACGTGTCACTTGCATGACAACTTCGCGACGCACTGGCTCGCCGAGTCCGTTGCTGGCCACGCAGACATAGGTACCATCATCAGTTTGTCGTACCTGGACAATGGTCAGGTCTCCGGTGGAGGTAAGCACATACCGTCCTTGGTTCGTGTCGATCTGATAAAGAATGTGTATTAGATTGTCGCTTCACGACAACGTATAACATTGCTTACCACCAAATCCTTGAGGGACCATGTAATATTCGGGGCCGGGGTGCCCGTTGCAAAGCAGCGCAGTACTGCAATGCCACCAATTGGGGCCTGTACATCCAGTTCATTTTGTTGCTTAGGAATAAGCGAAGCTCTTGCTGGCGGTGATGAACTGCCAAGTAGTCGGTTGGGCCGCGCCGGACGAACACACAGATGTCCACAGCCATCGCTGCAGCACTTATTATCGCCACGACAGTCTGCATCCGTGTAGCAATTTACGGCGCATTCGCTGGCATTGACCGCCAACCGTGGGCAGACACCAGGCTTAATTCTATCTCGGCAGACTGGGACATAATCAGGTTCTCGATCACCGTTGTCGGGCACATCAATAGCACATTGCTGGTGGTCAGGACAGTCGTATCCCTCGCAAGGATTCGCACAAATGCATTCCTCGCATTCCGGCTGTGATTCAGCGGGAACGCGACGCAATTTATAGGAACAGCGCAGATCGCGACACTTGTTCTCGTAGGCCTCGCAGATGTTGGGAGATACTTCATTGGATCCCTCATTGTAGCCGGTGTCTGTGGAAAATGGTATACTTAGATTTGCCCTCGAAAGATACAGCCCAGCTAGTTTACAAATTTGAGTGCAATCTTAAGTCTAATGAGGGTGCACTAACTAAATACTACTGAAAAGCACTAAGTCTACGCATAATCGAACAAGCAGTTTCAAGGTGGGGCAAGTTGCAGAATTGTGTGGGTATTGAGCTTGTGTGTGTGTGTGTGGTGGTCAAGTGCAGATTTTAAAGTTTCAGATTTGTGGCAGGCTTACTTCCGCATTGATTTTCGCATGCTTTAAAGGATCGGAAATTGTTTTGGTTGCCAGAGCAACCCGAGTATATAAAGGACACACAAGTGCGTTGCGTATCGTCGTAGTACCAACGACGCTCCAACCGTCCTTTGCACTCACCGACGACCACCGGTAGTCGACAGATATCAACTTACGTCCAGAGAAAATCGAAATTATAACAAAAACATATTAAACGCATTGATTTCGACTCGAATCACATCATCTTTGTTACCTTTAGCCGATTCCAAGTCTTGCGGCTCGCGGCCGGTAACACAAACCGTTTCACAATCAGAGATATCGCTGAAGCGGTTTCCGGTGCCTCCGCAACCACCATAAGTGAAAGGTTCGCAGATCCGCTTATCGGCATTGTAGAAATAGCGGGGCTGCCACTGTGTGCAGCTTCCCGTCGACACCGGCTCATTGCAAACGTCTAGCACAACACGTTAATACAACTAGGACACTGACTGATTATATAAACACTCTAACTTACCTAATCCCTTATAGTCGCCGCACTGACGATCGCATTGTTCGCGCGTCTTGAATCGATTACCGTTACCTCCGCAGCCGCTGTAGGTGAAGGTTCTGCAGATCATTTTGTCGTTGTCATAGAACCAGGCGATGGTACGATTGTCGCACTCGCCGGTCTCAGGTTGTTGTGTGCACACCGAATATGACTGAAGCAATAATATCATATGAATGTATAGGATAAATGCTGAAATTTTATTCTTTGCTAACTTACCGGTTTTTGTGGTTCTGGCTCTGGCTCTGGCTCCGGCTCCGGCTCCGGCTCCTGCTGACCAGGACGACAGTAGTCCATGCAGGATCTCTCGGTCACAAAGTTGTTGCGATTTCCTTGGCATCCAGTGAACTGGAATTCGTAGCAACCACCCGTTCGCTCATCGAAGTGCCAGCGCAATAAAGGACTGCTGTCACAACGACCACCCTCGACTGGTGGTAGTGTACAGGTATGCTGCGCTGCATGGCATTCTTGCTGGCATTCGTCTTCGCTCGCAAATCTATTATCATTGCCACCGCAGCCAGTGTAAGCGAACTGATCGCAGAGCCCCTGTTCGCTATTATAGTACCAGAGAACTGCATTCTCGTAACAGTTGCCAGTTTCTTTTGGCAAGAAGCACTTGGCCGTATCAGACTCGGCCCCAGTGCAACGCTCCGTGCATTCCTGTTCGGTTTCGAAGCGATTATTGTTGCCACCGCAGCCACCATAATAGAACTGCACACAGCTATCCGCGGTAGAGTTGTAGGTCCACTTGAGCACATAATCATCGCAATCACCCACAGACGCTGGTTGATCACATAGATTTCCTGATGACTCGGGTTGTTGTTCGGGTTTTTTCGGGTACTGTTGCACTGGATCCGGCTCCGGCTCTTTCTTGCAGCGAGACATACAAGCATCCTCGCTGGTGAAACGATTCTCATTACCACCGCAGCCGCCATAGTAGAACTGTTTGCAGGTAGTAGAACTGGTATCATAGTACCAGAGATATACATAGTTGTCGCATTCGCCGATCTCGGGGGGAATATCACAAATGTCCTTGGCTGTGACAATGAGCAAGTGTTAGCCGAGATTGATCTTATGCGGAAGTACAACTTTGCGCACATTAAAAGCGATCGCACAACATTCAAAGCTTACCAACTTGCCGAGGACAATGAGTCTCGCATGATTCCAATGTGGGGAAATTGTTCTTGTTGCCACCACAACCCGTGTAGTAGAAGGGCAAGCAGCGCTTCTCGCTTTCAGAGAACTGCCATTTGGCATGTTTCTCGCTGCAATCACCGGTTTGCTTAGGCAATGAGCATTGCTCTGGGAGTGTGTGTTTGTGTGTGATACGAGTACAACGTGCAGGAGTCAGGATATAGATGTGAGTGTAGGGCATAGCAAGCAACAAACAATCATGCACAGACAAAAGTTAAGTAAATAAAACGAAATTGTAAAAAATTTTACCTTTAACCAGGATAAAATAATAAAGTTAAAATAAGTCAAATAAAGCTTAAACAAGACATTACTAATGCATATAAATAAAACGACACCAAGGTAAACAAACAATAAATGAAATTTCAAACCTTTAAGCACACCAGGCTGGCGACAATTGTAACTGCAGGCATGTTGCGTGGGGAAGTTATTCTTGTTACCCTTGCAACCACCATAGCTGAAGGAACGACAGACATCCGTCTGGTTATCGTAGTACCAACGCTCGTAGTTGCCGTCGCAGGGTCCGCTCTCCCTTTGCTGTTCACAGGTAGCTAATAAGGATGGCATACAAACACAGTTTGTAATTGATTTAAGGTTAAGTAATAGCAAAATTATGAATTTTTTACTTACGCAAGCTCTCGCTGTGTGCACAGGTTCCCTGGCACTCTTCGCGACTGTCGAAGCGATTGGAGGTGCCATAGCACCCGCCATATTCGAACTGCTCGCAGCTATTTGTGTCTGTATTGAAGTACCATTTTCTCGAAAAGGATCTGCAGGGTCCAGAGCTCTTGGGCAGCTGGCAAACGTGTTCACCTGTATACTCCTGACACGTGGCCTCGCATTCAGCTTTGTTGTCAAACCGATTACCATTGCCTCCACAGCCGCCATACCAGAATTGAGCACATCGGCCGTCCAGTGAGTTAAAGTAGTATTTGAAAGTATATTTGGTACAGTTTCCTGCTTCTTTGGGCAAACCGCAATACTTTTGTGGTGGTTCTTGGACATTTGTGCAACCACCGAACTTGTCATCCTCAGCCTTGGTAACACCATCAGGACAACATCCAAACTTGGTCTCCACGCAGGTGCAGCCCTCAAAGCTGGGTCCCTTAGCTGGTGTCTTATCATCCTCACAACAATTGTACTCTGACTGAGAACAGTGACAGCCTTGGTTACGTGGACCCGTGGCAAATGAGAGTCCATCTGGACAACAGCCAAATTGCATTGTTTCGCAGGGACATCCCAAAAATTTGGGTCCGCTGGCAGCGGATATCTTGTCTGGACAACAGCCGTGCTCAGTGGTCTCGCATAAGCAACCTTCTTCTTCGTGTCCGCGTGCGTAAGTCTTCTGATCCGCACAGCAACCGTATGGAGAGTCTTTACACACGCAGCCCTCTGAGTTGGGTCCATATGCAGGTGTTATATTGTCGGGACAGCATCCGTAAGCTGTATTAATGCAGCAACCCTCGTTTTGAGGGCCGTGAGCGGGTGTCTGGTTATCTGGGCAGCAACCGAAGGGTTCGTGGGTGCAGGCAGGGCAGCCTTCATCATTGGGACCGGCAGCAGGTGTACGACGATCTGGGCAACAACCATGCTCATAGCTATCACAACCTTGCGTTTCAAATAATACAGGCACGGTGTCCGTCGTTGTTGACTGACTGACATCAGTGACATCATTGACATCAGTGACATCAGTGACATCAGTGACATCAGTGACATCAGTGGAGCTGTTATCTGTCGATGACTCAATCGTTGTTTCTTCTGGCGTAGTTGTTGGCGGTATTGTTGTTGGCTCTGGGCATCCCTCGTCATCCTCACCCTGTGCAGCTGTGTATTTATCGGAACAACAGCCAAAGAGAGTCTCGGCACAATCTGATTTCGGACAACCCTTATATTTTTCGCCAGTGGCTGGCGAAACTCCGTCTGAGCAGCAACCGAATTCGGTGTCAGCACAAGTTTTCGCAATAGGGCAGCCCTCGTCAAATGGACCTTTGGGCGTTGACTTGCCATCAGGACAACAACCAAATTTGGACTTCTTGCAATTCGGCTTCTTCGGCTTACATTTAGGCTTTTGTTTAGGTGTAAGAGTCGTCTCCCATGTGTGTGCCGTACTGAAATCGGATGTGCTCCAAATATCGCTTGTGGTACCTTCCTCTGTTGACAGGGAACTGCCTGTTGAGGCGCTTGAATCAGTTGAGCTTTCGGAAGTGGTGTCTGCAGTCGCCCCACTTTCGGTTGTACCTCCGCTTTCAGTGGTGGCTGAAGAGTCGGAAGAGGCAGACGAGGAAACATCACTAGATGTAGTGGAGTCAGATGATTCCGTTGAGCTGGACAGTCCTGTGGTATCAGAAACATCAGTAGAGCTTTCTGTGGAACTAGAGCTGTCGGAAGAACTTGAGCTTTCGGTGGAAGCTGAACTTTCTGTAGTGCTAGAGCTAGCATCAACAGTTGAAGACGACACGCCCTCAGTAGTAGAACCGGGGCTTGATCCTGCCGTTGTACTCTCTGTTGAACCAGAGCTTTGTTCTGCAGTAGACTCAGTTGATATAGACGATTCGGTCGAACCTGAAACATCAGTCGAACCTGAAACAGTCGTGCCATCAGATGTTCCATCAGTTGAGCTAGCTGTCGAACCATCGCTTGAGCCAACGGTAGAAGTATCATCAGAGCTGGTGCTCCCAACGCTTGACGTGGACCCATCACTGGTACCTGTTGAACCAGAGCTATCTGTTGATTCAGTAACTTCAGATGTTGAAACAGATGATTCGCTCGATGCACTGCTAGTTCCGTCACTAGTGCTTTCTGAGGATGTTGATGAGCTAAAATCTGTTGAGGTACTCTCAGTTGAATAAGGTGAGCTAGTCGACTCTGTTGTAAATTCAGAGGTACTTTCCGTTGATGATGATACGGTCGTATCTGTAGATGCTGATGATTCAACCGACTGACTACTGATAGAAGAATCGGTTGATGAGGATACATCCGATGTTTCCTTGGTTACATCACTAGTAGAAATACTAGATTCAGTGGATTCAGAAGCATTTGTCGAGCTTGAGGTATCCGTAGAGCTTGAAGCATCTGTCGAGGCTGAGGCGCCTGTCGATGCTGAGGCGTCTGTCGAGCTGGAAGTATCTGTCGAGGCTGAGGCTTCTGTCGAGCTAGAAGCACCTGTTGATCCTGACACGTCTGTAGAGCTTGAGGTATCTGTGGAGGCTGAAGCTTCTGTCGAGCTAGAAGCACCTGTTGATCCTGACACGTCTGTAGAGCTTGGGGTATCTGTCGAACTAGAGGCGTCTGTTGAGCTAGAAATATCCGTTGAGCCAGAAACCTCTGTTGATCCTGACACATCTGTTGAACTTGATGCATCTGTTGAGCTAGAAGCATCTGTGCTCGAGCTTGACTCTGTTGAGCTTGAGTCGTCTGTTGAGCCACTTGAACTAGATTCAGTTGATCCACTTGTAGAGGAATCCAATGTGGAACGAGATACAGATGATGTGGAAATGTCTGTGGACGACTCAGTTGAAGATGTTATATCTGTTGTGTCGTCTCCACTACCTTCAGTTGAAATACTGCTCTCTGATCCTGATCCTTCAAATGTGCTATAGGTAGATGCAGAGGCATCTTCAGAAGTTGAGTATGGGGTATCACTTAACATGAAACCATCAGTCGTTGCTGATTGATCAATCGCATTAGTTAGGTCAGCGTTGACCAATTCAAACTCATCTTCCTTGCATTCCTCTAAATCGTCCTCTACCGGCTTATCAGTGCTTGTGAGCGGTAAAAGTTGATCTTTGGTACAAGCTTCACTATTACACTTTTCCGATATGGATTTAACCTTCGCTTCTTCGCAATTAAGAGACTTGGTTCCATTCGAGAGACACAAAACTTCCCGAGTGCGCTCACCGCCACCGCAAGGTTTGCTGCATTCGCCGAAAGGCCCAGTGAACCATTCACCAGGACATTCCTTTTCTTCGCCTTCGCACTCCTGATCTGATTTTGGCTTTGTTGCTGCATCACACTTGGAGTTCTCCGTTGTCGTTACACTCTTGCCATCAAAAATTCCACAGATGACAATGCGCGATTGAACTCCTTTTCCACATGCCGCTGAACACTTGCTCCACGCTGATTCAAACCATTGGGAATCACAGTTTTTAGAGCTGCACGGTCTGGATAATTCCGGAGCCTCTTCTCCGCAAAATTCCTTGGGGTAAACCTTTCCATCCTTGGAGCCGCATATGGCACTTCTAGTTTCCGTATTTTGGCCGCAAGCATTGCACTTTAAGAGAAAAAAATTAACTATAATAGTTTAAGCTATAATCCAAAAATTACTTACACCACTCCACTGTGATACGATCCAGTCCACACCTTCGCACGGTGCCAGCAGACAAGTCTTTTCTTCCTCCGGCTTATCCTCCACGCAATCGTCATCTGGCAGAACGCGTTTGCGACCATTCTCCTTCATAAAGCATGTAACCTTACGCGTCTGTTTGCCTTCGCCACACAGTTTGTCACAGGGCTTCCAAGGACCCAGATGATATTTGGGACAGTTCTTGACATCGCGATTGCATTCTTGAGTTGTTGCCGGCTTGTTACCTACTTTTTGAAGGCAAACCGCGTCATCTTCAGCCTTCCGAACACTTTTAAAATGTGTATTGATTATTTTCTATTCACCTTTGAGCACAACATATATAGCTTACCCATCAGAGGAGACGCGCTCGCAGCTAACGGTGCGATTCTGGAAGCCATCTGATCCACAACTCTTAGAGCACTTACTCCATTCAGCCTCAACCCAATTTGGAGCACAGGGCTCAACCCCGCATTCCTGACTTTCAGCTGGTTTGGTCTGACCCTCGCAAAGAGAATCATCAACTTCTTTTAAATTGAGGCGATTGTTGCAGGTAACAAGACGGGACTGAGAGCCACCACCGCAGGACGCGCTGCATGGTTCAAACTCACGATGCACCCACGTATGCACATCGTGCTGACTATGCTTTAGAGATTCCGGAATGCTGTATTCGTAGTCAACGTTCACAGTCTTGTCCTGCATCACTATTCCAATGTAGATGCTCTCGGAAATGGGTCCTTTGCAAGTCAACTGATCTGAAGCAGCAAAACCCAGGGGTTTACGCTGATATTTCCACCAGGTTCCGGCATAAAACCTGGTGTATGGAAAATCAATTCTCCAATTGCCATTGAGATAATAGTGATCCGATGCATTGCGGCTTGTCAAGTAATTGTTTGACGGTGCTAATTCCTCAATTCGAATGTTCGTTGCTCCTTTAGGAATGAGCAAAAGATCGTTGTAGCCATCTATCAGGTCACTGGATGTATATGTGTTCTTAATGGTCTTGCAGGTGCTGCCATCTCCTTCACATCTGAGGCACTTATCCTCTTTGGCATAGCTGCCCAGCATCATGTCACAGCCAACGGGCATGCACTGACCATTTACACATACATCCAGATCCCTATCATTGCACCGCGTGCCATCCACCACCTTCTTCTTTTGCCGGCTGTAGAAGTGTTTGCCCTTCGGCTTGCAGTTTAGCTCGCACGGATTTGGCGCATTTGTGAATGGCTCCCACGTGTAGTGCACTCCGTTGTACTGCTTGTCATCGAATCGCGAACACTGCAGGGCCCTAAAGTCAGGCTCCTCCTCGGGACAGTCCTGCGTGTTACATGAGTAATAACGTTGACTGCCACCGCTGCATTTTTGTTCGCCATTCGAGCTAAGAGATTACAACAATTTAGATATTGAGATAAATTAGGTAGAATATTCGCTTTTTTGCCAATACTCACTCTATTCTACGGCATTCTCGTGTCTGATAGGAAACACCACCACCACAGGTGCGCGAGCATTCCGATGGTGAGCTCCAGTTCGTCCATTCGTTGGGATCGTCTCCTTCGCCGCCAGGCATCACGTAAGTGGCCGGTAAATAAAGGCTGGCGCCATATTGTCGTTTTGCACGTAGTCCAGGCTACACAGGAGCAACAGTTATGGTAATACTTAATTACACTCCCAATTAATTATACTTACAAATCTACTCTGTGAGTCCTGTATACCTATGAGTAATATAAATGCTACCAAGGCAGTTGGGCTGGAATTCGACGAAAAAAAAAGAAAGAAAATATGGAAAACAATTTAATTAAATGTTGCACAGACCACGCAAACAGTTCATACGTCCATTCATTAAAGGCATGGGGCACAGCGTCACGTGCGGACTTGTTGCAAATATTTGTTGACTTTGCCGCTTGCTTGGCCACACTAGCTCATTAAACAAACCAACATGCGGATGCGAAAGAGAGTAATATAGAGAGAGAGAGAGGGAGAGAGACAGAGTGAGAGCTGAGCGAGGAGAGAGGGAAAAGGTGTCGGGAGTCAGTCATTTGTCAACGACTTTCTCATAAGAGACACGCTGCGGCCAGCAGAGGTATACAAATAAACTTTTGTAGGGCTTCCCAGCAACAACAAAAACAACAACAACAACAACAACAATGGCTTGAACTTGTTTATGTCCACAGCATCGGAAACAAACATTGAACTTGTTTTTACATGATTTGTTGGGGGAGATCGTGGAGTGGGCGCCTTGTGGAACTTGGTCAAGTCAAATTTTGCAATTTCATACTTTTCGGTAACAATTTTTTATTGTGCGCCGCGACGCTAGCCATAAATATGCACTGCCACATAAACAAGACATAATTTAGAGGCGCTTCCTGCCGATTTGCCAAAAAGAAAAGAACAAGTAAATAATAAGTACCCGCCAACAAAAGAATATATGATTATGCCACAGACAAGGCGACGCCGCAGCCACAGCCACAGCTACAGCCACAGTCGCAGTCGCAGTCGACACGGACACGGACACGGACACGGAGGAGGTCGAGGACGAGGATGCGGCGAGCGAGGACAAGTTGCGTGAATATGTCAAAAGCGTTCAATGTTGCAGGCAACGTGGCTGGCTTAGTAGTAGCCCCAGGCTCCTCTCCCTGTTGGTGGCTTGCCAATTTAATTTTTGACGCTGCGTGCAAGGAGCCTGCGTTTTGTTACACTTGGACGCCTCCGACTGACTGCGATTGCAACAGCGACTGAGACTGAGACTGCGGGGCACAGCAGGCGTGCTGCTTATGACAGGGCCGGGCTCTGGAAGGCAGTGCTAGTAGAGTGGCACGCCAAGTGTGGCCATAATTTTTATGCTTCTGTGTTGGCATTTTAATGCAATTTGAGCGCATTTCCCTTTTGAAACCAATGCCAGGACACCTATTGCTTTGGCAATAGAGCCACGACAATGCCAGAACACCGACAACGACAACGATGGCATCACCACGGCACACATTTCACAGTCCATTGAGCCGGGGCTGACTCGAGCTCGAGGCGGCGTCTCTCAGACGCCTGCCATACCATTGCGTCATACAAAACAGGATACAGTTCCAGGTCTTGGACTCAGTGCGACCCGCTATTAATTGGATAGCCCAACAAAAATCTGCTGAAGCCGCAAACAAGTCGTGATTTCAATTCGGCTCCTTGCTGATTACGCACAAATTTGCGCCACGTGAAGCATACGCGAATGAAATCAAAACAAAATGTACATTGTATGTACCAAATTGTATTGAAATATATGCTGCCCAATGTTGTTGTATCCACATATGGCGGATGCCACGCGACACAAACATAAACAGTTGCCCCAATCTTTAAACACACATGAATAAATATGCATTATTTGTACACATCAAATGAAATCCGCTGCCATCAAACCACAAACATCGCCACAAACACCGCAAATGTCAAACATAAAGCGGATATGCTAAAAGTTCGACGGAAACTTGACAACAATGCCGGATAACATCAGAACCATAACCAGACTTAAAAATGTCCGCCTCTATTTGATATACTAAAGCATAGCAATGCCTTTGTTCTGACCCCAATTGGATAATGGACATCAATCTTGAGCAGTCCACTGCTCACTAATGGCCAAGATCAAGGCAGATGTTGTCGGCAGCTATTCACAGCATTGTCTGGGTCAATTACAGGCCCAGTTAAGTTAAAATGAAAGGATTCCATTTAAGCAATCAAACAATGGAGTGCATTGTTCATTGTTTACCTTAGTTAAATCTCTGCAGCAGACTGCAAAATGAAAGTTTGTTATGGAAAGCATTCAGTATTTTCCAAGAAGTTAAAAGTTAATTGTTGCTTCTCTTGCTAAATCTAATTAATTATTAATTATTGCTTAGCTAAATTTTATTTATTGCTTAGTTTTAGAATGTAAAATTGTATTTATTTTTAATCAAATATTAGGTTGATTAATTTTACTGAGAAGTAGCTCTATATATATATAAGAGTATTCATTGATTCACTAATTAAGTATATGAGAGCATCTCAGAGCATTTATTCCACATCCTATGGATGTATGGATTATGAAATCTCTTGCAAAGCAACAAGTGAATTTTTTTTTTTTTGGTTAAAGTGTTGCAATGGTCAACATAAATAAGTCGGCTGGTAATGAACAACAACAACAACAAAAACAACAATTACAATTGCACTTGCAATACAATCGCTTGCATCTGTACGGGAAACTCAAGAACAAAAACAAACTGTGTATAATTTTCGATGCTAAACGAAAAACCGAAAGCCAAATAACTATGTGGCAAGTCGGAACAAATTTAAACAAAACGTCGGCCACAAAAATAAATTACTGAAAGCAGCATCCACACCTGAAGACAGAAAACAGTTTTTGATTTGTTTATTTTAGCATGACTCATCGGCGAGGTCGTGGCAATCGTACGCCCTCACTTAAGCAACATAAGCGGCGACTCCTTACGCCGTTTCCCATGCCACTTGATTAACCCGAAGCGAGCAGCTGGGGGACAGGCACTTGCGGCACTTGCGGCACTTGCGGCACTTGCAGCACTTGCAGCACTTGTGGCAGCTGGGGCAGTCAGCCAGCAGTGCGTTCTATTTAAAAACTATTAACAGGAATGCACTGCAAGCCAATGAGAGAGTGCAACATATACATATATATATATACAGCATGCAGATGCCACAACACCCTTAGGCCCATTTCTTTGCTCCGGGGCTTTTGATGAAGATGGAATGCGAATGCACCCGCACTCCAATACTGCTGCCCCAAACCTCACCCCGCCGAGTTGGCAGCTGCAATCAATTGACTTTAACTGCCCCCGATTAATTATAAAAAATGTTGTCATTTCTTATGTGCCAAATGGAATTGCTACAGATTTCATTGCGACAAATTAATATGCAGTTACAAAACAAGTTAACGCTGAACTCAGAGTTAAACTATTGTCATTCACAGGCAAAACGAACATTGAAAATTTATTCACTAATTCATTTACATTTTTGATGAAATGCTGTAAGAGATGAGTTAAGCAAATCATTAAAGAGACCCTGGTTAAGAATGTTGTAAAGTTATTTAAGTCGAGGCTATGAAAACACGTATTAATAACAATTCTAATAATTCCTCATTAAGTTCACATTTTATTGTGTTGCTTTTGGTAATAGGCCCAATTAGTCGAAGGGTGCATTCAAAGGCAACTTGTGTTGTTGGCCTTGAAGCTGCAGGCTGCAATTATGTGAAGCCTCTGTGGCTGGGACTCATTAGTTGAAAGGATGCGGATGGCATTGGTATTTCAAATATGACGCTCACATGCGGAGGCGTGCAAATACAATTACAAAATCATACAATTATTGCAAGATAAACAGAGACTAATGCGAAAGCCACATTGGGGCTGCAGTGCGGCCAGGTAAATGTTGTTGCTGCTGCTGCAGCTGCAGCTGATGCTGCTGATGCTGATAGTGCTTATGTAAATATATGTCTATAAAGATGACTCTATGAAGATGTTGGCACGACGCGTCGACATTTGTTGCAACGGAAGTAAATGTTTGCATTGTTGAAATTTTAATTGCATTTGCATAAGACAATGCACACACCTCGATGTGGAAGTCGTCGTTAACGTTGACAGTTTGAGTGGACTCGGCTTGGCTCCTTTCCATGCAATCTAGCTGCCATTTTGGCTGCCAGGCAAAAACACTTGCAACGCATATGAGAATGCAATTATCAATTTCAAAATTAATTAAACTTAATTGAGTAGTGAAATTAATACACATTCTATGGCTGGCTCTGTTTACGAAATGAGGCACAGGACAGTGTTATGAAGCAGCATGTTTGTGTGTGCTTTTATGTGTGTGTGTGTGTGCCCCAAACAAAGTAGCCACATTTTAAGGCTAAGAGGCATCAAAGTTTGCATAAATGCTTAATGTAATATTTGTCACGCGTTCAAGCAAATGAGCAAAGAGAATGCACAGCTCAAGTTTAGATGGAAAGAGACGGAGACACTGTGACATTTAGAGCGAGAGGAAGAGATATTGCAACATTTGCTGCATTTCACTTTTGTGCGGGCTGCAACAACTTACTGACCCATAAATTTCACTGGCTGACAGCAGCCAAGAGCTGAAGCCAGTAAAATGTTTTACTTTGCAATAACAACGAACATTTGTAAACAAATTTTTATGGAAAATCTTGCATTGACTGGGCAACAGCAGACACTTGAAGTGCAATATGCGAGAGACTCGACTGTAGATTAACAACAACAACAACAACAACAACAGCAGCATCAACATCAACAGCAAAAGCATCAACAAACATGCCATGCAGCTAATTAGAGGCATCATAACGCCTCACTTGCTGCCCCCAAACCCCACATCCCACAACACACAACACTCTCGCAAAGCACAAACACAAGCCACATATAAACATTGGCAATTTTCTATTTGCCCAACTCATTTGGAACGAGATTGCAACAATCCGCTTGAAGTGCTCTAAAGTTGTAAAACTTCAAGTATGAGTACTCATAACTAATTGCACGACGAAAATACAACACAAAAAAAAAAAAGAAAATCATAAAGTCCTAACTTTCAAACTTTCGAACTTTGTACTTGTACCTAGATGCGCCCAACTGGTCCGGCATATTATATTCTATATATACACACATATAAACAGTAAAGTCTGCGCTGGAAATTCCAAAAATAAATTCACAGGATGCTGCATGCCCCAGCACATTTCAGCACATAATTACCTTCTGAATTTTTATAGATATTTACTTAACTAAGCAGATAGCTAATAAATTATATACTCAACATTAATAAAGAAAAAAAAATGTGTAGAATTTTATTCTTTTATTTATATATAAATATATACATATCTATATACTTTCACAAATTGTAAGCAAATGCAAACCAGACTCGTATTCACTTTGTAGATATATACATACAGATAAATCTTGTTAGGCATTAATAAAATTTATTTTACTATTTAAGCCATTTAAGCCATACAACAGAAGGTCTAAACTCTTTAAGAATTTTAATGGATGAAAAAACCAGTTAACTCTGCATTATTTAAAAAAAAGACAGACAGGGAATTCTAGATTATAGAACAACTAGGATAATAATTTTAATTGCAGCTAAAAAAAAGAAATAATTAAAGAATGCTAATAAAAAGTGCAACATTCTGTAAGCGAACATTTGTTGTGCTTCCTTTTGGCACAACATCGTGTCGGAGAACAGTTGCAGTTATTCACATTAATAGATTTCAAATGAAATGCGAACTCCGCCAACATTTTAACCATCGGACTGACAGCCAAAATGTGGAGCAGACATTGATTTATTACGCAATTATAAGCTGAAATTGTTATTCTTAGCACTGACGGCAACAATTCGGTAAATTCCTATTAACTGATGGGCTGTTGCTGTTTTTGTAGTTGTTGCTTTTAAGGTACGTGGTACGTAAATGGAGCCATCTAGCTGTTTGAATTACTGTTATGCAAATATTAAGTGGTGCAACAAGCTGCAGTTGCAAAAGTTGCAAATCACGTGTCCTGTGCTTTTCTTAGTTCATGTCCCTATTTGATTTCAATTTGAGTTACATTTCGCTCCTGTTCTGTCATTGGAATTTAAGTCACGTCTGCAACATCCATCAGCAGCAGCAGCAGCAGCAACAACAACAAACTCTAACAACAACAAGAAGTACAACAAAAACAGCAGAAGGCAGCTGAGGTCTTTAGCCGCCAGTCAAAATATTTTTATGGCTTTTTGCTCCGTCTGAGCTGTGCCTCACTTGTTGCTGCTGCTGCATTTGCTGGCAGCAGTGCTTTAAAGACAAATTTTACTGCTGCTGCTGCTGCCGCTGCTGCATATGACGTACCTCGCTGGGGCACCCCACTCCGCGCTGTCCGCTAATGTCCATTGTCCCTCGTTTGCCTTGCAAAAATTTTGGATATTTTTGTCCGTCATGCGACCTTTTTTTGTATTTTTGGATTTTTCGTTTTATTTTTTTTTTTTTGTGTGTGCGATTTTTTCTTGTTGCGGCTTGTTCAGCCTCTGCAATTTTGCGACGGCATATTTTGTGTGGTTTGTTTTGGGGCATCCTTTTTATCTTCCGCGTTGCAGCGTGCGTCGACCTCTTCCAACTGCTCGGCCTTTAGCAGACTATCGATTTAATTATGTGTATTGCATGTGTGTGTATGTATGTGTATGTGCACATGTGTGTTCTGCTTTTAGGCTAAAAATTAACATATTTGCGACTAGGGAGCCCTCATTTGATTTAACGCTGGGCAACAGAATAATTAAACACGACGAGGCAAAATCGGCAGCCTTTGTTAATTAAGCATAATGCATAAAGTCATGGGAACAAGATCTGCAGATCTTCGCCAGCTCATCATCATTAAGGGCCGCTGCCACTGGGGGGCCAGTTACGCACATGTTGCAAATGCAGCATGCAGCGTGCAGCATGACCGCCATGAACTTGGATTGTAATTGAGCCATGAAAGGATCGCAATATCACCAGCAACAATAAGGCAAGTTGTTTGTCTTTGCTCGAGATGCGTTCAGTTTGTTGTTAATTTGCCGCATCATTCGATATTCCCATGAATTCCATTTTGCACAAGCACCAAAATCCGAAGTATTTTCGCATCAAGAGCAACGGTAATGGAACCTCTTACAGAACTTACCACATTTGTTAAAGTGATTTATTTATATTAATTAAGGCTCAAATTTGCAATAGAAGTGTTTGGTTTTCCCCTTGGTGCCATCACGTCCAAGTTGTGTGCATGATTCGGCCGGTTTACTGGTAAGAATAAGACTACTTTCAATATGGTGTGGGTGAGTGTGTGTATCATTTCCAAAGCATTGATTTGTGGAATTTATTGTTTATACTTAGTTAAACACACACACTTAATAAACAATTTGGCCATGTTGCTGCTGTTGTTGGTGTTTCAATTATGGTTGCATGAAATTTAGTGGTTTTCAGCGGAAAATTATAGTTAAAACACAGCAAACAATTGCAGCACGCACGTAATATGAAGCTGGAGATAGATACACATAATGGGTAAGCATTTATTTTTGGATTTAAGCATCAACTTGATCTACATTTCTATTAAACTCTGACTATAAACAAATCGTACACATATATCTTAATGTTCATAATTTATATGGTAAAAGCTGCTCACCGCTTTTCAGCACTGATCTTCTTATTGTCAGCAGTAACTGAGTCAAGTTCAAAGACGTCGCGAGTCGCAATGTTCACAAACAGTAAAATGCCTTAAAATGTTTGGACTGGTCCATTAAACTACGGACTGGCTATTGACTCGGGCTGTGATAAATTACACATTACGGCATGCTCGACAATTGAATCACTTACAGTCAAATATTTCAAGTGTATAAATTGAAACAAAAAAAAATTCCGATAAAATTATCCGAACGGAAATAGTTTTTCATATGTACATAGATTTTCGAGAATTCTTGTTCTGATAAGAAAAACAGTTTTTCTCAGATATTTAAATATGCAAAAATAGAATTTGCGGAAATCGGATACAAAGATTAGCGGTATAGAATGCATTTTGTACTTAAAATAGAGTTTTTCGCGAACTTTGATTTAATCTATAGCTGAACACGTGTCATTGTCGCCTCCGCTAAAGGGGTCATGTGTTGGCCACATTCTAACGCAATTTCGTAGAACAATGTCGCCCAAAAAAACCAAAGCGACAACAACAACAACAACAAATAACGGCTCCGCCACTGATGTCAGCAGCCGTTGACAACACACCGAATTTTCGCTTTCAAGTGGCAAACACAGCGTTTTTTCGCGAAAAGCTTTAAAATACTTGATGAATGGATGCGCTAACTGCCCGTTGGCCAAAACCAGCCAGAGTCTGGCACGGAGTAACAAGTTTGTGGGCATCTATGTGCCGGTCACCGCGTCGGCAACTTTATGACTTTGGCCAAAAATAAAACGCACGCAGTGCTGCGGTCAACTGCCAAATGCCAGCGCTTCAGATCATACAAAAGATAAATGTCCAGAGTTGTGTGCGTGAGAGCAACTGCTTCAGCTTCATGAAGATCTATCAAAAGCAGCAGAGCCACAGAGTCACCATCAACTATAAACTGACTGACCCCGCCGTTGATGGTTGATGGTTGCTGGTTAACTTCATGTCAAAGTTTTTCTCCTGCTCATATTATCTGTGGTACGTCTTTCGGAAAGCACATCAAAGCGCACGCACTTCACCTACATACATCCATGCCGGGCACACACAATTTAGACTTAACTATTGGGCATAAATATTTACATTTCAATACGAAATTTTGATTTGATTTCTGTGTTCGCACACAAATTTAAAAAAACCAACAAAGACTTTGGCAAAAAACAAAACGGCTGTCATCTCAGGTAAACAGCGAAAAGCTTCGAATTTAGCTTGGCTATTAGACTATGGGAATTATGGAACATTACTTAACAGGAAATATCGATAATCGCAAAGTATTGATAAAACGATTGATGTGCATCTTTCTTATAGTTCTAAAGATTCCATATTTAAAAGTCTTAAAATTTCTAAAATCGGACGATTTTACATATATTTATCTGCATATAATATGGGCTATGAATCAGCGTATTTTTTTAACATTTAATTTTAGCAGAACATATTTAGCATTTTTAATGCTCACATAAATATTTAGATAGCAAAATTTTCCTCAAACAAATGAACATATTTAAAAATGGGGTTAATTAATCAAAATTTATCAAGTAGATTCTTTAAATTGATTGGATTCGATTTACATACAAAATGATTATTTGCCACAGCCTGACGCAGTAATCAATGCAAAGGATACTTTGAATGCTGTGTACAAAATGTTGCAATAACATTAAAAAAAACTTCAATTAAGCGGGCAATGTAATTTGAAAGTGTGCAAATATAATGTTGGCCAGGATAATGGCAGTCGCGCACTGCCAACAGTCAACAACGAAGCGCCTGTTGCACAGGACATGTCCTCTAGCACACACACACAAACACACACCCACACATATATATATATATATATATATATATATATGTGGGAATAGGACAATCAGTGGCAAACAGTCAGCCAGCCAGCCAGACAGTCAAGAGCCAAGACAAGTGTTTGCGCATGTAGTTCAAATGAAATTAAAATACGCATTTACACTGTAATTTGAATTGAATTTCACGCCAAACACGAGCTGCTGCTGCGGATGGCAATTGTATCCGTGGGATACATATTTGTCAGATGCTTACCGCAACCGCCTCGATAAATCCATTTCGCTGCTTCGATGAATCAAAAGCGTTGCTCGCGCTGCTCTTCACAAAATTCCTTGCACAAATATTTATAAGTTTGCTTTTAATGTTTCAGCACTTGAAATGTTTCTCACTTGAGTTTTAATTATTTTCGCACAATTGACACTTGAACACTTGTTTGCACTTTGCGCTTGCGCATTGCCAAAAAGGATAATAACGGCGTCGTTTCTTTCTGTCTCCTTTGAGTCCTTTCACGATCACGATCGCAGCGCATCCGCAGAGGAAGAGCGCACGCCAACAACTGAACGAGACACTATCGCTCTAATTCCGTTGCAGCAACACAAGCACCACAAGGCGTCGGTCGACTCGCACTGCTTGTGCGTCGCTGTCGACGCAGACGTCGACGTCAAAGCAGCTCAGCAGCGATAGCGCCATGATCAGCAGCGGGCTTGTGCTTCCGTTGCTTTGTTTTTTGCCCGAAACTGGATAAGAGACTTGGGTTTTATCCGATCGTCGTTATAGTATATAGTATATATATAGTATTTTAATAATTCCAACTCTTTATATTTATTCTACACAAATATAAACGCATGCGTTGACTTGTGAAATGCGATTGATCCTTACTTGAGAACCGGCTTCCAACAGCCCCCACAAGAGACTAACTCCAATGCTAGTTTGTATTTTGTCTGCATTCGCACGCGCATTTCGCATTTCGCATTTTGCATTGGCTCTCAACTTTCAACTGGTTCTCTCTCCATTTCTTGGCAACTCAGCAACTGATCTTCATGCTTTGCACGTGTGTGAGACCGCATTTATGTATGGTGTGTGTGTGTGTGTGTAAATACTGGTGTTAAAAGTAACCGCCTGGCGGTGATTTACTGTCTCCGTTGTTGTCTCACATGTTCAAATTGAAATTGAAGTTGCAGTCAAGATCATTTCACGCCCCTAATGAGGGAAGCGAGGCAAGAAGATGCTTCGCTGATGAACACATGTCGGCAGCATTTAGGATGTGTGGGTCCTTTCCACACAGCCGATCCTTGTCATAACATAAATGTGCAATATGCTGGGAAGCCATTTCGGTTTTAATTACTGAAAACACATGTGCATGTGTTTATACTTTGATTTGCTTCTTTTTTTTTAAACCCAGACAAATATAGACATCCATATTCAAATGATCCACTGTGGGATCGTTGCAGTCTGACAAATTCATTCAACAAATTCATAACCATCGGCATTGCCCCGCCATATCAAATTTCCATGCTATTGTTTTATTACTCAGTTGCCTAGTGTTAATTGTAAGTATTCATTCATGAGTCCTCATTTGGGAACATTTCGGTTATTTTGTATGCGGATTATTTCCGCATTCCAATTTTCTCAGATTAACTCATTATCAACGGTCCAGACCGTCGTACGTTTCCGGTTCTTGACAAATACATGCAATTCGGGAACACAATATCACTGGAAATACTTATAATACCAACTAAATAATTCTGCACACTGCCCTAATAATAATAATAATAATAAAAACAATTTGTATAACTTCTAATTTAAATGTAAGCCTTTAAAAATCAGTATGATGGGTAATAACAATCCAATAAAAGTTATGTTTTTGACACAGAAAATGTAAAACAATTAAATTTTATTGTTTCATAGAAACCACATAGCCCACAGCACCTAAATATTAATTTTTATTTTTGGGCTCCTTTCTACAGCTGAGCAATAGTTAAAAAAAACAAATAAGAATGCTGTAGACGAGTGGACGTAAGTAAGATTCTCAAGATTCTCCTTTTGGCTGTTACATACTTTTTTACAAAATCATATAACTCTTCTCAAGTTTAATATATATGAATATTTTAAGCATACGCTTCAAAATAACCATAGCTGTAATTTTGTCCTAGTGTAATTATTTTGTTGATATCCAATGGCTAAATATAGGCCACGCGTATCAGCAAACAGTAGGGGAAAGTTAGCAACTGGCAAATATGTATGTGGCAGAGAGCAGCGCCAAGAAAAATTCGCAATATTCAAGGCAAACATTTAAATGCGATTAAATAAACAAGTGTGAGTGTAATATATAAAATGCGATGTGTTTTATATAAAATTAATGAATAGCTAAGCGCGCTAATTGGCCACCCTCAACGGAAATCGTTTATCAGAAAAAAGCGAGAAGAATACGACTTGGTCTGGTGTGGGTTAACTCCAATTAGCATTGCTTTGACCCATTTGGACAGTTTCCGTCATGGTATGCGCGTGGACAGCCAGGGGCGCACACAGCAACAGAATCACTGGCAGCCGCAGTCGCAGTCGGAGTCACCGTGACTGTTGTCAGTGGCTTATCGGCGACAATTCCGCTGCGTCAGCGTCGTTATCCTAAGCGCTGAGCATGTGGGTAAAGGGTGGCACTAGCAGCGACCCAGCGGCAGTAAGATCAACAGGAAGTTGGATAGTTGACTTTTTTTATATACACAATATATAATACAAAAACTATAGACATATATATATTTACATATATGTATGTATGTAATGACGATAACAATGCAGCAGCAACAATAGAAAAACAGCTCCTATGTGGCAAATTCATTAAAAACCAGGATCCCAATCCGTTTGCTGCGCCTCCATGTGCGTTGTATAACATTGCAGCGTGTCGCCTGCCTCTGGCAACACTTTGTTGTCCTTAAAGCGCAATCCGCACTCCACATCTTTTTTAATCGAGTCCACTTCATTTTTCAAATGACGCATGGACTCCAAGACACCGTCGTAAATTATCTCGTCGTCTCTCAGCAGACGAAATCTTTGGCTCTTCTTGAGCACACCTTTAGTGCAGCGGCAACCAGCAACGGGAATCTCTTTGCGCCCCTCATTGATGAGGAAGTGCTGCAGCACATTGGCTTCGCCCAGCTGTTCCTCCACCTCCACGGACGGCAGTTTGCTGCTCAGCTGCTCCTTGAGATCATCAATTAGGCGATAAATGACATTGCAGCTCTTCACATTCACCTCCTTGGCCAGCTTGGACGGGGCTGTCTCCACGGCAAAAGCATAGATTATGGCATCGAAGGCTTTCGCCAGTTCCAGATCACCATCCGTCACATTGCCCACGCCATAGTGCACAATGTCCAATCGACAACGATCGTTGCTGTTGTAGGTCTCCAGCACATCCAGAATGGCCTCCACAGATCCATGCACATCACCCTTGATGATAACGCTTACGCGCGGACTGCCGTCATTCTCATCGACCAGCTTAACCCGCTGACCCCGTCGCATTCTGAAGCGTCCGGCCAGGCGTCGAGCCTCACGCTCTGCTCGGTACTTTTCCTGATGCTCCTCTTCTTTCTTGCGAATCTCATCGCTGCTCGATTCAACTTTCTCCTGCTGTGCCTGGTGTTCGCGATATTTAAGAACAGCATGTGCCTTTCTCTATAAAATTAATTTATATTAGAATGTGGTAAATTTGGAATAACACAATGCTCGCTCGCAAATTAGTTCGAATTCCTCCAATGCATTTTTTACCTATAATGCCTATAAATACAAAACGCAATATTAGCTCCAGAAAAATAACTTCTTCTGTAGCCATCTGATATAGTACTACAATTCTGCAAACTGTGGCCCATATTTTTTACTGTCTGCGGCAAAAAACGCATCAAGATATTTTTAAATCTGAAACTAGCTTGTATACAGACATGGCTATATACTTTATGACTTAAATATTTACTGTCTGCAGCAAAGTGTAAACGGATAAAAGGGAACATTTCTTTTAGATGTTTTTAAATCTGAAATTAGCTGACTTACAAACAAGGCTATGTTCTTTATGGATCACACATTTAAATGTTTGCTCGAATAAACAAGACGAATCTGATTTGGTATTGGCAACTTGAATGGCAGAAAGTTGTAATTTCCGAGTGAACATTGTGCTAATAAAGTTCCTTGGCATACCTCCGTCTCCACTTCCAGTATCAACTCACCAGCTAGCGGGAGTTCTCGCCAGCCCAATATTTCAACGGGCGTGCCCGGCGCTGCCTCTGTCAGTGGCTGGCCATTGTGATCAAATAGACCACGCACCTTAGCATGGGCCAATCCGCTCAGCAGGACCGAGCCCTTGCGCAGTGTGCCGCGCGTGACAATGGCTGTCGATAGCTTGCCGCGACGTGGATCAGTCTTGGACTCCACAACAATGCCCTCAACCAAGCCAGTAGTGTCTGCCTTTATGCTCATCAGCGTGGCTTGTGTACTCACAGCCTCCGCCAGCAGTTGCAAGTTGGTGCCCTTCAGTGCCGAAATCGGTATGACTTGGACATCGCCACCGTGCTCTTCCAGTGTCAGGCCCATTTGAGCCAGTTCCCGTTTGCTCTTCTCCTGCAACAACAGATGAATTAGTGGGCTTCCGGTATTTTAATAAAAAAAAAGCCCTACAATATTGGCTTCCGGTTTGTCTATCTTGTTCAATGCCACGATTATGGGGACCTGTGCTCCTTTTGCCAACTCAATGACCTCTCGGGTTTGTGCCATAACGCCATCCTCGGCCGCAACGACAAGCACAATTATATCTGTGGCGACAGCTCCACGCGCTCGCATTGCACTGAATGCCGCATGGCCAGGGGTATCCAGGAACGTGACCCTTTCGCCATTCTCCAGAGTGACCGTAAAGGCACCAATATGCTGGGTAATGCCACCAGCTTCGCCAGCGGCCACATCAGCGCCGCGAAGCGAATCCAACAACGTCGTCTTACCATGATCCACATGACCCATCACCGTCACCACCGGCGGCCGCTGTTTGAGCTGCTCCGGCGATGCCGGTGGCCTGGGTAACACATCACGCTCCTTGTGCTCATCCTCAACGCTCGCTTCTGGTGCGGCCACAACTCGCGTTTTAGCACCCAACTTCTTTGCGATTTCCTGAATGATTTTCAGATCATCCAGTTTTGCGGCAGCCTCTATGTTGTCAGCGCCCGGCACATACAGCATCGCCTCCTGCACATCGTCTGTGGAGTGGAGAGCACATCAGCTAATAAATTTTTTAAGAACTTTTACTCATTTTGCCACTTACCCAATGGCCGCTGCAGGATCTTTGCCAGCTGAGACACGCTCATATACCGCCAGATCTCGATGGCGCCGTGGCTTGCTACCAAATTGTTTGCCTGTAACTTCTTTGGAGAGTACTCTATAATTCGAGGGGATTTCTATATAATTAATGAGTGTGTTCCTTGCTAAATAACAAAACTACAAGGTTACAAAAGTATAATTCGCATTTAAATTTCTCAAAAAAAACTTTGAGCGTGGAGCATGTGACGTCATCTTTGGGTTTTTTTTTAGTTTCTTGGAAATCCGCTATCAGCAACACATTTAGTACTTATTACATTTTATATATATTCTTTACTTTGCATGATTTTTTGTACAAATTTTTCATTTACAGCTCTAACATAAGATTGACATTTGTGACGTCACATGCGCTGAATGTTCTTTTGTGCCATCTCTTTTAGTTGAACTTTTTATGATTGGTCTCACCTTCTCCTCAGCTGTCTTGCGGCGTTTAAGTCTCGTTATGCCGGTGTGAAGTTGGCGCTGACGCAGCGTAGTGCCCATTTGGAAAATCCCTCTTAATTGCAACATTTTAAGCTCACGAGTTTGCTTTGTTATTTATTTAATATATACGTACATTGGTTTCTTTTAAGATATCGGAGTTATTGTGTAATTAATTTCACTGTTTACCTCATGCTGACACTTTAAGTGTGACCGGGAGCGGCAAACATACAAATAATAGAAAATAATAAGTTGGCAGTTCTTTGACGACAAACGCAGCCCTGTAATTCAGTTGCCGCCCAATTATATGCTTAGATCAATTAAAAATATTTATCAACCGAAGTAATATTTCGTTTGTTTCTATTGATAACAATTATTTTTCGATTCAATTTGGAACGATATATTTTTCAAATCAGCTGATGCGTTATTAAATTATTTCAATATTCAATTGGTAATTCATTTGTTATTCGGCTTAGCGTAGATAGCAACCGATTACAGCTTAGTAAAGTCATTCCTAAGCTTAAGTATTTAGTACAAGGTTCCGGTCTTGGCTATATTTGGTGTTTGTCTTGGAAAGCACATTATCCAAGTTTCAATACATAAAATTAGTAGTTTTATTTATGTTTCGATTTTGATTTGGAGAATAATCAATAATTTATGTAAAAATGTAAGTAAATTCCGAAACACATAATAAATATTCCCACCACATATTTTCACATATATTTTTATTGCTGTATGTGTCATATACAAATTTTAATTACATTCCGGGATATCATATCATATTATCACAAAACTATATATATATTTGGTTGCCACTCTTAGCAGCTGCGTGCAGGCGTCAATCAGTGTCAATATGTTTATGTGTTTCTCCTGACTGACACTGAATGCCACTTAATTCGGTTTTGAAGCGAGTTGCATGTCAAAATGATTGCTCTTCTACAAACAGCGCATCTGTGTTTGAATTATGATGGAGCGCGCAAATATTCCAGATGCAAATATTTGCGCAAAACTACCCACACACACACACACTCACACACACACACGCACGCCAAGTTGAAGTGCAACACATAGCGCCAGCAATGTTACCGGCCATGCACAGCGCACTCCCAAGCCCCGACCCGTCCCCCAACAGCCACGCCCACTCTCAGACCGACTCTCACTGCCCCCACCATGACGCGGAGAGGGGATGGGGGAGGGACTAATGGCAGTGAGCTGTAGAGCCAAGCACTTTTGAAAATATGTAACCGGCACTGACTGACTTTCTACTCGTATCTGGCTGAGGACTCGCAGCAGGAGTAGGAGTAGGAGCTGAAGAAGCAGGAGCATGAGCAGGAGCAGGAGCAGCTGACTGAAGCTCGTTTGGCCGGAGCCAACATTTGGAACTGGTGCTGCTGTTGCTGCAGACATCCGTTCACCGGAAATATGCTTGCAAACGTTGCACGTACGGCAATAAACAGGGTGTCCTGCTCGACACGAGATTTAAGGGGGTGGTGGGAGGTGAATGGGAACAGGTTGCTTATAAGGGAGCCTTCCCCCATTTGCCCGCCTGTGCGTTTGTTTGCTTAGCAGCGCAAAAGACGAAAATGACGTCGACGGCGATGGCGACGGCGACTTCGACGTCGACTGAGGGAACTCAAACAAAATTTAACTGTTGGAGAAGATGCTGCTGCTGCTTTTGCTGCTGCAACTGCAACGGCAGCAACGCGCACAGAAAAAGTTTACAATTTATCTAGTAAAATGTAATTAGGATCCTGGTGCAGACTACCCACACTCCATCCTCCAACCACCGCTTCCTTTCCCTACCAACCCCCTTTCTAACTAGCGCACAGAAAGTGCTGTGGAAAAAGAGGCAGGGGCCTTTCTTTACTTTAAGTAGCAGCTGGTTTGCTTTAAGTTAGTCCAATAAGGGGATGGCACAATCACATTACCAGCCCTACAGACGCGAATCCTTTTTCAGTTTGCAACATTGGAACAAAATAGTATTCATTCCATTTGGGTATTTATTTATAAATGACCAGTAAAATATTTAAATTGAATTTTAAAATAAAATTAGTTGAACTATACATTAATTAATTATATTTTTAAATCTTGATTTTTATTTTAGATAATTAATTTTATGTAATTAACTAACACAATTAATAGAAAGATTTTGAAATGCATATTGCATACTTTTTGGCTCTCAAATTTTTGTGTTTATAATAATGTAATAATTTGCATACTTTTAGGCAGGAGATAAACTGCATTTGCTGATTTAATCACGAACACATTTGATAAAATAAACTGAATTAGGCGGCTTCTAAATTTTGTAATAACTTTCCCTCCAGCTCTGTAAATCGGGCTCATTCTAATATTATTTTTCGATGGGCTACGTTCAATGATTGAGCAAAATTTAAATTTTTTCAGTTTATTTTACTTTTTATTTATAAATATTTAATGAATAGATTTATTTGTTACCTAAAAACTGCTCTTCCTTACAATTTTAAATAAACCGATAAATTCATTAAATTGGGCAAAACCCTTTTTAAGTTTCAATATTTCTCAAAACATGCACATCAAATCGAATTCATAATTACTAATTAAATCATTTTGCATTTAGCCTATTTATAGCTGAAGAAATTGATTTTTGTTTGGGGAAAATGGCGTATGCGAGGGCTGCTCAACTAGTTTGGCAGACCACAGAACTTAATCGACAGATGTACGTCGAGACGTTTCAAACAGCCAGCGTCGAAGACATGCGCAAGAGCGACTTTTGATGCGCCTCACATACATACGTACATACTTGCACGTATACACTCGCACACTCACACACAAAGAGAGATAGATGCGGGCACAGACACCGCAGTCGCTCGCTCTCACACACACACACAGAGTCACAGGCCGAGACCGAGACCGAGGCAGAGGCAGAGGCAGTAGCAGAGACACAGTCAGAGACACGCACGCACACAACGATACAAGCGAACGAACGCAAATTGTGAAGCCGACGAGGCGGAGCTAAGTAAACAAACATGGCCGAAAATGTTTGTGGCTCATAATCTGATACAAATGCAAATGCGTATACACACACACTGTGAACCGAGAGGCGGCTGCAAACCCAGGCACTTTCTCAATTGGCTGCCTTGCTAATTTTTGGGCAGCTGCATTCAACTTAAACTGTGTGAGCAATTCGCAAGGTGCTAATCACGATGGCCACGTAATCAATTTGGCTGATTTATCTACTTAGTTACCTGCCCAGCTATGCATACGATTTGTGATTAGCAATAGTCTCATGAATTTTATTGCTGATATGCCACATTACTCTCCAATGCATACTGCTGACTTATGAAATGCGTATTTATTCGATGAAAATTCTTGCATGCGAATTTTATTTGAATATTCAATATACATTTGTATTTGGATTAATATATGTAAACAGTCTAAAATGTCATAGGTTGCTAAAAAATAAATTCGAATATTCTCTTTGTTATCATTTATTGATATTCAATTTGAAGTACAACTCTTCCAATAAAATATTGGAAATTGAATTTGTATAGCTGTTTTGACTGCAGAAAAAATACTCAATTAAAAATTTTTCATCGAAATTTTATAACTTGCAAACAGTCTGTGCACTTATTTATTTTCGATTTCAACTTATTAAACACGTTTCAATCTAAAGAAAAATTCGAAGTCTGCAATTAAATCGGAGAATATTTTATTATTAAATTGGCATTGAAAAGTAAAACAATTTTTAAGTGAATGAAATGTATTTTGAAATAATCTGTTTATTTTGTTCATTACAAAAAAAATGTATAATAGTAGGGCAAATAGATAGAAAATAAAAGTAGACGTAAACTCAGTTTATAATAAAGAGTTATAAATAACAGGACAAATAAATCACTTAAAAAGTTCAAGAAACGAAGTGAAGTAATAGGAGAGATTCAAGTGTTGCAGTTATCATTCTCATGTGCCAATTTACCCTTCAACTAAAACGAGTAACTTGTGGAGCACTTTTTAATTGGGGGACACTTACAGTTAATTAGACGACAACTTTCGGCTCCAATGATGCCAGATGATGACCCTGTCACATACTTGTCCGAATACCCGAATACGACGAGTACTCGAGAAATAAAAGTTTAGAATGTCGCCGCACTTCAAAGCTGCTTTCGGGGTGCCACTTGATGAGGAAATTGTCTCCCAGACTTGGCACTTGAGCGCACCTACCACAGCGCCGGGCATTTATAGGTATTTTTTTTTTCTTATTTTCTTTTTATTTTGTCATTGTATTTGTAACGATGGCCGGGAAGGGTCGGGCCGGGCTTCGAAAATAAGCAAAATATTGACAAAGCGGCAAGTCTAAGGTAAAAGGTACCGACGATATATACATATAAATCTATATATATGTAGATATATGCATAAGCGATATGACGTTGCCGATCCGTTGATCACCACCATCAGCAGGTAAAAGTAAATCACTGACCATCCGATCCGAACCCATTGGAAACTATCCGAGCCGATCCAAGCCGAGTCGGACTAGGCGATCCGTTGAAGTTGTGCTGTTTACACACACACACACACAAAAACTCACTGAGACCAACATCCGTTCAATACCATCTTGGCCGCCTTCGAATGTCGCATTCAAATGTTGTTTTTAGCCATCGAAGTGGTAAATTTCACCTGTGTACGCGGACCGACGACGACGGTGAACGCTGTACAAGAGACAGCCACTTACAACAAATGCATTTGGGCGGCGGTCCCGCTCTTTGATAGTGGACCACACACACACACACACACACACACACACATGCACTCTTGACACTTGAGTTGATTGATTCGTAGATGCAGAGACCGCGAGATGCAAAAAAAAAAAGTAAAAAAAAATCGAGAATAAAATAAGAATCAACGCTGGTGGTCGTTGGACGTCATCATCTTCAGTGGTGGCCGTTAATTTGCTGCAGGAAGTTTCCATTTAGCACTTGGGCAAACAGTTTTTTGCAGTTGTCACCAGCAGAGTTCCAACATCTCTAGTGGGCACTACATCAAGCCCAAGCGAGGAGGCGACGAGGGGGAGACGGGGCAACGTTTGCCATAAATACAAAATATCAAAAAAAAAAATATATATATATATATATAAAAACCAACAATATTGTTGCGGTTAGGGGGTGGCTTCATTGTTGCGGTTCTAGCTGCTTGAAGTGCCATTCAGCTAAATTGTTTGTATGTCAATCAAAGATGAAAACGCGCAACGGAAAATGCGAAAATTAAACATGGTACGGAATGGGGCAATGACCGGGGTTGGGGGCACTCCTCTGGCCATGCCACTTTGCGCCCATTGAGGTGACGCGTGTGGTTCACAAAGGCGGGCAACAACCATAAAAATAACAATAACAATAACAACAACAACAACAACAACAGCCACTACAACAAATTGCTTTGCGACATGAATATGTCAAAGTGCGCGACTTGAGTTGGACTCGACGAGGGCGGGTAATAAACATAACGCACACTAAACACAAATAACAATAACAGCAACAACAAAAAGAGAAACAACAACAACAACAACAAGAACAACAGTGCCACTTAATCAAGCAGAGACTCTTTGAAAGCGCTTCATCAATGGGGTGTTTTCAATTTTACACGCAGAAAAATTGTAACATTTCGAAATATGAACTTATTTTAAAAAAAGCTTTATTTTTTTATTTTGAATTACAGTAATTTCATTAACAAACTTTTTAAATTAAATCATATTCTATTTTAACAAAATTAATTTTAAATAATTCCGTGTAGTAAGTATTTTTTCCAATTAACAGCAATTCAAATTCTTACAATTAATTTTGACCATTTTAAATTGAAATACCCCCAAATATATTATTTATTTATTATTTTCATTCATTTTAACTTTAATTTTTGCCATTTATTTTATATAGTTCACATTAAAAGAAATGGACAAAAACACATGTGTAAATTTGGAGTACAAAAACCGTAACTGAGTTAACCAAAAAAAGGAATTATTTTATTTATTTAAAGGTTGCAGTCTATTTGGGGATTATTTGGTTGCTGTTGCCAAAAGTCAATGCCATAATTTATGCAACTCTCACTTTATTGGCCAAGTCGTTGTGATTGTCTCTCGCCTGCTGTTGCTCCTCTTCTCTCTTTTGTAGCCCTTAGTCTGCCTCTTTGTTGTCGCTTAAATTTACATTGAAATGCGAGACTCGAAGTAATTCGAAAGTTTGATTTTAATTTGTTTTCATTTCGCATTAGGTTAGCTGCCAAGCAGATCCAAGCATCGTTGCCAGTGTCCCAGCCTCGCACCAGTCTCGAGCGTCCGTGCCCGACCCGTCCCGTCCCGACCCCCGCTTCTCCTGTGTCTCTCTGTCTATTTGCACGCCCAGTTTACATCACAATCTCCGACGAGGAGTTCCAGAGCTGCTCCATTTGCGCGGCTGAGCATCTAGGGTTTTCTCTTCTCTCTGTCTCACTCTCTCTCTCGTTTTGTCTCTGTCTGTTTCTCTTGGTAGCTGGGTGTTGGTAAACTTTTGCCTGATTTTGTGTGCTTTTAACAGTTTTAATCAAATAATTGCACATGTGCTAAATGTAAACATATTTGTTCGATTCCACTAACCAGACACGCCCCAAAACAGCAACAACAGCTTTGACCTCGGTGCCGCCTCAACCACTGCAAATTGTGCAAAAATTGTTGAGCAACAACAACAACAACAGCAACAACAGCAACAACTGCAGCCAAAGTGCCAGTTCCAAGTCGTAGCTTCAGCTGGCAGGAATATTTTCAAATGCAAACGAAACAGGAGAAAGTTCAAGCATACAAACAAATGAGCGTGCTAACAGCACAAAAGACATTGCCAATGAAGGCCAGCCACGTCTGCAGCCTGTCCAACCAAAACAATCAGCCTCAGCAACCCACTCAGACTCCCTCAATCCTGGCCAGCCGTAGAAGCGTGCGCTTGTCTGGTTCGTTGTTGTTTTTATGCAACAACATTTTTAATTTCACATTAGGTTTTTTTTTCATCTTGTAAGCAATTGTTGTTACTAAATCCAGCAGCAGCTCCTGCTGCTCAAGGACATGGACACGCTCTGCGGATAATATGTTGCAGGCGTCTCATAAAAAAAAAATAGTCCTGCTCGTGCTTCTGTTTACACGATTCACGTGGCTGAGCGCTCGGCCGGGGATTAAATGCAACTTGAAAATATTAAAACATTTTGCGACAAGTTGGCAAATGAAAGCGCGCCCAATCATGTCAACAGCAAAGTGCCGACAACGATGCCAACAACAACAACAACATCAGTTGCCATGGGGTATGGTGGCAGAATATGAAGAGAGGGGGTGGGGAGGCATTGTCGGATTGAGGCACTGGCACGACACCAACAACAGGAAGGAATGATTTCTTGTGCCAATATTTTTCCAGAGCACACAATTTCGATTTGTCGAGTGCAACTTTGGCGCTCATCGTACTCATCATGGCTGCCGCTTTTGGCTCCAGCTCCTGCCTCGTCCTTGACACCCAACAGCAGTCGCAGTTGGCAGTCGCAGTTGGCAGTCGCAGTTGACAGTCGACAGTCGCAGTCGATGTCTCCTACACGAATGTCAACGTCGCTGCTGCCTGGGCCAATGTTAAAAAATACGTTGGATAAAAACATACACACAAACACACACGCACACACACACACATGCACACACCCAGATAGACAAAGTATACAAACAGAGAAGGAGCGATAGACTGAGCCAGAGATACTGAGATGGTGTGTGAGAGAAAGAGATGGAGAGCACACAGCGCCAGGACACGACTCTCCGAGTGGGCTGTGGACTGTGCTGTGCAGCCTCTGCTACTCGCTTGCAAATCAAGTGAAATGTTTGCAAATAGAATTTGTCTGTGCTTGCTCGAGTGTTTGACTGAAATCTATATACATACATGCGAGTACATACGAGAGTACATTCAGCGAGCGTCAGCGATGTCTGCGTGTGTGTGTGCACGTGTGTATGTGTGTACATTATGATCAGTACAAATGTGAACATAACTGCACAAATATGTACACAGCAAGTCGCTCGCTCTGCGCCCACCCTTTTAGGAATAGAGGCAAAGGTTGAGGCTGAGGATGCTGAGAGGCAGCTTGGCGAATCATCGAGTCATCAGCTTTTTGCATACCCTAAACCATAGAATCAATTGGGGTATATAATGCATTATTTTCGGCAGTAGTTCATTTGGGATATCGCAATTACGATTTGGCCTAGTAAGTAATCGATTTCGAATTTTAAATATGAACTGTCAAAATACACATTTTAATTTGCGTTTAATTGGTGCAGGGTATCTAGTTAGTCGACTATTGCGCGCAATTCTTTCGTGTGCTATTTGTGCATATTTGACTCCACAGTCAATCTCAGAGCCTCTCTCTGTCTCTCTCTCTCTCTCTCTCTTCCTCTCTTTCTCGCCTTTCGGCCCTGGTGCTGTTTGTGCCCATGTTTGTTTTTGTCGGCGTAAGGATTAATTAGCGTGCAAGTGTCGTAAAAAAACGCTGAAAATAATAAAATCATGCATTCAATTGCATCATTTGCCAAATGAAACTCAATTATCAGCTACATTTTTTGAGAAGGTTCTTTGGCCTCCTTTGAATACGATGCCACAGAGTGGAGATTATGTGCTTGCAAATTAGTCAACGCCAACTGGTTAAGCCAGATAACAATGGCCAACTTAATTATCTCTAGTGGGTCTCGAGATAACTAAATACCTAATTGCTTGCTCATATCTGAGGTATATATAAAAATAGCAATTTTAATCAACTGTTTACAGTTTACGACTGGATGTTAATTGGATTAGATGAATATTCCAGGTATTTACTGTACCTATCTCTTAATTTAAGCCTAACTGTTTTTTTTTTTATTAAATTATAACCATGTAAGATTTGTAATTATAAGCGGATTATTAAATATTTGTATATATTTGTAATGACACTTTATTTAGATATTTTATGTGAAGACATTTTTGTGAAGCTACTTTTTTTCCTTTGAAACGAATATTCAAATCCAAATTACAAAATAGAAGAAAAATCATAATTCTTTATTTAAGTGTTTGATAAAACATTATAACTATTGATCTATAAACATTAAGTTTTTACTGTTCCATATAAGTTGTTGAGCATTGTCTGGTTATATTAAATTTTTGTGAGTTAAAGCAGGATTTTGTGAGAGGCAGAAAGTCTCATATTGTTACTGCCGGGTTAGCAATCCATTTAAAGTTCACGTGCCCCATTTTGTGTAGCCAGATTTGCCCCCATATATGTGCATGCCATGCGAAACATTATCACAGCAAATTATAATTTTTTGTCGTCGTTGCTGATGTTGGCGAGTTTCTGCTGCTGATGTTGGTTAATTGTGCCTGACAATCTTGCAAAATATGCAAACGCTTGAATTTGACATGCACACACGAAACGCTTGGTAAATAGCAGTAACAGCAACTGCCAGCATGCACACACACACACACACATGAATATGTATGTGCACACACACACACGAACACTCGCTCAGAGTTGCAGCCACTGTCAGGCGAATGCAAATTGATGCAACGCGGCAAGTGCACCTGCATGCTAATGCAAACAAAACGCAGCCTGACAGTCCATATTCGCTTCTCCCTGTCTCTTTCTGTCTCCATCTCTCTCTCTCCCTCTCTCCCTCTCTCCCTCTCTCTCTGTGTATTTCCCTCGCTTTTCCTCTGTCTCTCTCTCTCTCTCTCTCTCTTTTTAGCCTCACTGCAGTAGTCGCCTGGAAAACTAAGTGGAAAACTGCATATCACAGCAACTACAGCTTCTCTCGTTGCTGCCTCAAGATGTTGCTGCCAGGCGAATGACTTTGAAGTGGCAGCCGTTGCCATTGCCGTTGCCGTTGCAGTTGCCTCTGTTGTCGGGCATGTAGGGCATGTAGGGCAGGGCGTTCTTAAAAATTCATTTCATTGTCCTGCATTGTCTGACGGGGCGCGGAAGAGGTGCGGGGCAAACACAGCTTTCTGCAGCGGCCGCTGTGCAGCCGCCGTCATTTCCGTTTAGAGCTGACTGCGTCCTGCAAAAAGATGCAAAGACAGCTAAGCAAACATCATCAGCACAAAGATGGCAGCCGGCTACGGTGACAGGACGCAACTTCAGCTCCTGCTCTGTTATCCCCTGCTCTGTTTGCATAACGTACGACGGATATTGTGCTGCTGTTTAGCTGCCAGAAGGAAGGATACCATGAGCAACAAAATGCTGCAGCAACAGCAGTCAAGCATTTGGACAAACAGCGAAAGCGCCGGCAAAAGAACGCTGCCCACGGCCATAATAAGCGTGACCAGAACCAGAACCAGAACCAGGACCTCGACTATGAACATTGGCAGTGGACTCGAGCCAGTCGAAAGCGCCGGCAGCGCAAATGCAGGCCTAACCCTAACATAATTTGAGGCAGCCCAAAGATGTCAAGCAGCCAAGTAGTCCGAGCCAAGTGCAGGAGCAAATAGCCAAGGGCGCAGGCGTGTTAGTAGGAGCAGCAACAACATCAAGAAGAAGGAACAAGGAACAAGAAATCGGCATCTGCTGCCCAAATCACGCCAACAATAACTGTCACAATTACAAGCCGAAGAAAAGGCAACTGAACAATTTATAAATATTTAGCCAGCAGAGGGTTGGTCAAAAGGAAATAGATAAGAACCAAAACGAAACTGTCATTGTTGTGCCTTTTTGGCTCATAAATTGTTGTTTTTGGCAAATGTGTTGTCTCCTGCCAGGAAACCAATACCAATACCAATTCCAACACTGACACTGACACCATCACCGTTACCAACACCCTGTCCCACTAATGAGCCGTGCAATGTGTCTTTATGTAATACATGACCTCCTGTCGGGAATCTCCCGCTGTGCCATACAAATCGCATTACACGACTTTTCGACTCAGCCATTCAACTCTAATTACCCGGTAGTTGATTGTTGCCTCTTCTATGGTCGTCCCTTTTGTTTGTGGCTGCTGCAGTATTCCGACAAGCTGGGCGTTATCTCGTTGTCCTCCTGTTGTGGCCTGTTGGGCGTTGGTTGCTACACGCTTATTGCCAATTTGTCTGCACTTTCATGGTAAATTTGTAAATTTGTAAATTTCTGCAGGCGCAAAAGAGCAACGTGGAATACACAACTTTCACACGCACGTCTCAGTGGCGAAGGTCATTCGGGGTCGCTATTCGTTTTATATGCCACATTGAGCTACTGATTAAAACAAAAGCCGATAACAGGCAGCATTATCAGAATGGAGTCGAATAATAATGTTCAAATTGAATTTATTGTTCGACGAAACAACTGTGCGGCTTGTTCAAATATTTTTATATAGCATGCTAAATGAAAATATGTTTGCCTCAGCAAAGCAAATAGCAAGTCCCACAATGCATAGAAATAGGAATACCTCTACTTAAAGGTTCTAAAGCTGCACATCAAATGCTCTTCAGAGTTCTTAATTATCCGTGAAAGCATTTACATAAAATTTTCAAAATTAATTGTACTCTTTGGCATACTACAACTCATATTTTATGAATATCTTTTTGTATAAATTTACAGAGCAATTTCTAATTATATCTGCGTATTTTAGGTGCGTAATATTGCATTTCTGACCCTTGATAGAGAGGGAAAACGTCTTTATCATATTACCAATTTTAAATAATAAGCTAAGTTTTAAGCAATCCACTTAAAAAGTACTTTTTTTTGTAAATATTTTCCTAATTTATTATTGTTTTCAACACTTCCAAAAATAAACAAAGTTCCATTGTTTGGATTGCTTATGAGCCATCCTTTGACATGGATTATACGAGCTGCTATTAAACTCATGATACCCTTGGCTAGGGTAAGGAAAGACCCAGTTAGAGTAAATGAGGCAGATCTTGCTCTCTGACGTTTTTGTGTCGATAATGAATCGAGTTCCAACACATTTCTAACTTTCCAAACAGCTTTTGATGCCAGTCGTTGTCCACGTAGTCGCCTGCTATTTGCACAGTTGTTGCATTGTAAGTCGCAGCAGTATTCCAAATAAATGGGAAAAATAACAGCGAGCAGAAATAACAATGTCGCATTAGGTAAACATGATCTGGCATTTGTTCCAATTTCAAGCCTATCTATTATAGAATACACTACTTCAATTGTGTTTACATAGGCCAGGCATGGAACAATTAGTATAGATTGACGATAGCTAGCTCCTTGTAGTTAATTCTGTCTACATGTATGTGTGTGTATATACCTATATGACGGCATTTATTTTGACTCGCGTCAAAACACACGTCAAATGTTTGCACACCCGCATCGCCCTCTCACAATGGCTAAAAATAAGAATCCAAAAATGCCAAGAACAAGAACGAGAAAAATATCTCAAATGAAACTACTGCTTCCGCAAGTAAAATCCATACAATGCCTCTTTTGGCCCTTGGGCAATACCAGTACCTGTCAGCCAAAATCGATGGGCATCACATTGTCAAACTACACACAAAACACATCCGGCCAAATGACAAATTTCTATAGCTACGCGTTCCGGGCACCTTATGAGTTTTTGCCGACAATGGGCTACCAGAAAAATTCCCCAATTTGCTTGTTATTATTACGAAATATATATTACCAATACTTGGGCTGCGCACTTCGTTTCCGTTCGCATGCAACATGAGTAACATCAATGGGGGCACCAAGGCGCTCACGTTTCGCCCAAAACAGTAGCGGATGCTGTATGCAAATTCGCATTGTGGCCCAAGTACCGCCAAAGCCGTGTCGGCGGCATCGGCTCTTTGGCATGCAGCTCGTCTGAGGCTTGGCCAAGTGCTTGTTGGCATGGCTAATGAGGTACCCAGTAAGTTGGTCAGCTGATTGGGGCCAAGTGGCAGTTGGGCAAAAAAATTGTATGGTAATTGAAACTAATGTTTCACTTTCGAGTTGTAGATGCAGCAACTGGAGGAGACTTTAACTTACGTTAAAATTAAATGCAATTCAATTCTTTCTTGTTAATGTTATTTTTCCTTTCTCTTAATCATAATTTTACCAGTTCTTATTTGCACAAGTAATAATTAACAAAAGTTAAAAGACTTACTAAATAAATAAGTAAATAATAGTATATTCAGGCGTACTTTAATTTTCGAAAATAATTTTCATTTCCCTTCAGAAATTAATATAATTTTGTTCGCATTGCTGCAGTATTGGCAAATGCATACTCAGAGAAAAACTCATATGTGCAGTAATCCATAGTTTATTGATTCCATGAAATTGTCAACAAATTTACCGATCTGTCTTTTTAACAACTTTTGTGTGGCATTGTTATTTGGTGCATTGTTCAAGCGATGATTAATTAAATTCTCATAACTCATTAAGGCAATTGAATGCATTCATAACGGTTGACGAAGCGTGTGGATTGCTACAGTGGCATGTTGCATGTTGCATGTTACGTTTGGTGTCGTCTGTTTGGACTGTGGCTGAGTTTTGACTTGCTATTTGTGTTTGGAATAATTTTTAAAATTAATTACACAAATATATATAAATCTGTAAAATAAATTTTATAATAATTTATTTATCGAAACCAGTTTAAAGAGCAAATAAATACACGCATACTCGCAAACACACACACACACACACAAACACGCACATACACACTCACTCACACACATACACATACACAAACACACCCACACACTCGCAAATACGCAAAGCACACTGTGAAAAATTAAACATTAAATGGCCATTGCCAACAACATTAACGTCCATTATTTGCATGGTTGCAGTGTGCGGTGCGGGGGATAGGCTGTTGCGGCCGCATGAGCCTCCAATTAGCAATAACTGTAAATGTGAAATTTGCACAAGCATAAAAAGCCTTTAGCCGCCATATTTTTATTTGTCAATTGTCAGCAAATAGAGAGGCTGTAACCACTTTTGCCAAGCCGTTTGCATTTCCATTCACATTTCCGTCCGCATTCGCATTCGCATTCGCATTTCCATTTTCACTAGCATTTCCACTTGATGGGCGTCAACTTAATTTGAATTCACATATCATTTACGCAGCTTTAAAATCACTCACATCTAGCAAAATAGCAGAAACAACGCACAAATTGCCAGCCAACGGCATCATGTAAAATTCCATCAAAAATCGCGGAGTTGAGCAAATGAAAACTACCCAGTAAAATAAAGTTTGCGTTAGCTGGTTGTGGTAACAACAGGAACCAAAAACTCAAGCAATCCTGTATCGATATTTAAATACGCTTCTGTTCGAAATGAACAAAAAACTTAATTATGTATATTTGACTTTTATATACTTATTTACTTATAAATATTACAAACACAAAATTCCGAAAACTAATAAATAGGTTTTAAATAAATCAATTAAAGCTTTGGTTCATTTTCCATTTGTATTGAAAGGTAAAAAAGGTAAATATTTTATTTTAAGATTATTTTACTACAAATTTATTTAAAAAAAAAAATCTTGTATATAATTTTAAATTTTTTTAAATTGATTAATAGACATAAGTTGTCGTCGAAGTCTTCTGAGAAATTGTTAAGTTTGCAATTCTATTTTGTAGGGCATAACCAGAATAAGCGCAGAATTTGGCTTTTTGCAATAGGCAACCGTTGCTAACAATCTACATCTCTTTTTTGCAAAGTTGAATTGTACTTGTGCGCAAATATTGTACCGCCTTCCGCTGCCACTCTCACTGGCTCTTTTTGTGGCAGCCATAGCGCAGCTCAACGTCAAGCTCAGAAAATCAAATTTCGATTGCAACGCTGCGTATACGCAACGCATTTTTTTGCCAGACATTTGGTGCGGTCAGCTTCCAGCCTCAGCTGCAACTCGCTTCCAATTCGCGATATTTGCGCACACAATTTTGACTGTTTGTTGTTGCTCGCACTGAAGCAGCTTATTGTTTTCATTTTAAGCCCGCTCCTCCCACTCCATTGTCTTTAAATACGCACATGCCGAGCAGACTGCGCGGCTCTGTGTTCTCATTATAGGCGGCACCTTGATGGCGTTCTTGATTGGCGATTAGTCAATGTCGCCTGGTGCTGCCCGCCGTTTATTTGTACGGCTGCAGTAATCAGCCAACTGCCAACTGGCAATTGCAAACTGCTAACTGAGAGCGAAAAACGAGCGAAGGCAAAGCTTTTATTTGCCTTGGCACAAATCCTGGCCAGCCATTTGACTTCGCCTGCTGGGGAAATATTTGTTTAATTTTCCAGCGCTTCGTTGAGTTAATAAAAATGACAATGAAGCCGTTTCGCTATATAGTTTAACCCCTATATGGTGTGGGGGGGGGGGGGGGGTTGGGGTCACGGTTGAAAATTCCATTTGCAATATACAATTTGAAGTCTGCACTTTGCATGTCATCAATTTTGGTTAGTGAATTTTTTAAAACGCTAAATTGCCTCGGTCATTGTTGTGTTTAGTGAGCGATAACCGACGATGGCCCGAAGGCTCTGCAAAATGATGGCAACTAATAATAAAAATACATCAAAAATTGTAAACACACTACATTCCGGGCAGTCGAGTGTGAGTTTTTGGTTAAATATTTTATAATTAAAAAGCTAACACCGACTAACACCGCGCGAGGTGTGTGTGCAAACAATAAACAAACAAAATCCTTTTCAAATATTTACCGTTGGCATATAGCAGGGCTGACGGCGACGGCGACGTTGACGTGACGTTGACGTTGACGCTAACGTTGGCGTTGACGTTAACGTGGACGTGGACGTGGACGTTGACGCTGAGGCTCCTGACTATGGATCTGACGTCAACTATGTAGTTAAAATTTAAAATGTGATTTTATTGTGTCTAAAAACAATAATAACAACTGTAGCATGGCTTGTTGTTGTGCGTATTTGCATGCCTTTGGGTCATTTAATTTTGCATAATAATTTATTTGCAATGGCTGAAAAAATAGTTTATTGTATTTTATGTTTCAATTTTTTAACATGCCGCAACAACAACAACAACAATGGCCACGCCTCTCTGTTGGCATTTAATTTTGAATTGCTTTTTGTCTGCTTTTTACACACACGCATCTTTTATTTATAACTTATGCATATAGTGAACAGTATACATACATGAATGCACACACACCTACATATATATATATATATATATATATTCATATATATTCACTATATTCTTTTTTGTAGGGGAAGTGGGAGGGTTATGGGGCTGCCAACGCGGCAAAATCCTGCGCATGTGTCACATTTTATCACACTGTGAAAGGTCTGGTGATGAATATTAAAAAAGAAGTTTCAAAGCCGAAACCAAAAGCAGAGGACTAAAGATAAGTCAAAATAAAAAATATAAAAAACTGAACTATAAGCCAAAAAGCGATTGGGCAAGTCCGAAACATTTGTGCGCTTCAACAACAAGTAGGCAAAGTGATAAATGTTAATATTTCAACGAATCAAAAAATATGCAATATGAAACTAAACTTGAATCGAATTTCCTAATGGGGCAGCTCTTCTATGTTTGTTGTTGAAACACAACAGCTCTCCACATTTTGGTGTAGCGCACAAGGGCCTGGCAAATTCTAATAATTTTTGCGCACTCCAGGCATAAACCGAATCCATCATAAATCTCGGCCCAGCTCGATGACAATGCATCATCCGTGTGCAAACAAAATGCTAAATCTCTTTTAATATCCTTTATGTCCAGGATACGCCATATGCGTGTGTTGGCTAAGGCTAAGGCACAGATACACACACTCGCACATTCGCACACACACACTCATAATAATGTCAGTGCACATTTGCGCCTTTGTATCGCTTTAAATATGATATTAAATTTGTTGAAATTTGAACAAGTTTTTGTTTAAAGCACTGAAGAGCAAACCTTAAGCAAGGTAATAAGAAACAAAATGTAAAAAGAATGCATATAAAAATAAGAGAAACAAGACTGGCAACGTTTGACGTTGTATCTACAAGATACAATAACTTGTGCCACTAGTGCCTGCTGCTCGAAAGTGGCCGAAAGTACCAACAAAGTATCATCAAACAAGAGGCCAAAAGAAGAGTGCATAAAACAAATGAAACTCTTGTAACAGCCGAGAAAAGCACAAGAAAATTTCAAGAAAAAATATTAAGACAACAAGAACAACAACAAGCACAAGAGCAGGAGCATCAGGAGCTGGAAGACGACCCCAAAAAAGCTCAAGTGCCTGCTTAGAGGCAACTGAAGTTACAGCTTGAGCAGAGGAGAGCTCCTGCCAAGCATTCGCCATTTGTAATAGTTGCCAGACTGCCACAGCTTCCTGCTGCTGGCTGGCATCCTGCTCTATGAGTAGACAACACTAAAATGAAAAGAAAAATCAAAAGTAAAACAAAGTGCCAAAGGCCCAAACCTCTATGAAAGAGGGAGTCACAAAATACTCTGCTCTCTGTCTGATACTCTGGCTCCGGCTCCAGCTACGGCTTCGTCTCTAGCTCTTCCTGCTCCTGCTGCTCCTGCTGCTGCTGCTGCGGGCTATTTCACGTAGTCGAATCAATTCAAAACAACTACGAATGCAATTTAATAAAATCCGTGCACGTTGCGAACAATTTTTTGAAGACGATGTCTGGTGGTGGATTCAGCTCACATAGGTATCATTGGGTGGCTGTTACTGTTATTGGGTCGGTCCCTGGCTCTCTGCTGTTGAGTCTCGGTCTGGCTCTGGCTCTGGCTCTGGCTCTGGGTCTGTGCCTGGGCAAGGAGTAAGGCCAGCCCAGCACAAAACAATAAAGCGCGCTTGTGTACACAAGGGATATGCGCCTGTCTTTCAGCACACACACACACACACAGACACTCATACAGATGGATATATATATATATATGTATATATAAATATATAGGTATGTGTGTGTGTGTGTGCCGCCATATTGCCAGTTGCTGCTTTCTTTGTTTGCAGAGCGTTGTTAATTTGGCAATACCCGCTTTCAATTATCTTATAAATATGAAAATGCAGCAGCAAACGCTGCAGGCAGCGCTTCAGAGACGCCGGTCTCAAACGTACGTCCGTATGTGTGCACACACGAAGTAATGAAAAACGTTTCACTTTTATTAAAAAGTACAAAAGCCAACTGCACTGTGTGCCTTACAGATCAATCAAAAAATCATGACGTCTCCCTCCTCCTCTTGTGTCCAGATCCACTTGCAAGACGCGAGAAAGTGGCAAAAGCGGAAAAGGAGCAATTTTAACCATCTCTGTGTGTGCGAGTGTACGTGTGTGTGTGTGTTTGTGTGTGTACGTGACGACAACAACAGCAGCATTAATAAGTGCAACTGCAACTGCAACTGGAACTGCTGCTACGCGTCTGTGATGCAATTGTGCGCATTACTTGCCGCTGACTTTCCCAATCCACACGTACATTGATTGGTAGACACGCACCTTCCTTGTGGCTTGGGCTAGGCGAGGTCGCCACTTCGTTGCGCATCTCTGGCATTGGCAAATATGTGCACATGGCGACGATCGCTGATCATTCAGACCCTCCCCTCCCCATCCCAACTCCCCTCATTGACACTATTTCAATTAGCAACTGCATTGCACGCGCTAAAATATGCAAAGTGCCTGCCACTCGCATTCGTGTTCGCGTCATGCCAATGATCAGCGTCGCAGTCGCATTCGCAGCTTCAGCTCAGTCTCAGCTTCAGCCTCAGCACTTGACCCCGCCATCGCTGGCGTCGTTGTTGCTGCTGCTACTGCTGCTGCTGCTGGCACACTTTGCGCAGCGCATTGCTTATTGGGCGTGTATCTGTGTGTGTAAATATTTATCGCAAAATGCCACAGCGACATAACTGCGAAGAGCCTCAAGTCCGCTGGGAAGCCGCGTCGCATCACGTTGCCGCTCCTGCAAAATGTTGAGCAATGTTTTGCGTATGTGCATATATCTCCGACTCCGAAGTTCCATTCCTCGATCAGCCCTAACATGGCTTTACCCATATCCATCAATTATTTGCATAGCTCACACTATTTTCAATGTCGCATTCTAGCTTGTTTCTACTTCCAACTATTTTTAGTTTACCAGATAATGCACCAAAGAGAATTCTTTTTTTTCCAAGCAGATAAGTAATGTATAGAAATTTATTCCCCCGCTCAAGATAAAATGGAAAAAGTTTATCTATTTATTTGCCAACTTGACTATTATAACATCTGCGAATACGTCATTCACTAGTTTTAAGCATTTAAGCACTGGTTCTCAGAACTAATGCTTGGCTGATTCTACTGTTTGTTTTAGAGGAATAAAAATTTCGGATGATCTTTGCATTTCTTAACGGTATTTATACATAATTAAATACTATTTTAAATAATTAAAACAAATGCTAAGTCATCATATGATTGAGACTTAAAATCGTTTAAAATTGTAAGTAGGATATTCTATGTTTTAAAAATATATTTTTTAACTTGATAATTTTGATAATCTCGGGACTTTTGGCTTATATTGGGTTGAAAGACAGATAAGAAAAATGTTTAAAGTTTTTTTTATTGTAGTCCGATAAGCAGATAAGAAAAATGTTTTAAACTTTGGTATTGCATAGCATACTTAAGGGACCTGGTACAAATCTACCGTCTAAAGCCTTTGAAGCACTGGATTTCATTCAATGAAATATAGTTCCCCTTTCCCAGCCCTTGAGCGGAACTGTAAAACTGCAGGGCAATTAATACTTATGCAACCAATTGTTTGCTTTGGTATACGGCATTTAACCGTCTTACCTCCAGCCACATTAACAAAGCCAAGTCCAAGCGAACCCCTCCCTCAACTCCATCCACCATTAAAAGTCAACCGAGCGCGGCATTTTTGTAGTACAATGTTCTCCTCTCCTACTTCAGGCTCGTTTCAAAAACTTTGCTTTAAACCAAGTTGTTGTTATTGTGTTGTATTTGTTGTTGTTTTTTTTATTTGTTGTTGTTGTCGTTTCTTGTCTGTGGTGATAATGACGCTTGAGCAGAGCCAATTCAACGTTAATCACGACTTTTACTTGTCTTTAATTTTTTTGGCAAATAAGACAAAAAAAAATACACACACACACACACACACAAACACACACGTTATAGCCGCACACAACTGGGCGCGGACGGAGTCACTCAGGCAGCAGGTTAAACCGACCTACAAGTATACCAAGAGATGTATAAATATATGTTCAAATATATATGTGTGTATGTATACGTGTAAACCCCTATGCGTGTGTGTGTGTGTAAATTTTCACTGTCGCTATGTGTGAGTTCTGTTCGCTGTTGTTGTTCGAATTCAATTTAAAATGCACGTAGTTATGTCTGTTTGCTTAAGTTTTTGACGGATATTTTAACGATGTGAGCTCAACACAAATTCACTTTAAATGTTTTCGAGCGACAACTGGCCCTGGCATAGGCAAGAAGAGGGGCGGAGACTCAGCGGTACATAAGTACGTATATGTGTGTGTGTGCGTGTGTGTGTGTGTGTGTATGTAAATGGGCGACAGCGTCGGTGACAACGTTCGCGTCCCACGTCCGGCACCGCTGAGGAACGACGACACAGGGCAAACATGTCGAGATATTCACGTCCGAGTGATAATGAGATGCGCGCCTTTTTTTCCAGTCGCTTATTTCTGTCTTCTCCACTTGGCTCTTCTCGTCCATCGCTTTGTATTTTCACTGATAAACAAGATGGAGTTACATTTTTAGGTTAATTATGTGCTAAAGTGTGTGGCCGAGCACGAAGTCTCCTTGCCGAGAGAAAACGTGAAGGCTGCCCCGTTATATAAAACGTTAATGCCAACATTAACATATGCACTTATACACTTATACACTTATCCACCACACCAGAGAGTATAACGGGACATTAATAGACGTTAATACCAACATTAATATATATATATATATATACATACGCACCATACAAATATTCATATATCCGATTACACATCAACTATAAAAGAAAATATAACCAGACAAGCATTAAACATCTCGATATGAGAAAAATATGAAAAAATTATGCACTTTAATAATTTGTATATTTGTATAAAATTCATTCATACATTTCCGCTTAAGCATTTTAATATCAATATTATTTTATTATGCGTCAGTTGATGCTTTCATGAATCAGATGTCAAAACTTCAAGTTGTTTTTTCGTCAAAGCGTTCGCTTTTTCTGTAATCACAAAAATCAAACATTGAATTTCATATTGAATTACTTTTTAACTTCTTATTAGAAAAGAACTTTTTACCTGATATTGTATAGTATTTTCTTCTTTGTCAACTATATGATAATATAATTGTTTATTCAGTGATGCATTTGCTGCCGAACTATATAGAAACATATATTTAAAATTTTTTATTTTGTTTTCACTTAATGTGTTCCTTGCAGGAAAGAGAGACAACTCGAGATAATACTCAAAAATCCCTGGACTATTCTGTGATGCAGTTCCTTAAGCTGGTAAGGAGATGCCTACACACAGGTCCAATATCAATCATTTTTAGTGGACATAATTTGCTACTGGAAGTTTTTAGATGCTCCTTATTTCAGGATATTTTGTGTGGCAGAGCAACGCATTTGCGTTAATTTATCAAAACTGACCAAAACCAGACATAGGACAACATTCAAAATTGGAAGACGTTTGCTGATGCGGCAGGTTATTGTCGTTGCCGTTCTGGCCTCCTCACTGGGCGTCCAGGAGCCAGTTGGTTGGCTGCTGATTCAGGTCTAAATCAGGTCTGAAAATGCTTGTTGCTCTCTAGTTTATGGGCACGGACCCTCAAAGCGAAGGCAAACCGGCAGCCGCAGCGTTGCACTATGCGAAGGCTGTGCAAATATTTTATGCAAATGCCCGGCCCCGTTATTGCACGGACTCGCTCGGCCATGGCTACTACGGTTTGGGCCACTGAAACGAAATTAATTTGTGTTTATACATAATATGTCGGGTGCGGGTCCGCCCCACACATATATCCACCCACATTTTGTGCCCTGTGTACATACACTTAAATACATGCACAACTATGTGTGTGTGTGTGTGAGTGTGTGTGTGTGTATGTGGTTGCTGCAATGAAATTTCATTATGAATATGCCGGCCAGCATCATTATCAGAGTGGCAAAACACGCAATGCTACACGCTGCAAGGGATATGCACATACACACACACACATCCACACACACACACGCATACACACATACACATACACACAGACGCGCAGAAAGCATATATAAGTATATGTGAATGGTTTTATATGAGCTGCTGCAGCTGCAGCAGTGGAGATGCAGGCGACCAGGCAGCTACCCGAACGGAACCGAGGCAGGATCCGGTGCGGCAGTCAGATCCCGAGAATATTCCACTGCTGCTGTTGCGGTGGCTTTGGTTTCGTCTATTTGTTGTTGGCGCTGTTGTTGCGGTCGGATAGACAGCGTCCCCCAGATAGACAACAATAATGCACATGTGTCTAAAATTGCGTTTAAATATACATAAACGAGGGTATTTCAGTGCATTTCAAAATTAATTCGATTAAAGCACAGCGAAATATTAAATTCATTGAACTCGATTTTATTGTAAATAAAATGATTTCCTGCTGCTTTCGTCATGGAAAATAAACAAAATTCAATTGATATTCCAAAAAAAAAAAAAATCATAAAATTACGTTTTTGTGGTCATTACAAATCTAACAGTTGAGTTTTATTGATTCTGCAAGGTATCAGGCAGAAAGAAGCTTGTCCGATCGAATAAAGGATCTATAGTCGAATTGATATTTCCTTGGTCATCTGTATGAACAAACCGATCTTAGTCACTCTCATAGCTAGATACTTTTAATAAGTTATAAAATAAATAATGGAATATTTAAGAGGAGTTTCTTAGATCGGTATTTCCTTACTAAAATAAATCAGTTTATTTAAAACTGTATTTATAATACCTCTAATAATCTTTCACGACTACATACTTTAATATGATTAAAGTCCTAATTATTAAAATTTTCACAGATCTCAAACTACCATCGGTTATTTACTAAATAACATCTGCAAATTCTCTAGCTAAGTATGTATATACACTTGTTGTATTTGACCAAAATCTAAAGTTAAATATATCGGATGGGTGTGGAATGCGTACAATGGAAATGTTAAGCAGTTGTCAGAGGCATGCACAACTAACACACACACACACACACACAATCAGAGAACATATAGTTTGTTGATTCTGGCACTTAAAGTGCGGTGCAACAGCACGGCCTTAAGTATATGCTTCAAGTATCGAATGGGTGCACAGCGGCGATGCCAAGTTGTGCCATGAAGTGTGTTTACTTTTATTTTGGGAATTATGCCGGCATAGCAGAAAATCGTTGATTCATACGGTGGAGTCCGCTGTGCAAACTTAACTGGCTGTAAATCGGGTAAACTGTTGATATATGCGGCGGTATTGGCAGCGAGCAACCCACCCACTTTAGCGCCCCAGGAGCTGGTGGAGTCACCAGCCCTAGGCCGTATGCATACGCAGGCAACTCAAATTGAACTCCGAATCCGACGCCTGCATGCTGGTTGCGGATTGGATTGGGTTGGGCTGGGTTGGGTTGGTTTGTTGGCCGCTGCAGTTGCTGTTGAGCAATCAATCAGCGAGCAAAAGTCAAACATTGACTTACAATCCAATCCACGGATTTAAATTGACGTGTTTACCTGGGCAACGAGCGACGTAGTCGTAGACAATGGAACCGGCTCTTGGCCTGGCCCCGTTGCCTGACTGCCGGACAGTCGGAACAGACAGAACGGGCCTGCGACTTCCTTCCCACACTGGTGCTGGCATTAAATTGGGCGATTCGCGAAATTATTGAGTTGTCGCCGCCGTAGTCGCCTGCAACAGTCGCACCAACATCCAATGCCCGGCTGATGGGCGGAGGGGGCAGAGGAAGGCTGGAGTTTGGGTAGTGACCCCTAGGCCAGAGGTGTGGGGGATTTGAGTCAGAAATACCGGCACGCTGTTTGGCCATTAAAGCTTCATATTTGTCTTCTGAATAATTCAAATTACTAATATTGATTCAAGCCACGAGTAAAAAATGCTAACGCAATGTGTGTGTGTGTGTGTGGGTGTGAATGGGTGTGTGCGTGTGTTGAGCGACATTTCAGCATTGCTATGCAACAATATCGACAACAACAACAGCAACAAGAACACAAGCAACTACAACAATTCACCCAAAACTAACGCTGAAGCTGACGCCGACGTTTGGTTGATTGGCGCCCCAGTCGTATACGTAATCAACGAATGTTGACCACGTCCACCACGCACCACCCGCCACCCGCCACCCGCCACTCGCCACCTGGCACCCACCACATACCGCACACTACGTGCAGACGACATATCCATTCACATCTACCGTATATAGCAACTCAAACGATATATGCTTGATTGGATACGCGCGCTTACGGAAAAATACCAAACGGCCAACGGCCATCAAAATGGGCGCCTGTCATGCAACCTCCAAACTCTCAGGGCCCGGAGTAACATTATTTCGGGGAGTAGTGGTGTTTTCGGGTGTTGTGGGGCTGTATTTATTTTTTTGTGTGTGTGTTGTTATTGACAGCAGTATTGGTGGGCAGGTGCGGGGGGGTCGAGCTTTTAACTAGTGCAAATAAGGTCCTCATCAAATTGTCATAAGGAGACACAGGCACATTCCCACACACGCCATAGCCAGTTGCTATCGAATTATGCATGCCCAGCAATTGTAGCCAGACACGCTAAGCAGACTCTGCTCCGGCAGGTTATACTCTACTAAGCCGGATATAATTACTATATAGTGCTGATTGCTGCCATTCCTTGTGCTCATTTCAAAACATTTTAATTGCGCTTGAGTTGTTCCTGCTGTTGATGGAAAGAACCCGCAAATTTATTTAATTGATTTCGTTTTTTTATTTTCCTTGTCTATTTTAATGTTACGAAAATATTTTGATGTACCTGGTAAGTCGATTAATAGTTATTAAATTTAAATTATATCAGATTAAAAAAGGATAGTTTTTAGTTTAATATTTTAAGGTTTTCGAAATCTAATTGGAAATATATAAATTTAATCAGGTATTTGTTTTATACAACCCCAAAACAGTTGTCATACAATTCTGTGCATTCGATGCCAAGAGTATTCGAAATAAGTAATCAATTTTGTATGAGGTTGACCTGCTCATTTGGGGCTCATAGTTTTATTTGGGTCACCGTCCGAATGACTGGCCAGTGTCCTGTGGGAGGAAAGTGCCTGATTGATGGGGCGCGATAAACAAGGCCAACTATTTTCACTGACTCCAAATGTTTGCTGACTTGTTCTTAATTAAGCCAGATGGTTAGTGGATAACCCCACCCGGCTTGCACTTAGTATATGTAGTTGGGTCAACAATCTGATGAAAGTACAGCCGTAAAGCTGCCATTTTGTTTTGGGCCTTAATCAGCAGACATATTTGCCGTGCGGCAGGGCCGATAAGAGCATAAACAGATTGAGTCTGTATGTCTGTCGGTGCTATATATAGACGCTTACACAGCCGCAGTTCGACCGACCTTCCCCGCGGCGGTTATCTCCAGCCGAAAGAATAAAGAATTTGCTCTGTTCTTGTCACTGTTTGCGTTCTGTGCGTTGACGCCTCAGCGGCGGATTCCTTCTTCTGCCCAGCTTATCGCTAACCCCGTCGACTGTCGACTGTCGACTGTCGACGACCGTTGACTGTCTTATTATACGACGCGGGAGAAGGCCCTTCGCTGTGTCCATGCCCAGCGCAGACGCTGTCCCTGTGCGGATCCCAGTTGTGACTCCGACACGATCTTTCGTTATTTGCATTTATGCAGCGACCGATTAGATAAGCGGCTGATATGGGCACCCGGTGCGGTGCGTCTTCCTGTTCCCAGGTATCGCAGATAATGCGGTATATTACACGTAGAGCTCGACATTATCGTATGCCCAGAGATAAATGGCGGGGTCTTAGCGTTTCTTTCTCGTTCACATTATTTACAAAGTGCAATTTACAGCTTTTCCGAGAACATGTACATAAATGTGCCGCACCAACGACGTTTAATAAGCACTCTAAAACACACACACAAACTCCCATAAATGCATGTAGTCACACACCACATTTGAGCACACCTTGCTAACGATCGAGTCCACAGGCAGACGCACTGATTCTCACACTAAGAGTCGTGCCTGTAGTTGTGGACGGAGCTTCGGCCTGGGCTTACCCATTTGGCTTAATGCTTTCGCAAATAGTCTTCAAATATCCGGCCAGACATTTAATTTTAGACTTGCTGGAAATCAAAATATTGGCAGCAAACAAATAATTACCAAAAATTGTTGCTGGTTTGGTCTGGCTTCAATTTGGAATCATATATTTGTTGCTTAAATGCGCTTCAATTTCAACATATCGTCAAATTAACCCAAAGCACTCAAATTGGCAAATATTGCCAAGCGCAGATGAAGACGACGACGAACACCAACAACAACAGTAACAACTTGGAGAAAAAAGGCTTGACCAGGCCAGGTTGGTGTGAAAAGCCAAAGCAAAAGCAAAAACAAAAAATTCCATGAATTGCTTTCGCATGTAGTATATACACGGCATTGCCATTAACTGGGCTTTTAGTAATGGACACTTAAGCCACAGGTATTGGCCTAGCCCAGCCATGTTCCCACTTACAAAATGGAAGACACCAACTAAAAGACATGGTCATTGTAGAGCTTAGCTAATGGAATGGAATATGCCAATCTTAGCAAAGAATTACGAATGAATAATGAGCAATGAATAACAATCGATACTATTTTTATTCTTATTCACATCACATCATTGATGTTAAATGCGTATTACTAATCCATTTACTAATTTGAAAATGCTTTCTCGATTGATAACAGTTTGCCTGAGGAATAATCAAGTGGATTTCAATTTATTAACTTCTTAGTAAGTGAAATATACTAAATCAAGCTTCCACATAACACCAAAAATATTTATTTATTTTGCTTGTTAATAATTTTGAGCTCCAAACTATAGATCAAAATGCGTAAACAAGCAAATAGATAAACTTAATTTGTTCAATTTAAATCTGTTTACTTATAAGAAATATTTACTTCTCTCTCTCTCTCTCTCTCTCTCTCTCTCTTTCTCTCTCTCTCTTTTTATAGTATGCAAATGTGAGGCTTTGAACCGCTTAGCTATCATTGCTCAGCTAATTGTACGCTTTACATTTCCATTTGTATGTTCAGCTTCTGGGCTTGTGGCAGCCACGAAAAATATAACAAAAAAAAAGACTCCGAGTGGACTCCCATTGGAAGTCGAATTCGTGCTTCAGCTGTTTATTATTATCACCTACAGGTGTCGCTCCATAAACATTTTCAAACAAAACGGCGACTGCGATGCGATGACTGACTGCCAACAAGCCGAAGCTCGTCTGTATGGAATTGAACAATTGCTGCGTTCGTTTGAGCAGAGCAAATATTTTACAAATCAAGCGCTTTTCTGATTTTGTAAATGTGGGCTACCAATTTCCCTTGGTACACACACACACACACACTAACACACACACAGGCATGAGCATATATTGACACACAACGAAAGCGCAAGTCATTGGCAATGTGGCGTGAACCCAGCAGAGACGCCTCCTCAAAAGATCTACATACATAAGTAAGTAAGTATACAAAAAAAAAAATACATATATATATACGAAAGAGGAGCCATCGTGGGCCACGGGGCATGGCTTGTGGCCCGTGCCATACATTGGTTGTGTCGGTCTAAAAATGGCATGCAACTAACAATATTTAACTGGAAAATATTTATTATTTACCAATTTGTTTGCTAGGCTAATAACAATAATAACAACAACAACAACAAGCAGCAGACAGAAGGAGAGGGGCAACGGGAGATCCAACAATGACAACTTGATATAAAATATAAAAAGAATGAGAAAAAAAAAACAAAACCAAAATCATCGTTAAAGGAGTGCGCCCCCAAATTGGCAATGTCTGTCAGTCTGCCAGTCTGTCTGTCAGTCAGTCTGTCTGTCGCTTCTTCTGTTTTTGTGACATCCAAGGACGTTGCAACGCTTTGGATATCGAATTCGAAATGCCAACACCAACAGGGACCACAAATATTCGCTGCCTGGCGAGAGCAAGCCACTGCCACCAGTCGCTGTTGGGCACCATCAGGAGATTGGTTCTCCCACAGACCCCAATTCTGCACTTGGCAGACATGCGCTAGACGGCTGCTTGTGTACACTCGGCTCGGAATTTGCCTGCGACTGGGACCGGGACAAGAGCTCCAACTGTGACTGCCAATACTGGTACTGGGTTGCTGGTTGCTCTGGCATCCTTACTACTCTGCTGCCAACAAGCATTGTTTTTGTTTGCTCTTTTTGTATTTCTATTTGCTCGCTGTTTAGTTTGAGTTTAAATTTATTCCCACTGACATCCTGGCCATGGCTAAGGAATGCGTGGGCATGGGCGTGGGTGTGCACAACTTTCCCACTTTAAGCGGGCTGCGTTCGATTTCTTGTTGATTCCGCTTTCAATTTGGCGGCACCGGCTTGCCGCCCATCATCAAGCCCGGCAGCAGCAGCATCGCCTAGCCCCACATCGCCAGTGCCAGTCGTCGTGCATTAGAGCTGAAGTTGTTAAGCAGCGCTAGATAAGTGCTCGAATAAACATAAATAATAAATGACATTTACTAAATAAAAATATTTGCGTTCGCATAATATTTGAGCAGCAAACTCGAACGCGACAGCTCCACCGATTGCTCTATGGGCGCCTCTATGGCTCTCTTTCTCTCTCTCTCGCTCTCTCAGTGTGTGTGTTAGTTGTGGCACCCGGTAGCCCAACATGGCTGACACACACACACACACACACTGTTACACTCCAATGATGTCTGTGTGGCCGTTTGCCGCTTTACTTTGGTTTTTTTTTGCTGATTTCGGAAGCAATTTTGGCACCAAAACGTACGATGCGCTGCACGCTCTCCCCTTGCCACTCTTCTCTACTCTAAGTGTGCGTGTGTGTGTTTGTGTGTGTTTAAATAAAAAAAAGAACCATCGCTAAATTTGTGCTTTCACTTTCATTTGTTTGCTATAATAACAAGGCGCTAGGTAGCGTATTTGAAGAATGTATTGTGGTTCGGCACATAAATGGGAATTTAAAATACTCGAAGATAGACACACATTCTCCGGCTCTGACTGCTACTCGACGTGGGTGGTGGCATAGTTAAATGATTGTTTATTTTTTAGATTTATTGGATTTAGCAGCGACCATTGTTTGTATAGCTTAAGGAATCGAAATTACCCACAACTTGGATTAAGTTAATAATAATCAAGACAATTAGTTGACATCTGTAAGTCGCACCTGATGTATGCCATAGGAATCAGCAGGTAAACTTTGGCAAACAGAAATCTGCATGTAAATTTGACATACAATTTTTGAATATGCTAAAGGTATCAAAGGTTCTCCAAATTTACTCCTCTTCCTGATTGCCATTTCATCGATTTTCCGAGCTCAATGATAATTTTCTTGTTAAATTATGCAAACTCAATTAAAAAATTTCCATTCAGTTTGTTTCTTTAGATGGAATACTTAAATGCGGTAAATGAAGAAAAGAAAAGTTTTACAAGTTTACTTGAAAATTCACGCGGCATTTGCGCACTCAATTCAAATTATTTCAAGCAATTTCGTTTTGGCCAGCTCCTTTAACAATTAGCGGACTGACCCCAGCGTGCAATTAAGCGAAGCATCAATTAAAGTGCACTTAGCTGACGCAAAGCAATTGGTAATAAAAAAAGGAAGAAATTTTACGTAAGTACTGAAATATTGGCTTATACTAATCTGGTAAGCATTCGCCCTGACAGGTTTCAGAATAAACAAATGTCATAATTTTATCGCCTCCTTTTCCAAATAGTGTGCGAAATAAAAAGGGCATCAACAACTGCAACAATTTCGCTAAGCCGCGAAAACAAACCATTCAGAATTACAATAGACGAGAATCGCAAGAAAAAAATGACAAAGCAGTTTTTGTATTAGCTGCTTCGAATACCAATTGTATTAACGCCGCAATAATCAAATCAAGATCATCGGGCGGGTGTTTGACACCTCCCCTCCCCCAGTGCGATGTACATCCCCCCGTGAAGTGACGGGTCGACGGGTCATTCATGAAAATCAAAGCACAACAAATGTGAAAAACTATTAACTGTTAAAACGACACAAGCCCATGAAATCCATGAAACCCAAGGCACAGTCGGATTAACATCAGAGACCTGGAGGGCAACACCCCTGCAATCAGTGTTCCTCTCACCACCCGCCTGCCCGCCCCGCCACGCCCAACGTTCCCTGTCCCAGGCATCATTGTGACCTGCTCACAAATTGCTCGCCCCTTGCAGTCACACAAATGAATAATGAAACGCTTATTGTCGCAATTATTTTATTGCCCTGATATCTGTAGCCTCAAAACATACACCAAAAACGATAACGTCGAGTTAGCGACGTAGTAGAGCAGCGCCGACTGCAACTGCGACAGCGACGTCGACGTCGGCAGCGACGCCAACAGAGACGGCGGCGGCATCCCTTGTCCTTGCTCTTGTGCTGGCTGACGTTCGGCAAAAGATTCTTGACGTCGATTTTATACACATTTTGGAAGTGTATATATTTCCAGCAGGGTATATTAGATTCCTCATAAGGATTTGACTGGAATTGAAAACACATACGATTTGATATTGCCCGTTAACCATGTGTTGTAAAACTTTGATTTAAAAAAAAACTGAATTGAAAAGGAAATCAGATTTCCTTTAATCAAGAATAATATAATATAATAAATGTTGAACTAAGTTCTAGCATTTCCAAAATAAGCACAAAATTAGTCAAGAATTTAGTATTTATATACTGCATATGTGCGAAAGAGTATTTGCAATTCATTAATCTGTTGTTCGCATTTTTAACTGCTGTTTTTGTGTTTTGCGTTCAGGACAATGCACTGCGCTTACATTCGGGAAACGGCAAGGACTCAGCGTTGTACAGCATAATCCTTGCTATTATTTGGGGTTGATTGCTCGTGAGCCGTCAGCGAGCAGCTCTATGCCCTTCTTAAAGTTAGGGGTTGCATGGGGTTGCCAGCAGTCGCAGTGCTCCGTGTTGCTGCCTGTGCCTGTGTTGCCGGAAGAGCCAAAAACAACAACAATGCATTAGCACTTTAATGCGGCTAGTGAGCATGAAAATGCAGAAACAAATGCGCGCCCATTTCAATTAAATGGTACATGGGGGCTAAAGCAACAAGAACAACACACACACAACACACACAGTGCAGAATACACAGCATCAGCAACAATAACAGCAACAACTTTGTGAACAACCTTCCGCCCCCGCCACCCCGCCCTCTTGGCAAGCGCTTGTCCGTTTTGGCCGTTTGCATGTGCTGGCAATTTATTTCGAGGGTGTTGATGGGCGGTTTTGTTTTCATTGGATTTATGTTGTTGTTATTTTAATACCCCCTCGCCAAGTGCCCACCAAAACAACCACGCAAAACGTGTTTCCAATCAAAAGGCAAGGCAGTCACCACCAAACCAGGTCCAGATCCCATAGTCTATGGGATATATATATATATATATATATGTGTGTGTGTGTGTGTGTGTGCGTGGATGCCAGCCAAAACTGCGTGTTAAATGCCAGCATATGTGAAAATAAGCTGTGACAAATGGCTTAATTTACTTGTCAAAACGAAAGCGTTGACGATTGTTGAACATGTTTTAACACAGTAAAAATATTGGCACATTAGCCAAAGATAACAACCTGGTCTGGGTGGGTGGAAGATAAAAAAAAAACGTAACCGGAAGGAGGGAACTAAGTTTAGTTCAAGCCTGGATAGTTGACCTGCTGTTAGCATTTGGCACATATGCACAAACATACAAATATATACTTGACTTGAGGCCAGATCCTTGGGCATTGCACCTGCCAAGCATGCCATGTCAAACCGCCTTTTCAATTTGCATGTCAAACACAAAAAGTACATTTTTGGGCCCATAGAACATCTGCTATCATTTGTCGCTTGGGGTGCTTTCGGTCGACGCCGATCTTCTAGGAACATTTCACAATCAGACCTTATGAATGGGTGCCCATTGTGAACGGGTAGAAAACATTTCATTTCAATTGGAGGCCGCTACGGGGCAGGTACTTAAGCTGCCGACTGCTCTGGCTCCGTCTCCGTCTCTGTCTCTGTCTCTGGCCGTCGAGCTGGTTTTATTGGCATTGCACCCGCGGCGACAGCCGCTAAGCTTCGCTCCGTGCATCGATCAATTACGGCGGATTTGAGCTGCCTGACATTTACATGTGTTGCGGTAAGCTTCAGTGCGGGGGTGCCTAAGTACTGTTAGAGTATACACACATACACACATATCCGTAGGTAGTACGTCATATTGTCTCCGCATTAGTTGCTGTTAGCTGTTAGCTGTTAGCCCTGCTCAATTGGCCAGAAAAACTGTTTGAGCACGCACTCAAACACATGACTACAAAAGTGCATTTGCCATTTTCCTGTTTAGCTGATGCGCTTTTCGTTTTTTTCATCTTTTTTTCGATATTTGTTGTTTGCATTATTATTTGGTTGTGGGGAATTCCGCCTACTTAAATCTTTTTGACTTGCAATTCGGAAATGCTGGCTTATCCTATTTTCTTTATTGGTTAAAGATTCTGTTGTTGCTTAATGTTCGCTTTGTTTTGATGGCTTAACTGGCTAAACAATTGCTGCAAGCCAGAATAGTAGTCTGCCCCTGCACACAGTTCCCTCTTCCATTCTCTTAACAAAACCCATGCATCCATTTGTATCTTGTGGATTGCTGTCCATTTTCATTAATGAATACACGGATCACTGTGCCTGCCTGGCGGGCAAAGGAGCATAAGCAAAAATATCTTTGAGATACCAATTAATGTAAGTATCTCTTCGAATTATGTATTTGGAAGTATTTTTACATTTTATAGGTAAGGCTTGCGCCTTTTATAGGGACTTGACAATATATCTTATGTAAATATAACAATATTACCAATAATTTTTATTTCGTTTATTTATTTTTATTTTTACCAGACTGAAATGAACTAATTTAATGCCGACTTATTGATTCGAGATATAAATTGATAGAATATATAAATTGTTTTTCTTTTTATCAAAACTACTGAGATACTTTTTCTATTTTCTATTTAGGGATTTAAAAATGTAAGAGCAACTTGCTCGTCTAGCATGCTATGGAAGGCTGTGTATAAAGTCAAATTATACGAGTAGCCCATAGCAGAATGTGGAAACTGGGGCAAGCGGTTTGTGTGTCATACAACATTTGTTGCCTGCTGCTGACTGGCTTGCCTCGATGTAGACGTGGCTGTGGCTGTGGCTGTGGCAGCTCCTCTAGAGCACTTGAGCCATTTGAAGGACAGAAAGGCAACACATGGACCCGATCCCTACGGTCAAACATGCGCATTGTTTGGAACGATGCTGTTGCTCGTGATTCTGATGCTGCTTCTGCTTGTGCAGCGATTGTTGCTGCTCAGCTATGCAAATCCAAAAGTCCAACAGTCCGACAGACCGGCAGACCGGCAGACCGACAGACGGAGAAGGCGGACTTAGGACAGCGGACTGGGGTTGGGGTTGCGATGAACGAGAGGGCAGGCGGGAATGCGCCCACTTGACAAATACCATTTTCGAAATTGAAAGACAAACTTTTGAGCAGTCGACATTGTCTGGTGGAAATGGAAATGAGACACAATGTGCAGCAGTCAGCGAGGAGGCACATCCACATCCTGCTGACGAATTTGCTGAGTGTGTTGATTTGTTGATTCGTTTCGCCTAATCGCACCGCCACCATCACAGTCAGTCAGCAGCCAAGCAGCCAAGCAACCAAGCAGCCAGCAGTCCGGCAGTAGACAAACTTGTCCAGTTTGCGTATTGTCCCAGCCATGAATCGTGACGAACAGGTCCCGACCGGACCGGGCCGAACCAGACCGGACCGGGCCGGGCCGGACCGTACGCAAATGTGTTTGTCCTGTGCGAGGACATGTGTGTGAAAGTTTAGCTCTGTATCTATCTTTGTTAAACTAGCTCACTGGCTCTGTGCACATGTGGAAATGTGTTGAAAATTTATTGACATTATTCAATTAATTATTGTGCAAATATTATCACACACACGTAGGCTCTTAAGTGGCAGGGAATTTGCTATTAATTGTGAATTAGATTCCATGGCTATGTTGAACTATGTTGTTGTTGCAACATCCAGATCCAGAGCATCAATCACTCAGTCAGTCAGTCAGTCAGTCAGTCAGTCATTCAGCCAGACAGTCAGTCACTCACTTGCTCATTCATTCATTTATGCAGTGAAGCGTTTTGCGCAAACATCAAGCGGCAGCTCTTCAGCTCCACCAGCAGGATGAGGAGCATGAGGATGCGCCAACTGCGCCATTGACCATGTCCGTTTCCGTTGCCATTGTCCCCACCGGAAGCGGTCGCCTGCAATGGAAGCCAGCCCAGCCACTCCCTCTCACATCCGGCTGCTAGTATTGCTGATACTCTGCTGCCATTGGGGTTTTTGTTGTTTTTTTTGTTGTTGAATGTTTCACATTAATTTCGGCTGCGAGTGCAAATACATTTTCAAATAAATTGAAGTAAATTTATTTAATGAGCACACATCGGTGGAATTTGTAATATGCCAAATGCTAATCATTTATTTTGATGGTCTGCAACATTTTTGTTTCCCTTTCAGCTACCAAATTAACTAAATTGCTTTTTAATTGTGAATATTCCAAGTGCATTTTGTTAGGGTTTTAATTAAAACAGATAAATTATATGTACTCGAAATCAAATTGCATATTTGCCTACTAGAACTTAAGCCATTAAGCTAATTAAAATAATTAACACCAAGTAAATAATTACATGTCTATAGTAAAAAAAAGGTAGACTTTACACAACTGGCGTTTATAATTGTATTGTATTTATGCAAATAGAATTCTGGACAAAAGAAAATATCTTTTCGTAAGACATTCAACTTATAAGTTAAGTTATAAATTTATTAATTTATTTATTTAATTTTCTTATTTTACGAACAGAGTTTTAATCGGTATATTAAATGTTAGTTTTCTATTATTATAATTTATTAATTTTATGGGTTTTATTTCTATTCTTGCCATCATTTTTGTCAATTATGCAAGAAGGCTCGCAAAAAAATGGTTGATGATTTTTAGGGGCGATTGTCAGGCAAACAATGATCCAGAACATTTATCATATTCTAATAATTTTAGCCAAAAGCCGTGAAGCACTGTCGTTTGCTGGCCTGTCAAAACACAATTTGGTTATTAGTAGCCTTCGCCGTCGTTGCCGTCGTCTCGCATTTCATCCAATCCAGTAGAGCTTCTGGGACTGGCTGCTTGATAAAGGTGTGTTGCGGCTGCCAATCGATAAGAGGCCTTTGTCGTTTCCAATGCGGTTGCCGTTTTTACCAGCTAGCAGCACATCAGTCACTGTCATGGCGCAGAGCCCGAACCACGAACCACGAGCCACCCAACCAACCACAAATGGACGCCAACCTCCTCCTCCTGCCTGCTGCCTCCTGCCAACCAACCCACCCACCCAGAACTGCCGAATGTGATTAATGCGTTGCTGCTGCAGCTAAACTTGCTGTTGCCGGTCATAGCATTAGAGATATAGATACAGATACATTTGCCGAGATATGAGCAACGCCCAACATGCCAAAACTTATGGCTTCGACTTTCCAGATAATACCCAACAAATTTCACACTCGTGCCGATGGGCGATTTGTTATGTTTTGATTGCCAAGCACAAAACTGGCAAAAAGGATGACGCGTGGCGTGGCGTGGCGTGGTCCAGCAGTGATTTCTAGGACACGTGCCCACGTTTTTCAGAACGTAAGGTTGCACGGATTAATTTCAATTTGCTTGCATCGGATGTGAGTGGGGGGACGCGGTGCTAACGGGGCGGCTTTGTCGCTAATTATGTGTGGAATGTTTAAGATAAACAAAACACAATGCAGCAACATTGACGTCTACGAAAGCTGCAGCAGCAGCAGCAGCAGTCGCAGCAGCAGCGACAGGAAGGACAACCAGCCAAAGACGGGCACTTGTCAGCCTGAGCCTGGCTGGCTGTTGTTGTTGCCATTGGCCTAATCCGTAAGTGTCGCTCACAGGCACGCAGCAGTGGCAGTCGCTGATAGAGCACACACACATACTCTCTGAGTGGCAAGAGAGAGGGAAAGAGACAGAGCGAGAGGGAGAGCGTGAGTAGAGAAACCGGAGCCAATGTTGGGCAGGGGCATAATGATGTGGCGACTGTTGACATCGACATCGACATCGACGCGTCATCGACAGACCACGTTAGCGAGAGTTGGGTGGGGTCTGGGGTCTCTGAGTATGGACTCAGAATCAGCCTGTTGGTCAAAGATAACAGCAATTTATTTTCAAGTCATCATTTTAATTATCCCGTTCGCAATGTTGGCCAACCTTGCGAATGGGCTCGTCGCGCATTAAACGTGACAACAGCAAAAGCAACAACAACAACAACAATAACAATAACAACAACATCAACGGAGCAAAAGCTTGCTTCGTCGTTGGTAGCAGCCATTTTGCTCATTAAAATATAATATGTATTTTTTAATTTAACAGAAATGTTTGCACAAAAATTTCCTCGAAACAAAGTTGAGCTGCCTCCCACTCCCACTCCCATTCCCACTTCCACTCCCACACTCCCGATTCGAGAATTTGTGTCTGTCTGTGTCTCCGAATCTGACTGCAGCTGAACGGAGGGGGAACTGACAAAAATCCTTTTTCGTTTTTATTTTTCATTTGGCTAACAAGGCGCAAACCGAGTCGACGACAGACCCAGATCTAGAAACATATCCGGAGAAAGGCACAGGCCCCCCACACAGTTGGCCCTGTTGTTGTGGCTCCGCCTTTATGCGTTTTTCATTTTACCGTTACCGGAAGCGTTCATGAGAAAGTTTCCGCTTTCATAACCGAATTTTAATTAACTTTCGAAAACCTAATTACAAAGTATTATTATAATGAAAAAGCAGTGCACAAAGCAAGCAAAAGGGGCGGCCCCTGGCACTGGCAAAGGCACAGAGATGCGGACTGGGATGGGAACGGAGACAGAGACGCGGACGGAGACGGAGACGGCCACCCAACCAACCAGGCAAGAGAGCGAGCGAGCTCTGCCCCTGCAGCTAAATAAAAAGTGCGGTGACTACAACGATGTCGACGACGACGACGACGACGACGACGATGTCGACGATGTTGCCACCGCCATTGCTACGTGCGCAGTCTTTGCCCTTTCTATGCAATGGGTGGGAAAGGGAGCGAAGGCAGTGCCGGGGCTCTGTGCCACTACTTCCTGTGTATCCATCCGGCATAAGCTGGCCCTGCTGCTGCTGCTACGTGTGCTGCGCATTGTGGGGAAAAAAAGGGTTGCCATTTTTATAGTAGATTCTCTTTTTATGCGCCAGCCTCAGCTTTAGCCCCCATTGCCAGCTGGTCTGGCTGCCGGCTCTGTTTAGCTCTCTGTGTCTCGTTTTGAAATTAAATATTCCATTAGAAAATTACTACAAGATTGTGGTTTTTAGCAGCAGCAGAAACAGCTTACCAGCTAATTGGATGCTACCTAACCTCTGGCTCTCAATCTGAATAAGATAAGGACTGAACTGAATTCACATTTTGTGGGATGTAAAACTTTGTATTAATTCTTTATCTAATTTAATTCATATGGGCTTACAGCTTGTGAAAAACAATTTAAATAAAACTTCAGCTTAGATTAAAAGGCAACGAAATAAATGTTTAAAACATTTTTGTAAATATTTAAAATGTTTTAACTACAAAGTCATTTCGCCATCAAATCAATTTGTAGCTGGCGGAATTCGCATGAATTTGTAATGCTCAATAAAATGTCATGAAAGGTTTTGTGATTGTATTGTTAGCCGATGGGTTGGAGTCGGGTGGGTTGACAAGCTCAATTCTTTTTTAATAGAATAATATATTCAAAGCCCATATTGTCGAACTGGCCAGACATATGTAAAAATAATTACATATTGATCGCGTGCACAGGCGAAGCATCTCTCGGCTTTGCCATTTATGAATAGATAGATGGCTGACCAACAGGCTAACAGAGTGCAAAGCCAGAGCCAACAACAAACGACAGGGTCTAAACGTCTTTGCAGCGCGCATGTCTGACATGAAGGAGGTTAGATATAGAATATGTGAATAAAATGCTTGTGGGTGGTGCAGATTGGGTCTGGTGGTTGAAGCAACCCCAAAGCACAGATTTCAAAACCAATTCAATTCAGCTGGGGTTGGTTGCTTGGGAGTTGAATGACGAAACTCCCGATGGCGCTGGCAGTCACAATGTCAAGGAAATAAAGAAAATCGAAATCGAATCGACAACAAAGCAAACGCCATTTTTTCGTCTGGCCAAACCAAACTGAACTCTTTTATGGAGTAATTCTGGGGCGAGTGAAATCTATAAGAGTAAGAAACAAATTGATATAGACACAGGCACACATAGACAAATAAAATGGTGACCTTCCCGGGCAGCTTAATTAAAAAGACAACAGCTTGTTAAACATGACCGGATACCCTACACCGTTCACCGTAGATAAGTGTGTTAAACAGCTAGAAGAGTATTTTATTCGAGAATTATAAATGAGAACCGAGAGAGACATGCGACAAATTCTAGATTCTTCAAATGAATCACAAAGATAAGCAGCTATGGGACACTAGTTGCAGTTGGAATACTCAGCCATAGATATAGATTGGTAAACTACGTATTTGTATTTGTTTGAGAGGGTAACTGCGTCGGATCAGTCGTGGATTTTGTTTATATTGTACAGATAAGAGGCAGATAGGAAAAAATAGTCCTAGGTGTCGTATGTATATATTACTAAAAAACAGATAGGGACACAACAGCAGAGGCCTCAATAGTTGCATTTGGGATAGGTAACTATTGCTGTTGGGTTAGTCAGGATTGTTGTTGTTGTTGTTGTTGTGATTGTCACTGTTTACCGTGTTGCTTCGTTGCAATTTAAGAGTGCACTCCGATAAGTTTTATCAAATACAGACAAAAAAAAGCACATGAGTGAAACTGCACTCTACATCCGAGTTGCGATAAGATAGGCTGGAACTCTAGGAATCGCTCGATGATGGGTGCCCACCACAGGCGCTATCGGTCGTTCATGTTCACGTTGCCTTGATAGTCCGATCCAATCAATATAGAAATGCTTGTTTGAGGTCAGTTGTTTGGGTAAATAAAGGCAACGCTCTGATTGCCGTACCAATGAAAGTTCAAACAAATCGATGGTATTTTTTTTTTCTATTATTTGTATATTTCAAACATTAAAATAGTCTTTCTTAAATTTTTGCATGATTTATAATATTAATTTTAACTAGCTTTCAATTGTGGATTTTATTCCTTCGGTTTTTATTGACATTTATGAATTTCAATGCGTGTATTTTTTACATTGTATTATTATTTATTTACTTTGTTTTGTTTTTATTCATTTACGTGTTTTTTTTTTGCCATATTTAAACTATTTGTTTTTTTTTATAAAGTTTTCAATTAGCTTAGCTCAATGTAAAAATGCGCGTATGTGTGATTTTGTTTACGCATAATAATAAAATTAATATTAAAAAATTATTGAATAATAATTGCAGTTTTTTCGTTCATTGTTTTTTTTTTCGTATTTTATCTTGCTTTTTTATTTATGCTAATTAAATGTTAATTGCTATACAATATTTGTTAATGTTGTGTAGCATACAATTTGATTAATTCTCAAGTTAGTTAAAAATTGTTATTTTTTGGGCATCGAGTTTAATTTTAATTTTCTTAAATATGCTATACATACACATATATTTATAGACTATTTACAAAATGCTTAACCCTAAACGAATTCGTACAATAACAGAAAACGTACAATGCAAATCAAATGTATATAAAATTTATTATATACACATACAACTTGGAAATTAATTTATAAATTATATGATTAAAACGTGTCGTTTCCTATGAATGGCCAAATTTTATTGCTTAGTTCGATAAATTTGAGGATTCTTAGGGGTGTCTTGAAATTGTTGGATATTTTTTCTTTTTGGTTTTTGATCATTTGCGATTCGAATTCGATTGCCTTTGGATAAAGGATTTGTTTTGTTTTTTATTTTATTTTTTTTTAAATGAACATTACACATAATCCAGCTATGCTTTCGCTCTCTCTCTCTCTATGTTTCTCGCTTTCCCTCTCCCTCTGCCTCTCTATCTCTCTCTCTCTCTCTCTCTCTCTCTCTCTTTCTCTCTCTCTATTTGTTTGTGTCTCTACAACAGTTTTCTTTACATACATTTAAAATGCTGAATGTTTGTTTGAACCGATTTGATTGTTATTGCTTATATAGAGGATAAACAAATGGCACGGAATTTCTTGTGTTTTTTTGTTTTGTTTTTTAGCAAACTTAAATGTTAACAAAATTCTTTGCTTAACGGCTAAAGTAATCACCTACATACATACATACATACATACATGTATGTGGCCGTTGCTGCGCTTACAACTACATCACTTTTGTTCTTGAATTCCTCAACAGAACGACATTGATAAACAAAATAAAAACATAAAGACAAAAGGCTAAGCAAGTGCTCAAGTTGCTCAAGAAGAAGAGTAGGTTGAACTATTTACAAGTGTAGGGAGCCGTACTCACGTGCTCAATCTCGAGCTCAAAGGATGCGCCAAAGGTGCTAAAAGCCATTGAACAGCCGCCCGCTCGCTAATTAGCCCCGGGCAGTCCGAACCTAACCAGAGATTGTTCGGCATGTTCGGCCCCTTCGGAGTTTCGATTTGAGGCTCGAGACCTACACAAAGCCGCACCTTGTGCTGGGCTACAGCAGATTCTGCAAGGCGGCGGCGCTGTTGAAGGTCAAACTGTGATTCCAGTTGCGGTAACTGGCCGCCGCCGCATATTGCTGATAGTTGTTGTAGAGCTGCTGCTGTGCCGCCTGATGCTGTTGCAGTTGCTCCTCGCTTAGGTCGCTGGTAATGTTGGAGGAGTCCTCATGCAGCTCGGCAGCCAGTTGACTATGCAGCAATTGTTGCTGTTGCTGATGATGGTGCTGTTGCTGCTGTTGTTGTTGCTGCTGTTGCTGTTGTTGCTGTTGCTGCTGCTGCTGCACTGAGGCAGCCAGCTTTTGGGAGTAGTTGACGGCCACCGATGATGGCTTGCTGCTGGCCTTTGTTGTTGTTGTTGTTGGAGTGCTGTTTGTAGCGGATGTCAGTTGCTGTGCCGCCTGCTGCTGCTGCTGCTGTTGTGATTGCTGCTGCTGCTGCTGCTGGTGGTGGTGCTGCTGTTGCTGCAAGTGTTGCTGCTGGTGCTGCTGGTGCTGCTGATGCGAGCCGCCGCCGCCGCCAAAACGCAGCATCTGCTCCGCGCGCCCTTAAGCCAGCGGATACTGGTGATGTCACAAGCTCGTGGTGCCGGCGGGCGCATGGTATCCAAGACTCTGATAGTAGGAGTCCTGGCCTAAGGCAGCGTGTGAGTTGGTCAGCGGACTGAGCGCATTGTAGCCGGCGTACTGGCTCATGTCGTACATTTTGATGTCCGCCTTGGACTCTGTGGGCAGCAGGCGATTGATGGAGAACGGATGGCTGGAGGGCGTGTAGCCGGATGGCTCTTGTTTCAATGGATGCATCGACGAGTGATAGTCGCTGATCAGCGACGGATGGCACCGGTTCGCCATCATCGCCGACAGCTCCTCCTGCTGCAGCTGATGGTGCTGGTGATGGTGATGCGTGGGCACATGCTGTGGCTGCTGGCCGAGGCACAGTTCGGCATTGGCATGCAGCATCGCCAGCGCCTCGGCATCCTTGCTGTGGGCGGCGCTCAGAACATTAACGCCCGCCAAGGCCACGCCGCCGCCGACTTCTTTGTGGTGCTGATGGTGCTCCAGGCGACTCGTGTGATGATGGTGGTGCATGTGGTGCGAGTCTTCGTGATCCTTCTTACCCGGACTGGTCGCCTCCAAGCTACTGTGCGAGGGACTCTTGTGCAGCTGCCTAATGGCCTCCTTCTTCTCGTCCTTGAAGCGCTTTTGGCGCCTCAAATAGCAGCCGTTCTCAAACATATTGCCCGAGTCCGGGTGCAGTGTCCAGAACGAACCTTTGCCGGGCTTGTCCGGAGTGCGGGGAATCTTTACAAAGCAATCATTGAAGCTAAGCGAGTGGCGTATGGAGTTCTGCCAGCGCTGCTGGTTCTGCCGATAAAACGGAAACAGATCCATAATAAACTGATAGATCTCCGACAGCGTCAGCATGCGGGTTGGATTGTTCTGTATGGCCATCGTGATCAGCGATATATAACTATATGGAGGCTTCGCATGCGTATAGCTGCGTCTATATGTCGTTGGCTTGTCAACTCCACGCCGTCCCAGCGAATTGGGTGAGCCTGGCTCCATGTCTCGAGTACCCGGTGGCATGGAGCCGTAGCTGCCACCCAAACCTGCCGCGGTCATGCTTGCAGCCGACATGGCCATGCAGCCGCCCATGTTTCCTAATGGAGAACCCATGCTTGCATAGCTCATCGAGCTGGGCGTCATGCAGTTGCCACCCATTGAATTCATTGCAGCTGCTGCGCCCATGCTGCCGCTCATGCTGGCCACCGCTGCCGCCGAGTCAAGGACACTGGAGCCGAAGGTTGCCGCCGCTTGTGGCGACACGGAGGACATGCCACCGACTGTTAGGCCCATGCTGTTCATGGTGTATGCAGAACGCGCCAACGGACTCATGCTGCCGCCGTTGGAGGTGGGATTGGCATTGTTGATGCTGGTGGGTACCGCACCACCACCGACACCAACGCCGCCAGATGCAGAGCCACCAGCACTAGACATGCTAACTGGCGCACTGCTGGGCGGCGGCTCAGCATATAGCTTTTGCATTATATCTATGGTGGCCTGGTGGGGACTCCCCTTGAGAAAGGTGTTCAATAGTTGCGCCGTTATGTTGCCGGCTTTTTAAACGCGATGCGTCTGAAATCGATGCAAGAATTAATCAACGCGTTCGCTCGACGCGTTCGATTTTTTTTTTTTTTTGAATACAATTTAAATAGCAACCAAAAACTTGTTTTTCTATTTTAAACCTTTTTGTTGCTACAGTTGTTGTTGTTGTGCTTGTTGTTGTGGTTGTTCAATGCACTGGCACTACGTTAATTAATTTAAGTATTTGTTGCATATTTCTGAACTGCACTTGTCACTTGTTGTTGTTGTTTATGTTGCTTGTTAGTTGTTGTTGTTTTTTTTTGGATGTTCTATGCCTTAAGCCGAAGTTATTGGTGGTTGTTGGTGATGTTGCAGGTTGCTGTTGTGGTTACTGTTTGTGGCATTTGTTTGTGCACTTGTCGCTCCTCTTGAAGCTAAACACTTTGATTAATTTATTTGTGTGCGCCGCTGATGCCTTGTGTAAATTTGGAAATAAAATAACGTGGCAAATATGACTCTATTTTAATGCGCGCCGCGCCGCAACGAACCGACGCACGAACGTGAATTGGTAGCTTGCTTTTTGGCCACTGAGTCTGGGTCTGAGGTTAGCTGAAGCTGCTGCTTCTGCTGCTGCTGAGCCAACTGTCGTTGCCGTTGCCGTTGCCGTTCTCGTTGTCGTTGTCGTTGTCGTTGCCGATGATGTTGCTGTTGCTGGTCCGCTCGAGTGTCTCTTTGGCTTGAGCTCTTGAATGTGACTGTTTGCAGAGGGGAACGCTTGTCTACTATTTGGCTTGCGCTTGCTGCCAACAAATATTGTTCGAGCCGCGCTCAAGTGCCGCCGCCGCCGACAACGACTACGATGACGGTGACAGCGACTGCGACGCCAGCAGCGGCAGCGACTGCGCTAGCTGCCAGAGACTGAGACAAACGTCGACTCGCTCTCACACATGGCCTTGCGCCTTGTTCCCGTCTCACACTCGCATTCACATCACACACACACATACGCAGGCAAGCACACAAATACAGACGATTCACCACCGGTTCGGAGGTCTTGCCAATGAAAGGCAACGGTTCTCTTACGTACACAGCGCTGGCAGCGCAAGCGCATTGGCCAACGGACTCTTGTGTTCACAGAGCAGCGCCTGGTTGCCAAGACAACAAATGGGCGGAGCTGAAGTTTGCGGCGAGCGAGCAACGCCCTCGATGGTGTATTTGTATATATATAGATGAGTGTGTGTCTGTGTGTGTGTGTGTGTGGAGCACAGACAGCTGCCACAAAACACAAATACACTGACACAATTGCAATAGCTTAACTGAGCGCCCTAATGCCGCATGTTTTCGTTGTGTGAGCGACGCCATGTTACAGTTAACGATTTTCTCTAATGCGATCAATAATCGCTCGCTCCTGCTTACACCAGGCAGCGGCAGAGCCGGAGCCAAAGCCAGAGCCAAAGCCAGAGCCAGAGGCAGAGGCAGAGGCCCCAGTGACCTGACGGCTGAGACGCTCTGTTTAGCCAGAGAATGTTGACGGCACTTTTTTTTGACAAAACAAAAAGAATGTGTGTTTGGCTCCAAAGAAGCAAGACATTAATAACATGCGCTCGTGTGTGTGTGTGTATATATGTTTGTGTTTTTTCTTCCTTTTTTTATAGCTTGCACATTTGAGGTTAAGGTACGCCAATGTCACACTCACTCATTCACATTCGTTGCGAGGCGTCGCGCGCAACGGCAGCAACCGTCAGCAGCAACCGTCAGCAGCAATCGGTAGCAGCAATCGTCAGCAGCAGCGCCAGCAGCCGCATCTTTCTTTTTTGGCAAGTCATTGCGAAAGTGACCCAGTTCTGGCTGCGTCGTCATCACCCATTATTCTACCTGAGATGCAGTTCATTGATGCAAAACTGCACGCGTGCAACATGGAATACTTCCTGGACCACCATCGACCACCGACTATCGACCATCGACCGCCGTCCATTTATGGCCATGGATAAAACGCATTTTAATATCGGTTATAAAAACTTTAAGTAATTTTCGCTTGACGCCTTTCATTGTGCATACCGTTTAACCCTTTCGCTGTTAGTGTATCTTGTGTGCTGTGTGCCTGTATTTGTTATGTGTGTGAATATGTGTGTGCGTGTGCGTGTGTGTGTTTTGTTTGTACTCACTCATCACACCGGCCATAACTGTTTTATGGCCAGCGTAATTTGTGTTCTGCAATACGATCAGTTTTGCGGTCCGGTTCTCAATTCACAGTTCCTGCCACAGTAACAGGGTTATCAGTTTTCAATGAAAATTTTTACTCAATTTTGTGCTACCTGAATTTTGAAAATGCGCGGAAATTCCATTTTGAAGCCCATTGTGATGTGCAGTTTTTGCATATCGACACAAATTAAATGAGCATTTTTATAAGTACAATGGCATAATCATAGCCGAGTTCTTTTCCGACAACAAAATTTGTTACCTTACGTACTTGATATATAGTAATTCTAATTTATATATTCACAACTTAAGTTTCCATGTCTAATGTGAATTATCTGATTTTAATATTAGAAATAAGAAGACATAGTTTTGTTAAATGCTTGACATACATTGATCAAATTTATTAACTTAAATACACCTAAAAACTATGGTATATTTTTATTTTATTTTTTATTTTAAGAGATGTTGGTTAAGATACTTTGATATTACAGGAATACGCTCATAACATGATCAGCCAAAGTAACATCAAATAGGTTGACAATTATTGCTGTAGCTTAGATTACCGTGATATAATTTTATATATGTAGTCTTGTTAACAAAGACCTTTAAATTTAGCTCTAGCTGTCTAGCTCCATATTTTCTTACTCTCTCTCTCTCTCTCACACTCTGTCTCTCTCTCTCTATCTCTCTGCCTTTGTCTGTTACACTTGATATGAGTTTTAAGGGCACAAGCTTTGTGCGTATTTACTTCAATATGCACACATACAATTACAATTACACTTGCTGAAATTACAGTAAAATGAATATTTAAAAATACATATATATATATATATATAAATATTTATTTATGTATATACCTTTTCCGAGACATGCGTATATCTTTAACTGTATTTAATGTACATACACCTTTGTTTATGTGCACAGCCAACAGTGCAGAACTCACGGCTATGTAAATACATGCCTAAATACGTGTATACAAATATGTATGTATGCATCTAACTAAATAGGTACTACTTATATCATGATATAAGTACACAAAGATACCCATTCTTTAATGCAGACTCAAGTGATTCCCCACTTTTTTGTGTGCATTTCTAATAATGTGTTTAAATATTTAATATTTTTATTGTATTTCCCAAAGCGATCCGAGTGGCTCTGTCTCATTAATGTTTGTCGGGGCAACGATTTCTGATGACGTAGAGCAAATACTCGTAGTAGTGCTCTGTCGTAGTAACGTCAACATTCAAAAAATGTATATATTTATTTATTTATGTACATACATATGCGCGTATTTATTTACCTTTTAGTAATTTATCTATTTATTTATTTGCTTTTAAAGCGCTCCACTTTTCATTTGAAATTTTGATTCAATTCGGCCTCATGTTCGGATTAGTTCGGCTTCAGTTCGGTTCGGTTTGGGATGGGTTGGGATGGGATTCTAAGCCCTGCTCAAACTTTTTAATTAGTTTCGATTGTTGACGCGCGCCCACTCGTCCAATAAATACACTAACATTTGTATTTATGAAAAATATTTGCTTTATTTCTAGTTTTTGTTTTCAATTTGATTCGGTGTTTATATTACTTTAAAATGCTCCACTCTTTGTTTGCCCTGAGCATTTGAATGACGCATGCGCAATGACTTTACAAAAAATGTCCGCTTTGACCAACTTTTCACAGATAAATGAAGTTGAGCTATTGTTTCTATCTGTGTGTTTGTGTGTGTGTGTGTGATGCTCGATTGTGTGCCCTTATCAATATAATATGTATATTATTTATTTGTATTATTTGTTATTGTTGACTTAATTGTTTGTACAATATTTTCACACAAATTAAAATACTTAACCGACTCGTTGGCTTCGCCACCTAAAAATCTTTAAAGCCAATGCACGTGTTTTTCTTCCTTTTTGTAAGTTAACTTAATTATCGAAACTCGTTAGTAAGTATTGAGTTGATTGCCAAATTTCAAAAAGTAATTGATGATGAGTGCAATGTTCTAATATGTAAGGCAAACAAATCGATACTAACAAATTATAAGATGCTTGCACAAAAAAATAAATGTATTTTGTCATACGGAAAATGGTTCACACAATTTAAATTAAACTCTAAAGATTATATTCTCTACATTAGAATTTTGTTGCCAAATTATTATAGAAACTGTCAACTCATCATGAATATCTGTAATACTTAAATCTTACTTTTAATACAATATTCTCTATGAATTCATCACAAATATATGAATTTTCTTTATCTTAAAATCAGAAATTATATAAAATGTTTTTGATCTTTAATTTCTGATATCCTAAATTAATTTTTTTTTTCTCAATTATTTATAATTTTTGAAAATATAAATAGATGGCGCAGATTTTATTTTTATTATTAATATATATATAATTAGCATTTAAGGATATTAAAGTTCTTTATATTTTCTAAAATCTGTTAAAAGCTAAATAGTAATTGATAGTTAAAGTCGTCTTTGGAATTATCAAATTGAACTTAATCGACTAAGTTCATCTATCTAAAACTCGCAGAAAATAATATTTCCTTGTATACCGGAGCCAGTTAGATGAGTTCTAAATTGTAAACTGCTGCTGATTAATCATAGGATATGAGTTCGTTAAAAATGTATAATCAAAATGCTAATAAAAATATTTGTAATTTTTAAATCTTGTTAGGATGGATTAACTATGCAGCCGCTAGTTGTGGACACTAGATATTATTTATTTCTTATATTGAAGATGTTATTGGAAACCTTAATCTAAACTAATTAATTCAGTTAAACATTTTTAATATTAGTTCGGCAGTGTACTTCTATGTAAATTTTTATCTGTAAAATGCACGGCGAGTATTATAATTAATTTTTTCTTTTTTTCTATATTGGGTTGGTGTCTTGTTGTGTGTCGTAATGAGCACAGCCATAAAAGCGTCTTTTGTTTTACGACCGCACAGTGCCAGTGTGTGCTAAACACAACAATGCCAATTTTATGGCCAACAGAGCCGCATAGACACCGACACCGACCGGGTCCGGGTCCGGGCTCAGCATCCCAGCAATGCCTGTTATGCAGCGGACGAGGTGACACCAAAACTAGAGCAGTGCCGTGGCAGACCTAAAAGAAAGAGGTGAAATCATTTGCAAGTCGGACTGAAACATTGGTAATGTTTACAGTTCGCCACGGGTTGATTTTGCTCTCGGGAACGGGGTCGCCATCGCGCATTAATTAGAGCACGCAATGGTCAACGGGCAGCGGGTAGCGGGCGGCGGGCGGCGGTTACTTTCTTTTGGCCATAAAGCGCTGTTGCTGCTGCTGCAGCTGGCTGGGTGGCTGGCTGCTGGCTGGCTGGCTGGCTGCTGGCATGGCGGCTCTTATCTAAATTAGGATGTTGTTTGTTTGCGCCTGTGTCTACGTCGCCTGCACTATTTACGTAGGTGTTTCATTTCCGTTCCACAATTTATCTGGCGAGTGTTTGCTCGCAAGCAACGGCGCGTACTCGTCTTACCGTTTTCCTTCAGCTCCTCAGCCCTCAACCGTAACATTTCGCTCTGCTGTCCACTGTCGCGGCATTTGCCGTTCGTTTAATCGAGATTTTTCCTCTCTTCACTTTCACATGTGATTTTCTTTGTTGTCTTATCAGTTTTGGCGCGTCATTCGCTTGCCATTCGTTCTCATGATTCACAATTCACAGTTAAACACAAAACAGTGCATTTTAAATGAGTCTCGACGTGAATATTACTTGCACTCGTTGAGCTGCAATGGAGACGCCATCAGTCGCATTTGATAAGCGCCTTTGCAAAACGTAGCTCATTTTGGGTGCGTGGCTTATCAGAAGGCCGTATGACTACGACATTCAAATCGCATAAATCACAGCCTAGTCGCAGTTTTCGCCTTAATATTTCCCCCTTTTATCTGTTTGCTGTGGTGTGGCCATAAAGTTTTTATCTTTGTGCAAACACTGAACGCAACGCTTTAAGACCCAACCGACCTTATTATTATATTTTTTTTAAATAAAGAATCACGAGAAAGAATACCAACTTTTAATTAAAACCACGTTCCAGCAGTCAGGTCATGGACGCGATTGCTCGTTGTTATTTGTATCACATATTGTATTGAAGTAAATATGAAAATTAATACTTATACCATATATAATGAGAAATTATAGATTGACAGAAAAAAAAACACCAATTATTAATATTATGTCTTACACTAAGTCTAACTTATTTTTGTTTATAGCAAAACAAATTTTTAATTAATTAATTAATAAAAACAGAATATTTTGTTGTAATTATGATATCTGCTGCACACTTTCGGTACAATTTTAGAATTGTAGATTTTGATTTAAAACCAGTTTTACATAATTTTTGTTGTTCTCTATTTACGCACCTACCTACCGCAACAACAATACCAATAACAACAACAAAAACAACAACAATGTTGTTCATGTGAGAGATGGCAGCCCAAAACTGATCATGCGAAAGAATTTGTTGTTTATTTCTATTTTGAACATCAGTTTTTCTCTCATCGCATTTCACGTTGCTGGTTTTGTTATTGTATTTTTTTTACCCTGTATTCACAGGGGATGTTCGATTTTCCATATCTTCCGTAACTCCCGATGAACTGGAATTTCATTGATTTATTGTATTTTAATTGTAAGATTATAACAAAATTAAATTAGAAACAATCTATTATTATATTTTATTTTTAATTGAATTGTCAAAATAAATAAATTTGCTAATCAACTATTTTGAGAGATTTTTTAACAGGATATTCGGTCATCGATCTAAAATGAAATTATCTGATAGTGAAAATATACAGATATGGTATAAAGAAATCTCTGTTATATATCTTTATAAGTTATCTGTACATGACATAGTCCTATGCACAGGATAGGGTATGCATGTAGCCGAGAAGAGTATAAACATTGATGCTGCTTTTCGCCTACCTTTAAAATGTTCATGCATCTTAGCACATGTCTGCTAATTATTTATTCGTTGCCTGAAAAATTAACTTTCGAGTTGTGCATGGCGACAACAAGAGTGCTGCCAGTCTTAAACATTTTCGGGTTCGTATCTAGAAAATGCTTGGACAGGCAGTCCCAGTACCCACATGTCAATGGGGACCCGGAGCGGCAACAGCAACGACGACGGCAGCCAGAAAGCTGTCAAATAGTCGGAAAGTTTTTTATCGTACTCCACGTACACTGTTATTGAGTGGCCTTGTTCACATTCACATTCACATTCACATTCACACTCACATTCACACGGCGCAGAGATAAATATTCGGGGCGCAAGATACATTTGTATCTACACATGTTGGCGCTGATATAAACAATTCAATTAATTGTTGTAAACCGAAATTCTGTCAACGTGGGGCGTTCAACTTTTTTCGGTAGTTATTGATTTACAAGCGTGCACTATCGGAAGCTATCAGAGTGTTGTCCACTTTGGAGCCCCGATTGAGTTATCGCAATGCGTTGTGATTATTGGAGTGTCGAAATGCTTAAACAAATATGATTTGGCTTCTGTTTGCTCTGGCCGCTCGATTGGGTCTTAATTACTTCCGAAAACAATGACCAATAGCGATAAAGCTTTAACTAATTGATAATGCTTAAATAAATGTTGCTCACTCGCACATCCATCGAAGCCATATCAAATAATTGCTGTCGCCACATGTGAATGTGTATGTGATGCGATGTGATCTGATGTGGCTACCACCAGTACCGGTTTGGGGCTATCATTCATCAACTTTGGACTGGCTGACACGCAAATTAGCTATTGAGCCAACGCGTAGACAGCGCATTCAGCTTGCCGAGAGCTGAAGAGCTGCAGACTTGGAGACTCTGAAGTGCACAGCTACAGAAACTGAAACAGACATAGACCCAGACACACACACACATGCACACACATGCACACGCATGCAAAGGGACTGAGACCATTCTTTGGGACCGTTGATCATGGTAATGACTGTGTAAAAAATAAAGGGCAGCAACAAACTGGCGCACAACTTTAGATGCTTGAGATGTGTTGGCCGTTTGTGTTAATCCCATCAAGCTCAGCACATTATGAAGTAGCCACAACAACAACAAAGCAGCAACTGCTTAGAAACTGGAGCTGCATGCGATGAATAAAAGTATGAGTATGAGTATGAATATGTGTGCTCCAATGGAGTCTCCAACTCCAAGCTCATCTCCATCTCTACATCAACGGCACAAGTGACACAAGTGGCGCTTACATGACGATGCGTGCGCAGCCAACAAGCAGCCAACAAGTCAGCAGTGCTCCAACTCCGGCAGTGCTCTACACCTTCGGCGTGGCTCCATCGCCAGCTGAGCCTCTGTCTCTGTGTCTCAGCTTTATCTTCATCGTTTTTTAAGAGTCATCATTGTGGCCAGGGTCTCTGGCGCTGATAACAATGTGTTTGTTAGCCATGGAGTTGTTAAAAGCAGCGCCGCAAGGTGCAGCTCCGACGTGTGTGGTCCATAAACATTGATAAGGAAATTTTGGATGCTGAGACGCCGCCTCTGTCAGCGACTGCCTAAATACGCTGTCTACACGTGTCCATGCATCCGTGTGGCATGCAGCCATCCATCTGGCATTGGGTTTGGCTTTGCAGGCTCGGGCGTTGTACGCGACTCTCCTGGTTGGCCATACGCATAACGTGACGTGACGTGAGACAGACACTGACGCTGACGCGCCAAGTGCCATTGAAAATGGCAAGTCATTTACATTTCAACTGGACATGCGGCACCCTTGTTAGCCGCTTTCGGAGCCGTTGCAACATCCTTCGACGCATAACGGCAAGCGGTTCCTTTCCTCAGACTGAAACTGGTACTGGCTCTGGCCGATGACGCAGCAAACAGTCGCAAAGCGTTAATTTGATAATGGCCAAAATAAAAAAAAAACATAAAAATAAAAGTTGACTCTTACAATAATTTGGTGCAATATGAAATTTGACAGTTGCTGCCTCATTTGGAGGTGTGTTTGTTGCTGTTGTCACTGTCTGCTCGTAAATGTTACACTTGGCTGCACCAAAGTCAAAGCAACCAAGTCAATGACATTGGGCAAACAAATGTCCAAAACCCAACCACAACATATAAATAGATGTGCGACTAAATTCAATCAATATAATTGGAATCGTACTTCAATTTTTTGGAAGTAAAACACAGCGCGAAGTTTTTCAAACGTATATATATATTTTATATTTTATATGAAGCTGAAAATTATAATTCATTACATATCTGATTTATTTTATTAAAAAACTAACTTTGCAATAAATTGTTCATGCAATTAATTATTTTGATTGAATTTGGAAGAAAGAAAAACTATTCATATCAAACATCATCAGAGGAACACTAATATTATTTAAAATAACACAAAACATGTAAAATATTCTTGATCATTTCGTCTAGTTACTGGGAACGTGCTGCCAAATCATAATCAATAGTTAAATATTGAACCAGTTTTTATTTTTGTATGTACAACTTCTCTGCTATAATTTGTTTAAGTTTGCAACCAAATTGCCCTAATGCGGTGAGCAAACGTGATAACAAAGCTAAGTCGCCCCATTTGCAAGGCCTGCGGAGAGGCAAGTTCGCAGGCAGCAATGGCTTTTATTGCCAGTCGCATTAATTTGCTAGACAAACAATATTTCCCAGGCTGTGTACAACAAACACTTCATAAATAGTTTGCACTGAGCAGCAGCTACTGCAGCATCAAAATCAAGCGGAATCATGTGGAATGCGGTGTGAAGTTCTTGTGATTCACTCGCGCTGAATGCGGTACGAAATCAAAGAGAGCCCAACTGGCCTGTTGGTGGCCGAACGGCCAAAAGCATCATAAAATCTTCGTATCTTGTATCTGACAGTAGTGGAGTTCATTGATTTCTGCCTGAGCAACTCAATCAAAAAACAACTTCAGAAACGTGCACGGTGGTGGCACTCTATTAGCACCTCTAAAGCACAATTTACAACAAACATTTACAACTGTCAATTGGCAACAAAGCAAGCATCGGACAAGCAACAGCCAAGAATTAAGGATACAGGTCAAACAAAGGCACCGCCGACGCAGATGCCGACGCAGACGTAAACGTCGACGCAGAAGCAGACGTCGACGCTGACGTCAACGTTGATGCTGTCGATTTTTAGGGAGCTGCTGATAAATTGCATGCAATTTGTTAACATTAAACAACAAACTAATTTCCAACTGGTTTGCCACCGATGAGAATCAATACCCACACACTTTTATCAAAACAATAAACGCATATATATTTATGTATTTGTATGTGTGCGTGTGTGTGTGTGTGCTGCAGTTTAAAGACGAAATTAATAAAAATTTCACTTGAATTGACAAAGTGGCCGAACGCCGTGACGTTCAACTGACGACAAGTGCCACTTGACAAGCTGCCGAACTTGAATATATTTTTTATTATATTTAACAATACAATATTTCATTGCTATAGTATAGAAGCTGAATTCCCTGACTGCTGTTACCTGACTCCGTCTGTCCGTCTGTGCGTCTGTCCGTCAGCCTGTTCGACTGTCCGCCTCATTCAGTCAGTCGATCAGTCGCCTAACCTCGTCACAGCTGGCGATTAATCTTGACATTGAGACCCAAACAGAGACGCAACAACAATACCCAATATACTTTAAACGCTTTAGCGTTCGTGATCAATATTTAATATATACGTTCGATACGAGTGACAATAAATAATTTAGCCTGATACTGATGGGTATTCAGTGCATTTAAAGACGTTCTCACCATTTTTGTGGCAAGTGGCAGTTGCACGTGAGATCATTATCAAGCGGGACTCACGTGCAGCGCACGCGGCCACTACAAGTGCCAGGACATGCTTTCCCAGGCCGAGTCCTTCACGACAAGTGCAGCTCATCGCCATCATCGTCATCATCATCGTAAACAACATTGTGAACCGCAACTACTTTAATTACACATTTAGCCCACAGCCACACTCCAGCACATTACACTGCACAACAAGTTGCGAGTTCCCCCAGGCCAAGCAAATTATATACGATTCAAATTATTACTCATCGAATTTGTTCGTAAAGTATTCAGACAGAATGCTCCAAAAAGTATGCTGCGACAAATATATAACAAATTTGTGTTTTTTAAAATAAATTAGATTAATCACATATTGAATAAATTAAGAACATTTGCAAAAGATCGTGGAATATTCTCTATATTCTAAAAAATCTATAGTCTAAGAATTGTAGTATACTGATTAAAAATAAATTGATTAAAATTGAATTAAAATTGAATAAATAAACTGTAACGGAACTTTCAGGTTGATTAGTGTATTTTCAGATTAATAACTGTAGCAAGCCGGCGGCATAGAAGCTTAAATGAGGGGTGCAGCAGATTGGGGGCGTGTCGCTTTCCGATTGTAATGCAAAGCGTGCTTTTCCACATGAGCATGTGTATAAATGTGCGTGTGCGTGGGTGTGTGTGTGGGTGTGTGTGTGTGAGTTTCGAAGAGCACCACGGGTGTATTGCAAAATTGAGTTCAGAGCACGGCAATGATGACGACTCTCAAGTGCCGACCCGCAGGGCTATTGACAGAAATCAAAATGGGCCAACTCAGCGGACCAGTGGCTCAGTGGCTCAGCACCACAGTGGTTCAGCCACCCAAATGGCAAGCGCCTTTTTTTTTGTTGGTTCGTCTGTCAGTTGTCGGTTGTCGGTTGTCGGTTTGCCGGCTTATCACGGCATCAAAACAAATTCGTTTGAAATTAATGCGCAGATTTGCTTTCATTAGTTGGCTTGCCGGGCGCAAATGTAACTGTAAACAAACACAACAGTAAAAGTAATATCAATAGCAATAGCAATAGCCAGAGCAAGAGCAAGAGCAATAGCAGAAAAACCACCAGCATTCGCATTCCCATTCGTATCCACGACACGCTCTGATCTGAGGCTAATCCCAAAGCAAAACTTTAGCCTATTCGAAGGGCTGCTGCTCCGTGTGCCGGCTGATGCTCGACTGAAAGCCCAACTTTCAGCAGCTTACGCAGTTTGCCGCACCCGCCACGTGTCCCAGAAATGTTCAACCCCACCTCTCCCCTTTCCCTTGTTCCCCTGTGTGTGTGTGTGTGTGGCTTGTGTCGAATGTAGTTTGAATCGCTTTTTGGGCAGTGTCATTGCTTTGCATATGGAATAGATCGGAGTCGCATCCGGATGCGTGTTCCTAATGTGACAGTTTAATTGCAGGTGAGACGCGTTGGGCGCGTGGCCGTCGATGATGCAATTAGACAGGCAACGACTTCTCCATTGTCCTGCGATGACTTCTCAGCTGGGTGTGCGGGCTGCTCCCTTTGCCTATCTGTGTACTCAAACATTGTGTGGGTGCAGTGTGGCATACAAAGCTGTTTTGTGGATGAGTCGACGTGGTTATTGGGCTATAATGAGTTTACAGTTGTTTAAAGTTTCAGCCTTTCAAATGAAATCTTCTGCTGACAATAAATTCTCTGAAATAAAAGTAGACATTATTACTTATAATCATAATTTTAAATGTTTATATTCAAAATAAAAGTTAAAATTAAAAAGGAAGTTTCGTAAATTTAATTTTTAAAACAATTACTCAATTTTTTGTCTTTGGCTTGATGGAAACCCAACCCTTCATTTCTTTAAGCAGACTAATTGAACAAAATTCATATTCATAATAAAGAATATTAAATGATAGAACAATTTAATAATAATAAAATAATATATAATAATAATAATAAAATTTTTAAGATATGACGTTTTAGAATGTTTACATTTATTTGCATTATTAAATGTTTAATTAGTTTCCTAACTATTACCTACTTAAATACAGTTTATATCTAGAATTTGTAAGCATTTCAAACTCGCTTTATGAACTGTAGACTGAGAAGTAGATCAAAGGCGTGTTTCCTCGATGTCAGAGCTCTGTGGCTCTGGCGAAACTCTTGATTTAAGCCCACCCACAAAACAAAAAAGTTTCTCACATTACATCACGGACCAGTGAGTGGGACGAGGAAAGGGAATGGGAACGTGGACTGAATCGGTCTAAATGGACATCGTTTAATATTAATGGGCATTGTTAGAGCTCTTTGTGATGAGAAAGCGACGCCGGTGTTTTTGCCACTGCTGCTTCTGTGTTTCAAGTGAATATTTAATTAAATTGTTTTCTAATAACCACGCGCAACTTTGCTGTGCTGCACGCGCCAGGACACGCGGCAATCGAGCCGACCAGCCAGGACACACCTTGTTGTGCCAACAACATTAGCAAAGGGCGGTGCGCATCGCTTTCGATGGCCCAAAAAGAGCCAGAGCCAGAGCCAGAGCCACCCCTTTCCCGCAGTGCCGTCAGTTCCGTCAGCGAGGCCAACTCGGGCTGCTCGGTCGACTGCTGTCCTGAATATCCTCGCTGGCTGCTCTGCCTGTTCTGTCGTCCTTTTATGTGCTACTAATTTTCCAAATTACGCACCATCAATCATCGCAAATTGCGACACGAGCTTGACGAACGTCGATTGCGATTGCGATGTTGCAGCGTTGGCGTTGGCGTTGGCATTGGCGTTGGCGGTGGCTGATGATGATATAAACTATAACCACCCGCCACCACTCAACCACCACCCAACCACCCATCGAATGACCCACCAATCAACAGCCAATCCCTGAGCGTAGCCACTTGAATCAAGCGACGCTGCGCCAGCCGCAAGAAAAAATTAAATTAAACTTCAAGTGGCCGCAGTGTTGCGTGTGTGCAGCAGTGGCAGTGGCAAGTAGTGAGAGGAAAGTGGCAGTAGCAGGTCCGTACCGTACTCCTGCCAGGACACGACCTCATGCAACTCAATTGTTGACTGTGGGAATCAGTTGTTGTTTTTGCTTTTACTGGCTGCAATAATGCGTTTTGTTGTTGTTGTTGCTGTTGTTGTTATTGCTGTTGTTGTTGTTATTGCTGCTGTTGTTGTTGTTCCTTTGGTCCAGCGTAATTAACGCTAATTGTGCTTAAGCATAAGCCAGACTTTTGACTTTTCAGCGTGGTTTTCGGCTTGTGTGCTGGATTTTCCCAATTTCCAAGCCAAACTATGGCCTGTGTTTTGCCATTTGGCTTGACTCTTTTGGCAAAACATTTGTCTTGTTATTAGTTTTTTGACAAGCTTAGCTTAAGAACAAAGCAAAATAATAATAAGAAGAACTCAGATACGTAAAATCCCCATAAAAGTAACCTTTTTGAGTAACTTCTATGATTGTTATGGCATTGCTTTAAAAGATTAAAAACAGATAATCCACAATGTCGAATGTCATCGTAATTTGCTAAAAAAAAAAAAATAAATAAAATAAAAAATAAAAATATATTGCAGGTATGTAAATATTGTTATTGAGAAGCTACCCGAAAATACAGAGAATGTCTACAATTGCATTTTGAATTTCGACCACTTTTTAATTTATGTAAAATTTAAATTTAAATTTCGTAATCTCTAATTGTAATTATTAATACAATATATAATTATCTAGGAGTAATACCTACCTATCGCGTAATCAATAAAATTTGTAGCCAGTCTAATCGAGTATATGGCTTTAAGTCTAAGTATTACTTAAAGTTAATAATATATTTACTGGACGTCGGTTACGTAATTAGGTTTGCACTTCAGCTAATGAAAGAGCTCGCAAGTGGGGATGGGGATGGGGACGAGGATGGGGATGGGCAGGAGAGACAAGGACTTGAGGCTTAACAATGCAGTGCAATTAAGAGCTCAATCAAAGTGACTGCGGCTGCCTATCCCAAATTACATTTATGGAATTATTATTGATGTTTGGTATTGACCACCAATCAGCCCAGTCCAGCACCAATTCCAAGTCCGTACTAAGCACCCAGAAACCCAAACCTAAAAACCTCAACCCAGACCGATGGCATATCCAATTTGGTTGAGTAGCTCTATTGCCGCTTGGACATTTGGCTGACCGGAGTTTGATTGAAACGCAGACACAAAATGCTGGCAGGCAGCCATTATATTTAAGCTGCCTCCGATCTCTGTTTATATAAGTATGCAGGGCGTATATGGGGCGCAGCCACACACCCACACACACGGCACCCCCTCCCTCATAATAATACACCCCAAACTAATTCCCACATACTTTATATGTCTTATGTACATAGTTGATTTGCTTGCTGCCCGCTCGCTCAGTTTTTGAACTTTGCATGTATACCATCACACACACACACACACACACTCGCACACACGCACTTACACACATTTCGAGCAATTCCAATGGTGGCTTGTGATTTCATTCATGTGCCGAACTATGCGCCTCATCCGCCAAATAATCATCATTGATTTGCAATGCCCAAAATGTGTCTGTCTAATGATGAGGTTTGTTGTTGCCTGTTGTGCTCTGCCTAACTGCCAAACATTCGGCCATATTTGTATGTATATATATATATATCAGTGAGTGTGTGCGTATATATATATATATATATATATATATATACATGAGAGTGTGTGTGTGTGTGTTTGCTATCGTTTTTGGAAATATTATATGCTCATACCTCCGTTTTCGAGTAAATTGTGTAAATATTTGCGCTCGTAAGTGGATTGGAGATGGATGAGTTTATCAACAGCGTAGTCGATGCCGCAGCAGAGCCATCTCCATCTCTATCTCCATTGCCTTCGCCTTCGCCATCTCCTGTCCCAACCATCCTCATCACATTCACATGCGTAGCCAGCTGACTGATTGCCTTTGCCTGCCGTTGCTGCTTTGCTGCCTGGCTGCTGTTGCTGCTTTTCCCTCAGAGACAACTGCACTTGCAGCCCCTGATAACTGAATTGGCCAACTTATACATCCCATCTGCCCCTTCGGCGCATGTATATCGCTTCAAATTGGGTCTAGAATTTCAAGTCTTTAATGTGTTTACATATATATGTATCTATATGAACTGTGTTCGACCAACAACTAAATATTGATTTTAAGTTAATGTGTAATTTTTGTTTTCATTTTTGTAGGAATATTGCGCAAAATAATTTTAAGATCTGTATATTTAATTCCAAGCAATTATTACACTTTCCAAGCATATGCTTGACCTAAATATATATATATATAAATATAAAGACCAAAGTTAAATAGTGTTTATCGTTAATTATCTTGATTTTTTAAGTCCTTTGTGAATTTCAGACACATTTTTTTATTTACATTTACCCTAAAGGGTAAAAAACAATATTCTGTAAAGGCCAATCAACCACAGGAAGGGACAAATAAATGAAGATGCATAAATGCATATCGGTAAAACTCACCACTTTATGTAGCGATCTAAATTGTAACTTCAAAAGCTTTAATTCTTTTTTTTCTAATACTTAAACCAAAAATAAAATAGTTAGGACACACATCCGAAATACAGTTTTATGTCTATTGAAATAGGGCTTACGATCCAATGTTCCCACTATTTAAAAAGAAACATATCATTTAGCAAATGAATAGTTAATCTCAAACTGATGGTTTACGTCTGTGATACAAAACTCCAAAACTGTTGTATATACCCTAAACTGTAATCAATGTTCTGAACCACTAATTAATAGAACTGTTGTTTTAAAACTGTTAATTTTTAAATTTGCAAAACACGCAGCATACATTTAGGCTGTAAAGAATTAACACTGATGTGTTCTTTATTAATTCCGATTAATAGTTTTTAAGAGAATAGAAAATTGCAAAGCATATTTTCAGGCTAAGTTTCTGTTAATTTTTCACAAGGCATAAGGAATTAAAAATATCATTTAGCTCACAGAAGTAGCTGGAATATTTCCCGATAAAAAAATTCTGGTTTTCAATTTAGATGCCCTTGTTTTAATTGTTGGACCCAAAATCGCCATAGTCAGCAAGTTTATGGCTGATATATGAGCAACTCTATCTACAGCTTATAAAATAACTATAGACTTCACCTCTGATATTGAGCCATATATTTCCGATTTTATTGTGGCGACTAACCATATAAGCCTATGAGAAGTTATGATGACCGACCATGTCGCAAAGATAGAATTTATATCGATAATAGATCCACAAAATTTGGAAACTATTTATCAGCATCGCATAATATTAACGTCATTAATTCAAATATAAACAATGCTTCTTAATTTAAACGTATACTGCAATAATGCAAGTGCTACTTAATAATAACTAAATTTATTTTAATATACTTTTAATTAAACTATCTAAAAGCTATCACAGGCAGAACAGTAATTACGAACTTAAATACAAGTATCTATATACATACATGTATGTATTTATGTATATATATATATATATATATATGGATACATGACGATAGCAGCTCCATAGACGCCATCCTGTCGCACAACTTGCATTTAGGAACTTTAGAGTAGTCTATCCATCGTTGGTTAATTGGCTTGGTGGTTAAGTGGCATGTTAAGCTCCCACAGCTTCATGTTGTTGTCGAGGACTTCGTGGAACCAGCTCTCCTTCTGCGGCTGATCCCTGAACACAACGTTGAGTGCCTTCAGGTCCAGCTGCAATATGGCATCGTTTCCAAGCAGACTGTCTAGTGATCTGAGCAGCGTACTGTTCCCATGTAACTTGAGCAGGGTCACATACTTGAACATGTAGTACTCATATTGCAGTTTGCGGCGCGCCCATCTCTCCACGGTTGCGTTGGCGCTCGCCGAGCGTATCTGACCGAGATGCTCGGCAAACCACGGTGCAAAATAGTTGTACAGATCGAGCTTGGAGAGGCCGCTGAGGCCTTTGCTCTTGATGCGCTCCTTGATCATTTTGTAGCTCTTGCGACTGTATACGAACACCTGGTAAAGGGAATTCCCCGTCGTATACGAGTTCACATAGTGTGTGCCAAATTCCATAAATCGCATAGCCGACGTTAAATTGCCAACCTGGAATTTCTCAACGCGTGCCTGCACTTCCGGCTCCATCGGCTGATTGATCGGGATCTCGGCTTTCAGTTTTCCGATCTCCCGAAACCGCACAACGCGCACGAGCACATATGAATAGTCGCCCTGAATGAAGGAGGTGTTGATGCCCAGCTTCTTGGCCGCATTATCCGCAAACCAGCCACCCGTAAACGCCTCCCATGGCTTATCCAAACGCTCAATGGTAAAGTCTCGGAAATAGGCCTGAAACAGTTGGCGGCGATTCTCGCAGAACTCCATGTGAAAATCGCCATGGAAAATGCCAGGCGTGGTGTCCTCATGGCTATCCGACAATCCACTCATGTTCTGCAATGGACAGAGAAAAAATAAATAAATATATAATATATTTGTTAATGCACTCTATATTTATTTCAATATATATAATTCCTGGAATATCAATTAATGCTTATATGTCAATTCTTGTGAAATGCATTTATTATACTCTAATCCGGGTAATAAGGGCATATTCGTTTTATAAAAAAGAACATATAAACATGGAACATCTACTTGACTTTACTGCGCCAGACAAATTGTTAAAATTGGGGTGTTAACATGGAAACTAGGAACTTGGAGACTAGACTATCTCCTGTGAATTTAAGAGCTAAATTGACCAAACATGGCGAATATACGTAGAGGTTACTAGGAACCTACTTGAAAGATCAGTATTCCTTCAGCTGGCATGGGTATCAGAGTATTTTGCAGTCTGTTACTCCCGACTTAAATGGTCTCACTTCTTTTATTGTAGTTCAAGCAGAATATATAATAATTCTTGGAAACAACAGACAAATACATATACAATTTATTGATGTTATTGAATTAAATTAATTCTTGACTTCACTTCAACATGCAAATAAGCTTAAAATCATTAAATGAAAAGACGATCTATTAAAAAACGCGTTCTCTTAACACATGTACATGTATTTATTCTATGTGTGTATTTATATATTTGTCATGCGGAAGAAATAAAGCAGAGTTCAATAAAACTGATAACGTAGAGCTGATTAAAATGGCAATCTCATTGAACCCCTGTTTCAACGCTCCTAGACGATCACTGGAGGAAAAATAGTAAACTTACCTTGTAAATATTTCTAGTCGGCTCCTTGAAAACCCAGCGTTCGCTTTCGGTATTATCATTGTAGGGTATGACGCGCATCGATATGCCCAAATAGCCGTATCGCAGGAATATGTTAATGGCTTTGCCAATCCGCAACTGTGACTCCCGACTGCCACTGACCGCCAGCATCAGCAGCGCCAGTGTCAACAGCCACAGCCACAGCCAAAACAGGCCATGCCGCGGGCTCAGGCTCGGGCTCATCGCTCAACTGTTTTAATGGTCGGCATGCAACGGGGGCTGCAATTGTAGAGGGGGTGTTTTATTAGCAAACATTACCAACAACTAGCGATAAATCGCGACAAACGAGCATCTACTTAAATATAATTAAATACTACCTCGCAAACTTGTTTATACACATTATTTGTTTAACCATTAAACTACACATGAGCTGCCGATAATTTATGCGCACTGACTTGGTCAGTCTGGGCAGGTTAGGCGGGGAGGGGAGGGGAGGACTTTGGGGTTTAAGCTCTAATTGACCGTGAACCTTCAGCGGCGTTGAACTTGAACCGAGGCCAGGTGCGCATTGCAGCGAGATGATCTACTTAAGTGGCTGACGCTGCAATTAGCCACGAAGAAGACACACACATACGTATGCGTATGTATGTACAAAGGTATCTAAATTGGATCAACAACAAGCTGATGTTGTTGCCGCGCATATGCAAATCATTTCCTCAAGATGTTTTTTGTATGCCTTGCAAAATATTTTATAACAGTTTGGCGCGCCAATTTAAACCGGTTGTCGACTTACCGATCTCTTGGATTGGGACGGGGAAGCCACACTAGCAACAACAACAACAACAACGACAACAAACTGGCACAACTAAGCCAAAGCGACCACTGCCAAAACCGCAATACAACTTGTTGCGCAAACCCGATTCGAAGCAAATTACTTAGAATTACAGACGTTATCAGTGGCAGCAGCAGACGTGTTGAACTAGTCAAAATACAAAGGTTAGCCACAACACTCGGCGTCGGGTGTTAGCCATGTCAATATGAGTCACACCTGCCCCAGTTGCTGCTGGTTTCGGGTGGGCACTGAAGCGCAGCATTTGCCCAGCGACCGACCGACAATGATGACGGTCAAAATATGAGCATTTTTAGCGAACCATAAAATTTTAGACGACAGCCAACAAAGTCAACGAAGCTGAGACACATCAACAGCAACAGTAACCACTAGCTACAACGAACATGACAATGCTTTAACTCTCCAGACAGACAGACAGACAGACGGACAGACACATAATTCGAATGACAAGCGAATTTTTAGTATTGAACACTTGAATCAATCGCCTTTTAATACATCAGTTAAATAAGCAAACCTAAGAAAAAAACATTGTAATTAAAATTAAAATGAACTAATTGTATAAGAATTGTCCAACGAGTAATATTAATTATACATGTACGTAATATTTAACCAGATGTTGACCAATGATTTTAATAATAAAATTAAGACTACTGCTTTAACCAAACACAAAATGAATTTAATGTGGCCTACAACACATCTCTAGCTGTTAAACTATAATTATAATAATTACTATAGAAATAAAAAAATATTCCATTTCCCTTTGCGTTTACTGGTGGTTGTGTTTGTGTTAGCCGGGTTTGATAGTAAATAAATATTTATAAAAAAAATGTGCATTTAAAACATTACGAATACATAAAATTCTTTTAATGGAAATGATCTAATTATAATGATTCCAACCTGTTTTTATTAACCTTTTCAAAACAAGTAATCAGTTAGATCAAGAACAACATCCAAGAACAATATCCTATATACATCACAGAAAGAATCAGTTAGTTATTTCTAAGATTCTAGTAAAATGACAAACCTATTAAAACTATAAAAGGGGAATATTTATAATTTCTCGTGCAAAACTTTTGAAACCCGATTAGCAACATTTTAAAAATGTATACCTTGACTATCTTTTTCTATTTTTTTCACAGCATTAAAATTGTGTTTAATTATAATTCATAGTCAAATTGCCAAAACAGCTGCTCCAAAATAAATGAACCATTTCGGTGTTACGTGGACTGACTGAGTGACTACCCCAAATTGCTGTCCTAAGCTGACAGCTTTTCGCAGCTGTATTGATTGTTGGCACTCTTTGTCAATTGTCAACAGCTTAAAAAAAAAACAACTTCAACTGGTGCTATACATACCAACATATAAGTATTTATGATATAATGAACCTTTTGGGTATGGTATGGTTTGGCATGCATTTACAATAACAGCATACGCATAACCTTGTGCAAAATGACCAAAAACGCAAAAGACGGATACCCACAAATGGAGGAGATGTAGTCGAAGCTCTTCAAATGAATCAAAAATTCAATGCGCGCGCAATGTTGACAACTGCGTCCGACTGTTTGACTGTTTGACTCTTCGACAGTTCGACAACTCGACTACTCTTCTTCAGACTGGTAAGACAGCTAACCAGATCGGCGAGACGCAGTCAATTGGAGATTCTTTATGGGACGCGATCGCACGAAGGGCACTCAAAAAGTCTGCAGTTTTAGTGTTTTATGCGTTAAATGCTCGGATAGGCAGTGATTTCCTTGAGCAGAGCTTAACATAAGCGGAGCACAGATATATATATATATATATATATATATAAGTAATTTATGTTGTTTTTGTTCGACTGCACACGAGAATTCACAAAGCACTATTAGGCAGCAGCGGCAGCAATAACACCTATACACAAATTTATATATATATATGTATTTATATATATATATATGTATTTGGTATTTCGATAAGCTTTGACACGCACTCAGCAAACGGAGAATTAACAACTTATGTACAGATTTATACATATATATATATAGTAAGTTATAGCAACTGAAAGACGACTTGTTCGCCACTGGTTTGCCTTATCGCGCGGCTAACTGACAGCGGGGGCCAATGCACAAGGCGCGTTTAGCATCATTAAATGACCATATTTACTTTTGTACATAACAAAATCTGAATGTTAAAGGTCATCCGGCGGCAATCATAATTCTCAAGGCGAAGAAGCAACGTATACATTAAGAATACATGCTCCGACCGTTGCCGAAATTGATAAGCATGTCGGCCCATAAAGACATTCAAATGTATTTTAATAAACCATTTCAATTTTGGTGCTAATATTTGTTACAGACAGTTGTTATTGCCGTTACATTTGCGCGCACTGTTTTTATGTGAGGTTTCAGCAATAGCACAGACAAATTCCGGCTAGCTAGCCATACACATATATATATATACCAAAAATAATCATACACTCAGAAAGACAAACATGCACAGACACACACACACACACACACACACACGCACACACGTGCCTTCCAATTGCAATTAAAAAGCCGGAATCTGACTTCGTCGTCGTTGATTCTCTAAGCACTTACGAGTACACCTCGAAAACAAGCCGAGTGTTTTTATGGGCACAACTTCAACCGCGCAGACTCGAAACAAAACTGAAACTGGCTGCCGGCGTGTTCAGCCAGCCAGCCAGTCAGCCAGCCAGCGAGCACCTACCAGCTCAGTGACCAGCTACCAAAACTCGATCGCATGAGAGAATGCGCTGAGCGGCAACGCCGACTCTCCAGCGCACAGTGGCCTAGAATAATTTGTCATCGATGGATTTATTTAATGTGCACATGCATTGCACAACTTGCTCGTAAATATCGTCTAAACAACATTAAGTTGGAAAGCTTGGCTTGTTCATCGAAAACAATAACAAATCAATAGTTATAACACCCCTTTTGCTAACATTAAGTCTGACAAGAGTAAACTCTTGATATTGTTATTTTAATCAAATTAATCTCTTTAGAAATTTAAAAACGCATCTTAAAAGTATCTGCTTAAACTTACTAAATATTCCAAGTTAAAACTAATATATACGTCATGTGCATAATATTGTCGTGTCGAAATTACTACTTAACAATATTGTATCTTTAGGATTTACAAAATGCTAATTTCCGATGAATTGACTATGGTTATTATTGGCTCTAAAGGTAAATTGTTTGCATAAGAAGATCGTTATTTTTACCACTGTACTGCAGTTGCAGTTCAATGACTGAAGAGCAGATGTTCTGATCGTTTGCCTGCCCCTGTCACGCCCTCCACACAAACACACACACACACACAAACACACATAGACACACACTAACATACACTCTGTGAGGCGCAACAACGGTATTAGCACATGACACAAATGCCTAAATGACTCTCTTGTCTATGTGGTGTATGTGCCGGGTCCCCCACAGTTTTTCCGCTTATTAATATTTCCTAGCACGTCTGCCGCTTCCACATCGACATTCTTGAATATCCGAGACATGCTAGCTGGGATCTGGGAACGGGTCACTGTTTCCCTGGGCCTGGGCCGTGGACTTCCACATAAAATTGAAATGATTGCAATTTAGCTATAACTTGCGCAACACTTCAATAGAATTGCTGAAATCATAAAACTTTTGACAGTCTCGCTGCTGGTCAACAAACTTCAACTGAAATAACCAGCAAAAAAATGAAAGTATCAAATTTGCATTGCCTTGAAAAATATGCAGTGTAAATTAGGTCAAATTTGGACAACGCTGACGCTTTTTGAAAATTCGTGTAATGCTTTAATTAGAAACTCCAAAAGCGACCGGAATCTCGAAGTCACGATCTGAACTGAATTTCACTGAAATCCATTGAGTACGTTCTAAGAAAGTGCGGGGTGCGGTTTAAGCTTTTCTTGGCCATTTCCAAAATAAGCATTGTAAAAACCGGTTGAATAGTGTCTTAAATTTAAATATATATAACTATATGTATATATGTTAATGCATACACGTATGTATTTCTCTTGCTTGCTTGTAAATATGTATATATTCACAAACAATACCTTAAACTTTACCTTTAAATATTTTGATTTACTTTTTACACACAATAGTTATTGAAAATTCGATCTTGAATGTTTGTTGTTTTTTTTTTCGTTTTTATTAATTTGTAATTCGCGTCCGTTTTCGTTTCGATTTTTATTTTTTATTATTAATCCCATGTTTAAACTATGTATATATGTATAATGTCATGTTCATCATTCATTTCAAACGATATTTACTAACGTTTCAACTATTTGCACATATCGATCTTACTCCATTTATTTATATTTTAATAACAATTCACTCAAATAGCTCAATTAGTGCCAATCCATTTATATTGACATTGGGGATCATAAGTATCAGTATTATCCTTATCAATACATAATTATCCTTTCATTGCCATTCATTTGTCAACTCTAGAAATTAGAGAAAAATTCTAATTCACTCGGGTTCTTTTCTTTTGGTTTTCTTTTTTATCATTTCATCATATATGTAATTATCAACAATAAATATTTACTTAAATTTATTATGAAATTATTTCTTAATCTATACCGCGCTACAATTTGCTCGCATTTGCTATGAAAAAAAAAATATAACAGAATGATTAATAAACAAAATTAAAACAAGTAATGATTACACATTTCTAGCCGGAAGGGGCCCATTTCTAACATCATCATAATACATTCATACGTATTACCCGATTATCGTAAAATATATAAGATTTTTGATTTTTGAGCATTTGGTGTTGTGGAACACCCAGCCAACTGGGGGCTGCAAAATATACATACAATCATTCAGTTTCTAGGTATTTAGGTATAAGTACTACTTAGTTAATTTGGCCACTTGGCTGCTTTTGTAGTGGGTAGTAGGTAGTTAAGTTCTTGTTCTTGGGTAGGTTATTCTCATCATCTTCAACTTCATTGGGAATACATCTATGATTTACATTGCCTGCTCTCTCTCTAGATCTCTCGCTTTTTTTACTATCTCTCTCTCTCTCTCTCTCTCTCGTTGGATCACTGCCTTTAGCCTGCCTGTCGTCAGCTGTAACGCTCAGAAAGTAAAATTGATAGACAAGCGTTGTGCATATTTAGTATATGCGTAAATTGTTCAACCATCTTGAAACCATAGAATTGTTCATGTTGTTCTTGTGGGTGTCTCCATATTAGCTATTGTGTGAATTGGATGGAGGTTAGTGGTTCTCAAAATAAGCTCTGGCTCAAATAGGGGGGAAAAATTGGTTGTAATTGCTGACTTTTGTCAAATGTGACGCATGATTATAAATTTGAATTTAAATGTTTTCCTTATTCTTTTCTTCAATAACTTGTTGTTTAATTCTAGCTGTATTAAAGTGTTTGCATTTTTTATGTTTTGCCTGCCCAATATGTTGTTCTGTTTGTGTTTGGCGCATTTATGTTGGCCTAAAGTAAGAGTGTTCCGCGTAACTCAGGAATCAAACTGCAGGTTACCCTGAGACGCCTGGCATACGACATACTTTGTCAGATCTGCAAGTTGCTTAATAAATGTATATATATATATTAGATACATAGTTGGATTGAATGCAATCTTCAGATAATGTCTAAACACTGCATTGGTTCATAAAGTTTGATAAACTTACAAAATAGCTCGACATCTGCAAGATGTAATCTTGCTATAACAGCATTTTTCGATTCATGGTATACCTTTTTGTTTTCTTTAGATTATAGGATAACTTGGAGAAAAACGATCATTTTATTCATTTGAATTAAAAAATCACGAGCGTTTTTATCGACTCTATAAAAGCAGGCGCCGTTTTTTAGCAAACCTGTAAAAACTGATGAGCTTAATTTCTGCTGCTGCTGCCGTTGTTTGTGTTCATAGTTTCTACATTATCTTTGTATACAGAATACATTGCATTATTATTTAAAACTTAAAGCTGCGACGCTAAATGGGTGGTTCTTTTGGTTTTTTTTTTGGATTGTGGGCTCTTTGATTTGGTTCACTAGGTTTAGCTGTCTGTTCATGCTTATTGGCTGTGGGTTAAAAGGAAGCGCTCGCTATATTAATATTATTCATCTTCTCTGATTTTTAATGTATCCAACCTGAGTTTGAGTTGCTCAAAAATATATACGTGTATACTTTTTATAATATATACCAGTGTGTGATTGTGTATCTATGTGTGTTATGCGTTGACCGGCATACTCTTTACTAAATAGTGGTTCAAAAGGTATTTTAATTTACCATTTGTTCTTTTGTTTTTTTGTTTTATTTTCATTTTGTGTTGCTGTTATTTTACTGTAGTAGTTAGTATGTGTGTGTGTGTTTTTTTTTCTGTGCTCACTCTATGTTTTAATTTGCCATTCTTAATAAAGTGTCGTTTTATTTTATGATAACGCTGTGGCAAATAAATTATTATTATATTGTGTGATTGCATTTCCTTGTTAAATTCTTAATTAAATTAATTCAACTTCAACATTTTAATCGCTTTTGCTTTAGCATTTTTGCAATTATTGTTTTGTGTATGTAAATTTTTTATTATTTTCATTATGTATTTTATTTTATTGCATTTAAAACCGTGCACGCTTTGACTTATATTTTTTTTAAATGTTTGTATTTTTTTAATTTTGTTTTTGGTTTTTTTTATGTGTATTTAATTGTTTAATTTTTGAAACACTTGAAATTACTCACATCATACAGTACTTTATTTTGTTGTTTTTTGTCGCTGTTATTTTATTATGTTTTAATTGCATTTAATTAGGTAGTTCGCAATAATTCTCGTTTAACGCTCGCTTTTCAAAAGACTTTTCAGATTGCAAATTATATTGTAAACATATTACATATCGTATTTTATTGCAGGATTGCTTTTGTTTTTGTTCAATTTAACTTAACCACTAACGAGTGCAGAAATTACATTAGCGTTTAATGCTGTCTGACAAAGGAATAAAAAAAGTATTTATACTAGATCAAAACAATAACATAAACAATAAATAAACTCGCGAAAAGCTTATTGGAATGGCAATAATTACGACAACATTCAACTTAGACTTAAAACATCAAAGATAAAACAATTAACAAAAATTCAAATTTAAATTAGTTTTAAACTAACAATTTGTCTTAGCGTTGCGACTGCAGTTCCCATAATACCCACTCTATATACGTGTATGTGTGTGTGTTTGTGTTTGTGTGTGTAATGTGTATAAATAATTGGGCGCCAGGCGCTTGCCAATTTCACTGTGTGTGTGTGTGCTTCTTGTAGATGAATGCAATTCGTGTTGTATTTGTGCCTTGTTAATACTTTAATGGTGTCTGTTGCTGTGTACTCAGTATTGCGCCACATTGGACGCCTGTGTGTATGCATCCCACTCACAATCGCAGCCATCGAGACAGTCGGGACATTCCAGCTCACTGTCTTGTCAGTAGAGCCAGGTGACCGGCACCCATTGGGGTGTAGTATGCACGCGTTCAATAGCCGATTCCAGCGCGGCAATCGTCTCGCCAATATCGCTGTTGACAATGGTCATATCGAAGAAATGCCCGTAAAGTTGACGCAGCATATCCGATTCCTTAGCCAGACGCTCCAGACTGCCATCGTACTGCAACAATTAAGAAATTAAATATGCATTACAAAACTGTTTAAGAAGATAGTCCCAATAATCCCAATGTGGCCTTACATCTGCAATGTTCGACAGCAATGGTGCCGCTATAAACACAACATAGGGCGTAAATTCAGCAGTGCGCAATATTTTGAGTGCTTGCGGTTCCACATCTAGTATGGCCATTTTGCCATCAGTATGAATGCGTCGAATGGTGTCCAGTTTGGTGCCATACATGGCGTCCTCATGGGTTCCTAATATATATATGTATAACAAATACTTAGAATATCGTTCATATAAATTTCCCACATATAACACACACTGTAACAAAATATATATGTATATATATATCTACATTTGTTGCAAGATATGAATATATATAGATTTTGTTACAGTGTGTGTTATATTCTACAGAGTGTGTTACATGTGAGAAATATGTACGAACCGTATTCTAAATACTCGTTGGCACCAATATCGGCCATCATTTCATCATGGGTAACAAAGTAATAGCTGCGTCCGCTCTCCTCATCAGGCTTAGCAGGTCTCGTTGTATCTGTTGATGAAATCAGAACTCATCAATAATATTCTAGTATTCTATAGTAGAGTTAGTTAGTGGCACTTACGTGGTATGGGATAGGCGTACTTATCGGGATACTTTGATATTAAAGTATTCTTTATGTGCCTCCTACCAACTCCATGTGCACCCAATAGCACCAACGTTTTGCGCCGGAAATTCGGATCACCCACTACGTACAAAGAATATTATTTTATCAACATGATTGACTGATTTGTCAAATTCATTATATATTGTAGCTTTTATTTTACGAACCTGGCACTTTGACAACCTCTTCGTATGTGACCACATCTAGCGTATCGAATATGGCATTATGTTTGGCCAAATATTTGTCCCGACATGGCTTCTTCTTGCGCCCGAAAATAGAACAGTTTACTGTGGGTTATACAGATGAAAATGGTTTAAATAGTTGTTGCATATTATTCAAGTATTAAATATAGTTAAAACCATGCGTAGCATGCATGCCGGCAACATTAGTCGAATGCAAGGAAGCTTTGCTTTAAATAATCAGTTTTTTCTCAACTTGATACGCATTCTTATTTTATATATGTTCTTTACAAAACAATGTTGATTGATAGATTAGAAGCGATTGTTTGAAAAATACGTATGCACTCAATTGAGTTTGCTTAAGAAATACCAATGTTATTTCATGCACTGTTTTAAGTTGATGTTCGAAGCGAATGATGATTAAATATTATTGAGAGCTGTTTACTAAATACACAACAAATTACACCTTCAACTAAATGTTCAATGATTAAGCAATATAAGCGCGTCTATATATAAGCAGATATGATGCTTATATAACGTAATGCATCTTGGCAAAGCGTTATAATATGTACTATATAGGTACTAATAGCATTGGACAGGGAATAATCATTTGTGCATTAAATGAACTCTTCTTGATTTTTTACCCTTGCAGAGAAATTTCTAAGAATAAACCTGCAACAATATTTACAAGTCAAATGTCATTTTTATTTTCAAATATTTAAATTTTACAAACTTTGGATACAAGCCAGCGGACACAAATTAGGCTAAGTCTGATATATGTATGCTCTTTAAAGACACTGAATATGGAATGTTTAGTTTCTTAAACTTTCTAATTGTTTAAAATCTCTGCAAGGGCGTTTACAAATCGGAACACCGAGAATATATATATTCAATTAACACTATTTGTCGATAAGGTGAATGACTTTTCTTGGACATCGGGTGTGGGTGTGCTGTTTGAAATGAGCATTGCTACTTTTTGTGATGAAAGAAATTCGAAAAAACACAAAACTCAAGAAAAACGTTTAAAGTTCGGTTGTTGTCATTTTTTTTTTTAGGAGTATTAGCTACCTGCGGATCCATCACACCCATCTGCGTGAGCGGAACATCCAGCACCCGGGTCTCCTGGTACATATACATACATATTTATATTTATATATAATATGTATGGATGGCGATTTCACGAGATTTATTAAAATATACTTGTTACCTATATGTACATAGGGTTGTGTCTTGGTCTAGGTGTTTGCATTGTTTGCAATGAAACAAACTCATTTTATCACTGACAATTTGTACTATTTGGTCGAAATTTAGGGAGCTTTTTGAAACTACTTTTTTGACATGCAGTTTTTCTGAGATTTTTAGTGTATGTATATGTATATAAGTGTGTATATATATGCGCGTATGTGTGTATATGTGTGTTCGTTGAGCATGTGTTTACTAATTTTGAGCTTGACGCTGCCATTTCACAGACAGAGACAGAAAGAGCGCTTTCATGATTATTTCTGGTTAACTACGAATTCATCACAGACTTTCCAATATAATAGAATTATAAAGCATACGATTATATTTAGCATCCAATTACACATATAAATAGTACACATATTTTTTGTTTACACGTCATAATGTAAATGTTAATATTGTTTTTGAAATAAGCACTTACCCTGCTCCTGCTTGGTCTTATCAACGGTCTGGCAGGCAATGCGCCATTCCTGCAGTTCCGGCGATGGTATCAAACCTGCCGAACCGCCTACCGTATCAATTCTCGCCTGCCACCAGTGATGATCGTCCTTGCTAATAATCTTAAGAGCATAATACATCCATAAGTCATTAGTGCCAGTGCAAGGATAACGGTAAGAGTTCCCTTAATATGCCTACCTGCAATATGTCGCCCACTTGGAACGCTATGCCAGCCTGTGCGCAGGGTATAAGCTCATCATCCAGCGGATTATAGTCGAACTGTGCACGAACAAAAATCTGGACAGGAAAATAATAAGAATAAGCAAACAAAAAGAAAAAAGTAAAATATTTTAGTTGCTGAAATTGCAGTAAGATATTCCCTAATGGGATTGTTATCTTGCTATTGGGCACATCCACAGCTACCCGTCGACGGCTTTTGAAATTGAAATCTGCCTGAGAAATATCAGAGACAACAGAACCAGAACCAGAACAAGCTAATTCCATTTGATTGTCATTTATCCTGCTCCTGCTGCTAATGGGTAGCCATGGTTATCAATTAGACTAATTTTCGCCTTTTAATGACATCTACTGAGCCGGCTCTACTGCGATGCAAATGCATATGTATGTGTGTGTGTGTTGTACATGTACATACACATGTATGTGTGTGTGTGTTGTACATGTACATACACATGAATGTGTGTACCTTGTGTGTATGAAATAGTGTGTGTCATTGTGTGTGCATTTTACTGTATTATGCAAATTGTGCGTTTGAGTCTTTTTGAAAGTGATACTTACAAGCACTGGAGCGGGTCTTATCCTGAAAAGCTGCATGTTTGTGGGGTAGGGGGGAGTGGAGAGCGAGTACGAACCATTTAATGAAGATCAAAATAATGAGCATATCAGCTACCGGCGGCAATCACATCAATTATTCATTGATGCAAAGTGATTTGTTATATGGTAAGTGTGGCTTATGGTAAATGCAATTTTAGTTGTATGAGCAAAACCTTAACTTAATTCAAATTAACAAGTTGCACTAAACCAAATAATTAAAAAATAATATTTTTAATAGCAAAAGCAAGGTACGAATTTCTATCGATTCTAGATTATGCAAATTTATATAATTCCAATTGAAAAGCGGCATTAAATCGATTTCACTTTGTGACTTAAATAAATCTGTTATATAATTAAAAATTAAATGAATGTTGAGATTGGTTTCATTGGAAATCTTTTGGTCAAAGTAATCAATGTCCTTCGAAGTAAATAATTATTTCTTTTAGATATTTAAGATAATCTACTATAGTATAGTACTGACCTAAGTCGTAAAAGACCTTTAAAATGTAACCGACTAAAAACTAAATACTCTGATTGTATTTATATGGAAAGGGGTATTTATGATTATGATTTCTTATCTGACGTATTATTTTTTAATTAACAATTTCCCAATCTGCAATAATTTATAAAGGCCAACGGAATTCTGAATTGATATTCTTATTAAATAAAAAAAAAGCAGCATCTACTTTCTTCGTATTGCCATTGATTTGAAAAAAAAAACTATAAGTAGCTAAAATTAATTGATTGCCTTTTAGAAAAATTACGACAAAAAAAACTGATTTTTATTTAATAAATATAAAAATTAGATAATGGTCAACTTACCTCACAGGGCGGCGGTGCGCTACGGTAAGAAGGAACTATTTTAAAGGTAACGGAACCGCGTGCCTCGCGCTGCATAGAAATTGTACACAAACACACACAAAACAAGGGATTAGAGACAAAAAAGTATTGGCATGAAAGGCTGCTTGCCACTTACCAGCATTCGTTGCAATTGACCGACCGACTGATGCTGCACCGGCTGCCCATTGATTTCCCGTATCTCGTCACCCACATGCAACGTGGCCTGCCGATGAATCATGCCGCCGTGCATGATGCGCGCCACAATGCATCGTCCGTCTTCGGTCATTTTGAGCGTGATGCCCTACAGCCGAGATACAAATGAGAATGCAAATGAGTTAAGAGGATCATTCTTGTGTTAGCTTTGGCTTACCATCGGTTCGTCGGTGTTTTTCTGGAACTGAACGAGACGCACGCGAGTCACATGCTGCAGCTCACCGCCCTCGACGTTGTCTATCTCATCGCCATTGAGAAAGGGCACCATTGGCGGCGGTGTCACCCGCAACGCCTCCTCGCCATACACATCCCGAGCGACAACATCGTGTGTATGCAGCAGCGCCTGTCAAAGAGCAACAAAACAAGAAAAAACCCAAACATGCACGTTAGCCTTTTTTCTTGGGGGGATGGTCTCGACTTTGGTCGAATGTCGACTAAGTCAAAATTATGACCGGCAATTAAGCTGCCAGTTAGTATGCGGCTAAAAGCCATTACAAAGCCACTTTCTCTGGAAATTAAATTCTCCGATTTTTTATGCCCGACTCATATATCATAACCCAACTCACAAACAACGCACACAGACACACAGAGCATGCCCATTTGCAGGGGTTGAAGCTCCTCCGAACGCCTACACAACTTGTTTACAACATCAACTGGCAACATTTCTTGCCGAAAAAATAACGGACTCGAAAATAAATCAATGTAGAAGCTAACCGACTGGGCAATGCTCTTTAGAGAAAAATACGAAATTCCCATGTCAAAGGGCGGCCAACTCATTGTTAACAATTGGTAACAGAGTATTCAGATAGCTGCCCTTTTTCGAAATGCCGTTAAAGCGGCGGCGACAACAAGGACAGCGGCACGCACATGAACCCAATAAATCCAAGACCCAGAACGTACTCCCCACTCCCAAACCCCAACCCCCAACCCCAACTCGAATAATAATGGGAATCACAAAAATTTATGACGACCTTTCAAGTGCAGCGTCCTTCTCCGCAGAGAAGCAGCTTGACTTTATACAATTTCGTTTTTAATAAATTATGTTTAATAATACTTTGAATATGCTGTCAAATTAATTTGTGCGGTATCCCCGACAAACCGCAAGAAAGCATGTCCTCAGCAGGGTCGGTAATACCATAACCAAAACACACACACCCACACACACACACACCAAAATCAACATATACATAAAACGCACTGGAAGGACCGCTGCTGCTGAGCGATGGGGTAATGTCATAAAAAAGGATTTTACTGCGTAACCATGCTGTGCCGCTCGAAGCTGTGGCACGCACAACGCACACCTATATATGCAAAAAAATACACACACTTTGATATATACATACATATCCATATGCTAAGTATAGCTAGGCCATGTCAGCGCTTTTGTGGGTGGCTCCATAAAAAAAACGCAATTTTCAACGTTGATGATTACTCAATGCCACAAACACACAAATATATATATATATATATATATATATATATATAAGCACACACACACAGTCACACCAGTCACATGTACGTAAATGGCAATCTCGCTCTCCACAAGAGTCTGTGGCACGTTTCCTTGCTACCACAGACATTGGTTGACGCTGAAGCTGATGCCGCTTCAACATTACAAAAGCGACCGCAGTTGCCTTTTAGTTGGTTTGTCACTAGTTGGTAGGTTTGTCCTGTTTGTGCTGACAGGCAGGCAGGCCGGATTGGTACGGATTGGGGCGTGGCAGAGGGGGCAGGCAGGCAACTTATTTCGTTGCTCGCTTTTAGGCGCTGCTTAAAAGTAAATTGGCTTTTTTCACTGCCACTCAACTAGTGTACTTCCTAAGCCGATTTCACATAACGTCACTGTCACTGTCAGTATCACTGTCACTGTCACAGTATCTGGCGAAATCACAATTACCATCACTTGGCATTCAGCTCGTCCAAATATCCGCAATGCCATGTGCATAAATATTTGATAATGCTTTCAACACACACTTTGCGATTTGTTGCCTGCCCGCACCACACCAATCAAAATATGCATTTATTTTGTTATGTGGTTACTGCATATTTTGCCTGACACATTCTTAATCGAATTGGCTAGAATAGTATTTCGCCTACTACTTGCTTATAAATTACTCATAAACACATATTTTATTTTATTCGAAAATAGAACTGTAAGAATAATTTCTTGGTTTCAATCTATTTATTTCCCGATGGCAACTAAAATGCTTTAAATTGCTTACAATAGTTGCAACAACACTTTTACATTTTCTTCCATTTGTAATAAATATTTACAATTGTAGATAACCTGTCAATCAATTTGAATATTCAACAAAAAAGAGAATTATACTTTAGCCGCATTAAAATATAATTATATTTAAACATCCATTTAAAATCGATTGTCGATGAAAAAATCATTCAATTGACAGCTCAATCTTAAATTTATAATTCATCAACCCGCCTGTCAGCTTGCCAATTAAGTGCTCAATCGAAATGACAATTAAATTTTTGCTTCAACGTAAATTGAAAATGCAACATTGAAGCATGCCACTCAATGCTTTCACAGTAAGCTTAATTTCTATGAAATCTTGCGTAGTTTTCTTGCCTGAAGGCTTAACTTAAGTATCTACTAGAGTATTATTTGCTATTCGAAGAAAAGTTAAGTAAATTGATTGAGGATAGCTCTTAAATATTTTGCAAGCCACTCTTTCTAGTTGGTATTTAATGCGTAAGTGTTATTTTTTTTGTTACATTTTTCTAAGAGATTAAAAGCTTTTTATGCGAAAATCCGAAAAAAGGAAAATTGAAATGAAATTTTAACACAATGTTTTGCTTATTTCCTTTTGATGGCTGGCAACGATAGGCAGCAGAGATATGAATTAACGTTAATTAAATCAGCTTACAAACGTACAAAAATACAGACAGAAAATACAAATAATATATATATAAAACAAAAAAATTTGTCAAATTTTTGCCCAAGTAGAATATGTCAAAAAAATGTATACAATATTTATTTCCGCAATTAGTTGTGTTCTACACTTTATATATATATAAGATAAATGTTCTTTTATAGACAGAAACAGAGCTTAAGCGATTTTTTAGTGTTTATTTCCCCGGATTATTCTAAGCGGACCAAAGCAATTGAACCACATGTGATAACTAATATACAAACAAAACCATTTTGTTTGTGAAAATCGAAAAGAACTTAATTAAAAATATGTTTCACATTTCAAACAAATTTTGCCCAAAAAACCATTTTACTTTATTGCTGCCGTCAGCAATATGCTATAGAAAAATTTGCAATATTTTGGCTGTCGATGTTCCGAATTTTGTCGATATTTTTCATATCAAAATTTTTTCCACACTGTCTGTCAAACTTTGCCATCTATTAAAACTATTAAAACTTGAATCAAAGAAAAAACAGACAGAGCAAAGTTGTCCTGACATAGACGAGCTACCTTGGCCACATTTACTTAGCCACACGCCGCAGAAAATTCGACTAAATAAATGGCTTATATAATTTCTGAAAACGAAATTACGTACTTGGAATAGAATTTGCTGAACTTTGCAACTATTTAAATATGGCAGCTGTCGTCGGAAAATGTAGCAGATAGGAACGTGTGGGGGGAGGGGGGGATGGGTGTGGCATGTAAATTGGCAGTTGCTGCTGAATGGCTAGCTGACTGGATGGTTGCAGCCCGGTTAGCTGTGCGACCGCCGGAAGTAAGCGGTAAACAACGTAATCTGATTTCAGTTAAAGCACGCCCTCTTGGCACGCCCCATTGGCAAGCCGACAGCCCATAGTTAACACCAAGTTGTTGGGCTAATAAAACGGTAAATTTAATAAACGCTTGACAGGCGAAAAGTTGAGCAGTTAGGTTTAATGCCTCATTAGTCGTCGCCAGAGCCCTGCCACTGGATCTGAATCCCGACCAAGCTTTTGACATTGATAGCCAAAGTCAGCGTCAGCAACAAAGTTTTTTGGGCCAAGCTAGCACACACACACATACACATACACATACACACACACACACAGACTCACATCCACAATACAAACATATTCAGCTGGTACGTGTGCCCGGCCCGCAGCTGACTTTGATTTCCATGATTAATACTTAAGTGCTTGTTAAAGTTTTACCAATATACACTCCCCAAGTCGATGACACCCACTGTCACCCCAGCTGCCCGTCCAGGCGCAGAATATGCAGATGCCAGTTTATTCTATGCTCGCCGTGACCCTAAACCATCTCACATCGCCCAACACTTTGCTGTTTGCCCGCCTCAATTTGTGTGCTTTGCATAGACAATGCTGAGCCAGCAGCAAAATTCGACTTAAGACACTGGCCAAAAGTGTTGGGTAACAATTTGAAAATGCACAAAAAAAAAAAAACAATCAAGCTCATATTACAACACGCTTTGTAAAAAGACAAGTTGTCTTCTTGGCATTATTTCACAATATAATGTTAAGTAACATTGGAAAAGTTAAGAAATGAGTTTGAAACATATTCAGTATTATGCAAGAAGTCAGGAAGTTTCTAACACCCATAGTCAGTGTCGATTTGATCAATTGAAAAAAAATGTATATATTATGAATTTCCATAAAGAATAATTATTAGAATTGAAATTTTCAATTTAAGTTACTTTCATTACAAGCTAAAAATATTAATAGTGACTTTATAATGAGACAATAGATTTTTCAGTTCCATATGCACCTGTAATCACAATATTATCGATTTTATAAAATGATGTCCTTCTACTATCTACAACAGTATGCAAAACTAATTTAATGAAAGCCAGCGTATGATTTAGCTAAATGAAAATCACTATTGTCTATGAGAATCTATTGTTGGCAGCAAGGGCTCATGGCCAGTGTTTGTTGCCTGGTCATTTGAGCAACTGACCAGAGAATTAGAGCCAAGCGTCGAAAAGCCACAAAAACATCACATTGCCTACAGGAAACTTATTTGTTGGTTTTAATAATTACATTACATGACAGTGGCAGTGGCAGTGGCAGCAACCACGGCAACGCCAACAAAAACAGACACAAAAACTTTGCTGTGATATTACGCTCTTTAATATGCCGGTCCACACTTCAATTACTCGCACAAATAGTGGGTGGCACGGCCAGGGAAAGCTGACACTGGCCGCAGTGCCACAGCCACAGCCGGCTCCATTAGGGCAGAACTACAGGAGTCGCCCGTGCAAATGCTGACAGCTGAATCATCTGGATTAATGCTGAATTTTAATTAGTACAACGTGCAGCCATCGAGGCAGTCAGCCAGAGAGACAGCTAGTGTTTCAGTTTATCTTACGGTTTTGGGGGTCGCACGTTTTATTGTGGTTCCTGCTGCTCCACTGGCAGCGCCAATGGTGGCTGCCCTGACACTTGGCGCCTTATCAGCGTTCTTGCAGCGACCACCGATGTGGCAGCGGCTTAAAACGCAACGAGGCGCAAGCGTTTTCAAAATCCACAGTGAGACATAAAACATATATATATATATATATATATATATGTAATATATATATATATATATGTAATATATATATATATATATGTAATATATATATATATATGCACATATGTAAGCACCTATTATATACACACAGAAATGGGCTAATAAGCACGCATCATATGCATGATTAATTCGCGAAATGAAATATTATTTCAGGTTGTTTCTTGGCTGAACAGACGCCTGTCAACCTGTCAGTTTGGTGCTCAGGGTGCCGTCCCTGCCATGTCTGTCATGTCTGTTTGTGACGTCTGATAAGCTGGCTGGCAAGAAACATAACACCATCAGGGTAAAACCCACAACAACAACAACAAAAACAACATCAACAACACCTAACAGCAACAGAAAAGTATAAAACTTATAAACTTACTTTTAGACAACACTTTTTATGGGTTGGGAGAGTTGGGGGGTTTGGGGGCATCACTGAAAGATTTTGACTTTCGTTTTGGTTGGTCATCGCTTGTTGCTTGGCTGGCAACCACCGAGACACAGTCTTACAGTTAACATTGGACTCCAAACACAACATTCACCGTACGACTATGTCATGGTAATTGAGCGACTGGTGTCCATTGTGCGATGGCGATGACAAATACATCCCGTCGCCCAAGTCAGTGCGCCCCATGTTATTCATTCGGCTGGCCAGCGGGCACAGGCCTTCACATCGAGCAGTGCAGAATCGTACATCAATGGACCCATCTACCTGTACATAGATTGACGCGGGTAATATGATTAGTGGCTGCCTTATCAGTTGAACAATGGGTCTGGCTCCGTTGTCGCCCTGTCATCAACATCCTGTGTACCGTGTACCGCGAAACTCAATCCATCCCGCATCCCGCATGACGCATTTCGCAGCCCACTTCCCGCATCACTTCCCCCATCAGTGCTGTCAGGCGCAAATCATTCAATTTTGATGCCTGCCATGAGCCAAATATAAACCACAAACTAAAAAAAAACTACAAATTTTGAACAATGCCCAATGCAAAATGTAGCCTGGCTGACTGCGGTTATTGATGTTGTTGTTGTTGTTGTTGTTGTGGTTGCTTGCAAATCTGCTTATTATTCGTGAAAACATATCGCACCCACTCACTCACACACACACACACACACACCAATACATAGCTACACACACATATGTAAAAGCCACAAATTTCCGTTGTATGCATTATGCACTTATCAGGGCAATCTATCTGCGGTGTGACAAGTTCTTCCTGTTGCTCGATAGACGTGCTGAGTGGTTGGACTATAGGAATCAAGTCATGTGACAAGCACACACAAAAAGAGGCACACCCAAATACAGAATTCACCAAATTTCCCACCTCTCCCTCATCCAGCTCCTACTTATGGCGACATTTTCGTGCGACGCCTTTTGGTTGAGCTACGAGTTTTGCACACATTATTTTAATACCGTCGACATTTTTTGTGTTTATTACACACACACACACACTGCACACATATTGTGTTTTTATATGTTTTTATATATCTTGTATATGTGAGTGTGTGTGTGCGTCTTTCTTTTATTCAATTTCAACTGGAGCAACAACGTGGCGGCACAAAGGGCGATAACTCAGTTTTGTAACAAGTAAACTAATTATTTTTTGATTTTTTTTTGCCAGTGGTTGCCAGTTGGTTTTTGTTGTGCTTCTTCGTGTTTGCTTGCCTTGAGGAGCTGACTTAAGCAAAGCAGCGCATGTGTGTGTGTGAGTGTGTGTATGCGTGAGCAGTGCTAAATTGCAAAATAATGTACACACTTGGCGTTGTAATCGTCATTGTTGTTTGATGTTGGGACTGCCTCTAACTGCTTGTTCTTGCCATTGTGCTTGTTCATCATCATCAACAGTAACGCCAACAACAACAGATGTGTCTGAGTGTGTGTGTGTGTGTGTGTGTCTGTATGTGTGCTTAGCCCAGTGCTAGTGTGATGTGTACACATATCTACATATGTATGTATGTGCTAAGTACACATTCAAACTTGGACGCAAGGCAAGTGCTTGTGTCTTTTTCCTTGCTAGCGCAATTAACGCATTCACAAATGAAGAGTGTCAAGGCAAGCAGGCAGCAGTCTGTCTGTCATTTTGTCCGTCTGTCCGTTTGTCAGTTAGAAACTTTTTCTTTTTTTTTTTGGGAAAGTCAAGCCAATAATGAAGCACACATGCCTTGCCAGCACTCTCTCTCTCTCTCACACACAAACATTGCGCTTAGCAGCTAAAGTTTTTAAAAGTTTTCAAGTTGGTTAAGAGCAGGACAGTTATTAGGGGACAACAAATGGCTTACTGCATTGGGGCCCCGTGTACTAAAAAGCGGCTTTTAAAGTCATTATAATTGGTAAGAAGCGGATCAGGTCATTAACAAACTTTCAAAAAGATAAGACTACTTAAATATTTCTTGTGCACTGCTTAGCTAAAACGTATTTCAACAACTTCTTATAAAATATCTTCAAATTTTTTATGGAAAACTTCTAAAAGACGGGGAAAATAAAGTATTTTGTTAACCAACAAATAAGAGGTACTCGTAAATTCAGGTGCACGAAATGTGGCCTCGAATTAACGTGGCCTAAGTACTTAGAATGGACTTAGCTTGGGATGGTAAAAGTTTTTGGACAATCTACATGAATATGCCATTAAAAGCTAGTCTAGTTTAAAGCTAAACTCAATTTGATGGTGCGTCAACACACCTTTTTGCTAGTTCCCTCGCAGATTAAGGAGGGATGATTTGGCGAGAAAAAAAAGGCGGAGCAGGCCTTCAAATTAACTCTCCGACAACCGGCAAAGACTCGCAGCAAGACGCCATAACGAGCCTATTTGCAATGCCCCTGCCACTGTGTCTATCTGCCCCATCATTGTCCCTGTGCTTCTAGAATGTTTATGTAAATTTGCCCCGCCTGGCGCAAAAATTTGAAAGGCGTAATGCTTTGTTACGCTGCCTGTTTTGCATAAGATGGCAAAATGTTTCACTTTTATGTTGCTTTTATTTATTTTAATTTTTTTTCTTTTGTGTGACACGATCTCTTTTGTGTGTGTGTGTGTGTGTGGGTGTGTGTGTATTTGCAAATTGTTCATAACAATTACACAAACACACATATACATACATACAGACTGTATATGCCAACTGGCATATCAGGCATATTAGGCGCCATAATCGAGTGGAAGAGAGTTATTTTGTGTGAACTAATTGCATTAGTGACATTCAATTTGACGCCAGAAATGAGGAGAAGAAGTGTGGCTGGAACAACGCTAAACGGCAATTGTCACAGAGCATCGAGGATTCTGATAAACCCACCACAGCCAGTCGAGCAGAGTCGAGCCAAGCATATTTTATTTTAGTTTCTGTTTTCATGTTAAGGACATGAAATTGTTTATTTTGCGCTATGTGCTGCCTACTCTCGGGCGCAGTCAACCAAATCCAGCGCCTGACTCTGATTTGGGATACGGAGCCGGACCCCAATATGGGGACCGGTCTGCGCCGCTTGGGCAATCATGTGAATCGAGCTTTGTATAATTTGCAAAACTATTCGAGTCACTAAGTTAACGCGTGTACCTTGTACCATCTATTATGTAAAGCGCCAGTTGCCTTACCTAATATTTTGTGCTTTTCCCCGAAGGATTTTTGGACATCCTGTTATTTGTCTTCGAATTTCTTATGAAATAGGGCTTCGCTGGGATTAAGGTGACCAATCGGATAGAGTGCTATCATGCCCTCTATGCAACGTTTGGGTTCTCCTTAGCCTAAGCTAACTCTTACTTTGATTGGTAAATAAAATAAATTGGTAAATTAGAATAACGCGCTCAGCAAAATGCACATTTTCAATAGATAAATTTCAAAGATTTTCTACTCTCTTCTGTTATTTAGTTTTCGTGAGAATTTGAGCAGATTTGAGAGAAAAGTTGTCCATGTCAAAATTGAATGATTGTCTTCAATAACTTGCACAGTTTGTCAGTGAAATTGAGCCAAAAAAAAAATAAGTTTAGGTATCATTAATCACAATTCCCTTCTGAATGCGACTATTGAAAAAGTTGATAAATTGCATTGCTATTTTTTGAATAATTTTATAAAAATTAATTTTGTATATGCACAACAATAGTTTTTATGTTCATGCTTTAAAGTGCCTCTTTAAGTTGTGCACACTTTAATCTAAATATTAATCAGTGTCAGGTTGTTGGTGTCGACTGTGTGTGTGCGTTATTGTCTGTGCGTGTGTGTGTGTGTGTGTGTTGACCTCGTGTGGATTGGGCTGATGTGCCCTGCACGTGGGGGTCAGCCAAATGAATTAATCTTACATGTCGTTGACACATTTTCAGTTGATGCCCCAATGTGTTGAGCACTTGGTTTCCGGCACGAATTGGCTTACCTGTAGATGGTTCCAGGAGTCCAAGCGAACAATGGGCGTGGCGTGCAAGAGAAAGATAAACAGAACGGGAAACGAAGGTGTGTAAGTCAAGTAGTCGGATACAGTAGCAAACAAATGATATATATATATATATATATATATATTTACATACATATATAATATATGCATTATTATATTAATTTACATACATATTTACATGGCTCTCTAAAGCAATTTACATACAAAATGAAATACAAAGGCGCAAAACATTTTGTGGCAAGCTGTGGCTGCTTTTTTTTTAAGTGAATGCAATTAATTAACGGATTTTAGACACATTATATAAATAACTCCCCCGCTCTCTCCCTCTCTCAGTTTATTTATCATTTCACACACTCGTGTTTTTGGGAATGTGTGTGTGTGTGTGTGTGGCTCACCTGATGTCCGGAGCATATGGAGCCATTGGGCACACGCACACGAAACGGACTATGCACTGGGCAGGAGGTGCGCGGTCCCCAGCGCGATGAGGCCGCCTGCTGCAGGGACAACGCTGAGCTACACGGATTGAACAGAGCCGGTGGCGGCGGGCAGGGCGGCGCTGACATACTGATTGAGCTGAGGCCGCTCATGCTGCGGCAATGTCCCGACAGCATGGCAACATCAGCAGCTGAGCATTGGCTTATGCCCTGGGGTATGCCCTGGCCGCTGCTGCCGACGCCGCTGCCGCTCATGCCGCTGCTGCCACTGCTGCCGCCGCCGCCACCGCCGAGCAAGGACATGTGCGAGCCACAGCCACCGGACATCAACGATTGTGATGTTAGCCCATGATGCTGGCACATGCCGACGCCGCCGGATGCTGTCACGCCCGCTGCTGACCATTGACCGCCAGACGCCGCTGCTCCCGATGCCGCCGATCCCGATCCTGCTGCTGCTGCAGCCTGTGTATCACCGCCGCCGCCGCCGCCACAGTAGTGATCCACGGTAAAACTGTCTTGGCTACCAGAGCATTGCAATCGATGCGGTGGCGGTGGCGAGGATTGGCGCGAGTAAATGTTGTATGCTGTTCCCCTGGTTCTATTTGTCCTTTAACCTTCTGATATGGTGCACTTGCCGTTGCTCCCCTGCTTGTTGCAGTTCCTGTTCCTGTTCCTGTTCCTGTTGTTGTTGCTTAACTTCTTGGGCGACACTTCTCGTGTCGCCTGCTCTAATTGGTTTTTGCAACTGTGCGTCTCTTTTTCTTGGCAATTGAGTCACTTGATCACAACAACAACAACAACAGTTAACAATAAACAACAACAACAATGAACGTGGATTCCGTTTTATGGATCTGTCTTAATATTACAACAATTGAGACATGTGTGCATTTTCCATATGTTGTTGTTGTTGCCGCTCTTCGTTTGGTTGCATTGAAATTCTCTTGAATTCTCTCTTAGCTATCACGATACATGTCCTACAGATATATCTATATATATCTGTATATACTGTCTACATATATGGGATTCTGTATGTAGTAATAATTTATTGGAGCTCTGCAGAGCTCGCCGGGTGTCGTATTTTTTAAAATTATTGTTTCCATTAATTGATTTATGTTGTTCTTTTTGTTTTCCCTTGTTGCTTTAAAAATTTGTTTTGTTTTTGTTAAATTATTAAATGCTTCTCTTTAGTGTTTATTCATCACAATTGTGTTTTTACTTTTATATTTATTGTTTTATTCATGTATTTTAGTTGCTGTGTTTTAAATTGTGTATATTTATATTGATTGTTTATAAATTGGATTTAAGTTGCAGTGTTTTAAATTTTTACAAGTACTTCACTATTTATTTTCAAGTTGAATTTAGTTTGAAATTTTGAGTTGCCTTTTTGGTTAATTTTTTATTAGCATGCGAGTTCTGCAAAAGAAAATTGTTGAGAAGCCCAAAATTAAACGAAACGATCTATCAAGGGACTTGTGGGAAAAGTGTGGATTACTACGAGTTAAGCTACTTGGATGAATAGGGAATAGCTCAGCACAGCAATTTACAAATTTACAAAATGTATCAGTGGGAGAAAATCATAATATTTAAAAATGAAAATGGACTCGAAATAAATATTTATACGGACGCAATGCAAATAAGATTGTCAAGGTTCGCTTTCGCATTATTAAAACGTATAAAAACATAAAAAATGTCCATTAGCTGTCAACTTTAATTAAAGCAAACTGGCTGCCTAGTAAAAAATATAATTTTATGCGCCTAGATAACAATAATGGACAGAAACCCACCCATGGGAAGAGTGCTATCTAAATTGGCCCAAAGGCCGACAAAAATCATTTGGGGAAAAAAGAGCCCAGAAAAGAAAACAAATATTTTAAAACTCGTAAAATGCGAAAAGCAACAGACTCCAAACACAATTCCCCAGCTAATACTCAAATAACGATGCCAGCAATGTGAGACTATTTATGTTAAATACATAGTTTTTTGGGGAAAGTTCAAATTTCCACAGGACTGCGAATTAAATTAAGAAGGAATTGTGAATGCTCGAATAATATGTTTTTAAATGTGCCTCGTTATAGGCAGATAGGTAGCCAAGGCTATGCATTGGTGGGCTCCAAGTTGGGGCCCAAAGGTGCTGAAATGTTTGTTTCGCCTGTTTCCGTTGCCGCATTTTAAGAATGCTAATGTGGCCCTGTCGCTTCCGCAGTATAATTGAATGAGAACGTGCTGAGCTTTTTCGCATTGGCTTGGGGAATCGTTGGTTTTGTGCGCCCGAAGGTACCCAGCAGACGCAACTTTGCAACGCAACATACGCGAATAAAATAACCAAATTCAATTCATAATAAATTCAAAAAAACAGAAAATAAAATAAAAGGCGAACAAAATGTACAGAAATTTTTATAAAGAACAAAAAAAATTTACAAAAAAAAAAAACAGAAATGCTGCAAAAGTCTAATAAATAGATGGACGAATGGTCCGCAGCTAGAGCAAAGTGGAGAAAGTCTGAAACTGAAGTGTGGAGCAGTGTGAAGGAGTGTGGTTGTGTGAGTGTGTGTGGGTGTGTGTGAGTGGGCGGTTATTGCAGTTGGGCTGGGGCCAAGTAAATGATACCAAACTTTATCTGTGTAAGGGTGCAGTGCTCTCTTTGGGGCTGTGTGTGTGTGTGTGTGTTTTGGTGTTGGTCGGAGGGGGAGGGGGCGTGGGGGTGTGAGTGTATACACACACATTTTTTGATAAAGCAAAAGTAGACGGAAATGGAATAGGAAAGAGAAGGCAAACGGCAGGAAGCTGGAGGCGGGCGGCTGCTGTGCTGAGGAGTCAAGGCAGTGAAGTGAACGAAATTTGTGGAGTGTATAGATGAAATAGCATTCTTTTCGGGGGGGGGGGGGGGTCGAGGCCGCCAGGTGTAGCGGCTGACTTGCTATCCAGCTCATACTTACTGCAAAGTTGTTGATGTTGTTTTTGTTGATTTTCTTGTCGGGAGCATCTAAATCGTTGTGTTGGTGTTGGTGTTGTTTTTGTTGTTGTTGTTTTTGTTCTTGCTTTTGCTTTTGCTATTGTGTTTATTGCTGTTATTCAATTTTATTCTAAGCATTTGCAGTTATTTTTTTTTGTTGCCGTCTCTGCGAGTCAAAATCAATATTGCAATTATACGAAGCTGTTTTACCGTTCTTTTTATTATTACTATTAATTTTTATTATAAGCACGACGATTGTTTCTTGTACTTAACAGCAGCAGCCAAAAGCAGTTGCCGCAGTCGCACATCATAAACGGATAAGCCAGCTGTCACCATTTAATTCAATTTCCAAAATTCACACACGCGCTCACCAAAATGTACACAAATCCACACACAAAAACACACACACACACACACAGATAGACAGAGAGTAGATAAGCACGAGGTATGAAATCTGATTAATTTAATTCAATTTGTAACGCGTTCGCCTGCCGTTTGCCAAATCATTGATAATAATTTTGGTCAAATCGATTTAGAAATGCTGGTGGTTCGATTCCTTGCTCGGTTGGTTGCCCTCGACAGGCTAGGCCAGTCCAGGCCAGGCCAGGCCAGGCCAGGCCAGGCCAGTCCAGGCTAGGCAGTCTAAACTGGAGGCAGTGCGGTTGTTGCTTCGCACGAAGGCGCCGCCGTCAATGACAACGATAACCGACAACCGACAACCGACACGAGAGCAACGCAGTTGGTTCGTTGCCTTGCTGCCTTGTTGCCTCGCAGAGACTCGTGCTTCTCCTTACGAGCAACTCCCACATACACACACAGATAAGTGTGGCTATGTGTGTGTGCGTGTGTATGTGTTTGTGAGACCGCTCGCCAAACCAATATGCAAAAAATATCAGCAGCTAGTAGCGAGCTTAAATTCAATGGCATGAAAAAGTCGCCAAAAGAACGTGTGCGCGACTGCGGCTCGAATGTGTGCCTCTGTGTGTGCGATGGTATGTGTATGTGTGTGTGTCTGTGTGTGTGAGTGTGAGGTGAGTGCGTGTTGATTTTCCTTGCCTCGATTTTTCTGTTTGTACATTTATTTTTTTTTTTTGTTGTGGCGTGTGAAAATCAATTTGTGTCTAACTTTTTGGTCGGCCCTTTTTAGCGTTTGCCACTCGCCAAAAAATTTTCACTGCCTACTTTTGTGCGCCAGCAGTTGGTAAACTATTTCCATGTTGGGCCCCAAAAGTTTGTGCACTTGCTTTTCAAAATTAAAAAGTTTCTTGTACATTCATTATAGCCTTACAGCTTCACTTATTTCATTTAATTTTTTCTCGTTTTTTTTTAAAGCTTTTTTTTGCTCATTTTTTACACTGGCTTACGCCGTATGGCAACGAATACTAAAACAGCAACAACAACGACGGCTATGACGAAGACGAGGATGAGCCCGATATGTGGCTCACACTCACTCTTGGTAAGCGTGTGTGTGTGTGTGTGTCAGTAGCCGTCGTCGCTGTTGAAGCACTGGCCGTATTAAATATTGCTTTTCTACTGCTGCTGCTGCTGCTGATGCTGCTGCTGCTTCTGTTATTTTGTGTACCCGTCCTATCCAGACTAGGGCTCGCGTTATACTGCCACAGTTCCAGCCAGCAAGGTGCACAGTTATAGACTAAACTCTGAATTATCAGCGACCGTCCGACAATGCTGCCTCTGCTCAGCTCTCCCAGCTGAATGCAGCAGCCAACTTCGCAGCAGCATTTTCACAAGCAGCAAGCAGCAGCAGCAGTTTTTCACCTAGCAATCAATTTCCGGTGCAGATGGCAACTTTATGTGCTCACCAAATGCGTGTGAAAGAGATGACTATATTGGCAATTTTATTTGCTTTGCTGGTGGTGGGATGTTGCTGTTGCTGTTGCTGCTGCTGCTGCTGCTGCTGCTGATGCTGCTGTTGCTGTTGCTGCTATTGCTGTTGCTGCTACTGCTGCTTCTGCTTATGCTGAATCTGTGCAGGATACTGTGCAGGACATGCGCATTGATACGACTCTATGTCACAAAGAGGGCGAAAAATTTAGGCTGGCCACCATTTCTTACTACAGGCCGCAAACAGCTCTGCCGACGTTAACGCTGACTGCGCCGCCAGCTGCACTGCTATTTGTCTAGCATCAGCATCAGCATCAGCATCTGCAGCAGCAGCACGTAACGTGAAGGGCTTGCGAAAATATTCGTAATTTATAGCGCAATGTCTGCTCCACGTAGTCGTTAACCCAATCATCGCCGGCGTTGCCCCGTCATCATCATCATCAAGAGCACAAGCAGCATCAGCATCAGCATCAGCACTATGATCATTAACGAGTTGCTGTGCTGCTGCTGCTGCTGTTGGTGCTGCTACTACGGCTGCGGTCGCATTGCTAAATCATGACGAGTATGGCCAAAGTAAAGTAGGTGACTTGTGTCCACACAAACACACACACACACAAACACACACACACACATACACAGAGAGAGAAAGACGTACACTTCCACATAGATAGCTATGCCCACTTCTTATTTGACAACCACATGCGGGCTTGCGCCAAAGGAATCATGGCCAAAGGAAAGAATGTCGAAGCCACAACCTAATTACTTGTGGTAAGCTTGCCCAGTTGGCAAGAATGTGCAAACAGTCCGATAGTAGGTAGTACGTAACACAGTGTTGCAGACAGACAGACAGACAGACAGACAGCTGCACAGGCTTATGAGTTATGGAATCTGTGCTGAGGCATAGCAAATAATTATGAAATATTTTGAGCTCTGCTTGCATACTTGCAACCGCACGCAGATAGATGGAAAGAGACAGAGATAGACAATCGATTGATTTGCAAGGACAACAAAGGGCTGCAACAGCTTCTTGCTGCACCTACTACGCAAATGCTGTCACGTTTAATGCGGAACATAACAGGCTTTTAATTAATGCACAATAAAGTGCACGGCATGCTGCAGTCCCGTCAAGTGCGACAACGATTTGGAACGCATTTGGCGTCAAGGACACATGGGTGCTGGTTGGTTGCCGCCCAGAGCCAAGGCACATGGTGTGCATAGTGTTGTAGGTCAAGGCCCAAAACACATGTAACACCAGCTGTGGCTGGCTTCGAATGTTAGCCAATAAACTATTAACATAAAATTCTCGCCGTTGCTCTTGCTATTGCTATTCCTATTGCTATTGCTATGTCGTAGTCGTTTGGACAAAGAGCAATTTCGTAACGAATTTGTCAATTTATCGAAGTGGCAACAGCATTTACTCGCCACAAACAACAATGTTGCCCCAACACCCAGAAAAGTTCAGGCATTCCAACATTTATGTGTGTGTGTGTGTGTGTGTGTGTGGCCAAAAGGGGTACGCTTAATGTGTCAGTGGGCCCTGGCCCGGCTAGAGGCTTGTGTCCGGGCCAATTCTGGGCCCAGGTAGCTGGTGGGGATGGCAGTTAGCCTGCTTGCTTGTTGACACGTTTAGTTGTCGGCTCACACACAAACACAAACCAAAACCCAAGCCCAAACTCACACACACATGCACATGCATACGTGAGAATGTTTTTGTAAATATATATATGCAGGCTCACTCGCTGAGATATGCTTTACGTATATGTGTGGATATATTTGGTATATATTTTGACAAGTCAGTAACAAGTCAAAGGTAGAACGATTGTAATAAAGCTGATGGTAAATATGAGGCAACTGCTTGCTAGATGCTGCCTCAGAGCAGCACCGAGCAGGAAGGATGGCAAGTAGGCGAAAAATGGGGTAAGTCTCGGCTAAATGTAAATTCGATAGCCATTTGTAAATTGATATGGGGAATCATGAAATGCCTCTAACTAAATGTCGACAGACAACGTTAAAACCTGACACCGACCATAAATGTGTTTTAACAGAATTGTGCATATATATTCGGAGCGGAGTGTCAAGTTAGCTGGTCATTTGTATGCATTATTCTTAGCCAACTTGTCTTGTCTTCATTTATCCAATTTACAATTTATTGTGAACTGTGAACAATTTCAATAATTGCAAACCTGAGCCAATTTATTGATTTGCTCCGTAAACATATGTAAATTGAAGGACAGTTTTGATTAAAAGCAAATCCATTTGTCAATTACTATTTGGATAAGAAAATACACCCAACAAAATAACAGCCAGACACAAAAAAAACGAAATCGTTTTCATAAATTGGGGTAAAACTTCAGGCCAGAATATATATTTGAAAATGATGTCCTTTAATACTATTTAAACAATAGTTCAAGTTACTTAGGATTTGGATTTAAATTACTTTAAATCAAATATATTGTTTTTAATTAATAAAGTGTTAACATTAATTTAAAGTAAATTATTTTATGCATTTTGTTTTTTAACTGCTTCCCTTCTTTACTGAACCACAATTAGTTGTGACTTGCAACTTAAACTTGCCAAAGTACTATCTTAAAATAATCTTAAGAAATTATCTTGTTCTTATTATGAGACTCAGTATTCAGACCACCAAGAAATAGTGAAATGTAATTTCCTACTTAACAATTTGATTATTACTTATAAAGTCGACAAAAGTTGCGCATTCAGCGTGTAAATCAAACGATTCCAAACACATTTCAAGTGCATCTCAATAGTATAGTAGAGAAATGCAAGGATTGCATTCAGAGTTCTTGTTGTACGCCAATAATTAGGTATTTGTAAACTTATTAGTTATTCTTGAAGGACTCTACAACATTTGCATAAAACCACTGCAAAATCAGTGGAGTGTGCATAAATTACGAGTGGGGAAAAATGACGTCTTCAACTGCTGCTGTAATTATTATTATTTACCTGCTGATGTAAATTGTTGTAGTAGCGGATGATATGCGGAGGCAACTGTTCCGCCGTCTCCAGTCCGATCCATTGAAAGATACTGAAATGTGGCGCCGATGTTGTTGTTGTTGTGGTTGTTATGGATGTGCTGTCGCAGCAACAACAAAAGTCCTCCTCCTCATCAACGTCTTCGTCCGCCATTCAAAACTTGTATGCTAATTTGGTTTGCTTTGGTCGATATTGGCCCTTCGTTTTATAATTTGTTCGCTTCTTTATTTTATGTTTTGTTGTGGTGGCACACATTTGAATTTAAATTGAGTTATAACGGCACAGTTGATGCTGCAGCACTTTGTTGTGCTGCCAATTTATGAGCGGCGCGACAGCACAGCTCCAGTTCCAGCAACAGCAGCAGCACCAACCCCAGACACAGTCCCATCCCCACATGGTGGGGGCTCGGGAGAGCCGCGTCGCCAATGACAGCGGTTGCCCTTTTGTCAATTGCTCCCATGTGGGCTTTACCGCCAAACACGTGCCTGTAAACTTGGTTACAAATGTGGCGATGTCTGTGCCTCTGGCTGTAACTGTGACGGCTTTGAGCTCCTGTTCGCTGGAGGTTACTGCGGAAATTTGCGCGTAATTGGCACACTGACACGGCACTAAACACTCCAGAGAAAACATTCGCGTTCGCGTTCGCATCTGCATCCACATTCACATTCAGATTCAGATTCAGATTCGCGTCCGCCTCCTGTTAATTGGGTCAAGCGAGCGCGGGTTGTGCGGAGCGCGTCACAGTGAGTCACTTGAGAAATAGACTCGAGTAAACTTAACTCGACTTGACGAAGGTCTCACAATACACACACACACACATATATACACACACACACACACACACCCACACACTATTCCCCGAGCTTTGTTTAGCCAACAGCTAACCCTTTTATGGATGAGGGACAGTTGGAAATGGGGGCGGCCTGAAGGCGTATGCCGCTGCCGCGAAATCGCTCGTTAGGCGCCTCTTTCACACATCACTTGGCAACTTGGCAACTGTCAAATAAATCCAACTGGAGGCAGCGATGTTGTTGTCGTTGTCGTTCCCTCGCGGCGACTGCGCCGCAAACTAAACTCAAATTTGTGCGCGCTTTTTTATTTAAGTCAATCACGAATGCTCGGTTGGTTTATACAACGCATACACTCACGCAAAATGCACGTATATGTATATATAGATGTGCACATCTATGCTGTATGTGTGCGTTTGTATTAGTATATACATCTGCAATCACCAGCACAAGCAGCAGCAGCCGCAGCAGCCCCAGCAGCAGCAGCCGCATCAGCGTATTGCGCTCACTGCACTTTGCAGCGCAAACGGTAAAAGAGAATGCAGAGTGTGAATGGGAGAGAGAGAGAGATTTGCAGCGGAATGATGTTTGGACTGCGGCCGAGGTCCTTAAAAAAAAAACATAGTTGTTGTTTTTATCAACGCCTACCCCTACACCCGACACCCGACACTCCTCGACAGCCAGCAACATCCAATCTGCTCTCTGGCTGATTGTGTTTGTTGTATATAGCATTAACACACTCGCTCATTGCTTGCTGGGCCTGCGTTTTGTGCAGTTGTTCATATCGTCTGTCACATTTATCCATCTACTATTTCTCTTTTGCTACTTCTTCTGGTTTCTCCATCGTCTTTGTTTTGTTGCTTTTTTCATTTTTTTTTTTTTGTTTCCATGAATTTATGAAAATGAGTCGCTGGCAGACGAGCACAGCTTGCGTCACACACAAAGCGGCAGATAGAAAGTTGGACGGTCGCACAGATTGTCCGGTGGAAAGGCAGTTGGACTATTTGAGTGGTGTGCTAGACTGAAACATACCCTGTTATGACAATGCCATTAAGCAACGGCTGTATAACTAACATACTCTTAATTGGAATGAATTCCATTTTAATTTTTAAAATTCAACGTGTTTTTTACCTGGTCAAAAACTCTACTTAATTTTATGTGTGGACTTGTTAACAGGATTATCTTATTCAGAGTTAAGTAAAGCCTTAGACCGAACACATACCTTAATTCTTTATAATATATGCAAATACATCAAATCTTTCGGCCTATGAAAATCAAATGAAAAAACTTTTTTATTTTCTATTTATGTATTTTTTGTAATTAGAACCTGCCAAGATGATAATAATAAACCGCCCTTTTGGGCATTTCATGAGACTAATATCAATATGCAGAGAAATAGGGTCACTGCTAAATATACTGATATACATAAATAAAATATGGCTTTTGTAATAATTGTTATTTGAATCGATATACAAATATGAATATATATGTATAAGCCCCTGTTGCAGTGATTTTCCTTGCACCCTGTATTGTACAGGGTATATACAAAAAAATAAAGCACAGCCGCACAGCTGCAAAAAGTGTAGTCTGCGTCAAGGAGCAATTAACGACAGTGGATGGCACAGAGTTATAGCGTCCATATCGCATACAGGCAGAGGCAGGCTCAGAGAATAGCAAACGAGAATGGAAAAAAGCTTTACATTGAAATACCCTGCCCACAAGCAGGTCCACTAAATATTTAATACAGTAAAACCCATTTAAAGCAACTCAACGTACATTATTTAAACAAAAGTAATTATTAAGAAAAAACATTGAATAAGTTTAATTCCACATCATTCCGAACATATTAAATCGAACTATTTTGATTTTATAGTCAAAATTAATTAATTGCAGTAAATAAATAAACAAATTATTGTAGGACAACCATAGAGAAGTGTATTTAATCGTCGTTCTAATGTAACAGACGAGCTTAGTTATTTGGTTTCGCAATCGTTAAATGTTTTTCTGTTGGTCTGTTGCAAATGTGTGTGGCACACTCCGCCGACGACAGAGGCGGCACTTGAGCTGTGTAGCATACTTTTCTGCGCAAAAAGCCTTCAGGGAGAAGCCGCAGGGACTGACAATGTCTGCTGTGGCAGCATCAGCAACAGCAGCAGCAGCAGCAGCAGCAGCAACAACAGCAAAGTCCGAATTTAATTTAGGTTTATTTTGATTAAATTGTTTGTATTTTGGTTGCATTAGCAGGCGCAGTCTGTTTGTACACGTACTGTACACAGAATATAGACATGGGTTGTGTGTATGTGTGCCACTGTTTGAGCAAAGGATTAGTGAGTGCTCTGCGGGAGTTGACATAGTACCACACAGTAGTCTACTGTTTGGGGGTGGTGGTGGTTTCCGTCTGTATGCAATCCCCAGTTTGTTTCGACTAAATACATTTCAAATTTGTTTTGGCTTATACTAAACCGAACTGGTAAGTGGACCACAGATTGATATGACCACATGGCCAGTAGCTGGCAGGCAATCATGTGCTTGAGCTGACAGCTTGCCCCAAAATGTAGCCACAAATATACTAAATGCTTATGCATTCTCAATGTATTTGACAAAATAGAATTGTACTCACCTGTAAGTGGGGAGCTGCGAGTAACTGCATCAGCTCATCCTTGAAATACTTATTGCCCACAGCCACGCCAACCGATGAAATCTGCTCCAGCACATCGCGACTACGCGCCACAGCCTCGGCGCTGGGCGCCCGTCCATTGGTCGTGATCACTGAGGAGCCAATGCGATCGAAAAGCTGCAGAAACTGTTGCAAGCGACCATCGCGCAACATATCTCGCAGCACATCCGCATCAACGTGCGCATCCTGCAGCGAGTAAATATCATCCAGGCAATCCAATATGCGCTGCACCGCCTCGATACCCGCCTCCTCGTCGGCCCATTCGTCCTGTGCACCTGCAATCGGCACTACAAATCAAATCAATTACTTCGCCATTCGCCGGGCATTCATCACTTACTGTCCGCATCGGTGACGTAGAGCGGATCCATGTTGGTACCGCCAGCAATAGCTTGCACGGCTCCCTTGAGTTTACGTCGCGCATTGTAGCGCTTCAGTTCCTCAACGGTATCCGCCAGATGTGTGCGCTGCAATTTGTCGCGATCCCTAATCCAGGGATGATCTAGCACCTCAGCTATCGATACTCTGTGATGGGGATTGGCTGCCAGCATTTTCATGACTAGATCCTTAGCATTGGCCGAAATGGATTTCCATTCAGGCGCCTCAAACTGGAAAAAAAAAACATGAACATCAATCAAATATGCAAATCGTACATCATTGTTACATCATTATGTTTCCAGATACTTACCGATATACGTCCACGTGCTATAGATTGCTGTAGTCGCACTCCGGATCCTAGAAAGGGTAGTCTTCCCGACAGCAGAACATGCAACATTACACCAGCTCCCCAAACGTCACAGCCCTTGCCGTATAGACGCCGGGTGACCACCTCCGGTGCCATATAGTGCGGACAGCCCACTCGGCCGTGTGTTTCAATGGTTTCCCGCGTGCCCGGCAATTGTATTGCCGAGCCAAAACCGCCCAGCTTCACTGGCGCCGAGTTGTCAATTGTCGCCAGAAGCGCACACGCTGGCCGCACATCTCTGTGCAGGATGTCGTTCTCATGACAGTATCGCAGTGCTTCCAGTATCTGGCGCATATAGTGGCTGTAGACAATAAATACACAACGATTAATATAATTATTCCCTTAGCACTTTTTACTAATAGTATTTCTTATTTATAAAGTTTAAGTTATTTTTCGAATTTTTGAGCATAGTTAATTAAATAGTCGAATTAGCCAAAATATCTATTTCAAAACGTTTAACATATTTTTAATGTTTTACACAATCGTATTCTTTAACAAATAAAGCAATCACTATCTGATTAACATAATAAAACAACATTTTTATGGGCAGCATTTACATATTTAAACAAAAGTACGTAGCCCTCTTTAAAAACATAAAAACTAATTTATGAAACGCATAATAATTTAATTGGTGTCTGCACTGTTCTCAATTGAAATTCTGCATTTACAGCCGTCATTGAATAAATATTTTTTAACTATTCATTTGCAGCGCTCATTCAAATTGTTTTTTTCACTTTTTCATTTACTGCCTTCATTTAGGAACTCATTTTGGCTATTGGGTAAAAACAGGTGTTGGAATACAATAATTATGGCCCATTTATTCATGCTCACCAGGCCACCGCCTCGCTGTAGACAAAACCTGCGACGGCACGACGCACAACCTCAAAGCACAAGTCGGAGCCTTCCATGCTGCAAGCAAAGCGAGAGGAATTATTTAAGTGGCCTACATTCAAACAGTATTTGGGTGTGTCTGTGTGTGTAAGTGTATGTTTGTGTGTGTTACTTACAATTCGAAGACCATGTAGAGCATGCCCTCGGAGCTGTAGGTTTCGAGTAGCTCGACTATGTGCGGATGTTTCAGCATGTGACATATTGTGGCTTCACGTTTCAGATCTGTAATGGCGTACAATTAGTTGACATTAGAATGAGTTACATTTGTATGGCCGCCCAAAAGGCCACCACGCCACCCAAAGTACGCAGCGCCCAAGTCTAACACCAGCTGGCCGTGAGCTCTAATGGATTGATGGAGGCGGCTGACTTATGTGCCAGCCATGTATCATTTAGTCAATATCCAAAGTCCAGACGCTATTACGTTTGAGCAATTCATTTTTAATTGGCCCAAGGTGTGGGTTGTGACTTGAACCTCAAGTTTCCTATTGCCTATCCCTGGCCATGTCCTTGTCCTTATCCTTGTCCATATCCAGTGCTGTCATGTTTTGGCAACGAACAAATGAACGGCACGTCCTAAATATGCTCCGTTGTTAGCGCTCAATTAGTAGCAACAAATTTTGTAGAATTTGCGCAACTTAATTATAATTTATTCACTCAAAGTACTTTGGTTTGCTGCTCTTTGGAGCAAAGTCGACGTTGAAACTTACCCGCTGTGCTCAGTCCTGGGCTCGCCGTAAACTTGGCCACATCAACAATTTTGACAGCAAATTGCTGATTGGACTCTCTATGTATGCAGCGGCGCACAATGGAGAATGGTCCTCTGCAATACATAAAAGCCAAATAAATAAGTAACACACAAATATATCAAATATTTAGTAAAAGTTTTGAACTGATTACATGCATTCAAATGTCCTTGTTGACCTTATCGGGCAAACTTGCTGACAAGCAACGCCAAAACTAGTCAAATTGCGTTGCAAACTCAAAACAAGTTAGATCAGCAGCTAACCCACTGCCACATAAATATTAATGCGTAATGTAAAAGGTGACTCCCCAACTTGTTGGCCAACTTTTGAGCCAGCCAGCCATTGGGTCAAGTCAATACAGTGCACACTCGAACATGGCCATTTTCCCAAAAATACAGCATTAGGCAGATTTCTCAATCGAATGAAGTTCGCCATTAGTGAGCGATTACTGTACTGAAAGCAATACGTGCATCGACAGATGATTTAGGGCGTCAGGCCTAATGAGATATGACAGCAAGAAAGGAATGGAAAATAAGTGAGGAGAGCAACTTACTTGCCAATGACCTCGCAGAGTTCGTAAACATCGTCAAAGAGAATTTCGTCTTCGGTCATTTTGAATAATTGATGAATTAATGCCTCGCCCGACTGGCTCAATTGCTTTTTGGAATATTGATGAGCTGCACCCGGCTGCTGATGCTGGCCAGAAGAAACACCAGTTGGTGTCCGTCCGTCCCGTACCACCTCCAAAAACTTCAATAAACTTTGGTCTTTTAGCGGTGCGTTGATCTATTTTGTTGTTCTTATTGTTGCTCTTTTGTTTGTATTTGTTGTTTCGTTGTAATTGATTGCTTTCTTCTTCTTGTTGTTGTTGTTGATGTTGATGTTGTTGTTGTTGTAGTTGAAGTAGCCGTTAAAGATTCATTTCGATGCATGTAACTGAAAAATTACACAAAAAACTTTTTAATGTATTAAGCTGGAGGGCGCAAATAGCAAAAAAGGAAAAGGAAAAAAGAAAAAACGGCAAAAACAAACGGAAATCGAAAAAGGCATTCGTTATCACAATAGTCCTGTCGGGGACCGCTCGGCCAGCTTCTGCTATGATGCGTCAATCACAGGTGGCCATCGGGGCAAGGAACCCAAATCAATTACTGGTGCCACAAATTTGCAATGGGATTGAATGGAAATGGAAGCTTCACCGTCAGCTGGCTGAACACAACACACAAGCAAACGAAACAATATGAATTTTTCAACTCAGAAATGGTTTCCTGTCGTCGGCACCAAAAATAAAAAGGTAAAAGGTAAACAAGGAACTCCACCAGTTTCACAGGAACGGCGCCTGATAAGCCACAATAGCTGCTGCTTTTCATGTTTCACTCCTTGTGGAGCGTTTAATAGTTGTATTTTTATTTTGGGGTACCGCACTAGAAGCACACACTTCAAGTCGAAACACACTTTTTTGATGGTACTCCAAACTGGGAGAGCGCATGGGAGCGAAAGAGAGCTGGAGAGAGAGCGAGAGAGAGAAGCGCAAGCGCAAAACGGAGTTCGTGTAAAAATCCCAATAGGCGAACGTAAAACAAAAAAAGAAATGTAAGCAATGGTAGATATGCTCACTGGGACTAGATATCCAGGACTTGCACCTGCCCAACTACGATTTGTATTTGTGAAAATGCAACAATTTGGAATGCACACACACACACACACACACACACACACACACACACACAGAAACACACACATAGCAAAGGGGCGGCACTCGAGTGTAGCAAGGATCAGGCATGGCAAGGACATTTATCATATTTAATGCAGAGCGCACATTGGGCGCGGTATTGCTCGGGCCTTTAGGGCTCGGTCTCCAAGTCACAGTTTCGGGCGAAGGCTTTTACCTTGTTCGTGTGCCTCTGACTGTCTGACTGAATGACTGCCGCTGTTCTGAAATTCCTTGACACTTTCAACTTACCACACACACCCGCACTCACACACAGACACGCACACACACACAGATGTGGGCACTTTTTGCTTTTCACATGTAAAACGACAAGTGACAATTAAGAAATTGATTCTTTGTCTAGTATTTTTACAAAGGATTTGCATTGCTCAAACGCTGCCTACACAGCCCGAAAGCCTCCCACAACAAGGGACTGGCATACCGACACACACACATACTCACGCACCCCACCCACCCACACTCATTCACTTAAGGTCTCTCACTCGCACCCACACACAAATTTGGTGTTTTTTTTTTATATGTACAAACCCTGTCGAAATCTCAGCACCGCACATCCGAATTTTTGCACAGAATTTTAGATTTTGGGTGGAGACATGTCCACGTTTTCAGTGTCACTGCCGCTAATTAGCTCTCTCGATGGTTGCGCTCATTCGATTTATGTTGTAATTGATTTAATAATGCTATTTATTCAATTATTTTAACTTAAAACAAACACGGACCGTGAATTGATTGGCAAAGAGCTGCTAACAAGTGAACCGGTTCCCTAAGAAAAGAGCTAGTTGGATTATTGTGAACGTTAGGCTTCTGTTAAGTGGCAGCACCGCAAGAGTGCTGTCACATCGTTGTTATTCGTTCACTAAAATGTAAACAAAGATCTAATTCTAAGGAACTGGCAACACTCACAATTTGAATGCTATCAGAAAAATTCTCATTAATTTAAATTCTCATTATCTAAACCAAACTTTTGCTGCAAGATATCAAAGTGTAAAATATATTCAAAGTAGAAGTTGACTAAATATATAAATATATAAGACTATATATTACAGTTTATAAGCCAAATCCAGTAATCGTTGTGAATTGAGAAACAACCAGCTGATGATGCAGATATACTTTAACAGTTGAAACTTAAGTCAGTAGAAATTCAAGTAAGTTGCTGTGAGTTAACATAGGTGCAAATGAACAACATATAATCCAAAAAAATACTAAATATATATTTGGTATATTTATTGCTCATGCAATTTTGGTGCAATACTTTGGCGGGTAATTTAAAATGGACAAATAAAAAAATAAATACACCAATCCGAATATATTAAAGTTTGTGAAGCATTTGATTGCTATGATTTCAAACGACCTGACATAACATCTTAATTAAATTTTTAACTAAGTGTTCAGTTATTAGGCTTAAATTCTTTAATATCCATAATTTCAGTTAACTTTGTAATAACCCCTCCAAATATCATAAAATAATTAGTTAGCGCAATAGTAAAAATTTATTATTAATGAATAAAAAGGCTTAAATTTATAAAGAGTCGATTCTAGTAGAGGCTAAGAAATATTATTGACAATGTGCATTGATACTATATTTAGGGCTTGTCTACTTGGTTAGAAGCTGAAGAAATTTTCAAAATATTGATAATAGTTACATCAATATTTGAAGCCCAGTTAAACATATATCATAACATTTTTATTTGTAAATGTAAATTTGAGTACATAATTAATAATATATATTATAATAAAAAATACATAAATTAAAATAAGCAATATGAAAATAGTTTTCCTGAGTATTTTGTATATTATTACCATAAATAAGAGTTGATAGGCCCATTAGAAATTAAGACTTTAGGATTAATATGCCGGTCACAGGTAAGCAACTTTTTGAAAACCCACTCACTCACACAATAGGTGCGTAATCTTTAAATCAACTGCGTCTACAAAATGTGGAACCGAGGAGCCGCAAGGGAACCCAAAAACGTAAACATCATCAATTACACAGGCCTCGAGCGGCAACAACAACAACAGCAACAACAACAACGAGAACAACCACAATAGCAGAACAGCAACAAGTCGAGAATCGTAGGTCGCAGTGCAGTTGCTCTTGTTGTTGTTGTTGTTGTTGTTGTTGTTGTTATGGTTTTTCCTCTTCTTGCTGCGTTGGTTGACAAAAGGAACAGGCGATGGCGAAGGCGAACACAGAGGGAAAGGCAGAGGTAAAAGGCCCATGCATATCCCAAGTCGCAGCCACTCAGGTGAAATCAAAATCAAATTCAACGCCAACGAATCGTCGCCGTTTTCGCCTCGTCTCACATCTTCGTCGCCCCTCGGCTCGTACGTTCGTTGTCGTCATTATTTGGACGCGCGACTTGCGACTGTCGCGCTTAATGCGTGTGGATTGGACATGGACGTAAACGTGAACGTGTAGGATTCGAATTGACATTATAAAAACTGGTTTGCTGCCAATAAATATATACGTATATATATACACAAACATATATACATAAATACACACATACATATTGCATGTTGGGCGTCCTACGCAGCGCCGACTGCGACGGCGACTGAGGCTGAGGCTGAGGCTGAGACTGCACCTCTGCCATTTTCCTACGTGTACCTGCCCACTTGACAACAACTCTTGTTGTTGTTGTCGTTGTTGTTGTTGTCGTTTTTGTTGTTGGTGAGTCTAGGATATTACTATTACCTGTAACTAGCTGCTGCTGCCGAGCAGCAAGCAAACCAAAAAAAATCAGAAAAAAACAAGCGCGCCAAAATGAAAAAGGCAACTGCAGTTGCTGCTTGTTGTTGCTGTTGTTGCTGTTATTGTTGTTATTGTTGTTTTGTTTGTGGTTGCTGCTGATGTAATAATAATAACCATAAAACCATTTACTGTACATATATGCAGTAATATAGTTACTTAATGAATACCTACTGTACTTAACTTTAAGTACTGTAATTACAATCACATACAAAGTTAGTAGCCTACTATTTTTTCATTTGTTTTTCTCTTTCGATTTGTATATAGTAATAAAGTATCTTTTTACAGTTTTCACTAATACATTAATATCATTTCAGAGGCTCGTTTTTTAGGGGCCATTTCTAATGGATTTTTGAAATTTCATTTTAGAAACGAGTACATAGCAAACTTTGCTAAGCTAAAAATAATGATTTTTGCTTATTTCAGTTGTTATCTTTTTTGAACTACTTGATGAATAATAATAATAATAATCAAGAAAGATTAACAACTGAGACCAAGAAACGGATATTGAAATATAAATATATATATGTATATATACATTTATACATCAAAGATATCTAATGCAATTCATGGAAAACCATAACAAACAAAATAATAATACCCTCAACAAAGCTAATACAATTGGAATGCATATCAAAAATGCATTTAACATACAATTAAGCTAAAAAACGAGACTTTAATAATTTAACGCTTGGTTTACACTTAGAAACTTATATTTTGCACAATTTAAAAAAAAAACAGAGTTTTTAAAGGTCAATTACTGAATAAGATATATAAAATATAAAAAATTGAGCACGTGCAGTAAGTTCCTTAAGTTCTCATATTTCAATTGAAACCAAAAAAGCAAAAAGCAAAAAATAAAAATAATGGAAAACAATATTTTATTCAATATGCTATGTTAACGGATCATCAGAACGGATCAACTGGCGGAGCGGCTACAACAACTGCAATGTCAGAGGGGGAACTATGCCCTCCCCCCCCCCCCCCCCCGAGAAGTGGTCGATGTTACGCTATGCCGCTGGTTGAGCTGATGTATGTAGTCAAATTACGTTGCCTGGAAATGCATCACTCTGTCAGCTATAGAGCTATACGCATATTCATTTACCGTAGTACTCCCTCGTCACCCTACCGACCTATGGCCCATATGGCAGCAGCTACGTCCAGCAATTAACTCAAAATGTCATTAACCAGCCTCGTCGTAGGTGAGAGAGACGCTCTCCGAGACGCAGACTGACATCTGACAGGCATCAGCCTGGACATGCCCAGCCCCAGTACCAATCTTAGTCGAGACCGAGTTCAGCATCAGCATCAGCATCAACATCAACATCAGCTTCAGCATCTGCATAGTTGGAAACGAGTAAAAACGCCCTCGCCCAGGCAGCGTGTTGCCTTTTCCCTGTATTCCGTATTCTGTATTATATTCCCCGCCGTTCCACCTTGGCATTAAACGCTTGATTAAATTTCACTACAAATGGGCTGGGCAGTGAGTGTTATGCCACATGTACACACACATGGATATGCATATAGGTAACTATGTCGGCTTGTATTTATATTGATGGACAAAAAAGGTCATCTCGGTTTGGCCATATGTTGCCTCAACATATACATTTGCCCACATATACATTGTGACTGTCATGCTCAACTAACGCACACACAGATGGACATGTTAGTTAGAAAGCACAGATATTCCATCCAATGCCATCCGATGTTTTCTTTGTTTTTGTTTTTGTTTTTGTTTTTTTTTTATTCTCTGCCGCATTTCTTACATATCATTTCCCATGCAAGCTTTGCTGCCCTTCCCCATCCGGCAAATCGTCGGATGGGGGAAGCCTAAAAAGTTAGCCGGCAGCGGAACGTGGTGAGAAAATGTTTTGCATTATTTACATTTACTTTTTTTTATTGTTTTTAATTTCGTATACCCTGTAGCCCATCGACACAGTCGTGGGAAGTTGTGCAAATGTGTTTCACAGTTAGAAGAAAACTACTTCCTCCTCGGCTTATGACTATGAAAGTTTGATTAAAAAAAAAAAACTGAGTTCATCTTTGTTTGTGCGATCATCTTTTTTAAGAGACATCAAATTTATTTTTTAACATCCACATAACAAGCATATGTCACATTTTAACAACCTTACTTGAGTTATTTTTTCATGTATCAGTTTCCCACATGGTTGTGGTCAAGTAAGAAGATGTCATTTTTGATAGGGGAAAGCATGTCAAGGTATCTGCTAGTCGGACACTCTCAACTAGCAGTGCGCTGCTGTTAGTTGCTGAGCTTGTTCTCGCACTCTCTCTCTCTATCTCTCTTCAGCAGGACATCCGTCATCCAGTCAGTCGTTGTCCGTTGCGCTTGCTTTGGTTTTTGGTTTTATCGCTTCGCTTCCTGCCGCGTTGCTGAACCTGTTGCTCTCATTAACAAATTGTCAGGTGTGCTGACGTCAACGCCAACGTCAACGTCAACGCCAGCGCTTGCAGCGACGCTGCAGTTAGTCGTCATGCTTTGCTTAATGAGCACAAAGCCAGACGCAGACGCAGACGGAGACGGAGAGAGCTTTACTGCCGTTGAGAAAATGTTTGCAATTCAACTGTAAAACCATTTAAGTGAAAAGTTTTACCGATCTCTCTCTGCATTTCGCTCTCTCTCTCTTGTACACTCTACACAACTCACCCTCCCTCTCATCTTTGTGTTTACCTGCTTGTAAACAAACGTCGCCTTAATCAATTCCTAAAAATGCCTTAAACTTCAAGTGATAACAAACAAAGGCGAGACGCAATGAAAGAAATGCCCAATGTTTCCCAACCCGTTGTCAGTTTCAATGGCCAGCATCGGATTTCTGGCACCGGACAGTAAGTATCGTCTGCAGATGCCCCCTTGTTTATTTTCTCACAAAGGCGGTAAAACAAATAAAACTGTCTTGGGGAATTGATTTTGAAAACCTAATCAAATTGAGCAGCGGCTCTCCAGCTATACCCTTACCCAGAAGCTAACACGAATTGTACACAAAGCTTGACAAGTTGTAACAATATTATGCAAATACAAACTTTAATAAATCTCTGACAACAGCTCAAATTAGTTAATGCCAAATTAGTCAAATAAGTCAACTCAAGTTGAGTTATTATTATCTAAGATAAAAAAAAGTCAAAGACAACAGTAGAAAAAAAGGGAAATCAAAAATTGAAATGAATTTAGGTAAATTTTGGGGAATTAGTAGACAGCAATTTTTGAAAAAGGAAATATTATTCACATATTATTAGTGTTTATTATTGTCTATTACCAACTGCCATTGTTATAAGAAAGATTGGTCGACACGCAAGTAGCCTGTTATCTAAGACACTTATGTTAACATTATAAATATTGGCCTTGTTCTATTTAAAATTAACTAGCTTTTCAAGTGGCCTTTTAATTAAATTATCTGAGAATACACCAACATAGGGTTTCCTGTGCTTTGTTACTCTTATAAATTATTTATTTGATTAAACATTAAGTATTTTTATTATTATTCTTATAATTATAGAACAGAGGCAAATCGTTAATATTTATATTTAAAATAGATAATAAAATTTGCAGCACTCGACAATTTATTCTGTCGCATTTAAAATCCGCTTACTTTGTATTATTAATCTTGGAATGTAAAAGTGAATTAATTAGAAGCTGTCAGAGCAAACAGAAAAAAATGCATAGACAAGAAAAATTAATCAGTTGTATAAAAAATTGAATAATTGACATAATGACTAATGGCTTTAGATCTTCGACTTGGAGGGCATACAGTAGTTGACTTTCTTGTTAGGTGTTTCTTCGTCTGGCCAACCCACCGAGAAGATCAAAGTGTTCGGACTCCGGCCTCTCTGTATGTGCAACTCTGAGAGTCGCCACTCTCCGCCTCTTGCGTCCTCACAAAATATCCAAATTTAAAGTAAGCAAATGCCGCCTCTTAGCTATGTAGGGGTTGCATCTTTTTGCATCCGTAAATAGCAAGATCAACGCGCAACCAAGTGTGGCATTTTCTGCAACACACGCCAAAATGTGCTGCAAAATTTGTCGGTGGGGGGAGGGGGGGCGCACTCTCGGCCTGCCCCCAATGCCACAGTGCAGCGTAAACAGACACAGAAAGAACTCATCTTTTGCATGAAATGACTTTTGTTTTATTTTTCTGTTTTTTTTTTAATTTTTGTTGCTGCTTATACAAATGCATGGGGCATGTCTCCCGCAACTCTAATAATGACTCCAATGCCTGCTGTGAGTCTGCCTCTATCCCGTCGGCCCTCCATCACATTTTCCAAGGCACAAGTCGCACAATGAAAAACATTTTCCTGTCTCCGGCTGAGTTCTTGTGTTTTTTTTTTTCTAGATTCTTTTTTCTTCTGCTTCTTCTTCTGTTATGTTATGTTATATGCACTCAACCTCTGCCCCTTGCGTCGCCTGGTGTCCCCTATGCCTATTCCTGTCTCCCGCACCCTACACACACACACACCCCCCCCCACCTCCCCTCTTTCACTGCACTCTCCTTCCTTAAGTATAATAAAAATCCATATGATGTCGATGACTTTTTTGTTTTTCCTATGTGTCGTCCGTCAGAGTGCTTCGATGAATCTCTCATACATGTATGAATATATACTCGAATATACACACGCACACACACACACACACTCACAAGAGGCACATTCAAATGTGCATAGGCATTGTTGCATGTTATTGTTGTTGTTGTTGTAGTTTGTTTTGTTGAATGGTAAATGGTCTCTAATCTCCCAAATGTCGTTGAACTCTTTCCTTTATATTATTTGTATATCGCAGTGCGCACAACTTTTTATAATTGTTATTATTCGCGAGTAGTATTTTCCGCATGTTGTTGTTGTTGTTGTTGTGGTTGCTGTTGTTGTGGTTGCTGTTGTTGTGGTTGCTGTTGTTGTTGCTGTTCTCTTTGCAGATTCGACTCGTATTCGCTGCCCGCCTGCCTGCCTCCAGCTTCGCTCGCCTCGCCATGCCTCGTATTTTATGTCATACTAGAAAAAAAAAAAAAAACAAAACACACAACACAACAACAACACACAACAACAACTGATGACAACGATAACAGCAACAACAAGATGAGCTGCACACGTGCATTCTGCTGCTGCCTCTGCTGCCTCTGCTGCCTCTCTGCAATTATTTCCAATTTAGCAATACAACACACACTCGGCTCCAGCAGATGCTCCCGGGCAGGGGCTTGAGCTCTGGCTCGCTCCTATTGTCTTTTATAGTGGCAGTTCATTGGCCGCCAGTTGATGGAGCTACAGCTCCAGCTCCAGAGCAGCATCAACATCAGCATCAACATCAGCATCACGGCTGGGGTCAGACTTGCTCCATGCAATTACTTCATGTACTTTGGCTGCAATAACACGGACGCGATGAGTAGTGAAAAGTCGAGAGTCGAGGAATCGGGAACTGTACGTAAACTGGTTGCAGTTGCAGTTGCAGGATGCTGTACTGGCAGCAAGACTCTACTATCTATCTATCTATGCCTGGGCCTAGACTAGGCTAGGCGAGGCGAGGCTAGGCGAGGCGAGGCTTGGCTCAGCTTGGCTTGCATTCGCTTTTGCAACGGCTTGGGCATGGGTGAAACAAAAACCAGTTATGGGGCAAGGCTTGTTGCACGCCTGCTTGCCTGCCTGCTTGCCGCAGCGTTGTCAGTGGCAATGATCAAGCCAGGAGCAGCAACAACAGCCTAGACCTGTTGCTGTTGCTGCTTGTTGTTGTTGCTGTTGTTGTTGTTGTTGTTCTAGCTTGTTGTGGAAAGCAAGTTAAAGGCTATTGACTTTGTTTTTCTATTGCCAGTCTTTGGGCATACAACACTTCCTCCTCCAGCTGGATATTGCTGTTTGTGGCAGTTCATTGAACCGCGTCACATTCTAATGTCCAGCAAACGTGTTTGGTTACTTGCAACAGTGGGGGTGTGTGGCACGGCACCTTCAAACGTCAAACAGCACAAACAATCAGCTCCATATAATCGCCAGCAAAGGGAATTGAAATTGAATTTCTAATGAAATTTTCTATTGATGCACATTTTATTATCACATTGAAACCTAAGCTGGCGAATCGAAAAATATAATTTATTATTTTATATATATACAATGATATAATATATAACATAATATGAACTGCTTTTGTTATCGCTAAAAGTTGAATAAATCCAGAAGAGTTTTGCAAATGGGTTCGATTACAAAAGTTTTAAATTACTTGGAAGACGAAGCAGTTCGCACTGAGAATAGCCGATGATATATCATTTTACGCCCTGTTTTTGAGCACCATCTGTTCCAATGTGCGTCCCTGGCAGGCGCAAGTGGTTGCCGAGGGGTGTGGCGAGGCGGTGTACTACGGGGCCTGTCCATCAACGGGTCGGTATCGCGATGGTCTGCGCTGACGTCTCCAACTCCGTCACCGTCACCGGCTCCGTCTGTGTGTGTCCAGCTCTGGTTCTCTGGGCTGCGGCTAATCAGTCAGCGAGGCACTCAGCCAAGCGTGAAACGCAATTGCCGATATCTAGACACATTCAATTAATAAAATCAACAGCAGAGCAACTGGAGCAGCAGGACAACGGGACATGGGACAACTTTGTGTATAGCTGGGTCAGTTAATGCCTAGTCATGTCCAAGCACAATACGCCAGTTGGCTTCGGCCAGCTCTGGTCGAGTCGCCTGCTGCTGGCGCTCTACCGCACTGCACGGGGATTGTCATTGCTGTCCAGCTCACTGGATCTGGAGCGGGAGCAAGTGCAGCTGAAGCCGCCGTGTCGTAAATATAGTCGTCTGTTGCTCCTATTGTGGCGCGCCATTTTGGTTAACATCTATTGGGTCGTGGTACCCAAACTCTTCTATACGATAAAATCGATGGAAAGCTATGCAAGTCTCTTTGCCATGATGCAGTCCGCCTCGGTGTCCATTTTTGCCATTAGCTCCTTTGCCAAGCAAGTGCGATCGGAGGCCAAATTTATGGCCATAGTGAATCGCTATATAGCACTCTATATGCGCATCTCGACACTGACCCACACCGAACACCTCTTCCCGCCCAAGTTTCTCCTGTTTTACGCCCTGAAACTGCTACTCACCCTCAGCGGTTGCATCTACGAGCTGCCGGAACTGCTGCCGTTCAAGTGTATTGTGAATATGGAAGTGTTGCATGTGATTAGCGGACTGTTTGCCATCTACTTGTGGCTGGGCACACTCTTCCTGCTGGATGCATGTTTCCTGGGCTTCCTTGTGTCCGGCGTACTCTACGAGCATATGGGTGCCCATGTTGCAAAAATGCTGCTTCACATGCGTTCCATCGACGTTTTTGATTACCAGGATGAGGCATCCGATGTGGAAAATACAGCTCCGCCCGCCCTCAGTCGTTACAAGCGGATGTGTTTGCTCTGCGATCGGGCGGATGAGCTGGAAGCCTGTGGCCTCATCTACACCGAGCTATATAAGCTAACCACCTCGTTCCGGTGCATCTTCCAATGGCAGATTATGTTTTACATCTATTACAATTTTTTTGTACTTCTGCTGATGCTTTATGGGTATATTATAAATTATTTGCACTCGTCGGAGGGTGACGTTGTGCACATCCTGCTGATTGCCATCAAGATGGGCAATATTGTGCTATTGGTGATGTGTGCGGATTATACGATCACCGAATCCCGGATGCCACAGACTCTGCCCTTGGATATTGTTTGCTCCGACATAGATCAGCGATGGGACAATAGCGTAAGTTCAAAAAATATGCCAAACATTTTTTAAACTGATTTTCGAATTGGCCAATTTGCATAGGTGGAATCTTTTCTGAGTCAACTGAAAATGCAGGAGTTGAAGATCACCGTGCTGGGCATCATTCAGCTGGACAACGCATTTATACCAACAATTTTATCGGCAATTATAACATATCTATTTATATTGATCCAATTCGCCTATACTGGCGGCTTCGATATAGACACCGAAATGGTCAAAAAAAATATTACAATAGCTTAGTTATAAATATCGAAGATATTTGATATTGATGTGGACTAATTTGATTAATTGATTTTTGTATTGTAATCTTAATTTATAATTAGTGCAACAATCGAAATTTCTGTAATATTTTTCTTTCTCTTTTTTTCATGGTATAAAATGCGTATACATTGATAATTAAAATTAATGAAGATCAAACAATAAATAAAACATAATCAATACTTTTTTGAGAGGCAATTGCTTGAAAGTCATAATGTATGTCAATATTTCAGGGGGTATTATTTATAAACATTGGTTCCAGCACATTTCCTTTCGATGGCACTTTAAGGGAACCAATCGAAAGCAATAGCTGCGGGTTCAATGGGCACATTTATCTGCATTTTGTATGTATTATTTTGTGTGTGTGGGTTTTTTATTACTTAGGCAAAAATGCATCTAAATTTGAAGCAGTCTTTTTCGATTTAAGGGCTCTCTTAATAAAATAAAATAATAAAAACGCTTTCACAGCCCACGCAAAACATTTGTAAGCCCAAAATTTCTAAGACTTAATTCACTGAGCATTTGAAATGGATGCTGCTCGTATTATCGTTCATTATATTATGCCCCACTGTACGTACCCCAACCAAATCAAATAATTCGGAGATGGGTGGTGCTGAGAAGTCGCTGCTCGTTAAGCAGCAGCAGCAGCAGCAGCAGCAGCAGCAGCAGCAGTAGGAGTAGCAGTGGGAGAAATAACAACAACAACAACAACAACAGCCCGAATTCGTAGCTAACACGGTGCAATTAACATAGCTACGTTTGTCTGCCCTGCCCTGCCCTGCCCTGCCCGTTTCCTACTCCGCCCCCGTTCCACGAACGCCCCATTATCAACAGCGTCATCTACAAAAAGCGTCTTTGTCTTTGATTATTTTTGGGCGCCAGCCGAGCGTAACGCGCTTGTCACGCCTATTATGCGAACGTACAATGTATGTGTGCACACATACACATACACACACACACACACAACAGTACATAGCAAGTATAACGTCGAGGCTAGTCGACAGCGTCGTCAGCTGAACCTGAACCCAGCACCGTTGCTGCTGACCCGTGTGCGTTCAGTGTGTGATCCGCTTGGCAAAATACTCGTGCACCGAACGAAAAAGCTAACAAAACGGCAAACAAAAATAATGACAAACAAAATTGCGATAAGCAGCGCTGATCGCAGTTTGAATACCCTCAAACTACCTGTTGGCAGCAGCAATTTTTACTTTATATATAATTTGTATTAAACTGTAAATTGCATTATGCATTCACAAATTACGCATTAAGTTTATTAATATAAAAATGGATTATTATTTGCTGCAGCGAAGAGCATTAAAAAGCTAAAGCAGATCTGCCAGCAGAATCGCTCGTCATTGTCAACAGATTAAGCAGATAGTTTTCTGAAAAACCAATTTGTTGATATTATTTTTAAATAATTCTATATATATATATATTTCACAACTATATATTTCCATATTCCTAATCAAAGACTGCGTTGTCATCACAGTCAAGAGTCATATTTATAAGTAGATTTTTCTTCTAACTTTTATCACAAGTCTTTTAACATGAAAATGTGTTCAGTTTTAGGCATTTATCATAAATTCAGCAACGCCCACGCAATGTAAGGGTATCAAAAATAGATGCGAAAAACTCTCGTATGTTGCAACGGAATACATTTTTTTCTGTTTTTTGGTCGACTGCACACGCTGCTTTGGCAAATTTATGCGGCTCCCAATTCTTCCTGATGCGGCGCATTCAAATTTTTGTTTTGCTCATTTGGGGCTGGTGGCCAAAAGCTTGGCCAAGCCATGCATATTTCCGGCCAGTCTCTGTCCAGGCCAACCGCCCGCCCGCCCCATTAGCCAGTTTCGATTTCCTGTTGCAGCAGGGCTGGCCATTCCAAGTATTTGCAACGTACTTAATTAGCCCGGCTCCCCACCCGACTGTGATGCCTTTGGAAATTCTTGGCAAACGCTGTGGCTCGGGGGGGGTTAGGGCAGATTAAGGTTATGACGGAACCGCTTGAGGAGAACACAGAATGGCCAAAGACCAAGTAGTTTTTTTGTGGTTGTGTGCTTGTTGCCGCATTGTTGTCCGCATGCCGGCGCTGCAGTTGAAAGATGCCGCACACTCCACGAGAGTGGCCCCATGCTAAGGGCACAGCTCCAGCTCCCAGTTTGCAACCGACTTGTGCAACCATTTGCTGTGGCAACTGCGGTGACTGTGCCGTGGTTGTGTGTATGACTTACGACGAGCATGCGTAAGAATCGTGAGTGTGTGCAACTAGCGGCACATTCAGAGCTAATTAAATGCACATTCTATTCAATTCCAGGCCTCACACTTGCCTCTCAGCAACTAAGACGAGAAGCGCTTTGACCTTTGACCCAACTCGTAAGCCACTAACCAACTACTGCAACGCAGGGAGCCAACAACTGTTGATTTCACTGTATTCAATTGTTTACGAATAATCACTATTTTAAGAAAATCCTCTTTATGGGCAATAAATAAAAAAAAACTAATTTATTTTAATGCTTAAACATAATCGTAAAAAGCACATAAAATAATATTCATTGCATTATAAAAATAAAAAAATACAGTCAAACTAATTAAAATGAATTTGAATTTGGAATTGAACACAATTTTATTTTAAGCAAAAGTTTAAGATTCTTATATTATCAATGAAACCACATAAATAATGACTCAAATTTATTTACAATTAAACAAAAATATATACTTGAATTTTTAATATGATTTCATAACCCGAATTCTGGATTAAAGATTGCCCACAATAAATAATGCTTACAAAAGATTGTGGAAATCTTTGGCTTACACTAAAATAAACTAAAAAAAAAAAACTAAACATTTTGAATGTTTAATTAGCTTAAGTTGGCCATAAAGTAATAGAAAGCCAATGCAGGCAATGATTGATTAATCGCTGATTCCCCTAGCAATTATTTATGGGCCACAATAAAAGAGAAATGAACAAAATCATCTGCATCGTCATGTGCCCCATTCATTTGGGAAACACTTTCACTGGCGAATGGCTAGAAGCAAAATAGAAAACAACAATCCGGCGAGAACAAGTGCTGACTGTCTGGGATTGAGATCGTGTGCTCAGAAACGTGACACAAACAAACAACTTTATTTGTCATCTCGCGAACATAAAAACATTATTTGCTCGTAACCCTCCCCCATCCCACGGTTCTAGAAACGTGACCGCAACAACAGTGGTGGCAGGGGCACGAACCAGTGTACTTGATAAACAAGCGTGCCCGAATAATGCCTAAACTCAATTTAGAGCGAGAATATACAGCGCGCGAGAAATGTTCTTAGTAACAAAATAAATACACACACACACACCTATGCACACTCATCTCTTTTTTTCTATCGTATAATATGCATATGTGTGTGTATATAATGCATGATAAATCAAAGAGGGAAGGCAATAAGCAGTATATCGAATACGAATTGAAATACTCACACAAACTTAGAGTACATTGAAAAGAAGAGCACCCCCTCCCCCCCCACCAACTGCACACTTCATCCATTAGCCGAGAACAGCAAATGCCAATACTCGTTTTGGCCTAAATACACAAGGCGCTAACAAGTGGGCAAGCAAGCGTTGCGGACTTCAACGATTCTCAGATGGCCTACTTGGGGAAATAGGTCGAAACAATGTATTTTGCCAGCTTCATAGTAATTCATAGAATATAAAAACGAAATAACTTAAAAGTCGTTTTGTAATTAAGACTCCAAGTCTAAAAATGTTTTCAATTTATTTGGCAATCTATCAAATTTTGTAATAATTATGGCAATTTATCAAATTTGAGTTGGTAAACCTAAAATTTTCATATTTAGCCATAAATTAAATAAAAGGAATTGAGTTTTCAGTATGAGTAAATCCATAAGGAATTCGGCCAAAGAGATGATTTTATTGTTGCCATTGTTCCTTTGCTTTAGCGTTGAATACCGTTGCATGAATCACTCACATTCGCATGCCCCACACACATTCAGTAGCGTACTCCAAAAGGTACGTGAACCCAAGCCAATGCGTCATTTTGCTGTATGACCGAAGCGTGTGGAAATGCTGCCTAAGGCCGATCCGCGAGAACTGTGGACGGGCACGCACACTGAGCGGAGAACAGACGAGGACGTCGACGTCGGCGTCGGCGACGCATTGTTATTTGTGTGTTCGATGAACCGAAATTGGTGCTGACCCACTTTCCAACAAATTAACGCACTTTATGGCAAATGGAATCCACAAAAAAAGCACACAACAGCAATAGAAAGAGCATGCCAGGCGTGAGAGAACCAAGCAAATTCAGAGAGAGAGAGAGAGAGAGAGAGCGCGCGCGTTATTGAGGGAGCGCCAATTGGGGACGAACGTCGACGTCGGCGTCGATCGTAAAGAAAAATAATATCAAATTGTTTTTGTGTGTGTGTGTGTATTTTACTGCTGCTTCTGCTGCTGCTTCTGCTGCTGCTTCAGCTGCTGTTCTTTTTGCTGCTGTTTCTGCTGCTACTTCTAGTTGCTTGCTTGTAATTTACGCAACGCTCGCTCGTTTGTCGCTGTCTGTTTGCTACTTGTTTTTTGCAGTGGCAGCAGCGTTCGAGCCGCGCTGCGCAGCACGAGAATAACAAGCAGGCAGCCGCCAGGCAGCCAGGCAGCCATCTGCAGTCGACGGCGGCGCTGAGCGCAGTTGTTGAACTTTTTGCACAACACAGCTCCAAAATCTGAAATCAAAAACCTGTTCCAAACTTGAAGCTTGCCACACGTCTCGGCCAAATCAAAAAGCTGAACATAACGCTGCCAAGCTTTGACGTCAGCAGCGACAGCGACAGCGATGCTGCGGCTGTTGCTGCTGCTGCTGCTGTTGTTGTTAATCTTTGTGACTGTACCTTTTTTTGTTGTTGTTTGATGTTGGCTAAACTTGTTTGTTGTTGTCGGCCGAGAGAGAGACAGAGAGAGAGAGAGAATAGCAAGCTTTGCCTTTTGTGATATTATGTGGTGGGGTGTTGATTGAAATCGATCTGTGCAGATCTCAACGCAGCCGCTCCACACAACTGACCTTGCAGCCGTGCAATCTCAGCAGATTCAAATGTATCTACATGAAATATGTATGTATATGTATATTTAGATACATACACACACATATAATTTAGGCGTGTTCTGTCCATGTAATTAATAGTGCAGCTGAGTGCAGTCTGGTGCTGGGTTGGGGCTGGGGCTGGGGCTGGGGCTGTGTGCCACGCCCACTGCCTGTCGCATTTAGAACGAGCGACTAAGTGACGCTTTCCTGTGTATATATTTAAGGTGTCTAAACTTGACTACCGTGCGTAGTGGTCCACCAACCCGGTACGCAACGCTTGCAGCCTTAACCTTGCCCAAGACTCTCAGCCAGCAGCCCCCTCCCCACCCGCTGCTACTGCTACTGCTGCTGCTGCTGCTGCTGCTGCTGCTGCTGTCGATGACCATTATTTTAGCCCATGCACAATCTCAAGTTCTGAGTGCGATTCTGGAGACTGGAGACTCTGCCAATCGACTCTTGGCCGCTGGCTTGCTGCCTGCCTGCCTGGCTGCCCGGCTGCCTGGTTGCCCGCCTGCCTGGCTGCTACTGGCTACTGTTGTGCTTTTTGTTTTTGCTGTACCGAAGCGGAGCAGCGCGGAGCATGACAAACAGTTGCAGCCAAAGCAAATAATTAGTATACATCGATTATCTTGCGCCCTGGACTCAAGTCTCGCACATTGTCCAGGTGTACATATGTTTTGTATATTTGTTTGTGCATCTATATGTGTGTGTGTGTGTGTGTGTGTATGTGAGTGCTTGTGTACCTGTGCGCCTTTGGCTACTGTGCAACGCTGACTTCAAACTGGTCCAGCTCCAGATGTTGGCACATCGCACACGCGCTGCTTCTGCTCCGAGTGCTGCTGCTGCTGATGCTGCTGCTGCTGATGCTGCTGATGCTGCTGATGCTGCTGATGCTGATGTTAATGCTGATGCTGATGCAGCGCCTACGCGCGCTCGGTTTCGCCTCTCGCCCATACAGCCCACAAAACGAGTTCCCCCGAGGCCAAGTCGGGGCAGATATTCTGCATTCGCCATGTGTGCAGCCATAAAATATCACGCCAGAACTGTACACAGCGACAGACTTGAGGCCCCAAGTCACATGCCCATGTCCATGGAGCCGCGATGACGACGATGTCGACGTGTGCTCAGCTCGTGCCAATTCTTTGACTTTCTGTTCGAGTTGGAGTTGGAGTTGGAGTTGGAGTTTAGCGGCTGGATGCGAGACAGCAGCAACAAAGCGTTCAATGCCTGTGCATACTATTGTAAATGGTTATGAACATATACAGATGCACACACACACACACTACACATATCTATGTCCATAAATAATGTATTTACATTCTGCTGTTGCTGCTGCAAAAAAAAGAGCGAACCAGCTACATAAGGTGAAATCCATTAGCATTTATTCAAAGTGATTTTTAATTATTTCCATAAATACAATCGAGGAACGCAGTTACTTTAACCAATATGGTCATACTTAGTTTTCTCTTAAAGTAAAAAAAAAATATAATTAATTTTAATAAGAAATTGTAGTTTTTATACATTTATTTAGACTGTACTCAGTGAGTGATGACATAAGTTGCAAGAGCCGAGAATTTCGATGCCAGATGGTTTCAAAATTACTTTGTCAACGTTTAAGAATAGAACTTGTCAGAGTATTCAAATTGTTAGTTGTATTTATTTAACACCTTGTCTAAATATTTGATATCATTCCATAATGCACTGAGGCAACAGACATTTATAACTTTAGTTTATTCTTTAAGTGTTCCCAATGCCAAATAATATCTTCATTAGTAATAACTCAATTGACATGTTCTTTAAGTATTGTAATGATTGATGTTTTCTTTCTTACAGAAGTATTCTATTTACTACATCCTTAATTACATAACCTGAGACAAGTAATGGGCGTTGATGTACAGTATTTTTGAGTGTATGAATGTAACAAAATTAAAGTAATTTGAACTTATTGTTTGAGGAGAAGTGCAAAATTCGTTGAACCTTTCATTTTAGTTGTTTTTTGTTTTTTTTTTTGGTTTTTTTTTTGTTTGCCTTCTTTGTTGGGCGATTTGTTGACTAATGAGTTATCATCGGACGTTGGTCGTTTAAGGCCTTGCAACTTTAACCGACAATCTCTTGCTGGATTCTGTGCCAGATACCGACTACCCGCTGCCGGCTGCCCGCTGCCGGCTACCGGCTACCGGCTATCGGCTACTAGCAACCAGCTACCGGCAATCTGCTACCGGCTATATATATACATAATCTTGATTGACTCACAGTCTTTCAGCTCATAATAATGATATTTTTATTATCCGCTTGTTTTATTGGAATATTCTTTACGCTGCTGCGGCTGTTGTTGCTGTTGGTATTGCTATTGCCGTTGCTTCAACTATAGCTGTACATTTGCCTAGACACGTAAAGGGCAAATGGTGTTGTTGCATGGTAGCAAGAACTACCTGCACTTGAGCTACAACTTCAACATGAGCTGTGTGTGCTTTTGTCTAGTGAAATGCTTAAAGCGTCATTAACTTTTTTTTTTTATGGTATGTTTCGCCTTTAAACCCAAAACTTTAATTTACTTACACACCTATGCTTGTACTGGAATGTGTGTGTGTGTGTGATAATTGCAAGCGGAAAGAAAAGAGAGAGCACAAAATGCTACAAAAGTAGCAGAGCTGGGTGACCCATAATTACCGCGGCACAGCTCAGAACAATCATGGGAAAATCGAGTGCTGCTTTTGTCAGACTCTGCGCCAACGTCTGCGCCAGCGTCTGCGCCAGCGCCAGCGCCTGCGCCAGCGTCTGCGTTCGCGTTCGCTTTATGTTCGCTGTTGCAAAGTACATACAGCAATAATTGAAGCAATGCCAATGCTACTTTTTATGATTATCTTGCCGTGTACATGGCACGCACAGGCACACAAAGAGCACGCATCTGGAGCAGAGCACAGGCCCCCCAATCCACTGATCTCATTTTGCTATCTCTGTCTCTGTCTCTGTCTCTGTCTGAGTTACCAAGATCTCAGTCTCTCAGTTTGCAGGCCAAGACAACGGCACAGTTCTCGTTCTGTCAACGCCGAGATAATGTTCGTCATTATCCGACAATTTCATTTCGTTGCTCTTGCAGAAGAGTTTAAATAATCCGATCACGAAATATGCAACGCAGTGGAGCAGATGCATTTTCATACACAGATTAGACTTAATCATTTATTAAAAACTAGTTATACATTATCAAACAAATAATAATTGTCTTACGTGATTATTTTATTATAATTTAGTTGCTTATATTTTATCAGAATCTTGTTAGAAGTTTTACAAAGATCTAAATAAATAGTTGATCTTAATTTAGAATATAATCAGCTTTCAGTAATTTATTATTTTTAAAAATATATTGATCAAACTATAAAGGAAAAGTATACTAATCTAAAATTCTGTTATTATACTTATAAGTTACAGTTTTTAATCTGTGTAAAAGAGTATTAAATAGTCGACGGCTCGCAGAAATGTTTCTTGTTTATTTGTTTTTTTGCTTTTTGTGATTATCGGTGACGCAGCCTTTTCTGAGCCGTCGAACAAGTGCAGCGAGCAAGTGCACCTTTATCTGTGCCCTTAAATTTACCTGTACCTGTACCTGTACCGTGTACCGTGTACCTTTACCTTTACCTTCACCTCCACTTCTGGCTATGCTAATTAGAGCGACGGCCTCGGCCTTGTTTTTATGCGCTCGTAGCGTGAACTGTCCACTCGGTCGTTCAGTAGCTCCGTCGCTCCGTCGCTCCGTCCCTCCGTCGCTCCGTCGGGTAGCTGCATAAATTTTCTGCTCCACGGCAAAAAGTGCATAGCAACTTATGCATATATACAAACTCGCCCATAAATAATTTATGCGCCAACTTTCATGGGAAAAGTGAGACAGAAAAACGTTAAACGGAAACTGGCATTGGTCCTGGTCAACGGATTTTTACATGCGACCACCGCAGGACAGGTGTCTATATTTTAATCAGAGGGGTTGTTTAATATTAAGAAGCGCCCACAGCGTGACGAGGATTCAGAATTCTTCCCACTGCATGCCGCTCTGCAGTAAGTAGGTAAGATAGGTGATCAGGCTGGACAAAAACACCAATATCATCTCATTGGATAGCTCGAATAATCCCAAAGGACAGACGCGAAATTCGTGATAATTCAATCGATTCAAAAACATTTCCATCTGCAATAAATAATAGATTTTTCCACATTGAATTTATATGCAGACTTGGAGACTTGGAGACTCACCTTCATGTGCCAATCTTTGTTGTCGCCAATATAGTAATTCTCCAGGCTGAGTCTCCGCACGACCAGTGAGCTGCTCTTCGCACCATGAGCAGCCATGGTCAAGAGTAAAACATCTAATAATATCTTAATGCCCAAGAACCAGAATCTCATTTTATCAACCATGCTAAACATAATTAAAAAGCCGGCTTGCGCCAGTCCCAAGAGTCCAAGTATTAGAATTATACAGAGAGGAATTTCAAAAAGTCGATTGAAAGAGTTGCCCACTTGGTGAATCTCATCATAGATGGCCAAGCACTCGTCCATGCGATTTGCAGCATCTTTAAGCTGCCGCCGACTAATATGGCCATTGCCAATGTCCTTTAGCTGTTGACGCAGCTCATTTCGCACATAGCTGTTGACCTGGTCGTAAAGCAGACCAATGCTGAGGTAGGCCACAAAGCAGACATGAATCACCACTGCAGCATTCACCAAGTTATAAATTTGGCAGAGTCCGTCTAATGTGAAATATATGTTGTGTTCATCGAACATCTGTGGCACCTTGTGGCACAGCTCGTACAGCAGACAAAGCACCTTTAAGACCAGCAACAGCCACTTGCCCCCAAAGCCCACATCCTGTCAACTGGGTAGCATCTTCACTCGCCAAAAGAGTCGCAGAAATCGGTTGACCACACGTAGCACTGGTTCTTCGTGCCACAACTGCATCACCATGGTGACAATGGCGCATATGAGGCAGATCAGCAATCGACTCCAGATGATTAACTTCAAATGAAACCCAACCAATAAATGGATGAATCTTATTTGCGAGACAACATAGTAGCTAATCAACTTTATTCGCATTAGCAAACAGATCCACCGGTACCAGTGCAGTTTGTGGGCCACCAGTCGGCCATCGGTTCGATTGTTCTTCACACAAAAACAGATGATTCCCATCAAAATGCCGTAATTTAAGAAGCTCCGCAAGGTGATTGTGGCCAGCGCAGAGGCGTTCCGGCGCCAACGACTCCCAAACATGACTAAACCAATCGAGTCCAGTGGCACAACTATAATTAGTATATAGATTTTTCCATTTGATACATATCTTTATAATTAATTAGCCAAATTATGATTTCATCAGTTTTTTGAATTAATCACTTAGAAAAATTGTCGGCAATTCAATAATTATGAAAGAAAACCTATAAATTCTCTGAGCGTGTTTAACTGTTTTATTCTTAACCTTCTCAACAAGTTAAGAGCTCTTTTTGACACTTTTCTCTATTTTCTCTCTCATTCTGTACCTCTTGAGCCATTTTACATATTAATTCCCTCATAGAATTTAAAACTTTAATTGTACAATTAATTATTTAGTTCACATTAATAAATAAGTAAAAATAATTGTGTCATACAAATCTATAAGTATTTTTTGTATACATTAATAAATTTGGTTTAAATTTGGTTCGTCTGCATGCCATACTGCAATATATAGGTTAGATAGGTGACCAGACCCGACAGAAAGACCACAATCAGCTCATTGGATATCTCGAATAATCCCAGCGGAATTACGCGGAACTCGTAAAAATTTAAGCGATTCAAGAACAACTCCAGCTGCAATGAGTACAAAATATTCAAATCTAGAATTCACATAAAAAATGGTTCAAATTAAACTTAAATAATATGAAATACATCTGCGAATAATTTTCTTAAATATGATTCTAGCCAAATACTCCGTTTCCTTCCTAATACTCCAATTAGGCGATTTTTTTTAGAACTCATTTCGTATTATCGTTTTTTACAGATAACGATAGAATATATATATTTTATTGCTGTTTTTTTAAAAAATGTGGAACAAATGCTAAATTTTTATTAAAGATAAATGGATATTTTTAACTGCTGAGAAATAATGATATGTGCAATAAAGCAATAAAAAATTGGTAATTATTCTGGTTCACACTCGGAAACCTACCTTCATGTGCCAATCGCTGCGTTCAGTGACATAGCAATTCTCCAAGCTGAGCCGGCGAACCACTCGCGAACTGCTGCACGCTCCGTGGATGGCGAACGTGAGCAGGACGACATCGGTGAATAATCGGAGGACAAGGAGCCACAGGGCGAAGATGCGAAATTTATTCAGCATTATGTAGTACGATGCGACGGCCATGCTCAGAAATGAGAACATCAGCATGAGGCAAAGTGGTATTTCCATGAGGCGATGAAAGGCGCTGCCAACCCGCTCGATCTCCACATAGATGGCCAGGCACTCATCCAGGCGTCTGCCCGCGGCTCTCAACTGCCGTCGAGACGTCTGGTAACCGTTGGGCTGCTCCAGGGCGCGCAGCTGGCGTCGCAGCTCGTGTCGCACATATCGATTAACCTGGGCGTAGAGCGCTCCAATGCTGAGGTAGCCCACAAAGCACGCATGTCCGATCATGGAAGTGCTCACATCGGTGTATGTTTCGCATATTACTTCGATGCACACCTCGAGGCTAAATTGTGAAATTAGGTGGGGAAACTCGCAAATGATCTGGCTCAGCAAACAGACAACCTTGAAGACCAGCAGAGTTAGTTCCCGCCTGCCGCCAAAGCACACATCCTGGCAGCCAGGCAGTGCATTCACCTTCCGGAATAGCCGCAAATAACTGTTGACCACACGAAGCACTCGTTGGCCCAACCAAAACTGCATCATCAGAATGCCAAAAGCGCTGATGATATTGCAACCCTGGCGAATGCAGGCGAGTGTCGCCAATTGGGTGTCCTCCAATATGGAGAGAATATACACAATGATCAAGTATCCATATAGAACACCCACCAGTATCCGGACTAAAATGCAGAACCACTTGTACCAGTAGCGATTCTTAGCAACCAGGCTGCCATCGGTTGGATTTCTCTCAATGGCAAAGAAGATGAATCCCATAATTGTGGCGTACCAGAAAGTGGCGCGCAGGATGCTCGCGGACAGCAAGGAGTTGCTCAACATGACTAAGCGATGGATACCTTTTGGAATGTTGTCCGGGCCACATTGCCTGGCATTATTTATAAGCACAAAGGCACACACACACACCTGTGCATATGTAAATGTGTGTTAACCGATTGCTTAGTCAAGGCCAAAGCGCCCTGAAATCGCGTTAATACTTATATGGTTGGAATGGGGGGGGGGGGGGTTCATTAGCTAAATGGCAAAATATTTTGATAAGCAACCAAGTTGTTCAAAAGGTGCAATGAACCAAATAAGTTTGTATTATGTTAACCGAATATTATCAAAATATTTGCAATGAATATTTGTAGATACAAAAAAGTTGATTGAAAATATACATTAAATTGACTTCCATGATTATTAGAATATATATTTTACAGCTCTAGCTGGATAGCACGTAGATTTTAGTATCCATATTATAGAGGCAATTTTTAATTAATTCTAATTTAATCTACAAACTGAAGACAACAACTGTTGCAACAATATACGAGAAAATACTTATCTATGTGAAAAAAATAACATTTATTGGATAAATATACTGAGCCAACATTTCTATCTTAAGTATGTCTTCTGGCTGAGTTTTAATATGGAATTCAAATATAATATATAATATATATATAATAATATAATGTCACTCATTATTATAGAGAGCAACTCTTTCGATTGATTATTGCCATGAACAGATATATGATATAGTGCTTCGATCCACTCAACTCTAAGACATGTTAAGCTCTTTGCAAAAAAAAACTATAATTCACCAATATAGTTAAATAATTTTCAAAAATCATATTGAAGTTCTAATTTGGTTGGGCCGATCAGTAACATATATTTTTTATGAGAGCGCCTAAATTTCCTATAAATAATTATAACAAAAATCTTATAAATCATTTTAACCATCTAATTCAGAGAAAGCCAAGTAAATGTAAACTTCTTCGGATGCTGTGCACAGTGCATTCACTGTGTACATCAATTAGAGATGTAAGTGAAATAGATCTGCTTCACCTGACTCGATCTGCCCTGATGATAATGCTCATTCCACTTTGATTCACACGCTCACGATCCTGCCTGCTGGGCCATTGTTGTTGTCGATGTTGTTGTTGTTGTTGTTGCTGTTGCTGTGATCCGTTGTTGGATGTTGCACGCTCTAAGCTCCCCCATGTAAATGACTCGCTCTCTTCAAGCGGTACGTGTACGTGATCTTCTGGCATATCTCTTGTGCTACATCTTCTTTGCTGCTCCTAAATATGTACGTAACGTTCATACAATGTACATGTGTTGTATATATATATATATATATATCTGTGAGCGATTACAGCGCTCAGCGATTTGCGTCCAGATCTGAGAGATCTTTCAAGTTGCTAACTTCAGTCAGCCAGCACCCCTGCTACAAAGTGCCATTTGAAAAGAATTTTAACGTTGTTGGCTTTTATACGCTTTGATATTTTATATTTTTTTTTTATTATTTTTTTTTTTTAGGCAATTACAGCAACAAGGGGCAAGAGAACAATGCGGCGGCCAGGGGACAATGAACGAGCACGTACATTTTCCAGCATTGTACGAAAATTGTGGGAACAATCAACGAAATGAGGCACTGAAAACCAAAAGTGCTTTGCATGTTGCCAAGTTGATGTTGATTTGCCGCAAATTGCCTCGGCCTCGGCATCGGCTGCGTTGGCTGCGTTGGATTCGTTGTGTGTTTTGTTGAAATTGCAAAAGCCCATGGTCCCAGGTCCAGGCTCAGGCTCAGGCTCTGGCCCAGAGCAGAGCCGAGCCGTGCCGTGCCGAGCAAAGCCGCAAGTGAGCCAAGTGAAGGAAATCATGCGAAGCGGCTGGCCACAACTTGGTCAGCAGATTAGAGCAAGCCCAGCCGATTGCTCAGCGTGACCTCACGTCCAGCTCCAGACACGCAGCCGCAATAAGTACAGCCCACAAAAGCAGCGAGCTGTGCTCATGGCTAGGCAAAGGGGTGGCAGCAGCAGCAACAATGCCAGGCTTGATTGATTCCAAACAACAATCGCAATATAAGGAGGTAACCAGCTGTATGTACAAATACGAACGCACACATGATTCACGACCTTGGCTCGCTTTTCACGCTTTTCCCGGCACTGCACTCTCGTAACGATCTATCGCTGACATTAATGATGATTAATGAAAAAACGCAATGCTATTAAATGTCGCCAGTTTGCAGCGCTATAATTTATTGCGATTTCTTTTTATACATTCCGTTTTCTGTGGGTTTGCTGAAAAGCAAAAGAAACAAAAAATATATATAAAAATGTGAAAGCCACCAAATAGAAAAACGGCAACAAAGCAAAATGAATGTCTCTCGTAGCTGCACAATTTTTAATGGCACCAGAGCTTGACTTTACCGTTACGCCGGCACAGAGTCAAAAGCCACAAATCAACGAGAAAAAGACGGCGTCATAAATTGCTGTTTTTTGTTTGCTGTGCGCTTTGGATTTATTGGCGAGGCCAATGCAAAAAAGGCTCAGGCGCAAATGCGGCCAACCCGTCTGAGTGTAGAATGTACAAATGCTTGCCCCTCCCTCTAACTCCCCCTGTGTCTGTGTCTGTGTCTGCGTCTGCTTCAGCGTCTGCCTTTGCCACTTGCACAGTTTCTATGCTCGCGCATGCGTAGATGCGTGCGTGTCTGTGTGTGGACTGTGTGTGGACTGCATTGCCAGCATTAAAAATCTTGAAATTGCATGCTAATAACCATAGCAGCCAGCTATTTAAGTGGGCAAAAATGTTGGACATGCTTGTTACTAAATGCACAGCATGTAATTTACTTTTGCGAAATGCCATTATTACATAAATACCAACATATATAAACACACACATACACACACACACAATCGCGCACACATGAAGTTGAAATTGAAAAAAGAGGCGGCATAGATACTTACAACATGCTTTGATATCAACATGCCTACAAACTCTCTCTCGCACACACACACACACACACACACACTATGTGAATATTGGGCGCTTTGGATAACAACAAGGAACGCCAGCCGAGTGGCTGCTGTTGGGGCAGCAGCATCAATCATCATCAAGCCAACGTCGACGTCGACGGCTTCGCTTGCCTAAGGCCTGCCGGAAGTGACAGCCAATCTAATGTTAAGTGCCCACTCCACACTCAAACTACACATTACAGCTGGAAAGCATTTTCTCAAATGTCTGCAGGCAGCGTTCACTTTACTTTGCATGTGTGGTGTTTGTGTGCGTATGTAAAGTAAAGCTTGGCTAATGCAAATGCAGTATGTGCGCGACAATAATATTTTGATTGTTGATATGATGTAATTCCTGCAGATCAACAAAATTGTGGCCTGATCAATTTTGCCATAATTGTAGAATTAAATAAATTGTTGCTAAGACATTTGTGATTCTATTCAAAATGAAAACACTTCAAGAACCACTTCGTTGTATTCGGGTTTCACTGTATCAAACAGCTGCACTTACCTAGCTCGGTTTCATTCGTACAAAATCAGTTCCGCTGAGTCATCTCCTTCCCTTCTCCGACGATGCCGATTTTCTTTCGTTTCAAACAAATGACTTTAAGAAGAGCGCCGGCTTCGTAAACAAATAAAAAGCTTTTAAGGTTTTTTTCTTTACATTTTTATTTTGTTTCTTTTTTTTCAAGAATCTTTTTTTCGTTTTTGCTAGAAAAAAAGTGCAGTATTATATAGTTGTTTTTGATTTATAATTTTTCTTTTTTGTTTTTATTTTCATAATTTAATTGTGTGTTGTCTAAGTTTTACAATTTTGAGTTTCATTTAAGGAAATATGCACAGGTTGTGTTGTATTTTTTTTTGTTTTTTTTTTTTGAGAGTAGTTTAAAATTTTGTTAACCGTAATGTGAAATACATAATGTATTTCCTATACACAATTAATTAAGACCAAAATTTACAATAGATATACGAACTTAAGTGTTGTACTGTAGAACTGCCTGTGTAATTTGCTTTTTAAATAATTTCAATTAAATTACATGAGATCATGACAATTAAAAATACTTTCGGCACACGCGTGCTGCAAAAGCCAGAAACACGCTGAGAACTCTTTGAAATTGGTTAGGGAGGGGAGGGAGTATGTATGTTTGAGTGTGTGTATGTGTATGTGTGTGTGTGTGTGTGTGTGTGTGTGTGTGTGTGTGTGTGTGTGTGTGTGTGTTTGTGTGTGTATGTGTCCTTAATTTATATTTACTAATTACAAATGGTCCTAGAAATTGATGTACATTAAGTAATGTGGATAACATTTTACGTATTGCCAATATTAATAAAAACACACATATAAAAAAACATAAATTATTTAGATAATAATATAAGTTGTATAAATTAAATATCAATTATTGCTTCTATTCTTTCTTAGCCCCATCTGCCCCCATTTCGGTACTCCGGGTATCAGCCTTAGAATGGTTCCTGTTGCTGTTGTTGTTGTTATTATTGTTATTGTTGTTGTTGATCTTTTGATTTGGCACATTCGAGTTTACATTGTTAGCTTTGCGTATACGGAATTTGACTGCAATTAAAAAAAATAAAAAAGTAACAATTAGACACAGGTTAAAGTCAAGCAAATAAGAAGATAAAGAACAAAAATGACCTTTAAATGCGCTGGAGCAAAAGGGAAAGCGAAGACGACGACAAAACGCAACAGTAAAAGCTGCCGTACACAAAAAGCAGACAAAACTGCAGCAAATGCAAATTAAAATAGAAACACACGCAAAGAGCGCGCTCTTATCAGATATTTGCGCTCGTGAATGTGTTTGTTAATGTGTGTGTGTGCACATACTTAAATATATACATATATATATTGAAATTGAAATTTTCTACATATTGTATATGGAAGCAAACAAACAAATATATATATTTGTATTTGTATTTGTATTTGTTTGTATGTATGACAAGATAAGTGTTACATATATAACAATTGACGACATCAGCAACGGGGCCTTATCATGCATAGTTAAAGCAAATCTCTCTTGCAACTTAGTCATCTCTTTTTTAGACAAGCAAAAGATGTTTCATCAGCTACTTCGCATTGACCTAAAATCGGCGGCTATTAGAAAAAGCGACTTATATTAACAGAGGTAAAATACTAATCACAGTTAATTGAAATGATGAAAAAATGGGGGTCGATGAACAAAAAATCTTACAGTAGCCGCTGGGTAAATGGAACGATTCGGATTATGGTTTAATTTTCATATATTTCAATATGCAAAAATGTATCATTGCTGTAAGTTTTTTAGTTTATATTCAAAATGAATACAAAAACAATTAAAATTATAGCTCAAGGGATGTTCAATAATAACAAATAATAATAAAAATTTAAAAAATTTCGCTTTGCTTATTAATGTCACTTTTCATAGGCTTTAAGTTTCTATTTTAACTATTGTTATTAGTATATGTGACGCATGTTACTCGGGGCACTCAGGTAGGCAGCATTGACAAAGCTGAACAAGGCGAAGACACTGATTTAGCTATAGGCGTTGTAAGTTAGTTGTACAGTTACAGAAAATTATAAGCCACGACAACGACACAACAAAGAAGGTCTCAAGCAAAGTGATCACAAGAATCGGAATCTTGCTGTTTTCTTTTTCTATTTTGTTGTTGTTGCAGAGCGGGCGGAGTTGTGCCGAGTGTAATGGGCAACTGTTGTACACTTTAAGCATTTGTAATTTACCGTTATGGGCACGCAGACGCGCTGCTAGCTTCCCAAACTTTACCATTTCATTATGCACACGTTTACAACGCTTTCTACTCTCAAACAAAACCAAAAAAAAAAACAACATACAAAAACAACAATAAGCAAGAATCCGCTTTAGATAGGATGGAGAGACGACAACAAAACGCGTTTTGTTTACGAAATGTGTGTGTGGCAACAGCACATAACATATACAAACATCCATATATATTTACACACATGCATGCATACAAAAGAGCACACAAATATACATACACATACACATTGAGGCCGTGAGAGTTGCTGCATACATAATTATAAGCTTTGGCTTTGGCTGAGGGGGTGTGGTTTACACTCCAAAGCAAAACAAAAAGCGCAAGCAGAAATCAAATAGCAAAACAAAAATAAACACGTCTAACTGTAAAGTACAGTGGTGGCCAAAACATGGCGAAAACAGTATGCTTGAAACGATAAGAAAACTTATTTAACCTAAACACAAACATGTGTGTGTGTGTGTGTCTTATACAACACAAGATAAAAGTTTTGAGTTTTTTTTTTTCATTGAATAGAAATTTTACACTAAATTCGCTACGGATTTCTAATGAGAAACATAATTGCCATCAAGTCCATATTTCGTATTGATAAAATTAGTCATAGCAAGTGATAAAAAGAGTTAAAATGGACATTGAAACGTATCTTTTTTACAACATTAAAAATCAATTCATTTTATTTGTAGTATGAGTAAAATTCAAAAGCAAATTGGAAATTGATTTACCAATTTACTGCTAAATTGCCTGTTAGTTGGACCTGCCACAAGCCGCGCACGCAGACGCAGAGACAAACGCTGCTGTACTTACGCGTTACGTGTGCGTGACCTTCAAGACGAGTTTTTCAAAAACAACATCAACAAAATGCGTGCGTAGTACGCACACGCACTCGCACACACACAGTTGCTTAACACGACATACAGATACAAAATACGCTTATCATTGGAAACGAAATGAAACGAAACTAAACTAAGAATAAAAATCACAAATGCGCGCCAAAACGCAAAGAAACAACCAGTTCGTAGTAACCGCGTGTGCCAATGCAAACAAACAACAGCAGTCGACCACTCGCTCAATCGCTCTCTATCGCTCAGTTGCTCTCTATCTCGCACTCTCCGTAATTGTGCGTCGCTCTCTCTCTCTTATTGGAAGAACTATGAAGATTATTATGATGGCGCTGCTTTAGCCTGCCCGATTGTCTGCCACTGTAGCATGTGTGCATGTGCGCATGGGAGTGTGCGTGTGCGCATGTGTGTGTGTGAGTGAGTGGGCTGACAAGGCGTGCTGCGTATAAGAGTCGACAACAACGACGATGTTTTCGATTAACGTCCGTCGTTGTCGTTGTGGGTGCGGCTGTCTGTCAGGCAGCAACAACAAGAACTACTTAATGTACAGTTGCTCACAGGCGTGTGCCAAGATTTAATTTTCTCTTTCAAAAATGCATGCATATGTATATATACGTAAGCAACAGAACAGAATGCGCTGAGCTAGCTGACAGTGATTTCCATTTTAATTGAGGCCTCTCGATTAATTGCGATCCAACTGCATCTGCAGCTGCACCCGCTGACGTAATCAGTTATACACTTCTCTAATTCTTATGTTCTATTTTTATGCAAAGTACTAAAACGAAAAATAAATATTTTGGCGGGAAAAAATCTATTTTGTCAATTGGTCAGCAGCGACGACGGCGCCAATTTTGTTATTCAACAAATTTTGTTTTCTCATTTTTGTTATTTTTTTTCTATTCTGTCATCACAACACACATGTCTAAAATCAGGTAAATGGAAACATGCAGATACAATTTGCATTGCGATTTCTTTGTGTTGTGCATTGTAGGAATTAGTGCGAGATAAAATCAATTTGAAGTCGTTGATCAAATTAACTTTGAGAAGAACAAAAAAGAAGAGCGACTGAAAGAGAGTAATATACTGTCACACACATCCATACATATATAGAGATATGTATGTGTGTGACTGTCTCACGAAAATGGTTAAGAAACTGCGTAAAGTGAACGACGCAAAAAGCAAAACGCTATCAAAACAAAATTGCAAAAACAAGAAACTCGAAATCAAAATACAAATTAAAGGCGCGAAAAGGCGAAAACATGAAAAGAAACCAAATTGGGACACTTTCCCCAATTGGGAGCTTAGTCTTTATGTTATTCTTGTTGATATTTAAAATGTCTAGCGTACATTAAAAAAATTAAATTCTGTTCTATAGATTTTCATTGAAAATTATAAAAGTTACAAATTACAAAAAAAAAAACATTAATTTATTTTTCTACAACCTGAAGGAATAAATGGGCGAATAAAGAGAAGAACTAAAACTTTTCAGAATAAAGTGCATCAAATGAAAAATAAATATTTATGACAATCAGCAACAGTAAAAACAATATAAAGACGAGACAAAGGTTATTGAATTATTAAGGCCGAAAAGAGCGAAAGAAACCAAACGAGACATCACAAGGGTTGGTATGTTGCCCAAAGAGAGAGAAAGAGCACGCAGGGGTTGGGATTGATAATAACAAAAAGCATAAATCAGGTGACTGTTGCCGAAAACACTGAGGAAAACACTTACCTTTGATGCTCTGTTGTTGTTTATATGGCGACGACAATATTCTCTCCTTGCGAAAATGTGATTTTGTCTTCTCGCTGTGGCGAGACGTCGCTGAGATCTGTTGATTGCACTCTTCTCCACTCTCCTCCAAATTGAAATTGTAGAGTTTTCTCAATTGTTCGATTTTCAGTTTTTCCTCCTGCTTTATCATCGCATCGATATCCCCATCACCCGGATAACTGCCGAACAGATTGCGCTGAATGGACTTTTTGTCTGCCGGTGAGATGGTGGGGCGCGGCGCATGTGGCAGCCGTGGTTGCGTCGCCAGGGGTGCCACTATTGTCAACGACGACAGTATTTTGCTCTGCATGATTTATATTTCTAATTTTTTATTTTGTATTTGTTTTTGATTTTCTTTACTTTTTTTTGCTATATATTGCTGCTTTCACTTGAACTTTCTTTGGTGAGCAACGACATGCAAGCAACACACTTGATTGCTCAGCTCAAGGGAGAGAGCATTGTAAACTGCAACTTGCGAACAGATGTATAGTTTAGTATTGACTTGTTTAACTGGTAGATGCTCTTGGCACAGTTTTTTTTATTTTGGGTTATACGCGTTCGCGATTTAAGATACAAAATACGATATTCGGAGCACTCGTATCCGCACGACTCGAATGTTCAGACAAGAATAACAGCGACGACTGAATTCGAACAAACAATACACCATATAACAGTGGAACTGAGAGCTAACAGCGACTGCATGCTAACAGCGCTCTCTTGCTCTCTTTATTTTCATGCAGAGAGTGAAAGATAACGCAAAATGTACACAGTCATTTTCAAAAGCACGATATGTTGTCATACACTCCAACTATCAATGTTAAACTAATTTGTTGAGAATAAATTTAAATTAGGATATAATATTCATTTAAGATATGGTGTTATTATTATTCTCGTTTAATTGATGAATTATTGAAATTCTTATTTAGACTGCACAATAGCAAATATACAGAATATTTTTTCAACTAAATACTAAGAGCAAAGATGATATTAAATGGTGGTCACTATGACGTCACTGCATATTGAGCGAAAACAACATGTAACGTGTTATTGTATTCAGTAATATAGAGTATTGCATCACACAAGTGCGAAGAGAGTGCGGTTGGTCTGTCTCTCTCCCTGTTAAATAACAGCGCTTAGAAATCGAAGCCAGATCGTACGAAAATGTAAATACTTATTGAAGTCTGCATGTTGTGTGTGTGTTTGTGTATGTGTATATTAACGTATTCGTAAATGTTTTGTAAATATTACACCGTAATAGCGGCTACTAGTTTTGTTGTTGTTGCGTTAAGTTAATGTTTTAATGATGTTTAAGGCCTGGACCAAGGTCAAAGTCAGTTTCATGCAGCATTAAGCGGTATAATTAGTGAAACAAAAACACTTTCGCGCTCGAGGCGCTCGTTCAAGCGTTGCCCACAAATGAAAGTGAAATTTGTTTTCACAGCGACAAATGTATTTATGTACATTTGTATGAACATGTGTGCGTGTGTGTGTGTGTGTGTGTGTTTGGAGCGATGTTTCGCTGAGTCAGCTTGCAACAGCTGGTTTTGAGCCAAGGCCACGGATTAGTCATTTAGGCATCTTGACCATACAAAAGAGCTGCGCCTATTGGCAAAAGTATTTCCATTTTCTGCGTAATCGCAAATGTGCACAGATGCATACATACACACACATACATACAAATAAATATTGTTTTTTTTTCGCACCAATTCAGAAAACCTACCTGACCTGCCCCCGATCGGCGGCAAATGTAAACAATAAGGGTTGTGATTGAGGGTTGGGCACAGGTCGTCCGCAACATGTCCCATGCATAAATCAACCCTCGCGCCAAAATCGAAAAAAGAAACCTCTCAAAAATAGGGAAAATTTAATACCCCATTAAAGCGAATGCGTCATTTCCATGGAAATTGGAAATGCGCGTCAATTTGTTGTCAAATTTTAACTGCGCTGCGCAAAATGGATTCATGCTACTGAATGGTGCAAGTAATTTTTGCACTAAATGAAAACCTAAAAATAAATAAATATTACAAAAACAAAAATATTTATTTTTAGTTTTCACTCGTAGTACAGAAAGGCAATGGAAATTATAAATAATTGTTTATGGATAAATTCACAGTGTCTAAATCAATTCACCAACTGTTAAAATAATGTATGCAAATTTATATGTCAATTGGTTAAAAATTGATTTAGATTTGGAGCCCAAAAAATATCCAAGCATATGTACTTACAAATTTTGGTAATTTTGGTACACAGATATGAGTGTCAACTTATATATATATATATATATATATAGAATTATCAACTTAGTTGCAGGGGCTACGTGATGGGCCTGCTGCTGAGCTACTTTTGTGGCCAACTTCCGTTAAAAGCAGCTTGTGCTGCAGAAATCACATGCTGTTTCCTGTTTCTAGCGTTTGTCATCGGCGGCGCATAGATTGCCCACGTACCACATTATCTGCGTAAATGTGGCACGCGAGGCATGCTTCAAAAGGTTAAGCAAGAGTCAGCGAGGGTTGCTTCCGTACATGTAATTTATATATAACTATAACTGTAACTGTATCTGTATCTGTGTGTCTATGTGTATGTGTGTGTGTGTATCTGTGTCTTTTGTCCCGTTTGCTGCAAGCTGACGTCACGTTTGCCTAATTAATAAATTAGCTCGTTAAACGAATTCCCGGTAAGCGACGTCGCCACACATTGCACGTGGCAACTGCAACTGCAACTGCAGCAGTGCCTGCTTTTTTTATTTTTATTTATATATATGTAAGTACATAATTGCTATAGAGAAATATAAAGCATAAATGTGCAAAACGTAGAATGTATCTAGCAGATACATTAGGGCCGTCGCCAATCTATTTATAGTGCGTGGGGTGGCGTATGTCTGGGTATGATCTGGGTGCATTTTCGAATTCGAATTGTGGCTAAAGTGCAGCAAGTTTCTGTTGCTGCTGCTGCTGCTCCCCCGTCTCGAACGCCCGGCAGAGATCATAAATTTTGCAGCACAGCTGAGGAGAACTCTGCGTATTTCTGTTGTCTGTCTTTTTTTTTAGTTTTTTATTTATATTTTTTGTGAGGCATCTGTAAATTTTGCGCCAATTTGTGCGGCTGCTGCTGCTGCTGGTGCTGCTGCTGCGCTGACTGCCCTCAGCTCAACACACACAGTTGGAATACCTGCTGCCAATTTTGAGCAAAAATTTTTGCGCCAAAACCAAAACCTGAATCAGACACAGCCGGGCACCAGGCACCAGGCACCAGGCACCACCAGGCTTCGGATACTCGGCAATGGCATGAGGAACCTGAGGAACCACACGTTTCCCGCTTCCGCACCTTCAACATTTTGTTGAGCCACGCAGCTCAAGCTGAACAAGTGCTTTGGTTTTTATTTTGTTTTGCTTTTTGAGCCGAACGCAATTCTTGTTTTTACATACATACAAGCGTATTTTGAAGTAGTGAGAGAGTGAGAGAGGGGGAGAGTAAGGGGGGTAGCCAGAAAATAACATCTGCTCCCAAAAAGTGTAGACCGGAATTGTCGTTGTCTCGATTGGCCTTAAATACTACCTCATACAAAAGGGGTTGGAGTTGTGTGAAATCAAGTAAGCATTTGTAAACATCCAAAACTATATCTAAACAGGCGACTTGAATATCGACTACCTTTTGTTCAGATTACAATACAATAACACCTTATCTATATTTATGTATATATGTACGTAAAGTATGTATGTTGACAAGTCAATTGAACTGGTTGAAGTGTTAAGTTAAATATTAATTATCAATTAATTTGCTACTTAGATTATTAACTTGATTGCACTTTATATGACTACTTAATTTTATAACTATCAGAAGGTACTTTAGCACAAAGTAGAGCATTTGAAGAGCTCAATTCGACTTGTGAGACTTGTATAAATTCATGAATGAAGAATATATATAATATCTATAAATAAGGCAGCAAACCTGAACAATTAAATACAGATAAATAATACATTTATACGGATAAATAATGCATGTGAAATTTACATATAAAAATCTTTATCGTTTCTTAGACTATTAAGTTATTTAACTAATACAGAATAAATATTTTTTTTAAAGCTTAAATTTGAATTTTTTAATTTGAGTCTGCTTTGACTTAAGCACTTTTATTACGATTACCTGTCTCCGATCTCATAAAGTATATATATATATATTCTTGATCAGCAGCAGCAGCCGAGTTGATATACGTCTGATTGAATTAAAAATATCTTTTTATTCGTCTTTTTTCCATAGGAACAATCAGTTGAAAGCTGAGTATTAAGTGACATACATTTCTTAGTCTATCTTCCTATTTATCTAGAATAATTAACAACTTTCTAACTGGAAAATAGAATCCATTATGCGATTGTTATTGCAACTTCTGCTGCAACATCCACAGCGGATATAGAACACTGTATCTTATAAGATCAGCTTTGCTGGCAATGATATATAACGCAAATAATGAGATGCAACTCATTTATCAGGGTCAGGGGTACTTCTTCAGTCGGGGCAAAGGATGCATTGCAGTTCCGCTTCGGATAGTATATTATTTGTAATTGCATATTGTTGTTGTTGTTGTTGCTGTTGTTGTGCACAGCGCTAATTTGCCACATTTATCATGCAATATATATTTCTATATACATATATATATATATAAGCATATATGCTGTGTGAGAGCTGGTCTTTGGAGGACGGCTAATTGCAGTAGTTGACCGCTGTCTGGGAGCCCATAAATCTCACGCGCCTCCGATTGCAAATGTAATCTGTGCCTGTGGACAGAGTGTCCGGTTCTCTGAGCGCATAGAAAACTAACTCTGGCCAGCCGCAATTGGGCAAATAGGCGTTGTGCATGTGGATCTCAGGGGACACTCGACTCTCGCCAGACCCACCAGCTGGTCCGTTTCGAGTGACCAATGTCCAGCTCATAATTCACAAATAAAAATATAAAAAAAAAAACCAGAAGGGTTGATAGATGAAAGGCGACAATCAGGCTGAAGATGATATATGCATTTAATGTAATGCTGATTATTTTCACACATGCGCATGTCTTTAGGGCAGTGGTAGTTGCATAGTTGCAATGTGTTGCAATGTGTTGCAATGTGTTGCCACGGCGCTTGCATAAATCAAAGTAGCGCGTTGCATGTGCCACAGTGGGTCAGTTCTCGTTCGCATTCGCATTTGCGATCTCTGCACCGCGGCAAGCATGCCTCAGTGACGGCCGTTGCATGCCGCACGCCAGTTGCCATTTATACAGTCGTCGCGCTGACTGACCCACTTGCATGAATCTTAGCGATCCGTTACTTTTCACACCCAAACTGGTTGCGCACAGATACATCCAAAACGAAATACAAGGCAAAAAAATAAACAAAAAAAAAAAAAAACTAGCGAAAACTAGCGACAATTGTCGCTGCACTCAGAGGGGCAGCCGTGTGGAAAATGCCACACAATAGTTGCGCCAGCCGCGAGTTTCCAACTGGTTTTCTTTCAATTTTCCATTTTAGATTTTTCCATGCATTCTTTTATCCACTCTTTTTTTTTTGTTTTTGCCTTTTTATTGCCTCGCCTTTGCCTTTTTTATTGTCTCTGATTTTTCCAGCTTTTCCTCGAACAAAAGACTTTTTGGGAGAGTTTCTGTTCTGTAAAACCAGCTCTTTTTGGGTTCAAATAAGTTATGTGTCTTGGGTGTGGTGACCTCTTGACTATAGTTACCCTCTAATGGTGGTTGCTTGCTTTGTGGCACATTTATATGCATTCTAATTTAAAACATTGTGTAAGACACAGCCCACACCCCAAAATTGGACACTTTTCATGTAATTTGATACGTGGCGCAGGGGAAATCAAATGGGTTGCTTTGACCATTTGCCTGTCAGAGATTGATGTATCTGGTGGATATGTGAGCTGAGTGAATGAGTATTCCAATTTTGTCTAACGGATACTTACTTTCGAACTGCATACGATTAATTTCATATGTATATATATATATATTATAAAATACTTATAGAGCGCTCATGTAGCACGTACTTCGTTCGTTGCTAAGGCGCACAAATCAGAAATATATATATATAAAAATATATATATATCAAAAGTCAGCTAACGGCCCATCAATTCAGTAATTTGAGACATTTGTGTATATATTTCTCACACATACGTAAATCTTCAACCATATATTTGTTGCTTTATTTACGCAAATTCAGTTAAATAATTTTACACAACTGATAAATAAATACCAAAATTATTTATTTATTTTTAGCCACGCTGCATACCTTATATTGATGCACCCCCGAAATGTGCCACAATTAATGTAATGTGATATGTGAGGCATGGTAATTGGAATGATTTGGCTGATATATCTATATCTGTATCTGTAGCTGAGTAAATGAGTTTTATTTTTTTTTTTTGGTTCGGTAAGTGGGCTAAGCTGAGAGCATATGGTCAGCGTTTGGTCAGCGTTTGGTCAGCCGATCGTTCGATTCTTGTTAGGCACAAACTATTCTCGGCATATTTCATTACATCTGCACTGATGCTGCTCGCTTACAGCTGCCCAAATATTTTGCCCTGTGCTGTCAGCGTTTCTGATAATGGCCAGTGGTTTTGGCATGCAAGTTTTTCAGCTGCCTTTTTGTTTTTGCTGTTCAAACGTTGCCGCCGTTTGATAAACTTCTGGGCACGTAAATATACATTATTATTTGCTGATGTATATAGAGAAATGTTTGCCACGCGAGCTGCACCCTGTCCAAATACCAATTTCAATTTTCACATACGCCTTCTCCCCCTGCCCACCGCTCATCCAAGCACTGGGATCTGTGCCCTTTGTCTGTCATCAGCGTGGCGCGAGTTTTGTTTTGTTTATTTTTATCGGCTGCTATTTTAGTTATGCGTTGTTCGGCTTTTCATTTCTTTGCTTGTTTGTCACACTCCCCGCGCCTGTTTGCATTTCCACCTCGCCCCGTCTCCCAAATTGCTGCTCCGGCTGCTGCAGTTGCAGCCGCGGCAGCTTCATCTCCGACTTGCATCTTCGGCTGACTTCCTGTCTAAATAATTGCGCATTCAATGCAAACACATGCAAAGTAAATTCAGATTTCTGGGCTCTAAAAATGGGTTCACCGCAGAATAGATACCCTCACGAGCAATTGGATGCACATCGTAAATGAAAATTTATAAACATTAATGCCTAAAAAAATCCGTTGAAGGGTGTTGAGAATCAATCATATTTATATACCAAGTCACAGCTGAAAGTAAATACTTATGCCTTATAAAATGCCTTATATACTTATTAAAATCCGTGATAAATAAAAGAAAAAAGTTCCACAATTGTCCAATCAGAATAGTCATTGTCACATAGGTCATCCAAACCAAAAACATCAAATTCATATTTTAAAAAACCTAATAAATATTTTACAGCATTTAACGTCAAACTAGGATTATAACAGATTTGTGGACAAATGTTTAGGTCATTAGTCATTTATTTTTCATGTAGTCCATATAATTATGCCAAAAAGTTAAACATTAAAAATAAACAAAGCCTTTTTATTTACTCGCAGAAAACGCAAAACGTTTTCCTAATCTGGCTAAAGTAGACCAGCTTAATTCACCTGAGGTCTTAAACTATTCTCTATATATAATAATACTGAGTTATTACTTTATATATTTATGGTGTCTGATTGAAACACATGGCACAACAAATATAACTGCACAAATAGAACAATAACAACTTACACACAACGCTTTTCTACAATTACAAAACTTACTGCGAAATATCGGAGCGAAAATACTGGGGCATTACAAAAAACATTTGTATATATTTTTTTTAATTTTATCTTATGCTAAAAAAGAGTGATCTTACCAAAATACCTTTTAATACATTCTATGGACAGCGAATTGACGAATTTAATTAACAACGAAATCCTCTATATATAAAAAAGACACAACATTCAGTTTCAGTAATATATATACTTTGTGAATAATAAAGTAATTTACCCTTGGCGGAAAATGTATGGCGAATTTCTAAAATACATGGCGATGTGTTTCTCTAAGTGTATACACGAGAAATTGAGTGTAGGGAATGCAAAAAATTACAGACACAAACAAAAATATTAGGTACATTAAGTATATAAATATATATCGCCGAAGACTCTCCGTGGAACTGCATAGAAGAGAAATAAATAAACGAATACGAGTACTTATCATATATATATATGTGATCATATATAGAACACCCATGGATGTGCTACATGCTTATCATCGGTAAAAATTTTTTGTTCATTGCTTAAGAATAGTCACTACTCATGCATCTACTCAATGCGATTCAGTAATCTTTGCGAATATATATTTAATAATATCTACACACATTTATAATATATATATATATATAACCACGCAATTTTTTTGTAAAACTCATGTGAAGTTATGTCCAACTTATATGCAATTATCTTTCTGCCGACTAACGAGAATATATTTAAAATTATCATAAGGCAGGAATTACTTACATATATACATATATGTAGCATTGGTCAGATCAGCTTATACATACTGTTTATGCCTAAAAGTAGGCAGTGAGCCGAGAGCCCATTGTCTGTACTTGCGGTGATCTCAAACATTATTAAAATCGGTTTGAGCGAATCACCTTGGTTATATAAATTCAAAAATACACAATTCTTTCCTTTATTTTATATTTTGTCTATCGATACGAGACTTCTGATCATTATTTAATATTGGGTAAACTAAATATGTCTGTATATATGTAAACTTCATACATACATACATGCATCATGCTAAACAATTGTGTGCTGCATCGTGTTTTAAAAAAGCCTTATAAAAATTCTGTTGCTATGTGAGCAAAACTTGTCTGAACTTAGTGAAAATTATGAAAATGGGTATAATGAAACTGTGCTCAGATATGTACTGCCAGAGGAAAGCTACTCCGAACACATTAAGTACATTATATATATACATAAGCCAGTTCTATTCAGCCACGTTCATTTGCCCGTTGTCAGAGATTTTTGCATATAATATTTACCTCATATGCCTTTCCTACCCCCTTCGTTAATTTTGTTGATAGTTGTTATTTGCTCGTCTAAATTTGAGTTAAGGGTATCTGCTAGTCGAGCTCTCTCTCGATTAAGTTATTCGTACTTATTTGTTCACAATCTTTATGTTTTTCTACAAACACAAATTGTATATCGATTCGAAATCAAATGCAATAATACATTTTTGCACGTTTGGCCTATAAAACGGGAATTTATACTTGTGGAGATATTTCGTTTTCCATGCAGACATATATATATAAATATATTGTTCAATTAACAAAACCACGGGGAAACTAATAGGGTATTGTGTCAGTATCTGGCATTTTGCTAGCTTTAATTATTACACATATGGCATCGACTCGAATGTTTTCGTGGGCCATCTCAGAAGCAACGTACGAGATAATAATGTGGCGCTGGTTCTCGCTTTTGTGGTCAGCTGGTCGACTACTTTGCACCGCTAAGTGGAACACACCAGCCACATAAAAGACAACAAAAATGTAATTTGTGGTTTGTTTTTCCTTCGCTCGCATTATTTTATCGAGTGAGCGCTTTGAGTGATACACACAGCACCCGCTACATTGATATTTTAATGACGCATTTAGAGAGCTGCTGGCATTGCACACAATCTATCGTAAATTGCATTTGATAGTCTGGCAGCCAATCATGTGCAGCTGATGAGTGCATTAGAACAAAGCCAGACACACACCTCGACACATAGAAATATGCGGGTCTATGTGATTTATTTCACGTAACAAACTTTGAATTCGACTTTGACGCATTTTTGATGATTTTATGGAGGTGTTTTTGTTTATTCACCCATCTGATTATAATGTGTCCCTCATAAGTGAGTGGCAATAAAGTGTGATTAAATTCGATACAATTTTTGATCATTTTACCCAGCTGTGAACGAAATTTTATTCATTGTTAACGTGTTTACATAGATTGGCTGCATTCTTCTATGCGATTAAGAAGGGGCGACATGTTTTGCTGCTGTTGGCACAATTACTACAATTTAGCAATGAGGATAAAAACTTTTACGTTATAGATAATCTTCAATTGCTATTCTTAAATATAATAACGTATGGCTTAATCAAAATTTGTAGAAACAACCAAGTTTTACGATAATTATACGAATTCTTTGAAACTCGAGACAAATTAAAATGATCACCTCTTAGGAGATTGGCAGCGCTTTTCTTCGATAACTTATGGTCGGATTTCATTCTATCGATAACATCGAGAGTTTTACTTCTCTGTCAGCTGATGGTTGCCGGCCAGTGCTGTGAAATGCATTTGTTGTTGTTTTATAATCGTTCAGTTTAGTTTTAATTAAATTGTCTTTATTTTAAATAAAAATGATACGTAAATTGCATTGCCTACTGCGATTTCAGAGCACAGTCAACCAAACAGCTTACAGACAGCGAGCACACACGCTCTTTACAAGGAGCTATGCAACAACGGACGATGCCAACCGAAATGCAAATCCAAATGCAGATGCAAAGAACAACAACAAAAGCAATAAGAGAGCTGGAACCACCGGCTCCTCAAAAAGCCTGCCCGCCGTACGGAATCCATTTGCTGCTGCACAAGATAAGACAAAGAATACCTACCTGACAATGGTGGAAATTTTTGAGGAGCGAGATGTGCACCGTCGAAATCATGTAGAGTTCATATATGCAGCGCTGAAGCATATGCCCGATTTTAATGTGGAGCACGATCTGGAAGTCTATAAGGCGTTGATCAATGTAATGCCCAAAGGGAAATTCATACCGAAAAATGTGTTTCAGGCGGAATTCATGCACTATCCCAAACAGCAGCAATGCATCATTGATTTGCTCGAGCAAATGGAGGATTATGGTGTTATGCCCGACTACGAAATGGAGGCAATGCTGCTAAACGTGTTCGGCAACAAGGGACATCCGTTGCGCAAGTATTGGCGAATGATGTACTGGATGCCCAAGTTCAAGAACTTATCGCCATGGCCACTGCCCGATCCGGTGCCCGACGATACGCTTGAGATAGCTAAGCTGGCTGTGGAGCGCATGTGCACCGTGGATTTGCGATCGAAAATCGATGTGTTTGAAACGAGCGAGATAAAGGACTCGCTGGACGACACGTGGATTGTGAGCGGCATGAGCCCGGAACAGTCCAAGCTCTTACGTGAGCATTCTCGGCAGAAGGCCCTCTACATTGAGGGTCCCTTTAACATCTGGATTCGGAATCGACGCATCAATTACTTTACGCTGCGTGCTGATGCTGATGTCCAGTTCTTGGCGCAACTGGACGAGAGCCAGGTGGATGAAGATGATGTCACGCAGATTAATGTGCCGTTCTTTGGACGCGCACCACCGCGCCGGCACAATCAGTTGGGTAAACTGCGCTCCGTCCACCAGCAGGATGACGGTACAATTTTCGCCATCTGTGCCACCGGCACCTCCACGAAGGATTCGCTTCTGTCGTGGATACGTCTGTTAGAGGCGCGTGGCTATGCGTCGCTTGGCGAAATACCCGTACTCTTTAGATTCACATCCAATGTGCCCGGTAAGGCGGAGGAAATCGAAGGCCCAGCCAACCTGCCAGCGCACACCAGTGATACTGCCGGTAGCCATAAAGAGGAGCACACTGAGACTGGCAGCAGGCCATAGCGAATTATTTAAAATAAATTAATTGTTGAACACAAAAGCAGAATTTTAATGGTCTAATTTTTATTAAGTATGCGTAGGCAAAATTAAAATTCGTACAAGGTTTTCAAATTGCATTGACTACAGACAAAGTTGTCTGTAATTTTTATATAGATCTGTATATATATATATATACTATATAAGTGTTAATATAGAGGAGTTGAGCTTAGAAGAAAAATCACAGAACTCAAACTAAATGTAAAGAAGATCTGCTACAATTTTAGCGCATATCTGAATATGCCGATTGAAATTTCTAGAGTCTAATTGTAATAATATGTACATCTCTCAGTATTTGGTGTTGTCCGCTTGAGATATATATTCCTAATCTGTAATAAGTATTTTGCTTTCCACTGGCAAATTGCAGAACTATATCGTCCATGGCGTCTATGTTCCATGTCAAAGAAATAGAAATACTAGGTACTCTTTGTATATATCGGCGCATGTATCTACTTTACGCGGGTCTTGTTAACGGGAAACACCTGGGTGACGACACCGATACCTTTACTGGACATGCCCTCGCGAAAGAGTATGCGCATGCCGGGTCGCACATACTCCGGATGCCCAACGAACTCAAACATGACAGAGGCGGAATCATTGGTGCCCAGTTTTTCGCCGCCCATAATGCCGCGGATAACAGCCGTCTGGCGAATGCTGCCAATGTGCACGGTGGTTTGAAAGCCCACATAAATGGCCGTCGCATGGAACAGCACCGAAACCTTGGCCTGCAAAACCAAACAACCAAATGTGAGTCAATCGGGTGTGTGGGTGAAATTGTGGACTAACCTGAAAGAAGTAGGTGCCAAAGGGGTCATCAATGTTGCCAGAGTCGCCCAACAGGACCATTCCACTGCGCAGCGCTGGTAGCTCCTGGGTTGGCGTAAACGATAGCGACGCACTTTGGCCAGCGCGCACCACTCGACAGGGCGCCTTATTGCGATGGATTGTGTGCACGCTAACGGCATGAAAACTTCCATCCGGCAGTGGTCCAATTTTCATTGGCATATTTTCAGTAAGCACGCCTTGTACGAGCAGTCCGCCAACAACGGGTCCGACGTCGGTAACCCGAAAGATTTCATCAATTTGGAACTCGCAGGGCTCAAGCTCGAGGCGATCCTTTTCCGCATTACTGATGCCCGGCGAGAGCACATAGAGAAATTTTGTGACTAGATTCAGACCATTGCCTGTCACATTTGAGACACAAAATATGGGCACAATATTTTCCGAGACCTGATTGGAGCCAGCCGATATAGCCTCATCCGTATTGGTGACCACAAACGGCACCTTGCGGCAGCCAATATTTGTGAGTAATGTGCGCAACTCCTGCACTGTAGCATCCGGTGATGTAATATCTGTTTTGGTTATCAATATAAAGAAGGGCATATCAAGAGCACGAACTATGGCCAGATGCTCCTCTGTGGTGTCGTTGCAGCCACTGCCAGCGGACACCACGAGCATGGCATAATGTGGAGAGTAACCGCTGAGAGCTTGCACCGTGGTGCGCATATAGCGACGATGGCCAGCTAGGTCCATGAAGGTGACCAGCTTTGTGGACCGATCGCTTATCTCTTCGGCAGTCATCATTTCATTGTATTTGTAGTTGACCACATTGCCCAAGGCGTCGAATCCTAGTGTTTCATGTGAGATGCAAGAGGTGCGACCTGAGCGGAGAATTGAATTAGTGTCTGCATTAATTAAGAGCGTTCATTATATACCCGACTGAATCTCGTGCATGTGCCGAAACATATTCAGACGCGCACGTCCGTGTCCATTGTCGAGTTCATCCTGGGTGAGCACACCCAGCAGCGTGGACTTGCCAGCATCGGCACCACCCAAAACCGCAACGCGTATCTCAATATTATGCTGATCATCGGGTATCTTGCGCACCAGGACCTCGGCAACGGAACGACGGACAGGAATTATCTTGCGCCTGAGCACTGATGTGCTGGCGCCCAAATGATGAGCCATCTGCTTGAGCGTGGTAAGTGAGGCGTTCATGTCCTTGTCGTTGAGTCCCTGCAGATGGCCGGCATCGGAGACACCAATCTCGTAGATGGCTTCACCTTGACCTTCGCGCAGGCGCCACTTCATTTGCGTGACCAAATGCTCGAAACGCTGCTTTGAGGGATTCACAAGCTTCAGCTTGTACTCCACATTTCCCAGCTGTGGCTCTGGCGGCAGAATGCCCTGCTCAAAGTCAAAGATTAGATTGCTTTTGACATTATTGCTTAGGTTGTTATTGCTAATATTGTTGCTCTCATTAACATTGCCATCCACTTCATATTCGCTGCTACCGCTGCTGTTGCCATTCAGCTCCTGCTCCTCATCGAAGCCATCGTCTGGCTGATTTGGATCAAATAAGCTTAGAAACGATTCCATTCTTTCTCTGCTAGCTGTTAAGGCAATAAAAACCAAAATCCAATTAAATAAAGAATGGATCAGATCATATTTTTTGTAAACATTTTTCTGGCAAGTGCGCCATTAAGTTTATACATTATATTCTTGGCATGGCCTCTTTTGCTTGCAACGACCTTGAAACGCTTGTTTATGTTTGGGGTTGCGCCATTGCATAGCTTATACAAACAATTCGAAACAAGCACAAGTTGATGTTCTAATTTACATTCCACATTCTTTATTCTGCATATTGCACATATTTAAATATTATTCTCACCAAACTTGAGCAAATCAAACTTGAAAAATAAGAGCGTTACTTTGCCAAATCACAACCTTTTCCGTTATGTTCCGTTATTGTTGTGCGCTGTGCGCCGAATGTGTCACTGGCACGAAACAAAATCGATTTTGGGGACGCTGGCTCTTTGTGCCTGTGTCTTTACATACACATGTACTCATATGCCCACACACAAACAGCAAATATATACACACGGGTGAATACACGCATATGTAGTTTATTTGGCCAACTTGCTTTTGGCTCCGCTTCGCATCTTGTACAACTCTGGTGCTTTTTGTTTTCAGCTGCCTTTCGATTTTGTTTATAACTTGTTCTGCTTTGTGGCAATCACACGAACACACGCAAACGCGCTAACAAAATGTTTATGAAGAGCTTTCTGCTTTCTGTGCCCTATAAAATCAGCATATTGAAATTGCTGATCAACCTCAACATCTCTTGTTTTCTGTTGTATTAAAAAGCGGGCTACTGAGCAGCTGAGCAGCGCACTCAGAGGTCTGATAAACTGAGGCACAAGACGCTCATTATTGTGCCGTGTTTTTTGTGTGTTTTTCGCATTTAGACGTTGTTGGCACTGCTTCACCTGTGTTTTCTATACAAATCACAAGCTACGTGTGTCTGTATTTGTTTTGATCAGCTGGCGACGCTGAACGAAGCAATCTGATAATAAATATGTGCTTGTCGTTATTACTGTTTTGTTTATAATTTTTTTTTTTTTGAAACAGCTTTTAATTGGAATAACGTGAAATGATGTGCATAGTATGAGATTACGTGTGAACTGCATATAAATACAAATAATAATTACAAATGCAAAATAAATAATAAATTAGTATGGAATTTAATAATAAATGTGTACTACAATTGAAAATGACAGCTATTTTTGGATTCGTATTTTATTTCATCATACTTACATTTCGCAATTGATGATAAATTGTCTTAAACAAAACCAGTTGAATCAATTTTGTGCATTCATTCATTGAGTAATAATGCACTTAGATTACATGAGACGAGTTGTGTTTATTGATATGTTAACTTCATGCAAATTATAATTAGACAGACATAGGAAACAATGCACTTATTGTTTACAAGAAATTTGGTGCCAAGAAACGCGTAAAAATCAGACCATTTACTTTTATTCCCACATTATCGTTTGTAAATAAACTTATGTTGCTTGTTTGAGTAAACGAAATATAGAAGCTAAAATGGTAGGTGCACTCCATCTTTATAATTCAATTTGATTTCGTTAAAATCATCGATAAGAAATCAGCTTGATGCACGTAGTATCGACAACAAAGTAATATAACACCACTAAACATTTAAATTTATTAGATCAAATATATTTGATGTTGTATATAATTTAATAAGTAAATTAACTAAATATTATACAAATAACTAGTTATATTTTCGATTGTAATATATCGTTCACATATGACTGGCAAAATGTAATTAAATTAGCAGACAAATATGTAAAATGAGATATGTATATATATATATATATATATATATATATATAAATACAGGATCCGCAAGTTTAATATCTAATATCTAGCACCCTGTAAATAAGCCACGTCTTGTTGCCCACATGACGTTTATCAATTTCAGTTTAATTAAAATTCATTATGCCGCCAAGATGGATTTTGCCATTCACAAGCACAGCAATTAATTTGTGTAGCTTTTCACTTTGAATGGCAGGGCCGTAAATTAAACTGGTAACAATTTAAATACCTGTTGAGCAGGAATTCCATTTAATTTTTGGTCGTCGTCACGAAAGGAGAGCGTTGATTAATCGAGATGCTTACTGTATATCGTGGAACCATTGTACACACCAAATCTTTCGATGAATTTGAAGCATTTAAGCAGGGCTTTGTTGCTGTTGAAAATGGAAAGGTACGCAAAGGCACATGGTTGGTGAAACGGAGTAATGGCAATTAGTTTTCCTTTGAAAACATCTTCATTTAGATAATTGGCGTTGGCGTTGGCGATGACTACGATGATTGGCTGGTCACCACGAAAACCGACCGGAAATCGTTGTCGGAGGTGCTGCTCTCGGAGTTTCAGTTTCTTTCACCCGGATTTTGTGATGGTCACATTCACGCACCACAATACGCCCAATTCGGCCTAGGCCTGAGTGTGCCGCTCCTTGACTGGCTCATTAAGTACACGTTTCCAACTGAAGCTAAATATGTTGATCAAGAATTTGCCTTGGGAATCTATAAGAGTGTTGTCGTAAGTTTAATAACAATTGTTAAATTATTAAATATAATTGCTTTTACTTCTTATCAGTTTTTCATCATACACACACACTTACATACACATACGTTCCCGATAAGGTACTTTCTGCTCACTGATCTTTGTGTTCTCATTCGTAATTTCACACACAAACACCACCAACAATGTGCATTTGTATTTATATGAACCAGCTGATAATCTGATACTCCTTAGGAAGCGACTCTGCGTTGCGGCACCACTTTGGCCTCTTATTTCGCTACTAACAACTTGGAATCCACAGTGATATTAGCTCGTGAAGTGGCCCGTCAAGGTCAGCGCGCATTGATTGGTAAGGTCTGCTCAAATTGCAATAGTCCGGACTTCTATGTGTAAGTGTGTCATTTGGCAAATTCAGTGATTAAATAATTTATATTTAATAATTATCACATGTAGGGAAACGACGGAGGAATCGGTACAGGGAACGCAGTCGCTCGTAAAGGCAATCCGTGACCTGAAGAACCCCCTTGTTCTACCAACAATAACGCCACGTTTTGCACTCAGCTGCAGCAAGGAGCTACTACGGGAACTGGGTAACATTGCTAGGAATAGTGATGTCCATGTGCAGAGCCACATTAGCGAAAATATTCAGGAGATTAATGTGGTGAAGAACATATTTCAGACAAGCTATGCGGGAGCCTATGACGAAGCGGGCTTGTTAACTAAAAAGGTATGTTTAATTCCTCTTTTAAGGCCTAAAATAATACTAATGTGTGTCTGTAACGCAGACTGTCCTGGCGCATGGTGTTCATCTGGAGGATGATGAGCTTGCTCTGCTCAGGGAGCGTGGCACATCCATTATACATTGTCCGGCTTCCAATACAAATTTAAATTCGGGTCTATGCGATGTTCAACGTCTGATTAATGCCGGAATAACTGTTGGCTTGGGAACTGATATTTCTGGTGGCAATTCCGTATCGATACTGCATGCCTTAAATCGCGCATTAGATGTGTCCAAGCATTTAGATTTTTTCAATAAGCAGGCTATTTTCGGTACGGGTTCAGCGAAAACTCCAAATAGTGACTACCAACAGTTGTCGTACAAGCAGGCATTTTATTTGGCCACCTTGGGTGGTGCTAAAGCATTGTCTTTGGACAACATAACAGGTAACTTTGTGGTCGGCAAAGAGTTTGACGCACTTCTGGTGGACGTTAGCGTTCTGGAGAAGCCACATCGTACGCTTACTGTTGACGAGCTGGTGGAGAAATTCATCTTTACGGGTGATGACCGCAATATTACCGCCGTATTTGTGGCTGGCAAATGTGTCAAAGGATCAACATCAAAATTGGAAGCCAAATAAGAAAACATATTTTTGCTAACAGTACCATTTCGCAGAGAAATGCATAGAGAATTTATTACATATAATTTTCTGTGTATGTATGGATCGATTTTAAATGCTGGTAATTAAACAATTTTTGGGTAACAGTAAATCAAGCTTTTTTTCATTCTATTTAGTACCGTTGGATTGGTCTTCCATACATATAATTTCATTTTAAACATCATAGATAACATCATCATATATTTCAATTAAATAAACTTATTCAGTTTTTATTTTTGCGTAGGCGTTTATCATAATCACATATTGGGTTGGGACCAGGTCATATTTATTGCAAACGCCAATTTGAGCTGCTTTCGTAACGAGTATATCAATGAAATCATGCACAGTTTAATCTGAATTAATATTCTGTAGAGAACGTGACCTTATTGATCAGATTTCTTAAATTTTGTAATCAGCTTCTACTGTACATACTTAATATATTGTATATCGGGAGTTTATTTTTATGTGCTCATAAGCAATATAGTGTTTGTGCAATTTTGGGAATGTGGGCGCGACTATGTTTTAATTACAAAATTAAGTAAATTGTCCATAAATATTTTAGAATTTGAAATCGGGTTATTCTTGGGCTAACTAAAATGTGTATGCATAATTCAGCATACACAAATACTTTCACTTTACACATTAAAGCTTACACTCTTACATGGCTTTACACTAGTTTCAGCTAATAGAGGGAAAGTTAAAACTATATATATATATATATATGTACTATATATGATTACACATAGCTTTAGGACACATTTTAAGCATTGAACATGGTTTGCTGTGTGGCATCGTTCTCGAAATCTGTCCAAGCATTATTTAATTCCATAAATATGAGTTTGGCGATTTCTTCGTGCTCGGTTCCATTATGCTGTAAAGACTTACATTAAATAAATCAAATACTTCGACAATAATTTTAAAATCAGACCTTATCCGGATGAACGGCTAGACAGGCGCGTCGATAGGCCTTCTTAACCTCAGCCGGTGTGACCATGGTTGACATTTCGCAGCGTTTCCACTTGGCATTGTCCCAGAGCACCGTATGCATGGAGCTGAGAAGGGCGCGTATATTGTTCTTCTTACCATCGGTCTGTAAGATCATAAAATTCATAGATATATTATCTAATATTTATAAGTTAGTCCTATTTACCCATTCCATTATGATCAATTTCTTGGGATCCATATCTTTGACCAGCTCCTCCTTGCGCATTTCGTTGATGGAACGCGGACCCTGATGCATTTTGCTTCCAAACGAGTAGCCTTGTTGTCCAAGGATATCCCCAAAAATGTCTGAGCTCTTCGTGCCACCAGCACCTGATTGTTGCGATGGCTTTGTCGCATCGAAGTGCGTGCGGCTGTAGTCAGGTCGAGATGGTGCGGCTTGTGGTTGTGGTTGCGGCGGCGACCTGGAAAATGTGGGCTGTGCCTGCGGCTGAGTTTGGGGTTGACTTGGTGTCTGCTTGTGCGTGGGGCTGGAAAACTGTGTTGTCTGTGGACTGTGGCCAACAGGCGTGCTGCTCGCTGATTTGGCACCAAGTGTGCTCCGATTAAAGTTAATATTTAGATCTGAGGCCAGGTTGGCAATGTCAGCAAACGGATCTAATGGTTTTTGGGGTTGTGTGGGTGACGGTTCCTTTGTGGGTGCAGCTGGCGTGGTCACAAAAGTGGGCACCGCGCTTACAAAAGGCGGACGTCTTACGCCGGTTGTTGGTTTCAGATTTGAAGTGCCCATACCGCTGCTCTGATCAATAGAGCCAAATATGTCAAAAAGATCAGCATTCATTTTGGGCTGGGGTCCGGCGTGCGGCGGTGGCAGCACATCTGGTATAGGTGCCGATCCAATGCCTGTGGAATCATCATCCCCAAAAGCGCCCAACAGATCGAAGCTTGCATCTGAGCTGGGCATGGCGCTGGCCAGCGGATCAGAAGCAGCAGATGCAGCGCCAGCACTGGGTTGCTGATTTAAATTGAGCAAATCTATGGGCGGTGAGGGCTCCGGCATGGTTGCCGGTGCATCATGAGCAATTTCAGTGACATCCGGAAGCACCAGCGGGGAGTTGGAGCGTTCCGGTTTCTTATCTTGTGGCGTCGGAGCGGTTCGCAAACTGGGTTTAGTTACTGTAGAGCGAATAAGTTTATAAATTTATGTATAATTAATGTGAAAGCGAAATCATGCCTACCAAAATTATCCAGCATTTCGACATACTCCAAATCGGAGCTAAATAGAATTTGGGCATCGCGCTTGGATTTGGCTGGAAGCCATGGTGGCTTGTGGCTGGGCGGAGTTTCCGTTTCCGTCACACTCAACGATAGCGACACACAAAAGTTTTGTGGTACCTGCTCCGGATCCGGCAAATCATCAAGATCAAGAGCACTGAAGCTGATCAAAGTTTCTGGCTCGGGTACAAACCCTGTATTGATCTGAAACTGGCATATTTTCAGCCCTTGAGGACGTACCATTCCCTTCAGGGCGTTGCGAGCATGGTACAACACAATAGTCAAATCTCCGCAAACCGTTAAGTTAATGGGAAGCACAATTTTTCCAGGTCCAGCGAGATGTAGTCTGTAAGAGATCAATTGACAATCATTTAATATAAAGAGTATAATTAACCAGAAAGTTGAAGACGTACCGCATTTTTTCGTAGTCTTGCAACGTGCTGAGCAGCATGTTATCGTTGCAATAAATCTCCATATAAATGCGACATCCATCACGCGCTTTGGTCATGCGTGGCACCGGCTGACAGCTGAGCGAAACGAGACTGAAGTTCTTGTAGTGCGGCAGCAGTGGAATCGGACGCAGTATGTCGCCGAAATAGTAGAGATAACGAAACTCAGAGGCCCGCAAATTGATGGTGTGTCGCTTAACAGCAAACACCTGCACCGCATCCTCGGGCTCGTGCAGCAGACCGGCGTACATGAGTAGGGCACAAATGACAGTGGCCGCTGTGCAGCCACCAGAGTCGCCGGTTTGGACAATCACAACAGATTTAGGATCTGCATTCAGAAAGTTGTACATGTCCGCCGACACAGTGAAGAGACCCTGCAACACGTTAGCCATTCAATATACATATAAAAGTAATTTCAACTTAGCACACTTACCTGGAGATTGGGCGCATGCGCCTGCGGGCAACCATACACGTTTCCGGCCTCCACAGTACGCACCGGCGGCGGCAGACGCGGCACTGTTCGGGAACCAAAATTATAAATGCTTATCTTTTGCGGTGAGAATCGACTCTCCACCGACAAACGCACATCCTCAATATTGTTCGTTTTGTAGGTGGACTCGAAGCCATCGGATGGACAGGGCATGACCAGAATGCGTGACGTGATGTGACTAATGTCCAAATCGTTGCGTGCGATTGATTGCTGCATCGTTTGCATCACCTTGGTCGAGGTGTCCTTCAGGTTCTTGAACAGAGTGCCTGCCCCGCCACGCAGCGAGGAAAACAGGCTGCCGTTGCCATGACTGGCCGCAGCGCTGGCAGTAGTTTGTGACATAGTCGCAGACGGCATGGGCATCGCCGTCGGATTTGGATTGTCGCAATAGAATTCGGAATTGCTCTTTTCGGGCAGGCTTAACGCTGGGCTCTCAGCTGGTGACGTTTCTATGGGCAGGCCGCGCAAGTCCAACGGTCCCTTTAGCGACCAGTTGTGTGTCTCCGCAACGGCTGCCAAGCGCTCCAGTACCATAGAGATGTCAAAACGCTCTGCCGGATTCGCTTTAAAGCAACCTTTTATAATATCACGAAAGCAATGATACCGAGAATCGGGCGGCAGCATATAGTTGGCATTGATAATCCGCAGCTTGCCACCATCTTCATAGGGATGCTTCTGATAGCACAGGAAGTACAATATGCACCCTAATGCCCAAATATCGGCCTTGGGACCGATTGGGTAGTTTGACCAAGTATCCAGCATTTCGGGTGCACGGTACATGGGCGTTGTGACTGTATTGAGCTGATCCTCGAGCATGCTGCGTTGATGTGCGCTCCATTCAAACGTGGGTTCAAGCAACTCCTTGCTGACCGAACCAAAGTCGCACAGTTTAATTTGCTTATCATTGCCAATTAGAAAATTTTCAATCTGGTAATGAAATAAATTAAGATTTGGTTAGTTGCAAGTGTCACCTTACTATTAAATACATTTCGTAAAGTGCACAAGATAAATTAAACATTGTTTAGCTTGATCATCTGAGTTTTAAAAAGGTTTACTATTAAAATTCAGCGGAAAATGCTTAGTTGATACTAAAATCAATTAAAAGGGGAATAGGCCAGACTTCCGAACTATTTTCACGAGGTTATTAAGCGATAAGATTGCCAATTTGAAGCAATGAAAACTAGAGTAAATACCTTAATATCACGATGTGCTATCGGCGGTGATTGGGTGTGCATGTGGGCAACGGCACGGGCCATTTGATAGAAGATGCGCAGGACGACGGACGGATCGAGTGATGAATTGTCCACTCTAAAGCAGTCCACCAAAGAACCGCCTATGGAATTATATGTGTTTAGAAGATGAGTTTTCTTTAACAGATAGCAGCAAATCCGACACTTACCCTTGCATAGTTCCGTCAGCAGCAAGAATTGGGCACCCTGTGTCGGCGTCGGGGCGATGCAGTTGGACCCGATGCATGTGACAATGTTGCCATGTCCAGATAGTTGCTTATGCACGCTTATCTCGTTGTTGATGGCACAACAGGCCGACTGATCGGCGGCGATCAAGCGCTTGAGGGCGTATTCAGCTCCACTTTTTACATCTTGTGCGACGTAAACAAAAGCATATCCGCCTGCAAAAAAAAAAATACAAAACGGGGTATATTGATAACGACCAATGATAAGCGAGTTCATTTAATTCAAACTCATTAATGTAATTAAATACGCATTGGATGTGAACCAACAGTAAATTTTGAGATTTTGTTTGCGTATGTGTATGGTTACTTGAGTGAGGCAGCATGACTCATGGGGTCAAAAAACAGAAAAATAACATTTGAACTGCAACAACAAGTTGGCCACCAATACTAACGCAAAGTCTACACGACTTTTTTGTGCACATCTATTTCTCAATTCTCGTTAACAAAGCAACAAGTTTTCCATTCTGTTTCAATGTCAAAACCATGAAAGCGTAAAAACAAGAGGCAGTAGCTGATGTGACTGTCACCAGCTTTGGATGCAATTACAAAATGATAAATTGGTTTTGAGGAGTATATCCATATAAAATAATTGATTTATTTTCCTGAAATTTGGTTGAATTCTTCTACCTTCGGCTATAACACATTTCATGCGCAGCTTTTGGCCAGATATTTCCACGAATTGGCCAACGTAATCATTGTCCAGGCTGCCACTGTTGACTGTGGCAATGCTAGCACCTCCTCCTCCCCCGCTGCCACCCGCATCGCCTAAACCCGATGTGGTGGTGTTAAAATAGTTGAAGTTCAGCGACTTGAAGAAATCGCCCATATTATTGTGACTAACGTATAGTTTATAGTATTGTAAACTGATTTTATTGCGAAATCGCGAGCTAATTGTATGGATTGTGTTTAACTTAACCGAGTTTATACATTTTCGCTGCGGACACAACAAAAATTGCTGCGTTGGTTTGGTATTTAATTGTTCTGTTCTGGTATTTTTTGCTGAGTTGGACGGACATAAATGGTCAGCTGTTTGCCTAACATCGTGCTTAACAGCTGTTATACTTTAACATTTCCTGCACCTTAACTCTCAGCGAATTCAAAAATTAAGGTGTTCTTCAAAGTTTGTACAAATACCAATTTTCAATTAAATTTTCAGCTTTTTTTTGGTAGCTAGAATACTGATACCGTTCAAAAAAGCCTTTAAGATATGGGTTGAAGTCAAAATATAACGGCATATTTAATACTTATGTAATGTTTTACGAATTTAGAACTATTAAACTAACAATATGCTTTAACCAAGCTTGCTTGAGGGGTAATATGTGTTGAACTTCAACTTGAACAGTTTAGAATGATTGCAACTAGACTGCCATATTAACAGACTGATCTGATGGTTGTGGAGTAGCCTGTTAAGTGTGGAGTAATTATGTAAGAGTTGGGGAAGTTCGTTAAGTGTAAAAGTAGTTAGATTCAAAATAATTCCGTGATTTTATATATTTTTAACGTTTTCTCTCAGAAAATCGGGGATCTTTGAAGCTTTTCCTAACTTTGGATTTTGATATATCCAAGAATTTCGAATTAATCTAAAAATTTGTTTCTAATTAGAGGTGCTTGACCTAAGTCCTTCAAATTATATTTTCGGTTCATAACTATGTTTTCTCTGGAAAACTTGCGGGTAGGGCTGCCCGCATCTTAAGCCAAGTCATAAGTTAGACACATGTAGCATGTATCTATTCTTTAATACATAAATTAAATAAACAAATAAAACCGATAAAATTATAATTTCCTAGACATATTTTGTGGCTTTGAACTGATACAAGGTCGGTTAAACACATGTCAGTCAAAGTTATAACCATATGTTCATATTTATTTACTGAAACTGTTTTTTCCTTGGTTTCTCGTGAGTCTTGCAAAAGCTTTGAAACTAAAATCAACAAATCATTGGTTAAAATACAGAGTGCTTCTTTTATTGCAGTTATTGTTGGGCCTTTTGTTGTTATTTACGCTGGCAAACAAATGTGAAATGCATGGCAAAATAAAGAAAGACCAAATATGATTTTAAAATCCATTTACCGAACAAAATGGTCTCTGTCTTTTTGAAAGCATAGTACGTTACGGATTGAGATACCGATGACACTTTCATGTGCCTGTTGTTGTTATTTGGCAGCCCGTTGTTTGCGTAAACTCAGCGGCTAATGTAACTTTGACACATTTCCATGTTTGAAGTGTGCAATTTTGTAACATTTGCATTTCTAGCAGACGTAACAAATGCCACACGAGCTTTCATTTTTCAACAATGCGCTTTAGCTGGTGTCCTATCGTAAAATGAGATCAACCGAGACGAACGATCATTAATTAGCTAAGCCGATTGGGGCTATCATCCCAAGCAATCTAGCATTGACAAATTTTACACCTACTATGTCCTCGTGCCATAATTCCAATTTCAGTTAATACAATTTTCCACGCCATTTAGCGGCCGCTTAAAAGTAGAGCGGCTAGAACTAATTAAATAACATGTACTCAAGGCAAACACAATGCACACTCTGTTTGGACAATTGTGGGGAAAAACACGCATAAGTCTACAACTTCTGAACAGCCTCCAGCTGGACAGCACATTAAATAGCCAAGTAGAGCACAGCCTTGTGAAGCGTCAAAAGAATGAATTGCCTTGCGCCATTTTGCGTTCTTGTCATTTATGTGGAGCATCGCGCATACGCATTGTATTCCCTGGAGGTAAAGGAGACTAAAAGGGCGATTACACCGTTTAATCCTCCAAATGGAGAGCCGTTGCTGCGATTGCAATTACTTGGTGCACCGTTATTATTGAGCAAAGCCGTCAACAACAATCTTTTTCAGCTGCCCAAAATGGAGCTGTGCTCCTGTCAGGATTATGAGTGCACGTGCTGTGTGGGTGTCGGCGCTGGTTTGTTGAAGCAGGAGGTGTGCGTCTTTATTACGTTTAATCGGCGAGCTTGGAGTGTGCATTTTAAAGTCGAATTGAATGGTTCTTCAGTGGCAGATTTTACCATCGGGGCGAGTAATCTTCTGGATTCTTGTACACCATTAACACAGGCATTTCCCATTTTTGGCTGTCTGCGTTTATATCAAAATACATTTTTTAATAGCCGCTTAAACACGTGCATTTCCTTGTTGTTGAACCAGGCGTTATTTGAGCAAAAATTGCTTGGAATTCAGCCAGAACGGCTTGCGCCTAACTAAAAATGCTAAGGAAACAAAAAACAGTCCAGACCACCAATGACAGCTGGAGATCTATTCATAAATGAATGGAATTTTGTACATTTGTACATCCATACCATAATCACCTCTTAACCTATTAAATGCTTACCCTAACAAGAAAGTGAAATTTTGTTAATTAAAAAAAGCTAGTTACTCAAAAGCCGCGCCAACTAGAAACAACACAATAAAATACTATGAAAATTGCGAAAATTGCTAATAAAAAGCTAGGCTAAATGCTTGTGTGAAGTGACTGCCTTGGATTTGTATCTTGATCTTAGCATCTAAAACAAGGTACACAGCTCAATGGAACACACCTACTTCTGGCCACTTTCGTAAGCCACCGCGGCACATGGCAATTATTTATGTTGCCCACAATCTGACGGCATGCATCTAAAGCCGACAAAGCGGGGTGTGCAAGAGAAAGAACTGTTGTCGGGGAGGACTGCATTGACGACTCCTTAGACTCATGGGCTGATGATTTGTTTGTCTTAAGGCGCAACTGAGTATTATTAATTTTTTTTTCATGCTTGCTTAATCAAGTTCATTGGGGAAATCGAAAATGTAATATATGAATGTAATGAATGATCAAATCCAATTAATTTTTTGGAAATATTAAATTAAATAATATTAAATTCCATTGCCTTAATTTTTTTTTGTTTAATCATGAATTTAAATGTAATTTATGATTTTTTCATAACTGATAAATAGGTGACTAGCCCATAAAATAGATTAGAAAATATATAATATTTACAAAATATTCTTAAAATTCTGACTGTTTCAATCTTTGTATTTGAAATCTTTAGTCTAGGAAAGCTGCAAGGGAACATAATCATATAAGACTCAATGATATACATATACATATGTACATATATTTAATTTGATTATAATGCGAGTTACTTCTGATAATAATAAGCCGAGGTAAGTCACTTTCGGACAATCATCAAATGCTGCTAACTTGCAAGGGAGATAAACAAAATTTGGCGAGTAATGCTATTTACTTTTACAGTTGCTCTCTGGTTGTTGCTGCTGCTGAAATTGCGCAATTGTTCGCTGATTTTGGCTGCAAAGATTGTTGGTTTTTTGTTTTTGGCATGTTTTTTGTGTGCTGCTTAGCCGTGTCAAGCTCACCAGCTTCAGTCTGAGTCCCAGTCTGAGTCTCAGTTTTTGGTTTCAGTCTCTTTGGCCAGCTGTTGTCGCTGACGACGTCGACGTCGTCCCAGCAGTGTGTTTTGTGTGTTATGTTTGTGTGTTTGTATTTGTGTTGGTGCTTGTGTTGTTACGGTTGCCAAGAGCGGCGCTACCTTCTCTGCGCTTGCTGCTGGCTGCTGTTGCCGCTGCGTCGCTGTTGGTGTCGGCCTCCAAACACACATAGGTATGTACACACATATGTACACATGTTAGTATGTATGCATAATAAGTTTTACTTTTTTTCCGTCGTTTTCCAGCTCGATGCTTTTTTACTTGCAAGCAAAAGTTTTTCATTTGCGTTCAGTTGTATTTCGGTTCGCGTTGCGATCTGTCGCACATTTCGTCTGTTCGTTGGCAGATTCAAAGATACAAATTAAAAGCCTCTTGTTGTTGTCAGATTCGGCGCCAAGAACAGATCAGCACCACGGAGCACTTGACTAGTTAGCAGTCCGGACTTGAATTCAAGCGTATAAATTAAAATGTGAGTTGTTTGATTATTGGTGAGCTTGATAATTAGAATTATATTTGGTGTATTACAGATTAATGTATTTATTTTGGTTAGTTCTTTTTTCTAATAAAAATGAGTTAAAGATTTCAATGTTCAATCGAATAACTGCTCAGATTGCTACAGATCTTACGATATTTGTATGCCAACAAAATAAATATTTGTAGTATTAAAAAGTTGTTTGGTTGCCAGTTGATTAAACTTGACAAAAGAGCGCATCTGAATCATTTTTGATTGTCCAACACACTTTAATAGCCTCAGAGCTTGCCACATTTATGTGTGGGATAATTACGTCAGAAAGGTGCCGATGATTTGTTAACCATATTTTTTGGTGTCAAGCATATCCATCAAGCTCAGGAGCCCTTTACTTGGCAGATACTTCATGAGTAGGAAAGTAAAAAGAGTTTCACTTTCAGTTGCGACAAATGGGTGCAAAAAATACACCAGCCAAATAGACATTCACCTTAGGACGGAAAGTGCCTGCGAGTGTTGCTGAATAACAAGCACAAAACATTAAAGAAGCTGGCAAATAAAAAAAAAAATGACTAAAAAATAAGCTCATATAAGTAAAAAGCATTAAATTTAAGAAAAGGCAAGTTAAGTGACCATCGCAGGGGCCGAAGCATCTTTTAACTTTACGATCTTTGAAATTTCACATTTCATTGCCGTAGTAGAAGCAACAAAATATACAAATTTTTAAGTGAACAAAAACAGAGAAAAATTAATCATGTACAATTTCTCGCATTTGGGTGGGAAATGTTAATCATAAAAAGTAAAAGTGAAATTAATACAACGCCGGCAAGCATCAATACCAAACAGCAACAGCAACAGCAACAACAACAATAAATTACATTAACCACAGAAGCACATTTGCATTTGGCACAACAACACAAAACAACAAGCACACACAAATTATAACAATCACTGATAACAATATATGCAACAACCGTTTGATTGTAACTACCGACTACCAATGACATCGGACATCGTTTATTGACAACAACTGTGAATTTAAAATGCATTCAATGCAATGCGTAACTCGACGCACGTGCCTAAAAGCGAATAAGGGAGGAGAGGAAGAATGGGTCTGTTGCGCAAGGCGAATAAGACAGAAGAGGAAGAATGGGTCAACTGCTGTTATTGCTTTAGCAGGCGTGTACTTAATTTCTAATGCACTCTTTGTTACTATATCCGCACGAAATGCGTGTGTGTGTCTGCGTGTGTGGCTTTGCGGCTGCTTTTTACCTCTTTTTTTGATTGACAAACTGTTATGGGACACTAGAAGAGGTGTTGACTCAAGAAAAGTGAGAGTTTTTCGATTTTGTGGCCTAGAAGCTGACACGCAACTGAAGCTCAAAAGTCAATGAACAAGTAAATGATTTGCATCACAGTTGTTGTCCCGCAATTGCGCTTAATTGTAATACATAAGCGTAATACCCAATTAATAGCAAATGACACGCCTTGAGTGAGAAAGCTCATTATTAAATGTGCGCCGTCTGTCGCTTGTCCGTTGTCTCTTGTGTTCGTCAAATGTGCATGCAAATGATGAACACTTGTGATTACTTGTCGAGCTACAAAAAGTTGAATAGTGCCAACAGTTAGTAAACTACTTGAAAACACACACACACACACACACACACACACAAACAAAATTTAATACTTTTACAAATTGAGCATACATAATAACAATAACAATAATTGCAGTTTGCATTTCAACATACTTATTTAATAGTAATCCCAACAGCGCTTGTCATAACTTAGGGCCATGACTTTAACTCAAACTCGGACGCCGACTCCAACTCTGGCTCTGAATTTGAAGTAGGCGCAAATATAAACTTTAAGTAGCATTTCCTGTCCCGCATCAAAACTTGAAGTGATGTAATTTTCATTGAACAAAAGTGGCCGAAAAAAAAATGACGCTACGAAGACGCAACGGCAAAGTTTTAAAACGAAAGACCAGGTGATTGCTGTGACGTCGGCGTTGAAGCCGGCAGTGGCTGTGGCTGTGGCTGTGGCTGCGGCTGTGGCTGCGGCTGTGTCGTGACATTGAAGCCGAAATCGGTGGCTTCACTGCTGGCGCCGTCGTTGCTGTTAACGGCCAGCGGCCTATAAACGCTGGCCATCACTTCAGAGTGTCTTACAAAAAAGAGACCAAGCACTCAATAGCAAGCGTTGACTTCTTTTTTGGGGTTTTTCATTTTTGTTTACGCTGTGGTTTGGTCAGTGTTGTTGTGCAAAAAGTAAAACTTGTTTTTGTTGTTACAGTGCGCGATGATTGCGACGATTTCATAACAACAAAAGCAAAACACAAAGCATAGCACACAGTCAGCAGCAGCAGCAGCAGCAGTGGCAGCGGCAGAGGCAGCGGCAGCGGCAGCGGCATCAGCAGCGAGTTCAACTGGGAGCGCGGCGCACTCAGCCGCAACGCAGCCGAGTTTTAGTTGAAAGTGAAAGTCGGCAGTCGGCAGTCAGTTCGAGTTTGGGCCACAAGCACCAATGCGGTGGTTACCCAGATTGCCTGACTTGAAGTCGAAGTCGAAGTTGCAGTCTCAGACGCAGTCGTGATCGTGGTCGTGCCGTGAACTTTGCCGTGCACCGTTTATTAAAATTGCAATTCACAATTTTCTTAATTGTTTTTCTCATTTTGTTCGTAAATTTTCACTCATTAGTGACTCGTTGGTGGCTGCATGCGGCGTATGCGTAATATCGTAGTCCCCGTTCAGCCCCAATTATGCAGCCAATCAATAGGCAAAGCTAAAATTAATCTAACGTAAATTGCGATAAATTATACAAAAACTCGGCCATCAATCTTTGGCAGCACTTAAATCTGATTGACGGCCCGACAGCAAGCTCTCAGAGGTGTGAATGTGATTCGTTAACAGAGTAAACAAGATTGCAGCAGTTGCGAGAGGTTCAGTGTTTTTTTTGTTTAACCCAAGCTTAGAATGCGATAATATCATATTGTTTATAACTTAAACACCTTTGCTTGGCATATGTCCTGAGCATATATTTTCCAAATTATGAATTGGAGGTCTTTCAAGATTTTGTCTTTAGTTTAAACTAATGGTAACAGAAGCTTCAGCTCCTCCAAACAAACTTTGCATTCGTGATTTTAATATTATTTTATAATATATATAAAAGTTGTTTTCATAAATTTCTATGTTATCTTTGTTATTGTGTGCGATTTAGTAAATTGCTCTTAACTTAATTAACTAAATAACAGTTAGGCAAACATTGAAGCTGAGTTCTCACTTCAGATTTTTCATTTAATTTAATTAATTAATTAATTAAATAATAATTGATAAGTATTTGTTGTTTAAATATTTGCTTATCACAATCTATAACAAATATTTTGCGCTACATCTGCAAATTTAAACCTGTTATCAGAAAATTTGTTTTTTATATTTGCTTTTTTTTTTATTTCTAATCGATCAAAATAATTGGTTTTTTTTTAATGTTTTTTCTTAATTCTTGACATTGTTTTAAAAGATAATTTGCTGAGTTGACATCGGCTAGGTTTTCACACTACTTTCAATAAGACAATTACTAAAATAAAACTGCTGATTAAATTATAATGTTTGCTCAATTAAGGATACTTCCTGTTTTAGATAGGAATAAAGAAGTCTTGGATGTGCTACATCAACTGGGCTAATATAGAGTATTGAATACTGGGCAGCACCAGGTGTAAAAGCAGCTAACCGCACTGAAGCATAAAGTGCTCAGAGATTGCTCAGAGACTTTGTGATTGTTATTGTTGCAAACAGACGCGAGTCGATAATGCAACGAGAGTCATTGACTTTGGCTCAAGTGCGGCAAATCGGCTTTCGTGTCAACTGATTTATAAGAGTTTGAATGCATGTAAGAGGCGTGTCTAATGCACTTCCACGCCCAAACTGCCACGAATTGTCGCCATGCCAATAACTGACTAAATGCTGTTGTTGTTGTTGTTGTTTTCGTTGTTGTTGTTGTTATTGCCGGCAAACCGGCAACCGACAATTTCCTCATGCCACAGCAGAGCAGCAAACGAAAGTTAAGCACTGCAATTTTTAGTCGCTGTTTCGCTTTCTGAGCCCAGCACATTAACACACACACATGAATACACACACAAACACACACACACACACACACACACACGCACACACGTCACGCAGATGCAATAAAAAGTTGTAAAATGCAACCAGGCTATTTGCCTTAGCCTTGGCTGCTCGACTGGTTGTCAATAATTAAATGAAGAGCAAAAATAATGAGCTGAAATTCGAGCAGGTGTTGCCACAGCTAATTAACCGGTGTGAAAACCAATTTGCAGATCCGCCAAGGAAACAAGTATCAATCTAAAACATATTAATATTTATATTCTAAACATTAAACTAAACGTATAATCTGTTAACAGATTAATTTTGATTTGCTCTACGATTAAATGGAATAATGTAATAAATTATCAGCTAATTAGATTTTGTTCAGGCCGGTTAGCACATTTAGTTAAGAGAAACTTAATAATTATAGAAACAGAGCAGTTTGCAGTTTGTAACTCAGTTAACTCTGCAGCCAATTGGCCAACAATGCAATTACAAAGCCATCAAACAAGCGTGAAGTATTAACTCTTTTTTTGTTTGCTTACTGACTGATTTACATAAATATGTATAAACAATTACGTTTGGCTAATTTGACATAAAATTACATCAATTTCACAGACTACGCAGCCAAAAGATGGCAACTTCAACGACGTCAAAGGTGACAGAGGCAACAGGGCGGCTGGGTGTTGCAACAATGTTGCTCTATGCGATGCTCTTGGTGGGCGTGGCGGGTGCCAGTGGTAATGATGGTAGCGGTATCAGCAGCGTAACGGGAAGACCATCGCTGTTGCGCACCGAGCTGCGCTTTGGCCGTAATCTGGACCCGTCGAAGGTGCGCGTGGTGAATGTGAAATCCAGCCAGGGCAACGATGTGGAGATACTGGTGGGTAGGAATAGCCGCAAGGCGCGCGCCGAGGAGGCGGCCGGATCATTCTTTGTACGCAGCTCGGATGTAAAGCGACCGGTGCTGCAGGGCAGGAGTAATGCAGGTGGGAGCCCCAGCGGACGACAGCTAATCTTTGAGCATACGCCGGCACTGCTGAAGCAAAGCGAACTGGCCCAACAGCAGCAGGATTATCTGCAGCGCAAGGCCAGCGCAGAACAGCGACAGGCCAAGTTTATCCAGATGCAGTTGGCCAAGGCTCAGAGCAAGGCACTGGAACAACAATCGCTGGACAGCAGCAGCAGCAGCTTCAGCAATTCGCGAAGTGGACGCCAACTGGGTGGTGGAGCTGCCGCCTGGCAGCCGGTTTACTTGCAGATGCAGCCAGGCACGCGGAGCAACAACAACAACAACTACTCCTTCGCCGTGGATCGCCAGTGGCAGCCATATACATATGCCGATCCGGTTGAGCCACAGCCACGCGCGCAGCGCCAGGCGCCCATCAGCTTCCCCAACGATATGGAGTTTGCTGCCTCCGAGCCGTTGGATTACTTTGAGCGGAGTGCACGCTTTTATGCCGGCAATGGTGGCGCTACTCGATCACGTCCACCACAGAATCTGATCACCAAGCATAACTACAATGCCATGCCACAGAAATCGAAGTATGTTACCTACATGCCACACTCGGTGGTGGTCACGGCCAGTGCCGGTGTGGCAGCGCCCTCCGCGACGCCCACTCGCCGACCATTTGCAGGAGGCAGTCCGCTTCGCAATCCCATTGGCCACAGCACGCACAGCGTTGTCGATGGTCCGGCGGTCACATTGATCGAGGGTGTCCGCGTGCCGGACACGGCCGAGGACAAGGTGAAGACCTGGCGGAATGCGCGAGTGCTCAACAATCAGCTGGTGCCATACCCCGAGGGTTATACGCCGCCCCGCGTCCAAATGCCCAGTTTTGATAGATAGATGGGCGCCCGTTGAGGCCTGAGGCACCGCTGCCTCCACACACCACACACGCACACACTACACACTACACACGCACACACGCACACACGCACAATGTACTTATAACATATCTATTATATTTATTGCTTTGTTTAGTTGTTAAGATATTTATAAATGTTGCATCAAAACTTTAAATTGGAATTTCGCTTTTTGCTATGGCATAAACTCATTTACGGTCCAAATATTAAAGTAGGATTTGCGCCAGATGCGAATGCAGGAAGCCGTCTCGATTGTCGCATGTACCACATGGACGGGCGTCGTTTGCATGTATCCATTCTCGGAGAGCTTATACCGATAGGGCAGCTGCAGTTCCAAGTAGACAAAGACAGCCGGATGCTTTACGGTTATTGTAATGCTGATGCTATTCCGTGTGCCACGCACAGTTGAGACGCAGGTCTTCGAGGTGAGCTCGAACTGTGCAAAAATTCCATATAAATTTTGGCTGTTCGTGGCGAGTCATATGCAAATATACTCACATCCAGTTCAGGATCCAAAATGCCCACAGCACTCGTAATGCTGCTGGGGAAGAAGTAAGTGCGGGAAAGTACAGTTTCATCGCGACGCAGTTGGAACTCCAGGTAGGCATTGTGCTCATTGAATTCACCTTGCAGCAGATCCTTGATTGGAATGACCTTGTCATATTGCACACCATTGGGGCGCAGGGTGACCGACCAGTTCTGTGATTGTCGTGGCATTAACCGCGACCACAGATGAATGTTGGCCATCACATTCAGATTGGTCGTGTCGACTTTTGGCTCTTGGCTATCGCAGATTAGTGATATATTCAGTGATTTCTTGGAGGTGTCCTCGAGCGCAACTATGGCAATCGGAGCCAGGAAATCCCGTGCCCAGTAGTGCAGGAGCTATAAAAATTTGTATTATTATTGAGCAGAGATTAGTCAGTTATAATGTACCTTCCAATTGCCGTAGAAGTCGATGCCGGACCAGGATGGCGCTATCCAGACATCGTTCAGCTGCCAGTAAAGGGCACCCATCGTATTGTGATCCGTATCGCGAAGACTGCGATACAGCTCAGTCTCTACCTTGGTGGCCATGGCTTGGGATATCTGGCTGAAGTAGATCAGCGCCTCGTTGTAGTTCTCGTCCTCGGGCAGCGGCAGAGGTAAATGGCGATGCACCTGTGTGGTGATTGGCACCATGGCAAGTGGATGGTGCTGGCGATGGCTCATCAGTTCGGCCAGAGGATACTCCTCCGCCTTAAGGCGCGACCAGGCAAAGGCACCTGGCAGCGACTGTAGTCCGTACTCGCTGGCAAAACGTGGTCGTGGATAAATATCCGCATTCCAAGCATCCTTAAAGTAGTCATAAAAGTGCACTGCAAACGGAGCAATATTAAAATTGGGATTCATCAATAATTTTATGGGTTTACCATCTCCATTGCTGGTATCCTGTGGATTTGCTGATATATAGTTGTACTGCTCGCCAGCTTTGCCATTCGATGGCGAGGAGACCAACGGTTCAGGCCGGGATCTGTGCGACACCATCTTCAGCTCATGGATTACATTGCCCAGGTAGAGCTCCCGGTATTCGGCCTTGAAGCGATCCAGATCACCGAATGTATGATACCAGTTCTGGACCAGTGCTGCCTCATTCTCATTGTTGCCAGCAAATATGGCAACACTGGCGTGATGGGACAAACGCTTGGCATTCTGACGCACCTCCTCGCTCACCGAGGCGAGAAACTCGGGTGCCACCGGATACATGGCGCAGGCGAACATCATGTCCTGCCAGATGAATATGCCCAGAACGTCAGCCAGATCGTAGAAGTAGTCCGATTCATAAATACCACCGCCCCACACTCGGATCATATTCATATGCGCCTCCTTGGCGGATCCCAATAGGTGGGCAACTGCAAAAATGTGAGATTAATTAACAAATCAAAAATCACTTCAAATTATATAAATCTAAAATTTAATTATAATTTTATTTTCTTGAATTGCCAGTGATAAAATCCAGCATAATTGAAGAAGCTATCGATGCTTGGCTAGGATTGCATCTTGAACCAGTAATCTTGCTTGGTTTCCTTGTTATCAAAGTCTATAGAGATATAGACATATAGATATATCTGTAGAGTTTTTTCTTTTATTTCTTGTTAAATTCAAATTCGTTGAGAAATTATCATAGCAATCAGAGACTTTTAATACATAATATTTTAAATTAAATGGGGTAAAACCTATTTCAGATGAACTTTACTGGGTCTTTCCAATATGTGGGTTATTTTGAATACTGATGGGTTTTTCGAATCGAGTTCAGCTCCTAAAGGGTTATCATCTAATAAATTACCTATTTAATGTATGCTAAATTGTTGCACAAGTTTAGAATAAAATTTCCGCACTTACTGCTTTCGGAAGTTTGCTGCTCTGGGAGTATATGGGATGGAATATAGTTGCTGCCCTTCATGAACATCTCGATTCCGTTGACCCGAAAGAGGAATGTGTTGCCGAGACCATCCGGTGCTGGACGCTCTACCAGCTCCAAGGTGCGAAAGCCAACACGAATAGATTTCTGTGATTTGGTTTTGGCACGCACCTCCGGCCCGGGGCGACCCAGCCAGGCGTTCAGTGTAAAGTGCAGCGGATATAGCTTTTGGTCGCCGTAGCCATTTGGCCACCAGGTTTTAACTTCATCCTGCATAATACAAACAACAAGAACCACAATAAAGAATTGCACTTGACACACTTATCAATCAATCAATCAATTCAAGACAATTAGTGGATGCTACTTACAATTGGGACAGCCTGATCAAAGACAATTACCGGCGTCAAATAGCTGATGGGCCTTGAGGTGTATGTGTCTATGACGACTGTCTCGTTGAGCAGCTCCCTGCAAGCGATGAAGATTATGATATGATGAAGCTGCAACTGATGTGTCATGTGATTATCTACTCACACGGCATAGAATACCAATTCGGCATAGAAATTCTCTCTGCTCATGGTGTCCATGTAGCAGCTAATGTGCATGTTCCAGTGAGTGCCATTGCTGCTTATGTCCACGTCCACATCACGTAGCAGTGCCACTTCGTACATCTCGAGCTGCACGCTCTTCCAGATACCCATCGATGGCGCCGCCGGCCCCCAGTCCCATGAGAAGCTTGCCTGCATCTTTCGCAGCATATTCATGTGGCATTCACCGTGATAATTTTCGGGTGGACATGCTGGTGGCACATACATATTTGCTTGATCCAATGCATTTGCTCTGGCCCTTGCCACCAACACAGGCGATGTTATCTCCACCTCCAGCACATTATCGAGCTGGAGCAGCTTGCTCACATCGTATGAGTAGCGCACAAACATATTGTCCGTTCGTCCCAAAAGCTGGCGATTCAACCTAATCTCAGCTACTGTGTCGATGCCAAGGAAGGTCATATTAACGCTACGCACACGCTTATAGTGATCCACATCGACTGAACCAAAGCAAGATAAGAAGGGATTCAGATGATTATCTCAATTGGAGAATCCACTTACATTTGAAATTATTGGAGTATGTCCAATTGTCGTAGGCCAACCAGCGGAGTCTTACATCGTTATAGGCATCCAGAAGTTGATGAGGAAAGAAGGCACTATATATGCCCGAGGGCAGTGTCTGATCCGTAATGGTCATGGCTGCAATTTATATATTTTCACTGTTTTATCATCCCCGCAAGATATTGAGAATAATAAAGTAGCAAAACACCAAAGTCAATACAGGAATATTTGCTCACCACTGATTCGATTCTTCCTTGGGTTTTATTAACTAATAATGTGCTTAATTGGTAGCTGCTTTAAAGTATAATCTTAATTTGGTTTATACTTACAGCCATTCCGATTAGATATACTCCAATTATGGCCCAGCTCAATAATTTGCACAGCGTCGCCTTTGACCCCCGGCGCCACAAGCAAGCAGAGCAGCAGTCCAAATGCACAGCTGTTGCCGCTGTAAACTTTACCACTCAGCAAGCAACACATAACTGTTTATTTTTTAGCTTAGCAAAGTGTTTGTGATAAATTATTTAAACAAACTTGAAGCCTAAAAGCTATTTCGGATTCTAAATAAAAAACTTAATAACAAAATACTTAGAGCCGCCAGCTCGAGCACCAATTTGTTGTTTACATATATAAATACGAACTGTTTTGCTTTGTTTTGTTTGGTTGCGCTGCCCACCGAAACGCAAAAATTAATGCGACCGTCACCGCGAAGGGCAACAAATGGACTGACTGCTGGAATTTGACGATCGGCGCTCGTCGGCTTCTGGTGAGAGTGCAAATTGGAGAGTGGGAGAGAGAATGCGAGAAAGATATTATGCAGTGATAACACTAGTGAACAAAGCTCAAGCTTCTAATTCACTTTTAATTTTTTGCAGTCGACAGTGAGTCTAGTCTAGTAAAACCAAATTCACATGTACACATACAAGCACACCTTTGCAATATCAAACCTATAATTTCAGTAATAAATACAGTAATGTTTTCGAGCACAGATTAGATAGGGGAAGAGTGCGGTTCGTGTGAAAATTTGTGCCTTTTTTGAGATATTCAAATTTATTCATTGTAAAATTATAAATTTTCAGATAACTCCATTCTAATTTCTTTTAATCTATACAATTATTATTATGTTTATTGTTTACCTATTTGTATAACTTTACATCAAAACTGAAAAACATAGCTGTTTCAGAATTAGAATCGAAGCTATGAATAGCCCAAGGCGTGGGCACAAAAGTGTGGCAACACATTATTATTTTATTATTTTTAAATTTAGACATTATTAAGTTCCAGCTTTACATTTTTTAATTTAGTCGTATATATACAATATGTGTGCTATATTCCATTTATTGTAATATTTATTCGAAATATTGATTCATAGTCCTTACTGCGATATCCGCTCTTGTGATAGTCAAGCATTTCTCATAGATTTCAAAATTCAAATATACATTTTGCCGGGGAACCGTCTGTATGAAGCCGTTCGTGGAGAATGTGTGCCTCAAATTTACATATTCCGGGTGGATAAGCTCCAAGTAAACGAATAGGGCTGGATATTTAACAGTAATACGCAAACTGAAACTATTGCTGAACGGTGTTTTAGCACTATTGCAGTCGATACCCACAACTTCGATCTATCAAATGAAATATTTAAATAATAATAAATTCAAATACATATTATTAGATATAAACTTACCCTTAGTCCTGGATCTTTAATGCCGACAATTTGCTTAATTGGCACCGGATAGAAGTAGTTTTGTGCCACGATCTGATCTTTATCTTTCAATAGGATTTCCAAAAAGATTTCCTCCTTCGTATGATCTTCATATAGGACTGACTCCAGAGGTATAGTCAAGTCATCCAACGAACTTGAACGCTGCGAATTAATAAAATTAAATACCTTAAAAATTAAGATAGAAATATCTGAATATTCCTACCAGGCCTATTGCTCGTGCGATGATCTTCTTGGGAAAAATATCATTCCACAGATATGTATTGATGTGTATATTATATAGCTGCACATCGGGAGTTTCCAAGTAATTCTCGCGAGTAACAGTTATCTTCAGCTGATCGCCAGATTCATTATAGAATGCAATTATACTGGTTGATGCTAAAAATTGCTTTGCCCAGTAGTAAACCAACTTGTAGTTCCCATAGAAATCGATGAAGGACCATGTGGGCGCTATCCAAACATCATTCAGTTGCCAGACAAGTGCGCCCATTGTCTGGTAATCGTCTCGTCTGCTGCGAAACAGTTCGAAGGCTGCTTTTGTGTTAATTGCCTGGGCCACCTGGCTGAAGTAGATAAATTCATCGACATTATCTTCCCAGGCGAGTGGTTTGAATGGCAACAGGTAAGCGATTTGCATTAATAACGGAATGAAGCCCTTCGGATTATGTTGCCTTTGGCGTATTAGTGCGACTAGGTTCTCATCACTCTGATTGTCGCCAAGCGCACGTTGCCAGGACGAACGCATGGGCAGACTGGCGTAGCCGAACTGAGAGATGAAACGAGCCGGCGGATAAACGACCTGTGAAGTGGCATCTAACTCGTCCTCATAGATGTGTACTGTATTTAAAGAGTAAAGGTAAAGTATTGTCACAAACATGGAGGCTCATTATTTACTTACCATCTCCATAGTCAGGGCTCTGGGGATCCCTGGCTAGTCCCTTGCCAGACTCTAGAATTCCCAGCGATGGTGTGGAGATCATGGGGCCAGGACGCGGATAGAAATCGTATCGCGAGATTATATTCAGCTCAGCCATCAGGTTGCCCACAAAGAGTAGCTTATATTCCTGCTCAAGACGCAGCGCATCTTCACCGAAATCTGTGCGGTTATTAACCAGATATAGTTCGATCTCAGTATTAGTCACAATCATTGCTAGACTGGCATGATAGGCGAGTCGCTGGGCATTTTGTACAGCCTCAATGCCCATGGATGCCATTAGCTCATCATCAATTGGATAGGTTGCTTTTGCAAAGGTCATATCCTGCCAAACCAGCAAGCCATACATGTCGGCCAGTTTATAAAAGGTATCCGACTCATAAAGGCCACCACCCCAGACCCGTATCATATTCATGTTGGCTAGCTTGGCCGCTTTCAACAGAGGCATCACTGTAACCAAAAATTAGATACCCAATAATAATCTTTTATGCACTCATTAGAAATTTACTCACCTCTTTCCATATCGGCTGAGAGTTCGGGTAAGGTGTGAGCCGGCACATAGTTGGCGCCCTTCATGAAGATTGGATGACCGTTAACAAGAAAATAGAAGGTGCGACCCCGATCTGAAACAACAGCAAATGGATTAAAAAACCTATAAGAGAACATGCCCAAGCCAATTCCTTACCATCTTTATCCTCCACCAATTTGATTGTCCGAAATCCAATAAGCAGAAATTTCTCAGAGTCCGTGTGAGAACTCAAACTGGGTTCATCCTTACTGCGATATGTCTTCAGCCTGAATATCACAGGATACAACTTCTGATCACCATAGCCATTGGGCCACCAAAGCTTGACACGCTCCTAAGATTTGTTAATGATTAGCTGAAGCCAGCAAAAGCCTGGAGCTACATACTTTCGGTATATCCACCTTGAATTGCAGAAAAGGCGTTCCGTAGTACATATTTTTCTGCTCAACGACAAACGGCTCATCCAGCAGATCTCTGAGAATAAGATCATATTTGTATAATTATTACAGGGATTTGAAAGATAAAAGAAACAAAACCCTTTTTAACGTGTATATAGAAGATATTCAATAATGGCAAAGTTTAACCTGACCAAATAGAATGTTAATAATTTTTCCCTTGACTGGAATCCTACTTCTCGATGCGTAATTCCAACAACTTATCAGAGACCGTCTGAAAATGTCACCCACCTGGCATAGACCTCTAGCTTCGCATAGAAATTCCCCGCAAGACCAGTGCTTATAGCTGCGCGACAGTCCATTATCCAGTGGGTATCGTTGCGATTGATTGCCACGTCCACGTCGCGAAGGATGGCGACCGTATGGTACTCGAGGGTCACCGGTTTCCATATGCCGGAGGACAACGCTGCCGGATTCCACTCACCGCCAAAGCTCATTTGCATTTTGCGCAACATGTTACGATGACATTCAATATCGCCTTGGGATTCCGGGCAGCCGGGCGGAGCGCTGTTGCCCTTATCCTCCAGCTCTTTGGCGCGTGCCTCCGCCACGGCCAGCGGGGAGAGTAGCTCAACCTCCAGCTGGTTCATGTCAGGACTCAGGCGCAGAATATGACCAACGGCGTAGGAATAGCGCACAAACATATTATTTGTCTCGCCAAGCAGTTCGCCATTCAACCAGATCTTGGCCACTGTGTCAATTCCGTGGAACGTTAGATTCACATTACTGTCGTGACCCAAGTCGTCGGCTGAAAATTAAAGGAGACTTTAGTTGGACGGGAATGGAGACCTGTTTGTCTGTGCAAACCCCTTGCGAATGTTGTGCTATAAGTCCAGTTTTTGTTTGCTATCCAACGCAGCTCAATATCATTGCCCGGATCCAGCAGGTTACCATATACATTTTTAAGATCTGTATAAACCCCGGATGGAATTTTCGCCACCTTAAATTTCTCCGCTAGAAAATGCAAATAAAAATGATGAAATCGGTGCAAAACATCATTAATCGTTCTAAAATCACTAACGTTGCAGTGGAAACATTTGACTACCAATTAATTTAATGGCCATAATCATTGCTATTAACAACAAACCGATGTCAACGTCAGCTTTCTTATCTTATCAACGCAACAGTTGCTGGGGGGGGACTGTGCGAATCTTAAATATTTGGCAATGAATCAGATCAATATTGTATTAATCATGACAGAGCAGACATTATAGTTATATGCATTCAGTTCGTTGAATACTTACTGGAGCCGCTCTCCCTCAAGGTCCAGCTCTTGGACAGCTCCTCGACTAGCACATTTTTGGCCTGTGCAATTACAGGCAGTAAAAGCAGTAAAATGCCGGACAGGTAAATCAATTTGTACATATTTTCTTTGTTTTCAATCAGTGTCTATTGAGATATTTATTATTGTTTAAATCTTATCAATTTTGTTCTTGGCACTGCGCGTTTTCATTTCGTATTTGGAGCAATTCTTGGCGCACAAGTTATCGAGTTGAAATCACGTTAATAACTGAACGATTGGAACTCTCAACAAACTTTTCAGCTGGCTTATCAGTTCGTTTGGCTGTGGTGGAAACAATAAGGTATAAATATCTCCGGAACACTATCATCTGAAATGCCACAATCGTTGACTATATATGCGGAAATCGAGGTGGATTGGGTCACATTCTATTTTTGACCTACTTTAATGAAGCTCAGAAAAAATTTGAAAATTTGATTTGAATTATCCAGAAAAAGTAATAAGAAAAAATATTGACACATTTTAGTTTTACTAAAAATTGCACCTTTTCATTTGCAAATCTAAAACGCAATTGATTGGTGAGTATATAGATCGCGTTACTATATATACAATATATCAATACACCTTCAATAAAATTTACGTTTAATCACATTTAGAAAAATATACAGCATTATCTCTTACCTAAGTAAATATTGTTCATATTAATAATGAGAAGTTAACAGATATTTTTTTTTTGGTAAATTATTGATATTTAAGTTGGTTTATACATTTGCATTACGTATTTGAATTGGTTTAAGTATCTCAACTGAATGAATCAAGCTACCATCTAAATACTTACTAACAGTTAATAATGGTATTTGAATTGTTAGTCCCTAGTTCTCTCTTCGATTTGCATAGCTAACTAAAACTACATAATTACACACAAGCAAACACACACACGCACACTCACAGGCACACACACACACTCGCTTAAATATATATATCGCTTCTAAAGACCGATTAATGATGCCACAATCATTAGACCCACAGCTATAAGGGGCATGTAGACAGGATGGATGTGGGTGTGGCAGCCACCGCCCATCGCTGCACGATACTCGTCCTCGGGCAAATACTCGCGTATGTGTCGCGTCTTGTTCATCATCCAGTAGAAGGCCTTCATGTTGCCCAGTCTTTTCAGCTCGTCCCCAATCTGTTTGCGTATTTTGGCATTATATCGATTCAGCATGCGCTTCTCATCTGAGCTCAGCATGGAGCCATCGATCAGTTTTGGCTCGTACGGCACCAGCGTAACAGGTTGGAATGCTAAGAAGTGTTCACCGCTGGTCGTTGTTTTGCCTGTGTCCAACACCTCCAACACATTCTTGAGGCGTACCCCGAAATCATCTCGTTTATAAAAGCCAGATTCTATATGTGAAAAATATGGGTTAAGAAACGGAATATACATTTTAGCTGATCTGCTTACCGCTCGAGAAGAAATAGCCCTGTTTAAAGTGGAAACTGCTGTTCTGTCCATAGGCCACTGAGATGGGAGCTGCAAAAATAATGTTATAAGAGATTTGCAGATTGACAGATATATCGGATATCGAGAGAAAATCTTTGAAGATGATTGGTAAGCTGCATTCAATATTTGGGAAAAAAAAAGACAAAAACTTTACTTACGCTCCTCGACGGAACCAAAGGCGCCAATGCCATTCCCGGTGGCCTGCGGATAATCGGTCATCTCGTGCCACACCTTGGCACGCACCACACTGTCCAGACCGGATGGCTTCACCGAGGCGGGAAATATTAGATCGGATATGTGTAGAATACCAGCCAATACAGCCGTATAGGCTCTCTTCATGTCACGTGTGGGATCGCCGAAAATGAATGTGCGCGACACATCCGTCGTGCCCTCCAGATACTGGCCACCTGATTCGATGACCAGCAGGCTCTGATCGGAGACCTCAATGTTGGTCACATTGCTGGATATGTAGTAGGGCAGAGCCGAGTGCTCGCCAAAGGCAACCACGGTGCGTAGGGACAGGCCCTTGGAATGGGTCTGCGACAGACGCCAGAGTTCCACCTCGTACTTGATCTTCTCCTCAGTCCATTGCTCTGTATAGAATCTGGACTCCAGATTGCTCATAGCCTCGCATATAGCGGCGCCATCGCGTATATGTGCCATGCGCATGCCCTCCTGCTCCTCGGAATTCTTTTGCGCTCGCATAAAGATAATTGGCGAGATGTGTTCCACAACATTCTTGGCGGGCACCGCTGAGTAAATCGCCTCCGAGGCACCAGGCTCCTGCACACAAGGTGCCGGCACAAGCACACGCTTCCAAATTTGTACATAAGTTCTTATATCGTTCCAAATTTGCTTGTACTCCTTAATCCTGCAAAAGGGAATAAAAAAAAAGATTAAGAAGTGATTTTAAATTGTATTTAAATATAGATTTAAAATGTGTATTAAATATAAAACATTTGGTAAGTTTTTCTCACTTTGAATAATTAATAATCTATTTTTGGAAAAACAAATTTATCATATGCCAAGCAAAACAGCATTTAACAAGATGTTTTTAAGGTGATTAATCATCTTCTGCAATGGAAACTGAAATTTCAAGGAATTTCGAGTTCTTTAACATTATTTGACAAGATCGTTACTTAAATTGCCTTATAAACAATATGTCCAAGAATCGTTCTTCTATTCTAACTTTTTAATATATTTCATATCTGAAGTCTACTTATGAAAAATGAGCAGTCTTAATCAATTCCTACTTACTTCACACAGAGTTCGTTATAGCAATCAGTGCGCAGATGCAGATCAATGCCGAGACTGATCTTGCCATGATCCACATAGAAGAATATGTCGTCCCGACTGACAATGGCAAAAGACTAAGAAAAAAAGAAACGCATTGTCAAACATATCTGAGCAAAACTGATTCTGTGCCGGCTTACCTTCACCACGGGCGTGTAGGGAATGTCTGAGCCACGAATGTTCAGCAGATAGGCAATTTCTGTGAGGGAGGTGACAATCATTGCATCACAGCCAAGATGGGCCAGCCGTCGCCGCAGCTCGTTTATTTTGTCCTCCCATTTCTCGCCGGCAAAATCGCGTGTTTGCACCTGGATGACATGATCCTTTGGTGGCTCTGGACGCTCAGCCTCCCAAATCATGTCCACCAGATTGCTATTGATTTTCATGAGCTTCAGAAACTTATCGGCGAGCTCGCGCTCCCAACTGATCCACAGATGATGCGGCACCAGCTGCGGATCGGCCCCAACACGTTTGTTCATACGCAGCTGACTGTCCAGCCATTGGGCCATGCTGACATTGCCACCCACCAAATAAATCTCCCAATCACAGTCCAGCTCCCCATCCGCCTGCTGTGCATAGCGATTCTCCAGCCAAATGGCGGCGCCACCCTGCGTCACAGCGGCAACAGCACGAGTCCCCGTATAACCGCTGAGATAATGCAAACGTTGATCGCGTGCCGCCACCTCCTGGTTCAGATGCTCATCGGTGGAGGGCAGTATGTAGCCATAGATCTCGGGCCCCTCCACAGTGGCCCGTATCAACATTTGCTCCCGCATCGCAAGCAACCGACTACGATACGAGCTGGTGGGCTGCATCTGAAACGATTAACAGTCTATTAGCTAATGGACGGAGAAATCCATTGGTGGTCCATACGAACCGGTCTGCCCTTGCGGAGCTCGCATATCTCCCGCTTATAGCCACTGGGTGTGTCTGCGGCAACGCAGCTGAAAACTGCAAAGCAATAAGGAAAATTGTTAAACAAAATTTGTATAGAAATATGTTAAGTAGATTTATAAGTGTTGCCAATTTGAATTATGATGAAATATTTCGCGCGAAATAAATAAATTGGCTAAGAATAGCAACAAGTGCGTCATAATATTTTTTGTAGTGCTCGGAAATTTCCCACGCTCGCAATTGCGAGTCGTTTTCGGCGTGTTTATTTTTGGCCAAGTGAAGTGGCGAGGCAGGCGGCACTTTGCTGTTAAATATACAATTGAAATTAATTTCAATTTCGTTTGCAACGCACCTGCTACACTGGCTCCACAACAGGACATTGAGTCATGCGACGGTCACGCTGCGTATGCGTAATATATAAAGTGCTCAATGTGTGTATATGTGTGTGTGTGTGTGTGTGTGTGTGTCAACCAACAACTATATTTGGCGCCCAGTGGTGTTTCAGCTGCTTTGACAGTCGACGGACGGCAATTTCATTGCTAAAAAGTTGGCCAAAGGCTGACGTGCGATGTGTCAACTGAATGAATTCTACTTTATGTATAGCATACTTATGTGAACCGTATGGCATTATGAATTGATTTATAGCCACCTCCCACAGACATGCTGGCCCTCGATTTCTATAATTAACTCCCCTCTATGGGGTATGAGCATTTTGTCATCATTTTGGCGTCGCCTGTCAGTTTTGTCTCTTGTCTGTTGGCTGATTTCAAAACACGCGAAACGCTTGTCATAGTTCGTTTTGAGTCGAATTCTTTGGATAAAAACTAATTTTCAAATAAATTAAAAACCACATATTTAGTGTATTTCCGATTCGTTGTTATTTCCTGTTATGTGGCACCAAAATTTGTTAAAATGGAAATATTTGTGATTTTAATTTTCCTGTTAATAGCCGCATATATGTACCAAATTAATCTAGGCAACTTGATTGAAATATGTGAAAAATATTTTTTGCATATATTTAAAATGTATATGAAATTTGGATACATTTGGCGTCTGTATAAAAATAGAAATTATGCCTTAAACTGACGAATCATTCGCATTTCTGACGCACTCTTTGCAAGGCATTGAAAATTTTTGGTTAAACACTGAAGGCCAACGCTGGTGTAACGGGTTAATTCAAGTTTAGCTGAACCAGCCATGTGCGAAAAACTATTTTTGCCCAAGAATTAAAACCATAAAATAATGTAAAGACGATAAAATAGTAGACGAACATACCGAGTAAAATGGCCAGCAGCTGGCGGCAGATCCGAATCCAAGTCCATTTGGCTGTCGTCATTGTTGTTTGTGTTTGCACTTAAAATTCCCAAAAGCGCACAGCATAAAACTGTTGGCCGCGTTCAAGAATCGTTTGTTTTTGGGCTTTTCTGCACTGCACTGCAAAAAAAAACAACAAATAACAATAAACAAATCAAATGCTTGCAATTAATGTGCATGAACTATGAGTAGCAAAGGAAATGCGAGGCAATATAGTGTGGCATCTTTAGTGGCCATTTGTCTGGGCGCTGCACTCTTCCAGTTAATGACCGGAAAGTGTTTGTTTTTCCTTTTTTTTTTCTCTTCACTTGTTAATATCTCTAAAAAAAAAAAATGTTTTCTTTTGTTGTTTGAATGCGCTTATGTTGCATGTTGCAAGTAATGATGGGGTGTGGCCTGGCTCTAAGTATAGTAAAATGTGTGATGTGCTCCACTTAGTTGGGAGTTGGCTCTGTCGCTTTCTACTAATTGATATGCCAGTAGTTTGACTGTCAACTTCTATTCCCTCAACGTTGGCCATAACTTTTCCAGCACAGACATTGGCACGAATGCAAAATTAACCATGATATCAGGCCATATTCGTATTTATAACTTCCGTTCTGTGTTGTTTTGCTGGCATGCCTTTTGTGTCTGCCTTGATTTGGTCGAAAATTTGGCAAATAGTTTCTGTTCAAATTTTGTGGAACTCTTTTTGGTAGCTTCACAAAATGTTAATTGTTTTTCTTAATTGATCATGCGTAAAGCAAACTAATAATACGATGGAAATGAGCAAAGCTCCATGCTGATATATGCATATCGATTGGCGAGTGTGTGTGCGTGCGGGTGTGCTTTGAGTTTTTTTTTTATTTTTTTTTTGAGAGTGTGTTGAAACGTTCATTCACTTGGAACCGAACTAGGCGTGCGCTAGTTCCATTTGCCATATAAGGCAGCGCAAAGGGAAAATGCCACGATCATCTGCCTGCCAATCAGAAATGGCAAGCAAATTGATTGATATTGATTGATGTCGATTGATGTTCGGAATGCTTGGCATTTGAAATTGATACACAATATATAATATTGACAATGAAATTGTTGTTATTAATATTACTATTATGATTATTAAATTAATCGGATAATATATTGTATTGCTTTCACAAGCGATTTTAAAAGCATTTAAAATGAACTTGAATAATTGGGTATATGGGCGTTGTTATAGCTGCTTTGGTTGTTGTTGTTGTTGTTGTTGTTCCACTTATTGTTACACAATTGGCACGCCTCACAGCCTTACAGCTGCCCACGAGTAGCGTCAAATCCAACAAATGCATCGAAGGCGAAATGCCATGGAAAATATTGCTATTAATTATAAATAAAACAAATTCAAACATTTGGTGGGCGCTCGCTTCCAAAGTACTTAAGTAATGTGAAAGTCTCGACTTTGTATATGGCATCGCCTACGCTTGCCAATTATGTGCTTGACTTTGACAACAGCCAACTCAAAACGACAAACTCGCTATATATATATATATATATATATTTATATATATAATCATATGCATGCTAAACAGTGGCCAACTTAACAATAATATACCAAAATTACTGTGATAAATGAGCCTCATATTGCACATTAGCTGCCAACTGGCTGACTGCCCATGCTGGAAATGCAGGAAATGGAATTCTTACTGTGGTTTCTTACTTGGAAAGAGAGAAAGAGAAAAATACTAACAAAACACATGCTAGAACCAGAGCAGAACCTGCTGAGACACCTGCGCTATCTACAAATAGGCAGGCATTTAATGGGCGCGCTGTATTTAATATCTTGGGGAAGGGGAGTGAGGAGGAGGAATGAGGCTGCATATGCCGTTGTATTTAAGGCTTTGTTTTGTTTTGTTTTTGTTTGTCCATTGTTTATCAAATGCATTTCTTTTCAATTCGTTTTAATTTTCCTTTCACTGCCGCGGCCGAGACCAAGAACACACACAGGTGACTCACACGCGCAGAACTAAGACAACACTGTGCCAAAAACATATATACATATATATTTAAAATACTATGTGTATATATATATTTATATTTAATTATACAAGTGTATATATATATATATATAGATTGCTTAAGCGCTAAAGTATAAATATGCTTGTACACAAAACAGCAAGTTTGTATTTTTATTCGAACATAAAGACGATAAGAATAGACTAAAAAAATACAAACGTATACCCTGTAATATATGCTAACTTATTCGAAAAAGGGAAGTAAGTTTTGTTGTTTCAAATACAATCAATTTACCCAGTCTAAGATAGTCTAATATCAAAATTCAGACAAAATATATTTTAAAATTTTTCAAAATCAGTTTCTCTTAAATAATTGATTGTAACTGGCTGCACCATATAAATAAAACTTGATACAGGGCATCTTGAAATTGATCACGTCAACTGTTACTAGTTTGAAAGTTTTATTGTATGTTTAAAATAAAACACAAAATCAAAATGAATATTAAAATTAGAGCATCGCAAATATAAATTTTATGCTATTGTAAGAATTTGTCAAGTATAAAAATATTTTTGTGACGACATTGTTGGTTTGCTTATTCTAATAGACATTTTTAATGTTTTTCGATTGTATCTTTTGTAATATTTTGTGGGTACACTTGTACTGTGTATTCTAATTTAATTTCAGCGCGATTGCAAACCTTGAATCATATACAAATTTCGCGCTAGACCGCCAAATCAAATGTATTTTGAAATCCTTCTACACTCGTTACACATAGTTCATTTCATTTGCTTAAATGCAATATGCCACATTACGTATACGTCGCGGATGTCTCGAAGAGTTGCAAACTTTGCACAGCTGATTAAAATAGCAGCCGCATATGAATATAATCTACCTTTTGTGGCTTTTACAGAATGGGTTCACACGACTCGCTTGTTGATTCTATTGTCGTGTCAAAAGAAATTAAGAGCGGAAATTAAAACGCGAACCGCACGCGTGCAGAGCAACAAGCAAACTGAACAACATGTTTCATGTTTGCTATTTTCTGTGCTTTCGAATGTAAAAGATGAAAAAGAAAACGTTCGCACTCTCGCACACACACACACACACTTACACACGCATGCATGCATGCTAACGCTGTTTAATTCGCTTCAAATAGAATTTATTTTGAACGCACAAAGCAGTGGGAGAGAGCAACAGCAACAGCAATAACAACAACAACAACAACGCCACGGCCACTGAGCGAATGGCGCGTGAGCGAGAGCTTTGGCTAGCGGCAGACGCGCATTAGATGAGAAAATGACAGCGCCGTTGGCGTCGACGCCGGCGGGATATGGGTTAAGAACCAAAATGTGTGAAGTAAGACAAAAAAAATATATAAAAATGCGTCTCTTCATGCCTGCAGCACAGTGGTTGTATGTTATTGCAGATTCCGCTTTGTTTGTGCAACTTAATCTTGCCTATCATTATATGAACATGTCTGTGTATGTAGGAACAGTATCTGTTATTTATTTGATGTGGTTTAGGTTTCGCCACAGACAGCTAACCACATTGTTGTGTTGTGTCGTCTGTTAGGCTTCCAACTTTTTTTTTTAATAAAAATTTCGTAATTGTCTGCGAATGAAATGGTACTGAGAAAATTATGCTGTCAATTGATATTTTATTGCTTTTAAATTGTCGATAATAAAGCAAAGAATTCGAATGTTTTTGTTTTCCTAACGGTTTTTTTTTTTTGCTATTTGATTAGCTCGCCCAATGTGCGGGCGATTGCATAAGATCACATCAACAAGAAATCTAAAACAAAAACTCTTAATCTCAAAATCGTTTTGTTTATTTCACTTTGGTCCCGATGCCGTTGAGCGTGCGCCTCTTCATTTCGCCCATTAAGCTCATCAGAATGCTATAACAAGATCGGAAACAACTAATACTCAATAAATGCATCACAGCCTCTCCTCTCCTCTCCTCTCATTACCGTTCATACGGCTAGTGGGTGGAGTATTCTATTTATTATGTTGTGAGCATAGATCTTGCTGCTGCTGTTCTCGAGCCTTCTCTCTCCATCTTATTCTCAGCAGCGTCGTTCAATAGATCGTGCGCTCATTTGTTAGTTAATTAAAATACGCCTTTGATACGCCGACGCGGCAAAGCTTTTAATCCGATGTAATTAGTCGCACTAATGCCATACTTTTTAGGGGCTGCCACAAAGTTGTAAGAGGCAAAGCATTAAATCATTTCTGGTTGACCTTTTTGAGCTTTCATCAGGGCAAATGTTGATTTTCATTTTGTGGCAGTGCGACACAATATTAAATTATTCGTGTAACCTTAATACACAAATCTAGATAAGCAACGAATATTGATATAAAAAATGCAGTTGGCTTTTTTATGTTCTATGTATTTTTGTAATAATCATATTTAGGTATTATGGAGAGTTACAAGATCTTTGAATAAATGAGTTTGTTAACATTGTGATTGTAATTCATCAGATCGATTGTTGAGTATTTATCAAAATGTTTATTATAAATTCCGCTGTACAATTTACTTTTTGCTACAGATTTCGCATGCTGGGAAAAATCATTCTAAACATCTCGCACAATGTTATTTATTTTAATTTTACTCAAATATATAGAATTCGAATAGGAATTGTGAATTGATTTTCAAAGTATACGATATCGATACTTTTGCTTTGCTGGAAATTACAACAAATTGACTTTCACTCTATAAAATGTGGAATACTTTTAGGCTGTCGATGTAATATGTTTTTCGTATAAAATAAAATATCTAAATTTGTCATTAAATTGAATTGACAGTTTGCATGTTTCTATTCTTCAAGATCTAATATATATATAGTAGTCCCTTAGGTAATTAGAATTGTGTAATGTAATAAAAAATGCAATTTAAGGTTTATTAATAAATCGAAAATATTTATTCTGAGTTTTTGTCAGAGACTCAATAAAATTGTGTTTAAATCTAAATCAAAATCCTAAAGATAAATAATTTTTTTTTGTATTCTTGAATAGAGAAGAACTTATTTAATAGAGTGCAGCTAAAATTAAGCAATATGGCAAATGTTTTTTGTTTATTTTCTGTGTCTGTTTTCGATTCTCGTCTTTTTCGCATTTACTGCTTTTGGGCCAGTTATGATTTGATATGAGCCAAAAAATGTAACAACCAGTTGGAGGGGCAAGCTGAAGAATTCGATGCTGCTTTACTTCGATAAACTCAATCTCAAAAATAGAAAATATTTACAATGCACCAAAATCAGTTTGATGTTGGGAGATCTAAAGGCATTCATCGGTCTCCTCGTTGCCCATGGCAATAATTACGGGCGCCGTTCGCTCCACATCAAGCAGCTTCATTTGTGCATCCTCCTGATCGAGATCATCCTTGCCCAGTCGTTGTTCCTGCATCTCAATGTCCAAAGTGCCACGATGGCGTTGGTATGTCAAAACAAAGATGACCAATGAAGCCACAATCAATACCACTGCAGTTCCCGAGCTAAGTGCAACGATCAGCGTCGAACGGCTTGTGGACGCCCGTGAGAGATGAGCACTGCGCTCATCGGCCAGATTACTGTCGAAAGTTTGCCCCAAATTGTGTGGTGGATATGAGACGAGTGGCGTTGCAGTGCTATCCTCTGCTCTGGCCTTTGGCTCATCCGCTGACAATTCATCCGATTCCTCAGAGGATTCCTTCTTAGCTTCCTCCACGGCAGATTGTTCCGTTGGATTTTCTAAGTTTCCATTTGCATCATCGCTCTCTTCTTTGCTGTCATCTTCGATGGATTCATCACTTTTGTCAGTGCCAAGCTCGACTGGAGCGGCTGAAGTGCTGGGCTGTGAAGCTGTTACCTCCACTGCAAGTGCAATTGATTCCTTAGGCTCAGCTTCCACTTTGTCCTCATCTGATTCCTCACTGCTCGCTTCTGGGGCCGTCAAAGTTTCTGCTGGCGTCTCTGATGCGACTGGCAAAACTGGTTCGCTAGCCTCGACAACAGCATCCTCCGCAGGCAGAACAACACTTGCAGATGCCTCCGTTAATTCCACATGATCTGGTTGTGCGGTACTTGGAGCTGCTGGCTGAATCTCGTTTTCATTTTGCTCGCTTTTAATGATGTTTTCATCGATTTCATTCAGATGGAATTGAACTGATGATGATGATGGTTCCGCTGTGCTTTCCTCTGCATTACCCAGATTGAGCTGATCTCTGCCATTTTCAGATTTTTCTTGCTCTGCAAGCTCTAGCAAGACTTTGAGCTCTGGTGCCTGCTCTGGTTCCTGCTCTGGCTCCGCATTCTCCTTTTGCGTGTAGACGGGCAGCAGATCATCAACGCCCTGCTTCTTGGTCACCTGGTGCCTGCTCACCTCGTTTGTGGGCTGCGGTGTGGTCTCTGCCTCTTGGAATTGTTCATGTTCTTGTTCCAAAGCCAGCAGATATGTTTTAGTTATGGGTTGCTCGGTAATCGCACGATTCTCATCTAAATTGACAGCCACCAGATCGCTGGTTACACTTGGCAGAGGTCTGCTCTTATTATCCACCACCTGTGAAGAACTTTCATTGGCTGCGTCTGACTCGGATTCAGAGTTGTTCGCAACGGTGTCGGTTGACTTTTCAGCCTCAGCTGGCTCCTCAGATTGCTGAATCTTCACAGGTTCTTCAACCTTATCAGCCGTTTCGGTCTCCTCAGCCTGTTCACTCTGCTCAGCCTGCTCAGTCTCCTCTGCTTTCTCATTCTTCTCAGTCTGAACAGTCACCTCAGGCTGAGACTCATCATTCGCCTCCAGAGTTTTCGGCTCACGCACACCTTGAGCTGCATCTAAAAAATTGTCACAGCTCAGAATATGTATTTCACATGGATTTTAAAATATAAATCTACCTGTTTGCTCATCATTGTTGTCTGCTGGTTTCCCCCCAATTGGCTGCTGCTCCACCGGCAGCGGCTCCAATCTAACCGAGTCCGACTCCAACTGGCTCTTCACCTCATTGCGTATGCCCTGCTCCACCCCCCCGAGTGGTACATACTCATCGACAACTTCATCAGCAATCGTTCTCTCCTCTTTGATTCCAGTGTTCGTCTCATTCGCAGCGGCGATTGTTGTCAACAAGTTGCCTTCATTATTTGGCTGCTGTGGTGGAAATACTGTGGTGGCTTCCAATGATAACGGGGTTGTTGGTTCGGCTAAAATTAAATATAAATTAGATAAACTCGGTTCATTCATATGGTTATATTAAACATTTATTTTTATTGATGCATATCAAACACTTGTCACCACAGAAACTTTCTCTGTGCAGCGATCGAGTCATGGTTTTTAAATATTATAAATAATACAATGCACGATATGCATTTATATATGTATATATATATTTTATTAACAGCTCCAATGATTTATTCATAAACACTTGCCACTTAACCAAATAGTAAACTAATATTACTGCCATCGCATTCACATTGATTGTTATTTTATGAACGAAAATCAGAGAGAGAGAGAGAGAAAGGGAGAGTTAGAGAGAGAGAGAGAGAGAGAGAGAGAGAGAAACCCATTCAAGCGACAAAACATATAAATATATATATACATATATATATATTCACATAGCTATTATCGCCGTCATCATCGGCACACACATTTTCACACACATTCTCCCATTGACAAATGCTTGGAAGACGCTCCCCTTTCCGTTGCAGTTCGTCGTATCTATAAGTATTTATTTATACACAGACATATGTTCATGTCCATGTCCATGTCCATGTCGACGTCACGACCGCAGAAGCAACCCAAATTCTCGTCCAGAAAATACGCCCGCGCCTCATAATTCAAAATGCATCCAAGTGTCCGATGCAGCGATTAAAATTCCAAACACACAAATGACAACAACAACAACAACAGCAGCAGCAAGAACAAGCCGAGGAATCCCAAATTAGTAACACAATAAACAAACCCAACGAGACCAGGCAGACCGCCCCGTCCAACAACCAGTCGCCCAAAAGTAGCTGCTTTATTTATGATCCGATTGTTCTTCCCCGACGCACACACGCACACACACGCACACACACACACACACACACTACCAATGCATCACATACATGAATGCAACTGCATTCGAGGAACTTGAAAATTAGTTATCTACTACCCTGCACGAGATATGCATCAGAGCTCAATGACCATTTCTATGGCACATCCACTCAAATCCCTTTGGGAACGCACGCAACAAAAATAACAAGAAGAGCAAGAAGAAGAGCCAGAACAACAACAACAACAACAACAGCAGCGACCAAGTGTCTAAATGTCTCAAAATGGGACAAAGCATGCGGCACATAACAAAAACAAAAGAAATTTTCAAATCCAAATGAAATGCCATTTACACAAAATAAAAGAAATCGATTTTCATCTCGGTTTCGGGACTGATGCCGCCGCCCGCTGATGCTACATGTTGTAGAGGCTGCTGCCGTTGCTGCTGCATTTGCCCAAACCGGAGCAGTGTCATCTGCCAGTTGCAGTCTCTTCGTTGATAAATGCATGAATATCTCTGTGTGTGTGTGCGAGTGTGTGTCTGTGTGTGTGCGTGTTCTTTGGAAAATTATCTTTCTGGACGTATTGAGATGGCCTCGTGTTCTGTGGCATGTCTTGGGTGGGAAAACATTCGTACATAAATATGTTTTACTGCTTGAATGTGGTGAAGTCAAGTCCGGTGGTCGCTATTCTTTCTTCAGTAGTCTTATTAATTCTCTATCTCACTCACACTATCTATCTCTTTCTATCTATCTCTAAAAGAACTAACGATAGTATTTAACCCAGACTCTTATAAATTTAATATATTTTTAAAAATCAACTTAGAAACCCAACTAAAACCAAGCTTAAGAACCAGAAATTATCTGAAAATATTTGGTTTGTTCTTAAAAAAAAATGATTTCACAAAAATATTTATATATATATTGATAATATTACTAAGAAAATTTAATGTCTCATCAACAATCATATTAGTATTATTCTCAGTAATTTGGTTTGATTACAGAATCTTACTAAAAAATAGACTTTCATTATTCAAATCGAATGACTAACGGACTGAACATATATAATGCTGCTCGAGCAATCTATGGAAGCAAGTATATTAAGTATTCACTGGCCCTCATTTAACGCAGTGAACCAATCCTCTCCAGCTAAACTAGGTTTTATTGTAGTAAGCCAATTAAATTTGAATTTACTACGTCATCTGGCATTATAAGTGTATTTAAGTGGCTCACGTGTTTTTCATCTTTATTGCGTTCAATTTTTGTGGTTGTTGTAGATGTTCTAGAAGCTTTTGCTGTCATTGTTCCTGCTTTCTTTTGTATAAGGGTTTTTTTTTTTTTTTTGCATTGTGTAGAATTAAACAATACACGAATAAAATGAAAGCGCAGAAGCTGAGGCAGTTGATTTAAATTACGTATTTACGTATTTGAATGATTACACTGAATGGGACATTTGGAAAAGTTTCATCCCCCGTTTTCTGGGCCCATCACCATCCCTCCCAATGAACCGCTCCTGTCAACTGCGTTTTATCGCACAACTTGAACTCGGCGACCGACTCAATTGTCAATTTACTGGGCATTATTGAACTTTTGCACACTACTCGGGCCTATTGGGTTTGGTTGTGGTCACAGCGGCAATGCGGGATGGGGGAAGGAAGGATGCCACTGCATCGAAGGTTTGGATTTTTTGGTGTTGCTGATGCAGGGCCTGTTGCTTGCGGCTTTGGCGTCGCCCCTTCCGTGGCATAATTACGCGAGCGGCGCAAAGGCAGCACCTGTTTTGAATTATGCCAATAAATAAAATAAGCAAGGAAAATGCGGCGAAATTATTCAAAGGTTTGCACAGATCTCAGCAGCGATAGCGATAACCACAACAACGACAACGAGTTTATTACGACAACAATAATAACGACGAAGATGCAGTATCTGCGAATCAGCAACTGTAGCTGAACATGAAGTTAAAGCTAAAGTTGAAGTTGGAGTTGGAGTTGGCGTGTCTGATACAAAGTACTTACAAGTGAGTGCCAAGCACGGAGTCAGCATGGCAGCCAGCATCATGTAGAGCATCGGAGCATGTGTGAGGGGGGAATGTGGCTTGTTCCTGTTATAGCATCTGCCTGAAACGGCTTTGCAGCTGCCGAATAGATGGCTCTTCTCAGTAATGGCCATGTTGAATGAGTGATTGATTGGCTTGTCGCTCCTTGCTCGCTCGATACGATAGACTGACCGAAAGCCCGGCTAACACACACACACACACGCACACACACACACTGTGTATGCAGTATGAGTAGTAGAATTGAGAGAGTTACGCTTACTTCTCTTCTGTTCTTTTCCACTTTATTTTGTTGTTGTGTTTTCTTTTTATTTTTTTTTATTTCAGCTGTCACTTTCCCGTTTTGTTGTTTTCTTGAACTCAAACTGAAAACTGCGACGGCAGACCACGCCACGAACTGAACTCGTTGGCTTCTCGCAAAGAACTAAAGTTGAGAACGCGTGCGCTCTGGAATTTTGTTGCCGCTGCACACATAAGACTAAGCATATATATATATACATACATATATATATATATATATATACATATATTGATGAAGCTGACGTTGTCGTGTAGGTCTCGACCAATGCCTTTGCTTCTGCCTGCTGCCTGCTGTTTCTGCCTGCCTCTGCCTATGCTGCTGTTGCCTCTGCTGCCTCTGCTGCTGTCTCTGCTGCCTCTGCTGCTGTCTCTGCTGCCGCTGCTGCTGCCTCTGCCTACTGTCGACTGCCTGTTGCCCCTATGTCGTCGGCTTGCCTGCCTAAAAGATCCATCAAAATGGGAGCGTTTGGGTTGCCGCATGCATTTATTTGCTTTTGGATAATAATAGGGCATTGGCAGGCATAAGGCTTCTGCTACTGCTGCCTCACTCGGTCTGTATGTGTGTGTGTGTGGTTTGTGTTGGTCTGATAAGTGCCTAGCGCCATAAGGGGGCAACCCCTTTGGCAAAACTTTCAGTGTGGGGTCGCATTTGTAACAATATTGCCCGACGCAGTACTTCACCATTAGCAACATCATGAAAAACCTCCTCATTTTTATAGGTAGCACGCACTTCTAGCCTCTTGGGCTGTCGAGCTTATTGCTGATGCCGATGCCGATGCTGCTTTTGCCACTGCCACTACCACTGCCACTGCCGCAGCCCTCAGCATCGGTGTGTGTTCGGCCTCTTCGGAGTACTTGTATTGTTTATTGGGCACAATACAAAAAACCCCGATTCAAAAGAGAGAACAATGAAAGCAACAGCTTCAGGCAGTCATCGCATTGAACATCAGCTGCAGATCGCTGCGAACAAGTCTTACAACTTGTGGCAAAAAGCAAACGCAATAAAAATGCGAAACACGTGAGCTTTAAAGCGGGCTTATACGTTGTACATGTATGCATATCATTTGATGACGTCTTATTTATCAGTTCGATTACTAAAATTACTTTGCCGCATTACAAATTATATCAACGCATTAAATGAGAGTTTTACGACCTAAAAAATATGATTCTTTTGTAGAGTTTTCGATAAGACGAAAGAATTGGGTTCATCCAAATCTCTTTGTTGCATTAATAAACTTGAATAATTGTTTATTGTTTGACGACATTTGATTTTCTTTTATTTTTTATCTCTCCCTGGAGTCATACTCATAAAGGCGTTCGAAATATTTAAACATATTTAAAAACCATTTGACCTGGAGACAGCAAAAGACTTAAATAATTATTCTACATATATTTTAATCGGCTTTAAAAAAAAAAACATTTTAAATAATATCAAGAAACAAAAAATATATATTCCTGGAGAGATTATTTTGTTGTGTGTTATATATATAGTATGATAACCGCAAGATAGTTGGTTGTTGTGGGTTTCATTTGATTTGGAGCCACAACTTATAAAGTAGCAAGCAAACTGACAGCGGAAACCACAAATTCGCTTCAAACTCAAATCAAAATAAACCACAATTCACATTTGTCAGATGGCAGATAAAGGATTTATTTAAATCCCCACTTACATAAATAGAAACATGGACAAATACATCCTGGAATGTAATGCGTAGTAGCTGCGAAGTCTGGAGCAATTTCTCTATCAATGATTTAATCTGGGCTGTCAGCTCAGATGCAGCAGCCAAGTGAACTTTTTTGTCCACTGCTGACTATGGACCACGGGGGTCTGTTTTGACTGGAAACAGGATGAGAGATGAGTCCATTGACTGACTGAGTGAGTGAGTGAGGGAGTGAGTGAGTGACTGGTTGGCTGGGCTGACAGAATGTCCAAACAAAAACTTCTCGCTGAGCTGCTGTCAACAATGGGGCTGACGACGAGTCGTTTGCATTTCCAGACAAACATACATACAAACACGTGTCTATCTATATAATTACACACATATATATATATATATATATTTCTTGTATTTATGTGGCCTGTCGTTGTTGTTTGAGTAGGTTTTCCCAGTACCATTTGCCGTTACGTGATGCGGCCAGTTCAATGGGACTCGCCAAGTTGTCGGCCCACTGTGTTTATGTTGTATTGATTATGGCAGCAGGTAACCCGCGGGTCATGCCACATCAATTTGACTAATGTGAGCGAGCCTTCAGATTCAATTTAGTCGTTAAATATTTCGATTTTCTCATTGCGACTCGCTCTCGCTCTGATCACAATAAGCCGGAAGGAATCAATTGGTTTACCGCTTAGTCATCACGATAATATGGAGACGGAGATGGGGACAAACACGTACACGTTGCCCACTTCCTCCTAAGGTCTCACAATATTCCTTTTGGCGTACCTCAACGCCTGAAGAGGCGGTTGCAAGTTGCCTTTTGTTTACTTGCCGCTACAGCATAGCATTTTATGATCGGCAATTGCCATGTGAAGGCGCAGACATTGCGCCTCATGAGTCAGACCGATGTGGGCAATACCCCGCAAGTTGTTGGATAATTAAAGTGATCAGCCAGACGCGACTGTTGTTGGCTAAGCAGGTAAGCAGTTCTTGGCAAATGTTACCTGCCTGTTGTTGACTTGCAGAGTTGCAAACACATTAAGAAACAATTAGCGGGAGATTAGCGCAGTGCGGCTTTCCCATTTTTGCCTGATAATATTCACTCTCCTCTCGGGCAAAGGACTGAGCTTAAAATTTTCCAAAGCGGCACAAATCACTTTTAATTTATGAGCGGCGACAGCAGCGTTGCCCCTGCAGCTGATAAGCACAATGGGATATTATATATATGTATGTACAAACATTATGTATATAGTATATATATACTTACATCGGGGCAGCTCTTTGACTCTTTGCTGCGATAACAATATGTGGAAGGGCTAACCCCGGCCGGAAATGTATTACATTCTGTCAACGACGAATCGCATTGTGCTCAACTGCAAATGACCAAAAAAGGAAAAGAAAAAAAAAAACACAAAATGCATAAGTTTATCGGGCAACAAGAGCACTCCAAGTGAAAAGTGAAATCTTAACTCATCCATCCGCCCAGGGAAAAGTTGAAAAAGCCTTTGATTTGTGACCGCCATTTTATTTCCATATGTGTGTTTGCCTGTCTGTATGTGTGTGTGCACATTACGGAGATGTTCAGCATTTCGAATTTCAAGTTCAAAACAAAGCTTTCAAAATACACCAGAAAAACGAAAGCATGTCTAAATCTCTATACTCTTCTCTTTTTGAATATTCCACGTGCGAGTTTCGATTTAAAGACTATGATAACAATAAAAATGTAATAGTTTGATTTCGAAAACTCGTCATAAATTTCAACATTAAATTTTATTTATTATACAATTTCAATTTATAGTTCTTACTTATAGTTATTAAATATTATATAATATAACTTATAATAATATTTATTTATTATTTATATTATATTATAACTATAATAAAGTTAAAAATTACTTATAGATATTATTTATATTTAAAACATTTATAAAGTAAATAATTAATGAAAAAGATTGTTTTTTTTTAATTATATCTTTATGGAGAGTTCCGTTAAGTCTGTTTGCACTTTAAAAATCATTTTGGTACTGAAATTCAGTGTTGAACCGGTTCTGTTTTTTATGAGGTTGACATTTCAATTTTTACATACAATTTTATTAAACATATTCATAAAAGTCAAACTAAAGTTTTATTATTACCGGTAAATAACCATTTTTGGTTTACGTATCGTAAAAATGCAAATTTCAGCAATTATCTATAAATGTTGCAGGTCATTCAAGAATTCTCTTTTCTCAATTTGTCGATTTTTAATTTTTTAGTTCTGAGCCTAAATTGTGTATAATTTGTTCATAATTAATATACATATTGTTTATAATATATCAAGTTAATATTATTGGCATCAGATTTTAAGCAATTGAACAATCGTATATATCGATTTATCTTTATTTACTGATTGACTCTAAACTGGGCAACCTTCCTAGCAAATTCTCCAAGATTATTTGAAGACTCTCAATGGCAGTGTATGAAGGCACTAGGCAAATCAAATTACATCACGTAATTATTACATGTATGTATGACTAAATATGTGTACACCATTAAATGAAGAAAGGCCAAAACAAACAGAGAAACCAATTTGGCAATTGAGTATGGCATAAAGAGTACCTTTTTGAAGACTTGAGTTGAGGGCCCATTGCATAGAATCCATTAGGCGAAAGCAAAAGAAAGCTAACGATAAGTTAAAGAGTCGGCCTTCAGTGGAAGCCGTCAGCTTTGCAGATCTTAGCTCAGTGTTGGCCAGTGCCCATGGCCCCAATCCCATTTAATTACCTGGCACTTGTTTTGTATAACTGTCAAAACTTGTCAACTGTTTGCCGACGCCGTCGGCAAGAGCACGCGTCAAACTTGGCGGATGCATGTGTCACAATATAAATTAGCGTAAACTGTTTTAACCAAAAAAATAATAATCAAAAAAAAAACAAATAAAAAAAATACCCAATACTTGAAAACGGCACCGTCACCGAACCTGACTGGGTTTGCCCAATGCAATGTAATGTGTAATTTCAGGGCAGTTAATACCCGAATTTAACTTGGCAGACGTGAGTGTATGAGCCAGTCGGGTCAATAAGGCCCGCACAGCTGTCAGTGGGCCAATGGGTCGATAACTTTGACCGTTGCCCATTGACGAAATGAAGTTGGACATGCTGTCCAAAATGTGTTTACTGTTTGCACACCATTTTACAACCGCTTGCCAACGTTGTTGACGCGTTATTAAAAAGCCATATAGACACAAACAAGCTATCCGCAATGAAAGCTCCTCCTCATCCGTCTGCAATTGTTGTGCGCGAATGTTGGCCATGTGGGAGGTGCTGTGGGAAGAGGTGGGCAGTGGGAAGAGGTGGGCAGTGTGAAGAGGTGGGCAGCGGGCGTCGATTGTTTTTTGAGTATTTAACTATACAAACACAAACACACACACACACACACACAAACAAACACAAACACGTGAACGTAATGCACACCAACACACATATTTACAGTTTTCTGAGTAGTCGGGCAAAGTTTGCAATGGGCTTTCTTCAGATCCTAAATAAGCAGACGCTCGGCCTCTGCCTCTGTCTCTGCCGAAGCTTTGTCGGTCCGACGGTCTGTTGATCTGTTGGTCTGTCGCGGCGCAGCTGGAACTCCACCACTGCGATCGGTGGTTACATTAGGCAACAGGTTATTGCAATTCAGCGAAAATAACGGAGACAGACGACAATGCGACTCAAAGCGGCGTGGAAGCCAGCCCAAAAATACAACAGCAACAAATACAAAAACAACAACAAAAACCACAAAAATGTGTAAGTAGCTCCCAAAAATGAATACACTGCGCCAAATAATTCATGCCCACGTTGTGTGCCAGCTATTTTTGCAATTAAAGTGCATTATTGTATTGTGATTGCAATTCCCATAAACTTATAATATAATTGTTGTAAGTTGTCTGTTTACATGAATATATATTAAAATTAATTGTATCAAATTAAAAATTGCTTAAAATTACGCCAGAGTTTTAGCATTTTATATTATTTATTTCAGTTACAGCAAAAATATGTATATTGCACAAAATAAGAAGAAAAGATAACTATAATAAATAAGTAAAGCAATGAGCTGAAGGCATGTTTGCTACTGACCTTCCTTATTAATATTTTGTTTATAAATTGATCATAGTTAATATAAATAAATAAAATATATATATACATAAATTTGCTATAAGTTATAAGATAATAAAATACTATTATGTTTGTCAATATTAAGAAGTATTATCTTTTACAAAAACTTTTCATTGCACACGTATTTAATATTCAAAGTTTTTGCTGATTCGGATGAAGACATAAAGATTTGTTTTAATAGTTAAATTAAAGTTAGATTCAAAAATAAGCAAGTTAAAGTAATGTATTCAGATATGTAATATGGTAATTTCATATGTAATGCTTTTATCTAATTAAATTAAGGATTAACTTAGAGTGTCATTAATATATTATTGAGCAACAACTTGTAGATTTAATTAGTAAAGGAACTGGTTTACATAAACAACTTTTAATTCCACCTCCACTTTAAATGAAATCATAATCATTTTAAATTAATTTTAAAATAGTTTTAGTTTATTGGTTGAAGTCTGTTTTGATATTTTACTTTATTTTACTTATGGTGTTATTCTAAAAAAATAAATAAAAATTAAATTGAAAACTATTGTTTGGCACTGTAGCAATTTTAGCGTTTGACACTTTTTGAACATAGGCTTCCTCTCGATGGGTTGTTATAATTAAAAGTAAAAATTACTGTCATGGCATTTTGCCAAGTCATTGGCCAGAAGAGTGAAACAAAGCGGGGGCACAGTGAGAGCAGTGGCCAATTGGTAACAAGTATTAAGCGCAGTGTAGAAAAAGCTGACGCTCACTTGGGGTTCGCGGCGTCCGGATGCGCCGCAGTTTGGGTGCACAGCACAGGTAAGGCACACGCTACATGCAGGTGGCTACATAGCTGGCTGCTCAGTGGCTCAGTGGCTCAGCTGCTCGGAGCTTGGAGCTTGGAGCGGCGTCAGCAAGTGTGTGTGCAGGTAAGTAACAAGCCCTGCGACACGACGACGCTGTGTCGGCTCAATGCGGCCCAAAGCAGCAGACGCGTGCACAGTCGATAAAGCACATTCGAATCGAACGTTAGCAACGCTTGCTGGCCACGATCGCCGATCACGAAGCTGGCAACGACGACAACGACGACATCGACGCCGCCGCCGACGAAAGCACTTTGATTGCAATTTTCATTCATATCCATTCATGCGAATTTCTTAATCGCGTCGGTTTTTTGGTGCTACTCTGTCTGCCTCGGCCGTGTCGAGAAATATTTTGCTTTTTTCTTCTTTATTTAATTTAAATTTAAATTTTTATTTAATTTTTGAGAGCTCCGTCGGCACTTTCTTTCTTGAATTTTTGGTTTCTTCTCGCGCTCGATCCTTTGACGTGTGCAGCTTTCATTTTCGATCAACGATACGCGACGCGCTGCGAACCGGTTCGGAATTAAGCGGTTACGTTACGTTACTCAATCCAGCTTTCATGTGATCGCCATCCTGCCAGATGATGAGATCGCTGCGCCCCCGCCTGGACTTCGTTATGGTGGCCTTACTGCTGCGCCAAGTGCTGGCCACCGTACGCCACTCACGCGAAATTATTATAACAGACGCGGTAGGTAGCCCAAATCCATCATCTCAGCCGAGAGCGCGCCTCTGGAATTCCTAATTACTGAATGACACAACGCACGCGTCGCACGGCCTCTAAATGTCAAGCGATAAATGTGCCAACTGTCTGTCTCTCTGTGGATGTGTGTATATACTGATGTCTGTATGTGTGTGTGTGTGTGTGTTTGTGTTTGCCAAGTTTTAATAACCAAGTCAAACTTCCTGTCAATTTTTCGTGTGGTTTTGTTTTGTTCGCAGGTGCGTCGCATTCAGCATGATGGCTACAATGTGGAGCAGCACACGGTGATAACCAAGGACGGATATGTGCTGACCCTCCATCGCATACCGCAGGTGCAGCTGGATGCGAATGGCACACTCTACACGGTGCTGCGAAGACCGGTTGTATTCCTGCTTTCAGGCCTGTATGCCTCGTCGGATGTGTGCGTAGCTTGCTCTGCCATTTGACCCGGTTATTGGTATTTATTGTGGTGCTTTTCTTACACTTGCAGCTGGCTGCTCAATGGACGAGAGGATTCGTTGGCGTATCTGCTGTGGCGCGCCGGCTACGATGTGTGGCTGGGCAATAATCGTGGCAACATCTACTGCCGCCACAATCTCTGGCTAAATACAACGAAGCGCGAATTCTGGGATTTTAGCTGGCACGAGATGAGCGTTTACGATATGCCCGCCCAAATCGATCATATATTGCTCACCTGCGGTGTGGCCCGCATGCATTTCGTGGGCATCTCACAGGGCGGCACCGTTTTCCTAGTGCTCAACTCAATGCTGCCCCAATATAATGCGGTCTTCAAGACGGCCACCCTGTTGGCACCGGTTGCCTACGTGAGCAACACGCAAAGTGGATTGGCCAAAATCATTGGACCGATTTTGGGCACACGCAATTATGTGTCGAAGATGCTCGAGGGCATTGAGATGTTCTCGACGAACAAGTTCTTCAAGAAATTCCTGTCGATGACTTGCCTGGACAATGAGAAGCCATTGGTGTGCATTACCCGCCTTTGGCCAGCGGTTGGCTATGATACGCGCTTTCTAAACAAGACGCTGCTGCCGGATCTGATGGCCAACTTTCCGACGGGTGGATCTGTCAAGCAGCTGATGCACTACTTCCAGGGCTATGTTTCCACCAAGTTCCGGCAGTACGATTACGGTCCGGAGCGCAATTGGCTGCACTATCAGCAGCTAGAGCCGCCGGAGTATGCGCTGGAAAATGTGAGCACACCGGTCACCATTTTCTTTGCGGAAAACGATTATATTGTGGCGCCGGCGGACATTTGGCGTCTGGTGACGCGTCTGCCCAACGTTGAGGCCGTCTACAAGGTGCCATGGAAGCGCTGGAATCACTTTGACTTCATCTGCGGATTGGGTGTACGTGAATATATCTTCGACAACATTGTGCTCTCAATGAATCGCTACGAACAGCGCCGTTGATGGACACACAATGACAAAATGCCAGGGAGCTAGAGCCACCACATCTACTAGTGCCAAATACTACTTAGTTACACCACAAAATGTGTCCCAGTTCTGATATTGTCAGCATATCATCTACGGACATGCGTACTGATTAATAAATATTTAATTATAGTTTCAATTTGAACAGTTTCTACTTCAGTTTGATGAGCAAATCTTGTTTTGGTGTGTTTGCAATACCATATATAGATGGACTATGCTAGAAGATATTTCAAACCGATAAAGTGTAGATATTATAAATATAGAGTTTCTTTTGAGCAGCTGTACTACTGGTGTAGGTTTTCGACTGGATGAGCATCTGCTTTCATCCAAAAAAAACTCCCCCCCTGACCACTGATTCAATAGTTGTGATGCCCCATGGACTGCAACCAGTTTACTTAATCTTACTAAGCTGAGGCACCGTCTGCTATCCCGGAGCTTGAATGGGATATCAAAAAAGTCGTTAGGAGTCCAAGGTGTAAATCAGAAAGTATCCTTACGTGGCAAGCCGCCAATGAACAGCGTTTGTTCCAGTCCAAGAACTCGCGTTATTTGGAAGATGTAGCAGAAAAAGAAGCACAAGAAAAATCTATATCTGATTATAGCATTTGGAGGGTAAAAAAAGGTGTCGAAGCACAAGATTTTCGAGATTTCAGATTGCTTCACATATTTTATAATCATTTAGATTTTCAGGGCACATCAGATCGATAAAAGAAAGTTGAAAATCTTTCGATCTGGCGAGTGTGCAGATTATCTAATGAATTTCAACCCATATATACTTGGGAATTAAATATTTAAATTATGTATAATTTAAATATTATTGCTTATTATTATGGTTATTTGTTATTACTTGAATTATTTGTGCTTTGCGAACTCTGGGTACTAATTATGGATAGCTGAATGGGTATAGCAGAATGGGTATAGCAGAATGGGTATAGCAGAATGGGTATATCAGAATGGGTATAGCAGAATGGGTATAGCAGAATGGGTATAGCAGAATGGGTATAGCAGAATGGGTATAGCAGAATGGGTATATCAGAATGGGTATAGCAGAATGGGTATAGCAGAATGGGTATAGCAGAATGGGTATAGCAGATATATGTGGATATCTATAAAGCTCTTCTTTTGATAAAGCAAAGGCTCATCAATAATAAAGAGCTGCAACCAAACAGCACCTGTATAATAATATAGGCAAAATCAATGCTAAGCTAATTAAGATATAGTTCTTATATCTGAGCCATAAGCAATGAAACGCGTTAATTGTGTTAACCATTTTGTCTGTCAGTGGTTTATTTGTATATATTTACAATTCGGATTGATTTAAATATTGAATCCGTCTATGCTATTTACACAATTTGTTGTCTAATTTGGTGAACCGGCGGCACTTTTCTTCAACTCAATGTAGCGATGTAAAATCTGTGATTTTTTGCTCACAATCGGGTGGGTAAGCGTGGCCAGGAGGGCCTTGGCCGCCTGAAAGTCGTTCTGCACGGCCAACGCAACGGATAAGTTGTAACGAACAACGTTCTGAGCGGCGTCCAGGGATTTCAGCTGCCAGTCGCGTGTCTCCAGCTCGAGTGCGTTCAGCGTGCTGACAAATGTAGGCTCCAGATGGTCACGTGCCTCGGCCGGCTTCTCCATCATCATCAGCGCCTCGCCCGCATACATGTGCCCCAGCAATCTAATATATATATATTTATATGAATATAGAGTGTTATAACAATCGCTGGACACATACCTATGCGCATCGGAGAGACGTTCGCTTTGGAGCAGCTGTTTGGCCATTTCCAGGGCGGTGACATGATCACCTAATCGGAGCGAGACAAAGCTGTGCGCAGCATAAATCGCAGCGAGCATATTGTCCAGTGACTCTAAGCTAATCGGTTTCGATGGGTTGCAAAAGTTATTGTCCTGCTGCTGACTCCACAGTTGCTGTGCGGCATCCTTCGGCTCCAGTGATTCCTCCGCGGAGGCAGCCATATAGAAACTAGCCTTGTGTTGCAGAGTTAGGGTCAGAGCGCTCCGCAAACACAATGCGGCAAATTCCAGCGTGGGCTCCGGCACTGCCGACGAATGACCGCTGCTGGACACAGAGACGAAAAAATTATAATTGTGAATTATGGCGAGCAGTTGCAGAGGCGGAGACTACTTACCCATATGGCTTGCTGTCCGCCGAGTTCAGGAGAGAGTCCTTGCCCAATAGTTTTTGCTGTGGAAATGAAAAGTAAATGATGCGGTTTGCATATTGCATGGAGAATCGCTCGTCTTACCGATTCGTGTTCCATGATGCAGGCCTCGGCCATGCGGAACCAGATACGTGGATTGCTGTGATACTGCTTGACGGGCACCAGCAGACAGTGGAACGCCTCCTTGGAGCGGCGCAGATGAAGCATGGCAATGCCCAGATTGTACATAATCTCGCAGGAGCGAGCCGAACTCATCGTCTGCAGCGAGCTCTTTCGCAAATTGGCAGCCAGCTGCTGATCAAAGCGCAGCGCATTCTGAAAGAACTTCGCCGCAATCGCATAGTGGCGGACACGCAAATGAATCACGCCCATGTTGTTGGCAATGCAAGTGCTCAGCTGCGGCGTAATGTTGCTGCAACAAAGGAGCATAAGTTGATGATCCCGAAGTGTGCTTATTATTCACTTACCCCGTCTGGGTGCACTCGTCGTTGATGCGCATCAGCTGCTTGGCGGCCATTTGAAAGTCTTTCATGATGTAGTACTGTTGAGCTTTCAGTGCCGCTAGCTGCGGCGTGCCATCCTCGGTGATGACCACCGGCTTACGATTGAGCACGTGCGTCAGCAACTGCAGCAGCTGCAATGTGCCAGCGCACTCGCCGGCTACGCGTGGCACACCTGCTTCCAGCACTGGTGTGACAGGCACAGCAGCTGCCTCCTCGGGGCTGCCAGTGGGACTGGGACTGGGCGCACTGGCCACCAAATTGAGCTTGTACTGCAAATAATCGAGAAATAACTCGGCGCGATTCAGCTGATTGGTGGCAATCAGCAGCTGCAACTGCAGCGTGGCAACCAGCGCCGACATTTGTTTCTCCAGTGCCTCCAGTCGGCCAACCAGTGGCGCCAGTCGCTCCAGTGCCGTTCCATACATATGCCGATGGTAGTAGATGACGGCATTATTGTACCGGGCCACGGTTATAGCGCTACCCGCATGCTTCAGCGACAATCCTCCACCACCGACAACCGCTGACTGTTCCGCAGTTGCCGGCCCCGCCTTTGCTTTTGCGTCAACCAGCTGCTCAAGCTCCTGCAGCAGCGTCTGGTGCTGCATGCAACCGGATATGTAGTAATTAACCACAGCACGATTGTGTCGCAAAATTAAGCCGCTATTCTCGCCCTTTGTCTCCAGTTGCTGCAGCAGCTCCAAACACCGTTCAAAGGCGCCACTGCAACAAGAAGTGTTTTAAATTGAAATTCATTTGTTTTTTTTTTTATTATTTATTTTGTTTTGTAGTACGGCGTGCGTCGCTTACTTGTTGAACTGTTCGTGGGCCTGGCGAAGTAAATTGTAGTTTTCATCGTCGCTCGCTTGCGTTTTTGTCGGAGAATCCGCCGTATCCATGCCAAAAAAACAAAAAACAAATAATATAAATATACATACGCATGACAGCCCTGTATTCACCCATATACACACTCACACACACTGAATTTTCTACACATATCAACAATAGAGTTGTCGCGCTCGCACCACTCTGTTTTGTAGCCCTGACGCGCACGCTGCGACCGTGAACGCAGCACGCAAAACATGTTGGCGCCATTTTTTAAAATTACCAATTTGAAACCTTCTTTTTATACATAAATTTTTGTTGTTTTAAAAACATTTATTTTAGATTATTTTCTTCATTGCTTTGATCAAAAATTATTATAAAATGTTTATTAGAATCATTGCCGTATCTGGATAGTCGCTCCTTATTTATCCAAAACATATGAATAATTTTAAGTAAACTATTTGTTTTCTATTTAGTAAATAATATACTTCAAATGAGGTACTTAAGATTAACTTACCCTAAAACTTTATGAAACAGACCACTTCATTTAGAAAAATTAAAGACAGATTTGAAATTTGTAATAAAATACATGTATTATTATTGGAATTATGTTTAGGTTGATTCGAAGTACAATACATATATTAATTACTAAAATGATTCAAAAATATTCAGTAATTTTGCAAAAAACAGTTGCAACTGTATAATTCTATACTATATTTTCCATGGATGTTTCTTTAATTTTTTTTAGTTTGCATAATTTTAAACTCAATAATAATTCAAATTTGATACAACGACTAAATGGGATATGAGGATTAGGATAGGAAAGGGGTGCTCGCGGGATTCGAGAAAAAAGTCCATGACTGAGCGTTTTTGACCTGGCCAAGACAAGTTTTGGCATGGGACTTTTTCAAATGAGACGACGGCCATCCAATACTGGACTTGAGGCATGTAGTATTATGTACACTATTAGGTAAATATGTATGTATGTATGTATATATATATATATATATTTATATATATATAATGTATGTATTGTAATGTATGTATACCATTGCATATATAAACAGTTAAATTTAGCAATAAAAATTCCCAATATTTCAACTGGAGCCGCTCTTTAACATTAACACGGCTCGGCTCGGGCCGAAAAAGCAGTTGCCGTTTTAATTATTTTTAACATCTATTCATATTTGTTATTATTACTCGTCGTAACTAGCTTGGCGTACACACAAACACGCAGCTGTCATTTTGCCTAATGGATTTCGTTATCTTTTTTCTATATATATATATATATATATATATATATATTGTTTTATGTTTTCTCTCCTCTCAATGATTTGTTCGTTCAAGTTTTTTTTTTTTGCATTGCTTAGACAGTTGCTGCTCTCCGGAATTTTCTCATTGCGTCAGCATCTTATGCGTTGCGTATCTTGCCGGGCACATAGTTCTTGTCGATGACACTCTCCTGGAGGAACATGTGCAGACAGCGCTCGTTCTGGGCCAGCGGGTGCCCGGCAATTTTATTGATGAACGCCTCCAGGCCCTTTCGCCGCTCCTCGATGAAATGCTCGTCAAAGAGGCCCTCGTCGCCGCGGAACGGCATCTGTCGCTTCCAGGCCTTGCCAGGCAGCGGAGGCACCACAATCTAAATAAAAATCAGTGTGACAAAAAAAAATAAAATATATATATATATATGAATGCGATCGATCGATTGTATTGTCTGATGTGAGGGACTCACCTTGCTATCACGTTCCAGCTCGTTTCTCAGCCACTCAAAGTCGCTGTAGCGACGCCGCACGCTCGACTCCTTCACCTTGAACACCGGCAAGTTGGTCTGTCATCGAAGGAACAAATGAAATCTATTAGAATTTTGTTTACGGATAAACACTCTTTGCTGGAATATGTGAGAAATGTATATAAAAAATATGCTATCTCTATTTATACTTCGCTCAAATTATGATTTACTGATATTAGGGAAAGCTGACAGATTATTAAAGAGTTTTAATGAAAATTACGGTTTTTAGATCTTTATGTTAAATAAATACAACATTTTAGCTAACATTGATAGTTATGTGGGATGATGATTTAGCACAAATTTAATGTACGCATTATTACGCCCATTTTAAAGTGCGTTAAATAATATAATATTCATCGGGACAACCGCATTGATTTAATTGTACCCATATCAGCGAATGACTCAAGTAAATTTTAATTCTGTAAAAAAAACTGACAACAACAAAGTGAATGCGAACACTGTGCAGCATGAAACGCCTTCCGTTGTGACTAATATTTATCGCTTTGCTTGGCTTTACAGGCGTATCACTCACACACAAGCACTGTTGGACTTTATCACAAGTTTGTGGCTTTCATTCATTTTTTGTAAATTTAATATATTTTATTTAATATTGTTTTTTTTCCCCTCCATTTTTGCATGCTACTTACCCTCATGCGAACTTCGTAGTCGGTGTACCGCTTCTTCCCCGCCGCCATGGTGGTCAGAGGATTGACCACGTCGATTTCGAGGAAATTCGCTGGGGCAGCGTAGGCATCGTCCAGCGTTTGTTTCTTGACGTTAAGACGGCGGGTTGCGTCGGCGGTGCCGTCGGACTCAACCATCATAATGCAGTGATGCGCTTGTGGAAGAGGACTCGTAGACGGAGGGAGACACGCCCCTTTTTTGTATTCAGCCTCGCTGCCACGAAATGCCGCAGCGTTTGCCTTGTGGCTGCAATGCAAATAAAATAAAGAATACACACACACACACGCACGCACAAGAAACGAGTTTTGTATTTGTTTGCAGTGTTGTGGAGTTGTCGTTGGCTATTTCTTTGTGGCTTGCAGTTGTTGTTCTTCTTTCTTTTTCGTTATTAAATGCGGGCCGATTTTGATTACGCTTGATTATCGAGAAATTTCAATTTCTACGGCAGCTCTTCATTTAAAACACACGTTACACGCTTTTAATGCCGCATTGGCTCGCTTTGCATGTAGTTATTAACTAGTATAATTTAATTAATTGTTCATAAAAAAAACACTTTCTTCGCTTAATCCAATAAAGCCAAAAAGTGACTAAAAATGCCGGAGCAGAGTTGATACTTATTGCATAGGGCTGCACACGCACTCTGCTGTCAGTGTTGTTCAGTGAAATGACTGTAATATGCGGTCACACGCAAAGTCATGTGACGGCACGTGACGTCACAATGAATTTTTACACAGACTGACCCGTGTCAGAGTGATTTTTCTTCGTACTTGCAAAGACGTTGCAGGCCAGAATTTTTGCGTTTGTCGCTCAGTATTACTTGAAACGGAAAATTGTATGTTGAAACGCCAACTCCTCTTGTAATTTAATACGAATCACAAATCTAACACCGTTTTGTTCTGTTTGTGTTTTGTTTTGTTATAGCTCGAAATTTGCTGTGCACTTTTCCCAAGTAGAGGAAATCATCGCGTATAGAGAGAAGAAAATTCATTCCGCAAAATGAACAAACAACAAGCACAACGGGAGCATGTCCTTGCCGTTTCCCGGGACTTTATATCGCAGCCACGCTTGAGTGAGTACCTAATTTTAATTAAAGTATGCAATAATTGCACAAAGTGCATTCCAAAAACTGTTTTTTGCCGAGCAATAATTGGCCGCCATGACACTTTTCTTGTGCGAAAGCAGAGCACAAAATAAAATCAATAAATTTGATTTTACCATTGTACTTGCGAGCCACATACATTATCAGAATATAAGCATTTTAAATATCAACCATTATAACGGGGCCTGAAACAGTGCAAATAAGCACGAGAACCTCATTATTATTGAAAATTTTCGTTGTCACATGACTCGATCGCTGAGCTCAGCTGTTCACTGTTTGCTGTTTGCCATTCAAAGCGCGCAACCAGAGAGCACCTGACTAGCAGCGATTGCGAAAAAGAGCGAAAGCAACTACTGCTTACAAAATAAAACTAAAATGTAATAAAAATAACAACGATTTTTACATTTTTGCACTTTTAATACATTTTATGCTGTCTTCTTTCGTTATCATCTTCTTACGCACACCCAAAATGCAGCTCGTGCTTCATTCCACAAAACTGGTTGGAGAGTCAGCTGACTATTTAACCCCTTTCGTACAAACTACTATATTTTTTTTTGACGTTTGCTTTCTTATCGGATTCTCATTGGCAACCACTTGTATCCAGCTTTGCGTGCATGTGAGCAGTGCTTCTGTAACCTAAAATGACAGCTAATAAGAATGAAAAAATGCCAACTAGCAATTGGAATCAATTAGTATTTAAAAATAAATTGCACTTTTATGGAGGAAAATGAAAAACAAATTAAATTACCATTTGTTTTAATATTTTTCTTTTGTTTTGGTTCTTAGCCTACAGGACAGTGTCCGGTGTGAACGGTCCTCTGGTCATTCTCGATGAGGTGAAGTTCCCGAAGTTCGCTGAGATCGTGCAGCTGCGTCTTGCCGATGGCACCGTCCGTTCCGGCCAAGTGCTGGAGGTGAGTGGCTCCAAGGCTGTTGTCCAGGTGTTTGAGGGCACATCTGGCATTGATGCCAAGAACACGCTGTGCGAGTTCACCGGCGACATTCTGCGTACGCCAGTTTCTGAGGATATGTTGGGTCGTGTGTTCAACGGCTCTGGCAAGCCAATCGACAAGGGTCCACCAATTTTGGCTGAGGACTTTTTGGATATTCAGGGTCAGCCTATTAATCCATGGTCGCGTATCTATCCCGAGGAAATGATCCAGACCGGTATCTCCGCAATTGATGTGATGAACTCGATTGCCCGTGGTCAGAAGATTCCCATCTTCTCTGCGGCTGGTCTGCCACACAATGAAATTGCTGCCCAGATCTGTCGTCAGGCTGGTCTAGTCAAGCTGCCAGGTAAATCGGTGTTGGATGATCATACCGACAACTTTGCCATCGTGTTCGCCGCTATGGGTGTCAACATGGAGACGGCGCGTTTCTTCAAGCAAGATTTCGAGGAGAACGGTTCAATGGAGAACGTGTGTCTGTTCTTGAACTTGGCCAACGATCCAACCATTGAGCGCATCATTACCCCACGCTTGGCCCTGACCGCTGCCGAATTCTTGGCCTACCAGTGCGAGAAGCACGTGCTTGTCATCCTCACCGACATGTCCTCGTACGCCGAGGCTCTGCGTGAAGTGTCTGCTGCCCGTGAGGAGGTGCCCGGCCGTCGTGGTTTCCCTGGTTACATGTACACCGATTTGGCCACCATTTATGAGCGCGCCGGTCGTGTAGAGGGACGCAATGGCTCCATTACACAGATTCCCATTCTGACTATGCCTAACGATGATATTACCCATCCAATTCCCGATTTGACTGGCTATATTACCGAGGGCCAGATCTACGTCGATCGTCAGCTATACAACAGACAGATCTACCCTCCAGTCAATGTGCTGCCATCGCTGTCGCGTTTGATGAAGTCCGCCATTGGTGAGGGCATGACGCGCAAGGATCACTCGGATGTGTCCAATCAGCTATACGCTTGCTATGCCATCGGCAAGGATGTCCAGGCCATGAAGGCTGTCGTCGGTGAGGAGGCTCTGACGCCCGATGATTTGCTGTACTTGGAGTTCTTGACCAAGTTCGAAAAGAACTTCATCTCGCAGGTAAGTGTTTAGCGAACAAATTACCAAAAAATCTTTTAAACATATTTATTGTACTATTTTTTTTTAGGGCAACTACGAGAACCGCACTGTCTTCGAATCCTTGGACATTGGCTGGCAGTTGCTGCGTATTTTCCCCAAGGAGATGCTCAAGCGTATTCCAGCCTCCATTTTGGCTGAATTCTATCCTAGGGACTCGCGCCATTAGATTCTGTTTAAAAATTTGTTTTGTTTTTGATTTATGTCCAAAATTTTGTTTCATTCATAATTTAAGCTAGCGGCGCAACGTGCGGCGCGCCTCTTTCTGCAATAATCCGCTGTGTATGCGTCTATATATATACATAAAACTACAATTACAATATATTGCCCACGAAATGGATATTAATAATATCGTGCATAATATCTACATAATTATACAAATTTTGTATACATATATAGAGAGCCGAAGCGCGCAGCCTAAACAATAACTAGTTAAATATTGTCATAATCACAAAATGTACGGAAACTATTTTAAATGCATGTGTGTTTTAGCTAACAAATTTGTCAAACAATCCCAAAAATTGTACATAAATTCAATTAATTGTCCTCGATCCCACACAAAACAAAACATGATGGAATCCTTACACATTTTGTTGCCGACCCGTCGATCATTTGTTAAAGTTTAACCCAATTTTTGTTAGGTTTTAAGTGTGTGTGCTCTGTAAATTGTTTAATAATTTCTGCTTTGAAATTTTTGTTTGATTTCATTTATTTCTCTTTCGCATACAGAATCGTTGCATTCCAAAACCAAATTAAAGAAAATATATTTTTGTTGCTTCGCTTTTGCTCTTTTTGTCAAATTTTTGTTCAACTTTAAGACGTTATATCAGTTCGCACAAGTATTAAACACGTTCTCTTTTCTGTACCCGTCCGTACCCCGGACTCCCTGCCCCCCGTCCCTAATGTTCCTTGCACCGAACTCTGTGAACAATTTGTACAGCAAACTAAACTCAATGAAATATTAAGTGCAAAACTGCTTTAAATGCAAAACAAAAAACTAAAATGTTTTTAAAAAAAAGTATCTACGAAAAATTACATATAAAATAATATTGATTATTTGTTTGTTTAATGTCCTAAAGTAAATAGAATGTTATTTAAAGTTGAAATATGCATAGAAATTCTTTTTGTTGTCTCTAAGGGGTTGATGAAACAGTTACATGTTGTTACTGCCAAATAATTTAGCAGCAGCGGAAGGAAGAGCAACCAAAACCAATAAATGTTCAACACATACAAAAAGAGTATATATAAATAATATTAAAGATAAACATTTCATTATGTATGTATAAATTATATAATTGATGAATTAATAAATTTCACAAAGTCATGTTTAATGTTCATTCTAAATTAGCTGTACTTCACTAAGTAAAGTGTTGAAAAATGCTCAGCGTTTTTGCACCATAAAGAGCCAAGGTGCTTTTAATATATTACATGTCGTAATATCGTGAGTTCTAAATAATAATTATCACTAAGCACACATTATATATGTTCTGAATACTTTCTGCACGATGTGCCTCATATTTGATCAATAGATCAACATCACAATCAACTAAAATAATGTGGTTTATCCTGTTATTATTAAAATGTGTTTAAAACAAAACAGCAAGGAATAGAATAGAATCTGTTCTCTTGTTTCTGTTCTCTGTTTCTGTTCTCTTGTTTCTGTTCTCTTGTTCTTATCGATAGATTATTGTATTATATTTTGGATCCCTGGAATGTGACCACCTAAAGTGAGATTTTTCCTTGAACGAATTGAGTGAAACTGCGGCAAACTGCGATTACCGTAGCATTTTTGCAGATTTTCAGATCATTTAGTTTGTGGTTGACTGTGTTTTGTGTGCTGGCATATTTGTCTTGTTAAAAGTCTAATCTAAAAGATAAATATAAATGAGTGTGGATAAAATCCAGATAACAAAAAAGTCAATGCCTGAGGAACAGTCCGAAAACGAAATTGACGAAGAATCCGAGCAGTCTGAACAGGATTCAGAGCAACTGTCGCACGACGAGAGCAGTGCAAGCGATGATGGTCATCCCTATCCCACACCGCCACCTGATGAGATTGTTGCCGCCACAACTGACTTGGCCTTGACGAACAGGTTAGTTAAGAAAACGTTATTGAGTTGGGCTGAAGAAGCCATTAAAGTCCTAGGCAGTCGCTCCGGCTGCTCAGCGCGGGCAATAATGAAGTATATGAAGTCTGTCGGCTATGAGATGACCGATGAGCGGAAAATTTCCAAGCTTCTGTTCAGGCAACTAAAAAGAGCTGCTGCCACCGGCCAATTTATGCAAGTGAAGTTATCCTTTAAGCTGCCTGTGGTGGTAAAGAAACGCAAGTCAGTTGAGAAAATGAAGGAAAAAATGGTTAAAAAGAAGCTGACCAAGAAGCAAGAAACTGAGCCAACCGAGCAAGAGGAGAGCACAAAGACTAAAAAGGTGAAACAGCAGCCAAAGGCGCCAAAAACAACTGAGGTTTGTATGCCTTTTAAAACAATCACACAGTTTTTTCAATCTATAAACTTTTACTGACCGCAAAAAAAAAGAAAATGGCAGACATAACCGCAGGTGCTGAAGGTGTCAAGAAAAAGCCAACAAAGCAGGCTTCGAAGCTCAAAGCAAAGGAGGTTTGTACGCGGCTTATAATAAGAACCATGATTCCAAAGTGAAACTTTTCATTTCAAATTATAGACCGGAATAAATAAGAAAAAGGGTGATCTGGCCTTAGATGCGTTGGAGATGACCAAGAAGACAAAGAAGGAAAAGGCCAAGCCGCCGCGTGTCTCCATTGGGACTTTGGCGCATCCCAGCGGCAAGCCCAAGTTACAAGTGAAAGCTATTAAAAAACTGACGGCGGGAAGAGCTGGCAGTAAAATTGCTGAGGATACCGACTCCGAAATGGATTCAAATCCGAATTTCACCTCCACACCGGTGGCGTCGGAACAAAAGGGAAAGGTTCGAATGCGCAAATAACCAAGCTGATTATGTATTTTAAATGTTTTAATTATTTGTTTAATATTATTTATGTACTCTTTAAAAATCTGTAGCTATGGAAAGCGGCATTTTTGCTTCAAGAGCTAAAAATGCATAAATCATTTCATATATTTAATTGTGGAGATTGATTTCTAAATTTTGATCATAAGCCACCGAGCCCGTCCAAAGCCGGTCCATACATACATACATACCTAGAACTTTTAATAAATGTGCATTATCAGTAAGTTTCACTCAAGCTTTTTGTTGCAAAAGCTTATTGCTGTAATTCTGGCGCTGTTAGCAGAGCTTTAAAGCTGTACATAGAGTAATATTGGTAGATGCCTAAGCCAGGCTTAACTAGGTATTTATGAGATTTATAATACAACAATGGAATGGAATTGGAATCTTATTGGATAGCGTATCTAAGAACTATTTACATACATACCTACAACTATTTATAAATGTGCATTAGCAGCAATAAGTTTTACTCAAGCTTTGTGTAGAAAAGCTTATAGCTGTAATTCTGGCGCTGTTAGCAGAGCTTTAAAGCTGTACATAGAGTAATATTGGCAGATGCCTATATATAAACAGGCTTAAATACGCATGTATGAGATTTATAATATAACCATGAAGTGGAGGTGGAATACAATTTGATAGCGTCTCAAAAATTATGCAAATAAAATTTCTGTTTTCGTCTGGTTCTCTATTATCTCAATGCATGCAAATAAACAAAACGTTTTAAATTAGTCATTTGTGGCATCCCAGACGTCTTTAAGCTACAATTCACAAAATGCTCCCCAATATTCAGTCGATTTACATATAAAATTTTGATTTACCTTACCATAACTCGAAGTTCCAGTTGCTTTTAAAAATGTCCCTTATTAAAGTATCATCAATAACAGAAATTGTAATTCCTTCTAAAAAAAAAGCAATATTTTTTATTACTTGCATCGTCTTAAATTCCCACAGCGCAATTGTTTTTCTTGCCCAACGATGTTTAGCTAAAGTTTTCCATTGACTTTGCAAATTTATGCAATTATGCAAAAGTTTTTAATGAGTTCTAAATGAAGTTAAAAATTTCGTTGACGGTTAGCTGGAGTAAACTACACCATGCGACCAAAATGAAACTTTTGCAGCAACCAACAAAAGGCGCTAACAAAAAACTTTGGCGACCTCTGCAAACGTGCCACCACCCAACAGAGTCTTGCCTCGTAGTTTCCACATCTTTGCGCATTGGTAATCAAAGCACTGACCAAATCCAGTCAAAAATTACAAATTACAAGTTGCAAATTGCTTAACTCGCTGCAGTCTAAGCGGCTTAAATACAGCATCGGCCGTTCAACTAGCAACAAGGCGCTCTGTGAAACAATTCTGGATAATTCGCACTGCGCACAGATTCTCATCTTGGCGATGATGGGCAACGTCAAGTGCTCAAGTGGCAGTATGCCACCAGTGTGTGTGAACTCATTTTGAGACGTTTGTCTGGCCCTGCCTTCATTACGTAATCCAGCTAGCATCAGCAACATGAGCAGTTGCAACAGCAGCGGCAGTAGCAGTAGCGGCATCAGGAGAGGGCAGCACAAGGGTTATGCTCAAATAAAGTTCATGGCCATGGTCAATGCGAATGCCGCACACTTGGCAGTAGGCAGTAGATTCTACACTGCGCCAAATAAGATAGTACGTTTGCAAAAACACAATCAAACAAATATATTTATTTATAATATGGCTTTGCAATTTATAAATGTCGTAAAAAGGTTATAATAATTTATGCAGGTAGAATGATGCATCCGATAATATAAATTTATATATATTTCTGATCAGCATCAGCTTACATTTTAAAATATGTATTTTTGTAATTTAGTATAATAATTTTCGTTACGCGAATATTGAAACACATCGATTTTCTACTTTAATAAAAGCTGCAATTTTAAAGGTTAAATATGCCACAAAGTTAATTAAAGGATAATTTATTAGCTTGGCTAAATTCGACACTTGCTTAAGCTGGTCACATTTTCTATCGATTTTTATTGGTTTCAGTGTATGAGGTGGGCTGCAGCCACTTAGCAGTGGTCGCTCCTCGTCTCTCATTATGCATTTGTTTCCGCTCGATTTATGCGACGGCATTTTTGTTGTGTGCACCTCTATACATAAAAAGAAAACTTTATCTAAGCACTGACACCGCTGGCATTTAGCCAGCAAGCAGAAGAAGAAGAAAAAGAACAGCAATAGCAGGAAGCAGCTGCTCCAGCTCCAGTTCCTCACCCTGCCACATCCGCTCCCATGGGTAAGACGCTGTTGCGTGCAGCCACAAAATCCGTGTGATTCAAGAACTCGCGCCAAAGGTTTGTTAATCCATGTCTATTTGTAAAATGTTTGAATGTGAATTTTAATGAGCGGCAGCAGCGAGCTGAAAGTGGGCGTGCCAGCTGTAAATACCGCAATCAGCATACAATGCCTAGGACATGTCTGTGCCTGTCCCGCCTTGATTACGATGTGTATATGTGTGTGTGTGTGAGTGTGTGTGTGTGTGTGCCTGAGTGCTTGTGTATATGCATGTAAATAATGGCATGTAATTTAGAGGCATTGCAAATGGACGATCATTGTGTTGCTCCGTTTAAGCAAGTGATTAATGCGCTTTGTGGCCGCTAAAAAAGCGGCAACTAAATCATCTAATTAACTCAAAATTAAAGACGTCCCAAGGGCGAGAGTGTACGTCTGTGTGTGTGCGTGAGTGTGTGAATATGTTATTTTCACACTCACTGAGCATACTTCTTATTTTGCAACACTTTGGGCTATGGTTCTGCCAACTGACCCGCATGTGTTAAGCGCCTATCACCTAGGCAAAAAGGATATTGTGGGCAGTGTCCATCGTCTTGGACTGCTTGCTCGTGCGTCTTATTCAATAGAATGAATGATACACGGCATGTCATTTCCAGGGTAAATGAAATGAAGTGTCCAGCAGGGCACACACATCTATATACACTATACACACACAAACACATATACACATCTATGTCCGACTTGATTAGCAAAAGGAGGATTCGCTCTTATGTGTGTCCTGGATTTTGTCCATTGGTTGGCTTTGGGACAGCTTAACCAAATAAATCACTACAGGCAAAAAGGCCAACAATTACAGCCGACAAACTATAGGCCCTGTGGCTTAACCGATATATATATATATATATGTATATATATATATATTTTATAAATTTTCCCAAAACTCTCGGCGTTCAACTAATGGATGAGTGGGCCTGCCGTCGACTGTTTTGATTGAGCCCCCCAAATGTTTATCCTGCTGTTAGTTAAGCTGTAAATACATTGCTAGTCTTCAAAATAAATAGATAATTTGAGACGTTGCCTCAAACAAGCAAACAAATGAATTTGTTCATCTCGCCGACTACTGCTAAGGATTCGTAGCAGCTGCATAGGCAATAAAGTCTCCTTTGTGTGTATGTGTGTGGGTGTATCTGTGTGACTTGGGACTTTTCTTTAATAGTCCCAAGTCGTGGTAGCCCCTCAGTCGGCTTATCGGACAACAGAAAGTCTGTTTCTAATTGTAGTTTGATTTTTATGCGTATCGAATGGACAAAAGTTCTTGGGAATGACAAAAGGCGAGCAGAACAATGCCTATCAGTAATAAACTACTGCCATTTGTTGACTCCTAGCTCCAACTGCTCCAACTGGTTACCACTGGTTACCACTGCCTGTCCCATGGAACTTAATAGCGAATTGAGAACGTGCTTCAATACCAGATAGCCCAGTTGGGCAGAAAGGACATGGACTAATTGCGACCCTTTTTGCTTATCAGTCAACCCAACGACTGCCATAAAACCCACTGTTGACCCATAAAAAAAATGGGGACAGACATAAGCCTTGCCTGCAAAGGATTTTCACTTCTTTGTAGATTCGGGCTTAAACTAGGCAAATATCAGGAATTGGCAGACCGGTCAGACTGAATGCGGCCAATGATTAAAGCCGTTAAAATCCCCATGCAAATATCAGGTATTGACTTTTATGCATAAATTGAAATTTCTTTTTAACCCTTTTCAACAATTGCTATTACAATACTCCTCTCTCATTGCGAAAACTAAGAATAGTAAATATAATTTTTATTCATTGAATTGGTCGTGTGTGGTTATGACCACGTTTAAAACATAATAACGGTTTGAATAGTGCAAATTAATGCAACTATATGACATAATTATTAGCGCATTAAGAGCATGGTTGAATGGGTTTAAACAAAGTCTATAGAAATGCATTTATATCTATAAAGTGCCTGATTAAACACATATAAGGGTATTTTGCAGTCAATCACATTTCCGAATAGTATTACAATTTTCATTTCGCATTTTTCTGTATGTTTGCAGCTTAAAAATTGTAATTTATACCACTTTTTTTTTGCTGATTTACATTTAACTTAATTGGTGTGCGTCTGTGCATTCTGGCGAATGGCTTCATTTTATTGGCATTGTTATCCAAGGTGACAAAGAAGTCGAAATATTTTTTGCTTTTCATACACTGCACCCTTTTAAAAGAGCTAGAGAAAGTTGGGTAATTCTATGTAAAACCCGGAAGAAATAATTTTCGACTTCAGCAGAGACAAGTTAAGATTTCTTCAACTTTTTAGTTTACGTGTGCAAACTGAGTGTAATTTAAGTTTTTATAATTTATTTATAGGCAAAAACTGTTTGTTAAGTTGGCGTAATTCCACAATAGGAGGAATTTTGAATAAATCTCTATCCAGTAGTTTAGCAATGTTCAAATTTGCTCACATCGCTACGGTAATTAAAAATTAAAGTTAGATAATTAGTTTTGTCATAGTTTATATTTATTCAGAATTAAGCTTATAGAAATTAGGTAAGAAAAAAATGTTTTTAAGTGAGCTTAATAGAAACTGGTTTTTGCTGGCTCGTTACGAAAATTGCAAGTCGACATAATAAAATAAAAAACATCTGCTGAGAGGAGCTAAGGAGGCACCCAGAGATGGCTATAAAGAATATTGCTTTGTATTTTATTTCTGTGAAAAGTGAGAAGAGTAGTCTGTAAAAAATCAAATTTTTTGCTGCGTTCACTTGGTAAAAAAAATGTTCATTATGTGTTGCTACAGCTGCTGCGCAAAAATATGTAAAGCTTAAGAAATTCATCTACAGTTGTTTGGTCGAAATGGAATAGAGGAGCAGAAGGAAATTATAATGCTGTTGCTCCTGTGTATGAGAACATTAAAATATTTTCTTGATTCAATTTGACATTTTCGCACAATGTTAAAACCATCATTAATAAAATTCTATTGGTTAACCTTGTCCCACTTTAAGATTTCTGAATAGTTTGTCATCAAGTTGTGCAAATTTTCCTGCATTGCATTCCAATATCAAGAATAAGAATACTTCTATGAAATAAACTCCAGATTTGATTTTCAGCTTGGTACAGAATAACTCGTAGTCTGGCACTCTCCTCTAGAGAAATATGTTGTTGTTTTTTGTCTCTGTCAACAACACAACTGCCAAGCACCACATAAATATTTATTAAAAATTTTAACTCTTTTATACTGCTGCATTCGATCTGATTTTTTACTTTGTTTTTTTTTTGTGAATGTGCCAGGCTCTGTCAAAATACAATAGGAAACGGCATGCGAAGAGTCGTTATAATTGTCATCACTTTTTTACACTTTTTTTACATCAGTCAATAGGCAGAATATGTATTAGCCATGCCTTCAAGCTCCTCACCCCTTCAAAAAGAAAAGTAGGTTAAAAATAAACATGAAAGGAATGTGTTATTACTTTTTTGGTTAAACCCCTTCCAATGCTATGGAAACAATTTCATAATTGTTGTAGACCTTGGCCTAGTCAACGGTACTTGTAATCGATAGAGCCAATTAAACCAATTATTTATAGCCCAATTTACATCAAAATTAAAAAAGGTAAAAATGAGAAGGAATTTTCACATGGGAAATTTGAGTAAAATATAAGAGCTAATTTTCTACGACATATTGCTCAATAATTTTCACATATATCAGATATTTGTCAGTGCCTGGAAGTGACAGGGGGGGGGGGGGGGCAAGGTAATGCACATAAAAAGTGAATGACGTGACTTGCAACATAAATTCGATTACCAGTGACATATGAGCGAAGCCTGGCAACTACTCAAAATATGAGTCTATGTGCAACATGTGCAACAGGAAGTGCAGGCAGCTATTTTATTATACGACACTCATGAGTAGGTTAACGTGTTCATATTCATCATAAGCGTATTACGCAAAGTGGGAAATAGCTGACTGAGTCTTCGAGTTGTTGTTGTTGTTGCCAAAAATTTGCATGCACTGCGATTCGCAATGAATGAATCATGTTTAATGTATATAATAAATCGATGTAAGCACACACACACACACACACACCACACACTCAACTCTCCAGTCAATAGTCTATATAATATATAATATATGGGTATGCATGATGCCAGGGGCATGTTGCCAGCAAATTATATGCGCTGTAAAGACGAAACGGAAGTTGCACAGAATATATATTTTTTTTTTCGTGCTGCTGGCGGTGAATATAATTTCAATAGCTTAATATAAATTGCAAATTACATTAAACGGATTACAGCCGCACTCAAGACTACAAGTCCTCAAGGCTTCACGTCGCCATAATTCCGACTCTTCCGCACTCGCACCCATCTTGTTGACACAAGAGCTGTTAATTATTTGTTACTTAAGAGCCTGGTTCAATGAACAACAACAACAACAACGACAAGAACAAGAAGAACAGCTGCAACAAGAATTACAGCAATTTAACCAGCAACAAAAGACAGATGTGTTTCCGTTAATGGTATTTCATTAGGTATGCACATAAATAAAATAATAAACGAAGATCTGGCAGAAATGAAAAATTTTCACATGTGCAACTTAAGCATATTAAAAATTCTCGAGCAATTTTAATGCTACCAATTGTCATATTTATATGCTTCAGCTTTATTTTTTTATGATTTTACGCTTTTTTGCCTTTACAAGAGATTTATCGGCCCGATAAATTCCGGTGTTAGTCAAACAACTCGTGGGAAATCTTTATAATGCGCTGCATACCCATTAAAAATGTTAAATGTAGGGTATAATACATCCTTGAGCATATTAAATGTATATTTTTGATAAAATCGACCTTTTTATCCCCATATTATAAGAATCCTTTACCAAAATTTGGATAACAATATTAAAGTGATTTAAGGGTAAGGGTAAGGGGTATTACTCAGTCAACTTATTTCGGTACTCGTTATTCTATTACATTTATTATTTGAAATATGTCGTAACTCAAGTGGACATTTTGGGTCCGGTTGCTTTTTGATGACGTCGACGTCTGCGACGAATTGGCATCCCTTTTATTTCTTGCCTGATGGGATCATTGATGTATTCCTATTACAAAATATTGAATGTTTGTCATTCACTGTGAGCGACAAGTTTAAATTAACATGTGAATAGCGTTTGTCAGACTTCATTTTGTATAGTTAAACTACTTTTAAAAAATACTCCTGTTTTAAACATATTTTTTTTAAATTTCAAAATTATGTACTAATTATGTTTTTCTGAAACTGTAAATATTTTATGTGTTTGAGTTGAGATGTATTTTAAATATTGTATTTATTTTGAATGTAAATGAGTGACTGTTTTATTATTTGGTTGAAATGCGGTCCTTTGGCCAGAACTTTCACATTTCAGTCAATTCATTTTGGTTATTTGTAAGTGATTGAAGCGAAGTGTTACTTGCCCGTTTGGGCGACAGTATTTGTATTTTTATTTATTATGTATTTGCATTGTCCTTCCGTTTTATGGGCAACTCGCAGGTTTTCGGTTATTTTTTTTTATATATTTTGCTTTGGTTTTTTTGTTGACTTTGGTTCACGTGCCCACTTAAACCCATTTGGAGTCGCGTTCGCAATTGCATCCGCTTTGGTCCCTCGACAACCTTTGGCAGAGCGTTGTGCAAAAATCGCATTATTTATTTATGTGCTTGAAAAAGGATCCAGGGTGTATAAGGAAAAAGGCTTATTGGTTTGCTACCCACTTTACTTTGCTTTCTGTTTTTTTCCCTTTATTTTCTGTTAATTACTTAGTAACTTAACTCTTTGTTTCTGTTGTTTTGTTTGACAGCCAAAAATTAAGATAAATAACTCTCAAAGAGCCTTATTTATTTCACCAAAATTTTTATTAGTAAAAATATTTCAAACTTTTGCAAAACTGGAACTTTTATCATAATGCTTTTGCAATGGAGCCGATGTCTTGAGGATGGCCCAATGGCACGTTCCACCAACTAATACAATTAGCCCAATTGTCTTTTGAGCAGGAAGAAATGGGGCGTGTCTGCTCCAAACATTAAGTTGTAAACGCAACCTACTTTTTTGGACAAAACTTCCTTAGCCAAATGCCAAGAGAAGCGCAAAAAGTTTGTCTGTTCAGAACAACATTTAGAATTATTATCCAAAAAGCAGAAAAAAACATTAAAAGACAATTAATATTGATTGCAGTTCGCGTAAAAATATTAAATTAAACCAAATGAAACTCAATCTGTTGGGTCATTTTAAGCTCGGGTAAATTTTTTTAATTTAAATTCGTGTGGCTAACACAAATGCGCAATTAATTGAAATGTGTATCTCTGAATCGACAGCCATCCCCGACTTATCGGCTAATCGCATTAGCAGCGAATTTTCCGAGAGCTGCAATTAAGCTTTCTACGAATTATAATGAAATTTCAATGGGAAATTGGTTAAGTATATTTTTCCCTAGGGGTTGGTGGGATTATTTATGGAATGCGTTGCATTTCCCTTTAGAAATTAAATATATGTTGAAGCGTATATATTTTCTTAATTTAAATAATTTCTTAACTTCCAAATACAAATTCCAAACAACATTAATTTAAATACGATTAAAAGTGTCCCGAAATAAAACATAATTGGCTACTCCATTTCTCATCGTTTCGGGCTGTGGCTCAAATTTCCCGTCAAAGCACATAAATATCAATTAATGCTAAAGTTTTGCACCCAATTACCAAAGAATGTAATTTAATGATTTATCTTGTGCTTCATAGGCAGCTAACAGGACAAAATATATATAAATATATATATACAACACCAAGCAAAAGTAGTTTTTCGTGTCTAATGATAAATTTGGGCGTGTTTCGACTTTTTCATATCTTAAAGATGAAATTAGATATTCATGTATATGTTTATATATATATATATATATAAATGTGATATGCACTTCGAAATTTTGTGTGAAATTTATATTAAATTCAAGTTTTGCCCAAAGAGCAGCAACAGAAAAAAAATGAATTGCCCCGAGGTACAAATATTTTTTGAATTCTTTATGAAAATCACATAAATATTCAAGTGTAACATATGCAGATGCATACACACACACACACACACATACACACACACACACTATCTCTCTCTCTCTATGCTGGCCTTTGTAACCCACACAGCCAAACAGACAAAACGTGTATATGAGAAAATCTGCTGGGTTTGCTGGTCGCACCACGCCCGTGGACCATTTATCAAATGTTGCTTTTGACATTGCGCACATCCTGCGGAAAATTAAGACACTGCCTGGCACGCTTCCTAAGCAATTTAAGTGTCTATTTTTTATGGTGCACACAAGATGCATGTGTGTGTGTGTGTGTGTGTTTGCGTGTGTGTGCTGTGTGTGTGCACACACTGTACCAACTGCAACTGCTTCTATTTTATGGACTTCAGCGAAAATATGCGAGCAATTCATGAAAACTATGTATGTACTGGTCAGTGCCACAAATCTGGCTAGTTGCAACTATACGGCCAGTGCGCACCACTGGACTATGTTAAATGTCACGGTTGCTTGCACGCCGGGAAATCGGTTCAGGTGCGGCGACCAGAAATGTCCACCAATTAATGCGACTTATGCGGCACAAAGCCTCAAGTTTCCACTGTTTCAGAGTGCACAGAGCGAATTTTTCGAGTGTTTCGTACACAAATCTACTCCAACATTTTTTTTTTTCTTTATATATAAGTTGCAAGTATTTTGTTTAATGTTTGTAAGCAACCACACTAAGTAGGAAAGCAAAAACTCTTCACTCAAGCATTAAATGAACTTAAGTGAACTAAATACATTTTCAGTTTGCTTAAGTTTTGGTAATTAATGTAAATATTATAATTTTTATATTTTCTCAAGGTTTTCTATTTTTGTTAGGCTTTATGCAGTGTGATTTGAATTCGCGATTCGACTATAAGTATGATATGATGACATGATTTTTTCTATTCATTCAAAACATGCAACAATAATGCAGTTACCTGTTTTAAGATGTACCCCTTTGCCCTTTGACCTTTGACGGTTGACCTGCAATGTAAAGACCTAATTGGATGTAATTGCATTGGGCATTTTTCTCTCTGTATGGCATTGCCACTCTCCATTAATGAGCTGCAACTCTTGAATTGTGTTCGGCTCGTTTTGTTCATTTGGATGCTTGTTCGATGCGTTCAGCTGTATTTCAATTACAACATATTTGAGGCAACTACGCAATGGGTCCATTCATCAATGGTCAGCAGTCGGAACAGAAGAACAGAAGTTCTCAGTTGGGGCCATTTACGGGCCATTGATAATGGGGCAGCAGGTTCTCGTTGTTAATCAGCACCGGCATCTGTGCACAGTCCGGCTCAATGGGACAACGGTGCGTATGGAATTGCTGAGAGGCTATTTTGATGCTGGTGCTATCAGCATGTCAATGGCTCTGCAATGAGCTGACCCCCAACTCATGTACATGAGTTATGGTCAACAGCAGAGCTCCTGCGTGGCACACTCTCGTTTCACAGGATGCTTTCAAGGGGGAGCAGCTCTCTCAGTCTCTTGGTTTTCAAGTACATTTTTGTTCACGGCTTTGGTGGCCATCGTTTACCCGATGCGTTGTGGAGTACCTCCTTTCCCTTTTGGACGAGGCACCTTTTGTTGCGTGAGTGCATCCCTTTTGGTGCTCAAACATAATTTAAATTCCATTGTCAGCTACCTGGGCATGGCCATGTTCGACATTTTGCGCTTAAGTAACTTTGAGCTACTAAGACTCTTTTTAAAGCTGCCACAAGCCGCACAATGCAAACTAACCGTCAGCTTTATACAATATTTCAATCAGTATAAAATGTCGCTAGTAGATTGACGATGGACTATTCAAATTCTCTCTTCGCTGAAGAGTTTTGTATGTAACTCTTGACAAATCAATTATTGCCAGAGTGGTAAATTTTCTATGATAGGAGCAGATATAAAAAAGGGTTTAAATAAAAGTGTTCTTCACAAGGCCTTCAAGTAAAATTCTGCACTTATCAGGATTTAAAGTGAGAGAATCCAGGTTTTGCCATTTTTTTTATATTTTTTGAAAGGCTGTCATGAAAATTAGTCTAAGTGTAAAAGGCAACTGAAAATTAGTTAAAAAATGAAAGGGCAATTGCCGAGTGCAGAGTCTATTGCAACACTTTGCTGCCACAGATTCTTGTAAGGTAACATTTGGCAAGTACCAGAAACAGAAAAGGGAACTGGATCCGAGTTGAGCTCCGTCAGGATTGTAGTGTTGTTGAGATGTGCTTAGAGCTCGAAGGCCAGCGCCATTGGCAAGCTTTGGTTGTGTTGGCGAAGAAATTTAATTTACACCTTTGCACGTACACAAGAAGTGAAATATACACACACGGACGACACCGACACACACACACACATACACGCACACACATTCTGATGATGGGCCTGGGTAATCATCAGTTGCGTGTTGCCCCCGCAGCCCCTCTCCCTTGTACCATTCTACCTGCTCATACGTTCTGCGGTCGCAATGTACAAAAATAAGTTTTTCTTTGCAATTTAGCTTGTTGCTGTTACCATTTTTGCTGGTTATCGGTGCTGTTGCTGTAATTGGCCCTGTTGTACATGGGTCGGACGTGGCCCGGCTGTCGGTTAGTGTGGTTATATTTGACTTTTACTCAGCTCGCTTTTGTGTTGCCGCTAATGCATGTCGATGCCAATAAAAGCGCCAGCCTGCGCCACCTGTCGCCCATACTTCATACCGAACCCACTTCCCATGTCATCCCTGCTCCTGCAGCCTGTTTATCTTGCCGTTCACACCTGCAAAACTTCTCTGAGCATAAGTTTTTGTCTGTTTTATATGGCAAGTCACTTCCCTTAAGGCCCGCCCCCCTGACCCACCCATGCCCTCGGTCCTTTGCTCGTCAGCAGGCGATGCCTTTACAAATTCGTGTAAATTGAATTTATTGAGGCATGCGTGTGCGCAGTTGATGACTTTGGTTGCCAAATTGGCTTCGAGGTATTTTCGTTTACGCGGCAATAAGCAATATTTGGCTGGCAAACTGATACGGAATGAAACCATCCATTCCATCCATCCACTTCCCGCCATCTGGGTCAGCCATTAAGCACCAGTTGCAGCTGCTTTCCGTGTGCTGCATTAGCCTAATTTGCTGGCCAGCTGATGCTCGCTGCCTGATGAAAAATGCTCTGCGCCCATAGAAGACAACTTGTTACGCTCGCGCCCAAAGTTATGCTACATATTTCTTATGAAACGGGCAAAATTCTGGACAACAGATTGCATTGGAACTGGGCTGGATGGCAATAGGAAGGAAGTCATTTTTTATAGTGCCAGCTTAGAGCTATTCGCCGTTTTCTCTTTATTTTCGTTTTTTCTTTTTCTGCTCAAGAGCGACTTTTGCAAAAGTTTATTTTTTCAAAAGTAGCTGCTACGGAAAATTTGCTGGCCTTGTGACTTTGTGCAGAGTTTTGTGCATTAGCAACTTGTTAAAGTGCAGAATTGTGATTAACATAATCCCTTAAAGCGGGCGTGCGACAGCTGCAGATGCAACTAGGAGCTGCAAAAGGTTATTTAACCATTTGAACAAGATCCAAATGAATTGTAAGCACTTGTCTCTCCCCCATCTTTTACATAGTTTCTGTATTTTGTAAAAGTTTTCGTCCTTCACGGGGCACTAAATTAAATTTTCTGAGCACACAAGCACACACAAATAAACAAAAAATAAACTAAGCCAAAAGCAAAGCAGCAAATAACGACTCATGTAAACCAACAAGGGAGTAATGAAGTTTTGCGCTCAATCAAGTTTAATAGGGAATTATGCCTGCGGCAACACAGCAACAACTGCCAAAAGACAGCCCTGAAACGTCAAAAAGTATGCTAACAAGGTGTCACCAAATGTTGCCAGAACTGTGTGAGCCATCGAATTGAATGGATGTCCTTTGAGTTGTGGCCCCCGCTGCGGGAAGGTAAGTATTTCCGCTTAAAATTTTGTGGCCGGAAATGAACGAAGTGCTTAACATCAGATGATAATAATACAGCTTGTCAAATATAATTGGTTATTAGTTGGAATGAAATATGATATATACATGAAATATCTAAGCATATTAAAAGTACCGATTTGTGTGGGTTGAAAATGCGGAGAATATTACATATATATACCAACCGATTTTACATGTTGATTGACTGCGGACGTAATCTCACATTAACATAGAAACTCCAAAGATCTATCTATGTGCCGCCTGACAGGACCTACTTCCCATAACTTACATATGTTCGTGCGGAGCAATGTTAACGCTTAACATGCACTCAATTTTAACTTAACACAGAGCAAGCAAGGCAACAGACAGCATGAATATAATACGACTCTCAGTGAGTCGAATTCAAGGACTCCTTGCACCACATTTCTAGCAACATAGTTAACATTGGCTGCCGCTGAGCGACAGTTGAGCTTCGGCTGCTGTGAGAGCTAGGCGACGCAACGGTTTCAATGTGGGTGCGGTTGAGTGAACTTTATTTCGAGCGCAGTACCGTTCGCTCTGGCTGTGAGATACTTTTGGCTGCTTAAAGTCCTAGTTACTGTTACTTTTCCTTTTTGTTTTTTTTTTTGTTTTCTTTACTCTCAGCTAATGTGTGTTGGCCGACATTGTTGTTGGTATTGTCGCTTTCTTTGGCAAAGGCCTATTTGGTTTTTAGCCAAGTCATTTGTTTGCCCCTGAACCCATGAGCACACACCATGACACACACACACACAAACACACACAACCTACGGAGGAGACTCACGCTCTTTTATCAATTCACTGTGAATGGCGGCGCGCATGAAACACATTTTTCATCAACATGAATATCCCGTTAGACATTTGCTTTGTTTTTTTCATTCCTTGTTGTTTGTTTTTTGTTTTTTTTTTTCTACTTGCCCCGACATTTTGAAACTTTTTGGCAGTCTTTATTATACTTATTATCGCTTCATACTTTGGCCGACGTTTAAATTGAGCAATGTTGAGTTTTCTTCTTTTCTTTTGGCATATCTTTTTCTTTTTTTTTTTATGATATGAATATATTTTTTTTGTTGTTGTGTGTGGCAGCTGCCAAAGTTTTACCAAACACTTGGCTAAAATGATGACAATTGATTGGATTACTTTTCACCTTCCTAACTTATTCGAATATCACCAAAATAAATTAAAGTTTTTGACACTTTCTCTTTTTTGTACTGCCGTTCTACTGGCTAAATATTGTGAACCTTTTTCACTATGTTATCAGAAATATATTAACATTGATTTATGTAGATTATTTCATTTATTTATTAAAACAATATTTGTATATTAAAGCAGTATGAATAATAATTCACTGCTACGATAACTAATTGGTGCAATTTTCTTTATTTTTCTCGTCTTCGGGATTGTTGCACGTCTCCAATTGATCCAGCAGCACACCGGACTTCAGATTTTTCATATTGTCCAGCAAAGTCCAGTCGTATACGAAATCATATTTATGGGTTAGCGTAACGAACAGTTTTCTGAACAATACTTGTAGGAAGCGGTAATCGGGATTTTCTTTGAAACGCAAACGGGAACAATAGTTCAAGTACTCGGAGAACTCGACCGGTAAACCCTGGCATAACTTCGGAATAGGTGTAGACAATTTCAGTTCGAAGGTTTTCTCGAGTTTCTGCTGCCCATTTTCGCCCTTCAAGCTCTGCCAGGGCAGCTTACCTCGATTGAGGTAGACCATCACATACCCCAGAGACATCATGTCATCCCGCCTGGATAGCTTTGCGCCAAAGTGTGCATTGATCGAAGCAAAATTGCACGAACCCACAAAATTATTGCCCTCGTAGTAAAAGTTGTGAGTGCCGTGTCTTATGTACTTTTGGGCCAGGCCAAAGTCGATTAGAAATAGCATTTTGCAATTACTGCCAATGCCCATAAGGAAGTTATCCGTCTTGATATCCCGATGAATTATGCCCTTACTGTGTATACAGTGCAATCGGTCGATCATCTGATGGGCTAGCATTAGCACCGTTTTGTAGGTGAACCGACGTGAGCAGTAATTGAACATATCCTCCAGAGAGGGCCCCAGCAGATCCATCACCAGTATATTAAAATCTTTCTCCTTGCTGTGATGATAAATGCTTGGGATACCGACGCCTCCTTCGATAATTTTATACATTTCTGCCTCGTTGAGCAGATTGGAAATGCCACTCGCCTTCTCAATTTTAACAGCAACTTTCTCTCCGCTCTTGATCCGCATGCCCAGATAGACGACACCGTGCGAGCCGTATCCAATACGACGCATCACTTTATATTTGCCATCTATAATTATCTTGTTGAGAGCTGCCATAGTTTAAACGGGCTTTCGGGTTTTGATTGTTGTATTTTGAGCCTAAGCGTGAGACACAAGAAAAAAAATTGAAAAATATATGTTTGCAAAGCTATACCCTCTTGTTGCACTTCTCGTACAACCAAATTAAGTATTCGCATTTTATTACTAACTTTACTTATTATTTGACTCCAGCAAAAATGATTTTCCCACGTTGACAGCCAGAGCCAAGCGAAGACTATCGATTGATTCGACAGTGATAAGTACTTAACACTTACTTAAGTACCTAAGTACTTTTACCGATAACATTCATTTGGTTGCAGGTAAGTTTTTGAAATTATTGTCAAGCTTTGCTTCAGGAATATACTGTGTTTTTTGCATTTCTATACTTAAAACCGGTGTTAAGGGGAAATCGTTTAATTATATAGCAAATATATTAATAAGTTTATTTATCAGTATATGGATACTGTGATGGGCTTTAGAAATTTAAATTGAAATGTCAAAACAGGACTAAACTATTTATACCTATTTACATCAGGAAATTTATTGTTATTATTATTATTTGTATGAATTGTTTTATAGTTATAATAGTTACCCGATCACATTAATTAAGACTTCATCTCCATTCGTATAATAATACGCAACATCCTTATCTAATAATTGTACATCTTCTAATATTCTGTTGGCCACCTCTAAATACTATACATATATATATATATTATAATAGTAATTATTTACATTAATTAAAGCTTACAAGAGTAAATTTATTTTGTATTTTATTGGTCGCTTAAGTGTGCATCGCCAATTGGCCAAATGAGCATCACTGATTCCAGCATTGCTCAACACTCCTTAAGGGTTAGAGGCGATCAGCTGTGCCTGCGTACCAATTGGCCGTAATTAATCGTGAGGGAGCAAACTCGTAGGAATGCTACATGTTCCCTGGATAAAATCGGCCTGGTTCTGCAGCTTTCACATCTGCCAAGGCTTTCTTTGTTTGTTTAGATTATTTCGATGTGTTTTTGGGTTGATAACAGTAAATTTAGGTAAACTTCTCATGCAAATACCTAATGAAAGCTTGTGTATTTAATTAGTTACACGGGTCAGCATCATTTTTGGTAGATAATTAATTAAGGCTGTCCGATTTGCTGCAGTGTCCAAGAACAGAAGCTGACCCAATTGTTTTGGGATCTGGTTGTCATTGGTATTAAAAATATTGTTGTTTATTGTTTTGTTGACAAATTGTCGCCCAATTGCTCTTTTCACATTCAATGTTCCGAGTAACTGAGTACATTTTTTGTTCAATTATGTCCATGTTACGTGTTATCAACTTTGGATGCTACAACACATGACTTGTTAGGGGATTCATGGGCAAATGTAACGTGGACACATACACTCGATCTGCCGGAATCTCGCACATAAATCCTTGGACCTTGGACCAAGTTGTGTGCATTCGCTTGACAGCCTGCACTGTTAAACATACATGTAGTCAATATTGTATTATTTTAATTTCGGAAACTAAGTTTGCTGCCGGCTGCGATGCAGAGCTATGCGCTGCAACATGGGGTCGCGCCTGTAAGCTGAAGGCAAGGAGAACCCATTTCTCTTTGAGAGATTGTAGTTTGTCTTCAATCAAAAGTTTCAATTTTGTTGTAGCGCTCCTAAGATGTTGGTAGCTAACTCCTAACCAGACTTCGTGCTTGCCCCCCTCCTTGGCCGTCGCTCGTTCATTGGCTTCTTGGCTGGCCTCCCGGGTCTCTGTATCAGATTGGCAAACTATGGGTATCCTTGCCTTAATGACGTTGCCATTGCCCAGAGGTCACCTACCGCTTACTCGTCTCCGCAGTCCGACATTGACAGGGTCTAACTTTAATTTGAAAACTATGCAATGGTTCAAAGTTCACATTTTTGTCTCTTTATTTGTCTTCTTTTGTTTTTGCTTTGATTCTCCATCTTTCGTAAATATTGCAAAAAATTTAATTTGCTTTGACTGTGGACATGCCTTAAGTTGCACAAGTTATTTTTGTTTATATTGCACTTATGGAAATGCAACTAAAATAACGTAAAATAATTTAATGATTTTTGGCTGCTGTGTGAAAGTTGAAATTTAATTTGAATTAAATCAAGCATTTATAATTCAACGAAATTATAGAAATATTAAGTCAGAATGCTTAGTTTTAAATAAACGGACATTCTCTGTAATCATTTAAAAATTAAGTTTAAAAAAGAAATGGCTATATATATATTTATGCGTGGGCAATAAAATTTAATGTCTTGGTTCATAATAAATATGTTTATACCTCTGGCTTTTCCACATTTATATTTCAAGGTATATTCAATAAGAAAAATAATGTGCGATAAACATAATGATATGCCGTAACCGGACACATGTTGTCTGGCTGATGACATCCACCGTATGACACGGAAATCGCAAACATATAAATCACTTGCTTAATCATGGAGCAGCTTCAAGCAGCCGCTTATTATTTCCAATGAAAATAAATTAATATTTGCAGAGACGTGTGGATTGATATTGAAAATTGCCACTAAAGATTCCGTAGCATTTCGAGTGAAATTTCTTCATTAAAATACATTATCAAATAACAAATAAGAGCGACTCGGAGCTTATCGGCAGATGACACTTTTATTATATCAACAGTTCTGTAAATTTTCCCAAGTTATTGGCTACGAAAACTGTATCTGTCGAACGACACATCGATATGAGAAACTTAACTGAACTTCAATTTAATTGTGTATGCAAAAGTTACCATTATTCAAATTTACAATACTTGCTTAACTGCGATAAATCTCTGAAATAAACTTATCTTAGTTGACAGATTCATAAATTTGACCATCTTGCCCTTTTTATCCCCTGCCCGTAAATATGAATTATGTGTTGGCTGTTTAATAAACGTATTATCAGTATTTTTTTTTAATTTTAATTTAATTCATGTCAATAATCAATTTTAAACGGGTGCATGATAAATACTATATATGTCAAGAGGAACGCACTATAAATTCCTATAATACTATATATGTCATGAGGAACGCACTATAAATTCCTTTGTATTCTTCAATGCATACACAGCGCATCTAATTAACTGAGGAAACTATGGAAATTGCGAATGTTAACTGAGTGTAAACTTGGATGCCGTTTGAAACTTGTTTTAAACACGAAAATGGGAATTTCTGAGTGGGCTGATGGGCGGCAGTTGAAGCCACAAAATGCTTTCCAATTGCCATCCATACCTAATGAGCCGGCATGAGCCTTTGCGCACAAATAGTGGCATTAAAATTTGTTTGCAGATGTGTGTGGCAACAGCAACCATGGCAACTGTGAATTTGGTGTGCACCAAATTCTATGTGGATGCCACCTTGAAGTTGCTGTTGCTGGAAACGCGTTGAATTGACTTTCTGCCACTGCCTCTGCCTCTGCCTGCCATGTGCGATGTGCTTAACAACTGACCAGCGCCCTGTGACCCACATCCACATCCACATTCACACTCTCAAGTTGAAGTTAAGCACAGCTGGTGAGCTGCTTTGAATTTGGTTTTGGCCGCTTAGCGACAATTGCTGTAACATTTAAGCTTAATTGCAGCTAAGCGCTTTTTCAGCTCACCTTGCCACCGCTGAGCTTCTTGCACTCACTGGCAATAGTATATGCACCATCCGACATCCGCCATCCGCCATCCGCCATTTGCCATTTGCCGGTGCTCGACAGCTCATTAAATTTAATGTGCAATAAAAATAGTTGCCAGAGCGAAAATGGATGTCTGCCCATTTGTCTACCCGTCTGTCTGTCCGCCCAAGCCGCCCATTCGCCTGTCAGCCAGTCAGTTTGGGTCGACTGGCAGTTCACAGCAGCCCGACTATTTCGGCTTGTGCTACCAACGTTAAGAGCCCTTCTCCTGTCATGTTGGCCGCTAAGCATGCCGCAACTTGCAACTTACGACTTGCGTCTGCTGCTCATGCATATTTATTGCTAGCGGGAGGGTCCCGCGGGGTAGGCAAATTTTCTATACAAACTTAATGTCGCCGTTCTGTGTCAGTTGCTACTTGAGTATATTTCAAATGTAGTTTATTACCAACTATAATTATTACAATTATTTCATAATGTTATTGGCTTCCCTTTTGTTCTTACTTATCACATTCAACAAATTAAAATATAAATTTGATGGGAAAAAAAAAAAACGAATAGCTGCAGATTTAAAGTTTTTAAGTGTGTAGAGTATCTGCTAGTCTGGCATACTCCGATGGAGTTTTTACCTTCTTTTGTTTTGCAGTTGAACATCTTGCATTTTTCGCTGCTTGCAGCTGCTGCAACTGCTTATTGAAAATAACTTTCTTTAGTACAACATTTTGGACGGTTGCTGCCTCAAGGCAAGCGTTTGCAAAAAGAAAAACCAGAAACAAATGTGGCAATCCATGTGTGAGTAGCCAGTTGGGGATACACTTTTAATAGAGCAAAGGCGAAATAGAGAGACAGAGGGAGAGCTACAGATTCAGAACCAAGAGCAGCAATTTTGTGCACAAATGCGCATTTTATTCCCTGGCGCTAAAATGGAAATGTGCCTGCCACACCTACCTACTTGCCACATCTGTATTCTGGAAGTTGCTACTGCTATGTGTTGGGCTTTCGAGTTGTATTTGGTGTCTGTTAAGTGCGAGTATTTGTTTATTTACACGTTGCTGCCGCAAAGCTCCTGTTGACATAAACTAATATATATATATATATATATATATATATAAGAGTGTGCCAAGGAATCGTACGACTATATAAACCATTGTTGTGCAGATGTGTCCTGCGTATATCCCTATATGTAAGTGTGTGTGTGAGTGTGTGTGTGTGTTCTGTTTGTGTTTGTGTTCCGGTCGCAATGTGTGCCGTTTACACACTGAGTGGCAGCTACTTTGCTGATAGCTGAATAAAATCAACTGATTGCATGGTGGGGATTGACATTGTGTGATTGCGGCATTGTGGCAAGCTGCTGTGCTACTGTGATGCTGTGCAGCACGGCGACCGCATCCTGACACACACACACACACACCAAATTCAACAAATCAGAATGCAATCACCGACATTTGAGCGCAGCGAGCAGAAGTGATAATTTGCCAGACATGCGAACAGTTCGGAAATGAAACTTAGAATCCACGGAAATTGAATGAATTCAAGTTTCCCAGTATTAGCGCAATTAAGAAATAAATTATATTCGCTTAGCAGATATTTGATAGAAGATATAAGGAATTGAATAGTCAAATTAGGCATTTTTTTTTTAAATTTTATTAATTTTTTATTATTTATGCATTCTATTCAAGTTTTTTCATCGAGGTGTTTCTTTTTCATTTAACGGCGAAAATATGCAAGAGTTTTGTGAACCGTAAGTTTCGAAGTAACTCTTGAAAGTTCCAGTTACAAAAGTGGAAAAGTGAACTTAAATTCTTGACCTTAATGCGGCATAAAATATGAGGAATACACAACGTTGAACCGGATATTTTAGTGGCGTTCCTTATCTACCTTTTAACAGCGTGGCGTTCTTTTTAAAAATCCATTTCATTTTATTTTGCACATTGTGTCTGCTATTTTACCAAATGGTTTGTTGGTTCGTTTGTATGTTGGCTGTTTAGCTGGGAATATTTCTGCATTATTTGACAGGGATTCGAGCAGAAACTTGCTCTGAAAATAATAATAATAGCGCATAAATAAACATGGCATTTGCGCCGACTGAATATAAATGGTTTATTTCAAGGCCAGTTCAAATCCACATACGTCCAATCATAGCTGAAAGCTTGCACTAATATACAATATAAATTTGCAACGTTATTGAATTTCATTTTTAATATAGTTAATAGAATCAAAGTGGAAGAGCCAACTCACTTGCCAAACATAAAAATGTAATAGGTTCTAAAGACAGCTTTCAGAGTGTGTAAAATTATTTGAAATTGAAAAGTAAAAAGTTTCTTCTCAATATATGGGAATATATATAAAAAGAATAATATTTAGATAGCTTTGACTTAAGTTTTAAATACAAACAAATTAAGATACAAAATTCAATTTCTATATTGATACAATTCAGTTTCCAATCAAAACGAGCATAGTAAAGCAGCAAAATCACAATATTCTGTCCGATGGGTGGGAAAAAAATGGGGAAAAAATAATGGGTTGAACAAACCAAGAAGCACAGCACATGTGGTGCTCCGGGCTGATGCATCGCTTGCCACACGAGTTGCTGCTGTGGCTGCTGCTGCTGCTGTTGCTGCTGCTGCTGGTATTGATGGCTCCGGGCGGAAGCGGAAGTGAGTCTCTATCCCAGCATCAAGTTCCCAATTGATTTAACACCGCCAGCTGCACGACTGTCTCGACTTTAACTACAGCCCTTGCATGTTGCAAGCTTCCAAATAGCTAGACAAAGTTATGGATGGGCGTTGGCACGGCTGCCAGTGCAACATGTGTGCATAGTAGAAATATGAACAGAAAAAACCTCTAACAACAACCATGTGCAACGTTGTTGCAAATGCATTACACTTGAGTGGAAGAGTAGAGCTATTAAGATAGTTAAATGTTGAATTTTGAAGTTATCCATTGTTATCGATTTCGTTAGTAGAACTAGCGAATTTCAGCGAAAGTTGATTATTTTAAAAAAATATGCATGAATGGTTGATTTGAAATTTTACGAATGCCATCAGAATAAATTTCTCTAGTGAGATGCCCCTCTGGGAAGGTAGCAGCTGTAGTGCATTTTATTTGTACAAATCGCAGAATTTTATAAGCGTGCAACTATTTAATTTTAGAGATAGATTTTTCTAGAAAAATATAGTAAAATACAATCATAACTAAGTCTTCTTTTATGATCAGAATGAATTGAAATAACTTTAATTTTCTAGCTGCATTTGAATTGTGATTACAGTTACTTGAAGCTTAGCCAAAATTTATTGGAATGAAGAAGGCGGATTTCATTGAAATGTATTAATATTTAACTTTGCTATTGCGCATTTAAAGTGTGATTTGGAAAATGCTATTACAGCAAACCTGACAAAAATGTAAATCTTAAGTTATTCAGCGTAAATGTAATCAAGATGAATGCTGCAATTTGTGCGGCAACTAAACGCAAGCCAACTCGGCTGTCAAATCTAATTTAGCTATTTATCATTTTGTTAAATTTGTGGCTGCGATGTGGTTTGCCTACCAAAAACTCAAAAACTCAAAGTCTGAAGCAACTGAATTCTTAATGAGTCAATTTGAATTTGACAGGGCAAGGACGCCTTGCTCTGTCTGCAACTGTGTTGCGGCGCCACGCCCACAATGATTTTCACTTTGGCATTGGTGTCGTTATGGCCATTGACAAATTAGCGCCACATCCGCCAAATCCGTCAGGCAGATATCAACGTTCTGAAGCGTTGCGACTACCAACATCTAATTTCGTTAATGAAACTCGGAAGTGGCTTATAATTTTCATTACGTGTTTTCAGCAACAAAAGCAACATCGATGCTGAGACGAAGCAATATCAATATCAGCAATACCAGCAACAGCAACAGCAACAGCAGCAGCACAACCATCAACAACGTGGCAAACTCATAGAAGGTAATTGCCGTTAGCTATTATTAGAGCCATGGCCAAAATTGGAATTGACGACCATTGCAAATGTTCATTGGTTGTGAGTTGCAAATTGCTATTGAAATTTCTTAGCATTGTGCCGTCGGACAAACTCATTAGCGTTCCCAGAGAAAGCAATCCACTTACTAATCAAATATAACGCACAGCACAGCCTGTTAGTTTTGGCCAAAATCTGTTAGCCTTCTGTGCGAATTTGTTAATAAATTATATGAGCTCTTTGCCATAAAATCGAAACGCATAAAAAACCAAGAATGTGAGTACTGTGTGCTGGCTGGGCAGCCCTTTGTTAATTACAAAACAAAATTAATAGCGTGTAACTCGAGCGATTAGGACCTTATCTGCCGAACCTATCGCATAATGGCTAACAGCTGGCCAGCACCGGGGCCATAGATTCTGTTAGCTGTGGAGAGTCATCATGAGCCTGACAATAAATGAAATGTTAAACAATGCCTCGGACTACACATAATGAATAGAAATGTGCCATAAACCACACTCAGCACGACCGGATGCCAAATGAAATGTTTGGGCGTTCGCTACTCCGACACAAACAAAAACAAAAACAAAAAAAAAAGCAAAAAAAAAAGAGAATAGGAACAACTTCAACAAAATGTGAAGATGAAAAAACCACTTTGCATTTTGTTGTGCTCTGGAATTTGGCTCATTTGCACTTGACAATGTCCTGACTACTTGACGCTCTCCTGTCTGCTTGCCATTTAATGTAAGCCAACCGGGACTCATCCCAGCCCTATGATAATCTGCTTTTTATGACCCTAAGCGTTGATAACATCCACACGTGAGTTGCCTGTCAAGAAGGCGACAACTCGAGGCTAAAAGCCCCACAGCTGATAGTTGAATTTATTCAAATGGCGCCCAGCACTTTGGCCCGCAGCTTTCAGCTGTCTCGACTTGGGTGTCTATCTTATTTTTATTACCTATTGGAATGGCGGATCACTTCAACAACTTCCCTGGGCCTCATCAGCATGTTAAGGTTATGATTGGATCAAGTGTCATTACAGATCAGTGCGAATAGAATATGTATTTATTACATGCAAACTGGAGACATATTTGGGATAATTGAATATTTTTGTATGCCAACTTAATTTTTTCTCTTATTTAAATTAACTACAGCACTTAATGTATTACAATATATATGTTCAAATTAACTACAAATGCTTGCTTTGAGATAATTACAGATCAGCCACTAGAATTTTTATTAATTATATGCAAATATTAAGAAACTTTTCTGTGCCTGTTTTTTTTTTTAATTAATTCTGACTTGGGCATTATCTATCATTTATTATACATATTTTTTTAATTTTCATATTTTTATATGGTATCTCAGTGATCTAGAATATACATATGGCTTATGGCTTAACCTTATTAAAGAGTTTTAAGTAAAACAGCTGTATTTGCATTTTCACAATTTGAGTGTAATTAACTTGCTCTTTGGAGAAACGCTAATCCATTTGCTCTTGCCATGTTTGAGCACTCAAATGTTCTTTAATATTTCATGGCATGTGCGTAATTTAGTTAACTTCACAATTTCTGCAAAGTTCAATCGTAAAAATATTAATAATTTAATTTGCTGCTGTGCTCGTTGTTTGTTTGTTTGTGTTTTTTTTTATTATTTTTATTTTTTATTGCTCTTGCTTTTGTGTGCATTATCTGTTTGTGCATTGTGCTTGCAAAAAGTATTGTTTGCTCTTTTTAATTGCACTGTTTTTGCTCAATTTGAGTGTGTTTTGTGTTGTTTGTGCCCCAATAATCTGTGCATATTGTCTGCGGCTGTGTCTTCGCTCCCCAGTTTTGTGAGTCATTTGAGTGTTTTGTTTTTTTCCCTAATTTATTGCTTTCACTACCCTTGGTTTTTGGTCTGCATTAATAAAGTTAACCACCGTTGCCAATATGTCGTGCTGTAAATTGCAATTTGAAGCAGAATGCTGATTCTGCGCAGCCTCAATTTATTAATTGTTGGCCATGTGGAAATGGCATGATTGCCTTTTTCCAGGTCGGCTAATGTCCAAGGGAACAAGTCTGGAATAGACATTTCCAACCTGTATCGATTTGCAGATTTAATTCTCAAGTATGTACATCTCTGTGGGAAATCAATTACTTAGGTTGATTTATGCTTTAAGTTGCTTAAAAAATATACCGATTCAACAATTGCAGTCTGAAAAAGTTTAAGTTTTCCTTCAGAATTACCGCTTCATCTGCTTAGATCTCTGCATTACTGACTGTCAAACCCGGATTGGTATAGGAATTAGAGCCACAAGTTTATGTGATATTCCATTCCACCAAGCATTGGATATTTTATTGGTTTAAATGAATCTTATCTAATCGTAAATGAAAAATAGTTAATATATTATTTAAGAGGATAAACTTTAAACAATATCAATAGTTTGAAAGCTACATTCAATTAAGCAACAAAAGTATATCTTAATCCGTTTAAAAATATATATACAAACAATTATCAACAATTTAAATTATTTATTAGGAGAAAAGACAGCTTGGAAAAATTGGATTTGCCTGACGCCCAATTTGTATGGTTTTGCATTAAGACAATATTTAAATTGCTTTTGTGTGTGTTGGATTTGTGAGACTATTTACAATTTAGTTTGTTTTATTCAGTTTGCATTGGCTTTATTGCCCATTGTGTACATGCATTTTTAATTGAGCTAACGACTATTATTGCTTAAATACACAATAGAGATATGCAAACAAGCTCAAATCATGCTGATGGAACTGATTAATTTATAAATTGCATGTAATCAATATGTTGTTGCTTTTGTGGTTTTTATGGCATTTGCACAGTTTGTCATCGAGTTCATGCCACTTGTCACTTGACTGGGTCAAAACTCTGGTCACAGTTCGAGTTGGACAGAAACATGACAAATCAGCAGCTCGCAAAACATTACATAACAAACTGAGCAGAAGAATCCAACAAATAAATGCATGCAAAATGAATTTGCACGCAAATCTCTACAAAAAATAGTTGAAGTTAGATACGGATAGAGAATTTGTATTTTTGCTTATTTGAAAGTTACTTGGTGCGATTCGTTAAAGACAAGTTTGTGTTTTTGTTCTGTCATCATGCCACACACACACACACACACACAGACCACGCCCACTGCACACCAAAAGTCGTAGAGAAAACAAACTTTTTTTGGTTTTGTGCATGCAATAAATTATTTACGCAAAACTGCAATCAAAACAAAAACAGAACTCTGACTACATTTTTGCATCGCTTACAATTGGCTTGGCTTGTTTCGATATTTATTTTCGAGTGCAACAGCATATGCACTACTTTGCTGCACACTTGAATGTCAATTCATTTACAAAATAACAAAAAAAAAAACAAAAACTCGAATAAATAAAAGAAAACTACAAAAAAAAAAACACGCTAAACAAACTGACAGCAGCCACAGTAAGTGCAGATGTGGGCCTGGTGGCAGTTGTCAGGAGCACGCGGCGTATGAGCTATGCCAGCCAGTTGAGTCTCTTCAACTTTTTTAATTAGACGCTCAAATCACAAACAGACGATGACATTGATGGAAGCCAGGCCGGGCCAGGCCAGGCCAGGAATATGAAGTTGTTGCTTATTTTAAATTGGAATTGCTGTTAACTACACACAGAAAAGAAGTTGGCTTTAAGTAAATGTTGAATACGAGAAGTTTACAGCAAATTCACATTTCTCAAAGTTTTAGCTTTTATAAATGCTAGACCAATTTCAACTATTAAAATGATTTATTTGCAACTATTTCAATCAATTTTGTTTTCCCTTTTGGCTGCAACTTAAAATTGAGTTTATGCTTCATGTGAGGCTGCCATTTAGTGCCTTTCAGCTACCAACAATTTATGATGGCCATTAAAGTGGCCAGCATGTTGTACAGTATGCAAGAGATTCAAGTTATTGAAATTGCACTTAATTGACAATAACGAAAACATATATCTTTTGTGATAGCCAGATAGCAACTGATATTGGGCTACATCCTGGCATCAAATGCCGGCTGCTTAAATGTGCAAAAATTAATAATAGAAATTTTTGTTCTCGCCTTGCGGCAAGATTACATCTGCTGCTGCTATAACAGCAACAGCAACAGCAACAGCAACAGAGGCATGAACAACTTTTCGTTTATCTGCTTAGAAGCCTCTAAAATGTAGTACAAGGCACAAGAGTTCATACCCTCCCTCCATTCAAACATAATTGTGTGTTCTTTATGTGTGGCATGGCAGTCGACAACATTTTCCATGGCTGTCATTTTGGCATTACATTGCTTGTAAGCGGCTCTCCAGCTGCCCCCAAAAACTCGACTCGAGTCCAAACGCTCGGCCCTCGGCTTGACTCGACTCGGCTCGACTCAACTCAGCTGAGCATTTTGTATTTTATTATGCTGCCTGCATATTGAGAGACACCACCAGGCAGGAACCAGCCTGGGCTCAGCCCACTAACTGTTTTATCTGCTGGCTCATAAAAATAAAGCGTTGCGCATTCTTTCGCGCCATTTGCAGTTACTCTGATAAGAGCTAGTCACTTTTTTCCTCTTCCAGATTTGGGGGGGGGGGGGGGCGGTTCAAAGGTCAGACCGCAAATGCTCCTCTTTTGATATGTTGCTGTCAATGGACCAGAGTCTGGCCACAATATCTGGCCATGCTCTCGATGCTCTCGATGCTCTCGATGCTCCCAATGCGTCATTATCAAGAGCAAATAATAAATCATGATAAACTCGGGAATATTAACGAGACGGGAAGGGACGGAACGTGGGGGGGGGGAAAGTGTGAGAAGTTAGTCTTCTCTCTCTGTGTTTGCCTTCATAATTCTATATTCTATGCCATTGTTTAGCATATATATCTGTATGTGTGTGTGTGTCTCAGTGTTTCTTTAGCTATTGTGCGCCATAATTAATCACAATTTGTGTACGTTTTGCGGCAATTAATAATTTATGTTATATTCAGCAGTTGCGATGGGATGCAAGTCGAAAAGTTTACAAATAGTTTTGTGCACAAGTCACGCAGGGTGTTTAAAACTTGTCAAGTGGTTAATTACGGCTACTAATTGGTTCACCATTTATATACACACATATATATATATATTTATTCACTAGCAATAATTAAGGGTCACATCAGGCTTATAATGAATAGACGCACTTGTATTAGTTTGAATTTAGATTCACTATTCACTGCAATTTAAGGGACTATTTTATTTCATTTTCTATTTTATGAAGCTGCATAAAATAACATTCTTATGATTATGATAAACTATTTATTACAAAATTGTATACAAAAGTAATAAAAATTCAAATAAATAATATATATTTCCAATATTTAAATGGACTAATAAATCACTTTTAAAATTTGAAATATATTGATAAATATATATTATTAATTGTTCAAGAGCTTGTGCAATATGAAACGGCTGCAAATACTTAACGCGTTTTGACGTTAAATTTATATCCTAGATTTTCTGATCAATAATTTATGTTCAATTTCCGGCGCGTCACGCCGAATTAGCTTTTGGTGTTTGTATTTTGGCAGCCAGTCCACAAATTCAATACTGATCAACTAACGGGCCTTGGTTACAGGAAACCCATCTGAAGTGGTTTGGCTCGTAACGGTATCAGCACCAGTGGCAAATACACAGTTGCAAGTACACACATATTGGAATGTGTATGTGTATTTCTGGACCCCCCCCCCAGGTAGCTGGCAATATGAGAACTGTCACATGAGACGTGAAATGCTTGACAAAGTTTATTAATTAATTTTGTTGATTTTGTCACGTGCCCGAAATTTTGACAGAATCCACAAAACTAGTCAGAATCACACAGACTGGAGGCTGGTGTGGCATTTGTGGGCAAGGCTGATGTGTAAGCCAAAACCAAAGCCACAACTAACAGTTGCTGAAAGCCGTCTAGAGATTCCAACAGCCACAAGCTGGAACGATTTGGCATCAGCAGGGGGCGGTCAAGGGACTACTGCAGCAGTGGCCGCTGTGGCAGCATTCATTAGTCAAATGGCTTCGTGTTAGCCAGCCGTGTGTTTGCCAGCTGCTCAGGTGTCCGGCACGCAGTTGCCACCAGATGCTGCCACGCCAGCTTTTCATTATGTTTATGTTTATGACGATTATTGTTGTTATTAGATTTGTTTGCACAGTTGTTCAGTGCAAAAGTTAATTGAGTGTTTTTGGCCCGACCATTTTCCCATAATTGAATTCTGCTAAATGTTCACTCGATGCAACATATGCTTCAATATTTTCTTTGTATTTATTCGATTTTATTTCTAATCGTTCACAATTTTCAACAACCAGCAAAAGCTCTTTAATATATGCAATCCTTGGATATTATTTATTTTTATTTAATTTTTTATATATTTTATTTTAATTTTTAATTGTGCAATATTTCTGTGTTATGCGAATGTTATACGTTTTTATACGAATAATAACTCTATAAATAATTATAATTCATATTTATGAAAGAAGTAAACTCAAATATTAATTTATTATTTGTTAGACAATACAATAATTTTTTTTTTAAGAATTAAAATATGTTTTTGCTGTTTTCTTATACTTTACTATATTTTAGCCAGCAAATTAATACAGAAGTATTATAAATAAGTAATGATATTTATTTTATTTATTTAATTTAAATATGCATAGAAAACAAGACTACAATTGTTTTTAAATAATTGGATGTAAACGACTCTACCATTTCATATACTAAATAGAAACAAGCTGTTTAAATAGTTGAGTTCATTTCAGTTTAGACCCTTGGGATTGTTCACTATGTAGGCAATGGCCAAATCAGCATTGTTTGCTGTTGTTGGCCACTTGTGCTTCAGCTAATGGACTGTGTCCATCATTAGTACAAATGCGGCTTAGACATGGCGGTGGGTCTGATATCGCTTAGACAGTCACAGCATGGGAGTTGTCCTTCTTATTGCATTCGCGTGGCCATTGAACTGGGCAGATTTGCGATGCTGTATGTATTCGGGTGTTCGTTAAACTTTCTGTGTTTGTGCACCTTTTGGCTATGAACCAGGCAACTGTTGCAGGCATGCGCATGACTGCGGCGAGAGTCTTGAAGTTTTTGCTCGAACAAAAGAATAAGCAACCGCAGACTCGGAGCATAAATAAAATCATTCGACGAAGCTGGCTGCTTAAACTGGTAAGCCAAAAACTGCAAGCATTTCAATTTTGTCCCCTTCATGCCAATAATGGGGATATTGTGAGCACCGCATGTGCTGAAATGCAGCACTCTTATCATTTAAACAAACTGGAAAATTATGCTGACGCTTTTAAATTGCAATCAAAGTGGGCGCAATGGAGGGTGTAACCCCTATTTATGATTGTCTGTATGTGTGTGTGTGTGTGTTGCAATTTATGCTTGTCGTGCAGAATGTCAAACACGTCAATCAAAAGTAATTTGCTAGGCGACGTGCGTACCACAGGGCGTATGAATTGGCTTCGCAGTTTGGCGCTTCACGCTGGCTGTCACACACACACACACACACACACACACATATCTAGCCGTGGCAATATAGTCAATGTGGCTGTGGTTGTGGCACTGCCATCTGCTTGCCTTCGGGGAGTGCACGACAGGACACGTCAAATGCAAAGCAATTCTGACCAACGCCTCGTGGACTCGCTAATAGCAATCAGTTCTGCCCTGTTCCCTTTACTGCCAGAGTTTGACTTGAATACCGGATTGCTGGACGAACACATTGTTCAACTCGCTTATTTTTTAATCAACGCAAACTGTATCAGCTGCAGCAGCTTATTCCCCGCGGCAGCTATTCGATAGTTCCTCCAGCTCCAAGCGCTTTTCTATGTGAACTTTGCAAATATTGACCCAAAAATGTTATGCAAACTTGAAGTTAATGTTAAGAAAAATATTTCCAAAAATGTTATGTAAACTTGAAGTTAATGTTAAGAAAAATATTTCCACGAAATGCCTAAGCAAACATAAAGTTTTTATTTATGGTAAATATTGAAAAAGCTGAGGCAAAATGAAAAAAATATAATGAAAATAAAAAATCAAAATCAAGGCTCAGTAGCAGAAATTGAATAATATGTAAAGTTTTCATTTTATATTGTTAAACTTAAATTAAATACCAGATATTATAAAGGGCATTTGAATGTTTATCTTTGCTGAATTTTTAAATATTCAATTTGCTAATGCTAATGTTGTTGTTTATTTGGCTTCCAAGAAATTTGTATTATTTGAATTAATTTTATAACAATAAATCGAAGCTGATGAGTAAACAGAGTTCAGGTTACGCCAATTCGACCTTATCGCATTTGCTTTAATATATTTCATGTTTGATTTGTTTGTGGATGCATGATGCGTATGCTGCAGGCGGAACTTGGTTCTGTAATAAGAGTTGGGCGTGTTTTGTGGATTTGAAATTTGTGCAAATTCAATTTATTGAAGTCTAATAGTCCCGTGTGTCAGCCTTATCGGTTGGGGAACGCCCAGAATTGCTTTCAGCTGAGTGTGCCTGTTGGGATGTGTGCTTAAGGGTTGAATCGTTGACGTTTGATGTCAAAATTGCTTGTTTTAGAGTTAGATGTGTGTGTGTGTGTGTGTTTGTATATATATGTGCTAGCTTATCAATTTGTACAATACACGATGCGTGTGTGTGTGTGTGTGTGCGAGTGTGTGTGGATATTTGTAGTCTTCTTAAAGGATTCCAAAGCGAGCGCTTCAAGGTAATTCTTGTGTCTTGACAGCCAAGACGCAGCCAGTGTCGGATTCGGACTTGGCAGATCCTTGAGCATGGCAGAACATTGTATTTCACTGGCACCGCTGTCTAACTGTTCGTCTGCCATTCTGTCTGTTTGTCTGCCTGGATTTGTGAGCGACCGTGCGCGTCAGCTGAAGGCAAACATTGCGACAGAAAGTTAAAGAGGGTTATTGTGCTCTTTGTATTTGTGAGTGTGTGTGTGCGCGAGAGTGTGTGTGTGTATGTATGTGTGTGCGTGTGTGTGTGTGTGAGTTAGGCTTTGGGTATTATTGTGAGAGTCTGCGTGCGAGTGTGGGTGTTGACAGACACAGCGAACCGCAGAAACCACAACAGGGGGAAAAAAAAACCACCAACAGCATAGCTGCCAAACGCCGCCGACGACTTCATTATGCATAATTTACATTTTGTGGCATTTACGTTGAAATTTTAATTGGAATTTACTTTGTGCGACTTTTAAGGGGTATTTTGTTAAAACTTTTTTACTGCTTTCCGCCAGTTGACAACCAAATTTGCCATGTACTTAATGGTTTAGACAGAAGGCTTATTTCCTCGCTAATATTTGCCAAATGATAAAAAAACTTGCAACTTGCTATCAGCTCACGCTTCGTATGCTTAACAGCGTCGACAAGCAGCCTTGTAGCTGTAATGTAATGGAATGTAAATTACATGCCGAGCGCTGTTAACGCTTAACAGAAGATGGCAGCCCGAATGAGTGACTGAGCGAACTCACTTTTGAGTGCAACCTGCGCGCCTCTCATCGCAGGCGACGTTGGCGTCAGCGTCGGCGTTAGCGCTGCGACTGGGCTCGGCACTCAATTCGCATTTGGTTCTGTGCTGTGCAAACATTCTGAGCGCGACTGGCGCTGTCTCGGGCTCGGGCTTCGTGCGGCGCACACACAAATTCGGGCAGTTCATTCGTCTGTTAACCGTCTGCGGCGTTGCCACGTCGTTGTCGTTGTGACGTTCTCATTCGCTTTCGTATGTTGAGAGGAAGTAGGCGCGCGACAGCGGCAACATCAACATCACTAGCACTGCATCAGTATCAGCATCTGCATCTGCATCTGCATCTGCATCAGTATCAGTATCAGCATCATTAGCAGCAGTCAGCAAAAACTGCACAGTGCATATTGGTTGCCGATAACAAGCAAATTGATTGCTCGCAGCAACGGTAAATCTGCACTCTACACAAGTGAAATAAATTTGAGTTCGCGTGCCATCGCGTATACGCAGCGACGGTCATCGCGCTATGCTCTTTTGCGTTCCGCTTCCGCTGCAGGGCCATGAAATGCAATTCGTGCCGCGCCAATTCTCGAAATGCAACAAGAAACTACTACAACTACTAATGCCGTGCACAACAAAACAAAACGGAATGAAAACAGCCGTGTGCAGCCTTCAAAAAGAGAAAACAATTAGAATAAAAAGAATCAACAACAACAACAACAAATGCAAAAATTGTCTACCGCTAGTTTTAATAGCACTCAAGAGTATATAGAAACAAACAAAAAAAATAAAAACAAAAAAACAAAAGTACATACACATATATATATATATATGTTAATATGTACGTACATGTGTAATTGTGGGTTTATGTGTGTGATTTATTTTGTGACAGTGCAATTGCATTTTTTGCCTTTAGTTTTTGTATAATTTTATATTGCAATTTTCGCTATGTGCTATAAATATTGTCGCGTAAAAATTTAGAAAAATTTATAACAGTGTCGCACGTTTCGACGATGACAAAAGTTCTCAAACAAAACAATATTTATTTATGTACATAAAAAAACAAACAATAAAAGGCATAATCGTAAAATTCTACAAATAATTGCAACGGCTGCAACAAACAAGCTAAATCGAAATCCAGTACAAAAAAACACACGGCAAACTTGTCATTAACGATAGTGATTACAACAATACAAGCTGCAGGCAAAATCATCAACTTAGTCCCTTAACAGCCAAGTCATAAAGCCAACCGTACAACACGAAAACTTCAAGGCACTCAGGCTGTGCGTGGTCTAGTTATAAGCCAAGTCGCATTGCTGTGTACACATTTGTAATGCCGAAAACGCCACGGGCGATGCAATCAAAGTTGCTTCGACTTTGCGACTAAGCGGAAGTGTTGATGTTGCCGCTGCTTAGTCTGGCAGAGACAGAGGAGGAGCAGGAGGAGGCGGAGATGAAGACGTTGACTGAGACGGACGCAGCAGCGCTGTTCACATTGTGTTGTCGCTTAACGACTTAAGCTGCTCAGCACGCAGCATCAGCGTTTTCGACCGCCTTCGCCGCAACTTTTGCCCTGGGGCCACACTTGACGACACACACACACACACAGATTCACGCACAACACGAACAGAAACACACACACGGGATAGCAGCATCCACACACACACACAGTGTGTTTCTTGAAAGGTCCTTGCCACCGTGCCACTGTCTGTGCCATTATTCAAGAAACTTTGTTTACTTATGTCCTCTGTTTATTTTCTATTGATTCGATTTGCATTTCAATCCAACAGCGTCTGCGCTTTGAAAAGCTATCAAAACTCTCTGGATTTACTATTCAAATTTTGGGCACAATTCCATTTAAGGTTTATTCAGCTTTGGCAATCTCAGTGGGTTTGTGTGTGTGTGTGTGGGTATTGTGGAATTCAAATGATTTCTCAGCTATTGACTTGGCTTGGAACTTAAGACAACTGCAAATTCATCTTCAATAATTGGTAAGTGATATTGACTAGGAAACTAAGAAACTAATCTAACTAATTAAATATAAACATAACTTTAAATGCGGAAATAAACCAATTTATTAAACTACTAAAATCAAATATAAAGTATTGGAAAGCAAATAAATCCTAGTATTATTTTAAATGTATTATAAAACAAGCCAAAATTTAATATATGTTTTTAGCTAATTTATAAGTTTGATAAATAGATAAGAGATATATCCTGTAACAACTTCAATAACTGCAATAACTATACTATAAATTTTATTACAATTGAATATGTAAATGTTTGGCTATATATTCATATTCAAATAGAATACTTGACAACTGACACTACGGAAAATATCTGTGTAAACACAGTGCTTATTTTTGTTAGTCGTAAAAATTGCTTATTGGTTTATTGCTGTGTAAAATCTATTTTTTTTTATCATTTGCACAAATTTTGTTTGGCACATGCTGCAACGGAAACGGAAGTGCGCACTTCAACTATTACAATTTTGTTGTTCAAATGAGGGCGTTATAAATGCAATTGCGTTATTTTTACTTGCTTGACATTCTCTTCTCTCTGATAAAATGCTGATTTAAATGCAATTTAAATTAGATTACGAGCAACCGCTGCGTGGCACGCCCATATAGCCGCAGGGCTGGCTCATTAATTATGATACTTTCAGTTGCCGCTGGCAAAAAAAGGGGCGAAGGGCGGAACTGACTGTGTTCCGTAAGAAGGTGCAAGCCACATTGGTGGCTTGCGGCAAAGTATGGGATATTCAAGTTTAAACGAAGCACAACCGCAAACCACCGCTTACCGCATCTCGCCCCTCAAACTGCAGGGGCGTTGGCGGGGGAGGACAAGTGAACAGCACTTTAAAATGCACGCACTGCAAACGCATGCCAGGGCTGGGTGTGAGCATAGACTAGTATGACTACCAGGGCAGGGCGTTGTCGGCAATTTCTTGCTCAATCAACATCAATGGCCCAGGAATTTTCAATGTAATTTACGAGCTACACGCTTCAAAACAATGTCGCCGTAGAGGCACGAGGAGCAATCGACTGAGCTGCTGTTGTCGAGCAAACTCAGCTATCGCATTTGTGTAGCAAGGCAGAAAATTGTCGACGAAAACCACAAACAGAAACAGAAAAGGCGTTTGAGCTTGAAAATCCAGCAGCGGCAGAATGGTTTTTCTCTCTTCCACTTGATTTCATGTCTCCCGGGCGTTTTGGGCCTGGCAAGCATTGCTCAGCCTTTGCACAACTTTAAGACACTTTTAGCTGAGGAAAAGGCCCCAACCCACCCCCCCACACGCCCCTCAACCAGCCGCTGTCCCTGTCTTTGTGTGCGCTTGATTAGAAAAGCTGCCAGCGATAAGGCAAAGCGAGAGAGCGAGTGTGTGAGGAAGAGAGACAGAGAGAGAGAGAGAGAGTGAGAGTGAGAGAGAGAGTGTGTGAGAGAGAGAGCAAGAGCATAGTGCATAAAATTGAATTCTAATTGAATTTAATATGCTCTTGTTTCCTTCTATTCCAGCCGCCAAGCTCCTTTTCATTTCACAATCTTTGCATTGGCCACATCAAATATTCCACAGCCATTTCAAGAGTTTTCCTTGCCAAAGTGCACACATTTATTGGTCTGTTTAAGCGCTGCTTTTTTTGTGGTCAGCTTGCTTAATACTTTAATTACCTGTCAGCCTAGATGACTGCCTAGCTATACCATATTTCGTCATGTGAACAGCAGGATGTACGTAGAACTAAAGTGTGCGAAGATGCGATAGCATTTTCCAATTTTTTCAATGCCAATAGACAAAACCGCAGCTCAGAATAGATATATACTACATACGTTTACATATATATATATGTATATATATGTATCTATATATTTGTGTGTGTATACTTGTTGTGGTTCTGTTTCAGATTACACAGCAGGCAACCTCAAAACCAAATGGAAATTCAGCTCAAGCCCATCACATTCCCAACGACCGACTGAAAAGACACAAAACTTGAGCACAAAACCTCACACACTGAAATACATCCGTGTAGATGTGTGTGTTGTGTGTGTCCAACTACTTGGGTGTGTGTAAGAAACAAATCAAATATTTAAAGCTCATTGAGGCGAAAACTTTGACACATGCTGATGGCGGACGAGGCCTCATTTCGAGTGGTGTATGTCAGGGACAGGCGCCTACAACAAATTTGGTTAGATAAACCTTCATTGATTTGGCTTATCGAAAGACGAATTCAGGGCTAAACGAATTGCGTGCTTCTAATCGATAAAATATTTATTTAGAGTGTTTTCGTTGGTTTTCTTAGTTCAAGTTGTATTTTCGTATCACATTCCCACAAAAATGTGAACCATCTTTGCTGAATATAGACAACTTTATATAAAAGTTTTGGAATTTTGTCTTCTTCAGTTTTCTAACAGCGAATTTCAATAAACATCAATCGTGTTAAGTAATTGACACATACAGTGGTAAAATCGTATTAACTGCCATTTTAATTGCATTTATTTCAACTTTGAATGCGGTACACGAGTCGACAGCTTAATCAACAAAATGCATAAAAGTACGCATTGAGTATTTAATAAATTAAAATTCCATTCACTTACATCTAAAAAAAACACTGTAATGTAATTTGAATGTAATTAAAGACAAATATCGCCGGACTGCATGTGTTTTTAATTAAATTAAAATAAAAATTGTAGATGTGCCAAATAAAGTGTGGGTGAATTAACCCATTCAATTCGAATTGAATTGGCCTGTCCTAAAAGGCATTTGGCTCATATTGTTCTTATTAAAAAAAAAATAAAGTAAAATATGCAATTAAAATATCAAATGCAAACATTGATTTAAGTAATAATGTTTGTAATATATATTTTAAGTGACCTTTTTTTTTAATTACAAAAGCATCTCGAATAAAAAAAGGAAAAAACATTAAATTATATTTTTTATGACTTCAGTATTTATAATATCTAAAATCCATTTGATTTAGATTCACTCGAATTTTATTGCTGTTGAGTATCTAGCTTATATATATAAATACCTCCAGCTATTTAGTTTTATATTTAACAATTGATAAACGAAACACTTAATAAGCTTAAAAGCTATTAGCTATGACTTAATTAAAATAACAAAATGCTCTAAAATATCGTAAAATATTATGTAATCCAAAACACACATTTTCTCAATTAAATCAAATTCATTTCAGCAGTCAAATTATTAGGCAAATTCTTTTCTTGACAATGAGAAACTAACCAAACCTCAAAGCCCATTCACAGATCAAATTACGTTTCCGCTTTGTATATAGACTTTAACTAATCAAGCTAAAACCTTGGGTTAATGAATATTCAAATGTTGATTTATCTTCCATTGGAACTGATCGAACAAGAAACATTGCAGTCATTCATTGTTATTGTTTGTTTACGTCGCTTGTAAATTTGTTTGGTAAGAAATTACCCGAGCTTATGTAAATTCTTGTATTTGAACAAGTGGCAAGTGTCGTTAAGATTTGCAGTACTCCCAGTCACTGTGCTGATTCTTAGGTACTATAAAACTATATATTTAACTAGAGATATATGGTAGACACTTTAGATACACACTGCTATGTAACTTTGAATGCGGTTGCGTTGGCCGCATCGAAGTCATCCCTTTGTTGCGGTTTGTCTCTCGTAGATTCCACCTGGCATTGAGTATAAAGTGTTGTATCTAATATATAGTTAAGTGAGATGGTCGACTGAATGCCACCCAATTCGTAGCCTTTGTTCGCAAGGAAGTCTTGAATGGAAAGGTGAGTGGTGATGGCGTCGTCGCATCTTTGCCAGAACATCGCTTAAGCCAAGCGTCTGCTGGAGGGGGACATTTAACCCTTTCATTTTATGAGCCGTATTGAAAGAAATTCAGGCTGTTAGCACTCAGCAGGAGATAAACAGGAGCAAAGGCTCACTAAAAATTGGAGAGAAGAAAATGCAAAATTGTCGAAAAAGTATGCAAATGAGAAATTCTGCCAAGCGACTAAAAAGTCTCTTTTTTTTTTTGGGGTGCACAAAGATGCTATAAGGCGGGCGTGGCAAGTGTGAAAGACTAAAAAAAAAATAAAAATAAAAAAAAATAGAAAGAGTTTAACACCTGAGCATTGAGCAGAAAATACGCTTTGCTTGTGGATTCATTTCGGTTGTCTCTCGACTGCTTCAAAAGGAAATATAAAAAAAAAAAAAAATTATATAAAAGCCAAGTTGAAAACACTTTGCAGCAAAGGATTTGGAACTGAAAAGTAAACAGAAAAGCAGCAACTTTGCAAAGTGACTACTGCCAAAGCCAGCTTAAAAGCAGATGGACACATTTCACAGTTTGCACATGGTGCGTATGCGTAACAAATTGAGGCACAGCTCTGCAGGATGCATATCTGACATTAATTGAAAGCTAAAAAAAACTGTTTTAACAATACCGAGCATGGAGTAAATTAAGTTCATACTTCTTTCACTTTCACTGTTCGCCAGCAGTTATCCAAGTGTATTTAAGTATTTTATTCAAAATAAAAAGGAAGTCAGGAAAACAAATAAATCGCGTAGTGCCCCAGAGTGGCACAGAAAAATAAATTAAAATTTAAATAAAAGCAGCAGCAGGGGCAGGAGGGCTGTAATGCAAATGAATTAAAAAACTTTAATGAATTCTATCTGCAGCCGAAGAAAATCTCTCAACTTTTAATTAGTTTGCCATGCAGACAAGCCGAGGCTGGGTCAAAGGACGTGGCTGGGCAGTTGGTTAACTTGCTTACAACTAGAGGTTTCGCCTCCATTTCCCTCTAATCTGATTCCGATATTATTACCAGATGTGCTGTTGCCAACAGCAGCAGCAGCAGCAACAGCTGTAATCGAGTGCGCTGTCAAAGTTCAACAAGCCAACTGAGATGCTCAAATAATAATAATTTGACTCCCAGCGCACATAGCAGACAACACACAAATACAAATACAATTTGCCGACATTTAGTTACAATATACTCTTAATTGACTTTTTACAGCAGCAGCTGCATCACAATACAAATCACGTTAATTGAATATTATGCAAACGTCATGTTCACATTGCATTTTGCTGTTTACACATCTTCCTGGCCTTGTACACATTTCCTTCTACACAAAGTTCTTAAGATCTTGAAGTGCAACAATTTATACTTTTCAAAAATACGTTAGTAGTAATGGGGTAGTTATCCTGATAAGCGCACTTTACTTAGACAACTATTTTCAATTAGTATTGATTGATTGCACAGGAATCTGTACTTAACAAAGTTCTGTTTGCCAAGTTTTTAGCTCTCGTTTTGTACTTACCAATAAACAACCCCAATAAAAAATTATTACCTCATTTTTCATCATACTCCTTAAGCGTGATTTGCTTAAAAAAGTTTTAATTAAGATTCGATACACAATTCATAAGTTTATTTGCATCAAATCATTTATCTTAAAATAATTTTTTTAGTTTTAAATTACAAACCGCATTTTTTTCCGCAAAGAAAACTTATTTTAAAATCACATAAAACAAAGTGCAAATGTGAGCTAAAAATGTAGAGAGTAACTCAGAGTGAGGCAGTCTCGACTGGATTACATTCAATTGTGTATTCATTCAGATGCTTGAGTCATTGTTGGCTTCTCGCTTGGCTGACCTAGTAGGGGCTTCATTCATGCTCAAGTCGAATAGTATTTATTTGTTTTCATTAAGCCACAATTGATGCCCGAGTCCAGAAGTCATTATAAAGTTTATACAATGTGGCAAATGTGGCAAATTTCGGTTCTGTCTGTTAGACAAATTGCCGCAGACAACACACAAATATGAAATTGGCAACAGCAGCGGCAAACACTATTTTAGTATGCCTGACCAGCCAGACGGGCCTTATGGCCAATTATCTATTCTATGGGCCATTAATGACTGAATCGATTTCTGAATGGAATCGTACAAAAACAAGGTGCTTTTGTTATACGAATATAATACGACAATTCCACGCCCATATTCCGCATAGTACAGAGTAGTTATCATCCATAATTGGGAATGCAGTTTTGGTGCGCCAGACAAATTTGCTGTTTTTTTTATTATTTATTTTTTTTTGGTATTTTACGAGCAGAACATATATATATACATATTTCATTGAGTGTGGTGGCAGCATGGATCCGAATAACTACTTGGATGCCGCAAAGTGTAGCTCAAGTGGGCCGTGAAAACTTCAAATGATTTCCCGCAAATATGAAAATATTTTGGTGCATGACACGTCTGTCATAGCCATCAATTGAAAATGTTTAAACATTTTTTATGGACATCATCTGTTTTGTATTGTTGTCGTTGCTTATCTCATCGTTTCAAGTTTATTTCCACGAACCGCAAATAATTCTTCAATTGACACTACATCATAAAAAACGCGATAATGATAATAAAAAGTAATTTGAGAGAATATTTTAGCTTGTTATTTATATATCGACGACTCACGAAGACTCTTTGCTAGCCTGTTTAAGTTCAAATAGTGGAGTTATGATTGAACTGACCTTGGAGTATCTGTATTACAGTCAATAACAAGATTCAAACTTGATTTAACATAACGGATCAAAATCACTCAATAAAATTAATTGATTTAAATAATAAAATTAAATAACACAATAACTGATAATTGGTGTGACCATGTAAATAATCCTACTTAGTAATCTCAGTTCTCTCTTATGATATTTTTGCTATCGTATTAATTATAGTTAATAGATCGCATATTTTAAAATGAACTTGTATTGAGTATAGAGTTTTTTCACTTGCTGCTGTTCGACTTTGAAAACCAGAAACAGCAACGCCCTTTTTTTTATTGCTATGAATATATTTTAGATAACACTTGATGACTGAATTTAAGATGTACTGAATAGTTAAATACTTTAATATTACTTGCTTGACATTTGTATCTGTCAACCTTGCTCTACCCCCTTCGGGTAGCGCATGCGAAAAATGTTGACGAGAAATATTGTCCCATTGAGCTCTGGCCGCGTATCAAGTCGCATGGTTAACGGATAGCGGTTGGGTGGTGGGTGGGTGGGTGGTTGGATGGGTGGGTGTAGGTCTGAGGTTGTCTGAGCGGTGCATGGATAGTGTTTTGCATCAAGTGCAACGGCGATGGCCACAGCCTCTGCGTTGTATGTTTTGCTTTCCGTTTGACTGGCTGCAAATGCAATTAAGACGTGATGGAATGTTCATAAATTAATTTAATTTTAATTGCCGTGCAATATGAGTCATTTGTAGCGCCCTATTAACTGGTCGCTCTCTCAAACAAATTTAAATTCATCTGATCATCATTTGCGTACTGCCAAAACCCAGAAGAACAGATAAAAATACAAATTATATGATTAGCTGCAACGCCCGCTCTGTGCCTAATTATAGATTACTCAATTAAATTAATCATACGTCTCTTGGGCAAACAGCAAAGTTGAATCGCCTGTTAATTTGCCTGTTGATTTGCCTTTATGATTTTTTAATAATCCCATCTCAGACACTGTCCACAACGAAATAAAGTAACAACAACAGTGATTAGCGAACCGCCTAGCATCTTGGGCGAGCACTCGTTCGAATTCATTCACAAAAGCGCCGCAATTGCTGGCTGCGGGTCAGCTTATTATGTCTTGAGAATAGGAGCCGCAACTTCAATTGCAGAGCTGCTTTATTTATAAGTGCATAGATAATCAGCAGACATTGACGGCAGCAGCGACAACGACAGCGACTTCGACTGCGACTGCGACGACAACAGCGACAGCGACTGAGACTGGGACTGGGACTGGGACTGCTACTACGTGCGGTCCGTCGAACGCGAGCCACACATGAGCACGTACCGTAATTGAAATTCATAAATGCCAGTCTGTACACACACACAGATATATATACACTTATTCACTCATCGCTATATATATGTATATATATATATATATACATAAAAATAATAATAATTCTTTTGTGTTCATTTTATAAACAATTATATATTAAGTTGGTATTGCTTAGTATGCAAAGTGCAAGTGCGTTTTGTTTGCTGGCTTATAGTTATACCCCCAGGGGGGGTGGGGCGAGTGTGTAATGTGGTCTAGTGATGTTCTGAGATACTTAAGCATCATCTCTATAATGAGCACACTGGGGACTGCTAAATTATAGTTTACAGTGGCACACTACTTATATATAATTATTATAAATTTATGTAATAAGGGCAAGTGGGGCGCAATGCGTAAGAATTAAAGGCTAAAACAATATAATTAATTATACAATAATAAATTTAGTCTGTTATTGTTCTTCTCTGCATGTCTACACATTGTATGCACTAAAGCTACTTAAGTGCTTAAGATGAATACAAATTGAAAAACAGCTTAGCTATGCAATTCAGTTTCACTTGAAAATAAAATAAAATAAAATAAAAATTCCTAATTTGATTCCCAACTACAGCTTGCAGTTTACATTATATACGATGACAGCAAACTTTCGTTCTAAATATTATACTCACTGTTATATTTGTTAAATAATAAATGTATATATATATATATATAACTTGGCATTTATTATCAATAGCTGATGCCAATAAATAAGAGCACTTGCAATAGTCCGATAAAGCTTTAAATAATCAAGTTTATTTATATTTATAACTAATTGAGTTTGTCTCAAATTTTTTTTTGTAATTGTTAATCTTAAGAAAAGAACTAGCAAATTTGTTAAGTAAATAAATATTTTTAAGAAATAGCAAAAATCATTCAACACCTTTTTTGTTTACTAGAATAAATAAATTTGCATTCATAACAAATGCTGATAATTAAATCACTTAAAATTTATGCCTCTGCGTACAAATGCGTAATAAAATTAAATTAAATTTAATTGGAAATTTGTTTATTTTAACAACGATTTGCTTTCTAAACAAAGACAAACCGTTTGCATTGCAGTGCATTTTGCAGTCGTCTATCTGCATCTGCACTGAGAGCCAGCAACATTTTCAATGATTTATGTGATTCAAACTGCAGATGTAAAAGCAAGAAGATCGGGAAGAGGGAAAGGGGGGGAGGTGGGCGCTGCTTGCCTCGCTGTCGACGCCGCACTATAAATACCCCAAAACGTTCACACACGTTTGGTATTTTTATTTGATTTCTTTTAATTGCTTAACGTTGTTGTTGTTGCCTCTTTGGCAGGCGATTTTCTTGTTTAAGTGTTCTCATTTAATTTTGTGTAGCTCAAGTTCATGGCCCCAAAATATAAAAAGCTTCCTCGGTTGTTGTTGGGGGGCAGCACATGCCAATAGTCTCTTGCATTATTGTTTAATTAACCAAAAATCGTAAGTGGGCATTTTTGTCGAATTCACGTCATTTTTGTGGCAGCTACGAATTTTCGATTTAATGTTTATTGAGCTCTCGAATTCGAATACTATCAATTGAAATGGACTGGCAATTTGATAGTACGATAAGCATCGTGTTCGGTTTGGAATTGATTGCACCTTCAGGCATGTTTTTTTCCCGCTCATATCAGGCTGGCGATTGCTGCACAATTTTCACATTTTCAATTTGACATTGACAGGTGCACCAAATGCCCCACTGGCTATCCGTCAATGTGGCGTATCAGCAATAACAGGCCCAACCGATGCTGTGTTGCATGCATTTGACTGGCGATTCTGCCTCATTTAGTTTCCAAATTGCCATTGTTGCTGCTCATTTGCGTATATTGGACGCCGACTGGCAAGAAGGCCGCCCGCCCCAACGCCCACGTGCCACTGCAAAGTGCTGCTCGACTCACGTACAGCCAGATGCATTATGCAGGAGTGCAGCTAGTACAGGTCCGATAACCATTTCACTTAGTTGCCTCAACTAAAAAGTAAATCCCCGACGTCATAAGTATCTTTTGAGTCGACGAGAGAAATGTGACAGTTGCTGTGATTTTTTTTGTCTCCGGTTCTAATTACAAATTGTACATTTTGCTGACATTGAGCGCTGATTTATCTGAAATGCAAGCGGAATTTTTGTTTTTGTTTGGGTTCCCACAAAATGCGACAATTTGCACACGTGTGTGTGTATATCTGATTATTATTTTATTTTTTTTTTTGTGAGAGGCAAGTGCATTTACTGCAACTTATGTGAGAGTCTGGGTTTTTGTGGACTGTCATCCGGCAAGTCAATGACTGATGACTGCTTTCTTAATTGTTTGTAATGCTATTTTTGTCGTACTCATATGATTTGCCATGCAATTAGCATACAAAGCACGTAGAGCAATGAAATTTGTTCAAAATAATGTTGTTTTGTTGTTTGATGTTGTCGCTGAATTGTGTTTAGTAACAGTTTTTGCAGCAAGTGCAACTTCAGCCATTGTCTGCCCCAAACTACTGCCGGGGTATTCTCACCTTATTTCAGCTGTTTTTTTCGTGTTCGTTTTTTGCCAAATGAGTCAACATTTTGCACTGGCTCGCAGCTGGCGCAAGTTGATGTCGGCCATTAAATGCAACTAATCATTAGCGTGGCTAACTGTTCGATCTGCATCAATTGACTGGTTATGAGTTTCTGTGCGGGCTGCGACATCATCTGTTTGGTGCTGATTGATTTTGCTAAGCTGTTCGAGACTCTCCGAGACACACTTGGCTTAATTGTTTATTAAGGTGTTCTATTGTATTTGCTTAATGAGACTGTTGCATAAGCTCATTCAATTTTTAATTTGAAATTTAGTGCAACACAATGTATTACAAATAGGTGTTCTAATCTAGATGCCACACTAATTACACAATAGAAACACACAATAGAATACGCTTGTTGTGACAGTACAATTAGGCGTCATTGTGGAATTGTGGCGGAATCTAGTTTTTCTTTCCTATTTTTTAAATAACTTTTAATGACGATTTCAACAAAAAGTTGGTTTCGTCTCTTCGAACATGCATTTATGACGCAATTCTTGGCAGTAAAAATTTAGTTTCTGTTTTGCATCTCCTATTTATCAAATATTTTAAAAGCTATAATTTATTGCTTATCTCTTAAATTAATTAAAGCTGCCGACATTTATTTGAATAGTTTCCCAGAAATCAGAGTGTGACCCACAGTCACCTCAAACTTCAACTAATTTGTTGAGGTTTTTAGTATCAGATCTCTGATTCACCAGCTGCCGTTTTCAACCCTTGACACGAAGAACTCATTATGAGTCTCAGCCATTTCCTTAGGCTAATAAATGTGTGCCAAATAAAATGAAAATTTTATTTATATCTTACAAGTCATAAATGTTTTTTACCAGCCAGCCGACTGTGACTACCAAACCTGCACCCATCAGATATTTAAAAATACCGCAACGCTCACAAATGTTCACTTTGTGGCATCGATTTTAACTGTGTGTGAGAGTGTAATCAGATTACAGTTTCATATATACACATTGAACAACATTGATATTGTGAATGGATATTGTCATTATGTCACGCCCTATTTGCAATTTTCCGCGTACGCTGGCATCAATTAATGACAGACTTCGAATGCACAATTTTAATAATACACATTTAATTTGAATATTTCTGCTGAATTGACTTAATTGAATGCGCATCAAATGACATTTACATTGTTCACATTCTTCATTTAATTACTTTAGTTTTCATTGCACACTAAATGTAAATCAATTGAATTAGCCAAAACATATATATACATATATCTATATCAATTAATTGGAGCAGACAAATTTAACCGCAAACAAAAATGAATGTCAAAAGAATATATATTTCTGAACATACACCAAAAAGGCCATAACCTGGAAGGGGCTGCCTATTAAGCCGCATCAAAGCAATCAACGAGATGCAATTAGTATGCAAATAAAAGCTGCAATTTCAATATGAAAACATTTCAAGTGCAAAGAATCCATAAAGATGCCAAAAGTTAAATTGCTTTGCCGCATTTTCGCGAGGCTTATGCTCAGCCCCACAAATCAATTTTCCGCCTTTGGCGCGTTGGCTGATACACTTCTCGTAATAATTATCTGTATGTGCATGTTTACACATGTATTTCGAGCCAAATGTGGCCTCTTAAGCAAATGTGCTGAAAGCCAAAATCAATAAATATAAACGCCCAGCTGAAAATCGTTTGGGATACGATTTAAAAGATAGCCAAATCTAAAAACCGTTCATAATTTACGACACATGCATTTTAATGATCATAGTCTCGTTTATAAACCAAATTACACATTTAAATATTCTTTCCCGAATAAAATAATATTAACAAACCAAACCAGCGATTATTTTAGTACTCGTTTAAAATGCGTATAAATTATTGTTAATTAGTTGAAACAAGTATTTACCAAATTGAAATTATCTGACAGCAATGCATTTTGAGTTATGGCAAAATTTTATTTATAATTCTGATTTTATCGATTACACATTAACCCATCGTTTTTCCCGCCGCGGACCGTTTTGACACATTGAAATTTCTCACATGCATTTTGTGGTTGCATAATTACCACCCACCCAAATAGAAGGTTATTTCAAATTGGACAGTTTTTGTGGTTGAACGTTTGTGTCACGATATTTCGCGATGATAAATTGTTTGTTATCGCTGTGTCCATTAGGTGCAGGTGATTATACCCTCTAATAATACACATGTTTAGTCCCGTCCATATTGGGATTCGTGTAAGCTTTATTTTTCTAAAATTTGCAACTGTAGTTGGTTAGCCAAAAAATAATGGAGCAAACAAGATTGAAATCATACCATAAACTATTATTATTATTTTATATTATTTATTTTATTTTTTGTATACTAAATTCATTAGTGTTTGGATCAAAGTTCTTGGCTTACTTTTGTTGGAATTAGTTTTGTTGAAAATGTTATGAATAAGTAAATGCAACATTTCGGGATAGCATTTTTTATTAAATTTCAAATTTCTGTTTTTAAATTCAAATAATTAACTAGCACATAAAAAAATAAATTCAATCTCATATTTCTTCAGTAAGCACGATTGTGACACCTATTATAATTATTTATTTACAGATTAAAACTAAGAATCTCTTAAAGCATTATTTTATATATAAATATTTGAATTTTTGGTAACGTATCAAGTGAATGACTGAAGTGGATGAGGGAACTCATAATCCGCAAAGAGCCAGTTATGGTAACTTGGCACTTTCCCATAAATAATGATTGTGCAAACTCAACTCGAGTGAAGAGAAAACAATGGAGATAAAAGTATACTTTAAGTTAGAGGATTAAAAATGCGAGTGTTGGCCAGTGGCAAGTGGGCCAAGCTGGCTAAGCGGTGTTTTCTCTGCTCTTTTATTCCCCCCCTGTCTATATGTACATATCTCTATTAGTCTGCAGTTGATGCGTCCATTTTGCTTGTTTTTTATTTTTCTTTTATTTCCATCAGCCTGTCTCGACTGGCGTCACCTCAAAATGCCAGTCGCCTCAACTGGTTTTTAATCTGCTCTAGAATCGCCAACAACATTGTTCTACAAATTTGTGGCATCAAACACAGGAAAAGTGTCTGTCACCTGAGGCTTGCCGCCACATTTCACCAGCTTTATTTAAAGATATTTGGTAAATCGCAAAGTGTTCATAAGGAAAATTTACGGTTGATTTATTTTGAAGCAATCGCAGGTTATTTTTGGCTTTACCTATCTCCCACACAAATACATTAACTGACTTTTAAATAATGTTGGCTAAAAGTGATGTCTTTTAAAATTTATAAATATTTTTATTGCTGTCAGAAATATTTTAATTTAAATGTTTACAACAATTTGTTTAAATAATCACTACTTATATAAAACACACTTTGTACAAAATTAATCTAGTAAAAAGTATTCCAAATTGGAAATGATCATTAAGTCAATAATCACAAATAATTATCGATTTGAAATATGCAAACAATTAGATTTTAGGCCAATTAGAAAACAATTTAATCAATGTGATATTGGGCTATTTCTCAAGAAATTCTGTGTAAATTCCAAACAAATTTTGAGGTGCCTCAAAGCATTTGATTAATTTAGTTGACTGTGTTTATTAATGGTAAATTTATGCCATGAATTAGGACCAATATTTCTGCTTTTAAGGCAATAGTTAAATTTAATCGGAAGTCAAGTTTAATTCTAGAGCGACATTTTCTGTTCATTGCTGAAAATGTGTATAAATTTTGATGGATTTATTTCCTGATAAATTTGTATTTTGCCAAATCCATTTCATAATTGATTTTTCAGTCTGTGAACATTCGAGTCACAACTGCAGCGATTATTGAATGTGCAACGCTATTCACAAAAATTGAATGCATCCGTATCCCCCACTTCCCCTCCATCCACCTATCTCTGTATATCTCTATGCAATGCATTGAGAGAACGCAGGGAAGCGAAGCCAGCATGGGAACTGTGGTTGCTGTGGGTGGCAATGGACTGTATCTTTTTGTGCATAAATTGCTACACTAACCATTAAACTGAAAATGTAAATATACCACAATTTTTTTCCTTTACATATATATACCTATATATATTTATATGTATATACATATATTTATATATATATTTAACAAGAGTATCTCTCTCTGCGAGGTGTTGCTGAATGTGTAATATTTTTGCTTCACGTTTTGGCTTCTGCACACATTTATGTGCGACACGGCGTGCTTGACAGCATTTTATGTTTGGGGCACAAATTTCAATCTCCCACCCCAAAAAGCACTGGCAACATCGTGACTTTGCTTCAAATGCCTCATGGCGCTCCTGGGCGTGCGCTTTAATCGCAAGCTCTTCATTCACTGTACTTAGCCTCGTTTGAGTCTAATTAAAATTAAAATTTGTTACTTTAATGAAAAACTTTTTAGGTGAGACAGGCCTTAGATACATTATTAAATAACTCAGGCGGAGCAGCTGTGTTATGTGGCACTGTAGCGCTATCTACGGCATCAGTAGCTCAGTTCACAAGTGGCAAGCAAAAAAAAGTCACGTAGCCGCACTGTCAGCTCTGGGATGTGAGATATACTCCACATTAGAGTCTCAGTCGAAAAATGTGTGTCTGGTATCTGATTTGTTATTTACATTACCGGAAAAATATGTATGTCTTTTCTTTAGACAGGCTTAGATACATTTTTAATGATTTGAACACAGATTTCTTAAGGCGCACATTTCATAAAAACGAAATTATGAAACACATTTTCATATTCAAGAATTAAATATAATCCTAAAAGGCGCACATTAATTTACCAGACTTGTTATACAATTTATAATTGTAATCCTTGGGAGACTTAAAAATAGATTTCACCCACTAAGAAGCCTGTTAAGGCAAGCCAACAACCAAAATCTCAACTCTTTTGTGGCTGTCAGGTGTAGCCAATTTACATTTGGTAACATTTTAAGCTGCCGTTTGTCCTTTTTAGTTTGTTGTTAGCACCTGCCAAATATGAGCGCAAGGCTGGCAGTCGGCATTTAACGAAACAAATCAGCGAAAGGGTTTCCTCAATAAATTCAAAACATGGCCTAGCAAACAAAACTGGCTGAACGGATGGCATGACAGGCGACAGCCATAACGGTGACAGCGATAAATTAAATGTTAATTTGAATTTACCGTTCAGTGACACGAATGGGCGACTCTCACACACAATAGCACACACACACACAAGTACATAGACAGACAGCGAAAAAGACGGGCACTGAAACTTTATGTGGCTGATGGGGCGCAAAAAAAATTTTACTGCCAGTGTAAATGAAACGTAAAAGAATCGAAATCGAAACCGAAACGAGAATAAAACTTTTTACACGAAAATTGCCCGTTAACGTGACAATAAACAGCAATATATATATATATATGTTTATATTTATACATATATGTATGTCATTTCAAATTTAAGTTAGTGTCTTTAAATTTCATTGTTAATTCGCTCAGCCGTAGAAAGGAAAAGGGCGAAAGTGACTATTGTGCCAACTCTCACAACGGCCAACCCCAAAAAAAACTTCTTATTTTTTTTTTTTGCGAGACCTAGACTTAAAATTTATTGCCAAAGTTGAGCCAAGAAAATATATGCAACTTGTAAACTTGGCCACATTGCCGCCATTGGCGCCCCATTTGAAATGCTAAATGTGTTTTGGGCTGTTTCACTGACCGCATTCCAAGTGCCCAAAACGCCACATATTTGTCAACCAGAACCCCCGCTAGATAAATAGGAAATGCTACCCACTGTGAATCCCCCAAATGTCCAACGATCGCATCATAAAACCTGCAGAAATATCCTCGACAAAGCAACAGCCGAGGCAAAAAACTTTTAAGCCTCTGTAATAAATATTGTGGTTCAAGCAGGCCAACAACCCGTCCAGCTCTGAGCATAAGCTGAAGTTTGCCACGTTCAAGTTGGACCTCTGATTTCAGTTGCTGTTAAAGTTTATGTTTTTTTTCTTTTTTGCTAAAACTCGCCTTGATCTACTTTGCTGCTTTACGGCCGTCAGTCGAGAGTCGACAGTCAACGTTCCAACTCAGCAGGCAAATGGGCCGCCTCTGTTTTGGTTTCGCTTATACAAGGATACATGTATATATTAAAGTATCTGTGTGTATGGTGTGTGTGTGTGTGTGTGGTAGTGTGTGGGCTTGCGCAAAATGTTGATGTGGAATGATTTGAAACTACTTTTAGTTTGCTGCTGCTGCTGTTGTTCCTGCATAAGCTCAAATTGAAAATCGCACAGTGGTTGCACAGTCCTAAAACTCATCACATTTGCATAAATAATTCACCTGAATGTAAATCGAATAATGTTTAAAACTAAAAGTACTAATTTATATTCAGAAGAAATCATTATCCAAGTTCCTTAATTATTTTATATTCAAGAGGAAATTCAATATTCGATTTTTGATGCAACTTCGAATTTTAATAATATGCAAACAAGGCTGGACCAGCTGCTGCAGTTGCCAAGGGAGCCGCCACTGGTCCAATGCATATTTGATTTTTGAAGCATCCACTTTTTGTTGTTCACCTTTTGGGAATTTATCGCGGCAAATCGAATTGGCCAGTTGTGCTGTGTGGCCATAAAATGCCGACTGCACATTAGCCGCAGTCAGGCGAACAAATGCAAAAAGGACGCTTTGAGTGATGGAAGGCTTGAGGGGCTTATTGATGTACCAGTTGACGTGGTTGTTGCATGCATCACTCAGTCAGACACTCAGTCAGTCAGTCAAACCGTCAGTCAGTTACTCAGTCAGCAAATGTGTTTTTTGAAACATCTAACTTACATTTGCTTAGGCTCTGACAAGTGAAATAGGCTCCTGCAGAGCATAAAATATAATAAAAGCAACCACAAATCGCGCACACCGAATATGACTTAGTGCGTAACTGTGTGTGTGTGTGCGTGGGTGTGTGTGGGTGTATCTCAAATTCACAACATGCGTAAAATTTCTTACTCTTTATATATATTTCCAGCAAGTTGAAGATGCGAGTGTGTTTGAGTGGGTGTCTGTCTGTGAAACACTGCCAGGCCATAATTTCTGCCATTTAGCGCCCGAAGAAAACATACACATAAACATATTTACATAGAGAGATCTAGAGACGTATATACGTATATATATAAGTAGGCACTTACACAAATACTTCGCCTACTTTCTGGCAAAGCTTTTTGGCATCAAAGATGCTGCCTTGCAACTTGGCTTAAGTGTCGCCTGTCGCCGTTGTAGCCAACATCTTGTTGCCTGCCGCATAGCCAAGTCCATTTTATTATTGTGTTTGCCATTTGTAAAGGCTGCTGCCAATGTCCTTAGTGTGTCGAGCCAAATACCTCAGAGGCAACATATGAGTGTTGCTGTCCTTTTATTTCATACGGTTGTATTTATGTCTCTCTCTCTGGTGGAACAACTCGCTCGATTGAGTCGAACAACAATGCAAATGGTTTACTTGAATGCTATGTTATGTTATGCAAATGAATTTTAATTGATATCACGAAATTGTACATACTTTCCGACACCTACCCACCGCATTTCATCACACATTTAATTGGAACAGCGCTCTAAGTTGGCATTCCACCACATTTTGCTATAATTAATGCACATAAATAATTGACAATTAAATGACATTACATTGCAGAAATTTGGTTTGTGTATGCAACTAAATAAACATCGTTTATTGCACTGACCAAATGGCACAAGTCACACATAAACACAACAAACAACACACAAATGCCTTAAATCTGTGTATTTTCAATTGCTCGAATTTACCTTGTGGTTGCATGTGGCAAGTATGTTGCCCCCAGCTAACTAATCAGACCCAGCCGCACCTGAATGACGTAAGTAAGCCACTTAAAGTGCACTAATTGCGCAATTAATGTGTTTGCTCGATCTTCAGTTCAAATCGTTTCTCTTAACGGTTTTGTAATAAACAATTCAGACTCAAGTTGACCAAAACTGAAGCTGCAATCGCCATAAAATTAGACATACAATTCAGAAAACGCACGATTTTGTAGTGTTCGGCATATATAAAATAAAAATACTCATTTGAAAATGAAAAAAAGTGTAATGTTCTGGTTTATTCTTTATTTTATCTGAAGTTTAATATTTCTGAATATTTCGCATATTAATATTTACTAAAAGTGTATGGCAAGTGTTGAGGAAATTTTTGAGATTGCAAATCTGAAAATCACATATGGCTTATAAACTTAGGATTTTACTTTTAACAATAAATACGATATATTTTTTTAATAATTGCTGGCTAACAATGAGAACATTTTAAGTTGTTTTACAAGCCAGATGTTTGCACATAAAGTTGCAGTTACAAATATAATAATCGTATCTGTGACTCCAGTGCTGACCTCGCCCACTGGCATCATCATCATCATCATCATCGGCGTGCTCATCGAGCATCAGATGGATGTCTGAAACACAATTCGCAATTGGGTGCCAGAGCATGTCAAGCTTCTTGGGCGTGCAATGGGCGTTTGCCACAGCTATTTGGGGCAACATCATCTGACATACATTTCAGCACAAGCTTTAAGAACGAACGAAATCATGTTTCTCAAACTGAAAATGTCTCAAGAGACTGCATTTAACAATTGTCAATGTCATTCTCAATAAGTGTCGCAGTGCTTGAAATAATCAGCAAGGAGCGAACAGAGCAGAGTGTCAAGCCATTTTGCGGGTTGAATCTTAAAGACATGTTCCATGAAGTGGATGTTATATAGAAAATAATGTGTACATTTTTTTTGGTTTGGACTTGGTCTGGCTTGACTTTCAGCCAGGTCAGCAATAGGAAGGTTTGTCCTGCACTTGGCCACCCGTACGTATGGCCATTTGGCAGACGTGCCTCCAGCAAGATAAGGTTATATGCGGTGTTGTCATAAAAAGCGGTCAAAGTAGCCGCTCAAAGAGAAGCAGCAGTAGAAGCAGCATCAGCTAAAGGGAATAACCATGGCAGCCAAATTGAATAACCTCATAACGAGCCCGTTGCACAGAACAAGAAACGAAGCGGTAATAAAACTTTTAGCCATCTAGAAGGCAAACAAACCAACTAACAAAAAACAAAACGAATTCTCATCCAACTGATCTTAGTTCGTTATATGTTTGGCCACATATTCCGTATATATTGTGAATGTGTGCGCCTTGAGGAGTGGGAGGCGCGGCTGCGAAGGGGCAATAAAATGTACTGGGGCATGAAAAAGGAGCAAGGTGAATGGCGCTCATAAGTATGCTACAGTTTTCTATGTGCGTGTGCGTTGTTCGATTTCAGCTTTGCCCCCCCGGGGCTGTGTGTGTTTTGCCTTTTGAAATTGTTTCACCAAATGAATTTAAATGTGCTGACGGCAGCAGCATCAGCAGCAGCAGCAGCAGAGAGCATAATGTAGGGTGGATGGAGGGGCAGGGCAGGGAGTGTGGGGCATCGAGTGTTTATACGCTTTCCAATATGGCTGCTATTTTATTGTTAAGCATCGCTCGCAAATGTGTGGGTGACTGGGTGTGTGTGTGTGTGGGTGTGTATGTGTGTGTGCGTGGGTGTGTGTGCGATTGCTGATTGCTCCCTTAAGCCACATCCATTTTATTTTTTCTGTATTTCTCTAATTCTGCAATTCGTGCGTCTGCCTGGAATGAAGCCCCGAACATTGTGTTCGGGTTACTAACCCGACTCCGGTTTTTTTTTTTTTTTTTTTGCTATATGTTTTTGATTTGCTGCTGGTTTTATGGCCCATACTTGATTATGTGACGGTATTTTATGGCATTGCAATGGGCTCATTATCAAGTATTTGTTGTGCGCAATTTGATGAAATAATCAATTGTGCCCTAATTGGAATTTACTGACGCTGCTGTTCCTTTGAGCCAAGCTGCTGCCAAATTGGTATTAGTGTGTGTGAAAATCATAAATCACTGCACTTGCTATGGCCATGCCAACAATTTGTATATATACACACATGAAGCATACACACATATATCTCTGACGATTTCCGTTTGGCACATTTCCAAAAAACGCCTGCAGCCACAAAAGCCGCCAAATTCACAAGCCGCCAGAAAATTTAATGAGCGAGTGATCAGGTTGAACTGCGAACGGAAAGGAAGGGGATGGGAGGGGAATCCATCATGTTGGGCTGGTTGCATTTTCAATTTCATTTCCATTTCCATTTACTTTAATTCATCCTGAAAATGTCGTTGTTTAACTTTTCATTTCATTGCGAATAAAAGAAACAAACAAAAAAAAAAATGTGTTGCACACATTTTCCCATTGGGGTAGTAGCATGGCTGGGTAGAACAGACACTTGAAATCACTTTTGGCCATGTGTTGTACATGAGTCCCATGCTTGTTGTATTTTTTTTTTTTTTTTTTTTTTTGTCATTTCTCTGTGTTCTCAGGGACGTGTTTCCATCGAATAGAATAGACTGTGCACAAGCAGTGCGAGCATAATAGGACGAGATAAATAAGGACCTTCCCTGCATAAAGCAATCTCTGCATATGCAATGTGACACAATTATATGGAACCATCAGATATTTGTTAGTTTGTTTTATCATTTTTCACTCTTGTGTCTCACATTTTTGATAATACTGAAAGTGCAGGACAGCATTATTTTTTGCCACATCTTTTGCATCTATGCTGCCACTTAAACCCCTTGTTCCGGTCTCAAATTCAGTTCAGTGTGCGTTCTATTTTTTTTTAATTATTTCCTTTCCTTTGGCTTTTGCTCCCTTTCTCATTATTTTTTCAAGTATCCTTTCTGTGTGCTCTTTTCTTGCTAATACTTCTAGTTTTGTGAACAGCAACGTTGCACACAAGCTGCATCCTGGCATCCTCCTTGCTGCACCTTGAAACTGACCAAGCATTTTCCCGTTTCACTTCGCATTGCATTTTGTTGAAATACTTTTAAAATGATTTGTCTGCCAACATCGTTTGCCAGACTGCTTGGTCTCTTTGGGAGACAGTTAATGCCAGTCTGCTGTTTTACCGTAATTGGAATGTGCCTTTGTGGCATCGTCATTGTCCTTTAGGTTTTTGTAATAAAAAAGTCCTTAAACTAATTTTGTGGCATGTCTATTAAATAATTGCTTCAGCTCTTAATTTACTGTCCATTCTGTCCCAATGACGTACACATAAACTGGCCATACTTTGCCACTAACGAGCAAACACACACACTAACACACACACACACTAACACACACACACGCAGGCACGCACGATTGTATAAAAGTTTTGACAAGCTTAACTTTTAAATTGAATTCCAGTCAATTCTCATTAGCCAGAGTTAAATTGCGCATATATAGTGGGAAATAATATAATGTGACTGAATATTTTGTTTAAATATCAGCTGTTCTGCAGGCCAGTAAGCCGCTCGTAGTTATAAACTAAATTTTAATCTTATCATGCGTAACAAAAGTCTCTTTTATCCTACTCCATTCACAAAAATTGGCAGCAACCTAAATCATTGTTTTGCTTTTTGCAATCCGCTTTGGGGATACTATGGCTACATCGAAGTTGTGAAGTCCGAAGGAAACTTTATCAAAATGGCATTAGCTATGCATGTTCGTGTTCTTGTCGACCGACAGATCTAAGCTGCTTAAAATTCAAAGTGTACTCTGCTTACAATCACTGAGCTGTGCGTGAAACAGGTTTGGTCCATTAACAAAGGATTCGGAGGCGCACTGGGATTGTAATCAACCAAAACTTTGCACTAAAAGGATAGACGGGTTTTTGTTAGAGTACATTCATCGTTCTATTGAAATCCCACTGACAACATGCCGCGATATATATATATATATATCCCATTTATGTGGCACGAATTGTCACCAATATTGTATTAATGGCACTCTTTATAAACTTGCCACGGAAAATGTGCGCTTTTCTCTTGAAAGTTATAACGTTTATTTGAATAAAACTAACCAACTAACAGCAGGCATGATGATTGTGCCATTTGAGTTGGAAATATGAATGTCAATAAATGGTTGCAAGCAGCGGTAAAAAAAACGAAAAACAACTGTAATTCACGTAAAAAAGCAGCTTCACCAAATTCATTTATACAACTATTTTTTGCAAAATAGCAGCAGGCTGAAAGTCGTGCAAGGCCGCAAATGCTTAGCTATTTCGATGCCAGCTTTTTTTTTTTTGGACTTTTAAATGCCAAAATAGATTGGCAGAGAGGGAGCGAGACAGAGAGAGAGAGAGAGAGAGTGGGAGAGGGAGATGGTTGGAAAAGCGAGTGGCAAAGAGACGATCCAATGAACGCAATGAAAATGCCAGCGCACACAAATTTTAATAATCAAACATTGAGCAAAGCGGCGGCCACGCGTGGAATGTAAAAAAAAAAAAAAAAAAAAGGCGTGGCAAGTTTGTGTGTGTGTGGTAAGGCCTTCGCAGTGGTGGTGTTTGCTGCCGCTGCTGTTGTGGTGCTGCTGGTTCTGGTGGTGCTTGTGCTGGTCCAGAGCATCGGCAAATTACGCGCCATAAATTATAAAGTCTCAAACAAAAATTCATGGCATATAATATACATATATATATATATGTATATATATTCATAATAATTCGGCCTTTATTTTATTGCGCTACGCTGGCGATAACGACGGGTTTTAAGATTTGTTTGACTACTGTTTTTTTTTTTTGAGCCAACAACGATTACAATTGTTGTTGGCATCGTTATTGTTGTTCGAGACGGCATAAAATGCCAAGCATACTTCGAGGCGAGGTCGTCCGACATTTGCAGACAAAACTCCTTTGCCTATTTTCAAAATTCGTACATTGATGAACTTTTTGTGGAGCATTTTTGGGGGAATTGGTGTGCTTTGGTCATGGCTCATAATTTGATGGCATCACATCGGCATTCACATCCTGATGTCAGGGCACAAGAATTTCAAGCAGCTCAACGATGTTTCATATTTGCCTTTTTAATTTCACTTACAAGCTCAAAGTCGACTACCGAGAATGGCAGGCAACAGCCTCGACCTGGCCTTCCGACTGCAGCTTGTTCAAATTGACAGCCTCAGACCCAGACCCAGACACAGACCCGTACTCGTACCCGTACTCGTACCCGTACTCGGACCCACTGACAGTCCCTACGTCAAGTGGTATACATGCTACCTGCTGTCGAGCGGCGCTTGTCTTGTACATTTGCATTTTAAGACTTTTTCTTTCAGCCCAAACTTCAAGCACTCTTTTGAACTTTTGCCATTTGCGCTGAGTGCAGTTGTGTGCCACCGAAAATTTGGGCAGTGTAAACTTGTATCGCATGGCCAAAAATCGAATTGAAATTGTTTCAATTTTCGAAAAATGGCGCACAACACACACACACACACGGTGTGCAAGCTGGGAGCAGCTCTCCTGCCCGGGCGGAAGCGGATGTTGCACACACACACAAACACCGCTCAGCCACACACGCAGCAAAGAGTTGGTTGCATGAATATACATGAGCTGCCATTGTAGATCCTTTGAAGAAATACCAGCTCAGTCGTGAATACCGTTACATGCAATCTAGCACGTCGCTCGCTAGGTGCCACTCAGGTGATGGCCATGTTGCCATGTTGCCATGTTGCCAGTTGGTGCATCTGCACCGGCAAATGCCACTGCATCGTTAAATATAAAATGCCTTTCACAGGCTTTACAAATGTGTTGTGCATAATCGCTTTTTTCGGTCTTTAGCAGCCAGACTAGGCGAGCATCATTAATTTCATAGATATATCTGCCAGCAAAGATTTAATTTTTTCTCTTACCTGTATCTTGCTAGCTGTCAGTGTCTACGTTGCTCAGATTGCCCAGATTAATGGCTCTTTGAGTGAGTTTATGACTTGCAACGATTGGCCACCCCCTCCACCCCCCATCATCCTCAATTGCAACTACTGTAATTGATTACACAAGTGTCAGCTATAAAATAGAGTCTTACACCTGATATCCTTGTCTCTAAATCGCTCTTTGATAGGGGATCACAAAGTGTTTCAAAAGAGCGACACTTAAATAAATCAAAGTGTTTTCGCAGCTACAAGTTATTAGCGATTTTTTATAGTTTCAATTGGAGAGAGAGAGAGAGAAATTTAAATATATATATCTAACAGATTCAAAGAGATTGTAATTTTAATAAGCGTTTATAAAAATTCCTTTATTGATTTTAGCCTTGAATTGAATTAATTTGAACGCATTTCATAATCCACATTCAATGACAGCGAAAATATGCCGTGTTGCTCAAATCAATTAATCAATTGAGAGAAGCTCTGTGAAAGATATCGATTAAATCCGCTCCCATAAAATATAGACAAATTTTTGTTCACCGAAATAGTGAGATTTAGGAAAGCTTGAATGGCCATTGCCGGAAAAGCGTTTACACGAGGCATAGAAAATCAATTTTATGCTTCTCGTTGGAATGATACAAATGAATTTAAGCCAAAGTCAGCACAAAGCCACTTAGCTCAGCTGTCATTGGTAGACAAACGCTCATTAAGCTTTGAACCATGGCTTAGGAATTGGAATGATAGGGACAAACTGGCAAACACATTGAATCATCCGCTGCGGCTGCGGCTGCGGATACGTTAACGGGGTAAGGGGCAACTGCCAAGTGGCAAGTGGCAAGTGGTTAGAGGTACGAAATTGATGCTTACTTCCACTTGGGCATCTAGTCAAGCGAACATTCGTCAATCAGAGATGCGTTCGCTGAACTTCTGGCAGCTTGCTGTCAGAAACAGCAAATGCTGAAATGACAAACGGAAGCAGAAAAAGAGGCAGCTCTTTCCTGGAAACAGATGTCGCTTTCTCCTGCCATCAGCCCACGAACATGAAGGTCGACGCATTGACTGCGCTGCCTGGCTGTCACTGTTTGCGCTTTCCTTTTACTCCACTGATTGCCAGACCCAAAGGACCTCTCTGATGCCGCGCAGTCTGCCTTAATCAATTAGCAGCTTCAGCTTAACTGTTACTGCCTGTGTGTGTGTGTGCAGGATCAACTCTTTTGTCTACTTGTTGTGGTGCTTGCGAAAACAAAGACAACAAACGGCTACATTGTTGAACTTAGCAGGACAGGACAGGAGGACAAAAAAAAAAACCAACAAGACAAACACCAGTAGCATTATTGTTCCTAAGCTCGCGCTTTGAGTTTCTGTAAATAATGTAATGCCAGTAAGAGAATAATGCTGATTAAGCAATTTTCATTAATCGTTGCCCTACTTGACGTTCATTACAATCTCAAGCCGTCGCCCAGCAACGCTTTCAAGGCTGCCACAAGGACAATAGCAGCTGACAACAACAATCTTATATGTCAAGGAATCCATAGAACAGTTCCAAAGTTAGTATGTATATTCTTGACACATCATTTACGTGACTTATTATCTGATTTAAGGGCTTATCAGATGTCCGATTAAGTTGAAACAATTTAAGACCTTTCGTGGTAAGCAAAGTATTATTTTTATTCTGGTTCTTGTTGAGGATTTAATAAAATGTGAATTCTGTCTAGATATAATTGTTATTATAATAAATAAATAATAATTAATCTTTTCATATGCCTTGTAAACAATAACAAGAAAATAATGTGTTTAAATAATAATTTAATCTTGTAAATATTAATTGCACTATTAAATTATTTTGCAAAACAAATTCTGTATTAAGATCAAATCAAGTTTTTAAGCATTTTTATTAGAACTTTGTAAAAAATAACTATTTTATGTAAGTAGCTAAGTTTTTATTACCACTAGGAAGCTCCAGAGTCGTATCTAAGTAGGGATTTATCTCCGATCAATATATTTGTATTTTAAAGTTTGTTTTAACTTCAGTTTGAATTATTTGAGTTATTGTTATTCAAACCGTGATTTGCCCTGGGCTTCAGCAGCCAACAATATCGATCTGTTCTAGTCTAGACACACACACACACACACACACAGGCAAACAAACAAACAAAAACACTCACGCACATATACAGTTACTCGCACTCTTCTGTTGCACTGCTTTTATGATGATTTTGCACAGCTTCCCAGTCAGCAGCTTAGATGTGTGCCTATCCATCTCTTTCTCGCCTGCGCTCTCTTCCCCTACACTTTTAGTCTCTCATACTTTGGCTTTGTCACACTTTTGTGTCTGTCAGTTCAGCTCGCATTGGTTTGGGTATTGACTTTGACATTTGTTTTGTGTGGCTTATCCTTCAGTGCTCAATGCTCACCACAATAGCAGCATCAATCGCCGCGTATTTTTTGTCATCTGTTTAGCCAAGTTTTCGCTTTTATTGTGAGTGCCGTTACAATGGCTTTTAAATGGACGCTTCTTCGGTCCGGCCCCCTCTTTCCGCCAGTCAACGAGTGCCGCTTCTGCTTTTCTCGCTGCTCGTACTACGATTTCATGGCAGCCTACTTTACGGCCAATAAAATCTTAACGCCGTAGGCGTACGTTCCACTTTCAAAGCGCCCTCTGTCCGGATTTCAGCCGCTTTATGGTAGTCGCCTCAATCTCTATCCCTAATCGCTTTCAGTTGGCAGCAAGGCATATTTATCTATGTATTTCAAATTGAAAAGCTCACTGGCGCTGCCTGCCTTTTGTGTGAGTCTGCTCGGCTTGCAATCGAGAAAGCGAAAATGAAATACATATATATATATATATATAAATATATATGTATATGTGTGTGTGTGTGTTTATATATTTCAATATGTATATCGTATATATTGATGTACGTACATATTTATGTGTATCTATATGTTAGATAACAGGAGAAGAGGTGGAGAGGTGGAGAGGAGCGGACATTGAACAGTTTGTAAGCGCTTTAAGTCGGTTGATTTATTTGCAGGCTGCGTGCGCAAATTGTGCTGGGAATTCATTTAAAGTTCAAGTGTGTCATTGCATTCACAATGGTGATGATGATATTCCCATTCCATCATTTCCAATATATAAAAATAAATTGGCATTTTTTTTCGCGCCACAAAAAACCAAATGGAAAGATTCCTCTGACACATCAATGTTTTCTTATTTTTAATTTTTTGTATACCCTAGGTATAAATAAATAGATAATATGTGTGTTGACAAACACAGCGAGAAGAGCATAATAATAACTGTATATATATCGTGATGTATTGGGATATTTCTTGAATGAAAACTATTTTAATTTGAGAGTGCAGAGTATCCTCTAGCCATTTACTCTAACTGGACTGACAGGATATGTTAGCTCTGATTTTTATTTGTGTTTAATTTGATAAATAAATATGTCGCACTTGACTGAAGCTGTACAACATTATCAGAAATATAAATTCGTATATATAAAAAAAACCCACAAGTTCTTGACAAAATATAAAGCTGAATACAGAATGTGAGGCAAAGACTTTGGATAAGAGTAATTGAATGAGCAAAAAGTTTGACAGTGTTGCACACAAATACAAAAACCAATTTGGCTGAGCACAGGTGCAGCACAGAAGGCTCAGGCATTGTGGCACAAATATGCGAGGATTCCAGTTCGACAACAATGTGGCCTGTGCTCGCGTGGTAAATGAAAAGTTTTCTTTATTAAATAAAAGTAAAATGCAAGTTAATTAATTAAAAGTTTAAGCAAGATAGAGCATGCACAGAGCTTATTAACAGAGTATACCCGGTTGGGCGTGGCTTAGCAGCAGCATCAGCAGCAATTCCATGTGGTTTGGAGTGCTCCGGAAAGTATGTTAAGCTTAATTAGAAGCGTCTTCTGATGCCACATTGTATCTTAGTGCAGCTTTTCACTTACAAATGATGCTCCACGCCTGCACGCGTATGCATAAATATACATCCGGGCCACAAGTTTAGTTGGTTTTGTTATTGTTTTTGCTTTTGCCTCGGCATGTGTGCCATAATTTGGCAACAGTTTTAAGCAACACAGACAGACAGACAGACAGACAGACAGACAGCAGCATCGGCAACAGTAACAACAAACTAGCTGTAGACAGCTCCAAACAAACAAAATACAATAAGAGACGAGGACGTGCAATGCCAAGAGCAGATGCGATGACCACGTCAACAGCAAAGTCAAAAACAACAACAATTACCATAACAATGGCAACAACAATAAACTACAACTGTGCATAGCTAAATTAAATAAAAGAAATATAATAATAATATTTATTTTCATGACATTAACATTGAAAGCAGCGTTTCCAAAGGCGTCGTCTGTGCAATGGAAACAAATTAATTTTCCGAAAGATACACAAATCCACAGACACATACATAGATACAAATACAAAGGTCAAATCCATTGACAGCTGAGAAAGGCGCATTTTGTTGGTAAATTTTAGATGGTTTTATGGTTCCATGTTTGGCTCTTCCGCTTATCGCCTGTCGCCACTTGTCAGCTTTGAATACTGCTTAGCTTCAGTTCATCAATGGGAAAAAGAGCTGCATAAACAAATAATGGAAATTTTGAAATTTTCTGGCTCTGGTTTTTTCTTTATTTTAGATAATTTCTTTTTATATCTTTTGAAGTGTAATTAATGGAAATTAGTTTTGGCCACAAAAATGAATAATACACCCACACTGCTTAAGGCAAAGAGTGTTGGTCGCTGGGTACAATATTTTAAATTATATTTCATATTAATATAAATATATACATATGCATATATAGATAGTTATGTATGTACTATGCAGCAGCAGCGATGCTGCGGTGACGCCAACGCCAACGCCACTGTCTCTGCCTCTGCCTCTGCTTCAGCCTCAGTGGCAGCGCTCTGATGGGCAGTGACAAACATATTTTAAAATAAAATTATTATCGCTTTATTTTTGTTTCTTAAATTTTAATAATTATCATGATGTGCTCGTTTTGAACATTTATGCGCATTAAATTTATATTTTATAGAATTAAGTGAATTTATATATACATATTAAAGTGTACACATGCATATAAATTTATTTGATTTTCTATTTCCATTTCCTTGCAGTTGCTCAATTTGGAATAGCGCCAGGGCGTGGCGATATCACCAACAACCAAGTCATATTTTGCCATATGCTCTGGCTCAAATGCAGGCAACTTTCCGCCTTGATTAACATTACTTCAACTCTCAGAGATGAAACCCAAACACCAAAATCGATACGCAAAAGCCAAGTCAAAATCATGTGTGTGCTAAAAATGTGTAATGCCAACTAGTAAATCCAAAATGAAATACCCCTACGCAACTGGGTGTCTAATTTAAAGCTCGTGGCCGCCAAACCCGCGAGTGGCCAATTTGTTTTGTGTGCGACAACAATAATAAAAACAGCAAAATTTTGAAAAGAAAACATCAAAAAGGCGGCCACGTTGTGAGCGCTAAAAGCGTGTGTGGAAATGAAAATAAAACATTACCAGGAAATTAATTCAGAGAATTATAATTCTAAATATACACAAACTCACATATACGCGTGCAAATATATCATAGACTACCTAGATATATTTATATATATATGTAAACTTATATATTTATAAAGAAAGGCGGGGATTAGCAGATAAAAAATTATAAAAATAATAATAATGGCAATAGCGCTTTTGTCCGCCCTTATGATTCTTGGCTGCGCCCAAGTAAAGGGAACAACAAAAAAATAAGGGAAATATAAATAAATAAAATGGCTAAATAGAAAAGCATATGCAAAAATGAGATTTGTGTATGTGTTAAGATGTTTTGAAGCGAGCAATATAAAGATAGTGACATTCTTGGCACAGCTGTTGTCAAATAAATCATTAGGACAACACAGGGTGACTATAAAAATTGTCATTAATAACAGAACTTAAATTAGAGAATTATATAATTTAAATACATTTAAACTAATATATCATTCAGTATTTTTATGTACGCCAAAAAACACCCTGTATTTAATGGCAGTCGTCAAATAGGCAGCAATGCGCTAATTTATTTTTGATATTTCAATGATCGATCGTGTATGGAAATAAAACTGCGTTTAGCTTAATAATCTTGAGAGGTTTAGAACAAATCTAGCAAATTGTGCTATTACTGGCTCCGGCACCAGACACCCTATAATATAGGGCCAGGCCACAAAAACAAGAAACACGCAGGCAACAGCAATAAAATATCTACGTCAGCAAATAAACAAATATTGACTAAAATCAATACAAATGCGAGCGGCAGCAAAAAATTATATTCATATGTGCAAACAGCAAACCACTTAATTCATATAAATAATTGCAAAAAAATAAGCTTTTAAATATATATATTTTTTTTGTGTATCAATTTTATGGCAGAACAGCAACGCTTTGAAATTTTTTGAGTTAGTGCAATATAAATGTGAAAACCACTTGCACGAACAACACTAAAAATAAATTAAAGACAAGAAATGTTAAAAATATATCTTAAAGAATACTGAAATATTGTGGCAGCAACAGAAGCTAAACGACACGATACACGCAGCAGCCAAAGCAACAAAAAAAAAAAAACGTGAAAAAAAATGCAAAATTAAAACGAAGACGCTTGAGGCAGAAGAAGAAAAAACCCAATCTACGAACAGAGTCGACAAACAGAAAAAAACAACAATATTTATAAGAAAAAAAAAAAAAACAAAAGCAGCATAGCTAAAGCGACAAGAAGTCCAGCCAAGTCAGCCGCGGCAGACGCAGCAGCAGCGACGCCTCGCCTCTCCTCCATAATAGCATTATCATCCGCAAGCAGCAAGCAGGCAGCGCAGCAACTGAAGCGGCGACATCGCTAAGAGAAAGAGTGGGCGTTGCGGCTGGCGTTGGCAAGGACAGCGCAACGTGAACGCTGGCGTTGACGTTAACGTTGACGTCTACGCCTCTGTCACCGTCACCGTCGCATGGATCGCGCCACATTGGCAAATCAATTTCCGTTGCTTTGACCGATTCAGTTTTGGTTTCAACGTCGCTAGCGCCACGCGTGTCGTGAATCCCTAATGGCGCACCACCTCCTCGTCGTCGGTGCCTGCTCAAGTTCAAGTTATTGACACCGATGTCAATTTCCCGAAGTTAAGCCAAACAAAAGAAAATAAAATTAGAATAAATAAAAAAAGTAAAACACAAAAAACCAGCGACAACGGCCACAAGTGAGAGCAGAACGTTACAGGTCGTTGGCATAAACCGAAAGCGAGTGTTGACCCGGACGCGTCCGCAGTGAAAGTTTAGTTAAGTGTCAGCCATGCAAAACTTCCAGTTGGAGTTGGGCCAGCTGCCCGCGTTTCCCACCGCAGCGGCAACGACAACAATGCGACACAGAACCAGCGCAACAAGGATACGCAAAAGACACTGCCGCTGCAGCGACCAGCGACCAGAGTTCGAATCAGAGGAGCAGTCAGGTAGACAGTCACGCCGAGCAGCAGGACAACAACGCTCCACAACAACGACAACTTCCAATAGCAATCTCAGCCTCAATCTGGCGCTGATCAGCGCCACAGCGGCGGCTCTTCTGCACACAACGAATGCGCTGTCGGCAACAGTTGCAGCTGCAGCAGCTACAGCAGCAGCAGCAGGTGGAGGAGGACGAGGAGGAGGAGGCGTTGTTGACGCCGTTGCACTGCCAGTGCAAGGCACTGCCACGCCCCTGCCCGCTGCACATGAACTTAATGCCACGCTGCTAAGCAGCACGGCTGCTGCGCTGTTCAACGAGAGTCGAGCTCAGCTGGAGGGGGGCATTGAAGCCGGCGGACTGGCCGAGGATTGGTTTGATGACGTGTTCTGGGTGCTTAAAGCATTCGTCATGCTGTTCATCATCATAGCGGCCATTGCTGGCAATCTGCTTGTTATTATTTCTGTGATGCGTGTTAGAAAATTAAGGTGCGTATACGTAATGTGCTCAACTGTACCATTTCATATGCCAAACACAGACACTGCGAGCATCTTCCCTCTCCTGCCTCGCCACACGCGGACAACGCTTACATTCTAATTATCAGTGAAAAGCAATTAGCGTTTCATTCTCTGTCTGCTTTTTTGTGGTAATTGCTTCAAATTCCTGTAGCTGCAGCACCTCCTGGGGCTCTCCTGATTGCCAATTTGCGCAAAAGCCCCTAATTCCCACCCCCAAAAGCCCCTCCCATTTTCCATACGCATGGGCGCACCTGGCGCTGATTTAACACCTTCTAATTATTCCGCTTTCCTATGCTCAATTTTTGTCAACTTTGTACATTTTCCATGTCCGCATCCACATCCACATCCACATCCGTATTCCCGTATTCGTTTCCTGTTTTTGCGCTCGCTTTGCTCGCAGAAATTTCTTTCACTTCGCTTGTGGTTTATGTCCTTCCTTCGGTTCCTATTTTTTTTTAGCTCATAATGAAGCATCCTCGCTTTCCCTAAATTATTTTTCCCAGTTTTCCACTCCATCCAGCATTATTAGCATTTTTCTTCTCTTTGCACAGTAAATAAAAAAAGCAGCGTGAATTAAAATTGATCAGCAGATATTCTTTTCTTACTCATTATTAAAATATTATTATCTAAAAACAAAAAAAAAAAAATGAAGTCACAGAACAGCAGTTCTAAGAATGTATTAAAGAATATATTTAAGAAAGTTATTCAATTATTTTCTGCAGATATTGCAATTATTATAGTCGATAAATAGCAAGATGATAAAATCGAAACAGGATTAATCAGCTGATGCTAATCAAATTCTAGTTATAAATATGACTTAGATCAGGATCAGGATAGTTAGATAGTTAGTTATGGAGTTGCATTTTATTTATTTATTTATTTAATGACAAAATAAGTTTATTGACTGTTTTTCAAAAATGACTTTAGCATTCGATAAGTTTATTTCTATGATTTTTGACAATTTATTATTGCTCAATATTTATGCATATTTAAAACGAATCTTACTTTTATGCGAAGCACTTTATACATTTTAATATATCGCTGCAATAAAATCAAATGCAATGTTTATAAAAATAGCAACAAAATCATTTTTATGGATAATTTGGCCATTAATTGAGCTGCATACAAAATGAATGCTTTCAAGTGTTGTTTATAGTTTTATAGTTTGAATTTTGTTTATGTGATTTCATATTCATGCGTATATATAAAGTGTCTACAAGCTCATCATCACATTCGTTCCCGATGGCAAGCCAATATCCATTTGCAACTAAAATATAAATATAGCTACTCAAGCATACAAATGTGTGTGTGTGTGTGTGTGTGTGTGTGTGTCTGTGTGGGAGAGAACAGACACTTGTCAACATCTCAACGAGACGACCTCAGTAGATGCGCTGTCAACTGCCGGCACGTTGGAGCAGAGGTGGCGTCCTTCGCTCGACATTTATATTGGGAAACATTACCATCAAGAGTTTCCTAGTGACAAATGATGGGTCGACAGCTGGCCTCGGTTCGTTAATATTTTTAGTTGTGCCTTAATAACTGGCAGGCAAATCAATTTAGCGCTTCAGCAAACTCTCCCGGGTCGCCCTACGGCTGGGTCGCACAGGTTCGCATAATCAAAGTTAACTTCGTCTTTGAGGCCTGCAATCAAGTTTTTTTTTCCACACCCCTTTTAGCATACAATATTATTTCCCTTTTTTCCTCATGCAAATTTTTTCACAAGACTGTTAACATGAAATACTCTTGGCCCAAAGAAGCAATCCCGGGAAAATGAAGCAAATAAACTGTGTCAGATATCGCTGGAACAAATAGCAAGGGATGGGAACTGGGCATAATTAAGGTTGAGCGTCTCTTAATTTCTCCCTTTTGCTGCTACTAATGAGCAACATTTTATTTTTTAAGTGACTGACATCACGATGATAATGATGATGCTGATAATGATAATTAATGGTAATTAGGTTGATGGTGTTGATGGTGAAGCTGGGACTTCTATGTGCATTTAGTCAACTTCTTGCCGAGGCCATGTGGCTGCCGCCTATATGAATATAAATCTAATTTCTGGTTACAAAACTAATAAGCAAATCCGAAGCAAAATGCGGCTTACAAATGGCCATCTGCTCTTGGCCACGAGCTACAAATCTATCCATTGTTCTTTTGGTGCAAATATTACGCATAGATGCGACGTGCCTCGAATAGAAGCCATAAAGAATGGAATGTTGGACAAAAAGAAAGAAAGCAAAAAAAAAAAAAAAAAACAATCAATAGAAGAGAAAACCAACTAAGCCGAAAAGATATAGTAATAAAGCATGACAGTTAAAGATATAAAAAAACTCGACAAAAACAGTATGCAGTCCACAAAAAAAGCAAGGGATGCATATAATAAAATGCTGGACTGAAACATACTCAGCACAAAACTATCCCGAAATTATTAATCCTTGAATCCTTGACATAATCAGCTGATAATAAATAGATATGCATGTGACGACTCTGTTTATTATTTTCCATTTATCATAAAGTGAAGCAGAAAAACCCATAAATTCAGACAAATGTGAGAAAATCATATGGTCAAAAAATAAACATGGCTAGATGAACTTGCTGATATTTATGACAGCCGCTGTCGTCCACTTTACGGGGTATTGAGAAAAGAAGTGACACAACAAAAAACAGAAGTCTCTCGGCACCAACTTTGGCAATTAAGGCAGCTTATGGTTTTTATGACAGCATAAATTTAAAATGTTCCTTATGCCACACAACAAATACGTTTGCCGCCGTGTTGGAAATTATTTTCACATTTTCTCCTGTTTTTTCTTGATTCTTTTTATTTGGGGGGCTTCTGAGGATGAGCGCCGTGCGAGATTCGCAGCCACAGCTGTATATGTGTGTAAGATGTACCACCACCAATATGTGGCATCCATTCGCCATTACTTAGAGGCTACTCATTAACGCCGTCTTCCCCTAAAGGATGCTCGACAACTGTTTCCGCCCCGCTCTCAAAGTGTTTAAATGTGCTGAGATAAGCATTTTTCTCTCTTTTTCTTTTTGTTTTCAAAATTTAATGGTGTAACTAGACTCGTAGGTGCAAGCGAGTAAGGAAATTAAAAGCTAGAGGGAGATGGAAAGCTGAATAATGGCAAAAGATTTACAAAAACAGCAACAATTTGTTGCAATTAACGACTCAAAAACGTTGAAAGCTATTTAAGTTGTGCTTGAAAAATAGATGAACAAAATGCCAAAGCAGACAACTCGAAGAGAAACACTTATTTAACATGGGAGTACATTAGGAGTCATTAGAATATAGATTTTATAGATTGAAGAAGGGCACCTGGAAATGGCTTATATGCAATGCAAATTGCTTACCAGGAATCAATTGAGCACATTCCGAGTCCGAATTCATGAATTGCAATTTGGTAAGCAGTGATGGTATTTGAATTGAATTTTCCGCTTCTATTCGTTGTTTGCTTTTTCAATTAAATTCCTGCTGACAACCACATTTCTAGCTGAAAACCATTTGCAGCCCCTTGCAAAGGGATTGCATGAGTAATTTGCCTGTCCCTTGGGGGCATTGCCACGCATTACGTATTGCACAAAGGAAGTACCCACAAACACACACACACACACACACACACACACACAGCGACAAACATGAGAAGGATGAGTATGTGTATATCCTGATTAGTCATCTAAAGGCATGTCGTTATATATCCCCATTCATGCTGCTTATTGTTGATATTGCTGCTGAGCTGTGCTGCGCTGTGCTGTGCTCTGTTGTCATTGTCATTGTCATCATCATCATTTGCAACATCTCATTTAACTTACGTTTTCTGATTGTGCTCTTTTTCCTTCTATTGCAGAGTTATAACGAATTACTTTGTAGTTTCCTTAGCCATGGCTGATATAATGGTCGCTATTATGGCCATGACATTTAACTTTAGTGTGCAAGTAACTGGTCGGTAAGTACAACAACAACAACAACAACAACAATACACAATAACACAAGCACAACATGTGCAACAAAAAATATAAGTAAAAACAAAAGTAAATGGAAACAGCAGCAGTTGTTGCACCAAAAAATTACAACTGCATCTGCACGCCGAGCAAAACGTCAGTCGAGTGAAAAGGGGTGCAACAAGGCAGCAACGGCAAACAACGTTGGGGGCAGCGGGTGCGGCAGGGGGGCGGCGGAAAGGCCAGAACAAACAACCGAAAATCCCTGAAAAATGAAAGCAACATTTATTTATGCTGCTTGCCGCACATTCTGGGTGTGGGCAGCAAAATGTATGTACTGTCTAAGTAGATGTGTGGCTCTTTGTGTGGGTGTCTAAGTGTGTGTGCATGTGTGTCTGTGTGTGTGTTTGTGCTGGAAATGTAAATGCAAAAGTCATGCCACTCTGCTCTTAAGCTCATATGTGTCCAATTGTGTTCAAGCTTTAAAATGTGCGAGCAAAAATTATGCCAAAGAAATACACAAAGAGAAAAGCACTATATATTTGAAATTCTCTTAGATCTGAAACATTTTATTAAGTAATATTTAAATTGCTGAATATTTGAAACTATCTCTTGCAGACAGAAGTAGATTAATTATAAAACTTTGTTTCTTTTCTTGTCACTTTTGAAAGTAGTAAAAATAAAATAAATTCAAACAATTAATTTTGCTATTATTTAAGTGTAGATTTTAAATGTATTTCTTAGTCTGTATGTCAATTTAATAAAGAACTTCCGTTTTTATTAGAAGTAGTTTAAAATTGATGAGTGAAATGTGGCTATTCCAAAGATGACTTTTTAAATGTATAAAAAACACAAGCGTCTGGAATGCATTAATATTGCGAGAGTGCACACACTTATGCAAAATTGGCACACATACAGAGGAAAGCTCGCTTTGTAACGGCATTCTGTGGCACAAAAACCGTCAGAGTGTGACATGGTCACATCCTTCACACAGCTGCCCCCCCCCCCTCTATGTGCGTGCGTGTGTGCTTGTGTGCTTGTGTGTGTGTAAGTGTGCGTGGATGCAGCTGTAATGCGATGTGTGCATGTGATGCCAAGTGCAGATACGTAGCTGGCTGCTGGCTCGGTTAATAATGCAGGGACGCTACTTTAAGGCCTGGCTTAAAGCAGGCCATTTAGCTTTGGTTCAGCACAAATGTTTGCAATGTCATCGCCAGCAACGACGCCTGGCTGCACCACTGAGAGCAGTGCATAATGTGCACACTTGCAGCCAGTCGTGGCAAGATAGTAACGAGGGCCGAAAATTTCACTCGCCTGCCACTTGGCCACGAGAGTTGCATATAAATTGGCGTTTGGTCGTCGCAGTTTGGTGCATAACCAATGCGCTCGTTACCAAACCATAGCCACCCACTTGGCATTCATTAGCAATTTTACCTTCACAGTCGCTAGTTGCATAATTGACACTAGCCCACGGCGCCAACATGGCCAACGTCGTCGTCGTCGTTGTCGTGGCAACTTTTATATAGGCTAACTTGAGCGCCAATTCACGACAGCGCACAAGAGAACAACCAAAAAAAAAAAACAAAAAAAAAACAAAAAGAAATAGCATAAAAAAGCGAAGAACAAAAGCAACAAACCAGAAAGGTCTGCGCCTACCAGAACCAGACCCAGTCCAGATCCTGGCATTACTGCAGGCGTGCGCACACAGTTTCTGAATAGTCGAAAAGTTTTTGAAACTGATGCCAAACTGGTCGCCCGATAATAAATTTTCCAGCCCGCTGGCAAAAAGGGGCAACGAATAGTCGAGTTGGTTGAATTGGTCAGGTTTGTGGGCTGGGTTTGGCTTGGATTGGGTTGGGTTGGGTGGATTCTAGGCGGCAAACAGCAGCGACAACAACGCGAGTTTTAATGAGTTTTTCATGCAAGCCATTCGCTTGTGTGTGTTTCGTTGTGTGTGTGTGTATGTGTGTGTGTGAGTGTGTGTGTAAGTGTCTGTACTTGCGCCTCTGCCAGTGGTGGCATAGTTGTAGTCCCCACGGACCATTTTGTGTCGAACAGTGCATTAAAGCTTTTCATTTTCATTTTACTCAGCGAGAGCATCTTGGGCTTGGAACTGTGTCAGTTCATGGGCAATGTCACCTTGTGGCACAACCTAAGATGCCTAGCTCAAAATGAAATCGATAAATGTCTAAATCAAGCCTGCTGATAAGAAACTCAATGACTACCCAATTCCAAGCTTTAAGATTTTATAGCATATTTTTTGGGGCAATTAAAATTTAGATTTAAAAAAAGCACTTTTTAAGCTAAAATATTTTCAGGAGTTGATTAAAAATGAATGTTTAAAATATTTACAGCTGGAACTTTAGCCCCTTTCTGTGCGATCTGTGGAACAGTTTGGATGTGTACTTCTCGACGGCAAGCATTTTGCATTTATGCTGCATATCTGTGGATAGGTGAGTAGTCTTACACAGTGAAAAAAAGGCGTGTGTGTTGCAGATGACAGCTACTTAAAATGGTAATAACGGTGGGCTGGTTCCTCCTCTTCTTTTGCAGATACTATGCGATTGTTAAGCCTCTCAAGTATCCGATTAGCATGACGAAACGCGTGGTTGGCATTATGCTGCTGAACACATGGATATCGCCGGCACTTCTCTCGTTTCTGCCCATTTTCATTGGCTGGTATACGACGGATGAGCACAAAGTGTATGTTATGGAGAATCCGGAGCAGTGCTCGTTTGTGGTTAACAAGTACTATGCCATCATCTCGAGTTCCATTTCGTTCTGGATACCCTGCACCATCATGTTTTTCACTTATCTGGCCATTTTTCGGGAGGCCAACCGGCAGGAAAAGCAACTGATGATGCGGCACGGTAACGCCATGCTGATGCATCGTCCATCCATGCAGCCCTCAGGTAAGAATGAGAGATGGCCAAATGCTCGAATTACCATTTGAGACCACAGCTAAATGTCAATCCTTGCCCATTCATCTTGTACCGTTTGCCAGGCGAGGCATTAAGTGGCTCGGGCTCATCGAAAACGTTGACACTGCATGAGGTCGAGCAGGAGCACACCCCGACAAAGGACAAACATTTAATCAAAATGAAGCGGGAGCACAAAGCCGCCCGCACTTTGGGCATCATCATGGGCACCTTTATACTCTGCTGGCTGCCATTTTTCCTGTGGTAAGTGCGATGCTGCGTTGCTGTCACCCGCTGGACGAGCACTCTTCATGTAATTTATTTAATGTGGTGCATGAATAATTAAATATTACTCATACGCCACGGCATGACGAGACTTTTGACTGGCTTCTGTTTATACATTTATTATTTTTTGTGTCTGGCTTAATATTAATATATATGCATTTAACATGATTCATTTTTTTTTGCAAAAAATAATATTGTTGAGTTGTGTTATTTTTGTCTGTATTTTTCTATTTAAATTCTTAAATTGTTAAATGTTGTTTTAACTTTTAAATATATGAGAAAACTTGATCACTTGATGGCATTATTTGCAGGTACACACTATCGATGACCTGTGGGCCATGTCAGGTGCCTGAAATTGTGGTATCGATACTCTTCTGGATTGGCTACTTCAACTCCACACTGAATCCGCTCATCTATGCGTACTTTAATCGCGATTTCCGAGAAGCTTTCCGCAACACGCTGCTCTGCTTGTTCTGCAACTGGTGGAAGGATCGCCACTTGCCGCTGGACATTGATATACGCCGCTCCAGTCTGCGCTACGATCAGCGGGCGAAGAGTGTCTACTCGGAGAGCTACCTGAACTCAAACACACCCTCACATCGCCGCCAGTCGCAGCTGGTCGACAATTTATAATACAGGGATGAGGCGCTGCTAACTCCCATTGCCCAGCAGCAGCAGCGGCTGGCAGCGGGGGCCTGTGGCTCCGGATTGGGCGCCAGGGCGGGTGGCCTAGCACCGGCCAGACCGAGCATAGGTAACCTGTCTGCCGAAGATGTGCAGGAGATACAAATCGAAATACCCATGGAGTACATCAACAAATGGAATAAAAACAACAATGCATCCGCCGCTGCAACGGCCTCCAGTCATGTGTAAAAGAGACTGAGAGAAACCCAGCCGATGATGACAACGACAACAATCTGGACAATGGCAAAAATGTCGCCTCAATCGAACAAATGCAATTACAATTTTCCATTAATTTTTAAAATTAATATGCTGGTTGCATTCACAATGTGTACATATTTAAGTCAAATTTACGGAATTACTCGTGCACATAGTGCACATACATATAGTATGAATGTCTGTAAGTATTTTCGCTCAGTGTTTACTCTTTCGACTTTAAACTAGACTTTCTATGGGCAGAGTAAACATTAAGCAGAATGAATGACATAATCTATTATTTATTTCTATTTTGTAACTCAGTTTTTATTATTAAATTTAATTGCGCCTTGTAAATAGTTAATGTTTTTTTTTTTAAATATATATATATATATTTTACAACTAAAGTAAGCTCAGGTTGTAAAGCGTTCAGCGTTAACAAACATTTCTATGCCCAGAAAAAACTATTCTTAACGAATTTGCTACATCATCCGAGGGGCAATCATAAGTTTAAGCTAATCGTCTATTTAGGCAAAACTGGTTATTACATGAGGCATCCAAGCAATATAGATCAATACCAAAAATACTATACCTATGAATATAACTTAAATAGTGCCAATCAACTAAATAACAAATTACGTACTACGCATACAAACTTTAATATGAAATGTTGCTAAATTAAATCGATAAAAACATAGTTTTAAATGTTGGCACGTATGCAATTAAATTGATGAAACTAAACCCAAAAAAAAAGTACATTTATGTAAGTATACAAAAATATACAATACATATAGAAATAATAATAAAATATATATGAACGACAATCGCATGCAATAAGAATGCTCAAAATATGTTTAGATCATAGAAAAAATTCATAGTTAAACCAAATATAGAATGCATTAATTGATAGCATTAACGAGTGGCAGTCAAAATCAAAACTAATCTAGTGAACATTGAATTAAACTAATCTAGTTGCAAGTACTATAAACAATATACAATAAATTACAATACATACATCGATAAAGTTAGCTCAATTCAAATTCAAATTCAAATTAAAGTCAAGTCAAGTCAAGTGAAATGTGAATAATATTGTGAAATTAAATTCGGTGCGCGTTGGTGATTTTGTGGGTGGATCTCTTTACTAATAGGTATGCAAATTGGGTTGCAGTTCCTGGAATTAAGTTGACTGTGTAGCCCGTAAGAGGAAGGCTTGTGCATTGCTTACAAAGTCAGCAACTTGATTCCAGCAATTGCGGCCTGAACTCAGCGTTGAACAGTGTCGAGAAACGAACAAAAGAATAAAATACGATTTCCGCATAATTTGAATATGAATTACAGTTGGGAAGGTCCGACTTTTCCCAGCATCAATGGAGCTTCATTTTATAATAAATTATTTAAAAATCTAAGCAATGAAAATAAATAGGAATGTGTACCTAGATTGGCCGAGCAATATTTCGCCATTGTATTTAAAATTTGTGACCCTTGGAAACTGTTTGAGCAAAATATGAAACCTAACAGGAGCAAACAAAACCAAAACAAAATAAAACTTCAACATGTTAAAAGTTAATGTTAAAAAAAAAACACCACAAAATTTTGTTTTTTTAACTTCGATGCTAGTCAGAAGAAAAATAATAAATGAAACCCATTAAAAATGCATAAAAAAACCTAATTATAAAGAGCCAATGCTCTTTGTGTACTATATAAAAGTGTACTAAAACGCATCACTGTAAATGTTAAATGTATAATGGCCAATGTGTATTATATGATTTTCCTTAAATATAAATGAATAAAGGCAACAAACTCCAAAGAACTTGTTATATTTTTATAAGCAAACCAAACGCTAAACTAATTTGTATGTCTAATGATGTTTATAGTATATATATATTTATATATGTTAATATGAGTGTTATTTATTTTGTTATTCTGCTAACATTTTGCGTTATTTGGTGTATTTATTGCTATGCTGGTTTTTAATCTAGTTGCAAAATCTAGAATCAAACTACAAACAAAAGCGAAATGCAAATTTAGGCGGCAAGAGCAAGCATTATAATTTATGTGATTTATTGTAAATGCTAAATTGAAATATTAAAATCAATTGGAGATATTTAATAATTTAACAAAATGAAATATATATGATAATAAAAATTTGGAAATATAAAACATCATGTTACTTTCACTCGAACCTAGGGTAGACAGAATTCTGGGTGGCAACGCTTTCATTGTAATCGCCAAAGTTCACGACACAGCCACTCAAAAGTAAATAAACCCAAGCTGGGTGCCAAAAAGCCCAAGATTCAACTCAAAGGACATTAACAGAATATTATCAGGACAAAAGTAAAGCTTATTACTGACGGCGACAGTTGTAAACTTCTAAATAACTGCCACGCCTTGGCTGACAAATTACACAAATTCTTGTCAACCCACATCCTTGCAGTGCCGCCCGGCAACATTTCGTATGAGTGATTTTTATTTGGCAGATAATTTAACCGGCGGCATGGCAATGAATTCAATCCTTGGCACCCCATCACTTGGCCAAAGTAATTTGTCAGATTTTTGCGTCGCCAATAAGGAAAATAAATCAACCGAGTCTAACAGCAATCTTTACTGGGAATCTGTGTTAATACTTTAAAATTACATTTTGGCCAGGTCGACAGCTCTCACCCATAAATGAGATTTTTTTTTACATGGAGCATATAACAGGGACTTCATCAAAAGTTTCCTTACAAAGGCTCAACACGCCTCTGTCGGACAATTGGTAAACTTTTGCCATATTTAAAACTCAAAAAACATATTTCTATAGTATAAGCCGTGTGTGTGTGTGTAAGTGCGTAAGTATGTGACAGTGTGAGTGCTGCTATATATATAAATGCCGAAAATAATAATAAGCGTAAGTAATTTCGAGGAAAATTCGTGTGATTTGAACTCCGCCCATTGAATCACCTTGAAACACTTTTAATTTGTCTGCAACAGCGCGAGTCAAGGGTAAATTATTTGAAATCATCAATCAATTATATAATAACAACTTTTTAGACTAAAGCTGCGCACTGGTACAAAATAGACTTGCGAAATATGAAACCAATCAAAAATATACATTAATCCATCATTGAAAATATATATTTAGTGTGTTCAACGGAAAGGTGAGGATCCATAAATTTATTACAAACAAACCAGAGAGTTTATATTATATTATTTCACTCGCTTGGACATGGGAAATGCTTGTGCATTATGCTTGGCATAGGAAATATGACAGAAAATCAAAGTTCATTCATCAAAGTCGAAATTAAATTGCGGCACGCTTGACTTCTACCACTTGATATTCCAGCCGAGGCAAATAACGATGCTCCCCAGCCGCTGGGTGCACCGCACCACCCACAGACAGCGGTGATCCATAATTTCTCAGCCAGCCAATCATCGCTCAAAAGATGCGCCAATTTGGCCGTGACAAGTGACAGTGACACAGACGCCTTGGTGTCAAAATCTGAGTACCAATTCAACTGCCTCAGTGTTTATTTTTACACTCTTTTCACACACACTGTTCATAGAAACAAATCTGGGGGAAAATACATATTTTGATGGAGTATATCATTAACTAGGTATTCTTGTCTCAAAATAGTTCCTTAGTTTAAGATATTTATATATATATATATATGTATACATAAATCAGTTTTTAATATTTTCCAGCTATGATACTTATAAACATTTAACGTTTAAATATATATTTGTTGTCAAACAACTGCTATCAATTTGTATAATTTTTTAATTAAACACTAACACATTTAAATAATTGAAAATCCTGCTGAAATTAGATTTGTCAATTTTGTTGTATTATTATGTGTATTATTAAAATTTAATTTCTATAAATAAAATAATGCTGCAGTGATTATGTGCTATTATATTGAATTAAAAGATTTTCTGATAAATTTAATTATCTTGGAGGTAATCTATTGAAAGGTTTAATTTTATATTTTGCTATTTTTCGACATGAAGCATTAGAAATGCAAGACACTAAAATATAATGCGATAATGTTTGCTTATTGTTTTAACATTATGTGTTATTTAATTTAAAATTAAAATCCGACAAAAGCTTTTGTTATTTTTTGTACTTAATTTTAAGCAGATGAAAGTTGGTAATTTTGCTGTGTTTATTATGATTTGCTTTTAGCCAGCTTAATAAATATATATTCACACGAGGCACGACAACTAGTAGATCTGCACATTAATATACAATTATACAAACATATATATATATATATATATATATATATATTCACAGATTGGAAGCTCAGGCGACAATGGAGAATTCAAATGCGTTGTCGTTTGCTTTTTTTTTTATGAAATTTTAATAACTTTTATAGGAAGCACACCAAGCACACGATGTGGCACCGGCATGTTGCCATCATGAGTTGATATGCTTATGTAGATGTTAGTGTTAGTGTTGTTCTTGCTAATGCCCTGTCCCCTCTGCTGGTTGCCTAGGTGGGTGCGTGGGTGCTTGGGTGCTTGGGTGGCATTGTTATTGTTTGCGTCTGCATTGCTGGGCACGAACCCACCACAATATCGTGCTCCAGCAACAAATAACAAATCTTTTTTAGATTTACGCACGCTTTTGGGTATGCCATCAAAATATTGTTATTACAAATGCAAATATTGACGCCCTGCTACCACGGGGCGTGAGAGACTAGTAACTGGTAACTGGGACTTGAATGAAATCGAAATGTATATGCGAAGGTAGCATTAAGGCTGTGTTGTCTTTGGTATTTTGATTATGCAGTAGATTCCTGCAGATTGGCTTCGCCTGCTGCCTACGACCCAAGGGATGCTGGTCCCGCCATAATCTGGCGTGCCGGATTAACACATTTGCGACGGACGGAGTCGGATTATTTGAACCGCAGCCATTGTCAATGCGAGCACGATTTAATCGCTTTAAATTCCGAAAATAATTTTTTTAATTTAGAATGTTTGTTATTTTATTTAATGGTTGCTTGTTCAATTAAAGATAAGTGCTTGGTAAATTTGTTAGAAATAGGAACCATTTTTATTTACTACGCTCACATGCAACCCTGTTCACATTTCAAATTCGCCTTGCGCGCCAAAATTCAATGCGCCGAAGCGCTCTTCAGCAAGTCCCAAATTCGCCGCAGGTCGCGTGTTGTTTGGCCGGCAAAGGACGTGGCAGGATGCCTTAATACTCAGTTGCTGTTCAGTTATCAAAGAGGGCACACGCCATAACGCAGCAGCAGCAGCAGTGGCAGTGGCAGCAGCAGCAATAACATCATCATTACGACAGCTGCGACTTGCACAACAAACAATAACATCATCATCATCATTATTCTAACAACAATTGAGAACTGTGTACACTCATCGTGTGCCACACATGTGTTGCAAGTAACAAAAAAAAAACATTAATATTATTATAATATATAATAGTGTAAAATGTAAGGAAGGTGTTAGTGACAGTTGCCGGCATCGTTTCGCGTCTGACTCGAGTGCTACTCATTTTGGAGTCGGAGTCAGAGTCGGAGTCGCTGCTCTGCTTCTGGTTCTGCCCCGCCAAACCAAACAAAAAACAAATTTATACGTGAATTGTTTCCGTGTCCGTTTTTAGGCTCCGTAGTATTTGTGTGCGTGCGCGTGTGTGTAGGATGTTGCACGTGCTTACATTGCCTTGACTGGCCAAAAAAAAAAGAAGGAAAGGAAACCGTGCAGCAAGTTTTGGGCAGTTGTGAAAGAAATTCAAAGGCAATCATCGTTATAACAAATCGATTTCGCGCTTAGCAATAAAAATAGCACAAACTGCGACCTAATAACACTTTAAGTAACACAAAAATAACAAAAAGAGAGAGAAGAACAACCAAAATCATTAAAAACCAAATTGTAAGAAGTTTTGTCTGATAGCAGCAATAATAACAATAACAACAGCAGACAACAAAAACAACACATCACAAACAACAATAAACAGCGATAAAAAGCAACAGCCAAACAGCCAAACAAAAGTTTTAGTCTCGTGTTGCAAACGCCACAAGTAACACAGTAACACAGGACACGGCAAGCCCCTTCCCTCGGCCCCGGATCAGATCAAGGCAACTCAACAACGACAATGGAGGCGTCAGAACCTTCAGGCTCATCCACATCCAACTCAAACGCTACAGCTATGGCCAACCGCTGCTCCACCAACTTCAGATCCTTCTGCGGATACCCAACACGCGTTCAGCAAGTAAGTAAACAATAAAAAACTTTTCCTTTCTCCTTCCTCAATCTACCAATCTGACCAAAGTGAGCACTCAGTCAGTCAGTCAGTCAGTCAATCAGTCAGCTGGTTGCTTATATAAATTGCAAATGATTGGTTGGTCCATTGTTGCAAAGCCTTTTAGGGTCTGCTTTTAATAAACTTAAAATTTGCAGTGGTTTCATAATTTCGATGTGCCTTCAAAGTTGGCTTGTGACACTATTATAGCCACGCTTAGCCTTTGACAGCAGAAGGTGCTCCGTGCACTCTGCTTTCAAATATTACAAATATTATTTTATCCCTTTTACATTTGAAATGATGATTTGTATTAAAAATAAAACTTGCGCATATTAACAACAAAATTAACTCAATTAATACTAAAGAAACCTAAAGTTAACCCTGAAGGGTAATTAATTGCCAATCCCTTTGTAAGACCACTATAAAAGGTTTTAAATATATATATGAATGTATGAATGTTTAGTAAGATTTATAAATGCTTTACCAATAGGACAATGTTGTACTACTAGCAAATACAATGTATGGCAAACCAAATTTTAAACCAGTCCTGAAGCCAACAAAATTGTGTGCAAGTTGTACAACCTGATGGCATTGTTAGTGTAACTTTTCCATGTTTCATGGTTGCTTTTCTTCGTTTCATCAGTGTCCTTGGAAAGGAACAAGAGAAGCAGAACATAAAATCAATACACACCTACGAAGAACTTCTGCAAATGCAAATAGAAAATGGCCATTCGAAAGAAGAGAAATGGCCCACAAGAACACAATTAAATAGACTGTGAACTCTCTTCTTAATTATTCTATGACATTAGGACCACAGTGCAAGTTCACTGCTCCGCTAACCCCTCCCCCCCTCTCTTTCTCACTCTCTTTCTTTATCTCTTTCTTTCTCTTTCTCTATGGGCCTGGATGCCATTTGCCACTCGATGTTGCCTCTCAGCCTCCTGACATTTGCTTTCAGTCTGGCAATATTTTTTTTTAATGTTGCCGCTTGTGCAATCGATTTTGTTGGCAAAGGCCTTTTGGGGTGATTTTCACATACCTTTCAATGAACTTGGATTTTTTTTGTCTGGCTTTTAGAATCAAATTTGCCATAAGCCCAAAAGTTGTTCATTGAAAGTTCGTTTCTGCTATTGCAATCTTTTTTACATAACTTGCAACAGCTGCATGACAACAAAATAGATAAGCACTCACATTCACACACCAACACACACCCACACACACACACACACACATTTGATGCCATGTACATATTGAAACTTTTTGAGCAGCGCTTGAAATAGTTTTGTATCTGTGAATATCTGTCAGGTTTCAGCTAGTTGCAACTGTCAATGCCGTATTTATTTTTGTATTTGTTCAAGCACAACACGCTACACAGTATATAAAATATATGAATCGAGTTATAAAAAAATAGCAAATGGTAATCCCTAACTCAAAGGCCTTAGATATTTGCGCACAAGTGTTTCAAATGTAAATGGCATTATTCACTTCAGCGATATTTCATTGAACCGCTTTCCTGTTGCCCCTCAAATGTCTTTCGATAAATGGCTGGATAAATGATAAATAGAATAAATGCCTGTAGGTATTTTTGTTTGTCATTCTTACAGCAGTCGCTATGTGTGTGTGTGTGTGTGTGTGTGTCTATCTAGGGGTGTTTTTACTGTTGTGATTGGCGTCTCCATTTTTGGATTTAGCTGTAAGCTTATCGGATTCATTGCTGGCATAATGATGCTATGTAGCTGAAAATCGCTGAAAATGCCAAAGCAAATGTTGTAGCAAAGATTCAACATTAAATTTATAAAGTTATCGTACTCTGTTCAACATTAACCAATCCATATAAGAATTTTATTGATTTGCGAATCGGAATGCGGAAATATTCAACGTTTCTCTTAACCCACATAATTAAATTAACATTCGAATATATTCAACGTTTCTTTTTTATTAAACCACACAATTAAATTAACATAATATAATTCTCATTTGAATTGTACAATCTAAAAGGCAGAAGCTGCTGAGCAAATAGTTTGAATATAAAAATTACAAAAAAAAATAGGAACAGCAATATGGAAATTTGTTTTATTGGCAACAAACAGATTGATTTTTGCAAAAACAATTACGGATTTAGCTTGCCAACCGAAACACTTAATTCACATTGTATTTTTATTCAGCTGCTAACCGAAATGGAAAACGATTTTTGCATTTAGATTTTATTAGTCAATAAATACCTGAATTTACTTCTATATGTATTCCATTTCCTGCCAGAAGTGGCAAAACGTTGGAACACAATAGCAAAAGTGGCAAATTAATAGAATAAGTGCCTAATAGATTAGTTGATGATGGTGCTGTGGTTGGCAGGGGTTAATAGGCTATTTGCGCCACTTATTACAATGACTTCCGCTTCCGGCTTTGGCATTACCAGTGCTGATATTATTAAGTGGCTCTCAGTGGTAATTTGTCTTCAAGCGTTTTGAATCCCCGTTTGGGATTCTTTAACAAACTTTTTGGGATTTTCTTTATTGACGAACTAAATAAATAATCAACTAAACAATAAACTTATGTGCAAAAGTATCACTACAAACTTTCCTAAAACAAATCTATGCCGTAAAATGACACGGGCAAAGACAAGAATATGTTATTATCATTTCAAAATAAAGTTGACACAATTTTATATAAGCACATGATTAACCACTCTTGAGAGATACTTTCTAACCAACCTACTTCAGTTGGCAAATCAGTTTTCAAATCAGTTTTGTAAATCTTGGCCAGAGGCCATTTAAGCCAACCCTTTTCATTTTACACATTTTTTGCAGTTGCTTGTCCTTATGTGAAATGCTGAGTCCAAGTGGAAAGACAGAAATAACAATCAACATTTAAATGACAGATAAATGTTTGATACCAGTTAAATCTGCTGCTTTTCTGCAAATATCTAAACTATTTATTAGAGAGTTGTTTTATAGTTGAAGTGGTTTCTTTCTGGATCAACTGTCTAAACCTGAAAGTGCTTCAACTGTTGCTGTTGGCACAGCCCTCTTGGCCACTATTTGCCATACCACCTGTGTTTGCTTTGGACTTGTAGTAACCTGGTCCGGTGCTGTTTTTGTTTACAACTTCAGCAGCCATTGAGCTATCCTTTTGTATTCTGGTTGGAGGTCCGCGCCATTATAAGCATCCTGGCGCACGTTCATTGTGTTTCATTGGGAGCGGAGGATTTTCATTTTCATTCTAATTTTTTTCTTTCGTTTTTTCTCTATATATTTTTTTGTATTTTTCTGTTGTGTCAGGCATATGTAAGCGGGGTGTATGAACCTCAATGTTGTTCTTTGTCCTTTTCTCGGGCCCTGGGGCCTTATAGGCCTAAGCCTTTGTCTCTCTCAGGTTGTTTTTTTTCCTTTTTTTTTATTGGTGCTTTTGATGGTGTTAGAGCATTGCTGCCGGCTTGGTACATGCATTATTTATGTTATTATTGATTTTTTATATGCTTTTAGAAGGAGACTGCTCTATTGCCAGTCACCAGTCACCACACAGAAATTTTCGAAATAAAACGGGAGATAAAAAGCCGTAAGAGTTTCCGTTGTCGGGCAAAATTAAATCATTCTTCAAAACGAAGTTTTTGAGCTCATCAGCATTACATTGAGTCCTGCAATTTGTCAGTCGCAGCAGCACAAAAAAAAAAACGAAGAAAAAATAACGATTTTCACTTACGTGCTTTTCTTTGCATTTAGTTGTAAGAAGGCTGCTTATACAGAACTGAAACTTAGTTATGTCGGCAAAAGGCCGCAATGTGGTCGACACGACTGACTTTCAGCTTGATTTTAATTTTGACTTTTTAACAAAGTTAAGCAAACGCTCGAAATTGAATTTCGGCACAATGTCCAAGTCATAAATGACCAAACAAGCTTGTTCCTAAGTACACAAAACTCCAAGCTTCATGCTCCATGCCCCATGCTCCCGGACCCGCTGGACCCGCTGGACCCGCCTCCGTTCGCTTTATTTACACAGCTAAGGCCTAAATTAAATTTTAAGCTGTTGATTAGCATTTTCAGCCTTTTTGGACCGAAAGGTTCTGATATGCTGTTTATTGAACCCAGATTACAATCGACAGCATCGACAAAAAAGGAAGAATGAAAACAAATCCAATAGAAATTCGTGTGAAAGCTCATTAGAGGAACTTCTTTATAAGACGAGATGCGTCGCGACCTAAAGTGAAAACAGCTTTTAATTAAACAGCTTAAACTCACATATTTTTTAATTTTAAATTCGTAAGATAAGGCAGCTTATAAAAAAGGTTAAAGTTCAAAAAAGTTGGGCACATTCTTAAAATGAGTTGGGCTTCCAGTTTGCGACTTATTTTTATTCCATTAATTTTGGCGCTGTTGCAAAATCTGTTAAAAATTTGTTGTTTTTTTGTTTTTTTTTTTTTGCTTTTTAATGAAATTAGACAGAGAGTTTTGACAAGGCGTGAAGGGGAGAGACTCTTTTGCGGGGGGTAGCTGACACATTTCTCAGTATTAGGTTGCGGCCTGGCCAAATCAAATTAGCCGCCTTCAACAAAACTCAAGAAAAACCATAATCAAATTTTTTTGCTACAAAGAAAATGAAAATATAAGTATCTAAAAATGTATATACAACGCATATAGAGAATCTATAGATACTTCGGACTACTTGCAACATATTGGAACAGGCAACGTGCTCAGTGGAGTGACGCCTTTCACTGCCGGCTGCTTAATTTACGCGACGAAGTAATTGGAAATGAACGCAACTCTGGCAATGCCAACAACATTAACATTAACAACAAAAACAAAAACACAAACAACAACAAGATGTACAAGAATGACAGCTATGACAGCTACAACTGAAGACTCTTGACTGGGGCAACTGGCAGGCAGACTGAGAGACTCTGCCACGGAGAGGTTCAAGCCCTGCGAAAACCAATTTGCAAACAAGTCAACAATGCCAGCCATGGAATAGCAAAGGACGCGCACTTAATAAGGCAAAGTGCAGATACGACTTGGATACTACATGCAATACTACATTATGTACATATATAATCCTCTTACACTCTTCAAAAAAAAAAGGTCAATCTGAATTTTAAAAAAGTCGTCTCTTATTTGGCGGCAAGGATACCTCATGTTAATATTCTGAAAGTATATTTCAATAACAGCAGGTTGAGTTTTTCTAAAAGCAAGAGTTTTTCCTTTCTAATTTTAGAGTAGGTTTCTCTACAATTTTAAAAAATATATATATATCAAATCTAGTTTGTTAGAGAACATTAACGGATTTGATAGTTTGCATTTCTACTTTCGAAATCATTTTTATTAATATGAAAAATATTTCTGAAATATGGAGGAAAAAGTTTGTAATATATGGATTTTTTTTGTATGCCTACAAATATTTTCTAAAAATGCGATTTTGATTTTGGCGCTATTTTAAAAAATCAAGGACAATTTAGTCGCTTTCAATTTTTTGTTTAAGTAAAATATTTCAGAAAAATAGAGGAAAAGGTTTGTAATCCATGGATTATTTTGTATGCTTTTCTAAAAATGCGACTTTGGTTTTGGCGCGATTTTAAAAAATTAAGTGCAATTTAGACGCGTTAAATTTTTTTGTCTAAGTGTGATAGAATATAGGATACTAAATACATATGCAGAATTGACTTCTGTGCACATGATAATTAATTTAAGGAATGCAAGACAAACTAAATGCTCTAATGATTATACTCAATAAATACCTTATCGATTTTCCAATCAGTTTGCAATCTATTAACTTTGTTGTATAAGTTCATTTCAATGAATTGCATCTTATTTAAATAAATGACTATTTAGATAAATGTCACACTTCAATAGAGGAATTGCACTTCATCCCATTCAATAAGACAATTTGGTTTAATGACTTTACTTTGATTTCACGTGAATTGCAGATTTATAAATTTTGACACTGACTGAGTGAAACTTCAACCAGAGACTTTTATGTTAATGAAGCTAAGTTGAAAATTTGAAATTTGAAATTTGAGCAAATGAATTTTAATATTTATACGGATATGTCGATAACACATATAAGACAATTTTAAAAATATTATACTAATTACTCAACTTCCTTCTAACATATTGAAACTAAATTGAACTTTGATATTTGAAAATTGTCTTTTAACCCGAACTTACTCAAACAATAATTGTTTGGTGTGAATAGAGTTCTGACTATTCTCTAAAACTGGTGCTTATTTATTATATTATTTAATATTTTTAATTATAATAAAGTTGTCTAATGGCAAAACAAATCGACTTGACCTTAACAAGTTTGGCTGTATTTATGTAAATTATTTACTCATTCGAATATTTTGGTGGAATTTGATTATATTTCATGTTGCATAAATTCACAAGACCCAATTTCCAATTTGATAGTATGTATTTGTCGAAATTGTTTTGTTGAATTTCGATTTTGTCTCGAAATTTATTTAAAATTAATATATTTATGAAATTGAATTATAGGTATGTGTGTACTAAATTGTGTGCCAATATTTGTAGATACAACATGTTGTTAGCAGAACTTCAATTTAATTGAGAAACAACATGCAGCATAATAGCAGCCGCCGGATGGCTCCCTCAGTCCCTGCGGGGGATGAGTCCTTCTGAGCAAGCTATGAGCTGGATGCTCGTACACAGTTTTGATGTCTGGCATTTGTTGTTATTGCTTGCTGCTACTGCCGCAATTGTTTGCACAAATCGTTAAAACGTTAATCAAACAGCAAAGAGCGCAAATGATGCGCCTGTGGCGACTGAGGGTTTTGCTGCTGCTGCTGCTGCTGCTGCTGTTGCTGCTGTGGTGGCTGCCACCTTCAGTGGCAAACAATGGGAACACCTGAGTCAGACGTGTTGACGTACTGTGTGTTTTGCTGGTTAACTTAAACCGACAGGCAAACATACATACACATACATACACACACATACTCACACATACTCACACATACACCCACACACAACAGTAACAATTTTGCTACAGGACAGCAGCCTGCAAAGAAATGCCAACAACATGCACCTCGTCCTTTTCCATTTTATTCACTTTCAAAGCATTTTCTGTTTGCCATTTTCCATTTTCCTAAACAGCAAACTGCACTGGCAAAACCAATGTGCACCACTTTGGAATTTAGTATTAAAATTGTATATTATAAGTGGGCGAGGGGACAAAGTCAAATAACCAGATATTCGGACATGCAAAGTCACTCAATTGATTTTTAGTGGCTTCCATTCTGATTTTCTCAATTATCTGCATTTATTTACACTGCCATTCAGCCATAAGCCGACGAGAACGAGTGCTGGCGGAACGAATTGGCTCAGACAACCGAGAACTCAACGCCCCGCCCTTGGGCCCAGCCCGCGTATGCAGACCCTAATGACAGGGCCCGGCCGCAGCAGGCTTTCGTACTTTGTTCGGTGACCTTCAAAGCGGCCACATGGACACAGAAATGCACAATGAGACACTTGGCGCACTTGACGGGCGTACTTGAATTTTATCAAGGACACCACACGCATTTTCCTCAGTGCAAGTGTGTACTTCCGTATGTATGTGTGTGTGTGTGTGACTGTGTTTGTGTGCTTATAAATATAAATCAGCGGTTGTCCATGATTCATTGAGTAAAATTTTCAAGTGCAATACAGTTCCAGGCCATAGAATGTTTTCTCTCTCTCTCTTTTCACTCTCTCTCTCTCTCTCTCTCTGTCTCTCTCTCGCTTTGTCTGTGGTCTTCTTTCTCTCTCGTTGACTGCTTGAGTACGTTGGTATGCGTGAAATTTCATTGTTGGTCTGTTTCAGTAAAAACTTTTCAATTCAACGAATGTCGCCATTAGAAATGCTGCCAGCCGGCTACCTTGGCAAAGTGCCAGGCAACGTTTTGTGTCCTTAAATATGTTGCAGTCCTAGATACCAAGATACCCAAACATTTAAGTGCCAGCATTTACTTTATGCATGTGTACAAAATATTAATATCCACAATTTTTCCATCAATTTTATATATGAAGAATCGTTTTCCGATGGTGAAATTGTAAAGAATTATTAATTTAAGCCAGTGCAATTCGCTTTTGCTCACTTGCCTGTCAATTGCCGACACTAAAGGTGTGCTCAGCCAACCAACCAATCCTCCCCTCGCTTGAAATCACCTCAGGCCAGCTGTAACTGTCGTGTCGATGTTAAATATAGTCGCAAAGGAGGATGAGTTCGGGGCAGGCGGGCGAGTTGGGTTTCGAAAAGGTAGCAAGTAAAGGACGTTACGGCGTACTTGCGAGCCAATTAAAGGTCGTTTCGCTGACCTACATAAATAATGCATGGACCTTAATCAACGGCATAATGCGTTTGCCAAATGGCCCGAGGCAGCTGCTCGGTAGCAGCAAAAGGACACTTGCCACACACAACAAATTTTGATGATGTCTTCGTGAGCTGTTCGTCAAGTTGGAGGATGCAAGATACAAGCGTGAAATAAATCAACTTGGTATTAAATTGTTCAGCATTGATAAAGGTGAAGTAAAGCAGAAATTACATTATAATACGTGACTGGGTTAACCAGTTGGTTGGGTGGGTTCGTCTCAACTTGGCAGCTAACGACCCGTCATTAGCTTTGATTTGACCAAAGGACACAACTGACACTTCTATTGCTCGACAAACACGTGACTTCTACGTCCATTTTTTTGGGGCTAAGCCAGTCACAGCAACTCATTCCAACGGCTCATAATTTCAGAAATAATTGTTCAAATCTAACAATATGTACACTATTTGGTTTTGTGTAAATAAATGGGATTCGTTCACTTGGAGTAGTGGCCCCAAGGACTTTGTGTTGCTTTCAACGCTTGGTTGCTTTCACAAAAAGCAGTTGCCAATGTAACTGAGTGTGTGTGTGTGTGTGTGTGTCTGTGAGTGTGTAGGAGTAAATTGTGCACCAACACATTTATGCTTGACCCAACAAAAGACATAAATACTGAGTATGTGAAGGACACTTAGTTACAGAAATAACCATAAAATTGCTTCTTTTTTAATTATATTTATAATTGGTATTTGAATACATACCGATAGTTTTGGATGATTATTTATCGATTATTTTGATTAAATCAACCAAATTATATTCTTTAAAAAATTGCTGGAAATTCAAGCATATTTTAATGCTGTATGTTTTACAAAATTTATTTATCCTTGTTTGCTGTAGTTAATTTAATATTTAAGAGTCCTATTAGAAAAGATACTAATAAGTATAATTAATCATAAATTACAGCACCCATTTCAAGGATTTTATACTTTTTCATCTTGTGTTTTGCTTTTCCTTTCGATTCACACTAAATCTATTAAGAGCAACGTCAGCTTGGTTTTTGGTTACTTCTATAGCTTTCCCGTTAATCAAGAGTTCTTGTTTCTTGGCAATTTTGTATTTACGCTTTCGTTGCGCTTTTAGGGCAGCAAATCTAATTGCTCCCTTTTTGAAAACTAGCGTCCATGCATTGTGAGCTATCCTTAATTAAGGCTCCTCTTGTACGGTTTAAAGTCGCAAAAAGTAATTAAAAGCAATTTACGCGTCACGCACATGTTAAAGCGCCACGTGGCGTATGCGCGATTCTTTTATTTTCAGGCTTTTTCTTTTTCAAATATTTGTTAAGCGTTTTCGGTTCGGTGTTTTTTCGGCGTCACATCAAACAGCCGCAGCTGCCATTTGTTGTCATTGTGTGTGTTTTATTTTTTTACTCATAGTGTTTTCGCTTTGTTGTTTTCTTTAATTAGCGCGTGCGGGTTTTCGCAAAAAAGCACATTATTCATAGCATAATTTTTAGCGTTGCTTGCAGAATTTGTAAGCAGTTTGATGTTAATGCAATTCTTTGTAATCCACGCGTATTAAATGTAATAATATATAAGCATTGAATGCAAAAGCCAGCATCAAAAATAATTTTATTTGAAAATAAATTGAGAAAGAGATTAAATAACAAAGTGCCTTAGATGTAAAAGGGGAGGGATGCATGGCTTAAATTTGTTGGTCGACATTTTTGCGGTGCCCTCCAAAGTTAACCTGTTATTCATGTGTGTGTATTTGTGTGTACAACAAGAAATAAAATAAATTTGGTCAGCGCATGCACGATTTCGGCGCTGTTTTCAGGGGCGTGTCGAGATTGTTGTTGTTGTTGTTGTGGTTGCCTTATAAATTGAAGCCATGTAAAGCAAAAGTTCACAAACAAGAAATCAATAAAACTGCCATCAAAAGTGCCTGCGAGCAAAACTAGCAACGCAAGCAGTTTACCAACTGGCCCATTATAATATTCAAATCCCAGAATAAAGCCGCAAAAGTTGTGGCTTGTTTAAAAATACAACAACAAAAAAAAAGTGTCAACTTTTTTTTACATATAAATTTGCATACATTTTTTTTTATCTTTGCCTTGCGTCTGTTGCTTTGAGTTTGGTTTTTGGCTTTGATTTGCTCCTAATTTGTGCAAATAGCTTACAAAACAGTTCATTTAACTTCAATGGCCTGGCAATTGCTATCAAGTATTTTTTAAATTGGTTCATTACCTCAAAATAAAATTGTCAAGTGCGTCTTTTCGTGCAATTAGCTGTGCATTTATAAATTAGCTACGCATGGCAGCGCCCTAATTCACTTTTAATCAAGTATATACCTAAATGCAGCCTAAGTCGAGTCGAGACGACCTTCCAGGCGCCCACACACCACACCCACACATACCCACACACACAGAGGCAACTTAAATTTTGAAAGCAGCAATCGAGTTGCACGTTGTTTCGCATAATTGCACCATAATTCAAGACAGCCGCAACAGCAACAACATCAGCAGCCACACAACAACAAAAATATCAAAATGTTAATTGACAGAGTCAACTACAGCTAAATGAGTCCTTGTGTACTTGTTTTTGCTTTCATAAAATTATATACAAATTTTGCACGCAATCGAATTAAACATACGCCCCATGGGCCCCACTAGCAAAATTACACATGTCACTAAAAATAACAATAAAACTATTGACAGTCAGGCGAGGGAGGCCCTAATGAAGGTCCATCAGAGAAGTCAACCAAATGGCAGGGTTAACCTACCTATAAATAATTTCAGTGTAAACCCATTGTTGATGAGCAGCGACTGGCGAAGTTCAATGTTATGGCCCAATAACACACAAGCACAAATATGAGTGTGTGTCTGTCTGTACGTGTGTGTGTATCTATGTGCATGTGTGTGTGTGTGTGTGTAAGAGCCACATTATCCCAATTACCAATATTCGAAAGGAAAAACCCTCGGCAACAATGTGCGATTGTCACGCAGCCCCCGAATCGCAGTAACCTTCGAGCTGAGAGATTTGCGTTGAAATTTTTCATTCATGAAATGCTCATTATTAGCCGTGATTAAATTTGACATTTGACATTTGACAGGCTTGCCGCTACTTGGGGACATGCACGTACCCTAAATAACACCAAGTAAAATCCGGAGAATATTACACACTCGAAATTTTATCTGACTTCCTTAATAATATTATAATTAAAGTTCACTGTTGGTCAACCAGTATTAAATGCTTTTAAGAGCTCAAAGTACTAACTGTCGAATTGACAAGCTTAAAGCTGTCAACAATAATTATTACAGTTCATGAAGGGCAATTTATAAATAACAAGGAGCAAATTTATGCTGAAGAAGAAAAACTACCTTGACAAGAGTTGATATAATATTTATATTTAATATTTATATTTAATATTTATATTTAATATTTAACTTTAAAATTGTAAAAAAAAGATATTATTTATTTAAAAAAAATGACGATTTAAAAGTTATAATATACCTAACACTCTTGAGGAACGCTTTAAGTTATTAGTCTTTTGCACTTTAATACAAATTTTTTCGATAAACTCTTACAAAATACGAACAATCGCAGACACTTTTTAAATAAGACATTATTAGTTTTATTATACACAGAAACTTTGTACAGCTTAAATATATATTCAAATATATACAGTATTTTTAATGGTAACAATTCTAAATAAATGAACAAATAATAAACTATTTTACTGAGCAACATATCAGAATCAAGCAATTTAACTCCTTGGAAATAGTTGAGACTATTTAAACTGGAATGTTTAATTCATAAGGTTCAAGCTCTGTTGAACTCAAATATCAAATGACTATTCTAGGAATTCTATGTTATTTGCACATATAAATAATTTACACAACATGTATGTATTAATGTATTAATGTACAGACTTATGTTCTTTCCTTGATCGCTTATATAATTTGCCAGTTCGCGTGCAAACTTATTTAATTTTTATTACCCGTCGCCTCTTGGCGTGTTTGGCATGCAATTTCTTTTGGTTTTGTTGGAGGCAATTCTCCTGGGCCCCGCATATTATACTGATACAATTAATGGTCTCTGGAGGGTTCACTTCTGCCGTCGGAGTGGACGTAAGGGGGTTTGAATTTGATTTGAATGTGCGTTATTACACACATCGAGCAACGGATGATTTCTGCAGAAGCAGCAGTTGGCAATCGAAATCGAGCAAATATTTATTTATAAGCCAATCGCTTTCCAAATGCCAGTTGGGCTGCCACTCACACCAGCTGACAGGGCAAGGGCATTCAGAAATAGTTGCTAGAGCATTGTCGTAATTGAAAACGATTTCCTTGCCAACTTCAAGGACTTCAACCAGTTGGCTGACTAACTGACTAACTGACTGGCTGACTGGCTGACTGGCTGCAAACGCAACGGCGCCAGCTTATTGATATTGGCTTTTGTATTTGCCTCTGTCTCTGGTCTCATGCACATCGATTATTGGTTTGATGGCTCAGCATTATATATAGCTGATGCGGCGAGTAATTTCCTTGTTTGCCTCCCTTGTAACAATCACCGCAGAATGTTTGCCTAATTGATACAAATTAAACAAAATGCGTTTGGTTTAAATTGATGATTGATCACCCAGTCATAAAAGGCTATCCCGCTTCCTAATGGGCTAACTCTGGTTGCCCAATAGAACCAGATATATATGCAACGGCATTTCACCAGCCACAAAGTGTTGCAACGTCAACGGCAGCCAGCAGCACAATATCAACAACAACAACAACAACCACAACAATAACAACATGAGGTAGAATTGCAGTTAGCAATGTCACTGCCATTGCCATTGCCATTGTGCTTGTTGCCAAATTTGATTTTCGATTCGGTTTGGCAGACTCCTATGTGGCCTGACCTGGACACCGCACGGGGCAGCAGCACCCGAATATTTTCAATGACTTTGTGTTTTGGACATGTTTGTGCCCGTGTGTGTGAGTGTGGCCTGTGGCTGTTGAATTTCAAATTTTAAAACGAACTAGCAACTCTAAGAATTGCCACAAAGTCCAAAAATAGAAAATAGAAAAAAAAAGTTTATTTAAGTTTCATAAAGTAAAGTGCCAAAGGCGTTTTCCTGTCGTCGTTAGCTGGCATTGATTGTTGTAGTCTTGGGAACCACATGCCACAAAAGCAACATCTGGGTGCAACAAAAAGCTTTACAAATTTGGTATTTCCATTTCTGGCCTTACTTTGGTGCCACTTTTTCAAAAAATTGTGGTTAGCCAAATGCTCATGAATCGCATTTAAGTTACTTATTATCGCATTATCGCAAAAACTTTTCAGCAACCAGCAAAAACGAAATAGATTTAACAAAAAAAAAATATATATATATATATTAAAATATTGAAGCTTGTGGTGCCAACAAAGTTTAAATCTAAGTTTGTAATCTTTGTTGATGCTTATTTTCACAAATACCCATTCCAAAAACAAATGTATCCTTGATAAACCACTATCTATTAATTTACCCTAAAATCTTATTTTATTCTAATCTTAGACAATGATGCTATCGATACTTTTTGTTGTCCAACTACAAAAAGACAAAGATAAGTTTTATATTTGATTGTTTATAGGCTGACTCTTTTTTCAACTGGATTAGCATTGAAACTTGATACAAATCAAGAAGCTCAGCTGCTAAGCAACACACAGACTGATTTCACTGTATTAACCTACAATCAAGGAGGACATTTCCTGTTCAATCAAGTTTGAATGTTACCTATGAAAGAGTCCTGCAAACGTTTAATTCACAGTCGAAGCAAAAAAAAGGGTCTTCAATCAGTGGCACTTGAGAGATGCGAGCATAAAATCAGTGCCACATTCAAAGGGTGAAAACTTAAGTCAGGCATCAACGGAGTCCGGAACAAACTCATCAGATAATCGGTTGCCACAGATCTGGGTGGTAGCCACAGGCCATTGTCAGGGGTTGCCTGCACTGGCATTTATTAAAATCTGATTCGAAAAGTGCGAATGGCGGATTCACTCCTTGTGCTGGCGAGGGGAAGTATGTAGGTTGGTAGGTGCAGGGGGTGAAGTCATCAAAGTGCCCAGAAATGCGTGGCATGTCGTTGTAAAATGAAATAAATAACATTCTTTACTTTTGTATATGGCTGATATGTATGTATATAGTACAGAAGGCAATTTGCGGGCTTTTTGCATGGCTGAAATTTGATTAAGTGAGTGGCAAGCAGCTGCCGACCTGGCCAATGTGGTCATCAATTTAAATCAGTTGCTTAAATACAATAAATAAGGGTCGAATGCAGAAGAGCAGGGAAAGAGATCTGAGAGGGGGGTGGGCACAGCTTATATTAGCCAGACATTTTTAACAATTCACCGTAATGGCTGGCATTCATTTTGGCCAAGGTGCATGCTAACTGAATAACTGGGCCTGCTTCTTCTGTTGCTGCTGCTTGTGCTGCTGCTGCTGGTTTGCGTCATTTAATCAGGCAAAGTGATTTTGGCACACACAGACGGACAGACAGAAAGACAGACGGACAGACAGACCCAGAAAACTTATCATGTTACATTTTATATGCATGTGCGGATGTGATGTGATGTGTGTGTGAGTGGGTGTGTGTGAGTGTATATGAGTATATGAGTGGTTGAGTGTGTGTGAGTTGGTTGCGGTAGACAGGAAGCCGACACAGAGGCAGCTGATGTTCAGCCCGTTTAACCTTACGCAACGACCCAGCTGCAAATTTACGGCCATCATGCAAAGTTCCTCCCAGCTGCCTGCTCCGGCTTAAGCCTCGTGCGTGTCTCTCTCTCTCTCTCTCTCTCTCTCTCTGTCTCTATCGCGGCCTGCTTCCTTTGCCCAGGAGGCAGGCCAAAATTTATTACCATTTTGCAGTTGTAATGTTTCAATATCATGTTTTCTCTCTCCTCTCGCCCTCCCCCAGTGCGTCTGTGTGCCGATTGCGTGCCCATTAGCGCCATTTTAGAAACGATTCAACTAGATATATAAATACTATTAGCTGCTCCTTGGGCTGCTCATTTATTGTCGGTCGCCGGTCGACGGTCGACAGTCGACGGACGACAGTCGACGGCTACGTGACGTCTGCGGCATTTGTCATACATTTGTCGAACTTAAGGCGATTCGAGGGTAGAGCGGATAAACATGACCCGTTAACCTTTGACGCCCGCATTTCGGTCAAAAGGCAGCCAATAATTGTGCGAGGCATCAACTAACAATGACTAAGCTGTCCACTGATTTGAGGGCTAAGCCCTGCTCCCTTCTTGGGACTAATTGGCACGCGCCGAGTCCTTAATTACTTTGCTTAAAGTTCGAGCTGCAGCAGCAGCTGCCTGAGAATTGAAATGGATTATTTTTGCTACACATATGAGCCACAATTATCCATTGATTTTAGCCTCTTATCTCAACGTTGGAGGACTATCTGACTACCTGCAACTATTTTAAGATACTTATACGTTGCCTATAGATACCAAATAGAGTATGAAATATCATTTATAGACATACATAATTTAATTTGACTTTCCTTATATGTAAAATGTATATTTAATTTATGCATAATTTTTTGTATATTATTGTGTATTTGTAAATTTGTGATAAATCCAAAAGTTACAAAGAAAATACTTTGTAAATACTTTTAGGGTAAATTGAATTTGAAAGAGTTCTCTCATTTAATAAAAGCAGGCATTTATTAAACAATAGGAACAAATGCTTTCAAATTATAATTCAGAGCAAAACTTTGTGCCATAACTGAAAATGTGAAACGAATATTTTGCTCAATAAAGTATTTTTTATTGTACAATGGAAAAATACTTTGATCCATTATTGTTAATTCTAGAAAGCAATTCCAGCTAATTGTTGTTTCTATTACAATATTCAAATTGTGCTTTGGAGCTGTAATTCGTGGCAAATAATTCAAAATTCTTCTGCACTGCTGAGCTAAAAAATGTTTTTTATACCAGATGAGTTTGTAATGAACTTGGGAAACGTTAACTTGAGTAGCATAAATACCAGTTAGTAATTTTAGTTGTAAACGTAAATACAAATCATGGATGCAGCGTGGCATGCCACATATGTTCCATATATATAAGCCTGACAGAATTCCCCGCATTTGGTTATCGAAAGTGCAGGAAATCACAGTTGATGCCACGTTTCGGTGGCAACCGCAGCAGCTGCAACGATTTTCATTTTATCTGATGAATTTTAATGAAAATTTCATTATTTTATATTTACACAGCCAAAAATAAAACAGATCAACCGAAAATTCGCGAATGCCACAGTTGGAGGCCAATTGTGTGTGTGTGTGTGGCTGTGTGTGGTTACATGTGTTTGAGTAGGTGTATATATATATATCACGTATCAATTTGCCAAGCCACGAACAACAATTAAAGTTTTCAAGGGTCTGCAATTTATTTAAACAAATATTTTATAACGATTACGAATTTCTCTCAGAACTTTGGACTAGCTATACAAATATATTTATTATGATTAAGTGGGTTATTTAGTATCGTCGATTTTTGGGGCGTTATGCGAGTAGTTTAAGTGGAGCTGGCATACCGCCAATGGCTGGCCTCGACCTTGTGCAAGGGCTCGTCCTTGCCGCCCCCTTGCCGTCGCCCCAATCGCGTTTGACGATACGGTTACTGTTACTGTTGGTGCCATGGCTTAATCTCCGCCGCCGCACACTTGAGCACGTTTGCCCAGGCGCGGCTTGAATGGCACCGATTTCTTCATCATGCGCGACACAAACTGCCCCCCGGTTGCCTCCTCGCTGCCCCCTCGTCCTGCACCCAGGAACTGCTGAAAGTCAATGCTGCGTCCAAGGCGTGGCGTGCGCACGCGATAAGCTGGTTCGCCGCTGCTCTGCACTGCAGGAGTACAAAGAAGAACACGAATTAAACACACACACAACACACACGCACACAGACACACACACACAAGAGTACATGCGAAAAGGATTGCAAACAATTTGCTGTCGAAACTTACAATTACAAACATAACTTGAACTTTTTTCCCATAAATTTAAAAAACTAATTTAAAATATATCAAATTCTTTAGAAAGAGTCGCGAAACACATAAATCCATAAAATTTCGCTTAATAAATTGGATTTTTTGCTTGATGTTAGAAATAAAAGTAAATAAAAGTCAACATAAAATAAGATTAAGATTTTCCACACAAATAATATACAAAACCTTAATTTAAGACAAATTGTTCACAATGTTTAGTTGAGACAATCACACAAAAGTAAATAGCAATTTTCTAGAATTGAGCACTCATATTTCACTTATGGAATAAATTGTTAAACTTAAAAAAACGAGACAGGTTTAGGTGAAGTAATCAATTTATCTCAAGCGTATGAGTAATTCTTGGCTGGGCATAGTGGAAATACTTTGCTAGCTGGTTGTCATAAGGACACATTACTCATACGCAGCATGCGCTGCATACTTACGCTGTCGGAGCTTTTGCAACAGCAGGTAGTAGGCCAACGGTGGCATGTTATCCAGGTCGAATTCCTGCGACTGAGCTGGCGACACCGCCGCGGTCGCCTTTTGCACCAAACTGTTCTCCTCCAGCTCGTCAATGATGTCGCTTAGCTCCTTGTATTCGGAGCCCATTGCACGCTTGTGGCGTGCCTCCGCCGCAGCAGCGACGCGGGCAGAGACGGTGCTGATGCCGCTGATGCGATTTGGTAAATCCAGTTTGTTTGCGTCCTGCGCAAACGAAGTGCCGCAAAGCACCAAGAGGAAATACCATGAAAGAAAAACAACAAGAATATTTCAAATTTTTTTTTCAATCTCTTCTTATTTTTTTTTATTTATTTTTTTGTTTTTCTTTCATTGCCTGCGGCAAGGTTTTCCACACCGTTCCTGGCGGCTTTCAAAGTGTCGACACGTGTTAAGTTATTTTTATGCTGCCTATTTATGAGCATACGTAAGCAGCACACACACACACACACACAACGCACTCAGAAGTGCCCTCACCCTGTGTTTGTGCGTGTGTGTGTGTCAAACACTTTATTGTTTCAATTTACAGCTTGACAGGCAGCGTGTGTCGCTTGATTAGACAACTCAATGTGAATTGAAATGCCAACACCTCAAATCCTCTTGTAACTTGAATTCTGGCCATAAGCACAGGCACAATTACCGAGCTGCTTGCTCAAGAGCAGCATAAGATGAAGTCAATTGCAATTGAATCATGAGCTAAGTATACAAATTTAAAGATATCAGCTCATGGAAAACTGACAATCGGAAATTGCTTTATTTGATCGCTTCAACGATTTTCACCAAAGCTATTTACTTTGATACTTGGTTCGGGCCCTTTCTTATGTCAAATAAAACTAAGTAAGTGGTGTTCGAACTGATTTGATGCAATCTCTTGCCAACAGGACTGCGCACTCACCTGCAAGGCTTTAGCTTGGCTAGAAAAGACCAGGTAACAGGACGCTGCAATCAGCAGCAAAGTGCAATTACTAAGCCTACACATAGCTGGCGGGGCTGGCTGCTGCTGCTTCTGCTGCTGTTGGCCAAGTCGAGAGTAAAGCGTTGTAGTTTTTGCGAGATTTCACTTGGCACTGGACACTACAAGTTTCTGGATAGTGCGCAACCCGTTAGAACTGCAGAACAACTGATGCCATTGCCAAGGAGCGCAACAATTTTTATAGTCTATCGCTTCGAGCTGATTAAGCCATTGAATGACAGCCACTAAATGATTTGTTATGCACCCCTGATGCGATACTACTCACTGCCCACTGGCCAGCAGTAAACAAGCCTAAGTCCAAAGCCGAAACGGAAGTGCCAACAGTTTGTCACACAACAATTTCACAGCATCCAGCCGAGACACACAGTGGCAAAATACTAAATAATTCAGCAGTTAAAGTCTGGGTTGTTCACAAAAAACTACAGATAAATGGGACAATTTAGCTGTACTAGATTTCCAGGTTGTTGCTTCAAAAACTATCATTTTATATGTTTACTCATTTCACTCATGTCTTCAATAAGTACATGAATCAAATTAAAATTTAATTTATTCTTTTATTATTATGTAATTTATTTCATAATTATTAATGGTTTGGGATTTATTTTTAACTTAATTTACAATTCAATAATTCCTTAAAAGAATAATCCTTTTAAATAAAATTCTGGATGCTGTAGGTAAATTCAGTCCCACTACTTACTGAGAGAAGTTCTCTCCAGATTCGTTATGCTTTCAGAGATGCATTTATTTGTATATAAATTAAATTTCATTTCAACTAACTAAATTTCTATACTGCCCAGCATTTAAAGTTGCTAAAACAAATAAAAGTTTTTTCCAAGATACGAAAGTATAAACGAAGCACTTTCCAGAAACAAAGTCATAAGTCAAAAGTTTGCACATAATGAGCATAAAATGCATTTTGCAAGTTTTGCGATGCAAACTACAATTTTCTTGTAGAATGTTTCAGTTGGGCAATTTAATCTGAAACTGATTTAAATATATACTTAATAAGTGGAACCAATGCAGCGTAAATTTTGTCATGAGTTAGATTGTATAATATAGCTATAAATATGCACACCTTAACTTACTAGTTTATGGAATTAATTAAATAGAAAAATCAGATAAATTCGAAAAACTTTGTTTTTATAGCACTGCTAAGAGTCAATTGTATTTTACTCTTGACACCACTGTTCAGTGCCCAGCAGGTGGCCAAGTTGGAGACATCGTTCATTTTGTACTATGCAAATCAAAGTGCGTGAAATCCATCAACGCTACAACAACGAAAGAAACAACAAAAGCAACAACAACAGAAACAACAAAAGCAACAAAGCCAACGACAACAACGCCGACACCAATGCCAATCGATCAATCTTATTTAAATGGTGACAGTTGTCGTCACAATGTGTCTAAGATGAGGGGACTGGGGCTTGTTTCTCGTTGTTTGTTGGCTGAAAAGGATTGGAGTGCTCCCCCCCCACAATGCTCCCTGCGAGCCAGCTTATTTCTGAGCCGCATTAACTTTAATTTGTTGAGCGAACAGCTGCGCACCTGGCCGAGTGGCAGTGCAAATCCCGGCCAAACCTTCCTATTTGAGTGTCAGCTGCCAACCAGCCAGTCTCAGAGGAATGCAAATTATTGACATATCAATCGATGAATAAATAATTCTTTTCACGTATCACTCAAAAAAGTGCTGTCAAACTTTGCTGCCAAACCAATATAAATACTGTATATTTAGATATGGAAAGTATTATGTTTGGTGTGGGAACACTTTTGCCAAATTAACAAATTACCTCATTTAATATTCGAAGGCTACTTATTTCAATAATTTACACAACTAATTTCTTAATGTAAATGTATGAATTAAGTAGTTAAATTGGAAAATCTTTTCCCAATCTCTATTTCTCCCAATTCTCAACAAGATGAGATCTTTGTCAATTTTCAATTAAATTTTAAATTTTCGTCATCAAATTCATACTAATAAAACACTTTATGCAAGAGTATTAAATCTTCTTTTTATACAACCTGGAAATATATTTTCTTTCTTGTATTTTCTTTACAATTTACACAAAGCCGCCCTAAGCTGGCCCTAACAAATTGACCTCGATTGCGACATATTTTATTTAGTAACTTAATCTAAAAACAGTTCTGTGATGGTCAAATGACACATTTATTTACTGAAACCACACTATAAATTTAACAAGAATTTAATTGGACTTAAGAGGTATATCTTAAGTTTTCCTTTGCTTTCTCCTTTCCGCATGACATTTTAAAAAGCCATTCTATGTATATTTTTCAGGGCTATTTGAAATACGCTTTTACAGATGCAATTGCATTTAACATCAATTAAGTTGATAGTTAAATTTAATATGCCTGCTGACATCGGGACAATGTTTACAATTAGCGTTTGTTCTTTGGCGCTTTATCACTTTTTGTTTGCTGACCAGCAGCAGTTAAGCCTCTTATTGACGTACAGTACAGTGGAGAGTGGTCTCTGACGCCCACGCAACGCACTGCCCTTTTGGCGGTCGATTGGCTCTTTGGCCGATGGATACGTACGGATTTAATTAAATTAGCAGTGTCCTTTGCGCGGCACGGCACTCGGCAGTTTGCACTTTGCATCCGCTGCCAACACGACAGAGAGATTGAGTCTGAAAGGTCTGAAAGTGGTTCGCAGCCTCCAGGTCGAGTTTAGTTGACCAATGCGCACTTTTACTGACCCATGTGGCAGATAAAGGACCCCAACGGATCGATCCTGTGCCTGTTGACCTGTGCTGTTGGCGCTTAAGCGCAACTTTTCTGCCGGAAGAGCAGCGGCCTCTGTCAGCTTCCGGCAGCATAACGCACTTACCAACAACACGAGCCACTTGAAAGCATTAATTATGCCATACTTGCAATAGAGGGTCACAGGAAAAGAGAGTGAAGGGAAGCGATGCGAACAAAAGGGCAACTTATCAAGGATATTAAAGGGGGTGGGGGGGGGGTCAGTCAAGCGGTCACTAAGCAGTGGTGCATAAAATGTATTAGTTGCAACAGCAGTAAGACAGCTTTTAAACCACCTTATTAATGGCTCTTTGTGGCTGGAATGCTTGTCCCCCCCTGCTCCTGAGTGATGTGCTGTGTTATCCTCTTGAAATGCCAACATTAAAATATTTAGCTGTCAATCCGCAGAGTGCATTGCTGAGAGTCAGGAGCTAAGTCTAAGCTAAGCAAACATATCAACGTCAGCGAGCGAGGACGAAGGACAACTGGGATAAAAGGGCGCAAGGTTTCCATATGTATGTATATGTATGTGTGCTCTTGACCCACTACTCTGATAAGTTCTTTTAAATATTGACATCGAAATAGTGAAGGGCAGCAATTACTTTCTTTTTCATTCTGAGCAACTGACAAAAACTTATAGCTAACGATTTATGTGGCTGCCAAGGCCATTCGAACTTCAATATTTCAAAGCGCAGACAGAAAGGGAAATGCGAATTATTCGAGTGTCAGCTGCTTAAAAGTTACGTTAATAAACAAATGTCAGAAAAGAAAAGAAAAGTTCTCTTATTGAGCAAAAACTTAAAAAAAAAAAATAAACAATGCTCTTATTTAGAAATTGAAATCGTGTTTTTAAATTTCAATTTATTGTTAGTTTTGAGCTTAAATAACAGTGGCCATTATTTGTGATACATTTATTGGAGTGGAATGATTTGCCACAAATGAAAATGCAATTAATTGCATTTTATACAACAAGTTTACAATTTTGCGCAACGGATAAATAATTGAATTTGCAGTACAAACACAATAAATATTCAAAATTAACAAAAACAATGCACTTCAAACTGTATTATCTAAATTAATTAAATAGCACTTGTCTATTTCGGTTGTTTGCGATTTGTTTGGGTATTTTAATTAGATTTTTTGCAGAACATGCATTTTATATTTGTTCATTCCTCCTATTCTGACAAACAACTAATTATTCACACATTATGGACACTCACATAACATAATTTTAAAACGTGCAACATCAAATTTCTGTAACTTAGTGTCCAATTCAAATAATTGAGTATGCAATTTTGTAGTACTCAACTTAATGAACACTCGCATTTATTAAAAACCACTCGAAAATGAATATAGGAATTATTTTATAATTGAACTTAAGTGTACACTTGTGCAAATAACAAAAGTGTTTAATAACGATGCTTTAGATTAGCTTGCTAGGAATCATTTATTTGGCTCGGAGCAAGAAGCCATTAGCCAACAGCCAACAGCCAACAGCCAAGAGCCAACAGCCAAGAGTCCCTTGGCACAGAATGTCAACCCTTGACAGCTGTGATGACTGTTGCCGAGTAGTGGTGCAATGTATGTAGATGTATCTCCGTGCTTTCAAATAAAATGCATGTCAAGTGCTCACATAGCGTATACGCAATATATTTCAGTTATACATAAGGCCAGCAAAACATGGCAGGGGACAAAGGAAGGGGAAAAACACTGGCAACGAAGCGGCAACAGTTGCCAGAGCCTTGAATAAGTTGTTGACGCATCGATATATAAGAGGCTTTGGGTATAGTAATGAGATCGCTTGGAATCGGAATGTAAGAAATCAAATTTAAAATATAATTTTTTTTTTGCTAGAAGTGAGGCGCTGTAGTTGCCATTTCGTTTAGTTTTGCAAGTGCTTCCGAGTTTGCTTAAATATGACAAATGTGTTTGTTTATTAACATTTGAGTAAGTGCAAATCTAGTTTGAAATTATTCGAATTTAATTGCATAATCGATGCCTTATACATAAACTCGTTTGTCATGTTCCCATTGTCATAGCCCTGTTTCCCTAAAACAACAGTCATTCTACGGATTAATTTGCTTCAGATGATAGCTACATTTATTAAGTGATACATACATATTTGTATATATATTGCATATGTATGTAAATATTTGTGGACGACTTGCTTGGCCAGCACAGCTGCAAATCTTGATAGATATTTGTAATCTGTTGGTCATTTGGATGTGCAAATCATGCCTTTGATTAAATAGGGCAAACAGAATAAATGCTTCCACACACTCGACTAATTAAATAAGAGAAACACGAAATTCAAATTGTTTGAGTTTGTTCTGTGCTGGCGTTGTGCAACCTCCACCGGATGGCGCAGTACACATTTTACATTCCCGTTCATTTCGCCTGGTCCACGGAGCAACCTCATATCCCATTGTACGCCTTAATTTATGTAGTTGGCCATGTGAAACTGAATTAAATTGCAAAAATCCTTTTTGCTGTGCTGCGGATGCGGCAAAGTGTTTAAAAAAAATCGATTAAATTTCACAATTTCCTTAGCTGCCTCCGATTTAATATCCTTTTATAAAACAATACAAATGTGAATCCTTTTAAAGGAAATCTCAAATCTCTCTGTTTAACCAACCTTGGTTGTCAGATCGCTAAAGACTTCTCTTAACTATGGGAAAATATTTAAGTACATATGCAAAATCATCGCTTAAAGACCAAATAGCTAACTGAGAGCAGCTTGTATAATTACATGAAGCTCATAACCTTTTATATTCTAATTACAAAGAGGGAAGTAAAAAATAAATAACTTATTTGCTTACTTGCAGACATCGTTTTGCAGTTTATCCACCGTTTGAAGAACGAGCAACTCTTGTTAAATTGCTAACAAACTCAAATAAACGACAGTGAAATAGCAACTACAACAACAAGAACACAAATCTACAAGAGGGGAAGAGTGGGGAAGAGTGGCTGCAACAGGCGATGGCATCACGTCCCGGCAGAGCTCAGCACAAACACTCAAACAGAAGAACGGCGACGACTGCCTTGCTGAGCATTTCGACTAGCAGTTGATGAGGCTGTGGATATGGATGAACTATGACCCGTCGCTTGTTTGCATTGCAAATTGCAATTATGCAAGAGAAGGAAGAGTGATTATCCAGCAAGTGCGGAGCAAGGCAACTAAAAGAGACAGCATTTTGTAATCGGCGCAGCAATAAATCGAAAAAATGTCAACGCTTAAAGTTTATCACAACCCAAGCATGACAATGGCAATGACACTACCAACACCAACAACAACGGCAAGAGCAACAGCAACAGCAACAGCAACAGCAGCAGCAGCAGCATCAATGGTAACTGCACATACAACGAGAAGGCCTAGCAAGTCAATGGCCATACTTGCAGCTGGTGGCGCTGCATTTAATGCAACAGCCACAACCACAACAACTGCGATAACTAACAGTAGCAGCAGCAGCAGCAGCAGCAGCAACATCAGCGGCAACATGCTACTGACTGCAACTACAAAATCACTGAGGACAGCAACAGCAACAGCCACATCAACGGCAACGACTTTGCCAACTACATCGCAATTTGCGGATGCCTCGTTGACTTCGCTGTCATTAACGGCATCATCAACTTTCCCGTCCACTGCTTCATCTCCGGCTAGTGCTTTCGAGCTACTCTCAACCGTCGCTGGCAATCTGACGGGTAACTCAAATGCCAATATCAGCAGCTTGGCTGAAACCGACGACCGATTCGAGGACAGTTGGCTGGATATGTCGTTGCTGCTGCTCAAGGGCTTCATCTTTTCGGCAATTATACTTGCCGCAGTGCTGGGCAATGCATTGGTCATAATATCTGTGCAACGCAACCGGAAATTGCGGTAAGTGAACTGCACTCCACAGGGAATCCTCCTCGCTTCTACCAGATTTGAGCGTGGTTTTACTTTAGTTATTCAGTCAACTTTAAACTCGACTGAGGCCATTCGAAAAGTGACAATATAAATATTTATTCAGTTTATTATCTGAAATATAAATAACAATTTTTATTTATTTTAAATATTTGCATGCACAATTATTTTTTATTTACGAGTATGAATAAAATGTAAGATATACAAAAACAATATTTGTATAATTTGAATAAATATTCAGATAGATACCAAAGTATTATAAAAAGATGCGCATTTTTTGTGCCTTGATTTTGAATAATATTCGTACCGTGTTCAGGAAGTAACACTATTAATGTTTGAGAAGAATTGGAGGCAGGGTATCTACAACCGGATAAATAAGAGCTGAAGCCTTTCATAAATGTTATGCATAGTGGAAAATGCAATTTAAATAAGCGACATAACATAAAATACAATGACATTGCACCGCAAGGAGAAATGCATACAATAATGGCATTCCATTGAGGGGAGCATTTTATGTATGTGCAAGTGTGTGTATATCCTATATATATATGTATATAATAATTATGACTAAAGTTGGTTAAATAGTTGCTGCTAAAGTTGCAAAATACAAATTGAAATCTCTCGCTAAACAGATGTCATTATATATTATCACTATGCAAAATGTGATTAAACGCGAAATAAATATAAAGAATGTATTTATAGTCAGTAAATACATTTTATAATTTTTTCAAACTTATTATTTATTATTTATAAAAAGTAGATCAGATGCTGTCAAATTAAATGACTTCCAATTTATGTCGCCATTAAAAGTTGTATAATTTATAGAAAACTTTAAGTGGCATCAACAAATTAAGAAGTTTGGTGTAGTTGAGTGAGCACGATTATCAAATCTGAAGGTATGAGACTAATATTAATAATGAGACTACTGAAAACCGTAAATCACTTTTCGCATTTCGCGATAAATATTAGCGCAGAAACGATTTTCACAACTTAATATTTGTGCTGACGGTGCAACTTATCCTGTAGCCAAGGTGGCAGCTGCCCAGTCAGCCGAATGACTTACGACAGCCAAGGAAATAGGGGAAATAGCTGCATGAAGGTGACCTAGCAGCAAGGAAATGGAGTGAAAGCTTAGCATTGAGGCCAGAAGCAAGTTTAAATGAGAGTTGGGAGGCGGGCAGAGTGCCGACAAATAAATGCAATGTCATTCGGTTGACATGGCTCTTTGAGCCGGGGTTTGGGGGGTTGGTTGAATCGTGGTTATGTTAAATGTGATCCTCCAGCAATGTCCATTAAAATGTAGCGCTGCCTTTTGTCTCATCCGCAGCGTCATAACAAATTACTTTGTTGTATCACTGGCGATGGCCGACATGTTGGTCGCCCTCTGCGCGATGACGTTCAACGCATCCGTGGAGCTGTCTGGCGGCAAATGGATGTTTGGGCCCTTCATGTGCAACGTGTACAACAGTCTGGATGTCTACTTCTCCACAGCGAGTATATTGCATCTGTGCTGCATATCGGTGGATAGGTAAGTACAAAGATATTCCACAACTCCATTTTCCACAAAGCCACAACCAACACACACACACACACACACAAATCGCGAATGTGTGCGTTGCTCAAGGCACTTTAAATAGAGGCAACATTAATCATGCCTTCGGCAGCCGCAATCTCACAATAACCAAAACCTGTAATGCAGAAGGAGAAACGATTAATTACTGTGAAAGGAGCGCACATCAAAAGCAAACATTGAGCCGGGCGTATGATGAATGCGGTCCCAAATGATTTGGACATGGTAAAACGAGGCAGTCGGCTGGTGGCCACCCATTAAACGCCCACGTCCCTGTAACTGTTAATTGGTGCTGCTATCAAAACGGAAGCCCAACAGCTGAGACGCAAGACTGGAAACAATGGCCATCGAGAGCCCAGTGGGCGGAGCCTGCTGCCTTTGTTTATCTGCTTTAATTAATATATATTTCGCACACCTTTGTGAAAGGTTCGCCGAGCACGCAACGGTAAACAAATACAGCAGCAGCAAAAAGACCTCAAATAAACAGTTAAAAAGTACAAAAAGGGAAAGCAAACAGCTAGGAAAATAATGAATGCTGCTTATGGGGAACACGTAAAACTTCAATAAACAAAAGAAGATTTAATTATGAATGGCCATCATCAATAAGTAATCGAAGCGATTTCTCCCTTAGCTGCTATCTGCGGGGCAAATTGTAATGAAATTTTATACGGTACTTTGGATAAGGCCAAATTATTCATCAATTATGAATGGGGTGTTGGGTAAAAGTAAGCCAAGCAATTTCTCACTTGATCAGCTCCCGTTTCAATGTAATATTTCAATTATTTAATTTTTTCCAAGGCTGACGCAGAGCAAAGCTTGTACCTAACTAATCTGGTTAGAGCCCTGCTCCAGCTACGCAAAATCGATTAACAGGAAAAACTGCTATTTGGCAGACTGAATCAACACAGTTTGGAGCAGTTGTCAGCCTGTAGTTGATAAACACATTTTGTTCTCTTTCAATGAAAACTCATCCACTTTTGTCTTGTCTTGACCCATAACACAGATACTATGCGATAGTGCGTCCATTGGAGTATCCCCTGAACATGACACATCGAACTGTTTGCTTTATGCTCGCCAATGTTTGGATATTGCCGGCACTCATCTCGTTTACGCCCATTTTCTTGGGCTGGTATACAACGGCGGAGCACTTGCGTGAGATCTCCCTGCATCCGGACCAATGCTCGTTTGTGGTGAACAAGGCCTATGCACTTATCTCCAGCTCGGTGAGCTTCTGGATACCGGGCATTGTGATGCTCGTCATGTACTGGCGCATCTTTAAGTGAGTGGCACTGAGTGCCTGCAACTGAAATTGCCTATTAATTTGTGCCGTTTGTGCGGTTTTAACTCCTTTGCAGAGAGGCAGTGCGTCAGCGCAAGGCATTGAGCCGCACCAGCTCCAACATTTTGCTGAACAGCGTTCACATGGGCCAAGCCCAGCAGCCCACGAATCTCAGCTATTTGCATCCCAGTGACTGCGATCTCAATGCCAAATCCACGAGGGATGAGTCCAACAGCGCACTCAGCAACCTGGAGGTAAGAGCAAAACCAACAGCCAAAGAGATTTTCCGAATTCATTCATTTGATACGTTTGCACTTACTTAAAGGTCATATTGCAATTTTCAACTTTTCCCATGACTTCCTAGAAGTCCATTCGAGCAGAACACTGAGCGGTCAGATAAATATGCATTTGAAAAATGAAAAAACATTATTGTTTGTACTAGTTAAATTTAAAATACAAGAAAAACAATTTTAAATTTATTGTTTGGCTTAAAGGCAAATGAATTTGTTTGCCTGCTTATTTTTTATAGTTGTTGCAGAAGAGATAAATATATAATCAGATTTTTGTAGTTGCAGCTTATTTATTTTAAATTTTAATCTATTTATTTTTAATTAACGTAGTAGCAATTTTATATATGGTATTACAAATATGCGTAACTAAAAAATGTTTTATTAAACATCAAATATAAATTTAATGAAAGCTCCTAAAATGTTTCTTCTTGGCTTTAAAAACTTTTGCAACATTTATAAGCATAGTCCAAATGCCATTTCAGTGCTGAATAAATCCGAAAGCAGTTTTATCTATTTTGATTTACTAAACTTAGTCATGACATTGATTTATTTGAAGCAGTCCAAAACAAAAATAAGACGAAACTAACTAAAAGAAAATATACATTTAAAGAGTGTGATTTAATCGGTCCACAGGACATGCTGCAGACGGCAACCGATGAGGACGACGATAAGGAGTGCGATGACCTGCGCGTGCCATCTCCGCCACCACGACGTCTCAGCCGCAGCAGCATCGATCTGCGTGACCTGGAGCAGGAGCGTTACGAGAAGGTCACGCACACGGACAGTGCCCCATCGATGATGGCGCTGCAGCAGCAGCAGCAGCCAGGACCCAACCAGCTCCAGGCACCGGTGCCCGTTTTCAATCCACTCATTTGGACAGAGACGCTCACAGGCAAGGTGCCACCGCCGGTGGCTGCAACCGTACAAAAGGAGCACAGCCTGACGAGCGGCAGTGGGAACAGCGATCCCGAGCCGGAATCAACGGCATACCGCGTGTTTGGCCTGAACAGCGATGAGAGCGAGACGACCGATCATTACGACACTTGCAAGCTGCCACCACTGGCCGAGGACAACAAGGAGCTGAAGCGTCTCATCGAGGACAATTACCTGTACTTCAAGAAGCAAACGAATGCAGCCAGCGGCAGATATGCAGCACTCAGCGAATCTGATTTCATACGCCTGAAGGCAGGAGCTGCGGCCAGTGGTCAGAAGGCGCCATTTGCCGCAAGTGACTCGGAATTTATGCGCACCAATCGGGAATCAAAGGCGCCGATCGGTGATCCGCTGCCCGGCAAGGAGAAGGGCTTCACATTCATGTCGCTGCTGACTAAAACTAAACGCTCCAGCGCCGAGTGCTTTGCACTGGAAAAGAAGCGACATCAGGCCAATTCCGAGGGTTCCAGTTTCTTTCGACGCTCGCGCAATCGCAAGCTCTCGCAGAGCTACAATGGTGGAGCTGGTAGCAGTGGCAGCGGCGGCACAGGCGACACAGGCGGCGCAGGCGGAAGCGGCGGCGTCAAGGAACGCAAAGTTGAGCAGCGGAAGCGACAGCACAGCGACACGGACTCAACACCCAACAAGCCGGACTTATTGCTGGACATCAATGTGCTCAGCGAGCAGAATGCGGCGAGTAGTGCAGCGGATGCTGGTCGTCATCATCATGGATTGCAACTAATTGATTTTGGCAGCGATGCGGTTGTCGGAGTTGGAATGGATGTGGGTGTCACTGAGGAGGAGCTGGCCCAATTGGCCGATTGCTTTGCGGAGTCACCCATGCATCCGGCCACACCGCCACCATCCTTGTCACCGCCCGAGCTGCCCGAGCAGAGTGGCATGCTCATAACAAACAGCTCAGAGCTGGCGGAGATCTTTCGCTCGCTAAGCTTTCCCATGGGTGAGCCGTCCGTGAGGCGTCAGACGGCGTCAAAGGGGCCGCAGCGCATGAGCACGCTGAGCGATCAGGTGAGCCCCAATTATATGATGTCCCCACCGAATACGCCAGCAGCTGTTGCAACCACTCAGCCAACATCCATCAACGTGTACTTCCTGTCGCCGCCGCCGCACGCATCTGGCTACTCGCCAAGTGCCTCGTCTACCGTATCTCTGGACATGGTCACCACGCTGCCGGTGCCACAGTCAGCTGCACAGCACCAGCACCAGCATCAGCATCAACATCAACATCCACCACTAAACATATCACCCAAGCCCGAAATCATACTCGACTCCACGCTCTCGCCCGTGGACGGCAGCGAGGTCAATGGCCTCGCCGAGCATAAGGATGTCAACACGCCGCTGCTGAAGCGCACAGATAGCAACAATGAGGCGGATGTCAACGGTTCCGGCGGGCGGCAACGGTGCGGCGTTCTCACTGGCTACGAGGGGATTCAGACGGTGCGGAAGCGACAAGCTTCCATGGTGACCTACGATGTGAACGTCATCAACTTCTCGCAGGAGCACAGTGACAGTCGCAGCTACATACCCATGGGACGCGTCTCCACCAGCTCGGCAAGTAAGTAAGCGCCACATCTGTGACTCCAGACTCCAGAGGCACAAACAAGCATGGGCCAAAAACAAAATCAAAAAACAACAAAATGGTCAGCAGTCAGGTCATGGTCTTGGTCTTGCTCTTGCTCTTGCTCTTGGTCTTGGTCTTGGTCATGCTCATGATTATGGCCATGGTCATGGTCATGGGCAGGTCTACAGTTATGCTTGACCGGGCAGAGAGCAGCATCAAAATATGAATTTGAGTTGAATTTATTTTAAAATTGAATTTCGTCATTTGGTCAAAAAATTTAGCAAGAAATTGAATTCAATATTAAAGCATTTTTAAGAATCCATTTAAATTCCAGCAATATTCGAAATGAATTAAAATTAACGAACCCTGCTGAAATGTAAATTGCCAACAAACATTGGAAATTGAATGCTGTTCAATATTGTTGGTAAATATAATTTGTTGTATTTGCAGAATGCAAACATGAGTGATTCTGGTAATTATTAAATAAATTAAATGCTGCATTTCTGCTTCGTTCAATTTGCAAAAAATCTTATAAATCAATTTATAAATGAAAATTGACAGCCAATTCAACAACAATTACTGAATTGCAGGTGGACTGCAATAAATAAGTGATTTTGTTCAAAGAAATTTTTAAGTAAATTAACAGATTGACAAAAATCACAAGCTGGATTAAATTTGAGAAATGTGAGATTGAGACCATGGAGACCTGCTGCTTGACTGTTCGTCTATTAATAATATTTAAATATCGATTAAGTGTTAGCAAATTGCATTATAGACTCTTAGCTGAACGTAGACGTAGGCCAAATACGAAAAGGTTTTGAGCACTTTGTTAACGTTAGTTGCGCACTGCAAGTCGAAAAACATAAATCATACGCCTTGTTGACCAACTGCAAATGCTCAACGATAAAAATCAAATGATTTGCTTATAATTTGTAAACTATAGTTTAACTTGTCGGTGAATATTTTGATTGTAGTGCTGCCACTTGTGGACAGTTGTTCTGTCTTCTTCTTCTTCTACTACTGTTAAGTATATATATATATATATAATCTCTCACTACATTTCGTTTTTCAACTGTTGCATGTGGCACGTATGCGTATTGTGATGTGCCCCAACCCGAATATTAAAATATACTCCTGATTAGCTATTACATACATATATGTATATGTCCTTTACTATCCTAATATGTTTATATCTCTGTTCCGCTCTATCTCACTCTCTCACTCTCTCTCTCTCTCTCTCTCTCTCTCTCTCTCTCTCTATCTATCTATCTGTCTCTTTGTATGTGCATTTGTGTGTGTCTGTATGTTTGTGTGTCTTAATTAAATCATCAAATTGTGTTCAAACCAAAATCAAAAACTTTTCCAACTCAACTCAACTACAAATGTGGTCGACCATAAAAAAAATGATAAAAACCAAAAACTAAACCAAACCAAACTGAACCGAAACAGAGCACGAATTTTCCAATAAATCCTCGCTAATACGACGTGGCGGCATCTGCATTTTTGTGGATGAAGACGACGCCGATAACATTGAGCAAAAGCCGCACGGCATTACCTTTGCCCCGGTCACCAGCCCGCTGCCAAAATGTCCGCTGTGTGGCGCCGACATCACCGCCACCGCTACAAGCACCACTACCACCATCACCACCACCACAACTACCACCATCACTACCACCACTAACGACACCAACACCTCTGTCTCTGCAAGTAGTAAACGTAGTAGTCATGCTCAGGCCTCAGTTTCGGCTCTGGGTACGGCTCCAGCTCCGGCTCGGGCTTCGGCTCCGGCTCCGGCTCCAGGGCAGGAGTCAGCTTCGCGCACGCGTTCACGCTTCTGGCACAGACAAATGGCGGCGCTTGCAGCATGTTGGCAGCAGAGCAAGAACCGGAAGCGCCACTTCAAGGCCGGATGTAGTCACTGTGGTGCGATCGGTGAGTTGTTTTGTCATCTCCGCAACACACACTGCTCATATTCGCCAGACCCCAAAAAAAAAACCCCAAAAAAACCCCAAAAACCATCTATCCCATACCAATATATATATACCTGCCTCTTCTCTTGCTCTCTCGCTCTCTCTCTCTCTCTCACTATCTTTCTCACATTGCTGTTTCTATCTTTGTCATGCTTATACGTCATGAATATCCCCCATGCGTTTTACCCTTCCCACGCCCTCCACAAACATAAGTCGCACCTTGTGCCCCAGTCACCCACAAACTCTTGCAAATTTGTAAATACAAGTTTTTATTAATCGATATACGATTGTGACTGATTTAATTATATGTATATACATACCTAAATATATCGGTTTCGTTGCTGAGGAAAAATTCTACTTTAAATTGGTATTACAAAACACATATTTTATAATAATATTTTAGCAACAAAAAAATAACTGAAATATTAAATTGTATATAAACACAACCACATAAACCAATTCAAAAGTTAAATTTTTGCTTACACTTGACGCGAAAAATTATATTCTACTCGATATTTACGGAGTCATCTAGTTACACTCGATGATACCAAATTTGTTTTTTGAGCTTAACGGTGGATCTACAATAAACTTCGTTTCTTATTCTAAAATATTTCAATTAGCCTCTTTTTATGTAATTTTTCCGAAAGCAAAAATCAGAGTGTTCTAAAAGGTATTCTTCTTAAAAGTTGACAATTCAAGGAGTGCAAAATTAAGACCGCGCATTTGATTGTTTTTGTTTATAATTCTTTGTTAATATTTAAGAACCGAGCATTTAATCTTCCTTCCAGTCAAATACAAACATTTAAATATGCCTTAAGTTGACAAAAATTTAATTCTCTTTATTTCTATGAATAAAAGATTGGCTGTCAACTTTGTGACTCGCTGCACATATGAGATACATTAGGTCACATATATATATATATACAAATGAAACAAAGTAGCTCACAATCTCCTCCTCACTGCTATTCAGAGCTGACAATGGCTTAGTAAATAATCGCTATCAAGTTTGAATGGCTTTCGGTACTAAACTTGAGCTGTCCATCTTTTATTGTCTTTAGATTAAACACATTTAGACAGTCCAGACACCCATATTAAATGTGGTCGGTGCCTGTTATTTAATCCATTGCAGAGCTACACTTAGAAAAAAATGGCCTATGCACGCCTAGTCAACTGGAACTCAACCTTTTAGTCAGAGAGCATATTTCTTTAAATATATGTTGCGTCTTAGGAAAAACTAGTTATACTCTTCTCTGAGATATGCTTTTTTTGTATCTGTCTCTAAAATTAGATTTCCTGTAACTTAAATTAGCCTTAAGCATTAGTATTTAGCGATATACAATTAAGTTGAGATAGTTTATTAATTAATTTATAAAGTAGACAGAAACAATTTTTTGATTTTAGGAACAGATTTCTTTTATTTTTTCTATTATTATTATGAATTTTATTTTTGACAAATGGAAAAAACATAATTTCTTATTAAAAAAAAAAATACTTTTTTCTGTTTAAAAATTTTTTATAAAAGCAAGAAATACTTTCTAATTGTCAGACTATTTTTAATTACAGGGTAATTTTTTAAATTTGAGCGAATTGTTTTTCCGAGTGTACTTCTGTGTGTAACTAAATAACCTACATTAATACCAGCCAGCACAAAAAACTGTTTATAAATTCTAAAAAGGTACAAAATTAGTTATTGACCTTTTTTGTGAACTTTTATATTAACTAACTTACAATATTAAGCCAGAAGACATTAGTTATGGGTTAAGTATTATTATATTATATTTTATTTACACAATATTTCGTCTGATAAAACATTTTAGGGCGCATCAAAGAAGATTTCTGTTCGATTGTATTTTGTCATCATAAAGTTATGTATGTGCATAATAAATATTCGCTAAGATTTATGCATATTTCCCTTAAATTTATTGATAATATAAATATGATAAAAATACCAATTATCACAATTAGAATGCAAATCCATCTCATTACATCAACTGGTATTTAAAAGAAAACTTAAAACAACCTTTAATTAAACACTCTGCTGACCCCGAAACAAAAAAAAAGTGTTGAGACTCGCTTTTGCCCAATCCTTGCTCGCCCTGCGCCAGCATCAAAGTATATCTGAAGAATCCTTCGACCCTCTCCTGCTGTACATAATTGCTTCCGTTATGCACGTGCATTTTCTTTGCTAACCAATCGCTTTGCTTTTTTCTGTGTTTAATTTCTTTGTTGTTTTTCTTTTCTGCCTTATAATTTCTTTTTGTACATTGCGTTGGTCTACCGCTTCCGGCGCTGAGCCGATGGTGTCCTTTAGGTGTGGCGACGGCAACGGTGACGGCGACGGCAGAGTTGGGAGACAAACTTGCTCACCATTTCCTGTTGCTGACTGTTTGTCTGTTTTGACAGTCTGTCGTCTGATTTGTTTCCTTGTTTATGTGTACATACTTTTACTTTTCAATGCTGTTTATGTTTATGTTTATGTTTTGTACGTGTGAGCACCAGCGTCTGTCTGTCTAGCTACATATATGTCTATATATGTATATATGTGAATGTGTGTGAGGAAAACCTCGAGGCTCCTGTGTATCTGTGTCCTGTGTAAATATTTTCAATTGTTCGGCTCGTTTTTATTACTTTTTCAATACACACACACACACATATATATATACACGCACTTTATGAGTCTGGCTAAATGTTGCCGCCCAAGTTGAGTGTCGCGTTAAGCGCGCTTAGCAATGTGTGTTCATAATCGATACAGCTAAAAACAACAGAATCAACAGCAACAAGATTAACTCTTAATATTAATGTCAAACTTACATAAATGCCACATGCCACTGGCCACACATAACCCCAGCGTCACACATGCTTCTACACAACACAACAAATGCTCGTCATTTAATTCAATCCGCAAAAACCGCGACTGAAACAGATTCAAGTTTTCAGCAGAGTTCGAGCTGTGGCAGCTGTGTGCCAAAGATGAAATTAAGCTTATCAATTCTGAAGCACTTGCTCTTGTTATCTCTTGCTCTCCATCAAATCGCATCTCTCATCGAACTCTTTACTCTTATTTCTTGCCCCGCTTCCCTTCCTCCTTCACACTTCGACAGGCGGCTCGGTGCGACCCGCGAAAGGTTGGAAGGCCGAGCACAAGGCCGCTCGCACTTTGGGCATTATAATGGGCGTATTTCTGCTCTGCTGGCTACCCTTTTTCCTTTGGTAAGTATTTAACTCGAGGCGTTAACTCTGACTTCCCCACACCCACTTATTGTATTTTTGGAAAACTGCAGGTATGTCATCACCTCGCTCTGTGGCGCTGCGTGTCCCTGCCCGGATGTGGTCGTCGTGGTGCTCTTCTGGATTGGCTACTTCAACTCGACCCTAAATCCGCTCATCTATGCCTACTTCAATCGCGACTTTCGCGATGCCTTCCGCAATACGCTGGAGTGTGTGCTGCCCTGCCTGGAGAAGCGAAATCCCTATAATGCTTACTATGTCTAGAGTCTATGTCAATAAGTATAACCGAATTCAAATACGAGACGATGGCCACTGTAAGTGATATCCAATATTAGACTAGCTAATGCCAGATTGAAGCGTCACTCGAGCGAAGAACATCTTAGTTTTATAGCCTTTGAGCTGAGCAATACTCAAATGTGTGTGTTTATTATTATGGTATACGTATGTGTTGTGTTCTTTGGATGTGTGTGTGTGTGTACTGAATTTAGAAGTATGTTTGTACTACGCAATGGGACTAGCGACTCTTCAACTAGCCTATCTACAGTTAATGTGCGTGTGTCTATTAAAATACTATATACGTAAAATCCCAAGAGTTGATAAAGATATGTCTTTGCCCCTAGCCATAAGTAAAATGATTCTCGAAATCGAAGCAATTAAGCAAGCCACTAGAACTTACTAAGAGTGAAAACAATATAAATAAAAAAAAGTCGTTAATAAGAATAATAAGCTTCGGTGAATGTTCGAAGTTAATATACTCTTTCCAGTCTCTTTAATCTTGACAACTTCAATTACCAAAAAGCAATTTTTTATTGATGTAATGCGTGTTAATGAATTAAACTAAGTAATCTCAAATGTATTATGAAATTCAATGCATCCGATTGATAATTATGGTAAATGGTAAATCAGCAAACTTAAATTACCACTTTATTAAATACCGATTTGAGAAACAAATGCTAATTCAAATCAAAGAACTAATAACTTGAGGTCCCACTATTATTTTAATATTCTAGCAAATCTTGGAAAGAGTATAAGCCATAAGCGTAAATAAGTGTTAACTGCATATATTAGACTATTCAATACTGTTCGGGTTGAATCCAAATTTCAAGTTAAAAGTTATGCAATCTAAATGTAATTGTCTGCGTCATCAAGAACATTCAAGCTTAATGACAATCTATCAAAATGAATCCCCATTGCGGCAGCTTTGAGACCCAAAATGTTACCAGCTGTAGAAAATTTCGTGGTTCGCTAAAGCAAATCGATTAAGTTGTTTTGTACTTAAATACATACATATTATATGGTTTCCAAGTATTTTGAGTTAAAGCTACTTTTGTGATACCTAGAAAAGGAAATTTATACCAATTTTAGTTTAATTCGTTAACGATTCGTTCGCATTGAAAATTTATGTTTAAGAATCAAGCGACCGAAATGCAATCTCGACTAAAGTAATATATATATATATATATATATATATATATATAAATACATACATGTATACATTGATTTCTATGTATTTACTTGCTAAAAACAAAATAATTGCAATTTAAAGTGTGAAAAACTATAGTGTTTTAAATATACTAAACGACGTTGAAGAAGTGGGTGTTTGGAAATTTCTGCCCGCAGCCACTGTAGACATTTGATTTATTTATAGCCACAGAAGAGAGCAGAATCTGTACTATATTTATATGTAGGTATATATTCGGAAGGGGATATATTTGTAGCGGCCGATGCCGATGCTCAGTTCTGTTGCAAATCTCTAGCCAAATAGATGACCAACGCTCGCATCGAACACACCTCGACGGAACCCCACGAGGGGGACGCCACTTGTGTGACGTATTTCAACCATCAGCTGTTCTCGGGCGGTGCCGATGGCAAAATACGCGTGAGTATTTGGCCAGAAATTTGACATCGTCATTTAAATGCTTACCAACTCCTCACTCCACCTAAAGATCTGGTCGGATTCGTTAAAGTTGTTGCGAACGATTGACGCCCATGAAGCATACATTTATTGCATGACCGTTAACGAGAACGGCAAAATATATTCGAGCAGCTGTGATGGCCAGGTAAAATACATGCTGCCACCGTATGCGGATGCATCTGCGGTGCAGGAGTTGTTCCGGTGTGATGATGCCATTCAGGCCATGTACTGCAATGGCCCGGTTATGTATACGGGCGATGATAAGGGTGTGATAACCACCTGGAGCAACGATCGCATGCTCTTCAAGTACAATCTGGTCGAGGAGGTCAAATCGGTGGCCGGGGAACAGCAGCTCATTTATTCGGTACGTGATTTGGATGTTGTGATCTCAACAGTTGTCGAGGGCAAGTCCGGCAAATATAGCAACAATGCTGTAATACCGGGTAAATCACCGCTTACCCTGCTTGGCCCCTTGGTGGGGGAGCGACATGCCTATTTGGCCTTTCCCGATCGCACAGGGATGGGTTTGCAGCTGGTCAATAATCTGCGAGCTCAGAAATTTGCACACATTTGGCAGGTGCCGGTGAGTTTAGTGGATGATCTGCAATATGCGGTTCTTACTTAGTTAATGCTTAAATTTCAGCAATGCCACGAAATGATTGTGAACAGTCTGTGCGGGGACGAGCAGCATTTGTATTCCGGTGGCTACGACAAAAAGGTCAAGGGCTGGACAGACTTAGCAGCGAAACAGCCCAAAGCCCTGGGAGAAGTCGATGTTGGCAGTTGTGTGAATTCCATTTGCTGTGGCACCGAGAATCGTGTTTATATTGCAAGCAGCGATGGTTTCATACGTTGTGCAAAATTTATGTAAATAAATAATTTTAAAATTTCCGCCAGCGCTGAATAAAATATGTTGTGATTATATCAATTATGTATCTTCTCTGTCAAAACAAAACATGGAAACTATTCTTGCGAACAATGTGGCAGCTCTGTTTTTGGATTTTAAGTATTCGTTAAATGAATTGCATTTTACAACACTAGTATTAGCAAAGCTACCAGACTTTTATATAAAGATAAGCGCGAATTAAGAAATGCAATTGTTTTGAAGATATGGCAGCACAGTTGCAGTTGTATATATTTCTGAATTAATTTCGGCACTTTGCTGAAAATATTAATTATTATTTGCCGGGATTAGAAGAAATAGATAATGACACATCCCGTCGCTGCCCGCGGCAATCCGCGCAAATATCCGTTTGTGAACATGCGCATTGCGGATCACTCCGTGCTGGACACCATCGAGGGCCGCCAAAGTTGCCGGCACTGCAATCGCTCGAGGAAATTCTTCTGCTATAATTGCTACATCCCCGTGGGTGAACTGGGCAGCGTCCTGCCGAGTGTGGAGCTTCCCTTGCACATCGACATCATCAAGCACAAGAAGGAGATCGATGGCAAGAGCACAGCGGTCCACGCCGCTGTCCTCGCCCCCCACCAAGTGCGCATCCACACATATCCCGATATACCCGATTATCGCCTGGAGGAGGCGGATGTGGTGCTTATCTTTCCCAGTGCGACCAGTCTGACAGTGTCGCAGCTGTTCGCGCGAGATGTGCACCTGAACATCGATGACAACTACGGGCTGCCGAAGGGCCATCACATGGGCACAATGCTTCGACGACGCATGGACGAAATTGTGGGTACAGCTCCAGAATCGCCGGAATCGATCAGCTGCAAGAGTTACACATGCGGCACTCTGCCCATTAGACGTGCCGTCTTCATCGACAGCACTTGGAACCAGAGTCGCAGCATTTATGCGGATGAGCGAGTGCGGGGATTGCGCACTGTGGTCCTCCAGAATCGACTGTCGCAGTTCTGGCGCCATCAGCGGGGGAGTCCCCGTTGGTATCTGGCCACTATTGAGGCGATCCATCAGTTTCTGCTTGAGGTGCACGTGAATGCATGGGGCCTCAATGCGGCCTATCGCGGCCTAGACAACCTCGAGATCACCGAAGGCTTCCATCAGCTGGCCAAGCCACTGACTACGTCGCAGACACCGGCGGAATACGTGACTCCCGAATCCCCGTACAACGGGCAATATGACAATCTACTGTACTTCTTTGCCAATATGTATGACCTGATCCACAAATACTACGACCACAACGAACTCATTTCCTACCGTCGGCCAATTTAAATAAAGATTGAAGTTTATTTTTATATTAATATTTGTTTTATTTTCACTACTCTACTTGTCCTTCTTCTTGCCCTTGCCCTCGTCGCTGGAATCGCTGGCCTGTGATTTCTGCTCGGTAATCACCGGCTTCTGCCACTTGAGGGGATTGTTTCGGTAAAGCGGCCACGGCGGAATCGTTATCTGTACCGCAAAAGCAAAAATTAAGTACACATCTGTCGTAAATATTTATATAAAATTACTTACGAGGGAGGAGATCAAAAAGCCAACGCCAAGGATGTATACCGTCTGCGAGAACTGTTGGACAATTCCTCCGTAGATGAGTCCGATTACTCCAAAGAAAGTTATAATAAAACGCGACCAGCGCTCGGCTTTGGCCTGACCAACAAAATCCTAGCAAAATGCTCGAAAGTGAAAAATAATGCTTGCGTTGGCAATTGTGCTGCTTACCATATGTGTTTGTATGTCCAACATGTTGAGATTCCTCACAATTTACCAATTTTAATGCGTAAACAATTCGGTTGCGGCACGTCAGCAATAGAAACGACTAATCTGTCGATAACACAGCTGTCATCGATAAACTTGCAAGAGATGAAGTAAACCATTACAAAGAAATGCTGGTATTACCCAGTAACATAAGTATAAAATATTTAGACACAATTATCTCTCGACAAGTTTATAGCCTAAGGGACAATATTTAACTCGATTCATTAATTAAGTGCTATCTATAAACATTTATTTCTTTAGAGATTCTGGATTTCAATCGTTTGTAATCACGGTCACACTTCACATGTTTAAAATGGCGACATTTACAAAAATATGATTACGTGTTCATATTTCCGAAGCAATTTATACTATAATTTTTAGGAATTCTTCGAGCATTTGCAATAGCGTCTACTTATAACTATTCAAATTATGTACCACGAACGGATTTTTTTTTATTAACGGTGGGGAAATATTATTCCACACACAACGGGTTAAAATAGGTTGTGGGACTTGCTAAATTGCCCTCACCAAATGGAAAAATGCAGCATACTATTTGGTGAGTTGCTTTAAATGGACAAATGTTTTTCTCGAATCCTTAATTAATAATTTTATTGTATCTTTCAGAAGGATAAGGGTATGACTTACTGAAAAAGACAGGCCATGATCATACTGACTTTAAAGTAAACTTGAATTTCAGTAACCAACGCACTCGAGCTTCTATTGTGGCTGTGGATTCATAAAGGAGCCCAAACATTAAATCTGGTCTTAAAATTAAACAAAGTTATAATTCAGACGGATGATAGCTTAATTAACCATAAGTAAATACAAAAAATTTATATAAATATTTAAAATAAACTTGTTCATACATTTATTTGTACAATGTGTAAATGGCGGTAGACGAAAATACCGTGGACGTTAAGAATTAAAACCTAATAAATAAGTGGCGTGGAATGTGCTTTCTACGAATGTAAGATTAACATTAAAAATTAGGCGATTGTGCAGTGGAATACATTAGTTCGTTGTCATTGCTAGATGGCTCCCTAGACCCGGGCGGCTCGAGTACGGCGCATGTTGACAATATTGATGACACACACGATAATCCAAGCGGCGAGGCCAAACCAGGCGAACAGGAGCGTAAAGTACAAACAGATCGAAGTATTGATGCGTCCATAGCGACGACGCTCATACGAAATGCTCTCCACCAGATAGTCCATGAAATCGAAGACAGCCGCGCAGGACAAGCGTTGCTTGATCACTGGCACAATGTTGCCAACACCCTGAATCTCCTTGAGCAAGGACTCGCGATACTGTTTGCAGGTGACCTCAAAGCCATCAGTGAATATGGCTGCATAGATCAGCTGATAGATGGCCATAATCACCGATATGACTGTGGCAGGTAGCCCTGAGAAAAAATTAAGAAATTTAATCTTAGTAAAATAGTTCTAAGAACATAATTTTTGTTGGTTTACACTTACAATAGTAGGGCGATAGGCCATCGGGTGTTAGATCCGATTCCGTAGTTACTACAATCATGTCGCCCGAGCTTAAAGTGGAAGCGGAATATAGAGATGAAGTGGGTGACTAATTGGCAAGCATGTTAATTGAAATGGTGCTCATTTTGTGAGCATTCATTCCATTAGCATAAGGCTTAATTAGACCAGTTTTAAGTGTGAGTGTCGCAAGATGCTGTTCTCGCCGATTAACCCCAATGACCCCAGTCTGAATTAGAATTGGACTCCAACTCACCGCTGCCTCAGGGTTGTGGTGCCCGACTTGCGTTCGCCTTTGCCAATGCACATGCGATAGCCGTGATAGATACCGAGGACGACGGCAAAGATGAGGGGCAGAATCAGTCCGTAGGTGGCATAGTGGCAGTAGGCAATGTTGCCGCCCTCAAAGCTGTTGTACGCACTGCGCCCATGCAGCACACAGCCACAATTGGTGTCCGGGCAGGCGTTGAGCACATAGCGCCAATGTGTCCAGGACACCGCCGAGGTGATGCAGCAGACGACCGATGACACAATTATGAACGGATACAAATGGGAGAGCGCACGCTCTGCGCTGTAAGCCATCCTTCCTCCTCCTTCCGATTGCCAAGCTGTGCATACAAATTCTATGTTAATCAATCGATTCAATCACCTAAACTTTTAGTATTTAACAATTTGTTTATGATTTGCTTTCTGATTTCAACTGCGCTGCCTGCGTCGAAGTCGGCGTCTGAATTTACTACTCACACACCTGCGCAGCTTATACTCTCTATCTCTCGTTCTCTCTCTCTCTCAATCACTACCTGTCTATATGTGTGTGTGCGCAATGCGCTCTTGGGGCGTCACAAAAATATGCAAGTGCAATTGCTGCACTGTACCAAATATAAACAAATGTGTTTGGTCTTTTACTACACTGCACACCCGCCCGCAAGTTGTTTTAAGTTTTATTAATGGAATTCAGTTTTAGCAGCGATGCAACCAAGAGAAGCATGCATAAACATGAAACACCCTTTTTCTGCAGGCTGTGCGCTGACACATACACTTACACAAGCGCACTAAAAAGCAAAACACAGCTGAACAAAATTCCGACGAACGAACCGAACCGCCTGCATGCGCAGCAAGAAAATGACTGAATTGTCTTTGCTTGTGACTCCGATCAGAACGAATTCTCTAACACAAAAGAGAGTCGAAACAGCAAGAGAGAAAAAGATAGAGTGGGGCAGAGCGCGTTGCGTAGGTAGACTGCCATAGGTAGTGTAAGTAACGCTAAACAGCTTGGCAGCTTGGCAGCTTAATTGTTCGTTACTTTTTGAAATGACACCTTGTGGAAAAATGTGGACTTTTCGCTTATTTGGAATGAAAGGTGTATGACAACAACAGCATTTAAAACGTTTTGCTTTTTGGTTTTTGGCCTGGCGCCATCACTTAGCATGCTTGCCAGGCATCCGCCGGCTACAACAAATGACGCGCGTTTGCCAGCTTGCGGTCGATCGGCCCCTGTTTCCCTTATGCCCCCGATGCTACTTCATCCTACTCCTCGCTGGTTGGCAGCCATTACCAGCCCATGTTTATTTTTTGTCTAAAATCATTTTTCGCGGACGCCTGATCTCAGTTGCAAGAGTACCGTGGAGCTCACAAGTACGCGGAAAAATTGTAGTGCAAAACGAAAAGGTGATCCACAACTATCAAAACTATTTAAACTATTTACAAACCAAATTGACTATCAAGTAATTTACTAGTTAAACTATTACAAAGACTAATTGGAAATAAAAGTGTCAATTAACTAATAAAAAGTGCTTTCAGTTTTACTATAATAAAATTGCATATAATTGGAAAATGGCAGCAGCAAGACAAATTCATCATTTCAGACCAACAATTGCCTATAAATAGCGCATAACGTAGAACACATCTTCTTGGTTCCCAGAAGAAAAAAAAAAACAATGGGAAATGTGAAATATTTGCATAATTTTCTATTGCACGTACAATTTTAGGTCAATTTTGTGCTGATGTCATTGTATTGTATGAAACAAAGTGCTGTATGAAACACGTATAGGGTGTAGTCAAACAAGATGAGACGACGTTTAGAATCGAACTGATTTGCTCTGACGAGCTTTCCTTTATTTATACAAAAATCTTCAATCTAAGTACATGGCGTCGCCTCCATGTGTTGTAAGCTGAATTTATATGTTGTAAGGCGAGGCCTTGTGTTTTCTGTCATTGCTTGCTGCTCCAACGAAATTTGTCCCATTATCGGAGTTCAGGTTTACTGGCACCTCAAGACGTTCACTTGCCTCCTGCTCGACGGTGGCGCTGCACTTCATCAGCTCGCTCAGCTCGTCTTTGTTCTCCTTGATCTGAGCCTGCAGTACGGCGCGATCGCTTTGCGCCGCAAATGCACGTTTCTCAGCATCGTTGTGAGCCACATGTGACTTATCAATAATGGTCCGCGCATCGGCAAGCTCTGCCTCTGCGGTCTGGCGAGCTTGTTGGGCTAGAGTGCGTGCAGTCTCAGCATTTTTGAGCTTATTACGGTGTATCCGTCTTGTGTCGCTCCAGCTGCGTTTGTGCATCCTTCAGAGGTGCCTTGCTTTCTTCCAAATCCCAAAAGCGCTCCAGATCATTTATGTTCACAGTCATAGCTGCCGTCAGAACCTTCTTTGACGGTGCTCGAGCAATATTTCCGGAAACTATCCATCCGAGTCGTGTCTTTTGCCCCAACATTCCATTGATCGTTTTGACCTATCATTATTAACGGAAAAAGGTCCAAACCAATGATCATGTCAATTCTGCTTGTCATATTAAACTTTGGATCTGCCAAAGTGCAATTTTTCCAGTCTGTACCAACATCCATATCAATGTTTTTGCCGGGAAGTGCTCTTTGTAATTTTGGAACTAATAGTGCTGTAGTCCGCGCATTGAATTTACTTGTAAATCGAGGTTTGATTTCTAGAAAAACACTACTTTATGCCAGCTCCATGCCTTGTGAAAATATTCCCTGTATTTCCACAGACTCCTTGTTTCTCTTCAACCTTAGCAGCTGCGCTGCTTCTTCTGATATCAGAGTGCGTTGCGATCCTCCATCAATCAGTGCGCGAAACTGCTCGCAGTTTCCACTGGCATTCCTTACGGTGACCACAGCAGTGGCCAACAGTGTTTCCTGCTCATTTTTTACCCAGATACAGTTTACACTCTCCTTCTTTTCATCTTCATTGATGAATTCCAATACGTTTTCCAGTGATTGGCCTCAGTTGAAAATTGTCGAAGAAGAATTTGCGCAAAGATAACATCTACAGCATCGTCAATCTTTGATTTTTCTTTTATGATGTATATACTTTCGGTTTTTTTTTTCATACATTTATTAATCAATCGATACGAATGGATACGAAATACATTGGACAGATAATTAAGATCAAACGCACCGATGGCAGGATCCATCATGCCGTTGTATCCAAAGTGAATCGAAGCGCACCTTCGCTCACTGTTGAGTGGATTGAACGGGATGACGTGGTCGAACCGGAAGGGTTATTCCTGTCCAAAAAAGAGTAAGCAACTGCCGCAGCTGTGGCACGTCGTTCGCATACTTTGAAGGAGGTGGAACGCCCCATGGAGAATCGCGAGATGCGGCGTGCCCGCCAGGCCGAGATGGAGAAGAAGGCCACCTTCATGAATCAGAATCCCGGCAATCGCATTTGGGAAACTGCACAAATGATACGGGAATATCAAAATACGCTGGAGTTTGTCCCCCTTCTGGATGGCCAGGTCGTTGATGTCCATCAGATTGCTGTGTGTGTGTGGAAGCGTCCGCTTAGCCGTAAAGAAATCAATCGCAAGGAGATTGATGTGATTTCTGTGCCGCGCAAAAATATGCTCATGGTTCATGAGCCACGAAACAAAGTTGATCTAATGATATTCCTCGAAAATCCGAAAATTCGGCTCGAAGGACAAAAAATGTATGAAACACGTATCGGGTGTAGTCAAACAAGATGAGTCGACGTTTAGAATCGAACTGATTTGCTCTGACGAGCTTTCCTTTATTTATACAAAAATCTTAAATCTAAGTACATGGCGTCGCCTACTACGACTCCATGTGTTGCAAGGTGAATTTATATGTTGTAAGGGAGGCCTTGTGTTTTCAGTCATTAAACAATAGCTGAGCCTGCTGCGTCGCATGTTCAAACTTGAACAGTGCAATTAACTTAATATTTTCAATTTTTTCAGTTGAATTTTTGCCCTAAACGACTAAGTGCAAAATGGGTAATTAGTAGATTAAATATTGATGACAAAGTACTAGTAATATTAATCCCATTCATCTTTGAATGCAGATTATTAGAAGTAGTAATCCAATTAGTAATAGTAATCCAATTTATCTTTGAATGCAGCGCATATGGATTAAAAACCATATATTGGCATGTATATTTTTTGAAAATCGAAAACAAATTTTGTTGCTTACATTGGATCAGCTCCAACTATAATGTGTATTTTTATGTTTATATTTGTAAATATGAATTGGATCATTGGATCAGCTCCAACTATAATGTGTATTTTTATGTTTAGTAAATTTTTATAGTTGAATTTGAACATTTTCAGAATTAATTGTGCGTTATTATTGACCACTTTTACTACATATTGTAGGTAATTGTATCAACTTAGAGAATATTAAGATGGAGAATGTGTATATATGAAGAGTATATTTTTGATATTAAGTATGACAAATATATAATACCCTTAAGCTGAGGGAAATTAGTTCATATTATATGTTTAAAAACAAAATCATAATTCATTTTTAATTATACATTTGCCAATTGCACAAATGTTGTGTCTTATCCATTGAGTTAAGTTTGTATTATTATATTACCGGTATTCCTTTTTAATCCAGATTTTACAAATTTTCGTTTCTTTTTTAAATTAATTACATGGTCGATAAAGAATATTATACTCTATATATTTTTATCATTCAAAATCAGACAATCGTGTCGAAAGAAATATATTATATTTGCAACCATTAAAATACTATAAATAATTGAGATGAATATAGATATACATATTATTTAATTGCAATTAAGTTTTGACTATTTTAAAACGGCATGTCATGTTGCAAGTCTAGAAGCCTGAAAAACTATAGTGTTTGATGTGGCACGCTTAATTATGTATGTACTTCTGAACAATTTGCAGCATTGATGAATGAATTCGTTGGCTACTTATAGAAACACAAAATCGGCGCCTGTCCATACATGCCTACGTAGTAAATACAGACAATATATATATAAATACATAGATACAAATCAGAGTGCAATTCCCCCAACAAAACAAGCAACCAGAAAATCGTAGAACCCAAGTAATTTAGTTACGAGAAAAGTATTATGGATAATTGGAACGTTTTGGCAGCGCAAACCTCATCCCAGGCAATTGGACGAGATGGCACTGGGGCGGTCAAGACGCGTCTGGTGAGTATTAAATATATCAAATTGAGAAAAACCCCCAAAACAAACAAAACCAAAAAAAAAAAACATGCAGTCAGTAAACAAAACAAATACAAACCGATTGCGTAGAAAGCAATGCATATATTTGTAGGCTATTGAACGTCACTGAATATATACATAAATAGTATATATATATATATATATATATATGTCTGGGTATATACTACTGCCCAGCCCCAAAACAGCTGATTAGCAGGCCCAGAGCTGTTCGCTCTTTTGACCACCGCCAAAAAAACAAGATGCACTAGAAATTCTTGGCATATTGTTGTTTTGGGGGTGCTCTGAACATTACTAGCGCTCAGCTATAAATAGGAACTCCTCGGAGGCATTCATTCTTTCTCTTTGGCCGCCTGCGAGTGTGTTAAATGTTTGTGGGCTTTTTGGAGATTACTCACAGTAGCCAGGCAGCGGCCAAGTAGCCAACCAGCAGCTAATTCAGACAGACGTTGAAGGTGCTCGGCAACGCGCGTATCTCTCGCACAGTGAATAGTGAAGATCTTTGATTTATATAAGCAATACATATTATTTACCATATTGAACAATGGATATTTCTACCGATATCTGGGGTCAGCTGGCCGTTGAGGCCTCACAGGTGTATCTATCCGATGGCACCATGCGAAGTCCCTTCGCCGACACGGTACATAGTTTTGCACACTGATCGAAAGAGCTCTCCGAGTTGGTTTGACTGATGTGTATTGATCAGCCTAATTTTTGTATATATACCTACATACGCATATATGTATATATATATATATGTATGTATATATTGTGTGATCTCTCTTGCAGACAATTGAGAAGCTGCCCGACAAGGTGCTGCTGCACATATTCTCATATCTATCGCACCGAGAGATTTGTCGCCTGGCCCGCATCTGTCGGCGCTGGCGCAAGATCGCCTACGACACGTGCCTGTGGAAAAACGTATCGTTGCGTCCAGAGATCTCTGGACTGCATGTCGGCTCGCTGGAGATGCTGCTCAGCCTGATCTCGGTGAGATTTGGGCCAACGTTGCGTTACATTGAGCTGCCAATTGAGCTGATTACGCACACGGTGCTCCACGAGCTGTCCGCCAAGTGTCCCAATCTTACCCACATGCTGTTGGACTTCTCAACGGGTGAGTGATAAGACTACCATATTTACTGTACTGGATTTGACCACACATTTTAATACCCGTTCAGCCATGCAATTGCATGATTTCAGCGAGATGCAGGCTTTTCCCACCAAGTTGCGCTACATGTGCGTCTGTCTGTCCGAGGTGATCTTCATGGAGGGTTTCATGCGGAAGATCTACAACTTTATTAATGGCTTGGAGGTGCTGCACTTGGTGGGCACCTATGAGAAGTGCGAGGAGGAGGAGGAGGAAATCTATGAAGTCATCAATGTGCACAAACTGAAGTCGGCAACGCCCAACTTGCGTGTAATCAATTTGTATGGCATCAATTTCATCGATGACTCGCACATCGATGCCTTCAGCTCCAACTGCATCCAGCTGGAATGCCTCGCTGTCAATTTTTGCAACAAGGTTACAGGCTCCACCTTGAAGACGTTGGTGCAGCGCTCCAAGCGCTTGACCTGTCTGCTGATGAATGGCACCAGCCTCAAGTCGGAGTTCGTGATGCAGGTGGAGTGGGATAAGTGTGCGCTGCTGGAACTGGACATCACTGCCACCGATCTGTCCAGCGAGTGCCTTGCCGACATGCTTACCCGTATACCCAACCTGAAGTTCTTGTCCGCCGGCCAAATCAACGGATTCAACGATACCGTCCTAAAACAGTGGACGGAATTAGGAAATGTCAGGTGAATTTTCATAATAGTGTCTTGATTTAAATTTAACAAGCTTGGCCGATTTTTGAATTTGTCTATATTTAATTTCTACTTAAATTTGTTTTAATATTTAATATATATTCACATGTTTAATTTTTTTAATTTATATTGATTGTAGATATATATTTTTATTATATGAAAAAGGAGTATTAGAATAGTTCATAAAATGTTTGTTTTTTTTTTTAAACTAATTTATGAATAATTTGTATTTTTCTAATTATTTTTAGATTATTCATATTATTTTAATAGTATATATATATATATTTTTTTTTATTTACGTTTATATTTTTGAGCAAAATATTTAAATTGTTGTATAATTCTCATGTATTATCTACCATTCCAGATCCCTCACCTCGTTGGACTTGGACTCCTCGGATAATATCACAGATGAGGGATTGCTGAAGTTCTTGCAGCGTTTTGGCCATCAGATGAGTGCTTGCTGCCTCTCCGGCATGCCTCACATTACGGATCAACTGTGGATGAGCATACTGCCCCTACTGGGCAACTGCAAGTGAGTAGAGCAAAGTGGACCAATTCATTGCTAATCAAATAATCACTTAACTCTTCAGAATAATCGTGATGGGCACCGCTGAGAAACTGGGCGTCAATATACACGTAGATCAGCTGATGGATACCATTGCCTCCAACTGTGGCAACTTGGAGCGCCTGGAGCTGCGCTGGGATCCGGACAACTTGCGTTTCTCCGACAAGAGCCAAAAGGCAATTGATATTCTGCGTGTCAAGTGCCTCAAGCTACGCTGCATGGTCCTGAGGTAAGTCTTCAATTGTTTAAATGATAAATGTTACTATAATTCTCTCACTGTTCTTCAAATGCGAACCCAATCCACAGTGATGGCCGTTACTATGAAACGGTGAAGGCCAATTTCGAGCGTGCAGATCGCATTACGGTGGTGCGCACCACCACTTGTTGTCGCGTCTCGCCATATCATCTGTTGCGCAACTACAACGACTTGATTTTCAACTAGAGAAGCGAGTGGCAAATTAAATAAATATTGTTCTATGTTAAATTATTGTTGTATCCTAGTTAAAAAAAACAATATTTGATAGATTCGAAACATTAAATATGAGAGACAAATGTGGATCGTTTTAAGGCAATTTTGTATTTTGATAAACATTTTGCAATACAAAATACTTGTCATTAAGTTACATATGCATATGTTCTATGTACAAATTTGATACAAATCGCTGACTTTTAATTTTTTATACATAACTTGTCTTTTTTGCTGTGGGTACTCTGCTCACTCGAAAAAAAAGAAATAGAATGGAAAAAACATAAGATATTTAAATTAACTAATTATGAAGTCTGCGAAACCGCTGGCCAAGCCTGAAAGTTCCATCAAAATTGTAGTCTACTCAAAATACGGGTCAATTGTTTATTTGCTAGCACATTGTACTGTATTTGTTGTTGTAATTTTTTGTTCTTCTTTCGTTCAATTAAATTAAATAGGTAATTAGAAAACAAATGTTAGCTAATTTCAATTTCTTGTACTTCATAAAATTATCTTGCGTTAACTAGTTTTTTTTTTTTTACTTGGTACTTGATTAAATCATTTTCAGACTTCACCGCCTTTTTTCTTTTTTTTTTTGATTTTCTTTTTGTTGTTTAACACCATTTTAATGTAAACTTAAAACTAACCATTTTCAACATTTTTGGATCATCTTGTTACCATAAACTTAATGTAGATCTCTGATTGAGTTCACGTTTCGTTCGGCACGATCTCATATATATATATATATATATATATGAAGGTTTGTGCTTGTATGCATGACATTTAATGTAATTTTCTGTGGAATCGAAGCCATTTGGGTGTGGGTCTGCTTGTGCATGAATAAGTCTATGAGTAATGTGGGTGTGGGTGATGTGTGTGTGAGGATCAGTATGTAGTATAGGAAGAGACTCCACGAAACGTACAATAAGCGGACCACTGTTTCGTTTAGGAGTTTTGCATTTTTACATAAGTACACTAACACATAGAACAGTTACATATTGTATGCTAAGATTAGGGATAGCGTTACACTTTACTGCTGTTCCTGTGACAACCGAAATAGATGCGTCGTATTGCTGGCCGCTGCCGTTGCCACAGCAGCCGCCGATGTGGCCGTCGATGTTGTTGGCTGACCGGACGCCGTTATATAACTGGCATTGGTGCTGTTGCTTGTGCTGCTGCTGCGGCTGGCAGCGGCTGCTCTCGCCTCAGCCGCAATCGCGGCATTCGCCTCATTCGTCAGGTTGGTTATCGCATTATCAATGTTTGCAATAGCTGCTGCTGCACTGCTCGATGTCGGCAGAAGGTCTGCAGGTGGTTGTACAGCGCGTTCGGGCGAGCGGCGCGGCGCACCGGCATTGGCACCGTCCTGAGTGGAAATTAAATAGAACAATTAACAATTCCCTTTGGAAGTTATTTCTCAGCTCAGCAACGACCACTTACGTCACGTGGATATATGCGAAGGGGCTGTTCGACTTGTGCCGCATTTGCTTGATCGGCCCCTTGAGCGTTCTCTTCCGTCTTGTCTGTGTACATCATGATCTCGTGGCACAGTGGGCAACGGTCCTGGACATAGAGCCACTTGCGCAGGCAAACGCCATGGAAGAAGTGGCGGCATCGTGTTATCTTTGCTGAGTACATTTCCTGTGTGGAAAAAGTGGCTAATTAAGACAGTTTATATATAATGATTTGAGAACACTCACTTGGTAGCAAATGGCGCAAACATCGTCAAAGGCCTGCAGTTGTGCAGGTGTTGCCTCGGGCAGTGATGAGATCTTGTGGACCGCTGAGCGGCGCTTCATGAACACCGACCAGCCAGCTCGGGCCTCGCACCAGATGTTGAAGTAGGCATGAATGCACATCATGATCGCTCTGATGGCGCCGCCTGTAGCATTTCGGGCTATCAAGTTATAGTTATCGGTACACAAAGTCAACCAAATAATAAAATTACATGCACACGGAACAAAAAAGCTCGACAGAATCACACAACAACTCACAAGGTGAATATGCATTAAATACAATGAATATAATACTTTTTTTTAAGAAACGCTTTTGCTGATTGTGTTAATGTAATTTGACTATGACGACGACAGCCAGCAGCATCCTTGCATTGGCCACTTACCCGATTCAAAGACTAAGATCCAGGCGCCATTAATGAACAGCAAGATGCCAAAGCAGAACTCGACCGAATTGCCAAAGGCACGCACATAGTACAGATAGTCATCCAGTTTCTCCCAAAAGAATTGTCGACGTGCGTCCAGCAGGAAGAGCGTATACGTGGCCAGGGACACAAGCACCTGCAATGGAATAAATATTAGCTATCAACTGAATAAAATGAATACATCTCGACATAAATACCTTAACAATTACTTCGACGGAAAAGGCAGTTACTGCCAGCAGCCATGTGGAGAACGAATGATGCGCCCATAGATAATAAAGGAGCCCGATTGGCATGCAAATCAGAAAGGCGCAAACGGATAAGGCGCGCACATGTCGTTTTCGTGATGGATTCCGTGCAGCACTCAGCGACATCAATATGGGCGACACAATGTTGTGGAGGAAGTGCAACAGCGCCGTGACCAAGAGGCATAGATTACGACATAGGCGCACGAAACGCTTGTCCGGCGACAGGGATGTGAGCCCAGTTTGCAGTGCCAGGATGTAGAAGAGCACCGCCGAAACTGTGCCCAGGGATTTCTCCTCGTCGTTGTCATAGGTCAGCACATACCACTGAAAGATGCGTCCAATGTAATGGCACACCATCGAAATGACCCCAGTCATGCCCAGTACGGCGGTCAACGTTTCACAGCCATCCACAAGCAGCTTCTCGATCGTTGGCAACAGTTGCAGCGGCTCATCCGTATCTGCTGTCAACAGGGCATATGCGCCCTGCACAATCCTGCAGAGTTAAGAACGTTAATCAATCATGAGCATATTACTAGTATTATTATCACTTATCATAAAGCTGACACCCATCTTAAAGCAATCTTACGCAAAATTATGAAATTACTATTTATAATATTTTAAAGGCAATGTTTATCATGTGCAAAATAATGATGAACTATGAACTTTGGTATTTAAGATACGGAACACCAAATATATAAACGATAAGAATATTTAATAATAGCTGTCATTGACTAAATTATTTATAGGCTAATGGATCAATAAATTTAACTAATCATTATCTAAATTTTCAATACAATAAAATACAAAATATATATAGCTTTATATCAAATCAATAAAACACCTGCAGTTATCGCAATGATCCGATCTTTTTGCTTACTTAGGATAACACTTTTGAGAATATTGATAAGTTTTTTTGTTTACCTGATTGTCCAAAAGAGACGCAACACACTTGGCACATTGAGGCGCTGCCACTCGTTCTCAATGAGCGCAGAGAGTCCAAAGTTGGATACAAAATTCATGGCATACTGGTAGCCATTGTACACCGTTCGGCTGGCCTCCATGGCGCTCTGCATCAGGGTGATTTTTGTGAGAACGATGGGCGTGAGTCCGGCAATGACGGGCAGCTTGTCCACAATGCTCGGTGAAAGGGGCAACATGGCAATCAGAATTGGACTAGTAAATATGATGGGCATTGCCTTCTGGAGCAGCGTAAATCGAGGACCCAGATGTATATAAGCAAAGAGCATGCCCATAAACCATTGGGCGATGATATACGGCGCCAGACTCATAATAACGCCACCCGAATCGAGCAGCCTGGTCGTGTTCATCGACATTAGATCCTCGAATATGCACGGACTGTTCTCCATTAGTGCCAGTACACTGACATTCGACCAGTAGGAGAGGAAGGTGAGTCCCAGCGATGTTAGAAACATATAAACCATCACCAAATGCCGCGTCCACAGCATGAAGATGCAAGCGGCGGATAAGAAACCTGCCAATTCCCCAAGGAAGGTATAAAGTACAATTATATGACATGTAAAGGTTTATATATATGTATGATTTGTATGAGTAAGCAACTGATAAGCCTCGTTTAACCAGAAATCGCTTAATCGCTCACCTAGCAGACAGACGACGAACTTCACCGTCGTTATATTAAGTAAGTTGCCCAACATGCTATCGGTGGCCAGTTCGTCCATGATGCTGTTGAAGTTGCTGCCCCCGGTTTGTGCCGACTTTGAAGCATTCAATATGCTGTGCTCCAGCATATCGGTTTGGCTGAAGTTCTGTGACGCTTCTGCGCTGCTCCCTATGCCAAATAACGCCTTGATCGTTGTGGAAAATGTGTCTGTGGTGCTGCTTTCGCTGCTGTTGTTGTTGATGGCCTCAAGGGTTGTCAGTGTGTCATCGGTGCTCGTTTTGAGTTCCATTGGAAGACCCATGCCTATTTTGAGTATCTCATCGATGACGATGATTGGCGGCACCCGCATCATCACATCCACAAATCCGAGCACCTGCGTCCGTATGGACATCGTTGAGCTGTGATGAGCTGTTATTAAATCTTCCAATTATTTATTATACAGCTGACGCGGCGTGACTTTGCTAAATTGAGCTTGCTGCAAAAACTACATTCAACTATTAACAGTCGGCTGCATTTGTTGTTGTGGTTTCAGTTGCTCTGTTTTGTTGGGTTTTCTGTTTTGGTCGCTGGCTCGGCTGTTGGGTTAATCGGCTGGCGTCGGCCTTCGTCTTGGATTTCGATTTCGCAAAGCGAATAGAATCGTCTGCAAGTGTTATTGGCGTTCTCTTCTCTCTTCTTCGTTTTTCTTTTTCTTTTTTTTGTTGTGGTGTACGTCAAAAAAATAGTATATATTATTGGAAGGGGAGCGGCAGGTGCAGGTGGCGACGGTGGTGAAGGTAACTTTGAGGGCTTTGTTTAGCTAGCAGCACTAATCTACGTTCGCTAAGAGAGTCCACTTTGCTCAGGCCCAACGTGCGTTTGTTTTCTAAGTTTCTAAGTAATAATGTGTAGTTTAGCGCGAACGTAAAATTTTTTCACTGTTCGATTGCGATTTTGTTTTTCCTCTGCTTAGCCTGTTTTGTGGAATCCGCTAGCGTTTCTATCGATATTTCGAAGTTATACGTATCGATAGTATTATTATTATCGATTCTTTTCAAGCGCTATGCCACACTAAAACCTCGCCAAATGGTGCTGCCAGAGAAGAAGTCAGCTGACTGCTTCATTTGGCGCGCAAGCAAATAATTTTAAACAAGCAATTTTAGATAAGCAAGCAAAAAAAAACACTTCCTTGGTTAACTTTGTGCAAGTAGGTACTTGAAGCGACTACAAATAAACAATGAAAATTTTAAGTATTGTTTTACCAATGCCTACTCTAATACAGCTTACTAAAAACGTAATGAAATATATAACTGCCGGTCTGCCCGCATTCCTGGCGCACATTCCTAAGGACTCGCTATAAAGTACACTTTTGCTGAAAGCTTAAGCTAAACATTCTTTCTAAACAATTTGAAGGCGCATACATTTGTAGAAACTTCAATAACTGCATGTATGTAGATGAAATATCAAATAAATGGTTGCGACTACAAATTCAGATTTTTTGAACTAAAAGTGACGTTTATATGTTCTCTATTTTTAATTGACTTATTATAACAGCTATATATTTATGATGATCATATAATAACAAGATAGTGCAAAATTTAATTTATCTTGATTTATCGGACACACTGAATTAAAAACGGGCGATTAATATCAATAAATTATTATATTATATTATTATTATTAGTGAAAATGTTTGTTTTTCTTTAACAAGTTAATCACAGACTTACGCCCTTCGTGAGACCCATTCCTATAATTTCATTTGTGTAATATTTCTTGGTAGACGTCTATTATAAATTGCTCGCATTCATTGAAAGGAAACCGTCTGGAATTCGAAATGTGTGCCTGTGTGGTGTGGGCATTTCCTCGATTCTGAGGTCATTACCTTTTCCATTTAGAACTTGAATTGTTGTTAGTGATTATTGTTGTTGTTGTTTACCCACTACTCGTATGCAAATGCACAAATTGAGGCAATGCAGTTGGGACCCGGTGTGTGTAATTATGCGCAATTGTTTAGTGCTCAGCTCAAAAGGTTTCAGCAAACTTAATTGATTTTCCACAACGTTCACAACAAACAAATATGCAGGCTTTATTCTTGTTTTTCTTTTTCTTTTTCTTTTTCTTGGGGTATTTTTTCTTTTTTTTTTTTTTGGTTTTCCTTGTAGTAATTTACATAGTTTTCGTGCTGTGCGCTTTTTGCTGTTCGTTTTTGTGATGCATATTTAGCGGGGCAGCGCGCAGCACAAATTGCACCACTGCAAATAATTGTGAAAATTTGTATGTATGCGCATGCAGGCAAACAGTTAACAGTTAACACTCCCATGGCAGCAGTGCCCCAGTGTAACCCAAATATGGACCTCATATATTTAATGTAATCAGTGTAATTGTCAGAGGCGATGAGCTGGGGACCTGTTCCTGGCCAACGAGCCAACTGGCTGCCCAGCTCAGGTCTCACGCATAGCAATTGTATAATTTATCGCTCCAGTTCTAATCGCCAGCTGTCAATGGCTTGATGGCTGGCTGGCTAGCTGGCTGGCAGACTGGAGAGCGATCTCGAGGGAACGATTTAATTCGCTGGCCATATAAGTAGGAAATTTGTACGTTGATTAACGCGCCAATCGTTTTACACAACAGCACACAAAGTAGCGTATAAGCCCCAATCCCCCCCCCCCCCTTCAACACTATATCCCTCTCTCTCTCTCTCTCTGTGTTTTTCTTTTTCTATGTGTGATTTCATTACACTTAAAGCTATGCACTGGGATCGTCTTCTCGACGACTTTCCGAATTGCTCGCACGCATACACATATGCGAATTTGAAGCAGTTCTCAGCATGATTACCACTCATAGATAGCCCGACGTCGGCAACTGGCAACCTGCTGGGACGCCAAATGAATTAGCTGACGATCACACTGCTGCTGCTGCTGCTGCAACTACTGATTCTACTGCTGCTGCTGTTGCAACTACTGATTCTACTGCTGCTGCTGCTGCAACTACTGATTCTACTGCTGCTGCTGCTTCTGTTGCTGCTGCTTTTGCTGCTTCTGTGGATGCTCTTCGCTAGCTGCTGTTGGCATATTAGCTTTATGATTATCTTTGAGCTAACAGACCATTCAATTCAATTGAATTTGGATTCTAATCTATCGATCAGCGCAAATAAATTGACTTGAAATACTTGAATGTGACAGCTATGTGTATGCAAATGGATGGAATAATATATATATAAAAAAAGTAGTAGTATTTAAATAAGTAAGCAAATGGATAGAATTATATATAAAAAAATAAGTAGTTCTACATAAATAAATATTAACAAAAAAAACTAGAAGTCATTAAAATTATCCGAAATGTGAATGACATGAAGAAACCCAAAATAATCAAAGCAAACAGTTTAAATAAAATTAAATTTAGTAAATTCGAATAGGAATTATCAGCCTTGCATATAATATTAATTAATTATTTTCAATTATTTGCTTGCTTTTAAATATAACATATATAATATTAAGCTGACTAAAAATTTTAAAAAATAATATATTGGTAATATTTGCTAAAAAAAACCGTTAATAGTATTAATATAAAATCATTAAACAATCAAATGTGCCAACAGAAATCATTGTAATATGTAAATCAATTTTACTTAAGTATTTTTATCGTTCTGAGATTTAACTTTAACGTTTATTCAAAACAGGTAATTACCTTAATTTATGTGTATAATTAAACAAGTACACTTGACAGCTAAAAGCTACTGTATTTGGCAAGTACATCTAAGGAATTGTACAAATAAATACAATAAAAAACACATATCAAAAGTGGAAGATTAATGACAAATAAATGATATTGTGTGCCATTTATTGATTTTGAAATAAAAATTCATTACATAATTGCTTCTAATGTTAACAAATAAATTAATACTTAATTAACAATGAATGAGATTTATTTAGAATATTATATACTAATTTTTTTAAACTTGTAATTTAAAGAATATTAAATATAATCAAGAGCATTATTGCTTCGCTGCATTGTTGTTAGTTCTTCGATCTTATCAAGGTTGTTAGCTATTAGTGATTGCTGTTTATGGATTTAATTGGAATTTAGTTGTGTTGATTAGGCATGAGGCATGAATGATGCCACAGAAGCACGCCCAGCAACAGCTCCACAGAGCCTCATTGTTTGTCATAATTGCCACAAAACTGTCAGAGGATCACTGGAATGGCGATTTGGGATCAGTTCTCGTCTCTTGTTATTGTTGTTCTTATTGAAATTGATATGGTCGCTGGCCGTGGCACCCGAAACGCCAATTATCTTTTGCATTCAAAGAATAATTAGGAGGTTGATTGACAAGCGGGATAAGGAGACATACACTTGGAATGCCGTAGCAAATTATCGAAACGGCTACTGTGCTGGCTGGCTGGCTGTTGGCTGGTTGGCTGGTTGGCTTACTGGCTGCATGGCTGATCCACAAAAATCAGAGGCCGAAAAGATCAAGAGCGAGGATGAGGATGAGGATGAGGACGAGAACGACGACAAGAACGTCGCGACGCCTTCCACTTATTGATTGCCGTTGCTGCTGCGCCTTTTGTCTGCACATAGAGTGGTAATCTGATGCTAAGTCCGAGATACAGCGGACCAGGGGCAAAACAATGACCAGACTCCAGCAGGCAGCTCCCAACTTTAGCTGCAATGCGAAACCCGTTTTGGCCAAACGGCAGCAGCAGCAATTACAATATGTTTAACTACGTCAGCGCGTTATCTGGGGCTCAGTTTAGTTTTGGGGCCTGGTGACTTTGGTGTGTGTGTGGTGGGGGGGGGGGCTGATGGACTGACTCCTTGGCCCATGTCAGCGATTAATCCAGTCGAGCTGTTGCCTCGTCAAGCCGTGGCAAGCGCTTGTTAGGCACATCTTTGGCTTTTTTGGGTCCAATTGCCCCCGTTGTCTCATCCATCGATTGTGTTATCGATGGCGTTGCCTCAGTCTGCGTCTTGGAGCAGCTCTGAATCTCATTTGCGATTAAGTTCTTATGGCCCCAGCAGTGTGCAGCAGTTTCGTGGAAAGTTGGCCAGCAGATCTTTATTGTTCGATTGGTTTATTTATAATAATTAGGTGCGCTGTCCAAGCGACTTTGTTTTTCGTGCTACTACTGCTTCTGCTTATCGATGTCTAAAGCTGGCCCATAAATTCTTTAAGCTCGCACCTTTTTAATGTGCACACACAGTCACACACACACACACACACACACATAAACATACACTCCATCCGATGCTCGGTCTTGGCCAAAACGAGCATTCTCAGCCCTGTTCAATGGCTGTGCTACTGCTGATTGCAATCGCCTTTTGCGCATGCGCGGAGACAACCCGCAGCTCAGTTGCAGACCCAATCCACGTGCATGTGGATCTCGATGTGGATATGGCTGTGTGTTGTGGATGTGGATGTGGTTGCCTGGCGCAGTGGAGCGCGCTTCTTTGGTAAATTGCTCACATTAGCAGGTTGTACGACTTATTAAGTAAGCACAATTTGCGTGGCCGCCGCCGCCGCTGCCGCCCCAAAATAATGGGCTGCCGTTAAGGTGGCGACCAGGAGCCGCCTAGCCGGACAAGTGATTGTTTTATAATTGCAATCGCAATTGCACTTCGATGCCATGCGATGGGATGGGATGGGATGGGATGCGATGCCATGTTGCTAAATTGGCTTGGGCGTTGTGCATTCGTTTGGGAGGCTGGCCAGCGAAATTGGCAATCCATTTGAATGAATAATTGCTCAATTATTGAAGCCGCCGCCGCCTAACGAGCCAACAGCACACAGTGGGAGAGTGGAGTGCCAGTGTGTGGTGGAAAGGGGGGGTAAGTGGGTGAGTGGGCGACTATTGCTGGGCGGAAAATTGTTGGAAATTTGTCGGACGGGCCAACAAGCAACAAAGCTGAATGAAGCATATCAAATACAAAGCTGCATATATTAAAAAAATAAATAAATATTTATTAAAAGATGAAATAACAATTTGTCTAAAAGTATTAAAAGATGTGTCTTCTTCTATATAAGGCATACATATTCTTGATCAGTTGGGTTTTATGCAATTTAGTTTATCTGACTCAAATTTATCTTATTGAAATTTGGAGCAACTATTTCCAAATCAATAATAACATCTTTTATATATGAGAATATATTTGCCTAACAAATTAACTTTAAACAAATATATTGCCCATTTACGAGTGATATTATAATCCAAAAAAAAATTATCAATTATCATCAGCTATACATTTTACCATGTACCTCAATTATATTTAACTAACTAAAACTAATATACAATTATTTTTTTTATATAAGTGCAGATATAGTTAAGATGAAGATATATTTCTTTTTGTATCTTATAATGTAAATAATATTATAACTAATTATTCTACTTCCTTTCTACTTCAGGTGTTTAGTGCATTAAATAAATAATTAATGTGTATTTAAAACAAAAGTCTAAACAGCTAGTGTAAACACTATTCAGCAAAGTATGGGCAAATGCAAAGCAGCAAATTAAATTCAAAATATTTTGGAGTACAGCGATTTGAGCAAGCTGATTAGGCCAAAAAGACGAGAAGCGCCAAGCGACAAAGCGCGACAAAAATGGCGCTAAGACCGCTTTGGCCGAAAGACAATGCCAGTGAACAGCAGGAGTTATCGTCTTAGGGTGAAATCATGAAATGGAACTGGACCAGTTTTAGCGGAAGCAGCAGCAGCAGCAGCAGCAGCTAAACAAGAAGAAGAACGAGTAGTGGAAGCTGTGATGAGGACGGGACTTGAAGTTCGACTTGGAGTCTAAGTTGGACTTGGAGCTGGAGCTGGAGTTGGAGTTGGAGTTGGAGCACTGTGCGGCTGTCTGTAGGCACGTAAGAAATTTCATACTAATTGGCATAAATACCAAGTGTCGAAGAGAGGAGAGAACTGCGGCTATATAGCTATTGCCAGCCGGGCTGACTGCCTGCCTGACACTGGCGACAGTGACAAACTGACGAACTGACTACATGACTGACATTGAGCAGTGGGACAAAAAGTCAGCAATACATATGTACATACATATATGTATGTGTATGTGCATGTGTATGTGTATGTGTAAGTTAACTGCCTGCCGATGAGATCTTCACCTTGGCAATCATTAATCGTCTGCCTCTCGACATAATATCGATGATGGAGCTGTGCTCCAAAGTTGCTGTCTTTGCCCGCTGTCTAAGCCTGTTTCTTGTTGTTTGTTATTTGTTGTTTTTATTTTAGATTCGTTTTATTATTTTTCTGGTTTTATTTGTTGTTGCCATGATTCTCTCCGCTAGTTGGCCGCGTGCAATGCTGGAATGCTCATCGAACCAATTGAAATTGCTGTGACAACAATAAAAATTCAACTTTGGGGCTTCGTTTTTGCTGCCTTCGACTTGTTGTAGTTGTCTCGTCTACCCTCCCCTCCCCTACCTCTCGTCTCGTCTCCTCACGTCTCGTTTCGTTGTCTCCCTCTCTGTGCAGAGTGACGTTCGCCAGCTTGACTGACTGACAATTAGACGTGGCTAAAACGATCGACTGATCAAGCGATTTGTAGCTGTAAATTCATCTCTATTTCGCAAACAAGATTTCATGTGCATTGTGCCTGCTGCTGGGGAATGTTGTGCGTTTGTTTTTTGTTTTGTTGTTCATTTGTTCTTTTCTTCTTCTTTTTTTTTTTTATTATTTTGTTTGTTTTTGCTGTTGTTGGCTCATTGGCTCATTGGCTGTTGTCCTGGCCTGGCGACTACTTGTCGCTGTTAAAATCCAATTAATCGAACAATTTACTTTGCTGCGTTTAGCGATGGTGTTGGACGTTGCCTGTTGATCATTCTGCTTGGCCAGGTTAGTGTCTTGCTTTGAAATTGATAGCACTCAGCTTTTGGCATATGCTTTGCCACCTTAATAAATATTTGAATAATTCGAGACAAAAATACACACAATACAAACAATATTGCCGTTCTGCATATTTGTGAACAGACCGAATTTCGCAAAAGTAGACGAAATATAATTTATTCACAAGTCTCAATCAAAATTGCAACTTTCATATTTAATTTATATATTTCACAAGTTATATAAAATGATCCCATATTTATTTAATTATGAATATAAATAAATTCAGTTAATTATTTGACTAAACTGTCAAAGTTTATTATTTATTCCTATAGCAAATTGAATTCCTATTATATTGTGGTAACACTGGTGGCACAAGCGATCTCTTAGCTGTTGATACATAAATTATAACCCGTCTGGTGCTACATGACAGCGTTACAAAACGTCGCTGCTGCTCCTTCTGCCACCCGCTCCCGTAGTCTCTACGTTCCACCCTACCCCCTCTGAGCAAATGGGCGGCCACCCTTTGGCTTGGCAGCCGAGCATGATTAGTGTCAATTTTTGTCATTTTAATAGTGTCGTTTATGTGTTTGGCTGAGTGAGTCGTCGTTCAGAGTGCATTAACAAAAATAAAAAAACCAACCGTGCCCTATAAAATACGAGTAGGCCAAGAAAGTGCGCTGGGCAGGAAAACGGCGAGCGGCACTTGGAAACGTATTCATTAATAGACGCTCGAATATCAAAGTGAAACTTCAGAGTCGTGCCGACGTCGCTGCCGTCGCTGCTGCTGCTGCTGCTGCTGCTGCTGACGTCGACAAACGCCCGCCCCATTAAACCACAAAATTTATTACACCAACTAAAATGAAATCTCAGCGCGAATGCTGCCTGCCTCGGAGGCTCCGCAGCAACGGGCGCGGAATGGCATTGGCAATGCCATCAAGTGACATCTGAAAGGCAACCAGCAGCAGCAGCAGCAGGCATCAGCAAGGAAATAGAGGGGGGCTGTGCAGCGGGTGCAGCGGAGGGAACATTGAGTAGAACAACTTAATTCAAGTGTTGTCACTTTGTCGTGTTCCATAAATGCTGCCTTAAAACGCTGCTCATTAATTTTCAAGTGTAACTTTTATTAGGTATTTAAATGCGTGCGAGAACTTGCCACCAAGCGGCAAGCCAATGGCAACATGCCGCTCCACACAAATGCGACAAGCCACTGAGAGGGAGGGTGCTTCATTTTATACCACATGTTGAAGCTCTCTCCCTCTCGATCCCCTCCTCGGCATACCCTCACCGTCGCACATACTTCAGATTGCATTAGTCAGTTTTGTGACGCTGCCACTTCAGAGCCCATGATCAATGCCCCGTCATATGCCCGTGCGCAACCCATTACATTAATAATCCATAACATCTTCCTAGAGATGGGTAATTGTGTGCCTGCGAAGGAACATAAGTTTCTGGTGACAAGTACTTTAAAATGTCGATTAGATAGTAAATATTGTGTTTACTAGAAATAAATTTAATCTGCTTGCTGATAAGCTCATAATATAATGATTTGCTTATGAAAAGTAACTTAAAATAATTAACTAAATTTAAAAGAAATATTTCAATACATGTTCAACTTTTGCTATCAGAAAATTTAATTACCAGAATGAAAAAAAGTTACATTTAGAACCATTTATTATAAGACAGATCAGCAATATTAAAATGTGTTTTATTTGAAGTATTTATTGACATATTTTTGTATCTCACGATGTGTCTTCGAGTGTAATATTTATAGATGGAATAGCTAACACATCTCTAGTTGCCACCCAGTAAAAGGCATTTGAGCGATCTGTTAATGCCAATAAATCACGTTGAGAGTGAGAAAGATATCTGAGGCAAAATCGGAGCACCTCAAGTGTTGCATTGTCGGCGGCGGCGTTGTGTCTTCTACTAGTTGGTGGGGCGGGGCGGGGCGGGGCAGTGAAATATGATGGCTACTAATGCTGTTAATGAAACAACGTAATTATACATATCTATGTATGTATGTATTTATATGTATGTATTAGGAGGGGACGCACCCTACTTAAGGATCGCTGGCCCCGAAGCGCGTCGCTATGCACATTAATTATGCGCCCGGGAATCGAGTGGAGTTTGTAATGTCGCATCTGTGGTAAAAAAATAACAAAACAAAACAAACAACATGCTGTGTGTGGTGGCAAACAAATGCGGGGGTAAGTCATAGTATGACATAATGTATTAAAAGGATTTTCGGCATTTGAAATAATGTCACAACCACCGCTGAAGTGGTTCAAAGCAGCCGCCGTCAGTTTTCTTTTTTTTTTTTTTTTGTTATTGTGGCCTGTTGATTGAATGCCGTTTACTGTTTTCATCCACGGGCAATTGAGACGTTTATCAAATCATTTGCAAATTGGGCGGAACAGTTGGATGTAAACACGCCCCCATCTTGGCATTATGTGGTGCTGCTGCTGCTCCGCCTGAACTCAACTCAACTCAAGCGAACCACCCACTGCGTGTCATTTTGTCATTCGCTTAGATAAACCTCTCATTAATCGCTTGTAATTAATTACCGGCCTGCCCCGTCTTTCATTTAAAAGTAGTTATTATTCCAAACAACTGTCAACACCTTCCCATAAAGCCAATCCACAAAGCAGGCGGGGACTACTGGGTGGTCGTCTACCGCAGTGTCTACAATAACTGGTTTGCTTTACGAGTGTGTGTGTGTGTGTGTGTGTTTGTGTGTGTATGCTAATTTTCCAATCGTTAAATAGAAAAATAATTTGTTAATTTTATTGTAAGCTGGTTTTTTTTAATTACTGTTCAATGCGGCGCTGTGAAAGATGACTCTATGTATTAAGTAAAATCTAAACATAGATAGTTTTATGTTAGTTCACAAAATGTGCAAAGTATTTGAAATAAAACTCCGGAGTAACATGTTTTATTATTATTGTTTTTATTTTATATTTTTTTTATCAAACATTATCTAAATCTTTTACTATTTTATGATGATGAGATGATGCAGGTATACTTTGGAAAGGTAACTTAAAAACTCTTAATACAATTTATATATTTATATAAGAGCACAGAAAATAATACAAATTTACGAAAATATATTAATTAATTAACTTAATAATAATAATTATTACGCATTACTAAATCAAACCATCTGCCTGAATTTCATATAGCTTCCTCAGAGAACGCAAATGAATAATTATATTGAATATCTGCCAACTAATAGCAATGATAATTTAAAATTGGTTCGGTTTGTTGAGTGTTTTGGATGCCAAATTAATTGGCTATTAATTAGTAACTTGAGCTTTTAAATCTTTTGCAAAAATTAATTGCTGTTTTATGCAAATCATTTTCATGTTCGCCGAATGTAAAATACGCTTGCCAATTGATTATTTGGCTAGTCGATAAATTGATAATAGGCAACAATTGAAAATAAAAATAAATTAATAAATTAAAACAATATTTGAAATAAAAGTATCAAAATTGAATAGAGCAGAGCTGAGTACAATCATATTTTTTTTACTACTACTTTTTCTTTATTCTTATCGTAGTCAATCTATGCAAATTTTTTGAGAAATTTATCAGTTTATCTTATTGTTACGGTTGCACAAGCAACGTGGCAATTTAACGGTGAACGACATTCAATAATAACCTTCAACTTGGCCACTCAACACCCGCACCAGCGAGGAGGAGTCCACAGGGACGAGGACGAGCATTGGGCAATTGGAATTTAATGGAGTCAATTTGGTGTTTGAGATGCATAAAGTGGAGCGCGTTGGTGTGAGTTCTACTGAATCCCCAATGCTGAGTGCTGAATGCAAAACGCGGCAGCAGCAGCAGCCAAAATAAATAAGAAACAGAAGTCAGAATCGCATTCGAGACTGCTAACAATGCAGATCAAGAGATGAGCGCTTCCATTGCGGACTGGCCGGGATCGGGATCGGCCATTGTTCCGTTTGGCTTGTTGTGTCTGTTTGTTTGTTTGTTTGTTTTGTTTGTTTCGTTGTTTTGGGAGTTCGCTTAAAAGACAAATGTGGTGTGTGTGTGGATGTTAGTGGTTGGTGGGGGAGGGGGTGGTTGCAAGAGCGAGCGACTGAGTATTGAGCGCGTGTTAGTTCCACTCGTTAAGGATTTACGAGCAATTTTTATCACTTTGAGGATCGCTGACAAATCCGGCAACAAAAACAAAAAAAAAAACAAAAAAAAGAAGAAGAAGAAATACATTGGAATAACTACTGAAAAGAGCAAGAGCAACAATGCCAATGCGCATAATAATGGCAAGTTGTCGATGTGGATCCTACGAGCTAGGCATCCAGGCAACCAGGCAGCCAGGCTGGCAGGCTGGCAGGCTGGCTGGCAGGCAGGAAGCGGGCTTGTCTCATCGTTGTCGCTGATGTGGCCAAAAGTGGCCAATAAAACGCAAGCGACAACAACAATAACAGCGAATTATAGCAAAGTAATCGCATTGCGACTTACCTTTTCGGCCGTTGTCCATTTTGGCATTCAATTTTTCCTCGTTCGATAATGGTTTTCTTTTTTGTTTTTGTCAATTTTGCTGGCGTTGATTTCCCTTCCAATTTATGTGACATATTGATTTCCAATTGATGATAGTCTATTTTGCGTTTGCCCCGCAATTTATTTCAGCCATTTTAAATTGGCATCTTGTGTTAGTTGTTGCGTACTCGGGCTTCCCTTAACCAGCTCAACCAGCTTGTATGACTTCATCAGCAACTTGGCTGATGGTTGAAAGTGGGACGTGCTTGTTGTCGCATTTGAATGCAAATTTAATTCAATTAATAATGCATCAAATGCTGCCAATGCCTAATTGCCATGCGATGATCGTAGTCGCAGCGTTGTCATCGTTATTGTCATTGTCTGTCTGTCTCATCCTTAAGGATGCCTGCCTCAAGCAGCAGCAGCAGCAGCAGCTGCCTCGTCGGCTTTGGCTCCTCCACTGACAATATTGATGATTTAGTACGAGTCGTTGTCGCATTTTGTGTGTGTTGTGTGTGTTGTTGTTGTCATGGCACCATAGGCGTAATTAGACAAGCATTGTGCAAAAGCGTTAATTAAAAACCACACAAAAAGTTGCAGTTGCCATTTTATGCGGTTTGCTGGTTGCACGTTGCTGGCTGCCAGCTGCGCCAGCCATGACTCCATGTCTTTGCCCTCGTAATGAGACGGTGTCGATTGCGTAAGCTTGCCAGTCGCATTAGATCCATACACACACGCACACACACACAGCATAGTCGGAATGGGGGGAGCTGGCGCTGTGCTGCGCACACTTGGAAAATAATTTTCTTTGAAATGCTGACTGGATCTCTGCTTGAATGGATCTCTCATGCGTATTTATGAGATAGCTTCTCTCCTGACAGCATAGCGTGAGTATATTAATTTTTAACTTGGCGTTAACAGCCAGGTGGAGACGTGTAATGCACATAAAGATGCATTATGATCGTCATCATCATCCATTAGGAGAAATGCTGAGGCGTTTAAAAAATGTCTCTACACGGTTCAATATAGTGCGAATCAAAAAAATAAAAAAATCACATGTAGCAATAGTTGCATTGATTTTTGCGATTAAAGTACATTATAATTATAATACACAGTATATACATAAATCACCATCATTCTACAGATTTTCTTTTTATTAAATTACGGATTATACCTAAAACTTATTTACTTTTATCCCATAATAAAAAAGGTAGATAAATATCTGGACGGATATATATAAATATATTTCTGTTTCTCTCTGTTATATTTTAGATCTGTTTTAAATTGCCAATAATTATTGGATAGAAACATTTTGAAGATGCAGAGAACTTAAAACATACAACTTGATTGAAAACCATTTTCAAATCTTTCGCTTGCCAAATAATAACTCGATAAATGTGAAGATCCTGCTGACTAACTCGGGAAATCGGGAAGTCAAAGAGTTAAGCGCATGAAGCGATTTGCATTAAGAGGATCAGTTCCAAGTGCTGGCGAAAAACCGCAAAGTCAGAACTGGCCAGAGATCGACTCGTGCGTGCACCTGCGCAGCGGGCACTTGACCAGCCTCAAATAAATACGACAAAAGATAGAGACAGAGGGAGAGGGAGAGGGAGAGGGAGGTAGAGAGCAGTGCTCAAGTGTCCTGAGCTCGGCGGACAATGCGAATAGACAACAAACACTTCAAGCGGCTCAAGTGCCTGACTTTGTGACATGAAATATATGCGACCATAAAATATGAGCGGTGCTTGAAAAAAGAAAAGAGCCAAAATCTAAAGAGATAGAAAGGATTCTCGTGTCGCTGTACAAAGGGGGAGGGAAGAAAATCCTTTTTGCGAATCTGTTGCCGACCATTGCTCCATGCACTTGAAATTGATGGGAACATGGGTTGCACATCATTAAATCCTCTCGAGCGAGTGCATTAAAATGTTGCGCAGGACAACAGACGCATTAGTGTAATCCTTGTGGACACACCCATCAGGGCCAAGGAGCTGAATGGACACTCTCGACATGAATGAACCGCTCAACTGCCGCACAAAACTGTATTCATTGAGAAAAATGGATATATTTTTTTTTCAATTTTCGGTTGCTCTTGAATTTTTGAGGGATGCCAACAAAAGCGCAGCAGGTTGCAAACGAACGATCAATGGATCCTGGGAATCCTTTCAGCAATCTTCCACGGGCAGCCTCAGTAACAACTTGCTTCAATCGAGCAGAGTAATAAAAATTAATAATAATGCAAGTGCCAACATGGCAGTGCCCTGTGTAGGGCATTAAATAAATTGAACAGCTCAATGACTTGTCGAAAGGTGCGTCAAGAACAGCCAGTTGGGGTGAGGGGAGACGCAGTGACGCAGGGAGTCTGGCCAGTGAAGCACAGCGGCTCAGGCAAGCATCACTTAATTAGCAGACCAGCGCTTATATTAAAGTTAATTTTGTTTATGATTTTAGCTTAATTACGGCGCCGTGGCGCTGACAGACTTAAAAAAAAAAAGAAAAACCAGCGCATTGCAATTAAGAATTGCATTCAAGTGTCCAGCGGCGCATGCGCAGGAATTGCAATCCATTGGCAACGGGCTGACCACCAAGGTGCAACCTGGCTGCAAACCTGCATTACCTGCCGGACAATTCTCTAATTGAAACTCTTTAGTTAGGGGCTGGGGCCTTTGTTGCTGTGGCCCATAAATTACATTACTTGTAATGCTCAGCGAATTGGGTGTGTGTGCGAGTGTGTGTGAGTGTGTGTATTTAACACATAACCGCTCGAAATGCGTGCGTCCAATTGTGAGGTCCTCCAAGACAAAACTAGACTCGACTAGCGTCCAGATTGACTCATTCATTCGTTCATTCATTCACTCAGTCAATCGGGCAGCCCCAGGCTGGCCTTTATTCTGTTGGCCATTCATTGATGGCTCATAATGAAATTGTTAGCTGTCCGAAATTTCTCTGGCCTTTGTGGAAGTTAAGATTTATGTTCATGAATGTAAATGCCTTCTTCAAATCGTTTTTTATTGGATCGGTGCGTATTATGTTGCATTGATTTGTTGCCTCTTGCTGGCTCTTTCATAAAATTATTATCACACTTTATTTATCGCATGCTCAAAAATCGGCTATTATATTTTATATGGCCAACAAACGATTCGACAACGGACTGCGCGGCGAGTCGAGAAAATTATTAAGCCGATTTTAATTGCGCCCCATGATCCATTGATACAAACTCGTAAATCTAATTTAGTGCCGGTGCTTTTAGAATTTCCAATAAAAATCGATATAGCTGATATTATATAGCATATTTTTTTTCATTCGTCTAATTATGCGAGGAGCCCACGAAAATTGTTGATATTTGATTTAAATTTATTGCCAATGCATTTTCGATTTGTCGTTTTCCCTTTACATTGGCGATCGCTAATCTGTTTTTGGGCATTAGCTTACGATCTGTTATGATCGGATGGGGGGGGGGGGGGGTGGGGGGAGTCAGACCCCAAAGCATAAATAACCTGGATCCACAAGACAAACCATCTTTGGTGGCTGCCAATTTTGGATCTCAAGTTATTAAAACTGGCTCGCTAAGCCATTTCAGATAACTCTATCAATTTATGAGCATATTATGATCGTAATGTGTGTGTGTGTGTGTTTGTGTGTGTTATTCGATCATTTGTTAAATAATAGTGAAAATTAGATTGTTTGTCTAAACAACATGAATTTGTGATTTATTTATATTGCCTGATAGATAAATTCGAGATTTTTATTGTTTGTGTTTTTTGTTTATTATTTTATTGGTGAATTCTTTTTGCTGCACAGATTGTATTTTTATCACTTTAAGCAATTTAAATAAAATCCATTAGAGGGGTAAAATATGTGCTGAATTGGATTTATATTTGCTGCACAGATTGTATCATAATAACTTTAAAAAAGCATAAAATATTTGTTCAATTGGTGTGTATGTTGTCAAAACATACTAAAATAAATAAGTTTTCGTATTTATAAAAAACTGAAATATATTATGGGGGCAACTAAAATAGGTGTTTCTTTTCATACGTCGAGAAGTGCGTCAATAAAATTCAGTCGACAGCATTTGATTAATTTCCTATTAGAATTTCGTTGCTTCCCGCTGGCCATCATCAGAAACATCCTCATCATCATGAAGCTGGCCCAAATTAGCCACCAAGCTGCCAAAACGTTTAGTAAAACGCTCTCAGAAGCCCCATCAGTTTTGCAGGCAGTGTCTGGCTTTGGGTTGTTGCACTTGAGCAAAAAACTCATGTTGCAAACATTTGTTCATTTGTCATTCAGGACTGTTGCCGTTGACATACATTCGTGCACTTTGCTGTAAGCCAGTGTCTGCCACGTCTTCCTCTTTTTGTTGTTGTTTTTGTTGTTTTTGTTGTTTCTGTTTGCAGCACATTGCGCAATAAAAGCATCGCTGGAGAAAATGCTGCGCAACAATTGTGGAGAATCCATCATTAATAAGCCCTAAAGTGGCTGCTGCTGCTGCTGCTGCTGCTACTGTATGACCGGTGGCTTCAGTTGCCTCTCCAGGCGGGCAATAAAAAACAAAAGCCAAAATGGGCAATGAGAAGGAAACAGAAACACATCCAATGGCCGGCATATGCACTTGCTGCTGCTGCTGTTGCTGCTGCTGCTGCTGCTGCTGCAGGTTGCAAACAAGCGATGCAACAGTTGCTGCAAAAAGCCAAACCGCTTTAAGCCATTTAAGGCAACGCAATTAATTATTTTTTAACTGTTTTGTCATTTCGGAATGCAAGTAGCGGCCATTATTGACCATCGATTGGCTCTCCTGCTGCTACTGCTCCAACTGCTCCAACTGCTGCTTCTTCTGCTGCTGCTGCTGCTGCTGCTCCAAAGGACTTTGACATGAGCGGTGCAGCTTTCGCTCGTTTGATCGCTTGATCGGTTGATCGATTGATTGCTGTCGTTGCAGGCAAAACAAAAACGCAACTCAAAAAAAACAAAAAAACTCTCTCAGATTGTTAAACGTGGCTATAACAAGCCGTTGCGTTAATTTGCCGCCGATTGCCTGCCAAATGTCAAACAGCTGAAAAGGAAAGTTGCTTGGTTTTTTTTTTGTGTTGTCTCTCTGTCCGATGTGTTTCTTGTGAAATGCAAATAAATGCCATAAATAAATACATACTTTTCGCCTATTCATATTAATCAAATAGCAGCAAATTAAACACAAGCTCGCCACTTGCCAAGAAAACCCAACAAAATACATATATATGTATGAAAAACATGAATTTTTCATTTATTTCATTTAAAACAAGCTGCAAGTTGGCCAAGTCTATCTGACTGGCTCCAGCTGCTTATTTGCTTTGTCTGGTTTGATTATAAAAAGCATTCGCTTTTAATTTGTCAATTTCTTAATTGGCGTTTCGTGCGTTCCACTTCAAAAAACTCTCGCGAGTTCCAATAAGCTTTAATGTTGTCTCACTCTCGCTGTGGGGCAGACGCCTGTCTCGTTGTCTCTGTCTGACTGCTGCTGGGGGGGGGAGCTGGGATCATTGATTTTGTTGTCTTTGTCTTTTTGTCGCTGGCTGCTGCTGCTCATTGATAGAAGAATTTTAACAAGCTACGGTGTTTTGGAATTTCGTACGTGAAGAATCCAAAAATGTTTTACGCAATTAAAGAATCTGATAAAATGTCTACAAGCGGTGGCGGGCGTTGGCCGCCACATCCAACTTGACTTGAGTTCACTCCAAAAGCCTCAGATTGAGCAAACAAAAAAAAAAGAATAAAGAAAAGAAACCAAACGCTGAACACGTCCTCGTCAAAGTGGCGCGACTCCAGACCCGAGCTTCCAGCCTGCAACAATCTGTATATCGATCACAGACCTCGAACGCAGGCCGAGCCGGCGTCTGTAAATATGACAAATTTCGCTGGGACAAAAAAATAATATATATATATATATCAATATATATATACATGTTTGTATCTTACAAGACAAAATCAGAAGCAGAGCCACATCAATATCGATCGTCTGGACTCTCTCAGGCCTGTCCGCTGTCCGCTGTCTCTGTTTGTGTTGTGTTGTGGCACAAACCAATTAAGCCGAGATTAATTGGCCATGTCAAGTGGCGTAATCGAGCGCGAACACAAGTTTGACATTTCATAATTATTTCAACTGCTCGAATCGCTGTCCGAGACTCTTCTCTTGTCTCACGATCGATCAATCGCTGTGTGTGTGAGAGACAGTGTGTGTGTGTGTGTGTGCTATTAAGTTGTTTTCATGGTAGATTTGTGTGTGTGTGTGTGTGTGTGTTAAAGTTCCCCATAAGTATTCTTTATAATGCAATATGTTGATCTCCATGATAACCCCATGGAGTTTCAGATTATTGAAATGTCTCTGCAATTATGTTGTCAGCTAAATCAAGTTCTTTATAATTCAATATTCGAAATATTCTAATATTCTAATAATTTGTCCAGATTATCTTGGCTTCTATTAATTTATAGATCAGTTGATAAGCCACTTCAAAATGACTTTTGAATTATTGTCATGAACCAACCTTATAATTTTTCTGATTTAATAATTGTGGTCAATCACATTTGATCTCAATCGATTAGGTTATCCAACAAAATTCCCAATTTTCCAATTTCTTAATGAGTTCTTTTATTCAGTACAGAAGCATCTTTATCTTTAAATCTTTTTCGTGTGCAGCCTTTCCTTTTTGTCTTTTACAGATTCATTTTTGGCCATCTCGTTTATTGTTCTTAATTATCGCTGCCCTCGTGAACCAATTTTAATTCCCTGCAGCTTGGAGTCATTGCAAATGTTAAACTTTCTCTGCACACAGTCTACACACCCACTCTGATCTTTGTCTTTATCATACACACACACACACACACACACGCACACACATAATGAAACTAACCAAACAACTCTGCAACTCTCAGTTGAGGCTCACAATTCGCTCATTTTGCAGCTAATTTGACAACAATTTACTGTAATCACAATCGATTCGTGTTTGCCAATTTTTTAATTGTTTTCAATACTCTTTTTAACGGGCAGAGCCCAGGAGAAACCGGATGGCTGAGCGCAGTACACGATCGGGTAATTTACGATGGCCCCATGGCGATTGTGTTGAGTTGAGCTGAGCCGAGCTGAGTTGAGATCGGCGTTGAGCCCAGTCATGACACCAAATAACCCAAGTAGCTGAGCAACCCAAGCTGGCAGACAAGCAAGGCAAAAGGAACGAACTCCATTAGCGGCTCTTAGCTGTGTGTGTTGTGTGTTTAGTTCGTGCGAACTTCTAGGAATTATGTTGTTCCAATTAAAATAAAAATTAAAATAAAACAAAACCAAAAGCAATACCAAATTAAAGACAGAACCAAAGTCGACACTTGGCGACCCAAGCGACAGTCGACAGTCGACTGACGACAGCGTCGAGCTCCGTCTCTCAGCTCCGTTTGTCGTTGTATCGATTTGTGAAATGGTCGTTGACGCTCGCTCCCATTGATTTCAGATGTCCACTGTGGGTATGGGGTATGGCTGGCGCTGATTTCCATTTAACCTGCTGCACCGTCATCGAGGATCGACTACAGCTGCACCCAGGCAACCCAGGCAGCCAGGCAACCCAGGCAACCCAGGCAGTCAGCCAGCCAGCGAGACAGACCGATCCCGATGCGGGTTCATTTCTTCGCGCACGATACGATCGTGCTGGCTGGCTGAGTGCCGCAGTGCCTCAGTGCCACAGTGCCTGGGTGACTGCCTTAAAACGACTTTAATATGTAAATTCGATTTCGGAAGCCAAAGTAATTAATACTAGAATGCAGCAAAAGCGGCAACAGCAGCAGCAGCAGCAGCAGCAGCATGAGGCAAACTGAATTTAAAATTAATCCAAACAAACGGATTAAAGAGCAAAAGCCAAACACAAATGTTAATTTGCCTGGTCGACGCTGGCGCTGGGCTCTGTGCTCTGTGCTCTGGGCTCTGGACGCAGGAAGCGACGACGAGCAAAAGGTGAGAAGATTTTCAACATTCGGCTCGATTATGCCAGAAATTTATGGTGACCAAGCGACCTGCGAAAGGGATCTTGGAACTGGTTATTTCCAGCACTGGCATAGGCCATTCAAATTGAAATTATGCTCGACATATTGTTATAAGTTTTCTTTTTAATTATGAATGACATTGGCCATGACTATCACCAAAAGATGCTGTTCGCTCGTGTGGTCTCCCAATATGCGCCTGCTGTGAAATCAGAGCTGCAGCTCCAGCTCCAGCTTCAAAAACTGATCTGCCTGTCTGGCCATCCATAGTCACATTTTGTGATAAAGATCTCGCACTCACTCACACACACACACAGAGAGAGTGTGTGTGTGTGTTGTGTGTTGTGGCTGTTCCATAATGAAACTCATTGATGTAGGTAAATTATCGCTCTGTTCTTAACGTCGTGTTTTCGTGTTTTTTAATTGGGCTTTGGGAATTTAGTGAAAAATGCTAATTAGTTGAAGGGCTCCACTCCAACCCAAACGGATTGCATTTCATTGATAATAGCCAGTGAGTATTGGACAAAATCAAACAGCCACAACAACAACAACAACAATAACAATGTGAGAGATGTACGTTATACTACTAGAGTATATATATGCTCTGTTCGACTCAGTTCTATCCTATCGAAGTATCTATAAAATTAGATTAGCAGTTAATTGGTTAATGTGCAGCGAGCAACGTTTGTTAATTGATTCTTGGAAAACGTTTGGCCCCCAAAACAGAATCTGGCTTTAATTAACAACTATTTAAGCGCTGGCCCGGCCCTCCATTCCGTTGGCTACCAACTTCACTGTTTGCGTGTTTTTCGTTAATTTGGCAGCTTATAATTATCGATTGACTCTTATGATTTGATGTACTATGTTTGTTAGTGTCAACAGCTCAGACATCAGCTAACTGATCGTCTGTTACAGGAATTGCGTAAACGCTGTCTAGTTTTCTCTTTCCTTTTCTCCGATCTTAGCTCATCTTTTGTGTTTGGTCATTTGTCGTGAATATCAATCAAAGTGCTGATTTAAAGATTTTATAAGCAGGCTTTTGACCATTTTTGAATATGCTTAAAATTGAATGTTTGGACCGTTGCTTTGTTTCGAGTTTCCAGTTGACATTTGTTATCACATACTGCCCAGATCGAAACTGATAAGACTTGAGATACATAAGCTTTACGAGATACATAAGCTGTTGCGTATAGTTTGACTTTCGTTTAGACCAACTATAAACATAAACAGCACAGCAAATTGGGTCAGCCAGCGAATGATTGCATCTTCAATGCCCACACACAAACACACACACACTCACACACACACACAAACACATATTCACCAACAGCTCGATAAATTCTCTAACGAAATGCTATTGCCACTTGGCAGTGCCACAAACGTGCCACATTCACCACACATCCATACATAATCAACATATGGGCCGCAGTCTGAGGCGGCAGATCCCAAAAACAGCCACAGCAATGCAGAACATGTTGTAAATTGTCTTGTTGCCTTGTAACCCGATAGTTTTGTAGTTTTGTAGTTTTGTGGTAGCGCACCCATAAATTTTGCTGCAGCGTTGCGTCCGTCGCATCAGGTGTTAAGCGGGCAATGCATCGCTATTCAGTATGCCCTACAATTAAGTATATAGCAGGCATATTGACTACGACACAACGTACGAATTCATCAGTATAGATATCGATCAAATTATAATTGATAATCCCAATACTTTTTGGTCCATGGATAACTCACCATATTTTGCGATAGTAAATTTCAAAGACGAAATTTCTTTCTTTTCAGACCAGAGTTTTTTCTATTCTCAAGTGTATATTTTTAAAAAAATGTCAAAATAATATGTTTTTTTCCAGGGGTGCTTTTTATACTTTTACTCAGATAATTGTAATAATAGCTAATTTGTTAATAATATTATTATTACGCATTTCCATTTTTACATACATTTTAGATAATTTATAGATTTATATAATTTAATATAAAAATATTTATTTTAATTTTTATTTAAATAATATTTACAATATTAAAAATCAGATAAAACTTGATACTTTTATAAATTAAAAATTTCTTTTTCTAAAATTTCATTTTTTTTATTATAGTAGGCTAAAAAAATATTTGAAAATTGAAAGAGCATTGCATCTTCGACTTTTAAATTCATAATTATTTTGTTAACTTGTCTGCTTGAACGAATGTGCCTAAAAAAAAGTTGATTTTTTGTACAGTTTTTGCTTGTTTGCCTTTTTGGATTGTTGTGGTTTTTGTTGGTGTTGTTGTTGTTGTTGTTATTGTTGTTGTTGTTATTGCTGCTGCTAGCTGGTATTATTTATTGCACGAAAGTCATTCCTCTTAATAGTCATGCAAATTAATTTTGCTCATTTGTACAACAATAAAAATGTTAACTAATTAATTTTGATTGAAATTTGCATGCAAAGAGCGAAAATCAATTTGCATGGGTTGTTTAGCTCGCCGGAGATCGCGGAACGCCGATAACAGTTGGAATTATTATTAACTATTGCTATTTCGAGTTGTTACAGTTGTTGCCGCGATTTGTGGAATTTTAAAATTTACATGTTTTTCACATACTATCAAATAGAGCGATAAGTAGCAACTAAATGTGGAAAGGGTCGATTTTTGGATGCCCTGTTCGCAGTTGTTATGTAACCAAAATAAATTCATTTTGTGAGTCTTTTACACAGACCGATTTGGATATTTTCTTTTACCTGTTAATAATACAAATTATTAACTTATTAGTTAGCAGCTACACTTATCGATTGCTAAATTACTGAATGGGTATCCAGCCATAGCTATGCAATTCATGATTACAGGGTATTACAAGGTCTGTGGTCATTTGACAGCTAATAAACAATATCGAAAGTCCGCTCTGGGACCAGCAATGGGTTTCTTATAGTGTGCCGGGTAGTGTTTCCACCTCCCGTGCCAATATGACTGCTTAATGCTCAATTAGCGCGAATAATAAGCGACTGATATGCGCATTTGGCAGATGGAAGTTATGCTAATTTATAAATTTACCTATAGTATAATATAATCTGAGTTCGGCATATTCATGAGAGGGTAAAAGTTTGGGGCGCTGATAACGATCAGCAAACGAAACTGAAACTGAAAGCAAGCGGAATTTGAAAATATTAATGATAGAAAATTAAGCAGCATTTTGTCAGCAAAGTTTTGGCAGCTCTTTTAAGGAATGGCAGAAGGCCTTAGTCGTCCTCAGTCGCAGAGGCAATGTATCTTGTGTCTTCTCATCGCTCGTCTGTCTGTCCATCCGTCCGTCCTGCAGTCTGTTTGTCTGTCTGTTGTTGTTTGCGGTGCCGTTTTGCGACTGACTCTGCCAATTATAAGCTAAAGACATTGAATTTCGCTTTATCGCGAATTTTGCTGGCCCAAACGGAATGAAAATAAAAGAGACAACGCGTAACATTGCCGGCAGAGGACGAACGGACGGATGGACAGCCGGACGGACAGACAGAAGTCGAAGCACAGGCGGCAGCTCAGCTCGAGGAATATATATCTCAAATTAGCCAACATTTTATATCTGTCAGCTACTGTTCTCCCTAATTAATAACAAGATGCCTTTTTAATTCCGTTTCGTGCGTTTTGCGCGCTGTTGCGCCTTTTAATTGCCCCATCATTGGCAACACAAGGGGGAGTGGGGGAGGCGCCTCTTTGTTTCTGCAGAACAAACAAACCTGTTGCTTGATAATTATAACTAATTTCCAAACTATAAACCATAATTGTGTGTATTAAATATAAATAAGGCTGCATTAAAATGCTTCAATGTTTGTGCAATGCGAAGGGAAATACAATTCTTTCAACCGGAACAAAAGAAACTTATTAATTAAAAAATGGCATATTTGTGCAAATATATCAGAAATTATAAACACATTCTAAATAGGCTTTGCCTTGCAACATACAATGTAGTCAGAGATGGTACTTTGTTTTTAACTTGTTTTTAATAAGAATTGAAAAGGCTGAAAATTGCAATCTGTTCCGATTCGAAATTAATTTTTATTTGGGGAAACATATTGTATGTATCCTATTGGGGTTTAAAATGTTCATGTATACAGTTAATAACGATAGTAAAATAAAATGCGAATGTGTAAATCGATTGGTTTATTTCAATATTGCTGCTCTCAACTATCCATTTTTGCTGTTTAATATAATGGTGCACAGCATTATCTAAAAATTATAAAAAAAATCAAAACTGGAGCACAGCAAAAGAACAAGTTTTTTTTAATAATAAAAGCCAAAATTTCTCAAATCCCATATTCAAGTTACGAAAACACAGTTCAAACCAAAGCCAACTCAATGTAAAATTTCGTTGGATCAGCAAAAGAAATTTTCACAAATTTAAAATAAAATTCGAGCGACCAAGTCAATAAAATTGTGATTCCAAACAAATTATTTGCTATTGGCGATATGCTGATTTTCAGCATTAAACACTGCAAAAAATGGGGCCTATCCTTACATACATTGTAGATAATAAACACTTGATTTGAATGACACTAAATTGACGTAAATTGGATCAAATGGTCATGACCATTTGTAACTGCCGACGGCGACTTGGTCGGGCCGACATAGCCGACAATGTTGTAGTTGTCGTTGGCGTTTTGTAAAACCCATTCAGACGTTCAGCACAAGTGTTACTGACCATAATTCAAACCAGGACAGGCATTTTAGCCAAGCAAACTGTGAGCGCCATATGCTGGCCAAGTTTACAGCGTCTTGGCCGTGTTGAGTTTCACCCCAAATGGCAAGAACCAGTTTCCATCCAGCAAGCTCTGTATCTGTATCTGTATCGGTGTGTGTGTGTGTGTGTGTGTGCGTGTGTCTTTTAACCATAAAAACTTGTTTCTGGCCAAGACGATCATGTTGGTTGTGGTGCTTCGGGGTAACGCCCACTCATTGGTAGGTGGAGCTTTTGAGCGCCTGCCAGGCTACCAAAGATGGTGGTGACGGCTTAAAAATGGTGGTCGCACTATTAGCGATCGAATTTATGGAATTATTTCATTGTTCTAAGAATTTGAATGCCGGACACGGCTGCAACTACTACTAAAAATGGTGTTCCCTGCCACAATGGCTGCAAAATTGATATATTGGCCAAGCCCAGCAGCTAGCCAGCCATACGCTCCGGTCATATTTATTGGATGAGTCAAACAATTGCTGCAGTCGAGCACAGGATGCTGTCAGCCCATGTTGAGCACTGCCGACGATGGGCTTGAAGTGAAGTCAAGGCTTGTTCCTTCTTGATGGCTTCATTATGCAGCTGTTGGCTGGCGTTTTTTCTTACAAATTGGCTGTGCAAAATGCTGATTTAATATTTTTGCCAAGCCAAGTCAGTTAACTGTTGCCAATTAAGTTTTGCCAGCGTTCTGCATTTGTTTTTTTTTTGTTTTTCATCTGTTTGGTAAATCTTTAAGACATTGGCATAATTGGTTTGCCAGCATAAAAATCACATGAATTGCATTTGCGCTCAATGGAAATGAAATGTTATTGCTGAATGTGTTCTGCTCAATTCTGGTTATCCTTCAAGCGCAGAACCGCTGCTAAATGGAGTACCAAATGGCCAGTGGTAAGTGGCAAAAGGCAAGTAGTGGATGGGATCTCTTGACGAACTCCATGGACAACTTGTTTGAACTTCATCGTCGTCGTCGTCGTCGTTGTCGTCATTAAATGCTTGAACAAAATTATCTTGTTAAAATTACAAATAACACGAGCATGAAGTAATAAAAAAAAACGTAAGGAATGAATAATGTGCGCCACGTTAAATCGCCGCTGACTGACAATACCAGCCGAGAGGGAACTGGCCAACATCCAACAGTCAACCTGTCGACTGGTTGTCCGCCTGCCAGCCACAGTCTGGCAGTCTGGCAGTCTGGCAGTCTTCTTGCATCCTGTATCTTCATCTGCTTGTAGCTGCACTCCAAAAACATTCTCAAATGACTTCATTTTATGTGTCGATTTTTAGTGCGCACAGCGCGGTTGCAGTTTCGTGAACTTTCCACGTTAATTGGTTAGTGATTTGAAGCGCGACTGTAAAAAGACTGAAACATTTTCTTGAGGCTTACCAGATGATAAATGTCAATTTAGTTGCCTTATAGTGAGCATTAATTGTAACACACAAATTAATGAACTTTACTGTGCACTTAAGTAGACTATTAAGTATATGGAATAGATTAAATAATATATCGATAAAGCAAATACTTATGACTTTTTTCTATAGATAGATAGTATGGTTAAATATTGTTTAGCTTGTAAAAAGTCAAAATTTTTCTTGATATTCTGATGTAGTAGAATTTAGCTTATTCAGAGGCGTACACAGCTCTTCATAAAGAGGATAACATACTTCGTTAAAGGTAGTTCAACATTTTCATACGCCTAAATTTAAACCCCTTTTGATTTTTTAATCAAATGAAAAGTTAGATGAAGAGGAAAGCAGATCCCCCCTTCTCCATTCTGCCTACGCCCTTGGGCGCATCTAAGCTTCCATTTGAACGTGACCGATTTGTGAGTTGCTGCGACTTGGTTTGCGTTTACGTGGAGCGACCTCAAACCAATGATCCTCTTTCACTTTTTCCGTTGGTTGTGTTTAGTACACAGTTAAAACTATTTTATGTCTTAATTAAAGTTTATAGTGCTCTTTTTAGGCGTCAAAAAAGAGTTTTTTTTTAGTGGTTAGCCGGTCCGCCGCCGGGCTGATTCAGCTACAGTTTGAGCAGAGCCTCACTTTACTACCAATATCATCGACAATCGTACCAAATGACTTTTCTAAGTGTATGTATATGTGTGTGTGTGTGTGTGAGTGTGTGTGTAGTTCTCTTAACTGTAGATCTAACTCCAACTCGGACTGACAATACGTGCATACATGTTGGAGTGTTGGGCATGTACAAATCGCTTGATTGGCTTGCACTTAATTGCCAATGGCTCGGAGTGGCTCTTCTGGCGGACACCATCCATGCTGTTTTTAGTGAGGTCGTGTCTGTGTCTGCAGCAGCTCCTGCTAATAGGCAATTAAGTTTCGAGTGCTACCTGCCATTTTTGTGGCAAAGCGAAAAGATTCTGGCCGCAACGACGAATAGCTTGCCTAATGGCCTGACACAGCCAGGTTAAAGTTCAATGCAGCTGCCCATATAAGTCTGAGGATATATTCGAAGTTTACCATTTCGATCATAGCATAGCTTTTGTAATTACTAAGAGGATTACTAATTTAATATTGCCCATTTTTAAGGATTTTGTTTTGATGCCTGTGTAAAATACACTATGAATACAGATATTACTATATACTATTAAAAATTCTTCAAATGAATTAGTTTGAATGCGTTAATCTAATACACCAAGAAACGAGTAATAGCAACTATTTAATAAAAATATAAATATATAATTTAAAACATTATTATTATTAAATTATGTTTGTTTAATCTAGCTATATGTATCTGTCATATCATAAGCTATCAATATAAATAAAATGTTATAGAAAAAGTATATACAACAATCAATAATTTAATTGTTTCAGTTGAACTTTTATGATTCCAAAGTATAAGTGTATGGATATAATATTATAGTATAGTACATCCACACACTTATACTTTATATAATATAATAGTATATCCATATACTTATACTTTTTCATCCTATACTATATATATCGGTTGTTATTTTTTTTAACATTAAAGAAGAGGAGTTTTTGTAGCCTGCTCATCGCTGTGATTTACAGTCTCGTCTCTGATGTCTCAATGGCTGTGTTTGTTTTTTTTGTTGCATCTTACTGTGCGACAATTCCGCATCTTTGCTCTTTTATTTTTTGCCATGACGCCTTGCACGCATTGCGTAATGAGGTGCACTTCCGCTTTTTCGAGCAGAGCTGGGAGGCTTTGAGAGGCGGAATCGGTGGATCGCTGGATCGCTGGATCGTTGTAAATGTGGGCATTGTCGCCGCTTTCTTCATATTTTGAATGCTTAAGTCGTTAATTGCGTATACGCCGCTTGTAACGGTCGCTGGGCAAAACGTCTTAATTAACTCGTTTGCAGCGTTTCTCTTGGTTTTTATTGCGCCTCTCGCGGCAATTATTATGATTACTTACTATATAACTTCTGCTGGCCTTTGTTTCGTTCCGTTCCGTTTTTTTTTTTGTAGTTTTTCATTTTGTTTTTTTTTGTTGTTTTTTTATTTTTGTTGTTGCTACTTCGCGTCGGCAATTTAACGGCGGCGCAACCAATTGCAAATATTTTGTAAATTGTGCTGTGCATTTCATATTTTCAAGCTATTTCCCAACAACTGCACATCCTTTCAACGTTGCCGATCGACGTTGCCATGATGGCTTAGCTTATTGTCACAAATTAAGACAGCGCCGACCAAGATCTGACCAGCCGAGACCCGCCCCTGAGTCCATTTAGTGCGCCCGCAAATTACCAGCTACGGCCAACTAGCCTCTGGCTCGCTGTGCTGCCCCTCTGTTATTTGGCCCAATAAAATTATGATGCAGCTTTAAAGCTGTGCCTAACACCATATAATTTAGTGCCTCGAATGCCGAACGGCGCAACTTATTGAGTTGTTACAGCAGAAATGCTTGTGGTGCTCCCATAAATCTTAGACGTTGCCAGGATTTCCATCAATATGCTAAATTTTTCAATTAAAATTGCCCAGCCCAAATGGCAGGTGGGAACCCATATATACAATCTCTAGATAACTTCAGCACATGCACAGGTTGCACAACAAATACAATCGCGGCAAACAAAAGAGGGAATCCATCAGGCAACGACTTGAAACCACCCGTTCTTATAAAAGATAAAAAATGCAAATTATAAATTTCGGTTCACCCACTGATTCTTAATATTTATTCATTAATTTTATTAGTAGATAAAAGTCGAATTACACCAAGTCTATCGCTATATTGTTTTTTTTTATCGATCGAAAACTGAGTAAACTCATGTAATGCTCAATATAAAATAAATAAATAAATACCAATCAAAACGAATTGATTATGATTCTGATTATGATATAATATAATATATACAATAAAATTGATTGTTAGCAGATCGGCGTGGTCTAAATCGTATCAGTCTAAAAATAATCTAATTATTCTAGTCGAATTTTATTGGACTGTATCAAAATGGAATATGCTTTTTAAACAATTTTAAGTGCAGGTATTAAAACAGTAATAACAACAACATAAACAATAATAAAAAAACAACAACAACAAGAAAAGCAACAAGAGCAACAAATACGCGCAGCAATCGGCGTCAATTTATGTGCAGGCAGCGCCATTTTCACTTCATTGTATCGCGACCAGCGTCAGACAGCAAAAAATTAATAAAAAGACCAAGTAAAAAATGGAGCAACAATAAAACAGAAATGGCAAAAATAATAAAAGAAAAATGCAAAAAAAAAAAACCAATAATAAAAAAGAAGAACGAAGAAGGCGTAAGGCATTGTGAGCGACGGCTGCGAGAACAGCAATAACATCAACGGGAGAAACAACAACTGACAGGAAATTAGTTTCCATTTTTTGATGAATGCTTCGACAGGATTGCTGTGCTGATGCTGCGATGTCTCCCTCTCTCTTTTTTTCGTTGTTGTTGTATTCCTGATGACTGCCTGCTTCCCTTCCTGTTGGGGCTGAAGGTTGGGAGCTTGCTTGCCACTCCAGCTGGAGCTGGTGCCAGGATCGTCATTCTGGGAATAAATTGCCAACATTGTCACAACTGCTAGCCACGCTTCAGTCTGACAAGCCACAAAAAAAATACAAAAAAAAAATACAAAAAAAATAAAGAAGGAACTGCTGCAACTTCCTTTCGTTCATTTATGCAACAATAAAACATTAACAGCAGGTAAATAAAGCATCTGAAAGCTATCAATGAATAGTCGCCATTTGGTTACTCTCAAATATCCTCTTGTTTTTATTTATAAAGAGAATATAAAAAATAATAAGAATCATTATGTATTTTTGGCAATAATATTTAGGTTGGTATATTTTCGATCTGAAATTACTTTTTAATTTACAAATAATAATAGCCATTTTTATTCTATAATTTCTTTATTTAATGTGTTAAAATAAAGTACACAATCAATCTGGGGGTTATAAAATGTTAAGTGTGCCAACATCTGATTAAAATATAGTCACAAATACATATATAGCATTTATAACATATTCCTATCTTTATTAGTTTTAGCTTTATTCATTCGTTTATTTAAAAAACACATTAAAATTAATATGCCATGAACATGAAAACTATAAACTATGATGGTGTTTCCTTTATCCTTTTGTGTGGCGAAAATCATCAACTGTTTCTAGTGGCATAATAAATAATAATCTGCATTTTGCAACAAGGTTTGTTTGCTCGTTTCCTGGAAACGTTGGCAATTCTGCGGGATTTGACGACTGTTCTCGTCGTGGAATACATGTTCCAAAAGGTTCATTCAAAACGCATAAAGTTGTTTGCCTGTCATTTATTTTGTGCTTATCAGAACATAAATTGCGCCATGTGTTGCCCAAAAACAAATTAACAAATTAAAAAAGCGGGTGTCATAAAATCATGCCAGCTTTTGCGGAACTCCCCTCTCCCCTCCTGCCAAACAATCCGTTGTTAAATTGCTCGAATTTCATGTCACAAAACTTTGATTTATTTGCTCAGAGATGTGCTGGCATTTAAATGTGCTTTTGATTTACAAATAACAAATAAATGTTATGATGAGTGGGATCTTTGGTATGCCGCCGGCAGCTGAAGCTGGACTTCGGGAATGGGATTGGAAGCAAGGGTATGGGAATGGGAATGGGAATGGGAATGGTGGGGGACCTGCTGTTGGCCTTGTTGGTCACGCTCGTAAAATGCCAACTATGCGTTGAGAGCCCGAAAAATCTTGAATGTCGAATGTTGATTAAAACATCTTCTCCTTAGAGTTATGAGCAGTCGTTTGTGTGTCCACTTAATAGCCCATTAAACCATTGGCATTTGGCAGCTGGAAACGCAGCCATCTTTCTACTCCAAGCGAGATGCTCCGAGATCTAGCGAGAAACAATAAATCCTTATTAAATGCACAGCGAGCAAAAGTATTATCTGAATTTCTTTTGAATACGAACACCAGAACATAAATCAATTTTACAACTCTTTTTTAATTATTTTTATTTTTATTCTTTTGCTAGAGAGCGCATTTGTGACGTTTAAATTACTGCTTAAAATTTTGATTTAAAGACTGCATGGGTTAAAAATATACCTACACAAAATAACTAGAAAAATCCTATATATAAGAGAATTCATAAGCGGATCAAAACTCTACTTTTGAGTATAAGAGATGATAAATGGTTGAACTAGTTTATTATATTTATAAGATAGATTTATAGAAAGACGGAAGGACAATCGGCCGGAATTTAAGAAACAAAAATTATCTGGAGGAAAATTTGTGTTATAGGTATTATATTTTTATTATTTATCAACTCTTATAACTCTATAAAACTCGAAAAAAAAATATTAAAGAATTCATAAGCGGATCAAAACTCTACTTTTCAGTATAAGAGATGATAAATGGTTGGACTAGTTTCTTATATCAATAAGATAGATTTATAGAAAGACGGAAGGGTAATTGGCCGGAATTTATGATATAAAAAATTGGATAAATATGTATTATACTTTTATTATATATCAACTAACTCTATATAACAGGAAAAAAATATTATAGAATTCATAAGCGGATAAATACTCTAGTTTTGATTATAAAAAGTTATAAATGGTTGATCTAGATTTTTAAATCAATAAGGTAGATTCATAGAAGGACTGGAGGACTTTTCTCAGTTCTATAAATTAGATTTACTAACATACTTTAAGTCTTAAAGCTGGCTGGGTCAAGAAGGTTATGCACTATAGTATAAGTTTGGAAATTATGGGATTTTTATTCATTATAAAAGTCAACATGTTGAGTAATAGTCGTATTTCAACTACATCAAACAGCGAACAAAAATATCGTCGATCCACGACGATCGTCATGTTAATGTTGTTTTTGAAGTGGTAACAAACTCATTTGTTAATTATGTTGCCTAGAACATGGGTTTGCAGAATAATTATGCCACGATCAGTAACACGATCAAAGGCCAGGTTAAAGCATCGAGCATGCTTCACCTTTGCCTTTTAGCTGCGATCACTAAATACTTGGCCCTAGATTTAGCCGGGCCTAAACGATCATGAAAATCAAAACAACATAATCATAAAATGCGCAAACTAAACGTGGCTGCTGCTGTTTCAACTGCTGTTGTTGTTGTTGTTGTACTTGTTGTTTCGTTTGTTGTTGTTGCTGCTGCTGCTGTTGTTCATTGGTCTCTGCGTCTAAATGGCACTTTGCCCAAACCCAAAGCGTTGACTCTGCCAGCGATAAGATCGTAAGCAACAACGACATCAACTTAAGCTGCAACGATCGACGACGACGACGACGGCGACGACAGTAGTTGGAGCCTGGGATGGGATGGGGCTGCCTTAGTGGCTAGCTGCTCTCGCAGCACTTTTTATTATCGGCAGGATCGCGCTGGGCATGCAAATTTCCAATGGTAGCTCGGCTCCACAAACCGTTGCCGAGCCCAATGCTCAACGCATGCCGTAAATCACCAATCCCCACAACAACAACAACAGCAACAACAACAACAGCAACCAACAGCTGCTGCGGCAGCAACAAATTTACAACAACTATGCCGTGCCTGGGATGCACGACGATCTTCCTTCCAGGAGAGAGAGCGGCCCAGTCATGAATCAGTTTTTCATAGCGCAAAAACGCTTTTGTTTGGCGGTCGACGATAACTTCATTTTGTGGCTTAATATGCTTGTTGAAGGTCTGGTAAGTAGTTGTAGCCAGCAATGTAACTGATGCTGTTGCTGCTGCTGCTTGTTGTTGTTGCAGTTGTTGCAGTTGTTGTTGCCAAAAGCGTGAACTCTCCAACACCTTGAGCATTTTTGTTGACACAACCTTTTTCTGGGCAAACCAGCAGCAGCAGCAGCAGTGACTACTATGATAATAATTTTCCTTGTGGCATTCAGGCTGCCTGCCGCCGTCGATTAAGCAGCGCGACAATTTTCCATAGTGTGCTTCGTTTCCACTCCCCACCACCTCCTACTGCCACGTCCATACGTCCCTCCCCTTAGCCACCCACTCGAGTCTTAGCGTGAGTGTTTTACAGCCTCTGGCACTTGCCTCTGGGCAAGATCTGAGCTAAGCTAAGCTGAGCTGAGCTTAGCTCGACTGGACTTGAACCGTTCCATACCGTTCCTGTTGCCGTTCCATCGCCCTGCTGCTCCCTCTTCCACCGATCGAGAGTCGTGAGCTGTCGGCACGATTTTCCATAGCACATGCTGCGTTCTGCTTGAGGCCTGGCCTGGCACTCTTTCGCTTGTTGTCTTTGTTAGTGGTAGCAGTTAGTTGTCTGCACTTACCACTAAGTTAAGATGTTTTGTCTTCGGTCTCCAGCCTCTCTACCAGCTCTACCAGCTCTACCAGCGAGGTGTATGCGCAATTATCATGGACAGGCATTTGCAGGCCCCAGAGTCCCAGAGTCTGGCTTGTGGCTTGGCCAGACCAGAGCAAGCCAGGCCAGGCCAGGCCAGGCCAGGCCAGATCTGGCTTGTGGAATGCTGCAGCTTAGTTTTTCTTTTTATTGATTTATGATTTGTTTAACACAAAGGCGCATTACAATGCAACGAGTGGGTTTTACGTAGAATTTCCTGCCCGCTCATAAGCCATATCGCAGCACATTTAAAATTGTCTTTACCAAATTTGATGGCAGCCTTAAACTTCATGCCACATTTAGTCGCAACAATAGTTGCAATCACGGAGCACCAGCCAAACTGGCAGGCTGCTCCGCACTTTCCACACTCATAAACAAGGCTTTACTTAACATGAATGCAACTTAAATATCAAAATATTTTATAAGCAGACACACACACTGGCACACACACACACACACTGGCACACACACTACACCCGGGGTTGCCTTTGTTGTGGGGATTTGGAGTCGCATTTCGCATGGCTGTCACCAAAACCCGCTGTGATTGGCGGCATTGGATGTCTGGACTAGTTGGGGCACATTTAATGCAGCGACCAGTATGCAATTTATTTAGTAAATGTTGCAAAAATTAGACAACTGAATTAATTTTCATAGCGACAAAAAGCTTGAAATATTGTGATTACGGATTAAACTCTGTGGCATCGTTTACCTCACCATAAATAAGTTCGTTAGCAAACCGGACGGGACCGGACAGTAGCGGACAGGACGACCGGACAACTTGTCCCGCATATCATAACTGGAATTAAAAGCTGGCATTTAGTGGAATTATACTTAACTATGACAAGCTGCACATGTTTTTGAAATTAAAGAAGATAGCGACTTGTTCAGCTAATCAAAAGGGGATCTGAATATAGTTCTAAAATCGTTTAATGAAAATATCTCCATTCAAAAAAGAGCAGAAGACTTTGGAGTTCAATCTTTTGGCCTAACACTGTAGACAGAGAATTGAGAGATATTAAATTTATTAGCCTTGGAAAAAAATATTAAACACAGGTATATTCACTTCTGGAACTTTCAATTATCTCAAACAGTTATTAAATTTATTAATCTTGGAATTTAAAACTGAGGAATAATCACTTCTGAAACTTACAACTATCTCTAATAAAATGTTTAAAGAAAATATAAATAATTTTGTACAATAATAATAATAGTCAAAACAATAACAATTTCAATTAAATTTTAATGGCTAACTGGAGTCATACTCTGTGAAAACCTTGACCAATCCGCTTTTCATTCTGATTCACAAAATTGGGTCTGACTCTTGCTTTGGCGGCATTATCATTAGGCCTGTCAGTTTTCCCACTTTGGAGTGCGCTCCTGAAGAAGTTCTATTGACATAAGCCTCTTCTACTGTTGGGCTGCTGTTGTTGTTTTTGTTGTTGTTGTTGTTGTTGACGGGCCCTGCCCCATGAAGATCGACAATAAAAGTGCCAACTAAGCATGAATAGTGATAAGTCAAATTGTAAACAAATCAAGCCGAGTCTAAGCAATAGCAAGACTGGCTCCAAACAGTCTGGCATTTTGGCCATATATGTTTAATCAGACAAAGTGTCTGCAATGCACTCTCATACCAAAAAAAAATACAAATAAAAAAATTTCTGGCCTTGGCTGCATTGTTGGCTGATTTATTGTGGCAAGGGTGAATGCGATCGCGTCGATCGTCGATCACTGATCAAAAATGGTAATGATGAAAAATTAATTCTCGTCAATCTGCCCCTTCTTTATACAATTGCATATTCAATTGAAAGGTTGAAGAAGTGAATTTCAATTGGAGTTTCAATTCCAAATGTGTTTGAAAGAAAGAAAAGTTCTTTTCACGTTCTTCACTGGTGCTCCAGAGAATTGTTAATAATTATTTATTGCTCTGTTTATCACACCAGAGATTCCATCTTTTGTCCAATCGGACTTTCTTCTTTTGGGCTAATCATCGTTTATTGAAATTTCTATCATGGGAAAGCCGAGTCGAGACACTTTGACAATTGCCGCCCGTGAGGAGGCAGTCATAATTTATTAACTGATTAGGCATTCATACGTGCAATGATTAATAACAAATGCAGCCAAACATTGTTAACCCCAGGTTAATTTACGCTTTAATCAATTGGGTTCATTTACACCAACCACGATCGTTGGACCAAAGACAACGACTCCAAACACACTCGTGAACTGCCCCGGGGCCGATCATTTGTTCTGCTTGATGACGCGACCAATCGGTCAGCGATCCAACCAAGTCCAAGCCAAAGACACGATGGCCATCTCGCTTGGGACAACGGCCTGAAGTTTGAAGTCAAAACACTTTGGGATGGGATAATTGCAAATTGAATTATTGCTGAAAATATATATACACATATATTGAAAATAACTATATTTTGTGCTACAACACATTCAAATTGATGACTTGATTGATCGCAGCCCGGCACCAGTGACTTGATTAAAGGAGAACCGCTTCACGTTTCCAACGATTCCGCGTCAATTCTCTGATGGCGGCGCCGCTCGCTGAAATTAAGTTAAACAAATTTTATAACACCTTTGCTCCGGCACACTCGCCACTTGGTACACACATGTGTGTGCCGCGGAATGCAATCAGTTTTTACAAATGATGATGATGGTGCTGCTGCACACACTGAGAGAGCGACAGAGAGAGCGAGAGAGTGGGAGAGAGTGAGAAATATAGAGACAGAGCTGGGTGACTCGGGAAACTCGTAGATTACTCTCGTACTTAACCCCACTCACTTATAACAATGAACTAAATTGCACTCGGTCTGTGGCAGCTCGATCAGAAACAAAGTGTGCAATAAGTATCTCGTAGTTACATCTTTGCAGTTGTTAACGTCCTTTCCACTACCCCCACACCCCCCTCTCTGTTGCGAAAACAATGTGCGCTGTGATTAAGTTGAACGTTCGCTGAAAGATCACAAAACATTGGACCGATCATTTTGATCATGCAGCGGCAACAACAGGCAAACTGCCACCATGGGTTGTATCCATGGTTAGTCGATCTTATTTTTAATTTAAACCCGCTTAATCCTCCAAACTCGATAAGCCAATAACTTCCTCAGTACAGTAAAAAATGGTTATAATTTACATTTTTATTTTTCATCTTTGTTTTACATCTGAGAGTGCAAAACATTTGTTAACAGAAGAAGTTTCTACAAATCTTAAGCAGATGCAAGACTACATTTAAATAATTTAACAAACCTTTTTTTGATTTAGCAATCAAATGATTATTTTCGGAATTATATATTTATTTCCAAAAAAAATTATCAATTTACCGATCTGCTGTAAAAGTTTACTTAAGCAAAAATATATTTTTGTGAGCTCATGAAAAGAGTACAATTGAGTCGTAAATGTTTATTTCGAATTTTCATTAAGTTATGTTTCCAATTTACCAGCAGATTTCAGCAACTTTATGCAAAGCCCTCGCTGTGCGCTGCGCATGTCTTCACATAATGATCGGCAATTTCAAAAACACCTCAAATGCCGCTAACGATGGCCAGCGATCGAGTGGTGGTGGAGCGGGCGGAGGAGGCGGCACAAGTGGGGGGAAGCGGGCCAGCGGCGGCGACACCCGCGCAGAGCAGTTGCCTAGGCTGATGGCAGTTGGGCACTTGCTGTGCCTGGGCAGGCACACAGTGGGTTATTTATCGTGAATTGAGTAGTTAAATTACTCAATTTTGATGAGGAAGCATGGCCATGCAACTGGCGCGAGATCTTTGCGGAGATTTGTAGTGCAGGAGCTTATCGGCTGGATATGTGTACACATCTTTTGCCAAACTGGTCAGATAAACCGGTCAATTATTTTGCCCAACGACCACTGCCAGATCTAATCGCAGCCCAGCGGAAATGCACTTGGCCATTTGCCATCTTGCCCGCACCCAGTATTTATACATGTGGATGTGGATGTGGATGCATGTATATAAAATATCATATGACGATCGGGGAATCGGGCGTCTCATTGAGCTGCAATTAGCTGGCTCTTTCTTGGCTGACTAAGGGAGAGGTCGCTTGCACTTTAATTAAAAGACGATAAATTTGCCTACCTCAAAGCCGGAGTCTGTGAATATTCCTTCCCCCCGCGTTCCGGGCAACTGACGCAACTTGACAGGCCGCGCCGCGTGGAGTGATATTTATTTATTGTTTGTACCCAATGTGGCAACACAAAAGCCAAGGTGTTAATTTGTTGTTGGCCCCGACTAGAAGGATCGCTTCAGCAGCTGCATTGCAGTTGCAGTTTGCAGTTTGCAGTTAGCAGACTCTTCGCTCTCTTCGATATGGAGATGGAGCCGCGTCTGCATCCATTCATGCCCTGCTTTGCTTTTGGCCTTTTCATTGACGCTAACGAACATTTTTGTGCGATTTAATCCCATTTCATGGTGATCCTGCACAATTGCCCCAACCTGAGCAGCATCAGCAGCAGCAGCAGCTTGAGCTTGAGCCCGTGCCTAAGTCTCAGCCTCCAACCAGGTCTCGCAATTTATTTGCCGCGCATGCAGACGACGACGACGACAACAAATTCGAGCGCCAAATGATGGCAAGCGGCTGCTCTGGCTCCCACTTTGGGTTGACGTGATTTATTGGCTCGGAGAGGGCAGGCCAGGCCAGGCCAGGCCAGGCCAGCCCAGGCCAGGCAGTACCTGAGGGCGTTTTGTCGCAAATTAGTTGCATTCGGCTTCTGTTAATTTAGCGAGCGCGTTTGCAACGATTGCCGCGGCGACTGCGGCGTTAAATGCAACGCAAATTGTGATAATTTATCGAAGCAGCGCGCCGAAAGTTAAACAGAAATTACGGGCATCCGACAGCAGACGCACACATCCCCAAAACCCAAGCCAAAGCCCAAGCCCAGATCCAGACCCCTAACCCAAAAAAAAAAGAGACGAACAAAACCCGTTCGCAGCTCGTTCGCAACAAATCAACGCCTCAAATTGCGCAATTTATGCGCCTTCACCTCGACTTGTTCACTGGCCACCTTCAACTTGATTATTTATTAATTTGACATATAAACTCGATTGTTGCTAATTGCACTAAACGAGCTTCCTTTCCCTCTCCCTTTCCCTTTCCCTTTCCATATGCAATAACTCAAATTATGTTTCGGCAAGGCTAACACGATTTTCAAGCACAATAATTATGCCAATTAATGCCGATTTTGTTATTTATCTTGCATATTATAAGTGATTTTAATTTGCACCTCTTTCATTTAATGATCCTCTCACATTAAATATTGTTTATTGCACAGCTTTTTTTTGCCCCTATGTAAATCAGTCTTCCAGGAATTAATTCGTTTTTATTTTGTCATGTGTCGGATAAAATTGCTACTTAATATCAAAAGATCAATCTTGACCCGAAAGGAATTATTATTATGAGTTAATATATTTTTTAAAACAGTTTCTTTCTGTTCATGGCTTGGAATCTACGTTAATACAGATTCAGTTTAGGTATAATTTCTATCCCAAAAATCTTTTTGAATTTTTTCTCATATCTGCACCGACTTTTAGAGGCATAAGAAGCAAATATAATGATCACAAAGTAAGTATTTACTTATTTCTAACATATTTGTTTATATATTATTCATTCATCGTTTAGAGAAGTAACTTATATCTACCGATTAGTTTTCTTTCTGTTTGTCAACTCAACTCGTACACAATGAACAATATTTGCTGGATTTCTCATTAATCACCAGATAGTTAAGTCAAAATCCCCTTGTGTGGCCATTTATCGTTGGCCTATTTGTGGTTTCACATTTAATTTTAAATGGTGTATTCGAGGTCGATTAGCAGGCCATTATGGCGAGTCGAGTGCATCCCCAGCACATGTCACTTATCAGAGCCAATCTCATCCAATGTCAGCCACCGTTCCACCGTGTGACATTTCGCCGCGGCCATTGTTATATGAATGGATGTATATTTGTACATGATGTACATAAGCAGTGTAGTTGTAACCCTCGAGTCACCATTTATTTCAGCTCAGCTCAGCCTCTTTGCTGCTTTCAATGGACTCTCCTGTCTTAATTATGTCAGAAGGCAATCGAGTGTTAATAATCGCATATTTATAATCGTATTAGTCGTTGTATGTGTCGCTGGCGTTGCATGTGCTGCTTGCCACCAGTCGCCTGTGCCAAACAAACAACAATCTATCAGAGCGAATGAGAGAGAGGGAGTGCAAATGGGAAAGAGATGCATAGATTGAGTAAATTTGTTCAATGGTTCGCTCACCACGATTTTTTATGCCATTCACTGGCACTTCAAAGACAATTCATAATGAATTCGAAGCTGGCTTTTGTCTGCTCATCTTTATTGCACTGACTGAAGACTATCGGGAATCGCTTGACATTTAATATAATACTTTGAAATCGATTTTGGCTTGGGTCATAATTTCAATTTGTGTTGCCAATGCTTTTGAAATATAGGGGTTTTTTTTTTGATCTGAAACAGCAGATGCTAAACATATTGAAGCAGTTTAAGAGTCAACTTTCTAACATTCATCTTGGTTTAATACAAATAGTAATAGCTACGCTTGCATAATTAATTAATTCATAATGATAACTTTTAAAATCATAATAAAATCGAAGGTTTTCGTCCCTTTTGTTAATTTATTTATTATTAATTTGGTACGATGTATTTCTATATCCAATCAATTTGTTATATGGCAGTTCTATATTTGCATTATATAGTTATCCAATCGAGCTGCTTCAAACATATAAAAAAGCAGATTGGTATTGAATCAGCATCCAAATCTTTAAAAAATATATTTATGCATACCCTAAGGACTCTAGGATGTCCACTTCAGTGCTTATTCTCTTTAAATTGTGTGCAAAGTTTTGTAAATTAAAAAAATTATAGATTGTTAGAGTTAATTCGACCAACTTGTCTTAACAATAGTAAACCATGTATTGTATTCTCGGAATATGGCTGTAGCATACTTTTCTGTGCACCCAAATGGATTTCTAACAGTCTCCTTTGGCACATGTTTGTAACACGTGGAGTTGACATCCTTTGACTACAAGTAGCCCTGCCGTTATCATAAATATTAACTGAAGAATGCGATAAATGAATTTCCTTAAAAAAAAAACTAAGGCACAGAAGTTAATGAAAATCCTGGAAATTATTTGACACCGAACAGTAGCGGCAAACAACTTTCATCTGTTATCCTTTTCATTTTTTTTTTCTTCTTTTCGGGTGCTGCAACACGACTCCAAATTTATAGGCAATCATATATATATATATATATAGTGAGCTAAATGTTGGATATGCTTTCTGGCTCATTGGGCAGCTCATTTCATAAACAGCAATTGGTTTTCCCTATTTGGGACACGGCGAGTCCTTCAGACTGCTGTCATTTAATTGTCCTCCTCGAATGCGCGCATGTGAAAGCCAAATCACGCGCTAACAATTGAAAGGATTCATTAATAAAATGTTTAATAGCATACATATATCCGTATCTCTGGTTTTTGGGTAGCTGCAGCCGCCGCATGTCCTTTTGTACAGCTCCCGTTCCCAATCTCGTTCCCGCACCCTAGAACCGAGGAGCGGCATAAATGTTTTACGCTTCGTTGCATTGAAATTCATTTGAAAACGATTTTTCTTTCAGGCCACTTACACAAAACACAACACACACACACACACACACACACACACATAAACACACAGAGACACACACTCAAATAGCGAACAGTGAAGTGAAGTTAATTTATTAGACATTTTGTACGCATTAAATGCCAGAAGGACATCATCATCATCAGCTCAATGGGAATGAGGATGAGGAGCATCAGCGTCAGCCTGCGCCGAGTCTATTAAATGCGTGTTCTGCCCATTGTCTGGCTCTCGAGTACCACAGGACCTGGACGCTGGCTCATGAAGTGGTTGTTATTTGTTTGTCTGACTCTAACAGGATCAATGTTTGGCTGGATCACTGCCGCAGTATCGCATCTACATTTATTTTTTTTTTATTGTATTCCCTTTGCCGCCATGCATCTTTGTCGCCTTTAATTTCTCGTTAATTGTGAAAATATTTATACTCATTTGTGCATTTTGCACCTTTTGCCTTGTCCCTTGTTACTCGTCCTTGTCCTTGTCCTCGTCATCGTACTCGTGCAACCCCTGCGTCCTTCTGCCTAGCTAATTTAGCATTGGGGGTTGGCCAGGACCTGGGTCGCATTGGTTTGACTTGATTGCCCAAAACAATTCCAACATAAAAGTCATTAGGGGTTACTAAAGTGGCGATGAATTTTCAAATTTTTACTTGATTTATAATAGAATCTCTGCATCCATCTCTGTCACTCTCACAGCGCCTGCCTGCCCAGAGTCTCTAATGAATTTCATTTAAATTAACATTGAAATTTATTGGGCATTTCAGCTGTGGGCAGTGGGTTGGCCTGGCTCCTTGACTTTGCATCTTTTGCCAATGGCCAGCAGCTCATCCGTTATATCTTACAGATCGTCTAGCTGAGATAAGTTTTGGGTGACTGGGCAAAGGCTCGATTTAAAGTGCTGCTGGTTGGCCAAAAACCAAGTGAGACTTATTGAAAATAATTGAAATAATAATCAAGCAATTACAAAGAATTGTTCAAAGAATATTCTGTTGTGCGTGGGAATACAATAAGATAAAATAATTATGATGGATCTTATCTATTGAAGTGAACTCTTCTGGGCAACACAATTTCTACAATCAAGAGTTGTGTGTGCCCAATGGGATTTATAGTAAAAATGCAGCTGAAAGATCAGGATGGTTATTGGTTAGATAAGTAAATTTTATAACAAGTACACAGGACAACGTAAATAACACAGTCTTATTTTAATAAACATCTGATTAAATAATACAATAAATATATTTTTTTTTTGTATATTTAAATTTAAAAAGTACACAATTTTTACAACAAATTTAAGATTGAACTTTCAAATTGAAATAAAAGTTTATAAATAAGCAATTAATATTAATATTAAAAATGGGAAAAATATTAGATATTTTACAAATATGGTTATTGAAATTGAGAATGATTTAAAAAATGATGAAAGAATTGGCAAATTTTTATGCTCTCTCTCGGCGAGAGTAGAAATGAAAAGGGAAAATAAAATTTATTCAAAGGAACAGAAATAAACCAAATTTTTAAAATACTATTAGGTAATTGGAAACTGCTTTAGCTTCTGGAAATTTTAAAATATAATTTACTGATTTTGAAATGGATAACCATGTTGATTTTTTAACTTCTCCTTTTGATTGAAAGTTTGTTTTTCGACCTTCTAACAATTTTTGTATATTTAAATTTAAAAAGTACACAATTTTTACAACAAATTTAAGATTGAACTTTCAAATTGAAGTACTAAAAGTTAATAAATTAGCAATTAATATTAATATTAAAAATGGGAAAAATATTAGGTATTTTACAAATATGGTTATTGAAATTGAGAATGATTTAAAAAATGATGAAAGAATTGGCAAATTTTTATGCTCTCTCTCGGCGAGAGTAGAAATGAAAAGGGAAAATAAAATTTATTCAAAGGAACAGAAATAAACCAAATTTTTAAAATACTATTAGGTAATTGGAAACTGCTTTAGCTTCTGGAAATTTTAAAATATAATTTACTGATTTTGAAATGGATAACCATGTTGATTTTTTAACTTCTCCTTTTGATTGAAAGTTTGTTTTTGGACCTTCTAACAATTTTTGTATATTTAAATTTAAAAAGTACACAATTTTTACAACAAATTTAAGATTGAACTTTCAAATTGAAGTACTAAAAGTTAATAAATTAGCAATTAATATTAATATTAAAAATGGGAAAAATATTAGGTATTTTACAAATATGGTTATTGAAATTGAGAATGATTTAAAAAATGATGAAAGAATTGGCAAATTTTTATGCTCTCTCTCGGCGAGAGTAGAAATGAAAAGGGAAAATAAAATTTATTCAAAGGAACAGAAATAAACCAAATTTTTAAAATACTATTAGGTAATTGGAAACTGCTTTAGCTTCTGGAAATTTTAAAATATAATTTACTGATTTTGAAATGGATAACCATGTTGATTTTTTAACTTCTCCTTTTGATTGAAAGTTTGTTTTTGGACCTTCTAACAATTTTTGTATATTTAAATTTAAAAAGTACACAATTTTTACAACAAATTTAAGATTGAACTTTCAAATTGAAGTACTAAAAGTTAATAAATTAGCAATTAATATTAATATTAAAAATGGGAAAAATATTAGGTATTTTACAAATATGGTTATTGAAATTGAGAATGATTTAAAAAATGATGAAAGAATTGGCAAATTTTTATGCTCTCTCTCGGCGAGAGTAGAAATGAAAAGGGAAAATAAAATTTATTCAAAGGAACAGAAATAAACCAAATTTTTAAAATACTATTAGGTAATTGGAAACTGCTTTAGCTTCTGGAAATTTTAAAATATAATTTTTCTGATTTTGAAATGGATAACCATGTTGTTTTTTTTTGACTTCTCCTTTTGATTGAAAGTTTGTTTTTGGACCTTCTAACAATTGTTGTATTTCAGTTAGTAAAGTACAGAAGTTGGCTTCTCTTTTTAGGCACTTGGTGTCCAAATTGGGTTGATGTTGACACGCCTGGAATGCGATGATTTATTGACGCGGTCAAAACATGTGTTGGAAGTGACAGCTTCTTGCGGCATCTGTAACGCCGCCGACGCCTCTGCTGCCCGCCCCCCGCACCCGTCTGAGCAGGGCTGAGCACGGCCTGGAAACGCCGCGTGTGGTTGCCGCTGTGGCTGTTTGGTGAATGTTTGGTGTGTTTTCCCGGGAATTGTGTTGTTGCGGTTGCGCCCAACTTGTCTGCCGCTAACGATCCTTGCAGCGGCAATCAGTCTGACAACGATCCTAGGAAGAGTCTCAAAGGCCGACCATCTCGTTTCGGTCTGCTCTCGTATTTCCGCCCTCGTGTGGGAATTTCCGCGCTGTAATTGGAGCAGGTTTGTCTACATTAAGCGCCGCAACGAAAAATCTATAATTATCAATTCTGTTCAAACAATTAATAAACATTTAAGAAATTTACAATTCGTTGCAATGCGTCCAGCGGAAACAGCTGCAAATAGGCGGCGGTCTCTGAAGATCACTTGGAATGCATTAACAAACTGGCCTTAAAATTTTTATCCCTCCAGTTTTCACTTATCAAATTAAAAGACATCAAATCTGTATAATATATGTGTATGCCAAATATTTCACACTATGCAAATGTTTTGCATAGTTTTCCGTAGCACTTTTGCTAGACCCACTGAGATTTTAATCGCTGGACGTCAGCTGCCCGCTGCGGTGCTCGTTCCCCGTTCCTCGTTCCTTGATGGTCGTTCCTCGATGCGGCTCGGCACGCACAGTTGGCTGGGAACAATGGCGAAACAGCATTTGAATGTCAAAGTGCGGCGACGGAGGCTCAACGGGCATGTCAGGCGGCCATTTTGCGTTGAAAGGATAACAATACATGTTATAATGGCAATAATATCCCCCAATCTGCTTAGCCCGCTTCACTGGCACTGGCACTGGCACCCTCTGTGTGTGTGCCATGTATGTTAATAATGGCATTGCTTTTGGCAATTGACCAGCATGAATGTGCCCAGTCGAGTTGCGCCCCCCTTCCATCTCTATGATCTGTCAGCATAATGCCTGTATAATGAGACGGAGGAGGCCATTAATGCAATTGCCATTGCCATTGCCATTGCCATTTGCATGCCATTTTGCCAGACATTTTGCCATTTGATCGCACACTCAAACGCACACAGCAATAACAATAAATTTGATGACAATTGCATTTCATTCCATTTCATGCCTTATGTGTTACTAGGTTGATTCAACTGCTCCTCTTCCATGCAGCAAAATGGCGACAAATGCGACATGAGATCGCCAATACTTGATTGGAGTACACAAAGATCAGCATAGAATAATTTGAAGTTTTCATTTTCCATGAAAATGCTGGTTTTTTTTTAGAGATAAGCAATGCTGAGAAAATATAAGTTTTATCTATTTCTTTTACGCTTAACATTTTATATATTATTTTTCCATATAAAATGGGCATCATAAAATTAAACAAATTTGTGTTGCATATTAACTCAAAAAAAAAAAACAAATTTCCTGATCAAGAAGAGAGAGATTTATTAATCAATTAAGTTACTTTAAGTATTATTATAGTAGCATAAAATATATATTATATTGAACCAAATAATAATCAGCTGTCAAGTGGATCAGTCTTTTCGTAGATAGAGAAATAAAATTAGAAAATATGATTTGTGTTTTCCATAGTCTAAGTTCTCGTGTAGCATTTAGAAATGAATAAATTTTAGAATTGTATAGGGAAATCTTATAGATAGATGTTGCTCAGAATGAATTTGTGTTTCTTCGGAAACTATTTGACACAAGCCCATTAGGCATTTTTGGGACTGTTTCAGTGGCGTGAAAAATATGAGCCACATTAATGAGGCGTGTGAGGGAAAGGATAACACCCACGGCCAAGAACAAGTTGCTACTGCTCCGGGCTGTAATGCGATGCACAAAGAAAGCGACGCGTCGCGGAATGTGCGACAAGTGTCCACCTCTGGCGCCAGTTCAGGGCACGCTTCAAGGAGAAAGTAGGTGCCGTTTTCTGTCTGGGTCCATAGACTCCTCTCTGTGTTGGAGTGTTTGCATCGCAGCATAATATTTACAACGCTTCGGGCCTTTCTCCATCTTTGTCTAATCGCATTAACTACCGTTTAATGTCTGGCCAGCCAAACTACCACGCCCACCCGACACTAAGAGCCAGCTGCAAAAGAACACACACACACACACAGCAAAAAATGCTGAGCTAAACATTTCTAATAATTTCAAGTACATGCACTTTATAATTAAGCAAAAGATTTTTATATATTTATATATAATTAGGTTTAAAAGTGATTAAATATATAATATAAAAAATAAGTATTTTATATTCTTTTGTATACTTGAAATATGTGTTTCACATAATATATCTCAAATGCATTAGGATTTTTTAAATATTAAAATTAATTAATTATAATTTAAGCAAAATATATTACGTTCAATAATTAATAATCTGATTTTAAATATAAATTAACATATTTACATCATATTTTACCTCATTTATTATGGCATTAGTTCAAGTTTAAGTTTAAGTTTATTTCTGGAATAGCATTTTCAAGCTATTTCTGAATTTTAAACCTTGATTAGTTAAATTTGGCTGAGTGTATGTGAGTCAAGTTTGGGTTCGCACATTTGCACTGGCTGACTGAATTCAATATTAATTGATAATTACTGTGTGGGGCAACCGAGCGACTTTTGAGCTTGGGCCAATATTTCACGAAATTAGACAGGCAATTTCAATTTTCCAATGCCAACTGGGGAATAATACGAGGAATAACTGAAAAAAACAACCAGAACAAAAAGTTATCAGCGCTAATTGTCAGCCCCAAGTCCATAAATCTTGACTCAGATGTAGCGATAGTTTGAGCGCGACTTGGGATGCTGTGCGAGGGGGTAAGGGTTATCTCCTCTATATAATTACGTGTGCGATTGTGTGTGTGTGTGTGTGTGTGTGAGTGTGTGTGTGCGTGCGGGTGAGTGTGCGAGAGAGTTTGGGCCGATAAGCGACTGCCGTTTGGGGCTAGTCAAGCGTTATGCCGGCTGATTAGAATGGGCAAGGGGCAGGGCACACTCACTTAAACACACGCGCACACACACACACACGCACACACGCACATACACTCAACGACAGCCTCAATTACACAGAACAGTCCGCTGTTGATAAGACTGGTCGCTGTCAGCAGCGTTATCCTTCCATGGCCAATTACAAGCGGAATGTTTTAATTTGAGCTGATAATGTGGCGCGTCCCGAGGGACCCCGAGCCACGTATCGCTGATGCCCCTCAATTTTTTTGAGAGTTTATTGAATATGGGGTTCGGGGTTTATTGAACTTGCCACAAAAATCTTCGAGAAACAAATCAGTTTTGATAAGCAAGCCAAGCTGCAGTGCTTTGCAAGTGCTTGGTTTCTGGTTTCAAATTGATGTTATTGTTGTTGCCGTTGTTGTTGCTGTTGTTGCCGTTGTTGCACGTTGCTGTTGCATTTGCGTTTTGTTGCTGTAGCGCCTCTGCCGCTTGCAACACAATGCACTGGCATTGTCTTCTGTTGCACCTTTTGGCCGCGGGTCGCCGTCTGTCGTCAACGGTCTTTTACACGCTTTCAAATTGTAAAAACTGTAGCAGCCAGCCGCGTCTTGGCCATTGTTTTAGTTCGGGCCTGCATCCTGGGCCCGGGACCCTGCGACGCTCCATTGTTTCAATCAGTGGCCGTGCATTGTTGCCAGCGGCTTTTGCGAAACACACACACACACACACACACACACTCAAATTTTACACCTCTTTTGTCTAACTGTAAGTGTGTGTGTGTGTTTGTGTTTTTGCTCTAGCAATTGTGTTTTAAAGAGGTTCAAGTGAAGCGCATCTAATTGCCAGCGTGCTGGTTAAAGCCAAGTGCCAAGTGCCAAGTACCAAAGTGTTTTCCAAAACGCCTCATGCATACAGAGAGAGAGAGAGAGAGAGAGAGAGAGAGAGATGGAGATACTGGCTGAATTTTTCCGGGAAATCAAAAAAGGTGCGCTACAGTTTGGGCTAGTTGATATATGAAGCGTGTCAACTGCATCTTTAGTGGTTTATAATTTGAAAATTGTTTTGGTCACTCCCAACAAGATGTGCGATTCCTGTGATGCTGGCCAGGCCTGATGCCTAGGGGCGTGCGCGTTTGTCCAACAACTGGCGGCCTCTCTGTCTCTGCCGAATTTTTATACAATTACCCAAACTGGCCTTTTGTGCTGCCTTTGTCAAATGTTTGTTGGCACCTCCAAACAAGCGTTTTCCACTTCTTTTACCCGCATAACAATATAAATGCCTGACTCGCAATTTAATTGCCTGGCTGGCTGTCAGTTGTTGCTGTAGCAACCAACAAGCTGCAATTAAAGCATATGTTCTCCTTTTTGGCTCAAAATCCAATCACAAAATTCACTCGTATCGTGCGATTCATGTTCAAATCAGACCATTATGGAGATGTTTATCGTCACCCGGATTTGCTTGTCTTCTGTTCTGTTTTGATTGCCTAAAAATATGAAAATCTGTGAATCCGTTTGTATCTGTGTATATCTGAATCAGTCTCCCCCAACGTTTGTGTATAATACATAATAATACCGTTGATATATATAGATATTGTAAGGCACTTTTTGCACCCTCATTATTTTTGGCTTTGTGCAGCTCAGCAAGCCAGTTATAAAGCGGGGCAACAGCTGAGAGACGCCACAGACGAGCTGCATCCTTAATTGATTTACTCGACAAAACGACAATAAACATACATCCGTAAATGGTGGCAACTTTATCAGCTGCTAGTTAGTCTGGCCAAATCTGCATATGAAATTCCATTTAAGCCAAGTCATGTCCAGCTGCTGGTGTCTGTCCATGTGTGTGGCCAGATCACGTGTCAAATGTCCAAGACATGCCAAAAATGATTTAATAATGAACTTGACGACAATGCGACTCGAATGCATCATATATGAAATGAACTGAAAAATTCGACTTAAGCGATGCTCCCTTGACATCCACATTGCTGACAAGTCAATTGTTTGCCATTTATTTTTTTTTTTTTCAATTTTTTTTTCAACAGAAATTGTTGTGTGAAAAATCCGAACACAATACCAATATGCAAAAGATACACTCACAGAGAGAGAGAGAGAGAGAGACAGAGAATAACCGATACAAAGTACTTGAGTTTCATACAAGTTGCTCAGCAGTTTGATGAGTGTCAAAAAGGCAGCAGAGACTACAAGCGGATTAGCAGGATTTGGCTCTTTGTTGGACCAGGGATCAGCCAATTTGGAAGTCAAAGTGCAGTCTCTGTGCATTATCCGCTTATCGGCTAGAGAGGTTACACTATTTGATTGCCAGGCCCATTGTTTGGGGGCTCAAGCAGCTGCCTGGATTCGGCATAAATATTATTGATTGCCAGACAGACCTGTGTGAAGTATAATTAAAAGATATTCTTGTTTTCTGCTTGTTTTGTTTGATTGCTGAAAGGCACAGCAAATGCACTTGAGAGACAATTTGGTATTGACAAGACCTCGAAATCCCTTGACAAATAATAATTGGAATCTAAAATCGGATTGGATGAGATCAATGAGATCATTTACAAAATTATTTTTCATTAAACAATCAATCAAATAATAATACGAATTTGTTTAAAATGTAGATGGATATCTTTTGACTCGAGTCTAAAATAATTAACAATTTCGAATACTAAGAATTTTTATTAATATTGTCAAACGGCAAGGGAAAAAATGTTTGGAAACAAAGTATTTTCTATAAATAAATTTTTATTTTTGTAAATCATTTGCATTAAATCAAGTTATAATTTTTTTTTTTTTGATTAATTTAAATAAATGAGATCATTTACAAAATTAATTTTCATTAAACAAACCATCAAATAAAAATATGAATTAGTTTGAAATGTAGACGAACATCTTTTATTTTATTTTTTTTTTTTAAAGACGTTTGATTTGAGTCTAAAATAATTTACAATTTCGAATACTAAGAATTTGTAATAATATTGTCGACTTTGTTATTAAAGAGAAAAAAATTATTTGAATAAAGTTCATTTTATAAATACATGTTTAATTTCCCACTTTGTAAGTTATTTGCTTTAAATCAAGCTATTAATTTTTTTTTTAATTAAATCAAATTATTACTGCTATTTATTGAGACTGCCACAAATTAACATTTTTAAATAAAATACTTATAATCTTATCCAAAGCGTTTATATTAGATTTACTATCATATCCCTGCCTAAACGATCTACAAATGTCATAATGTCAGTTCAATAGAATATCATAACTTTCTCTATTATCTATTTTCCATTAATTAGCAATCCATAAAGCCAAGTAGCACACAAATTTCAATCAGGCGATGGACGGCAAGGGGCAAGGGGCACGTTGGAAACAGTTGCCATACGTTGCTCATAAAGGCGACGGCTGTCGGTGGTTCGGGGCGACCAAAGTGTCGACATTGTTTGCTGGGTGCTATTGATATAGTAAATTTCCAAAGAAATCTTAGAGATTGGTGGTCGTTGATAAGCGTGGAGCAGCCGCAGCCGCAGCAGCAGCAGCAGCAGAAGCAGTAGAAACGGAGACAGGCGGCAGATGCAACTGCGCTTTATTGTTGCGCCTATATAGGATATGTGTCTGTTGGTGTCTGTTGCAAGCGGCAAATGGCGCGCGTGTTCATTAGCCGCCATAATTTATATGAGCCAACATATTTATTGAATGTTTTGGCAGTCGCTTTAACGGCTAGCTGGCTAGCTGGCTAGCTGGGTAGCTAACTGGCTAGCCCAGTCTGTGGCATTAGGTAATAGGCCATGGGACACAGCTGCCATGTCCGCGTCATAAACTCACTGGACAACCAGACACTTACCACGAGCTCTGACTGTTTGTGCCCCGAGTGCCGAGTGCCGAGTGCCTAACTGGGTGTGGTGCCTCAGCGTCTGCGTCTGCAGTCGGAGCTGAGCTGATCTGAGCTGAGCTTAACTCCCAGCGTGCAATTATTTTCGAGTGTGAAAATAATAAAACTGCCAATAGCGGAAAAAGTGTCCTGCGGTTCTCGAGCCCCTTAACAATTGTCGAAAAAGTGCGCTGCACTTGTTGTTTTTGTTGTTGTTGTTGTTTTTGCTTTTTCTTGAGTACCCAGCTGCCTCTTGGCTGAAAGGCAATTTGGTCTACCTACAGGCATGCCTACACTCAGAAAACAAATTCAATAAATCTTCAAAACCAACTCAACAGATTTTTAACGAAGCTTATTTTTTAAAAGGTAGATTTTCTAAAATATATCTATACATAAATATATAATATATAAATATATAAAATATCTAATATAAAAATATATAAAATATATATATAATATATAGCCAAAAAAAATCAAAAATCTGACATTTAATATTAAAAATATAAAAACCACTTTCCAAAATACAGAAAATACTACAAATAAATAAGCAAAAAAAATATGTTAAATATAAGTTTAAGAAAAAAAGATTTTAAAAATATACAGTGCAATTTGTTAAGCAAAAACAAAGTTTTACAATTTTCTTTTACGGTAATTATCTTAAACAAAAGATATTTGCTTAATAGTAGACCAATTTTTGGCTAAGTGTACTTGCACAGTCGGCGCACTCGAGACGCTGTGGGTGATGGATGGATGAGCCATCGTAGTCTAAAGACGACTCAAGTGCTTGTTGTGTCCTTTTGTTTGAGGTAACATTATTCTTTACTTTAAATACCAATTAATAACTGCAGCTGAAGCTGGCAACTGAATACTTGAATACTCTTAACTCAAAAAAAAAAAAAAAAAACTGGAACACACAAGTGGCCAACTCTCTCTCTTTCGCTGTCTCCCTCTCTCTCTCTCGTTCTCTCTTCATTGGCTTAAGTTGAGTTTTCTGCAAATATCAGTCAAATGGGATCCCTTTTGGGTTTGTTGTTGCTGCTGCCGCTCGACTGGCGTGAATGCGTCATAATCTTGCCACTTGAAAATGAGCGCAAATATTTGCTGGAACAACCGCCGCTGCCGTCGCGTCGTCAACTTGAAACAATTAATGTGGCATTTGTGTTATGCCGTATGACTTTCGGCTTCTGCACCAAAAGCCGCCCAGCCCCTGCCACCTTCACAAACAAATGCTAATGGGTAGGACAAGTTGCCGCCGTCGCCGTTGCCGTCGCCGTTGCCGTCGCCGTTGTTGCCGCCACTTACTCAATTACTTTGCCAAACAGCGAGCAGCGCACAGTATTTATGATTTATTTGCGCCGACTTCGTCTCCGCCAGCAGCGTCATCTTCAGTCCTCAGTCCTCAGTCTTCATCTTCGTTTCGACGGGCCATTCCAACTACTAAGCGTCAATATTGATGTCATGCAAATATAGCCCGGCAACAGTGTGGTCCGTTCAGGTGTTGTCTCTGGCGGAGAGTCGGCACTTCAGTGGCTCCGACAGATCGTCTGACCAGCCGACCGACCGACCGACCGACCGACCGTCCAAGCTGCCCATTCTAGTGGCTTCAGCTTCAGATCTCTCGGCTACATCTATTATGACTTCAAAGTGCCGTCACGCCAATTGTTTGTGGCAGATTTCTATAAACTTTGACTCACATTTGCCAATTAACTGCGACACTTTGAGTGTGTGGCATTGCTACCGGGCTCTATAAATAAACCCAATCACAATACATACGGATGCCTATATATATATATATAAATATATCTATATATACACTGTTAAATGTGTAGTTTTCAATTAGCAAGTCGAGCCACAAATACACTTTGCCAAATTCAACTGAAACCGGTTGGATGCCACTTCAAAATAGCTGATTCAGCACAAAAGTTTCGTAATGATATTATAAAGGTTAAGTTAAATATTTGCATAAATGACAGATTAAACAAATTTCATATTAGTTTAAAAATTGATGCAGCTAATTGATGTATATATTTTATTTATTCACAAATGACAATTTTGTTTTCCGCATTACTGCTAAAATATTTGAAAGAAATAAATAAATGTAATTCCTTCCATGGATATTTCACAGCTTAATTATGGATATATATAAGTCGATATACCATGATGAGTACTAACTGTTGGAAGGGTATAGAAACGCGCCGCGCGCGCATTCAAATTGCATCAATGGAGCAAGTTGACTGGGAGGAGAACAATTGTCCAAGTGTCCAAGTGGAGAGTCGGCTCCTGGGTCTCGAAATGTCTGGCGGCTGTGTGCGATGTCAATTAGCAGCTACGGAATGACACTTTATGTGCGTCGCGCGAGAAGCTACTGCTGGCAGCACTATGGAGCAGATCCTTGTGCAAAGTGCAATCAGTGCAAAGCAGAAAGCCTAAGAAAGTCAGCCAACAAGAACGGCTACGCAGTTGACAAACAAATGTGCTAAAAAAAAAAAAAAAAATAGTGCTGCTAGCTGGTAGCTGGCCCGGCCAGGCCAGGCCTAGTCAAGAAGTGAGATCTGTGAGCCGAGCAAACAATTGATGTGCTCTGGACTCTGGACTGGGTAGCAGCTGCCTGAGGGCCAAGTCAAAGGCAGACAACAGTAAAGCGGATTGTCTGTGAGCCGAGTTGGGCCAGCAGCAGCATCAGCAGCAGTCGGAGCAGTCGGAGCAGCTTCTGAAAGCGGTCAGAGCCAAAACCGCAAAGTGACTTGTAAACATTTTAGCAACTTTTTAACTTCAACTTGAGGCTGCCTAATGAACTGGCCAATGCTTGGGACTGTGATTCTCTCTCAATCTCTCAACCTGATTGGCATTCTCGATCGCTGTTGCATTTGCAATCGCGTCTGTCAATTGACAAGATAAATACATTTAGCTAATTTGATTTTGCGACTTGTATCGGAAGCTGAGAATTTGTACGCATCAAACGCAATTAAGTTGTAATTAAGCAAAACAAAGACTCGTTCGCCGCTGCGAGGCCAAATCACGAATAAGCCCACCATCCAAAGACAATGGCAATCAAAATTCATTAGCTGAGCGGCGACAAATAAACCAAAGGCCTATAAATTTATATTCTGTATATACACACACACACACACACACACACACACACACTTAAAAACACACAGACATAAGTAAATATATGCTCTGCGGCCCGGAGGCACATAAAAGGCGACAGAACCGCACATCCTGTGCCAGGAAGCAGCCGGCTAAAATTACTAAAGTCAACCAACCCCCAAAAGGCACATAAAAACGCTTCAAAAGCGTATGCTCAGCCCCAGCCTGAAGCTCCGGCAACTGTCTCTGTTGGGTGGAGAGTGGGGTGTTGTGGGGGGGTGCTGTTCACTCAACAACTTGAACACCCCAGCGACCAACCAGCCAACCAGCCCCCCACACACCGCCATCCACAGCAGCATCAGCATCCGAGTCGAGGCAGAGGCTTTTGAAAAATTGCAAATTGAATTAAGCCAAAGTTAAATGGCTAAATGACTCGAGAGCCAAGTAGCCCAGAATGGTGGCATGGTGGCAGATTCAGACATGGCTGCCTGCTCTACCAGTCGATCCTTGTGGACGCGTGGGACGGGGGGTTGCGGTTAGGCGCATGATAGCAGCTAATATGCTGAGAAGGATAAACGCACGCTGAAGCAGTGCAACAATGGGACGAGTCGAATTAGTTTTAGATTAAAACTGAAATAGTAAAAAGAAAATGATTCGTTTAAAAAACATTATTTGTTTTGTACTTGGAAAATAAATTTAATTAGCAATTATTTTAAATAAGTATAAAAAAAACTGAAATAGTAATTGTTGCTTAATTATTATTTGTGTTAAGAATAATCTAATATTCTATTTATAATCCGATTTCTATTAAAACTCAAATAGTAAATGAAAAGTAAGAAAATGATTCGTATAAGACATATAATTTTATTTATACTTAGAAAATTCATTTAGTTTTCAATTACGTAAAATTAGAAAAAAAATATTATGAAATAGTTATAAATTTTATTATATACATTTTATTTGTTTTAAGGATATTCAGTTTATCATTTAATCGTTTCAGTACAAAATTTGTATAGTTTCATATAGAAAATAGTTTCGACGATTTTTGATAGTACCAAGAATAAGAGTATAATAAAAAGTAATAAAAGTATACATCAATAATAACATTCGTAATTAGTCAGCTGACAATTTCATAATATTTTTGTATACATATGTTTTTTTTTTAAATATTTATTTATCTTATATCCTACGTTGCTGTACAGGAGGAATAACAGCTAAAGCCTTCATTTTGGGATAAATGTGATTTTTCATTGATTGAGAAATATTTAAAAATTTATTGCTTAGCAATGCTTGGGTTTTGCATAATGTTGCTCATTTTGTCCCACTGTATTGAACTGTATTTGCAGCACAGCCGAAACCAAAGACCCGCAAAACCAACAAAGCTCTGCCTTCCCCCAATGCGCATCTTTTGCCTGAGTGTTAGTGTTATTTACCAGGCTAAATTATTAAACGATTGTTAAACGAGCGGATAAAGGATGAGCGTGAATGATGATGATGATGGCATAAGAGAGAGAGAGAGAGAGTGAGAGAGAGAGTGGTGAGGGGTGGGGTGGGCCATAGAAAGATTGGTTGGTTGCTTGCAGCAAAGGGGAAATTTGATATTAGGTAAATTTATTTGATTTACATTTTTATAGGGTTGCGCTTGGAAAGAGAGCAGTGGAATGGGTGGTAATGGGATGGAGTAGCCTGTTGTTTGCCAACGTCGTCGTCGTCGTCCTGCGCTTATCGCATTAAATGCTGGCAATGAAGATAAGAACTTGTCTAGCTTGTGGAGCCCAAGGGGGAGCGGAGGTAAACGAGCATTGAATAAATACAAAATAAATTAATAAAATGGCCGCGTGAAAAGAAATCATAACGAGTTGGCGACGTACGCCGTGTTGGCAATTATGTGAGCAAAGTGCCTCAAGATGAGGGTGGGCGGGGGGAGAGTATTGAGGGGTAGGCAATGCATGGCTATGATTGACTTGGCTTACGGAGAACCACACCAGCCAAGTGACCTTGCAGCGCAGTAAACTTCCTCCCCCCCCCTTGGCGGGCACAGCCCGTAAAGCAATCAGTGGCAAATCAGAAGTTTATTTATTTGTTTGTTGTTTGGCAAACATTTACGCCATCAGCAAAACGACACCCAAGAGCTCGTTAAATGCGCAGTCATGCGGATGTAATTCAATAAACGAGCGCGCCATCATCACAGTGGCAGCCCGTTAAACTCCCAGTTGCAGTAGCCAACCCTCTGCCTCTCCCTGTCCTTGCCACTGAAATCCCTGTCCTGGCCATCAACACCCAACCGTTTAGCTAGGATATACATTTATATATATATATACATATATATATATCTATATATAGAGGGAGACACGACTACTTCTCGCAGCCGCAATTGCCAGAGCCGCTGTGACTAAATGACTGACTGACAACCGCATTGTATTTGTGTGTGTTTGTGTGTGTGCTTGTGCGGGGGTTGGTTTATTTACTTGGCTGGGTAAACCACCCCATTGAGGCCAAAACTTGAAACTGCCTCTGCCTCCCCTTTGCTGGCTGGCTGGCTCTTCATGCCACGGCTCAATAACGTTTATTGACTAAATTTCGCACCAGCTTCGCCTGCATCGCCCCGGCCCCGACAACAAGAAGAAGAAAACAAAAATCAGAACTGTCAACACGTCAAATGGGGGCGTCATCATCAGCCGCTAAACAGGGGTGGCAACGTTTTTAGCCTGTTTAAGCGATTTAACGCATCGCAGGGATAATGAAATTTTGATTATGTTGCGCTTGGCTGACTCTGTTGGCCAAAAACAATTCATATTTATCGCTGCTAGTTTCAAGTGCTATATATCTATATCTATGTGAGTGTGAGAATTACAGATTGGAAGCCACCAGCCCATGTGGGAACTGCCATTGTCAGCTACTAATTAACATTGCTTGTTAAGCCTCAATGTGTCTACCGATTATATGTCATTTGTGTAGAAAAATGATCGAAACATTGATATTTGCCAATCTGTAACTCAGATATTATACATACAAATTAGAGACTCTGAGTGTGTTCATAAAAATCAATAGTTATCCAATATATTATTGTTATAATTCTTCATATATGTGCTATGCGTATATGTTAAAAATAAATTACACAGTCAAAAAGTAATTTAGATTTTCTTAAATTTCTAAAATATTTTCTAAAATAAATGAGCAATTTTTCCGGTTGAGAAACAAATCCAAAATAAAAATAATCAAACATTTTCTAATGCAGCTAAAATATAACTAGATTATAAATCAAAATATTAGTTACTTAACATGTGAATAAAAAGATTAATTTAAATTGATATATTTGAGGGATACCCTGAAATCAGGTGCTAATATGGATTCCCCTAAGGAAAGCAGTCTTATCCTAAATTAAATTAATTTTGCAATTAGCTTGCTGGTTTAATTCGTTATGTTCAGAATACGTTGTGGTTAAAATAATTTATGTTTCTTATTCCATTTTAATTAAATTTTTACAGCCGATCAATAATATGTCAATTGAAAATAAATTAAGCTTTTCAATTACAATTGTTTCTTTTATTGCTATCGCAAATCAATGTGTATTGAAATAAATGGGAACCAGTTTATATATATGCCAAATTGGAAGTCTTTATTTATTTTTATAAGCTTGCTCATGCATACCGACAGTTGGTCAAGTCTAAATCGACTTGGCTGTTGACTCTGATCGAGAATATATATGTTTATACTTGGACATGATAGCTTCTGACTCAATCTACTTTTTAACACATCTATTTATACCCCTTTTTTTAACTCTCGATGCACTCTAGTTTTAACCAAAACCGTTTGCACTTGCCAATTGAAATAAACAGTTAATCAGGCAATTACGTAATTTAATTATGAATTAATTGCGCCATTAAAACAACAAACTTGCTTAATTGATGACGGCTGCGGCTATTTGAAAAGCTAAATGTGCAACACACCCACAACTACACACACACACTCGCATTGGTGTGGGCTATGCAACAGCCACCACCTCCACCCGCTGCAACGAAACGCTCTTTTGGTTAAGTGGGCGCGCGGCAAACAAAATCAAAAGCACAAATAAAATAGCAGCCAACCAAACCAGCAACAAGACAAAAAAAAATAAAAATATTGAACAAAATTATGAAAAACTATCAAAACATTTACATGCGGCGGCTCCATGCAGCCAACGCGACGTCCATTTATCAACTGACCAACTTCCCAAACCGCTGAAAGTTGTTGTTGTTGTTGTTGCTGTTGTTGTTGTTGTAGTCGTTCTGCGCTGCCGGCGTCGTTTCATCTTTGGCCGGCAAAGAAAAAGCTTGGAGTGCGATTGGAGGCGTCACAGCGATTGGCGGGGGTGTGTAGAAGGGTAGCCGATCCGATCCGCTCCATAGGCACCGGCATCGGCATCGCCATCAGCATCAGCATCAGCATCAAGCATTGAGTCTGTCGGGCTCATGAGTAAGTAGTAAATATATGATTATGATGTTTATTGAAAAATTAATTTGCGCCTTGTTTTGGCTGCGGGTCTCATTTGCGTACAATTTTCAAAGCGCAATGAATAATGATGAAGATTATAAAAACGCTTCACGCGTTTCTTCTGGGAAATTAATATTTGTAATTGGCTATAATTGTTCGTGCCAACGTAGAAAACCATATTAATGAGGCCCCATTTGGGCACTCATCTTGCGTTGTATTTCAATATTTTTAATTGAAAGGAAAGCGGCATTTTTGGTGTTTTTTTTTAATGAAGTGCTTAACTGACACAAACGAATCGTTTTAATCAGTCACTTGTTTGATAATGCAAATGGAGGTGCCACAAAGTAAATATATACATATCTGTATATATATATATATTCACATAGTTGTATTTATATCGGCTACTTAATGCGTTGGCATTTTGGAATTTAACTTTTATAAATAGCCACATTAGATGTTGGCAAAGATCTTCAAAGATTTTTAAATTAGCAAGTTAAATTAATTTATGGGTCACGTGTACATTTGCACATCACAAAAAATATATAACACATTTTTTGTTAAACTAAATAGTGTGTTTATTTTACGATAATAATATTTCACTTTTCAATTAGTTGAACATTTTTGATAATTCTTGAAATTTTTGAAAATTCAGATAAAAATAAGTGTTCTTTTGAGAAAAATATTAATTTTGTAGGCAAATTTGCAAATTGGCAATAAAATATTTATATACAGATTTTTATGAATGAGAATCGCTTAAAGACCCTTTATAATACTTCCAGTTCAAAAAGTTAACTGCCTTATTTAGCTGCTCTAATTGAGTTGATTATTCGCCAAAGCAGCAGCTTCATTAAGTAAATTCACAGCAGCATTTACAATCCCCAAACAGCGCCTTGGAGACAACCCCTGCTGGATTACCGCCCCTTCCCCCACACATTCAACCCATTCTACATCGGAACATAAAAGCGAAGCAACAATGGCTGGCAAAACTTTGGAGCCAACAATTTTCACATAATAATCCTTAAAATGAGATTAATTTGTAAAGTAAAATTATAACTAGAAAGAGACAGGGACACAGAAAACGCAACAAAAGAAGAAAGAGAAAGAGAGAATGAATTATACTATATAATGAACCCTAAAGTTTGGCTTATCCTAGCCAACCTTTTGATGTCGCTTTCTGTGGTGGATGCGGGGCGTGCGAGGGGGAGGAGGCAGGGTGTATAGAATTGGCTGTTGCTGATTTTGGGATGCTGAATATTTGAGATTTACGTGTGATTGATTTGTTATGCTGGCTACTCGATTTATGCGTAGCGATAAGAATTTTATGGTTTATCTTTGAGGTGTGTGCGCCATGGACATAAATTGCGTTTATTTTATTTTTGTTGTTGTTATTTTTTTGTGGAGCAAACAGCAAAAGAATCTTTTTTGGGCAGGCATAAAAAACATAATTTCCTGCCAGAGATTGCAGCTTTGTGATAAGATGCCGTCGTCAATGAATTCGCATTCGCTTTTCATCATAATGATGGGCTTATTGTTTATTATTTATGTTCGTTTATATGTATTTATGTATATGTATGTTGATGTTTATATTTATGTATGCTTCGTTGCAGTGATGCGACATTTATTTAAAGATTGCCCATACGCCGCGTGCGCCCCAACGTGGAGCACCAATTAAATGTTCCCCAGCGCTAAGCTGGCGAGCTGTGTGGAGACTCCGAAACGTAAGCAGACAGCGCGACGACGACGACGGCGACGACGACGACGCTGCCGCCAATTACGTTGACAGCACAATTTAATAAGAAGCGGCAAGCGGCAGGCAAATGAAGTCATGAATGTGGAAGCTGTGGCGTGTCAGAGCGAGACGGCGCTTAACAGGGGAAGAGAAAGAGCAGCAGCAACAACAACAACAGCAACAGCAGAGACAACAGCAAAAAATCCAATGTGGAAATGGGCAAGCGACGGTTGCGGTGGCTGCTGCTGCTGCTGCTGCTGCTGCTGCTTGTTATAAAATGCTAATACGCGCAGCAAAAACGCTTTGAAGATTGAATTATTCAATAATAATTAGGCGTGCGAGCGAGACAGCCAAAGGCAGCAACTGTTGCAATGTTGCCGTCCTGTTTACGCAACGCAAAACAAAACTCACCACACTGGAAATGAACAGCGGTAGAAAAGAAGGCGGTGCAAGCAAACCCAGCAAGTGGTAAATAACAAAAAAAAAATCGAAATAAATAAACGCTGTGCGAGAGAGCATAACCGAAACAGTTAAGCCAATAAAAATGGTGTCGCGGCAAACGCATGAGCAGCGAGTGCAAGCGAGAGAGCGACAGGCCGGTTTAACAGCCACCACCACCAGCCAATTTGTGTGAGTGTGCCACTGTGTGTGTGTGTGAGTACGAGCTGCAGCAGAGCGGTGACTGCGCCGCTGTCTACGTTCAGTTGTAGAACAGACGTGATCTCAAGAGGACGTGTCTCTCTCTCGAGTCTCAGAGCCGCAGCGTGAATTGAACGTCTCACATTCAAAAAACAAATTCGAGCAGGCCGCGTGCGTGCGTTGTCTTTGTATGTGTATGTGTTTGTGTGCGTCTACGGGATCGTGTACGTTTACGTATGTGCGTGTCTGTGTGCGTAGAGCGATGATGAACGAGCGAATTAATTAAAAGCTAATCAAAACAAATTAACAACACACATGTATATTTTTCTACTGAAATTCAAGTGCCAATTTGAACTCGCGCCAGTGCAATGTTTTAATAAAAACAACAACTAAATCAAGAGCAATAAAAACAACAACAAAAACAGCAACAACAACAACAACAACAACAATCAACTTTTGAAGGAAATCCAAGAGAGAAAAGTTTCACTTTATGTTAAAGCTGTCCAGCAACACCGCAACAGCAGCAGCAGCAACGAGCGTAGCAGCAGCAGGAGCAGCAGCAACGACAAGGAGCACGACGACGACGACGACGAACAGGAGCAGGAGCATGACAGTGACTGGGCTCCGCCAAACGATGACCAGCCCGACGGTGCCGCCAACTACAGCGCTCAGTAGCAGCGCCGGCAACAACAACAGCAACAACAACAACAACAGCAGCAGCAACAACAGCAGCAACAACAACATCAGCATCAGCAACAGCAGTTTGACGTCTGTGGCTGTTGCCGCTGCTGCTGCTGCTGCCGCCGGAACGGGTGCTCTGCATCCGTTGGCGAGTCCAACATCGCCGTCGGCACTGCTGCTGGCACACCAGCAACACCTGCTGGCCCAACACCAACAGCACCAACAACAACAGCAGCAGCAACAGCAACAGCAGCAGCAGGCTTTGCATTTGGGTGCAGTGCATCCGGCACCGCATCATCTGCACAAGAGCAGCTCCAGGCTGAGTAACTTTAGTGTTGCATCACTGCTGGCGGACACACGGCCGCGCACCCCAAACACCAACAGCGATGGACCGACGAATCTGTCCAGTTCCGCCGCCACATCGCCCATCTCACAGAGCAGTGCAGCGGGCACACCGCCGCCGCCGTCGCTAGCGGCACCGCCAAATGTGCCGCCCACGCATGCATTTCATCCCGCCGCCGTTGCGCATCACGCCCACTTGCTGCATGCCGCCCATGCGGCAGCCGCTGCGCACGCCCAGCATCAGCACCAGCAGCAGCAACAGCAACACCAGCAACAACAGCAGCAGCTGGCAATGGCGCAACTGCGTCAGGCCCAGGCTCAGGCCCAGGCTGATGCACGGGCCAGTTCGCCACCCGCCTCCGCCTCTGCCAGCTCGACGCCCAGTTCAACGCCGGTGGGACATGGAGCTGGTGGCAGCTCAACGCCCGCCAAAAATGAGAGGCACTCGCCGCTGGGCGGCAGCAGTCATACGGACTCGGAGCTGGAGTACGACGATGATATGCTGCACGATGGGGAACATGATGAGGACGACGATTCCATTGTGGACATCGAGGACATGAACGCCGACGATTCGCCGCGCTCCACGCCCGATGGCCTCGACAGCAGCAGCAAGTCCCTCGAGGGCTCCCACTGCGGGCCACCCGGCTCCGGTGCAGGAGCAGGCCAAATGCAAGCCACAATCCTTTCGCCAGCGGCGCTGGCAGCTAGTGGCCATGTGCCCATCCGACCAACGCCATTCAGTGCCCTCGCCGCCGCAGCAGTCGCCTGGGGCGGCATGGGCGGTGGCGTTCCATGGCCGGGCGCTCGTCAAATGCCGCCCTTTGGGCCGCCGGGTCTGTTTCCAGGACAGGGATTTGGTGGAGGTAAGTGTCGACTGCATTTCAATCTATTATTATTTTATCTATTAAAGAATTCTTGAATAAGGAATTAAAATTGGGCCTAATAAAATTCTAAAATATTTGGCATTTAAATTGAGAAAACTTGTTTACACCAAAAATAAATGTGTAAACAAATAATTATTTGTTTAGTTGCTAATTGTTTATTAGACTAAAGACTTAATTAAATAAAACATTTTCGATTTCTTAAATAATTTAACCAGATAAACTACAACTTTTGCTTGAAATTGAGTAAAGAGAAAAAGGGGTAAAAAATGAATTGCAAATATTGTGTATATATAATCATATATGTGGCATGTGTCTGGTAGCTGATAATACTATGTCTTGTATATATATATACATATATTTGTCATGAGCTTTTTATCTGGGGCATATGCCAAATTCATTGCAAATTACGCTCCTAAGGAATTTACCTTAATTAAAATATATTATTTTTCAAGATACAAAAAAAACTGAAAATGTTAAGAAATAGATTAATATTTAACCAATTTATATTGGTTAATTATACAACAAAATAAGAAAAAATAATAGATGTGCATATTTACCATATTCCCGATCAATATCGATTCTATATACAAAACCATAAAGATATCAATAAATGCAATATTGAATCGTATTTCATGGTCTGCCTGCAGCCATTTTGTGTGATTGTGTGTGTGTTTTCATAGTTTAATTGAATTAAGCTGCCCCGCGCCTTAATTGGTATCAACGGCAAAATACATGCCACGACAATGGCTGCCACCAACTGGCCACTGAGGCTGCGGGTGCTGCCCCATCCCCGGTGTCTGCCCCCCTGCGGCCCTGTCTGCTGTTGCTGTTGCAGTAGTCAAAGTGCGTGGCAATTACTCCGTCGCTTTAAATAAAACAATGAATCGTTCTTCATTGCAACAACAATTTACGTGCAACATCGTTCAGCGCATTATTGTTTTTTTTTTTATCATTTGTTGTTGTTGTTGTTGCTGATTTTGGTGTCGCGTCGGTTTTGATTTAACTCAATTGGCGCGTCTGCTTATTCATTGCATTGGCGTTTTTGTTGCTGTACTTGGTCATTTTTTCTTCTTCTTGTTTTCCGGTCTATGACAGCCCCCCAGTTGATATAAGTAGGCCCTACCATATATATATATATATCTAACTGAACCGAACTGACTGACCAGACTAATTGAAGCGAGTCTGGCGCGGCGGCTCTTTCTGTCGCGATTAATATCTGCATGCACAGTTCACACTTTTCTTGCATTTTCCGGCATCAAGAGAAAAAAAACAAAAAGTGAGCAGCCCAACACTTGCAACTATTGCAACAAACAGCCGCTGGTCACACCTTGCTGCAGTCTGCAGTCCAGGACAAAAAAACTCCCGACGGCTGACAGACATGTGAACTTTACCCGCTTGGGGCAAAAAACGTATCGCGAACTTTGCATTTCCGCCCAGCAAATAACAATAAAAAGCTAGTTTTTTATATTTGATGTTGTTGTTGCTGTTGTTGCTTCTGTGTTGCATTGTTTTATAAAGCTGTCAAGGGGCAGACGCCCAGCTGAGGCGACACATTCAGTTTTTCAATATTGCTGCTCCCTTGGCCAAAACGACTTCATAAACAATTACAAAAATTGTAAAACGAGTTTAAAGTTATGAAGTGATTATAAATCAATAGAGTAAATTAACCAAATAATTAAATGCATTTTTTACATTGCTCAACAACTGTTTTGCAAGCCAATAAAAATGAAGCAAAGCAATCGTTAAAATTAACAATCATAAATAATATATGCAAAATAATTGTTGTTATTGATTTTCACAGTTTTATTATAAAAATGCAAGCAATAAATTCGACATATTATTAAGTCATAAAATGTTAATTTCATTTACTAATAAAAAGCTGCATAATATTTATTTAGTAGAAAATAATAATAAAATACAATTAATGTAAATGTTTAAATATCAACACTTTAAATCTTCTGCTTCAGTCATTAGTTGTTTTTACACTTGATTAGCTCCTTTTAAATAGCCAATTCAAATTGTCTTTAAGCTGACAGGCGACAACAGCAGCAGCAGCAGCAACAACAACAACAACAACAACAATAAGAACAACAACAATTATTTCAAACATTTGCCGCTTATTTTGTCATTTGCTGTCAACTGCTGCTACACACACACACACACACACACACACACATTGCCACTTGAGTTTGTGGCATACAACTTTATTTCATTTCATTTTGGCAGCTGTGTTTTTCTTCAGTTTTTTTTTTTGGACCCATCAGCCTCAGCAGGTCTCATTAGCGCAGCAGGTTGCTGTCTCTTTGTGTGCCCTCTCTAGCTGTCTCTCTCTCTCTCTTTTCATACCCTCTCTCTCTCTCTCTCTCTCTCACTCTCTGACTGTGTTTGTCTTCTGGTGACCTGTGCCGCTATCGTTTGCCGCATTATGTCAAGTGTTAGGTACTTAGTGCCTCTCGGCAAATGTATCTGTTGCAGTAGCTGTGGCCGCATCTGTGTCTGTCTGTGTCTTCAAACGGTAGCTCTTAACTGGGCCTTATCAGCGGCGCTAGTTTCATGTTCCAACAATGGGCCCAATCAATTAGATGAAAATACCACAAGCCCGGCGTATCTTAAATGGTCTGCGATTAGGGAACACACAGGAACACAAAAGAATACGCACAGCTGAAGATCGCACTTTGCACTTGTGTGGGCCCCCCCCCCTCCGCCGCTCTGGTCGGCCCTCGTTCCAGCTCGGTCTGCTCTTCATGGCTTTATGGCCTAAAGAGCATGCAATTGATTTACATTGAACATGCAGTTAAAATGCCTTCGGCGGGGCTTTCCATAATTTAACTAATTGCAAAGCGCAGGCACGTCACGTTCCTTATGAAACAACCAACTCGCAGTGCGATAAAGAGTTGCACGTAGAGGGGGCTGGAGTGGAGTGGAGCACGGGTTGAGCGGGGTGTAGTTGGGGTGGCCAACTAATGCAGCTGCAATTCTTGGCAGCCATTACAGAAATTAATTTTCAAGCTGAACAAACGAGCAACAACTTGGGAGTCAATGCATAAATATAATAAAATGCAAACACAACAGAAGCACCAAAATGAGAAACACACGCAGCGGATCGACAGAGACAGAGCATGTGAGAATGCGTGTGAGCGAGATAGTAAGTGAGAGAGAGAGAGAGAGTGAGGTAGACTGGGTAGGTGTGGCATGTCAGCTACGCCCACCTAAGCACGCAATTTTATTTTTCGTATTTGCGGCCAGGCAGCAATTTACAAGTTGACAGACGGCGACAGCCGACGGCTGCTGGGCGAGCAATCGGATGGGTTTTGAGTGGGGTGAAGGAGGAGAAGTGGGGGGCTGGGGCAGGGAAATGAAGTTGCATGCGTTTTAACACCGTTCGCCAGAAAGGCAGGCAGGCAGGCCCCAAGCGAAGACGCCGAAAGCCAAAAGCTAAAATAATATTTGCATTCTGCACGCCATCTAACGTGCATAAGTTGTACTAAATACACACACACACATACACAGCATAGCTGCATGCAATACATGTGAGTGTGTGTTTGTGCGGGGGGGGGGGGTCGCGGGGCAGGGGTATGCCCTGCTGAGGTGTGCTGGCGCAGACATTTTGATGTATGTTTTGGTAAATAAAATTTATTTGCATTAAATTACCAGGCAGACAAAAGCCACAGCAGCTAAGAGGGGAGCAGCAGTGGGGGGAGAGGCGTTGAAGTGGATGGTGTTGTTGCCAATGACTTGCATATGTGCCACAAGGTGTTGCTCACTTGCAACATTGTTGTTCGTATGTATGCACATTTAGACAACGGCAAACATTTGCTAAATATTTGTACACAATTGGTAGTTCAACTAATTTGAGGCACTGTAGCTATCTGTGTGTGTGTGTGTGTATTGCTGGGTAATTAAAAGAGAGCTCTGACGCACTTAAACTTGTTAGCAGGTGGGCAACAGTCACCTAAAGCTGATGCAGCTTCAGCCCAACCCACACACGATTTGCTCCTCTTCCCAGTTGCTTCTTCCCTTGCCGTGGTTGCCCCCCCCCCCCCCCCCCTTTTGACCACATTATCGTTCGCTTATCTTGCACAGGGGCAGCCATTGGCGATTAAAATATGCACTTCATTGCCAGTGCAAAAACATTCCAATTTCCAACCGGACAACCCGAACTGGGCAACATGCAATGCGACAAGATTTGTCCACTGATCGCGCCCCCAGTTTTGCCAAGAGTGCAACACTTATCTGTGGCAGCCGGTTTTAACACGCTCTTTGCTAATTAATAGGCTCTAATGGGCCGGTTCTCATGAACACTCCTAGAACAAACACACACATTGGCCAGTAATCAGGCTTACATATTTAGTATACGCACTCGACGGCACTAAAACGGCAAAATAACGAGCCTGGCCAGATTTCTTGGTAAGCTTCCAAGCTGTATTTGTCTTTAAGTTATTAATTTTTTTCTCATTCTTTTGACTTATTTTATGACAATCATTTCCAGTTACATTTTATTCGAATATTTATAATATTTTCATTGCCTGTTTTTATGCTTTCTGCTAGTATTTTTTTTTCGCTCCTGTGACGAGTCACCCAATTCACATTATGATCTCTTCCAATAAAGTTCCTCAACAAATTCAATTTTATTCACATAATCATTTATTTCCCCATTAAGTCCTTCTTTTATTTGCCTAAATTGGTTACATCATTTTGTGACTTAACTACCTTTCCTTATATATACAAAAAATATGTTGTCTGATTTCGCAATTATTTAATATTTATTAATTTATTTTTTTATTTTTGCCAATTTGCTGATCATCAATTGATTGTGCGTGCATAATGCGCCGGCACTTGCATTAATAGATTGGCTCGGTAACATTGCGCACCCAATTTAGCTACGTATTTGGTGCTAATTAAAATCCCTCATTAGAAAATCAGACCGTCCCAATCAGCACCGGGACCGGCACGGAGTCCCCATAGCTCAGCTCGTTTGACCGTAAGCGTGTAATTGCATTAGTCAAACGTTCGCCACCGTTTTCTGCTCCAATCGATTGCGAAATGCTTTTCACTACAAAAAAAAAAATAAATAAAAAATATATATATATATATATATAGATATATAGATATATACCAACCTTACCAGCTACACCCCACCTGTGTGTCACCTGTGCGATTGCCCGATTGGTGCCTCCAGCTGCCTATTTGGCTATGCGAAAATGCTTTAATGAAGAATTAATTGCCAGCAATTTGCAGCGCAAATCAATCCAACGTTGTCACCATTGCTTGTACGTCGTATCGTTGTTGTTGTTGTTGTTGTTATTGGTTTTTGTATAGGCCATAGGCCTTTAGGCTTAGATAGGCATATACCTAGGCAAAAGGCAATACGAATTTGCCGATAGAGGCCTCTATGGACGATTGCCGAGCGTTCGATACGCGTAAATTTCACAATTGCTGCTTGTTTAAGTTGTTGCTATTGCTGCTGTTGTTGTTGCTGTTGCTGCTGTTGCTGTTGTTGCTGTTGCTGCTGCTGTTGTTGATCGAGTCTTATACGTCGTCGTCTACAATACACCGGAGAACTCAAATTAATTGAAAATCCATTACAAACATAGGCTAAATGTCACAATTGGCGTTTGTGGCATGTATTTGCACTGGCAATGGCGATGGCGACGCTGGCGACGTATTGCCACAGTAACAAGCAGCAGGCAGCAGGCAGCAGCAGCAAGCAGCAACAACAATGGCAACAACAATGCCTATAAAAGCGCAAAAAGGCGAAAACAAGTCTCGCACTCTGGTTTAAACGTGCGTGGCTGTCTTCGTCTCTCCCGTCTCCCGTCCCGGTCTCCCGCCTGCCGACCTCCTCCTTACCTGCCACCCCGCTGCATCTCTCGATCTGTTCAGTCTGTCGCAGTTGGATCTGTTGCAGGTTATTTGTGCAACAGGCGGCGGGCCAAGCTATTGGTTTTATAGCTGATCCGTGTTGCGGGCATCGTGTTCGGCGTGGCGCGCGGGGCAGCTCGAGCAATTCCACTTGCTATAGTTTTTTTTTTTTCCTGCTCTTTGGTCCGCAATGGAAACTGAAACCCCATTCCAACAATTTAGCGACAAATGAGCAATTAATTTTCAAATAAATGCAAAGCGCAAAACAGTTTCAGCAATGTGGCAATATAAATACAAAGTATTTATACGATTAGTTTTGTGGTAATTATTGATGATAGAAACATTTTGTGTATTGTCAAAATAATGATGCCCAAATACAAATAAATAAAAAAAAAAACAGAATCAGAAATATGTATAAATATTATACAAATTATGATACTACTTGCCACGAAAGGCATGTGACAAAGGCAGCCAAAAGCTGTAAAACTTGACCGCATCGTTTATATGCTAATTTGGCAACTAATTTATGGCCATCGCAACAAGAGCGACAACAACAACAACAACAACAACAAGAAAAACAGCAATAATACAGTATAATAAAAATAAACACATATACACATCTACATATATAAATACCACTAGGAGACAATCTGAAAATATTCAAAATATTCAGAGTTGCGTGCCTCAGTTTTTATGCATATTTATAGATGGATGCAGGCCGCGTCTGCAAGTCTGTAACAAATTTCTCGGAGCTGCTGAGGCGCATCTTCATCAACATCATCATCATCATCATCATGATCATCATCATCATGATCATGATTTTCAATATTATTGAGGTTTATTTATTTATTTATTTTTCATTTCATTTCGTTTCACCTTGTTAGGCGATACAAAACGAGCACAATCAAATAAATGAAATTTTATATGCATACTATAATAATCTCGGAGCAGCAGCAGCAGCCAAAAGATAAGGCGTGCCCCAATCTGTACGATCGAGCTTGGAGCGCATTAACATAACTTTGACATGTCACACTAATTACTTAATGAGCTGATCAGTCCCACTGAATGTTGCTGTTGCTGTTGCTGCCGCAGATGCAGTTGCAACAACAACAATTCTGAGAGTCTCCAAGTTGGCATTATTAGTTTTATTATGACAAAAGACAGAGTTGGACTCCGTTGCGAGTTTTTATTTTTTGTTAACGGGCAAAAAGCATTTGACATTTATTTATTTATTGATAACATTAAATTTGTATTTGTGTGTGAAACGGACAGCAAAATTATTTGGTATGTGGCAGACTTGCTGTCTGGGACTGGGAATCTTCTCAGAGTTCTCTCTCAATTATTAGTTGGAGTTGTGGCCCATCTGGTCTCAGCCTGTTTTTTTTGTTGTTGTTTAATGCCTCATTTGTGTTGGCTGCCATCAATGCATAAAATGTAATTACAATGCAAACAGCAACAGCAATTTTCGGTTTGTCACTCAACAATTTCAATTTGTGTAATTATGCATAAAATTAAAGCGTTGCATATCATTTGCAAGGGGCTTTATTTTGATTCCTGTCTCCCTTGCAGTCAGCAAAACAAAATGCTCCATAAATTACGCGTGCCTGCGCCTTCAGACTATACTATATATATATATATATATATATATATTTGTGGCTGACCCGGGGATGCATCTTTAAAATGCCATTTGCATCTTTGTGGTTTGGCGCTGGCAGGGCTCAGTGGCAAGCTCATTACTTTCATTAACAACACTCCAAGCGAATGCCACAGGCGCACGATGGTGGAGCAGCTGCATCCAGCTAGCCCCCAACTTGCACAGGCAGCGCCAGCTTTATCTGCAGCTACAGCTTCATGCGGCTGCTTTATAAGGCATTCACGTTTTTTTGTGTTGTTTTTTGTGTTGTTTGGTTTTGTTTTTTGTTGGTTTTCTGTTGCACAGCCGCGTCCTCGGTTCGGTCTTTGTCTTTGCCAAAACAAAATGCCCAAATTAAAATTGTTTTGCTGCCAGCAGCCAGCAGCGGCGGCGAGAGAGAGAATCGAACTGGAACTCGAGCCGGGGACATTGCATTTCCCGTCGCTGCGACTGCGATGGCGACTGCGATGGCGACTGCGACTGCAACTGCTACTTTGTCTGACAAATAGTTTAGACAGCAAATTTATTGGCCACTTAAAGGAGTAATTACCGTTTGGCTGTAGACGTTGGCATGGCCGTTGCCGTTGCCGTTGCCGTGTTGCTGTCGTCGTTGCCGCTTTTAGCCATGACAAGGCCAAGGACAGCGGACAGCGGACAGCGGACGCAGCCCAGTTGACAGCAACTCATTCAACGGCGCGGCAATTGTATGCAAATCTTTGATTTTAATTGGCCACATTTGCAAAAAATTACAAGCTAATCAACACACGCACTCTCTCGCACTCACTCTCAATGACATCCGACTAATCTCTCCCTCTCTCTGTTGCAGATGCCAATGAGCCGCCTCGCATCAAATGCAATTTGCGCAAACACAAACCGAACCGCAAGCCGCGCACCCCCTTCACAACCCAGCAGCTGTTGTCGCTGGAGAAGAAGTTTCGGGAGAAGCAATACCTGAGCATAGCGGAGCGTGCCGAATTCTCTTCGTCGCTGCGCCTCACCGAGACGCAGGTGAAGATTTGGTTTCAAAATCGGCGCGCCAAGGCCAAGCGGCTGCAGGAAGCGGAAATCGAGAAGATAAAAATGGCGGCGCTGGGACGAGGTGCGCCTGGTGCACAATGGGCGATGGCCGGCTACTTTCATCCGAGCCTGATGCATCTGGGATAAGTGGCAGCCAAGTTGGTTGGTTGCAGCAGCAACAAATCGTTGTTGCCGTTGCACCAGCCACACATGCAGCCAGCAGCCAGAATGACAACCAAATAACTGAGCCACGCCCAGCCGCCAGCATAACCCTCAAAAAGTCGTGCTTGCTTCAAAAAAAAAAAAAAAAATAAAAACAAAATAATAATAAAAACCCCAAAATTTTGCTGTGATGTTAGCGCATTTTATTTACGATACTTCCAAATGTTTTTTGTAAAATGCACTCTGTAAATACTGTAAGCATAGAGAGAGAGAGAGAGAGAGAGAGAGAGAGAGAGAGAGAGATGGAAAGAGAGCTAGTTCTGCATAGATTCGTAAACTGAAATCTGTAAATATCTAAAATAAAAAGATACCTAAAAAAAGAAGAAGAAAGCAAAAGCGAAAATGTTTCCTAATTGTACATAAATCTAGAGAGTAACCTAATCATCAATTCTTAAGAGCCAATTTGCGTTTAGAAGTATTTGCTGTTTGTTATATAATAAACTGTAATATATATAGACTTTCGAAAATATTGAAAATAAAAACAAAACTCAAATCGAAAACTTCTTGAATAATTTATTTGTAAAACTCAAGTCAATAAATATACAACAAACAGACAAACAAATTCGACGCAAGCTTTTGCCGTTTATGATATTTGATTGTCTTGTACTTTTGCATTATAAGTCTAGTTAAAAGATGATGTATGTATTTAAAAAATACTTGTAAGGAACTTAAATAAACAGCTATAAACTATACCGTTAATTATACATTACACCTAATATAATAATACGCAGCCCTATATACATAGCTCATACATTCATACAAAATACTACCATATAGTGTTAATCCTCTGTAGTTGTTTACACTTAAATCATAAACACAAAATCCCCAGAAAAAAAACCAAAACAAACTAAAAAACAAAAAAAAAAAAAAAAATCAGTGGAAAAATATATAATTATACGAAAGATTTAAATAGACTTTGTTTTTAATATATTTTACAGCGTACAGAAAATTGAAAGAGATTATTCCCTCATCCAATCATGTCTATTCTTGACCCTGTAAAGGTTAATATAATTGATTCCAAAATGAGATCTGACAAATAACCTTGCGCAATGATGTCTTCGCAATTAACTATTTATACTGCTTGTATAAAAAAATCGGATTAAATTAGAAATAAATGTATCAATATTGGAATGATACCCATTCATTCAAACTTATTCAATGATGCATTCAAAAGTAAATGTGAATATCAATTTAAATTTTCTATAACTTTCATAGTCATTTTCATAGTCATTTGATTTGATTATGATTAAATTGATTAGAATTTGAATTAAGATTATAATTAATCTCAGCACTACTATTAAAAGCAATTAGAAATAATTTGTATACTTGTACATACCTAAACTCAGTTCTGTATAAAGTTATATAAATATATTTTGAGAAGTGCTGCATATATTTTTTTTATAGCCTAACTTCTCAAGTTTCGAACTCCCAGTCAGTAGAAGATATGTCAGTCAAGTAAACTCTATCATGTCAGCCCAGATCCGCTTTAGTTTCGCGGAATATCGACGGCTCGTATTGACACTGATTAACTATCAGTTGTTATTCTAATTAAATGTCAAGTTGTCATTTGTCAGTGTACGTTAATTGGTCACATTTCTAAAAATTTTGCATTGACAAACTCTGCGAATTCAGTAATTTCAGGCAAATTCTTATAGAGACTATTAAATTTTTTTTTTTATATATTTGTTTTATTATCTGCGGGGAATTTAAATATATTAAAAAATTATATAGAAATTGTGAAGTTCATGTGGGTTATTAAAGTATATATTTAAATATATGATTAATAAAAGTTTCCCATTTAATTATATTAATTCTGCCTGACGACAGATAGACAAATATTATTTGACTTGACCGCTAAAAAATAATCATCGAAACTATAATTCGTAAGTATTTATTTTGTTTTTCGCTGCTGTTTGACTATTTAATCGCATGAGTTTCACAATCAGACACTTAAGTGTGAAATGCAAAAGCACCACAGTGTGCCTATCAGCGATCAATTAATATTTAATTAATCAGGCGAGGGGCTGAGGAGAAACGATCGATGCGGTCGGCGCACAGGGCGTATGCGTACTCTGCCTCAATGTCTTGTTTACTCAGATGCTGCTGCATCGGTCATTATTACAACGAGTGATTATCAAATTGTAATTTTTATTTCTATGCGATTTGTCGAGTGCTTTTTTAATGCATTTATTTGTTGTTGACAATGTGCGAGCGTTAATCTTTGTTGTTTGCTGTTCTTATCGCGCTGAATTAAACCCCAATTAATTTAATTACAAATGGAAATAACGCGTCGCTGGCAGCATTTTGATATAAGTCTATAAATATATTTATGTTTGTGTGTGTTTGGCATGCGCTCAATAAACAAATTAAATTATTATTTGCCACTTTGTCGCTGATAAGCGAAATTCATTCGAATTTTTTACAGTAGCATTTCCATTAAATAAGTCTGTCATTAATTATGCTCAGAACCTGAATTTTGATTTATACAAAGTGGAAACTGCCGATTTAATTATACTTTATATTTACTATTGATTTTTCTCTTATCTTTATTTTTAATATTCATATCGACAATTATTGAAATAGCAGTGTATGCAACTGTCACTGTTCATGGCACTTCCGATCCGCTTATGCAAAATTAGTTAGCGATTATATTGGAGGCAGAAATCATTAGCTGGAAATGAAATACATTGTTCAATTGTAAGCTCGTTAATTATATTTATATTCGTATTTACATATATGCATGTCTGTATTGATAAATGTTTTGCCATATGACGGCGAATTTTCTACGGCAGCCAAGCATTTTTATCTCGAATGTCAAATCGATTGTCTCCGCAATTAATTACGCGTATATAATTACAATGTGGCCCACGCTGACGCCGACGCTGACGTCGACGCCGATGCTGACGCCGACGCCGATGCTGATGACGACGCTGATGACGACGACGACGACGACGTTGCTCTGGTCTCTTTATTAATTAGCCCTGATGCGACTGCAGGTAGCCACAGGTGGTGCATGGTGCATGGTGTATGTTGCATGGTGCATGCAAAACGTGCCGCTGCGGAAAGTGCAATGCGTTAATCAAAACGTAATCAAATCATTTGGCAAGGGTCGGGCTGGCGAAGCCAACAAGAACACATTATAATCACGGCCTGGTCACACTGCTCACCCGCTGTGCGTTGTCGGCCCCGGCAATTAAGCTTTATATCTGGCCTAATGGACCAAGCGCCGCCTGCGCTGATTGCACGCATTTGTTTAGCCTACTCGCTCCTCCCGTTTCCCGCTCCTTCTCCCTCTCCTTGGCTACCTCCCTCCCTCGCTCGCTCACCCAATCAAATATGAAACGGTGTCTTCCAGTCCCCAAGTCCAAGCAAGCCGGGAACGGTGGCACAGCATGATATTAACGCCCCACAGTGAGGCGGCGCATTTACAATGATAATATTTGTGCTCGAAGTTATCAATGAGTGCGCCGCTGCTCAGCAAACGGGAATATTGAATGGGTCTCGCATCCAGATTGGAAATGTTGCCAACGTTTGCCTGCGAAGCTTTTTATCTTTTAAATATCTCAATCTGAGACAATATTTTTTTCTATCAATTCGTTGTATTTTTGATAAATTTGTCAGAGTAAATTCTTATTGAATAATTCTATTTTGATTTTATCAGTTGATCAAAATAATTCAGGTGCTTAGATAACTCGTTTCTGAAATAACCAAAAATGCAAACAAGTTAAAAAGAGCGAATCGTTTTTTTTTTGTTTTAATTAACCCAGCATTTGTTATATATTTGGAATTTGTTTTTGTAAATTACCTAATGCCAATTATTTTAAATTTGATAACTTTGACTTGACATGTGTTATATATATATTTAATTATACAAAAGTAATTAAATGTTAAAGAGATAATCAGCAAGTACAAATAAATAAATTATATTAAGTTAATCAGTGTAAAAATTTTAATCTGCTTTCTCAAGAAATGTGCAGGACACAAAAAGCTGAATATTTTTAAGTTTGACAGTTTTCTGAATTTTGATTATTATAATCAAGTTGCAAAGCGAATACGCATAGGAACGATCAGTAAAGCTTCTACAACGATAAAAAAAAGCACTTTGCCAGACACAACATTTTTAATTAATACCAAATAGCCCCAGACCAGATCACCGACCCATGCCCACACATGCAAATGAGCTCATTATGAGCTGATTATGCAACGCATTGGTCACTTCAACATACATGCATAAATACATCAAGAGTAAGAGCAACAGAGACAGAAATGAAAACTACAAATACATCGGAAAATTCATTCATAAACTTAAGCGAATTGGAAATCCGTTTACTTAGCCTGCTTCGACACAGTGATAAAAAAAACTTCAGAGATCATCCTATGGATTCCCCAGCAAATCTGGCAGACTGCCTGGGGGAGCAGTCTGTGCTCGTGTGTGTGTGTGGAATGCATTCACAATTACCGCGAATAAATTTAGGTAATTAGGTAATAAAAATAATGTTTTCACCTCATTATGGCAACTGCGGCCAGCAGCTGTACCTGCCATTGGGCTGCCATTTTTCCAAGAAGACAGCCAGCCAACCAGCCAACCAGCCAACCAACCACCTGCCGTCCATCGACTCCGCATCAGACCACAGCTCCACACCGAAGTAGGGCACAAACACAAACAGAAACAGAAACAGAAACATTCACATTCATTCGCAGTTCACGTTTTCTGAAGTTAGATCAATATGCAAACTCATTCGGACTGCCGATGTGCGCATACCCTGCACTCACAATGGGGCATATTAGTACAAACGTATGCAAAACACTTTTTTTATTATAGAGAAAGGGAAGTAAAATATAAAATACACAAAATACAAATTGGATTAAAAATACACTTCAGTTTTCTTTATTACAATTTAAAATGCTTAACAACAAGAAAGATAAATAAAATATAACTTATACTTAAATGCAGTTTTCACTTCAGTTTTCTTTATTACAATTTAAAATCCTTAGCAACATCATTAACAAAATTATTTATTTAGTCTTGACTATTCTTATAATTAAAGTATGTTTTTTTTTTACTCCAGATTAAGTGAATTAATTTTTTATGTAGTTCAATAATTGAACTTTGCTCATAACATATTCAAATTAAAAAGAAGAAGACATTTTTTATTAATCCAACATAGTACCTTATATAGTATATACTATATATTATTTTATGTATATTTTATATTTATTATAAATTATAAATAATAGTCTAATTTATACAAAATCCAAAATATAAGGTAGTTGTAATTTAATGCACTTTTCCACAAGTATTTCAAATCTATGTTGCAATTATAAATTATAAATAATAGTCTAATTTATACAAAATCCAAAATATAAGGTAGTTGTAATGTAATGCATTTTCCACAAGTATTTCACTCCTATGTTGCAATTGGGGCATGGTCAATGACCAGTTAGAGGCGAGTGACAAAAGCATTTGAGGTCACTTTTATTGTCGTTGCTGTGTATTATGCAAATGAATAATATTTCAAGGAATTTACAGGTCAATTACCGTCTTCCCCAACACACACTTTTTACGCAGCCTTAAATTATTATTTTTTTTTATGTTTTTATTTAATGCGTGAACTGGAAACTTAAGCACATGTTTTAATGGCTTAGGTGAGCTGCTTTAATTGGTTGAAAATGTGCGCATAATTATGATCTATGATATAGTATTACTATATATAAAGTATTGTGGGTGAGGGTAATAGACGGCAATAATTTTATTGCCGTTGAAGTGCTCCTGAGGCGTTTAATGAAAGGCAATTCGGATAGCAGCTAGATGTCTCATTGACTGCTGGCTCTTAGCTCTTGCCACTTGGCTCTTGGCTCTTGGCTCTTGGCTTTACTGCATTAATTTTGTGGTTAACTGCAAAAATTCCGGGAAACAAAATGTGTAGAATGCAATTAAACAAAATAGCGTGAGATACGCGTCCGATATGCGGCTTGGAGCAGAACATTGTCGTCGTCGTCGTCGTCGTCTTCGCTCCCATAGCTGCTGAAACTGAAACCTAATTTCCAAGTTTAGAATTCTGCGAAAACTGTTCGAAGAGAAGAACTCGGTGTAAACGGAACTCTCCAACTGCCTGCATCTACCTTCATCTTCAGCTGCAACCAGCGTCTGCTCCGCCTACTCGCCAGCCCAAGAGCTGAGTTTAAGTTTTTGAATACTCAATTAAATTGTTTTCCCCAGTGGCTGATTTCAGTTGTTGTTGTTGTTGTTGTTGCTGTTGATGTTGCTGCCACAGTTTCGCACTATTTTCAATTGAATTAAATGCAGTGGCAGTTGCAGTTGCAGTTTGCTGTTTGCATTTTCATGCGAACAATTTCAAGGAATCGCGCATATCAAGCGCGTCGACGTCGCCATCCTCTCCGGCGTCCTTGTCTTCATCGCCTCCATCTTCCCCATCGTCATCGTCGTCGTCGTCGTCGTCGGTGCCGGCACGCTCCGTTTGGGCGCACAATTAATTTGCGCCCAAAACCGAACGCACGTATCTGTGAGATACATTAGCGAAAGTGTAGGCCGCCACGTTCGCAAATACAATTTAATTTGGGATACGCTTTCCAATGGATCCAATGCAGCTGAGGGTTCATTTGTAACCGAATAAAGCTCACAGTTTTCAATATTAATGCCAATTCCAATTTAATTAAAGGTGAACTAAAAAGAGTCGACAATTTTCAAATAAATATTTAATCAGTTCAAAAATCGTTAATAAAGAAAGTAAATACGTTAAAATAAATAAATCTTTAAGCCTGCGTCGTAGGATTAGTTTAACGGAGAGATACACGCTCAAAGGTTCTCCGAAGATATGTTTTTGCAAATTTTATTAAAAACATAAGCAGCTAATTAATGGATGTTCTAATTTTTTTATTTGAATACTTAGCGAAAATTTTTAAATAAGATTTTTAGTTGATTTTTTGTTTGTTACTTTTTTGTTTAGTGTATGCGGTTTTTTATAAAATACTTTAATAGCTGAACAATTTCAATGAATGTCTACTAGAATGCTTACAAGTGTTTGTTTAAAGCAATTTTAATTTTTCAATTGATTTTTTTATCAATTAGTTTTTGCTAGCGTATTGGGGCTTCGGTGTGTTTTTCTTAGACGTATTTAATTCATGAGGCCGCGCTGTGTGCGACAGAGACGCCAGCAAAATGCAAAATTTGTCTGAAGATTTTAATCGTCGGCATGCGCGCTCAAAACGGCCCTAACTGCAACAGTAGAAGCAGCAACAGCAGTTGCAGTTGCAGCAGTAGCAGCAGCAGCAGCAGCAGTTGCATTTGCAGTGGCAGTGGCAGTAAATGCAGCACCGTCCAATGATTCCGAGATCCGTGTCGTCGGGGCTGTTCCCATTGAGTTGGGCCAGGCCAACGTTTTCTAGGTTGCAACACTTGATAAGGAAGGGGCGGTTGTGGTGCAGGGCGGGGCATGCCTGGCTGGGCAGAGCAGAGCATGTAATGCTTGCCCGTTTCTCTAGTGCCATGGTTGTTGTTGTTGTTGTTGTTGTTGTTGTTGTTGTTGCTGTTGCAGTTGTAGCTACAAGACAATTCACTTTTGTGCGAAATTAAGTGGCATCTGCAGCATGGCATTCCACTTGACTCCACCAGAGCATCAGCCTCCCCGGTCAGCAAACCCCCTCGCAATCTCCGCTCTGCCGCATCTGCATATGCAGCTATCTATGTGTGTAAATGTGTATGTGTGTGTGTCTCTTGAGTCTCTGTGTGTGCATTTCTCGCTCTTGTGGGCAATAACTAATTACATTCGCAATTATTTCATGTTTTGGCCAATTTAGTGGGACAAATTTATCTGCGCGGTGTCATCTACTTAGAATGGATGGCTTGCCATATGAAGCTAGAAGATGTTGTTGTTGTTGTTGTTGCCACTGCCGTTGTTGTCATTAGGCGCCCTGGTCTGCTTTGAATGACTTTGATTGTTCTCTGCCAAATAGAAAAGTTTATCTATCTGTCTGCCAGTTGTTGTTGTCGTTTCTAATGCAACGCTGTGTAAAATGCAATTATTAAGCAAATTAGCAAACATTTAGATATTCCGGCAAGATTGCCGGCCACCAAAGTGGCTCCACTGAATTGCAACAGCTCATTCATAAAATGCCTCTCACAAGGAGTCTGCCCAGCATATTATTTCATTCGGGCTTATAGCTTCCGCAATATAAGCACTGATTAGCCTTCCATGGATAAATTGCATAGATAACACTCATGATTTTATTAGCATTTCTCTTAAGACATATGTTTCAATTACTTTTATAAGGTAGAATTTATAAATAAAAAATTGTTTGTATTCAAAGTTTAGTTTTATGTAGATTGATTTGTATTGCGGCGAATTAGAAATTATTGGCAAATATATTTTTGCTATTGGTTTAAATTTCTGACACGCAAATTTTGTTGTGTTGCCATCTTGCAATCTGTTAATTGACGGTTGTTAGCAAAACAGCTTAATATAGTCATTCATTTACAAATCTTTAAGCTTTTCCCCCAAAGACTTTTTATCGACTAAAGACTGTCGCATACTGTTTAAATGTACTTAGATATATTTCTGTATATTTTTTTTTACTAATTTATACTTTATAAGTAGTATCTTCTGATATAATTCTAAATATCATTTAACATAATAACATTCCTTTTTTGACAAACATTTCAAAATGAGGCCAAAAGTAACATAAATGATAAAAAAAAAGAAAAATTCAATTATCTCGATCTACATTTGATTGTAAATAATTTTAAACAATAAATCTGAATATTTAATGTCTTTATATTCTGAATATAATCCGACTCTTCTTTACTGAACAGTTTTTGGAATAATAAGCTTAAGCTTATATTACAATGAAAGAAAAATATAATTTGAATTTTTGTGCTACTTGGTACATATTTCATTTGTCATCTGCTTAAAGTGTCCCAGCATCAGTAATATATATTCTTTTTGTGTTCTATAAGCCTGCTCCAGTCATTTTTAACAGTAAATCTCTTGCTATATACATGAATATATATATATCGGTCTATATATATACAAATATTTATTAACTACTCTATTTGTGTATTTATTGCCTTACACTTCCAATTATAACTGAAAATCCGAGGCAAGTAGAAACAATAAGACACACAAGCACAGAGATTTATGCTCAGGCACACAAAGAACACACACACACACACACAAATACATGCATGTGTATATGTGTATATGTGTGTATGTATATGTATATATGTTTATGGGGAATTCACCTTAATTCAAGTAGAAACGATTTAACTCCCCCGCCTTTATTATGAAATTGCTGTTCTTGTTATATTTTATTTTATACGAACTTAATTTCGCTCAACTCAACCACATGCACATATTTTACAGCACACACACACGCACACACACATGTGGGGCGCACACAAAGCCACTCATACAAACGACTGGCAACCCTTTTAAAAAGTAACGGTAAACGCAACCATTTATTACAGTTTTCCCACTACATGGCAGAGCCCGAGAGAGGCTTTGGCAAAGAGCTAGCGAGCGAGCGAGAGAGGGAGAGAGAGACAGTGCGCGAGTGTACGAGTGCGAGCGAGAGCGAAGAAGGCAGGCCAAAAGGATATGACGTTTTGCTTTTCACTTGGCAAGTGAGTGGAAATTTGTTTCATTATAATTATTTTCCACAATTGGACATATTAGTATGGTTGCGTTGACGCCGACGTCGACGGCGACGGCAACAGCGACGACGACAGCGACGACGACAGCGACGACGACGGCAGCAGCAGCAGTTGGGCTGCCCGACGCCATTTTTGCAATTTAACTGTGCAAATAAAGGCAGCCAAGTGAAAGAAATGTTGCTGCCAGACAGGACAACGGCGACAGAGAGCCAGCCAGCCAGCCTATGTGGGTAGTCTGTGTGGAGAGCGCTCCATGCCACTATCGCTGTCCCTGTTGCACGCTGGCAACAACACTGCCACACATATATGTTTGCGCATGCCCAACAAAATGTTGCGCGTGGTGAATATTCAAGTCAACAGTTCCCCGCCACCGCCCGATGGGCTGTCCTGCATCTTGTTTTTTGGGGTAGTTTTTATTGATTTCAGCCATTTACTTGCCCCTAGCCACAGGGCCTATATACTTAGCCACAATACATATATACACGCATACATATATATATCTTTGGTATATAGCTACGTGCTGGGAATGACAAAACATAAAAGTTATAATAATTTTTCTTTCCGCTTAATTGTGCCCCTGCGCAACAGACAGATATCCCGAGTCAGGACATTCGGTCGCTCAGCTCACTTTCGCTATCTTTTTCTCTCTTTATCTGTGCTACTTGCTCTCTCTCTATCTCTCTCTCTCTCTCTTTCTGGCACTCGAGCAGAGGTACAAAGTGACCTGGCGTTGGCACTTTTAATTTGATGCTTTTATGTACGACGATGAGGTCTGCAGAAGCTCCATGCAGCAACTGGGTGTATATAGTGTATATAGCTAGTATGGTAGTCTGGGACCGGGTCTGGCTGAGAGCAGCTGGAAGGGCATAGCGTTGAGAGAGAGTAGGAAATACAGCAATTAGAGCCATATTAACCGTAATTAAATTTAATTGTTTAATTAAGCGCGAAAAGTGAGGAAAGCATTTTGTGATTTTGCAATGGCGTTGCTCGTTACCCAATCCACTCCACTATATACAAGCGCTATATAAATACATACTACACACATATATACATATATACCATAAATATATATTGCAGATGTGGGTGGCTCTGTGCGTGTGCAAAGCTTTGCGTGTTTTAGCCGTCGAAAACTGTCTCTGGTGGCGCTGCTGCTGCTGGTTGTTGTTGTTGGTGGTGTTGATGTAACAAATAGCCATGTGATTTGATGCGACGGCTTTGATAGCCAGCCAATTAAGCATTCAAACGTTAATTTCAGCAGTTGGCATTAGTTAGGTGGTTGGCTGCACAATTCTGTTGCGAGTTTCAAATCGTTGATCATCATTATCCGCACAAAGCGGCAAGCATAAAGTAAAACAAACTAACTATTTGGGCACTTCATTAAAAACAATAGCTTGATCATTTTTATTTGCGGCACACTAAATTAAAAGTAACACCAGCTTACACACTGGCAAATAATTGACTATCTAAGGCGCTAAACTAAAAAAATTAAATGATTTTATTTTACTCAGTTTGGCTGCTGAAAAATAATGTAATTGAATTGAGTAGGTTTTAGTGAGATGGAAATCTTACTTTAAATTTGCTATTTATATTTATTATTCATAATTGATTAAAAAAAGCATTTATTAAATCAATTACGATGGATAGCTAAAAGGAAACTTAAGTGATTAGATAAATATTAATTTTTATTTATTTTTATATATTATTTATATTTTTATTATGTCCTATTTCAATAAAAGCTGCTATTTTACATACATCTTAGTTTAAGGAATCAATAGCTTTCGAATCATTTAAATATCTTAACTTAGGTAAATAATAAAATCATACTTAAGACATAACTGAAATCAGTTGAAAGTCAATTTACTTATTTCTAACAAAATTTAGCAATATAATTGTTTAAAGTAAAAAACAATTTTCAGTTGCTTTAAAAATTTTTATTGTCTTCTATTAAATAGATACTTGCAATATTGTAATTATATTCAGAGCAACAAAAATCCATTTTGCGAAAAACTTGATAGATTTAAATTGTTTTCATTTGCCACCCAGTTGACAATATTTAAGTTTAAGGAACATTTTATTTAAAAACCAGGCATGGAAATAAATGATATTTGGCCGGAATTGTCATGGGAAATGAACAGTAAGATGTACTAATAGATTGGGATATATAAGCAGATTAGGAAGGGTAACATCTGCTGCAACAAGTACACAACTACTTGTCCTATGAATATTTAGATCTCCGATCTGATTAAGGGTTCAGAGGCACCCACATTCACATCGATTAATAATAGAAACAAGGAGACCAAAATGTCTGCTATCCAATGGGACATCAGTCATGTGAAGATTTTCTAAAATTCTCAAATAACTTGCAATAAAGTCGTGTAAAATTAGCATCAATCAAATGGTGCAGGTGCAGACGTCCAGGAACGGGAACAACAGGCAACAGAAAAAAAATATAACTACTGACAATAAGCGACAAGCTGGCAGGCAAATCTCCAAATAGCCTGGCCACAAACAGATGTCAAGTGGCCCGCATGAACAGGCCTCGATGCGGGGCTGGAGAAACGAGAAAGAGAGGGGGAGAGATAGAGAGAGAGGCGGTCAAAAATGTCAACCACAATGCTGACATCTTAATAATGATGAATTAATGGGTAAACAAGCCGAATGACAACAACAACAACAAAAGTCATTTAATAATTTTCTAACAAAATCCACTGCAGCTTGGGAAAACTAACAAGAGCAATAGGAATCAGGAATCTATTTGGGCATTGATTGAGAGCAGCAGCATCAATTACGAGCTCGATTCTCGATTCTCGATTCTCGATTCTCGACTCTCGAGTTTGCAGTCATGGCGTAGCTGAATGTCCATTGTCCATGTCCATTTGCATGGCGATACCGAAGCAGCCGATGGCTGCCAACAAATTCAGAAATATCACTTAATTTTTCACATGTAGCTGTTGCAGTTGCTGTGGCAGCCAAAAGCGAGCGATGCTCCATGGCTGCATAAATCATGCGATGCTAACATGTCAAAGGTGCAGCAAGGATTTGAATGCGCCGGTGCCAACCAGCCAAACAGCCAAACAGACTGACGGCCAGCCGGTCAGCCAGAGCGAGAGATGAAAATATGAAGCCATTGTTGGAGTTGCATTTCCATATAAAATCGAAGCCAATAGCATGGCCAAGGGGGGGGTGGCGGGCACGGGCGTTCTGGCTCGGTTTGGTCTGGTTTGGTTCGATTTTTATTATGCACGCGGCTAATGTAGTCATCGCTCCGACTGCGACTGCGACTGCGACCGGACATATGCAAAAAAACAAAAAACCTGGCCGAGCGAAGCAAATAAGAAACCCATCAGAATTTCTCACTCCGAGCAGGCGCTACGACAAATAAATATTTTAAAACACAATAACAAAGGGCAAGCCGAGACAACAAATGGGACATCTTTGAATGCAGATGCTCTGCCAAAAAATAAAAGACCAAAAAAAAAAAAAAGACCAACCGAGGGCAGACACAGACAATACATTTATTATGTAGCTCTAACATTTTTTTTAATACTTTAAATACATTATTAAAAATTATATTTATTTACTTGTGAAAAAATAAATTTGATAATTTTGTAAAACATTGATTATTGATTATTTAGGCCTCGCTTGAGCAGGTCTTAAGTGGTTTGCTGGTCAGCACCTATTTATACACCCCGCTCATTCAGCTTGCCCCTCTCGCTCCCTGTCACTCTTTCATAGAGCACTGAAGATGAGCATTTTTCAGTGCAACCGCCAAATCTGGCCATCATTTGTTTAAATATGCGCCTGCAATTCACAAAAACAACAAAACGGCGAACAGCAACAACAACAACAACAGCAACAGCAACAGCGAACAACGACAACATTCGAAGTTGCACGTTTAACAATTCAATTTATTTGCAACATCAAAATTTAACGAACATGAAATTGCGAGAATTTTAAGATTTTCAGCAGAAACAAACGAGCGACACGATCCTGTTCACTGTCTGAATGTCTCCGAGACTCAGTCTCAGTCTCAGTCTCAGACTCAGTTTGAGTTTTCTTCAGCTCCCCCCTTCTTTTAGACAGCCCCCACCAGCAAGTTCCCCTCTCTCTTTCTCTCTCTCTCTCTTTCTCTATCTCCTTCTCTCTTTCCTCTATGCGATCATCATTCGGTTAGCTGTGTGTTTGCTTTTGGCTTTATCTGTCGCGCGCTTTTGTTCTTTTGTGTCTTTGTCGTGGGGTTTGTTTAGCTGGTTTTGTTTTGGCCGGTTCGGTTCGGTCCGGTCCGGTCTTTTGGGGGCTCTATGGCGTTGGCTAAGCGCTTGGCTGGCTTTGCGTGGCTCAGCTCTGCCTGCGGGTGCAAAGAGTCAACAATTTAGTATTCAAAGAAATATTTTAAATTAAAATTTCTGAAATTTTCGTCAATAAGCCAACGAGAAAACAATGCAAGAAACATTCGCAGCCCCAAAAGGGGCCCCATGGATTTGGCCAGCCATGGCCCAAGCAGAAACTCTTTAAGCCTTTAAATACTTGCACATATTTGTAGCTGTTGTAGTTATAGCTGATTTATTGGCCAGCAACTTACCCATACAGTGGGCACTCCAAAATGCCCTCTAATTGGCCAAAACACGCTACGGAATAATTCAACATTGCAAGCCGTCTCTCAACTGAATAAGTTTATGTTAAGTTCATTTGGATTCTTTGTATGAATCAAACAAAAATAGGGATATTACTGATGTGAAAATTTGCTAAAATATCTACATATATATGTATTTTATATAATGTCAGAATTTGAAGTACATTTATTATTATTATTATAAAAAGCGATAGCTATCAACAATATCTACATAAATATATATTTTTTTTATAATATAAGATGAATTTTAAGTAGATATATTATTTTATTATAAAAAGCGATAGTTTTATATGTTTGTGAGCTGATGATACAATTTAATAATGAAATGAATGGATAATATTAGATTGGCGAAACAGAAAAGTAAATCCTAAACGAGAAGTTTCTGTTTCAGTGTCACAAACACAATTATGGGAAAAACAATATTCAAATGATTAAAAAAAAGTAATCACAAAACAAGTCGTTAGAGGAATAATCCAAACACTGCCTCATTATTTAAATGATATTCTGAATTTTGATCCCACGCTTGCCTCATTCGATTTGCCATAATAACTAACGCCTTGCGGACATTTACATTTATTGTGCCTGGTCCTGGTCCTGGTCCTGGTCCTGGTCCTGGCTGCTGTTTATCTCATTCAATATTTACGTTTCTCATCATCAGGAGAGTTTTGTGATTGAGGATGAGTTTTTTTTTTTGTGTCTGTATTGTTTGGCTAATAGGCTAATCACACATCAAAAAGCGAGGCACAAAACAACAAATACTCTCGCACACACACACACACAGGAGGCAAGGATAAGGGAGGCAGGGAAATGGGAGAGCGAAGTGCAATCAACCCCTAAGTGATGCCCATGTGAAAGTCAACAACGCTAAGCGGCTTAACGCTTGTAACTATGACAGGCAGCAGGCGCAGGACGAGGCGCAGGAGCAGGAGCAGTCGCAGGAGTAGTCGCAGGAGCAGTTAAAGGACCAATGCCAGTACCAGGACTTTGGCCAGGATTACAGTAACTTTTTGTAATTGCTTGTTGCCAGCAGCGATTTTTGGATTATTTGTGTGTGCGGCACGCGGCAAATATAAATTAACAAACTTCGTGAGACAACGTTAGAAAGAGAGAAAAAAGGCGGGTGAGGGGAAGAGAGAGAGAGAGAGAGAGGGAAATACAGCGGAATTCTCAGCTCAATTGCATATTTGATTTGGCTGAAAATTGTCGGCGCATTGATTTGCATATTTGCATGTCTTGCATGTTGTTTTCTGTTGATGCTGTTCCTGTTGCTGTTGCTGTTGCTGATGCTGAAGATGGGATTGCTGTCCTGTGTGGAATGGTCTTGTCCACCGTCTGGTTGCAAATTGAAATGTCAAGCCATCCGCTGAGCGCTTTATGACAAGCAGCTTGGCAACGTCTGTGACTTTGGCCAACAGCCCGTTTAGACCGAGTTGAGTGACTGATATATCTGCATAAAGCCGTCGATGCCGATGTCCATCTCGCTGTCGTTGTTGTCGATGTCAACGCATTGCATCCAATTCCATCCCATCCCATCCCATCCCATCGCATCGCACACTAAATTAACATTTTGCAGGCGCTTGTCAAGCAGGCAAATGTTATTACAAATGCAAATCGCTTCAGCTTGAGAACCAGTTGCCACTTTAAGGATATCTAACTGGATTGCAGCGAAACTTCACATTTCTTTTTAATAAGGCTCAACGCGTGCCAGGACACTAAACAGCCATCTGAACCGCTTATCAGCCACATAACTTGATCCTTTCAGTGCCTGAACGTAATTTGCATAATAAAATGTTCATTGTTTTTTTTTATGATTCACCCACACACACACACATCAATTTCCAGCTCTGAGCACAGCATGAAATATTGCAAATTAATGTAAATCACAGCGGTGAATGTTTTCATAGGCTTGTCGCCATTTTTATGAGCACCACTACAAAATTGACACTTCAAGCTTCAAAACGCCAGCACAACAATAAAAATCACACAAAACAAGTAAGAAGCAATTCTAATCGACGGGTGAATCGAATCGCAAATACCCTGTTGCTGTTATTGATAACAGGGTAACACTCAACTACACAAAATGTACTTTACTTATTAAGTGGCAATATTTAATACTAAAAATATATTAATATAGAATATTGGTATTGCTATTGGTATCTATTGGTATCATTTTTTATCGTAGCAATTTATATATAATTATTATTTAATATTGTAGTTCAATCTTAAGTCGATAATATCCTTTGTACAGGGTATAAGCGCATCAATGTCGGGACTGAGGCTGAGGCTGAAAGGCGAAGGCATTGCTTTCAATATGTTTCGAACATTTTTGCATTATGTCGTTAGTTGAAGCGATAAACAAACCGACAACTGGCATCCACAGGACAAAGGACAAAGCAGCCACAAGACGCAGGCAAAACTTTGTCCTTACATGAGCGCCATTTTGTCGCATGCGGTTGCTGTTGCCTGCCTCCTTGTTGCTGTTGTTGTTGTTGTTGTTGTTGCTGTTGTTTTTGCTGCTGCTATGTAAACGGAAAATGACAAACGAATTAGTTATTGACAACAACAGGAAACAAAAAAAGTTTACGTTGCTGCAAAATTTCCGCTCTCTATTACTAAACAAAAAAAAAATGAAAATAAAAATCGAAGTCCATTTGACGTTGCGTTGCTGGAAACTTATGTAAGTCGATCGATGTTTACATGTGCTAATGATGCCGGATGCCAGTGTGTGTGTGTGTGTGTGTGTGTTTGTGTGTGTGTCGACTGTTGTCGACTTGTCGCAGGTTTATGAAAAGTTTGACACTTTCGTCAATAACTACAAATTATGATATTTTAAATCACGTCAAGTAGTAATAAATATATATATTTTGCTCTGATATATTTTAAGTAGAATTGGGATTCGTCTTCATTCTTCGTTTAAACTAAACTAAACTAAACTTTAGGAGTATATCAAAAAATATGTATTATATATATTATACATATTTTATTTTTGAGGGCCAGTGTACAACATATTTAAATTATAAAAAAGGTATTCAAAAAAGAAAACACTAATTTTTACAATAATTCGCAAAAGGCCCTTGAATACTTTCAGATAATTTAACAAACGTTGTAAACATAAAAAATAATCACTTGCACCAATTTAATACCGGCAAACATATTAAATAAAAATTGCAAAACTTGTATTTATATTTTATAAGAAACTCAATATATTATTCTATTTTATATATATTTTTTTTTTATATATATATTCATTAGAGCATAGCATTTTTTTGTAGTATTTATTGTTGTACATTTATTACAAGCCAGTCGGCCTTAGCCGTGATTTGTTTTGAGCCCCTTCGTTTGCTTTGCTAAAGATCAAATTATTGCAATCACGGATGTCACCCAAGCCCAAGTCCGAGCCCAAGTCAAAGTCCGAGACCGCGTCCAAATCCGAGTCCAACGCCAAGCCACGTGTCAGCAGTCAGTCAAACCAAACCCTTGGCAAAGTGACTCCGATATATTGGGTGGATGTGCGCTTCTCATCATTCATCAAGCTAAATGTCAACGGGACACGTTTTTTCACGTGCCTTTTGACAGGCATTCGGCGATTGGCGTTTGCCCAAAAAATTAAGCCTCTTAATGCAGGTCCTTCTGGCCGGTCCGGCGATATCGGCAAAAGCCTTTAATTGTATTTAGGCGCGATTGACATTTATAGCTGATTCTCTGTATGTGTGTGTGTGTTAAATGTTTGCCAGTTAAATTGATTGATTGGTAATTGCGCTGATTGACAGACTCGAAAACTCTTTTAAGAAAGGTTCATTGTTTGAGAAAGCTTCTTCAGCAAGTATTACAATCAATTAATCATTTGGCAAATCATAGCAAAAAAAATTAATTGTGTTACTTATTTAGATTTATATTGAAAGCAATTTAAAATCTTTCTTATAGCTGCAAATATTAAAAAAAAAAAGTATCTTGAAGTATCTTTTTTAAATATAAATATGAATCTAGTTAATAATATAATAAATCGAATTTTTTCAAATCTCTATTATTTTCTGAAAGTATCTTATATATTTATATATGTTTAATAAAACATACAATTTTTAAAAACTGTATTATTTTGATTTTTATTTAATAACGAAATAATCGAAAATACAACAGCCAGTTAGATGTTCTTCTGGCCAGGCTTATACGGATGTATAATTAGTGAATCTAGTTAATCACCTACGAAAACGGTTTGTTGGTTTGTTTTAACTGTATTTACTTTATATAAGCCAAAGATCAGCAACACTTTAAGTGGTTTTTCCGGCTTTTGCTGAAAACACAATGCGCCCACAAAGGACACCGCCGATTAATGCGCAGGAAACACAGGACATCAAAGGAGTCTGCTACTGCCCGCATGCGAGGGGATTGCGCCTAATTAAATATTGACAAATCAATTTGAGTTAAACGATTTTTGGGCGCAGCTGCAACGAGGATGTGAGGCACATGAGCGATATCGTTGCAGGCAAACAAAGCTGCGATTCCAAACGACTTGATTTCATTTTAATCGATATAAATTCCATTTGACTTTTAGCCATTTGAGCAGCCATTTTTTTCATCGTTTTTTTTTTTTTTTTACATGCCAGCAGCCATCCAAAACGACAGCCCGATGGAAGAGCAGCCAATGAAAAACCTTTTCACATGCAAATTTTTGGTGAGCAAACATCACGTAAAGCCATCATCAATATGGCGCCAGCTGTAAGAATGTAAGAGTTTAGCGGGGGGGGGGGAGGGGGTTTGGGGTAGCGAGAGGAAGTGATTTTGATTGCCATGCGATTGGCATGTGATTTTTATGTTCATAGTAGCAACTGCTTTGCATTTTATTTGCTGTACCAGCAGCATTTGAATTTGATTTGATAAATTTTATGCTGATTGGAAAACGCTGCTTAATGTGTCCCCAGGCGATGTTCCGTAGAATTTAATTTGATTTCTCGCTTCCCCACATTACTTTCCAAGGTGGCCCATTATTGACTATTAATGTGAACGGGGAATGCGTACAGTAATCCCAAGCTACTGGCATTCCCATCTCTCCCCCCCCCCCCCCCGCACACCTCTTCCATCTAGCAGTCCATCAATGGCAAACAATGCTGCCTGATGAATGCATTCTGCGCATGCAGCCCCATCAAATTGGCGATGGGCCAATGCAATGCATACATAGGCCCCAGGCTCTGTGGCGTCCCACAAATTGCCGTGCGCCTCACTGATGTCTTCATAACACACACACACATACACACACACACACACACACACTCATACACCCATGCACACACTCACTTACAAAACAAACTAAGCAGCCAACAACTGACTAACTGGCTAACTGGCTAGTTGGCTAACAGGCTTGAGAGTGGCTCGGTTTGGCTTTGGCTTTGGCTCCTCTCTGCTGAGCAGTCCATATAAAGAGCGCCTCAATTCGATTACGTTTTCGTTAAATGTAAAATTTATACGCCCCACGTCAATTGTGACAGTTCACTCACAGTTCGCATTGCCAGACGGACAGACAGACGGACAGACAGACAGACAGACTGCGATTCATTGAATGGCCAAGCAGATCAAGCTAAGCAGAACCTGGTCAACGAATTTGTGAATATTGCAGCTACAGTGCACACTCGCTGCAAGTACGTTACAATTAAAAAATATATATTTATTAATAAATCGATTTTAGTACACTTTTCATATTTATTTTATTTATTTTTAAAATTGATTAAGCTATTTTAAGACTGAAATCGATTTCTCATTGGATCAAAACTACAAAGCAAACTATTTAAAATAAAATTAAATATATTCAAAATAAAATTAAAATATTACGATAGACGTTTCAAGTTGTTATCGTCCTTAGGCAATAACTACTGTCGCACTCTTTTTCTTATTTAATTTATTCTTAAAATTGATTAAACTATTTAAACATTGAATATATTTCTCATTGGATCAAAATACCCAACAAACTAATAATAATGAAATAAAATAAATTCAAAATAAATTAAAATTATTACATTTATCATATTGTTTCTTACCAGATAGTTCTCAGTTTTTGCTTAGTCTAAATTAGGCTTTTCCACTTATTGTCGTCCTTAAACAATAACTACTGTCGCACTCTTTATTTTTATTTTGTTTATTTTTAAAATTGATTAAGCTATTTTAAGACTGAAATCGATTTCACATTGAATCAAAATTATCAAGCAAGCTTATTAAAATAAAATAAAATATATTTAAAAACAAAAAAAAGAAGACATTTATCATATTCTTTCTTACACAGACAGTTCTCAGTTTTCGCTGAATCTAAATTAGGCTTTTCCACTTAGGCAATAACTACTGTTGCATAGCCACGCAAAGCATGCATTATGGTTGCATTGCAGACTTTATCTTTGCCCCTGCCACCGCTGTTCTTGTCTAATCTGTCGTTTCGTCCGATTTCGCATGCGAGAGGAAATTGAATTGAAATTCAAAAAACATCACTAAAAAGGAGCTCGTTATGTGCGTTTCTGAGGCGCCGTCCTGTGTCGTCCTGTGTCGTCCTGTCGCCAGCAGCCTTGCTTAACGGTGCAAAGTCAATTGCAAAAATTAGCGCGATTGAAACACCCCTTTTACAATGGCGTCTTTGCTGTTGTTGCTGTTGTTGTTGTTGCTGCTGTTTGTTGCATGTGCCAAACTGTAAAAGTATCAAATTACACATCCGGCGGAAACAGTGTCGAACTTAGCATCGGCATCGTTTGCTGTCACTGTCACTGTGTCGCTGTTGCAATCGCTGTCGTCCTGCGGCACTTTTATTTTGTTATCGGACATCCTAGCGCCAGGCCAGGCAAGTTCTCGATTTCTATAAAATTTTTAAGCACTGCCGTTTTGTGGTTATTTTTTTTTTTTATTTTTTTTTATTTATTTTGATGATACAACAAAAACAAACCCATCGCATAATCCCCATGTGACACTCGCCCTGACGGCGAGCATATTGCTAAGCCCAATGCTGATGGTGTTGCTGATGCATGGTCCCTGCAGCGCTGTCGTCCAACCACTAAATGACTATAAAGTAGCAACTTCCGCGACTGTTGCGCAAAATCATTCAATTTCCGTTTGGGCACCAGTCTCCAACTCCAACTCCAACTCTATCGCCTGTCGCATGTCGCCTGTCGCTTGTCGCCTGAATCCTGAATCCTGACTCCTGACTCTTGGCCAGCGCGTGCATGTTTGCGCATCATAATCGAGGGTGTGATTTGTCCTTTTTCTGCGTTTGCCTTTGCGCCAGCATCCTTATGAAACATTACCGCAATTTAGTTGCCTTTTTCGCCATCCGCCCCGCTTTGCCGCTTCGTCCTTCGTCCTTTGTCGTTGTTGCCTGCGAAAAATTTGAATAATTTTTATTACGTGGCGCGTTATGAATTTTTGATGAGCTCTTTCACTGTGTCCCACAATGCTGCATTCACTGTGGTTGTTGCTGTTCTTGTTGTTGTTGTTGTTATTGTTGCTGGCAGCAGGCGTGTGGCCAGTTATCCTTCACTAAGCCAAGTGACAGTGCCACAATTTATTAGATTCTCAGCTTTATTGTGGGTTGCACTGCCTTTCCTTTTCCTTTTTCTTCTCTGCTCTATTCAATTTTTTTTTACTTTTTCTGTGTAGCACCGGCGACGGCATCGTCAGCATCAGGCATCAGGCGTCTGTGTTGCAAGTTTCCGGTACGTGCGGGGCGGGTGGGGCTGGGTCAGGGTGAACTGAACTGGGCGTGCTGTGTAATAAAAGCAAATAAAATATTCTTTAATATGCGACACTCGCCAGAGTCATCCCATTCTTCACCCGCACCCCGCACCCTGCCTGTCCCTGCCACCCTGGCAGGCGCTGTGTATGCAATTTGCATATATATTGGCTCGACAAGCATTAATATGTGTAATCCCGTAATTTTTTAATTAAATCAAATTGTTTTCATTTTTTTCCACCGGTCCCCATCAATCGTGTGACTTTTGCTTAGAGCACTTTTTATTATGAACATCATTGTTACAGAATAATCCATATGGGAATTATTAAAAATAACTATCTATTAAAAAACATATATTATAATTATAATTATTATCTGCATGAATATATATTATAATTAGTATTATTACTCGCTTTGTTGGGTTGACTATCGCTAGTTCATTTTAATTACTATCAGCATTAAATAATTCAGTTGAACAACAAAAAAAAACATTGATTATAAAAATAGTTTATTAACTCATTGTAAAAGCAAAAAAATGTATTTTTAGTTACTTCAAAATTAACTGCAATTCAATTAAATTTATCTAGAATTCTCGGAGGAAAACAATACTATTGTCAACCCGCCCCTATCAATCAAGTTGCCCCCATCCGAGGCAAATGGCTCAGTGTGTAAGCTATCATAACTACAGCTATGTTAACTATTCGTAACTGTAATCATTTTTGGGTAAATCTGTAAACCAATGTAGAAGCGTGCATCATTGGTGTCGCCCGCCGGATTTGGAGGCGATTAAGTGATTTCGTGCACACTGCATGATAATTGGATTAATATGCGCTGACAGCGGCCACAGAACAACCCAGCCCAGCAAAGCAGCCAATTCAACAGGATGATGGCCATGCAACCACCAGGGTAGCTAGATGCGGAGGCGGAGATGGAGATGGAGATGGAGTTGGGGATGGTTATACATACATTTCGGTACTGAATAGGCGGGTTGTTGCTCATGCTAAATGGCAAATTATAAGACTGAGCAGTGGGAGAAGAATGTAGGGGTTATTAAGTAGATCAAGGAAATGAGTGGTTCACTCTGTGTGTGTGTGTGGGTGTGTGTGTGTGTGTGGGTTAAATGCTCTCGTTATCTTCAGCATCATATATGTATGCCATATATCATATAGCATCATACTGCTGAAGGGTGGAACGAATGTATAAACAATCTAACCTTTTGGCTCTCCTTTGGGCTTTGCCTTTTGGCTACGGGTGGTTAACACTAACCCTCAAATTGTGCATCTAACCCACCCAATCTTTTGTGCTGATGTAAACCAATTTAAGCAGCTCTTTCTGTTGGGCGGGGTAGTTGAAAACATATTCCAAGTGCCACACACCAGCGTATGTTGTGAGTTGTGGGAAGTCAGGATTAGGATTACGATTTGATGAAGTTGTATTATTTAAAATTGATTCAATTATGGGCAGCCAAAAAGTGCAGCAGACATTTAAATTCTGAAAATACTTGTACATTGGCAACAATTTGTCAGGCCAAAGTGTAGGAGAGCCAAAGGGTGGAGGCGCAAACAAGCAAACAATTTGGGCATCTTGGCCAAACAACTGTTTTGGCCACTTAGCTGGCCATTACCAAGCGCTGCCGCTGAACAAACAAATTAAATTGATTTGCTTGCCGGGCCACAGAAGCCGCTTCCGAAGTGCACGAATGGCTCAAACGGCGATTCGGCGGTGCGATCAAAAAACCCGAAAACTATTTGACAACCAATAAAGAGTTAACATTAAGCCAGGCTAAGTGCCGAACGGAGCGATCCAACTTTGATCAGTGGCTGCCTAATTGATAAAGTAAACTCTATGAAAATTAGCGGCCAACTTAAAGAAGCAGCTCATTTGAACACCATGATTTATATATATATGTATGTATACATATTAATATATGTATGTATATGTATATATATATATTGTATGTATGCAGTCGAGCGATCAATTGCCCAAAGGCGGCAACGATTTTAACACCTCCTCAGCTGAGTTCAGAGCAACGCATGAAGATGTGCTGAGATTGCCTTTGGTAACTATTTTGCTGCTCATTAGTGGCATTTGCTGGTGTCGCCTCCTTTGAACTGGCCGCGACGCGCTCTTTAGACACTTGTTGTCTAATTACCAAAGCCACCCGCAATGGCACGTCTAAATGGCTAAATGGATGCTAGCTGGCTAGCTGACTGGCTTGTTGGCTTGTTGGCGTTCTCTTTTTGGCCAGTCGTAGTTGTAGCTGGGTAAGTGTGGCACTGGGTGAAATCGTTGCTGTTTAAGCGAAAGCAAAGTTTCTCTTCGCGCCTGCTCGTTAAACGGCGCTGCTTCTGCTTTGAAGCTGCTGCCAAATGCTGCCAAATGCTGCTGAATTGAATTTGATTTGATTTGATTTGCTCTTGGACTTCGTTCCGTCGGCAAGGTTTTGCTGCCACGCAAAAGGTTCGATCTGGCGCAGATAATGATCTGGCGCAATAAAATGGAAATGCGTCTGTTAATCGTTCCGAGATACATAATAATTTTGTGATCAAACATGCTCAGGCGGCGACAGCATCCAACGATACCAACGATACCAACGACCAAAGGCGATCGGCGATCGGCGATTCTGATGCGCCTCGCATATCGATCACTTTGCCTGGGTAGCCGCAGCAAAAATAAACAAAATACGCAAAAATCACAGCGAATTCAAGTTTGGCACTATCCGAAACTCAAATGCGCTGCAAATCATTTTTAATAGATTTGTGACTCCTTTTTACATTTAATTATATATATACATTCATCAATATAGCCAAGCACCTGATAACTCGCACTTCGAGCATTTTTCAGAGAGTATTATTTTCAAATAAAACGTGTGTTTATCAGATTATTAATGGTAACAAGTTACGACTTTTCGGAAAATGATGATTTGTAATCTAAATAAAAATCGACAAAACAATATTCGGAAAAATCTCATGAAAAGTCAAAATTTGTAATTTTATAAAAATTACAAAATAAGAATGCTAAAATATTATTTGTTTTTCAGTAAATATAAATAAAATTATATTTATATAGGTAAATAGTAAGCCAGAATCAGACTAGCCCAGAATGTAGAGCATCGCGCATAATAAATCTTTGGTTTGTGGGTATTTGTGCCGCTAAGCACAGTCAAATCCAAATGCAAAGGGAGCTATTGTTTGCCAAAAGGGCCGCCATTCCACAAACGAAGACAATTTCGGATGAGGGGAAAAGCAGCAGGAGCAGGAGCAGGAGAAGCAGCAGCCCGTTGCCTGATAAGCATCGGCGGCGCAAGCTGCGTCCGCTGATCTCAACCGATCCGCAGCCGATCCTTTCAACGATGCCACTCAACCAATATTTATGGCAGTGCCCAAATACAAAACAAAATAATAAAAAAAAAAGTCAATCCTCCGAGTTGGAGGCCAAAACATGTTGGCATAATAAGAGTTTGCGTTAGCTGGAAATTAGAGCAATTAGCCCAGGAGCAGCACTTGACTTGAGCTGTTCATAAAAAAGCAACTAATCAGCGTTGACATGATGGAAATAAATATAAATATAAATACTTTTAAATATAAAAAAAAATGCTGATTGCTGATTGCTGATTACCGATGTGACCTTTTGTGTCTCCTTGGTGGCTACTGGGGGCGTGCTGGGTGCAGGTTGTGTAGCTTGTAAACAATTTCATTATCAGATGATTGCGTAATTTATAGAGAGAGAGAGATCCAGGGGCTACCTGTGAGCGCGTTCCCGATCTGCCCGTAGCGATAAAGGGCGGTACATAAATAAGTGTCTATTTTTATTCTTTTTTTTTTTAGAATAAATGTCAAAGGGCATTTAATGAAGTTATTTAACGCTGTCGCCCAGAACCGAGGCCAGGAGGCGGTTCGACAGGCTACCGTTTGAGGACAAGGACGATGTCGACATGGAATGCGATTGCCATGGCGAGGGCGTTTTGAGACGACGATCGAGTCGAGTAGAGTCTCGTACCCGATCCCCGATCACCGATCACCGATCCCCGATCATTATCTGTGGAGTTTTTGGCCCGCTCTCTGGTCTCGTTTGCATTGGGCCAAACTGGTTGGGCAATAAAACGCTTGCTATAACGAGCAACAAAATTTGTAACGATTCAATTTAAGGCTTTGTACAAGCGTCGGCAAAAGATGAAATAGTCAAATAGACGCAAGTACACTTCCCCACCACCCACCACACCCTGGGTCTGCCCACCCCCCCCAAACAGACGGCAGTTGCAGACACGGAGCCGTTTTGTATGTTTTGGGGCGCATGTTGAGACCTGGCAAGCGGTTTCAATTCAGTTAAATTTATGAAGACATGACTGGCAATTGTAGTCCCAAACCGTCCCAACCCGTCCCAGCCCGTCCCAAACCCAACATCGTCGTCGACAACAACAACAACTACATTCTGTGCCCAGCCCCAGGCACAGCAGCGTCGACTTCGACTTCGACTTGGAGTTCGACTTTGAGTTCGAGTTTGACTTGGAGTTCGACAATCAGGTCCGCATCCTTTTCAAAACTGCTTGACGCCTACTTGCTGCCCATTGAGGATAACTAGCAACAACAACAACAACAACAACAACAACAACAACAACTTACAACTCAATTGAAGTAGCTGCTCAAATTGTTACTTGACATTTTTCCGCAAATATTTCAAATTAATTAAGCGAAAAATTTGGTAACCTGCAACTGGCGGCAAATTCACAAAGGACGACGCAGAGGTCCTTCCGTGTACAACAAGATGCACACTGATTTTGTTGTTCTACCTGTCCACATGCGGCAATGGGTGTGGCAAGGTCATAAATACGCTGACTGGCCAAGCAAAGGATTTGAGCATTTAAACTGGTGCGACGACCACTGAATGCCATTGATATATATATATATATGTGAACCGATAATCGCCATATCGCAAGTGTTATCTTTTTTTTGTGCCCGCTCCTCGCTGCTTGTGTGTGGGAAAAATTTGTGCGTCTTTTGTTGCCGCAAAATGTCATAAAATTTCACATAAAAACTAGTTGCCTAGTTACTAGTTGGCTATGATATTCGGGTGGTCTGTTAAGTAAATATGTATATAAATATAGATTAAAACTCGAAACTTACATATATTAAAGAAAATACCCAAAGAGATTTTTAAAAGACAGAATACTGAAAAAAAAACATAATACATATCAGAATTTAGTTTTAGTTTTAGCTCCAGTTTAGTAATTCTGAATAATTGCGTAATATAGTAATAAAATATGTAATTAATGAAAAAATACGAAATTCTTCCAAGAAACATTTATTTTTAATATAAATTAAACTGATATGGATCATTTTGCATTTAGCTGCTTAGTCACTAAAATGAATGAAAAAATTAAAATATTAATGCATAAAATTTAATTTAATTAGCTATAAATTGGAACTGTGGGCAATTCCGCAAGTATAGTTGTTTCTGGTGGTAATGCCTCATTTAATGCCTCATAGGTTGATGTCCTCCTTCTCCTCTCCGCATCATTGATAGAAATCTTCTGCTTAATTTCGATTGTTTTATAATATAGCTGAACAATAACAGCTGTTTTTAATAATAATAAAGTATTTGATTGTTTATCACTCTAATGGCATAAAACAAGGTTTCAATAGTAAACATTTTTCATTATAGCATCTGAAATTAGAGGCAAACTTACCATATCAGCTTAGCACTCGAAGGCTTCGACATAATCACCAATGGTGAAGCGTTCCTTAATCAGACTGCTGGAATTGTTGCAACTTGACATAAGTCAAAGGAGGTTTGGTTATCGAAATCAAAATTGCACTCATTATATTGGATCTCAAATTGACAAGAGTTGTCATTCAATTTCAACGTGTAGAATACGAAGTAAATCGGGGAGTTACTCGGATTCTCGGAGCTAAGAAACACCGATTATTGTTTCAAACGATGCACCTGGGATGTCTCCAATTTGTCAGAACCAGAACCAGGAGCACAAGTAACCCACGTGTTGATGCCATTTCAACGCTTTGACTGAACTTAATACACATTTTGTGAACAGATTTGTATATGGCTCAAAGCCTAATCTGTCCCTGATCCAGAGAATATTAGCTCATGTCTTGCATATTTAAATAATTTTTAAACTATAATTGTTTATTATCATTTTTTGGTTGTCTTAATTAAGTAATTAATCAGGATGCTAGATTGGAACAATTACTGAAAGTATTAAATTGAACATATGGCAAATTAAATCGACTGTGTGCCAATATCAACAATTTTTGTCAATAAGCGTAAAAAAGAGATTTCAAAAAACCTCTTTTTATTAGGCCCAAAACTCAACAATGTAAAATATTGTAGAGGTAATTCTGATATTTTGGTGTAATTGAAGTACTCAAATATTTCAGCCGAACACTAAAAGTATTGGTGTGGAACCGAAAATTACCTTAAGATAGCTAGTTTTTTTTAGTCAATTAAGTTAACATTACCTTTATTAGGTATTATTTCTTTCACTATATGATCCATTCCCGGATTCACAATTGACAGACTAAATCAATTAAATACCTCATAAAACGAGAACTGCAATAAGTATTCGAAAATTCCCCTGACCTAAAAAGTCGACTGTTATTTCTGTTGCTTTAATATTATTAATAAAGATAAGCAAATATTTATTGAATGCATCTTGGAGATTAAGTCGACGCAATTATTTCGTTCATCAAGCAGATATTTAATTTCCCATAGACCCTTGTCGTTTCCACAAAGCTTTCTTCAGCATTGTTAAGACAAATGTCCTTTTGTGTAAAAACAATTCTGTATTGTTGCCTGAAGTTCTCAGATAATTCCGTAGAACTGACGAAGATATCAAAGAAGAAGGCATCTTCGGGAGACTGGAGAAGCAAGAAGCCGTCTAAAGCCATATTCAAAATTGAGGCACAATTGAAGGCATCGAAGGTTTTCGGAATATTATTACAGCCTTCCAATGCAATACACGACTGGAAGGCATCGGTTTCGAGGCTTCTTCTTCTTAAAGACGATCTCAACAATTTTAAATTTGTCCAACTCAGGATTGTAGGGGGAGAAGCAACTGGATGAGATCGCCTGGTGTCCCTCGGCCAGAACCGTGCTCTGGCTGTGTAGCTGTTGAATCTTGTCATCGGATTTGATTGTAAACTGCAAATTGTGGGTGCGAGCAATGCCGATGCCCAAATGGAGCAAGCTTAATTTGAGACACAAATTCACTTCCATTTTGACTGTTTCGATTCGAGGCAGCCCTGTTTGTTTCCAATCTGCAACTATTTCGGACTTATATCCATCCAGAGTCTTTTACGGCACTCCATTATGTATTTAATTTTTTTATTGTTGTCATCATAATTATAGATAATAAGTAACTAGTTGAATCCGTAAAAGTTTTCAAAGTACAATAAGACATATCAACATTAACAACATATTTAAAATATTGAAATTGATTAAGAATGGAAGGCAATTGACTCGTTCCCATATGTTTTTTTATTTTTATAATTCGTGTTTCTGAATTTAAATGCAAAAATAAATAATCTAATAATAATAAGATTGCCTTTAGCTAACCGATGGGCAACATGAATTGTAACTTCATTGATTTCTTTTTAATTCTTATTTTATATATTTTTTCATCAGCTAGTCGATGATTTTTCGAATTTTTCTTTCTATTGTGTAATTGTTTTTCTTTGTAATTTTATTAACATGTATGCATATATAGAATTTGTAGTCATATATTGAAAAACAATCTTGGACCATTGTAATCAATCATAACAATATTAGTGACTTTAAACTTTCGTCTCGATGAAGCAAATATGTTTACATATCCTGTTCACATAAAGTTTTTCATCTGAATTATCTTCATTTGTTTCTATTCATAAAACAGTTAAACTGTTAAACTTAAATCTATACGATATTTCTGATTCCTATTGATGTTCCCAATGTTCTTCTGTCTGTTACATATTTCATACAACTTCAAAATAACATTTTCCCAATTTATGGTTTAAAATCCGATAAGCACTTCCTTATTTCAAATAGTTGTTTTTATGCAATGCCGCCACCTTTCGGACATATTGTGAACCACAAAAAATGATGCGATACATCGATATCTTAATCAACGGATGGCTGTTGATTGTGTAAATAGTAGCGATAATAATGTGATATATTTTGTGTTTCAATCGATATATCGATATATCCTATAGATATCAACGTCAGTCGCTACTCTTTAGTGCTTGTTTTTTTTCCAATCAAAACATATATATTTATTTTGAGTTACTAAAATAATTGCATTAACGAAATTCCATAGTGATTACACACCTATCCACCGGGCAACTAGTGCATCTCGTACGGTGACGCATAAATCAAACAAAGAAAATTTTCTTTATCTTCCAAGAACATTTACCCACACAGCAACAGCACGCATACAAATACATACAGACAGACGCACGCCAATAACAGCAAGTGAGTGGAAAAGCAATCAGCAAAAGCAAAATTGAAAATTTGTAGGGAGACAAGCAATGTGTTTATTATGTTGGTAAATTTCTGGGTGTGCACAATATGCTGGCGTGCATGCAAAAATCGAAGGGCGCGTGCAAGTGTGTGTGTGTGTGTATGTGATCATGATGAGTTTGATATACATTATCTACTTTTCCTCGTGTTACCTCAACTGTGCTGAAATTCACTCATCAGCGATGAGCACTTTATGAACTCAAGTAACTTTAAAATACTTGTGCCCACAAACAGCAATGCTCGCGCCTGCATTTAAAACTGTTTGTCTATGTTATTCAGTTTGAAATTTAAATGTTAACTTGTGTTCGCAAACGCTATAATAGATAGCATATACTGAATATCTTGCAAATAATTTGAATTAAAAAATATCGCTGCAAGTCATACGCGCGTCGGACGCCCATTTTTGCCCATCACTTGCGTGCTGTCGCGCGCCTAAATAAAATTAACCGATTTTTTCAATTGACTGCCAAAGAAATGATGAAAAATTAAAAGCAGCGCCGGTTATAAAACTAACACCCACGCTTAGCCGGTGCTGTAAGTGGGCGTGCCAATCGGTCAATGCTACATTTTTAGCAGTTGAGCACGCGTCTTTGACAAATCGATGTGCAAACTGAAGCAAAGCAACAACAAAAACAACAACAAGCAAGGACAAGAATACAATCAAATAAAAGCGCTACTTGTATTGGTCGAATCGAGTCGAGTGTAGGCGGTAACAGCTCAATACGCATCCTTGATTCCGTATGTTTGTGTGTGTGTGTATCGGCGAGTATGTGTATTAATATTGGTGTTAGTGTATTAGTGTTCATACTTTTTCTTCAGCAAAGCCAGTATAAATATATATTTCTGTGCTGGCTTATCGCCGCATCGAATGCATATTTTGCTAAACTTCTGATAAATAAGGCAAAATTATTCCCGCCACTTCAGGTTTTAATTCAAGAACAGCTCAAGCAAAGAACTGACATCTTAAAATTGCTTATCCTTGTAGACAGCAGTTAATCGGCTTTCATTTAAGCTATTGCAGTTCAACTTTTGATGCTGATAAGCATTATATTTATTTTATAGCACGATTATAATGGTAGACAAATGATTATTTCTATGGCAGTCCCAATGATAAGAGTGTTATAACGTCTGAAGTTTCGATAAGATAAGATTTCATCCCGTCGATAGTTTTAGTAATTGAGATATATTTGAAAACTGTATTTTGCATTTGTATTTGGAAATTACAGGAGAAGCACAACTGAAGTGCTCGACTGACCGAAAGAGTAACTCCGCTCAGGTGTGTGTGCTGTACACAACATTATGTTCAATAGGTATGGGAGGATTCCTGGATAAACCGAAAACAGCCAAACACAATGAATATGGCGCGGGAAACAAGTTGGTCTTTGGCGTCAGCTCGATGCAGGGCTGGCGCTGTGAGATGGAAGATGCGTATTTTGCTAAGGCCCGTCTAGACAATTCTCTAAAAGAGTGGAGCTTTTTTGCTGTCTTCGATGGCCATGCGGGCTGCAAGGTATCCGAGCATTGTGCCGACAACCTGCTGGAGAGCATCATCTCGACAGAGGAGTTCAAGAGCGGTGATCATGTGAAGGGCATACGCACTGGCTTCCTGCGCATCGATGAGAAGATGCGAGAACTGCCCGAGTTTACCCAGGAGGAGGAGAAATGCGGCGGGACAACGGCCGTCTGTGCATTCATCAGCTCAACGCAGGTGTACATTGCCAATTGCGGCGATTCAAGAGCGGTTCTGTGCCGCACCGGTGTGCCCGTGTTTGCCACCCAAGATCACAAGCCCATTCTGCCCGAGGAGAAGGAGCGCATACACAATGCGGGCGGCAGTGTGATGATTAAACGCGTCAATGGCACACTGGCCGTGTCGCGTGCCCTCGGCGACTATGACTTTAAGAACGTTAAAGAGAAGGGGCAGTGTGAGCAGTTAGTTTCACCGGAACCGGAAATCTTTTGCCAAGGCCGTCAGGACACCGATGAGTTCTTAGTGCTCGCCTGCGACGGTATCTGGGATGTGATGAGCAACGAGGATGTGTGCAGTTTCATCTACTCGAGGCTGAAAGTGACCACAAATCTGGTTCAAATTGCCAATCAAGTAGTTGACACCTGTTTGCACAAGGTACAGTGTATAAATCATTTTATCAATGTTGTTTTGCTTACATAATCAATCCTAATCTCGTATCTCTTGTTGAACCCACAGGGCAGCCGTGATAATATGAGCATCATAATAATTGCTTTCCCCGGAGCACCAAAGCCAACTGAAGAAGCAAGAGAATCTGAGCGACGGTTGGAGGAACAAATCGAGAAGATTACAAGAGGTTGTCTAAGTCGTCTAGTCTGTTTATAACTAATCGTAAACATAACGATAGTCGTAACACCTTTGCGTGTCTATGTCTCAGTGCCGTCGTCGTCCCTCAACCTCTCGACGAGCCCATCGACCAGATCGAGGCGACTATAAGAGAAAACAAAAATGAAACAATACATTGTACCTTACGTAACGCAAACGCCAACGAAAGAAAGCCCCTAAAACGTTTGCATATATTAGTAGATAATAATTATACACTCATATAAATACACAAAGGTGTATTTTTTAGCTAGCTAGATAACTGAACAAATCTTACAAATCTAACTTACCCGCAATGCAAAGTGCACTTGCAACAAGATGTTCCTTCCAAGTGACACTCATAAACGAAAAACAAGAATTGCTATAATCATTGCCATACCAAGTCCATACTCATATATATGCATATATATATATATATATACGTAGATTTACCCACACATACATGTAGGTCCTATAGCTAATGCATAGTAAATAACTGAATAGCGTGTTACATTCTCATATCCACTTCCACTGGCTGTGCGTGTGCCTGAGTGATTGTCTGTCTGTGTGTGTAAATGAGTATTCAGTATTATTTATTTATTTCTTTATACATAGGCCGTAGGGCGTTTTGTGGGCTACAGCAACTGCCAAAGTGCTCGAAGCGAGCAAACTCCATATAGTTAAACAAAACCAAAAACAACAACAAGAAAACCTCATCACATTTAGGTCTTATTATTGTCATATGCATATGTAAACATTTATAATTGTCGTAGTACCCTAAGTTTATTTGCAATGTTTGATTAACCCTACCAAGAATTTTAGCTTAGGCCCCGTCAGCCAGTGTACATATGTCTGTATATAATCCTATATCTAACTGCCCATATTAATTTTGTTGCTCGATCAAGTTCAAATGAATTATTGTTTAACGACAGTAAAATCAAAAAATTCTAGTGAACACCTTTAGACTCTTGTATTAGATTTTTGAGAGCAGTTCAAATATAGCAAATAATTCAATATTTAATGTACACAAATGGTTGGAATTGATTTTGATGAATCAGTAGTAAGAGCTCAAGTATTAAATGTAATCGTGTTCAGCTAGAACCACCAATCCTAGGTGACTAACCCACATACTTCCACATAGCATTCATAACACCAAAGTGAATTTTGAAATTGACCCTTAGGTCAAAGTCCAAAGTGTAGATAATTACTTTATTATTATGTAAAATATGCCAAGCCCCACAATAATTATCCCACTACCCAAGTATATTGAAATCTAGTATTAAGTACAACAAAAAATAAGAGAAGCTAGATATTTTAAATGTCCAGACAAATTACTTAGCCTAGTTTAACGATTTTGACTGGCAGGCCTTAGGGCAGATGAGCCCGATATTTAGTGAAAAATGAAAACAAAATTAAGTATTGTAAACCTTATGCTCACCAATTGTTGTGCTTGTTGTCAACGTAAAAATCGATTTACTTTAAATTGTTACATTTAGCAATGCAATTGAGGCGACACAGCGAAGCTAAACAAAATCAAATCAAATCAGGTCAAACATCTGAGAACACTTGTACCTAATTACAATAGCAATCATAATTCTTAATTGAAATCGCCCGCAGCTTAGGCAGCGGCGTTTATCTAGCAAATAATTACTAAATGGAATACAAAAAAAAAAAAAAACGAAACTAATTAAATAATTTTTTCGCTGCTAAGTAAAAATATATAACTTGAAATGAAAGATTTGAAAACCAATCAACCAAAAGTGTTTGTTTGCTGTGTTGTTAAGTTTTCAGTTTCCATTCAACATTCAACACAATCGCTGCTTTCCACACAAGCCGCCTCGCCTCCCCTCCCTCCACTAAACACATGCAACACAAACAAAAAAGAGAAAGAAAAAACACCAAACAACTCGTAAATTTCATGTGGTGAATATTCAATTTAATCTTTTCTCATTTTCATTAGTTTTCTGCACATCAAATCCGCAGCATTGTGTTTTTTTTTATGATTGACCAAGTTTTTCACAATTTTCATTTCTGAGAGTAAATCTTTGGTTGTTGTCCATTTGTTTGTTTAAAGGATCAGTCGGAACTAATAACTTATTTATTCTTTTTACGAAAATTGTAAGAGTAAATTTAGCCAAGGCGGTGTTCTTGTTTTATTATCGTTAATCGCGCATCTTAAAAAATAAAAACACAAAATGAAAATGGGCGTGTCAAGTCAATGCCAGAAACAGAAAGCCAATCAATACAAATTATTATGATGAGTGAGCATAAGGTAAGGCACATAGATACAAAACACACACAAATAAGAACAGTAAATGATATGCATGCTATTAAGATAAAATCAATTATTATTATACATGTTATTCAATCACTTTTACAAATTCGATATTTTCAAATGTTTGTCGTACACTGAATGCTGTATACAGTTTTCTCATCAACAAATCCCAAATGCAAAGATATCACACACAAGCAATGGGACAAGGCTCAACTTTGTCTCTCTCTCTCTTGTAATTAACTTCTTTTTTTTTTTTAGTATACTCCCGATTTTGTGAAGTGCCACTCCATTTGTTATATTATTTAAGATTACGTTTACGATGCAGGCCAATCGAATTGAAATCCGCAAATATTAAATGAAAGTAATTAATTCGATTGAACTCCATCCAATTAGTCAAAGCTTTGTTGCTCAATTTTTGTCGGCTCTTGCTGTTGCAACATATTTCGTGTTATATTTTTGATAAATTGTAATTTTGCTTTTGCGTAGCTTTAACATATACATATAATTCGTATTTTAATGTGCATACAAATTCCATTAACGTCAGCTCTAATTTTAAGCTATGTGCCACTGATCGTATGACACTAATTATTTGGTCATCTATTTCTTTTGGCATTCTTACAGAGGAAATTTCGAGTAATGATATCACGGATTATGTGGAACTGTTAAAGTGTCTACAAAGCAGAGACATTGAAGGTCTTCCACCAGGCGGCGGCCTGCATTCCAAGTATGTTGAATATAAACTTATTTAATGTTAGATCAAATATATATAATACTTTTACTTTTCAGATATCACGTTATCGAGCGCATATTCAAGGAGTTATTTCCGGATACACCATGTGAAGTACGAAATATGTTTTTCAACCTTTAAAATTTGCAATTTCTGATTACGCTGCACATTTTATTGATGCTTGTATCTCTTTTTTTATTTTGCTTATGTTTTCTCGTTTTCTTTTAGGCTCATTTTCATTTTTGCTCATCATGCTTAGTTACTAGCTTATCTAACTTATATTTTCTTTCTCTCTATCTATATCTACTACTACTTGTACTAATTGAAACTAATGTAGAATTGCTATTGAATATTCTTTAATAATGAGGCCGCATCCCAAAAACTAATTGTTGTTTAACAAACCGAAAGCTCTCTACGTATTCTCTTTCTTTTATTTCTAGCAGTATGCATATGATGAGCTATGAATTTTTTAATGCTAAATATTGTTCATTTATAAATCAACAAAAACAACAACTACATCCACAACCACCACAACAACAACAACAACCAAACATCCAACCAACAAGAGAACAAATGAAACTAAAAACAAAAACAAATACAAAAACCATTTCAATTCGTATACTCTAAGTGTAAGGCCAAAAACAAATTTGTTGTTTGCGTCTCCTCGTTTTTTTTACAATATAGTAGATTACCGATAGATTTGCAGCATCCAAAAAAAAGAAAACACAAATAAATAAGAACCAGGCGCTCTGCATGTTCGCTCTGCTCTACCCCGCATGCTCATCCAAAAACAATAATAATAATAATGATAATGATAATGATAAAAACAACGATAACAATAAAGAATTTAACTGATTGTTAAGATTGTAAAGAACAACTTCACTAAACTCCATGCCTCCACACAATCACACACACCCACCTCATGTAAGCCCCCCGTCCTGGCTGTGCTTGTCCTTGATCTTCCCCAGCCTCGTCCCAGCACTTAATAATCTGTCCTTTCTTGTTATTCTTGCAGAGTCCAACGCATTAAATTACAATCCAACAAAGTCAACAATTGCAAGAATGTTATAACAACAGCAACTCTACAAAACAAACAAACACACACACACACACACACATACACACAACGCTCACACCACACCCGTTTTCTACTTTGATAAAAACAAAAACAAAATGAAAAAGAAGAAGGAAAAAACCTACTCCAAATAATATAAATAATCATTATTATATAGTTGAAATGAAAGCCAGTCTTAAACAAAACTACACCTTGTATTATGTAGATCATACTAATGGAAAGGAGCGAACCTTAGCAGACATCAGAGCTAGAGTCGATAACTTAAGCAACCGATAACCGATAACAGATTAAGTGAACAGGGTTTGGCTCAAAGCCAAGGCACATTTCAAATGCAGAAAATCAAATACTACATATTATATATACCAGATACACAGATACAGATACAGATACATAGTACATGAATGCAGATGCCAAATGCAAATGCAAAAAGCAATACAGATCAGATCAGAAACGATACGTCTTACGTCATACGTCATACGTCATGCGTCTAAGTTAGTCAGTGGTCCATTATCGTAACTATCGTTCCGTCAATCCTCATTAACACATATATATATATATATATATTCATACTGAACTGTTGACAAGCCTTTGTTGCCCGCCTCCTCCTTTGGACTAAGCAGATAGTTCAGCTGTGTAAAGTTTTTACCAAATACCTATTTTAGCCCTGTGTAAAGAAAATCGCTCGGGTGATGTCTGTACAAGAAGTTTTTTATTTTACTTTTCAAACTATGTATTAATATTGATTCCGAAACGAAGCGGATTTTTGTAAGCTGTTTAATGTTTGTTACTGAAGGATCATTTTTGTTCATTATTTTTATATATGTATTATATGAGAGATATCCGATTTAAAAACAAAAAAAATCCCAAAAAAAAAGAAGTAATGAAACGAAACAAAGAACACTGTAATGAAAAACTAAAGCCTATTAATTTGTAAGAAGATGAATTATTAAGAAACGTACAAAAAAAAAAAGAAAACAAAAAAAATAACGCCCGAGTTTGTAGTAAATGTTGATATAAAAAAAAGAAAAAGAAAAAACAAACAATTTCTGTGGAATTATTCGTGTAGCGTTCAATCGTTTAACTGCACCGTGTACCAGTCGTATCACCTCCAGACCCGGCAGGTGTTGTCCTTCGAAGCAGTCAATATGGCATCCCCCGCATAGCTGTAGGCGCAGCTAAACACCTCCGACTCGTGGCCACTCAGCACCTGGGAGCACTGCCCCGTCTCCGTCAGCCACAGGCGAGCCGTGTTGTCCGCCGAGGCGGAGAGTAGCATACAACCGCTGGGACTGAAGCACACCTTGTTCACCTCGTCACTGTGGCCCGCCATCAGCGAGAGCATTTCTAGCGGTTCCAAGCTCCAGACACGCGCTGTGCAATCACTGCTGCAGGTGGCCAACTGCTTGCCAGCCGCATCGAAGGTCACGTCAAGCACCTCGTCGCTGTGCGTGGACACCAGATGCAGCTCCCGATCCAGGCGACGCACATCCCAGACGCGTGCAGTGCGATCCAAGCTGCCGGTGGCAATCATTGAACAGCTGAAATTCCAAACGCAATTCGACAGCTCTGCGCTGTGTCCGCGCAGCTGATGGCAGCAGCTGTGGATGGGAAAAGATTGAAATCCCTGCTTAGCTTTGGGCCGATAGTACTCAGGGCAGCGAGTAAGTCTTAAAAGGATCTCTTTGTGGCATAATAACACAGATAGGAAATAGTTCCAACTGTGTTTTCAAAATCTAAGAAAGCCTCTGGACAATTTCTTCCAGGAGGGCAGGAGTATAATAGTGGAATCTGATCTCAAACCCACCTCCTGCTGCGCATATCCCAGATGGCTGCCGTGTGATCAAAGGAACCCGTCAGCAGCAGCTGGCCATCACGGGAGTAGCGTGCTGCAATGACCTCGGCGCCGTGATGTGAGAGCAGCTGCAGCTCCTGGGCTGTTTCGGCATCAAATATGCGTGCCTTGCCATCGATGGAGGCCGTTGCAATGTCCTTGTCGTGAACGGGATTGAATTCGGCAGCCACCACCTCAGCGGCATGTCCAAACAAGGTGCTCTGGCACTGGCCGCTGCTCGCAGACCAAATCTTAGCAGTGCCATCGAAAGAGCCCGTGATGATCTTATCACTAAAGAAGTAGAAGTAGTAGAGGAAGTATTAATAACAATGGATCAGTTTGACAGATGCTTACAGACTGACCAGCGTGGCGTGTTGTAGCCCACGGAGAAGACGACATTGTCGTGACCGGTGAGCATGTGTTGCACCTCGGCGGTGCTGGTGTTGATCACGTGACAGGTGCGATCGTAGCTGCCCGTCAGGCAGTGTTCCCCGCTCCGATCGAAGCAGACGTTCGTCAACGGAAGAATGTGCGACTTGTAGCATTTGTTCAGATAGAACTTCTTTTTGACCGGCTCACGTAGCTTGGCCTGCAGCTTGGCAATCGCCTGCTTCAGCGCACTGAACATGTCCTGGCTGCTCGACGCTTTGCAGTTGGCGGGTAGGCAGGGCATGGATTTGTCCACACTAACAACATCCTTGCCACGTTCGGCCTCCATGGACTGCAGCTCCTCGAGCAGGATGCTATCTGCCAGCGCTTCCACATTAGTTCTATTTACGGGATTAGCCAGAGATTAGTGGACAGGTCATTATACCTGCTTTGAACTTACTTTGCATCCAGTTCGAGCAAATCAAAATGTCGCAGCCGCTCCTCCTCACCCTTTGAGGATCGATAACTTAGCGCCAAACCTATCGAAATGGAATTGCATTACAAGGCTCTAATCGGATTATTGCTCAGCACCTGGCGGAAAATAGCGCAGAAAGATTTTATTCGCGCTCATTTCGCAGCTGTTGTCGAAATTCCTTTGCCAGGACGCGTTGCCAGCAAGTTTGTGTTTAGCTTGCTGACCTGCTTTAATTTTGTTTTGTTGCGCGTTGCCGTGTGAGTAGAGGACGGGGAGGAGAAGAAGTGTTTCACATGCCATATTCGACAAGTTTGGTCGATTTTCTGGGTTGTAGGTCGGGTTCGCTAACACCTGGGGGACGGGGGTACGAATATCTAGTTCTAGCCAACAATGTGAAATGTTTTGGGTAAATTATGTGATTTAGTTTGAATGTAATAAAAGCTGTGATTTGTGAAAAATGTTAATACTAAAATTAAGTTAGCTTTTTCATTGTTTAAAAACTGTGACGCCAACAAAAAATTCAAATAACTGCGGGCAGCAAAGCTTTTCCAACTCGCTGAATACTTATCGCAAAAATGAGCGATAGGTGTCGCTAGCAAAAACGGTTTGTGTACTTGCTACGGATGCGTCACAAAAATTCATATTTTATTTTAATTTTATTTAGGCTTGTAAATATATAAGATAAGTAAAAATTTAAGATTTTTAAGCAATTTCAAAGAATATATATATATAATATAATAATATGTTTGAAATGAAATAAAGAAAATATTAAAAATAGGCAAATCCAATGAGTTTTCCCCAAGCTAAAATTATAGTAATTATATTGTGCCTGTAAATATAAATAGAAATGGATTTCAGCCTTGGGCATATCCTTAAACGCTTTTCAACGACAGTCGCAGGCATATTTTTGTTTTTATGTATTGAAGCTAATTAGCCTGTTTAATTCCACTGATCCCGAAGGCCAATTGATGCCAGCACCTGTTCAGATTGTCGGCAGGACTTAACAGACATGTGTTTTTGTGTTCAAATACAGTTGTAGTTGAGAGACAACGGCCGACAGAGAGGGACAGACAGACTGTCTCTCCTCCCGCATTGAAGGCAATTAGATTGTCTTACCTTGTCTTGTGCCTCGCTTCAACATTTCCACTAATTTAATTTGTCCTGTAATCATTCAGACGTAGACGCCGGAGGAGGGGATTCCTCTCTTTATTTCCATTTCTCTCTGTGTGTCAATGTGTGTGTGCACAATGTAATGTCCATTAGGCTAAAACATGAAACGGCAGATAGCGCCAGATGAATAGAGAGTGAAAGGAAGAGTTTGATTGAGGGGGAGAGGGAGGAAGTGCGTGCGATGGGAATGACGAGGTAGACAGAGAAACAGCGAGAGAACAAATGACCATATCCAATAATGATAATAAATAATTAGATAGTTATTATCGCAGACAATTTTGTAACAGTGCAGCAAAGCAAAACGGACAGCAAAACAAAGGGAAGAAACACATAAAGATTCGAGGGAAATTTGGCAGTTAAATGTTGGAGAAACAGAGTAAAATGCAGAATATGAATTTTATCTCATTGATTTGACCAGGCAAATGGAAACAAAGGACGAAGACAGATGCCCCGGTCAAAGTGACTCATTACGTAGAGGCCATTAATGCAGATTCCCTGACATATATTTCTGAAAGAGCATCCACATCTGCTGCCTCAGATCAAATTATTTTATTTAGGCCGCATTTTTTGTCATTTGAATGTTCGAGTTGTGCGAATATGCGGATGCGGAAGTTGTAAAGGAAATGACCGACGGGTAACGGAGGCGAAGTGAAATGAAAAATGGGAATGAAATCAATTTAAAATCTCACAAAATTGCAAAGCTAAGCAAAGCAAATCTTTAATCTAGGCAGGGAATGTACATCAACCGGATTTAAATTTTGGCCCAATAAATTTTGGTTGATTTCGGGCAAGAAAGAAAGATGACTGACAGTGCTTGAAGGATGTGTGCGTGTGTGGATGAGTCCTGAAATGCGGCATAAATTAAAGGCAGACACACACACACGCACACACACTCTTTTAACGGGCTACCTTCATCCCAAAAATAAAATTATTATTGCCGTCTTTTTTTTAAGTGTGTTTTTTCTACAGTTTGCGGGCCATCTTCGGGCTAGGTCAGCGCTGCTTCCGCCCACGCCCCCTCCTCATCCTCGACCGATCCGTAATACACCTTGGTTAAGTAAATTATGCTTAAATGGCATAAAATGTTACACTGCTGAATTTCCCGTCCGCCAGAGGCTAAATGCAGATTATGGATTGAAAATATGAGTAATGCATCATCAACAGATTTTCGACTTAATTTTAAGGATAACACATCGATTTTCCGTTATGTATACCCTATACGGTAGACATTGTCAAGGGCATATCAAGTTGTTTTTTTTAAGTTCGAGTATTTTCCGGCTACTTTTCTGTGTTTGCTGCTTGTATTATTTTCTGTTCTAGGCAAGAGCAACTCAGCAGTGCAAATTGTTGGTGCAGCATGCATAATTGGGAAGAGGCATGCTTCATGTCATTTTAATCATATTTACCTCAGCTTGGCAGCAAGTGGCCAACTTGTTAGCTCGTGCGCCTTGGGCGCTTAACCAAATTTAGCTGGATGTAGATAAAAGTTAAAAAAAAAATAAAAATACTTTTCTAGTGAATAAAACTAAAATTGAAGAAGTATCTGTAATTCACAGAAAAGTTTATTTTTAGATTTCTTATTTTTTTAAAACTAGTACCTTAAGTAAATATTTGGAAAAGCTGTCTGTTTAATCAAGGAAGTGATTGAATGCCAATGAATAGTCCATTTTGCTGTGAAGTCAGCAACGTATGCTCCGCCAAAATTCGTACGGAGATGGCAGAGCCAATTCCATTTCACAACCAAATATTTTTATGCGTACTTTTATGGGTTCACTCGAAAATCAGAAATATGGCTGTATACGAAATTGCTTTATGTTAAATAATGTTGAATATTTTATATATATTGTATGATTAAAATGCACCAATTCGAGCGTTCAACTTTAATATATTAATATATACAATTAATTCGTATTTTTAAAGGGTTTCTGTTTTGAACTCAGCTTGGTTCAGGGCAGTCCCTTGGCGCCGCACCCAAATCAAACGGAGACAAAGATAAACAGTTTGTGGTCAACCAAAATCGCGCTGGCAAAACCTGACTTTTCAAATGGATTGTTTTATGGTTAAGCTATAATTTAAGTACTCTTAACCATAACCTAATTAAAATAAACCTAATGATGTTATAAACCCCGTAGCAAACCTATGTTTTAATATTTCATAAATGGCCCAACAAATAATAAATATGTTAACAAATATATGTTTTAGATCCGATAGCTTAAAATTTACTTAACATATATTTAAGCCTACAAAATCAGATCATCAAGTTCACAAACTATAATCAATATTTACCCTAAATATTTAATATAGACTACATTCAACATATGAGAGAATTAAATTTGATTAATCACCCGTCAACTGAGTTTAGTGGTTTCCTTTTAGGTCCAACTTACAATAGTATTTCTCTTGGGTAAGTTTAAACTTGGAAATGTTGAGAAACTCAATGAAGCACAGAATGTATAATTTTTAATCATTTATAAAGTTACATCACATTTGAGACAACTTCCCTTAGCAAATAAAATTAAACTGTGTAGTTTCCATACACAGCATATATCAAAAAGTTTACAAGTGTGTTATTTTTTTTTCTCGAATTGACACGAATCTGTTGTTGGCGGATTGTAATCCGACATTCGGAGCCCATCATTCATACAGTATAGTCGTTTAAAAGTTTATGACTTTGATAAATTAAATTGGGCACGGCCGTCTGAATACAAATACAAGCACAGAAAGGGCATATTAATATATATACACACACACCCACACACACAGACATACTATGGTTCAAGGGAAAGTTTTAAGCTGAGGGCTCTAAAGCCGTTTATGGTCAAATGAAATGCAGACGCATCGAAATGTTATTAAATTTAACAATATCAGTCTCAAAGTAAGACTCCCAATCGAAAACACTCAAAACCAGCGCGAATCGTGTCTCTCTCTGTGCGTGTGTGTGTGTGTGTGTGTGTAACTTTGGGTTTGTTTTGAGCATTATTAACCGGGAAGAGCAACAGCATCCACAGCAGAAGTAGCAGCAGAAAGGAAGCCTGCGCTGTGGCAGAAACATTCTGTGCGGCTTTGCGGCCACATCAAGTATACGCACCATAAATCAGAGCAACGACCGAGCAAACCGCTCACAACATGCCCAATGACGTATTAAATGCATTAAACTCTGTCTTAAATTGCGCACCGGCAGATCGCCATAACTTTAAGTGGGGCTTAAAATGAATTATGCGTGTCGGTGTTATTATATATTTATGGCAATACCTGAGCCGATTGGTCGCACATTAAGCCACAGATTGTTGCTTCTATCACTCTGAACTGGCATGTTAAGTTGTGAGCATTATTATTAAGCTCTTATCTGAGATTGTTTTGTGGAATATACATATAAATATGCTCCATCTGTGTTCTTTTATTGTATTTATTCGCTTTTTCTTATTATTTATCTACAGCGCAAAACAAATACATATTTTATACACAGTTTGGCTTGTGGTAAATTGATAATTTTGATTATAATTCAATAATTTTAAAATCGCAAATTATTGATTAAACCTGTTTCTAAAATGTCAACCGATTAAAATACACGACACATTTATAATGGTTGCAAAGTGATTGCTTCCATTAAAAGCCAACTTAATGTGCTCACTTGTCCACAAACAAATGGCAAACATAATGGATACAGTCATCTGTGTATGGGTGCCCCATACATGCAATCATCTGTGCAAGTGTGTGTGTGTGTTAGTTTGTGGCTAGTTTCAATGGAGATGTGTTTTGGGCGGTAATAGAAAGGGTACTCTAAAATACACAAATGCTTTTTGCATTATCCTGCACGAATTAGAAATTACTTTAGGCAGTTGTTGGCTTTGAAAGAAAAATAAATAAGAAAAACTTTCCATTTATATTTTAATAGTTCATAGTCAATATAAATTTATATGTGACAAAATTAAAGATCATATTTCAATTAAAATAAACCATAAGCAATTATTTAACAAAAGTACAAAATTAAGGAGCATGAAATATGAATAATTTAATTAATCTCTATATCAAATTATTATTTTAATACGATAAATCTCAAGCAGCAAGATAGTCAATCAATTTTATAGACGGCTTAAAGCATTTTGTTTTGAACAGCTTTAATTTTAAGCTAATTTTGTTAAGCAAAAAGTTATTTTTAGCAAAGGGTATCAACGATTTGCCTTGCTTATACAAAATTTGACTAATTGGGCATGCTTTGATGTATGTGTATTTGTGTGTGTGTGTGTGTCAGTGTTGTGTGGTTGTGTAAATGAGTTTTGTTGTGGTTAGATCTGTGTGTTTGGCTCCAAAACCGCCATAAATTAAATGAAATCAACAGACTAAGCGTAAACAATATCGAGTTCGTTGTTCCAATTGCATTAATTTTGCCAGCTACGAAACTGATTTATTTGTTTTAACTTTTTTTGCTGCGATACTTAACAAAATTCAATGGCAAACTGGACTTTTATAGCTAGCTTGCAGGCAGCCAAGTAGGCAGCCGGAACTGAAGTGCGCCTTCTCGCCTCGCAGGACTTTGGCAATATAAATTTGTATAGCTAAAATATGAATTTAATTAACATTAATTGCCCGCATATTTCTTGTTCGCACCTGCGCCGCCGAGCGTAGCCAAGTAAAATTGTCCAGTTAACTGCATATTACGTATACGCAATGGCCAAAACGTTGTTATTGCTGCTGCTGTCGTTGTTGTTGTTGTTGTTGTTATTTGTGCGTTTTTGATGTTGACGCTATTATTGCTGGAGTTTTGCACACTTGTGTTTATGACCAAAGTTTTTGCTTTGGCGAAAAGGCGAAAACTTTTACCAGGCTACCAAAATATGAAGAACTTGAGATTTCTGACGCGTGCTTCAATGAAATCTCCTCAACCGCAATAAACTTTGCCAACAATGCCACTGCTGCTGTTTGTTGCGAATGTTGCTGCTACTTTTTTTCCGCTGCAATGCAATGCAAGTCAATTAAAATTTATTACACATACGAGCCGTTGTACAACACTGGAGGTGGCCACTTCCACGAACCAAACAAAGTCGAACTGCTGAAACGGCTCCGGTTTATTTTCAATTTGTTTAATGGGTCACTTGGGGCAGAAGGGGGAGTTGGTCCAAAAGTTTTCACGAGCTGCCAAACAACCCATAAAAGTAAATAGCCAAACGACAACTGAGTTGCTTCTGCTGCTCAGCTCCTCCTCTAATCTGGCGGAGCAGCAAACCACAGCAGCCAACAAAATTTTGCACACCTGCACACATGGTGGCATAAGGGTGTGGGTGCCACCCCGCCCCACCTCCTAAAAGACTCTAGCAGTCATGCCAATTACATAACAAATGTCTACATTTAGGAATATGTACAGCAATATTCATGTTTAGGGGCGAAATGTAGACATTGTTGGCTTTCGTGCGAAATGATATTTGAGGAAGATAATCGCACTAATCCAATGATGATGCATGCGCACACATGCAAAGGCAAGGCAAGCCAGACAGAGACAGGGACAAAAATAGACAGAGAAAGAGAGAGGGAGTGAGAGAAAGGGGGTAGTAGAGGAAGCTGGTGTGTTTATTCGCGGCTCATCTCGGTTGTCGGCTTCACCTATTCAGCTTACTTTTAAGTCAGCCTGCGGCACTTGTGTGCATAATAAGCTTAACTAAACGTATGTGTGTGAGTGTGTGCTCGAGTGTGTGTGTATGTGTGTGTGTGTGTGTGTGTGTGTGTGTGATTCAAGCTGTTTGCTTAGCACTCGCGCATTGCCTTTTTGGGTTCAAGCAACACGAAACCACGCGAATGGCGCCCCAAGGCAGCCACCCAAGTAAATCTTTTTCAAAAGCCGCTATAAAAAGTAATAAAAAAAATAATAATGTGTAATTTCATAGGGCATAGGGATATGTCGTGATAGCCTCTTAACACATATTCCCAACTAGAATATTTCTACCAAATTATGTTTATCTTTTGGTTACACATATCGAATGTTCGCGTATACCTCAATTGTTCAAATATGTAGTTAAAGTCTTTGTATTATTTACCTTTTAAGTCGCACATTTCAATCAATCTTGCATCAAAAACTCTGTCTCGCATATAATTTTTAGGGTATTTTAAATGAATAAGTGTAGATTTAAACTTTGGCAGTAGATTTATATATCAAATCGGCATCTGAATTCAAACAAACCAAATCCAAAACGTGAAATTGTTGGCAACACATTCTAAGCCACAACTGCTAACTGTGATTTATATTCCGTTGAAATCGTGTTTAGAAAACGATTACTCTTTTTATTAAAAGCAGCATTAATGTTAAGGTAAAAAAAAGCATATACACTTTTATTTTCGCTACTGGGAAGCGTCTGTTTGAATTGTGGCTGTGGCACTGTGTTGGCCATGCCACATATTCACACAGGCGCATTTTAATAGCTTGCCATAAAACGGCAAACAAAAAGTTTTGCGAGTGAATTTTCTGTCTACCAAAAGGACAAAAGGACGTGAAAGTTGTGGTGGCAAAATGAAAATAGTCATGCACAAACGCGGCAAGTAAACAAGTTGTTTGTTGCACTACCTTTCACAGTTTTCCACAAAAATGCAAATATATGTTTATATATATATTTCTCTGTATTTTTTTATAAAAAATACTCTATATACATATACATGTCCCTGCAGCGTTCTTTAATTAAAAAATATTTGCTTGGTTGTTTTGAATAAAAAATTCGTTTTTTACAGTTTTATACACTTAAAATCAAAAATCAACAAATATTTTCATTTTATTTGTATTTTGCTTTCAATTGTTTGCTAAAAATATATCGTTTTTCATATCACGTTACATTTTAATTTGCAAATAATTGTTTAAATCAACTTGCCTTTACTCGAAAAAAGGTTCATTGCAAAATAAATAAATACAAATCTATTTTCAAATATTCGTTAGCAGAATGTAAATCTCTTTTAATTACAGGTTGATTTGCATTAATTAATAAAATCAACGTAGCTTTAAAAAAAACGTATTTGGCTAAGGATATTTGTAATTTGGCTAATATGTTGCCAGTATTTGCTTAGTATACATTTCGACAATCCATTATCTATTTGTTAAGTACGTGCCGATTTGGTTTCCCTCTGTGGAGCTTGGTGTTGCATATTAATGTTGCATCATCAAATATGGGCAAAACGACAAGCAGACGAGCGCTTAGGGCGCAAACTTGCGGCAGCAACGCACAACTCTCACTTATCGTGGCACGTTAATTGAAATTCGTGGCTGCCAGGTGGGGCTGCCGGGTGGGCAGACGTTTAAGCAGCGACGAGATAGGATTAAAGATTGGGCTTGCATTTGAGCACACACCCCATGTAAGTACACTTAAGTGTGTGGCTTGGATGTGTGTGTGTGAATGTGTGCCGCCTTCTGGCTGCCTGTTGGCCCGGTTGTCCCTTGGCAACGTGTTGAATTCCATAATTTAAAGTTTTTGCAGCTGTACAATGCTTGCCTGAGATTGCAGCTGCTTCAACAAGTGCCCACGCCATCCCACAAACCGTCCCCTGTCCACCTCCACCCTCCCCACTCCCTACTTCCCACTGCGTCACAATCTCATATGCGCTGACACACCTTTTTTATTAGATCAGCACAGTGTGTGGCGCTGGAGTAAACTTTGCCACTGCCAAAGTTGTGTGTGCCACATGCCAAACGTAAAAGTTGGAAATTAAATTCCTTGGACGAATACACAAACACATGCTCAAACTCATAGAGACGCTCGCTGCAGCTGACTCCCGTTGCTTGTGGCAGGACTTGATCGCCCGTCTTACCCCCGTGTGTCGCTGCAACCTCATCAATATATGTGGGATGTGGGTCGTTGCGGTTGCTTATAATATGCAAATGTAATCAGTGCCTACATTTTGCTTTTTTACGTAACTCGTTGAGAGCAAACGTTAGCATGTGTGTTTGAGAGTGTGTGTGGGTGTGTGTGTGTGCGTGTGTGTGTGCGTGTGTGTGTGACTTTGATTCTGTGCGTGCTCTCGTGTTTTATGTCCACATGCATTTGTTTATGTGCGTTATGTGTGCCCTGAACTTTGTATGCAGCCATTGGCCGAGCAACGAGCAAGGACCTCACACGGATTTATGTGCCAGGATTTGGAAAGATTTCAGCGAATAAGGCACCCACACCCACACACGCACACACACACGCATAAAAACGTGCGAGGGCACTGGACAGGCCACTGGGTGTGCTCTATAAGAATCTGGAACAACAATCAGCCGAAAGAAAAAAGCAAAAAAAAAAACACAAAAAAATAGAAAATCGAAAAATAAAATACATACATAAAATAAAATCGGAAAAAACAAGGTTCCCTTAAAATGCAAATTGCTTTACAGGGGAAAAACAACGCTGCAACTCGCCTGTATTAAGAACGCGAAGCCAAAGTGGTTTTTTGTGGTTTTTCTTCTCTTTTTTTATCGGATTCTTACTAAACTAGTTGCCCCAAGCTGACAGTCAGTAGTTGACAGCTTGTGGACAACATGGCCAATTGCACACTGCATGCAAGAAAATATATTTCAAAATTAAAAGATAATTCCTTATAAATATTTAAATAACATTTTGCCATTTATTCATTTTGTATTTCAATTTACTAATGGCATTTTATATGGGACAAGCAACTTTAAAATTTGGCAGAACCGAGTCAGGTTATTACATTTTCAATACGTTAAAGACAAAAACTTCAAGTTTAGTTTAAAAGGTTGTTCGATTTGCAAAATACGTTTTTAGACTGCAACCGGGTTGCAGGTATTTCAATTGTGGGACTTTAATCCGTTTGAGTTAGCTTCTTTTTTTTTTTGGAACTTCAAACTGTGTTTGGCTTTTCGCACGTTTCCCAACTGTCATTTTCATTTGCAGCACTTAAGTGAACTGTTGCATGTTGCAATGCTGCAAAACTCAGTTTCCTGTGCGTCTCATGAAACAACGAATACGTTTGGCAGGTGTGCACTGAATATGTGTGTATAAATCTATTTGTGTGTGTGTGTATTTGATTCAATGTGTATTCGCCCCCTGGCAGCCATAAGCCAGCAGTTGCCCTGACACTGTCCTGGCATTTTTCATTTAGCCGAAAAATTCTGTTTTTTGCCAGCCAGATCTCGTACACAGCAAAATCGGAACACAATCACATCCATATGTATTGAGTATATTGCGTGGATAGTCGAGTTGGAAAACAGTGAAATGAAATGCTTGAACCAGTCGAGTATCCATCAGCTGTTTGATTATTCCATGTCTAAGCATTTCATAGTCAGTTTCTGTTTTGTTTCCGCTGCCAATTTTAATCAATTCAAACTGAACGATTCCCAGCAACAACAACAGCTGCTGCAACCGCAGTTTGCCCCTTTACTTTTTGTTTACCGTTACCAGTTGCACAGTCGACAGTCAACAGTCAACAGTCAACAGTCAGCTTTCAGCTGTCAGTGTGTCTGTCATTAGGAGAAACCTCAGCTCCCGCCCAGCCAATTGCGGCAGCTGTTTTTAGTTCATGCATTTTGCGCAGCTCACTGCCCTAAGGTCGGCATCCGAATCGTACATTTCCAATTCCAGCTCCTGGCAATGTGGACTCTGTGCCATATGCGAATATTAATGAGTGTCTCAGCATAATCGTTGATTCAGGCATCGATATTGTTTGTTGTGTGACTCGTTTCGCGTGTGTGTTGAGATTAGTGTTCCCAATAGGAATAAACAAAATAACAACTATGGTAATCCGCACTTAAATAAATCGAACATAGATTTATTTTAATTCACAACAATAAAGTTAATCTAACCTGTGTTTACTCATTAGTTAATCTAACCTGTTTGCTAATTACAATTTAGTTAATAAGCCACATATTTAGTTCCAAGTATACCGCATTCGTTTCTCAACTAATTTATAATTTAGTTAAGCTAAGCTTCTAACCTTTCTATCGTCCTACTATGTTTTCATGGATCCAAAACTTGTGTTTACAATTTTCTGACTATTGCCGTAGTAATATCGGAAAAAAAAAAATAAATATGAGAGAAAATATAGAAATGTTTGTGTGAGGGTCTGATTGTACTTTTGCTCTTGCATTTTCACTCCAACTGTAGTTGAATGCTTCAGTTTAATTGGAAATGTATGCCCTGTTGAATTCCCATACAAGCCGACTGCATAAATATTATTGGAAGCAGGCAAGCAAGAATTGAGTTGAGCCGTGTCAAGGCACTTGACACTAACAGCACACACACACCGACACACACTTACATAAATATATATATTTATATATATAAGTATATATATGAATATACATATACAGACGTAGATACCTGAATAAAGCCAATTTGATGTTCGTCATCATCATCATCATCATCATCGTCATTGTCTGCAACAACATGAAAACCCATCAAACATGGACTCTCATTCATATAACGATGAACAGAACTTTGATATCGCACTTTCATATTTTTTGCTAATCAAATAAATTTGTGCAAAAAAATAAAGTGGAACGCCAAAATAGAACTGAAATGGGAAAAACTGGAAAAAAAAAAATGGCAGTCATGTGATTTTCTATGCACAGCTCGAAATGGTGGGGAACACCCCCCTCTAATTACCATGGCAGCTCGTTAGCCTGAAGTGCCGAGCCGAGCCGAGCTGAGCCGCAGTTTGGCTAATGCCATTGGCCGCAGGTTAAACGGCCACTTGTCCCATTGAGCGACCCTTCAAAGCCGACACACAAAATTGGCTCTCAAGGTAAACAAGACGCAAAATTATTAAATGAACCGCAAAATTGTGCAGCTATCCAAATAATAACAACAACAACAACAACAAAACGGAGAAGGGCAGGTCAAATTTGCTCGAGATGAATATCTAAATATAAGGATAGAAGATGATACCAATGCTGTCCTTGGAAATCTCAAAATTGGTTGACAGTCATGCACATACACACACACACACACACATTTATACACTTTGTAATGGCCAAAGTCCATTAAACCCAATTTTTATCCATCACTTCTCCGTGTCTATGCTAATGCTCACTTAAGGCAAAACTTTCCATTGCCAGCTTTTTTATATTAGCCATAGAAAGCGCGTCCAGCCGCAATATTATAGTCCGCACAGCCTCCATTTGCTCTCCTTTTTGTGCTTATCCAAATAAAAAGTTTGCCTACTGCAAAATAAAAGCATTGCCTACTTACAGGCTGAGCTGAGCAGTTGTGGGCAGAGCTGAGGAAACCCACTCATCGGACTGCAATGCACATTGCATTCTCTGGATGAGTTCACAGAGCTACACAAAAGACGGAGTCAGATGAGAAAAATTATATATAAATTACAATTATAAAGTGAAGAAAATATATAATTTTTCTTTTATATATTAAATGAGAAACAAAAATTAATAACTGCCATTTGACAAAATACACGTAAAAACGACGTATTTATTATTCATTTCCATAAGTACCAAGCATAATTATTTACTACTTTAACTAAATTAAGCCTTCGACTTGCAAAAGTGAATATGCCCCTTTCTCAATAAATGCCATCTGATGATAATCTACAATGGCGTATTTTAGTTTTGTGGGACAATCTCAATATGTCCGCCGGCGATCCTGTTTCCTACTCAATTGTCGGTCCCCCCTCCCCCCCCACCCATCCAGGCCGTAGGCGTCCCTCAGCACAACAACCATTCGCTTCCTTGGCAATCGTCGCAATTTGTATTATGCGCCTCAGCGCCTTTGCACTTAATGTCTTATTTGTATTTAATCGCGGCTTTCGTTTTATTGGCATCCGCTGCGGAGTACGCAGAGTACGCGGATTTGCTCAGTTGCTCAGCTCGTAGTTATATTCAATGAAGTTCGAGCAGCACTGCAAACTCATAGATATATAATACAGATACAGTTACAGTTACAGTTACAGTTACAGCTACAGATACATTCCCAGTTCCACAACATTTGCAAATAAATGAAAATGACTCAAATTGTCGCTGCTGTTGGCGTTATTTGTGTCTGCCGCTCGGCTGATTGCTGTCACTTTGGCGCCCTACATTTCTGCGGCATTTGACTATTGAAATGGTACTCGAATTCTTTAATTTATATATGATTGTATTTATATGCTTAGATCAAAGGAGTTTAGCAGCGTATTCAGTATGTCATGGCAGCCAAAATCCCAACTTCTGCGAGCGCCATTCAGCCAAAGGGCCCCGAGGCATATGAGCTGAGTTATGCCTCTTACGTATGACTTACGGAATTATTATGTGCGATAATGCCAACAAAACAGAGACAGAGGGACAAAGATATTAAAGTATGTGCTGATTCCCAGATGTTGGGCAGTTTAAAGTTTTCGCATTTATATTCGCTGTGCCACATGGCGCGGAAATTGCGGCAGACAAAGGGCAACGCAAACAAAATAAAAATAAAAACAACAACAGGGACAGCGACAGCGACAGCGACTTAATGCTCACAGCGGATATATAAAGAACAAGTAGAAGAACAGGACGAAGAGGCAGAGGCAGAGGCAGTCAAAGCGCCTTGCGGTATGCAATAAAAAGCAAATGTAACGCAAAATGTTATTATAAATATGCCTTGTGCGTGGCTATGTGTGCTCCTCACTGTATGTGTGTGTGTGTGTGTGTGTATGTATGTGTTTGCGGATGTGCCGACAACATCATGCTTGCCTTCAAGTCCTGCCCTATATCCTCAAACTCGCTGATGTTTTCTCTTTTTTTTTTGCCCTTGCCTTTTAAAATACCATTGTTTGCAGCTGCGCTTGACTGCCTCTTATCCACACCCCTGCCATCCACCCGGTGACCTTAAGATCATCCTTTTGGGCAGCAGTTAAAGCTGAATAGCTGGCTGGCTGTCTGGCTTGGTATCACTTTATGATATTGTCATGCCCATAAGTCCCAGTAGATTAAATTTGTTCAGCTATAAATACTCTCGTTGACCATATCCAATGATAGCCATAATGAGGCACTAGACCCATTAAGATTCAGTCTGAAAATCCAGATAAAATTTTATTGACTAATTATCATTAGTACTTACTATAAGTACTACTTATTAGAATTATTTCTGTCCTTATAAATTGTGTGTGACAGGGTTAAGTGTGCAACAAAGTGACAGAGAGAAAATAGAGTTTAATTAGAATTCAATTTTAGTGAGACTGAAAGATTTGAGAATATTTTCTTTAATTGTTTACCGAATGACACAGAACTGCGATTAAATTTCATTTTATGTATTATTCAATTCGATTAAAATTTAAATATAAAATTTTATGTAATCATAAATCAATGCTTCTGGTTTCTTTACTTTTTGTATTAATCCTGTGGCAACTTTAAATGATATTAAAGGTAAGTAAATTACCTTCCTAATAGGATAAACTTGATTAGCCATATCATAGACATAATTATATTTTGAGCTGTCCGCGACATTTTCTTAACTGTACTTAAACATACATATTGAAAAAAATAAACTTTATTATGACTGTGTATATATTATTTATTTTTTGGTCGCAATTTTTCATAAAATGCACTTCAGTTTAGACAACAAAGGTAGTCGCATTACAGCAATAAGTGAAGCCCATCGCAGCGGAATTATGTAGATTCACAGCACACGCAATCGGGCCTGGGCAGTTGATCGGTGGGGGAGGCTGTACTTGGGCGAAAATATTGTTGTATGTGACGAAAGCGTAAATCGGCCGTCTGGCGATGTTTCGCACAACTTTGTAAGTCCACTCTGGAACAGGATTCGCGTTGCGGCCTGAGAGAAAGGCTTGTCTCAGAACACTTCTCCGACTGGTGTCACGTAGTTGCAATATACCCAGAGCGCCGGTACGAACGAACAGTAAAGAGTTGGGGGGAATTATACTCTGGACCCACTGCTCGATGAGTTTCCAGTTGCCATCATTAATCGATTGGAACTGTGGCACCACATTTAAATACTTGAAGGTGCCAGTAGATTGGTCGCCGAATAGAAAGTCGGATGAAGCGGTTAGATGACCACGATTGATAACCAAATGCGTATTGTTTCTTATATAACGTTGAGTTTGACCATAAATTCTACGGAAGGTCGTGAAAATATTTCTTGTTAAGAATGACGATTCTTGTGCGCGCGTAATAAGATTATCGCCTGTGAACCGCACATTTGGACGAGCTGGAACTACAATATAAAAAACAGCGATTATATTCAAACCCATCGTGAACAAACCCACAAACTTACAGATTGTCTTCGGATAAAGCGTCACATCCGAGAAGAAGGCACGCACATCGTGTCGATTGTAACAGGCACGATACAGCTCCAACATTTGATTGTTAAAAGTATGGCCAACGACATACATATCAGTCGGGCAGGAGAGATCAGTATGTGGTACAGCCTGAACTCCAGGCGCAGTCAGTGGGTTACGGCAAGTTACAGGCAGTGACGGAGAAAACTGCCCGTTTGCTTGGCACGTCGTCTGATGGACTTCAGGTGGTTGACAACGCAAGGTGACCCGAATTCCAGTGACAACAGTTTGCGTTCTTAACAGCACGACATTGTTGAGGCTATCCGTAGCGGTAAAGACACCATTCGCCGTCTCGATACTCCGTCGGTTGATCGTACATTGACCTCGAACCTGAGCTGATCCCACTAAACACAGAAAGGAGCGTTGAGACTCACTCCAAATCTTAGTTAATCATATTTACCCAGCAGTGCAACCGAAAGTAAAAGCAGCTTGTTAAACATCTCGCGATCGTAATGAACTGATTTAACCAGACCAGACTGGGAACTATTTATAATGTTCTTTATAAAAAGAATATTCTATTAATAGAAAGACTGGAAGTATCATAATTTTGTATTCTCATATATTTTGTCCATACATTGTAAAGATGACAATACAACATAATTCAGCTGCCAATTTACTGTACTATCTTTAATTGAATTGCATGAATAAAACACATATGACACGTTTATTGCATTAATTTCGAAAACAATATCGAATTGCAGTCATAAATTGTAATTTTCCAAAGCGAAGTTCTGATTGTTGTTCGTTCTCTAATTTACTTATCTTCAATTTAAGCTTTTGTTTTCCGATAAGCCCATACAATTGTTTCTAAAGCGTTAATTTTTGAATGCTCTAGTTAAGCTTAAGGGAAAAAAATGAGAGCAACCGAATAATTTATGGCTATACAAAAATATGAATTCCTTTTATAGAATTAATATTGCAATAAGTAAAAAGTTATATGTATATTTAAAAATGAAAGAAATAATTATAATAAGAATAATATAAGGTATTGTTATTTTAAATATGTCATGTCGTTCGTTCAAGTATAAACATAAGACGCTTTTTGATATCCATATAGCTTTACGAACAACTCCATTAAGATAATTAAACATAACATGATTTCGCCTTACAAGTGGCTGCATATGTATTTAGGTTTAAGATTTTTCTATAAAATAAAGAAATGCCTTTCAGATCAGACCAGTTCGATTCCAAACGTCGTCTCATCGTGTTGTCTACACACTAAAGGTGACCAAAGACCTGCACAAGCACACACAATCAAGGTCAGAAGTAATTATAAAATTCCGTGCGAAATATTTGTTTAATACACGTTATACGTTTTCAGGCTGCCATACAAATATACATGAAAATATCGGAAGCTGTGTGACTTTATCAGCAATATTATTGGGAAATAAGTGTAAGAAGAATATTCATGACAAATGCCCAAAAGATACATTTTGAAGAGAGTAGCCATTTAGTTTCATTAACGTACAATATAATAATTGGGCCCAATAAAAAACTCCTTATCCTTTGCCTATGCCTTTTAAAATACCATTGTTTGCTGCTGCGCTTGACTGCCCCTTGTCCATACCCCTGCCATCTACCCGGTGACCTTAAGATCATCCTTTTGGCCAGCAGTTAAAGCTGACTGGCTGGCTTGGTATCACTTTATGATATTGTCATGCCCATAAGTCCCAGTAGATTAAATTTGTTCAGCTATAAATACTCTCGTTGACCATGTCCAATGATAGCCATAATGAGGCACTAGACCCATTAAGATTCAGTCTGAAAATCCAGATACAATTTTATTGACTAATTATCATTAGTACTTACTATAAGTACTACATATTAGAATTATTTCTGTCCTTATAAATTGTGTGTGACAGGGTTAATCAATAAATGCCATAGACACATACTAATCTCTTTTTTAACTAACAAATAATTATATTTTGAGCTGTCCGGGACATTTCCTTATCTTAAAGCTTCATATAGAAAATATGTACTTCAACATATATATTTTTAAAAAATGGATTATGACTTTTGAAACATTATTTATTTTTTGGTCGCAATTTTCCATAAAGTGCTTATCAGATTAGACAGCAAAGCGTGTTGCATTACAGCAATAGGTGTAGCCCATCGCAGCGGAATTAATTAGGTTTACAGGACACGTGATCGGTGCTCGGCAATTGACCGGTGGGGCTGGGCGTGATGGTGCGAAAACATTGTTATACGTGATGAAGGCGTACACCGGGCGCCTGCTGCTGTCTCGCACAAGTTTGTACATCCACATTGGAACAGGATTCTGGCCTTGGCCTGCGAGAAAAGCTTGTCTCAGAGTACGTCTCGGACTGGTGTCGGGTAGGCCCAATACACCCAGAGCGCCGGTGCGAACGAACAGTACAGAGTTCGGGGGAATTCGAGTTTGAACCCACTGCTCGATGCGTCTCCAGTTGCCATCATTGATCGTTTGGAACTGGGGTACCACATTCAAATATTTAAAGGTGCCAGCAGATTGGTCCCCAAATAGAAAGTCGGACGAAGCGGTTAGATGACCACGATTGATAACCAAATGCATATTGTTTCTTATATACTGTTGAGCTTGACCATAAATGTTACGGAAGACCGTGAAAATATTTCTTGTTAAGTAAGAGTTTTCTTGTGCGGGCGAAATAAGATTATCGGTTGTGAACCGCACATTTGGACGAGCTGGAACTACAATAACAAAAAAAAATCAAATTATATACAAACCCATCGTAAACAAACCCGTAAACTTACAGATTGTCTTCGGATAAAGCGTCACATCCGAGAAGAAGGCACGCACATCCCGTGGATTGTAGCAGGTACGATAAAGCTCCAACATGCGATTATTAAAAACGTGGCCGACGACATACATATTAGACGGGCAGGAGCGATCATTATGTTGCACAGCCATAATTCCGGGCACAACCAGTGGGTTACGGCAAGTTACAGGCAGTGCCGGAACAAACTGTCTGTTTGCTTGGCACGTCGTCTGATAGACTTCGTTTTGTTGGCAACGCAAGGTGATTATAGCTCCATTGCCAACAGTTTGTGTTCTCAACAACTGGATATTGTTGGACCTATCAATAAAGGTGTACACACCATTCGCCCTCTCGATATTCTGTCGGTTGATCGTACATTGGGCTCGAACCTGAGCTGATCCCACTAAACACAGAAAGGAGCGTTGAGACTCACTCCAAATCTTAGTTAATCATATTTACCCAGCAGTGCAACCGAAAGTAAAAGCAGCTTGTTAAACATCTCGCGATCGTAATGAACTGATTTAACCAGACCAGACTGGGAACTATTTATAATGCTCTTTATAAAGGAATATTCTATTAATAAAAAGACTGGAAGTATCATAATTTTGTATTCTCATATTTTTTTTCCATACATTGTAAAGATGATGACAATACAACATAATTCAGCTGCCAATTTATTGTACTATCTTTAATTGAATTGCATGAATAAGACACGTTTATTGCAATAATTTCAAAAACAATAACGAAATTCAGACATAAGTTGTCATTTTCTGAAGCGAAGTTTTGATTGTTGTTCGCTGTCTAATTTACTTATCTATAATTTCAGCTTATGTTTGCCGTTAAAAGCCCATACAATTTTTTCTAAAGCGTTTATTTGTAATGCTCTAGTTAAGTTTATGAGGAAAACCAGAGCAACCGAATAATTTATGGCTATACAAGAATATGAATACCTTTTATGAAATTTATATTGCAATAAGTAACGTTCCTTATCCTCCGTACCTAATGAGTTTCATTAATGCACAGCCGTGTCTAACCAAATCCTAGTTATAATTATATTCTTCATCATATGAAAAACAATTACTTAAACTTATATATTGTTAAATAATTATTTATTCATTTTAGTATTCACTTTTTGGAATGCTTTTCAGTGATCAGCTGCTGAACGTAATCAGTTCAGTTTTGACAACAAAGGTAGTCGGATCGCAACAACAGGTGTAGCCCATTTTTAGCGGTATGTGATCGGGGGTTGATGTTGCATCCAGTTGCCAACATTGATCGTTTGACATTGAAGTTGGACAGGAGGGATCATTATGTGCCACCGCCCTAATTCCAGACACAAAAAGTGGGTTACGGCAAGTTACAGGCAGTATCGGATGATATCGTTATCGATAAAGGTGTACACACCATTCGCCCTCTCGATATTCTGCCGGGTGATTGTACATTGGCCTCAAACCTGAGTTGCTCGCACTAAACACAGAGAGGAACGTTGAGTCGCACTCGAAATTTGCGTTATTCATATTTACCCAGCAGTGCAAACGAAAGTAAAAGCAGCTTTGTAAACATGCCTTTATATAAAGAATGTTCTATTAATAGAAAGACTGGAAATGTCATAATTTTGTATTCTCAAATTGTTTCATTCGGTTGGTTTAAGATTGTTGTTGTTCATATTGCAAAGTGGATTTACGTAACTAGAAGAAACTCAGGTGACCAAAAAACTGAAAGAACATAAACAAACAGGGACAGAAGTAATTATAAAATTTGGTGCGAAATATGTTTTCAGTACACATTGTAAATTTAAAGTTTATATGAAAAAATCCGAAACTGTGTGACTTTATCAGCAATATTTTTGGCAAATAAGTGTAAGAAGGATATTCATGACAAATGCCCAAAAGATACATTTTTTTAAGAGAGTAGCTATTGAGTTTTATTACCATACAACATTTTAATCTGGACTCAATAAAAAGTTCCTTATCCTGTTTACCCAATGAGTTTCATTAACGCACAATTCAGACCAAATGGCAAATAGTATAAACTTCTCTAATCAGATCCAAGTCATAATTATATTTTTAGCAGTCTGCTATATTGCCTCACCTTAAAGCGTCATATAAAAACAATTACTTCAATTTATATATTGTTAAAAAATTATTTATTCATTTTATTATTCTTTTTTTGGGCACATAATTTTTAATGGAATGCTTATGAGTGATCAGCTGCCGAGCGTAATCAGTTAATTTTAAACAACAAAGGTAGTCGGATCGCAGCAATAGGTGTATCCCATTTCAGCGGTACTAAGTAGGTTCAGCGGACATGTGATCGGGATTCGGCAGTTGTCCGGTGGGGGAGGCTGTTCCTGGGCGAAAACATTGTTGTACGTGATAAAGGCGTACAACGGCTTATTGGTGACATCTTGCACAACTTTGTACATCCACTCTGGTACAGGATTTTCGTTGGGACCTGCGAGATAGGCTTCTCTCAGAGTACGTCTCTGACTGGTGTCGGGTAGGCTCAATACACCCAGAGCGCCAGTGCGAACAAACAGTACAGAGTTGGTGGGAATTCGGGTTTGGACCCACTGCTCAATGCTTTTCCAGTTGCCATCATTAATCGATTGGAACTGGGGCACCACATTTAAATACTTGAAGGTGCCAGTAGATTGGTCGCTGAATAGAAAGTCGGATGAAGCGGTTAGATGACCACGATTGATAACCAAATCCCTATCGTTGCTTATATACTGTTGATCTTGGCCATAAATTTTACTGAAGGCCGTGAAAATATTTCTTGTTAAGTATGACGATTCTTGTGCGGGCGAAATTAGATTATCGGTTGTGAACCGCACATTTGGACGAGCTGGAACTATAATATAAAAAACAGCGATTATGTACAAACCCATTATGAACAAACCCCCAAACTTACAGATATATTTCGGATAGAGCGTCACATCCGAGAAGTAGGCGCGCACAGCCCGTGGATTGTAGCAGGTACGATATAGCTCCAACATTTGATTGTTAATAATGTGGCCAACGACATACATATTAGTCGGGCAGGAGGGATCAGTATGTGGTAGAGCCTGAATTCCAGGTAAAGTCAGTGGGTTACTGCAAGTTACAGGCAGTGACGGAGAAAACTGTCTGTTTGCTTGGCACGTCGTCTGATAGACTTCGTTTTGTTGGCAACGCAAGGTGATTATAGCTCCATTGCCAACAGTTTGTGTTCTCAACAACTGGATATTGTTAGAGCCATCGGTAAAGGTGTAGACACCATTCGCACTCTCGATATTCTGTCGGGTGATCGTACATTGGGCTCGAACCTGAGCTGATCCCACTAAACACAGAAAGGAGCGTTGAGACTCACTCCAAATCTTAGTTAATCATATTTACCCAGCAGTGCAACCGAAAGTAAAAGCAGCTTGTTAAACATCTCGCGATCGTAATGAACTGACTTAATTTGCCCAGTCTGAGAACTATTTATAATGCCTCAAATACCGCTATTAATGCCTCTATTGATAGAGAGCACAAGAAAAAATGCGGGAAATATCAGCAAACCGATTATGAGTGGGGATTTTTGTATTCTCATATTTATCCAGTCAATCGTTTGTTTGCCATAGTTCCTACATTGTACAGAATACAACATAATTCAGCTGCCAATTTATTGTACTATCTTTAACTGAATTGCATGAATAAGACACATTTATTGCATTAATTTCGAGAACAATTACTAAATTCTGTCATAAGTTGTCATATTCCAAGGAGAAGTATTGATTGTTTTCTCGCTGACTAATTTATTTATCTTCAATTTAAGTTGGTGCCAATTTGTATGATTAATGCTGATCAAGGCCTAGGACTCAAATATTTAAATCGTTGGAATACCCGTAAGCAAAAACATTAACCGAAGCGTCCGTTTCCAGTTGCTAGTTGGTTATTTAAGAGGCTATCAATCAAGTATTGTGCCTTGTGAACCGGCAAAATTCCACTGGCAAATTTCATCTTAGAGACCAAAGCCCAACCTGAATGTGGAAAAGCTTACTGCTTAATAAATCACCGAATGGAAATGACGACAGCAAAGGTTGATTCAAAACCTGGTTCAAATTTGTAGCGGGCAGAAAACCCAGATACAAATAGAGGCCCGATGTTGGAGGCCAAAAAAAATCTGTAACTATGTACTCGCACAATTAAAACCAAAACTATGGTCAATTCAACAATCAACTGAATTGTATGTTAACTGTGCGAGCGGAAACTGGGATTTGTAGCGGTGTGGGACCTGGTGTTAGCTCATGCCGGGAGGTGGGTGGGGTTGTTGCTACCATCCTGGTATTCCTTTCTGATCATAATTTTATTTTAATTAGAGTCCCTTTTTATCTGGAATCTATCTCCAAAGCAAGCAATTTCTGTTTATCAACTACCTAACTTACAATGCGAGAAGCGCGACAGCTTCGTTGGTGTTGGTTAATGGTATCGGGGTGCTAGCTGTTGTTTGCCCCGATATAGCGCTCTGTACCCACTTATCCAATTGCACTTCCTGCGCTGCATGGTTGATTCGGAAAGTCCGCAAAAGCAAATCCGTTGCTCACTTAAGCTAACATTTCCAGTAGAAAATAAGAAGTCATTTTCCTTAAGTTTATATAGTTCATATTTTAATTTTTGAAAATTCAGCCATACAAAAAACAAGTTTTATCAACACACTGTTGTATTAATATTAAAATACTAGATTTGTCTATTTGACTTCCAAGACAAGTTTTTTTTTTTTAACTAAACTTAAACTTATATAATTTTACAATATTTATTATTTTGTCTAATGCTTCATTTTGCTTCAAATGTCTTAATCTAGTAGTTAACTATGCAATAAAATTGTTCGTAGCATACGTGTATTAATATTTAACAATTGGGTTTCTTATAATTATCTTTCCTCTTTTTATTGCATACTCTTAGGCAGCATTAAATTGTTCTAGGTTCAACACAACCTAAAAAGATTTAAGTGGGTAAAGTGTATATATCTTGTATATTTCATAAACAAAATCGTATTTTTAAAAATGTGGGGAAAACATTAGTAAAGCAATTGTATATGTATATGGAAATATAAATTTTTTGTTCTTCTGTTTAAGGATTTAATTTAACTGCCAATAATTACGCATAGCAAAAATACAAATTTTATTGATGGTGCTCCATTGGCCGCGTGCGGATCCTCTCACAATTACGGTCTTGGTTTGCTCCTTTTTTCTATTTATGTGTTTTCTCTTTTCGGTGGTGGTTATTTGAAAATTTTGGGTTATTTTAACTTATTATTGTTTTTTCAGTTTTTTTTTTCATGTGTTTGAGCTGGGACATCTTTCACCCCGAATTTGCCACCATCCAAGATGGGGTTTGTTGCGGAATTAATTTTTTTTTTTGGTTAGAAAAAACAAGTGTATTTTTTGTAATGTAATGTAATGCAATTTTTTTTTCTTCATATTGTTTAATGTAATTTAATTTTTCCCAATTGTTAACTCGGGGGATTTAAAACGTCCGCGATGGATTTATAGTTTTTTTTTTTGTAGCCGCAATGGGGCTTATAGGTTATTTTAACGTTGGTACTTTCGATGCACTTGCTTAAGAAAATTTATCACCGGCGATCTGCACTTATACGTTGACGTGCATCATGACCCGAGCGAATCGAAAGAACAGCTTCTCAGAGCGGATCTGGGCTCATATACGTCTGTGGGGCAAGCTCTTGCCTTCAGGAAATAATCAGCGATAATCCGCAGTAAAGCTTTCACCTTGAGCAGGGCTTGCTTCCCACAACGTTTTGATAGCGGCCAAACGTATGCAACGATTTTTCCCTTCGTGCACGACGAAAAAAATCATTACCCTAGATCTACTTTTACATCGCACCCAAAAGTCTGCGATGTAAACATAACCAAAGCTTCAGAGCACCGACCATTACACTGTACAGAGTTTGGGGGAATTCGAGTTTGGACCCACTGCTCGATGCGTCTCCAGCTCTCATTGATCGATTGGAACTGGGGCACCACATTTAAATACTTGAAGGCGCCGAATACAAAGTCGGATGAAGCGGTTAGATGACCACGATTGATAACCAAATGTATATCGTTTCTTATATACTGTTGAGCTTGACCATAAATGTTACGGAAGACCGTGAAAATATTTCTTGTTAAGTATGACGATTCTTGTGCGGGCGAAATAAGATTATCGGTTGTGAACCGCACATTTGGACGAGCTGGAACTAAAATAATAGAAAAATCAAGTTATATACAAACTCATCGTAAACAAACCCGTAAACTTACAGATTGTCTTCGGATAAAGCGTCACATCCGAGAAGAAGGCACGCACATCCCGTGGATTGTAGCAGGTACGATAAAACTCCAACATGCGATTATTAAAAACGTGGCCGACGACATACATATTAGACGGGCAGGAGCGATCATTATGTTGCACAGCCATAATTCCGGGCACAACCAGTGGGTTACGGCAAGTTACAGGCAGTGCCGGAACAAACTGTCTGTTTGCTTGGCACGTCGTCTGATAGACTTCGTTTTGTTGGCAACGCAAGGTGATTATAGCTCCATTGCCAACAGTTTGTGTTCTGGATATTGTTGGACCTATCAGTAAAGCTGTACACACCATTCGCCCTCTCGATATTTTGTCGGGTGATCGTACATTGGCCTCGAACCTGAGTTGCTCCCACTAGACACAGAGAGGAACTTTGAGTCGTTTGAGTTATTTATATTTAGCCAGCAGTGCAAACGAAAGTAAAAGCAGCTTGTTGAACATATATTATTAATGCCTTTGTAAAAAGAATGTTCTATTAATAGAAGGACTGAAAATATCATAATTTTATATTTTCAAATTTTTCCATTCGGTTGTTTGTTTGCCATAGATTATAATGAAAATCAGCTGCCAATTTATTGTTCTATCTTTAATTGAATTAAATAAATAACACTTATGACATGTTAAATGCATTAAATTTGAGAACAATAACGAAAATCTGTTGTCAAATTACCAGGCGAATTATTGATTGTTTTCTCGCTGCCTAATTTATTTATCTTAAATTTAAGGTTATGTTTGCCGGTTGTTGCCATTTTGTATAATTTCATCTATAGAGCCAAGTCTAACTAAGTGTATTACTAAAATTAATTTTTACAATAAAAATCTGAGATACTTGATTTTAACTTGAGCTAAAATCCTGTACAAATGTTTTTAAATTCGTAAATTAATTTTCTATAGAAACCTAAGGGGAAAAAATGGGAGCAACGGAATAATTTATTGTTATACAAAAATAATAATTCCTTTTATGGAAATAATATTGTAATAAGTAAAAAGTTATAGATATATTTAAAATAAATTATTATATTATATTTATACTCAATAGTTTCTTGCTCAATTCAATCATGTCGTTTTGTTCATAGCAACTTTGGCCGGTTGGTTTAAGATTGTTGTTGCTCATATTGCAAAGTGGATTTTCGTAACTAGAAGTCTGTTTCAAAATTGAGGTGACCAAAAAACTGAAAGAACATAAACAAACAGGAACAGAAGTAATTATCAAATTCGGTGCGAAATATGTTTTCAATACACCTTGTAAATTTAGGATGGCTTAAATATTAAATGGAAAGGTCTGAAACTGTGTGACTTTATCAGCAATATTTTTGGCAAAGAATTGTAAGGAGAATATTCATGACAAATGCCCAAAAGATACATTTTTTTAAGAGAGTAGCTATTGAGTTTTATTACCATACAACATTTTAATCTGAACTCAATAAAAAGTTCCTTATCCTGTTTACCCAATGAGTTTCATTAACGCACAATTCAGACCAAATGGCAAATAGTATAAACTTCTCTAATCAGATCCAAGTCATAATTATATTTTTAGCAGTCTGCTATATTGCCTCACCTTAAAGCGTCATATAAAAACAATTACTTCAATTTATATATTGTTAAAAAATTATTTATTCATTTTATTATTCTTTTTTTGGGCACATAATTTTTAATGGAATGCTTATGAGTGATCAGCTGCCGAGCGTAATCAGTTAATTTTAAACAACAAAGGTAGTCGGATCGCAGCAATAGGTGTATCCCATTTCAGCGGTACTAAGTAGGTTCAGCGGACATGTGATATTGGTTCGGCAGTTGTCTGGTGGGGGAGGCTGTTTCTGGTAGAAAACATTGTTGTACGTGATAAAGGCGTACAACGGCGTATTGGTGGCATTTTGCACAACTTTGTACATCCACTCTGGTACAGGATTTTCGTTGGGGCCTGCGAGATAGGCTTCTCTCAGAGTACGTCTCTGACTGGTGTCGGGTAGGCTCAATACACCCAGAGCGCCGGTGCGAACAAACAGTACAGAGTCCTGAGGAATTATACTCTGGACCCACTTCTCGATGAGTAACCAGTTGCCATCATTGATCGTTTTGAACTGGGGCACCACGTTTAAATACTTGAAGGTGCCAATAGATTGGTCGCTGAATAGAAAGTCGGACGAAGCGGTTAGGTGACCACGATTGATAACCAAATGCGTATTGTTTCCTATATACTCTTGAGCTTGACCATAAATGTTACGGAAGGTCGTGAAAATATTTCTTGTTAAGTATGACGATTCTTGTGCGGCCGTAATAAGATTATCGGTTGTGAACCGCACATTTGGACGAGCTGGAACTAAAATATAAAAAACAGCGATTATGTACAAACCCATTATGAACAAACCCCCAAACTTACAGATATATTTCGGATAGAGCGTCACATCCGAGAAGTAGGCGCGCACAGCCCGTGGATTATAGCAGGTACGATATAGCTCCAACATTTGATTGTTAATAATGTGGCCAACGACATACATATTAGTCGGGCAGGAGGGATCAGTATGTGGTAGAGCCTGAATTCCAGGCAAAGTCATTGGTTTACTGCAAGTTACAGGCAGTGCCGGAACAAACTCTTTGTTTGCTTGGCACGTTGTCTGATAGACTTCATTTTGTTGGCAACGCAAGGTGATTATAGTTTCATTGCCAACAGTTTGTGTTCTCAACAACTGGATATTGTTGGACCTATCAGTAAAGGTGTAGACACCATTCGCACTCTCGATATTCTGTCGGGTGATCGTACATTGGGCTCGAACCTGACCTGATCCCACTAAACACAGAAAGGAGCGTTGAGACTCACTCCAAATTTTAGTTAATCATATTTACCCAGTAGTGCAACCGAAAGTAAAAGCAGCTTGTTAAACATCTCGCGATCGTAATGAACTGACTAAATTTGTCCAGTCTGAGAACTATTTATAATGCCTCAAATAACCCTATTAATGCCTCTATAGATAGAGAGCACAAGTAAATGCGGAAATATCAGCAAACTGATTACGAGTGGGGAATTTTATATTCTCATGTTTTTCCAGTGAATCGTTTGTTTGCCATAGTTCCTAAATTGTACAGAATACAACATAATTGAGCTGCCAATTTATTGTACTATCTTTACTGCTTAATAAATCACCGAATGGAAATGACGACAGCAAAAGTCTGTGTTGATTCAGAACCTGGGTAAAATTTGAAGCTAAGTCAACTGCTCAACTACGTAATACGTATATTAATAAATTGAATTTATGAAAAGAAAAGTTCTGAGATTCTCTAGGTAAGTTGATGGGGAACTAATGGGAGCAATGTAATAATTTATAGCTATATTGCATTAGGTAAACAGTATATATATATAAGTATTCACATATATTCAATAGAAATATTTGTAATAAGAATAACATTAACTATTGTTATTTTACAAATTCTATATATTTTAAATAATTTGCAGTTCACTTTAATCATGTTATAAAATTACAAATGTGCCAGTATTCCTACAGACAGAGGTTTTGGAAGGCACAGAAATACTTGAAGTCAAGAACATATTTCTGTCGGTTTAAGATTGTTGTTGCTCATGTTGCAAAGTGGTTTTAGGTAGCAAGACGTCTGCTTCCGAATTGAGTTGGCCAAAGCCCTGAAGGAACACACACACACACACACACACACAGAGAGATACACAGACCAACTTGGCATTAGCACCATTAATTTTGTAGGTTCCACTTTGTCGGCATTTCTCCATTTCAGAATGTTTTCTGGCTGTTGTTTTATTTTGTTTGTGTCGCATTAGATTGGCAGCAGGCAGACTGGAGAAGTGGCAAAGTAAAAGTGTTTCAGTTGCAAGCATCAGATAGATGGCCGTCTAGTTGGCTACATTTATAGAGCGTGTGCCACAACAAGTTGCAGCCGCAGCAAATTTCAACTTTTTATCTGAATCTGGCTTAAGTTACAAGTTAAAGCCACAGATAGATATTTCAGCAGAAAGTGGCTTTGGTGTTTGGCTCATGATAGAGCTGCTTTTAATTTATATGACCAAAAAATGTGTTTTACACACAAATGCACATGCACACATACATACAAACAGCACACAATGGCAGCCATAAATTTTCTTACTCATTCAGAGCGCTGTCATACCTTTAAGCATATGTGGCGTATACGTAATGCTACCTTTGGGCGTAGGATTAATCAATATACATGGAAAGCTGGAAGCCCTGCTGGCACACATCTGAATTCTGCTTAGGTAAGGGCCGACAACAAAGAAATACATACAATACAAGAACAAGAACAATATATAATTTTGAGCTGAAAATAAAAATGTTAAGTTACTAAATAAATGGAGTTACTTCAAACATAACAAGCCAATAAGGGACGACAGCAAGAGGACTACCGGGTGGGTGCGTAAGCAACAATGCACAAATACATAAGGAATACTCATACACATAATTTCCCATTGAGCTGATGCGAATGTAATCCCCATGTTGGACTAAGTGGAGCGGAGGGCCACTTTCACTTGGCTGGTCAGCAAACACAATAACACTGTAAAGAATATGCTCCGCAGTTGGCCGCTGTGTGGTTTTTCTGTATTGTGTCCCTGTCTCCGGAAGCGCATTGTCAGCTCCATTAATGTTGATTATACGTTAATGTAAAGGATCTCAACCAACTGGCCACCGCCGCGATGTTGTCCCAACGGGGTACGGCATCATCATGAGAAAAGGGGGGTTTGCGGGGGTCGACAATGGCAATGCAATTTAGTCGGCTGCTTTGCAGCTGCTCGCCTTAAAGTGGCGTCGAAAAGTTTAGTGCAAAGTTTTAATTTGCATTTTAGAATGTGACCGGCAGGTGTAGTTGCGGGGGTTGGGTGGCTGGTTGGGCCCCAGGGGTAATTATAATGCCATTATCGTGTTTAGTCCACAATCTGATTTAGCCAATGCCGCTTGCCCCCAACACAAATTGGCTGCTGGCGCTCTCATCCGGGCAGGACTAAGCAGTCTCTATCCTCTTTGCTTTCAGGACCAGCTTCTGTCAATGCCATGCAAATTCTAATGGAATGCTAAATGTTTATTTACGCAGCAAGGGATGCCAAGTGACTGGGTGTGGCACTTGCATATTGCAAATGGCCGCTCAAGGCTGACAGGCAACACTTTTGCTGCACCGCGCCGATATGCCACGGAAGATGTAATTATAAAATTCCGTGCGAAATATTTGTTCAATATACATTTAAATTTATATACCTAAAAATCGGAAAATATCGGAAGCTGTGAGAAAAATATTCATGACAAATTCCCACAAGATAAATTTTTAAGACGGTAGCCATTGAGTTTCATTAACATACAATATAATAATCGGGAACCAATAAAAAGTTAATTATCCTCCGTACCAAATTTTTTTGTTTTTCTTGATCTTGCTTTTTAAAATACCATTGTTTGCATCTGCCTCTCGTCCATTATCCCGGTGACCTTAGGATCATCTGGCTTGGTATCACTTTATGATATTGTCATGCCCATAAATCCCAATAGATTAAATTTGCTCCACAATAAATACTCTCGTTGACCATGTCCAATGATAGCCATAATGAGGCACTAAACCCATTAAAATTCAGATAAAATTTTATGGACTATTTATCATTAATACTTACTATAAGCACTACATATTAGAATTATATCTGTTCTTATGAATTGGGTCTGACAGGGTTAATCAATAAATGGCATATATACATACTAATCTCTTTTTTAACTAACAAATAATTATATTTTGAGCTGTCCGCTTTTCCTTACCTTAAAGCGTCATATAAAAACAATTACTTAAACTTATATAATGTTACCTGGTCAAAAGAACTTGTGAGATGGTTCGGATGGGGCTGAGCTGAGGCCACCAGGCGGGTCGCGTGTTGCGGATAGCGAAAGGCCTCCCATCGGGGAGGTAAGCTGCGAAAAATACGAGATTGGTCGTAATTAAGCAGTCCCGGACAAGCAGCGGGTACGATAATGTAAATCGTACTGACGAGGCGTTTGTGTCGCCGACTCCTCAAAAGAATAGCCTCACACAACCACCTCGAATACATCCACCTTACCACGAATGTCATATGCAGATTTGACAAAGATATTGACAAAGGTATTGCTCAACCACAGAGAGCTCTCTAAGCTGGAAGATGCAATCATTGATGAGCTCATTACGTAATGAAAACTCAGCGAATTGGCCGAGGCCGACGTTACTTTAACGATGATGGTGGCAACCCTAGGCCCCAATCTCCGGAGACACGGGGACATACCACCCAATAGATGACTAAAGTCATCAACACTAGGCTAGCCCAGGTGAACATCCATCCAGCTAAGGCGGCTTCGGCAATCTTCGCCAAGACGTTCACCAAACAGCACCTTGGGCTAGCCCTGGTACAGGAGCCATGGATGCACGATGAAGAGAAAGGCCTGTACACGGCCGATTCAAAGGTAATCTGGGATCGAAGAGACCCAGCATGCATTATTGTGAGGAGGAGTATTAACTATACTATCCTTTCAGAGTTCCTCACCAGAGACCCGATACTACTACAAACAAGTGGTAATGTGGTCTCTATGGTAGCGGTGTCGGCATAATTCGCAGGAGACGTAGTCTGCCCGCCGCCGGAGGTTAAGAGACTGGTGGATTATTGCACAAAGGAGAAGATGTCGGTGTTAATCGGTTGCGATGCCAATGTGCACGATATGGGGCAGCAGCGACATCAATCTACAATCTATCTAAAACCTCACCTAAGAGACTGGCACGTCTCATCCAGAGGAGTCCATGTCGGACCATAAAACTATCCTATTTAGGTTACAAGTAAATACGAATAGTAGTGTGCCAAGTCGTAACCCCAGGAAAACGAACTGGTAACGATTCAAGAGGTCCGTAGAGCTCAACATATCCAGAGAAACATATGGTATTCCAAAAAATTCACTGGACCTAGAGAGAGCTATAAGGAATTTGAACAAAAGCATAATTGATGATTTTGAAGTAAATTGCCCGGTGGGGAGGAAGAAAATGGAAAAGGATGCCTCTGGTGAAACGTCAAACTTGAGCTAACACAGCTAGGAGAGACGGAGAGTGGGCACGGTACCGTGAAAGTCTGACCACCTACAACAAGGAGATCAGGAAGGCTAAACGGATGAACTATAGGAATTTCTCTGAAAGCATTATAAGCACCAGCGAAGGTGCTAGGCTTCACAGAGCGCTTGCCAAGCGGGCGCCGGAAGCTAACATATCATTGAAACGTAAAGATGACTCATTTACGAGCAACGATATGCAAAAGCTAGAGCTCCTGTTTGAAACGCATTTTCCTAATGCCTGTCAAAATGACGCGGTCAACAATAGAAGTTGGTATAGGCCGTCGACTGTCGTGCCCAGTCGACAGTCACCGTGGAGAGATTGAAATGGGCAATAGGTACATTTCAGCCCTATAAATCTCCAGGAATATACGGCATATTGCCAATTTTTCTTCCATCGGGTCAGGACTTGTTCTCTCGTATTAGGAAAACGGCGCTAAGTAGCCTTACGCTCTGACATATACCAATCGCTTGGAGTAGAGCTAGGGTGGTGTTCATCCCTAAGGCAGGGAAGAAAGATATCACCAACCCAAAGTCCTTCAGACCCATCAGCTTAACATTAGGTCAACTAATACAGCACTTTATCAGCTACGGCGGGCGTGCCTTAGGTGTGGCAGTTGACAACAAAGAAGTAGCAATATGCGCCTTTCTAGACATAGAAGGCGCCTTTCTAGACAGGACGACATTGTAATAATAGCAAGAGGCAAATATGAAGAAACACTCTGTGACATAGTCCAGTTAGGATTGAAGATAACGAGTGACTGGTGTAGGGAGGTTGGACTTAACCTGAACCCTACTAAAACAGTCATTGTCCCCTTTTACTAGACGGTATACAATGCCTTACAATGGCCCTGGAAGCCCTAATGGAGCTTACGCCACTCCACCACACCATAGGCTCCAACAGAAAGCTACATTCTTAAGGAAGTCAGCAGAAGGAGTTGGGAGCAGACACTTATTGAATCATAAGGATGCCCAACTTCTTTCAGATGAACTTCCCCTCCTGTTACAACCTAGGTATGAAATGAAGCCAGAATATATATTTGAGCGGAATTTCAAAGTTCAAACGAGTTGCAAAAAGGAATGGACATCATTAGATGAAATCCATCCTATTAAACCGCACACCATAAAATGGTATACCGATGGATCATGGTGGGTCCTTGGATATTATACCATTAATCCCTGGGGATGTACACCAGCATATTTCAAGCTGAGGTGTGTGCCATAGGGAGGTGTGCGGAATTTAACCTAAAACGCAACTATCGGATCGCGGATATATCTATCCTATCCGATAGTATAGCAGCAATTAATTCTATAAACGGGACGAAGGTAACTTCAAAATTAGTCCAAGAGGTACGATCCATGCTTGACCAACTCGGGGCTCACAACAAAGTCACCCTAAGATGGGTCCCTGGGCACAGGGAAATAGCAGGGAATGGGTGCAGAGAGGCCCCTTATAGGGCCCGAACCGTTTTGTGGCATAGGTAAACACAAAATACGGCTGCAACTCAGAATCGAAGAAAGACAAAGAAGACTGCGCAGCAGGGAGAAAGCAACGGGACTCCGACAGGCCAAATGTCTTTTGGGCGGCTATAATCATAAATTTAAGCAAGTAGTATCCATGGGCAGGAATAGGCTACGGATACCTGTCGGTCTACTGACAGGACATTGTAGACTAAAAATCCACCTGTCCAAAATGGGTTTCTGTAGCAACAGGCAATGTAGGTTTTGTGAAGTCGAGGAGGAGTCTTCAACTCACATCCTAACAGAATGCACCGCCCTTGCCAGGAAAAGATGCAGCATCCTAGGAATGCATGTTATGAATGTCAATGACATAGTAGCCCTAGACCCATCAAAGATCCTCACATTCGTTCAGGAACTGGGTTGATGGAAGAGTTATAGGCTCAGAAGGGGCACAATAGCTCTATTAGGTCGCAGTGCACAAGACCCCCAATAAATCATAATATATATTTTTAAAAAATTATTTATAAATTTTTTGGGCATATAATTTTTAATGGAATGCTAATCAGTGATCAGCTGCTGAACGTAATCAGTTCAGTTTAGACAACAAAGGTAGTCGGATCACAACAATAGGTGTAGCCCATTTCAGCGGTATTAATTAGGTTCATCGGACATGTGATCGGGGTTCGGCAGTTGTCCGGTGGGGCTGGGCGTGCTGGTGCGAAAACATTGTTATACGTGATGAAGGCGTACACCGGGCGCCTGCTGCTGTCTCGCACAAGTTTGTACATCCACATTGGAACAGGATTCTGGCCTTGGCCTGCGAGATAGGCATCTCTCAGAGTATGTCTCTGACTGGTGTCGGATAGGCTCAATACACCCAGAGCGCCGGTGCGAACAAACAGTACAGAGTCCCGAGGAATTATACTCTGGACCCACTGCTCGATGAGTAACCAGTTGCCATCATTGATCGTTTTGAACTGGGGCACCACGTTTAAATACTTGAAGGTGCCAATAGATTGGTCGCCGAATAGAAAGTCGGATGAAGCGGTTAGGTGACCACGATTGATAACCAAATCCATACTGTTTCTTATATACTGTTGAGCTTGACCATAAATGTTACGGAAGACCGTGAAAATATTTCTTGTTAAGTATGACGATTCTTGTGCGGCCGTAATAAGATTATCGGTTGTGAACCGCACATTTGGACGAGCTGGAACTAAAATATAAAAAACAGCGATTATGTACAAACCCATTATGAACAAACCCCCAAACTTACAGATATATTTCGGATAGAGCGTCACATCCGAGAAGTAGGCGCGCACAGCCCGTGGATTATAGCAGGTACGATATAGCTCCAACATTTGATTGTTAATAATGTGGCCAACGACATACATATTAGTCGGGCAGGAGGGATCAGTATGTGGTAGAGCCTGAATTCCAGGCAAAGTCATTGGTTTACTGCAAGTTACAGGCAGTGCCGGAACAAACTCTTTGTTTGCTTGGCACGTCGTCTGATAGACTTCATTTTGTTGGCAACGCAAGGTGATTATAGCTCCATTGCCAACAGTTTGTGTTCTCAACAACTGGATATTGTTGGACCTATCAGTAAAGGTGTACACACCATTCGCACTCTCGATATTCTGTCGGGGGATCGTACATTGGCCTCGAACCTGAGCTGATCCCACTAAACACAGAAAGGAGCGTTGAGACTCACTCCAAATTTTAGTTAATCATATTTACCCAGCAGTGCAACCGAAAGTAAAAGCAGCTTGTTAAACATCTCGCGATCGTAATGAACTGACTAAATTTGCCCAGTCTGAGAACTATTTATTAATAGTGCATCTATAGATAGAGAGCACAAGTAAATGCGGAAATATCAGCAAACTGATTACGAGTGGGGAATTTTATATTCTCATGTTTTTCCAGTCAATCGTTTGTTTGCCATAGTTCCTACATTGTACAGAATACAACATAATTCAGCTGCCAATTTATTGTACTATCTTTAACTGAATTGCATGAATAAGACACATTTATTGCATTAATTTCGAGAACAATTACTAAATTCTGTCATAAGTTGTCATATTCCAAGGAGAAGTATTGATTGTTTTCTCGCTGACTAATTTATTTATCTTCAATTTAAGTTGGTGCCAATTTGTATGATTAATGCTGATCAAGGCCTAGGACTCAAATATTTAAATCGTTGAAATACTTGTAATCAAAAACATTAACCGAAGCGTCCGTTTCCAGTTGCTAGTTGGTTATTTAAGAGGCTATCAATCAAGTATTGTGCCTTGTGAACCGGCAAAATTCCACTGGCAAATTTCATCTTAGAGACCAAAGCCCAACCTGAATGTGGAAAGCTTACTGCTTAATAAATCACCGAATGGAAATGACGACAGCAAAGGTTGATTCAGAACCTGGTTCAAATTTAAAGCTAAGTCAACTGCTCAACTACGTAATACGTATATTAATAAATTGATGTATGTTGTTGCAATGTATTAATTTATAGCTATATTGCATTAGGTAAACAGTATATATATATAAGTATTCACATATATTCAATAGAAATATTTGTAATAAGAATAACATTAACTATTGTTACTTTACAAATTCTATATATTTTAAATAATTTGCAGTTCACTTTAATCATGTTATAAAATTACAAATGTGCCAGTATTCCTATAGACACAGGTTTTGGAAGGCACAGAAATACTTGAAGTCAAGAACATATTTCTGTCGGTTTAAGATTGTTGTTGCTCATGTTGCAAAGTGGTTTTAGGTAACAAGACGTCTGCTTCCGAATTGAGTTGGCACTGGCCCCCTCGACTATTATGTCGAATTTTGCATATTGCAAATGGCCGTTCAACGCTGACAGGCAACACTTATGCTGCATCGCGCCGCTATGCCACGCCGCGCCCCGCAATCTTTCATCCCAGTTAAGGGCAACTAATTTTTTTGTATCTCGCGAAATTCGCAAAGTCAATTCCATTACAGGAAACTGCAATCACTTTGCATGCAGCTCTAAATTAAGCAACAGGCAACACAAACGCAGAGAGACAGATTTAATATCTTCTAAAATTCAAATTGTCGAGAAATTTGATTAAGTACACACAGCTCACATAAATAATTATAATATATCACAGAGAACAAGGTTGCACAGGAAGGACAGACTACAATGATGATAATAATTCAAATAAAGAAGAGCTTGTTGTGCGACACTGAGAGATATCTTATTATCTATTATATTATATCTATTATACTATATTTTAATAAAACATAGCTGTAAATTCAGTATAACGTAATATAAATCCATATTTTAATGCTATATTAGTATATAAATACTTATTAGTTCATATTATTGGTATATTTTTCTACATTTTGGTCTGATTGGTATTTTTTTCTGGGTTTCTCGAATTATTCTAAAATATGTAGGACTATTTTGCATTTAATTACCCCTAGATTTATTATTTCCTATATTTTACACTTTTTTCTTTAATTTATTTTTTGGTAAGCTATTTTCCCTCTTATTTTTATATATTCATTTTAATTTTAATAATTTTAATTTTAATTTTAATTTTGTAAACAAAGCCCATAAATAAATAAATACAATACATGACTTATGTCATAAATAAATTTTTGCTTAAAGCCTAGAAAGTTAACTTTATGCAATATATTTAAGTTTTTAAATGTTAAACGTCTTTCAGTTTTGTTATAAATCTACTTTCTGAAAAATCCATTTATATTTACTATTCAGATTTAGAATAGCTACTTTAAAGCTTATATAAAATGAACTATTATTTCGATTATATTTTCTTTCTTGGCAATTGCTTTGTTCCAGCTAGTATCAAATTTAAGCAAAAATATATTTAAGCTCCACACAACTCTTATGCAACTCTAATGTGATTCGTGTGGCATTTTCAATTTTCCAGCACTTGGCATCAACGATTCCAAAGTCAGAGCTGGTGCCAAGTAGGAAATGGCATCATGCGTCTGAGAATTGTGACCTTTGTGGGAATCTCAAGGCTGACTTTGTTTATTATACTTGCACGCCAAGAATAATAACTGAATACGGTCTGAGCTTGAACTGAATATTGTTTGTTGGCAGCAATGCAAACCTATTATCGTTTGCCAACGCACTAACATCTTCCAGCCGATTTGTCGTTTGCCAAAAACTCATCTCAAAAGCATGATATTACCTGGCAGATACGGTTCTGTGATACTGCCATATGCCCCATAACGCATCACTAAACGGGCTGCACAAAAATAAATTTCCCAAGTTGCAAATGAATCTCGCTTCTGATATTTCTATGAGTTGTTGTTGCCCACTTCTCCCAGCCAGCCTCGCTGTGTTAAAATTAGCAAGTGACGCGGGTGTCGACGCCAAACTGTTGAATCAACTCCCGGCTTGTACGCTCGGTGACGATAGAGTCTACATATAACGAGCGACCTTATCGCTTAAGCATTTGCACACAAAAGCTACACAAAGCTGCCGGGCTCTATAGCTGATGTGAGGCTGTATGTCTGGCTGGCTGAGTTTGGTTTTGGTTTGGTTTTGGCCCTGGTTGTCGTTGTTGTTATCGTTTGCCGTTGCCGTTGCTGTTGCTGTTGGCATCGGCTTGCTCTGATCTGGCCTGGCAGGGATGCTGCCGCACATGGATTCATTCAACTTGACGCTAATATCACATGCTTTGATTACAGTAGCGTGAAATTTTATTGATTGGCCAGCTAACGTCGCATAAATGATGAGGCAGTTACCGCCCAAACGGGCTATCCCTTAGGTAAATAAGGGCAAGTGGCCGGTATTGAAAGTAATGCTAACAGCGAAACTCTAAATAAACTAATAAGATCTATCTTTAGCTCAACTACACAATGCTCTTTAGAATTCTAAGAATATTTCTGAACTCATTTTCAAATAATATGTGTTATTTTTTAATCATTAATGAAGGCAGCTAAGTCAACTATTTTTTTTACTGATATAGGCTGAGGTCGAAGCGATTGGTTTATTTATAATAATTTACATCAGATTTATTCTTTTATCTTTTAATATCTCTTATCTATTGAAGTTTCACAAGCAATACTTCCCAACCCCGTTTAGATTTGCTCCCCTCAAGTGAGTATTATTATTTTCCGTGTCACAAGCGTTGCCAACTAGTGAATGATACTTTGGTTTTGGCCGATTTGAAGCATTCGCTTTGCTATGGCTGGCTATGAAAAACGTCCAAGCATTCAATTTCACTCACAATGTCCTTCACAGTGAATGCATATATGTATAAGTGTATATAAGTGTGTGTGCCTGTGTATGTTTGTGGCAGAAGTTGCCGCCTTCGCGAGCATATTAACTGCCATTGCTGTTGGGGCACTGGGGCAGTGGATATGTCTGTCTCCGCCCCTGGTAACGACCACGGTAGTTGTATGTAGTATGAGTAGTTGTATCTATAGAACCAAGTTCGCTTGACAGTTCCACTTTTTCGTTTTGTGTCATCCTTTGGTGCATTTCGTGTTGATGATGCTGCTGCTGCTGCTGCCACTTCGTCTGTGTACTCTCATTTCATTTCTCAATTGTTGTTTTTGTTCGTTCTCGATTTCATTCTTTAAAATACGAAAATCCCTCGCTCGCACAAAGGCAGAAAAACGCTGTTGTCGCTTAAATTCAATTCAAATTGCTTCAACTTGAATGACAGGTAGAGGGGGGGGGGGGGGGTGGGTGACGGAGGGGCGGACGGAGGGGCAATCTGTTGAGCCCCTTTGATTGAATGAAGCACGAATGAGCGAATTGCATGTGCTTCACTGGATAAATTCTGAGATGCTCCATGATTGAATGTCGCCAAGCGATGCGATCCAATATACACTCACAAAAAACGCTCGGCACATTTCGCATAATGATAATGACATTAAAATCGAGATTGCATATGTCGCTACATTGATTGCTATCAGTTAGTTGGCAAGTGTCAAGTACATATAAATATTCAATACATCACAATCTTTTATTAAATTCGCCCTTGACAGTTTCGTTTGACAAAAACTTCTATCGGAAAAGGCACCATAAAAAACATCGTAGTAATCACATACATACCGTGAATTAATAATTACACTGTTTTCTTATATCAGTTAATACGAATCACATCTAAATATTTTACCTAGCTTAAACTCAAGTTCATATATAAATTGATATATATGTGCTAATTTTTCTGCATGCAAATGGATGCATTTTTGTTTTGATTCTCTCACAAAAAACTGTGTGTTTCCAATTAGCAACAGGTTGTATAAAAAAGTCAATAATATCTCAAATTCGAGTCAGTAATCACAAATTTAGATTACATAGTAATTAGAACATTTATAATACAAATTTGACAAACATTTTTAACACAAACTTCAGTAAGAAGTCGACAAGACTGCTTAAAAAACAATACGACAACAAACCAGATAAGAACATATATGTGAATATGCAATCATTCAAACCAACACATGCGTTATCTGAAAATTAATAACATTTAGTATATGTAAGGCTATGTTAAAAAGTATCGGGCAGAATATAATTTGAGCAATACGACAGTCTTTAACAGCAGCGCTTTGACCGGAGAGACACAGACAGAGAGAGAGAGAAAGAGAGAGAATGCAACAGCGGCTAACAGCGAGCTAACGTTCGAGCAAGCAGGGCTGTCAGCATTTCCGATGATTGTTTTAAGTTTCTAGTCTCCTACGTATTCATACTAAATTTTTATTGCGGAACTGTGGTCTATTAATATTATTATGTAAATCAAATGAATATCATAAGTTGCAGTATTTAATCTAATTTAGTATGTACACATTTAAAGCATTCAACAAAATAAGTTCCGCCAGCGCGCATGCAGCTGACAACCCTGCCTGCCTCTGCGCCGTCGCTGCACACGTCATCAGCTGAGCGACAAAAATACAAAACTGCAAATTGTTTTTGTTGCGCTGTGGCACTGTTCTCATTTTCATTACAAGCAGCTGAGAGTATTTAATTTGTGTAGTTTTGTGTTGCACAATAATTCGCAATTTGGGGCAGGCAATATTGTCACACGTGAGAAGAACGTGGCGCCTAAAATTAGCAGCACTCGGTGACGACGACACAAGCACGCCATTGACATTGGCTCACATTCGGAAAGTGGCAGAGAGGAACAGCAGCTGTAGCCAGCGAGCAAAAGCAAAAATATATCGCGAAAGTGTGTGAATGTTTGTTCGTAGCCGCCAACGCCACGGCCAGTATCATCTGCTCGCTCTGGCCATAAGCAATAATTAATATCTGGGCAGGAAGGCACAAAGCTATAGGATTATAATAAAAAGGCACACACATTCCCAGCAAAAGCATCGACCAGAGTGGAGTTAACAGCACAACAACATTGCAAGCTGTAGCGGCAATAACTGGGCCTGGAACTTAGTGAATTTAATCAAAACAAATTGTGTTGTGTAATCAGCAAAGTGAACGAGAAAATTTGCAACCATGTCAGAGCAGAAAGAGACCAGCAAAAGAGTGACGCCGCCCGCGTTTTCGAAATATTTGATTGGTGGTGCCAGCGGCATGGGTGCTACAATGTGTGTCCAGCCCCTGGATCTCGTCAAGAATCGAATGCAGATAGCGGGTGCCGGTAGCGGTAAGAAGGAATACCGCAATTCCTTCCACTGCATTCAGACGGTTATCAAGCGCGAGGGACCTCTTGCCCTATACCAGGGCATTTCAGCAGCGCTACTTAGGCAGGCGACTTACACCACGGGACGTTTGGGTATGTACACTTACCTGAACGAAGAGTATCGGACGCGTTTCGATCGATCGCCCAATGTGGTCGCCAGCATGGTCATGGGCATGATAGCGGGCGCCTCTGGTGCATTCATTGGCACCCCAGCAGAGGTGGCTCTCATCCGCATGACATCCGATGGACGCCTGCCTGTGGAGGAGCGACGCAACTACAAAAACGTGGGCAATGCTCTGGCCCGGATAACACGCGAGGAGGGTGTGACAGCACTCTGGCGCGGCTGTCTACCCACTGTGGGTCGTGCCATGGTCGTGAATATGACCCAACTGGCCAGCTACTCCCAGTTTAAGACGTACTTCCGCAACGGACCGCTCAAAATGGAGGAGGGCATCAAGCTGCACTTCTTCGCCAGCATGCTTAGCGGCCTGCTGACTACAATCACATCGATGCCGCTGGATATTGCCAAGACGCGCATACAGAACATGAAGATGGTCGACGGCAAGGCCGAATACAAGGGCACCATGGATGTGCTGCTCCGGGTAGCACGTCACGAGGGCGTCTTTTCGCTGTGGAAGGGCTTCACACCGTACTATTTCCGCCTTGGTCCGCACACGGTGCTAACGTTCATATTGATGGAGCAGCTGAACGGTGCCTTCAACAAGTACGTGCTAGGCACGGAGAAACGCGGCTCCGGCATATAAGCTGGGCCAAAGGGACGCAACTGTAGCGAGCTGTGTGGCCTTGTTGTTAAAGTTTAATCTGTTGTACAGTGCTAGCCAATATATTCCAAACACCTCGAACGATGAATCAAACTATGGACAATACAAATGATGGGATGAAATTAGCGATTTATACAATATATACTTACATATAAATATATATATATATACATATATATATCTTTTTACGATCAAACGTGAGGCATTTAAGTGTCGCAAATTCCGGTGACAATATTACGAAATTATATGTGTCTGTAAAGGCAGCTTTCTTTTATAAAAAACAAAACTATGGGTAAAAAGTCGATTATCAATAAAGCACAATAATTAAAGCATTACCCAGAGTATTTATTTTTAATAATATATACTAGACTCATCTGATTGGTATTATTGCTAATATGTTCTTATCTCGCTGTTCAATATGAACTCATTTAATTAGTGTTTGCTAGTTTCCATGCTGCTGTAATTACTACGATACAAAGTTGAAAATATTAAAATATTGCACTTTTTAGTTTTTGCTTTCATTGATAACAAACCTTGGGGTTATGACATATACTTAGCTATAATTAAGACTGGCTATAGAAACTTAACCCACATAATTTAAATAATAAACAAAGAATCTATAATATGATAGATTTTAATAAAAATAAGGGGGAATCTGTTATTGTATTGATAGTCTGTTAACATAATTGAACTTAAAAAATAACTTAAATGCAAACTAGAACTAAATTTTTATCGCTCCTTAATATGTTTGAATATAAAGTTATATTTATGACACACAGAACATAAAAGAAATGGTTAAAATTGATGTGAAAAGTTTTATACGCTCTTATTTATGGTATTTGAACTTTGTAAACCAAATATTATGCATATTATAATATCAATAATAATAGGTACAATAGAATGCTTACTTATTTTATTAGGTGTTTTTTTTTATTAAAATACATCATTTGATTCCGATTTGAAATAAAAAATAGTATAAATTAGTTAAAGTTTTATTCACGATACAAGACGTTTTAAATTAAGTTAACATTGAAAATTAAGTCATAATGGCAGAAAGAGAGAAAAATAAATTGAAAACAAGATTTAACAAATAATTCATGTGTCAGATGTTATAATGTAATATTTCTAAGCAGCCAGTTCAGTATGTAAGGGTATATGCAATTCTTGTTATATGTTTTCATAAATTTGTTAACTGAAGCGTTAAAATTCTCAAAAATATGCCCCCAGTTGAAAGTAAAGTGAACCATCGTTGGCCATAAGCAAACATCGCATTACAAATACACCCAGTTGGAGGAGGCAGCTGCTTGGACTGGTTTGGGTGTTGAATACTATTTGCTTAATATAATTTTTAGCTGGCGCAGCTTGGGATTGAGTAGGTTTGCCCGCAAACCTCTTGGGCTATAACAAATCAAAAGTTTATCTCATAAATAAATGAAAATAAAAAGCCCATTGCCAGCGGGGCACAGTTAAACGAAACACTTGTTTTTTTTCTCTTAGCACTCATTTTAAAATTCAAAAGATGCTGTCCATTCGGCTGGGCTCAAGTTTGGTTCAACTTGATGCAAACTTGGGGGTAATTAAACTCTTTTGAAGCACTTTGCGCATTTCGGTTTCGAAATAGTCTCCAATGAACCATTAGGCGATGAAGATGCACTTTAATAGCACTCGTTGCACTCTTAGCACTTGCACACATTTTGTAATAACATTTACTGAATAGTTCTGACAACCATACAAAGAAGTCACATTTAATTCTGCAAAACCACGATTATTGTTGAATTAGCTTCAAACATTAAAAGTTAAAAAAACCTGGGATTTTTATTTATTTAATTAGCAGTTGTAAAGAGACAGCAGCTGAACAGATAATTCGAATCCCCATAAATCAGTTAATTTCATTTATATGAGATTAATTAGCCTTATAAAAAGTAATATCTATTTTTTGGCTCTTTAATATGTACATTAAGTTTAGCAACCATCTGCTAAAAAGTTTTAAATTGGGTGTAAATATTATTGCTTATTATGATATGATAATTGTTCTGCATTTACGTTTGCACTTTAATAATTGCAACTAATCACCAAAATGGTCGTAATAATTTTAGTATTTATTTTAATTGGCTTACAGGGCAGATTGGCGCTGATTTCGCTGCTGTGTTTGTTCCAATTGATATTGGGAACACGAGCTGAAATATCAATAGGGGTTGTCTGCTGAATCCAGCTCAAATGATGAAGGCCGCAGATGTTTTGGTGTTGGCGTCGGGTTCCCGGCCCTAACTCATAATTCATAACATTCAGTTAGCTGGTTAGTTGATTTGTTGCTGGTTCGGTTTTTGTGGCTAGATTGTTTGGTTGGTTGGTCGTCGAGTTCGGTTGCTGGTTATCCACTCAGTTACCAGGCTGCCCATTTGGCGCTGTATTGTTTTTCTGCTGCTCTTTTTTGTAACGTTAATTGCAATACGATGCTCAGCGGCCCTGGGCGGAAAACTAATTGCTTTGCAGAATGTTTCGAACGCGAAACTTTTTTTTATTTAAATTTTATGAATGTGTTTAGTAATAGCGCAAGCCACAAAATATTATATTACATGGATTCGTCACGAGCATCAGCAATGCAGTTTTTCTGCCAGTCAACTTCCGGGGGAGAAGGGACTGGGCAACATACGTACCATGGAGGCAGCCAGAAGCGGAAACGGAAATGCAGAGCAACTACTTTGTTGCTCGTCTCTTGTGCTGTTTGTGTTTTCCTGTTTGTCGCCGCTTGTTGTCTGCCCCGAGTTTTGTTTTATTTGTCTTGGTTTTTTTTTTTCTTCATTTTTGTTTTTTGCACCAGGCAACCAGGGCAAGCAGTACAAGCTAAATTTCGTTAGCCGTTTCAGTTTTGCCCATTAGTCGTGTACATAACGTTTAACTAGCGTTCGAGATTTAGTTGAGCAAAACTTAAAAGAAGACAAGAGCATGCTCCAAAACTTTGCGCCAGTGGAAACTTTTAAATTGATTACTGTCTGCTAAGTAGAGCTGCCTTATCGAGTCCCACCCATTGGCAGACAAGTGGCTGTATTTCAATTAGCCATCCTTGTACAAAGTGCTCGTACCCAGAACATGTTTAATGATTTTGTATACCATGAATCTATTTAAAATGTGTAAAAAGGGAATAATGGTTTTGTGCAAATGTTTGTAACAGACAGAAAGAAGCGTCTCCGACCTCATAAAATATAAATATTCATAAAATATAAAATATCAGACTCAACAGCCTAGTAAATATCAGTCGGATCTTAGAGACTATTTGAGCTAGATACTTTAAAATTTGAATATTGGATCACATATATCGTGCGCGGATCAAGTTTGATTGATTAATATCTTTGTTTCTTGAATATTGATACATATAAATTTCCAATAGCAAATTGCCACAATTCTAAAGGCAGAATTTTCAGTGCGGACTTCAGGGTATATCGTAGTCGAGCTTACTCGACTACAGTCTTATACTTGTTTCTTTTTCCGTGGTAAAAGTTTTAATATATAGGGATATCTTTAAATGTCGTCTCCTCCTCAAATTCGTTTGTGTTAGGAACAGCATTAGTGATAATTAATATTCGAAGAGATATTTAATATTCGGTCATTTACCCAGAACTGGGCCACACCACTGATCAGAGTGTTGCCTTAAGTTTTTAACGCCTTGAAGTATTTTATTACACATTAAAATTCATCGTAAGTAATTCTAAAGCGTATTAAAAGTCTTCAATAATATATAAGCGGAATTACTGTCATTTCAAAGAAGCGGAAATGTGACCAATTTCAAATACTTATTTAGAGTGATGATAAATTCTCTTTAAATTATTGTCTGAAATGGAAATGAATTTATTCGTGTGTAAATAATTAAACCGATATAAATTTGAACTTTTAAAAGTACCGCTTAACATACTATGTAGCCCTTTTTATTGGGTTTTTATTTGAGTTTTTGCGACTCGTTATTGGTGCCACAAAATGAGTCTCGTCTGTCTAAAGGTTAACCGGCATGTGTGTTGGTGTCTGAGTTCACACAGTTATATCATTTATCAAGTTGAATAGCAGTCGTAACTAACCACAAATATAGAACCAACTTTTACCCGATAGCAAATGAACTTTTTATTAACTGACAAACTTTTCAAAACTCGCAATTTTTTATTAATGCGTCCCCGAATCCTTATTTAGCTCAATATTACCTTTTTTCATTTGCCCATTCACTTTCAATTCCCATTGTTTAAACTTTTGCTTTGATTTTCCAGAGCACCCACATTGACTTTCATCTAAATTAAAAAGTAGGAAACCTTCTCACTGTATGTTCCCCAAGTAAAGATTTAAGTACAAGTGGAGCTACTGCTCCTGTTCACTTTTCAGATGCTCCTGCTGCTCATGGTGCTCATGGTGCTCATCAGCCTTGTGACATTTAAAAGTGATTTCATTTACTTTTATTACACTGCAACGTCGCTTATGTAAAATGCACTTTAATTTATTTAATTGAATTCAATTTGTTACGAATTGCGAATGAGTCTGACTTTGTGTGTGCTTTTCTCTCTTTTTTTTGGCCTGACTCGGATTTATTAAAGCATTAAACTTAAGACTTGTAATTTAGCGTCAAACCGGGGAGCTTTACGACAAAAACAAACAACAACAGCAACAACGACCAACAATAGTCAGTGGCAGTGTCAATGTCGGCACTAAAGCTGCAGCTGCCCCTTGCTTTAGTTGTGGATGCTGCTGATGCCGCTGTTCGCACAACAGGACAATCCGTGTACGTGATTACCAGGGAAACCAGTGCAACAGCGGGCGGTCCTTCTGTCTCGCTACGGGTCACAACTCCGGCTGCTGAATGGGCCTTTAATTTGTACTTGCACTCCATGAACAAGCGTGTCTCCCTCTCTCTCGCCCCCCGCCACCCACTTCATATGACAATGCGTGAAGTTATTCAACAAAAATACGCAGAAAATGTCGGGCCTCTGATAAAAAATTGGCTGGCTTCCTGTTCAAGGTCGGCCCAAGGATAACGCATATTTACGTGTTAAATCAACAAACGTCGACACTTTGGCGAGATGCTCCATGTGATATTTCATGCTTTTGTTTTCCCGCCTCAAACACAAACACACACACACACACTGTGATTGTGTGTGCGTTTATCTGTTAATTATGCTTGTGTGTGTGTGTGTTTTTTTGCTGTTATTTTTTTCAATTTTAAGCACATGGAAATGTCGCATGTTTGTGTTTGTCCTGATGCTGGCGATAATCCACTGATGTCATTTATTTAGCTCGCTGCGTCCAACGCCCGTTCCCTGCCTCTTCTCCAATGCAGCTCTTTCGATACTATCTGGTATTGGCCAGGCCACGCCAGACCTTATAAACCTTATACCTTTATCAACAGCTTGAAGCTGTGTGAATTGTTCACTGACGCAGAGCGAAATTCACGCTTCAATTGAAAATTGCGTGCGTGCTGTGCTACTCAGGAAAATGTGTTGCCATCGCAGCAGTTTCCAAAAAATAAAAGGCCAACTCCCATAACAATAACACATCAACTCTGCACATATTGATACAAGGATGCTTTTTTGTGGCTTCTTTTATACTCTGTCATAGATTCTGTCGATCGACTTTGATTTTGGAAATTATTTACAATTAAAAAATATATAAAAGTTTTATTATTTTTGCAATTTTGTTAGTTAATTATACAAATATTATTTTTACTAATCAATTTAATTAATAGGGTATTATGATTTTGGCATCTCTATGATAAAAGTTTTTTTTTTCTCCTTTTTGCATGTTATTTTTCTTACTTTCGATTTTATGTATATATTTGGCCGTTTGGTAGTCATTCGAATGGCTTCTAATAAAATTGTGGTGGGCGTTCATATTTATAAATTGTTAAATATAAGCCAATGTTGCCGAGCATAATAGAAATTGTGGAGGCATCCAACAAAAATAGCAGAGCATTGTGTATGGATATGGAAAATCAGCAGAAAGCACACAAAATGGCTGCTACTCAATTGGCCCATCCTGCCCCGAGCAGGAAGAGCAGGAACACCACTCACAGACAGAAGGCAGCAGTCCACAGCATCCAGCAAGAGCAACTCAATGGCTACTAGACTTCAAAAGGGAGGAGCTGCAACAGGGATTCATCCCCACAACACAGTTCATTGAGTTGGACTTGTTGTTTGTTTTATTTCCAGACGCGCTTTAATGCCGTTTATATTTATACAATTTAGGCCCTCGTCTCCAAGAGCCATTGCCAAGTGCAAGTGGAGCTTTGTGGCTTTAGCCAGCATCCTTTCTGCTCACTCCTCGAGGCATCAATGAACGGGTCGATAGGTTTTTACAGCTTAGCTTTCTTTTACGACCAGGAGATGCCAATAACTCCTTGTCATCCTTCTGTGCCGCAGTTTATCAATTTATTTAGCATTTTTATGCGCTTTGAAAGGTCGAAAATTTTTTAAAACGAGCTAAATTAATTTAATTAACGACTCTTAATTGACTGTAAAAAAAATACAGTCTTTCAGCACTTTCTGCCATGGACACTTCGTCTACATGCATTTTCAATTTGATTGTGCTTTCGCCATTGTAAACTCTAATAGCATTTTTATGTTCGAGTTGTCAGAGGCTATTTCCTTAAAGGTTAACAACCAGCGAAGGCACATTTATAATTAAAATACTGCATCAAATAAATTTAATTTTAAAATACTTTTTTTTGGACTCTGTCAATATTCCTGACAATATTTAATTTTTGATAATAATTTAATTAATGGTGAGCAATTGAAATTGTCATGTAATTATTAAATAAATTAAAAACTTTTCATTCATAATTAAAATATTGTTGGCTTCATTAAAATCCTTCTGCGTGACATTTCTGGGAGCATTTAAAGAACGTTTATTAATAAAATCAGTATGACAGCAACATTATTTAAGCTTATTTAATTAATGATAGCCTTTATCAATTATGGCCGGATATCAATAAATGACTACAACATTAACCAGGCGCACTGTCAAAAACATATTTGGATGCCTTTCAGAGATACAATTGAGAAGATAAATGGCACAAACATAATTAAATGAAAGCCAACCAGTTGGAGCTGTTCTCTGCAGATGTGCAGATAAGTTTCCCAAGTCAACGAGTCTTAGAGCCATTTGATCAAAGGGGGGCTTAAATAGGATTAAAATGCCTGTCAAAATAATTCATTTTGTTACGCATAGAAATAAGTCAGAAATTAAACAAACGAACTAAGCCATTAAAATGACAAAATACGCTCAAATCTTATAATTTGTCTCAAACAGTATTCACCTTGTTTACCAAAGGTGACAAAACAGTTAACACGCTATATGTTTATCATTAAAAGCGTTAAAACAGAGAAAAGTGTGCTTCTGAAATGATAAACTACATAGAATACACACAGCACCAGCAACACACACTAATCAAAACCTCCGACTGAGTAACCATAATCCCCAATACCAACACACACACACACACACGCGCACACACATTCACAATTGCTATGCCCCTGGGGTCTTTGGAATAACGACCGCGCATTTTACCCGACACAGCAACAAAGTCATCAGGACAATGATTGCTCTTGCCTTATGTGTGTGTGTGTGTGTGCGTGTATGTGTTTGTGTGTATGTTTTTATATGTATATTGGCAAACAAATTCGCTGAACAGCTGAGAAAGCGCAGCGAACCCGTCCAATGCCAATACCAGAACTCAGAGACAAACACGCGTTTCGGTTCATTAACCAACTCAACAAAAGAAGTTAAAAAAGAAGAAGCAAAAAAACGACCAAAGCAACAAAATAGATTGAGAGAGAGACAGGGAGAAAGAGTGAGTGCAAGAGAGAGAAACTGTTGAGGGAACTAGCAGCAGAAGGGAAACCAAATTACCAGCAAGCAAATAAAATGTGTTTGAGGGTTTGACGCTGCTTCAAATTTAGTTTTTGGGGCGATAAGTAATCTCAATCTCCACCTTCCTCCCTCTACCCCTTGTTCCACCACAAAGCTTAAGATCTGTGCAGTTTGCGATTTGATGGCCCCCCCCTGTGCTATACAACGCTTCTTTTTTATTAGTTCTGCGCTCATCCGCCATTTTGACAGTCGTTATTCGGCTGATTACAACAAGGACAATGGCCAGGCTATCCTTGTGTAGGTAGCTCCTACAAATACACTATACATCAACATTGAGCAGCTGCGTTAAGTTCAATATATATTTAAATATTCAGTAAAAAGTTTCAGAAAAATTGTCGGAACGGATTTTAAAAACAAATCGCGTTTAAAACTATATTTTCCAAACTTTAGAACAATTTAAAAAAAAGAAATAATATATATACATATATAAAAAATAAATAAAATAGAAGGTATCTTTATCAAAGTTTTTTTTTTGTAGTTTTCAGAAATATATTGTTTGGGTTGGAGTTTGCAGTTTGCCTGGAATTTGCATTCTTCATTTCGACAACTGTCTGGTTTAGAGACCAAGTAGCTCAGTAATATGTAAAAACAAATGAAATGAACCTAAAACTTAAATAAATTTTTCACGTTCAGCATTTTTTATGTAAATACTGTGGCATATTTCGAATAGCATCGGAATTACGTCCGTTCAGTCCGCGTGGAGTTTGAAAATATCTTAAATATTTGTATATGTGAACATTCAAATTATTATTATTCAATAATAATTTGAATAAAAAAATGCAATGTTTAAATGTTCTGTGTAGACGCATAAAAGTAGATATATACATTTTTTTAATTCAAAAAAGAAAAACTCTTGTTTAAGCTTTCACTTGTTAAGTATACTTTTTAAATGATATTATTTGATGTGAGTTACCCTTGTCTAATTCTCTAAAATGCACCCTTTTCAAAATATGAATCCTTTTAAGAATTTAGTTGCTTTGATACCATTTTTGAAATATACACCTTCTCATTTTGTAACGTGATTATGTAGTGTAGTGTGGTTTTGGGGAACTCTGCATTAACCTTAGTCGCTTTTGTGGGTCATTAGTGCGTTGTTGTGTGTAGTTTTAATGCTAGTGGGCATGGCTGGTGGTTACTGCTGGCTGGCTTAATTTCTCATTAGTTAGTTGATGCACGTTACGCGATTTGTCCCCACAATGTTAGCGAAACCAACCAGTTTTCCTCGGAGCACGCACAAACAGCTTAAACTTTATGGAGCTCAAAATGAAAGGGAATCCTGGCAGCTGTTGTGTGTTTTTCTTCAGCGAGTTGTTTCAGATGCGTTGCTTGCATTTCGCGCTTTGCTGACTGCACTCGTTTTGGCCCCTATCTCATCTATGGATGGACGACCCGACTAACTGACTGACTGACTGACTGACTGACTGACTGACTGACTGTGTGAGTGTCTGCTGGAGCGACAGCTGCACAATGCAATCCATAAGTTTTGCTGCTGGCACTTGGCAATTGTAACTCTACTCCTTGCATCCGAATGTTAACTGCAAAGTGTAAAGTTTATGTTCGTAGTTTGTCCTTCCTTTCTTGTTGCACTCAGCTCCTCCAACGGCCGAGTTACTGTGTTTATCTTCTTGCTAGTTCATCGCAAACATAAAGTGTTCCACTACCACAAAAAAAAAAAAAAAAAAATAGATAGAAACAATTCAGTTGTTTGGCCAGCTGAGATTTATATAATAATTGGTCAGACATCTGTTACTGTTTCAGTATATATGTTTTAATCTCAATACATTTACGTACATACATATGGAATACAAATCTGTGTTGCTGCTTAGCTTAATGCATTTGAATATTGTGGCGCCAATGACTATTGTAGATGTGGATCCATTATTTTATATGTTGCTAGTGGATTGTTTGGCTCTAAGTAATTACACATAGATGTAGTTCTTTATATATATATATATATAGATATATATTATAAATTCTTGCTGCTGCGCATTCATCGGATGATTGTGCTTGATTTAGCAGCGCTTAAGTGGGTAAATTTCACACATATATAGATACTACACAGACCTACACACAAGCTTAAGTGTACACTTAGTGCTATTTATATAACGAAAGCACACACACACACACCGACACACACAGACACACACATACATACACACTACACATATTACTCTATGAGCTATGAGCTTAAATGCTACACATATTGAATATTAATAATTGCCTCTTGTTTTTCTTCTGGATTACTTTACTCGGTTTCTTACTATTCAGATTTGTTTGTTTTTTAAACAATGAGCATGATTCATTAAAATTGCATCATTTCCATTTTTTAGTTATAGTTTTTTTTTTCTTCTTTGTTGTCATTTCTGATTGAATACATTACGATGCAGTTTCTGTCAATGTTATTCTTCTTTTTTTTAAATTCTGCTCGCTTAGTTGATTGTTGCAACGAGTCCAACTTCATAATTAAATCATAATCATACTTAAACAAGTGCTTAATTATTCTACTTTAATGAGCTTTTACATGCCACACTATTAGTTATTTAACATTGGTGTTGTATCCAGTGATTATTTAGTATGCCGGTGCTACCAGTTTAGAAAAATTTACGCTCTCTGATAACTGCAAACTAAATAATTAAAAACAAAACTCATACAAAAAAAATTATAATTATCTTACTTTTAGTTTTAAGCTGCTTACTTTATCCACTAAATTCATATTGTTTTTTAACTTAACTTATATTATGCATTTTTTTTTCGCATTTTACAACTACACATTTTAACTAGCATCGGTTTTACATTTTTTATCTAACAACTGAAAAACTTTAACGGAAATTTATTAAATTCGAAATTTACGTGGACAAAATAAATTACTTTTTGGTTCTTTACTTGATTCTGTAAAAATGCAATTATATTTGTTAAAATGAGCGTTACAAATGTGAATTTAGTTTATCGTGAAGTTAAAGTTGAAAAGTATAAAAAGCTAAATTTTATTATTTGAATAAAATATGCCATAGAGATGCAAAAGTTGGAATCAACTTTTGATAAAAAGGTGTACTAATTTCTTGAAGCCTTTTGCAAATAGATATATTTTGTTTAAATATATTTTGTTTAGGCTAAGATAGATTTAAATTCATTTGCACCCGTAATATTGTACAGTTTTGAGTTAGTTTAAGAAGAGAGTATTACAGTTATGTAATTGTTCAAATATACTCGCAGAAGGAGCACTATTTAAGGGGAGCGAGAGAGTTTGTGTCAGGTACATGGACAGGTTGAAGACGTAGCTTTCAGTAATTCAGAAATTTAAAGATGGATTTACATTTACAAGATGGATGGATGATCTAAAGAACTTAAATGGATAATATATATATTCATGGAAGAGCTAAGATATGATGGCTAATTGTAAACCTTATGCAATAAATAAAAAACAACTATTGACCAGATCGTCAACAAAACTGGCCAATACAAGAGATCTATCGCTATATACAAATACATATGGGAATACATATCTTAATCCTAAAATGGTTGGGTGCCTTGGACGAGTTTACTTAACCGAAGCGCTTGAGGAACTCGACGCCATGCCCGCCTGGTACTCCAGCTGTGGCGTCGTCTGCACCAGGGCCAGACCCACGCTCTCACTGTCGCTGCTGTCGTCGTCGCTGTGCTCCACGTCGTCCACATCCTCCAGCGTTGTAATCTGACTCTGCACACTCTGGCGCAGCTCGAGCGCCGCATGATGAACCGGCGCAGGCGATTTCGCCTCAGGCTCTATCAGAGATGGAGCCGAATTGGTGGCCACTGTCGTTGCCGCCGTTGGGGAACTAAGCGATGTGTTGGATTCGCGAAAGCGCTTCACACCCATCATGGGCAGTGGCACGGGCATAAAGGAGACATGATGTCCCGATCCCGAACACGATGCAGTGCTGGTGCCCGGGCCCATGGCAAAGCTAATGTGCTTCATCGCTGGCGCCACTGGCGTATTTGTCGCACTGACGGATCCTCCTTTCAAGCCGCCCATCGAAGCTTCCAGCAGCATGGAGGGCGGCACCGACGCCAATGTCAACGTGGACACAGACGATGGCCTGCCCGCGCCCAAATGTAATGAGCTGACCGATGCCGCCGCTGCCGGCGGCTCAGTAATTGTCACAATCGTTTTCGCCGCACTGTTTACCGCCGACGTCGAGTTGTAATCCCCCCTCAGCTGCATGCCCGAGCTGCGACGCCGCGCACGATGATGATGCCGATGGAAGCTCTGGCAGCGTGTGCACGAGCGCTGCGACGACGACGGCGTTGCTGCTGCCGATGAATGATATTGATGGGAGTTGCGGGCGACGCCGACGCCGACGCCGCCGCCGCCACCACAGTTGCTGCTGCCGCTGCAAGTGCTGCAGCTGCTGGGCTGACGTCACATGAGGGTGCGGTCCAGCTGATTGACGGAGTGGTAGCCAAAGGAAGTGGAGGCGGCCACCATGGCAGCGGCCACATGGCACTGTGGATGAAAAGGAGCCAAAAAGAGAGCAGATAGATGGAAAGAGAAAGAGAGAGAGAGATAAAGGGAGAGAAAGAAAGGAAGATGTAAAAAGAGAAGTAATGAAAAACTTGTAGTCAAATTTCAATTTGTTGGTTGTTTTTTTTTTGCATACAATTTACAAGCAGTGTTGAGATGTGTGTATTGTGTGTGTGTGTGTGTGTGTGTGTGTCAGTGTGTTGTGTGGGTATGGCAAAAACAATTTGCCATTTTAAGCACAGCGGCAACAAAGCTGTTCATAAAACGATAACAAGTCGAACAACAACAACAACAACAACAACAATAAGAACAAGGACAACAATTTGAAAATGTTGCGGGTTTCGCTTTGAGTTAAATGATTTTTTTCTTTCGTTTTTTGTTTTTGGTGGACTTTTCGAGGTTCAGTAAGAAGTCAAAGCGAGATGCGTGATTGAAAAAGAACAATAACAACAACAACAGCAAGAAGAGCAACAAAAACAATAACAATAAGAAAAAGCAATAAGCAATAAGCAAAGCAAATGCAACACAATAAAAGAAAAGCATTTTATGGCGGCGTTGAGGGAAGTGGGGAGAGTGGCTGATGCAGTACAACACAAAACACAATTTCCGAATATTAGCTTCCACAAGCTGGAGCTCACATGCCACATGGGCAGCTTTTCACATTGTGGCATCCAGTGGAACTGACGGCGCCCCAAAAACCAACATATAACAACAAAAATACTCATCTCCTTCTTGCTGATTTTGATCAACCTTCAAAGACATAATGGCCCAAACCAGTTACCAAAGCAAGCCGGGCATGTGGCTAACCCCAGTTGTGTGGCAGTGGGTGTGTGTGTGTGTGTGTGTGGGTGAATCCTTAGGAGTTGCATATTGCAGTTGTAAGTTGGTTTTTGAGCAAGACTGGACCCTCAATTCAATTATAAGCTGACAAGCAATTGTGGCTTATTCTAATATCCAAGTGAATGACTTTTATTACGCATACGCAGTGTGTTCCTGGCCACTATTTGATTACCTACCTCAAATGGCTTCAGCTTTTCAATTTCGCCTGGACATAATTAAAATCTCACGTTGAATGACATTCAGCAAATCGTTGCAACTTCAACTTAAATGTTGCTCAACTTGAGGATGGCTTTGTCTCTGTCATATCGCATTTATCTTTATTTACACACATTTTTATTACAAAATCCAATTCTAATACTGGCAATAAAATAAATTTCTTTATTGTGATTCTCGGACTTAAAGTTCTTTGCCGATTTATGACTCAAAGCATGCCCGCCCTTTAGATAATGGGCGGGCCAAGCCCTCGCAAATTGGCGTGCTACGGCCCAAGTTCAACAAACCCCGGAGCCCCTAAAAATCCCTGTTTTTTTCGCGAACAAATTAGTCACGACCACGCCTTTTTCCCTAATTTATTACTCGACATTCTACGACCAGCAGACAGGCTTCAGCCGTGGATCAAGCTGTCTGCCAAAAGGGCAACCACATCGATAAGTTGAGGCCATTTCAGACACGGCTTATACGACAGCAAACAAGTCTCTTTTGGCGACTAACAGATGTTCTGTATAACAATAATAATAATAATATTAAGCACACAAATAAAAGCATTTCAAAAACAGCTTAAATTACTGCCTAAGAAAGTTAAGAGCACAAATTCTGTAAAGTTTCGCATTAATAACTTAAAATATGTCATTTAGCCAAAACACAGAATTACTTTTATTTCGAAACGGTCTCAAGTTTGATAAGTTTAGTTGCCCTTAAGCAAATGTATACTTCTTAATATTCATTATTAATTGGATTTATCCTACACATCTTTGTATATATATATATATACCCCTGACAGCAGGGTGTTAGACAAGAAGCAGGCCGGCCAAGAGTTTTTGGCCACCAAGCAGCTCCAAGCTGTGGTCGCTTTTGGCGTCTGTGTCACATAATTATAAACGTTAATTTCACGTTCACAGTCCATTAAGGATAATTGATGTTTTTGCAACATTTGTGGTAAATTACATTATGATGCCCTGCCTGGCTACAGGGGCCAAAATATATTCCAAAAGCACGATGAAGAAAATACAGCAAAACATAAGATAAACAAAAAAAGGCACGTCGAGGATTAGATACCCTTGAGACTGAATATAATCTGTGGAGATATACATTTTTGTTCGGGTTTTTTAAGTATTGTTTATATTTATGTAGGTTTCCTATATATATATATACATATATGATTGATGACATCGAAGTTGTCTCCTTCAAAGCATTGCACATTTGAGCTCAAAATTAAAATACTCTCCACAAAATATACAAACCAAAAAAATAAATAACTAATGACAAATTTTGGCTTGCACGACAACGCTTGAATTTAAGCGTCATTTTGCGAAGCAGTCACGAATTAGTTTGCTTGATTGTTTTAACAGAAATTTGGCCGGGCTTATTGGCCAGGTTGTACCAAATGGCTAAAGGCGTCTGCAAAAAAAATTAATGCAATTAGCAGCGTTTAGCACAGAATTTCAACAGAATTTCACATAATATAGGAAACAAGATAATTGCCTGGATTTAGAACATGTGTGTTAGCTCAGGTGTGTGCGTGTGTGTGTCATTGTGTGTGTGGGGGGGCGCTTGTGTTCTTCTCCTCTACTCGAAGGCGCCGAAGCGCAGCAAATCCGTTGTGGGACCCGACCTCAAACTGGCCAAAGAGTTCTTCTGCAAACATTTAGAATAACAAATTCATATTATTTGTGCAATAAATTTACATATATAAAATGCCCAAGCTCAAAGCAATTTAAATGTGTGTGTAAATGTTGTTGAGTGTGTGTGTGTGAGTGTGTGTGAATGTGTTTGTGTGAGTATTTCCGTTGAATGGTGGCCAAAGGCACATCTAATATATATACAATGGTTTGCAAATTTATAGCCCATCTTGGATGCTACCTGGCTCCTTCTGTTGAGCATTTCAGAAGTACACTGAGAGTTTATTTTTAATTGTTTATAATAAAATAGTTTACACAAGCCAATGCAACAGTTCAGACTGGTTTAAATTTATGAACTGAATAGCTCTTTTGTGTAATTGTCTTTTGTTAAATTACAAACATGGAAAGAATATGAAAACCTCCACAATTGCGCTCAGTGTAGGCAGAACTACATTGTTTGGACGAGCCAAATAACTAGCAGAATTGTAGTCAAAGAGCATAGAACGTCAAAGAAGTTAATTTTCAATTGACAATAGAAAGCCAGGCACATACACACACACACGCACACACACACACACACGCACACACGCACACACACACACACATGCAAGGACGCACTTAGCTTGAGGATGACCGCAACGTGCTTCAGGATAAATGAGTGGACAGAGAACAAACAACGGACTTGGGAACAAAAGTTGACTACTAAACCGGGGGCTGAGGTTTAGACAACGAGTCAAGTTCAAGATACGCAAATTATACAAGTCTGGCTGACAAACACACAGGCTAGTACACACACACACACACACACACACACGTACTCTTCCACATGACCACGGGACACTGGTTAATGCAACCCATCTGCAACAAATGACCAACGGAAGTTGCCTCATTTGCCGCCAATTTGCTGCCCCCAAGGGAAACTGTTTATTGTCATTTGGGTGTCTGCCTTTTGAATTGGCTACCAACAATTTGAACACATCAATTTAATTGAGCAATTAAGAGGCTACTGCGCCGCAAAAATTAACATTTTCACAATTTGTCTAATTTGTTTGAGTCACTTGCAGAAATCTTCATTTCAAATTAATCCCAAAATGTATCAATTTATATTCAAGAAGAGTTTAGCAATCTCTTTCAGTGCATGAAAATATTGATTACCAGTGCAATATGCTTAAATTGTTAAAATAGAAAGCTTAAAAAATCAAGTTGATTCTTAGCCATTGATTAACATAACGTATGAAATGAGATTCGATATGCTCTTAGTTTCTTCCGGTGCGTTTTTAAGTGCCTGGCTCCTTCAAATAACTCAACTTCTGGTGCTGACCCTTTTTATTATGTTGGTTACAATGATTGTATTGTTACACAATTGTATAAGTAAGAGAAATTGGTTTGCTATGGCCGTAATTGATATCATGTCAGCCATCCGATAGCAAACCCCAAAATCCAAAATGGAAACGAAAACGAAAACGGATATCGAATCCGAATCCGAATCCGGAGCCCCTCTGGGTACTCGTTCGGTTACTGTTGAAAGCTGTAAATAACATTTTCATCATTAAAACAAGTAGTATATGTTGTGCATATATGTGTGTGCGTGTGTGTGCGTGTGTGTATTTATATGATGTTTGATGTTTGTTGAAAATTGAGTTGGAAATTTAGAGTGCTAAAAGTATTTACGGTTCGCTTGATAGCATTTCACAAAAAGTCGAATGTTTTTCTCTGTGCGAGTTGATTTTCGAATATGGTCAGACATATTTATCGATGGATGCAGTTGCTCATTGAATTTGTGTGTGTGTGTGTGTGTGTGTATGTGTGTGAGTCGAGTCAAAAGGCCAACAAGATAAAGTGGCAACAACAACATTAAAAAAATAACAACAACAACAGTAAATAAAAATTGCAAAGCGAACACGGAAAACTTATATACTTACAGTGAGCGCAACAGAGAAAGAGAAAAAAGTAGTGAGGCAGAGAGGGAGAGAGAGAGAGAGAGAGAGAGAGATAGATAGTGTAAAGGAGAGGTTGAGAGCAAGTCAGAAAATAACACGATAAACAGTGTATATATATATGTGTGTATGTTTTTATGTTATTATAAAGATTTGTTAGTTTGGTTGGAAAAAAGCAATAATAATATCAGCGACAGCAATGACAGCAACGCAGCGCAGACAACTCGTTCTTGGCCAGCATATTAACTTTTGCACTCAGTTTGTGAACCGAGAAAATTTCTACACATATCCCCATCAATAAAGAAAGTGGAAAATGTTTACAATTAGATGGTAATTTTATTTAAACGGAGTAAGCAGGTAATTAATAAAAATGTTGCCTACTTTTGGGCGACACTCATATTAATTATTTAAAACACGTAGTATCTGAGAGTAGATCAGGTTTATCTTTTCGCAGCACATTTAGCAACAATAACAACAAAAACAACAACAATAAAAGCAATGAACGACATCAGCCATGCCAGGGGGAATTGTTCAAACAGAGACATAAAGCCAACCGAGAACCTGGCAGGACCTGGACACAGTTGATTGTGGACGTGTGCTGTGTACTGTGTGCTGTGCACTGTGTGTGTGTGTAAGTGTGTTTGTGTATAATCTGGTTGTGCGCGTGTGACAAGGTGGGTTCAGGTGCAATGCATTCAACAAGTGAAATCACATTTCATGACGAGTTTTTTTTTCGCCTCCTTTGTATACACTTAAAAAAATAAATATGAAACAAACAACAACAATGTGACAGGCGGGGCGAACAAGCACAAATCGGCGTATCGACGAGTGAGACATTTATGTGGAGGCAGAGAGAATTAAACAGAGACACATTGATAAAAAGACAGAGACACACACACACAGATATTGAGACAGATCGAGATAGAGATGCAAGTAGCGAGAGAGAGAGAGAGTGAGGCATGTGGCAACAATGTGCAGTAGATAGTATAATATATATGTATGTGATTTGGTCAAGCATATATGTAAAACATCTCACATCGATTGCTGGAGTGCAGGACGAACACGTTAGTACCAAAATATGTTAGACAAGTCGCTTACCTTGCCACTGACATTGGCAAACTTGAGAGTCTGGGTTGCCTCTGGGGTAGCAACAAAATCTATGCTAAACTATATATAAGTCTGCTCACAGGAATTGTGTCGCACGTGCTGAATGCCGTGCAGCGAGCATGTTGAGTAGCAGCGTCGTGTTGCAAATCTCTGTAAAAACATCACCAGAATCATAATCAGCAGCCGCACAAGCATCTATGCCTCGCCTCGCATGCCCCTCAAGAGTTATGAACATTGTCGCTGCCCCTTTTACTTTTACCAACTCAAGATATGACGTAGTTGAGGACACAAATGAATATATATCTGCTTATATAAATTATGTCGATAAGAACCAATTTGAATGATGGATTAAATTCGTTTCTTTTTTTTGGGATTGAGAATGCAATATATAAAAGTGAATGAAACATTTATGATTAATTAATACAACAGTTGAAAAAAGTTTTTGATCGAAAGTCAAAAGCAGTCTTTATTCAATTTAAAACTCAAAGATAAAATTGAAGTTCGTTTAATGCGACAATAATTATCACAGTCGTTAAATAAACTGTGATAAACGTAGCAGGAATCACTGCCAACTGGGCTCTGACGGGCCCACTTGGAGCGCGGCGCAGTCCGACACACAAATTAAGAAATTATTCATTAAAATCCCGACAAGGCTTAGGTGGGATTGGGGCTGAAAGTGGCGATGAGAGGCACAGTTTGCCGATGACGTTGACTGATGCGCCAAGTTATTTATTTATGCTGAAATATGGGGATGTGGAGATGTGCAGATGTGGAGATGACTCTGCCAAGCTTGTGCTGACAGACATGTGTGAATGTTAATGACGAGAGCGCCGAGGGGTAGGCGGATGGGGAGTGGACAGAAGCTGTGTATGGCTAAAACTGGCAGCACATTTTTGTGTTTTATTTGCTCATATTCATTAAATTTGTAAATAAATGTTGTCGTTCGTTGAGTTTCCATTTGAAGCATAAAAAAGTAGTTAAGTGGGGTAAGCGGGGAAAACGGCGGCAGACGGTGTCAAAGTGGTGCATAATTCATAAACAGTTTTTCAGCGTCACTCAGCACCACCAAGAAGACATAATTCTGATGAAATAAATATATAAATAAAATGTGTCGCCAACTTTTGACAACGCGACTGACAGACTGACAGACTGACAGCCACACAAACCGGCAGTTAGACAAAGCGAGAGATTTAAAAGAGACGCGCTTGCAAGGTAAATCCCAGCAATGAGGAACTAAATAAAAAAAAAAATGCAGCTCAGCTTGTATAAGTCCATAAGCCGGACAACAACTAACCTGTGATTTGGAGCGCATTGTCGGCTGATATTTGCGTCGAATCTTGCGGGGGCAACACATGCACAGGAGGCGCACAAAGGCTCTGAAACGGATTTCAATTGAAAGCATTTGTTAATGGCCGAAAAATATATTGTTTATACGTGCTCTAAGCCTACTCTACTCTAAAAAAAAAAAAGAAAATATATATCGGTACAAAATCGACTTTTGGCAGACAACAGTTAAACTCTAACAGATCCGAGTTTTTGTAAATTTAACTATTTGAATTTTAACTCTTTATTTTTGTCTTGTTAAATTTCTTTATATTAAGGAATCTTCTTCTAGTTCTCAGTGCGGTTCACCTAATTTTAGAACGATTTCTCAAAGTGACATGAGAAAATCAGATTTATTGTTTTTTAATAAATACGCAGATTTTTAAATATATTTTGACTAACAAAACAACTAAAGACTGCAACTGTTTGAATGAAGGATTTATGCATTTATATTTTCCAAAACTAAACTTCTCTGAAATTGTTGCTTAAAGACAAACATTTTTTACTTTTTAGAAATGTACAAAATTAATTTGAAAATTATTGTATTATCGATTTAAAATTGAATTTACAATTTAAATTGAAATGCTGCAACATAATTTTACCTGCGAAAGTCTCTGCTCCAGCAGGCATAGATCACAGGATTCATGCAGGAGTTGATCCAGCCCAGCCAAGTCACAATTGCCGAGACAATCTCCTCGTGCTCAATGCACTCGACGCAGAAGCCAGACAAGAGATTCACCACAAAGAAGGGCAGCCAACACACAATGAACACGCCCATCACAATGCCCAGAGTCTTGGCCGCCTTCTTCTCCTTGGCAAACTTGGCCAGCTTGCGTGAGAGTGAGAAGTTCTTGCCCATATGTCGATGTCTGGCCAGGCCATTATTGTGCAGCGCCGATAGCGGCTCATCGTCCGGTTCCTCGGGCGTGGATGTCGTTGTGCCGCCGCTGTGATTATGATGATGATGATGCGAATGCGAGTGAGAGTGGCTAAGGGAGCCACCGCCACCACCACCGCTCGATACCTGGTGGGTGTTGGTGGTTGGTTCCCGTGTGGTGCCGCCACGATGAATGCGCAACGTCAGCTGCAGTTCCCCGGATGCCATCAGCACCTGCTTGGTGCCGATCTTCAGGGATCGCGTCTGAATGACCGCCGCCCGATAGATGCGGCAATATGTGAAGACCATGACCAGCAGCGGCAGATAGAATGATATGGTGGACGAGAACACCAAATAGCCCAGATGCTCGGTGAAGGTGCACTTGTAGGCGGGCATCTCCCCATCCCTCGCAGCTCGCCACCAGACAATGGCCGGAAAACTAATTGCACTGGAGCAAATCCAAACGGCTGCTATTAGGCCAGCTGCTCGCTTCACAGTCATCCGCATGGGATAGCTGAAGGGATCAGTGATGGCCCAGTAGCGATCCAGCGAGATGACGCACAGATTCAATATCGATGCGGTGCTGAAGAGTACATCCAGTGAGCGCCAAATGTCGCACCAGTCGGTGCCAAAGAACCACGTGTTCTCCAGCACCTCGTATAGTGCCGAGAAGGGCATTACCACCAGGCCCACCAGACAGTCGGCCACCGCCAGGCTGGTGATAAAATAGTTGGTGGCCGTGTGCAGGTAACGTTCCCTGATGACGGCCAGGATGACCAGTGAGTTGCCGAACACCGTTGCGAACGAGAAGAGGAAGAGAAAGGCAAGCAGACCGACCCGATCGTTTGGCAGCGCCTCCATAAACTCTGACAGATCCGGCTCCCTGGTGGTGCTGCTGGGCATTCCTGCTGTCGTATTCAGACTCAATGCGAGCTCTGTGCTGGTTTGCGCCGCATTGAAGCCATTGAAGTAGTAGTACACATCCTCGGAGATGTTGTAGCTGTTGTAGAAGACCGGAACACGCGTCTGATTGAGCACCTCGCCGCGCAACAGCGCCAACACCGGATCCACCAACTCCGACGCTGCTGCTGCAGCATCCGTTTCCGGTGCTGCCAATTGTCGTGGCTCGTCATTGAAGTCAGCCATGTCCGTGGCACCGGCACCAGCACCAGCCTAATACGTTGTCACTGCAGCTGAGACAATACCCAGTTTCTGTTGTTGTTCCTGTTCCTGTTCCACTCCGTCACATCGGAGCCAGCCAAGCCAATTATTGAGTCGCATTCTAACGTCTGCAAAATAACAAATAAAATAAAATAAATTAAGAAAAAATGTTTTTAAATTTTACTATAAAATATTTACATTCTTTACGAGCTGTGTTTGTTTACTAATTACTCGAGCATAATCAGATTATGCAGTAAATCTCCCTAATTATGTTGGTATTCTCTCAAATTTCCGCATAAGCAGTAAATTATGTACACCTTAAATTAAGTTAAGTCCAATTAAAATGTTGACTCACCGAGTAACAACGAGCTAAAATTTAAAAGCCAAACAAACATATAAATTAGGGAGTTGCTCGTCTTTGTTTATTTTCTTTTGGCCTGGCCTCGAAAAACGATACCGTCAGACCGGAGTCTGGAGTCTGTCAGAGTGCTTCCGTTAGCCATTTACCTGCCTCTGCCCCTGCCACGCCCCTCCTGGTGTACAATTCATTTACGTGCAGACACCCGTTTCGTTGGAGGGCCATGCAAATAAACAAATCTAATTACATTTCGAGTGCCAAAAAGAAACCGGATGTTGCACATAAGCCACTTTGTGTAGGCCAACCGGTTCTCAAAAGCGGAAGTCAATAATTGCACAGCATTTAACCAACTGTTGGACGCAGCACTCTGTTGATTGAATCCATTTGTACATTTTTTTCAATAAATCGATTCCTTTTTTATTGTAAAAAATAGGAGCATATTTATCTTTTGAGCTGCAGGCAATAAATATTCAACAAATTCACAGTCAAAATATTTGCATTGATTCAGCACATTTACCGTCCAAATTAAACTATATAATAACGAAAATGTACATTTAATTTCATTCATTAATTTCATTAAACTACTGTCAAAAAATAAATTATATTATTATGAAAATATATACTTAATTTCGTCAACAAATTTGAGATTTGTTCTCACCATTTTATAAAATCTTCGAGCTTTTATTGCACTATTTTTGATTTGGCAAATTTTGTAAATACAAAGCACAAATGAATAAAATTTTTGAATATATTATAAAATATATTCAGCAAATGTGTATAAAAGTATTTGAATCCCTTCTGTCAAATATGTTAAGAAAACGGTGATAGAAACAGCTGACGTTAAGATTGAAATTGAGATATTTTTTCAGTTGACTGACAATTCCTTAAATGTGGTTTTAGTTGAGAAAATGCAATCTGTTTTGCATTCTAAACGACCTGTGGCTGGCTGGGCGATAAGTTAGTTTTTTTCTTGAGCAGGATTTTTGTGTCCTTAGAGTCATCGTTTTGGCTGTCAGCTGCTCATGCGAGCTATTCATTTCACGTCTGCCTGAGATTATCACCTGCCAGTCTAAGGCCACGGTGATAAGGCGTTATTGACAACCCAAATGGATGCACGTGCCCACTTTCCGCCCAACCAGTCAACCAGCCAGACAGCCAGACAGCCAGCACGCCAGAATTTTGTTCCTCATTTCCGCCGGATTTGCGTCGCCTGCATGAGAGGAAAATTTTCCTGCTTGCCTGCCTGCCTGCCTGCCTGCTGTTGTTCGCTTATCTGCCCCTGCTCCCCGCACACTAGCCCCACAACCAGGTCTCGGTGTCGTTATGGTTGCCTTCTTCCTCACAACGTCTTTCGTCCTTACTTTGTGGGTTTTTCTGCTGTTTAGCACAATTTCCTGGCGCATTTCTTAAGCAGCCCAACAACAAAAAAGACGTCGACCATTTTTTTTTTTCACTTACGCTGAGCATGATGGGACCGTTGATGTGCAGTAAGTCAAAATGTGAGCCCTCTGTGTGCGTGCGTGTGTGTGTGTGTGTGTATGTGGGTGGCCAAAAGTGTTGACTCTTGAAGTAGCCGAAGGAAAACTGTACCCACAAGCACAAAAACAGTCAGCCACATGAAATACCAAAGTAAACAAAATAAAAAAAGATCAACAACCAAAAAAAACAACCAAAAACATATAAAGCAAAATTCATATGGCATAGATAAAAAGAGAGCCGTCTGACATGTGTGTGTGTGGTTGTGCGGGTGTGTGTGTGTGTGAGTCTGCTCAACAATTTAATTGAAGCAGCCTTAAAGCTGACCTCCACTTGGCAACATGCCAAGTCGGTCCCTTTTCCAATCATCTCTATGCAAATGACGTCAGCCACGGTAGCAATTTGTACATGTGCTGAAACCCTTTCGACCCCTTGCCCCGCCCAGCGTTTATATCTGCAAAAGGCCCGAAAATGGTTAAGTCATTGAATAGCCGAATGAAAGTTAACCGAAATGCCGGCAGCCATCCATTTATACGCACTGATTGCGAACCATTTGTTCACACTTCCAAGGGATACTTCAATTAGGACAATCACTGTGCCTCGCTATATGGAATCAACTTGAAATAAGTAATTGTCATTTCAGTTGAGCACAAAGTACAAAAAATAATAATAATAAATTCCGTATTAAGTGCTTTTGATTAAGCTCTGTAGTATTTCCTTAAGTCAGGCTCGTATTCCGATTACTTTTGTGACTCGAGCAAACAGGACAACAGTTCATCTTATGTCCTTTGGGTATTTTTTGTGATTACCTGTCTTCCATCTTGGCAGTGCGCCAGGGATTTTAATTTGGAAGTAATCTTTTGTTCTGCGGCCACTAATTTTGTCCCTTCCGAAAGTAAACAGTGAAAACAGTAGAAAAAAAAGGGAAATTGCAGCAATTTGTACCAAACAAATAAAAATGTTTTCTTCCGTATTTTAAAAACTAATTCAGTGGCCCGAAAAATTTATGCAAGTACTTTGAACTGGTGCCGGAAAAAGAAAATAAAATGTGGCAGTTAAATAAAAGTGAAACGAAAATGTCAAACATTTAAGTTGAGTTCACTAATCAATTGAAATTGTTCAGATGGGATTCAAACTAAAATTACATTTCAACAAAATTGTGTTTCGATACAAAACTCAATCAATTCGGTGTGACACAAATATCCAATTGAAATTGATTCAGTGGCAACAGTTCTGATTTCAATTCGACAACAATTGCAAATGAGGGCAATTTAACGTCAGCTGGAAAAATATTTATTCAATTCAAATTATTCAATATCAACAAGCGTACTTTTGGGTAGGATGTGGTCCTCCTGATCCCTGTATAAGGGGAACACTTGACCATTTGTCGCATTTTCACAGTGTATTGAAATTACAGAAACGATTTCACTTGTCGCATTTGTGGGATAGCAATTCAATTTAGAAGAATTCTATTTATATGTTATTTCTATTATTTGAACAACATGCAAAGTGGCTGCCAGTTGACAAGGCGTCAACAACTATCTGAAAATAAATGCGGGAAGGGTCGGCATAAGGTAGGCAAAGTTATTTTTATTACGATCCAAGGACATTCTCAAATGGAATGCCCAAGCTGCTTTGAACCAATAAATTTTGTGATAAGGGCACTTTGGGTTGTCGAATTTTTGGTAATGCGAGTACAACCATTAATTTTGTGCACTTATATTAAAATTGGAATCTCCAAGCAGTTCGATAGCATTTATCTAGCCAAAAAGAATTTGACATTGAACAACAACCTTTCCCGAGTTACTTTCACATGCAAATTACAAGTGACAACAATATAAACAGGAAGAGGCGCTATCAATGCCTATCAGCGTTACTCATTTAGAGTTGTACAACGATAAATCGTAGCCTTAAATCTCGAGAATTGCTCCCCAAGCGTTTTTAAGTAAACGCACAAATGTCAGGCAAGGCATGTCGACAATCCGCAGGAAAAGCAATGGAATTGGCAATGGGAAATCTTTGCAATCTTTATGTGTGGCAGGCACTCAAATACGGACCCAAAAGACTCTCCCGTTAGGCACTAAAACGTCGGTAAATATATATTTTTTGAGTCGACTATTCGAGCTGTGTGTCTACAAATGGAATTTAATCACGCGTGCGTCGAGCTATCCACACAATCCGATATTTGCTTTATATATTCCTTAGCCTTTGCAACTTGTCCTTTTATTACGTATTTTTTCTGGGATTTGATAATGCGCTGCCGTTGTCGATGTTGGGTCCCTGGCGGTATCACGCTGAGCGCTGCTTAATTATGTCACAAATATTTACACCAAAAACCGAAGGACCTTTTGCGCCTTCAGTGTCATGGCACGCAAGGAATCCGGAGAAAACAAACAAACGGCAACAGCAACAACAACAAACAGTTGAAGAAATCAACAATACAAGCCAAAATCAAATTAAATGAGGCTAACTCCAACCCAACAAGCGGAAGCCAAGAGCGCTTCGCATTCTTGCAGCAATCAAGGACAAATAAGGACGCCAGCAGCAGAAGCAGCAGCAACAAGGACAACCGATGGCTTTGCGAAAGTAGATTTCGTGATAATGGCAGGCATTAATTTTAGCCCCATACTAATACGATTGGCATTTTTCAAAGAGCGCACTCTGTATTTGAGACGGAATCTGAATCAATTTAAATAACAAAAAAAAAGACGAACAGATTAAAGGGAGATCATCATCATTTAACCACTTATCAATTGTGATAATTAATTAGGAGCTGCAGGCAAGTTTTCACATCAGTTTATTTATTAGAATGATCTCATTTGTTCGAAATCAGCCTGGCTTTGCACTTTCTGACTGTTCGCTGATGTTTTTCGCTTGCGTGTCCTTATTTGTTGAACACATACCTCGAGCATGTACAAATTTATTGACAACACCAGCGAGGCGAATGCTACAGGACACAGGATAACGCCGGCTCAGTCACACATGGGGACACATTTGGAGCGCTTGTCACGCAATGAATAATGATTGGACAGTAACGTCAACAACAACAACAACAACAACAACAGCAACAACAACAGCACTCAGAGCAATCAACGTCTGCCTCCTGTCAGTGGTCCAATCGAGCGTCGTTTAAGTGGCATATTGCTCATACGACATGTTCTTCCCAAACAAACACGCGTTCGCCGTGACAGATGTTTCCAGCGAGTGCCGTGTTTAATAATTAAATACTGTTGTTAATGTGCAGTGCGAACTGTGAACTCTGAACTGTGAACTGTGAGGTGTGAGGTGTGAGGTGTGATGTGCGATGTGAACAGATGCTGGATGTGCCCCAGCACAACGCGGATATTACTCGAATACTGGATTGGGCACATCTCAAATGAATAAACCAACACATTTTTATACAACTTATTCATAATGGACAGCAGATTGTGTCAGTTCTTTTATGGGAAATATAATAAGAGGACACGCAAATGCTGGCAATTACCCAAACCTCAAGTTTCATATGTTCTAACCAACTCAATAGATGAAACAAATGTTGTATCTCATTTAAGTGTTCTACTAAATGTATTGTTTCCAAATAACGCCCATAAGATTACTATAAGATAGTACGATGTACTAACTTTGGATTGCATAGGTATTCTTTTATAATCTGCACATCGAGATATGCCCCTTTTAGTGCTTAAATTAATTATAATTAAATACATTGTTGCTCTATGTTATACATCGAAGCAGCAAACATAAATAAATTAAAAAATAAATAAATATTTTATTTTTTAAATTATAATTTTTAAAACCACATATCATAGCAGTCTGTGAATGAGCTAAACAAGTTATAAATATGCGTTTTATTTCGAAGCTGCATTATAAAACGGTGAATAATAGCTATATTTGTACTTTTTCAATAAGAGTCATAAGTGGATTACAGTCGTGGCATTATAAACATGAATTTAGTCACATACAGCATCCAATTATTATTATAATTGTTCATAGGTTGTGTGTGCCACGCAAATAGCTGCTTTCATGTGTGCCCCCCCTGAGCGATTCACCCACTATTCCATTTCTGCTCCAGTGAACCACGCACTGCTGTCAGCTCGATTCACTCGCTAAATATAGAAAATATCCTTTCGCTTTTCTCAGCTCGACTCTACTTGGCTTTGCTCTGCTTTTATTTAAGGCACGCACGCACTCATCTCATTTGATGCCCGGAGGAGGACGAACGACCGTACATATTTAAAGTTTGGTTTTTTTGATGAGTTCGCATATGTTTTATTAGCTGCGTGTCAACGACTAGTCCTGTGGCCCCAATCCCCGGCTTGATGACCAAGTTTGCGCAGCGTTAATAAATGTCAACAGCAATAAATTAAAGTGTCTCGTATCATTTGCTTTCTGGCTGCGTCTTAAATTACCCTTCCTGCTTCATAAACAATTTCCCAAAATATTTTTGACTTTGCATCAACAATTTTTGCTAGCAAATAAATTCCAGTCACATGCTTAGCCAAACTGACTGCCAGTCAGCCTAATATGATAACAAAACAAGCAAAAAGGATCTAGTCGAGTGGTTTTTGCTAAAAGTTACCCTTTGTGGACAAGTATATATGATATCTAAATAATAATAATAATAAATAAATAAGCAATTGTTTAATACGTCTCTAACTCTCAGTTTTCAAGTGTTGCGTTTTTTTTTAAATAATAGTAAAGGATTTTCTAACTTTTCTAACTAACTCGATAACTAACTTATAAAATTCTAAATCCTGTTAGTCATTTTATCATACTTACTTTTGCCGTAAATTTTTTACAGGGTATTTTATATATATATAAATTTATTGCAAAAAATGGAAAATGAAAAAAAATATAACCAGGCGCCATGTAAAAGCATGAGTAAATTACAAATTGGCCAAGCTTCCGCACTGTTTCCGCCGGCGCCTCAGCACGTGGAAACGCAATAATTCCATTGCGAAACAATTCAACTAGCAGAGAAAATAATTTTGATATAATGGCAGCTGACAAAGTCACGTCGCCGAGAATAGAATAAAATAGAAGAATTCATCAGCGAACCAATATTGACACAGGTCCAAGCCACAAAAACAGCGCTAGAGACAAGAAATGAAAGAAAACAAGCCAAAATGTTCCCCAGGCGATTACAAGGATTCCATTAACGTCGGACAAATGGCAGAAGTCGAGTCGAATGCCAAAGATTGGTCCATTCATCGCTGACGGGCGCCTCTAACGATATCAGTAAATGGCCACTTATATATTTTTATTAGTAATATGCCCATATCAATTTTGATTTACTTTTCTATGCCAAAACAATTTTCGCAGTTGAAATATATTTTGTTTAAATTACGCATACGCCATGTGTGCGTGTCATATATGGCCCTATTCCATTGTGGCACCATGACTAATATGATTTACACAACAAATGCCATGCTAAAAATCTTGGCTACATCATTCTACGGCACACGCAAGTCTCTGCCACATAATGTAGTAATAATGCAGTTTAAGGGCCAACGGGGAGAGGACTATTCTGGCCCCGCAATCTCTGTGCTCAAGTTTATCGCATTTATGACATTTCTTTTTTTCTATTTTATTTCAAAATCTAGACTATGTGTGACAGCTGAACAGAGTGGGTAACTGACTTGTGGGAGTTGACCGCATTTGTGTGTGTGTGTGTGTGTGTGTCTGTGCGTGTGTGTGTGCTCTTGAGGCTTTTAGGAGCGCTTCGAGTGACATTCTAATCAACTGCATATTAGCATGTTGAAATGGGCCAACATGCAACTAATTTTCATGCTTCATGCCTCGTGAGTACATGACTACTTGACTACCTCAATGCCTGGATGCCAGCACTTGATTAAAGTTTCATTTATCGCGTTGCCGCATGGAAGCAGTTGTTATTGTTGTTGTTGTTGTTGTTGTTTTTCCCCCGCTTACAATTTTATGGCTAATTAAGTCACAAAATTAACATTAAAAGGCAATCTGACACGAGTGTGCACCCATTGCAGCCTTGACTGTCATATTGCCAAACTACATTTTCGCGAGCTCGCATCACTTGTAGATAATCCGGCAGAAAAGCGTTGAATCGTTTAACTCTCAGGCGAAAGGTGATAGGAAATTTCCATTCCAGCTTAATTAGCCATGGGAAAACGGCACACGAACACACACACACTCTTACACGAACACCTCTATTATAAGTCTGGCAAAAGGTCGCGCACAAAAAGCAAGGAAACAATGTTCATCACTTGGTTCTTTGGTTGCTCATTTTGCTTGTGCTGGCAAATAAAATTGAAGCAAGGCAAACAATTTTGTTGATTCGCAGCAAATTTTATTTGTTGCCGACTCAAGCGCTCTTTATTTATACTTTAAATTGCTGCGGTGCGTACAAGTCAAAAAGTAAAAACAAATTTCAGGCAATACAAAACGCACAGAACAACACATTATTCCAGCCAGCTTCAAAAGCAAAAAAAAAAAATTCGAAACGTGGCCCACAAAAGCAAGTTCTTGCCATAAAAGAAACGATGAAAAAAAAGCTTACCAAAAAGGTGAAAATTAGAAATATAAATAGACGGATGAAAGTGATGGCCAAAAGCACAACACAAAAAATAAAAAGTCGTAACAAGCAAAAAAAAAAAAATAAATAAACTGCTTTCTGAGCCTATTTGCGATCATGAAAATATGATTTTAATTTTGCTGCTATAATTTGCAGTAAAAACATAATTTCCCAAGCAGCGTGGCGCCCAAGCAGCCAAATGCGAAATGTGAGTTTTGAAATCCTGGCCAGAATGTAATGAATTCAAATACCTGTGCGCCATGGCCTCAATGTGGGCGCACCGCTTGCGGCACCACCTAAATTTATATGCCACACACTTATACAGAGAGAGAAAAAAAAAATGTGTGCTTCAAACGAAAGTGTAAAATTTAAATCCTTAAATTCAACAAATTATAACCAATTTGTCTTATAAATTTTAAACAGACTCATTTGAGAAAAGTTAGATTTTGAAATTGCGTTGAATTATTTTTATAGTTTATATTTTTTAAAATACTTGTATTTATGTATTAGCCATGTTAAAAACCTAAAGATACCCCAATTATTTCAGGATTGACGTATTGATATCATTCTTTGAAAAAATCTGTCGTATCGAATTGAAAGTCTGTCTTTTAGTTAAAAAAAAAGAATGGAGTCCGTGATATATTCTTGGGTTAAGATTATTGCCATTTACTGATTTAAAGTCATTTTTTTCAGAGATAGAAATGTTCAAACTTAAATTTAAGCAATAAGTAATAAGTCTGATCATTAACATAAATATAAAAAATATTTTCATTATAATTTAAAGACAATTTTGCGAATCATAGTAATTGAACATATTCCATTGCAAATATTTTCTTTTTAAGGCTTAGGCTAAAAACTCGAGGAAATCGCAGTCAACCGTTGAATATATTCTTGGTAGAAGATGTTTGGCGGACTGTTCACTTATTGAGGCCTATATTTTTTTCACTGTTCACATACATCCATACGTACACAGTGGCAACAACATTATAACATGCCAACAACACCACCAGCACAGCACCACCAGCAGCACGCAAGCGGCTTGAGTTGTTTACCCATCCTTCAGCCTCTGTTTGTGGATTGTCATTTGGAGCTGTCGTTGTGTTGCCCGCAGCGAATTCCAGGCGGTGGTTGGGCGTTGGGAATTAAGGAGCTGGCAGGGGGCGGATTGGGGCTGAGCGTCACAGTTCGTTGCTCGTCGCAAAAATTGTATTTGCGGCACCAATTCTGAGCGATTTGCGTCTTAAAGCTGTGTGTGTGTGTGTGTGTGCGTCTCATTCATTATTTTCAATTTTCAATTCACAAACTTTTCGCAGCTACTGTTAAGGCTGTAAGTGTGTGTGTGTGTGTGTGTGTGTATGTCTGTTTCTCGTTGTGCCAGCCAATTTTCGTAAATATTCAAATTTATTATGATTTTCATTCAATATTTTCGCTGTTCACACTTTCGCCAAGCGCCCTCAAGTAGAGTTTTAAACTTTCAGCCTCGCCGTCATTTTGATTATTACATGTAAATTCTGATTTCATTTTAATTTATTTTTTTTATATTTTTTTCTAAAGTTGTTGGTGTCAGAAACTTGATGTCTGTTGGGACAGTTTCTGATTTATTTTTTTATTTATTTATTCGGCGCCCGACTTGAAGTCAATTAGCTCAATTGAACTGCAAATTCCTGGAAATGCGAAACTTTCCAAATTATTTATTGGCTTCGCAACGGCTGCAGCATAAGCCAGGCAAATTGTTAAAAGTCGGCACGTGCTGGGATTTAGTGTCAATATATTGAAACATGTCTGGACTCAAGCAGGCTTATCAAATACATATCTTATGAATAATTTATAGCTGCAACAATGTGGCAAGCAAATATTTTTCTGCAAAATGATTTGACAGGTTCGATTGAAACTCTTTGCCAGCTGTTGTATTTCATTTTAGTTACCAAATCTCTTTCCGTAGCCCTTTTTTTTTTGGCAAATTGCCGATTACGAAACCACTACATTAATCATTTCCAACCGAGAGGAGAGACCACCGCTGACTGTGTCAAGGAGCCTGGTTGCTGGTAGGCCCGCCTGCCAAGCTGTCATAACTTATTAACAGGAGGTAGCTGCAGCCTAGGTGGCTTGGTAAGCCAATTCACAAAGTGCCTTCACCAGCTTGAATTACGAACATGTTTGGTGCATATCGGATTTTCGATTTGGAATACACTTTGCTTGCAGTTACATTTGTAGTTGCTGCTGGCAGCAATTTCAAGTTCGCTGTCGCACCCCAAATTATAACTCGGACGCAATTTGGTGGCTGGCACTGAGCCAAGGACGCCAGCGTTACCCCGGCGCCTCCACGGACAGTTCATTGGAATTTTCATTTGTGTTGCAACTGTGCCGCCATCGAGTCGACAATGACGTCCAATGAGACGTGTCGCGTTGTAGCTGCTGACCTTTGGCAAAACACTAATGGACACACACGCATCCAACTTCCAACTTCCGACGACTGCCCTTTTCTGGCTTTTCCTAGCATAGCCAACCTTGCGATGCGTACTATTTTGCAACAAGAAGGTCGACCACAGAAACACTTTAATTAATTTACTGGGATTAATTTGAAATGGATATTCTTCATCTTACAACTTTCGAATCAAGTTGAAGTTTATTGTGTTGTCATCAATGCCAGTTAAAACAATGTTTACTCAATCAATAAAGTCAGTTTTGAATATAATATGGGGATAAGAAGCCGATTACTAAGAAATGTAGTTGACATTGGTATAATGGAATTTTGTTGTTTCTTGCATTTGGGATTACTCGGTTTAGTTTATGTTTGATGAGCAGACAATATATATTTACTACATAGATAAAGAGATATTTAAGTTACTTCATTTAAAATGAACGAAATTATAGTAGTTGTCAACTAGTTTAATGACACTTTGCATATTATATTATAACATTTGGAAATTAAAACAATGTGTGGCGACAACTTTGGGGCAAGTTAACTTTACTGCCCCGGCAGTGGGTGTTACATTTTAAGTGCCTTCCTGCAACACACACACACACGCAACATACCGAAACATTGTTGCACTTTACCCCATTTTTAGCAGTTTTATTTGTTGTTTTTGTCATTGTTATTGTTGTGGTGGTAATTGCACTTTCGTTGCTTTATGAGCGAAACACTCGTAAAACGTTATATACATCATGTTGGTACTTAAATATATCCTGCTGCCTGATGCTGCCCCCGATTTTTGACTATCAGTAGTTGCACAGTTTAGTGTTCAATTTTTTGGGTGTGGCCACATACTTTGCACAGCATAGCCCCCTCAGCCCCCGGCTGACACACTCTTTCTTTAAATCACAAAATGTTTTGAATTGCAACGCTTGTTAGTCGAGCTTTGTGACATTTTTTTGGTTTTTTTTTTAAATGGAAAACAAAAGCAACAAATAATGCATACATATACATTTTCGATTGTATGTTTGGGTGTATGTGTGTGTGTGTGTGTGTGCAGAGTTAGCGGAAATGTGTACTTGATGTTTGTGTTTCATTGTTCTTGACGCCTACTGTTGAAAGTGTACACTAAACTAAATTGAAATCACATTTGCCATTTAAAACAACAAAGCAATGCGGCGAAAGTGAGTACTCTATGCTTGTGTGTATGTGTGTGTGTGTGTGTGTGTGTGTTTGTGCGTATAACCGTCTCATTACGTTTGGGCATCGACCTCAGCAGCACTGTGTGTAAGCAATTACATTTGTGACAAATGGATATCCTTTTGTTTTATTGAAACCATGTTCAGCCCAAATACACACACACAAACACACATACGCACACACACACACGCACACACACACACCACACTCACCTCATTTGCACACGCACACCACATGTGTGCCACACATTGTACGTTGGCAAACTATTTCAATTACAGCCATGCGGCTCTGCTCAGAAACCCCCATAGAACGCATGGCAGTTGACAGTTCAACTAGGCGAAACCACCTTCAACTTACCACGCACTTACTTTTTTCTCCACACCTCTCACACTCTCTATCCACCACCCTGTATATCTGTCTCGCTCTGTCTGCCTGTCACACTCCACCAGCAGTCACAAGTTATTCCAATAGCAAATGACTGCTCTGTGTGTGTATGTGTGTGTGTGTGTGTGTGGCTCAGCTAAAGCTTTTGCCTTTGGCCCAGCATTGAAATATTTATATGCAAATAAATAGTTTAGCAGGCTCTCAGCTTTGGCTGCGTTGTCATTCAGCGTAATGTATACGCACATAGGTAAGTGTGTGTGTGTGTGTGTGTGTGTGTTATTTAAAGGCGCAACAAGAGGGGGCGTACCCATAGCTAAGTCGTAAAACACACTCGAAAAACACACACAGACGCACACACCCGCTGAAAGACAATACCCGGCATAACATATTATTACGCGTTAATTGTGCGTGGCATTTAATTGTTAAGCTATTGCAGTAATTTGGCATACGAACATGGTTAATAAAATAAGCAGATAATCAGTTGTAAATTGGTTAAGGCCATGTAATATTACTAGCTTAGTCGCTTTAACTAGGTACCAAGATATCTGAAGCTAATTGCGTGTGAGCATTATTACAAAATCAATAAACGCCAAAGATATATATTAGGCTGTATTATCTACCCATATATATATATATATATAATCCTATAATTATTTACCAGTTATAATCTTAAGCTTAAAATTCTCAATTAACGAGTAATTCAATTTTCAGAAGCCCAAATTACAATACAAATATATTCTTAAAATATATTAAAAACAAGTAAAACAATTTACACGAATTGCAATTTTTTAATTGTTGAACTGTAATCCTATAAAACAATTATCGTTAAGGTTAATTTACGGCGTAAATAAAATTCCCCAGTGTGACATATTGTTTGAACGTAGTCTTAAAAGTGAACTTTGTCGCCAATCAATCAAAATTTGTAAAGTTAGTAATTACGATTACTTAAAGAGATTAAAGTCGAATATGAGAACAAAAGATAATTTGAATTTGAGCTGTAGATTTGCTATTATATATTTACAAATTTTTGATATACTCATTTATGTTTACATTTCATACAAGTAAAATTTAACCTTATTTTAATAAGATGTCAAATTTATGATACTTATTAGGTGTGTAATAAATTTGTGTAGTGAAAGAAGTCTCTGAGTTTAACTGGATATTGATTTAAATGGATATTGATATTTTATTGTTTTTGTTTTATTAATTGACCTCTTTAAATCATGGATTTTTAAATCGTTCTGAGACTAACGACTTAAAATTGTGGAAAGTATTTGACAACAAAATAAATTTGGCTCATTCAAAAAATGTTTTTGCTTTCGTTTGCCAAGCTTGAATTTTGGAGAGTCAGCTGCGAATTATATTGTTATTAGTGAAAGATCACTAAAACAAATTTTAGAGTTAAATCTCAATAGTCTTTGATATGAGCTAACAGCAAGTGGAAAACAATATTATTTCATGTCAATATACATATGTATTTTATTTTCTTTAATGCCGACTACTATCATTCGATATAGGAAAATACAAAAAGTAAATAAATAAATAAAATTACAAATAAAATTAGCAAGCAATCTTTACTTGAAACTAGCAATGGTCACTGTATCCAACAATGCATTAGAGATTATAACATATAGAATGCTAAACACAACAAGTAATCTAAATTGAAGATATTAATCTCCCATGATTTTCACTAGATGTACGCAAAGTGTCCATTTGCCTGCAGTAATTTAAGCAAACATGATGCTCAAATAGAAATTATTATGCGCAAAGCTCGTCAAAATTATGCATTTGCATCAAAAGTAAATATGAGCAAATACGAGCTAGGTGTACTGAAATGGGGCAAAAACATAGTTACGCTGTTGACTTTCATTACCTTGCGCAAATAGAGAGAAAGTCATTAAAAATTTTAATGAAGAAACTTTTTTCTTTTGTTTCCGGCATCGTCATCATCGTCGTCGCCGTCGTCGTCGTCGTCGTCATCGTCTCCGCCATCTTCATCTTCATTTTCAACAACATCGCTGTCACTGTCGCCAAAGCTTTAATTTTCTATTTAAATTTTGTTTTGTCTACAGCTCAGTGCCTCCCTATATGCTTGGATATTGTTAACAAAAACGAAGGCAGTCTAAGAACTGCTGACCAAGGCGATGTGGTGTCTTGTGGCTGACAGGCGCCTGGTGAATGATTTATTAGAACGATAAAATGATTAAATTAAAATTGATTTAAATAATAAGGAAGTGCCGCAGCGACGGATGCTGCCGCTGACAACTAGCAGCACTTCAACTGACGGGCCGACGACAAGCCACATCTCCGCCCTTCCAATTTACTGGTTTTGAGTCACGATTATTCGCTTGATTTTCCCTATTAAAGAGTTTTATTTCCGGCAATGTCAGAAAGTGAGCTCAGGGCCGCAACGTTTGCTTCGACTGACACCAACACAGAAAACTTACTAATTTATGCTAAAAAGTTAGCAAGGAAGCCAGTGCCGTTTTACATGGCGTATGATTAACCTAAATGTTATACTTGTCGTCGTCGTCGTCGTCGTCGTGGTCGACTTGCCGTCTCGTCAGTCCGTTCTGCGTTTTACATTTAAAATGCTAAAACTAAAAAATAAAGCTTAGGGCTTAGAATGGCCGGAAAAAAGGTCCTCGGTGTGTCCTTGTGTGTTTGTTTATTTGGCCCATACAAGAGGGCAACTAATTTGCTTGGAAAAAACCAAATCCCTAAATAAAAGACATGTCAAAATGTTTCCAAGTGCCTTCGATATATATTATAACCACTATAGCTTAATTTGAATAACTAACACAGGTGCACACTAATTAAATTTCCTATAAACGGAAACTATTCTCAACTATTTAATCCATATTCATCTTCATAACTTTAAAACGTACCCTTCGCAGGATGTGGCTCCTTCCTTGTTAGGGTCCCTGCTGCAACACCAGCAGCTGCAGCAACAATGCAATTTCCCGTTTCACTGCGTGCTGCTGTTATTTTGTTGTTGTATTTAAATTTTAGTTGGTATTTTTGGAGAAATTCCCTTGCATATTACATTGTATCCTGTAGCTTGGTCTCATATGGTGCTTGTTACTCACGTTGCGGTTGAAATTGAATTACACTTGGCAAATTTATTAGCATAATTAATCACTTAACGAAGCAGACTCATTCACGAAAAGGCAGCTGGATAGCACCCACACTGGGCCAGCATTAAGTTAAGTATCCTTGGCCTGTCCTCTTTTTTTTATAAATTTATAGGAAATCCTTGTTAATTGCTGATTTAATTACACACTTCAATTTGTCACTTTTTTACAATCGTATACCGCATATTTTCCATTCCATTGAATTCGAAAAATAATTGGCTTTTCACACATGCAGGCGAAACTAAAATTAATGATTTATGGCATAATTCAATTAATCAGTTTTCTTTTTTTTCTTTTACATTTTATAACAATGGTTTTGACTATGGCTTGAAGCGTCTTCGATTATTGAGGTTTAAAGAAAAATAAATTGAACAGTTTAAAAAAACATAAAAGTAGTACTGAAAAGTAAATTAGTAGTAAAGTAGAAAAAAATAAATAAATTAAAACACAAAATCTAGAATTATTTATTTACCGAGACTTTAAAATATTGATAATTTTATTAAGTTATTATTATTTTTTAAATTGTTTTCAAATGAGTTGTTTAAAAAAAAAAAAGTCTTTCTACATTTTTAAAGTAGAATTTTCCAAATTGTATTTAATTTTTTTTTTTTTTAACAATTGACACTTGGCTCCAATTTGTATCTATTACACTGCAGTCCGATTCGCTTTAATGGTCAAGATTCACTCGGCTGCGATGGGAATTCATTCACAAATATTTTGGCAATTGCCCACGAAGAACCGACGCGTTCTAAACGTACGTCACTGAGATAACTAACGCGAGTGAATAGCTTCGAAAAGAACGCAAATCTTGGCAAAAGCGGCGGCGACAGGACTTGCCACGACAATGACTAACGGTGCCGATAGCAGCAGCGAGCGCAACGACAACAACGACAGTGTTCGGCTTCGTGCTTGCCACTGAATGACGAGCCCAAACATTTGCTGGCATTCAAGAACCCGCTCAAACTACGAAACGCGAAACAGACACGAGGACGATGATGGCGGCTCAAGCCTGCAAGAAGCTACCATCGCACAGTTCGTAAGTTCACAGCACGCACCCATACACACACACACACACACACACACCTATACATGCAGTGACCCCCCTCTCCGAGTTCCTAGCATACATTTGTGCGCTGCGCTCGGCAGCAGCGGCAAAGCGCACAGCTGACGAATTGGCTGCAGGCACTGTGTAGCACAGTTATCACCAGTAGCGCTTCAGTAATGAAATGCGCCCAGACCAGACTTTTGTATGCATCTATTTGTAATTGTTTTGTTGAGTTAACCTTGGGCACCTACTAAATGTAAATATTTCATGAGATATGGTATTATTAATATTATTTGTACAGAAAGATTTTTAAAAGTATTTCAATAATTAAAACCTTAAACTGAGAAGAATTATTCTACAATCTCATAGAAATTACCAGTATTTTTGTATTTACAGTAATAATCCAGTTCATTATTCGATTAAGTTAAGACAATTATTTAAGTTTAAACTATTCACCAGGAAGCTAATAAAGTAAATCCAAACTTTTATTTATTGTAATTAATTTTTATGTTTTAGCTTTAGGTAAGCACTTCTGGTATGTTCGAATGAGAAAGTTTTTTAGATTCAATTAACGTAACGTTCATCAACAGTACATATATATATATATAAATATATATATATATATATATATAACGCAACGTATACAACATTTTAAATGCCAAAGTGTATACTGCATCCATTAATAGAGCACACAAACAAAATAATTAATTTGAGAATATTAAATGCTTTCTGCTTTGCTCTGGACACGTATTGAAATAAACATAACCAAAGAAGTTTCATAAATAAAAAGTTAACCGTTTAAGTGCTTTTATTATATTAAATTTCAGTTTAATAATTTAACGAAACTTTGTGCTGAAAAGTATTTGACATGACAAAGCCCGCTGAACGGAATTTAAAAAGTTGCTAGACAAACTTTCAAATAAAATATTCAGGTGCGTAAATTGCAAAAATACCTATCACACATACACAAACATTTAAACATAAGCTGGCACACATCCACACACACACACACACACCAATTCCAGTTACCCCCGAGAGCAGCAACAGTTTTTTAATATACAAACATTTGTTCACGGCAAATATTTTGTCAGCTAAAAATGTATCTTTGTTGATTATTCGGGGAGTTATGAAACCGCATCTGTTAAAATCAGCTTACTCAGGTATTTATTCAGGTGGTATGCAAAATACTACTAAACCGAATAGATTGAAGAACTCCAATTAAAAAGCCAGCGAAACTTCGAAGAAAAACCTCTAAGCGAGCACATTTTCAGCGAGAAGTTCTTCTTCGAGGAAACCAGCTGCCCTTGGAACTGAAGTGTGTTGACGTGTGTAGCTTAGCTGTTGACGGGTTGTTTTCCGCCCTTCTTTCAGCGTTTATTGCATTTTACACATGCTAATTCCAGTTTCATTATCATTTTCATGTTCCCGCGGCTGTGCAAAGGGCCCCAAATAAATGCGCCACTCAGCGCAAATTGTTGTAGTATTACTTCTTGTGAAATATGCAGTTTGCTTCATTAAAGCTTTTATGTCTACTTATATATGTAACAATATATAATTTGGTTTGCAATTCAGATTCTTTCTAAATACTAATTTGCTCTAATCAATTTACTTATTTATGCTTAACTTAATGAAAAATCACAGCATTGTCGCTGTTTCTAGCTAGTTTCTCGATTTATAATTTTATATTGCGGATTGGTCCCAGTTGTTGAAAGTTGCCGACATTCCCTGAAACAACGGGGGCGGCTGCAGATTGTAGTTGTGGGCGTTTGCGACGGATTTACGAGTACTGCCTCGCTGCTGGCGCGTACTCCAATGCAGTCGATGAAGCTCCTCATCTTCTGATAAATTCTCCGATTCGTCCGATTTGGTTGCCTTAGGCTGACCCACTTTATGGGTTAGTCTGGTCTTTGATACGGATTCACCCGGCACTGCAGGCCTTAGGGATAACATTGATGTTGTCAGATTTTTCCTTGGTGCTGCTCTTGTTTGAAAATTCATCTCCTCGTCCAATTTGCTTCGAATGCCGCCCATAAAATTCTGTTGCAATCGCTTCTTGACCACACTGGGAATATACCTGAGCGCTTCTTGACCATCCAAAGTGCTGCTGTCTACGCTGTCATGAGACATCTCCATGTCCTGTAGACGCGTCGTTAACATATTGTCAATATCTAATTTGGACTTAATTTTTGCACCAATCACCTGTTCAGACTTCTGCGCCTTGTTGGGTTTCTCGTCATCGCTGAAATCTAGACGCTGCATCATGTTTCTAATATTAGTCATATTCATTGGTTGCTGAATACGCTGCTTGAAAGTGTCAGCAATGCTCAGATTGCCTTTCCTTGCGCCCAAATCTCTGTCATCGTTTGTCCGATCGCTCAGATCTGGCTCGTGTCTTTCGCTTTCGTCCTCTATCGAAGCTAAGGCATCAAAGTAGTAGAGTTTTTCCGGCTGCCTGCCGACATCGGGATACATTTTATACTCAATCATTTTGAGCTTGTACATGTTGTGTTTGTGTTTCAATTCGAGGAAACGATTGCGCACGAAGTATAACGACAGATGGGCTCCCATTTCGGCTGCCACATCCTCCCAGACCTTACGCTTCAGCTCCACATCTTGAAACTCCATGAGTGAACTATTCCACAAGCACGGTCTCTTCCTATATAGATCGATCAGCCGTAGAGTGAACTTCTCGTCTTGCGTCGATGGCAAAGTGTGAACCGCATTGCTTTTGGCCGAGAATCGACGCTGTTGTTCAAGGCGACGAGCTTCCATCTGAAAATGATTTGTTTTCTTTATTTATTTCACTAAATGCCACTTTTAATCCTGTTTATTAAAGTATATTATCGAATATGTAAGATGTATGTTTTCATCGACAGCTGAGTATAATTTGAGTTGAAACAAATTTATTGACATCAAACTACTCTGAAAATCATTCCACATCGGTTTGAGTTTTTCATATTTCACTTGGTTTGCTATGTGAATATATAATAAAATTTAAACATGTTGAGTGTTTGGCTATAGGCACTGAAAATATAGATACATATAAATATAACAAGAGTTCAATTAATAACAAACTGTTTCTCATAATTCAATTAAATTAACGTAACTGAATATCATGTTTTGTCTTTCTTAGCTTTTATTGTGAGATTTTAGATGTTAAGATTAATTTATTCTTTTGTCAAATTTACTGTTTTAGATTTTTACACAAAATCCACGACAGGATTTAAAATATATCGCAGCAATAAAGTTTGAGGAACACATAAACTGAAGCCAGCAAAAAACATATTTTAAACAAATAACACCAAGTAAATTTATTGCCAGCTCCATTTAAATTGCTTTTTTATTTTTCTAAGAAATTCTAATATATAGTTAATTTCGAGGCTGTTGGGGTCTACAAGGAGTGGCATTGGATTGCGTATCTGTGATACACATTCAATGTTTACACTTATTTTTAAAAGAATAACTAAAAATGTATTACATTAATTGTCGTACTATATTCCCATTGATGTAGATAAATACATCTGCAAATTGCTTACCAAAAAATATCTACGTAGTTTTTACTGTGCGCATCGCTTGAAACGAAAAAACAATTTACAAATTTTGTATTCTGAAAAAAAAAAAAATCATAAATTTTGGTAAGTGCTCTCAAGTCCAATAAATGTATGTATTTAATCTTTTAACCTGGTTTAGCACAGAAAAGAGTTGAAATTGGTGAAAAGCATCTGCAACAGACTGAAAAATAAATATGTAAAATCAGAATTGGGTAAAATGAAATCAGCAGAGCTGTATGAGGCCCAAATGAAATGTATTTTAAATGCATAACTTCAATTATAAAAAAGTTTTCTTATTTTCCAAAGTTCATAATTCAAATTGAGGTTTTCACGCATACAGGCGCTGTCAAACGACATCAGGAACAAAAGGCGAAAATTGGCGAAAACAGACACACACATATATATGTTTATATATGTATATATATATATTTATATATTTATGCATATATGTATATAAGTTTGCATTTGTTTATTCCTCGATTGCGTACAAACATTTGCATTTGCAAAACACTTGCTAAAAGCATCGTCTCCAGCGCCAGAGCCAGCTTTCTAGCATACACATACACACATCAACATACACACACACACACTCGCACACTTATTTGAGTCCTTGCATCACCGTCACTGTAAATTTGTATAAAATTGTGCCTGTCTCCTGCGTGTCCTTTCTCCGGTTCTCGCCTACATCTTGATGATGTTGCAACTGGCATCTAGGTTCCAAAAGGCAAAAAATGCTCGCATTTTATATGTAAATGTTGCATTTCTTCACAAAATTATTCAAATTATTTCTTTGCATAGAGTAAGGGCACGGCTGAAATCAATGCAAGCGGAAGCAGACATAAACACAAAATGGCGTCGACTTTAACAAAACTTTAGCACGCAGCATGCAGCATGTAGCATGTAGCATGTAGCATGAAGTAAGTGACAAGTACAGCCTTGGCCTCTTTGCAGCTCATCAGTTAAATGGGTAAATCTTTTCTAAGAGCCAACTCAAACAGTCTCAAATATGGGTGTATATATATATATATATATATATATATATATATATTTTAGCCAGCATTTGACGGCGACGGTGATCAATCATAAGCTCTTGGCTTCATGGCTGGTAATCCTTTAATATTATTAAATAATTAACACGCATTTCGAGGCTTGTTTATGATTTTGACAAGAACCGAGCAACGAGTATTTATTAAGTTTTACGTAGATTCAGTCACCAAAAGATAAACACAATTATATCCCAGTTAGATGGGTGATGTCATAGGGTTGCGGGGGGGGGGGGAGGCAAATGTAGACAATGCCGCGGTGCTAAACATGCAAATTAGCGTGCAAAAGTTTGACACTGACGAGCATCGCGAAGGAGTTAAAGTTCGTTCTAAGCCAAATTTGCATATTTAACTGGCTTAAATGCGGCACTTGGCACTCTCTGCTCGCCTGTTGGCTGGCTAACATGCAGAAGCTCATCTTGTGCCCTGTCAGCGTCGTCTTGTCACGTTTCTCATGCCTCATAAAAGTGAGATTGAATTTTGAGCGGTCGCACGACAAACGACTGAATTTCTGGCTGTGGAAAGGGTTTTTTTTTTTTTTTGGGGGGGGGGGAGGGCTAAGCTACGGCTTTGGATTTGGGGCGATTTCGTGACTGGAGTTAGGTGGATGCTGGAGCTGGAGCTGGAGCTGGCTTTGCATATCTAACCACAAAGTTTACATGACTGTGGCGCTGTCATCGCTTAATGGGCCAAATGAACTTGAACCCCCGACAAAGATGAAGTCGAAATTGTTCGCTCTCAGACTGGGCCAAATTGTTGCACATACTCATGTGGTGAAAGTCAAATCGAAAGTTTTTGATCCTACCGCAGCAATCGGAGTTTATTAACCAACGATGCTATAAGACTTCGTAGTCATATATGTGTATGTGTGTGTGGGTGTATGTGTGTGTGTATTTCATATTGTCTATGGCAAATTAAATTTAAATATTTTATATTGTATTAAATTATTTTCAATCTAAAAACTTTTCTAATTTATTTTTGATCATTTTAAAACTGCATAAAACTATGAAGTACATATGGGATTTAAATGTTTACTCAGCATTATAACTAAAACTCAAGAAATTAAAAAAATTTATTGAAAAATCCAAGTTATACGCGATTTTTTGAATTACTGAACAATTTATAAAGCCCCCAAATATCAGTTGATTTTTAAATCAGGCTATTTGACAGTGTAAGCCAAGATAAGCAGGATTAGTAAGTGGCATACATGTTTTCCCCATTGACACACACAGATACACACACACACACACACACACACACACAACAACACATGCCATGTAGTCCATTACAGATTTTAGTCTCTCGGTTATTGATAATATCAATTGACTTGACCGCAAACGAATCACAGCAGAATGTTCACCCCCCACCCCACCACCATCCTTTGATTAAATTTTTGGGATTTCTGGGAACAGTCAAAATATGTATGAAGGGAATGTGAGCAGAGCAAATAAATCATACTGCCAAAAGCAACTAAAGAGCAACTCAATCGTCAGGACGAAAGCGCGCAATGATAAATCGAAAATATTTTTACTTGCTTACACAAAGCACTCAGACGACCAAGTTGACCGAGTTGACCGGGCAAGAAAATCTGTCGCACGACAGCTCCTGCTTCTTTGGTCCTCTCTGGAGGACGCACTACTTGAAATTCTCCCAACTACTCAACACAGTGTGAGGGGGGGGGGGGGGCGGAAGGACGATTGCTTAATGAACGTGCAAACAGTTGAGCAAACAGGAGATTATGCTGCCATTGGACAGCGCCCACCTCTTCCACAAGAAATGTTGAGTAAACACTCTCGCGTCCTTGTCCACTTGTAGCTGTCCGTCCCTGCGTCCGTCGCCCCCCCTCCGGACAGCATTCAAGTGTTAATTGTGTTCGTGATTTAACAGCACCAGCCCATTTTGGACGGCAAGAATAATTGCTTTTTGATTGAGTCCAATGTTCATGATGGGACATTATGGGGGCTTGTAAGTTCAACTTGAATGCTACAAAATGCTCCATTCGTTCAGCAGCTCTCGCTTCAAAATGTACTCTTCACAAAAACCGACTGGTCCAAGAAATCGTCCTCCGCTTTATGGGAATTACATTGATGAAACTGGGACTCATTGTTTCACTGTTTCGCTTTGCTGCTACAGGAATAAAAGGGATTTGGGACCGCTCCTAACTTATGTCAAGGGATACTGTGATACTTCGTCCCTGCATGGCATTCGGTATTTGACGGGCTCTAAAAGGCACTTTGAAAGGTAAACTCATTAATAAAAAATATAATAATAATAATAATATAATAGCAGTCCAATTAAAATAAGAAATATTTTCAAAGTCAATTACAAATTCTCACCACAAAAATTATTATTTATTTGAGTTATGTAAAAAGTCTTTCCCAAAAAAAAATTACTTGGGATTGTACATTTTCATATATTTGTTTATTAAGCAAATCATAGCGCATTGTGACCAGATTATTTATGATAATAATAAATTAATCTGAAGCTATTTGGATTTTATTTAAATTTTAATTATGCAGTCTATTATCGATTAGTTAGATCTAACTTAATACATTAGTCGCATATAAATATTTTAACTAGCACGAGGTGCCCGACCATTTTTTGGACCCCAATGCAACCCAGGAGCAGAAAGACGTCTTTATACAATTCTTCACTGCTATTTCGAGTATACAATTTGAAGATATGACCAATCTGCAAAAGGTTTTCGAGAACCAAACCCTCGTCGCGAGTGTGGAATGCAATTGGAGGGGCAGGCGGCAGAACTGCTGCGAGATGTTCGAGTTGCAGACCACCGAGTTGGGCATCTGTTGGATCTTCAATTCGGCAGTCAGTGCACAGATGCAACAACGTGGCATATTCATTATTATTAAGCAGCCACAGCAGTGCAGCGATTCAGCCCGAAAGGTTTCCACAAACTCTTTCCATAGGGTTAGCATAATGCCTCGATACACGAATAATGATGCAAGAACCAGAACTCTGGATGTAAACCAAAGGCGCTGCATCTTCACTGATGAGATTCACAATCCGTACTACAAGAACTTGCCGGGCTTCACCTAATGGCGGGGTAATTGTCGCACCAAATGCCACCAGGAGCATGCGATTAAATTGTGCAATTGCTCAGCGGATCTCTTCTTTCCCCGCAGAAATGATGGTGAGTTCAAACTTGATTCTGACTTTAATTGATTTGGATAACTATTTCATCGAAATTTAGACAATTTTGTAGACTGTAAGCCATCTGATTTTCGATGCTCATATGACCATAGATGTGAGTATATATAAGCATAGATTAAAGTACAATTAAAACTGCTCAATTCCTAGTGACATTTGGCATGGAACGCGCTCCTCTGGAGGAGGAGTCCGTGGATAATGTGTTCAAGGAGATAACAGCTGTTCGCAGCTGGTTTACGACACCTTCTTCAGCAGCAATGCCTTATGAAGTGAGTACATTAATCTTAAACCTAATCTACAACTGGCCATAACTATCAACCCGTAAAGATCTCATGAAATGAACCCCGATTCACACATATGCGATTCACTTTTGTGGAACTGCTCGGTGGGTATTATCCATAATTCAAAATCAGCATTATTTACTCAAATATCCGCTTTACAATTGCAGCCAACTTGGGTGGCGTCGCTGGTCTATTTCTAGGTGCCTCACTTCTTAGCGCCTTCGAGTTGGTCTACTACTTTACTATTGGCCTTTATTTATATTTCTTTGGTGGCAAAGGGAAGTCCAAGCAGCCATCACCAGCACAACCCGTCACAATTTATTTTCCACGCAAGATTCAACCACGTAAAGTTAAGTATTGAACGAAATATATAAATGCATAAATGATATGTTAACTGAACTATTTTGTGTGCTCTAAGAAAATGTTAAAAAACAATGTGACAAAGGAAAAATTATTGCATTATTATATATATGTTATTAGTTAGCTTAATTAATTAGCTCAATTAAAATTCATAAATTGATCTTAAACGCAATCATTACTCCAAATAGCACTCAATATTGTATATCTTGCTTGTGTAATTACAAATCAAATAAATAGTTATTAACATAAATGTGCTAAAACTAAACGCATTTTGTTCGTTTAATAAAACAAACAACATTTCTAAAACGATAGCCTGAAAATCAAACCTAATCTGAAACACAATCATCACTCCAAGGAGCTGTCAAATCTGAGCCAGACATTTTTACAACCAAACCAAAATTCAAATAACCAGTTTTATTTTTTTTTTTATACGTGATGTATATGTATATATATATATATATATATATATAGGTGTATATGTTAAATTATTCACCAGGCGTTCGTACTTTTGTTAAATGGATGTCGTAGTTTGCGTTTGGGCGTTGCCTTCTCAATCCCCGACTCGTGATGGACTTGACTGACGTCGTTCTGTAAATAACGGAGGCACTTGACCCACATCCGCTTGAGATTCTTGCCAAAGACAACGTAGTATTTGTTGTCATAAAGGTGTAGTGAAAAGCCCACAGTCAGGAAGTAAATCAGCTCAAGGGCACTGACCATTGAGGCGCCCAGACAGAGTCCAAATATGCCGCCAAGATTAGCTATGGAAACGAACATATTTCAATACTTATAAAACTGAATTCGAATTAGAATTGTGCACCTATCAAATCGATGCTGCTAAACTCGACACTAGTACGATAGGTTATCATCATTTCCGTGGAATAGTGCACATCCACTTTAAAGAACTTCAGAGCTGGAGTTGAGGGCCTACAAAACTTTGACTTTGAAAAATTATATTAAAATATTTCAGACAGGGTAATTTACAATTCTTTAGGCAACAATGGATGCGTTGTAATGGATGTAAAGTATTCCAGCAGATTACAGCTGACCCTGCAAGGACAAGACATGCCCTGCTTGGCGACACTATAATTATCCTCCTCCAATTGCTTGGTATAACCGAAAATATCTGCAAAGATTCAATTAATATGCTGATGATGAGAAATACATTGGGAACAAACACTTGACTTGCCATTATGACGTGATAAGCATCGCAGATTCGACGCAGTGCAGTTCCTAACTGAAATAAAGGAAACCAAATGAATCCATAATTTGTCCAATCGGAATTCTGGCAAACTAACCTTTTCGGTTTACCGGAAAGAAAACGGGCAGCGTGCAATTGCACAGTTTGACCAAATAGTACTCATGACAGTTGGTTTGGCAGTTCAGGAGTAGAAAACTCTTGGTAAGGCGTTCCGGGTTATCGGTGATGCCAAAGTCCACGTTCTCGTCATCAAAATGGCAATTGCGGCGGGAAGCCGGAATACCGCGAGTACTGAAATCGGTGCGTGTCTGCGTAGGACTAATTGTGGCATGTGTCTCCGTATTCGGTATTATGGAGTTGGCATCATTATTCATCTCATTGGGTTTCTTCACCATCAGCTGCAAATGGATGAATGGGTTAAACATCAAATGCTTCTAATCATAGTCCGAGCTATTCACATAGACATTATCCGTGGCCGTCGATTGTGGTCGCTTGAAACTGTCATTTAACAGAAGGTTGAAAATGAGACCCGTAGTTTGACCCGCCTTGGCATTATGCAACGGATAATAGGCATCTCCACTGCGTTTCTTAATCTCACGGGATTCATTCGACACGTTCGAATTGAATACCAAACACATTCCAAACTCTGTCTTCTCCAGCACAAAAAAGTCGCAGCAATTGAAATTCTCTTTTCGCCACATACAGGAACCGGGCACAAAAATATCCTCACAGTTCAGCGTCATGAAGCGCACCAAGGATTGGAGGTCGATGAAATCCAGAGCCTCCAGATTTTGATCATCCAATTCGGCAAGACTATACATAAAGTTATCGAAGCGCAGCGTTTCCAGGTATGCAATCAGTTTGGTAAATCCTTTGACAAGCTCTTGGCTAGAATTTGAGGGCAGAAATTGTGCCTTGGCTGCGTCCAGCTTGTTCCAATTAATGCGATTGTCCGTGCAGACCCCCACAGCCGGAAAGTGCACATAGAAGACAGGGTACTGTGGATTCTCAATAACCGTTTGCAACTTCTGGGCACCATAACGATCCGAGAGTAGCGAATAGAAGTAGGAGCAAAGAGTAAAGCTGATGATGAGTAAAACGCACCAAATGAGTCTTCATTATAAAGGGAAGAAGAAATTAGTAGATATTCCCATTTGAATTGTCTGATGCAGAACACCTCTCGACATTATGCAGCTTGGGATCGTAGAGATAGCGCACTCCATGTATGGTGGATCGTTCACAGTAGCAGCGAAAGTATTCGCGCACCAAATGAATAAAACACTTTTCCTCTTCTTTGTCCAACTTGGCAGACAACGATTCGTTGGCCATTTTGGCAATGCGCTGCAAGCAATGAAAGTGCTCCAGTTTTATATGCCACAAATTGTGGAACTTATAATTGCAGTTGGGAACCATATCATTTAATTGATATGCATATTCATTACGCCGAACAACTTTAGTGATCGAATTGTTATGTTTCGGTGGCATAGATAACTCTGTTGTTTGTTAACAATTATCTAGCAACAAACTCTGGGGGAAATTGATATTAGCTCTTCAATCTGGCGGCGAATCATTGATTAGCTGCCTCGCCTACCAATCAGTTCGTCAATATGAGCACTGTGATTAAGCAGTCCGATTTCGATAATGATGACGTTGACAAGCCGAAAAAGGTTCTGCCACATGACGAATCCAACTTCTTCTGCCCCAGGCGGTAAGTGCCTAATTCAGTTCAATTATAAGCTACTTAACACTTTCTCAATTGATTTGTCAGCCTCACACGACTTATACTACTGCTATTCGGAGCATGCATGACTATTTATGTTTGTATTCTATCCTCTGATCAGTACTTCAAGTACTGGGTTCAGACCACAATCGATCGCACCGATGTCCACGTCTCGATGATTCCCTTTCCAGCAATTACCATTTGCCCCACACACATAGGTCAGCATAGCCGGGAGACAGACAACAGAGAAAATCGCATTTATAAGCTATTTAATTTGGTGCAGAGTGTTCATTGGCGGACGGCTGCCAGTGTCCAGGAAACAGAGCGAGACCTCAAGGAATTCAAAGAGTTTAGTAACCAATCGTTGCTTCTTACCGACGGCATCTTTAACTACGGCTACAAGTGCAGGGATCTGTTTGTACGATGCACCTGGCGACGCAAAGTTGTGGATTGCTGCCGGGTTTTGTTCAGACGTCTGACTTTTAGTTCTTGTTACACTTTCAACTCGATACATGCCGAGAATCCCGATCCCACGTGGCCCTGGTCGGTCGCCGATTATGGTTTGAGAAGCGCACTGAATATCCAGTTAAATCGATCTCTAAATGGCAGAAGTCTAGAGGCAATAGGGGTAAGTCTTGGAATTTAGAACAAGTTTTGGATGAGCCAACATTCATTTTATCATGAACTGAAATCTTTGCTTAGATGTTTTGTTTGTGAAAAGTGTCCTATACAGACAGTATCACCAAGAGCTTCTTGTAAACTCCTTCTAAGCAATGTTTTCAGCTCAATTTAAAATATAAATTTTTATTTTTCAAATCTCATCTAAAGATGTTTTTTCATTCAGTTTAAATTAAATCTCAATAGCTATATGGTGAAAAATTATCTAGTTTACCGATAGATTGTAGACAAAATCTATGTAAATATAATATTAATGCATATTTTTAAGGTCATTGTGCAGGAGCCATATGAGTTGCTAGGTTCTAGCGTCACTTACACCTCACATGACCGGATTGTGCTTGCACTGCAGCCGTTGCATTTTACAGCTGAGCCAGGTGTAAGGTCACGTCCGGTGGATATGCGTCACTGCTACTTTCCGGAGGAGCTGACCCAATCATACTCCGACTGTATAATCGATTGTCATTTGAACTATATGTGGCAGAAGTGTAACTGCTCCTTTGAACTTCCCATGCCAGTCAAACTGGATCTCAGAAGAGAGGAACCAACTAACAGATGTGAAGTGAAGGATTTGCCGTGTTTGCAGTCTTATGGCGGTAAGGAACCTGAAGAGTACTCTATTTAAACGTGATTTACGAGTGAATCAAAGCTTTTCCCAAAAGTCTCGCTCTTTTACATGAGCAACATAATAGAAGAGTCCATGGACAACATCTTCAACACAACGGATTGTGAGTGTTTTCGCAGCTGTACTCATACCCAGTATCATGCAGTTACCTTCACGGACCAATGGAACATCTTGGAAGGCAATAAAAATTATATAAAAATCGATGTCCATTTTCAGGAGGAGACTCTGTTTTCTTATCGCTCTACGCTGTACATTACAATTCTTGATTTAATGGGTGGGTTTTCAAATAACATTTCCAGCACATTTCACAAACTAGAATAGTTGCTCTTTCTTTTCCAGTTTCTTATGGTGGCATTGCTGGCTTGTTTCTTGGCATATCTGTGCTCGGAGCAATAAATGCCGTATTTAATCGCATTTCCTGCTGCAAGAAACACGAACCCCTGCTTGAATCCAGACCCGTCAAACCTGATCACGCACCTTAAAGGATCTCACGTTTCTCTACCTGTATGAAAATCCAATGATTGTTTAACTGCTTTGAATGCAGAGGACAAAAATAAATTGAAAGCAAAAGAATACAGAAATACCTGTTGCCTTGATAACTCTTCAGATTTCAGCTACCTGCTGTCTCTATGGAAAATTCCCAAGAGATGTGACGACAGTAAAGCCCCGATGATTCCACGCCTTAATGGGTACAATGAACCTCAAGTTGAGTGTATAAAATTAATCTGTGAACCATAAGGTATATATTATTGATTTAGAGATAGAACCGTTCCGCTTGAATATTTGTCAAACAATTTGTGCATACAAATAAAGCATATAAAAGTTTATTTTAGATTTTCGATAACAGCCCGTTGAACTGATAATATTGTTTAATTAACATTGCTCCGTTTTTAGTCGAACGCAAATACCTTCACAATTTGTGTTTAGGGTATGTAATACAATAAAATACATTTTATAGTTATACGTGTATATGTATAGACATGGACAGCCATACAGATTTAAATCAAAACCCTCATTAGGATCTCTATTCATTGCTCAACAAACAGCGTGGGTTTATCAGCAGGTCACCCATCTGCGAGCAGAAGTACTTTGAACCTGATTTAATCACATCACAGAAGAGCATATGTCACTTATTCTACACAACTCACACATACCCTAACAAACCTTATCAAACAATAACAACAATATTATAAACATTAAATATTAATTAACCACAAAATGTATTCTAAAATTCATGTCAATTTAATCTCTTCAGTGGTTTATTTTTTTATAAATTTAGACTTAGTAATCAAAGATTTAAAACACTTCTAAAATCAACTTGAAAAACTATTCTCATTTCACCAAAAAATAGTGAAGAGGGTATTAAATGAAGACAGCGGACAGACAGCGCTTATATGTTTGTCTCCCTATTTTTAGAGTGAAAGCAGGTAGCAGAACCTTTACGAGAACGATCCCAGCAGACCAGCAGACACAGTATAAATATCGGCTGTATAAATCTAAACATTTACAGTCCAATTTTGAACGTTGAACTACGCACAATGAAATCCTTCGTTGCCATCTGCATGCTGATCGGCTTGGTAAGCATTGGGAATGTGTGAGTAAGTTAGTCCTTGATTAATGCTCTTTCATCTTTCATAGGCCACCGCCGAGTATGTTGTCAAGAACAAGGAGAACTTGTTGAGCTATCGCGAGGAGTGCGTCAAGGAACTGGATGTGCCCGCCGAACTCGTCGAGCAGTATCAGAAATGGCAGTATCCCAACGATGAGAAGACCCAATGCTATCTGAAATGCGTCTTCACCAAATTCGACCTCTTTGATGTGCAGTCCGGTTTCAACGTTGAGAACATTCACACCCAATTGGTCCGCGGCGCTGCCAGCCACGATGACGAGATGCACGGCCAGATTGCCGCCTGTGTTGACAAGAACGAACAGGGTTCGAATGCCTGCGAGTGGGCTTGGCGCGGTGCCACCTGCCTGGTGAAGAATCATCTGCCGCAAATTCAGCAGAGCCTGGTCGAAACTTCCTAAATTACACCTAAGTGTACATAACCAATAATTTTGTCTACGCATTTCCCTAAATAAAAACAAAAAGTAAAGACTGATTGGCAATTGGAGAGTACTCAATAATTTCCTTCACATAGCCACTTAGCCCATAATTGACTCGAATAAAAGAACGAGTGCTCGATTGGAGGCACAATCATTCGTCATGTTGCTGTACACCAAGGAACTTGTCGCGCCGCGAGCCAAATTCAGGCGGGGATTGCTTCGCTTCAGGCGCCATCCAGTGCGTGAAAAGTACGGAAGAATGGTGCGTCAATTGTTTGCCAACTCAACGTTTCACGGCATGCAAAATGTGTCCGCGGAGCAGCGTCCGAGTGTGCGCTACTGCTGGCTAATGGTCGTACTGCTGTACACAATCTGTTTTTTGGCCATTGTTGCCATGCTGGAACATCTTCACAATGAGCACCAGATGGTCAGTGTGGTGGATACCACACAGTTGCCCGTTTACGAAATTCATTTTCCGGCCGTCGCGATCTGTCCGAGGATTCACGTCAATTGGCTGCGCGCCTCAACAGCAGCGGATCGCTTTCTGCCTCACAGCAAGGATGCGAGTGAGAGTGAAGCATTCCACCAGCTGCTCATTAGCTTGGAGCAGATGAACTTTGGCAAATTCGAGTCACTGGCCCCGGTATCCAATCGTAATTTATCCTCACTGTCCAACCTCAGTCTGAGTAAGGTTTTCAGCTATTTGGCCCATCGCTGTGACGAGCTCTTCGAGCCGGGCTCCTGCTTTTTCGATGAGACCAGCTACAACTGCTGCGATCTGTTTGTCCAGGAGCGCACTGAGAACGGTTATTGTTTGGTCTTTAACTCGCTCATTTCGGACGATTCGCGCAAGAAGCAGCTGGTCAATGACTTCTATCCGTACAAGTTGAGCACATCAGGCGAAGGATCTGGACTGCAGTTTGTGCTGCGCATGAACGAATCATTTCTGCGAGCGGGCACCGAAGTGCCATTCGCCATGGATGTGAGTTAGCATTTCCAATAAAGCAATCACCAAGTCACCAAGTCACACTTTTCCCTTTAGTTGATGATCAAGGCACCCACGGAATGGTCACCGCACAAGCTCTACCAGCTCTATTCGAACACGCAAAACTTTGTGTCCATTGATCCCATGGTGGTGCAAACATCCACAAACACTTACGAAATGCATCCAAAAAAGAGACACTGCTATTTCGATGTCAGTGTGTAGGTTGAACATAGTCCACAGTCCCTTGACCATTTGTCTTATTGCAGCACGAGAGAAATCCCAGTTTTCCGTATACGCTCATGCCATATAGTCGACGCAATTGCATTGCAGCCTGCCTCCAATCGTCGTTGCTTTACCATTGCAAATGCACGTTGCCTCTGTATTTGCCAACCATCGGTAGGTAGCAGTAAGCCACTAGATCTCTTTTCAATGTCTGTTGACCCTTAAGTTACCTTTCCTTTGCAGTTGGCACTCGCGAGTGCTGCGTGTTGGACTTTCCGTGCCTCTATAATAACACTGATGTGTTTAGCTATGTGAAGGTTGGTGATCAAGAGTCGCATATAAATGATTCGCGTCGTGGCCAGTTCTGCAGCTGTGCCCGCAATTGCAACAGTCAGTTCTACACCACATATCTAAATGTGCGTCAATTTATTCAGTAAGTAGCAACAATCTATCGTCTTAGCTATATCTCCCTAATTCATCTCGAAACGCAGAACAAATTCGACGGAGCGCAACCAAACACGCATCAGTGCCGAAATCTATTATGGCAGGCGGGTGATGAAGAAGATAGTGACGCGGCTGAGGTACACCTTTCAAGATTGGGTTGCAATTTTTGGTGGCATTCTTAGTCTCTACGTGGGGGCATCGGCACTCAGCATTGCCGAGCTGGCCCATGTTCTTGGCCAACTGCTGTGGTCGCTGCTAAACGATTTGTGCCCTACAATAAAGAAAAACAAGTTACGAGTAAATAATATTTAATTGGTCAATCCTCAGTATTGAAAATAAATATGTTACTAGAAGATAACTTATTTTTGCTTCGTTTCCTGGTCAGTCGGGTAGCGTATATATATAGCCGGAACGGGCACTGCGGCAGGCGTCTCCAAGAATTGATCCAAATAGGAGCAACCGATGGCGAGGACGCTGCCATCGGCACTGAAGTTAAGCGTCGATATGGAAGTGTCGTATTCGTGAAACTGGCACAAACGCTTCTTGTTGAATCCATCCCAAATGTTCACTATGCAATCTGAGCCGCCAGTGGCAAACGTGTGATAAACATTATGGAAGCTGACGGCATTAACCGGATAGATTTGCTCAATGTTGTTATCCTTATTGCGATGGCATTTGAATGCAAATTTCCGTCGCTGAACCTCCGGATCATGATCAAGATATTCAACAGCCACACGGCCCTCAATCGAAGACATCACATACCCCTCCTTGTTGGGAAAGAGGCGAATGCAGCGTGTCTGATACTTGAGCGACGATTCACGTTTCATGATGTAGCTATCCGTTTTTCTCAAATCCCAGATGAGCACCTTACGGTCCGATGTGGCGACAACAATCTTTTCATCAATCACAGACATGGAGTAAACCTTGCCATTGTTCTGTTCAAATGAGCCAACGCAACGCTTCTCGCGCATGTCCCAAAGCTTGACCGTCCGGTCCCAACTGCCCGTTAGTATACCATTCACATATTCTGCATGTTCCACACACCGAATAGGCTCGTCGTGGGAGCCTATCAAGGATTCCGCTTGTGTGTTCACATCGTAAAGGTGCAGTTGATTGTCAAGTCCACCACTGACCACATGCACTATGTTCTGTTGAAAACAGGATTTGTTGATTTAATTGGAGAAAATTATGTAGTGATTACAAACCATAAAGGCACAGTCTAAGATGGGCGCCTCCTGTACAAATTTTTGGCGCATTGAGTTTGCCGCCACATCGTAGAATCGAAGAGTCCCGTCCCACGACGATGCGGCCATATACTGATTCGATTTGGAACCAAATTTAACGGCTGATATAAGATCCTCGGGTGGATTGTTCAATTTAAACTCGGGCGGACCCATTTCTGTTTATTTTAAGTGACAATTAACAAATTACAAATTGCGGTCGCTGTTCTAAAGCGTTAACAAACCAAGCCGTACAAAAAACCTAAATTAAATGCTAAGCATGGTCACCCAAATTTTCGCAAGCAACTCTGTTGTGCAGAGCGTTGCAAAACTCTGACTGCTCTGAAACTGAACATTAAAAGTCTGTTAGGTTTAAATTTTTCCATTACTTTTCAAAATAATAATTACTATTATAAATATATCACTTGAAAGCTCTTCCCAATTCTGACAGCTTTTACTGTACTATAGTTTGGAAATAAATGTCCATTAGATTATGAATTTCATGTAATATTGGCATTTTATTATTAACAAACAATTACTATCACAACTAAATAGCTTGAACTATTATTACGCTAATTTATTTTTGGAAGTACATATCTTGGTGGTTGTGTTATACATATATGATATATTTGAGCAATTAACGGCATTAATTGGTTTTATTCTTGCGTTTTGTCTCCGGTCCATCATCGGCAGTGCTCAACGCAATCGCGAACTGTGCCGCGTAATACGTAACCATGATCTGCAATCGCGGACACGGTAAGTCAACCCCCAAGAATATCGTTACAGCGATTAGTGCATCGGATATTACAAACAGAGCAGCGCCCACAGTACAGAATATTGTGAGGAAACTCTTTGCATCAACGGTTCGCGCCACAGAGCGCCACAACATGGTTGTGATAAGCACACAATATATGGGCACACCGATCGCAAGCACCTCATCTAAATGCTTGTGCACGAACACAACAACTGCAAAGCGTATATTGAATTAAAAATCCACAAATTTAAGCATTCGATTCACTTACAAATCACTACGGGTATATATAAACTGACCCCAATTAGCCACTTGAGTGGATGCCAGCCAAATGCGTTAATATAGAAGGTATGCGCCACGCCAAAGGATATCATGCCCCAGGGAAACAAATTAATATTGAGCAATGCATCTCCGCCGCAGGAGAACACCAAACCCAGTAAGATCCACTGTGAGCGACGATAGCTAATAATAGACAAGGTACAGAACAAACGATTATTTTGAAATTAATACGATCTTACTCTTTATTAAAGGAGAATCCCTTGATCAAGACATAAAACATCAACGCCACAATTGGTAGACATTTGAGCAATGTGGTCCATAATTCACCCTGTGGATCATCGCGTACCAGTGCAAAGTAGAGCAACAAGCTTGAGAGAAACGGTAATAGTTTCACGGCATGGACTGTGGCCTAAAAGATACGTTGGTAAATTAAAACAGAAATGGGTATTAGAAGATTAGAGTTAATCGATGGACGATGAAACCTTAAATAAACCAGCATTAACAGCGATAAGGCTTCAACAAGCGGCAGCCATATTTCAGATGATTAGATTAAATATAAAAGAGCTCGTTACTAACTATTCATTCGCATTTTTTACATTTTGCATAATATGTATTTCCATTTAAATAACTAGAGACTTACTCTTAAATTACGAGCTTTTTGCAGCAAGAGAGTTTGTAAATGATAGAGAGAGAGGGAGATGCTAGCATGAGAGATGTAGCGTGCAAGGTCAAGGACAAAAGCTCCACACTCTTTGTGAGTACTTGTGTGAATTTTGTTGTTGCTGTTAGATGAAGCATCCGCTGTGGACAAAACGTATGAAGCACACCCACACCCGCACACAAACGCACGCTTACAAAACATTTGTGTTCACAAAACAAACAAAAATAACAGCGACGCTGCTGGAACGGAACACAAAGCAGACCATACCAACTAGACAAAGATTTCTGATATATACACAAATCTGTGTTTTTATGCAAGTGCATGGAAAGCAAAGTCTACATTGATTACAAAATAAATAAAAACGTACGCCCTGCATTCTGTGGTGTTCAAACTTAACGTTTGAACTTTTAATTGTGATTGCTCCAACAAGCTGCCGTTTCGCACGATGGAGTTGACAGACAGAAATTAATAAAAACAAATTTTATGCACGGCGGAACACACACAGGCAAACACGTTGCGCACTTTTTGACCAACGTCAATATACTGATTTTGAACCGTATACATTTCTGCTAGGCTGCTTGCTGGAAGCTAGGCCGGCCCCGACTTTGATTGCGATTGCAATTCTCTACCTCGCTCCCTACCACCCCCTTGTGCTTTAGAGAGCCATGCAGCATAAGCAGCATTTTGCCAGATACACAACAACTGCAAGATTGCTTGCTTTTATTGTGTACACCTTTCTTACAACCATTTCACGTAAGTGGAGAGCAAGAGCGCCAAAAAGCACACATGCAAAATAAATGAGAGACTGACAAAGAGAGAGTGATAATAACCGCAAGGGTTCGTTCTCCCGCAACAGGTTAATTTGCGTGTAACAATGCGCTACAGCGTACGGCATATAAGTACTAATTTCAGCTTCACCCGTCAATACGTTCGGAGAAAGTCATGCGCATAGTCGCTCAAGTCAAATTAGCACGATGTAGCGTTCTCTCTCCCTCATTCATTCTCTCACTCAAATACTGATAGCGAATTCAAAACAATGCAACAATTTCTGCGCACTTTCACTGCAATACGAAAGCTTTAAGCTCTTGTCAAACTTTTTCTGTTTGGCTTGGGCCAAAGCTCATTACGTTTTAAGTTGTGGCATTTTTCAGGCGTGCGAAATATTAAGTTTGTTCCGGAAAAAATTAATAAATTCATATAATTAACTTAGAGGCAAAAGTAAGAAAAAGTGGACTAAGCATTGTGAGAAAATTGCTTGACAATAAATAACCAATGAAGGACCAGTTAAAATATTGTGCGTGCAGTGCTAAATGTTTTCCCCTTTGCTGAAAAATTGTGTATCCAGTGTGAAGGACTGGTCTCGTTGTTTAATACATTTTTTCGAAGCAAAATAAGTTATAATTTATTAATACATATTTAATTCACCGTGATCCTCTCGAAAAATTGCAATAATCTTAAAAAGAAGTTCTTAAAATTGTTTTAGTGAGGCACAATATTTATTTTTATTATAAATGATTAAAATCAATTGTACAAGGTTTTATTTTAGATTTTTTAGAAAGCAATAAAATAATTGAGAAAATATAGTTTTAATTACACGCTAGCTGGCTAAGTGGGTGACTTAAATAAAGCACTCGCATAAAAGTAATACATGAAAGCTATTGCTAATTTCCATAATGGGAGTAACGGCAAGCCTTGGCACATGCTGAGTGAAAACAGTCGTCGACCTCCGGGGAAGTGAGCGAGACATCAAATCCTGCAGCCACTTAAGAAATGAGTAGAGGCCATGCTTTTCTGGGCCACTGGGTGGTGACACACACGCATACAACAACACACATAGCATCAACAACAACAACATTAACAGGCAGACAACCCCTATAAATGCATACATATGCATGGTTATTTACATAAGTGCTCGTTGAACTTGAACAGATTTTTTTATTGCATTAAACAGTACAAAGTCACCCCATATTATTGAATTACATTTAAGGATAACTGTAACATTTTTTTGATAAATTAATGATTGTAAACACTGGAAAAAAGCAGTATAAAAAAAAAACATTTCGTGATCCAACCAACTAATCCAGTAAGGAATTGTCCGAATTAGAGAATTAAAGTAGGCTTCATCATTAGGCTTCATTTTATTGATTTCAAATTAGTCAATACAGCAACTTATAACTGGTTTGTGCTCCTGCTATCTCTCCAAAAAAAACTGCAATTTAAACCATTTATAGTGATGAAATATATTTATTTGAAAATTTGTCACTTTTTCCTGTGACATTCTCGTTAGAGATACAACTGTATAATTAACAAAAACTGAAAATAGGAACCTACGACTACTGACAGCTCTTTCTAGAAGGAAGATTATTTTACTGGACCATTCGGCAGAGAAGTTTTTTGTATGTACCAGTAACAAAATGAAGCATCTATCGCTAAATAAAGCAATTTAGGCTTATGTTATGATATCTATGTACAAGTTGACCTAAGCAAAAGATCCTTATTTTTGCGCTTACAAATACAATTTATAAATATTCATTAATTAACGACGCTGTGCGTCTGTTTATTGTATTGGGTCTGATGTCAATAAATAAAACACACCAAAAACTATTAACACCGACTAAATATTTAAATATTAATTTCAACTATTCCATTTATTCATAGTAAAATAATTTGCCTGGAACTTCACAATAATCGAACTTTCTATATCCTTAATAGGTTCGACTAGCACTCAATTCATCATCCTTTGAGACAGCTATCAATTGGCGATTGCACGCAACATGGCGTGTCCTTTCTTTCGTCGCGCCGACTCGCTGGTGCGTCAGCCATCGGTCACAGTGGAGCCGGGTGCACACTGGAATTTGGAGGATGAGGAGCTGTCTCTGGCGGATGATGCACTGACATTGACTCATCTGCAGATGGCTATACAGCTGCTGACGGCTCCGTCGAATGATGATCTGAATACGGCCGTCACCTCACTGGTGGCCAAGTATCGCCAGAGCTGGCCCAACATTCACAAGCTGTAAGTGACAAGCTGTGAGGGGATCAGCAGTTGCTGCTAATGGAAATAAATATGAGTATATTTAACACACAGTAAACTGGATCCAAAGTTCTTTAAGTCATGTGCCAACTATGACTATCTGGCGGACATTCAGGAATTACTGCTGAAAATGGACGAGGCCAGTGCTAGTGAAATTCTTGTGCTGCTGGGTGAGGAGCTGATCACATGCTGCTGCACTGGGATCATTGAGCGAGCCTTCCGTTGCCTGGGCACTGATCTACAGGAGTTTCTCGGCTCATTGGACGGCGTATACGATGTGCTGAAATTGCAGGAGGTGAGTGATGAACGATGATCATCAAATAAACGAAATTTTTAACATCTTTGTACCCAGGACGATGTGACCGACACTGGCTTTGTGTGTGCCGGTGATGGAGAACTGATCTTCACGTCGGAGCGTCCGGTTATAGCCTGGCTGCTTCTTGGATCCCTAAAGGCACTCACTCGAATGCTCTACAAGGTCGATGTTAATATCAAAATCGAACCTGTCGAGGGTGATGCACGTCGCTATCGTTATTTATTCTCACTTGTCAAAGACAGCTCCCAGACACTACAGCTGGGTCGTACGGGTATCGCCGCCAAGCTGCCGGAGACGGTGCAACGCAGCAACTCGGCTAACGCCTCTGATCTGCAAATGAATTCGGCCAGTTTCTGCAAGATGTTTCCCTGGCATTTCATTATTAACGAGCAGCTGGAACTGGTGCAGCTGGGACGTGGCTTTAGCAAGCTCTACAAGCCTTATCTGGCGGACTTTGGTTGCCTGGCCAGTACCTATTTTGATTTCAAGCGCCCCAAGGGCTTGACCATGAAGTTTCGCGACATTGTCCGTCGCACCTACACACCCTTTTTGATTGGCCTGAATTGCCCTCCAGGCGTATCCGACTTCCCGGCCATTGGACTGGAGATCAAGGGTCAAATGGTGCACTGCCCGGAATCGAATTCCTTGCTGTTTATTGGTTCGCCATTTTTAGATGGTCTGGATGGCTTGACATGCAATGGGCTTTTCATCTCTGACATTCCATTGCACGACGCAACACGCGAGGTGATCCTGGTGGGTGAACAGGCACGTGCTCAGGATGGTCTGCGACGGCGCATGGATAAACTGAAGAGCAGCATTGAGGAGGCCAATTCGGCGGTTACCAAAGAGCGCAAGAAGAACGTCAGCCTCTTGCATTTGATCTTTCCGGCTGAGATAGCCGAGAAATTGTGGCTGGGCTCATCCATCGATGCCAAGACCTATCCGGATGTGACAATACTGTTCAGCGATATTGTCGGCTTCACCAGCATTTGCTCCCGGGCCACTCCGTTTATGGTCATCAGCATGCTGGAAGGGCTGTACAAGGACTTTGATGAATTCTGCGACTTCTTTGACGTCTACAAGGTGGAGACTATTGGCGATGCTTACTGCGTGGCCAGCGGGTTGCATCGTGCATCCATCTACGATGCCCACAAGGTCGCCTGGATGGCTCTCAAGATGCTCAGCGCTTGCTCCAAGCGCATCACTCACGACGGCGAACAAATCAAAATGCGCATCGGTCTCCACACGGGCACGGTGCTGGCGGGTGTCGTCGGTCGCAAGATGCCCAGATACTGTCTATTTGGCCACAACGTAACCATAGCCAATAAGTTCGAGTCGGGCAGCGAAGCCTTGAAGATCAATGTCAGCCCCACAACTAAAAAGTAAGTTGCACTCAAAATACTACAAAAAACGTTCTAAAATCAAAATGAGAAAGTGGGCAAAAGAAATGCTTGTTAAGATCTAAATTCATGTATTTTAAATACCTCTTGAAAAGGCTTTCGAAAAATTCAATTAAATCAAATCAAATTAAAATTTAAAATTATAATTTTACAACGAGAATCAGCCAAAAAGAAAATCGTCTCACTTATTTTAATATCAGCTGATTTGCTTTAAATTTACCATTAAATTATTGCTTTTATTATGTGTTTCGTTAACTAAAAATTTATTTATCTTTGCAGTTGGCTAACCAAGCACGAAGGCTTTGCCTTTGATCTGCAGCCACGCGATCCATCCTGTTTGCCCAAGGAGTTTCCCAATTCAAATGGCAATGGCACCTGCTATTTCCTGGAGAGTTTCCGCAACCCGGAGCTAGACAGCAGCCAGCCGCTGGAGGAGCATATTAATGCCGCTATGAAGACCATATCCGAAGGTGGCGATGCCTAAATCTCTTAGAGAATCGCTTGCTCAGTAGCCACACTGCAAAACATAAAAACATAGTTCAATGCACATAAACTATTACACAAAATCTGTTGCCCTTCAAAAATAACATAATATAATATCAAACATAACAATAATAATAAACTTTCCGTCAACGAGTTTGCGTTCGAGCACAAAACACACATTTATTGAATATATTAAGCCGCAGCTGCAGCTACTTAGGCCTGAAAGGCCTGAATGGCCCTAAAAAAGCATTTCATTCCCCGGACGGCCCACTCGTCAACAGGACTCTTCTGCTCGTTGCCGTCAATGCAGCTATGGACCACAGCTAGCACCTCCTCTGCCTCATCTGCCAAATTGGTCAGCTCGATCAGATTGGCGATGCGATCAACTTGATAGCCGTCTTGGGTGCGGAATATGCCCGCTTTTTTGACAAAACACAACAGATTCTGACGCACATCGCTGTCATCGATGACCTCCAACTTGTTCATTTTGGAGATCTTTTCTTCGTCCAGAGGATGCTCTGTAGCACACTCTCTGATTACTTGATGAATCTCATGGGTCGTCTCCGACATCCAAACTCTACCATCAGCGACCTGTGTTTGATCAATCAGAGTTGAGGGTTTTAGGCTAATAAGCTAATAAAACTATTTTTCAATTTATTTACTGACCAAAGAGCAGAGCGCCAGGCAAACGATCAGATACTTGAACATTTTTAATACCTTCGAGACACTGCAGAAGATTTTAACTGAATTGCTGCGCTGAGGTTGTCTGTATTTATAGCTGATTCCCCAAGCACTGCTCTCGTGTTCGACATATTGAAATGTGCCAAAAATTCAGCGATAACCTCGATTCCAGCAAGATTGGCGGGCATAATACATACATATTTCAAAAACACAGGTTGACATTTATATATATTATTTATTCATATGTAAAACATATTTAATAGGTGATAAGACTGCTTTAAAGACGATAGAGTCCTATTGCTTAGACCCAATATAATCACAAATACGGGCCAGACCTCACCCTTGCCAGATTACGAACCCCACACAGATGTATTTTGGTGGAATATAAATACGATTTCAAATATAAAACAGTCTTTGATACCTATTCAGTTTCAGATAATTGCTGTTGATTCAATTTAATTCGAACGAATAAAAACACCATATTTTTAGAAACCATCTCAACTTAATGATTTTGATTTTTAGTTGCGTTTTATTGATTAAATATTTTCTAAAGCATTCTTTTGCTCCTTGAATACTGTACTTTATGTTATGCCGCTAAGCTTTGGTCGATTATTTTATTTATATATATATCTATTTATAATTATAAGAAATTATAATTAGAATTTATCTTTTCACATCCTGTGCAGATGGTTTTGGATTTCTTATGTGAAACTCAGTAATGTGCAACTAAATTTTATGCAGGACTAAATCAGTGTACACTTTTAACACAACAGCAAATGTTAAATTTATATTGGGTGCCGAGAGTTGTATGTGCAGGTAAATAGGTATTGTTGGCTAAATCTCTTAAGTTCCATAAAAAGCAGGAATTTTTGGAAAGGCGCAGATGAAATTGTTGATAATCAAAATAATTGTCGTAAATTAAAGTTATAAGGCCAGCGATGTTAAGATCTGAGTCCAAGTGCTAGTTTGTGCGTTGAGTAGTTTAAGATAGCTCAGAGGAATGCTACTCAGCTAGCAATTAACTGATCCGTGCGATTCTAAGTGACCGAAGCTGAAACAAATCGGTAAGGATTTATCCGAATTGGAGAATTCCCCTTAAAGTGCGCTTCATCTTTAATTGATTTCAAATTAGTCGATACAGCAACCTATAACAGGTTTGTGCTCCTGCTATCACTACAAAAATATTTGCAATTTGAACCATTTATAATGATTAAATGTATTTATTTGAAAATTTGTCACTTTTTTCTGTGACATTTTCGTTAGAGAGTAACAAAATGAAGCATGTAATGGTCGGTGCTCTGAAGCTTTGGTTATGTTTACATCGCAGACTTTTGGGTGCGATGTAAAAGTAGATCTCGGTTAGGCAATGATTTTTTTCGTCGTGCACGTAGGAAAAAATCGTTGCATACGTTTGCCAGCTACCAAAACGTTGTGGGAAGCAATCCCTGCTCAAGGTGAAAGCTTTACTGCGGATAAGCGCTTAATATTTCCTGAGGGCAAGAACTTGCCCAACAGACGTATATAAGCCCATATCCGCTGTGAGAGGCCCTCTATTTTCTATTCGCTCGGGTCATGATGCAAGTCAAAGTAAAAGCGCAGATCGCCGGTGAAAAACTTTATTAAACACGTGCATCAAAATGAACAAAGTTTAAAATAACCTATAAGGCCCCCTTGCGGCTACATACCAACCATAAATCCATCGCGGACGTTTTTTATATAACCAGAGTTAACCAATGTGAAAAAATATGAAATAAACGTTAAACAATTTGAATGGAAAAATTACAATTTTCCTAACCAAAGAAAATACAACAAACCCCATCGTTGATGGATGAAAAGTCGGCGTAAAAGATGCCCAAGATCAAGCAGATGGAGAAAAAAAACCGAAAAAAGCAATAATAATTTGAAAATAACCAAATTTAAACTAAAAAAGAAAACAAAAAGAACAAAAAAAAAAAAAAAACCAAACCTAGACCGCATTTTTGAGAGGATCCGCACGTGTCCGGTGGAGGGCCATCATCGCCCCCTCATCACCACCACTCAGTACCGGCGCAGTGCACACGTCTCTTCGTTATCCTAATCGAATTTTTATGTTTACATATATATATATTTTTTTTATTTTGAATTATAAAATTTGTTAAACAAATCTCCATAAAAGGTGGCAAGTGTGGTAAAGTGCTGTTGAAAAAAAAAAATAGAAAAACTTAGGAAATGTAAAAAAAAATATTACAAAATTAACAACATTTGATGTTCGTACCCCATCAACATGTATGGGAAAAAAATTTATTTAAAGAAGTTCCTAAAAGTATATTTACTTATTTTTTTTGGTTGTGAATATTTTTTTGTAGAATTATGTGCTATACATAATTATTGGCGGTTAAATTAAATCCCTCAGCAGAAGAACAAAAAAATTTATATATATTTAGGGGTTGCATAAACTCAAATGCAAGACCCTATCGACGTCGAAAGACCTTTCTTCGCTGGATAATCAAGTAAGTCACAAAGTTTCAATGTGTTAATTGCCGGTAGTTATGCAATGAGAAAAAAAAACCAAAGAGAAAACAAAGAAGAAAAACAAGAAAGGAGACATAATTAAATTCCATATACTTATACATTTGCTTTAGTAATGTTTTCCCCACATTTTTAGGAATACGATTTTTTATGAAATATACAAGAAATATACACTTTACCCACTTAAATCTTTTGAGGTTGTGTTAAACGTAGAACCATTTCATGCTGCCTATTCATGTATGCAATAAAAAGAGGAAAGATAATTATAAGAAACCCAATTGTTAAATATTAATACACGTATGCTACGAACAATTTTATTGCATAGTTAACTACTAGATTAAGACATTTGAAGCAAAATGAAGCATTAGACAAAATAATAAATATTTTAAAATTATATAAGTTTGAGTTTAGTTAAAAAAAAAACTACTTGTTTAGGAAGTCAAATAGATAAATCTAGTATTTTAATATTAATCCAACAGTGTGTTGATAAAACTTGATTTTCGGAAGGATGAATTTTCAAAAATTAAAATATGACCTATATAAACTTAAGGAAAATGACTTCTTATTTTCTACTGGCCGAAATGTTAGCTTAAGTGAGCAACGGATTTGCTTTTGCGGACTTTCCGAATCAACCATGCAGCGCAGGAAGTGCAATTGGATAAGTGGGTACAGAGCGCTATATCGGGGCAAACAACAGCTAGCACCCCGATACCATTAACCAACACCAACAAAGCTGTCGCGCTTCTCGCATCGTAAGTTAGGTAGTTGATAAACAGAAATTGCTTACTTCGGAGTTAGACTCCAGATACAAAGGAACTCTAATTAAAATAAAATTATGATCAGATAGGAATGCCAGGATGGTAGCAAGAACCCCACCCACATCCCGGCAAAAGCTACCACCAGTAGTGTCCCACACCGCTACAAATCCCGGTTTCCGCTCGCACAGTTAATATACAATTCGGTTGTGTGTTGAATTGACCATAGTTTTGGTTTTAATTGTGAGAGTACATAGTTACAGATTTCTTTTGGCCTCCAACATCGGGCCTCTATCTGTATCAGGGTTATCTGCCCACTACAAGCATCAATCGCTAAATAAAGCAATTTGGGATTAAATATTAATAAATTTTATAAATTGTATTGTGTCTGATGGCAATAAATAAAACACACCAAAAACTATTAACACCGACTAAATATTTAAATATTAATTTCAACTATTCCATTTATTCATAGTAAAATAATTTGCCTGGAACTTCACAATAATCGAACTTTCTATATCCTTAATAGGTTCGACTAGCACTCAATTCATCATCCTTTGAGACAGCTATCAATTGGCGATTGCACGCAACATGGCGTGTCCTTTCTTTCGTCGCGCCGACTCGCTGGTGCGGCAGCCATCGGTCACAGTGGAGCCGGGTGCACACTGGAATTTGGAGGATGAGGAGCTGTCTCTGGCGGATGATGCACTGACATTGACTCATCTGCAGATGGCTATACAGCTGCTGACGGCTCCGTCGAATGATGATCTGAATACGGCCGTCACCTCACTGGTGGCCAAGTATCGCCAGAGCTGGCCCAACATTCACAAGCTGTAATTGACAAGCTGTGAGGGGATCAGCAGTTGCTGCTAATGGAAATAAATATGAGTATATTTAACACACAGTAAACTGGATCCAAAGTTCTTTAAGTCATGTGCCAACTATGACTATCTGGCGGACATTCAGGAATTACTGCTGAAAATGGACGAGGCCAGTGCTAGTGAAATTCTTGTGCTGCTGGGTGAGGAGCTGATCACATGCTGCTGCACTGGGATCATTGAGCGAGCCTTCCGTTGCCTGGGCACTGATCTACAGGAGTTTCTCGGCTCATTGGACGGCGTATACGATGTGCTGAAATTGCAGGAGGTGAGTGATGAACGATGATCATCAAATAAACGAAATTTTTAACATCTTTGTACCCAGGACGATGTGACCGACACTGGCCACACTGGGCCGACGTGCTCAGGATGGCCTGCGACGGCGTATGGTTTAACTGAAGAGCAGCATTGAGGAGGCCAATTCGGCGGTTACCAAGGAGAGCAAGAAGCCTCTTGCATTTGATCTTTCCGGCTGAGATAGCCGAGAAATTGTGTCTGGGCTCATCCGGATGTGACAATACTGTTCAGCGATATTGTCGGCTTCACCAGCATTTGCTCCCGGCGGTGGACAACAGCCAGCCGCTGGAGGAGCATATTAATGCCGCTATGAAGACGATATCCGAAGGTGGCGATGCCTAAATCTCTTAGAGAATCGCTTGCTCAGTAGCCACACAGCAAAACATAAAAACATAGTTCAATGCACACAAACTCCTAGTCGAAATCTTTTGCCCTTCAAAAATAACATAATATAATAATAATCATAACAATAATAATAAACTTTCAACTCAACGAATTTGCGTGCGATCACAAAACACACATTTATTGAATTATTGAGCCTTTGCCTTTGCAGCTGCCTCGGCCTGCTTGTTCCTAAGATAGATCCTCACTCGCTCACCGATCTTGCTGGCCATCATGCACTTGTGTCCCCGGAAGGCCCACTCGTCAGCAGGACTCTTCTGCTCGTTGCTGTCAATGCAGCCCTGGGCAATAGGTAGCACCTCCTCCTCGCTGAGATCCATCTTGAACTGCTTGGCGAGGCGATCGGCATGATAGCCCTCATGGGTGCAGAAGATGTCCAGCTTCAAGGCTGTGCACAACAGATACTGACGCACCTCGCTCTCATCAGGGAACTCCAAGTTCTTTAGTTTGGAGATCTGTTCGGCGCTCAGAGGATGCTCTGTCAAACACTCAACGCGTATTTGCTTAATCTCATCGGCCGTCTTCGACACCCAAGCTCCATCACCAGCGACCTGCGTTTGATCAATCAGAGTTGAGGGTTTTAGGCTAATAAGCTAATAAAAATATTCTTCAATTTATTTACTGACCAACGAGCAGAGCGCCAGGCAAACGATCAGATACTTGAACATTTTTAATACCTTCGAGACACAGCAGAAAATTTGAACTGAATTGCTGCGCTGATGTTGCCTATATTTATAGCTGATTTCCGGAGAAGCGCACAGTCCACACTGCTCTCATGCTCGACAGCTTGAAATGTGTCAAAAGTTCAGCGATAAGCTCGAACACAGGCAGACAAGGCGGTCATAATACATACATCTTTTCAAAACATTGGTTGGCATTTAAATATATTTTTTATTAATATGTATAACATATTTAATAGGTGATAAGACTGCTTTAATGACGATAGACGAAACATAATACGAAAAAATAGGTGAAATCTATATGTATATGTATAATACTATTAAAGTTTTGTGGCCTATTGCTTAGACCCAATATAATCACAAATATGGACCAGACCTCGCCCTTGCCAGATTACGAACCCCACACAGATGTATATTGGAGGAATATAAACACTCTTTCAAATATAACAGTCTTTCTTACCTATTCAGTTTCAGATAATTGCTGTTGATTCAATTAAACATCGATTTAACATTTTTTCACTTCCGCAAACACAACTATTTAATAAATGTAAGTAATAATCTGAACTAAATGATTTTGATTTTTAGTTGCGTTTTATAGTTTAAATATTTTTTTAACCTTTTTTTTTCTCTATGAATACTGTACTTTATGTTCGAATATACCGCCAAACTTTAGCCGATTATTTTATTGTTATCGACAAGACCACTATTCTAACCAAGAACGGTCACACTTGCTGCGCTGACACGAATGCTTTTATTTATAGAAATTTAACCCATTAAACAACAGAAATGTTATGCGACAGCTGTTCTTTATGACACTGATTTGGCACGGTATTATTTATAAGAGGCAATATGTGGATATGATTTATAATTATAAGAAATTATAATTACAATTTATCTTTTCACATCCCGTGCATATGGTTGGATTTCTTATGTGAAACACAGTACATGGGCAACTAAATTTTATGCAGGACTAAATCAGTGTACGCTTTTAACACAAAACCAAATGTTAAATTTATTTCGGGTGCCCAGAGTTGTATGTGCAGGTAAATAGGTAGTGTTGGCTAAATCTCTTTAGTTCCATAAAAAGTAGGAATTTTCGACAGGAAAGGCGCAGATGAAATTGTTGATAATCAAAATAATTGTCGCAAACTAAAGCTATAAGGCCAGCGATGTGAAGATCTGAGTCCCAGTGCTAGTTTGTGCGTTGAGTAGTTTAAGACAGCGCTGGGGAACGCTACTCAGCTAGCAGGCATCGATTTTTTTTCGATTCGAGACGCGAATCCACAACGAATGTGGCTGCAGCTTTTCTCTTTCCCTCCTCGTCGCAAATGAGCTATATCAGTGATAGAAGTAAATAGAATAGAAGACCATGACAAATACCGATCACGTTGCTCTGACACTAGCCTCCACCTCCATTGCGAGCATAACTGGAGGCGGGCCGAGCGATGACAGCAATCTTTCCCGCAAGAGTCTGCGACGGGTAAGTGAAGCAATTTTCCTCTTCAATTTCCTTTCTTTTGTTTGTTTTATTTTGACAAAAATAGTTTGTATTTGGCTTGGAAATAAAGTTTGACTATCATGCATGTCATACATGTAATAATGTGCTTAATTTAAAGAAAACCTTTTTAAACAAGAATTCAACAAATTATATATTTCCGTTTTATTATTATTTTAAGACAAGCAAACAGTTTCTGTTATATTACTCTCCTATGTGTGAATAACTTTAAGCTTATTAGTTAAAATTTGTTAATGAAAAAGAGCAACGTGTCTGTGTGTTAATTTGCTATTGTTTTTGGTTTCTATTTGCATATGAAAATTGTCAACAGTCGTGGAATCAGCTGCCTCGTTGTCAACGCAATCTGATTATAATGGGCTTGACGGCATTCTGTTTTACGGCGCTACTCTTTCTGCCCGGAGATCAACTGATCAACATAAAGGATGTCCACCTGAAGCCGGGAGCAGCTCCATTCCATATACGGCGAGAGAATACGCTACAGAACCCGCATCATCATCCGCACAGTGCGCAAAGCAAAGATAGCGGCAGTCTCAACAACGAATTACCCGGCGATATTTCGGCAGCGGTCGCATCGCCAATGACGGATGGAACCCAACTGGTTAAGGTGAAACCGGCGATTGATAAGGTAGCGTAACAAATCGTTTGGCAAGCAAGCAATTTATTTCATGGGAAACCAATTAGCTGTAGTCGCTTATCAGTTTATGTGTTTATGTACTTCTCCTCTATCTCATTTTGGGGGTGTAGCCCACTCAAAATTGAGCCTCAATTACACTATTGCGATTGGACTGATAAAAGTGACAAGGAAATACATTATATTTTTAAGAACCGATTTAACTAATTGCAGTTTGATAGTACTATGGACTATCCGATGGAAACGAACTCAGCGGAGAACGTTGTCAATCTGCCCGAAACTGTTCTCAATGAGAATAGCAATGGAATAATAGACATTGTCAACAACGTGGAGCAGACCCTTGATCAGCAATCCTCGTTAGCTGTCGATGAGCCTTCGAGTATACGTGACGAACTGGAGGAGGCCATTCGACAACCCAACAAGTTGGCGAATGTCGACATAAAGCAGCACCTGCTGCAGATGGAACCACAGCTGGCAAAGGCCCAGCATTTCCATGGGGCAACCAATGAGCGGCAGGCGGCAGTTGTGGCCGCCTTTAAGCACTCCTGGGCCGGTTACAAAAAGTACGCCTGGGGCCACGACAATCTAAAGCCTGTATCACAAGGCTCCCACGAATGGTTTGGCCTGGGACTCTCGATTGTGGACTCCCTGGACACAATGTACATAATGGGGTTGGAAGATGGTAAGCTTTTTTTTTTGTGGCTAAAGTGTGAAATGTTTAATAATTTTATTTTTGCTTTACAGAGTTTAATGAAGCACGCGATTGGGTGGCGAATTCACTGCATTTTCACACCAACCGAGATGTGAATCTCTTTGAGGTGACCATTCGAGTGCTGGGTGGTCTTCTGTCCGCCTACCATTTAAGCGGCGATAGAATGTTTTTGGTCAAAGCATCTGAGCTAGGCAATCGCTTGCTGCCCAGTTTTCTCTCACCATCTGGCATACCATATTCGGATGTAAATTTGGGGGAGAGATCTGCGCATTCGCCCAAATGGTCACCGGACAGCTCAACCAGCGAAGTGACGACAATACAATTGGAGTTCCGTGATCTCAGCCGCTCCACAAATGTTCCTATTTATGAGCGTGTAAGTTTTTATTATTATTAATTCCTATTATCATTATTATTAATATATTGCTAATCGTATTTGCATTTCAGGTGGTGAACGTGGTAAACGAGAAGGTTCATGCGCTTGATAAGAGTCATGGCTTGGTGCCGATATTTATAAATGCCAATACGGGCACCTTTCGCAATTATGCCACCATCTCGCTGGGCGCACGTGGCGATTCATATTACGAGTACTTACTTAAGCAATGGCTCCAAACAGGTCGCAAGGATAATGACAAGTAAATAGCCAGAAATTCAGTATATGTCGAATTGATTTTAACACAATTTTCAATCCTATAGTCTTATACTGGACTACATGCAAGCAATCGATGGTGTCCTCACGCAATTGATGCGACGCACGCCACGCGAAAAATGGGTTTATATTGGGGAGCTGATTAACGGACACGATTTTAAGCCAAAAATGGATCATTTGACATGCTATTTGCCCGGTACTCTGCTGCTGGGTCATGAGAATGGTATGCCCGATTCGCATCTGATGCTTGCCAGAGATATGATGGACACCTGCTACCAGACCTACATCAGACAACCCACTCAACTGGCTGCGGAGATATCGTATTTTGCACTGAACGACAAGGATGAGAATGATATATATGTGAAGCCGAACGATGCGCACAATTTGCTGCGACCCGAGTTTATTGAGAGTCTTTACTATTTCTATGCGATTACCGGCAATCACACTTATCAGGATATGGGCTGGAACATATTCCAGGCCTTCGAGAAGCACTCAAAGGTGGCCGCAGGCTACACATCCCTGGGCAATGTCAAGAACACGCTGAACACACGAATGCGCGATCTCATGGAGAGCTTCTGGATGAGCGAGACCTTGAAGTACTTCTATTTGTTGTTCAGTGATAATCGCAAGGAGATCGACCTGGATAAATGGGTCTTTAACTCGGAGGGTCATCCGCTGCCCGTGTACGAGCACTAGCTTTAAAAACAGACACGACCACATTTGCTGCATCAATACCGTCTAAGATAGTCTATAAGTCTATGATGAGAACTCTCGACAAATGTGGCAATTTGGCAGTACTCTCTTAGTCGTAGTGTAGCGCAAATGCCAAATACAATGCCAAGCTTAGGATGCAAAACATAGATAAATGCACTTGGCCAATACGTAATCCAGATTTGTATGATATTCGTACTGAGTTACCACATTATGATTATTATTATTATTATTTATTTATTCAACTGTCGTTAGCACCGAAAACAATGTAGCACACCAACTGCCGCAACGTTGATAGTTATAGCAATATTTAACTGGTAGGTACTTAGTACATGTGTATTTAAATTCCCATATGGTATTCAATTTGTAAAAGCCAACAAAAAAAAAAATGTAGTCGGATTATTAGCAAAATAAATAACAACAAAAAAAGCGTGTGGATTAAAGTGCTTGATAATGTCAGGCTGAACGTCGATAAATCTGAAAGTTGCCACTATGCAAATGGCAGAAAATAAAAGACTCGTAATATAAAATTGTCTGAATCTTGTTTATTCTTATGAATACGTATTTTTCAATTTTTTTTGTGTACTATTTGCACTTGCACCCAACGACATGCATTTAATTTAATTGCATTTTTGTGGGTTTTTTTGTTTGATTTTTTTCTTTGTATGTTTCGTTTCTGTTTCAATTCGGGTTCTTGTTGTTATCTGTTGCGTTTTTAATACGATATAAGTTTGTTTAATTTACTTAATGCTTATGACGACTATGAATGGATGCGCTTAATAAACTATGAAAGATTAAACTTGATTGATTTCCCATTTAAGTTGATGCTGTAATTAAAACTCACAATGTTGCATTAAAAATCTTTGTTTTGTTTTCGATTTTGTTTCTCATTAAATTACATTTAGACACATTTAGCTGAACAATTTATATTACGATATTGGGTTTTCTTTTTGTATTTTTTTTTTCGTTTTTGTTTTTTATTTATAAATTTTTTTTTTTTCTTTGTTTTTTGGTTTACAGGGAAAGAGTTTCTGTTGAAGCCGATATCGAGTAACCGCTTAGTTTTAGAATACAAATTGAAACAATGTGTATATATATATAAAGTTACAAATTATAGCATTTAATCGATCATTAATTGAATTGGGCTCCTAGCGAGTGATAAGTTCTGTTTGCATTTTTGTTTCCATCGGCAGCTATATAATCGAATGCATTTCTCCTTGACTAACTTAATTTATGCTATTACATATAAATTTTTACACAAGTGTTTCATTATTTGTCTTTGTATAACAACTAGAAAGTGTTGCGTGCGCATCTGTATTCAGAGAATCGGGCATCGAGAGTCGAAAACTACACCAATTGAACTCGGATATAGTAATACATATATACGATCTAATGGTACCTGTACCATCTGAAATTGATGTACTTAAAAACTACATGTAGCACGAATACGTTACTTAGTCACAAACCATACTTTCTATTTCGGTATGATTTTAATTAGTTTTTTTGTTGTTTCTTGTTTATGTGGTGCCTGTTATTTATTTTCATTCTTTTTTGTTTTTAGTAGTATTAGTAGTAGTAGTATTTATTGTAATTGGTATGCATTAATACGTGATACGGACGACTAAGTAGACAAGTCGAACTTTGTTTGTTTGTTGTTTGTAATGTGAATCTTATGACCGGCTTTCATTTAAATTTACAATTTTTGGATTAAGTTCGTAGTTTGTAGCTTACCGGTTATGGATTCATGTATTGTGTATTGTGTTACAAGCTAATCAGACATCGATATTTTTAAAAAGTGGCACAAATCACAAATCAGATTTGTGGCAAGATCAAGTTCAAGATACAATGATACGATTCGTTTTCATTTGCATTTGTTTTTGTTGCATGTACAATCAGTATACATACATTTATTTATGTATTCATTATATTATATATGTATTTCATAATATATATAAATGTTTAAACTAAATTTGCTAAAATTGTGAATTTTCTTTTGAACTGCTTTTGGTTTGCTTCGTCGTTTGTCGTCCCTGTCTTTTTTTTTTTTGTTTTTGTGTCGGAGTCGGCTCATTTGCAACTCCAAAAAACTCTTGTTGTTTGATGATGTCACTCCCGTAGTCAAAGTCAAGTTGGAACTTCGCTTACAGCTTTCTAGTTAAAATTGAGCACATTGGTTATTTGAATTATTTATGCATGCAAATATTCATTCTTCTGTGTGTTAGCTCAAAAGCAGATAGACCTTAAGCGCTTTGTAAATAATAATTTAAATTGCTTAGCTTCGATTTATCAAATTATTTTATTTTATTTTATTTTTTGTTACGTATTTAAGCATGCTTTTTGTTACACTAAGACCAAATCCTTTAGTTTTGTATTAAAACCTGCGATTGTTGAAACTGGCGCATGCTTTCATAAATATGTATACATAAATATATACAAATGCTTAATAATAAATAATTTAATATTAATATTAATATATATATATATTTATATATATATATATATTTATAATGTATATAGATTTTTTGTGGTTGAATTATTTCTTCCGTTCTCATTTCAACAAAATTGGCAACGTTGTTTTATCTTTCATATCTATCTTCATAAACCTAATTACGAATTTTGAATGCTCTCAGCTGGGATCCCTTATGCCAACATACTTAACTGTGAATTACACAACCAATCATTATCATTTGTTCTGTTATCATATTGTTTCTTAATTTTGTCAAATTGTGGAAATGGATTTGCAATGTGGATCATAACCGATCCCGTTTTGTCATTTTTAAAGCTATTTGAATGAAACTTGACGCAGACACTAATGCAGCGGATCATATCGAATCACATGGGGGAAATTTTTATGTTTAATAATTTAGTGTGATTTTTAATGAATCGGACTATTTTATAATGCAATTACTAAATAAACAATTGTCTTAATATTTATCTGCAAAGGTTGTTAATATACGGCTTGCCGTAGAATCGATTTGTATTTGTTACGTTTGTCTCTTTGCTTGGTGTACGCTCTTTTCATAGTTTTAGATATAATTTTAATAAATTGTCTAGGCATTTTTTCACTTATTTATTATATCTAAATAATTTGTATTACATTACAATTCATAAAGTATACTTCTCTAAGAAGCATTTCATGCTATTCGTCGTATTGTTTTCAATTCTGCGCGTTTAATTGCTTTTACATTGACTTTTAAGGACATCTTTTATTATTCCTTGCTAATGCTTTTCGATCGGGTGTGTGACTATTAAATTACACAAATAATTACCAGGCTGATTCTTCCATTTCATTTCTTTTTTTCTTTTTTTTTTTTTTTGTTGTTTTTTGTTCTTTTTAAAAATATTGTACAAACACATTGGACTAAAAACGAAAACAAGATTTAAAACAATTTACGCTACACTTTCAACTTAGACCTAAAATGAAGAAATAATTGTACAGAGCAGGGTGCAAATATTGTCAACTGTTTGAACTTAACAAATCCAGCACAGTGGACAACAACTAAAGAGAACTAATAACATGCAAAGGGTTGGTTTTTTTTTTTTTAACTATACAATCAATGCGTTGTTGTTGTTGTTGTTGTTGCTGCTGCCTGGGGCAGTTCTTCACAAGGTGGTCGCGTTAAATTCCAGTATCAGACTGTTGGCAACTGTGGCCGTTGCCGCCGGCGGCAGCTCGGCAGCTGCTGTCGCTTGTGTCGCTCCTGCTTGCAGCCCAAGTCCAAGTCAAGAGGTCATTATCGATTTGACCGCATCATCGAGGCCAGCGGACACACAACTAAAATCATTCAGTTGCGCATGATGCTGCGGCTGTGCCTGTGGCATGCCGTGATGATGTTGCGCATGATGCTGCATATGCGGCGGCTGCTGTTGCTGCTGCTGACCCACCAAGTGATTCTGCAGCAGCTGCTGTTGCTGCTGCTGATGCTGCTGCTGATGATGATGATGTTGGTGTTGTTGATGATCCATCAACAGATTGCCACTGCCATCGGCCACTGCGCTAACAGCTGATGCAGCACCACCGCTGATGAGACAATCGCCCATATCCTCGCCCAGCTGACGACGCCTACTGTTCGCCTGCTCCTGCTGGCAGCTGGGCAAATTGGCCGCTTGCCGCTGATCCTCCAGCATGCTGTCGCCCAGAAATGAGCCCAGCGAGAACTGCAGCGAATCGCCGCTGTTCTGCAGATTCAGTATGCTGTCGATCGCACTGGCTACATGGCGACTGATGTCATCATCGTATTCGCCAGTAACCACAGAAGCGCCCATGTGATTTACATGCAGCTGCGCCTGCTGCGGCTGTTGCAATTGCGGCTGCATACTGTGCTGATAGTGCTGCTGCTGCTGCTGCTGCTGCTGCTGCTGCTGTTGTTGTTGCTGTTGCTGTTGTGGATCCAACAAATTGGCAAAGGCCTGATGATTGGTAAAGCTATGTTGTTGTTGTTGTTGTTGCTGCTGCTGCTGCTGTTGTTGCTGCTGCTGCTGATTCATGAGCAATTGCGAGAAGGCAGCGGGACCATTAGTGGCCACTGCATCCATGCCATCGTGCATCGCTAGTATTTCCGCATCCAACATACCATGCTGCGCCACCTGGACATGCTGCTGCTGCGTCGACATCGGTGAGGATGATGTTGACGAGGCAGTGCACAGACGCTTGCTGCTATTCTCATCCTCTAGGTCGCTGCTCGAACCCATCATTTGGCCATTCCAATGACGCTTCCGTGACTCGCCATTGACCAGCAGATTGTGCGATTGGCCATCGACTGTGCTTGTGCTGCTGGACATGTAGTCGCTATAGTGGGCCTCCATGCTTTGCATCCAGCGTGGATTGTTATTGCAGTTGAGCTCAATGTGATGTTGTTGTTGCTGCTGTTGTTGTTGCTGGTGTGGAAATGATTGCTGCTGCTGTTCGCTGCTGTAGCTGGCGTTAAAACCCGTATCCGGCGCCCAAATGTTTAGTTTGTTTTTGTGATTCGCTACTGGAGATTTTGAATCGCCGAAAATCTCATCCAGATTGGATTCAATATCGCGCTCATCACTGCTATTCTTCACATCCAAGTGCACCGGCGACTCCCCAAACATGGCCTCCAGTCGCGTCTCCACAGACTTTTGCACATCCGAATCGCTGTTGAAGAACTCACTAATGGCCGGATGATGGTTCTGTTGATCCGCTTGCATTCCCAGAGGCTGTTGACGCTGTTGGCTGCACGACGAGATGCCAATGGGTACGTTGTTGTTATTGTTATTGTTGTTGCCGGCATTGGCGCTGTTGTTGACAACATCGCCCGCACAGCTGCTGTTGCTGCTGTTACTGCTGCTATTGCTGTTGCTCTGATTGCTCTTATCGATGCAGCCATTGGGAAACAGATCGGACAAATTATTGTTATTGTTGAGCATACTGCCAGCATTGTTGTCATAGAGATGTTGCTGAGACAAGAGTTGCTGCTGCTGCTGGTGTTGCTGCTGTGCCTGCACTGGCTCATTGTTCATCAGATTCAGCTCCTTCTGCAGGCAGTACCAACCATCCTCGTGATCTTCATGGGCTAAACTATTGTTTTTGGCGTGTTGCTGCTGTTGTTGATGCTGCTGCTGTGATTGTTGCTGCTGCAGGTGCTGCTGATTTTGTTGTTGTTGTTGCTGCTGGTGATGTTGTTGCTGCTCCTGCATTATACTGTTCGAATAACAGTTGTCAGCACTTTTAGCATTTTCCAACTGCATTTTTTGCTCCACCTTCTTCATGATAAAACTGGGCGTCAACTCCGACTCGATATCAAAATCGTAGTCCTTTTTGATATACTCGCCGCTGTCCTTGGAGCTGTTGAGCTGCTCCTTTTTTACAGTGTCGCTCAATGAGCCATTCTCAGCCTGATTAGCATTGTCCAGCCATTCGCCATTGTCTTCCCGCTTGACCACTTGCTGTTGCTGTGTCTGTTGTTGCTGCTGTGGTGTCTGTTGTTGTTGCTGCTGCTGCGGTTTGTTGTAAGCCTTATTCACATCGGCACTGTTCTTGAGCAGATCAAATTTGTCGACAACTTCAGCGGATTGAGCTGCCGATTCCGAAACTCTTTCGAGTGGTTCCATTTTGATTTCCTCCTTTACTTTGGTGTCCAATGATTCCGCTACAATCTCAGCTGACGGCTCCAAACTTTGCTCCTCTTTGAGCGGCTGCTGCTGCTGTTGCTGTTGTTTCTCCAGCAGCTCCTTTTCAGCGCAACGTATATCGCTGATCTCGCCTTTGAGGTCATCAATCATCAGCTGCTGCATTTGTAGCAGCTCCGAGGTGCGATGCGGCAACTGCAAGGAAAATCACATACATCAAATAACTGTTAAGCATTGTTGCTATCTGAATTACTTACAGTTGACTCTTGCAGCAAAATCTCTTGGAATTTACCGCTTAGCTGAAGGAACTTATCACGAAAGCCCATTGCCGTTGATTCAAACTCTTCATCCTCATCGGAGTGCGGCTCTGTATCGTTCTCATGCATGCAATGATATCTGTCAATGAAATGCCAACAATTATATCAACTGCTATAATTAAATGGGAAATGTTTTTGAAACTTACCTGATGAGCCGTTTGACCGCCTCGTCCTTGGTACGAAATGGCTTCACATAGTCCGGCTTCAGGCAGCTCTCCTGATCGACCTCCAATTGGCGCACGAACCTGCGAATGGAATGTATGTTAATATATGGTTCGATTTGATTTGGACTCATTGTATAGAATTTGGCCTCATTTCGGTAAAAATCGGCTTTTTTTCAACCAACTACTCACAAGGAGAGGCGTGCGATTTTTGGTTTTGGTGTTGGCAACAGCTCTTCCGACTTGGGTGCTACGGGCAATGTCGACAAGAACACGGGCAACGCTGGCAGTGATGGTACAATTATATTGCTCAATGCTGGCGTTGCGACTACTGTTGGTGCTGTTGCTGCTGCTGCTGCTGCTGGCGTCGGTGGTGGAGGGGGTAGCGTTTGAAGTTGCTGCTGTAGTGGCTGCTGTTGCAGTGGTTGCTGTTGTAGTGGTTGCTGTTGCAGTGGTTGCTGTTGCAGTGGTTGTTGTAGCAGCGGCTGTTGTTGCAGCGGCTGTTGTTGTATTTGTTGCTGTTGTGGTGGCTGAAGCTGTTGCGGTTGTAACGGTGGCATGGGCAACAAACTGCTGCTGCTGTTGTTGTTGCCAATGTTGATATTGTTAATGCTGCTGTTGTTGAGGATGTTGCTGCTGCTGTTGTTGAGGATGTTGCTGCTGCTGTTGTTGAGGATGTTGCTGCTGCTGTTGTTGAGGATGTTGCTGCTGCTGTTGTTGCCATTGGATAGCAAATTTGTTGAGCTGGCAAAGATGAGCGGAGGTGGTCCGTTTTTAATGCTAACCGGTGGTTGCGACTGCTGCTGTTGTTGTTGTTGGTGCTGCGGCATAGACAATATATTTGTTTTTGGCTGCAATATGTTGACAGTTGCACTCGATTGCTGCTGTTGCTGCTGCTGCTGTTGTTGATGTTGTTGGTTGACAGCATTCGCTTTGTTGCGACAATTTGATTCCTTCAGCTTTGTCTGCGATGTTGCTTGCTGTTGCATATTGCAAGCGGACGCTGCTTGTTGCTGCTGTTGCTGCTTCTGCTGCGCCAACTTTTGTTTGTTTGCCAATTGCTGCTGCTGTTGATGTTGCATGGGATATATATGGATGCGCTGAGCAACATTTTGCTGCTGCTGTTGCACACTGATTGCTGTTGATGCTGCTGCTGCCGGTGATGCCGTGCCAGTGGTGGAATGATTGTTTGGCTGCACCACATTAGCCAAAATAACACCACCAGCTGTGTTTGCTTTCAGTGCTTCAGCAGAAGGTTGTTGCTGTGGCTGCTGCGGCATTTGTTGGAATTGTTGCGGCATCAAACTAAAGCTGCCATTCGCATTGGGTGTCGGCACCATGCCCTCCGGCGTTGGCACCTCCTTGCCGGATGCCAATATGCGATGCTGTTCGGCAAACAAACGCTGCAATGCCACATTGATCTCTGCATCGCTCATCGGCTTGTTGTACATGGCAATTGCAGAGTGATCAACGTCCGGCGAAATGGGCAACGTGGGCACAAACGATTTGTTCTGCAGCTTGATGGTGAGGAATTGTATCTGCATTTGCACTGTCCGGAATACCTGCTGCATTTGCGGCGTTAATTGTATTGTTTGAACACGCGAAATCGTATTTTGTTGTGGCGGTTGCTGCTGCTGTTGCTGTTGCACGGGTTGAGGTTGCTGTTTTGGCTGCTGTTGTTGCTGTTGCTGTAGCTGTTGTTGCTGCTGTTGCTGTTGCTGTTGTAGCTGCAATGGCACTTGCAATTGTGGGACAACAGATGTCGCTGCAATTCCATTGCTGCTGCCGCTGCTGACCACCGCACTTGGCGCCGATGTTGTTGCCGTTAGGCTAAAGCTGCCGCGCAGCTGTTGCTGTTGTTGTTGTAGTTGCTGCTGCTGTTGCAACTGCACAGTTGCTGCCGTCGCAAGTGGCAGCTGCTGCTGCTGCTGCAGTTGTTGTTGTTGCTGCATGGGCGCTGTTACTCCCACCAGTTTGGTGCCACTCGTTGTCTGGAAGGGTTGAATGCTGTTGCTCATGATGGTCGTTGTTGTTGTTGTGGTTGTTTGGCCACCACTGGAGCTGACAACAACAATCATCTGCTTGCCGCTTGCCACATTGGGCTGCACAATTTGCACAGGATTATTGTTGGGCTTCTGCGAGAGCGGATCCAGTTTGGGCATCGGCTTCACCACACTGGCATTCTTTAGGCTGGCCATTTCGGCAGCTGTTGGCGTTGTTTTTGGCTTGCGCACGGGTTTCTTTTTGGCCACGGCTCCGGTACTCGCAGCTGTGGCGGCTGTGCTGCCGGCACCGGTAGATTTGGCGGGCTCCAACTTTGCCTTGCTCTGATCAATGATGGGCGCCACATTGGCCACTTGTTTGGTGACCGTTGTGGTGTTGGTTGTGATGTTGCTGGTGGTCGTTAGCGTTGTTGTTGTCGTCGTGTTGATGGGCAATCCGAGGCCATGACCATTGCTAATGGGCTGGATGGGATGCACGATCTGCTGCTGTGGCGGCTGCAATCGCAATGGAATGGGCAATGTTGCCGTCGTCGTCATCACTGTTGCTGTCTGCTGCTGTTGTTGTTGCTGCTGCAGTTGTAGCTGTGTGGGTGGCAATGGATTCACATCGTTGAAATGCAACTGACCCAGTTGAAGGCACTGCGCCAGCTGCTGTGCATTGATGCCCGCTGGAGCAATCAACAGTCGCTCCGCGGGCCCAATCGATGCTGCTGTTTGTCCAGCACTGATGGCCGTTATCTGATTGGAAACGCTATTCAGGCAGAATAGCTGCTGTGTGCTGGGATCTATTGGTGGTAGTGCCACATAACGTTGCGCACTATTTGCTAATGGTTGTGGCTGCGACGGCTGTTGTTGTTGTTGTTGCTGCTGTGATTGCTGCTGAAGCGGCTGCTGCTGTTGCTGTTGCTGGGGTTGCTGTTGCTGTTGCGGCTGCGGCTGTTGCTGTTGCACGAGCAGTTGTGATGTTGCCGCTGCAATGGACGACACTTGTGGAAAGGATAAAGTTTCGTTAGGCTTTGCGGGCATAATCGGTGGTTTCATTATATTGGTTGCTGTGGTGGTTATGATGCTGTTGCTGGAGATGTTGCTTAGCAGATTAATGGCGGGCGCGGTGGGCGTGGATAACTTCCTGTTAGTGGTTGCTGCAAAAGACAGGAATCAAATTTCATGTTAAAGTCTCAAATAGGACTTGCAACACTTACCTTTGACATCTCCTTTGGGAGCTGCTGCTGGCAACACTTTGGGTATTTGTTGTATTGTTGCTGCTGCTGCGGCTGCACCTGTTGGTGATGGTGTTGTTGTTGTTGTTGCTATTGGCAACAGTTGCTGTAGCGGCTGCTGTAACTGCAACGGTTGTGGTTGCTGCGGCAGCTGTTGTTGCTGCTGTTGTTGCGGTGGAGGCGGCGGCGTCGGTGCTGGTGGCTTGCAAATGTCAACGCGGGTCGGCTCATTGATGATGGTCACATTGGGCAGGGCGCCCTTGAGCAGTGCCTGCAGTATGAGCTGCGACTGATGATCTTGCGGATTGTTGGGATCATGACGCAATATGAGACGCTCGCAATGCTCCGAAACGGCCAGCGTTAGGCTGCCCGTCAGCTGCGGCACGAGCGCTGCTGCCGAGGCTGGTGAGCCCACCGAAATGGAAACATTACCTGGCATGCCTGTCAGCTGTGGGGGCAAGATAGTGGCGCCACCTGCCGTCGTCACCGTTTGCATTGGCGCTGCTTGTGGTGCTGGCGGTGTTGCTTGTGGTATCGTCACCAATTGCATTTGACGGCCATCACTTGAAAGCTTTATGGTTGCTGTATCGGCAGCAACAGTTGTTGCAGTTGATGTTGTTGCTGCTGCTGCCTGCGTTGGCTGAAATACGAGCTGCGTCTGCTGTGCAGAAGCTGCTGTTGTTGCTGCTGCTGATGTTGCTGCGGGCACAGCACCACCCATTACAGTGGCACCGGGTGGCAGAATGGGCATTATTTGGATTTTATTCTCAACGGCACTGCTGATGGGCAAAGTTGACTGATGATGATTTTGCACCTGCGAGATTTGTATATTGCCAATCTGGCTGGGCACTGTTGTCGGCGTTGTGTTGTTGTTGTTGTTAATGCTGCTGCTGCCGCTGGTTAGTCCGAGACCATGTGGCAGCAATATGCTGTTGGTTGTACAGCTGCTAACGGGCGTTGTCAGTGTGATGGTGTTGACAGTATTGCTAATGCAGCCACTGCTGCTGCTGCTGCTAATAGTTGCTGCTGTCGTTGTGCTGTTGCTGCTGATGTTACAAAGAGTGCTGCTGCTGCTGATGATGTTGTTGTTGTGGATAATATTGTTGTTGCTGCTGATGTTGTTGATGTTGCTCAAGTTTTCTTGCTTCTTGGTATTGCGACGCACGGCTGGTTTGCGTCGCGGCTTCACCGCTGCAGTTGAAGCGTTGTTCGTTACTGCTGCTGTCGTTGTGGGCGTGGTCAGCGTTATGCTCGCCGCAATTGGCGTCGGCTGCAGCGTCACACCGCCAATTGTTTGAGTTTGTGCGCCCAGATTGAAACTAATCGTTGGCGCCGTCACCGTACCGCCTCCTGTCAGCGGCTGTATGTTGCTGCAGACTTTGGTGGCAGCTGTTGCCGTTGCCGTTGCCGTTGCAGTTGCTGCTGCTGCCGCCGCAGCGGCTGCCTGCTGGGCGAGATGTTGCTGTGCCTGTCGCTGGATTTCCTCGGCGGTTGGCAGTCGCGGCGTTGATAGCGTATACGGTGGTACTGTTGCTCCCGCGGCAACGGCAGCAGCAGCTGCCGCCGCATCGCTGGGATCAATCTTGATGAGGATATTTGGTATTTCGGTGGCTTCGTTGACCGGCACCGGTGCCGGTATGGTCAGCGTGAAGGGCAGCCCATCGCTGCCGTTTTGGCTCGGTATGGAGATCATGATATCATTGGAGCTGGGCGCCGTTGCATTAACTGCTGCTGCAGTTGTGATTCCGTTGATTCCGTTGCTTATTGGCGCCGGCGGCGGTGGCGGTAGCGGTGGTGCTGAATGTGCTGTTTGTGCTTGTGGTGCTGCTGGCAGTGCTTCCTCAATGTTGCCGCTGCCATTGGCTGTAACTGGTGCGACACTTGTCACCGCATCCATGCCACCATAGTCATCGTCATCGTCGTCGTCCTCAGTGATGCCACAGAACTTCATCACATCGCCGAGATCTAGCTTGCCATTGCTGGCACGCTGTATGTGCGTCGGCGGCGGCGATGGCGACTTAACGCGTGGCGTTGGCGTTCTTAATGGCGCTGCCGTCGTTGGCGCCGTCATCGTTGTTATTGTGGGCGTGGCAGGCATGGCGATTTTCTGCAGTGTCGCTGGCGTCGTCGTCGTCGCTGGCGGCAGTTTCTTTTTGCGCTGTCGCGGCTTCTTCTTGGGCTCCGTTGCCTGGACTTGATGCTGCTGTTGCTGTTGTTGGTGATGTTGCTGCTGAGCCTGTTGCACCTGCGTTTGAGTCTGCTGCAGCTGCTGCTGTAGCTGCTGGATTTGCGCCTGCTGCTGCTGTTGCTGCTGGTGCTGCAGCTGTATAGTTGCCAGGGCTGCCTGCTGCTGCGGCGTCGGCTGACGCATTGGCTCCGACGTAACGGCCAGCGCTGGCGAGGATTGTGCGAATATGTCCGCGGAATTGTTGCCATTGCTATTCGCTGAACCTGTTGCTGTAGTTTGTTGCTGCTGCTGATGCTGATGCTGATGCTGCTGCTGCTGTTGTTGTTGTTGTTGTTGTTGCTGCTGCTGCTGTGGCGGCGGTTGGGGCGTTTGGAAGGCGTTCGCTATTTGCTGCAGATGAGCGCCATTCAATTGATTTAGATTAATTGTGGCGCCACCCAGCGTTTGTTGCAATTGCGAAATGGCCGCTAGACCGTTGGGCATTTGGATTTGGGCAATGCCGTTGCCATTGGCGGCCGCTGCAGCCGCTAGCTGTAGGTTCTGCAGCTGTGCAGCAACGCTCTGGCCCAGCAACTGGGTATTGATGGTGGCCGTCGTGGTAAACGGCTGAGATCGTGGCGTTTGCGCTGCCAGCGCTGCATGCAACCCGCTTAGCTGTGTGCCGGTCTTGATGGCACTTTGGAATTGTCCGGCGGCAGCCGTCTGCTGTATGAGATTGCCCTGCGAGGAGACTATAAATGTGGGCGTGGCAGCTAGCTGCATGGTGGCACCATTGGCATTCACAATCCGTAGTAGCTGCTGCTGGGCGGGCTGCTGCAGCTGCGGCTGTCCGCGCGAGTTTTGTATCACCAGCGATGGCGTTGCTGTCAACTGGGGCGTGGGCGGACGCAGGATGAGCTGCACACCCTGCTGATTCTGTTGCACCAGCACGGGCATTTGATTTAGGAGCAATTGTTGCGGCTGTGCAGTTGTTGCAGGCAACAAGATTTGTTGCTGCTGCTGCTGCTGGGTGTTGGCATTGTTGGAGGCGGCAGTGAGCTGTGCCTGTTGCGGCTGCGGCGACTGCGAGATCTGTGGCAATTGTGAGTTTTTGCTTTTCGGCAGCTGTTGCGTGGCAAGCTCCTGTTGCGGCTTGGGCAGAATCTGCTGTGGCGCCTTGCTCGCCTTTGTGTTGGCAGTGGAGGGCAACGCAATACCTGCATTGCTGGTAAAACGTTGCTGCTGTTGTTGTTGTTGTTGTTGTTGTTGTTGTTGCTGCTGCTGATGTTGCTGTTGTTGTTGATGCTGCTGCTGCAGATGTTGCTGCTGCAACGACGGCTGCTGCGCTGTGGCAATGAGCTGACCCTGCGGCCCCTGAATGAACTGAAACACTTGCTGCGTCGCCGGCTGCTGTTGCGGCCCGCTCGTAATAGTAAACTGCTGCGGCAGCATCTGTACGGCCTGAGGCTGTGGCGTTGGCGGTTTTATGGCCGCAGCGGCAATGGCGCTGCTAGGACTTGGAATCGGACTGTCTGCTATAAGCGGACTGCTGCTCTGATACTGCTGGAACTGTGCCTGTTGCTGCTGCTGCTGCTGCTGTTGTTGTTGTTGTTGGTGCTGATGATGTTGCTGCTGCTGCTGTTGCTGGCTCAGCAACGTGTTGGCGCCCTTTTTCGCTTGACTTTTTGGGCTACTAGCCACATTTGCTGTCGCAAACGAAATGGGCGTGCTGATTGCTGTTGCACTCGGTTGCCCATAGCCGCCGGCTACTGTCGAGCAGATTGATGTTGGTGCTGCTGCGCTAGTGCTAAAAATTTGCTGCTGCAATTGCTGCTGCTGCTGCTGATGTTGCAGTTGCTGCTGCTGGTGTTGCTGCTGGTGTTGCAGTTGTAGTTGTTGCTGCTGCTGCAGCTGTTGCTGCTGTTGTTGCTGCTGCTGCTGCTGCTGTCCAGTCCGTTTGTTGCCCTTCTGCAAACAACAAACAAAAATGTTTATTTTTTAATAATCAACTAGGCCTTTTCCCAATGAGTTCCGTAATCCAAGGGACCCCCAAACAGGCAGTTAAAATAAAATTGCCTCGGCTCACAAGGGAACTCAGAAGTTGGTCTATAACAGCCGCATAATTATGTTAATACTGATATTTATTTTAACTACTAGTTGAGTCGAAGCCTGATTGCTTTCAGATTGGCATATATGGGAAAATCCCAGAGGTCTATTTTCCCATTGTCTATGCGAGGCTATTGGGTGTCTACTGCGCGGGAATGTAACAATGCGTCGACAAATGAATACTCTGAATAGCAATATTATTGCCTGGTTAATCGCTACACTGGCTATTTGCGACGCATTTGTGACGTTCAACGTTGTGTGGCAATCTATGTATCTTACGTTATCGGTTATCAGTGCCCCAATTTGATTGAGAATCTTATCTTATCAAAATGATAGCACAATTCATTATATGTGTGTGTGTGCGATGCACATACCTTGTTCAGTTGAATATTATTGGAGCCGACGAGCGTGGCGTTCAGCTCAGTGCCGATTGCATTATTGTTGTGACCACTGGCAGCGGCGGCAGCGGCGGCGGCGGCTATGAGACCGCCAGCTGTCACGCCAATGACCGTCGTCGCAGCGGCCGGTGACTGTGAAGGACTCGGCTGAAAGACAACGGTGCCGGCATTGGGACTGCCATTTGTGAACTGATGTATGGATTGTCGCCTGCCAGGCGTCGCCGCCTTGCGCTCCTGCAATAGCAAAACAAAGAGCGGATGATGGTGGTTATTTTATGATTAATGGACGGAACATAATAATTGTAATACGTACGTGTTCCTGTGGATTGCTGTTGGCGTTTAATGCGTTGCCACCGGCTACGAGCACCACATCCTGTGGGAATGGCGACAGCGATGGTGATGGTTGCAGGCGTGGACTAGCTGAGATCGATGGTGATGGACTGGGCGTCAGAAACGGACCCGGAGGAGACAATATTCCTGAAAAAAGAAAAAGACACCATCATGAATTAAAAATCATTCTATATATTTTCTGTGTTGTATTTAGGGAAGATGTGCACTTATTCAATGTATTTATTGGGCCCCCATTGACCTACTAATGGCCCGGACCCAGTCGTGTTTATTATTGCCCGACCGAGAGTATCGGGTAACCAAAAAGAGGGGAGAGGCGCACGCGATTTGGTCTCCCATAATGAACAGCAGCAGCAGCAGCAGCAGGCAAGTGAAGGCATAAACATCGACAACCATTTGAGGGCAGCAATCTTGTACGTGACCAAAGAGCAACTGAATACGGCTACCACTAAAAGAACGACAGACCAAACACAGCAAAACAGCAGCAGCAGCAACAGCAGCAGCAGCAGCCGAGCCAACACACACACAATCACACACCCACACACACATTCAGATACTTTTATAAGTGAGTAAAATTGCGCGCCATTTCAAAGTTGTTTATTTTCAAGACTGAAACGCTTCAATTTGCCGCCGGCAGCGCCAAACACCCCCCGCTGCTCCCCTTGCTCAACAGTTTGGAGTTGCCGTTGCTGCTGGCTGCCTTTGTGCATACAAAACGAGGCAACTTAACACATTTCGAGGCATCAGCTAACCATCTAACTAACCAACCAACCAACCAACCAACCGACTCAGCTGAGGGGAATCGTCACAAAATTCTCGCTCACGTATTTTTTTGAAGCGTCTCGATGGAGAGGTCCACCAGAAACCGAAACAGAACCGAAACAGATACCAAACCAGTTTCATTAGTGCTTCAAAAAGTTCTTTGCACTTCTTCATTTTCAAATTGGTTTGCACTTTTTATTTGTTTTTTTTTTTTTTTTTTTTTTGTGTGTATACCCTATTTGTCCGGCGTATGTTTATTAAGGGTATGCACATGTCGATTGCTAACTGACATATAAATCGATTAGAAAGTCAAGTTATAAGATTTATAACTTGATAACAATTTACATATAAATCGAGTAGAAATCCAGGTTATAAGATTTATAACTTGATAAAAAGCGAACTTGAAGTGTGTCCAATAGAGAATAAAATGTAGAGGATAGTTCATAGTTCATCACTTTTGCCACAGCACTTTTATTAAGTAATTGTGTTGCTTTTCTGTTGCGTTTATGTTTTTGTGAATTGTGCTTTCTTTTCCCATAACACGTTTTTGAAATATATTATCCAACTAGCAATCATTTGTTTTGGACATATTTATTCAGGACTGTGTTGTGGCCAAATGAAACAGTTTTAATTGCCAAAGAGCTGCCGAACGTAAGCTGGACGAAAGATAATTCAGTTTTAAGATATATGCATAACTTAGAGGCGAGTGCGTGAGGTAGTTTTTCAATTAAGAGTTTAACTTTGTTGTCGCTTTTGCTCTTGCAACATATTGTTGCCGTTGATGCTCTGTAGTCATGTCTATGTATTGTTTACAAAATGTAATGAAAAAACAGCAATAACAAAGCAGGCGAAGCATTTGCATAATACCCAGAAGATGGGGCGGGCGGCTGTCCCGGAACAACTATTGAGCAAAGAGGCGAACCATTAATTTGAATACGGATAAACTGAAGCTCACCGGACGTAGGGCGGGCTGGGGCTGGATGGTTGGATAAAAAATAAAAAATAGCCGATAAAGCGTAACAGGAAAAGACACCAAGCAGCATGTCGAAAGCCTGTAGAACAAACGAGCCACTCAGAAAAAAAAAACACAATTTACAAATTCCGCACACTTTGAGCTGCAAAGGAAAAAATCGAACTATTTTACGGGGATTTCAAGTAAAATTAAATCACACTGCAATTAAATTCTAAGTTAAAAGCTGAGCCGTTTAATTTAATTACATTATTCTGGAAAAAAAAAAACAATGACTTACATTTATTATTTTTAAAAATATAATATGATTTTTAAAATAACGAAAAAATGTTCTCATTTTTAGTGCGATGTTCAACAAGTCATGTAGATTTTTTTCTGAGTGTAGGTACAGGCATCAAAGAAGCTACTCGTCTCCAACAGCTTCCACAAGAAGGCGACGTCAGCGATTGGAAATTAAAGTAGGAGTCGAGGCTAAAGCCAAGGCAGCACCCCACCCACCCCTCTGCGTCTGCCTAGCTCCGCTCTGTGTGTAAATGTGTGTGTTGTAGCCATTGCCGCCATTATCGACAGCAAAACAAAGCATAAGAAGATTTTAACAAGCAACTGCCGCCCGTTTACAGCTGCCTCAGCTAACAGCGGGAGACGCCGTCGCTCACATCATTCAACATGCAACATACATACACATACAGATACACATACACATACACACACACACACACACATGCGCGAAAGCATACACATTCTCATCCACATCATTGAGCTCTGTGAAATTGTCCTGGCAACGTTGAGTTTCATATTTTTAGGCACTCGGCACAGTAATCTTCGTTGTAGGCAAAGCTCCAGACGACAGACGATGGCAAAGCAGCCAAAGACGTGTCGACTGTGCAACAGAGCGAACCAAGTGAAGAGATGGGCGATTGGGCGAGGGGTAGGGGAAGGCCAAAGAACGTTGCCAACAGCAACGTAAATCAAAAGCCAAGCCGCGTCGCATTCTCTCCCAATAACAATAAGTATGTGTGTGTATGTGTGTGTATGGTTGTGTGTGTGTGTGTATCTATGTGTGTTGGCAGGGGGAGAAACCTACCTAAATACAAATAAATGTACTTATGTATGAGTATGCCCCCCTCTCGCACAGTTTGTTGAATGTGCAACAAACTGTATCGAATTAAACTCAACTCAGGTGTGGCACATCTTCTATAAAAGGCAATTCTTCCAATATCTAAGGATAACCAATCAATTATCATTTTACAGTCAATTAATAGTCATGTCAGAAATGTGATATTTACTTCATTAATTTACAATTATGCCTCAACTTTTTTGTTTCATCTAATTGTTAATGTGGAAAACTATTCGAAAGTCTCATTATTTTAGGTTCTTTTGTTCAAATATGACATGGAAAGCAGTTCAATCAAATATTAATCATTAATAATCATTAGGAGATAATGCACCATCGTTATTTTTATTTTTATATTTTTAATTTGATTTGAATTCAAACTAAACTTAATTATTTAACAGTTGCAGCATCTGCAGTAGCCATAGATAAGCCAGTCAGCAACCGTCGAAAATATACATCACATAAAATATACTCAAAATGTAAAGCGATTTTTCATGCCATGCAAAAACCACAAATGCAACTTGTGCACATAAAAAAATATATAATAAAAAAAAAATTAAAAGAGGAAAAAAAAACCCGAGCCTGACGAACTTATAATATGCTACGAAATCAATATAAACTTAACTATTAATCTGAATATAAATAAATCTCTAGATTCTAATTCGTTATAAGGAAATCTGTAAAGTGATTCGTCAATTAAATGTGTATTTATGTAGTTCAAGTAATCCTGTCATTGGAACATAAACACTTGGGATACATGCAATATCAATTTCTAAGTACGGTTTCAATTTGTTACAAATGTTTGGAATCCTTCGCATCGCATACCATTTCGCATAAAGAGTATAAAAAGCAAAACGCAAATCGAGAAAAAGATGTACACTTGATATGCACGTACAAAACAGCAGAGATACTCAAAAGTTTGGCCAGCCGAGACGCAGATGAACGCACGGACACACGGCAACGACGAATGGTTGCACGGACGGTTTGCTAGATGGTTGAAATGTTTGAACTGGATGGATGGATGGATGGATGGATGGATGGTTGGATGGGTGGATGGATGGTAGTTAACTGACTGCCCCCGACTGGATGGTTACCCGGCCGCACGACGCTCCTGCCTTGGCTGCCAGCCATCTACTTGAGTGTCTGGCGAGAACAGAGGCGACGCCGGCTCGGAGGCAGAGCCAGATGTTGCCACATTATTTTGCATTTTGTGCAGAAGCATAAAAACTGAGCCAAGCAGCTTGTGGCAGGAAGAGGCACGGGGGGGGGACCAGGCACGTAGTCAAACGGCGGCTGGTCGCGCAGCGAGATGAATCCTATTTACGAGGCACAACTCTCTGTGTGCGTGTGTGTGTGTGCCACTGTGTGTGTGCCATGTCTGTGTGTGCAGCATTTGCTCGAGTGTCTGAAAGTTTCTTCTGTGCATCTGCCGCTTTGCTGCCTGTCAAAGTCAGTAAAAATTTCGTTGGCACAAAAAGGAAAAAAAAAAAAAACAGACGCAAAAAAATAGGGAGCAAAAAAAGAGAAGAAAATGGTAAACTGAAAAGGTAATGGAAAGTGTATTGCGAGTAGTTTTTGCTTTTTGTTTGTGCCCCCGCTTGTGGCATCAGTCAGTCAGGACGTCGACTGTTGCCACAATCCTGCCCCTGCTCGACTCCTGCCACAGTTCGGTTTTTAGCTCGCCTTGAAGGCATTTGGCTTTTTAAGCAGCATAATTGAATTAAGCCAAATGCGGCAAAAATGGCTAGCAATGCTGACTAAAGTAAAATGGTTGCAAGCAGTCGACAGACACAGATACGGCTACACACGCACATCCAAAGATACACACTAGCCAAAGTTAGGAGACTGTCAACTCAAAGGGCTTGCCGCAAAAGTGTTTCTTTTTTTCTTTCTGTTAACGTAATCTAATTATGCATATTTACTCAGCATTTATTAAGCCGAGTCGACCAACTGCATAAGCGGATCACAGTGCTGTCAAATAATGTCTTATTTACTTTGCTAACAATATTTTGAAGTGTGCTTTTTAATCTCCACAGAGAGGGAGAGGAATATAAAATATATATATGTATATCGATTGGGTTGACTTTCAAAGCGAATCTTTGACCACATCTCTGCAACATTTACTCAACAGTAAAAACAAATAATGCCAAGCAAACTAAAAGTATCTTAGCCAAAGAAAGAGTTATCAAAATCAAAAGCCATTGAATTTGATGTCATTTAAGAAATGTGTGGTTTTTATTATGCCATCTAATCAAGTTATAATCTTATAATGGAGAGCACACATTTTGTTTTTATGATAACGATACATCAAATGTACTTGGTTGAGTAACTTTCTAAATGATATTCATAAAAGTCGAAACAAAATTATTTCGGGCAGCATTCGGTGTCACTGACAAGACAGTTTCATTCAGTTTAATGCCGCACACAACTCCCCTGGTCCCCAGAACTCAATTTCAAAGAAAAAATATTATTTATTTATATGCAAGCACACACACACACACACACACACACACATATACACATACAAACACACTCATCAGGACACTCGAGTTGCAAGAGTTGGCTGGTAATGGGAACACAGAGTCGCTTTGGAGTTTGGTATCCGAGTCGCATGTGCGTCTGTGTGTGTGTGTGTGTTATACTCTCGCATGTTTTATCGTTTCTCTCTTGGCTTGTTTGTTGTGCAGCATCTTTGTTGTTTCATTTATTTAGTTGACTGGCATATAACCTCAGCCACGCGCCTTCTCTGCCCCCAGCTAAGTGGGAGCCAGGCTGGCAGGCTGGCAGGCGCAGAAGAGTGGAGGAGCGAGCGAGACGAGGCGCCTCCCGACTGGTGGCTGCTGCTGTTTCTATTGTCACAGTCTGCAACAATAGCGAAACGAAAGAAACGAATAAACAGCCATCGTCGTCGTCGTCGGATCGACCAACCGACCAGCCGTGTGACAATTCGACCCCAAAAGGAGGACCAGGCTCAGACCGGGCAAACACAGAGATATAACTACAACAACAACAAGGAGTTTTTGTCGTCCTGGTCGTGTATATGAACTGTTGATGGTGTTATGGCGATATGTCGCTGACTACCAACTGGCGTTCAAGTCTCTCCTCCCATCCACAGTGCAACCAAGTCTATAAGCAGCCGGAGCACATACAGCATACAAAAACGTTGCTTGTGCAAAAAAAAAAGAAAAAAAAAAGAAAAAAAAAAGAAAAAAAAAAAAACAATGAGCAGGCGGGTGGCAGGCAGGACAGTCTCCGATGAGGCAACAACCAAGGACGCTAGGGGATAACAGAGCGGAGGCTTCTACAAAAAAAATAAAATAAAAGAAACAACAACAACAACATTTACATATACATATAAATATATATATACATATATATAAGAAAGCATTTGCAAGCTGTGGATAAAAATGAAATAAAAATCGATAAGTGTAGGCACATTTGAATGTTTCGCCTGCCTGCCTGCCTGCCTGCCTCGGCTGTGGTCTGATGTGGTTTGGTATGCTTTGGTCTGCTTTGGTTTGGTTTGGTTAGGTGATTCCAAAAATGGTGCACGGGGCAAGTGTGATGAATGGTTGTGAAGTGAACAAGTTGCGTGAGGCAAAAAGGCTCGATGAGTTTGTTGTGTACATTTGTCCTGGTTTGTTATAACTGGCGAGCAAAAAAGTGACACCCACTCATTGGCAATATATATAAATAAATATATATATTTTTATATAAATGTGTATGTGTGTGTGTATGTGTGTGTGTATTATTTGCTTGCTAATTAGATACATTTTGTACGCCCATTTATGGCGACATTAATCGACATGACGATGACTATAAAAGCGCGGGTCGAGCAACATAACACATACGCCATGTGAATTCAATGCATGCCAATTGTCAGACAGGACAGCAATCAGTTGCTGCAATTAAAATTGTATTCTGCTCGCTTTTAGCCACCCACTTCTGTGGAAACCACTTGAGTCAAATAACTCATGTCTCGAGTGCTGTTGAAATGAGCTTTGAGTTTTCGTTTTTTCTACTTTTTTGAGTGGGTGGGCTGGGGGCTGGGGGCTGGGAACGTGGCATGTTGGCTGTGGCATTTGCGTTTATACAAATTACTGCTCACCGTCGATGACACCAGATTATTTTTATAATATTCATTACAGCATAAAAAAACAACACTTTGGCATTTAGTCATCCGTTCATTCACTCTTAGACTTAGACAGATTATACTAATTACATATCATAAAGATAAAAGAAAACTCTCCCTAACTGCACTAAACTGTGCAAATAATTTGATTACAGCTTTGCTACAATTAGACAGCAAATCCCTAAATGATTTCTGTTAAATTATTCATTTGTTGTTCGTGTGGCAAGTACTTAAATCTGTAAATATGTCTTTAATAAAGACACTACAAAAATGTTGTCATTAAGTTAACTGAATGTGATTTGATCTAAACATTATCCTTCAACGACTTTTCAATTACTTAATCAGTTTTGTCAATGAGAAATTGAACTTTGAACAATACTAAAGATTATTCTTAATAAATCAGTTTGTTTAATTCGATTAGCATATCTAAATAACAATGATATCACACAAATATCCCAAAAAAAAAAAAAAAAAAAAAAATACAAATAAACCAATTGAAATCGATAGAGAATAACACAATTTTGTTAAGGACCAGTTGCAATGCAAATAAGTTAGTTTCTCCTGGCCCATTTAATATTTGTGCTGACAGATAAAAAGTTAAGCTTACTGATTTTGAAGTTGAGTGTTTGTTGCAAATCGTTGCAAGCATAAGTTCAGTATTTACCAACTCTTGTGCAAGTTGTTTTTAATGTAATTAAAAGGGGTGGCAGACAGACAGACAGACAGACAGACAAAAGACAATCATGAATAGATGTTGATATAAAACAGCAATTGTAATTGCCAGCCGCCTGCCGCCTGCCGCCCCCAACAACAAAAAACAAACACTGGGCGGCGTTGGCAATCAAATTAATTTATTTTATGCATTTCCAGCGCCCATTTGATGGGTGTATCTGGGCTATGGTGTGGGGGTTGCATATAGCCCTTTAATGTACAAACACACACACACACACACTCACACACATAAACATGGTGCGAAGGCTAACTGTAAGGCGCATTAAATATGCATTAAATTGCTATGGGAAAAGTGCCAGCTGATGTTAACAGCCTGACAATAACTGCTGACATTAGACTCTCCAGCAATGCCAATAGTAAATAGTAAATGGGCAGCGTATTTATAATTAATCAATGCGCCACAAAAAACGACAACAATCTCCAAGTCATGAGTCACCCAACTAAACGTTCTGTTCGAAACAAGAAATTGTCAAGTCATAGCATAAACAACATAAATAACATAAACAAAACCGTGTGCCTGCCAAAATATCAAAGTGCTGAAAACCTCAAAGCAATCAGCCCACAATCACAGCTGTACCTAACACACATACATACCTATATATATATTTATATATATATATATTTATATATATATATATATTTATATATATATATATTTATATATATATATATCCATATTTGTACACAACTATATTAACGTCATTAACACGTCACGCGTCATTTCACAAATATATCGGGGAAAAATATGATTGGCTCAAAACAATGTGCGTGCTGCATATTTACTCTATGCCACTATTGAGTGGCAGCTTAATGATGCGGCTTGCAGTCAACTTCAATAGACAGCGCTTGGGTTGTACTGCACTTTAAATTAAATATGTTAATTAGTCTAACGTCTAAGCTGCCCTCAAGCACTTATTTCGTTCTATTACTGGTGGAGCTTAAAATTCTGAATTAGTTCATTGTTATTGTTGTTATTAATATTATTGTTCCAGCATTATAATTCTATTAACACATGTCAATAATCAGTTTTGCTTTTGGAATAAGTTCTCTAATGAAGACAGGAAAATTCGGTTTAAGCTTTCATTTATTTAGTTACCTGCATCAATAAGTTGGCTTCTGACTAAACATAATGTTCGGTTGAAACTTTTATTTATGATAAAATAATACGTTTTGTTCGAAGTCATAAATAACCACAAGCAACATATTCTTAGCCACTAAGAAATTGGCTTTTGCAAAATTATATATAAAAATAACTATTAAAAATCAGGTGAAAAAAATCTGATTTATATATTTCACAGAATGTACAAAATATGTGGATTATACATTTTTTTTTTTGTCAAGTAACTTAAGCTTTTAATTTATGAACAAATTTAATGGTTGTTTCATCCATAAAATGTCGATTTACTGTAAATCAGGTCATTTTAATCTATTTTATACATCATTAACAGTAGTTGCTTCTCAATATTGACCATGATTTATATTTAAGCACATGTTGCTTGAAAACTTATTCTTACTTTCCCCCTTTATTTTCCATATAAATATTTAAAATAAAAAATGGTTTACCAATCATTCACGCATGTTACATTCCCATTACAGTGAAAACATAAAGAAATGAGCCATGCAAATTGCCTATCAGATTCCCAAAGCAACAACAATAGCAACAACAATGTGTATCCTGAAAATCAATGGCCGCTTCTTGACATTAATTTAATATGCCTATCAATTCGAGTGGGTGCTGTCAATTTATAAAATATAAAAGCAACGCTTCAAACTCAAAAACATGAAGAAGAAAAAAACACAAGAGAGCAAAAAGGGAATTAACTGTAAATCAAAGCAACGTCACGGCTGGTTGGCCAACAAGTTGAAGCCAGCAGCATTAATATTGTGGCTGGCTCTCACAGCAAAGTGTGAAGAAAGGCAAAAATCGAGACAACGACACTCAACGCACTCAAGAGCAGAAAGAGAAACAAGACGAGGCGAGGCAAAGAAAGAGAAGAACGATATCAAAGCACATTCACAGGTAGAAGAAGGTATCTAAGCGATAGACTCGCATTTGCAGAGCCATGCTTGACTCACATCTATCTGTGTGTGTGTGTGTGTTTGCATGTGTGTGTAGCTAGATAAAATACCTACAGATACATATACCACCAACGAGGAGCTAACAGCAACAACAAAAACAATAGATGAAAGAACGAAAAAAAAGTGTATCTACATCTTATTTGTTTTCCCGTTCCGCGGTGCGGGCAATATGAGAGAGGGGAGGAGTGGTGAAAGGAGCATAGCATTTTGGTCAAGGGTGGGAGCTGCAGAGACTACGACTATGACTATGATGACTATGGGGTCACACGAGCGCGCATTTCTTCACAATTTACGTCGTCGTCATAGTCATCGACATTCCTCCTCTTGTTTTTGTCGTCTCTGTACTTCTGCTATCACGGTGTAAGTGTGTTTGCATGTATATGTGTGTTTGTGTAGCGCTATATTGATGTATCTGTGTATATTCCTAAGATGTGCCAGCAACTACAATAATAACAACAACAACAGCAGTCCACAAACATCATTTACACGCGTGCTCTTTCTCACACGCACGTTGTTTATACTAAAAGCTGGTGGAGCAAGGGAGAGCGCGGTGCGCTGGATAAGTGGGTGAGTGCATGTGTGTGTGTTTGTGTGTGTGTGGGTGGGCATCTTTGAGATACTCACTAAATATTTGCGGATAAATGGTGAAAATTTTGACTGCTTTTTATGCACTGCACAAACACGAATAAAATTAACTTGACGACTTTGCGCGTTTGATTTTGATTCTTGTTTTATCTGGCGATAAGCACTTCCATTTGCATTCTGTAAACTTTTATTTATTTTTTATGATTTGTTTTGCACTTACACACACAGGCACACGGGCAAACACACACACAGAAACACGCTTTAGAGTCGCGCGCGCGTTTTGGCCAATTCAATTCAATTAAAATGTGTTATCAAATTTGTGTGTGGTAATTAATGACGGTGGTGTGTCGCGACGGCAACAAACAAATATCTTCAAAAACTTTATTACACAAAAGCGACAACCAACATCGAAATATGTTGGCAAAAGGCGATAGGTGAGATGAGAGGAGACGAGACAAGTGGAGACGAGGAGACGGAACGAGACGAGACATTCATTGCGACCCCGGCACGTACGTAAGACTAGTCGCGGTGAAATCGGACAAAACATTTTTATATCCCTACAGTATCCTCGTCGATGTCCTCGTTGCGGTTCGCGTCCTCATCGTTATCGCTGCTGTCGTCGTTGTCGTCGTCGTCGACGTCGTTGTTGTTGCTTCGCGCGCGTCGCAAAGAATGAGAAGAAAAACTCAGCGCGCGACTCAAGCCGAAAAACAACACAAGAGCGCAAAAAAATCATAATGCGAGAGCGAAAGCGACAGCCAGAGAGAGCGCACGCAGCAAATCGACTCACCGTCAAAACGAACGAAATAACAACAACAATAATAGAACGTTAGTGATGCGGGCCAACGGATGAAGGTGGAGGGCAGACGTGTGTGGTTGCAGCAGCAAACACGTAAAATCACTTAGTACCTCAAAAGAGCGAAACACAACACAAGAGAACATACAAAACCAGAGCAACCTACGTACAATAACAATAACAACAACAACAAAAACAGTAGTAGCAATGTCCGGACAGCGTTGCCAGATTGAATTGACGGCCACGGCACACAATACAACAGCATTTGCTAACAACTGCCTATGCTCTCAAATAACAGGTGGGTAGCTCTGTTTTGCATGCATGCATAAATGCCGTTTTTGATTGTTGCCATTCAAATAATTCGTAGGATTTTGTACAGTTTATTGACTTACGTGTTGACAAATTGAATAGGGAGGTGTGGGGCATCGCATTTCATATGTAAATTAGCTTGTTTCTTATTCTTCACACATGTATTTACCTAGAAAGAGAAAATTTAATTCATTTGATTATTATTTATTGATCATATTATAAATTAAGTAGGTGCTAATAAATCAAATTTCGGTTAGTTGATGCTTGCTTATTTTCAATGGACTGCAATTAATTATTAGATGTACTCTAATTGAGTTCTTTATGAGTTTTCCTTCATCTAATTTGACCCAAAAGATGCAGATACAAATTAAATACGCCAAGGGAACAAAAACTTTTCTACCATAAACCAAAAACAAAGTTGGAAACTGCAAACAATGCAAGTTCAAGACATCATAAATCAAAAATTTCAAGTGCCAACGCTGCCGCCGCCAACAAAAACAAAAATCTGGCAACATTCCGAAGCACACTCACAAAATATGTCAAAAGTTAAAAGTAATCGTCTAAGTAGCCAGGCCAATAGACACACTCAAACACACGCACGCAGGCACACACGCACACACACAAATACATTCATCCAGAATAACAAAGGGAAAGTTAACAGAGAACTTGACGTTGTGTCGACAAAGCTTAATTTTCATGATTTTTCCATTAACTACGTCAAATAGATGTGGCGCTGTCACGCAGCGCCATCTATCGGCCAGGTCAGACAATCCAATCGGTATCGGGGAAAAAAAAAACTCCACGTGAATGTGAATGTGAATTCGAAACGTCGTAGTAAGGGTAATAGACCGATAACGAGATATAGCTGAACGCGAGAGAGAGCAAGACTAAATACAACTTTGACTATGAAGAGAGAGTGCAATCTGCCGCTCTCTCCATTTGCAAGAAGAGAGAGAGAGAGCAGCGTTCTCTGGCGCAGCCACACCACCAACAGCAATTGAGTGCTAACTAAGGATACAACAAAAAACAACCCTCAGCCAAAAACTTAAGCGTACCGAACAATACATGAATCAAAATATGTATGGATATGGATTATTATAAAAATGGGGCACTCACAAATTATGAGAGGACAGGGGCAGGCGGGTGGACAAACGGAAATGTAGACACTGCAAACGAAACTTTAGGTGGTGCTTTTTAATTATACTTCATACACACACACGCACATGAAAAGTTTATGTAGTTTATAATGCTAAGGACATGCCATCCACGCATTGCAGGCAAATGTATAAAAAATAATCAGCTTCAAGTAAAAAACAAAAAACATAACAAGTACGGACAATGCAAACAAATCGTAAGGAAAGGTGTACAATAAACACGCACAACAAAACAGAGGGCGAGAAACCACTCATTGAAAACCTGTTAAACTTCGCAGACCACGATCCTTGGCCTTAAATGTTCCTCCATTCAACTTGTTAAGTGGACCAGAAATTGTTCGCAATTCTCGTTTAAACGTTTGGCTGCTGTGTAAATATTTCAACACAATTCAATCAAAATACAATTAACACATTTCCACGAATGTTTGTGGTGTTTGTTGTGTGTGTCTGAATTCTCAGCGTATCTGATACAAGACATACTATCAGAATAAAGTCAATAATGCCAGCAGCATGAGATGGCATATATCTAAATGAAAGTACAGACAAAATACACACACACCTTAATTTTGTTTGTGGTTGTGGATAGAGAATAAATTGTTTGTTGTTTGAAGGTGTACAAATGTATCTTAATAATCGTATCTTTAACGACATCCAACATTAAACGACCTCAGCACCGACAAACAAAACAAAAAAATAACATAAAAATAACCATAAATAAATAATTTGTTTGCATGCGGAAAAGCACATCAACTTTTCATTTAGCGTTGACATTTCTTTTACACAAGGACCACACACACTTTCACACTGCGTATACGCAACAAAAAGCAATGTTTTTAGCCTTATCTATCAGCTGACAGGCAGGCAAAGAGACAGCGAAACAGGCCAATACTATCCAAATGACAAGGTCGTATTTTAGTTATTGACAATAACAAGTTTAAGATTGTCACACATTTCACAAGGATCCAAGACAGCGTTGCAACTGTACTCAAAACATAACGAGACTGCGATCGATGTCTACAAATATTCAATTCGATTCGATTAATGTCTGCTTAAGACTTACGATTGTGAGAATATCGAATTACTTTACCATAGATCATCTATTTGCCTATATCCATGTGTTCTTTTTTCAAAATAATTTAACACAATTAATTTTAAGTATTTTCCAAGATAAAATTTAAATGTTATCGAAGTGACAAAATTCTAAAAAAGGTTTCAGGCGATGAAGATGCTAAAGTTGATTTTCTGCGATTTTCTGCATTCGCTGGTAGCTCTTCCTCTTCTTCTCTTGTTGTCATATGTAATTTTAATTTATGGCTACGAAGCCTGCGTGCATTTGTATTTGTGTGTTAGTATGTGCCATAAAAACGATGCGCAGATAATGGGCAATAATAACACAATGCAAAGAAACAGAGAATAAACGTATTAAGGAAAATACAAAACAAAAAAAGCAGCAGAGCGATACCCGATAATAAATCATAAAGGGCAACCACAACAACAATTGCTGAGACAAATTCAATTTTGCTCTCTTTTATTGCTCTCTTTTGGTTGGTTTGTTTAGTTTGACTCCTTTGCTTAGTGGTATGTAAATGCCAAACCATCAAAACAATGAAGCAACAAAAATTCCTTTTAATTCCGCTCTATTGTGATTGTTGTTGTTGTTGTTGATTTCATTTTTATGACTGCGGCTTGCCACATTTTGTAGTCAATGGCCAACGCTTAGCGGCGACATTTTTGCACATTTTTATATATATATATATTTTTATGCTGTTGATAAAATTCAATTGAGCTGCCAACGGCGATTCTGCAATGCAAATCACGAAAATGCTGTCGCGCCCGATTTAGTTTTATTCATTTAGCCGAGAGAGAGTTGCCAGATTTATAATGCTGCAACCTGTGACAAGTGCGTTGCACCACGGGGCAGGCGGCTGGCAATGTCACCAAATATTGCGTGACTCAGCGTGTTTGTGTTTGCATTTACCAATCGGATTTCAATTGGAATTCAATTAAAAGATAAAAATTATGATTTTAAATATGTTTTCCAAATGTGCTCTTGTTGATTTGGCAAAATGAAGAGTTAGGATAAGTTCTGTATAATTTCATTACAATAATAATAAGTATAATTCAGACAACTAAAGTATTTAGTAATATTGTTTGCAAAAGAATAATATACTAAATATATCGACAGAGGCTAAAAGTTGAATAAAGCTCCAATAAATTAATTTCACGGTTATATATCAAAGCTAAAACTCCATTTGCTTGTTTTCGCTACTTGGCACCGACTAATATAACAATAAAAACATTATTATTATAATTTACCCCATTTCGTTCCCTCGTTTGGCAATTAATGCAAAACTTGCATTTAAGCACACATCACAAGCGACGCTCAATAAAGATTTCGTGCCGATTTGTATTTGCCTTAATGAATTTGAACTGAAATTTGCTGGAAAATTGAGATTTCCTACTTGAACACAATTAAAATTAACTTCAAAAGAAGCTCTCGCGCCAGGGGTGACCGCAACAAGCTCATCCAAGTTGACCGACAGATGAAGGATCCGATTCAACTTCTCCCCCCTGGCTGGGCTGTGCAAAAGCAGCTGCTCTTCTCTAAATTCTCCAGCTGAGAACGGCAACCAATTTGTTGAACTAATTGACATACATGTATGATTTACGTATGTATGTGCACATATAAGAGGGAGCAGCTAAATTTGTGTGTGCGTGTGTTAATGCCAATGAGCATTAACATGTGTATTTTTAGAATTGCCCCGCAATATGGAATCAATTTATGTGGGGAAAGTACTTTTGCTGTTCGTTTCTTGGTTTCTTTACGGTCTACGTCAAAAACAGTGTCTACAAAAAATACTCGCATACAATGCCAGGTAAGCTGTTTGCTTCTATATCTTTCTGAAGAGGTTTTCATTGTTATTTCTATTTTTTTAATTCCAGTAAAACTTATATTTTATCCAACTCTCAAATTGGATTAACCGCAAAACTGCTTCAATTAACTTTGTTCACTTTCGCTTTCAACCTAATTATATTTAACTTTGCTGGCATAAATAAAAAAAAATAATTCATGAATTTAATTCGCTTTAAATATGTTTACGATCCGCATTTAGCATGACCACATTTCCGATAGAAACACAAAAAAAAAAAGTTCCCTTTTACAATCAATTAAATGCATTTAGCTCGCCCTTGTTCATCTTAAGCTGCAGCTTCATTAATTAAGTCCTCTTTGGACATGCCCCAAGCAGAATCATTGCCACCTTTTAACCCCTCTTTTCAATTACGACTCTGTCGCCCACAGTCGCCCTATTCACATTTCCCATTTTCCATTTCACATTTTCCATTTCACATTTTCCATTTCACATTTTCCATTTGTCTGTTATCCTGAATGCTTTGAGCTGTTTATGAATTCAATTGAAGTAGCGTGCACAGCATGCAAGTAGATATTAAAAGCATATCCAAATATACATATGTACATAATTACATACATACATAGTCTTCGCATACAATAAATTACAAGAGCAACAATATTGAATGCTAGAGTTATTAATTCTGCAGGCGTTTCTCTGAATCTGAACTTTTAGTTTGTAATTTGTGCACAGATTACACAATATACCTACTTATATAAGAACGCACACACACACACACACACACTAATAAGTGTACAGAGCGTAAATATGGTCTTTGATAAAATGGTTGCCTGGGAAACTGGCGTAGAATGCATATTAATTGCAAATTCATCTTGTGCTAGATACAAATGTATCTTTCAAATACACAATTACTTGAACCGTCAACAGTCTTGTGTGAAGCGAGCGCAATTAATGAAGTGCAAAGTAATAATTTAATATTTCTAAAAACAAGTTGGATACCCTAAACTCAGCTATAAATACCTTGTAATTGGGTCAATATCAAACTTTGAATTTGTTAACAAATCTGTGTTTCTTATGCGATCCTTAATTTGGATAGTTTATTAATTATAAGTCAGACTATATTTTTATTGCTATCAGAAATCGATTTGTATCGATATTCAAGAACTAGGGCAGATATCGGTAACACGAAATCCAAAATTTTTCTCTACGAAAAGAATGTAATGCAACAATATTTTTGCATATTATTTACATGTTTTTAGTTATACGTATAATTATTAAATTTCAAAATATTGCCAACCAAACTGCCACGTTGACTAATAAAAGAAAAAAAAACACAAAGCTAAAAATGTTGAGTTGGTTGGCTGAGTGGTTGTTTGGCGTTTGCCAACTTTTTTAATTAATTCCGTTGCATACCGCAAACATAATCCAACGTTGCCAATGACAACGCCATCATTGATGATGAGTTTGATGCATTCATTCCCTTTCTGCCTTCACAAAACTCGAGGATTGGAGTTTTGTGCGCTGATTTTAATCACCGGGTTTTTTTTTTTGTGCGAAAGAGTTTTGATTTGTATATTTTAGCGCTCAAAATAATGCAGAATACACAGAGCACACACGTATATGAACTATAGTTATGGTTTTAAATTTGTTTAAAATTCAAATCAATTTTTTTTTTTTAATTACTCAACACAAAAACAAATTCTACATTCAATTTACTATTTTCATTGCTTGTCTCAAGTCGGCAAGCATTTGAAACCCCATTTAAAGTGAGCTCGTTTGCTCCCCTCTCTTTTTCTCTTTCTCTCTCTGTCTCTCTCTGCTCTACTCACTCTGACTGCAATTTGTGCCAGTTGTAAAAAAAAAAAGCGTCTGTCAGACAAGTCTGACCTGCCACGCCCCTTTTGGTGGTTTTATAGCTGCGACTCACGTACACAGCATTCGAATGCAATTAACGTTTTGAGTTTGTTTTAATGTTATTTATTTATGTTATTTACATGCGGGACTCTTGATGGTGTGCCATTATGCTGTACACCACTCGCACACACAGCCACACACAAATACACAGTTACACGAGCACAGATACAAATCGGCTGAAGAACCGTTTAAAAGCGTAACACGGCGCACCTGCAGAGCAATAAACACTTGACTCGAACAACAACAGGAACAACAACAATTACAACAATAACAAAACGAATCTCTTACCATCTTAGCTTGTCTCTTCGTACATGTGGTTTGTGTGAGTGTGTGTGTGAGTGTGTGTGTGAGTGTGTGTGTGAGTGTGTGTGTGAGTGTGTGCGTGTGTGTATGTTTTTATGTGCGTTTAATGGCGTCATCAATGAAGGCGACGTAGCCAGCATTTTGTACGTATGTTTTGATTATGTTGATTGCAACAAATTTGTTGTTGTTTTCGTACGCTTATCACAATAAAAATTATAAAAAGTGTATAACTTATAGAAGGTAGCATCTGTAACCGTATTAACTGTACATATTAAATATACATTTTACCTTTACATATTATTAACTGTACAAATTAAATTAAATTTGTTTAATAGGCAAAGGTTTGGTTAATCAAAACGTACTTTCATATTGAACAAACTACTTTAAGCAACAGCTTTAACATTTGAGTAACAGAGTATTTCCTAGTGGAGCAATCTTTACTAACGCGTTCTAAATTGCCGTGCCTGATGTTGCTGTTATACTTGGCCAAGACTGGGAGGCGAGCTCGCATCGCTGGGCTCACGTACATGTCTGGGCCTTTTCGTAGTCGTAGTCGTCGTCGTCGTCGTCTTCAGTCAGTCAAACGTTTATTTGCACTTGACATTAGCAAAGTCATAATAAAAATTTCCCTCAAGAGGCATACACAAACAGCAGCGACAACAACAACAACAACAACAAAAAAACAACAACAACAAAAAAACAGCAGCAATGAAAACTGTAAGCTCGGCTAACTGCCACTGCCACACTGCACAGTGAAGCGATTGTATATAAAACTGTTAAAAATTGTAACTCATAAAAACAATAAATATATATTTATATATATATGATTTCTACATTTTATGTCTACAAGCCAAACTCAAACGTTTTACTGGCAGCTCAGTCTCTATACGCAGGCTTAAATATACCTATTTACTCTTTGCTCTGCTTGTTTCATATTCTTCATTTTCAGAATGCCCAAAAAAAAATTATACATTTAAAAAACAAATTATTTATAATATAAATTATAGAAGAAAAGCTTTCTAGAAATCGAATATTATATTCTTTTTGTATATAAATATGAATATATTAAATATATACCTAGTTGACTATTGATTTAGCATTGCAAGCCTGAACAGTGTGCAGTGCCCCAAACTGCTGGACCAGTCTAAAAAGTGTTGTACTTAAAAATGAGGCACAAAACCGAGGGTGCCCCACAAAACGGTAAAACTGTCATTTATAAAGCAACGCTTACTGTACAGGTAACAAACCAAGCAAGCAAGCAAACCAACCAACCAACCAACCAACCAGCCAACAAACCAACCGACCAACTAACTAGCAAACCAAATGACCGACAAAACGACAAACCGACCGACAGATGAGCCAGCCCTGATGCACGTGAGTGCGAGTCAACGAACTGGAACTCGGAATTGCCGGCTGGCTCTGACGATTCGACTCTGAACGTCTCTGCCGAGGGGGTCATGGCACAGAAAGGGTTCCGCTTTTGCTGCCAAATTACTGAATATGCACAACAGGTTCAGTTCAAACGGTAATGCGCAACCCGCCGCCAGTCCCCCTCTTCACGTCGACAGACCCACGTCTCTCACATTTTTGGCCACACATTGCAGCTAATTTGTTATTGTCGCACAATTTACAATTGGCCACTGGGCAAATGGGCAAAATGGGCAACAGAAAAAGAAAAGGGCCATAAATGCGCTGCAACATAATCAAATTCAATGGCAACAAAACTCGTAAAGTGTCGTCTATATGGCCAATTGAATTTTTTGTTGTTTCTTGTTTTTTTTTTTTTGGCTGCTTTTCGTGCCAGGGCCTAAAGGGTTAGGGTCAGCTCGAAGCGTATCATTGTGAATTGATTGGAATTTTATGGTCAGGAGAGATTCAGATGCACACACAACAGAACACACACTGCTATCTGAGCAGTAGACAATCGATGGTCAATCTGGGTAAGATCTCGAGCAAAGTTGGCATTAAGGAAATTGATTTTGGTATTCAAAAGGTTTATCAATAATTGAAATGTAATGGCATCGCTTTAATATGGGATAGAAAATTGTAATTCTGAATTGAAAAACTCTTCTTACTGAATTTTTCTTTTTATTATTATCGTAAATCGATATGTATCGATATATGAATAACAGTTTCAGTTATGTATCAATTGAAATTAACTTAATCTGTGTGGACTCCACAAAACCCTGTAGTTGGAATTCTTCCTCCTTTATAATATGAGCTTGGGTTGTTCATATAGACGGACAGGCGAATTTAACTAAATAAATTCGATTTTTGATACTGATCAAGAATATATATATACATAAGTAATGAAGTTGGAGTTGCTATGTTCTGACCATAATATACTGTCGCGCAAGTACATTTTAACAATTCCTGGCTGCTTGGATCTGCAAATTTTGCAAATTTTGCAATCTTAAGCTGCCTAAAAAATAAATTCAGATTCAGCATTAGAAATGCGGCTTTAGACTCAACATTTTTGTCGATTTGCTGTTCAACTAACACACACATTTCACCCCTGCTTTAGAGCCAGTTTCGGAACGCACAGCCGCAGTTCAATTTGTGAGTGTTGCAGCATTTATGGCAAATGGGGTTCAATTTTGTGCGGCCTACGTGCGTTTTATGTCAAGTACGTGTTGTCCTGACTGCCCCTGCCCACGAACCCCCTCCACTACCACTTGGTTGCTGACTGGCTCTCTTTTAACTGTTTGGCGACTAACCCTCTGATAGACTCTCAAATCGAGTTAGTGGGCAAGTGGGTGGCAGACAAACGTTTGTTGTTGTTTCTAATAATAGCAGATACATAAAATGTTCAGTCAAAGCTTAACTCAACTCAACTGACCTGCCATTTTGGAGACAATGGATGGGGCACAGAGTACGGACTTTTAGGCAAAGCTTGCCCTTTCAGCGATCATTCCACTCATGCGCTCAATTCATTTATTCAAATTCACTGCACACATCACAGCCAGACAACACAACAACGACACCATGCGATGTAGGTAGGAAAGGGGTATCAGGTTTGGGTTGTAAACGGCTTTCTCGACTTGCTTTACTTTTGACCCAACTGAACACGTCAGCCATATAATTAGATTGTCACTCTGTCAAGTGGTTCGCCGCTCGTCGTCTATTTCATCGTTGGAATTATGTTCGATCGAGTGAATTGTCCATTTCATCGTTGTTGTCTGGCTTCAATTACTAAAACACAGGCACACACAATGACACACATTAGCCTGTTTATTTATTAACCGAGTGCACATTATATTTTTATGGTTTGTGAACAGCGAAATGGTTGTCGAAAGGGTATAAACATTATCTAACATAATAGAAATATGAATGCAATACTTTAAATAACTATACACACTGAAGTTGTGGCTTTCTAAAAAACCAAGACTTCTCTTATTTAATCTGAAAAGTAATTGTAAATATTGATGACTGCCAGGCAAGATACGAAACAAGGACGCATGTTGTTGCCACATGAGTGAGTGTTATTAGTTAAAGTGTGGCTGACGTCCGTTAATTCTGCTTGAGTAGTTGCTCAAATTGTAATTGAAGCTTGCGGCTGCAGCACAAAGGTAGCAGACACAAAGCACGGCTGCCACTAGATGCAACAGAAAAAAGTCACAGCCCACTCAAAATTGCGTCTGGCTTAAACAGTTAACAGTTATGGAAAATCAATGCTAAGGAATGCTTAACCAACTAAAAGAAGAAAAGTTGCATTTCAAATTTATCGGCTTAAATGGAAATTTAACGTTCAGTAAACAAGCTTAAAAAAAGACTTGAAAGTTCTGATTGTATTTCGATATAAAAATTAAACTATTGGCATAAATTGTTGCTGCTTATTTTATTTTTATTCATAAGGCTTTATCTCGGCTGTTTCTTTTCTCATTTTTTGTTCAACATATTCTGCAGCCTGCCACAAAAATATATGCCACCTCTTTCAACTGTCAATTAAGCAACCCTGAGAACATTTCAAGTACCTGCTTCTCTTATTGCGCTGAGCATCGCCCGATTGTCCACTACAAGTCAAAGTTATGCAGCAAATAATAATAATAATGAAATGCCTGAGGCGCACACGAAAATCTAGACAAAGACAGAAATAAAACAAACTACTATGACAACAAATTCAAATTGAAGGTAAAATACACACGCACAACAAATATAGTCATAATTATACTAGCTACGACATGTCCCAGTTTAGGGTGTGGTCAACACTGCGTATGCGTGACATATTTACATGTTATTGGCATGAACACTTATTGATAGAATATGAGATATGACTCTGAACAATTAACGAATGAAAACTACTCAATTAGCTATATAGCTAAAGTAGCAATTTCTAAATTTATAAGATTTTTTGTAGAATGCTCATTAATTAGATATCTTAGCATTGTTTAAATAAGTCTATTATAAATGTCACAGAGATATGCAAAATCAAAACAAACACATAACATAATGGGTAAAGCTATATTCCCTTGTTTATTTTCATTTCATTTAAACTTAAAAATATTAATTTATTTAAAAATACGGATTTGACACGATGTGAAATTTCTGGCGTTGCCAAAATGGACAGCATTCAAATTAAAATAACCTGACATTATTTGTGACATACATAAAAATATTTCTCTCTCGTTTGGCTGTCAACACAGTGAGCTATACTACAAAATACCAGACAGCTATCGAAAGGAAGGTCGACGCTTTCTCAATAACATATAGTGGAAAATGGAAAATTCACAAAACAAACTCATTAGAGCAATTTTCACCCAGTTGGACTCATATCAATCTGAAAATCTCAGCTGTTTGTAAGTGTTTGCGTTGCTGTTTTGCTATTACCTCTATATTTAAATACATATATTTAATAATTTAATGCAAATTTTACAAATTATTACAAACAATGCGTGACCATTTTGAAAACTAAAATAAAACAATTTGCTATTGTGAATCTTAAACTTGAGTATTTGTTTTCACAAAGAATCAAATTAAAACGCAGTCATTGAGCGATGGACAATTTCAGCATTCCCTGTAAAATTTATTTAAAATATAATATATATTGATATAATTTGTTCACATTAATCATTAACAGCAAATTATGTTTAGAGAAGATCTTTCGAGAACGTTTTTAAGCTTCACTTTGCTGAGTATAATAATAATTTTCTACTTTGTGTGACATACGAATAAAAAAAGCAAACAATTGTTAAGTTTTATGCGTGTTGTTGTATTTGTTGTTGTTGACAGACTTGTTATGGTTTTTTTCCTCTCTTTTTTTCGTTGTGGTCGCGCTTTTTTAGTTGAATGAACGACAATAATAAGCACAAATTTAATGCGATTATCTGTGTTGATTGGGTCTCATTTTGAGACTTCTGAGCATTAATTTTTACTAACCAGGGGCCAATTAATTATTGTATAGGCGCCCGTTCGAGTTTTGTCTACCTAAAGAAACTCATTGAATAGCTTTATAGGTAATTTAAAAAAAAAAAAAATAATTGTTTACGTGTCAAAACCCACACCAAAGCACACACAGATAGATATAAACAGAAACGATTTGTTGTCACAATTTACAAATTTCATGCCGATACTTAAAGGCAAGCAATGAGGCCTTCTTCAATGGGTCACATACCCAAAACATGCCACCAGCAAATTGGGTGGGCGAGAAATGCTCCAAAGAACAAAAAATGCTGACAGCAATGAAGCACACATTTTGTAGTTGGCCTAATAAAAGACAAATTGGCAGCCAGGCAACGCCAAAAGCCAACACAGACAAACAGACGAACAGACAAACAAAAATCAGCAAAAATACAAATTTATTATTTATAATTTTTAGTTTTTCGCACAAGAGTTAAAAATATATTTCGATGCGCTGCATTTAAATGCCACAGCGAAAGAGAGAGAGAGAGAGAGAGAGAGAGAGAGAAGGATAGAATGAGAGAGGGAGAGAGAGCCAATGCCTTAGGCCATATATATTCATATAACAAATTCCGATATCCGTTTGTCCCGCAATGTTATTGGGGTCACTTTTGGGGGCATATTTGCGTAGCAGTATTTTATATGTTCGTGTTTGCACGTGATGTGTGTTAATTGAGTGACTCTACTATTGCCTCTCCCCCCCCCCCCCCCACAGTGGCGAGGCGTTAATGCCCCTGAATTGTTTTTTGTTTTCGTTGTTTTGTTTGTGGGACGAGTTCATTGGCTCAACATGCGAAGCAATCATTTGGCGGCATGTATTCCAAGCCAACGTAATACACAACAATAAAAGTGGCAATTTACATTAGCCCCAAACTCGGCGAGAACCCAGCGAACTAAAATGAATCCAAGCAAAGCAAACCAAAGAACTGGTCATTCATCATAAAGACGTCGTCAGCCTGGGGGCACATCTAAGCAAACACACAAACGCACCTCCAAATGAGGCAAATACTTCATGTGCTAAATAACACAGTCAAATGAGCACTAAACCAAAGCGTTTCCAAAACCATTAACCAGAAAGTAATAATCAATTTGACGCACTGCTCAGTTTTTTATAGACTTGCATTATTAACCAAACTGATTAAGACTGTTGATAAATATGCTGGGGCATATTTTGTTTAAGAAGAACAAGTTTCAGTTAAGTTGTTACAGCAATCGGTGGATGGAAGTAAATAAAATTGAATAGAATAAAATACAAACGGAAATCTCAAAACTTCGACTATTTTGTCATAGTAAAAAGCTATAATTAAGTTGCCATTTGCTAGGGGTTACATAAAAACCGGCAATGAAATATTCTGAATCTGTCTTGTTGCCATTGCTCAGCGCAGCTTTCGGCTTAACGAACAGCAGGCGCAAGCTATTCATGAATATTAGGATAATTATTTTTTTTAACCCACAAATGTCAAAACAACAACAATATCACAGTGTTTGAAGTTAACTTGGTAGTAGGTAAAAGTACTCAAAGTAATTTCAGTGCCAAGCTACGCTTCCCATTTAAGCTGCTGCTCTGCTCTCCACGGTTCTCCAAAGTGCCCCTCGCCACACTGCTGCTGCCGCCTCTACCAACAACATATTTTATATTTTATGGCTGTTTGCTAACGTTATATTTGTTGTTGTGGTTATTATTGTTGTTCTTGTTGTTGTTGTATTTGGAACAAGTTCTTTTTGGGTTCTGCGCCGTTGACCAGAAAACTCGGTCGGTCGGTCGTTGGTTTGGCTTTGGATTTGGCTTTGATTGCTTTGTGTCGTTGAGTTCCTCATGGAGCGTCGCCTGATTCACCCTGGTACATAAAAATATACATATACATATACATATATATATATATATATATATTTGTGCCTGTGTGCATGAATTGGCCTTTTTCTTGGAGAGCGCATAGCAAAAGCGTTATGTAGGAAATTAGTTTTAATCTACTTCCGTTCCGGATTCCCTTGGCCATGTCTTCTGTTTAGATGTGTGTGTGTGTGTGTTTGTGGGGCATTTAAAAGTGCGTTATAAATAAATAAGCAGTCATCAGCAGGGCCTAATCCAACGCATCACGTGTACAATAATTTGAAAGTCTATTTCGCAATGCTGCCCTCCCTCAGAGTTCATGTTAATTAGACACAAAGATAAATTCTATATATAACTAGGGCCTAAAACTGACCCCTAAGAACTTTGTGCCGGTCATTAAACTCTTGTTGTCCATTTGTTAAGTACAAAAGTTTCAGATATTTCGCAACACAAAAATTAAACAATATTAATACTACTATTTTGGATGAGTTATAAAAATTGTATTCCTTACCAGTCAAAGGAGATGGTCAAATTATTGGCAAATAAGCAAAGTGAAAATATCGGGCTATATTCTAATGATTATGGCAATTACCTGAAAATATTTAAAAGAAATACAATAAGTCTATTTGGAATTTTAATTTAATATTAAAGAATAAAATGGTAAGTAAAATAATCGTTCACTCATTCTTTGTGGAACATGTAAAGTGAAAGAGAATTTTAATTTTAGTAACCAATTTAAAATATTTAGTGCTTTTAATGAGCGTATTTGTAGTTTTATGATAACTCTAAGACTAAAACTTAGCACTTATAGATTCCAGTTAAAAGTACATTTAAAAAAAAAGATGCAAAATGCGAATTCCCACATTTAATGTGAGATAATTTCGCGCCTTGACTCGATCGTGAAAAGCTGCAGACTGGCAGAGTGGCTCAGTTAGACAACCGGTTCAGGTTGAGATACTAACGATGCGAGAGATCCAAACTCAAGCAAATTACCATTTTAGATGCGCTTGAACGGCGCCCAAGTTAAAGGTAGCCGGAGGTAGCTGACTCGAGTCAAAGTCGAGCAATTGGTAATAGCGATGAGGCCAACAGAGGGAGAGGAATGCAGAAGAAGACATTGCATGTGCCTTACTCTTAGCTCACTTCTTTGCCTGCTATAATGTTCCATAAGAGAGACGATAAATGGCAGATCATATACACAACTCCACACAAACAGATCCACAACAATGGGCAAATTGTGCACAATTTTAAACATATACAATTTACGTGAAACTCAAAATTTGCGACTTCTAGATTCTAGATTTTATGAAAATGTAATTAACAAAAAAACAGTTAGAAGACAGAAAAAACTATGAATCTATTTTATATGCTTGCGTTATTAAAACTAAAGTTTTTAGAAAGAAATGCTCTACGTTATTTGTAATCAACTCAATTGAAATTAATTTCGTATGGGGATAGATAAGAGTAGAAAAAACTTTATTTATATTTGAGGCAGTTCAGTTCCAATTACGAAATATTAAGTTTTAATTGATTCACTGAAGTTAATCAGTTCAATCACTTCAATTGTTTCAGTCAAAATGCATTAGCTCCATGGTACAGGTTGACTTAGCAATGCGTGTGTGTATTTCTGTATTTTTGAGTGTGTATGTTGTGTGTTGTGTGTTGTCAGGCTGCTGACCACGACTAATGGATGAAGCTGATGTCTGTAGGCGTTACATTTTGAGAGATGTCGGCACCGGTGGCAAGCAGGCAGGCATTCAGAATTCAACTGCCAACTGTGGCACGCAAATCCACAAAGATGTAATCGCTTACCAACACATATACCTATATACACACATACATAATATACATATACATGGGCTATTGAGTGGTCGTTTATTAAAGCGTTAAGCATATGGACAATAGTATTACGACGAATGCTGCACGAACTAGTCACAGAGTCTCTGATTAAATTGACAGCACACAAAACAGAGAACACAAACACAGAACACGTTATTTTGCTGGTTGCATCAGCGCTCGCTCGTCAAGCTTGGTAAGCGCAAAGGACTTATGTAAGTGGCTGCCACTGATGGTTGCCCAGGACGACACAAGCAGCTTTGCCAAGCGTCGAATATAATTCATTGCAACACACATACACACACACATATATATATATATATTTATAAGCTGCGATTACACTTACCGAAAAATGCATTGTAGTTGTGGGATATCATATCATATCATATCATGAGCATGCCCCTAGGCCAGAGCCAATTTATTCAGTGTTGGGTAACAAGAGCATTATATTGTCAATTAGCTGGTTTGTTGGGTTCCTTATATTTCTTTTGCACAGTGTATATAGCAGAAATGTTCTTAACTCACTGGTCGACCGAGTGCACAGCAATTATGGCAGACTAAAACTGGCATAAACAACCCGGACAAAAGACATAACGCATGTATGTGTGTGTGTGTGTGGAGAGAGAAGTGAAGTGAGGAAAAAGAGCAAAGTGAATTGAAAAGGTAGACAACAAACCATAGTCTGTTGGCAAGCATGCAGCATGCAGGCAGGTAGGCAGGCAGGGCAGAAGCCATTGACAGCTGATGGAGCAACCACAACAACAACAACAACAACAACAACAACAAGACACTGCTGGTGCTGATGCTGATGACGATGCTGATGACGATGCTGATGACGATGATGATGATGGCTTAAACAATGGCCACTAAGGCCCAAACACTGAATGCACTCGAGCACATAGCATCACTTTTTGAAGTGTGTGTGTGTGTGTTAGTATCTTGCAGATACATTTCGACAACAGGTAATAGCTGTTGGTAGCTGCTGCTGCTGTGCGGTCAAAATAGCCAAAATGTATGAAAATTGGCCACGGCAAAAGCAGGGCAAGTGCCTCAAAATACAATTTTTGCAGTTGGTAGCAGGCTACTACCTGTATATACATACATATGTATGTGTTTGTGTGTGTGTGTGTGTTATATTCGTTGGGTATCCTGTGACAGCTCTTAAACGCCTGTTATCCTTTGCCAGTTTCTTGTTACTGTTCTCGCTGCTGCGTCTGATGCTGCTACTGTCGCTGCTTCCTTTTCTCTTTTTGTCAATAAGCTTCTTCTTCGATTCGCTTTTGTGCATTTATTTCGGTTCATTGTTCTCGTCGATTGAATCGCTTTTGGGCTGCACAGACAAATGCTCCCACATACGTACATACTTACAGAGAGAGTACATACATACACATGTACATATATACCATCAGCAGCATTGAGCAGACATTGTTTAGATTACATGAACAACAGCTGCGCTCTTCTTGCCTCACCACATGCTCCTTTTGCCTACCCGCAGCACCAAGATGCCCACGTCTGACAACTTTACGACTGATTGTATTTCCCTTTTTCTAATCATTAACCGACCATTACACGTTTTTGTATTGGCTCTAACATAAAGAGAAGAAAAAGGTTAGCAGCTACGCAGCTGTCTGTCTGTCTGTCTTTGTATCTCTCTCTCCCTCCCGCTTTGTTGTGTTTTCGTCTTTAGTGTTTATTGTGTTTGTGCTTATAAGCAATTTTAGGATTAACCAACAGAGATTTTTTAACGGAGCATAATTAAAGGTAATTATTTAAATACTTTAGCCGTATAACGATAATCGCACATAATAGCTGGTGGGGAAGGAAATATGAATAGTGTTTTTTATGAGCATTTGAGTTAATGAATATTTGAGTTTGGTTTGGTTTTCTATCTAATGTTTAAGTAAATATTCATTAATTCAATATTTATTACCTCTTTTTTATTCAGGCAGCTTATATTCTGGAACCTGTATCCATGGCATTTAAATGTCAACTCACAATTCGAAGATTCCTTGTCAATTGGAAAAGTTAAAAACAAATTCAAAACTGCAGACACATCAATAACAAATAGCAATTGAAAAACTTAAAAACTTTTCTCTACGTCTCCAGTTCAATGGCAAAACTACCAAAACAAAAAAAGGGCAACCGATACACGCACACAAAAAATAACTGTGGTTAACTTGGCAGACAGACAGCAACAAAAACAACATCAAAAAAAGTATAGACAGAGAGAGGGAGGAAGAAACAAATACCGTTGGTTGGCTGGAAACTTGAGTGGAAAACAAAGTGACCTCAAGGATCGGTTGTAGTTTAGGTTTTATGCCTGAGTGCCGCCAATTATCCACAAAGCCATCTTCCTACCCACCACTCTCCTATTCCAACAAACGCCCTTTTGCATTTCAGCCTTTGAGTTGGCCAAAGTGTTTTGCTGTGCGAAATGAAAACTGACACCAAGTTGACACTCAATTGGATTATGCGATGAGAAACCAACCAGAGCCGGCAATCAGTAATGGGACTGACAAATGTACAGTTAACATACTACACCAGAAGCAGGCTATCGTCGAGTGTGCTCGACTTGGAGATACTCTGCAGTCCTGATAATTAATACCAGGCGTTCTTCTTTCAGTCGCTCGCTTTGGCAAATTTGCGACTTTATTTTAGCTTTATTTCTAATAATGTTTATGTTCATAAATCTGATATACCTCATAAGATTCGCCAAACTGGTAATTCGATATAGGTAAAATCTGTGATTGTTGTCATAATATTGTGGCTCCCTTGCAACCATACATATACACATATATGCTAAGTAAGTAGCAAGTCGGAAATCGATTTTTATCGATAAGAGGACATAACCTCGTCTCTTTTTGAAAAAAAAATATATATGACAGAATGGGCATAAAAGCAACTAAATAAATTTAAATTTTTTATTCATGGACCTCATCGTCTGTGACCAAGAGGAGGGAAGCAGGCTTTTAGTTTAAGGAAAGAAATTATGCAAATTTCTTCAGGCTGCTGTAACTGATGGGGAGATGAATTTGTCGGTCAGTTTGTCAACCGGTCAGTTTCAAAGTTTTGACGACATTGGGAAAATATATTTTATACAAACTTGTAGTAAACTCTATTTGGGTCAGTTCAAACAACTTCAAGTTGTCGACGACCTTATTAAAGTCATGTTTTTTAGTCTATTTTTAAACTCAATTTTTTTATGTTGCTCTCAGCATAATCTACGTAGAATATTGCTTTGATATCACTAATGTTCTGAGGGCATTTATAATTAACATGTTGCTGAATTTCCGGCAGCTTCTCCTCTCACCTCCTTGATGCATTGCAACCCCTTTTTCAAGCTCTGATGAGTTGTGCAAACAATCGTTGAAACATGCCGAAGAAGAGTGCCAAAAATCCAACCGCACTTACACACTTTCTGGAACAAACCCAGTCAGGAGTTTATCATCCTTGCCATCTGTTTGATGAAAACGCAAACTGGGAAAAACGCCTCAAAACCACCGCGTCGCCACTTGTCCAAATATTTACCATACGAATTTATTATAAAGCAGCCAACCAGGTGAATACTCAAGTCAAAATAGATCGACTACAAGATATCCTTCTAAATATATGGTAAGCTTGTCGTAGGTAGTATCTTATATATGAAAAGACGATCTGAATGATATATTTGGTATTACAGTTCATCTATATATCTTAGAGTAAATAAATCTTTAAATTATTTTATGTTAATTTTAATTCTATCGAAAATTTATTTATACCCAAATTTGACTGTACGCTTTACGTTTGAAAAAGAATCGACAAGAATTGATAGTTGCTGAAATGAGTATACAAAGGTGTGAAACAAAGAAACTTTTGTTTGAAAAGAAACGTGAACCATTCCAAAAGCGATAAGATAGGTAAGAATGTATACTAAATTAATCAATAATAAAAGCTACCCATTCATCTAGTTAAGCTGTGAACTTAACACCACAACAATCGAGCCCCTTCAAAGTAAAACGGGGAGCTGGGCCGGGGGAGGAGTAATGCCAAGCGTAGTCAAAAAACCAACTCGCAAAACAAACACAAAAATGCCAAGCGGTGCTTAGTCAAATACAATGTAAATACTGAATGATTATATAGGTGTGTGTGCGTGTGTGTATGCATTTGATCAGTGCGTGCTCAGTTTTCATATGCAAAGTGATGTGCAATTTAATTGACGTGTTAAATTTCGCTTACCTAGAACTCAAATCCATTAACCAAAATCGTATTAAAAAGAAAAACTCAGTCAATCTGTGCGCGGTGAGTTTAATGGGAATAATTGAATGTCAAGTCAATTTCTATTGTCAAAGTTCTCACATCAGTGATTTCAATAGAGGCCAGAAAATTCCACTTTTGGTGGATGATAGAATTATGTGTGTGCTCGGTTGGGTGTTATAACATTCCCTTCTTGTACACGCAATTGTAAGCGTAATATCAGACTAATACTCGCCCAAAACATACATGTGTGTAGTATATATATAGATTATACACACACTTACAATGCACAGCTTGAGCCATTGTGTTGAGCAAATACAAGTATTTGTGAGCCTGTGTTTAGGCAAAACATATGTGACCGAACAAGACCGTAACAGCCAGAGCGACAGGAAACAGGCCAGGCAAATATCATCACAGTTGAGGAGATACTCTTGTTACTGTGGCATTTGAAGTGATGTTTCCAGTTTATTGCCAGACGTAAATAATTATAATCCGTGTTTCCGCTCCAAATATTTGCCAGCAAACGTTACACAAATACTTTCCTGCACTTGATAGCCGGGCTTCGATTTAAATTGAACATAATATGTTAAAAAGAATAAGAAACTGCATCACTATCAATTTAATCAATCTTTTAATTTAAACAGATTTGGGTAAGCCGTGATAAATTCATTATATATAAAATAGTTCATCAATATAAATTTTTGAACTTTCTAACTTTTATTTAAACATTGTTCAGCTGATTAGTACAATTGCGAAGACTATAAAAGTAATCACTTTTTCTCAAATCGCGTCTTCACGGATTAATTTAAAATATTGCCACTGAAAGATTATTAAATCTATATTTAGCTTATTTTAGAAACCATCTATATATTTTTTAGACTTTAATCACAAATTTTATTGTACATGTGTAAATCTTGTATTTTCACACGCTACCTTTGAGAACAAATGTGAAAACATTTAAATACCTGTTTGACTGGCTGTATTTTGTGCGCTGTTTAATTGTACTAATTGCATTTACATAACTTAATCCGACAATATGCCAAAAACAAAAAACAAAAAATTGTTGTGCTACGTTTACTTGCACAATTTAATATTTATGTATGGTAATAATACGTGTAAAACATTGCCATTTAACTAAAAACAAGTCAAGGTGGGCAACGGTAATTTAGGTAAGGTGATTAGGTTCACAGGCATTTTAAATATTTATTAAAAGCAATATTCTAAAAATATTAGCGGAAACTAGTTTTCTCAATTATTTAAACACTTTTTTTGTACACATTGCTAATCGGTTCGGTTGGCAAACATATTGCTCAAAACATGTCATAATCAAGCTTGGCGTGATACACATAAAAATCAATTAATGAAATTCACATTAAAAACATTTCAATGACTCCAATCACATTTATCTTAATTACTTAGCGCATTTAACAAACCAACAAAAGCCTCAAACTTTTTGCTACAACCACAGCGTTGCCAGACATCAAAAATGCTAAAAATCAAACCGAAACATATTTATTTTGTTTGTATACGCATATACATATATATATATATATATATAGATATATTTTGCATTTGTACAAGCCAGAAATTAATTACTGAGCGCCTCTCCCCCATAAATGGAATGTATACAACATATGCAACAGCAAAACAAGGGAGGGTAGGGGGACTGGAACAGAATGCTCACAGAACCTTGTTGAGAGTTTGCGCGCCAGCACAAAAACCTGTACACAAATTATCTATAATAAATATGCAAAACTTTGCCAACGCTTGTGTGTTCGCTTGTGTGTGTGTTTGTGTGTGTGCAAAGTACAAAAAAAGGGTTGAATTCAAGAATTGTGCAAGGGATGTTGGAGAGAAGGATGCAGGGGCTGCGGCAGCGGCGACATGTCGAAAATCAAAAACTCCCGACAACAAAAACTCTCCAGAGAGAGAAGCTGGTAAAACGCACACGATGTGGACCCGATGATGGCAGGATATGCGTTTGTCCTCTGCACGAACGAAGCACGCAGCGGTTAGCTTTGCGTACTATTGTTGTTCAAGCCACTGCTCAGAGATCTGGCCGGAATAACCCTTAATGAAAATAGCAGCAGCAGCAGCAGCAGCAACAGCAACAACACAAACACAACTGTTACCAAAATCGATTAAATTAACGTGTGCCACACACACACAAGCACACACAACCGCATCCGCTGACGCCATTTTTGGGGAATGAACTCGGATTAAGTTTAGGCAAATATAATTTATGCCAAACACATAAAAACATCTTTTTTGCCGGCATACGGAAATTACTCGAAATGAGTCTGCCAACTGGGAATAGAAGTTTTGCGATGCAACCAAGATTAGAGTGATTAAAAAGCTTTACAGGTAACTAGATTATTTATTGATATTCCTGAAATATATTAATGCTAATCTATTTAGTAGCTGGCTGCTTGCCTCTCCTTTTGCAAGTTTTGCTTTTGTTTTTGTTTTAGTTTCGCTTTATGTGTATGAGAAAGTGCTGCCTACTTTTGAGCGACATTTGCTGTGAGCAATAAAGACAAGAAACAGCAGAGCAGCAGCAGAACAGAGGCAGCAAGAAAGGCACAACAAGCACAGTTGCAACCAGCAGAAAGGAAAGCAAATCGCAACTCTCGCTCGCACTCTCCTCGCATTGTTATTGCCGTTAATTTCGCTGTCACGTATTCTCGTGGCCATTCCAACAAAAACAATTTCCTGAGAGAGCGCGCGTCGCGCTCAAAATATTTGACGACGTCGTCATCGGCATCGTCTTTGGCCCATTCCAGAAAGCGAGTCGCTCGATTCGCCTCAATTTTTTAATAGATAGATACACATCGCCCACCAGCCACAGAGCAACCACTTTGATGCCAGCGATTAACCCCCAAAAAGTGTAAACTTTTAATGGACACACACTCACTCACACACACACACACACTCACGCATACACAAGCAAATATACGTAAGCTTGCTCACATACACACATAATACACACATACATTGCAGCAGCAGCAGAGATTTGTAAAATTTTTCGAGCGTGCTTTTTAAATGTGAAAAGTTTTCGCCTTCCCAACTTAAAATCAAAATAATTTCTTTTATGAGCAACAAGAATAAGCAGCTTAAGCACTAAGGACATTACAAATAAAATAGACAAAGAGAGCAGAGCATAAGGAGGGTTAGCTTTATATATCTGTCCCTCTTGCGAGCAGAATAATAAATAGATTGCCCACACACACAAATGGCTGACTGACACTTGACAACATCTACTTGTCACAGCCAATTTCACGTGAACCAGTTTTATGCAAATATTCCGTTGTAATTCAACACAGTTTCGTTGTCCGTTCTTTTCCTTTAGCTTTGCTTAAATAATTCATTAAGCAACACTTACAAAACCTACCAACGAATACAAGAAGAAGTACAACAACAATAACAAAAGAACCAGCGATTTAATGATAAGCTGAAGGCACATTAACCAAAAGACCCAAAACAAACAAATCAAAAGAGAACAAAAGCGCTCGAACTACAAACTGGCCCGGGAGAGTAGCGCTTTGGTTTTAATATGTCGCGCTCTCAAAACAATATGCATATACATAGCTATATATATTTTATAGACGACTCGAACTGATAAGCCAAATTTAAGCTAGAACGAAAAAGTGTTACAGATACACATAAAAACATACACACATACGCATGCAAGAATGTTATACACATTTAGAAAAGAATGCAGATGGAAAATATATGTTGGCAAATAATTAAATAGTTCATTTTTTCATATTTTAAATTCCGCATATATGCGCATAAATATACAATATAGATTATCACTTCACACTTCACATATTCCACAGATATATTTTATTCGTTTCCCTCGTTGCTCTTCGCCTCTCTCTTTATAGAAATCAAGCAGAATCGTTGTTGGCACATTTATAATTTCTTATCAGTGATGATTCAAAGTAATAAATCTTCCTAAGAATAACGAGAATGGGTCGTTAATTTTTATAGGTTTTATGGTCGATGGATTAGTCATCGAAGCGATAAGCAAATATAAAACACATTTTTATTCCACATATGAAGGGCATTTTTGTTAAGGTCAATTCTCAAAACAATTCCAGGCAATGGCACATTTCCGATAAAGAAAGTTAAGGGAATATAAGCTTTATATGGAACTCTTTGCACTCCAAATAATATTATTTTGTATATTGTCCTAAAGTTCGACAAAAAAAAACACCCAAAAAACAATACTACCTGATAAGCAAATTGTAAATTGCGTGTGGCGATTTTCAACCTGCTTCCGTCAATACTCAATTTATTTATGCACACGATAATAAATTTACATATATATATGTATATATACATGCACACATACATGACTTTTGTATAAAGAAGTTAGATTATATTGCATACAGATTCAAAGAAATGCAAAAAATTCTCAATTTTTATAGCCTGCATATTAACTTGGAATATAATTGTTCTTATTGTTATTTAAATAATTATCGGTGTAAATAGTTGCTTTATGATCTGATATGCATACAACATGTGTCTATCATCAAAAAAAAAATATCTTTCAACTAAAATCAAAAACTGTGTTCGTAAAGTGCCCTTGAAAAGTAAATGGTTATCCCCTGACCAAATAAAAATGGCTAAAAAGGGTATACTTAACCAGAGCAAAGGTATGTTAGAGGCAGTCGGAATTGAACAACTGCTGAAGTTTCTGATTGACAATGTTTTAATGGGCGTGTAATAGATTGGAAAATCGATACAGCATTTAAAAAAACATTTAATGAGCTTTTGGCACGCGCTAAGAGATGCTAAGCGATAATAAATTTAAATAAATAAGTAGACACTTACTTATAGATCATTTTTGAATCAAGTAATTTTTATTTATATAGAGTGGAATAATCAATTGTAAACTAACTAGAAAAGCAGAGATGATTCAGAGTATATATTCAGAGTGTATATTTCTGGCTTAATTTCAAGAGAAGATATACATGTAATTAATATACCATTCAACATATTGTATATTGAATATATATAGATAGCCAGCAGTGCTGTTATTGTTGTTGCAACTGTTGCATCGCGTGCCAAAAAATGTTCCAGCGATTTTGATTTTCTTCAGTATTATTTAATGCCGTCTATTATTTAAATAAATTACGAGTTTGCCGCCAAGTGCAAATGGCATCGAACCCTGTGATTTGAGTCAACTCAAAGTAGAGTCAAAGCTTAATGTTTTCTGTTATTGTATTATAATTTATGCATTTTAGGACTTATTAGCCCAGTCCTCAGACCCAGACCCTTTAGACTTGTTTGATTTCATTCTTGTTATGGCTATGGTTGTTGTTGCCTGTTCGTTGTTCTTGTTTTTTGTTGCTGTCTTTGTAAGCATGCAAAAGCAACGCGCGCTTTTGCATTCAATTTGCTGGCACGTTTTGCATTACACGCGACAACCCAACCCTGACCTACAAAGGCCTGCTGCCTTCCCCAAGTCCATGTTGTTGTTGTGTTTGTTGTTACTTTGCATAGAGAACGAAGAATTTGTGGTTAGCTGGCGCTTATAACAGCGTGAAAATTGTATTTTATAAATAAATTAACATTTTATGTATTTTTTTTTTGCCAGCTAATAGGCGATGACTGAACTCACAAAAATATACGTGGGAAGTTTTATGAAAACCAAACAAAATATTATTGTGTACTTTGTACTATCACAAATATTGTAAACAATAATTGTTGGTATTTTATAATTATAAGCATTGCTAAATTATTCATAAAAATATTAATAGTGCCTTATTATATATTTGGTAGAGCAATTTTAAATACATTAGAAGTTCAAAGATAATTATAGTTTCCAATTGCATTTTCAATATAAAAATAGGTTATTTGCTGAATCTTAAACATTTATCGGACAAACAACAAGTAAGAAGACTTTCGGACACATCTCAGTAAAGAAATACCTTGTAGAGAATCTAATAGTGTTCTTTTTTTCAATATAAATATGCTTGCTTTATAATCCATATTTCATATTTGATTTTAACAATTTTACAGTGGATCAACCTATTTTATAAATTATTATAAATTTTTGTTAAATAGGAAAAATTATACAACCACAAAAACATCAAGAATTTAACTGAGGTGTCCCATTATTTCGTTTCAGGCATCCACTCATTATGAACGATAAAAGTACAACAAGAAATAAATCGAAAACAAATTGCAAAAACAACTCAATTCATTTGAACATAAGTTGCATGTCGAGGAGATCAGGTATATATTGTTTACATTGTTGCATTTAATTGCGGCTATAATTAAAACTGCGGAACGCGGCAGAGTCCAATAGGGCGACCTTAGTGGTACTAAATCGAGCCGATAAATTAATATTAAATACCTATTTTCAGACAAATAGTTGCCAGCTGTATAGATAATAGATTCAAACGTATCTATTAAGCAGCATGCGTGGTTTTTTTTCCACATTTTACGTGTTTCTGTTGTTCTTCTTTCATCTTTTGGCCATTGTCTGTTATACGACGGTTTGGCTTTCTCATCCGTTTTGTGCTTTTGGGTCAAATTAACATTACAAAATGTTGCAACGTTCACAACGACACTTTCTCTTTTGGGCTTATTAACATACTTCGATGGTCAAAACAAAAGCCTTGCCAAAAATATATAAAATTATATTGCCAAAGTATCTTTAACTGAATTGGGATTAACACTCGTTCAAATGTTGATGGACTCATCAATGGAAAATCGGTTAAATCAAGAGAGGCAGCCATTTAAATTCACCACAGCTTAGCTCAACACTCAATAAAGGGAAAGATTCACAAAATGAGTTTATAACGTTTGCCTTTGCATCACAACAACAGTTTCTTTTCTTCTTTTCTTTTTTCATTTTTGGCGTTGTGTTGCTGTTGCTTGTTTTCACAGTTGTTGCTGATGGCTCTGTTGTTTGCAGCAATAACAACAAGAACAACAATACAGAAACAATGACAGCTCAAAGCAGCTGCGCTGCGCAGCATTTTCGGAGCAGCGAGAGCAATGTATTTTTAGCAGCAAGAGCAACAGCGAGAGAAACACAACGAGAGCACTGCTCTCCAACACGCAGACGGCAATTAAGAAACGTGAAGAGAGAACGAGAGCGGAAGAGAGAGAGAGAGAGCGTGCGCGCAAAGTGCACGTATGCAAGCAGAGACAGGCAAGCACAGCCCGTTGATGCTGAGCAAATGAAATGAAATGCTAATTACAAATAGGTAAGAGGGCAAATTTTTTTTTTATATATGCTCACCTGGTCGATCCAATGACTGTCTGCGACTCATTGGCAAAAATTTATGCGCCTTGTTTTATGCTTTGGGATACAGACAATTGCGGTTTTAAAATTTGAACAAAATTTGATTGCTTCATTTGGTTGTTTTTTCTATTTACTTGTTATCACCTTCTTCTTATTGCTTTTAAACTTTCTTGGCTTATGCTGCTGCTTATTTAATTCTATACACTGAAAAAACACTCACACACACGAAAACGGACACGGTGACGAACACAGGCACAAATATAAATACAAATACACATTTTTCTGTAGATATTGCAATACTTTCTTTTCACATAGAATTTTGCGCGCGGACCAATCTCATGTAAATATACAAATACATATACATATTCATGTATATATGTATCTTTTGCAGTTTGACGCTGCGACGGCAGCGGCAAAGGCGACTGCAATTTTATATGTGTTGTGTTTTGATTGTTGTTGTTGATGTTTTTGTCGGTGCTTGTCGCTACTATTGACTTTTGCCATATATTTTATGTATTTCAAAACAACTCACAACACACACACACACAACCAGGCATACATAAACACAAACACACACACATAGTCATACACATCCAAACACACACTCGCGCGTCACGTCAATGAACGCAGCAGCGTGCTGTTGTTGTTGTTGCTACTGCTGCTGTTGGTGTTGTTGTCGTCGCCGTAGTAATCAAGATATAACGCTTATTTTTACGCATATTTCTCAATGAATTGAGACACTTGCACATTGCTCATGCACATTGAACTGTTGTTTATTTACACTTGTGCACGATTTTTAGTGATTTTTGAGATAGCGATTTATTTGCAATTACTTTTTTCTTAATTTTATTTGTTACGCACGCACGAGCGTCTCTACGAGCCATATGACGAGACCCGCCGACGAACAAAGGGAAAATGCTGAATGTGAAAAATGTCAAACATTTGAGAGCGAGCAGACGTTGAGTCTGCGACGTGTGAGTCGTTGCGTGCGAGTAGGCGAGATGGCTGCTGGGCTGCTGCTTGACAGCCACACTACTGTCGTCTCACTCGCGCGCCCTTTTTTATGGTAGAGAAGAAAAAAAGCAAAACGAAACGAGAGATTTACGAAATTCACAAAACATGCCACCAATATATTGTTGCCTATATTGTCTTCTACACGCTGCCGAAATTCGTCATTACTCTTTTTTTAATAGCTGGCTTACTTGTGCTTACACTATAAGGCAGACTCGATGCAACGATTTCCCGCACTTTTCCACGCACCATGCAGCGCAGCACTTGGCACTTAAACTATACTTTTTATCGGTGTGTGCGTGTAAGCATTTTGCAGCTGCTCCATCTGCCATTCACCGCGGGACGTTGCCAGACTGTCGCTATCGCATTGCCACCCATTCAATTGAATTATTCGATATATTTCTGAATTTTTATTGCACTGACACTATAAATCCGCCGATTAACACCAATATATTTGACGCAGTATATTTATGGATTTCCTCAATCGATTTGTTAATCGATTATGTTTAACAACAGCTGAGCTGTATTATCGCAATGTTAGGTCAATGTTATCAATTGTTATCGCACTTTCGCAACAACAAATCGGTCGAGAAAACTATTATCGGCCGCTTATAGGCGGAGGAAATTTAGCGTTTCTCTTGATCAAAACATTTTGATTTGATATCGTTCGCCATAATTGACAAAGACAAAGAGACGTGGAACACATAACAATGCTGCGGGCGATAGGCAAACGGGACAGAGACATCTTCGACGAGGAATGGCCAGAAAAGCGAAAAATTGTGCTCAAGCTGCTGCGTCAGGAGACCGTTTCGCAGCTCGAATGGCAAGATCTCTTCTATGGCGTCCACAACGTCTGCCTCTGGGACGAGAAGGGCGCCACGAAAATCTACGATGGCCTCCAGCAAGACATTGTTCAGTTCATTGTACAGGCGCAGTCCTTGGTTCAGGCGCAACGCGGCGAACAGGCCCTTTTGGCCACCTACATTGTGGAATGGCGTAAATTCTTTACACAGTCCAATTACCTGCCGCTGCCTTTCCGCCAGCTGGAACAGTCACCGCAGGTGAAGCCACCAGCGTCCAGTACTGCATCGTCATCCTCAGCTGGTGCATCCACCTCGAATTCGGCTGCTAATGCTGCCGGCGCAGCTTCTGTAGCCGCCGCTGGCGTCGTTGCCGGCGCTTCCTCGTCGTCGTCCAGCAATCAAGCATCCTCGAGTAGTTCCTCCACCGCAAAAGCCTCCACATCGTCAGCAGCCACAACCACGACTGGTGGTGGTGGTGCATCCACCAGTGCTGGAGCTGGCAGCAATTCGGCATCATCCGCATCCAATAGCTCCAAGAAGGGCCCCACCGATGACAGTCCGGTGCGGAAGCTAATGCTCGACTCGTGGAACAAGCACATCTTTCACGACATTAAGGATCGCCTGCAGGAGTCCGCCATGAAGATTGTGCATGCCGAACGCAACGGGGATGCCTACGATGCCCAGCTGGTGGTCGGGGTGCGCGAGAGCTATGTAAATCTTTCCTCCAACTCGGAAGACAAACTGGAAATCTATCGCGAGCACTTCGAGAAGGCATATTTGAAGGCCACCGCCGATTTCTATCGGCTCAAGTCGGCGGAGCAGCAGCAGGAGAATGGCGTTCTGGCGTACATGAAGTATGCGGATGCCAAGCTGCGGGAGGAGGAGGTGCGCGCCAAGCGTTACCTGGAGCCGAGCAGCTTTAATATACTTACATGCCGTCTGGTCAAGGTGCTCATTGTGGATCATCTCAATTCAATAATTGCCGAGTGCCCGGCTTTGATTCGGGATTATGAGACGGAGCGCTTGAATCTGATGTTTCGCTTGATGGATCGCGTCATCGATGGCGAGGGCGTCGAGGCAATGATGGGCGATCTGCAGCGTCATATCAAATCTGCTGGACTGGCCGACATGCAGTCCGCTTCAGAGATCATTACCCAGGACTCGGAGAAGTATGTGGAGCGACTGCTGGAGTTGTTCAATAAATTTAGCGACCTGGTGCGCAACGCCTTTAACGATGATCCCCGGTTCCTCACTGCCCGCGACATTGCCTTCAAGATGGTCGTCAACGACACCAGCGTCTTCAAAATGGACCTGCCCACAAGCATCGCCAATCGTGGCGTCAAATACACGGCGCCCGAGAGCAAGTGCCCCGAGCTGCTGGCTAACTATTGCGATATGCTCCTCCGTCGCACGCCGCTCAGCAAGCGGCTCACCAGCGAGCAGATCGATGCCCGCCTGCGCGACGTCCTGCTCGTCCTCAAGTATGTCAACAACAAGGATGTCTTCATGCGTTACCACAAGGTGCATTTGACGAGACGGTGAGTTTAGAACCAAGACGACATTCCAAGTCTTAAAACTCCTAATTTTTAAAAAATTCAATTAACAGTTTTTCCTCTTTTTCCTTTCAATTTCTTTTAAATTTTTGTTTTCAAATTTTTATTGCGAAATACTGCAAAAAATTTGTTGAATTTATTTTGTGAAAAATTTACGTATTTTATAAAATTTCTGTTACAAATTAAAAATGAGAATTTGTACATCATTCTTATTTGAAAGTCTTGCAAATAATTTAACTTTAATATCTAACTTTTAAATTGAAAAATTAATTTCCCGTTTTCCATAAAATATTCTTTCTCTTATAATCTGTAGAACTAGAATATATTTTTTTAGATTTTTAGAAATTCGTCATACTTTTATTAACCAAAACGTTAATTCCTAAAAAAAAAATGGTTTCTTATATGCAGAAATTATTTCTAAAAAAAAAAACTGATTTAAAATGAAATTTTTTGCTTCTAGTTTAATATTGGGAACTAGCGCTGACAGCGAAAAGGAGGAGGACATTGTTGAATGGCTGCGTGAAGTTGGCATGCCCGCTGACTATGTGAATAGACTGGCACGCATGTTCCAGGACATTAAGGTGAGTCCCATTTGGGCACACATTCAATGATTAACTTATCTCTAATTTTATTTTACTTCTTGCTGGAAAACAGGTCAGCGAAGATTTGAATACTCAATTCCGTAATTCGATAAGTCGGCACGATGCCATCAATATTAAAATACTCAATGCTGGGGCATGGGCGCGCTGCTCGGAGCGTGTCTCTGTATCGCTGCCTATTGAATTGGAGGACTATATACCCGATGTGGAGGAGTTCTACAAGAAGAAGCATTCCGGCCGTAAGCTGCAATGGTATCATCACATGAGCAATGGCACCATCACGTTTGTGAACAATTTTGGTCGCTACGATCTCGATGTGACCACATTTCAAATGGCGGTGCTCTTTGCCTGGAATCAGCGGCAGCACGACAAAATCTCCTATGAGAATCTACGCCTGGCCACCGAGCTGCCGGGTGAGAAAACCACTTGAGACCGTCAGAAATTGAAATATTTATATATATCATATGTATATATAATTACAGATCCGGAGCTGAGACGCACTTTGTGGTCACTGGTTGCCTTTCCCAAGATCAAGAAGCAAATTCTGCTGATGGAGCCAACGGTGATCGGTTCGCCCAAAGATTTTGCCGAGAACACCATGTTTTATATCAATCAGGAGTTTGCCATTGTCAAGAACGGCAAATCCCAGCGTCGTGGCAAGGTGAGCCAACAATCCCTATCATTGAGATTTGAAACCATAAAATTGACACTTTCCTTTTTGGCTGCAGTTAAATCTTATTGGTCGCCTTCAACTGAGCACGGAGCGTTCGCAGCAGGAGGATAACCAGTCCATTGTCCAGCTGCGCATCTTGCGCACCCAGGAGGCAATCATAAAGATCATGAAAGTGCGCAAGCGCATGAACAATGCCGCGCTCCAAGTGAGTAAAAAAACCAAATCATCAGCACAAGATTAATAATAATCATAATTTTTCATTCAGGCGGAGCTCATCGATATACTGAAGAACATGTTCCTGCCATCGAAGAAGATGATCAAGGAGCAGCTCGAGTGGCTTATCGAACACAAATATATGCGACGAGACGATGATGACATTAACATGTTCATTTATGTGGCCTAACTGTGATGCGTCCTTTTGCGTCCTTGCCTAGTAACCATTCCCACTCATCGAAAAACCAACAAAGCAATTTCAAATTTCTCTCTTTTTTATCTCACACAATTCTCATTGTTTTGGTTTGATGAATTTTTACGTCCTGGAGCATATATTTTAAAATTGCTCCTTTTTTTAAAGAAAACAACAAACCAATTTTTATGTTAATGTCAATTCGTAATTATTTATGTATATTGGCCTTTTTGGGCAACTTGGCATAATTGTATGTTTTTAAGTACTGTTTGTAGCCACCAACTAAATAATCTTTTGTTGTTTTCCAATGTTTACGTGTCCTTTTTGTTTCTGTTACTGCTTAGATTATTTAAAAAGTGTCTTTTAATTTTTGAAGAAACACGAACACACATACACACACACCCCATTTCCCCAAACACCATCAGAACTATTGGAATGTTTGGATTAACTTCATTACAAGTTGAATCTCTTCAAATACAAACACACACACACACTCATACACACACACACATATACATAATTATACATACGTTGGCAGAACTAAAACTAGAATAGCAATATTATATGTTTAAGTTAATGAAATTATAAAGCATATATATGGTATTTTAAATAAATTAAGTATACACCCGATAGAAAATTATCATTTTCTTGGAAAATTATAAAAACATTATTTTTAATTGAATTAAACGAATTTTGGAACCCATTCAATATGAACTATAAAAACTAAAAAACTGCTGTAAAAAAAAGGAAACACTTTGTTAACTGTGGTTGCTCAAAATGTTGCATTTTATTGTTTACATAGATGGGGGCTCAAAACGTGACATGCAACAAAATATTAATACAAAAGAAAAAAAACTGACTTATAAATGCACATTAAAATAATTTTAAAAAAATGTACGAAACATAGAAAAAAGAACAACCAAAACTGGTTAAGAGTAAAATGGTAAGAAAAAAAACTGTACAAAGATGTTGGCAGCTGCAATGGAGACACTTAAAACTAAATTGGACCAAGGATTGCAGGAACTGCAACTGACAGAAATTAAAAAAAAAAAAATACCTTTTGTGTGTGTAGATGTGTGTGGATCCATAAGCCTAAACGAACACCTAATGCGAGTGACACTACGAGCTAGATACTTATATTACTATCCATATATGCCTATGAATACGGTTACTAGACTATGCTCGAATACTATTAGAAGCGACGACAAGGTGTCTCCGTGTCATCCATCATATGCTGGACAGGTGTGGTCTATCTGCGCTTGCGTCCCTTCTTGTAGCCCTTGCCATACCAGCCGGCCTGGGTGCGGGCCAGTTTGCGTGGAAAACTGTGACTCAGCTGCAGACGACGCTTGGCCGTCTCGGCGGCGGCAATGTGGGCCAGCGAGATGTTCTCATCGTAGTCATCGTCATCGTCGCTGGTGGGACAGCATTCGCAGACAACGAAGCGACCGCTGCGTGCACGCTTCTTATGGTTGCGCTGGGCGAGATGCCAGCGACGATAGAATTGGCATTCGAGTTCCGCATAGCGATCTAAACAGAACTCACAGCCGGCGACGGAGCGATTCATCGCGAAATTCGGCACCACCTGTGAGTTCCAGATGTTGAGATCAGATGGTGGCGGTATCAGAATGCTGTGCAGACCCGAATACGCATATTTCGCATCATACCAGCTGGGCAGTTGACGCATTACCTCCTGATCGCTGTGCCGTCGCAGCAAATCCATTTGTGACATATGAAACGATTCATTATCGTTCTCATCCTCATTCTCCTCCTCCTCCTCCTCCACATCTCTGTCATCATCGTCATCATTCTCAGTGGTTGACTCTGCGGAGCAAGTAGTGCTATCGCTTTGCAGATTGAGCGTCTGCAGCGATGGCGGCAACACCAGCTGCGCTTGCGGCTGCACGAAGGGCGTGTAGAGTGGTGCACCAATGGGCACCAGCGGTGGCAGCTGAACCGGCGGCAAACTGCCCAAACTGGGCTCCAGGCGCGGCTCTAGTCGCAGCTCCACGGGCAGCAGGCACAGGCCCGGAGAACTGTTTACATCCACATAGGGTTTCTGTATGGCGACTAGTTTTGGCAGCTCCGGTAGACCATTTTTGACAGCTGGCTGGTGCCCATTTGTGATTTCGCTAGACGGCACTAGCTTGGGCAGTAGCTCCTCCTCCAACTCCTTCTTCTCCTTCTGCTCCTGCTTTATGCAGGTTGTGTCCAGACTAGGCGCAAGCAGTTCTAGCTCCTCCTTTGGCTCCAGCTTCAGATCAGTTTCAGTCTTGACTTTAATGTCCGGCTCATCTGTAACTGGCTCCACTTCCGTTTTCAGCGGCAGACCATTCTCCAAGCTGACACCATCGGTAGTTACTGCCAGTGCTGGCCGTGCATACTTTTGCCGCATCTCCAGATTCGTCTTGATGCGTCGTCCATTCTTGATAGGCGTCCGAATGCGTGGTCCCCTCCCAATTGGCAGTTCACTGTAGCTATCCCCGGAGATGGTCGAGTCCTGTGTCTCCTCAGTTGTCGTTGTACAGGACTGTGTATCGCCCGCCTCCTCTTCGTCGGCATTCTTAAGTAATGGCTGTGTCAGCGTGTGCAGCTCCTCGGGCATTAGGAGAGTCGCGTGTGCAAAAATCGGATCCTTCTCCTTGCTGTACACGGGAACCGCTATGTTGAGCAGTCGCATCAATTGCGCCATGACGCTGTCGCACTTACCATTGATCTTGATGCTGGCTATGCTATCCTTGGGCGTCCACTGCAGATTCACCACACAGATCTTGGCCCGTTGCCGCGCCGGCTTGTCCATCTGCCAGAGCCAAGTGTATTTCTTGAGCACCTTGAGACTGGAACCTAAGCAGAGTATAACATCCGCTCGCTCGGCATTGCGGGTGGCCCCATCCCAGTTCAGCGGCCACTTCACGTTGCCCCGCTCCCCAAAATGAACAATCGTATCGTAGAGGGGCTCCGAGCATCTGTGGCACAGCCGATGCGTCTTGTGGCAATAGCGTGCCGTCATCTCGGTGACATCGAACTGGCGCCAGTAGACCGCATTCGGTTTGCAGTGCTTGCACACCTCCACATACATGTTGCCGTGGATCTCGGAGAGTGATTGTCGCGGCAGACCCGAGCGCAGATGCAGTCCATCGCAATTCTGCGAGACGACATGCCGCAGCAGGCGACGTCTGTGCAGCTCGTAGAGCGTCATATGCGTGTAGGTGGGATTGGCACTGGACAGATCATGCTCCCCAATATCCTTGCCCTTCTGCAGCAGCGTCCAGATGCCCTGGCTACCCCGATAATCGGGTATCAACGCCGCTGTGCTGATGCCGGCGCCAGTATAACAAATCAAATGTTTCGCCTGCGATATGATATTGGCCAGCTGCTCCACCTTCGCTTCGATTACGTGCGGCTCATCCTCCTTCTCAACGATGCGCTCCTTGTAGATCTCGATGCGCTCCTTGCGCTTCTTTGTCGTCTTCACAATCTCCGGATGCTTCTCCAAAAACTGGCGATCCTCAACGCTGCGCAGTGAGTCGCATTTGCGTAAGATCAGTGAAACCTGCACAAATTATATTAGATTAGATTAATTAAAAGCACTCAACAATACAAAATTAATATATGGTTGTTAATTAATTGATAATTATAGCTTGCACATCATAGAAATATTAACTTAACTTTTTAGTTATTGATATTTGCGATTAATAATTACTTTGATTTCATTTGCATTTTGAACAATGCACACACACACACATGCATATATACACAATGTATTTATATATATATATATATATATATATATATTTATACAAATAAATATTAATTTTCAAGCGACAAACACAAATGCACACAAACACACACACACACACACAGGAGGCACAGACGCACATGCACGTTAATTACCTTTCGCATGGCATCCTTGCGTCGCCGTTTCTCGTTATCTTTCTTCGCCGGATTCATTTTGGCCCGCGTCTTATATGACTGCACAACTGCATCGGAGACGACTGGCTGCAGCTCATCGTCCGGGTCCATGTTTGTGCCCAAACTGTTTGATTTTGGACTCAATTCGACATACATGTGTAATAATGTGCGTCGCAAACGCACGTTAAAAAGGGAAAGGAATTAAAGCACAGCGCAAATGCAGCACGCTGAATACCAGGCAGCAAACACGTTAATTTTATATAAAACCTAGTCAATTGTTTACATTTTATGTGTCGCAATTTTTGTCGACATCTTGGCGTGTGTAGTTCTTGTTGTTTTTCCACAACTTTAATTAATGTTTTTTCTTTCTTTTTTTGTAAACAACAATAGTGATGTGCGATATTGTTGATTCCAGTTATCTATGGCGACTACTTAATTGTAGCGAGTAGCACAAAGTAACTGTTCACAGTCCAAAAAATAATAAGTTCAATATTTTGTATGCATTTTATGTATTAATTGCAAGTTACGCGCAATATTGTCAAAACAAAACATATTTAAAAAAAAACTTCTTTTATATTTAAATACCTATTAGCTGTCAATAACAATGATTGAATCATCAGTTCTTCTAGTTTGGTTCATCGCTAAGAGTCAAGGTAGGCGTTGCCAGACCGTCAAAAATGAACACCAGTCAAATTTCAAATGAACAAAATACAAAATATGGAAATAAATTTTTCAATTTGTAAGGATCAGAGAAAGACAATCGGAAATAAATAGTATGAACTTCAGTCAACTTTTAATTATTGCATTATGATTAATAATGTATGAATGGTGATTTAAATTAAATAAAATATGAAAAACGCTGGGTAATCACTTGACAATTATTACTTATCATCAACGATAACGGCCATAATCCAATCCATGTAATGATGAACCCTTGTGTAAACACTGGGAATTTTGGGTGTACCGCAGGCAATGCCCGTCGACGTAATGCCCATAATGTGGTACATACAGGGATAGTCCTTGTGGTAAACTAGTATTGGTCCACCCGAGTCACCGTTACAGGTATCCTTCGACTCGGACGAACCCACGCACATCTGAGTGCTCGTCTCGAATCCTCGCGGATAGTCTTCGCTCTCTTCAATAACTCTGCGGCAGACCTGGATAAAAAAGGGAATTTAAAGTATGTATGTATGTTTATATATATATAATTTACCTCATCTCCTATCCGATCGAGTTTGACTTTGAGCAATTGCGACCAGGATTCACCCGCCAAGCGAGTGCTCCCCCAACCGATGGCTATGAAGGAATCCATGTTCTGGCCATTCTCAAAGGGCATACACGCCGGATGCTTATATTGATCGAATTGAACCTCCTCCGCCAGTTTAACCAAAGCAATATCATTGTATAGCTCGGAGTCGGTGAAATTTGGATGCCGTATGTTAACGGCAACTGCGTAATCCTTTGGCGCCGCATCGTCCTTATCACTATCAAAGTCCAAGTCACCCAACCGTACAACATTCACGTCTCCACTGGACATACCATATTTTAGGTCAGATGAGTGCCATATTATTAGCATTATATACTTACTCCTCCGAATCGAAACAATGGGCAGCGGTCAGAACGAATCTGTTGCTGATTAAAGTGCCGCCGCAGAACCAAATGGTCTTCTCCTCCTTTCGATGTCCTAGTCGAGCCATTGGCGGAAACTCCTTGGGATCGGCTGGCTTGCCGCCGACAATAAGTGGCGAATATCGGCGGCAGTTGTCAATTGTCTTACGTATAATTGGCGCATTAAAGACTAAGTTACTGTATTCCACCGATTCCTCAAAGACGCCCTTTTTGTAATCGGTGCAGGCTGCAAAGCTCCGCTCAAATCAAAAGTTTTTTGTCGCATTGGGATTTGGATTCTTACTTACAGTTGACACTTTTATTTAAATGACCCAAAATCTGGCTAAATGGAAGAATTATAAGCAGCAACTTTGGCAGCCACATCCTGAACTTTTAATATGTTTACCACATACGCCTTGTTAACCGGTTTGCGGACACAACAGAATGCCTCGAATCTAGCGGGCACATCTAGCTTTACATAAGGCTTCTCTCTCTCTCTGGACAGGTTTAAGCACACCAGCATTCTCTCACGCACACACACTCAGACACACACACATACTCACACACACACTCGTATGTGAGCAAGAACTGAGGTTGGTAATCAACAATCAGCTGATTACCTAATGGCTAATTAATTAACTAAAGGTCTTTTGTTGGGTTGATCACAATTTGTTTAATTATTTACGGGTATCAAATCTGTTGGAGCAAAAATCCTTTCCCCGCGTCAGGGAATGCCTGGATAAGAAAAATAAAACTGAATCGCACCAGCGTTGTGCACTCAAACGAAGTTTATTCAAGACTGTCAATTAACATTAAAATTATCGATCATATGGGACTTAACATACTTATGTTACTGATGCACGATTGCATTGAATGTAAAATAACATTATTTTCAACACCCTTCCACAATGCAATCATGCTTACAATTCAATTCATATTTAACATGTTCCTTAATTCATTATGTTTCCATTTTGACAAGTTCTTTGTTAGCACATCTGCTATCATTTCATTTGAAGGAACATATTTCAAAACAATTTGACCCTCATTTACCGCTTGCCGAACAAAATGATATCTTATATCTATATGCTTAGTTCTACCATGATGTACAGGATTCTTCGCCAATTGTTGGGCACTTAAGTTGTCTCCGTACAACACCGTCTGGGTAGTTTCAGTGCCACAACCGATTCCGATAATCAGCCTGCGCATGACAATAGCTTCCTTGCACGCCGTCGACAAAGCCATATACTCAGCTTCTGTACTGCTGAATGCTACGCTACGTTGTTTCTCCGATTTCCATGATATCCAGCAAGGAAATAAGATTTACGATCAACCTGATCGCCAGCCCAATCAGCATCAGCATAGCCTTCGAACGCCCTTCCACAATTTCTGTAGTGTATTTCAGCTCCACTGTGGACGCTAAGTACCGCAGGACATGCTTTACGCCTGCAAGATGTTCGCTATGCGGATCCATGTTCCGTTGTGCCAACTTCGCAACCGAGTGCAAAATATCCGGTCTTGTTGTGAGAGCCAGCGACATTAGCTCACCCACTTGTGCTTGGTACGATGTCTTATCCACCTTTCGACATTGGCTGCCGTTGCAAGCTGTCTGGTAGCCAGCATCCAATGGCGTAGCTGCTGGTCTGCAACTTTTCATACCGTACTTGCGCAAAAGATCCTTGATGTATTGCGTATTGACCAGAGTGATATTCCCAAGTTCACCCTCACGTTGAATTTCCATGCCAAGAAACAGTTCCAGTGGCCCCTTGTCAATGCACTCAAACGACTTTTTTATATCAGCCTTAATGCTGACTAAGTCCGATTTCGATTGACAAGCTATAAGGAGATCATCAACGTAAAGTGACAAATTACCTTCCTTTCGCTTATAAAGGCATGGCTCATTGTCGCATGCAATGAAACCAATTTCACGCAACACGCTGTCGAGCTTGGAGTTCCACTCCCTTCCAGATTGCTTCAATCCATATATCGCCTTTTTTAGCAGCAACACTTCCCCCTGATTTCCTTCAGAATATCCTTGAGGTTGCTTCATGTACACAGTATCTCTTAGATCACTGTTCAGGTACGCAGTACAAACATCTATCTGATGTATGTACAACTGCAACTCTGCCGCTAACGCCAACATGAATCTCATGCTCTCCAGCCTGCAAACCGGTGAAAACGTCTCAGCGTAGTTAATACCGTACTGCTGTGCGCATCCTTTTGCCACCAGTCGTGCCTTAAAACGCTCTATTTGGCCGTGAGCATCCCGCTTTAAAGTGTAGACTCATTTGCAACCAATTGCACGATGACCTTTTGGTAAATCTGCCAGCTGCCAGGTTTGATTCGTAATCAAAGCCTCATACTCCTTTCGCATCGCTTTTTGCCAAAACGAAGCATGCGAACCGCTTATAGCCTCCTCGTAGGTTGCTGGAATGGGTAGCTCAATTGTATCCATAGCGCTGAGTATATTATATTGCTTCCTTGGACGTCCAGGGTTGCCCGTCCTAAGCAATTTCGGTCTACCAGGTCCAACTCGAGGGATCTGCTCTTCCTCCAGCTTTGCGTCATCTTTAGCACTTTCAAAGGTTTCATCCGCATTTTGATCCGTAGCATCTGACCGAGATGTGATGTATTCCTTCCCTTTGGGCTTAAACTTGCTTTTATGATGACCCTTGTCCAGTGCCACTGCAATGGAACCAAAAACCTTTAGGTGACTAATCGATGGTTTCTTGCCAGTCCACGCTTCCATTGGAGTCATCCCGATGAGTGCCTTTGTGGCTGCACGATTGCGTAAATACACCGCTGTGTTTACTGCCTCTGCCCACAGTGACTGATCCATGCCTGATTGATGCAATAAGCATTTGGCCATCTCCACAATCGTACGATTAGCTCGTTCAGCAACACCATTTTGTTGCGGAGTGTACACCACCGTCAATTGCCGTGCAATTCCATTGTCCATGCGTCCATTGTCGCTGTGAATACATTTGGTCATCCTTCCTGTTTGACGCTCTACCAGATTTTTGTACTCCACGAACACGAACGGAAAACCTCGTCCTTTCCTTTCAGGAAATATACAAAAATTCGCCTTGACTTGTCATCAATAAATGTGAGGAAATACTTAGAGCCGCCAAGAGACTTCGTTTCGAAAGGGCCACACACATCAGAGTGCACCAGTTCCAGAAGTTCCTCCGCTCGGCTTTCTGTTGATCCCGGAAATGACTGCACGTGAAATTTGTTCAGCATGCACGTCTTGCACGACACCCGTTGCAACACGTCAACATTTTCCATTCCTCGCACCAGCGTCTTGTTTGCCATTTCACGCAAACTATCATAATTCAGATCACCATATCTGTTATGCCATAATTCGCCGTCCGACTTAACAGCTGCATAACATCTGTTACGATGACTTTCAAACGTATACAGATTTCCTACTCGTTTGGCCTCGAGTATACATTCGCCGCCTTGGAATACTCGTGCACTGCTTGCATCGAAGTGTACCTTGCACTTCTTTGCTACGGCTTGTCCCACCGACATGAAATTGCCCGTCAACTTTGGTACGTACAATACGTTGCGTAGTACCAGTGCCGGCGATCGTTTCGGTATGCGCCTCAAACTTTGAAAACATTTGCTTATCGCAACACATATGACTTGTCACTCCACTATCCAAGCACCAGCTGAGTTTCTTAAAACTGCTTGCGTCCAATGCGTTCAGTAAGCTGCAATTCTTTTGTCCGGTCGTTATGACATCATTTTTGGGAATTAATCTGCGACAATTCGCTTTAATATGCCCTGTTTCACCACATTAACACATTGTAACAGGCGATCTTTTTCAATTTCTTCTTTGTGGTGACCTTCGCAGTAGCGTTATGCCGTTGTCCAACTGTAAAGACCTGCGCGATATCGCTCTGCTTCTCTGCGCCTTCTTTCCTCTCGCCTTCTTCCTTCAACTTTATGCACAGAATTTCGAACGCTGGCAGACTGTCGCGCGTCTCGATGGCGACAACGAAATTCTCATAATTGTCTGGAAGGCTGAAAAGCAAAATAATGACCTTGAGCTCGTCAACTATTTCTATTCCAACTCCGACAAGCTGATCCACGATTTCATTAAATGTGATCAAATAGCTAGCCATGCTTTGCCCCTCCGCCATTCGAGAATTGAGCAACTTTTTGTAAAGCTGGACTTTACGAACCCGCCCGCTTGGCTGATGGATTTCGCGCAACTTAATCCATGCCTCCTGCGACGTTGTGCAATTCTTGATGTATCCCAATTGCGATGTTTTAACACTTAGCGTGATCGTTGCCAATGCCTTACGATCCAACGCACTCCAGTTAACATTTTCGCCCACATCAGACTGTTTTAAATCCCGCGACGCAACATCCCATAAGTCCGCATGCACCAACACGCTTCGCATCTGTATGCACCAAGAATCATAATTCTTTTCATCAAGCTTCTCAATTTGGTACAGCCCATTCATGTTTATTATTTGCGACGCACTTTAAATTTACACACACGTAACTGCCGATATTTCTTTTATTTCATCCGAGTTCGTAACTCTGGATATCGAGTCAAAATAAACCGTAAACTATCTTATCAGGCTACGCGCTCTGGGCCCATAACCTGTTGGAGCAAAAATCCTTTCCCCGCGTCAGGGAATGCCTGGATAAGAAAAATAAAACTGAATCGCACCAGCGTTGTGTACTCAAACGAAGTTTATTCATGACTGTCAATTAACATTAAAATTATCGATCATATGGGACTTGACATACTTATGTTACTGATGCACGATTGCATTGAATGTAAAATAACATTATTTTCAACAAAATCAACTCTTACAATTAGCTAAATATAAATTCCAAGAATTTCAAGAGATTCTTTCTATTTGCTGCCTGATCCAATCCAAGTAGAAATGCACCTGCGTATAGACACTGGGCACATTGGGTGTGCCACATCCAATGCCCACTGAGGTAATTCCCACCACATGATACATGCACGGATACTCCTCATGGTAGACGAGCACTGGACCACCGGAGTCACCGTTGCACGTGTCCTTGTTTTGTCTGGATCCGATACATATCTGTGTGGTAGCATTAAAGCCATTGGGCAGCTCTTCAATATCTGCGGCGATCGCTTTGCAACCCTCACCAAATCCATTCAGTTTCACCTTGAGCAGCTTGCTCGAGTCACGGCCCGCCAACGTAGTGTGTCCCCAGCCGGTGGCAATGACATTCTTGAGACTATTGCTGTCGTTATTGAAAGGCAAGCAAGCTGGATGTTTATATACACTGAAACGCACCCCGCGATCCAACTCTAGCAGAGCGATATCATTGTACAGCAGACCATATGTAAAGTCAGGATGTTCGGTCGTGTTGTGCACACCAAAGTCCTCGGGCTGTGCATCATCCGTGTCGCTATTAAAGTCCAGTTCACCCAAGCGAACCACATTAACAGCACCGCTGCGAGTGAAGGTGGGATTAGAGATTAGAATTGTAGCTTTCGGCTTTTTTCCCCACTTACATATTCGAGTAGAGGCAATGGGCAGCAGTTAGCACTAGACGATTGCTGATTAATGTGCCGCCACAAAACCATTTGGTCTCATTATCATCATTGCGATAACCCAGCCGGGCCATGGGTGCAAACTCCTTAGGCTCGGCCGGCTTACCCCCAACAATTAGTTGCGTATAGCTGCGGCATATGTCAATCGATTTGTAGGAAATTGGGGCATCAAACGTGAGGAAACTGTATGCATCCCTTAGATCAAAGACGCTCTTTTTATATCTAGTGCAGGCTGTTGAAAAGGGAGAGAAAGAGAGAGAGAAAGAGAGAGGTACAAACAAATATCTGTATAGATATTATTCCATCAGATTACTTACAATTGACGATCTCTGAATCTTGAGCAAATGTCAGATGTCGCTCAAATAAATTGAAAGTCAGAATTGCCATTAACCACCACAATGATTTTAAATGAAAATCATTCCTCAAATAATACGTAATTTGCATTATTATCAATTATAAGACAATCACCAGTAGCCGCTGCTAATCGCATCCGACTCAATAATATGAATAGAATCAACTGCTGTTCGGAGAATATCGATGCGAGTATTCTGTGTTGAGTTTCTCAAAATATATACAAACATACTTATGCATCATAAATACATACGCATTTAAATATGCAAATATACACGATCTTATAAACGTAAATTTGTTTTGATCGGATGAAAATCTTGTTTTCAGAATTGCAATAATCAATGATGCTTATGCACTGTGAAAAAAAAACCAGCACAGTTCAAAGACATTTTCTATACAGTATATTTTGCGTTGTTGTTGTAAATTCAATGATTTATTAGCTAAAATGGTTTTGTTTAAAAATGCACGACTTTTTTCTGTGAGTGCAGTCTTTGTTTGTACCTAGGTATATATTTTCGTATATGACATATATTATATATTTTCACTAATTGAAATTTCCCGTTTTTATTTCTCATTTTGCTGGACATATGTTTTTAAGTCTAATTATATTTCTCTGTTCTTTGAATTTCATTTCATAATTTATTTAATTTGGTGTTATTGACTTTTTGATGAGTTTCTCTTAATCGCGATACTACTAATTATTCCTTGCATGACCCGAGTTCTCTTTAATGATTACAATAGACATAGATCATACTAACTATTTTTGAATTTATTTGTGATTTATCTGTGATTTCCCCAATTTATTCAATATTTTTAGGAATTTTTCGCATTTAATACCTCCAGAAATCATTTAAAATTTGTATATTTAATTTTTTAACTAAATTAATTTAATATATTTATTTAACCTTTTCCCTTTCTTGTGTCGTCTATCTTTAGATGAATAAATGAATAAATGCTTCTTAAATGGATTTATAGAGATTAAAATAATTATTATTATTTAATTTTAAAATATTGAAACAAAGCAAATAATTACGAAGTGTATATTTTTAAAAATTTATTCTTCTCGATAGTAATTTTATTTGATTTTAGTCATCTCCTGTTTGATCCAATCCAAGTAGAAATGTACGAGTGTGTAGACACTGGGCACATTGGGTGTGCCACATCCATTGCCAAATGAGGTAATTCCCACCACATGATACATGCACGGAAATTCCTCATGGTAGCTTAGCAGGGGGCCACCCGAGTCACCGGAGCAGGTGTCCTTCTTTTCGCTGGAGCCAATGCATATCTGTGTGGTAGAATTAAAGCCATTGGGTAGCTTTTCAACATCGATTATGGGGCACCGATTCTCAAAATTCCTGAGCTGCACTTTAAGCAGCTTCTCAGACGGCCGCCCGGCAAACTTTTTGGCCCCCCAACCAATGGCAATGAAAGTCTTGCTCGCAGCGCCAGTTTTGAAAGGAAGGCAAGCTGGATGCTTGTAGAAATTAAAGTTGACGATACGATCCAGTTGTATAAGGGCGATATCATTATAATACTCTTGGTAATCATAATCTGGATAATCTATAATGGTTTTCACACCAAAGTCCTCGGGGTCGGCATCATCCTTGTCGGTGGAAAAGTCCAACTCACCCAAGCGCACCACGTTCACTATACCACTGCACCATAGAGATTAAGATCATTGAAAAGTCGTGACAATTAATAAGCATTCCGATCGATGCACCCATTACATACATACCTTTCCGAGTAAAGACAATGACCAGCGGTTAGCACGAGACGATCGCTGATCAAAGTGCCGCCACAGAACCATTTGGTTATATTGGCAGCATTGCGATTGCCCAAGCGTGCAATGTGTGGAAACTCCTTAGGATCGGCAGGTGAGCCGTCCACTATTAGCGGATGTGAGCCATCACATGAATCAATAGTCTCCCAAGAAATGGGTGCATTTGCGAATAAGGGACTAAATGGTATCCTCTCCTCAAAGACACTGCGTTTGTATTGTGTACATGCTGGGAAATTGATATTTTACTTAGATAATGATGCAAAAGATAAAACTAAATAGATTTTACCCTTCTTTACAACTGGATCCGGCTCTTGTCCAAGTCCAAGTGACACATAAACAACCAGAATTGTTAAAATCAACAAACGAACAAAGTTAATCTGCGCCATTGTTCGAATTATCTATGCGACGGCTTGATCTTTATTTAAACAAGATCCGGGAGAGACTGATCAATAAACGAGTCGAATCGATTGATTAATTCGCTGAAAGCAATGTTGCTCGGCGGTTACGCGGAAATCACAACTCTCTCCTCTCTCGAGCGCTCTCTTTATAACACAAAGATCATATAACGTTTCCAATGATTACAATCATGAAGATGATCTGTTTGTGTGTAACATTTTGTATTTGTATGCACACAAAGATAACGATAGTTACGAACTTAGTTATATTAAAATAGTCATATTAAACAATTTACAATATTCTAATTAAATTTAATTCAATTCAGTTGAAATGTATCCCAGCCGAGTTGAAGGCCAACAGCAGTCGCATAAATTCATCAATGTCCATGGATCTCGCTCTTGATTGTCCCATGCCCTGCTCATCCAGTATGCCAATGACCTTCTCCTGCATACTGAAGTTCTCCTCAAGTGGCTGCAAGTTAAAAACGAAATTAAAAACAAATATACTGCCATGCATTGCACTTAACATACCTCATTCCTCAGTGAGCGATATAATTTGTAGTTCTTTTCGAGCATTTCCATTACAGAGTTAACTTTGAATGTTGCAGCTAGCGTTTTGTTTTTACGCAGAAAGGCGATGCGGGTGAGGCCATCCCATTCGGTGAAATTGACGGGTGGCGGTGGGTTCTTTGGTTCTAGTCGTACCACACTCGACTCAACTTTGGGTGGCGGTTTAAAATTGTTTTTGCCCACCTTCATCAGCATGTCGACGCGTGCCAGTAGTTGTGTGTTGATGCTCAGACGGCAATAGAGCTTATCGCCCGGCTTGGCCACCAAGCGCTGCGCAAACTCCCGTTGGAACATCAGGACGGCACAGCGGAAGAGTGGGCGATGCAGCAAGAGCTTGAATATCAAGGGCGAACTGATCTGATACGGCACATTGGCAATGCACAGGTCAAAGAAGGGTAACTCTGCTTTAAGAAAGTCACCGATGAGCACCTGCAGCTTGGGCTGTAATGGTGTAGCCTGGACACGTTTCTGCAGCTCTGCTGCCAGACGTGTGTCGATTTCACAGGCAATCACCTTCTTGGCACGCTCCAGCATCCGCACAGTCATGTTGCCTGTGCCGGGACCGATTTCTAGCACCACATCGGTAGCACGCAGCGCCGCCTTTTCGAGCATTGTGGTTATGACCAAGGGATTCTTCAATATATGCTGGCCAAAATCCTTGTTGAACACAATGCCTGCCAAGCAAAGCAGTTTTATTGCTGTTACAGTACCTTTTGCTGTAATTATTTACCTTGCTTTTGCACATCATGGTGTATGCGACTCGTCTTCTCTGTTTTCACCTTTGGCATCTTCAAATTTGCTTATTTCACAATTATTTAGATACGTCTGTTGCTCGGTAAATTTGTTTTTTTTCGTCTTCTTTACACCATCATACTGGCTGCCATGTGGCCGGGCCAGGGCTGCATTCCCTTGTATAGCGTTGCCAGATCGCACTTTTGGCGCGCTGTTACTTTTTAAATCAGATAGAATTTGGGATAAACGCTTGAATAAAACCTAATGATACATTTTTAAAGGTGTTACCTCTTTATTTATTAATTAGTGTTTTTTTTTTCATTAAATCTTTACTTAAAATTATAAATCAATTTTAGTAATTTTCCTTTCTTTGGTTTTCTTTCCTCACTTTCATCTTACATTCTGTTACCATTTATTTAGTTGCTTGAATAACACTCACTGTCTTCCCTTAGTTCTTTTTTTTTACAACATATCAACTGTTGGCTTTTGACTTTTCTTTGTAACTTATTTATTCTTTTCATTAAATTTAACTTAAACATTATTTATGCTTTTCTTTTTGCTCAACATATTTATGTGGGTTTTAAATACTTTTTCTCCATTTATTCAATATACTTTCAGTGAGTAATTTCTATTTTCTGATTTCCTTTGTCTTAAATCAGTTAAAGATTTTAGATTTGCATTTCTTCATTTTTTTTTTACTGTTTAAGTGTTTGCTATTTGTGTAGAATCTAAATTGCAGAAGGTACGTAAAAAGGTGTATCTGTAGGCGTGGCATATGACTGTGGGTATATATGTATTCATTATGTATCTAAGGTACATAATTTTTTGAAAAAGAATGTCAAGAGCTCGATCATTAATTTCAATAGATTGTTGTGACCAATCTGAACCAGAGTCTGGGATTATATTAGGGCTTACGCCAAAAGCTAACTCAGCCATCAGTTTGAGCCAACTAATGCATGTGAGCGTGTGTGGTTGTGGTGGTTTTGGGTTGATAAGCACAATGTTCTTCTTCTTGTGGATGCACTCAATGGTTAGGTTTTGTTCTTCTTCTTGTTAATGAAGTTATTAGCCAGACAAACGAATGCGTTACAATTTAGTATCAACATTTGCTCTACACTTTGGCTATGCTGGCAAATATGTGCAAATACATCATAATTGTTAAATGAGCTTACAACTAACGTTCGGTTTTCAACTTGTGTTCTCTCTGTGTACGATTTGCATTTAGTTTTTTAATTCAGGTTACGCGTTACATTTGGTTTTGTTTTTTGTATCTTATTTCACAATGCGCTTCAAATTCGGTAACAACCAACAATTTTTGTATTTTGTTTGCTTGTACCTCGAACGAGGCGATTTCATAGTTATTTACTAATATGTATATGAAATATGTATGCATGTTTTTTTTTGTATGTATGCTGGCTGGATCCGTATGTAAATTTGTTCATCGCTATGACAACTGCATTGTCGAACTAATGGTTGTATCTATATAATGTTCATACATCGTTTACATTTATCCTGTCTTCATTTTGGTTTAGTAAAATGCGGCTTTGAGAATACTTGAGGTTAACATTTAAACTGGTAACTAGCGCTGGCGCTCTGCTTGCTACTATTTCATAAATATTATTAATATTATTATTCTATTACACATTTGGGTTTTGTTATTATCATTACATACAAAGTAATCATTATATTTATTCATTATTTTTTTTTTTTTTTTTGCGTTTTGTTTAGTTAACAATGTTGCTTAGAATTAGTAATTTTTGCTATACTGTCATTTTGAATACAAATTTATCAAACTTAGTGTTCGGCAAACAATTTGCGCTCCTGTAAATGCAGCACAAGAATCGTGTATTGCATTTCAAAAAGTTAAATTTTGTTTCTCTCAGATCAACATACGTTAAAAAAATTTGAAAAAATAAACACATTTGACTTGATTGATGTAAATCAATAAATCAAAACTAACAAATTTTGATGCCATATATTCAACTGAGCACACTGTGCATCAGTTAAAATTATTCTGTTTGTTGTTATTGTTTCTATGTTGATTTCATGTTTCTATGCAAATTGCATTTGTTGGTTGAGTCTTTGGTTTTAAAATCAACACATTGTAACAGATTATTATTAATTAATATTGGTATTATTACATAAATTAGCTGTTTAAATACATATATATATTTATATGTATATAATTTGTTCTGGTTTGTTGTTGCTTTGTTTTTATACAGCTTTAACTGCATCATATTTCACATATACTATTTTAACTCTATGAACATATTTATATATGTATATATATATATTAAAATATACGTAGTTAATTATTTAATATATATACACACACATATATAAACCATATATATATAATATATAGTTATACTTTACTGAAATATTATATTTTCTCGAACTTATCCACTAAACACATTTTGTTTTTGTAGTAATATATTTTGTGTTACATAAAATATATATGTTTATGAATTTAGAAATGATTTTAATTTACTTGAAAGTTTGTTGTAGTTTGTTAGTTTCGTGTTATTGTTTAATTTCTGCGTTTGTTTTGTTTGTATGTGTTTGTTTTTTTTTTTTTGCTTTATTTCATTTTTATGTATTTATAATTTGTTTTTCATTTTGTTATAATATTATGCTTGTATGTATGTATAACAATATGTTAATTTTAAAATAATATCGCTTTAATACTTGAGAAGGAAATTGTGCAAGAGTTCGAATACGCATTAAGTTAGTTAATATATTTTAATCGTATTATCTTGTGTGTGTCTGTATGTGTGCGTGTGGGTATGTGTGTGTATACAGACGGCTTATTTTATTGGCTGTTGTGACATTCTCTTGAGATTCGCTCTGGATAGCGCTGTTGCGATGTTGTCTGCATTTGGGTGCGAAACTTGAGATTCGGCACGTTAATAAATAAAAAACTAATAACAAAAAGCATGGCGCTGCATTTGCAACAACATTGACTAGATCAGGATTTGTTTGTTGATTTTTACTTTTCTTTTTTTTTTTTGTGGGTGGGGAGGGAATCAACATAATAATATTAAAGTTATATTTGGGTATAGGTTGGGTAAGCTGCAAAAATAGCGCCTAGCTTTGAGCATTAACACGAGCAAAAGCGAAGGATTTTAAAATAGACTGATTAACAGCGATAAATGATGAAGTAATATGAACAAATTCATAACAATCATTTTATGTATGCATGTGTGTGTGTGTGTGTGTGTTTGTACTCATGTGTGGATGTAAGTGTGTGCTTACGTCTATGCATACAATTTATAGTTAATTGTTTATTGGCACTGGTCGTAGTTAACGACTGTAGGATTTTCTACGCATTTTCGTTTCTATCTATATATATAAATTGCGATCTCTCGGATTCTGTTCTGTATGCAATTGCTTTTTAGTTGTTATGCTTTGTTTTTTTTTAAAAGAGCTTTGCTTTAGTAAATTCCAACAGATAACTTAAAACGAATAAACAAATATCTTTAAAATGATAAAAGACGACAACTGGAAACAGACAACAATAAAGCGTTCAAACAATTTGTTAAACGGAAGCAAAGTTTAAGTTTTAGGTGCTAGGGATAAGCTAGGACTAGGAATAGGCTAAGATATAGCTGTATAGGGATGAAACTATTTAAAACCCGGCAACAAATTGCCCTGTGCTTCAAATTTCGACTTATCCAAGCTTGCTGGTCGATCTTCCGCTAACGTCAAGCGCATATCCATCCAATCGTCCAAAGGACACCGCATTAAAACACTTTGCGCTCTGGTCCAAACTTTGGATTGACAAATGAGAAGCCGGCGAACTCGTCCTGATTAATGCAACGTATGACATCATTACCAATTGCTGTTAGCACCGGCTCCTCTTTGGTAAATTCTGCATCGAAATTGTTGGCATCCCGTGGATTTTTCTGCAAGTAGATGGTGAATTAGATTTCGGATTTCGTTTTACTTTTTTTGTTGTTTGAGTTTGGTCCATTATATTCTTACCATTTTAGGTCGGAATGGTGGTTTTATGTTTCGCTTCTCAAGTTCCTTCCAGTCTAATTTATTGAAGAAAGCATGCTTACGGATTTCATTCTCATCGCCGGTGCAGCCCAAACGCTGCTCAGGATTCTTGGTGAGAAAGCCTAAAGTCGAAATGTATTTTATGTTAATATTGTAATAATAATAATTATATCAATGTTATAGGAGCTTACCCTTTAAAATGGACACGGCTTCGCGGGACAACCAGACCGGGTAGAGCACATCATCGTGCATGATCGAGTCGAAAAGCTCATCCTCATTGTCAGCCTCGAACGGCGGTTGACCGGCCATCATCTCATACATGAGTACGCCCAGTGCCCACCAGTCGACAGAGGCACCGTAATCTTGCTCTTTGAGTATCTCGGGAGCAATGTAGTCGGGAGTACCACAGAATGTCGTGGTCAGCATACCGTTCATGATGCCCTCCTTGCACATGCCAAAGTCAGCGAGCTTACAATGGCCTTCCTGGTCGAGCAGTATGTTATCCAGCTTTAGATCGCGATAGATGACACCGTGAGTGTGCAGAAACTGCAGGGCGAGCGTCACCTCCGCCGCATAGAATGCGGCCCGGGCCGCCTCAAAGCGACGTGCCTTTTGTATTTGAAACATAAGATCGCCTCCGTTCACATACTCCATGACAAAGAACAAACGGTCTGGAGTTTGAAAACACGAATGTAGCGCCGTGAGAAATGGATGATTGGCGGCCAGGGCCAGGATGCGTTTTTCTGTCATCGTACAGTCGACATCATCGTCCTGGATGATGGCATCCTTCTTCAACACTTTAATGGCATAAATCTCATCGGAGCCCTTTTTCTCGGCCAACATCACCTTGCCAAACGAGCCCTTGCCCAGCACCTTGATGAAGTTAAAGTCAAGCAGTGAGCATTTGCCGGGGCGCAAATCTCCTCCGACGCCCACTGCTATGCTCATGCAGCTGCTGCTATTGTAGCCGCTGGTCAGCGTAGTCGTCGACGTGGCCAAACTGTCGGCAGACAATGTACCGCTGCGAAAAGAGGCGCCCGGCACATTGTCGCCCCCCTCGCCGCCCAGCGAGGCGCCATAATTATCCTCGCCACCGGGTTGACTCAAGTATTTGGACCGTCGCGGCTGCTGACCCTGCTTATCCGGCGAGATGCCCAGCGAGCTGAGTATCTCGGCCATTTGCTTGGTATTGATGCCGCACGTGTTGGCCACATTCTTTTGGCATCGCTTGTGGACGTTCATGTAACATGTCTCGCACTGCAGTCCCTGCTTGATGAGTCCGTACAGCAGCGAACCGCAATGATCGCAGAATGTGAATCGCTTATAACTGTGCACCACAAACCGATGCGGCACATTCACATTGAATCGCTGGCCGGCCGGCACCACTTCCACTTTGGCCTGCTGCTACATTATGAATGAATAACAATTAGTATTTGAATCATTCGAGTAAATGCGATATACTAACCTCATCGCGCATGCCAGGACACTTGGAGACCACCGACAGATGACATTTTTTATGAACAACTAAGGTGCAGACTATAAATGATTAGATCAAAATATAATCTCATTAATTGGTCAGTCAAATAGGCATCTTTACAAGCTGCTCATCTCTCATCATCCCCAGCGGGATAACTCATGTGGCAGACAGACAGTTGTGCAGTACGTTTATTGATATATGCATTGACTAGGTAAATATTTACAAAGCTACTTTGAAGATCATTCATTTTGTACACATTCAGAGGTTAGACACACTGAGAAATTAGAATGTTCGATGTTGCATAACATCAAAGTTAGAGTATGTGTATGCAGGAGTGTGTGTGTGTGTATGTGTGTAGTTTGTCGTCGTATGCAAATTAGTTTTCTTTATTTTAGTGGACAACAATAAAACTGTTTAATCACATGTGTAACTGTGCAAATGTTGTTGCTTGTGGCGTGCAATGTATCAGAGTTAAGATTAATTATTTTATATTGTCTTAACAAAAAACATTAAGAACCGCAACTAAATGAATTGATAGTTTTCCACGAAGTTCAATCTAATATGTGAGCCACGAAATAAAAATCTTAAAAACCAATAAATTAAGCATTTTCACTGATAATCATGTATCAAAAATAGTTTTCAATTATTCAACAACAAAAATAAATAAGTTTTCAAAGATTTCGATTATTTAATTCTTAATTTAGTACGTTTATACGTTGTGTGGGAATCGCATTCAGAATTCAGCCTTCCAAAAGGGCTATGGAATTACAAAATTTAAATTAAAACGCAAATAAAAATACATCTATTACTTAAATATTTGGCTTAACGATTTTTTTTTTTGTCTTTCCATGCATTTTAGAGTTTTTATAAATTGTTTAAAAAATGTTTAAAAAATGTTCATAGTATAATCATAGTTATAACTGTTACGACCTGCTGACTAATAAGTTCAATTTATCATTCAATATCTTTAAATACACTCTAGTTTTGAAACTGCGCTTAAATATATTTGAAAACTGTTTTTAGGGTATATTCTAGTCGAGGTTTCTCTAGACTACAGCATTCATATTTGTTGAATGCTTAACTTCGCTGCTTTCAGATAACTAAAGCATACATAAACAATATGCGTCATATCTTTAATTTATTTATTTTATTTAAATAAAGTGACTTAATCGTTTTCTGTGTCTACTTGAATAATTGTTGTTATGGTAAATCTATTCTATGTTATACTTACATATTCTTATTACTTATACCTAATAAAATTGAATGATCTTTATCTATAACTCTTAAGATTATTTTCTCTATGGCAATTGAATTTAACATTTAACGATTAGTATGTTTGCTGGCAGGACGGACACATGTAAAACAGTCAAAATGTGTGTATTAAAAAAAAAATCAAACTGAATAGGCAAATGCATTACTTTGGTGCATGGACAAATGCAAAGAAAGAGGCGACAACAACTGCAGCAGCAACGACGACGTTTACTAAATAGTTTCAACTTTCCTTGTGATGTTCAATAAAATCGATAATGCAGCTAAGTATTAATGGACAAAAGCAAATGATATATTTTTCTTTATTTAATTTTTTTTTTTTTTTAGTTTGACTGAAACTGAACAACATCAACATACAACGAACGAATGAAACGAGCAAATGCAAGTGATGAATAGCTTGTTTTTTTTTTTTTTTTTAATATTGTTTAATGCTATTCGCAGAGACCGTTGGATCTCTGTGAGAAATTCCTTTTTTAATTGTAAGCAAAACACATACCTTGACATTGATAGCCTTGTTTACCAATTCCCCTGCAAAAAGGCAAGAAATTCCGTGGCTATTGCATATATATTTCTTTTATAACTGAATGGATGAGTGTATGTGTGGGTGTTTTTTTTTATCATTTGTATAGGCATGAATGAATGCGAAAAACCATAAAAAAAAATACTATGCATATAAAATATAGAAGTAAGCCCGTAGCACGGAACCCAAGAGATGAGAGTCAAGCATATGTAAGTAGCATGAGAAACCAACCCAGTGAAAAAACCGCAGTTCTAATCAAACTCAATTATGTATGTGATTCTGTGAACATGGTTAATCAAGAGAGAGATATGTATATAAAACTAAAAAAAAACTTATGCATAAGATAACTAAAATACGTAGCGGAACGCAAAAAGATTTGTGTGTCGGTTACGATTACGATACAAATACATTGAAATCAATGGATATTTGTGTGGATAGAAAATAATAAAGAACTATTTAATAGTTAGCAAAAAATTAAAATAAAATAGAGAAGAGATAAGAGCAATGATAACGTTTTTTTTTTTTTTTGATGTGTGTGTTTTTGTAAATCATATAGAATACAAAAACAAAAATAAATGTTTGTGTAAATCATACAAATTGAAAAATCAAAGAATTAAAAATATTAATCACTGCAATTACAACTTAAAAATGGTACTGTAGATGGATGGCCAACTTGGCTGTACGCTCAGAGCATACATATGTATGTATATGTATGTAGGTGGATTTTAATGAGACAGTTTAAAACACTCACCAAATAAATTCACGACAATGTGAACAGAAGGTCGGTTGCCGTAAGAACGTAGCCATAAACTTATGCCCGTTGACCTATAATAAAGAGATTAAATTCATTATTGATCAGCTTGTTTTCTGAAAATGGGCTTTACTGTACCTGATGGACACGACGGCGCATAGCACCACGGCGTCGATTGAATCCGGCACGTTCTTTGAACTCCTTGTTAACGGCCACAGTCTTCTCCACCTCGGCGTCAACTTTAGCTTGATCTGTAAATTCGATTAGTTTATGATGCCTTACAATATATGAACATAACTAACCATAATGCTCATGCCTACCATTGCGGTTCTTCAGATCAATAATGACATGAATTTTGCCCTGTGGCTCCAGGTTAATCTGTAAAAGGGAAATCGTTAACATTTCAATATTCAAAAATATATTAGTATATAAACTGGAGGCCCTTACAAAATCAGTCAATTAATCAGTAAAAACAAAAACTATTTTCAAAATTTAAAAATAATACAGATGTTTTAAAATCCTGACTGACAAAAACAAATACTTCTTAGTAATTATTTTATGCAAACTGAGGTGCAATATATAAAAAGAAAAGTTTTAAACTTCAGTATTTCAGATTCACAAATATTAACAAACGGTCAAATAAATATGAAATAAAATAGCAACAACAGGCTCGTCTAAAATGTGCTGGTATTCTGCAAATATTATTTATGTAGAATTTAGTATATAAGGAACTGTCACGCACCCATAGATCCGGTACTCCGGCCTCGCTCTGCATTAGATCCTCAAATGGAATAATGCAATTGGCGACAAAATCATCCGGCGGCAGGGCGGCATCATGAAAAACAGTTAAATTGATGTTGCGCGCATTGTTGACGTCGTGGACGAACTGTTCGTTCCATACCGGATCGAACGTCTTTGGTCTTGTTGTCGAGCGATCTATTTGGATATTGATAAAATTGGTTAGTATTTTAATTATTTAAATAAATTTTATTGGCAACTCACCAAAATGACTCTCGTCGACATCTATGGACACGTAGGGATCGATGAGTTGCTCATCGGCCAACTTGCCAAATGTTAAATTGTGGCGCTTTTGGAAATCTGTTGGACGCAGGCCGCTCGCCTCGCAAACCTTAATCTGCAGTTTACCCGTAAACATTTCGCTGATTGCTTCAGCTGCACCTGTGCGTCGTGTGTTGTGCTAAGTTGATGTGTGCTCTTTTGAGGATCTTGATGTTGTTGCTGGTCTTGCGATCTGGTTATTGGCAGGAGTAGTCGGCTGCGCCGCGTGAATGCAGCTGCGGTGGTTACAAAAACGGTGTCGCTCAGTCAATGTCTGCCAATTAGAGGTGGAGTTCTGAAAAAAATGTAAAGAGAATTGTATTAAAATCAAAAAGCCTTTAAATGGATTTTAGGAATATTGTACAAATCCAATTGAACTGCTTCGAAAAATAAATTTAGTTGGAAATTGATTGCAGGTGTCGTAATATATTGTTAGACTAGGTCATTGACATACTGCAAATTGCATATAAGGTATATGTATGTATGTATATAAATATGTATGTACATAGTTAGGCCTAAGTGAATTTCAAGGTCGCACTCGAATTGTGACATTGATGGAAAATGGGAGCAGACAACAACAATTCAAAATGGGAACGGATATATATAAATATATATATATATACATATATATTTATTTGTTGTTGCACTTCCGTTCAGCATTCAGAAGATTTGAGTTGTTAGTCAGCATTGGAATTTATTCGTTCGCCGAATTATGAAACGCACAAGAGATAATCACATACATCTGTATGAATGTATGTGTTCGTGTATTCGTTATGTTTGTGGGGATACACTAAGATATAACTCAATTAAACTTGCCCTTAACAAAGCTGTTGTTAGTTTTGATTTGCTATTACATATTATTCTTATACGTACAGTTCAATTATTTTTCTATTTTTTATGTATTTACTACCTTCATAAACACACTCGCACACATACAACACACACACTCCCTCACACACAAACATACACATAGAGACAGGCACTCGACCAGTGCATACATAGCAGCAGTAGCAGATATTTTTCACAAATAAAACAACAAAGAAAGAATAACAAGCAATCCTAATACCTCTGCGCCAGCAACACACACACACACCCCATACACAGACGAGCAACCTCCACTCACTCACTTACACACGCACACCCACCCTCAAGCAGGAGTATTGCGATTGCTAGCCCAGCGCACATACTCTCTCTCCCTCTCGCTGGCTCTTTCTCTATATCTCTTATAAGAACACGAGAAATTCTCATACACATACACACAGACACATTCCAGCACAAACAATACACACACGCAAGGCCTAACAGTAAATGGGCAGACAACTAAATGCAAATTGCACAAGTAAATTTGACAACAGACAATTGCGAGTAGCGCATTAATTTACAATTACCGTTAAATCAACAAAAATATCACTTGAAAACGTATATGCATAATACGTTCTGAGAGAGATACGCTCTGAGAAAGAATGAGAGAGAGCGCTTAGAGCTCTATTGAAGAGCAGAGCAACAGAGAACAAACAGAAAAGAACCAAACAGACAGGCGCAGTACTCGTATGACCCAAATATGACAGTGCACACTGGTCCAAAAAGCATTATTTTTATAAACAAGGTACTATATTAATATTCTCAAATCCATTACATTCAAAAGCACAAGAACTAGATTTTGTTTGCGGACCTTAAGTTGATTTTTTTTATTCCAATTTAAACTTTCTTTTAATTTATAGACATACAAAATGTTTTTCTAATCTATATATTCCAGCTGTGTGAAAACAGGCGGGCATATACACATATATAATTTAAAGAGCTTTCACAGCGCGCGAGCAGAACTTCGGGGAAATTGGTGGACATTACATTACATTACACCTCAATTACTTACCTTTTCTCGCAAGGGTACCGTGGCTGTGGCTGTGCGCCGTGCTGCTCTCTTTGCTCTCGCTGTGTGTGCGCTCGCTCTCGCTTGTTGGTATATTAGAGAAAAGTGTTCAGCTACATACATATGTATGTATATACATACATATGTGCGAAAAAATTAAGGATGGCACATACACAGGCACAAGCACACACACACACACACATACGCGAACAGACACCCTGTTTGCACAAAATTCCAATTGGAAATATTCAAGGAATTTGCTTTTAGCTTGGAAAATGGCAATGTGTTTACACTTATTTCTCATACAAACACACTTTCCAACATTTTTCGACAATAGAATTTCATTTCGCGAACGGTTACTCGAAGGAAAATTAAAAATTATTTATCGCCCCTCGCTCGCCTTTGCCTTTGACAATTACATAGGTCAGTGTGACTGCACATACACTGCTTGGAAATACCAAATTGAATATGAAATATTGAATTCAATCTGACAAAATACTAAATCAATAAAATTTGTGAAATTTTTCTTAAATTTGGTTTTGCTTTTAGGATATTTGAGCTGTCACACTGTCACTGACAAAACAGCTGATCTCTTTGTTTGGAGGCAACTCTATTTGTTTTCTAGATATTTCCCTCAGACGTCGTAGCAATTTGCTCTTGATTGATTTGAAAATTCTGAATTATATAGAATCTTTCAATAAATTGGACGTAGAATGTCTCTGCGATATGACTGGTACCAATCGGAGACCAAAGTGGTCATTACAGTGCTGCTGAAGGGAGCCGCAGACAAAAATTACGTCGTCAACATTGAGCCGCAAAAAGTACAATTCACGGCAGATGGCTATGAGCTGCAGCTCCAACTGCTTCATCCCATTGCTGTAGAGCGCTCTTCACACAAGGTCTCAACCACCAAGGTAGAAATAACATTGGCCAAAGAAACGGGCGTTCGCTGGGAGAGCCTCGAACAAAAGGTCGATGCTGTCGCAGCATTGTCGACCCTTCAGGCAAAGAAATGGGATCGTTTGGTCCGCGAGGAGGAAAAAATTGACGAGAAGGAGGTCAAGGGAGAGCAAGCCTTGAATCAGCTATTTAAAAAAATCTTCAACACATCCACACCTGAAGTGCAGAAGGCCATGAATAAATCATTTACGGAATCCTGTGGCACTGTGCTGAGCACCAACTGGAACGAGGTTTCCAAAGAGACGGTCGCCGTTAAACCGTCCGAAGGCACTGAATTCCGCGAATGGGATAAATAAGAAAGATGCGAAAGAGACAGCAAAGAGAGCAACATAATGCGTGGAACTTTCACAACCTAAACATTGAGAAGCACACAAAATAAATATAAAATAGACAGCAAGTAAAAAAAAATAATGATACTAACATAATAAAAAAAAATAAATAATAATTTGAGTTTAATATTAAACACGAAAGCATTATTAATTTTTGTGTGTTTGTTGTGTTGTGGGTGGTAGCTCTAACAGCAGGGAAATTTGCGTTAAAACAGCTGATCGACAGCCGGCTCTGTGCAACGACGCTCAATTTTGTATTTATATTTTTTTTAATACGACCTATTTATATTTGCCTGGATCTCCGCTCAAAATGTATAAGAATCTAGAAGAGCACAATCGCCTGGTGAATAAATATTTAAAAATATTCTTTGTTGTGGCGCTCTATTGGTAAGCAAAATATAATTTTTTCTTTTATCTGCTTATAATTCACTTATTGAACACGTTTCATGTATCGGCCAGGTGCATTTCCATATTGACAGTTTTTGTGAATAAGCATCTGTTGAGCAGCGATACAGTGAATTTGGGCGCTCCTCTGTTCATGTCCTGGTTCCAATGCGTTGTCTCCACAGTCATTTGCTTCTCGATGAGTCGCCTGAGCCGCAAGTATCCAACCGTATTTACATTTCCGGAGGGTAATCCACTGGACATTGATACATTTCGGAAGCTGTTGCCGCTCTCTGTGCTCTATACGTTAATGATTGGTGCCAATAACTTGTCGTTGACCTATGTGACGGTGGCCTTCTACTATATCGGACGTTCACTGACGACAGTGTTTAGTGTGGTGCTGACATATGTGATTCTGCGGCAACGAACCAGCTTCAAGTGCTTATTGTGCTGTGCAACAATTGTGGTCGGTTTTTGGCTGGGTGTTGATCAGGAAAGTCTGACGCTTGCCTTCTCCTGGCGTGGCACAATCTTCGGTGTCCTTAGCTCCCTGGCGCTGGCAATGTACTCGATTCAAACGAAGAAATCGCTGTCGTACGTCAATCAGGAAATATGGCTAATTAGCTACTACAATAATTTGTATTCCACGCTGTTATTTTTGCCATTGATTATACTAAATGGTGAATTGGGCACAATTCTGGTATATCCACACTTGTGGGCTGGATGGTTTTGGGCCGCGATGACGCTGAGTGGATTTTGTGGTTTTGCCATTGGCTTTGTCACAGCTTTAGAGATAAAGGTAAGTGAGTCAGCCAACACAGGTAGCAGTGGTAAATGGGCAATATGTTGTAGTTAGTACTTATCAACAATCTGCTGATTACAGGTTACTTCGCCGCTAACTCACAACATCTCTGGCACGGCTAAGGCATGTGCCCAGACAGTTATTGCCACGCAGTATTACAACGATGTACGTTCGTCGATCTGGTGGACCTCGAATATAGTCGTTTTACTGGCCAGTGCCGCCTATACTCGCGTCAAGCAGTTGGAAATGTTGCAGCAGCATCAGCAACGCAACGCGGCAACATTGAAAGCATAAGCACAAATCCAAACAAAAATTGTCCTACACAAAAAATGTATTATTTTTAAAATGCATATGTGGCTATGCAAGAATTTCTGACAAAACTGGCTCTTCTAGCAAATTGTGTTGTGTAATCCTCTCCATTGTGTGTGGAGCAAGTGTTAGGCTACAGAATTTCATTTAATTGTCAAGACACACAAATATCTATTTAACTTTTTTATACATATGCATACGCATAGACTTTATACAATATGTAAGTAAACCCAAAGACGGACAACTCTTCTTTAGTTAATGTGGAATAAAAACACAAATAATGTTTAAAAAATATGTACTCCGATGTCAATGCACAAATTGATACATTAAAGCTACCGCCTCTGTAAGTAAACAATCAAATTTAACAAAATCTAATTGGCAGCAGCTGCTACGGCAGCAGCAGCTTGTGGCTCTGCTGGCGCCGCTTCCTTTTTGGTGTCTCTACTTGATTTGGCAGCACTTTTGTCGTATTGCTCCGATATATATACAAATGGATCGATTTTCAGCTGCTCGCTGCTGGGCGCACTCTTGAGCAGGACGCGAGTTATGAAGTGACCATCGCGTTTGGGTCGCATCATGTTCACATCCTGCAATAAAAAGCGTACATTCTCCTCCAGATGTTGGGCATCCATGTTTAGCGTGCCCACGCTGGCCGTTATCAAGCCAAAGTTCTGCTGGTATTCATCTTTAGCTGCACTGTACGCAATGCCATTAGAGAATTTCACAATCATTTCGGCTAAATTTGTGCCCAGTGTTTCGCTTTTGGGATTTGGAAACTTGCGTTTCATCAGGCCCCGCAGTGCGACAAGCTCGGCCAATATATTGGGATGTGCAATGATGAATTGATAGTCGGATAGCAGCAGCTCGCCCCCTGTTATGTCCTTAATCAGCTCCACGCCACCGACAAGGGAGGCACCCGCCTCGCGTGCTTCTGCGATCTCTTCCTGTAAATGCATTTAGTCAGCAAAAATAACATTTATTTGCTCACGGAATGTACTTACGTTGCCTTTCGTGAATACTATGATTTTGCGCTCCTCGCCGTGATGAAACTTGTGCGGTATCATGGCCATCCGCTGAAAGTTGTCCACAAATCTAGTGGCCTTTTCTCCTTGCATATTTAATTCGATCTCCACGTTAAGCGGTGCATTGGGCACATTGTACATGCTGGGATGATGCGTCTCTCGATGGCACTGTATAGCCTCGGGCACCGTATATACGGGCCATCGATAATACCGTCCAACATAGACGTCATCTTTGGGCACCTGCTTCCAGGAGTCATCCACGTGTTTGTCCGCACGCTTAACATTGATTCTAACAATTTGAAATCATAGCATTAAATTTTATAAAATGTATAAACATTGCAGTTGTTGAACTCACTTTTTGTCACGCTGGTTGTGAGGGATGAATCCCACCTTTTTTACTTCCACTTTGACCTTCTTCTTGCGTGCCTTTTCACGGGTTCCCTTTCGCGCAGCTTCCGTCACTGCGGTCAGGTGCAAGCATCGCAGTGCTTCTCCCGCTTGCTGGCGTACGACAAGAGTACGCATTGTTGATAGAAGTGATAGCATTTCTGATATATTTATTATTCAGTCACTGGACTTGTATTATTCAGTTATAATTATATAATTTTTACTATTTCCCGGCTGTTTCATACAAAATCATAACACAACATCAGCAGCGACCCAGAGCACACTATCGAAAAACTATCGTACTCCGATAGTCTCACTCACAAAGGCCCAATTAGATTCTCATTATCGATAATAAATCAGATGTTTTGTAAAATGTCCCAACCGAACTGCAGAAATAGTCAATCCAGCTTTTATTAGGCTAACTTTACTTCAACTTAATTAAACACTTTACTGAATAATTACACTTCAGAATATTTGGTTTTAAAAATATATTTTTAATATATAATTTTTGCGGTAAAAGTCCATTCAATCGAAGTTTCAAACCACTGAGAGCCCAATTACTACTTTTGGGAAATTTTGTAGATATACCAGCTAAAAGGCAGTTAGAAATATTTGTTGGGACATTTTTAAGAAATAATTTAAAAATTAATTCAATAAGCCAGAGAGAAATTAGATATGATACGAAATGGTTTCTTCATAATTGCATTAACTAGAGAAATTCAACAATAAATACAGAGCAATACTCTCGGTGACATACATATGTGTATATAGTGATCATTTTCCGACTTTCTCATAAGCACGAAAATTGCTAGCCGTGCGCATCTGTGCTCAGAATAGATTCGACCAACGAACGGAACAATACGGTTTTTATATTCGCGGCGTGAAAAATCGCGAAAAAATCTCATCAAAGAGAAGAGTAGAAAGGAGATCTGCGAAGGGGCGGGCGGCCGATTGTATGCATAACAGAACTGCAAGTAATAATAAATTCTTGTACAATCCTTATCAAAACTTAACGCGTTAATATACAAAATTTGTGAATAATTAAAGAACTGCGTGTGCTTTTTTTGCTTAAGTACTGATCAAAATCAAAAGTGTGTATTCAATAACGTGTGGCAACGCTTTCGATATAACATAAAGTGGCGAAACTAACGCCAAGTGAAAGTATTGGGCTCCAATGTATACACTCGGTGTGATGCCCCATTCACACACAAATGGACACACAAACACACACCCACCAATGCGTGCACCTTGGGGGCCATAATTTCCCAAAAAAAATAAATAAAACACAAAGAAAAGCCAAAAATATTTAAAGCGTGTAACCTAAAAATGAAATAATGGAAGTGAGCATACTTCAATATGTGGAATGGGAGAGGAGGAGAAAGGGGTGTGTCTCTGTGTGGGGTGGAGAGGGTGGTTCAAAACAAAAGAGTGTCAGATATTTAAAAATAGTTTACGCCATTGTTTCTATTTATTTTGTGATTCTGTGTTTGGCTGCTTGTCGATCGCTGGATTGTTCAATCATTCTATAGCAATTTGTGTGGCATAAAGTGCATTTGGAAATGTTTAAATTGATTCGTTTCGATTCGTTTTGTATTGGCCACACACGCGTAAATATTTTTCGAAATATTTACAAAACTTTTGCACATGTGGCGAAACGTGCTAAAATTTCATTTTTCAACAATTTATTGTTTATATCGTGTATTTTAAGCGTTACACTTTATGGTATTTCAAATTAACGTTTGTACTATGCAAACACATACAAATGTGTGTGTGTGTGTATGTGTATGTGTGTGTGGCGGACGTTCCACATTTGTCTTCCTCTTTTATAAACAAATTTTTTTTGATTTCGATAATTCGTGGGATATTCTTGTCTTGCGTGTATTTCTAGTGGCGTATTTCATTGAGTAAACAAACAAGAAAGCCAATTGAGCATTTCAATAAGCGTATAGACACACGTAGCTAAATAAATAAATATATATATTCATATATATACAGATAAATGTAAATAGACGTGGGTCTTGCGCTGGACCTACATAAAACTTGCAGCATTGGAATGGATAATGTGCCACCGCCGAAGCCGCGACGAACGCGACAAAAAATGAATGTGATGCACTATGAATCCTTGCCGACGGCACCGCCAGCAATGTGTGGGCGTGCCGATGAGAACATCTTTCAGTTTCCCGCTGTGGCGTCGCGTGCCCGCAATCTCTCCGCATCGCCCAAGTTGCGCGAGGAAAAGGACTTGCCCACTTGTGAACATGGCAAGCATAGCTGCTATTTCTGTCATCCCTATCGAGCAGATCGGGGCACAATTGAGCCGCTCAAGACTCGTCTCAATTCGGCCATTGAGGCGATGGATCAGATCACACGCACCTGTGCTATGCTTGAGGGTCTGCTAGATCGCAAACTGGCCACCATTACGGACAACGAACAGGAGTCGTCGCCGGCTCAGCAACTGGAAGCAACTGGAACGGTAGCAGCACCAGCTGTAGCTACCTCAGTTCCACTTCCCGTTCCAGTTCCAGTCACAACAAGCCCCGCAGGCGACACCGAATTCGAGCTGGAGCACTCGCTAACCTGGCTGGAATCGGTGACGGGCACAGAAGTGGTGCCACTCTTCAAGCAGGGCAAGTTTAAGAGGTATGTTTATATTCTATAGCTAAAGTATTTAAAGTATTAGGCGAACAAATTTCATCCACGATTTACGAAAATTGACAAAATTATATTGATAGCGTTATGAAAAATAATTATGTTTAACTTAAAAGTAATTGATAAATATTTTAAAGTTTTCAAATATTTTTAAGAACGATTTTCTTCAATATTTTGCTTTAATTTTTGCATTAAAAAACCAAACATCTATTTCGGGACTGTAAATTGGATGGCGTTCGAAATTGATTTGATGAAACTTAATATTTAATAATTTCAATTTGAAGGGAATTTTTAATATTTCTCTGACTAATTATGAATCTGTATAATATAGAATACGTGAACGCAGCAAGTCGATGATGGAGGATGAGTTACACATGTATTTGAAGGGAGAACGTCAGGTGAAGGTTGCCTCATCACGCCCTTACCTGTCGCGTCGCGAGAGCACCTACAGTGACAACAAATCCAAAGTATCCAAATGGACCAAGGTCAAGGCGGCCTTTAAGTGGGAGCGTGCCAATGTGCCGCCAGCCACAGTCTCAGAGCCGGGTGCACTAATGCCACTAAATCAAGAGGTGGAGAGGTATTTAATATATTCCAGGCAATCCGCAGCAGAAGTAACTAACCATGGCTGCTCCATTGCAGATATTTAAAGGTGCCTATTGGCACTGCAGGCGGCGGTAGTTCGGCGGACAGTGTGATCAGCTCCTCGTCGGGGCACTTTATGAGCGAGACGGGTGGGACGCCTGGCACCATCAGCTCGGCCAGCTCCATGGATGAGCTCCATTTGGATGCGGGCAGCTCGCAGCCTATGCGTAAATGATCTCGCTAAAACTCCATTTGGTGACTTTATGTAGCTGACCCTTTTCGTTGCAGGTCGCCACTTGTCCAAGAGTCAGACGCATCACGCCAACATCGAAGTGGAGATGCGCAAATCGGCAACCGATGAGCGCTTCGATTCAGCCAAGACAATGCTGCCCGGTAAATCTGCTTCAACGAAATCGCTACGTCGCTCGAAGGCTTTCTCTGATTTTGAGGTGCTACCGGAGGATCACGTAGCGGACATAAAATCGACGAGCAGTCGCCGGAACAAGTTTCCACCCAGTCCGCTGAATCTCAATCAGGTGTGCAGCGACCTGCCGCAGCTTCATTCACCACTCAAAAGTCCCAACAAGGATGGCAATCAAACATTGCCCCGTATGCGCCAAGTCAGCTCGCCGGGCAACTCCTCCGTGCCAAGCAGTCCTTCCAGGCATTCGGATTTCTTTGGTGAATTCGGTGGGTGATCCTTTTGAGATGGCGTGGCAGAGCGAGAGATAGAAAAAGTGACAAGTATTTCTATTTATTGTCTTTGGCATTGCAGAGAGCGAGGATCTGTCCAGTGGTGATTTCTCGGAGCCAACGACGCCAAACTGTAAGACTTTCACACAGCTAGAAGATGAGATATTTCAACATTATCAACTTCTACTAATCAAACTAGATTTGGAGCTCAATTGCAAGCAACGCGAATTCCCGAATTCACGATCCAGTGCCAGTAATCGCAGTAAGTCGCAGTAATTTACCCACAGCTAACCGGAGGCGCATAATCAGTAATCCTTCATCTAAACCCACATTTAGGCGTCAAGCTGGGCAGTGGTGCCGCTGGCAGTGGGAGTGGCAAGCGCAGCAGCGAGGAGCATTCACCCACACAGTTGCTGTATAGCGACCTCATGTCCACCCAACAGCTGGAGCAGAATCTGACGCCGCAGTTCATGAAGAAGCTGACCAAATGGCGCGCTAAGCAGCAGAACTCCAACTGTTATGCCAGCTCCGAGCCAGCGGCGAGTCCAACCGCTAAGAGTCAAAGTGGTGGCGATCTGAAGCCAAAAATCGATTGGAATCTTTGGAGTTCGGGTGCACTGAAGCTAGAGGGTCAGGGCTTGTGTACGATGCCAGATCAAAAGGACTTGTCCGAGAAGTTCCAAAAGAAGTTGGGTAAGTCAACCGCAGTGGAGATAACCTGTTTAAATACACATTAATATACACTCACTTAGAGCAATGGAATCGCTTGAAATGTGCACCCGGTGGCAGCACCAATTCTGACAATGACTCCCTCAAACGCAACTCCAAGCGCAGCCAATCCACGCGACGCGGCTCCGACGATGATCGCTGGTACAAGCACAAGCCCCACGAAAAGGAGAAGTGTGTGAAAAGAGCATTGTTAAAGATCTTGCCAAGAACTCATTAATCAACGTTCGCTACTTACAGATTGGCGAAACTTAAAGCCATCGTGGCACCGGATTATACGTCCAAGAATATTGAGGTCAAGACCTCCGGCGGTGAGGTGATGATATTCAAGGGTATCTCACGTAAATTCACACGCAAACTCTACGAGTGGGAAAAGGCCAGAGGCATTGGGCCAGAGGCATCCACATTTGCGCTACTGCATCCCGGCTATTGCCCCATCGATGTGCGACGCATTAACAAGGACTTCAAAAAGGGTTAGTACGCCACTTGAAGGTATTCCAATACAAGGAGGAACAGTTCGATTTTGAGTAGTTTCTTTGGAATTTAGTTAAAAATTAAATAAAATTATTATATATATTCATGATTATTTGTAGCCATCACCGAGCATTCGCCGACGTTGAGTCGTTCATTTTCACTGGATAGTGTGGCTCCGAGTGTGAATCAGGTGCAGGTCATCTCACAGCAGGCCTCATCACTGTCGCTTAACGATGTCAACGAGCTGAAGGGGATAGATGATTGCTTGGATTCGACAGATCACGAGTACAAAAAGTACGACGAACCCGAGGCCGTCATGGTCGAGGTGGAGGAGCAAATACATGACACAGCCTCACCGCTGGTCACCGCCCATACGCTGGTCGAGCAGCAAACACCGATCTACAAATACGAGGAGGTGCAATGCAATGACTATGTGTAGGTTAAACCAGAAAGGAATTCCTGATTCCCTATAAGATTATTTGCATATATTTTTTGTTCTAGTAACTCGCGACGCGTTCAAAGCTTTGAGTCGCACACGAATCTGGCACCGCTGCTCGGAGCACTGAAACGTGCCGAGGTGCTGTTTGTCCAGCTGGGCCAGTCTAGCCCAGATATTGAGGAACTGAGCGCAATGCGGGATTGCCAGGCGACATTGCTCAGCATACGCAGCATTTACCCATACTACTCCAACAATCTAATGAAGCCGAACGTGCTGAATGCCGTCTCCGATGTACAAAGCGATCTGGGGCGTCTAGCTGACCTGGTGAGTAGTTTGAACTGATCGAAAAAACACTTAGACTCTGCCTTCATGTGGTGCAATATGTTTCAGCGTCAGAAGTCACCGCTGGACGAAGCCTGTTGCCAGGAAACGATGGAAGAGCGAACAAACGAATACATGGAGGAACTGCAGGGACTACAGGAATCCATGCTGTGCCTCAAATTAAGCATACGTATGTAAAAACTCCAACTGCATCCAACTTTGACTCCAACACTTAACCCGAACTGACAATATATTTTTAGAGGGCGGCACGAATCGCTATCCACGCGATATTGTGCCGGATATCAACATAACTGGCGAGGATGGTCAGCAGGTTGACTCGAGCTACGCCTATGCCAGTCGCGATCAACCGATGATGGAGCAAACTACCGCCTCGCCCTCACCCTCGCCCATGGAGCATGAAACGGAGACGAGCACCACAACGAACACCGTGTGCCGAACAGGCAGCAACGCTGCTAATGCAGCGAAGAAGAAGTTGCGACTGCGGAAGATGGGTTCCCGCCAGAACAGCAAGACGGAGAGCGACAGCAGCGATGCGGATGTCCAGGGTGTGCTGGAGACGCCACGTCGGATGCGTCGCAAGAACTTCCGCATGAAACAGCGATCCCTGGATGATGACTTCCGCTTAAGCTCCATTCCAGCTGCCGCTTCAGCGGAGTTCGATGACATTATTTGCAGTTCACTGAAGGTGAAACCCGGCGAACCCATCGAGGAGTCGCACAGCATTGCTAGCACCAGCATTCCCGTTCAGCCGGTGGCCAAGCTGACTGGCTTTGTGCCACCTCCGCTGCCGGAGCTCCATTCGCGCAACTACAATACCAACGTCAATGTTTTCGTGAAGACTAAGCGTAAGCTCTTCACCACTGTGCTGGAGCCAAATGCCGTTGAGGGCATAGCACTTATCGAAAAGGAGCTGGAGAGTCCCACGCATAGCGTCGACGAAGCAAAGATTTCCCACAAGTTGAGCACGCCGCGTCCCCTCAATCTTTATAAATCCATCAGTCTGGAGCGATTGACACCACTGTGCCCCAAGGAGGAGTTGCGCAAGTGCCAGAGCACTGAGAATGTGCATCGGTCAGCGATATCCGTGCGTCCACCTTTGGCCACCGATAGCTTGCAGCGTCTGGCGCGCTCTAAGCGCCACCTGAACCCACAGGTGCCACCCCGCCGTGCGCATCTCTACAAGAAGAACGCACTACACAAGTCACAAAGTGCCACGGTTAGCAACAACATTGAGCACAAGATTGCCAAGACCAGCTCCGGCTCGACGGTGAGTAGAGCTTATCCAGTGTCCGCATCCCTGGTGCTGCCAAACAAAGAGGATAACACGCTGCCCCGCATCCAACGCAAACTGGAGGGCAGGGGCGCCAAGGGCGCATTGCACACACCCACCATGCCGAAACATTTTGAGTTTCCGCCATCTGTCTTGGAGCCGCATCATGAGCAGCGACCGGCGACGCCACTGTCGGAGCGCGCTCAGCGCCTGCAGCAGGCCAAGGCGCAGTTCCTGCAGAGTGCACCAGTTACGCCCAGGCAGGAGCCGACGACACTCATTGGTCCATGTGATGCTGCTCAGCTGCACAAGAGCGTTAGCGTTGGCAGTATGCGGGGCACAGGCAGTCTGCAGCAGGAACAGGAGAAGGAGCAGCAGGAGCTGCATCAGCAACAGGAGGCGACCACGGATCAGGAGAGTCTCAGCAACTCCAGTGCTTATGATAGTTTGCCGCGTTCCGTTAGCCGTTCGGCACGAATCTCCAGCAAACTTGGCTTTGCCACGCTTGCCTCCAAGTTGCGTCGCGGTGGCAAGCGGCCAAAAGATGCACCTGCTCCGCAGCCGGGTGGCAGTGCTCTATCCGCACTGTGCCGCCAAACGCTTATAGCCGATGTGATTGCGCTGCCACAGCTATTTGCCGCAGATCGACCACCGCCCAGTCCCAGTCCCAGTACGACCACGTCCGCTCGCGCACCTAATGTGCTCAAGTCACAAAGCTCACCACAGGCGGCCTTGGGCTCCACGGGAACCACTTTGCATTTTCATGCCAGCCACGAGGGCATCAACAAATCCCTCAGCGAACAGTATGTGCGCCAGCTCAAAGAGAGCGATGTCTAGTCACACACACACAAGTACCTCTAAGTCAAATAGTCCCTAAGCATAGCAATGGATGTCTTCGCATTGAACTAATAACAAGCCTAAATATATGTAAATATATATATATAAAATATCAACGAGTTTCGATGAATCGGTAAGTCTAAGGAGGGTTAAGCCTGCTGTACAGGGTGTCTTCTAGTCAACCTCTCTCGTCTGCAATATTTTTTGTTTGGAATAACCATGGGTTATCTCCAACGACAAAGGTGCACAGTTTTGTGAATAGTATATTTATTTTACTGCAATCCAAATAATTATCATTTTTGATTAAAATTGCAGATAATCTAACTCAATAAATCCTACGGAATTGTTATCAATCTTAGTAAAAAAAAAAACACTAATTTATATTTTCTTTTTTATACTTTGACCGACTAAAAAATGTTCAAACGGTGTGCAAAAATTGTAATCGGCCAAATAGCAGCATCTCTGACCCCATATTTTGCTGAGTGGCTCCTGTATGAAACAGAGACTTGATAGCTAAGGACTTGAAATATAATTTTTAGTAGAGCAGTTCACTTTTCCGTTAGAAATAATCGATAAAAATAAAATTTGCATATCATTAAAATTCACCATTTTAGATATACCTTAATCAACATAATGAATGTCATTAAGAAAACTATGTTGGCAGGTACCAACTGATAGGTACCCTCCGGAAGATATCAATTAAAACCAATATTGGCATAAGTACCGTTTTCATGTGAGAGTTCAAAGATTGTTTAAAGTGCATATTTAGCAATTAAAGTAGCAACTGTATTTTGATTGATTTAGTATATTTATAAGCTGAGTACAGGGTATCTCTTAGTTGGTACTCCCGTTCAGTGCTGTTGCTTGTTCCACAGCTGGTGGATAAGTCTACCGGTGATCAACGTAGTCATCGTCATCATTGTTGACATCGTCATCGTTATCGGTCTCATCGACAGCGTTCTCGTGTGGTATCTCCCCAGGTGCTGCTCCGGTATTCCAATAGCGATCGTCCTCTGGCTTTGTGAATTCATATTCCGGTTTATTGGTGTCCACAAACGTAATGCATACGGTCAGATTTTGGGCCGTTTCAATCATCTGCGGAATGCTGTTGGCAAATTCCAAGCCACACTCAGCTGTGTGACCCACCGCACCTGGCAATTGATTGTTGATCTTGTCATAGTCAGCGATTCCCACGGTAATCAAATCGTGCACCCGACGCAGTGCACTAAGCACATTCAATACGCCGGATAGTATTTTTCCCATCAGTGTTTTCTTGGCTGCAACCTTTTTGTAGATCTTTACAAGTCCCTGGACTTGGTGCTTTATTTCCTTGACGGATTCCACAGTTTCGTCCTGTATTTTCTGTATGAGTCCCATGGTGTAGACGTAGCAGTCCACGCCCTCGTTAATGGCGTGCAGGGCTTCCTTAAAGTGGGGCACATGCGAATAGCTGCAGTATGCTGAACGAGAGGCACGTCCCCAATAGTGCCACATCACCTCCAATCCCGCAATTGCTGCTGTGACAATTTTCGGTTTGTTGAGCTTCAACAGATTGATTTCCATGTCAATTGCGCGTCTCACCAGCTGATCGATGCCCAGTTGTGACTCTTCGATCGCATCCTGCAGAATGGCCAGGAGATCCTCTAGCTCCTGCAACTCTTGCTCTGTCATATCACCGCTTGGCTTTTCTATTATTTGCTCCAAGCTCGGCAGCTTTGTGTCGTAATCAATACTTGGCTTATAGTTCTGGTCAAAAGTAAACTGGGCACGCATCTCCTCAAAGGCCTTGGCATAGCTAGCGTCCAATTGGTCGTCGATTGGCTGCTCCAACGACAGGGCACTGCCATCGCCATTTTGCATTTGCAGACTGTAAAGGTAGTCATGCTGTGCCTGTAGCTCACGATAGAATGGACGCAATGCGTCCACTTCTGCTGTGGATAAATCCAAATCCTTCTGTTGCTGCAAAAGCAGATCAGCCAGTTCCTGGTGTGCCCAGGTGCTGCCCCAAAGGCATATGCAGCCTAGCAGCGGCAGCAACAGTGAAATTTTCATCATTCTGCTGCTTCAAGCGAAGTAATCCAACTGGCCCAACAGTCCACTTTGTGCTCTTTGACTGTTTTAGCAAACTTATAAACATTATCAACGACCACACTTGGATTTTATTAAATCTTATCGAATAAGATGCAGCTAATCTTGTTTATGCCTATCGCGATTAAATATATAATACGCACCAGCAAGAGGCACCTGAAAAAACTATAATCAATGGGTGCTTAATAAATAAAAAAGTTCAGAAATATATATTAACAATCTCCAATACGTAATACATTATTCAATTTTTATAAACAGCAGCTTTAGATAACTGGAATGTTTATTTTCTACATTATTTCATAATATTTCATTTAACAGTTAAGTGCTGGTTTTATTTATAGTTGATTTGCACTAATAATAGTAAAATCTTTATAACAAATATATATTGTCATATTATTTTTATGCAGAATTATTAAATCTTTAAAGTTCAGTTATCTTCTAAATGTATTTTTGGCGTATTTTAATAGAACGATATTTTTTAACCTTAATTGCTTTTGGTAAGACAACTCTAGCCTTGCCATATGTATCACTCAATTCATTTAGTTATTTGTTCTACTCTTAATTATTGTTAATGGCCAATGACGGCAACAGAAATGGTTAACAAATTTTAGTTGTGATTCATTTTACAGCGTCTGATTCATGTGCAGATTCTTATTTTATTGTTGTCACACTTTGAAATGTAATATTAGCTGTTTTAAGTATTTGGAGAGATAAATTTAAAAATAAATATACATACAAATACAATTATCTTTGAGGCTAGTAAAATTCAAATTAGTTAAAAAAAAAAATATGCATATGCAAAATATTTAGCAAGAAATACCTTAATTTTTTTTTAACATTTTTAAATAAGCAATAAATTAGCAAGATATCATTTATTAAGAAAATATTAAGAAAGTCTCTCCTTTTATGCATATTTTTAAATGGCAATAAATCATTTTAATTTTCTTGCAATATTAATCTATTATTTTCTGTTATTTTTTTTTTTATTTTTCTTTAAAATATTTTTTATAAAAGATTATAAGCGTCAACAGGCGAAGGTACATACAACTTTTTTATTTCAAATTTAAATAATTTATTTATTTATAATTTATTATTTGAATTTCTTTATACAAACATTATTTATTAAAACAATTAAATTCTTAAACAACTGGTAAATTTTAGGAGCAATTGCTGCCAGAGCTATCTAATTATAAAAAACATTAAAAAAACATCATCATTTATTATGCAAATAAAATGTTTATTATTAATAGGCTTGTAAAAATATTCAATATTATTTATATAAAATTTAAAGAATTTTTTTATTGAATATTTCAATATGAAAACATTAAAAAAACATCATCATTTATTATGCAAATAAAATGTTTATTATTAATAGGCTTGTAAAAATATTCAATATTATTTATATAAAATTTAAAGAATTTTTTTATTGAATATTTTTATAGTGTGGAAAAAAATCGCTGCGCACAATCTGTAATTGTTATCTTAAAGTTCTCATCAAGTAAATTGAGAAGCTGTGTAAAGCTGATGTGTTCTGCGTATGTCGACTATCTGCAAGTGGCAGATACATATGTATATATATATATATATATATACATATATATGGGGAGAGTATTGTCGCGATCAACATTAGAAACCAAATCATCATGAACAGAGCAACTGGAATATTGAGCTTATTACTGCTGACATGGGCGGTGAGTATTCCAAGAAGTAATTCACTCCTGATTATCCCTGGACCCATAACTCAATCGTTCAGCAGGCACAAGCTGAAATCCTTAGCAGCACTGAAACTTACACGGAAACGGGAACAGAGACCACTCAATATGAACCAATTAGTATGGTCGTGAATCAGCTTTCTAACTTGGCAGTGGATGTCAGTGACAGGACGTCCACACAGCTGCAGGAGAATATTGACCGTGCATTGGCCAATGTGGCGGACAATATTGAAGCACTGACCACCAATGCCATGGCAGATATAAGCATTGCCATCGATGACACAAATCATTTGATCTTGGGCAATCCCAGCTGCAGTCCTGCCTGGAATTTGCAGGAGTTCACAGTAAATGTGACTGAACAGTTGGGTGCCTGCACAATAGAGCTATCCAATACGATTGAGACCTATCGCCGCGATGGCCAGCAAGTGTTGGCCAATGTGCAGAGCTTTGTTCAGCAAATGGCTCAGCTTCCGATGCTCTGCTCGAATCAGCTAATAGGCGCTGCTTTGGCACCACTGAGTATCATCAACTATGATGATAGCAACAATTGCTTTTTACGTGGCATGACCACAATCAATCAAGGACTCGCTCAAGCCATGCATTCCGGCTCCTTGCTGCTGGTGAGTGCCCGCCGCCTGCCCCAGGACCAAGTGGCTCAGGCACAGCGATGCAACGACGCTGTTGCCGCCCAAGTCATTGAATACCTCAGCGTGCAGCGCGCCAATTGTAGTTAAACAAAGAAAATGTTGTACATTTAAATATATGAATATATAATAAAATCGGCAATTTATGCACCCAAAGGATATAGCCTTAAAACAGGATGCATTCTGCTCATTGCTTATGCATGCGCATAAGTCGGCTAAAAGGGAATTGCATTGACATTTATTTGACAAGTTTTTGATTGATTTTACAGCTGCTCATGCTGCATATATATTTCGCTCTTCTAATCGCAAGTTCACTTTTCAAAGTCACAAAGTCACAATTTATATCCCACACATTTAAATATTTCTCCAACCCCTTTCTATTCGCGCTATGCCATTGTCCAATTGGTCAGCGTGCTTTGCCAGCGACACGTGGCAAACACACGAACCAAAAACAACACAAAAAAAAAAACACAACAGAAAAAGGCATAGCTGAAAGAGGCAACAGCTGGCCAGGGAAAGAAAGAGATAGCGTTAGGTGGAAGACGACAGTCTGCTCATTGCTGCTACGTTCCTGCATTTCCGTAGTGAGCCAAATTATTTTGACCTGCGCACTTACACTGCGCACAATTCGAGTGACTTCACAGGCAAATAAATAATCAAGTAATGTAAAATTTTTGTATTTATTCTTTCAAAAATCTTAATGGTTTAGTGAATTTGGTTGTATATGGAAAATTTAAATTTTCTGTATTACAATCTTGGAATACTAACAGCCTACCACCCTCCTTAAGCATCTAGATATTTTATTTATTTATATTAAGTATAAAATATATTTCGTGATATCCCAAATTTCTTATGCCTTTCAAAGTTAATAATTATATAAAAATTTTGAGATTGCCTGCAGAAAACATGAATATAAAAAATGTTACAAGATGATGTTAATTAAAAAAATTGATGCAATTATGCTTGTACAACTTTTAGATACGTTGTTTGTTGACCCACAAATTGTTTGCAGTGCACACGAGTCCACGACCAGCAAAACGAAATTTACTACGACTCCAGTTCTTTTTTTTTGGCTCAATGGCGCAATTTTACTCAGTCAGCGTCTGAATTTTATCTTATTTTTACTGCTTGTAACAGTTGTTGATGATGATCTGTTGTTGTTGCTATTCTTGTTGTTGTTGTTGTAGTTGCCCAAATGCTGGGATACCTATACGATGCCTACTCCAACATCTGTTAAGCATTTTGGTAGACAACTGACGGAGTGCGCGCGACTTTTCTCTAGTTTAATTGTTGATATATGTAGTCTATGCAAACTGAGTCTTAGGAGTTGTGAAAAGAACTGCAAGTCTAACTGAGAAAAGCCATTGCCGTTATGACATTTTACATAACGATCTCATATCAACCATATACATATTTTTCATTGATGAAACTTGACTAAATATTATGCAAAAATATTCGTATACTTAAATATGTTTATAGCTGACTTCTATATCTGTATCTAACTGCAATAAAATGTTCATATTACTTTGTATCAGAATTATTGTATGAATAATATTTATTTGCGTTCTTAGGTAACTATAAATTAATTATTCATTTGAATTACATACTATATTATTAATTTCCCCCTCTGTGTTTCAACACTAATAAATTATCATTTAATAACTCATATTAAATGCGTTGCCAATTTTCGTGTCAGTTTCTTTTTATTTGCATGAGTAGTTTAATAAAATCAGCATTGGAACAGATCATATGTGATCAAGAATTAAACACAGCAGCTCTTTCTCTGGAAACGCAGCATCATTTTATCTGTAATTTTTGAAACTTTCTACTTTTTGTGCAACAGTGTCATTGTTAATATGATTTTAATCACTTTACCTTGGTATGGCTCAATGCTAATTCTCGGTTTTACGTGTCTGTTCATCTAGTTTATCGTGTTCTTAGCCAACTCTGATTGTATCCGTTTGTCTTAATTCGTCTCGATTTGGGACTTTAATTTTGATTGATGCAGATCTATATGGGATCTCAACGCTGCCGCAGGACATCGAGAACTGTCTACTAACTGGAATAGTATTTGAGGTTTTTTTTTTTTTTGGAACCAACTGCCGTGTCTTGGGCCTAAGCACAATAAGAAATTATCATTATTATTATTATTATTTGTTGCTGTCGCTGCTGTTGCTGTTCCTGTTGCCGCGTGGCGTGCGAGTGAAAGCCAGCGAAAAGGGACTAGCACTAGCAAGTAGTAGTTAGAGCGAGATAGAACCAACACTCAAGCCAAAATGCAACATATGCTGCCCAAGGATCGCTCAGAACAAACGGACGGCGCATGCCGTCATCTGGTGCTACTTTGACTTCAAAATTGGGTAGCATTTGCCGTTGCCAGTGCCTCTCCTTCGTGAGTATTTTTGTATTTTGTTGTAGCTGTTTTTTTTTACGGTTCGACTACAACTACAACTATACAATTTCAAGGAAGCAGTATGCTCCCGTTTCCCCCTTCAACAGTTACTGTTGACTTCCGATAAGCACGAGTGTGCAAGAGCGACCGAGAAAAAAAGGCAACAGGACCAGCAACAGCAACAGCAGGATAAACCGCTTAAAGGACTTGGACAGCAGTGCGCTAAGGCAAAATGGTAAAGGGTTGCTGGCTGGAGTAGAGTGCAACAGTGTGGAGTAGGTGTGATGCCGACAAGGATACACAGATACACAGCAGCTCAGTCAACCACTCTCGGGACTCCTGAGCTCAGTTTACAAATCCAAATTGAGACTCAAACTTGCGCGCATGGCTCCGAACACGTGTGCCCAGCGAACGTCAGCTGGTCGGGACACAAATATAGGGATAACGGCATAGGGCTGCCCATTATGCTAGTTACAAGAGAGCAAAAAAAAAAAAACAGTAGAAGAACGGCGATTGTATACCTGAATATAATTGGTATAACTTCAATACAATATATATTTCTATACATTTATGTATATTTTTTTCCTTTTTTGCCAACTAACAAAATGCACTATAATAAACTAAAATCTTTATAATTATTATTAATTATTTATTAAAATTGAATTTTAAATCAAGAACCGTATCGATATGGCTATATTCGAAGAGATAATTTTGAACTTTTACTTTTAAATATTATTTATTATTAAAAAAATATTAATAAATAAAATAATGAAAATAAACCTAAAATACGGCGAACGAAAAATTCAATTATAAAAGAGGTCACCAAACAAAAAATATTACTTACCTCGTAATTGTATATTAAGAGTTCCTGCAAAATTTTAAAAAAAATTTAGAATTTCACAGCAATTCTAATAAAACCAATTTACAAAACAATTTTCGATGGTATGGCTCCGAGTAGTAAGATTTAATTTTGTCTTGGAGGAGCCGTACTGGCTATTTGTGAACATTATTTTTATAATCACTTACACCAAACCAAAATTTATATAATAAATTGCTTGTATTAATAAATCACCAAACACAGCGGCATAGAAAATTCACGACTATTTACAAAAATTGCCCCAAACAAAACAAAGAATAAATTTACATTAGAATGTGGAGATATAGAAATAAATAATGAACTTTGGCCCCAAGAGACAAATGTGAAATTTTACAGAGCGCGCAATTCAATTAGAAAATCGCCGCAGAATATAAAAAAAATTAAGCAATAAAATTGGATTTGGTTCACGCAAATTCAAAGCGGTTAACCAGCATCAAAAGGAGCCAAAGGACTCACCGCGCCGCAGAGAGGAAAAAAAATAAAAAATAGAGTAATAGCAATGAATCAGATGGACTCTTGTGTTGGGCAATAAAATGCCTATTCTAATGGTCAAGGAGTTTTCCCAAATTCGTGTCATAATGTGTTGTAAGTAGTTGCCTTTGTGTGTCCTGGGCACGCACAAAGGACTCGCCGGGGCGGGAAATTGTGAGCGCTATTGTTCGACTATTCGGTGAGCTCAAGGACCTGCGCACAGTGGGAACACCCGCGCGGTTCTCAGCATCAGCAGTTGCGACCACAAGTTGACTTTCTGACCACCAACATAAAATGTTGACAGCCGGAACACGCCTCTAAAATATTGTGCGAACCGATTGCGATCCTGTGCGGTCCTTACTGCCCAGCTACCAAGCAGAAAAATGCGCCAATCAATTGATTGCCTGATTTTGACAGTTATGAGCTGCTCCTCGTATATAATCACCTTGTCGAGTCCATATCTTGATTTCACCCGAAGTCCACAACATCAGAGGCGAGTCTCATGCATTGCCGAGGAATTTATTGTTATTGACATTTTAGTTGGATGGAATCACACGGATTATACATATCTACTAATTGCACTTGGATCAGCTATCTTTTGGCGGCACAATTGATCTGCCGGGTCTATAAGGCATCAGTTAAGGTTTAAGTATAATATTTGATTGAAGCAACGAATTTGTTGCATTGATTTTTAATCAATTTATTCAAAAATTAGGTTGTATATTTGACATGTTTGTGAAACACTATTTTTAATAGCTCTTCAAATTTGCATGGAATTTGTTTTTAAAAACTATTACAATTTAGTTTTTAAAAGGAGCTTATGCACATAAATTAGGAAAGATCTTAACAATTTCTTCAAAATACCTTTAAATAATAATAAAGAATTTGAAGCATACATTTATTCTAAATAAGTTAGTAGCATAAAAAAGGATTTTTAATAAGAGCTCTATATATAGCATATAGTTTTTTTTATTAGATAAATATTTAAAAAAAATATAATTTATTTGTATAAAATATTCTTGTATCTATCTGTCCGACATTTAACTTTAATTTGCAGGACTTTTTTATTTAAATAAATAAAGTAAATATTTAGTACAAGTATAAAAATTTTGAATTTTCACAGTGATTAATTTCACATATTATTAACTATATTATATTGTGATTGTTTACTGTTTGGTGACCACTTTTTAAATTTAAATATTTTTATGGACTTAGATGTCCAGGATCTGAAGCCAGAAAATACTTAACTTAACTTTAATCTTATATTTAAGTAATACGATGGAATGATTTAAGTACCAAATATAAATTAAGTTGACCATAAAATATTGTTTGTTCTGGTTTGCATTGTGCAACTGCAGTTACCACACTTTTACTGGAATGATCTGTGCAATAATACATAAGTTCCCGTGCGATTTTCAATCTGATCTGAAGCCCCACATTAATGAACGTTTAGGTACACAAATGGACTGGAAAATCACGACTTGCAGCGTTGCACCAAAGGTGATAAAGTTTCGCACATTAATACTTAATTACTTGAATAATTGGGGCCAAGGGATTAAATTCACACGCAGTCCATATAAACCAGAGCAAGTCGCGCAGGCCCTGCAGGTGGACGTGAAATCATAAAAAAAGGACGAAAAAAATGAAGAACAACAACAACAACAACAACTCACAAGCTGAGAAGGGCACAAATTGTCCAGACAAGTGGCCCATGGACAAAATTCGAAGTGATGCCAAAGCCACCGACGTCGTTGACATTAAATTTGCTGCTGTTGCTGTGGCATGTTATTGTTGTTCTTGTTGTTATTGTTGTTCTTCTTGTTTTTGTTGTTTTTGTTTGTTGTCTGCTGAGCTGAGCTTAAACATAAAATATGAGCGCACCCTGGTCGCATTTTTCACACGAAATCCTGATTAATAAATATATAAGTACCAAAATTGAACTGATAATTTGAAAAGTCGTCAACCTGAGCTAAAGTTGGCAGCCTCCTGGGGACACAGAAGACGCAGGCAACGGGACAGAGGATTTGATGTGTGGAGCCTGCGCGAATCTCCATCGGTGCCCAATTACAAGCAAATGAGCTGGAAAACTGTATCAAATGACCCCCGAATGCGAATACAAAATTACAGACCCGCAACCAAGGCGCAGAGAAGAATCTGCACCAAAAATACTCCGCCAAATGCGCCTGTCTCTGGCATCCCCCTCTCCCTTCACCGTCCCGCCTGCATGCTCTCCACTTCGCAGACCAGCTCACCATCTTAACGTGACAAAGCGATGGCTTGCGTGTGGCAATTTCAGTTAAAAAATACAGCTAGGCCTTTCGAATATTGCCTTAAATACCCTAACATGAGGATACTCTAATTTAGTGATGCATAGCAGATTTTCAAGATTTTATATTAATTATGTCAAATATTATGTCAGCTAAAATAAAGACAAAATATTTCTGCATTCGCAGTTTGCGTGTTGTTCGATAATTTGTAAAGAGTATTTTTGAATCGTTGTTGAGTAAATAATTGTTTAATGTATTTTTAGCTGTTTTTTTTTTTGTTGCCTTTCTTGCCTCTGCAACTTTGGTAGCATCTTATCGGTTTTTGCTGTGTTAATTTGATGCCTTGCCCACAAAGTTGACTTTGATTTTTGATGCACTTTCACTGACGATCGTTGATCGTTGTGCGTTGTGTGTTGTTCCTTGAATGCAGCGTGAGATACTCGAATCTGGAGGCTCGGCGATGGCTTAGTTCGACTTTGATGACTGCCACCTACTTGGCCAGTTTTGTTTTGAGGGCCAAGAGTCAGTCAACTGTGTGCGGTGCGTCTGTGTGGCTAATTGAGTTGACCAGTCAAGAGCGATCGGCCGTGCGAATTATTTGTCAACGTGTAACGGTTAAATCTGTTCTGTGTTGTTGCCCCTGCAACGTTCAAGCAGTAACCGGAGCTACTGATTGATGGCTAAATGAGGAGCGTAGCGAATCTTTAACAAATTGCCAGCAGTGTTTTGCTTCCTTCGCTGGGCAAAACTTCCTTAAACAAACGATGATCTATAATTGGGTTTGACTTTGACTTTTTCCCGTATCCCCGTATTGATCTTTCTTTTTGCCATTTCTCTCGGTTTTACGTGCCGCACACAATGCGTGCGGGCGGCCGGGGCGTGGCCGGCGTGATTTGGTGTCGCTAATTACAGACTGGGCATTTAACACAGCCCGTTTTATGGCTTAATAATTGCAATCATTTGGCTTTCTCGACTAAGACCAAAATGGGCCCACACACAGATCTCGCTGCACACGCGAATGGATGCGAGTCCCGTGAAGGTTTCGTTGCATTCAGTTTCAGTCGTGTTTGTGCCACAAACCACATCCAAAAACTCACATCAATCAGCCAAATGCATTTATGTTTTCTTTTTAGTTTTCTTTATTTATTTTTGGGGTCCGCATTGGCGCAGGCAATTATTGTGCAACAATTAAAGGATCAGCGGAAAATGTTCACACAACAATGCCAAAATAAACCGCCGGAAACGGAAACTATGCGCACTTCAATCCAAAACTACTTGTACCCAAATAAAAAATAAAAATATAGAAATACTTTGAAAAATGTTGCGGTTTGTCTGGTTTTTTAATGGTCCTTTAAATAGCAGCAAGTAAAATGTGCCCAGAAAAGCATGAGAAAATCTAGAAAAACTGTGCCAAAGAAATTTGTCTTGGTAAAAATTACATTTGAAAAACAAGCAGAACTGCAGTTGTTCAAAATAAATAATGGATTTGTCTAGATTTTTAATGATTTATACTAATTATAAACTTGAGCATAATATATAAATAAATTTTAATGTTTAAAAAGTCAAACCGAATAGAAATTTGGTTACGATTTATGGGTTTGGATGACTTTTAATAGGTTTGCTAACCTATTGATAATTATTAAAACTCCGGACACATAAGGTATATTAAAACTATATCAGGATCAACAGTCGAATCGAACTATGAATGCTCGTCTATCTTTCCTCAATGTGAACAAGCCATTTTCAAAGACTTCCCATTTGGAATATAGATTCTGCAATACCAAACATATTCGAATATGACTTCCCAGATATGATTTTTGGTTCCGAAACGGTCTTTCGGTGAATTTGGAACTTAAACTTATTTTAAATCTTTAACGATTCAATAAATTTGAAATATTAATTTTGTTTTATTATGTCCGAAATAAGATTAAAAATAATTAAGTGCGGTTCCTACAAGTGCAACACAAACTGATAAATAGACGCCTTTGATTATTATTATTAGAACAGTCGCTTAACTTATCGAATAAGAGATCTGAGGACTTAAAATGGTATACATATAGAAGGTTTTACTGAAAATTCGAATTGCCTACACGATTCATGATCCAACCACAATAAAGGTACATATATTGACCGCAGCACAAATGTGTGACAAGGTGAAGTAAAAAACTGTGTTAAGGATTAAGGAGAACTTGACAAGTTCGACAGAGCAATGAATATCTTATTGTGTTGCACTTGCAACTAACTTAAAGCCCAATTAGCTGTCAGCATTCAGTGGGCTTGTTATGCGGTCTGCCAATGGGATATCGTGCCCCATGGGGACGCTAATAAGAAATGACAAATTGATGGTGTTAAAGCTCATTAACTTGTTTAACGCAGATACAGATACACTTATAATACGAATTGGTAACTGCTTAAACAGACTCTTGGTCAGAAAACCCAAAAAAAAAAACAACAACCTCAAAATGAAGCGCGCCAATTATCGACATGACAAATTTTAGGTACATTAATTCTTTTACGACCTGCTGCCGAAGCAGCAAACACAGAAAAACCCACAAAAAATATATATATATATATATATGTGGATGCAACAGGGCGACGTACCCTTAAGCTGAAACTGGAACTGGAACTCCAAAGCCAAAACCAAAACCAAAACTCGAATGCATAATAATACGTGTTAATAATGCTCAGGCAAGCTGTCTATAAATTGACAAAGACATGCAAGACTCCGGCTAAAGGGGGAAACGGGCCTAAAAGCACCGACAGAAACTTTTGCTTTTGGCCAGCCGATGTGTGGTTGCAACAGAACAGCGGCGGTGTTGCCAAAAGCAGCCTGGGGTCGCTTGCACGTACATCAGTTGCCATTCCCATGCCCAGCTCCCAGTTTGCCATTCATGAATTCTAACTAATTGTATTGGCGAGAGCAGTTGCATCTTCTGCTCAAAGATGGAAGCTGGATCGAATCTGTGCAGCTGCACACACAAGATCGGCAAACGTAGCTCGGTTGCACAAAGCTTGGCAGGAAGAGGTCCCCAAAACGCAACCGAAATCGAAACGCAGCTTTTGTTGTTGATTATTATTATTGTTGTTGTTTTTGTTGTTGTTGTTGTTGTTGTTGGTATCGTGGTGAGACGAGACCTAAACAATTTGTGTAATTGACAAATTGACGGCGACGCTTTTGTGCGGAAGCGTTCAAAGCCGTAAATTGTCGCTAACAAGAGAGCCCGATCCCAAGGAACTGTGACTGCAACAGTGACCGCGACCGCGACAGGATATTGTGGGGCTACCTTCATAATTGCCACTGTCGAGGGTGACGCCCGCACCGCCAACTCTAAATTAAGTCATTAACAATTTAACGAAGCGCTGTCCAAGTCGCGCCGGCTAACTAATTATGTGAATTTCCTTTTGATTGTCCAAACTTTTGTTTTTGTTTTATATTATTTTATTTTGTTTTTTTTGGCAACGCCCGAAAATCATTTTATAAAACAAACAGCAACAAACAACTGCCAAACTGCCCACGTAACAATGTCCTGCCGCGCCCCCAAATGGCCGCCCCCGAAATTGCCATTGTTTGATTGTTTAGTGGCAGTGGCGGATCGTCAGTCGTCGAGCTATCAACAAATTGGTTTTGTATCTACCGAATGATTGAATCGCTGACCTGACTGACTGACTGACTGACTTGCTGGCTGACTGACTCAATGAATTGGCCGAGAGCTTAAGCCAGCTTAGTCTTAGCCGTTGCCCTTTGTCGGTTATCCGCCAACAGCGATCATCCATCGATGTTCGCTTTAAACGATTTGTGCGAGTGGCGCTCTCGATATTTATTTTTATTTTTATTTATTTTTATTTTTTTTGGGACTGCGACTGCTAAAAGGAGATCAGCCCCACACTTAACTTAATTTGGCAGCCACACTCCGCTGCCCAGTGCCGTATAATTATGGGCACAATACTGTTCGTGGGGATCACTTTTCGCGTATTTGTTTTGGGCCAGCATATAGTATATATATATATGTATGTGTATGTGCATGTGTAGATGTTGCCAAGTGCCGGCGACTAATTTCAGCTGAACTGTCTACAAATTGATCGCGAAGCGCCAAATCGATCACCTTGCTCCACATAATAAAGTCGAAACCAAGGAACGCGCGACGGACTCACCAAGCTGTGTGTGAGAATCGATGCACTGCGATAAATGAGGTGCCTGGCAAGGAAGCGCCAAGAAATGGCGCAAAAGGTGAAGACATTAAGTGAACTTCAGATTGCCAAAGACTGATAGGGGGGCCACAGCTTATGAGCTAAGCTGGCTCAAATGTAAACAGCTCAAACTCATCAGCTAAGGGCTAAGATTACATTCACATATAACGGGCATTACTTAATCCACTTTTCATAACTGGCCTAAGATTGCATAACGGGCATTATGCGAACCCCCTTAAGAACTGCATCAAAATATGAAAATTAAAGTAAAATCGAACAATTATTGTTTGGTAGAAAATCTTCAAATATCCAATTAAACTCTGTTTATTTTTAAAGTGGACTATATTCAATACATTTAAAAAAATAGACAAAAAGTTTTCGCTCTCTCTTAATGAGAACGTTTAAAAATGTAGAAAGCAAGTATTTATTGGGAAATGTGATTAATTTTTGAATAGCGCAAGAGAATTTGTATGTATTCTAAACATAACGTCTGAGATAAAATATTAAGTATATAAATATTTTTAAATATAGAACTTTTATTGCCTTAAATATTTGGATACATTTTTATTCAGAAATCTTGCAAGTTCTTCAGTTTAATGACCGATTTCCATTGTGATTGCTAAGATAAAATTTCCATTGCAAATACTTTAAATAATCTGTAAACTGATCAGAATAAACACAATAAAATGTATTTTTTAGTTTTTATTTCAAGTCTTATTATTCGATGGTAACTAAACAATAAACAGCACAATACTTAAGCAATAAATTACTACTGGGCTCTAGTTTATATATATACAGAGAAGGTACAACATTTGGCAAATGGATGGGGAGCTGCGTCCGTCTAGCGCAACAGATCACCCAAAGCCGAGATGTAGGTTTGGGCCATCTGCAGGGTTTCGTGCTTGGACAGCTGACGATCGTTGCCCAGACAGGGCAGATACTGACGCAGACGATCGAAGGCCGTATTCAGATTCTGCATGCGACGACGCTCCCGGGCATTGGCAGCCAGACGACGTTTCCGCTTGACCACCGGTGAGATTTGCTTGTTGCGACGCTTCTTGCCGGCACCGGTGGCTGTGGCATCCTGATTGGCCGATGCGTCATCGCTATCGCCCAGCTCAAAGGAGCCCTCGTTGCCATCGCCATCGAAGTCATCGTCGAAGAGCATCATGTCATCGTCATCCTCGACGCTGTCATCAAATAAAGCCGAATTATCGAAATCAAAGCTTTGGAAGTCATCGCCATAAAGTTGCACATTGGGATTGTTGTTGTTGCACTGAGATGTGGGCGCGGCCGTGGGTGCTGAGACATTTAACGTTTCAGTGGCTGCAACTTGCTGATTCTTCCGGGTGTAGCTTCTCTTGGGTTTTACCGTTGGGGCTGCCGTTGGCAACGTCTTGCAAGTGCCCACATTAGGCGAACCCATGATGTCCAAAACGGGCTGTGGTGTTGCAGCGCCCAAAGCAACTGGTGCTCCCTGCTCCAGAGTGAGTGGAAACTGCTGGGCTTGTGGCAGGACGTTGCAGCCATTGTTATAGATGGTATTGAGATCAACATACTCGGGACTCTCGGAACGATGGCTTGACGGCGATGAGGTGATCCAACCATCGGAGCTGGCCTGCTCGAAACTGATGAAGCCATTGGCCGATAAATAATTGCTGGAGGTGGCCAACGAGTTGCAATTGAACTGATAGTGTGTAACTGCTGGATTATAGGCTGCCATGGGATTAAAATATGGCTCCGTTGCGCCAGTTTTGAACCCCTGCAAATCCTCGGATGTCTTGTAATAGTAGCGATATATCTCACTGGATGACATGTCGATTGAATTTTTTTATTATTATTCAGTGCTATAGAAAAACTTAAACCGTTCGCTTTGGTTGCTGGCGAGTTTCTGACTGAAGGCTCGTCCTGGCAGCGCTATTTATACGCGCAGCACAAAAACCCACCACGCAAACGCAGGTAAAACATGGACTGGGGCCATAAGGGAAACAGGTAAATAACTTGCCTTGCTTACCTCGTCGGACAATTTACCACGGCCCAGTTGGCAGCACGTGCCGTGCCCGGCCAACAGCCAATGGCAATCGGTGGTGAATTGTGTTGCCTGCCCTTGTGTTGGAATTCACAGCACATTTTTGTTGAGCTTCAGCATCAGCCTCAACTTTAGTCTTCGGTTTCATGTGCAAAATGGCGCCTGGCGAAAAAAGACAGAATAGAAGAAGAAGAAAATGCGCTGGCGCCTATCGTTGGCAATCTAAAGCCGTTAACAAGATGATTATGGGGTTGAGTGTTGAGGGTTGGCGTCCGGAACAGGGGCGGAAATGCAAACAAAACCTATAACCGGATTAGGTTAACCATCAAGTGCTGCTAAATTTGCAAATATCCAAACATAAGTACACATAAAGATTGCCAACAATGATTTGTCAGCACCAAACTGGCCGGCAGCCAAAGAGCAGCAGAATCTTATCTAAATCATCGCTGGGACACAAGACCAAAAGACTAAGCCGCTAAGCAAACTCATGCCTCATGGCCCAAAACTCTACCTGCTGACCACACCTTTACAAATCTGCCGCCGACAAGCGATTCGGCATGCCTGCGATGACCAATGCCCAACAATTATATATCGCAATGAAAAATCTTGTTTATTACAAGTTGGCGAAATTTTCCAATTGATATGCTCGCTGAGGGTTCGATACACTCGGCGCCTGCTAGTTAGCCAAGCGTCAAGGACACGTTTGGTACACTCAGCGAAATTAAATATGCCACAGTAACATATACATTTTTTTTTATTTATAATTAAGATTATTATTAAGTTAAGATCTATATATATTTGTAATGTTTTTTTTTTACAATACTTAAGTGCCTAAAGAGTAAAAATAGATTTATATTTTCCGTTCAGGTATGTTTTTTTTTTAATTTTTAAGCACATGTTTTTCTGAGTGCATGGCTGGATGTAGTTGAGGGCTCTTCTCCTTTGGATGTGCCTAATAAGCGTGCCCGGCGCTAACTAACTGGAATAGTTAGGCAAACATTTTAGCGCTAACAATTAGTATAGGCACAGGCAACTTAGTTATACTCCGAGCATGAGACAGCATATTTAGGCGCCGATGGTGGTCGAGCCAGGATCCTAAGCAACGCCCTCCCCGCCTGAAATACGGTAATGATTCGTTAGAAATCATATTGATATAAAAAATCTCTTTATGCCACCGCTGCCGATGAAGCAGCTTGTCGATGTGCGGTCCGCAGTAGCACGCCCCAAGTTGCATAATGCTTTTGAATATTTGCGCAACCCTAAGGGTATCTTGGCTAACGCATCTACGGGCGGCAATAAAACGTTGTCAATTAGATAAAAATGTCACACAACAAACCGCACCGAGTGCAGCACAACAAATTTATTGGCCAAAAAAAGACAGGCAGTCAGGCAGGCCAAAAACAACCCCTGCCATGGTTTCTTCTCGTGTCCTGTTGCAAGTGCAATTTACGAGTACATTGCATCGGCTTCGGTTGCAAGAACGCGCGATGTGCACACAAGTTGACAGTTGTGCATGTGACGCCTTCGGTTACACCTGCACCTGAGACGAACAACCAATGATCGTATCGAGAGAAGAAGCAGATGCAGGAGAAACCCTCTCTCTGGTTAGCTTAATGCTTATCGATCCTGGCTGATGTTGAGGCATCCGCCAACTAAACGCTTGCATATCGATTTGAATTTTATGCACATTGACAACTCGCAACAATAAAATTAACAAGCAAGAAACAACAACAACAATTAACATAATGTAAAAGGGCACACGTGCTGAAGGAAAGAGACAGAGAGAGTGTGTGTGAGAGAGAGAGAGAGAGAGGGGCGCGTGAGAGCGGGTGAAAAGGGTTAGCTATTCGGAGAGTCATCTTCATGCTGTTCTTTCCCATGTTCAGAGGCGCCTTGCGTGCCTGTCACTTAACAAGTGATCCCAAAACTGCAGCCACTTATAGCCGGTTAAATATGGACAATGAATGCGGCATATACCTCAATATACAACACATTCACATTCACATCCACATCAATCCATTGGGTAACGGGTCATACTTTTCGTGTCAATATGCATAAGGACAACTTGTGTCTGAAGCTCGGGTTCTGCTCCTCTGTCATGTGGATGTGTATCTGATGTAGAGCAGCTTCCAGAAAGCGCATGCCAAAAACTGTTAACTAGAAATCGAGATTATTTCAACGCAACTTTAATGCTCTTCAACTGTTTTTAAAATCATTGTTATACAAATTTTCTGTTTATTAAGAAATGTTTTAATATAACATTTTAAATTAAGCCACTTGCGACTGCTCACCTGAAGCTTACTGAAATAAAAGTGACGATAGAGCAAACTAAATTTAATAATATTCCTGAAAGATATTCTTGGATATTGGGTGATAAAATTCAACTTTAATTACCAATATGTATAATTGTAATATATGTATATATGCTAATATTGGTATATAAGTTAATATCGGTAATTAAAGTTGAATTTTATCAATATGTATATATATTATTAGTAATTAAAGTTTAATTTTATCACCCAATATCCAAGAATCCAAAAATATATCTAAGATATTCACAGCGATGATAGTTCGACAAATCTAAAAAATGATTTATTAAACATAAATAAATTTAATTTAATAAATGTATAATACAAGCTGCAACATGTTGTAGCCACAAAGATGCAAAGTTAATCATAAATTAAATATGCCCGGCGCTTTTCAAGTTCAATGTTGTGAAACGTGTAGGAGCTGTAGAGATGCCAATCAGGCATAAAAGTAGGCGCATGTCAACGGCTACCATTAGCCAGTCGCTCTAGGCCGTGAAAGTGTTGTCCGAACTCCGAGAGAGCTGCGATCATTTTCGGCAGTCCGTAGCCTAGTTATTTTTTTTAAACGTAAATTGATATTGTTGTGCTTGTTATTTATTTTATTAGCATTTAACACTGTGCCGACTCAGGCGATTACAACTGATCGAGAGGAATGCAATTGAGCGAAAGTCAATCGGAAGCAGGGCTGCCACATGCGATCCTCTCAATGGAATGGGTCACTAGGAGCATATACACCCACACACACACACATGGTGTGTGGCCCCAATGCGTTCGTGTGCGGCATTTTGCCAATTGTCGAATTTAAAATTCATTAAAAGCCCAATGAAATATGTAAATCCAAAGTGAAATCAGCTGCCGAGACGTGCATTGTTCGCCAACTGTTTGACTGCTGCCTCTGCAAATATTGACGGGGGTAGCAAACAGCAAAAAAAAAAAAAATAAATACGATATGTAAACTCCAATCAAACAGCGCTCGTGCGCAAAAAGTCAAGTGGAAATCAAAGCAAATAGCTCAGTCTGTTCAACATTTTTTTTTATATATATATAGATATATGCACATAAATTGCATATTGCTTACACAAATAATAAAAAAAATGTTGCAAGGAGCATGGGTTAATTCCCATGAAAATTAAAACTAGATTATACACACTCTCAGCTGAGGGTAGGCAAAAATAAAAAAAAAAATTATCCTGCTGCTGCTGCTCGTTGTCCTTTGGCCAGGTCAATGCAGCGCCCACTGTGTCATTGTTTGGGCACGCCTGCAGGCAACCAGGCAACCAGGCAGTCATCCTGTTGTTATAGATTGCATACTGATGGTTATCACAACTGACGGCATACAATATACATTCATATCTGAATCTGATGGGATCAGAGCGAAGCGTAACAATTTTTGTCGCACGGCTCGACTTTGATGCCCGTTTGGTTATTTGTTTTGCCAACATTTGATGGCTATCTTTGGTGATCTTTGGCAACTGCTTGGCGCCGTACCAATCACCTTAATCCCACTCGAAAACAACTTTGACTAATTCGTTGGCATTCATCTTGTATGCGCAATTTGTCTTAAACTTTTAGACATAAATTTCATGGCTGTGCATTCACTTTTTAATTGAAATTGGAAATCGGAATCGGAATCGGAAGTAGGCATTATAATCGACAAATTATGATTGCTATTTGGATAGGGTAAGCACTGGGGACTGTGTCCAGGCGATCCCACGTTACGCTTACCCAGATCAAGGCGCAATGATCAATTCAAATTTGAAACAGTGAGAACTACAACAAGAAGCGCACACAAAAGATGAAAACTACGCAATCACTTGAGAAAAATCAAAAAGGCCTCAAGGATCCGAGGACCTCTGGCTGCTGCTGCTGCTGCTGTTGCTGCTGTTGTAGCTGCTACACCTTCGACAAGCATAACAGGTGGCACGGAAGCCGCACAAAATAAAAATGATTAAAGCAATAAAAACGCACACCAAAAAACAAAATATAAAAAAATAACAAGAGAAAAAAGGGCCACGAAAGAAATAACAATTTTTAATAAGATTTTCTCCTCGCTCGTTGAGCAACAACATTTCGTGAACAACACCAAAAACAACAAGAATAACAACAACAATAACATTGCGTCTAGGATGATGATGATGATGCTGATGCTGGTGCACAGGAACTACTTCCGATCTTTGGCGGGCGTAACCGACACACAGCGGGTCAAGTGTGAGAACATTTTACGGAAGGATGTCGCTACAGGATAAATTATGAGAAATGATCGCCTAAACGAGGGGTTACAATCAAAGAAAACAGCACCACGTGGTCAAGATTCACTTTCCTATTGATGCAACGCAGAGTGTGTGTGCCTCACTCCCTCACACCAGCGACACTCTGAGAAAATATGCTCTAGAAATAAAGGCCATCTTGCCGACATCAAATTGCCAATTTGCCGATCTCCTAAACATTTGATTTAAAAGATATCTGAAATAGTAGTGCTGATAATTTCTTCTCCCAAAGTTTGGAACTTCGTTGGAATTTCTTGGCAAACAAAAATGTCAGCTGTTGATCTTATTATCTATATATCATTTTGGTAAACAAATAAATTTAATTTAAGTTTAATTTAAGTTCATCAAAAAATCTTCAAAACTAAGAATAAAATTAGAATACTTAGTAATGTTTACCTTTATTTCATTTCTCTATAATTCATCGAATAAACTGAAGTTTACAATTTGTATACTATATTTAATAACCATAATTTTTAACAAATATGTTTTTCTGAGTGTACAGTACCTGATGCTAGACCGTGCTCTGGTTCTTCTTGCTTGAAAATGCTCTGAAATTACTCTGGAATTTGTGTAGAGTAATTGAGCATCTAATTTGCGGCGGCTGGCGGTTAGAGCAACAATTGCAGATTCAGACAGGGAACGCGGTGCCCCTGCTTTGGGTGCTTTTATGAATGGGCCGGCGGTATTTTTTTTTTGTATTTTTCACAATGGCCCGTTTATTGGGCTTGAATGGAAAGTGTTTCTTCGCTGGAAACTGAAGTGCGCGCTCCTTCACCGGCCGCCGCTGCTCGAGCGAAAAACAATTAACAAGTTTCAATTTCGGTTTCGGTTTCGCTGCTCCTCCTCGAAAATAGTTCTTGAGGTACTCTTCCTATAGCAATTGTTGCATTGTTGCATTTGAAGTGCGAGTACGAGAGCGAATTCCATTGAACTTGCGTCTGGGGCATGCAAGTATATATATATATATATATATATAAATATATATTTATATGAATGTATGTAGATGTTTGGAATTGAAGTGACCTTAAGTCTCAGCCCAGCGCTGAAAGAAAACGAAAATGTATAATAATGAGACCAGGGCCGGGGCCTGGAGAGAAGAGCGAGAATAAAATGTAAACTAAAGATACTATTTATATGTATTATTTCGGCTGAAAAGGAAGTACCAAATTACATTTAATTAGCTTTAGCTGTAGCTGTAGCTGTAGCTGTATATAAATATATATATATATATATATATATATATATATATCAAAGCAAGCACTAAATTCGCGTACGGTACGCGTCGGTCAATGATGGGCAGAAGTAGGAGCTGGAGCAGGAGTAGCAGTAGGAGCAGCAGTAGGAGCAGGAGCAGGAGCAGTGTCTCAAAAAAAAGTCAGACGATTACGTTTAACAGCGAAAAAGCGAAATCGTGGCTTATTCGCATTCGCATTTCGCATATTCTCATTCTCATTGATCGACCGCTGATCAAAAAATACAAAAAAAAAAAAATAATAAGAAGAAAAATAAAGGCCCTGGGCCTGGAGCCACAGTCTTTTGGCCATCGGTGAAATTCGCACGTTTAACCTTTAGGCAAACAAAAAAAGTGTGCAGAACAACGAACCTGTTGAACCCAAACGCAATTTTCATATCACTTTGATTGCTGCCCAGAATGACACGCGTGCGCCGCAGCCACATATATATAAATATATATATACATACATATATATGTATGCACATTTGTATATATATGGCTATAATGCTATTTTTTAGCTGATTGTGCCATTACGTGAAGATCCAACGCGTGGTTGGATCAGCGATCGGACCGTTTCATTTTTTGAAGACGACCAAAAATTAGGGTAACAATCGCAGTTAAAGACAAGTTAAAATGCTATAGATGGGTCTGCTCAACTATAGAATGCCCTGTATCCAAGCTCAGTGCTATTTCTTTGAACAACTTTAAATATCATTTTTGCACATCAAATATTTACAACACATATATATTTATATAAATGGATTACCCATTAGCTAAACAAAAATGATATGCGAACTATCAACTCTTTCCACTCATATCCAGGGTATTAAGGGGATATGTCTGCTGAGACGCGTCGCGACGGCAGCCAAAGAAGAAGAAGAAGAAAAAAAGCGAAACTTTCAAACGGTTTCAAGGATTTTTGTTTGTCCCTGCTGGAATCAGTTTAATATAATTCATATAATTTCCCATAGGTGCTGTTACTTGTTGCCACCTGAAGGGTCTGCACTGTCCGCCTGTCCAAATGTCTGTCTGCGTAAAAACACTTAGCCAGAAGTCGAAAGTAGCAACACTTTTTCAGAGCGACACTTGAGACTAGATCTGCACTTCGATCCGAGTCGGAGTCTGAGTCCTGGTCGGGGTATAATACAAAAGAAATTGAAATTGAAATGAAAGACAAACAAATCCCAAATGCACAGTGTGAGAAATGACTTTCCAGGAAGCAAGCCAGTAGCCAGTAGTACAACATACATACACACATACATACATACATACATACATACATGTATGCATAAGCAAGTATCTATCTAGGTATGTTGTAGTTGAGCATCTCTGTCAACGGGGCTCGATTGTTGGTAATTGATATGTTTACCTTTTGGCTGCAAATGTAAATCGTAACTGATATCGATGCTGGGTCATTTCTCAACATCCACATCAGCATCGGCTAGTGAAATTGAAAAATTGCGGATCAGATAAGCCTTCACTTGCACTTGCTCCCTCAATGAGTTGGGTGACTACTACAAATCAATTGGATAAAGTCATTCCACTATCCTTACCCATCCCTCTATTCAGCTCCCGTTCTCTGTAATTCTCAAATCGCATGCAGACAGAAGCATTTTCTGGCATCAAACTCGTTGACAGTTTTCTGTTTCGGTTTCTGTTCATGGAGGTCCCCAAGGTGACAATTGCGTTTGATGAAAAGTGATATATTCAACAGGAGATACGATTACTGTGATATCGCATAATGCCTACATATATATAGACAGCTTCTAATGAATCTGACCACACAACAGCAGCAGGTCAGTTGGCAAGTGTTGTGGCCAGGTAATAAGTTTGAGAGTTTGCCAACAAAAAGAGAGAAAAACACGTTAACAACATGATGAATAGATCTGATATGCCAGGCCTTGCAATTTTTAAGCCGGTTGAACCGGAAGAGGCGTGCCACATAATTGGAAATAGAGTAAACGTGTGAAAAACTAACTAGTTAGCAATTAGGCCAATTCATTTGCGGTATTTGTCGTGAGAACAAAGGATTTTAGAGATTTTACAAATCATTCACATATGAATAAAAATATAGAAATTGTTTCTCTCATAAAAATACATTTTTTGGCTTGTAAGAGTCGCTTTAGCTAGCTGCACTCAAAGTAAATATCTAATTGAGCCACAGCCAAAATTATTTTTACACTCAATATTTTATTTGGATTGCAGAAGGATTCCAACTTTTACTTATTCGAATAATTCACGACAGCTTCCACAGATGACTGCTTGCATTATAATAAATAAATAAAAAATTAATAATTAGCATAATTACAAAAGAATAGGCCGACGATAAAGAAAAAAATCAAATCCAGGACAATCCCAAAGATGAAAAATGTTCGGTTTAATATTTCTTCAATACCGAATACCTTGATAATCACTTTATTTCGTTTTCCAGGAAAACGGTCGAATTATTTGATAAATTGACCAAGAACTCGTGTCCGAATTAACGCCCTCGCTGCCTCGAACCCAGGCCGAAGGGGTTAATGTTAATTGCCATTGTTGTGTTGGGATAAAGGAGGAAAAATAAATACGTAGAGAAGCACAGGATAAAATCCCTGGCAAGTCCAGCAGGTCTCTTTTTCTATCACGTGTTTATAGACTTATTCAGCCGTGAGTTGGAACACACTTTAATTGCCCCAATTCAAATAGATGCGTTGGCGTTGGCGTCGAAGTCGACGTCGACCCCGGAGTCGTCCTGGCCGCATGCCACAATATGCGAGACGATGCGTATGTTTGCAATGCATTCACATTCACATTCAGATGCATATACAACTACAACAGAGGCACACAAATATAAACAATAATCAATCTCTTCAAGGGTTGAACAAACAAACACAATGCCAGCGGCACAAGGACATGCTTATGAAAAATGCAACAGCGAGCGGAGTTGAAGGCGTTTTTAAATTGATTATTCCTTTGGGGCCCAGCCCAAAATATTAACTGGTCTGCGAGAATTGACCAATTTAATATGTGTATTTATGAGAGAAATAGATCACATACAATAGATGAATGTACCCAGCCATACAAAAGTCCTTACTGATCCCTGAATACAATACAAATTTATTTCATATCAAACATGGACTTAATTAGGCAAAAGTGTGTCTGAAGATGTGACTAGGATCTTTGAATTGGCCAAGGCTGTTGAAAAGGTTGAACGGAGTAAAGCAAAAAACAAATTTACAAAAAATAGATTCTAATAAATAGAGAACTTACTTTCGGTACATCTAGTTGAGACAATATTGGTATAACCAATGTATGATATATAGACATCAAATTTAAACAGTCGTAGTAATATTTTGCGGTTTGTTTGACTTGTCCCTAATTATTTGCTATTTATGATGATTATTTACATAGGTAAGTAAATGTCGCAAAGGCAGCAGTTTTGCGCTGTAAAAAATTCGCAGTCATGTTAAAAGAACACACTGAAACACTTTGTTTAATGCCAACCAACGCGTAGCTATAATAACTGTTTAAAGTGGAGCGCAGATATTTTTTCCCCTTTGGAAACACAAGTTGATTTTTTAACGCTTCATTAAGTTTTTGGCCACACGCGTTCAATGCTTTCTTGGTGTTTGCTTTGCTGCTTAAGTTTTTTTTTTAGTTTTTAGGTGCCGTCTGACGCGCGTCTGCCAAGGAGGTCGATCCTCGTCGTCGTCGTCGCCTTCGTCGCTCATCGATCGTCGCGTTGCATGCTTAATTGCTTAAGCTGGCTCGAAAATGGCCGAAGTTGGAGTAGTTCGCTTGAGATCTAAACACCTCGTTCGTACGGCTGATTACGGCACATTTCTTAAAAAAATATATATTGATTAAAAAAAAAGGTAAACGCTGTTTACTTCCGATTTTTTTTAGGTATTTGGGCATTGTGAAATAGCAGCGCCAGGCGACAACAGCTGCCACAAGCGCACGCTTTTTTCCGATGATTTGGAATCCGTACAAGCAACTAAAATAACACTTGCACACACATACACACACAGCACACAGTGTGTGGCATTTTTTCGGAGCGTAGAAACATTAACTTGAAACTGAAGTACAATAAAAACGGTAGCATATGGTATAAAAGTTGCGCAATTAATGATATAAAAAACATGCATTTGTTTTTATTTGACATTAAGAAAATTCTTATATATTTTTAATTTAAAATTAGTATTTTTTAACAGTATTATGGAAAATACTGCATAATCAGCAAATCTGTGTCGATAGCACTGAAGACCAATATCGTAAACGGTAACAATTTTAAGCTCTATTACGGTATGTTGTCTCTTCTAAATTCGAATTTTGGCATTAACCGCTTTGATACTCTAACTGTTTCCTGTATAGCAACTGCGAATTGTTTATGCAATGTATTTTAATTTATTATGTTTTAACAACCAGCTAAACATATTTACAGCAATTAGTTAGGTATTTGTATCTGGAATGAGCCGGCGAATGCAAATGTTATTGCCTCTGTTATGTTAAACAACATTCCAGCATATAACATTTTAGGTGTGTACACACTATAAAAAACGCTACGAAAGCGTTTTAAAATATTTTATTTAATACAATTTAAGCATAATTTGGACTAAGAAGCCCGTAGTAAGCTAAAAAAGCCAACAATATGCCCACAATTGGAGTTAAACGTGATCTGCTCTTCGATGCGCTCGGAAAGACGTACAGTAAGTTGAAGAGCGATGACGACTTCCACGTGGAACTGCAAATCTTAAATGTTTACCCCTTTTCCACAGCCGATGCCGAGTTTCAGCAACTATGCTTTGCCTTCGGTCTGGAGCTGGATGAAGTGGTAAGTGAATGCTTGCGAGTGGTGACAATAAATCACCTTGATTAATTGCATCATGCATCATACAGACAACTGAGAAGCAAATGATGACCAAAGAGCAAGGAGATGTGGTAGCAGCAGCGAATGCCAGTGAGGATGTCATCTACAGGATCGATATACCAGCCAATCGCTATGATTTGTTGTGCCTGGAGGGTCTGGTAACCGCACTGCGTGTGTTCCAAGGCCAGTAAGTTCACTGTGCCAAGTTGCAAGCAATTTAAGTTGCAGTTTAAATAATCCTGATCTTGTTTGCAGAGTGCAGCCGCCGAAATTTGAGCTTGTGGATCCAGTGCAGCGTCAGGTGTTGAAAATTGCCGAATCGACAGCAGAGATTCGGCCGTTCGCTGTAGCTGCCGTGTTGCGTAATGTGAGCTTCACGCAGGACTCGTACAACAGCTTCATCGATCTGCAGGACAAACTGCATCAGAACATTTGCCGCAAACGAACGCTGGTCGCCATTGGCACCCACGATCTGGACACCATTCAGGGACCCTTCAGCTATGAGGCCCTGCCGCCGGAACAAATCAAATTTGTACCTCTTAACCAAACGCAACAGATGAACGGAACGCAGCTGATGGAGTTTTATGCGACGCACGCTCAGCTCAAGCAATATTTGCCCATCATTCGCGATTCGCCCGTCTATCCGGTGATCTATGATGCGAATCGTGTGGTGCTCTCATTGCCACCGATCATCAATGGGGATCACTCGAAGATCTCGTTAAGTACGAAGAATGTGTTCATTGAATGCACTGCCACCGATCTGACCAAGGCCAAGGTGGTCCTGGACACCATCGTTTGTATATTCTCCGAGTATAGTGATCAGAAGTTCACGGTGGAGCCATGCAATGTGGTGCAACCGGATGGTACCACCGTCTCCTATCCAGAGCTGGCGGTGCGTGAGGAGCGCGTGTCTGTAAAAGAAGCCAATGCCTACATTGGCATCGATGAGCCAGCCAACAAGCTGGCCGATATGCTAACCCGCATGTATCTGGAGGCAAAGGTGGATGCCAAGGACGAAGATACGTTGAGCGTGAAGATTCCTCCGACCCGGCACGATGTCATACATGCGGTTGACATCTATGAGGACATTGCGATTGCTTTCGGCTACAACAACATATCGAAAACCTTGCCAAATTTCATGCAAATTGCCAAGCAGTTTCCTTTAAATAAACTGACCGAGCAGCTACGGGAACAGGTGGCCCAGGCCGGATTCACCGAGGCCCTGACTTTTACTCTGTGCTCCCGCGATGATATTGGTCGAAAGCTGAACAAAGAGATTGAATCGCTGCCCGCAGTGCACATTAGCAATCCAAAGACGTTGGAGTTTCAGGTGGTGCGCACAACGCTGGTGCCCGGACTGCTGAAGACCCTGTTGGCCAATCGCAAGATGCCACTGCCCCTGAAGCTCTTCGAGATTAGCGATATCGTTGTCCTCTCCAAGGACATGGAGGTGGGCGCTCGCAACGAGCGACGTCTGTGTGCGGTCAACTGCAACAAGAGCGCCGAATTTGAGGTGGTTCATGGTCTGTTGGATCGTGTCATGCAATTGCTAACGGTGCCCTGGAAAACGGGCAAGCCCGAGAAACCCGACAAGGCCTACTATCTTGAGGAAACGGAAGGTGAGCTTCACAACTGATATACGCAATGTTAATCATTGTAATCCTTATCCTGGTTTCCTTTTCCACAACAGATCCGACCTATTTTCCGGGTCGCTGCGCCAACATCATTTATAAAAAGGCTGTCATTGGCAAGATCGGTGTCCTGCATCCCAGTGTGCTGACAGCATTCGAATTGACCACGCCCTGCTCCGTCGTCGAATTCAACATTGAGCCCTTTGTTTAATAAACAATCAAATTGTTTCTAATTTTCCCAAAGTCTTAATAAATGGTCACAAAAATGATGTGTATCTTTGTTTTTTTTTTATTTCTTTTTATTTATGCTGTTTAATGTTCTTATATTTTTCCTTCAATACAATAATAATTATAAGAGTAATAATAATCCGTATAGTATGTATGTATATCATATATGTATGTAGGTTTTTTTTTCTTGTTTTCGTATTTTATTTATTTTGCTTTCATTAATTGTTTAGTTTATTTTTTTATGTTATTTTTTGTTTTGTTTTGCTTTTCGCACATATATTCCGCATTCATATTTGAAGTACTTTTTGTGTATTTTAAATTTTAAATTAATAAATCTACGAAATTTCTTTTTTTCGCTTGAAAAAAATTCTATTTAATTATTATGCTTTTGTCGATAGGGGATCTTAATAACGGCTTTTGCTGCAAAAGCAGCAATTTTTACTTGTTTTTTTCCTTTGCTATCTTTTCCGTTTTTCTGTTGTTTTGCTTTGTTTATATGATCCGTCCGGTGTGTATGTATGGGATGCATGTATGGGTATGCATGTGTGTGTATTTTGTGTTTAGTTGTGTGACATGTTTTAAATGATTTTATCGAATCCTTTCGCATTTCGCTTTTATTACATAATTTGCTTGCAGCTAAAACAATGTTTGAAACAAACCCAAACAGGCAACAAAAAAAAAAGTAATCAATTTTTTTTTTTAATTTTCTTAGATTAGTTATGCTTTAATTTCATATTGTTGTAGTTATGCAGTGTAGGCCATGCATCACGTACATGCACACATGAGTGTATAAATACATATATATATATATATATATATATATATATCTTTACTATATTTTCTTTTCATTTTACAAAGCATTTTCTGCCACACGTTACAACTTGCGAAATTTGCAGCGTGTTGTTTATCATCAAGTTGAAGTTCTTTTGTTTATCAAGTGTTTTTACATATTGTGTTCGTTTTGTTGTTATTGTATACTTTTGTATTTGTGTAAAACACATTCAATATATGCGTTATATGTATGTTTGTGTATTGTTGTGCTCTATCTCTAAAGACCTCCTACGCGTTGTGTCGGATAAGCATTAAAAGTTGGCAAGCCGTTTAAATCTTTAACGTTTTCACATCGTCTATGCATTCGAAGTGTAATTTTTTTTTTTTTTTTCGTAAGTGGAATATTAAAATTGTGTGTGTGTGTATGTGTGTGTGTGAATGGGTGGGTGTGTGAGTGTTTCTGCTCATCTTACTTCAAGTCAATTAAGGAAATCTAAACTTCTACTAGCTACATTTTTGTATCCGTTCCCTATGCAAGTTGTCGACAGAGAACCAAAAAACATACAAAATTCCAATTTGAAATGTAACAAAAAAAAAATATGAGTATGTTCTGTATTTTAAATGTTTTTGTGTTTTTGTTTATGTAATTTGTTCTTAGCTAAAAATACCTATGTAATTTGTAATGTGTTCTCGTAATATTTTTCGTAGATTTTTCGCAAATATATTAACAGTTAGTGTGGGTAATGGTAAGCAGCATCTGTGTTTCTTGCCTATTCATGGTATGAGTAGAAATAGTTGTAGTATTTAAGTAATTTTCTTCTGGTTCTTGTTTGTTGCTCTTGTTTGTTACTGCTTTGCCAGACCAGGCGATCTCTCGCCAACGTCATCGTTATAACTTGGATTTTAAATTGCCTGGAATTCCACCTGTCCACCTGTCGCCTCCCCGAAGGACGAATGCAATACGCGTGCCTTGGAGAAAAGTAGAGAAAGTGCGCGCCTACATTTACAGTTTTCACAATTCATGTTGTTTGCTTTTTATTAATTAACATTAAATACGAATATATATATATATATTTAATCTGTGTTAGTGTTTCTTTTCATTTTCTTGTGTGTGAGTGTGTGTGTGTAATTTCATTTGAATTTTGCATGGTTTCATTCTTCATTCATAAACGTGTTTCTACGAGTTTACCTTCGTTTTGATTTGAAATTATTTAAATTACATTTAAAATAAATAATATATAATCTTTCCATGATTTATCTGTCTGGCTTGCATATATATATATTTTGTGTGTGTGTGTTGTGTGTTGCTCCTAGTGCAGGCTTCGTTCTATGCCAAAATTTCAAGTTACCTGTGAATTTAAATAGTTGCCCAAGTTAAAGAACACTTGAATTGTTAACTAATTATGAATAAGGCCAAACATCTCTGTTTCGCTGCAGCTACAAATTTTGTTGAGTTGTCGATGATTGATGTCTGCATTTGGACTTGGTGTGTGTAGTGTGTATGAAGTGTGTTTGTGTATGTGTTGTGCGTACAGCTGCATAGAAAACGTTGTAAAGCAATAGATTTAATTGGCATTTTCATATCTCTGACGGTTTTTACTGTTATCAATCGATATGCACTCTCTTTTCTCTGTATTGAACTTGTTCTTCTTGTTGTTGTTGATGAAGATTTTTCTAGATGAGGCGGTCGTCTTATCTGGTTTGTTAAAATTAGATCAATCAATTTAGATCTATCTTATCTTCAGCAGCTTGCCAGACTGATCTCCTGCATTCGTTGGCGGCCACTGCTTGTTCTGCGCTAGCGCATCAGTTGGACCAGTTGGAGTAATTTGCCCAGGGTTGCTGCAAAATACAAAGCACATTATTATATGTATAAAATAAATTCGATTTGAAAGAGCGCAGGCACAACTCACTTGTTTTTCATGTTCCCAGACCTCCTCCGCGCCTACAAAATGCTGAAACGTATACGAGGATGGCATCAAATTAACAAGCTGCTGCTGCGGTGGCGGCTGCTGCTGCATATTATGATAGTCCATTGGCATCTGTAAATAGTTCGAAAAATATACCCACAATCAAAATACACAAATGACAATCACAACTCACATTCATTGGCTCGTGCTGCTGCTGAGGATAAGGTCCGTTGTTGTATGGCCTATAGTGTTGTTTTAGCCAATTGGGCGGCTGTTGTTGCTGTTGCTGCTGCTGGAGGCCTGGCGGCTGTGCCTTGGGCTCATGCGCCCAGGGGGGCAGTGCGCTTGTTAAAGTATCATCCATGCTGAGCGCCGAGTTGGCCACATTGTAATTATTGTATTTCCAGGAGGCAGCGCGTTCGGTACCGATGGGTCGCGGCATCTTGCGAATGTCATCATGATTGGGTGACATGGCAGATGGTGAGCTCAGACCAGCCAATGGTCCACCGCCATTCTCCACATGCAGAAGCGTGTCGCGCCCACTATACGCTGGAAACTCTAAGGAGCCACCATACCAGCGGCCTGGGGCCACACTTCCGGCTCCCCCGCCGACCGGCTGGAGGCGAGCGCCGGGCGCTTGTCTAGCCGGATTGCCAAACATATTCGATGGTTGTTGTACCTGTGCCTGATTACCAACAACACCGCTACTCGGCGGCTGTTGTTGTTGCTGCTGCTGCTGCTGCTGCTGTTGCTGCTGTTGCTGCTGTTGCTGCTGCTGCTGTGCCTTGTTGTTGTTGGCCTGGGAAAACGCCGAGGATCGTGTATTCATGCGCATCATTCCATCCACCATGTAGGAAGGTGTGGGCTCCATGGGATAGTTGAGCGTCTGGCCCTTGTCATAGAGACGATGCATTCGCTGCAAATCCTGCACCTGGCGATCGATCATGGCTGCATTCGCCGATATTGCTGATATCGATTCCGGCGGTGCGTTCATCTGCATGGGCAGCGTCGGTCTTTGTATTGGGGCCGATGGTGGCTTGATGACACCCGGCGAGTGAGCGAGTGGTGCCGAACCGTGTCCATCGCCATGTCCCTGTGTGCCACCATTGACCGACACAACTCCCACCGAAGTGGCGACACCATTGCCACCAGTTTCAGTGACAACAAGTGGCGATCTGGCTGCTGCAGAGTTGCTGTTGTTACCAACACCAACACCTGCGGCACCACTGGTGATTATGTTCAGCGCCTGCTGCACACTCTGCTGCTGCTGGCTATTCTGGGATTGCTGCTGCTGCTGCTGCTGTTGTGGCGTCTGGTGTTGTATTGGGTTTACCGCTGCAACATTGCCGACGGGCGGCGAAGTTGAGTGATTCGACGAGGCCTTCGAGCTGCCCACGGGTGAGCTGAGTATGTTGCGATTATAGCCCGGCGCCTTGGAAGCATCTGCTTGTGGCAGAACATCACCCACCAATGCATTGATACCACCACAGCCAGCAGCGTTGCCAGTGGCTGTGCTGCTGCCAGCAATCGCATTGCTATCCACAGCCAGTTTGCCCCACTGCGAATGATGATAGTCGGCGAAGAGGGAATACGCACTGGACAATTTATCGGCCAGCACGGAGGCACTGATGCCATCGTTGTACAGATCATTCAACATTACCATTTTCAAATTTTGATTGTTGTTGTTATTCGTTTGCGATTGTAGCTGCGGCGGAGCTGCTTGCTGCTGCTGCTGTTGTAGTAGTGGTAGTTGTTGCTGTTGTTGATGCTGCTGCTGCTGTTGATGCTGCTTTTGTTGTTGTTGCAGCTGCTGCTGCTGCTGCTGCTGTTGTTGTAATTGTTGTTGTTGGGCTTGTGGTATTGGTGAGAAATTGCGCTTTGGAGGTGCAATGGGCGTAACAGCGCGCGGCTTAACAATGTTGTTGTTGTTGGTGCTGTGGCTGTTGCTTATTGCGCTGGCAGCAGCTGCTGCTGCGGCTGCGTTCACCGCGGCAACATCAGCTACGTTGAAAGTGCCAATTGGTCCAGCCAATGTGTTGTTGTTGTTAATGCTGCTGTTGTTGTTATTGCTGTTGCTACTGGTGATGCCCAACTGTGAAACGGAGATAGCATTGCCACCAACTGGCTTGCCACGGCCAAAGGGCGCAACAAGAACACTGCCACCGCTGCGTCCACCAGTGCCAACCAAAGTTGTTTCCAGTTTTTTTGGTGATTGTGTCACAGCTGTTGGATTAGTTGCCTTCATGCCAAAGCTTTGCGACAATTTGCTACTATGTGCTGCTGTAGCTGTAGAGCTCTTTTGTTGACTGGTGGTGGTTGTGCTGGACTTGATAGCGCTGCTCGTGCTGCCGCTGTTAGCGGCGACATTGTCCTGTTTTGTTTTCGAAGATTGAGTGAGCACAATGCCATTGGCCACCGAGGAGGAGGATGTACCACTACGATTCGACGATAGCTGCTGCTGCTGAGTGGAGCTGCTGTATGCCCGACTGCTCTGACTACGGGTTGAGCTAGCAGACACCTTGCCGCCGGCGGCATTCGATTTGGAAGCACCACCACCACCCGTGCCTCGTCCGCTTTGTGCCTTGACGCCGTTCGAGGAGGATACGCCCTGCTGCTGCTGCTTAGCATTGTGAGCAGAGCTAGTTTGGCCACTGCTGTAGGCCACCGCTGGCGTTGAGCTGGCCGATGACGTCGACGATGTGGATGTTGTCGATGCTGCTGAGGAATAATTGCCAACAGTTGTTAGCGTGCGATTATCCCAGGTGCCAACGGCCATGGGCATTGTTGTTGTTGGGATAGCTGATGGTGCGGCGGCGTTTGCCTTGATGCTGCTATTGATACGTGGCAGCATCTGCAAGATGTCCACATCGGGATCCTTGATCAGCGCCAGGATGAGCATGTGCGCCTGCTTTGTGGCATCGGTCAGACCCTTGATCGTAATGCTGCGCTCCGATTGATTCTTTCCCTGTTTCTCCACTTCAATGTGGGCACCGGTTGTGGCGCGAATTGCGTTTATGTTGCTGCCGGCACGACCGATTACACGTGAAATGGCATTCACCGGCACTTGCACCTTCTTGCACGTCATCTCCGGCACGGTGTTGGCGCTCAATGAGTTCGAGCTGGAGCTACTTACTGAATGATGATGCTGTATGATGCTGCTGCCGCCTATGCCTCCAGCAACGCCACCACTGTTTACGCTCATTATTGAATTGTTTGGCGTCACATTTGTACTGTTTGCGCCGACAGCGCCTAGCGACAATGCAGCGCCCAATGAGGAAGCGGAGGAGGAGCCGCCCACAATTGTTGTTTGTTGGGCGTTACTTTTGCGCACCACTTCCTTCCAGCCATCGACTTCGCTGCGCTTGGTGGATTGCGTTGCGCCAGCCGTCGTGCTGCTGATGTTTGATTTGTGTGCGTTGCCCGCCGCCTCCTTGCGTGTTGCAATGTTGCTAACAGATTCATTGCTAACCGGCTGCAGTTTGCTGCTGGTGCTGCTGGTTGAAACGACAGTTTGTGGCTTCGGTGCTGTTGATGCTGTTGCTGCATGGGGTTCCCTGGGCGCAAGATTCTCCTTCTCGCGCTTGTTGCTGTTGCAGGGTTCTTTAGTTGATTTCTTGCTGCTGCTGGAGGGTAAAGTGGCAATTGCAGCTAGCTGTTGTTGTTCCTCCTTCTTGGCGGCTTCCACCTGGCGCTTGAGTTGCTGGCCAATCGTTTGCTGATTGCTGCTGCTACTGGACGGCAATTTATGTACGTTTTCAGCGCCAGTTGGCGTCTTCTTCTGAACCAGTCCGCCACTTTTGCTAATTGGGGTGGACGACATCGCTGCTGGTGCAATGGTTGCTGCTTCGCTGGGTGGTTGCTGCTGCGTTGTTTGTTTGTTCTTTTGTTGTTGCTGCTGCTGTTGCTTTTTAGTTTTCTTCGCTGGAGGATTTACGCCGCCACTGCTGCTGTCCACCTGCTGCTGATTGGCTGAGGAGACGCGAGTGGCCTTTGTATCGCCGCTGGAACATGATCCCTGATCAATGCCTGAATCGCCCTCCTCGCGTGCTGGTGGCGCCTCTTCGTCATCATCCTCCTTATCGGTGTCATCGTCCTTATCATTGTCGCTGGCATCGTCATCATCGCCCTGCTGATCATCGTCACCGCCGTTGCTGTTGACCTGTTGCTGGCGTCGCTTCTCCTCCTTCTTTTCCATTTTCTTCTTCTTTTTGCGCTCGCGGCGACGAGCGGCAGCCGCCTTGCGACTCTCCTCGCGCGTCCGCTCCAAATCGAGCTCTTCCAACAATATGGACGCATTCTTATTGGCCTTGACCGCCTGGGCTTCCTTAGCGGAGCGGAGAATTTTCATGCAATCATAGCACTTATCAATCAGCTCCTTATCGCTAATGGTGCCAATGAAGCGTATCATCTCCTGATCGGAGGGAAACTGCGACACATACTGAACCATCCATTTGACAATTTTGGTATGACCCTTGCGATAAGCAGCCATCAGGCAGGAGACGCGACGATTGTCCTGTGAATCAATGTCCGCATTGTGATTGTACAGCAACTCTACCACGCTCAAATGACCACCGTGGGCGGCTAACCACAGAGGTGAGTTACCCTTCTTGTTTTTCACCTCGACGCTGGCGCCACGCGACAGCAACAATTCAACGAACTTCTGATGTCCCTTGTCAGCGGCAATGGTCAGTGCCGTATCCCTAGAGGTCGGCACCGGCGCCGCATTCACATCGGCACCTTTGTCAAGGAGAACCCGACCTACTTCAATGTAGCCACCGGAGGCGGCTTCCATCAGAGGAGTAAGACCGGTTTTGGCGCGATGCTCGACATTGGCTCGACGATCGAGTAGAAGACTGACAACTTCATGCCGGCCCTGGAAGCAGGCCAGCGTTAATGCCGTATTGCGATTTGTCTCAATCTGTGCGTTAATATCGGAGCCCTCATCCAACAATAGCTTAACGGCAGCCGTATGTCCATTCATGGCGGCCAACATCAGTGGCGAGATGCCCAGCTTGCTGCCCGTCCTCGAATTTATCTCGGCTCCGTGGTTGAGCAGTAGCCTGATGATGTTCACATAGCCACCGCTGGCGGCCAAACTAAGTGGCGTATAGTCGGAGACATTGCGGTGCTCTTTGTTGGCGCCGACGCCGAGCAGCAGCTCGACAACCTCATAGCGACCGCCAGAACAAGCTAGTGATAACGGTGTATCCTTGGTGCGTTCCGATTGCGCCTCCATCTCAGCATTATGTTTGAGCAGTATTTCCACGACCTTCTCGTGGCCTGCCGTGGCAGCCAGTATAAGGGGTGTAAAACCCTTCTTGTCTCGATGCTCAATGTTTGCACCACGACTAATGAGCAGCTCCACCAGCTCCTCGTGGCCACCTGCACATGCCAGGGTCAGAGCAGTATCATGATTCGATTCTGTTTCCGAATCAATCTCAATAGTTTTATCGACAGCTGCTGCAGCTGCCACCGCCAGCTGATTCTGTAGTTGTGCTTGCTGCTGTGCAGCTACTGCCGCCGCTGCCGCCGCTGTTGCTGCCGGCACTGGTTGTTGATGTTGATTCGTATTGACTGCAGAGTAAAACAAAATGTTGTGTGTTTAAGTTGATTGGAAACAGTTAAGCTAAACTGATTTTGTACCTTGACTGCCTGCGGGCGTTTGTCGGAAAATGCGTCGTTCCTTGCGAGATTGCTTATCAATTGCCTTTTTGGCAATACCGCCGGGCATTGACTTGGATGCGCCGCCAGTTGTCGTTGCTCCGGCTGCTGCATTTGGCGTAGTCATTGGCCAAATTGATAACTCATTTTGCTGCTGCTGTTGTTGTTGCTGCTGAGCCATCTGTTGCTGTTGTTGCTGTTGTTGCTGCAGTTGCTGCTGCTGCTGCTGAAGTGCGAATTGGGTAAATTGCTGAGGCACTGCAACGGAGCCAGTATGTGCGGCCACCTGGAATTATTTAGAGTAAAGGATTTGTTTGTACATTGCCCATCGAAATCGGTTAAAATCATATTTAGCTTACCTGATGCTGGACACATGGAGTTGTCGGCATGTGTGGAGGGGGATGCAGCATGAGTTGATCCTGCATGTGGTAGTGTTTCTGTTTTGGACTCTGGGGCACGGCCAATGCCTGAACACCAACAACGGGAGGGCCTGCTGGCGATTGCCGCTGCTGCAGCAGCAATTCTTGGGCCACCAATTCCAGTTCGGTTTGTGTCGGTGGCCGCTGTTGTTGCTGCTGTTGGATCAGTCGTTCGGCGCGATGCTGGAACATTTGCTGGAACATATGCTGCTGCTGCTCCGTGGGTAGTAATGGTTGTTGTTGTTGTTGCTGCTGCTGATCTGATGCCTGATCGCCAAGTTGTTGTTGCTGCTGTTGTTGTTGTGGCGGTTGTTTTTGTGACATGGCCGGTGGCAGTTGAAATAGTAACTGCACTGGCGGTGTATTCTTGTCGCCGCTCTCCACATTGTACACAAAGTTGGCTGCTGGTTGTTGTTGCTGTTGTTGACCGCTTGCAGCAGCGACAGCTTTAATGATGCGCGCATTCGAGTGTTGCTGCTGTTGCTGCAGGTGGTGCAATTGCTGCAACTGCTGCTTCAACTCGGGAACACCCTCCAGTGCTATCTGCTGTTGCTGATGCTGCTGCTGTTGCAGCTGGAACTCGCTGTTATGCACTGATTGATGCATTTGTTGTTGTTGTTGTGTGCCTCCACCAAGTGCAGTGACACCAGCATTATCCGCTGAGAATGGCAATAAAGCAACGGGCGTTTGCTGGTGCTACAACAAAAACCAAAAGGATGAAAAAAAAAGAATTGCAGATAAAAATTCGAATTTTAACATACCTGCATGCTCTGCAGCTCCTCGGAATCGAGCAAACGTTGTGGCAGACCCGGTTGCGACGATTGCATCGGATAGTCAAGGAGTACGAGGTTCGGCTGACGCTGTGGCTGAAGGGCAGCGTCTGTTGGCAGATCGTGTGCACTCAATAAAGCCTGCGAGCGCTGCGCAGCTGCTGCTGCCAACAGCTGCTCCTGTCCACTCCACTTGCCGGGCGACTGTGACCAATGTCCGGTGAATCGACCCTTACACATCTGATTAAGGCTGAACTCGGCAAGCTCCGGATAGTGTAAATTCTCTGCCAGCTCCTGCAGAGCGAAAAATAATATGTGAAATGCGCTACTCAAGAGTATTCATTATTATTAAAGTACCTGAAATATATCCTCCATTTCACCGGTTATATCATACTGTGCACTTTCGCTTCCATCGTTGGCCAAGGCCTCCAGACTACCATAGAGCTCCCCAGCTGCTGTAACTGCCGCGGAATCATCTAATAAGATATCAAGATCCACATTAAGCAACGTATTCAAATTTATTGTTTTATGCGTTATTGCTTACCACACTGCTCTGAGTTCTGTTGTTGTTGTTGACTGTGAGCCTTGGCATGGACAGCCGCTGCTGTGGCAGCAGCCAATTGTTGTTGTAGTAGACTGTTTAGAGCTGCATTATTGGCAGTGGCCGCTTTGATGGGCAGCATATGCATCAGTTCCGAGTTGGGCAAATCGCTCAAAGTTTTTGCCAACATATCTGGCTTGGTTAGCATTAGATTCTCCAGTCTTGTAGACAATTTGCGTTGTTTTGACGGCAGATCTGCGCCACTTTGTGGATTATTGTCGATTCGATTCGCAGCGGCAACGTTTACGTCCAGGAAGAACTCATCGTCCTCTTCGTCGCCCTCATCGTCTTCATCGATATAATCATCAACTTCAGCATCCGCATCATCGTCGTCGTAGTTAACTTTCTCAATCTCACCGCTTTGCGTGTCCGGATCATCATCATCATCATCATCGTCTTCCACTTCCTCCTCAATGATGGTGTCAGCCAGATCGATAGGATCAGGTGGTAGCGTATTCTCCTCACCTTCATCCTCGTCCTCGCCGCCCCCGCCCTCATCACTTTCGTTATCAGTTGCAACCTCTTCGGACTCCTTATTAGCTGCTGTTACGGCAGCCGCCATAGCTGCTGCCGAGCACAACGTGGCCAAATTCTTCATCTCTGCACGTGTTTCGACGCGCTCCAAAGATGGCGACATGATGGTCTCCTCCATTTCGGGGGGCGTCTCAGTTGGCGACTTGGGCTGCTCGCCAAAAAACTTGTGCATCTGCCAGCCATCCTTGAAGATCTTCAGCTGCGGCGCAAGTTTATCATTGAAGCATTCCAGCGTTGAATGACCGCCATTGCCCCTCGACTCATTGACCGCAGTCTCGAGCAGACCGCGAAAGTCCTCCATGGCAGCCTTGTGCTGCAGCACCTGATTACCCCCACCTGCGACGATGGGCGGATTCTGCGACTGCTGTGGCTGCTGCTGGTCAGTAAAGCTACTGCTGTTTCCACTGCAGCCCGTTGGCGAGGCCATGGGAGAGGCCGGTGAATTGGAGTAATCCACAACCGAGGTGGCGGCACGCTGCTGTTGCTGATGATGCAGTTGCATATGCTGCTGCAATTGTAGCTGCGTCTGCTGCATGTGCTGCATTTGCTGCTGTAGATGCAGCTCCTGCTGCATTTGCTATTGTGATTGTACGAATTGTGTTTATTAATTAGGAGTTCAAATTAAAAGGTATTAGCTTTAATACTAATACATTTAAATTCTCGAAAGAGCAATTATTCCCATAAAAACAATTATTATGATATTCTGTTTTAAAAACTGTTTGCAATCGGACGAATGTTATTCATTGTTAATCAACATAATCAATTTATAACTGAAAAATGCTTACCAAACTGTTGTAGATGGAGACCATTTGATCCTGCTGCAATGGTATTACCTGGCCCTGCTGTGCTGCTGCCGAGACAGAAGCTACTCCCGCAAGTGCCAAGGCGGCCGCCTGCTTGCGATTGTTCTTATTGATGGCCTTCACCTTGGGCCGATCACTGATTGCCGTGCTTTGCAGCACCTCCGAGGAGTGAGTGATGGTGCCAGTGCCAGAACCAGGGCCAGAACCAGGGCCAGAACCAGGGCCAGAGCCAGTGTTGAGCTACAAGGGCAAAGAATCTCATCATTAGCATCTCATTCATTAGTCAAATGCGTAAAACTATTTAATACTTACCGATGCTGGAATTTGCGAGATGTTTTCATTGGCTACGAATGAACTCGAATTGCTATCAGTTGCAGCTGCACCTAATCGACAGATTACAATCATTATTTTGTTATTTTATTACATTGTTTTTGAATGCGTTTCTCGGGTAATACCTTTCTGAGTAGTCTCCAAAGTGGCATCGCTGCCAACGTTTGGGTCGCAGGGCGCATCAAAGCCACGTCGCCGCTGCGAATGTTGTTCGTCTCCAGAACAGGCAAATTGCTGCTGCAGTTGTTGTTGGTGTTTATCATCCTCGCCAAGAGGCTGTGAACGCACCTGATCGGAATGCTGTTCAACCGGGAATACAAACCCATCCAGTGGCAAGTCTGAAATATAGCTCAGCTCACTTACAAGCTGGCGATTCTTACGCGCCCCACCAACTCCTTTAAGCTTTGTCTGCTGTTGTTGCATCTTCTGCTGCTGCTGTTGTTGTTGCTGTTGCTGCTGCTGTTGTTGTTGAATCATAGTTTGCTGACAAACGGCGTGCATCATAACGGGTGGCGCTGGTGGTGCTTTTTGCGGCGGCGTTAATGAATTGATGTGTTCCATATCAAGATCAAAGTGCTTGCAAGGCACCAAATGGGCGCCCGTTGGTGGCAGTGTTGTTGTTTGCTGCTGTGGCTGCGGCTGCTGCTGTTGTTGCTGTTGCTCAAATCCCGGTTGCAGATGAAACAGGCGCGATTTGGCAATCAGCCCCTCCTGCTGTTGTGCGCTCAATGTGGTTAGATCAATACCACCACCACCACCGCCTACTCCTCCGCCACCGACACTGCCCACAGTTGTGACATACTCCTCTGTAGTGGACGCATCCGAAATACTTGCAGCAGATGCCGTTAGCTGTAACTCACCGGCGTCGAGAAAATCACCTGTGCCTAGGGCAACAATGTTGTTATTGGATGAATTGCCGCTGAATTGTTGCTGATATAACAGTTGCTGATTATTGGCGCGTGCTGCTTCGGTTACCTCGTGGAGGCCGGGTGGTGCATTTAGCTGTTGCAACTGCAGCTGATGTTGGATCTGCTGTTGCAATAGCTTTTGGTGGCGCATTTGATTCACTGCCTGCGCATTCCCGCCCCCAGCTCCCAAATCTGTGGGCGAGATGTGCGGATAGCGAAATAGCAGCTCCACAACCCGTGTGTGGCCACCCTTTGAGGCCTCGATCAACATTGTGCTGTTATCCTTGAGCTTGTGATACGGATCCGCATGATTCTTTAGGAGCAGCTCCACCACATTCTGATGCCCACCGGCGCAGGCCAGCGAGAGTGGCGTATGATCATTGCTGGTCGTTTGTTTGTTGGCATTGGCGCCCTTTTGGATGAGGAACTTGACAGTGCACAGGTGACCGGCACGACAGGCCTTCATCAGCGGCGTTCGACCGCCTTCTGATTCATGCTCGAGTTCGGCCCCATACGAGAGGAGCACACCGGCCGCATCCGTATGCCCATTTTCACAGGCATGCGTCAGCGCCGTATCTCCGGTTTGCGTCTCTGCATGCACATTTGCCTTGTTCTGCAGCAGATAGCGAACCAGATCGGTGTGGCCCTCTTGCGAGGCTTCCATGAGCGGCGTGGAGGCGCCCAACTCTAAATTGGCGCCACCATTGATCAGAAAGGCGGCCACCTCACTGAAACCGCCACAGCAGGCGAGTGTTAATGCCGTCTCCTGAGTCTCATCCGTTGTGGCATTTATGTTGGCACCCTTGGTCAGGAGCAGGGCCACCATTTCCTCGTGCCCCTCACGTGCCGCCTCCATTAGTGGCGTGTAGCCCTCATCGTTGACCTCCTCGATGTTAGCGCCGCGCTCAATTAGCAACAGTGCCAGCTCTACATGGCCACCACAAGCTGCCAGGGTGAGCGGCGATTCAAATGAATCCGTTGGCATATTAACTTGCGCTCCCGAGTCGAGTAGCAAGCGTGCCACCTCAACATGGCCATCCATTGATGCCTCCATCAGCGCCGTGTGCATTTCATCGGTTTTATGCTCCTGATCAGCGCCGGCTTGTAACAGAAAACGCACCATGTCCAAGTGACCCTTGTAGCAGGCCAAGGTGAGGGCGCTCTCCTTAAACTCATTTGAGTGGGTGTTGATGCCGGCACCATGCTCAAGCAGCACCTACAAAGTGGATTATCAAAAATGTGAGTAGTTTCGTATAAAAATATTTAAAACAAAGTTCAACAATTTCATGATGTGCATCAGATAAGATCAAACTAAATCATGTAAGATGCTCTACCAAAAATCGAAATCAGTAACTCGATTCTCGATTGGAGGTCAAATAGCAAAAAACAATCAAATCCCGGATTCTAATCACTTGCCACAAAAAAACATCTAGAATTTTCTTAATAAAATCAAGTCACATATATATGGAGTTCTTTAATTTACCTTGGCTACTTCCACATGTCCAGCGGAGGCTGCCTCCATTAATGGTGTATGTCCGTTTTCGTTCTGCTCCTCAACGTTTGCGCCATGTTTTAGTAGCACTTTTACAACGTCCACTTGTCCACCCGCACAGGCGAACATCAGCGGTGTGTTCCCAGTCGCACAGTGCGCATTCACATCGGCGTTGTGGCTGAGCAACAGTTTCACAATGTCCAAGTGCCCGGCAGAAGCGGCCTCCATTAATGGCGTCGAGTCTTTTTGTCCCTTGTCCTCCACCTGTGCCGCAGACATTGCAAGCAAAACCTATTCCAAACAAGAGCACAAAAAGTATTTGATGATATTTTTCACTTAAAAGTTCGTGTTCAGTTAATAGTTATTGCACATATTTTAAATCGACTACTGCACATATTTTAAACCGACATAGTGCTACTTTATTTTTTAAAATTAATTGTACTGTTGCTATCTAACTACTCAATATAACTTGAAAGAAAAAAATTTCTTCGGTTTTGCTTTTCTTTTCCTTGACTATCGATAATTTATCTGCACAACAGGACGTTGCCACCCGGTGAACTTGAAATGATATTGCCACACAAGCTAGGGCGGAAATTCAATTCTGCGATCTCGACAAAATTGGCGTTGCCTGATTTCACATGTATACATATTAATACCAACCACCAATAAATAATAATGGAATAAATTCTAAACAATAATTTTAAAAGTTGAAATTGCTCAAATTTCAGAACACAAATATTTTTTGAGGTTATAACTCATCCCTTCGCTAAACGCTTTATATGTATTTTTTCTAAGACGTTAAAAAAGAATTCGTGATTATGAATTTAAGTCGAATAATATAATCTGTTTATCGAAAACGGAACATTGAGAGATTGGTTTGAGAAGTCTAAATAATCGATTTGAAAAAGAGACTCAAATATAATTTTTTTCAGTTCAGACGACATTGAAACAAAGGCTATAACTTTTATATATGTTAACCCACTATTACTAAAATCTGCATTTCCCAATCTATACATACTTGTGCCAGCTCATAGTATCCGGCGGAGCAAGCCATCGACAATAAGGATTCGCCCTCATCTGTGGAGGCAGCTGCATCGTTCAGGTTGCCCTTGCAGAGTAAACGCTTCACAGTGTTGACATCATTGTCGGCACAAGCAGTGGCAAGGCTGCGTGAGAAACCACTACTGTGAATCAATAGATAAATATATATGTTAACAATTGTTATCCAGGCAGCACACTACATCCCTCTGTATCTCTTTGTCCCTGGTTACTCACTTTTTGTCCCGCGGACTGTTGGCACAGCGCATTTTGGTTAGCGCCTGTTTGGTTTCATCGATAGCATGGGTGGCATGACGGAGGACGGGCGCTTTCTCATTCGCTGCCGCTGTGAGCAGGGCGGTGAGATTACTTGAACGTTTGTTGTTTGGCTCAAGCAGAAAGTTCTTAACCTCTGGCGCATCCTCATCGTCATCCTCATCGTCGATGTCTTCGTCATCCGCATCGTTTTCTTGCAGTGCATCTTGTTCTATATTTGGTTTTTTTGTGTGTTAAATTTAAATTCTTATTAGTTATTGTTTAGTACAATCGCTTACCGTTCTCTTCGTCGTCATCATCATCATCACCTTCAGATTCATCAGATTCTTCCGATTCCTCTTCCGTCTCGTCCTCATCCTCGAGCACTTCGCCCTCCTCGTGCGGACAGCTATCGTGATCAGACTCGGGTATATCATCCTGAAAGTATAAAAAAACATCACAAATTAGATGTTAGGTCAAATTAACTTTTTTAAGGGTTATGTTTTTATGTAAATGGTTTCGTGCTCGTCGAGTTAGGAGGGTGAGTAAAGAAAGAGGAGTATGCTGGAAATTATATTATAATTATTATTAAAGCTTGAGCTAGTCAGTGGAGCATTTAAAGAGCATATTCTTGTCGTCTAAGGCCAGCAATGTGATGTTTTGTGTGTTGTTACAGAATCCAAGTGGTAGTATTATTATCAATATTAATATAATTATTATTTAAGAACAACCCATTTTGCTATTCTGTTTGCTGGGTAGTTTTAATAAACTATTAAGGTAGATTTAATCAAAGTGCATACTACAAAAACATGTATGTCATTTTGGCCAAACTACCCAACAATCTTAGTTTAACCTTTATAAAGCATTTGGTTAAAAATTCGTTGCTGCTTATTTAGTTTGGTAAGTAGAGCTAATTGCAAAGTTTACACAAAAGGTCTAGAAGAAAAAAAGTCAAAAACTATTTTTGTAACGCTTCAATTATTATTGTTGATTTTTGATTTTTGTTTAGTGGCACTTATAACGCGAAACTTACCAGGAGATCTGGCCTTAAACACAAGAATGCCAATAGGATCTACAAATAAAGAGAAACGTAAGAAACATACATAAATAATAAAAATAACTGAAGCTAAAAATGCATGTATGTAAATTAAACCCAATTCAATATAATCCAATTGATTGCGGTTGATATTTGATTCAATTTTATTTAATTTGGATTGCTTTGGCTTGAAAGTCAATAAAACACAACATGATGATATTACGTGAATAAATGACTGCAACACAACGTCCATTGTGGAAACCGCACGCTGTACAAAATCTTTAATTGAATTCATAATACTAAGTATAAATATAACTAAAATATAAAACAAATAATCACGATTGCACCTTTCTCGGAAGGTATGAGTATTTATCCGATGACAATTGCAATTCAAACAAGAATTTTTCAGTGTTAGTTAAATTGACAGAGATTAAAATAAAATGTTAATATATTTGCACGACCTACTATTGTTTTTGAACTGAAATTCGCTTAAAAAACAACACAGGCTTGCTTTTTTTTTGTTTTTGTTTTTTGTTGCTGCTGCCTGAAATATGCGGCAAATTATCGTAAGGGCAGCGTTGCCAGATAGGAAACAGCAAAAAAAAAAATACCATCAAGTTATTGTTGTCCGTATGCTTTTTGCTTTCATTCATTACCATTTCCTATTCCACATCAAAACCAATACATATGAAACTCTGCTTCGTTTGTATTTGTGCGTGCGTGCGGTTTACGGCTGCCTGCCTGGCTGGTTTTTTTTATTATTTTTTATACTATTTTTCAATAATTCGTGAGTCAAAGGGGAGCAGCGAGCAAGCGAACGAAATGGTTTCTTTGGAATTTAAAGAATGAAATGAGTCATGCCATCAGTTGCACTGTAAGTGTACACTACATATATATGCCCATACATACATGGATGCATATTTGTTGGTGTACATTGGTTTAAGCAGAGGTCACACAACACTGGCAAACGGTCTAATTAGGCTCTTCTAAATAATTGAGAAGAAATTCAATGCTAAAATTTCTGACCATAATTTATGCTTTTTATGAGGCCAAATGGATTTCGCCCGTAACCTTTGAATGAATAAATGAAGACTGGAGAGGAAGACAAAAATGCAGAGAAATTAATCAGATGGAGACATATACATATAAAAATAAATATATATATGCATAAAGCCATGTGCACTTTAATATATATTTATGTATGTTTGCATGCATGCGTGTATTTGCAAGAGAAAATAAATGTAAAGAACAAAATTCAAACGAGTTCAATCGCTGTCGCTGTCGACGTTGCCGTCGCAGACACGACATGCTTTTTTTCTGCTGCTCGTCGTTCGCTGCTTGAATTTTCTTCTGTGGTTGGTCAATTCTCGTTTCGGGCGTTGGAGTGTATAAATATTTATATACATATGCGTGTTTGTAAGTAGAAATGTTGGTGTGTTGTCTGTGCATATTGTGTATTATGTGCGTATATCTGTCTGCCTGCTTGTGAAAATAATAAATTGTGTAGAAATTTTTTGCACGTTAAACCCGAAAAAAAATTTGCAATTTGACCTCTTAATATGCAATAGTGGTTTTATTAAACGGTCATTACACTCTACGTGCATATTGTACCTTGATTATTTTATTTACAATTATTATTATGTTGTTCCGTCTCTCTTAGTTTGCTTTGCAATTTTTCACGATTCTTCTTTTCACACACGATTTCACTAAATAAAAAAGACGAGAAACGAAAGGCAGCAGTGAAGGCGACTGGCGTTGCCAGACTGCTTTCAGTATAGCGTAAATTTAAGCTGCAAAAACAAGTCAACACTTAAAATGTGACCACAAAAGCAACTTTGTTGATTTAAAATGCATGAATGCATTTAATTCATTGATAAACGAAGATAAAGTGTGAAAGAAACCGATGTATTAAGAGGTCAGGTATTAGGTTTATGGCATATTAACCACCCAAAAGAATTAGCTAGTGACCTCTGATTGGTTGAGTGGACACCAGTTCGAAATATATTAATATATATATATATATATATATACACTACAAAAAGCCAGACAAAGAAATTTAAGCAAACACACAGACACAGCCAGCCCCATATGACGTATAACAAACACAAACAACAGCCGCAGCTGCACAGCTGATTTACTTATGTATTCATGTGTGTGTATGTATGTAATCGAATGTAATTCCCAATTCACCGTAAAGAAAAAAACTTAAACAACGAGTCATACAAAATTATTACTTGCGACGAACGGGTTTTTCAGCCACGCAAGTCAAAAAGAGAGACAGAGATAAAGAACGGCTGAATCACATAAATTTTAAGTTTGAAAAACAAAATTCGCAAATGCATCATTCATTATTTCCAACAAAAATCATATATAATTCAATAATTCAGTTTCAAACAAGCAGCAATTTCTTCTGGCTGATAACAGCAATTGATAAATCGATTGACATATCGCAATTGACAACGCTGACGTGTTGTTAAACAATAATTAGTATAACTTTGTTTTAAAGTGAAGTAAACATAAATATTAAAAAAATAAGTAAATCCATATTAAGACACAACATGCATATTAAAATGCTGTAAGCAATTATTTATTGTAAATAATTGCTGGCAAATAATTTCCATTTTGGCTTTATAAACGTCTAGCAAACGTTTGTTATTGCAATTAAAAAGAAACATAAACAAAACACAGACTACATTCATTTTGGCAAACATTGAACTAAGTTGTGTGCAATTGAATCGAAAAACTTAATTGAATTTATCAGTGTATTCGTTGTACTTTTTACTGCAACACTAATAGAATATTTTCTTACAGTATTCTGTTAACAGAAATGTTACCGCCTAGGTTATTTTTTTTTTTTATATTTACAGTGAGAATAAACGCCTTTTGCTGATTGGCTCTTAGGGAACTAGAGAGAAAACAAATCTCACACACACACACAAAAAACATGAACGAAATCTGTTCTTCTGTCACTTACAGAACACATTAAAATAAATTGAAAAATAACAATTTGAAACTCACCTCTGACACAGACTCTTCCTCAGATTCGGATAAATGTGTGGTGACCGGTTGCGGATAGAATTCGGTATCCATATCCGTATCCCTTGTAATGATGTTCTGCAACGCCGATGAAATCGCATTCACAATGCCCGATGAAGATAGCGGTGAAGAGTTTGATGACGATGACGATGTCGTCGACGTTGATGCCGATGACGACAATGCGGCTGCTGCGGCCGCCGCCGATCGATTGTTATTGGCAGCAGCGGCTGCAGTCGCCGCAGCCACGGCCGCCGCATTCGAAATGGCGCCAACGTTCTTCAGCTTTTGCTTTAGCACAGCAACAGCTGTAGCTGCACTGCTTCCACTGCTCGTCGTTGTCGATTGCGGGGGTGAAGCGATAATGGCAGCAGCATTACCAGCGTTGCCATCTGTCGCAGCGGCTGCGGCACCCATCAACAATGTTGTTGCGGCGAATTTCAAATGCGCCGAGTCCTTGTTGCTAGTGGATGCTACTCCGGCCACTGCTACTGTTCCCACTTCCGTTGTGGGCGTGGCAGTTGTTTGCTGCTGCTGTTGTTGTTGCTGCTTCATGGCTACCTGCCGCTTGAGCGCTGCGTATGCTGCACGTTTCTTCTTCGAGCTGCTGCTCGCTTGAGGCGCTGAGGCAACCGCGGCACGAAATTTAGCCGCAGCGCCGGCAGTTGCGGCAGCTGTTGTTATTGCTGTTGTTGTTTCACTTGCAGTTATTGTTGCTGCTGTTGGTGTTGCTGAGGCGGGCATGGGCGTGGCTGTTGTTGCTCCTGCTATAGTTGTTGCTGTTGTTGTGCCAGCTGTAACGAATGCAGCAGCAGCGGCAGTTGCTTCGCTTTGCGCGTTTGTTTTGTTGTTGCTGCTGGGAGACGGTTTAGACATTTTGGAGTTGTTGTTGGTGTTAGTATTGGCAGTGGCTAACGCGCTGTTGTTGTTGTTGCTGTTAACTTTTAAACTGACACTATTATTGCTGCTGCTAATGCTGCTGCTCTTCTTTCTCAATTGGCTCAGCTCAGTTGGAGCTGAAGTTGCTGTTGTTGTTGTTGTTGTTGTTGTTGTTGCTGCTGCTGTTGTCGTCAGTTGTTCATCCTTCTTCATGCTACTGATACTGCTACTGTTTGTGTTTTTAATGTTGTTCGCAATGAGCGCCGCTGCTATCGAGTGTCGTGCGGCAGCGAGACGCGGACCGGTGTAATTCACCTGACGAACAACGTTGTTGTTGTTGCTGTTGTTGTGCTTAACTGCTAAAAGTCTTTGTACAGCTGTTGTTGCTTGCTGCGTTGTTGCGCGATTTGCTTTGATTTGAGTTTCTGTTGTTGTTGTTGCAGCTGCTGTTGTTGTTGCTGTCTTTGTTTTTTTGTTTAAATACGCGGAGCGCACGTTGTTTAAATTCAAGTTCAAGTCATCGCCATCATGATTTCTCGCATCATTATTCATTTTAGTCTCGATTGGGCTTCGTTTTAAATCAATTCACGCGTGCTTTCCGTGCGCAATTACAAATTTTAGAACAAAAAACATTAAACAATTAAATTATTTTAAAGAATTTGATGTTATTTATGATTTTTATAAATTAACTTGTTTACTGACAAAAACAACAAAGCACACTTTGCGTGAATTTCTCAGACTTTATTTAACACAAAGCGTGCTGCGTTTTTATCGATTTTAACGTAAGGAATTGAGCTAGATACATTTGGGAGAATGCACATATATAAGACACACACACATGACTAACACACACACTTGTATATACTCTGGCAGATCGAAACCGTATGGCAACGCTGCGCATTCTTTCACTTCTTTAGCATTGCACACTCATTCGTTCGCCGTTGTACATTTGTATGTATGTAAGCATATACATATACATCCATACATATACTCGTTTTAATTTTCCGTTTTCTTAATTCACGTTTTTCGTATTAACTTTACAGCAAAAAAAAATAAAGGAGAAACAAAATGTACACAGATATAATTCAGGAGAGAGGGAGAAACAATTCGCTTTAATATTATAAAAAATTTTTGGCTTATGCATGGCCAATCGATGCGCAATTGGTAATTTAGACGCTGGCACAGCGTGCTTTCAATGCTTTATATAATCGTAGCAGGTACACAATATAATTGCCAGATGCATTATGCATTTTCGATGTTTAAATATTTGCGTAAATATTCAATTATAGCATTTTATTTATAAATCTTTTTCAAGCATTTTCGACTTCGCCCCAAAACGCGAGTGCAGGCAAAAATCACTTTACACATTTTACATACAGCGAACGAAACCGAACGAGCATCGCGTCAAAGCGAGATAACAACTGGGCAGTGAGTCCGTCGCTGGCACGCCATTGTGTAAGCGCAAGAGAGAGGACGATACTGATTCTCTTTACTGGCGAAACCACAATCACACGCACGCCAAAGTCGAGTCGAAAAGCAGGCGGACGACGACGAAGGCAAATTAAGCAACTAAGGGAAAATTTTTCTTCGCCTTTATTCCGATGCAATTTTTCAACACTTAATGGCTGCCTTATGGCATAAAAACAGGCTTAGCGTATAGGGCGCATGTTATGCAATTTCTTAACAATATTTACGCGTATTACCGTTGCAACTTTTTGGCAAATAAATTAATTTTTACAGCAGCTTTAAAAATCACTGTCTGTCATTTAGAGTTTCGGATCGCCATATTATTCCCGGATATTGAATTGAACTAGAACGCAACGAAAATATGAACCAGTAGGTTCCTCTACGTTACGCGAATAACGTTACGTAGTAAAATGTATTTGCCGAATGTGAAGGATATGACTTTATTGAAATGTTTACATAAATTTAATTTTATTCTTATTCTTAAGGATTATATTGTATGATTTCTTCAGCTATATTTTTAAAATGTATAGTTTACAAAAAAAAATTATTAAGGAACAACTGTTTATATCTAAATTATCCCAATATCTAACATCGAAGATAAAAAAATATTATTTAACATTATTTCGTATAGAAGCACTATTAAGTTTTTCCGAACCACTTATCTATTTATGTTTTTTTTTTGTAAATACTTAGATCAGCTACACCACAAACGTATTGTTGTTATCGAAGAACTAGTGAACCAATTGAAAACAAATCGCCAGTGCCGGTAATAGATCACCAGTCGACGTATCTAGTTTTCAAATCTCAAACTGCTCATACACCTCGGCAGCTTACTTAATTTGCTTAATTGCATATTACACGATAAGTTTTTTTTAGCCATTGCTTGAGTAATTTACAAGAGAAAAAATTATGTTCCATAATCGCTCCGATGAGTCAAATAATCGATAAGTAGCAGATGTTCGGTTATAGCATGCCTTGCGTTTGGAACCAGTTAACAGATGATAGAATAAATTTTAAGACGAGTATCTTAAATTGAGTATCTTACGTCTTCAAATCAGCGCTCCGATTCGTTCATGATAATTTAATAATATTTTAAGAAATGTAACGCAATACAGCACCGAGAGTTAGTGCATAAGCAAATAAATGCGCGCTGTTAATAACAGTTGTGCAACTGTTATCGGTTTTTGGGGTGCCCAAAGTTCTTGCATTTTTTCGTTCAATTACAAACATAGGTACGTGTCCAGTTTTATCTCCGTTAAACTTGTCACACAAAAATAAAAATGCATACTGTGTTAACCCGAGGAAATGCAACTGTTGCATATTCGCTAAGCGTACTGGCCTGCTTAACCTTCTGCTGCTTCGCATCGACCGTTTTCCAAAACTACAGAACCGATGCGAAAATCAACACCGTCCGTGTCCTGGTCAAAAATGTTCCAGATTACGGCGCATCGCGAGAGAAACATGATCTCGGCTTCCTCACCTTTGATCTGGAGACGAACCTGACGGACGTGTTCAACTGGAATGTGAAGCAGCTGTTTCTTTATCTAACTGCTGAGTATGAGACAACGTCGAATCAATTGAATCAAGTTGTACTGTGGGATAAAATCATATTGCGTGGACAAAATGCTGTGCTGGATTTTAAGAACATGAACACCAAATACTATTTCTGGGATGATGGCAATGGTCTCAAGGATAACAAGAACGTAACGCTCAAATTGTCATGGAACATTATACCCAACGCTGGTCTACTGCCAACGGTACAATCAACCGGAATCCATACATTCAAATTCCCAGCCGAGTATTCCTCTTCCATTTAGAAGAATTCAAATTGTACACTTCAGAAAGTGAAGCGCTTTAAAACTAAAACAGTTGAATTTGTAATCTACTTGTACGAAAATAAAATCATTTATATTAAATAAACACAATTACTGGTTTTTCAATAATAGGAAATCGTTTCTTAATGCCCAGTCTTTAATTCATTGATGTTTAATTAATTTTTAAATTAGAAACAATATGTTTATCTGGAAAAAAAACTACATTTGAGATTATTACACTCTTTAATATTTCTTTTATGTTTCATTTCGTCAAGATAAAATTTTGAATTAAAAATAATATAATTTCTGTAAAGATTACATATAAAGTAAATTTCAGAAGCAGTTACGATAAAAAACTTTGAATAAACCCATTTTGCTTATATTTAAATTGTAAATTGCATATGTGACTACAAGAAAACCGAGAAAAATAACTAACAAAATTTAAGGACTTACAAATATTTTTACTGAACATACTCTACACATATTCGTATATCTATATATCTTTTGGTTACAAATTTAAAACTTTTACTTTTACTTATACTTTTACATAAACTCATAACCGCCATCATCAAAATTGCGATTGCCAACCATTGGGCCGCCGGCGCCCATTTGATTTGGTTGGCCGCCCATTTGGGGGCGGAACTGATTGCCCGGCGCCTGATGCTGCAAGAGTTGACGCAGGCCGGGATTATTGTTGCCCAGCATGGGACGCACCATGCGCTGCTGTTGTTGCTGCTGCTGTGGCACCTGTTGTTGCTGCTGCTGTTGCAATTGCTGCTGCAAATTGGGATTCGCAACGGGCACGCCAAGTGGCATGCGTTGTTGTTGTTGTTGTTGCTGCTGCTGCTGTTGCTGCATCATGTTCATTTGCATTTGTGGCTGCATGGGCATGCCACCGGCTCCATTGCCGCCAGGACCGCCGCCCATTTGCATATTGAGCTGAGCATATTGATTATAATGCGGCTGCTGCTGCGAATTATCCTGCTGCATTTGTTGCTGTTGCTGCTGCTGTTGTTGCAATTCCATGGGTGTTTTCACTTGTTGTATCATTTGTTGCATTTGTTGCTGCGGTGGCATTTGCTGTTGTTGCTGCTGCTGCTGTTGTTGTTGCTGCTGCTGCTGTTGCATGTTGCCGTGCGACTGCTTCTGTTGGATCACTTTGCGCAAACGCTCCACAAACATCGTCTGATTGTTGGGTATGAAACCAAGGAACGCCTGCCGCTCGGGCGTGTAGAGCAGAATGAGCACCTTGATGTCACAGGTGGGCGTGTTGGGCAGCGCAGAGAAGTGAACGCAGCCAGCGAAACCATTGGTCATCATTTTGGCCAGCGAATCAAGTGCCTCGCCGGGCGTCGGTCGGAACACAACCATTTTCGAGTCCTTCAAAAATTGACCTCCAATGTTGCCTACCAAATGTTTGGGCATCAATTGCATCAGCAACTTTGGCGGCCAATTATCGGCCTTAATTTCGGGCTCGCCATCCTTGATGTTGGTGCAGACGGTGCACTGCAGCGAATGTGGTATTTTCTGCTGATCATTCTTTGCCTTCTCAGCCCATTCGAGCACTCCGGTCCAGATCTTTTCACGCAGCGATGCCTGCTCCTGTGGTTGCTGTGGCTGTTGCTGCTGCTGTTGTTGCTGCTGCAGCTGTTGGTTGGGTTGCTGTTGTTGCTGCTGTTGTGCTGCTGACGATTGCTGCAAAATGGGTACAATGGCAGTATTCAAAACATTTGGCATCATACTGGGAAGAACTTGCTGCTGCTGTGGATGCTGTTGTTGCTGCGGTTGTTGCTGCTGTTGTTGCTGCTGCTGTTGCTGCTGCTGCTGTGCGAGCTGCTGCTGCAACTGATTGAATTGCTGGTGGTTCAACATTTGCAATCGCTGCTGTTGCTGCTGCTGCTGCTGTTGCTGCAATTGCTGCTGCTGCAGCGCGTTGACCGTTTGATTGGGTGGCGCATTGATGCGCGATATTAGCGCCGAATTGGGATTCTGATTCTGTTGCAGTGGCATGTTGTTGCCGGCGTTTTGCATGAATGCCGGACGCACACCCGGCTGATTCGGATACATCCAGCGGTTCTGACCAGGCACCACATTCTGCTGAAAGTTTGCATTTTGCATATTATTGGGCACAAATTGATTTTGTTGCTGCTGTTGCTGTTGTTGTTGCTGCTGCTGCAACAGTTGCTGCTGTTGTGCATTCAGGAGGCCTGCTTGGGCAGCAGCATTGGGTTGTGGTTGGGGCTGCTGCTGCTGTTGTTGTTGTTGTTGCTGTTGTTGCTGCTGCTGCTGTTGTATAGCATTCATATTCATGACCTGCTGTTGCTGTTGTTGTGGTCCTACTGGTTGCTGTTGTTGTGCTGGAGTCGTTTCCATTGGCTGCGCCTGCTGTCCAACCGGATTATTGTTGACTGCTGTTGCCTGAGCTTGGGGTGCCCCCATTGGATGTTGTGGCAGTGTTGGTCCGTTGCTATTTGGACTTGGAGCGCGCTCCTTCAAACTGTAGCCCTTGAGCAGCACCAGATGCCGTATGTTTTTGGCATAGTTTTTGGTCGTGATCGGCTGATCGCCATCGGCCTTCATGTACAGCTTGAAGAGCACTGGCATTTTGCGTGGCGCAATGATGGATAGATTGATTTTGCGCTCATTGAACAGGGCGGCGAGTTGTTCACAGGATTTGCCTTTGTATTTCCACGACTCGTTGACGGACATCTGATACGGCGGACTGTTGCAGATGAGGATGCAGTGGCGCTGCAAATTCGATTGTTCCAGCATGTAGCGTTGCTTGTTCATCTCATCGAAACAGCCATGGGCAGCGGCAAAGCCCTCGGACATGTGGGCATGCGATTCCATTCCGCCTCCGACCAGCGGCAGACGTTCGATCGTCTCGATAACCTTCTGGGGTTGCACATAGGGGCCGTATGTGGAGCAGACTGGCTCCAGCAGATTCGAAGCCGTGCGGTATGTGACAATGCCGTAGAGAGTCGAATAGCGCTCGGCAATCAGGAATTCGCGTTCATCAATCGAGCCCTGGGTGAAGTGCTCCAAGGTGGGCAGAATGTAATTGGTTTTCAGCTCGTTTAGGTATGCGCCATTGATTGCGCTGTTTTCGATTAAAAACACCACATCGGCCAGTGTTGGCTGATCCACCTCCATGTTGTACACACGTCCAAAGATTGGCGGCTTCCACTCTGTATTAAATAGTAAACGTAAGATTTGTCTTTCCTTTTAGCCCATATCGACACTTTCTGCCGTTTTTGCTATGCTTTTCAATACTTCCAAAGAACAAAGAACTTCCAATACATGCTAACTAGCGATGGGACACATGCAGAAACACGACGCTATATTTGAGCATAGCTATCGCTATTATTTGCTTACAGAAGGAGAATATGAAAGAGGTAAAAAGAATGAAAATAAAAGCAAAAGAAAAATTAAATTACTGAGATAAACTAAAATCTCGTAATTAATGCAACACTTTTTATATGAATTGGAATTGGAATGAATTGAAGTTGAGTTCATTCGCCTTCAATTTATGTATGCCATATATTAATAAAATATTAGTAAATATATTGAATGATGCATGCATATAATTAAAGCATACCTGCTTGTTAAATAAATTTGTAAAAATTGAACAATCGATAATCGCTATTAATACTATCGATAGATTTTCTGCTCATCTCTCTTCCGCGTTTATGTTTGTCAAAACAAAAACTAAAAATCAAGAAATTAATGTAAATTATTGTATAATTATTGCCCAATTTAACTAATAACCCCACAAATGCAATGTAAATAATGTGCCACTGTGTTTCTGTGTTTGTGTATGTGTGTCCTCTATGTGTATAGCAACTAATAATGTCGTCTGAAAAATCGTCCCTTGTGTGAGAAAAAAAATGGGCAAAATATTCATGTTAAAAACTATGTGCACCTGTGCGAAACTTAGTTGAAGTGCCGCGAAACGTTGAACTGAACAAAGTGACGCCAAAAGGTGCAGCAAGCCTAATAAAATGCTGCAGTTTAAGAATCCCAACGCCAACGCTGTTAACAACAATAACAATGGTCAAGTGGCCACTGCCACTGCCACGCCCACCGCCCCAGCCAAGGGGGCAAATAGTGTTGGTGTTGTCGGAGGCAGCACATCGAATGTTTCGCCTGCACCCCAAATGCAGCAGATAATAAACATACATCAAATGCCACAGCAGTTCCTGCAACAGGCCGCAGCAGGCGCTCAAATGCAACAAAATATGTTTCAAATCGTGCAACCGATGGGAATGCAAACGGTCAACATTGATGGGCAGGAGGCGATCTTTATACCCAATCTGAATGCACAGCTGGCGACGGCTCAGGCCGTCAATATCAATGGCCAGCAGGCGTTCATAACGCCCAATGGGCAAATAGTGCGTGCTCCACAGCCTCCCGAGCCAGCCCAAACGCAGCTATTCACCATACCCGGCACCAATATACAAATTCCATTGGCCAATATTGTGCAGCAACAGCAGCCACAACAACAACAACAACAACAGCAACAGCCTCAGCAGACAGGAACTCCAACACTTGCTCAACAGCAGCAGCAACAGCAGCAACAACAACTTGCTCAGCAGCAGCAACAGGCTGGAGCAGCAACGCAAACGATCACCATTCCCGGCACTAACATCCAAATACCCGCTTCTGTGGCCGCCGCCAATGGCCTGCTTGGCAACATAACCAATCTGCTGGGTGGCGCTGGGCCCACCACCATCAAGCTAGAGAATGGACAAACCCTGCAGAATATTCAGTTGCGCACTACTGCGCCTGGGACGGCACCACAGTTGCTACAGTTCCCACAGCAAGCGCAGGCGGCACCCACGCTCCAGCAGACGGTCGCCGTACAGATTCCCGTGCAAACGGCTAATGGCCAGACCATCTATCAGACGGTCCATGTGCCCGTGCAGGCGGCTGCTGCTGCCGCTACGGCAACGCCCACAGCGCAGCAGCAAACGCTGTCCAACCTGACGCAGTCCATCCAGGCGTTGCCCGCCTCGATGCAGCAAGCAGCGGCTCAGATGCAGATCATCCCACAGTTCGCCCAAATCGCTCAGATTGTTACGCCCAACGGGCAAATCCAACAGGTACAAATATTGAGTAAGATCTTATCTTAGTTTAGGAGTGTCAAGGACCCTATTATCCTAACTTAGGAAAACTAGTTCTAGTCGTGAGATTACGACGATAACGAAGAGATTTTAAATTTATCAAAGGATTTCTGATAGTTTGTTGAATGTAAAATAGCCGCTTTAGTTACCAATATGCAAATAATCTCTGACAGGAATAATATATAGCAATGGGTTGGCTTAATCGTTATAATTATAACTTTAAGTCTGTATTATCAGAAATCGATTTATATCGATATGTACAAAACGGGAACAGCATAACATAAAGTAAACTTAAACTTAATTTAATGTTTGCAGCTTTCCTAGTTTCAGAGATTGACTAGCTTAAACAGACGGTAATGATGAGTTCGAATGTTGATGCTGATCAAGAATATATATTCGTCATAAGGCCTCAGTTATTTTTATTGGGTTAGAGTATAAAAAATCTCTTAAATCTGCTTTTGATCGGATTTAGCGTTCTTTGCGTGTGAAATTTCCATAGCAAAATAATGACAAATTTTTTATAGTTAAAATATCTGGAATAATATAGAAACGAGTTTTTTTTTTAATGATATCACTTTCTATATTTGTATTAACAGGTGCAGCTGGCTCCGTTGAATGCGCTTAACTATTCGCAGCTGCCGCCGAATGCGAATATAATTCATATACAGAATCCTCAGCAGCAGCAACAGTTTGTGCAGCCGGCTCAGGCTCAGTTGCAACAGCAGCAGCAACATCAGGTGCAACAACACCAACAGCAGCAGCAGCAACAACAGCAGGCGCAACAACAGCAACTGCAACAACAGCAGACACAGCAACAGCAACAACAGCAGCAGCAACAGGCGGCAGCTGCAGCTGCAGCTGCAGCCGTGCAACAGCAGCAGCAACAACAACAACAGCAGCAGCTCTTCAATGCAATCAACGAGGCAGGCGGACAACTGCCATCGAATCAGCCCATAACGATAACGAATGCACAGGGACAACAGTTGACAGTGATTCCGGCACAGCAGCTGCAACAGTTGCAACAATTGAGGGCGAATCAAAATGCGGCGGCAGCTGCTGCTGCTGCTGCAATGCAAACGCTGCAGACGAGCAATCTGCAGGCGCTGCCCATCCAAAACATACCCGGTCTGGGTCAGGTGCAGATCATCCAAGCCAGTCAATTGCCCGCCAGCATGGCAGCCAATTTCCAGCAAGTGCTCACCCAGCTTCCCATGCCCACGATGCAAACCACAAGTAATGCTGCGGCGCCACAGAACTCGAATAGCAATGCAGGCGCACCGCCAGCGATAACCATGCTGCCCAAGCAGGAGCCCCAGAGTCCCACGCAGCTAATCACGAATATTAAGCAGGAGCCACCAGATGTGCCAAGTACAGCGCCGACATCAGTGCAACAGCAACCGCAGCAGCAGCAGCAGCAACAACAACAATCGCAGCAGCAGCAACTAATCAAGTTCATAATGCCACAGTCGCCACAACAGCAGCAGCAGCAGCAGCAACAGCAGCAGCAACAGCAGCAACTGATTGCTGAGCTGCCCAGTGTAACGATTCCATCCTCCATACAGATAACCGCCTTGCCACCACAGGCAACACCAGCCATCACACAATCACGCAGCACGCCCAAGCCGACTCTGGTCGGATTGAGCTGTACCGGCGGCGGCGGCAGCAACAACACCACACAGCTAACTATGAGCACAGCTGGTGGTCAGCAGGTGGTAACAACAACAACAACAACAACACCAGCGCGTCCCAAGCAGCTTAAACAATCAATGGCAGCAGCGGTCGCAGCAGCAGCAGCAGCAACAGTTGCTGTTCAGCCAAGCCAGTTGGTCGATGGCGAGCTGCCGGCGGAGATAAAGCCTAGGTTAAAGCGTGTCGCCTGCACGTGTCCCAATTGCACCGACGGGGAGAAGCATTCGGATCGCAAGCGTCAGCACATTTGTCACATACCAGGTTGCAACAAGGTTTACGGAAAAACATCGCATCTGCGCGCCCATCTCCGCTGGCATACGGGCGAACGTCCGTTTGTGTGCTCCTGGGTGTTTTGTGGCAAACGCTTCACCCGATCTGATGAGCTGCAGCGTCATCGACGCACCCATACGGGCGAGAAACGGTTTCAGTGTCGCGAATGCAACAAGAAATTCATGCGAAGCGATCATCTGTCCAAGCACATCAAGACGCATTTTAAGACGCGATCCGGAGTGGAGCTCATCGAGCTGAATATCAAGCAGGAGCAGAAGATGAATGCACCGAAGAGCATTAATACGATGAGCGGAATTGTCACCATTGAGCTGCCATCGAGCACTGGTGCACTGGACAATGGCAGTGTCACCTCCAGTGTGGCGGCAACAGTTGCTGGCTCAACTGTCACTGCAGCGCCGGGTGGCGCCACAATCGTTCAGCTGCCCACGCTCTGCACGAACAATGATGATGGTGCTGTTGGTGCATCCACAGATAGTTTTGGCGAGGACGATGACATGGAGGATGAGGAACTGACCGAGGAGGATGATGAGGAGATGACCGAGGAGGATGATGAGGAGGACGATGACGAGGACAGTGGCGATGAACAGAAGATGACCATCTCTGTGAGCGAGATGGGCGAAAACTCGTCCAACTAGCATTCGGAAACACTGTTCATGGAACAGTTCATCTTTGACCATTTCCCATAGCCATAGCCATAACAACCTGTACAGTGGATTATCACCCATTATCTGCCCCCTTCCCGAGCATGACTTATATTCTAAGTTTTATTTTGTATGTTTGTAATGTGCTAATTGTAAATCTGTGTAAATAGTTAACATAATTCATAAGTTATCCTTCGGCCAGTCGAAGATTACACAAATATCATATCCTTGCAGCGCCAAACCCAAATCCAAATAACAACTTTGATTTTGCAAAATTTTCAAATTCAATTCCCAACACAAACAAGCATGTCAAATATTCTGAGATATATTTGTATTTGTTTTAAAAAGAAATACGAGAATTGATCATAATTTTTGAAAGATATTCAACTCATATCGGATCAGATCAGGTGGTTTTCAAACAGTGTTTTCTTTTAAATTCGTTAAGTATTTTTATTACCATTTTGATATACATTTATCAGCCAAGTTTGAAAATCAAAAAATGCACTGCAGGTATATAAATTTAAAACACAATTTTTTATGTACATTTAATTAAAATAAGATTTTACTACACACAATTTGGTAAAGTAAAAAACAAAAATACATATTTCGCGATTTTAACTAGGATGATAGCATTAAACAAATAATTATATATATATTAATAAATGTATATGCGACGTTTTAAGAACAATTTTTATACTCAAAACGCACAATAAAATTTAAATTAGTATGTTATAAATATTTATTCTAGAGTATGTTTAATAAATTTCAGTCCTAAATGCGCGTTGATAAAACAAGCTGAAACTATTTTTATAATATTAAAGGAAAGGTTCGGTGGACGGGGTTTGTGTGGATGTGGCCGGCACTTGGGTTCCGAAGCGGTCGTAGTCCTCATTGCTTAGGGCAACTGGTTGGCTCTCCGTTTCCACTGTGTTTAGGTCAAGATCCATTGACCCAAATGTGATCGACTCTGTGTTGATTTCGACAGCTGCCTCGACCCAGTCCGGTGTGGATACATCGACTGCTTGAGCCACATCCTTTGATTTGCCTGGAATATCTGGCGACTCTCCATTGTCCCACATTTCAGGTTGGGTGAGTAAGGCTAGAGAATCGATGGAAGCTATTAAATTCAATGGAACATCTGTGGATATTTGCTTGACCTGTGCCGGGGCCAACATAGACGACTGATTTGGTTGACTGCGCTCCAGCACCGAGCCCTGTGAGGATTCATTCCGCCAGCGATTGAGACGGCAATTGTTAACCTTTTTGAGCTGACACTCGCGAATATGATTACATTTGCTTATCTCCTCCGTTGTATAGGGTATAACCATTCCTCTGGACACCGATTTCACCAGCATTGCGTTCACAAAGCGCTCCGATCGATTGGCCAGGCGACCCTTCTTTTCAAGCCGCCGCTTGGCCTCCCACACGCAATTGAAAAGCGTCATCTTCACCCGGACTTTTGTGCGCAGGCACAGCTGCTTCACCTCCGACAGAGTGTATTCACGGCTCAAATCCTCGCTGGTTACTTTCTGTAAACCAACACAATTGCAGAATCTGGACAAAATGTAGGTTCTATAAACTTACAAGTGGTGCATATAATTGACGCACAAATTCTTTGCCATTCTCATCCATATGATCACCTACACTCAAGATTTCGGCCTCCTCTGCGTTTTGATATTTTATGAATGACTCTGATAAAATACTCGCCATTTCAAAAGTAATGCTATTTTATTTCAATATTCTTTACTCCGTAGTTTTGGTGTGTGCAATGTGACCGTACGCTGAACACACAAAAATATTATGAAATAAAAAATACCAAATTTCGTCGTAGCAGAAAAGAGCATGCACAACATGTTAAATTATAGCATGACCAACGGATAAATCGAGCGTTTATAGCATTTAAGAGCTCGTTTTGGAATATAGTATAAATCCATATTATATTTACAAAAGCATATACATTAAAGTGTGTTTATATAGAAAGGCACAAAAATTATATTTATAGCAATATCGTGTTAAAGAAAAACCATTTCAATTTAGAATTATATCACCAAATGTGTGTAAATATTCAAAGTAATGTACAATTACGATTTTGATATATATGAAAATAATAAACATAAAACATAAATAATAATTATGACTATGAAAATACGCAATAAGCATATAAACCAATTCTACCCTGTAGTTACAGGGTAAGCAATGGGGTATTCTCGCGTGACTTAAGCTTGCGTGTCTGATATGCATCCCGCAACTGGACGAACACGTTGGCAAAGAGAGTAGTGCCAAAGAAGACGAGGGCGGTGCCAATCCAATGGCTGGCCGTGAAGGGATTCCGGAAATAGAGCACGGAGAAGATCAGCGAGACGAACTTGCGTAGGGTGACAACCATGGTGACGGTTAGCGAGTTGCATTCCGTGGTCAGCACATAAACGGCACTAATGCACATATATTGCGCAATTCCATTGCAGATCAGATAAAAAATCATCACGGGAATCGACCAATTATCCGTCGATCCAGTTATTATGGCAAGCTTCGGCGAATTGACAGCAATTTGCCAGTGTTGCACAATGTTGCCAGCCATAAAAATGAAACCGGGCAGCGGCAACAAATGCGTGTAAAACAAAGCCTCATTCGGATGTTTGCCGCAGCGCTTGTAGAGCTGCTCCTGGTAGATGCTCATGTAGGCGGTGAGGAGCAGTGCGGATGTCAACAACACGATTCCCATGCCCCACCAGTACAGATCCGATGTGGCACTGCCATTGGCACCATCTACTTTGAGTGCGGAATGTGTATTATCCCTGACACTGCCACTGGACACCAAAGTGCAGAGCACAATTCCCATTGTGATCATCAACACAGAACTGTACTGGCGGGAATTATAGCGTTTCCTCAGCAGAAAAATTCCCATTATCATATTGGCCATAAGCGTGCCGCTGCGGAAGATCATGTGCAACGGCATCCCTATATTAAAATTAAAGGCATAATTGTTGCACACATTCGAGCCAAAGAAGAGCAACACCAGCAACGCATATTCCTTCAAGGCAATCTTGCGACCAACCGTAAAGCACTTTGAAGTGAAGACGAATCCGGTTACGGCAATCATTAGAAAATGCACGAACGTAACCAAATTTCCGGCACCGGGATCAATCCGTATTACTAGCTCCAAGGTGACAGAATTGCAGCAGCAACCGATAAACACAATTAAAATCGCGAAAACTGCCTTTAAATTCATTATTCGAAATTTTGATCAAGCCACAACACGATTCGTTAAAGTCATCTACTGAATACTGAATAATATAGCTAATAATTTTCGGATAATGTTTCATTAACAATGACAAATGGGCTAAGCAAATGATTGCACAGCTGTCCCCACAACCACAAAAAGAATAAACTTCAAATGCCAACCGATGACAACGATCAGTTATGTTTTTCTGCAAATTTGACTTACGTCGGTAGACAGCAAATAAATGTAGCTGCAGTTTTCTACTATTAAAGAGTTTCCTCTAATTAAGTATATATATTTTTTTAAAACTTTATAATTTATTTGACATCCACCAGTTGATTCAATAACTTTCAAACAATTAAGATAAATTTTTAATTGATCACGTAAGAGATTTTATATTTATAAGCTTACTTGAAATTTAGTGCTGCCGTCCGTAAATATTTGAAATAAATATTTTGTAAAATATTTTCGTTAGATATATATTTAAATAATTAAACAAAATAACGTATTAAAAGGCAAAATAGGGTTACCATTTCAATTTAAATAAGATCAGTTTCAAAAGGTATAAACAAAAGGCCAGTGGACGATCGCATCTGTTTTAAAAATATTGAAATAACAGTTTTTTTTGTATGTAAGAGCTGGTCACATCGTACCGAAGAAGAGCGTGTGCAAGAGATATGCGAAAAAAGAAAAGTTTATCCCAGCGAAGCCACGAATAAAACCCCGATACATTTAACATCAAACAGCATTAAATCAAATACTCAATAAATATCTTTTAAAAGTGGCTGGCAAAGCAAATAGTAAGAAAATTTATTGTGTTTTTGTATGTAATAAGCATGTTTAGCACCAGACCGTAAATCAGTGTGCGTGTGTATGTGTTTTGGTGTTTCTGCGTGCTTGTTTTGTTTTGGTTAAACAACTATGTTATAGTTAGTTAGTTGCTCGCTTAAAATAAATGGAGGCCAATAATAACCAACCATATTTGACATATCAATCAAAATAATTCGAACAATTAAATTAAATTTAAAGTTAATTATATCCAATTTCTCGGCAATTGCAATATACACATATTCTTTGGACAATAAGTGGCAACTCCAAGCTAACATGTATACAAAAACAAGAAGCGACTATGAAAACGAATCGCACAATAAATAAATGGAAAGCAAACGCGCAAAAAAGAAAAAGCGACCCAAAATGAGAGATAGAGAATAGTAATTTCGTCGATTGTGAAATAAATTTGTAGTTATGCGCATTTCGCTCAAGTACAAATGCAAAAAATAACAACACTAAAGAAAAAAAGGCGGGATGCAAATAATCTTAATTAACAGAACCGATTCAAGAAGTAACATAACCATAACATATTTGTGTATGCGTATGTGTAAGTGCACATACATACGAACATAAATAGGTATAGGAGTGCTGTCTTTTACAGATGTCGCGGTTAAAAGCGAGACCATAAATACAAATACAATTTTATACACGTTAAATAGTTGGTGGTACAAACAAAACAGGACGCTAAGCTGACTCTTTCAGTCCGGCTAAAGTATTTTTCAAAATCGTTTCTCCCTCAACCCTCCACCTACAACCGTGCTTTTGCCAATTTGTTTCCCCAAAAAACCTACACACACAAGCATATATATATATATATATATATATATATTATATATATGTATATACATATATATTATATATATGTATATACATATATATTATATATATGTATATACACACGCACATTTATGAAGATTGGTGTATGTATATGAATGTAAAGTTGTGTGTACATTCTCATGATTTTGCGCGCGCTTACAAAAATCCTGAAAAGCGAATGGTTTTTCTTTGCGTATATTATACTTGATTTTTTCAATTGTTTTTTTTTTCATTCTTTCTTAAATTTGTTATGTTTACTAATACAAATAATAATTCTATCACTTTGTTAATATTTTGCAGAGACGCTTAAATCATCCGGCGGTTATTATGAAAGGTTATGATTTGTTTCAACATCCTCCCCCCACCTACATATATACATTACAATAATTAAATTAAATTAAAACAAAATATAGCTGTGCAATAAAGTACGTTATTTTTGTTGCCGTTTGCTGTTGACAGGTTTTGTCTTCTTACATGAGCCTAACTTTGCTAAGAAAAAAAAACAGCTAAACCCAACCACTCACAAACCTCCCCCGCAGACAGAATTTTGTATGCGCCCCTGAAATAGTTTTTGTTTAATTAATTATTATGTGGTGTATTACACAGGAAACTACTATAAGATGTCTCGTAACAAAGACAAATACGACAGCACGAACAGAAGACAGCAGATCTTCTTAACTGCGGAGGAAATTGCTGCTGGCAAGAAGACTAACTGGACAGGTCTTGAGATAACAGGTGTGTCTTTGTCATTCTCTGTGTGCGTAAAATAAAATGTTAATCTAACATTTCTTGTTCTCTTCGCTTTTAGGATGTGTGCGTAACATAAGTCCATCATTGTGGGAGTTTCAGCATCTTACTGCCCTCTATCTAAATGACAATCATCTGTTGCGACTGCCAGCGGATGTGGGCTTGTTGGTTAACCTTCGCACCCTCGACTTGTCCAGCAACAAGCTGCGCAGCCTGCCCGCCGAGCTGGGTGAACTTATACAACTGAGGTGACAATTAATCAGTAGTCTGTTAAGTTAAGCCCTAACATTTATGTTTTCAATTTGCAGGGAATTGCTGTTAAACAACAACTATCTGCGTGTGCTGCCCTACGAAATTGGCAAGCTCTTCCATCTGGTTATACTTGGTTTAATGGGCAATCCTCTGCAAAAGGAGTTTATTAATATCTACAATGAGCCGAATGGCACACCGAAACTGCTCACCTACATGCTGGACAACTTGTCATGTGAGTAACGCAAATTGCCACTCTTCTTTATTCATGTATTGGTTTTCTTATCTGTGTGTGTGAGAAACGCTCCTGTTGGTATGAAAATGTGTGTGAATGGGCAGCGAAAGGAAAGCGAACAAAAGGTGCCTGAAAAGAGAAAGTTCTCTGGTGCAAATGTGTCTTTTTTCTTTCTTCTTCGTATAACCTTGCTGGGAGTATTGTGGTTTTACGCATTAAAGGAGACAATGCTCCAATATATATATTGTTCCTCAGTATCTGTAAGCTATTGTTGTGCAAGACGGTTGATAAAAATATTTAGTGTTTAACATATTTATTTTTACTAAAAATTATTTGCAAAAGTACAGTTGACAAAGTGCATTTAATATTCGGTACACTTAATTTTTCTTTGTTTTCGAACTGAATTACGAGCTTTGCTTGCTGTCAGGATGCAACCGGTTTATGACAGCCCCCAGCTGGACAATTAAAGTTCAAACTCATGGTTGCTGTCTTTATTTTTTGATTCATTTTTAATGCCAGTACCAACATTAATTATAAGTTAATTGAATGCAAGCGCCCAAAATTATGTGCAACAAAACAACAACAAAATTAAAAACAACACTGTTCGACCTCGACATGCAAAGCTGTGGGCAATGGCCCGAAGCTGCATCGGCCGGCAAACAGCTTTAAAGAGAGACGACTGAGCTTCGAAAAAGAGAGCGCGCGCATCAAAAAGTCAAAGAGCGAGACAGAGAGAAAGAGAGAGACAGAGGGAAAGAGAGAGTTAGTTAAGGCCATAACGGCGACAAAGTGTGTTTACTGTTAGGCGGCCCGGCAAAGCTCGTGCGTCGAATGAAATTGAATTTGCTGCGATCAGTCTGCCAGCAGCTTGGCTCGCGAGCGGACGCTTCAAAATCCACGTAGCTGCTGTCGCCGGCACAGAAAACACACGAATCAAAAACCCGTTTACAAGCTGTCCGCGCCGTCACCGTCCTCGTCTCGTTCTGCGACTGCGCAAAGTGTTTCGTAATTTTGAATATCAGCAGCAGTTGCAACAGCAACAGTTGCTGAGCGCGAGCAACAGTTTCTGCTGAGCTGTGTGCCAGTTTCGTTTTTAGTGTTTGCAGTGTTCGCCTGTTTTTGCCAGACGCTTTTCATTTCACGTGCGCCGCGTGTGTGGAAATGTTTTTTGAAATGCATTAAGTGTCGAAATCATAAATAAAATATATATTGCGGCCAAGTGATGCGCGATACGCACGACAGACCAGGACAACAAAAAAGAACACGTAAGATTCGAACGAGGAGGCAGGATTATGAGATCACATTTGGCCGTTTATCGTGCACCAGAAAACGCGAACGTCAATTGTCAATTCGCTAGATATGCATTGCAACCAGCAACGCAACGCCAACATGTCACATTGTGGAACGCCGTGGCTGCGCCCCAAACAGCTGCAGCAGCACTTGCCCCAACAGCAGCAGCTTGCTACAACTTGCGCGCCCAGCTGCATCATGGCTTATACCATGCAGCGACAACATCGACGACACCGCCACAAACCCATCAGCTGCTGGTCAATCAGCAGCGGATTAATGAATGCGCCGGCATACCGCTCATCTCGAATGCCAGCAGCCATTTGACGCACGCCCAGCGACACCGTTTATTACGCAAATCCGCCAAATTGTGGCCCACCTCCTCCGCCTCCGCATCTTCCTCCGCTGTAGTGCATTCCATGTCGCAGTTGGCGGTACATGCTCAAGGACAACCGCTGCTGCAGAACAACAAACTGCATCATGCACATCTGCAACAGCAACAGTTGCAGCAGCAACACTCGCTGCAGTCCTGGCCAGCACATGCCGCCGCCATCAGTTATCAAGCGATGCGTCACAACAACAACAACAACTTTCAATTGACGGACAAATCGCGGACACTGCGCTATCAAAACTCAGCCCCAGCTGTCCTCAACTCACAAGAACAGCAGCAACAAACCAGCAACAGCAGCAGCAGCATTGCTGGCCAGGATCAGGCAACAAGCGTGGCTGATAGTTGTCTGCCGCGCATAATAAAGCCACGGAAACGTCGCAAGAAGGATCGCAAGCCGGCCAACGGAGTGCTGCTCAAAATGGATGCCGAGCAAATGCAGCCCAAACTGCAACAGCAGCAGCAAGCACACCAGCAACAGCAACTCCAACGCCAGCCACATCAGCAGCAACCTCACACAAACTATGCACAACAATTGTTGCCCATCAGCAGTGGCCGCCACATGCAACACCACGATCACAGCCACGGTGTCTGCTTCTGCCGCGACTGTGATCCGTTGCGTTCACTGTGGGATTATCCGTTACGTCGCTCGCACTCGGATGCCTCGGGTGGCTCGGTTGGTGGCAGCTCGAGCAACGCCTCGTCATCGTCCACGCACTCGGATAACTCGTGTGCCAGCTCAATTTGTTCGGCGGCAGCAAACAATTTCGATGAGACGACGGAACACTTTGCGCCCATCACCGGCGACAGCAGTCGCGCCGAAATTGTGGGCGTCATTGGCTCCCAGCGTAGTCATGCCCACACAGCAACAATGCTGGCAGCAACACCAATAAAAACAACAACTACAACACCAGCAACAGCAGCAGCAACAACTTTGTATCTAAGCGACTCGAATGATTCAGGGTATGGCGACATCCTAAGCGGCATGAATATTGCCAACGATCTGTTTGCCAGCTGCTTCAACAAGCATGCGGCCAACGCATCATCGTCATCAACTGCATCGAATTGCAGCAGCAGCAACAGCGGCAGTGGCAGCAATGCAGCCAGCGCGGAGACGCTGCTCAACGAGAGCATCAACGAGATTTCGCGCAAGCTCATCGAGACATGCGCGGTGAATGAGCTGCCCACGAGTGAGGCCAGTCATCAGGGATTGTATGGTAGTAGTGGATGCAGTGCCGCCAGTGACGATGCCAGTGAGAACAGCTGCTCGGCATCCGCCAGCGACAGTGGCTTGGATAGCGCTGGCAGTTATTGTTCCGAGGCGCTTGTCTTCAACTTTGAGCATTTAAATCTGATGGATGCTGGTTTAGAGACGCCCACAGCGACAGATTTTCATATCGCTGACTGCAACAACAAATGCAGCAACAAGCAACAATTTTATAACAATTGCTTTGACTTGGTGTGGCGCAGCAGCAACAACAACAACAACAATAATAATAATAGCAGCAGCAACTGCAACACTCAAATGACAGCTGCCACACCCACAACATCTTTAATACTGGGCACGGTTGGAAAATTGAAGCCAGCATTTTCCACCATCTCGTGACGACGACAACGATGATGACAACGATCAACGACCAAATCAAAAAAAAAAAGCACACTCACACATACACAACCCGCACAAGACAGAATCTGTGCCTCTTTTTTCATGTATGTCGCATTTGGAAATTCGAGCTAATTGCGAAGACAGCTTTTCAGCTTTTCATGTGGGCAACGCTTTTTTTTTGCTGCGTAGGAGTTTTTAAGCGTTTCGAGTGCGTTGCATAACCAATATACCGTTAACCCAAAAAATTGAGCAAACCATCGTCAGCAACAGCAGAGAAATTGAATGCTAAAAGAGACACAAGAAAAAATACATAAAAAAAATACAAAAAAAAAACTACCAGACATTGAAATTAAAAACTAAATGGGCGCAACAACAACAACAACTACAATTGGCGATATGACTAAAGACGTCTGCGCTGGAAAGCTTGTGTACATATCTACAAATACGTATACATATATATAAATATATATGTATATTCAAGCTACAACTTTCACTTTCACTGCGGCAGAGTCTCTTTTGTTTTTGCCCAAACAAACACAAAGACAACAGCCACAACAACAACAACAACAACAAAGACGACAACGAAAACTCTTATGCAGATTTGTTTGAGGCAAAAGTAATAGAAATCGTGCCTAGACAAGAGGACCAGCTAAAATTGTAGATGCGAACCGACCGATACCACAGTTGAACATCTGCGCAGACTTACCAGTTACTCCATACATACATATATATATATATATATATATATATATATATATATATATATATAAATATATTATATATTATATTTACATATAATAAGCAATGACGCATAGTTGATAACAATATCATTTGTCCATAGTTTATATTTTTTGTTATTTGTGCATTAACGTTTTGTCTTTTTATTTTGAAAAGCATTGAGCTTAGTCTTTACACCCACAACACAAGATTGAGTTCAGTTTTGATTATTTATTTACCTTATTAGTTATTTATTATTGGCGAAAACACAAATAATTTAAAAAAAAAAAGAAAAAAGAAAAAGGTCAAATCATTTATACCTCGCGAAATATTGTTATTATAAAATCACTTTTATTTTGGGGCAACTTGAATTCACTTTCTTTGTGTCGTTGTTTTTTTTTTTCTTTTCTTTTTTTACCTCAATTATTTGTCTTTTATTTTGTCATAATACGTTTTGATTGAAGCCACGTTCCTAATTAATGTTTTATTGTTAATAAAGAAATTGGGTTCTTAGTTTTTCGTTTCGGTATAGGTGAGAATATTAGTTGTTAAAGCGCTACAACGTGAACTTTTCTAGCAATTAAGTTAATTATATTTTATTATAGTTATTTAGCTAAATGCTGTTGAGACAATTCACATTTCACGACACGCAATGATCTCCGGCAAGTTATTGCACTCGATCATTATAGAAATCTAGGAATATTGTATTCAATTTGCATTTCATTATTTTGAATTTGAATCATGAGATTAGAAATTGTTTTTTTTTCTGGGTTTGAATCATTTTTAATACGTTTACAAACTATTTTGTTTAATTTAACTTGAATGGCTTACTCATTTTGGTTCTTATATTTAGCATTTAGATACATTTGTAATCATTTAAATGGTAGTGTTTTTCACTTTAATTCAATTTATTCTTCATTCAGTTGGATTTATTAGCCTTTTAAATTTGAATCATTAGACCAGAAATAGAAATTAATTTTCTTGATGATGAATTTAAATACTTTGTGATGAAGTGTGATGAACTATTTAAAAAAAAATTCTGTTTGTTTTAATTAAAATCATATTCTTCGTTATGCTATTGTTTAAACAATTCACATACATTTGCAATCAATTCATTGGTATAGTTTCACTTGATTTTTTCTATTAAGAATTTAGAATCATTCAATTTACACATTCATTCTTCGGATCAGAAATATAATTTAATTTCTTGGGAATGAATCATTTTAAATACTTTTTATCATCATCATTTTTGGTTAAATTTCATTTGAATGGGTTATGTCTTTAATATTTACATCATTTGAATAAGTTTCTCTTCACTTCAATTTGTTTGGTACTTAAGAAGAGTTTGCAACAATCATTCATGCTGGTGTTTTCTATTTATTCGAATCATTCATATACATTTATTAAATATACTTATCGGACATAGAGTCGAAACTACAGCGATAAGTTTCTATCACATTGATTTATGTGCAAATTTATTCACTTGACTGATTCAGCTCAAACTTGATTCATTTGATTAATTCGACTATAGTGTTTCTTTATGGTGGTTTCTATTTGGGTCAGCTCGGTTTGCTGAAGGTTAAGGTCGACGCTTATCAATGGAGTCGCGCCATTAATTTGTAAGACACTTCCCTCCAATTATGCCTGCCTGATCACTGAGCATAAAATCTAAGACAACAAGCAGCAGCACCAACTACAACAACACCAGCAGCAGCAGCAGCAACAACAACAACAACAGCCCTAGTTACCTGCTTATTTAGCAGTTGGCGCCGAGTAAAAGTTTTCGCCTTTTTAATTAAAAGAAACTCAGCAGCGAGCACTGAAATTGCATTTGCTCGTCTCGAGTTTTCTATTACTGCTGCAATTGCTGTTGCTGCTGCTGTTGCTGCTGCTGTTGCTGTTGCTGCAGTTTCTGTTGCTGCCACTTTTGCTTGGCATGATGGAGAATTGTCACAGTTTTCCACGATCACGTCGAGTTCCGGCCCGGTATGGAGCCGACTGCTTTTGTTACCATTCCCCACATACAAAATTATTGCCCGCAACTAATTTATTTAATTAAGATTTTCACTACTTGTAATTTGTAATTGCGCTAGTCTAAGCACTAATGTATTTTTCTATATATATACATATATATTTATCTGTATCTTTATATGACGTTTTTGCACAAATAACAAAACGAAGGCGTTTCTTAGAATATATATAGAAATATATACTTATTTATATATATATATATATCTGTTTATACAACGATAAACACTTCACATTATGCTCATTTCATTTAGATTTAAGTACGTCTATTAAGTTTTATTCTTGTTGCTCGCACACAATGTATGGCAATTATTATTATTTATTTTGATTAAGCGTGAACGAGAGCTCAATAAAGAAATATATAAATTAAACGAAAGAAAAAAAATGAAATAAATAAAATATAAGAAAACAACAACAATGAAGAAACGATTGTGTCTGGAAAAGTCTTCAAACAACAAAATAGCTGATTACTGTTTTGATAGCACAGAAAAAAAAATGTTTGTTTCCCTTCAGTGGCTCAAGTCAGCCGCTAGATTTCTAATGGGGCTCGTTCGAGCTGTTTGAAAATAAACAAATAAATAAACAGTGGGGCAGACTGACAAATAAACATACTCTATTCTCCTCCAGACTGGAGCAGTGATCTTGGGACCGTAGCTGCACTTGAGAATGAACTTTCCAAACATTAGACGGCAATGTGATTTTTAGGTTTTTAGTTTTTATTTTTTATTTTTTTTACAGCCTCCCAACTTTGAATGGTTGCGCAAACTTTGAACCAGCTTCAGTTTAGTGTTTTGCTGGATGTGGGTTTGGATGTGCCGCTACCTTTCACCTGCTCTTGTCGCTGTGACTTTAATTGAAGATTTAAGTGAGCCGGCTGGCCACCACTCATATTGAAAACATTTGTGGCAAAACCGCTGTAATAACCGTAGCTGGCAAATTAATTTCTTTTTGTTTGTTGCGGCACAAATTGTCGGTCATTTGGCTAATTAATGTCTCTCTAGTTTTAGGGTCTCGTCATCGAATGAATAGTGGATCATTCGTAACAAACAGCCAGCAACTGGCTCTAACTCTGGCTCCCTAAAGAGGTTCGCTTATATTCTAAGTCGTCTCTTTCGACACTGCACTGCGACTTTAGTTGCTGTTTCCCATCCAATCCCTGCCCGCCACCACCCCGGGCCACAATCGTTGTCCGAGCGTTTTGGGACGAGCTTTGAGTGGGTCAGTGGATAATTGGGTCATTTGCAACACTGTTTGCGCCATCAGGCCGGCAAACAGTCAGAGCCACAACCAACGACAACAATGAATGAAGACAGCAGCCACCAGCCACCAGCCAGTGGCTAATGTGTTTGGCTACGTCAATAAATCCGTCGTCTATCTGTCTCTGTCGCCGTCTTTGTTTTCATCTCCGTTGTCCAAGTAGTGCTGTTCTTGCCACCACCGCCGGCCAACTGACTGACCATTCCTTGGTTAGCGTCGTCTTCCTCTACAAGCAATGTTGGTTTTTTCTTGCTTTTGTATTTACCTCGTAAATTTAATTGTTACTCAATGCCCTTTCGGTGGGTTACACTGAAATTTACAACAAGTTTGGTCGACTCTAAGAAATTAATTTCAAGTAATTCGCTTTGGAAAACCTTTGGAGTAATAAATTTCTTTTAGTTTTAAGTAAGTTTGCTAGAAATGCAAGTTTCTCTCGTATTGCGGAGAATCGATTCATTTAATTCTATTTCTTCTATTGGATGCTAGAAATTAATTTCGAAATTTTAAAAATTTTTAATTTTTGAGTTCTTAAAGTTGTTTTGATTTTTATTACTATAACTTTTACAATTAAAATCTAAACTAAGTCTGATAGAACTTCCAGTAGAAGTTGTCTTTTCGCACGCTTTCAAAACCTAACTCGAGTTGCAAATCGATTCAGATAATTCGTAAATATCTTTCGCTTGATTCTAGAAATCGAACCAACATTTAATAGATTTGCAATCACCTCTTAATTTGTGTTGCAAATTAAATAAGAGCACTGTTGGACATAATATCGCTTGTAAGTGTATTTATTCTTTGGCTTTGCCACATTTCAACGCTTTTTTTCCAGTTTGCCATTTTTGGATTTGCCGCGTTTTTCTTTTCTATTATTTTTTTCTTCTTTTAACCGCAAAGTGATTTTCCATTTGACTTGCATTTTTTGAACTTGCTCAACCAGCCGCATTTTCCATTTCTTGCTTCATTTGATTGATACACAGAGATTTGCCAATGAAACTGAAAGTTTTAACAACCCAGTTTCACGTGCAGTTGCCGGTTGCTACAAAAAGCCGGCCGAGCCGCAATCGTCTTGACAAATCTAAGCCAAACACAAAGAGAAAAAAAGGCCAAATGTCTACGAAAAAGGTTACGCAAAATGTCAAACAGTTAAGAATCTAACGGCCACAAATGTCATTATTACATTTATTTTCCACTTTTAATGTCGTCTGCTCAGCTCGGCTCGCCTTGGCTCGTCTCAGTTGCAGGTTCGAGTTGTTGTTGTATTTGGCACGTCTTTGTTGGCTGCTTCGTTTTTAGATTTTCACAGACAATTTCTGCTGGAGCTGCTGCTGGAGCTGCTGCTGGAGCTGCTGCTGGAGCTGCTGCTGGAGCTGCTGCCTGCGCGCTGAGTAACAATAGACATAAAGCGCTACTTAGAAGTAGTCGGCACTTTACTTCACTTATCTACAAACTTCTGTTTGTCTTGTTGAGTGTGTGTGTCATTTTGCTGTGCCGTGTTGTTTTCTGATACATTGCATCAATTTTCTTTTAGATCACAGCGCCAGACTGTCCTTATGTGGGTCGTAAATGTGCTAGTCAAGTGTGTGAATCATTGACTAAGAAATCAATATAAACGATTCATTTAACAAAAAAAAACTTGAAGTTTTACAGCGCAATTGTTAATAATATAATAGAATGTTAAAATTTTAACGTTTTAGATAATAAACAAAAATCTGTAGTTGAACGTTAGCAAGAACTTAATATATTTTTTTTTAATAATTAGAAATTTAACAGTTAGCTGAAAAACAACTTTCTACATCGTGTCGATATTTTGACAATAGAACTTTGTTGAGAACAAGTTGTGATAGTTCTTCAAATTTGAGCTACGACAAGTCAGATGAAGTCTTTTGAATGGTTCATAATATTTTTGGCATTTGGTAAAAGTTTTGCAGTCAAAACTGAATAGTAAAATATCTTTTGTATTATGCAGTCAATATTTGTTAGAAAGAACGCTTAAAAAATACTTAAAAGATAAAACTGAACTACATATAAATGATAAATGAATCGCGTAGTTTTTGATAATTGAGCTTAAAACAGATTAAGCTAAACTTTCAGTCAACTTAAAGCATAGCTCTTTATTTTTTTAAGTATTCAAACTCATTTGAGGAAGATCATAAAAAGCGTTTGACAATTGAAGTTGAAGTTGTCCAATTCATTATCTTTTTCGATGTCTTCTGCTGTCTGACGTAAACCACACCTATGAAGCTATGAATACCCAGTGCGAAATATATTGAAAAAAAGAAGCTGCACTATTTAGGGCCAAAGTAAACCAATACTAACAATTCGTGAGTGTAAATGACTGTTGAAAGACCATCCAAGCGAATCTTTTGTTGTTGTTTTACCAAGTTTTTGTGGAGTTGGTGTTAAAAATTTGGACTCAGACATTGTGCTTCATTTGTTGCTTTTGTCAATTGTTGCTATTGTTGTTGCAGTCGTTTTTTTTTTATTGTTGTTGCTCACGAAATGAGCACAACATGAATTAATTTTTACGTTTATTTTTTTTGTCTTTTTTTTGTTGGTTACAACGGTGGCTGTACAAATTTTGTTTCTCTATGTAGGTTTATAGCCAGCCCCGTTGTTGTTGTTGTTGTTGGTTTTTTGGTTGTGGCGTACCTGTTGCTGTTGTTCTTGTTGTTGCTGCTGCTATAACTGTTACCTAATCGTTTAATTGGCTTAAGCCAGTTTATTTAATTTAATTTTGATGACAATTTATGCATTGTAATGCATTTTAAACGCGTCTCGGCGTCATCAATTCCATGTATCTGTTGTTGTTATTGTTGTTCTTATTGTTGTCGCTTTGTTGCTGTTGTTGCTGATGATGATTTATTGGAGCATATGTGCTGGGCTGTGCTGTGCAAACCGGTATTTATAACAGACAAAAATGACAAACGATTTTAGTGCCAAAAATACAGTGTATACAATATGTATGTGTAAATAATAATAACATTCGCATTAACAATAACAATAAGCCAGAAAAACAGCTGTTAACTGACTCATTAATTGGAACAGGCGTGCACAGGCTAATATAAATCAGATATATATATATATATCTGCCAGCAGCGACAGCTCCCTTTAACTGATGTTAACTGTTTCTTTGTGTGCATTTCTACATTTCTACAATTTGTTTTCGATTTGGCGCTGTGTCATTGCACAGCACTTCATAGAAGCGTGTGGGGGGGGGGGGGTGGTTAGCATTCAAATTTTCTAAAGAAATGTGCAACACTTTGTGGAAACCATTTTGACGCACTCTATATATATATATATATAATGTAGATATTTGAAATCGATTGCGCACATTTTTTTCTTAATCATTTTATTTATTTGGTGATAAATTAGATTGCAGCTAAACGCATTTTTTATACCTAGCCTAATTTGTCGACCTTCGATATTTTACTTAGTCAATATTGTTTCAACATTTACATATGCTACCGAAAACATAATTTTCGTTGTCCAATTAAAATTTCTACGTTTTCTTATTCCGTTTTGATTTTAAATTTTAGGGTCTTTTTCGTAACGCAAAAGTGGCCTAAAAAATATACCCTGTAGCCATTAAATGGATAATTCCTGATTAGTTTTTTTTTTGTTTTGGATTTGATATTTTTATGCCATGAGCATTATCATTTTTTGCGATTTTTGGCTCAATTATAATACGATTTTCTAGTTTCATGTTGCCACAGTTGCTTGGCAATTGTATAATTTTCAGTTTGATTTACGGAGTATCTACTAGTCTAGCACTGTCATATTTTGGCGTTCTTACCTGCCTCATTTCGTACTTCATTATTATTATTATAAAATTATTATTATTAATGTTTATGTGGAGTGTGCTTTTGTGTGTTGCTTGTTGCCGTTCATGTTGCTGTTGTTGTTGCTGTTGTTGATTTAGTGCGGAAGTGGCGCACAGCCCGTTTTCGTTTTCGTTTTGTGTTTTGTGTTTTGTGTATTGTGTATTGTGTGTTGTGTGTAAATTGGGTGGTAGGGGGGTAGGTGGGGGCTATCAAGGTTGTTGTTGCGTAAAAGGAAGTGCAAATGATTAGAAAGTTGAATGATCAGAGCGGCTAATGCAATACAAATCATGTCTGTTCATTACAAGTACACGAGATGCATACGAGTGAATTAATACAAGTTGCGCCACATGCAAAACCAACTTATTTCTTAACTCTTAATTCCATTTAAGCTTTGAGACTCTTGAATATATATTTATTAGTAGAGAGAACTTAGCAACTCCATAAGGCATCATGAATAAATAATTAATGATCAGCATAACTAGCTGAATGGATATAGCCTTGCCCTTTTGTCTGTCTGCATAAGCCAGACGATCTCAGAGACTCAAAAACTAGACACTTGTAAATTGGACAGAGGCACACCAACTTTGTATAATTTTATTGATAACTGCCACAGTTATTGATGAACTATAAAAATATCATTTATAACAAACTAAAATACTTTTTTGGGGTAGCTTCTATTTAAGCTTTCTCGACTAGTTTTCCATATTTTCTGAAACGCGGATCTTAACTTTACTGTCTTGCGCTCCAGTTTCTGAGACATTAGCAGATGATGTAGAAGATTTGTTGATTTCTTCGGCCCTTCTCTGAGCCGAGTTGCTGCGAGTTGTTGTTTGCGTGATCTTAAAGATTTGCCCTCGCATAAGGAGTAATTGTTGGGGGGGGGGGGGGAAGCCTTTAGAGACAACGGGGCAGATTGACAGTGTCAATGCCAGGTTCCCGTTTATAAGTCTTAGGCCTCGGCACAGCATCACTGCTTGCTTTCCAATGGGGGAGAAAGTACGCGCAAAAGAGCTGAAAGTGGATCAGCGACAGCAAAAATAAAAATGAAAAAATAAAATAAAATAATAATAAACGTAACCAAACCGTGTGGCAGCATCGCGTGAGCCCCAGAGCCGCAGATGCAGCAAACGTAGCAGCGGCAACAACAACATCTGCGGCTGCAACTGCGACTGCAACTCCTACAAAGATGCGATGCTGTCGAATGAAAGCCCACGCCAATGCGTCGTCCGGCTGAGACACAGTTGCACCTCCGAACAACCAGCTACCGAACAGGCAACGGGTAACTGGTAAAGCACCATGCACCACATCACACCAGCACATCCACATTCACATCCACATCCACAGCCACAGCCATAGTTCGTGTCTGCATAATCATGGTGCGCACTCTGGCGCACATTTCAATTGATTTTCCAAGTGACGCAGCAAAATTTGCTACTATTGTTTCTTAGACTATGCATATGGCGCTCACGATCATCATCATCAGTCCGAGGAGTCTTTGAGAGAGACTCGAAGCTAAGCGAAGTCAGTTAGTCATTGGCCACCAACTGCACGAGGTGTGCTCCTAAACTAAATCACCAATTGACTAAAACAATCCAATTTGTATCAAAGATTTTTATACTTATTAAAATGGTCTTTTCATAAAGTCAATGAGAACTATACCATCCGAAGATGTACGAATTATTTGTGGGCTTAGTTGTGGTAGCACCTTAATGAATTCCTTCTATATGGCAAAACCTCTACAGACGACCGATCGGAAAAGTCTAAACTACCTTCTCAAAATATACAATGTATTCAAAATAAACAAGTTAAGCATATTTTACAATATTTCTAAAATATTAAAAGAATAATATTTTTCTTATATAAAATAAATCTTTTATTAATAAAAGAGATTACAGTATCGAATTCAGTTAAGAGATACTCGAATTAGATAGCACACAAAATGTGTAATAGCAATATTATTTACGAGCTTGACTTTGCTGTAAAATATAAAGTTGAAATTGATCTAAAATATCTTGCAACATTTTGGGCAAATATGTAATTAAAAATAATTAATTTCAACTTCTTGTTTAATAAACGACCCTCGTGTGCACTGCTCAAGTTGTTGTTGTCGTTGTCGATGTTGCTGTTGCTGTTGTAGTTGTTGTGGGGCCACTTAACACACGAGACTGCACAGCCTCGATGCAGTTTGTTGTTGCTGTTGCTGCTGTTTGTTGTTGTTCTTGTATATTTGTGCATGAAAAATGCTGTTGAACTGGTTTGTGTGTTGCGTTTTGCCTGTGCACACACACACGCGCGCACACACACATATGTTGAGTGCACCTTAAATTCAGTTTCATTATTATGATTTCAATGCAAGATTGGGTTTTAGTTGTAGCATCGACAGCGACAACGGCAACGGCAAAAGACAACAACAAACGATCAAGCGGCGGCCAACGCCATTGAACATTGGCAGTCATTTGCAGTTGTTGTTCTTGTTGTTGTTGCTGTTGTTCGTTACTGCCACAAAAATAAGTGGTGCAAATGAAACGGGTTATCTAATTGCAGCTCAAAGTGTGGCAAGTGGCGAGTTGACTTTTGTTTTCTATTCAGAGCAAGCCTGCTCCTCATTGGCCACAACAACAACAACAACATATCGTCGTCGTCGTCGTCATCGCATGTTGTGAATACGAAATGTTGTCTGAGCCAACAACAACCAACTCAGCGAGGGTCGCAGGCGGGTGCCAGTGAGCAGCAGGCGTGTTGCTGTCGTTAATCGCACCAAATTTCAATTTGAATTTCACTTTCTTTTTCGATACGCTCACTTGGGTTTTTGCCTTTCGAACTTTTGTTTTTTTTTTTTGTTATTTTTATTTTTATATATTTTTTTTTTGCTCTCTTCTTATTATTTTCTTTTGTTTTGGAATGCAGCAGCAGGCAACGACCATGAAAATGTCTGTAGAAAGGGCTACATTACCCAAAAGATCATATCTCTATGTTGTTTATGTTATACATATACATAAGAAATATTAAATATTTTAAGATATAAGGAAAATAACTACTCTTAGAAAAAGCGGATGCATTGTTTGTGTGTGTTAAAGTTTCTTTAATTTTTTAGATTTTTTTTTTGTACCTCAGTAGATGGTATGGCTGGTTTATTTTTGACAGTTTGGTAGTGCGACAAGTAAATTGTATTTGTTTCACAATTTAAGCTCAACTCCTAATAATCTTTAACAAAAATAAAAATCGTTTTATTTTTGGTTTCGATTTTGTTGTTCGGTAATTACTCATTATTAGTATTTGGTTGTGTGGTGGTGTGGGCGCATAAGTGTGCCAAGTAAAAGTTTCGTAATTGTTCGACTTTTCCCCTTACTCTTTCCATTCCCTTTCCACTCCCCCGCCACCCCTTTTAACAGACTTTAAAATCGTGTGTTTAAAATAGTTGGCGTTGAGTTCGTTGTCTAAGTCTTTTGTCAATTGGTATTTTCGATGTTTTTTTTGTCTTTATTTTCTATTTACATTTCTCTACACACACAAAAAACATAGTGTACCGTTATTTTTGTCGTTATTAATTATTTAGTTGCACCTTACAAATATAGTTGCCCAATTTATATGCAATTAAATTTTTGTTCATGTGACTGATTAGAGGCTGTAAAGCATTAAAACAACAAATCGCAGTCGCCCAACTCTAACTACGGTCACAAAGAAAACAACAAAAAAAGAAAGAAAACAAAACCAAATTATGAAAAATCACAAAATTTATTAAAAAATAGAAAAAATAGTGAAAGTTTTTCAGCATCGTCGTCGCTTGTCGCTCGGCGTCCGGCATTTGCACAAAATTAACAGAAAAGCGAAATACGAAAAACGAAAAAAAATCGCAGTGTCTTCTGAAGCAAAGCAGCAAACAACACACAAGCACACACTGACAAGCCAATAAGAAAAAAGGGAGATAAGAGAAGCAAAAACAAGAAGCAGAAGAAGAAGCAAAAAAAAAACAGCAACAACACGTTGTTCGTGAGAATTGATTAAGCAACGAAGAGAGCGCGCCCGATCAGCTGCTACATACACACACAGACAAAGGCGAAGAACACATAACGGCGCCTAATAGAATCGGCAACGATAGCGAAAATAACGGCAACATCCCCCAAAAAACATGTTGTAAGCAGGCACAGCTGTCGCAGAAGTAGCATTAGCATTAGTGTCGTCAGTTGATGAAAACAGGAGCAGCAACGGCTAATAAAAGGAACGGTGGTGCCGGCGGAGTGGCACGCTGTGTTGTTACCCTGCCACACTCGCATATGCACCAACCACATCCACACCCAAAGTCGTCAGAAGCGGCGCAGGTCGGCGACAGTCGGAGAAGCACAGGTAGAGCGTTGCAAAAGCGATTAAAAAAAGGCGGAAGCGATTCGATTGCTTTTGCATGTCACTTTCACCGCTGGCGCGAACAAATATCACAGTAACAACAAAAACAGCGACCGCAGTGTGTCAGTGGAGTGTTGTCTATTTGTGTGTGTGTCTGTGTGTGTGTCTATGAGTGTTTTGTGTGTGCGTGTGCGGGTGCTAATTTCATAATCACCACTATAAACTTTTTCCTCCATTTCACATTGCGTATGAGACTAACGTTTGCTCTCTTTCTGGTTTATTTTTTCTATTACAGTTACCGTCAATCCACCGCCCCAAAGACCATGGCTGCCACTCGCCAAGCCCAACAAATCGCGACCAGCCTGTAAGTAGTAAACTAACTGGCTAAATATTTTATATATATTGTTTACATTGATATTGAGAAGACTAGGAGTATATCAAATGAAGAAAAGAACATTCGATTTTACCAGCATCAGATTGATTTTTACTTAGATATTTAAAAGAGAGAAAAAAATCATACGCGCTGTATGCGTTGCTTAGGGATATAATAAAACTTATTAAATTTAATTAACAATTAGACCAGATGTTATTAGGTAATGTGAATGCAGCACAGTGTCAAGTTTTTAAATTTATAATATATTGCTGATTAGAGTTAAACGATGCAATCATGGTATTTTTCTTCCTTTCTAATTAAAACTATTTAGGCAAACTCATAAATGTATTTAAATGTACTGAACTGTATATGATAGATATGAATTATGTAGGCAATTTAATGATTTAATTAATTTATGTTTTCTTTTTAGGCATTTTTACGGTTATGTGTTATAATGTGCTCTGCGACAAGTATGCGACGCGACAAATGTATGGCTATTGTCCATCGTGGGCCCTATGTTGGGAGTACCGAAAGAAGTCAATTATCGATGAGATACGTCATTATGCTGCTGACATTATAAGCTTGCAGGAGATCGAGACGGAGCAGTTCTATCACTTTTTTCTGCCCGAACTAAAGAACGATGGCTACGAGGGCATCTTCTCGCCCAAGTCGCGCGCCAAGACGATGTCCGAGGTGGAACGCAAATATGTTGATGGCTGTGCGATATTCTTTCGAACATCAAAGTGAGTCGAGAACGAAATTTAATCAGTATAATATAATGCTTCTTCTATATTATATATGTTGGATAATTGCAGATTTACGCTGATTAAGGAGCATCTAATTGAATTCAATCAGCTGGCCATGGCCAATGCGGAGGGCTCGGATAATATGCTGAACCGTGTGATGCCGAAGGATAACATTGGATTGGCCGCTCTGCTGAAGGTGAAAGAGACGGCCTGGGAGCCAATGTCTGAGGTGACACAGATCTCGCAGCCGCTGCTTGTGTGCACCGCCCACATACATTGGGATCCCGAATTCTGTGATGTCAAACTCATACAGACAATGATGCTGAGCAACGAGTTGAAGACGATCATTGACGAGGCCAGTCACAGCTTTCGGCCGGGCCACAAGAATGACTCGAACAGTGTTCAACTGTTGCTATGCGGCGATTTCAATTCATTGCCCGACTCGGGCGTTGTGGAGTTTCTGGGCAAGGGTCGTGTTGCAATGGACCATTTGGACTTCAAGGATATGGGCTATAAGCTCTGCCTGCAGCGCTTGCTGTCCAACGATACCAACGAGTTTACGCATTCCTTCAAGCTAGCCTCCGCCTACAGCGAGGACATTATGCCGCACACAAACTATACCTTCGATTTCAAGGGCATCATCGACTATATATTCTACACAAAGACGGGCATGGTGCCTCTGGGCCTTCTGGGGCCGGTGTCGACGGAGTGGCTGCGTGAAAATAAAGTGGTTGGCTGTCCACATCCGCACATACCATCCGATCATTTTCCACTGCTGGTGGAACTGGAGCTGATGCACACGGCCAGCCAGCAGGTGCCTCCCAACGGGCTTATAAATCGGCGGTAGCAATAGACTCGGCGCGGCAGGCCATTATCGACCATGGTGAAGACAACAACAGGAACAACAACATCGACGGCAATAATTCGGACAGCAGCCGCTGGAGGCCCCCTACAATTCAGATATCGGGGACGCAGCAACAGCGGCAATAATAGCAACAAGACCAATAATCAAAATAGCAACAACCATAATATCCGAAGTAACAGCAACAGCAGCAGCTGCCTCCGTCAAGCCGCACCCATGGAACATTATGCAAACCGCAAACGATTGACCCAACCTCCCCAAAAGAGCCCCAAAAGCCCTTTACATGAATCCATCAAGTCCCCCGACCAACCAACAACCAACAACCAAGCAACCATTAACCTCAATACATAAACGTCGTGGTCGCCACTCATTAATAATTCAACTTATAGTTTAGTTTTAATTCTGGCTGGATTCAATCAAACACAGTCACACACTCACACACTCACAAGAACAACTCACACACCACCACACACGCATATGAATTCTAAGATGACGAAGTTGTGGAGGATCCGCTGATCTGTGCGCTGTGCAACGCATAACGCAATTCTATAGTGCTTTATATATGTAGATGGGTCGGATTGGCACACACAGTGAAGCGGATAATCCTCAATACAATCAATACAACAACATAATTGCTGCTCTATTCGTTCAATTAATTTTTCCATTTTTAATTTCAGTTTTATCCTCAAATAAACAATATAAATACACATTGATTAACTTATGTCTTAAATCCACATCGTTTTGTGGCATATTTCATAAGCTGACAAAAACTAAAACACAAAAAACAATAGCATAAGCGAAAAACATGTAACTTTTAAGTATATAAAATGCAAAGAATACAAAAGAATAACTATTGTGTACAAATTAAGAGATTAACAAAAAGAAACAAACAACTATAAATACCGATAAAAAATTCAGATTGATGATTTTCAAAATTGCCTTAAACCGCTAAATATAACTGGTCCACAAACATTTTCGACATAGAGAGATTAACCACATTTAAATACATAGTACTTACAATACATACATGTTGTAGAACTGCGTTCTTAAACATAATGTACATTCAATCTCATGCATACATACTATATATATATATATATATATATATATAGCTGATCAAATGTTTGGACACATCAAGTGCCATCCCACTTCAGATGTTTATAAAGTAACAAAGTCTGCAAATTCAAACTAAGAATTACACTAAGGGTCTAAAATAGATGCAGACAAAAGAGCGAGTTCACAAACAAAACTAATAAATATATATATATATATATAATATATATATATATATATCTATATATATATAAATGTATAATAGTGTCTTACATGAATCATAATTGTATTGCGCATCAATAGATTGGAAATGTTGGCGTTAATGCATTAACTACTATTGTCGTATAATCAAAGATAAACACCAAACAAATACTGTGCAGCACACGTACAATTTTTAATTACATAAAACCATACTTAAAGTAGCAATAGCAGTATAAATCCAACAACAAAAATGTGTATTAAAATAAATATCGGTTTGAGAACAACAGAGTTTAATATTTAGTGTATACATTATTGAAAATAACAGACATTGAAATTTAAATTTTTTTTTTATCTTGCGTCAAACTTTAATTTCAGAAAGAAAACTAATTCAAAAATATGTGCGTTTAAGGAAACATTTGAAAAAAATAAAAATCAACAGATATTTTATTTCTGACAAATAATTGTTTTTAATTTTTAGATATTGCTTTAGAAGATCTTCTGTTTGACACTTTCTCCTCCACATTGATGAATCGGAATTCTTTACCAATCGCATTCGCCGCTTGCAGTTTGTTATTGATGGCACCCCAAAGTTGTTGATTGCCACGTCGCAGCGTGTCCATGTTGCCAACCATATAGTGCCCAACGAGCTCGTGACAATGCCACACACACACGATTCAACTGGCGTAGAAAACCAATTTGACCAGCCGGATTGCTGCGCACCAGTGACAAAAGTACAATGTTGGCCTCCAGGCCCTGATAGCTGTCCACACTTGCTACCACAACATTTTTTTGGCGCTTTGTCAGGATTGATCTAATATACTCAACTTGTGCATTGTAGGGCGATAGGATGACAATGTCGCGTGGATTCGGGCCCAAGTGGGTCAATAGTTCGACCAACACTAAAGCTTCCTGCTGGTTAACAAAAGATCCGTCCCCCTGCAAATTACAAAGAAAAGAAGTTGAAACATTTACAAAATTAGTCGATTTTATGTACCAGTTGCTCCTCGGAATAAATGTGATCGACAAAGTACATATTTGATGTCATTTTGGGCACATTGGGAAATTCCAACACGGAGTAGTCGCTGATCAGTTCATCATAGAAGATCGGCACCAGCAACTCGGCAATACACTTGCGCATGCGATATTGAACATTGAGCACCGTTGCGGGAAATTGGATCGTGATCAGACGCTCAAAGAGCGAAATTTGCAATCCCTGCTGCATATGATGACTGCCGGTATGCGGCTGCAGCTGCTTGTGATCGCCAATGAGTATGACGTGCTGTGTATACGGCGTGAGGCAGGCCAGCACATGCGTCTCAGGAGTCTCGGCGGCCTCCTCAAATATGAAACATTTGCTTTGTAGCAAACGAAACAAATAACTTAAGCGTGCCGCACACGTTGTGGTCATGGCCAGCAATGATTTGTCCCTTGCCACATAGTATTGAAAAATATTTCGCAGTGTGTTAATCTTTTCAGCAACCAGATGCAATTGCTCCTGTGCCGATTGTATTGCCACATAGGACTCTTCACTGCCATCGAAATTCGCATGCAGAGTCTGCAAACACTCAAACTGTTCCTTGTACTCACACTTCACCAACCACCAAATGCGTTTAAGACGCTTTGGAACCAACTCCTCATTAACCATTGCCTGTACATTAAATCGTTTGATTTCGCGCTGGCGAGTCTGGTAGCCAAAGCGCAGAATGCTATCCGTGTGCTTGGCAGCCTTCAGCAGGAACTTGTCCAGCGACTCATTCGAATATGTCAGTACAATAATAGGTCCCAGTTTTAAGTGGTCGGCATTCTGCAGCAACGTGTTGACCAGCTCAATGGATAAATGCGTCTTTCCAGTGCCGGGCGGACCTTGAATTAGACAGAATTCGTTGGAGAGTGCAGCACCCAAAGCCGTTCGCTGCATATCATTAAGTTGAGTCTCTCTAGGAGGATTCGCAGCCGTAAACTTGAAGCCATTGTACGTTAGTTGAGCATCAGGACTGATGTAGGCGGGCGGGAGAATTTCAAGCTTTAACACAGAATGGAACAAATACATATAAAACATAAATGTTAAATATATTTGAATTCGCAAACTCACCTGGCCTTCAATAATGTAACGGCGCATTGGAAAGTTATCAGCGCTGCAGGTGCTCAAATAATTGTGGACACGCAAATACGGTTCAAAGAAGACCGGTGTCTCAAACATGATCAGTGGTTTGCCGTAGATATCTCCAACATTGTTTTGCTTAGCAATCTCTACGCTTAACTAAAACAAGAATAGATTTTTATAGAGATTGCTATATATGCCGTATGTGGTATCTAACATTGCCTTACATAGCCCTGTTTCAGCATTTCACGTTCAGTGTATCCGACGGTGGCCAATATCAGATTGTCAAATTCATAGCTGCTTGTGAAGCACAATAAAGTTCCCGTTTTAATGTTCTCTAGGACTTCAAGTTGCACACGGTTTAACTGATAATGCTTATCTTTGCGTTCCGCTGGAATTGAATCCATGAATATAAGGCTATGCCTTTGCGCTTCGCAAAATTGGGGATTTAGTATGAGTTCCGTGTGCGATAAGAACAAATTTTGCTCCAGCTGCGCATCAATATTGCCTTGGGCACGCTGACGTTGCACGAATTCACGCAATGGCTGCAAAAAGTCCTCGCGTAGCAGCTGACGCTGCCAATTTATGTAGCCCGCAACATCACCGACTGCGGCAGGCAAAGGTATCCCATCATTCGACTCGTATTCCCGTAAATCGTCCAGCTTGGGATAGATCTCTTGCTTCATATGCAAATGAACGGTTGGCAGCACCGCAAGTTCCTGTGCAAATTCAATGCACACTGGATGCTTCAATAACTCAGGTATCTGACAGCGGGCGAGCAGCATTTTGAAATACTCGATAAGTTCGTAGCCAGTCTTCTCCAGGACACCCAGCTTATGTGCGCGTATTAATAGCCACTTTATGTTGGACAACATCGATTCGGAGTTCTCAGAAACATCTCCAGAGGCATCATCTGCAGGGCATTTGCAAGCTCGCCAATGCTAAAGCGACCCAACGCACTGCTGCTGGCATCGTTGGATTCTGGATTACCTTCCATGCGATAATGATCTATTGGCATACTCGGTTAGCTTCATATATTTAGTTATTATTATTCTTTGCTGTTATATATCTACTTACGGGCTCGGCTGCAGAATTCAATGTGCTCATCGTGCGTCTCATTAGCCACTTGTAGTTTTACCTGTTGCTCCAGATTTTGTACAAGCTCGTCTTCGTCCTTTTTGAACCAATCGTCATCCGAGTCAGACATTGTGAAGTTAGTTGCACTCGTCACCTAAGCAGATGTTGCGAATATGATGGGAATAACAAAACTAGAATGCTGTTTTATAGATGGTACACTGCATGGTGATGTGCGATATTTGCGTATCAGTCGGTCCAAGTAAGTATTTTTAAAGTACTTGGTATTTTTCAATTTTATTTCAATGCGACGCATTGAAGAAGGTGTATTATATTCGTATTTTTATTCTATTTATTTGGAGGGATTCGCAAATTAAAATAAAAGTACGCATTTAATGCGCACATGTTACATTCGATGCAGGCTTAATTGTAAATGAGACAACAATGAATACTAGTGAAAATCCCACAGTAAATATATTTACATTAATAATTATTATTGCTCGATATATCATACAATTTAACTTAAATTTATTTACAGATTGCATTCTGGGCTCAGAACCGATCTAACCGCTGTGGGAAATTAATGGCAATACGTTTGAAAAACTTCATGTGCCATTCGAATTTATTTATTGAGTTTGGACCGAATATTAATTTTCTCGTTGGCAGCAATCGAAGCGGCAAAAGTGCTGTGATCACGGCGCTGGCCTTAGGACTGGCTGCCAGCGCTAGGAACACGAGTCGGGCGAACAGCACGCGAAGTAGGTTAACCAGGCTGCACCTAGCATCAAAATTATAATGTTCTTGTTTTTTTCTTTTATTTCAGAAAGAAAACTAATTCAAAAATATGTGCGTTTAAGGAAACATTTGAAAAAAATAAAAATCAACAGATATTTTATTTCTGACAAATAATTGTTTTTAATTTTTAGATATTGCTTTAGAAGATCTCTTTGACACTTTCTCCTCCACATTGATGAATGGGAATTTTTTACCAATCGCATTCGCCGCTTGCAGTTTGTTATTGATGGCACCCCAAAGTTGTTGATTGCCACGTCGCAGCGTGTCCATGTTGCCAACCATATAGAGTGCCCAACGAGCTCGTGACAATGCCACACACACACGATTCAACTGGCGTAGAAAACCAATTTGACCAGCCGGATTGCTGCGCACCAGTGACAAAAGTACAATGTTGGCCTCCAGGCCCTGATAGCTGTCCACACTTGCTACCACAACATTTTTTTGGCGCTTTGTCAGGATTGATCTAATATACTCAACTTGTGCATTGTAGGGCGATAGGATGACAATGTCGCGTGGATTCGGGCCCAAGTGGGTCAATAGTTCGACCAACACTAAAGCTTCCTGCTGGTTAACAAAAGATCCGTCCCCCTGCAAATTACAAAGAAAAGAAGTTGAAACATTTACAAAATTAGTCGATTTTATGTACCAGTTGCTCCTCGGAATACATGTGATCGACAAAGTACATATTTGATGTCATTTTGGGCACATTGGGAAATTCCAACACGGAGTAGTCGCTGATCAGTTCATCATAGAAGATCGGCACCAGCAACTCGGCAATACACTTGCGCATGCGATATTGAACATTGAGCACCGTTGCGGGAAATTGGTTCGTGATCAGACGCTCAAAGAGCGAAATTTGCAATCCCTGCTGCATATGATGACTGCCGGTATGCGGCTGCAGCTGCTTGTGATCGCCAATGAGTATGACGTGCTGTGTATACGGCGTGAGGCAGGCCAGCACATGCGTCTCAGGAGTCTCGGCGGCCTCCTCAAATATGAAACATTTGCTTTGTAGCAAACGAAACAAATAACTTAAGCGTGCCGCACACGTTGTGGTCATGGCCAGCAATGATTTGTCCCTTGCCACATAGTATTGAAAAATATTTCGCAGTGTGTTAATCTTTTCAGCAACCAGATGCAATTGCTCCTGTGCCGATTGTATTGCCACATAGGACTCTTCACTGCCATCGAAATTCGCATGCAGAGTCTGCAAACACTCAAACTGTTCCTTGTACTCACACTTCACCAACCACCAAATGCGTTTAAGACGCTTTGGAACCAACTCCTCATTAACCATTGCCTGTACATTAAATCGTTTGATTTCGCGCTGGCGAGTCTGGTAGCCAAAGCGCAGAATGCTATCCGTGTGCTTGGCAGCCTTCAGCAGGAACTTGTCCAGCGACTCATTCGAATATGTCAGTACAATAATAGGTCCCAGTTTTAAGTGGTCGGCATTCTGCAGCAACGTGTTGACCAGCTCAATGGATAAATGCGTCTTTCCAGTGCCGGGCGGACCTTGAATTAGACAGAATTCGTTGGAGAGTGCAGCACCCAAAGCCGTTCGCTGCATATCATTAAGTTGAGTCTCTCTAGGAGGATTCGCAGCCGTAAACTTGAAGCCATTGTACGTTAGTTGAGCATCAGGACTGATGTAGGCGGGCGGGAGAATTTCAAGCTTTAACACAGAATGGAACAAATACATATAAAACATAAATGTTAAATATATTTGAATTCGCAAACTCACCTGGCCTTCAATAATGTAACGGCGCATTGGAAAGTTATCAGCGCTGCAGGTGCTCAAATAATTGTGGACACGCAAATACGGTTCAAAGAAGACCGGTGTCTCAAACATGATCAGTGGTTTGCCGTAGATATCTCCAACATTGTTTTGCTTAGCAATCTCTACGCTTAACTAAAACAAGAATAGATTTTTATAGAGATTGCTATATATGCCGTATGTGGTATCTAACATTGCCTTACATAGCCCTGTTTCAGCATTTCACGTTCAGTGTATCCGACGGTGGCCAATATCAGATTGTCAAATTCATAGCTGCTTGTGAAGCACAATAAAGTTCCCGTTTTAATGTTCTCTAGGACTTCAAGTTGCACACGGTTTAACTGATAATGCTTAGCTTTGCGTTCCGCTGGAATTGAATCCATGAATATAAGGCTATGCCTTTGCGCTTCGCAAAATTGGGGATTTAGTATGAGTTCCGTGTGCGATAAGAACAAATTTTGCTCCAGCTGCGCATCAATATTGCCTTGGGCACGCTGACGTTGCACGAATTCACGCAATGGCTGCAAAAAGTCCTCGCGTAGCAGCTGACGCTGCCAATTTATGTAGCCCGCAACATCACCGACTGCGGCAGGCAAAGGTATCCCATCATTCGACTCGTATTCCCGTAAATCGTCCAGCTTGGGATAGATCTCTTGCTTCATATGCAAATGAACGGTTGGCAGCACCGCAAGTTCCTGTGCAAATTCAATGCACACTGGATGCTTCAATAACTCAGGTATCTGACAGCGGGCGAGCAGCATTTTGAAATACTCGATAAGTTCGTAGCCAGTCTTCTCCAGGACACCCAGCTTATGTGCGCGTATTAATAGCCACTTTATGTTGGACAACATCGATTCGGAGTTCTCATCCAGGTTACCCTTAGATAGCGGCGCAAAAAGCTTGATGGCAAAGTGCTTTACGTGATTTAGCAGCACAGTTTGCTTGGCGAACGCGGCGAGCAGTTCCTCATCGAAACCGCCCAATTCTAATTGGCCCAGCTCGGTTAGAATCTGCACATAAAGCGATACTCGCCTCTGCGAATATTTTGTGGGCAGCTGATCCTTGAAGATATCACGATTTTCCGTCATAAAATACAGAAACATCTCCAGAGGCATCATCTGCAGGGCATTTGCAAGCTCGCCAATGCTAAAGCGACCCAACGCACTGCTGCTGGCATCGTTGGATTCTGGATTACCTTCCATGCGATAATGATCTATTGGCATACTCGGTTAGCTTCATATATTTAGTTATTATTATTCTTTTCTGTTATATATCTACTTACGGGCTCGGCTGCAGAATTCAATGTGCTCATCGTGCGTCTCATTAGCCACTTGTAGTTTTACCTGTTGCTCCAGATTTTGTACAAGCTCGTCTTCGTCCTTTTTGAACCAATCGTCATCCGAGTCAGACATTGTGAAGTTAGTTGCACTCGTCACCTAAGCAGATGTTGCGAATATGATGGGAATAACAAAACTAGAATGCTGTTTTATAGATGGTACACTGCATGGTGATGTGCGATATTTGCGTATCAGTCGGTCCAAGTAAGTATTTTTAAAGTACTTGGTATTTTTCAATTTTATTTCAATGCGACGCATTGAAGAAGGTGTATTATATTCGTATTTTTATTCTTGACCAGAATTAGCCGATTAGTCAGTAAGCCTTTCCTTTTTCTGTCAACACTGAATATGTTTCAGAATGTCTTGCACTGAAATTGAGCGCCAAAATTGGCATTCTAACGCACTTAGCGCATTATCAGCAAATTCAAATTTGGTCACACTTACATGGCGGAATTAATACAACGCAACAAATAGCGTTATTTGGAGGGATTCGCAAATTAAAATAAAAGTACGCATTTAATGCGCACATGTTACATTCGATGCAGGCTTAATTGTACGTCATGTAAGTAGACTTATAAATAATAGCAATATGGTATGCGACAACATAAAGCTTTTCGTACTATATGGTTAACTGATTTGCCCGCGCATTTTCTGTGTAAAGTGACAAATGTTTTCTTTTTTGCTTTTGCAGAATAGTACACCAAAGATGGTTCGCAGTAGACCTCGAAAGAAACATGCTTCAAAGGAGTCCGGCAGTGATTCAGAGGATTCATCTTCGTCACCCAAAAATAAGAGATCCAAGCGAAGTTCCGAAACGACCCAAAATAATGAAATGCTGGTGGAACCAAACACTTCCCGTGCCGTTCACAGGCGCGCAAATGGGACAACAATGAATACTAATGAAAATCCCACAGTAAATATATTTACATTAATAATTATTATTGCTCGATATATCATACAATTTAACTTAAATTTATTTACAGATTGCATTCTGGGCTCAGAACCGATCTAACCGCTGTGGGAAATTAATGGCAATACGTTTGAAAAACTTCATGTGCCATTCGAATTTATTTATTGAGTTTGGACCGAATATTAATTTTCTCGTTGGCAGCAATGGAAGCGGCAAAAGTGCTGTGATCACGGCGCTGGCCTTAGGACTGGCTGCCAGCGCTAGGAACACGAGTCGAGCGAGCAGCACGCGAAGTAGGTTAACCAGGCTGCACCTAGCATCAAAATTATAATGTTCTTGTTTTTTTCTTTTTTTTCCAAGTGCTAATTAAGAACGGAGAGACAAGTGCAATTATTGAGCTAACACTATGCAATACGGGCTCTCGACCATTCAATTATGACATATATGGGCCGCAGATTACAGTCGTTCGCCACATCCGTCAGTCGTCATCCACATATGAGTTGAAAGATGCTCATAAGAGGACCGTGTCGAAGAAACTGGATGACATACGGCGTTTGCTTCTCTTCTTTGCCATTAAGGTGGATAATCCGATCTTTGTGCTCAATCAGGAAGCTTCTCGAGAATTTCTTAAAGAGTTAGTGCATATCCCTTTTCTAATCCATCTTAAAACTTATTTCCAATAAATTATTAAATTAAAACAGACTGGAACCAGCGTCGAACTATAGATTGCTGATGAAGGCAACGCAGCTGGATTTATGTGCGGCCAGTTTAAGTTCTTGTCATGAGCAAGGCCAATTTTTCAATTATAATCTCAACATTATCAAAATGGTAAGAAATATGTTCAATCATTCAATTCTTATATTTATATTTTTTTTATGTGACAGAAAAATGACAAGCTAAAGCAAAAGTACCAGGAAGAAGAGGAAAAGTTGGCCATAATAAAAAATATAGATGCAATTAATGTAAAGCGATATAGTTTTCTTATGAACTATAAATAATTAGTCCATTTAATTAATTTAATTTAATTTAATTTAGATTAAATTGAGAGAGGCTACATCCATGCTGGCTTGGCGAAAAGTGTCCCAAATTCAGGATAATCATGCTAAAATGGAGCATACACTAAAAATAGTTGAGGCGAAAAACGCTTTACTGTCCCAAAAGACAACACAAAAGGACAGCACGCAGGAGACATTATCCGATGAACTTAAGTAAGTCAGTCAATTAACTAATTCTTAACTATGTATTAAAGTAATCTGTTCTCATAGAAAGTATAACGAAATCAAGTCGAGGATTATGGAAAGTTACCATGAGCAAGACATTAAGCTGAGGACCGTCAAGCGATCTATTCAAGAGTGTATTTTTACAATAAGTTCAACAATGGCAGGCGTAAAGAATGCGGATAGACGGCTTAAGGAGGAGCAAACCACATACGAGGGCTGTCAAAGTCATATGAAAAACTATCATGCCGACTATTCTGAAGTTAAAAAACTTCGAGAAGAGAATGCTGCCGCACTGACGACGCTTAAGGAGAAAGTTTCCGAGGGTAAGGAACTGATTTCCAGGTTAAGAGACGAACAAAATGACAAAAAGAATCAGCTGCCAACTATTAAAGAGCAAGAGGAGTCCGTTCAAAATGAGCTGAGAAACCTGCGTAAATCGGAGCGTAAGTAAAAATATCTTCGAGTGATCACAAGCACAAAAAAGAGTTTAAATATTATATCATTCATTTAGAAAATCTGCAATGGGAAATGGAATCTCTGTTAAGAAATAAGTCCAACAAAATGTCGGTATATGGTGAGCATGCGATGCAAGTGTCAAATGCTCTAAGTGTTCAGTACAACGGCAGTAATGCTTGCAATATGCCACGGGGACCCATCGGTATGTACATAACGGTACCCAATCCCAAGTATCGAGATCTGGTTGAGAATCAGTTGTTCCACTGTCTGCGCTCGTACATTGTCAACAATGATAAGGAGCGAATATCATTGAGAGCTTTGCTGCAAAAGTCGTATTTGGGTCGCCAAATACCTACAATCATAACCAGTGCTTTTACAAATCAGGTCTACAATGTATCCAAGTACAAAGTTCAAACCAGATCATCAAATTCAGCTGTGCTAATGGATTTAATAAGGTAACTTTTATTTATTTTTATGAAAACTTTAATTTAAATATCTTTTCGCTTTTGATTGCAGGTGTGATGATCCCGTCGTTATGAACTATTTAATTGATACTATGCGCATAGAGACGGTTTTGGTGACCGATTCCAAGGAGACAGCAGAAGCTCTTACATCGAATTTGGAAAATGTGCCGCCCCATTTGACGCGAATTCTAGTGCCCGATTTGGGTCTAGAGTATTGTCCAGCCCCCAACTATGCCATGTACTCGATTAAAATCACACCAGCTCGCTTCATTCAGGTAAATGTGGATGACCGCATTCGACAATTGCAGACGGAGCAGAACAGTTTGAAGGAGCGTGGGGCAACTATAAAGCCACAGTATGCGAATGCTAAACAAAAACTGGATATTATGATTCAGGAGATAAGCACTAAGAATGCAATGATCAATGCCCAGCATACGGCAAACACAAAAGCTTTGCAAAAAATTATGGATATAGAGAATTTCGAATATCGGGAATTACCCGCTCTAGTCGTGCTAGTAAGTTGGACTGATTCTTTTAACATCCCTCTTTCAATGGAAATAATTTAATATTCTGTTTTTTTCTGCCATTAATAGGAAACTCACTTAACCAGCAGCAGTGAGAAAATTAAGAAATGTAAAGCGGAGCGAGAAGTTTTGCTAAACCAATTGCGTGATCTTAACGAGAGTAAGGCTCGTACTGAAGAAGAGGCTCAAAGCGAAGAAAAGATTCTTAACGCAATTAAAAATAAGGCAAGTGAGGTTGAAACGACTATCAACGAAGTCCAAAAAAAAAGGAGAGATTTGGATCGTAATTTTGCGGAAAACCAAAGACTTTTTAAGCAAACAAACGATCTTCTCACTAAAATGCTCAAAGATAAAAAGGATTTGGAAGAGGAGCTGGAAAAAGAGCGGCAGATTGCACAACAATCTGGTGATTTTATCGCAACCAACAAATCTGAAGAGGCGATAGGCGATAAAATCAGTCGATACAAAGTTAAAATAAGACATTATGAATCGATGAATCTGAACAGCGACGAGATTCAGCAAAAATTGACGTCATTGCGTGATAGTCTTAAAACAGAAACGGATAAGTTGGATTGTATTTTAAGTATCGTGAACAGATTACGTGTTTCTTATCATGCTGGGGCACAGCAGTTTATGCGCTCACGATATCATTTCTTTACAATGATTGCCTTTGAATTTAAGGTAAAATCTTTACATTTAAGTTTTGTTTTTTTTCTTTTTCAATATAAATAATATGTCTGGTTGCTTTTGTTTAACAAATATGCAGCGAGCACTTGCCTGTCGCCAATTTGATGGCGAGATGGAGCCCAATCATAAGGAGAACACGTTGGAGATCAGTGTTTACCCTCCAGGTGCCAATAAGACTTCAAATACGAAAAGTTTGTCCGGTGGCGAGAGGTCATTCACCACCGTGTCCCTGTTAAAAGGTCTTTGGAGTATTTCCGATCATCCATTTTATTTCTTAGACGAATATGATGTCTTCACTGTAAGTTAAAGTAATTTGTTGGTTTGTTCTTATACAACTTAATACTGACTATTTCTAGGATGAGGTGAACAGGACTTTTATAACGAAAATGCTAATTAAAGAGGGCACGGATTATCAGAACCGGCAGTATTGCTTTCTTACTCCGCAGGATACTAAAATCGATGCGAGCAATTTAATAACAGTTCATAAGTATGCTAATAGTGCTTCATTATTAATGGTTGGGCATTCTTGCAATAATTTTTTTCTTTTGTATTTTCAGATTAGATGCCCCTGAGCATTAATTTCAAAAAAGGTTACAAAAAACTGTTGCAGGACGATTGTTCCTATTTCTTATCAAAACGCACTTGGATCCAATTAGTTTATCTTAAATATAACAATAATAGTATTTCATCTTCGTCGTTGTACGAAAATTCTCCATTCACGTCGGGGTCACCAAATGTAGGAAAGTTCTCCATCACCTTCGCCGTACTGGCCCCAAACAGATGCCGACTTTGCGCGACCATCGGGATTGTGGGTTTGACGCTCCCCATTCTTATAAGTGGTCACATCAATGTTTGTGGTGAATTCCACATGATTCTCGATCAGCATCCTATCAATCATCTCAAAGGAGATCAGGTCGGATTAGTAATTGGCAGTCTTGCGCATCAAATGACAAGCTTTGCGTTCCCAAAAGCTATTAAAAAAAATAATCGATACTGAATGAGCTGCTGATTTGCGTTGGACATTCTTAGACTGATCCTCGCCATTTATTGGCCCTTCTGGTTGCAACTTTTGCTTTTTGTCAGCCGGCGACTTGTTGTTGTTGTCGTCCGAATCGTAAATGCTGCGTTTGTTTGCCAAACGGCTAGAAGCAGCTGCTGCTAGTGGTGGCTGTGGTTTAATACCTATATGCGGGTAAAGTTTCGGCTTGACGTGTGGTTGCGTACTCAACAGGGTGCCGAGATCCCAAAGATCGGAAGTCGTTTAAGATCGGCGGCGCTCAAGACCAAGAGAGGAAGTTCACGACCAAACAGAAGTGACTTCAATTTGGTACCTGCGGGTCCAAAAGTCCCAATGGGGCGCTAATTGAACGCAGAATTCAATTCTGTGCTTGGCACCGTGAAATTAAGCCGTCAAGGCAGGTGTTCACGTTAAACAATTGGAACAATCTGTCCCTATCTACGGGGCCTACCCCCCATCCACTCGGATTAATGGTCATGTAATTAATTCGTTTCACGGGGGTAGGTAGAGTAAAGGGTGGGAAATAAGGTTTTGATGTAGCGGTTGTTGGATCCGTGAGATCATCCTTATTTTTCTCCACAATCCAAGGGCCGTCTTCCCTTAACTGTTTGGAGTTAAAAAAGAAAGTGCCAAGGTGCATTGGTGCGAAAGCCTGACCGGCGGCTATAAAGCGGTGCCACGGGAACCAGGAGCCCGCGGAATTTTATTCCGTCCTGGTTGTTGGTGAGGCCCTTCGGGGAGTCACGTGGTGGCTGTGGTTTAATACCTATATGCGGGTAAAGTTTCGGCTTGACGTGTGGTTGCGTACTCAACAGGGTGCCGAGATCCCAAAGATCGGAAGTCGTTTAAGATCGGCGGCGCTCAAGACCAAGAGAGGAAGTTCACGACCAAACAGAAGTGACTTCAATTTGGTACCTGCGGGTCCAAAAGTCCCAATGGGGCGCTAATTGAACGCAGAATTCAATTCTGTGCTTGGCACCGTGAAATTAAGCCGTCAAGGCAGGTGTTCACGTTAAACAATTGGAACAATCTGTCCCTATCTACGGGGCCTACCCCCCATCCACTCGGATTAATGGTCATGTAATTAATTCGTTTCACGGGGGTAGGTAGAGTAAAGGGTGGGAAATAAGGTTTTGATGTAGCGGTTGTTGGATCCGTGAGATCATCCTTATTTTTCTCCACAATCCAAGGGCCGTCTTCCCTTAACTGTTTGGAGTTAAAAAAGAAAGTGCCAAGGTGCATTGGTGCGAAAGCCTGACCGGCGGCTATAAAGCGGTGCCACGGGAACCAGGAGCCCGCGGAATTTTATTCCGTCCTGGTTGTTGGTGAGGCCCTTCGGGGAGTCACGTGGTGGCTGTGGTTTAATACCTATATGCGGGTAAAGTTTCGGCTTGACGTGTGGTTGCGTACTCAACAGGGTGCCGAGATCCCAAAGATCGGAAGTCGTTTAAGATCGGCGGCGCTCAAGACCAAGAGAGGAAGTTCACGACCAAACAGAAGTGACTTCAATTTGGTACCTGCGGGTCCAAAAGTCCCAATGGGGCGCTAATTGAACGCAGAATTCAATTCTGTGCTTGGCACCGTGAAATTAAGCCGTCAAGGCAGGTGTTCACGTTAAACAATTGGATTTTCATGTCCCTATCTACGGGGCCTACCCCCCATCCACTCGGATTAATGGTCATGTAATTAATTCGTTTCACGGGGGTAGGTAGAGTAAAGGGTGGGAAATAAGGTTTTGATGTAGCGGTTGTTGGATCCGTGAGATCATCCTTATTTTTCTCCACAATCCAAGGGCCGTCTTCCCTTAACTGTTTGGAGTTAAAAAAGAAAGTGCCAAGGTGCATTGGTGCGAAAGCCTGACCGGCGGCTATAAAGCGGTGCCACGGGAACCAGGAGCCCGCGGAATTTTATTCCGTCCTGGTTGTTGGTGAGGCCCTTCGGGGAGTCACGTGGTGGCTGTGGTTTAATACCTATATGCGGGTAAAGTTTCGGCTTGACGTGTGGTTGCGTACTCAACAGGGTGCCGAGATCCCAAAGATCGGAAGTCGTTTAAGATCGGCGGCGCTCAAGACCAAGAGAGGAAGTTCACGACCAAACAGAAGTGACTTCAATTTGGTACCTGCGGGTCCAAAAGTCCCAATGGGGCGCTAATTGAACGCAGAATTCAATTCTGTGCTTGGCACCGTGAAATTAGGCTGAAAAGGATGGCGTTCACGTAAAAATAGGAACTATTTCTATCATCGTTGTTGGACTCATTGATTGGGCTACTTTTGACGACATTCGCTTCAGTTTTTCCATTTGCATTTTGTACTACCTCTTTTATTTGCACATAGTATTTATTCCTTGGATAATTTCTTGAAGATTATTTTTTTCTTGCAAAACTCTCCCATAGGTCGTTTAATTTTGTCAGCCGCTCTTGAGCATATCCTGGCTTCACTTTCCGATCCTCAGGATCCTTTTTGTTGTTTCGAATTACCCTTTGTATCTCCTCGCCAATAACAAGTTGCCTGTCCAGAGATGCGTTGAGCTTCGATGAATCCATTTCGTTTCGTATATTTAATTCTCTCTTAATTTAGTGTAATACCTGACTCGTTGGAGGGTTTTTTTTTTGTCAATCTGACAGGTTGTGCCTCGACTCACAACCCGACTATTAGTCAAAAGTATACAAAAATTGGAATTTTTTTTTTGTGATCAGTTTTTTGTTGCTGGTCTGGTTTTGGTCTGTACAATGACCTGATGCGCGTCTATGATCCAACTAAATCTATATAGACTGCTTTTTTACCACTCGGTAAAATCACTGATTGGTCTCCAGTTGACCACTTATGATTAGTCCGCCAAATTAACTTGTATGATTTCTTCAAAAGCACAAAATCTTACGCTGCTGATAACGCACAGAATCAATATGAACCCGACCCATTGGTTGCATGTAAAAATTGTTTCTTAAACGTTGCAAGGCTCAGCTATTTTAATGTCAAAATATCACATAGAGTCGACGTTCCAGTGATTGCAGTTAAATAAGAAAATCTCACACGAAGTCAACTTCAAGTGGCTGCATTGGATTAGAAATACAGAACATGGAGTCGCCTTACAAACTCTGCAACACTCAGCTAGTTTAAGAATAAACATCACAAGGAGTCGCCTTACAAGTGGCTTTAAGTGTATTTAGGTTTAAGAATTTTTGTATATAATCCACGCATTTTTCATTGAATAAACTAGTACAAAAAGAACTCTTTGCGTATTCACATCTCTAGCCCAATTTGTTTCAAGTACCGATTGCGGCGACACTTTGTTACTGGTACATGAACCGGTAGCATACCCAACACAATTTTCAGCATACCCTAGGAAATGACTATAGTTCATTTTCCTACAGAACTATTGATCAGTTTTTCGTTGCTGATAATTTTTTGGTCTGTACAATGAGCTGATGCGCGTCTATGATCCAACTGAATCTAAATAGACTGCTTTTTTACCACTCGGTAAAATCACTGTTTGGTCTCCAGTTGACCACTTATGCTTCATGAAATAAATCAGGCGTGCGGTGCATTATTAAACTAGCTGAGCTTTGAAGCCTTTATAATGCGACTCCATGTGAAGTTTATTCTTCCAAGAATGTGATGTTCGCTTTTCGTAAAATAGCTGAGTGGATAAAATGCAGCCGCTTGACAACGTTTGCTTACGTGCGAGCAACAATGCAAGTAAAATAGATTTTCTGCTTATGAAGAAATCTTACAGTCGTTTTGTTTATAGTCCTAATAACATAAGCGTTACAAAACATGGACTTTATATATCGTTTTACTGGGAGATTGTTATACAGTGGCGCGAATTATATAAATAAATTGGCATATTTGCCCTCAAGCAAAAAAAAAAAATGGTTTGTTTTATAATTTCGCTGAAGGCAAATGGATGAAAGGGATATCTCGGCCTCTGCTGGTTTTATCATTCAACATTAATCAACAATTATCATATACTACTATACTATACTATATTATCTATATTATCTATACTATATTCTCTTATAGAGAGCGCAAACCTATGCTAAATAATCCTTCAAAGTTGTTAGAAAATAACGTATGTAATGTATGACGACCCTGTATTTATTTACAATGTGGCAACGCCCGCTTATGCGCTTTTGTGTTTAATCTGAATGACATACATGCGTTTTAAGTCATTTCCATTGTGTTTGTGTGCAATTTTGTCTTTGCTTATTATTATATATTACAATATATATGTTTAATTCATATCTATAATATACATCAAAAGTTTTGACTCAGTTTGTTGATATGTGGCATCTTACCGTCTGATCGTTACTAGGCCCACATAACAAATAACCTCAAAGCGATACCGGAGGCAAACACGGCATCGCTGACATTTTTATTATTATTTTGTAAACTACTTAGAAAATAACACAATGAGCCGCAACTACAAAGAAGACCAGAGCAATGAGATAGAAGCTCTCGACTCCATATATTGTGGAGAAATGGACGGTAACTCGCTAATCTCATCTCATTTTGTATTGTCCAAAAACCAAATATTTTATTGTCAAAATCAACTTGTCCCTTGCAGTCCTACAAACAGAGCCTTTCCACAAATTTCAAATTCCGATTGCGACAGAGGAGTACTACGCCGATTCAGCACAGGACGGTGAGAAGGGTCTGGCGTGCAAACTGGTGTTCACATACACAACCAAATATCCAGATGAAGCCCCGCTGGTGGAAATTGAGGATGCCGAAAATTTTGAAGACAATTTCGAAACGCAGCTGCTGGAGCAGCTACGCCTTACCATTGAAGAGAACATTGGCATGGAGATGATATTCTCGCTGGTGAGCAGTGCCCAAGAATGGCTGAATGTGCAGTGGGACGAGCACAAGAAGCATGAAGAAGACGAACGAGCGCGCAAGGTGCAAGAGGTCGAGGAGGCGGAACGCAAGAAATTCGAAGGAACGCGTGTGACTGTCGAGACATTTATGAAGTGGAAACTGGAGTTCGAGGATAGCACGGGCATTACTGTCAAACGGGAGAAGAACAATGACTGTAAGAAGCTGACGGGAAGGGAGCTGTTTATGTGCGATAACACACTAAACGATTCGGATATCAAGTTTCTGCTGGAGGCCGGAGAGAATATCGAGAATGTTAAAATCGATGAAACATTGTTCCAAGATATTGGCGAATTGGATTTAGATGATGACGACGACGATGATGATGATTGGGTACCCGGCGCCGATGACGACGATGATTAGGCGGCATGCTGCGATATTAAAATACTTCTTCTATAAGGCATTCTTGTGTTTATTAAGAACAAAAACAGCGCTCAACACATAGTGTGGCCTCCATTTGCTGTTGCAAATAAAATGCTAGTTTTTTGCTATTAATTTAATCCAATCCATTTGGCTTTTGCATGCTCATTTCGGATAATTTAATTCCATGGCTTTGAACATGTTCAATGTCGTCCAGGTCAACGAATTCGTCGTCACTGTCATCTTCCTTTGGCTTGCATGGAGCAGACACTGCAGCCGGCAGTCGTTCTCGTGGGAAACTTAGATTTGACCATGAACCTGGCTCTAGCTTTGGCAACGTAATCTCAACCTTGGTAGTAAACATTTGTGACGAAGCCTTTTGTACATTGATAATCTGTGCAGAAAAAATTTAAGCGTATTTTAAAAATTTGACTTTTGATTCAAACAAGATTTAGCTTACACCACGTAGTTCCAGGTCCAAGTTGAACTTTGTATTTTCCTGCTCTGGAAATACGAGCATTATGTGCAGCCGAATCGGATTCACTTCCACCACGCTTTGGGCGTAATGATATTTTTTAGCATAGACTGCGACAACCACGTTTGTGGCCGTCTGATGCCAATCGTAGCGACATGTGACAACCTTTTTGTCCTCGTCCTGTCACGCATAAATAGTTAAGTAGATAAATCTTATTTATGTCATTATTGCCACTTACATCTTTAACAAATTTATGTTGACCATAAACACAGCCCTTTTGCGCCATAAATTGTGGAAAATCCGAGGTACGCTTTTGGCAGCACGACCAAAACTTTAGGCCCTCATGAAATATGGGTACGCCAGGATGATAGGTACACTCGCCGTAGTCGCTACTCGTGCTTGTGAAGGAGTAAGTGCAGCCATTGTTTTTGCATATTGTGCCCACAGCAATTCCACTGTGCAAGAACATGATTTAATTAAGTTTCAAATCAAAAAATTCAATTAATAATTTTAGTTACTCTTCGCTGGCTACAGTTGCAGCAGGCGCGGCAGTTGGGCTGCTTTTCAATGCATCAATGGATTCCTTTAAGGCAGGAGCCACTGTTGGCTGCAAAGCAGTCAATGGCGTTTCTATGGCTGGTCTTGGCAGCGCTTCCTTTATGGGAGCGCGTAATTGAACTTCAACCGGCTTGCAGTCATCCTTATCGTCTTTGATCGGCTTCTCCGGCTCAGCAGGCTTAATGTTTGAGTGTTTAGCCAAGGTGCAGCCTTTGATGTTAAGAAATTCAGTGAAATCAACCGACTTTTTACTGCAGCATGACCACCCTTTGTAGGCGTCGTGAAAGAACGGAGCTCCTGGATGATGCCGGCAAGAATCTGTGCGCAAAGGAAAACAATGAATGTTTTACGGTCGTTTATGTTATTGTTTCCACATTTAATGTACCATCCGAATTGGTGACAGGATCGAAGTTCTGGCCACAACCTCTATTGTAACATTGCAGCATTGTTATATTTCTGATTTTAAAAATATTTTCAATTGCATTGGTCTAGAATATTCGCCTACAGTGTGTAGTGTGTAGGCAGTCCGATTATTTTTTACAGAGACTGCTAACTTATTTGAAATACACTACATGAGTATCGATAAATGTTTAAGTGTTGATTTAAATCGACCTATAGTAACAGTTTTTTGAATATTCGATTAGAGCAAACAAACCAGTATTTTTTGTTTAGAAAGGCAACCTGTTGAATAACAATTAAAACAGACAATTTAATGAATATTAATTGAATAAATAATTATGGAGCTTATTTTGAAAGGGTCTTTAATCTCATTGGTATTTTCTAATCGGCGGTAAAACCGGAATTAAAATACAAATGAATTAATGCTAATGCTCTGAAGGTCAATTTATTTTTTGGTCTACGTGACTGCTGCACAGGATTTACCAGACGAAACTCCCAGAAAGGTGTGTGTGTGTATGTTTCCTAACAATTTGTGAGTCATGAAGCAAAGCTAATTAAAAACCGGGCAAAGCGAACGATTTGAAACTGAGTAAGAAACGGAGTAGGGCTGATTGATCTGAGGTTCAAACTTCGCCGTTGCCAAAACATAAACAGTATAAAATATACGTGGGACACGGCTTTGGTTTCAATTATTGTTCGCGGCGACAACACATAAATCGAGCTTGCACCCAAGCGTTCAGCAAGTTGTCATTGCTTTAAAAATTCTTGTGGTCAACAAGGTTATCATCGCCGCGATGCCTGCCAATTGGCAATCGTTGATTGCGATTGGCCTTTTGTCGACTTTACCTGTACTTAATACAAATTATGACAAGTCTGGGGCAAACATCTACATTTTTTGTTAATTCGTCGCGTTTTGATTGCATTTGCTGTCGCTGTTGCAGTTGGTGGTGCTGTGAATCATGCCGTCAGCACCACCACCACAACCGCTAATGATCTGCGAAGGCTTTGTCGCTTGGCTTTGCTTTGCATTGTTATGCAATTTTGTGCCCGAGAATTGTACCTCTTTTTTTCTATGATATTTCTTCGCTCTGCTCTGCAACTTTTCGCATTAATAAAGAAATATAATAAAAATTAGGCGCGTTATTTGCCGTTTGCCACTGCTGCTGTGTGTCCCAGTCTCAGTGTCAATGGAAATTAACACCGCGGGCACACCGGCTTGGCCTATAATAGGCGTCTACGTAATTTAACATACAATGGCAAACACCAACAGCAACAGCAACAGCAACAACTGCAACAATAACGAACGACAGCATGCAATTGTGCGCTGCTGCATGTCACTCTGTCGCAAAATGCAAAGGCAAACGCTTGCACAGATTTTTTGCAATTCGCAGTGCAAAATCAACAGAAACAGCAACAGCAGCAGCAGCAAAAACAACAAGCAAACAAATAAACATTCCAAAACCCATAGCCATACATGACGATGGCGCGTATTCGGTTCACACTTCAATGACAAGACCCAGCCACAGGCCCAGCCTCAGCCCCCGAACTTAGCTATATAGTTTATGCGACTGCTTTTGTCGCTTGGCCAACGATAGGCATCGCATTGATTTAATTGCATCTATATTACAAGCTTCTAATTATGCAATAGGTAACAAAGTTAAATACTTACTTTGTACACTTGCACAACATAAGTCATAGAATTTAGAAAACATCCCTTACATATTATTCCAAGTTATAGCCAAATATTAAAACGTTTCTAATTATTTAGTTTTATATTTAGTACAACCAAATTTAATAAAAATTTATTTATAAAGTAGCATTAATCTTTTAAAAGAATATTTTTACAAATTTAGTTTAATATAACTAATCAATTCTGAATGTTGTGTTTAAGTTTTTGATAAATCAAGATTAAAATTTACAAATGATAACCATAGATTTTAAAAGAATTCTACTATCCATAATTAAAGTGCAACAATTACAACAACTGATTTGTTTTCTTAAATTAGGATTATGTATATTTTCTGTGAGTGTAGACGTAACATTAAACATCACAGTACAGTGATAACTCAGCTGATTTGTTTGCTTAACGCTTGCGCGCATTCAAGTTCGTTTCCTGAGTCTTTCGTTTGTTGTGCATACTTAAACAATTGCAAACAGCCAACAGCAATAGATTGGTGTGTATCTTGTTACCCACTCGACGCACACACACACGCAAGTTAAACACAAATTGCAAATTTTACAAATTTATTTACAACAACATTAGATATATATTTTGCCTAGGCGCCTCATTAACTGACTACTTACACATGACTCGACTCAACTCAACTCGACTTGCTCGACTCGAATCGCCTCGTCTCCTGGACTCGACTCGGGACCAGCCCACCACCCCCAGACACTCTCAGAAGTAAGTGTATCGCGTATTAAATGGACTGGTGTAATAGTTGAATGTTGCATACGATGTGTCGGGCGTTTGAAATGTTGTGCTGAAATATGTTGGATCAACGCCGCCGGCTGCCGCTGCCACAGCTGCCACCGCTGTGAAAAGAGTGAAAACAGGTAAAACAGAAAGAAACAAAATATATTGTCAATTTTGATTTTGGCGGTCATTTTGTACGTGGCATAATTACGAGTGCGATTGTAACAAGAATTTACAATTAATAATGTTAGGCTTGGGCGGGTGCACTTGAGATTAGTGGTGTGACTTTTACTGCTGCTGCTGCTGCTGTCAAATGGTAAATTCCAAGTGTGGGCGTCAACTGGCCAAAGCCGACACATGTTCAAGGCTAAGCGCTTCGTCAATCACCTCTTGTCAATTGCCCGGGCATATGTCCAGCAGCGCCAGATTAGCACGCCTGTTTCATAAACCCCGCTGAACGCTTTATACACTTAGAAACAAGTTCTAACTAAAATTAGCACCTCGGTTGAAATCTCTACAATAATTCTCAAACAAATAACTCAAATCCAACATAATTTTTCTGTTGGCAACAAATCTCAATTTGTTTTCCTGGTGTATATATTTTTATTAGTGCGGGTGGCTGGCAAATTGCTTGCATTCGATGCGGTTGCAACTGTTGTCTGTGCCACAAATGCGTCGTTTGCGTCAGCTTTGTGGTCATAGAGCAGTTGACCATTAATCTAGTAACGCGTTTGTTTCACTTTCCACAGATGTCTAGCCACAGGCAGTCCTCATCGGGAAGCATTGCGCTGCGTAACTTGTTGTTGTTGTGTGTGTGTGTGTGTGTGTGTGTGTGTTTCGTACAGAGAACTTTGGGTATGCAAAAATTAATTGCACAATGGCCATTTGGCTGCTGCTGGCTGGCAAAATGGTATCGGTTATGCGGCTTCCATGGCAGCCAGGTTACCAGGCTACCAAGCAAGCAGTCGCCAATCGTGCATAAATTGTCAAATTGTAAAAATTATCTCAACTTAGTGTCGTTTGTTTTTTCATTTATTCGTTTTTTCGCTTGTTCATTGTGAAATGTCTTTCCATGAATTTGTGTGCTAAGTAAGTCAAAATCCTCTAGCTTACTGGCTCAGCCAACAATAATACAACAAAAATAACCAAAAAAAAAAAAACTTGCTCCATTTCGTTTTTCGTTCGATATGCAAAAAAAAAGAAACAATACCAAAAACAAAATAATGCAAGTAAGACAGCCTTAATAAAAAATGCTCGACTGAAAGATACCTTAAACTAAAATTCTACAGCATGCTCGTTCCAAACATGCATATGCTACTTCAAAATAATTGTATTAGTTTATAGGGTATACAAGAAATAAAAAAAAGTAAAAATGCAAACTACAAAAGATATTTTGCAAAGCATTAGTCTCACAGCCCCTCTCTTTCTCCGTGTCCGATCTATCTCCCTCTTGTTGTGTGTGTGTGCTCATTGAGCTCATAGACAGGCAGCATTTTTAACCATATGGGGATCAAGTCTTGACTGCTGCAGCAGCACCTGCTGCTTGGGGGCAACACATTTGCTTGTCGTTAAAATTGTTGATAACTATTTTGTTTTTGTTTGATTTTTTTATAGCTGTTTGTTGCCTTTTCCATTGCGGTACTTTAGCCATCATAAGCTGACTGGCAAACCCAGACGATAGTAAAATTTGTTGAGTGGAGAGAGCTAAGTTAGCAATTAATCAAAGGGGAATGCAGAAGGAGAGTTTGGTTTTTGCCCACAATTTTATCTATAGTTGATAACAAGAGATTTTTTATGGTTGGTTTGGTAAGACTTTTAAAAACCGTTTGTAAATGGCTTAGGTTGAATAGTTTGAATGATTTGTTTGGCATGCAGCTCTAATTTGCAAAGCGTGGGCCAATTAAATCTGAGTAATACTTGTTGCCACGCCGATATAATATAGGTTTTGAGACTGCTTTGTTAACTGATTTAATTACTACTTTGCCATGGCAATTTAAAAATGCCTTAATTGTGTTTAAATACATTCATTTTGAGTTCATATATGAATTATATTCCAACAGCTTTAATGGAAAACTAAATGCTTAAATATTATATTTGTCGTCAAATAAACATTCATTTAAAATTTACTTTCGTAAACCAGTTTTAAGCCGCAACTTAGTTTATATCGGTTTATACCGAGTTTGGCTTAAGTTTAAAATGAGTTGAAAGCCTTCGAACCTATTCGTAAACTTTACATATACAAATTTTGTTGAAAATACTTAAATATGCTGATTGGTAGATGCAAAGATGCAAAACCCCTCAATCACTTGTCTTGACAGTTTTCAACAGCAGCTATTGTTGAAAGTTTCGTTCCACTATATATCTTTTTATTTGGGTACCTTATAATATTGTGCGGACTCAATAGCTAACTCAGATGAGCGATGCAAGAAGATTAAAGAGTGTAGGCCACGCGTTATATTTATTTCGGTTTACTACTGATTTGTGTCGCTGTACTTCAAAGCAGTCTTTGTTAATTTGACGCTTGTTTTGTGTGCACTTACAATAATTGCTACAAGATATCATAAGAAACGTACGATAATATCAACAAAAAACAAAAGTGGTGCATTTGCATGTAAAAAAAACTAAAATAAAAACAATAAAAACGCAAACTACAAAAGTATTATTGAAAACAAGTCGAGTGTTGGCTGGCCAAAAAGATGTCAAAGAAAAATAAAAATTGTGAACAATAAAGTTTAATGTGCAGTTTGGTTTTTGCAAAATAATTTTTGTTTATTTAAAATTTTGTTTGTGTTGAACAAAAAATAAAAAATTCAAGTTATAAATAAATTTAAATCAAAATGTAAAATTTCCGAAAGTGTATAAAAATATGTGAAAAATGAAGTTTGATGTGCATTTTGGGTTTGGTAAAATAGTTTTGTTTATTTATAATTTAGATGGTTTTCAACGAAAAATATGAAAATTTCGTGTTACAAATAATATAAAATCAAAATATCAAAATAAAATCAAAGATCCGAAGGTGAACATAATTAAAATTATATAAAATCTGACAAAATTAAATAAAATGAAAAGAACATAATAATATAAATAAAAGAGCAAAATAATAATTATTAAATTGATGGGTTTGCCATTAAATAACAATAATTCAACTAAATAATACCTAATAAAGAATTTAATTATTACACATTATTATTAGTTTTTTTTTTTTGTAATGTTAGTTGCTAATGGGTGTATTTGTGGGGGGTCGTGGATGTGGGTAGGATTGGCCTGGGATAGGATCGGATTGTGGGTCTGCTTGGGTGATTAAATAGGAATTGGATTCTGTTTCTAATTCATTTTTGTTTCCGGTGCTGCATTTGGCATTGAAAATACAGTGTGCAGTGTGCATATACATGTGTGTGTGGTGTGTGTGTGTGTGTCTGTGTGTGTGAGGTTGTGTGTACTTGTGCTTATGGCTGTGTGTGCTTTTGTGTGCTTGTGTGTGCTTGTGTGTGTGCAGTTAACCAAATATGGTGCCTGTGAATTGGACGTGGGTTGAAGGGTAAATTAAAAGACAATAATTAAACAATTAAAATACATCAACAACTGCATAAGCTAAAAAAAACTTCATATTTAAACACTACTTCAATTGCACTAATAAAGCTTTGTGTGTGTGTGTGTGTGTGTGTGAGTATATGTGCATGTGACTTGAGAATGGCCTAGGTTCTACTATTGTTTAGACCGTGCGTCTGAATGTATTACTTTGCTGTGGTGGCACAAAACCGAAACCAGAGGCGCCAACAACAACACCGCTTGACTCCTCAATTGCATCCGGTGGCGAGGGTGGGAACACAACTGGTCCTGCAAAACAAGAACAATCAATTATACAAAAATATAAAGAATACCAGAATATTTGAATAAAGTATGAAAAAAAGTCAACAGTGATATGTAAAAACGTAAATCAAATCACAATCCCAACCCTTTGCTTATATAATGATTTTCTTTACGTTAAAATAAGATAGCTATTGAAACTTTAAGAAAATTCGATTTGATTGGATTTTGAACAGTACATTTTGATATGAAATTTATATACAATTTTATGGTTCTGCTTAGGTTGAAATAACTTATTTAATGAAATTATAAAGAAACCCTTTCTGATTATATTTTAGCTTTAATTATAAGTATTTTTTAAAATTAATTTTATTTCCTGTGTTGAGGTATTAAACTGTAGTTTGATGGTAGATAAACTTACCTCTGTTCTGGCGGGGATCACGCACCTGTGGCGCTGAGGGCTGTGCCAGCGCCAGAGGATTTAAGGCAAAGCGGGAACGGCTGGGAAACTGTCCTAGAAAGTATTGTTGGCCAGCAGCAAAAGCCAGACACAGGCACAGAGCAGCGATGGTGACTAACTGCAAAGACAGAGAGAGAGAGAAAGAGATCAAAATTAATAGAATAGACATTGATATGGCTAATGCGCGCAGTTTGTTGGTTTCTTGGCAATACGGCTGGCAAATACGGTCAAAGCGATTAAGCCATTGAAATGTGTGTCATTGCCAAATTGGAGCTAAGCATATGAAAAACAATTAAACCAGCAACAGCAACAGCAGCACCAACAGTCAACCATAGAATGCCGCTCAAGTGTACTTGAGTCGAGCACGAGCCAAGTTTCAAGTGCTGAGAGCCAATGGGCCAATAGCCAATGGGCCAATAGCCAATAGTCCGCTTCGGTTCTTTGGCCATTTTTCATATGCAGAGCGTGTGTGATACGTGTAATTAGCGGCGATTGCATAAGAAAAGGAAACAAATTTATGACAATTGCCAACTATATAGTTTCATTCGAGTTTCCAATTTCAATTTCACAAAACGCTGCCCCAATTCGCATGCAACGAATCTAATGCAGTGATAAGCATTCAGCTGCAGCTCGTTAAGGAGCAACGAGTTGTCTGCTTTTTATTTTTGTGGTCAGCTCTTGTGGAAGCTTGCGGCGGCATTCATCAATGGGTCTAATGCAACATGCTGTGCAAATTGGCTTTGCGGTTATAAATATATCTGGCTGTCCGCGAGGCGCTTGAATTTATTGTTTTTTCATTGAATGGCCGACAGGCAGGGGTGCTGAAATTGGCAACTTCGGTAACTGTGCCACAAACTGTGGCGGGTGTTGGGTCTAATGTCTTATTTAAAGCCGTCACGCAATTGGCTCAAACTGGACACTAATCACAGGGCTTGCAATAAGCACTTAGAACTGGATTTTGCAAAAAGTCCAATATTCAAAATACAACTGCCTCATCATCATCATCGACTGCATACCAATCGAAGTGAGTGCATTTGTTATTGTCTGTAATCGGATTTGTGCCCACACATTCATCCATATTTACTAAGTAATTGTTGGGTATTTGCCATGCTTTGGTTTCGTTGTGGCTTTTTACAGCTTTTTGCTTCATTAATTGCCTAATGGGCCGCGCCTGCAGTCTGCAATCGGCAATGCACTACAGGGCGTATGCGCAATCTTATTTTTCTTTTGCTGGCCAACATGTTAATCTGAGCAAGCAATTTCGTTGTTGATTTTGTGCTACTGCAATTGATTTAATATGCTGCAAAGTGTTTACGAGCACCCTACATATATATAAAAAAAAAAATCACAAGCAGCTGTAACAAGAATAGCAACAGCAAAAACAACATCGCTAATTGCTATTAACAAAAATATGCATACTACAATAGCAACAACAACAGCAACAATAGCGAACACCGAAATGTCTTGGAAGTAAATAATCAAAAAAAAAATAAAAATATGCAAACAAGGCGACCAGTTGCCAGCGTCTAGACTTAAAAGTTTCGCCAACTTGTGAAAATGAAATTAATTAATTCATGCTTTTGTTGTTGTCTTCCGAGTCGTAGACCTGCCGTCTATTGCCACATAAGAGTTAACAGGCCTAGAAGCTGAAGCTGTCATTTGTCATATACTCTATCAGAGAACTAAACGATCACATTTAAACAATGATTAATGCCAGCTATCCTATCACACCTCAAGATAGGATTCAATAGGGGATCAGCTGTCAAAAGACTTGGCCTTAAGCCGACCAACTTTAGATCCATTGTAATAATTGAATAAAGAAAACATTAAAATTTTGAAACTCAAATAAAGGAAATGAATATTTAACTGTGTTTACAGTGAGAAAAATAATTGTTTAGATTCAAGTTACAAAACTAGAACAGACGTTGGATATTTACATATTTTAAACGTGTTTTCGTTTGAGGATGCAATTATCAATATTACAAAATTGAGAATTGTCATGTTGAAAGTGATTTGTTGTGTAAATCTTGAAATTAATTTGAATGAGCATAAAAGTCACTAAACTTGATAGGAAAAACTACAATGAAAATTATTTGAGATCAATAAAATTTGCGTTTTAAAATGTTTAGAATATGCACGATATTTTTGACTTGAAAAGCCTTTGGGGTAGCTTGTTAAGGCGTGATTTCGCTAAGTGCAGCTGCCGCACCCTGGAAGCTAGTGTGGACACTGTGGTATGCTACACACGTAAGCCGTCAAAATGTCGCCAATTGCAAGCCGGAGGCTGCGTTTCCCCCACATTTCGATTCATTTGCATTCGGGCATTCTTCGCATAGCTGTGGACAACTACTCAGTTGCGATTGTAGCCATGTCAGCTGATTTTGAAAGTGATCGTTTAGGTAAATTAAATTAATTAAGCCCAATAGTTGCTTACTTTTTTGGTTTAGTTTTTTTTTTTCGATTTTTTTACGGCTAGCCGCAAGGAATCCGCACTAAAATTGCCACTCGAAAAACGCGCAACACGCTAATGTGAGTTAATTTGTTTGACTGTGAGACATGAGAACAAAACGGTTTGTATTGAAATTGCAATCATTCCACATGGCAGCTCTAATCCAATTTACCCCGCACCGCCCTTATCGAAGCCACAGCAAATTAGTTGAACAAATGACCTTAGATATGATTTCGTAATTGGGCGGCGCTTGGAACGCTAGTCAGCTTGCTAGGCAAGCAAGGCAACACACAAGAACAACAGCAACAATAACAGCAGCAGCAGCAGTGGCAACTGTAAACTGTTTTGGCCAACGGCAGCTTATGCGAAAAACCCACCCACCCACAAACAATGATTAAGTGCAGCAACATGTGAGCGTGCCCGTGCCAGCTCATAAAAGCCTAAATAAAAAAATCACAACAGCAACAACTGGACAAGAGCAACAAAAATAAGAAAATAAATAAAACCAAAACAGTGCCTTGTTAGCAGCGACTTTATATGCTCTGGAAACAGAATCTCAGTGGTAGGGTACTAAAACTAACCAAAAAATCATATTGGGAAATCAAAAAAAAAAAAAAGAAGAAGGGATTTAAAGAACTGTTCTTTTATATGTGCATAATTTTATTTCAATTGCTGCAAATACTCAATTTGAATATGCTAAATATTTCCAATTACAGATCTAACTCCCAATAATGTTGTTTTCCCAACTATAAAGCAAGTTCATTTAAATTGTTATAACATTTCCGATAATTTTAATTTTATGCGCCACTAAAGTTGAATTTAATATGATTTTTGTTTACAGGGTAGCTAAGCTTCTGAGCACATGCGATTGTACCAATTTTTACTTGTTATTCAATCAGATTTTCATTTTTGCGCTGGCATTTATTGGCGTTTAGATGTTGATTGGCTCAAATGTGTAGTAAAAATAAATTATTTTTATTACTTTACAAGCTGGAGCACAAAACAAACATGAAATGTTTCATACCAACAGGTAAACGGAGCGCCTGGTATTTTCAAAACATTAATAAAAAAAATACAAAGACCCATATAAGAAACGATAAACAAAAAACTCAAAGTGAACTTTCAATTATCTGTTCCGGGCAAGTGGTGCGATACTCGTGAGCTTAAGCAGAAATTTGCATGGGATAAAAAATGAGTCATGTGCAGAAGAAAAATGGAAAATGAGGCCTGTTCAGTTCAGCTGGGGCGTTAATTAATCTTATTTAAATGGATTGTCATTTGCCAAGCGCAAGCATTACAAATTTTGTTTAATGTACACCTTTCTGGGCAGTAACAAAAGTGAATGTTGAACAATTGAAATACGCTCAAGTTTACGCAGACACAAAAATGAAAATAAGTTGGACATTATTATCGCTTGTTAATGATTGTTAACGCCCACAATCAGCAGCAACAACAGCAGCAGCAGCAACCACAACCAACAGGGAACTCCATCAGATGCTAATATTGGCCAGGTTAACGCTCGATTGAGCAACTGTACATTGACTTTCAACACGGAAGCATTGAGCTCTAGCTTTGGCTTTGGCTCCAGACTCATGGCTCCCCTGGCCTGGATGTCTTTTTTCGATTGTAGCCTAAAGTCGAATTGAGCGGCGTCTGTCCGTTGTATTTAGTAGGTGCAACAAGATAAACAACTGCAACAGCAACTTTAAATTACTTTGAATTGTGTTTAATAGCTGGAAATGATGCCAGCGCCATGCCTGAGATTGTGTCTGACTTTGAGGCTGTGAGCAGCTGCCCGCTGATCGCAATTGCTCAAGCAATTATCAAGCATCAATTTGCCACAGTTCGTTGGTTAGGAAGTGCAAAATTGTCCAAACTGGTCAGCGTGAGAATCGAAACACTTTTCCTTTTCCTGCTGCTGTTGCTGTCGCTGCTCCCAAAATGAGTTCAAGTTCAGGCTACAACAAAATTCGTAGCAAATTTGTAGCATTTAAGCAATGACAAAATACCAATACACAACGCACATGTCGTCAGTGACTGACTGACCGACTGACGGACTCACAAACTGTCTCTGGCCTGCCTTATAAATATGGTAATGGTTTGGCCCCGTCCCGAGTCCGTTCGGCCGATAAATCTAACATAACTATTTTGCAAGCCACAATACACGCTTACCACTCGCATGTGGGCAGCTCCGCCAGCACCGCCACCACGAACTCTCCAAACTGTAGCTGGACATGTGGAACATGTGTATGCCAGGCACTTGCCATGCGCACTGACTGACTAACTGACTGACTGGCTGACTGACTGGCTGACTGACTAGCTTGAACATGGCTCCAGCTTCGATTGCGACAGCTGCGCGTTTCAGAAAAAAACGCTAATCGCACAGCACCAACCGAATCTCAATACATAAATAGCCCAAAAAAAATAAAAATGTAAATAAATAAAAATCGAAACAGAAACTGTTGTTTGCTACCAATGCGAATCCTGATATCGAAGAACATGGTAACTTTACTTGATTGATTAAAAAAAATGCGTCCAGTTGTTAAGTTTAATAATTTCTAAATATTATATTAAAATATGCTTGAAGTTTTTTAAAATGGAAGGCGTTCTTATTTCGGTGTCATTGAAATTTACAATTAAAATTTCCATATTAAAACACATATTACGTACATATTTAATATTTATACATTAAATCACACAAATAGGTATTAATTAAGTTTATTTTATAAAACAATAGTTTAAGTGTGCACTAAGAACTAAGCAAGAAGTGTGAATGTGAAATCAACTGTGCAGTTCAAACAAAATACATAATAAGCCCGCTTTTCAGCCTGGCCTAGACACACACACAGACAAATGGTGCCTGGCAATTGTGCATGACAATTGCTGAAATTGTGGTTTGTATATTGAGCAAGTGTCACATTGCGGCGCGACATCTTCATTAGACCATATAGACATGTGTGTGTGTGTGTGTGTGTGTATTTTGGCCTATACGGGCCAAAGCGTACGAAGCCAAGCACAACGCAAGGCAATTGTAATTTATGGCAATTAATTCAAATTTCTACACGCAAAGCGTGTAAAATGCAACGACGAGGACAAGTTGATGGCGATGCCAACGACGATTAAACCAATGAATTAAAGCGATTGTCGAGCAATTAATAAATCTCTTTTTTCGTTGGTTTTTTTTTTCAAAACTTGGTTAAAGCCTAATCGAAAGCGATTTGCTAGCAGGCTGAGTGCGGTTCCCAAGGTGCCCAACGAATTTAGGCTGGGATGAAACGACAACTGCCGAATGCCGGCTGCAGTTGAAGTTGCATAACTTGTGACTCTAATGAATTGAACATTGGCGCTTTTCATAGTTGTTTAATTTATGGCCGTTGCATGTTTAGACGCACATTCATGCACACTCATGCACACTCATGCACACTCATGCACATTCATGACGTTGCTGCGAGACACACGCAATGGCCAAGAAGTTGGTCAGCAGCAGTGCCAGTTTTGGTCACTTTGACTGTGACTCTGACTCTGGCTTTGTGTACACATACAAATTAATGTATGTGTGCGTGTGTACGTGTGTGTGTGTGTGTGTGTGTGTATTGTCGCGTGTGTATCGCACTTATTCAATTAAGTTACAAAACGCATGCCCAGGCACGGTTTTTTTTTTTGCTTTTTGCGATTGCGTTGCTGCTGTTGCCCGATCGGTAAACAAGTGTCTGCTGTTTGTCTGCTGCGACCGCGGCCTTCAACATGAACTTGAACTTCCCCTCTCACTCTTATTTGCGTTGGTTTTCTGCGTGTAATTGTTGTACATTCTGCGAATAGCATGTGTATAGCCTACACTTACATTTTAGCAAGGCGGAAATTGATAAATGCGTGTTTGGCTGCATAATAACATACTGTATGTATATATATTTATATGCTGTACGATTTATGGCCTGGATGTTGAATGAAGCTGTAGATGTGGCACGCCCCCAGGCAAAGTCCATTGTCTGAGACTTAACAGCTTAATAGCCAGTTACAGACAGATATGCATATGCATATTTATCTCTGTGTGAGTATTTTTAAATACGATTATTGAATAGTAACACACACACACACATACACACAAAATATATAAATATATATACATATATATTTGTGCTTGCGGTGTAGCTTTGTCATGTCTTTAATGCCGACAAAATGCTCGCCACAGAAATTGACACACGACAACTAGCAAGACAGTCAACAGAGTTGGCCATAAATTCACGTGGCCAATAAAAATTCTGAATACCTCAATAGCCTTAAAGCCAAAAATATGTAGACTCAATTTGAGTTCGTGAATGGTTGTGTGTGTGTGTGTGTGTTTGTCAATGCTATTGCTATTTCTATTGCATTCGCATTGGGCTGAGCATCAATGTAAATGCTGTGAAAATTGTAACTAAACAAAAGACTTAGGCAACAAACTTTTTTTTTGGTTGCTAGGCAAACAATAATTGCTCATACGCAATATATAAAAATGCAATAATTTTGTTTTTTTTTTATTTTTACACTTTCCCTCGCATTGCAGTACTTACGAATTTCATGTTGATTTTGTTGGTTTTTGTATTTGTATTTGTAAGTTATTTGCTGCGCGCTGAGCTGCAATTAGTTAACAAAATATTTCAAAAATTAATTCGCTTTTAATGATTTATTTTGGCACTGCACTTTTTTAAATTTATTTTGTATTATTATTTTAGCTTTACAACAACACGGCACACGATCCTGTTTGTTTACATAATTAATCATTTCATTTTTGGTTTGATTTTGAATTTAAAATCTCATTAGCATATGTTAATGGTATATTTTGAAATAAATCTTCTTCGCGCTCACGCGACTCAAATGAAACTGAAAGTCAAACGCTTTGCTGGCTAATATACAAATATAAAAATAACACAATAAGCTGGATGCTGTTCACCTGACAGCAGCCTGTGTATTTAAAGTATTATCTGTGTGTGTGTGCGTGTGTAATGCCTGGTTGCGGGAGCACGGCTCTAACGCGGACTCGTCGGATCGTGTGTGTATATGGTACGTACGTACGTCGAGCTGTGCGGTAAAACGTTTAATGAATTCCAACAGAAATGCTCAGTTGATTTTATATAAAGCATGGCAAGCGTGCTCCGTTGCCGTTGCCGACGTCGACATGGCCGTCGTTTGCTTTGTTTGTTTGTTGCGTTTTTGCGAGTGAGTTTTTTGTTGCTTTGTTGTTGTTGTTACTGTTGGTTTCTTTGTCACTCGAGCGCAATTGAGGTTTGAGTGAAATCGCTGTTGGCCTACGTGGGACACATGATGGTCATTGTTCTTGGGCGGACTGCGGCAACCAAATTAAATGAATGCAACTTTCTAGCGAGTGCTATCCGGTAACCAGTTTCCAGTGAGTGCTGCACTTCAATCGGGTCAATCAGTCGTCGACTCGATGGGCGCTTATGCAAATTGAATGCAAATGTAATAGTAGGAAAGCTGACAAACACCTTGGCTTGATTGCAGGTGAAAAACAATTTCAACAACAACAAACCAGCAGTAATAAAAACAATGTTGCTGTTTTGTCAGCAGTTGAAGCTTTGGCAATTTCTTCCGCCTCTGTCGTTTTGACCGTGAAATTTTTGTTTGATTGTTGGCCTCTTGGTCTGTTTATTTGTCTACTCGTTGTTGTTGTGGTTTTTGCTGCTGTTCTGGTCACACGTAGTAAACCGAGAGAGCGAACTGCTGTTGACTTGATTTAAATGACAATTTACGTTTATGATATAAAATGTGGCAATATGCAAAATCATAATAATAATGCACGAAATGCCTGCCGGAAGAACTAGTTAGAAGGCTTCAAGCTATTGCCACTAAATAGCATACAACATATATATTTATTTTATTGTGTGTATTGCTTGATTATGTGTCGCATAACTCGCTTGACATTTAAGAACCTTTTTAGCCGATCAAATAACTGCCTACGAGGGGTGTTTCATCAAACAAGTTAGTTTATATCTGAAGCTTTTGCTCTGGTAAAAAAAAGGAAGCAACTCTTTAGAACAAATAAACTTGCTATTTAATAAATAAAAATGTTCGATCACATTCTATAAGCATATATAATTATGTATATACATACAAGCTTTATCACTTCGAAACATTATAAAAAAACTACTCAAAGAATCTAAGCAACTTTGCCAAAGGCCGCAAGACCTTGGAATCATCTTATTCTATGCTTGATTGATTTATTATTAATTGATATTTGTATTTTGTTGATGTCCAATAAACAACTTTAAAGAAAACAGACCATTAATTTTTCAAGTAGAATTAATTAAAAAGAAATTACAAAACAATCTTAACAATTATATTAAGCAAAAGACATGATCTTCGACAAATTTTAATCAAAATCTTGTTAATACAATTTTTATTTTATTTTAAATGCAATAAACAACTCGTAAACTTAATGAACAGCCCTCGAAATTAATGCGCTCAATTAAATACAAATTGCACACTTGTCACAGTTATTCAAGCAATGCGTTTGTTGTATTTTTTCTTGCCGTGTGTAAGTTGTGGGAATGAGGGGACATAGAGAGACATAAAGAGAGAGAAATAGAGAGATAGAGAAAGAGAGAGGGGGGGGGGGCAGAGATGGTGGACTTGGCAATAGCTGGCTAATTGAAATACCAAGTTCAAGTTCAGTTGTCAGCAGGTGTCGAACGAGGGGCGAGCAGCCACAAAATCGCCTTCTTTTTGTGCGATGCAACAATTGACAGAAAACCACAAAAATCAAATCAAATTAAAATGTTATTTTATACTTTTGTATAAATAATGTATTTTGCATTGTCTTCAGTCGCCGTTGGGGTCAAGTTCAGTTGGCCAATTGGCAATTGTTGTAAATACATTGAATAATTAACGTTCTTAATTGTCGATTGCCATTGATTTTGTAGCAGATCAACTAAACAATTAACAAATTGCCTTGCTTTGCGTACTTTGCCTTCTTTGGCTTTCTTTTGTTGCTTTTATGTTTCTTTTTTTGCGCTGCTTTTAAGTGTTGCCAGCTTAATTGAAATGGTAGTAGTTATCAATCATTCAAAGCAAATATATTGGCCTCAACTTGGCCTGGCCCGGCCTGAGGTTATTGCCACTTTGAGGAATTGAAAAAATCGATGACGCTGACGCTAAAATTGTTTTGGGCCCAAAACTTGTCTGCACATGACCGATGACCGAACCCGTCTACTATTTATTAATGGATATTTAAATGCGCTAAAAATAGTTGATGATATATTAGTATAACTATTAGCTAATTAAACTGTATAATCGTCTGTCTGGCGATAAGCCAGTCGGGTATTACACGTATTACATTAATAACCGATAGCTCTACACGCGCAAGCAATTAGCAACTTTACTCTTACAATATTTCACTCAAAGAATTACACATAATTTACGTGTGAGTTTATTGAAATTACACAATTTGTCGAGGAAGTTGAAAACCGCAGTAACAGGAGCATTAACTTGCCGAATATGTAAATTGCTGCAGATGTGTCATAACCGGAACAGCTTCTGGCTTGTGCTCAAAATTACGTGTAATCGGTAAAAATCGTAAAATCAAATTGTCTTCAATTACCTTCAACTTACGTGTTTTATAACTGGGCTAAAACGTATTAAATTATATTATTTTTGTGTTGCATATTAATAAATATTTTTTTTTATTCTGAAATACATATTTATAGAAATAGAATTAGCCTTGTAATAAAGTATGCTACATTTCAGAATTCATTATATTAATTGAGTAATTTATTAAGGTTCATATCAATCTTGTTTCTAATAATTAAAAAATTTAAATTACAAATATGAAAAGGAGATTTTTTTCTCAATTTTAAGTAACATTGTTTTTAGTGTTTAAAAGTACTCATATGTTAGAAAATATATTTTGGGGCTCTTTTTTATATTACAAAATATTTCAAAAATTGTCAAAAATATATTTAAATAATCATAATAACTCTTTGTCTCATTCCAAGTCCATAAACCCCACGTGTGTTTTGCATATTTTATGACAATGTTCAAGTTTATTTATTTATAGTACACTGTTTGTTGCACTCCAGTCTCAAAGCTCCTTGTTTTATTTATATGGCTTTTATTTATATTAAATTTAACAAAATTCAGATTGACTTTTCGGCTTTCACTTTGTAGTAGATGTGAAATTCAATGACCTTACTGCCTCAACAATGAATCGAATGACGAAGCTGCACTTCAATTCTGATATGTATATATAGATATATAAAAATAAATTTATTTGGATAATTAGTTTCGTTATATGCCAATTAACGGCGTGTAGAGGAAGTTTTAAATTCTAAGGTTGATGCTTCCTTAGACGCTTGACAATATTGTTTTACAGTTACGATTGCAACAACAATTGCTATTGTTGTCAATTAGCTAATTGTGCCCAAATGTGCATGACGAATTATGAAAAGTGAGTGCACAAGTTTAAATACTCAGCATTTCAAAGTTCCGTTCCAATTACAATTCGATTTGCATTATGCACACATACATGTATGTGCATGAAAAGCGTTTACTCTCACGACTGCGACCTTGGCAATGCTGCAGGTCTATGCCAGTGTGCGTGTGACTAACGAATGCTTGAGGAAGAAAACTCTTAAAGCTGAAACTGGTTTCTGGTTTTTCATTAGGCGGCAAGTGAAGGCGCGAATATGCGTATGCAATAAGCCACTGCAGCAATTCAAACAAAAAAAACAACAACAACAAATTCCGTTTAATTTTCGTGGTTTTAAATTGAAGTTGATTCCCAACAAACTTGTTGCATAATAAACTATGTTGCCAGAGCTGCTGGGCTAACTATTTTCGACAGGGAGGAGTTTAACGGCTTTACTTGTCAATAGAGACAATTTGTAAACATATTTATTAAACTGTTGCAGTGAATTGTTTTTGCTATAACTTTATAATTTTTGGCGCCAACGACTTAAACTGTGCGCTGGCAATGCTTCAGACAATATCAGGGCTGTAATATACACATTAATATATTGGATTACTGCCCGGTTCATTTTCAAATATAGGAACAATTTTGTTGCTATTTTTTTCGCAAGATTGATAAATTTATATAATAATAATAATATATATTATTATTTCAGAAATAGAAAAGAATCGCACCAACAGTGCCAAATTAAACAGTATCGATAACACAATGAGTACATTTGTTCGATAAGTGATCAATCAACTTGTTTATCATAAATTTAATTTTACTTTTGCGGTAAAGAGGCACGCTGCAATGCGTCGTTCACAGGCTCCATCAGTGCGTAGAGCAGCTAAAAGGGGCGCAACTGATTATGAATTGAAAGAGGAGAAGAAAGTTTATGCACCCTCGGAAATGCAGTGGGGCACAGCCGGGGGTTTCAAGGGATTCAGACCACACAAGTACGGTGAAGGCGAGAATCCATTGAAGGACAAACGCATCTTTCTAATCCTTTGGCGCAAACAGACCAACAAAAAACATAAAACCTGGACAGGCAATGGAACGTTAGAGGCGACTGCAACTAGAGCCACTTTAAAAGACGACATAGGCAAGGTGCTGGACGTTCTCACTAACTTCAAGCCGGAGAAATTGAAAACAGATGCGTTATTAGAATTCGGCATGAAGGACGTTGAAATTCAGGAGGAGTTCAGTACCGCCGAGCAATGCATCGCGCAAAGAAAGGAAGAAATTGAGAATTGGTATCGACAGCAAGAGGAATCTGATGGTCTTCTCCCCTCCTCTGCCAGCAAACGTCAACAACCGATGAATCTGTTAAAGAAACCGAAGCTGACCTCCGAACCTAAATCCCTTAAGGAAAGCTTCAGCTGTAGCATCCAGGAAGTTACTCCTCGTTTTAGGTTAAATGAATATGTTTGCATGCTGGAACCTGCAGAACTCCAATATCAGACGTTGCTCTTGCTGGCAGATCATTGCCAAGATTTGTGCAAGGTATGAAATGGCCGAAATTATTTCTTTGATTTGTCGGCAACTTTTTTAATTTAAATATATTTTTATGTTTATAATTATATATATATTCTGAAATCTTAGAAATTACCCACTGAATCAGCGCATATTGTTGGTATAGCTGAACAAATCTGCGATCATCCGGTTCTTCTTAAGCACACCTTGAGCAATCCACTCGTGTCGGAGTTGCTCTTGCCGCATTTACCACCCTGGCATGAAATGGGCCTCTATGACTCGGCCAAGTTTGAGTTTGTGCATCAAATGTTGGACAATTTGGTTGTCGCACATGAAGAGAAATGTGTCATTGTGGCAAACAGTCAGGAGAGCTTGGACATCATCAAAGGGTATTGTCACTGCTGGCAAATAGCCCACATTCAACTTGAAGACCAAATACAGGCAGTTAACTTCAATACGCCTAGCATCGAGGATTCCAACGATCCAATGGTTGCCCTAATCTTAACTAGCGCGTTGCCAGCAATAAGTTTGAGCTGCTGCAACAATGTGATACTCTATAATTATAGGGGAAGAGAGGAGGCGATCAGATTACTGACAACTGATGCCGATGCACAAATGTTTACGTTAATCACAGCTGACTGTTTGGAGGAGCGACAGTTCCAAAAAGAACTGGGCCTGGTCGATTGCGGGGATACACTTGATCCGCATGTGAATGCCACACACGAGCTGGTTGCAGCTCGACAAAATGTAGGTGAACTTAATAAATTAGTTAAAAGTCAATTTTAATTTCTGTTTCCCTTGCAGACTCTAACAACTTGGAACCAATGGCAGCCACCATTTAGCGAAACTTTCTTAAAGGTAAACAAAGCTTGATATGGGTTATTAAAAGTGATTTCTAACTATTTTCGCTTCCAGGAGACATTTTACTGTGATGAATTGCCCAGTCTGAGATTCGTCTTCAGCAAACAGAGTTAAATTCGTTGCAATTTGGGCAACTCTTTATTTATTTCAATTATACTTATAATTATATTGGTTAAGGCAAAATGGCAATGTTTCAGTATGATTAATATTACTCTATGAGCATCTGTATGGCGCTTATGTGCAGCGAATAATTGTTCTCCAGCTGATTGTAAATGACTTCGTCACAGTTGACAGTTGATCCAATTGCCAGATGCTTTTCCAGGCGGGTCAATAGCTCAACGCTCGGCTCGGTTGGCAGGCCAATCAGTTCATATTCGGTGGTCAGGATGGGGTGTGTAAATTGGGGCGGATACCGACGTATGTCATCGACATGAATTGGTACAATATTACCATAGTCGATGAACAAAATGCTGGGATATCCATCGCCCACCAGTTCTATGCACAGGCCACGGCACCACTTTCCCTGATACTTGGCAACACACAAATCGTTTTTGCTACAAGCAAAAATGTCGAATTAGAAACACATTTGTGAGCCAATTAAAAGTTGCACTTACGGTGGTGCATAGTATGCACACTTGGCAATGGATTCCCCATAGAACTGTATGTCGCGCTGCATCTGTGTTATCTCATAGGCATTGTCCGTTGTGGTGCAGTGGATCACTCCAAATTTGATGAACGTATTGTCCATGATGACCAAATCAATGCCGTGCCCCGTAGGCAAATGTTCGTGCTCCAGATACTGCAAATAAAAATTAATAATAAACATTTAAATTTGTATAATATTGTAGTAAAGCTGTTCCATATTTTAAATAACCTTTTTTTGATATTGATTATTTAAAATCTCTTATTGGTAAAAATACAGAAAATTCCGATCAGACTAAAATTATAAATTATAAAGTTGACTAACTTAACTAATGAATTAGTTAGTAAGCTAATCAGCAAAATGTAGAAGAGTTGCTTATAATATATATATATATAACATAATACCCAACAAATAGACGAATAAGTATAATCCACTACAGTTCGTCTCCTGCTGTCGGTTTCCCTTTCAATCAACACTTACCTCCTCTTTGTATCCAGGTTCCGAGAGTGTTGGCTCCACTGGAGTCACAATCGTTTTGAGCAAGCGATTCAGGCTGCGATTAATTTCGCTATCGATGAGTATCACGCGCTGCATGCCCATGTTAAAGTCAAACTCGCGCTTCGAGTACTTCAACACAAAGGTGTACGTTTCGTCCAGTTCGTAGAGCATGTGGCGCACATTGGAGCCCATATAGCGGCGGGGAACTCCACGCAGCAGCACGGGCAACGCGTAGCGGGGCAACGATGACAAATAGTCGCTGCACTCGTACAGAGACTCTGGTGTGGTAATCTCTACGCTTCCGTAATCTACACTGACCACGTAAATAGCTTTCGGATTGTCGACATTCAGCACCAAGGCTCGCACAATTTGCTTCTCGAATTTATAGATGACCAATTCGCCGCACTGCGGCAAATTACGGAGCGGAGACGCCGTCTTGCCAAGCATCATCACATCGGAGATCAGCTTGTAATAGGCCACCTCATCCTTTACCTCCGCTGAACGCACGTACAAAACGTTGGTCTGCTCAAAGGAGGTGATCTTCACATGGCTGCCTGATGATGGCAGCTTTGCCCTTCTCAACATTTTGTCATTTGTATTGTCAATCATTTGTGGACTGATGCCTTTGGCACACATCTGCTTGTGGGTAGCGACAAGTGCATCAAAGCAGACTAAATTGCAAAAGTGCATCTGACAGAATTGGCAAATGTTGTCCGTATAAAAATCGCAGGCCATGCACTTTTGCACCATTTGCAGCGCCAGTTTTGACTCCGCAACAGGCGACTCAGGATTTGGCTGACCTTTGGGGCTACACAAAAAATAAAGGATATGCATTCAAAAAAGACCCGGATTAAAGTTTAGACCGCTTACGTGACTATCAAGCGGCCGCATCGAAAGTGAATCAACGCCTGATCCTTTTCAACGATATCGTGACGGAGACCATCCCGTGCGAACTCATACTTCACGTTCAGATAACGCTGACTTGGATCATTTCGGGTCAACAAAGAGTTCTTGTCATTGTAGTCCGCCTTGATCACAAGGGGAGGCTTGAAGAATTGCGGATGCGCTTTGTCCCCAGTGGACACCTCAATCATGCGTGATTTCAAGTCTATGGCGTTTGGATCCGTTGCAGCCACAGAGGGATCTTCTGTCTTGTTTAGAAGATATGGTAGTTCGGATTGACTTTGTCTTGGGCGAACCTCCACACAATCGATATAATTCGGACATTGCCGAATTTTTCTTAATGCCGCCTCAAAGAGTCTAGAGTAAATTATTTTATTATTTCTCAAGAGAAACGTATAAAAATAAATTCTTACCCAATATTATGAAAATAGACAAAAAACACGCAAGATGCCGAGCGAAATCGTATGTCATAAATAATGGTCTCTCCAAAAAAATTTCTCAGCAATTTATCCGTAATAAATGCAGTTTTCTTTCTGACAACTAAATATGGAAATTGAATTTGCTTATTATTCCGATGAGCATCCTTTTTACCCTCGCCATTGGTGGGCGCTTCGTTGACACTATAATATTTGTTTGAGCTCTCATCATAAAAGTGATGGGCCATTGGATCCCAATTCGTCCAATCTGTATCTTGCTCGGACATTGTTATTATTTATTAAATAAATAATAAAAAAATTAGACAGCGGTGATATTCAAAGTAATAAATGCGGTGATATATAAAGTAACAAGGCTTTGAGATTAACATTCACACACTGTTATATTTCAGGAAACAACGGAGCAAATGAAATCGATCAGGCTTTAATCGAAAATCGGAAATTACACTTTTATGCACTAAATTTGAATTTATAACATCAAGCGGACGAAATTTGTAATATTTTTCGCTTTGGAACCTAAAAACGAAAGAGTCAGCAAAATTTTAATGAATTATTTTTCGCTTTTACTGCGATTTATTCTTGTTAACAGCTCTTCACAGAGTACACACAGTGTACTGTTACCAGTGAGTTAACATTGTAGATTTTGGATATGCGTTAAAATTTTGCCGCAAATTAATTAGGCTATTGTCGGTTATCGACATACCACCATAGAAGCGGCAAATTAAACGAAATGGAAACAGTAAATTATGAATGAAAAATGATTTTAATCATCAAGAAAAATGTTTACTTAATAACTCCATAAAGGCGAGAAAATTAATTCATTACTCTTTGCTCTCAGTATACCGTTTTTTTTTAGGTTCCACAAACGAAATTATAAATTTCGTTCGCGAAATAGTTCGATGAAGTAAACTGGCTTAACAGAACTGTACTTTAACAAAATAAATCGATATATAGTAATTTCGTGCTTTGCACATCACTAACGTAATACACAAAAATATTGTTTTTTATAAGAAAGAAAAATATAAACAATGGTAAGAAACGAATCTAATTTCGTTGTTGAGCGCATTGTGGACAAACGCATTACGGCCGATGGCAAAGTGGAGTATTTGATCAAGTGGCGTGGCTATACCTCAGCGGACAATACCTGGGAGCCGGAGGAGAACTGTGACTGCCCTGCGCTCATTCAAAAGTTTGAAGAGTCGCGGGCTAAGTCAAAAAAACGAGGCGAAAAAAAACCGAAATGCGAGGAAATACAAAAGCCACGCGGCTACGAGCGTGGTCTGGAGCTGGCCGAGATTATGGGAGCCACCGATGTCACCGGTGAAACTAAGTACCTCCTTCGGTGGCAATTTTGCGAAGAGTTCGATTTGGTGGCGAGTACTCTGGTTGCCGAGAAGGATCCTCAGTTGCTTATCGAATACTACCAAAAGATCGCCCCATACACTGGGAACATTGACAAGCGCATGCAAGGCGTCCCCGAGGAATTACGCGCAATTGCGGCTCAGACTGGCTATGCCGTCAGCAGTGCACCCACAGATGCTGTGGAGCCCTCCATTTGCAACGTCGAGGACGAACAATCGTTGCCATCGATGGTGGTGCAAATGGAGCCCAAACAAGCTCCCATCGAGCTGCCAATCGCCGAGCAGAGCGAACAAGATGCCGTCGAAGCCGAGCTGGATAATGTGGGCGTCTCCTATTCCATACCGGTGCCAGGCGTCGGTCATATCGCCATAGATGTGCCAATGGTCGAATAATTAAGATTAACCCAATTTCCAACTAAATACATAAATTATATTTTAAAAATAAAAAACCTAATTTTGAGGGCTATACTCGGCGTCAAGATTAATTGCGCCCAGCTGCCCGGTGCGAAAGAAGCTGATGAATCTGCGGGCAGCAGCCAAGAGATTTGTCATCACCTCTACTTGACCATTGTATTGCTTGACCCGATGGAACATGCCCTCCCGCTGCGCAAATTCGGCGAGAACGGCGCTGATATTATCACTGGGACTGGACAATCCCATCAGCTGCACATAGTCGAGGCGCCTGTGTCGATTCAGCCAGTAGAGGAGATAATCGGCGATTAGATCCTCGCCAACGATGTGGTCAGGCAAACAACCGACGAGGGCCAGTTTCATGCCCATCTCATCGTCCGTAACTGACGGCTGCAGTATGCCGGGCGTATCTATCATATATACAGGGGGCTGCTCTTGGATTTTGATGCGCTCACCAACGGCACGCGTTACACCGGCTTCGGCACCAACGCGGGCCGCACTCCGCTTCTTTAGGTGCACATTTCTCAGTACATTGATAATAGAACTTTTTCCCACATTTGGCACACCTATAATCATAATGTTGTGCTCGGCACTTTGCGCTCGATTGAAGCGACTGCTCTCCGCCACCAGTTTACTGGCCAGCGGCAGTATGTCCAGGACACCATGATTACGCTGATCCTTGCAGTTGGTGAAGAGAATATTTCGCAATTCAGGCTGTTGGGCTCGTAGTTGCTTTAGAACTGAACGCTGTTGCTTGTTCCCCAGAAGATCCACCTTATTGAGCACCAATAAATGTGGCTTAACACCATTGCCTATTAACATAAAGTACATCATAGAATCTCAATCTTATAATTTCCATTTATTCCCATCACCTGTAATCGTCTCAAAGAATTGTGAATTTCGTCCGGCGAACGGTATGCGGGCGTCATGAATCTCAACAATGCAATCGACACTGCGCAACTTCTGTTGTATCTGTCGCACTCCCTTTGTCATGTGGCCAGGAAACCAATTGATGCGTTGATTCCGACTCGGGAGACGGAAAACGGTGCGAAATTGATTCGATAGCGACGACATGTCTACGATTTTTGGCGGAGTAATCAGCTGTGTTTGTCTGTGACGTAACAGGTGACCAATCGTAGCTATCGATATGTGATTCGATATTCAATTACTCATTTTTCCAATTCCGCGAAATTCATGCAAAGCAAAGCAGTCTGCAATTTTGCGTCGAAGTGAAAGTGCGTTTAATAACTAGGAAACATAATCTACGACCAATTGAATAATATATATATTTTTTTATTTTTATATATGTATAAACAGTTCTATAAATTTGTTTATTTAAAGTTTTTCTCTTACCACTACTTATATTTGCAGGCGTTAACAGCGATAAAATGAATCATTCTATAAGCTTTGACCAATTGATATTGGGTGAGGCACGTTGGATTTAAAATTTCAAAAGACTGAAAATTAATTAATATTGAGTTTATATTTTAGACAATCGGTGACTTTGGTCACGTGGTAAGAGCACAATTGCATGGTAAAGATGTTATTGCCAAGAAGTACAAAGCGACGGAAAAGGTTGAGAGACAATTGAGGGAACTGAAGAAAGCGAGCCATGTGAATATTATATTTGTATATGGCATCTCGTACCATAATGATTGTCTGTACTTAGTTATGGAATACATGGATGGCGGATCCCTACACGACCTAATACACTGCGAAAAACAAACAAAGTATGAGCTGGCGCATGTGATTAACTGGGCGCTACAATGTGCCAAAGTGAGTTTGTAGTACAAATATAAACATTTCCCAATTTTGAAGGTTGCTAATTGTTGTCCCATTACACAAACTAATAGGCCATGGCTTATCTGCATGCGCAGACACCTCAAGTTATTCATCGGGACATAAATCCAAATAGCATATATCTGAAAAATAGACGAAAAGACCTAAAGGTTTCGGATTTTACATTTGTAAGAACAGTAGAAAACTTAATGAGTGCGAACGTGGGGACACCAGCATATAAGGCACCACAGGTTTTTATTTTCACCTTAAACTTGTGTAATTGTCATTTAAATTTCATGATTCTATTAGATCATTGACAGTAAGACTTACACCGAGAAATGTGATGTTTACAGTTGGGTCATAACTCTGTGGGAAATGCTTTCGCGGAAAAAGCCCTTTGAAAACTTATTCGAATTCGAGATATACAAAAGAGTGCTAAAAGGTAAGACTAAACATTTAAAATAAGCAAATACTAACGAACTTTTTTTTTACTTAGGTGAACGACCATCATTGGAAGAGTTGGAAATTCAATGTACTAAAGATATACGACAATTAATTACCGACTGTTGGAGTCCTGATCCTCATGAACGCTATTCCATGAAAGTAATTGTTGCTAAGTTAGAAAAATTTCCCATTATTGTTGATCAGTTAAGTTTGTAAATTTAGCGGTTGTGAGTATATATATATATATATATATATATATATATAAATGTGTGCAGTGACTATAAACTTGTATTGTTTTAAACATTTCAAAACCACTACACATCATTCTGTGAAATAATTAAAATTTTGATAAATTGTATACCTTTTATTTAAAGCGAATTCAAATTTGCAGGTGCTTAGTCATTTTTTTTTACTTACTTAGTAATAAGATACAAAATCACAATCAAATAGACTTATTGTATTGAATCAATTGTTAGTGAATGTGCTATTTAGATGTTATTTTATTTAATATAAATATTCTTTATTTGAAATTTATTAAATATACACACTATATTTCATCATGGCCGAGAACACTTCGAAAACCTCAATCAATTCAAAATTGTCAACTGAAGATGAAAGTAGTATCGATGCTTCGACCATATTTCCCTTAAAATTACCAAAACTGATAGTTGGCCCCGTTTATGATGAGAGCGGCTTTCCACTGAATGAGAGATTGGCGCTCAGACAGGCCTGGAAGCTAATCAAACCGTTCGAACGTCGCTACGGAAAGGAAGTTTACTTTACGTAAGCTAGAAAGCACAACGTATTCCAAAGGCTAAACTAAATATTATCCCATAGATTTCTTATGGAGAATTATACAGCATTTGATCAGTTTCGCTTTGATGGCAAACTTGATTTACACCGTTTGCATGGCCATTCCTTGGCCCTTATGCGATTTATTAGCGCCGTCATCGATCAGAACGATCCGGTCTTATTCCAAGCGATGTTAAGTGACAATCACATAACGCACGAACGCTGCCATGTCTTGCCAATGCATATGAAGGTACGATAGTCAGAAGTAAAAATTAAATATGAGTCATGTAAAATCGTTGCTCTTCGCCTGCAGATACTGATCGAGGCACTGTTTGCGTATGTGCTTGAGAAGCTGAGCAATGTTAAGTCGGCGACGTTGGAGAGAGGCTTCCAGCGACTTCTGGAGAAATTTCAGGTTTACTTTGATCAACTTCAGAGCTCTAATGCTAGCTTTACCGGGTACAGGCGAACTATGAGCAAAGAAAGCGTATCTCTTCATATTGATGACCAATAAATAATAAAATTACTCATTAGCAACGCACGACGTCAATTTAAATTTAGATCACAGTATGTGCATTCATTTGACAATTATAGGCTTGATAAATTTGACAAATTATCCAAGGCTCTAGCCATAGATAAATCCATAGATTGAAGGCTTTAGCCATAGATACATTAATAAAAAGCTTAATTAATGGTATTAAAGTTCAATCTAGCAAGAGTTGAAAGTATTGAAAATAAATCAAAGGAGAAGAAAGTTATAAATACGTGAAAAATTGCATTATAATGGCATTACTTATTAAACCATTTTGAGTCTGTTTTGTTTACAAAAATAAATTAAGTTTTAAATGTATTACGAAAAAGATCTTGGAAATAAACTCAAATTTTTAAGTACATATTTATCTATACATATAGTTTTTCGCTAAGTGTACATATCAATTGCCGACGCGGCTTCGCAATCGACGACTGCTGCGGCGTCGCCAGCGTTTGCTTTTAGTGCTGCTGTTTAACGCGTTTCCTTTGCCGTTCGAATTTCAGTTTTACTCGGCTGCTCAGTGCGTTCATCCACACGTTTCGATACTAAAATAAATAAACTACTATTGAAAATTGTAATAAAAAATATAAAACTATAATTAAGAGCAAATGATTTACAATTCTTTTCGATTTTTAACAAATTGTTCAATATTTTAACAATAAACCGTTAATAATATGGTTGTCGATATTAAAAAGGTAAGTTCATCATTTTGTTGAAATTCACTAAATAATTATTATCTGAAACACTCAAGTAAAATTTAAAAAATCAATATTTTTGTATTGTGAAATCAATGTAATGATTTAGCATTAATGAATATTTATAAATGTCAATTGTAAGTTTAGACACGATGTGAACCAAAAAGTATGCTATGGCCGTAATAGATACACTTATTGAAATACATGAATTGAATTTAGATACATAAGCTTATGCTAATGTTTAGCAAATGCTTACAACATAATGTGCAGCATAGGTATTGAATTTTAAGTTTAAATAAATATTTCACTATCTGTGGGCTTATTTATGACCCATTAGTTCTTAACTGGGAATCAGATATCTTATCTCGACCCCAAAGCTGTTGAAATTTTTGGGTGCTTACGAAAACTACGCGTCAAAGCTAATAAAAATGATATTTGATTTAGGCACAACTTAAGAAGCAAACCCAATCCACAAGTTCACGTGAGAACTTACTGCTTTTGATAATGGTAGCGCATTATTAAAGACTTTGAGCATGGCCATTTATGATTAAAATTTTCACTCGTAGATACGCAGGTACTTTGATTATCGCATACACGCATCTAAATCGTATCTGGTCATGCATTGTCAAAAATTTCAATATGTTTGTTTTATCGCAAAAAAACAGAACACAATATATATTTATTAACGCTTTTGCTCGGAAGCCTATCGCTTCTGTTTATGTTTTTAGACCGGACATGTTTAATACATGTTTATCTCGGCTGTGTGAGCAATCTGCGAAGCAACAATAATATTTACACGACCTTTTCGACATATCATGGCCAACGCATCCGCAATAAATATATCATTATGCATGCAACTTGTTACTTTATCGTCGAAGTCGAAAACAGCAAACCAAAGAAGCTCATTTAAATATACATTATCAGTTTTGCTTATTAATGTAAACAATTAAGCGAAAACGATGAGCAACTAGTCCAACCTCCGACTTATAGTATAGTTTATTGATCGATAAATATCCTTTACAAATGTTAACCAATTTAACCTGCTGTACTTAAAGTTTATGACTGAACACATAAAGCTATGAGCCAGTGTTTAATAATCTTGTACACACCTTCCGCTACAGCAGCCATAGAAACAGCAATTGTTGCTTGCTCCCTTAAATTTATGGGCAGCTCTAATCGCTGCCGAGAGCACTTACATTTTCTAAACAAGCCTTTCCAGAGCGTAAGCAGGCACACACACACACACACACAGTCACACGCACACATACAGCCATACAACTAACGAGCGTTGCCTTCGTGCCAAATCGAGCAGCGCACGAAGCTCAGCGGCGCCAACACTGCAGAGCCGATGTCGTTGCCGATGATTCTACTTGACATTGTGGATCGGTAAAGGGGAATCGGCAAATTGTAAACAGAGCAAAGCAGACTGCACAAAATACTAATTAGCATGTGATGCCCTGGGTGGGTGTGTCTATCTTCCTCTTCGTTTCCGTTCCTTTGCTCGTCAAGTTCATCTCTCTCCCACTCACACCCGCTTCCTCTCTCTATCCGAACTGTTGATGCTCTTGTTGTTGTTGTGGTTGTTGGGTGATTGGCAAAAGGTTTATTTGTCATTTGAACTGCACTTGACGCCATTAAATTACAATTCCGCTCGTGCAGCAGAGTAGCGCATATTTTGTAATTGCACATTCCTTTTTGCTACTCTCCCACAACTTCACAAGTACATGCAACAATACTCTGTTATTTGTATTAAAATGTGTATAAATATTAAGTTGAATATGATTACATGTCTCTTCAATATGTTTATCGATTGTAAAAATATATATATATTTATTAAATTTCTAGCTTATCTATATAATATAATTGTCGAAAATTTGATCGATTAATTAATTATTGCTACAAACTTGTTATTTTTTTTGACGCAAGATAATTTTACTGTATAGATAATAATAAAAATAATATAGATTTTTGCTTTCAAGCGAAACTGATTAACACAATTTGTAGTTATTTTTATATTCGTATGTACAAGTTCATACATGAATACATACATATACATGTGCAAGTGTTTATGCTCTTTTCTTAATTATTTTGTATGATTTAAAGTGCTTCTACCTGACGCATTTGGATGTCGTCGAACGGCATTTTTGGCAAGTGCAACGGCTAAGCAATTTTTTATAGACACACACGCAAAATGCATTTAGAAATTCAAGTAAGGCGCACTACAGGAAGCATTTATTTTGTTGAATTTGGGGGCGTATACATAACATTTGCACATGTTTGTTATGAAATCGTTTCGAGATTATTTTTCGTACTTTCTGACATTTCCAACTCTAATAAATAATTTTACTCGGTGTTTTTTTTATCAACATTGGTTTTTTCCTTTTGGGCAATATTAATCTTGAAGTTCAAGCAAAAGAATTGCATACGTTGTTTAGGTAAGTTTTTTTTTTAGATCGGTGTGTTGTTGTTGTTTTCTTTCACCTTTGGACATTCGAATTGTACCTCATCCCAATCCACACTGCACTGTTTTATTCTGTCTGACGTAAAATACAAAATGTTTTGCATTTAAATGCGCGTAAAACGCTGGTATAACAATAAAATGTTTCTTATTATGTGAGTGGAGAGCCGAAGATCAAATACACTTGTTCAAATGCTATGAAAAAAGTATTTTATGGCAGTTCACTCAATGATTGAACATCTTAAATCGTATTCTTTTTATATAAAATTACACGATATCTTTAAGAGAAAAAAATTGCACCATGTAGAATATAAAATGAGTTAATCTTCTATTTTTTCTATAAGAGGTGCAATATAATAATATTTTTTTAAGATGTATAAGAATTTTGCTCATATTTTACCTATCAGCTCACTGTATAATCAATGATGTAGCGACTTTCTTGACGAACTCAAAATAGCCCTTGCCAGAGTAACGAAAGAGTACCAGCCAAAATAAAAGCGCCACCATTTCAAGATTCGAGAAGAAAATGTGCTTTCCTAAGAGCCAAAGCAGTCGTCTCCAACAGTGTTGGCCATACGGATCAAAACAATCGCCACACCGTCCCAGCTAAAATAAGCGAATAATACAAGTTTATATATCTGTGTACCGTATATATGTTATATATGTAGTCAAAACGATTTTCCTACTTATTATTAACAAGCATATATTGAAATAAGTGAAATAAAGGTCGGGAATATATAAATAATAGATAATATACGAAAACGCACAGTGTGTGTTTTGGTGCGTCTTCTGATAGTGTTTATATAACGCATATTTTTGGCAATATCTAAGCGGGTTTGCAAATGGACTCGGATAAAGTAGTACGTGCAATGGCACGTTGGTGGCAGGTAAAGTCAACAAGTATGGCAATATGCGGCTGTACACACCTCCTTTTTATAAATAAATACACACACAAATAGATTCATCTTGTTCGCTTTTACAAATTCATTTACAATTTGGTATATTTTTATTTTTATGCCCATTAAAATGCATACAGAGGGTAGTATGAAATTGCGCAAAATAAAATTGATTTGTATAGCTGGAATAGAAATTTAAATGTTTAATATATTATTATTATTATATATATATAAATATATATACACCTTAATTTGTCTGTATGCTCTTAGCGACTAGAAGTGACACAAGTCTTAAATAAAAGTTTAAGTTAATTTTATGAGATCAATAATTAATATATTTTATATTAAAAGCCGATAATCAATTGCAATAAAATACACAATTTCGATTCCATAGATCTTATATTTTCCTGATCAGATCATCTAAGAGACAATAAGCTCTTACTAAGCTCTTACTACACACAATTTTATATATAAATTCAAATCATCAATATTTTATCAAATATTGATCAATATAAATTTTAAAATTCAGCATTCTAAATTGGTGTAAATATTAAATTTTATTTGACATCATTTGATAAACACTAAAGATTTTATCAATAACTGAATTTTTTAAAGAAATCCAAATTGAACAAAGCACAAAGCAGAATTGGGTATAGGGTATATCACAGTCGCGTAGAATACTCATTTCATTTTGCGTATTTTTGTATTTTGATTCGTACAATAATTAAATAACCAATAATACAGTTTTTTCAGCAATCAATAAATTAAAATGTAATTATCTAACTAAAATATTGGCAATTATCTCTTTTGCTTTTACATAGACTGTCAGCGAGGAGGACACGGACCTCTCGGCTCACAATCCAATGCTCTACGATCCGCTGCAGGATGGTGTCGTGAAGACTTCAAAGTCACGTCAATATCTGGCCGCACTTGTTGGTAAGCTTTTGGCAGAGTTGACAATTTCATTTTTTGCTCAATTTGTATCAAAATCATTACAGTTTGTCTGGGTGCAGTTGCTGCGGGCACAGCATTGGCCTGGACCAGTCCGGTGCTGCCACAAATCAGTGTTAATCCCAATGCCACAAGCACAACAACAAACACCACTGCTAATTTAACCAATATCACAGCAGTCATTGAGACACACGATGACCAAATCCAACTAACTGTCGCTCAACGTAAGTGGCTCATTTGTAAAAATACAGTCAACACAAAATGTATACTCTGATAAAATGTCCTTCTTGATTTTAGAAAACTAAGAAAAAGTATTCAGAAATTACTTAAAATTATAACAATTATTATTAATTATAACAAAATTTTTTAGAACTAGGCATTTTTTTTAATATGTTCCATAATTAAGAAATTTATTTCTAAAAAGTATAAATGTCACCCCTCATTCTTAGCAAAAACGTTTCTAATTGAAAAACAATAATATTTTAATAATATATATAAAAGCTGAGAAAAGAAATCTTCTACGAACTGCACACACCAGAATAAAGAAATGCAAATCTAATTTCTGAGCAAAAAGTTGAGAATATCTGAAAGCCAAAATTTTTTTTCCAAAACGTAGTAATTGTTGTTTACATAATGATAGCCAAAGACGGTGTTTTAACTACGATGCACTTGTTTAATTGCAGAGACTTGGGTGAGTTCCCTGCTGGCCATTGGCGCCTTCTTGGGCGCCCTGCCAACGGGCTATATAGCCGATGCAATTGGCAGACGCTACACAGCGATGCTCATGGATGTACCTTTCATTTTGGCCTGGCTATCGATCAGCTTTGCCAAATCAGCTGGTTGGCTGTACTTTGGTCGTTTTCTAATTGGTGAGTTATTCTATATACTCTACGATTGCTGATCGTGGTATGAACTATATGTGTATCTTTAGGCATCTCGACTGGTAGCTTTTGTGTGGTTGCTCCAATGTACATCTCAGAAATAGCTGAGACGAGCATTCGTGGCACTCTGGGCACACTGTTTCAGCTGCTGCTCACTGTGGGCATACTCTTTATTTATGTGGTGGGCTCCTTGGTCTCGTGGAGTACTCTGAGCATGATGTGCTTGGTGGTACCCATTGTTCTGTTTGTCGGCATGTTCATGCTGCCAGAGACGCCCGTTTATCTTCTCAAGAAGGTAAGCAAGTGAATAGTTATCTTCCTTCCATAAAATATCTAAAGAAAAATATGATTTTTCATCACCTGCAGGGCCGTCGTGCAGATGCTGCTTTGTCGCTCAAGTGGCTGTGGGGTCGCTACTGTGATTCTCGTACCGCCATTCAGGTCATACAGAATGATTTGGATCAGGCTGGAACGGATGCCTCGTTTATGGATCTGTTTACTAATCGTGGTGCACGCAATGGTCTGACCATCTCCATGTTGCTGATGGTCTTCCAGCAGTTCTCGGGCATTAATGCGGTCATCTTCTACACGGAGTCCATATTCAAGTCGGCTGGCAGCAGCTTGAATGCCTCCGTTTGCTCCATTATTGTGGGCGTGGTGCAGGTGATTATGACGCTGACGTCATCGCTGCTTATCGAGCGGGCCGGCCGCAAGATCCTGTTGCTCTTCAGCAGCACCGTGATGACCATTTGCCTGGCCCTACTGGGCGCCTACTTTGACATGAAGGATAGCGGCAAGGATGTGTCGCATATTGGCTGGCTGCCACTGCTCTGCATGGTGCTCTTCATCATTACGTTCTCGGTGGGCTACGGCCCAATACCCTGGCTGATGATGGGCGAGCTCTTTATGCCCGATGTCCGAGCCACGGCAGTGTCACTCACCGTTATGGTTAATTGGCTGTGCGTGTTTGTGGTAACGAAGTGTTTTGGCCTAATGATCTCAAACTGGGGCTCCGATATGACCTTCTGGTTCTTTGCCGGCTGCATGGCTCTGGCCACAATTTATGTGGCTCTGTCGGTGGTCGAAACCAAGGGCAAAACCGCCAGCCAAATACAAACATGGCTCAGTGGGCATTAGGCCAAAGCGTTGCGAGAGATTGTACTTGATAAATAATACAAAAAAAGAAGGAAGGGAATTAAGCAACATTACGCATACGCAGTGTGGAACGCAAATTGTACAACACTTAAAGTAAATTATTTAAATAGTCTAGTTTTCAATTATGTTTTAAGTAGCCAACTATAGTCGAACCTCTCCAGAGCCACAAAAAAAAAAACTGAAACCCATGGAAATATTGTTATTATACCCTTGAAAAGAGTATTATAAAGTATATATTATTGCGTAGTTATAGTCATAAATCATAGTATTTGTGTGAAATACTTATTTGTGTTCATAATTGGAATAAATTATATTTAAAATGGTACCAAAGTTTTGTTAGCGAAGTTCGGGGTAAATTTGAATTGAATGAAAGCCCATTTAATTTAGCGAAGTTTGACTGTAGCTTTCCTTGGCAAATATATTTCTCTTTGTGTATTTGGCTAATTAAATCAATGAAGAGAAATATCTCTTAGCTATTTTTGGCTTGTTTTTATGTGTATGTATTAAGTCTGCGACTGTAAAGACATGTGTTAAAATTAAATATATATGTTTGTTTATATATAAATGTGTGTACTGTAATTATATTGATAATAACGAGAGTATTACTATTATCAGTAAACTCAGTGAATGCATTGACCTATCTGATAACCCAAACATTGGATTTAGCTGAGTTCGCCGACGGCTACGCCCCTCAAATTTTGCAGCTAATCAGCAGCGGCTGTTAGATGATATTTGTTATGTGATCATGTCATGATCTGGCCACGCCCACAATTGGCGCCGATTTTTTGTGACTGCATATCAGTGGCAGCTTCCCGTTGACCCTGCACTTGGCCTTTGGGCATTGGCAAGGTTGCCCAATTGATTGATTGAGGAACAGACGCAAATTGATTGCATACCATGCCAGGTAGCCTCAATTGTTGCCATTGTTGCCGATGTTGTTGTTGTTGTTGTTCCACTTTTCAATTACTATTTGATATGCAAAAATATTTAATGACGTTTTTTTTTGCTTTTCCTGTTTGTCGCCAACGAATTTCAGGAAACTCTATTTGGAAGTGCCCCCCACCGAACTCATGACCAAAAGCGATTGCTTACCCACATTTGTAACAGGTTGTTGAAATTGTTGTAATTCCATTAAAGCCAACAAAAAATATTCGCAGCAGATAACGGCTCATTGGATACCGTTTGTATAAGGCTGATTCGTGTAAATGTTGCTTGAGTGTCTGGCAAATAAATTGATTGATAAAAGTGAGTGCCAAATAGCACTTGAGACGATTTTGTAAACTGGCAAATGTATCTCATGCGACAGGAATGCTGCTGTCAAATATCGTTGACTAATTAGCTGGTTAAGCTTTTAATTTAACTCAACCCATTCGGACTTACAATTAACCTTAGAATATTTAGTAAGTTCGTTTCCATTCGTTTAGGAATCTTTAATAGTGCCATAATTAAATTTATTTAATTTAAGCTTCATTTTATTAACGCTCGATTCTAAATTTAAATGCAGCTTCAATCTAGAACGAAAAATATTATCAATATGACTTTAAAAAATATGCTCAATATGTTCAATTTTATTTTACTTGCACAATATTTGACATTATATTATTAATACAACTTTATCAGCAAGGCCCATATATAGAAAATGAGTTTCTACAGTAACAGACACAAAAAAGATGCCTCAAATAGGAACACATGGAATTTAAGTTTAGAATATACTTAATTTAAGATGTTTTCTTTATATTTCAGATTATTTACAAATTACATGTGGGCGAAATTTTGTTTGTTTACATGGCACAAAGTTCCTCATTATCTAAAGCGTAGTTCATTTTTACGATGTGCGTATTTTGCAACAAGACAAAATATAATACTCGCATATGTATATATACAAATATATATATATATATATATATACAAATCGTATTTATTATGCTTATTATCTACTGACTACTAAAAACGAGCTCTGGATGCGACAATTATAAAGCCTCGGCTTAAATTCCGTTGTGCATTTTAAGCAGAGTCGCAAAATCGTTTAAAATTCTCGCATTCGTTTTCCGACTACGAAAGAGGACAGTTCTTCCAGATCTTAAGTCTCAAAGTGCTACATCCGGAAAAGTTAAATTCGAATCTCTAAATTATTCCCCCTAAATATTCACGTATATTTTATTAACCTTAAGCTTGATATTATTGTTTCTGCGTGTTGAACGAAAAATGGGCAAAATGGGTAAGTAAACAGTGATAGTAAAATTAAATAAAGAATAGATTTCTATATAGTTTTATATATATATATATAAGTATAGTTTTGTAGTTGTATTGCCTATCATGTGAGTGATTTAAGTATTTTAAATTGGTTTTGATTAACTGTACAAATGTTTGTAGTCAGTTGAGTGCTGTTTAAATATGGTGAAGTACTTTAAGTAAGTTGATAATTTGCGTGTGAACGGTTGTCACGATATCAGTATTATTACCAATCATGGTAAACAACAGCCTGCATACAAACTGTATGGCTTAAGTGGGGAGGCTTGAATTTGTGGGCCATGATCAAGTGCCATTGGGATGGCCATTAGTGTTGACTTGTCATCATAGCAAAAAATGTCTATTTATTTGGCACAAAACTTAGGATAATTGATCTATTCTATACATAATTCACCAACTCACAAGTATTATATACCCGGAATATATAATTGTAAATGCATCTGACAGCTATGTAAAAATTTATTAATCTTAAAATCCTCCTCCTCCTTTTCATATCTCTTGTTATTAATGGTAATTGTAAATAAAATTCAATATTACAAGAAGAAAGCGATCAAAAACTTTAAAAAATTATACAAAATATTTCGCTTGCCTCTTGTATTGATTAGTAATTTTGTTTATTATTTATTTTACCTTAACCAAAACAATATATTTTCTACATAAATATTTCTTCTATGTTGGTATTTATCTATAAATATATAATCATATAATCATATATGCGCTCATGTTTGGTGAATAATAATTTACAATGATGATTAATGACGCATTTCGGAGCAGGTTGAGAATGCCTAATATTCCGTCGTCCAAATGGGCATCTTATCAATATAAAATTCAGTTAAATGATGATTACCAAATTGTGTCAATATGCCAATACTGATATAGTAATAATAAGACTATGATTTTCATGAATGACGTATTACATAGTGATTGAGTGATTATGTATGTTCCCGATTTCAATAATCGATCTATTTTTTGTGATAGATAAAAACTATAGACAATGGTGTAAAAATAAGTAGTTTAAACTCTATTCTGAATGAGCATTAGAGACTATTAGATGTTTACCGTGAGAATAAAGACTAGAGAATCTTAAGAAGAGAGGATCGTTCCTTAAGAGAATTCATTAAGTACGTTCACTTTATAAAAGCCCTTTCATATAATAGTTTGTCGATGAAATTAAAACATCAAATAATCACACATAAATCACATATAAACGTATAGAATAAATAATAACAATATGATGTCAATAGATCCATTCGATGTCACAAGTATTTCAAAGAAAGCCACAAAAACAATTAATGAAAAATGGACACAAAAAAAGTCGGGCTAAAATTTGATAGATAAGACAACTAATAATAAGTGGCACCTGCTTTGGGCTAATAGTAGTGTGTGACTTTGAGGGGGGGCGAAGGGGTCTGAAAAAGCAAATTGAGATTGAAGGAAAGTAGCCGCCACTGTCTTATCACTTGGGGCATATTCTAAAGACAATTCCTAGTAGTAGTGGTTGCATCGTTTCCACATTGAGTGCCACAGACCAATGCTGATAAGATAATTCCCTCTCAGTGTCTCATTCTGATTGTGCACTCAGAAAAAAGTTTTTTAATAATAATATACAGTAAAAAAACAAGTTGTAAATTAAATATATTATATCAAAATTATACAAAATATTTATACCGAAAGCAAAAAACCAATCCCAGACTTTTGGCAAGGCAGACCATTCAATATTAAAATTATTCTTGATATATTTTTATAAAAAAGTATGTCGAAAGTGAAAAATTATGATTTTATTTTTCTGAGTGTAAGTTCCGGTGAGCATTATTTACTTTATATGTACTTAAGATTTGCAAACCGCACTGCAAAAAGTGTTTAAATTTAAACGAATCGCTTTGAGCGAGCGTATTTCAATTTTCAGGCTTAAACCTTGCGGTTCGGGTTTCGTTTAGTGTTTCGTTTCGCTTATATATATATATATATAATATATATATATATATATATATATAACCAAATAAATTTTTATTTCTGTTCTACAATTTCGTGTAAGGATGTTTCAAGCATGGCTTAAAAAATATATCATGCTGAGTTTAGATTGAGTGAACTCGTAGCTTAAACTTAAGCATACCCGAGATTAATAAGTGATTATACGAAAATGTGTAAAAAAGCGACAATTAATTATAATGATTATCAGTCTTGTCATCATTATATAATTTGCCCCATTTGAATCATTAACAAACGCTCGGAAAGTAATGGGGATTTCTTCACACAATTTTTGCTAAACGCTTGTCACTTTTGTTAATCAACCGAATTTAGTTTACTTGTATATTTCTATATTCATTTTAATTTGGTAATATGCATTAAATAATTAATTGTATGACGTCTGCTTTTGTTACATTTATTCTTGTTTGCCTAATTCATAATTATTTTGTGAGTTGGCGAGGCGTATACGCAATGCCCCTTAACATATTATTAAATTTAGTGCTGATGCGGAAGTTATAAAGCGCAGTCCATGTCGGCAGATGTGATTTTCTAAGCTTAGCGAGTGACAAATTTTATTTTTGATCTATAAGTACAAATTTTTGTACAGCCTACCTGAAATTACTAAATTGGATGGTAAATTTACACCAACTACATCTGTCTAAGACGGGTGCATTATTTATATTCGGCCAAACACAGTAAAACGGCACAGTAAAAAAGTGTAATTTGCAACTCTTCAATCAAGTGTCCGCTGAAAGCGTAAATTATCCCAGCAACTTAATAATATAAAATTACGGATAACAATGAAAATAATTTAAAAGTTTGTCAGACGGATATGCAATTGTTTCTCTACTTTTTACATATTTACATGTAGATTTTTAAAGAAGACACTTTGTATATTAATATTAAATAAATATACTCTGATTTTAAAGCGTGCAGAAATATTAATTTCTCTTGTTTATAAAATAAAATAAGACACCTTAAGCCAGGACATAAATATTTTCTTGGAGAAACATAACTTAATAATACAAATGTAGAAAATATAGTCGCATACAGAAATTAAATTACTTTATTACACATTCGATTACATCATATATATTTATTTATTAAATGTTGACTAAAGTAAGCGTTATCAGTTCTTAAAACTGAAATAAAATTGAGAATTATGAATTAATTATTTCCGCCTTTATGGGAAATTAAATGCAAAATTTAAAAAAATAAAAAAAATTTAAAGATAAAGAAAGTGACTGGTAAATCTCTGAAATTATAATTGGCCACTTTAATAATCGACTGCATTTGCGTTTTTCTGGGTCAATAAATATATCTTTACAAAACGTAAAAATAGAGAAAGTTAAAAGAGTAATTTACGTGTTGCCTCTAAATTTGAAAATCTTGCAGCTGCTACACGTGAGCAACCCAAGTGCCAGAAATGAGCGACAAGCGAGTTGACCAGACTTACACTGAAGTAAGTTCCTTCCAGATAAGCGACGGAATATCTCGCGACATGGAACCGGTGAAAACTGGACGCATCTTTTTGGCTGCCGTTGCAGGTATATGCACAATTTTCAACTTGACTAACTAATATTTATAGTAACAATTCACAATTGTTTTTTTTTAGCCAACTTATCTGCCTTTGTTGTGGGCACCTGCCTCGGTTGGACCTCGCCCATTGGCCCGAAACTGAAGAGCACTGATACCTCGGACTCCCCTATGGATCGTCCAATAACAGCTGATGAGGATGCATGGATATCCTCGCTGATTGCAATTGGTGCTTTGGTGGCACCTTTTGTGGCTGGTCCGCTGGCAGATCGCATTGGCCGGAAATGGGTGCTGCTCTCGAGCAGCGTATTCTTTGTGGCCGCTTTTCTGCTCAATATGGTCGCCAGCGAGGTGTGGATCCTATATCTCTCCCGACTAGTCCAGGGTTTCGGCGTTGGCTTTGTGATGACCGTGCAGCCAATGTATGTGGGTGAGATATCCACAGATAATGTCCGTGGTGCCACAGGATCACTCATGCAGCTCTTCATCGTTGGTAAGTAGTACAGAAAAAATATAGAGGAAAAATCGATCCAGCACTTTTATATTAGTTTACTTAAAATATTATTAAACATTAGTATTTTTAGACAACACATATAGACAAACATATGAATTATATATTTACATTTATATTATAATTAATTGTACATAGTTTAATTTAAACTTAGAACTGTTCATTGGTGCAAAACTTTTTAAATCTTTGTATATTTTTCAAAGAAATTATTTCTAACCTTTTTAACTTTTTTAGGAGGATTTTTATTTTATGGCGATTTATTTTCTTGCTAATCTCACTTTTCTCACTCTGTCTCCCTCTGAACTCCATAGCTGGGATTCTGTATGATTATGCAATTGGACCATTTGTCTCGTATCAGACGCTGCAATGGTGCTGCATTGTGATGCCCCTCATCTCGAATGCGGTGTTCTTCTTCATGCCGGAGAGTCCGTACTATTTGGCGGGCAAGGGTCGCAAGACGGACGCAATGCGCTCGCTGCAGTTCCTCCGTGGACAGAGCGCCGAAGGTGTGCACGACGAGATGGCTTTGATTCAGGCCAATGTGGAGGAGGCCATGTCTAGCAAGGGCACAGTGATGGATCTCATCCAGAATCCCAGCAACCGCAAGGCGTTGCTCATTTGCGGTGGACTCATCTGCTTCCAGCAGCTGTCAGGCATTAATGTGGTGCTCTTCAACAGCCAATCGATTTTCGCCAGTGCCGATACGGGTCTCGATCCGGCCATAGCCACTATTATTATTGGCTGCGTTCAAGTTAGCGCGTCTGGATTGACGCCCATCGTGGCGGATCGTCTAGGCAGGAAGGTGCTGCTGCTGATCTCGGCCAGCGTGATGAGCGTGGGTCTGGCCGCCTTAGGTGGCTTCTTCTATATGCAACTGGTGGTGGGAGACATATCCAAAGTGGTCTGGTTGCCAGTGCCCGCCCTGATACTCTACAACATTGTCTACTGCACGGGCTTCGGTCCACTGCCATGGGCGGTGCTGGGTGAGATGTTCCCGGCGAATATCAAGTCCGTCGCCTCATCCGTTGTGGCTAGCACCTGTTGGACTCTTGGCTTCCTGGTCACGTACTTTTATCCGGCGCTGGATGCTCTCGGCTCGTATTATGCATTTTGGCTATTTGCCATCTTCTGTGTGGTCGCCTTCTTCTTTGTCCTGTTTGTCGTCATGGAGACGAAGGGCCTGAGCCTTCAGCAGATCCAGGATCGTCTTAATGGCAAGCATAATTAGTTGTGTTTAAAAACACATATTGTTTAGAAATAAATCATTGCTTATCCTATTTGTGTTTGTAGTAAGTTCAAGTATTTTAATGTTTACACTTAAGCATATTTTTAAAATGTTACTCACTGTAATTAAAGAACAACAACAAATAAATCTAAAACAAAATATCGAATAATTCGTTTTTGTGTGAATAAAAACAAAACAATTAAAAATGCTGTAGTTGATTGAGCTCGACTACAATATACAATGAACCGAGCTGATAAATATATTCTTATTTTATTGGCAAACTTCCCATTAAAAAGTTTGCACCCAAATGTGAGCAGACTAAATCATTTCTTAAAGCAAGCTTATGGTATAAATATAAAAATTCGTATTCTTAGTTTAAAGAAAAGAAAAACTGTAAGATTTAAACAGCCGCGCGGACAACAGCTGACAAAAAGCTGATTGCGACTAGTAACATTACAATTTCAGTTTAACAGCGCTGCACATAATATCATAGGCTTATGTTAGTTAACTAGCGATAACTCGATGTATCGCTAGCTGCTCATCAGCCCTGGTATTGGGCTGTTTGTGCTGTTTGTGCTCAGTTTTTATTGCATTGACGCCGTGAGAGGTGTCTGCAAGGTTGATTATGTGTCGGTGTCCGTGTTTATTCTCGAGTGTTAAATCAAATTGAATTATTGCCAAAATATTGCAAGCATAAGCATAAATTAGTTAATTGAATAATTTTGTAATTAACACTCGCCGAATTCTAATCAAATTCCAATAGCTAGCTGCAACAACAAAAGTGACCGAAATAACCGAAGAAGAAGAACAACAACTAAAAGGCACACACGTCAATGCCGTTATAATTTTGTATACGCAAATAAAGATAGCTTTTCTTTTGTTTACACTCAACCGTGCTGGGAGTAAGAGTGTAGGTGTGTACGTGCTTGTGCGTCTGTGTGTGTGCAGAAGTGCGGCAAATAAAATGTATCAGTTTTTAATTCGTCGGTTGCCTGCTGCTTGTGCTTGATAAGTTGCTGCTTATACGGGAAGTGGAAGTTGCAAGTTGTGGAAGTGATGTTACCCCATTGGCCTGCTGCAGACAACGACAATAATAACAAATTTTACTATTATCGCTGCCACACAACAGAAACAAAAACAACAGCTACAAATAACGGCAACATTATTGCAATTGCTCTGGATTCCTAAGATTTCGAGACGTAGAAAAATGCCTCGGCTGCTTTCCCATTCAAATTCACAGTTGCAGCAACAACGGCAGTCGTTGCAGCTGCCGTTTGCCCTGTTGTGGATGTTGCTCAACATATGTTTGCAACAACACATCTCTCTCGTCACAGCTGACAACGCGGAGTCAAAAGGTGAGTAAGCCAAGTCTGCTAACAACATTCCCATATGCATATATATATATATATATATATATATATATATTTAAATATATATTTACATTTAATATATATCCGTTGAAAGTTGTGTAGAGCGTGTAGAACGTAATCGAAATTCACTCTAAAGCAAAGAAAAAAGACAACATGAACAAATCGAAATAAAAAACAACAAAAAAGTTACCAATCAAGTTCGAAAAGCTTGCGCACAGTGGTGCCAAACAGCTAACACAAAGCTTTGCAAAGTAAAACTCAACATTGTGGAACGTGATGGAACAAAACAAAAGAATACATCTTTTATTTCACTAAATTAACATGCAACCAGTGTGAAAAGTGATTCTCGTGTCGAATTCAACCTTGAGCTTGTAAAACCAGCTTCCATTTGTTGATCTGCTGCTTCTTCTTTTCTTCATCTCCTTCTCTGAAATGGAAAGGGAGTGGGTTTAGCGAGCATACAAACTTTTTTATAACCCACACAAAGAAAAATAAAAGTAAAAAGAGTAAATTAACAATTGATTTTTATGAACTTGCTGTGATTTTGTGTTTTGTTAGCATATAACCATTTTATGGCCAAAGATTTTCACTTATTTGTCACTATTTGTAACTGAGATTACTACAAATAATCCAATAAGAAAATACTAAGAAATTAAATCACAAAACTTCCAGCTTAAATTGGAAAAAGTTAGTTTTAGTTTTTTCCCATTTATAAAAAAAGCTGCTGTAGAAATTAAGTTTTAGCACATAACTCTAATCCCTAATCCCTAACAGCTAATCATTTATATTTTTTTTATGTGTACTTTTACAAAATTTAAATGTAATATTAAAAAAAAAAAAATTAGAAAAATAATTTAACATTTAAATAATTTCAAACTTAATAAGATATATTCCAAAGTGAATAAATATGTTCAAACTTGAATTACTTTAATCAATTCAAGTTTGAATAATAAATAATAAATCTGCGAATTTAAGAATGTAAAATAAGTTAATATATTTGACAAGAACTTGAGAAATAAATATGTAGTACTGAGATACACTTCAAAGCTTACTGTTTGAGGACTTCATGAGTGCCTGTCCTTTCTCTCTCCACCAATGTCCGTTGTCAGAGGGACGTGCTTCTCAGTCACAGTTATAGTCACAGTCGCAGTCATTCTCAGTCGCTCTTAGGATTGTGCTTGAGCAAACACTTGGCCTCAGCTTGGTCGGCACTTTAGTTATCAGCAAAGGTAATTTCTTGTCTTTTGCTCCGCCTTTGTATTTTGATCGAACATGTATTGTTTGGTTTTGTCACCGTTTAGTGTTTAAAATTGTGTTTATCTGGTCGACAGTTTTATCAATATCTCACGTACTTATTCTGATACGAAGGCGCCAGCTTTAGTTTTCTTTTCTTTTTTTTGTTAGTCAGGGGTTTCTCCAATTTATACATGCAAATCTTGAAAATTACCTTCACTCACGTATTAGTTGTCCAACCAATTGCCTTTTTTTGAGTTTGCGAGTGTTTTGGCCATGCAACAACCAACAAAAAATCGATTCTGGCGGAATTGCGTGCCACTTTTACTCTCATTGTGCCGCGTTTATGTTATTTATTTCTTCATTTTTTTTTCGTATACATTTAAACTTTCTTTTTGTGTTTTTTTTTTGTTTCGTTCCATTGCATTTCGCGGCCACAGTAAAATAATACTTAATCTTTATGGCAAACATTCATTTATATACATATAGATATATATATATATATAATAGATATTCATATATTATTTTTCTTTTTGTATCTTTAATGCATGCAACATGGCTTAATATGGTGGTCTCCATAAGGTCAGCACCTTAACTGCTCTCCACATCCATTCTAGCCAATTGTCAATTGTCATTTTTGGGTAGCTCGTTGTCAGCCATTTTATTGCTTTTGCGGTTGCGTATTATTTCTATTGCTTATGTTATTTGGCGCACAATTAAATCCAACAATGACACATCAGCTTGTCTCTGAGGTAATAATAATTGCGTTTAAGTGGAGACAAGCGAGTCATCCACTTACATTACTTGTTTGCGACCAATTACCGGGTCAATTATTGTCAACAAAAAAAAATAATATAGCGAAAAGAGATACTCGGAAAAATGATCACAATTTAAAATAATTATCTGCTTAGATAATGACAAAAATGAAGAGTTATTACGTAAATTTTGCAGACTTCAATGTTCGAATGAAGTGATTTTTAGAAACCTATTCTATACTCCAAAGATTGTTTCTCAAAGAAATCTTATGTTTAAAATTTTGAAGAACATTAAAAAACTTCCTTCGAATATGTAAAGGTTTTGCATCACTTGAAGAAAATATAAACAAAAGTTATTCATGTTTTATAAGAGTCGCTAAATGTTTTTCCTTAATCTGAAATACATTTTTCCAAATCGGTTGCATACTATTTTATTAGTCGTTACAATTACCATTGGCTCCTCTGAATCTGAAGCTTAAATGAAAAGAGCTTCGTGTTTCTTAAGCATAGAAGTTGTTGAACCCTTTCCGCATTTAAGCCAAACAAAAATAAAACCAAAACCAAATTGTCATTTCGCAAATTCTACGTTTCCTGAGTCAATACATTGTTTGCCTGGAATTTGCTGTGTGTGTGCTGCTTTCAATTGTAATTATTGTAGTTGCTGTTAGGTAATTGCTGAGCAGGGAAGCAACAATTGACAATCCACTCGGGGCTCAGCTTAGGCACGTTCTTTTTCTTATGACCAACGCCCCAAAATTCACTTGAAGACGCAACTTATGCAAATGTCAACAACGGGTGTCGAGTGAAGAGTGGAGAAGAGCAGAGGCGAGAAGATAAAGAAGTTGAATCGTTGATATATGCATGCTCAGGCTTCCGTTTGAGAGCTGCTTGGGCTTACACAGTGCGTCCATTTAAATTCTTTTGACCTGACTCAATCAAGTCGAGCTTGAAGCTTGCTTGCTGTGTAAATGTTTCATATGTTCTTGTTACAGTCGTAAATTGAGTGGATTTTCAATTAAGCAAAGACGACTTCGTCTACGACTGATAATGATGATCATGATGATGATGATGACCGCTCGAGTAACTAAAGTGTTGCCATAGATATTCCCGCTTTCTGCACTGCAATATCCAATATACTTTTAAGGTGTATCAGCTTAGGTTGTTGGCTCCCACGGCCAGTCACCAATGGACTCGGAATGGGCTGAACAACAGAGAAGTCCCTGGTATGACGCATATTAATGGATCGTCTGGCTTTTGTCTTCGAACCGCATTGTGTTAATGATGGCTAAAGCTTGCCACATGAGTAAACAAGTCAGGCCGAGAGACATGTTTAGCCAGTCAACTGTGCAAGCTCTTTTATGAGGGGTATTCAGTATGCATTTATTATTCTTAAATTGTTTGCAATACTCTTCGTTAATTTGTCAGTAATTAAGAAGTTATAACAAATTTCAAAAATAAATTAAAAAATTAATCAATTTAATTTAATAATTCCCCTCATGTAATGCAACGAAATAATATTGCAAATTTTATACCAAAAACAGCACTCCCAAATAAATTAATGTATATATATTTATTCTCATGAACACCCTAGTCTGTTGAGGTGCCTTTGTGTTGCAAGTTGTGTAGGTGTCATTGTTGCCGCAGCAAATTGTCGCAGTTTTTGGGTTACATACAAATTGAATAATTTATCAATGCTAGATGGAAATCAATAAAATTGATTTACTGCACTACGAGTTATATTTTGTTGTTTTCGCTTTTATTATTATTCACTTAATTGTTGCATTTATGACACTCGAATGGAGTGCGGGGCATGCGTCAGGTTTAGCTTTTGACTGCGGCACGTGCGCAGCTGATGCCAAAATGTGGTTCAATAATTACTGAGGGTTGCCAGTTTGGCTGTTTTTGAGAGGGTTGCTTGACTTTAGCATTTGCCGGGATTATGGATAAATGAATGCGCCTTTAAATGCGTGACACATGCGAAGAAGTGCAGCACTATCAAAAGGCGGGGCGACACCAGTTATTTATGTCTCTATTTTGGCCGGCAGGGTGGATATACTTATATATATATATATATACAGACAGTGAGCAACTTCCATTGAAGACCAGACAAGCACGGATTAGTCACCAGACGCCCCAACAAAAAAAAGAGGTTTGGTTTGGTGAAAAAACACAGGAAATTAAAGCTCAGCACTTGGGGCATTTTCAAGTAGCTTTTCCTGTCGTTTTCATTTCGTTGGCATTTTGGATAAACAGGCAGCCATTCATAGAATTCTAGTTCAACACTTGAGTGCATTGCTTATGCATGGGAATCACTGTTTGCCTCACTGCAGTTTCCATTAAAAAACAACACATTCTCAGTGCAACCAGAGGTAATCAAAACAAACAACAAATAATGAAGAGAATCTATTGATTGAGAAATTCTAAAACGGATGAGCGCACAATGATTAATCAAAAAACTATAAACAATATAAAAAATTGTAGAAGGAACATTAAAAGCAACAACGAAAAATAAATAACAATAACTGCAACGCGGTGAGATTGCTTAATGGGAAGCAGAAATAATGGGAGTTTGCTGGACGCAAAAATACCCTCGACACAAATCTAAATCTATAAAGTACACATAAATAAATTATTCTCCAATTATTCTTTAAGTAATTAATATATAATACTTTATACTAATTTTAATTAACTCTTAAAGTATGTTTAATAATCTTCAGCTAAGAACAAAATTCTTACTGAAATTGAAAATCAAGCAGTAGAAAATAAAACAAACTTGATTCTCTCGTCTACTCTGAATTATCACATACCTAGAGAAAGAAACTAACTTATTGTTGCTGATTTACATTAGATATACTTAATGTGCTTGGGCAAACCCTAACTTATTTTCGATGACTGGGTATATTACAATGTGTTCGAGTGAGTGAATGAGTGAGTGCTGCGAACGACGCTTGTCTTGCCGCTTAATTTATGCATTATCCTATCTGAGTTGTTCATATATGGTATATGGTATATGTATGTAGCTGCTCCTAATGGCATCCATCTGACTGGCATCAACAATGATGCTGAGTGCGTTGCGATTGCTATTTACTTGATGCGATTCGAGTAGTTCTGAATATTTGCAACGGAAATGCGACTACACGCCAGGCTGGCCAACCGAGGCGGCTACTAAATTCATAGCAATATATATATGTATGTATGTATATGTATATACTTTCCGGCATGGGTACGGCTTATATCCGTACCCTAATGTCAGAATGTGATTAAAATGACTGTATGAATCATTTGCAAAAAGCTTGCAAATTCATATTGAAACAGGAAAAATAACAATGCGGCTTGCAAAACATGAAAAAAGTAGGTAAAATTGGCAGAGAATCACTCATGCAATCAGCTTTCTGGCTGTCTACCCTGTGTGTGCATGTGTGTGTGCGTAGGTGTGTGCTTATTTTGAAAACTAAACATCAACAGAAACTAAAACCAAAAAATGGGAAAAAAGAAAACAAAAAAATAGTGCTGCGACAACGACCAAAATGACGTCGCCATCGTTGAGTCGCCGCCGCTTCGAGGTTCACTGAACTGCAACACTCGACAAATTTTCTGTTTACGTTTTGTAATTTTGTTTTTTACGCAATTTTACAAACAACAACAGATTTTGTTTTATTGAACATTTCTAAATAATACCACCAAGAGGAGCTTAGCAGTGGTCTAACTTATTTGATATATACTTGTTTTATTATAAAAATACAAAAACTAAAATTCAAGTTAAATTAAATATAATTTATTTAATTGCAACTTTATTGAATTGTGTTACACAAATATGTGTTATTGAAAACTGTTTACCTAAATCGACATTTAGATCTAATCGCTTAGCTTTGTTTATTTTAATTTGCTTTGTTAAAAACTTCAAGTACTTAAAATTTATTCAAATCAACTTTTTATTTTATTCATTAATTAGTTATCTAACCAGGAACAATAATTTTTAATATCAACCAGCAAAGTAGCCAAAACTATTCCACTTTTAAACGCATTCAAACTGTCTCTCAACCAACTAACAACTGGCTAATTAAAATGTGTAACCCAAAAACACCAAAGAAAACAAAAGCAGGCTGCGCCAAGTGCTAATTGAATTAACAACACGACTCTAATACGTATATATTTGTAGGTATTTATTTGTTTACGGTTAAAGACTAGAAGGACCACTCGGCATGTTTACTCACCCAAAACTAAACTCAACATTTATTTTAATTTATTGTTTTTTTAAATTATCTTTAACACTTTACAAGATTCAACATAATATTACATGATTTTTGAGATTTATCTAAATGCAGTTGGACTGCTAATTAAGAAAACTGCTCCCAACAAAAAAAATGAGTAAATCAATCATTAGAACGAAATATATTTATAAATTTGAATTTAATAAATCGCTTATGGCTCCTTGCATTCAAATTTGGTTGTGCTATTATTAACTGAGGCACTTTTGGGTTCTCGCCAGCAGAGCGTGTTTTTTTTCGATTTCGTATTTCGAGTGTGATCTTTACTTTTTTACTTAGCCTGCAGCTTGTTGACCCGCTGCTCTTCTGCTGGGAGACACTGAGAGAGAGAGAGAGAGAGAAAGAGAGAACTTCTCTTAACTTATCTGTGGCATGAAGATAGGCGGACGCTGTGTAGCTGTGCGCTACTTACGCAGCAAGCCAACGAACCGTAAAGTAGACCGGACTGGCGGACGGACAGCAACGGCGACGGAGGCCATGTTGCCCCAAGTTGCCAGCTGGGGCGAGATTAGAGCAAACGCTGGCTGGCGTCTGAGTGCGTTGCCATTGTTCAAGCGCGTTAATTGATAAACATATAAAAAAAACAAAGACAGTGACTTGAATGGCTCAGCTTGCTTCAGAAGGGTGCGGGGGGTTGGTTGGTTTTAATACATTTGCTTTTTTCTTGTACTTCTCATCTGTTTCTCTCTGACTGCCCCATCGACACGTGTCCATTAAGCATAAACGCCTGGGTGCAGTTACTCGGTATTTAGATCATCAGCGTGATACGCTTCAATGGTTTAAGTGCTTTCATTTAAGCCATACTCTCAATGGCTACCAAGCTTTCTCGAATGAGGCCACAAACATATTACCTAAGCCCCCTTTCGCACTCTGGCCACTTAATTAGGCACGTTTTCTCTTGCACATTTCAACCAAAATACTAGCTGAAAAAAGCTAATAAGTTGCACATTAGTCAACTCCTTACTGAAGTTATGTAAAATGTAATTATTAATATTTCTCAAAACACAACAAAGGGTTAATAGTACAAGTATAGCGAAAGTATGAAGTGGTTTATGGTGTAATAATCCCAATTTTGAGTCATCAGTCAACAATGCATAGCTGAGTTATTCTTTATAGAATTGCACGTAATATACTGTATTACACTCAGAAAATATATTAGCTATTCTTTATAGAATGCCACGTAATATAATTTATTATACTAAGAAATAAAAGCGAGCTGAAAATCCCAAAGAAAACATGAAAATATATCGAAATAATCAAAAATTTCTTGAAATTAAAAACGCTTCTTGGCGATTTTTCGGAAATATATTTATATTTTATATATATATATATAAATATATATTTAATTTTATTTAAATATATATTTATATAAATTTATATATATATATGGCCAGTCTCTTTGTTTATTCAGTTGTTTCGCTCCAATTCAGCGCCGAAAGCTGATCCAATTTGCTAAGTGAATATTGTATAATACTGAGAGATGAATAATGCTTGCTGGTTGTTGATAAGAAAATTCAAAAATTTAAAAAATAAAAATTATATTATTTGTTAGCATAATAAACATATGCTGCGATCGAACATGAAATTCGCTTCTGGCTCTGTGCGTCGTCTTGCCTTCCAGTTGTGAGGCTGGTGTCCCAACTGGCATTTGTGCAAGCACATTATTTGTTTGTTTGTTTAATTGGATTGTTATTTGTTTGTTTGCTCGCTGCTTGCAAAGCAGACAAATCGTCGTCTGATTGCCAAACATATTGCACACATATTTGACTTGAGGACAGGGCCATGACTTATCTCTCAGTATTTGTGGGGCATTTCGATGATAATCAGCCAAGGCAATTGCGCTTAAATTTCAGGCTTTTGCAACCTGAACGTGTTAAAAATACGAACTGGGGTATAATGATTTTTTTTTAGCAGAATAAAAACTTTTCCGAGCCCTAATTCCGAGCATTAATAGGCTATTATTATTTATCAACTAACGAATCTCAGAAATATTTAGAGTTCGAGACTTTGTCTTTGGATTATTTTATTGTAATTATTTTCACATATTATTTTACAATTTCCACCATGAGCAGATTACAATATTTAAGTAAAAAAACATAATTTCCTTTTGATCTCATCGATAAACTCTTAGTGAGTGTAAAACTGTGTGCATATTCTACAGAGTCTTAATCGATTTTTTATATAATACAGCTGGGATCAGAGTATCTCCGAGGCGAGGCTTACACGAAAGTAAAAGTGAAATGGCTCACAGCATTTCCGTTGAGCATAAGAAATAAAGAAATGTGGAGATAGTCAGGAAGTTCTTGAATATATATGTATCTAGAACTGTATGTGTGTATATTTGTATATTTGTATTTGGGACAAGCTTCCTGTCTACACTGTAAATAAGCCTAATAAGTTAAATTACCTCCAGAGATAAACACTTTAATTGCACAGTAGAACAAGAGGCCATTAAGTATCTAACAGATGCGTTTGTGCGTGTGTATCTCAATTTAGTGCCGAGTAGCTTAAATAAATGCAAGCGCCGAGTTGTTGACAAATCAAATTCCAACGTCCGCTTCACACGCACCACTGGGCATTGATAACCACATAGATGGCGAGAGGGCGAGAACGGGAGATAAAGTATCTGAGAGATACAGCGATGCAAATGAGCGTAACTGTAGCAAATCTAATAAAGAGCAATCGACTTAAGTAGCAATTTGCTCAATCAAATTGGGTCAGAGGGCGACTCTGCGCTGCTCACATGCAAAGATTCGAAAAAGTAAAAAACAAAGAACAGGCAACTATAGTTTTTGTATTTCAATCTCGAATCATCAAATTCGCATCTGGGCAGGGTCTGAGTGTGCAATTAGCATGACAACGAAGCGTTTCGCAGATTGAAAAGATGCTCACGAATCATGAATCATATTTGAATTTGTATACGCTCGAAAACTGGCCAAACCAGTGACTAAGCTAGACAGCATTTAAAGTAGCAACAATACTATCTATATATTTATATATATATATATATAGATGTTTATGAATGAGTCTATATATATTGCCCTATGTACTTGACTGATCAACTCATTGGCAACAAGGCATTGGGCTCAATAACTATAAACCAATTAGCTTCAATTATTCAGCATATAGTAAGACTATATATATATATCTGGCGTATAGTAAGACTACATATATATATATGTCAAGCGTATAGTTAGACTATATATATGTATATGTACCTTTATAATGCTTCATTTGCAAACCTCCACCCACATCGAATGTGGTTAAGTCGGCAACGTTTCCATCGTAAAAATTGACCTGGCTGATCTTTGTAAAAGCGTTTGCAGTGTGTGTAATTTTAATGTTCACAGATCAGACAAACAAAAAACACAAAAAACACGCTTGTCATGCATGGCTTACTCGCTTTCATCATAGAGCTAAATAAAGCTTTTCGTTTGTCGCCTCATGGCAATCAAAAAGAAAGTCGTCGCATTGATTTATTCGATTTGATGTGCATTAAATTTCACTTTTTGCCACCCAACAACATGACGACGAGTACGGCTCCAATTGGGAGATAAGCCAGAGACTGTCCGGAATTGAATGGATTCTGACCCACTTTGGGCACCTTTAGTGGGCCAAGGATATTCCGTCAACAATTACGCAAGCAAGCCAATTGACCAACAGCTGTTGGCCCGAACTCAAAAGACAACTGCTTAATGTGTACATGTAGAACCTAAGCTGTTGACTGTTTAATGCGTTTGACATTGGCCAATACTCTCTTAATGACTTGCGCTTCTGCCAAGGCGTCCATTTAAATTACAGGCCTTGGCATCAAGTTGAAATTGTATTCAGTAAACACATTTTATTTCTGTTTCTGGCCTTGCGCAGATTAACTGATGATGAGGGCACATCTTTAAGATAAGCCTTTAACAGATGGCAGCTGTGGTTCCTTGTCCAGTTCTGGGAATTGGGAAAGTGTAATTTAATGCCCAAAAAAACTCATGAGGAAATTCTGAGATGCCTGTTATCGATTGTGTGTCACAATAACAAAGTGAACACATAAATCGTAGTTGCATCGTTCAATTTGTTAATTTATTATGTTCTTGCTGCTGATGTCATATGGCAGCGCCAGGATAGGGGTAACATTGTTTTTTGCTTAGGGGTTGACTCTGGCCTTGACAATTTGTGGGGCACATGGGGCATATGCATGAGGCATGAGCATATGATATGACATGACATCGCCTGGCCTGGCTTCGCTCATTGCTGCATTCAACAGTGGCAAGCACAAGACGTGCCTCGAATTTCACGACACTTATTAAGATAGTTACATCAAGCAAAGTAAATGCTTGATGTAACTATAAATTAGCCTTAGCCAAAACAACAGAGAGCAATAATAATAAATTGTAATTTTAATCTGACTATTTATAACTATTTTAAAATTGCTAATTACTAATGAAATAATAAATATTTTCCATTTTCGCATGATAAATCATTTTTCTTAAACTATTTAAATAAGCGCCTGTATTTGAAGTTGAAAGTAAAGTTAATAATTTCTTCCCGCAGATAAGCTATGAATTATAATGATGTTCGTAAGGAACTTTTTAACCACTTAACCATAAATGTAAATTTATTATATTATTTACATAGCCGTGCAAGTTAGGCAAGACAAATGTATGCATATAAAAAAATAAAACATTTGCATATCAAATGTGGCGCAGGCTGCTCCTTGAGCACATGCACGTATAATATTACATATAGTATATATATATATATAGCCACAATCATGCAACTGTTTTAATTCAAGGTGTGTAACTGTTGCCTGTCTAAAATTTCATTTTGGGGCGGGTCTGACATTTAGGTTTTGAAATGTTCTTTATTTTCCTTGCCCCCTTTTAAGCGTGCATTTGAATGAATGCAACTGAGTGTTGCTAAAAAATGCCATGAATGCTGCACTTTGGGGCGGAACACGACTCCTTTCAACATCCACAGCGACACCAACACCCGACACCCTCAAACCCCCTCACTTGAATGTTTTACATTTCGCCTTGGTTGGGCCATTAACATCCTTAGTCTTGAAGCCGTCTTCTTAATTTATTGCATTTCCTGTTGTTGGGGATTGGCGAGATTGCGAGAAAACAACCGAAAGAGGATTGGAAAATGCTGTTAAATGTTAAATTTACTGACTTGCTCCGATATTAAACAGTTTGAGCTTCGACTCAATTAGCGGGGGTCGTAATTAATTAGGAAAGACTGGCCAGTTTATCAATTAACCAAGTTATGACAGCATGGAATATATATATATATATATGCATGTATAGATGGGTATATACTATACAATATGGACATACACACATTAGTTATTAACGGTACTCTTGCCTTTTCAAGTATGTCTGTCGACGCGGCAAAATCAATTAAATTCGTTCAGTGAACCCGTACAACTTGCCTTTTTAATAGCTGCTTCGACGTCAGCATCCAGCTGTAAATGGTCAAGTGAGGGGCACAACAGCAAACATTGCCAAGCATTTTGTGTCGAACGAGTGTCCAAAAAAAAACAACAATTTGTGCAATTCAAAAATGCAAAAATTGAACACAATCAATGCAAATTTGACCAGACTGTCATTAAAATGAATGACAATTATTGTATTTTGTGCATTTTGCTAATTGCGGAGGCCAATTTGCTAGCCAAAAGCTGAACAGTCATTTTGTGTAGGTGTTTTCAGGTTTATAATACAAAGGATCAAAATACAATAAATGCTCAAATTATTTGACGTCATAAGCTCGAAATCAATAGGCAATTTAATTTCAAATTATTGCTTTCAAATTGAACATATGGTGATAATAATAAAAACTAGTCTTTGTGTGTAGGTGTTTTTTATTGATTGCTTGGCTTGTAATACAATACAGAAAATGAAAATGCAATAAATGCTCAATTTATATTATGTCATAAATTTGTTATCAAAATATTGCTTTCAAATTGAACTTATAGCGAAATTGGTAGAAAGCTATTGAGTAAATACATTTTTATGTAATTTGTTGAAAAGTCAGAAGGAAGCATTTCAGACCCCTTTAAGTGCATATATTCCTGATCAGGATCAAAAGCCGTAATCCAATCCGGATAATTATTTTCGTATTCTTTCTCTTTTGCATTGATTATTTCAAGTCAACTTTAGCAAGACCTTCATGTCGATTTCCATGATTTATAGGCATAATTATATATATATGCATATATATCATATTAATATATGTATATATATATATTATTATCTGATATATATATACGTACCCGTTCCTCCCAAGGTCAACAGAGTATTACGCACTTACCTTCTGCACATACACACACATTCTGAGTATGTGTGTAGGTTGCGAAATTAATAAAGTAAACTTGCTTTCATTTTCAATTCAATTTTAATAAAAAGTTGTTTACACTTGCAATTTGTTGTGCGTCCAGTGTGTGTGTGTGTGTGTGCGTTTACGTTGCGCTCTACACTTAATTGGCAACAACAAGAAAACAACCTCAGCAGCCAGAACAACACAAACAACCACAAAAATTGCGACCTTGCCGTCATTTTAGCTTGCTTGGGCGAAATTTTATGAGCAAAACAAAATAACCGCTTTTGGATGGAGGCTATCGAGCGCAGCCATATTTTCCGCATATAAACATATAGGAAAATTGGTATCGATTTCACTTTTGAAGTGCAACACCAGACACAAAACAGCATCAAACAACAACAGCCGATGGCGCAAATGCGTGGAGAAACTTGTTGGGGGGATTAATTACCAAGCAAGTGGTGACAAGTGCGTTGGTTTAACCCAACCAACAAACCAACCAGTTTATCAGCTCGCACAGCTGCATTGGCTGTTGTACCCCATATTTGTGGAGCACAACTTGAGTGATTTATATGAAAAGCGCGAATGCTGGGAAAGTCTGCCCAGACTGGCTCCGAATAGAGTACATTTCAATGTCACAATGCATTAGAGAACTGCTGGCTCATAATTTAGAGTCGTCAGTCATTAATGTTTTATTAATTACATATTAATTGCAATTGTCGAGTTCCACTCAACTGCATTAACCCTTTTGCGGTTTAGCTGAAAACTGTCTGCTCTTTAATTATTATTTTTATGTTTGCTAACTTCAAATTTCATTCTGTGTTTGCAGGTAAGCCAGAAGACAAACCTTTAAGTGCACTCAGCGTGAGTCATTCTACAGTTTTTAAGGCTGCTTGCTCATTACCATAATTACACATAATTCCTGCTATCTGCTTGTCAATATTTTCGCCAGAATTTGTGTCAGCTTTCTCTTGCAAAAAAAACCCAAATTGGAAAAATTCTAAATGGGCACAGGAAATAAAAGCAGCGAACACACAACAACAACCCTTATCAAATATAATCGCAGTTATATTCTACTCAACTCAATGGAGACGTCATCATTTTTTGTGGTTGTTGTTGTTGTTGTTTTAGTCGCTGCTGTCATTTGTTTAACTGCTTTTGTTTTGAGCCAAACAGCTGCTCGACATGACATGTATATGGCTTTGTCTGACTAGTCACCTACACAACTGGGCCACAGTTGGCAGTTGGCATAAATGGTGAGGATAAAGCTGAACCAGTTATCTGAAACTACGAGACTGGCTAAGGCAATCCCATTGACGAATTCCCTACACAGCTTAAAATCTTAACCGGTGAAAGGTTTTCCGTTAGAACCATATTTATAAGTAACACATAAGTTGAGATAGCTTTCAATTTGTTAACATCTAGAAAATCATTAATAATCCTATATTATATTATTTGAAGTGTAAGAAAGTTTGTTTGAAGATTTTGGAAATGTTCGCCCACAAATGTTCTACCACAAATAGAATGAAGAGAATAGCAAATATCATTAATAATGAAACATTTGCTATACTTGGTAAATCATATTAGTGATTTTGCTAGAGATAAATAAATCAATGATTTAGATTGCAGCGCTAATAGATATTACCTATGATTATAAATCTTTAATAACTATGTGCGATATGTTTTAGTTAATGCAGATTTTATCTTCTATTGTTATTTAATTTGTAGCCTAAGCAGAAATCATATTATGTATATTTAAATCAATAAGTGTCATTTTGAGTGCCACGAAAAATGAGGCCCAGTTTCAAATTTTATTTGCTGAACTGGATTGGAAAGAGTGAAACGCGAGTTGGCCTTGTGCACATTTAACTTTGGATACGCTCTGTTTGCCGGTTCTGTGGATTGGCTGTGATACTGTTAAGGCTTGCCAAATGCTGTTAGCCAAAATGCGGCAACTCGACCAAAAATGGTTAGGGCAGCTACCCAATGATGATTTAATGGCAACAACTGCCTGGGCATATTGATGAGCACTGGAAATGACTTGGCAACCAAATCTCATTGTGTGTGTGTTTAAAAGTGTGTGTGTGTGTGTGGATTGCTTCCTAAGCCCCGCGAGCGGAATTTTAATTGAATTTAGGCTAAAACTCGGAATTGTGCAAAACAGCTGAAACATTTTGCATTTGACTCCAAGTTTTTGCAGCGCTTTTGTTTATCTGAAATGTCGGAGCATGAAATCCGTTGAACGTAAAACTAATTTTCCACAATTTTAACCATTTGCCGGAGCCAAAGAACAAACAAAAAACTTTGCGCATAACTTCAATTTTACCCAAGGATGCGTTTGCCTGGCCAGCTAAGGCAGGGCGTGACCCACTTTCGATTGTGGTTTCCACATGCTGCATGCGACATGATGATAACTAATTATCGTTACCAGCATACAAAACTGCTAGGCCAAATGGGCGTGGCAGCAAAACCAAATTTAAAAACTGTCAAACAACTATCGGGCTGTGGGTGTGTGAGTCGACTTGCCACGCCCACTAGGCTTCTATATATAAGTACTGATAAATCTGTTCGTATCCTTTGATTTGGCTGCCGCATTTGTTGTCTCTTTTTTTTGTTGTTGTATTTTTTTAAACAAAACAAATTCCATGAAACGAATGCGTTTCTCAGGATCGTTGACCACATAAAAATCCGTTATGTCCATGTGCAACAAAGACGCAATGTGAAAGAAGTCTTTGTGTTGGGTGGGGTAGGGGAAACATTTAGCATTCTTGCCACATGCGTTTTATTTCCTTTTTTTTGCACAAACTGCAACTGGAATTGTTGGCAGCTTTCGCGTAAACAGCATGCGAATGTATACAGAAGTAGGGCCCATTCCCAACAATACTTGGCCGTTACCAAGAAACGGCCAATCAACTCCTAAAATGGACGCAACAATGTTTACGCAACTGCAAACTTGCTACTTGCTACTTGCAACTTGCAGCTCCTCCTCCAAGTGCGTAAGTTTTATGCCCCAACTATAAATTGCGAGTGAACGAACTTTTGAACGCAACACCCTACAAAGTGTGGCCAACATGCTGCCAGCCACAAACTGTGCAGCTGCTAACGATTTCCTAACTATATACACACATATAAAAATGTATATATATGTATATATATATATATATATAATTGAATTTTATTTTAATACCCTTAACTCACTGAAGATGGACAAAATGGTTATATTGGCGCTGTGCAAAGGTATGCATCATATACCATAACAGTCTGTCCATCTTTCCCTCTTTATGAAAACTAAATACTGCAAATTTGGAATACAAGTTTTTGAACAACCCAGACAGATGAAATATATATTATTTTTGTGAATATAACGATTAAGGAATATTTATTTAGTCAGCTGTAAAAAATGTATCAAGATATGCATGTTAATTCGAGCTAGTGTAAAAATAACAATTTTAAAAATAATAATTATATTTTAATCGATTTATAAACAGTGTTAAAAGTTTCGTTTATTTAAAATATATCTCCAAAAGAGCTTTTTTTATAATGTTTCGTATGTCTTTTTAGAATTATACTAAAAAAGCAAGCTGATGAATATAAAAATATAATTGTGTTTGAAAAATATGATTTTCAATTTGTGTTTAGATTGTGCTTATTTTAATTCCACGTTACATTTATTACTAAATACTTATTACTTGTTTATATATTCATAATTCATATTTGAGTTGACATCAAAAGCAAAACGAATACCAATTAAGTAGTCAAATTGAGGAGCTCCCAAGGAAATTAATGTTCCATTTGCTCTCCAGCGCCAGTCGTATAAATCATGCTCTGAATCTGAGCCAGATTTTTCTGACTCGTGTCTATTGTAAGACAGCGCAATGCAATTGACACCGATTGAGATTTATTTCAGTAATCTGTCATTCTCTCAGTCGGTCAATTGTTAGTGACAGCAGCATTATGATCTTGAGGTGCATACAATTTACAGTTAATGCATTTCCTATATACTCAGATTTCTGGAACACCAGCCGTCCGATTGTGTATAAAAAAAGATGAATTATGTATGCGATTAATGGCGCTGATTGCAATCAGAAGTGTGACATTTGAAGAGATAAAGAATGTGCTTTGTTACTCTGTTTGCCAGAGTCAATCAACGAGACAAAGAATCATTCTTTATAGCCTTTCCAGATATCATCAGGCTATAATATTATTGCGTTGCAGTCTAAAGACAACGCCCACAAGGCGTGGTCCCCCCTAGTGGTTCTTGCTCTTGCCTTAAACGCAGCAATTCAATTAAGGCATGGTTTTAATCAACTTGTTGACCTTTTAGCAATAGTTTTCTTAATATTGCTTGCTGCTTGTCGGCACTTGTTATTTATTTATGAAATTGCTGCAGTTTATGACTTAATGGCATTGGCGATCCTAATCTACTATTATTAAAAAAAAAAACCATACCGAAAACCATCAACTTTTAATGCCACCAGTTGTTGTAAGTTGTGTTTTATCCTTATCAGTTGGATTGTTGCTTTTACTTTATGAGATAATAAAGTTGACAACAAGAAATAGCTAACAGAGTGGAAGAGTGGAGGAAAAGTACTTTGTATATATATATATATAAATATATATATATGGATATCTATATGAATATATTGCCTGATTACCATAGCAATCGCCTGGAGTTAACGAGACAATGGCAAACAGTTAAAGCCTCTGGCAATGTTTACTTTGGCAACGCAGAAATTGTAAGCAGTTCCCAAACCTAATAAATAGCAATGAGTTTGCTAGATTTAAGTGGCCAGATTGAGTTCTACCTGAGCCGATGGCTCAACTTGACAAACACCACTTCATAAAAACCCAACCACAGCGGGTGTGAAATTTCACGGCTTAAATCTGCCAGTTCTACCTGGCAGTAGTGTGTGTGTGTGTTCATCTTTAGAATACGGAGCTGGTGTCACAGGACAAACACACACATATATCAAGGTGTCACTGTGCGACTGGGTTCCTGTGGGCGGTCCCATTAAGCCAAGTGCAAGCGGTAGTTAACAGGCACTTGCCAAAAAAAAAAAAACTCATTGTTAAGAATGTGCTAAATGAAAAGTGGCAGCTAAAAATGCCGACACTTGGCTGACCTTGCTCCGACACACAAAACTTGACAGGCTGTTGCAAAATCCTTGCCACAAACTCGAGTATCTGCCCGAAGCCCGCTGCGCTCCTCTTGAAGCGAGTAGCTGTAAATTGTACTCCATTCTATTCCATAGTTTTTGCTTAGTTTAGCCACCCGTTGCGCCTTTGTTATGATGCCCCTGGCCGAGGCAGGTGCAATTCTTTAAGAGTCATGATCTTTATCTCTATTTCTAGCCTTGCCTTGCCTGCCTGCCTTTATGATATTGTACAATGCGATTTGCGATTTGCAGCATTCGCATTTATTCTGCCTGAGATGAGCACAGATGCTGCTGCTTTTCCAAACAATTTCTCGGGGTTGATTTGTTGCTGCTTTTGTCTTTGGGAGCAGAAAATGTTTAGTTCGTATGTGGATAAATTGTTTATTGTTTTGCGGGATGAGATTATTTCAGGTATGTAATTGCAACAAGTAACCGGAAATGCTTTCATCCAAAGCCGACACCAAGCATTTTGTTCCACATCAAATTCTCTGGCGTATTTACTCAATGCACAATCTTTTATTCAAATGAAAATGCTCAACGAATGTAAGACCCAATCCACAACCCATACCAGATCCAGTGGCGGCACAGTGCCGTACATAAAAATAAGGTCATGGCTGTAGTCTGTTTTGTATACGATTTATTTAAAATGACAGACAACTTTTCCGTGTAACGGTAACGGCAAGGGGCATACGCCACGCACGGAGTCGCCTGTCAACAAGTACGCCTATTGATTTATACAAATTGTTGCAACAAGAAAATTATAAACAATCTCAACGCACAGACAATGAGTGCATGAAAGGAAGAGCATCATTTATGCAGAGCAGCAACAGGCAATTAATTTGCTTCAAGTGGGTGGAGCATGGAGAACAAACACAGCAATTCGATGCCCCAACCAAAAAAACCAGGAAAGTGCAACAAAAATATGGCAGCCGCCGCCTTCGACTTGGACGGGGGCTATTTAAAGCCGCCTCTAATTGAAAGCAAATGCAAAAGGGCTTGGTCTGGTCTGCTCTTTCCTGACGCCTCATTGCCCCACCCTGCACCGCCAACGAACATGTGTGCAGTGTATCTAAGATCTCAGTAGTGGGAGTTGAACACCGTGAGAAAACATTTTCAGTCTCTTAGCTACATTTTAGATATAAAAGTTATGTTTACAAATATATTTTGAGATAAACCCCAATTAGGTTGTTGATTAAACTTAATTAATTGCCATAGAATAATAAATTTTCACATATTTCTTTGAGTGTACTGCACCCTTTACGGGACACACTTGGAAACAAAGCGTTGCCTGTTCTGTTGTATGCCTCATTTAAAACTGCACTCAAAAATCATATATATAAAAAACAAAACAAAACATTTTGCACGACACGACATCGTGTTGCTGCCGCATGCTGTGAGCAGCTACATGCAGCATGAATTTTATTATAACTCGTTGCCATGTCTATTTACATAATGAGGCAGGCTAATGAAGTTCAACACGATTACCCTGTTTGGACAGGTTTCCTTTCAATCCCAAAAAATCCTCTGTTATCGGGGTTTCAAAATTGGACCACACGCAAAACCTTTTTCCCTTGCTTTGTTCGTTGCGATCAGAATCTGAAAATCTGATATTGGTTTGGAAATCGAAAGTCAATAGATGACGCAGACAAAGCACTTTGAAGATCTCCAATCTGCTGGGCGCAGAAGCGGAGATGCAGCTGGCTGGTTGGCCACACAGAATCGCTGTTGAATGCTTTGCTTTGCTTCGCTTTGCAGTTAAATGCCGGAAATCTGAGCGGCTCCAAAAGTCCACAATTGTCAGAGGCTCAAGTGCTTTTCACGCCGGCTGCAAAGAGTCGTGTCAAACAAAGCGGCTTTGTGGCTGAGACCTGGTGCTGCAAGTGGTAGTACAGTTGCCCACACCACACCACGACCACGACACGACACACCAAGCCAGAGCTAACCACATCCCCCATTTGCCTGGGGCCCCGGGCGTGGTGCGACGTGACGTCCTTTCATTGCCAGCGGGTTTTGGCTCTCAAGTTACAATTTCTGATTTGTGATTCGTTTTATTTCTCTGTAGTATGTCGTGTTTCTGGCTGCAGCGTGTCTGCTGTTATTTATACTACAAACCGAGTGTCTGCCAGCTTATAAATAATTCAGACAGCACCCTGATAGCCCTAAACCCGCTGGCTGTATTGCTATATTGCAGTTCGTGCAGCTTGAACTCTGACACCCCTCCATCAATTTCAATCAGCTCCTCCACACGTCTCTCACCTGCACCGGCAAATGAACGAAACTAGCGTCTGCAGCTTTTAATTGCGTTTGCACCTGCACTGCTCCTTGATTAACTACAGCAATTCGAACACAGCTTCGAACGTGTAGGTTATGCAAAATTATTTTAACATGGTTACGAGACAAACCAGCAGCAACCAGCTGCAGCAGCACCACCAGCTGCAGCAGCACCACCATGCCTGAGAGGATGCCACTCAGGCGATTTTATCTCAAGCCATTAATGCTGCTATTGCTGCTTGCGTTTAACCTAAATTCAAGTTGTTGTTTTTAGTTTGTAACGGATGAACACAGAGGGGGAAAGAGGCGGGTGGGCTTCTTGAGTAGGCATCGTCAGTTGCAAGCTGCATTGCGTGGCTGGTTGCAGTGAGTACAGCAGCAAGTGCTTGTTGCATGAATTGTCTTAGCAAAATCTTCAAGATTGCGCCAAGTGAAAATTGAGGTGAAAGGCAATTTGTGCTACTGTCGTCGAGTGATTTGTTTCGCTCTCAGCAGAGATAAACACTTAACACGATCTATATTTTCAGATGTTTTCAGAATTACAGCTACTGGTTTTTTTTCTTCTAGATTTAACACAGAAGTGCAAAATTAATTACATTTTTTCTGATGAGAAATATGCTGAAGTAACACTTATAATTAGGTATAAATTTATCTTATCTGTTATTTATAGTCAATTAAACATTTAGAAGAGTGTATATTTAAAATGCGTTCGCTTAATTTTAAGACATTTCAAAAATGTTTTTACTTTTGAGGAAAATAAGATAATTGAGTTGCCTAAGAATGCAACATAAATTTTAAAATACTCGTAAAAACAATTCCGCACTCATTTAATTTATTAAAATTTCTTAACTTTGTCCAATTTAAGTTGTGGTTTTTAAATTAAAGCGTTTCGTTTAATTGAATTGTGATGTGTTGTGTTTTTTTTGTGTGTTTTCATGGGTGCTAATGTGATATGGAGTGCGTGTGTGTGTGTGTGTGTCTGTGTGGTTTTTGGCTCTTTTATTTCCAAGTTTGTTTATTTGGATTTTTTCTTTTTAATTTTTATTGCCTCTCGTTTCGATTCGTTTCGTTTTCTTTCGTTTGGTGTAAGAGTTAAATGCTTCGCACAAGAAAACAATTGAAAATTGTTGTATTATTCAATTATGCGCAGTCACAAAAACAAAGCACCGAAAAACACACAGGAAAAAAAGTTGAAAAACTGTAAGACTGAGTTGGTAGAAAATGTGTACAGAAATAAATTGTGGCATAGAAAAAGTTTGCTTGACTCTTTCGTCTACGTCTATTTCGCTCCGTCTACGGCTCCGCCTCCTCCTACGTCTCCGTCTTCGTCTGGTTTATCAATTAGGCACACATTTCGATTTGAAATACGCGCAGACGTTGAAGAAATGCATTAGTAATGCATTTGCCATATCCGTAGACCGTTTGCCCTTTTTATACTACACTAAAAAAAAAAACAAGGAAAATATAAATGCCCCAAAATGTAGACAAACAGATTTCTCTTTTTTTATTTTTAAAATAGGTTTCAAAATTCATTTGGCAATTTTTGAACCAAAAACATATGACGATTATTAAACTTATATTAAATTTAATTTCCATATCATTAGTTGGCTCTATTTAAACCATTATTTCTCTGAGTGTACATGGGCAGCAGTGATTCTCCTTCTCCAACTGCTCTTGCCCTTGCGCTACCCCCGCTCCTGCTTCAGGGAGCTGCCACTAATCTGTTTATGGAGCTTGCCAGCTTTTTGTAGAATATTTATGCCCTTCTGCCCGGATTCTATAAATGTCTTGATGCACTGCAACTGCGGCAGGCGTTGAAACTTTGCCGTGAAGTGTTACAAATTTTATGGGATTGCTGACTGCTGCCTGCTGCAACTTTTCTATCCCAAATGGGGCATTTTTAATTGAGTTTGGCATTTTTTCGTTGGAATCATAATTTTTCCAACATTTGAACATTCATATTGAATGCCTTTTGCCATGATTGAGAAATGCATCGCATTCCCCTCTCCTCATTTTCTTATCCTCCCCTCCCAATTGAAGCGCATTCATTTTTCATCATTCAAATGGAAAACATACAAATTGAGAATCGAGTATTGAGTGCCATTTTAATTGGCCTTGTGTAACCATTCATAATAACTAGGGAGACTATTTGTGTATCTGTCTCTGGGTATTATATGGGTTCAGTTTGTCAATTGTCAATGCACAATTTTGTCGCCTGCTCAAGTATCGCATTATTTTTGTTGCTTTTAATATCTCTAGTATTTTTTATATTTTTTTTTTTACGACTACGCAAAGTTATAAATATAAATGTTTGTGTGCGCTGTTGATTGTTATATGACTATCGAGAGATCGACAGAGAACTACCCACAATCCCCTCCCTTCTAAACTATACTTGTGTATTTAAGCGGGAAGCTTGGTAGACAAGTGGCAAGTGATGGTTGCCGCTTTCGGGATTTGCATAAGAGAAATCAATTGAGATTTCTCACTCAGCATCTGCGGGCTGTGTGAGACAATAAGTTACAACAGGCCTTGCTCTGTCCATAGCCCCTGGTCTGTTATTGAAGGGGCACACAAACAAATTCGACTGTATGTCCCAACAAATACAGTAAACGCTGCATTGTTGACACAATCCGTCCTGCCACATAGCAAATCCTTGGCATCAAAGTGCGCGACGACATGAGTTCGTCAAAACGTCAAAATGCCGCGTCGGCTTTTTTCCTCTTTTATTTTTAGACCTTCAATCTCATCAGCTGCATGACCGGAGACGCTGATGGACGTGTGCCTAGAAAACTCCTCCCAAACCCGAACCCATACCCTTTCCCGTTCCCATTTCCGTCCCGTTTCCAGCCATATGGTTTTGAGCACGACCTCTCAGCTCTCGAGTCGCGGCGTGTGATAATTTCCCGCTGTCTCCGGCATCATGTTTCCTCAATTGTTTGTTGTGTTTTGTGTTGTGCTCTAGTTTTAATGATTTTCCACTACAAAAGGTCCTTGGAACGCCTCCTGGCGCCGTTTGCTCTCAACTCTTGTGCCATGGCATTTCTTTGTCTGCTTTTATGACTTCTCATTTCGCGTTCTAAACATTTTCAAATTCATATATAACCATGTGTGTTTCTTATGACTGCCGCTCTTATCGGAGCCGCTTATCAACTAATAAAAGCATTTTGCAGCTATTTTTAAAATATATTATCAACCAACAAATCCCAGTTGCGCCAAAAAAATAACATTCCAAGACATGGGAATGCTCGATTAATAATATACAAATTTAATATCTGTAGCTAACCCATCAGGAATACTTGTGTTTAACAGGATGACAACATCCCAATTGTTTACAAAAAATAAATTCTACAGATTAAGCGGCTCATTTGTCGTTAAAACTATTAATCCCTCATCATTTAGGTTTGGGTTAATTGCTTTACTCGAAAGAATGCTGACTCCCATGCTCGACTACTGTAATTACTAATGCTTGGATGTCCTCAGGGCATCTGCATTAGTCTGAAATCCATTAACGCCTTTTAAGACAATGATTAGTCACTCCTTGTTCGTTTTGCTTTCCCAATCTGCCTTATTTTTATATATGTATATGTTCCATTCCATTTCCATTGAAATTGAATGTGAAAATAGCAAGTGGCACGAACCACATGGTTAATTTCTAAACAAATTGCAAATAAATATAAATAAAATTCCTTAACGGCTATTTAATTACGATCGAGAAAGTGAAGTGTGGAAATGATCTTGAAACTACTTTTGATATAACAAAAATATCTTGATTAATATTAAAGAAACTTTAGTTAATGTAAGATTGATTTGCTTTATTGAAGAATATTTGATTCATTATTCATTATTGAAAATTTTCAGAGGAAATCCTTTTACTTTTACTTTTATATTTTGAATCCCTTTTTCATCTCAATTTTTTTAAGTTATTTTCTTTAACTGTGACTAACTGGCTTCAAGGATCTAAGCCAATAAATTAAGAAGTCTGCTTGTAAAAAAAATTATACATTTTGCCAAATTTTTGTCAAACTCTGTGTTAAAATTAGCGTGCTAAAAATAATAAATGTTAAGTAGAAAAAACAACTTTTTTATGATATCGAAGTTTTAATACTCTTAGTTTTATTTCCTGACTGATTTATATATTCCTTGCAGTCATTAAAAATTTTTCGTCATTCATATTTTTAATTTAAGTCGGGAAAAAAGTATAATATAATAATAATGCAGATAAATTTATTTGTTTTTTTTTTTTAAGAAAAATGAATTTAAGTTAGATGAGTTTTTAAACCAACTTTACTCCTGAAGTTCATCACTGATCGTAAATTTATTTGAGATAAAGAAAATTCATAAAACAAAAGAATTTATTAGAGAAAATTTTCTCGCAAAATGCAAGAAGCCCTGACGGGCGTGGCATTTTGGAAAACGCCTTGCAGCATAAGCAGAGGCAGCCACATCGACGACATGGATCTCTCTCTCTCGCTCACTGTCTCCGGCAGGGGGCTGGTCGTGTCTGGATGCTGCTAAGTCTGGCAGCAGTGGCTAAAATTGAAAAATGTTTTCTTGTTTTGGGGGGCAACCGAAAATGTTTGTGCTGAGACTTATTGTTTTGTGCTATGTTTTTTTTTCTCTTGTTTCGCTGTTTGCCATGTCAGTGGATGAATATGCTTCGAGGTGACGCGACAGCCACTTATGCTCCCGAGTGTGTGTGGCTGGGCTGTGTGTGCTGCCCACGCATGTGCAAAATGTCTTTAAATGTATCTGCAACAAAAAAATACAACAAGGAAAACCATCTGCTTTGCTACATGTCTGAAATCTGCTCTGGCTGTTAATTAGAAGCATCTTGCATCAGCTCAAGAACTCGTATGCCAACGCCAACATATAATATGCAGATACCCAAATCTGTATCAAATTGTGCTTAAATTAAGAACTTGCTAATTTTAGCACTGCTCGGGGCCATTAATATATATCAGCCATCAGTCATTGGACAAAGATGCCGTCGAGATGCTGTACTCGAGTGTTGCTTCTAGTGCACTTCATAGTGTATCCGATACTTAGACATGTACTTGTTTTGTAATTGCATCTTCTCAGGCATCTGTCTCAGAGCCAAACAACAGAACAAACAAAACTGCAAGCATCTTAAATAATTACCAAGCTGAGGCATTTTCTTAGCCTTAATTATGGGCTCAAGTTGTCAGCATTTTGAGTTTTCAACTTAAGCCCATTGGATACACCTTTCACCTCAGTCAGCGACAGAGTTTCACTCGTTACGGATTTGTCTTAGTCATGTTTGTCGACCAGTTTCTTAACTCTTGGGTGTACCCAGAGTACGGGACTCTGTTGAGTAATACATGTGTTGGGGTCATACTTACAGCTCTTTTGTGTGTTAATCGTCTGCGTTTACCTGTAATTAATTGTTCCTTTTCTGGCACTTGTGTATTTGCAGCACATATTGGTGACTATTTTCCTGCCTTTAATGAGTTTTCAACTCACACTGTGATACGCCCCCAAGTGCAACATGGACGCACTAAGCGCAGCTTGCAAGGAACTCTGGATGCAACGGTAAGTAATACAAATTGGATTTGAGATAGCTAACCAAAAAAAAATAATTAAATAGGTTAGAGTATGTATCCGTTCCTCAGATGAGCACCCGATTTTTAATTAGTGGCACAGAAACGCGATATTAAATAATATTTATGCCATGATTATTCATTTTATTGGCGTGTGGGCACACACTTTGCATGCCAAAACTTAATGAAGCCATTAATAAAACAAAATAGAAATCTGTTTAAATTATTTATTTTGTAAATCGTATTCCAGGATGGTGTGCATGCGCCAAGCTTAACACTGAGCTACACGCACCAAGGACAACGCATCCAAATCGAACTGCAGCGCAACGATCGCCTCCTCCCCGAAGCCCACTTCCTGCGCTATCAGAATGCCAGCAACCAGCTGGAAGGCGACTCCGGCTACGTGGTGCGCAATTTTACCAAGACTGACGTTGATTTATGCCATTATCAGGTGAGTTTGTTCGTCTGTTTGGTTTTATGGCTCTTTTTTACAACTGCATTTGCAACTCACCAGGGATACATACGTGGAAAGCCAGACTCAAGTGTGGCACTAGCCACCTGCGATGGCGCCTTAAATGGGATAGTCTTCGATGGCCAGGACACGTATTTCATTCATCCACACAGCAAAGGCAGCGGACGGCTGCAGGATGACCATTATCTGCTTAGGTGAGTTACGACAGAAACTATCGGAGAAGCAAAAGAGACTAAACTAAATAGTTTACACTAAAAGCCTCCTGTAAAAACTGGGAAACAGTTTCTTGTATAACTTAGAGCGCTTCCCATTCAATAACCGCAACAATCTAATCTTGGGTACATGTTGCAGAAACATTTAATATATCCAGCATGCTATAAAAACAGAAAAAAATATTCGTAAGCAAAAAATTGAAATACAATAAATTATAGCCAAGTTTAACATAAATTATAATTTAATCTTGATTATTTTTCTAAGATAAAACTGCGCCAATTTTCAATTTACTTTCTCAGCAATTACCATATTTATTATTTTTAACGCATTCACCTGAATGTGTCAAAATCACGCACACATTTCTAATAAAAAGGTTGTTGCCACGTACAGGGGTACACTTCGGAGTTAGCTGCCTCAATGTTTGCCTTATTTGCTTATTTGTTCAATAAACATTTGCTTTATTAGTCTGCCCATTCTTACTTGCCATATCTGAGTGTTGAGGCCCGCCCGTTTCAAGCTCGTACATCCGTTATTAATATTTTTGGCCACGGAAATATCAAATTACCCAAATAAGTAAATATATTTTCTGGTTTGTTTGTTTAACAGACACGCGGACATGTTGCAGAAGAACGCCACCTGTGGCTACGATGGCAGTAGTGACAACCACTGGCCGGAACATGAGCAGGATCAGGAGTTAGAGCAGGGACACCCAAAGCTGCCACATCGCTTGGATGGTGGCGAAATCAAACGCATGCTGAGACGGCAGCGACGACACACGGATGAGAGTCAACTGATTCGGGGTCCATACAATGCCGACAAGTATTCCAGCTACGTGGAGCTGGTGATTGTTGTGGACAACAAGGTGTACAAGCATTTCGGTGAGAACACCAAGCGAGTGCATCAGCATTGCAAGGATCTGGCTAACATTATTAATGCCGTGAGTAGACTGAATTATCAGCAGTAGACAAGATTAACTAATCCTTAATCCTTGCCTATCGCTTTGTAGCTCTACGTGCCGCTGAACATCTTTGTGGCTCTTGTAGGCGTTGTTATCTGGAATGAATCGAATGAGATTGAGTTCTCTAGCGATGGCGATGTTACCCTTCGGAACTTCCTTAATTATCGCAGCACCAGGCTGGTGGTGGAGCATCCCAACGACAATGCACAGCTACTGACAAAGGAGATATTTGCAGGCGGAGTGGTGGGCAAGGCCCTAAAGGGACCCATCTGCACGTATGAATTTTCTGGCGGAGTTAGCATGCAGCACAGTCAGGTGCTGGCCGTGGTAGCCACCACAATGGCGCATGAAATGGGACACAATTTTGGTATGGAACACGACTCGAGCGATTGCCATTGTCCGGACGAGAAGTGCGTGATGGCCGCCTCGAGTACGGCCGTAGTGCCGGTGCACTGGAGCAGCTGCAGCATCGATCAGCTGACCATTGCCTTCTCGCGCGGCATGAACTACTGCCTGAGGAATAAACCCACCAAGCTATTTGAATCGCCGCAGTGCGGCAATGGATTCGTGGAGCCCGGCGAACAGTGCGACTGTGGTTTGCCCACCCACTGTGAGAATAGCTGCTGCAATGCCCACACCTGCATGCTGCACAGCAATGCCTCGTGTGCCACGGGCGAGTGCTGTGATCTCGACACATGCCGACCCAAGCTGCCGGGCAGCGCTTGCCGTCCCTCGGAGAACGAATGCGATCTGCCCGAGTACTGCACCGGCGAGTCGGAATACTGCCCGGCAGATGTGTTTCGTCGCGACACGGAGCCTTGCGATAATAATCAGGCGTACTGCTTCCAGGGCACTTGTCGGTCGCATGCCAATCAATGCCGCATTCTGTGGGGACCAACGGGCGACAACTCGGTGCACTGCTACGAGAAGAATGTGGAGGGTTCCCGACTGGGCAACTGTGGCTACAATCGGCACAATAAGACGTTTGTGAAGTGCCCGCGGGAGCATGTTCATTGTGGAATGCTGCACTGCATCCATTTAAATGAGCGTTTGGAGTTTGGCATGGAATCGGCCGCTGTCTTATCCCATTCCTATGTCAGTCACAATCGGAAAATTGTCGCTTGCCGCACGGCATTGGTTGATCTTGGCCTGCAGACCATTGATCCTGGCCTGACACCGAATGGCGCCAAGTGTGGCGAGCATAGCATGTGCGTCAATCAGCAGTGCCTCTCTGTGGCGAGTGTGCGCCAACAGGGCATGGGTGTCACCTGTCCAGATGACTGCAACGAAAACGGTGTCTGCAACAGTCGAGGACATTGCCACTGCGACGTAGGATTTGGCGGCGAGGCATGCAGCAAGCCCGGACACGGTGGCTCCGTGGACAGCGGACCAGCCACAGATCCAAGCAGTAAGTATTTTTTATGATAATGGGAGAGATCCTTTTGTAAATATTTCTTCTTTTTAATTCCCTTTGAAGTGTCTTCTCTGTAGTCATCTGCAATATACATTTGATCATCATAAATATGCCCATCTGGCTATTCTCAAAGACTCCAATCCAGTACCCATTCTAATGCATATTATATTATGATATTAACAGATTTGTTATATTATATAAATCGATTAACTGTCATATAAACTATTTATTGGTTTAATAACTATTTTCTCATAGACTTTCTAGTTTTTCGAGATATTTTCCTCAGTTTCCTTGAAGTTTTTTTTATATTAATTTTTTTTTTTAGACAGTTTTCTAATATCTCTTTGCATGTCTGACTTAAAATTGAGAAACTTTTATAATTCAATAATTCTTGGTTTTTACTTACTCTTTGCAGGCAATCTGAGCATCTCCCGTTTCCTATACATTCTGTTCTTCCTGGTGTTGCCACTGTTGGTCATCGCGTGGTTCCTGTATCGCTGCCTGTCGCGGAACAACAAGCTGTTCGCCGGTGGAAAACTCGCTGAGAATATGTATGTATCGACGTCCACGTCCAGCAGCAGTAGAAGGAGCAGCAGCTGCAACAGTAGCAAGTGCATCTCGACTTCAGCTTTCTGTTCCGCCGCCGTCTCCTCCTGCTCCACAGCTAGCTCACCCAGCACCACTTGCTCTACGTCTGCACAACCCCCACCATTAAAACTATCAATTACACAAACTAACATTGCAACTGCCACAATTACTAACATACACGCCACCTTGCCACGTCTTAAGTCCAGTCCGGGCACTCCGGCCGCAGTGCATCCGCCTGCCATGCCTAAGAGTCACAGCAACAACGAGGTGAAGCATGCACCTCTTTTGCGACGAAAACTCTCCACGTCACAACTGGCGGCTTTTGAACCAAAGCCACCACCGCCAGTTCCATTCCACAAAAACAAAAATAAAAACAACAACAACAACAATAATAATAATACTAACACAATGCGACGCAGGCTGGACATTACCGCTCCGCGTCTGCATGCAACCACAAATCCATTGGCGCTCACCGAGGGCGCCCAATTCATACAGAGCGACCCTGCGAGGTTTGCCAAAAGCTAACAAAATAAATTGCAACAACAACAACCACAATAACCACATCTATAACTATACCAATTACAACAACACTGCCCCACAATTTGAGCATGCCTAGAAAAGAAAACTCTGCATTTGTCCTCCTCATTTTACTTTCGTTCATTGCATTTTCATTTGCCATATTTTGTGTTAAGTATGCTTATCGAATTGTATGTTCCATTAATTTAAATTTATTTCAGCTTTAATAAAACTTGACTAAATGTTTAATTTTATTGTTATTTGTGCATTGGTGTTGGTCTTGTCTCTGCTATGTTTAATGTTAAATATATTATTTAAGCGCCCATAATACAAAATGATTAAACATATATATATATATATATATATATATATGAATAAGAAACAGCTAACCAAGATTGATATATTATTATAATTAATATTATATATTAAACAACGACTCAATTCACTAGGTTTTTTAATTGATTTCTTCAATTGCATATTCTAAAAGTTATTCCAATATAATTTTAATAAAAGTAATTTGAAATTCATCTGCATTTTCGACAAAATGATATATATATATATTTTTTTTTTTTAATTGTTTTTGTTTTACACCTGAAATGTAACTTTGTGATTTCTGTTGCTGTGCAAGATTATAAAAGCTTAATTTCAAAGCGAATGATATATGTAATAAATTAATAATAATTATTTATTTATAATATTTAATTATAATTAAAATTCTAGTTGTAAATCATGCAGCAAATATGGGCAGCTTAAGCATTTTGTTGTTGGCATGTTTCTCTAGTTTCTGTTAACTTTATCCAACTTTCCCTTTCGTTGTTGGTATTTTAATTGCACTGCTTTGGTTTTGGTATGTAATAAAAATAGAATAAATATTCAATTGACCCACTCTTTGATCCAGGAATATTAATCCTATGCTTTATCTTTGCAGCATGAAAACAGCTAGCGCCATTAAACAGCCAACTTCGCGCATTAATCAAAATGGAGGCGGTCCATCAGGTGGTGCGGGTGGCCCGAATGCTCTGCCAAAATCCACTCCCAGCAGCACGGACGACATGAACTCGGCACTGCTAAAGTCACCGAGTGATTCGAGCGACGCCGCCGGTGGAGCCGCCAATGCGCCGAGCATGTTTGGTAAATTCAAGGGATTCACCCTGCGTCCACTGAACAATGCCAGCTCGCCGGCGAGCAACTACAGCGGACCCAACGTGGCCTTTGTGCAGCCCACGGTTCAGCTGGAGAGCAATGGGGTGCCACAGCGAACGGCTCCGCCACCGCCAGTGGACAAGTCGCCCGAGCAGACGGCAGCAACGAAAAAAAAATCAAGCAACACATTGCCACGAGCGGCGCCAGCGTTGCCACCTCCAAATCCCGGCTGCACGGCACGTCCGATCATATCCAAGCCAACACTCGACTCCAGTACGCTAACCATGGTTCCACTGAAGGGCAGCACTGGAGATCTATCGCCGACACGCTCAGCTCCGGCACCACCGGTGCCGCTGCATGCGGATCCCAAGCTAAATGTGAAGCGAGATGGAACCATCCGCCGCTTTGCCTCATTTCTCAAGAAGGAGGACAAGGCGCCGCTGAAGGAGAAGACTTACATTGATCGCGAGAGATTGCGTACACTGGAGATATCGGCACCGATGCCAGTCCCAATGCCGCCGATGCCACAGGCCGAGTCCTCCAACTCTGACTCGGAGACGACACCACGCGAGGAGGAAACCAAGAATCTGGTGAAGCGCACCCAGTCCATGCGTTCACCAACCAGAAAAACGCAGCCGCAAACATTTGGCTCCATGCGCTCACCGCCCGGAGCAGCGCGTCCCAAAAGCACTGTGACGAACTCAACCAGCACCAATCCCGCTGGTGGTGGCACACGACCCAAATCACCACCACCACGGCCACCACCCGTGATCAAGAAGACCTTGTCAACAACCTCATCGGGCTATCAAATGCCAGTCGCCACCGCTCAGACGACCGTGGAGAGAACCTACGATGACTGTGAGTTTATCGAGGCGCCATTGCGTGCATCAAGCGATGCCATCTACTCGGTCATTGAGGAGATACCGCCGGCGGCACAGACGCTTAAGCGTAGCGATCTCGTTGCTACCACCAGCAGCAGCACCAGCAGCGATATGGGCTTGCTGGGCGAGATCGTCAATGAGTTTGAGAAACTCAATGGTGGCGATTCTCTCTACTCGGGCAAACCCACCACACCAGAAGCTGCAACAACACCAGCAGCGCCACTACCAGGATCAGTAGAGGTGGAGCTGCAAGAGCAGACTTCAATGCCCCGAAGTCCACAGCGTCCGGCTCCGCCAAAACCAGCGGGCAGCAACCGAAATAGCAGCACGGAGGACAAACCACCGGCAGTGACGCCAACTTATATGCGTGCAACGACCTTAAATGCTCCTGTTGCACGTGTGGCACCCACACGCTCCGACATTTCGCCATCGCGCGCCTTCTCCAGCTTCAAGCCAGCGCCAGCAAGCAGCTCCTCCAGCAACAACATCAGCAGCACCGCCACAAATACTGTCAAGGCAGCGCCGACACCCGCTCCAGCTGCCCAGACAACGCGCATTGGGGGCGCCGCGCGTCCCAAGTCCTTCATGCGGACTTCGAAAACACTGCCCAATGGCGTGGCAGCCACGCCCTCGGCTACCATACAGAAACCCAAGCCGCTGTCGGCGAAGCCATCGTTTAGTGCTGGACTCGCAAAGCGTACGCCGGGAACAGCTGCATCCGCAACTGTGACAACGGCGCCAACGCCGCCCACCGTGAAGGCATCGTCGAATATTGCGTCGCTGACGTCACGTTTTGAGCAGCGAAAATAGACAACATATGACTTTCTATATTTTAAGTTAGGTTAGGTACGAAAAAATTAATTTAATTTTGGCACATGTCGTTGATATCCATTCCCCCACGCCCCATCTAGTTAGTTATATAAGGCGTTGCTTAATTTATGTGCTTTTAAGTATCTCAATGACTAATTGTAAGGATCAGTGTATGAACTTTTATTGATATCTGTAGTAATGTATTACTTCATTACGATTATATACATATATGTATTTAACTTGTTTATATATATATTTATATATATGCTAAATGCTTTTGTAAATAAAAACCAAAGAAGTCAAATTGTCACAAAAAAGAACGCGTTGCCAACAAAAAGAAAACTCAATGCAGAATAGTCCACAGTACTCTTAAATGTGTAGTGTTATCATGTTGTACAGTTGTAAAGCGCACTTGCGATATTTAAATACAAATAAAGAACTAATTCGACATTTATTCGATTCGTTAGATGTTGTATTAACTTTATACCTTTAACGGTCATATCACTCAACTAATTTTTCAAGAAAATCCTCTGAAAATGGCAGGCACTGGATAGATTAAATGATTCATGCAGTCATCGGTCTGTCTATAATCAATAGCTAAAACGAACAGTTAGCTTTTCACTCTTAATTTATTTAAAATAAAAAACAATTTTAAGCAACTGTTCTTACGCAATTCAAAACACAAATTTCCGCAGACTTTCTTTCTAAAAAGAAAATTTACTCAGTTAATCAGGACAAATGGTTCAGTTTCTAATTGTCGTCTTCGATTAAAATTTAGTAAATACAATCAAAAAATGGAAAAGAACTTCTGCTCATGTGAAATCAGTGGCTTAAATTAAATTTTAATTGACTTTCAAAAATTCGCGCACACGTAAATTGATAATAATAATCAACTGCTTGGTAAGGATTTGAATTTATCGATTTATCGATAGCTATTGTGAATTGCCTCTGGTTACTCTTATTAGCTCAGTTTCTTTTCAATTGTCGTCGCGTCGGCGGGCAGCGCTGATGTGTTTACGGTCTTATCTGGTTAAGCTGCTTGCGCATAATTCTGTGATAAACATAATCGAGTGTTAAACTAATTTGAGTCTTTTCCAAAAAAAATTAAGACTTTGGCAAATTTGTTATTTAAACAATATTTTATAAATTATACCCGCTAAATCCTTATCAAATTTCAATCGCTAGCAAGAACAAATACATCCGATTTTGTTTTAAAGTGATTGTGTGTGTTGCAAGTTGTAGTTCCTGTTGTTCTTAAGGTGTCGTTGCTGCCATTCTTAAGATTCAAGACGCGAGACATACGAAAATACCTCGGCTGCTCTCCCATTTAAATATGAAGTTGCAGCAACAACGGCTGATGTTGCAGTTGCCGTTTTCCCTGTTGGTCCTACTACTACTCAACATATGCTTGCAGCAACAAATCACTCTCGTCACAGCCTCCAACGCTGAGTCAAAAGGTGAGTATCGCAACTCTGCAACGCACCAAATTCTCATATATAAGGTATCATACAAGAACAATCGGATAAAAATAATTCAGTTGCGTTCCACTTATTCATTTATATTTTATAAATTTTTTATTTTGAGGGTTTGGTTACTAAACCCTAATGTGTCATGCTCTACAACACAAACAAAGCAACACGCAAGATTTATCCAATCCAATTTATTAAATCGCCACTTCTACTTAATAAATATATTTCTTAATAATTATTAACATAAACAGTCCAAATGCTTTTTTAATTACTCTGAACATTATATAAAAGATATTGTTTGGCAAGCATAAAAAACAAAACTCAATACACACCCACACACGCACACACACCTTGTTCTAAAGGACATTAGACACAGAAGTTACGTGTGGTGTGATGGGTGGGGGAGGGGGGGCGGTGTACTCAGTCAACTGTGGTTTTAATTGTGAGTCATCAGGTACAAGGCACTTGTGAGATATTACATTTATAACATAATTATATTTAAATATATACGTGAATCCGTTAAAGGCGTAGCCTTACAGGTCACACTGTGCTCGAACAGTAAACACCAAAACTTATTTCACAAAACCATAACATATTTTTAATATTTTATTACTCTATTATTAACTAAGCAGAGCTGACTTTCGAGCTTAATCTAGCGTATTAAACGAAATTAAATGATTACAAATTTTAAATATCGAAAATAACAATGTGAAAAATATGCATTTAAACAATAATCTCTTATTATATATATATAGCATTTCAGCAGCAATAGCAACAGTCAATTTTCAAATGTTGTTTTTAATTTGGCACTTGTGTATTTGCAGCACATATTGGTGACTATTTTCCTGTCCTTGATGAGTTTTCAACTCACACTGTGATACGCCCCCAAGTGCAACATGGACGCACTAAGCGCAGCTTGCAAGGCACTGTGGATGCAACGGTAAGGAATGGGAATAATTATTGTAAAGTATAATTGTAAAAGATATCCAACAAACATAACAAATGGAAATATCCTTAATGGGTTAATCTTGCTGTGTGTGGGTATTCCAGGATGGTCTGCATGCGCCAAGCTTAACACTGAGCTACACGCACCAAGGACAACGCATCCAAATCGAACTACAGCGCAACGATCGCCTCCTCCCCGAAGCCCACTTCCTGCGCTATCAGAATGCCAGCAACCAGCTGGAAGGCGACTCCGGCTACGTGGTGCGCAATTTTACCAAGACTGACGTTGATTTATGCCATTATCAGGTGAGTTTGTTCGTTTGTTTGGTTTTATGGCTCTGTTTTACAACTGCATTTGCAACTCACCAGGGATACATACGCGGAAAGCCAGACTCAAGTGTGGCACTAGCCACCTGCGATGGCGCCTTGAATGGGATAGTCTTCGATGGCCAGGACACGTATTTCATTCATCCACACAGCAAAGGCAGCGGACGGCTGCAGGATGACCATTATCTGCTTAGGTGAGTTACGACAGAAACTATCGGAGAAGCAAAAGAGACTAAACTAAATAGTTTACACCAAAAGCCTCCTGTAAAAACTGGGAAACAGTTTCTTGTATAACTTAGAGCGCTTCCCATTCAATAACCGCAACAATCTAATCTTGGGTACATGTTGCAGAAACATTTAATATATCCAGCATGCTATAAAAACAGAAAAAAATATTCGTAAGCAAAAAATTTAAATACAATAAATTATAGCCAAGTTTAACATAAATTATAATTTAATCTTGATTATTTTTCTAAGATAAAAATGCGCCAATTTTCAATTTACTTTCTCAGCAATTACCATATTTATTATTTTTAACGCATTCACCTGAATCAAAATCAAAAAAATCACGCACACATTTCTAATAAAAAGGTTGTTGCCACGTACAGGGGTACACTTCGGAGTTAGCTGCCTCAATGTTTGCCTTACTTGTTTATTTGTTCAATAAACATTTGCTTTATTAGTCTGCCCATTCTTACTTGCCATATCTGAGTGTTGAGGCCCGCCCGTTTCAGACTCGTATATCCGTTATTAATATTTTTGGCCGCGGAAATATCAAATTACCCAAATAAGTACATATATTTTCTGGTTTGTTTGTTTAACAGACACGCGGACATGTTGCAGAAGAACGCCACCTGTGGCTATGATGGCAGTACTGACAACCACTGGCCGGAACATGAGCAGGATCAGGAGTTAGAGCAGGGACAGCCAAAGCTGCCACATCGCTTGGATGGTGGCGAAATCAAACGCATGCTGAGACGACAGCGACGACACACGGATGAGAGTCAACTGATTCGGGGTCCATACAATGCCGACAAGTATTCCAGCTACGTGGAGCTGGTGATTGTCGTGGACAACAAGGCATACAAGCATTTCGGTGAGAGCACCAAGCGAGTGCATCAGTATTGCAAGGATCTGGCTAACATTATTAATGCCGTGAGTAGACTGAATTATCAGCAGTAGACAAGATTAACTAATGCTTAATCCTTGCCTATCGCTTTGTAGCTCTATGTGCCGCTGAACATCTTTGTGGCTCTTGTAGGCGTTGTTATCTGGAACGAATCGGACGAGATTGAGATATCCAGCGATAGCACATGGACGATGCAAAAGTTCATTGACTATCGCAAAACAAAGCTGTTGGCAGCTCATCCCAATGACCATGCACAGCTGCTCACCGAGGAGATATTTGCACACAATGTGGTAGGCAAGAACCCTATGAAATCAATGTGCAACTATCACAGCTCCGGCGGTTTCACCAGGCTGCACAGTCCGGTTGTGGCAGTGGTCGCCAACACAATGGCGCATGAGATGGGGCACAGTTTCGGAATGGATCACGACTTGGACTATTGCCGCTGCCCGGACGAGAAGTGCGTGATGACCGCCTCGAGTACGGCCGTGGTGCCGGTGCACTGGAGCAGCTGCAGCATCGATCAGCTGACCATTGCCTTCTCGCGCGGCATGAACTTCTGCCTGAGGAATAAACCCACCAAGCTATTCGAATCGCCGCAATGCGGCAACGGATTCGTGGAGCATGGAGAGCAGTGTGACTGTGGTTTGCCCTCCCACTGTGAGAATAGCTGCTGCAATGCCCACACCTGCATGCTGCACAGCAATGCCTCGTGTGCCATGGGCGAGTGCTGTGATCTCGACACATGCCGACCCAAGCTGCCGGGCAGCGCTTGCCGTCCCTCGGAGAACGAATGCGATCTGCCCGAGTACTGCACCGGCGAGTCGGAATACTGCCCGGCGGATGTGTTTCGTCGCGACACGGAGCCTTGCGATAATAATCAGGCGTACTGCTTCCAGGGCACTTGTCGGTCGCATGCCAGTCAGTGCCGCCTTCTTTGGGGACCCTCCGGCGTCAACTCAGTGCCCTGCTACGAGAAGAATTTGAAGGGTGCCGAATGGGGCAACTGTGGCTACAATCGGCACAATAATACGTTTTTTAAGTGCCATCAGGAGAATGTTCTGTGTGGCACGCTACAGTGCATTCATTACAACGAGAATCTCGAGTTTGGCATTGATTTTGCTGCAGAATCTGAGGAATATTTCTCCGGAAAAAATAAATTATTTATCTGCTATACGGCGTACTTCAATATCGGCCAACAGATCATCGATCCTGGGATGACGCCAAATGGCGCCAAGTGTGGCGATCAGAATATGTGCTACAATCAAAAGTGCCTGGCTCTGGAGCGAGTGCGCCAGCTGGGTATGGTTGCCAATTGTTCACAAGACTGCAACGGCAACGGTGTCTGTAACAGCCGAGGACATTGCCACTGCGACGTAGGATTTGGCGGCGAGGCATGTAACAACATCGGACTCGGTGGCTCTATAGACAGCGGACCAGTCGCAAATCCAAGCAGTTAGTCTTATTTGTAACAAACAGATTCTTTAGATCACGATTGTCTTTTATACTTATCAAGTTGGAATTCCGCTTGACTCCTTTTTTGTATTCAAAATTTGACTTCCTATTAAGTTCACATTTGCATTGTTTTGATCAGGATAAACATATACCAAAGTAGAGTACTTTATGACTATAATCAGAATATTTATATAAGACATTTCCAGTATTTATTTTAGATATCTTAAACAACTTAAATTTAAATTTTTTTAGTTTTTTTTTAAATGTTAGAACCAGAATCCCAACATTTGATAGAAGTAAATTTACATTCAAAATCATAAAATCATTGAAATATTGATTAAGTTTTCAGCTTTACAAATTTAACTTTTCTAAATCTTTTTTTGGTTTTCTCTTTTATTTTATTTTCTCCTTAAAGACAATCTGAGCATCGTGCATTTTCTGTACATTCTGTTCTTCCTTGTGTTGCCCGTTTTGTTCATCAGCTGCCTTCTTTATCGCTCCCTGACACTGAAAACCAAGCTCTTTGCTGGCGGAGAACTCGCTGAAAATACGGATGCATCGAAGTCCACACCCAGTAGGAAGAACAGCAGCATTGGAAGGAGCAGCAGCCGCAACAGTATAAGTGACATTTCGAACTCAGCACCCTGTGTCGCCACCGTATCCTCCGCCACCCTTCCGTTCACTCCGGTCGCAGTGCATCTGCCTGTCATGCTTAAAAGTCACTCCAGCATCGATGTGAATCGTGCGCCTCCCTTGATCTCCACTTCACAACTCAAAGCTGTTTCACTGAAGCAAAAACGGGCAGTTTCATTCCGCAACAACAATAATAATACTAACACCCCGCGACACAAGCCGGACATTACAGCACCGCGTCTGCAGCCAACTACAAATCCATTGGCACTCACCGAAAGCGTCCAATTTATACAGAGCGAACCTGAGAGGTTTGCCAAAAGCTAACAAAATAAATTGCAACATCAACAACATCAACAAATCCCACATATATATCTATACCAATAACAACAACACTGCCTCCTCTCTCTCAGCATGTTTAAGAACGAAAAATCTTTGCATTTTTCGATGTCACTTTTCTTTTGCTCATTGCAATTTAACTTCCCCATTACACATTTCCCATATTTTGTGTTAAGTTTGCTTATCGAAATGTATGTGCCATAATTTTAATTAATTTCATTTTTAATAAAATGTGATTATAATAATATTTGTCTTGGAATTGCCTTTATTATATTGTATTATATAATATAATAAGAGGAAAAAATATGTATCTTTTACACAAGATTCTTGGCTTTAAATTGAACAAAATGAAACGGCTAACACAAACATATCGCACCCGTCGCTGGACTCCATCAAGCTGACCAAGGTGTTGCTGAAGGTGAGTGTCGCCGCTTAGCATCTTTCCTCAAGAAGGGTATTGTATCCATGACATCACGTTCTATAAGATTAAATATCACACGTACGGAATATTCAATAATTTCAATAATATTCAAAATAAGTGCTGGGGCATAAATGTATTTTTATAAAAAAAATGCGCCAAGAAATATGACACTTTTCAACACTAAATTGAGCTGATTTTAGCAATTGCTTTCAATACTATCGCACACAGACCGTGCTATGCAGCAATGTGTTATGTGTAACTATCGCCAAATCGATTTGTATTAACGAAAAGTAGTCAAATCGATGACTTTAGTTAAAATGAGCGCAAAAAAGGTAAACAATTTTAATTTTACTGAAATAAAAACTTTATAAACCAAGCGACTTGTGCACAGAAACCATGGGTGAAATCCGCCTTCAGTCAACTGAACATGTCACCCAAAGTCAGCCCAGATCCGGTACCGGTCAAGCGGACAAGAAGCGCTACTATTGCCGCAGCTGCCGGCTTCAAATCCGAAAGAAAAGTCGCGACGCCAACTATGGAGTCTGTTGTGGATCTAACGGATGATGGGGAAGATGCTGCGGATACAGTCCCTGTAGTCAACGACAATTGGATGGAGAGCTTTGCGCCCAGTGTCAGTGAAGAGCTCGCTGTGCATCCCAAGAAAGTTGCCGATGTGCGCAACTGGTTGCAGCATTGCGAGGCGATGCGAAAAAAGTATCCGGCACAAATTTGCCTGCTGACCGGACCGGCCGGTTGTGGTAAGACTGCCACGGTGCGTGTATTGGCCAAAGAGTTGGAATACGCCCTGCTGGAATGGATCAATCCCATTGACTGTGAGGAAATCAATGCGCTTGGCGATCAGCCGGAGGGTTCCTATGTCGGCTCACAGCTGCAGGCCTTCAAAAGTTTTCTGTTGCGTGCCTCCCGCTACAAATCCTTGCTCGTGGCACAGAACAAACGTTTGCTGCTTGTCGAGGACTTTCCCAATGCTCTGCTCAAGGATGCAGCATCCACGTTTGAGGAGTTGCTGGAGTAAGTAAATGGAATACTTTGTTACCATTACTAACTAAATCCTTTTAGGGAATATGTAAACTATGGAAAATCACCGCTGATCTTCATAGTGGCCGACAGCAAATCGCGCATGCTCAACCTTAGCTACAAACTGTTTACGGATCAACTGAAAACCAAACTGCGCATCGAACACATCAGCTTTAATGCGGTCGCATCAACCATTATGCAAAAGTCAATGAAACGCTTTGCAACCCTAATGCAGCAGCAGCAGGAGCAGCATAAAGTGCCCACACAGAATTTGATGGACTCGATTGTGGTGTGCGCCCAAGGCGATATACGCAATGCTCTCATTAATCTGCATTTTGGCTCGCTCCGAGGTGCGCCTAGCATGGCCACCAAGCAGCTGACCAATATAACCACGGCTGCTGGCAAAGGGCGCAAACGGAAGGCAACAAACACGCTAAAGTCGATTGGACGAGATGAGTCAATTACCATGATGCATGCGCTCGGTCGCGTCTTTAATCCCAAATGTAAGCAGATAATACTTTGAAAAATTTTTTTATATCATATCTTATTTTCAGATGCTGAGGATAAGGATAAGTGTAGGCAACTGCTGCATAGCCCCGAGATTTTGGCTGAGGCATTCTGCACAGAACCCCGCAACTTTGTTAACTTCATACACGCAAACTATTTGCCACATTTCAAGGACATTTCGCATGTGATTGCGGCTGTCAACGATATTGGACTGTCGGACATGCTGCTCCAAGAATACCGCGATGATTCTCTGGCGCTGGTTGGGCTTACTGTCGCCGTCCGAGGCTGTATGGTGGCCAATGTGGCGCCAGTCAGTGGCTGGATGCCGGTTCGTGGACCCAAACGCCCAACGGTTCAGCCCCCGTTGAGTGGAGCGGAGCAACGGCTTATGGGCGTGGCTTATGCTGGTATTTCCAAACGCCTCTATGCCAGTGAATTTAGCTCCTTTGTTAAGACCATAGCCAGTAACTGCAACTAGGTCGATTTATTCTAAGTTAAGAGTCAATTATAAATTATATTAGTTTTTAGTTTAATATTACAATTCAACATTTATTTCAATTCAAAATCGGGTGTTATTGTTTTTCTAAATACATATACATATATATATATATATATATATATATATATATATATGTTTACATATATATAAAAGTATGTTATTAAGCGCACATTTTAAAACCGATATTAGCGGAAGCTTGAATTGGGATTACGGCACAAAGTAGACTAATTCAAATTAATTGTGCTCTTCATTTTAGATTACTTAAATTTTCGAATTCATGCGTGTATAAAATTAATTGGAATTTTGAGCTTAGAGCTACATCTTAAAAGAATCAAAAACTACTTAATAAAATTATGCCGGGGTTCGCTAAGTCAAGCAACAGTGGCTGCTAAAAGTATCAGATCGTGGTATATGTACACATGTGTTGGTCGTCAGGAGAATTCAGTTGGGTGCTCCATCGACTGCATCGTTATTCTTGGCATCGTCACTGGAGTTATCGTCCTCTTCCATGCGACTGGCGTCTAGAAGCAGTAGACGCTCATCTTCATTGGCATGACCATTAATCACCAGAATGGGCGAACGCGAATGGCTGCGACTCTGGCGTCGATGACTTTCTGCATGACCGTTGGCAATATTCAAGCCCGCCACGCCCATTTCATGGCCCTCGCTACTGGATGACGAGCTGGAGGTGGTGCTAGATGTTGTGCTGCTGCTATCACTTTCGCTGTCCTCGCTGGACGAGTCCATCGGTGTTGGTGGCTGCTGGGGCTGCTGACGGGCCTGCAGCTCGCAAGCAGCGCTTGCCGTCGGCGCAGCAGCCGAGGGAGGAGAAGCTGCAGCCGCTGCTGCTGCTGTTGTGGTTGGGGAACGCGAACGGATGATGTGCGAACGAAGCACTAAAAATGGAAATAAATTAGCAATTAAGTAACGTAGATATAAATACAAAAATTACTTACTATGGTTTTCTCGCGTTAGCTCACGTATCTTTTCTTCAAGTGTGCGTATCTTGGCACCGTACTCCTTGGATATATTCTGCGCGTTTAGGCTCTGCTGACGCTGACGGCCCTGATCCTTTGAGTAACGATCCTCTACCTGTAGACACTCCTGGATGAGCTCTTGCTTACTCATTGTCTCTAGACGCTCGACACGCGCCCGCTCGTAAACGTTTGAAAATTCCTTGGAGAGAAATAATTCCTGGTCCTCCGTCTGGTTGCCAAAGGAATTGTCGTCAAAGTCATCTTTGGGCAACTCGGACATGTGCTCCTCCATAAGAAAACGATTGGTGTTGTACGGCACCAGCAGTGAACGGGAGCGTACCAGTTTGGAACGTGACACACTGCTACCAGCAGATGGAGCGCCATTTCCACCTGGTGCCGATGGTAGCATATCCATTTTCCAAGGCGGATATTGATTCTTGGTCTTCTTGGGTAGCAATTTGGATTTCTTGCCACGGCGATGCTTGCGCCTTTGCGATGCAACACACTGGCCACTTTCTGTAACAAAACAAAAACAATAATTTCTTGCATTCAAATGTTGCTCATAACGGCTGAAAATCGATCGAAAATCGCAACTCTGTGTTGGCAAGCAACAGTAGCGCAACAGCGATATGCTATCGATGTCAACCCATAAAATAGTCGCCATTGTCGTTCACATACGCACGATTGGGTATTTTGTTTTGCGCGACTTTATGTCAATTTTATACCTGTCTTTACAGCTTCTGCCATTTAAAAATTTATCACACAACAGCAGACGTTCTAGTTTAGCACAAGATACTGATTTTAATCAACAGTAACACTTGTAAAATATATTTTTAGACTTGCGGTCGGAGCGAGTGCTGCGCGTATAAAAGAAGAATGGCTAAAAAAAAGCACTGGCCATCGATAATTGAAGTACGCCAAACCGATATTGATAAGAGTGAAACATATCGAGGTGCATTCAAAAGAAATCGGATATTCAGATTAGAATATTCAAATTAAGATTTGATTGATAAGGACTTAGCGTTTGACTACCTATAGTTAAATTAAGCAAATAAGTTAAAATAAATTGATACAAAATGCATAACATTAATTTAACCAACTTCTGGAAAAACAAATTAGGTTAACAGACCGTAGATGGAAAAAATAAATACATTTTCTAATTCCAATCGTAGATTAGCCCATAATTCTGCCCGATTAAGCTAGTCCGTGCATATCGCATTTAAAAATCTTAAAGGCTATGGCCAAGATGGATCTTTTTTGGTCGCCCAAGAGTATGCAACATTTTTCCTGCTCTATTTTCTATTTAATCATTGCTGCAACTTAAAAATGATGCGATGAAGAGATCAATGAGAAAGTGTAGTAAATTAAAAGATCCAAACTACATAAAATTTTCAGTAAAACCCTATCTTGATTAAAAATTTAGTCAATAAAATCATTACCAATCATTACATATAATTTGCAAAAGGACTTTGCATATATTTTGTCTTATGCCCTCAGATTTTCATGGATCCAATCGATGTAGGCTGCGACCCGAGTATAGATATCCGGAAAGTCCCGAGTTGGACACGGGACAGGACCAAACGATAGAAGGCCACCAAGTAGATAGGCATTATCCTGTAATAGCATCAGGGGCCCGCCGGAGTTGCCGTGACACTCGTCCGCATTGGGAGCGCCACACAATTGAGATGCGACAATCTGCACATTTCGCGTTGCATATTTTTTCTGGCACTTTTCGAGGGCGGTAATGGTCACTTCACTTTTTTTCATCCTTGAACTGGACTTCGCCTGCCAGCCAGCCACCTCGGTGACCAGACCGACCAGTTCATCGGCGTCCAGTTGTTTATTGGGTAGACAAATTGGCTGCAAAAAATCGCTAAATTGCACGGGATCCTTCAAGCGGATCACGGCAATGTCGTGCGTTTGATTCACGAAATTGCTGTTGTAGAGCGGATGCACAATGGTCTCTTCGATTCCTACATCCTGATAGGGTGGCGCACACACCGTTTCGCCAGCTCCATTGTCCGTAACGTGACAATCCGGATTCGTCACCGTATCCCATTCGCCCAGCCGCACATTGGTGATCTTCCAGCCCAAATTCCTTATCGCCGCGCTTGAAACACAATGTGCCGCCGTCAGAACGTAACGTTCGCTGATGAGAACGCCGCCACAAGCGTGAAGCTTGTCTTGGGTCGCTGAGACATTTTGCGTACAGAGCCAAAAAGATAAGAGTACAAAATTAAATGTGATTTAATCCCCATCCCCCATTTACACTCGAAAACATACGTCTCGTATACTCGATGAGTGCCAGCCAAGGGTACTCTTTGATTTTGGTATCCGTCGCAAATCCGCTACGCTCCCATTTAACAGCGCCGCATTCGCGGGGCAACAAGGGATGCCGGAGAGTGTCCAATTCCTCCTTAACATCCATTGGACAACATACCTATAAATAATAAATCATAATAAATATGCATACACCAATTACCAATGTGTATTACGCACATAAATAATCTTATCATCCGACTGCTGGGGACTACATTGGTTTTCCCGCATCAGATTACGATCCGACTGACTGACTGTGGGCGCTGCGAGCATTCGCATAAAGTAGCCGCATTGCCGGATCGGCGTACACTGACCTGGAATGCGTCCATCTGTGGTACGGACCGTACAATCACCTTGCCTCTGAGCTATTGATAATTCCCAGTGTTTAAGTATAGTTTTTGTTTCGCTTTATCTTTTGAAATTCCCCCATAATTACCAGTTACACTCAATGTCAATGAGCAGGCAACAGCAGCAACAACAGCAAGCAGAAACGCAATGGAATTAATTCCCATGCTTAGACACTTTCATTAATATATTGCTGTACTGTTTTATTTTTTTTTTAATAATAATAGTTGTATTGTGGCGGCAACAGCAGCAGCAGCGACAGACACTAAACGGCGTGCTCCAGTCAAGTTTACTTTCCTGACTGAGCGAATCGATCGAGTTGCGAGTGTGGCCCAAAGCTGCTGCGAGAGCGCAACCTCTTTCAGATAACAACATAAAGCTGCTCCATCTAATTAATGTACAAATGGGTGACCATTTTTAAATAAACATTTTAAATCAACTTGAATTCATATTTATCTATAACCGATTTTTGTAGAATTTTGAAAATAGGTATAAAATATTGATGAACGTAACCGTCACTGTAACTGTGACTTGTTAACAGAAATTATTTTCCTTAGCAGTTCATTTATGGCTCTGTTATATTCAAATTTCTCTTTCATTCGAAGCTTTTCTTAAAAACTAGAGATTGACGAATAAATCATTTCTTGCTTAATCATTATTAACGTTAATTCGCAGCGATTTAAATATCAAAGCCTACAATTGCAGTTGTTAAACAACTCCAAAAACGAGAAACAGCAGTTTTCGCAGCGCTCACTGTTAGTAGCAGTTCAGCAAAATGTTAAAATTTTCAGACCGTGTGTGTGTGTGTTAACATTTTTACACGTATGCGCACACACGCTTAAAAGTTCGCAGGCGCGTGAAAAATAAAATAAATTAAACAAAACGCATTTAAATTGATGCCTAAGCCACCAAAACACAATAAAGTGTACAAAACAATATTTTCCTACAACTAGGCGGTCGTTTTGAGTTGGCAAACAAAAGATTTCGAATAGAAAATTGCATTTGAAAGTGTGCTTACGGTGCATAGAAAAAATTTTCTGCAAAAAAAAAAAATTCCCAGGTCTGTTTGCTGGCGTAATTGGCAATGTATCTGGTTGTCTCTGTGTTTGTGTTCGTTGCAAGAGTGTGCTGGTGTATTTGAACGAGCAGTATGATGTATATATGAGAGCGCTGAATTGGTGCAAGCTGTATGTATGTGTGTGTGCGCGCAAGCAAATAGAAGAGAGCGCGAGAAAGCAAACGTCTAGAGTTGTCAACAATTTAGATGAACTTTGATATATGTAGATTTCTATCATATTATAATTTTATTTTGTATTATATAACTTTGTAAAACACAGATAAATAAGCTGTGGCCAATGGTGACGCATGATTTGGCAATTGTACCAATTAATATATTTGTTCACAACATTAATGAAGAAATGCTGGCAACCCTGCATTTGGGAGGGTACCTAAAGACAACAAAACCAAGTATATTGCGCGCGTCGCTGCGGCGCCAGTTTGACGTTTGACTCGTCATCAGACGGTTGGGTACATTTTTTCTCTCGTTTGTTCCTGCTGCTATTCGCTTGATTGTGTGTGTGTGTGCGTGCGTGTATATGTGTATTGAGTATGTGTGTTTGTGTGTGTTTGAAATGCTTGTGACGCATTCTTGTTTTGCAGCAAATCAACACCAAAAACAAACTTTAAACGGCGCATAAAGAAAATACGCGCTGATACAGAAATATTCGATGAGAAGGGAAGAAATTTAGGTAAAAGTTAAAATATAAATTAAGATAAAAGCAAATGCAAACCAATTACAAACATGGTAATAATAAATGCACTGTGGTGGCGCGGTGCCTGCGTTAGTATAGGTGTGTCTCCCATAATATATATATGTGTGTGAGTGTGTGTGTGTAAGTGAAATGAAGTGAAAGAGAAAGAAGAAATGAAAAAAGGGCGCCGTCGCCGACACCGCCTTAGCAGCCAGCAAATGGCTGAACGAATAATGAAAAACGTAAAGAAAAATGCCGGCAATGTCGAATTTCAAGTGCGCTACTCTACAATATATACATGTGTACAAATATAAACAAGTGCCGACAAGCCATGTTTACACTAGTGCAAAAATTAGTGCTGTGCTAAACAAATAAATAAGCAGCGCGATGTTTGCAGCCGCTTTCATTTTAACTCCCCAAAAGTTCATTTACACGAGAATTCATCATTTGTTTTGTTTTGTTGATTTGTTTATTATCGCACACTTACGGTGACAGTCACACAGTTGAGTGTGTGGATTTTTGTTAATTACGTTTCGCTACACTCATTTGTGTTTGTGTGTGTGCAGGCGTGCAATGCCGAAATCTCGTGATTAGAGATGCCAGAGCGAGATAGTGTATGCTGACTTGAGTTCTCTTTAACGGCACTCGTCGAAAGGTGCGCCAAAAATGCAGCTGTATGCGTATGACTGTATTTTATGCACGCGCATACAAATTTACATATACGATTAGATGTTGGATTATGTGTTAAAAAAACAACGTGGGATGTAACGGTACACACATACACACCCACACACACAGCCAGCCTGCAGGCTGACAGAAGGCAGACTGACTGCTAGCTGCCTGTTGTTGGCACTCTTCGCTTTGCTTCTTTCTACCATCTGCTGCCGCCGTTGCTGGCACACAGCCTTGTTGCGGTCGTCGTCATCATCAACATACTCACACATGCATATGGGATGCACTAGAGTATATATAAACATGAGTACATTTGCTCAAGTATTAGTTTATATTTTTTGCATTTTTCTTTTACACGTTTAGCCTTCAGTTTCCGGTTATGAAGGAAACAAACGGGTTCGTTTTTCCTGCACTTGCAATAAATGTGCGTAAGTGTGGATCCGTATGTGTGTGTGTGTGCATTTAATTGTAATTTCAGATGTGCGTCAATAACCACGATGAAGTGACGACAACGGCGGCTGCTGCTGCTTTTTCCAGCTCTCTTCATTCAAATATGCATATATATATATATATATTCGCAAAAGCGCTGACACAAAAGAGCGACAGTTCTTTGTTGATTTTTCGAGCGTTACCATTTATGTGTGTGTGTGTGTGTTTGCATGAAACATATTAATTTGATACATAAGCTAGTTAATACTTTGCTGTTCGGACTGGTTGGTTGGCAACTGTTAGTAGTGCTGCTTTTCCTTCCACTCACTCTCCAATGTTTCCGAGCGTTAAGCGTAACGAACGCGAACGCTTTGCTCTCGCAATTAACCTCTCAACCGGCTTTCTGCCTGCTGCCTGTCCTCCTCTGCTGTTGTGGTTTTTGTTGTTGCTGCCACAGCAGTTTATCAGTTGATTTTTGAGGTGAGCCTGAACAACAAACACCAACCTTCATATTCCAAATCAACAACGGTTTGTATGAGATTTTTCATTTTACTTTGCCTCTAAAGATCGTACACAAAATTAGTTCTGAAAAAGGTTGCATGTAATAAAAGCGGGAGGAAACCAACCCAACCAAACAGTTTTCTGTTCTCATGCTTAGCATTGTATTTTGTTTAAGGGCAGCAAATAATTCTCTGAAATTTACCTCCAATTTGGCTTCGAGAAAATCCAAAATAACACTTAACTCCAGATGAGCTTTCCCACCAATGCCAAAGGCAATTTTTAATTTGATTATAGTATCATAAACTTAAGATGAAGATAAAATGTATTTTTGCAATTCATCCCATTTTATATTTTCTTCAACATAAGCTGAATTCGAATAAACATAAGTAAAACGCGTATATTTAATATACACTTGTATATCATTATTAAAATCACTTACTAATTGCTTTTTAATAGCTAATATATATATATAATGTTTCAGTTGTAATACAGAGCGATATTTTAAGTTATTGATTGGATTAAGCGGGCCTTACTTTCTATAGACAACTTCTTTATTATATACGATTGTCATTATAGTTCGTCGATAGTCAGTTCTTCAACCCTTTATCTGTGTGTTGGATTGTTGTGCGGCATCCGCAAAGTTTTCTATGGTTTCAACATGTTTTCTTCTTCAGACTTGGACTAGTTGTTGTTTTAACTTTTTGTCTTTCATGGACTTACGAGCTGGTTCTTTTGTCATTTTATCAGCAGCATTCAAGCGTTTCCAAATGCTGCTCTGTACAAAACTAAAACTCGAGAAAAATAAAGCCAAAAACCAGTTAACATTTAGCTCCAAAAAAGGCTAAACCTGCTGGCAAGCCTCGTTCAAGAAGAAGTAGTAGAAAATAAGACGGTGATGAAGATGGACAAGACGCGGAGAGCGTAAAGCGGTTGAAACCACAACAACAGCACAACAATAATAACAGCAACAACAACAATAACTACAAACTTCAGTGTAGTCATTATTTGCAATTATCGGAATGTTTCTTTGGTTCTTTTTCTTTGGTTATATTTCTTTTGTGTGTACGCTAAATACATTTGTTGTTTGTGTTTTTTTTTCTGTTATTGTTGCCGCAGGTTTCTCTTGCAGCTTAGGATCAAAAACCTTTACCTAGCTATTATCTGTGTGTGTAGTTTTGTTTGAATTCTGTTTTAAGCATATTCGCTAAGTTTTAACCTTAAATTTTTCAATGCCGTACTTTATAATAATGTTGTTGGTCGGTATCTGTATCTTTTGTCTCTCTCTTCCTCTTCGTCGCTGCACATATAATGATAAACTAAAATAATCACGTAGACACACTTAAATATCTACAACACTCATCATATTGAGTCTTGCATACGTAAGCGTGGGTTGCCTCAGTATAACCTGAAGCTGTAGCATGTTATAATGCTCTTTTGTCGTCTTGTCATTTCCGTCTTTCTCGGAAATCTAAACAAACCTTAAACAACGAATCCAACTGTACATTCCTCGCCTGTCAAACGCAATTATTTACCTAAGACATTTATTCATTCTATCGAATTTGTCAACTACTTTTAGAGAAATTGCACTCACAGTAAGCGTAAGAGGAGTGCACTTGAATCATTTTAAGGATAATCAATGTAAATGAAAACAATATGCACCTTGCCCATTTACGACCAGTGGATACAATAATACAAAAAATACTACTCAGTTTTCTAAAAAAAACGCCTACGTTTTTTTAACAAATAATCTTGATCAAATAATCATAATACAATTTCTATGCACGAACACCAAAGAATGACTTTATCTCGAGCTCCGATCATTGGTTCAGCAATCGGTTCTATTTACTCGTTTTTATAACGATTAATCATATTAGTCATATTCTAGTTCGAATGCACAAGTGTTGCATTCAATTATTATTTATCGACAAACACCACAACTAAACTGAATACTACTGCAATAAATGTATATTAACATAACCATTTATATAATTGTGAATTTTAACCTTACAAAGTTACTTGAACGCCATATATATATTTTAATTCAAGTAAAATTGTAACATTTTTAGAAAACATGATTTTGTTTTGTTCATAAGATTTACTTGAAATCACTTTCTATTGGGAGCATTCTCAGTTGGAATTCGCATTCGCAGTTGATTCTATCTAATTTTCATGGGTGGTGCTGCGCAGTCAATATTTGTTATTTGCTTTGTTTTCATGTATGCGTATGTGTGTGTATATGTGCATATCTTATGTCTCTGTAAGCTAAATGGTTTTTGTTCCCGTTTTGCATTTTTGAAAACAGTTTCTTGGAATGAACAACTTGGTCTGTGTGTGTGAATGTATGCACGAGTGTTTATTATTTTTTAATAATTGCAAAACTTGCTTTGTGTTGTATTATCAGCACTTTGCGTTTACTTTGTCTTCGCGCCAACGGAAGAGCTGAATGTAGAAGAAGCAGAAGGCAAGGCAAGAAGAAAGCAAGCGATTCGCTCGAATTGGTTTACCAACGAACGCAAACAAACAGATTTATTTATTTGCGAACATCAATACATACATGCATATGCACATAGTTTGTTTTCATACTCTGTAACGCGTACATATTTGTCATTAGGTATATTTAATTAACTTTTGGTTTTAGTGTGTATTTTGGTATAGGTCATAAGGTCATAATTATATATTGAATTAGATAATATCATTGTTTTTATTGAAGCACAACAGGGTATACACATGGTCGTTCTACATTTTTGTTGACGCCGGCCTCATTCTTAACTGAGTCACTGTGTTTGTTTTTATTTTTATTACAGTGTGTTTTACAATATGCGCCTTTTTGTGAGTGAGTTCGTGATACAGAATGATTTCTGAAATGTATATGTGTATTTCTGTGTATGTATGTATGTAAGTGTGTGTACGAGTGTGTGTTTTGTGAACAATGCTTATCAGCGGTGATTTGTACGACTTCGCACAGACCTAAAACTAACTGCTCATTATCTATTGCAGATCAAATAACAAAATCAAAGGCACCAAACAGCAGCAACAACACAAAATAAGCAACTGCGACAACAACAAGAACAACATCAACAACCATCGAGAACTAGAAAAAGGGAATAACAGCTAAGGCAACGGCTTCAAATTGGACATGTCATGTCAGCAAGCGTCAAGACTCATTACAACAGCGACAACAACAGAAACAACAGCAACAGCAAAAAGCACACCAGCAACAACGAAACGAATTGTGACAACAACAACAGCAGCAACTACAACAGCTAAAATTACAAAAACGACGCCAGCACTGGCAGTTGTGGATATTGTGGATGTGGAGAATATTGGTGTTGCTGTCGCCAAAACGAATACGTTCGAGGATCCCTATGTATTCACAGAGACTGTTACAGCGACACCGCCAATTTTATTTAATGCACAGGTAAGTTGTTGCTACGGTCTTTTTAAGTCAAGTCAAGGCAACGTAAAAAGACAAACAACCGCAGAAACAATACCCCAAACACATACATATTTATTATATTGTTGCAGAAATCGCGAACCCGCTTAACTGAAGCGCAGCACAGTAGAAATAGCAACTGTAGCAGCAACAACAACAATAACAGCAAGCAGCGAGTTGCCAACAAAAAGTCGAGCATTGTTGCTGCAACAACAGCAGCAGCAGTACACATTGCGAAGTTTAATGGTAATACAACGACCACAACTACAGCAACAGCAGCAGCAGCGAGAGCAGTTATAACAAAGGCGCAGGCGTCTTTAGGTGCAGCAGCAGCGGCTACAACAACAGCAGCAACAACAACAACAACGAATTTTAATAATGTCACACAATCTCAAAAGCAGCCAGCGCCGTCGCAGCAATCGCCGCTGCAGTTGCAATCACCGGCATCGGCAAAGCGCGCCACCAACGTTTGCGTGGTGCGCCCGCAGCAACAGCAACAGTTGCAACAACAACAACAGCATCAGCAGCAACAACAATTGGTGCTCAAGCAACAGCAGGCGGCGAAATTGATAACAAGGCATGCTGCACCACAGCCACAGGCACAGCAGTCAGCACCACCGCCACCGCTTTACACGCACACGCCATCGCTGTGGCAAACGCCGCTCATCTTGGACACCACACAAAAACAGCAGCAGCCGCAGACGCAACAGCAACAGGCATCACAGCAATTGCTGCAACAGCCAACGAGCATTGTTGTTGCCACAGCGCTGGTCAGTCCGCCCACATCGCCCGCCTCGTTACCCTCGCCGACGGTTAGCATTGCAAACACGCCGACAGCAGCTGTGACGGCAATGGTATCGCCCATTGTGCTGCCACATCCTGCTGCGGCAGCATCCGCTGCTGCAATGTCGCCGCCAAAGGGTGGTTCGTTGCCGCCGTCAAAGTTTCATCATACGACGCTGGCGCAACACTTTGCCAAGGTCGAATGCCTCAAGAAGAAGAAGTCCTTGCCACTGGCGTGCCAGAATTCCAACAACAACAATAATAACAACAACAACAATAACAACAACAACAATAACAACAACATAACAATTGTTGAGATGCTGCACAAGACGCATGCCGCATTCAATTTAACGCATCCTCCACCGCTAACGGTGTTCAACACAACAACAGCAGCTGCATCTGCCCTGACAGCAGCGACAACTGCAATGAAAAAACATTCCGCCGATGCTGATGTCGATGACAACAGCGATCTCAACGAGATACCCGTAAATGTCATCTTTCGCAAGCCGCCCGAATTGCTGGCAGGTCAAACGACGCCTCGCTGTTCCGTTGACGCCAAGTTCGCGCTGATGAAACAACTGGGCGCTGTGGTGCCACAAACACCGCCAACGCCGCCTCAGCTTCCAGGTGATGCTGCAACAATTATAACAACCAACGCACCCGCCCTCATAACACAAGTAGCTGTAGCAGCACCCCCCACAGCAGCACCCGCAGCAACAGCCATTAAAAAATATCAAATGTCTTCCAAAGTTGCCAATTCTGCTGCTGCGAAGCGTAAAACCCAAGCAGCCGTTAATTGCAGAAAGGCCAACAAACAAATAGCAAAAAATGCCGCACAAGAGCAGCCGCCACCGCCGCAAACCAACAGCCAGGTGACAGCCCCAGCTCCTGTTGTTTCTACTTCAGCTACCGTTCCTACTTCCGCTCTTGCTCCTCCATTGGAGCCAACGCGTCGTCGTCGAGTTGCTGCGCCCGCATCCAAACGCAACGCCGAGCTATGCACAGAGCATGAGCCCCTCGACCAGAATATGCCCTACTGTCTGCAGACACACTGGCTCCCAACCAACTGCAGCAAACATCATCGCGAGGAGCGCATTGCGATGCGAAAGAGTCTTTTGCGCCATCAGGCGCTGCAGTTGCTCTCCGTGCGCACGTTGCAGGAGCTGCCGATGCGGGCGGCACGGCAACGACTCCAATCCGTTCAGAGTCTATTGCTCAAGTACCGGGATACGGCGAGCCAGCAGCAGGGCATGTAAGTGTGAACTATTGTAAAATATTTTTAAATTTTAATGAATTAATCTATTAATGTTGCCATATCTTTTTCTCTCTCTCTCTATCAGTGGAATTGGCAATCGGTGTCTAGTGGCTGCTTGCAAGCAACCCACGCTCAGCATGGCTGCCCATTGTGAGCAGCACATTGTGCACAATACAACACAGCAGCTTTTCCAGCCGTGTGTGGCTTGGCGCGTCGATGGCTCTGTCTGTCAGACGCCCGTCTTTGATGTGCTGCACACGCTGGCCTTGTGTCCGGCTCACAGTCAGCTGCGACCGGGCTTAGTGTTGCAGTCCAAACAGAAGCAGCAGCAACAGCAGCAAGAGAAGGTCAGCAACCAGCAACTGTCCACACCTGTTGCAGCTGGAGCAGCAGCACCAGCAGTTCTTAATCCAGCGATGGTCAGTGGTAAACGCAAACGCAAAACGAATCCAAATGCCAATCCAGTGGGTCGTCCCCAGAAGCGAATCAAGAAACCGGAAACAATTGCACCCACAAGAGCAACAATAACAACAACCACTATGCCCATGCGCAAGAGCAGTACCACGTCGCTAGAATCGATAGCCAGCAATTCGCAGTCGTCGGCCAAGTCGCACTCGGCCTTACCGCCCTACACGCCGACGACAACGCCGGCTATGTCCATGGCAATTCCGCAGCTGTCTATAATACCGCCAGCGCTCGCGCCGCTTAGCGATTATCAACAGCAGCTGCTGCTGCCCAAGTTAGAGCCAGACGAGCAGCAGCTGGACGCCAGTGTTAATTTGCTGGCCAGTTTCAAGGCCGATGAGATTAGCCAGATTGTGGCACAGCTGACGGCATCCAGCAGCGAGTTGCATCACATCAACAACAACAATAACAGCCTGCACTATAACAACAACAACTGTAGCAACAACAACAGCAACAGCGGAAGCAGCAGCATCAGCTGTGGTTTCCCCTCATTCAATGCAGCCTTTGGCAACGCGATGTCTTCTGCTCAACAAGGAGGTGGTCAGCACTCGCTCCACAATACAACGCTGGAGAGCACGGAGAGTCTGCTGAGCCAGCACATGTTTGGTATATGCGAGAACAGCTCGGCCTATGCCAGCTCCGAGGATACCGGCCTGGGCGGCCTGAGTGAGTCGGAGCTGATAGGCGCGAATGATACGGGTAAGTGAATGGATTATATAGTGGTATGCAATAGAGTTAACTGAGTATTTACTTTTTTTGTAGATGATATAGCATTAAATGGCGCCCATTTGCTGGAGGAGCACGATTTGGTAAATGTGTTTGATACGCTGCCAGAAGATGCGTTCAACGAGTTGTTTCAATCCGGTGTGTATTTCATAATAATAATAGTAATAACCAAATCAATTGTGCCTTTCACTGTACTAATTAATGTGTGTGTGCCCCTCCATGCGCCATGCGCCGCCATGCTGCAGTGCAACAAGCCGATTGCGAGGCCGTGGATCGTGCGCTCGAGATTGCCGATAAGAACCTCAAGTGTCTGCAGCAGAAAATTTGCAGCACCGACCACGACAGCGCCTTTCTTAACGATCTCCTCGACGTGGGCGATGATCTGCTCGTGAACGCTGTCTCGTCCATCGATGCTGCCACGCTCTTTGTCGACAGCAGCAGCGGCGGCGGCAACAGCAGTAGCAACAGCAGCGGGCCTGTCGTCGGCTCCAGTCCGGCTGCCTCTGTCGCAGATATACGCGGCCTGGTCCAGACCTAAACCGTAGAATCCTCTCAATAATGCGCAGCTCGTCGCTTTCAAAAAAAAAAAAACATTTAAAAAAAAAATTTGGAAAAAATCGAAACAGAAACAGTAGCAACAAAATCTAATCTTAACTTCTCAACTAGTTAGTTGAACAACCATTTGAATGTTTTCGATATTTCGTGCTAATCAAAAGTTTCGTGTATTTGGTGGCCATTCTTGTCTAGAATACACTTCGAAAAACTACTACTTACTTAGGACGTGTATGTATTTTATATGTATACAAATCGTATATAAATACTACGTGTTAATTAATGCAAAACATAAAGTTTCCGTTAAAGATTCCAAAAATATAAAAATTAAAACAATAAAAAAAATTAAAAAACATTTAAAAAAAAAAATAATTAAAAAAAAGATATAAATACAAAAAAATACATTGTAAATTCGCATGGAACCTTAGTGTTAAAATCTTAACCTAATTTATCAGTTAGTGCAACAAAAAAGAGATAAAACAACAAATTGTGAAAGCAATGTTGCATGATTTAACAAATAAACATGAAACGCACACACACCGGAAAGGGAAATTAAGGAATGAAAAGAAAGTAAATAGGAAATCTTAGTAACAAATTGGAATTAAAAGAAGAGTGGAATAAAAAAATAATTAAGTTCTAAGTAAGCATAGAATTTGTTTAAACCTTTTTATAGGCGCATTTACATCAATCCACTTTTTTGCATGTGAGAAATGGAACATTAACAAAAGTACCAACAACAACATCAAAAACAACAACAACAACAACAGTTAAAATAGTAGCAGCAGTGTAGGTGAATGAGTTTTGAACCAGCAGCTAAACGAGTCTTAAAATCTTGCTTTAAGTTTCGTTTAGTTTATGATTAAAACAGAAACACACACACACACATAAACGTACAAGGGACTACATATTTTGAAACCGCGAATCGTATTACTAAATATACATACATCTATACATATATATTAACATTATATATATATATATATATATATATATATATATATATATATATATATATATATATATATATATATATATATATATATATATATATATATATATATATATATATATATATATATATATATATATATATATATATAAACAAAACACATAAGTAAGCTTTAATTTAAAAAGAAACCCACAAACTACAAATATTCGAAAATTGCAACTTGATTTTTGAAGTTGACAAACGGTTTTAGTTTGAATTTCATTTGGGACCTAAACAAATTTAAGGCTCAATTATTTAAAGGTTTTATTTTCCGATTTGGTTTATATAAATAATAATAATAATACTATATATGTAAATTATCGATTACATATTAATTAGAATTATATACATTTTATATACTGAAATGTAAAATTATTTATCATAAGTAAACTCAAACACTTACACACACACACACACAAATACATACAAGAAAACTGTTACGCTTCAATTATTACTCATTTAACGCACGAAACAAAAACGCCCACCACACAACCAACACACACACACAACAACACACTCATGCACACATAAATCGACACACATCCATTGTAATATTTCATTTGTCATCTTTGCAAGTATTAAATGAGTGAATCCGTTTAATAAACAAACAATATAAAAATACATAAATTGCATATGTATGTAAACCGCATAAACTTTGCATTATATTTAGGCATCGCAAACATACACACAGACACACACACACACACACACACACAGAAACAGACACACCCCTACATAAGCAAATATGAAGGATCTTCGTTTGGGACTTGTTCAAGAAGAAAGGAGCTACTCGTACTTTAAACATAGTAGACAAAACTGTAATATATTAAAATATTATTAAACACATGTATATTCTCCCTAAATCTCTCTCTATCTCTATCTATCTATCTCTCTATCTAACTACTCTATATACTGTATATTGTATGTATTTCTTCTGTTTGATTTATGGCATTAATTTAATTGACTTAGTTATCCTTAGTTGGCAACTAATTTAAAGTGTGATTTCTTAGCTGTGCAAGTGACGCGAACAAAACAACACTTTGCAACGCTGAAATTGTGTATTCTCTTGAAAATAGGCGCAATCCGTATTCAAATTAGCTTTCTTTTTTTTACATATATAAATAATTTGAATGTAAAAAAATGCGAATAATCATTGGAAAATCAGCACAAAGCCACAGGCTGGCTTCATAATAAACCAATTGAAATATTAAATTCCGAGTGGCATGACGAAAGAGAGAGATAAACCTGTAAAGACCCTTTGATAGATGTCTGTTAAGGTTGCTATGTTTATAGTATGTTTTCAAAGTGTTGTCCTTTCGTCACTTGACTACGAATTGGGTTTTTCAATTTACAATCTTAAATGCAAACAATGCAGTGGTATGAATATATATATTATATTTTTTAAGAAAAACCAGAGAAGCAGCCACTCCATTAAAAAAAACAAAAACAAAAAACCTCCACATTTCAACTCTGCCAAAAAATTGGTTCAAAAGTTGTTGAATTTTTGTTCGGTATGAGATAAATTTCACTTTTTTTTTGTAATTTACATGCATTTTTGTGATCTAATTTGTGTAATTAATACTTATAAACAAAAATATGAAAAAATATATATATTATAAACATAAGACGAGAATAAAAAATAGAAAAAATAAATATTGATTTTATGGCAACGGCAAACGAATGTTTTAACCTACGAATTCTACACAATTTGTTTATAAGCGAATGTCATTTTTGACATTTTGTGACTGACTGATAACGAAATCTGAGAAGGCGTTACACTTTGTCCGATCAAACTGGTAGAACAATATTATTCTGTAACACATATTTCTAAAAACAGTACTTCACACGCTCGCACAATTTAATTCGTTATTAAAAATATTAAAAATCACGTTAGGACAATTAATAACTGTTAATTCCGCAGAATCTTCACTGTTTACTCTCTTACCAGACCCATTCTGCGCACTGCGGTCGGTCAGTTTAAATTTTGGAGTTGCATTTCACAAGTTTTTTCAACAAACGGCAATCAAGCAAAGTTCCTTTCTGGGGTTGGGCCTTCGTTCTGGCTTAGAGGGTAAACTGCAATCCAACAATCCAGTCATATACTTCACTTGATAGTAGGCTGCGATAGTGGGCTACCGTTCACAAATGTCTATAAGTTAAGAAACTCGTAACAACTCAAAACATTTTATATATTTATAAACTTCCGGCCAAGTTGGGATACAGTCACCGAAAAAGTAAGTAACATAAGTTGGTCTTTATACTGTTGCACTGTATCCATTGCCTGCTTTTCTCTCCATTTTTAGCCAGTGTGAATCTGTGTACGTACTTCTATTTTTTATGTCCGCAAATTTAAGGTGGAAACTATAGCCGCCATATCAAAAAAAAAACAACGTGCACAATTTTTAACTAAAACGCAGTAAGTCAAAAGGTTACCAAACTGAATATCCAATTTACATATTTTTACCAATATATTTACAAGGCTCTTATCGGTTACGCTTAAGATAGGCTTATTGGTTAATCTTAAATCAAAGCCCAATAAATAAATGGGTTGAGTAGTTGGGTCAGTTTTAGTTTTAGTTGCAGTTTCTGGACGCTATAATTCTGTCGTTTCCAGTTTGCGTGCCAGCATTTGAGCATTGTTGGTTAGCTTATCGATTTGATTGTACAGATTGAAATGTCGATTCAGATCGTTGGCATTATTAAATAGTTTGGCAGTGCCTTTGAGCGTTTCGTGCATATCCTGTGTGGCAATTGCCAGGAAGTTATCATCCAACGAGTCCTGTCCGCCAATGCTGCAATTAGTTGTACTCTGCATTATTGTATCTCTTTTTAGGCAGCATATGTATCTCAATGACTTACCTCACATTCTCTTCGGTCTTGAACCATTCGTTCTCGTAGCCCTTCAGCCAAATCGGGTTCGACCCTTGAACACTGTGCTTATTGGTATTGGGAACTCTTGTCGCCGGCTCACTCGGATGCTGCAGCGATGTGGAAGAGTGTCCACCTATAAGTGATACATATGGGTTAACCAACAGTTAGTCTAAATAGTCAGTCAATATTGAACTTACGAAAGATGTTCACTTTGGCGGCACGCAACTGCCGCTTGTAGCCTTTGCGTTGGGAGGCGCATAGCGCCAGTGTGACCACCAGCAAGGAGACCAGAAACAGATTTATAAAGATCAGCCAGACAAACATGGCTCCTTTGGTCTGGCCCACTGTCAATAGCTGCGCTTCGGCCGCCTGTGTGTCCAACACGTTGAGATCCTTGAACAGGTCATCTAGGCTCTCGATGTGTGTGTCGATTAGCTTAAGAACCTCGGCCACATCATAGATGGAGTTGTCCTCTCGCTCGACTAGATGCATATACAAATCCGTTTTCGTTTTGTCCACCGAACCATCCTTGTTCTCGTGCACCTTGATCTCATCAATGTTGACAATCGATTCCGTGATGTTGCCCAGCGTGCTTTTGAAAATATTGGACGTTAAATATTAGAATGAAAGACCAGATTTGAGTCACCTGATTCCCAAAACTCTGTTCTTTAATTAGTTCCAAAGATAAGTGGATTTGGATTTTGTACAGGTTGTAAATATTATCACATTTGTACCAAATTTAGTTATCGGTTTTTTAAATTTTCGCGTAGTTTTTTAAATATAATCGAAAATCAAATTTACTCGCATTATTGCCCAAAAATTACATAAGTTTCTACTGATTTTCTAAATGGAATTTTCTAAAAAAAACTGTTTTTTTTTATATACATAAACATGTTTATATAGCAATGTCAATGTACTTACTCTCTGAACATTTCAATTCTGGCACGTAGTTCATCCGGTTGCAGTCGGAATACAAAGCGTACCTTCTGATCCTCTCGCAGCAGATAGATGAACACATGGGCCACATCCCGCATGCCCAGCGAATCGTTGGCCAGCACCATAAAGTCAAAGTAGCCTTTCATTCCCTTTTGCGGATCAAAGTTAAGCTGCACTTCACCCGTTCGGTTGTCGATCAGGAAGGGTGCTTTACGCACGTTCTCCAGGCCTTCGGAGAGTGTTTGCCTTATGTCACCCATCTGATAATAGGCGATTTTCGCATTGTCCCCCTCATCCGGATCGAAGGCCTCCACGCGCATAAACTTAAGGCCAAAATCAGCATTCGTGGTGATGCCACCCGTAAAGATCTTTGAGCGAAATCTGGGCGGATTATCATTAATGTCCAGCACTCGTATCCGCACACATACAATAGTGCTATCTATTTTTGGGGGCTGCTGCTCCTCAGCACTGTTCACAACCACATAGTTGTCGTAGGATATTAGATCCGGTTCGTCGGATGTGGACATCTCGTAGTCCAGACTGGCTGAACGCACTTGTCGCGAATGCTTATAGCGATCGTAGTTGATGGGTTTGTTATCATTCTGACTATTCATTCGACTCCCATCGATGTTTAAGCCGCTCCAACCGGGGAGCGATTCATTGGCACAGTTCTCTGTGGCCTTGACGTAGAGGGTGAAGTTAGCAATGAGTTCGCGATCCAATTCACGCTCCACGTTAAGGACGTGTGTCTCGGGATCAAGATGAAAGTAGCCTGCCTCATTGCCGTGCAGAATGAAGTAGCAGACCTGTGTGGGCGTCTCTTCCGGATCGTCTAGATCCATTTCGTCCTTGTCTATGGTGTCGGGCAGCTTAATCCGCTCCGAGCCCGGATCAGCGTGCTCCGTGAAATTAAGAGCGATCTCGTTGACAATGAACTGTGGCTCATAGTCGTTCACATTGCGAATGTAGATTGTCAGATCGAGATCGGAGCTTAGACTAGTGGGCAATCCTTGATCATAGGCCTCAATACGTATCTAGAAAAGTTTATTCTTGTAAGTCATAGTTTTAGCCGTAATCTTAAGCTTACTCACCTCATGGGTCTTCTGCTTGTCACGATTCAGGGGCGCCTTCAGAAATAGCTCTCCCGTATTGGCGTTCAGCTCGAATAGCTTATAGCTGCCCAGAGGATCGGGTTTGAGGCGATAGCGAACCAGTGCATTCTGACCCATGTCCGCATCACTCGCATAGGCCTGCAGCAGCATTGTGCCCACTGTTGCATTCTCCGGTATGCGCACTGTGGTGTTACGCAACGGTCTGACAAACACCGGAGCATTATCATTAAAGTCCGAGACGCAAATGTCTAAAGTGCTGATGACCGTATTTGCTGGCACACCCAAATCCTTGGTGACAATACTCAAACTATAATTGCCAAACTTGTTGCGCAACGATGTGCTGGCATAGATATGGGCGTTCCATGGATCCTGTTGTCTCAGCTCAAAGAGACCTTCTCGGTTGCCCTTGGCTATACCGAATTGCAGTCGCCCGTTTGGCGTTGCAGGATCATCCGCATCCTTTCCAATGATGCTCGCAATACTCTCGTGTAGCTCATGATACTCTGTGATGAGTACACATGAGGTGGGTAAAGTCAATTTGGGTGCATTATCGTTCTCATCCAATATGGTAATGCTGGAAAGTAATTAGAAACCAATAAGAATCCATGGAATCCTTCTCGAGCTCTACTCACAACACTTGCTTGAAGGCATTCCGACTCTCGCCTGCCAGAAAACCAAACTGATAGTTGTCCCAGGCCTCAATCACCAGATTGTAGGAGTTTTTAGTCTCGCGATCCAGTTGATCGGCCACGGTTAAGACTCCCGTATCCGCATCTATGGTAAATTTGCCATGTGAACTGATGCGATCCATCAGAAATGTAATCTTTCCAAAATCTCCGGAATCTGCATCAGCTGCCTGCAGGGTAGCTATCCGAGTGCCAGGCGAAGCCCCCTCACTGATCGTATAGTTCTTGCTGCCTCCTATAAAATGCGGGTTATTGTCGTTCTCATCCAAGACGGTGACATATACATCGACTAGTGCCGATCTCGGAGGAACTCCGGAGTCCGTAGCACGCACACTAAAATTCAACCATTGATGCTGTTCATGATCAATCTTGTTGGCCACGACAATTTCACCGGTTTGTTCATCCAAATGAACTAGATTCCGATAGGCAGGATTACCCTCCATGGCATAGCTAATGGTGCGATTCTTGTCCACATCATAGGCCAGCACATTGGCAATCATAACGCCATTGATGCTGTTCTCGGTGATTGTTTGCCTGTAGAAGGGTTGCCGGAACTTGGGATTGTTATCATTTTCATCCTGCACTTGAATGCTAAGAAATGCTGAAAAATAAAAATATTAATTATTAATTCAAGTATTTCATATTTATCAAACTAAATCAAGTCAGGTTAATTCACTATATATATATAAAAAAAATTCATAAGATTTCAGGACTTACTTTGCACAACTTGTTTGCCCTTGGCCGCTGCTAGATCCTCAACGGTTATGGCCAACTTGATGTCTTCCACTTTCTCGCGATCTAATAGTTTGATAACCTTGAGATAGCCTTGTATGGCGTCCAGGTCGAAAGCACCCAGATAATCATATTCGGTGATCTTCACCAGGCCACCCTCCTCGTTGCGGGCCTCGGAGTGCTCCGTGTTGAGCTTATAGCGCAGTATGGGATTCTGATCGGGATCTGTGGCTTTAATGTGATAGACTAAGGTGCCCACCGGCGTGTTTTCAACAATCTTCAATGCTGGCAGATCGTGTAGCAAAGGTGGCTTATTATTCACATCCCTGATGCTGATGTTTACAGTGGCCACATTCATCAGCTGGGAACTACCCAGGCCACCGTCCAATGCGAGCTGTAGAAGGAAGCGAATTTATTAAGAAGCATTTAAGCCATCGACTCTTCCAAATACTTACCACATTAAGGGTGTAGATCAGTCGCTTGCTTTCGGTCAGATCTGGATCTAGGTTGGCTCCCTGAGCCACAGATATGACACCCGTTTCCGAGTTGATAATAAACTTATCGCTGGCGCCGGTTTGTATGCGATAGACGATATCGTTGTTGGGGGAGGAACCATCGCGATCGATGGCCTGCACCTGCAGCACCGAGCTGCCGCCTGGCAGATCCTCGGGCACCGTTTTGGCATAGAAGTTTTTCAGAAATATGGGCGGATTGTCGTTAACATCCTGCACATAGATGAGCACCGGAACAACAGTGGACAGCATGGGTATGCCCGAGTCCCTGGCACGTATGAGCAGATCAATCTCACGCATTTCCGCATTCGCCTGGCGAACAGGACGCCGATGATTGTCCACCAGTTCCTCGTAGTCAAAGTGATGCAAGGGACGCACGAATCCACTCTCCGGATCAATGGAGAAGTTCATGCGATAAAGCCCCTCAACGATCTCATAGGTAATCTGACTGTTCTCGGTGCCATTCAAATCCAAATCACGGGCCTCCACTTGAAGTGGCGTCTCAAACTCAGCCTTATTCTCCAGCAGTTTGGCCTCGTACTGCCGATGCAGGAAAATGGGCGCATTATCATTCACATCCTGAATGTCAATGATTATCTGAGCAGTATTGCGATTGCCCTGACCCACATTGTCAATGGCCTCAACAGTCAAATAGTGACGGGAAATGATCTCCCTATCAAATGCTGGACTCCCTGGAGTTTTGATCGTTACCAGACCCGTTATGGGGTTTAGATGTAATCTAAGTGAAATCATTTGATTAGTCATAGATTAGCAGTAGACGCATTTTACTTACAAGTGTGCAATGCCTCCTCTCAGATTTGTATATCGTATTCCCATGCTACCAAAATCTCCCGAGTCCACATCAACCGCTTTCACCTGGGCAATTATGGTGCCCAGTTCGCTGTTCTCCGGCACTCCCGCATTGTAGATCGCTTGTGTAAACTCGGGAAAGTTATCGTTCTGATCTCGTATAAATATTTGCACATGAGCTGAACTGAAATTGCAAAAAAAATACTTAATTTTTATTTATAAAAGATATGTCTTAATAAGACTCACCTCCAGCGTGTGGGTTCATCGATCTCCCGTGCGAATATTGTAAAGTTAATCTCGACAAATTGCTCAAAGTCCAACGATTTGGAATTCCTAACGCGCAACATAAAGTTGGCCTCATTCACGGCCAGCTCGGGCACAATCTCAAAGAGATCATTGGGCGGATCGAGGAACAAGCGAAACGTTCCATTCTTACCCTCATCGTGATCATAGACGAAATTCTGTATGTCGCCATCGATGAAGTTTAGAGGTGTGTTTGTCTGAGCATTCTCGTTTACCTCACAGCGATAGATTGGTGCACCAAAGGTGGGAATCTCATCGTTGACGTCCGTCACAATGATGGTCACCTCGGTGCGCACAGTGGCTGCTGTGCTCTGTGGTTCTTCCCCATCCTTTGTCATCTCCGTTGCGGTGATCCTTAGGATGTGAGCACCATTCACCTGATCGCTCTCCTCCTCGCGATCTAAGACGGTCAGGGTGTAGACAACACCCGTATGTGGATCGATATCGAAGAGATCATTGCCATCCAGAGAGTAGGCAATGGGATTATTAATGCCACGATCACCATCGATGGCACGCACCCTCAGCACCTTTGTGCCGACAGGCACATCCTCGGCAATCCTTGCCACAGCCTGCACTTCAACAAACTCGGGCGGCTGATCCTCAATATCCCGGACCTTGACTAAAATGGCAGCCGTGCCCGTATTAACCGGCCCCTGGTTGGCCCGATCAATGGCCAGGATGCGTAGCTGATACAAGCTCTTCATTTCGTAGTCCAACTGGCGTTGCAGTCGCAGGATGCCCTTGCCCTGGTGCGTGGCTATGCTGAAGACATCATTATCGCCTTCCAGCTCCTGCAGATAGTAAACCACCTGACCGTAGGCACCCTCATCGGCATCGGTTGCCTCCAGAGTGCTTATCACGCCCGGCGCACTCCCCTCGGGTATTTCAATGGCATTCGGGTAGGGCAGAAAGATGGGCGCATTATCGTTAATGTCCTCGACGAGCAGAAGAAAACTCTGCGTCACATAGTTGTGATCGCCGTACTGACTGTCCGTCAGAGTCAGCACAATAGCGTACTCGTCCTGCGTCTCGCGATCCAGTTCCTTGGCCAAAAACACTTTCGCCTCATTGCCGGACGTGTTCTCGATGCGAATGATTTCGCTATCGTGCGAGTTACGCTTGCCAAAAATCAACGGATCGTTGTCCGGATCGTAGCCACGGAGCGTATAGATTTGACTACCGACCCTCGTCTCCGGACTCTCCTTCAGTCTCAGCACAATCTCCGATTGGCCATCGATTGCGAACCGTGGCGGTCGATTTGACGACACGGCGCATATCAATATTGTGAGTATTATAAAAATGTTTTGGCCAACAGCCCCGATTGTTAACACTTTAAAGCGCACCTTCTTGTAAGCCATGTTGGCAATGGCTTTGTCACTCAGCTTGGACTGTTTTTCGCTGTACATTTCAATGTTGTGAGCACCTGCAGACAACTGCTGCCGTCGACAACAACACTCGACCAACATCATCGTCTGCCACCTAGAAAATACACAGAGTGTGTTACACAAACAGGCAACAAGCGAGTCTTAACCCATATTCCACAACTAACCAACACATCACTCATTAAAATGTGCCCAACTATTTAGCGACACATTTCTCTCTCCCTCTCTCTCTTTCTCTTTCTCTCTCTCTCTCTCTCTGTGTGTGTGTGTGATGGTGCCTTATGACCTTAAAGCAGTTTCGCTTGAGAAATTTTAAGCAACCTAATAAAAATTTACAAATGGGCACAACTAAAAAAAAAGTATTGCTTAAAAACTGGAGCTATAGTTAAATCTGCGGGTATTTGTACACTCAGAGAAAAAAGCTCCTCGCAGAATTATGTTTAAAAATATCATTTCAGAATTCATTAAACAATACTCATGACAAGCATCTTTGCATTTAAGCTCAGTTTTTAAATGTTCTGAAAAAACTCCCAATAAAACTTCCAATCGACTGATCATCTTAAAATTTTTGAATCAAGTAGATAATATTTATTACTAGCATAAAAACTAAAAAAATATATAAGCTAAATTAAATTAATTTTAAAATAACTCTGGTTTGGTAACTTTAGTAATTAAATTAAGTAAATTAAAGGCACACTTTTCTAAAGTTGGAAAAATCGCAAGTACAGTGTGCTCAATTTTTTTCGAGTGTAGTGAGTATTTCGCTGCGGACTACTTCTGTTTATATTAATGGTTCTGGCAGCAAGTTGCAACATCGCCAAAAGCCCACATTGAATTAAGTCGGGCAAGCGTTTCTCAATGCCACTGGACACATACACATTACCGGAGGAATAGAGAAGTACCTCGTAATGTGGATATATCACGTTCTGCTCTTGTCCGCCTGCACTGCGTGAGAAGTGCTCAAAAGATCTTGAGAAAGTTTTATGTGCCAATTAATTAAGCGTCCGAATTGTTTCTGTCTTGCTTTGAAATTGTTTTCTTGCTTAGTCCGGAATTCCGCTAAAGAAATTGTATTTGTTGCAAGTTTAATGACCGTTACGATTTTGAAATTACTTGGCTATTATCATTTGTTAAATGATAGCTTTGACTACTGCTTAGCAATTAGTTTGCTTAAGAAATAAGTCTCCTTAAAGCACGTTAACTATTATTATTGGTCCAGTTAATAGAGCTTAAATTGCAAATACTTGATGTACACCCACCTAATAATATATTAAAAAAAAATTCACAATTTAAACAACGTTTTTTAGAGACAGCTGCAGATGGACATAATGTATTCCCAAGGGTCAAAATAATATTCTTCTCATAATGTTTTTACTCGTTTTGTGGATTCGGGATATGAAAAAATGAGAGTAGAAATATGTGCATACCTAATAGAAATTTTTAAGTTTTATTACTTTTTTATGGAGTAGAAAAACAATTGGGTATTTCGTCAACTCATGACACTGCTGGGTTTGGATGGATGTATCTCTTGTGTTTAATTGTAATGCGTGTGAAAATGTAACTTGATGTGCATCCATCAGATGCAAGATGCATCTCATGTTTGGGGTATCATTGCTGCTGGTGGTTTGTTGGCTTATTATCGCAAGACATTGCCATTGTCTGAGTTGTGTTGAACTCGGTCTTATGGTTGTCATAATAACGAGAGCAATTGCCACGCCCATTGCCGGCCAGTTCATTGATTTCAACATAACGCCAATAAAGACATTTCATAATTTGGCTCGCAAGTAATTTGTGCACAGCTCGTTAAACTTTTTGCCCGCTGATTGATTTGTAAGACTTGCAGATACATTTAAAGACACAGTCACAGATACAGATACAGATACAGATACTGGTTGAGTTACAAACGCTGAGTTGTGTGCCGAGTTGTAGTTGGATAATTAGCATTTTCGTGTTACATCAACCCCTTGGAAAGTCAGGTTTATCTTAAGCTGAAAAATCGTAGACAAGGTCGTTTATGAATTTGAAATGTTATTTAAATCGGCCTCTTGGCGCATATTTTATTTAAAAATAAATTCATTTGCGTCTGAAGAGGCAGATTTCGCTTTCAAGCGTCGCATGCAACATTTTCTTTTTTTTCTACTGAGCAAAAAAAAAATACCAATTTGCCTTACTGGTATTTAGCTGCTGCTTGGGATAATTATGTATTTATGGCCAACGCTTTTGTTTAACGTACAGCAACTGGGTTGTTTGGTCAGTCGCTCTTTTCATTAGCTGTCCATATGGGGAAAGGGGGTGGGGTTGGTTGGAGGGGAGAGGCAATCCACAGATTTATTGTGCATAAACATATGTACAAATATGCTATGTAATTTCATGCTGCAATGATTTTGCGAACGATTTATGTAGCCAACAGCAACTAAATATGGCAATTGAGGTTATCAATTTGGGAGCCGTCAATATTTTAGTGGCGCAAGGGGGAATTTAACCTAAATAAATAACAAAATGATCAAAAATAACGGCAATATTGTAAATCTGTAGCTGAAATTGATGAAGCCAAATGTGGTCGACCATTAATTGTGTATATGATATGCTCAGCTTGAATCTGTATATTTAACTACTTGTAATTCCACCAATTTAATAATTAGATTTATGCTTACAAGTTAATTGGAAAAATATAGATAAAAAGTGAAAAAAAAAAATTGAAGAAAATATAATTTCAACTAATGCAAACCTGTTTCAAACTTTGTTGCAGGGCTTGTGGCAAACCAATTATGAAACCCAATTGGACGCCATCAATTACATACATTTTATCAATATTTGGATCTTCTGTTATAGCACGTACCTTCTATATAAGATTCTCTCAAAGAAGTTAAGAAGAGAAAGGCAGTTTAGTAATTATAAAAAAATTGAAGAATTGCTTTGTGTTTGCTTGCCATGATTCCAGTAATTGGTTTCATTTTGATTTCAACTTTAAACGAATTTGCAAGCTAAAAGTATTTTTGAATGTGCAAATTTTAAAAAGCTTAATTTCCAATTACATTATAAAATGTTTAATATTCTTAAGTGAATTTTAATATGTTTGTATATATTTACAGACTAAGTTAAAGTATAATAAATTAAATAATTCAGTAAGCTCCTATATTACCCTAAACGGTTTACCAAATAAGCCTGGTATTAATAATAAACTGCGTTTATTGCCTTAATTTTGTTAGAGCCTAAGATACATTAAGCCAATTTTCCACGTAGTCAAAACTGTAAACATAGCGAATTAAATCGAATTAATAAGTAACATAGCTGAAAATTAGCCACGTCCAATATACGAATAACTGCTCTACTTTTTTAAAGGCATCCCATAATTTATATAAGCCAAAAAGTTGGACATGTCTGTGTCCCAAGTCGTCAGCTCACAAGCCATGACGACGATGTTGGCAGTTGCTGTCGCCGCCAGCTTTTTCCCTTAACCGAAAAAAATTTGCACAGGGAATGCGTTGCTTTTTGGGCCAAAAAGAAAAAATTTCTTGCTAATAATAACTGTTGTTGGACTGTTGGCTAAGGGGCTATATGTTTACGCATGGCATGTTCTGACCCGAACGTCGATCCGAGAGTTTACCAAAAGTGAAATTCTGCGACAAGTCGGCAAGTTGGCAACAATGTGTATCCAATAGATACATTTCGATTTTGTCGCTTTCCATGTAACCACAACAAGATACCAACAACAGCAACTGGAACAACAACCGTACAATAAAACTGCCAAGGAAATCAAAATAAACAATTATTTTGTGCCTGTCAATTGGGCAAGTTGCCAGATTGTGGCTGGAGGCGAGATAGTCTTCGGATATGGCAGCCAGATTCACATCAACTTTATTTAATTAAAACAAAAATTGTTTAAGCCTGGCTGTGTTGGCTGTGTGAGGCGTTGTAGTTGGTTTTGGCTCAATGTGTTGCCTTCAGTTTCCGGCGACGATGAACCGAACGAGCGAGTGGCTCGTCTATTCCAATTTAAACACTTCCTCCCCCATATTAGAGCCCTTTTTGTCATGCACATCGATTCGGAAACGTGCCTCCGACAGTCAAGTTCAACGCCAGCAACAGCAACTATTGTTACAATATTTGTTGTTGTTTCTGTTACAAACAAAAGAGCTGTTGTGGGCGAATGGGAGAAAGGGGCGCGGGGGTAGTTGTGTGCTGTATGCAGCTTCGTTGCGGTAGCTTGATTTTTGACTCATAGCCCGGAGTCGTCAGCCAAAGAGTTCAGCTGAAGGGGCCCGCATCCACATCGCTTTCATGGTAATACGCGTAATCGTGCTCCATGCCGGCAGCGGGAGACGCTGGCATCGCTGACTTGACGACGGAGCAGGTGTCGAAACTAATCTGTCCGTTACAGTTCGCCTCCTTTTCTGGGCTTTTCGGTTTTTGCATATCTCTAACTAATTGCTCCAATTCATAAGTTCGCATTGCAACCGCCGATGTCGTGCTAGAGCTGGCAAGTCCTTGACTTGAAGATGTGAACTTTTATTATCTTCTTTTATTAACTAACTTGTGCTATAATATTTTTTTGGCGTTACATATATATTTTTTTCCTACTTTTATTTTATGTAAGACGAATTGCATTAGTAAACCTTGACAAGTTCTTTGCACTTTCTGCAGAATTTTGCAACTCTAGCAAATTTATGCATTACTCTATTCCCTGCTCAATAGGAGTACCTTAAACTGGCATGTCCTGTTCCCCGTCATATGCCACTTCGAAACTTACCCTTTTTGTGACCCTTCAGACTGGATGTCAAGTATCCTTTGTTGTAATTTTAAACCAGCTGACGTTTATTTGTTAATTACATTATTTCGCAGCTCTGTTTGCAAATGCAAATGCGTATTTGTAGTCGTCTTCCTATCCGAACCACTTATTGGTACTGACACATTTCAGAAGGGTTCTTGGCTCTTAGGTACAGCACACGGCGTTGTTAACTGGTAATTAGGCAGCAAAAGTCAAAAACCCCAAATACGCGCGCACGTACACAAATAATAGAGCACAGTGAAAACGTGTCGTTTGAAATTGGGCAACGCATGAAGCGGAACTCGAGTTTTTGACACTGTCATTCAGGCTAGAAATAAAAGATGATCACTTTAATGGCACTTTATAGGGCCGACGTCCATCGTGCCGAAACAGAAACGTTCTAAGTGCTGTTGCCCGAGTGGTCTTTTAAATATTCAAGATTGCACTTTCGAAACCACAAAACCGCATTAAAGTTAGCCACGAAACCGAAGCGTGCTCCTCAACAGTTGCACTACGACTGACAGCAGACCAGGCCCAAACAGTTGCGTCTGCGGCCAGCGTGCTCTATGGGAATGGCAATTGAGCCGTCGTCGTTGTCACCGATCCAAGCCGCATGGCAGCCCCGGCATCGGTATTGGCGTATCTGCACTGCAAGCACGCGAGTAATTAGCGGAGCGTGTATTTCAAAGAGAGCCCATATTATTCAAAACATCGAGAGAAGAAAGAGAGAGAGAGCTAAATAAAGAGAGAGACAGAAAGAGCGAGTATGGCGGGGGGTGCTGAGCGTGGTTTGTTTACAACTCGCAAACACAGAGCAACACTGAGTGTGCAAGACTGGAAATGTTGGCGGCTGGAAATCGCTGTATCGAAATGCGAAATGTTCACCGGAAGTGCTTTTAATTTATATAACTTTGAAGGTTAAAAGAGTTCTTTGGGATCATTTAAATACGCTTTAAACAATAAATCTAACTAAGTTGAAAGTGTGCGAATTTACCGATGGGGGCGGATGGATCAAGAAGTAACGTATTTACTAACATAGGTGTTTAAGTGAATTTTCGAAAACGAGAATATTTTTTTAACCTATGCTCTTTTATAAAATGTTAGAATAAAAAAATATGATGGTATCTACAATTTTATAGAATACCATACTAAATATAATCAACCGATAATTTTACATATAAAAGATACAAGAAATTATGATCAACATTGTACTAATATAACACATTCCAATATCTTATCAAGGACAACTACTTGACAACTATTCGTGTACCAAAAACGGTTTTGGCTTGTTGCTGGGATATTTAGTCAATTCACAATGTTTTTGTTGTGGTTGCTGAATTGACTAAATTGTTTTTAATTTAAAAATTTTGTAGCATACTTTAAGGAGAAAGCAAGGCGAGGAAATTCATTCCAGATTCGCAAGGACTGCTGTCATAGAATATGGTTTGACCAATGATCCTAAACACTTGTAAAATACTCTCTTCTATTCAATTGGACTTTTGTATTTGACTGAGATGTAAATTATTATCCTTTTACACGCATCGTTTAACCCTTAACGTGTCCAATGAAATAAATGTTTCTCTTTACTTCCAAGATCATGTCTTTCCATGGACATCAGGTAAAGAAGCGACCTAGTGTTGTGGTATCGGTGCCACCACTAGTAAAGAAATCCAGCAAGAGCCGCTCATTTCACTTTCGCTATTTGGAGCTATGTCGCGCCAAGAATCTTACCCCAGTTCCGAATCTACGTGCCAATCCTAATGCCACCACATACCTTGATTTGCTCGGCGACAAGCTTGGCGTCAGTGATTGGCTATTGATAATCGAAGCGCTTCATCATGATCTTGTACTCCAAACGTTGATCGTGCACATGCGTCGGTCCAATGGAGACAGTGAGTTTGTCAGATATCGGCTTGTTTAACTAATATAGCCTTTTGTACTGAGAGCAGATGTTATCCATCCAATTGAATCGGAGAATCGTGCCCGACTCTTCCGCCAAAAGCCGGTTATCTACACTCGTTTCATATTCAATAGTCTAGTGGAGGCGATTGCCAATTGTGTACAGTTCAACAAGAACTTAACCATATTAAAACTGGAGGGTCTGCCACTGCAGGACGTCTACATTGAATGCATTGCTAAGGTAGAAAACTCGCCTCATTGCCTATATCATACTATTTTATTCAAGAGTATTCATTTGCAGGCCCTTGCCTCGAATGATTGCATTAAAGAGGTAAGTTTTCAAAAGTCGTTCATAGGGGACAAGGGATGCGAGGCTGTCTGCAGCACCGTCAAGTACTTGAATCACGTCGAGACCATCAATCTCTGCGAGTGCAATATTAGCTCAAAGGGAGGTGAATTTGTGGCCGACATGATCAAGGTATGTATTTTCACCGAGATCATCAGATTCGAATGGTAAATGTCCTTTTGTGATTGCAGATGCAAAAAATAACCCGTTTCTCGGAGGGCTGGGAGAAGTCCTTGCGCTATCGCAGTGTGGATGTCAATTCGATTTCGGGTCTGCGAACTGTTGCCCTGGCCAACAATCCGAAATTGGGCGATGAGGGTGTTCGCCAGATTGCCGAGGTGCTGAAGGAGGACGCTTGGCTGAATAGTAAGTAAGAGCGAATCAGAATATAGTATTGGCTCTGATCCTTGGACTCATCGACAGCAATCGATATGGAGAACTGTGGTCTCACCGATCGTGGTGCTAACATTATACTCGAGTGCCTTGAATTGAATAAAACCCTCACCGAGTTCAAAGTCCGCAACAACAATGGCATCAGTAAGTTTATCATGCGCCAGATTCGTGATCATTTGGGCAAGGAGGATGAGGACAAGCTTAAGGAACCGCAATACGATCTCAGCTGTGTAAACGGGCTCCAGAGCCTGCCCAAGAATCAGAAATATAGCGTATCGCAACTGCTCCAGCACACCAGGCAGTTGGAGGAGCAGCTCTCCTTGGAGCGAACACTGCGCAAAAAGGCAGAGAAACTGAATGAGAAGCTCAATCAGAAGCTCATGTCCCTAGATCTGGGACACCCGTCATTGGAGTCGTCAGAGAAAATACCTGAGCAGGAAAATGGATACAGCCGAGTTAAGAGCATTTATGCAAAACAATTTTACAAAAGGTAACTAAACTCAAATACTCTCAAACCCATCTTAATATGATTTACTCCTCATCAACAATAGTATTCAGGAAGCTCCTCAAATATTGGTCAACAGCGCTGTTACCAGCATGGAATCGTCACCACGCAGTAACACCCTGCGTAATCCACAGGTACATGTGTACGAGGAGGAGGACGAGGGGGAGGCTGCGGACAAGGAGGAAGAGGTAGGCCGTCCGATGACAGCCAACAGTCATCGGCAGATGCGTCAACAGTTGCAGGTGCGCAAGGTGCGCAGTGAGGTTAATTATGTGGAAAAATTCTCCAAAGAGAAAGCGAAGAAGCGGGAGTCCAAATCGGATCAAGAGTTTGCCAACGAGCGCAATGTGAGTAGTATCTTGAGATTTCAGCTCAAATACCCAAATTTAGATATGTTCAAATTCTGCGACAGATTTTTAGTTTATATATTAATAAGTAGTCCAATGTGAGTAGTCTGTTTGATTCCAAATGAGGAGCATAGTAACTTTAAAAACACACAGCTCGACTATGGAGAGCAGTTTTTGTCCGCCTTATGGAGGACAAGTGCTATCTTTTAATCTCTGATTGATAAATATTTATGTAAGTTAAATAAGGGAAAAGTGGCAAGGGAAATTGGCAATGTCTGCATAATAGCAGTTTCCGTTAGGCTTAACAAATAAATAAATAAAAAAAAAAAACAAAAAAAACAACTCCAATCTCAATTATTAATTCAACTTGCAGTTCAAGCTTAATCCGAACGTGCAATTTGAAACGGACATTGGCGACAGTTGTTTGGTCAATGAGCAACAGGATGAACACGGCCAGGATACGAACTATGACAATGAATATGGGCACAACAACAGTTTCCAGCATGTAACCGAGCACATTGGGGATGGATTGCGTACCGAGAACCACAAGCGCATGTCTAAGATAAAGAAGCAGCAGAAAGGGGAACATGGCAATGGCCACGTGGCACTCTACATGGCCGAGCTGGAGCTACAGAATAATGAAAAATCCGACAAGAAACGACACAAATCCAAAATGCAACACTGCAACAAGCTGCGGGAAAATAGGAAGGGCGGAGTCGACTGCATGCAGGTGGAGTCATATATGGCAAATATGGAGGAGTCCTCGCTACTGGACCTTGGCGAAATATCAGACGAGAAGACCGACAGCACAATTTGTATCGAGCAGGATGTTAAATATGAGCCAATGAAGGTGTTGTTGCGGCGCATACATAACAAAGAGCTCGAAGTGCAGGATGATCAAGACGCTAAGGGAAATATGAGGTCGCCACAAACTGCCTTTCTGGAGATGCAGAGAAAACTGGATAAATCAAATCAGTAAATGTGGTAGCTGCATCAAAACAACCAGACCAGCAATGAGAGCGTTCTAAAAGTGCCACCAAAGTAGTAAATGTAAAAGTCCGAGTAGCTCAACAAATAGTGGACGGCCAAATTTTTAGTTCGCACTGGAGACGTAATTTAGTTAAGGCCAATTTGAATGTTTGCTGTGAATTATGTATCCAATAATTGTTCGATTAGGTTATTCACTTAAATTACCAAAATAAAAAAAGTAAAACATAGCAATGAAAAGAATACAATATGCTAATGTCAAAATCTGTTCCATTAATTGTACCTTCTACGAAGTGATTTATTGGCGATATGATATTTATTTTGTGTTAGATCATTTGAATGCAGATTACAATAAAGTTGCAAGCTAGTGTCACATAACTGTGCGTAATATGTATGTATTATAATAATGGAATATTTTGTTGCGATTACATTGTGTAATTACTACTTCATAAGTATGCTCAAATTTTAAAGATTAAATAGATCGAGGATTAAATACGCTGCTTTTTATGTGTAAATATATATCGATTATTAATTCCAATCCAGTTACATATCATACGAAATTCACCGCAAGTGCCGCGGCATTTAACCGCCAAAACCGTAGAGAGTGCGTCCCTGGCGCTTCAAAGCGTAGACAACGTCCATAGCAGTGACGGTCTTGCGCTTGGCATGCTCAGTGTAAGTAACGGCATCGCGAATCACGTTCTCCAAGAATACCTGTAAGTCGTAAATTTGTGAGTTTGTGTTAGTAGTTTGTAAGTGTGTGTGCAAGTCTTGTTTGATGCAAAGCACTTACCTTGAGCACACCGCGAGTCTCCTCGTAGATTAAGCCAGAGATGCGCTTGACTCCACCACGACGGGCCAATCGGCGAATGGCCGGCTTGGTAATACCCTGGATGTTATCTCGCAACACCTTACGATGACGCTTAGCGCCTCCTTTTCCCAATCCCTTACCTCCCTTTCCACGTCCAGTCATATTGTTGCTGTTGTAATATTAAAAGCTGCAGAATAAAAACAAATTTTAAAATTTGAGTGCAAATCAAATACAAAAGCACAACGCAGTGTGAAAAAGAGTTCGCCATTTTCTTTTCGGTTCAAATGACGCCATATTAACGACGTAGATATCGTATATGGGCTGCAAGGTGTTATGCATTTACGTATTTAACTTTTTAAGAGATAGGTTTTTAAAATACAAGCCTATTGGTAGTATTAGCAAATTTTAACTTTTCTGTTTATTACAATTTGTTGTTGCACTTTCTTGCGAAATGTCTACCAACCTTTTCACAAATTTGTCAGATAATGCAAAACAGTGTGGCTGTACTAACAAATGATAAAAATATCGTTTTTATAAAAACCAGCCAAGTTTGAGTAATCTAAAAAATTAAACGAGTCACCCTGTGTGTGTCTTCTATTGAATTTGTGCAATCTTACTAACAGATACATTTGAGTTTTCTACATGCTTAAACATAAATAATGTTAATGGTTACTTAGATTCATAACTGTCCGGTGAAGTTGTTGCTTTTGGTATTTGACAATGATTTTCATAATTTCCATCTTTGCATCGATTTTCAAGTTTTCTTCGAGCTCAAAAACCTCCTGACCAATTGCCATTCCATAGTGAAAACTAGGCGTGCTCGAAAAATCATCAGCCATGGAATCTAATGATATTGGTGTTGTTTTCTCGATTTCTACATCGATATCCTCCATGGGCACGTTGAATTCCTCAATCGCTATATGCGTTTCAGCTTTATTCTTAGATGCTAATTTGCAAGTGGACTGTTGAAAGGGACTTCGAGGATCAGCATATTGATTTCTTACTTCAGTAGGCGCAGAGGAGATAATGTTGTCTGAATCCTCCGAGTGGGTGCTGTCGTAAACATTCTCTATCTATTGATTGATTGAATTGAGCTCTTTTAGTAGTACTTTTTATTTTTTTGCTTTACATACTTACATCCACATTATTCTTGTCGTGCCCATTGAGGGGGAAGAATTTCATTAGATGAAAGAATTTCCAACCTTCTAATCGTTTTATTTCCTCAGGCTGTGCTCCGCGGACATTTGCATCGAAAATTGTTTTTTGCTGAGCACGATAGTATGACAATAGATTAAGCCATTTTCTAGCCAGCTCGTTTGTATGGGCTCGACAATTGAACCGTTTTTCAAGCGTATATTTTAAATTAATCCAAAAACTGTGCTTTAAGCTTCGAATACTAAAATCCTTGTGGGTTTTATCCCACATATACGGAGTATTTCGAATTGCTGTGATAATGAAACTGATTGTCTCGTCAGACCAATATGGCCTTGAGTCGGTTACATTTGTCATTTTAATTTATAAAATTGGTAATTTTGTAAAATAAGTTAAGTAATTTCTTTAATCTATATTTTTTGCAATTAATCCAGTTTTGCTAAAACTTCAGCTGCTTTTAATGTATAAGTTAAGCCGAGAGGGACAGATATATTAACACTCCAAGTCGTAATTAAAATACTAACTTTTGAAAATACATTCCATGTGACCACAATGGTTTTTAAAAATATTTAGCATCTACATTACTTTCTGCTGTTTGTAATAAGTCTACTATTTAAATTTATTTAAAAATGTTCGGCTTATAGTTGTACTTTGAGCAGAACATTTTTCTTAAAAACGAGGAAATAAAAGTAAAGATATATGCAGAATGCCTCAAAGAAAACGAAAAAAATATAGAATTAAGCATATGTAGAAGAATAATAAATTAAATTTATAACCAAATGTAATTATGCGCAAAATTCAGATTTCAATAGTGTAGTATTTGGAAATAATAATTAAGTATTTTCATAATTTGTTAAAACGGTCACACTCTAATAAAGATCCCAGCAACATTAATGATTGCTACGCTTTTGGCAGTTTATTCTCTATTCTCATTCGCAATGGCCGCTAACAAGGAACGCACTTTCATCATGGTTAAGCCCGATGGAGTCCAACGAGGACTCGTCGGCAAGATCATCGAGCGTTTTGAACAGAAGGGCTTCAAATTGGTAGCAATGAAGTTCACATGGGTAAGTAAATTGAAAGCGGTATAATCAAATTAAAAGAAAATCAATAAGTACGCGTGTTCACTTGTCGTGCATAACCTCAACAACGGTAAAGAGTCGTCATTAGAGCTGTTGCCAAAGGCCGGTTGAGGTTATACAGAATATTACTAGAGGTCATGAAAATTATTATAGATTTGCGTTACAATTGTTTATGATATTTCTTGCTTAATTGCAGGCCGAGAAAGAATTGTTGGAGAAGCACTATGCTGATCTGTCTGCCCGTCCCTTCTTCGCCGGTTTGGTCAACTACATGAACTCCGGTCCAGTGGTTCCCATGGTGTGGGAGGGTCTCAATGTGGTCAAGACCGGCCGTCAAATGCTGGGCGCTACCAACCCCGCCGACTCCCTGCCCGGTACCATTCGCGGAGACTTCTGCATCCAGGTTGGCCGCAACATCATCCATGGCTCCGATGCCGTCGAATCGGCCGAAAAGGAGATTGCCCTCTGGTTCAACGAGAAGGAGCTCGTCACCTGGGCCCCAGCCGCCAAGGATTGGATTTACGAATAGATGATGCATGCATGCCAATGTTAAACATCTGCATTTCAATGCCATGCCGCCACTCACATAAGTCTTAAAGTTATTCTTTTAAAGAATAAAAATTCCACATTATCAATATGTAAACGTGTTATGATTTTATTCCAACTTAAATTTAATCCACTCCTTTGTGCATTCCTCAGGTGGCAAAACCCATCCGCTGGGTATGCGGCTGCTCCCCCTGCCATAGCTTATGTACGAGTCCCAAACGATGCTAAGAAAATGAATATATAATTAATATTATATATACAATCTTTTTTAGTCTTACCGTCGATCCAGCAGCTCTTGAGTGTTATGTTTCCCCTGATTCAAATTGAGGGAAAGGGACGTGCTTCCAAATACAACTCCTGCCCATTGTGGGTAAAAGTTTGTGGTGGTCTCTGTAGCGTTGCTATTTTTACACTCCTGTCGCACACAACGCCAGACGGTGCGCAATTTGGCCAGTTTGTGTGCAATGTCTTTCTCGCCGCCGCGTGCTTTGTATAATCTCTCCAGCAAATCCAATGAGTGGAGAATATTTTTAGCGCTGTGTAATTTCTTCAGTGTAATATGTTCTCCTTGTCTCTGCTGCACCGCTGTAGATGCTTCATTTGATTCGCTGTGGATCGCTATGCCCTTCAATTTCCTTGTTGCTCTCTTGTTCGCGAGCTTTTTTAACTTTGCTCTTTGTTTCGCTATAAGGCGTCGTCGATGGCGTTGTTGTTGCGTCCGTGCAATTTTCTCACATGGCAAATCCGTCAATTGCGCCAGTATTGCTGTGGTGCATCGTTCCAGCTGCAGACACTGCTCCAAATCAAAATCATTTGGTGGTCCATTGCTTAAATTATCTAAACTTTCTAGATTTGCAAACACATTACATATATTGTTTTTTATTTCGCTCAATTTGTATCGTTGCGACATTTTCCCGATAAGTGTTGGTTAACGTTAAAAAATACTTTGAGAGTGGTGGAGTGTTTTATTAAATACAATATAATTGTTGTAGAACAGCTGGCTTTGTTTGCTTTGCTCACACTTCCAGGACTGATTTGGCCTCAGCCAGCACCTCTGAGGCCTTAGTGTAGGCATCCGTTTCCTTGAGATCCAATTCATCCTGAAGGTATTTTTGCAGCACTTCGAACTCCTTTTGCAATCTGTGAAAATCATTACAATTTGTGTATAAAGTATGATTTTAGACTTATGACTAATTAATTATGCCTCACCTTCGCTTTGAATCCGGTATCATCATTTCGCACTCCTGTATCACCTCTTGCTGCTTGCGCAGCACATGGTCATCAGCGCCGTTGGTTTTCAGTTTTTCCAGACGAGCCAATTCTGTGTTTACTTCCTTCTCATAAACAGTTTTCTCCTTGGAAAGCCTCTTCACGACACCTGTCTTGATGACCAATTGCCTGATGCGTGGATCTGCCATTTTTGTGCTTTTATTGAATGAGTTTTATTTGTTGACTCCTCAAATATATATATTTGCCACAGTTGCCAAAAATATTCGAGATAATTTAATGATTTATCGCCAAACTGTGCACAGCCTGCTGTGCTTGTGGTTTCTCTTCTTTGTTGTTTGTAAATGCCGCCTGTGAGTCAGCTGGCAGGCTTGCCACTCTTTGCGAATAGTTCACAATATATTCGGTTAAAAATACAAAAAACAAAATCCCGTGCTATTTAAATCGTAAGCATTAGCTTCGAAACGAACCAAACAGAAATGTTCCTCTAAAACAACAAAGAATTGTGTGTTAAGTTACGGTTAAGCATTCTTTATTTTTATTTAGTCAATTAATACATTAAAAGATCATTTATGTTTATTAAGCAACATTTTCTGTATCCATGAACGGTTCTCTATTGTGGGTTACAATTGTAATTTTATAGTGTGTAACGACAATGAATGCATTATGTGTTTATGTATGTTTTTGTATGTACTAAGTATGCATAAGACATATGTATGTATGTATTTATGTATGTTATGTGGTTAATCATCATTTATGAGAAACATTTAATTAATGTATGCAAATGCCAATGAGGCTCGATTGAACATTTAGAATGTTTGTCAAAACCGCATGATTATGTATTATAAATATTTTTGTAATACTTCTTAAGCATTTGTCTTTTTCCTTTTGGAGAAATTTTGAATTCATTGCGAATGTAGTCTCGTGTTTTTTTCTTGTTTTGCATTTGCTTTTTTTTTTTTTTGTGTTTTTGTTAATTTTTAATTATGTGTGATGGCAGAGTGGTGGTTTATAACTAAATTCTGAAATAACTTTATATAATAGATTTTAAATCGAATGCCTCCGGCTGACTTATCAAAAGTATAAAAAGTGTTTAAAATCCATTGATTGAAACGGTGTGGATGCTTTAAAATTATGTTAAGTGATGATACAAATGAGTGTCAAGAGAGCAGGAGTGCAATGCGAGAGCAGGGAACTGGGCTGAGCTGGGCTGGGCTAGCAGCAGCAAACTCCAGTGGCGATTTCAAAACTCTGCTCTGTCTCAAAACCAGACGGTTGTTTCCTGCGAAACGATTTGCGGTGGCGAAACAAGTTTAGATAGTTATAGTAGATGATAATAATGAATATGATGGCGATCGATTTTGAGTACGCATACGGGAATGATTCCAAATGACCCAAGTGTTCTTGTCGCCCACTCGCCATGCCTCTCTCCTCCTCCGCCTCCTCCTCCTCCTTATCAAGTGCAGCTGGAAAGGGAATGGATGATGTGCCTAAGTGCGGATTAGGATTACTATCAATGGGTTGTTGGCTCATCTTTAATTTTGTGTTGATGACTGGCATCACACAGATGCCGCTAATTTTATGTGTGTTTTTGTTGTTGTTACCAATAAATTGCAATATTTTCTCAAGTTTATATAATATTTGAATGCAGCAATTAATAGTTGTTGCTGATGCTTGATGATGTGCCACGGACTTTGACTCTGATCTTAAGCCCTCTTTCTGTTTAGATCGTCGAAGAGTAATAGATACTATAAATTTCATGTTGGTTGTTGTTGTTTTTGCTGTTGCCGTTTGCTGTTGCTGTTGTTGTAGCTGTTGTTGCTGAAGTGGTGTTTGAGTGTTGTTTGAATTATAAGTCTGCTGACACCCTAGTTATTTCTTCTTCTGTGCCTTCTCAGCGGCTTTTGTTACTTTGCCCGAGGTCGTCTCTTTAAAGTTCACCGACTTGATGACACCGACAGCAACCGTCTGACGCATATCGCGCACGGCAAATCTTCCCAGTGGCGGAAATTCCTGGAAGCTTTCGACGCACAGCGGCTTTGTTGGCATCAGCACAATGATGGCCGCATCGCCCGATTTGATTGCCTTTGGCTCGGTCTCGGTGGTCTTGCCGGTACGGCGATCACACTTCTCCTTGATCTCAGCGAACTTGCATGCAATATGTGCCGTATGGCAATCCAGAACCGGTGTATACCCATTGGCTATCTGCCCCGGATGGTTCAGCACAATTACCTGTTGGGGTAGTCGACAAAACCAAATTCGGTGGGTTGGTAAAGTCGAGTTGATTTTATTGAGCAAGACAAAGCACTCACCTGAGCGGTAAAATCGGCAGCACCACGCGGCGGATTGTTCTTGGAATCGCCAGCGACGTAGCCGCGACGTAGCTCCTTTACCGATACGTTCTTCACATTGAAGCCGACATTGTCGCCGGGCATGGCTTCGGGCAGCGCCTCGTGATGCATTTCCACGGACTTGACCTCAGTGACCAAGTTAACTGGCGCAAAGTTCACGACCATGCCTAGAATTGAAATACAAATTGAAGACCAAACCAGTAGAGCCCTGTTCTGTCTGTGCTTACCTGGCTTGAGAATACCCGTTTCGACGCGACCGACTGGTACAGTGCCGATGCCACCGATCTTGTAGACATCCTGCAGAGGCAAACGCAGCGGTTTGTCGGTGGGCCGTTGAGGGGGCATAATCGCGTCCAGCGCATCAATTAGGCACTTGCCCTCCGTCTTGCCCTCCTTCCGCTCCACAGACCAACCCTTGAACCAGGGCATTTTCTCGGATGGCTCGAGCATGTTGTCGCCGTGCCAGCCCGAAATGGGTACAAAAGCAACAGACGCCGGATTATAGCCGATCTTCTTGATGTACGAGGACACCTCCTTTTTGATTTCCTCATAGCGAGTCTCGCTATACGGCGGCTCAGTTGAATCCATCTTGTTGACGCCCACAATCAGCTGCTTAACGCCCAGTGTAAAGGCTAAGAGAGCATGCTCTCTGGTCTGGCCATTCTTCGAGATGCCCGCCTCAAACTCACCGGTGCCGGCGGCAACAATCAATACAGCACAATCGGCTTGCGAGGTGCCGGTAATCATGTTCTTGATGAAATCCCTATGTCCAGGCGCATCAATAATGGTCACATAATACTTGGCCGTCTCAAATTTCCACAGTGCAATATCGATGGTGATGCCGCGCTCACGTTCCGCCTTCAGCTTGTCCAGCACCCAGGCGTACTTAAACGAGCCCTTGCCCATCTCCTGGGCCTCCTTCTCAAACTTCTCAATCGTACGCTTGTCGATGCCGCCGCATTTGTAAATCAAATGGCCGGTGGTTGTCGACTTGCCCGAATCGACGTGGCCAATGACAACAATGTTTATATGAATTTTCTCTTTGCCCATTTTGCCCTTCTTCTATATTAATAATGAACGACGATGAGTTTGCTGCTCCAATAATATACGGTTTTTCCTTCTTAGTAGTTGTCTCTATAAAACCTAAATGTAATACATACAGACATATATATATATATATGCAATATATATACCAAAGAAAGAGCGTGGGTGACAAATGAGAGAGAGAGGAGAGTGTGAGAGAGAGAAAGAGAAAGATAGAAACGAGTGAGAGAGAGTGAGAGGGGAAGTGAAGGCGTGTGCTAGACACGAGTGAGTATAGACAGGACCTGCATACATATACATAGATATATTGATATATATGTATATATATGTAGGTATGGTCAATCGTAGGTGTGGGCGCGACTCTGCTGTGTAGACACAGTGGTCGCTCAAAACTACAAAAAAAAATCAGATATTTCTTAGGCATGACCTTTAGATCATAGTTAAATTTAGTAGTTATTCAATTTAAGCTTTTGTGCAATAAAATCATTAATATATTTTTCATGTTCTTTGATTTTTTTTTTTGTGAAAAAAACCATTTTACTTACTTCAATGTAATTTTGAACTGGAATAAAACCGTTACATTTTGAAGGACCACTATTATTACAAACGTACATACATACATAAAATATGCATTCATTTAAATACATACATATATTTATTATACATAAATACTACGCCATTGGGTAGACTCACCCGGAAAGTGGTTGTGAAATCAACTTGCCGCTGCAAGCTCTCCAATTGACAATGTCCTAAAAAGAAATTCAATTATCCATAAATGTTTAATTATTAATGAAAATTGAACCAATTTTAAAATGCACCGCAAAAGGTTATGAAAAACACAGGGATAAAACACATACCGACAGCACTACAGAAACTTAAAAGAGTGATTCCGAGAGCTGCACGTCTGCTCGTTAGTCAATGCCCGGAAAATCTGGACAACAAGAAGTATGCAACCAACCGAGCCTCGAAGTTCTCGGAACGAAAAATCAATAATGAACCCAGACAAACGACGAGAGACTTTTGGAGCCGAATGACACGACGATGCCGACGATGCGATGCACTCCCACACCCATAAAAACAAAACCAACTTACCCATCCCACCCAACCAATCCCACGTGCACTAAGCAAAACGACTATACCCCACCAGTTGTGAACTCCTTAATGAAGGACTCTCTTTTTAAATTAAACCTAACACAAATTTAACAACCGTTATAAATATTAGACTCAAAGAAGAAACGTGAAAATCAATGATGGGTGGGGGTGGTGTTGTTGCAAAACTGATTGCATCGGCATTCGTTTGCCTTTTGCTCACCGCCGGCATTTGTCGGCATTCGTATGCTCTTTTCTCTGTCGCCGGAGCAGAAAATTCGCGATTTCAAAAGGGTGAAAAACTGCACACACAAAAGCACACACACACACACATATTCATTCACACACATGGAGAGAGCGGAAAAACACCGCTGTTTCGGGTTGCACTTGCTCATCGTTTCCGTTGGTCGTAGTTGTTGTTGTTGTTGTTGCCGTCGCGTCGTCTTGGATAAACTTGCAAAAACAACAAGGAGACACAAACTTACACACAAGCATTTGCATACATATGTGTATGTATGCAGCTCTTTTGGCATGATTTTTATTTAGTGATTTATTTTCAACCCTAGAAACAATTTTAACATGCGGTTTTTCTTTAGTTATTTTTAACTGCACATACATGTGTATATATGTGTGTGTATTTGCATTTAAGTGCAAATTGGCAAGAAGAAGAAGCTTAAAGGGAAGTGTAAAAATACTTTCCAATGCAGCCTCCTCTCTCTTTTCAGAAAAATGAAACAAACTAGAATTGAGACTTACTAGCAACGTCATCGGAAAAGCATGTTTGTTTGAATGTAAAAAGAAAGTAGAAAATATGTATGTGTTCTAACAGCATACATTGCGGTACAATCACACAAAAACACACACATACATCACCAGTATCATATATAGGAAATTGCAATACATATATTGCCTAGATGAGACGCCATTTTGAAATTTGCAAAAAAATATTACATATGTGTAAGTGTACATATATATACATATGTAATGTATTCATAGCATTCAATAAATATATACATATGTATTTCGAACTGAACAGACACGTCTACAATTGCAATATTTGATATCCCGATCAATTTACATCAGACACTTATACAAATATACCGTTATATACACCAAGTGTTTGCATGACTGCAGGTATTTATTATGCAAAACCTCACAATGAGACACCGGCCGGCAAACGCACGAAATCAATCTTTTTGCGACGAAAGAAATGTTGCAAAATATGCAAAAATAATAAGTAGGGATAGAAGCACAAGAACTTAACTGTTATTTGGTACGCAGCAATTTAATCGATGGTTATTAATGTGAACGTTATTCAAGGATTATATGAAAGCTGCACACGGACCCAAATGCGTGCACTTACCTCGAAACCAGAAAACGGAAAGACCGAAATCGACAGACAGGCAATCGGTTGACGGTTGACGATGTGACCGAACCGAACCGATGCACGATGATGCAACGCCGAGTAAATGACAGAGTAGCCACCAACCAACAGGGTAAGGGATCGCCATGGGCATGCATGGGTACCGCGCACATGACAAATTCAAAATTGCGGGCAATTTTCAAATCCAACACGGACTGACAAAACTATGCATTTTTGATTAGCATAAGCGGAAGGGCACAAATTTACCGTTACCAATTCGCTGCAGGCAAAGTTCTTTTGCAAAAGGTTCTGAATGCAATTACAATGGGCAATTTAGAACGTTTCTGATTACTACTGATTTCTATACTCATGATTAATCGTATTCTTGCAAATTCTATATTCCCAAGTGTTGAGCAACATAAAGGCAATTCCCATTTTCAATCATTGCAATTGAAATTAAACTAATTTAAAAATCAAACTTAAATAATATGTCATCCTTACATTTGTATTTAGGATATATAAATGTATATAAGTATGCTTATGTACTATTTTTAGTCACATTATTTCATTTCCAATCACTATCCGAATCGTATTCTGGCCAATCTGGTTTTACGCCTACTGGTAAATTTTTTTGCTTGAGGTATTCATTGAATTGTTCCGGAATCGCCATAAATCTACGAATTTTCAATCTAAACTGCTTCCACGTCCACTGACCGTGATTGCGACGATCTGCGACCATTGCCCTATAGTTGAATCTGTGCTTGCCGATAAAATATGTGAGCTCCTTGACAACGCCTTTGGGTAATCTGTAATAAAGCAAAGAATTACATATGGCTTAATATAACATAATCAAACAAAGGACCGTATTCACGCTTACCTGAACTCTGGATCGGCTCGCCGGTCAATGGCCATTTGTTCCAGTTCTTGGGCGACATGACCCCGCTTTGGTTTCAGCGCCTCTTCTGCTGCAGCTTGCGCCTTGGACAGCTTCGGTAGCACGTCATCATCGAGCTTCTTCACAGTCTTGACAGCTTCGAGTCTGTTGCGTTTATAATTCGGTACGCCAATAGACTTGTTTGGATCGCTGGCCAAGCCCATTTCCTTGAAATTGGTGCCGACGCGTTTACCTTCAAGCCACAACTTCTTCATTTCGGGACTGCAAAAGACGAAAGGTGCTGCTTTTGAGTATAAATCACGATTGAGGTTTAAGCACTTAATCTTACTCCTTGATTTTGCCAGTGGATGAGCGGGTTTTGTTCATAGTTTTGCGGTTAACATTGTAGCGGTAACGCTTGCGCACATGATTCTTGCGAATTTTCATGGTTTATCTGTTTAAAATTGTAAAAACGCTACGAAAACAAAACAAGTTGCACGTGTTGCTTTGTGCGTGCGTGCTATCGAATTATATACTAATCGATAGAATGTTTGCTGCACGATTTGCCGATACTTAAATCTATCGACTTATTTTACAACATTCCAAATAAACAGCGATTGTGTAGTATATCGATAAGTTATTGGCATTTATTTTTATTTACAAAGATGCGCGACGAAATTTTAGATCCACATAATTTGGTTAAAAACCGGGAAATATTATACCGGTTAATGATAAGGTATGCGATAAATAGTTAGCCGTGCTCAAAGATAATTTATGCGAATTCTGTATGTGCAGCCAGTTGATGTACGATGGCTTGGAAAAGTTTGCAATGGAACTCTCGTTGCTGGTCAAAGCGGACCAGTGTGCGCCAAGCGAACGACTGCTGCATGTGATGATATCGGGCATGCAAACAATGGCCGAGAAGGATAAGACCAATACGGATGATGTGCTGCCCGGCATTGATTTGGAATTTGAGCCGGAGGCATCCGCTCTCGCCCCGGAGCCGCATTCCTATGAAACGGCCTATGTGACCTCACACAAGCAGGCATGCCGTTCGGGTGCCTTCAGTTTCGATGGCTCACTGGTGGCGACGGGTAGCGTGGATGCAAGTATCAAGATTCTGGACGTCGAACGCATGTTGGCCAAATCGGCACCCGAGGATATTGAACCGGGTCGTGAACAGCAGGGCCATCCCGTAATACGTACGTTGTATGATCACACAGATGAGGTGTCCTACCTAGAGTTTCATCCCAAAGAGCACATTTTGGCGTCGGCTTCGCGTGACGGCACCGTAAAACTCTTCGACATCGCCAAGCCCTCCGTGAAGAAGGCGCACAAGGTGCTCACGGACTGCGAGCCAGTGCTGTGCGTGTCCTTTCACCCAACTGGCGATTATATAGCCATTGGCACGGAGCACAATGTGCTACGCATCTATGATGTCCACACCACGCAATGCTTCGTCAGCGCCATTCCATCGCAGCAACACAAGTCTGGCGTCACCTGCGTCAAGTATTCGCCCACTGGTAAGCTCTATGCAACCGGAAGCTTTGATGGCGACATCAAAATATGGGACGGCATCAGCGGTCGTTGCATCAACACAATTGCCGAGGCACACAGTGGCGCGGCCATTTGCTCCCTACAGTTCACGCGCAACGGAAAGGTGAGTTTACTCAAATAATAATAATACTATTCTTAAATTGAACAAGTGATTCCCTTCTTACGTTTCTGTAGTACTTGCTATCATCGGGAATGGACTCAATTGTTTATCTGTGGGAGCTGTGCACCAGTCGCCCCATACAAACATACACCGGCGCTGGGACAACGGGCAAACAGGAGCATCAAGCTGAAGCTGTTTTCAACCATACCGAAGACTATGTCCTGTTTCCGGATGAGGCGACGACCTCGTTGTGCTCTTGGAACTCTCGCAATGGCTGTCGCCTCACCCTCAACTCTTTGGGTCACAATGGACCCGTTCGCTACATAACCCATTCGCCAAATGCGCCCGCTTTTCTCACCTGTTCCGATGATTTTCGAGCACGGTTTTGGTATCGTCGTGCCAATAATCAATAAGCTAACGAAACATAAATAAATAAAAAACATTTATTTGTGACAGATGAATATTAGTTTTGTGGTATTTGGATTAAACTTTAGTCAATCTAAAAATAAAGGATCAATAATAGGAATGCTAATACTTAATTTAATTTGGAATTATTTGGCAAATGCTTCTGGTGGTATTTTGTTTTCCTTGAAGAGTTTATTGAATACAAAGGCCGCCTGATTGAAATCCCAATTAGTATCCTCCAAACACTTGCGACTCCAATCGAGATTCATTTGACTATGTTCACACATGGCTTGCACCATTTGCATTTTGGTAGCCTCGCAGAGCGTGGTCGCTGCAGTTGGCAATTGTGCTGCTCCAACTGGATTTGAGATAGCGTTAATGGATGAGATGCTTGGTTGCACTATGATTGGCGGTTCTTGTTGTTTTTGCATAAATTTACTTGTCTGCTCCAGCGTTGCGCTGGTGATGAAGATAGTCTCGTTGCGAATACAGAATCCAGTATTCTGCTTCACCACGAAAAAGGTGCGCATAAAATGGCGCAGCTCATGGGGCTCCTGCTGCTGGACGGAAGTGGTCGCCGAGCAGTCCGCATTGCCAGTAAGTTCCTTGAACAGACCGGTGACCGTAAATACCAACAACATTTGCGGATTGTAGACGGTGAGATCGACGGTAAAGGTGTGCCGTTCGTGCATCGTGCGTGGCCATTCATCCAGCATGGACACGCAGGCCAAACGGCCACTGTTCAAAAGACGTGCGCTCATATAATCGCGATCGGCTACCGTACTGCGGCGCAGATTACGATTGAATTTCCAGAAGCTGTCCAGCCGGCCAGCCTGGCTGATCGAGGGCATTGAGATCGAGAGCAGTGCATGCTCATGGTATGCATCCAGCAGTGGCTGTCGATTCCCCGAATCGAAGATCTTGAAATACTGATCCAAAAATATGTGGACAACCTCCATTCCAGAGTTGTCGCATAAAAAGTATGACCTGGTAGGCATCATGACCAATGGGGGCGGCAATATTTCCTCATCGAGCTGCAGCAATGCGGGAAACTTACGTCGCACATCACGGACAAAATGCTGGGGATCCTTGTAGCGCGAACGGAATGGATTATTGCGCAAGACCAGCTCCACAATAGGCAAGTTCCGCAGGACGAAGAGATGTCCCAGCGATGCCAGCTTATTATCACCCATATGGATGATCTTCAGATGTGGCAGCCGCTTGTCGGCGCCCTTGAAGGCATCCATAGTGTGCATGTTGTTATTGTTGAGATTTATCGCCTGCACGTCGGGTATATTCTCGCAGATTATATCCAGTGCCGTGGCCATCACATTCACACGTAAGAGCGGACAGAAGATGGGCTTTAGATCGACGTCGGCATGGAAGCGCGACAAATCGATCGCTTTAGTCTGCAGATTATAGCGCTTTGACATAACCGCTTTCATCCGCAGTTTCAACTCATCGTTGATGATCACCTGTGGTGTGCCGTTGCGCACACGCATCAGCAGGCGAAATCCATCTGGCAATTGGACTTGGTTGCCCAACTCCTGTATGCGCTCGGCCTGGTCCAGGTCATCGGTGTAGAATCTTGCACTTTCGCGATCCATGCGCCAATATTGCGGCTCGAACACGTGCGGCGACATCGCAGCCAACAAGGAGCGCATCATTGTTTCCTTGTCATACTTGTGACAATTTGAGATTATCACCTGATACCAGCCAGTGCCGTTCGCCTGCAATTTACCACAACTGGAAATAGATGAGCCGCGACGTCCACCACAACGACGCTCCCTTGCGTCGCTGCTCATGTCCTCATCCTCATTCCAGCGGCGCACATCCTCCAGCCTCAACTTGACATCGCCCTTTTGCCGCAATTGTGTGGCCTTGAAGCTGACGCGTCGCTTGTTTCGCTCCTTGCGACGCTGATGACACTCCACATCAATATCCCTATCATTTTGCACACTCACATGTGCTGAAAAGCGGCCAACATTATTGTTGTTGTTGTTATTGTAGCGTTGAGCGCTGAACCCGCCCCGCTTTGACATTGTTGCTCCTCCTGTACAATTTAGGAACTAGCTAAATGTAACGCGCAATGCCTCGAGTTCTATAAACAATACCCGTGGAGGTGCGCACTCGTAGATATTGTTTTAATATTATTCGATATCGACTTGTCAGACGAAATAAGCAAGGCTGATGAGTCGTTTCGATAACGAAACTCTGTTTCATAGGGATGGTATTTTAGCCTTTTTCCCCAATGACCTGTCAATTCTTATATATTTGTTAAAGTTTTTAACTTTATTTTTAATAAATTTTAGCTCACAAACAATTTAAAATTAATTTTGTTCCTTTCTGCATGCTTTTCGTTCGTGCCAGCTTTTCGGATTTTTCTGTTCGATATGTCCTTTTTTGGCAAACGATAGTTGGCAGCACTGCTTGCATACAAATCGATTTAATCAAGAGCGCGCACTTAGAAAGGCAAATACTTCGAGCAATTAAAGCGATTGCTTTATTTGCTGATAAAACTTCAATTCCACCAAAAGATATTTGGCCTTACAGCTTGTGTATCATCAATAACTCCAGATTATAACCAAAACAATATCCAATATATTTAAATAAGCCAATCAAAATTAAAAATTGCATAATATCTATTTATTGAGCGCATTGTTAGTTTAAGTCGTATTGGTTGCTTTAAGTAAATATTGAAATCGAAATACATATATATGTGTATGTATCTATGTAGTATGTACGTATGTATGTAATGCAAATGTTAAGGACTTTTGTGCGTACGATTTGTGCCGATTTTGTACGATATTGTGTGATGGATTTAATTATACGCAACTATAGTCGCTGTATCCTTTGTTGAGCTTATATAAAAAAAAATATCAGTAAATGTTCACTGGAAGTCCATTGCGCATTAATGCCTTAAACAGTATATATATAAATATATTTGTATATGATCTATATGCTATATTATAGAATTGTAAGTCTAATAGTTAGCTAGATCATAATTAAGTAGTTGGTAATTAAGTTTAAACATGTCCGTGGGCAACGAACCCAATAATATATGTGGATTGGGTTCGCCACTCGCCACGATGTTATTTTTTAATAATTGCACAAATAGCCAATTCATTGGGTTTTCGGTTTCATGTTTTACTAAAAACATCAAAAACACCAATTGTTCTACGGACTTTGAGTATTGAGCTTAACACAATAGTTATAAACTACAAAACAAAAAATAAACATTAAACGAAAGTCTAAAACAAAATACAGTTTAACAAAATCACATTAAAAAAAAATTTTTTACAAAAAATATGAATATAAATTGCTAAAGAGAACTCGCTGGCGCAATAACGAGTAAAGTTTTCTAAGTAGCGACTAAATTTAGTTGGACGGCGCCTAATCGATTTGATTAGCTACGAGCGCTTCTTAAATGCAACAAATCGTTTGCTACTTATTAATTTAAGTTAGTTTTCATTCTGTTTTAAATAAAGCCAAGAAATCAAAATAATAAAATAAAGTACATTTTCAGGCAGTGGGCTTACTTCAAATTTTCTACTGGTTAATCAGTTGCAGTTTAGTCAAACACTAAACGCCTATAAATACTTAGATATAAAAAAAACTAACTTAAACTATGCTGATATTAATAATTAAGGCTTTATGGACGGAACCTTGTTTAAAGTTAACGCTACTCTGAAATTAGCTACATTTTGTCAACTAATTGAGCCTTACAAATTACATTAACTATTAATCATGTTGAGTGTGGTTTTTGTTTTTGAGTTCTGACAATTGCTTATCGTTTAAGTAATTTAAGTATTTTACAGTTGTTGCGTTTCAATTATTCATTAAGGCACTCTGTAATCTGGTGATACATATATATATATATATATATATAAGTGTTTATATATATTCTTATGTATCCTTCGGTGACTGCCTTCCAGGTTCAAGTCTTTTACGTTGCTGTTTGTGCCGCTGTCGATGCCAGTGGCAGGCTTTTGCCCTCATACAGAGCTGCTGCTGGCGGGGATGGTGACGGCGATGGCGAGATTTGTATCTCATTCTTGATGATGACATCATTCTGCAGGCTCAACATTGCGGCTGCTGCAGCTGTAGGCGTCGTCGCAGCATAGCCATGTAGTTCCTCCTCCTGCTCCTGCTCCTGTTGCTCCTGTTTGACATCGGACAGCAGCAGAGTGCTGTCCTGGCACTCAAAAGGAGATTGCAGCTGATGTTGTTGTTGTTGTTGCTGCTGCAGCTGCTCCTCCAAATGACGCTGGAACTGCTCTTGCTGCTGTTGTTGTTGCTGCTGGTGCTGCTGCTGCTGCTGTTGTTGCTGGAAGAGCGTTGTGTGCATATCGCCAGCAGCTGCTGCAGAGATTATGTACTTCAACGGACTGAACGCCCCAATATCCTTGGGCGGCGTAAAGTTCTCGTGCGTCATCTTCAGATGGTTTTTCATTTTATCGGGACGCGAGAACTCCTTGCAGCAAACCGGACAGGGGAACACCTTGCGATGCTTGCCCTCGTGATAGAGAAACGCATGCCGCTGGAAGCTGTATTTGTTTTTGAAGGTCTTCTGCATGTTCTCCTTGGCGCATTCAGTGCAGCGATAGACGCCCTCAACGACGCTGGCATAGCGAAACAGATCCAAACCACGCACCGACATCTCTGTCAAATGCTCCGCCTGGTCGTCCAATGTGGACTGCGCCTTGCGACGCACACGCCGTCGCTGTACGGGTCGCTTGGGTGTCGAGCTGCTCTTCGATCTGGTCGTTGATGAGCTGGCCAATTCACTGCGCTCCGTTGGGGTCGTTGTTGTGGCTGGTCTAGTATCTTCATAGCCATCGGCTGCCTGATAGCCGGGCAATCCGGCATTCTCATCCGCCAGCGTTAGCATCTCATGATCCGTTTCATCGCATTTGTCAAGCGGCTCCACCACGCACATCAGCTCCAAATCCTCCTCCATAAATTGTGCTTCAGCCGTTGGCGATGCCTCAGCCGATGGCTGCTGTTCTTGTTGTTGTTGTTGCAGCTGCTGCTGTTGATGTTGCTGGTAGTAGTCGCCAGCATTGTGCTTCAACATTGGATTCCCAGTGGCGGCCATGTGCAGCAGCAGCTGTTGATGCAGGCTGTTGTTATTGTTGTTGTTGCTGCTGCTGTTGCTAGGCGGCTGCTGCGACTGACGTTCAGCTGCATTGGCCAGCGACTGCAAGGCGCTGCAGCTCCCCTTCTGCTGCTGTGCATCATTGGAGCTGTCTTCCACAGGCACAGCAACAGACGCAGGCACAGGCACAGGTGCAGCAGCCACTGCCATTGACAACTGCACTGTTTCGGGATCCTTGGCGCCGCCACGCAGCTGCTGCTTGAGCAGCGAGTTGCTGTTGCTAGACTTTTGCTGCAACGTTGCCGCTGGCGTTGTCGGATTGCTCGGATTGATGGCGCGTATCTTCAGGCCCAGTATGGTGGGCAGATTCAATGGTGCGGAGGTGATACTATCACTGCCCTCATGCGTGATATTAATCGTCTCGATTGCAGTTCCACTCGAGGCAGTGGCAGTGGCAGTGACACCTGCTGTTGAGCAGCCAAAGAGTCGCTGCGAAAGCTCCGGCGTCGCTTGTGCTGCAAGAAATAATAGCGAAATTTAATATAATTCATTTCATTATATATATATATATTAAGATAGGTTATTAATATCAGAGTAAGTACGTACCAAATTTAAAACTATAATCAATTGAAGAATATATTTGGAAAAGGTAATAATTAAAAACTATGGCATCTATATAAAATACAAGTCCCATTTTGAAATCAATTAACCAAAAAAAAAAGTTATTTATTTAAGAACTCAACTTTTAACTGATTGTCCCAATTCACAATTTATATACGTATAACAAAGAGGTAAAATTCTCCCAACTGACATTTCCGACTTGATCTCTATATTCATCTATGACAAATTCGGTTAGCCGAAAATATTTCAGTTTTAAATAAAACTTAAATTTTAAATCTCTGTAAAAGTTATCAAAAAAAGAGGTTAATAATAAACGAAAATATTCAAAAATATGTAATAATATAAATATATAATAAATCAAACAAATTGTTTCTTTTTCAGAACTATTTTTGTGTGTGTGTGTGTTTTTGTATTTTATTTCTCTTCGCATTTGCCAGTTAATCGATATAATAATAATAATTCATTTATCGTATTTCGTAATAAAACCAATACATGCATGTACTATAACAATATGTTTTGTTTAAATGAAAATAATATTGCGTGATTTGCTATTATTGTTTAGTTTTACACAATTTGTTGATTACATTTTTTGTTTGCGCGTGTCTCTCTGTGTGTATGTGTGTGTGTGTGTGTTTTTTTTTAACCAAGTTTACCAACACACAAACACACACACACATAACATTTTAGATCACATTGGATGATTTGCTTGCCACATTTCGCCATATTCAACTGTGCAACAAGTTCTGGTTAATATATATTTATGTATATATATATATATATATATATATATACGTATGTAATCTTGCTTATTATTTTCTTTCTTTCGTTTCTTTGGGCATCAAAAGCATGACTGTTTAATCATTATTTATATATATTTTGAAATGGAAGTTTAATTTGAATAAAGAACTCTGATCTGGTTTTTTTTTTTGAGTTGGAAATAATTTTTAAGTGTGTGTGTGAGTTTTATGCTAATATTAAAGATAAAATATATATTACATACAATATAAGTATTTATATATGTTTATGTGTGTTTGTGAGTGTGTGTGTGTGTGTGTGTTTGGATTGGTTTGTGTTAATGCCAAAATAGAAAAAAGATGTTGTTGTTGTTGCTGTTGGGTTAGCCATAGTTATTGAATCAATTGCGATAGTTGGTGGAAAGAGCGTTTTACTTAACTAAATTGCACTAGCTAACACTAAATAAAGAATTAAAAACAAATTATATTTAATAAATTAGCGTACACACGCAGTTTGTTTATTATTTATTACACAGATTATTTGATTGCTCTTTTTAGTTTTTTTGTTTTTTTTTTTTGCATTTTTCTTATAGTTTTTACTGCTGTGTGTTTTGTTTTCGATTTCTGATTGCAACAAAATTCAATAAAATATTTTTTCGTGACTTTTCATTTATGAAAACTGTGTTTTATTTTCGAACTTTTGCAAGTTCATGTTTTTTTGTTGTTGTTTTAGGAGATCGTTTTTATTCATTTTGCTTGATATATTTTTTGTTGGTTTTGATTTTGATTTTGTTCCATTTTTAATTTACTGCTGAATTTCTTTTGTGTTTGCTTTTGCGTTTTCCTTTGCTTCTTTTCGTTTTTGTTTGTTTTTGTTTTGCTTTTGTTTTGCTTCATTTCTTTGGCGATAATTTAAGCCTCCGATATACAACATAAATTTTAATTATAATTATTGTAATTATGTAGTAAACTGATAAATTATTTGCATAGTTGGTTTTAGAGACTACGTTAGTTGTTATCCATAATAAACATAAACATAATCATACAATTTTATTATCATTATCATTAATCTTGTATATTGTATATTATTGTTGCTTTTACAATTAGTTTATAATATTAACATTTAACTTGCCGCACACAACTCGAACGAAACATTTGCAATCTTTTGAACGAGCTGTGCAGCATCCTAATCCGCATGTGTTTTGATTGAAAACGATTGAACGATTGATTCAATCTTTCTTCATTTTTACTTTTTTTTCAACTAGCTTCATTTGAAGGCAACAAGGTAGATCTGCGCTTCTACTCCCCACTCGCACACGATTCCCACATATTATTAACATTTAAACGTAAAACAAAATGATAATCATAATGTTCATTTTATATATATATATATATATATATATATGATATACTATATATGTATGTATAAATTAATTAATAGAGCTATAGCTACGCATACCAAAGACATGTGTGAATAGTGATAATATTTATATATATATATTTATATATATATATATATATATATACATATATGTATATATATATATATATAGTTGGGGGTTGTCGATAACTAAAAGTGCAATAGATTTAGTTTAGTTTAGTTTGTTGCTGTTCTTACTTTTTTTTTAGCTTTAGGTTTTATCGTAACTTTTGTGGTTACATATTGTTTGTTGCTTTTTAAGGCCGCTGCGGTGCGCAAATTAAAATCGCCACATGCAAAATGCATTAGCATAATTGCATTTTATTTAGTATAGTACACATTGTATAATAATGGGTTTTCTTTATCTTTTTTTTTTTTGATTTAGGGTGTTTTTTTGTTTTTGTTTTTTATAATGCTAAGTATTGGTTAACGCTATTGGTATTTATAGAGTGGGGTTTTTTTTTTCATTCTAATTGCGGGTTAAACTAAAGTTTGTAACCGTTATCGAAATCATATAATTGCACAACATATCGTTTGTAAAATAATTAAAAATTATAAGAGCGGTGTAAAAAATTAAAAAAAATAATAATAATAATAATAATTATGTAAAAAAAACGTTCAACATGCTGAGATTAAACGATTAACTTTACAATCAAGCGTAGTAAAGTGTAAATAACTAAAAAAAAACAAAATTAACAATTTCAAATGTTAACTAACACGCTGCAATGCCCCCTAGCCTATTTAACCCCCCCCCCCCCCCCCCGTTCCCCGTCCCACGTCCCACGTCCGAAGTCCCTGTTGCGACTGGCGCCTGGCGCCTTTCCCCCTTTCTGCCTTTTCTTTCTGCTTCTCCTCTGCTGAATTTAAACTATTTTATATTTTCGTCATTTCCTTTTTGTTTTGTTTTTTGTTTTGTTATTGATTTTGGAATATGCGGCTTCTTGCTTATTGTTGTTGTTTGTTGTTGCTGTTGTTGTTATTTTAATAAGTAGAGATTACTGCGCCGCGGCAGCAGCCGCCGCTGCCGTTGCCAGCGAGCCCAAAGAGGCACTGGACGATGACGTGGACGACGATGATGAGGTGGATAGCGCATTGTTTGTTGTCGCTGGCAGAGATTGATTCGAATTCTGTGCATTCAAATCGGGCGGCGTTGGCGTTGTTGCCACCGCCGTTAAACCGGTGCCAAGCGACGACTGATTGGCCAATGTGGCAGCGGCAACATTGGCCAGCGCCGTTGAGGGATTCTCAATTTTGTGTATGATCTTCACGTGCGCCGTCATATTGTCCTTGCGCGTGAACTCCTTAAAGCAGAACGGACACGGATACACCTTGACGTTCCGCTTGTGCGAGGTCACATAATGCCGGCAGAAGTTGCTGATGTGCGTGTAGACGCGCGAGCAGACCTTGCAGCGATACGTGTGCTCCCCCTCTTTGGTACAATAGTCGCGCACGGAGCCCTCGGTTTCGCCCTCGCCAATATTGCTGCTGAGATTGACTTTGGTCTTGACAGCGGCCGTAACGCCAACGCCAGCGCCGGCACCGCTGCCACTTAGATTCGGTGTACTGCCGCCGAGTTGCTCGGACTTAACTTTGAAGCCATCGCTGCTGATATTGTACAGATCGATATAATCCTGTCCGGATGTATATTCATTTTTTGCATTAAAACCGTTCTGCTTCATCTTGGGCCGCTTCTGGGCACGCGGCTTGGACGATGAGGAGGATGCGGGCGATACCAGTGGCGTGGAGGCGGCATTCACCTTGCCAATGGGCGTTAATTTCGGAATGCTGACCATTGACTTGCCACCGTGACCAGCGCCACCGCCGGCTATGCCAATAATATTGAGTCTCAAACCACCTCCGCTGCTGTTAGCACCACCACCACTGGCTGCCAATGCAGCGGTTTCCACCTGATGCTTTCGCTGTGCCGCTATGAGGAAGGCCTGCTGACGCGCCTGCTCGTTGAGATGCTGATTGCTGTTGCTGCTGTCCGTTGTCGTTGTGTTCTGCTCCTGCGTGGGTGAGTTGGTGTCCGTAAGCGGATTGTATTTGAATTCCACGGGCTCATCATATTCATCCAGCATTAGCTGTGGTTCCATATACGATGTGTCCATGACATCGCCATCGCTATCGTTCCCATCTAAAATATGAAAATTCTTCAAATTATTAAATGTGTTCAAGAGTGCCAAGTAGGTGTGCGTGTATGTGTGTGTGTGTGTGTGTGAGCATTATGCAAAAGCAATGGCTAAAACACAAATGATCAGAGAGCGAATAGGCAACTAGTTTCAAATCGGATCGGAAAAGCTATAGGGATTTCAAGCCATTTTCTTTCTTTTTTTTCTTTTTCTTTTTTGTTATTATTATTGTTGTTGATGTTGTTTGTTGTTGTTAAGCACCGCAAGACGCGTGACGTTGTTCGAAAAGTGTTTTTCATGTTTGGAGTCGAGAAATTTAAAGAGTTGTTCAGCATTTTGTTGTAGAACGTTTTCTTTTTCTTCAGATTTTTGAGTAAATAATTCTAACAGCTGGTCGCTTTTCTTTTGGCTTACGCGATTTTGATTTAAATTTTGGAACCAAGAAAAAAATTCGTTTGTTTTTTTTGTTTTTTTTTTTTTGGTTTTTATATAGTTTAATTATATTTCAAGCGTCGGCCATAAATCCCTGTGAGCTCCTCAACCCGATTATCAACTTTTCGACAATTGTCTCAATCTGTTTAGCATTTGTGGATTTGCATTTCTTTTTGGCATCATACTAGCGTCTGTTGTTGTTGTTGTTGAAGTTGCATTGGGGGCACTCACCTGGCGCTCGCAGGATGCGTCATTAACAGAAAATGCGAAACTCAGCAAATGCGCGACAAAAACGAAATTTAAATATTCTTCACAATAAAAAAAACAACATGTTTGTTGTTTCAACTCAACTTTCAATTTCTCACAAACTTTCAGTTTTCACTAACCGACGCGTTAAATATCAAAAAACGTTTTAATTTTTTCGATTTTTGCTTTAGGTTTTCTCTTTAACTTTTTTTTTTTTGTTCTGCTCTTTATGAAATGCGTAAATCCCTTTTAGCTTTTCCGATATCACAATTCGAAATGTGTTTTTGGCAGATGAGAATGTTTGAAATTCTTTTCGAATTTATATGTAACAGTATAAATTAAATTATAAATTTGTTTCTGGTGCTGTTTTCGTTTTTAGTTGTTTTTATGTTTTATAAATATATATATTCTATATAGATATAAATGGGTTTGTCGTTTACTTTTAATAAACTGATCTGATTAATTGACTATAGAGAATGCATATGTATACAATAATTAAATGTACAATTATTTTTGGTTGCTTATAACTAGGAACATAGTAAATGGGTAATGGGTGCCTTTTGAACGAATTTAATTGAATTGGATATTGGCAGAAATGCGTATGAAATGCAAACGGAAACGGAAAGTGAAACATCTTCAACTCACCGGAAGTGCTGTTGTCGTCTTGTTGTTTCTGCTGCTGGTGTTGTTGTTGTGCCATGCGCTGATCTTTCCCGCTCTTTGATCTCTTCGAGGGCAGAGAGTCGCGGCTTTCCTACAAGTCAAAGATTAGCAATGAGTTTAATCGACTAAGAAGAAGAAGAAGCAAAGCTCCACTTACATTCAGATCGTCATTGCCAGATTCATGCTGATTGTCATCGGAGCCATCATTATTGCCCGAATATGAGTCGTTGCCAAGTTTGCCATTGCCCAAGTCCGAGTCCTGTTTGTCGAATTAATGATTAAGTTAGTATTGTATATATTAATTATATATATTGTTCAGCTTACGTTCAGGAGGCCATCGCGCTCGTATTCATCGTAATCGTTGCCAGTGCCATTGGAGCTGCCCGATAGCTTGCGGGGTCTGCCACGTTTACGTTTGGGCATCAGGGCGGAACTGAGGAGCGATGGCTGTGTGGCAGCCTGCATGGCGGCGGCTGCTGCATTTGCAGCAAGAACGTTGGGCTGCTTGCGCTGCTGCGGCACTAGGTACGGTTGGATGCGTTGCAGTTGCGGCGGCGCCGGTGCGCTCTCCGCGGACGTGGGTTTGTCATCGTTGACCTCGGTCAAGCCCTTGATGCGCAGACTCTCGGCGACGCGCAAAAAGGCGGTAAGCCGTTCCTGATCGACAGAAACCTCGCCGCGATACATAAAGTCCAACAGGGATTTCATATCTGAATAGGGCACATCTTTGAGTATGACAATTGGATGCTTTTCCGGATGATTGACAAACAGTGCATTGAAATATGGACTGCACGCGGATAGCACCATCTGAGCATCATTGGGAGAAAGAAATAATGTAAACGCATTTAGTTAATATTTTTTTCAACTCGTTTTGGAGTGGATTTCTAATTGGCCAAAATGTATGTACCTTGTGTGCTTTTAGGTATTGTCCTTCGACGGCCAGCGTCACATCTGTGAAGGTCTCGGCGTGCAGCAGCTGATCAAAGACAGATAACAGATTGCTCTGATGATTGTTCCAGCGTAGACAAAATCGTTGAGATGCCATCTTCATTTGGAAGCCGTTTCGGGTTTGTCAATATTAACAAGTGGAGCGGAATTGTCGATTAATAAAACTGTTTCAGATTTTCTTTCTTTTTCCTATTTTTGCTGTTTGTTTTTTGCATGCACTTCGGAAATGTACAATACATATAATATCCTTGACGTCCTTCAGTATACAAAGTTGTGCTCAACACTTTAGCATTTTGACGATAATATCAAAGATTGCTGCAAAAGTAATAGAAGTAAAAAAAAAACATTTAATAAAGTTGCATGTATTTATCTATATATAAAGCCAACCCCATTAAATAAATTACAAGGATTGAGCACTTTGAGCACATTAAAAGAGTGGACCAGTTGAGGGGAAAGAGGAAAAGGGGGTGCTCTCATGAGCTAGCTGCTCGACGCGTCGTCACTCATAAATTAAATGCAAACCAAATTTAATTTAAGAGACGACCCGCCGGGTCAAACAGTCGCCAAGGGTCCGAGCATTATGCAGGCAGACCGAGAGAAAGAGCGAACGAGAAAGAGGCGCAGGCAGGAAAACGGTAGAAACAGAGAAAAAATAACTAAACTAAATGGGGAAATCTAAATGGAAATTTCAAATGTGTTTCAAATGAGCAAATAGCAACAGGCACAACAGCAGCAGAAGCAGAAGCAGCAATAGCAACACAATAACAAAAGTCTCACTCACACACATAAACATACACAAAAACTTGCAGCGTTCACAATGCGGTGCGAGAATATGGCTGTTACTCTGTTTTTGCCTGCGTGAGCAACCCAGTCGAACTTAAAAGCATGCAATTTGTATATATTTCACATTCAAACGTTGTCCTTTTATTAAAATTATTTGTAATTTCAATAACTGTTTTTATCCAAAAGGAACAATAAAAAAATTCTGCAAATGCATTAATATTGCATACGGAAAGCAATTTTACTTAAACATTTACTACTAAATTATACGGAAAGATTTTTACTGTGTAAGCCTCAAAACTTGTGTGTTCATGAGACTTACAGAAACACACAAAAGCGAGCTCAAAAAATACACACATTCACTGACAAAACGAAACAGGCACATTAGCTGTGTAAAGGAGAATGAGATAAAGTTTACGCAACTACAGCAAAAATGTCGTTAAATTGTGTGAGGGGTAAACGGAAAAAAACGTTGGTAGTAGAACGACGTCGATCCAGATCCACACAATATCCCCATGCCAATGGAATGGAATGCCAGCTAGCGAACACAAACACTTATCACATTTGTTCATTTTGTTCTTTTTTTGTGTTGTTGCTGTTCGCTTTGGTCCAACAAACTCCTTAGCGTGAGTCACACATATACATACATTCATGCGTGTACATTCATGCAAAAGTACGGGCACACTTATACACTACGCTCTCCTTCCATTTTTCACTTGTTGCTAATGTTTACCAAAAGCTATGTCGCTCTTCTTATCTTATCGCAGCAAGACTACTTTGAACACTTAATTGAAAATCATTCTTTTTACAATTTCACTTGCTGTCAAATATTATATTACACATGCCTTAACTTTTTAATTTTTCCTTTTTTTTTTGCGTTTCTAAATTTTGTTTATGATTTTGCTAATTTTGTTTTTGTTGATTTTTTCTTTGTTATTAAAGTATTCGTAGTAATTGTTATTGTTTTGTGCTGCACTTGTTCAAATTAATTGAATGGTCCGACCAACACTCAAAAAACTCGCAGAGAATAAGACGCCGAGAGAGAAAGAGAGATATAATGAGCGCTAGACACTTGCCGCTCTTCCCCACACACATTCACACTCGACACTCACAAGCAAATCAAGCAGCGAGCTTTCAAAGTTTCACTGCAGCTTTTGCAGAAGTAGAAAAAAATTTGCTTCACTGATCTAGCGCAGTGACATTAATGAACAGTTTTTATTTGTGCGCTTACAAGAGTATATATAAATTGTTTTTGGTTTGCATTTTTGTGTCTCGAGCACGCACAGAAAACAGTCTAGCAAATTGCTTACTTTGTACACACTGGTATTTATTTATTATTCGCTTGCTAATTTTATGGTGAGTTGTAAAAAATTATGGTCGCTTGCTGCTTAAAGAGAAGCCGATGACACGTCCTCACTTGAGCAGGCCACACGAACGAATGAGTACAAATAGAATACGAATGAAGTGAAGTCAAAGTCCTCGCGCAGGAAGCCGACTGCGCAGCCCCGACACGCACGCACGCACACAGACAAACACACACACACACTTATGCACAGGCGCACACGGATAGGGAGCACGATAAGCGGTCGTCGTTGCTTAGGGGTGGGAGGCGGTACTGCGGAGATCACTTACACGCGCTTATTTTTACACCCCCTTTCGACACACACACACACACACCCATATATATACACTCAACAGGCAACAGACAAATAAATATTCATACATACACATATACATTTTTTCAGGCGACTTTTGAAACAGTTTTAATGGGCGTTTGTCATATCGTTGGCAAAATGATTTTCACACTTATTGTAGACTTGTTTTTACAATTTGTACAAATAAATTGTTGCTTTTTTGTATGCACCTTTCTTTGCCTGTCTCCGGTTTTATTTATTCCTTTAGCTTAACTTTTTATTTATTTTTATTTTTTATTTGCGCGCGATAAATGTATTTTATTTTAAGTTTGCTTTTGTTTGGTTTATTGTTGTCATTGCCCAATTTCCAAATGGAAATTTTCACAATTCAGTGTGAGAGAGAAAAATAGAGGAGGGGGGACGAACGAGCGAGCGAGCGAAACGCAATGAAATCTTCTTGCCGCCAAATTCGTCCGTCTCGTTTGACACCAATACACTGACTGAGCGATCCTCGGCTCCTAAACGACAACCAAGCGACGGCCGAGGCCTCTGCTGCTGCTACTGCTTCTTCTTCATCTTGCCCGCTTATGAGCTTCTTGCTACACATGCACACACACACATTCACATCCACATAAACAGCGACGGCAATCCTACATCCGTCGGCCGCAGTCGTCGTCGCAAAGCAGAAGCAGCGCTGCCAACGTAACGCTCTCACAAAAGGAACGAACAGTTGATCGCTAAGTCCCCAAGTCTCCAAACGATTGTGCGCTCGCTCTCTCTCTATATCTCTACACTTGTGTTGCTGTTGCTGCTGCGTTCCGTCTCTCTCTCTCTCTCTCTCTCTCTCTCTCTCCATATCTCTCTCTCTAAGTGCTTGCGCCTTTGACTTTTTGAATTTTTAATTTCCCTTGCTCGCGACGATGGGCCTTCGAAGGGGTGGAGGAAGAAGAGGCAGCGACGGCGACGTCGGCGACGGACGAATGGACGTGCCAACAACGTTGACGAAACGGGGTTAAAAAGAAAACATGGATGAAAAAAGAAAAAGCTAGAAACAACTGCCGCGCTGCAGCAGCAGCCGCTGATTTTCTGTACAATCTTCCTGCCTGACCCTCTCTCCCGCTGTCTATCTTTCTCTTCCATTCGCTGTCGCTGTGGTCGTAATTGTAAGGGCAATAGGCGGCACTTGGGTTGGGCGGCCATCGGGCTGGTCTCGGGTTGGGCCTTTTGGTTTTTCCATCTCATCTGTGTGTGTGCGTGTGTGTGAGTATGTGTGTGTGTATATGTGGTTTGGCTTGGCTTTTGCGGCAATTGGAAAAACATGTGGAAACTTGAGCCAGCGACGCAGGCCTCAATACAACTGCAACAACAAAACTTAAATTGTCTGTCGCCGTCAGTTGGGTTTTTATCAATGTATGTGTGTGTGAGTGCGCGCGCAGGAGCGTTTGTGTGTAGGCGCATATGTGTTGCTTGGGATTACGTAAGCAACTGTAAATTCTACAAGTGAAGCGTACAGGCGAATGACAAATTTTCAAATTGGAATCCTATAAGCGCTGCGCAATTGGTTGTTTTTCGCTCACAGTAACTCTTCAAGCTCAAAAAAATAAGTGTTGTGTTATTTGTGTTTTCCATCTACGCTTATCCTACACACATTCGTTATTGTTATTGTTGCTGTTTTTTTGTATATTATTCATTGTCCGGTTGCACACACCCCTACCCTTACCCTTACGCTCTTACAACGGAAGCGAATGTTTTGCCTAATAGGCTCTTGCTATCTCGCTCGCTCTCGCACACAGGCGCACCTTGGCGAAGATCCATGCACACAACTACACACACACACAAACAGATACAGACAATACATACACACACAGCGCCCCAAACCCAGGTGAAATAGCTACAAATACACATACACTCAAACAAACACCCAGCAGTCAACAACAGCACACACATACACACAAACATAGACGAACAACAACAACAAGGTAGCCACTGAATCGTAAATTCCTGTTGCTGGCTCAGCTCGGCTCGCTGCCGGCGTCGCTGCATACGTCGCTGCCAGCTAACGCTGTTGTTGTTTGCCTTGCCCTATTGCGTGTTGTTGGTTCGTATTTTTTGTTGTTTTATTTTGCAGTCTGTTTAATTTTTCTACTTTTGAGTTGAGTGTTGTTGTTGTTTTTATGGTGGAGCTTTACCACGATAGACGATCGCAGTGCCCATTGTTACTATTTTTTTCCTCTCTATTTTTTTATTGTTGTTCTACTTAGTCGTTGATCTAATGTGTATATGTATGTTCGTTATGTATGTATCCTCTAGCTACGTATGTATGCAAGTGTAACTATGATGACTTCCTCTTAGATGGGAACTCATTTGCCCTCCTCCTGTACTACAATTTGAGCCGTGGCTTCTGATTTTCAAACTGTGTGATTTTTTATCAAGCAAAAAAAAAATTGCCCTTCGCAATGAGTGTAAATGTGTCCTCTTTGGGCAGGTTGCTTTCTTCATCTTTCTTTACTCTGTCCTTCTTGTTGCTTATTTAAATTTAACAGTGCCTCTTTAACAAGAGAAAACATTAAGAAGTATTTTCCCTTTAATGATATATATTTAAAATTCTACTTTTTTCTTCTTTCTCTGTAAAATTAGCAGATCCTGTTTTACAGTCTAAATTGACTCTACTTTGGATAACAGGATAACAGCGGTGGAACTTTTGAGCCAAACTAAAAAAGTCCTCTTTCAAATATTCTTCTTTCTGCTGTTCTTCTTTCTGCTTGCATTTTACATAACAGAGCAATTACGAACAAAGTTAATTCTTCTCTTGAATACAGCTCAGCGGCGAAGCTTTTGAGTCAAAATAAAAATAAAAAAAAACTTAAAGATAATTCTGCTGTCTGTCAGTCGGAGCGTGCCGCCAAATGTTACTCAATGTGTTGGGCGCTAAAAAGTAGGTTGATGCTCATGTTGTTGTTGTGTATGTGGGGGCTGCTGTTGGGGACGCTGCCTTGTGGCAGTGTGCGTGACACTTTTGGCCACACATGGCCTACACATCGCCCCCACAATCAAAAGCCGACCACAGTCGAAACATCGAGGCAGTGAGAAAGAGAGAGAGAGAGAGAGCGACTTGGAGAGCAGGGGAGCGTGCGTTAGCATGCGATAGAGAGAGGGAGAGAGAGAGAGAGACTGGTCTCTCAGGGTCTGTTTAATTTCCTACAGCGCTCGCTGTTTGCTATGCAACAACAAGAAAACTTGGCTGCGAGCGACAATAAAGCGTTAGACTTATCCATATATACAAACATATAAACACACACATGTGTATCTGTGTGGCAGCCAACTGTTGATGACTGCGGCAACTGACTAACTGGCAGGGTTCTGCTGCTGCTGCTGCTGCTGCTGCTAACTCGGCTGCCGTCACGCGGAACAGGTATCGCAGGTTGGCACCAAACACATGTAGACCCCACACCCCCCTTGCTCACTCTTACCACCCTTCCACCCCGTCCAGCTGCAGAGCCGACGATCAGCTTCGTCTCGTCGTAGTCGTTTTGGCCCGCTAACCGCCAACTGTTTTTTTTTCTCTGTTGTTGGTTCCTCTATTACTCTATGATTTTTCTAATGCTTCCTCCGCCCAGCACTCCTCCAGCAACGACAATTTGTTGACTGATTGTGTGAGCCATACACACACACACACACACACTCACTCACACTGGGGCATACATAAATACAATCATTTTTTTCTTCTCGTCTTCGTTTCGTTTTCGTCATAAAGTCCCGTTGTTGTTGTTAAAGTTTCTACCTCATTCTCGTTTGCTTTTGCTGTGCTCGACTGTGTGTGTGTGCGTGTGTGTGTGTGTGTGCAAGTGTATAGATTCCTTTGCACGTAGGCCACTAGACAAAAAGTATAAAAATAGAAAGAAAAAAGCTTGGCTCGAATGAGCGTGCTCAGAAAAAAGGTCGTAAACACCCCACTGTACACACACACACACACACACACACACACATGCATACATATTTACATGGGCATGTGGGCCGGCCAATGCCACAGAGCATAACAAACCATACATACACACATGCATACATATGCATGTGTAGGCATATTTACATTAACATACTAAACAAAGTCCTAAGCTCGGAATCGAAAGCTTTGAGCAAATGTCCAATGACTCGAAACTGTCATTGAAATGTAATCTAGCCCCAGCTGTATGCGTGGGTAAAACAAACACATACGTACCTATGCACACACATGTGTATGTGTGCATATATGTACATTTGTGTGCGTGCGTTGGGCATTTCGTATTGCTGCATGGAGAAATTTAATAATAGACACAAGCAAACCACACACAGCACACACACACACACATATACAGGCACACACACAGATGATCAGTGCTGTTTGTCGCACAGTGGCCAAAATATGACAGCAACAATAAATACAACAATGACGAATAACTTTTGATACAACAAGGAAATTTGGTGGTTTCTTTGATATTTACTTTCAGTTGATATTTTAGAACTTCAGGATACATTTAAAAAAAAGTATTTAAATTATATATTTTTTAACCTTTTTATATTTTTTATGGTTATTATTACTTGAGCAAACTTTATAATCGGATTATTAAATTGAATAAATATCTAATCATTGAAACCTACTTTATTAACACTAAAGTTAATTTTTAGACTAATATTTCAACATTATTTCAGCTGAATACCGATCTTGAAATCCCTCTATATAGACTTACACTAAACAGGTTTTGTAATTTCTCAATTTTTTTACAGTTAAGAAGGGTTAAAAGAGTTTTAATAAACCTGCAAAACTATGTAACATGCAGGGAGAAATATGTCCAGGCCAACAAACTATATATATTCTTGATCAGCATTAAAATGCGTCTGTTCATCTGTGTGAACAGATTAATCTCAGACTTTAAAAGAGTAAAAAATGTCAGCTTTGGAATATAAGTTCTTGGAAGCCATGATCTACTCATAGATAATGTATATATAATGGTTTCTTTGCTTTTGAAAATGTTATTTCTGCGTTTTATAAATATGTCTTATGAAATTAATATATATATATGTATTGAAACTGCTTAGCCTGGGCCCATTGTGTTTAAACATTATCATTAGGCTGAACATATATGTAAAGTTATCATTATAGTTATGCATAAAGCAACAATTTGCGGAGGAGTCGAAACAACTAGCAACCAGCAGCAGCAGCAAGAAGGAAAACAATAACAGATTTGTTAGGGACTGAAACTCTATAGGGCTTGAAGCAGACATTATTAAGTCTACGGTTAGAGTGGACGATGAATGTTGCAAGCTGAAAACCAACAACAACATTAGCAACAAAAACATAATAAACTCGTTACAGAGTCTGTTTTCGTCGCTTCAGTGAGCTCTCTTCGACGATCGGCGGCAGCTGAGGCTGCTGACTGATTTGTTGTGCTGTTGGCCAACTGTCGATGGCTGCTGGCCAACTTTAGGAATGCCAATAGCGGGGCTTACAAAATATATATATATATGTATATATATATGTATATATATGTATATATGTATATATGTATATATATGTATATATGTATATATATGCCTAGCGAATATCTATGAAAGTTTGTATGTAGCTTTGCTGACATTTTGTCAACCATAAAAAATGTTACAGACACACACAGAAGATGTTGTGCGGCAGAAGGGCCCCCCTTCCCCCTCTGCCACACTACTCCATTGGCCTGTCAACATTATTGATCTATGCATGTTTTTGTTGTTCATGCTTCACACTTCGGCCCACACAATTGCCATACTAGCAACCACACACACACACACACACACACACACACACTCCATGGCGGCTTTTTGGCCCCTCCATGGATGAGCTTTTCTTTCTATCTTTCAATATTTTATGGTGGTGTCCTTAATTTAGACATGCAAATGCGGGTCATGCGTTCATTCCCAGCATTCCGTTGGCCCAGTTTATGGCGTAGAGAAAAAAGAAGAAAAAAAACCGTTAAATATTGTAAAAAGATCATGGCAGCAAATGTGTTGGGTATCATCCGGCTTTGCTCGGGCAAAGTGTCTGAATTTATATTGAATATCAGCTGGAAAACTTTTGTTGATCATTTTGTATATTACTTGCTGACACAATATTTAAAATTGTCAAAAAACAGTTTTTCAAACAATTTTTTTTTAAAAAACACCTATTTAACAAAAATTACACCTAACTTTTTCAGTAATACAGTTCACGCTCATTAAGTTGAGTAATTCATTTGACCGATTTTGTCTTTAATCGACAATAGAATTCATTCACAAGTAAAAATTGCAATTACATGTTCTTTCTTATAAAAGGGATCATTATTAAAAAATACAAAATCAATACAATAAGTAGTAATTATAAATTCTAGTAGTTTAGCAAATGTTATTGTTATCAAATGCTGTGGACGCCTTACGGTTAAATAACATTTTGTGTGGAGGAAGGAGGGAGCAAATCAGAATTTTGTGGTTTTCTTTACACAAAATGCTGATAACGTGCGCTTAAAGGAAACATATATACAAGCACAGACGAACATACGCACACATACATATCTACTATTTTCGTCTGTATAACCATGTGTGTGTGTGTGTGTGTGTGTATGTCTGTGATTGATACAGATGCACGTGATAAAAGCTAATTGAAAGCGTTATCCGTTTGCCGTCCCACTAATGAGCAAAGAATGTTGTTTGCATTTCAAGAGAATCGAATCGCTTTTTTTGTTCCTAGAAACAGGCAAAATAAACAACGATCATAAAAGCTTCATTCACTTTGGTTACATTTGATAACAGCAAGGCAGGGAGAGAAAACAAAGACAAAAGAGCGAGAGAGTGAACAAAAGAGAGCGCACCGGAAAGCGACATGTTCCATATTATTGGTTTTTATTTGGGATTGCCAATGACGCAAGCAATTTAAATTGCTGTGTGTGTGTGTCTCGCTTCCTTGCATTGGGCAGGGAAATTAGAATTGTGTATTTTTAAAAAGGTGACCCAAATACAGCTTCCAGCACAAAAATCGGCAGGAGAAGCAAACATACACACACATCCAATACAGACAAAAATACATGAACATTCGTACATATCTATGTAGAAATTAAAAAAGAAAAAATATACAAAACAGCTGCCATCGTCTGCCTGTGCCATATCCATGTCCACCCGCACCGCCCATTTTAAACAAACGAACACAAGTAGCAACAGCGGTGACGAACACCAGCGAAAGAGGATCGGCTCGCTTCGTTTCGTTCAGTTTCGGTTGTGTACCAACAAAAAAACAAAAGGCAAAGAAACGGCAGTGACAGCTTCGTTCGGTGCTTTCTCTTGCTGGGGTTGGCTGGGGCTGGTGCTCAGGGAGAATTGACAGCGTCGCTGCCTGCTGCCTGCGTGCTTATTATTATGTGTGTGTGTATTCTCCTTATTGCTCTCCTGGCTCGTCCGTGTTAGTGTGTGTGTGCGTCGACGTTTGGCCCCTTGATAAAATTGTGTGTGCGCTGCTTGCTCTTCGCCACCTTAGCTGCAGTCGCAGTCTCAGTCGTCGTCGCAGCCGCGCACTCAATTAAGCTTATCGCGCACTGAAAATGTATGTGCCTGTGTTTGTGTGATTGTATAAGTGCGTGCCTGTGTTGGGGATATTTGCGCTATGCGCTTTAGAGGTGACTTTCCTCTTGTGCGCGCTCCTTGACGCAAGTTGAGGAAACAACAAAAAAATATCTGCTTGTTATTGAATTTGTCTGCCTGCCAGTCAGCTAGTTGGTGTATATAGATGTGTGTGTGCGTGTGTGTGTTGGTGTCGTGTGCAAAACGCAGCAGCAGCAGCAGCGACCGCTTTCGTACAAAAATCCTCTTTGAGAGGATTAAATATATACACACAGCTTTTGCTTATTGTCGAGTGCTCTTTGCTCTGTGCGTGCGTGCTGCACAGTGTCGCATATGTGATTTGTGCCGGCATGAAATCCAAAAAGACAAGCATCCTAATTGACAGCCCTTAAAGTGCCTGGTTTTGTACCAGTGTACACCAATCCTCCTCCTCCACCCTCTCCCATGTCATTGTCAGTGTTCCATAAACGGACAATGTCCCCAGCCCAGAGAGCTTAAGGGTAGCCGCGACTGTGGCGGCGACGCCGACTGCGACGCTTTCAATTACATTTCATTTGCATTTCGTAGCTGCTTATTTATATTCGTGTGTGTGTATTTATTTTGCTGATTTTGCCTTTTCTTTTGCAGGCACACACATACACAATCTTAAGTCCTATGTTGCCCCGTTTAGGTTCTTCTCATTTCCTTTTTGTGCACATGCAAAATAGGAAACGATTTTTTAGCCTGGGCACACACACTTGCATACACGCTCGCGGCCATTGGACATTGGGAGGCGACGCTGGCAGCGAAGCCTACGGCGTTAATTGAATTAAAGCGCTTACAAAATAAATAGGCAGCAGACGGATGTGTCGAACTCTTTCGCCTCCGTTCTCCCCCCTATAATCCTCCCTCTCTCTCTTTCTCTTTAATGTGTGGTCACAAAAAGCAGGCCACGCGTCGAAATCCTTTCGACTAACGTGTGCAGATATCTTTTAGCTTCTTCTGGCCCAGTTCCCTTACGAGAAAAAAGTGGAAGAGGCAGCGAAAAATTTATGAATTTCGAATATGTTATTCACTGTATTTTTGCTATCACTTCTTTTGCTTTTGCTACATTCTTTTCAGCGTTTTGTTGCTCTTTTTTGTTTTCTTCGCCTTTTTTTTTTTTGCTCAATTGCAAAACATATTTTGGTCACTGACCTTTTCTTTTATTTTGCCTTTTTTGTTTGTGTTCCACTTTCTGATCTGTTGCTTCTGCTGCTGCTTCTTTTTGTTGTTATTGTTTTTGTTGCTTTTTTTTGTAACTAAAGCTTTTCCTTTGGCAATTTGTTGGCTCTTGAGCAACTGTTAAGATGAGAGCTCAAAAACCACTCAAACATTTGCAACAAAAAAAACGCACGAAAGCAACACAGAATTGCGTAGATAAGAAACCCTGAAGCCTTACAAATATGCATACATATGTATGCATTTAAATAAATATATACACATGCACACATACATATGCATGTTTATTTGCGGCATAAATTCTTCGCGAGTTGATGATGGGGAGCAGCTTGAGATAAAAGCGCAGCACGTCAAGTGATAAAAATCAGAAGCGCATTCGACAAACAATGCAACAGTTAACTAAAGAATTCAGACGAAATTCAGACATTAAGGAGGAAGAAGACTACGACGATGATGATGAAAAAGAAGATATGATTTTTGCGGTTTAACGCGTATTGCCAATAATTTTTTGGGAGTTTCTTTTAAGATTCCATTACAGCTGCGCTTGTGTAATACACAAAAAATTCATATACAATATAAAATAAAAGAAAAGAAAAAGGAACTTATTGAAGTGCAGGAAATTATTGTTAAAAAAAATAATATCAATAATAAAAACATGCGCCAAGAAAATAACAGAAGAATGCGACTGAGATAAGCAGAGAACCGGAGAGGGGAGAGGGGGCGAGTGTGCACATGTGTGAACATTAATATTTTGTTGAGTAGATGATTGCGTATACTTTATTTTAGTTTTTTTTTGTTTTGTTTCTTTTTGTTTAACAGTTGCTTTGAGTTGTTTTTGTTATTATTTATTTCTGTGTTTTTTTTTTCTTTTGGCTGCAGCCAAACAGTAGAAACAGTAGCAACAGTTGAAAAGTGTTAGTCATGCTTGGTGTTTCTTTTTCTGTCTCTCTTTTAATTGCTCTTGATCGCCGGCTGAACAACAGTTATAATTTGACGAGAGCACAAAAAGCTTTTTCAGAGAGTGGCGCTCATGTCTATCGTCTCTCGCTCTCACTTATTTTTTATATATGTATAAATAAATGATGTTTTCGCTATTTCATTAACAAAACATCAGCCGCACATATTTATGCGTGATTAGTTATTATTGTTGTTTTTGCCTGGTTTCCTTTGGCGATTTGCGCTTATTGCAATATATATATTACGGTGTGTGCGTTTGTGTGAGAGTGTGTGTGAAGTGGGTTAAGCTGACAAAAAGGCAACTGGAGATTGTGTAGAGATTGTTTTTTTTTTCATATGCGATTTTAATGTGATTTGCATAATTTGTGTGCGCGAGTGTGTGTGTGTTTGTCTGTGTGAGTGAGTGAGTGAGTGTGTGTGTGTGGCCCAAGCGCACAGGTGTTAAAGCTGTCGTGCGCCAGCAGCGGAAGTGGAATTGCAGTAGTAAAAGAGAGTGTGTGTGTGGGGGGGGGAGGGGGGCCAGAAGCACACTTCTATGTGCATGTGTGTGTGTGCATATCTATGCATGCTGTTATGCTGCTCAAAACGTTGATCGTTCACTGTCTCTCTCTTGCTCTCTCTGTCAGTCTCAGTCGCTATTCACCAAGTCCATTCAGAAAATTTGCTTGCAGGCGCAGCAGGCAGTTTGGCAATGGGAATTGAATTTGAAATTGAATTTGAAATGTGTCAGTTACTGCACGCGAATTGGGGATCTATTTAAACCGTCATCCCCCACCCCCACCACGCACACTCACACAAACACACAGACAAACACACTCCTAAAAGGGGTGCGGTTGACGACTGACGAGCTGCTGGCTCCGATCTGATCCGATTTCGATCGTTTGTGGGGATTGTTCAGCTGACTGTGTGTTTGTCCGTCTGCCTGTCTGTTCGTCTGACTGCCAGTAGCGAAAACAAAAAGGAAATGGGAGACTGAAAATGACAAAGATCACTGAAGCAAAACCAAACGGCAACAACAACAACAGCAGCAACAACCCAATTTGTATCTATGTATCTATATATTATGTACAGCGACTAGTTTTGTTGCATGAGATACAATATGAGATACAATATGCCCGACTGCCTTCGCTGTAGAAATTGATGCATGTAAATCGACTCGTAACTAGGTACATTATTTTTTTTTTTTGCTTTTTTTACTATCTTTTCATTAAGTGAGGTTATATCTAACAATTATTCAAATTTCATAAACTTTAGTATCTTTAAGTCTTTAAAAATATATATATGCCAAATATGAACTCTTGCTTGTTTAAGCTGTTTCAAATTAGAAAAATTTTGAAATATTTTTCTAAAATGTGGTAATTTTCTTTATATTTTTCATAAAAATTTTAATTGAAATTTTAATTTCTTATTAAACCTATACTTTTTCTTTTTTTTTAATAAACAAAGTCTTAGTCTTCGACAGTTTGTAAAAATAAATATATTTTTAAAATCAAATAAAATGAATGCTAAATAAAAATAGTTTTAGATCCTTAATTGAATACTGAAATCTGCAAATTTTGAAAGCATTTAAAGTCAAAATACATAAATTGTATAATGATGAATTGGTTAATTATACAAAATAAATTTGAAAACTGAATTATAATCTTACTCGAATTTCTGAATATGTAAATAATCCATATACACATAAAGTATATATAGAAATATTCGCAATATATCAGTTTGATCTAATATTCAAGTCTGAAATCAGACTTAATATGGACTCTGACTTAATATAATATATTCATTCCTGTTCCTATTTGTATTTCTATTTGTAGATATGTACTTACCAATTCTTCTAAGCTTTTGTAATCCGCTCGTAGTTGTCTATTATTATTAATGGTGGTTTGTTGCCGTTGTTTCAATGCCGTTTTTTTTTTTTGTAATGGAAAGTTTTGATGAAATAACTTAAAAAGCACAAACACTGTAAAAAGCACTTCTTATTTTCGTATTTTCATTTATGTATTTTCATGTTATTTGCAAATTTCAAACATAGTCAACAATTGCAAATGAGGGAAAGAGTGGCAAATTGTAAATAACTTCGAACGGAATTTTAAATAACTAAATATACAAATACAATTCACAGCTGAGCTGAGTTGAGCTGAGCAAATTCGCCGCGTGCATGCAACGACGGCGCACGAACCTCCAATCAGAACTGAAACGTAGGGATGTCGACGCAGACGCCGTCGCCGTGTTGTCGTTGTCCCTGAATGTTAATGTTTGTTGCTGTTGCTGTTTGCTGTCGCTAGCGCTGCCGCTGTTGCTGTCGCTGCCAGCGACTTTGGGCACGAACGAGACGGACGAGAACGAGAGCACGAGCACGATCACGAAAACCGAACTGAGCTGTCAGGGCGGCAGAATTGTGGAGTCGGCCAGGGGCAGGTGGTGTTGGGCGGAAGAGTTGGATGGAGCCGATTTGAGTGCGTCTCGCGGTGTCTGTGTGTGCCGTTGTGTGTGTGTGTGTGTATATTTGAGGGGCTGCCACGACGACGAAAACGCGCGCCTGTTTTACGACGTTGTTGGTGTTGTTTCACTGTATCGATGTCGGCGCTGCTGGGTGGATAATATAGTATCGCCTCCGCTCTGCTCCCGTTTTGTATATGTGGTTTTTGTAAATGGCGGCTTTCAAATCTGATAAATGGCCGAGCGTTAGAACCGAGACGAGCCGAGCCGAGCCGAAGCCTTCGTGTTTGCGCTAGTATGATAAATAATATAAGAAGAACAAAAACTAAAAATCCGAAAGACACACAAAAAAAGACGTTAAGTGGGATGTTGACGGACGCGGACGAGCGGATGAAATGGAATGGAATGAGCGTTTGAATTGCCAGTACAACCAGGCAAAGTGCCAAAGCGCCGCAGTCGGCCCAGAGAAGGCGAAAAAGCGTGAGAGCGACAGAGCGTGAGAGACAGCGAGAGATAGAGAGCGGCAACTAGCAACTTGACATTTTGACTTGGTACTCACCAATACAAGTGTATAAACAAACATATGCGCAGCAATAGCAAAACGCTGTCGCCGCTGCGTTGGCGCTCTTCTCTGCTGCTCACCCTTACGCTCACGACTCTACACTCTTCAAATCGTGGGCTCTCTGGCCTGATAAGCGCATGTCGAAATCGTATGAGCGCCAGCGGCAGCGGCATCAGCAGCGCAGCTCGCTACCCATTTTGGCTTCCTTTGCTCGTTCGCTGTGACCTGCCTAACCCCCTTCCCCCACTTTTTGCCCTTGTTGTGTTCATTTTCGTGTTGCCGCTGCCTCAGCGTATTACGAAATATGACAACAATGCAGTTTTGTCTGCTCGTCCTCGTTTCGCTCTGCCGCCATAGCGGCGACGTTGCAGCTACCGCCAATGCTTCTTCTTTGTTTTCGATAGTAATTGCATGCTCGGCATAAAACGGTTCCCACTCTTGCTCGCTCTCTCTTTCATTATCTCTCTCAACAATATTTTGCTCTTTCTCTGTGCAAGTGGGTGGCTCTTTGGCAATTGTCGCTCTGTTTGTTTATTTCTTCTCGCATCACTTGCAAATCGATTGCATCTTGATGAAGTTTTTGCCCGACAAAATAGAAAAAACGCTATAAATAGAAACAGGGAAATTTCTAACGTTGCGCATTCCGCGTGCAGTCGCGGTAACTACAACCATTTCGATAAATGGCATCCCATTAAAGAAATAAAAAATAAACAGAAACGGGTTTGATCAGAAGCGTGCCCCGTTCGCTGTCCGGGAGTGCGTCTAACTGAAACCGAAATCATTAAACTTTTCCCCACTGCTGCCACTTAAGCTTGCACCTTAATGTATGCGCATATGAAAATGCTGTAAATGGGGGATCCCTAGGAACCCACTTCACAGTCGCCATGCTAATGGCATTCATATATTTATTACGTTCAACGGGCGTAAATCCCAACAACAACAGCAACAAAGAGCATCCCTAGACAAAATAAATATTAAAAGGATCATTAACTGATCGTTAATCATAAAATATATAAAATATAAATAAAAAATGATCTTTTCTACAGTATGTGGCAATCGATGGCTGTAATTGCTCTAGGAATTCTAAGTTCCAAATGCCTTTTTAGCTTAGAAAGGTTAACACTATATATATATATATATATATGTTTATATAGATGCATCGTTAAGCAACTGATTACACTAGGCAACAAAAGTTTTGGGTTTAACTGCACAAATATAGTTCTGTTTTATATTTTAATGTGAATTCGAAATTTCCTCTAGTTTTATCTATAATAATTTAGTCTTAGAGGTACGTAAAGATCTCAAGTAATATATATTTATAATTTAATATATTTTTATTTTTAAGTTCAGTCTTTGTCTACATGATTAAGGACGACTGTATTAAATATGTCCAGTAATCTATATTTTGGGTATAAGTAAACATAAATTATAAATTTCAGTTTATAAGCCATTGTTAAAACTAGCAACTGATCTAATGACAATATGATATTATATATTTTATAATTATGACAATTACAAGATGAATCATTAGAATGATTACTCAGAACGAGAACTGATTACTCAGTTAGACAGAAACACAGAAACACACAGCGACACATAGACAATCTGTATAATCGGGGATAAATTTGCATTAAATAGCTAAAAATTCTAATTGGCTTGGGGCAAACTCTAATGGGAATAAAGTTCCTGGGTATTGCCTTGGTTTAATGCTTCTGCAACTGGGTTAACCGAGTTATTGGGGTAGGGGAGAGTTGGTTGGGAGACGCGTTGATCAACAGGTTTGTGGGCTGGCGAGACGTTTTTTCCCCGCCACTGATATAAATTAATTGCTTAATTGTTGTTGTTGTTGCTGCTGTTGTTGTGCTTGTTGTTATGCGCTGCTTTAGCGGCATCATTTGATACAAAATTTGCTTTTAATTAAAAAACTCTCCAAACAGACAGACAACAACAGACGTGCGAAGGCGTCTCTCTCTCTCTGTCCCCACTCTACGCTCTCTGTGTTTGCTTTTAGATAGATGTGTACATGTGTGCATGTGTGTTTGGGTGTGTGCTTGTTTGTAGAGATCAACCTTCGTTGCCTGTGCGTAGGAGTTTTCGTTTTCCTCTCGACAATTCACGCCTAACACCCCCCCGCCAACAACTTGCTTCCCCTTTGGCAATTACACATTTTGTGTTCGTGGCATTTTGTTGTATTTATTAGACCAAAGTCGTGCAATTCGTTAACGCTAACCGAATCCGAATCTGAATCCGAATTCGAATACGAATCCGTTTGTGTTCGAATCAAATCAGCTTTGCTGCGTGGGATTCTTAAATGCGTCGCTGACGCCGCTGTTTTCACTCACGATTTCGCTAAGTCAAATACCCTGTAATACCAAGGCAACTCAGAAAAAGGAAGTTCTTATACTGTAATAGAATAATTATTAACAGTGTACTAATCACAGCAAAGGGTTTTCACTATATCGATATCAATTAATTTAACTAGTTTAACTAGTTTCAGGCTGAAAGGGGTATTACCCAGACACATGTGCTTATAGATCAGAGATTGTGTTTATTTATTTTTCTTATCAGAAACTGGTTTCCATTTGGTCAAGTTGCCCATCAAGGAGTTTCCAGCACCAATTTCGAAACGAAATCGAATGTGTTTTAAGTATGATATGCATATAAATTGAATTTAATTAGACTTACTTGCATAACTGAAAATTTCCAATTAATTGTGTTCTTTTATCCATATTATCGATAATTCCCAAACAAAAGATCACTTATTTCTTGTGTGTTTTTAAGCCATTTATTTTTGGATTTCCAATATGCAAATTAAACTGATTTCATTATTTTACATTTATCTATTTTATTTAAATAATTTTTATCTATGTGAGTGAAAATAAAAACAATAAAAAATATAAAACATAAAATTTATAAATATAATTATCAAATTAACTTCCCAAAGAAATTTTATCTCTTATGCAGATTTTCACTGCTTTCAATATCTGTAAAGTTTAAGTTAAAAACTGTGTAAAAAGTGTATCTGATATACAACTGTTAGTATTTATTTAAAAACGTATTTATGCCTAAGCCGTATAGGGAATGGCCAACTAACAAACTGTATTCCCTAAGCTCAACGCATTAAAATGCCTGACCTAAATTCCAGCGGCGAACGCAGCGCAGTGAAACTAAGCAAAGAGATGTGGCAGGGAAAAATGTTTGAGCGTTGAAGCCCAAAAAGCGAAACGAAGGCTTTGACTTCATAAACTATTGAGTTGGGCTTTTTTCTCCTTGTCTGTGCGTCTTTGTGTGTGTGTGTGTGGAGATTTTCCTGCTGAGATCTCTACAGCGTTTGTCCAATTCGAATGCACAGCTGCAGTCCACTCCTGATGTTTGTTGTTGCTGCGGCCATTTTTGTTTTGTAATGAGCGCGCCCTTTTCTTTAACGCAGCGCTCGCCTAACGCCTAACGGTAAAAAGCTGAATGGCTTTAAGTCGCTGATGCTGCTGCTGCGTCTCGAGTCTTGGAAATTACCTTTGTTCACTTTTCTCACACTTTGTGCTCTGCACGGGGCTTGGCTCTCGAAGCTTCTTTTGTTGGTAAGAAAAAAAAGCTGACGCAAAATAATTTTTTGTGTTTTTCTTCTTGTGTGCCGCCACGCAGAAGGGTAGAGTTAGACGAAAAACCAGCACAAAGAGTGGTCTCCACTTAATGTCTTCCACTTTGACTCGCTCTCTATCGCTTTATGCTCTCTTTGCTGGTGTGTGTTCCTTTCTCTATCATATTAATTGATTCTTTTGGCGTTTGATTTTCTGTTTCTTTGTGGTTGTCACCTAATGTAACGGTATAAGTCTAGCTTATTGTAAAGAAGCTTTAGGCGTTCCTTCGCCTTGTTAATTGCTGAAAGTTACGCTATTCATGGTGATCATCTATCTGGCTGCAAGAACCCAGCTTCCAACCAGTAAACCAAAAAACAACAACAAAAGAGACACGAAAGACAATGCAATAATCATAATTACAAGTTAACCTTAAGAGTGACACAAATCCGGCCACAAGCAGCGACGACGCCGTGTTCGGCCTCTCGTTCGTTCCCAGCAATTAACTTCAAATGACACAAATGCCACCAAGGCACGCCACCGCCACCACCACCACCACCAAAGTGAACCACCCGCTTTGGCCTTAGCTTCACAGCCGCCCGCCCACATTTGCAAGTGAACGGCAACTTTGATGACGCCCACAATGAGCCAAGCAGCACCGAAAACAGTTGCGGTTCATTTGATCAAAGCTCTATTTTTGCTGTAGTATTTTTTTCTTTATTTCTCCACAACTAGCATTCCATTGTAGGACTAGGCGAAGCAGCATTGGAGACATCATGAACTGACGAACGCTGTGAGAGTGGAGAGCATGCGCGAGAGCGAAATCTTATTTTGTAATTGCCACTCATCTTTAGTTGCTTATGTGTGTGTAGATATGTTGCTGCCATTGTAAATGTACAAATGTAAAGTGCAACGGCAGCGCAGCAGAAAACCGCAGTCAGCTTCATTGAAAAACTGTGTGAAATTTTCAGTCAGCGCATAGGATATGGTTGTTCATGTGTGTGTAAGTGTGGCTTGGTCTGTCTAACTATTACAAGTGGTGAGCTTTGCTGCTCTTTGCTTTGTCTCAAACTTCAGCTTATTCAATTCAAATAACTCGTGATTTCGTAAGCCTGTTTCTCTGTGCTGGGAGCTGCAGTTGATTCGAGGCCATTTTAGACAACGACGCTGACGCTGGCGCTGACGTTGGCGTCGACAGCAAGTGCTAGTTGGAGTCGTTGTTGATGTTGTTGTTGTTGCCTTGTTTGACTCTTTGCCGCCGCTGCAGTTAGATGCCAAAGTTGTTGTTGCTGCTTGTTTGTTTTTTTTTTTTGTGTTGTATTGCAAGCGTGATGACCTTGAGCCGCTCATTTTAACCAAGTGGCTGTATGTACAGCTGCGTATGTGGCTGTGTGTGTGTGTGTGTGTGTGTCTGTGTGAGTGTCTTTTTGTGTACGTTTGTGGCGTTGTTACCCAGTCCCAGTTACTTTTGGCATCTCGCTGAACGCTGCTCATTTTATCTGCTTGCCCAGACATTCAAAACGATCGCAGCAACTATTTTGTTTTGTTTTTGATTTCTGTGTTTATCTTATTTGCATTTGTGTAGCGCTTGTTATTGAGATTTTTATGTTTTCTTTTACATTTTTTCCCCATCTCTTTTGCACATTCATTCATTGATTTTAGTGACCGCTGTTGCGTTCACAGTTTGCACAGTTGACCATTTGTTTTTTTTTTCATTTTCTTTGCGGCCAACAAACACAAAATTGTCTTTGCACAGAAGTTCTCGAGTTAAACTCAAGGCTTTCAGATTTCTTAGATTGCGACTGCGACTGCGACGAACGCAATGCCTGCAATGCTTTTCCAACGTACAATTAAAAGCGAATTTGGTTGCCTTTTGTGCCATTCATTCGTTCATTCATTCATTCATACACGCTGTGATCAATGTGATCAATGTGTGTGAGATGTGACGTCACACGGACCGTATGAGTAATATACAAGTGAAACCATAAATAATAGATGAATGTTTGCGTACATATATATGAATAATAACTTATTGTTCATTTACGTACAACTCACAGTAAATTTGAAATCTTAAAAGCGCCTCGAAAGCCACGGGAAATGTGGGAAAATTAAGTGCAATAAATGCAAAATGCTTATGAAATGCGATTATGCATTTTATCTTTTAATTTGTTTTTGCACATTTTCATAATTGATCCTGTCTCAATTTATTATGCAATTGTTAACATAAGTTGTCTTGTAAAATTTATTAATATTATAAAACATGTTAAACGTATTGGCATGTTAAGTATTAAGAAGAGTATCTTAAAAGTAGTAGTAAAAAATGTTAAAACTTCGCTTAAATTAAATGGAATTTATGCTTAATTGTTCTTTTCTTCACATTGTTTATTGTTGTATATGAATTAACTAAAATAGTATAATGCTATCATACATCATAATAATAACAACAATAAAAATGTCTTTAATATTAATAAAAAAAAAGAATAATTAATTTTCAATATAACTCTTTTGTTTTCTCTTCCTTTAAATGTATTAATTTTCACTTATATGGTTTATTAATATCATAAATTAAGGTAAATTTTAATATGGTATTATTATTTTGGTTTGTATTAAACTGAAATCAAGCCCAACTCTAAGAATAGGCACTCTTAACTTTTACAATATAGAACTTCTTCTTTAATTGTCTATATTTAAAGTCCATAAATAGTCACATTTATATTTTTGATGTCCACTAAAGTAATTCGACACAAAAAATACACATAGCTAAAAATTAAACTAAATTGAATGTTGTAATAAAATGAAAAATACAAATAAATTAAAAAACAAGAAATATTTATAAGAATTCTGATTTAGACATGCCATAAATAAATTTGTTGACTTTTGAGCAGATTTTAAATAGCTTTTTTAGAAATTCGTTGCAGATACTTTAAAATAATTGAAGTTTTTAAAATGCATAATGTATATATAAAAAAGAAAACTGCAAGAAACTGCAGCAGTTGCACAGTCAACGCAAAAGCCACACGGGGAGTGTCAAGGCGAACAATTGCCAGCAATTGCCATGAAGAAAGAAAACGAATAAGAACAACATGAAGAAGAAGAAGAAGAAGAAAAAGAACACGAAGAAGAAGAAGCAAAAGAAGAAGCTGAGATCAGAAATCAGTGGACAAAGTCGTTCGCATTATTTGGACTAATTGTTGTGCTTATGCAGAATTGGTAACCTCGCAACTCAAAACGTGGGGCTAAAACTGAAAGCTTTACCTTCAACCAGGCAGTGCAGGTAGTTGGTATCCAAAGGTGAGGAGGGGGGTGGGGTGTGTGTGTTCTTAAATTCTGTTGCTGTTGCAAAGGTATTCTCAGCGATTTTCTGACTGCCATCGCATTTTTTGCTGCCGCAGTTCTTCATTGTTTTTTTTTTTTTATTTTATTTTTATTTTTATTTTGTATTTTATTTCCAGCCAATTGTCACAACGAGTGACCCCAATTTGAGCTGGTGCCTTGAGAAGGGGCTGCAACAACACAGCAAGTGCAACTGCAACTAGGTTTGGGTTTACTGACTTGGCAAGAAATGCTCCAAATGTTGCAACTGCAGCTTTACACAAACCAAAAAAAAAACGAAAAAAAAAACAAAAAAAAAAATTAAAAAAAATAAAGAAAAATTAAATATAAAAAATAGTATTGTGCATAATTGGAGCACTCAGCTAAGTTCGCGGCACGTTTTGTTTTCCCATTTTTCTGCTGCTGGTTGCTGGCTAGAGGAAACCGCTGCCAAGGTGAGCGTTGGCTAAATTGGACTCCATTTCGTTGGCCATATGTCTGACCTCACGCGGGCCAAAACACAAAAACAAAAAGGCAAAAACCAAAGAAACAAACTGTAAATGAAAATCAATAATCAAAATTAACTCTGGTCCAACTTGGTGTGTGTGTGAGTGTGTGTTATTTAGCTTATCAGCAGTGCAAGCGAGTCCTGTTTGCTGATAACACACACACACATATGCACACACACACACATGCAAATGCACACGTGCAGATAAAAGGCAAATCAGCAATTATATTGTTGATAAGGCCAAACCACAAAGCTGGCGTCCTGCTAAGAAGAGGTAGACACACACACACACACAAACACGCACACACACGCACACACACTCGCACAGATGCTTATCGCCAATGCGATAATTAACTCCTGCGTTTCAATGTTTTTGTTGCTTTTGTTGCCGTTGCTTTGCGTTAGCCCAACTGGACTTTTGATATGTATTTATTAAATCTACTTTTTCGTGCATTACACCCAAACTAAGCACAATTCTCAAGGGACATTTAAGAAACAAAACTGATTTGTTTTTTATCTATACGAAAACAAGCAAGCATAATTTTCTCAACGAGCAATTTTCTGTGTGTACTAATTTCAATACTTATTTGAAACATTTGCTTACTTTATGTGATATTAAATTAGTTAATTAATTATATGACATATTCAAAAAGTATTAATATGTAAGCAGAGGTTTGCATTTTGACTTTCATTTTCAGTTTAATTCTCAAATTATAAGCAGCAATTCTATATTTTAATATTTTAATAAATACGAATTTAGTAAGACTCAAAGTATTTCTGTGTATCTATAAATATATCAACACTTGAACTGAATTGTAAGCTATGCTATAGTTAATATATTGAAAAAATGTACAGTAACTAATTGTATTTTAATATAATATAAAAAATATATTGAAAATAATAAAATACAATTATTTTTCTATTCAAATTTCAGTTTATGATTTTGGGGTGCAGGTGTGGCAGTTGTTGCAGTTGGGTACTGCCACAGCAGAAGTTGGGTGGATGTACCGAAATCCCTATAAATGTGTGGAATGTGTGTGTGTGTGTGTGATTGGTAAAAAACTGGTTTATTACGCTCGCATCCTGGACTGGGTGAGTCGCCCCATAAAACGGCAAACCCCAAATAAACTGAATACGATAAACTTTGGCTATCTTTGATATGAATCATAAATTTATATATATATATAAATATATATATATATTTGCTTAATAGCTGGTAAGGGGACCGCTGAGCTCAGAGCCTTGACCAGATGAGGTTTTGCTGATATATAAATATATCAAATCATGTATTTGTATATCTATATTTTTTATCTGCGCGCCTTTTTTGGGGGCGTTGACCAAGAGGCAAAGGCGACAGGCAGAAGGCAAACAAATGCTGTTATCAGCGACAAGAAAATGAACTGAAATCCGGAATACGACAAATGCAACAAATTCAACCACACTGAAATCCTCCGTCGGGGCGGAAGACCCGCAGTGGCTTATCAAAAAAAAAAAAAAGAGAGAGAAAAAAAAATAGAAGAAAAACACAACAATAAAAACGAAACAAATAACAAGTACGTAAATAGAAGGAAATGCGGTGAGAAAACTCAGTTTTTCCTTGCCACGAAGAATCAGTGGAAAAGTGAGGCAGCAACTGTTGAAGAAGAAAAAGTGGAATGAAATGCAGCCGATAGGCAAGTAGGAAAAACCTTCGGCCCGCAGGCAAAGTGCATTCGCCCCGAGGGCAGTCCAATGCCAGGAGTTGTCGCTATGTGGCACAGTGGACACAATGATAATGCCACAGAGGCCGCATAGAATCCATTAGCAGTTGATGGCTCAAGAGGGGTAGAGGGTTGGACACGGGGGAACGTAGCCAGGGGAACGGGACAATGCCCCCCTTTTTGCTTAGACAAGGAAAATGCACCAGCAACTCGGAGGCAGCAAAAATACAAAAGAGAAGAGATAGAAAAAAATTGTAGCTGCCACATGTTGAACATTAGATACCCTTCAAGTACATAATAAATAATAATAATTTATCGTGGAAACTATATAATATTTAATATTTTATAATAATATAATATTTAAAAGACTTTTGCTATGGCAAAATTATTAGATTTTGATTGGCCACTCCCAAAATTTGTTTTCCAAGCTTAGACTAGACATTTTTCAGATTGAGAATATGTAGAAACTTTCATCTTTTTTTATATAATTTATTTAATGAGGTTTAAAAACTATCGTAAATGTTTATAATTGGTTTTCATATATAAACAAATTTAAATTAAAGTGACACATTAAACTAAATAAAATTAAGAGTAATATATTTAATAAAGAAAATAAAACAACTTAAAATTTAAAAAAAAAATACAAAGAATTTTAAACAAAATTTGAGTTATTAAAATTTTAAATTTATTGCCAAAATTTGAAGTCAGAAACTGACCACGAATTGTTTTTAGCTTAGTAGTAAGAAAAGTTAAGTCTTGGAAGGCAGCCTGAAAGTGAATTTATGTATTTTTTGAGAGTTTTATAAAATATAGAAAAATTGAGATTTTCTAAGAGAGAAATTATATTTTAAATGTGTTACATAATTCACTATATCCATTGCTAGGGTATAACAAAAAAAAAAGCGGCTGCGCATGGAAATGTGAAAATGGGTGCATGTGGAGACGCCAAGTGGCTGCCCAGGCAAGCATGTGTGTGTGTGAGTGTGTGTGTGAGTGTGTGAATGTGGAAAGGGTTCAATGCACGATTTCTTTGCAGCAGCGTTCGCTTGTTGCCATGGGAAAATGCAGCGCTGCAAATGAGAAACCAAGAAATGTTTGCCAGCCCAAATGCAAAGCAACTGCGCTGCAGGATCAACCCTCAAAAAGCGATTTTAATTCGATGTCAATTAAAAACTCGCGTGCAACTCTCGAGCCAGGGCGAAAAAAAAAAAACGAGAAGAGCAAATTCTGCGGGTTGTGTAAAGGATCGCACAAAGGTCGCATTTGATTGGCCTTAATTGGGGTCGGCAAAGCGACGCCTTTGCTTAATTTCTTCAATAAAATCATTGCCGCACACGCGCCGCGCCGCCTCTTCAGCTACTGTTAACTGTTTACAGAATTATGCAGGATCGCCTATGGGGTGCCTGGTGCCTGGTAGCGAATACAGTAGTAGCTTCAATTGGAATCATGTGGGCAGGATCGATATTGGTGAGAACAGCAACGGCACGAGGAACTCAGGCTTCTCATAAGTCACACAGTTCTTAAGGTTGATTATATGCCCCGAACTCATGAAAAGTGGATAATGGTTTTCTGCAAAAATATGTAACAAGCAGAAGGAAGGCACTTGCGAACTCATAAGGTGTATATATTACTGATCAGGATTAATAGCCGAGTCGATATAGCCATGACTATCTGTCCATCAGCAAGAACACGCGAAATTCTGTAAATTTGGTATGTAGGTATTCGTAAATGCGGCGCAGATCAAGTTTGCTTTGTTTTTATCGATAACAGCCTGCGATTATCTCGATAGTGGATACATTCCGATTACGATAGCAATAATTTCCACAATTTTCACGGCAGAATCTTCTATTTAATATACATGTGGAATATTATGAATGTATTATACCAATTTCATAAAGATCGGATAAGAAACATCAAAGTTATGTTCAAAAATTAATTCTCATATTGATATCAATTTTAGCAGCAGCCGCAGGCATTTTCTGTATTGTGTAAGAAAGAGATAGCATGATCAATGAGCGATGCGAGCGTAAATATGTGTTTGAGTGTATTTTGCAGAGACCCGTTAACTACGATTATGTGTACGTATGTATGTTATATAAGCATATAATTATGTATATTTATGTATATATGTATGTATATATGTATGTGTATGCTTTCTTTTTTTTTACTCTTCTTCTTCATAAGAACTGAGTCCATTTGCAGAGCTGCTCTCATTTGGATGCAAGACTTTTTAAAGGGAATTTGGTTAAAAAAATTAGAATATATTTATAAACTAGGTTCAGGGTCGAGGTCTAAAGCATTCTTCATTCTTTATTTTAAGAATAATTAAAGTAGGAGAGCAACAGGCAGCCGAACATTTTAGATCTAAAAGACAAGAAGTGAGAATATTAATCATTTTATTGGCGTTGGCCAAACAAAATCAAATTACTCATTTGCAATCGGCTTAATCGTTAAACTGTTTATTTAATAAAAAAAATTAACTTCATTTTCCCATGTATATTTTGTCAGATATTTAACTTTCATATATATTTTAGCTAAGTTATAAAAACAACAGGTTTTTTGCTTTATTTTTCTCTCTTTACAGATTATATTTTGTAATCTTCTCCAAGCAATTCATAAAATAATCACTGCAAGAGTGTGGCAAGATAGACACACAGTAAATCAATGGCTAAACTGCATCCTGCTGAGAGGATGTAGGTGTAAGGAGCGCCGCATGAAGTCGGAAATCAGTAAAAGTTAATCAGCTTCATGAATAGAGACACAAAAGGACACAAAACGCTTGGTGAATTGAAATCAAAGAAAGGATCGAGGATTGAAGATGTGCGTGCTGCGATACGCGTGTATTCCAAGAATAGCATACACAAACACACACACACACACACACACACACACACACAAGGATACGCCCACGCAGAGGTAATACGAGCCCGCAGGATCAACTTGAGAAAATTGTATTCGGTGTTGAGTAATTTGTGTGCCACGCTCACAAAATCTGTTAAGCGGTTAAACAAAACATAAACAAAATCATCCCACACAGCGCAGGGGTTGCTGCTGCCACAACTGAGGATTAACCCCTAGCGCGCTGTTTGAGGGTGGGCGTGGCAGCAGGGGCGGGGGCAGCGACTGCTGATCGTATGCTGGTTCAGCTATTTCTGTTCATCGACGTCTGTGCGCCTGAGGGTTGCGTCCTACTTGAGACCCGGCGAATGTGGGCCTCTGCCAAGGGGGTACCGCTAAAAATTGCTATTTACGTACGAACAACAAGAACCAAAAAGAAAAAAAAAAATGTGTGGGTTTGTCAATCTTCATTTATGATTTCCTTTAATTTGGTGCTTTCCATTTTTACACAAATCCAAATACCCGCAGATAGTGCAATCGACTTTCCTTTTTGACCAGGATATGACTGCACTGCAATTGAAATCCAATTTAAAGTTCCCACATATCACACACACACTCGCACACACACACACATTGATGAGCAACAATAGAGTCCGTTTTCAGCTTTGTTTTCTCCTTAACTTTTGCCCCGGAGCAAATGAACCGTAATTGATAAATTGTTTTCTTTCCAGTCGCAGGCATATCAAGAACAAAAATGTGAACTCAACCAAAAAAAGACCCTTTGATTTTCCAATACGATAGAAAAGCAATTGTTCGGGAAAAGCAAAGTCAATTTGTATAGCGCATTATAATCTGCTCATTATTTAAATGATTTAAATAAAAAATGAACCGCAGACAGCTGAATTCCTTTGCAGTTCTCTTATTGTTTGCCTAATTACTTTTATTTAACCTACTTGAAGAATTTCCTAATTATTTTCGTCCTTATAACTTTTGGAGAACTGTTCATTGTTTCCATATTCGATGGTTATTTTTATAATCATTGTTTTGTTTAACAAAAGCTGAGTTTTTTTATCCATTTTATTGATGAATCTACAATATCCTTTCAATTGTTGCTCTTATTAAAAATAAAAGCCGATTTGTATCGATATTCGTGCACCACTCGAACAGTTATCGATAAAATTAATAAAACTTGATCTTCATATTTTATACATATCGCTTATTTCTCTGAGATTTTCTTTTAAATTGTCTGGCTAAATCGACTTGGCATTTTATGCAAAAGACGAATATTTTATTATATTTATTATAAAATATATTTTATTATTATTATTATTATTATTGATAAGTTGCAATCTGAACTAGCTCATGGATAGTTTGTTAAGGGTATTCTTTAGCCATGCCAATTTTAGCCATATGAATCGATGGTTATTTGATGGTGGATGGCTGGCAATCGGAAATCGGATGCGATACGCTTCACTCAGCTATTGGGGCACTTGGAATGCCTAAAATTAGATCAATCGTAACCAAAACTTATTCTATTTATATGCAAATTAATCAAGCATGGACGGAGAGAGGGAGATAGCTAGAGAGAGAGAGAGAGAGCAATTGTATATGAAAGCACAGAATCGAGCAGAGCTGAGGGATACGCGATGAGGCAGTAGCTAAAAAAGAAAAGATACATTTACAGACACAGATACAGATACAGCTGCACAGATGCCGCACAATGCGAGCTGGGAAACAAAAGCTATTAGAGGCAAATTCCTGTTCCTTTGTCTATGCACAAATTGCCGACACACTGCCAGCAGCGCTGTCGACATCGACATCGACATCGACGTCGACGCGTCGCATCCGACAGATACGCGGAGCTAAATTGCATTTTTATCTATTTTTACTTGCCGACAGCAGCCGAGGCATCCGTTGCAGCCGTGGCAGCCGTGGCAGCCACAGCACTGTGCAGCTGAGCATGCGGAGGATTTGAAAGCAAATAGAGGAGTCAGAGTGAGGAGCAAATAGCAAACGCAATTTCCTTCCTGCTTCTGCAAGCGCAGCAAAAATAGCTGTAATAATAAAAACCCAACTCGCTCAGATCCCAGATCCAAGATCCCGCATCCCGGTCTCCGACTGAGGCCCTGCTGCCTGCTGCCTGTTGCCTGTTTATGGCTGGCGATCATGTTGCTGTAGGATGCCACAAGAAAAGCAGGAAAAACTCCTTGGCTGGGCGGCGGCCACACACAATCGAGCAGCGAAGCCAGCGAGAGCAACAGAAACAGCCCCAGTCCCAGTGCCAGTCCCAGCTGCATCAGTATCAGCAGCAGCAGCAGCAGCTCCAGCCTCACTCACAGCACGTTGTCCTCCTCCTATTGCACAGATCTCTGTGCTCTCTCTCTCTCCCACTCTTTCTCTCTGTCTCCTTCTCTCTTTGCATGTGTTTGTGCACTGTCAGAAAATAAATGCAGTTGGAACTGATTCACATTACAATTTGATGGATTCTCTTGTAAAATTACTTTTTGAGTAGTCTTAAGAAATTTTATTAATTAGTTACAAAGTTCAAATTAAATTAAAGCTGGCATATTAAGTATAAAATACATTTTGAAAGATTTTTTTGTTTTATTTTATATTATATTATATTTTTATAATTGGCCTGTTTACAAATGAAAACTGAAGAACTTTTAAGTAAGAAAATTATATTTATTGTTCTTAGGTAAAATGGTTTAGAACACGTTTAATAAAAGTTAATTTTATAGTTGATTAAATTTACTTTTAAGTTGTTAATTAATTGCAATTTGTGATTATTTATTTAAATATTAATTATATATATATTATATTAAGACTTACTTTAGACTGAGCCATTTTTTTGATTACTTAAAATATTAAACTAATTTATCAAACTAATTTTAAGTTCCCAAAACTAGCCAATTTTATACATTTTAGTTTATTTTATATTTTTTCAAACAAAAATAAATTTGAAGCAAATTCTTACAGTTAATTCTTAATACTAAATATCGATTTTTATTTGCTAGGATACTCGATTCATTTTTCTGAGTGTGTGTGTGTGTGTGTGCCTAGCCTGGCAGGCTGTGTGTGGAGTGTTATTGCCTGTTGCCTGGTTCAATGAACTGCCGTCACCTCTTGGCGCTGCGCAGCGGCAGCGACGCTGGCAGCGATCAGTGCGCCGTCGTCGCGCAATCCTTTTTCTTTTGATTTTTCATTCGGCTCTCACCCTTCACTTGATCTCTGCTGACTCTTGCCGTTTGCCGCTCGCCCCTCGCCCCAACAACCATAAGGAGCTGTGCAGGAGTTTGTTTCAAGGGTTTCAGTTTATTTCAAGACAACAACAACAACAACGACAACAACAACAACAATGTTGTCTTGGGGGCTTTGGATTTCACTTGGCGTTTTGGCTTCGCGTGGGGAAATGTAAACATTTCATCGTCGTCATCATAATCGCTGCTCGCTGCTCGCTGCTCGCCAGGCTGGTTTTACTTTATGTGTGTATGTGTGTGTGTGTGAGTGTGTATTGTATTGCCTGCTTGTGTTGCCTTTTGCTGCCTGTGTCCCCCCGCCCCGCTCCTGCTATTTGTTGCTGACGCGGCGCGCATATCCCTTTTTTCGCTGGAATGCGCTGATTGTTTACTCAAATGAGTATTTGATCTGCTGCTCAGTTGACTTCTCCTCCTTGTATTTTTGTCACTGCTGTTGATCTTTGTTTTTTATGTTCTTCGTTGCACGCTGCACGTTGCACTTGTGTTTATCTCGCAGGATTTTCAAGGAATGGCCAAAGCGACGAAATTTCGGCTTAACTTTAGTTGATCATGTCCAAATTCCTGACATGCCTTTCAGCTATTAGAACAGTTGAGCAGGATGTAATTTGGGGGGGGGCAAGTGTGTTCCCAATAATTGCAGTTGAATGAGTTCACATGTGGAGTACAGTAGGATGTAGGATTACTAAATATGTAGCAATCATGCTAAGCTGGATTCCAATGGAATAAACATTAAATTAAAATAAATCCTGGCTAGTCTTCAAGAGATTTAATTAAAGAAACATGATCTCTATTTGATAATACATATTCTGTATAACTGCAAAATACTTCAAATTATCTATTTGATAAACGATACATTTCCATATGGCAAGGAGCTAAAAGTGAAAGAGGAAAAAAACGTGTTCTGAGAGAAGTCTTTAATATTTTTAACCCATAAATCCTGGCCGCGAATTTCAATTGTGATAAGTAATAATAGATTATTCTAGTGGCTTATAATAGCTATAAGCAACAAATTATACAATCTTATAGACAACATTATTTGGTTTTTTCATAAAATTCGCTTCTAACCCAACATATTTTTTTAAACATAGTTTTCTTATTTGGGCTTAGAAATTTTCCAAGCACAACGTATATTCTGTGGCTTAATAAAGGCTCTGATAAACAAATAATATATTTATTATATGAACATATTTTAATTTAAATTCGCTTTAAAGCCATCAAATTTTTTTCATTTCATTTCTTTCTTATTTGATATTAGAAATTTCTTGAGCAATCGAATAGTATTTTACCAAATCATAGCTAAATTGATAATGAAGTATATCAGGTCTCCAAGGATTAAATACTAAGCAAATACCAAATTCATAATTGTTAAATTTGATTTACTTAGTTTTTTCAAAAGATAATTGAATATGTTTTGACTTGAAATTCTCACTTATTCCAGCCAACTTTTAAAAGCATCCTTAGTTGGTATTAGAAATTCCCCCAGCAATCAAATAATTTCTTTTTTTTTGCTCTATAAAATGTATTTATATAATGGCTTTTGTGGTAACCATGTGGCAGGCAGTTTGAGGTTAAGAAAACCAGAAAACAACGAACCCTCCTTTTTGCCACTGCCATCCATTGCGGACACAGAGACAGAGAAATACACAAAAATTGTCTAGTGGAGATGCACTTGAGTGCCTGCCTGGAGCCTGGCTAGCTCCAGTTTCAGTTTAGGTACAGTCATCAGCCCCTTTGCAGTGAGCAAAAAGGATCGCGGCAGAGGGACGCATCGTGCGCAACAGAAACAAGTTAGAGTTGCAACTAAGAGAGGCAAGTAAACAAAAGCAAAATAAACCAAGTGCGCAACACAGCAAACAAAGCGTTGCCCGCGTTGCAAACGCGTGGGGGCCTGCCTGTGCCTGAGCCACAGAGACTTGGGATCGAGACGGTGACTCTGAGACACTGTTGCGGCATATCCTCCACGCACGTACTCCACAATGCAGGCGACGTGTCTTCCTTTTGGCTGGGCTGCCTGGGCGATTATTCATGATTTTATGGCGTTTGGGTAGAAGGACATTAAAAATGTTTTTACGCCAACTCATTGGGACGCAGAGAGGATCAAACTGGTTCTGCTTTGTATGCCACTCACAATCAAGTCAGAAGTCAGAAAGTCGAGGCGAGGCCGCTCCTTGGAATCTGGAGAAACCAGTTTATGGACTCCTCTACCTGTTGCCCATCTTGTTGCCTGTTGCGTCGCGGATCCCACGAAAAAAGGGATACTTGTGAGCAAACACACAAACCCAAACACACTTACACACACACACACACTTACACACACACAGTATATGATGACAAAGCCATGTTTATACAATTTTGTGTGTTTGCCTTTGCGCAATCCTTTCGTCCTCGCCACCATCACTGCTTGCCACATTTTGATGGTTACTTTTTTTTTTTTTTTTTTCTTTTTTGATTTTTGGACCGTGGTTTCCTTTTTTTTTAATTTTTGGGTACAGTTTCGAAAGGGTTTCAGCGCGTAGCAAGGCTTCAATATACAACCCTGACCAAACCGATGGAAACAGGTCTGTGGAATTTACTCCTAAAGAAACCATACAAAATTGCCTATTAGAAGATCATTTATCAAAAAAAGGCAGCTTGTAACTGTGTGTAATGAATTGGTTTTATAATTGATCTTAACTTTGAAATTAATATGTATATCTGTGTTTTTTTTTTCAGGGTATTTATTTGGGAAATTTGGAAATTATAACAAGTGATTATGGGATGATGCATGCAACGCTTTAATTTTGATGCATTTGTTCAAGAATTTGTCAACTTTGTTTGCCTTTTCTTGACATTGTGCGGTGCATAATAAGTTTAAGTTGTGTGTGCGTGTGTGTGTGTGTGTGTGTGTGTGCGGGTGTGTGTGTGTGTTTGGATTTGCGCAACCTCCTCAAATGGCTTCTCTTTGCTCATAATGCCTTTTGTTGTTGTTACTGTTGTTGCCTTAAGCGAAGCAAATGTTTATGGGTCCAGAGCAGCGGATCCATGCCAGAGCAAAGCCCTCGAACCACATTTGCAGTTGGGGCTGTCGGAGAAAGGCACTTGAGCTGAACTCTTCTCTATTTTTGTATACCCTATAGCCATTAAATGCCTGAGAAGGAGTCCAATGAGACTAGGTAATTGAGCAAGTTTCAAAAGTGGGGATGAAGAATGATCCTTAAAGAGACAACAAAGTTGATCTTATAGATAAAGTGATGGAATGAGCAAGTTTGTTAATAGTTTTAGTTAATTAGTTTGTTAAAATAAATTTTATAAATTCTGCGCTTAACACACATTTTTAAAGTTGTTGATATCTTAATCTGAATATTAACAAATTTTTTTTTGATACCTTTTAAAAAGCCCAAAATTTCGCTTGATCAAAGCATAAGATTTAATTTAAAAAAAATGCTATTATAATTAAATTTTACTATGATTAAATAAATTTAATAAATGTAATTAAATTTATTAAATATATATATATATATATATTATTAAATATATTTAATAAATGTAATTAAATTTATTAAATAATATTGCATATTGATATTTACAGGGTATTTTGAAATGGGACACATTTTACGCATTTTTAGTTGCTAGTTGTTAATGTTGTTTTTTTATTGTTATGGAAAATGTTGCGCAAACGCAAATGCGAGGCAGCAAAAAGGCAGCAACATGACAGAGAAAATCCACATCCACAAACAGAGCAACAACAACAACAGCAACAACAACAGCAACAACAACAGGAAAACAGCAGAAAAGGGCGAACGAAAAATGCTGGAAAATATTGTGTGAAAAGTGTGTGGTGTGTGTGTGTTGTGTGTGGAACAAGTTGAATGGCCTGCTTATGCCCGTATTCCAGGTTGAGCGCCCTAGTTCTCTCTCTGATTCAGACTCTGACTGCGAGTCGGGTAATGAAGGGTCTTGGCGCATGCTCCTCCGTATGGGCAGCCAAGTGACACAGCCCGGAAAAAGGGGAAACTCAGCAGATGAAAGACCAATGAAAGCCAAAGATTAGAAACGTCATCGTCAATGCTGTGGTTTGGCTCTTTTCACCTGTTGCTGCTGCTGTTGCTGTACGTTCTCAGGATGCCAAGCAACAATTGCTGGCGGGTCAGCGCCTGGGAAAGCACTTAAATGGTTTTTCATGCTTAGCCAGCTTTCCCAAGGAAATTGTCTAGCTGAATGTTTGCCTGCCTGCCTGCCATTTGCTGTGAGTTGCAAGTTGCAAGTTGCCCGTTGCAAGTTGCCCGTTGCCAGTTGCAAGTTGCCAGTTTCCAGTTGGCTGTCTTTTTGCCATTGCGGTTGCAGTTGGAATCGCTTTGGCCATGGCTCGCAATTGAGTTGATTTGGGGGGCCCCAGGAAGCGAAGCAACCGCACAACTGCAGGCATTTGGAGCCGTCCAGCACCGTATACGTAATTTTGCCGATGACCAAGAAGGAATCGCAGCAACCACACAACAGACCAGACTCGATCTTCACTATTCACAGTCGGAGTTAACCCCATTTGCGAAATGCTGGCATCTTCTGCAATCTGCTGCGAAAATTGCTGAAGGAAACGCACGAGTGGCGCAAAAGTGGCGCAGGAGAGAGCCACAACACTGCATTGATCTACAGACTATACATACATATATATGTATATATATATATATATATATGCAGTATATATATGCCCTACTCTCTTGGTTCATTCAACTTCGAACAGTGCAACAGACACGAGCAGCAACAGCAGCTCTTGCAACTCTTGCATTACACGCGAAGAATTTCTGGACTTGATCACAGTTTATTTTAAATCTGATTGAAATCCTAAAAGAAACCGACTAAAACATATCAATTTTATTGTACTGAAAAGAATTTGTTTATTGAAACAAAAAAAAAATCGATTTAAATAAAGTGTCTTATATAGATATATAAATGTTCCCATTTCAGATGAGTTTTATGAATATTGTAAAATATATTTACAGTGAATATGGAAACTAAGTATTTAATTTTTATATTTTTATTTTTATTATTATTTTTATTGATGTCACAATTGGGACTTATTATTTATAATTATTCTCTAACAAATTACAAATTTTTGACTAAGGCTTCAAACTTACAAAAAACTTTAAGTTACTTTATAATATTTTAGGATTCGCTTTTTTTTATATTTAATTCATTTCAATCCATTGTTATGGTTTTACCTTTAACTAAAAAAATAGTTTGTATTTTTTATTTTGATATTGTTTCTAGTATTACTCTTTACTAGCATTTAATGAATATATTTAACTTAAATAAAATTATTTAAGTTTCAATAAAAATCAATGATTTTTAATTTTTAAACTAAAAAATAGCTTGTATTTGATTTTTAATATTCTTTCTACCTTTACTGCTTACCAGCATTTAATGAAATTCTTTGACTTTAATATGTTTATAAAGGTTTCAACTAAAATAAATGATTAATAGTTATAACTAAGAAAAAGATTGTATTTTATTTTCATATTGTGATTACTCCTTACTAGCACTTAACGAGTTTCCTTAAATTTAATATGATTTTAACGAAAATAAATTATTAAGTGTTTAAACCTAGAAATTGTTTACTATTTTATTTTCATATTATTATTAATCTTTACTTAATTTCATTGATTTTAATGTTAAGTTTCAATGAAAATAAATGGGTAAAATCTTAGTTTTATTTTTTGTGGACAGCATTTATTTTGCTCAGTGTAGTTGAAGCACAGGCAGCCTAGCTGGATGGCTGCGTGGATGGATAGTTAGTTGGATAGTTGGATAGACGGATGGATGGTTGGATGGTTGCTTTGGCGCTAGCTGCTTGGCTGACTGCAGCCAGCTGCGCAGTCGACGTCGCCGTCGCGTCGTCTAATGCTCGATATGCGAAAGCCAGCTGGCAGCTGGGTTAGCTGAGCCGGCTGAGTTGAGCTGAGTTGAGTTGAGTTGACAGAGATGCAACTGGGAGGTATGACCACACCAAGGCGAGACGAGACATCAAGAACCAGAAGGATGCCCAATGCTGGGAGTGGGGCTGCGGCTGCGGCTGCGGCTGACTTTGCGTTTTGCTTTTGCTTTTGCGTCTGTGCCTGGAACGCTGATTCCAAGCGGTGCATTGGCCCGGTTTCTGCAGTGGCAGCAACTCAAATTGCAACAGCAGCAGCAGCAGCGGCAAGCGGCAGTCGCCGCATGTTATACAAATGTATTTCATGTTGAGTGCGTTATGTTTCTTGGAAAGGATTTCTTTGGTTTGCTTTGGTCATGGCCATGTCTGGGTGGGGCCGCTTTCCAGCCGCAGCCCCTGTCCCTGCCCACAGCTTATAAAAATTAACGCAATATAAAATGCGACACGAGTCGCAAAACATGAAACATTCAAATGCACAAATGTGGCAAGCACCTTGTTGTTGCACTCAGGAAGTTGTTGAGTTGCTCATATTTGGTAGCAGCTTGTCCAGCCACAAATGGCTGAGCAGATCCTGCCGCCACTTTGGTGGTCAACAGCAACTGCAACAAGCAACAAGCAACAAGCAATTTTAATTCCAACTGCCACTTTGCAGCGGGGTCAAATTGTCAAAGTCATAAAAACAAAATGCTACCGCACTGTGCTCCCTAATCTCTGCCAGGAGTCGCTCTCCATCTCACTGGCCTGAGACCATAAAATGCAATCAACATGATTTTATTACGTTTCCCACAAAAGACAAGCAAAAAACAATAAAAATGAGCCATCTTCGACTGGCCCAAAATTAAATACTCTTGCCAAAAACAAGTACTTATTTATTATAGTCTCTTTTTCAGAAGATATATATATATATATATATATATATATATATATATATATATATAGTGTACAAGATTTCTGTTATATCTAATTTTATTGTGGACGTTTTTCAAAAAAGTGGTTGGTACAAAAACACTTTTAAAAATGGCAACTATTTTATATAGTGCTCTGATCTGGCTGACTTTAGTAAGAAGTGTAATGCTGATCAAGAATACATAGCTTCTATAAGATGACATACTTAATCCCAAATTGAGAGTATCTTCAAGAAGGGCATTAAAAAAATTAAAACATTTGTGCATGTTTCATGTGCAGGAAACTCGGTTGCTGCATTGTCCGTCCGAAGGGTTAATGAGCTGGACCCGAACCTTTTGGGGTCGCTGGCTGGATTGGGCCAACAAACAAGAAGAGTGAGATGAAAAAAATAAACATTGCAACGTTTTGAGAAAATTTCAAAGGAAAATGTCGAAATGCAGAAACAGATACTTACAAAAGATACGCGATAAGCAGGAGCAGAAAACGAAAAAAAAAGAAATAAAACAAAACAGAAACGAGACAAAAATTGATATAAATTCAAGCTGAAATTTCATTAATTCTTGAGTCGGCACAAAAAAATAAAGGCAAAAAGGCGACCATAAAATATTCAAATAACTTTCAGGCCACATATAAATTAAAACGAATTGCAATAAAAATTCAACTCCCGTTTCAGCAAAAGATATGTACATGTATATATATATATATATATATATATGTATAGGAGTGTAAGGATTGATCGCCTCCTCGAATGACATATTATTTAGCAAATTGAAAAGGCAAAGTAATAAAAAAAAAACTTAAAACCGAAAAGAGTTTTGCATTTCGCACGTTACAATTACGGCGAGTCTTGTGTCAGCCGCAGCTACCCCTCAGCTAAACGGGTGAAGGGGGGCCGAGGGAGAGGTGCCCAACTGAAGGGATTGCGACGACTTCATCTGCTTCTTCTTTGCTTTTTTTTTGGGTTGGGCTCGCCTTGCCACACCACACCACCACACCACCACACCACACACTTTGGAATGCAAATCAATGGCGAGGCAGCGACTCGAAGACTCGTAGAATCAGGGAATCGGAGAGTCCGGGAGTTGGGGAAGTCAGGCCCAGGCGATAAAAGTATCCTCTGGCTTTTGAGGCTGGCACGAAACGAGGCAGCGCACAAAATAAATAACTTCTTCAGATCCCCCTACAAAAAAAGCACTCTGCCGCAGTTGTTGCCGTTGAAGTTGAAGTTATCGTTGTGTGTGTGTGTGTGCGTGTGTGTGTGTTTCTGTATCTGTGTCTTGGATACACTCGGCTGACTCTGCTGGCAAGTCTTGAGCTGCACCCTGTGGCGGCTGGCCAATTGTTTGCCGCACGTCCTCGCTTCGGCGTGAGTGTGTTATATATACATACAAATATATATATATATATATATATATGCTATGTACACAGCTAAAAAATTGAGCTGAAATTAAGTAATCCTCGGTGGATATTTAAATAATTTCCAAAAATACTGAGGTTGGTATTTAAAAACTATTAAAAATAAAATAACGTTTAAAAGTAGCCATTATTCAGCAACTGTTTGTTATTAATTCCTCAGCTTTTACATAGTTATTTATAATAGTCAAAGATTACTTAGTTTCTAAAGTTAAATTCGAAAGTGTCAAGAATCGAACAGAATATTTTTAGTCATCTTGTTACAAGCCCCTTTTTGATTAGAAGAGAGATAAAGAAGGAAAAATAGATTAAAATCCCAATTTAATTCTTGAAATTACAAATTATCAATTTTAATTAAAAGCAAAACAGTTTTGACTATTTAAATTTACTATCATATTTAATCATAATCTTATTTTAGAATATTTCAAAGCTTTTTAAATTTACTTTGGTATGTAATTTTAATCTTAATCTTAAATATTCGAATGAATTTTAAATATACTTTAAAATGTAATCCTAATCTGATTTTAAAATATTTAAATGCTTAAATGTAATCTAAATCTGATTTTTAAATATTTACATTTTTCTTAAACTTTGTTTGTAAATTATTTCAATTGAATAAATTAACATAAAATTGCATTAAATAAAAATCACACTCAATCAAAATCAAGACTCACAAAATGTTGCTCAGTGTATATCTATATATGATCGTTTAGCAGTTTGCAGCCCCCAGCTCCTACTCCACCTCCTCCTCCGCCTCCTCCAGTGCCCCTACAGAGGCACATCGAGTTATATTTGCTGACTGGGCGACCCCTTGGCAAGTCAAGCTTCCCGCTGCATGCAGGCAAAGAGGCAACGAGGCAGCCAGCCAGCCGGGCAGGCAGGCAATCCCTGTGCCGCTGAGTGCCTTAAAGTGGTGCAAAAGATAATGAAAGTCAATGTCTGTGCAAGGGTACAGGATATGCTATATATACTTCTTATATACACATAAGTATATATATATATATATACAGATAGGAATAAACATCTCTCACGCAGCTCCGTCGGTTGGAGAATGGAGCGTTGAAGACAGTGCCAGCTCTTTGTCTTCGAGCGCTCTGCACCCCCCCTTAAAAAGAGCGTGTGTGTGAGAGAGAGTGAGAGAGGGGGTGTAGGGAGGGAGGAGAAGGGGCTCGGGGCCATCGTCAACTCATTTTTATCTTTCCCATGTAATTCTTTCTCATAAGCATGTAACTTTGCTGGCCTTGCACCCCAACAAGATGGGGATCTTATTTGGGAACCCATTGAAGCCTCAAGCGCAAACGATTTAGTGCTATAATTACGTTAATTCTTTTATTCATATAACGGACAAGGACAGCAGTCAAGGAGAAAGTCTTGAGGATCGATTTCAAATATGACAAACAAGTAAAAATCAGACTTGAAAGACGACTTCAAATATTTGCCAGGTGGTTATGTCAATATCCCAAAGTGTCTATTTGAAGAGGATACGCGCAACTGATTGCGTGTAAACAGGCTAACAGGGGCAGGGGCAGGGGCCGCGGGGGGGAGCTGCAGAAAAGAGCAACATAAATATAAAATTGTGTCTAAATCGGGGTTGTGATCCTGCCACAAGGACAGCAACGTGGGAGAATGATTGAAGCAACACAAAGAAGAAATCGAAAAAAAGGCATCCAGCTGCATTTGTATAGGTATGTGTATATGTGTGTGTGTGTGCTTGACAGGCTGCCTAAGGGAAAGAGTTGAGAATCGTGCTCAAAGGATACGCAACATCAAAGTCCATTTTGGGTAGCTACACTTAAAAAATCGAAAATAAATAAAGCAAAACGAAATCAAGTAATCAGCATTGAAATAAAAATGTAATTTTTTGTTTCACATGCGACTTTCCTTGGCAAGGAGCCTGAGAAATATTTTGAGGTTTTTGGTCAAAACCAAAACCAGTTGACCAGTTAACTGTTGACTTGATTTTTGTTGACGTTTCCACTGGCTGCAAGAGAGGGTGAAAGTTGCAACTTGTTGGCCCTAATTATGACAGCGTGACGGGAACGCAGGATAAGTAGCTCAGTGTGTGTGTGTGTGTGTGTGCAGGTGCCTGTGATATTTTCATTTTAATTCTCACAGGATAATCGTGCAGCGGGGTGTGACCGCTGCTAAATGCGCGTGAAAATTATGCACAGCATGTGGAAGAAGCAGCTCACCAAGGCAACACAAGACCCAAAAAAAAAAAAAAAAAAAAAAAAACTCAACAGGGTCAACATAATTTGATGGTAATTTAATGGCTCTCAGTTGCATGGCTACTGTTCAATGGTTTCACACGGCATCCAAACGCATGTCCAGCCAGTAATGGGTACAGTCTCAGCCTGAGTCTCCGTCTCCGTCTCCGCCACCGTCTCGAGTCACAAGTCTGTTTTCCAGTTTTGTCTTTCATTCAAAGTGCTTTGTCACATCCGATGCACACCTAGCTAAGAATCTAGCAGCAACGTTTCCGGATTTAAAGCCCAAAAACATCATTAGCCAAGTTAGACGAAAAAAAAAAGTGACAAGATGAATTTGAGTCTGTCTCTGTTGCGCATCGGAAGTTCCCACATGGAGTCAACTATGACGCAACATTATTTTATTAATCACAACTGGACGCATCTATGACTAAGTGCAGCTGCTGAAATCAGCCATGTGAATTGTGAATATAGATATATATATATATATAGATATTATATATATATAGATAATTCTAATTCTACAGCTAAGTTACTCATCTACTATTCTTTTTTTTGGATTCTAGCAGCAATGCTTAATTATGTTAAGCTGAAAAGAATTGAAGAGAGGACAGACTTAAGATCTCCTTTTATCCTCGAAATAGGAACTTACAAAATTTAATTTATTATTTACTTTAGAGAGTTTGACCGCTAAAAATATTTTCAAGAGCTCAAAGAGTTCAAATAAATCAGGCAGTTTAGTATAGATCTGTAAACATATATAATTAAGTTGAGGGATTAAAAATTGGAAGGAGCTAAAATATAATTTTGTTAAGTTTTTTTTTTGTATATAGAAATTTAAAAGTAGAAGGATTAAAAATTATTATTTTTAAGTATAGATTTGTGCAGATATATTTATATTTGACTGCTGTGATGAGATTAGTTAGAAATTTTTGTAGTTTTTTTTTGGTAACAAAATTAAAACTTCAAAATGTCTACGCTAAACTTTTCTAATTTACACTTTAAGATTTCAAAAGGAGTTGCAAAATTTTGATTCAACGAGCTAAACATTTGGGGAATTGTATGAATAATTCATGTGCAGCTGAATAGAGTTATTTATTATCCTCACAGTGCCACAGATCTTGTCGCTAGCCACGCCCCCCTTTGGCCTCGTCGCAGTAGCCCGTTGAGCACACTTCACTTAACTTGTCTCTAACGGATTGCTAGGTGTGAAATAGCATTCGTCTTCTTCTTCCAGCTGTGGTTGCTGTTGCTGCTGCTGATGTTGCTGCTGTTGTTATTGCTGTTGTGTGGTTCTGGTTCTGGCTTGGATATGTGTGTTGAATCAGGTGGCGTTGTCCGTTCGCCGCTTGACGTCGCGGACGCATCGTGAGCACACAATTACTGAGATCCTCCCCCTGCCAAAGCAGAGAGTCGATAATTTAGAAATCTTTACAAAACATTTCTATTTTTCGACATGATTATATGACTCTGTCGACGTCAAAGCTAACAGCAACAGCAGCAGCAGCAGCCTCTGAATCTTTTTATCCCAGGCTTCGTCGATCTCTGAAACTATTTTAGTTATCAACATGGGATTCTTTGTAGATTTTATTTCATTGTGCTAATTGTATAATTCAGCTGTGTGTGAAATGCTATTTATTCACATCTTTCTTTATCTTGATTATCCCACAATAATACAAAAATAGCTACATAGAAAGATGCATTAAGGAATTTCATTTGTAAAATTATTCTTTTAAAGTTTCTATAGAAATATACTTGGGAAACAGCAGGACATTTAAAAAAAACTCCTTTTTAAATAAGAACTAAGAAAATAGCATTACAAATATTGATAAATAAAATTCATTCATTAATTAAAAATTTGCTTTTTCTGTTAAAGTTGGGCATTAGAAAAATACATAAAAGTATTGAAATATTTAAAAAACAAATTAAAAAAAAAATTTCACTTATCAAAAGGTTCGATTCTAAGCCAATTCTCAGGCTCAAACAAACCAAGACACATAATAAATATGCTGCAACAACACAAGTTGCTCAGTAAGAGTTGAGCGCAAAACAAATTGGGAACCATTTAGAGTAAACAAAACATCGATATTCCCAACCCTGGACATGGACAAACATGTACGAATCATCATAGATGGAATCCTAAACTAATTTACAACACGTGTAATCAGTCGGAGGTCGCTGACCGGTGTCGCCGCCCAGCGGCACACAGATCTCCCAGCCAACCTAGATTGACAAACGAGATTCAAGGCAATCAGAATAGAAGACGAACCAGCAGAAGCAGCACAACAAGAAGAAAAAGTAGGAGAAGAAGGTAGGAAAGGCAGCAGAGCGCAAAGGTAAGGAGTCGCTGGTGCTGAGGGAGCAGACAGGAGGCACTCCATAGACAAAACATAGAAAAATGGAATAGTAAATAGCAACAACAGCGTCGAATCATAAATAATATTGTTTACTCAAATGGTTCTTGTAGGTGGCAGAGCTGAGGAGCAGCTGAGCAGTTGATCGGAACAACAACTCCTGCTGAATAGCCGAAACGTAGTAATTTTATTGTTTGTGTTTGTCTGTGTTTTTTATTAATTATTTTTGGGCCGAGATCCTACGTACAGACACGCACACACACGCAGACAGACATATAGTGTAGCCCAGCTAAATATAACGATGAGCTCAAGTTATTTGTTGATTACGAGAAAAGTTAAAAAGTTTCAGGCTCAAGTAGAGAGACAGAGCAGAAGCGAAGAATTCCAGCTAACCCTATAACATGAGCAGCAACAGCAGCAGCGGTGCGTGCCCCATGATGGGTATTATTTTATTTAGGTTTTTTTTTTTTGTAACGGGCGAGGAGCAGCGCAGTGTAAAAGGGGAGCAACAGGCTTTAAGCCAGCCAGCCAGCCAGCTAGCTACATAAAACGTTAACCAAGCAACAACAGCAGCGGCAGCAGCAGCAGACGAGAGCCAAACAACAACAGGTAGAAATCAAATAGAAAATGGAATAGACAAAAGGCAACAACAAAGGCAAATGGAGGAAGTGGCAGAGCAAGCAGCAGCAGTAGAGGCAGCAGCAGCAGCAACAGCAGCAGCATAAACAACGGACACCATCAGCACCAAACCACCGGCACGTAGCTAGCCACGCACACAGACACACACACACACGCACACATCCATACTCGCGCTGCTCTCTTACACAAACGCAACTAAGTTTGTCTATCTGCAAAGGCATTTCGAGTTTCATTTTATGTTTTGACCCCTTTTAAGTTCAAGAACCCTTTTCCTCACAACCTCGCACACAAACACACATACAGGCAGCCTAAACACGTAGTCAGGGCAACCACATACGCTCACACACAACACTTGAGCGGCAACTGAGCGCGCGCAAGCGACTCGTTAGAGATTTATAATGCAGGTCCGTACGCCGCCAACAGCCAAGCCCCACGGCGTCGACGTCGCACGCTGCCTTATGCGGACCGCACTAATACAACATTAAGTCGTCGCTACTGCGCAGTCGCCGACAAACGAATAGAGAGAAGCACAGGGACATACAGAGAGTGAGAGAGGGGGAGCGAACAAAAGTCTCCAAACGAAAAGCTTAGCTCAGTCAGGTGTAGACTTGGAGCACTGAGAATGAGAGCGCTGCCAGTGGCTTGTTATTGTTTTGGCATACGCTGTCGTTTTTGTTATTGTTGCTGTTGCTGTTCGGTTTTTGGGGTGTTTGTAGAATGCCAAGTCACATTATTTCAGCTTCGTTTTCAATACTGGGCGCAACAAGTGTATTTGAATTTTTTGATTTATGCATGCGCTTCGACTGCCTTCGATGAGCAGCGCGCTGCGTTTCTGATTCGAATTATTAATTGATCGATAAAACTAATTATGTTAATTGGATAATGAAATGAAATGTGTCAAGACAAAAGATGTGGCTCAAATTTAATGTTAATGCTGCTGCTATTTGTTGTTTCTGTTGTTGACATTGTTGTGTCAGACGTGTGACAAGAGAACTGACACCTTCTGTCTAATATATTGTATTTTTGAAAGCTTGAAACAGGTACAAAATGACGTACTCTCCTATTGGCAGGAAAAAAAGCTTATTAGCAAGCGATTGCGTAAGTAAATAAATTCCCCTCGCTCTCTCTCTCTCTCTTTCTGTCAATGTAAACTTTGCGCAGTTGTAAAGCCCTGCTGCTGATATCATCGACAAAAAGCTTGAGAGCCGGTCGCTTATCTGGATTGCCCAGCCCGTGTATCTTGTTTCTAATGTGGCAATACAAATAAACTGTTACATCCTCCGCACCACAAGCATCAGCAACAACAACAACAAAAACAAGAAGATATATCTAAAAAGCCGTTCATGGTCATTGTGCTATAAATGGCAACGAAACGAAATTGAAATTAAGCAAATGAGTGGGAACACAGACGCAACGAAGGAGGTAAGCAAAGCACAGCTCGAAAAACAAGTCGTCAAAGTCCAATTCTAAGATGCTGTTGTTTTTGTGTCTCTGTGTCTCTGTTGTCTAGCATTGAAGGCGGATGCGCACCTAGAAACCAAATGAGGAAGAGGAGCAGCAGCAGCAACAACAACAACAACAACAACGATCATGAATTGTGACTGTAGCGGATGCTGAGCCAAAGCTTTCGAGCCTCAACTGGGCCAACAACAAATAAACAATTCGATGGCTGGAACTGCCTGTCTTTTAGTCTGGCAGGTTCTTGAAGGCCTCGAATTTATGGTTGCTGCCGCCGGTGGCACTGCATTTTGACGCTCCACTGAGTTGTGCCCACATGTCCCACGCGTTTAATTTACATATCACAGAAATCCAAGCAGCGCCTAACGGCACTTTTTACGCAATCCCAACACAAGAATGCATCGAAAGCGGCACTGGAATCAACAAAAATTAAATTGGGAGAGAGAGAAAGGGTTTCTTTCTTTTTAACTCGAACGTTGCGTATCATAAAAATAATAAAAATGCGCGACGCTTTTAACATAAAATTATATATATGTATCTAGAGAGGGAGAGGGAGAGGGAGAGAAAGAGAAAGAGACAGACACAACTACAGCTACAAAAGCTGAATGAATGAAAGACGTGGCCAGCGTCCGCATGTAAATTGGAGGCCCATGTAAAGTTACTTTCCACTTTTGGATACATGTGTCGGCGAGTCAGGTGGCGGTGGCACCTCAGCTAACTGCTTACCGCTGCCAAACGGACCATGCACACTGGTTCAAAATTAAATTGCCAATGGTAAATATAACTAAGAACGTCTCAGAACATTTATTTCGTCTGGAAATTTAAGATAAATAGTAGATAATTAAAGATAAATAGTAGATAGTAAAAAAAGTTTATTTAAAACGCATGTTAAGGATATATAAATAAAATTAATTCATATGTGCAATAATATAATATTCAGTTGGTAAGACTTTACATATTCCAATATTCGTTCAGTGTATTTCATATCAGGGTATGATAGATAAACATGGTTAAAAAATAAAGGTGGCTAAATACTTAATAAATCATTAGTTCATATTAATATACTACATATTATTTTTTAAACATTTAGTCCATTTGAATATACTAATAATTAATTCATATTAATATATGAATAATTAATCCATATTATAGTTAGAGATTTAGCTCAAAATAAAAATTACAAAAATTAAATTCGGTAGAAATTTTTTTTCCAAGGTTAAATAATTGTTTTCGCTGTTTTACTGAATTTCAGAATAATTCGAATACAAAATAATAATAAAGTATTTTTGTCGTAATCCACTATCTACTAATAATAGATCACATTATTAAAGGATCTCATAAAGCAGATCGTTGACCATTCCATTTAATTAAACATATATATTGTCTACTTTTTAATTTATTTAAATAAACTTATAAACTTTTTGTATTCTAAACAAAAAATATTTATTCAATATGCCTTTCAAATGCTGATAAATATTAATTACAAGCATAGGATTTATATTCCAATGACAACATCAACAAATCAAACGTTTATTTTCGATCCGTGACATACGATCTAGTATTAAGTAGGTAACAAAATATGCTCCTCCTAAGCTCGACTTTGATCTGGCAGGAGGGGAAGGGGTTTTGGTTCAATGTGGAACGGAACAGCGTTACTAAGATGACCCAATCGGCTAGGCAGGTACAGCTACACAGGTTGCAACGCACAATTTGACGCGTATTTACTGTTACTGTTACGAGACTCGAAAGCGAAGAGATCTCTCCTCTTCTCGCCAGTTCAATGACCGAAAACGGACGGAGCCCGTCCCTCCCTGCTGTTGTTGTTGTTGTCGCTTCTTTCGCGGTTCTTCCTGACTGCCTTCTTCGCCTGCTGCTTCGTCTAGCTTTCTATTGTTTGATGGTTTCCAAAAAGAAGAAAAAAATGAAGAAAAAAAATAAATAACAAACGCTGGTGGGTTTTAACCCTACAACGACGACTGCCAACGGGAGTGGGAATGGGTATGGGCATGGGCATGGGTGTGGGGAATGTTGGGAAAGGGAACTGGGGAATGGGGGATGGGTAGCTACTAGCTACAAGCTGCCCACATCCACATTCCAACCTGTATGTTTGTGCGTGTGTGTGTGATAATTTCTCGAGTCTTTTTATTCATATATGCTTTTGGTGTCTGGCTTGCTGAGGATTAATAATGCGAGTGGGCATTTCATCTATTGACGAGCTATTGCCGAAAAAGTCCAGATTTGATTTTAGTTATTTTTTATTTTTTTTTTTTTTGGTTCTTTCGTTTTATTGATGGGACGGTCATTGACTCTTCCAAATAATGTGGCAGGAACTTTTGTCAGTGAGCAGAACCTTCGACTGTGTAGTGTGGAGCCCCGTAGGGCTCTATGATTAATGAGTTTCTTTACACTATACACAAATTAAATTGTGACTGGCCAGGGATTCACATTATTATCACGTACGTCTTTTTAGAATTCATTCACCTTGCGGCCAGATACAATCTATCATTACTCATAGTAAAACTAAAAAGTGTCGGCATTTTCGCATCCTACCTACAGGTTTTTAATATATGTTTACCTTAACTTATAAATTGTATTTTAGCCTTTAAGATTTTTAAAGATTTGCGGATGATTTGGAGGCGTCTCCAAAAGTTTTTTTTTTTTTTGGGAATACGTTTATGAACATTTCTATATATTTATTTATAGTTCCTATCAGCTAGCCTTGCAGTATTTTAGCTGATTGTAGCTGAGAATATGAATATAGCAACAATGTTTCGCATTCAATGGGAAAGTTTTGAATAGTTCCTTGCTGTGCTCAACTCATTAGCATGTACAATGCAATGGGGCCCATTAAAACACTGCCAACCCTAATAAAATCAGGTAAAATATTACGCAACAGGTTCGACGTGCCAACAAAGGGAACATGATTTAACTGACGTGTGACGTTTTCACAGTCATGGGAAACTCTTTTCCAGACCACCAACACCCACGGAAAATAAAAAAAAACTGAATGACTTTGAGCAACCCTCGTATTTTAACTGTAACAGGTTCACTCATAGCGCACCGCATAATAATTGTGAAAAATAAAATCCGAGCGCAGGTTTTATTTGAGGCCAAAAAGCGTAACGAACTGAATTGAAATTCAATGGGAAAACGCATTTGATTTTGTCATGATGAAGCTTAAAAAAAGATACAAACTAGTGAGAGTTGTGGGTTGTGGCATGTAACTGCAACAGGCGCTATCTAGACTTACATATATATATATATATATATATCTATATATATATAGGTAATCTACAAATGTTACAAGCGCGCCCTCGTGCAAGGAATCAATGTAATTATTCACCCCTCGCTGCGAGTGACGGCACTTCCGTTCCGGGATAGATATATATATATATATACTTTTGGATATATGTTGAATGCCCGCACAGTGGACTTCATACTATGGGCCTGACCCTCGCATTTGCGCTCTAATACAGTGCGCCCAAGTGTCCGGAAATGAGATGCAAATATTATGTGGGATTCATGACCATGTCCTTGTGAAGCTCACAGCAAAATACAACAAAATACAGCACAGCACAAACAACATCCGCAGAAAAACACACCCCGACAAATTCGGACCCTGGACAACAATTAAAACGGTGCATGCGCCGCTGACTTCGCCTGCCACAGAGGGTTGCACACATTCCACACATGCGCCTCTTTACCTTATTGAAATTTGTATAAATGAGCTCATCTATTTACCCCATGTCTATAGCTGCTGTCTGGGATCTGAAGTCGGGAGTCGGGAGTCGGGAGACGCCTTCTGGCAATCCAAGAAAATTGTCTTTACTTTATGCACGTGCATTATATAGATTAAATAATCTAGAAAACAATTTCTTAAGATCAACCACTAATTTAATTTATCGGTTTTAGTCATAGTCTGTAATTATTCTGTTCTGATGCTGAGAAAAACTATATTGAAAACTTATCAAATCAAAAAAAAAGCTGAGAAAATTATATAAAAAACTTATTAAATCAAAACAAATTTTTACATGGAGGAGAGATCTTTCAGAGGTATCTTTCAAGGGTTACTTTTCTGTTTATTTAGAAAATATATTTTGAAGAACCATAATATTTTCCCTATTAAGAAATTATTTAGTTTTCCGACTTTTTTTCTGAAAGTAAAGATCCAAAAATGTTGATTCAACAATCAAAAGCCATTGATCAAATACGAATTATAAAAGTCTTTTATTGAGAACATGTTTGATAAATTTGGTGTATGTGGGTCAAACGAATGATTGCAATAGTTAAGTGTAAACAGATGCAACTCGAACAGATTGTGGCAGTTACAGCAGCTACACCACAACATGCGACTCCCTGATCCAAGCAAGTCAGCAGCAACAGGCAAAGACTGGGAATGGAATTGAGACTGCAAATGGGACTCTGACCGAAACTGGGACTGTAACTGCAACTGGGACTGGAACTGGGACTGGAGGGAGTGTGAACTTATGTGATTAACAGATTTTCTTTGTGCCCACTGAAAGAGAGAGCGAATGAGAGAGAGGAAGAGAGAGAGAGAGAGAGAAGATCGTCTCATTATTTATCATCCTCGCTGTGTGCAGCGCAGCAGCAACAGGAAAATAAGAATCTAACCCCCGATTTGGAGTGAGCAGCCAACTAGGCGCAAATCATCAGCCGAGAAGTTCAACGAACCACGTCGCATGCGCTCCCGCTCCCGCTCTCTATCTCTCCCGTTACTCTATCTCTGTCTCTCTTCGTGCGTGTGTGTGTGTGTGTGTGTTTGAGCGCCTAGATTGTGTCCAAGCGCAACTACAAAGCATCAAAGCAGTGTGGTCTGAGCGCTAGAGAAAGAGAGAGAGAGAGAAGAGAGAGAGAGAGATTGTTGGAGAGGGGGGATAACTGCTGGCGCATCACGGACGAAACGAAGCGAAAGCACAAAGCGATGTTAATGGATATGGAGATGGATAACCACAGGCCCGAGGCGCTGACTCGGCGGCTCTATCAATGGGTAAACAGACTTTTGGCTAGGGACTGGGGCGCAAATGAATTTCGTGGAAAGCTTAATCACAGCACGAATCCATGAGATAACTGTGTGTCTGTGTGTGTGTGTGTGTGTGTGGCACTCAAGTTCATGTCAAACCCCAACCCAACCCAAAAAATAGTAGTTGACCTCAACATACAAATCCACTTATATATTGTGGCTATGAACTAAGTAAAAGTAAGCAAAGACTTTTGCAGTGTATAATTCTTCAAAAGCTCTTAAATGAAAGAGTCTTGATAGAGAACAAAAAAAAAATATCTCCAGTCTAATTGTTCAGTTAGAAAGATATACAAAAGTAAGTCTTAGCAGATTGTTTGGCCTTAAATTTCAGATGGTAAGCAGATCGCAATATAAAAGCATGTTGTGGAACATGATAGATTCAACTTCCATTTAAAATAGTATTTTATAAAAATATGCCAAATTTATGGCAAATTTTGAGTTATGTTTTTCATCCAAAGTTTGTAAATATTAACATATGTTTATGAGTTTATTATAATAATATAATGAATAAATAATAAGCGGCTTGCTATATAAAATATTTGCAATCTAATCCTATGAAAGAAAAGAAGACATTCCAATCCTATGAAAGAAAAGAAGACATTCCAATTTTTAGGAAATACTTTTACTTTCGCTTCAATAGTGCTTAATGGTCAAATATAAAGAAAACAGATATAATACTTTCATTATTTATAAATACGTTACCCACATATTCATATTTTAATATGTTCACCTTTTAATCCAACTATATTTGAAGAGAACAACTTAATATTCACATTGATTTATATTAGGCCTAAAACTATAGGTTGGAAATAATATATAATATTTTAACTGCTCTGCTATGGAATCCTAATTAGATCTCATAAATTTGCCACCACTAACAAACTGTTTGTCTGGCAGAGTTTGGAGTACGCATTCCCAAGATGTTCTTCGGATTTCTTTTATTTGTGTTTGGTTTCCTTTTACTCATCATGAAGTCATCAGTTGGAGTGTCTGCGGATCCTTTAAACAAGAAAGTGAATTGATGGCATCTTTCAGTCATTTTATTCCATTTGTAATCCTCCGCCCCTCCTAACTGCCAGGCATCTGTCAAGCGCATATTTTGTCTGTATCTTCATCATTTCAATTCATATATATATAAATATATATATATATATATTTATATAGGTATGTATGATTATTCATTTATAAATGTGTATGCTCATAAATGGATCAATTGCCAGTTTCCTTGGTGCGTCCGTTTATGCATGCCACTCAAGGCCTGCTGCCTTCAACACTTTGCGGCTCCTGACTGTGCGCCACTTAAATCTCAGAGTTGTTGCTGCCTCCTTGCTGTTGCTTTCTCTTCTGCTCCCATTTTGTACAATATAATTTCACCATCCGGCAATGCGCTCATAATTGCCAAGCACTGTTGATTCCCGCCCCTGCCCCCTCCACGTTTTGATAGGGATTGCAACAGTGCAACAATCACTTTTAAGTTGACTTTTCTTGCTTTGTTGCTGGATCCTTACACAAATTCAATTCGATTGCTGTGAAGTGTTTGTTTCCCTTCGAAAGCAGGAAATATTGAATATATAATTATACACATAGATACATATATATATATACATATATATGTATGTATGTGTATATATATTTGCTTACTTTCATTTGTGTAGGATGTGCAACAAACGTTGCTTTAATTAGGGCGCCGTTGCAACGGTTGCAATCAGCTCAAGCGCGAAGGAGTCTCCGGTTAGGACTCTCCACTTGACGTGGCGTGCTGCAAATACTTTTTCCCCTGCCTCGTCTCTTACTGCTGCACTAGAAAAATAAGAAGAAGAAGAAGCCACCCCTGAGGACAACATTTAAATATTCAAACGATCACTTCACACTCAACGGACACCGTGATTCCACCACCACCATTACAACCTGTTACCTGCTCCTCTGACTTCCTCGGAGGGTTGCTAGACCATCTAATTATCATTCTTTTCCTTATTTGCCCTTCTGTAACGCTCGTCTCGAGTGCTGCCGAGGTTCGCTGCCTTTTTTTTGACTGGAGATGGTGGCTCAGGTGTCGGGCTCATCATCGTCATCAGGTGTTCCTCTCAAGGATTTCGGAGTCGCACCACTGCGCGCAAACAAACACTCCCCACTCCTCGCTTTTACTCTCTCCCTCTTCCTCTTCCCTTTGTTCTCGTGTTCATCTCCCCCTCAGCCAAGGCAGACCCTGACTCTGTTTGTGACTTTCGTCCTGACTGCAGACAATTATTTTGAAATGCATTATTGTTTCTTCTCTTCCTCTTTGCGTCTTTTGTGATCCTCTGACGCTCCCCTAACAGGCCGCTTTATCACTCACTCGCTCGCATTTGGGCCTTCCCTTTTGTCTGCCCCAGCCTGCAATTCACATTCCCAGTACGTCACAGTCGAATCGGCGACGGGGCTTTTGGCTGACGCTTCTTCTTCTTCTTCTTCTGTTTCTTCGTCTTTTGTTGATTTTACTTTTTATACCTACACTAAAAAAATGTGCATTGAGTTGATTCAGCTTGTACAGATCCAAACAGCTTTGATCGATGTATACTCTATGCAGGAAACTATTTAATTATTTATTGAGTATTTATTAACGAACAAAGTTGAATAAAAGTTTATCAAGTAAAAAGTAAAAATTCAGATTGATAAAGTTATGAAATAAAATCACATCTTTAATTAATAAAATATAGAAAAAGAATTAAACGCAAAATCATTACAAGAAATATTACAAACCAATAACATTTGATTAGCTACTCAAAGATTGCTTCTGATTTATAATAAATATCGTCAACAAAATGATATATATAATAATAATATTTGATTTATACTTGTGTTTTTTTTTTTTGCAAAGTTTGGCAAAGGGGTTATAATACATATTTAATAGAATTATAATTAAATTTCCGTATATCATTTATATGCAACAATTCAATAAGTAATATTTATAGCTTTCCCTTAAGCCCAGTTTTATTTATTTATTTATTAATAGCTTACTTAACTTAGGTGCGGGTATCAGAAGGTCGGTGCATTGCCAGGTTTTCATTTAGTTGATTAACAATCTGAGTGGCAAGTGGTGGCTATTGTTACTCCTGAACGATCTGGATGAACCCTAGCACCAGTTTTGCTGAGTGTTGGGCATTAATTTCGTGAGCATCCTGCTGCCTGCTCTTGCATGAAGCAGGATGCCAACGAGCGTGTAAATGCACGGGTTTTATTGTTGTTATTTTTTTTTTTAATATTTTCCGTATTTTGTGCTTTGTCGTTTTGGGCTTTGGCCCTATGCCGGAGCAGTCAACTGTTGCAGTCAACTGTTGTTGGTTTCTAATTTCGGTTGCCTGTTGCCAGCAACTATGTAAATTTAATTGTTTTTATTGCCAGAGAGCAACTTTTCTCGGGGTGTGTTAAGCGATCAATTTCCGCTCTGCGGCAGCACATAAAAACTAATTGACTTTTGGTTGAAGAAGACAATAATTGAATATTGAAAATTATTATTTTAACTTTGCAAATGGTTTCCTATTTTCTGTAAATAAATCAAATATTGACTGAATTTTATTGTTCAACATTTTGAATAAAAAAGTAAGTTAAAGGAAATCGCATACAAAAAAAAAAGCGAAACAGAAGAGCTAAATAAAAAAACAACGAAATAAATCAAAGTCAATTTGTCGAGTGGCACTTGCCACCGTAAATCGAGGCGAATAACAGCAATAACAACAACAACAACAATAACTGCAAATACAGCCACAAAAAACGACGATCGAACGGCAATCAGAAATCAAAACAAAAACCGCTAAAATAACAGAAAAAGTCACAAAAAAAAAAATAAAATGCGGCGCGCAAGCGCAAACGAGTTTTGCTCGAAAGAGAGCCAAAGAAAAAAAGAGAGAGAGATAGAGAAGGAGAGGGAGAGAGGGAGGGCGAAATCGGAATCAGATGCTAGTGTTAATAGAGAGTCGGCGAGCGGCAAACGCGTGGCAGCATTCCCAGTTGCCAGTTGGCAGTCTCAGCCAGCGGAGACCCCATTGTTCGCGTAGGGCAACCCATACAAATGAGTCAGACAGGTTGCCGCGCCAATTCAATTGAAATACAAATCAGAGTGAGAGCAACAGAGAGCGTTGAGAGGGGGGTGGACAGGATCCATTGTCGGCAACTGCAATTGTTGAGAGCGAGCAGCAAAACCAGTGGCTAAATGTAAGGCAAGATTTGCAAAGTTAGCAGTTGGAAGGGGGGGGGGACGCTGTTTGCACATATGCATAGTAAATGCGACAACTTCATTTGTCGCCAACGTCTTAGCTGGGGCAAGCAGCGGAAACGACAGGCGTGGAAGGGGAAGGGGAGGCAGCTCGGTGCACGTCGCCAGGCAAATTGAGGTTAAGTAACGCAGTCAAATGCGTGAAAAATGGCAATGTGACCTGCAACAGAAACAACAGCAATGTGTCTGCACAAAAGGAGGACAACGGCGTGCGCGAAAAGCCCAAAAAGGAAGCAGAGGAGGGAGGAGGGTAGAGGGATGAGTGAGTAGGTTGTCCGCTGCGTGACGGCAACTCTAAACGAGACACGTTGCCAACACTGGCAACACGAAATGTTGTTGTCATCAGCTATTGGTTCTTAATATTTGGTTTTTTGGGTCAGGCGGAGTAAGTGACTCATGTCACTCAGAAGACAGAACCCAAAGCTCCCCAACTTTTCGAAGTGTGTTAATTAATTTCAGCTTGAAGCAGACACCTGTGCAGCGATCCCCAGATCTGCAAGGCCTCATCCGTTTGCCAAACTGGTTTGCTGCTGGCTGCAAATGCCGTTTGCTCTTTACGCGCGACTTCTAATCCGTTGGAATTTCAGACACGCCAAAGTGGCACACACAAACACACACACACATACACACAGGCTGACGTTAGACGCTGCGACAGCGACAGCAACAGTGGCTGGGGCAGAGGCAGCGACAGGTTCGTGGCAACACAACAGCTGCTGAGCCCAGCCCGAAGCTTGAAGCTGGTACCTGGCAACCGCTGCCTGCCCGTCTTTCAACCACTTTGTGGCACTGTGGCATTGACTGCGATTTCGTCTTGCTTGGCAAAATGTCAAATCTGTCTGCAAAATGGGGCCGTTCGCAAATATAAGTAGGAATATTCTTGCAGGGCGCTGATTCTACTTCATCTAACCATAATTAAATAAACGCCTAGCAAAACTCAATTTGATTCATTTAAACTTCTTTTATGTTTTTTAATTTAATTTATTTTAATCATAATTCTATTTTAAAAAATAAACAAATGCATGCTGTAAATAATAAGCAAAAAAAATATGTGACTTTTACAATTTTTTCAATTGAAATTCTGACAAACTCTAAAGTTATATAAACAAATACCAAAAATGCAAGTTTCGCCTTATCACTAATACAATCTATTTCGGTTAATTTGGTTAACAAATTAATGAATTTAAAAAAATCATAATTTACCTAAGCACAACTTTATTTAAAAATACTTTAAACGGACGACTTTAACTCTATATATTTAAAGATATTCAAGATGTTTAATATTTTGAATTAATTTTTTAGTTATTGATATATTTGTGTTCGTCTCCCATATTTAAACTAACAGCAATAAGCCTAAATTTAAGTCACATAGCCTTTTATATCTTAACTCATAATATTAAAAGTAACATTATGTTGCCTGTCAATTACTCAAAAGCCAACACAAAAAATACCAAAAACAATTAAAAAACAAAAATAAATAAATAGTTATCCGTGTAATTTAAATGCCATAATTAATTTGCAATTCATTTTGCACTTTCAATTTGATGTACAGATGTATCATGGTTCAGAAATTTATGAAAAAATGTAGAATATTAAATTAAGTATGACTTGTAATTAAACAATTTGTTAAGAACAGACAAACCAAGTTATAAATCTTAACTAGTTTTCTTTTGTTAGTCCGTTGTGAAATATAATGAGAAGGAAACAAATGTGGCATACTTTTAGGGGCACACAAGTAAAGAAAATTATGACTTTAACTCATATATATATATATATAGAAGAATTTGTTACGCTGGAATCGTAAGGAATTACTTTACTGCTTTTAATCATTTAAGGTTTATCTAATCAAATTGAAATTAAGAAAACCCTGTTTAAATGGGTTACAATTCCATGAGTCAAACACATAAGTAAACAGAAAATATAAAATTTTTAAGTTTTGAAAATTTATTAAATGTGCAATAATTACAAATATAAATTTTAGTTATATTTTGATTAAATTAAAGCACAGTTATTCATGAAACGTTAAACAGCTATTAATATATAGTTAAATAGTAAATAATTTAGATATAATAAATAAATATTATTATTATATTAGATATATTGTTACCCCCTTCTGAGCACATAGCTCCTCTATCAACCATCCTCCCGCACGAATGTTAGAATCTTTGTTGGATTGAAGGCTACTATGTCTTTGAATCTCAATAAATGCATATTTATGATCCTGCAATATTTCCTGCTTAAGGCGACGTATTCTCCTAAGAAATGCGTTAAGAATTTCTACAGGCTTTCACAAAATGTGTTATTATAAGCTGGGTCATACAGAACTCCTTAATAATAATATACATCATTTTACAAAAAAAACTCATCAACTGGAAAAATAAACTCTTACTTTAGCCGACTCACATAATGCACTAATCTGTTGTATCTGTGACAGCTTCAGGGCCGAAAGCAGCACACGCTACGCGTTTATAATGGGTTATGATAAATAATAACAGTACAAGCTTAGCTTGTTGACCGCCCCAGTCGTTCAGGCTACTATCAGATGTTGCACAACCAAAAAGTAATAACAAAGAGGCAAAAAAAAAAACGGAAAAACTTGAATTTCCACGCAAGTGTTTGTTGGAAGTGAAATGATCTGTGAATGGAGACGGTGGCGAGCGGCAGGGGAACAGGCAGCCAGCCAACAACAACAACAACAACTCTTAACTGCCAGTTGCAGTTTTCCGCAACAGCAGTTGAAAATTGCATACCGAATTTAACAGGAACAACAACAACAACAGCAGCAACAACAGCAGCCGCAGCAGCGGCAACATGTGCCGGGAAAAGACAACCAGTTTCACTTGCGAAAGCAAAAACAGTTTCAATTTCATTCGAGTGCCGAACGTTGATAGCGGAAAACGCGTTTTTAGCAGCACAGACAACAGTATATTTTCTGCTCCCGAAGTTCAAAGTTAAGCATGAAGGAAGCAGTTCTGGATGAGCAATATGCCCGCTTCCCCGAGATCAAGCGAACGGAGGTCCTAAAGCTTATGGATTGGATACAGGCGCAGCCGCACATCTCCGACCATTTTTCCGAGGCGGAGGCGCTGCATTTCTTTCATGCCTGCAAGTACAGCATGGAAATGGCCAAACAGGTGCTGGACACTAATCTAACGGCGCGCACCCATGTCGATGATTTCTTTGTGAATCTGGACATCGAAAGCAATGAACTAAAGCGCGCCATGAAAACAGTGTAAGTCATTTATGAATGTTGGCCATTGTTGGAGATTTTATGCGAATATCCATTTGCAGAGCGATTGTTCCACTGCCTGGTGCCACGCCAGAGGGTTATCGAGTTATACTGGGCAGACTGGACGATCTGAGTGCATCGAATTTCAATTATGCCGACGTCATGAAACTGTGAGTAGAATTCTAGTTGAAATTAACCGACTCTAAATTAACTCAATCATCTGAAAATATATATAAAAAAAAGGTGCACACGCAGATCGCAAGTGCACATTTTAAATAACTTTAAAGTGCGCCATTTAATGAAAAGTAATAAATATAAATAATAAAAATAAAAACATATGTGCCAAGTTAAAAAGCCACTTTCCCCGCTTACCCGCTTGTTTCTACAACTTCGATAAGTTGGGGAAGACAGGTGTATAAAAATAAATCGATATTAGCTTAACTAAATAATAAGTAGAAAACCCGTTGAATTTAAATTTAAATAAACAACAAATTATTCGCACTGTCATTTGCTTTCTGTAGATTAAAAGTTAAGGCTTAATTGGTCGTATAACTAAAGTGTTGTATAACATTTATAAGCGCTTATAATAGCCATTAATGGACTTCACACAACTGACAAGTTAATTTGAAATTGTGCTCGTCATAATTATGACAACTGAATAACAAAAGGTCACAAATCAAGTGAATATTAAAGATCAAAGTGCCTAAAGTAAATTGCCACTAAAAACTAAAAAACACGCACCGCAAAGCTGGCCGTGTTCAGATACATTTACAGATACAGATACATTGCACACTCGTAAGCTGAGTGATGCATCCGACAGATTCATGCATGTTCGGATTACGAAAAGTAATTAACTGTTTAATCGTTAGTAATTAGATAAGTAAATAATAATAAAAAAAACACGTATTACGCGTTATGTGATACTCCATTCATTTCCAGTTATTGCATGGTATTCGATTATTGGATGTACGAGGATGGCATACAGCCGGGCCATATAATTGTCATTGATCTTAAGGGCTGCTCCTTGGGTCACGTGGCGCGCATCGGATTGCTGCAAATGAAGAAGTTCCTTTTCTATTTACAGGTGAGATTTCATTAACTGTGCCCTGAGTATATTCAAGTCAAATCTTAACACTTAGGAAGCTGCTGCCATACGCCTTATTGGCTTTCATTTCATCAACATTGTGCCCTTCATGGACAAGATATTGGCGCTGATGAGTCCATTTATGAAGAAGGAACTTACCAGCATTCTCTACATGCACAGCGACATTAACGAGTTCTTCAAATTTGTCCCGCGCGACTTATTACCCAAGGATTATGGTGGTCCCCTTGAAGAGATCAGTTTGGCTAAAGGTAAGTCCACAAATATCATATCTATGTACAAATAACATATTCATAATCGATTTCAGAATTATACTACAAAAAGTTAATAGATAATCGCAAGCAAATGCTGGAATTCGAGAAGCGGCATCAGGTGAACGAAAAACTGAGACCCGGCAAGCCAAAGAGTGCCTCAATACTGTTTGGCATCGAGGGAAATTTCAAGAAATTGGACATCGATTGATATCATTTTGTGATTTTGAATGTATTCCTTGTTATTGGTGTTTGTTGAGCTAATAAAAATGACATAATTTCAAATGTTTTAAACAAAAGACATATTTACATTATATTTCGGCTATATTATATAGATAATTATCGATGTGGATATGTCTATTCAACATTGCAATGATACAAAAATCACAAGGTTTAAAATACTATATGTTAGTTAGATAGTGAATTTCGAAATATATCTTAATTTTTAACTTTTGAATTATTTTTTTTTGTCTGATTTCAAGGATTATGGACCTATATCAAGGAACCCAAAAGAAACGAATTTGAATTTGCAAAAAAGCAATTATTTTAAATCTTTTGAAGTTAAATTCAGTTTTATTTCAAATATAGTTGAGGCATGTCTTCATTTTACCCAGCTTAGATATATATTCTATATTATTACTTATCCACATAAATATATTTATGGTTGTAAGTTTGATGCGATGATACATACAATGAATGTACAATGTATATGTCAACTTATTTGCTATTTAGAACTAAAACTATACTTGTAATGAGCGTCCGTATGTAAATTTAACTCCATTTCATGGGTTTACATAATTAACGATTGGATGCTTTTTGAGCCATTTTATTTTACTGAATATATCAAATGATGCGAAGCTGTTCAAATAATAATATACTTATTGTATTTTAAAGTAGTTATTTTAACTTCTTATGCAGTTGCACCATTAGTCATTGAATGCCAAATTGGCATGTATCGATAAGATTCAAAATCATACAGAAATTACCTGAAAAATCGAAAATAATTTAATGTAAATATTGTAATTATTATTAATTTATAGATAGATGTAAAACTCACTGTTGGTAAACGTTGTTAAGTTGATTGAGACGCATGTTGTTGCTGCCATTGATAGGGTTGTTGTTGTTGTTTACGTTGTTGTTGTTTGAATTGTTGTTGTTGTTGTTGTTTGAATTGTTATTAACATTTCGTGCTCGACTGCTGCACATCATGCCGCGTGACGTCGACTTTGCAACATGACTTTGATGCTGTTCCGATATGTGGGAAAAGGGTGCATTGTTGCTGACTGTGATGGGCAACTGAAATTTGTAAAAATATATGTCATTATTTGTAAAATTATTTTGCGTTATTTTTCTATTGGTGGAATTTATATTAATGATTTTGTTACATGACCTCATTTGAAAGTCGGAATATATATTATCGAATAGTGCATAGGAAGTATATATACATAGATAGTGAAATATAACCAACGAAAAGCGAGTATCTCGAGGGTCTCCTCGAGTGGGTCAATCGCATTTTGAGCATTCACGTGCACCGCATCTGTGCACGGAGACAGCCGATTGCAATTTAACGGATATGTTTTTTCCTAAGCTTAAATAAAATATTACTAATAATAGTTGCAACTCACAGGTATATTATAACGTGGCACCACAAACCGCTGCGCCTGCTTATTGCCGTAGCCCATGCTGTTGCGCTGTGGTCCGGTCATCATCGTGTTGTGATGGTGCGTCGATGTCGACGGTGATATGAGTGTGACTGGGTTGACAAGGGTGTTGTTGTTGTTATTGGTGACGTTGGCGTTGGTGTGGCTGCTGCTGCTCGTGGATGCTGGCACTGTTGAGGTCAGCGGAACTTGGCGCAGGAAAGTATTGTTGGGCAGCTTGAGCACCTCGGCGGGCGGTGGCGCTGTTGATTGATTGATCAACGATACCATCGAGGGATGCGTCCACTTTTCGCCAGGGCCACCAACGGTGGCGGATGCTGTTGTCGTTGTCGTTGTCATCCTACTGATCATTTGTTGGCTGGAACTGGCCACGGTGCTTGTGGCATTTGTGTTCTTGTGCGCTTTAGCCAGCGGCGCCTGCAACAGCGACTGGGGGCTTTGTGCCAGCGGTTGCGTGATCAACGTGGCTTTCTGACCGCAGCTGGCCGAGTGACGCTGCCAGTGCATCTGCTGGCAGGGATAATCACAATATGATGTGTTCCAGCAACAGTAGAGCTGCGCCTCGCGTAAACAATTCGCACACCACTGCTTCGTCTTGGCATCCTCCACAGCTCGCATCCGTTCCAGGGTGCTGTGCTGTCGCAGCTCGCTGATGACGCGTTTGTTCTCCTGCTCCAGCGTTTTGCGTATCTCGGCGAGCATCACCTCCGTGGAGCGCTGCATATCCGCCAACTGGCGTTCGTAATGCATTTTGATGCTCTCGTTCTCCAGCGTCAAGCTGGCGATACGCGCCTGCTGCGCACTCGCCTCGCCGCCGCCGCCCAGATCACTCAACGTGTCCTCGATGACGGAAATAAAATAGTCCGTGATCTGCAGCACAAGATAAAAAAAAACACCATTAGATAGTTTTGGTTGTTGTAGTAGGAAAACCCCATAAGCTTACCTTGTGCGCGTTCTCCTTGAGGCGGGTTGAGAGTGGTCCGGCTTGTGCCGGATAAATGCTTGAGCCGTCTGACTGCAGCGGACCGCAGGGTCGCACCGTCAATTTGGGTGGTCCGGTGCGGTTTAGCAGCTCACTGAAAGGAGTAGGGGCGGACTTCATTGTGGGCTCAGCTGTTGGTGCGGGCGTCTCACTAATCAGCGTATCACTGGGCAGGCCATTTAGTACACTCGCCAGCAAACCAACCGTTTCGGTACTGCTTGCGGATCTGTTTGCTTGCGTTGTCGAAGGCATCGTTGTGAGTCCGGCCAATGGCGGTGGCTTCAATATACTGCTAAATGTTTGCAACGATGCTCCTGCAAATCCACCGGTTGTGCTCTGCAGCGTATTCTTCGAGACTGCTCGCAATGGCGGCACTGGTATCGTCATCAGATTGGAGCTGATTGGATTACTGCCGTTGCTGCCGAGGCAGCTGGAGGAGTTGCTGTTGGCACCGATGCCTCCGTTCGTGTTGCGGGGATCCATGGGTATCACTACCATGTTGGACTTGAGCAAACTTGATGTGGGTGTCGTTGACGGTGGTGGTGGTGGTACTGGTGCTGGTGCTGGTGTTGCTGCTATCGGCGAATTTGGTGGTTTGTCGTGTTTTATGGCCATTGGCAGTTTCTGTACCTGTGCCTTGGGCGACGTTCGGGTGATAGTGCAACTCGTCGCTGGTTTGGGTGATTGTGATACCAATGGCAACGGCGGATGTTCAGGTGGTGGTGTCGTTGAATGTGCTGCCACCGGCAAGGGTCCATACGGAACACCCCTTAACGTGTTGCGTTTCGGTGCGAGTGGCTGTGCCTGTGTCTGTGTCTGCGCCTGTGCCTGTGCCGGAGTCTCTGGCATTGTCTTTGGCATCTGCTTCTGACTTAATCTCTGTATGGTTGTGTCGCCCACGAAGCGAACAAAATCATCGCAGGCACGCGTGTCCAAGGGCGGTGCTACGATTCCAGCTGTGGCATATGCTGCAGTCTGCGTTTGCGTCTCTGCTGGACATGATGCAGGTGGCGGCAAAGAAATTGGCTCTGGCTTTCGCTCTGGTTCTGGCTCAGCCTCAGGTTGATTGATGACTGCGATTTGTGGCTCCAGCTGCTCATTCAAATTCGAGTTCGAATCCGTCTCCAATTCATCCCCGCTAAACACCTCTTCCTTGATTTGAATTTCAGGAGCAGCTGCTGCGCAGGTAACAAAATTGTTTGGCTCTGGCGGTGGTGTAAATGCAATTGCGCTGCTTTCCAATTCAGCAGGTGGATAAAGTTGCTGTTGTTGTTGTGGTGGAGGAGGTGGTGGTGGTGGTGGTGTTGGTGGAGGTGGCGGTGGTAGTGGTGTTGGTGGAGGTGGCGGTGGTGGTGGTGGTGGGGGTAGTTGGGCTGGTGCTGCTGGTAGTGGCGGGGGTGGTGGTTGGGCTGGTGCAGCTGGTGCTTGTTGCTGTTCCACATTGGCGGGCAATGGGTGCGACTCATCTGCCATAGGAGTATCCTCACTTTCCTCTGGCTCCGACAACACCTCCTTTTTGATCAACACAAACGGAACCACTCGGCTAATCAACTGTTTATGTTGTCTTTCCACTGCCCGCTGTTTGGCCATCGTTGCATTGACTGTTAGCTGCTCGCTGGACTCCAATTTACTACTTGGCTTAGCAGCTTCTGTTTGCTGCTGCTGCTGTGACTGCTGTTGTTGTGGCTGCTGTTGTTGTGGCTGCTGTTGTTGTGGCTGCTGTTGTTTTGGCTGCTGTTGTTGTGGCTGCTGCTGCGACTGTTGCTGCTGTTGCAACTGTTGCTGCTGCTGCGACTGTTGCTGCTGCTGCGACTGTTCCTGCTGCTGCGACTGCTGGTGCTGCTGCGACTGTTGCAACTGTTGCTGCTGCTCCGACTGTTGGTGCTGCTGTTGCAACTGTTGCTGCTGCTGCGACTGTTGCTGCTGTTGCAACTGTTGCTGCTGCTGCGACTGTTGGTGCTGCTGCGACTGTTGCTGCTGTTGCAACTGTTGTTGCTGCTGCGACTGTTGTTGCTGCGGCGACTTTTGCTGCTGTTTCGACTTTTGCTGCTGTTTCGACTGTTGCTGCTGCTGCGCCTGTTGCTGCTGCTGCTCCCTTGGTATCTTGGTTATAGTCACGCCTTGGCGCCTTCGAACCAGCTCCACAACGGAGACAACCGATTGACTTGCTTCGCCCGCTGCAGATTCAACGGCGGTGGATTTTTCCGTCTCTACTTTTGGCTGTTCTAATTCCGTTTCAGTTTGACTTTCCCTAGCCTTATCCTTGTTAATAGTCAGTTGCAGCTCCTCCTGTGCCTGCTTGCGCGCTTGCTTGCGTCGCTTGTGCTGTACTGCTGAGGTGCTCTGTTGGCTCGTCTCGCTGCTGGCATCGGAATGTTTGCGCTTGTGTACATATCCCAAATCGGGAGCTTCCGTTGGCAGCGACTTCACCTTGGCCATTGCTTTACACGTTTCCATGGATTTGCGCTTTAGCACCACGGTGCAACCACGGGATTCCCGGAGAGCATCGCCTGCTTGGTGAATAACCTCGTAGTTGTTACTTTTCGACTTGGCATGATCAAGACTGGAAGGTATTGGTAATGGTGCCGGTGGCGGAAGTTGTTGCTCAATATCTTGCGGCGTGCTTTTCTTTGTGGGAGTGCCGGAGTGATCAGATTCGTTGCCGGACTCGGTGGCCTTTGTTTTCTTCACAATAGAGAGCTTGTCGCCAGCGGTTTTTCGAATGAGAAATTGCAGAGGCGTCTTGTTGGCCGGGGCCAGCTGCCTGTTGATGGCATCATGCACGCCGGGCATCATTGCCTCTAGCTGTTGCTGCTCCTCTAGCGGATCAAAGTGTTGACGATATGGTGCGTAGATGAAACTGCCAATTTTACTCCGTATGTGTTCAATGTGCAACTCGACCTCTCGTATACAATCGGCCAATTCCCTCGCTGATCGTCTGCTTGTCTGTGTGTTGGGATCCTTTTTCGAGTAGAGAAAGCAATCCTTCACTGGCACATTTGCCCGATCGTGTTTACCAAAGAAACGTACGTTGACCACAGCATTGGGGCCAGAGCCCATTGCCTTGGCGGGCCAATAGGGGAAGCCTTTCAATTTGGCCCAGAGCAGCAGATGCGGATGTGTGCAGACCTTGACGAACCACTCTTCGCTGGAGTTGGCGTTCAAATAGCATTCGGGACAGGTGTCAATCTCGTTGGCCTCTTGCCGACAGACCTTTACCAACGCCTTGCAGGCTTGATCCACTTTATTATCTGGGGATCCAACAAACACATAAGCTGATTTCGAGTATAATATAAAAGAACTTACCGCCATCTTCTAATATGAGCGCATTGTGCTGCATCCATTTGACTTCGCTGAGGAATTCATCGGTGCTGCGAAATGCGCGATTTTTAATACGTTCCCACAAATTTTCAAAGTTCACCGGATTCACAAAATATTTCTTGTAAGTGTCGGGCAAGACATCCTGTGGAGAACGCAGTTTGTGTGCCTGTAAATGAAAAAACCGACAATGAAGAGTAAATGAGAGTTGTTTGCCGTAGCAGCTAGCACGAATTCGCCGACGAAGAAAACGGCGAAGAGAGCTGCGCCATTTCCATTGTAAACAAACAAGTTTGAAAACAGCAATATACAAACAGAAATAACAACGCAGCAGAGAGCGGCACCACAACCATCAAGCGCAAGAGCAAGAGGCACTCAAATGCTAGTATGTACTCGCTCTCTCACACCAATGTCTTTTAACAGCCGAATGTGTGAGCGTAACTAACCTCAAATTATAAAGCGACCGAAGCAAAAGAAGAGGCGGCAATGTCAGGCAAATAAATTGCGCGGTTGACGACGACGCTTCGTCGTTTCATCACCACCACTACCTCTTCTGCTGTTGCTGCTACTTCTGCTTCTTGAGGCTGCTGTTGCTATATTTTTTTCTTTTTAACTTCTCTTCTTTGGTTGATTCTCTTTTCATTTTTCTTCCTGTTTGCCATTCACACCAAGCAATATGAGCACAGATGTGTTACATAAATTAATACTTTTTTTTTTTTAGCATGAATGTGCATTTGTAGTATGAACATTTTAGTGAATGCTCGTGTTAGCATTATTGCTATCAACATGTGTATTTAAATATAGTTACATACGTATGTATGTATGAGTGGATGTATGCATGTACAGAAGTGTATGCACAATTACTTTTCCATTTGTCTGCGGTTTGGACTTTGTAATTGTTTTTAATGCGCACTGGTAGCCGACGGCAGTAACATTAAATGAATTAATTAATTCCTCGCACATTTTTAGCATATTTTGCAGAACGAATGAAACTGGGGCGGTAACATTAATTAGATATTTTATGGAGCTTTTGGCTAACCATAGAGACGCGGAGTAGAAATAATCGCTGGCTGCTTCATGTCTAAGCATAATACTGTGCTCATCCACAGCTGGAAAACAAATGCTCCAAATAATAACTTAAGCCTTCAATAACGCTGTGTAAAAATGAGCAGAGCAATGCTTCTGTATTTGTAAACATTCATTAAGAATCATTCTTCAAGATAAAATTTATTTTTCATTCACAGAATTGTGAAGTTTTTGTAAATGAGATTTTCTTCAATCTAATTATTAGGAAAACAAAAAAGAAGTTGATTAAATAGGCGCTCATTATTATGTAGATACGAATTAACAAATGTTGTACATATTTATTTCCATTTATGTAGTAAGTTCACAATAAAAAGCCAACTGAATGTGATTCTTATTTTATTCAGCGACCTAATGCTGATAAGTTAAGAAACTGAAAGAAGTGAACTCAATTTAAGTGCACATAAATATGCTCACACACACATATATATATATAAGTATATTAATATATTCTCATTTATATGTGGGAGTCAGTCGACCTCAGGCGTATAGGATTATTTTAGTCGGTACATCTGACAATAAATATGTAAATATTTAGTTACAATTGAGATTACACATACATACATATATATGACAAGGGAGTCGCTCCCTCTCTAACACAGCAAAAGCAACGAGAACGAGACTTCTCAGGTGTCTATCCATTCTACGTCGCCAAGATAGAGAGAGAGAGACAAAGAGAGTGAGGATGAGCAAGGCGAACAGACATAACGAACAGAGCACGTAAGTGACAAAGAGAGCACTTACCCGCTGCATGTATATACATATTTATTTACAAATATGCACACAAATATATGTCAAATACACACATCATTTTGTCGTTGTGTGCGAACAAAATTTTGCGTGATTTTATAAATTGACAAGCAAACGAACATGTACTGAGCAGATAATGAAAACTGTTGTGAACTGGTAACTATCTATATACATATATATATATATATATATATGCAAACCGATGTACATACGAATACGAATTCCTGTCTATATTTATTACTTACCCCACGAATATGCTTCATGCGCTCGAGCGCATATTTGAGCAGTTGACTGAGCAGATCGACGGATACATCGTTGCGACGTGACCTGATGAAAGAAATAAAAGCAGTTGATGATATAGAGATAATGCATTTACAGTTAAAATTAAATTTACCGCTTGGGCGCACTCTCGACGAGTACACATTCGGGACATTTCCAAGAGCTGTCGAACTTCGTCGACGCCGGCCGAACGCAGTACGTGTGAAACGAACGGAGGCATTTGGAGCAGGGCATTACCTTGCCGCATTGACGGCACTTCCAGCAGAACGGATCCCAGCCAACCTGTCAAATGGCAATGAAAATACAATTCTGACAATCGATAAGCAAACGATAATCGATGGTCGATAATCGATAACATACCCTTGTTGGTGCTTGCCAAATTTCGTTGAGGCGATTGTTAATCTCCTCGCCAACATTTGATGCACTCGCCACAGTCTTCGACTCGCTGGCATCTGAGAAGAGAGAGAGATTTGTATCCGTGTCCACCGTCGAATTGGCTTGCCACTCCGCATTGTCATCTTTAGCTATCTTTTGGTACTGCTGCTCAGAGTCCGCAGTGTCTATGATGTAGCGTTCGAGAAAGGCCATCCGCTTGCGAGCGAATTCTTCGTTCTCGGAGCGCAGGTTGCCACGGCGTGGGTGGTGATCCTCACTGCTCCGCACAACTGTCTTGCTGCGCGAACGGAATTTCTGGGGGCCTTTATTTTGATTACTGATACTTTCCTCGTTGGCACTCAGAACGTCATCATGGTCGTTATTCTTCGCTTTATTCATCATTCGCTGCGAATGCTCGTACCATTCTTGTTCCGCATCCGAGTCCTGTCTGGGTGCCGGTATGCTTTTGCTGCGAGTCAGCCTGATCTCCTTAACTCGCCCGCTGCTCGACTCCAATAAGCCCGTTGTTAAGTCAACCACCGCCCGCGACTTACGCTTCTTAATTTTGGAGCTCTCCGACACGTAACCGGTGAGCACCTCGGACTCGTTGTGTGAACGTTTCAGGGCAATCAATTCCTTTGGCACACGCACCTTGCTCTCCTCCATCTTGGGCGTCGATGTGGTCAGCTTTGGTTCGCTCGGCTGTGGCGTTGTGGTCGACGTTACCACCTTCGTTAGCTTCATGGTGAGCGAAGCGTGCCCGGAACTAGAACCAGAGCCACCTGCCGTGGCTGCCAGCACTGGCCAAGCATTGAAGTTGGAGGAGCCGATGCTGTTGCCGCCACTGGCCGAGCCAGGTGGCGAGCTGACCACATATTTCAATCCCTTGATGCTTATTACTGTGTCCTTCTCCTGGCCAAGATTTAACAGTAGATGCGGCGGGGGGCTGTCAATGGCGGACGTCGCCTCGTAGATGGGACGCGGTACGGACTTGCTGCTGTCCACGTCGTCGTCACTGCTATCCATGTGGTAGATATCTTTAGCTGCAATTCAAACACAAGCCAATTAATCAAATACTGTATTACAAAATGACGCAGGTCATTATATATATCGACATATACACACACTGTAAGCTATGAAACCAACTGTTAAAAACAGTTATTTTAATCGAAAATTGAAGCTATTAAAATTTTCGAATTTCTTTTGTCAATACTCTAGACTTTAGCTATAAAGTATAACAAATAAAAATTCTCCGATATAGGTAGAAATTGTCCTCTTTGTATATAATTTTCACTGGCGACTCATCTACGACTTATTCGCTACTTTTCAACACTAGGAGAACAAGTGATGAGAGAAGGACAACTTACCAGTAGTTCCTTGAGTTTACTGTTTCTGCTGCTCGCCAGAGCGAGACACACATACAGACATACACATACACACACATACAAAGTGGAATGCAATGCGATGCGTGAATACAGTAAAATAGTGTGTTTTTGATTTGCCTTTGTTTATGGTTTATAGTTTATGCCTTGTATGTTGTTCTTCTGCTCTTAGCAGACTAGCAAAATGTGCATTGTTGTATTGAGTTTTTTTTGCCAATTGCCTTTTCTTTCTCGCCTCTTTGTTGTTGTTGCTGCCAGTTTCATATATTGTCTGTCTGTTACGTGCAACTGCAAAATGTACATAAGATAAATAAGATTGAACACCATTTACATTTGTTTTGTACAGGCATGTGCATGTATGTAGGTATAAAAAATATTGTATCTGCATACTCTTATACATACATCCATACATACATGTGCACACAAACGATTATTATTCGTCTTACCAATCTCTGTTTCTGGTTTTCACACTGCGCTGTTTGTAAAGTCGTACAATACGTTGCCAGTTGATGCGGTCAGCGTTGGTGAAGCGTTTTCTTTGTTAATTCATATCCACTATTCTTTTCTGTGATTTTTACATTCAATATTGTTGATTTTACTTTACATTTAGCAGAAAATTGCCGCACTTAAAACCACCAAACTCAATGCGTCGGCAAAACGAACGAAAATGAATTCGCCTCCATTGCTTTTCGCTCAAATCAGTCAGATGTTGACCGCGCTTACGCTCACTTCATAAGCTGTAGCACTCTCACGCTCATTCTCTTTATTGCAATTGTTTGGCTCTCTTTGCATTGAAACGTTCTCTTACACAATTCGTGGACTGATGTGGTGAATTTTTGTATGCCATCATTGATTATGATATTATATTAAATAAATATTTATTTAAGTGTATGTTTGTGTGTGATGTTTAATTAAATATTAATATACGTATTGCACATATGTAGCGAAAGAAAGTTCTTATAGTTCTTAATTTTTGCACATATATTTTTGCTTATAACTTCCCGCAGTACTTGCTTTAGTGTCTAATGAAACTAAGAAATACTATTTTAATTACAAAAAACATTTGAGAAGACCTTATTATAATTTTAAATTAAGCGCTCGCAACTATCTTTTGTTCTCAGAGGTGCATTATTTATTATACGTAAACCAAATGATTGGTTGTTTTGTTTGTTGGCATTGCACTTATTAATTTGTATTTTGTCACAAAAACAGCACTAACCATAAACAATAAACAAATTTGACAGCCAGAAAGAGCAGAAGAGAAATGGTTAAGTTACACTCAAGCAAAGTCGACTAAATATAGCAGTTTCCATATATTCATGGCAAATGATGGTCGTAGAACAAAAGTTGCCACACATGAAACCCATGCATAAAGGTCGACTTAAGCAGACCTTAGGCGACCTTATTTGGGCATAAATACCCAAAATGTATGTATGTATGTGTAAATACACATATATTCAAAGGCAATGTATGCATTTGTGTACCTGCTGGTGGAAACATGTCAATAAATGGAGATTACGAACATCATTTTTATTCCAAAATCCAAAACTGTTAAAAAAGTTGCTTGGCTCCCCATATTTGTATGTGAGTGGTGTAGTTGTGTGTGCGGTGTGTGTGTGTTTCTGCACGAACAAAAAAGTTTGTTTTTTCCTTTTTCAGGAGTGTTCCTCGGGGAGCAATTGGGTTAATATTTGGCACATAAATTTGCAAACGAAACACTTTAATCAATGCTCAGTAGGGGTTGAGGAAAAAATGGGCCTAAATGCGGTGCAATGCACCTTTAAGCAATGGACCATATTGATTTAAAAAAGAATAACAGAAAAAAAAAAAACACCAATTGCGAGTACAGAAACCTCGGGCATGGAATACGGGCAGCTGGCAAAGTTTTGGTCTACACTTTGGCCTACAGGCTAGAGGCTTTGAGCCACAATGGTTACCTGCTTGTTGCTGGACCTAAAGCGACACCATCCATTTATAACATATTGCATTTCATTTTGTTGATCTCGAGCCGCAGGCAGATTCAACTCACCGTTGCTACTCGACCGGAGAAGAGCCCACTTGCATAATTGTTTTGCTTGGAATTATAGAGCGCATAGCCACACCTGAGCACACCAGCAGCCAGGATGAGATATTTCGGGCGGTCGGAGGAAGGAAAGAATACACTTTGGAAAAATAGAGATTTAAATGTTTATTGCTCGAAAGAACAGAATGGTTTAGTTAGTTGAGAAATGCTACGGTTCATTTTATAGGCATATTTTTTTATTGTGATGCTTTTATTATCAGTTATCAGAATTCTAGAGATTTTCTACTTTACTTAAGCCCCAAAACTGAAGTTTTGGTTAAGTGATACTGTTTGATTTGGTTTTTTTTTAATGCAAAAAAATATGACTTAAATATAGATTTGATTTATATAATGGAAATTTATGTGTATCTATATTTCCATTTCCATTTATATTTTGCGTTTATCTTTCGAAATGCAAATTTATCTATTTGCAATAATTTTGAAAATTTGTTATAAAATTTCAGACAATAATTCCACAGAATCAAATAAAATAAACTGAATAACCATTAGTAACTTAGCCAGTTCAAAGACAATGTGAATGTTTATTGGCCTGCAATTAGTTATTATCCCGCCCAATAGAGGTATACTTGGAGTAAACGACAAAGTTCATTTACGCAAAAAATAATGGATTTTTTTGTATATGAAATACTGGTCACATCTATGGCGGGACCTTTAGAGGCATGTCGATTTGAAATGCTCGTAAATTAACTGGGAGTAAATCAAAGACTTCCAAATGGGCAATGTAGCTTCCGGGCTCTATAAGATCATTCATTTTTGATTCGATTACATTTGCCATATAACGAAATGTTATTAACTGTTTACCCTTAGTTAATATCTTTGGTTGGAATGCCAATCAAGAAAGTTCGTCTTGCCATGCTGCAAAGTTATAGTTTCTTGATAGTAATTTTGAAACAAAATGAAATTTTCCTGCCTTTCTTGGTAGGCTTTGAAAATGTAGATTTTGCCAAAACTGGGCTTACTCGTTGATTTTACTTTTAGCCAAAGAGTATGCATTGTAATTGGCTTAGTTTCGAGAATGCAGATATGTTGTTTATGATGTTGGCCAACTCGAAGTGTAATTACAATTTAAGCAATTACTCTGCCAAAACTGAAGTATTCATTTTATAATCATTTGCTTAATGCTTATTAGCTTTTTTTTTTCTTTTATTGTAGTTTTTTTTTTCTTTGTTTTTTTCCTGTGTAGTCCACTTTGCTACCCAGCTGGGCATTGCCAATTATTGAGCGGTTGCCAAGTGGAGGCATATATAGCCAGGACGAGCTGTTGTGGGCGGTGCACAGAAACAAGTGCAATAACTGTTTGGCAAACAGATTTATTTTTGCTGGCTCCATTCGCATTGTTGTTGCTCTTGGCTGCTCCTTGCTCGCTGCTGGCTCCTGGCTGCTGACTCCTGGCTGCTGGGCCCCCTTTTGCTAGTAAAAATATTGGTTTCTAAACTTTCATTGCCACTGCGTCTGGCAGGAGGTACTGCTGATGGCGCTGGCTGCTACACGACTCCAACTGGCTGCTCGTCTGACCGCAGAGCACCACGGCTGCAGTGCATCATTTTTGCATTAGAGAAGTGCCTGCTCCATAAGAACTGTAAATAACGAAAGCGCCAACCCAGTGTCGACTGCCGTCCCAATGGCGCTGATCATGTTGCCGGAATCCAGAAACCGGTTGCAGTTCCAACCGCAAATTATGCCTGTCAAAAATGAATGTTATATTCGTAACGTCAAGAAAAAACTGCACAAGAATCAGCCAGTGCCGTGCGAGGAGTGTGTCTGAGTGTGAGTGTGTGGGCTGTTGAGGATGTTGGGATGGGTTTTTGTGGTTTGCTAACGGTACGTGCTCAATGCGTCACATTCTCTGGAGGACGGGCTGCACACATGCTTTACCCGTTGCAGCCTTGGCAAATGAAGCCAAGCCATTGATGGCTTCTGCCGCCCTTATCCCATACACGTATCCACATGTATGTGTGGGATTGTGTGTGTGAGTGTGTGTGTGGGTGTATGTGTTGACTGACTGACTTGGAGGTTGGGCAATGCCGCAGTCACCGCAGCTGCACCGGATGCTGACGGCGTTTGGAGCAGAGAGGCAGATGCTGGTAACTTTGACTAAATGTGTTTTGAGTGCATTAAGATGAAAATGTTATTACTGCTTTCTGCTCTGCTCAACGCTGCTGCTTCCCGTTCAGTCATTATTGCAACATTCTGTGAGGTCTGCTGCAGTGGCAGTGGCACCGGCAGCGGCAGCGGCAGCAGTGCCACAAGGTTGCGGCATCGGAGATTAAGCGCGGAAATGCAGCAAAATGTGAGCACAAACATGAAAACTGAATTGCTCTGTGGAGTGCGATTGCGAGGGGGGGGGGGGGAGCGGGGCAGATATACATACATAGATAAACCCGAATGCAAACGGAAATTTGCTCACATTTCCAGATACGAGTTTGGTTTGTCGAAAGTTTGATCAACAAGTGATGGCTCCGCCAAAGGGTACTCTCCGCCTGCCAAATTATGCAAATTAGCAGCTGACGAGGATATTCGGGGAAGTTGCCAGTTGCGAGTTGTCAGTTGCAAGCAAAGAAGCTGAAATGGAATGCCTTTTTTTCGCACAGTGTTTTCTGCAGTTCAAAGGCTTAGCCTAAAAGCCTGAAGGATACTCAACATTTTGTGTGTCTTTGACCTTTTCTTTCTGTGTGAAAACTGAAGAACATAGAAAAAATTTGAGCTTTAACTTTAGCTGGCTTATCGTACAGATTATAAAGTAATCTGCTCAGAATATAGGATTACTAAGCTAGGGTAGTACAAATATTAGCATCATATTTTAATTTTCATACATATGAACAAATTCCGTTTGTACAAATAAAATAAGCATTTGCATTTTAGTTTTTATTCAATTTTATTTCGTATTTCGGTTTTTGTGTTTTTATTTTTTTTTTATTATTATTCCATCTATTTTAATATAGTGTGTAGTAAAGCTTGACAATCTATACCAAAGAATAATGCTATCATCATCATCATCATCATCATCATCTGTGTTTAGTTATACATACATATACCTATTATATTTTTGGCAATATTTTGTCATGTTTTCATCTCTATATGTGTGTGTGTATTTTTGTGTCATGCTTGTTAATTTTTTTTATTTTTTACTTATATTTTAATGCATGTTTTAAAAATGTGCAAATCGTGTAAATTGTAAATTAAATGTAAGTTAAAATACAAATTGCTCGACATGTTGTTGGCCTTTTTGCTTAGGGCACTAAACAAACAAAATATGCACTAAAATAAAAAACAAACAAACTTATTTACTCGACTCTCTCATCGGGTTTCACATTATTACAAAATATATCAAATTGCAACTTGTTTATGAGTTTGACATCGTACAGCAGGCAAAATAAAACAAATGTTTGCTGCAATTTGTTAAAGGTAAAATATGCCACTATGATTTTTCGTTTTAAATTATTTATTTTCTGAATTACATCATCCAATCAAGGTTGATTTTATTTATCTCTATTTTGTCCTGTGATTTTGCTGCAAATGCTTGAGTGGTTGGCGTGGGGGGGGGGGTTAGGAGGGGGGAAGGATTATGTAATTGTATCCGAGTCTTTGATAAAGGAGAGTGTATACATCATTGGATTGCAATGTGCCTAACCGTATTGTACGAGTTGATTCCATTTAAGTGCATATATAAATGGTGCATGCCACACATAGATACACACAAACAGATGCATTCATGTATGTGTACATGTGTACAGCGTAGTAAGCACAGCAATTAAAATTATATTTGTTACATGCGCAACGCTGCCTTTTGCGAAAGTTGTGTGTGCTTTTGTGTGTGCTTTTGTGTGTGTGTGTGCGTGTGTGTGTATGTGCGTGTGTGTGTGTGTGTTTGGCATACATTTAAAAATTTAGTTTCAACGTTTCAGAGTTTAGTTTTTGTTTGCATTCTGGCGGTTCACATCACCTTTTAATTAGTCAAAACAATTCAAAGGGTTTTACATGGTTTGCATTTGAGTTATTTTAAGTGAAATTTTAAGTGGATTTTAATATGGTTAATGTTATATGGCATATGGCATATACATATATGTACAGTTTCTATTTTAATTTGTATACGAAATCACATTGATACATTCCAAACAAAATACTTGTTTAAAATTAATATCTCAAATAAATAAATGCGAAGAATTGAACATAAATGATTATCAGTTCCATGCCTCAGAGAGTCACATAAATTCAATCAAAATACAATTAACATATAAATTTGATAATTGAAAAAAAAAAGTCAAAGTATATATTTTATTAATTAACCAATATCGAATTAAAGTGTCAGCTATACATTGACCTTATACTATCTCGTGCAGCATCTAGGCATTTAATATAAGTATTAACTTTGGAGAACTATGAGATCTGAAGGAAAAAATTTACTATTTACTGATATTTCTATCTCTATTGTTTAGATTTTTTTTTTTGATTTTATTTATTTGTTTTTTTTTTTTGTTTTTTGTTTAATTATAGATATTTTGCATTTGTCTTTCTTTGTGAAACGTGCAATTTCAAATACTGTTGCATGCATGCTTTTCATATGTTTGCTACTAAGCTGCAGATATCAGAGCTCCAAAAAACAAAAACCCCCTTTCGAGTACTTGCCACATTATACAAAAAAGTGGGCGTGTATCTGAGTTGTGTAAATATTGGCTTGCATATGTGTGTGTGTGTGTGTTAGTATTTCTCTGTATTTTGTTTATTCCGTTTTCTTAATTCGAATTTTGTATTTGATGATTTCATTGTGTTATTCTTCATTTCCCTATTTATATATATTCACTTTTTTTTGTTTATTTATTTGTATATTTATGTATGTAAATTTGCATGATTTGCTCGCAAAGAACTTTTATTTATTTTGGTTTGCATATTAGCTTTACATTCATACTGAAAACAAACATATGCGAATACAAAAATTGTATGCGGGCTTGCGGCTATGAAAATGTTGATTTTTTTTGTTATATACTTATACATATTACGAATTTATAATTTACATTTATATTATCAAGCTCGAGTTGTAAACGTACTACACAAAAATTATTATGCTGCATTTGTTGTTTCTGGCTTATATATGGGTTACATTTAATCTATACATGTACTGGTAATTAAGTATATATATATATATAATAAATGTACACTACTACTGTGTATACACGATTATGCATTTTACAATATATATATATGTATATATATATATATATATATATAATATGATATACTCATTTCTGTTACATTTCTGTTACACGCCCACATTGTAGGTAGTACATGCATATTCAATTATAATTAGTAAAATTTTGGGCTGCCAAGATTAATTATGTAATGGCACATTGATGTTTTAACTATAGTTTATGGATTTTACATCAATTTATTATGTACAGCTAAAATATAGATAAATTGCATTATAATTGGGTGGACAAGTGTGACAAACATAATATTACTATTTTAGTGCAAAAACTTAACAAGTTCGGCTTGGTTATGGAAGAGCATTAATAATCTAAAACTGAAGCATCTAATGTATATGTTTTTTTTTTCCAAAATGGGCCGATTTAGTATAAAAGCAACCCGAGGGCATAACAATTATGTTTAACATTTAAAACAGAGCCTTTTAAAACATTTCACATTACAAAAGCTGTGGCATTCAGCTTTGGTATTTTGATTTTTTGTTTTTTTTTTTATATTGAGCTGGGCATTAAAATAATTTTTGATTTAAAATGTACGTAAATAAATGCCTATTCACACATTTATATATATTTATATACAGAATAATGGTATGCATATCGAAGAGGACACAAATTGTTGAATCTATAAATGAAATATCCTCATTAAATGCAATCGCATGGCTAAAAGTGATAAATACGTATATTTTTTTTAAAATAGATAATTTAATATATATATATATATATATATATATATATCAGGTATATTACTTAGGATCCCTAACTCTATATGCATATATAGCAATGTGGCTACAGAGGATTATACAATGAGCAAAGGTTTCTCTATAAAAATCATTTTCAACCTAAGTAAAAACCAAAAAAAAAAACACTCTTAAGCTCAAGTTAGAATATATGTCGACATTATCTATATATTCATATATTTTTTTTTATATATATTTATATATTCTGCAAATATTAATAGTTTTTTTTATTTGTACATAGATTTTTGATTTTACACATTTTAAAGGACAATTTTGGTCTAGAAACGATTTTCACGCTATGCATTTTAAACATTTACCAAATTAGACAGAAACTACTAATTTATGGGTTACAGATGGATTCCATGGGCCACCAATAGAAAGTGAATCATTGTCGAGATGGAATATGTGGCTAAATGTTAGGAATGGGCTACCATGAAACTACAATTATATGACTAATTATTCTACTTATGAGAGTGTAATAAAATCATTAATAATACTATTTTTGTTGTTGTTATTTTGTTTGCGGTTGTTCACACACCATTCTCATATTCTCATGGGGATTTTTTGGTTGTATTTTGTTGATTTTGATTCTACATAAATTGCTCTTGGATCGCTATATATTACATACAGATATATATAAAAAAAAATTTTTCAGCTTAATATAGTTTTGGATTGGACTGCGACAGTCAACAGATTGTTCATATTGAATGCTATAATTATAAAATATTATTTTTAAGGGGATTCGCTGCTTGGTACATGATATGAACAAAACGATTGCCACAGTGGATTCATCCCGTTTATATATATATATATATATATATATATATATATAGAATACCGATTTTGTCGTATGTGCAGCAGAAAATCTATTGACCGGCAGGTGGCGCTGCTATTTACACGTGTGTACCGTAATACTAGAGGGACACAAACTCGCCACTTCCAACCTTGTCGTTGGCACCCGACTGCTGCTGCTGGTCCGACGCCTGCAGCTGGTGATGGGCATCTTGGGGTGACTCCAGCTCCATTGGATTCGCCTGCTCGGCGGATTCGCTGAAGAGCGTCTCGTTCTCATTGCCCAAGCCGCCGCTTGCTGTGATGCGTCTGCCCATGTTGTCGTATTTGGGATAGGCAGAGCTGTCGCCAGGTCCACTGTTCTTGCACAGGGGTCGCAGGGGCGTTGCCTCGCCAATGGGGGGCGTGCTGCAGGCGGAGGAGGAGGATGGCACATTGTTGATGCAACTGACACAATTGGCGGCGGACACTGGCGTCGCTATCGTCGTTGGATGATGACACTGGACGACAGCGGTGACGGCTGGCGGTGGTGGTGGCGGCGGTAATTCCATTTCGTTGGTGGTGCTGCAATGATAGGCGCCCGTTTCCAGGTTGTAGGTGACAATCTCGTCATGCGGATAAAAAGTCGTGGCGCCGCCGGGCTGCAGTGATGGGTCCTTCTTGAGAATGCCACGTCGCGTTGTGTGTCGTGGCAGGGTGGCACAATGTGCCACAGTCTGACCACCGCCACCGCCGCCGCCATCGCTCGAGCTGGATGCCACAGAGGAATCACACTGCACATCCTGCAGGCGCTTGGGTATGTTCAGCAGATCGGGATACATGTTAATGTCGGCGCCATCGAGCATGTCCTGCGTGACAGAGACGCGTATGAATATGTTACCAAAGGTGGGATTCGGCACAATGTTGGAGCAGAACTCCGGCGGTGGTGGAAACACACCCACATTCAACGGAAACTCCTCCGACAGCTGTGCATGTCCATGCGAATGGGAATGTGTATGTTGTCCCGGATGCTGCAACTGATGCTGATGCTGATGCGCATAGTTTGCCATTGAGGTGGGCACCGAGATGAGTCCGCATGTGGGATCCTTGACAGTCATCAGTTGCTGGCGCATATGCTGACCAGCCTGTCCCTGCGCCTGTCCAGCCTGCTGCTGTTGCTGCTGCTGTCGATGATTCTCCACCGCGTGAATCTCAATTTGATTGAAGCCCAGGCTGGAATCTGTCTTGTTGATGGAGCTGGGATTGTTGTCGATGCCATAGCTGTCGCCGCGATCATTGGTCGTCGTTGTCACACTCGAATCGAGCAGCTTCTTCTCCTGGTCATTGAAACTGACGCTCGACTTGACGCCAGCCTTGTTGGCATGCCGATGCTGCCGGGTCGTCCGCTTGCACAGGCAGAACACAAACGAGATGGCGATGAGCAGGAAGACGGTGCCAAAGATGCCCATGATCAGGCCAAAATACCAGAAAGTCTCCGGCGTCTTCACCAGCACATGCTGCACAATCTCGCTGAGGTAAATGCTGATGTTCTGCGTCATCGATCCAATCAGATTGCTGCCGGTGCAGGCATAGGTGCCCGCATCCAGGCTACTCACATTGAACACCGTCAGGTTGCTCCACAACTTATCGGATGCAATGCTCTCCGCATCGAAGAGCACATTATCATTGTCCAGAATCTTGCCATTCAACTCCCAGCTGACCTCGGGCAAGGGATCCCCATACACCAGGCAGCTAAAGGTTGTATTGCTGCCAATGTCGATGTTGGTCGCCTCCTCATTGTTAAAGATCTCGACGCGTGGCGGACACCCGAAGAGCTCATCGTCGACACTGTCCCAGGTGCGATCCTTCTGCGAGGGCGGACCCTTGCACACCAGACTCACGGAACTGAGGCGACTGCTGACATACCAGCTGCGAAATTTGCGCAGCTTGCAATTGCATTGCCAGGGATTCTCCTCCAGGGAGAGCGTCTTCAGGTTGGCCATGTGCTGGAACACATACTCACTCAAGCTCTCCAGCAGATTGTTCTTGAGATTCAGAAACTCAAGCAGATTGAGATTGGCCAGCGACATTGGATCGATGTAGGAGATCAAACAGTTGTGCATGTCCAGAGTCCGTAGATGCGGTAATATGGGAAACTGATAGGCGGACAAACGCTTCAGCGGATTCCCATTGAGATACAGTATACGCAGTCGATCGTTGCCCATGAAGGTATCCTTATCGAGCATCTCCAACTTGTTGTCGGACAGATCAATCTCGACAAGTATCTTCAGATTGCGAAAGCTTTCCTTGTGGATGTATTGGACCTCGGATTTCTTCAGATAAATGCGCTGCAAATTGAGCAGACCCAGTGCAGAGAACTCCTCCCGATTCAGATATGGTATGTGATTGTCGTTGAGCACCAGGACCTGCAGCTCCGTGCTCAACGTTGTCGGAATGCTGGTCAATTGCAGCGAACTGCAGATTGCCGACTTTTTGCCATTGGTCCACTTGCAGGTACAGTTGGAGGCGCAGCTCTGCGACCAGTCATCGGCCCACACCCACCCTAGGAGGCCCATCAGGCACAGAAGCCAAAGCAGCTGCTTCCACACTGCAAAAACACAGAATGAGAAAAAAGGTCAGCCTTGCAAGGAAGAGCGAGTAAGCGGGACAAAGGTTGGCACAAATACACAAAAAGTAATGATTGACGACCTTTGGTTGAATCTTTTGTTTTACCTGGCAGTCGGATGCTCTCATTCCTGTTCCTGCTCCTGCTCCTGCTCCTACTGCTGCTGTTGCTGCTGTTTCTGATGCTGCTGCTCCTGCTCCTGCTGCCTCTTCTGCTTCTCCATTTGGTTGCCATGCTGTGCGTTCTGTACTGCTCCTCCCTCCCTGCTGTTTGCCTGCACCGCGACCTCGCCAATTGATGACTCTAAATGGCTTTGGCTGATTCGATTGCCATGTTTCACATCATGTTGCCGTCGCTGGCGAAAGGGGGATCCATTACATATTACCCGGCACTTTGGCACAAAGGCAAATTCTCGTTGCACTCGACTGCGACAGATTCTTCTTATTGAATATTATTTTTGTGAATTTTCCTTCTTCTTTTTTTTGCCCACTACACACACTTTGTCAGCACCCCCTGCGCCTCCCTCCTTCGCAACAGAGGCTTTACAAGTGTTGCCAAACTGAAATGAAAAATAAGCGAGAAAAATCTTTTATTTAGTTATCTTCTCAAAAGGGAGCAGCAGAAGGGGAAGGTTAAAAAGTTAAATATTATTTGCTTAAGGAAAATCACGTTTTAGATGCACTTAAATTTATTAATATTTAGAATGCTCAATAAATAATAGAATTAATTGCAAAAAGAGGAAAGGTAAAATTCCAATTAATTTATTCGTTTATGTTTTAGAAATATGATCATCTCATTAACTATACTTAAAATGTTTAATTTGATATATAAAGCTTAAATATTAAATTTTTTATCTTCGACGTTTTACTGACTCAACTCCTAATGCTGAGTAAAACTTCTAAAATTCAAATTTGCAATCCTAAACCCTTTGGCAATAGAAAAAATTTGCAGAACTTTAAGATGCCTTTTTTTCTTTGCGTTTGACATGAAACTAGTTTGACGGCACAAAGAGAAAAAGCAACGATTTTGGCCAAACTGGATTGCATGCAGCATCGATTACGAAAAGTTTCTGATTCAAAGTTTCTTCTTAAAGTAAAAAATGTAAACTAAACCAAATCGGTTTTTCTTACAGCATATTTTTGGGAACAATGTGCATTGTTTAGTTGCTGCTGTTGCTGTTGCTGCTGTTGCTGTTGCTGCTGTTGCTGCTGATTGTAATTTTAGTTGGCTCATTGGTAATCTCAATTTACCAAACCTCGGCCTGTAAATGGAATGGCAAACAATGGCCAATGGGAAAATGGGATCGGCCTTTAGCAGTAGCTTTAAAATCGCTCATCAACAACAATTTGTAGTTTGTTGTTCATCTTGGGTTCGCTTTTAAGGGAGGGTGGAGGGTGGTATGCGGGTGTGGGTCGGCTGAATGGACAACAGAGCAACAAAGCCCACCAGCCGCACCAAGCATCCCACTCAAATGGCAAAGGCATCTTTACAAAATCAGCATCAAAAGCCTGTCGGATGCCGATTTTTTTTTTATTTTTTTTTTTATTTTTTTTTTGTTAACGCTTTCAAGTGAGGAGTGTGGAAATGGAGCAAGTTGAAATTCGCCCCAGCGCAATGAAAAAAAAAAGAAAAATAAAACTGCTGAATTACCCACCTACAAACACACACACACACATGCACACCATACTGATAGACACACAATGAAAATGTAAAGCGCTCTGAAGGTTCATTTGTCAATTTGCCATTTGAATTTGTATTTGTGAAATTCACTTGGACGCTTTTGCGTTCTCTATTCTCCTATTGCTCCTTCTCCTCTCCATTGTCTGGCGGCACTCCCTTGGCAAACCCATTCATATAACCCCAAACCCACCCCCCCACACCCTCCCCACAACACTCAGTCTCTTCTTTTTATATATTTTTTTTCTCTCTCTCACGCCATCTATCACTTTTCTGGCCTGCCTGCCTCTCTTTCAATTTTTCTCTCTGACTTGGCTAAGATGCTTTTGCCAATGCGGATAATATTTCCTGTGCCAGTGCAGCAGTTGGCAGCGCAATTGCAATGGATGCGCCTGGTTCAGGCGTCATTCCTCACCTCCTGCTGCTCCTCCTCTCCTCCTCCTTCTCCTTCTCCGTCGCCCCTTCTGCTCGTTCGACCTCTAACGTTTCGTTTCATTTTGCTGGCAATTCAACTGATTTTTGCCAGCCTGATGCCAAAGTGTGTGTTGTCTGAGTGTGTGCAACTCTGCGTGTGTGTGTCTGTGTGTGTGTGTGTGGCAGCCACACAATCGTCGACATTTTTATTTGTGCAGCACATACACACTTGCACACACTCACACATTCATGCACTCACTTGAAGAGATCCGCAGTGGCAGACACTAGTGGTATACACTTGCCGGGCTCGTTGATATATTCATAAATGTGGCACAGTGGGCCACATAAGGCAATACTAATTTAATGGCCAATTGCCAAAATGCGACGCTACAATCTACTATTCGAAATGATTGCAGAATATTAAAAAAAAAAAACGAATAGCAAAATATTATGATAGCATCTAGCAAAGAAATACTGCAGCCACATGTCGTAAAGCAAATCAATTAACTGATGTCCTCATTGATATGAAGACCCAAATCCAACAACAACCACAATTCGGTATGCTTATAATTTGGATTATACCTAGAATCAGGCTGAACTGGCAGCAGCAGTTGCAGTTGCAGTTGCACAGCTCGATACGGTGGCATATTACACTATTGTTAAGCTTTGTACGACTAGTTGGTATTTAATCGAAATCAGGCCAACAAAATCAGTTAGCAAGTTGCTAGTTGGCAGTTGGCAGCTGGCACCAGTTGACCGTTGCGAGCTGACCATCTGAGTCGTAATTGGATTTATTTGTGCCTCAACCAACAATGCAATTCTCCTCAAGTAATTAAGTTTCACTAGGTGCATAAAATAAGTAAACGTCCAAACAGATTTTTTTAAAGTATTTTTAAACTCATTCAGAATAATTCACTTTTGATTAACACCGTTTACAATCCCTTAAAAATAATAATAAATAAAATGTTCTGCTAACATTATAATCTGAATTGCTGCAATAGCAATAAATTTTCGTTATAAACTTTTTAAATTACGTAAAAAAAAAAACACAAGTATACCAAAAATACAATTTATAAATGAATAGCTGGAGTTTTCAACTGTTAAACACATTTCCACAATTTGTAAATATTTTTGTTTACTCATTTTTTATGAATGCAGCTTTTGGTTAAATTGAAAAGGATAAAATCCAATGGAAAGTTATAGTTTTGTGTTTTTATTATTATTTTGTGTATTAAGCCAAATTCCAAGGGAATTCAACACAAATTCACAATACGTGAATTTTACAATTTTGGCTCATACCTGAAGATTATTAAAGTCATTTTGCCATTATTTATGCATGGCATTAAAAATTAAAATTGACATGAATAGCATACAATTTGAATTGTCATTTAAGTTGTCGCTCGATTTGATTTCAATTAAATGAAACTGGAAATAGCCAAAAAGCAAAATACTTTCGTTAAAGCAGCTTATGAGTGGGATAATTAATTACCATCTGTATTTGAAATTCAACTACGATTTAGTCTAGACTTTGGCAAATACCACGCAAGACTGAACGCAATTTATTGATTTGGGATCCCATTGTTTTTATTAAACATTTCAACATGTGAACACATCTCAGAGTATCCTCGGGCTATTTACAGTCAGGTGGACTGCTTGTCTTGTGAGCCGGACACGGCAGGACAATGATTTTTGGCCAGTCAACGTGGGTGCCATTCAAATACCAAACTAAGCCCCAAGTCTTAATAGAGCACGTCGAAATGTCAGAGAGTCATTAGTAATCCCTGCAGTTTGTCATGTGTGTTTGAATATGATTATTGAAGACATACTCCAAATAGTCAAAAGCAAATTGAGTCAAGTGCATTTTCCACTCTTATGTTATATTCTCGGGAGGCCTTCGATTAATCACTTTGTGCTTGCATTTTATAAATATTTAATCACATTTATTGCAGATGCTTTAATTTGTGGCACAACTTGCGCAATTTACACAATTCAATTGACAAGTTAGTTGAGCTGTGGTATATCGAAATTAAATTGACCACGCCCAGTCCATTTGCTCATTTGCGCAACCAATCAAATTGGACGCTTCAACAAAACAAGCTAAAACAAAATGAGGCAAGATGAGCAAAAACAAAAAAAAAAAAACCTAAAACAAATAGCAAAATCATTGTGCAAGGACCAACAATTAGAGGCAAAGCTCTTCGCTGCATTGCCAAATTATAACTGAATAACAAAAAACTTAACAAACTTTTCGTGCGACAACAAAATGTATATATAAATATATATATATATATATATATATATATATATCTGAATACAAATGGGAAAACTTTTGCTTCGACATCGCTTCAGCTCGTACCACGGTGCGTATGCAAATATATTTTGACTTTGCCACTTGGCAGCGCCTCTGCCGACGTCCCTGACGGCGCCGCCCATTGACTTGCTGTTGCTGCTGCTGTTGCACGGTCAGAGGCAAGTGCGAATTTGCGTGCGAATGCAAATGGCGATAGAAAACTTTTTAAATTGAGCAAACATTAACGCAACACAAAAACAAATAAAAAAAAAAAGCACACACGATGACGAAAAAGTGGAGCAAGCTGCTCTTATCGCAGTGTATTGTGTCGACACGCCTATTTGTTATGTGTCTCATTGTTGTTCGAGGCACGGCAATCTTTCAAGGACAAACAAGCCAAGTGTAAACTGCAAAACTTGTGCATAAGCAGCAACAGCAGCAACAACAACAGCAACAACAGCAACAGTAACAACAGCAGCAGCAGCAACAACAACAGCAGCAGTAAAACTTGGCAGCAGCAACAGCAAATCCAAATATAATCGAAAAATGTCACAGAAAAATAAAATTAATGACATTTGGCCGCCATGGGCACAGATTAGTGAGCGTGTTGGAGTTTTATTGCAGAGCGGAAATGGCAATGGTTATACACACACACAAACACACACACACACATAGAGACACACACTCACACCGCACAGTGCTACGGAATTATCTGTCAGCAAAGTGCGCGCTGAACGTGCAGCAGCAACTGCAACTGCAACAGCAACAGAGGCAAGTAGCAGTTGAAAACAGGACATTCGCCTTAGGAGGCCAGACGACGCTTAACCCAGCAATATTTGTTGTTGCTGTTGCTGTCAGAACTTGTCATTGTTTGCCAGTCCTTGTTGTTGTTGTTGTTGTTGTTGCTGTTGTTGTTGTTGCTGTTCGTTCGCATTTCCGGTTGGAGCTGACGCTGCAGAGCTGCGCTGCACTTGGCAGCCACACAACTAAAAAGCATTTGAGTTGACAACGCTGCCGCCGCCATCGCTCGTATGTCCTTCGGCCCTGCAACTGCAACTCCGACTCCAAACTGCAGCTTCAATTTCAACTCGGTTGCCTGTGGCGCACAACAGAAATCATCGACGTCAACGGTGACATGGACATGACCCCAGAGCAACATGGAACAATTTGGGAGCCAAAAGGCCGCATTTGTGTGTGGCTCTCTCTCTCTCTCTCTCTCTGTGTGTGTGTGTGTGTGTGTGTGCCTGGCAGCCAGTATATTTGCGTGAAACCGCAAAAATACATAGCAGCCACAACAACGAGAGCAGCAGGCAGGATGACAGGCAGAAGCAGAAGCAGTTGACCCAACAACAACAACAGCAACAGCAGCAAGGAGCAAGTGACAATAAACACAACGATTGTGGACACACTTACACACACACACACACACACACAAAATAGTGTGTATACATGTCGGTTATTTGTGTATGCATACATATTTATCCACGACAGACAATTACAATACAAACAAACGTGCAACAGAATGTGAAATGCCGCAACAGGAAGTGGTAGATGCAATAGCGACAGAAGAATAAGAAGACGACGACGACGACGGCTGAAGATGTAAATGGAGAAGGAGTAGTAGCAGGTGCAGAAGCAGACGGAGGAGCAGGCGCAGGCAAAGGGGCAGAAGAAGAATGCAACAGTGACAACGCAGCCAGGACTAAAGGACACGCTAAGGCTAACGCTCCTGGAGAAACTCTAACTCTGCGTCCTGCCACACACAGATAAGAAACTTGGCCGACGTTCAGCAGCCGAAAAGGAAGCGGCTGGCGATCTATTACGACAGCACACATAAACACACACACACACACACACATCAAGTGTACCGCGAGGTGTTATCTAAAGCTTCTAAAGACTATAAAAGTTGTTAACTTGATTTAGCACACAAATTATTTAAAACAAAATAATCCTGCTTAAGCTAAATCAAAGACTGACAAAAGAATTAAATAAAATAATGCACAATGTGTTGCCCAAAAATATTTAACTTTTTCTCCAACACAGAATTAAGTTTAGAAACAGTAATCTTTGCTTTACTCATTTAAAACTAATATGAATCCCAAAACTAATCCACTCTTATTAATATTTCTTCACTTGATAACTATAATTTTATAAACTGAAATCATATCTTAATAGATATTATAAAAATAGTGATGCCTAAAAGGATTTAAATTTTTCTCCAATTCTGAATTAAGTTTAATCTTCACTTTACTTATATAAAATTAATCCACTCTTTTTTTTATGATTATTTCTTATGATTATTTCTTTGTAACTATAAATTTAAAAATTAAAATCATATCTTAATCGAATGCCAGCTTTTGCAACAATAATTCCATTAATTGTATGGACAAATAACAAATTGTAATGCACAATGTGATGTCTAAAACTAATTAAATATTTCTCCAATTCAGAATTAAGTTTAATTATTGTTTTACTCATATAAAACAAATCGACTCGCTTTATATGATTATTTCTTATGATTATTTCTTACTCCATTTCGTATCTTTAATATTATAAATTAAAATAGTATCTTAATCGACAAATAACACATTTCCTATTTGTTACATGATACATTTGATCTAAGCTAATATTTAAATTGCAAAATTGTAACTATTTCATTGTTGTTTCAACTCTAACACAAAAAATGTGGAGTGTGTGAATAGTGCTTTTATAATTTAACAAAGACAGCTTACAAATAAATAAATAACTTAATAATTTGGATATTACAAAAGAAAGCAAACGAGTTGAGTAGCTTCAATGAGATTACTTCTGGTGCTTGGAGTTATGTGGCACACCTCGAATTTGCGCAGTCCACTCATATGTATGAATATGCATTTATGTGTGTGTGTGTGTGTGTGTGTGTGTGTAGCACTGCAGCAACCATTGAGTGAAGTGGAAGTGTGTTAAGCAAACACAACCAGCAGCTGCAACAGCAACAACAGCAACAGCAGCAACAACAATAATAATGCCGGCTCCGCTTTGCTGCTAACCAAAAAGGATGTTGACTTGGTTTTGAGGAACTGCAGTTATTCGTAATGCTCATACTCATATATTCATTTGCCCGACGTGGACGAGCCCACAGGAATGCAAACCAAGCTCTTACCAGCTGCTGCTGCTGCTGCTGCTGCTGCTGCTGCTGCTGCTGCTGTTCCTGCTGTTTGCCAATTTTGTATGCAGACTGTACAAAATTAGTTGCATTTCCTAAGACCTGACCATTGGGAGCAGCCTGGAACACTGGCTGTTAGTGAATGCCTCTTAGCCCATAACCCAAAAACCGCAGCGGGTTGTGGTGCAGCCCCTGAATGCGGCCAAAGCAATGCGGAAGAATATTAAACGGATTTTAAGTGCTGCATATTAAAAAATATACACATAAAACAAAAAACAAAAAACAGATGAAATACAGAGGAAGCAAACTTTTACTGCCCCCTTCAAAATGATGAGATTATTTCATTTGTTGAGTGTTAAATGAACTAACAAAATATAATCACAACTTGAACTTGAACTTTCACATTGTTAACAATATACATTTAGTAAAATCCGGAAAATTCACATGACCCACAACGAATGCGTGGGAAAAGTTTTGAAAAATTTCCTATTTAACTTTTATTTGTTTTCAGCTGTTTTCCCTTCGCTTAATGTGGCTCTAATATGTCCACTGGGCATTGCGTGTTGACTGAATGCCAGAGAGCCGAGCCAAAACTCGAGCGATTCAAATATTCAAATCGTGTTTATTTTTTATATTCATTGCCCAACGCACCTTTTTGTTTTTGGGTTCTTTTGTGAGTGCACAGATTCATTTAAACTCATCGGATGAGTCGTCGCTAAAACGGTTAATGTGTCAAATAATTACAGAGCAGTCCTCAGTTAGAAGGGGTTGATTTTCAGTTAATTAAAAGTATCATTAAAATGGAAGCATTAAATTTGGAATCTGCTTGAAAACAAAAGCAAATTCAATCACTAATTTAAATGACAGCCGATGTTAATTTTTGTGTAAAGCTCTTTGGATATAAAATATATGCATAAAATATATATTTGTATATTCAAATTTAGTCTTATATCAAAAGTTAAGATCGTGTGGCAAATGATTCTTCAGTTACACCTTTTTGTGATTTGATTAAATGTATTTTTAATTTAATTGCATTTTATTGAAAGTAAATTTTTTAACAAAAATATTTTTTAATCGATATTAATTAAAAATAAAATTGAAGAAGTAAATGCTTCTCCTGCATTTTAAGATACCTTTTTTATTCTGTCAAATTAATTCTCCTAAATAACTTTTCTTTTTTTTTATATATCTTTCTGAATTTCGCCTTCTTTTAAGTTTGGATAATTATGAAAAAACCCCCAATATGATATTGATTTGTCCTTTTGGTTAAGGTCTATGTTTTGGCAGCTGAACATTAATTAGACAATTTGAAAAGTTTTGCAAGGAATTCCCTAATTGGACACTAAGCACTTCCATGGTTCGAATTTCTTAAGCATTATGTGCTTCGCCGATTTCAGTTAATTACGATTTAAATTGCAGGCAACTGCAGTCAGTGGTCAATGACCAACTGGCGATGACCTAATTAGTTGCAACCACTCAACGGCAGACGCAAAGGAACATCAACCGGTTGAGGAATAGACAGTGCCATCGGATGGTGGCATTCATTTCAAATTCTTTTTATGGAGTTTCACTAAAATAGTTTCTCATTTTGAGTAGGAAAACTTTTTACCCCTGGAGCAGTAATTGCAGTGAATAAGCCAGTTTTGGCAGCTGTCAATTACAAAAGCAAAACAGGCAAGCATCGCACCAGATCCCAGGACTCTCTCTCCCTCTCTCAACTCAAACGGAGGACATAGCTAGTGGTGATAAGTATATGTATTTGAAAGAATTGAAAGGCTCTAAAACTTGATGTTCTCAGCGGAGTTGAAACGACAACTTTTGTATTATATTATTATTTGGCACGTATTTTATGGCAAGATGCTCGAAATTAGCTTATAAATAGGCAATCTCAACAATACAATGAGGAGGCAACTAAATTTGTCAACCTGCCATGGCAATGGGGTAGCCCGGAGCTGTCCCAGAACCGGACAGCAGTCATGCATTTTTCATGCAGTGCTTTTATGGGGCAACAAAAATAACTTAACAAGGCTGTAAATATGATGAACTGTTGCCTAGCTGCCTTTTTCACTTCCTTCCACGCTTGTTCTTGTTACAGCATTATTTCGGACCGGGACGACAAACTTGCTAAAGTTTACTGTGTTGCCCAGAGGCGGACATTTTCAACAGCCCGAGCTGAAAAGCTAAAGATGTAGCAGCAACTGTAGCCGTGGCAGCTGCAACAGCAGCAACAGCAGCAGCAGCAGCAGCAGCAGTGTGCCAGCCCACTCGACACTCAGCAAAAACTGTGATCTTGAATTCAAAGTATACGCATTTAATGAACATCTAGCAAGGCTTCTGAGTAATTTAACAAACATTTTTAATTATTAAATACAAATGTTTAAAGCTTGTCCTAAATCTGCAGTCAAAATACAAATTTTATTTTTTATTTGCTAATCAAATGAGCGCAAAAATGTGCTGAAATCAACTAGAATTTTGCGAAAACTCTGATTAATTAATTTATATTTTCTAGAATATTATAGAGAAATGTGCATTGTAATTGAGTAATGCGCTCTGCGATTATCCACGTTCAAGCTCATATTTTTTTTCAAGTGCTGTCACTTGTCATCCATTATGTGGCCCCACCGAAGTGTGAAACCCCATCGCATCCACACACCAGTTTCAGCCTCAGCTTCAGCATCAGCGTCGGCAGCGGCAGGAGCAGGAGCAGCAGCAGTTGCTTTAGTCTGGTTTGATTCAGTTAGTAGTTTAAGAGTTAAGTAGTTTTCTAAAGTTTTATGAATTATTAAGAGGATTTGCGAGTTTTTTGCTAGCCTTTCAGTTCTCGGCTGCACATGCCCAACTAGCAACACTTCCCGCCCCACCTTCCCTCACCCACTGTCACCAAACGCTCATCAGCAAACGCCTGAAATGTTGTCGAAATATGCAGTTTTCGTTTTGTTTTACTGTATTTTGCTGGCAAAGGGTGGTCATTGTTGTTTGTTGTTGTAGTTGTAGTTGTTGTTGTTGTTGTTGTGCGGACGCCAAACATTAGTTAAAGCGTTGACTTGTTGGTAACTGATGACGCCCACAGCGAACACGAACAGCACGGGGCAATTCAGATTTTTGGGGCACGTTCGTTTGGCCAAAAATTAAATACTTTTTATTGTCAATAAAATTATAAATGCAAATTATAATTTTGTGCTGCCGTCGGCCAATTAGCCGAGGCAACCAACCAAGCAACCAACCAACCCCCCCCCCACACCCGCTGTGCTGGCTGCGCGAGATAATGCGACCAATTCCCCAAATGGCTCGTTGGCCAACACTGGCAGGACTACGGATACTGATTCTGACGTCAACGGACGGCGTGGGCCGGGCCCACACTGGCAAATGCTGAATTAAAAGTTGAACATGTCGCGCCACAGCTAGTGGCAACTGTCCTCTGCACCATCCACCATCCTCGACTATCCTGCTGGTCCTTATATTTATTTTTTGGTGTGGATAACTAGATGGTGTAGAACGTTGGCATGTTAATTCACTTTGCAAATTGTTGCGTCGTCGCCACGTTTTGTGGTTTTGGCTTTAGCGTTCACTGGAATGCTAATCATGCCTAGGTGTATACAACAACAACAACAATAATAACAACACTACAACAGCCACTGGCAACAACTTTGTTGATTTGCTAAGTGAAACTTCGATTAAGCGCCACACAAAAGTGCCAACTGTTGTTGTTGTTGCTGTTGTTGCTGTTGCTGTTGTTGCTGTTGCTACTGCTGGACGAGATGGCTCGGCTTTCCTTTTGTTGGCCTCAAGCTTGAGCCAAGAGCGAACTAGGCACATCAACTTTCGTTACGTGGAATTTGTTATGCTCTATTTCTTTGGAAAGCAATTACCAACCCACAAATCCCGACCAGCTGAGCAAAAAAAAAAAAAAAAATATATATATAAATCCATCTGTGTGAAAGTATAAAAGTCTTTCAAAACTGTTTAGCTCCGTGTGTGCAGGGGTTTTTGTGGTAAAGGTGTGTGCGTGTGTGCTGTGGCAATTTTTCTGTCTATGTGTGTGTGTGTGTGTGTGTACATAAATGGAAGAGGAGAGATTCACCCATACACACTAACGCACGTACAGCGTTAAGGAAGCGGCAGTAAATTGGTCGACACATAGACCTCAAATTAAATCGCAATTATCATGCACAGTGAAACAAAAGCGTATAAAAAGGTAAGTAAAACCATAATTTATATTAATTAATATAAACTTATATTTAGTTAATACTTACTTAGCTTAGCACTCAGCAGAAAGAATACAGAGAATTTAATTTAGCAAAAAAAAAAAATTTTAAGAGAAATGTGAAATTTTTTGTATGTGCAAAGAATAAATAAATATAAAAATCAATTATTTAATAACTATTGACATAAAAACTGACAAAATATGAAATTGTATAAAAGTAAACAAAACGCAAAGTTTTTTCGTGCTAATAAAATATTCTTTTTAAAGATCTCTCATACAAAACAAAATCAATTTTAATAGTTATTTAATCAACTTCGAATGAAAATTAAATATTAAATGATTTAATTGTTGTATGGCTTCGCAACAAAAGCCATACATATTTTCACATAAAACTGGCTGGTTGGGTAAAAAATCTACTTATACAACTTTTGCCAACTTTAAAATGTACAAATTTAAGCATTTTTAGTTTTTATGTAATAATAATAAGGAAGTGCGGCAATTTTTTAATTAAAAACATTTTTAGAAAGCTAAAAGCAAAATAAATTTAAAAGTTGAGCAACAAAACCAAATATTTTGTAACGAACAACGCAAAAAGTTCATATTTTAAACCAATAAATATAAAAGGGTTGCGAGCCATTTTGATTCGGCTGGCTGTTGGCCAGTGTACACTGCACAACACAAACAACACGCAGAATATGAAATTTCTTCTTTTTTGTTTTTTTTTTTTGTTTTCATTTTGGCTGCAATGCGAGCACTATACAAATAATCGATAGCTTTTAGGCAAAGAACACAAAATGGATTCATCATCATACGATAATTGCAAGAATTGATAGCAGAGAGGCATGTTTAAGGTGGTGGGGGGGGGAGAAGAGCTGAGGGGAAAAGGAGCGATTAAATTGGTGCAGACCAAATTTATAAGCGCATTAGAAAAGCCAGCGTAGTTTTCGTGATTTGTTCGAAGGTTGGCTTGTTGTGGCTCGTTGGGAACGCTGAGGCCATGGGTCTGCTAAATGGGGTCGCTGGGGTTAGTTGGGGGTCGCTGCCACCATACAAAGTGCTTACAAAGCGTTTGGCGATTAATCAGTTTGGCAGCAAAAACAGCGCTCTTCAAATTGCACCACTGACGAAAGTTGAGCTTGTGCCGTCGGTGGTTGTGTTTTCTGTTAAATGTGTGTATGTGTGTATGTGTGTGAGCGTGTGTAGTGTGGGTGCAAGAGGCGAATGTCCTTGAGGGCATGCCTCGAAGGAGCTGCGACCACTGGTAATGCGCACTTGCAGCAACAGCCGAAGAAACAGCAACTACAGCGGCGAAGCCAAAAGTCGTTTTGGTGGCTAATTAAGTCAATTATGCACTTAAAGCTTCAAGTGGCGTGCGGCATAAGAAGAAGAAGAAGAAGAAGAAGCTGCTGCCAACCAGCAGAGGCAGCTCCAACTGCTGAAAGCGGCAGCTGTTGCCACAACAAGGCTGCATTCACTCAAACAACCAAAGTTCGTCATGACTTCTTTTCCCTATCGCCATCTCACTTTTTCCACTCTTGCCACACACAACACACACGCAACCGGCACCCGTTGCCGCTTTTACTATATCCTTTGGCAAAGGATAATTTAAATTAGTCATAAAGTGTGTTAACACATTTGTGTAAACATCTTTGACACCACATAATAGGTGAATAAATATATTAAGGATCAGCAAAAACCGCTTTCCCATTCCGACTATTTCTATGCAATCTAATTAATCAGGTGTTATAACATCTGCATGCAATTTAAATCGGATGTATCATGGAATAAAGATAAGTTTTTTATTCAAACATGTATTGTGTAATATAATTTATAGCTCTAATAGAACTGATCGTTCCCCAACGTACCCCTGTATAAAAACAGTATTTTTTCTCAATATATCTCAATAATCTCATTGAGAACTGTGAAAAGTTTATGTTTTTTTATAAATGATCTCTTTACTGCAACAGTTATGAATTAGCGAAGGCTCAATGAAAATATTTTATTTAAAATTTACCAAATTCACTTTTACCATATCATTTAAAAATATAAAATTATTTATAACTCTCCTAGGAGCGATCTGTCAGTTTAGAAATTATGTTAGAACCGCAGTTATTTAGTGTATAATATATTCGGCGTAGCTTTAAAAAAAAATAAAAAACACTTCCGTCTGGTTTTTAATAATAAAATAGCTGGGTTGAGGAAATAACTCATACGCGCCGTATGCCGCATTCACCATACATCAGCGACAGTTGCCGTTGCCGTTGCCGTTTCGGTTGCCTTTGCCTCTGCCTCTGCCTCTGCCTGTGCCACTGCCACTGCCACTGCGACTGCCTCTGTCTTTGCCTTTGTTGTTGTTGGCATTGTTGTTGGCATAAGGACGTGTTACTTACTTACACCAGTCTTATGTATTACATATGTATTTAAGTATATAGTATTCTATATATCCACGGCTTCCTCACCAGCTGCACGTGCATATGTATTTGACGCGCGTGTGTGTGTGTGTGTTGTGTTTTGTGGGTGTGCGTGTATATGGCAGACACAAGAAACGATTTATCTCAATTTACATACTAAATGACAGGCAGTGCGCTGCTCCTTGCTCCAACAGAAGGATATAATGCGTGGATAACAGTGGATGAATTCATCGATATTGCCACTTCCTTGGTCTACCCAATGTCCTTCGATCCTCGGAATAATGGACGCTTGTTCAGCGAAGCATTGATTTCACTTTCCGTAAACAAATTCATTGAATCCATTTAACGCATAATATATATAAAGGTGAAAATCGAATCGAATCGAATCGAATAATTACTGTTTCATTGGTAAAAATGATTGAAGTGCGCATTGCAAAGGAATCAGTTTCCATTAATTTAACTGTCATTTATGAGCTCCATTGAAATCTAATTAAACATGCATTCTTTCTGGCTATATATATATATATATACATATAATTGGATGGCTTTTATTATGGCGTCCAATATTGAAAGAATACTTGAAATTTTTGTGTGAAAAACCCAAATATTTGCACATTTTTTTAAATTGCCGGCTGATTACATTTCGAGTGTACTTGTTGAACATGTCAAACGTTTCAGTTTTAATTTAGTTGCAAATATTTTAATTTTCAATTTACAATTTACAATTTGTTTACATAGTTTGTTATTATTTGTTATTAATTTTATATTTAAGCAACAGTTTGAGCTGGCTTGTGCCACTGTGCAGGCCGGCCCACAATGAAATTGCTCGTCACTTGTCAGTTCTGTGGAAATGTAATGAAGGCGTTCGATGTAATAAATGCAAAATTTTAGTGACGTAAAAATGAAATTACGCAGCGAGTCATCAGCTTGGTCCTTGGCAGACAGCAGACAGCAGACAGCCGATAGACAGACGGACAGCCGATGGCATTGGCCAACTCAAAATGGAATTTCATTCACACACACACAAACACACACACCAACATACAAACAACAAACAGAAAAGAAAAACAAAAAAAAACAAGAAAAAAATGAAACATGAACCACAAAAACCCGAGGAAAGCAAAGCTTAGGTTGACTTTCCACGCTTCAGTTATTCAGTTCAGTTGAAATAATTCTCCCCATTGGCGGCACGCACTTTTAATAAATATTAAAGAGGGGCGTCACCAAATGTGGGAACGTGGGCGGAACCATTGGTATGTTGCGACGATTGAAACAAATATTAAATTACTCTAATAAAATATTGAACGATTTTTCGCTGTTGTTTCTGTTGTGGACAGCTTATCGCTCTTTAAAGCTGGCCAACTTGTGGTTCTGCGATTTGACAAATGTATGCCGCAAACATTTATTGTTTCCCCCCCCCAACCACCACAACACACACACACACCCCACTATCCACACACATGTCCTTGAGTCCTCGACGTATACTCACACACCTAACTTTCCTAAATCGCCGTCCATCCCCCCATCCCCTCTTAATAATCGCCCTCACAAGAAGCATAGCTGGATAATTTAATGGTATTTTACTATGAGTTTTGCAGTCGGTCGTCTGACGGCATTTTGTTTTTTTTTTACCCCCGCCTCGATGGATTCACATGTTTTTTGGGTAGCTTTGTAAGTTATTTCTTTTTACAAAAGAGGCGCAAAGTTGCGTAAATTATTGTTAACAGAGGCGTGTGCACTGGGTCGTTCTGCTGCCCACCTTTTTCTGAGGCTATGTTTTTGTTTGTGCTTTTGTTAGCCAAGTCGCTTTTGTGTATTTGAACTTGGTAGTGCGTTAAATTGTGAGAGCCCCGTAAAGAACACACACACCACACACACACACACCACACACACACACCACACACACACTCACACATAGCACACAGAGTCAGTTGGCATTTGGAGCTAGCTAATCTCCAGGAAGTCGCTCTGATTTTCGCCAGCGGAAGGAGTGTGGCAAAGCGGAAGGGGAGAGGCGCTGCCATGTTAATATTTTCCAGCTAAAAATCCGACTCGATTAAAGATTATTTTAATACCGCATCACAACATTCTGATTAGGCACGTGTGTATTCTGTTCCACGCACACAGGTTGTATCTATCGGTTGTATCTTGTATCTTGTATCTTGTATCTATTTGCAATGTCAACGCAGAGCAGAGCAAAGCAATTGCAAATACACATAGAAATCCATTCAAGGCTTGTTAGCTATTAATATTCATGAGTGTGTGAGTGTTTTTGGAGTGTGCGTGTGTGTGTGTGTGTGTGTGTGTGTGCGTGTATGTGACTGCTTAAGATACGCAGACAAGCAGACGCACAAAGTGAGTCCCAATGTTATGTTTAAAGATTAACAAGAACCAAAGATGCCTTTACATATAAATAGCAACTCGCATTATACACGCACACACACACACACTCACACACAAACAAATAAACATGCCAAAAATACACTGCGAAAAAAATGTACATAAATTGCGAGTTAAAGCCGAGTCAATTAGAAAAGTTTTATATTGCCCATTAAATAATATTCGCATTTTTTGTGTTGTTTAATGGAAAACTGACAAGTTCTTGAAAATTATTTAGGTATTTAATTTGAATACTTAAACTTTTCCACATGAAACTGAAATAACATAAGCTTATTTAAGGAAAAAAAATATAAATGTTATTAAAGCAATTAAAAAGTATTTAAAATTAAGAAGACAAAAAACAGCAATAATTCGAGACTAGTTTTTGGTTATCTTCAAATGCTAAATTAAATGTATAAACTAAATATTGATTTTATTTATATGCAACATGTTGTGGGTGAAACTGCTCTGTATTTATTGTAGAAGACTTGCCACACAACACGCAATTAACTAGAGGCTACATATAAATATATAAATACAGTTTAAAATATGTGTTTTAGACTGGACTCAACTAAAGAAAACATCGCTCAAAACGCTGCGGGCGAAACAAAACTTGCTCTACTTGGGCTAATATTTACTCGTGTCTGTAGTTGGCTATAATACAGCCAGATGTGGCTCATAAGTCTGTGTGTGTGTGTGTGTTTTTCTAAGTTCAAGTTGAAGAAACAAGTTGCACAAATCTGATGCATCTGCAATTTCACAAAGTGCTTGCAACGCCACAAATTGAGGTGCCAGTGGGGCAACAATTCTTTAGAGACTTTTTTCTCTATAATATTTGAAGCTGATTAACCCAAAAAGGGTTAGGGTGAGCATATGTTGGCATTTATTTTTATATGGCTTAATAGACAAGAACAATATGTTCTTGTCATGTAAAAGTTACTTGACAACCAGACAGTTGGCCAAAATGGCTGCCTCACAGCACTCTGTTTGCCAAATGTTAAAAACTGTTTCTTTTTATGATTTCATGCGGGCCAAGCCAAAGCTGTCTAACATAATCCAACTACAAAAACCAACTCGGCATTTCGTAGATACTATTTACTATATAAATATGTATATATATATATATATATTGTCAATCAAAATGATACACTTGAAAGGACATGGCTTTGGGATGCTTTGAGTTTGTATTATGTAAGCCAATAGTAAAATAAATTAGTCTGCAAATAAAGATAGAGTTACAATTGAAAAACCTTAGCAACTTAATGGCCAAAATGTGTAGGCTTGTTAATACACAGGCTGCGGCAGCGAATTCTTCCCCTTGCCCCTTTGCACCACTCACTGTAGGGATTCAATCAATTAGGTAACACATTTATATATAAATAGAACTTATTTTGTGCAGAGTTTAAACTGTTTGATTGCACAAACAATCAAAACTTTATAGTTTGTTCAAGAGCACAGCACAAGTTTTGACAAATGGCAATTGAATGATAAAAACAAACGTTGTAAATATATGAAATAAAAATCAAATTGCGAATTTTAATTGCACAATTGTGCTGTGAAGCGTTGGAGCATTGGAGCATTCAAGCATTACATAGCCTGAACTTAAGAGGGAACTTAAAATAAAGAAAGGAGGAGGAGGAGGAGGAGGAGGAGGAGGATTGCCCAACCCCTTCGCCTCGATTGGCTGCGCTGTCGGTGACGTTAATGACCGTCAATAAAAGCCGTGCTCAAGTGGCAGTTACTACACAAGGGGGCGTCGAGGAGAAGATGCCTTTCAGGCATCGGACGAGCAGTATGTTTTTGGAAAAACATGGCCAAGCAATTAATGTCAAAGCCAATATGCCTTAGCGTGCCGTTAACTGTAAAGGGTATTATAATAAAATAAATAACACAGAAATCAGCAGTGCTAAAATTAAATCGAACATCAACAAACTGTAAAGAACGAGATGGGAACGCTAAACAACTTTCGAGTGGCGAACCCAATCAACCTGACAACCACCCAAGGAGCAACTCGTGAATCGTGAATCGAGAATCGAGAATCGAGAATCGAGTACAGGCCGGACCAAGCCAAGAACATCCGCGAGCAGTGGCAAAAATCACGGGACTGAGGCAACGACTCTGTGGCACGCACCGTGGCAAAGGAATCAAGCGAATTCAACGAGCCATCCAAGCAACCAAGTCTGGGTTATCCTTGCTACAGCCACCACACCAAAGCAGCGTCTGAGCTGAGCGTGCCCCGAAGCATTTCACCATTTCTCCCTATTTTGTTGTATTAATTTTTTGGTTTTTATTTTTATTTTTCCTTTTTTTTTTTTTGTGCTCTTTCCGTGTTTCTCTTTCTATGTCGGAGTGCAGCTCGTTAGGCACGAACGAGCAGAGCAGACAAGCAGAGCGGAGCAGACAGCCACGGCAAGGACAGAAGCAGCAATGGCGGCTGCCGCAAGCAATAAGGGGGGCGTGTGGCACCGAAAAGAAAGAGGGGCGTTTATTGTTGCCAACGGTGTCGACACTTGCGCGTGACCGGGCGCGGGCTGGGGCCAGCGGGGGATTGAGGGGCAACGGAGCGCATCTGTTTAAACGTCAATTCCGAGAGCTGCATTTGCCAGTCAAGGCATGCCCAGGCGTGTCTGTCCAGTAGAAGCTGCAAAGAGCCAATCTGCTTGCCACTCTCTTATCTGTCGTTTGTTGTTGTCGTCACCAAACGCCGTTGCCGTCCCCGTCGCCGTCCCCGTCGCCTGCTGTCGACCCCAATTTACTATGCCTTTTTGTCTGGCTTCAGATTGTGATTTTCAATCTGTGTGTGTGTGCTTGTGGCATATATATCTTAATGCAAAAATTGCTGACAGCCAAGTCCAGGGACGGACACTGCCAGCTGTTAACAGGTAATCCCCCCGTCCCCAATTCACCCTTACAACATCTTTTTGCACGTTGTTGAGTCGCGGCCACGCCCCGCCATTTTGCCCATAACTCAAGGCAGCTCACGTAAATTTTTTAAGTTTCGTCATTAAGATTATGGGGGACTAACGAATATTTTGCCAGAGCATGCACAGAATTTTTCATATCCTCGTTTAACGAACGACGAAAGACGTCCGCCATGTACAATGGCACAAACTGCATCAAAAACCATTTAAAAATTATATGTGACAACCATTGGACCAAGTGCTTAAGCAGCTTACGTGGCAAATGTGATATTTTTTGAGATACATTGTGGATACTATGGCAAATTAAAAAACACATTGTATGTCGCTTATAACACAGATACATAAATAGTTGTAGTAGTAGTCGTAGCAGTGGTATTACGAATCCATCAGAGCTGAGAACTTAAATAAAGTCTGAGTAGTTAATCTAGAAATAAAAACTAAAGCAGCGAAAGCAGTAAAGTTACAAGCTTTGCTCAACTTTTGTGAATGTTTATGTTTAATCAGACAATAATTTCAGTTATGAACCATAAAAACTTTTATTAAAACCATTTCATCTATCAAAGCAAATGGTTAACTTTTAGAATTCAACGAAACTGTCGTAAATAATTTCAAGGTACTTTTTTTCTTTCATTTAAGCAAATATGGCCTTAGAAGAAAAGTCGAATTTTTTATGTTAATAATTTTATTTTCTTCCATTTATACTATTCTACTAGAAATAGTTATTTCAGTTAATATAATGCGAAAAAGCATAAATAAAAAATTACAAAAAGAATACATAATAAAAATAAATATGGAACTATAAAATTCTTTCATAAACTACATCAATGGATTAGCTTATGCAACATTTATTTTACACTAACTGTATTGATAAATGCAAAGTGATCTATTCCCTTTCGCCCGCCAGTATCCTTTCTCCTTTCTCAGTTTCTCTCTATATACTCTCTTGAGATGTACGTCAATGCCACTTAGGTTAAAATATAAAATAAAAAAAAAAAAATGGAAAAGCCACGCATTTATTTGGAATTTTCTTAAGGTTTTTCTCCAAGCCAAGCAAAACCCCTCCCCTACCTGCCACCGCAACAGCTTTGCCCGTTTTGCCTTTGTGCAGCGAGGGACGTCAACACGTGCCACGCTAACCTTTCTGCCAATCCCTGAGCGGTATGCACCCAAACCCAACTCAACTCGAGGAGGCAACTGCTGCTCGCGCTGTTGCTGCTTTCTGTTGCCACTTTCTGTTGCCGCTTTCTGTTGCTTTTCGTTTCATTCTTATCCTCCTCTGCTGTCGCTCACTCTTTTTACTTGTATGCTTAATCTTGTTGCCGTTCTTGTTGTTGGTTGTGTAAGCAAATTGCCCAATTTTTTTTCTCTCTTTTTTTTTGTTTTTTTTTTTTTTTTGCTTTTTTGTTGGTTTGTGGGCTCTACAAACTGTAGGGGCTATCAACGTATTATCTTGTCAAAGGAGTGCAGTTGGAAATTGTTATGGCAGAAGAAGAAACAGCTGAAACAGCGGCAACCACAACAACAACATTGCGTGCCACAGCAGTGGCAGAGGCAGTGGCAAGCAGGTCAACATACGTATGTACGTGTGATGAAAAGGAAGAAAGCGCTAAAGTATCTGGTCGCTGGAGTATCTGAGGCTCTAGACAAGGTTGCTTTGCTTTTGTCGATACTTGCAAGCGCGGGGTGTTTTTTCTGGGATGCTAGGAAAGCAATAATCTAACATTTCAGCACATTTTACAGTTCACTGAATTAAATAAAGAAACTTTGAGCGCACACACAAATACACATATACACACACACACACACACACACATACACACATGCACACATTATACATAATGTGCGTGTGTTGGTTCTCTCAAATGTATCCACCAACTCAAACGGGACAGTTAACAGAAGACAACCCTGCGTCCCAGCATCAGCATCAACTGCGTCTTCGTCTACGTCTACGTCCATGTAAACCTCCCCGTTCTCCTCCCCGTTCCTATCCCCATCCCCGTCCCCGTCTCCGCACCCTGTCAGGCAGGGGCAAGCAAAGCAATTTTTATGGAAAATTCCATATTATGAGACTGCTAGCTGGTTGCGCTGACTGGCTGACTGGCTGACTGGCTGTGACTGGTAGCTGGTTGTGCGGCTCTGCCTGGCCACTGGGACAAGGGCACCACGCGTCCCGCATTAGTAGTAGTAGTAGTAGTAGAAAAAAAAAAATGATGAGGAAAGTAAAGGCAAGGAAAGGAGCAAAAAAAATGGTAACAAAAATGCTGAGCTAACGATGTGTGATTTTTCTGTATGGGTTGGTTTTGGGGCAACAATTGGGCGGCACACTCGGGTTGGGCGCCGGGCGAACCGAGCGTAAAAAATAATAATAAATGAAAGTGTTGGCGTTGGGCAACGTTGTCGTTGTGCCACTGCCACTGCCACGTATAATAACATTCAAGTACGCCAAGTTTAATCTCTCAAAATGCTTATGCAAAAAAAAAAAAAAAAAAAAATATATGCGAAATGAAATAATAAAAAAATATACAAAAAAAAAAAAGGGCAGCCAGCTGAAAAGAATGTATTTTTACGTGTATATATTCTGCTGAGAAATGTGAGGGTAATTTACGTTTAAAGGCGGCAAAATTATTCAAATTAAAATTGTAAGTATTTCAATGCGTTTCAGGCTGCGGCGTCAGCTGAGCCACGCAGCTGGTTAGGAGCGAGGAGCGTGGAGCGTGGAGCGAGGTTCTATGTAGGTGCTTGGGCCCCACTCTGGGTCCCATTGCTAAATTAGCTGGGACACTTAATTTCTGTTGACGCACACATTTTTCTATGGAAATTAACACTAAATAATTTTTGGAATCATTGCTGTTGTTGCCCCAAGGGGTATGCGACCGTTTGAAATGGTGGCAGCACAGGAGCAGGAGCAGGAGCAGGAGCAGGACTGGTTCTTGTCTGATACTAATGCTGATGCTGTTTGCCGGGGCTATAAGGCGGCAATTAGGCCCGGGGTTTTTGAATTAGTTTCGTGTTTTAATGAGTTTCATAACTTTTTGGATCCGTTGTAGAGTGTAAAAGCAGAAAATACTCGCTACAACAACAACAACAACAATGCGAATGAGCCAACATTTTCGAATTGCCGGGGTGAACAAGCATATATATACATATATATATATATATATATATATATGTATGTACATAAGAATATATAACTGTACATGTATATGCAAATGTAAATTTATATGTATTTGTGTCTGTATTTAGCAGCTATATCCAGTTGACACAACCAGCCAGCAAGTGGCATCGAAATGGGCAACAACAGCAACGACAACAACAACAACGACAACAACAATAACGAGAACAACAACAACAACAACACTTAAGCTTTGAAACATGCAATGATTTATGGCAAGAAGTCAGCAGTGAAGTCTCAGATGTGAGAATGTGCATGTTAATGATATTTTAAAAGTGTCTCCTACGCTTTTTATGCTCTGCTCCCATTTTGTAAACAGTGTATATGGGTTTTATGACCTCACATTTATAATGGAATATGCTTTATCAAAGTCAAGCCAGAGTGTTATTTTTCTTTCTTTTTTTTTTAGCTGTAGCTCCACTTTTAAAATTGCAGTCAGCACATTTGATTTATTTGATTATTGATGAGGGACTCGGGTTTCTTTTCAATATTTCAATGTCTAGTTAATATGTTAAACTACGCTTGACTTTTGGCAAAATTTGTGTATTAACAAATTTACAGGGACGTACAACAGTTGGGGCACATTGCGGCAGGTACATGCCACAACAATTTTGTGGCTCTGACACAATAAATTTATTTTCATGCTAAATTTTTTTTTTTTGCATTATTAAAAATATTCAGCACAGAGGCAAATTTACATTTAGACAGAGATGAGCAACATGTATGAATACCAAAAAAAATTAAATCGAAACTTCAAAGCATTAAATATGCAAATATTTAAAAGCTACAATAAAAATTGAATTATTGCTACAGACCAACTCAAACTAAGTTAGACATTTAATTACTATATCGGATTACTTATAGAGTAAATTTAAAAAAGAATTCAGTAGTCCAATAGTAATAAAAACTTAATTTAGCACTCAGAATAGATGTTTTTACATTCGGTCACTTTTAATTGAAAAGTTCAAATCGCAATATCAACATTAAATTTTGGAATTCTAATACTGAATTTAATGTAATTGTGCAAATAAGTTTATGGAATGAATATATAAATATCATGTTGAATGCGTAATGGATCAATGAATGCAGTCTGCCCCGAATTCACATTATACAAATATGCATGATGAATTTCATATTATGCGATTGCAATATTTTAAGGCTGGCTCATTAATTAAACATTATGTAGTCTAGCATTAAGAAAAAAATCGAAGTTATATATTTGTGAAAAATAAAAGCTGCTCAAATGACAAATGGACAGCGCTGAAACGATTGGGGACCGAATACAAAATTTGCACATTCTGCGAGGAGAAAACATATTTAACTAGCCCGAAACACCCACACTCGATTTTCTCTCTCTTTCTCTTTCTTTCTCTTTCTCTCTGTCTCTGTGTCTGTCTCTGTTTAACTGCTTCTCTCTTTCGAAGTGTCCTTGTTTTTTCAGTTTGTGCTTTTAGTCACAATTCAACTGTAATTACTTACCAAATCCATTACCCACCCGGCCAGTTTGGGCAATGAAAAATAAGCTTCTTTTGCGGCAAGAGCCGCAAAAAAATACTTTGTATTTTCTTTTAATTTTTCATTGTTAAATTGCAGTTTATCTGATATTTGCTTATACACACACATACATATTTATATTTGGGTTTGTGTGTGTGTGTGTGTGTGTGTTTGGATGCGCCACAAAACAAAAGTGAAAAAAGATTAAGTAAAAGAGCAAAGCAAAAAATAAAAAAAGGAAACAAAAAGGTTGTCTTTGGCAGTGGCAAAACAATGTTTAATGAAATATTGGAGTCAACAGATATGGCCAACAACACAATCGGAGATAGTAACGCAGATATTTGCAAGATATCGCTGACCATTAGTAAATACGATTTGTAGCTCAATGCCAAAGCGAAACAGATAAATGAATGTTGCGTAGCAAATGCCACATTCTGTGTTTATCTGTGTAACAATTGGTAAATGTGGAAAATGTACAAAACATGTAAGGCACACACAGAAGACACAAAATACAATGATACACACGTCAGCGGTGTGTATCTAAATGCTTTGGTTCTGGTTCTACATCCAAAAAGCACAAAAATCAATATGTTGATTTCAACGGTTTTTACTTGCCAAAGTTTGCATACCAAAAAAATAAAAACCAAACAAGCGGCAAAAAATTAAATGTCACATTTTTTTTTTTAGTCGTTCTTTTGCCCCGTTGTGTTGTGTTAGGCCAACAAACTCAGGCAACAAATAAGATGTAAAAAAAGAAGAAAAGAACTAAAGGCTGTCATTATCTGTTTACATATTCATGCCTGATATGAGCAACGCTTTTGAAAATACACTTATATATCATATCGTATATGTATGTGTATTTTTATGCTTACATACTTAAGCGCATATATTCTTTGACACTTTAAAAATTGGTATATCTGAAGCGCATTGGCGACAGGCAATTTCTCACACAGCCAACCAACAAAAAAAAAAGAAAGAAAAAAGAAAATGAAAACAATTCTGAAACGTTATCAAAAGTGTTTGCCCCAGCTGAGGCCAGGCCAAGAGGAGCAATAGCAGCAACAGCATCATCAGGAGCATGTTCTTTATGTGCAAATCACAATCGAAGCAGATGGGAGCTGTTGAGCTGAGCCAGCTAGTGGATATGTCATGTAGATGGAACTCAAGTCTTTTTTATCAGTTGTTTTTTTTGGTTTTTTTGTTTATATCCTGAACTTATTGGAAATGGTTGAAAAGACTATAAAAGTTTTGTGGAAACGTATGTAACAGGCAGAAAGAAGCGTCTTCAAACCCATAAAGTATATATATTCTTGATCAGGAACAACAGTTCAGTTGATTTAGCCATGTTCTTCTGTCCTTTTGTCCGTCCGTCCGTGTGTACAAGCGGATCTCAGAGACTATAAGAGCTAGATGCAATTTGGAATACAGGTTCTTTATTGTTTATAAGTTATAAGTTTGCTTTATTTTATCAATAACTGCCCCGCTTCTCGAATATCGATAATTTTCGTTATCCGAAATAAATAAAATTCACTCATTTATACATAATATGCATTTTAATAATCGACCCAAATTTCATCAAGAACGGATAAGAAATCAATTCTCATATTGATCTCATTTCTACCAGCAGCCGCCAGCATTTTCTGTATGCATAAATAGGTGAATGCAAGTGTGAGAAAGAGACAGCATGATAAGCGATGAAAGCTAATATGGTTTTGTATGAATTCTGCAGAGTGCCGTTAACTCCTATTGCGTGTACGTATGTATTTTTGTATGTATATGCAGTTAGATGTTTCTAGTCAGCCAATTAGTGATCAGTTCGGTCATATGAATAAGAATATGCGCTGCATTCGTTTTGTTTCACTATTCAGTGCCTGGCAACTGGGTTCAGGGTATATCTTAGTCGTTATTACTCGCCTTCAGTATTCTTACTTGTATTTTTTTTGTTATTCAGACTTTTTCTGTATTTTTTTTCATTTACGCAGTTGTCTTGCGTTTTTATTATTTGCAAAATATCGATAAGAGAGTTAAGGGAGCCCTCTGTCTGTGCCTGTATCTCTGAATCTGTATCTCTATATTTGCCACCCCCTCCCCATCTTGCTCGCCACAATGTTGACTAAATACACACAGTAAATACGCGACGCTTGTTTTTCGGGTTGGGGGACACCATGATGTGTGTAGTATCTCATTCACATGTACACACATAAATTTATGTGCGTGTATTGCTTAAACGACATTTGGGACACGAGCAGGAGCAAGGACACCCCATCCTTGACGATAACGAGGAAGCTGCTGGAGCGCTTAAGTATTTTTTACGTGAGCACAAAGTACACCAATGTCAAAAGGCATTTTTAATGAATTCCATCAACAACAGCATGAAAATATATAAATATATATATTTACACACATAATTTGGCCGAATGAAGCCATAAAACAATATAAGCGTAAAGCTAAATAGTAAAAATGTATTCCATTTAGAAAGTTCAATTTTCAACAGCAGTAACAATATCAACATTAAATTAAACACTTGCTTCACAAATTCAATTTGAAAATTAATTATTTTCGAATTATTATGCATGGGTTTATTCATTGCAAATCATCAAATCGTATGAGTGGTGAGCAGAACATGAGATGGGTATATTCCCAAATAAAAAAAAAAAACACAGCAAACCACACTTTGCACAGTCATCCACACAACCAGATGCCAAGCATCTATTTACACATTACGTATACGACCCATGAATAGTTGTCGTTGTTAACGATGGCAAAGTTGTCGTCACTTGTTTTTTTTTTCTCTTTATATTTTTCCTTTTTTTGGCTCAGTGGGGCGGAGTCGATCTAGTTGTGTAATATAGTTCATTAGAGTCGCCATCAGAAATGTTTGTGGCATTCAATGTGAACAAGTGCAGGAAGTACACAAAGAGCAAAGAATCAAGAATTTTTATCACAGAATTTATTTAATTACAGAATTTAAGTCGAGCATTTAGCTCAAGTACAATTTTTGTAGTCAGAAGTGTTGTGTTAAAATTAATTTATATTGCAGTCATTTAGTATTTAAGAACTAAACCGTAATTGATACTTTACAGTAAGTAACCTTTAATTAAATCAAGTTCGTTTTATCATATTAAAGAAATAAGATTTAATATAATTTATTTAATAAAATGCTGTCATTTTTTAAGTTAGCCTACTTCATTCGAGTTCCACACGAGTTAAGCTTAATTTTCCACCGTGTAAGTAAGAAAGTGTGTAAATGTGTTGGCCAACAAGTGCTTAATAAATTTGATGTTGCTTACGGGGGTTAACTGGATCTGAAAGGCTCTGACTGACCAACTGGATGACTAACTGACTGACTAGCCGGACTTGGCTTGGCTGGGCTGGGCTGGGCTGGGCTAGAGGGGATTAGAGTTTTTGGTTACTTGGCCTGGGTGATTGTTAGACATTATCGGGCAAGTTATTGGTGGTTGCCGCAGCTAAGCATAAAATTTATTAATGCCCCAACCGAGCGCAACGTCGGTCAAAACACGTAGACGCTAACGGAAGTTACGTGACTCGTGGGAATAAGCCGCAACCAGAGCACACCAAAACAGCCATTTCAGAGATGCGACCGAAGATGCTTACCAAATTGCACTTTACCTTCGCACCAACTCCCCCACTGTAGCTGTATCTGTATCTCTGTCTCTGTTTGTCAATGTGCACTAATGCGGTAACAAAAAGACGGCAGTGATAAATCCATGCAGGAAGCTCAAATAAAAATGAAGTAGCAAAGAAGGAATGGATTTTATGATGCTAGTTGGGTATTGCAACATATATACACATGTAGAGATATATATATGGATATATGTGTGTGTCATCATAATGCTAGGCAGGTCATACGCAATTTATATTGGCCGGAGAGGACAATAGCATCAAGGACATACGCGTGAGTACTCAGTGCTCATAGTTATGCAAATAGCGCTACGAATTACATAAATTGCGTATACGCAACGTCGCCAGCATTCGCTATAAATTCAGATTCAAAATGGGCGCACTTGCCAAGCATTTGCACAACATTTAGATATGGTGTGTGTCTGTATGCTGCCAGCCATTGATAAATGGTAGCAAAAACCCACAAACACACACATGCACACACACACACACACACACACACACACAGCCACACACACCCAACACAATAGGCCTGCAAATAGAGGAAAATGTTAAACGGTTGCCGCTGGCGTCAGAGTCGACGTCGACGTTGACGTTGACGTCGGAGGTGCGCAAATTGATATTTTTCTACAACATGCAAATAACCAGTGTAATGCGTGGAGACAAGGAGACGACCTCGCCACAACCCCCAACACCCCGACACCCCACCACCAAGCAGCATGCCCCTTAAATGATCTGATAAGACAACAACAAACGTAAAAATTTATGCGTACCAACTAAAACACACACACAGACACACACACACACACACACACACATCTTTAAGCGCTTGGGTGTGCGTGTGGAAGGCACGTGTCGGATGCTGTGGAAAAATGAAATAAAGTTTAACAGGATATTTCAACATTCAAGAACACAAAAACTCAACAAATGAACGAACCGACAAATGAAAGTAAAACGCAAGGAAAAAAACCGTTCTGGGTGCTAGTATTTGTACATAAATACAACTTTATATATACATATACATATATATATATATATATATATATATTTATATCTGTCATGTGTACGCCGACGACGGGACGCATTCCGATTCGGTGTGTTAAAATGTAATAGCAACGTTAATGAACACGAACTCAGTCGCAGCACAGTCGAAATGGTCACATAAAAAGCCGCCCCCCTCCCAGCAACAGCAACGCCCGCTTGCAATACTGTAAAACAAATACACGCACACACACACACACACACAGACACCAGATATACATGCCGCACATTAGACGACGTAGGTGGGCCTGGAGAGCATTAGAAATCTCAGCAACGCACGTTCTTAGAGCGGCACCACCACCCCCCCCCACACCACTTTCTTTGTTGTGCGCCACAACCCCAAAAAGCAATTGCGACGAGGCCAACGCAGGTCGCAGCGTCAACGACATCGTTGAGAATCGCAACCAGAGAATCGGCAACCCACTTTGCACCCAATGCCAAGCCGACAGACAGACTCGTCTCGGCTTACACTTGAAAAAATCAGTGGTGTACTTTGTCACGGTTTAGTATTCGAAAGCAATTTAAATTTTCACAGAAACTTGGACTACGATATTAAGTTCGTCTTTTAAATATTAAAATTCTTAAATACATCCCAAATTTATTCTGAAAATGGATGAATAAAAATATTTAAAAATTAAGCATCTTAAATTGATTTCTTATTTTAAGAATTCGCATAATTTACGCTTCTAATAAGTAAATTGTTTTTAATCTAAAAGTTGTTTTTCAATTGCCAAAAATAATGTTATATTTTCAAGTCAAGTAACAAACTTTAAAATAGTTGTTCAAACAAATCAAATAAATTAAATTTATTTATTCAGGCATACACATTTTTTTCTAAAAAAAAACCAACAAATTTGTATTTTAAATTTGTAAAACATGAAAAAGGGAATTCAAAGTCTTTTGAACTTGAGTTAAGTTCAATGTATTTCTGCGAGTGCCCCTTTTCATTTTGGGAACTTTGACAAATATATATATATATACTCCACTATATATGTATGTGTTTATATGGAGATATATGCATGTTGCATATATATATTAGGTAAGTAGTGCCTTGAGACTTGGCGCGGCATTCAATGAGGCATTTCACACAATTTGGCTGGTATTTGATGAGCACCGTGTGCCACTTTGTCAATGGGAACAAAGTCAGCTTGTTGCTGCCCGTATTTAGTCTGCAAGTCTGGGCAAGTTGAGGCGTTTTTATGTCATCGGATCCGTTACGTAAAATTGCCAATATGCCATTTGGAATTTTCGGTTTTATCCTGTGCTTGCAGCTCAATTTGCCAAACACCCAGAATGACAAAATTAAAAGGTTTACCCCTGCATCCGTTCCAGTGTCATTAGCAAGCATAGGCGTGCAAGGGGTGGGGTGTGGGGGTGGCTTCTAATAGCGTGACCCAAATGTTAATTGAAATCAGATTTTAATTTAATTACCATAAGCCGTTATTGAAGTGCGAAAAAGCCTTCGAAAAAGTTGTTTAGCTTTTAATATTTGTAAATCTTAACAACAGCTCTGAGCTGTTGCCCACGTGGCACGCAGAGGCTGGGTAACATATTCAAAAATATGTATGAATATATGATATGTACAACGATATACCCTAATTTGGTTTGCTGTAAAAATGTTTACTTGCCAAACATAATAAACGTAATAAAACAACATGCAACAAGGCAGCAACAACGGGGAACAAACGGCAAAACAGCGTCGAGAATGACGATGACGATAGACATTAAGCAGATGAAGGCATCCAGCAGAGCTGAGCAGAGTCGAGAGGAGAGGAGAGGAGAGGAGAGGAGCAGTGCAGGGCAGTGTGGAGTAGAGCAGTGGCCATCAAATATTAAACGGAATACCTTTGTAATTAAAGTGAAATGAATTTAAGTGCACAAATTGAACGTCGAGGAAGTCGGCCATGATGCTCAAGTGCTTACCCGACAGGCACATTTTGGCCAGGACGACAGGACGTGACTGTCCCCGCTTTCACCCCCCATATCTCCACCCCGCTTTGGCTTCCGCCGCATACGGATGTTTGTCTGTTTGAAGACACTCGTGTAAAGCATGTACGTAAACACAGATGCGGAGACAGGCAAACACTAACGTGATTGTGGCACATGTCGTCGGGATGGGAGCCATCGTCGTCATTTGAACGCTCGATTTGTCTTGACCGTTTCGAGTGTTGTTGCTGTGGTTATTAAGATTTAATGACTTGGTTATTTAAATAAATTTCAGACTGCGCATGGAAAATGGAATATATCCCAAAATATTCACTTCAAATTCAGTCAATTAACTTGAAGAGCAATTGCATCCTCAAGTGCAGCAGTGTGTGCCTCCACAAAGAAAAGTGCTGAGCTGATATGGGTAACTAATTGGACTAGTTGAAATTGGACCATATATAAAAGTATTAAATAAAAATGTAGAATTCACAATATGTATTTTAATACACATAAAGCTCAATGGGAAGACGCATACTTGATTAAATTTGGTTTTGGCTGTTCTTGACAAGCAGCAAATGGTATCTAAACAAAAATATACACTCACAAATGCATATAGTATATGTTTATGTATATTCACTCAGGCAATCGTCTATGGATTGTGGACAGAGTGATATGTGTGCTTTTCGAAGAACACAAAGGTTGACGATTTACTAAGATAACAAAGACTCAATCTTCTCGTCTCTTTGCACATCCATTGCCGTTGCCACTCGATTTCGGCTCAACATAAACAGCCCAAAATACGCACACCCAAAAAACACATACACCCAAATACACGCACGCACACACACACACACACACACACTCGCACACACACATATGCCAGCAACTCCTACACAGCTTATCGCATGCATTGGCAAATTGTCGCCATCATCAAACTGGCCAAACTTCCAGCTTCAACCTCCGAAAAGCTATCAAACTGCGAATACAGTGGATGCAATCAGTATTGTACCAGAACAGAATCCACTAAATTAGTGCAACACATAAATAATTAGCATCTACTAAAATATATATCTGAAATTAGACAATTTTTTTTAAGCCAATTTGTAATTATGAACTTAAAATAACTCTTTCTAATTGGCTTTTAATCAATCGGTTATCGATTAGTTGAGGCATCTAATTTGAACCATTGTTTAGCAGCAGTTTTTCTGTATATTTTAAGCACAGATTTGAATGCCATCAGCAATTATTGATTGCCTACAAACTTATATCACTGCTAAGCCCCAGCATACAAAATATTGCACAACAAATTAGTAATCAGTCGCCCGATAAGTCGCTTATCGATTGTTTCCGAACTTGTTCAGCTGCCGATGGACAACTTTTGCAAACCACGGTGCGGATTCGCCGTTGATGTTGCCAGCTACTTGAGAAACGATTTTCTCTTCGTCTTGTACACATTTTAACCAACCGATTCCCATTCCCAAATCAACTGCGGTTTCATTAGCCGTGGTCTGTCTATTTTGTTGTTGTTGTTGTTTTTGTTGTTGTTGTTGCTATTATTGTTGCGGCTCTAAATGCGGTTGTGTTTGTATCTATGGACTTGCCGCTTGGCTTCCTTTCATTTCGTTAAGTTTTCGGTGGCCGCAGCAACGGCTATTCAATTTTTTTTTTCGCATTTACTGCTCCATAACCATAACAACTTGAACCCAATGCACACAGAGAGAAGCCAGCCGAAGCGAACGAGCGATGAAGTTGCCACCAAATGGCAGCCAACTACTGCTAACTATGTTTATATAGAGACACATCCCACCCACATTTGACCAACCAACCAGCTGGCCAACCAGCCAAAAGCAGCACCCACCACAACCCCCCTCCCTCCACCTTCTAGAAGTTTGACTCGTTTTTAGCAAATGCAATTAACAAAACACGCTTCTAGCATAAAGTCATTAGTTATTCCATTTCATGAATACGAGTATATTTCTGCTACCAATGCGAACTCTTCACAGCCCAAGTGTGTGTATGCTGTATGCTGTACGATGTGTGTGTGTGTGTATGTGTTGTGCGAGCATATGGAGCCTATATATGCGGGCTGTTAGCTTTATATATGTATGTGCGTAGATACAAACATTATTTCGGTGGATTTTGGCCAGCGTGCCGGGGCTGGCCAACAAACGACCGCCAGTGGCAACAAGCCTACTCCAAACCTGTTTCTGTTGCACTCACTTCAGCCCCGTCGGAACGACTGCTAAATTGGCATCCAATGTTTCCTGCCGCTCAGCAAAATGTTCTACACACAAAAAAAATACCAAAAAAATCCCGTAATTATTGAAATTGATACATTAAAAAAAGAAATATTTCTAGAGGGAAAAACTCTTGTGAAAAACTCTTGGTTGAACTATGCAACAATTGTTTTATTTAATTGTGCCTTAAATATATAAAAAATATATACACTAAAATGTCGATAAATTGTCTAACCAAATAAAGTTTTAACTAAATAATTAATTTACATATTTATGTATATTTTTCTTATATTTCGACAAATTTGATGTGAACAAATAAATTTGAAATCAAAAATAACACACAATTTGAATAAGAATTTAGGAGAAATAATATAAATTATATTAATGATATTTCCCTTGAGCGTATTTTGCTTAAGTTGAGTAACTTTATACTGGACAGACAATCTATATACTTTTTTTGTGTGTAAATGAATATGTTCTGTTTGGTAGTCGGCGCCATGTTTTTCACGTTCACCTCAAGCAAAGTTGCGCAAACATTTTGGCCAGTCGCCTGTTGGATGGGTCTGGTGGAAGGATAAAGTTTTCGGCGTGTGCTCCTACTTATGTACTATATGCAAAAATGGTATTCAATACTTAAAGATTTATGAGTCTATGAATCTTGCGGGTGTGTGTATGTGTGAGTGTATGTGTGTGTGTATGTGTGTGTGTTTGTTTGTGTGTGGCGACATGAAAAACTGATACGGTATAAGCGGGTTGCCAAGCTGCCACCACCGTTGCCGTTACAACCCCCCCCCCACACCCCTCACAACCCCCACACCCCATCGGTAACAATCTGGGCAAAGTGGGTAAACTGGGCAAATCCGACGCACTGGCTGGCACAGTAGCTCAGTCTCAGTCTGGAACAGCAGTAACGGCACATATAGGGCTTTAGACCATGCTTTGCATAAGTCAAAAGAGCGTCGGCTCTTTGCCTGGCCAAAGCCGAAAGTCCAAAGCAAACACCACAAATTAGACGGCACAAAAGTAAAGGCAACTCAACAACAACAAATATGAAAGCAAAACACATTCCAAAAAAAAAAAAAAAAAAAATAGACCAAGTAACATTGAACCAAAGGGTTTCGAGTGGCATACTCATAGTTACCATGGATAGCACAATTGCCAATGCACATCAGACTTTACAGGGTATACAAATCAGGCAAATTCTTTTTGGCCCCCCCCCTAAGGGAAAAGTTTGGGGCTCAGCTTGGAAAAGTAGCAGCTGCCGGTACACATGAATCAGCACAAAGTCCTGAAAGTTTTTCAATGATTTAATTAGAATTCTTTAAGGTGAACCGAACCCAGCAACGAATTTGTGTGGCTGTCTCTGAGTTTAATTATGAAATTTTCAAGGTGACACAAGACCAAGTAAATATCTTCTCACATTGAGAAAATTGCTCGAGGTCCTGTGGTAAATTGGCTTTCACCCCGCCGCCCCGCATCCAAGCCCTAAACTAGCCTGGAATGTGACTAATAACAGTTTTGATATGGCAATCAGGCATGCCAATCTTTATAGCACGTTTCACCACTCCAAACGTTGAATACGAGCAAATATTGACCAGCATCCTAATTCCTCCACCATGTTATGCGTTATCTTGACATGTTGCATGGAAAGGGGGCGACACAAATCCATCACACTGTCACTGTTGATAATTGTACATCTGAGTTCACCTCGTCCTGGCAATGATAATTGCTGTCCTTTTCCTTGCCGTGCATTTCCTTTTTGCTTTTTCTATTAACTTCAATCTGTTATCAAATATCCCTCGGAATTGACGCTGGATAAAGGCAAAATTACGTCAAGATTAATGTTTATTGATTTTTCTCTTCGTTTGGATAATGCGACACCCAAAATCACAGCAATCCAAGGTCTGCTTTTGCCTGGCTTAGTTTCGCAAGAATCTGTTAAGCCTATTTTAAATTTGTCTTTTTCCGCGAAATGATTTATGTGTATTTAAATTGGAGAGTGCTTTCTTTTTGGGTTTGGGTTTTAGGCTCCTGTGTAACACTTATTTTATATAACTGGATTATAATAGGCCACTTCAATTATTTTAACGAAATTCTGTAAAGTGCTCAAAATCAAGTGGATAATTATTATTAAGTCTTTTAGCATTCACTTTTTGGCAAAGAGAGAATCCCAATATTCTTACAATTAATACGAAGTAGTTTTAAGAACTATAACTGATTAAATTTCAACTTTTCGACTATTATCAGCCACTGTAAGTGTTCTCACTGTATCAATCGAATCAATAACAATATGAATTCATCATTAGTAAGTGAAAATCAATATAAATCTAATCTAATTGACGAAAGCAAATTAACATGCATATTTTGATTGAACTCATATTTTTGATTTAACTTAATCAGATTTATTATTCATGTTAGCTTTATGTGGTAAAACGCATCTTTTTTACTGCTTGAATGAATCGACAAAGTGTTTCATTGATAATACACAGCTGGTGGGCGGACCAATCAAAATGACGTATAGAACAGATTAACTAATCAAAGTAGATTGTTATAATTTTAAGTATAAATAAACGATGCGCTTTACTAAAAAATACCTCTTTTTTGAAACAAGGTTAAATATTTATATTAATTGAACGACTATAATAACAAAATTTCCGAAATCGATTTATGTCGATATTTGCCAGTTATCGCTAGTTAGGGCTAGTTATCGATTTAATATAAAATAAACTTTCACAGTCTCTAAGATTCGATTGTTAGTAAATAAACATGGCTTCATCGACACGACTAATAATCTTGATCCAATAGATATGGCAATATACCCAATTTGAAATACCACATTTTTCGCGGAAAAAATTTCCATTGATAGGAAAAGATTTGGTGTTGGCGTATTCTAAATAACACCATGTCTATGCTTTCGCTAAATCCATGGAAACCGTAGCAGTTTGAAGTAGTTGGAGTAGGTCGAGGTATGCTAAAGCAATTCACCCATATCAGGTTATGAGGTTTTTTTCTCTTCCTAATACGAAATGCTTATCTCATGGTAATGGCTGATATTTGGCAAGTATATAAGACATGTGGCTACATGAATTTGGTCAAAGCGAAAGACGCATCGTTGTCGAAATGGTCAAAATGATTATTACGCTTCTCCTTTTCGGACTGGCACTCGTCAGCTCAACACAGCTGAACTCGAGTGATGTTATTGCCACGGTGGATTACAAACGAATAATGGAGGTCCGCTCGCTGGCCTTTGAGTTCTTCCAGCATTATAGGAATATTACACAAAGCGACTTGGGTTTACCTAGCACGCGAATTGCCGACCAACAAGATCTACAGTGTCTAGCCGATTTGACTTTGTTGACCACTGGTCTGGATACTGGGGAGCGCTGGTCATTAAAAAGTAAGTCAGATTCTCTCATCAGCTGACTGAGCTGGTCTAACTTCTTTGGATTACAGTGATTGACTCGTGGGGCACTTTTCCCAAAGGAGTCCTAATGGGAAACATATATGACATGGGCAACTACGATGAGTGCATTGAGATTAAGACGACAATCGGCAATAATAATCAAATGCAGGGCAAATACTGCATGGCAAAACTGCCTGCTATGAGATCGCTTGGAATTCCCGTAGATTTGAACGTAGCAATTTGCCTACCCTCCTCATGTTCTGCAGCCAACATGAGTATTTTGCTGAAGCAGATGCTAAAAAAACTATTTTCCGTCGATATTAATACCCCATTAGTGACGGAGAATAATTGCAAGACGTCCGATCGGGAGCCCTTCGACGGTGTTACCATATTTACCATGTAAGTGTTGACCTTAAAAAAAACTGAATCATATTTTGCAATTCTTCGACTTTGACCTTATAGTGCATTATTATCAATACTGGGAGCTGCCTTGGTTGTGGCCACACTTTGCGATTACTTTCTTTATGGCGATGAAAGTGAGTAATACCAAAGTTAATATTATGGTCTGACATGCCATAACTAATTTCACAATTCTCAACAGAAAAATTGCCACTGGTTATGAAGGCATTTTCGGTACGCGCGAATTCTCGCTCACTTTTCCGCCTTGTAGAGCCGAAGTCGAGCCCCAACGTCATCCACTGCCTCAATGGAATGCGTTGTATGTCCTTGATCTGGGTCATCTTTGGACATCAATATGCTCTTGCGCTTAAGTCGCCGGTTATGAACAGCATCAAGATTATCCAGGTATGTTGCACAGCTACACTAAAACATGGAAGATGCATTATCACAATGCAATAATTTACGTTTTCCAGTGGGTCCAGGAGCCCTTTTCCAACTTTCTTATTCACGGCACGTTCTCAGTGGACACCTTTTTGTTCATCGCCGGCTTGTTAGTGGCAATGCTTACACTGCGTGTCATGGAAAAGTAAGTTTAGCGCCCAAAAATTAAATGACAATAACAATAACAATAACATTTTGTCCATCATCAGATGCAAGGCAAAGTTTTTTATGCTTTTGATGATTCTTCATCGCTATTTGCGCCTTACCCCCCTCGCCGCTGTGGCTATTCTTGTCTATATGAAATTGCTGCCCTATTTGGGAGATGGACCCATGATGCAAAAAGTCACATTTGGTAATTTTTCAAAGTGCGAGCAAACCTGGTACTGGAATTTACTGTATATTCAAAACTATGCCTCCGTTTCTAAAATAGTAAGTAAAATTCTCGCAATACCCGATATGCTGGTGATTAAACAAATCTGATTTCCTTGTAGTGTATGTCACATACCTGGTACTTGGCGGTGGACATGCAACTATATTGTACAGCGCCGATATACCTCTTCATCCTATACAAATGGGGCAAAAGGGGTGCAGCTGTAATTTTTATTTTCATGCTGCTACTCTGTGGCTGTCTCTTTGCCACAATGATGACAATGAAGTATCCCATTCGCTTAGAGTAGGTTCATTGATATTTTGATATGCTTCTTCTATACTTATATATTTGATTATAATTTAGACAGGGAATAATCATTGGTGAGACTCTGCGCAAGTTATACTTTTCAACACATCGGCACGCGACTCCCTGGCTTTTGGGTTTCCTTTTTGGATATTTCCTGCATGTGAATCGCAACAAGACATTTAAGCTAAATCAGCTTTCGGTTTGGCTGGGCTGGCTGATCTGTTTGGCGCTGTTGTTCACCTCGATATTTGCGCTTTATCCGGCTTCACAGTTATCGAAGCCACGCTTAACCATGTTGGAGGAAGCCTTGTATTATACGCTCAGCCGCATTGCTTGGCCATTGGGTCTGTGCTGGGTGGTTTTTGCTTGTATGAATGGATACGGTGGAATGGCAAATAGTTTTCTTTCTACCCCGATGTGGCAGCCCTTGTCGAGGATCTCGTATTCCGCCTATATCTTTCACATAGCTGTACTGCAACCACTCGGAAGTCGAATGCGGTCAAGCATCTTTTTCTCCGACTTCGAAATGGTAAGTGAATTCAACATAAATATCATTAATTTCGCATACTTCATTTGAGTTCCTTCAATAGATGACCATGTTTTGGTCAACGTTCGGATTCACTTTGCTGGTAGCTTACGTGATGTACGTCCTGGTTGAGGCCCCCCTTGCAGTCCTCCAGGCCAATCTTATGCCCGGTCGCAGGCCTACTATAAAGCCCGAAAACACCGCTAAGATCACTAAGGAAGCAGAAATCGAGACATCTACGACAACTTTAGCTTCACAGGTTGAGTCCGATCCGGAAACAGGAACAGAAAACTCAGAGAAAATCAGTACTCGACTATAAATATTTAGTCTACTTAGCCAATTTAGTATTAACATCGGGTTTAAATAACTTTGTATTGATAGGTGTGTAAATAACAAGAAATTTATGATATTTTAGTTTTTAAATTAATATTTAAAAGTAATTTTTCGGCAGATTTTTTATAATTTCTATGGAAAAGTACATTAATTGTTAATAAAAATGAATTAAAATTACTTTCTTCAGTTTTCTATAGATTCAGTTGACTTCCGAAATGATTGCAATTCAAACATTTTTTTTATATATTAAACATTTACAAGGATTGTGGTGATTAATTAATAAATATGCAAAATGAAGAGTTATTCAAAACTTGAAGAATTTTCAATGTATAGTCTATATGTGGAAGGTGTGGTACGATTTGCATACCCTTTTTTTTGGTATGATTTATTCATTTTGATATACTATTAACATCATATTGGTGTAAGTCCAAACGAAGACAAAAACAAAAAAAAACAGCAAGAATTAACCAATGTATAAAAGTTGGAAACCAAAACTATCCATTAATCGGCTATGAATTCCCATTAATATTGTTCCTTTATTGAATACACAAGTCTACAATCAGAAAAATATAAATATAGAATTGTACCTAAGTACCAAATTTTGAGTTAATCTAATCGCTTATAGTCAGACATTTTAAAAAACGTATTACGATTGTCATCGACACAATATTAAGATAACAAATATAATACTAAGGCTATTTTAAGTATTAAGATAGGAATTTCGTGGGGCAAAATACCGATATTTTATTTATTTTCATCATAAACATATACATATAGTTATAAATATATATAATCTTTAATAATATGAAGAACCGCAAACAAGTTTTAATAGTCATACAGATTTCTTTAGATTAAATTATGAGTCATCGGGGATTGCTGGCTTCCAAGAAGTGGGAAGTCGTTCAACAATATCTACTTATATTGATTAAGAGAATAGATTTCTATGTTAACCCCTGGTTTTTTTTTAACAACTTGTACAAAATAATTATATATATTATAATACAAAATCAATGAGTGTTTAGCATTATCAAAATGATAAGAAGTACCTGGAATTTATCAGCGCACGTTTCATTTTGACATTAAGACATATATAATGGACATATTTTTTGAAACCCTGCTCATACTAATTAATAGATACGCCAATAAACATGATTAAAATTAGTTGTATTCTCGTGTTGTGCGGACTGAGTTTTGTCAACAGTTCTATTAAGCTGGAAACGTTGGACTTTAATGTCAAGGAGGAATACGACTGGATAATGGATATGCGTCCACTTGCTGTGGAATTCACCCAACACTATGCAAATAATAAAATGTTTGACTTGAGTTTGAGGAGCCAGCAGGAGCTGCAGTGTTTCGCTGATATGAATCATCTTATGAGTGGACTATCATCGGGCAGCATTTGGGCCATAATGAGTATGTATATTAAAACAGATAGTACAAACTGATAGCTTATTTTCAGCCCACTAGTGTTCGATTCATGGGGTCTTATACCCAAAGGAGTACTGTCCGGCAACTCCTTTGACTTGGGCAACTACGACGAGTGCATCGGCATCTCCAAGGCGATCAGTGATAACCACAAGATAATGGGCAAGTATTGCCTTGCCACGTTACCCATCAAGCTGTTGGGCTTGAGCACACAGACATCCGTTTGTTTTCCTGCATCCTGCTCCGCAAAGCAGATTAATACACTACTGGGTAAACTGTTCGTAAATCTTCCCAGTTACAATGAAACGGAGGAGTTGGTCGGAGAGATAGGCTGTCGAACGTCCGATCGGGAGCCCCTCGATGGTCTAACCATATTCACAATGTAAGTATTCAATTGATATCATTAAATTTTTGTACATTTTAATTGAATTGGTTGTGTTAACAGTATTCTGGTCTCACTTCTGCTTGCTGCTGTTTTCTTTGCCACGTTTTGCGATTATTTGTGCTACGAGAATCAGAGTAAGTTGCGAACTAAGCATTAATTAATCATGAATTTGATTAAATTTACAGAGAAATTACCCGTCATGGTAAAGATCTTCTCGGCACGCGCCAATACCCGAGCGCTTTTTCGGCTCGTAGAGCCCCAATCGAATCCCAATGTTATCGATTGCTTGTACGGCATGCGTTGCATGTCCTTGGTGTGGGTTATCTATGGACATCAATACCTATTCGCTTTGCTATCGCCGAATATGAATAGATTTCAAATAAAATATGTAAGACAAAGTAATTGCCAACATACCAAGCCAATATAACCCCACTAAACCCCTTTTGCTCCTCTTTCGTTTCAAGTGGATGGAGAAACCCTACACAAGTTTTATCCTACATGCTGCATTCTCAGTGGATACATTTTTCTTCCTTAGTGGCCTTTTGGTGGTAGCGATTGGCCTGCGCTCCCTTGAGAAGTGAGTGACAAGCGAATAATCAAATCCATCATTGCCAAATATATAATCACCTTCTTTCCATTAGAACAAAGGGAAAACTAAACGTGCCACTGATGTATTTGCACCGCTATTTGCGCCTCACTCCCGTCCTGGCTCTGGCAATACTCATGTATATGACACTGTTGCCCCTGCTTGGAGATGGGCCGCTCTTCGACAGCATTAAATTTGATGACTATAATCATTGCAAGCGCACCTGGTTCTGGACACTGCTATACATGCAAAACTATGCAACAGTAGATATTGTAAGTTGTAAATCTTGGCCTAATCGGACTGAATAGCGTAACCTTAATTTGACTACTTGTAGTGCATTAATCACAGCTGGTATTTGGGCGGGGATATGCAACTATATTTTATATCCCCCATATTCCTCATCGCCTTGTACAAATGGGGAAAGAGAGCCGCAGCTGGAATATTGGTTTTAATGCTTCTACTTTCCGCCTGCCTCTTTAGCACAATAATGACAAAGAAATATCCCATTCAAGTGGAGTAAGGAACTTACTTGAGGCTCCTTTGATTTGCCCAATACGATTATTATCATATTTTGCAGAAATGGATTTACTCCAGACTTGGCTCAACGTAAGCTTTACTATGCAACACACGTGCATGCAGCTCCTTGGTTAATCGGAGCACTCTTTGGATATTTCGTGCATGTGAATCGCAACAAGTCCTTTCAGCTGAATCGGATTGCGATCTGGTTGGGCTGGCTGATCAGTTTGGCATTGATGTTCACCTCGCTGTTTGTACTATTGCCATATGTCGATTTTTTTAATCCACGTTTGTCGATGCTGGCGGAGGCATCCTATTATACACTGGCCCGCATCGCTTGGCCACTCAGCCTGTGCTGGGTGGTGTTTGCCTGTATGCATGGCTATGGGGGAGTGGCCAACAGTTTCCTCTCCTCGCCACTGTGGCAGCCTCTCTCGAAGCTCTCCTACTCCGCGTATGTCTTTCACATATTCATACAACAAATAAACGGAAGACGTGTGCGAACGAACACCTTCTACTCAGATTATGATGTGGTAAGTGGAATAAGGAATTAGATTTATAATGCGGTCCTCGGATGCCACTCAACCTTTTAACTCCTTCAACAGATGCTGACATTCTGGGGTAGTTTCGGCTTTGTTCTGCTGCTATGTTATATCATTTACATCATTATGGAAGCACCCTTTGGTGTCCTGGAAGGCTTACTCTTGCCGAATCGCAGGTCTACTCCAAAGCCTGCTCACTTAAAGGAAACATTTAAACCAGAATATAAAGTTGATACGGCAACAGATGCAACAAAGTCGGAGGATGCTAATAATCAGCATTAAACATATGAATGTCTAATCTAGTGTAAGTATGTCATTTCCATGTATTAAACATCTATTTATTTACAATTTAACAATTTAATGAGCTTTAAACGTTGTCTAACTTAACAATATTTCCGATTGTAAGTCTACACTATGAAATATTCCCAAATGTTTTCTCGCTTTCGTTTTCGAAGTCAAATGACTCGATAAGTAGCTTGATTAATTAATATGTAGGCAATTAACGCATCCAAATGTTTAAGTATAACAGATAAGAAATTATTTAAGAATTAATTACTTAATTGCATTTTCCAGCCTTTATTATCAAGAATATTTAGCTAAGCGGGGTCGGGTTAAGTTGACCCAAAGGAGTTATGCATATGCTTATTTAAACCAGTCTGAATTTTAAAATTTTATTTCCTCTCAATAAAATGGAAAATAAAATGCTAAGAATAAAAGGCAGCGATTAGCATTTATTTATTTATTTATAAATATCAGCATTTGATTTCGTGCTTGTATATCTTTGGGCCAATAAAAAAAAGGCAATATGAACGAAACTATTATTGATAATTGGTTGGGTCATTTCAAATGGACACAAAATAAATCAACAAATTGGAAATGAGAAAGATTCACAAAATGTGTCAACATTTGCTGTGGCTGCTTATTGTTTTTCTTTCATTTACTGAAATTAGCTGAAAGTGAAATCGAAACCGAAATATTGAAACAGCGCGAATTGGCAAACAAAGTAAAACCAAAAGTCAACCTACTTTTTGGACGACGCAACAGACGACAGCGAATGCAAAGCGAACCGCATTTGATATGCCATTTTGGGGGTGGTGGGCTAAAGAGGTGTGGTAGAGAGGAGAGGGGGGAACTGCTATTGGTGCCCTGTGGCGGATTATTGAATTTTCCAACATTTGACTGACACTTGGCGCCTGATGCGCCTCACTTACCTTGTGTGTGTGTGTGTGTGTGTATTAGTTGCTGTTGTTGCTGATTTCAATTCCGTGCGATGCGTTGACAAAATTCCAATCGCTTTTTACATAATTTACATGGATTTGAATGGCGCAGGCCGAACATAATTCACACACATAGATCTAAAACCGTTTGTTTGCGTACTTCTGTGTGTGTGTAATAATGATATATGGGAACACACAATAGGAATAGGACAGCGGCAACGGCAGCCGCAACGACGTCGAAATGTATACCCGTTTCTATTTCCTTTTTTTACCCGTTTTTCACGCGAGACCCAATTTTGCAACTGTGAATTTTTTAAACGAAAAACGAAAGCGCGTCTGGCTTTTCTTATACACTGTTATAATGCCGCTTGGGTCATAAATTTGGCGTAGATAGAGCAACACTTGCTTGACCCACTCACACTATTGGCGATTGGGATTGTGATTGTTATTGGCTGGGTACCTTGGCAGCAATTCGATGTGTTTTCAATTCGGTGTGATTTAATTAATACGGATTTGGCGGCACTGCGCTCACGGGCCAAACGCCTGCTTTTGCACTCGACACGCAACGAACAAATACTGAAGAAACATGCGACGGCTAAAAGGAATAACGGCACTTTTCAATACTTTTTTCTTCTTTTTTTTTGCCAGTCTTTGGACTGATGCTGCGCGCTCTCGTTGCGCAGTAAACAGTGCTGCCCAGCGCGGCGAATTCGCTTGCGCGTGCCTATTCTCCTTGATTAGTGTGTAAGTGCCTGCGTGTGTGTGTGTGTGTTGTGTCCGAGGAATGCGATAAAAAACGAAGCGTTAGAATGAAATGAAAATGTAGCATAATTTATGATGGCATTGTCTTTTAAATAATTGCACGCACACATTAATACACACGGGCACACAAACGTGTATATAGACACAGGCCATACAAGGGAAACCAATGCGAATTGTTATAATCTTAAATTTGTTTGAATTTATGACAAGTTCCTGCTAAAAGAAAACTCCCATCTTTATAGCGCAAATTCAAATAATTCATTTTTCACTCGCATTAATCATTATTAATATAATTTTTTATATTCCTTAGTAGCTAAGGAAAATGTCATTTGATTCCTTAAGCAAACACATAAAATTCGATGTATTTTAATTTTCTTTGTATTTTGAAAGGGAAGTTAAAGTTCAGATCCGAATATACTATAATCATGTGAAATTTATTAAGTGTTTAAGTAGATAATATGCTTAAAAATGCACGACATTGTACACATTGTATTTGTTGCTTGTCATAATTTAATGGATCACATAGAGTAACTGCGTCACAGTTTTCATGCAAGTGGGGAGAAGTAGAAGAATTCGATCAAAACTCAACATTGTGTAAATTTGAACCGGAGGATGTGGGCAAGTCAACATCACTGGGCGGCACAAAGGTGCCAATGGTGTGGACGCCATCGCGTTTTGCGCTCAGCTTCAACATCTCGCATTTGAGCTTCTCGAGAATGGCATGGTTGGGCTGATTAACAGCCGCCTTGCTCTGCAGCACGGTAATCTCCTGCTCCTCCAGCTTCTTCTCCTTAAACGTCTTGATCGAATTGTTGCCATATAGACGCAACAGCGAGCCCCAAGTCTGAATATGCGGATGAAGTACCTATAAGACAATATAAAAATTGGCTTAATTGATTGACTTGTAGATATACTAAAACTTAATATTTAAGGTATTCTTAAAATAAGACTTAAATCGGAGTAAAATTAGTAAATTCCATTTTATAACACTTTTTATAATATTTACAGATAGTGAGTGTAAAGGTTTTCTTTCGATTCAGCGGCCAATATTTGGGAACATGATCCGTCCGTTTATTATACACATTCGGAGCATTGCCATATTAAAGTTACCTGCAGAATAGCCTGTGATGCCAGCTGCTTGCCCTCGCGCTTGTTCTTGCAGACCACCTTGGCTGTGTGTTTGCCAACTGTCATGGTGAATTCGTTTTTGTTGTTGGCCGAGCGATTGATCTCCTGGGTGATCTGTACGTCGCTGCCAAAGTTGCGCTGCAGGCATGTCAATAATATTGCATTTGGCGAGGGCTCCGTCGTTTTGTTGCAGAACTCGGTGACGCGCGGATCCTCGATGCGAATGTCATCGAAAACCTGTGGAAGACACAATTGAGTTGAGTTAAGATAGCCAACAGCTGTTTATAAATGCACTTACGGAAAGATCACTTTGCGTCTTCCTGACCGTACCCGACTTTTGATCCTTGTTGTTGCCCGTTATTTTGTCCTTTACATCGGGTATTAGAATCTCCAATGTTTCGCGTGCAGCATCAGATTTGGCCTGTTTCTTACTGGTGCCGTAGCCAGTGCCATATTTGAGATTATTAACGGAAACCGTTGCCGAATAGGGCGTGGCAGCGTTCTGCAGCTCTTTGAAATCATACGTGGGCTGCGTTTTGAGCGCATGCTGCACATACTCATGCAAGATGCAAACAAAACTCTTGCCATTTGGATTCATAATCCACTCACGGCGTCCTCGCGGATTTGATCCACTGGCTGCATTGCCGGTCGCCAGAATGGGAAACTTGATGAGCTTGGTGCCGTCGGGCAGCGTTGGTCGTTGTATATTCTTGATGTTCTTGCGATTCTTGGTGAACTTGCGACGAGCATTCCAGCTGCGAAAGCGCAGCACACGAATCGTTTTGAATTTAAACAGTTTCTGGCAGTAGCTGTGCAGCTGATCTGGTGTCACAGACTCCTTCTGTATGTTTTCCTTGACGGTCACGATTTTTGCGGCCGGTATCAGCGACTTCAAGGCCTCATTTTGGGGAGCGTCGCCTGTGCTGGCTACAGCGGCAGACGCGTCTTTATTCTCTTTGTCATCCAGTTCCATGGGTATTGCTGTTGCATGCACTACCGGGCAAACAGCAGCAGCAGGAATCGTTTCATCTGTCCCCTCCTCTGTCGGCTGCGATTTGTCCTCTGTCTCGGGCTTCGGCACAATTCCGGCTTCCTCGTCCAGGATGCGTCGATAGTTCAGACAGGGTATAGCGCCCAGCGGCACAGCATGCTTGCGTGCACTGCCCGTGCCTAGGAAATAGGGTCGAGCTGCACAGCAGACACGTGACTTGCGATGCAGGAATAGCGGCATGCCACTATTGTGGGTCACCTGCACCCAGCCCTCCGGCAGCACCTCAAAGTGATTTTGCCGCTTCTCTGTACAAGAGTTTTATTAAATATTAATCGAAATAGAGGACGAATTTAATCCGCTCACCTTCCAGCACTGTTTTGAACCGCTGCTCGTATTTTGGACGCTTCGATTCCCGCATATCATCGGGCAGTTTTTCATCCAGAAGATTTTCAATTTCCTCGTCATCAAAATCGGATGAATCATAGTCACCAGCATCGCCATCACCATCGCCATCACCATCACCATCGCCATCGCCATCGGCATCGTCATTGTCAGCATAATTATTGCCATTCAGCTTGTCGCTGTTGTCATCTGCAAAACAATGCACACGATTAGTAGCTATATATATCAATATATATATATATATATATATATATATATATATATATAAATATAAATAATATATATATAAAATCTTTAGGTTTATACAGTGGTCGCTCGAAGATGTTAACTTTTTAAATTATTATCGAAATCATTAAAATATTTTAAAGACGGCCGCTAAGTGAATGCAACTGCTCGAGTGATCACTGTACCTGGCTTGAGCGACTTGCGCTTCAATTCCAAGATAACAATCGGTAGCATGCGCATGTTTCCTTTAATCAGCTCCACAGACGAGGATCAGGGATCAGGATTCAAGTATCACAGAAGATTTGTCATTAAATTGAAGCGCAAGCGAACCGCTTGGAATTATTCTAGAAAATGTGGTTGGCAGATCACACACACACACACAACCTGTCAAGCTAATGCTTATCAGGTTTTATTTGGATATTGATAAGCTGTTGCAAGATCTTTAGATAAGACTCTGATATAGAAGCTGTTGTGTACCATAAACCGAAAATAATGAATTTGTCTATTGCCTATGTATGTGTGTGTGTATTGTGCATGTTTTAGTCATCGCTTACTTGAGTCATCGTCTTCACTGGCAGTGGGTACCTCGTCGAGCACCTGGAACTGGCGCAACTGCTGATTGATGGGCTCCGACATGAGTTCGGCGTCGCGTGTTTGCCGCATTTCCTTGATGGCGCTGAGGGAGAAGCCGGCGACTTTTAACTCCTGCTCCTCAATTTCCAGATGCGGTCGCTTCAAGTCCCGGACAAATGCCGGCATCGGGGTCTGTGCATCCTCCATAGGTGGCTCTGCAGCAGCTAGCAGATTATTATCTACCATTTTCTGTATGTACTTAAAAACTTATACTATATTTTAAGGTTTTTTTGTTGTTGTTGTTTTTGTTGTATTTGGTTTTAATTATTGCTGTGTTTGGGTTCACCCGGCCAATAACCAATACTGAGAACATCCAACGATTGCAAATTGATTATTCATTGGAAGTGCCACATTGGTTAAGCTAGAAAACCCAATCTATTTAAAAACTGAATGCCTTTTTTGCTTAGCTTTTTTTCTTTTGTGGAGATTCTACTTCTATTCGCACTTTACACATTAATTAGAGCATGCATCAGCATAAACACGTTTGCTTCATGTTGTTGTTGTTGGATATTGATGTTGCAATTGTGAAGCCGGCTGTGCTTGGGTAGCTGCTTTCGCAATGGATACTATGTCAATCGAAATACCAAGGCAAAAGTTGCTGCACCTTTTCACTCTGCGCCGTTCTCAATTGTTAATGCTTATTGGCAGATTTTTAAAAAAATATCTAAATTAATATGTATATTTAAATAATAATAACAAATTATAACGTCACAGCGGAGAAAACGCTGAGATTTAGTCAATAATCAGCTGTTTTTAGCAAATTATAATGCTGCCACATCGTTTATAGTTTTTTATCGTCGTGCTGTATTAACTATCGATAAATCAGTTACACAGCCAGTATTTTAGTTCGCCACTCGAATGAAGAGTATGTCAATTTCACCCTTTCTTATCATACCATTTAAATTGTTTTCAAATGCCGTTCGATTTAAGCTCAAATAAAAAGGCAAATGACGATGTTTAACACCATTCATCACTTCATGATCCAAACAACGATATATGAATAAATATGAGTAGTAATTGAAATTCGGACATTCGCTTATATATAGCTGGCTCAAAAACTTGAGTTTGAAAACAATTCCGCAGAAATTATAACTTCGCAAGTCCCGAGCATTTGTTAAGGAAAGAACAGTAAGATTTTTCAATTTAAAAATACAATTGTCGACGAAATAAGAGTCTGGCTTGCAGATACGCAACATTTTGAGGCAACGAAATCCAGCAATGTATTTGATGTGCTCCCTTTTCAATGTCGATCCAATATGTAGATACTTCAAGCCATCGGGACGCAGCTCAGCAAACCTTTGGAATACTTTATCAGCTGAATTTGTATTAAAAAATGGAATATCCAAGCCCGACAGATTCGGGAGCTCAACCAAACATTCGTAGTTCGGATAATATAAAAGATCACTGTGAGCAATGGTGAGATATTCCAATTCCTTGCAATATGTGCAAATTTCAACAATCAAATCATTTATCTGTCTGTTCACATCCAAGATCAACGAATGCAGATTCTTTAGATATAGCCAAATACCTTTCAAACTACTTAGCTCCGTACCGAAATGGGTTACTGAAATTTTTAATGATTGCATTTTGTGGCCGTTTAGCTTGAAGAATGCTTTAATCTGAAGTTTCGTCCACTTGCTGCTGGATGTGCACAAGGTAAAATTTTTGAAATCATTCTTATGTTCCATTTCGTAAATATCTTCAAAGTGTTCACAGGCAATAGCAAATTGACACTGGCTCATTGCATCTAATTGTTGGAATATTATTAACAAGCACTCAACCGGAAGGTCCAAAATGTCGCAGGAAGACATTTTTAAATTCAATTTTAAATTTAACTTAAGTTACGAAATATATACACGATATAGAATATATTCAGCAAAATTTGTTTTTTGTATTTAAAATAAAAAATGTTCGGAAACATTTCCAGCAAAAGTACTCAGATAAGTTGATAGAAAAGTGTTCAAAACATTGTTAGAGGCTTTTCAATTTGCCCACTTTTAAACAGCCTACTAAAATTCTTATTTATTATTCAGCTGCCTAAGCTGTGATCCAGCTAAATAATTATGATGTTTAATTAATTAATAATGTAAAACATTTAATTATGATGCTCATTTAAAAGTAATAATAGATTTTTCTCTTTAAAACTTAAAATTACATATATTTAATTAAATTTACAGGAAGTGATTTTATGAAAGTACATTTTCTATATCGATGTCCACATTATTGGCCTTATCGGCGTAGTTTTGTGCATTCTGCTCGTGCCCCTTGGATCGAAGATGAGCAGCCAAATGTGGACGTCGCATAAAGGACACCCTGCATATTTCACAGCTGTAAGGGAATCACATAATTTTAGTTCTAAGATAAATAATAACATTTATATACTCACTGGAAACTGCGCACACCGGAATGACTGAACATGTGCCGCTTCAGCTTGTTGCTCACCGCAAATGACTTGTCGCACTTGCTGCACTTGTATGGCCGATAATTTGTGTGGCGACTGCAAAGCGAAATGTTTAGAAACAAATAAACCCACCTTAAAATAAGTGTGACTTACTTGCGCTCGTGCTGAATGCGTCCGCTGTGATCGGCGAATGTTTGTTCGCAATAGTGACAGGGATAGGGTTTCTCGCATAGATGCGCCAATTCGTGGCGCCGCAACAGGTGTGGCGTGTAGAACTTAAGGGGGCATTGCTTGCAGGAGAAGCTCTTCACGCCGCTGTGTCGCAGAAGATGCACCTTGAAGTTGCTGGGACACGTGAAGTGCCTGCCACACAGCTCACAGATGCAGTCACGTCGGCGTCGCTCACGTTTCAGAGCAACTATTTCTTCTTCCGTCAACTTGCTCCAGTTGACACGTGGCGTGTTCCTCGAATCGATTGCAAAATGCAGTGCTGCATACAGTTTTTGTTTGCGCTCCACATATTGCACTGGAGCTGCTGCAGTCGCAGCAGATTCTGAAATTGGCTCTTCAGTCTCTATAAGCGGCAAGAAATTGGAATCGGATTGACCCTCGTTCAATGACAAATCATTATTCTGTTCCTGCTGCTGCTCTAATGTATCAGTTTCGTTTTCATCATCGACATAACCATAGTCTTGGATTTCATCGTACTTGTGGGTTGGATCAGCGTCATAATCCTCGTCACACACATCCAGGCTAAGATTCTCCAATTCATCTAAGTCAATTTTTTTCAGGGCATCCTCGACGCTTTGGCTGCTTAAGAGCTGCTTTTGAGTCCTTATTACGCGTTCACGAAACGCGATTGCGTCTCGCAATGCCAATTTGCAAGGTGCACAAATATGGACAGGAAATTCCATCTGCTCCAGCAACTATAAATAAATACTTTATAAACTCGACCAGAGATTTTTGACTCGAAGTCCATGCTTACAAAAAGTCCCGTTAAGGCCTCGATTTGATGAAGCATAATGCTCTCGGCTTGTCGAAATAGATTGTTGAGATTCAGACAAAAAATTATCTTGCCACAGGTACGACAGCGTTCCGACATTTTTTTTTAATTCATATTACAAATTCAACGAGTTATTTACAATACTTCCTCAACAACTCGCATAATTCGCGGCACTCAGCTGTTATTTGTATTGGGCAGACGCACCAACTAATGTGAATTACAGATATTATCGATATCAATATTATATATTTCGATATATTCGATATGTAGAAAACATGCATTGTGAAATATTTAACTGAGCTTCTGTTAAAAATAAATATATCTGACGAGCATACATTCTGCTTTTGTATTCAATTCTTAAAAATGAGGAAAGGAAACCGTAATTAAAGTTCGCTCCGAAAATCTATAGCAACATATCGATATTAATTTGTTGCTCATCTCTAATTGCGCATCTCTAAAGTGGGATCCCTTTCGCTTTTACAATAATTTTAGTGTCCATGCGACTCAATGAGCAAACAAAACTCCGTGGGCAACGCGTTGTGCTGGTGCCCTACGAAGCACGCCATGTTCCCAAGTACCACGAATGGATGAGCAGCGCTACCCTACGCAGTCAGACCGCCTCGGATGAACTGACCCTCAGCGAAGAGTACGCAATGCAACAGAGTTGGCGAGAGGACAACGACAAACTTACTTTTATTGTACTTTGCACTGAAACATATGCGAAGACCAATGACGAAATTGCTGCCATGGTCGGCGACACAAATCTCTTCCTCCGTGCCGATGAGGAGACCCCAACACACTATGTGGCCGAGGCGGAGATCATGATAGCAACGACCGCGGCTCGCGGAAAAGGATATGGCCGCGAGGCTATGCTCCTCATGTTCACATACGCCCATCAGCACCTGCCTTTGGCGAAATTTGAGGCTAAGATCGACATGGACAATGCCGCATCGCTACGTTTGTTTAAGAGTTTTCATTTTGTAGAGACCCGTCGCGTGGATATTTTTCACGAGGTGACCTTGGAAAGGATCTTAACTGCAGAATGGTTGGCCTGGCTAAATGACCAAGTGCAGCTCACAGCTGAGATCTATAAGCATGCATAAGAAACAATCAATCTGTATATAATTTATGCTCTGTTTATTACATTTATATTACAACTACTTTCTTTACTTGCCTTCGATATTTCATTCTATGTTCTGATGCGGCTGTAGTTGTTCTCTAATGCTGTGTGTGTGTGTGTATTTTTGGGGTGTGTTTTGTGGTGTGTGGCTAGAGGTGCGGCATCAAATGATGTGCCGCAAGTCAGTTATCAAATATATATATATATATTATGTATGTGTATATATAGATGTGTGCGTGTTAGTGTGTGGATCTGTGTCTGAATATGGTACATAAAACTAGTCGCTTAACTTTTTATAGCTGTTTAAATTTTTTATAAAAATTATTATTAAATAATTAAAGGCAAACATAATCATAATTGTAATTGCAAATCAAAGCTAAATATTTCATACTCTCTTCTGTTTGCACTCGGCTCTTAACTTAACGGAGAAGGAGTATAAGGAGGAAAAGGAAGACAAGAAAAATGGAAGGAAGGAGCACAGCACGTCCATATGTTAATTTAAGATTTGAAGTACTCAAAACTTTAAATTTTAAAATAACATTACGACGTGCTTTTGCTCGTTCCATCCTTTCTCTTCATCCTCCTCTTCCTTCTCCTACTACTTCCCTCCTTGTCCTTTATCCCGCATCCTCTTTGCTTGTTGCGCTGCTATGAATAATAAATATGCTTTGTGTATATGTGTATGTGTTCGGTGAGTTGGACAACTCCACTCTAATCCACTCCACTCGCCACTTAGGCAGCGGCTCCATCGATGGGCATGGCATGCAGCACCTCGTCGAGCAGCTGGAGCGCCCGATGCAGATGCACCTCAATCCAGCAGGGCGTCTCCTTAATCGATTGACGTGGATAATCAGGTCCCCATCCCTTCACAAAGCTCAGTCGCAGTATGCACAATCGACGGAGATCGTCCACGCCAATGCCAGCGGCAGCTGTCATGCCTAAAGTTCATAACAAATTTAATTTCTATTAGTTTTTAGTTAACAAAATCAAAAAAAAAAACTGAGCTGCTTGCTCGTAAATTAAAATTATTTCTGAGTTGTCTGATTGTCATTTAAAAATGATTAAATAATTATTTAAAATAATGTTGCACAACTCTGAATTGGCGTTCTGTAATAATTGTATTGCACTCACTTCTGCCACCGCCGCCCATTTGTTGATTGGAAACACCAGCCACGGCGGCTGCTTGCGCTGCGGCAGCGGCTTGTGCGTTGGTGGCCAGCGAGTGCATCTGCTGATGGCACTGTCGCAAGTCGAACACCTGTTCAGGATCAAGTGAAAGGATTAGATATACAATGATGAGGATAAGCATGTTCAATTGTTTACTTTTATGCATGCGGCTGGATAGATTTTGTGCACTGCATCGCCCGGCGTTCGACCCGCCTCGCGATCCAAATAGTAGCTTTGTACGAACACAGAGTTGTCGCTGAGGCAGCGCAGCCAGACATCGCCTTCGCCCCGCAAATCCAGCTGGACACCTTTGCCAATGTGCAGCCTGTGCGGAAAATGATCAAGGATTAGCCTTCATATCGATTAACTGGTGACTGTTGACTCACCTGGCACGCTCGGACTGCTCGGTACGATGTACATTGCTGAGGGCGCCCAGGCAGAAACGATTGCCGCCCGACGGATCCACGTAGCCATCGATGATGACATTTGGCTTGGCTGACGGCACTTTGAACGTCTCGCCCACCTGTGTGTCCAGCTCAAAGTACGCAATGGAGCACCAGTATTCTGGTGCCGGTTGACGCGACAGCAGACGCGGCTGCTGCTGCTGCTGTTGTTGTTGCTGCTGCTGCTGCTGCTGTTGCGGCGCCTGCTGTGGCGAACCTAGATCTCCTCCCAGCGTAGAGTTCCCTGCAAATAAACATGAATAATTTATATTAAATGCCTTGCATTTATCTTGTATCTTTTTCCACTTACAGTAGCTGCCCGGCAAGGAGCGCGGATCGGGCGGTTGCATGGACTGTGTGTAGGTGAGTGTGTTGGGTCCGGTCCAGGTGCCGCCTGTGCCACCGCCCCCGCCACTGGTCTGTCCTACAGCTCCGCCAGCATTTGCTTGGCTGCCAGCGGTTGCTTGTTGTTGCTGCTGCTGTCCAGATGTCGATTGCGTCGAACCATAGCTGCCGGCGACCGTGCCTTGGGCATTCGACTGGGGCACATAGCCGTTCTGTTGCTGTTGTGCGTGCACTGCGGACGGACCCGTGTTGCTGCCACCGGCATTGTTGCCAAACTTGCTGACATCGTTGCCGACATTTTGCATTTGTGTGCCGGTAGGCGGTGCTCCATAGTATTGAGCCGCGCTGCCGGCAGATCCCGTTGAATTGCTGGCAACGGTGTTGGGACCATTGGTCCCGCCTCCACCGACTCCACCGCCACCTGGCGGTGGCTGCTGTTGCTGCTGTTGCATGGCTGCCAGCGTTGCGGCGTCTGTGGGTGAGCTGGTCTGGGCATGATGCACGCCATTTCCTTGGGCGTTCTGTGCTTGTGTGGGCGGGGGTGGCGGCGCCATAACTGCACCAGGGCCAGGATTCATGGCGCCCATGCCCGGCATGCCATGAGGTACGGCTGCAATTAGAGAACAACAGCAAATTACGCATTTAAATAGAATCAATTGCGATTGCTACTCCAAATAAGTTGCGTGCATCCAATGAAAAAGAAATCAACAAAATTAAGGCTTACAAAGAGTGTGCGGCGCTGGCTGGGATTGGGATTGTGGCTGCTGTTGCTGTTGCGGCGCGGCCTGCTGCTGCTGCTGCTGCTGGGCTTGTGCCTGGCTGAGCCGCGGCGGTACCTGCTGCTGCTGTTGTTGCTGCTGCTGCTGCTGCACCATCCACGAGCTGCGCGGCCCGGCGCCGTCCGTTGGCTCAATTTTTGGTATTGCGCGCCCGGCAGCAAACATTGCACTCATTTGATTAGCATCGCTGACTACGAAACCAAATAAAAAACAAACGCAACAAAAAAGTAAACAAAAATTCAAGCAACACAAAATAATGGCATTTCCACAGAAAAACATAAGCTAGAATTTAAATACACTTAAAGATATAAAACAATCAACATTTTCAAAATTTTTAATTTCTAATAAATTCGATTTTCAATTTTCAAAGCTCTTATTAAATTTTAATTGTGTATTGACTGACAATTAAGATTTACTTGGGAAACAGATTCATCTTTCGAGAAACTTAAATGTGTATAATAAATTTGCATTAAAATATATAAATAATATATATAATAAATATCTAATTCGATTTTAAAACGAAAAATAAAGCTATATTTGTATCTACAAATATCACTGAACTACATATAAAATAGAAGACTCAAATGAAGATCCCATCAAAAGCAAAAGAAAAAGTAATTGTAATCTTACTCTCAAGCGAAGAAGAGTAGCAAATAATTGGCCATACCGTATTCACCTGGTCCGGGTCCCTGTGGCGGATAGCCATAGCCACCCGGGCCGACCATCTGCGTGGGATGATGCTGTATGGTGCCGATGTCGTTGCCATCTATGTCCATGCTACCGACCAGAGAGCCGGCTGAGTATTCATCCTTGACCAGACGGCTGGGCCCCGACTGCAGACTGAGCCCCGACAGATCGATGCCCGGCGAGACGACGCGCTCATAGTGGTAGGGATTCACGCACACCGAGTCGCACTTGAGATCGAACGCAAAGGCGCAGTACTTCACATGCTTCAGCTCGTTCTTGTGCAGATCGGGCCAGCGCCAGATCCGAGCATATATAACATGCGGAAAGCCCTTGCGACCGGCGACCTGCAGTCGAAAAACATATGATTAATCTGTTAAATCAACAGTTGTCAACAATAAATGACGAATGATCGCCTATCGCTACCGGAAATGCCACAAAATAAGAATGCAGAACAAACAGAGAAACACTGAGAAACAAACATAGAATTTAGAGGCCATTCGCTTAGAGCGATAAGGGGCAGGGCCGGACCAAGTTGTCGCCTCACCTGCAGACGGCCGTCGAGCGTACGCTGAATGGTGACGCATTTGCTGGGATGGGCGCCATTGGTTGTTATTGCCGTTATCAGCGAATCCAATTCATCGCGTTTCTCCTTTAGCTTCTTCACGAGAGATTCGATCGCCCGCTTCGCAAATCCCTCGCTCTCTCCGCCCTGCCGATGACACATCAGTGAGTGCACTATGCTCAGGCACGCATCCGCTGACGTTGGCGCATTCGACGGCGGCGGCGGCGGCATTTGCACCATGTCCCGCACAATAACTGAGGCAGATACAAAGAAAAAGAGAAAAACGATTAGTACAAATGAAAGAATACATTTACCAAGGAAAATTGTTGCTCGCGGTTGCCTCCTTGCCTAATATCATTCACAGCAAACACAAAGAAATGCAAATGAAACATATTTTTTGCATTTAATATTGTAATATAATTAATTTATAATTGCAGTAAAACTTAAATTTTGTCGTTCTACGCATAATTTAATTAAAGACAAGCAAAAAAAGAAGTATAATTACGAGTGGAAAAAAAATATCTGTTCTTTTGGTACTTTTGGGCGATGTGGCAACCATTTGTAGAAATTAACTGATCAACTTACTGTCCTGTTGCGCTATGGCGCCGTACATATGGGCTGGGGGTCCAGTGGCCGGTCCGGCCATGCCAAAGTCCTGGGCAATGCCCAGGCCACCGCGTGCATGGGCATCCACTTCGGCGTTGTTGGTGTCGCCGCCGTCACAAAATCCGTATCCAGCTGATGGCCACAAGGCGAAGCTGACTGGCTGGAAAGCGTTGCAAACGAGCAGCGCCAACCGAAAGTGCAGCAAACAAAGACAACAAGCACGCGAATATGCGCACAAAACAAACGGCAAGTCAGCGACCGTTGTTTTTCCTCTCCCACTCTCCCGCTTCACTTCACTTCACTTCACTAACAACTTTACAGTGCTTTTTTTGTTGTTGTTGCTTTAACTTTACATCAGTACGTGCTTGCAGAGAGCGCCTTTGGGGGTGCTACACACACACATCGAAGTTGTTTTGTGAACATACACAAACACATACACATGCATTCACGCACACTGACGCGCGCGCTATTAAACTTGAACTCCCACAAAGCTGGCTGTAATTACAGTGAGGCTTTCCGATGCAGCTAGGAGTACGTGTGCTCTTTCTACTCTTGCTTCTCCTTCTACTCCTGCTCCTCCTTTGGGTTTCCTCTTCTTTCTACTTCTTTACTCAATACGTCCGGCTGCAGCAGCAGCAGCAACAGAAACTGTTTAACACACACAAACACATATAGTTGAGCGGTTGTTGATTGACTGCAGGTTTTTTTTTATGTTTGCACTTATGTACTTTTTTATCAATTACAGCGACTTAATTTTCGACACCAAAAATTCACTAAATAATTTTCCGAACATCCATTGCCAGTTTTCCACCCAATTTGCTTTTCTGTGCTTGTGCTCTTTCTAGAGATGTGAGTTATTTGCAATCGTAACTGCTACTTATCACAAGTAGAGGATAACTGGTTATTTTTGCATAGATTTGAACTATTTGAATTTTTGGTTTTACTTCATTATTTCTAAATAAATTAGATACTTATTAGTATACATAATACATATACATAATACATATAATAAATAAAAAACATAATAAACGCAAGGTGTGCGTGAAAAGTGAACTTTTTGGATACACTCATCTCCAATTGGTATTTAGTGCAGCCCTGGCACATAATTCATTGCGATTGGCAAAAACAAAACAGGAGGATTTGTTTATGTTTCAAGATGAGCACGCCGGCTAAAAACAATGGCACTGGTCTGGAAGACGTGAATATACCGGGTCAGGAATTTCTTCGCGAGGCACTCACCTCCTGCACAGATCCACTGAAAGCCATCGAAAGCTTCCAGTTGGAAAATGGGGTGCTGCTGCCATCGCTGCGTCCAATGCTGCCGCTGTTGGATCTGCACGGCGTGCGTCGCCTGGACTTTCATACGTCACTGATGGAGGAGCTGCGCGACAAGCTGATCGCCCACATCAGCGAGCTCGGACAGAAGGATGTGCGGGAGCGCGAAAAGAAACTAAAGGAGCTGCTTGTCAAGAGTTTTCCCGTGGTGCGTGTGAAATACTTGCGTCCCGTGGTGATGGCCATCCTCAGGAACACCCAGCACATCGATGACAAGTATCTGCGGGTGCTGGTTCGCGATCGCGAACTATACGCGGACACAGACACCGAGGTAAAGCGTCAGATTTGGCGGGACAATCAATCACTTTTTGGGGACGAGGTGTCGCCGCTGCTGTCGCAATATATTCGGGAGAAGGAGCACATTCTGTTCGATCACAGCAATCTGAGCAATCTGTTCTTTCAGCCGACGCCAAAGGTGCGCCGGCAGGGAGAGGTTGTCCAGAAGCTGGCCAATATGATCGGCAACAGCGTGAAGCTGTATGACATGGTGCTGCAGTTCCTCCGCACGCTGTTCCTGCGCACACGCAACGTTCACTATTGCACGCTGCGGGCGGAGCTGTTGATGGCGCTGCACGACCTCGAGGTGCAGGAGATCATTTCGATTGATCCGTGCCACAAGTTCACCTGGTGCCTGGATGCCTGCATCCGTGAGAAGAATGTGGACATTAAGCGTTCCCGCGAGCTTCAAGGATTCCTCGACAATATCAAGCGTGGCCAGGAGCAGGTGCTGGGCGATCTCTCAATGACCCTCTGCGATCCGTATGCCATCAATTTTCTGGCCACGTCGGCCATCAAAATACTTCAACATCTCATCAACAATGATGGGATGCCGCGGGATAATCAGATTCTGATCCTGCTGCTGCGCATGCTGGCGCTGGGCCTTAGCGCCTGGGTAATGATCGACTCGCAGGACTTTAAGGAACCCAAACTGGACAGCCAGGTGGTGACCAAGTTTCTGCCCGCCCTTATGTCCCTCATGGTGGACGATCAGTGTCGCAGTCTGCACGCCAAACTGCCGCCTGACGAGCGGGAATCCGCTCTGACGATCATCGAGCACTCGGGTCCGGCACCCAGTGCTGTGGAGGCCTACATCCAGGAGAGTGCCGTGGCCAGCATCCTGTCCATGTACTACACACTGCACACGGCCCGCAGCAGGGATCGTGTGGGTTTGCTGCGTGTTTTGGCCATTTTGTCTGGCTGCAAGGATGATCGTGCCTACGAGGATCCCTTCCTGCACTCGCTGATCGCCCTGCTCATACCGATGAGCGAGGAGTTCGCAACCGAAGACTTTTGCACGACACTCTTCGATGAGTTCATCTTCGCGGGTCTGACCAGGGAGAATGTCACCTCACGGCACATGCTCAAGCTGCTGTGGTATGTCTACAACAAGCTGCCCGCCGGTCGCCTGGCGACTCTGATGAAGGCCATGCAGCCGACGACGGCGCACAATGAGCACATCCACAAGCTGTTCGAGACGCTCCAGGAGCGCATCGGATCCGCTGTGGCGCCAGAGACGCCCGTCGTTGATCTGCCGCCGATGGACTTTGATTCGCCATTAAAAAGCGTGCCCACTCCGGGACCGCATTACAGCCCCAAATAATCCCTTAAATATATATAAGATATATATGCGTAATCTAAGTAAACCTAGTCGTCTTTAGAATCCATAAACTAGCTCTCAAAAATAATTATATTTAAAAAATATACAAATATATTCACTGAATGTAAAAACAGAAATCTTTGCACTTTGTGAAGTTACGGAATATACGACATATATATATATAAATATATATATTTGCTCACTGTTATAAGAATATAACGATTAAGCTATTGCATGAGAAACTTGTTTGTTTTTTTAAGAAATTTTAAAATGTATTTAGCTTATAAAATTTGTAGGGAATCAGTGGATATAGTTTCGATTACAAAATATTTATATATTTCAGGTCATTATCAAAGCTACAATAGCAACAATCGCTTTATTGGTTGCTATTTGCTGCAGTTATATACCAAATTTTGTGATAATCAGTTTGCAAATTAAATGAATTCGAACTACCAAACACTATTTATAGTGTTAATTAACAAAAGTACCTGTTAACAGATCCAATTACATTCAAATTTAATTTAAATAATGTCCATAATATTGAATCAGGATTATCTACGGTTAGCCCCATTTAAATAATTATTTATTTTTAATAACTATATTTATATATGGAATTATCACTGGAGAGCAGAAACAACCTTAACTTAAAATTAAAATGATGATTGCATGAGCAGCAATTAAAAGTTCACGCAACTGTTCAAATGAACTAAATCATTAAGTTGCCAGCCGGCCTGTCAGCCCTGCTTCGGCACATTTCATTTAGATATTTACATATATTTGGTCGTGTCGCAGTTCAGAAAAAAAAGAAGCCAAATACTGATAAAACGCAGAGGCATCCGGGTAAGTGTATTTAAAAAGTTTAATTAACCCACTATATTAAATTCGAACTGTTATTCAATACGAAAATCGACTTTATTGACATTAAATTAACTACGAAACTTTTAACTGCGCCACGCGTTTCTTCCCATGAATATTATGTGAATGTGTGTGCGTGTTTATGACGAAATACTAAAACGAAGGTTATTGCTTAGATTCCTCTGCTTACATATGTTATCTTAATTCATATTTGATTAAAATTTTCATTACCAATTATTGTATTTATTTATATATCATTTCAGTGTAGATTATTTTATGTGTTGAAATGTAGATTATTGCTTCAAGTTTCTGGAAGCACACACACAATCTCATAATTATATGTGTTTCATTCATAAATCGCTTGGCAACAGATCGTCTTAAAATAAATATTTACCATAAAGATGTATTTTTGATAAAAAATTAACAAAATTAATGAATAAGTTTCAAACAAAATGTTAATTGAAAGACTAGATGCACTAGGCAGAGAATACATTACATACATGCATTGTATTGCAAATGTTATCTGATATTTCAAATATTTTTCCATTCGCAATACATTTTAAAAAATTCGCACGTTAAGTACGCTGCCACCTAATTGCATTTTTTACAAGTGGCAATATGAAAAAATTGGGGCATACTCGTTTTGGCATACTTGCAGTATTTTAAATACCGCAAGGTATAATGTGAAAATGTGTACAAGTTCCGGCTGCAACATTTTCGTTCGCAACATACACAATTTGTTTCGTGAGTCAACATTCGAACGAGTGAGTCAACACTCCCATTCTGTTGCAAAGTCTGTTTTCTGCTCTTCACAACAGTTTACATTTGGAAGTAACAAAGCAAAGTACCGTTTGGACTGTGTTGAGACAGTGTGCGCGTGTGTTTATATGTGTGTGTGTGTGTTTACATTACATATTTTATAATTTGATTATAAATTAATTAAATAGCGCCCCACATACAAGAGCAAATGTGTGCATAACAAAAAAAAGTAGAATATCAGTGTCAACATAAATAACAGCTAAAATGTGCAGCTGATGGGAAAAACCTACCACTTTTAAACTGGTGCGTGGGAAAAATCGATCCACTAACTGTTTTTGCAACGAATCCAAAAATGTTGGCTTAAAAAAGAGACTTTGACAACAACAACAACAAAAAGTTAACTGTGATACAATTTGCAGTACAAATTAGTTAAAAACTTAGTATAGCCAATCGACAACAACTACAACAATTGTTTCACTTATTTTTAAGTGCAATTTTAATATTTTCGTCAAGATTCTCAAGTAACTAAACAAAAATCGTCTCAACATTCCTGCGCAACATAAAAACAACAAAATGGGTGTCAAAATGTAAGCATATCATTAAATTACCAAATTTTATTGCGTTAAAAAGGCCTAAAAATGTTGTCCACTAGTCAGTTGTTTGTTTCACTGTCAGTTGTGTGTGTACACACTGACACATTCATTAGGGTATGCGTGTGTATATATTTGTTTGAATGCAGCAACAGCAGGAGAAACAAGTAGAAACAATTTACGTGTTGGTTCGTTTCATGTCCCAGTTCGTTTCCCAGCTGTTTGAGCAAAAGTGTTTGTATATGTGTGGGTGCGCGCATGAGAGCGTCTAACTGTATGAGTGTGTGTGTAAGTGGAGCTGCTATTCATAGGCTGATGGGGAGAGAAACTATGTAAGCTGCTGGTATTCCATTAGTACAGTTATCTAAACAAATACGCACATCACTTGTTGGAATAGCCAATTCGACTATGCTACGTGTAAATTAAACCCTTGCATATTTATTTTACCCAATATAGTGGTTTTTTCTGTTTCGAGTTTGCCTTCAATTGTTTTTTCATTGCCTTATTTAGTTACACTGGGAGAGAGCTCCAACAATTATGGCAGCGTTTCGATCCCAAAACGTTCCGCTCTCAAGCGCATACACAGACACACACACCAACCAACGGGCAAACAAAGACTTTTGCATGTGTGCGTTATATGTTCATGTTCCCATTTGTATTTTCGCTTTGTATTCTTACACCAATACCAAAATATATATTCACAGTGTGTTTATGTGTGTATTCGAGCTTGAAATTGCGTCAGCCAATTGAAAAATGTATTTTAAAACCATATAATATACGTAAAAAAATTTTAACCAGTCTTTATCTAGTTTCACAATATTTTGATAATGTAGTGCAGATACCTTGGCTCCCAGCTTGGAGCCTCAGCTTAATTTCAGTCTCTCTCTCTCTCCCTCTCTGATTTGATTTCACCTTCGGCGCAGTTTGCTTTCTGGGTCATATTTGTTGATTTCAATTTGTTGGTGTCGTCCAGCATTTAAAGCAGCTAGCAACTTACACATAAATTTGCTTATATTTGTATGTTTTGTTTTCATTTGTTTTTCAATAACATCCATAAGAGCTAAAACACATACTCGCATTGCATTTGTATCTCTTTGTGTGTTTGTGTGTGTGTGAGGGTGGGCACTATTGCTTCGCTTACCGTTTTTTTTTTTCCATTTCTATCTTACCCAATTCATTTACAACGCCCTTTACATACTTCGTCTTCTTTATTGTATATATTTTTGTTGCTGCTTTTGTACAAAATGATTTGTAGCTTCCTTATGCATATATACTGTTAGAAAGAAAGAGATAGAGTGAGAGAGAGAGTAGCCATTTTGATCTTGACTGTGTGATCATCATCAGTCTGTCTGCCTGTCCGTCTGTCTATCAATCCGTTTCACATTTGGAGTCTCGCCAATTGAGATTTCACTTGTAGTAGAGATGCACAGTTATGTTCACAGCAGGGCTGATGTTATCTTCGGTTACTAGTCGAAAAGTAAAAAAAAAATAGTGGACGTATATATATATATACAAAAATATCCCATTACTGTCTCGCAAAATTCCGACAACTGTCTCCAGTGAAATTTGACTCGACGCCAAAAAAAAAAAAAGTTTTAGACAGCTGTTTGTCAATTGAGCCGTAAACCCCGCAAACCTCAAAAAGTGACGCATGACCTAAAAGTGCTGAGCTATGTTTTATTTTTTTTTATACCAATCCACAACCTAAACGAACCCAAAAAGCTTTTTTCAAATGCGCACAACTTAAGTTAATTTATAGTAATGTAGACTGGCCTATCCTTTAAAAAAAAAAATAAATTAAATAAAGGTGCAGATGCTGCAACTCCATTACGAACTACGCTGGTAATACAAGTTGCCATTATTACCAACAGCTCGTGTCAAGCTAAATCGACTTGTGTCCACCCCTTTTGTATAGATAATCTTTGTATTTTTTCATTGAGGTGCATTTATAAATGAAATTAGGAGAGTTTCTGCGGCTGTGGCAAATTCCAATGCCAGTTTTCAGGCAGCAGCAGCTGTTCTGGTTTGCTCTGATCTGCACTCGCAGCTGCCATTCCATTGTCGCTCAAATGTGAAACGGTGAAGAGAACGAGGGAGGGAGAGAGAGAGAGAAAACAGCAGAGATAAGTATTTGTTCCAGTCGTAAGTTCGAAACTATTGTTTAACTCAATTTACGTCACACACATCTCTTTTTGCCTCATCTTATCAGTCGATATGATAATTGAAATATATATGTCACCTGCTACTTATTAATCGCGTCCAGTCGGTGCTTTTTTTTGCTGCACTGTATATATAAATGAACTATTCTGATTTTAAAGATGACTAAAAGCATTTTAATAGCTTCTAATTCTGTTAGTTTTCTTATCGGTTATTTTCCTTTTTTAATCATGGGTACAATGTATGCTGGGCACTTGCTTAACTATACTTGTGTACTGCTAGCTAAAAAACCATTTAAGGCAATTACTTTAAAGTTTAAAACACCGATAACTTCCTAAATGCATTTTTTAAATATCGCACAGTTCGATCGTCCTATTTTGGCCTACAGAAGTCAAGTTGGATATGCAAATTTATTTCAATTTCAATTTAAATGCGTCTGTCTGTTTGCTATTTTAATGGACTCCTTCTATTGATAGACAGTTGATACAGTCACCAGACGCGTCCAAACACTCACACGCAGATAGTGAAATAGACGCGGAATTGGCTGCTGAACTAATGAAATCCAAAGATCGACTATTTTTTCAAGTGCATTTAGATTGATGCGATGTAAAGAGAGATAGAGTAAGCTTTGTTGACTTGTTTAGTTTCTTGTCTATTTTTTCCACGGTTTTTTTTTATTTATGTGCAAACTTATTTCTTTCACTGCAATATACAAAAATAAAACAATGTATCTTTAAAAATGCAATAATGGCAGCGCATGCCACAGCCCAAGATATGAGCAGCTGCTACGGCTGCGCTGTCGGAAAATCGGTTTTTTCTGTTCTGTTTCCGCTTTTGTTGCTGCGTTTCACACTTTATTTCTATAGTGTATGTATAGTATGTATGTATGTATATGTATGTTTGAATGACTGCCTATTTGTGTTTGCCTAAAAGTGGGGTTGAAAGCAATTTATAGACTCAACTGTGTGGCTTCCTGCCGCCTGAGCAACGAGCGGGGGTTGCTTTAAGCGTTCGCCCTTAAAACCGCTCGGTGCACAATTTTGTTTGATAATTTTATCAAAGCGAAAGCTGATGTTATTTTAAGCTCAAGGGTTGGGCATTGACTTAACACAAGGTGACTGCTGCTGCATGCGTTACGTCTCCTCTACGCGCAGCAGAAATTTCACAGTTGCTGATGCAATTGTGTGTTTACTTGCAGTCAGCCAGTTGTTAAAACTGGTAAGTGATCGTTTCACTCTCGAAAGCTCTTTTGTTAAACGGTAGCTTCATCAACAAGTGTCTTGTCATTTGTTGACCTTCTGCGTATTCAGCCCCATCAATTAAGCGCTGATAAATGAATAAACCGTTGCTGATCACAGTACAAAGCAAAATATAAAAGACGCAACAAAACAAGACGAAAATACTGGTGAGTAACAAGCGCTATCCCGCTCTATGTAGGTATAATTTTAATATTTAGACTCTGGCTATCTCATTCGAATTTGCTTGTTTTTACTTGTGGGTGTGTTCAGTAAATATTTTGCAAGCTTTTAGTCTTCCAATTGTTTTGATTTGTGTTTTGGTGCAGTGCATTTAGCAAAAGCTGCGAGCAAGAATAAACACAAACAAATACGCAATTCACTTTCGATTTCTAAAATTGGAATTTCTGTGTGTGTGTTTAGTACACTTACACTTCATAATGCTCATAATTCATCCAGTTGCGTGAGTTTCATTTTCTCTTTTATTATTTCAGTTGTTGCATTAAATGCAAAGCTTTTATCTCTGCTTTTTTTATACTGAAACGCAACGCAAACATTGCCAAGCATTTTATGCATATTGAAATATTTCACACCTGAGCAAACCGCCAAGCCCCCCCCCCCTCCAAATTACGTTAATTGGAAAAAAGTGAAATTTTTTATTATTTATTTTTTACTAGCTCTCGCAAAATGTTGGCTAAGTTGTTTTTGAGCAGCAGCGAAAACGGGAGCAACAACAATATTAAAAGCAAATAACAACAACTAGCCTACCTATAGCTGGCTGGTGTATAAATAAAAACAGCTATATGTGTAAGTGTGTGTGTGTTTACGTGTACGTGTACGTGATTTGCGTCAAGAGCGCACGTAATATTTTTGTTGCCTAAAAGCACATAACAAAATCTACATACAATATACGTTCATATTTAAGCCACTTAAAGGCAAAAATCAAAATCATAATTCGTTTTAGATATGTGTCTGCACAAATGACTGCATTTCACTATTATAAAATTTCAATATATATATATATATATATATTAAGAGAGCCTTGAATGAGATCAACAGAACGATTGCTTTGTTTGTTATATGGCACACAGAAGACCACACAACATCTATTACAGCACAAAGCCATCGTATTGATGAAAAGAAGAGAGTAAAAGACCAACTTACAAATTGTAGCGGTTTGTAAGCTTTCTTATCGCTTTGTTGTTACGCTCTGTGAAGCTTTTTGTGTGTTGTGTGCCCCACAGCGTAAAGGTTTTCTGAACTTTAACCTGCTGTTAGTTTTTGTGCTTTTGCAAGCGACGACAAATAGCAGCGTAGGGCTGTTGCTGCTCATGTACAAAAATATCGAAAACTAGTTTGGGCGGTGGACGACCTTGAATTGAAACACTTCGAATCATCGATCAAGGTGTTGATGGTGATTTCTTTGTGTTCATGAGCGGAAGTAAAAAGCATGATTCGACTGTTTATAAAAAATGGTTTTCTAATTTTGCATATTGTGCGTCAGATGTGTATTTGTATTTATTGTATGTAGTGAAAGTCATATTTATATTAAGAAATACTTTGGTCAATCTTGATAAAGTATTGCTCATATAGGTATGATTCTTGTTATTGCTATTAAATATTTGTTTTGAAGTCGTCTCCTTGTGATTTTTTTTTTTTTTTCTTATTGTTTACCAATTACAACAACGCCATGGTTGCATGCTGTTTACATAGTAGCCTATAAATAGTGAGCAATTAAAATTATCTTACACCCATCTGCTACTTACAACAATATATTATCATCTGTAAATTTTTTTCAAGTAGCTGCTGCTCTTTCCGATTTCCTAACAGAACTGTATTTTTGTACGCTCTTCCTGTTATGTTAGTTTTATGTAATTTATCGCCTAGTTTCTGTTTAGATTATTTAATGTATTGTTTGGGTTTCCTCTTCATCGCTGTCAACAACCAGCCAGCATTATTGGAGAAAGCGCTAGCCTGAATCGTAGCACAGCCCTGGTTGTTGCTTGTGTTATCTCTCAATCCCAGAGTAGCCGATTCTGTCTGTGTGTGTCTGTGTCTTGTTTGTGCTTGTAAGGCGAACGCTGAATTGGAACAATATGGCGGAGACTTTGTTTAGCAAAGTGCGCGTATAGTGAGCTTTTTTGTTGTTGGTTTTTGGTTTGTTTTTCTTTGTTCTGTTTTCTTTTGTCTTGATTGAAAATCGATCATTGTTTGGGAAGTCAATTTTTTTGCAATTCTCGGATATTTTGGATTCTCTTAAATAAACTCGGAAATAAATACACACACACACACATGTCGCCTGGCTATTTAAGTGGGTTGCCTTGAAACAGCGATCGCCTGCCAAACCACAGGCACAGCCTACAGGCAGCCTTTATGTCATGATTGTGATTTGAATAAAGATATCAGCAATTTATATGTGTGCTTTTGAGGAGGTCATATAATATATTAATATGTGACCAATGTCAACGCATTAGTCACACTGTCCGCCACACACTCAACATTCAGTTATGCTACTCTCTCCCGTCTTTTCTCTTCTCACTCTTCCGTAATATATACAACACATACTCAAATTAAAGTTCGTTCAACGTATTGAATACAGTTCAAATTTATATATATATATATTTTACAATTACCAAAATGAGATCAACGCACTCGAACGTTGAAAAATAACAACAGAATTATAAATTTACATACAACTTCAGCATTAATGAACTTCATTTGACATTTAACGCCACCTTTTTACATGCATATATACATTTACACTCTAACAAAATAACGTATTTTTATAACTATTAACAATATATTAATTTAATTGCGCCATTTTTGCAGCGCGTAAGTTTTTATGAATTTTTAGCACAAAGAACGGTTTTCCATTCATTGCGGGGAAATCCAAACTACAAGAAAATCATTACAACCAAATACACTGTAAACAATATCAGCGTCTAGCGTTTATTATCGTAACAAGCATTGAGCGAACACATAATAAACCACATTGACGTTAAAACTTGAATTGTTTATGCATTTTTTCCACTTGAAAAAAATATAGAAAAGACAAATTAAAGATCAGCGTACATTTTGACTGACTGATAAGACAAGAAATATATATATATACCTATTTCAAATTGTCATCGTTATTGTCGTTAGTACACTGCAAATAATTGTCGTTATACACACATATATAAATAATATATTGTGTATATATTCATTGTTGAGGGCGTTTTGTTTGTTAACTGTTTGCAAATCGTTGAAAGAATTGCATTAAGGTTTTTGGGCTATTGAACAGAGCAATTGTATTTCGGCTCTGGGCTCCTCGAACCGGTGTGTGCAGCACAAGTAGCAAACAGTTTGTTTTATTTTCGGTTGCATTTGCGCCACCAGTGGATTATATACATATATAAATAAATATATATATATACTATTTGATAGTGATAATCCCTGAAGCGCTGCATTTTCGGTCTTAATTTCGAGCTACAGATTGAGAGAGTACTTTTTACTAAGTGCAATCGCTGATATCTTTGCAAAATACTAAATACTATAAAAAGTTGGCTTGAAATTTCGTTTTGGGCTTTGCTGAAAATAAAATCACATATCAAACAACTTGAATAAGGGACAAAAACTTCAATTTTTGTTTGGCCTAAAAACGCAACAAGATTTGTACTTTTTGCGTGTTTTACAATATTCACATATAAGAGAAACCAAAAACAAAATCCTTGATAAATATACAGGTACTAGGCCAGCCCTCACAATGTCTGTCCCTGTATGCTACTCTGCTGCCGCCGAATACGCCGTCGTTGTTGATAGTGGTTTGGATAATACTCTAACCCAAGAAGAGCAATACCACAGACAACAACAGCAACAACATCAGCAGCAGCTTCAGCAACGCCAGCAGCAACAACTCGAACTCGAACAGCAGCAGCTGCAGCAATTTGAGCAATATCAACAGCAGCAGCAGCAATACTACGCACAGCAGGAGCAGGAGGAGGAGGCTCTACTGTATTGCCAATTGCAGCAGCAGCTGGTCGAGGCGGAGGCGAAGCAGCAGGCGGAGGCGGTGCGGCAGCAGCAGCAGTTCATGCAGCAGCAGCGGTCATCGATGTCGATGTCGTCGTCGTCGGTTATGTCCGGATTTGAATTGCCCATGAAGAACAATAACAACAGCAGCAGCAACAACACCAACAACGTCGCCAACAATAATAACATGGATGCTGTAAGCATTAATGCTATACTGGTCGATGATGAACAACCATCAACATCGGCACAGGCAGCGGCGGCGGCTGCAAATTTGTTGCGCAGCAAGTTGGGCAATGGAAATGGTGGCATCGACGATGATCACAATGCAGAGATGGCAACTGATTGGATGAGGATTGCGGACGAGGGCCGGTATGGCACACCGGGTGCTGCTGGCTTGGAATATCAAAAGTACGAACAACAACAACAGACACCACTGGAAACTGAAGTTGGAGCAGCATCTGAGCCAACAACAGCACTGAAGCAACTGGAGGATCAATTGCATGCAATGAGCTCGGATGAATTGTACGAGACCCTAAAGGAGTACGATGCACTGCAGGAAAAATATCATACCGTACTGCTGCTACCCAAGGAGTCGAGGGTAAGTAGTTCTTGACAACATCATCATCTCGAGATGATTAGCTATATTTGACTCCTGTCTTTTCTTTCGTAGCGTGAGGTGACCGCTGGCGGACGTGATGGCTCAGCGTATGTGCTCCGCTGCCTGAAAATGTGGTACGAGCTGCCATCCGATGTGCTCTTCTCGGCCATGAGCCTGGTGGATCGCTTCTTGGATCGCATGGCCGTCAAGCCGAAGCATATGGCCTGCATGAGCGTTGCCTCTTTTCATTTGGCCATCAAGCAGCTCGATCTGAAGCCCATACCTGCCGACGATCTGGTTACAATATCTCAGGTAGGTTTTATTATATCCATATACGTCATTAGAAGAGGTGTTTATTGTTATTATCCTTTTGGCAGTGTGGTTGTACCGCTGGCGATTTGGAACGCATGGCCGGCGTAATTGCCAACAAACTGGGCGTACAGATGGGACATGCGCCCATCACATCAGTGAGCTACCTGCGCATATATTACGCTCTCTTCCGCAACCTGGCGAAGGAGATTGGCGGCGATTTCTTCAAGTTCTTTCAGCATTTGATCAAACTCGAGGAGCTGGAGAACCGTCTGGAGATCCTGTTGTGTGATGTGAAGACATCGGTGATTACACCAGCGACATTGGCACTGGTGCTCATCTGTCTGCATCTCGATTTCCACATCAAGGAGTCGTACACTCGCGGCAGTCCCGAGCTAAAGCACGTCTTTGAGTACATACTCTTCCTGCAGCAATACATGCGGGTAAGTTCAGATCATCTGAATGCGAATCATCATCCGTTGCGAGCAAGTTTCTAAATTCCTTCATTCATATTATGCAGATTCCCGATCGCGTTTTCACCTGCGGTTTTAGCATTGTGTCGGGCATTCTGTCCCATTACAATGGCCAGAATAAGGCGCCCTACAAGCAGCGGCTTGTCTGGAAGTTATCCAGTCGCACGCTGCGCGTCCTGCGTCCGATCAATCGCTTCTCATCCGATCTGCCTACCATCGAGGAGGGCATATCGAATGCTTTAGACGATGGCCTGCGCTCCAGGTAAGTCAACGATAATATTAATAATAATAATAATAAAAATGGGATTTATACAATTAGGCAAAGAAGGCGGGAAATGTCTAGAAACCTTTTTTTACTAGCATTTGTTTTTGTTATATAGAAGACGACGGGATCCGTTATTTATTTTTAGCATTGTTATGTCGACTCTTTGGACTAATTTGTATGTAGGCAAGTTTGCGTGTTCAGTTTGGCGTAAACAAGTTTTTAGAATTGATGCGATTTCATTATCACAAAAGCTAGCGATTAACAACAGCAAACAACAATAGCAACAAACAACACCAACTCGACTCGCATAATTATCATGAGACCTAGTGGCTGGTTTTGGTTGCTGATGTTTTTTCTTTTTAACTCGAATGATTTGGCAAAAGTGGTCAGACAACAACTACGCACTCGACACATACAAGCATACGCACACGCACACGTACACACACGCACACGCACATATCGTTTGGCAGCCAGTCGACATATGCTCATTTTATATGTACTAATAAACATGAATGTGTGTGTGCGTATGTGTGCCTATGCATTGTCAAATACATATTTATATTACTGTATTTTTGTCGAAAACAATCTTATCAGAGAGAGCAACATCCAAGAAAGGAAACGATGAACAGGACGGGACTGGGCAGGCACGTGTATGAACTGTGCGAGGGTCGCTGCTGGAATTGTGTTTAGTAAAATAATGAAATTCTCTTTTGAGTGCGTCAATCAGCTGTTTAGTATGTGCGTTGCTCTCTTTATGTTTTTTGGGTGCTCTCCATTATTTTTTGTACATGGGCTTGATATTATTGCAAGACCTTGAAATTATTGACTTTGATCTATATTGAGCACTGGAGGCGAAGCTGTTAAGATATTAGATTAGATTTCTAGCGATTATGTGAACTTGACATTGAGCGTTTTTGTGTTGTCGCAAATTTGGCAAGCAAAATTCACAACAAAAACAATACAAAAATTATATACATATATATATTTCTGTTCATTTTTGGCAAGAGTTTTAAGATATTTCAACAACAATTTGTATGCTTTTTGACTGCTTTGATAATGGCCTTGAGTCTGTTTTTGTTATCTGCTGGATGTTTTTTATTTCTATGGCAAATTAATCACAAACATTTAAAGTTCAATGACTTGAGTGCGATTGCATTCGTGCAGAGGTGTGTTAGTATCAGCTGATCAAATTGCTGAATGTATATAAATACATATTTGATGGCCTTCAACTTGAAATGAACTTGATATTGTCGTTGGAATGAATAGAGTGCGCTTGAAAAATAAAAATAATTAGATAAGAGAAAAGGCTGACTAATAATGAATTGTTTGTTTTCTTGCTTTATTTGTAGAACCGAGAGTATTAGCTCCGAGGAGGAAGAGGACTGGCCAACTTCACCCATTATTCCAATTTTCGAACAATGTTAGTAGCAGCACCCAGCCGCTAAGCAAGCAGCAAAGTAAGCAGCAACAACCAAGCAAAGCAGCAAAGCCCCCGGAAAGGACAACAATGAATGTGGGGCACGAGTGAAGCAGCAGCAAACAGCAAGCAGCAAGCAGGAATCAACTATTCGCACACACCGCGACACAAATTGTGGTCAACAGTCGCAATGAAATTTGCACACCAACAACCAACAACAACATCAGAGACATATCCCAACAACGATTGGCGGCGACTACAAACCAGCAGAATCAACAACAACAACAACAAATGATTACCCGCAATTTGTGAGCGTGTGTGTGTATGTAATGGGGGTGTGCGTGTGTATATATAGCTAGAATGCATCATAATTCGTTTAGCATATGCATATATATATATATTATTTACGCTGGTTTTCTACCATTTAAGAAACTATGAGAGAAATGCGAAGTCAGCCAGCGACGAAAATTCTCGTTGCGTTCGACGGCAGGCGAGTTCATTTTTCGATTAATTTGCGGCAAGACAAAAACGATACGTTAACAAACAAAAAAAAAAAAAAACAAATGCAAAAAAGCAAAATATCAAAAACAAAAAAAAAATACATATACATATAAACGAATGCTGCGGACCATCATACAAAAGATTGATGTCGTTCCGGGCCATTTTTTTGAGATCGGTGAGATGAATCGATTTGAGAATTGAGAAAGGACCCAACCACAACATAGGCGCACGGAATAGAACACCAATTTTTTGTCGGTAGCGCTTGAAAAAAAAAATTAAACAAATCAAAATGCAAAAAACATAAAGTATCTCTATCCTACCCAATTCAAATTAGTTTAAATAACTTTGTTCTCCATGTTTGTTTTGTCAATACTTTATATTCATTAAAATATGGTGGACCCACGAGAATTAGCAGAAAAAAACAAAAGAAAACAACAAAAAAATCAACAAAAAATCTAAAAAAGTACAAAAAATCATTATATATAGACAAACTATTAAGCGATAAGTTCAAAGTTCAACAAAAAACAAAAACCATAAAATTTATCGTTTTGGCCGCGCTCAGAATTGAGGAAAATATTACTAAGAATTCGTAACAGTTACAGTAATAATTAACAAAGTCAAAATAATACAAGTCAAAAAAAAAAAAACAAAAACAATATGTAGTTTTGTGTGTAGTTGAACATTTTTGCTCTATATAATATATATAACAAAAAAGAAAACTTTTCACAATTCGCTGTCAACGCAAAATAGAAAGCAATCATTATTATTTCAATCTAAGTGAATTTGTTATTATGTGTTTAACAACAAACAACAAAGAATCAACAAGATATTTTGAGGTAACACCCCCGCCACCCCGCCTGTCGCCATGGCAATGGGCGGTGAAATGTATTTAGAACAATGCAAATACAACAGTGATCAATTTTATATAGCTATATTTGTATGTATGCATATTATTATTTTTAAAGTATGCATATGTAAAGATTTCACTTTCTTTTTTGTTATATTATTTAATGATTATTATTTATTAAAAACCACAAAACAACTTGTAAAAACAAAAAACAAAAACAACAAATATAAAAAGAAAACCCAATCAGATGTTGTACTAAATATACGATAGATATACCCATAGCTAATAGTGAATACTAAAAAGCGAAACCAGCAAAAACAGAAACAAAAAAACAAAAGAAAAGAAAAACCGCAGCACCAATTAGTAATTATCTAACAATATGTTTTTTAATTAAAAGGCAGCGCTCTTGATTAAAAATTATGATGCATTATAATGAATATATATACACGGCAAAGAAAACAATTAAGATCAAGACATGTGGCTCCCTTAAAGGGGGGGAATACAGTAGTCAAACAACAAGCAACAGACAAAACAACTTGTGCAACAACTACCCGCAGAATGACAAATAATTTTTAACAACGTTTCTTAAATTCTATTGAAGCAAATGCAATGTCGAAACACTTTCGATAAAAATTTTCTGTACATTTAAATAAATGCGCGTGTCACTGTGCACAGTGGCATATAATTTCTGATGAATATTTGCAAACAAATCCAAATGTTTTATTTACCTTTGTCGGTGTGTCAGCGTGTGTGATTGTGTGCGTCTGCGTTTGCAGTCGTTTTCTTTTTCATATCAACCAACCAACCAATCAGTCAAACAGCCAGACTAAGAGCAGAGCAAGCCCCCACGCCCACCTCAGCCCACAGATGGCTCTGTCTTTCCTTCTGAGCAGTACAAAATGTGAGTACATTTTTAAGAAATCTCTTAGTAGCCAACTGTCCGTTGAGAAGCTGACTTATAAGCGCACTCTGCACACCACTTGCAAATGTAAATAAAACAATTTCCATCTATTCGCATACATTACTTGCGCTACTTTAATGAATGTGCAATACTTTTAATTTTTTTTTTTTTTAAACATTTCAACCACCATGGCAATACTCATGTTTTCTTAGTTAAGCTAACAAATTTTGTACACAATAATGGCGAAAACTATTTTAATACTTAAGCAAGATGGGGAAAAATTGTGTGTTCATTGCCAGGCTGAAACATTTTTAAACTTAGTCTAACTTTTAACTAATGGCAAGTGACAAATAAGCAAGACAAGTAAAAGTAACAAATGAAGTATAGACCTAAGACACTTTCTACAATGCGAAACAAAAATGCCGTCAACTGTGTTAAGCAGTCGGATATTTTGAAATTAATTGTATGTAATTTAAAACTAGCAAATTTTACATGTTTTTAGCGCGGAGTTAGTAAAATATTTGCAAGAACAAACGAATCATTTTAGAGAACATCGTTCAAACAAAGAATGAAATATTTTATTACAAGTACAAATAAGAACGACAAATGTACTACATTTTTTTTTTATCATAATTTAGTTTATAGATATATTTTTCCAAATTAATTTTGCAACTGCAAAGAAAAAAACAATCATTTTACATTTCATCGACTATGAGCGAGTACTTTTTATAGTTTTAATTTAAAATTGAAGCTAAAAAATCACATTTTGTAAATTATCTATCATTCATTTATTAATTAATTTAAATTACGAGTTGTATTTAAGTTTTAAACGATTCGTGGCAAGCAAATGAGCAATTAAGTAAGAGAGAGAGCTGTAAAAGAACATGAAAAACCCGTGATTTAATTCATTGTTTACACATTACAACAAATAAATGAAAAAAGTATTATTAAATCGTATAAAAATTTGATCTTTCAATCTTAAGATAGTCTTAGCCCCCTTTTAAAAAATCGGTGTTGGTGCTTGATATGTTATCGATTACTACTGGCGATAAGTAGTGTGCTAAACGGCAGTGTTGAAAAACCAAAACCCCAGAGCTGTCACGAAAATGTATCGATATAAAGCATGCCGTGTTTTTCCTGGTGCTGGCAACGCCGTGACACATAACCTTCCTTTTCTAATTATTTTTTGTGCTGTGTACACGTGTTCTCCACAATGGCACCCGTCGAAAAAGCTAAAAAGGTCGCCAAATCGGCCAAAAAAGGCAAGAAACACCCCGTGAACTCGTACCTAAAGGGCGGTATCCTGCGCTACTCCAAGGCCCAGGTAAAAATCCATCGAAATGCACATTCAAAATGATGCTGGCAATGTGGATAATGCTCCTACGACGCCGCCTTCGTTTTTGCTTCTGCTTTGCCTATTTGGTGGCAGCAACAAGATGTTTGTGTGTGTGGAAATGCGACTTATTAAGGTACCTGTTATATTTTGCAGATGTACAAGCGCCGTGCGCTGTACCGCCTGAAGGATTCGAAGCACCCTGTCGTCAAGAAGGTGAAAGTGCCCATCAAGAAGGTGAAGAAGATCGGTGGCCCCAAGAACGGTGGTGAGCGTACCGTGTACCTGCGCAAACCCAAGGCCAACTACCCAACCAAGACGTTCGTTAACAAGCGTCCAGGCAAGGCAAACTTCAGCGAACATAAGCGCAATACGCGCCACAACCTGAAGCCCGGCACTGTCCTCATCCTGTTGGCTGGCCGTCATCAGGGCAAGCGTGTCATTCTGCTGAAGACACTGACCTCCGGCCTGCTGCTGGTCACCGGTCCGTTCGCCCTCAACTCGTGCCCCTTGCGTCGCGTTTCACAGCGCTTCGTGATCGGCACATCGTCGCGCGTGGATTTGGGCGCCTTGAAGGTGCCTGAGCATCTGAATGACGCCTACTTCCGTCGCCTGAAGGCCAAGAAGCAGAAGAAGAGCGGCGAGGCCGACATCTTCGCTGCCAAGAAGGAGCGCTTTGTGCCCAACGAGCAGCGCAAGAAGGACCAGAAGGAGGTCGACAGCGCCCTGCTGAAGGTGATCAATGCGCATCCCGAGGGTAAATTCTTCAAGAAGTACTTGCAGAACATGTTCGCTCTGCACTCCTCCCAATACCCACATCGTCTGCGCTTCTAAATGCCCAAATGCAACTTCAGTTTAAGGATTTTTAAATACTTTGTACAAGCTCCCCGCTGATAAACAACAACAAAAAAAACTATAAACAATTTGTAAAATAAACATTACAAAATTGGGAACTCTTGTGCCGAGGTATGCGAAAGAAAATTTGTTTGGGTAGTCTTTATTATTTTGCAGTGGAGTTCAACTCGGATTTGGACGGCAGCTCCAAGTGCAGACCGAGTGCCGAGATGAATTTGCGTCTTCCATGTATATACCAAAGCATCTCACGATATGAACCCGGCAGCACCTCATTCACAATATTCTCGGCCTTGTAGGTCAAATAGAATGTGTTCGTTGTCGTCACTGCCCCGCTCTTGGCATCCACATTTTGGGCCACCAGCATTAGCTGCACATAGTCGTGGGCCGTGTAGACCACATAAGCGGTCATCTGCAGGAACACGTTGACCTTGACGGGTCGCATGAAACTAATGTCCGATATGCATTTCAACAAGGGGCGACCGCCCACATGGATGCTGGCCATGATGAAGCCCAGCTCGACCGCCTGGCGCATCAGATAGCCACCGAATATGGTGTTCTGGGCATTGCGATTCTCGGGAAATGAATTCATCACCGTCGATCGCTGGCGATCCGCCATCCAATGGCAATTATTTGGCAATATGCGTTTGTTCAAGTCAAAGCTATCTGGCGGTGTTGTACGCTGCAGCAGGCTATACAGCAGCGCCTGCTCGTGCTCCAGTGGCTGAGAGATGAACACATTTTCCGCATTTTCAGATTTGCGCTTATTTTGCCGCTTAAGCGCCTCCTCAAAACAGCGCTGCTCCATCTCATTAGCGGGCTCAATGGGATTTACGGGCGCCGGACCCGTATTGGTGGCATTTCGTGCCACCATCAGGAAAGTGGCTTTGGTCACGTTCAGATACTGATCGTCCAACAGTTGACGCACATACATTGTTATCTCCATTGAGGTGCGACCGGCCAGCGAAACAAAGCCGCTTATTTCGATATCCTTGTTAATCTGGATGGACTCGATATTGGAGAAGTCCACTCTGTCCACTAGGAGCGTGACAAACGTGTACGGCATGGGCACACCTTCCGGCAGATCGGGCATCTTTATGTGGCGATGGCAAAGCCATACTGTGTGTTAAATTGGAATCATTAATCAATTCTTGTTAGACTTGGATGATCGAAGTCCATCTCTCACCGGCAAACATATCCATGTCCTCCATTAGGCGACCGAGTCGAATTCTGCCCATGTGATTAATATAGCGCTCCCTAATCAATTCATCGCTCAGCGGCAGCTTGACTGTCGTGTACGAGTCCTGCATGCTGCGTGGCGGCAACTGCTCCGGTTTAGGCTGATGCTTTAGCAAATGCTCCCGTGACTTGGGCACAACATGATAACCAATTCCCACATCGGTTCGCCGGCGAATCTTCTCCACAACTGCAAGTGGCGACAAGCCTTTAGTATGATGGGATGATTGTGTTCATAGCTAACCTTCTGCCATTGTGCCGGAGTAGTGATCCTTGGCCTGCTTTAAAAATTCACCCATCTGATAATGTCGCACTCCCTTCTGAGCCAGGGGCAAATGGTGCCTACAACGATACTCAACGCTCAATTTCCAATATCCAACTATTAGTTTAGCCTCGTTTTACCTCGATAAATACAACCACTTTTCCGCTGATAGGCTGCTCAGACGCAAAAACCGTTGCATTTTGGTTGGATACAGTTAATTTTGAAAAATAATGTGAATTTTGTTTGAATACGAAATGAACAACAATTGTCCGCGTAACAAACGGGTAAATTGAAAATATTTGCACTGAGCACTAGACAAATTGTTCCTCAAATTGAATTAACGCAGAGAGCGCTAAAGGTACGAAGGTTAACCCTATTCCGATTCCGATTCGGATTCCTATTCAGATTCGGACTCGGATTTTAAGAGTGTATTGGTTTATCAGATTCTCTCTGAATAATGTATGTCTCGGTCAACTAGACTTCCGTTCACCACATTAATGCCAAGATTCATGTACAGTACATTTATATATATATATATATATTAACATATAGATTTTTTCATTACAACAGAGAACAGTGCTAAAGTTTACACGTACATACAGAGAAAGCTGCTTTTGTTGACCACTGATTATTGAATATTAAAATAAGAACTGTCAAATTACAAATTCTCATACGAAATTATTTATTTTATTTATCAAAAACAAAATGCAATGCTTTTCATTATAATATTTAGCGGGACTTTAGATTAATTTAATAAGCTATTTGATTATTATTCATTTATTAATTTCACATTTATGTTTGTTCAACTTCGCAAGCTTCACTGTATGTGGGAGTATTTTGCGGATGAGTAGCGCTTATCATAGTAGGCTCTCACATTCGATTTTTATCATTAATATATCTCTCGACTAGATTAGTTTTTATTAAGTCCCATGCTGTACTCGAACTTGCGGCGTCCTTGGATATACCACATGGTTTCGTGATAGGAGCGTGGCAAGACTTCCGTAACGGGCTGCGGTGCCGAGAATGTGTAGTAGAAGGTATTGGTGGTCACCTGGTTGCCGGTGTGTGTGTCCAGCACCTCGGCCACTGTCATAATTTGTACATAGTTGAGTTTAGTGTACACCACATAGGCGGTCATCTTGATGAACGAATCGACGCTAACCGGCTTATCGAAGCTAATATCGGCAATGCGCTCCAGCTTTGGGCGCGTCTTGCAGTAGAGCACCGCCGCTGCCCAGCTTATCTCTAGGGCGGTGCGCATCAGAAAGCCGCCAAAGACGCGATTGTGGTGATTACGATTCTCGGGGAACGATGGAATCGTGCTTATCTGATACGAATCTGACATCCAGCGGCAATTCGGCGGCAATATGCGCTTGTTCAGCTCCATGGTGTCGCTGGGTGTGGTCCGCTTATACAGCTCATACATAAGCGACTGTTCGGGATCGTTGGGCTCCACCTTAAAGATGGACTGGGCGCAGATCAGTTGACGCCTGCGCTTGCGATCTTTGCCGCCAGCTAGAATCATCGTCTCCTCCTCGTTTGCCGGCTGGATGGGATTCACTGGTGCTGCCGCTGTATTTATGGCATTCCGTGCTGCCATTAGGAAGAGGGCTCGTGTCAGCTTCTTGTAGCTGCCATTTTGCATTTGCTCGAGCCAAACGACAACCTCCATGGAGCTGGTGCCCACCCACGAGACGTGACCGGAGAGTCGGATATCCTCGGTACCGGATGCCAAAGTATCGGTGAAATCAATGCGATCCACAAGTATCGTCACAAACGTATACGGCAGATGCACATCAACCGGCAGCTGCGGCACCACCAAATGCTTGTGACAGCACCAAGCTGCCAGAGATTGAGACAAGGATTACAATCATTGTTAAAGTGGGATTACAAGACGTGACCAACCGGCAAATATGTCCATATCCTCGAGCAGTCTGCCCATGCGCACATTGCCCAAGTAAGTCACATATTTGTCCTGCAGAGAACGGCTCGTACTGAGTGGTATAGTGGCCGACGTGTAGGAATCCTGCATGGCACGCGCTGGCAGATCCTCCAGCTTCGGCTGATATTTTAGAAGATGTTCACGGGACTTGGGCACCGGATGATAACCTTTGTCCAGGCCAAGACGTTGCATCATCTCCAGCTTAACTGTAGCGATAGATTTGGCTTATTCACTTGATCATTAATCACTCGGTTTGCTTACCCTGAGCCATGGTGCCTGAATCATTTGGCGCCGCCGATTGTTTAATATGCGTCGGCGGTGAATAATTTCGCCTATGCAGATAACAATTTGATGTTAACTTTTTGTGACTCATTTTTATCTTTGATTTTCGATTTTTACTTACATGGATAACATGGACGCCACTGGTGCAACATGATTTAAATTGATTCGCTTCTTGTTTACTGTTCTGTTTAACAGATAAAAACACTTTTGTGCTCCAATCAATGAACGCAACATTTCTCTATTCAACAAATTCCACAACTGGCAATGTTTGTTCTGTATACTAAAGTGTACTTTAAGATTCACATTTACTCATACATACTCATAGCTTAAAGTTGTGCAAACAGCTGATTGCGGACTGCGCACAGTGGTACCATTCTTAAGATGTATCTGCTTCGAATGCGCACACGCGTAATATTTTCAGAGTGTGTTGCCAGTCATCTTATCTTATCTTAAATGTAAACAATGCAAATGCTTTTGTTCACAATCAATTATACACATTACATATGTAAATAAATAATAATTTGATGCAGGTGTCTGTGGCTTATCGGATTAGTGCCACACTGTGCATTAGTTATAAAGTGATGTCATCAATGTGTTAGCGATTGTTGATTAGCAGCTGCCCTCAATTGGGGATGCCCAAGTTTTCTTGCTCTCATTAAATACGATTAGCAATTTAACTGTATAATAAACAAATAAATTTTTAAAAATATCATTTCTTAATTAATCGAAAATCTCTTCACTCTCTCAATCTCAATAAATCTCTTTTAAGAAAATTTAAATTAGGAAATAATAATTGTATTTTATTCAAGTAATGTTTCAGTTCATATACAAATTAATTAAAATTCTCCATTAAATATTAAGTTCCTTGAGCGCAAAGTTAAGAACCATTGGCAGCAAACCGGCATCCTCCAGCTCTAAAATTTGCTGTCGTAAGTTTGTTACTGGTCGCGATTTGATGAGCTGCAAATTAAATCAAAATTATTATAAAGAAAAACACAAATCGAGTTCTCAGCTAACCTTTACTATCTTTTGGCGCTGCTCAGCAGTTTGACAGAAAATGAGCACTGTGGCGGCCATATATGGACGCCGGATGAGCACACAGTGCTCGGCAAATTGGTATAGATTGAGCGCATGCACAACCGGACAACCCTGCAGACGCAACAGCGTCTTCTGTAAGCGCTCCTCCAGTGCGTGAGAGCGCGTCTCGGCCGCATTCTTGAGCGGATGGATTAGCACACAGTCAAAGGCCATCGCCAGTCCATCCAGATGCAGCAGCTGCGGCTTGCAACTGAGCACATCGACCAATGCGTTCAGCTCGCGCACCATATTAAATATGACCATGCGCTTGAGTATGCCATTCCAAATCTTGGGCAAATGTATATTAAAGCCCAGGCAAATGTCGGCCATCACCTCGAGTGAAATGGGATTCTGTGCATTGCGCTGCCACACCATCTTCAGAATGCTTATCTTGTCGCAATGTTCATCGGCAAACTTCTCAATGTTCGAGTTGTAGCCGAGGGCCTTCAATTCATGGACACATTTAATAGTGATGAACTGGCGCTGACTTATGGTGTTGCTGAATGAATTGCTACCATCGTTGAGCTTGGAATAACACTCGTACATCTGCAGCTGCGTGGAGGTGTTTGCAGAGCTGCAAGGCAACATTTATACCACATTAATAGAAGATAAACTTTCGTCTTGCAGATTACTTGAAGCTTACCTGCCCTTAAATATAAGGCCCACAAGAAATTGAACAGCCTCCGATTTGGGCCAGCTGCTAAGTATATAAAATGCTCGAACTACATTCTCGCTGGCACTGTCGGTATCATCGGCACCATTGCTGGCGCCACCATTCTCAGGCCAATTGTGATCCTCGAGGAATGTTTCTTCCATTATGGTCCCATCCGCAGAGTCCATTGTTATTGACAACCATTTCTGCAGCAGCTTAAACTGAATACCTTCAAGACTGATTTCGTGCAGCATGCAAATCTCTTTGACCAAAGCATTAATATCCACTTTGCTGGATTTAAGTATCAGTTCATGATGGTATAGACAATGTATGAGCTCTGTCGGATGCTCGACGAGGCGCAGCAGCTTCTCATCGGTCATGCCATAAATGTAGAGCAAATGCTGTGTCTTTTGTATGGGATATCTGCGCATTATCTTGGCCAACTGATTCTGACACTTGGAATCGTTACTTAGTGATTCATGTTCCTTGGCATATTTCCAGCACTCGTAGGAGGCCTCCACTTGGTCGGCCCCCTCTGGAGCATAGCTTGCAACAAAGTACAATATGAGAAACACTTTGCTTGAATTGTGAACGTTTTTAACCAAGCGCAAGATCTGTAATTATGAAAGCAATATTATTACTTAGTCGACTATACAAAATTCCGATCTGTAACTTGTATCGTACCGATTTAAGGAATGCATTATTGGTTGGACGCAAACTCCATGTCTCCGAATCGTTCTTCGATTTGTATTCAGCTATTGAGTTCTTAACTGCTGCCATGGAAAAATAGTCACAGTTTTGTGTGACGTCTTTTGAGTTTTTCAATTCGGTGCACATCAGTATGAGCGGAAACCAGCTCTGACAGTTGTCCACATTCAGTTCGCTATCTGCAAGGGCAAATTTAATTAGCAAATAAATAACATAATATTATTGTTTATATTTTAAGGAACGCACCAAGAATATCTCTCAATGGCTTCTCCACAATGGGCATGAAGGGCAGGCGATATCGGGCAATTTTTGGTAGCACACCGTTTTCTTTTTGAGATTGCAACCACATGTCCGTCTCCAGTTGACCAGCGCGATTTCGTCGACGCGTGGTCATCTTGTGGCGCAAAAAATGCAAAATATTTACCCAGGTTTCCATTTGCTTGGGCGCCGACTCAAAAAAAGTTAGAATCTCGATAACGCACAGATATAACTCATAGAAGTAAATGTTGATCTAAAGATATCAAATCATGAGTATTAATTTTACAAAAATTCTGTTCTAAACGCACCTCCTCGATGAACTGCTGTAGCTTGGAGGTAAACAGCTCCACATTCTTAATCTCATTTATGTAGGGCTGGCACAAGTCACGAATTTCACGCACACTGCTCAACATTACGATCTCCTCGTCACCAAAGGTATTGGTCTTGATCTCGTAGCGCAGCTCCTGGGCATTTAATATGCTCAGGATTTGTGTGATTAGCATTTTCTGATAGTCCAAACCGAAATCATTGCTCATGCGCTCCAGCAGCTGCACATTGAGCCGCTTGTTATGAAACTCCTTCAGCAATTGATCAATATTATCCATTTCGGCATTAAATTTACCCTTAATGCTGGGATCCTGCTGGCAGAACTCCAAATAGTAATACAGTTTGTTGCGCCTTTAAAAAAGTGAACAAATTTCAGCATACAATTCAAAGGTTTTATGTTTAAATTGTACTTACTTGGCACGCAAAATTTGGACATTATCCATGTCGTTAAAGTGTTCGTTATACATAGCGGAGAGCGTGAGAAAATTAATCTTTTGCTGATCAGTTTTTATATCCATGGAAAGTTTTTCCAGCAAGGCATGTGACTCATTATCCGCCACCAGCATGACAAACAGCTCTGGAAATCAAATAAATATTGTTTTTATCGAGTGAGAGAATAATTAATTAACAAGTATATTTACCAATTAAGTTTGCCTCCTTGTTGTTTAGGGCATTGCGAAGGATGCGACGCAATTGCAGCGAAATAAAGCCCTCATTAATGATTTTCTTACCACGGTTCTGTTTTTGGTATTCAAGTAGATACTGCGACATGGTATACCAAACATCATGCTCCTTAGCCTTGGTTAAATGCTCCAAAGACAAAAAGAAATCGGAACATGCACCATCAACATCCTCTTTCAAATCTGCCGGCAATGAATGCCGCATCTTCAGCAACAGCGAATTCTTGGGATCAGTTTCAATTGTCATGAGCAGGAGTGTTCGTGCCAAGAACTTCACAATGGGCATGCTGCCGCTAATGCGCTTCTGTAAAAGAATCGAGTCATAATTGGGATACAGTTGAATTGTGGTTTTTATGTACCTTCCGCTGCGGCTGCTGCTGTAGCTTGACATCGACATCATCGAACATGGACACCGAATAGCGCTTCTTTGGCGTCGGTTCCACATTTACCTTGATGTCAATTGACATGTTGAGCGCTGTTGAGAAGTTTAGCATTGTCTCGCCCAAGGCAATGGGTGCGCCATCGAGGGCACGGCAAATCTGCTCGTTAACACTCTGCGCCTTGCCAAGATAGTGCGCCTCAATGGCATCCATCGGATAGTGCATGACAGCCACGCGCACGTAATTGGTTAGCTCATTTAGATCACGCAGAAGACTTCGTTCGTGCATCAGCGCCTCAGTCAGTAGTCCGTAGGCGAGCGGGACGGTCAAAGGATCAAGTTCGGTCAGCATCTGGAGCGAAGAATGCGTGTCTGAGCCGCAAAAGAAAAGTTTCAGTTAAGTATTCAGTGGACATATTCAATGAATTATTTCGTAACCTTTAACAATACATATCAAAACAACTATAACCAATCCTGGTTAACCTATTTAACTCTGTAAAGTAAGTACTAAATTACCATGACCACGACTCTTGGCATTGCAAATCTGCTGCACCAGCAGTTCAATGGCAAAGTCGGCGAAGTCACCGCAGTTGTCCGGTCCACAGTCGATGAATTCCAGAGCGTGGTGAGCCAGAGCACAGCTGAGGGGCAGGCATCCAACTCTATGGCTAATGCGCATCAATCCGCGAATCTTTTGGAGACCGAGCGCCGTACACAATTCACCCATTTTGCTCACCATGAAAGCGCACACATTCACTGTGGCCTGGGACTGGGGAATGATGTGCTCAATGCCCTCATCGAGCAGTTCGAGCCTCCTTTGCAACGAAATCAGATCACTGCTGCTCTTCAGCTGCAAATTGAACTTTTGACGCAGCTGGAAACAGTTTTTAATGAGCACATAACGTTGGCTGTAAACTGAGTCAACGTGGGGCAGCATAAGCTTAAGTAGCTCCAGCTGATTCTCATACTCCTGCATTTTGGTCTCATTAGCAAACGAGCTGGGGCTCATCTCAAGCATATTCGTCAGGATTTCAACGACATCGATGCCCTGCTTGGAGTTATTCTTGCTGTTGAGCGATTTAAAGAACTCGGAAGCCAACTCGATTTGACCTCGTCGCGCCATCTGATAGCAACAGTTGAAATTGGCACTGGTCGATATATCTGGGGCCGCTTTGGTAAGCGTGCGTATATCCTCCAGCATGTCCGGTAGATTCAGCTTAACGATGCGCATCATAAACAGCTCGAGATTAATATCAGCTGCGCTATCCGCTGGCCATCCGTATTTACTCTTCATTATCTTGATCACCTGTATCTCGTACTCGGCATTGATCTTGAAGCTCAGCGGATGCGTGGAGTTGCGCAGCTTGATAAGCGGCGCCAATGTTTCTGGCCAAGGAACCGGTGCATTCTGCAGTATCGAAAGTGCGCACTCCAACCGATTGTCCTCGTTGTGGAGCAGCTCAATGCAGGCCATCGCTCGCTCCAGCCAATTGCTAAGCGATTGACGATTCGCCACCAACTGGGCTATGTACTGCTTGATAACGTTTATAGGCTGGCGACCCTTCTCCTGATAGATGGGATAGAGAAAGTTCTTGACCAGGCTCTGCAAATTGTCCAAATGTGCACGCTGCAATATATGCAAGGCTGTCGCATCTATTGAGTCCTGCATATAATTGTCCAGCGTAACGCTCAATTTGTAGATTTTCTTCAACACGGACAAATCCTGCAGTGCATTTACCAAATCTCGCAGCTTACCAACGTTACGCTCCTGCTGACGACCGACATCACTAGGCATAAGAAAAACAAATTAAAATACTCTAATAAGTCTAAAGAATTAAAATTTAAAATCCACAACTAATGGAATACTTACGAGTAGATAAACCGAACCTCCTCGAAGATATCCAATATATTAGTCGCGAATTCCAGACCAATATCTGGCCAGTGATCACTGTACTGCAGTTTGCGGGTCATTTCAATGCTCCAGTCGGTGATGAACGGCATAATGGTTGGATGCGTATTGCTGACCATGGGCACAAATTGACGCAGCCATTGCACTACATTAAGCGGCTCGGTGCTGCTGGGTATGAAGCCCAGCAGCGTTCGAAGTTCATCATCGTTGAGTTGCGGCAAAATGCTACTCGAGTGACGCCGCCAGATGAGACAGGCGGTGGGAATATCAGTGCCAAACATGCTTTTCACCACCTTCACCAGATTCGTATTGTAGACAAACTTTTGCCATTCGGTATTGCACTCGTAGGGATCAATGATGGCCAGAGTTTTGAGGCGATGCAGTTGCTCGTCTATTTCAAGCACATGAGCTTCATCCTCCTGTAAATAAAGCGATTAGTATTATAACACAGACGATTAAAATGCACAGCATACATCAAAATCCAATCTCTTTTGTACTTCTTTGAGGTAGCGCTCCAAAATCTGACGCGAACTTAAATTGACCATGCGATTATTTTTGATGAATGCTTTACTTTCGATCTGACCCAGCAGATTGAGCAGCATTTGAAACTTTTCCTCCAGCCCATTTAAGTTGTCGTTGTTAACATCCGTAATGCACAGCTCGACGAGCATACGTTTGGCTCTGGCCTCGTATATCACCTGCAGGCACAGCTCGAACTGTTTGCCAAAATTCTGCATGGGTTGAATAACAATAATATATATATAAAATATAACACAGATTTTTAAGAAGCAATTAAGACCGGAAGAGTACCTCCGCCTCGTCCAGACGTCCTTTAGCGATGAGTTTTTTTAAACGATCACTTGGATCCGTCTCAGAAACCATCATCATTTCCACCTCCGTGGGAAATTTTCCATCTCTCACTGCCTTCGTTGCCAAATAATACAGATTGACGGCACTTTTGGGCTGGCCGATAAGCCAGGCATTCAACGGAACTTCTATTTCACTTTTGCACTTTAATGCTGAAAAGAATGCACAACAAGCAGGCAAAATATAGGCATTCAGGCAATTATAGATTGGCAATAAGTCTTACAGGGATATTCGACAATTTGAATGAAACGTTCTCCGTCTGCGGTGGGCTTGGTAAGTATTAATAGCTCGATATGATCTTCGTTGCACTCCATTACCAGCAAGTCCTCAATGAGGAGCTTCCTGCTCTGCTCTGACTGACACAAGCTGACGGTGCGTGTAAAATGACATACAGGCAGCAGGTGTCCAGATTCCGTCAAAGCAATGCTATTGGAAGGGTATATACAAAAATCACGTGAAGTATTCAGTTATAATTAGATATGCCAACATACATATAATGCTCTATATTGTAGATATTCCTTATGCCGCCAAACTGTGATGGTAAATTGATGCGAGTGAGATCGTTGAACGCAGTCCAATAACTTAACGTGGCCTGTGCACCAGCTATCATGATCAGCTCTTGATCCGTCCCCTGCGTCTCCTGTTCGTTCACGGCATAATGGTGGACAGTTGGTTGCTTGAGCAGCAGAGCGCTGTCCACATTAAGAGTTCGCACACCGCCGGATATGCGTTCTATGGTGACATCATCTAGCAGTGCAGCCATGTTTTCATTATCCTTTAAAGTTACATTCGAAAAGGATTCCAGCGAAGCTTCATCGATTTCGCTGAGACTAAATTAATGACCAGTCAGATTACTATGAACTCATATACATATGGAATGCACTCACCAGTAGATGCTGCCGTTACTGCATGTTAGGTAAAATTGTTGCCCCAATTGCTGAATGTTCGTGATGCTGGCATCCTCAATCCTGATGCACACGCTAAACAGCAGCAGGCCCTTGATGTGGACGCCATGGACTTCGCCGTCTGAGAGGCCACACACAATTAGATTGCCGCTGTTCGACATGGCGATGGCCTGGATGTGCGCGCCAAAGCTAAGGAAACTGCACTTGGCCACCAGTTCGTCCTCGAGCAGCAGCAGACTTTTGTCAATGGAAATGACCATTTTACCACTTTGCGAATACGCTTGAATCGAAGGATAATTTGTAACCTAAAAATTAACAATTTGCAAATCAGATTTACTTATTTTATTTGCTCAACTTGCATCAAAATTACCGCATCTTCACTGGTTATTTTGAATATGCTGCGCGATGAGAAGGCATTGGAAATGGTTTCATCCTCTACCACGGTTGCTTCAAAGTTACTCCACATATTTTAGTCGCTACGAAAAATATTTAAACCAGACAGCGCCAAATTACTAAGCGTCACTGTGCGTCTAATAGTGATGGCAGTTTTACGATAATGTCGAAATTTTCTATTTTGAACCTAACTGAGTACATTTACCAGCTTAAAATTTTACTTTCAACACAAGAACAAATTTACCACTATTATTAAAATAGTATTACATATTATAATTAAAGTTAATTTCGATTTGTCGAAATTGGTGCATTATCGATATCCAGAGTGATGGTTACCCTAAATTCAAAATGAAGAATGGAATTTAGGTATTTGTTGTTGTCAAAATACGGTCACCTTGGCTGGCAGGCGAGGAAAATTATTTATATTTTAGAATCCACGACGCTACGCATATGAAAATTGGCAAAATATTGTAGTTTCAAACAAATAGTTAAGTATTTACGATCATATGATAATGTGTGGTGCTCAACGCGGCACAGTTGTGTACAATTGCTTCCCAAATGGTTACGCAGCAACCGATTTGCCATAAAAATTTAGCCTGGCACCGCGGCCATCAACAAAAACGAAAACGACAAAACAAATTTGCGTGCGCAAACTGCAAGATCGCATGGTAAAATTGTGAAACGTGCAAATCATTTTTCAAATCGATGCTCATAGAAATGCGCTAAACAAAAATTGTAGTTATAATTACAAAAGAAGCAGCTAAATAGCTGCCGCTGCATTGCGGTGGTGGTGCAAAAAGAACATTAAATCGCTGGCAAGAAGAAGAGCCGCCAACTGAGAAAAGTGAAATAAAACAAAAAAAAAAAAAGAAAACATAAAAAAAACAACGCTGTGGTGTGCGCCTATCGCTAAAATCGCGCGACACTTAAGCGAAATCAATTCATCATATCACAAAATAAAGAAGTCTTTTAATTATTTGAACGTGCAGCCAGCTCTGCAAATTCAGAGCGCGACCTGAGCGCAATTTCTGCTGCTGGTGCTACTGCTTCTGCTGCAGGTGCTGCCAACGCTGACGACATGCGCGCCTAGAGTTGCCAACTCGGAAATTAGCAGCAACGAAGGTTTTTGTATTTTTTTTTCAAGAATTGAACACATTTCGAACTGGGATGCACTGGTGAGTGATGCAGTAAATGCAATAAATATATATTTGTAATACTCATCATTCGATGTCTTCTCTCAAACACACAAACTCACACACACTCACACCTAAATGCGCACACACACAGCCTGGCATCCTATTTTAACCAAGAACAGCAGTGAAGCGGAGCCCATATCTGCGAAGGGCATATTTTAACACCATCAACAACATATATTTTTTTTTATTGACGCGTCGTGGTCCAGCGGATCGACGACGCCATTGGATTGAAATTTTCGTTCGCCCCGTTGTTAAAGAAAAGCTGCCACCATTCGGAAAAAAAACACTTCGAATATGACCCACAATATCGGTATGGCGCCATATCGTTTGCCGGGTCCAGCAGGCGGTCTATGTCCGCCTGATTTTAAACCACCGCCTCCGACGGATATCATCTCGGCGCCGAGTAATCCAAAAAAGCGACGAAAAACATCGAATGCTGCCAACTCGGCAGCTGCCGCTGCGGCGGCGGCGGCTGCTGCGGCTGCGGCCGCCGCCAATTCCATGCAACAGCAGCAGTCGGCGCCACCAACGCCGCAGGATCTGTTGCCGCCGCCACCGATGGGTGGTTTCGGTGACACCATCATTGCCTCCAATCCGTTCGATGACAGCCCCCAGGTGTCTGCCATGTCCAGCTCGGCGGCAGCTGCCATGGCGGCCATGAATCAAATGGGCGGCGCAGGCGGACCGGGGCACTTTGGACCGCATCCGCATTGGGAGGAGCGCATGGGCATGGGCATGCATCCGCATATGCATCCACATCATCCGGGTGCCGGCGGCGGACCCATGGGTCATGGGCCGCACGGACCGCATCATATGGGTGGGCCGCCGCCGATGCGTGGCATGAGCCCTTTGGGACCTGGTGGGCATCCACATCCGCATGCGATGGGACCCGGCGTTGGTCTGCCGCCACACATGAATCACGGACGTGCCGGTGGCGTGCCCATGGGCAGTCCGATGGGCGCTATGGCTGGCATGGGCGGCATGAGTCCCATGGGTAATATGGGCGGACCAAGCATATCACCGCATCATATGGGAATGGGCGGTTTATCACCCATGGGCGGCCCCAATGGGCCCAATCCGCGTGCAATGCAAGGCTCGCCAATGGGCGGCGCTGGTGGACCAATGCCCGGCCAGAATTCGCCAATGAACTCGCTGCCCATGGGCTCCCCAATGGGCAACCAGATCGGAAGTCCACTGGGTCCCGGACCAGGACCAGGACCCGGACCCGGCCCGGGGCAACAACAGCAGCAAGGACCGCAACAGCAGCAGCCACAAAACCCGCAGCAGACTCACATGAACAATGGCCAAATGGGTCCACCGCCGTTGCACAGTCCACTGGGCAATGGGCCGACAAATCATAGTCACATGTCCGGCGGACCAGGTCCCGGGCCAAGTCCTGGGCCGGGCGGCTTGGTTGGACCCGGTGGCATGTCGCCAGCCAATCCCAACAACAACAGCAACATGATGGGTGGCAATGCTGCCAATAGTAATAACAACACCAACAACAGTAATAATAACAATAGTGGTGGCAACAATCCCAACAATAGCAACAACAATCAAAATCCTCATCCGCATCCGCATCTGTCGCCAGCGGCGCCGGGTGGCCGTTTGGGTGGCGGTGGTGGCATAGTACCTAACTCTATGCAATCCAATGGCCCATTGCCGGCGGCGTCATCATCATCATCATCAGCAGCGTCCACAGCGACGACGACGACAACGTCGTCGGTAACGGCGACCACATCAGTGCCTACTTCCTCACCAGCGCCGCCCGCCATGTCACCGCATCATGCACTCCATAGTGCCGGTCCCAGTCCGGGCATGCCCAATTCAGGGCCCAGTCCCCTGCAATCACCAGCGCTCAGCAGCGGTGGTGGCGGCAACAATAATAATAATAACAACATGAACAACAATGGACCCATGATGAGCCAGCAAATGCACCCAAATGTTCCTATGCAGCAGCACCAGCAACAACAACAACAACAGCAGCAGCAACAACAGCAACAGCAGCAGCAACAACAGCAACAACAACAACAGCAGCAGCAACAACAACACCAACAGCACCAACAACAGCAGCATGGGCCAATGGGCGTACATATGGGTGGTCCACCTGGTGGACCTGGTCATGGGCCAGGAGGTCATGGACCTGGCGGTCCAATGGGCATGGGCATGAACCAAATGCTACCGCCACAGCAACCGCCACATCTTGGAGGACCACCGCACCCGCAGCTCATGAATCATCCACACCCGCATCATTCGCATCCGGGCGGTCCGCATCCGCCGCATCACATGATGGGCCCGGGACCGGGCATGCATGGTCCTGGACCCGGAGGCATGCCGCCACACATGGGAGGCGGCGGCGGCGGTGGTGGAAATCCGCACATGATGGGACCACATGGCAATGCCGGCCCACACATGGGACATGGTCATATGGGCGGCGTGCCGGGACCGGGTCCGGGGCCAGGCGGCATGAATGGCCCGCCACCGCACCATGGAATGCCACCTCACCACGCACACACACACCCACATCATCATGGGCACGGACACAGTCCCATGGGCGGTCCAAACATGTTTGGCGGTGGTCCAATGGGTCCAATGGGTAACATGGGCCAAGGGCCAATGGGTGGCCCCATGGGTAACATGGGCGGCCCAATGGGCAAACCAATGACAATGAGCGGTGGCAAAATGTATCCACCTGGTCAGCCGATGGTCTTCAATCCGCAGAATCCTAATGCGCCGCCCATTTATCCGTGTGGCATGTGCCACAAGGAGGTCAATGACAACGACGAAGCTGTCTTCTGTGAATCTGGTTGTAACTTCTTTTTCCACAGGTGAGCATGTAGCAGTCACCAAAATACAAACATTCATATTTTATATTTATATAAATTCCTTTTTCCATTTAAGAACCTGTGTGGGTCTCTCGGAGGCGGCCTTTCAAATGCTCAACAAGGAGGTGTTCGCCGAGTGGTGCTGTGACAAGTGTGTGTCTTCCAAGCATATACCCATGGTCAAGTTCAAATGCTGAAGATCTGCTTTAGCATATTTGACTAAACCAACCACAAAAACAACAAGAACAACAACGATAAAATCCAATCAAAACCACAACAACAACAACAACCACCACCAGCTAGCACTCATTCACTCTGTATAAATATTCAAGCATTAACTATTTTAATTATAGTGTTTAAGCAGTTTAGGGTACCTTCAAAAAATATGCGCTCAATAGTCAAAACGGTCCCCAACGAATCCAACAGTTTTAAAATCGTCGACTCACTATACATACATACATTATATAAATATATATGTTCATATATATATATATATATATATATATATATATATACTGTAAACGTGGCCGGAGCAGTGTTGTGAATTTGTCGCTTCGGCCAGGCTCAATACGCGCATCCTTAAAAATCAATCCTTAAGATAAAAACGAAATATGTATGCTAAATGTAATATAGTATAATATAGATATATGTAAATATATATATATATATTTATTTATATATATATATATATAAATCTATATCTGTATGGTTTGTATGGCGAGGCGTTGTCAGCTAGAAAAAAGATAAGAAACGGTAATGGGAAAATGGCTACAATCAAAACAATACCAGCAAGAACGCCGGAATACACATTGAATTGGCGAATGATAGCGTCGATAAAAATAGGTGTAGATGAGAAGGAAAGCAAATATCAACCTACTAGCGTGTATTTTAAAACCAAAATGATGAGAATTATGAAATTTAAATTAGCGCCAATGTGTTAATTCAATGCAAGAAGAACTTTAGAGAAGCGGAGCAGTCCCAGTCCAAGCAGAAGGACAACAACGCGTAAGGTGGAGAACATAAAACGATCATTTTAAATTTGTTTTCGAATTATTAGCGTTTTAAGCGTGAGTGCATGCATATACTATACATATACAAATAAGATATCTTTAAAATCAAATAATCCATCTGACAATGAGCATACAAAATTCTATCGAACAGAAATTAGCTGTATGAAATTGTTTTCAATTGTGTGCGTGCATCAACAAAAAATTAAAAGGGAAAACTGGAAAAATAGAAGAAATATGAGACAAAAACCAAGTCTTTCGTCTGGTGTTTTTTTGTTTTGTATTCTTGCGTCAATTTACCATGAACTTTTAAACAAAAATACTTAATATGAAAACTAAACGAAAGAGTATTAAAAGATGGATTGGTTTGATGAGAAGTGTATTTACAATATAAAAACAAAAAACAAAAAAAATTTAAGAAATGCGAGTGAAATCGATTGCGAACAAGAAAGCACAAGAAATTATTATGAATGCAGCAACCATAACTAATTTAAGCATTAACAAGTTAACGCGTGAAGAAAAAGAAACTGTATAAATTGCAACTTAAGTTATTTATAATTGAATAAAAATAAATACAAAATAAGTTGAAAACATGTTCATTTTTGCATATACTTAAGCGTGAACAAATTGAAATATGAAAAATATTACAATTCGAACAATTCCTTTTGTATATTAACTAAGATTTAAAAAGGCTTATCGTGGATTCTTACTAACAGCAAACAGGAAAATTGGAATGCTTGTTTAAAGAGTTGCAACTCTTAGATTTTGAAAAGTTATTTAATCAAATGTTTCGTTCTCACTTAGTAACCACCAAGTAACTGGAGAAAGTAAAACTTGAAGTTTGTCAGTTTTAGTCTTAGTTAGTAGTGCATATTTTTGTATATTTAAATTTTGGTTATGGAATACATAAGGTAAATTCGCTCAGGCTAAACCGACATATACATGTGGCTATAACAATGTAATACCCTTGAAAGCCCGGACAAGTGCTAAAAATCAAAGATTTCATCGAATCATGGCAGAGTTTGCAAATATGATGGGAGGGCAGGCGTCGCTTAAAGCTACAACATTATATATTTTTTATTACATTTAAGTTTTTGATTTATATATAGTTTTTTTTTTTTTTTATCATATTATATTCATGGCACGCAGAAACCCAACGAGATCTCTGCATGGCTCGCAATCTTATCCGATGGCTGCCGTTATGAGCTCGGCCACATCCTGATCCGTGCTACGCACTGTAAGATTTAGCGTAACGCCCTCGGAGAGCGCCAGTTTAGCACGCACCAGCACCTCGACGCCGCCTCTGAAGGTGCCTGCCAAAATGCAATGAAAACAAATAGAGAAAAGTTGATGTTGAGTGGATCGGTCCATCTAATATACCTGAGCAGTGTACGGTGTGCAGATGCGTGGCCTCGGGCACTTTTTCAGAAAGGTTTGCTGCGCCCAGGCCCAATATTTTAATAATGGTGTTGACAGCGTCCTGCAAATTGTTAACCGCCGAAAGCACAAACGTGTCCTCGGCTTGCAGCCATTCTGTGAGCAAAATATACAAATTATTATTATGTTGATGGAAGGTATTATCTGATATGAGCACTTGCCCTCGCTGTCGGCGGCATCCCAGGCCACCTGAAAGTTGTTCTTTTTTGTTTTTTGTATTTGGTCGGCGACTGTGATCTCTAAATCCTCCAGCATATACTCATCATCGTAACCCTCATCCGAGTCTGGCTCGCCGGTAACCGGATCGCAGTCTTTGACCACGAAACGCAAAGTGGCGCCAAATGTAGCTGCCATAAAAAACAAACAAAACAGAAATGTAATATTTGCATAATTCGGGATAAAAATCGAGCATTACCTATCGAACTGCTGGGATCTGGCGGGAACTCGACAATCACGAATGTTGTCTGCAATTCGTTGTATGCCAATTTGGGACACGGAATGATGGCACGCGTCGTGTAGCCTTCGGGTAGCGTGAGTTCCACGCGCACATTCTCCAGGAACTGCTCGGAGAGCGTGTTAAGGCAATCAAATTGGAAAACAACATGCTGTGCGAATATATGCTTGATGCACTGCACCGTGTACTCCGTCTCGCTTTCGGTCAGCTGTATGGGTGCAGTGCTGCGATGTATGGGTCCCAGAACCTGGATGCCCGGCAGCTGAGCCAACCGGGCGGCGCTCTCCTCCTCCCGTGTGATTTTCGGTGCACGTGGTGCACTTGTGACCATCATGATATCGTTGCTGATCTCGTGCTTAACAATGGCCGCCTTGGGCACAACGGAAATGTCAAAGTGAGTCTGCAGATCGCCGTTTAAGTGTTCCAACAGTGCCTTCTCGAGCAGCGGCACTGAGCAATTTTCGCGCTCGATAATGTAGTTCTTATAGAGCTCCGGTTTGGCCGTATTAAGTATGGTTAGGTAATAGGTGGCACGATCACGCACCTCATCATCGGGATCCATCTGGCAACGTCCGAGCAGCACCAGAATATTGGCAAGTAATGCTGGGCACGAGGCACCAAACTGAGCCAAAGCAGTGACCGCTGCAGCGCGCACAATGGGGCTCTCCAAGATGACACGATTGTAAATGAAGCGTATGTATTTGGATGGCGTGGCCGCAAATGGACCCTCCTTGCCAAGCAGATGTAGGATGCGCACGGCCAGCGAAATATGCTCGCAATCCTCAATGAACTCACACAGATGCGACAGACCCGACTCCTTGGCATCCGCATTCTCCTCGATTATCGTTATAATGGTATCGACAATCGATGTCTTGTACTCAAGGCCGCCCTCCTCGCGCAGCATGCCACTAAGGAAGTTCATGAGGACTGTGTGCTTGCGTGGATACTTGGCGCAAAGGGCACAAATAGCCTGGACGACCACCACCTTGAACTCATCGGAGATTTCAGCGACAAACGTGGAGATCTGCTTCATCAAACGTTCCACTGACGATTCTGCGCCCGTTTTGAGCAGTGTAGTGATGGCCAACGTGGCCACAGAACGGTTCGAATCGGTGATTAGACCCTCCAAATCTAAATTGCATGTGGTCACAGCAGCCGGATGCGTCATGGCCACCTTGTTGAGCGTACGCACAGCGGCGAAGCGAAGCGTTGCCTTTGGCGACCCACAAAACAGTTGCAATATGGAGAAGGCTGGTGAGAGCATGCGTGGATTTGTGTTCTTCATATTAACAATGGCGTGTGCGGCTTCATAGATGACCATTTCGCTCTTGTGGCGCAGACACGTCTCAATAAACGTGTATAACGGTGAGTCTGACAGCTCCTCCGCCGGCAGATCCTCCTCCTCGATCAGTTTGCAGGCAATACGAATCTGTGTGCAGATAACACAAATGATTTATTATATATAGAATAACATTTCCATTTGAGGTTATTCTAAAAATGGGACATATTTTAAATTTCAAAAACTTAATTTTAATTGTTAATCTTTGTGTGAATGAATGAATTTAAATTATAGTTTATAGATTATACATAGATAACAAAGATTCTTACCAGCATGCAAACGGCGTAGGGACTCTTGAGCGAGCCGCGAGTCAATTTGTTGACCAACTTGGAGACGGCCAATCGATCCGATTTGCGTATATGATAGAGCAGGCCGAGAGCATGATATTGGACCATAATATTGTCGCTGTTCATGGCCTCCTGGGCCTCGTTTGCCCAACGCTTGACGACATCGCCGGCGGTGGTTGCCAGACGCAAAGAGCTTACCAGAGCCGCACACGAGACTGCAGCATTCTTGTCCACGATGCACTGCTTCATATAACGCTCAACAGCCTGCAGCATTGTTGGATCTGTAATGCTGCAAAGAGCCCGTATGGCGGCGGCACGATACAGATCCTCTTTGCCGGTCATGTCCTTGGTTAGGGAACTGGTGACAATAATCACGTCCTCGGCAATGGAGCTTAGCTCCTTGATGCCCAAATATACCATGCGACGCAGCACAATGTCCTTGGATTGGAACAGTTTGGTCATGGCAAAGAAGCAATCGGTAGCCTCGCGCGCCACTAGCTGCTCCCCCTGATTTATCAGGTAGAGGATCTTGGTTAGAATGTGAATGCATTTGCGTGCATTCACCGGTGTCTCATTGAAGGTGCGCGTCTCCTGCAGCACCGAGGTCTTCTCCAGATTCTGGTACGCGTTCGTCGGACCTGTGCGTTTGTTTTGCGAGTTTGAAGTAAAATATTTCATTTTGTTCAGCCGGGGAGTAGGCAAATGTATAAAAACAAATTTGTGTGTGTGTTCTATTTTGTTGTTGCTGTTAATCTGTGTGTGTTAATTTTATTGTGGCCCGTTGTTTGTGTGTGTGTTTTGTGGGCTGCCAGCAGAGCACCTTCTGTGACCAGTGTTGTCTGTTGTTTGGTTTGCCGCTTCGGCGCTGCACTGTTAGTAATATTTCAGCTGTTTTTGATTACTTACCGTCCTCTTCTTCATCCTTCTCGCGACGAAATGAACCCATTGTTATTAAATCTGTTTCGGAAACGCTTTAAAAACGAAATTAAATTGTGAAATTAAGCAACAAAAATTCTTGATTTTTCGCTCTGCGTACACGTCACGCTGCACAGCAAGAAGAAGTTTTTCATTCAGATGTAATCGTTGCTATCTGTTAAAGTGTAACAGGAACTTAACAGCTTCGCTGCTCAAAAGTTTTCTGTAAAAAATATTGTTTTTGGTTTAACTTATGCATAATATTGATATAATTTTATAAGAAGTGTATATTCATTCATAATGTGTTTTGTATATGTAAGCTCTCATCTTTTTTAAGACACTCTAACCTACTTTAATTAACAAATCTGTATTTTATAATTTTAGGCAAATAATGGGTTAATTTTTTTGCACATTTTTAAACGATGTTTTATCGATATATTTTTTCGATATTAACAGAGTCAAACGTACTAAAGAAAATTAGTTGTATGCCCGAGAAAAGCTAATACATACAACAGAAAAACAAAAAAATGCGTAACAGGAGCCGCTCGCGCAGCCCACGTAGAGACCGTTACGGAGAAGGACGCAACAGCGGCAAATCCCATGTGCGCTCGGACAGGCGAGATTCGCACAAGACAGTTTCACACCGTCGTCTTCCAGAGTCTAAGGAAACAGTGCGCGATAGGGAAAGGGGAGCGCGTCCAGATAAAAGAAATGGTAATGGTAACGAAAAACGAGATCCACAGCGACGTCAGCGCTCTCGCTCCCGCTCATCGAGCACGGACAGCGACAGCAGCAGCGGCAGTGACAGCAGCAGCGGGAGCAGTACAAGTAGTGGGAGCAAATCGCGCAATCAGAGTCGGAGCCGAGTGAAAAAGGCACAAGAGGCTGTTGAACGCTGGCCCAATGATCGTTTCCAGGACAACAACGAGAGAAATCCGTTCAGGGGACGTGCACCCGAAGGCAACTTTATCAACGATCCGGCCGAACGTACAGGTCGAAGCAACCAGCACCACAGAGCAGGTGGTGGACCAGCCAAATGGGATTCAAATGTCTTAAAAGCGCGACGGGAGCAACGAGTTTGCATTGGCGAGATGGGTGTGCCCGAGGTGTGGGGCTCGAGTCCGACACGAGCGCACGACCGGGATGTGAAGCTGGTTAAAGGTTCCTTTGTAGGTCCCAGCAAAAAAAAGAAAAAGAATAAAAAGAAGAGCAGCAAGAAATCGAAAAAGAAAGCGAAGAAATCCAAAAAGAAAAAGAGCAAAAAAGATGCCAGAAGCTCATCGGAGAGTAGCTCCACATCCTCTTCATCATCATCATCGAGTTCCAGCAGCGAGGACAGCTCCACAAGCACAGACAGCTCCGACAGTGAGGATGGGGAGGACCTGTGGCTAGAAAAGACTGAGTATGGCGTTAAGAAGCCCACCAAGAATAAAGCCAAGAAGAGCACACAAAAGAAGCACAAGAAGAAAAAGACGAAACGCAAATCTGACTCCGACAGGCACAAAAAGTCCTCCTCCGGTTCCAGTAAATCCAAGTCGAAATCGAAGTCTGGTGCCGCCAATAACGACGAGGATGTAGGCCCATCACTGCGCAGCGGCGGCAGCTTGAATCAAAAGGACTTTGGTCGTGCCCTGCTACCAGGAGAAGGTGCCGCAATGGCCGCCTACATTGCCGAGGGAAAACGCATACCCCGACGTGGTGAAATCGGACTCACATCCGACGAGATAGCCAACTTTGAGTCGGTCGGCTACGTGATGAGTGGAAGCCGCCATCGGCGCATGGAAGCTGTCCGTATACGCAAGGAGAATCAACTTTATTCCGCCGACGAGAAGCGTGCTCTGGCCATGTTCAGCAAGGAGGAGCGACAGAAGCGAGAGAATAAGATATTGACACAATTCAAAGACATGATCCACTCAAAACTGCAAGCTAAGGATAAGAAGTAGAGATTAGTTATTTGTAATGTATATTAATAAAATGCATTTTATTTTTGCAATTGTGAATAGCTTGTCAATAAAGTATTTTCAGAATTTATAATCCTCCCATTATTGTTTTAAATTCATATCCATGTTTTTAAATCAATTTGAAATATAAAAATATATTCAAATGTAAAAATTCATATGGGCTATATATTTATTAAAATAACAATAAGTATTTTATAATCATTCGTTTTTTATTTGTTGTTTGTAAGTGTGTTTATCTTAGTTTCGTAAATTATTGGTGAATATTGTAATCTTTCAATGAAACAATTCATCAATTCATGACAAAAGGGTTAACGCTTCCCGCCTTAAATATCACAAGCAATTAAAATAATCGAAATGCTATTGCAAAGATATATTTGCAGAAATAATATCGTGCTTTTATGAATATCGATACACAGATGCACAGAACGATATCAACAATTCCTTTGCTTTGTGTACCGCTGCGTGTGGTTGTCGGTCTAATAATTAATTAAACTCTGCTGTAATTCGAAAACGAATTTATTAAAAACAATATTAAAACTTTAGAACCAAAAGACTGAAAATTAGTAAAAACAAAACCTCAAAGTAGAAAATTAATGAGCAAAAATAAATTTTTCCTACGTGTGAATTACATGTGCGCGAAACGTGAGCAGGCCAGCTATACGGTTTGACTAAGCTGTGAGAAAGAGCGCGAAGCACATGTACGAAGTGGGTTAGCAAAACAATGAATGAGTAAAAAAATCGCAAGCCGGCGGCAGATTACTGAATGCGGCAGAAGCACACCTTTATTGATGATAAGCAACCAAACACCTCACCCCCACTCACACACACTCGCACACACACAGACGTCAGTCTAATCAGAAGTGAATAACGAGGCGACACTCCTCTGGCGCTTAATCAATTAGCTGAACTGGCGAGCAGTCCAGCAGACCATCAGTCCGGCAGTCCGTATTGTGGTCTCAGTCTGCTTTTGTACTTTAAGCGTAGCGTGCGTGGTCATCGTTTAACGATAAAATAAACACAACCACAAAATGCCAGCTAACGAATTGCAATCGCCAACAAGTGAAATGGTGCTGCTCACACCAAACTCGGAGAATCCACCGAGCATAGTATCTACAGGAGGAGGGGCAGCCGGAAAGGAGAAGGATGCGTTGCGTGAAGGATCAGCGGAATCGGATAGTAGTCGTGTTGTGATGAAAAAACAGCTCGGCTTGCTGGAGGGTGTGGCCATTATACTGGGCATAATCTTTGGATCGGGCATATTTGTCTCTCCCAAAGGTGTCATCCGTGAAGTGGAAGCGGTGGGCACTTCGCTCATCATCTGGGTGTTATGCGGCCTACTCTCAATGATTGGCGCCCTATGCTATGCGGAATTGGGCACAGCCATACCCAAGTCGGGCGGCGATTATGCTTATATATTCGAGGCGTACGGCTCACTGCCAGCATTTCTATATTTGTGGGATGCCATGATGATATTTGTGTAAGTGTATTGCGTTTGCTTTTGATTGGATAACCTCAAATTTCATTGGGTTAAACGATCGACTTATAAAATTGTTTTCAATTGCAATTACAAGCTTTAATTCCATGCAAATTCCACGGAATTTTACAGCCAAGGTTTTCCGTTGAGCTAATGTAGAACTGCTGACTCGTTTCAGTTTCTCAGACAAACGGAACGTGCTTATCTGAAATTGCTTTGAGAAAAAGATATGTTTTTACAGGCGGGCCAGCACTTTTGTATTGATAAGCATATTTTATTCAAGTTATTATTCCATTATTATTATCGCAATACTATATTTGTTTGCCGGACGATAACTGTTGGGATAAACAAGTAAGATGAGATGATCTGTACTTCGTACCGAAAAATGCAAGACTTTGTGTTTTGCATTCTGTGTTTTTTGTCCTTAAATATAATATTTTTCTTAAGTAATCGTAGTTTAAATGATATATTTATGCCCCTAAATCTATAGATAAATGTATCTAATTTGTTTAAAATTAGAATTTCCCATTTTTTATTTATACAGTGTATAAGTCAATATAATCTCTATTTATAAATAAATTTTTATAGATTCACTGACATGGTCTGTTTAATTGATATGTGATATTTTAATCGATTTTTTTTTGTTGCTCCACAGGCCAACTACAAATGCGATTATGGGTCTGACATTCGCCTCCTACGTGTTGCAGCCTTTTTTTGAAGATGGCTGTGAGATACCAAAAATTGCGCTGCAATTGTTGGCAGCGGTTACTATATGCTTTCTAACATATTTGAACTGTTATTATATGAAGATCACAACAAAAATGCAAAACATTATAATGTTCACAAAAATTGCGGCTCTGGTACTGATCATTGTTGTCGGCATGGTTTGGATGTTTATGGGCAATGTGGAGAACTTCAATCAGCCCTTTGATGACACTGAAACTGATCCCGGCAAGCTCTCGGTGGCATTTTACTCGGGCATCTTTTCATATGCCGGCTGGAACTATCTAAACTTTATGACAGAAGAGCTGCGCGATCCATATCGCAATCTTCCACGTGCTATTTACATTTCACTGCCCCTAGTCACCAGTATTTACGTGCTGGCTAATATGGCATATCTGGCAGTTTTGACCGCACCCGAGATGATCGCTTCCAATGCCATTGCGGTGGTAGGTAGACATTGGTTGATTTTAAATTATTTACCATTTAATTCATTGCATGTTTATTATTTTGCAGACCTTTGGCAACAAGGTAATGGGTAGCTTTGCATTGATTATACCCATTATGGTGGCGATCTCAGCATTTGGCGGTCTCTCTGTGCATATTATGACTTCGTCGCGCATGTGCTTTGTGGGCGCCAGAAATGGACATATGCCAGCTCTGCTGTCTCATATTAGCGTTAAGAGCTTCACGCCGCTGCCGTCTCTGGCTTTCTTAGTGAGTTCCGTTTACAAATTGATGGACAAAAGAAGTTTCTCAATTGACTTGTTTATTTGCAGTGCCTGCTATCGATCGTGATGCTGCTGGTTAGCGATGTGTATGTTTTGATCACATACAGCAGCATTGTCGAGTCGTTCTTTATAATGCTTTCGGTGTCGGCTGTTTTGTACTTTCGCTATAAGCGCCCTGACATGGAGCGTCCAATTAAAGTGAGTTGCCGGACATTTCAATAGTTTGTGGTACTAGTTGTATAATATTTATTGCTTTCACAGGTCTCTTTGTGGATACCCACCGTGTTTGTCATTGTGTGCGCATTTCTGGTGGTCGTTCCCGTATATGTTGCCCCATTCGAAGTCGCGATGGGCGTGCTAATAACACTAATTGGTATACCATTCTATTATGTCGGCGTCGTGTGGAAGAACAAACCGAAATGGGTGCAGCAAGTAATTGGTGCGTTTTAAACAGTGTATAATTTCTTTGTCTGCTGTTTTGTTGTATTATGAAGTCAACTTTATATTTAATTTTTTATTCTTGGTTTAGATTCGATGACTTTTACGTGTCAAAAACTCTTTTTGTCGGCCAAGGAGCAGAAAGAGGAATAAACGCCAAGATTCTGTGGTTCTCAGAAAATCAATTGGAAATCGCCTTATAAGCACATACATACATCACATATACATGCATAAGTCAAATTTATACATCACAAGCATACATCACTTTTCGTACATAACATACATACATGATACAGGAAACGCTGACCATAAGTGCAAAGACATCGAATATTAATTTTCTATTGTGTTTAAACGCATTTTTGCATTATGTGAACTGTTCTGCATTCATATACATTACATGCGCCAAATATCTGTTAAAAATGTTCTCTAGTTGACAGGAAATCTTTTAATCCTAGTCCACAAAAAGGGGCCTTCATTAAATTATCCTCATCCTAGCTTTTTAAATTATACAGAATTAACTAAATAATTGCCATTTCCTTGCGTGGGAACCTATCTTTATTTATTACATCTCTCACCAAAGTACACCAAAGTTGGCAAAGTCCTCATTTATTAACCGACTTTTATAAACACCAAAATTGTTATTGCGAACATTTATTATTAAGTTGGTTGTGTTATTGAATTAATGTTTTTGTTTTTTCAATTGTATGTGCTTATTTAAAGAAAAAGCTTATAAAGATATTTATATTTATTAATAGTATATTTGTACAGTGGTCTTTCGCAAATTACATCGCTTCTACTTCTAAAATAAAAAAAATTATATTCTTTAAAATTAAATTTATTCTAAAGTCTGTAGTCTGTTTCCTTCGATTTTTTCAATGTTTTTTATTTAACAGTTAATAATATTAAATTCGATGAGTCTCATATCGATCCTACAATTGTAAAATAATAACTTCAAAACGGCCACTGTCTTTAAATTTATTAATTGATATTTGTATAATTAATAATTTGTATTTATTTTAAAATTCAAAAAAGTGAATAAAGATTTTGTATAAACTATTTATTAATAATTTGTATTAATATGTTTCGTTATATTGAAATTACTTTTACCTATTTCTAAATGTAACTAGACATCTTTTAGGCGACACATCTGAAGGCATAGAAAGTATGCTATGCAGAAACGGCAATCAATTTGTCAATTTGTTAACATGCTTATCTTCCAATGAACTATAACTGATGAGCTTTATATATAGAATGTTGTTATTTGTAAGCTAGCCGAGACAGTAAGATTAATGTACCACAATAAGTTATTTGGCAGGTATGGTTAAAAATAAACCGAGGCAGTGTCTCTCACCAATTTTGGAAATGCACGGCACGTTAACTGAAATGACGCCAGCCTTATGGATATAACTAAGAACATGAACGGAGCACTTGGAATTTTTAATTGATAAAATTGTAGTGCACCTTTTGGCTACTTTGTATGCTGTTCACGTGTCGTTCTTTATTTATTTCTTTAAAATAGATGTTATTTCTTTAATATTCTCGAGTCGCTTTGTTTGGGCTTGTCAAACACATGCGCTGGTTTTAACACCGCTTTCCTTTTTTTAATGGCATTTTAAATATATGCCAATGAAAAGCAAATTATCCAAGTATTGCTAGATTCACCCATTCAATTTTATGGCATACTTTATATTCGAATAATAGTATTTTAAATGTGCCCATCATTTAGGATGTGCCTCGCGATGAATGCTTAATGAACAGACGCTGTGCTCATAGCACTGAATCATATTTTATCAATCCGGCCTACCATATCTGACTATTTTTAGTTTAGCTAAGTTAATTGACACTAAATCGCATGTCATGTTAAAAAAAACAATGTTTTAAAATGTGCTAACTGTTCACAGGTTTTTACCAAAAAAATCAGTATCTTTTTTATTTGGTGCGGAATTACCTCATATTTGTAGATCATTCTGAAATTTTAACTTGATTCACTTGTCTATCTCTGTGATTGATTTGCTAATTGAGTATTTTAATAATTAAAAATCTCTACATATTTCGCTTGTATTTCCCTTACCATAATTATTGGTTCAATATTGATTTTCATGGAAAAACCCTGTAACAAAATGTGAAGATATTGAGATGATGTTGTAGCATACGTCTTTATTATGATTGAAATGGAATAACCGTTAGCATGATAATTAAATGATGATATGGCTCCGATTAACACCTTTCAAGGCATCATTCTAAAATCGTGTCAACACATTTAAATAAACAGTGGAATTTGTACACAAAAATAACTATTAACACACGATCAAAAAATTTTACTAACTGTAAAGTAAGCTAGACAAAAGCAATTGGTAATTAAATTAATGCGAGTTTGGCCATAATTGATGATGGAAGTTTGTTCTTAAAATTATTGACAACTTTATTATAATTGATCGGATTCACTGACAATGAAACTAAAATGTGAGCTTCCTAGAATCAAGATTATTATTTGCGAACTGGTTCAGATTTACAGCTTTCAAGCTCTAAATAGGAGTTTGAACTAAATCAAATTGGGTTGACAGTTGCTAAAGCTTTCGAAAATGTGTGTCATGACAAATTCTATCCCATAAGTCTGAGAACGTTGGAATGCATAAATTTTTGCGCTTATCTATATAGCTGGGTCAATTCGCATATGTCAAATAAATCACGCGTTTGCTAAACCTATGCAAAAGTTTTTTATTGCGGGTCGCCTACCTAAAAAATTAGTTGTCTGTTTTTAAATTGGAGTAGTATTAATATCACAATTAATAATTTGTAATAATCATGATTTGACGAGATTTCATAATTTGATAAAAAGCGTGCGAAAATCATTTAACTAATTGAATTTGGCTCGAAAGAAAAAACCACATAATTAATTTGTCTATTTATCTGCATAAAATTGTTAATATTTGCTAGAATTGTTGGAGCGTTGCCTTCGACACTGAAAAAACGAATATTCATATTCGAAATATATAAAATGTTATGCAATGAAAACAAAATATTATCAAGTGATTGAAAGCAATTTCATCTCTTGTTTGTTTTAGCTAAGTGCGAATTATGACGGTTGTTGTTGTTTTTTGGGCTGGCGGCACAATTTAACTGTTTGTTAAGCATACGCGGTGTGGTACAGCGTTAGCATAAGGCACATAATGCTACTTCAAATTCGATTTCATTAAGTAAGTGAATTATGACGAGGCTTGAACAGCTCAATACTTCAATACCCCAGACAGAACCGATCAATGGATCGTGTGCTCGTCCGTCGTCTGCCGTAGTTCGTGCGACTATTCGACACCGATTCCGATTCTATCTATTGGTATGTGTATGGCTGAGTGTGTGTGGTTTTTTTTGTTTTTTTTTTTATTTATTTAATTTTGTATTTTTATGGTTTTGTGTGGAGCACGCGCTGTGCGCGCGAATTTTAGCTGTCGACATTTCTATTAGTTCGCTGACGCCAAGGAAGTTGTGAAGGTGTTTCAAACGCCAAACGTCCGCGCAGTTCAGAATCAGCCATCCAAGCGCAAAGTGTTGCAATTTTCGAGTGCTCACCAAGAGGATAAAAAGCAAATTCAGTTGCCTGCAATGCAATTAATTATACTTCCCACAGCCTTTGTGGTAATCTGCTGGTCTCAAGGTACCGTGACATTTTATTATATATCGTTTATTCCATATACATATATATATATTTATATATATATATTGATAAATATATGGAATATCGGTTTCATAAGGCTGCACACAGTTAGTCATGTGATACATTTGTCATTGTGTCAAAAGTGCAGTCATAAATAAAATAAAACAAAAAGTGTTTGTCATTTATAGAAATTCCTAAAAATCCAATCAATATCAATTTCAAGTGAACTTTTACTTGCCAGTATTATTGTTTTACAGTTCTTATCTCTTAGACTAGTCACAGTTACGCGTGATACTAGGGTTCAAGGTTGTATAAATCACTTGTACCCGCAATAGATATATTTATCACTATTCTAAGTACACATATTATTGCACTAACTTAATGTTGTGGCACTCGAACTTAAGATTTTTCAAATGCCAATTAATACATGTATTGGTGACATTGATTTTGATTAAGTACAATTCAAATATAAGCAGATTGGTATTTAAAGTATATTAAAGGGGGTACTTGAAAGATAGCTTTTACAATAGACATATCTACTTTGTGATCAGTCAGTTTATAATTATTATATTAAGATAAACAAATTGTTTTTAATGTGAAATAAATATGAAACAACAGACTTATTTACTGATCCCTCTAGAAATGTACAATTGTCATATGATATGCATACTAATGATCACTAAACAAATTAACATTGGAAAATTATTTGTAAATATTATTCGGTTTGTATAGCACATTAGGCGGAGTTTCAAAGTTTAAGTCAACCACTGGTGAAAAAGTTAGAACAATATTTACTTTGGCAGCTCATTATCTATATCAATATCAATAACATTATCTACTGTGCTTGGCATGCCCTTGTGTGACTTGTATATTCTTTATAAATTTATTTATCGATTTATGTATTTACTAAGCAGCAAACAGTTAACATTTGTTTGCTGTCACATTTATTTGCCATAATTCACAATTGCTCATATTTGTCAGTGATAAGCTCAACTCTTTGGGGGAAATAATACGAGTCACATGAGAGACTAATTCTAAATTCCCGAATTGCTGCTATCAGTTCTCCAGAAATCTGAATAGACGTCATGGCATTGTTATTATTATCATTTATTTTTAATAAGTTAAATATATAAAATGGATATTAAAATGATTTAGATATCGTATTCATAAATGCATCGTTAATTTAATTATCAGATATTTCCAAATCGGAAACACATTTCAAACATAGTGTTTTAGTATACTAAATCAGTCCTATTGTCTAAATATTGTTGTTCGACATTGGTCATATTTCACTTGCAGTGGTCAGCAGCCATGTGTTTGGCTACTCGGAGCCCAACCAACGCCGCTGGGCTCGTCATCATGGTCATTGTGCCGGCAAGACGCAGTCACCGATTGCTATCACCTCCAGCCATGTGAGTGAATCCGTTGGCAGTTGCATTCTAGCTGCAACTATCTGCTTAATGTTCCAACATATTTCAATTTCAGACATTACCCGTTCATATGCCGGCTGTTGACATGGTTGGGTATCACAATCTGTTGCCGTATCCGTTGAAACTGATGAACAATGGTCACACCGGTAAGTTGTCTCCTCGCTGGTTCCCTTTAATTGCATTAATTAATGACAAATTGGCATTCTTTAGTCACCATTGGCATACCGAAGGGAAATCTGAGCGCAGAGAATGGCGAATTTCTGCCGTATGTGAGGGGTGCCAAGCTGCCAGGAGAGTTTGAGGTGGAGGGATTGCACTTCCACTGGGGCGACAAGAACAATCGGGGCTCGGAGCATGTTATCAATGACATACGCTACACAATGGAAATGCACATTGTGCATCGCAATAAGAAGTATGCCACAATCGGAGAGGCACTCAACTTTCCCGATGGTGCCGCAGTCCTCGGATTCTTTTTCAACGTAAGTCCGGTTGCCAATATGCAAATGTGACACAGTTTCGCATATAATACTGTGCAATTTTACAGTTGGATGAGGATGAGGGCCAGGGCCTGGTCACTATCAATCGCCATTTGCATTTGATCGCTGATGCCAACAAAGAGGCTGCTCTAAATGTCACTTTTTCCCTATCATCGCTAATAGACGGTGTGGATGTGGACAAATTCTACACTTACAAGGGTAAGTTACTCAAAAAAATATAATGTGAATCCATGTTTTTGGCCTTGTCATATCTGGCCAGTATAACAAAATTTTTACTGCTGTGCTTTTTTTTCAATATAATTGGTATTTTTAATTTAGTTTATGGCTCTAAAAATGGAAAAAATAATTGAAAATGGGTTTTCTTGTATTTTGGATATAGGGTTTTTTTTATTTAAAATTTTACAATTGAAACTTTTGTCGTTTTTAAATTTTCCCAGCTAAATTAAAGCAAAATGATTTATAAATACGTAGTTTCTGTATATAATTAATTAAAAAGCAAATACGTTTGAGGTGAAAAATTTCAGCAAGCTTAAATGATTTAACATGAAATGTAACGAGAAAAAATGAAAATTTAAATCATAGAGTAAAGAAATCGATTTTTCATCAATTCGGTTGCCTTTGAATCTGTGTACAATATAATAACTTTTGATGAAGTGGCATAGGAAAAGTTTGACTCTCATGTCACGTCTTTTGTTGCCTTGCAGGCTCGCTCACCACGCCACCCTGTTCGGAGGCAGTCACCTGGATTCTGTTTCCCGATCCCATACCGATTTCACCCAAACAGGTAAATATAACACATGCAATCCCACAGAGAGGATGAGTAACATGAGTAACATTTTTTTTTGATCCGTGACAGATTTCACGTTTCCGCCAGCTGACGGATACACAAGATGGGGCTTTGGTGGACAATTTCCGGACCCTGCAGCCTGTTGGCAATCGACGCATTTTCGCACGCACTGGTCACGTGCGTCACACGCCGATTGCGGCTTTGAAGCACGAGAGTGATTACCTCAAATACGATTGGTTCTACTGAGCAGCAGACTGGAAATTCCAAGGACTCGGAATGCTCTGTGCCATGCTATATTAGACTATGTTTAGCTTTTGCATTTATTATTTAACTGTAACAGTTAGCAGTAAGCTGATCTTTCTAAATAAGTAAATAATTCTACACTATCAGTTGCATTTTGCCAGGGCATTGGTTATATACCCCACATAGAAATTTGCGGGCCTTCAACTGGACATTTTCTTCAGCAGATCGAGCAATCTCAGGCTACACTGTTTTGGTAGAATTTATGCCAGGTTGAGTAGGTTGTTCCTATTAATTGCTAAAGTCTCTCTTGCTTATCCTAAAATAGTATGAATCGTACAAATAATATAAGTATAGGCGTTTTGGAAAATTTGACCAAAATTCTCAACTTATTCAGAAATAGTACTGTCTACAAGCAAATCTATCTCTCAGTCTCTGTACAAAACAATCAAATTGCGATTCAGGCCCAGTGCATAGTAGTTAAGTATATTTTTGAGCGTAATAAACATTTACGAGCTCTACACCATCCACGCTACAAAAAGCGACCTCATCGATCTATAACAAAAGCAGCTCACCTTTGGTGACGGCGTTGGAGAACCCCAGGAACGAGTTGAGCACGACACGATTGAAAAGCGAGCATTTTCATTATTGTTATATAAACGTAAAATATATGATGAATTTTATATGGCCCACAAATGCATAGCTGCTAGCTGAGTTGTACTGCATTAATGAACTGGAAATAGGCTGCCTCTAAAGCTTTTTTAATTCACAAATCTACAGTTCATACACAGAGATACCTGCTCTGAGCACCGGTTAAAGTTGATTCTATTTTGTAATTTACAACTAAGTTAATATATTTCTGGAAAATACGTTCAAAATTTAAATAGTTGTGTCATATAAGTTTATAATATATAATCAAATACCTCCACTCAATTCAAATAGTAAATACACACAAAATACTTCTATTTCAATTATCTGCCTGCTTCGATGGGACCATCACAAAAGTTTTTGAGTGTTCGAGCATTGAAGACATAGAAAATGCGGGTCAATTAGGCAACCAAAATATTTTTAAATAATGTTGTTTATTAGTGATTTTCATTTGCATGGCTGTGTTTCTGGCTCTAATAATTTGGTCTGGCTTTTACATATTTAATCAAAATGAAGGTATGGAAATTCTGATCAGATAATTAGATTTGCTGTTTAATAACAAAATTATTCTTTTTTTGCCTGTGATAAGGACATGATGCATTAGCCGAAGATAAACCCATTAGTAATTACCTGTATTAAATATCTTAATATTTGTATTCGATTATTAATAAATGTTTTTTTTTTTTATCATTGCGTTGACCAATTGGTGATTGAATTTGCATTTATTCACTTTGTGCATTTACTTTTGTAGACAATAGTTGTAGTTCTAGTTTTTGATGTAAGATTTCAGAAGTTTTCATTCTTGCTTTTAAGTGGTTTATATAAAATACATAATTAAATATAGTTATTTTATCGCTTTAAAATAATAATTAACATTAATGATTTGTTAATAAAAATTCATTTTTGGATTTTGATCAGAATAATTTTTGACAACTTTTTGTAGTACCTCTATATAGTATTTTATTTCATTTATTTATAGAATATTCTCGACATTGAAATGAAAAGATGACGCGACCAGCTTCATAATCACATTTGATAAATTGTATACTAAAGAATGTTGAGTTTTGCTTTTATTATTTAACTGTATTTGTAAGCGGACATTTCTCAAATACATAATTCTACAGTATCTGACGCGTTTTGAGACCGTACAATGCGAGGGAATTGGGTATATCCTCGACAAAGAAATTGGCTGGCATCAAATGAAACATCTTTTGAAGCAGATCGAGCAAAGTGCGCTCAACTGTTTCCACAATTAGTGGACGTAATGCTTCGTAGAATTCCCGCCAGTTCTCATTAAAAAACTCATTTGTACTGCGTTCCACATCCTTGCTGTGGCCGTTGAACAGATTTTCCATATATGTCCAAACTCGGCCCACATCCAATTTAACGCTCACCGCAGTCACATTGAAGAAGGTGTATCCGCCCTTTTCGTAGAGGCGTGTCTTGGCATTCATAAATATATTAAGATCATCTGTCAATTGACATCCCTATAATATAACATAGTTCACACGTAACAAACAGGATTTATATAATTACCTATCTCGATAAACATGGTGCCATTTCCGTGCAGTGGAACTATTATAAGCCGTCCAAGCATTTTGTAATTACAATCAATTCGCATTCTGGGGATGTATATATGATCCTGCCAGCTAAAGTCCTTCTTGCTTACCCTAAAAAGTCATCAATAGTTCAAGATAATTGCAAATAAATTAAGTACTGCAATATATGCATGTGTCTATAAAAAGATCGAATTGCTATTCAGAATGATTGAATACTAGTTCATATGTAGATTTGAGTGTGATGCAAATCTACGTTTTACGATTCACTTATCCACACACTTCAAAATGAGACCTTAACGAGTCGTTGAGTTGCACTCAATTATTCATTAGCTGAATATTAATGGGCAAATACTTGTAGAGGTGGGTAGAATGAAGTGCATTCAACATGTTATTGAATCTACTCACTTGCTCTCCTTGAGCACCATTTTGCCAAAGCCGCGTATTACAAGATTGGTTATATTGGCGGAGATGGAGACGACATCGCTGTTTTCCTGTTTGAATGACAGTTGATCTTGCTTCATGGGATCTATCGTTCCAAAAGACTCCTCAATCTCTGGTATACCTAAAAATTGAAGCACTCTGAATAATGTGGCCTCATCAAATTAGCTGCTCACCTTTGATGACAGCGTTGAGAAATCCCTGTATGGAACGAGTTGAGCAGTTAGTGAAGTTCGGCTCATTAATGCGACACGATTCGATGTACGAGGCTGAAAAACGAACACATTTTGTATTGTCACACTAATTTTTTAATTAATTTGTTTTTGTTTTTTGTTTATGTTTTGTAAAGCATAATGTTTTTATGCTGAAAACAGGCAACAGCTAAATCACATTCATTTCCATTAACCTGTTTGCGATAATTAACTAAAAATCAAGTGCTGCTGCACTTACGCTTCTCCGTATAATATTCAAGGGCCCCAACATAACCGAGGCTCGTACAGATTAAGCCAATTACGAGTACTCGTATGTGAAGCGATTCCAGCATTGTGAAATGTGGTTACTGTCAGAGTGTCACCGCCCAATCGAGTTAGTCGCAATCAAATGAGAGATATTCCGGCGAGATGTTGAATTTTATATGGCCTACGAAAGCATAGCTTCCAGCTGAATTGTGTTGCATTAATGAATACAGCCCGGTTTGTACTAGATGAAAGCTGGCCTTAAAGCTTTTTTGATTCAAGAACCTTAAGTTTATAAAGAGATATATTCTTGCTCTCAGCACCGGTTAAAGCTAACTCTATGTTGTGTCGTACAACTAAGTTAATATATTTATGGAAAAAACGTTGTGCAATTAAATAGCTGTCATATCTAAGCATATGAAATATTAGGTTCAGAGGGTACAAAGTATATGGTGACTAAAATAATTGCGGGCTTTTTGATAGTAGCTCAGATAACATAACAAATTATTTTATATTAAAAACAAAATAAATTATGTGAATTCAACTGTTGTTTTTATATATTAAATGCAAATATAGCAGTCAAAACAAAAATAAAGATTAAGTGTATTAATTTATATAAAGGAATTTCAATAGATTTGTTAATCTCCACTTTTTGGGTATATATTTAAATTGCACTCGAAATCGTTTTATAATGCTGTGTTAAAGCGAAATTTTATGGAATTTTTAAAAGTTTTGTTAGCTGATACCATTTTAGTATGTAGTTAGTAGTAGCATGTAGTTACTCTATTTATTGAGAGCATTATTTATAGCTCGTCTCGAATAAATATGTATATAAATAAATTAGTAATATGTAATGCAAACAGATCTCATTTTAATGAGTAGCGTAGCTTAAGGATCTCCAAATAAAATAGGATCTCTAAATAAAATAGGATCTCTAAATATAGACCCGAAAACCAAAAATCAACGACTTATGGGAAACGCTCGCTTTGCTTATCCTGCTGCTCTCTTCTTGCACATACTTTCACTTTCTGCCATGTGCTTTGTACAATAGGAAATATATTCACGGGGATAATCGATCGGATGACTATAATATTGTGTGACAATTCTTATCGATTTTGAGAAAACATATCAACAAAATTTCAATATTCAATTCCAATTTGGAAATTCATTATTCCCGTAGTATCCATTTTAAATATCTTAGGATATAAAAAGGGTGTTATTACAGCACTTTATACGCAGCGTGTTAGGGTAATTTAACTTAATTTAATATTAACTATTAATATTAAAGATAGTACACTTTTTTTTTATTGTACTTTACAAATACATATGTAATTATCAATGTATTTTTTAAACTAAATTTATTTTTCATTTTAATTTAGAGCATATGAATATTACTTTGCAATCGGAAAGTGTTTATAAATAAGTTGACTTTTAAATTCCATAGTTGTAGCAACTTATATACAACAATAACATTGAAGATTGTGATAAGCCCTCAGCACAATTACACAGAAAGAAATGGAAGTATTCAAATGTATTTTGATATTGAGTGAGACATTTAAAGTTGAGTACAAACATTTGTGATGCCCAAAGTATAAGTTAAGCTTTTGCTCCAAGTGTACATTGGTATGAAAGAGGAAAATTAAATCAGTTCCAACAACATTGAAATATTTTGTACACTGTGTGAATTCTTCGGGCTCTCATATTTTGCGAGACGTATTTAGTCGCAATACTTAATTGATCGGAGTAATTACTGCAAAATGCTTGTCCGGAATATATTGATAGTTTTCCTCTTTCCCAGTTTTGTTTGGGCACAGTTTTGGACCTCGGTAAGTTATCTAATCGAATAGTGAAAACAAAAACGCAAACAATGGTACTATACTCTTCCCAATTTCCCTTCGTGTCAGTAGGTATGCATGTATGGAATATGCCAAGATGGAGTGTGCATAGAACCATTTGTTTGCGAATGCAATCTGGGCTACATTAAACTAAGAAATAAGTGAGTTTTGACCTTCAACTGGTGAAATTCGTAGTTTATAATCTTTTGCTTGGCAGCTGCGTGCCCAGATGCAAGGGTGAATGCATGAATGGGCGGTGCGAATCGCCCGATGAGTGCAAATGCGTAAATGGCTACAAGCTTGATGATTCAAGTGGTAATTGCCGTCCAATTTGCAAAAGCGGATGTTTGAATGGCAATTGCAGGTCACCCGGACATTGCGTGTGCAATATGGGATTCACGCTAAATGCCACAAGTCAGATCTGTCAACCAAGGTGCAAGAAGGGCTACCAATTGAATATTACTCAAAATAAATGCCATCCAGTATGCAGCACTGGATGTGATAACGGCTTCTGCGTTTTACCGGAAACCTGTCAGTGCCATGCAAATTATGAAAAGGGCCCCGATAACAAATGTAAGCCCATTTGCAAAGATGGCTGCATCAACGGAACTTGTAAGTCGCCTGGAATGTGTGATTGCCTCATCGGATACTCAAAAAGAACAGTGAATAGTTGTTCTCCAGTCTGTAAAGATGGATGTGAGAACGGATTTTGCTCTGCTCCGGGACAATGCTCCTGCAAAGAACGCTATTCCAAAGTTAATGAGAGCATTTGTGCTCCGGTTTGCAAAAATGGATGCCAGAACGGATTATGTACAGCTCCTGGAGAATGCTCCTGCAACGATGGCTACTCCAAGATCAGTGACAGCAGCTGTGCACCAGTCTGTAAAGATGGATGTCAGAACGGATTTTGCTCTGCTCCTGGACAATGCTCCTGCAACGAAGGCTATTCCAAAGTTAATGAGACCATTTGTGCTCCAGTCTGTAAAAATGGATGCCAGAACGGATTATGTACAGATCCTGGAGAATGCACCTGTAGCGATGGGTACTCGAAAATAACTGAGAGCAGTTGTGCTCCTATCTGTAAAGATGGATGTGAGAACGGATTCTGCTCTTCTCCTGGAGAATGCTCCTGTAACGATGGATACTCTAAAATGAATGAGAACAGTTGTGATCCAGTCTGTAAAAATGGATGCCAGAACGGATTATGTACAGATCCTGGAGAATGCACCTGTAGCGATGGGTACTCGAAAATAACTGAGAGCAGTTGTGCTCCTATCTGTAAAGATGGATGTGAGAACGGATTCTGCTCTTCTCCTGGACAATGCTCTTGTAACGATGGCTACTCTGAAGTGAGTGAGAACAGTTGTGCTCCAGTCTGTAAAAATGGATGCCAGAACGGATTATGTACAACTCCTGGAGAATGCTCCTGTATCGATGGGTACTCGAAAATAACTGAGAGCAGTTGTGCTCCTATTTGTAAGGATAGATGTGAGAACGGATTCTGCTCTGCTCCTGGACAATGCTCTTGTAACGATGGCTACTCTGAAGTGAGTGAGAACAGTTGTGGTCCAGTCTGTAAAAATGGATGTCAGAACGGATTATGTACAACTCCTGGAGAATGCTCCTGTATCGATGGGTATTCGAAAATAACTGAGAGCAGTTGTGCTCCTATTTGTAAGGATAGATGTGTGAACGGATTTTGCTTTGCTCCGGGAAAATGCTCCTGCAACGAAGGCTATTTTAAAGTTAATGAAAGCATTTGTGCTCCGCTCTGTAAAAATGGATGCCAGAACGGTTTATGTACAGCTCCTGGACAATGTTCCTGTAACGATGGGTACTCGAAAATAACTGAGAGCAGCTGTGCTCCTATCTGTAAAGATGGATGTGAGAACGGAGTCTGTGAAGCTCCCGAGGAGTGCAGTTGCAATAAAGGGTACAGCAAAATAACTACGAACAGTTGTGGGCCAGTATGCGAAAGGGGATGTCCTAACGGATATTGTGAATCTCCTAATAAGTGTGGCTGCCACGAGGGCTATATTGAAATAGAACATAATTGCATATCATGGCTATTCCTAGTTTTGACAGTCATCTCTGCGGTTTTGGCGCTAATAATTTGTTCTCTTTTCTACATATTTAAGCAGCGTGCACACAGCGTAGAAAACAAAGGTATGTAAAGTCTGATAAAGACTGATCAGTTTCGATGCTCAATTTATAAAATTTACATTTCTTCCCTCAGAAAAAAAATATGGTGTTCACTTTGCGGCCAATAAAGTTGATATAATACGGTCCTGAAGATTAACCCAAGGACTAATTCTTAAATACTTACCTGAAATTAAAAATTGTATAAGTTATTATTTGAATAATCTGCTTTTTAACATTTCTGACACCATTAATAAATATATTGTATGTAATTCAATTTCACATTTAAATGTAATAAAAGTTTAACTACAGTGTATTTCATTCTTTACTGTCCTTGCCATAGAGTTGCTGTGGAGTGGGAATATCCTCTACCACGAAGTTAGCTGGTATCAAATGGAATACCGTTGACATTACGTTGAAGAGAAGTGTCGCCACAGTATCGACTACAATTGGCTTCACTGCCTCATAGAAATCACGCCAATTGTCATTGAAGAACTGGTTCGTGCTGCGCTCCACATCTTTGCTGAGTCCATTGAATAGATTATCCAGATTCGTGTGCATCCGAGACATATTCAATTGCACACTCACCGCAGTCACATTGTAAAAGGTGAAGTTACCCTTCTCGTATAGCTGGACTTTGGTCCGCATCAGAATGTCGAGATCATCCGAAAAATAACATTTTAGCTGATCTTCCATTTTACACGATGTACATAGAACTCACCGATGTCTAGTGACAATTTACCAGAACCATTTGGAGGTATTAAAAGAATTCGACCAGCCATCTTATAGTTGGCATCTAGCCTCAATTTGGGTATCAAGATTTTGGTTTGCCAGTTAAAGTCCTTCTTGCTGACACTGTATATATACGTTTTAATAAATCATTCATTTATATTATTATTCATTTTTATGAAGGAATTTCAGTAAATTTGTTAGTCTCCACTTTCTGGGTCTATATTTAAATTGCACTCCAAATCGTTTCATAATGCTGTGTTAAAACGACATTTTATAGAATTTCTAGAAGCTTTGTTAGCTGATACCATTTTAATGTAGTTACTCTTATTGGGAGCTCGTCTCGAGTTCATACTGATAAATATGTATATAAATAAATAAGTAACATGGAATGCAAACTGATCTCATTTTAATGAGTGGCTTAGCTTAAGGATCGCTTTGCTTTTCCTGCTGCTCTCTTCTTGCACATACTTTCACTTTCTGCCATTTGGTTTATACAAAAAAGAAAATAAGCTTTTATTGATGAAGTCTGTTTTTATTTTTCAAAAGGATATATATTCACGGGGATATATTCATAATCGTTCGGATAACTATAATATAGTGTAACAATTCTTATCGATTTTGGGGAAACATATCGACAAATTATATTTGTAATTATATTGGAAATTAATTTAACCCGTTATATCCATTTTAAATATTTTAGGATATAAAAAGAGTTTTATTACAGCACTTTATGCATAGCGTGTTAGATTAAATTAACTTAATTTAATATTAAATTTTAATATTCAACATTAACTTAATTTAATATTAAATTTTAATATTCAAGATAGTACACTTTTTTTTGGATTGTACTTTACAAATACATATATAATTATCAATGTATTTTTTAAACAAAAACCAAAAATTTTTCATTTTAATTTAGAGCATATGAATATTACTTTGCAATGAGAAAGTGTATATGAATAAGTTGACTTTTAAATTCCATAGTTGCTACGAATAACATTGAAGATTTGCGAATCGAAGCTTAAGCTTTGTTCACATTGTTACATTTGTGATAAGCCCTCAGCACATTTACACAGAAAGAAATGGAAGTAATCAAATGTATTTTGATATGAAGTGAAACATTTAAAGTTGAGTGCAAACATATTACATTTGTGATGCCCAAAGTATAAGTTAAGCTTTTGCTCCAAGTGTACATTGGTATGAAAGAGGAAAATTATATCAGTTCCAACAACATTGAAATATTTTGTACACTGTGTGAATTCTTGGGGCTCTCATATTTTGCGAGACGTATTTAGTCGCAATACTTAGTGGATCGGAGTAATTACTGCAAAATGCTTGTCCGGAATATATTGATATTTTTCCTCTTTCCCAGTTTTGTATTGGCACAGATTTGGAAGTCGGTAAGTAATCTAATCGAAGATTGAAAACAACAACGCAAAAAATGGTAATATACTCTTCCAAATTCCCTTCGTTGTCAGCCGATGTGCAGAGTTGGGTGTGGGAGTGGAAAGTGCGTGAGGCCAAATATTTGCCGTTGCAATCCAGGCTACGGTAATCTTAACAATATAAAATATAATCGGTGAGTTTTGACCTTCAACTGGTGAAATTCGTAGTATTGAATCTTTTGCTTGGCAGCTGCGTGCCCAGATGCAAGGGTGAATGCATGAATGGGCGGTGCGAATCGCCCAATCAGTGCAAATGCGTAAATGGCTACAAGCTTGATGATTCAAGTGGTAATTGCCGTCCAATCTGCAAAAGCGGATGTTTGAATGGCAATTGCAGGTCACCCGGACATTGCGTGTGCAATATGGGATTCACGCTAAATGCCACAAGTCAGATCTGTCAACCAAGGTGCAAGAAGGGCTACCAATTGAATATTACTCAAAATAGATGCCATCCAGTATGCAGTACTGGATGTGATAACGGCTTCTGCATTTTACCGGAAATCTGTCTGTGCCATGCAAAATATAAAAAGGGCCCCGATAACAAATGTAAGCCCATTTGCAAAGATGGCTGCATCAACGGAACTTGTAAGTCGCCTGGAATGTGTGATTGCCTCATCGGATACTCAAAAAGAACAGTGAACAGTTGTTCTCCAATCTGTAAAGATGGATGTGAGAACGGATTTTGCTCTGCTCCGGGACAATGCTCCTGCAACGAAGGCTATTCCAAAGTTAATGAGACCATTTGTGCTCCAGTCTGTAAAAATGGATGCCAGAACGGATTATGTACAGATCCTGGAGAATGCACCTGTAGCGATGGGTACTCGAAAATAACTGAGAGCAGTTGTGCTCCTATCTGTAAAGATGGATGTGAGAACGGATTCTGCTCTTCTCCTGGAGAATGCTCCTGTAACGATGGATACTCTAAAATGAATGAGAACAGTTGTGATCCAGTCTGTAAAAATGGATGCCAGAACGGATTATGTACAGCTCCTGGAGAATGCTCCTGTTTTGATGGGTACTCGAAAATAACTGGGAGCAGTTGTGCTCCTATCTGTAAAGATGGATGTGAGAACGGATTCTGCTCTTCTCCTGGAGAATGCTACTGCAACGAAGGCTATTCCAAAGTTAATGAGAGCATTTGTGCTCCGGTTTGTAAAAATGGATGCCAGAACGGATTATGTACAGCTCCTGAAGAATGCTCCTGTATCGATGGGTACTCGAAAATAACTGAGAGCAGTTGTGCTCCTATCTGTAAAGATGGATGTGAGAACGGATTATGTACAGCTCCTGGAAAATGCAGTTGTAACTATGGCTATTCTAAAGTAACTGAGAGCAGTTGTGCTCCAGTTTGTAAAGATGGATGTGAGAACGGATTTTGTTCAGCTCCTGGAAAATGCACCTGTAACGATGGGTACTCAACAATAGCTAAAAACAGCTGTTCTCCTGTTTGCAAGGAGGGTTGTGAGCACGGGTTGTGCTCTTCTCCTGGAGAATGCTCCTGCAACGATGGCTACTCCAAGATCAGTGACAGCAGCTGTGCACCAGTCTGTAAAGATGGATGTCAGAACGGATTTTGCTCTGCTCCTGGACAATGCTCCTGCAATGAAGGCTATTCCAAAGTTAATGAGACCATTTGTGCTCCAGTCTGTAAAAATGGATGCCAGAACGGATTATGTACAGATCCTGGAGAATGCACCTGTAGCGATGGGTACTCGAAAATAACTGAGAGCAGTTGTGCTCCTATCTGTAAAGATGGATGTGAGAACGGATTCTGCTCTTCTCCTGGAGAATGCTCCTGTAACGATGGATACTCTAAAATGAATGAGAACAGTTGTGATCCAGTCTGTAAAAATGGATGCCAGAACGGATTATGTACAGCTCCTGGAGAATGCTCCTGTTTTGATGGGTACTCGAAAATAACTGGGAGCAGTTGTGCTCCTATCTGTAAAGATGGATGTGAGAACGGATTCTGCTCTTCTCCTGGAGAATGCTACTGCAACGAAGGCTATTCCAAAGTTAATGAGAGCATTTGTGCTCCAGTCTGTAAAAATGGATGCCAGAACGGATTATGTATAGCTCCTGGAGAATGCTCCTGTTTTGATGGGTACTCGAAAATAACTGAGAGCAGTTGTGCTCCTATCTGTAAAGATGGATGTGAGAACGGATTCTGCTCTTCTCCTGGAGAATGCTCCTGTAATGATGGATACTCTAAAATGAATGAGAACAGTTGTGATCCAGTCTGTAAAAATGGATGCCAGAACGGATTATGTACAGCTCCTGGAGAATGCTCCTGTTTTGATGGGTACTCGAAAATAACTGGGAGCAGTTGTGCTCCTATCTGTAAAGATGGATGTGAGAACGGATTCTGCTCTTCTCCTGGAGAATGCTCCTGCAACGAAGGCTATTCCAAAGTTAATGAGAGCATATGTGCTCCAGTCTGTAAAAATGGATGTCAGTACGGATTATGTACAGCTCCTGGATCATGCTCCTGTTTTGATGGGTACTCGAAAATAACTGAGAGCAGTTGTGCTCCTATCTGTAAAGATGGATGTGAGAACGGATTCTGCTCTTCTCCTGGAGAATGCTCCTGTAACGATGGATACTCTAAAATGAATGAGAACAGTTGTGATCCAGTCTGTAAAAATGGATGCCAGAACGGATTATGTTCAGCTCCTGGAGAATGCTCCTGTAGCGATGGGTACTCGAAAATAACTGAGAGCAGTTGTGCTCCTATCTGTAAAGATGGATGTGAGAACGGATTCTGCTCTTCTCCTGGAGAATGCTCCTGTAACGATGGATACTCTAAAATGAATGAGAACAGTTGTGATCCAGTCTGTAAAAATGGATGCCAGAACGGATTATGTTCAGCTCCTGGAGAATGCTCCTGTTTTGATGGGTACTCGAAAATAACTGGGAGCAGTTGTGCTCCTATCTGTAAAGATGGATGCAAGAACGGATTATGTACTGCTCCTGAAGAATGCACTTGCAATGAAGGCTTTACCAAAGTTAGTGAGCACAGTTGTGCTCCGATTTGTGATAGTGGATGTAAGAACGGTCTTTGTTCTGCTCCGGGAGAATGTATCTGTTTTGAAGGTTACTCCAAACAAAGTCAGAACAGTTGTTCTCCAATTTGTAAAGATGGATGTGAGAACGGAGTCTGTGAAGCTCCCGAGGAGTGCAGTTGCAATGAGGGGTACAGCAAAATAACTGAGAACAGTTGCGGGCCAGTATGCGAAAGGGGATGTCCAAACGGATATTGTGAATCTCCTAATAAGTGTGGCTGCCACGAGGGCTACATTGAAATAGAACACAATTGCATATCGGAAATGAGTGCTGATAGTTCCAGTACAGCAAGAATTGTGAAAACGGAAATGTCTGGAAATGGGGAAGCTATTCAGTTGATTGCATGCAATCTAAGGTGCTGGAACGGAACCTGCATTGATGGTGTGTGCGGCTGTAATCCAAACTACAGATTGACCGTAGATATAAACAACATTACAAACCTGCTTTGTCTGCCCGTGTGTGAGAGGGAGTGCATCCGCGGATATTGTGCATCTCCAGATGTATGCCTTTGCTTCGATGGGAGCATCGCAAAAGGAGGCTTCGAGTGTTCAAGCATAAATAAGTTCATAAGGAAATGGCTATTCCTAGTTTTGACAGTCATCTCTGCGGTTTTGGCGCTAATAATTTGTTCTCTTTTCTACATATTTAAGCAGCGTGCATACAGCGTAGAAAACAAAGGTATGTAAAGTCTGATAAAGACTGATCAGTTTCGATGCTCAATTTATAAAATTTACATTTCTTCCCTCAGAAAAAAAATATGGTGTTCACTTTGCGGCCAATAAAGTTGATATAATACGGTCCTGAAGATTAACCCAAGGACTAATTCTTAAATACTTACCTGAAATTAAAAATTGTATAAGTTATTATTTGAATAATCTGCTTTTTAACATTTCTGACACCATTAATAAATATATTGTATGTAATTCAATTTCACATTTAAATGTAATAAAAGTTTAACTACAGTGTATTTCATTCTTTACTGTCCTTGCCATAGAGTTGCTGTGGAGTGGGAATATCCTCTACCACGAAGTTAGCTGGTATCAAATGGAATACCGTTGACATTACGTTGAAGAGAAGTGTCGCCACAGTATCGACTACAATTGGCTTCACTGCCTCATAGAAATCACGCCAATTGTCATTGAAGAACTGGTTCGTGCTGCGCTCCACATCTTTGCTGAGTCCATTGAATAGATTATCCAGATTCGTGTGCATCCGAGACATATTCAATTGCACACTCACCGCAGTCACATTGTAAAAGGTGAAGTTACCCTTCTCGTATAGCTGGACTTTGGTCCGCATCAGAATGTCGAGATCATCTGAAAAATAACATTTTAGCTGATCTTCCAATTTGCACGATGTACATAGAACTCACCGATGTCTAGTGACAATTTACCAGAACCATTTAGAGGTATTAAAAGAATTCGACCAGCCATCTTATAGTTGGCATCTAGCCTCAATTTGGGTATCAAGATTTTGGTTTGCCAGCTAAAGTCCTTCTTGCTGACACTGTAAATATACATTTTTATAAATCATTTGACTCTTTGACAATGTTAACTTAATAATTACACGATTTAAATTGGATACGGTCTAATATCTTTAATTATTATTACATCTCTTGGTACGCACCGACTTTCTTTGATAATGATTTTAGAAAATCCTTTAACCATCACTTGGGTTAAGTTTGTTCTTAATGTTGCGACTTCATTGTTATCCTGCTTATACACAATATCCTCAAGATGCATGGGATCTGGTGGCCCGAATTTCTCAACAATCTCCGGTATACCAATACTGAGTTGATCCATCAGCTTTTGTATGCTGTGCGTTGAGCAGTTTGTGAAACCGGGCTCATAAATGCGGCACGACGATACATATGTTGCTAATATCGTGCATGATATTCAATTGAATAAACTAATTTATAATAATATTTATCCAACAATCACTTACGCTTCACCGTGAAATACTCAACTGCAGACACTTGAAATGCGATCGAGTTGAAAACGAAGATTGCCAACAATCCGCCACAAAAAGTGAGCGAATAAAAACTTTGATTCGACACGTTCATGCTGACTATTTGTGAGTATATAAATCTAATTTTACAGTTACAGCAATCTTTTATACCTACCGAGCATTGCGCGTTTCATTAATTATATAGTTTTATATAAATGAAATGGAAATCTTTAAGATAGCAACAAGTCTGACAAGACGAGTCTATATTGTATCAGAAAATATATTCGATACGTTATTGTATAATAATAATACAGAATCAATTTGTAGTTACTAAAGCAGTTTTTCATTGAGTCAGTTTAAACGAGAATAAAAAAGTTCATGAGTTAAATGTTTTTTTTTTTTTAATTGATTTTAATTTTTTAATTCACATTTGCTAGTGAATATCAATGAAAATTGCTGATAAAGTAGGTGGCCGGCACATAACTAAATATCTTCTTGGTTCGATCCATAAGGACCGCCTCAAGGGTCTGTTCGATGGTCGGCCTCATAATTTCGAAGAACGTACGCCAATTGCCGTTGATCAGCATGTGAGCAGTTGCATCCAGCATAGAATTTTGTCCAAATAGATCCTGCAGCTTAATTTTAAAAGTTCCGATATCCCGGATATCAGCTTTTAAATGCAGCAAATCGGCAAAAGTAGCTTCGGGTGTGATACGTGGCTTGACTCTCAGTTCGAGGCCGATCAGAACGTTCTCTATTTGATGAAATGCATTCAAAGGTATTCGCGAATATAATTCAGCTTAGTTTCTTACCGGCCTGCAAGTTACCCTGGCCATGACCATTAAGATTAAGGGCTAGTAAATGTCCCTTCACCTTGTAGTTAAAATCAAAACGCAATTTTGGTACAAACGCCAGACCTTTTGCCACATAGCTCGAGGGATGGTAACTATGAAATGAAGTATGCATAATTTAAATATGAACATTTGTAGATTGGTTCCACTACACACTTAGCCTCTTTCACGGTTAATTTACTGGCACCTTTGACATACAAATTATTCATTTCCGCATCAATAGAAATGCCGCCAGCATTTTGCGAGAATTCGACACGCGGCACGAAGAGCGGATCGAGAGGACCCACTACATTTGTATTGGGCAAGCCATCCTTCCACTGTACCAGCATCCCTTCCAGATTTTTCGCCAGACACTTGTTAAAGCCAGGATCCTCCGTAACGCAGGGTTTTAGAAAGTCGGCTAATTTGCAAAAAATAAAAATAAAAATAATAATAAAATAGATATGTATCCAACTGTAATTGTGTATTATAATTGCAGCTATCCTTACGTTTCTCAAGCATATATTTCTCGGCTTTGGTCACAGAAATGCAGAGCAGGAGGAGTCCTACCAAAATTCGAATTTGATCTTGCATTTTGATTGAGATCTATAATCGTTAGCTTGGCTTCAAAACACTGAATGTTCTAAAGATTTGTCGAGCCGACATTATATATTCTATAACCAAAATGAAATGTAGATGATCAGAAAGCAATACATATATAAATGGGTATCAATTCAATTTATTTTTAATTTTAATGTGTATTTCTTTGTGAATTTCACAGTTTGATTAGTGAAGAAAACAGTAAACAAGTTTAGCCGCATTAGACTTGCCGCCAAATACAGGGTGCGTTTTCTATATGATCTCTTACGACGTTTTTCGGTTCGTTTTTGTCGTTTTCTCTCCCGTCGACCCTGGCACCATATTATTTTATCTTAAATTTTAGATGATATTGCTAATTAACCTTGACCCCTTTAATATTTTATTGGCAGCCGGCAAATTAAATTAAATTAAATTAAAACAGGTTTTATTTATAAAATAATATCAATAATCTTTAAACTGTATTTACGGTTATTTTATTTATACTAATTAATTAGAAGTCAACAAGTATAAATACCTATAAATTTGTGTGCAAATTAAATAAAACTAAGCAATTGTTTTAACCGAATTTATAGATATATATATATATATATATATATATATATATATATATATATATACATGTATTGATATATTTTTGTGTTTACAGCACAATGACAGCGGTCTTGATCAGGTAGGTCAAGGCCTTTGTATGACGGGTTGATAAACTCTTGCCCTTGTTACAACATATGTTTGAAACCCACTGCCGAATGCTCTGCTTGAGTGGTTGTCCAAGCTGAGGACCAGTCCACGACTGGCAGCCAAGTGAAGCGGTTGCAATGCAGCTCCATAACTCAGTTGCCGCCATTTGGTGGTTTTTTCTTGCTTCATCTGTTGTGCAAGCTCAAGATTTTCTACAGGAACAGCGTTAGTAGTAAATGATAACCTGTATTGATTTTTGGAGATAATTGATTTGTGCACTGCAGCTACCTTCTTTAAGCCGTGCTCTTTAAATGATCCAAACACTGGTCCCTGCTTGTCTGCCACAATAGAGAGCATGTTCCAGCAATGGCGTAATGGTGAGCTCATAACTTATATAATTTAACATATCTATAAGAATAAACACCAAGGTTTTATTATTAGGTGTGCCGGGACTGCGTGGCGTTGGCTCTTTGGATCCTTTTCGGGTAGGAAAAATTCGTATTGCTCAGCGGGTGCCACCAAATTTGGATGTGCAGGTGGCCCTGAGGAATATGAGCACGACGGGTCTGAGCCAGGCCAAGATACTCAATAGCACGTAGGTAACCTGCTGCCAAATTCTGAATTGATATGAACTAAAGTGAATTTGGGGCTGTAGCACGCTCTTCAACTCCGGTCACTATTCCCTTGGCTTCCATGTGCAAGTATCACAAATTGGCATCACTTGCAACTACAAACTGAAGGGACACGTTCTGGTGCTGAATTTGAACAGCTCTGGCATTCTGCGCTCTGAGTTGGGTGCGTTGGTCAAGTGATTTGAAAAAATTCCCATTTTAAGTTAATCAAATTTACAGATCATCTGGAACTTTATGTGGCACTGAAAATGAAACCAGAGCTGGTAAAAGGAATTACATTTATGAATGTCAGTGCCATTAAGACTGATGTTGCTCGCATTGACAGGGTTCGGGTGAACCTTTCAAATCTATTCAACGGCAATAAGGAACTCGAGAGCAGCGCCAATGAACTCTTCAATGCGAACTGGCGCGTCCTGTTCGAGGTACTGCGTCCGGTTTTGACGCAAACATTTGACATGGTGCTACTGGATCGATTCACAAAGATCTTTCGCTATGTGCCAGCTAAGTTTTTTTATTCGGATTTTGCATAGCATTTATTTATAATTATCACATAAAAAACCAGATGTGAGTATTACGTATATGCCATATAAATTGAATTCATTTTATATTTAAATTTTTTAATGGATGAGTGATAAAACAAGTAAATAAATTTTTGATTTTCAAACATTATATACGTCTCATTTTTTCTACATTTTGTATCATTATGGAAAAGTTTGACCTGAATGTTTTCAGGAATAGATGTCATGTGGAAGATTTATTTATAGGTATAGTATAGATAGGTATAGGTATCAATAGTGAAAAGAACAGTTTAAATTTGTTTTTTCGATATTACTTTTGCTCTGGCTGACTACTTGTCATATATTTCATTTAACTATATTTTTTAATCTTTATTTACCATTACAGTTTTGCAACAACTTTGAATTGCATTTTTTGTTAGTTTTAAATACGTGTAGAAATTTATATTAAATATTTTACATTCTTTAAATCTTTCTTTTTTTAAGAGTACTTTTTTTTTTATAATTATATTCAATTTTCAACTACTTTGTATTACTATATATATATACATATAATTTATTATAGCACAATTATTTTTTCAACAACTTTCAATTGCATTTTTTGTTAGTTTTAAATACATGTAGAAATTTATATTAAATATTTTACATTCTTTAAATCTTTCTTTTTTTAAGAGTACTTTTTTTTTATAATTATATTCAATTTTCAACTACTTCGTATTACTATATATATATACATATAATTTATTATAGCACAATTTTTTTTTAATTTCCTTAAATTTTCAATTACATTTATTTCATTTATTTATTATTTCATTACAATTTCTTTTTATTGGTTTTGGTTTTTTGTTTTTTGATTAATTTAGCTCAAAAACACGTTTAAATTTATGCAGACTATAGAAAAACGTTTCTTGTCGCCACATTTTGTAACAATTTCACTAGATATTATTTGTGAATCGGCTGTTAACCTGTTTTACAGGCATTTGCCAATCATTGACTAGGTCAGTAGATGTAGACTACTTCGAAAAAGCCAAAAAGAAATGGCCAATAACTAAACTAAATTGTAAATAAACTTTACGATTTTTGTGTTTAAGCTTTGTGAATGCGTTTTATGAATTAAACATTGATTAATTTACATGTTTGATATAATTGTTTTGCTTTAGATTGCAGTCAATCTGAAAAACTTCCGCCTCTATTAAACCAATCCAGTTGGCGCATTCTATATGGCAGCTCATTCCATATGCGTGCGTCAGGATTGGCAGCATAAATTTCTGTTCTGACTTTAATAACCTGATTGCTTATGGAATTCTGTATGTTAGCCAGACGAAGGGGAGGGGCAGAGGTTGAGGCTGGCATATCGGACTGTTCACATAACGCTTTCGATTTCTTTGCGGCATTCCATGCAGCACTCGATTCTGGTTCGTGCAAAAGCTTCGTATATCGCAGCTGATCGCTGTCTTGGCCAAGTGGTCGCCCCCAATGCCCGGCACCTGCATGTAATTTACTCTCGGCCGCCTTCGGCTTACTGTTTTTACTCGAAACTTACTTATGTATGTGCATGAATATATATATCTATATATATATATATATATATATATATTTACTGGCTTTGCCTCGCTTTTAGAAATGTTGTTCGTGGTATAAAAGCGTTGCACGCCCTGATTTTCTTTTGAGTTGTCGTTTCGTTGCGCAGAGTCTCGGGTGGAATTGCAGAAAGAGTGGATATTTCAGTTGAAAGCCGTGAGATTGGTGAAAACGATTTGACATTCGTCATACATTTGCATACACTTGGTCAATATGCTGAAATTGGTGAGCAAAACATACATAAAATGTGCACTTCGAACCTTTGAAATACACCGAGAATCGTTCAGTTTGCTGATGCAAGTTAAGAATGCTGTCCCAACCGGTTTTTTATCCCGCTTATAAGTCAACAATTTGTGCTTTAAGTGACACTGAGATTTATGCGTTTTACAGCTGTGCTTTAATTGCAATTTAATATTTGTTAACCAACGCCCTTGAGCGTACTGCTATCGACCAAAGATAATTAATTTAAACGCTTGCAATTAAGCCTATTGACTTGCAAATATATGTTTAAAAAGCGCACATTCCACGATTTTTGATTAGACTAATGGTTGTTAATTTTCGCAGTCAGAGTTCATTGTAAAATAATAATTGCATATAAATATATATATATATATATATATATATATATGAGGAGGAGTCATCATTTGGTTTATAGTGCTTAAGATTTGCTAAGAGAAACATTAAAGGCATAAATAATTGTGTTATTTTGTTTATATTACTCAAAAATAATAAGAAATTAGGAAAAGTTAAATTTAGCTGACAAAAAACTTACTTTCTTTCAACTGTTTCAGCGCTGCCAAGGTTGCCTTTTGCTGTTGTTGCTGGCGCACATTGCGTATGCGCAACACCAGGATTATACAACTCCTGTGCCCATACTTAAGCAGATCGACAAGCACAATGACGACGGTTCCTACACCTACGGCTACGAGGCGGCGGACAAGAGCTTCAAGATCGAAACGAAGTATTCGAACGGTGAGGTCTATGGCAAATATGGATATGTGGATGACCAGGGCAAGGTGCGTGAGATTGAGTATGGTGCCAGTAAGCGTGGATTTGAGCCGGCTGGCAGTCACATCAATGTGCCGCCACCGACACTGACAAATAGCAATCCCTATCCGCTGGGACCCAACGAGATTGACGATGGCCAGTATCGTGAGGATCCGGCCGTCTACTACAGGGATCAGAAGTACAATCGCCCGATCGCGGCCAGCAAGTTCACTTTGAATGACTTTGGTCGAGGTCACCAGCAACAGCAGCCACAATATGGACCTGCACCTGCACCGGCTCCGGCTCCGGCTCCGGCTCGACCATATTACAATCCCACTCCGCAGTACTATAATCCACCGGCACCACAGCCGCGATACTATCAGGCACCAGCGCCGCGGCAATATTATGCTCCTCAACAGCAACAGCAGCAGCAATATAATGGACAGCCGGAGCAACATCATCCGGCGTTGAGGAATCTGAACATCTATACGGGCTCCTACAGCATTGACTATACGGGCCGTAAGTAGAGGCGGACACTTGGTTAATGTGTTCTGTGTTGGCCCAGAGAGATGGCGACTGATGTTCGCGGAAATTTGTCACTGCCAAATAAATCAGTCACTCCGATATCGGATATCAATCTATATATATATATATATATATAATATGTGTAAATACGAGTATATGTGTATGTTTAGGTGTATGTATGTAATGTAATACTATATTGTACTGTCGAAATTTGTTGCCGCACCTAAGGAAACTCAATAAATTGCCGATTAACCCACGATTCGATCGAATTAAATTCCTTGTCTTTGTTAAGCCAACAATTTGGCCGACCAAGTTTGGGTTCCGCTTCAATTAGGCCGACACAATCAGAGCCCAAATGAAATCTAGCAAATAATCGCAGGCATTACGTCAACACCTGGCGCAGCAGAAAAACGCGGACGGCCCAAAGAATGATATAGTAAAAATTGTTAACAATTTAGACACCATTAGAAACCAGAAACAACCAGTTGTTGTTGTTGCTTGTGTTGCTGCTGTTTGTGGCTGGCCATTTTGTTGGCGTTGTTGTTGTTGTTGTTGTTGTTGGAATTTGGTGCACTTATGCAATGGCCCAAAACCACTTTCAAATGCATCGCCACAGACAAACAACCAACCAGTTAGTCAGTTGGACCCCGGACAACAGACTCTACTCCATCTGGGCACGTTGGGTGCTCAAGCATTTTATGCATGGGCGTTGTTTACTGTTGTTGCTATTGTTATTGTTGTTGTTGTTGTGTTTTTGTTGTTTTGTGTTGTGTCAGCAACTGTTAGCAGCTTAGATTTGCACAGTAGCAAAAAGCTGATGAAAAAATTATTCTCATTTTCGACTATAATCAATTTAGTGACTTTTATTTTAATTGAATTACTTTCAGTTGGTGGACAAACTCTAAATCCAATTATCTGTAAATTAAACAACATTTTGTTTTATATATGCCAACATTCATTTCTGTTTACCAAAATAATTTAATATTATTTCGAGTAACGCTTTAAATTAAATAAGTCAAATTTTTGGAAAAACTATTTACAATCTAGAAATATTTTTAAATTCTGCTTATTGTTTAAGTTTATCTCTCATTTTAGTAATTTATGTACATGATAAATAGAGAGAATAGAAAGCTCGTTTAAAATGCAAGTTGAAGTACATATTATTTTTGTAGATTTTTTATAGAAACAAAACTTTTGATATACAAAAAAACAAAGTATCGATAAAATTACTCTGTCAAAAATTTTGTATGAGCATAATTTGAATATAAATTGACTTTTAAAATAGTCGTCATTCAATAAACCCATCTAGTATAATATTAATTTTTTAATAGCCCAACCGAGTTTTTTATTCCCTTGTTATTATTTTTTTTTTTCTCCATTGAACGACTTTGGTGGGTCATACTTGAAATGCTTTGTTGGCAACACGACGAAGAATCAAATGCTAGTTGACTGCACCCCTTAAATACACACACACACACACACACACACACACCACACACACACCACTGCCACCACTCTGGCAATGGAATTATTTTTTGCAAGAGTTTATATAATTTTGTAGAGCAAATGCTTTTTTGCTATTGCTGTTGTTGTCGTTGCTGCCACGAAAGTGAAACTTGTCTGGGCGCTGCCGGGGCGTTGCCATGGCTCAAGAATTTCCTGCACATAATGCCAAGCTATTTTTGTGTTAACAGCAGCTGCTGTGTTGTCGTCTGCAGTAATGCCACTTGAATCATAAGTACATGGCAAACCAAAAGATGGTATTAAAATATTTGAATTGTAGCTGAAAGGGAACGACTACCAAAACTGTACGATACAAAATAAGGAAATTCATCAAAACGGTTTACAACTATCTGTAATTGTCTACAGCTAACTGGTAGATAAGTCGGCTTAAGTTTTCTTTAACATGAAATAACATAAATTGCGATGCCTTTGTAAAAATTCTTGGTGCAAGTCTTTAAGAAACCTTTGATTTATGTGTATAAAAAGCTGTTCTAAGCAAGCCATAGACTGTTTTGTGTTACCATTATAAGTTAAGTTTTAATATAATTTATTTTACTACCAATACTGAACATAAGCTAAAGACCTACAACAAACTAATTAAGGTCGCAAAAGAAACTCAATAACTATTCTTAATTTTTCAACTTTCAACTACAGTCAGTAATTAAGTTGGCATATTCTCAATTCTTGTGGAATTTTAATGGCAACTGGTGACCTTGATCATGCGTACTTGTGCGTCCAAGTTCAGGTGCAAACGCAATCGAAACTATATACCTATGTATCTCTTTGTGCCTTTCCGACGCTTGCGGCATGAGAAAACCCGTCCAGAAACTTGTCTTTCCAGCTAAATCTGAATCTACGCATGGAGTAAGAATAATTGCGTCTGCGTCATGAGTCAGACTAAAGAGATTGTCTGGTTTCCTAGTCTGATGCGTTGCATACGTTTTATGCGTCTTGGTCTGGATCTTGGGACCGGAGACTGGAAACTGGGCCTGGCCCCAACAAGCTTAACTATCCCACACACATATCTTATGGCTACAACAATAACGGTGGTCTGCGTATGACAAGCTCCGTCATTACGGCAAGGCCATGTAGTTTGTGTGCATGTGTGTGTGTGAAAGTGTGCTTATACGTTAACCAACACAATTGCGTGTGTGTGGGTCGGTCGGTCCAAACAGCTTTCAGTTTTGTATGCTTGTTGTAAATTAGCTGCCTCCAGCCGGGCACAGCTCGCTCATTAACATGCAGCACAATGCGACAATTCGACAAGCCAATGAAAGTGCTTAAATTACTAATACGCACTGTTTCCAGTCTACTGAAACTATTATCCATATTTTTCTTAATATTTTATAACTTAATCTAATTGCTATTTTAGAACAAATTAATATTGCTTTTGCTTAAACATTATTATTTTGGACAAGCCTTCCCATGATTAATTATAATTTATTAACCTCACTCAATATATTTAATAAATCACGTTACTTATTTAAGCCTTTCTGTTAGTTTACAATAGATTTGACGTAATTCGCAAAATTTTTATCTACAAATATTTAAAGCTAAATTTACTACAATACATTTAACTTAAATTCAATTAACTTTGTTGGCTCATTCGCCCATTCATACATTCATTCATTAGCAAAAATCGCCTGTCAATTTTGTGTAATTTTTCACATTTATGGAGCTCAAATTTATTTCTATTTGTGATTAATTGTGTCTCAATGACTTGGTTTAAGTATTTTCGGCAATTTTTTGTAGCGTGTATGTTTTGTGAGAAGTTGCTGCAATGTAATGGGCTGTGAAGGCAATTTATTAAATATTTGGGCTAACTGAACTGGCCTGGTCTGCTTGCTGAAGATAAGCTAAGCTAAATAAATATATAGGCAAATAAATAAAAATAAATATATTTCAGTAAGTTATTTATTTATTTATTCAATAATCATTCCATTGTAGTGTATTAACTTAACGTTAGAAATTAAAAAATATAGATTGATAAAAGAAACATATTTGATTTGATTTATTTATTTAATTTATTAATTATTAATAACATAATGTAATAATTGAATAAATAACAGTTTACTTGGCAATTCGTGCTTAAAAAATGTAGTTTAATTTTTAAATATTTTAGAATTTCTATATGCTTTCAAAAATATGTGACTTACATGGAGTCAAACACTTGTTGACCATTCCTGTTGTTGTTGTTGTTGTTGTGATGGCGCAGAAAAGCTCACAAAAGCACAGAGAGAACCGTTGCGACGCTAATCGCTTAAGAGGCAAACTCGCCCAAGCTTTGAGCTGTGCTCAATTGCGGTTGTTGTTGTTGTCTGTCTCTGTCCTTTTGCGCATGAGCCGCTGACTCGTTGGTGAAGTTTATGCGGTGGTGTTGCTTTGTTGGTGTTGTTGGTGCTGTTGGACTATTGGTATAGAAAAGGTTTTCCTCCAGCCATAAGCGCGGTATATAAAGCGAAATACAACAACTTGGGCGGCTCAGTTGCTGTCGGTCTCAAGTAAATGTTGGCGCACCGCAAAGCGTAAAAAAGATAGAGATAGAAAAAAAAAAACTACAACTCAACAACAAGAGCCAATAACAGTTACAATTTCAGTTTCAGTCCCGGTTCATTAGATCAATTGAAAGTGATTTTTTGTTGTCGTTGTTGTTGTCTTTTTGAGGCTGGGTGTATGCCAGCGAAGGTCTTTTGGAGTCGTTGCATTAATTAAGTTTTTAATCGATTCATAACAGTTTTTTGATCCAAACACGATAAAAACACAAAACGAGATCCAGCTGAAATGAAAGTGGTAGGTTCCCGAGGATGTGTGTAAATACAACATGTTAATATATATATGTTTAGTATATATATATATATATATAGTGCAAACAGTAAACCTGTACTCCATATAAACTATTTGCACCAGCAAAGGTTAAAGTTGAGCGCCTCAATGCGATGCAAGCCAATCAGGTGCTGGTTGTGCCGTTTGATGTTGTTAATTGTAATGTTGATCGCTGCCTGTCTGACTGGTTGCGTCATAGCCTTTAATAGACTGTGCCGTATGCTGTGCCATATTATGTGAAAATATCACATAATTTGCTATGCAAATTGAGAGTAAAGCCGTTCATATTGCTGATGCAGGCAATCGAGTCAATTGCAACAACATTGTTACAATATTGTGCACCCAATTTGGTAACTGGATTTTTCACCTAACATAATTTATGAGCTGACATCTCGTCTGTGTAAGTGTGTGCGTCTGTGTGTGTGTGTGTGTGTGTGTGCGCATTGTGCTACGTAATTGCAAAGTATTCTACGGAAAAAAGTTGCAGGAACTGCAATACAGAAAAAGTTGCACTAACAAGCGCTCTTCAAACTGCGATTCGAATACTTTGTTGTACCCCTTTGCCAGGTTTCTTCCCCCTCAGCCTTGCTCAGCTAAGAGCGAAAATATCAAAGGCAACAAGTCCAAATTCACATTGGCTCAGTTCACACGCTGCGACTGGTAGCCAACTTTTTCGGTCAGTTAACTGTCGAACAAATACGAAAAAAAAACAAAAAAAATAGGAAAAAAACGTACAAAATTGGCATCAACTGAAACGTTAGTTGATAGTCTCTTGGCCCATGTTTGCTGTCCAGGCCAGCGGGCAGACTGGCCAACCACTTGCAATGGAGAACTGTGAGCCAAGGCTACTGGCATATATGATATATGACATATCCACAGCAGCAACAAAAGGTTATCGCATGCGGAATGGTCAGACAAAAGCGGTCAGCAAAACCGAATCCCACTGGCTCAAAATAGTTGCTGCCAAACCGTTGAACTAAGGACCAAGTATCCTGTTGAATGTATTCTCTTGGCCATTGTAACAAATTGGCTTGGCTACAGGTTGCCTGCAATCGGCATTTACCACTACTGAGATACCCTTTGCTAAAAAACTGTTATACATAAAAATATCAGCCAAACTTTTTATAACGATCTTTGACAAGGTATCAAAGCATTTAATCAGAGGAATTTATTGATGAGCAAATAATCGAAATATTTAATTATCTGACATTGATTTCGTAAATCAGAAAATGATCTGGCTTCTAACTCTACTTTACTTTACTTGACGAATATTTTAAACATTGTTGTTCTTCGTTTTTGTAGCAACTTTGTGTTCATTTCTCGATTACAGGGTATGTGAAATGCACAAATGCTCAGCCAGACAAGTGCTGGGCTGGGTTAGCTTGTCAAGCTGTCGTCTGATTGGCAATTTGACCATCTTTCCCCACGGCTTTCAACGGCTGCTGTATAATTTCTTTAGGACTTTGAAAGCTTGCGTTGCATCTTTCCGAGATACTGCTTGCAACATGGGGCATGTGTGGGAAATTTTAGTTTGCTTCTTACAAAATTGTACGGAATGCGCTTTGCATGTTTCCCGCCGTTCACATAACTTGTGTGTGTGTGTGTGTGAGTGTGTGTGTGTTTGGTGCACTCGAATTATTCAATCGCCGCATTGACTGAGTGTTCCATGCATTTTCATGCATTTCACCTGTAGATATTCAATTAAACTTTGTCCATTGGTGAAAATGCTATCGCTGCATATCGCGTGTCTCTCGCGGCTGTGTGCCTTATGCAACGTTGCAATATTTTTGTGTATATGTATGTATAAATGTCTAGCTTAGTGGTATCTATCGGCCAACATCGGTTCCTGCTTGCCGCTGAGGGCCCTCCGCCAAAAACGACAAGCAGCCATTCATTGCCCGGTGTCATTGGCCAGTAAATAAAAAAAAGTAATAACTTAAAGAAAAAGTGAAAGGTTTGCCTGACTCAAGACTTTGTCTGCCTTGTGGCGAATTCTTAACGGTTGGGCATTGTCAAGGTGCACGGGTATATCAGCTCCAACTCACTGCTTATCTGCTTGCCTCGCAATTGGCAAACCGGTTGCCACTTTGTGCTGTATTTGCTGCTCACTGTCCACTTGCTTGCAGCTACAACGTTTACTGTTAATCGGCTGTCTGTTTGGAGGCCTGATCAGCGCACAGGATTATCAGGATTATCAGCAGAGTGCTCCCAGATCGGCGCCACAACGGTTGCAGTCCAGTGCACAGCCGGAGGCAGCGCGTCCGACGCCCGTTCCCATTCTCAAGCAGATTAACAAGTGAGTTGGACAACATTATCTTGACCAATTACAGTTTTTATCAAAGATAATGGTAAAAATTATCAATTAAAAAAATTAGTCTGCTTTGAGATTTAATTTAGTTTCTTGTGATAATTTTCATAATTTGTTTTCCTGTTACAAAAAATTAAATAAAATATGTTATTATTTGCAATAATTTTGTCAAGAACTTAAAAAATTTTCAAACCTTCGTTTATTAATAATTATTATTTTTTACTTAATCAATTATTTTGTAACGTTCATTTATATTTTGAAATGTATTTAAATTTTGATAGGAATTTAATTTCTTAATTAAAATTTACTCATTTAAATTAAATTTAAACAAAAAAAAAAAAATCAGGCATAATGAGGACGGTTCCTACACATACGGATATGAAGGTGCAGATGGCTCCTTCAAGATTGAAACTAAACTGGCCACCGGCGAGGTGAAGGGCAAATATGGCTATATCGACGCCGATGGCAAGGTGCGCGTCGTGGAATATGGCGCCAACAAGTATGGCTTTCAGCCGTCTGGTGAGGGAATCACTGTGGCACCGCCCACACTAGTCGATGAGTCCGCCAAGGAGGAGCCCGACTACGATGAGGAGCCAGTTCAGCAACCACAGCGTCCCTATGTAAGTTGGTTAAAAGCTGAATATGTTTTGCCTTTAAGTGTATTTATACCACTTATCCCCGTCAGCGTGTCCAACGTCCCCAGCAGCAGCAGCAGCAGCATCAGCCACGCCCACAGCCCGCACCACGCCCACAGCCGCAACCACAGCCACAATATGTGCAGTACCAGGAGGAGCAGGAATTGGAGCAGCAGCGACGGGTCCAATATGCACCGCAACCACAGCCTGCCAGCGTAGGTCCAACTCCATCTCGTTTGCAGGTGTCCGGAGCACAGCGCACCACCGATGTGCTCTACTCCCCGCTGCAGCGGCCCGCTCGTCCCGAGCCCGATTACTCGCAGACGCAGAGCTTCGGGGAGGGACCATCGAGTGTGCGCATTTCCCGACCTGTCTATGCCCTGCCCCCCGCCTCGCCGGCACCGAGCAGCGCTCGCGCTCAGGGCTTCCTGGCACCGGCATCGGGCGGACGACCGTTGCTGGAGCCGGTGCACTTTGGACCTACACAGGGACCACAGCCGGTGCAACAGCCACAGCCACAGCCGCAGCGCAGCTATCAGCCCCAGCACCAGGCACAGGGACGCGCTGGTGGCAGTCTGCTCGACCAGCTGGCTCGGGACTATGCTCTGCCCCAGGGCAACGCTCAGCCGCTGCACGACATCACCTTTGGCTATTATTAAAAGCGGGGAGCCGGAGAAACTGGTACCGGGTAGTTAAGGCGGCAACCGCATCAACCGCTTCTTCGAGTCAGGTGCAAAATAAAAACAACGCTAATCGATGTCCAAATTACAGGACATAGTTTCCCCATTCCGTGAGAGTTTCTGTTCCAACTATTTCATTCGCAAGTCGCCAGTGATTCCTTGCTTCTAGATTCTAGATACTAAAATCTATATGTATATTCCATTTGTAAGATTTTATGCTCGATGTTTTATAATTAAATAAAAAAAATTAAACAATTTTGTGTCCAAAAACCATTTTATTTGAATACAGGTTTTGCTAAGAAATGCTTTTAATTTAAATAATAATAATTTTTCGGAACATATTCAAACGTTCAATCATTTTTGAAAACTTCCCAATTTTCTTGCTGTTCTGTTCTATAAAAAAAATATTTTATATAAATCGTTGTAAAAACTTATCCATTGCCGATTTAAGATAAATCGCATTTCTTCAGTAACATGGTTGAAACTGAACCGAATAACATGATAAAATGTTGTAGGCAACTTTAATTAGACTTTTTCAAAAACTGATTATCAAATTAGAGAATTCGAAATTAAGGAAATTATTAAAAAAAAAATACTATTATCAAAAGCCTATTTCAAAGAGCGAATCCAAAAAATTTGATTTTAAAGTATCTTTTGCTGCTATATACTTTTGGGATAAGTTGAAATAATATAAATATAAAGCTTAAGTGTGATATAAAAATGGATTAATCCAAAAGTATGATTTAGTTACGCATAATATATACATTCGAAATATCCAACGAAATGCAAATTATTCAAAACTACGAAAAACTCAATTTCAAGTTCCGATTTAGAGTAATTTGTTAGTTTTATAAGCAAATCTATTTTTTATAGCATACTTTCAGGCGGTAGAAAACAAAATTCGACGTGTTTTTTAATGTTCTTCAACGATTGTTTATTTGTTATTTAATATTTCTTTAAATACTTAACAATAAGTTTGATAATTTTGATGAGTTTTCAGCCAATAGTTTTTTTTTGCGTGTATTTTCAATTTCAAGAGTTGAGCATTGCCTGAGCTAAAGATGAAGTGTGGAGAAAGATCGTTTGCTAAAACTAAAGAACCGAAAGTGTTTTTAAACTGAAGGGGGGCGTGGTCCACAGCTACAACCCGGGCAGGTTTGAGGCAGGCTGGAAGAGCTGCGTCCTCTGGGCGACTACTGCAGGTAGACTGTAAAGAGAGCGTCAGGTCAGAGAAGTGTTTGATTGACTTTATTAGCTTGGATAGCTCCAGTTGCCAGTTGTTGGTGGAGGGTGGTGTGGGTAAAGTGCATTGTGGATAAAAGTACAGTAAAAGCGGTGCAGATAACAAAAGATAACAAAAGATAACAAAAACAAAATAAACAGAGTGTTCGATAGAGAGATCTGGGGTGCTATAGTATAGTATGGATGCATGCTGTGCTGGCTTGGATTGCTCTTGCAACTCGTTCTCCGGCGGGCGAGAGTTCAACAAATAATGATCGGATATGAATTGAGATATTAGACAAATAAATTAGGTTAAGACAAACTATAGATAAATGCTGCATATGACTTAGAGGACTATAACTAGTGGGTTACATTGTGTATTGCAACCGGCCCCTCCCCGTCCCGTCCTACACATCCAGCAGGCGATTGAACATTAGCGGATCCTGTATCTCGTAGTCCTGGGCACGCGAGTGGGTGCTTTGGGGTCGCTTGGCGCCGACATGGCGTCGCACCTTGTAGCCACCGCTATAACTGTTCCTTGGCGGTGGTGGTGGTGCGCTATACACATACTTGGATTTCTGCACCACAGGCGGCAGATAGTGGAACGGCGTCGACTTGTGCACCTGCTTCTCAATGGCGTAGGTAACGGGACCATTGCTGCTGCCGGGACCCTTGCGTTTGGCCACCTCCAGGGCGGCAATAATGGGCGACAGATCCTTCAAGGCATTACTCTTGCTGGCATGATAGTTCTCCACGCGGTAGTCACTGCTGGCTGCGGGTGGTGCGGATGCCTGCGGTGGCTGATAGTCGTAGCCCTCGTTGGGATGCTTCTGGATGTACGCCTCCTCAGGGGTCTGTGGCTTTTTGGCCATCTGATGATAGGTGTCGGCGGCTCCTTGACTTGGCGGCCCATACGCAGCTGTAAGCGACTCCGTGTGCGACAGCGACTCCAGTATGCCCAGATTCTGGGGCAAAGGGACGCCATAGCTGTTGTAGAGGTCCGCTTGCTCCACATTGGAGCCGGTGGGCGGAGCATTGCTTGTGTCCAGTGCGACCGTCTTGGAGGCAGTGTATTCCGTCTTGCCATTGGGCAGCATGCTGAGAATCTCCTGCAGTTGCAGCGCCGCTTTCCGTGCCTCGTCATCCGACAGTTTCTTGTGGCGACCATAGTTGCTGCTGAAATCATCTCTGATGGCTGTGCTCTCAACGCCAATCGATGGTTGATTGGTCAATGTTGTGGTTGTCGTTGTTGTTGTGTGTGTGTGTGTGTGTGTGTATTTGATTATGTGTGTTTATCGGTTGTTGTTGTTGTTGTTGTTGTGGTTGTGTATGCAATGAGTGAGATTTTGATTAGATTACCAATTAGATATTTCATTTGCATTTAATTAAAATTTATATTTACAATTTGTTGACTGAGCTATGATTTGTATCTGCTGTTGGTTGTGTGTGTATGTGTGTGTGTGTGTGTGTGAATGTGTGTGTTTAATTATGAGATGACTTTGAGTTTGTTTGTTTACAGATATTGAGGTTTTTATGATATTCATGTTATTTATGAGATTAATTCGTTGATTTTATGTTTCGATTTCAAAATATCTTAAGCAAATCTCATCAAAAGGTAATTTTTAATTATTAATATTAATAATAATTGGCAAAACGAAAATAGAAATTCTTTAAAATAGTTTAACTTATTTTCCGTTTTGCAGTCTATACAAAATTTGAGTATTAGTTGAGCATTATGAATTAGTTGGATTTAAACAGTCTTAAACTTAAAATATATATATATAAAATATGTACAAAAAGATAAAGATACTTTTGGGTATATTGTTGTCAGGGCTTAAACTACTTGCTGGACCATATAATTAGACACTTTATGGCTAGCTATATACAAAATATATATATATACAAAATATTAAGTATGCGACGTGTTGCCACTCTTAACGACTCTTGGGAGGCGAAAAGTGTTTGGGCGGGGCAAATATACATTTCAATTATATATTGGATGACGTGTTGCAGTTTAATTGAATACTATTAACGCATATTTATTTACACAAAAAAAAAACAATTAACATTGCCATATGGAAACTTGCGCAATGCCAATTAAACGTTATTGAAATTGAAAGTGGAATCCGCCTAAAAAGGCCCACGAAGTAGCAATGCCTCTGAGTGGATTGCAGAGTATTCCCGCAGTTGGAGTGCGAGATTTATTTAAGACTAAGACGACGCTGGGCCAAGATGTTTATTTACAGTTTTCGCAGCTCTTCGTCAATAAACAAATTATGAGCAGTTGAGGCTTTCACTTTCAACGGGTTAGCAATGCACGGAAGTTGTGACTCGTTAGTAGTTAGTGTATTGATTGATGGGGAGGGCGCGGGGGGTTTAACAACAACGGTAGTTGATGTTTAGTTGTCGAACATGCGAGATGTTTCAAGGAGTTGCTTTGGGATTAGTAACATGATTATATATATATATATATACACAGTGAGAAAAGGACTGTTCTTTACTCGCAGTTTACGCACCATCTTGTCCATAGGGCGACGGCAGATAGTTGCTTTGTGGCGCCTCAAATGCCACATGGTTGATGCTAAACGGAGCTGCACCACCCCCATAGTTGGAGCCAGCTGGTGGCAGATATTGATGTGTGGCACTGCTAAACGTTGGTGGCTTCGATGGTGGCCCATAGTTGGAGTGGCCCGTTGGTATTTCATATGTTGTGATTGCTGCAACGAGACAAAATAGAGTGTGTGTGTATGTGCACGTGTGTGTGTATATGTGTGTGTGTGTGTGTATGAGTTGCAAAGTCAAATTGAAAAACAAACTGAAATAGGCTAAAACATGCGAATGTCTAACCAAAAACGGGTTCGAGCGAAAATGAAAGTGGAAATGGAAATGAAAATGAAAATGAAAATGCTGGACGGGGTTCAATGCTCGTCACTCGAATCGATATATTCGATTGCTTCAGTTTGGCTGCTGTCTTCCGTTGACCGAACCAGCTTTGGCGAGTGCTTTAATTATTATTTATAAACAAATGCATGTACATTTAGTTCAACAGCCGGCGTTTCCACGAAGTTACATAATGACCTTAGTTTATATTTCATGGTCCAATGGAGTGTCTCTCTCTCTCTCTCTCTCTCTCTCTCTCTCTCTCTCACTCTCTCTCACTCTCTCTCACTCTCTCTCTTTCTCAGAAGACAAGAAAATTGATGTTTTTCAGCAGCTGGCGGGCATACTCACTCTCTGTGTGGATGGCGGGACCGGGCGCTGATGCGGAATGCTTGTTGCCACTGCTGCCGCCCGAGGAGGCGCCCGACAGCGAGCTCAGCTTGGCAAATGGATGGACAAAGGCGACACTGCCGCTGGAGTGACCCGTTGCATAGGTGTGCGAGTTGATGTGCGCCGAATTTATAATCGATTTACCCACATCGGTGACCTTGTCACCACCGGCAGCAACCAGATTGCCACCGGCACTCAGCGCATAACCGCTGCCCTTGATGAGCTGACCCTTCAGGGCCGTCACTCCGCCCGTGATCGCCTTCACCGCCTGGAAGATGGTGTTCAGCACGGATTTCTTAAACGACCATGGATCATAGTCCACCGAATTGCCCTGTAATCAAAGCAAATAAATTAAAAATCAGACTTTCAATTTTATTTTGAAGCAAAAGAAAAAGTAAAAATAACTTTTTTCTAATGTTTTTTACACTTACAAAAATAATATTGTGATTATTATGGAAGCACTTACAATAAATAAATAAAAATACATAATAATAATTTGGATAAATTTGACTTACATGAACATGCACTTCATGGGATTTGTAGCTATCGCCGCCGCTGCTGCTGCCGGAGCTGCCCGAGGCAATGGAGGCGGATGCCTGTCCAATGCTGGACAGCAGGCCGGACTTGAGATGTGCCACATAGTCAAAGCTGCCGGAGCGTTTGGCAATCTGTGACTCCTTAACGCTCTCGCCCTGCTCGTTGTCCAAGTCGGTGTCCTCCAGTGACAGCGATTTGTCGTCTGCGGGGTAGGCGTGGCATGCACCAAGCATCAGCAACAGGCACAAGCCGAGTAACTGTAAAAGCGATGCAGACTCATGTGTTACATAATCTAATCTAATCGGTAGTGGCAGGTTTATATTCATGCAAAATATGATGGATTAAAATTCATTTGACTTTTCACTGAATTCAATTGCCGAATTGCATCATTGCAGGCAACAGCATGTGGCATGTGGCTTGTGGCATGTGCCTTGTGGCATGCGATTAACTTTCAGTCATTTGTCAACAGTCAACGAAATTTGCCACTTAAAAGTATTATTCAGCTCGAAGACAGTTGTCATAATACTCGCCTCATATGCTCGTCACAGCTGAGCGCATTTTGTGTAGTTGCAGTTGCCACATGTGGCAGAGGACTGGGCTCGACAGGGCGGTTAAGTGTTTTACAACTATTTCACGCACCATCAAACATAAATAATTATATAAATTGGCTGACGTTATTTATTTAACTAATAAACAAATCAATAAACAAGCAAATTGCAGGCAAGCAGAAAATTTGATTTGATAATTTCACAATTCCGCTCAAGTTAAAATAATTTAGATTTGAAGTGTTCCATTATTATAAGGTAATCGACAGGTGATTTGGAAAAATATAAATCACTTGAGCAAATTAATGTTCAAATTGCTTGCCAATGATTTGCAATACTAATAAAAGATTTCAGTTTAGAAAATTAACTTTTAATAGCAGAGAAGAAAAAAAAATCGGCGAATTTGGGTCGCAAAAACACTTGAGAAATATGCCATTAGTGAGTTTTATTGATATATATATACATATATATATATGTATGTATATATTATTAATTATTGTTTTCATACCATTTTTCTCCTATATTTGCCCTTGTGGCGCCGCCCTCGAAAACCTTTCTTGCTGCAACTATTTCTCAATTTCTCAATGCTGGTGATTTGTGAACTCCAAATTGGATTTTCTGATAGCATTTTAAGTTACTGATTTTTGTTTTGTTTTTGTGTTTCTTTTAAGCCAAATTGCTTTAGCCCTCGCACGGCCCACTTGGCAATTCGTATTTCCCTTTGCATACAAATGCACAAATTAACAAGAAAGCCGCGCAATGAGTTTTAAGGTTGTTTATTGCATTCGCTTATAAATTTGATGATTGCTTTTTGTACTTGTATTATTTTTGGGCCATAATGAATTTTTCGTACGTAACTGCTAATTAATAAAAGTCCAACTTTATAGACGGACGGAGCATTTCATAACTGAGCGTAAATAAACGCAAATTGCATTGCATCCACTATTTAATGATGATGTTTCATTTTCGATGTTTGGCAAGATTAATTGGCCCACAATGCTTTGCCCAGTTCAATGGCATATTCAACTCTAGATTGTCCAATACTCGGCTAGACTCAATTATTTGTTTTAGCCACGCGGAGAGCTCCACTTAATTTGTGTGCTGTCATCGTGGCTTTTTTTTTTTTTTTTGAGTGTGAAGCGAGTAATGCGAAGAGAGTGAAAGTGTTGCCGGTTTTTTGGCTTTCTGCTTTGTTGCTCTCCTTCTCCTCTCCACATTCTCCACATTCTCCACATTTAGCGGTTTCTGTGGGCCTAATTCAATTTGCATATTGCTCAATTGCTAACAATACGACAATATTAATTCATTTTGTATCCGAGCTCAAAGTGCACGTAAGTCGTTTGGTTATTTTGAAATTTTTGCGGTAGGTTCAGTTTCAGTTGCTCTTCTTTATGAGTCTTTTAACTATTAGATTTGCTACACAAAGTGGCATAATTTTAATATTTAAATTCAAGTCACTTAAATAGTCTAATCTTCTACTTTGTTTAGTTCCTTTTTGCTATTATTGATTTCTGATTATATTTATTGTATTATTAATTTTCTTATTTATTGTGTTTATTATGTTAGTTAGAGCTTAAAAATTCATGTTCTGCTTTACTGTTTTGCCTCATAAAATATTTATTAAGACATTTTTATGTATTCTTTATTATATATTTTAATAAGTCTTTAATAAAAACTGGCAAAGCTTTACATTAAACTCGTCTACCATGAAATTGTATATAAGTAACTGAAAATAATTACTTTATGTTATAATAACTTTAACTTATGTAAAACATTTGCAATATATATAAAATATTTATAGTTTTATGTTGTGTTTCTACTTCTAAATGTGACATGAGACATGTGTTGATTTATTAAGTTGCTATTCGCAGCATTTTGTTAAGTTTTTATAGTCTACAACATTTTGGAAAGCCGCAACAATGACGACAGCAACTCTATGAAAAGCAACAACTATAACCAGAGTGGACAACGATTCGTCTGACATAATAATAATTATGCATAACATTTTTACCTTCACACTCAGTCGACTGGGACGCATTTCTTTCGATCTGCACTCCAATGACATAATCATGAGCGATGAACTCTTGAGTTGATTCACATGGCTTGGGGGAATTCATTTGCAATGCTTTTCATGCACAAGCGAACAGCAGACGGCTCAAGTGCAACGCTTAAAACTATGGATTGGGATTTTTGGGTTAAGCTGCCTTACATAACAAAAGAGATACGGTTGCAACTATCTAATGTGTATTTAGATAATATACAAAATTACCGAAGCGTGGCCTCTCGAAACGAGTTCCTCGATTTGGCCACAGACAAGTGAATGCGCTGCCTGCACTTGAACTTGTTTGGACCAAAATAAAAACGTTGCATAAACTGTGATGCTGTGCGGCCTAATTTGGTCATTTGGTTATTGGCACGTTGCCACTTTCACTGCGAACTTACCTTCATATTTTAATTATGTTGTTGCCGTTGTCTGTCCAAGGGCTGGTCGTTCGATTAACTGGCCGAAAAACACTTGCTGAGTGAATGTGAAGCTTGTTTTTGGATTTATTTGTACTCTTCTTTTTATTTGCACAACTTTCCTCACTGAACGCACTTGCAATTGGCCACGGTCGCAACACTTCTTCGAATCGTTTAGCTTTGGTTTGTTGTTTGCCTTTATTTTTGGATATTTGGGCTTTGCATCTGTTTGTGTGTATTGCGTTGAAACAAGCAACAAAAACATACACATAGACACACACACACACTCGCACACGCACACACACTGATTTCACTCGCGAGTCGCGTCGACTTTCTTTCTGCGCTGCTCTGTCGACTCTGTTTGGGACGGGTGACGCTGTACTTTTATTGGAGGTGGCTCCTCGGCGACGACTGCGTTCGAACTGTGGTCGAAAATCTCAATGTGTGGCTCTTTTAAAGAAAATTTTGTTGAGAGCGCTGCCGCCGCCTGCATTTTTTTTTTTATTATTTCATTTGCTGCTTGCTCTTAGCAGCAATGCAAAGAGCCGTCTTCGTTGTTGTTTTTGTTTTTATTGTTTTTACCACCGCCTCGCTCGCTCACTATTCAATTACGGGGCGCATTACAGTTTTGGCAGCATCATTGACGGATTGACTCATTTGTTGAGATCGGGTTGAGATCCGATGACATCCAACTCGGGGGGTTGAGTTGCCGAGTTCAATGCGTTTGTGCACATAAAGCTGCAGGCGGCTTTTCAAATTTGTTGTCTTTAACGTGATAAATGGCCACAACTTGACCATTTGTTTTGATTTGTCTTCTTTGTGTTTTTGTATTCGCTTTTGTGGCATGATCAACAAAAGACTTAGGCAACAAACTTGTTCGATTTTTTGGTGTAGCTTTGCGCTTAACTGGTAAATAGAACTAATTGTAATGAATTAAATATGAATATAATAATAATATAATAACTCAAATAACTTATTTGATTTGTGAATTATTTTGTATTATTATTTCACTCTAAAACAAATTAAATGGTTTATTTTATTATATTATTATTATTATTATTTCATTTAAATTTAAACTTTAAATTTCTCTAAACTGACTTAAGTTATTTATTTGTTATGTTATTCTTTAATTACATTTGAACTTTACCTTAACATAATAAAGTAAACTTAGCGAATTCTTTTTTAGAAAACTACAAAAAATACATACCTCAGCTGAACGAGCATTAAATGAAGTGGTCTGCATTTCAATTACATCAAGAGCCTTGAACCATGGCTCACCGCATTGAGCCACATGCTGAACTAAAGAGCATAGGGCACATAAGCCAGGTGCCAAAGCGTAATTCAACGCATTAGTCAACTATCATTTTAGCTAATGTTACAATGTTAGTTCATTGCCATTATGTCAAATGCCTAACGCACTACCAAAATCTAGAGATTAAAGCAACAATTTAAAACGCATGAACAACGATTAATAAAAAACCTCCAACTTTTGTCAAGATCTGTGCCCTCAAGAGCAAGTGACATGAACTGCTCCCATTTACCAGTTACCAGTTAACAGTTGATGGCAGTTGCCAGTTGTCAGTTGTCTGTTGTTAGTTGTCCGCTTGCAAAAGTTGTGTGCTGCCAAACAGGGCATCCGTTGGCAATGACTGGCCAAAATGCTTGGGCATAATAGCTCTGACTACTGTTATTGTCCTACGCAACGGAGTGTTCAGTGCACAATTTATGGACTGCAGTTAAAATGCTGCCCCTGACCTGCCCCTCCAGCCGTCTCTGGTTGCGGGCTGTGTGGCTGTTATCTAACCGAAAGTGAAATGGGCTCAGACGGCAACAACTGCAACAAATGAAAACATGAAAAACTTAGACAAAAAAACACAATGTTCGTGGACGCCTAGTTAACAAACTGTAAACTTGCTAAAATCCAAAGAAAATGGCAAAACAAATAAAAATCAAAAAATGAAAATGGAAATGAAATAAAACCAACAATAACTCTCATGTAACAAATGTTGCAGTTGGCTCACAAATACAAATATATGTTTACGCAAATAGAGGCCCCTTTGACCAGCTGTGTGGCAAGCAAAAGCCTGCAACATGGTGCAAGGCAATCCTAGCCATGCTCAATCAATTTGCAACAGGCATAAAAAGATTCATAACAAATAATTTGTAACTCTTTTTTTTTTTGGTTTTTTAATTTTCACAATTATGTTTGGTAGGAAATTCCTAATTTATTTCCAATTTTTCCAATTTGGCAGCTGGTCAGTTATTATATTTTACACGGCTTACTGAATTGTCAACGATTGTCTTGCAACAAGTCGCCAGTTGCAATTCGTTTGTTTTGAATAATTTCTTGGGACCATACAGCCAACAAACAGGTCGACAGTCGCTAAACGAGCGAGTGAGTCGACATGGGCCATTAGTTTGGCTTGATTGCATATGGAGGTTTGATATATAATAATACTGAAATTATCGCTTCACATGCTCAACAATAGCCACATGCAAGAATGGTAAGCTGAGATTATGGAAATTACGTATACGACACCCCTGAAGCAGCTGAGTGAAAACGGAAGGAAGCGTGCCAAAAACTGTGTGCATAAAAAAAGTGAAATTATTTATCGTTAAAAGTGCACACTGACATTTTTGGTATATTTAAGTAAATATTTATTGTTCCTTAGTAAATAGTAATAGTAATAGTGCTTAATTGTATTCTGATATTTATCTTTAACAATACAATAATAACCATAAACGACACGTATTAAATATGCCCCAAGCACTTAAATGCTGTTGTTAAATTTACACTTACCCGTTTGCTTAATTGACGTGTGGCAATTGAAAACAAATAAACGTATAAATTAAAATCTCTGAAAAGTTTTTAGAGTGTAACGTGAAATGAGAAGGCTGACTGGCGATAGTCTGAAAATATGAAAAATGTGGCAATATTCAAACAAACGAAAAAAAGGAGAAAAAAGCTAAAAAAAAAAAACCGAAGCGAAATAAGGCAAAACGAAATGGTAACAGACATCCTAGTTCACTTCCTGGACCTCCTGTTGCTGTTGCTATCTTGTCGGTTGCGCAATGAACTTCAACTTTAACTTCAAATATCGCGTTACCGAGCGAACATTCAACATTTAACATTGAAATCAAATTAAAAATCGGAAATGGTCCCGTTTCTTGATATTAGCGGAAGTGGCTGCGCCGCCATAATTCAATTCCAAGCGACGGCACACACTAAGTGTGTCTGTAGGATCGGGCAGCCGAAGCTAAACCTGAATCTGCCACTGGCCAAGGAGCCGACAAGTCGTGCGGCTTAAAAAGTGAAAGGCCGCTCGCCAACTCAGCGCCAGGCAACGCAACGCAATCCAATATTTATTTAACACTCTTGGCTGGCACACAGATGTTTGGACAACCAAAGAAATTTACCTTAGATGCAACTGGCTCAAATGGCCTCTTACATTGCCGCAAAATGTTGACAGCCAATGCTGTCGATGCGACAATTGCCTGTTGCCGCCTGACAAATTGGTCAGCTGCCATTGGGCACCACAGCACTTCATCCTGCCACATTGCCAATAGTCTTGCCACAGCCACTATTGTTGCCTTTGGACCACAAAGAGAGGGACGCAGTTTAAACATTTTCTACACATTTTTTACGAGCATACAACGTTAATATAATTATACATATAAAAAAACAATATATCCCTTCTAGTTATGTTTAGTTCAATCGAAACTTTCCACATTTAAATTTACCTTTAAGATAAAGTCTAAATCGACTTCAGAAGACCAACTCAATTAATCTGCTTCTCCTGTTTCACCATTTATTCAAGCAATATTAATTGTTATGTATAATAATGTAATATAACTAAGAATGATTTATGCTAATGCTACAAATTACTGATCATATTTTAAGCAATTTTAAAATAACTTAATGCATATATTATTCATTATTATTATTATTATTACCTGCCAAGTTGATATAGTCATATATATTCATAACACAGTTTACAAGCTGTTTGTGTTAAATTTTTGCTATGATCGAAGATACTATTTTGTACGAAAAACATTTCGTATTTTTACTAAACTCATCTCATTATTTGAAAAATTAGAATAGTTGTGAATCTGGGATGTCAGCCAAATCGGCGACATTTTATTCATACTATTTGGCGCTACCTAGATTATTCGATTCTTAACTGATTGCCTAGTAAAACAGATGAAAATTACACAATTGAGCATATACATTGCTTCTAATGGAATAATCAGGTATTTTGGTTTTGGTTTCTTTTTTTTTTTTTCAATTTATAGTGGGGTAATACTTAAATGTCTTCTGATGCCGGCAAATGTTGCACCTGGGCAGTGGCAGCGTTGCGTGTTGTCGCTGTGCTATCATGGCTTGAATTGCATTTTTTTGCCACATGACTCAAAGACACACACACACACACACACACTTGGCGAGCGGTGCTTCCACATTTTTTCCAGCTGGCTTTTTTGATTGTGACTTGTTTTTTTTAATGAATACGAGTCTTTTTTGAATTTTTATTTGCATTGAATGCGCAATGCAATTTTATTATTTATCATTTTTCAGGTTGGATGCATAAATTGGCATATAAATAACTATTAAAAAATTATTTCACCATTTCTTGTTTATTTTAGATAACGTGGCTTAGCTGCAATTGCCAATGTGCTCTGGAAGCTGTGTGTCATTAATTAACGAGCTCTTGGCTCTAATCCATTATTGAGTCATTTCCTAGCTAATTTAAAGCGAAAAATAGAAATGTTTAGATCATTGGCTTTATCAGTTGCTCAAATTAGCTTGAAGTTGATTTAATCAAATTGGTGTGCATTTTTCAGCTTATAACGCATTATTTGAATCGGTTTGAAGATTACTTAGACATCTATTTAAATTAAATGTAAGTTCAACAACTTTCTGATGCCTTTTTTAATAAAAAAAATTTTTAAGCGGTTTCCAAGAAGTATGTTATGGATTTTAATTATCCTAAAATTATACTTTAACAATTTTTGCTTATGAAATGTAGTTAAATTTGAATGAAATTAAAAAAAAAATTATTTGTTGTTTAATTTTACATAAACGGCTCACAAATGAATCAATTAAGATTCTGTAAAAAAAATTGATCATTATTTGATTACGTGTTATTAGTAAAATTATATATTATTAACTGATTTGAATTAAAAGCTAATTATTATATCTTGTGATCCGAATCGTTACATTGATAATTAAAGTCCCTCAATGAATCTGACCGGAAGTGTGTTTAAATATATTAATTATTTTTGGATAAATGCCACAGCCACAAGCGAAGGTATCATTCTTATCGTGCGTTTTGCCAATGATTATGGATTTTCCCATTGATTCACCATTTTTCCCAGTATATGGAACCCGCTAAGCGACTTTAAGCCGTATCCCCACTTACGTGTCCAACAATCGACACTCGAATCGAATAAGATCATTGCACAAGTGACGCGTGCTTGACGTGTGTGCAATACTAAGTAAACACATGTATGCGTGTGTGTGTGTGTGAATATGTATGAAATGAATCACTTAATTAAGAAACTTGTTGAGACGCACAAAAAGCTTTTGACCTAAAGCTAAACGTTTGCTTTCAGCTGCTCAACAGCTGATTGCAGTTATTGAAAATAATTTTTATTTCCACAGATATATTAACATAGATTTATTCACTATGGAAAATATTTAAATTTTTTTCAAAGGCAATCTGATAACAAAAAATCAGCTGTAAAAAAGGCAAGTGCGTCGTGCTCTGCCGGCCGATCTCTCATTCTTACTCTCTGGCTCTCTTTGCGCTCTCATCGCGCTAAGCTTTGCTTAAAGCTACACTTGTACGTTGCTCGGAGCTTAAGTGAGCATCTTGCTCAAACTTTTCGTTCAGTTGCTTTCTTGTCGCGCGCATCGATAAGCGTATGTGTGTAGTTGTCGTGTGCTCTCGCTCTTGCCCGCGTGCGCCGCCGACAGTTTAAGCTTAATGTGCATCAGAAATTAAATATAAACTATAGTTTCAAGACGCGTGTCTCCCAAACAACTCATTGTGTTTTTTTTGTATTGCTTAACAATTTATTAGGAAAATCCCACCGCCAGCGGAGGGTGTCTTCGAGAGAGAAAGGGAGAGAAAGAGAGAGAAAGAGAGAGAGGCAGAGAGAAAGAGAAGCAGTAAGGAAACGCAAGATTGAAATTGCTTAAAAGCGCTTGCATCGTACCAACTTGGACACATTTTAGGCAAGGTCAAGATAGGCAGCACATCACAAGAGGGAGTCAGCTCGCCGCTTCTCGAACAAATCTAAAGAAACAATTCAGTTAATTAAAATATCAGTTTCATGGATTAAGCAGCTTAACAAACGACCACAAAAAAACAAAACGGTTAAAAGAAAAGAGACCTGAAGTGTAAAGCAAAGCACAGCGACTAATTGAAGTACCTGTCAGTTGCTGTTCGCGGTCACTGTGCAAAGGAAACAAACAAAGCGGAATAAGCGACAGACACATAGAAAGGGGCGACAGAAATCATTTATTAACAACAACAACAAACACGGTCGATACAAAACGGCTGCTTCGACACCAACTACAATAATATAAAGAAGAAAAAAAAATAAAAATAAAACGGGTAACACATAAGCGGGACAATAAAGCCCGGCATTAATTTTTAGTCGTGCCAGTTTGTTTATTAAAGTTACTGCATATAATCACACATACAAAAGCACGGCTGACGTGCGACTAAATACTGACTACCGGCTACCCTGTAATTGGTTGAATTTTGTAATTTTTCTGTACATAATATATACAAAACGAGAACAACAAAAATGCCTCCCGTGTGGTGGAAACTGATCAAAATAATGTTGCTGTTCTTCGCACTCTTCGCAACGGTAAGTAATTTTGACCAAGCATGCTTTATTGATATCCTAAGAAATAGGAATATTAGTTATATATATAATTATTGGCTTACACATGCTACTAACATTTATGTACATCAATTGAGGTGTTGGCCTTAAAAATAAAATCCATTTCCTTACATAACAGTCGTTTTCACAATATCATAATTTACATTTCATTGCATACATAAAACACCCAGTCTTATTTTATATTTTTTGAAGGGCATTTAGTATATGGATTTGCCTTTAGACATTTTGAAAACCAGCTTTGAAGTGCAACAATATCAACATTTTGTTTTTTTCTAATACATTACATATATATGAGACTTAAAGACTTGATTAATGCGCTGTCGATACAAGTATTGGGCAAATATTTGCAATATTAAACATTTAGCACACGTCATATATTTATTTCCTTAGTATATGTACTTAAACCAAATAATATTGGGGAATTCTGATATGAAACATATTGGATTCCATCTTGGCATTTTATAGACCAGCAGACAAGTTCTCTAAGTACTTTAATCTAACGCTTATCACTTTGTACAGCAGGGGTGACGACCTTAATTAAATACCATTTGAATACGAAAAATATGTTTAAATAAATAGAATGGGACAGCGAGTGTGATAAGAGAGAGAGAGACAGAGAGAGAGGGGCAAGTTCAGAGAGTAAGACATGATCTATAATAGCTAAAATTAGATAACGATTAAAAAAATCATACATGTGATAATTCGCGTGAATTTCGTTTGGTAATGAAAATGTATACATTTAAAATACATATATTGTGCAACAAATAAACTTGGGAAAAATTCCGGTGTGAAACTGATGGAATCTACACATTCAACTTGATTCAGTTTATTTTAAGACAGGTCCGGGCCGGTGCATAGTATATTTATTAGGTTTTTAACGGGCTAAAATCCCAAACTCAAGTTGAACAAACAGCAATGAGCACAAAGCAAATTCGGACTCTTTTCTTAACATCAGTTTTAGACACATATTGGCAACTGTTTTGACTCTTGTTTGTTTTCTTATTTACTCTTTTTTAAGCTTTGTTTAATTAAAATATTCAGGCATGTGACAAAAATACAAAGCAATAAAAAAGCAGCCCATTTTTAGCAAAATAATAATAACAAGAAACTCATTGGGCATAAAACTATGTACAACATAAATATCATAATTCATTTGTAGTTGTTGTGGTCACAAACAATCATAAATTACAGTCCCCAAAAACATTCACCAATCGCATGTTGGTTACTCAAGCGCGAATTTGTTAGATTAGCATTTTTTACAGTTGTAGTTGACAAACGAAATGTGTTTGAGAAACGATTTAGGGTGTTAGCGATTTGTTCGAAACTTCACTGTACTCCTCTCTGTCCCCTATATTAAACCGTCGTTCAGCCGCCATCAACTAATGCTGCTTAATGCCCAAGCGATACCTAAAATGAAATCTTCTTACTTTCTTAACTTCTACATTTCTTCTCGGCGAAATGATGATCAAGAGCAAAAACAAAAAAAAAACAACAAAAATCTTTCAAATGTGTCTTTCAGATAGTTTGTATCAATAGCGAATTTTCAAAGCGACGCGAGGCTGAGGCTGAGGCAGCCGTTGCAGCAACGAATAGCTCCACATCGGACACGATGCCCCTTGTGTCCGACCATCTTTTAGACATCATGCACAACAGGGCCAAGGAGCAGCAGGAACAGGAGCAAAATCAGCTGAAAGGCAAGGTGTGAAATTCATGTCAAATCCCCTCAACCCGATCAAACAAGTTTAGTTTATATGTTGAAAGCGTTTATTGTTTTCATGTCTTGTTTGGTTTATGCTAGTTCTACATTTAGGGTTTTATTTTTTGTAGTACTTAAGCGTTTCCACACTTTTTGTTTGACATTTCACTTCAGTTGGCTGCCGAGGATATTGATGACCGCATTCTTAAAATATTTGTCGTAAATGATGGCCATGGTGTGATGATTTTTAATGTAAGTGAACACTTAACACATAACACTGCATCGCATGTATTCATCGTAGGCCAACTCATACACTCGACAACAAAACATAGACTCGACAGGCAAGAAAACCTCTTCTTTATAGTGGATAGAAATTACATTGATTTTCTACAAATATCTTATGCATATGGCTTAGTTTTAATTGAATTTTTTTTTTTTTGAGTGTATCCCTTTCATCAATACCTGTTCGTGTATGCTAACCGTTTTCTGTGTTTCTGTGTGGATATGTTTAAATTTTATTCGGCTTAAAAACTAACCGCAAAATTTACACACACAGACGACGACGACGCACGAAGCTGCATCTTTCATGCCCATACCCACAGACAGCCACCTGGCAACTGAGTCTCAGTCTGAATCTCAAACACAGTCTTTGTCTGGGGCTGGGAACAAGTCAAAGCACTACCATCAATATCAAAGCTTGAATCATCAACAGCAGTCGTTTAAAGTGCAGCGATCACCGGATGGCAAGCTGAATCTCGTCTTTAATGATCCCATCGTATCTTTGCAGAGTACGACACAAAATCCACCGCAAAACACACAACAGCCACAACAATCGGAGCAGCAGTCATCATCCCCACAACAGCGTCCGCGTTATCCCAATTCGGACAGTAAGTAGCCAGCCACAAAACAACAACATTTCCCGATCCTCTACCCAAAATCCAACAAATACAATTAACCAACTAAATCGATGAGTAACGTTCAACTCACTTTTGCCTAACATCAGGTTTTGTGTTTCCCGACTCTGTAGATAAGTTTCGGCGGGCACAGAAGCCGGCCACAATTGATACGGGCGATCTTCAGTGTGCGGATGGCTTCAATCAGAGCCGCTCCTTTTGCACCGAGGTCAGCAACTATCCGGATCTGTCCGGACTAAAAGACATACTCATGTCGAGTCGATTTGCCGGCCTCCGCGTCGATCAGCCGGTGCCCACGGAATTCGGACTGCGCATCAACGTTGACGAGCAGTTGTGCAACAGTCATGTGAGATATTTGTACCCGAAAATGGGACAAAGAGAGGACCTCACCTGGCAGTACATTGTCAACACGGATGGGTTCAAGCAGGGCATACTCATCGAAGAGTGCGAGTGAGTTTCTGATATGCACACCATGACTGAATGAGACTTAACGCTAATCCTTTTCACTCACAGTAATGATGGACAGAGCTGTCAGTTCCTGGACAGCTTTCCCAACAACTATCAGCCCATCTGCAAGCAGCATTATGTGCTGCGTCAGCTGGCCACCATCAACAATGTGAGCAGTGGTCAGCCGGAGGTGACCACCGGACCCTTCAAAATACCCTCCTGCTGCAAGTGTGTGATCAAAAGTAAATTCAGCATAGAAAACGATCCTTGAGGCTCTGCTCCGTTCAGGCCAATCAAGCTAGGAACGGGGACTGCGGTGTAGCTTGCTAAAACCAAACATGCCAACTGATAACGTCAGCCAATTTCAGCACATATTCGATTTGACATTTGATGTAAGCATTTTTTTTTTCCTTTATTTAAGACAACATTTTATATATATACACTTTAAGCCGAAGTCAGCTAAACTTTTTAATTATTGGTTTCCAAAAAGTAAAAAGCAATCATATGAATTAATTAATATGTTACAAATCCCTTTTCAATTCACTATTTTCATGATTGACAAACTCAGGGAACAGAGAGAAATTAGTACACTTTAAGATTTGGATGCTTGACATGGGGCTGATTGTTCACTTGATTAGCTTTCGAAGAGTCCATCCCATGGCATAGAATCCAACCAATTTTAATGCCATCTGCTTGCTTTCCACGTTGCCCACATTCTTAAATCGTTTGTGAACTTTACCAAAAACCGAATCCATTATAATTATGCAAGTCGACGGAAAACAGGAAATGGCAAAATTTGTTAGAGAAACGGAATTATTTTTATTTTATTTCTCTTTAGTTATTTTCGATTCCGAGTAAATTTTTTGTATTGCTTTGTGTCGGGAATATCTATATACACTGAGAGTATTTTTTTGTAATGACAACTACGACATGAATAATGCCTACTTGATATAGTAATTTAATTTAATATATATATATTTTTTTTTTCTCTCTTCTCGTTTTGCAGCAGCAACAAGTTTCACCCACCACAGAATGGCAGGCCAAACTGTCTAGGGTTTGATAATTGCTTTAAGATTTGTAGAATAATTGTTTTACATGCACATAACACATTTCTTCATGCGTATAAGAATATATATAAATATATACATAAATCTAAATGCAAACACTCAAAAAAAAGCAAAGCCATAACTTAGAAAAAAAAAATAATTAGCATTTAATAAAGATATGTTTTCTGACGCTGCTCTAATGCATTAAAATATATATATATATATTCATGTCATGTCTGCACGTTGATTGTTTTCATGGTTTGTCTAGAATAAATATAATTAGTTGTAGATTATGTTTAAAAGCAAAATAAATAAAACCAAAATAAAAATCCCAAACAAGATAAGATAATAATGCATTTTGAAAACCATGGCAAAATATCACGCACTCAACAAATGAGATGGCAAGTAATGTGAACAATATGCACGAGGCAAACAAAAGTTCTTTGAACCCAACAACAACAACAACAACAACAACAACAACATGTGTTGGTTTTAGCCAGTTAGCTGGTTAACTGGCCAACTACTACCAGAACTGCATGCATATATATATTTATTTACCTATTAATAATAATTCAGTGCGCCCGCTGTGTCAACTAATTACAGTTAGTATATGTGAACAGCTCACAAATAACAACGGTTTTTTCGATGGGAGGACGAGTCGTATGCGCAATGTGTCTTTTGCCCTCTGTGTGCATTTTAGTTTGTTTCCACTGTTGCCTGGCGTTTGGTTGGCGCGAATCGATAATATTTATCGATTCCAGGAGCACAAAAACTTCGTAAGTATGTCAAAGTTAGGTCGAACAATGCGAATGACTTGAGGTAAAATGCGTGTGTGAGAATGTAGATACACACACACAGATACACACACCCACAGATACACGCACACATATTGTATTTAATTACCATATTTTTGTCTTGGCCCAGCGAGTGCTTCAAACATATCATCAATCATATCTACGGCAAAAAGAAAACTAATTTTGGTAGAAATTTATCAGTTACATGTATTGTATTTTGGCCTTCTTGCAGCCCTTACCAATAATCATGTCTTTTTACCGAATACGAAACTGCCCTTTCAATTGGACTGGGCGGACATTATTTTGATTTGCGCCATACCTCAGTAAAGTATTGGAAAAATATATGAAGTACATTTTCGAAACGACGCTCAAATACTCTACCAAAATTTAACTGCATCAAATGTTAAATGTTTAGTTGAAAAATAAATTGAAATTTGTATGCTCAAAATAGAAATGAATTTTGTATGGGCCAGTTTGCATTTATCAATAGCGTGCCAAAGGGCTTATGCATTGTGTGTCCTGCAAGGATATATAATAATCTACTGGACAGTCAGACAATCCATTTGTTGTTGTTGTTGTTGTTGTTGGTGCCTTGTAATTGCGGCAGCACATTTGCATGGCAAAAGGAGTTAATGGTGGTTGCCTGATTTGTTGTTGTCGATGTCGACCGGTTGTTGTTGTTGTTGTTGCTGTTGACTTTTTTGTTGTTATTTGGTTGCTGTCGTTTGGGGCAATGTGGCCTTATAAAAGCCTTCGGTTGGCGGCAACATGGCTTCACAACGCCGGCAGTCGGTGGCTCAGTCGCTCTCGGTGCAGGTTCCCGTGCTGGTCTTCATTTTATTTGTTATGTCTTTTACAGCAGGCAGTTGCACTTGCTGGTTATTTTGTGTGTTTACCCGATTCGCATTATGTGAAATTATGCAACTGATTGAATAGAGCAAAAGGTCAAAGGAAGCCTGCAACATATTTACAACTGTGTTTTTTTGTTGTGCATTTCATATAAAAGCGTTGAGTTTCTTGCAACCGTATTTCATTTGGATGCGCAACATGTGGTGTGCGGCTGGGTGAACTACATTCAGCGACTGTCGACGCATATTAATGAACTACCTGATAATAAATAAACATTAATTGAAATGCATCGCAAGCCGCAGAAAAATCACCAACTGCAGCTGGAAAAGCACTCGGATAATGAATAAGCGATTTAACACAAACTAACTTGTGGTTTGGCTAATGCTGCATGCCGCAAAGCAACACATCTAATATGGATGCCGGACAGTCGAATACCCGTAATCGCATCTGGACAACGGGCAGCGTGAACAATGGATTCTTCGATGAGAATCAACAGCCGGGTGAGTCAAGCATTCCAGTTAAGTTTAAGCACAAAAATCGATTTCTCGCTAAATTCTATATTAAAGCTGAGACCATGCTAATTATTGCAATAATTGACAGCAGTTTTGGATAAATCTTTGCATTAAAATCTTATATACATAAATACCTTATAAACACACATATATGTTTTAAGCACCTCGTTAAAAGTAATTAAGCGATTCCACTGATTATTCATCAGCGTATTTCCAACCAGATGACAATTAATTGCATGTATAAAAACTGAACTAAAGTTGTAATCTTGAAAGAAAAGAGCACTCATCAAAGAATAATTATGATTTTAATTATGATTTTAGATCATTATTCGGAATTGCTGGAGTTTCTAAAAAAATTAGATTTTCATCTTTAGAATCGGTTTTGTCCTTTGATTTAAATATATCATTAATCTTATCTTCGGCAACAACATCTTTCAACTCGTCCTTGGGCTTATTTTCCTCCAATAGATCGATCGATTTATTATTGATAGGACAGTCATTTGGCCTATCTTGGAGACCTGAACTTTTGAACTTAAGAACTTTTGATACCAGGAACATTACAGTAGCTATGGTTAAGATGGCGGCCCACAATATAATGATGAATTCCAGATAATCCAAAACGTTCTCTTTTAACCATTTAACATCATTCATGGAATCAGTTAACTGATGCACATCCTCAGCCATGGCAAATATGTTCACTTCAATATCAAAGACTTTATAGCCAAACCATTTTAGAATTTGCGACATTTTAGTTTTCAATTTACGTTCCTGATTTTTCCAAATAAATAAAAAATAAGATTATTTGTATTGACTAATGAAACAGAGGAAATGATTTTGAAGTATTTTATATACATTTATTTAGTTAGAAACATTTGGTTAAGCTAAAAACCTTTTTTGAATTCCCCATGTTCATTCAAGTCCTTAAAATAAATTCTGAAATGCAAAAAAAAATGAACTAATGTTTAGTAAATTGATTTAGCAATTTAGTCATTTTGATTTCTTGATAAACATGAATTTTCTAATTGCACATATATATCTATATATATGATATGCGGTACCTTTGGGTAATCAAATGAAAAAAAAAATGCGCTTTAAAATTAGTTTTAATATCGCCGGACACGCAAAACATTTGCAGTGCATTGAACTTTACGGCGTGCTCAATGGGTAATGCATGTTGCATTTGAATATGACAGGTGAATGCATTATGGCATCCATATATGTATGTCCAATTGTCCGAATTGTAAATAGACAACAACACACAATCAGCCAAGTAATCAGCAAATGGATCAAGATTAGACAATAATTCCACGCCAGATGGCAGATGGCAAATGGCAGAATTCTAAGCTGACAAGAACAAACTAATTATTATGAATAAATTGCCAGCTTAGAAGCTATACTATAAATATTGGCTAATGTCAATCAATTTTTTTGTTGATATTATTATATATTCATATACATATGTGTGACATGTTCTGTGTTTTTATTACAGCCCAACGGAATCTATTGTCCGGCCAATTGGCACCGGTTCGTGCTTTTAGCGGCAATGGAAATGCGGACAGTGGCGAAAACAAAGAGTTGTCCTTCAATGCGATAAATCCCCATCTAATTGGCGTCCAGTCAAAGTGTGTACCCCATCCTTCAATCCTTAAGAAGCCATTAATTATGTGTATTTTAAATGTAATCCCCAGGTTTCGTCGCAGTTATTATCACAAGGTCGTCGTCGGCGGATTAGTGGCCCTGGTAATAATTCTGCTGATCACAATCATAGTATTAAGCGTAACACGTGAGTAGCAGTCAAATTTGAGTACACTCAAAAAAAGAATTATTCTACATCTAAAATAAGAGAATAATTTTATGGCTTTTAATCTACGAACTTAACTCTTAGTTCTGGCTGAGTCTTAATTTTATTTGATGATCGAATTAAGAACTTGAGTTGATTGTGTTAAAGATTTTTTTCAATTTTTTCTCTGAGTGTACTTAATTGTGTATTCTTTTTTGCTCATATTGATTGACTACTTTTTGGCAAACAGTTAGGAAATCCAGCAACATGTGTCGTAGCAAAGAGTGCATCCGCACAGCGGCCAGCCTTGTTTATGCCATGGACGAACAGACTGATCCTTGCGAGGACTTTTACAAATTCACCTGCGGCCGCTGGGCCGACGAGCATCCGCGTCCCGATTCGGCCACCTCGAACGACTGGTTCCGCGAGCGGCAGGCGCATATAATGCGAGTGGTGCGCTCCTTCCTCCAGTCGAACATTAGCAGCGAGGAGCCCACCGCCGTTGGCATGGCCAAGACCATGTACAAGGCCTGCATGGACACGGAGCGGCTGGACGAGCGTGACCTGGAGCCACTTATTAGCTACATGCAAAAGTTTAAGCTACTCGTGGTGCCCTCGGTCCTCAATCTAACGCTCGGCAGTGGCTCAAAGTACGGTGTGGATGTGGTCAATTTCACGTACAATTGGCTGGACACTATTGTGGCCATTAAGCGACATCTGAGCCTGGATCTACTGATTGGTTTCGATGTCTTTCCCGATCCACTGAACCGAACACTCAATCGCATTGCGCTGGGCACACCCGAAACGGATTCGGCCTTTCCTTTGTTAGTAAGACGGCGACACTAATTAATCCCAGACTAAACTCACGCCCGACTCATCCACAGCAACAACGATGACTCCCATAAGTTGATGCGCAGAATCCATAGGCGAACCATCTACATGCAAAATATTGATGAAACCAATGACAGCGACGAGGAGGAGGCCTCAAAGCAGACTGGCCCTGGATTGGCCGGCTATATGCACTACGTGCACAATGTCATTGAGAAATATCTGCTCTATGTTGATCCGGATGTTAATCAGGAGGAGTCCGCCGTGGGCATAACGGAGCTGGTCAAGCAGGCTGTAAAAGTGGCTCGAAAGATTCATACGGTTTGTTGGGTGGTTGAACTAAACTAAGAACAATTTCCAGTTAAAAGATTTGCTTACTTGCAGCTGAAGGAGGAGGCTGAGAACTCAACGAAACCCTCGAAGAACCCAGTGGAAGACATCGTTTACATCTCACTGCTGGAGCTGCAGAATCAGACGGACAAAAACATTGCACCACAAAAAATGCCCATCTGGTCGCGGTACATGCAACAAATCCTGGCCGACACGAAACATGCCGCCAAAGCGGAAACCATCAACACGACGACAATTATAACCAGCCAGGCGGATATATACTATCTGCAGAACTTGGTGGAATACTTGCAGGAGACGCCGCCAATGCACATTGAATCCTTTTTGTGGCTCAGTGCTCTCGAGGAGCTGGTGTTGCACACGACGAGCAGCATGCGTCTGCTGCATGCCGAATATATGCGCCTGGTCATTGGCACCGAGGGCAGCACACCCCGCTCCCTCTACTGCGCCCACGGGGTGAACAGCCTCTTCGGCATGGCCGTCAGCTATGTGCTGGCCGATGAGCAATTCACGAGGGAGACGCTGCCACGCGTTGAGCGCATGCTGAGCGATATACGGCGCTCCTTCGATAGACTGGTGCGTGCCACAACTTGGATGGATGCGGCAACCAAGCGGCAGACAATGCGAAAGTCGGCTGACATGAAGAGCTTTATTGGTTTTCCCGATTGGCTGACAAATCCCACTGCTTTGAATGACTATTATGCGGGCGTTGAGGTTAATGCGACCACCCATCTGGAGAACCTAATGGGATTTGTGCACTGGCAAATGCTGGGCAAGATCAATGACATGGACAAGCCGGAGCCCATTGGCTGGGCCACATCGCCATCCAATGTGAATGCCTTTCACACCTTTCAATCGAATGCCATAAGTAAGCCAATAAAATAAGAATTTTATCATTTTTATATCTCAAACATTTTACACTGAACGAAAATTATGATATGATTGGTATATTGGTATTTTCATTAATTTATTTGATATATCGTTTTGTATGTACCATTTTTCATCATTCATAGCTGAAATACTGTTTTCCACATAAGACTTAAAGTTGAAATTTATTTCCTGCAAATATTTTGATAATTATATTTTGTGATATATAATTTTTTTCAATATTTAATTGATTATTGATAAATTTTGTTATTATATTTTATTTTATTTTTTTATTATTTAGTAGCAACAATATTGGTTTAATTACATAGAAAGTATTTTTTAAATACTTTCAACAAATATGTTTTCCACACACATAAACAAATGTCAAAATTTCACTTATATTATTCTAATTTTAAATTATTTATTTAAGCTGATTTTCTAAGAGTTGAGAACTTTAAAATTTGTCTTTCTTTTGCAGCTGTGCCCATTGCCATACTGCAGTATCCGTTCTACGAACTTGGCCTCGAGTAAGTTGGCCAAGTGGGACTCTAGTCGAGCATAATCCACGCAGCACTGGTCACATTTCTCTGTGCACTCTCCACTCTGCACCAGTCGCACCCAGCACCAAATTTGAGGTCTTTTATCCCCTAAGATAGCAACTCAATTACATTTGTTTGAACGCTTCCTTATTAGAGCCCTGAATTACGGGTCGATTGGCGCGATACTTGGCCATGAGCTGACGCATGGCTTTGACGACAGCGGACGACGGTTCGATAGGGAGGGCAACATGGTCGAATGGTGGTCCAACCAGACAATCAATGAGTACGTCAATCGCACCGAATGCTTTGTGGACCAATACAGTCACTACTATCTATCGGATATTGGTGAATACGTAAGCATTCCAACGGAAATGGGAGCTGGCCAATTAATTGCGCAATACATTCTGGCTTACAGATTGACGGCGAACTGACGCTGGGCGAGAATATTGCCGATAATGGCGGGATGCGGGAGTCCTATATGGCGTATCGTCTCTACGTCGACGAGGTGGGCCGTGAGCGACTTAAGCTGCCCGGTCTGGAGCATTATACGCACGAACAGCTGTTCTTCATCGCATTTGGAAATCTGTGGTGTGAGACTTACACACCAGCTGCGTCGCGCTATGCACTGGAGGATTCCCATTGTCCGGGTCAGATACGGCTGAGAGGCGTGCTCTCCAATTCGCAGGAGTTTGCGCGCACCTTCAAGTGTGCACGCGGCACAGCCATGAATCCCGATAGGCCCAAGTGCCGCATTTGGTAATTGGCAGCAGCAGCAGCAGCTAACAATTTAGCAATGAACAGTTAAGTGATTTTTCTACATACTTTTACTTGTAATTAAGTCTAGGAATTGAATGTATTTTCACAAGTCATTTCGGCTCGTATTTTTATAAATATCCAATAAATGGAATTTTCAGAAGTACTATTTTAAAATTTATTATTTATTTTAATCCGAATCCACATTACGTATGCGCAATTTCCATAATGCGCAGAAAATTATGGAACGAAAATTTGCATTGTGGTTTTCATATCAAAAAGTGCTGCATACTTTTATGCTGAGCATGAAATAAATTCACCACACATCACATGTAAAATTTTAAATTAATAATGTTTCAATTCTGCATCATTTATTCAGTATTAAGATACAGTTAAATGACGAATATTTATAAATTGAGGATTACATTTGATGGCATACATTAATCAAAGCATATTTCTATACACATATATTTATGGATTAATTTAATATACATATACAATTCATTTAATTCATTGAGTCGACATTTACAATAATACACTTAGTATATATATATATATATAGACACTTAACAATTGATGCCTTTCATTGGAGATTCAGCACTTCTTTGGTTCTAAACGCCTCTAAAATTGGGTGGAGCTCAAGTAACTGTTGCCGTCGCCTTGAAACGAACCAGCGGCATTCCGCGTCTGGAGACCGAGTTGTGTCTCTGCGTCTGGCTCGGTGCCGGAAGCTACCGCAAGACTGTGGTCTCGGCACATGAAAATTGGCTCTGCAACCAGCCAGCAATTCAGCAGTTAATTAATGTATATAGAATAATAATTAACTGTTTTTAAATACCATTTGCATAGAATTCGCACGAAGCTTTCGCCTTGTGCTGATGTACGTGGTGCAGGTGTTCACACGATGTAGGTGGAATGCATCTTCGGTTCCTGCGAAGGACAGAGAGACAGGGATTTAAACAAATAGAGATAGAATGAGAGAGGAAACAGCAAGAGCCATAAAGAAACCAGAAACCTTGATTAAATAGTTTTGAAAATGTAATAATAATTATTGTTATTGAATATTTGGTTAATATTTGTGTCTACACATGCAGTGGGTGAGTCTGGGTGAGTCAGGCATTGATGGAACTAGCTAACCAAAAGGAGATTAACATGCGTCAACTGTTAGTACCAATAGCGATATAATAGCCACAATTAGATTGGAAATTTAGTAAGTAGATACTAGAGAGAAGGGAGGCACCTAATGCGTATTTTAGGTTTCCTGACTAGACCATCACCATTTCGGCGATGGTATTTGTAGGTCATCTCACCGGTTGCTTCATAGCTGCGCTCGCCGCGACTGCGCAAATATCGATGCAAACAGCAGCAGCGCCGCAAGCCGGGCACACGGTACATAATCTGTAAGAAACCGCCCCGGAATCGGGCATTCATATAGCAGTAGATGATGGGATTATAGCAGCTGTGCGACATGGCCAGCCAGTGGAAGGCGAACCACACATAGGGCAACGGTTTCCAGTTGGCAAACTCCACATCGTTCAGCATCAGCTGCAAGAGAATCGCAATTAATCCAAGATGCCCCCAATATATAATATAATTTACTCCACCCACCTGCAGTATGTTGAATGGCAGCCAGCAGCTGGTGAACACAATCACAACCGTCAGCATCATTTTAATCATCTGGAAGCAGAAAACGCTTTTAAATAAATACATAAAGTAAATGTAATAAAATCTTCATTTTTGGGTTTCTCAAGCAGCCAAGCACAACACCAAAATTGAATGCTTTGAAATCTCGGCGGTTCAAAGTTCATGCCACTGCTCAAGACGCATGTGGCAGCATCTTGTCTTTCGCAAAAAATGTCACTTTTTGTCTGTGTTTGTATTTGTGGCTGCCTCTTAAGTGGCACCATGGCGAGAGTCCATTAAATGTTCGGGTCAACGTCTAACTTGATTTATATAAAAGGCAAGCGCCACCCAACTGATTAATCAAAAAGAAAAATATCGCACACGCTTCATGGAGTTAAATCAGTAAATACCAAACATTGGAGCAGCTTATAGATTTGAGAGTGGGCTGCCAGCGAGACAGGATTATGCCGCACAATCTGGCCTCAGGCGTGCCACATACGTGTTGGGCTGAGTAATTATGTGCTCATAAATAAGCCGCAAGCACAGATGATTTCAGCACATAAAAGCAAAAGTGTATCGAAAGCGTTGCCCAGCTGGAAAGTGACAGCTCCTCAGTTCCTTAATATGTTTATATATAAATATATATTTATTTATGCGAATACTTGTTGTATAAAATCAACTTTTATGCGATTCTGCTCAAGACAAATTTCGTGTCTCATTTATTGGGCTAAGGTGATTTAATATACAGTCTATAAAACCAGGTTAATGAAAGTTTTAAAAATCAGAAAAATATCTTTAGGTTGTAGAAATATATTTAATAAGCAGAAGAATAAGTTTATATCCTGATCAGGTTGAATTCATCATTTGCTTTTTTAAATATTATTATTTCAAAATAACTTAAACATATTAAATAAGATGCATGTGTGAATTTTATTATGTATTTTTTTTATATTATTGAATAGATAGGAAATACTGAAGATACTCACAAATTAATTAAAATTAGCTTATTTTCAAGACATTATTTTAGAGACATTCCATATGTATTTATAATTAGCACATGTATTCCACATTTATGTCTGCTTACCCAAATATTCAATTTTAAAAGCTAATAAAAGTGCAACCTTCAAGTAACTGACAGTTGCAAGCTGCACGTGGCAAACCCACTTGGTAAGTGACTAATGCGAAATGACAGCCTGGTTAGAAGCCAATGTTTCAACATAGTTTTACGATGCCCTAGTCACGTGTCTTGACTTGGCCAAGTGGAAAAATGGGTGCACGACATGACTGTTAAAAAATAGTTGCCAATCAGCTGAGCTGAGCTGCCAAAATTGAGTTGCATCTAGAACATGATTAGCTCTGAAGTAGATGTCATCTTGCAGAAATCTCCAAATATGAATAGACTTTAAAATGTTAATAATCTCATAGTGTGTGTAAATTTTGGATTCTGCCTCAAACACAAATGCAAGCAACTTTTATATCGCATTATCGACCACATTTACATATGCAGCCGGCAACTGTATCGTGTTGCACACATTTATAAATATGTGGCAACTGTCATGCCACTGCTGCCAGTGGTCTTCTTCTATATACGCTGTATACATTAAATAATTGAAGAATATGTTGAATAAATCAACAACTTACATTTCTTAAAGTTAATTTTTAGCAATTAGTAACTGACACACAATTTTATTAGCATAAAAAAAGAAATATTATTTAATCTGAATTATTGGCAGCTTTTCATATTGAGTATTCAACTCGCCGTCTTCTGAAAGTCCAAAATTTCCCTTACAATTTAACCATATCTATAAATTAATATACAGGATATCTACAAGTCGATCACGCCCGCAGTATTCATATATTCAAGTTTGTGTCCTAGTCAGCAGCAAAGAGCATGAAGAAGATTCGAAAATGTTCAGATTCTGATTTAATATTTAATAAGCCGGTTTTTTATGTAAGCCAAATTCTTATTGGTTCGCATTGCAAGCGATTTTCTAACGAGAACATTAAAATTCCATTTGTATTTGCTGCGTGCAGTCAGTCAATAAAAGCGATAAATTTCGATATTTATGGTTGTTGCCACGCAACCAATAACACGTTGTGGCAAATGTGGCATGTGTCGAGTTAGACCTACTACAACCACATGAATTGTGTGCTGCACTTTTAGTTGATCGAACAAAGATATTTTATCGGCTAAATTCGTTTAGATTAGCTGCAATTCTTTAATGCAACCTTGAACCGAGTGTGTCGAATTGTTTTTAATGGAAACTCAGCTTGCAGCCTATTGATGCACCTTCATATGTGGGGCATCATTTGGCCAGTTGATTCAAGGCAAACACTAAAAACTGTGCAGCTGTCGTCATAAAAACGATTTCGCTGGTTTGTTTTGGTGCGTTTAGATTTGGTTTCGTTGGCCAACAAATTGGTACGGATTATTTGTTTCAGATTTCGGCTTTTGGCCGTAACATAATTGTCCACAGTTGCCACAGTTGCAGCAGCAGAAACAGCAGCAGCAGCAGCAGCGCCAGATCGCATCAGCTATTTGACACTTTGACTTTTAGCCACATGAACCGGTTACGGTTTATGGTTACGGCTTATGCCCACTGTTAGCTGTTATGTCCACCCATTAAGCTGAATGCTGCCGCGTCTGTTGCTTACATAAATAATGGGTTCATGTGCGGCATGTTGTAATATTTATACACTATTAAACTGATTTCCACTTTATGCGAAGCCTCCCACAACGGCAAAAAAAAAGAGATGAAAAACCCTTTTAAACGTCAGACTGAAAAATGATTTTAAACGTAGCAAAGTACAAACTAAGTGATTTCAATTTTGATTCGGACAGATGGGCGGTGCTTGGACGTGCCACACGCAAAAGGGTCTAAATGAGGTGCGAAGTTTGTAGTCAAATTATTCGCTAATTAAATTTCTTGGCACGTCGCTGTCATCAAGTCCATTCGGGGACTTGACTGACTTGGGCAGAAGTCTTTGTTTGATTAATGTGATGAGGGCTGTGAACTTGATTGATTCTTAAGTGCAAAGAAATTTAATTTTTTTATGTTAAGTGTGTGGGGCTATTTTTGCAATTTAAGCGCTTTAAGCCATTGAGTGAGTGTGTGGCAGGTATCTGAAATAACCGTCGGATAAATGTCAAATGCAAAGTATGACGAAACACGAACAATAAGCCAAAAACTTTCATCTTTCAGTTGACAAAACAAAAACGAAGCCAAATCATTTCAACTGTTTCTTTTTCTTTTTCTTTTCGATATGAAAAGGCTTAATTTTTGAAGAAAGAGCCGGTCAAAACGGCTAGAAATCAAACTGTACAATCAGCGAAACGTGAGTACGAAAGCGGCCCTAACTTCCGCACCTACCTCTGACGCTGCCTCTGCCCCTGCCCCATAAAATTACGAGGTAAGCGCATTAAATTTGATTGCAATTTTTGAGACAGCCCCGTAATACTTTAGTACGGCTGCAATTATTGTCCACGTCGTTTTCAGATTTAGTTTTATTTGTTTACACTCAGCTGGGAATTGACCCCTATAAGCGATAAGATAGAGAAACAAAGACGATAAAAAGACGATGATTAAATAAAAATAGATGATTAAATATTGCCATTGTTTAAAATGCTTTTGTTAAACTTTTCTCTGTTACCCCTTAAGTATTAATTAAAAATCATTTGCAGATTGTAAAAAAATGACGACTTACAAAATATAAATATTTATAATAATGTCAGTAAAATCAGTACTAATAAACTACAAAGCAAAATTATTTGAAAATTGAAAATCAATTCAAGCTCGATCAACTCCTTATTGTAGACAATTAGAATTGCTTTCTTCCTTAAGAAAAAACTTGTTAATACAGTAGAGCAAATTTAAAACAGCTCATTAATATCGAAATTTTACTTATCTAAAGCTATTAATCAAATTCATCTCTTATCGATTAGAGCGTACTTGAGGTTAGCCAATTGCCTGTTGCTTAACTGTATATTTTGTGGTGAACTCGGTTAACCCGCATATCTTCAAATCATGTAATGGAGGGCAGTGTTAATTGTAAGCCAATTACGAAAAAGTGGTGCTTGAAAATTGCTCTCAAAATATTAAAAACTTGATTAGCCAGAGCAACGCTTTGAAGTGCTGCCAAATCCAGGTAAAAGCGTTCACATTGATTGGTCATTGAAATGGTTTTTAACAATGTCGATGACTTAAACTAATCAACAACTTTATTGATTATATTATTTATAACAAAAGCTATGCTCTCCCAAATTTGACACGGCTAATTCGCCAGGTATCCACAATGAAAATGAAAATTAAGACATAATAAAATGAGTGTAAAAGTATCGTAAAAATCCAAAAGTCATAAAAAATAATCCAATAAAAAATCTAGTTAGGTGGGCTGCCCCTCCCCATGGATTAGACCAAACTGTAAATGGAATTTTCTTGTGCAATTATAGTCGACAAAATTAATGGGGCAAGAATAAAACATTGTCCATTGACTGACCGTTGAGTCGGTAAACCATATTGGGCGATAAAACCAAATAAAAATAAAGCCCAGTAGCAAAGCTCATAGGCTCATAGAGGCGTGCCACCTCAAGTTAGATGAATGCCTCGTGGCAAGTTAGCAAGTTGCTTGTGGGTCTGCCACAAACGAACGTGACGCTGCTTTTACTTTAACGACAAACATACATTATAATTAAGGCTCTTTCGAGGGGTGGGGCGCAATCGGAGGCGTGTTCACAAACGGGCTGAGGGCGCAATTAATTATAGCGAAAGTGTCATAAACTGTAAGGAAAGGAAAGGCAGCAGAAGAACAGTGGAGGAGCAATGGAAAGGCGCAGACAGAAGCCTCCCAAAAGGTGTCAATTAAACGAAGCAAGCAGAGCCCAAAAAAATTTCAGCTCCGTTGCTGGGCTTTAGTTGCCACCCTGCAGCTGTGGCAAGAACCCTAAGCAAAGGCTACTTAAATAAAGGTCATGCAACTTTCATCCATCTTGCGATATTCAGCACACGTTTTGGTCCTATGTTTGTTCTACTTGTGAAATGCTATGATCTAAAATTTTCCACAGGAAAAGTATTTTAATTCTTGTAACTTTTCTGAATACAATAATATTTTTCCACATAAACTCAATATTGTAATAATGTCATAAAAATTAATTTTAAAAAAATGTCTTTACTTTTTTAATTATATAATATTGGTCATTTGAGATAGGTTTGTAAATCGTTTTCAACTGCATACAAATTGATTTTTGAAGTACACATTTGCATGAAAGTTTTGAAAATTGCTTTTACGCTTCTTGCAACCACTTTAACAGTTGATAACTTTAAAGGGCCTCGCAGGCAGACCAAGTTTCTCACAAGGTGTACTTAATCAACAATATGCATGTGCACTTTAAGCCATTTGATAAGAGGCCTGGCCAAAATGAAAGCGTCGACTGAGAAAGATGCAAGCACGCAAAACCGCAACAGCAACAAAATGCAAATGGATTTTGGGCCGAAAGAAGTGTGTTGCCAAATAGCGGTAGTCTGCCGAACGAATAGATGTGGGTTACAAGGTCTAAAGTGAAAGCATATAAATTACAAACACACTCAGACTTACCAGTAAACGTGTAGAAAATTTAGAGCTCGAAGAGGGAAGCAAACATTTTCAGGTGCCAAAAGCATGTAAAGCATTTTCCATAAGGGGTAAAAACGTGTGAGTAATTTGAGACCGCCCATATGTGAGACGGCAAGAGGATATTGCCAAGTGCAACAACAAGAACAACTGCAACAACAACAACAATAGCAAAAAAAAAGTAGCCGCAAATTTTTGTTGCCCAATGCCGCAACACAGTGAACGAGATTTGCAATCTCCGAGAACGGTTTAAATTGCGACAATGTTGGGGTCGAGGCTAGCCCAAAACACCCAATCTATTCCCGTTGGTGGCATGTATCCATGCATGCAACTTCAATTACGTACGGTGCTCTAAGTGGTATGCCAGACGTATCTGATTAATGGACGTCAGTCGCCCTACCCGCCCCAAAGCAAAGTGTGTAAAACTGAGACTGAGACTGAGGGACTGAGGAGTATTTAGATATATTTAAATTTTATTATTTTCGCTTTTTGGCACAGCTGTAATTGCAAAAGTCAACAGACAACCGGCAAAAGACATTTCGAGTGGCTTGTTGATCGAGCGAATGGAGTTGTGTGTTGTATGAGTGATGAACCATTGATTAGAGGGATTGTGGTTGGGTCAACATTTGAGGCGTCACCTGCATAGACATCCGGAAGCGAGACATAAGTATGAACACAAAATATGTACATGGCTGGAACAAAGGCAACGGCACAACTTGATGGCTTCGGGCCACCTACAACAACTGTTGCCATTGCTGCTGTTGCTGCTGCTGCTGCTATTGCTGTTGCTGGCGGGCAAAGGTAACAGCAGCAGCAACAACAACAACAACAACAATAACCATGCAAAAGTGAAAGTGACAAAGTGTAGCGTAGAGGAAGAAACTGAAATTCGAGCGACAATGACAATGCGAATCTGCGGACAACGCTGTGTATTTAAAGCATTAAAAACATTACACCAAAAACAGATAAAAAAAAGTTACAAAGCAAAACCAAATAAACGCAGATTGCAATGTTTAAAAAGTGAAACAACAACTAAGCGAAAAGAGATAAATGATAAAAACTAAGCACAAAAAAAAATTCAATTTAAAACAGATGTAAAAGTTGTTTGTCTCCCTCTTTAAGCCAGAAGAGTGTGGCTAGAAGCAAATATGCGCGTGCCCACAGTACACTTAGAAATAAATAAATAGATCTACCATTGCAAAATTCATTTTTAATTATTTTCAAAATTTAGGCAAATTTTTTAATAATAGTTTTAATATTATTAGAAAATTTCAAAAACTTGTATTTTATTGCATATTCAAATATTATAGAGGCAATATTTTAGAGTGTATTTTAAGCTCTAGTTGCAGCTAGTTGCCAAACTGATGTTCCACGATTAAACAGTTGTAAACTTAAAATGCTGCATCAGCCGTGGCAATTGAGGTTTACCCAGCTCACTTTTAAGGGCGACCCACTAAGTGGAAGGGTGCATCAAGGGAAGGCGCCGACCCTGTGGCAAGCACCTCTTTTACAGACTGTGAGTTCAACCAGTAAAACTTTGGGGAAATCATTCACACAAGTCAACTTAATTAAAATGGACTCAGACCCAACTTAGACCTCGGTTTTCTTTCTCTTCCTTATTCACCATGTTGCCTAAATGGCGGAAGGCATTAATTTTACACCTTTTGCCAAGATTAACGAGAGGCTTTAAAGCAAACGACAGACAAGGTTCCACAGTTAATAATAATAATAATAATAAAATATATATTAGAAACAACTAAAATATGCAGTGAAGGGAACAATAATTTGATATTTGGTATTTAAATTACGAAAGCAATGTCGATAAATTGCTTTTTAATTAGTTTTTAGTGGGTTTCAGAACTTTTGCAAGACACACAGTTTCCACTCGGTTTTATTTTTGGTTTCTTGTATCAAATAAAAGTTAAGCGCCTAATTGAATTTTGTGCAAATAAATTTGATTAAATGATTTTTTGGCTTGACCTAAATCGAACAGAGTTTTGTTTTCACTCCAAAGAGAAAACAAAAATTGCAGGTTTATGAAGTGCCAAGAATCGCTTAGCAAAAACATTGACCTGTCGGGCTATACATCATTTTATAGCTTCCTATTGAGCTGGGGAACCCATAGAACTCAATCTTATCGCTTTGGTTGCAGTGACGTTATTGACCCCAATAAATCGTAGGTGTAGCAAATGGGCGAGGGGAGCAACATGACAAAGGAGTACATTGAAAATTCAAAGGACGAGCACAAAAATCAATTTGTGCTAAGCCTCTGGCAAAGCTCAAATTGCTTATGCAAACCATTTTCATTTTCATTTTTTTTTTTTTTTTTGAGTGCCCATTGAAATTAAGTTTCATCGGCGAAGAACAACAATTTTTGTTTGTTTGTTTTTTTTTCGTAATTTTGTCACCGTTGTTTTTTTTATTGTGCATTAAGTACTTAGAGCTAGTAACATAATTAAAGTATATTTATATTTATATATGTATGTATTATGAATGGAGCATTTTACAACTCCCGCATTATCATCATCTACTATGTATTTTCTTATGTCTTTTCCTTCTGATGCTTCTTTCGCTATCGCTCAGATGGCAAGTGGGGCTCCACGGAGAAACCCGGAGAACCCCCGCCACTTGCCCTCTATTAGCTATATGATTTTTTCAAGATTCTTCGATTAGGCAAGAGTGAGAAAAAGAGCGAGAGACGGGGAGCGAGAGGGAGAGATTGCCGGAGATGAATGGGGATACTGTGAGATATCCTTAGATGTTTGGAAAGATAGTCGGAAATATAGTGTATATGTACAAAAGTGATGGACCAAAGTTTTGTCCATTCATGTCTGAGAGAACCTAGCAGAGCCTAGGCAAGAAAATCGTCATGTTTTTTTGGGGTTAGTCTTCTCGTCCGCAGTTGGGTCAAGTCGCAGTTTTCTTTCATTTTGTATTTTGTGTTTTGTCTTTTGTTTTTTTTTTCGTTGTTTTTTGTTTCTCGTTTTTTGTTTTTCTTGTCGGGATTAGTTGTTTCCAGTTAGCGAGTCAAGGACAGGACTAGTCAGCAGCTTGAGCCGAGTATATGTCTGATTGTGGTAAGTTCAAGGTTCGTCTTCATGTTTCTTTTCTTCATGTTCTTTTTGATGTTGTTGTTGTTGTTCTTGTTCTTGTTGTTGTTGCTGTGCTGCAAATGGACCTTAATAGGGGCCGGACTTGCCGGGTGGGCCGTAGTTGGTGGATGGCCCTGAGCTACCACTATCACCACCGGAGAAACCAGTATCGCCGCTAGAGGAGAAGCTGCCGGAACTGGACTGAGTTAGGCTGCCGCCAAGGTTGGCAAAACCTGAATTATTAATAACACCACCACCACCACCACCACCACCACCTTCCTTCTGGGTCTTGTATTTGATGAAGTAGACCTCGGGCTTTGAGGGCTGCGTGGGTGCGGCCGTGGGAATGACAATATCCTGCTGATCTTCGGGCTTCTTGACCAACACATAGACGAGGGTCTTCTCTTCGTTCTGGGGCTGCAGTGGAATGACTGGAGCCTGGTACGAGGGTGCCGATGGTGCCTTGATAAAGATGATTTTATAGTGCTTCTGGGATTGGCCGACTGGAATGTTGGGGCGTTGACGCACTTCCTCCTGCTCTGGTGGTGGCACATGAACATAAATGTGTTTCTGAACCAAAGTGGTGCCGCCGCCACCACCACCGCCGCCTCCTCCAAAGCCTGCAAGATTTGTCTAGGATTAGCTGTGAAATTAGTTTTTCGCTCGGAATTGACGTACCTCCTCCGAAACCACCGCCCGATCCACCACCAAAACCACCGCCGGATCCCCCACCGAATCCACCGCCGGATCCGCCACCGAAACCACCGCCGGCACCACCTCCGAATCCTCCTGATCCGCCGCCGAAGCTTCCACTGGAGCTTACGGCGAAACCAGTTCCTCCGCCACCGCCGAAACCACCAGATCCACCGCCAAAGCCACCACCTAGGCCAATGCCACCCCCGTGGGATCCACCACCATGGGATCCACCACCATGGGATCCACCACCGGAGCCACCGCCGCCTCCAGGACGGTTATAGTTGTAGCCCGCTTCTGGGCGCGCCGCGGCCAGCGCCAGACAGGACATTAAGATGAAGGTTTTCATGGCTGCGTTAACACGAAATCGAAGTAAATGCGTTCTTGGAGATTGGATTGGATTGTAACGGATGTAACGGATTAGCACGCACACACTTGCACTGTCACAGTAATCCTGGGTCTGTGCTGTGTATTGGTGTGGGAGTATAGAAGAAGATTCTTGTTAACTTGGAGTGTGGATGTTGGGGATGATGCTACTGCTGCTGCTGATGCCGCTGCTGTTGCTGCTCAGGTGGCAGTTGGAGTTGGAGTTGGAGATGGTTGCTCACGTTTTATGTTGTTATCCTGACTCGGACTCGGACTCGGTTCACCGATGTTTATTAGACCAAATCAAATGTTTCACTGACGAACCAATGCAGCCGCATCATCAATTTATACAGAAATCCCAGCAACATAGATGCCACAGTCGCACAGTCGCACAGTCGCACAGAGTCGGCCAGCAGCACACACACACACACACACACACATTTACACTGGGAGAGGTTAGCGATCATGATGATGATGATGCGACTTTTTTGGGCATTGCGCATGTGTGTGTGTGTGTGTGTGTGTGTGTGTGTGTGTGTGTGTGGCAAAGGCCCGTAGCAATATAGCTGGCCAATGAGCTGGCCAATAATGATCAGTGCCTCTCTTTCTTTCTCTCTCTCTCTCTCGCTCTTTTTTTGGCTTTGCCTCTCGGGGGTTAAGCGAGTCTCTCAATCTCAGCGTAGGACGCGCAAGTGAAACCAAAATTACAGCACAATCAACTTATTACGGCACAGGCCACCAAATCACCAGCCTACCAGCGATTTCCCGCTGTCGGATGTGTGGCAGAGACCTGGCAGAGAGTCGTCGGACGCTCACTCTCCAGCTGCAGAGCCCCAATGTCGTGCACTTTCGCTCTCGCTTGAAGCTGGCAGCTATCGGTTACCAGCAAAGCAGCAAAGCAGCAAGCAGCTCGCATCTCCCAGCTGCCACAGAGTGTTGCGAGCTGGCACTCGAGCCGTGGCAGGCCAAGTGATCGGCTGCGGCTGCTTGGCTGGCTTTCCTCGGGGCAAACTGTTGATGGAAATGCGAATTTGCAGCCAGCGAAAAGTGAAAATCATATGAAAATCTCGGCAAGTCAACTCTTTGCCGGGAATCTGTTAGCTGTTTGCTGTTAACAATGGCAATTTGAATAATTTGTGCGCGACTTGTTGTTGTTGTGGGTTTTCTATCCATTCAAAATTGGGTTGCCATTGTACGGCAATCTGTATGTACCATATTATATATTTAAGTATATGCACCTCTATGATACCTCTATGATAAATGAGAATATGTTCAAAACAAAGTTCACAGTAAGAGCATAAGTGAGTGTGTGTGTGTGTGTGTGTGAGTGTGTGTGTGAGTGTGTGTGTGTAAATTGAACTCATTGTGACACTTTGCGCGTACTACAACGGTACAGTAATAATTGCCCAGAAGCATCAGAGAATTTAATTCATATTTTTATGTGTCTTTTTTTTGGTTTCTCAAATATCTCGATTCTATTCGAAAAAATATGATTATACATCCCAGTTTTACTTGCAATCTTTACATATATCATATATATGGTTGAGTCACTAAACTCCAATGTCTACTGTACAAGTTAGTTTTAATTTTTTAAACAAATTCGCTACGCGTCTCTGCAGATTTCCATCACAGATAATTCCCAATCGCAGGTCCATGAAATGCTTGTGAAATGCAGTAAAGGGCATATCTGATTAGCCCAAAAACTGGGGGCAGGGCATTCAGCAGTCATGTAACTCTTACAACATTTAGTATTCTTATTCGTTAGCTTTTTATGACTGTTTTTTTTTTTTTTGTATAATAGTCACATGGTTTTTATGGTGTGTCGGACCACACACTTATGAATCGGAAATTAGCGTCTTGCGCAATTTGGTCATAAAAAAACGAATATGGGAAACACGGTTTTGCAAATCGTCGCCTCTTTGCGCAAATCAGTAATTTGAGTGGAATTATTACAGTTTGATGTTTTTATATTGTTGTTAACGGCATTAAATCTGTGTGTTCTCTTTATGTTTTAAGCCATTTTCTTGATGGCGCCATTTGCAGTTTGTTGACTTGTCTTTATCGACTAACTGTTCAATGAACTTTCAAAAATACACAGCGTTTTTTTTTAATTATTGGCCAATTTGTGGGTCAATTGATGTGTAGTTTTTTCTGATTCGATTTAATTTTCCCTGCTTTTTCAGGTAATTATAAAAACAACCCGATTTATTATTTTATTCAATCGAATAAAATCGAAATCAAAATCGATTGAGCAGACCAAAGTCTATAAACATTTTTGCATTTTTTGCTGAATTTCTATTTAATAGTATTTGAAAATATATATATATTATTTTTTAAAATAGCGATATATGCAAAAGTTGACAAGTTGGTAATTGTGGCTACCATATTTCTCAGTTGCTTAACTAATCCGATTGGGTGTCAAAACTGTGTTAGCAGATAGTTGACTGTGCACATGCCAAATGCAATAAGGCTAAAAGCTAAATGCGATTGCCGTTAACTGTCAATGAAATTTCATTTGTTGTTAGCTACTGCAACTTTGGATATTTTGCTTTGTAACTGCATTTCCGGTCTTAGAGCAATTGCCGGCGATTTCACCTTGAATTCCGCTTGCGTAATCCCGACTCCAGATCGAGTCACGCCGTCCCAAAGGGAGAGGAGACTTCTTCTCCTGCCGATCTTGGCAATGTATGCGAATATTTTTTGCGCTCTTTTTCCGACTGTTTTGGCTTGTTGGCCTTAAGTGGTTGCATTGTGCTGATACTCGTAACTCAATAGGCACAATAAATTGTGCGAGTGCCGCCAAGTTGGGGGGGCAAGCACGTAAATCAATTGATTACCTCAACAGAAACAGATGCAGCAATCGACAAACGCCTCTAAATGAGTCGCCTCAACTCTTTGGCTACATTGCATTTGCGATGCGGATTCCGATTGGGATTCGCGGGCATTGAAAACAGCTTGCACAGCAATTGAATTTGCATTTCGATTTGCATTCAGTTTCACAGTTCGCAGACAGCTCTGAATTTTCTGAATATTTCCAGTGCCTAAACGATTTACGCTCAACTTCCGATTGCAGTGGAAACCCCCTTGAGAGGGGCGAGCTGAGGCTGGGAGCTGCAACCAGTAGATAAATCTCACGCTTTGTTCAGTTAGAGCCATACAAGAAAGCTTGGCCAACATTTCATTTGGGTGACTCCATGTGGACAGGGCTTTGGATAAGTCAGTTTTATAATAATGACAGCTCGACGTACTTTTTTTTATTTATTTTTTATCATTTATTTTATCTGCTTACCTAACTCATTGCTGTATATTTTATACTTATTTATTATCTCATTATTACGTTTTAATTTTTGATATACTTCAAAGGGCATTCAGCCACAAGATTCACAGAAGTACCTAAATATTCTGTTTTGCAACTCAACTCCTTAAAATGAGACATCTGATTTAGCTGGATTAATAGCTCAGTTGGCCAACAAGACTCCAGATATTACTTATGCCATTGTTTGCTCCTAGGCAGCCAATTAGTGTTCAATGGAGAAGGATTAGCGGTGCACGTGAATTGCGTAAGAAACACCAGGAAAACAGCTGGATGCGGCATCCTTTGCGCTGCAATGCTGCAATGAGGTTGACTGCGCTTTTGACACTGAAAGATTAAGATAGCAACAGCTCACGCAATCAGCTGCGCAGCCGGTGGGTGCTGTGCATCCCTGGGTGCCAAACAGTGCGACGGGAGCAGTTTGTAGGAAGTCGACAATAGTTGTTGCTTCCTGCATATTTTTTGTCGCTTGTTTCTGTCTGTGTGTGTGTGTGTGTGTGTGTGTGTGTGTGTGTATTTTTGTGATGAGGCAGTGGCATCTCCAGCAAGAGCAGCAGCCGCTGCGCGACTTCCTGCTTGTTAGGCAAACACAGCAACATCAAAGCGTGTAAATTTTTGAATTGCTGAATACAATTTTATAGTATTTGTAAAACTTTTTATTTTTGTCTTTGCTCAAAGCTTTAGCGCTTTGGCTTTTCGCCTCTTCGACTCTTCGCTCCAACATTTGACATTTTTGTGGCTGCTGCCGTTGCTTGTCTTGTCTTGCTGCAGTTGCAGTTGCAGTTGCAGTTGCTGATGCTGATGCTGCCAGACAGTGTCTGGTACAGCATCTCTTGGCGATGCGATGCTCCATGGACATATCAACATGGTATATTCATAGACTTGTTATTTATTGCACTTGACAGCATGTTTGTTATGTTCGGCATCAACTGCCAACGTTGCCAGTGAAGTTAAAGTTAAAGTTAAAGTTGCTGTTGCTGTTGCTGTTGCTGAAGCAGCGTTAACTTATTGCCAATTTTTTAATGGCTAATTAGTGTCAGAGACATTCAAATTCTTTGACGATTGACCAATTGACAATTGCACAAGCCAATTGTCAATAAATAATTCGCTTTCAAGTACTTGCCTTTATCATCTCTGAAATGTTTAAGCTTTTATTTCAATGCCATTAATTAAGGTACATTTGCACAGTGGCAATTACAAACTTTCCCTCTGAGAGATGTAAATACTTTAAAAGTTTTCTTGTCGAAGCTCGAAACTTTGTTTTCCCAAATCCCCAAAAGTTGTCTCCTACTTAACAAGTTATAATATTCCAGAGCAGTTATTTAATATTCTGTTGCATTCATTGATATGTGCCCCAAGTTATTCGGCTACTTAAGTTGGCAATTAATGTTATATGCAAATTTTCAACTAATTGCATTTGCAGCAAATTGTTGCTAAATGTACTCATCGAGATGTTGAAATAAGTACATAAATAAATACACATTCTAATGGCCGGAATTAATTTGGCTTATACACAGTTGACACTTTCACTTTCCCTCTTTTTTTCACTTTTAACTCAAATGCATACATAAAAACTTTAATTCTTTAAGTTAGCTTTGCGTGTTTGCTTTAACCAACTTTAGTTGTGGCAGCTGCTGCTGTTGCCTTAGTTGCAAGTTGGCAGTCGTCCTTTTAATTAAATTGCTAGAACACATTCGTTTGCGTCTCCTGGTGTTGCGTCTCCTCCTGACATGTGAAAATGTGCATTTATTTCGCGTGACGTTGACATCAAATGGGGAAGCGCAAAAGAAGCGCTGGAAAAACTTCGAATGTGCATTTGGCTGTTAATTGTTGCAATATGTAACATTTCATTTCTTGGCATGCACCCAAAAAGCTAAACTCAAACTCCAAACTCTGACAATTTGAGTTTCACCTATTGCTATGGATATTTTTTTTTCATTTAGTATTTAGTTTGCGGAAACATGTTCGAGTCTGGACCTGAGTGCAGTTCGTGCCACGGCCATGAACATTAGCAAGGGGAAAAAATATGCTGCAGCAGACACTTTTTACAGTTACATTTATGTCTCGTTTCTGTTTTTTTTTTTTTTTTTTTTTTTTGTGTCGGCAACTGTAAAACGCACTTTGGCGCTTGTCTTTGAAGAGGAAAGTAAATAACGTCAAATAAAAATTGAGGCATTCGCGGCAAAGCGGAAGTGATGAGTTGTGGGTTGAAGGTGCAACACGCTTGATAAGATTTGGCACATCATTTTTTAGTTTTTTTTTTTTTTGCCAGTTGTGTGCACTTTTTTTTTGCTTAGCTGGAGAATGGTGGGAATTTAAACACTAAAACACAAACGACAAGCGGGGGAATTGCAAGTTGGAAACAAGTTTCTAAGGTTGCTGCTCCACAACTGAAAAACGGCTGCAGAATGTGGGGCAATTCAACTAAGCGAATTACCAGCCAGTGCAACACGTCTGTCAAGGCTGCAACAACAACAACAACAAGTAACCAGAGCAACAACTACAGTTGACATTAATGTGGACAAGTTCGAGAAAAATGTTCACATCAAATTGTTACGTACATCGCGGCGTATGCGTAATTTTCAAGTAAATTTTAATGAACATCCTTAAAGCAAAGTGCCCGCCATTTGTCCATCAACTTGGAAGCTGGCGCAAATGTGTTGAACACAAAAACAACATGCAACAAATTTGTGCCTGTTTTTCTTTTTTTAAACAAATCGTTAAAGTTCACGTGATGAGTTCCTAAAACTCAACGATATCAGACGCCGTCAGGGAACGAAGCAGTAATCCAGCGATTTTTGAGTGACAAATGTCCTTGCTAATGGCATGCGAATTACAGGACATTACAAATTTGAGAAAATTCAGTCAATGAACTCGATGACATATCCAAGTTTACATCCATTTAGAATGTCGAAGTTTGTCTGACTGTTTTTTTTTGCTATATTAACATTATTATTTCTCAGCATTATTCCGAATAATTTTGATTGTTTTTAGATTATTGCAAATTGTTCTGACTGAAAGGCAATTTTTATTTTTATTATAAAGCTCAGCTGCTGCCTGTGTTGACGCTTCTTGAATTGGCTTTATTTGACTGACCTGATTTGCATTTCAATCAATGGCAGTTGCAACTGCAACCGTCTGCTGTGCCTGCCCCGGGCTGGGTTTCGTCAGTTTTTGCCAGTTGCTCGGATTTCATTTGTCAAAATTGTATTGCGCTTAAGGGCGAAATATTATTTTATTTCTATTGTTGTGCGAATCGTGTTGCAGTGTTGAGATTGTCTTGCCTCTGGGAATTTTAAATATGTATGTTTCACAGCTGTTGCTCTTGCAGTCAGTCGGCGCCAGTCAACCCACCAAAACCGTCCAAACCCCCCTCGACTGCAAGTAGCGCCCCCCCCCCCCCCCCACATCTGTAGTTCAAATCTGCAAGCAGCAGTAAATAAAAAACAAGTCGAAACTAAGGTGAAATCGCTGAATTGAATATGTATTTGTGTGTTTGAATACTAAAAAATAGTGGCAGTCGAATAATTCGTATTTACTGTGGGAATGCAAAGAGATGGAACAAAAGTCCATGGGATCGCGGTCACTGTGGCTGTTTGTTTTTTTTTATACCTAAGGTGAAACTGTAAAACACAAAATTATATACTGCATAAAGTTGGCTTATCATAATTGAAATACATATTTAATTATATGCATTAATATAAAGATATCATCAAAAAGGCATCACTTGAGTCTAAGCAGAAAGTTTGCCTAAAAATAATTCCATAAATTTCAAATGAAAATATGGGTTTCATATTTAAATATTATAATCATTGTTATAATTTTCAATTTGCAATTGCAGCATAAAAGGGCATTATTCATCCATCGAATAACTGCGGTATTTTTTGCGCATTTCCTGGGCTCATTTCTTTGAAATTATATGGTAATTTTTGAGGTGGTTCGAGACTTGCACGTGCCCAGCGCACAGATTGTCCACACTCAACGGCAAAGACATAAAAAAAACAAAAAAAAAAAATAAATAAAAAGTAAAAAATTGACAACATTTGCATATCTGACGAAACAACTTGTCAAGACATCAACAACATCAATTCATCCCCCTGCATCAGCCCGCATCACTGAGCAATTCGACGCGTTGTGAATATTTCGTGCAATTTGGAGAACTGACAACTAAAGAAGATAATGCAAATGGTCATTAGACACAATGTCTCTGACCCACTGATTGCAGCAGCATCGACTGACTGACTCCCTGACTAACTGACTGACTCTCTGACTGACTGATCGACTGTCTACCTATTTTTACTTCCCCTTACCTCACCCCCGCTGCCAACGCTTTGTTGTCTTGCCATTATGTAAGCATCTTTTTGTGTGTGCATCGAGTGGCTAGAAGAAACCACAAATTATTTACATAAATGGCGCTTGAAAAATGCGTGGCTCCTCCGCCACGGAAAAGCCTCTTACTTCTTGTGTTTCTTGGTCGACGCCAATTTGAATCTGTATCTGAACATCTGTTAATGTGTTCTCGTACTGGTTCTTCGTTTCAATAATCAGCCTAATCGTTAACGTTTCCTAAGTGACAGTTGTCAGCAGTTTAGCCTGTTGTTGTGGATATAACCCGCTAATGGATTTTAGAGCCTTTAAAGAACAGCATTTCTATTATTTTTTTTTATTTTTTTATTTAGTCCTCAGGAAAAAATTCTATTATTTGAAGGACCTTGTAATTAAATTTGTTAAGAGAAATACGATACATATACAATTTATATTGGCATGGAAGCAAGATTTAATTAAGAGTCTTGACTTTAATCTTGAAAAATAGCTTTACTGATTTTTTTTGTGCGATTGTTAACAAGAACTGAAATAAATGTCAAACCAAGGGCGAACTCAATGAACAAATTTAAATTAAAAAGCAGTAAAACAACAAGTTATAATTTGGCTTCAGTCTTAACACTTTTGGTTCAAATGAAGCTGAAAAAAGGTGTCTAAACCACAAGCATACACTGGCAACCAGAAGACTGATTAAGTAGAAAACGGACTTAAAGGGCCAACTTAATGGAAAGCAAAACCATTAACCAGGACAGATGCAAGCCAAGGCCATTTGGGGCTTACTTATAAGTTGGCAGCAGAAACCCGAGAGAGAAACAGAAAAGAAACGTATTCAAAATAATATTTAAATTAATTATGGGTAACGTAAATAAAACTGAAAGTGAAAGAATGCCAGACGAACTGACAGGTTGCAAGCCGCAAGCCGCAACCGCAACGAAAAACCGAAAATCTCTGCTCATCCAGTGATTGCGTAACACTTGCAGAATGCAAATGAAAGAGGCTCCAAAAAAAAAAAAAAAAAAACAAAATAAAAATAAAAATAAATAAATATTCGTATCTGTTGGACGTGTCGATAATCAATGCGATTTATGGCGTCTACCATACGCGTGGCAAACACGACATAAGGATGCCAACGCACGGGGCAGCCAGAGATAAAGATGCACCCGCTTGCCTGCCTGTCTGCCTGCAACCCGTTGCACGTCCCCTTCCCCGCCCGCACAAACGCTGATTAGGTAAGAGAGCGCTGGCTTTGCGCAAATTGAGCCAAAGATAAATGGGCATTCGACGGGACCGAATTGAGATTCCCACTGCAAAGAAAAAAAGAGAAAAAAAACCGAAAAAACTAACCGAACATGGCTAAGAAACTTTCGCTTTTCATCCGCGCAAATGCAGAGGAGTATGGAGATGCGGCCACAAGCTTTACGGTTGTCCAAAAAATTAATTTAAATGTTCGGCACAGGATCCCCTGTCGACTGCGTCCAGAGTCAAATGTGTTGCGGTGCTGCTTTGACAGCCGTTTGCGATTTATGCCCAACACTTGGACATGCCTGCCAATTGAGGTGCATCTGGCGTGGAAAATGTTATTGCCAAAGTTTCGCATTCAGTTCATAAAACGAATCTTAACTGCCGCAACCAGGACCTATGACCAGATGAGGAGCAGGGCAGAGCAGGGCAAAGCAGGTGAAAAGTGACTTTTGATGTTTGATTTTTGCATTTCATGTTGTATGCAAAAGTGCAAATTGTCGTTGCTCCTTTTGTTTTTTCTTTTTTTTTTTGCTGTTATTGCTGTTGATGTCATCGCTTGGCCAACAGCAACTGCTTCAATTGGTAGCATAAATATTAATGAGCAAACGTGTTTGAGTTGTGGCAACTGCTGTCAGCACGACTAAATGAATACGGCTCCAACTATTATGCAAGAGGGTCGCATCTGGACTTTTATCCATATAATTGAATTGATTGACAATTGTGGCTTAAAGAAATTACTGCACAGACAGGCCGGAAAAGAGGCCTGTCAAAGGAAATGGTCAAGTCATGACACTGCAGAAAGTGATGTGGCAAGAATGTGGCAAGGTCGCAGCTGTCAAACGGATGCAGCCAATTATTCTGTGTGCTGAATTTACAAAGCACGTTAAGCATATTTGATTTTGTATTTATTTCTTTTTTTTTTTATTTTCTATTTATGTAAGTATTTAGTTATTGATAGCTCAGGTTACGCCTCTGTCGGCGCACACGCATCTGGGACACGGCTTGATTGGAGTCGTTGCATTGCGATTATGAAAATTGTGTGTGGCATGAAAAGGTCAGTGGTTTAACAGGTTTTTTTGCTATCGCAAATTTGGACAATGTTGATGTAGTTTAGCCCCCAGTCCGCCACCGCACCTCCAGCGGCAAATAAAACTAAAACTTTAACCGCAAGCAGTTACCTCAACGAGTCGAGCACCTCAACCTTGTAGGCCTTGCCACAGTTGCATAAAACACCAACAATAACAACAACAACATCAACAACATCAACATCAACATCATTCGCCACAGCCACAGCCAGGCAGATTGGCAGGCCAAGGCGAAGGAAGACGGATGAAGGGCTCTTGGCACTTCGCTTGGCTGTTAACCTTTCCAGCGGCGCCTGTAAAACTTGCCAGGAAATGCACAAATCAAGGCAAAGCCGATTCGAAGAAAATCCAACTTGCCAACGATAAAACACATACATTTCTTTACCATTGATTGCGCCAAGATATTACACATATTACGTTATTGCACTAACTGTTTTTATGGGCCATCAAGCTATAAACTATAAACGATATCGTCTTAGATATATATATATAATTTCAATAAAATTATAAACCTTTAAGTGCTAATTTCGAAAATGATTTAGATTTATTGTGATATTAAAAATACTGCCACAGCAAATTACGTTAAAATTCCACTATAAAAAAAAACATAATTAACATAAATTAAATTAAAAGCTATTACAAAATCATAGTAAATTATTTTTTCGCAAATTGAAGTATTATAAAAACTACAAGAAATAGCAATCTTTTCTCCTCCATCGATTTGGTTTACTCTGCCTTGAGTAGGCCACATCAAAATAAATACTTAGAGTGTGCCACAATTAAAAGAAAGGTAAAAGTTTGTTTTTCACAAACATTGAATAATCGATTAAATGGACTTCGTTTGCCATTCTAAATAAGTGAATAAAGTGCATAGAAAAGTATCTTCAATCAGAAAAATTAACAGCTAAACTAACCTTTCAGATACATTTAGCAGATGAACTGACTTGATTGCTTTGCGGCGAGTTTGCGGCTGCGGTTCGCAATTGTGTCGCATGCATGTGGCATGTGGCATGTGCAGCAAGATTTCCGCAATGAATAAAGATTGCGAGTGAATTTTACTCTTGAGTCACACAAAACACACAAAGTGCACCCAACTTATGTAATTTGCTGTGGAATTAATTTGTTTGCACTGGCTTATGCTAAATGCTTGGTTTGTCAAACCATTCATATTACATGCTCTAATTGGCTGGAACGACGAACGCATCATTAAATTGGCCTGGCCAGCTGCAGTGTTAACCTTCCTGTTTTACAACTTGCTAACGAGTGCGCTTCTTCGGCTGCAACACCTGTCATCAACCGTGCAACACATTAAGACATTTGCTAACAATTTAACAGCTGGTTTGCAGACGAGTCGAAAAATAACTGCTGTGCAACTCTACTCTTTGTCCAATAAAATGCTTAAGTCGCATTTATTTATTTCAAATATCATCAATTTGGTCAACTGGCAACAATTCAACATTTGACGTACATTTGAAGTACAGAAAACATGCTTATAATTTAAAATCAATATCAATAATGCTTGTAAAAACAAATGCTCTTAAGTCAATAAAATATGAAATATATATTTGTGAGAAAAATGACACTCGTTGGGGTTTTTCCTTTTTTGATATTATTTTCAACTGTTTATTTTTCCACATCCTGCACAAATTGGGCTGCTTCACATTGTTATACAGCTGCTATATATATATAGTTATATTTAACTGTGTAAATTATTGCCTGTTCAACTGATTGTTTCTCAGGTATATTGCCATCTTGTTAGCTCCAATGCACAGATGCCCAGAAGATGCCATAGAAATGCGACAACGCCCAAATATCTCCATAAAACGTGCCAGCAATAATGGTAACATAGAAGCTAACTGACAGTGCAAGTTGCTGCGGAAGCCACTTGAGGCCAAGAGCAGTTCAAATACAGCTTTTGGCCACACACAGACTGTGATAAGGGTATGGCATAAAAATGGCAATGATACCAATATATTATTTCCGTCTAGAGAGCAACTAGCCAAGCAGACAGTTGGTCTAAGCGCTGCGCGAATTAATGTTGTAAAAAGTACAAACTGGGGCGCCACTGGGAGCTGCAAAGTGGAGAGCATTATTTATGCTTTAATTTACAAGGCGAGAAATTGCTTTTGGCATTTTGCTATTTGCTTGGAAAATATCGTAATGGCATCGTTTTGGCTTTTGCTATACTGCTCTCAAATGCAGTTCATTTCGGTTGCCACAAATCGCAGTGCAACACGGCACATAAGTGACTCTGCCGCCATTAGATCCACATCCACAAATCATTTTGCAGTGACGCGACGCGACGGATGCCCTGGGATAATGGAGCAGAAGTCTGGCTCTGGGAAAGGGATGGGCGGCGTAACCAAGTTGGCTTTTGAGTGCAGTTGCCAGTTGTGGGGATGGGGATGGGAATGGGGATGGGGATAGCACAGTTGGGCAGACAGAAACAAAAAGTCAACACATGCAGATAAGAGTTGGATGTGTGTGCGTGTGTGAATCTGTGTGTAGGCCTTTAATTGTATTACGACACTTTACAGCCAGAGATTTATGCCGCAATTACCGCAAGTGTAAACTAATTACGGGTTTCGACTGGTTACGGCTAAAAGACTGCGAACAGAAAACAAAACGAATTCAAGTGAGCGTTAACTGAATACCAATGTGGCTAAAAGCAAAGACTTCTGCTTCTTCAGCACACACACACACAACACACATACATATAAACACACTCTTGGGTCAGTTATAAGCTTACACAAATTATGTCTGCATTTGCAGTTTTTTTTAAGTTAATTTTAACTATAAAAATTATTCTTCTAAGAGATTTAGAAAGTACATCAATTTTGAGGTCTATTGCTCATTTTGAGTCGACGGGGCGACAGTTCCTCTCAATGAATTTCTGTGGAATCTGCTTTCACTTAAACGTTAGAGGTGTGTTCCCACAACATGATCTTTGGCTTAAAACAAAAGCTGAAAAATCTTTAAATTTGCTAACCGCAACAAATGCAAGTGGCGAATCATTAATTTGATCATATATCATTTTATTGTTTTCGATTAATTAATTTCTATGACAGCCAAAACCAGTGGCTATTGGAATTGCACACTCGAGCTTGATGAGAAGATCTGTAAACTGCTCGTAAAGACTTCAAGCTGAGCAGTTTAGTGCGTCTCTGACCCGAATTTTGGCAAAGTAAAAATCAATGATCTCAACTACAAAACCGAAAAACCTTTCACTTTTCGTTGTAGAATAAACTTGTTCGAGCCGCCAAACAAAGAGGCAAGATTTTTATTTATGTAATACAAACAACAACAATAATAACAACAACAACAGCAGCAAAAGCAAGAGCAATAATAACAACAATAAAAACATCAGAAATCTGACAGGTAAATGTTGCCACTGAAGTCGCCGCCGTCGACTCTGTCATCTCCCAGGAGCTGCTCCTTTACTGCAATGCAGCAAGTCATGCTATGCTGCATGCAACTTGAATGAGGCAGTGATGCAGTGCAGAGCATATAAACCTGCACACAGAGTGTTCACCAATATCTGCAAGAAACCCAGCTGATTCATGACTCAAGACTAAAGACACTATTTACTCAAGGGCCCATTAATGACAAAATTAATGGGGCCAATTTCATAGGCAGCTCAGCAGGTTAATTTTATTTATTCAGTACACAATAAAATGATAATGATTAACGGATAGTATAATAGGTAAATAATTATAATTATTCATAATTGATGTGCGCCTGTCTAAATAAATATGTACACAAATTATAATCCAATTTGGAATCGTTGAAGTGTACACAAATCAAAAGGTTATCTAATATAATAGACATTCCCATATACGTCCTACATTGATATTCATTATAAACACTATATTATAGTTAATTAACATTTTTGTTTGTTATAAAACAAATGTCACTTTTCAATTTAATGCCAGCAAATATATCTAATAAATGGCAAGTAAATATTAATCAAATTTATCAGAAAATGTATTACCAGAAATACACGTCAGATAAATTTAATTATTATAATAATTGTTTGCAAAAAATTTTTAAATCTGTATAATTATATAGTTAATAAAGGATTATCTATAATATTAAAGTGTGTGTGATCTTTATTAGAAAAAGAAAATATACAAAAATTCTACTGCTAATAAAGTTCACATGGCAGACTTTAATCGTTTGCTAAAAATTAATCAGATCAAGTTCAAATAAATATTTAATTAGTAGATATCAAAAGAGAAAAAATAAAATATGTATTAAAAGAGCTTGTAAAAAGCGCCAACATGTGTTGCGTGCTTGAAGATATTAAAAGTCTCAGCTGATAAAAATCGAGCGTACTTTAAATATGCATATGTACACGTATATATATATCTATATATAAGTAAATATGTAAATTGCTGCATCTCCCCTGATTACCAACAACTTTGCACATCGCTCAGATTGTCACGTAGCCCTTGAAGCTGGAAATGCATTGAACAGCTCTTTTTTGTCAGAATTGCATAAAATCGCTGGTAATTTTGGTGAAGATAAATGGTTGTAATATATTTAAGTCAGACTACAGCAATATGCAATGTTGTTTGTTATTTGCACAACTTTTGCCTTTGACAACTTGACTCAAACGAATCGCTGTGAAATCAATCAGCCAAACTGCGAAAATTGTTTACTAAAAAGTTCTGTTCAATTCACCAGCAGAGCGAATGAAATGCATTGGAAAAATAAATATGCAGATTTTCACTCAAATTGAGATAAAAATTGGTATTTTCGATGGAGACTGCAGCTAATTGCAGGCTGTGTAACTAATGGCTATTATCTGTTTGCTACCGCTGCAACATCTTTTAATTTGCCACAAAACGCACAAAATGCTCGAATCATGTTCATGTGTGCGAGCGTGTGTGTGTGTTCGTGTTGTGTGTGGGTGTGTTTACGGGTAGTCAGAGGTGAAGCCTGGGAATCCTCTCACTTTTTTTCTCAAGCACTCGCCATTGTGTGTAAGTGTGTGTGTGTGTGTGTGCAATGATGATGAAGATGATGCGACTTGCGACTGGCGACTTGCGACTGCAACAACAGCGAACACAGCTGCCGTTGGCAGCTCCCCGCTGCCCTAGCCACCCTCATCATTCCATTGCTTGGGTGCCCAGCTGCTTGCTTGGTTGTTGGCTGGCTGGCTGGATATGACACAGATTACGTAAGATGAAATTAACATTTTAACACAATTCAACTGAAGTCTCCACGTTGCAGCGAAAGAAAGAAACTGCAGCCACGTGAAATGCAAAAAAAAAAAAAATCGAAGAAAACAGAAGGAAATGTGGAAGAGGAGAGCGAGGAGGAGGAGGAGGGGGGGGGGATAGAAAGAAAGAAAAAAGACAACAAAGACGATACATCAAATGGGGAAGCCGGTTGCCGTCGCTGTTCGGGCATTTTTCCATGCCTGGCGGCTCATCAGTCTCTGTTGTGGCGTGGTCAGTGAACGCCCAGCAACAACACCTAGGATCAGGGGCTTACACACACACACACACATACACACATACGCATGTGGACTGCACCTCTTGCAGTCAATTATGCAATTAACGATTCACATTCGAACAAGTACCAATTGTGCCAAATGAGGCGAATTTCCAACGCGTCAGCGTTGAATTGGCCAAAGGAAAACTTCACATCTCCAATGAAGCCCCTGGTCAGCATTATGCATTGAATTGTATGGCACACGTTAGTATTTTTTTTAATTTTTTTAAATTATTGTTTTAATAATTTTGCTGCCAATCAACTGTGAGGTGGCATTGCCGTAAGTCATAAATTTTATGATTCCATTTATTTGGTTGTTTATATTTCATTAAACTTTATGACTTTTTCGAAGATTTTTTCCCATGGCCAAATCAGTGTGGTATTAGCAATATTACAGCAATAAATTAGCAAAAGGATTAAAGGAGCTTTTAAGCATATAATCTGTACAAACTCACTAAATCACTTGCTGCTCCAGTGCCGCAAATTACGTATACGCCAAGCGAATTAACCCAAAATGTCAATTGTAATAGATGAAAGTGTTTAATTTATATTGGTGGCAATTACGCAGATGCTCTTAACTTAATTATCATTAGATGGAACATGATTATCGCGTTGCGATGTTGTGGTCGTAATTTGCTAATCATTTCAGCTGCCACTTGGTCAACTAGGAAGACATTGTCAACTGTGGGCAGCTAGATGGACAGTCATGAGAAAATGCCAAAAATCTACAATGATGCTTACATATTTGGCGCTTGAAAGGATGGTCCGATATTGACCAACAACCAGAGTTAACAGCGGCAAAAAAAGTGAATGGCAGAGATGCTCTGGGCACGAATTGGGCAACATTCATTAGGCCGCAACAGTGGGCGCCACCGTCGGCCATTGCATTGAGTGAATCTGTCGCTAGTATTGGCATTTCTTTTCACATGGTGCTCAATTAGCCGATGTGCATAGACGCTTGACTGGCTCCGAAATATGGTGGTCATAATTGCTAGCAGTGCCCAAGCCAAAAAAATATAAATAATAATAATAATAAAAAGCAATTGATGTGCGCCACGTTTGACATGGCTTAATTAAGCACTTGGCGAATTTTAATTAAAATCAGGCAATTATTTTGAAGAAATACCAATTTTGGGCAGCTGCCCAACTTTTGTTGCACCGATGATGTGCGCCCAGGTGCGTTGATGATGTGCCCAGGTCACAGTTAGTTCGATTAATAAATTTGTACCCCAACTGGCTAGCTTTCCCGGACAGACGGAACGTCCTCATCTATGGAAATTCCACAATTCAATTGGCCATACAGCCCGTTTAACAACTAGTTACGTGGTTGATCAGACGGTTGATCAGTTGGTTGATCAGTTGGTTGGTTGGTTGGTTGGTTTTCTGGTTGTTTTGGCAGCGCACCCGCAACGCTGCTGTGCCTGCTGTGTGACCCAAACACTTCCTGGAAATCGCTAAAGCTGATCACTTTCGCGGTGTCGCCGCAGAAAGGTGGCATCTTTAGACGCAATTGCCAGCTTGTTGCTCCGTCTTCTGCTGCCTGATAGGCAACTCACGTAGTTGGCAACAAGCTGCAGACGCTGCATGCATAAATCATTTTCCATTTATTTATATTAAATATAAATATATTGTAAAAAATGCAGACAGTTGCCTGGCTTGACTCTGGCTGCGACTCTCAGGTTATTGAAAATATGAGCATCAAATACGATTTGTTATGCTGACTAGCTTCACCTCCACTTAAAGTGTAACCCCCAAAAACCCCTGGCGCCTTCTTGGATTTGAACGGCCATCCAGGATAAAATTGGCGAGCAATCGACTTAATATGCATTGAGTAGTGCCCAGGCAATGGCATTTAATGGAATTAAATTTGAATTTCAGTTTTAGCATTTAAATATGTCAGCATTAACCTTTGCTACTGACTTGTTGCGCATTTCGCTCAAATGCCTTCTTCATTCTGACAATTTGTTTAAAGATGCGGAATCACTGGGATATTCAGAAAACAAGAGTTTAAAAATACTTTGAATTTAAATGAAATACTCGTTGCTAAAGCAAATGCAAATATTTAGAAAATTGCAAAAGCAATTGTTTTTCAATGGCACTGAGGCTTTGGCTCGGAATGGGCGCAACCTTCTGGCCTGGGTTGGGATGGTGTAGGAAGCATGAACATGGTAAATATTTCAAGCAGATTTTTGCGCAGGGCACTAAAAGGGCTTAAAAGGATTCCGAGTGGGCATTTGCATTTGCCATTTAGCTAATACGAATTTTGACAGCGTTCTACCATGAAAAACCATTTTTGCACAAATTTGTTTTTGTGGTCGCCATCTGAAAAGTGGACAGCTCCGACTTACCTTGCGCTTGGAGCGAGCCATGCGCTGGTCTCGCGAGTTCTCCGCCTCGCCCGGCGGCCTTTTGCCCCAGACGGCGATGGCGATGCGCGTGTAGGTGAATATGAGCACCAGCAGTGGCAAGATGAACTGCAGCGTGAACAGCGCCAGCGTGTAGTAGTAGTCCTGCACGCCCGAAGGCCAGACCTCCCGGCAAATGTATCTGATGGTCCGCACGGTCATCAGTCAGCAAGGATCAAAAATTTGTTGCGGGTCATGCAAAAACACAAAAGAGCAAAATTACCGGATAGCGGCACAATATGGCATTAGTACAATGGAAAAAAAGCAGTGGGCGGTGGGCGGAGGGCGGAGGGCGGAGGGGGGACGAACAAGCTGTCAAATGCATGCAACCACATACAGCCATACTACACTACACACACACACACACACACACACACACACACAAACAAGATTGTGCACTCTGGAAAAATATATAAAAATTTGCTGCTAATTTTATATTTATTTTATTTTCGTTTCATTTATGAAAACCTTTTTTATTATTCTTACTTAATTAAAGCTTAAATAATTGTTTATTATTAACAATTGTGGGCACTTTTTCCATGTTTAGCCCAGGGTGCAATGCCAACATTTGCCGGCTTTATGAGTGTCCACTGAGTGAAAGCTTCTTTGGCCACATGACCAGCTGCTGTTGTGGTAATTAGGCACGTTCCTTCGTTTCTTTAAAGCCCATGCCGGTTGCAACTGCAACATGAGAACGTGCCACACATTTTCGCATTTTGAAGCTAATAACGGCAATTGAAAACACGTTGAGTTCTACCTGCCATTGTAATGACAATTTGAAATTAGCCACATTGAAATGGCACACTTAAAGTCATTTGGGATCACTTTGGACATGGCTTCGGTAACGTGCTCTATTTGCATCTTACTCGAGAGCGTGCCACAAGCTGTGGAAAGTTGTCCTTCACTATTGACTCAATGTATTCTGTGCTTATTTTGACCAGCAATTGCTGCGGTCTGACATGCAAATAGATCTCAATAACACGAAATCAATTTTAAACTGATAATGGGGAATTGCCGAATAGGAAATACTCTATTTACAATATTGAGATAGAGTATTTAAAATTATAAAATGCTTAATGGAAAATTGCCGACTAGGAAATAACCTATACTCACTTTAATATATTTTGACAGAGTATATAAATTATAAAATGCTAAATGTACTGAGTTAGACTTATCCGTAGTAGCCTATATACTATGTATAGTATTTTTAAAATTATCTTTTTTATTTCTTTTTGCATTGCTAAAATTTATTTCACTTTGTCTGCACATATCTCCAGTGTAAAAAATTATGCATTTTAATTGTTTATTTTAAATGGAATACCTATATAATAGAAAAGAACAGAATATTAGAAAAGAAAGCATAGAAATCAATTTAGTTAGATATAGATTAGGGTATTGTCGAAATCATCTTCCAATGCCATTTTTTATATAATATATATAATAGTCAAATTTGTGTATCTTATAGAGTATATCAGATGGACATACATGTCTATATTAACACGTCTGCTGAATGTTGGGATTGAGTATTCTTTCATTTATTCAATCCTCAATCAATGTGACATACATTTTATCATATCCCATTTGCATGAGTGAGTGATTACAGGATATGAATAGTCTGAAAGTGTTTACATTTCGACTATCGATTTCTGCAGTGTTGTTTTAAGTAATCGAGATGCATGCAACCATTGTTATGTGTTTTGAAGTTGTGGGTCATGTTTCCTCGGGAGAGCACACGCATTGTGAGTTACTGTTGAATGTGAGCAAATATTCGCTGAAGCGCCACTCCACTGCCAGACAATGCCATTTTTAATGCTACACTCGAAGCACGCACACACGCGCACACACACACGCACACACACACACGCACACGCACACACACACACACACATAATGATAATAGTGTAATATACTTGTCAGGGTTATTGTTAGGCTGGCAAATGGGTTTTGTACTTACTTCTCGCACTTCTCGTGCCATATCGAGCCGGGCACGACGAGGCGGGAGACGACCGGAATGGGAAATGCAGTCGCCAGAGCAATAAACCAAACGCCAGCAATAATAAACTTAGCATAACTGCCGAATAAAGCCAAGAGAGAGAGAGAGAGAAAAAGAGTTGTGTTAATTGCCTAAAGTATGCAAAGGTCAAATTAAGAATTTGGCTGACGCACGAACATTGCGCATACGCACCGTGGGACAGTAATATCAGTTTGTGCGTGAACTACAGCCACGCTGCATAGTTATATATACCCTATTTATTTAATGACTCACAAATATTTGCACATGCCACGAAAGCCTCGCTCCTTAATGCTGACACCCACTCATTGACAGGGCGTGACACAAATGCTCCACCCACTCCACTCCCATTCCCAATTCCCACACATTGGGCAGAGGTCAAGCGAGTAGCCAAAGTCGGTTAGCTAACTGGCTGCACAGCTCCAGAGCTGTTGAGAAGTGTGTTTCTGTATTCTGTTACAAAGCAAATTTACGTTCAATGGCAGCCTGTGCGGGTCGCGGACTTGCAGGATTTACAGCAGCTGCCTCCGCCCTCACCCCCGCCCGATATCGTCCTTGAGTCTTGGGTTACTGTTTAAACCAATTAACACAACGCAGCCGCAGGCGTCAAAAGCGTTGCGTGTTCGAGTCCCTCGGGTGTGCCGCCCTTTATTTTTTGGTCAAGTGCCACTGTCTGGTTGGCAGCCAAAATGAGGCTCAAAGCCGCCCGGCCCAAAGCGTCAAGCAATGCAAATACGCCAGCGGCCACTTGACGGCGCCAAGGCACGTCTCTCAACAGCCACTTGGCCAGCTGCCGACGGGTTTCAATTAGATTTTATGCGACTTCAATTAGCCTGAATGCTAATACCAAGATTTGCATATTTGACGGCAGCTCAACAAAGACGAGGATGACGATTGTAATCTTCAAAGTATCAGCCTGCATTAGTTTAGCGACACTTGCAAAAAAGAACAACTTGCCCGAATTTTATGAACTCGACTTTATTTTTAGAACCAAGCAAAGGAATATTTCTAAAAAATATTTTTAAATTTCAAAACAAAACTACGTCTAATTTACATGGTTTACATAGTTCTAAGAAATTTAACTGTTTTATTGCGATTTGAACCCGAAACCTTTGATTCGTTAGTTGAGGAATTTACCACTGAAATTTTCGGACAGCAAAAACCGAGCCAGAACATACCATTACTTTTTTCCTATTTTAGAATTATTTCTAAAAATAAAAGTTTACATGTGAACCTTATATAAATATATTTTATAATATTAGAAAATATTTCTCAAACGAATTTAAACAATACCTTTCATAATTTCTAAAATGCAGAATAAACTTTTTAGTTCGCTTTTAATTTTCTAAAATTGTTTTCTAACATCAAAAATAACGAGTTAAATCTGATAATAAGCAATAATCATTGCTCCTATTTAATTTGTGTAAATACTAACAATCAAGTTAATTCTTTAAAGTTTAGATACAATTTGGGTAAGCTTACCGCTTTGTGATGCGGGGCCGCAGTGGCCACATTATGGCTATATATCGATCAATACTGATGGCCACCAAAGTGTAGGCGCTGACCAGAACGGAGACCACTTGCGAATAGTTGACAAAGTGGCAGAGGACAATGCCAAATGGCCAGTAGTTAAGGATGTACTGCGAGATGAACGAGGAGGGCACACAGAACAGGGACATGAGAATGTCGCCCAGCGCCAAATTGGCTATAAAATAGTTGGTAACGGTTCGCATGCGAGGCGTGGATTGCACAATGTAGCAGACGATGCCGTTGCCCAGCAACGCAAAGATTAAAATGGGAATGTAGAGCAGGTAGACGACGCTCTTGAAGTAAACGCTGGACCACAGATCATCTGAATGCGATTCCACATCAGTGCAGCTGAAGTTCAGCAGGACCGTCACATTGAAGCGTTCCATGGCGGGTGACGATGTTGTTGTGTATGCGGCATCCTCAGCAGGCATCGGCTGCTCCGTGGAGCTGGCATTGTACATGAGCGAAACAGTCGCATCCTGGTAGTCATCCTCATTGCTCAGCAACGGATCCTGTGCCGCTATGTAATACAATCGTTCATCGCTCAACATGGAGCGCTCAAACTCCATGCCCCGCCTGTGCCAAGTCAGGCTGCCAAAGTCCATTTTGTGGGTCAAATTGTTATAAGCAAAGTTTGTTAGCTTAATTGCAGCTTTTTTCGATTGAAACCCAATCTCAAAACACTTTGCCAAGAGCAAATGTTAATTGCTGCCTCATTATAACTAAAAACAGCTCGTGTTCTTGGTTTCTGCAGTAATTATTGGATTTAATTTATTTTCCGCTTAAAGAGTGTTGTTTCTGTAAGTAAAAGGAAATTAAATGAATTAGCATTTTTAATAGAATACAGCAGAATAAGTTTCTCTGGGGATTGCTTATTTGATATTAAACATGAAATTTTTAAGTTCTGCTTAAGCAAATTTGAATGATTTTCTAATCTTGAGCCAAGTCTTAGCTCCGTGGTTGGTTATAATATAATTACATTTAAATAAAAACAACAAAAAAATAATAATTCGCATGAGATTTATATTTATTTCATGCGATAAAAGAACAAATTGTTAACTCAAAATTTTAGTTGCATTCTTTTAAGCTGACAAAATTCAAGAGATTTCCTGATTATTTTAAGTGCGCTTCACACACAATAAACTGAATTCCCACGTGAGTGAAACAAATAAATTATTCATTACTCATGTGAGACTTTGATAAAATGTGAAAACATTTTTGTGTGCCTCAAACCACATTTCCCAAAAGTTAAAGGGCAATATTAAATTTTGTTTTCAAAAATTAAAAGTGTTGCATTATTTCAGGCGTGGCTGGTATAAGAGTCGCTTAAAAATGAGAAATTGAGGGAATAGCAGTTGGCAATTACTTTGGTCAAGTAAAAAATGTATAAATTATGCAAAAAAAAAAAAAAAAAACAGAATGTCAGTGAAATCTGGAATACATGGAAGAGTGACTAATAATAACCACTGGCAAACGTGTTGAACACACTGAAATTTTATTTGATGCTGAATAATAAATAAAAAAATATAATAAAAACAGAAGCTTTTGTCAAAGGAGACAAAAGGAAAAAATATTTGAAATTCACAGCTGAATTTGGCTGTTCAAATGGAGTTGATTGCGAAAAACATAAATAAATTGAGCAATTTTTCTGAGTTCACTCAGTGGATTAATTGGCCTCAAAGTAAATGCAGGCAATTGAAACGGCTGAAATGGTTTCCCTTGGCCTTAAGGCGTACTTTATGAATTCGTGCGTACATCATCGTACATCATGTGGCAGTGCATTATATAAATTAAAATGATAAGATTTAAGTACGCGAACAATTAAGGCTTGGTAACAAAAAAAAAAACAAAAAACAAAATGCAATTGCTAAAGATAACATGTGCTTCTCATCGCTGGGGGAATTGTTGTGTGTTGTGTGGGTGGGTGTGTGTGTGTGTGTGTGTGTGTATGTGAAAAGAAGTAATTTCAACTTTTACTGAGTCTACGCATTTAATGTGCCGCAAAATAAACCCTGACACTGACTGAGACAAGGCCTCCAGTTTCAGACACACACATTGAGAGGCATTTCTGTAAAAGCCGGATAAGGATATCAAGCAAGTAAATTGCTTATCTCAGCACAATAATGAGGCACTTGCTGAGGTTCATTCCACAACTGGGCGAGGTTTATGGTGGGTGTGTTTGGGTGTGTGTGTGTGTGTGTGTGTGTCATGTGTGTGTGTCATCGTCATTGCCATGTCGCAGAGACACCATATGGCTTTCTATCTGTCGTTGCTGTACTTTATCAATTATCTGCCTGCAAATACATAAATCTCAGCAAAGCTTCATAAAATTTGCGTGCTTAGGGATTTTTTATTGGTTTTCTTTTCAGACAGACAAAAAAAAAATGAACACACCTAACAAACATATTTGTATATGTATTTTATGTGTGCCTATCGAATTTCTCGCATTGATAGTCAATTAATTTATAATTTAAAATGTCAAGTCAAGGTGCACAGTATTTGCATAGAAAAGAAAATAAACACGAATCGAATAACTTGCGAAAATAGCATAATAATAATAGATTAAAAAGCGAATGTGCTGTGAAAAGGACGAGGCTTCTTTGAATGGTATCCTTTATTTGGTTTTGACTGACAGAATGATATATTTCCTTTGCTCAAAATGACGAACACGTTTCACATATTTAAGCAGGACGAAAATCCAAAATATCTGCATGTCAATGGCATTAACTAAAATGGCAGAGCAATTCTCAAATATTTTTTTAAGAAATTAATGCAAAAGGCGCCACGAAAAGTCAAATTTATATCTCTGGCTTTTAAAAACCAACACGCAACAAAACAAAAAAAAAAAGAAAGAAACATGTAAAATGGCAAACCAAGTGAAATAATCACGTGCTAAAAATAAAATTATAGCACGTTGTTTGGCGAAGGGCTGAGTCTTGAAAACGGTGGCTAACGAATTTTACTCATTTTAAGTAATATATTTACACAGAAAAGATATTTTTATTTTTTTGTTTGTCACTGAAAACGTGTCGGTAAATCAGATTTTATCGGCTTAGTTGCATGTGAATTCGTTTAGCGTGCTTTTAGGCCAAAAAAGGAGACAGGAGCAGGGACAGACCCAAAATCAGGTAGTACGCACATAAATTTAATTTGGTGAAGGGCGCCACACCAAAAAATATGACTGCAAAGAATATGGCCAAAAGCGAAAATTCAGCAGTAAATCTTCAAAGGGAGCTGGCTAATATTTTCCTTGGCTTTGTTCTTCATGATTTTTGTTTGGATTACAGGCGGTCGTTTCATGTCCGGTTGCAACAACTTTGGTTGGGGCATGGCAAAATGCTGGAAGCAATCAAAAATATCCACACAATCGCAAATAATGCTAAATGCATCCGGACCATCTCAGTCAAAACAGTTTAGACAACTTGGCTGTTTTCAAATTGGTTTTCAAAACCAGCACAAAGTAAACCGAAAAGCAGATGAAGTCGCTGTTGCTGAGACAAATATTTTTCCAACTGTGGCTTGTCTGTTGTGTTTGTTTGTTTGTTTGTTGGTAGTCAACTTTAAGTCATGTTGCTAACCGCATGTCGCTGTTTTGGCCATAGCTTCTGGCATGCTACCAATTCCCATGAACTGACATGCGGTTACTTTATGTGGAGTTCTGCTAATTATAATTAATGAGTTATGTCAACCAAACAAACCAAAGACAAAAAGTATAATTAAAACTGCTAGTTTAATGCGTGTTGCCGGGAATTAATAATCAAACTAGGTAATTTTCCAAATGTATTCAACTAGAAACTCCTTTAATAAGAACTTTCACACAGGGGATTTTGGAATGCCTTTGACTTTTAATTGTCTAATTATATTCCATTCCATTCCATTTAATTATGACAAAATATTGAAAAGCATATGTCACAAGTTAAATTTTTTAATTAAGGCTCTTTGAATTTGTACTCCAATATTATTTGAATAAATTAAAATTGACTGTGGCTATACATTTGTGAGTTTCTTTCCTTTGAACTTGAGTTCTGTTGATAAACTTTTCAAAGGGTTTGTCCTTGCCGCCCACGCCCATGGCATCGTAATGATTGTCACTTGTGGATGGTGGCCTGAGCTTGTTTTGCTTGTTAGTTCCGCCCATTTGTCTAATATATATGAATAGCATACTAATATCGCCAGACACTCAGCAGGAGACACCCTTCATTTGGGTTAATTATACAAGCTTCAAATGGCAAATTTATATACATATTTCTATTTCGTGCATATGGCAATAACTCGTTGTCCTTCTCCAAACATTTACCAACAAGACTTGGACCTGGTTTCCGTGTTTTGTTATATTTTTATTGACTACGAATTATTATTTATGGCATGTCCATTTAGCCACGTAGGAATTGGACAAATACTCTAAGCTGGCTCTAGCATTACGTAATCCGTGGGAGATTTGCTGATAAGGCTGATTTATGTGCCCTGCAAATTTTCACAGTTGGCATTGGCTTTAGAAAATGTGAAATTGAATTTTATGTGTGTGTATTACGAAGTTCAAATGTGGTCAGAACGAGATTTGCGTTTTGAAAGCCAAATGCGATTTGGCGACTTAAATCGTTTGGAGGCGGTTTGGGTTTGTGGTTTTCTCTTTGTAGACCCTGCTCCTGTGAAATTTAACTCTGACATCAATGCTCAAATTCTTTGTAATAAATTAATAAAACGACTAAATTTGAGTTGGGTGTTTATACCATTCAAACTACCGCTACCCTCCCCCTCCCCAACGTTGTCGATTAATTTGGTTAATCAAATGGGGAACAATTCGCTTGGCGGGCTGCCAAATTTTGTACCCTTTTGAAATGTGACACTTTTAAAAATGCGATTAATTTGAATTTAATTTGAGTATTCCACTCGACTGGTTTTCTGCTTTTGCAGCTGCCATTTTTGCGGCTGTTGCAAATTTCAACAAAGGCGACTCCATAAATATTCCATCATAATTAAGAAGCAAACCCTTCGGCCATCCGGCGATCCTCAAGAGCCACTACAGGTCAGGTCAGTTCACATATTTTAATATTTATTAATGGTAACAATTGGTAAACATTCAAGCGAAAATGAGTAAATTTAATAATTGATTTATACAATGTCATTTGATGAACTAATTGATGTCGCCCATACGAAAGGCGCCAGTTACAATTTCAATTAATCAAGTCTTGTTAATATTTTATAAGTTGAACAAAGTTCAATTTGGCATAAAATCAAAAGTGTGCATCTGTCCCTGATATACAGATACTTATTACGAATTAACTTACACAATGGTAAGAAAAAATATTGCAAATACGACGGATAAGGAAACTACTTTATTTTTTAAATTTTTATTTGTAATCTTTTTCATCGAATCTGACTTCTGACGAAGAAGCTAGGAATCATTCAGCTTTTGGTCATGTCAATTCATGTCATTTAACAGTTCGCCCAAAAGTATGCAACAGTTTTGGGCAGGCCAAAAACTGACTGCTCGAATAGTTCGGCAAATTTAGCAACTCAGCCAATATATGTGATCAGCCAGAGCCAATTAACATAAACAGGATAATCAACCCAGATTTCATGGGATACTCATTAGCGGCATAATGCAATGCCTGACCCGATGTTCACTATATAGAAAAGTGGTAAAAAGAGGAAAAAGGCAGTGGGGAATAGGTGTTAGTTAGCAATCTATAATTGTTTGCTGACTTTTGTTGGATCAGACGAGTAATTGTTTACTGTTTTCATGGTGAAAACAATTTAAATAATGTTGTATTAGCCCAAATCTAAACATATTTCAGCTAATATCAGGCAATTCATTTGAGCACCCACTTACACACTGAAGTGATCAGTTATCAGTATTAATTCACTTGTGTCGATCAATGAAATTTACTAAATACTTACAACAAAGATTATGGGTATTACCTATGTAATCGAATTTGATTCGACAGTCAGTTTAAAGACATGGGCGAGCCATGTAATGTTGCTAACACTGATAAGGTAATTCCTTCCCGGCTCATTTCGCAGCTGTTTGCGTCACTTCAGTTGAGCCACAAAAATACCACTCAGGAATATCTGCTTAAGTACTATTTTATGCACATATTCTAATCAGTCTGATTTGGAATATCAATTAAAATAAATAAATATAGAAAGGAGGATAGCATTATCATAGTCCAATTTAAACCTCTAGGCCAGCTATTAAAACGAATAACTCGATTAGATCGTTCGCCATGCGATAACTTCCTTGGCCTGCCCTATAAAAGAGCCGTGTTGATCAACATTTTCTATCAGTCTGAAGATCCCCAATATGAAGACTATTTTACTTTTGGCATTCTGTGCGCTGGCGGGTAAATGCAACCAATTTAAGACTAAGAATATCACTTCATCATCTTCTTGCTACTGTGCAACATAAACAGCTACGGCTTACGCCTTGGAGGAGTCCGAGCGCGTGAATGGAGAGAACGGATGGTATGTGCCCAAACTGGATGGCACCTTCGAATGGTTCGACATGGACGAGGCAGAGGAATGGCTGGAGAACCAGGAGATGCTCGAAAGTCGTGCAATCACCACCACTCCTGTTTCGTTCCATCTGTACACCAGTTCGAACCCCAAAAAGGGCACTAAGATTACGACCACCAGCAAGTCCATCGAAAAGTCCAACTTCAATCCTGCCAACCCCACCAGGTTAGATTTGAATTACACACTTAATTGCCATTTTCCCATCACTGAAATTGACCGCTGTTTTCAGATTTGTCATCCATGGCTGGACTCAGGGCTACAAGGCGGGCATGAACAAGAACATTTGTGCCGCCTGGCTGAGCCAAGGTGACTACAACGTTATCATCGTTGACTGGGCTCGTGCTCGCTCCGTGGAATACGCATCCTCTGTGGTCGCCGTGCCCAATGTGGGTAAGAAGGTCGCCAAAATGGTGAACTTCCTCGTTTCCAACAATGGCATGTCCCTCGATGATCTGTACATCATTGGTCACAGCCTGGGCGCTCATGTCGCTGGCTACGCCGGCAAGAACACCGACGGACAGGTGCACACCATTATCGGTCTGGACCCCGCCCTGCCCCTGTTCAATTACAACAAGCCCAACAAGCGTCTCAGCTCCGACGATGCCTGGTATGTCGAGTCCATTCAGACCAACGGCGGTGGTCTAGGTTTCCTCAAGCCAATCGGCAAAGGTGCCTTCTACCCCAACGGCGGAAAGACGCAACCTGGCTGCCCATTGGACGTTACTGGTGCCTGCTCTCATGGTCGCTCGACCACCTACTATGCCGAGGCTGTCGCCCAGGATGACTTCGGTACCATCAAATGCGGAAACTACGAGTCAGCAGTGAACAACGCTTGCGGAAGCACCTACAGCAGTGTTCGCATGGGTGCCGACACCAATGCCTACATGGTCGACGGTGACTTCTATGTCCCAGTCAACAGCAAGGCTCCATTCGGAAACATCAACTAAGCAATTGTGTCCCAATAAACGTGTATATATTTAAAAAAAACAGGAAACAAATCTTTCATTTGCACATCTTTACTGTGGGAAGTACATTCTCCACTGTTGATTATCGTTCGTAATCTCAGGGGTAACCTGATTAATCTAGCTGTGCCCATAGCTCTAATCAACTGGCTGAATGTCAAACCTTGAGGAGCTAGTCAGCCAATCGATACCACCACTTGTTATTTACAGCTGGCAATATAGTTGTCATCTTAATAATCACTTAATTCAGAGTACTTAAAAATTTTATATTTATATATATATATATATATATATATGTATATATATTCCGCAAAACTTAAAGACGTTCCTCGTGAATTTCATAAATCAGCTGGGTATTATAATTTAATACCGTTTGATAAAAAATTATTTCAGTAGTCGAAAAAGAAATCAAGCTCCGGATATTTTAATCAAGGCAGTTAGCCTTATCTGGCGAATTTCGATTAGGTTTCAAGTGCTTATAAAACAATGAAGAAAATCGGCTATAAATATTATTTTATTGGACCTATAAAAGGGTATGAAACGCCTACTCTAAATCAATTGTACTTTTGATTCTAACATGAGAACAGTTATATTACTAGGTCTAGTCGCGCTTTTCTCCGCAGGTAAGCAATTTTGTTAGCCCCAAGGTCTTCATGGACTATGGATGATTCCCACATAATTTCAGTTAGCGCACTTCCCGTCGATGATCGCGTCAACGGCGAGAATGGCTGGTACATTCCCCAGGCAGACGGATCCTTTGTGTGGATGGATATGGACGAGGCGGAAGATATGTTGTCGAAGGGCGAACAGTTGGAGGGACGCATCAGCACCAACGCTGTGTCCTTCTACCTTTATACCAAGTCCAATCCCACCAAAGCACAGGAAATCACGATGAAGGGTTCATCCGTTGCCGATTCGCACTTTAACAAGGACCATGCCACTCGTTTTGTTATTCACGGCTGGACACAAAGCCACAAGGATCCGATGAACACTCAAATCACCAAAGCCTGGCTCTCCAAAGGAGACTACAATGTCATCATTGTTGACTGGTCCCGTGCCCGTTCCGTGGACTATGCCTCCTCAGTACTGGCTGTGCCCGGCGCTGGTTCCAAGGTCGGAGAAATGGTCAAGTATCTGCAGAGCAGTCATGGCATGTCTCTGAGCACCCTGTATGTCATTGGACACAGTTTGGGTGCCCATGTTACACTGGCAAAACCGTTGGTGAAGGTCGCATCCACACCATTATTGGATTGGATCCTGCACTGCCTCTGTTTAGCTATGGCAAGCCCAGCAAGCGATTGTGCTCCGACGATGCCTACTATGTCGAGTCCATTCAGACCAATGGCGGCAAACTCGGCTTCCTCAACCCAATCGGCAAAGGTGCCTTCTACCCCAACGGCGGCCAGAGCCAGCCCGGATGTGGACTAGATGCCACTGGTTCCTGCTCCCACGCCCGCTCTGTGACCTACTACTCTGAGGCTGTCACCGAGGATAATTTCGGCACCATAAAGTGCGGAGACTACGAGGCAGCCGTCGCCAAGGAGTGTGGCAGCACCTACAGTAGCGTTCGCATGGGAGCTGATACCAACGCCTACATGGTCGATGGTGATTTCTATGTGCCTGTGAACAGCAAGGCTCCATACGGCAATATCCACTAAATATCCTAATGGCAATAAACGTATTTATTTGAAAAGCAACCTTTATGGAGATATTGACTGGTTTTAATGGATGGTAAATACCATTTCACCCATAAATGGGGGATACGCGTGCTGTGGCAGACTCTGGACAAGGTGGTACGAGGAATCCATTGAATATATTGCTCTACACTGCTGATATAGAAACATAAGTAAATTTTGAAGTGAACAATGTAAGTGCTTATCAATGGCTACAAGTGATTAGTCGCTTTTAACCGAGTGTTGCGACTATAAAAGAGTAGAAAATTTCTAAGGTCTCAGCAAATATAGTTGATATTACAGAATGAAAGTATTGATTGTACTAGCAGCTCTGCTGGCCACAGGTTAGTACCATTGTTCATTCCCACCAATCAATTATATTCCATATCGAGCAATCTTTGACTTTCAGTAAGTGCGCTGCCTATCGAGGAGCGTATTCATGGCGAGAATGGATGGTATGTCCCACAAATAGATGGCACCAGCAAGTGGATGGATTTAAAGGAAGCAGAAGACATGCTTTCGATGGGTCGCAGTAGCGAGAATGCCGTGGACTTCTATCTTTACACCAGTTCAAACCCCACCAAGGGCAAGCAAATCGAGGGTACCGAAGCGTCCATTCGCGATTCGCACTTTAACCAGGATCATCCCACTCGTTTTGTTATTCACGGCTGGAATGGGCGTCACACCGATTCCATGAACACCAGAATCACTAAGGCCTGGCTGTCGAGGGGCGATTACAACATTATCGTAGTGGAATGGGCGGGTGCCCAATCCATTGACTATGCCTCCTCAGTGCTGGCTGTGCCCGGCGCTGGTTCCAAGGTCGGAGAAATGGTCAAGTATCTACAAAGCAGTCACGGCATGTCCCTGAGCACCCTGTATGTTATTGGACACAGTTTGGGTGCCCATGTTGCGGGTTACACTGGCAAAACCGTTGGGGAAGGTCGCATCCACACCATTTTTGGTTTGGATCCTGCCATGCCCCTATTCAGCTATGGCAAGCCCAGCAAACGTTTGTCCTCTGGCGATGCGTACTATGTGGAGTCCATTCAGACTAACGGAGGTGTGAAGGGTTTCCTAAAGCCAATCGGCAAAGGTACTTTCTATCCCAATGGTGGCAAGAGGCAGCCCGGCTGTGGAGTAGATACTGGAGGCTCCTGCTCCCACGGCCGCTCTGTGACCTACTATGTTGAGGCTGTCACCGAGAATAATTTCGGCACCATCAAGTGCCGCGATTACACGGACGCAGTGGCCAAGGATTGTGGCAGCACCTACAGTAGCGTTCGCATGGGAGCTGATACCAACGCCTACATGGTCAATGGGGATTTCTACGTGCCAGTGAACAGCAATGCTCCATTCGGCAATCTTCACTAATTGCCATTATAGCAATAAACTGATTCATATGAAAAGCAAACATTGCCTTATGATGCTTATTGTGTGGAGGGTTGACCAAAATCGATTGCTGATATCTTTTCAGAGCTTGGCTTAAGTTAAAGCGATAAATTTCCCACAATCAGTAGAGATGCCTAGAAATCTGTAGATTAATTCTCTTGAGTAAAGATATTGTTAATCAGGTATAAGGTTTTTTTATTATGATAAGCAATTTAATTCGACATGCCACTGAGAGAAATACTTATACCTGTCTCGTTAGCACATTCCAATTAATGAGTGCCCTTCATCGAAATTGCCTAATAATATGTCTGATATGAAAATACAGCAGAAATATTGGCAAATTCAGACGGAAGACTAAGACTTCCAATTTGAAATTATCTGATGTGACCAGTCTAAGTGCTTATCAATGACTACAAGTGATTAATTGCCATTATTCGAGTGTTGCGACTATAAAAGAGTAGAAAATTTCTAAGGTCTCAGCAAATATAGTTGATATTACAGAATGAAAGTATTGATTGTACTAGCAGCTCTGCTGGCCACAGGTTAGTATCATTGTTCATTCCCACCAATCAATTATATTCCATATCGAGCAATCTTTGACTTTCAGTAAGTGCGCTGCCTATCGAGGAGCGTATTCATGGCGAGAATGGATGGTATGTCCCACAAATAGATGGCACCAGCAAGTGGATGGATTTAAAGGAAGCAGAAGACATGCTTTCGATGCTCTCGATGGGTGATCAGTTGGAGGGTCGTAGTAGCGAGAATGCCGTGGACTTCTATCTTTACACCAGCTCAAACCCCACCAAGGGCAAGCAAATCGAGGCTAGCGAAGCGTCCATTCGCGATTCGCACTTCAACAAGGATCATGCCACTCGTTTTGTTATTCACGGCTGGAATGGGCGTCACACCGATTCAATGAACACCGATATAACTAGGGCCTGGCTGTCAAAGGGCGACCATAACATTATCGTTGTGGAATGGGCTCGTGCTCGCTCCATTGAATATGCCGCCTCGGTTGTCGCTGTTTCCGCAACTGGCGCCAAGGTTGGTGAAATGATTAAGTATCTGCAGGAGAGGCATGGCATGTCCCTGGAAAGGCTGATGATCATTGGACACAGTTTGGGTGCTCATGTTGCTGGATTCGCTGGCAAGGCTGTTGGCAAAGGTCGCGTTCACAGTATTATAGGCCTGGATCCTGCTCTGCCTCTGTTCAGCTATGACAAGCCCAGCAAACGCTTGTCGTCCGATGATGCCTTCTACGTGGAGTCCATCCAAACCAATGGCGGCATGCGGGGTTTCCTCAAGCCAATTGGCAACGGTGCCTTCTACCCCAATGGCGGCCAGAGCCAGCCCGGCTGCGGAGTAGATGCCACTGGCTCCTGCTCCCACGGCCGTTCTGTGACCTACTACGCTGAGGCTGTCACCGAGGATAACTTCGGCACAATGAGATGCCATGACTACGAGGCAGCTGTTAACAAGGAATGCAGCCACACCTACAGCAGCATTCGCATGGCAGCTGATTACAATGCCTACATGGTCCATGGCGATTTCTATGTGCCGGTTAACAGCGAGGAGCCATTTGGCAAAATCGAGCTGAGGGAAAGACCTAAATAAACTATGAAGTCATCAATTGAATTGCCATATTGCGTATTGTATTTTGACAAGTGTTCCTCGTATCTCAATCAAGATACAATTTTCGAATGGGGGTCTTCCTGTTAATTCTGTTGAGTGCACAGACCCGCGTCAGAGGTTTGCTGGAGGCTCTTTTGGGTGGGGTGGTATTGAAAGGTTGTTGGACTTTTGTGCACTTTATAAATACAATCGAAGAGTTTTTTTTACCCATGCATTGCTTGTGGAATCAGTTAAATTGATTGGTTTTTTTAACTCAACAAGTGATGAGATCTCTGATTGCAAGCAAGAATGGTGAGAACGATTAGCTCCTATCAAATAGCACTTCACCTATTGGGAAATTAGACAATGTTAAGCAAATTTAATGGAATAATTTTATTTATTATTCTACCACAACTATTTTTTGTTCTAACTGCAACTGTCATTTGGATTGTAATGCATTTTGGGAAAGGTATCTGCAAGGTGAAATATCACAGGGCAACTTTAAATTAATCGTTGCCTATTGAGAAATATTCGAACTCAGAAATAGCTCAGCTTATTACAGTGTTGCTCTGCTGTGGCCCTGATGATTGAGCCCTGGCGAATGATTCATTAATATTCTAGATTCCATTTGACAAATTGTGGCTTTGCGGCTAAAATAGTTGCCAAGCACCTCAGCAGTAATAAAGTAAAAACTTTTGAGGGTTTTGATTAGACAAGGACGCTTTTTAAGTTGTATTTAAAAGTGTTGCAATACAAAAAAAAAATACGTGAACACTCAGTTTTAAATTTAACACACAATGATAAGCCAAACTATCTGAAAAACTATTTACAATTTGTTTAACTATAGTCATAAAATTATCATTATTATTATTATTAAATTGGGGTCTTGTGCACTGCGATCTATTGGGCCCCCTTCTGAGCTTATAGCTCCTCCATCAACCCCAGTTCCTGAACGAATGTGAGGATGTTTAATGGGTTGAGGGCTTCTATGTCATTGACATTCATAACATGCATCCCTAGGATGATGCAGCTTTTCCTGGATAGTGCAATACATTCTATTAGGATGTGAGTTGAGGACTCCTCCTCGACTTCACTAAACCTACACTGAATGTTACTATAGATACCAACTTGGCCTGTCGAAGTTCTGGTGTTTCTTCCCAGCTCCATAGTCTCCATTGCCTTTCTTCGTGTCTGAGTTGCAGCCGTATTATGCCACAAAACGGTTCTGGCTCTATAAGGGGCCTCTGTGCACCCATTCTCGCCTGCTCATCCGCAACTTCGTTCCCTGCTATTTCCCTGTGTCTCAGACCTGTGGACCTATCTTATAATTTTGTTTTAGGTATTTTCATTTTATATTATTTAATTTTGAGACACGTTTTACCTATTAATTTGATTATCATCACATTTAGTGTAGTCAACAAGCAGCGATGACCTGTAGAATTTTTGAGATTTTTTAAATAGATTTGAAGAAAGGCGCAACTGCACAAGTGTTGCTGAATGAATATAAACTTTTGCAGTTATCTTTTAAGTTGTATTTGGATTACCTCTTAACATTTTGCAGTGAGCGGGACGAGACAATCAAATTATTAAGTGCCTGGTCATATCTCAATTACCTCCTATCGGAAGTTTGAAAGTGGCCAAAAAAAAACAACATTTGATAAGTAACTATTTGGTCGCCTTATCAGAATTGGCAGAGATGAAGGCCAATCAACTGGCCAAATCTCAAGTGGACTGTGGGCTGTAGACGAGATTTGATTAACTCTCGTCCATATAAAGGTTCCGACTGGCGCACATCTAAACATCAGTTGGGTTTGAATTTGTTGAGCGACATGAAACTGTTTTTAATCTGCGCATTTTGTGTCCTGGCGGGTAAGTGATCTTCGAGATTTCCTTGGAGTCCATACGAATACGAATACCAATCGTATATTCGTTTTTGTAACATCACAGCCAATGCCGTGGACCATAAAATCAATGGGGAGAATGGATGGTACGTGCCCCAGGCCGATGGCACTTTCGAGTGGGTTGATATGGATGCCGCCGAAGCCTATCTGGAAGCCCACGCTAGTAGCGAGCGCTCCATGTTGAATCCCGTCACCTTCCTTCTGTACACCAAGTCAAACATGAACTCACCTCAGGAAATCAAGGCCAACAAGGGTAGCATTGGCGGATCTTACTTCAACCCCAATAATCCCACACGATTCACCATCCACGGCTGGACTTCCAGTGCCGATGACTATGTCAACTATGGTGTCCGCAACGCTTGGTTTTCGCACGGCGACATGAACATGATCACCGTCGACTGGGGACGTGCCCGCTCCGTGGATTATGCCTCCTCCGTCTTGGCTGTACCCGGAGTCGGTGAGCAGGTTGCCGCCATGATCAACTTCCTGCGCTCCAACAACGGTCTGTCCCTGGACAATACCATGATCATAGGTCACAGTCTGGGCGCACATGTGTCTGGCTTCGCTGGCAAGAACGTGAAGAACGGTCAGGTGCACACCATCATCGGTCTGGACCCTGCCCTGCCCCTGTACAACTATGACAGCCCCAGCAAGCGTCTCAGCTCCACCGATGCCTACTACGTTGAGTCCATCCAGACCGACGGCGGCCAGCTAGGCTTCCTCAAGCCCATTGGCAAGGGTGCCTTCTACCCCAACGGCGGCAAGTCCCAGCCCGGCTGCGGCGTTGATCTGACCGGTAGCTGCGCCCACAGCCGCTCCGTGATCTACTACGCCGAGGCAGTCAACCAGAACAACTTCCCCACCATGCGTTGCGGCAACTACGAGTCAGCCGTTGACAAGAATTGTGGCAGCTCCTACAGCTCTGTCAATATGGGTGCCACTTCCAATGCTTACATGGTCTCCGGTGACTACTATGTTCCCGTCAATAGCGCCTATCCTTATGGCAAGGGCAACTAGACTGAACTTGACAAACATTAAAGATATCTTGAGAAATGAGAATCACTTTGCTAAATTTATTACCTCATTCACAGTAGTTATGTTCAACTGCCTAGACTTACCCAGACACAGAATTATAAATATATATATTTATATATATATATATTGGGAAATCTTACTTTGCACTTCTGTCTAGACGCTTTAAAGTCCAAGACTTATATTAAAATAATCATTGATTATTATTGTTTTTTGTAACTTAAATAAAATTATTACAAAAACAAAAACTAATATAATTATATTCATCGTCATTAATCATATACATAGATTGATTTTTAAATTCATTATGATCAATAAATATTGATGACAATTAACCACAAACACTCCATAGACAAAACAGCCCAAATGAATGCCAATAATCAAATGCGGCTCAAATTAAACATAGTCTAAGAATACGCCCTGTTTTTTTTTCCCCATCCAGACGATAACTTTAATCTAATCAGTATTTCTAGTAAGTCGCAAAAATAAATAAATAATATGTATATCTCAGTTTATATTCATAACTTCCATTTTATATTCAGCTTCACAGCATACTTTTAGGATAGTCTTGCAATTGATGTGGACTTGATTGGAAATTCAAATTTTGATGCAACACATAAACAAATCAAAGATGTGTTTTTTATTGTGCGACTTATCATGTAAAATCAGAAAATCGAATCAATCTTTATAGGAATCAATCAGAGTATTTCCGAGGCGAAGTAGAATTTAAATTTGCTTTCTAGTTCTGTGACGCAAATTGACTTCTTTTGTCATGTTTTTGATGTTAATCGCTATCTAATCGAGCGGCTAATCTCCTCCTGATACTTCGATTGGGATTTAATTTACGGTGTTAAATATGGGTTTATTTATATATAAAGAGGCAGCAGCAATTTTAAACTATTAGTAGTAGTCATGACATTGTGGTTCTTCCTATCGATCTGCTGGCTGGCAGGTTAGTAAATCTTTTAACTGCGATTCGATCAAAGGTAAACGGGCAAATCACAATTTTAGTCAGCGCTTTGCCCATCGAGGAGCAGGGAGCAGTTCGTATTAATGGTGAGAATGGTTGGTTTGTGCCACAAGTGGGTGGCGAACTGAAGTGGATGCCCTTGGACGAAGCCAACGCTCAACTGGAGGCCTATGCCACACTCAATGATCTGGATCTCGGCCAGCGCATCTCTCTGAACGATGTGTCATTTTACTTGTACACTCAGCGTAATCCCAAGCTGGGACAGGTCATCAAGACCACCAGGGAATCCGTTGATGAGTCCAATTTCGACTCTGCCAACCCAACTAGGTAGGTGGGAATAGTTCAAGTTGAATCTTAATCTCAGAGTGGCACCTTTCATTCAGAATTACCATTCACGGCTGGAACTCCAACTACAAGGATGGAGTCAACACAGGAGTGCGGGATGCTTGGTTTCTCGCCGGTGATTACAATATGATTGCCGTGGACTGGCAACGTGGTCGATCGCTGGAATATGCCTCCTCCGTAGCCGGTGCTTCTGATTCGGGCCTCAAGGTCGCCAAACTGGTGGACTTCCTTGTGAAAGAGTACGGCATGTCTCTGGAGACGCTCGAAGTTGTGGGCTTTAGCCTTGGCGCACACGTTGCCGGATGTACGGCAAAGCAGGTGACTACCGGAAAGGTGCAAAAGGTGGTGGGCCTTGATCCGGCATCGCCTCTCTACAACTACAAGAAGACGGAAAAGCGCTTGTCGAGCAACGATGCCTTCTACGTGGAGACCATTCAGACCAATGGCGGCACTTTGGGATTCACCAAGCCCATCGGCAGGGCTGCCTTCTATCCGAATGGCGGCAAATCACAGCCAGGATGTGGCATTGATCTGTCTGGCAGCTGTTCCCACACGCGCGCCGTGTCCTACTATGTGGAGTCCCTCAGAGCGGACAATTTTCCAACCATGAAGTGCGCCTCGTATCAGGATGCCAACAAAAAGAAATGTGGCTCAACTTACAGCTCAGTTCGCATGGGTTCGCCAACGAATGAGGTGGTGGCCGTGGGTGAGTACTACGTGCCCGTCAACAAGGAGTATCCCTACGGATTGGGTGACTTGGTAGAGCTGTCTACAACAAGTCCGCTGTCCACAACGGTTGCAGATACGACCACAACGGATGACGATGTTCTCCAAACCACAACAGCCGTTAATGAAACACCAACTCCCCCGCCCGAGGAGTAGACCGGTGACGGGAAAAAAGCGAATATTTATGTGCTGAATTTAATGTTCGTTTATGCCCAGATTAACAAGTAGGTTAACTAAGTAGGAAGCAGGAACCCTTCAGGCTTTCACTCTGACTAATAAAGTGCAAATGAAATCGAGCTGCCCAGATTGATTGCAGGCTGTTGCCTTTGATCCGAGTTCGGTGCGACAACTGTGCCACGCCCATCGCCCACCTTTTGTTATCTGTTCTCATTTAAAACGGATAAATTTGCCACTGGCCTCTTTGCTGTTATCGAAGCACTTTGATGTATTTTATTGCAAGCCCAAAGGCAGCTGTGGGGACACAAAGCTGCACTGCCGGAAACTCCTAATTAAGAGCAGATTTGTTCGCATTCCCTGAGTAACAAGGGAATATCACCGACTACATTTACCAACAGCTCTAATACAAAATTGCCATTATCCTTGTTCCTAATTAGGGCACAGTTGATTTAATGCCCAGCATATTAATCTTCTTAAAGTTAATTTTGTTGAAATCAAGAGACGATTCCCGGCAAAAGTTGTAGATATTTAGTTAACAGCTTGTTAAACCTGGCTGATTGTGAACAAATGTTATCATTATTCCATTAACTCAATATTAACTACTTTTGGTCGCAGCTGTTCGAAAAGCAAACTTTGGCCTTTAGGCCAACGAGCAAACTTATTTGGTTAACATGTGAGCCAACTCAATTGGTCTCTGGGCATGCATTTATTTGGCCGTAACGTAATTAGCGTAAATGTGCGGAAGATAATAAACTTGGATGGTTTATTTATTACTACTTTCGTTAATTGAATAATAGACAATAAATAATCGACCTTGTAAGCTATTGGACCAAGAGTCATTTCACCTTTGATACACACACAAAATTCCCATCGGCAACACAGTTCTTATTGCTGTTGTCAAAGTAGCAACCACATGAAAAATTCTGTTTCACGAAATCTCCAACGATGCACTCTAAATAAGACGAACAATCCAATGGATATCACAGATTTCATCCTCATCAATTAGGCAGATCTTCAATGTGGAATTGAAATAGCTATCATTGCCACACTCGAACTCTATCAGTTTTCCATTAATGCATTCCAAGTAACCTTCGCAGTTGTCTGTATCCTCCCGAAGCTCACCTTCCAAACATTTTCCAGATGTTGGATGACAGATTCCATTCTCATCGAGGAAACAGATTTTCAATGTGGCATTGAAATAGCTAAACTCATCACATTTCAATACTGTAATTTTTCCATTAATGCATTTGAAGTACCCATCGCAGTTCTTGTGGTCCTCAAGAAGCTCACCTCCCGCACTTTTTTTATTTACTGAGACACATTCGAAATTCACATCAATGTCGCATACCTCGAATTTAGAATCGAAATAGCTCTCAGCTGGGCACTTATGTTTTATAACAACTCCATTCAGACATTGGAAATATCTAGCACAATCTTCAGAGTTCAAATTTACTGCACCTTCTTCACATTCACCAGTAATATTGACTAATTGACCCAGAATTGAAGGGGGTCTTTCAACAGATGTGATTAGCAATATACAAAAGACTATGGTGAATATTATAAGAAGTCTTCCTGCTAAAGATCTACAATTTTGTGCTCACCATGGTAATAATTGATCCAAACTAGTCGAATCGACATTTTGCTATAAATGCGGTAACTTTTACTGGGAAGCTGCTTTTATACTTTTTAAAACATTTAGCAAATGCTTGTGTTCCATTCTTATCGTTTAATGATAAGAAAAAGCTAATATTTATTTAAGTTGTTTACATGTTACACTCATTGAAAAGTCAATAAATTGTTCCGTGTTGTGTTCTACCGAATGCAAATAACAAAATTACAAATGGTTAACAAAATATTATTTTGTATTCCCTTAGTGAATAATAAATAAACAACAAATAAAAAATGAAGAACAAGTTCAATATCAGACTCAGAAACTATAAGTTACAGCAAAGTTTGAATCACTTCCACCTGCCAGATGTAAAAAGAGAAGCCTTCAAAGAGGTCAAAACCAAACCAAACTGGGGCAAGTTGGCTTTGGTTGTTCTAATAAAAAATTCATTTGACGCAAAAGAAATTCAGTCAAGAGTGAAATTGTGTGAATTACCAGAAATTTGTGTTATTTGCATATTTCTTACTTTTACTATTTCACTTAGCAGAGCCGAGCTGGGGTCGTTGTTACCATTGGCACCATCGTCACACCTTCATAAGTCCACTTGCCCGGGCGCCAGACCATCAATAATGCATGCCACAATATTAACATGCCTAACGACACCGCTGAGCATTTGTTGCCTTCCCCAGAAAGGTCAACCAGACCAATAACCCAAAGCCCCTCCGCCCAGGAGCAGTCAACATTCACCCCATGAACCATCAGTTCGACGCGTCAGAGTTCATTATTCACATTTGCCAGGAGCTAAGCGTGCCTTAAACGGATGTACTTAATCCTGTAAGCCAAGCTGGTTTGTACCTCATTAATGTTTACTTATCAAACACACAAGAAATACCTTCATTCCGGATTATTTTATTTGACAAGTGCTTGTCAATCATTTGCCGCTGTCAACAAGCTCCTAAGAATTTAAACTCTCAGAAATGGAAACATTTCCTTTTTCTTAAGTGGGATGACGAATAGAAGAGTTGAGCACCGTCAAAATAGGGCAGTTTTTACCTGTCTATGAAATGTTCTTATTCCGTTTACAACTTTATTTTTGTATTTGTTTAGATTTATTGAATATTTCTAAATATGGTTGTGATTTTTACTGACCCATAGAAAACACCGTAAATTTAGGTTTAACTACATTTAACCTTGTTGGCTGCACTGTTTGCGCATTGAATAACCTGAATAATATTAATACAAATAATATTTGATAAATCGACCATGTAACAAGTTCATATTGAAAGTATATTTCACTGCTCATCCGTGAATAACACAGCACATTTTATGATTGCTGTTGAAGTTCGATGGAATCACGGATGAGCGAGTTGGTTTTATTACTTGTTAAATAGTTGGAGTGGTCCTTGGGACCTTGCAGATGCTCAGCATCGACTCCATCCATTTGAAAGTGTCATTTATTTGATTCTCATCGGACTTGGCATTTACTAAATTTGCGTCGGACGATTGAAATTCCAAAAATAAAAACTGCTGTCAAGGGAAAGGCCATTTTCACTTTATATCATTGCCAGCCATAAGTAAATTAAAGTTAAGTGTTTTAAACACTTTAGTCTAAAATTAGATTGTCTCATGCAAATTGTGTTATATAAAAACATTTTACATTAAAACTCTTAATTAATAAAATATTTTAATATATTTGCTACTCTTTTAAGTTTTAGCTACTCAAAGTTAGTCAGTTTCTGTGTAAAAAAATGTATGTTGAATTTTCACTATGAATCTTACAAATTACTTTTTTTGGCAAATAATTACAACAGCAAAAATCTTTTTAAAAAAAATCCCATTTATTCTACTAACGTAGTCATATTCTGTGTAAAAACTGTTTGCTGAATTTTCATCATGATTCTTACAAATTACTTTTTTGGCAAATAAGTTGAACAGCACATATATATAAAAAAATCCTATTTACTACTAAAAAGAGTAGTATTTATAAAAATAGACAAGGACGTTTGCAGATTTGTAGGTTAGAAAATATTAAGACCACTGCTTTGTAAACCCCAAATAAGCTGGGAAAAGGGAAATTAACTTGCAACGAGCGAAGCTTTATTTAATCGCCTCTGGGTTGCACTTATAGCATAGTTGGGAAACAATCTGTTTGATTAGTTTGTTTCTTGAGGAGCAATTGTGGCTTTTGAACTATTGCTGATTTATTAAATAAATTGTCCTCTTTTGGCAACAGTCGCAAAAGCCAGACAGCTAAACGGACGTAATAAATACGAATGCTTTTGGTAATTATTTTAAAACGGAAGTTGTCTTGTTATTTCGAATGCTTTTGGTTCTTGTTGTTTCCGTTTTTGCCAACGGATGCGATTGTTTGAGTGCCTCTGCGGCTAATGAGGGTCGAAATAGTCTGCCACAGTCTGGTCACTGGTGGCGCAACCCACACAAATGTGTCAAATGTGTTATTGTTCTTCCATTGAACTGGCAATGGGATATGGCCAAATGGCAAACATTTACAGCAAATGGAATAGCTGGCTGTCCTTTTATATAAATTGATCTGGCAATTGGTGCTAAGGTAAAGGTAATTCAGACTCTAAATTTTTATGGTTATGCTTGAGCAAACTTTGAGGCAAAAATGAAGTTCAGCTGATGTCTCTCACGACGCACTTGTGGATTTTGCCTACTCATGTCTTCAGCTTGGCTTAGTCTCAATGGAAACTTAAAACAGTGGAAACCAAATACTTATGCTTTGCAAAAGGAGCTGCGAACCAAAAAGATGCTCAACCCTTCAAAGCGCATACAAATCCTATAAAACATATCACATTTTCACTGTTATATAAATGATTGTTCTTGATTCTATATGAAGAAACTGGCCAGCAACGCCATTCAAGTGTACAAAAAAGGGTTGTGTGTTGCATGCCTCAGTGCACCACAACACAAGGATGAGAATATTTATGATGCGTTGAAATAATGAAAAATGCCTGCAAGAAATATGTTCAGATACACAAATCCTTGTGAAAACGTCATTTCACAAAGGAAAACAAACAAATTAAATAATAACTGGGGGCAAAAGATATATTCAAAGATGTTTTAATGGAACTCTAATCCAGTTATTCGTTATACAATCAAGCTCTGCTAATGTCAGATAAAACCACATAACCAAAACATAAAACAATTCAATTCTTGAATTACCTGCCCAAGATTAAATTCACAGAATTTATTTTGCTAACCACATTTCAAGAATATTAAAGTGAAATTTGTCCAAAATGCTGGCCAAGAAAAATGCTAATAATAGTCAGGAAAAAAATTTTTGTGTGGCATCAGAATGCAGATGCAGCTCGAGATAGAGACCACCAAATTATACGAAACTTTGGCACTGCCAGGCAAAGGCAAACAAACTTGAATTTTGCAGCACTGCAAAAAGTAAACTTTGTCAACGAAATTTTAATAAAACCGCTTAAAACTTGTTTAATATTTGGCTCTATTATCGTTTACTCTTTGCATCTGAATACATGAGAAGGGCGTGCCACGTACCACGTGCCACGTGCCGCGTGCAACTTGCAGATTATTATCGTTGCAATTTTAAAAGCTGCTCCAAATAGTCAAACTACGTCGAAAAAAATTGGATTTTTCCCCCTTTTTTTGTTCTTTGCATGTCTCCACAGCATATGAAAATTGAGTTTTCTAAACACACGCATGGATTATTATGAACTATTCGAAAGTTCCTTTCACTCTTGTAAGGAAATTCAATTTGTTGCTGCCTTTCCAGCTATCTCTCAGTTTCGATTCGTGTTTTTACATTGTGCTAAGTGCTTTGAAAAAAAATTCAACAGCGACAAAAAATAGAGATGACAAAAAAACCATTTCTAATGAGTTGAGCTAATTTACCAGAATCTCTTTGATTTCAGCATCGGTTTGCTGATTTGTGTTAAAGTGCTATGAAAGATAAAAATTCGAGAAAACTTAAAAGATTTAACTATTATTGCTGAAAATATGATTATTAATTCAATACATAAATTTTTATGAAAACTGAACGAATGGCATTAATTATCTGGTTATTTTTTTTTAATTTAATCAGCTTACTTTATGGTAAATGCTGTTAAATAAACATAATTGCTACATTAAGCTAATTAATTAATTGCAAGCATTAAAAGTGATTATTGCAAATGAATATTTATTAAATGTAAAAGTTCAGTCAAATGAAATACAATAATTTGAAATAATATTTTCGTTGTGAAATATTCAATATCCGTTCAACGTATTTAAATCAATTGTCGCTATATTTCACTTGAATGATTTATGAATTCCCCCGAAAGCGGAAACAGTACATCAATTTTATTCACATTTAATGCTGAAAGTGAAAAATTATTAATAATGATAAAGATGGCCAAAAGTGAAGTGAAGTGAATTGCAGGAAACGCTATAACATTGATTGAGTATTTTATTGATTAAAGCAACGAGCGAGTCTAAATATATATTGAAGCAACAGTTTATTTGGTGAATGTAAATTATGCAACAACATGTGGCATCCACATATTTGCAGACGTGTTGTCAAAGCATCAGGCGACAAGCAGTAAAATCGACTACAAACAGATGAACGCCCTTCTGACACGCGTTGACATTAAAACGATGCATAAACCAACGAAGTGTTGTGGCTCCCACGAGGCACTGCCAAACAAAACAAAGGAAAAACTGCACAAAGGGCCACTTCAAACCAAACGCCGAACGCTTTAAGCCCAAAAGTCAAAGGGGGCATTGACTGGCGCCAGTTTAGCAGAAACTTCTGCTGGCCACTAAGCCAGCTGGCATCAACGTGTAATTGCTGATAAAATACATATACGCTCACCTGCAAACATATGTTTACATACACTCAGGCAAAACCACAACAACAACAAAAAACAATAGCCAAAATAAAATTGGCTAAACAACGGGCTTTTATGTGTCGCCTCAAATCCCAACTCATAATTTATAATTAGCAAACTGTTGACTTTCATGCCAACTGTCAACGAACACGCGGCACACGCGGAGCATAAAAGCAGTAAAATGGCTTATTTTATTCAAATTCGGAAAACAAAATATCTAAATTTTGTGGAGCTATGTGGCATATGTGTAAATCCATTTATCTCACTTCCCCAATATAAACAAAATTCTAGTGAAAAACTTACTATAAATTGCACGCTGCTGAATGAATCCCATATCCGGGAAGCTAAACGAGCTCATCAAACTCACTTTATTTTTTACAATGGAAAGCAATCAACAAATGTTTAGTTGTGTGCATTGTGAAAAATGAATTTTGACAGGATTGGCAGCATTGTTGGATTGAATGGAACCCTTTTTAAGCCCATAACAATATATATGTCTAAGCTGTTGAGTAAACTAAATCGATGAAAACATTTTTTGTGATAGCTTCGATTAAAATGCTGCTCGCTTCTGACACGTTCACGCATGTAAACAGAATATAAAATTAGATATTTTATATTTTTTTCATGAACTTCTCTTTGTTTATTTTCGATTGTTTAAGCGTATAAGCAAATTTATATTAAATAAAAGTAGAGTAAAAAAGTAAAAAAAAAAACCTCGAAGCAAAATTAAAATTATTATATAAATTGCACAATTTTACTTTCCACAAGGGAAGCGGAATAGCTCAAATTGTTCAATTCCTATACATAAATGCTTAAGGCTAACTTTGAAAAACTACAGGTTTCAATTTTTATAATATATAAAATCAACTATTAATTGTTTTGGCTGAGCATAAGCGAACTGAAGACTTTAACATTTTTTTTTTAAATATATTTTTGATAAAAAACTGATATAAGAGAAATGAATTTTGACAATTAATATTCGTAATAAATGGTTTGGTGAAATGGGTCGAACGTAAATGTCTGTTCGTTAACGTTCTCCCTAGAGTCCTTACCTAATTTACTAATCGAAATATTAAAATGACACACTGGCACGTGGCAGAAAATAATCCAACTGACAGCTGTCAACTCAAATCTCTCGCAAAACCCCCAACGGAAATTTAAATTCATTGTCTTTTTCGCGAATTTCCATGTGAAATGTGTCGGGTTCTGCGGACACATTGCGAAAAGCTGAACTGAATAATGGTCATGTACAAGTTACCAAAAGTGCCACGGTAGCAGTTAAGTGTCAGTTATCAGGATTAATTAATGGCATTTACGTAGCGCTAACAACCAAGGAAAACACTCAATGTGAACACCTGAGAAATATTATCTGAGGAGGTTGAGTTTGTTATCACTCGAATAGTGTTTTAGGTGGTGTGTTTTGTCTGCTTTCACTTACCCCCGGCTGGACACTACTGCGTCTGGCTGCCACAGTCCCAAGTGAGGAAATTAGCATTTAACGACAATGCCAATGCCAATGTTAAACAATATTTGCCAGAAGCAAACAGCCAACTGACCCCACGATGACATTCAGTTTAATATTTCATGAACATTTGCATTTTCACTCATTTATTGAATTTATGAGCGCACAACAAATTGTTGCACACACACACACAAACACACAGACACAGTTTAAACTATACGCAGAACACGCATACGACGCGTTGCCCACTCGCAGCTTGGCTAATTACAGTGTCTTGGTAAACAGTTAATTAATAATTAATTAATTGCAGCGTTTATTGTTCGCACTTTTCGCGTGCTGTGCGCATTCGAACCGCCAAATTGGCAAATTGACCACTCAAAATAAACAAATCGAGTGAATTGCGCTTTTATGCACCCGAAATACTATTAATTAAATCAACATGAGCAAACACACGCAGAACGTTAACGTTTAAAGTCGCGCTAAATGACGGCAGCACTTCAACTTGCAACTTGGGGCAAAGCCAGTGGCAGACGCGACGTTGCGAAGCGCTCGAAACCAAAATACGAACTGAGTGGAAAATCCGTGACTGGCGCCAACGGAAGCGGCCCCGTCGACTCTGACTGGAGATCAGCCGTCAACGAAGTTCTTAACGGCCAAAAGTGATGGCACTCACGAAGTCGGAGACGAGTTCGGGAGGCAGCCTTCGGTCGCATGTTGGCAGCACACACGCTGCGCAGTTGCTAGAAGTTTGGCGCCAAAACCAATGTTGCACAGCAACATGTTGCACCTGGAATAACAATGTTGCCAGCCAAATTAACGCGATGTATTTAAAAAAATATTAGCGATTTCGCTTGTTTTGCGATGTGCCAACGAAAATTGTCAATAAAAAAACACATTTTTAAATTTGTATACATTTGCAGTAAAACAATAATTAATCAAAAACAAAAGAAACAAACAAAAAAAATCTGAATTCTTATTATTTTCGTTTTCGGCTTTTTAAGCAGACCACGAAAATAGTTTATTCGCAGGTTTAAATAAAATTCAGTTTGTTTATTAAATGGCAATGATAAATGAAATTTACTGATGAACAAATAATATAAAACGAATTAGGCCCAAAGCAAATAAATATTGATGCCAAATGGTTTTTCCGCTTTAAAAATTGTTTAGATTTAAATCGGTTTCGACAACAAGTTTCTGCGAGTATTCGAAAGTGAATTGCACAATAAAAAAAGAAGTGGTAATTAAACAATTGAATCACAAAGCACAAAAAATCACATTAAAATCTGTAAATCTCGATGCGTGAAGTAGTTGCAAAATTAACAAATCGTAACCAATTAAACGAGCTGTAAACGATTTAGCCACAACAACTGAAGGTCAAGTTTTGAACAGTCAGCAGGGCCAATTGTCGTTAACGTGTTAATGAAAGGTTAAAGCGAAACACGCTTTTTGCCAAATTGGCAAATAAGTAACGAAATGATACAAAAATAAAATAACTCTTTTGGTTTTTTTTAGTAAATTCGAATTTTATTTTCTACAACATTTTAACAAACAATTTAACAATTTTATGAAAAGCAATAACAATCATTTGCGTGGGTGATAGGAAGAGGCTGGGGTGGGGTGGGGGGAGTTTATGTGTGTGTGTGTGTGTGTAAGTGAGTGTGGGCCGATTATGGCACACCATTTAGACTAAGTAGTTGGAGCAGAATTCGCTACTGGCAATTATTACTTGATCTTCTTGAGGAAGTAGCGGTTGGGGGGACCGTAGTTGGTGGCAGGCACATGGGCGGATGTGGGTGCGGGCGCATCGATGGGCAGACGCTGCTCGGGCTCCTCGACAATGATGGGCGCCATGGAGGGCTCCTCGATGGCGAGGGCAGCGGGTGCCGTTGCCGGGGGCAAGTATTGATGGGCAGGAGCGGATAGCGTTGTCTGGACTTCATCGCCAGTGTAGGTGGCGGCTGTGGGCAGACCGTAGATGGAGGAGGGCACAGCAGCAGGCTGTTCCGGCTCGGGTGCTATGGTTGTGGGCACAACATCAGCCACATCAGCCATGGGCGCAAAGTTGTCGGCGATAGACTGGCGGGGATCCATATCGGCTGGTGGTGGTCCATAGACGGGCGCCTCCTCCTTCTTGGTCTTGTACTTGATGAAGTAGACCTCTGGTTTGGATGGCTTAGTAGGTGGCGGCGATGGAATGACAATTTCCTGATCCTGTTCAGGCTTCTTGTGCAGCACATAGATCAGAGTCTTCTCCTCATTCTGTGGTGCTGGTGGCACAATTGGTGCACGCAGTGCCGGTGCTGATGGTGCCTTGATGAACACAATCTTGTAGTGCTTCTGCTTGGGTCCCACCTCATGGTGCACACGCGGCTGCACGGCATCCTCCTCCTCAAAGTCCTTGGGCGGCACATGGACGTAGATGTGCTTGTGCACCCGCGTCTCCTGTGGTGCATTGTTGTAGCCGATGGCATGCTGAACGCCGGACAGACGATGCGCCATGTTGTAGGAGTCATCAAAGGAGCTGAGTGAGTCCACATCGGGTGCCAGGGGCTCATCCTGCTGCAGCTGTAGCTGCTCCTGCTGTTGCTGCTGTTGCTGTTGCTGCTGTTGCTGCTGTTGCTGCTGTTGCTGCTGTTGCTGCTGTTGCACTGGAGGCAGGTAGTTCATTTGTGGTGCAAGTTGTGGCACAGCAAAGTTGGCAAACGATTGCTCATGTGGCAGCGACTGATAGATGTGTGACGCCTCCGAATGAGCTGCCAAAGGGAAGGAGGGGGGAGAAGGGTTTAGCGTTAGAACAGAATGATTTATTTATTTATTCTGAATTTCAAAAAATGTTGCAAAAGTTATATTTTGAATTTTCAAATTTGATTATAATTAATTGATTCATAACTTGATTTGAAAATTGAATATTCCTTTTACATATTTGTTGCATGCATTAGATTTAGATATAGATCCAACTCACCATTGAGAGGCAGTGCACGCTGGCTTTGCTGCTGGGGTAATCCGTAGTAGGGGGATGGGGGCTCAGGACGCGCCTGGACAGAGCCCAGCAGGGCGATGAGGCCACCCACTAAGATCGATGACACACGCATTGCAAACACTTTAGTCTTTGGATCTTTTGGTTTTTTTTTTTGTGTTAATTTAGATTGATTTTTATTGCTTAGTTTAGATCACGTAATCCTTGTTGGCTTGTTTGACTTCGAACTGCTGGCACTGTTTGTTTGTTGTGGTTCGATTGGAAAGCGCAAATCTCGACTGATGCTCCACTGAACTTGGCGTCGGGCATTTATATGATTCGATTGGAAGAGAAGCAGACGCAGCCAGAGCAGCCAAAGCAGACGCAGAAACCAACGCAGCCAAAGCCAGCAACACGCTGAGCGCAGCGCGGCAGCGACGCAGTCAAAAAGCTCATTACAAAAAAAGGCCTCAGCCAAAATGAATTTAATTAAACATCAAAGAGGCTCACACACACCAACACCAACATCAACACACACACACACGCACTTCAATTACACTCGCTCTGAGCAACAATAACAACTACAAAATAAAAGAGTTTTTTTTTTTTTGAGCAGAGCAGGAGCTAAGCTGATGCTTAATAATAAAAAATGAGAGACGCGTGTCTTTTGATGTCGCCAAACGGCTGAGCAACTGGAGCAAGTTGGATACTAAATGGTTTCGAATGCACAACAATAATTCAAAATACATTTATCTGCCGCTAATCGAGTGTTGTTGATGCTTTGGCGTTGGGTCAGTCGAGTGTTGGCCGGGTGGCCAGCCCGACGTGGCAACGACATCATGGAAGCTACCTCAACCTGCGTCGCGGTAAGGTCTTCTCTACGGTGGTAAAATCACATACACTGAGAAAACGAACGAGCTGTGAAACTACAAATTTACCTTATAAATGCACTTATAAATTTTGATGAGGAAGAGCCTCGAGAGTTATAATTAGTTTAATTGATTGGAAATTTAAATTAATAGTACAACTAATTTAATTAAAATAAAAAAAGTGACTTAAATATTAGGAAATATTTATTCGTCTAAATATAACACTATCAACGAAGTTAAAGTATATATAAATTGTTCTAAATTTATTCAAATTGTTTTTGACTTCTTAAATGCTAAAAAACAATACATTTTTAGCTCAGCGAAAATGAAGCATAACAAACGAAGATTTCCAAGCTTGAATAGTATTGTTTCATTTAAACTATTAAATTATATAATTTAATTAATTACATATATTGTGGTCTGTATTTAATAAAATTTATAGCTTTTGTCTTCTCTACATAAAACTTCAATATGAACGAAACAAGAATAAATTGATTGAAATCCCATAACCAAACTAATCAATTACATATTACTGCTAGCCGTAGTAAAATTAATAATATTTAGAAACATTTATACAACTATAATAAATATGACACAAATTTAAAGTCAATATTATTTTCTGTGTGTAGTCGATGAATCTTACGGATTCGCTCACAACAACCTTCGCATGAGTTTGCCAAGTGTTATTTTCACAATTGGAGCACACTCGAAAATGTTGTCTTAAAAACGAAAGTGACCCACGATTACCAACTCGTACTGCCTATAAATCCCCTTCCCCCCGCCCCAACCTGACTTACGTGACGAGTTGGAGTCCAAGTCAGAGTTCCCCCATTGAATAAGTTCATTCATGCTGAGCCAGTTTTGACTGCTTGCAGCGATTCAGTTGAACCGATAATCAAATATTTGTATTAAGCAAAAGTTTTGGCCCCTCTTCCGCAAGCGTTTTTTTTTTTTTGCAGAAAATTGCTGGTTAGACAAGGTCGTTGAGCATACGACAAGTACGCCCTGCTGATTTCTGTCAACTTGGCAACACTCACTTTCAACTCGAACAACTGTTGCTGCGGCTGTCTGCTGTCTGCTTTTCAATTACGAAACGAAAAAATAAAATCAACAACAATTTTATAATTGTAGGCAAATAATAAGTAACAAAACACACAAAACACAAAACAAAAATAAAGCTACCACGAAATACTTAGTTTCGAGAGTTGCGGCAGCCAAAATAAACGAATTTAAACACTTGTCATCCACGCTGGCCACAATTTATTAATCTTAATTGCCGGTCGTCTCGTCGATTGCGAGAGAAATTGTGGAGAGTGGTTCCCAAAAATCGAAACAAAAAAAAAGTATTTTAATAAATATGAATAAGGCAACAGGTCTGCGGCTGCTTTACGTCATCGACATGTCCGCGATTCACATTGAAATTGGTGCACTTGGACACACTGAGGTAGCCAAGGGTTCGCAGCGGGCAGACAACAGCGGTAAAAAGAGCTGCAGCTGCAGACGAGGTGTCGATTGCGACATCTCAGTTTTGGGGAGAGGTTGGGAAGGATGGTAAATCAGGTCATCTGTGCAGTAGCCAACAAGTGCCAGCAAACGCACTGTGTGTGTATGTGTGTGTGTGTGTGTGTATGTGTGTGTGTGTGCGTGTGTGTGTGTGCGTGGTTAAACGCATTTGGTTGATTTTATAATTTACTTATTGGCATTTGCGTTTGCCCTTCGATCGATCGACGAAGATCGACGATCGTTTGGGTATTTTCACGTTCGCATTGGCTTCAAAAAGCCGAAGAGGGCGCTCTGAAGAATGCACTTGAGGGCAGCGTTGTTGCCACTTGTTGCACTCAAGTGCCAACTCAAATTGAATTCGTTTCGTTTTGACATTGCTACAATAAAGCATTTGCTGTTTGTCAGCGAGCTGACTTTGGATGCTGGTTTGCTGGTTGGCTTTGGAGGCCTCATTGAGGTCATTGAGAGACGACCCTAAAAGTCGATTATTTGGCCAATGCCTTCAGATCAGATCTCTGTGAGTCTTTAGCTGCACTCGGCTAATAGAATCAAGAGAGGCTTTGTCAAGGACTCACTTCATGGCATGTGATCCAACTTGGCAACTATTTACTAATCAAACTTCATTTTAATTTGCTAAAAATACTCGTTTTAAAATAAAATAAATGAAATGAAAAATAATGGAATTATATTTGAAACTTTATTTTGACTTTTTCAACAGCATTGAAATATACAAATAATTGATTTTTTACTAATCAAACTTCACTTAAATTTGCTATAAAAAATACTCGTTTTATAAATAAATAAATGAAATGCAAAATAACTGAATTATATTTTAAACTTTATTTCTACTTTTTTCAACAGCCTTAAAATATAAAAAAATAATGCATTTTACTTATTTATTTACTAATAAACTCGTTTTATGAATAATAAATAAATGAAAAATAATTGAATTATATTTTAAACTTTATTTCGACTAATACAATTTATTCATTTATTTACTAATCAAACTAAACTTTAATTTGCTAAAAATACTCATTTTAAAATCAAATAAATGAAATTAAAAATAATTGAATTATATTTTCAACTTTATTTCGACTTTTTTCAACAGCATTGAAATATATAAAAATAATGCAATTCATGGCAAAGTGTGTGCTACACATTTAATGACTTCAGCCATCATTGACACAAATTATGACAATTTGAAAATGAGAGTCCGACAACCGCCCCCGCCACCCTCGGCAACTGGAGGGACTCTAAGCCGCGGTGGCAACTTGAGAAAAGCAAAACAAAATAATTTTGTTGACAAACTGTTGAGGCAAATTACTTAATGGCTTAGCCAGTTTATGATGACAATAATGAACAGGTATCTGCCTCTGCCACTGCTGGTGTTGCCACTGCAACGGCTTCTGTTGCTGTGCAAAGACAGTTTAAGCTTAATTAAGTATTTTGTCTGCTGCTGATAAGCTCTCGTTTGGGGCTCACAAGGCTGATACAGAGTTTAGTTGATAATTAAAGATCCGATTTTGAGCTACTTTGAAAATTTTAATAGTTTATTAAATATGTCATTATAATTGAGCATGTATATTTTTCATTTTTATTATTTTTGGTTTTTCTAAATTTGGCATCAGCATCGATTATCTTGTTAATTAACGTTCATCGCCAGGCAATTCATATTTGTTGGTTTCATCTATTTTTTTGTGTTTCTGTTTTAAATACTTTGCGTGTTTTCGCGTCAAGGTGATTGGGCCCAGTGGGCGGGTGGCTGATTGGGCTGCCCAAGAGGCAAACGATGTGCAAGGTCAGCCAATTTGCCGCTTAGCGAGCACAATTATAAACAGCTATCACTTTAGCGTCTTATATAACGCTTATAACTCGTAGGATGTAATTTAAATTGGAGTTGCACGCGCTTATTTTTGCTTTTGGTGTTGGTGTTGTTGGTGGGTGTCGAGTGGCCAAGTTTTCTGGTGCGGCATTGCTGATGTCATTTTGGGTATCCATGGCTATTCAATTACAGTAAATAATGAGCTTTAATAGGCCACCCTAAAAACTTAAACGCGTAGCTATAATGGATTTTTTATTTGAGGTAGCCTTTTCTAGAAGTGGCTAACCGTTAACATGCGAGATACAGTAGGTGATAATTGTATGTTTACACTCAGCAAAATAATAAAAACAATAAAGCATGTTATGATATTAAACAATTTAAAGAATAAATATTATTGCATGCATAAAAACATAAGAACTGTAAATAAATAAATCACAGGTCTTCATTTTTTTTTTAATTCTTAGTTTTTTTTTAATTACTACAGCTACACCTGACATTTCCCGATTCGATATATATTGGAGTAAAAATATAAATGCAACACACAGTTTAAGTCAAATGCATAAAATGAAATATTTGTATTTTACAATTATAGAAACTATACGTCAAAGCACTATGCAAATTTTAATACAAATATAAAATTCAAATTTTTTAGCCTTTTATTTTTTTGTTTAATTATTTAATGAAATTTCCTACTAATGAAATTGAAGACAGAATTCGTCGGAAAGTAATTACAATGCAGATCAATTAACTTTAATGGATGTGGCAGTGACGCAGAAATGCCATTTGAAAGGTGAAAGCTAAGAAGTCTTCTGCAGGTGAATAAAAACGGGAGACTCAAGGGGAACCTGAAAGAGGAATTAAACTCAAACTGTAAACCATAGCAATTAGGATAAAGAAAAAGTTGACATTGAATTAAGTCTTATGCCAATAATGATTGACAATTGCTGTATAAGAGCTGCGGGTAAAAATAAATAAATATAAACAAACACGCAGCAAATGTGCTTTATTTCTCGCTAAACAACATGAAATGAATACCACAAAAGTTACCCCAAACAAACCAAAAAATACATATGCAACAAAAGCCGGCAACAACTACAATTACAACAACAACGAATAGCCAAAAAGTCGCTTGACCCACACAGCTGCTGTGACAAAGGCGGCCAGCGTTCAATAAGCTGCAAACACACTGCCAAAGCGATTAGATATGTATCTGTGTATCTCACGGATGCCCAATGCCAGTGCCATTTGTGCGTTGCGTATTTGTATATAATGCTCTCAGTTTATCTTTGCATGTGTGGTTTTGTCATGTTTCATTGAATAAAATGCCTAGTTAAATACTGCTGCTCGCAATTTGTATCTCACACTTAGTTTATTTACGCTGTCATCTGCTATTGTTTGGGTCTATAAGTTAAACTTCCCCGCTACCACAACTACCCGCCTGCCCCCTCGATTACTTACCACCTAGTGTAAACTAACACACCGACAACAGTCAGCATTTTGTTAGCCATTTGCAGTCAATCACATTTGTTCGCCATTTTAATGTGTGCTACTCCCACACACCCCGCAAATTCACACACACATACACCTGCACGCACACACACTTAAACACACACAAATTTGATTGTCAGCACCTCTGTGTTTGTTGTTTACTATCCAGATAGCTCTTTGACAGCGTTGACTGTCATAGTATTTACCACGCGGCCTAACTGGCAATTATATAAAAAATAATGTATATACATATATATATAACTGGCAATTAATATATATATATAAATGCAGCAACAAACAGCACCGCCAAGGACGTAGTCTCTGAGACACTACAGAACAGTTCAAATGCCCCTTTCAAATTTAACACTTTATTAACGTGAATATTTGAATACGTCCTTTGACACTGACTACATTTAAAAAAATGGCCAAGTGTTGTCAGTCAACTCAGTCATTTTGTATTCAAATTTGATTCTAATCAAAGTGAAGCGCACTTGTCGTATACGAAATACATTTAAGTTGTTTGCAATTGCAATAACTGAATTTAATTAAAATACAGAAGATCAAAGCTTATCCGCAAATTATGTATTTAATTTAAATAGACTTAGATGAAAAATGTTGTTAGCTAATTTTCCTGTTAAAGCAGAAAAGTAGTTAAAAGTGCTAAAAGTGAAATGTGCATTTTTCTATTCAACTGCAGCTGAGAATTACATAAATCTTTATTATATTCAAGGCGAAAAGCCGGAAAATATTAAAATAAAATAAATACAAAATAAATAGAAGATTTTGATTTAGATTTAAGATAATGAGTTTGCAAATTATCATTTCTTTTAACAAAATTTCAACTACGAACCACACATAATTGTTTATTATTTTAATACTAAATAGACGATATATTATAATTTTATTCATTTTAATTTATTAAAATTTTTCTGCATTCCACTTTGCATTTACAGCCAATTCAAAGTTAATGCTTGCAAAGTATTTATCCAGGTCGTACACTGGCGCCATCTACAAGTCATGGCTTGCAACTTATCGCAACTCAGCTGTTAGGCTCTCACTGGAGCAAGTTCACCGCAAAAAGCTTTATACGCGGCGCCAGCGAACAAACAAAAAGAAGCCAATGAAAATAAACAAAGCAAAAAAGCAAGCAAAGAATAAAAATAAAAAATAAATAACAAAATTAAAAGTAGATTGTGAAACCAAACCACAAATGCAAACAGTTATCAACTGAAATTCAACACGCGAAGATCAGCCGATTAAAAGAAAAGAAAAGTAGAAACGAAAATGGAAGAATTATTTGATGACGATGACTACAACGACAAGGTGAGAAGAGAATACGTGAAGCAGAACCTAATCTCGATAAGAAAAAAAACAAACAAACAAATTATTTCCAGCTGATATTGGTGCAACAAAATTTGCGTACGATGCCCACAGAGATTGTGCAACGCTATGCAGAGAGTGTTAAGCATTTGGATTTGAGTCACAACTGCCTCAAAGATCTGTCCTGGCTGGTGGAGTTCGAGCAGCTGCGCTATCTGGTGTTGGACAGCAACCGTTTGCACGAGTCACAGTTGCGCACGCTGAAAACGCCGCTGCCTCAGCTGGAGGTGCTCATGCTGAACAAAAATGAGGTTCATTGAATTGAAATCGACCCGTGCACTGTTATCGGCCATTGAAAGTATTTCATTCAATTTGCAGTTCAGGGATCTGAGAGCAACAATAATACTTATCAAGCGGTACTTTCCCAATCTACAATATCTAAGTCTGCACGGCAATCCCATTTGCCCCGATGGCCTCAATTTGCAACCATTTTCCAGCTACTTACAATACGACTACCAATACTACAGGTATTTATTTACCATATTTTACTGCTAGTTTCTAATTGCATTTCCATTTATTTGCAGTAATTTAATTGCGCAATCGCTCATCAAACTGAAATTTCTGGATCATGGCCTTGTGCAGCGCACCTACAACTATGAGAGTTTTCCAATCGCAAATTATGACAGGTCCGACAATACGCTAGTAAACACAACAAGTCTTTAAAGATATTCCAAATTATTATTACTTTCAAACCTTATTCAAATTTCATTGAAATTGTATGACAACTCTGGTTATTTTTGTTTTACAAGCTTACAGCGAAGACACTCACCAATTAATATTGATAAAAGCACAAATCTCATACCGTAAATTTGCAAGCGAAACTGCGCAGAAAACAGATGGAATAGTAGAAATAAAAAGACAATCATATTCAAACATGAAGACACCTCGCATTGCCCTTCAAATGTACGGAATAAACACCACAGTTACGATTGATAATATATATCATATATATATACAGCATATATGTATTTGACATTTGAGTTTTTAGCTTTCAAGAATAAAATTTAATTTAAAGTGAAATGCAGCTGAAAATGAAAATATAAGCAAACAGTTCTGCATGGAATGAAAAGTCCTCAAGCCTTAAATAATACAGGGTATAAGATGTGTATCATTTATTTTACTGTTCATCTGCGTTGTCTGCCGGCAAAACATACCGACGGATAGAAACTAGAGCGAGACAGTGATAAACGAGTGCACAAAGCAATGTGCACAGACATTATCACAACACATCTTAGTTTAAAAAGAATTGAGAAAACGACAGGAACTTTAGTTGTCAGCGAACTCTCGAACAGTCTAATTCTCCCTCAAGCAGTTCAGCTCTTAGACGGAAATTTACTCAAGTGCAGCTACAGAATTTTATATTCAATATGGCAGACTCCAACGCGCAGCCAAAGTATACAAAAGTAAGTAAATAAATGCATAAATAGCTGTTATGCGTATTAATTACGAGTACTGAATTTCAAGTATTTGTTTACAACTGCATACAGGTGATTGTAATTAGATTAAAGCTGCATTTGCTGCCAGCTTTACATAAAAATTTGCTCAACTTTTACTTGAAATGTTTTAAGCGTCAGTTAAAAAACTTGTTTTTATCGTGTCGCAAATATCAAGTTTTTTTTTACACATATATGTTAAATTGTGAAATATACATATATACTGATAATACATATACTTTATGTGCGTTGAGAAAGTGTATAATTTTATGTACATTTCTAGATTGCCGATAAATCTGTCGTTTTATCAGCTGGCAGCTTATAAGACTTATTACACTATTATATTATTAGCGGAGACAATAACCTCAATGAATGATTAATAAAAACAAGTCAATATAAGATGAAGTGTGCCACCCCCTCAAAGCTGAGTCCAACACGCGCATCACTTGTTAACAGCTATAATTATAGTTTATTAAAATTACATGCAATTTATTTGCTCTGATAAAGACTGTGTTGATAAGAACCCATCACCATCACAATATTAGATTAGCAACTATCGACTCTAATTAAAAGAGGTCGGAAAGAATTTAGTGATGCGTAAGCAGAGTTTGCATTAAAATTGTTGACGTCCTTAATCCCTTTAAGCACAATTAATTTAATCATTTTCAAGCGAATTAAAGTTAATTCAACAAATTGCCTTAAGTTGAGATAATTTGTATATAGCTATTTAATCTTTATATAATTTATATCTCATCAAATATTTGTTGTACAAATCGTGACTGGAATATCAGTTTCGTTTACATTGAACAAAACTGTTGCGTGCCTTGCAACAAAAGCGACTGACAACTTGTTAAGTCTACATAAAGTGGCAAATAATTAGGGACAGCAAGTGCAGGATGAAGTGGCAGAAATTATTGACACGCCAGCTACTATGAGATTTTGCCCACAATCGCAGTTTGGTGGACACAGTTTGACAAGCACTGCTGAAAGGCCAAAATGGATTTTTTTATAAAGGTAGATTTTGGAGGTATCTTTTAAATATATATGTTCAAGTGCTTTACAACTTTGAAAATACGTTGATAAATTTAATGTTGATCCATGTAGCGAACAAAGAAATACGTTTTAGGATATTTTTGACATCTATTTTTTTATGTTCTAATATATATTACATTCTATAAAAACTATGACAAGTTAAAAAATTATTGTCTAAAAAATATAAATTCATTATTAGAATTAATATCGCGACCTTCAATTAACATTGTTTTTTTTTTCAAATATACAATACATGAATATTTATTTAATCTCTTCAATATGTGCAGCTTTTTATCAACAATGAATTTGTTGACGCCGTTTCGGGCAAAACCTTTGCCACCCATAATCCATCGACGGGCAAAGAGATCATACAGGTTGCCGAGGGCAGCAAGGTGAGCAAGTGGAACTTTGTTCCTATGTAATCTCCCTCTGGATTGTATCGCTTATTTCTTTATAATATATCCTGTGCAGGCTGATGTAGATCGAGCTGTTGCCGCGGCCAAGAAGGCATTCCATCGTGGCTCTGCCTGGCGTCAGATGAGCCCGCTGCAGCGCACCAACCTGATGATCAAGTAGGTGAAGTCCTTGTTAGTCTTCAAGTCACTTATTGTTTTCTTCTCTGTGCAGGCTCTGCGATCTGATGGAGCGCGATAAGATTTTCCTGGCCAACATTGAGACTCTGGACAATGGCAAACCATTTGCAGAGGCTTTGTTCGATGTGACCATCTCGATAATGACGCTGAAGTATTATGCCGGCTGGACGGACAAGTTCTTTGGCGACACGATTCCCGCTGGCGGTTTCATCGCCATGACGCGCAAGGAACCCGTCGGCGTTGTGGGTCAGATAATTCCGTGGAACTATCCGCTGTTGATGTTGTCCTGGAAATGGGGTCCCGCTTTGGCTGTTGGCTGCACTATTGTCATGAAGCCAGCCGAGCAGACACCTCTGACTGCCCTGCACATGGCTGCACTGGCCAAGGAGGCCGGCTTCCCGGCTGGTGTCATCAATGTGATCAACGGCTTTGGCCCCACAGCTGGTGCCGCCATCAGTGAGCATCCCGAGATTGCAAAGGTGGCGTTTACCGGCTCGGTGGACATTGGTCGCGTTGTCATGGTGGCTGCCGCCCAGTCGAATCTAAAGCGCGTCTCTCTGGAGCTGGGTGGCAAGAGTCCCGTGGTGGTGTTCGAGGATGCGGACAGTAAGCATAAAAACAGAGTAATATTAATAAATAAAAACATATCTAATAATTACACCTTGTAGTTGACTACGCGGTGGACACCACCCATGAGGCGCTGTTTTCCAATCACGGCCAGAGCTGCTGTGCCGGCAGTCGCACCTATGTCCACGAGAAGATCTACGACAAATTTGTTGAGAAGGCCGCCGCCAAGGCCAAGGCACGCAAGGTGGGCAATCCCTTTGAAGAGTCTGTGCTCCAAGGCCCCCAAATCGATGAGGAAATGATGACCAAGGTGCTCGGCTACATCGAGTCTGGCAAGCAGCAGGGCGCCAAACTGCAGGCGGGTGGCAAGCGTATTGGCGATGTGGGCTTCTTTATTGAACCGACTGTCTTCTCGGATGTGAAGGATGACATGCGCATTGCCCAGGAGGAGGTTTGAAATATAATTGAAGAACAAACCTTTTAACAGACTCAACTTTATTGCATTTGTTTTAGATCTTTGGACCCGTTCAGTCTATCTTCAAGTTCAGCTCCTTGGAGGAGATCATCGATCGTGCCAATAATGTGCAATATGGTCTGGCTGCTGGCATCATCACTAACGACATCAACAAGGCAATGAAGTTCGCCAACAGCGTCGATGCCGGCTCCGTCTGGATTAACTGCTACGATGCCGTGCTGCCCCAGACACCCTTCGGTGGCTACAAGCAGTCCGGCATTGGACGCGAGCTGGGCAAGGATGGCCTGGACAACTATTTGGAGAACAAGACCATCACCATGAAACTTCTGTAAACAGTTTTGTTATTTGTATATGGAATATGTATTCGTATTTTATTTGCACCAGCTGGTTTTAGGGTTAGACTATTGCATTTGAAATAAAACCTACTCGAGGATATCCAAAAACCATGTCCACTTTCAATTGAAACGAGGCAGTTTTGCTAAGCTTACACTTAGATAATATCATTGAATTTGTTCGAAATAATATTTTGTTGTGGTTTCTGCTTAACTCTCCTTTACACTAATTATTTAAAAATAAACCTGAGATTTCTGTTGCGGGCACAGGGAAGACCTAAGCCATAGTTGTTACGTGCACTTCCCGTTGCTGTTATTCCGGGTAAATTTCATGAAATCGTAATCTAATATTTCCATATCTATTCAAATATTATTAAATAGCTTTTATATGAAGATAAGGTTAATTATAAAGTAAAACAACTAAAACAACTAAAACAACTAAAACTAATCGTTAGACACCGATTTTAATACAGATAAAGAATATATGAAAATTTAGAAATCGGGTTGATTCTTTTTCTTTTGTTTGCTTGTGGTTGTAGTTTCTTGCAGTGTATTCAAAATCTGCTCTTGATCGCTGATAAGTTACGCCAGTCGCAGATCACTTTCTTTTGGCTGTGCGATTTTATATTTTGGGTTTCTAATTATAAGGAATTAACATTTTTATTTCCATTAATTTTGCAGTAATTTAATTGCAAACTGAATTTTCTGCATCATGGTCTTGTGCAGCGCTCCTTATATAATGGATAGCATATATGTATTTGACATTTGAGTTTTTAGCTTTCAATAAACCTTTATTTAAAGTGAAATGCAGGGGAAAATTAAATATAAACCCAACCGTTCAAAATCGAATGCAAAGTCCACAAGTCTTAAATATTACAGGGTATAAAGATGTGTATATCATTTATTGAACTGTTTATCTGCGTTGCCGGCCGGCAAAACATATCGACGATAAGAAACTAGAGCGATACAGTGTTAAACGAGTGCCCAAAGCAATGTGCACCGACGTTATCAAAAAAAAGTATAAAAAGAATTAGGAAAACGACAGGAACTTTAGTTGTCAGCGAACTGTCGAACAGTCTGATTCTCCCTCAAGCAGTGCAACTCTTAGTCGGAAATTTACTCCTTTACAGTTAAAGGATTTCATATTCAATATGGCAGACTCCAACGCGCTGCCAAAGTATACAAAAGTAAGTAAATAAATGTATAAATAGCTGTTATGCACACGTATTAATTACGAGTACTGAATTTCAAATATTTGTTTACAACTGCATACAGGTAATTGTGATTTGCTTAACACTGCATTTGCTGCCAGCTTTACAGAAGAATTTGCTCAAGTTTTACAGATGAAATGTTTAAAAGTCAGTTAAAAAACTTATTTTTATCGTGTCGCAAATATCAAGTTGAGAAAGTGTGTTATTTTAAAAACATTTATAGATTGCTGGCCTTTTTGGCGTTTTATCAGCTGGCAGTTTATAAGACTCATTATACGCATAGATTAGCGGAGACAACAACCTCAATGCATGATTAATAAAAACAACCAAGTCAATGTAAGATTAAGTGTATTTTTTTGCTCTGATAAAGACTATGTTAAAAAGAAACCATCACCATCACAATTTAAGATTAGCAACTATCGACTCAAATTATAAGAGGAAGGAAACAATTTAGTGTTGCACAAGCAGAGTTTGCATTAAAATTGTTGACGTCCTTAATCACTTTAAGCACAATTATTTAGTCATTTTCTCGTGAATTGAGACCACGTCATCAAATTTCCTTAAGAGATAATTGGTATGTAGCTTTTTGATCTGTAAATAATTTACAATCCAAGCAAGTATTTTCTGTACAAATCGTGACTGGAATTTCAGTTTCGTTTACATTGAACAAAACTGTTGCGTGTCTTGCAACAGAAGCGACTGACAACTTGTTAAGTCTACATAAAGTGGCAAATAATTAGTGACAGCAAGTGCAGGATGAAGTGGCAGAAATTATTGACACGCCAGCTACTATGAGATTTTGCCCACAATCGCAGTTTGGTGGGCACAGTTTGACAAGCACTGCTGAAAGGCCAAAGTGCATTTTTTTATAATGATAGATTTTGGAGGTATCTTTTAAATATATATGTTCAAGTGCTTATAGCTTTGAAAATAAGTTGAAATATTTAATTATCATCTAACGAAAAAATAAATACAAGTTAAAATATTCTTAACAGCTATTTAAGAACTACTTCAATTTCGATTATATTCTATCTATGCGCTTTTTATATTAACCATAAAAATCAACTATGACAAGTTAAAAAACTACTATCTATAAATATATATTCATTAGTGGAATTAATATTACTAAAATTTTTTTTATAAAAAGATAAAACTTGAATTGTTTGCTTAATCTCTCTTCAATATGTGCAGCTTTTTATCAACAATGAATTTGTTGACGCCGTTTCGGGCAAAACCTTTGCCACCCACAATCCATCGACGGGCAAAGAGATCATACAGGTTGCCGAGGGCAGCAAGGTGAGCAAGTGGAATTTTTTCCTATGAAATCTCTCTCTGGATTGTGTCGCTTTTTTCTTTATAATATATCCTGTGCAGGCTGATGTAGATCGAGCTGTTGCTGCGGCCAAGAAGGCATTCCATCGTGGCTCTGCCTGGCGTCAGATGAGCCCGCTGCAGCGCACCAACCTGATGATCAAGTAGGTGAAGTCCTTGTTAGTCTTCAAGTCACTTATTGTTTGCTTCTCTGTGCAGGCTCTGCGATCTGATGGAGCGCGATAAGATTTTCCTGGCCAACATTGAGACTCTGGACAATGGCAAACCATTCGAGAAGGCTTTGTTCGATGTGACCATCTCGATAATGACGCTGAAGTATTATGCCGGCTGGACGGACAAGTTCTTTGGCGACACGATTCCCGCTGGCGGTTTCATCGCCATGACGCGCAAGGAACCCGTCGGCGTTGTGGGTCAGATAATTCCGTGGAACTATCCGCTGTTGATGTTGTCCTGGAAATGGGGTCCCGCTTTGGCTGTTGGCTGCACTATTGTCATGAAGCCAGCCGAGCAGACACCTCTGACTGCCCTGCACATGGCTGCACTGGCCAAGGAGGCCGGCTTCCCGGCTGGTGTCATCAATGTGATCAACGGCTTTGGCCCCACAGCTGGTGCCGCCATCAGTGAGCATCCCGAGATTGCAAAGGTGGCGTTCACTGGCTCGGTGGACATTGGTCGCGTTGTCATGGTGGCTGCCGCCCAGTCGAATCTAAAACGCGTCTCTCTGGAGCTGGGTGGCAAGAGTCCCGTGGTGGTGTTCGAGGATGCGGACAGTAAGCATAAAAACAGAGTAATATTATTTAATAAAAACATATCTAATAATTACACCTTGTAGTTGACTACGCGGTGGACACTACCCATCAGGCGCTGTTTTCCAATCACGGCCAGAGCTGCTGTGCCGGCAGTCGCACCTATGTCCACGAGAAGATCTACGACAAATTTGTTGAGAAGGCCGCCGCCAAGGCCAAGGCACGCAAGGTGGGCAATCCCTTTGAAGAGTCTGTGCTCCAAGGCCCCCAAATCGATGAGGAAATGATGACCAAGGTGCTCGGCTACATCGAGTCTGGCAAGCAGCAGGGCGCCAAACTGCAGGCGGGTGGCAAGCGTATTGGCGATGTGGGCTTCTTTATTGAACCGACTGTCTTCTCGGATGTGAAGGATGACATGCGCATTGCCCAGGAGGAGGTTTGAAATATAATTGAAGAACAAACCTTTTAACAGACTCAACTTTATTGCATTTGTTTTAGATCTTTGGACCCGTTCAGTCTATCTTCAAGTTCAGCTCCTTGGAGGAGATCATCGATCGTGCCAATAATGTGCAATATGGTCTGGCTGCTGGCATCATCACTAACGACATCAACAAGGCAATGAAGTTCGCCAACAGCGTCGATGCCGGCTCCGTCTGGATTAACTGCTACGATGCCGTGCTGCCCCAGACACCCTTCGGTGGCTACAAGCAGTCCGGCATTGGACGCGAGCTGGGCAAGGATGGCCTGGACAACTATTTGGAGAACAAGACCATCACCATGAAACTTCTGTAAACAGTTTTGTTATTTGTATATGGAATATGTATTCGTATTTTATTTGCACCAGCTGGTTTTAGGGTTAGACTATTGCATTTGAAATAAAACCTACTCGAGGATATCCAAAAACCATGTCCACTTTCAATTGAAACGAGGCAGTTTTGCTAAGCTTACACTTAGATAATATCATTGAATTTGTTCGAAATAATATTTTGTTGTGGTTTCTGCTTAACTCTCCTTTACACTAATTATTTAAAAATAAACCTGAGATTTCTGTTGCGGGCTCAGAGAAGACCTAAGCCATAGTTGTTACGTGCACTTCCCGTTGCTGTTGTTCCGGGGCTTTCAGCTCGAGCAGCGGCACAGCCAAATCACTGAGACGTGACTTGGCGCTCTGGTAATCCTCCTCGGATTTGGATATCGCCTGCTGCTTGTGCTGTGGACTCATCTGCAGCACCTCCGTATAAACTGGCTGAATGGGCTGCAAATGCGCTCGACGGCCATCGAACATATCATCGATGTCAACCAGCTGGAAATCGACGGCAAAGGCACAGCGCAACACCATCACCAGCAGTGCCAGGATCCACAGGATCATGCTGATCACATAGCTAATCCGGAAGATATCCAAGTACGCATCATGCGAGACGCTGTGCTCGTGCAGATAGGGGCGATACAGAGCAATTGCATCACCACAGCTAAAATTGTAATTACTTAATTAATTAACTCATAACACGTTAATACCGAATGTGGACTAACCTAATGGCCAAGGGATTGCTAAGACCCTGACGCAAATTAAGGCACAGGCGTTTCAAATAGCCATCGGTTAATATCGTATAGCAGCCACTGAACAGGCTCATCAGCGTAAAGATGGCTATCGAAGGAACAACAATGCGCCATGGCTTGGGAAGTACTCTAAAAATTAAATTAATCACAAAAAAGAAAAGTTATTAGTTGAGGTGACAAATATTTAATATTCTGACAGTCATAAAAAATTATCAAATCTAAAAATCACTTCAATTTTGTATAAAGTTAATATCATCGTTTTTCATACGAAATATAATTTATTTTTTTACATAGATTTCATGAAATCATGAAATTTCCGTATCTATTCAAATATTATTAAATAGCTTTTTTATGAAGATAAGGTTGATTATAAAGTAAAAACAACTAAAACTGTTTTAATCGCTTTTAATACAGATAAAGAATATATGAAAATTTAGAAATCGGGTTGATTCTTTTTTTTCTCATAATGTTTCACATAATTATTTAACCATTTTAGCCCTTTTTGTATGGGTTTCTATCATAAAAATTGTGGAATACAAATTATTTTTATGTTAAGAACAATAAATAATATTCTGCTTAGAGCTGATTTTTATAAAATTATTATTATTATATATATTTGAATTACTTACGATGTTTTCTTGCTACCAGTTTGGAAGATGATGCACATTGCCGTCCAAATGATGGCAACCACCTCCGAGATTACCGGAAAGGCGTAGACAAATTGTGCACCAAGTCCATGACTCCATTTTGTAGCATGAATATCGATGGATTCTGATATAAATCAAATCAATTCGGATTTAGCATATTCAAAGAGATATCTGTTTGTACTCACTATTTAGAAACTTGCGATCCGATTCGGCATTGAACACAATCTCGGGTGGTTTGCTTGTGGTTGTAGTTTCTTGCAGTGTATTCAAATTCTGCTCTTGGCGGCTGATAAGTCGCGCCAGTTGCAGATCACTTTCTTTTGGCTCATAGATATGTGCGATTGAAAATTTTGGATTTTCTGTTTCTAAATATTAAGAATATGCATTTTTTAATTATATTGCTTATCCAGAAATCAAAATTAGACTTACGGATTTCGATCTCCGGCAATTGCAACGCTGCTTTCGAGACATACGAAAGCTTTTCCATTTTTTCAAAATACTTATGGCCAATTTCGTTGCTTTTATTATCCATGTGGTCGCGTTCCTTAAACATAATTTCGGCACTGATGAATCCATCGTAGAAATCACCGGACAAAATGTCCAATGAAACGCTGCAGACAATGGAGAAAATGGCCACAAGCACCATGAGACATATTACTATATCTATAAGAATTGCGAAAAGTAAATAAAACAAATAACATCAATAAATATATTCTAATTGTAAATTCATTAATTGTTAAATGTGTATCGAAGTAAGTTAATGATAATTTTGCTTTAAAGACAAAAAACAGGGCGTCAAATCAGAGTTGGAATCGGAATTGGAACCGCATAGATATCGCATCTCAATATATTTCTCAATATATTTTTGAACTTTGTACTAGAATAGTAACGTAAATGTCAGTCAATAAATAATCAAATATATAACAAATCTTTATTGAAATTATTATAATTTACGTACCAAAATCTGAGTTGAAAACTAAATTCGTTTCGATTTGACAGCCTTGATGACAATAAATATGAGAAAAATAATAACTATTAAAAAGTTGTTAGATTTAATAGCTATAATAACAATAACACTGAATGTAATTATTATCTCTTTCTTATAAGTACGGCTTTTTAATAATTTAACTGGCTTTACCAAAATCTAATGATAAACACAAAAAAATACAAATAAATTCAATAACTGTTATGCTGTCAAAATGAATTAATTATTAAAATCACGTCGCCAAACCAAGGCATAAACATTTAAAATGGACAAACATGGACAACCACGCATATTGTGTATAAAAAAAATATATCCAATTACAAGGAGAGAAACTGCGTAATAAGCGTAAACAAAATAAGATAAAAATATATAAGAATTGTGCGTAATATTGGATTTCTATTACAACTATTTAAAGGCATCGTTTTTTTTTTATAAATGTATTATTTGTATATATTTAAGCCTTTTAGGCACACTTGATTAAGTGTTGTGTATATGTCTATGACAAAACAACGCAGCATCTTTTACAGTACTTGACAGCCAAAGTTGTTGGCGTCAGACGGGGGGAAACGAGGCGGGGTTTCTTTTGTATAAATAAACGTAAATTTACTAGAAGACATTGTGAAAATATGCGGCGTCGATAAACTAGCATTTGGTCAACGGGGCTGAGTTTATATTGGAGGCATGATATCATGGCAGATGTTGAACGGCTTGGTTAACGAGCCACGAACGCAATAACAACAACAACAATAACAACAACAACAACAACAGCAACAACAATAATAAAAACAAACAATTGCCGATGACGTAGAAATTAGCGACGGACCTGCTCAATAAAATCCATTCCAATTGATGCTTAAATTCAGTCATGCCGAATTCAAGCAAATTGTAAAATGCTGCGGAAAATAAATTTTAATAAATGAAATTTTGCAAAGCAAAATGAAAAATGCATTGTGCTAAAAGGCAACAAACAGATATTCGATTTTATATATTTTCCATCATAAAAGTCGAGTTATAAATACGATGGTATTTTTTTTTTTTGTTTGAGCAAAAACAGAAAATTATTTTGCATATTTATTGGTTGCTGCCATTTAAATGATTTGCATGAAGTAATTAAAGCATGCAAATTATGCACAGATACATTTTACACATTGCACACATGAATTGAGCGAACAAATAAATAATAAACGTTTTCATGCACAACTGAACGCATAAGTTACAAATTTGTATATAGAAATAAATGCTGGTAAATATCAATGATGCATAAACGAGTCTCGTTTATGTGGTGTTCTGAGAGTTGCATGAGGCACTTGAGAGCAGCAGCAACAACACAATGACATCATACCCCATCTCCAGCTGTGCCTAAAACGCCAAAGCGTTAATAGACACAGCGCCATTGGGCCATTGTTCTGCCACTAAGAGAATACCCCTCAACTGTGTCACTGTTGTTGTGGTGGAAGGGGGAAGGGGGAAGGGGGAAGGGGGAAGGGAAATGAGAAACTAGTGAAAATACTAGCCCAAAGTGTCATTACTGCTGCCGACAACTACTATTTTTGGTCAGTCAAATTGCCGATTTGTGTAACTGAATATGGCTTCAGGGGCAACGGCACTTTTGGCTGATGGCGTAATTTTCTAAAGCATCGAGCGAGTTATAAATAAATATGACGGCTTGAGTCTTGATATGAAACCAGCAGAATTCGAATCGAGTCATAATTGTTATTCATAAATACTTTAATCTACTGAATTCAAGATATCCCAGTTAAATGTGAGTTTTAGCTCACATTAAAGCCATTTAAAATTTAAATTTAAAAAATTTAACATTTAACATTTGATATATTCATAATCTTGCGGAAACGGTTTGCTTAAAGATTTTTGTTGATCCCATTGCAAATAAACCAGATGGCGAATACGGATTCCTTAATGTACTGCGCTCACTCACAGCACTTGTGCATTAAACTCCACAAGGCAATTGTTTATTTATATTTCAGCAAACAATAACAAATAGTCAATTATCTAAGTAAAAACGTCAATGGGGCCAAATCATTCAATGTCCAATTAGCGAGTAGCAAGCAGCTCAAATTAACACTTTCTCAAAACTCTTTAGCCAATTTAGCACATTAATACGGTTTCCATTACATATTTAATGGCTATTACACAATTATTCACTTAATACTTATTATAATATAATTATATATGAAATGTTTACAATCGAACTTGTTGATTTCCCTCTAAAAACTGAATATTTTTTTTTGTGACTTGGCCTTGACTACTGTCCGAGTTATTCATCAAAATTGTGGAAAACATTATTGATGAAAGGCGCATGCCACACAAACGCCGACAGACGACAAATAGACAGATTGTTGGACAGGCAACATGTTGCCCTAATTGATAAAAAAAAATATATTTTTGCTGTCAACAGCTTCTATAAAATTCAATTAGCAATTAGAACTTTGTTTTGCCAGTTCGGTCGTAGGTTGTTGTATATTTCTACAAAGGCCCTTTGGCTGACTAAAAAAAAAGCACCAATATATTTAAATTTCATTATAAGAATAGAAAATGTGTGTGGTTAGAAATAAGGAATAAACATACAATTTAACAAGCGAATATCGCCAGTTGTCAGCTCTCCCTGTTTATATTTTTTTATTAGCTCCATAGCGGTTTTATTTATGGCGAATTTGAATATATTTTTATCACAATATTACTCACACATTTACTTTTTTTAAACAGTTATTTACATGATCGTTTTATTTATGCGGGTACAAATTATGTTGGATTTTCAGCATTTAAATGTTTGCCATTTGTTAAGTGTAATGTTGCTTTTTACAGCATGATGATTTAGATTAATAAAAACTTCAAAAATAATGTGAAACTTGTGCTCATCCGATTTTACATTCAATCGAGCAAAACAAATAAGAAATCAGTCGGCCGAAAAAATTGAAAAAGCGAAACAAATTTAATAGTTCGAAAAGCCGAATTTTTTGTTGGTTTCACTGAATAGATTTGCGTTTGTTTGGCTTGTTACGTATACGTCACTACGAAAATTAACACTTATTGTTAGTCTTTTTTAAGGAACTGTTTACGTTAGCGTGTTTTGGGGGCATAATAATAGAACTTTTTTCGGCAAGACTCATACTCCCGTAATGTACTGCGAACCGGCAACTACAGTTCACGGTCACACCTAAAAGGCAGTTTCATTGAATATTTATGTTATTTCCACCATTGTTCTATCTAACATTTGCATAGACGCGCTCAAGCGTTTGAAAAAAAAACAAAACACAAAGCTAATCAAACAAATTGCCGAATAAATACGTATAACACGCACCGATATCGAACTAAAGCCAACCGCAGCTGCTCAGACACTGAGGCGGCGGCAGAATTTGATTTGGCTGGCCAAACATATATTTCCAGTATTTTATTGTTCGCTCTCTTGTGAGGCAGCGACTCAGCAGCAACACAAAGAGAGCGAAAGAGTATAGAGTTTTTTCTGTTTTGTTTTGATTTTCTCAAGCTTGCAACTGGTTATTCAAGATGTTGTGTTTGCTTTTCTGTTTTGTTTTGGTATTGTTTCTCATTTGTTTTTTGTTATCTCTTCCATAACTTTATGCTTTTGTGTGTATTTTCATAATTTTATGAACTTCTGCTGATAAGCTCAAGGGCAGCACGTACGTGTAATATTTTCTTTATCACATTTAAATCAGAGAACTGTATATTGTTTAAGTTGTCCTTTACCGTGTTTCCTGTTATGAAATAATGTTTTTTTTAATACCGGTCCGTTAGTTGTTTTATGGTTATGCAATTATCGGCGATGACCTTGAAAACGAAAGCCGCCTTCACGGCTCAAGGTGAGCTTAATTAACAACCACAATGCCCCAGGAACTTGCCACATTTTGTGTGTGTGTGTGTATGTTTGAAAGGAATATGTATTTAAATCGCGTGTTTGGCAGGCATCTGGTTTTTGTTCAACACAAACTTCATCTATATGCCGCAAAAATGTTACAATCTGTTTTCATTCGGGTGCTATTTGAAAATAAAAATGCAAATTTAACAACTTAATCTAATCATAAGCATTTTGTTTAACCAGTTCTCAAATATAAAAATATTTGTTTTAATGATAATAAATTTAAACGATTATTTAATTTTCGTAAATAATTTTGACTTCAGATTTGTTAAGAATTATGTGCTTTAATAGTTTATAACGTATTAATTTAAAAACTACGAACTAATTTAATTCGAATTTTGCGAAATTGATTTATTTTTTATGTTATTGCATCCAACTTATGAGATAGCTCCATTTATATTTTCTCATCATTTTGTCATTCGATATCTTATCTAAATCAGTTTCATATGATGAGCTCATTTGTTAACATTATTATGATCTGTAATCTTTCCGGAAGCTATTACACATTTCGACAAAACCAATATTTGTTTTTCGTTTCACTAATGGAAACTTTTAAGAAAAAGATCCATAAACGTAAATATGTATTTATATGTTAATTTTAAATTTTTGTTTTTGTTTACTAATATTTACCAATGAACACATGTTAAAATGAAACCGTAGTTTTTGTGTGTTCCCTGTTTAAATTGGCGATGACGTTGTTCGCTTATGCAAATTAGCAATCGCTGCCACAACACAGAACCGCCTTTGATGTGACGTTGCATGAATTTATTACAACAGTACAGGCAATCGACATAGATACATAGATACAGATAAAAAGCTAAACAACTAATGGAGGTAAAAATATGGCTGGTAATCAATCATATTGTAAATGCTACAGCTAAAGGGAAAACAAGCAGAGTTGACGCAATCAACAATTCCAATTGAACAATAACAAAGCATAAAACTTGTGACAACAATTTTGTTCAATTCAATCACTACTCGATTTAAGCTTCATTTAAAATTAAGAATTCTCAAAATCCAGGCAATTTATCATCACTTTAATTGTAGTCAAAATTTACTTACATTCACAGCGCATCACCTCGCGATGCGCCTCCTTGGTGAGCATCTGCAGGCTTTCGCCAATTTGGCGTATCCTCTGCGGCGCACTCCTTAGCATATTTACCGTCATTCTCTGTCCGATGTGACCTCAGATATAGTAACGCTTGCCAAGGCATAATTAACAGATTGATGCCCAAACTGCCAATTGCCCTCTACATGAGGCAAACAATTAACAAGATGACAATGCAAAAACTTAACACTTGGCTCCGCATATTCAAACTGTGTTAAATTTAGTTAAGACGATAATTATTCGATGCAATTTTATTCTTAACTGTAGACGAGTGTTGGAAGCGAACACGTTCAAATTGACGTTCAAACAAGACGAATGCTCGAATAGAACTAAGCCCAATCCAAGAAGCTCGACAATCGACTACGAAAACCCGACTAACAATGCGTGTGTGTGTGTGTGTGTGTGTGTGTGCGTGTGTGTGTGTGCGTGTGTGAGTGTGTGTGTAGCACATTTAAATTTGGTGGCGTCACTAGCCGGTTGTAAGAAACTGAGCATAGATCCCAGTCAGCCAGTCAGCCAGCCAGGCAGTCAGTCAAGCAAGGCGACCAGCCAGCCAGCCAGCCAGCCAGTCCGTCAATTAGTCAGTCAGACTGTCTACATTCTTTTGGCAAAACAGCTGTCTATGTAGCACGTGTGTGTGTGTGTGCTTGTGTGTGTGTGTGTTAGCCACAATTCACCCCTAATGGGAAGTCCTGCACGCAGCGAAGGCAATGACCGACCCAGTCTGCTTTGGGACACCTGAAAAAATAGTAATGTTCGACTTGCATTAGGATTACCATTTACCGTTGCGTGCCCAGCTGAGTTAAGGGTTAATTAGTATAAAAGTACAGGCCCCTAAAGGTAACACCTGGCATCTCATTTTTTGGGGTGTGACATTAGTATAGGAAATGTTGTCAATGTTGAACTCACTCACTTTGAAATAAATTGCATTTATTGTTGTATGAAACACGGGTATAGGGTGTAGTCAAACAAGATGAGACGACGTTTAGAATCGAACTGATTTGCTCTGACGAGCTTTCCTTTATTTATACAAAAATCTTAAATCTAAGTAAATGGCGTCGCCTACTACGACTCCATGTGTTGTAGGGTGAATTTATATGTTGTAAGGCGAGGACTTGCGTTTTCTGTCATTGCTTGATGCTCCAACGAAATTTGTCCCATTATCGGAGTTCAGGTTTACTGGCACCTCAAGACGTTCACTTGCCTCCTGCTCGACGGTGGCGCTGCACTTCATCAGCTCGCTCAGCTCGTCTTTGTTCTCCTCGATCTGAGCCTGCAGTACGGCGCGATCGCTTTGCGCCGCAAATGCACGTTTCTCAGCATCGTTGTGAGCCACATGTGACTTATCCAGAATGGTCTGCGCACCGGCAAGCTCTGCCTCTGCGGTCTGGCGAGCTTTTTGGGCTAGAGTGCGTGCAGTCTCAGCATTTTTGAGCTTACTACGGTATTGCCCAATTTGTGCCTTGCCGGGTGCAGCCGTCTTGTGTCGCTCCAGCTGCGTTTGTGCATCCTTCAGAGGTGCCTTGCTTTCTTCCAAATCCCAAAAGCGCTCCAGATCATTCATGTTCACAGTCATAGCTGCCGTCAGAACCTCGAGCAATATTTCCGGAAACTATCCATCCGAGTCGTGTCTTTTGCCCAACATTCCATTGATCGTTTTGACTTGACCCATCATTATTAACGGAAAAAGGTCCACACCAATGATCATGCCAATTCTGCTTGTCATATTAAACTTTGGATCTGCCAAAGTGCTATTTTTCCTGTCTGTACCAACATCCATATCAATGTTTTTGCCGGGAAGTACTCTTTGTAGTTTTGGAACTACTAGTGCTGTAGTCCGCGCATTGAGTTTACTTGTAAATCGAGGTTTGATTTCTAGAAATACACTATTTTTTGCCAGCTCCATGCCTTGTGAAAATATTCCCTGTATTTCCACAGACTCCTTGTTTCCTCCATCCATCAGTGCGCGAAACTGCTCGCAGTTTCCACTGGCATTCCTTACGTTGACCCTGATACAGTTTACACTCTCCCTTTTTTCATCTTCATGTAGCAAGGTATTGTGGGGCTTGCTACACTTCTGACATCTCCATTCCTTTCTGCACTCTGCCATAGCATGATTTCCCAGGCAACGGAAGCATAGAAGCCGCGTCTTTACAAACTCTTTCCTTTTGTTTAAGTATGCTTTCTTAAATTTCTGACACCGGTTTATCTCATGCCCGCTCATCTCACAAAAACAGCAGGACTTCTGTTGGCGTTGTGTTGTCTCCTTAACAACGTTTATTTGTACAGAATCCACCGCATTGTAAAGTTGGTTGATGAATTCCAATACGTCTTCCAGTGATTGGATTTCTCTGTTTTTTGTCTTGACATGTTGCTCGTATTGCTGCAGAGCCTCCGCAGAAAATTGTCGAAGAAGAATTTGCGCAAAAATAACATCTGCAGCATCCTCAATCTTTGATTTTTCTTTTATGATGTATATACTTTCGGTTGCTTGATCTAAAAATCTGCGGATTTTTTCCTCGGAGTCACATCTTAATGGTTCCAATTCTAATAAACTGTTCAGCCGGTCAGCGAAAATTTTCCGATTATTTTCGTACCGCTTACAAATCAAATTCAATGCCTCTTTGTAGTTTGCAGCTGAGCCAATCAGTAAGTGACTCACCATTGTATCTGCATCACCTTTCAGACACGATCTTAAGTGGTCCAGTTTAATGGTGTCGCTGATATCTCCTCGATTATGTATCACTTCGGTAAATAGGCCATAAAAGTTTGTCCAATCCTTTGCATAACCGTAGAATTGAGGTATATCCACCTTTGGAACTTCTGGCCTGAACGAGAGTATGTCTTGACCCGGTGAAGGTTGTAGATATGGTAAAGCATTGTTGATCTTGCCCAACAAAATCTCAGTTTCCCATTTTAATTGCTCCAATTCCTCTATAATTATTTCCCATGATTCGCATCTTCCTTCGACCTTTGTTAGCGTTTCTTGGGTCGCTCTCAAACGAATTTCCAACGTAGTTTGGTTATCCTGCAGTTCTTTCAGTGATGGATTAGTCAAGTAGCGTCTGGCTAGATCCATTGCTTCCTGTAGTTGGGTTTCGTTTCTTTTAATTCTGGACAAAAAATGTCCGATTGCACTTCCACTAGCCCACTTTTCTCCGATGATCTTGTTTTCATCATAGTTTTTTTTAAATGTTTTTTCTTTAAAAATGTTTTTTTTTATCAAATTATTTCCAGATTCGGTGTTTCAATTCGAACTCTGAAACCGACGCGACGTTAATAATATTTTCACAATGTTTATTTTTGTCTGCACTTTTATTTTCCGATTTGATGTTTAATCTTGAACTCAAAATCCGACGCGCAGTTCAAATTAGATAGTTTTCGATTGGTGTAAAACTATTTTCAGATTCGAAAACTATGGTGTAGTCAAACAAGATGATGCGACGTTTCGAATTGAACTGATTTGCTCTGACGAGCTTTCCTTTATTTATACAAAAATCTTAAATCTAAGTAAATGGCGTCGCCTACTACGACTCCATGTGTTGTAAGGTGCATTTATATGTTGTAAGGCGAGGCCTTGTGTTTTCTGTCATTAAACAATAGCTGAGCCTGCTGCGTCGCAGGTTCAAACTTGAACAATTGTTTTTTGAAAAATACTCGTTTTTTTTCTTAAATAAATTGGTATCGTATGTAATATAATATATAGTTGTTTGTATATATATAATATGCACGAAATTGGTGTTAGTTACAAAAACATTCGCTCGCAATTTGTTGCTCAATTTCTTTTTTTTGGATTTTATTGGTTTTGTATACAAAAAGTCTTACACACATAGGTAATTGCTAAATATTATTGGTGTTAATTAGACTAAAAGTTCATAAAACATTTGTGCAACAAAAACGCATTGCAATTTACTTTTAACTTGCCCCGTAATTTAAATAAATATAAAATTAACGTTTATATATATGTATATATAGGTGTATATATAAATTTGATCAATTTGTTGAAATTATTCGCTGAACAATACAAAATGAAGGCTCACATTTCTTATTAAATCATTTAACAATTTGTTTGCTTTGTTGCTTTTGTTAAATACGCAAATATTTAATTACATATAATTAAAACCCGATTTTTTGAACAATATTCGTAGATAATTATATATCGAAAGGACACAAAGATTGCCCAGGATTTATTAATTTTAGAATACTTACAGCTAGATTGTCTATACATAGAGCTCGATTACATAATACTACTAGTAAACGTTTGCTTATTGGGCAGATTTATATATATATATGTGTTATTTGGATTTCAGAATTGTAAATTGTATAAATAAATTTTGATTCTGTTTGCATTGTGCACAACACTTAATAACGAATTCTATGAATTTGTATCTCAAAGTATCTTCAAAATTTAAATTACATTAAGTAGAATAAAAAAAGGGGCGTGTTTTTAGTGAATGTTACACAAAATTACAACAGACAAGCGAGTTGAATATACAAAACTCAAGTTAATTATACATTGTGAAGATTAATACTAAAATTAAGCACTCTTATGGGTAAAAGCTAACAGAAATAAATAATTAAAATTTGATAAATTTGATTAATTAGTGGACGCAAGTAACATGGAATCGCATTTGAATTTGAATCGATTAATATCATTAATATATATATATATATATATAATTCCAATGCATTTTCTTCAATTGGTTGTTGGAATTGTGGCAAATAAATAGTTAATTACAGTGAGTAGTTAGACTAAATAAGCATCGATTGTGAAATAAATTACAATAAAAATTAGTAGAAATTAATATTATTAATAAAGATGATAATAATAAACATAACAGGAAACGTGATTTGCAATACTATTCATTTTCAATAAGACTCCGCAAAGTTGCTTGGCTATCCGAGTAGCCGCCGGGCTCCGGTTCTCTTGCTCTTGCAGCGGGGAATGAGTTGAGTTGGTTGGAGAGGGGGGGGAAGGAATAGTAAGTAGTTGTAGTAGTAACCATGGCCAGCCAGTTGTTGTTGCAATGGGTCTATTTGATGCGTCGCAGCGGCAGCGTGGGACTCTCGGGCGGTGTGTCGCCACCAGTACTGCCACCCAAACTGCCGCCGACCACAATGTGTTGCAGCGAATGCTTCTTGGTCACACTCTTGAAGGGTGCACCCAACTTGCGGGGACCGCGAGGCGATGCCGAGGTTATGCTGCTGTTCGAATTGGCCTCCATGGCCGCCGTTGAGCCAGCCGAAGCGGATGGCGCAATGCCAAACGCTGGCGTTGCATCAATGGATGCCTGCACCCATCCTGCAAGCAAACAAATACTTTCGATTAGATAAAACTGTTCAAACTGTTGCAAGTTTGTGCACTCCAGTCACCTTTGACGGAAGCACGATTGTGATCGATTAGGGCGGCTGCAAGTGGAGCACCAGAGCTGCTGGCATTCGATTCTCGTAATGTGCTCAAAGTGGACAACGGCATCGGGTTGTAAATGCGACTGGCAAAGTCCTCGAATGTGGTGCTCTCCTTGTAGCGCGTCGAGACGCTGTCCAGCGAACGATTCCGCTCCTCGTAGCTGCAACAAAAATGACGAATGAGTAAGCAATCAATTGTAATTGTGTAAAAGAAAGGGGAAATCTGTGTTAAGGTTACGGAAAGCGTATTTAAATTATATTTTGTTTCCTTTTCTTGGCAATTTCAGTAATTGGAAGTGCATTTCAGGGTTTCTTTGGTGCAATTAAAAGTGGACTTACAATTGCTGGTAGAGCGGGAGGGCGGCGCGCTTGGTGCGACCCGCATTGATGGCCGTGGCGCGTATAAGGGTGGCCAGGCAGGCGCCGCTGACGACACTCTCGTTGGCAAGTGGCCCAAACCAGGGCACCTCCGGCTTCCGATTGACCGTCACACGGAACAGGCCATTGCGCAGCGGATAGACAACGATGAGCACATCGCAGAACTCCGTCGGCAGAATGTCGCGTCTGTAGTCGCGATGATGTTCGCTCCACACGATGTGCACCTCATCGTTGCCCAGATGGCGTGTCTTTAGCAGCACCGCCTCCGAGGAGTCCGAGGGCATGCGCGTCGCCACATGGTAGACAACCTCGAGGAAGGGTGTGGCATAATATGGTGCCGTCGCACCACAGCCCTGACGCGGCAAGCCGCCCAGAAAACCATTGTGCGTCTCCAGCTCGATTTCCCAGCCGAGCGCCGAGACAAACATTTCGTACATGCTGCTGCCGTTCGTGTTCCGCAAGATGCTCGACTTGTCCTCCTGCCCGGCGGCCACATAGATGACGGCCATCTTGTGCGTCTCGCGACACTTTTGCACATCGACGTTGCGCAACTCGCGCAACAACTTTTCGCTGCGCTGCAGCAGATGGGTGCGCGAGCGTCGCTCCCAGCCGGCCAGGCCGAGATGGGCGAAGAGCAGGCGACAGTATTGGAAGGGCGTCTCCACGCGTCCCTGCAAGCTGCCAGCCCCAGCGCCCGTAAACGAATCAAACGAGACAGAGGCGCTGTGCAGCGAACGCTGATCCGGATGCAGGGATGAACTGGAGCCGGCATGCCGCAAAGCATGCGCCGATGCTGGCTGCTGTGCCGTCTGCGACACATACTCCTGCTCGAGCAGGCGCTGGCTGAGTATGACGGAAATGGCTTGCGCCTCCTGGGCACTGCTCAATGGGCTGGCACACGGAGCATTCAGCTCCGCAATGCATGGCGGCACACACTCGGAACTCGTGTGTCCAATGTACGAGAGCATATCGTCCAGCTGGTCCAGATCGGGTGCCACATCCTTGGCCAGCGGCAGCACGCCCAGCGGTCTATGACGCAGCGTGTGTCGTGTGTGCAGCGGCACCTCCTGGCTCTTCATCATCGAATCCATTGTTCCATGACACACACTCCTCGCCGTTTTCGTCCCTGCATCGTAGCGTTCCGAACTGGACAGCGGTTCACTTTTGCGCGGCTCCGAATAGAGTATGGATGCATCCCAGCATGCCTTCCCATTGAGGTCGCGCATCAGGACACGCACCTGTTTCTCGGCGGTGACCAGGCCAGCTGTGATGCCGCCACCCGGCAACTTCAGCGTGGGCAGCTCAATGAAACTGGCCACCAGACCAGTGTTGAGCATAAATAGCTGCATGTTCTGGGCACTGACCACCGAGGGTAGCTCCATGGAATCGCGACGTTCCAGGTGACTGCCAGCGATGCTGCCACTGTAGATGTCATCCTGCTCCTCCACCATGGAACTGAGACGCGAGGCGCCAATGCCCATGGGAAAGTGTCCCAGATGGGTGACCAGATGCATGGCCACCGCCCGGGCACACAACCGAACCGCCGAGATGCACGCCTGAATCGTCTCCAATGTTTGGTAGCTGGCCTCGGGCAAACGTCCATCGCCCTGCAGATCATCGCTGGCAATGTGCATATCGAAATCATCGTCGGCGGTGAGTTTGACGCGTTCATGACGCGGCGCACCTGATGCCACCTGGAGCAGGACGCGCAGCACCTGCAGCACCACAGTGTCGCCCTGATCGTTGTAGGGCGCCAGCATGATGGCTGCCGGAATGGCCATGCAAAACTCACCGAGGCAAAGCATCAGGGATGTTAGCACCACTTTGTCCGCATCCTTCAGCTTGGCCACATTGTGGATCTCGAGGGCCTTGCACAGAGCAGTGATTATCAGTTGCGGCAGACGTTCGATGGCCGCCAATTGGCGTCCACGTTCCGCGCACAATTTGAGCGCATCGACAGCGATGACGGCGATTGTGTGATGCTTGAATTGCAACGCTTGGAGTAGCACCTGGAGCACTTCGCGTATACGCGGATGATAGCTGATGGTTGTGTCTTTGGCCAGAGGCACATCCTTGGGATGTGGCACCGACTGATGGAACGGGGTACGCTGACCCGCCGCCGTCGCCGCCTTGTCGGGACTGGTGGGCTGCGAGAGACGCAAGAGAAGCCACTGGCCCAGCTGGCAGAGGGCAATGCAGCGCGCCTTGGCGGAGGGTTCGCGTCGGGCGCAGCGCAACATAATGTTGAGGATGTGATCCTGCAGATCGGGGCATTCCATCAGCTCGAATTGCTGCGGCGTCGGCTGCAGCACCGGTCGTGGCAGCAGCATGGCCGGATACGAGAGCAGCGAACCCAACAAAGCAGCCACCTCGGCACGCGGAGTGCTCCGCGTGACCTCGAGGGAGGTGAGCAGAATGGCGCTCGCATGCACCAGATCCAGCAGAAGCAGCGTGTGTCCCGGCAGCAGCAGACTAAGCAGGCGTGGTCCCTCCAGATGCTTCATAATCGCATAGATCAGATCCCGATCCTCGCCGGTGAGCAGCTGATGCAGCGCATGATAGAACAACGCCAGCTGCTGCATATTGATGGCGCCCTGCAGCGCCAAAGCGGAGAGCAGCTGCAGCGCCCACAATTTGCCCTTCTTGAAGGAACGATCCAGGGTGAGGGCACCATAGCACCAGGGCGCCACAACGCCAATTGGTGGCACCAGTGCTGGCGGTGGCGGTGTGCTTTGGTTATCCGTCGAGATGCCCTGGTTCTGTTTGATCTTGATCAGGTTGTGGGTCATCTCCAGCAGATGCATGAACACCTGCGCATGCAACTCCGATTTGGGTATGCGATTCACATCGCCCAAGGCGCCCAGCATGCGCTTCCACATGATCGATGTGGAGTCGGGCAGCCAACCTGTGGCAGTGCCGCCCAGCATAATTGAACGACGCTCCGTGTTGCCATAGTTGCCGCCGGCAACAAAGCTGCCCGAGCTGCCATCCTCGAGGCTGCCCGAGTCCGCAGCGAGGACATCGATGTGCAGCTGGGCATCCTTGATGGAGCCGCCCTCGATGCCGCTGCTGGCCGTCGGCGATGGACTGCGTGAACCGCCACCGGCGCTCTCATTGTCCGGATCCATGTGATCTCCATAGCCATCCACATCTTCGACGGCCAGCTGTGAGCCACGTCGCCTGCGAATCTTGCGCACGGGCGCTGCCAACGAATCCAGCGAAATGGCGCGTCGCAAATCCTGCGCTGCACTGCTCGACAAACTGATGGTCGTTGTCATGGTAGTGGCCTCTGGTTTGGGTGCCTCAGCGCGTCGCCGACGCATTCGGGAATTGCGTGCCGCGGAGGCGAGGCTGCCATCGCTGTAACTGCGGCTCAGCATCGGGGTTAGTGGCACGGGTCGCGTGCCGTGCCCAATGACGCCGCCGTGGGACTGCGAGTGCTGGTGATGGCTGCGATGTGAGTTGGCCTGCAGCAGCGGCGCCTGGCTATTGCTGCCCCCGGAATGAGAGTTCTCATCGGAGCGACTGCTGCTCGACTCGGCAATGCTTTCCCGTTCGCGATGCACGTTGCTGCCAGCTGTGTTGGTGGCGTTGGAACTGGAGTGGTTTGCGCCACTGCTCGATCCCTGCCAGACGCTACCGATGCGTCGCCGCTTGCCGCGCGATTCGGCTACACGATCCAGCGGCAGATCGAGGAGATTGATGCCGTACGTGTAGCGGGAGAAGACGCGCGTCAGCGTCTGAATTGTCTTGTTCCACTCGACGATGAGCTCCTCGCGATGCGTCAGCGATTGCAGCACGACGAGAAACTTCTCCCACAGCACCGCGTTGACGGGCACATTGGTGTGCGCCCGTATCCAGGTGACGATCAGCGTCTGAATGATCGCCGACCCGAGTATGTAGCCTAGATTGGCGCTCTTTGCGCCACTCGCCGGCGGATTCTGATGCAGTACAATGGACGTGACTTGCAGAAGGACAAGCAACATTTGTTCCCAGGTGCGCGTCTCCATGCGTGTGTTCATCACCATGGTGCGATAGACATTCAACACCTTCTTGCATATATCCGTCTGCTCCTCCAGCGGCGTCGAGCGATAATCCCGCGAGCGTGTATTGAAACAGATGTTGAGATTGGCGGTGTTCACGAGAAACACATTCGCCGCATTCGTCACAAAGACTTGCAGCACATTCTGCATGCCGGCACGCACCATCTGCTGCTGCTCCTTGGTGCCGCCCTGTTGCATGGCACCTATATAGGAGGGTGTCCTCAGCCGTTGGCTACGCGGCGTTCCGCCCGCATTTAATGTGTTGGTGGTGGTCAACGGTGAATATTGTTCATCGTTTGGCTCGAGCAGAAACGGGGGCGGTGTGCTGCCCGTCATCCAATCCCGATAGACAGCGATGGCCGTGCGTATGGCCTCGATTTGTGTTTTCGATGTGAAGTTGAGGAGGAACGCCTGGCGATAGACCTCGTGCACAAAATTGATGTTCTCCCGGCTCACATAGAACACATCGCGCACAATGAGGCCCTGCTGGTAGCCAAGCAGTCGGGCATGATCCACACCCTCGATGTGCAGAGCGCAGTCCAGCCGATTGCTGAGCAGCCGCTCGTGTGTGAAGCGTGAGACCCAATTGATGAGGACGACCACACAGGAGGCCATCACCTCCTCCTTCTTGTGGATGGAGCGCATGACGGGCATTTCCAGGCGCGGGTTGTAGATCGAGGTGCTCGCATCGAAGCTGGGCGAGAACACCGGCAGAAACACATCCTTAAAGCGTTGCAGCAGAAAGGCGAACGCTTTGTGATCCTTCTGGGCGCGATTGTCGCGCCAGCGCAAACACGCCGCCGTTTGCACCATGCTATTGAGGAGCACTTCGAGGCCGTCGCGTGGATCTGGTGGCGCTGATTTCTCGCTGGACGAGGGCGGCAGCAGGGCGACCACCTCGGAGCTCTGCACCGGATGCGAGAAGGCATTGTCATGGAAAACCGAGGCCATGCCACCATCAGCCTTCATATTCGGATGCGATAGAAAATCGGTTGCACTGAATTCCGTATCGGGTCCCGCAACGCCTCCCTTCTGCGGCACTATCAACCCGGGTATCAAATCCGCGTACATGGCATGCACATAGCCGGGCGCATTGTCGCCGAGTGTCTGATACCACAGCAGGAAGTATCTGTCGATAGAAACGGAATTCAGTTAAATCTAAGCTGGATAAATTGTAAAATCTTTGGCACTCACTTGACACCCTCGCGGCGCAGCTTGGGCGAGTTGCCCAGGTGCAGCAGCTTGGCCATAATGCGACTGAGCGAATGACACTGCCAGCGACGGGCCAACAGCTCCGGCAGCAGGCACAAAATCTTCTCCAGCAGCCATAGCGAGCCATCCAGTTCCTCGCGATGCGCCTTGTGCACTACGATTGACATGCAATTGAAATTTTATTAAAAAAAATGCATTTCTTTTACATAAATTGATTAATCCCTTTGCAGGCAATTAAAGAGGCAAATGCGAGTGGAACGGAAGCAATCTTATAAGATGAGCAGATTTATAAGTGCGAAATGTGAAGTTTTCCCAAGAAATCAAGCAAGATGTTGTCCAAGCGATGAATGGCTTTTGAAATTCTTCTTACCAACTTTACATTTAAATAAAGTTTCGGATTGGAAATGGCAATGAAAACCGCTTTAATAATGCAATTATGCTTTTATTGTTGTTTATCTGACAAGGTGGGTTCAGAATTTACGCAGAAAACTCTTTCAGTTAAGTTAAAAGTTAGTATTTTAATTTTTCCAATGAAGTTTTTCAAGTTTTTCAAAATGAAACAGGCAATCATTCAAAAGGGAATATGCCAAATATGTATATGAATCAAAGGGAAATGAAAAACCGAATGCATCGCAAAATATGTGTGTGGGAAATTCAAAGCAAAGTCGGGGGGGATATGTGGATGTTGATTATGGATTACCCAATGAGTTCAGATTCAGAGTTAACACACAAACTTACCAATGTGAAACGGAAGTTCTGCCGGTAAGGTTATACAAAAGAGAAGGCATAAAAAATAGAAGGAAATAATTTTTGTTGCTGTTTAGCTATCTCTGAATAACATAATAGGAGAGGGGGGACCAAAACATAATTAACATAAGAAATACGATAAAAGACGACGACAAACGCAAAACAAAAAGCAATCATAAATTTTGAAGGCGATTCGCTTTCTTGGTTGGTAGACGAAAGTTTAAGGAAAAGAATACACACAACAAATAAGTGGAACTATAAAAAGTGTATATAACTGAAATGAGTTACTTATGTTTTGTTTGTATTTGTTTATATTTAATTACCTTTCTGCTTGAGATTGGCCTCGGCCTGAATGAAGGTGTCATAGAGTATAAAGTAGACATGGCTGTAATTCGTCTCGAACAGCGACTTTGACTCCTCATAGTCCACATTATCTGCAAAAAATAAGAGATACAAATTTTATATTAGATTTAAATTTGTAGTATTTGTTTTATGCATGTCTCTAAATCCGAATAATTTCATTTTGCGATTAGCTGATTAGAGCAGCCTACTTCCTAAATTGGGCAACAGGTGTGGGATGATGACGCAGCGCAACCTCATTGATTGGCCAGCAAACAGTGGAACAATATTGATTGTAATGAACCATTTTTGAAATGTATTTTATAATAATATATTTAACAAACTGATTTAAAAAGATTTTAAAATATCAATACATTATCAATTCTTATTTATTTATTATTTAGTTGCCAAAGATTACTCAAATGTATCGCACACATTTAGTTCTTAGTTTCAGATTAAATAATATGATGACAACTTTTTTAAATTCTGTCATTTTCCATTTCAGAAATTTCACTGTATACCAATCACGATATTGACTCGATAGTTTCTGAAAATGTGGATTTTCTGCTGCTTCAGTCTTTGAGCAGATGAATAACCGCAAACGACGTATTGGCAAAAAAAAACCGCAGATCACTGAGATATAAAAAATGCGTAAAAAAAAAACAACAATTTGATGAATCAGTGCGAGAGCACTGTGAATGTCAAGGGGTGGACTATGGGGGGACTGGGGTGGCAAGGCAACTGCGGGCATTGCTGTCATCAGCGAAACGCTTCAAAGCAGAAGAAAGCTAAACGTTGAGAGAAAAGAGTAGGCCAAGAAACCTTTGAAACTGGTTTCACATAGAAGGCCAACAAACGCAGAAAAAAATACAACGCACGACTCTGAGTTGATGTTGATAAAGTTACAAACAATTGGGCAAAATTAAAAAAGAACTAGCTACATAAAGTTGTGTACAATTGTATGTGTATCTCTCTCTCTCTCTCTCTCTCTCTCTCTCTCTGTGTGTGTGTGTGTGTGTGTGTGTGTGTAGTACAAGATGCGTGTAATTTGCCAAGTAACAGAAATAACAACAACAACAATCAACAATGGAGAACTGAGCGTGCACCTGTTGGGTGGTTTTCAAAATAGCTCCGTTCAATGACACAAAAAGAAAGTTACACAGTGCACCCCCTCTGCCCCCTGCCAATGTAGATAAACATATTTATATAAATATATATATGCATACAAGTGTGTATGAATGTATGTGCATATGCATGTGCTTGGCTGGTGTTGAAATTGTAGCTGCAAAGTTGCCACTCAGTCAACAGTTGCCGCCAGTTGGTTGGTTAGCTTCGTAATATTTTTGTGCCGCGTTTATCATTTGACGTTTTTCACACATTGCGCGCTATTTGCTATTTGCATTTGAATGTGTGTGTGTGTGTGAGACTGCTTGTATGTATGTACATGTGTGTGTGAGAATACTTTTTGCATAAATTAATGTGGCCGCCATTTGTTGAGCTATGCTTTTGAGTACATATGTAGTTCTTTGTAGTACTTTCATAAACAGTAAACAGAAATAACAGCAGCAGAAATTGAAGAACCACAAATAGAAGGCTTGCATCCGCTTCAGCTTATTAGTACGTAAATACAAAAGCTTAAACAGGAAATATCATTAACATTAACTAGATATGTAAAAAGTAATCAGCAACAAAATTGGTTCATTTAAATGGCAACATTCATGGCTAAAACGCCCACCTGACCAGCTAAAAAGCAACCAATATCAACAATCATTTGCGTACAACCCGTTTTCTTGTTTGCATAGTTTTTTGTATTATTATTTTTTAATAAAATTTATAAAGAGGCGTTGAATCAGTGTACATTACCTAATATGGTGCGCAGGTGTCGCAGGCGGGAGGCCGAATCCTTTTTGCAGTCTTGGAGCTTGGCCGTCGACTTTTTGACATCGGCATGCGATTTCTTCGTAAACATTTTAGCACTTTTGCGTTCCTTATACTTAATATTTGCACACAAACATTCTTAAACTTAATTCGTTTGATTTCGCTTAGTTGAACAACATAAATAAATCCGCACACTCTCGCACACACACATACTCTCGTACACGCACACACACCTACACACTCACACACACTCACTTTCTTCTCGCACTTTGTCCAGCGGAGCACCCCGGAGAAACTAATTGCGACGATTAGCAAAGCAACGCAAAAATTTATCCGTCCGTCCGCAACAAACGTCGAAGCTGACGTTGCATCTGCTTCTGTTTCTGCTTTTCGCAGTTTGTTGTAGTTTTTCTGTTTTTTTTTTCTGTGTTGGTTTTATTTTATGTCCACACATTCGCTCGCCCAGCAGCCAATTGCACTGCGGTGTCGCGCAATTACCCGAGCATCTGTATACATTATGATTGTTATAGCAATCGTTTCACTACACATTATTACTATTAAACATTTTTCACTGCAGCAAGTTTTATTCGCTTTTACGAACTTTAATATCCATCTGCGACGCGACGTTTTGTGTGTACTAAAAAAACTCGGCCAATCAACCAGGTGGAATGTTATTTAACAGCGTGTTATAAAATTGTAAATAACATTAACAGAACTGGTTCACTGCTGTTGTTACCAGAGAACAACATTTGATTATAACGCAAGCTTTTCTTTTCTTATTAGCATAAGCAATTTAAATCACTGTTCAAAGTAATTTGTTTCCGTATAATATACTCTAAATAAAGAAAATATGTAGCTTTTTTTAAAGACTTCATTTCAATTATTTGAGCTCTAGCAGACTCTGCTACAAACTATCGTTTGAATTTTAGTACAACTATCGATAGTATGTTCTTGTATATTACTTATATTTAAAACGGAATCTATTGAATTATTATAACTTAAAAACACTTTAATAAAATCTTATTTATAGAATAAAAATGAATAGTGACATAAACTAAGCACTGTATTTATACACATTCACTAGGATGAACTTAAAAATGGATTAAAACAAGTGAATTATGGACGTGAATAATGCTTTTATGAAATGCCTTGAATATAAGTTTAAAATTTAGTAAAATGACAAAAGTGCGTTTGCTTAAAATACAAAAAAATACTAGATTATTATTTTTTTAATACATGACAGCCCTATCACTTGGCACATTTGTTTTAAACGTCAATTCAGTTAGACGTGATTTGCAGTTTTGACTGTGTGCAATAACGCACAACATTTTAATTTTAATTGCCATTACAAAATAAATTTCAGGCCTGAGAATGACATCGAATAATGCAACTTCTCCGATGAATAATGAGCGCATCAGTGCTTTATCCTCTTATCGTGCCACACTTTTGGAGCACCGTTTAGTAGAGTCAACCCTGAAGAAGCTGCGAGACAAGCACAAGGATCTGAACACTACCTTCGAGAAGTCGGAGGCTGATTTGAATGCGTTGCAGAGTGTTGGCCAAATTCTGGGCCAGGTGCTCAAGCAGCTGACGCCGGACAACTTCATTGTCAAGTCGACCCATGGGCCGCGCTACATCGTCGGCTGTCGCCGCCAGTTGAACAAGGAGAAATTGAAGGCTGGCACTAGAGTGGCGTTGGACATTACGACGCTGACGATAATGCGCTATCTACCGCGCGAGGTGGATCCCCAGGTGTACAATATGTCGCACGAGGATCCCGGCAAGATCGACTACTCGGCCATCGGTGGTCTAACCGATCAGATTCGTCAGCTGCGCGAGGTGATTGAGCTGCCACTGTTGAATCCCAATCTGTTCGTACGTGTGGGCATCAATCCGCCCAAGGGCTGTCTGCTGTATGGTCCGCCAGGCACCGGGAAAACGCTGCTGGCACGCGCCATTGCCTCACAGATGGACGCGAACTTTATTAAGGTCGTTTCCTCGGCCATCGTGGACAAGTTTATTGGGGAGAGTGCTCGTCTCATCCGGGAGATGTTCAACTATGCACGCGACCATCAGCCGTGCATAATTTTCATGGATGAGATCGATGCGATTGGCGGGCGTCGCTTCTCGGAAGGCACCTCCTCGGATCGTGAGATACAGCGCACCCTTATGGAGCTGCTCAACCAGATGGATGGCTTCGATGCTCTTGGCCAGGTCAAGATCATCATGGCAACCAATCGTCCAGACACGCTAGATCCGGCTCTATTGCGTCCAGGTCGCTTGGATCGCAAACTGGAAATACCGCTGCCCAATGAGATCGCTCGCCTCGAAATACTCAAGATTCATGCTGCTCCTCTGGCAAAGCGTGGCGAAATCGACTACGAGGCAGTCGTCAAGCTCTCGGACTTGTTTAATGGCGCCGATCTTCGCAACATTTGTACTGAGGCGGGTCTGTTTGCACTGCGCGAGGAGCGTGAATATGTCATCCAGGAGGACTTTATGAAAGCGGTACGCAAAACGGCGGACAACAAGAAACTCGAAACGACATTGGAATACAAAGCCATCTAAAAAACGGTGGATTCCAGTTCATATAAAAAACTAGCATAATATCGACAGTGCATTTAACAATAAATCAATTTGTTTACTGTATTTTAAGTTGCATTTAACAGATCAAAACAAAATCATTTATATAAATGCTTAATCAGAATCTTGTTCGAATTTAATTTGTATAAAATAAATAAATTTATCCAACATATTTACTTTGTAAAAAAGGATTCACTATTGTTAAAATAATTTCAAAACAACACTTGTATTTTTGTCATATTTTTGTTGTTCTTTTTTTTCATAACCTGAGCCCATTAAAAATAATGGAAATGGTATAATGGTTCTTGATCAGGATTAGTTCAGTTTAGATTTTTTTAATGATAACTGCTTATGTTTTTCGATAAAAGATGGATTTCACTAGCAAGAAATGCCACAAGGCATAATCTTCTAGATAATTCTGAACAAAAGTATGATCTCATATTGAACTCACTTCTACCAGCAGCCTTAAGCATTTTCTGTATGCCAGCGCTTCTGTGAAAAAGAGATGGCATGAATACCGACTCGAGCGTATTTATTCTTCATAACCGTTACCTACGATTGCGTGTACGTGTGTCAGTATGTATACACGCATGTATGTATGTAGGTATGTATTTCCTTATTAGTTAACTATTCTCCGAAAAGGGAGAACAAAAATTATTTCAAAATTGTTTTTTAAGAGCACACAGAAAGTAATCTTCGACATTTCAGTTTAATTTGTGCTACATTCTAGAGACGGGAGTTCATCAGTTTACAATCAAATTAAACTATAAATTTTCTAAGAAAATTAATAATGGATAGCATTGAAAATGATTTCAGGCCGTGTGAGGAAAGCACTGATTGCATTAAAGAAATCGTGAGTAAATCTTTGCTAGACTGCATTTTTGGCATCATTTTTATTCGATTTCACATCAAAAGATCTGTGGCAGTTGCTTCAGCTCGAGGACGACGAATATCAGAGGCCAAGAAGTTTGCAGGGAGATGTACATACTGGATAAACTCAACAAATTGTGGCCTGTTCAGCTTCCATCGGAGTGTCCCTGCAAATATTTTGTACAGGGCGTCGATCCAGACCGCATCAGCTCACCCGATAAACTCTTTGAACAAGATAATACATACATTTCTCTACAAATGCTCGATTTACCAATGTCGCCTTTTGACAGCTTACCAAACCAAATCTAATTTAAAATACTTTACATATATTTTCAATTTTCATTCTATATACAAATTAAAGCTGGGTATCGGCTAGTCGAGCACTCTCGCAAGGGGAGCTTAGAGCACACTTAATTAGTATGTGGCATGTTGCATGTCCTGTGAGCGATAAGGACGACGCGCTCGAATTAATGAGCAATTAAATCAAAAGTTATCCTTGCCAGTGTCATGCAATACGTGAAAGCGGCTGGACGCCGCATCAAAGTCAGCTGGAGCAAGCCGCGACTGACTAACTCCTGGACAAAGAGCAGTAAAGTGCTGCTGGGTTGCGTATCAGTTTCCGTAGTGGAGAACACCGTTTGCGGATTTTTTCCATGTCACTATTGCTGGAAGCAGAACCAGTTTGTTTTTAACAAGTTTCTCGGCATTTATTGTCTGACAATTGCTACGCTCTTTGGCATATTCTATGTGAATCGCATATGGGATGATTACGCTGACGGGAAAATTGATCTACGCAATCCGATTCAGATTTACTGTTTTATGAATGCCTGTGTGGGTCTGCTCAACTACGTCACTCAATGGGCTATAACACCCCACATATTGAGTTTTCAGAATAATATACCTTTATTTAGTACCATCAACTTTTTAAATATCTCGCTGAGAGCGCTGGAACGACCACTGGTACTGGCCTGCCTCAAACGGTTCGGTTGCCCGTTGCTCTTGCAACTCACTCTGATGGTGTATCACTCGCAGCATTGGATAAGCACCGTTAAGATAATGATTCCCATTTATTTGGTCAATCAGATTAATAACTGTTTCTTTTGCGGCATGGTAATAGCGGGGACGGCGATCGGCGAGATTAACAATAAATTGCGCAGTATTCTCGCCGAAGTCAATAAGTTGCAGACACCGTCGGAGATGATCCTGCAGAAGCGCTTCTATCGCATGCAGCGTTTCTGCGACTTGGCTGACCGCGTGGACGAGCTGAAAAGTAAATATTCGATCTCAACAGGTTTCTCAATGGAGCACTTGAAGCTTACCGCCTTCTCGCTGGTCTTCTCGATGGCCATCAATTTGATCAGCACAACACTAGGTTGCTACACAATGTACCAGGCTGTGGCGGATCATATTCTGCTCGAGGAACCGTATAATGTGACTAGAGCCGTGGTCCATATTGTGTTTATTGTGGTTCCGTTTATGGATATATATTTGCTGGCGCGACTCAGTCAGAAATCCATCGATGAGGTAAATAGCATGATTTATATATGTATTTATTTTCTATCAATAATAAATCTGATTTTGATTCAGGCCAAGGAAACGGGTAATTTGCTGCAGAAAATCAATTTGGAGAACGCCGATATACGTTTTAAGCAAGTTGTGGACTCATTTTGGCTGGATGTCTCACTGATTAAATATAAGTTAGTGCCGATGGGTTTGCTTAAATTGGACAGCTCAGTGATCAATATGATTTTGTCAACGGTTGCTGGGTTTTTATTGCTTCTCATCCAAAACGATCTTACGCTTAGATTTTCGCTCAATTAAGAAACTCAATTTGAATTAAAAATGGATTATCGATAAAAACGCTTTTTTTACTGTGGTGGTTAACCGATATGTTTTTTCGCTTTAGTGCACTGGCTTTTTTGCAGCGAGCAGCTGACTGTAAACAGAAGCAAGAAGATGCACATACGATTATTTATTTAAACTATATTAATGCACATACTACTTAAGCATAACGGGATTTGCAATGGCGCGTATTAAATGGCGCCTTGGCTCCAACCAAAATATTTTGTAAATATAACGAGCCATATGCAATTTTATTGCTATATATGTTGGTTGTTTCTATGTTTATGTTTTTTTTTTTATTATTCATTTACCGACAGCTCAACTATTCGTCTACGCTGGTCTTATATGAAGCACTGCTGGCACTCGCTCACCTTCAATGCGCACATGAATTCCAGCTATGCCATCGATGTGTGCATGACACCGATCTTCTGGATAGTCGACAATTATACACACTTCCTGGGCCCAGTAAGTTATTGGCATTTGAGAAGACACTGTGAAAACCGAAGAAGGAAAAAAGCCATCTCCTCGTCGACATTGAGCTTAAGGTTTATTTTACTTTCAGTTTTTCGTTGTGGGTGTTGCTGTTTTGACCACTGTCGTTACCAGCATTGCCTATTGGATTGGTCTGCCCTTTTGGTGGGCTAAAAGCCCATTGGCAACGATTTTATTGCTCATCTATGGCAATTGGCTGCTGTTGAACATTATCTTCCACTATGTGATGGCTGTAATAACGCCACCAGGCCATCCACCTGAAGGTGTCTCCCAGGTGGAGGCGGTCAGTATGTGCTCCAAGTGCATTATGCCAAAACCGCCGAGAACTCATCACTGCTCCGTGTGCAATCGCTGCGTCTTGAAGATGGATCATCATTGTCGTGAGTATAAATATGATTTAATATCCCCTTAATTAATTAATAACACAAATTTATTTAAATATAAATATTTAGCATGGCTTAATAATTGTGTTGGCTACGCCAATCATCGCTACTTCTTCCTTTATATGCTGTACACAACGATGGGCTGTCTTTTACTCATTGTGGCTGGCGTGGAGATTGGCTACAAATATCTTTGGCTGGATCACAGCGAACCTTGGACAGAGTTGGAACCGCTCGAAGGTCACCCAGTTCAATACAATCTAAGTGGACACATAATTGCTGTTGTAAGAGCATTTTTGAACATGTTTTATTACAAACTTATATATATAAATATGTATTTGATTTACAGACGCATCCACATGAATATGATGATATCTTGTTGCCACCAGCAGTGCACAATCTGCCCACACCTGCTGCGGACACGGATGAGTCCTCGCCCACACGACGGCGCATCTTGTGGTTTATGGCCGTTACCAATGTAGCTGTGGTGATTGCCTTGGGCAGCCTTTGCACCTGGCACGCCAAGCTGATTACACGCGGCGAGACAAGCGTCGAGTCGCATATTAATGAAGCAGAAACTAAACGTTTCCAGCTGGCCAATCGCATCTATATCAATCCCTACAATTTTGGTAGCAAAAAGAACTGGAAACTGTTTCTGGGTCTCGTGCGGGGCAGGTAATTTGCATCAGATAAGAGTTCTTACTTGGATATAAGACTAACGCACTTCCCTTAAAGATCCTTTTGGCGCACCGTGCTTCTTCCATCCTGGCATCGACCCGAAGGCAACGGGCTTAATTTTCACACTGTCCATGACACACTCTTTGAGGATGACTGGCCATAGTCCTTGGCCTGCGTTTGTAAGCAGGATTAAAGCTTTTGTGATGTGTTCATAGCAAACTAGTTGATTTCTAATATTATTAAGTAAAGTATTTCCATTATTTTAGCATTTATAAATAAATTTACTGGAAAAATTGACTATTATTTTCATTCTATTCATATTCTAATTTTCGTATTTATGTATTAAAATGATGTTAAAAGTTATTTTGCAATTTTAATATTAAATTTAATAATATATTTTGAGAGTTAATGAAATGTATTTAACGCGTCCATGGAGATCCTTATATATAAACTATGTATGTAGCCAGCAAATAAATAATACTTTATAAACATTTAACTTGTTGAGTGGACTCGTTGCTATGGAGCCTTGGGCCGGTATGGCAACTTGTTGCCAGGATGCCAAATTCAAACGATTTTGGGTTTAGTCGATAAGAAGCACTGGAGAAAGGTGAAAGTGAAGCGACCATTGTGAACCAAGTCATTGAAAATGTCGAAAGCATCTGGATCTGAGGATGAGCCACTGGTGCCCGAAGACTTTGATGATGACTTCTTTAGGGAGCTCAGCGAGAAGATGCCCGAAGTGAGATACGTTTACTCTTCTCTTGTCTGGCATCAGAATCTTTAATCAGTGTAATCCATAGGCAACAAAGGCGCTGCGTCAAAAGGATACGCCGAATAATGCGGACAATGTGCAGCGTCTGCTCATCTGTGGCACTCGCTACAAGAATGATCTGCGCATGGAGGAGAGTCGCTCGCAGGAGCTGCGCGAACAGATCGCTAGTCTGGACACACGACTCGAAAATGCCGCACATCTGAGCAAACTGGATATGGCGACAATCGAGCAGCTGCGTGGTGTAATAGGTGAAATAAAGTGCAATCCTCAAAGAGTACTTGGAATTTACATATTTATTTTTAGAGGGCGCCTGGAAGCAGAAGGATGCTGCACAAATACGCGAGCAGTCGGCTCAGGACGAGGTGCTCAGTCTGCGCCAGAAATTGGATGCCGCCGAGGAAATGGTGGCATTCCTAAATGAAAAGGGTCGCGTCATGAGCAACAAGCGGGAGGATAGCAAGGAGTGCGAAAGACTCCAAGATGAAATCAAAGAACTGAACAAACGCCTCCAGATGCAACGCACCTACTCCGCCGATGTGGAGACCACTATCCAGGCACTGGAGGCCAAAAACAAGGAGCTGCTCAAACTGCTCGATGTGTGTTTTATATATTATGATTTAATTTAATTGATTTTTAATTTATGTTCTATTAATTTTTTGTTACTATATATTTTTTTCTAATTGAAAAATAGATATTTTGAAAGTTTCCTTTTTTTTATGAATAATATAATATTAAATATAAATTTAACTTAATTAAATTATGTTGCTGACAATGATTAAAAATTCATAATTTTTAGTTTCAGTTAATATTAAATTTATTTACATATATTTTTCATTTGAAGAATATTTTTTATTTTTTCTTTTATATTTTTCTTTGTTTTATTTTTAACATTCAAAAATATATTTTGCATGAGTAAAAACCTTGATTTTTGTTCGATCAGGAAACCTCCAGCGATGCCTGCAATTTGAAACGGAAAAGCGATGCGCTGGCCAAGGAGTTGACCACGATGAAGAGCGAGGAGACAAAGTATCTGGAGCAAATAGCGCACATTAAGGCGGCCAACGAGCATCTGACCAAGGTGAAAGTGCGTCAGAATCTACAAATACTCTCACTGAAGACGAACATGGAGCATTTGAATACGCTGCACAACAGCACCTGCAATAAGCTGGCCAAGATTACGGTGGATCTGGAGTACACCGTGCAGGAGCGTGATAAAAACAGCCGAGCACTGAATCAGAAGATAACGCTGCTCAAGATGCGCGAGGATGAGCTGATCAAGCAGCGTCAGGATAACGCCAAACTGGCCAAATCGCAGGAGACAATCGCACGCAGATATGGCGGCCTGGAGATGTCCAAGCAGGAAGTGGAGCAGGAGAACATGCGACTCAAGTGGGTTCCAAATGGTTTCCAAAGCAAACACAAATGCTGATTGAAATTCTTTGCAGAACACAGATGAGCACACAGGACAAGGAGCTGGAGTCGATGCGGCGAGTGGTGCATCATTTCGAGAAGAACAACGAGAATCTGACCAAAGAGCGGGATGTGCTCAAGCGGGAAGTGAAGGGAGAGCATCAGAGCGCCGAGCAGAGCAGCTCCCTCTTCCAGGAGTCGCAGCATGAGGTGCGTGCTCTGAAGGACACCGTCAGCAGCATGGATCTCAAAATGAAGAAGCTGCAGGAGGACCTGAAGAAGCAGAAGAAGGAGAAGACGAAAAAGCTGGACGAGATTCAGCAGTGGATTGACAAAGTCGATTTGCTACAAAGTAAGTCACCCAAACATAACTCCAAATCCGACTTGGATTAAAACCCAATTAAAACTACAGATGAGATTCACCTCAAGGAGAACTATGAGATTGAGCTGAAGCGCACCATCAGCGATCTGGAAAGCAAGTGCTCCAAGTTTCTGCAGCAGCACGAGACACTTACCAATGAGCGACAAGGATTGCAGCGTTCCTTGCAAACCTCGGACGAGGAACGCCAGAAGCTGCGAGATGTGGTTGGCAATCTGCAGGCGCACATCGAGGCGCTCAAGGGCAAGATTACGTATCGGGATGGGGAGTTGAGCAAGCTGCAGCTGCAACTGGATCGCATGGAGAAGGAGCGTCGTCTGCTGCGCAACGATGTGCGGCACGCCCAGTTGGGGCAGCAGCACACCAAGGCGGAGCTGCTGGACAAGAGGAAGGAGAACGATCGGCATGCCAAGTCGCTGCAGGAAGACGAGCAGCACTTGAGTCGTCTGCGCAAGGATGTGGACAACCTGATGAACGAGAAAAACTCGATCAGTTCGGCGCTGACCAGGCGCAATGACGAATATGCTCGACTGCAGCACACGCTGGAGAATCTGCAGACCGTCTACGAACAGACGGAGCGCCAGTGCACCCAGTGCCAGGACGATATACGTCTGATGGGCATCGAGATTAAGAATTTGCGCACGGAGCGCAATGTGCTGCGCGCGGATCGCGAAAGTGCCGCCGATCTGCGGCAGGAACTGCTGCAAATGCAGCGACTCCTCAACCAGGAGCGCATCAAGGCGCGCGCTCTGCAGGACGAGATGATGACGCCGATGAATGTGCATCGCTGGCGTATGCTGCGCGGCAAGGATCCCGAGAAAATGGATCTGCTCGAACGCATACAGATTCTGCGCAAACAGCTGCTTGGCCAGAACGTCGCTGCCTTGGAGCAGGAGCGCGCTCTGACTGAGGCCCAGCAACTCTATGCGGCACTCAAGGAGTTCATGTTGAAGCTGCCCAGCCACAAGGTGCAGGCACAGCTCAACACGGCGAAGGTGAGGCGTGACAGGTTTACTCCTTACCCCACTTTACTCCTTGGTTTGCTTGCAGGCAAGTCTATCCGCTAAGGATCGCAAGCTGAAGGTGCTGCTGGCAGAGCTAAGTGCACGCGAGTTTGGCGAGAGGTCAAATGCGAGGCAGCTGGAGGAGTTGCGGGGCAATCTGGCGCAGACGAAGACACAGCTGCTCGAGGAGAAGCGGCGCAAGCAGAAGCTGCTCGAGGAGCGTCAGATGCTGGAGCAAATGCAGGCACATTGCTACTCTGCCCCGGCGCAGCTGCCACGCACACTTGGAGCTGGCTTCAAGGTCATCAGTTCATTGCTTTAGATTTCTAATAAAATCGATCTCTTTGAATATTCTGTGCTGATCTTGAAGATCGATTCGACTTGGGTGGTTGGTTGACATCCTTGTGGGAATGGTGCGGCTTTCCAAGGACCTTCTGATACTGCTTGACGATTATCTCGCGTGTCTTTAGATCGATCTCATTGATGGCCAGTTCGGCTTTCATGACGCGCATTTGGTGACTCTGGCGTTTATTGATGTGTTGCTGGAACCAGAGGCGTTCCACAATCTGGGCAGCAGCTGCTTCTTAAGTGTACAAAAAGTACAATAATTAATTTAATTTCTCAATATTTATTTGGCAAATATAGGTTTTTTAAAATTAATAAATAATTATCGAAATCAATGGAAAGCAAAAGGATGTTGTTTCTACTAAATTTAATATAAAAATCAATTTTATTATTTTTTTTATATATTTTTTTATTGATTTAAGCAAAATATCATTTATATATATATATTTATTAAACTCAATTTACAGATTTTTCTTTTGTAATTTCTATTTTTTTGAAGTCAGAAAAATATATATGCATATATATATATGTTTGTATATTATATGTAAAACTGTGTTTTATTAGTTTTGAAATAAAATTCCGGCTAGCTTAAATGGTTAAACATAAAATGGTTTTCGTATAAGTTAAGAACACTATAGCCGTATCGGGCCGACTATTTATTTATATTCCCTGTAACGAACCCTGTATGTTAATAGCTAAATTTACTTAAATTTATTTTTATTGGCTTTCTAGAACTAGATATCTGCAGACAGTTTTTGACAGTTTGAAAAAGAGAAATTCTTATTTTTGCAAAACAGATTTGTTGTCTTTTTGTTGTTTTTTTTTTTGGGAACATTTACAGGGTATACAAATAACAATAAATCACAATAAAGTTATGAAAATTTTCGCTAAAATTTATGTCTATTATTCAGCTCAGTTTGCTGGACTTGCTACAAAAATATATATACACTATATTCTAGATCGTAAACGTGTTGGCTGCTAAATGACAGAACATAAATTTGCAACATAAAAGCTTAAAATATTAGTTTAATTAGCGATCCACTTTTATCTGTATCTAATGCAGTCCCTTCTCTGTCCCATAAAACCCCAAAGAAGATATATTCAAATGCAGGCATACATATGTATATAGTATTTAGTACATATATATATATATGTGGTATATATGTATATATGTATGCATGATATGAGCTGAAAGCATTTTTACAATTACAATTAAAGTTTACACGTTGCGAATGGTTTATAGCTATAGATGAATATATATATAATACATATATCGAAGATCGAAGTCAAAGTATTTTATTGTACACCCAAAGTTGGTCAGTTTGTGTTTGTTGTTGTTGTGTGTGTATTAATTAGGATTAAATTTCAAATGGATCTTTTTTCAATTAATAATTGCTGCACTTGAAGAACTGTGCGGTTTGTCGGGAAATTAAAAAATTAAAAACGTTTGCGATTCACAGTTTGCTTCTTTTCCATCCATTAGGATTTGGTCACCGGTTGGGCATGTTTTTGGTCTCATTGCTCTGCGCCTGCCAGCCAGCGCCAGCGGCCAACCCTAAGAGGCGCTTGCTGCCTGCGGCCTACCGCCAGCCTGCTGTGTGGCGCTATGAATCTGACCCTGACTGTGCCCCTGGCTGCGACTGTGACTGTGACTCTGACGCATCTCGCGCATGTAGCACTCGCGACAGACGCGCACCGCCTTGGTTAGGCCATATTTGGGCAGCGGCGCCGATGCATTGGAGCAGACGCCACAGAAGACGCCGCCACAGTTGCGGCAGTGATGACGTCGCCGCACCACATTAAACGGCGTCTGGCAGGACATGCAGCGTGGCGCCTTTCCATCTGGTATCCAGGCAGGTGGTGACATTGTTGTTGTTGCTGTGGTTGCTCCTGTTGGTGTTGTTACTGCTCCTGTCGGTGTTGTGCCCGCTGAGTTGCTCGGCAAACGACGACGACTGCCGCTGCGTGTGCTCACCGGCGAATTGTGCTCCGAGTTGGAGCTGGTCGATGAGGCGCTCGATGGGGAATTGCTGCCAACGGAATTGTTGCGGTGTCGCTGCAATTGTTGCTGCATCTGCGCCTGCTGCTGCTGTTGTTGCTGCAGCTGCAATTGCAATTGCTGCTGCTGAGAGCTGCTGGTCGAGGCCTGATCGTGATCTCCCAAACTACGACTGCGCGCCACATGGTTGCGTGCCGCCGAGGAGCTGCTGCTGTTGGAGGAGCTGCTGTTGCTGGCCAGATCAATGGTATTGTTGCGCTGCATCGCTGCGCCAGCGGAGTGACGTGCTCCGTTCCCACTGACGTTGGTGCCCGCCGTGTTGAACACATTGTCCAGCTCCGGATTGACCTCCTCGGCCGAATAAATGCTTTGATTGGAGCCGGCGCTCTCTTGTATCACATCATTTTCAGAGGCGCGAAACTCGAATAGCTCCGATTCCTTTGTCTTTTCGGGTATGTCAATGTCCTCCTGGGCCGAGGACATGTTCATAAGGAACACGCTGCGCAATATCTGGCGCAGATCAGAGGCAAAATTCGTCTGCAATTGATCGGCGACGCCAGCAATGCAAACGAACAATCGATGCAGCAGATTCTCAGTACTCCTGCAAGATTGAAACAAATATTTCTAATTAGGATTGGTTGACATATTAATTAATATTTGGGTGAAAATCACACAACTACAAGCAAAAAAAAATAGCAATAGCAAATAGCAATGTGTCTCATTTAAATTTTTAAGTTTAAAGAAAAATTATGAACATGTTTTCAGAAATGAAAAAAAGACGAGAAAGAATAACATAAACAAACAGCGGACTTTGGAAATATTTAAGAAATGTTTAAGAAAATTCGAATTGCGAAAAAATAAGAATTTCTATCAAAAAATATGCAAGTGTTGCTAATATTTTTTCAAAACTTAAAGGCAAATTGACTTCAAAAGAAAAATTATAAATATATTGCAAAGAATTCCAAAAGCAGAATTCCCTTAAACTATAGCATACATAAAAAACTAAAAACTTTATTAAAAATCAACATTTGAAAGAATAGCAAAAAATAATACTTTTTGTGGTGAATTTATGATTATTATTTTGTTTGTGCAATTGATACTCACTTAAACTTGAGACGCGCCGTGGTGTTCCGCATGGCCAGCGAGACATCGTCGGAGAGTGAGGATGCTGTGCTCGTATCCAAGCTGTCTTCCGTCTGTTGCTCTCCTCCGCTTGTTTTTGTTGTTGTCTCGCAGTGCTCCTGGCTGCAACGCTTGCGATTGCTTCGATTTGTGCGATGAGGATGATGATGGTGATGAGTGCTGCTGTGACTGTGGCTCTGATTTTGAGGTTGATTGTTATTGTGCTGCTCGTCCTGTGCTGCTCCTGCTGCTGCTGGCTGATGGTTATGGTGATGATGGTGACTGTTGTGGTGATGATGATGATGGTGATGGTGACTATGATTGTGATTGTGACTGTGGTGCCGATGGCGATTGTTGCTGCTGCTGCTGGTGCTGCTGCTGTTGCTGCGCGCTGTTGTTTGTTCGCTCGTCGATTTGATTGTCGCTGATTGCTGATTATTGCTGCTGGGCTCATTGTCGCTGCTGCTGCTGGGCAAACGCAGACGCTGCAAAGTGCGTCTGGCGGCCAACATGGCAGCGCTTGTGCTGGGCTCATCTTCTGTATGTTGCTGCGGCTGCTGGTGATGTTCTGCTTGTTGTTGTGGTTGCTGCTGCTCATCCATCGCATTTGAATTGCCAAGCTCATCGTCTTCGCTGGCCACGAAGTTGTCCGTGAGTGGCACCTGTTGCGGCTGGAGAAGATTGCCCAGATTTGTGTTTGATATTAAATAGCCAGAGGCACAATCCGGTATTAAATAGCCAGGCGCACAATCAACGGCTCCCACAATAGCCTTTAGATGTGCCTCATAGAATTCATCCACTTCGCTATCGCTGTCATCATTTAAGTCATGCTCATCGCTGTCCAAATTGGGCGACTCATCCTCATCCTCCTCCACATCGGCATGCTCCTCATCTTCATCATCATCCTCCTCATCATCGTCGTCATAATCGCTCCAATGGGCTGGCCAATTTGTCGAAGTTGTCGCCGCCGACGATGTGGACGCAATCGAGTGCGACGGCGTCGGCGATGGCGCTGGCGATGCTGTTGGTGTGCTACCCGCCGATGGCGACCTCATGGACGGAGAAGTGGGATTGCTGGTTGCCGTCGTGGTTGCAGCGGCATTCACACTATTGGTGGTATTATTGTTACGATGATCCACAAGACGCTCCACTGGCTTGTGCGTGTTTGGTGTTGTTGTGCTGGTTTTCTCATTGTTGTTGCTACCACTGCCGCTGCTGTTGTTGTTGTTATTATTGTTATTGTTGTTGTTACCGCTGCTGCTGCTGCTGCTGGTGGTGGCGTTGTGCTCAGGACTAGGCGCCTCAATGCTGCTGGAGCCCAAAGGAACCTGGCAAGAACACAAAAATGCAGAGTGAGTAAAGTAAACTAGATAAAAATCCCACTAAAATACCTTCGTGTTGATATCTTCATTGGTGCAGAGCAGCTTCTCCAGCTGATACAGCTCCTGTTTGCTTAGGTTCCGCAACAGATCCCTGATCTTGATGAGAATAGTGCGAAATGGACGGAACATCTCCGACAGCTGATCGCCCGGCATGTCCATATTCAGTGGCCCCTTCGCAAAGACGACGAGGCCGGCGACAATTGCCAATCGCGGTATGGAGAACATTAGACCCGGATCGAAAGCGTCCACCATGTCCTGATCGAGCAGACCCACCTTAAGGGAACGCTGCAGCGTCTCTGAGAAGAGCACGCCAATCCACTGCTGCATCTCGTACTCGTGTTGGGACTTCACCTGCACCATGGCGCTCACATAGCTCAGCTCGAATTCGGCGAACAGATGATCGAATATCTTGAGGCTCCCGTACAGCTGCTCCGTGTTGGAATCGTTGAAGTCCAACTGTAGCGTTTTGCTGTTGGGCACATTGTTGCGCAGACATTGATCGCGCAGTAGAACACGCACATTGCCCAGACTCTTGGTCACGGCCTGTGCCAGTGGACGCATCTCTTTGCTCTCCGACTCTCGATTCAAAATCGACGAGCCGGCGGCGAGGCACTCGGCGCCAAACCACAGCTGGCCTGCCAGATTCTCTTGCAGCACCTCCTCGGGGAATTTGGCGCGAAAGGCGCGCGCATCACGATCCTCGCCCAGCAGCTCCTCCATTATCATGTTGGTTATGGCCAGCACTTTGTCCTACAAAAGAACAAGTTTAGTTAATCAGTTCATCAGTTGCCAGCTGGTCACTTACCTGATTTTGACGGAGTCTGCTGACCAGACGCGTACAACGATCCGGCTCGGCGCGTCCATCGAAGCTGTCCAGCTCACTGGCGACGGCGGTCAGCGATCGATCTGCATGGTAGAAGCGCGCCAGAAGTGATTTGTCATCAGCCTGAAAGACAAGTATTGACACAATAAGTATGTGATTAATCAGAGATTTTGTTGCAACTGCCTGATATTGTGCATGTGCAACAGCTGACAGCAGTTTCTATTTTAAGCTCCAATTGCTAATTGGGGCAACAGAAGCTGCTTATTGTAATTGTTTCAAAAGCGTTGGCAATCGCGTAAACGATCCGAGTAATCAGTGGCATAAAGTGGCAAGTGTGCAAAATGAGCTCGGATGAGTAATGAATAACTCGACATGACTAACTTTTTAAATATCATTTTATTAGCCTTTAAATCAAATATTCTATTTACTGACTGTATGAAATATAAAATGAAATATTATTTTTACGGGTTTCCATTACTTTTATACTTATATTTATGAATAAAAATTAACATAAATAATTTTAAAAAATTCTCGCTGTTCAAAACAACTGCTAGATTTATTTATATTTGCAATTCATTTGATTTAAAAACATGAATATTAATTCCAAAAAAAAAAAACTCTATTTATAATACATTAAATATGCAAATATTTTTCTGCACGAGGCTGCCAACTTGTTGAAAAAAAAGCTTCTTTGTTGATCAAACGAGCAGAGAGGGTAGAGAGAGGAGTTTAGTGCTTCCCAATCGCTCGCTCGCTCGCTCTCTCTCGTTACGTATCTTTCTCTCTTGTTTATGATATCAAGTTAACGGGCAGCTGAACTTGTTTTGTTTTTTTTCGCTTGCTTGCTTGCTTGTGCTTTACTTTTGCATTTGTGAACTGTTGTTTAAATATGAAATAAAAAAAAAAATAAAAAAAAGCAACCAAAAGGCAACAACCAAAGCTAAATGCGGTGGAAGGAAACGAAATGTGCGAAATGTGGTTATTATAAAGGCAAACACGTCAAAATGCGTTGACTTTGCCGTTGACTCCATTTCAAACTGCGCAGTTCGACACGCTGCCATCGAAGAGATGAGACACGGGGCAAGGGGCAAGGCAAACGATAACAGCAATAAAGGGCGAGAGAGCGCTTTGAGTAATTCCAAAAGGGTGTTGCGTACAAAAGACAAGCGAAAATACGTCGTTTAAAGCACACAATGAGAATTATAGCTTAATTGCAACAAAGTTTCCCGTTGCTTATCCACTTCCATTTAATGAATGAATCACAACAAGTAAATCGATGGCTGGCGTAGTCTGAGCCATTTTGTATGAAATCACAATTTAACCGAATGCGTTGCCAGTTGAAAGCGGCGACGCAAAGCTCAATGCCAACGTCGCTACTGACTGCTACAGCATGTGGCAATTCCATTTCCATTTTGTTTACACAACATTTAAACGTGCAATGAGCAAAATACCCCAAACAGAAAACACAAACACATACATAGACACGCACATACTCACACAGACACATGTGTGTGGGCGCAACACCATAAAGCTGGTCGTTCTATTGGCCCATGTCTAAGGTAAACCTACTACAAGGCCGCGTGTAAATAGTTCAATGACTGACTGCTACCCGCCCGCTCTCTTCTGAGCCCTTCTCTCTTTCGATTATTTAGAGTCGTCGCAGTTGATCGGAAATTTATTAGCTTAGCGCCGACAGTTTTACTCGGATTATTAAATTTCTTCTTGGCGACTTGACAAACAGTCAACACAAACTCGGCTCAAGCAAACAACAAGTCAAACATCAATCAATGGCTGTTTAAAGACTTTCGTTTGTTGAACGAGCGAACTTCTTTCGTTTACCTTTCGAATATACTGAGGCCCGGTCATTGACCAGGTCGAAAAAACAGTACAAATTTATTATTTAACTATAATTAAATTATACCTTAAATTACATTCAATTTATGGCACATTTGTGTGCCACAAATTCAATTTCAATTTCAAGAGCCGCAAAGCAAATATGTAATTAAATATGCTTAGTTCGTTTCGGCCAAGTTAATTGTAGTTAGGGACTGCTAAGGCGCCGTCAAGGAAACAACCGCCCCAAAGGCATTTCAATGTAATATCAATATATGTATATATATGTACATCGTATATAATTGAATCAACACACCAATCTCGATATTTATTTTTGTATTTAAATATATGCCTTGAATAATGTAAACTTCTTTGTAATGATTAATGTTTATTATTATTTTGTAATGCGTTACGCATGAAATTACGCAGATTCACTCATAAATGACGAATGTGTGGGTCGTTGAACTGTATTCCTTTTTTTTATTGGTATTTATATTAACATATCCAACATTTTAGAATGGTGACAAATGCTTCAAAGTCACTTTTGAAAAAAAAACCCAATTAAAGGTTGTTGATTTCTTATTGCTTATTCTATTGCAAATACTTCGTAGATATTCTAATAAATAAAATTATATTGCTTGTCACTGCTTTTTGTTTTTGGAATGTGGTTTTGAAATGTAAATTGAATGAATAAATTATTAAATTATGGTGTTGAATTTCCTGATCAGCATATAAGTTTATATATTTTCTATAAATTACTCGATTTCTAATTTATTGCTCACATATACTTTTAATATAGCATTTAAATTATTTCAATTGTTAATTTTTGTTTATCGCAGCAGCGAAATAAAAATCCTATAATACACTAAATGTGAGTAATCGGTTCTAACATTGCTGATAACACACACACACTCAAAACACACAATCAAACACACACACACAAAACACACAATCAAACACACACACACAAAACACACAATCAAACACACACACACAAGGACATCTAAAACTCGCAGACAGATGGTTTTTTCTGTCTATGATTGCAAAATCAAGGTGAAATAAGAAAAAATGTTGAATGCCAAAACGTTAGTCAATAAATTACTAACAGCAACAGCAGCAGGTTTTAAGGACATAGCGCCTGACGTCATGAAAGCAACTAAATATAACCTTGCCACAGCAAATGGCAACAGCAACAGGCGGCATCAAACAGTAAGGCAAACGCCACAGTCCTTGAGCTACACAGGACGAGGACGTGGATGAGAATGACGATGACGATGACGATGACGATGAACACTAGGTGCTTTTTGACTCGACAAGGACGAAGGTTGGCCAAAAATAGATGCAGATGGAAATCTCGGTGGTTTCATGAAGACCAACCACTCTCATAAAGTGGCGCCACATCGTCTGCAATTACCCCATCTCTATGCTGCTGGCATTCAACTGTGGAAGCACTTGACATTGAATATATGCGGCATAAGGTCGCCTCATTTCTAGCACTCAATCAGTACATCAATTGACAAAAAGATAAATTAGAAGATGAAATACAAGCAAATCAAAGAGTGCCTTGATTAAACACACAGCGCAAACTGTGAGTACAATTCAGAATGGGGTGGAGACCCAACGTTGACCCCACAGCATGACCTTATTGAGAGTACGACAGACTGCCCATATATACAGTATATATATATATATATATATAAATCTGAACTATTGTATAACAGAGAACTGAAACGTTTTCATCTTCCCTGTCCCTGTGCGGCACCTGACGTACTCGGTTAACTGGTGGGACGGGGAGTGGGCAGGTGGTGGTGTTTGACATTTGAATACTTCTAATGATATTTCAATTGAATTTAATTACTGGACAATTGATTTTCAAGCAAAGTGTCAAATTGAATAGACTAACAAACGGTGAGAAAATAATCAGAACACCAACAGCTGTTCCTTTCAGTCTGCCCGACAAGTTAATGACAATTAGTTTTAGTTATCAGCAATTATACAATGTATATGGTATATATATATTATTATATAGCTACACACACAAAAGTCTGCCATTGTAATCGACATTCGAGCAAAACAAAGAACGTCGAGTTTAGTAAACACCTCACATCAAATGGTCACATAAGCAAAACAAGATAATTTTGAGGTTTTACCTATAAGTGTTACTAGTATATTTATATACCCAAATTTATAAATATATATACATATTTATATTTATATATATATATATATATATATAGATAGATAAATGCTAACAGCAAACCAATTGCGACGCAAATAAAGAGCATAGGTAAAATGAAAAGTTTAAGCACAATTTCAACTTCGGCAACCGAAACTTTGAGCATGTGTTAATTAAATGCGATTCTCATTTAATATCACAGGTAATTGTACAATTTCGTAGAATAAATAAAAAAATATTCCTGAACATTTAGTTGATTTTTTTCTTTTACGAATTTAGAACTAACTGATAAGCACAAGAGGCATTCTTCGTTATCAGCAATGGTCACACAACTTTTCCACATTTAATTCCATATAGAAAGACGGATCTATACCATAATCATTGTTCATACGTTTATCGCTTTTTAATGAGGGATTCCCATGAATTTAATTAGCATTAAAATCAAAATTCGGCGTAGTTTAGATGTCACGGAAAACACGTTTAAATTGCATTAAATATAAATGTATAATTATATAATTAACATTCATTTATTTTCACTTTTTTTTCAGGCAATGCACGCATTCGAATTGCTGGTAAAATAATTGTAATATGGTGTCGCTAATTGGGGAATCTGTTAACGGGGGAATCTGCGCAATTTAATGAGGCGCTCAAAGTGAGTCATGGTCAAGTTAATTACACTTATAATTGATAATGTCCGCAATTATGCAAGCATATGTATAGACAATGAATCAACAGTGTCACATATTGAGAGCTATTGTATAAGATGAACACAAAGCAAAATCTTGCCCTCAATTTTAAAAGCAACTTTACACAGAGTTATTCTGATAGTACAAAGAAAGAAAATAATTTTAAATTGTGGCAGAGTAAAATCTGTAGAGTGAAAAAACAAATATATTTATATACATCTGGTAAATTGCATGATTCAAACGGATACATAATTTAAACAAGCTTTGTCGGAAAAAAAAACAAAAAACAAACAATATAATTTTCTTTTTTATTCCGGGAGTGGCCGACAGTACATTGCACTGCCAAAATTAACATAACTTGCTTAAAATTCTGCAATCATAAATGAATGGTTCCGGCAAGTCGCTTAAAGCGGAAATGTACCCTCAGTGCAATTTCAACAAAGTGGCAACGCCCGCGTTTAAAATGAACTTATTATTATATCACAATTTATTCAATTTGTTTACAAAACTTATAATTTGCATACGTATCCAATCAACATGAGCGGGGAAGCAAAGCAAACAAACTGTATGCGGAAGAAGAGACAACAAGCCAACAAACAAACAAACCAACGAAACCACAACAAACATCGACAACAAAAGCCATCCCAACAAATTGGCTAATAATAAACTGCTAGACAAGCCGAAAGCAACTCGTTTAGGGCGATAAAAACTATGCTGGCCAACCGATTACGTATTCATGCACCGACTTATATATCTATATGTGTACGTAACACACCCGTTTATCATCCTGACATCGTTTGATTTAGTTATGTTAATCCATGCTGATTATATGCAATCGTTTTTTAAAACCTAATTGATTTACTGTGAATTTATTGGAATTTCTGATTTACGGAGAAAAACCAGTGTTAAAATTTAACATTCTAGTCATGTGGGTAGCGATGAATTATCTTAAATGTCACCATATATTCCCATAAATAGAAAATGCTTAATCAAAATATTCTCGTTCGCTCGATACTTATAAGAAATATCATTGTGATACGACTAATATCGGGAGCGTTATGGAATTTTCTCGATATCAATTCAACACTTTGAATTGCGGAATATATAAGATATCAGATTTGAGTATCAAGAAAAACACACCTACCGGAAACTCTACAAATACATATAATTGGGCTCATGAGCAAAGGCACGTGCTTTCCTCGTTGCCTGCTTTAAGATTTACACTGGGTATTTCTAGCACAACACAAGAGAGTATTGTTTTACCAGCAGCAAAAATAAACCAACACGAAAACCCGTAATGTGACCTTCCCATACGCAGTATTGCAACCTACTTTCAGAGATGCGACTGGCTCTTCATAAGCTAAATAAAATAATTTGCTATCCAGCGAGTAAAGCGAAACAGGGTTAAACCCAAAAACAAGTCCGTTCCCGGATCGACCCACGAATGTATTATTATAAAAGCACTCGTTTGTTATTATTATTATTATTATTGGCTATGGGTGCCACTGGTGTTGCCCATTGATGATGACAAAGACGATAAACCGCAATCGCTTTCACTTTTTCCTGTCTTTTCTGTATTTACGTGTTTCCATTGCTTTCTGTGTGCTTTGTTTGATTTTTTTTTAATGTTTTTTTATTTTTTATTTTTATTTCGCCCCACGTACGCGGAGGTTAGAGTGCAAGATACGCCGGGCAGACGACAAGCGTTTAATCATTCGATAAGCGTTGTCCGCGCTCTCGGAAGTAACACGTTGCTAATTGAATAAGCAGCCATTCTCAGCTCGCCAGCTAAGCAGTCAGCCAGCCAGTACACAGAAAGAAATCGTAGGGCATATGCGTTTAATAAGGGTGTTTATAATCTATATATGAATTTTATAGTATATAGACCAGTGTGTCAAAACAGAATTGGAAACGTAATCGAAAAATCTTTTTTATCGGTTAAAATTCAAAATCCGAATCGGAATCAGCGCCTACAGTTAACAAATTTTTAAAACTCAAATATCTGACAGACTGACATGCCGAGATCATCTTGTTCATGCTAATAAAGTACATATATATACCATATGGAGTTGAATATGTTTCTTTCTGCCTTTTACATACTTCACTATTCCCTTTTTATTTATTTTCAGTGGTTTAAGGGTTTAACGGTTTGATTAATTACCCTTGAAGATATCAGTGCACCTGCTTAAAAGTCAATATTATCTAAAAATCCGATTGTTCTAAATATTTGACGAATGTTGTTAATATTTTTTCTCGCACTTCTTTTTTATCTTTTTTATTTTCTATTTTTTCTCCAATTATTTCAGTAAAATTTGCACTTCTTTTTTTTTGACTTTTGTACATTAATATATACAATTTTTACTGGAATATTTATACTTAACACAAAAGAATCGAAACACAAACCGTAAAACCATAAAAAATACGTTTTTCTTTTAAGCGTTAGTCTTAAGAGAAAATTGTATACTGGACTATTTCATGTTAATAGCACATTAGATACCAAAATGATACCTTTGCGCAAATTGCATGAGAATTTCTTTCTGTGTAAGATATACATGCTAAGGGGGCGTAATCATATGGTTTTTATTCCGCATCAGCGCAAAACAAGCGCCTGTTTCAATTGCCCCTCTCCTGGTCACTATTTGTGATGGCGCTTGGAGCTTGCTGGCTTTCGCATCCCATTGATATGCTGGGGCGCAGTTCGCGTGGCATTATGCAACAGAGGCTGCCTTTAGCTATTGATAAGCAGTAAACGGTCGCTAGGGCACAACTAGCGCCGCCTAAGCACAGCTGGATGATGATTAGGTAATATGAGAGTGCCTCTCCAAAGTCGTCTCCTGCTGCTGTGGCTGCTGCAGTTGCACATTCGAAAGTAGGAGATTGGCGAGTGGCCAGCCAGCCAGTGCATTGCACTGCTCGCAATGCAGACGACCACGACGGCGATGCGACGAGATCGATTCGATGTGAATGGGAAAATTTCACCGCTTTTACTTTTTTCTCATTGCACGCGTCGGTCAGCGGTCTGACTGGCTTTAGGTACATATATATAAATATATAAAAATATATTTATATATAAATTTGTGATTTTTAGTAAATGTGGTTGTCAAGCCGAAAGAGTAATAATTGACACATTGTGGATTGTCGTAACAAAGAGAACACCTGCAAGTGGCTCAAGTACGAGGTGTGAGTTAATGTGTCATATGTGTACATATAAAATTGTAACATCGATTGCAGTCAAAGTTTTCTGACGTTTCTAATCAGATCCACAACTAAGTAGACACCAACGACAGCTGATAACATTGCTGATAAGCCATAAAGCCCCACTGGCAGCAAAACTACGGCAACATCAAAAGTTAACGGCACACAATTCATATTTCATATTATTCCCCAAAGAAATTGAAGATATTGAAAGCAAGCGCAGCCAACATAACGCTCACATCAAATAATTTCGTGTTGCCAGATCGTTTAAAAATAACATAACTTTTCTAGCACGAACATTTATTAAGGCTATTTTATTTTATAAATTTTTCTTTGGTTATTTTCAAGCTCGTTGTTGTTGTTTTTGCAATTGTTGCATTATTAGACTGCATTAACTAATAAAAATGTCATGAAATCGTTATTTAACAATAAGTTAACAATCTCAAATTTACGAAACAACTTTCATACCTTGCATTATCGTCTGAGATTTATGTGAATAATGCTGCATTGAAAAGTGCCAAGCCAATTAACAGTCAAAACTTCGAGTCAATGTTTTCACCCGTCAATCGTTCGCTCGTAAATTACATATGCGCTCCCCTCCATTATAGATTGATCAATATTCACACTCTGTTAATTTATATGTATGGCATAGAGTATATATAAACTTTACGTACATCATATATAACATTTTCTAAAGCGTTCAAGTTTGCGGGTTGCTTTGCTTTTATTTAGTTACTCAAGTAATCAATTTTCAAATCCCTCCTCACACTCCCAAGTCGTGTGTGTGTTGTTATCACTTGTTTTAAGTATTTGGTTTGCCGCATGCATTAAAAAAACACACGCACACACACACACACACACACTAATTCCCATAGTTTGTAATGCTTTGCTGCGGTTTCTTAAAAACAAAAGAAATGTTAAAATTAAAATATCCTAATAAAACTTAAAATATCTCAAGATATTTTTATGCACAGAAATGTTGTGCACATGATATAAATTTCAACAATTCAGACAGTTCCAAATTATTATAAATCCAATGGGGTATATTTTGTATTTATTTTACTGTTTCACATTCCATGAGAAAAGTGTAATACCCTCTTCTGAAATGTTAGTAATTGAATCGTACACACCACAAGTATCAACAACAAATAAAATGGTTAAGCTGAAATGCGCATAAATTTCCAGCGACAACACATCACGTGCAAATCATTTGCGATAATCATTTTAATAGCGAGAATTACTTTAAACGATATTCAAGTGCACACAGCATGTGTTGGGACTGAAATGAGAAACTTGGATTTTCCAGCTAAGCTATTCATCTATTTATTTGGCCCATGTATTTACTTATGTGTCGTAATACAGCATTTTCTGTGGCCAGTGCTAGAAGCAAACAAAAATGAGGCCACAACAAAGACGACGACGACGACGACGACGACGACGACGACAACAAGCGCAAAGCAAAAGTTGTTAACAGCAACAGTGGCACATGTCAATATGGCCCAAATTTTATGAACCAATGGAGAACTGGTTGCTTGTGTTGTTGTTGTTAGCAGTAGCTGTTGCGACTGCTCTTGGTGGCACGCGCAACTGGCCGCGTCCGCCATTCACTTGACGACACCAATAACACACAGAGCTTGTTGCATGCAGTGGTCGCTGCTACGTTTAACGGTGCGTATGCACATCGGACTCATTCATAAAGTATTTGAAGTTGCACTGTGAGAAGTAGTGTAGAAACAAGATCAATACAAATAATACTCAGCTATTGCTATTGCTATTGCTATTGCTATGAATTTAAACAGAGCAATTGCAGAGTGCTGCTCAATAGTCGTTTCTCTAGGAAAACTAAATATTATTGTGCTATCCGTATTTGTAGCAATAGCAGAGAAGAACAACAAACGGAGCTCTAAAGTAATCGCAAATTTGTTTTGCTATTTTGCTCCGCTAAATTAGTATTCCTATTCCTTTTGGCCGTTTTTAATGATATTTCGTATGGAAATATAGTTTACTCTTGCCAAGCCTATTGCTATTGCAAATGACAGAGCAGAACAGAGCCAAGGGAAAACAACAACAGTGAACGCTCGATAACTAGAAACTACAATTCTAAGAACGAATTATTAAGTAATAGCTTTTGTTTATCAGGTGCTCAGATAGTGAGCACTGCCATAAATAGGAAACATGTTTGTTGTTGTTGTTGTTGTAAAGAGTATTCAGTATTACCGTCTGACATATATATGCATGTTGTGTGTGCGTAATTAGAGTAGCCGTGTAACTACAATTACCCATATTAGGCATACAATTAGCAACTGTACTTTACCACTGGTGTTTGGTATTTAATTTCATTTCACTTTAGTTTTCAGTTTATTTGTATGATGTTTACTTCCTCGGCACAAGATGGTCATTGAGGCGATGTTTTTTTTTTTTTTTTTTGTAGTTGTTTCTTTCTTTTTTAGGGTTAAGAAAGCGTTACGAAATATATATATATATATTTTAAAAAGCTGTTGCGCCGCATTTTGAGTGTGTCATGCGGACGGGTTCGACTTCAACGCCACCCCACCAGGCCGTAATCTCGACCAACCTACCTCTTTCTTGTGCAGCTTTCTTTAGGCCAAACTTTGATCTCAAAAATGGCTGTTAAATGTTTTTCTCTTCTTATTTTTTTTTTTCATTTTTTTGTAATTGTTAAAATAGTTGTTTGCCATTTTGCCTGCTCATGATTTTCCTTATACAACATAACCTTATAATCGAGGCAGCCAGAGTTTACTGTGTTAATGGACGGTTTGAGCTTGTGGTGCAAACTTTAAGTGTTTTAGCCTTGCAACACACTCCGACTCCGAATACAGCCTAAAAATGGAATTGTAATTGTTCAAAAGTTGTATAAAAAGAAACACTGACATTAAGTACATATTTTTTATTGTTATAAAAGCAAAAAACTGACTAAAACTGACAAAATACAAGCAGACAAAGAAATACGCTGTCTCAACTTAGTCGTAAAAAATTCACATTTCAATTTGATTATTATTACTCTTCTCAAACGTTGAATTTAAAGTATGCTTTATAGCATTCCCAAAAGTCAGTCAGTCTGTTAAACTCGACATGCCCTGTAACAACAAATGTGGTTAGAGTATGTGCAAAGATTTCACTTTTAATGAGTCGATATGCTTTTTTTGTTATTTCGTTTTGCTGGCAGGCAATAAAGCAATTCAATGCCAACTTCAAACAAGTTAATGACGCACAATTGTTTATTTAGACACGCAAAACTATCAAGAACAATGCAAATATCATTAAGATAGTCATAGATGTAGATGTAGATCTATATACAAACATAAATACATATATCGCACTTAATGAAATCAGGTAAATATAATTGCGAATTGCGCTTATTTAAGATACGTAGTATTCTGCGATTCATAATTTTCATATTAAGAACGCTGGTGTCTCTCGGTGAATTGGCACATCCATATCTATTCGCTACTTTTACTTCATCTCTCTCTCTCTCTCTCGCTCTGTCTATCTTACACTCTCTGTTTTTATGTAAATTTCGAAGTCGGTTGCAGTAAACTGCACGCCTTGAATGAATTTCGTTGTCCTGTTGTTCTCTTTCTATCTTTTCGATAGAGTTTTGCTATATAGTTTAACTGAGAGTAAGATTTCTGCGGCAAGCACTAAGAAATCTGGTAACTTCTGTGCCATGCACGACTAAACAAAGAAAATGTATGCATAAGAAACTTTGTCCACACCTGCCCTGATTCATTAGGGCCCAGACTAGACAGGCGAAAACAAAAGAAAATTGCCGCATGGCAGACTTACAAACAATAATAAAACTCTCCAGGAAGCAACTAGCGGATTACACAGACTTGATGTGTGCAGTCAGTCAATGAAATAAATAAAGAGAAAAAAGAGAAGAAGCAAAGAAAGAGGCAGACACGATGCACAACACATTGATGTACATTTTTTTCTATTTCATTCACTTGCGACGACTCTTCTTATTTTTACTTCGCTTTTGCTGTTATTGTAAGCGTAACGTTATTTATGAGGTTTGCGAGCAGGCGGCAGTCAAACAAGAAGTGTGTTAATGCACACAACAAAGAAAAGAAAAGAAATTGCAAAAACTTCACAACACTAACGATCGAACGAAGCAACCGGAAAAAGTGAAGCAAGAAAACTCAAATGCAGCTTGGCTTGGTTTTATTATTAATTTTTTTGTGCAAAAACCAACAAGAAGAAAAAGCATTTCATATATAAATATTTATATATATATTTTAAATGTGTTCGCTCCTATGTCTGCACGTTAACAGCGGCTGGCGTATAAAATTTAATGCATTTATTGCAGTGCACCAAGCGTAGAGAATTTCAATTATTCGCAAATTAAAATTGCACTATATAAAAATGGCTTTATTGGGGAAGTGGGAAGTGCCCAAATCGATTAAGCCATATATGATTTGGACTTTGTTCACAGTAATGCCCAGATTGAGGAGGGGGTAAAACCAAATGATGCCGTTATGTAATAAGTAATGTACCTATAATTTTTAGTCGATTCAATCAGTTGACATAATTGCTATTTATTATCTTATAAAAGGAATAATGTTAAATATTATAAGAGATTGTGACGGGAAAATGAAGAAATATTTTCCTTTCGGTTAGTTGAATTTGTTTAAAGCGCTTAACACTTCTTAAATATATTTTAACTTGCATTAAGCACACATTATTTGTTCGCCCATTTTGCAGACCTTAATCTAAAGCTTATTCATCAAACAATCGATCAGTCATACAGTCAATCACATAAGCCAGTTTTAAGTACGTCTCGTGAAATTATTTATCGATCGACCCTGAACTTTAGTTAAGAGGTCAAGGGTCAAGCTCAAACTGATCCGTTTTGTTAATAGATTTTCTTTGTTTGTGTGTGGTAAATCGTTGTTTCTATTTTCATTTTTATTCCGCCGCTTGCAGTGTATTCCGAATTACACACGGAATGAGCAGTGGTCCAATCAAAACGTCAATCGTATTGATGGATTGACGTGTGATCCGCAGCAGCATCTAAGCTAAATTTCTCTCCCCAACAGCACTTAATTTAAATTGGTATAGAGATTTATTTTTGGAAGAACAAGAACCCCAAGAACAAGAACTTAATGGGACTCTCTTGACAATTCCAGACGACAACAAGAATTGGAAGCGTTATTCCATTTTTGTATATGTTTAAATTTAGATTTCAATGAATTATTTTGAGTGTGTGATATGCTAGATAGACTAAAAATACGAATACCTAAATCTTGAAGCATGTACAAAATAAAGCATATACAAACAATATGCATTTTATCGAAGTATGGATACACAATTAATGCTGAAATAATACATTTGCCTTTATAAAAATAAAAATTACAAATTTTTCCATTCCATTGAAACGAGCTTTTGCAAAAAAAAACAAATTTCCCACGGAAAGCTGCCATTTTCAAAGTCGTCTCACACAATTACAAATGTATTACCTACATACATATGTACACACACAGTCAAATATATAAATAAAAATATTATATATATATAAATATATATATACATATATACACATATGTTTCTACGTACATTCACGCCTTTATTAAAATCAAGAACAGCTCGTAATTTACAACACGAACAATGACTGGCGCTTGCTGCTTTTGTGGTTTTTCGCTTTTTCTTTTATACTTTTTATATAGTGTTGCCAAGTTTTACTAAGTTAAAGCTAAAAAAAAATTTATAGATTTCTGAAAACAAATCTATTATAGATTTCGATAACATCGATAATAAAACTAATAAATTGTCAAGTAAATTTCCTATAATTAACATTTGGAAAACCCTTTTTTTAACACTGGCATAATTAAGTTTTGTGTTCCGCACACTTTGCAAGCTTGAATAATGTTTTTCCACTATGTTAATGCAACCGATATCGGTGAGTATGTGTGTGTGTGTGTGTTTGGTAGCTGTTATAGTTTAAATGTGTTAGCTTTTCTCCAAGTCTCGGCAACGTCAGTGAATTAATCATGCAAGCCCCACTGCCAGTAATTACTACAATGCCCACTACGAATGAGGAAAACAAAAAGAAAATGCGGTTAAGCCGCAGCTGGTCGTCGATGAGAGAGCGAGAGATGCATAGAGCAGCACACTCACATACAGATATATTTATATATATATGCATGCGCCAGGGCCAAAGCAACGCAGCAGATGACGTCACAATGTTAGCAAAGAAATATTTGCTGCAGCGCTGCTTGCTTGTGTCTGACACCATTTGCGCTATTGCTTTTAATTAATTACAGGTCTGCTGCTCCATTGTGTTTTTTCTTTGTACATATGCAATATATATATATTTTGTTGATAAGACGGAACTATTATACTGCGTGTGTGTGTGCCAGTGCACACAAATGCAAATGAGGTTATCAATGTATTGTTGTTTTGTTGTTTACCGTTGGTTGGCATACGCACCTTGGGTTTATTGAGCCACTTGCGAAATGTATCCATGGTTGTTTAGCAGCTGCCGTCAACGTCAGCTTTACAGCTGTTGACACGCTGTTAACAGCTCAGCCACCTTCCTTGGCTCCCTCCTTTGTGTACAACAACAAATGATCAGCACTGTCAAATGACTTGCTGGCGCCGATTTGCTCCAATAGATGGCGTCGTCGTCCTTGCCCAACACGCGCGTCTCACACACAACACAACAACAATAACATAAACGTTAGGAGCGTACGACAAAAACCGAACAAAACAAAAGAAGAAATATGCAAGTGAGAGGAGACTACAATAACAACGACGTACACGTTCTGTTTGCTGCTTGGCCACACTGTGTCCGACCAACACAAGTATGTGTATGTGGATGCGTGTGTTTGTGTGTTCAACTACTGTTGCATTCGCGTTTGCGTTTGTTGTTGGATTTTCACTTTTTGGGCATTTTAAATGCACTTTTAAAGAATATTACACTTTTTGTATAACTCGAAATTGACTCGTCCCATGCTTCCATTTGTTTATTTTGAAGTGCTAATATTTTATTTATTTATTATTTTTTGTAATGCCCGTTTTGCACTTTGCTTCTTTTTTGACTTTGCCTCGTCGTCGAATTCGTATTCGTTTTAGTATTTTCGGTTTTGCCTTCAACAATTTTAACACATACACGCGTATCTTTGCGTGCTCTTCTCTGCTTAGATATATCACATGAACTGCATTTCTTTACGTTAAAATTGTGTCGATTTGATTAAATTTATAAAAATATGATAAAACTGCATGGGAAAATGGTTTTTGTGCTGCGAAAAATCCATTAAACTCGCGCAACACTTATCCGCCCTACCGTGTCCACAAGCGAAGCGTGTACGTTCCGTTCAAAGATTTTTTTCGACTAACAGATTTTAACCTTTTTTGTTTTTTATTAAAAATATGTTAACCAACTGTTAACGAAAGATAAACCATCGATAACATATTCGATACCACTATCGATTGCTATTGCTTAAGTTAAGACTGGTATGCTGCTCACAAAATGGTCACAAATACAATTCCAATAGAAACTAAAATTTGTCAAATCTATGTAAATAGTAACATAATAGTATTATAATACGAAAAAAGTCGCATTTTACGAAAGCCATTTTGCTAATTTTTAGTTAGCAGCAGGTAACATGCTCTCTTCTGCGTTAGCATCCGTCATTTTTATGCGCACCTAGTTTCCATTAAGAATTCATAATTGAGGAAATTTATATACTTGTGTTTTATCTGTGCACTTTAAACCATATAATATTTAATTGAGCCCATGGTTCACTAAATAGCTAGATATTTATTACGCCTATCATGATTTTGAGCCAAACTAAATTACAATGCATAGAGTTGCCATATAGCTCGACTATTAATTTGTTTTTTGTGGGCTGTAAGATTTTAAAATTATTAGAGTTGCCGTTTGTTTCAACTGTTAACGTTGGTTGCAAAATTTGAAAAATAAAAGGAAAAACAGTGCGGCAATTAAATGTATTTTAATGTGCAAATTGTGTGCAAAATATGATTATATGATAGCTAGATGTTAGATGACAACGCCTACTGCAGGGCAATGCGTCGAAAGTGATTGTTGAGTGGACCCTCGTCCGAGTAGCCAGCGATCTCCTGCGGAATAATGCCCGACTCCTCTATGGAGGTGCACGGACGGCACATGCATTCCAGCGGCGCCTTGGTCAGCACCTTCTTGAACTTGCGCTCGCCATGCTTGACCTTAGGGCAGAACAAAGAGACGGCTGCCTCGCGCTCCCCCGATTCCTGGCAACACATGCAAGAGCGTTCCATTTGCCATATTTTGCTGCCCGAAACCTAAGTGGACAAAAAATAGGATTTATTAATTGATTGACAGCTGGATGGGGAATCCTGTGCACCTGTATGTAGCTGGCACAGCGACCCACGCAGGCGAACGATGGAATTGGCTTGGGCACACAGCCCGGATACTGCAGCACATGAATCACTGGCGTCACCTGGCAATCGTCTCCAAGATGCCCAATATCTGTGAATGCCATAATTGGTATAAAAGTTAGGCGCTTACTGAGTCAAGTACCTTTGATACCGTTGTCATTGCTGGACACCGCATTGTCCGCCTGTGCCATGCACAGCTTCAGTAGGCTGACCAGGACGCAGTAAAGCAAGATTAGCACAAATATCCGATTGTTCTCGTGGCGCAGCAAATGAGGAAGCATTTTTTTCGTTGTCACCCCCAAGTCGCGACTTGCCCTCAAATGGAAAACGCTGCCATCCGCCCGACGCCTTTTATAGATGGAAACGCGTCCATCGCTATCCCCTTTATATGACTTATTATCCCATAATGAACGCTGCCCGGCGGCAGAACAAACAATCGCTTTTTGCCTAGTAATTGCATACATGAAAACCGCATTTGTCCCGCTGTGTCTCGAACAGCAGCACATTTATTTGCCCACATCCTGCACAAGCACAAATCACCGCTGCTTAAGCACTAAACCAGACCAGTGTCGACATCATCATCAGCAGCAGCAGCGTTGTCGTCGCCAGTCCAGCAGCTCCGTTCCTCTGTGCCAAATACTTATTGAGACCGCCCAAGCGATTTGCGGCCCAGGCCCGATTCGTGTCCACCTTGGTCACCGCCTCGCTAAGAATGTTCGACCAGGTGCCAAACAGCCCATATTCCTTATAGTAGAAGTCGGGCAACATAGCCCGCTGCTCGCTCGTGGTGAAATAGTCCGCCATGTCGCTCAGCGCCTGTGCTGTCTTCTCCCAGCTCTCCAAGCTAAATCGGTTAAAAAAAAAAACATTTATTTATTATTACAGATTTTCTTATTTTTGTAATCTGAATTTTATGAAATTACATTTTAAATTTAGAATTGCAGTTTGTCGGTTGAGAAAAATTAATATTTCAGATTTTGAAACGTTTCGCATATTTTTGTTTTTTACGTTTAAGCTGCTTGAAAATATTTTAAATTTAGAATTGCAATCATTTTACTGCATTTGTTCAGTAATATTATTAAATAGAATATCAAATGAGATTCATATATCTATTTTTTTTTTTTTTAAATTATTATACAGATTTTTAAATGAGTTTTTGCTATTTTCTTAATTTTGATCTACTTGATATAGTTAGAATTGAATTTGTCCGTTAAACTAAATTATTATTGCAGATTTTGAAATAAGTTTCATATTTCAATTGTTTTAAAGTGTTTTTAAGCAAAATTATTATGAAGATTTTCAAATGAGCTTCATATACAAATATATATTTTATATTTTGATTTGTTTGAAAATATTTGTAAACAAAATTATTATTACAGAAATGTTTCTTCAATTTGTTTTTAATTTTGAACTGCTTGAAAATATTTTGAATTTGGAATTACTGCATTTGTTAATAATTGTAAAAATTGCATTTAATTCGGATTTGAATATTTAAATTGAACTTACGCATTTGCCAACTGGTTGATGTCCTCGATTACCATTTGGAAGATGGGAGTTACCAGGTCGGGATTCTGTTCGTACAGCTGAGCGAGGGCGATAAGCTTGAGAGGAACATTGATGCCGTTGCCCGTGCCTATAATCTGCTTCTGGTAGTGCGACCGATAATCTCTCGTGCAGCTGGAGGCGCGCAAGAGCAGCTCCCGATCTATGGGATTGGTTTCCTTCTCATACAACTGCTGGACGTGGGCATATCCACCGGATCGGGAGACTGCACAATAGAAGGTCTCGCGAAAATCTGGCGTTGGTTTCTCTAAATCGCCTTCGAACTTTTGCCGCACCTGGTTGTTGCAGTCCTCCGATTTGAATTTGCATAGCCAGGCCACCTGCTGGTTGCGATTGTGGACATCGAGCACCTTGTCCTCGGAGCTCCAGCTCACTCCAAGCTTCTTGTACACGGCAGCTGTGATATCGCTAAGATATTTGTTGAAATTGGGTAGCTCATCTGGTGTTAATCGCGGCGCGATCCGCTTCAATCCCTCATAGGTCGCATACCATGGAATGTAGTCGGTTTCAGTGCTCAGATACTCAATAAACTTGAATACATCGACGTAGTCAATTAGGTTCGCGTGGGCAAAGATCATCGACGAACGCTGCACGATTCTCGACGGGAATATAACTGTGATTTGTCTCTGTCAGCGCCTGTTGGATGCGGCCCATCAGCGGATCCTTATATAATACTCGATGGTAGTTGGACTGCCTCTTATTAACGATTATCCAATCAATTGGCGTATCAAACCAGCGGTGCACCACTCCAATCTTCATCATGAAGAATTGGGGAGTCAGATCTTCAAAGTCGGGCGATTGATTTGTGGCAAAGGTGATGGGCACCGTGTATCTTAGTGTGGCATCGCCGCCGACGCTGGTATCGAGGAGGAAGCGCTGCTGCTCGAGGTGGACCCGGCTGCCATTAAGTTCGAGTCTCACGGTTATCACTGGATAACCCACCTGCACTGTAAAGTCACCAAAGAATGAGTTCAGCACATTTTCATCGAAACCCGGCCAGTTTTCTCTGAGATGCCTAATCAAATCTGAGGGATTTGTGTTTGTTAAATGGCTAAGCGAGGAAAAACACGATTAGATTTCTAGAATTGGTCTAACTGAATTATCACTTACAACTCTTTCAGATAGTTTCGAATGGCATTGTCAAAGTTGTTCGCTCCCATCGCATTTCGCCACATGCGAATAACGCTGGCCGCCTTCGCAAATGAGATGCTTGAAAACTTGTTGTAGATCTCATCGGGGGTTTGAACCTTGGACTCCCCGGTGGTCAAGGCCTGTGTGCCAATTAGGGAGTCCGTCGTAAGGATGTGCTGAAGCTTTTGCACAACAAATTGTTGATCCAATTGATATTCCGGATACAACTGCAAAGTATATAACAATTTTCAAAGTTCTTTTTGAATTGTCATCTTTACAAATGAATTCGACTAGGAAACACGCTAAATAAGTCTCAGAAGTAACAATTCCCTTAAGAATATCAAGATAAGATCAGAGAGTTACTAAAAAAATTACTCAATTACCGTTGAGCTCAAAACAATTGAAAAATGTACAAATTTATCACTTGTTTAAATTAAGTTTAATGTAGTAACAAAACATTAAAAATAACAAAAATTTCTAAGAAAAAAATTTCCGAATAAAAGTTTTGATGAGTAATACAATTATTATTTTGAGCACAATTGGCACGTCTGCCATCGATTTTGGAAGCGTTCGATTATCAAAGATAATAAATCAAGTAGACGTTTTTATTATGGCATGAATCAATTAACTTGGCTAACACTGGTCAGTTATATAAGCCAACAAAAAAGTGCACATTTTGTATATGTAAATAATTGTTAATACCAACTTATATCGTTATCTGTCAGTGCTAGTTATACCCTGAACCCATTGAATATGGGTAAAAGGGTATAATAGTTTTGTGCGTATGTGTGTACCACGCAGAAGGAAGTATCTACGATCTTATAAAGTATATATATCCTTGATAACGAACAACAGCCGAGTTGATATAGCCATACACACGCATCTCAGAGACTAGAAGAGCTAGAAACTGAAATTTTGAATATAGCTTCTCTCGTTCGCTTAGTTTTTTTTTTATCGATAACTGCCTCCGTTCTTCGATTATCGATACATTTCTACTTCCGACTACAATAAATTCCACAATTTTAAATGCAAATCTAATTAACACATAATAATCATCATAATATTGACCAACTGCCCACATTTCATTAATATCTAATAAGAATCATCCAAGTTAGGGTCAAAAATATATTCTCATATTGATCTCATTTCTACCAGCAGCCGCAATCTTTTTCTGTATGTAAGCGCATGTGTCAGAAAGAGATGGCATGATAATCGATGCGAGCGTAAATATGTTTTGTGTGTATGCTGAAGATCCCCGTTATGTACAATTGTGTGTACGTATGTGTGTATGCATGTATCTATGTATGTACGTATGCATATATGTATGTATACATGTTTGTGTATGCACATATTTCTAGCCAGCCAATTAGGGATCAGTTCGCTCTTCTGAATAATAACTGCATTTAATTTAATTTTTTTTTTTCTTCAGTGTCCGTGCTTGCCATAGGAAATGACTTAGCCTGCTCATAACTGGGTACAAATGATCCAATCAAATTAAAGTATTATTAACCACTTTGTGCAGGGTATATCCTAGCCGAGATCGCTCGACTACAGTTTTAGATTTCGATTGGATTTGAAATTAGTTATTAGTTAATCTTATCTAATCTGCACAGGTTCTGCACGCTAAAACATACCTCGTGTCCAAGGAAGAACTCATAGTAGCGAGCAAATCCCTCCTGCATCCAAAAGTAACCCCACCAGCTGATCGTGACACTGTTGCCAAACCACATATGAGCATTCTCGTGGATTATGTTGCGAATGGTGAACTCCTTCTGTGTCCAGCCATCCGTATAGCCAGGCTCTTCCAAAACGACCTTATCTCTGAAAGTGCAATCAGAATGTGTTATCTGCATTTCTCAAGATTCACTGTGCCTTCGGTCGGCGATACACACTTGAAAATGACTAGGCCCCAGTTCTCCATGCTGTTGTGGCGAAAGATTGGAGTCGTCGCATACTGAAACACTGCGTTGCCCAGTTCTTGGTAGGGCTGCTGGAACAGCTCATTGAATGCGGGAAGCGCCCTTTCTGCCACACTGTAGCTGAACGTGGTCTGATCGTGCCACGTGGGCCTCGTGTAAATGGCCAGAGTGCTGTTGCCCCGTGCCGTGTACTCGGATATGATAAAGGCCAATAGATAGGTGGACATTATGGGAGTCACATCAAACTGATCCACAAACCGATTGCTCCTACATTTCTCAACAAGTTATTGTTGATAGATTCGTTAATTATATTCGAATGCTTACCCCACGTCGGTGGTTTTAATTAGGTTTGTGTTGCTGATGGCATTGAATCCACTTGGTCGTTCAATGGCCACCTGGAACTTAGCCTTGAAGATTGGCTCGTCAAAGCACGGCAAGACGAGGCGGGCATTGATGGCCTGCATGTGGGTTATGAGCACCATTTTGGTCGTATTTGTCACTTCATCCATGTAGCTGGTGGAGAACAGGCCCTCTGGACGAGTCAGCACTCTTCCCGTGTACTTGAATTTCAATACATAGTACTGATTGGCAACTAATGCCTGCGTCAGGTGCACAGTTACATGCTGAGTCACCTGCACACCTGTCATCCTGCTCCTCGGAATGTTCTCCACGAGCACTCCTCCAACAGAGTTCACAAGATAATATGTCAAGTCCGTCCATGTGTAGTGTTATTTGAGACACTTCCGCCTCCTCAGTTCGCAGGGTTATTTGGACATCGCCATCGAATTCGTTAGATGGCGCAGCTGGATTTAGTGCATCATTTGGAACACTTATGCGCAGGTTGTAGAAAGAGGGTTTCACACTTCTGCCGAGTCGATAATTCAAATCCTCTGCGCTGCCTAGTCCGACCAGCAGCAGCAGGATCACCAGTGGAGAAAGTCTGTAACCACAATTGTTCATGGCTAAGTTGAATTCAATTCTGAGTTGACTTCGGGCCAATTGTAAAAATGCACATTAGAAACGGCAATTTATGAATACTTGTTTTTGTGATAATGTTGCTGATAATACAGATATTTTTATCAATAGCTTTGGGAAATAACTGTTTGCGCTATAAATTATGAATGAAATGAAAATTCATAAAAATGAAATTACATTTTTTTCATGGAATTACATTTTAAATTTAGAATTGCAGTAGGTGTAAAATACTAAGAAATTCATTTTCTAAATTGAGTTTTTTTATTCTCGAATAAGACATAAATAAATAGAAATTGATCAATCAGCAAATCAAAGATTCTTAAATATTTTGCAAGAGAAGTAGTAAGAAATTAATGAGTGAATTTATTATAATTTTGATAGTGGGATTTATTTAGTCCCGTTATTTTATAGCCAGAAATTCGAAGAATCGGCATAATTTATATAAGAAATATTTTATAGGCATTTCTTATCTACAAAAATTAATTTGATTTTTGTTTCAGTAATTGGAAATGTTTTTCGCAACCCATAAAACGATGTTTTTTTTTCGTAGAAATAACATTAATAATAAACTTGCAACTATAAAATAAAAGTCTTTGGTCAAATAAACTAATTAAATTTTATTAAATGTCGTTGCAATAATTTGGTGTTAATCTTATCTGGATAATTTACTGACTAGACGATGTCAACAAATATTGATTGAATGAGCACGTCCAATCTTGGATTCTGCTTGCCTCAGTGCAGCAATGTGGTGAATGCCACCAGGAGCAGGGTGAGCAGACTAAATCCGCTTATCATAGCGCTGCCGTTGTACTTGGCCAAATAGCCACGAAAGGTGTCCAGTTTGGAATCGGCCCAGTCGAGGTTCTCCTTGACGGCTGCCTCCGCTGCCCTCAGCGTGCTTGCCGAGCTGCCAAACTTGGCACTGTTGGCCGTGTTGAACTTTTGCAAATCCTCGTATTGGGATTCCTCGGTGAAGCGCGCAGCAATGTTTGAGATGACCGTAGCCACCGCGGAGTAGCCACCCATCCTATAAGGTAATCAAATATTGTTTGCAGTTGTCAATAATAAAATATGATTTGCTTACGCCTCAGCTAAATCCTCAAATCGTTTGGTGACCAGCGCAAAGACGGGACCAACATTCTCGTTGTTCTCAGTGTAGAGGGTGCTGAGTACTGAGGATTTGTCCTGCCGGCGAATCTCTTCGGACACAATCAGATCGAAGACGCGTTCGATGAGCGCCTGTTGCCTGACACAACCGAAGGAGTTCTGCAGCAACATCTCCTCGGTGGACACCGTTTCAACCTTGAACTTCTGATAGAGTGCCTCGAACTCAGTGGAGCCTCCCTCGCGCAGTGACACACAGTAGACCACGGAGCGTATGTTCTTGGGCACCGATTCGAGTGAGTTGAAGTGGGTTTTGGCTTGGCTAATGCAGTCGGCATTGCCAAAGCGACATCTCCAGGACAGCAGTTTTGTCCTCAAATAGATGTCGAGCGCCTTGTCTGTAGCGGCCTCGGCGAAGCCCAGCTGAAGATTGGCATTCGAGGTCAGCTGCTCGATGTAGTTGCCAAAGTGGACGGTATCCGTGCCCAGGCGTATGGCCAGGAAGTCGAATCCGTTAAACGCCGATGTCCATGGTATGTAGTTGACCTCCGTTGACAAATACTCCAGCACCGCCAATGTGAGATCATAGTGAATGTGTCCGGCACGTGCCAAATTCAGTAAATCATCCACAATCTGGGCGCGATTCAGTTCGTGCACATCGCCCCAGTTGCTGGCGGAGAGCGCGCTGTGAATCGCATGCCAGTTCTTCTCAGTGTAGTTGACGCGATAGTAACCAGTCTCCTGAATGTTGGCAATCACCCAACTTGTCACATTGGGCAACGTCTTCGTTTGAGCTGCCACTCCCAGCACAAGCTTCGGCGCTGTACTATTGAAATCCTTCTCCAGACTGGTGGTGTAGCTAATGGGCACCGTGTAGACCAGCTTATCATCGGATCCATCATTCTTGAGCAGGAATCGCTGTTGGCTGAACGCGACACTCTTGCCATCGTCGGACAACTTGGCATTGATCAGCGGATAGCCCACCTGGGTGGTAAAGCTCGCAAAGATCTCACCAGAACTGCTGTTGAATCTGCTTTCTGGCCAGTTGTTGCGCCACGCATTCAGCAGGTACTCCGGGACCGATGACTGATACTGGCTATGATAATGGAGAAACCACATTAAATACATTCTTGGAATCGTAATAAATACTGACTATTTGTCGAGGTATTCTTGGAGGGATTTCTGGAAATTCTCAGTGCCCATGGTGTGCTCAATCATGCGAATGAAGGAGGCGCCTTTGCTGTACGTGATGCTGTTGAACATACGGCTAAGATGGGCCGGCGTGTAAGTGTTCTCATCACTCATTGGATTTGTGGCATTGGTCGAGTCCATTCCCATCACAGACTGCTGTTGAGCAACGACAAACTGTTTCTCGAGCTCCCAATCCTTCTCGACAAGGGCGGTGCCAAAGTATTGAAAGAATTGGGCGAAACCCTCATTCAACCAGGCATAACTCCACCACTTACAGGTAACCAGGTTACCAAACCACATATGGGTCTGCTCATGGCCCACAAGAACGGAGATGGATTGGCGAGATGACAGCGTTGTGGCAGATTCATCGACCAGCAGGCTGCGTTCCCTGTAGGTGAGGAGACCCCAGTTCTCCATGGCGCCCGATGAGAAATCGGGTATGGCTGCCATATCCATCTTATTGTTACCCAGCGAGTAGTAGTCCAATTTCAGATATTTGCCCATTTCATCCAGAATCTGGCGACCCACATTGAAACTGTATTGCGTCTGTGTGTAATACTCGGGACGAGCCAGGACACCGAATCTATCGTCGCTGCGCTTGCTCAGCTCAGATATGATGAAGGCCACCAAATAAGTGGACATCTTAGGCGTCGTATGATAGACATCCAAGTAGTAATCCCTAAAGCAAATAATTAGTGAAGTGGCCCAAAGGAATATAAGTTGCTGGACTTACGGATCTTCAGTTTGGGTGCTGGACTTTTGCCTTGTGTTGCTAACGGTGCTGAAAGTGTGGTGACGCTTGAGGATCACATTGAAGGTGGCCTTGAACTGTGGCTCATCGAAGCTGGGAAAAGCGCGACGGGCATGATTCGTCTGGAACTGAGTGGAGCCCAGCCATCTGCAAGCGAAATAAGTCAATCAAGTCATCAATGAAGATGCATTCAACAATCCCACCTGGTCTCATTGTTGTCATTCACATAGTAGCTGCGATAGAATCCGACCATATCGTCTCCCATCAGACCTGTGTATTTGAAGTGGAGAATATATCGCTGCTTGGCGATCAAATCTGCAGCTGTAGTCAGATTCCGGATGTCCGTTTCGACATTCTGAATGGGATTAGTCAGCGGATTTATTTGGGCTGTGGCACCTGCAGTTGGCTTTGCCCAGTATTCGCTGACGGAGTAATCCAAATTTTTGGAGTGCACCGACACGAGTTTTGTGTTCTGAACCGGTTCGATTTCAATCCACACCTCACCGTCGAAGGTGAACCGCTTTTTGTCGTCACTTTCCAGCAAATAGGGACGCAAAGTTATATCATAGTTAATGGGCTTTATGTTCTCCGACAATCGATATTCCCAGTTCTCAGCGGCGAACGTTGTCGGTGGCTGCACATCCAGTTGCCTAGTGTCCGCCAGGACGACGCACCAGAAAGTTGCGCAGACGACAACCAAGCGTAGGGCAAACATGTTAAGATTAATCCTTATGTAAACGCTGAACACGCACTTCGACAACTGAACTCAATCTGCTCACAAATGGTTCTATATAAATCCCTCGATTTGGACAATATGAAATTTGGTTTCAAGTCTCCATTGGTTATAGATTACGATATGATTACGCAGACGATAAGAGCTGATGTCAATGCAACTAATTGTTATATAGTTGACGAGATTAACTGTGGACTATGATCCAAGTAATACCATTCACAATAGTTATTAACAATAAGTCAAACTTTTAGTTACAATATAAAAATCAGTTAATACACTAATTCCATTTTATAATTCGACAAAAAGGGAAACAATTTACAAATGCGATTTATTTTTATTTGAATATTATTATTATTTATTATTATTTATTTGGGGTTTTGTGCACTGCGACCTGATTGATCTATTGTGCCCCCTTCCGAGCTTATAGCTCCTCGATCAACCCCAGTTCCTGAACGAATGTCAGGATCTTTGATGGGTCGAGGGCTGCTATGTCTTTGACATTCATGACATGCATCCCTAGGATGCTGCATCTTCTCCTGGCAAGGGCGATGCATTTTGTTAGGATGTGAGCTGAAGACTCCTCCTCGATCTCACAAAACCTGCATTGACTGCTGCTACAGATACCCATTTTGGACAGGTGGCTTTTTAGTCTACAATGTCCTGTCAGTAGACCGACAAGTATCCTTAGCCTATTCCTGCCCATGGATATTGTTTGCTTAAATCGTTTATGAATATAGCCCCTGAAAAGACATTTGGCCTGTCGGAGTCCCGGTGCTTCCTCCCAGCTCCGCAGTCTCATTTGTCTTTCTTCATTCCTGAGTTGCAGCCGTACTGTGTGTTTGTCTATGCCACAAAACGGATCAGGCCCTATAAGGGGCCTCTCTGCACCCATTCTCGCCTGCTCATCTATTTAAATATTAATTACAATCATTTTTAATTAACATTTAAAATAGTTATTACACATTTTGTTATTATTATTATAGCTGTTATTGTACTATTATCACCATTGAAAACTAATAATGCGGCAGTAAATTGAGCTACGATATACCCTGAATACTAGTCTTATCTTATATATATATATATAATATTTATTCTGAACATAACAAACACTATTTTATCTAACTGCTGATTAACTGACATATATTAAATGACAAACTAGTCCAATAATCGCCACAGGAAGTGAATAAATTTGCTAAAAAATACATAAATAAATTTATTTAAACACAGATATAATCCAAATATAAAATTACAGTTAAAAAATAAATAAAAATAATACTTATTGATGATAATTTATAGTTAATGCAATTTGTTTTCAGAGATCCCTTTCGGTTTCAGCATGTTCCATTTCATAGTAAAGATAACGTGGCCTGAATCGGAACTCTTCTCCAGAAATCGAATGCTTATCTTGCTTGTTCACATTGCAGGCTTTCATGAACTCCGCTTCCCGAAAATGCGAAGCTGTGGAATGGAGCTAATATTTATTATTATTATAAATTGATAAGTAACCTTTGACGGGGTTAAATTACTTGCATTACTATTCATATCACCTACCCAAAGAACTCATGGAGGCGCTTAGATTTGGTGCTGTGCTGGTAAAAACAACAGCTGCCTCCGGTGCCTCATTGGGTGCACTGGTCACGCCCACCGCCTGCAGATCGCACATCGAGCGAGTGCTTTGCGGGCCAGCGTGTGAAGCTGTTGCCTGGCTAATGATGACTGGAATTTGGGCAGCAATAAATCGAGCCGAGGATTTGGTTAGGACAACCACCTCCACCTCATAGCTCAACTGTAGGCAGCCGCAGACAGCAGCGCCCAATGTGGGTGGCGTGTGTGGCACGTGCAGCGTGTGCAAATGCTGAAAGTGGAGCAGCTCGTGGCGTGGCAACGACTGCAACGGATGGCTGCTGCTGAGTAGATTGCGACGCTCCACATGGCTGCCGACACGCTTCGGCTTGTCCAATTGATGACCCACATATGTGCTGACCAGATTCAGCTTGTAGACGATCGACTGCAGCGGCAGCTGTTGCGGATTCTGCAGATTCGCATGCACTGAGATGCCCGCTCCCAGCTCGTAGCTGCTGCGTGGTATGTCCAACTGCAGATGCAGCGCTCTGCGCCAGAACTTCAGAGATGGTGTCTGCTCCAACGCAGTCACCTCACAGGGCGCCTGTCCGCAGTGCTCCTGGCTTGGCCCCCAGCGCTGCTGCACATGTATTTGACAAACCACCGCCGGTTCCGGCGGCAAATCGGAGCTGCGGAGCAGCATCAGCTGCAGTGTATAGCGAATGTGTCCGTGCTCTGCCTCATAGCTGCTGGGGCAGTTTGCCGGCAGCTGCACACTGAAGTTGTAGCGATAGCTACCCGCCGCCATCAGCTGCGGCAGCGCCTGCTCTGAGCCCACAAAGTAATCCACCGTGGCAAAGTAATCCACACGCTGACCATAGGCAATCATTGGTTTAGCTACTCCTGGCTTATTGTTCGCCTTTTGCTTATTTTGTTTTTGTGCCTGCAGCCAGTTGCTGCACGCATATCCATTGGACTCCAGGGAAATGGCTTTAAAAATGCAAATAATTATTAGAATATTTATTCAGATAACGGTAAACAGGCCTAATTTAAACGAAAATATTATTTAAAAAATTCCAAAAAAAAATACACATGATTATTTGATTTTTGACGGATTTACTAATCGACATTTTTAATATGTGAGTCGTATTTTGCTATTTAATCTTTATAAATAAAAATATTCTGGATTTCCAAACTGTTCCTATTTTGATTTTCAGTTTAAGTCGCATTTCTTATATATTGTAAAATTTAAGTAATATTTTTATAAAAATTATTTGTTTATCTAAATTTAGCTTTGATAATTTTATAAAATTTCACTTTCATTATCTATTAAACCTTCACTTCGAGTAGACATGATTCATGCCTCAAGCATTGGCTTATCTTTTGGCCAAAACGATGACTCATTGGCTCTTACCTTTGATTAGGGCACGGTCCGGCAGAGTGAGATTAATATAGCCATTGACCATCTCGCCGGCATGGTAGACCCCATTGGGCCGCTCCAATAGTATATCACAAAATTGGCTCATTATTTTTTTTAACGATCTTTCACGCCAGACAAACGTTAACTGTTTGCCAAATTGTTAACAATGTTTGGCCTATAAACCGCTGCTGCTGCATCGCTGCTTTTAGCCTTATCAACATTCTGCATGTTGGATGTTTGTGATTACGGCGTTTATCTAATCGTAAAGTGTGTCATAAACAATTAGTAAATTTAATTAAAAGGCTTGTCAATCGTTGCCTAATTTCAGGCGAATCCAAATAACCTAATCAATACTTACATATGTCAACTGAATGCTAAAAAGACCCATAAATATTTTGGACTCCATTGGCATCGAATGAGAAACAATTAAAAAAAACAATTTTCAATCAAATGAAATTTTTTTTTAACCAATTTGAGTAAAAATTATTCGCAATTAAATGAAAATTTAAAACCCAATTGAGTTAAAACTATTTCAAATCAAATGAAAATTTAAAACCAATTTAAGTAAAGTGAGTCAGGATTATTTTTCAACAGATATTTGTTTATATTTAGATATTTAGATTTTAAAAATCTAAATATAAATTATAAAAAAGAGTTTCCCTAGAAAATCTTGTTCTTCATCAGTCAATAATTGGTTTTTATATATAGATTAAAATTATTTCTTTTGATTTTTTGTGTAAACAGATTTATTGGCCAGTTATGTTTTTATTTGTCTATTCAAGTATTTGTCGTAGCTTAAAGTTAGAAGATATAACTACATATCTATGTTCGTATATATATATATACATATATATATATAATTATTTAGTATTATATTAATATTATTAAATAGTAGTTTTGTAGGTAAAAAGCCATTGAATAATAAGCTAAAAAAGATATATTTTTTTAAGTTTGAATTTGGATGGCAGTAAAGTATAAATATGAGCATTGAGAGCTTCCAATAAGACGGATAATGATACACTTTAAAAAATATCTCGTATACTTACACCTAAACTCTTAAGTCTATTAGAATCTTACGTATATATATTACCACCATGGATTGGTTTAAGACACTTGAAGTTAGAATTGATGCTCATCTTGAGCCTGCAACGGAGCTGATGGATGGACCTGAACTGTCACATCCTGCACAGCCAGCCCCTCCACCTCCTCATCGACATCCTCCTCAACTTCGATGAGCTCACACTGTTCGGACAGGGGACCACAGAGCGAGCCGAACGTATCCAGACTGCGACCCGTCTGATCCGTGTCCAGTGAGCCATACGAGCGATAGTGATGCATGTCCAGGCCAGAGTCCTCCACCGCCATTCCATGCGCCGGCGCAGTGCCTATAAGTGTACTAAAACCCGGGAATCTTGGCAAGACTATGCGTGGTTGTGGACACGGCTGACTCTCCAGGGTCTGCTGGCTGCCAGCCAACGTGGCAAAGCTGAAGGAAGGCGGCACTGCAATCAAAGACCAACATTTACTTGTTGATCTTGAAGACATTTGAAGCCAAGGATCTGTGGATCTGTAGCTGCATAAATATAACACTTACGGCAACTATCATAGGATGGCGGCTCATCATCCTCCAGGACTTGCTGCACCAGTTCGACTGACGTTTCGGGCTCCTGTTCAGCTTCCTCCTCCACCGTGGCGGGTCTCGGCTGGACACGTTCAATCAGACGCTGTCGCTCCGGCGTCGGCGGGCGTCGGGCTGGTTGATGAGTGTGCACAGCTCCACGCAGATGATGCAGTGGTGTGGTGCCAACCACAATGGGCACAGATAGATCCGTATCATAGTGGAAATAGCCCGTCTTCAGTTTCACCTGCAGCGAGTAGTGAATGAATACAATGTAATTGGGATTCAGCGTGGAGCGCGGCGTGTCCATGGGCACCATTATGGTCGACTCGTACAGCCGCTTGGACAGTCTTAGGGTGCGATCCGTGACGACCTCTTTGCACAGCGTCTTCGTGTAGAAGTTTCGCTTGACCGGTTTCCGTGAGAGGAACACGAAATGCTGCTTTATGGACACCTCGACACCAATGATATCGTAATGCGGCGACTGGTTGTCCACCTCCACGCTGAATGGCACGTCCTGGAGCGGTGCAAAGCCAGAAACGGGCAGCGCCAAACTGGTGCTAATCGGTCCCGAAATGCAGGGCCAATGGCAGAGAAACTTGATATTCTCATCCTTGACGGGCAGCTGTGTGAAATGTTGGACAAATTTTAATATGTTGCGGGAAAATACCTTCTTTATGAATTAGTATTAATATTTAGAAAGCTCTGAAAACTATATTTATTAACTGTATTTTTTTAAAATAATTTGTGTATTTTTAAAATTAATATATATATATTTTTATTCTTTTTTATATGTGCTGCTTGGATAATATTTAAAATAAAAATACTGAGCACAGAAAATATTCTCTGAGATACAAAAAATATCTAAAAATTTTATTTAAATTAAAAATCGATGTCGAAAAAAGCAGCTGGATTTGTTGATTTAACCAATAATTAAAATAAACATCGAAATATTTGCGTATTTATCGGCACAAGCACTCACAGACATAGGCACAATTAATTTAGCCACGTCACTTTGGGCAACTTGCCACATTCCACAACTACGTACCGCAAACTCAGAGTTATAATTGAGATCCAACGTTTGCACAACCATAATCGGTTTGCGAAAGACCTCATCGAAGCCCCAGGGCTTGTCGATGGTCAGCGAGATGTTGTACGCAATATAGCCATAGGGACCCTTGCAGGTGCTGGGGCAGTCGGGGGGGATGCGCAGTGTGAGAACGTAAACATGGACACCGGCGCGAAACAGCGAATTGTCGAAGACATTGGTGCGGGTGTGCAAATACTGCTGGTGTCCCGAATAGTTTGAGGTCTCACTTTTGCCGCTCATGGACCACTGCACCTTGGCCTCACCCTCCAAGGTCACATATACAGCTGTGTGTGGGGGGGGGGGGGGGTACGTCATAATTTATTTAATTTATTATTATTACACACACCATTTACGCGCTTCACTTTGTCCGTACGGAGCAGAATGCGTCCGCTGATGTATTCGCCACTGTTGTAGATTGGATTCAGGCGATCCAGCTGAAAAACACAGGTGGTGGGCATGGCTATAGGATGCTATAGGATGCTTTTCACATCACAACCAAATAAAATGGGGAACAGGACAAACAAAAATTCAACTGAACTTTGGCACAGCCAGACGCGCACTGAGCTCCTTTGTTGTGCGTCTGTGCGTCTCCTTATCTCTCTCTCTCTCTCTCACTCACTCAATCTATTTGACTCTCTCTCTCTCTCTCTTTCGCACCCAGCATCCATGAGTGTGCTTTCGGTGTTGGCCAAAAGGGGGCGGAATCAATAAGTTGGCGCCTTGCGTCTGTGTAACCGTCTACTGTCTGCTTGTGGACCAATATTTCACAGTGAAACGTTACCAAATTGAACAACGCTTTGTGGCATGGCCCCATTCAGCGTCTTTGTTTGTGCCACTATGCGACGCAGAAATAACCCTCGAAAAATATCGGCGAAATGTAAAAACCGCGACGCGAGAGGTCAGCACCATTTTCTAAGAGTTCACAAAATATTTTGATTTGTTTTTGGATTTTTCTCTGTTTTTTTTTTGCGCATGGATTTTTGGCGGCATTAGCCACACGCATTTCATTTAAATGAACACCATTTTGCCAGCTCCATGGCTGCCACAGAATGTGTCAACATAAATTAACAGCTTCATTTTGCGCTTTTAATGATAAACATTTTGGGTTTCTCAATGAACCCACGCAAACTGTTCACTCAATTTACTGCAGATAATTGTGGCAATCATTTTGCCTTGAACCGTTTCATAATTATGGCTTCAGCATTTAATTAGAAAGCAAAAACACAGGCTACAAGTGGATTTCTGGTATGGAAACAATGCAAATCGAATTTAATTAAATTGCTTTGTGGTAAACATTAAATTTACATTTATAATTATTTTAATTCTATTTTGTTATTACTCTTGTTATTTTTAATTACAACATTAGTATTGAAATGTTCTTTTAATCTATTTTTTTGTTTAAATAGACGTTAGTTCAATCGCTCTATAATAATATCTAAATTAAGTCATTATAGTTTACTAAGATAAGAAAATAAAATGTTAGGTTAGTTGTATTTTGCTGCTTATCTTAAATGAGTTTAGGAAGTTGTATTTAATTAAAAGTTTTTTTTTCTTAAAGTGCCAACTGATAAAAATTTAAGATAATTTAATTTACAGCTTGAGAGAATTATCTTAAATGGGTTAAGGAGACTAGCATTTGATTAAATTTTATTTTTTGCATAAAATGCGAACAGATAAAATTGTTTTTATCAAGCGACAGAATTTGCGCGACTTTTCTGTTTTTGTCAGTGCAAAAAAATAAATAAATAAACAAACCTAATCAAAACTCAAACTCAAACTCAATATATATTACATATTAATTGGAAACATTCCAGCTAATGGGCGGGAAAGATTTTTATTGAAATATCGCAAGGCCAGACGCAAATACGACTGTTTCTTCTGGCAGCGCAGCAATCTGAGGTGTTCTCCCCGTCTGGAAACACTTGGGGCGCTCAATTCATGGAAACAGCTGTAAGGCAGCCGGTGATTAACGGATGAAATGAGCAAATCATTTTCACACAAAGCTGAAATGGTAAAATAATATATTTATATAATGTTTGCTTATGGAAATTACTGTTTTACAACAAGCAAATAATTATTATAATTATCTAATCTGGGAGGTTGGAAAAAAAAAATACAAAAATTTAGAAAGGGTATTTAATTTTCGACGTACCAATTTTATATAATATAATAAAAAGCTGTATATATATATATATATATATATATATATACAGTCTCTTTTGTTAACGTCGACTTACCCAAATTGTCAAATCCATGAGCTAAAAAATTGATCTCAACAGGTGGTGCCACAGTGCCCACAAGCAGAGGCAATCGCAATGGCTCAGTGCAGCTGTTCCAAGTCTCCAAATAGTAGGCAATCGCAATGAGCTCACCGGGCAGCTGACTCATAATGGGCGCCGTCAAAGGCAGATGCAGTGAAGCCTTCAAATCGCTGCTCTCATCCAGCACGGTGAGCACCTGCTTTGCTTTCGTCAAGGGCTGCTGACTCTGATATGTAATGGATTGGCAAAGACGTGTAATACATGGGGCAGGTGATGTGGACGCCAATTGATATGCAACACGTTGTCCAGGCGCATAGACGCTGCGCGGCAGGCTGAGCTGCAATGTGGCTGTTGCACATTTGGCCGGTTGCAAGTCAGTGAATTCAATGCGATTTCTAATGCACAAGCGCTGTTGAAAGCATTTGTCGTGCTTGCCACGCCTGTGCAGAGTCACTTGCAGCATGTAGCTAGTCGCACCCAGTGGCAAGCGGCAGCTGCCAGGCAAAGCGCATGGTAACTCAAACTCAAAGTTGCAACATTGCGTGCTGCTCGGCGGCAAAATCAAGGCTTGCAACAGCTGCTGCGTTTGCTGCACGTGTGTCATGTTGCCTTCAAACTTGAGACGTTCTATATCAGTAACCACAGTGCTATCATTGTGTTCTACATGTGGCATGAACTTCTGCGCCTCCTGCCAGCAGGTTGTGCTGCTGCCCAACAAAGTGATGCTCAGTGCTGCAGAGAAGAAGCGACAGAAATGAGTTTGGTGGAAAGAAGGAAAGAGGGAACCGACTACAAGGTACCCCTTAAAATCGAATCATTATCACTTAAAAACCAAATCAAAACAAATGTTTAATTTCCAAGAAATGATCTAACTTTTAAAATCACTTAGTATATCTAAGCAGAAAAAATGTATGTTTATACTTATGCAGTCAATAAAAAAGACGCACAATCTTCAATTACCAATTTTTAAAACACGAAAATAAACACAGCATTTCAATTTACTAGCTGATTTATTAGACTCACCTTCAAGCTGCAGAGTCTTCTTTTTGCTGATTGTCAAAGTGAAACTGCCCGAAATTTGTTCGCCAGTGTAATAAACCGCTGAAGGGCGCGACAAATGAAATTGACAATTTACGTTACGCATTGCTACTACCAATTACCAATTACAGGGTATTCACTATAATTTTAAGTAGCTTACTTTAGGCACGCGACTAAATTTGAAGTGCGAACAGCTCAGGCGATGAAGTGCGAGTGAAAACGACTTCGACAACGGCAACAACAGCGAAATTGACTCAAGCAGCGCCTCGGAAAGTCTGTCAATTTGTTGCCTCAATTGTTGACGAAGTCTGCTCTTTGCATCACATAAAGATAAATTCTGTTTACGACAGCCAAAGTTTACTGAGTTTTATTTATATGAATTTTATTTTGCAGTATGTTATTCAGTATTCTGCCTAATCCCAATTTTTTTTTTAATTGTCACTCTTTGCTTTTGCACAGTTGTGCAGCAACCTGTTGAGTTGCCAACCTGATTGCAGCTCAAAATAAAAACAGGTTCTAATATTTTCGCGCCTGTTTTTTTTTTTAATAAAAAAAGGAATTTCTTGTGTGCAACTAGTGTCATGCAAAAAAATGTAGCAAGTGAAAATTTGCGTACATCGCTACATTTAGCAAATTATCGCATATAAGAGTTTGAGGCTAAGCAATACCCTGTTTATAATACTTAATATATGGTAAATATTACATTTATCATTATTTTCAGAGTCGTTTGTACAAATCCAAAAATCGATGGACTCGTCGATACTCTGCAGTCGCTTTTATTAATTTGTTAAATACCCTTTTTTATACCCAACAATATGCGTACTTATTTAATTCAACTGATTTAATTGCAGCTTATTATTTAAATGATAACCTGTAATTTGGCAAAATACGTCTGACAAAATACATTAATTATTTTGAATATATATTTACAAAAAAGTACTTGACTTACCCAGTCACAGACAAGTTCCAATTCCAGCCTTAACAAGTGGCGTGCAAAAATATATTCCGTTATTAATTGTTAAAAAAAAACGTAATTAAATAAAAGGCATAAATTGGGTATACATTTAATATATTTATATGGATTTCTCCTTGTGTTTTTGTTTATTTTGAATTAATTGAAGACAGAGTATATCTTAAGAGTATATCTGGTTAGACTGGTTGGAAATCGGGGGAAGTATACATGAGTTCGTAATTATAGATTTAGAAGTAGATTTAACGATAACTAAAATTACACAATTTGTATGTATGATGATGATGTGATAGTAATACAATAGATTTATATTCAGAATTACATTTAATTAGTTAAGATAGAACATAAAAACAATTTAATTATAATTATAGGTTCTTCGCTAATTGTTGTAGAGTTGTGTAAATTTTCCGTAGGCATTATAAATATTGAAAATGTTAAGTTTGTTGTTTGGTAAAATTGTGCAAATTGTTATTTAGTTTGCTTAAGCCTAAAAGTTGTCTAAATACGTTTTTAATTACGTTTATTATATTATGTTTAAGCATGTATATCGTGTGCTGACAGTGCAATTACCGATTTTTTTCAAATGTTTGAAAATAAAACTTAAACCAATTGAAATTAGTAATTCCAAAGGGAACAGCGAAACTTTATAAAGAAAAGTAAATTAAATCGAAAGCGCAATTTGCAAACGAAAGTATTTTTAAAAATCAAATATCACTTTAGAGATTTCAAAGAAACGATTTTTCAAAATATACGCAATATGTAAATCTGTTGTGCATCAATATTTGTTTAGATCAGACTTAATATAGACAGCTATATTCGCGCCATGATTCTCAAACGTTTTTATAATTATTTTTGAAATATTTTTGATTTTGGTTAACTTGGTGTTGTTATTCTTCTAAGCAGCCATCATTCATTCATTTCTTCTCGCAATTCAGAAAACTATCTGTTCCTCGGTTGTTCGCATCCTCATCCGTTGCCAAGACCGGCTCCTGCTGCAATGCGAAGCGAAATTGTGTATTTGAGGATTCACTGTAGAGCGTCTCTGTGCGATGTTGAAATCAGGCAAAATGTTGCATGTATATTGGGGAGGGGGAGCGGTAATAAGAGAACAAATTTGCAATTTAAGTATGTTTGTCAAATCCTTTGGGTTGGGCTTAAAGCTATTAGTAAGTTTTGTTCAGAAAAATGCAAATTATTTAATGAATTTGAATAAAGTTAGGATAAACATTTTCCAAATGATATTTTTAAATTATATCAATAAACTTAATTACTAAGCATAAATTACAAAAATTTCAATATATGAATACTATAATTTTATTATAAATATATATTTTTGAATATAATTTTAAAATGTTTAATGAATAAAAACAGCAACAGAGCATACATACTTATTATTGATATATGATATAATATAGATTTTGAATATACAATACATTTATATATATATATATATATATATAAATTACACGTGCAATATAAAATTTTATTTTATGGAATAAAAGTATTCAATATGCTCTGCAAAGCGTTGAGATATTCGAATATGAATGTTTTAGGAAGCAGAACGCACGAAACCACTAGTTTGATCGGGATTGTGTCCTTATAAACTTAACAAACCGTTTAAAATCCATCTTTTTAAAATCAATTAAATTCCATACAAATTTTGATTGCTTAATCCCTATATTAGCACATATATAATTGTTTTCTGCGGACAATTTTCTTAGTGTCTATAATATTAGATGCAATGCATCGCATCAAATATCGGACAAGGTTAGGGCATCATCTTTAAGCTCAACACTTTGCAATTCTTAAGCTTATATAAAAATGTGAACTAACTACTTGAAATGAAGAGGAATAAAAGAAACTAATTGGAATAAAATGCCACTCAGCCATTCAATTTGTTTTAAGTTTTGCTTTGCTGTGTTTTTTTTTTTTTTTTTTTTTTAAAGTCTGCATTTTTTTTTTGGTAACAATTTGGGTTTATGTGTCGGATTCAGTGGAATCATCACTACCGGGCGGTATGGTCGGTGTCTCATATTCGTAATAGACCGGGTAACGCGGTTTAAAGGGCTCACGCTCACTTGTTACATCGCCCTGAGCGGACATAATGCTGCTCATGCTAACATTTGTCAAGAATTCAATATCATCACTAAATTTCTCGCTCAGAGCCATGGCATCTTCATACGAGGGCGGCACTGTGAATTGAAATAAGGAATATATATATTTATATATATATAGATATATAGTATTTATAGTTGATTCCAAAATTTAAATGCATTGTGATTGATTAGACCATTGCAGAGTTATTTTCTTTATGCAAATTTCGAATGTGTGAACTTATCGTGCAACAATCAATCAAGAAAATAACTTTAAAAATTGTCTGCTTTGGCTTAAAGAAAAAAACACTTTGCTTACTCATTGGTATATAATCTGGGGGACTATCACTATCGCTTGTCACTAATATCGCTGGCATGGCGGCCATGGGCCTTAGGGCGGCAGTCGTTGGCGTTGACGAGGGACTCGTTTGGCTTAGCAATGTTGCACCAGAGCGTTGCATTGCCTGATTGTTGTTGTTGTTGTTACTGCTGCTATTGCTGTTATTTTGGAGGCGTCGCTGCTCGGGTCGCGGCCTTTGGGTCTGTTGCGTGGATAATTGTAAATGTTGGCTAACTACTTGATGCTGCTGCTGCTGGCGATTGAAACGCAACAGAGCATCGGGTCCATCCATGATGGGTATGCTACCGATGGTCAGCGGTATTTTGAGTTTCAGCTTCCAGTGGAACTCGGTTGGATTCACAATAATCTTAATCGAGTAGTTAACGCTAATTGGGCAGGTCGGCTTCACCGATGTGGGCGGTATCGAGGGCAAATCCAAATAGCCCCGATACACCTTTCGCGACCAGCGCAGCACGTTGCCGAACTGCTTTAAGGCAATCAGATGCTTATCATAGCGATACTCGTGCTGCGGATCGTGCGATTCGTAGCTGACTTCCTGTTTCAGCTTCACCTCGCATTCGGTTATGTCTATCGACGACTCGTTGTTGATATAAAGCACGAAATGGATCTTCTGGCCAGGCGCGTATCCGCAGTACGGCGTCGAGAATTTAACAGTTAGCGGGCCCGTTGGACAGCAAAAACTCCAGAAACGCTTGCGATCAAGTATTTCGAGCGGCACCTTAAGCAAAGTATTGCAAGTTTTGTCAAAGTTAAACTTTCCAAATAACCTCTCTACTTACTTTATAGATGGCATCGGCATTTAGGTCCAAAGGTTGTATCACGGTAAATGGCAGCTTGAACACTTTCGGATAGCGACCCGATCGCTCGATCGTCGTTATGATCTCGTAGTGTATCTGGCCATACTTGCCATCAAAGGATGTGGGCAGATTGTCGGGCAGTATGACGTGAAACGTGTACGAGTATTCGCCGGCCAGCCAGTCGATGCTCGAGTTCCCAGCACACGAGCCGAGGACATACGATCTCGATGACAAATACGATCGATAGGCACGGCACATGGCGCGTTCGCTGTCCCGCGGATATCCCTTTTTTATCCAGCGTATCTTAGCATAACCGCTAACGGTGACATGAATGCCTAAAAGAGAGGATGAAAATAAAGTTGATAGAAAATCAAACAAGGTTAAAATCTGAGGAAAGTCTAATTATTTTTAATTAAAAATACTTGAGAAACAAATTTAATTTATAAACAAAGTACAACTATAATAAATGTAAATAATTTAATGATAAGCGAAGAAATATTTAATAATGGCATATTATTTTTGTAATATAGTTCTTATAATATTTTATATATGAAGAAAATAAGAGCACCAATATTAAAAAAAGACTTCAATGAGTCTTTAAATGTAACACAAAAAGCATGCCGTTCATAGCACTTATTAAATTGTTGACATTCTAGTGAAATTCATTTTGTAAATTTCCACATTATCCACACTCGTTGCACTGTTTTCCCTCCTCCCCTTCTCTGACCTAATCGTGAAGAATGTCAGACAACACAACTTATTACCACAAAATTAAAATGCACTGCACACGGACAACTTTATCGTCATCATGAACAACTACACAAAAAAAAAAAAAATGGATTGCACTTACCACGCCTTAAACGAGTTCATGGATAAATAAAAATGGCGGCATGCCAAAACAGAAGCCTCACAAATTGACAACAGCAAAAAAAAAAAAAAAACGGAATGAAAACGAAATAAAAAAACAAAAATAATAAGAAGAAAAAAGGCTAGGCTCTAACTGTGCTGCGCATAAGGAACTGTAACGAGCTGGTCAAATCAGCAGGGACATGCGACAGGAAAAACAAAAAGAATAAAAACAACAGATCCAGCAACAATTAATTGCATAGCACATTCAAAATGGCGACAACTATTTGGGGAGGTTTGGTTTTGGTGGGATGCAGATACAATTTAATGGGAACAACAGGCGCGTGTCCTTCGACAATTTAAATGTAGATTGCGGTGCAAATGTACAATTTGAACAGGACATTATTACTCATACGACCCGTGAGTGAGTCATGTGTGAAGTGAGGAGAGAGTGGAGAGAAAATGGAGGAGGACTGAATGGAATATGACATACCTTTAATGCGCTTGTTGGCATCGACGCTAAGATCAACAACGCCAGATAGCTCCTGTCCGGCATAGTAGACACCTTGTGGATTATTATCAAATGATATAAGGCACTCAATGGGCATATATTGCTATATAGTTTGCGTGTGTGTCTATCTGTGTGTATTTATATGTGTGTGTGTCTGTGTTTTTCTTCTTTTTTTTTTGTTCTACTGTGCTAAAATCAGGCGACAGTATTATAAAAATATCACGTTCGTTTTGTTTGGTTATGTTTTGTGTGTACCCAATTAAAATTGAAATGTTAAATATTTGTTTGCCTATCAAGCCATTTGATTTGTTTGTTTTTTGCTTTTGCTTCCGCACTGCATTTTTTCACTGCTGCCCTGCCGCATACACACATGCAGCCAACGTCTGCAACGTTTTTTTCGCTACTGAAACGCTTTTCACGACCGACCTCCAAAATTAATACGAGAAAAGCTTCTCTCGGACGCGTTGTTGTTGTTATTATTGCTTTTGTTGTTGCTGTTGTTGTTGTTGTTGTTGTTAACCTAGTTTTGCGAAAACGAAAATGATTTATGCACGCACAGACAATAACTAATAACAGTGTGACTATAAATAACAGTAATTACGATTGCCTTTTCAACTTTTTCCTATTTTTATTCTTTTTAAATTCAACTTATTTTTGTAATTGCCCCGCTTCAGCCTTTCTCTATTAATTCTCGCTTGCGCTCCGCACTCGTTTCGCCGTTTTGCTTTCGCACACGTCCAGCAGCCGCTCGTGTTGGATTTGTTCTGGTCGCATTTGCAAGCTAGCAAAACAGGACGACCGACCGCCAACAGTGGCGGAAGTCACGAAAGCGAGCAACGAACCAAAACAATAATGAGCGGGAGAGAGAGAAAGACATACACATACACATGTGTGTGCGAATTGTTTTTGTTCACATTTGGCGATTTGTTTGTTTGCAGGGCTGTCAAGTTTTATTAAATTAAATTAAAAATCTGTCTTAATTGCTAAATTACGAAAAGCAGCAGCCAGTATTGTCTCAACTGTTGAGCAACAGCGATTTACCGCTTTTAGTATTTTTTCGTCAGTTTTAGCCAGAAATTTCGAACATACTGGCAACGCTGTATTCTATTCAAAACAGATGTTTAGCATATAGAAATGTTATCTCAGCAATTAAAGAACAAATAACTTTGAATTAACAATTGTATTTCAGTATAAACAAGTACGTGAGTGTTGCTTTATCTAAAATCCAAGCTGTAACTATTTATTTGCACAACCTAAAACACAGTGGTACTGCTGCAAATTGTACGCAAAATGAGCCAAGCGACGACATCTATCGAGCAACTTTCTGGTGAGTATTTTTTTATTTGGCAATCTAATATATTGAAATTATATGTTTAGCTCTGCGCCTGAAATACCATGAGCGCAAGGATGCTTTTCTGGAGGAGAACATTAAGGTCAAGGACCCATTTTGCGTATTTCGAGACTGGCTGAACGATGCGCTGAATACGAAAGAGATTATTGAGCCAAATGCCGCCGCTTTGGCCACAGTGGATGCGGCGGGGAAACCGTCAAATCGCTTTGTCTTGGTCAAGGAGGCCACTGCCGAGGGCTTCACATTCTTCACCAACTACGGCAGCCGCAAGGCCGAGGACATTGCATGCAATTCGAATGTGGCAATTGCAATCTATTGGATGCCGCTGCGACGCAGCGTTCGCATCGAGGGCATCGCCGAAAAGATACCGCAGCAGGCATCCCTCAAATATTTCCATGAGAGACCACGGGCCAGTCAAATCGGTGCAGCTGCCAGTCCACAAAGTCAGCGCATTCCGTCACGCAGTTACCTAGACGAAGTGGAGGCGGACATCAAGCAGAAACTGGGCGCAGACGGCGAGGTGCCGCTGCCCAATTGGGGTGGCTACCTGGTGCGACCCTCGACCATCGAGTTCTGGCAGGGACAAACGGATCGCCTACACGATCGCATCTGCTTTCGCCGTGGCCCAGCAGTCGCCGCTGAAGTCGATGGCAAGCTCGTGCACGAGGGCGAGAATGGTTGGGTCTATGAGCGTTTGGCGCCCTAAGCGCAGCCAGCATTTGAATCTTAAACTGATTTTGGCACTGCTTGCATTTCGTATGTCTTCCAAAAAGCATCTTTGTTGTTGTTAATAAATTGTAAAATTTAAAACTTAAAGCACAACGAGATTTATTAAATCTTAAAATTGTTTATTAATATTTCACAAATATATTATCAGCACTTTATGCAATCTTCAAAAATATTTCAATTAATCACAGTAAATTATAATTGATACTTTGAGTAGCAGATTGTTTATAAAGTTGTTATCTATATTAATTATCAACAAACTTATTTTAATGAAAAATTAAAAAATGTTACAAACTTTTTATTAATGATTATTGTTATTACTTTTATTATCATGATTATTATACAGTATTAACATATGCAATGGTTTATTCTCAGGTTAAATTCACAAACATTATTATTTCCATTACTATTATTTTTCTTTATTATTATTATTTTAAATATTCTTTTTGCTATTACTATTATTAGTTATTAATATTATAATTATAGATATAACTAAAATATCTTCTTCCTTGTTGGCTAAATTATAATTTATTCTATTGTTAAATTATATTATTATATTTATTGTTTTTAGTTATTCTGTTATTACGATTATTGTTATAATTATTATATTTGGTATTACTATCAATATTACTATTACCTCTATTATTATTATTATTATAATTATTATTTTTGGTATTACAATCATTAATACTATAATCTTTATTATTATTATTATTATTATTACTATTACTGTTATTATATATAATTTTTTGCTTTTTTTCAGTTTTAACTTACAAACTTTTACGTAGAAAATTCGGATTTATTTCTCAATTTATAAAAAATCGGGTTACCTTTTGCTGATACTTCTAAAAGATTATTTAAATATTTGGTCTAAATTCTTTAAAGGCGAGTAAATATCAACTGATGGTATTGTTGCCAGCTCTGAGGCAGCGGCTGCGGGGTGTCGCATCTTCGAGGCGTTTGCAGACACCCCGTTGCCGAACGTATTTGAGGCGCCACAACGCGACAGCTCGAGTCGGCAATGGATCGGCAGCGACAGAATGTGATGCGGGAACCGTATTGTATACTGAGGCAGTGGCTATCGGTGGCATCGCATGTGGCGCCGGCGTCGCAACCTTGTATGGCCTGCCTGGCCACCGTGGATGCGGCGGGGTTGCCCGTCACGCGAATGATCAACGTCCGGCAGATTAATGCCGCCGGGATGACGTTCTACACGACGCTGGACAGTCGAGTGGCGGGCAGGATTGACTACAATCCGCATGTGTCACTTCTGTTCCACTGGCCGCAACTGAGGCGCAGCGTCCACGTCTCGGGCACAGTCAGTGGCATCAGTGCGCTGCGGTCACAGCTCCAGTTTGACCGCTATTCGCGCCAGGTGCAGCTCGGCTTGCATGGCATTTGGGCGAGAGAGAAACGCTCCTTGTGCAGACGGATCATCGACTGTCTGGCTGGGATTTGCGGGATCAGCGGGCTGAAGCAGGAGATGCCGTTGCCATTGCCACGGAACTGGGGCGGGTTTCTGCTTCAGCCTTTGCTCTATGAGTTCTGGCACGACAACTGCGAGGCAGCGAGCAGAAGGTGCATGCGATTTCAGCGCTGCCTCACGTTGAAACGTGTAAGTCGAGTTTTTGCTGATGTTTTTGCAAGCATTTGTTTGATGCCATTTTCTAATGCAGGGCAGGCGAAATCGTGGTGTCACTGCGGATCGCAATGATTGGGTCTTCGACTGCTTTGTTGAGTACGGTGATTAAAAAGTTGTTTTTTTCAAAATCGTATTAAATTTCTTTGTGCAATGTTTTAATGTTTTAGATTTGAAAGGTTTTTATTGATTGCCTTTATTTGGGTTGTTGTATTGAATAAGCTGTTAAAAATTTGGCATTAATAAAGAGAAGACGAATCAAGCTCGAGTTAGATACACGATCAATCTTACGATATTACGCAAATTAGGTTGTTGTATTGGATAAATGTCATGTAAGCAAATAAATATTTGGCATACTTTTAGAAGCACGCGAGAAAAAAACGGCCAAATCCTTAGCGATATTTAGCGGCCATAATAATAATATATTAAAGGTAATAGGTTAATCCGCAATTTTGATTTTAACGAAAGAACATTTCTAAGTAAGAAATAACTGGCTTTAATTTTAATTTCTTTAAATTTGCTTGGTTAGGAGAAGGTTAGGCCAACATAATTTAATTTAAAGTTGTGGAATACAAAGGTTTATTCTTCTGTAGAGCCATATCTGACTATTAGCTGCCATTCAGTCTGATTTCACTGCCAGTGCAACAAATGAATAACAAACAAACATTTCGTCATTTGAAATGAAATACAATAGAGACTCGAAGGTACCAGCACACATACACACTCACACACACACACCTACATGCACACACAGAGCATAACCGGCACAAGTTTTCTTGGCGAACTGCAGTCAAGCGTAAAGAGTAATGCCCGACGGAATATGTTAGTCGAAAGACATCAACAGCAAAAATATAAACAACAACAACAACATGGCTGCTTATCCCTAAAGTTGACGGGTAAGTAAATAACGAAAGCCAAAGCAAAGCGCAATACCGGAAAAGTTAACAATAAGAAAAAAAAGGAGCTTTACCAAAACTGTCAGCGTAGCGGCTTTTGACTTGTTGTGCACCCACAATGCCATTGCCTTGGTGTTTCAAGTTTGCCAGCTCTCTCTCTCTCTTTCTATTACTCTCTTGCGTGTGAACATTACTGTTTACTTTGTTGTCATCTACTCTATGCCTACAGTTCCATTTTGCAAACTTTTGTTTTGCTCGCATCATTTGTATCGGTGCGAGCTTCGCTCTGCTGCTCGCTTTCAAAGCTTCTAGTTTGAGAGATAAACTTAGGCTTGGGGTTTGCTTTCCTACGAGAAAGTTTTGCAAAGGCAGAGAGCAAAAAAACTTGTTGGTTGAAGGCTATTCTGCTCTCATCGTGCAGAGTTGTCGAAAGCTTTGAGCTCAATTCAGTTTTGTTTATTCACATTTTTATTTGGTAAGTCAACTTTTAAAATTTATGTATTGGTTTTTGTTGTAATTTTGAAAAACTTTGCGTGAAATTGTATTGTCTATTTGATTATCTGCAGGTTGCAAGTGTTTTGTATGTTCAGCTTTCATGTGGTGCACCTGACAACCCAGCGAGGATAACGTCGCCCGCTGCTTGTGCTAGCAGGCCAAACTCTACGCCGTTCTCGCTTGCCGCCAGCAGTGAGGGTTGCCGTCACGTTTAGTATGCCGTGCAGCTCAGACTTAGCTCGCTGTTCGTAGTCAAGCTCCAGCAGGAAGAAATAAGAGCAAAGCAAAAATTCAAGAATAATTTCCAGCGGCGTCGCTTTTTTTGTATTCATTTTTTTTTTTTAAATTAAACAATAACTATTCAACTAATATATGAAAATGTAACTGTGAAATGTTTAATGTTTTACTACGTACAAATTATGTTTCTAAAAGTGAGTGTGCATTAGTTAAATGGCTTTTCCAATACAAAATAACAAAAACAAAAAACTAGTTAGTGTTGCTTAATTAAATCTATAATATATATATATAATAACTGTATATACGTATATTAAAGTTAATGTGCAGGCACTTTTTGTCAAATTTATTGTTATTGCAATAAGCGCGTAAATTTATACACTTTACTTAGACTAACTATCTACCATCTATAAAAAAATATTAACGTAATTAAATATGCACAAGCAACGAAAATAATAACTGTCAGTTAAAACAGTTAAACAGGAAACGGGAGGCGGACCCTGAGAAACAACTATCTGTGTGTGTGTGCGTGTCTGTGTGTGAGTAGCTGTGCGTGTGTGCAGAATTTTTACATAAGCAGCGCAGCATGAGAAGCAACGGGAACAGCGGCATCAACAGCAACAGCATCAGAACAAACGGCCACCTGCGGCTAATTGGCGGCTGCACTACAAAGGGTTCTTTTATATAACTGTAAGCGCTATGGCCCGGCAACGTGACAGCTAAAAACGTAAAGCGTTCAACTTGAAGAGTTAAACGTGCAGTGTAAAATTTGCCTGCAAGCATGTGAAAATATTTTACAAAGCAACAACAATAACAATAACGAACTTAGAGCTAAACAATGTCCAACTTCTTGAAGCCCAACACGCTGCACGTGGACAGCCTCAGTCCACGACAGCGCAGCCTCAGCAGCGGCCTCAGCAGCGGTCTAAGCAGCGCCTGCAGTTCGGGCAGCGTTTCGCCCGTGCCCATCATTCCGATCATTGCGATAAGCCGCATCCGCGATGGTGATGAGTCCGAGTCCGAGTCGGAAATTGAATTGGAACCGGCACGCATATTTCATCGACGCATGTCCATCAAAAACAGTGTCAACAACAAGCGCAGCACCAATCTGGTAATTATAATTTTTCCAAATGATATTTGAAAATCTTTTGAATATTACATATTACGCATTTACATAAACACTTTGTTTTAACCAAGAACAAGTATTTGATCTATGAGCTTGTGGCATCATTCTGTAAGGAAGAAAATATGGGCAAAATCTAAATATTATTTTTAAGTCGAATGATCTTTGAACAGATCACGAGTATAAAAGTATAATCTTGGCTCTGTTTATATTATCCTGTTAGGACTTTTTGCTTGCCATCCATCTATGGCCTATGACGATGCAGTGGAGCGCAACAGCAGCAAAAATTTCTGGAGCGGAAGTTACATGCGCTGCCATGCGAACGCACTCTTGAGTAGGAGTGGGTGGGTGGTGTTGCAGTTGGGGGTTGGTTGAGGTACTGTCCGTTGCTGGTTGTTGCTGGAGTCCTTGTTCTCTTGAAAAGGTCAGCTCGCTGTTGTTGAGTTCAAGTGGTTAGTAAATATTTTAATAGTGGCATAAGCAAACGTGTTCCAACTGTTATGGGATACATGGAAGTACATAGAAGTCGGTGCCATTATAGGGAATGGCTCAACGAATATATGGAAAACACTTGCTAGACTTAAGCGTACTGTGAGAAGTATTAATTATATGAACAAACAAATTTCAAGTATTGCTTTCTGACGTACATTTTCTGGGCATATTACACATAAAATATTAAAAATTGGGTTTAAAAAGATATGGAGATTTTTTGAAGCACTTGTTATGCGCATAATAATTACAATTTAATTCAAATTTTTGTTTTTAATTTATTGCCCAAAAATCAGATAAAAATTGAGCCCAAAATATTTCTTCTTGGAAAATCCCTTTTTAATTATATTTAAAATAATATCTTAAACATGTAATTACACACCCAACCGAAGGGGAAAAAATAAATCAAATTAATTAGCGCAAGACAAAAGGCAAAAAACCCAACAAATTATCTAAAAATCGTGTCTTTATATTTTTTAATTAAAAGTAACCATAGTTGCAAAGCCAAAAGCGTAAGGAAAAGCCGGGGAGAATGTGAAGGCTTGTAAATGCAACAGGGGCCGCATTTGAGGCCAAATGCCTTAATTAAGTTATTCCTTTTTTCAGCAGTCCTTGTCTCTTCTCTATTCATTGCCATTCGTCAGGCGGACAACGCGACGTATACGTATATAGTATTACCATTTGATGCTAATCATACGCATCGCTGCACAACTCATTTGGCTTGGATTTGGCTTTATAGTTATTGTACACATTTCTGACTATGCCTGAACTGAATAGAAGAGTATATCTATATATTATAATTGGAATACATGCAATAATAATAAATAAATATTTATTATAAATGGCAAACTGACAAAACTTTTAAATTCCTCATGGGTTTCCTCGTTTTGTCCGCCGCAATTTATACTGAATTTGAGCGCATTTATCACGCGGCTTTGGCTGCTTGGTAGCAAGTAGCAATCGTAATCTATTTGTTTTCATTTCCACATTTTGTTTCGAACCCACAAAGTACATTAGCCTGATTGTGACAAGCTGCAGCCAAGTGCCCCATAAGCGGGGCCATGCCCTTTACTACCCTACACTAAACAAATTCCATCTGAGTGCTTTTTTCCTTTTTTTTTACATATGTCAAACAAAAAAAAAAAATAATGAACGACGCTAAACAATAGCTCCTTAATGTCTGATGGTTGCGTGTGCTGCCAAGAACTACAACAATAAACTCTCACACATACACACACACACACAAACACACTGTTGCAGCTATATGTATGTGTGTACATTCATGTGAATAACAAGGGCACAACAATTGACAATAATTGTGTAGAAGACTCGAAGGTGGTAGAAACAAATTAAACAACGAATTTACTAATATCCAGTGCAGTTTAAGCTCTATCAGTTTGATCTTCAAGTTTTTTTTTCTCGAAATAAATAAAAAGAAATTGTATTTTAATTTAAATTTTAATCATATGATAAATAATCCAACTAAGTATTCTAATTTTGAGATTGCAATCAGTAGCATATGTAAATGTGTTTTGAAAGGTTTCTATTAAAGCTCAATAAATCGCATATAGATAATCTTGTAAATCCAGTTCTGCATTTTAACTTAGCTTCGCGGTGTCCTTGTCTGTTAGCGCTTCTGCTGCCACTGATTTACTCTCAGTCATTTATAACAAAAGAAAACATATATAAAACAACAGAAGTTGCCGCCTTTCGGCTGCGCAATGAGTCAAGAGTCTTGTTATTGTCTGCTACTTCTTGTAGACTTACCGCAGTATCTTCAAGGTACACACATGCCTCTCAGACACCGCCACAGCCACGAGATGCACATACATATATATATATGTATGTCGAATACTACGTTTTTTTGTCTGTCCTTTTGTGTGTGTGTGGATTGCATAGGAAACTTTGGCGCCGTCTAAAATATTTACGACTATTTACACAGCCAATTGGCTGCGTCTCAGCTCAGCTCAGCTCAGCTCACGTGATGGCAAACGCAATTTCATATATAATTTCCAGCTCAACGTATAATTTAATGTTATGCTTTGTCTTTCCCATTCGTAAATAAAATGAAAAGTTCAATAACAGAGCATACGGCGGAAAGCAGTGGAAGTGGAAGTTCGCTGCCAAAGCTTGCGCTGGTAATAAACAACGCAGCAAAGCGTAAGTTGCAATAATCAAAGCAAACCAACGGAAAAGTCGAAAGTCGAGCTGAAAGAGGGCGTGGAAATGTTTACGTTATGGTTACGTTGTGCACACCACACATATGCATATATATATATTATATGTAATTGTATATGTGATATATACTCTCATAGTAACTGTATCTATATCAGTGTATCTGTGGCAAGGACCGGCGATTATTTTTCTTGGCCGGTTTAACTTAAAATCAATAGCCGGCTAGCGAAAATTTCAAATACGTTTATCATCATCCTTATAAGGCTCGTTGCGTTCGCTGATTTTTTTTCTTACCCCACTTGACAAAATGACGTATACGTGATGTGGCCTGATTTGGCCCATGATTGATGGATGTGAGCTGATCTGATATGAAAGTCAGCAGAACTTTGATTCTTACTTAAACTAAACATGCCAGCAAAATGAAAGACAAATAGCAAAGAAGAGGGAGTAAGAGAGAGAGAGAGAGAGAGAGAGAGAGAGAGGGAGAGAGAAAATAACAGAGAAAGGCAGAGGGACTCGGCTTCCATTAATATAAACTTTTAAATTTCGCTTGCCGCATAAATTTTGAGTTCATTGAACCATCTTTTGAGTTATTCCTATTGACATCTCATAATAAGCTCTCAGAATATAATAATTGTAATTCATTTTTTTTATTTTAACTTTCATCCATATATCAACAAAATGGGAATGCATAAAGCCTTTAAAAAATGGCTTCAATAATAAAAAGTGATGGGCAATCTTTTACTTTTAACAAAAAGAAAAGAAAAAATCAACTTTTAACATAAAGAAAAGAATAAAAACAGATGAAGACAAAAATTACGATTTAGTCGTTTGGAATAACGAATGCTTTGAGAGAAAATAAAATGAAGTTGGCTTAAAAACTTAAGTACAAAAGCTGTTGACACATCTAAATGTTCAACACTCATTAAGAAATTTAATATTTAGTAAATACAGTTAAAATAGCTTCAACTTTTATTTTTCATTGTTTGGTATTCAATTATTAAAAGGAAAATAAAGTGGTTGATTCGTAATTGATTACAGCACAAAACAATTGTTTGTTCTTTACAATTTGCTAGTTTATTTCATGGCCAAAACACTTCTTAAAGCAATCAAGTCAAGCATTTGAGCAGCTTGTAGATCAAGGCCAAACATAAACTCGAATGCAGCAAAGCAAACATTTCCGTTTCCGCTTGCAGCGACGAAGAAAGCCATACAAATATTTTGCAGCATTTTAGATACTTTGTGTAGTAATTGCATTGAGTTTCTGTTGGCGATGGCAAAATGCATTTTTCTCTTTGAAATCAAATTGAGTTTTGATTGCGTGTCATCAAATTGTAATCAAAAACATTTATTTCTCAATTTAATTGAACATGACTAAGTGTGAATTGTGAAAAGCCGTTCGCTTGACGCTAAATCGCTATTTCATATTCACAGAACAAATAACAAAATGCAAGCGAAGCTAAATCAATTAACAGACTTGCCACCGAGGTGACAATGGGTCATTTTATATGTGTGTATATGTGTGTGTGTGTGTGTGTGTGTGTGTGCTTGTGTGACACATTGTGATTGCCCTTTGTTTGCACAATTGATTGCCAACCAGTATGGACGCCACACCCAGCTGCTTTTGTTATCCTGCAGCCAATTAATGTTGACAGACCGCTGGAGAATTGCAAGTGTGACGTGTCCGCCATGTGTCAGCTCTTTTGTGACTTGTCTTGACTTGGTCTTAACTTGAAACTGCTCTCTATTTTCTAGTGCGAATGACTCTCAGCTGCATTCGAATTGCTTGGCAAATTTGATTGAGTGTTTTTGATTTTCTGCGCTTCACTTTAATTGCACTGACTTTGATTTCCTGTTCTCTGTGTGTTTTCTCATCTAGGCGTCCATTATCAAGGAGGGGTATCTGATGAAGCACACTTGGTCCTTTCAACGCTGGCGCAGACGCTACTTTCGCTTGAAGCGTAATCATCTTTATTATGCCAAGGATGCTAAGGTAAGCTATTTATTAATATCATTTTCATATATTAAGTTCAATTTTGTATAACTCAAATTAGGTTCATATTCATTATTATTATATAAGATCAGCTCCAACTATTTAATATATTCTGCTTTGCAACTGTAACTTCATACAGGCCGTTGCGTTGGCAACAAAGTGGGTCAAAACACATTGAAGCTCTCCACCAACTGCATTTACCGACCTTTGTGTCCTTCGTATGCAAAAAACAACAAAGCAAAAAAAAATATAAAAAAATAAATCGAACAGAAAATATCCATTAATGGCATACATAGCACTAATTTCCAATAGTGTTTGCATTCATCCCTGGGGGACGGAGGGGTAGTGTAACTTTAAATTCGTTAGCTGCGGTTTCTGCGATTTCCTGGCAACAAGGAAGCACTGCAAATGCCATTAGCAAGAATCGAAAGTGCACAGTTTGCAATTGATTGATTCCACAACTGACCTTTTACATTTGCCCGCCTCATTCGACGTTTCCAAATTGCCACAGGATACAATTACGAATTGAAATTACCGCCAGTTGAAAGTACACAATGACAAAGGACAACCAAGCAACCAAGCAGGCAACAGGGACTCATCCACAAGTGGGGAAACTTCAGGTGACAGTTGCGCTGGCTGCCAGCCAAATTGGATAATTGCGTGCATCAAAAAGAATATATTTTAATCAGTCGCCCCAAATGTGACGTGAACAGTTTCAACAGTATGCAACACACGCAAAATAATTTGACTCTTGCGGCATTAAGTTACCCGCCAACAATATCATTAAATGCTTTTAGTGCCTAGAAACGCGACTCCAATTTAAATGCGCCGAATTAATGCCTATTTGTTAATTTGTTTGGCCAAGACATTAATCAACATAACGAAGCTAATTAGCAGAGGAATCTACCTTTGATACTGGATAGCCTGTTACCGTTTACCCATTTGGTCAGCTTAGCTGTCAATGCAATATTCAATGCTTGTCAGCAGCCGTCTTTTGCCCAAATTGGTTGTTTGGTATACCTAATGTCTGCTGGACTAATTATACAAAGAGAATAGGCAAAACAGCTTGGCAAAAACTAGTCAAAATTTCAGAATTCAGAAAATTACTGTAATTGACATTAATTGTGTATCGAGTTCAAAAATGAATATTACTTTGTTGTTTTATAACTGCTTCAATCAACAAATGTTTCACTTATTTTATTGTCAAGAATTCTGTTAAGCATCACGCAAATGAATATTTATTGAGTTATCGCAAAAATACACTAAAATGAAAATTCCTATTTCTCTTGTCAGCAACAAAGCACTTAGTTGTCACATTGCCCCTCATTGTAATTGAATTTGGGTTCACCTTTCGTATTAAGGACGACAGTCTGGGAACATTTCTGATTTTAATAGGATTGCACTGAGCGATAACTAAGTAAACATTCATAAAGTTTGTTAGAGCTCTTTTTAAATTGCATTGATCTGAAAATAGAAATTGATGTCGATGTGGCACAGAAGTGCGTCATTAAATATCAAAATATTGCGCATACGTCAGTTATGTGCGTAAGACTTGTGATATGACTGACTCACAAGTGACACGCAACATTTTTGCATTTACGTCGATGATGCATGTGCCATGTAAGAAATGACTATGTAATCTGCTGGCACACGTACAACTTCAAAACTAGAAGCCGACATAAGTAAATTGATTGATTACCACATACCACAATATATATTTATTTATAAAAATTGCACAAGTCTTTGAGCTCAATTAAACAGAACAAATTATATGTTTGCATTTTACTTACGTTTGAATTTTTTAAATTAGCCAAATGCTAAAGCTATAATTAAATTTCTTTGGCTTTCTAAGAACAACTAAAATGGTATTTATATTGTTGAACAAATGAAAACTCACTTTGTTAACATTTTAATCTAGGTAAGCTATAAAAACAAACTTTGCTTAAAGTGCCAACAAACAAGTGGCAACAAAGAAAATTAATAACAAATAAATTGTGTGCCACGCTTTATTAAAGGGTTAAAATCGTCTGGCAAACAATTTGAAAAACGGTAGCAACTGCAGAAAGCGGTGCTGCGACCCAAAGTACTCAGAAACTCATTAAACGGTGGCACGAAATTTTCATTATAATTACGCATTACGCACCATGTTGTGCCTTGCCACACTGCTTAATGCGAGTTGCTCAAATGGTTGGTAATTTGTTGCTTAGCGCTCGTTTTCTACTTTATCTTGGCAACTTGCGAGTGCAAGTGCAAAACTACACAAGCAAGGACGAAAAAAGACCCTTGCCGGCAATGGCTAAGCCTTCGCCTAAGAAGGACAACCCAAAAAAGGATATACATAAAATTACACATACAAAGCAGACAGACAGAAAGCGCAGATATAACGACAATGATGAGCGATGGCTGGTGCCACTGAAATGACATTGATGTTCATCTTCATGTTGATGATGATGATGATGATGATCATGATGATGTTAGCCATCGTAAAAGCGCAAATATTTGTTTGCATTACTTTCGTTCTTTTCATTTTTTGTTTGGGTTTAGCCCAAAGCTGGTGTTGCCGCTACTGCCGCTGGCGCTGCTGCTGCTGGGGCTGTTTCTTGTCTTGTGTTTATGCTACTGCTTTTTTTCTTCTTCTTAAGTAACAGAGCACGCGACACGAGACCGGAGCCATAAGAACGACAACAACATTTCCATATTCACCACAGTTGTAAATTGTATAACATGTGCGCGAATCGGCGTCTTTGTGTGTGTGGGTTTTTGTTTTGACACGTAAAAGCTGCTCTGCTGCTGAGAGCGCCAGGACAAAAAGCTTTCGACCAGTGTTGCCAGACTGCGCTTTGCACTCAAAAAAAAAAATAAATAGAATGAGTTAAATAGACATTTTACTTTTTTTTATTTGGTTTAGAAAATATTTTAATATATAAAATAACATATTCCATTCAATGTATCTAAATTAAATGTGAATTTTGTTATTTGTTTTTTAAAATAGACAAAAAAATTGTGGAATTCAAAAGGTTACTACATTTATAGTCTCCCATAATCACGTACAGTTATAGAATTAGTTGTAATATCCTTTGTCACATTGTTGCTGTTGCATTAAATTTGACTAGAGCTTAAGTGTTTTTCAAGTGTAGGTCTCTTCAGTTGAGAAAGCTTTCTGAGGAGCCCTTGAGCAGCTCCGCTACCCTCTTCATCATGTTCACCTGTAAATTTTAGTATCTCTCCATCACCCCCGGGAGGGCAGAGACTGCTGCTCAGCCAGTCTGTCTGTGGTGAGTTTCAGTTGGCCGCCAATAAAAGCAACTGTAACGCCGAAGACGAGCTCAGTGTAAACTCAACAAAGCAACGTGAAACAACATTCAATAAATTAACAACCGAAGCAGAAGTCAAAATAAAGAACAATATAATATAACAAATATTTAAAATTAATAATCTAAAAAAAGGACCTATAAGCAATCACTAACTAATATTTCAACTAAGTGTCTATAAATCATCCGTACTGAAGCAAGACCCATTAAAAACTCTTTGTGTCAAAAAAAAAAGATTTTATCTCGTAGTAAACATTGTGTGCCTCATGCAAAAGCAACCGCAAATGAGGCGAATCCCTTTGTGTAAAATGTAATCCGCAAAATCCCAATATCTTCTTTACAAAAAAAAAACAAACAAACATTATTTTTAATCATAAACAGAAGCAACAGCATAAATCTCTGGCTTAAAGTTAAAGCCGCCGCAAAACCAATTTAACTCATTTCGGGGTAAGTTTTAATTCAGTTTCACTGTTTGCCTAATTTAAAAACAGGAATTTAAAATTCTATATATATTTCGCGCTATTCAATTAAGGACACGGCCCTTGCGATAAAATTCATTTGGGAATATTATGTCGCTCATGGTAAAAGTTTAAATTGATTCATTTAATTATTTATGCTGAGTGCTTTGGATTGTCAGACTCAATGATTTTTCAGTCTCTGCTTTTAAATTAAACAGGCTTTAATGTAATTGTAAACCCTGCGAGAATGAAATAAATTCTTTTGGAATAAAGCAGTTGTAAAGATGTTTCTCAACTATTTCAATGATTCGATAATAAAAAGCAGTAGTCTCAAAGATAAAATTGCTGATTGTTAACAAAATGATTTATCATTTCATGAATAGCTATAGAAAACTAAATGCATCTCTCAAGAACATCTAACAAACGCTAATTCAGGATCATTATTAATACTCCGACTTGAATCCTTACACAAAGAAAAATGACTTGCTGTGGGAAAGACGACACATTTTCAGACAGCAACAGATAAATAGGAATTACTTTATAGACAGTGGACCATTTGCAGATACTTAAGTATTATCCCAATAAATTGAGCATCGAACTTGAACATTGACCTTTTCCTGTGTCTGTTCTGTTAGAAGCCGACTTTTCCGATAGCTTATGCCCTAATGGATACCGCAGCACTTTGTGGCTAATTAGACAGAGATGCGACACTGAGATGGCTAATTTGTTTGGGATACAGCTATCGAGGCAGTCTAGTTGGGAGACTAAGGATGAGCTGTGTGCGCGAAAATGTGGAGGGCGGTGCTTTGTGGAGATGTCGAGCAATTAACTAAAGTGACATTTATACCGAGATAATTACCCAAAGTTGTATGCATACGCACACACAAAAAAATCTGAGATAAAATGTCAAAATGGCAGCAAGTGTAAATTGAAAAAATGAGAAATTGATGAGTGCAAAAAAAGAAAAAACCAAAGCGAAACATGTTTTTTTTTTTTTTTTTAGCTACAGTTGAGGCAAAACACTAAGCCCAGCATTTGCAGTGTGTCCTGCGCTCCAGTGATAATAGACAAGCAGCATATCACAAAATGTCCTTTATATTCCATGTATGTGTGTTTCTGTATGTAATTGTTGCGTGCTTTGAATGGGAACAGCAAGGCTTGTTGTTCTGTTGTCCTGGACAGCTTACACTTTCAACAAACACACACACACACACTCACACACACACTGTGTGTTATCCTGAAAATATTTATTGTGTGTCCTGTGCCTGCAGCAATTTAAATGACACCACACACACAACACACAAGGAGGACAGTGTGCCCCATGTCCATTTAAATATCCGTGTTCCAGTTCTGTATTCAGGTATTTTGTTTTTTCGCTTTTGTTCTCTTTTTGAAAAGGCGATTAGGCGATTATTTTATGGCCTCGCCAGTCTGTTACCAATTTGGCTAATTTCGCTCGTGGCTGAATAATGCCCAATAAAATTACCAACACATACATTGTGCTGATTTTTATTATTGTAATCACACACGCAGCGAGCTGTATACTTAATGCTTTGGCCACGGGGAAAAGTGCAAAGTCATTTACCAGGATACACGTAACGCGTCCGCATGGACAATAAACAATTGCAGATTTCAGCTGAACACTAAAAGCTTAAAAAGGATTTGTGAAATGATCATAAGCCAAGAACTGGATTTCAAATTTTAATAATGTCAAAGTACAATACACAATAAAGAACATTCTTTAAAAATTTCATTAATATGGCCCATAAATCATAACCAAAGCCAATGGGATTAGATATGCAAAGTCATTTAGCACAGTTCTTACATTTTTTTTAGAAATTATGTCAACTCGAATAACGAATGATAATAATATTAAAAATATATTTTATATGATACCATAGTCCAAAAATAAAGTTAATAAGTGCCCATTTTTGCAAAGCTATTTATGTTTGCTTTGATTTTTTTTTTTTTTTTGTTAGTCGGATTTAAAGCTTATTCCATTTAACAAATCTAAAACTAAAAGCCAATTATATTTAAAAAAGAGCTTATAAATATATAAAATATATGTGTACTATGATTATATTTAAAAAAAAAGCATATAAATATATATATATATATAATAACATATATGTGTACTATCAAAAAGATTAAATTAAATCTGATAAATCAACCTTTTGCAAAACAAAACCTTTTAGTGAATTCGTGAAAAGATCAGAACTAGTTTAACCGCATCACAAAATTTGGTCCTGCTGGTAGGCATTAAAAATTCGTAAGTAAATTCTAAATTGGCATGACTTGTGCTGGCCTTAATAAGATGTAAAGGTCAAATGTGAGAACATGTTGGCATCCAATGAAGGCCAACACATAAGACATACGAATGCACAAGCGGTTACACGTCAATTTGATGCGAAAAAGAAACAACTCAAGGTCAAAAGGCAAGAATATGAGGCAGAGTTAGATTATAACTGTAACATATACAGATGTTAAGTGGATCAAAAAATCAATTTTTCAAGCCTTTTCTGTCAGACACAACAAAACTTTGCAAATGACTACAAGCCAAACTCGACTATTCCGGCAGGTATCGGAGAAATGATTGCCTCCAAAATTGATGGAAATAAATTCTGCATTTGATAATCTAAGAATCGAATTAAATATTGACAAACTAAGCTCATCTTGCCAATTTCATGGATTTCATCCAAGTTATTCGTGATTATATGGCTTACTTCGGATATATTATGACATAGACCCAGGCGCATTTGGGTCACATAAAATCCAAGCCACGCGCACATTGTGCCACCACACAGTGCGTATGAGCAACGTGCCACTTAGCTGTGTGTGCAGCGGCGGGGGCCCTGGAGGCATATCAAAACTTAGTCAAGCAGTTGACTTGCTGACAATGCATTTTGCAAAAAATTGTGTGAAAATATTTACACGAGAATATAAATAAATAAAAAAAAAGCTTACTAAATATTTTTCCAAGAAAATTGCAAATTTGAAAATTGCTCAGTTGTCAAACAATGCCCAATTTATATATATTTATATAGAAGTCACAGCTGTGAGCCTTATAATTTGGGATAGTCTTGTGTAGTCTTGTATTTGAGCCTCTCCTTAATTTATGTGATACAATGCCACATGAGGTCGGTGGCACGAAAGTCACGTGCCCCAAAAAGGGCTCAGTTTTTGTGAGGTCGGAGCAAAATCGATGGAACAGCCTTGTTGTGATGTGGGTGCCAGGTGAGTGGGCAGCTGCCGCACTGATTTGAAACAAAAGAGACCCACCACATGTTATACACACTCACACACTCGCACACACTTACACACACACTCACACACACACAAATTGTGTTTGTATAAATGAAATCATAAATTTTGTATTAGCCTTTCTGCGTAAACTTTTCAGCCAAATTGTAGTCTATGTTTTCGTTATGTGAGAAATTAATTTACACAATGGTAAATATTTATACGACTGATCAAATATTTATCATCAATATGATTTTCTGAAATTTGATTCATGAAAACTGTTGATATTCATAGGCCAATTAGTGTTTGCCACAGAATGTTTCCATTCATTCGTATATTTTCCTTGTGAAAATAGGATTAAAGATTAAAATACATACTTCGTATGGTATTTGTATTTTTTAATTAATATTACATTTGTCAAAATATATACTTTATTATTTTATTGATGGAGTGTAAAAAGAAATTTGATTTATTCAGAGCCGCTGTTTAATTTATCAAAACAATTTACACTATTAAATTATTCTGTAAAGTGTTGGATTAAAATTATATAAAAGCACTTGTACAGCGTCTATTTTAAAAGCATATTTAAGCTGCTTAGTAAAACCGTTTTAATAACATTGTACATTCATTGTACATTATATTTAAGCTGCATAGTTTTGCGGTCTGTGCCACAAATTGTGCGCAGCTGGCTTTCGACAGATGGCGCTATTCTAATCACCATAAACATTGACAACACATATTGTTTGGGTTGCTGTTTTGCATAGTTTTGGTAGTTGGCCCTTTATTAACTTTACTGCCAAACATGTGCACAATTTGTGGGTAAGCTGTGAGTCTCCAGACTCCCCTTTCCCACCGCGGAACTGAGCAAACTCTGCGCTTAATGAACTCGTTTATTTGCAGCACGTGTACTGAATGAAAGCGTTGGCCAAGTCTCCCTATAAATATACATATATATTTAGTATATCTTAATTTTATATTTTTTACATGATTACGATGATAGCGACGTGCGGTGGCAGAGACATATTTATAAACATAAAATCATGTTATTTAATGATGATTCAGAGATGTGACATTGAAAACAATTTCAATTTTCTATTTCTTTTGAAGTTTTTCTACGCTTTTGGTTTTTATTTATGGCTTACCTGCATATTTTGTTCTCTTTAAAGGATAAAGCTAAGAAGTCCTTCTTAGCAAATTGTAAGCTTTGAATTATATTCATCTACTTATTTATAGCATTTGAATTAGAGTGCAAAATTTATATATTCAACTGTTACTCAACTGCGTAAAAGTAGAATCTTGAAGGACATGTTTCAGGGATAATTTAAATAAGACAGATATTAAGCAACAATTACATTAATAAAATTGATGATATAAAAGTGCATTAAATCAAATGCTACGCAATGCTTAATTTTAACACCGGATAATTGATGCTATTAATAAAGATTTGGCTTTATTTACAAACATTTATAACAAGAAGCGGAAGTTTAGCTACGGGCATGTTGACAGAAATATATATAAATATATATATATATATATATATATATATATATATATAAATATATAAATATCTAAGTGTCCTCGTCATTGTCATGAGAATAAAAGCAACATACTCACACAGACAAGGATTTGTTGGCCGTTCCCATTCCCTGCTGCATGTTTCCGCCTGTCTCTGCAGGAAAGGAACAACTTTTTTCCAATTTTTTTTCTTCCTCACTTTGCATTGAACAGAATTGTGAGCTGCATACAAACGACAGATTAGTTGGGCCTTCGAGCGATGCCAGGACGAAGATGGTGCTGTGGGTGTGACTCTCGAACGTTTGTCCAGTTCATAGAGATATAATCTAAGGCGTAGGTTAAGCAGGGGGCGTGGTCATGGCAATTGACCGTTTGCCTGGCCACAGCTGCGATATCTATCTATAAGCATACTCATTCGGTTATTGACAGTTGACAATGGATGCGTATTATTATATATTATATTTTTTGAATACAGATTAAATTGCTACCCCAAGTTTGGAATTGCGCACGTGTTTTTTATTCTTTTCTTTCTTTTTTTTATTGTTAGCAATTATTTAGTTGATGCCAATCACATTTAAGCATTTGACAACAACGTGTCTGAGACGACTTCAGTATTCTTTAAGTTGAAGCCTCGTCTAATTTATTATTAACAACGCATTTCATCTTGTTTGTTCTTTCGGCACAATGTTATTTTGGGGCATGACAGCAACACGTCCAAAACTTATGCTGGATTCCCACATGTGTAAAGTCTCTCAGAATTAGACACACCTCTTGGGGATATTAAATGCTTCCAGCTAATTCTGCACAAATGAGTACAATAGAAGTTCGCAATGACAAACATTTTCTCTCTACTTGAGAATATACAATAGAAATGCTGGGATTGTTTGAAAAGATGAACGTACTTTTGTTTATAATTAATATTTTTGAGACATTCTGACAAGAGGCATTTAATCAGCAGCTTATGTAAATGGAAGACGAATGTTTGTCATGCAGCTGTGCACTGAGATGCTAATGCAATATTTCACACAATTTGCAACAGTTGCTTGCCAAAAATTTGCATTTTGATTGCAGCATATATATTTTTTTTTTTTCTGCATACTTGATGAAAAGTAAACAAATATGCAAATATGCAAAGCTGACAATCAACTTAGCACCAAGGCCAGAGCAGCTCTAGATTAATTTCATAAATTATATAAGGACAGTTAAGCTGCGATGCGGAGAGGCAGGCTGGAATACTCGTCTATATATGTAATATATATGTAAAAGTATTTGCTCAAATGAGTGCAGCAATGTGTATAAGTATGTGTCGCATATGGAGACGCGACAAAAAAGAAAAAATCCAATTTCACATGCAGGCACTGTCCTCAAGGGTACATTTGGCTAACAAGCGTACTAAATGTACTACAAAAGCGTTGACGGTTGACGGTTGACTGTTGACGTTGCAGAGATGTGTGTTGCCAACATATGAAACTAAGTGCAGGAAAGTGAAATGCCATCTTGTGCCACAGTCCAAATGGCGTAAAATAGAAATGTCAACATTTGACATACCAAAATTCCATTTCCTCACTCAGATCAAATTAAGTGATATTAAAATGGAATATGAAAATTCCTTGAGTAAAATAATTAAAGTAAACAAGACTGCCTCACATAATTCTATACATTGATGTTGCCTGCCACAAGGAAGCTGACTTTCATTGCAAGTGCATAGCTCAGGGTCACTTGTAGGTAACGAATATGCTTCACAGAATTGTGGCATGCGACAGAGCACACATTCAAGGCCATCTGTGGCATACTTATTTGTGTAGCAGAGGTCTGCAAATTTAATGCCACAATTCTCAACATGGTGCACACATAACCAATCTAATTGTGAGTTATGTCCGGCCAAATTGACATATCACCTTGATTAATGGCCAACATCGAGCAGTGACAGTGAAGCATCACATTCACATGTTCATCCACTGCCTTAAATTTATTGTAACGCATTCACAGGCCCAACTGAAGCGACATTTTATATTATATATTAGGAACTCAATAAATATTGCTGTAGTCCCATTTAACAAATGATTCTGTGCATTTCGCATTTACTTATTGAGCTATTTCCATTGAATGACACGAAATAGCTTTATGGCATTTTGTGAAACATTCCTGTAATTGTATGCCAATAAACGAAAAATGTACGTCAACAGCAACAATAGCTGGCCGGCCAAACAATAGGCCATTTCACAATTTCTGACATTTTCAATTTGCCATTGTTCTGGAACTGCCTGCTGAGTTCAAAATAATCTCAAATTGCACAAATTGTGAAGAGATTAGTTTACCTTTGTGCGAATTGACAGTATTGTTGGGGTTCCACTAAAGAGACAATGGAAATTTTTTCCAGTGATGTTGATGTACTCCTTTTTGGACTATATATACCAATTTAATAAAGATATTTTTGGTATAATAATAAAAATTACATATTTTCTCATTGTCTTAATTTCTTCACTTTTGATTTACTCTAATTTATTAAAAACCATTTTTTAAAAAGTCAAATCGTAAAATAAAAATTGAAAAAAAAAATGCGCAATGACAGCTTGAAGTGCAACGAAGCAGAAATATTCGTTAGCTTCAAGAAGGTTGAAATTACTTTGTAAGCCTAATTTGTTTTACCTTTGCCAAATGAGGCACTCGTGCGACAAGGGAACACTTAGCTGAGTGCTTTGAATAATAGGCAAATTCAAGCAAAAGAATTTATCCAAGAAAACAATTTTTGCTTTATTTTCCCATTATTAAATTCGATGGGAAATACGGCGATGGGAATTGACAAGAACGTTTTTAGGAGTCCACGGAAACCTTTTCTGTGCGCACCAAAAAAAAAAAAAAATAAAAAAAAAATGTGACAGACGTGCGCCTCAGTTTTATACAACACAAAAAAAACTACAAGTGTGTGTATGCGTGTGTGTGTGTGCGAGACAGGGGTGTGCAAACCTCAGTCATTGAGAGTCCAGCTGGGTGTTGAGTGACACACTTGAAGCGTGTTGGACGGTCAGCTTTCAATCATAATGCCATTTAGTGAAAGTCTCCGCTCGTTGACATGGCAAACATGTTTTTTACGGCGAGGAGCTGACGGGGACTATAATTGACTTATGTACGTGAAATTTGATATCTTTGGAATACAATTTTTATGAAGTTAGTGTAAATCAATCACACATCTTTCCCAACATATCTTGACCAGTCTTTTTGTCACACTTTTTTATTTGTTTAATCGTATTTCAGGCGACAAATCAATTTGCCTCATTGCCATTAACTTTTTAGATCAAACTCACTTAGGTACATGAGTGCTTTGCAATTCACGAGCTTATTGGAAAACTCAATAAAAGTCATTTTGCCCGCATCTAATAAAAAAAAAAGAAAAAAACAAATAAAATGGTGTAACCACAAGGTAAATAGGTCATCATAAAAGAGCCATGGAAAAAAAGCCTTGTAAACTTTTTCATTTGCATGACAAACAGAAAGTGTACAACGTCTATCAAAAGTCCTTGGGACTGTTTAGGTGAGCCAGCTAACCTTAAAAACAAAAAAAAAACACATTTTGGCAACAGCATAATTGAATTCGCTTAGAAGCAAAATGGATGCTATAAATAAATGACACAGAATTCAGACAGGTAAACTGATGGATGAAAATGTTTTTAATATTGATTAACACCCATTTATTAAGAAGTATGCAGCATTTTCAAATCTGTCCCAGTCATCAAATAAATTTTCACTGCCTTGAAAATTGTGGTTTTCAAATATGTCTATAGCTCCAACACACACACACAGACAGAGAATTGAAATCCCAAACAAATATTGCTGAAATGGACGCGTAATCATTAACACCTCGCTGATCCATCTTAGGACCGAATATTCGCAGACCGCACATATTTCAACCCAATGCATTAAGGTCTAAAAGGTGTTGGCATTCTCTAAAGGCGAATTATGCTCAAACTGTGCTCGAATTGTGCTCGACGTGTTACGTTAAGGTTAATGTTACGTCTCTAACGTTGTGGCCTGTTACGTGGCCTTAAAATTTATGCACAGCTTTATGTTAAGAAGAAATCTTTCACTTTGCCGCATTTCAAATATGCGTTTCGGTTACAGCATTTTAGCCATTCGTTGAAGGCTTTTAGAATTTGTTACTGATTTTGTCTGTTAAACACACTTTTTGCGCACTTTTGACGAGTCATGTCTTATGATTATAAATCTTGAAGTCATGGTAAGTAAAAATATCAGTAATACATTTCAAGAATTAAATATTGTATGTATTTGATATATATATATAAATTATACCAGCTACACAAGTATAGATTATAATCTTGATTAATGTGTTTTTAACAACTTGCTGTCTAAATCGACAGCTTATCGAAATGGCTTTGACTGACCTAATTAATCTATGTTTAATGCCACATTCGTGCTCTTGAGTCATTAATATGTATTAGACATATATATATATATATATATATATATATATACAATTTTATTGATTTTTCATGTTAGAATACAAAATTCAATTACCAAATGTTTTTATATTGAAAAACAATTTCCAAAGATAGCCATTCCAATAAAAATATTTAAAAGTTGAATATAGCTGAAATTCTTGAACATCGTCGTAATTACTCTAATATATTATTAAAGTGACATATCCGTTTTTTATTCTCTGAGCCCAGTACAATTAAACTTCCGAGTTCGACGTGAGTGTTAAATTTATAATGTGCTGCTTCCGATTTCAGAGATAGGCAGCCAGGCGAAAACTGTTACCCTTCTGAAAAATTAATGTGCTTAATTCTGACATCTGGCAGAAATAAAAAATATTGAAAGAGAAGGCGTCATAGGAGTTTGACAGCCCGCATGGGGAACACCTATGTCCGAGTTTTGCTGGCTGTCAGTTGCCATTAGGGCTTGATCGCTTCTGGCCGGAAATCCGGCACAGTTTTCTGGCTCTTATCAGCCTCGGCTCTGGTGCAGACTTCTAGAAGATGGTGAAGAGCTAAAACAACATTTTATCAAACGCCCAACCAGGTCATGTGTGTGTTTTGTTCACTGGCTCGCAGCTAAGAAAATTGGTTATTTGATAAATGTGCTACTGCGACGGGTTCTTTTTCTAACTTTAATGTATTTTCTGTACGCTCCCACAAAATGAGACTCATAAATTATGTTGCATAAATCACGCCGCAAGCCTGAATTAGGATATGTGATATTTTTTGTGGATAAGAATTTATGCCTTTTCTCAGAGGAGGTTTAACTAATTAAGATTATTTGTGCGTAAATAGGCATTATTTATGTGATTTTATGTGCTGAAAATAAGAGAAATAATTTGCGTAAAAATGAAACAAAAAAATATTTATGTTGCATTATGAAAAAACTTAGGTATTAAGAAATATTTACTTAAAGGTAAAAAAATATGTTAGATCGAATTAATGCATTGATATATGTTGAATTGGCATAGTTAATATATGCTAAATTCTGTAAATTAAGAATAGAGATCTAAATCTGCATTATCATTGTTGCAATGAAACCATTCAAGAATTCAATTTCTCACTATAATCCCATCAATACCCCTATATACTTCAAACCGAATATGCAAAGCAGTTTGACTTTTCAGTCACATTTTGTGCATTTGACCGCATTTATTTTTAGTGACTGAATATAAACTTTTAAGTGCTTATAAAAAGAAAAGTAAATCTATTTAAATGGCATCGACATGAAGACATCAAAGCATCTATCCGCCCGTCGGCTGCCATTGCCATTTCCATTTCCATTTCCATTAACAAAACAAAGTTCAGAAAGCTAAAAATCATCGACCACACTTTGGGTCAAATCAAAATTGTCTGCATATTGTTCTGGCTATTGTTATTGTTGTTGGCCCAAGGCAAAAAAAAATATATATACGGGACGCGAGAGCATGTTTCTTTGTTAGCTGCCACTACTTAAGTGTTATTTATGGATTTTTATTCGCTGACAAACACACAGACAAACACTCAGCCACATGCAGTTCCGTATGGTGCTAAGTCTAAAGGGTAAAGTTGAATGAACGCCAGCTTTATGTGAATGGTACTCTAGACAAGAGCATACACACACTCAACATACACACACACACACACACACACGCAAAAAACCAAGCAGGAAGAGACAATGCCTGCAAAACGCAGCTTAGGGTTTAGGCAGAATACTTTAGATTTACATATTTCGTAGCATACTTTTTGGGGCCCGCTATTACTTATGCGAGTTGGAAGTGTTTTTGTGTGGCAAGAAACTGCTTAAAAATTTCAATAAAATGTGCTACTCATCGTATTTTATAGCCATTACTTATATTTTATTATTAGTTTCGATATGTGTTAAAGAGCGTTACACAGGCGTGCACCTAACATGCCGCATTAATATTCCATTTGTTCGAAAAAGCAATTTGCCAACATTCGGCACAAAACGAACCGCAATTTATCACAATTATTGCCAATAAAACTGCCGGAATGCCGTCTTCCAAATGTGCCCCAAAGCCAGGCCAAAATTGCACACATGATGCCAACTTTGTCAGCGTGTTGTAAACTGCTCTAAGAAGCCCTGTGTCATTCACAGCTTTTGCCATATTTAAGTACTATTAATTGATGAAACATTTTTGGGCTTTCAATTTCATCAGTCGCTGAGTGATTGACATTTAAATAACTTAAGAAAAAGACTCAACTTTATGGAAGTTTTTCGATTATAAGTAAGAGCTTATATTTAATTCATTTAAATCTGTGATTAATTTTATGCCCACTCCTACAAATTAAAAACATTTTTCAATAATGTTTTTTCAGCAAGACGGGCGAAACAATTAATTTCCATTGCCTTTTACACTGAGCATTTCATTTAAAATAAAATTTAAATTCGGGTTTTGTATGTGCATACTTAACTTTTTTTATTTGTATTATTTACTTAAATATTATACAAATTTTGGTTTTTATGTTTGCCGTTTATTTAATTAATTGTTATTCCTTTAAAAACCATTCTATTTTGGTCATTTCTGTAACTAATTTAAACGTAAAGCAATACCAAAATGGTATTAAATGCTTATTTTCCTACTTCTAGCTATTTCCTACTAATGCGCATTTAGGGCATTATCCCACAGGGATAAAATGCTTAATATAGAAATTATAATTTTATTTATAGCTCAGACTCAAAAGTTTCCTTACGAATTCAAGAGAATTATTAAAATTGTTGTGTGGGAATATGTAAATTTAATGCATTGATTCCGTTGAAATTGCGGTTTGTAAGGATAAGGGGCACAGTTTGGCAGAAGTCGCTGGCAAACAAGGTGTGACTAATAAATATAAATATTATGCCACATTAATAACTGGCTTGAGGGCACATTTAAGTGTTGACCATCATAATGTAAATGCCATTAAAATGCCAACAATTTCTAGCCACGCAACTTTCGACACGTCAAATGAAATGTGGCACGCCCACGCAAAACATTCAAGTTCCGCCTACTGCCGCCTCCATGACACTCCCCTTTTAAATTTTAATCAGTTTGAACAATTTAAGCTATTTTGTTGCTACAAATTACACCCGAAATCGTTGTCAGTTCAGTGAGACGCTACTACATTTTCCACTTTAAGTTTGCCACTTTGCCCCAGCCAATTGTAAGCGGCTTACAGCCCAAATGGACAAGTATAGTTTTTTATCCTGTTCCAAAAGTATTGCTTTTAAGAAGTTTGGGTTTAGTTTTTCTCAAAGAAATTTTCCAAAGTTTGTGCTCTCAACTTACATTGCAAGTCATTGCAATATAAAAGATGAAAATTGTGTCGTAGACAGCGCAAAAGTTATTTTAAAGTATGTTTTTAACATTTGTTTTCTCGCTTTTGCTATTTCCATTTTTTTTTTACATTTTTCTACAAAAAAAAAGTTGTTAACGAGTTGTTTATCTTGGTCTTGTCACAGGAGGGCAGTAATAAAAGAGCACTCAATACCATGTGGAAAACAGAGAAAGCTGTTATCAGGAAATATTATTCTATTTTTGTTTTGTATTTATTGGTTTCATTTTGCACGTCTTGCCGCGAGCTGAATAACTTACATAAAAAAAAGATCAGTTTTAAATAAATATCTTTCTTACGAATATTGTTTGAGTTCTGGCTTTGAGCTGAGTATAAATAATTTTGCAGTTAAGAAGTAGAACAAACTAATTTAATATTTAGATTTGACAAGACATTTAATAGTTGTGCATTTTCTACGGCAGATCAATACTTCTTGCCAAATATGTATAGGTAAAGTTTTTGTACAACCTAAAAAAAAACAAATTCATTGAAAAACCAATTCAATTAACTTTCTAACTTTAAGTCGTTAGTACCTGGATTCAGCACTCTTTTTCTTTATCCCATTTTGAATATATTATGCCCAATTAGTTTTTCGATTTCATCAAAATACTCAACAGTTTGGTCAGCACTTTTTTTTACCTCTACTAAGTTCATACAACTTCTTGGCCAATTTTCTTTTACCTTCCACAGCCTAAATCCACTCGCGGCGAAATGTGAGCGTCATTAAATGATTGGGCAAGAAAAAAATTAAAGCGGAAGCATAAAAGCCAAATGGGGAAAAAGACGTGGCGAAAAATAATGCAAAGAAATTGATATGAATGGGATAAAGTGTTGGGGGCAACAAAAAAGGGCAAGAAATAAGTGGAAACTTCGTCTTCTTCTTCTTCTTCTTCTTTTAATCGCCCTGTGCCAGGTGGTCGGACGCCGGTCGCCAGTCGCCGAAAGTGCGCAAATTAATGATTATGTCTCGCAGTTTGGCTCACAGATGAGGTGTGGGTAAATCTCGTCATAATGCAATCAAAGTTTTTCACCCCCCAGGTCTTATAGCCTAGCCCAACACAAACCCAAGGAACGATGAAAATGTACCAATTTGCTTAATGTGTTTGTGATTGACCTGCGAGTAAAGGACGAAGCACGAATCCCAACAATTCCGTAGAATTGTCTACATCCATTTTGTGTCCAGTTACCCAAAGGTCAAAGGGATTGGCCAATAAAAAAATCCAAAGTAAAGGAATATAACTAAATGGGAGAACGTGTTTCACTAGTTAATTCTCTGAGGAATGTGTTCCCAATTCAACTGGTAATTATTAAACTTGTAGCAGCTATTTAGTTATATCGAATTGGGTGCATACGATGGAGTTAATAAACACGTTTTTTTATTTCGTAGAGAGTATTCCAAAATTGATAGCTCTTTAAATAATAAGGCATAAAAAAGTTGGAAATGTTCTCTTTTCTTTAGTGCATAAATTTTGTATTACAATTGGCTAAAACTTGTTAAAATGCTTCTTATATTTGTAGTTGCTTAAATTTAAAGGGAAAATGAAATAAAAGGATAATTTGACATTTCAGCTTTTTATATTGTATTCGCTGATAATTTTATGATGTTTGCTCTTTTTAGTGCATCCTAGGTATATTTTATGGTTACAACAAAGTGGGAAAAATCTACTCTTGACTATTTATTATTATTATTAATATTAATAATATTATTATTATTATTATTATTATTATTATTATTATTATTTTTATTATTATTATTATTATTTTTATTTATTATAAAACGGCTTATTGCTTTACTCAAATTTCTCAAGACTGCTTAATGCGTTTACTTCTTTATTTCGAATACTTAATTATTGATTTATTTTACAGGTGCCATAAACACACACACACACAAACAAATATTGGTTGTTGGCTCTTAATGATTTCAACAAAAACATAGCTGGCAGCAGGCAAAGATTTATGATAACCATTGAAGTGGAAAATGTTTTTGCCAAAGCAAATAGCTCATCCAAATTGTGAAATATCGGAATACAATTCGAGCAGAAATTATATCTACAATCATTAAAGAAAAAAGAGGGAACTCAAGCACAGCACAGCCACAACAAATACCAACACATACAGCACCTTTCCCCTTACCCAATTTTAAAGCTAAAAAGCGTTTGAAAATTCTGGTCGATTTTTAACGATTTTTCTTCTACTGGCTTTCTGACTGTTTAACGATTCACTTAGCCAACTCCTTGCCAACTCTGCTGATGCTTGACTGACACTGACGTTTACTGCTTCACATTTTCCGTGCAATATTTGGAATTTCTGGAAACAAGCCAAAAATATATATACTTGTATGTGTGCAATTTCTAGAATGCTCGATTACACATTGTGAGGTTAAGTTGGGGCTGTGCCCTGCCCAAGGGTTTTTATTTATTCATTTATCATTTGAGTGTTCACCGCGTTTTCAATCAATTTTGCTTAATTAGATGATCCATTTTGGTTTCTGCTCTTTTCGATTTACCAAATATTATCAATAAACAAAAAATATGTTATATATTGCTGCATAGAAGACGCAACACGGAAAGTCCTTTTTTTTCTTTAGGTATGAATATTATTATTCTTATTCTTGCTCATTTATTCAGAAAAATCAACTATTATTTATGCATTTAATGCGATAATAAATAAAAATATGACAAATAAAAATATAACTAATAGGCAATTACAAAAAATAAGTCAGGCAGAGCAAAGGGTTTTCATTTAGCTGGTCCCAAAACTAAAGTAAAATTACACACACTGTGCAAAGAAATGTTCAAACGAAATAAACAAATTTTAACACTTCAATTTACACAAAACTAAAATTCAAACAATACTGAAATATTAATCGAACTGTCAAGAATTGAATGTCGATTCGTATTTGTTAGGCAAAACTTTGCTTTGCATGTTTTCCACTTTGTTGTTGAAGCAGCAAAACAAAACTTTTGTGAAGAAAACCAATTTTCTGTGTGCTCCAATTCTGTTTTGAGTACAAAAAAGCCTTGGCAGAAGTTCTTCGATTTAGTTTTTCATTGTCACACTTCTATAATATGCCAAAGAGTTGCTGTTGGCTTTTGTTGCCACCTAAATACACATTTATATTCCGTCCATGTGTACTGTTGTTGTTAATGTTAAAGTGTGTAAGTGTGTGTGTGAAACATTTCAATTTCCGTATGGACTGCCAAGTATGCGTATCCTTCATGCACATATCAAGTCGTCGTCGTCGTCGTCGTCGTTGTCGTTCAGCCAACAAGGCCGAAACAACAAACAATTTGCCGCTGGGTCTTCTTTTGTGTATTTTATTAAGCAACAAAGGGAGGTCCAAAAAGCAAGGAACAGTGAAGAAAATAATAAAAAAAAAGTATATACGGTTTGTGGCACATTGCCAAGTAACATTTATGTGGCCATTTACCAGGCGTTTGTTTGTTACCAAATGCAGAACAACCAAAACAAAGCAAAACAGCTTTAAGCCTTATTTTATAACACTTTAAATGAATTATTTGATATACTTCATATTGAATACTTTAATATTAAGTTATACAATATTTAAAGAATCCCTTACTGTGAAATTAAATTACAAATACTAACTTAATGATGACAACTTTAATTCTTAATTTAATTTTATCTATTTACAGTGCGATGCATTCGATGAAATTGACCTATCCGAATTGTGTTATTTTGAGTGCAGCATTAAAAACGTAAATCACAGTTTTCAGGTAAGAAAAACTTAACTTAAAGAATAATTATTATTAAAAAAGTTATTCAATTTGATTGAATTTTTGAATTAAAATATTTAAGTATAAGTAATTTTATAATATATATTATGTAGTCTAAGCTATTGGCAGATCTTTGAAAGCTTAAAAAAAACTGATAATCTGAGTTGTTTTTATGTTGATGCCCAATCTTTCTAGAGAAAAAAGCAATTTGGACAAACAATAGATGCTAATAAAATAAATTTACAACCGTTTCGCTTAGCTCGTAAAGTACATATTTTATTTTATTTATTTTTATTTGCCTCTCGAATACGCCATTAATTTTTGTATTGTGCCAACAGTTGCTGTCAAATGTAATTGAGAGGCGCGATTTATAAATTTTCACATCACATAAAATGACTGTTGTGCTTTTGCAGATATGAAGTGTCAAAATGTGAAAGGCGAGAGTAAATAAAGTAACTCAATATTTACATTATTTTGGCAGTGGCTTGTCTCAAGCTGTCAGAAGCTGTCTAAGATAACATTACTAAACTCATTTCCTGTTTGCCATTGACATGCCTCATGCAAATACGTTATGTGAGGAGCAGCCACCTCATCCGCTGAGTGATATCCCCTGCGGCTGAAAATCAACCTTTATTTCTATACAAATACCATCAATATTAGTTGTCAGAAACAAAGGGGCGAATTCTAAGCAAAAAGTCTACACTTGACGCGCTCTGCATGCCAAATTAGCATAAGGCGTTTAATTCCCTCTACACATACTTATTTTCACCACAATCATCCTCGACATTGGTAAGAACCCAAACCAAGAAAGGCTTCTCAAGCCAAAATATTTAAATTTATGTTTCTTCACACACGAATGCGCAGCTTTTGATGCGCAAAATTAGCGCATTTATTTGCTGGTGCTGTGCAAAATATTTTAGATATACACACACTTTTGGGTATGTGTATGGACCTGTTGTGCTCAGTTATAAAAAAAAAACTGGATATTAAGAATATTTGAATTTGATTATTTTCACTTTCTGTTACTGATTGCAATCGAAATACAATTTAAATATTTATTTTTTAATATTTACTAATAAAACGTAAAATTCACACAATATTTATTCCAGCTGATTTTCCAATTTTAGCAGAGCATCAACTAGTCGAGCATTTAGTACTGCTTCTTCTGTTGTGTACAATAAATATTCATATAGGGATGCAAACATGCTTATATACTTGTGATATTAATAATAAATGTACCGTTATGCACTCAGCATATAGCCGCCAGCATTTCCACTAAAAGGCTTTGGCTAAGAATCCGCCAAAGACGCTGCCAACGTGTTTTATTGAGTTTTATAGGCTCAAAAGCAAAGCAGCTTTTGCTAGACAATCGACCCTTGGAGGCAATAAGGTAAGGTCTAATATATATAATTTGGATGAAAGCAAATGGCTTTAAGAGATTGCCAAAAGTATAAAAATAAACGAAAGTATAACGCTGAAAAGCTAAACGGTTTTTAATTTAATGTAAATATAATTGGTATATTTATATAGGGCAAAGTTTCAATGCTCCCTTTTAGGTTTAAAAATAGTTTGTTTTAGTTAATAAATAAGTGGAGACACATATCTGACAGCTATGCTTCAAGGGGAAACTTGTTTACCGCAGCAAACTGTGGCACGCTGCACAAACTAACAGTTAAACACATTTACAAATTGTGGCTGGTACCTGTAACTAAGAAGCTTTAAGGCTATTTGATGAGAGACGCGTGTTGTAAGCGTTGTAAACGGTTTGTTAACAGGCCCCTTGTGGCATTCACTTGCCAGTCGCTTATATCATATTCGAAGTAATTCAACTTGAGACCCTTTCACAATCTGCTTACAGTTGAGGATTACTGTGGTTTTTGCTCTCCAAATGCACTTTGAAAACATCACATTTCATGCAATTTTGAGTGCTGCTTAAGAAGAATTAAATATATTCCTTGATATATATTTTTGAATTGCTTACATTTTAATTTAATTATTATATTATTTATTATATAAAATGATTCATTGCCTTGGAATAATTTTGTGCATCAATAAATCATTTAGTAGACCTAAAAGCTTTTGCAAAAGTTTGGAACTTCCATTCATGAAACAAATTTCTAAGCCTTTTCGCAAACTTAACCAAATCCCCACATCCCCTCTAACAGGAAAGAGAATCTCTCAGTTTTGGGCTATTGTTTGTAACTTTTGCACTTTTCTACATCAATCCAAAAAGGCGAAGGATAGCAAAACTGCTGGTCCCCAAATTAAGCTGAGCAGCGGGTAGAGCAAATATGTTTATATTGCTTGCTTTGCTCGGCATTATAATTTTTGGCATGTCAGTTACATTTATGCTCCGACATAATGACAATGTGCCAAAAGCAATTTGAGAAAATTACAAAATTTAATTAATAACACGGACCTGCGTACGTTGCGTATGTTCTCAATGATTATGTAGTAATGCCAAACTGAACAATTTGCAAACTGATGCCAATCAACAGTGCGAATCAATATTGGATTAAAGTTTAATTAACTTGCAGCAATTTGCGTACAATAATTTTGCGCGGATCTCAAGTAGGTAAATTTCAATTTGATTGATTGCTTTTGGTTCTGAAATGTGCGTGCGAGTGTGTGTTTGTGTGTGTCTGTGTGTATTTAAAGGAGCTTACATCAATTATGCAAGGCGCTGGTTGTTGATGAGTTGGAATAACACCAATGGCGGCTCCTATTAACTGCGTCGTCCCGCCACATGGCGTATGCGCAAAGGGAAATATTTGTAATTTTCCTAATTGTGCGGCAATTGCAAAACATTCTGCAAGTTGAACTTTAGCAGAACATAAAAAAAATGTACAAACTTAAGCTGTAAAAATTTATTTTTGTTAATTAAGCAGAGTTTCAATATGAAACCGTTTTTATAGCTTTTCATAACATTTCCAGCCAGAGGCCAAAAATTCCGTCAATTAATTTGTTATCTTTTGACTTATTTGCGCTTATTTTGTCAAATTGTTTTATTTGCCAGACGACAGTAAAATAATTACTTAATACTTGCAACTTTGACAACGTAATCAATTAGTGAAGTATATGCAAATAAATTGGTAAAATACATTTATTTTACAAATTTTGTGCAATGAAAACGTCGCATTTATCGCCGTTGATTTGAATTCCATAAATCATTGAAACTTTAATTTGTTTTGTGAAAACAAGTGAAATTCATTAAATATTATTGATTATTGTACTTTATTCACTTGCCAGTTTTTTAGTACCCCAAGGCAAATTGTGGGTGCTAATGAACTCATTAAAAGCAAACATTTCGTATTGAAATTTATTGATAAAATTTTATTTCATTTTCGCATAAGCTTTATTGAATTTTCCCATTTGCATGGTACTTCAAAAATACTTTTAGCTTCGTTCTCCTTCTACATATCCATTTACACATCTCTTCTAACTCTGAAATCATATTTACGATTTCAATTTATTTTTATATTTGATGTAGCAAAGTTCAAGCACCTCCACATATATGCTTTCATGTTTAGAATAGCATGAAAAATGTTCAGCACATATCGCATCATTGTTAGTTCCTTGAGCAGCAGGATGCGGGCCATTGTCCTGTGGTGATGCCAGCAGCTGGCAAAATGTGAAATTTGATACAATCATAACAAACGAAATCCAGACAGTTATTTTGGCCTTGCCTTATAGGCTCAGTGGGTTACCAGGTAACTGGCAAAATGCACACCTACTCACACACACACACATACACATCCTTCCATACACATGTCCTTGAACTTTTAAATTCGCCTGAGCTCATAAAAAATCGAGTTGAGAACCTTGTTTATTATTTGTGGTGCCAAGTCGTTTGAGATGCTCGTGATATACCTGAATGTTTATTTTTGTTATTTTCCCTTAAAGTTACGCTCTTAAAATTCGTTTATTTTCATTTTCAATCTGAAGCTTCAATGCAAATCAAGCAGAAAGCTTATAAAACTTATAAATATTTATGGAGGCATTCGCCTCATACATATTGCAACTTGTGGATGAGACGACGGCGTGTCATGAAAAGTTTTTATTCCCCTATATATATATGTTTATTCAGTTGTGGCAGTAACATTAAATTCATACACAGTTGGCGAAATAGCCGCCGGCCATTAAAATTTCAAAAGTAATTTCAACATTGCGCTGGGCCGCTCAGCGCGATAATGAAAAAATATGCAGGAAACCTGTTCTTGCATTTGGGGATACACACAGCGAGTGCCAACAAAAAAAAAAAAAGAGAGATGATCAGAAGTGCTGAAATGTGGGCAAACGTATCCAGAATTTATTTCACTTGCTGCCTCCTTGTCAAACACTGTTTGCCAAAAACAATTGTGATGCGAGCGTTAGGGGAATCCAAGGCGTATACGTAATTTGGCTGTTGCTTTTGCTGCTGATGCTGATGCGCTGCTGCTGCTGCTCCTGCTCCTGATTTTTTTTCCTCCAACTGTGGCATATTATGTGGCAAAATAAAGCGTTTTGCCAAAAGCCAATGTCGACATAATGAATTCTGGCAGCAAAAGCGCTCGCCTTGTTTTTGTTTGCTTATTTGATTGGAGAGCAGAGTGGCAGAGTGGCAGGGTGGCAGGGTGGCAGAGTGCTTACTGTGGCCTGTGTCTGTATCCGGAAGCAAAGTACAGTTAAGCTAACATTTACTACCTCATAACGATGTAAGACATATACATAAATATAGTGTGTACATACTCGCCTTTAGTATAAAAATAGCTTTAAACTCCATAAAGTAATTTAACAATCTTCGCTTCTTAAGCTACTTTAAATAAAATGCGATTATAAATTAGAACAATCTTAATTGAATGATTATTAATTTATATCTATATTTATATTTATATATATTATATGTTTATATGCATCGATTATTCACTTGTATTCAACAAATCACTGAAAATGTTTTGTTTTGTTTTGTTTATCCAGCTTATAATATAAAAGCAAAACTCAAACTCATTTGAATTTTATTCGATAAACTTTTATGGTAATTGAAGTACTTTTCAAGCATTATCTACTTAATACAAAATTGCTGTATAAATTTCCATAATTTGCTTAGTTTTAAGCGCAATAAATTATAATACAAAAAAGCAATTATATAAATTGAACAAAATTTTACAATTTATGTTACATTTTTATTCTATTTATGGCTATACTTAAATAGAAATGTAATATAGAAATGGATAATAATAATTTACTTAATTATTTAAGAGGCTTAAGCTCCACTATTTTCCACTTTTTCAATACGGCATCTTGGCGCCAGTTGCTCTATAACCAACAACCTCAATTTTATTAGATTTCTACGTTCCTTTGAATCTGTTGTTGTATTCGCACATTTTGTAGTAAAAACCGTGGGAATGGAGGCGTGCGCAATTGAACACCAAATGGATTTTTCTCTGCGGTCTATGAAATGCAAGAAATGCAACCAAGGACAAAAAAAAAACAGCACTGTGAAATACTTGCACCAAGAGAAGGCAAGCCTCGGGGATTCAGGTTGCATTTAAAATAATTACTAAAAGGGACACACAACGCTTTCTCATAATTGCTAACCAGACTCGCTTTATAATTAAAGTGTTTTCATAATTATAAATTATATTTATGACTTTGACATTGTGTATTTATGCGAATATAGCAACTTCAATTTTATTATGGCTCATTCGCTGTATAAATAATAAAAAAAAGAGGAAATCGCTGAAAAGTCCAGCATGCAAAATTTAATAAATATATATTTTTACTACTGCTTTCAACAATATTGGAAAGTTAAGAGAGGGCTTCAGTTACGGATTGACTTGAAGTGCAGCAGCAAAGTTCAAATGAAAATGAAATGAATGAAAATTTCCAGGAAATGAAAGGCAACGCAACCCTCCAAAGTTGCAGCATGAATTTGCAGGTAATTGAATCAATCAATGCTGCACTTAATGCTCCGTTTGGTTACTGAGATCCCATTAAAACCCCAGCCTGGGTGGCGTTTCGATGTTTTCGATGCTGAGTAGATTTCCAGGGAACCACACGCGCCAGCCAAGCTTAAAAGCAAGTTCATGTTGCAAGTGCCACAGGCATGCGGCAGGACTGAAGGAACGTGCAACTGTACGCTAATTGAATATAAATATCAGATGCAAAGCCAAAAGCCTGCGTTAAAGGTCACAAGTAGAGAAAAAGAGAGAGAGAGAAAGGCAGAGAGAGAGGGAGAAAGAGAGAGAGAGAAAGCGGCAGAGAGTGAGACAGTTGCAGTATGAATCAAACATGAGCGATTCGGTTAAATTGTGGCATCTGCTTCATAAATTGCAAAATCATGCAAAATGCTTGCGGTTGCACAAAGTTTATTCCACATTGCAAATTGTTGCATGAATTCGACAGTTTTGGTATATTCATAAGGCTAATTAGTCCTGTGGTTGACTTGTTACCTGCTCTGCAAAATAACTCAAGCGGCATTGAAACCAAAATTCACACTTGAACTATTTATAAAGTTAGAGATGGAAACAAATAAAATATCAAATAAATTTATTTTATTTACCACTGATTAACAAATACCTAACATTAAAATTAATATTATTATTAATTACAATACAGAGTTGTGTATAAATTTTTTAAACATTGAGAAGTTGTTTAAATACGCTAAATAATTTGCTTATACAAACATTTCGAGTTAGTTCGTGTCACGTGTCCAGCAATTTATTTATCTAACTCATCCAGGTGCATCTTTTGTACTGCTATTTTTGCATTAGCCTTATCAGTGCCTGTGCCTTAGCCTGGCTATTTGCGGTTTACTTTTGTCATCACTTTGGCCTGGTCATCAACTGCCATCATCTCTTCCAGTTAAATGGTGCAACTGCTATTTTTGCAATCTATTTTTGCATTAGCTTTACCTGTGCCTTCGCCTTAGCCTGGCTATTTGCGGTTCACTTTTGTCATCTCTTTAGCCTGGTCATATTGCCTGGCATCGGCTTTTTTCATTTTTGCTGTCATTCCAACTTTTTCCGACCCCCGCTGCAAGTGGATTATGATGTTTATGTGGCAATACCTCAACTTTGCTGCTCTTCATTGTTACTTGTTATTGTTGTTGTTATTGTTGTTGTTGTTTTTGTTGTTTTTGTTGTTCTTGTTGTTCTTGTTGTTCTTGTTGTTAGTAGTTTCATGTCATCTGGTGTTGAGTTCATTCATTGTGCAAGCTATGACATTGGCATCAATTGCATGTCAACTGCCGTTAAATAGGTCAAATGTGGTTGAATAACAGTTTTGAATGGCTATTGACATGATTCCATTATTTATTTTTGTAAATAGATAAGTAAATCTGCACACACAATAAACACACATTTGTAATATGTAACAATATCCATTTCGATAGCTTAACATTATTTAAAGCCATACGAGATATTTATAAGCCAAAAATAGATTTGAAATATCAAACTTTTTGCATTTAATTTTTTCCCAGTCTCAAATGATAATTTTGTCTTTTTTTGTATTAAACGTTTTGGTACTTTTCTGTATTATATTTAAATATAAAATATTAATAAAAATATATGTGAAATATCAAATTTTTTGAATTGGTTCTCTGCATTTAATTTTATGCCAGTCTCAAATGAATGAATGAATGAATGAAAACTACTTATTTTTTTGTATTAAATGTTTTATGTACTTTTCTGTATTATATTTAAATATAAAATATTAATAAGCTGGCATGCAAGCATCACATTATCCACACTGATGTTGGCTACAGCTCAACTTATTAACTAAATTATTCAAATAAAATGTGAGAGCAAACTTGCTGACATCAATTACGCAAATGAACTTGACCACAATGTGCACAACACATTTGGCCACATACAGCAAGGATGTTTGCTTGAAGGACATGTTGGCCATAAATTAGGCAGTACGACAGGCAAATCATAATCAGGTAGCTGGCATTATCATTAGCTTTTACCGTTCCCATGGGCAACAGAATAATAACTGTACTGCGTACATTATGCATATCTGTGTGGAGAAGAGGAGGTGCGTTGGATTGGGATTGAAGTACGCCCAACGCAGCCTTTTGTTCCACTTAGGGGCTTGCCCCATTGTTTTGCAACATTCCATTTAAAGGAGTGGCTGGTCGCGCCTGTCTGTGTATTAACATTAATACGAGAGTTATTTGCATGTTAATGAGGCCATAGAAACTAATAGGCCCTCTTTGATTACACAGCTAAAAGGTCAACGCTGCACAGCCCCCTTTTTAACCCTCAAAAGATATGCGTGATGAGGCCAATTTGTGTACTTGTTTTGAGCAAACACATTTATAATCAATCATTGGTATCAGACTCATAATAAAAGAGTTAGTTCATTATTAATATTTACACAAAGACATTTGTTAATTAGTCTGACATGTGTTACCTTGATTTGTGATTAATTGAAGTATGTCTTTATTTATATATACGGTTTGGCATGGTAAAGTTAAAAGGCAGATAAAAGTAAGACAGAAATTTAAATATTTGTTTAATTAACTTTAAGTACTCAAACAAATCCACAAAATGATGCTTATAATTCCGACACAATCCCCAAAAGATATATTAAAAAATTATAAGAGTTATATTAAAAGATTTATTTCTAAAAAATGAAAAAAATATTTCATAAATTTTAAAAAGTCAACAAAGTTCACAAAATTATGTTTATAATTCAGACACAATCTTTCTCAAAAATATATATTAAAAAATTATAAGATTTATATTAAAATAATTATTTCTAAATATTTATTTAATTAAACTTAATTACTCATGAAAATCAACAGAAAAATGATGATCATATTTCTGAATTATTTATTAGATGAGCTGTTTTAAATTAAGAATCTTTAAGATATTCCACATTGCGCATTTGATCGAATAATTTATAAACCCATCAAATTTTCTATTTGAATTCTCAGATAATCACACCGACTCGGTCTGTGGTGCTCTGCGCCGACTCCAGACGCGACATGGAGGATTGGCTGGGCTCTCTGAAAGCGGCAACGGCGCCACAGCGGCCGCGTGGCGATAGCATTCTGATTGATCAGCATGATATACTATCGAATCACCATCACTGGTATGCGACCTCCCATGCCCGACCCACCTACTGCAATGTGTGCCGGGATGCGCTCTCCGGCGTCACATCGCACGGACTCAGCTGCGAGGTGTGCAAGTGCAAGGTGCACAAGCGTTGTGCCGCCAAAGCGATTGCCAACTGCAAGTGGACAACGCTGGCGACGGTGGGCAAGGATATCATTGAGCAGCCGGATGGCAGCATCATAATGCCGCATCAATGGATGGAGGGCAATCTGCCCGTCTCCTCAGTCTGTGCGGTGTGCAAGAAGACCTGCGGCTCAGTGCTGCGTCTGCAGGATTGGCGTTGCCTCTGGTGCAGGGATACGGTGCATGTGGCCTGTCGTCCCCAAATGGCGATTGCCTGCCCCATTGGACCAGCCAAGCTGTCAGTGGTGCCGCCCACAAGTGTGCATTCGATCAGCACCGACGACGCCTGGGATGTGGCCAGTCCGAAGGGCAACTTCTCCCCGCTGCTCGTCTTTGTCAACTCCAAATCGGGCGACAATCAGGGCGTCAAGTTCTTGCGACGCTTCAAGCAGCTACTGAATCCAGCGCAGGTCTTTGATCTGATATCGACGGGTCCCAGTCTGGGTTTGCGTCTCTTCCGGCACTTTGAGATGTTCCGCATACTCGTCTGCTCCGGCGATGGTTCCGTCGGCTGGGTGCTCAGCGAAATTGATCGATTTAATATGCATGTAAGTAAAAGCCAGAAAATAATAATTCAAAATTATACCTCATTTGAAATACTAATTTTATAATTCTAAAAAAGTTTTTAAGTTACTAAAATTCTATAATAATATTTAATTTGAAACTGAGAAACTGAGACTGAGATAAAATAAGAATTTTGCCCGCTGCAAGATTAAATCTATAATGGATAATCTATAAAATCTTTTTAATCCTCAAATAGTAAAAATGCCTATAAAATCTCATTAATCCTGTTTATTTGCTCAAATAGAAACAATGCCAAGTGGCTGTCATGCCTTTGGGCACTGGCAATGATCTCGCTAGAGTGCTGGGATGGGGCTCTAGCTGCGATGATGACACACATTTGCCCCAAATCCTCGAGCGCTATGAGTCGGCCAGCACTAAAATGCTGGATCGCTGGAGCATAATGGTGTTCGAGAAGGCGATCAGTGTGCCCAAGATACCAAAGATGTCCATCACAACGGAACAGGAGGCGGTGCTCACCGGCATGGTTACCACAACCAATCAGCATCTGCGCCTGATAGTGGAAACCAACGATACCCAAACTCTGATCAGCTCCACGCGTAACTTGTGCGACACCATTGACGATCTGATCTCGCGCATCTTCGAGCACCACAAGGATGATGAGCAGTTGACCATCAAGTGTGACATCCTCAAACAGAAGCTGGCAATGCTTCTGGATGCCCTGCAGGAGGAGGAGATTGGGGCGCACAGTGGAGACGACCTGATAGCCACCATTCGCAGTCTAATCGCCCGCAGTGTGCCCTCAACGAACTCCCCTCGTCCATCGTTGCTGTGAGTCTTCCACAAAATTAGGACTATATTTTATTATCTTAATATTTAAGCCATCTTTTTGAAACAGTTAACAAAATAATTCTAAATCAATTGTTAATAATTTATAAGTTTAATTATATATAATAACAATAATTTCCTCATTCTACCAGCAATCCGAACATCTCGATAGAGAAAACCGAAAAGGATCACATTAACTCCAAGGAGCGACGCAGTAGCCGCTCCCTGCGCTCCAGCGAGAAGGAGGCACTGCAATGCCGAGCCAACAGCGTCAAGCGTGCCATTTACAATGTGGTGGAGCACTCGGAACCTGGTCGCCCCAAGCGCTATCAGCGCAAGCTGTCGATAACACCCTTTGAGGCACTCAAGATACCTGTGAACTCTGGTGAATCGACACCGTGCGGCTCACCGTTGCCCATAATACCACCCATCAATATTATATCGCCCACAATGGAGACATCGCGTCTGACCTGCATCTCTCCGTTGCCAGACACGCGCCGGGATTCGGTTGATGAGAACTTCTTCAACAGCATCAATTTGCCGGCGCCGCGACAATTTGCCGACAGTCGTCGCAGCTCTGGTGTGCCGGAGGTGATACAGGAGCTGGAGGAGGGCGCCAACGGGGAGACAATTTATCGCATTGGGCGACTCTCGCTGAGCGGCGGCGCCAACATTGACGACGCTGGCAATCGACTGTCGCCGGTCAGCGATGGCGGCGATAATTCACCCATTGATCGCAAATTGGACTTTCTACGTGTGCCGATCATCACAAGCGATTCGATTGTGGATCCACTCTCCGACTACCGACCCATTGAGGTGTTCGAGCGCACCTACTACATGACACGAGAACTGGGCAAGGATAAAGATAAGGATAAAGATAAGGATAAGGATAAAGATAAGGATAAAGATAAGGATAAAGATGTGGTAATCGAGGGCGAAAAGGAGACGGATGCCAGCGGCAATAAGAAGTGCGAAGAGCAAACGTTGCATACACAGAACACCCTGGTGCACACTTGTAATCTACAGGTACCCGGCATTGTTGTAACCCCCCAATCCCAAAACGTATACACAAGCGATAGTCTAACAATCATTGACACCGATCAACAGTCCAATTCTGTATGTAGCATGCCCCACACACTTAAGCGTAACTCAAATCATTTCCTCCTTTGCAGCTGCAGGAGCAGTCATCGTCGGAGGAGCTGGGTTGCGATGCCAGCGATGTGCTTTCGGCCATTAGCAATGAGGAATGCAGCGTTGCCTCCGAGATATTCGACAAAGGCGAAACGGGTCAAACCCTAGGCGATATTATACAGGTAAATACCAGTTGGGTTTCTCAGGTATTCCAAGAGCAGAATTTAAGATTAAATTCTAAATATTTCCTTACCAGAATCTTGATGCCAGCAATTTTACGCACATTGATTCGCCGGAGACGAGCGATGAGACGGAGGCGATGCCGGGCGAGAGTTTGATGGATGACATAAGCTCTGTGCTGGGCCATGATATAACCAATGCACTGCAGGATAATACCATAACGGATGACACCACCACCCTCTGCTCCGAGCACATTGGTCCACCAAAGCCGCCGCGCAAGAAATCGATGAGCGCATTGAGCAAATCCCAAATTCATCCGCGCAGACGTAACTCATCGCCGCCGCGGATGGCTCGATTGGCACGCATGGACAGCGATGATAATCCGCAACAGTTTGGCTTTGAGAATATCGTATTTGAGATTGATAATCGCTGCGATGATCAGAAGATCAGGGAGCCACCGCGCTACTGCAGCCTGGCCCAATTCGTGGAAGGTAACGATATAGCGCGTCAGAGTTTTAAGGTATGTATTTAAGGCAGTAGGTAAATTGTATATACATACATATATATATATATATATAAATATATATAGAGCTATAGCTATATGTTTCGTTCATCGGAAGTGCTCAGATCTGGCCACTTATGGTAAAAAATCTTTGTTGCTCTCTGTTTGCTTCTTTCTTCAATCTTTTTTTTCTTTTCGTGTGCTTGCCTATAAATACAAATATTAAAAACCAAATCAATTGACCAACTTACTAACCAAAAACAAAACAAACATACAAAAAACACCAAAACACAATACAAAAAAAAAAATAAAAAAAAAAAAAAATCAACTATCTCAAAATTAACAACCTGCTCCTGCTCCTGATCGACTCTCTAAACTGAAGCGTCCCAAAAAGCGCATCTCACTCAAGAAATTGAAAGAAACTACAACAGCAACAATCGTATCTCAACAGCAACTAATGCTTGAATGCAACAGCAACAGCAACGATGGCAACTCCAACAATGAACTGGAGACGCCAACAAACTCGGCTCTAACTTTGAGCCAATCACAATTGACAACGACTTCGACTAGCGATGAACTGGATGAGCTATCGGCGCAAACAGCTATCAAAATAGAAATTCACAATGCTGACAGCAGCACAACAACAACAACAAGAGCAACAACAACAACAACAACAACGAAGCCACTTGAATCGGCAATGGCGTCGTCGTCATCGCCCACGAAGAGATTGGGCCTTGGACAAGATGTAAAGCGCATTACTTTTGATGAGTCGTGTAAGAAAGAATCCTTTGATGATGTAAATCCCAACTATCCACAGATAAGTGTTGTTGTAAGACCGCCAACGCCGTTGCGCGGCGATTCCATAAAGCCGACAGCGGCGTCGTCATCCATACTGGCGTCGTCACTGCTCGGCGTGCGCGGCCTGAACTCCTCGGAGATCAGGCGGCATTCGAGCCATGCGCCCAGCTTAGCGGTGCGCGAATTTGACAAGGATAAAGATCGTCGCCATTCCGGTTTCAATCCGAATTACCTAGCATTGGATCCGGAGCATGCGCGCTTCCTCAGCAGCTCACCGGCGGCTAGTCGTAGAATTAGCTGTGGCAGCCTCTTCAAGGTAAGTTCCCCCTCTCCACAAACAGTTCCTTGCCCCGTCCCCCCTTATAATATACATAATCTAACATTGGCACTGCTCCAGCCAGTGAGCAACCAATAATGTGTCAGCCGAGCAATGAGAATGCAGAAAATATATATATAAAAATCAATAAATTATGCGATTATTTAGGTAATTGGTTAATTCGTCTATTTATCGATATATTTGTCGCGATATGGAATAAATAAGGAATAATTCTAACCATCGAACAGCTGCCATTTTTCGTTTAGGTTAGCACGATTTTAATTTAAATTATTTTCGGTTTGCGTTTTGTTTGATTCACATGGAAAAAAATAATATTAAACTAAGTCCCAAGAATCTTAAGTGCAAGCCTGCAAATCCATCCAATTACTTTGAAAGATAATTCAGTTTTCGAATAGGTTTTAATCATTTGAGATCCGTTTATAAATATATAAGCCCGAATTCTGCTTTCAAATGTTGATAAATAATATTCCAATAATATATAAAATAGATATTTTTTCTTACTACTCTCTCTCTAAAACCATTTTCTATAACATATGTAAATACCAAATCTTTCTTAATATTTAAAATAAAATTTCGACAGAATAATATTATGGAATCAAATTAATTAAAATATTTGCAGCTTGGCTTAAGAATGAAAAAAAAATATATATATTGTGAATTAAGCAAGAAACTTAAGTATTACATAGAGGTTATATTATTATTTGCATATTGATTATACTTTAGTTATATAAAAAATAAACACAACAAAATCAACAAAAATATTACAACAACAAATACAATATAAAAATATATATATTTATATATATGTAGACCTACGTATATATAAAACATTATATATATATATATATGTTTTACAAAGCACAAATCAATTGGTACGTATTTCAAAATTATGTCAAATACTTGTATGAAATTCATTTCTAATTTCGCAACACTCATAAAAGCTCTAAACACATTCCAATCATTCTATATTTAAACATATAATATAATAATAATCACATAAAAATAAATGAAAAAAAAAAACACAAAAAAAAAACAAAAGAAAATATATATTAAATTTTTCGAGGCACTATTAAATCAAACATTTTTTTAAAAGAAAAACCAAAAACATAACACTAAACGCACCTATGGACTATTCAGAGTGCGTTTCTTTGTGGTCGCCGAACCAGATATAAGGCTGGCAACCCTGGCGCTAATCAGGCCACTGATACCGCTGGTAAGCCCGCAACCAGAGGTCGGGTCCCCTCCTTCTGCGTACCCACGTTCGATCGTTATGCGTAACCCCAGCAAATGATTAACTCTCTTTCTCTCTATATATACATATATATATACATATGCAATATCTAATCAATAATATCCTCTGTATAATGTGCCAGTTGAAGTGACAGCTTATGTTAAAATTTGTGGTTCCTGGTTCCAAGCACACTCGCGCTCAGTTTGGCTTTTTCATTTATGAATATTGGTTGTCGTCTTTAACAGTAGTGTTGCATAATACCCAAAAATAAAAATGTACTCGTTTCAACTATTGCTAATCAATACTAAACAATTTCCGTAACAACTGCTAAAAGAACATGCATATTTATATAGCCAATGCTTTCTAATAATTTATTATTATTTTCAAGTAGTGCTCTGTCTCTTTCGCTCTCCTCTCTCTCTCTCTCTCTCTCTTTCTGTCTCAAACCTGCGATCGTTCTTACACAACACTGTCATAAGCACATACCTCTCTCACTCACCCAAACACACACACACACACACACACACACACCTACACACACCCACATGTTTCTTTGTATTGTAGTTAGTTTGCTGACTTTCCAGTTGCTCTTTGACACAAGCTAATCCCATCGATCCCAGCTAGAATCTAATCGTGTCCCTTTGCTTGCAGCCGAACGAAGCTTTGCCCAATCTGCAGACACTCAAGGGCTCCAAATCGAGCCTATTCATGGGCTCCACCCTCTTCGGTTTTGAGCACTTTGCCGACAAGGATGAAAAACACGGCAAGGACAAAGAGAAGACGCCGCCAGAGGAGACCAGTCGCAAGATGCCCATTATCAATCCCATAGTTCGCTTGCCCAATTGGCCCAGTAAGTGTAGCTTTTAAATATTTATGGCCTGTGGAAAACCTAACCTCCAATCTTTTGTAATCCTGATCCAGATCTCGCAAATGGCACTGGATTCATATCGAAATGTCTGCTCGCCAATGCGGACACCTTGTGCGCTGCTGTTAGCCCCCTGATGGACCCAGATGAGACACTTTTGGCTGGCTATCACGAGAAGTGTGTGATGAACAATTATTTTGGCATTGGCATTGATGCGAAAATCTCGCTGGACTTTCACAACAAGCGCGAGGAGCATCCCGAGAAGTGTCGTTCCCGCGCAAGGAACTACATGTGGTATGGGGTGCTCGGCTCCAAGCAGTTGCTGCAGAAGACCTGCAAGAATCTGGAGCAGCGTGTGCAGCTGGAATGCGATGGTCAGCGCATACCGCTGCCGGAGCTACAGGGCATTGTCATCCTGAACATACCCAGCTTTATGGGGGGCACCAATTTTTGGGGCAGCAGCACCAAGAAGGATGACATCTTTCTGCCGCCCAGCTTCGATGATCGCGTCCTGGAGGTGGTCGCCGTTTTTGGCTCCGTGCAAATGGCTGCGTCACGTCTCATCAATCTGCAGCATCATCGCATTGCCCAGTGTCAAAGCGTGCAGATCAATATACTGGGCGACGAGGAGATACCCATTCAGGTCGATGGCGAAGCCTGGCTGCAGCCGCCGGGCATGATACGCATTCTTCACAAGAATCGAGTACAGATGCTGTGTCGCAATCGCAGCCTGGAGGTATCGCTGAAGAGCTGGCAGGAGAAGCAGCGCCAGCATAGCATTTCCATACAGCGAGACACCTCCTCGACAGCCTCCGAGCATGCCACCTCCACGGACGATGTCATCTCGGAGCGCGAGTGCTATGTGCTGCTCAATTTCATTGAGGCAGTCAGTTCGCTGGTGAAGTGGGTAAAATTCCTGATCATATCGCATCCGGCACTGCAGCATGATCTTTACGAGGTGGCCTGTCGCGCCAGCGAGGCCTTAGAGTCCATACATCCGCAGGGCAAGCTGCTCGAGGGTCCCTCGCTGCGCACCAAACTGGTGGAAGTCATTGATTCGTCGCGCCAACTCTACGACGATGCCTGCACCCTGCTACGAGATCGTGGACACAGCTTGATACTGCGCGAGGATCTGGAGACCAAGCTCAGCGCTGCGCTGGCCAACATGGAAATGGAGCTGAAGAAGTGCTCCGTGCAGAAATGCATTGATGGCAAACTGCGCGCCTACTTCAATGTTCTGGCCCCCAACGAGGAGGTAAGCAAAATAGATGAAGCTACTATTCCATAGATCCTTTTGAACTTAGTGAAGAATTGCTTTAACTTATGCCTATCATTCCACAGTCCGATGGTCGTCGAAAATCACGTCCGTTCTGGGTACGATTGCGCTCCGGTTCCACGGCGGGTCAGCAGCAGTTTAAGCCACCGATGACGAACACACGGGAAGCTGCCAACAACTGGAGCGTCAATGAGGTGGTTACCTGGCTGGAAACTATGCAGCTATCGGAGTATGTTGATAGTTTCCTTAAGAACGATATACGCGGCAAGGAGCTGCTCACCCTGGGACGACGTGATCTAAAGGATTTGGGTGTCGTCAAAGTGGGTCATGTGAAGCGCATACTGCAAGCGATTAAGGATCTAAGCGAGAATTAAGCAATTAGCAATTGGTTCCTCATCAATCAACAATCGGCTAGTACAAACTAAGAAGGTAGTCTTCGAAAATACCTACTCAGAGAGGCGATTGCTGTGCTTGGTTTAGGATATATGTGGGCGTGGCTGTTTAGCAATTAGCATGTTAATAATATATATGGGATAAATGCATACAACAATCACTATTTATAGACTAGCTTAGCTAGAAGTAGAAAACCAAATCTATAATGTAAAAACCGAAAAACGAAACAAAAATTTATCTATCTCTTTTTAATTTAAGAAAAAAAAACTCTACTCTAAAAAATATTCTATACAAACTATACTAGCCTATTTTTCCAACATCATATATATGTATATATGCATCCACACATATATCCCAATTTTTTTCCATTTCTGTTCTAGTCACTTAAGCGAACTGAATTTAATTTTTGAATATGTATTTATATACATTTCAAATGTCAAAATGTTAAATTATTTAATTGGCAGTTAATCGAATTTAAATGTAGTGGCACATGCAACAACTAATTCCCCAAAAAAAAACATAAATTATTGAAAATCAATTTACGCTTAGCAAAAACCCAATCACCCAAAAAAAAAACCTCTAAAGATTATTCTAAATTGATAAGCAATTTCAATTTTACAATTGAAAAACCTAAAAGACAAGCATATATACATATATACAAACAAAAAAAAAACCATAAACTTTGCATATTATTAATTATAGTTAATCGCAACTAAACTTAAATGTTTCTCTGCCCTTAACCCCCCCTTTAGTAACCAAGCAAATATTATAAGTAACAAAGAAAAGTCTGTTAACTGTGTCATTTTATTGTGTATCTTAAAAAAAAAGAAATGCAACTCTTAACTTGTTTATTTAAATTAATTTTAATTTAGCTCTTAAGCTTAAAGTTAAGCATAGGGGTTTAATTTGGTGCAGGGCGCCGGCGCCCTAATTATTTGGTACATTTGGTACTTAAAAAAAAAAAAAACTTAGCTAGCATGGAGCACTTTTTGAAATACCTTTTAATTGTTAACTATACCGGTAAAAACTTTTGTCCTAGCTGATATGTTTAAGAAATTGTGCTAAATTTTGATAGTTACCTATTTTCAATTAGCATATACCTACATATATATATGTATATATAAATATATATATATATAGCTGCATATATGTGTAAAGACCACTACAAATAAAATATCCAATCCATACATATAAATTTACTTGAGTTACTTTCAAAATGTTTGCTCAATCTGTCTCCAAGTTGAGTGTGTTTTGACAAGTCACATTAAGTAAACGAAATGTGTATGAAATTTACGTATATATATATATATATAACAAATCTCTTGAGCGACGTCTATATATTATATTTTTGGATATTCAAGTATAAATGAGCCCAGACCAACTCGATTGATTTGTTGTACTAATTACTTACTTATTAGAACACAAATTTCCAATTATTTATGTAGCACATCTCCAAAAGTTTAACACACATTTGTGAAACTATTTACGCTTAAAAAATAACCTTTGTGTAACAAGGAAAATCCATTTAAGAATTAGCTAAGCAAAAGTCATACAAATTATATTATAACATTTCTTTACGCAGCATAAAAAAAAATTCAATCAAACTAAAAACAAAACTAAACAAACCCAAAAACAATTGAAACATTTTTTCGATATATGTATTTTCGAGAATCCTTTAAAAAGAAATTGAATAATTGGAAATAAAAACATTATTTTGTGTTAAGTTAAAAAAAAAGTTAACAATTTGATATAGATTTTCCTTATTGTATACATTCCAGCATACAAAATTATCCTTATGCAATTTAATTTCTTTTTAACAATACTGTGATAACAGAATTCTTCAACAAAAAAAAGCTCTCCCTTAAAACTAAATTTAATATAACTAAAATAAAATAAAACAAATAACTTCGAAGTTTTTAACAACGCGTAACATAAAAAAAAAATGTAAAAAAAAACCCTAATGTAAAATTTATGTTAATAACAATCAATCAATTTAACCAGCTCCTGATAAATTCCGGTTATTCTCAAATTATGCAAAATCCCAAAGATCCAAATAAACTGCATGTCTTAAAATTTTTTAATCTAAGACTTATGAACTTAAACGAAAATGTTAACTGACACAATCCAATAACCTATTACCAAAATATAATATGCAAATTATAATAGACAAACATTCTCTTGATTGTAATAATAGCAGAAACAATAAAAACAAAACACAAAACAATATCTAAATCTATTTATTTCATTAATGGCAATCTAAAGTAAGTATTTCCCACTTATGTTAAATTAATAATCATGAAACATTGTTTAAAACGTTTATATGCATTTTTCATTTATTTGACTCATACATTGGTTTTAATTTTATTTTTTTAACCATCACTTCTTTTGTTTTACTTTTATAAGTTTTTGTTACACTTTATTTAGGTATTTTTGTTTTTTTTTTAAGTTGGTACATACGGATGTCCTTTTATAGGTTATCATTTTTTAATCTTTGCATTTTCAAGGCTATTTGGTGTGCCTTAGTTCTTAGGTATGACAATTGGGCAAAATTATTGATTAGTTTTAAAGTAGTTTTCTTTAGATATTTCTTGCTTGTTTTGTTGGTGTTGTTCATTTATTAATTTAAAATGCGGGCGCATTTAGGCGTGAAAGTTAAAATTTAAAATTTTCGTTTATATAGTAAAAACAAAATATGTAAATTTTTGCAAATATCATGAATCGCAAATGCTTGAGTCTCGCTTAATAGCACACCAATCAGATCGTACTGTATGTAGTATATTTTTCTTTTCGATTTATTTGTATACATTTCATGTTGAAAACAAGCTAGAATATATATATCAAGTTTGTTCTTAAGTGGATTCATATTAAAGTTTCCTAGAATTTGTTAAGTACGATAGTTAAAACTATATGAGTTTTTAATGTATTTTTGTTTTTGTTATCAAACTTTAACTGTAAAGAGACTTTTGAAAGTTCTGTGTGTGTGTGTGTGTTGGTGTTTATTGGTGTGGGTGTGCTTTACCTGTTATTTGGGGCTTACTTAATTTTCACCAGGGTTTTGTTTAATTAAGATTTTGGTGTTTGGTGTTTTGGTATATTTCTGTGGAATACATTTATGAAAGCTCATAGATTGCGCATAATAAACAATTGTTTGTTGAGTTTTATGTTTTTTTTTTATGGGGCATTGCATAACATGGGGTTTTTAACTGTGGAGTTTTTAACTTCAAGACTTATTTTCAACTCAACATATTCAACTAACAGACAAGCAATTTAATGAAAAACATATGCAAATATTTTAACTGCTTTATAAATACCACTGAAGCTTTGTTTGGTTTTTGTTTACATTTTTTTGTTTACATAATTTTGTATTTTTTCTTATGTATTTATGCATGTGTTTGTAATAAAAATATGTATATGCAAGCAACAATTAAGCTCAATACTGAAGTTAATCACAAACTTATTGATTGTGAAAACTTAACTTCAATTATTTATTAAATACTATATATATTAAGCAATAATTTTTTTCGAAATTATGTAGACGATATAAAATTAATTCTTGAACCTAACAATCCATCGTAAGACTATTGCAAATTTGTTGTAGAACTTATATTTGTTTTGTACTCATAAATAATTAAAACGCTGTTCACAATATATACCAAAAAAATTTCTTAAACACTTTTGCTTTCGTCGAAGCATTTTAGTTAAGTTAGCAAACATTTTTATTTTCGCTGAAAATTCGAATATTCGCATATTGTGTAGGACTATTATATATAATGCCATATAATTATTATAAATGTATGTCGCAAAAGTAGTTTCACAGTTCCTTAAATCTGAACGCTTCACAAAATGGTAAACGTATCTCAATTATCGTATAACATTTCGCATTTTGTGTTCTACAGTACATTTGTGTTTGTGTGTGTGTGTGTGTGTGAGTGTATGTGTGTGTGTATTGGATTGTGTCTTTGGGAGTGTGTGTGTGTTATAACCATCATTGCCAAAAATGTACTTAAAATATGTTTAATATCATTTTCTTTTGTTGTATATGTAGTTCATGTGCAAAATCTATTTTCAAGTTTGTATTCTATTTGCCGGATCAGCTTAGATCACCCTATGCATTACCCAATATACTCAGCTTAAGTATTTGCCATTGGATTTATCCAGTGTTATTCTCGCTTAATGAAAATTACAAAAATTTTAGGTGTTCTCCTAAAACACCATTTTTAATGTTGTTCACTTTATTTTTGGACGGGTCTCTGCGGTGATTTTGTCCTTTTGCTTTATGTTATTATAAGAGTTTTCCCTTGAAATATTTCTTTCAATATCTTCTTTTCATTTTTTTTTTTTTGGAACAGCTTGTGTGCATTTGCGAAATTCTTGTTTTTTTATTTTCTCATTTCGGGATTAGGCAGTGAAAGTAAGTGATTTTACTTTGCTCTTCAAAATGCACGTGCAGCGCTGGAAATTAAATAAATGGCAGAATACGAATGATTTCCTTCACTAATTTATATATATATTCTCTAAGTTAAATTCAGCTGAAATCCTAGTATACTCCTAATGGGAACATTTACGTATAAGTACTCTGTCTCGCTTTGACAATAAATTAAATTTTAATTTGGGATAATTAAATATATTCATTGGTTTAAGCATAGTCGAAAGATGAGCATATTTAGTGGTAGTTTGAGGGTATTCCTACAAAACTATCGATGATGTTACAGTTATTAATCGCCTTTCACTAACATTTTTAGCTGACTGACCGATTTAAATCAATTCATTAAATGCAGACTAGATTTTTTTTTATAGATATTATCGACTATTGTGTGGCTTCAACTGTCGATAGTTCTGCAGTACTGTTAGAGATTTGGAGTATGTGGTTTCTGCATGATTGAGGCGGCATTCGTGTCATTATTTGAACGCAATTTGGTTAATTGAAATTTGTTAATTGCTTTTTCCCAAATACATTTTGCACTTGAATGGCGCTTAAACACTCTCCTCTTTGGTGGCGGTGCTGGTGCTGCTGCCCCAGAAGCGATCGAAACGGTCACGTGCCTTCTCCAGCACATCGGCGGCGGCTGAACGTGCCGTGGACGCCGTTGCTGTCGACGAGGATGATGAGATGCCCGGCTCCGGCTTAACGCTTGTATCGCAGCGGACTACCACGCCCGGTTGGGTGGGCGTCAGCGTTTTGCCATAGGCAGCAGCGCTGGTTGTGGGGCTGCCGCTGGACTTCCAGGCTGTGTGTGTGTGTTGAACGTTCAGTGGATGGCAGTGGAGGGGGGAAATAGTTGTGGAAATAGTGTTTTGTAATGTTACGCAAAGGAACTACGCATTGATACGCTATGTGGAATTACGCATTTTGGCTTAGCAATTTTTTGTTTTGTTTTTTGTTTTTTTATCTTGTGTTTTTGTTTTTTTATTTGGCTTAATACTGAGAGAGGGAAAAGTTTTTTGCATTATATTTACGCTTAGTTTTGAGATTGGCATTTGGCTGGTGTTGCGATTTGGTATTTTGACGATTGCTTAACGATGATTTGATTTTTGGTTGGATTTTTGATGATGGTTGTGAGTAGCGATACATACATATACATATACAGATACATATATTTAAATACGTGTTAATATAGAAATATTTGTAAAAGCGATTTTTGGTTTTTTCTTGTGTGTTCATTTTTTTTTTGTTTTTTTTTGTTTACTTATGTCGACTTCATATTTTGTTTTTGTTTTTTTTTTTGGTTGGATTTTATGGAAGTTGCGTTTATTGAAGCGTGCTTAAAGGCTTACCGTCCATTTTAGCCTGTTCGGTTAGTTGAGGCGGTGCCGATTGTGGTGGCGGTGGTGGCTTTTCCACCGGTGTCGACGCTTTAATCTCGCTCTGAGGTCGGCTATAGTTTTCGCCTGCAAAAAAATGGTGTACAGAAACTGGCATTGATTAAAAAGGAATCATTTTTATTTAACAAAAAGTGCACTTTACCCTCTTTGACATTTTGTGTTACAGTAAATGTCTTGCCAGTGTCCAAGGGTACCGTCCAGTTGACTGGATCGGGTGAGCGCATTATAATCTGCTCGGGCGACTTAACCCTTGTGGGCTCCGGGGGCGATTTAACCAACGGCTCATCGGGCACCTCGGGCACTGGCTGTGGACTGCAGCTAGAAATTGAAATAGCTGTTTCACGGCCATCTTCGCCCTCGTCTGTTGGCGTTGAAAAAAATTATGAAAAATGTAACAAAATTGTTTATTTGATTTAATACGATTAGTAAAAAACATTTTCAAAACACGCATTAAATGTTCGTTTAATTTTATGCTGCTGCAGCTGTTGAGTTGGTTTTTGGTTTCTTTATATTTCGTTAAGCAAACTTTGTGATCGAGTTTATATAGGTTAGTAGTTGTAACTTAAAATCGAAATGTATATTTGAAACGTTTTCTGTTTTCTTAAACATAAAATTATAACTTAGTTTTAACTTAAGCTTAATGGAACTTAGTAAAACAAAAGCTTTGTATTAAGCATTAAGCTTAAAAGGCAACCAAATTCGTTAGTAAAAATTTAATTGAAATTATAATTTCTTTGCTTTGGTTTTTTATTAATTTCTTTTTTTTTAATATAAAGCGCACAAGAGGAATAAAGAACATGCCACATTCAAGAGACATTTAACACAGAAAGGCGGCAACAATTAAATTCAAACGCTTATATAATATAATTATAGAATTACTACTTTGAGTATGCATAAAAATTAGGAGCAAAATAGTTTTGAGTTGAAAAATAAACATAGCTTAAAATGTTTCAGATCTGCCATGGAATGGCAAAGTGTAAATGTGTGTAACAGGCAACGACGACAGCTTGTAAATGGTATAAAAAGTTGGTAGTTAAAAACACCTTAATGTACTTGAAATCCTTTACTTATTATAAATATTATTTTCATGTTTTATATAAAAATATCATTAATACGCAAAGTACCTGAAACCTTTCTTGCACTAACAAAAATATCCCATCTCAATTCAATTTGTCACTTAAGAAAAATGATTTTGTGATATTTAACTAAATTATAACATAAAATAAAATAAATTATGTACAATTATTAAACCCATTTTTTTTATTTCTAAAAAATTTAAATTAAAATGATTTATTAAATTAATTTACTCTACTAATCTGTAGTTTTCCATTTATCATCATGTAGCCTGAATGATGTAGAGTGTTTTGTTGTATATATAAAAAAAAGATAGTACTAAGTAGGTAAAGGACACTAGGCCGGCTATATAAAAAAACTATAGATATATATGTATATATATAGCACACATATAGCAGAGTATTAAGTAAAAACTAGCAGAGTTGTGTGATAAAAAAATTAGATAAAATTACTACAAATGATATATGAGACAGGAATGAAAACGATACTTGGGCTGACTTAGACATACGGCTGAAAGACAACATGTACAAACATTGATTACAACAACAACTAACATTTAGTAACACGTAACGCTTTTGGGTAAACAACTTTGCAACAAATACTAGAATTTTGAATTTTGTTTACTTTGGACAACCCTGTGGAATAACGAGACAAAACACACATAATTTTAACAATACATTAGAGCTATGCCAATCTTAATAAATATATAAAAATACAATTTTCAATTTTCCAATCAACTAAGGTACACAAACTCACACACACACACACATGATTCCACATGGCTGTTGAACGTAAAAGGAGAAAATGATTGGTGCCGCCCAATTTCAATATGCGAATTCGTAAATCATAATCATAATTTCATTACTCAACACTAGTTCGTGTACAACACATTTTTTGACAAGGTGTAAAATGATCAATTAGTTAGTATTAATTAGTATTTGATTTTTTTTTTTTTTTTTTTTTTGGTTTTGTTTACAAAAGTTGCAACACAAACATTTCGCGCATCAGATGTCATTTTACAGCATTTCCATTTTAGATAAGAGATTTTAAGGGTGTATCAAATTTATTTTTTTATTGCAGAGAATTTTTTTTTTCAAGTTTTGCGGACAAACTCTACTCACTTTCAGCCAATTTTCTATCCTGACCTGGTACCGTTAGCCGTTTGATGTTGATGGTGACAGGTCTGGTGGGTGCCGTTGTTGCTGTTGTTGTTGTTGTTGTTGTTGCTGTTGTTGGAACCGATGCTGTTGTTGTTGCTCTGGTTGCCGATGTTGCTGCCTTGTCAGTTGCTGTTGCTGCAGCATCTTGCATTGGTTGTTGCTTCTGTTTTTGTTGCTGTTGCTGTTGCAGCTGTTGTTGTTGATTTTGTTTGTTTTGTTGATGCTTCGCACTATTTGCACTACTACCACTACCAGCACCAACTTGACTACCATTACCAATGCAACTAATATTCGATCTATCTTTATCTTTCTTACGCATTTGCTGCTGTTGCTGCTTTTGTTGTTGCTGCTGTTGTTGCTGCTGTTGCTGTTGCTGTTGCGCTGCTGTTGCAGTTGATTTGCTGTTTATTTTGTTGGAGCTCTTGCATTGTGATATATGTGATTGATTAGCATGATTAGCATTGGATGTAGCTGATGTACGGCCGGCTGTTGCTGCTGCTGTGGCTTTTGCTGTTGCTGTTGCTGTAGCTGTTGCTGCTGTTGGCGCTGCGGCTACTTTACCGTTAGGCGGTGGTAGGGAACTACTTTTAATGCGGGATTGGAATGTTGTGGATAAGGTTGCTATAAAAACGTAAGCAGTTTTTTTTTTTGTTTTGGTTTTGGTTTTGTTTTTTGATTTGGTTTTTGTTTATGCGACGAGTTTGGTTTTTTTTTGTTGTCATATTTTTGTTTTTAGACCAAAAACAAAAGGCACATGAAAAAACAAATTTGAATATGAATTTTTGTTTTAAATATATTATTTTCATTTCTTTCTTTTTATTAACGGCGAATTAAAAATGCAACGCAAATAAAGGCAGAACAAAAAATGTAAGTTCATAAAATATATTAATTAAATTAAAATACGCACGATTGACTTTCGCGTCGATTTAAAAATCTTTTTGTTAGATCATGTTGAGAGTTACCAAAATGGGTTAGTCTACTTATCAAAAGCTACCATTCAGAATTTGTATGTTAATATAAAAAAGACAATGATTTAACTTAAAATACCTTACGTGTTATTTAAAAATTGTGTGCCCTGAAAATTTTTAAAATCGTAATTTATGTTTTTTTAGGGGTGCGAAGAATTTGTTTGTTTTATTCCACTTTTAGCTAACCCTTCGATGCTTAAGCAAATATTGTTTTCAGGTTTTATTTACAAATCTTGTAGCCTCACAATAGTTTTGCTCACAGCGTCATAATACCATTGCAGAGAATAATATGTCATATTCATATCTTATTCGTGTTTTTTTTTGCATTTGCTGTTAGTTTGATATTTATTGAATTTTTACACAAAGTATTGTGTCAAAGATTTTGTATATAGTTTAATTATGTAGTCTGCAGAGGTATTTAAACTTTGGCATGCCAAAGACTGATTTTTTTTTTCTTTCGCTTTTAGAATATTTAAATTAATTTATAATCAACATATGGTACACTCTATACATTATTTTCACATAACAAGACATTGTTATTAGAACACACAAGCGTATGGCATAGTTGGAAATAAATGTATTATATATAAGGGTTTTGAGTCACAACACGCACAACTTAATGAATATTTTTGAGGTATTCTTAAACAGCGTATTTTGTTAGTATTACTTACAATTTTGTGTTAGTAGTTAATTATGATTTTAGTATGGATTGGTTTATGGTATTTAGTTTTAAAAATATTTTCTGTTCACTCAACATGCTAAACTATAGAATGTTTATTCGAATGACCAATTCAACGCTTCATTACAGAACAGTAAATAAATGTTGAAACTAAAGGAATACGATTAAAATTAAAAAATTTTGAAACTAAACCGCATAACCATAGACTAAACTAACAGAGATTTATGAACGAACGTTAGACGTATTTTGTTAGCTATTTATTTGTTTTGTTTTTAGACACTTAACTAATGTAAATTTCCAGTCGAAGTAAGCTTCGAAATGAACGTACAAACTTGCGGTGTGTGGATAAATACTAAAAACTATAGTTGATAAGTAAAATTATTGCAAATTAACCGAACAACGAAATGTAAACCAATCTAATCTTAACTAATGATATATATATATGCAAACTAGGATTAAATCAATTCAAATACGAAATAAGTCAAAACAAAACACAAGGCAATGAACTAACGTACGAAAGATTCGTGCGTGTAAAATATATATATAATTTTTTGAGTATTTTCTTTTTTTTTTTTTTTTGTTGGTGGTTCTGCGCAACGTTTAGCTACTTACATGGGCGTGGCTTACGTTCAGTTCCGGCGGATGTCGTCGGTGCCCTTTTACGGTTTGCGGGTGCTTGGCTCGCCGAGCGTATCTGACGCTTGGGTGACTCATTCTCAGCGACGCCAGGACCCACAGATTGTGAGCGTGCTGAGCCACGCAAAATGAAGGTGAAGAGATGTGGTTTTGATTTTTGAGACGGTTTTTGGTTTTGTTTTCATTTCAGTATTCGATTGGTTTGATGATAAAAGTACGAGTTGTATGTTTTAATTTCGCATTTGAAAAAACACATTTTAAATATGAATGATGTGTGAATTATGCATTTCTACAAAGTGTTCTTTCCAAGTCACTACAAATTATAGTTGATTTGTATGGTTACGACTCTACCTAGCTTTTCATTTACAATCACACAGTTCACGCATCAATACCTTAAAAAGCCACGATTTTGAAATTAATATGACCTAAGCTCAAAATAGTTTTCTCATATTATTAATAATACTTATTGAAGCAAATATTGCCCCATTGTGACTGGATTGAATTTTTATTGTTAATATTTAATTAAGTTAAGAATCATTATATTCTATATCCTACATTTTTAGTTCTTTAATTACCCATATATTTAAGTTCTCGAATAGTCTTGGAATGTTTAATTTAATATTATTTAGTATTTTGTATGGGTTATTTTTTTGTATCTCAACTATTTTTATAGTTTATTAATTTTTAGTTAAATATATAAATTCTTTCTGTAAAAATCGCCCAGTTTATAAAGGTTTTACAAATTACCTTAACCGTATGAATACTCTCCATAAAATAGACTATTTATATATAAGTTTGTATACATTTATAAATGTGTAGACATTCTATATAAAATCGTATGCATATTTTCAAAATAAATATGCAAGAAGCAAACACTGTCATAAAAAGAAAATATTAATGAAGGCAAGCTACACTTCAAAAAAAAATGCTGTGCACATATCACATAATCGAAACATTTATTTAGTGCACTTGAAAGTATATTGAAAATTCTTTGTAACGAAAATTTCCAACATTTAAGTAGAATGCAAAGCAAATCTTAAAAGCAGTTAAGCAAAAGATTTTGTGATACAAATTAAGAAATAAGCTTAAAGAAACAATTTAACGTGTATACTTATTGTTTTGGACGTATAAAATTGTGACCTGCATCGCTTAGTGGGTATTAGAAAGTGTTTGTGTAACTATGTATTAATTGTTGCTTAGAAATAGATTTCTATTAAAATGTTATGTGTAGTTTTGTCTTGCTAGTCAGTCACAGTTTATATATAAATAGATACATATATATCAGATATTGGCAATTACTCACATTTGAGGACCTTTTTGGGACTGCCCTTCTGGGGGCTGCCCTTCTGAGGCGAACCGTGACGCGAAAGTGCCGTCTTCTTGGGACTTCCGCGCTGAGATTCGGATTCACGTTTGGTGATGGCAGGCATCAGTTTCTCCCGCGTGGGTGAAGGCAGCAGAGCGCCCTCCTCAACATCTGCTAAATTAATAGAATTTTGAATTACGGAGCTGCACTTAAAAACTAGAATTGGGCGCGTGTCCATAAAAAAAACGACTCAGAAAAAATCTATAAAATTTGCAAGGTAATCGTAATGAGTACCTTTTGAGCACTCAATGATAGTCGTACAATTTGGATTGGTACTCAAACAAGCGCCCATCTCTAGTTATCATCATCAGAGCTTACCCGGACCCGTGGTACGCTCCAAGTGATGGCGAATGTTGCTAAAACGTGCTGGCAGTGCGGAAATCTCATCCTTATTATCAAATGAATAGGCTTGGCCAGGAACTCGTGGCTTTTGTGGCTGTGTGGTTTTTTGCAATGGCGTTGATTTCTTATTGTTCTCCTGTTCCTTCTCCTCCTTGGTAATAGGCCTACATTAAGAAGTCAGTTAAGTCAGTTAAAATATATAAAATATACAATAACTTCACCTGTGCACAGTGGATGCTAAGGACAGTGCTGATAGCGAGCTGCGCTTGGAAACCTGATCCCATAAATCCTTTTGCTTCTTATACAATTCCGGATCGATTTCTATGCCCCAGCCGCGACACTAAAAATTAATAAAAAAAAAATTATGAATTATTTATATATTAAAAAGATGCGCTAATTAACCTTATATTCGCCGGCCTTCTTGCGCAGCTCAACCATCTCCTTGAACCACAAATCCAAATTTGGCTTCGAGTGCGGCGGTGCACTGCCATTCATGACAACCAGCTGTCCCTGGTCAGGAGCAGCACCCACCTGCTGTTTGTTATCATCCTTCACAGCCGATGCGGCAAAGCCAAAGTTCTCCTTTTTCGTTATGAAATGATTGAGACGCTCCTGATCTATTGCTTGCGAAAACGGACGTGTGGTAATTTTGCGCTCCACAAAATTCACTTGTCTGCATAAAAACACATTTCAAATCAGAACACATATATATGAAGAAGAAAAAGGACAGACAAAAAGACAAAATTGGTATAATGTGAAGATGAATGTTCGTGACAAGTGCGACACGTTTTGCAAGTGGGTTATTTTTTGCATGGATGGAAAATGGGTGGGTCTATGATGATTGCCGTTGCTTTGGGTGGTTGGTGGTGTTGTTTGGTTGGTTGGTTGGTGGCATCTCTGGTATGGTTGAAGCTCATGAGCATATGAGATTGAGATATATTGATATTGAGAATTTATTCAAAAAAATATATACGTATTCAATTAAATTGTTATCATACTTCTCATGTGTTTTTCTATCTTCCGTATCGCTAACCAACGGCTCCAGCTCATGCAGAGTAGCTGAAAGCACACAGATAAAAGATTTAAAACAACTCTGTACCATCTAAATACAAAACGCAATTCAATTGTTTTTTTTTGTGCTGACTTTCATCATTTACATAAGGATAAGAAAAATATAAATAAATATACGAGTAATTAAAAGTATTAATTTGCTTCAAGTGTTAACTAAAAGGACCAAAGTTATTGTTAGGATAACAAAAATATACTTTTAAGTTTTGCAAATGTGTTTCGGATACCCTCAAAACCATTTCAACTGAGAACTGGGTGAGTTTTTGTACAGCAAATTAAATGAGCAGAAGAAGGCGCTAAGTTTGTGGTGGTTTTGTGGGTGATTGTGGTTTTTTTTTTTTAGTTGTGGTTAGTGGTGTTTCTCGCTAATCTGGCGCAAAATTCAGAATTCTCAACAAATGAAAATAGAAATCAACAATAATTAGCAGCATTTGTATTATTTGATAAACGAAAGTAACAAAATATTTATATTCAATTTGTTTGCATGTTTTGAAGCGTGTTCGGTGTTTTGGGTTATGTGGGGCTGGGGTCACTTTTTGGAATATAGAACGAAATTCGAACCAATTTTTTTTTATTTTTTGTTTTTTTTGAATATACATACAAAAATATAAACATTTCAAGTTCAATGCAGCGCAGTGTTATCATATTTTATTTAAAATGTTGTTTATATTTATATTTGTGTGTTTTTTTTTTATTTTGTATTTTGAAGCACTACTGCCAATTATTTTCAGGCTGCACTAAAAAAAAGCTTCTCAAGCTTGAGACTTAAAGGCAAGACTTAAAAGCTTTGCAACGGAAGCCACTTGATCAATTTGCACTTGCATTTCATATGATATATATAACATATATATTAGCTATATAAATTATGTAATTTTTTGTATATGAGTATAGATTTCGATTTTGGGCTTACGTTTTGGTTTTGTCTTACCTAGGTTCTTGGTCTTAACTGTAAATTTGTGTTTTGTTAAATGTGTCTGTGTTTTTTTTTTATATTGAAATTGAATTTTGATATACATATATGAAATGAAAATATAATACATATATTTGTAATTAATATTGAATTAAGCTCATTCTATTTGTTATGCAGGATTCTCTATATATTATATCCAATATTAGAAAAAATAATACAAAAAATTATTATGACAATTTTCCGATACCCTGTTAGTTAAAAGGTTAAACCTCTGCTAAGCTCACTATTTTATTAACCGATAAGTCAATTGTTCTATTTTGAATATATATTAAATCATTTGATATATCACTTCTGAGTTTCAATTCACTTTATTAAGTGAGCTATCTTATCAATATTTAAATAGCTATTTTAGCTAACTGAGTACAAACTTTGTTATGTACGATAAATGCTGATAAAATGATGCTGAATAATGCATGATGCTAATTCCATTTGGTCGTTGTTTCACGCATGCAACTAAAGCCAACAAAAAAAACTCCTACGCTTTTACAAATAAAAACAAAACATATGGAAAAATAAATACATTTTGTTGAAACCAAAATAAAAAAAACAATTTCACACAACCTGCGAACGCATGCTCCAACTACACTCAGATATTTTTTATCACTTGCGTAAAATTGCATTGATGCGTGTTATTGAGGCAAATTATTGGGTTCTTTTTCGACGGTTGACCAAAGCAATTTAGTTTTCATTTCATTAAATTAAGTATCGATCAATGGAATTTTACGTTTAGCATCAACATAAACGAATATGTCAGATAATTTACCGTGTAGCACTTGTTGTAGTTGTTTTTTTATTATTATTTAGCACTAAGAAAAATGAATTTAGTTCAACACTTACGTCAGCTTTTGGCTATATAGAGATATTCTTGTGTGTGTGTATTTCTTTTAGGAAGGAATTTAGCATAATTTCGTTCTATATGAAATAGATATTTAGACTTCCAAAGAGAGAGAGAGAGAGAGTAAAGATTGCTAACTGCTTGAAAATAAATAATTATTATTTATAAAAGCCATAAATAAAAATATTGCCTTAAGAAATAAAAATAAATGTGTGTGTACCTATTTAAATTTTTAGACTAAAATGAATAAAACATTTTGTGTTTAAAAAGTATGTTTATATCAAGGGTGACTTAAGCTTATAAATTGGTTCGCATAAATAATATATATATATATTATATTTATATATTTATTAATATAGTTACGAAAGTTGAATTTAATGTACATCTAATGAGATTATTGGATGAAAAGCAAAAATTTACGACGACCAGTACATAAAAAACTTGATTATCGTGTTTGTTTTTTTTTAAACATTTTAGCAAATATTTAGCTTTTCGGTAGTGTTGTGAAGAGAAATGTTTTGACTACTTGTAATTTACCAACACTATTCAACGCATCAAAATATTAGGCATGAAATTAGTATTAAGATTGATTTTTTATTTGTTTTTTGAAAAATTCAGCTCAATGCTGCTGCCACAGCGCAAATTTCATTTTCAAATGAATTAAATCAAAATATTATATTGAGTTCTTCAAAAAAAAAACTGCGCGCTCAACAATTACTTTTCAATAAATGTTAGTTAATTAATAATGATTTGAATTTATTATTTATTGTTATTTAAGAATTAGTACTTAGTAAAAAAACTCAAGTATAAATTATTATTTTTAGTACGCTTTTTGCTGTTTTTAGTAAGTACATACATATATACGAGATATTGAAAGAAACTATGCGCTAATAGGATATTTATGTTGTTTTTGTTTTTTTTTTAGTTTTTTAGTTATATAAGTATGTATGTAAATGCTTAGCGACGACATATTGCTGTCGCACCTTCTTTCTGATTTGTTGTACGTTTTTTATGCACCGTTGGCAAGCCGGCACCTATCGTTTGATATTGATGTGTGTGACTGTGCTGCGGCTGGCCCGGCTGGCCGGAACGGATCGCGCCCAATGATATTGACTTTCTTGGGTAATCGCCGGCCGCCGCCCTCGCCGTCGTCGTTACGTTTGAATCGTTGCCCTTAATGCGTCGGACATTGGGCCAAACGAATTGCAGGCGATACTCAGTGCTCAATTTTGTGATGGTCTTTTTCAATAGGCCATTTGACTCACCCGCCTGCGAAAGAGAAGAGCAGAATCACAAGAGACGAGAAGACCAAACAAACAAATCAGAGAGACAAAGAACAAATTTGGAAGAGAAAACGAGAGAAAAAGAGAGAGCAATTGCAATTACGCATTGTGTGTTTTTTTTTTAATAAAGTTACAATTGATTTTAATTATTATTAGCATTAGCATTTAATTAGTTGTACATAATTTAGTATTATGGGGGACGATCAGAGCACAGATAACATATAAAAAAAATACAGAGAAAGAGAATGTGTTAGTTAAAGAGAACGAGAGAGAGAGAGAGAACGAGAAAAGAAGAGAGAAAAAGAGAGAAAAATACACATAGTACAAGTATAATTTGTAAATTTTCACATATAATTTTAAAAAGTTCTAAACATTGAATACTTAATCTTAAAATACTAAACTTATGCAAAGAATTAAACTTACACAAACAAAATTAAAAATGCATATACAAAAAAAGAAGAATTAGTAAGATCAGTTCCTAGATTAAATAATTTATTAACTTAGATTTAATAATTAATAATTTATTTGTTAATAATTTATTAATGCCAGACTAATATCAGGCTAAAGCAGCTGGTTTAATTTGGAAACTATCAAAAAAGTCAGTTTTTCTCTCATGAAAATATCAGCATATTTCAAGCTTTAAATATTAAAAAAAGGGGTTTAAAGGTTGCCGTTTTTATAATTAAGAAAAGTCAAGTTTCTGTAATGTCAAATTCATTCAAATTATTAGCTATGAAAGAAATCTGAGCATATTTTAAAAACTGTTTTAAACAAGAACTGAAGATTAATTACATCATTCGATAATTGGTATGTTTATTTTGAATGTATAACGAAGACATTCAGACTTAATTTGAAATAAATCTAATAAAATACAAAAACAGAGAATGCTTTAATTTTATACAAACAAGTAGCTAAGATATACATATAAAAAACAGATAGATATATGGAAATCAATAAACATCGGTAAAGGCAACTTATGCAAATGCTGATGAGTTTTGCAGATTAAAAATGTACATTCAGGTCGAGTGTCTGTCTGTGACTGACTTACTGGCGCTCTGCAAGTCAACTCAATGGCACTTTTACCACACATACACACACACACACACACACTCACTCAGTGACTACATAAATTTCCGATGGCTACAATGGCGCGACAAAAACCAGTTACAATTGTAACGACATGTCTAACAAATACACTTGCACATCCATGAAAGAAATTGGCTTTAATGCAAGGCGCAGGAAAGGCCAGGAGAGGCAGAGATGGGGAAGTGGTGGGGGGGAGGGGGCAGCTGATAGACAGCGACAATGAAAAAGTACTAATAGAAATTGTTGCGCGTCGCTTGGTCGACAGTTCCAATGGCTTGGTCCATTGGTCCAATGAGTCGCACACTATCTAGGATCAGTGTGGAAGGGTCGGGCAGTTTTTTTTTTGCCCTTTTTTTATGTATGTGGCGCCATGACAAGGCATAAAATCATACTGGTTAGCAATTTTGTTGGCTAACAACTATGAAAGGGCGTTGCCGTTGCAGATGTTCGCATTTAGATAACCATACAAATAGATAAAGGCAAAATATATATACATATATATATATATATGTACAGTTGTACGACACATGCATTAGAGTATGGAACAAGTTGACAGTCTCGGGCAGAACTTTATTGGTAACTTAAAAAATGAAGCTAAAAATTAATTGAATTATCAGTGACAATAGCTGAAAGGGCACATTTTCTATTTAAGTACATGCCTTAAATGTAATCTTTCGTCAAGTTTTTGACTTCGATATTTTCAATTTTCTGCCATGTTCAGCTTTTGTCACTGAGATTTAATTATCAGCGACACATGCATAAAATAAGTAAGCCTTAAACATACTTTTTTTAGCATTACGGCAGGCGCACATAAAAACATTGGTATTTACATAGTTAGTTATATGCATATGGGGTGTACAATATTGGTTGATCATCCCTTAATATAATGACAATAGATGCTGCTTTTATGTAGCTGACAATTGTGTACCTGTTTTCTTGTTGGTCCGTCGACCTCCGTTGCCATAGGATAGGGGCGTCCATTGGGCACAACGGGTGGTCCCTCCGATTTGCTGCGGCGCGAAGGTGTGCCGCGCTCCTCCGACTGCGAGAAAAGGGAGTTGGGGCAGATAAATAACAATATATAACAATATATATATATGGGTGTTTGTGTGCTTGAGTTAATTAGCAGCTCATTAATATTACGCATACGACATGCGGACGTGATCAGGTAACACACAAAAACAGGAACAACAGTCTCTCAACGCCATTGGCCCAAGTGAAACTCAATTAATTATTTATTGTCATTGTGTGTAATAAAATACACACACACACCCACAACCACAACATAGGGAAAATATGTACGCATATATATATATATTTAACTATGTGTATTTGGTCCTTGGTGTCCTTGTGTGCAACATGTGAGCATTTTTAATTAGCGGTAACACAGCATACCCGTCGGCAACCAACCACATCAGCCTCGCATTTGTGGCCTGCTTTATTTTTATGCGGCATTCGACTTTGGCTTATGGTCACCCACACATATACAACACAATCTTCTGCATAAGCGAATTACCCATAATGGCAAACTAAGCAAAAAGTTATGCATTTTTTTTATATTTACTCTTTATTAAATTCGCATAATACATATAAAAAAAAAAGAGCATAACTTTTAATTCTGCTAACGCACTTTGGGATGCAGCGTTGCATGCCTTTTTATGGGGCAGCTTTTTCAATTTATTCACAACACACAAATGTGAACATAACCAGTTTGAATTTATTTTATACATTTTTCAAACATTTTTATTCACAATTTACACAGTTTTGAACTTCTCGCAGGCGATGAGCATTACATATGCGAATGCGACGTGATAGCATTAGAAAAACCACATTTGCTTTTATCATGTTGCCTTGCAATTGTGAAATTTAAAAAGTTTTCTTACTATAAAGATTTTGTATGTAACTATTGCTTTATATTATTTTACTTTACTTAATGTATAAGGAAATGCATGGAAATAAGCGCTTCTAACTAAAAATATTTAGTGTGTGATTATTCACATATCAATCAGTCATATTGGATATATTTTTGCTAATCCTAAAACCTTCTCATTATATGTTCATCATTTAACTATGATTTATTTTGTCATTTTTAATATAAACAAAACTTTCTACTATTGTATTTTATATATTTTTAAATTTCGTATGCCTATATGTTAAATCTATTTCACCATATTTTTATTTAATGTGTTCGCTGTGGTTGCATAATGCATTCTCGTAAAAATCCATTTTAGCCTCGCACATTTGTATTTCAGAGTACCTCATGTAAAAATGATTTTATGCTACAATTTCCCAGAAGGAAAAGTTATTGCAATACCATGTGGCGTTGGGCAACGGCAGCCCAACGGCTCAAAATTGCTGTGTGCGCTTTTCGCAAGGTCAAATTAAAGGTGAATAGTTTGTTATATTTACATATATCCACATAGTATATGTATATATATGTATATATTATATAATACTTACCCTCGCCGAACGGTGCGCACTGGCATCTCGACGGGCATCTGTATATTCGGATCCTATAATAAACTCGTGCGATTTATATGCTAATTCGGGGCATTTTTTCCGACGTGGCAATGGCGGCTCATTTGTTGCGCCTGCGAATAAATCGAACAAAAACCGTATTGTTAACATAAATAATGCATTGCCATCGAAACTACAAAGTCAGATGAGTGGACCTAGTTGATGAGATTGATGGCATCGGATTTGATGAATACGCACCAACAAATTGACTTGGATTAGGCGCTGGTGCTCGGCGCACAACCTCCGGCCTCGAATTGCCCGTAAATTCATGCCAACGATAAGTGCTCCTATACTCCGAATGGAGCTGCTGAAAGATAAGACAACAATTTGTGTGGTTCGCAAATTAATTATTAATTTTATGATTGGATTAAATGTGAATGATTTTGGTATTAATGAGTTGTAGGCATGCGAGTCTAAAATAGAGAGTTCTTCGCATAAAGATCGTAAATTTTATAATCAAGATTTTAGGTTCAGAATGAGATTTTTAAATCTATAAATCTGTGTGTCTATAAATCTATTATTATTATTATGTGGGGCAACATGCACCTCGGCCTAGTTTCAAGTTGAGTGTTCCTTCGATTGCTGATCTATTTGACTTCTGTGCCTGATAAGAGCAGTCAAGAGACCAGTAAGTATTCCAAGTCTGTGGTTAATTCGATTAATTTGCTTAATTCGTTTGTGATTATAGCTACCGTATTAGACCCAATGACTCTGTCCAATTTGAGTGACACAGATGTCATTCTTCGTTTCTCGGTTGTGTGTTTTCTATGCCACAATGTGGCATGGCATATCAGAGCATGACTCATGTGTGTGCATTCAAAACAACTGCGCAAGATAAACCAAATCTGAGCAACTTATTAAAACGCAAGCATTTCCGACAAGCAATCAGCATTTTCATTTTCAAATATTATAACAATTAAAATGAGCAATGCCAAGAACTAAATAATTAGCCAAACGCACTGCCCACAAGTAATTAAGCTAAATAGAAAATAAAAAAATATTATGCACATTCAGCTCAAGTTTTAAAACAAATGCAAATGAAAATATTTTTTGTGGCAGGGTCAGAGCAGGACAGGCGCAATTGGCCAGTTTGGATGGCAAATCGGGCGCGTTGCCAAAACGTGGTTGTCACATTTGCAATGCAGCAATGGTAATCGTAGTCATGTCCTTATTCCACTGCTTCTGCAAACATTTGATAATTGCGGCAAGAAGAAGCCAGCAACAAAAAACCAATAGCTATGGCCAATGTGTACAGTCGAGACTATGGCTTAATGGCTATGACGGAACCCAAATGCGTTCTAGGGCTCGTAAAATTCGTATCGATTTAAGTGCAGCAACTGCAAAAGGACTTCGGACTAAGGACAAAGGACAAAAGACATTTTTAAATTATATTTCGCTGCAACTAGCTGTAAATTGTGTTAAACTCGAAAACAGTCGCAGCGACGGGCAGACAGTCAGTCGGATAGTTGGACTGTTGTTGGACTTAATTATGGCGTCAGTTGTTTCTTTGTTTTTGGTTTTTGTATTCTTTTGGTGGCAAGTTGGCCAAGTCGTTTTCGTATCAGTGGCAGCTAGTGGAATTTACCTAGCTGCGCTACATGTGCGCATTGCTACTTGACGGTATTTTATCGTTGCCATTCTGTGGTACTGCGAAACTAAAAATAATTGCAACTTAACACGCAAAGACAAAGACAATTTCGGTTCACCCAGTTGGCCAGTTCAACCAGTTCACCTACTTCGCCACGTTTACTTTCTCAATGCATTTTTCATTCAAAATGTCCTTTCTCTGTTTCATTTAAATCTATAAGTAGGCACTTAATCGTGCCTGATTACTATAAAGCTACTCAATCAATTTGAAAAACTACCCTTTAATGGATTATCGTCGGATGACGTTAAGACTTGGCGAGTAGCTAAATATTTTAAATTTAAACAGTTATTTATAGATTCAAGGCAAGTCAGAGAATTTGGCCAAGCAAAAAGATGACTTTTAAAAACGAACAGTTTTTCATTTAATAATGAATTAAGGACATTCCTGGCTAAAGAGTATCTCGATTTCAGCATATTTACTATCACTCATTTGATATACATTTTCAATCACAATTCAATACAAATACCTGCAAATCGAGTTAAAAACCAATTAACCTAATTGTTAGCAAAACTCTAAAAAAAAAAAACCCTGTAAAATGGTGCACGACCGAAAAACCATTAAAAATCAATTCGCCACACAATAAATAAAGTTCAGAGGCAAGAAACCACAAGGGAGTTGCAAGCAACTTGTGCACCGGGAACAATTCCCAGAATTAGGTTAGAAATACCACGAATCGTGCATAATTTAGTCGATGAACTGTAGCTGAACGCACTTTAATCGATTAATTGTGGGTGGGTCCCTGGGTATATTTGTGTGTAAAGAAGAGGAACAGGGTGTTTATTCCAATTGAGTAGCTCTGTTGGCACGTGTGCAACAACACCTTCCCCAATTTATTGCTCATTTTTCATGCAACAACCATTAATCATGCGAACTCGCAGGATGGGCTGAATACGATGTACGATGGCACAACATACATTTTTACCTGATTTATGTTTGTTGTGCCAAATTGATGGCTTCGCAATGCAAGCCACACTTTAACGTATTTATTTTATTTTTTTCTTTGTAACAAACAAACATATTTCTCAGCGGTCAGGTCAGAGTTCATTTAAAATGCAATTTGTGTTTCACTGTGTTTATTATAATTATTTATTAGTTGGCTTCTTTTTTTCCTCATTTTTTATTATTTATTTGTTGGTTTCTTTTTCCCTCATTTTTTCTTTACATTTATTTTTGTACTATCATCAAATTGTGGTTCAACGAATTGGTGCATTTTTAAAAGTACTTAAAAATTCCAGATAAACTTGTTAGTCTCTTAATACGTTAACTATTATATTTCTCAGTGCACTGACGTTGAAATGCTGATAAGTCTGCTGACAGACAGGAAACTCACTCAGACCACAGCTGGGTGCGTCTCATTGATTTAAAATTGTAACTAATTAATTAAAATAGCTTTTGACTTCAGACTGACTGTGATTGAGTAGGCCCAATATGTTTTCATTATATATAAAAGATTAAATTTTAAGAAACTCGCTTGAATTGTGGGTGCAATAATGTAAATTATTCATTGACTTTCGGTTTACTGTAGTTTCAGTTTGTATAAGCTAATTATGGTAATTCAATGCATTTTTTACTGCAACTAAAGATTATGCGCAGAGTTGTTTACAATTTGTTATTGACCATAACATTTTAATGGGCAGCACTTCTGGCTGCCAGTGAGTGACTGGCTCTATAAAGTACCCAATTCGCAAAAGCCCACAAAATTTATTGCACTTGGTGCATGTAAGTACAGCTCGTAAGAGATTGGTAAATCTAGTGCAATCATTTTCATAGCATAGTTGCAGGCGTCAGTTTACACTGCGCCATAATCCCTAGACCCACACTAAGCTACACGTGTTAGATAACTTAACTCAAGCCACAAGCAAAATGCATATATACAAATATATAAGAACACATGTATATATATATATATATATATTTACACACAGAGTTTTGTGTGCGTGTTTAATCTACCCGAGGGGACCTTTCAAGTTTTATGCGAACAAAGGACACCTCCAGGCAAACAACACTTGCAGCTATCGCCTCTAATGGGCTGAGCTGTCTGCGGTCTCCGGTTCAGCTTTTTTTTTTGTGTTCGCGAAGTGCTTGCAAAATGAGGCACAAACAAGCGCATAAAATTGAAACGCCCAATGGGCGTGTATCTTTTGTCTTGGCCGGTACAACATGTTTTCAAAATATAATAAGACGATACAAGTAGCACAATGATTTTACAGATTACAAAAAAAAAAGTATATTTGAAAGGAATTTGCTCTTAATAATGGTCGACGTAAAATTATAAAATAATTGCTACAAAGTTCATTAACTATGAACAGTACAGCAAAAAAATCCAAACTAGCAATAGAATCAGAATATAAACTTTCTGCAAATAATTAAAAAAAAAGGCTACATCGTAAAATCAATAACACAAAAATCTTTTTATATAAGAGAGAAAATTGTCCAAGGAAATGTAGTGCTAAATATAAATATAAACTTTAATTATTATAAATTGAAGAACAACATGTTATGGCTTAAAAAATTGTAATTTTTCAATTTTTTTTTTATACATTATTAGTTTTCAATTTGATGCAATTTTTCCATGTGAAACTAATCGTGCAACCCACTTGTGCTGAGTTCAAGCTTTTCCCAGTTCCTTTTATTATTTTTGGTTTACGATGCATTTTGTCATTTGACACCATTTTTGTCTGGCGCAGACGGTGTCGTGTGCATGTTCAGGTAGCATAGGAGAGTTGCTTATATGGTTTCCCCTGGCACAGACCGAAAAACCAAACCAAACCAAACCAACCCAAGCCGAACGCAAACATCTGGTCAACCCGTGCCTACTCAGCTGCTCCTCCAGGCCACTGGGTGGCCTATCTACATGTGGGTCTCCATTGTGACTGACATGGTGCCTCAACAATGCGTAGTTTTGGCCCGAAACGGTTTTGTTTGCTCGATTGCTCAACTAACCGCGCAATACAATCAGACTTAGCAAATGTACATGTGTGTGTGAGTATGTGTGTGTGTGTGTGTATGTGTGTGTGTGTGTGTATGTGTGTGTGTGTATGTGTGTGTGTATGTGTGTGTGTATGTGTGTGTGTATGTGTGTGTGTGTGTGTGTGTGTGTGTGTGTATGTGTGTGTGTGTATGTGTGTCTGGTTGGCCTGCACCAGCAATTAATTTAATCAACATGGCCCCAGACGTGTTGGAATGCTTGGCCTTTTTTAGTTGCCCGGCAAAGCAGCCCAAATTTATGTTCCCTGCTTTAAGATGACAGCAACGAGCCACGCTGTCAAGTTGCCTCTGACGCAGATTGACTCGTAACTGTGGATGGGGTCGGTTGCACCACCAATAAATAGCCGAGCTGTTGTCGGTGTCGTCCCTTAATGAGGCTACCGGCGGCCCTCTGAAGCAAATGCATATTAGCCACAACACGAAACAACGTGGCCAGGTCCATTGGGCCAACTTCATTTAATTAAATAATGCTGCTCATTTGCATGGGCGCATTTTTGCTGTGTCATGCTGGGTATTGCAGCTATGTCTTTTAGTTGGTATTACACTGTACAATCATATTAAGAAACGCCCTAGAATTATAATTAGCATTTAAAGTAATAAGCTATATAATACTCAATTGTAACTATAATCAGCAAGTAATGATTTTTGATAACGACTTAACAAAAAAATTAAAATAAATATTGTTACTATTTTTGTTGGTTAAATTTTATAAGTTTATGCTATTTTTATAATTATGCGATACAATAAAATAATTATTAATATTATTTTCAATAATTAAAAGTCATATTCAAATGAAGTTTAAAAGAGTATACAAGGTGCGGTGTTGTTATGTAATGCACTTCAGTTGCTATCAACCTTTTCTGCATGGTGCCATAAATATGTATTAGATGGCAAATACTGTGCAGAAAGCCACGATTTAATTACAGACCATATTTAATTAACTGCAATCAAATTGCAGTTGTGGTAAGAATTAATTGAGCATCGCGCAACCGTAAGATTTTTATTACATTATCAATTAAAAACTTATTGTCCTGTGTGTGGTAACTAAGTAAAAAATCAGTAATATAACAGGGAATACTCTTAAATTTTACCTTTAAAATGACATCCTAAAGATAAGTAATTGATTTTAGCAATTGACAACTGATTTTTGAAGTTGTCCGACAACTCGTTGAATGGGCCAAAGAAAAAGTTGTTGACAGGTAAATTGCGCAGCTTTAAGCAGTTGGATAAATGTCAATACACACACGGAAACACACACAAACACACACAGGCAGCCATCAAGTCGAAACTCATTTGTATGTGACCGCAAATCGAGGGACATTAAACTTTTAAGACGCTTTTATTGCACATGAGCCCAACTCCCTGAGTCGCCGTCAACACCCCTCTCCAGTTGCCACTCCACTTGCTCTATTCAATTTGTGTCCCTTTTGGCTTGGCTTTGCCTGGCTTTGGCTTTGATTTGATGGCTTTGCGTTGACAGCTGATTTATTGAAAAGACCCAATGGCAAGGCTCAGTCCACAGTCCACAGTCCACAATTCACAGCCAGCTGGCTGGCAAAGTGGCGTATGCATAATATCCTGCATTCCCGAGTTCATTCACGTGCCCCAACAATGGCACAAATTCAACCTAAATAGATGGCAAACCCGGCACACGTTTTGTTTTTAGTACCATCTACATAAATGCCTTCAACAATCCAGCGCTTTACATACAAAGTGCATTTAGCATGAGGGGGAATGGCTTCTCAAGAACTTCTTGTGAACAAAAAGCCGAGAATAAAAATCCAAAAACACGTAAATAATTTTCTTTGGCTGTGCGCAATTTGTCACTGGTAGTTGGAATCTGTTGCCTTTACTTTAACACATGTTAAGCGATGTGCTGCAGTCGTCGTTTCTTGTAAATGCCACAGTTCGTTGCACTGCGCAATCTAGCAAATGGCTGGCACTTTGTAATACTTAGTCGATATCTGTGAAAACAACTCACAATCATTTTTCAACAAATTCATGTTTGATAGCATTAAAATCGAAATGAGTATATAAACATTATAATAATTTAATTATTATATATAGCTCTTTTTAAATAGCCTCTTTTGTCTACTCAAACTCTTAAGTAAATGTATATAAATTATATAAAGTTTTTCAAGAGTTACAAATTGAAATATTCACTTAAGTTATCAAATTTAAGCTTGCCAAATTAAAAGTATTAAGACAAACCAGACTTTTGGAAAATATGTGTACCAAGACTTACACACACAGAGAAAAGGAGACACTTCCGGTGTCAAATGCAAGCCACAAAACCCGGAAAACTTTTGCATAGAATGCCAGCAGCAAAAGAAACATTCTTTGTGCATATCATAATGCAAAATGAAATTCGAATTATGCAAAAGCAACAACAAAAGCAACAAAGACAACAAACAGCTGCGTTTAATTGCATTTTCCTGTCGCTGCACACGTCCTCCTTGCAGAAACTGCAGAAACTCGGTTTGTCACTGTCACAGCCAGAGGCGGCTGACACATCATCAAATCTGAATGAATTGAAATGTTTATGTAAATGCAGATATATACCTGCTATATTCAAGCTTTTAAATGTTATTCACATTTCAACAATTATCATGAAACTCGATGCTGTTCTGCACTGGCCTTCAGATACTAAGTATTTTTGCACCAGACGGCTGCTAACGTGTTTTTTATTCTTCTGTTTTTTGTTATCGCACGAGTGCATTTTATGTGTGTATGTGAGTGTATACGTAAGTGTGTGAGAGTGTGTGTGTGTGTGTGTGAGTGAGTCTTGTCGGCTTTGCTTGCTGCACTCATGTGAATAACGACGATGCGATCGATGGCACACGCTTTGTTTAGTGAATCTTAAGTGCTCAGCGCTTAAATGGAATAGCTCAAAACACAATAAAATGTAAAAATATGTTGAAAATATATATTTTATCAGTTATCGCTGGTAGTTTTCGCCTTAAGTTTAAAACAAACTGAAACGATTTTCCAATGCAAGGCTTTTTTTTAAATCATTATTTAGCCTTGTTCAAAAATCTGCTATTTCACAACAAAAAAAATGTTTAAGTTCAATGCCATTTGGTAAATTTGCAGAAACTACCTTGACTCAATTTGCATTCCATATTTCTAACCTAAATCATCGCCTGTATTGCAATTTACAAGGTAAGCAAATGGCATTTTTATATTTTACGCATACGAACCGCTGACTGCCAATTAGCTGGTTATGTAACATCAAGTTGGCAGCGGCTGACGTAAGCGCAAGGAAAAATAAGTAAAAGCGCAAACAGTTCGCAAATGACGTAATTTTAGCTTTCTTTCTCCCAATCAGCAATCAGCCGCTTCATCTTGTGTTTTGTCATCTTTATGTTGGACTACAGTCATTATGTTATTTTCATAGCATTAATTCCAGGCGAAAAGTTCACGTTACTAAGTAAAGTGAAAAGTTGTTGCAAGAAGTTGTTGTAGTTGTTCCTTATGGATCATGTTTCTGAACGTGACTTTGACAAACGATATATATGTGACTGTGCCAGCTGAGGACAAAAGCCCTAAAGTATGCTTTGCCGTAATTCTATTAACTTATTTGATTAATGATTATAATTTTGACAAACTGAAAAATAAGAACGAAATATTCTAAAATTCTCCACACATTTATTTAAGTTATTTAAGCGTCATTTTACAAACAAACCTAAACATTAAATATGCTTACAACTCCTAGAAAAAACGTTGCCTTTAGTATCCAACCACAGAAAGTGTGGCGCCGTCATAAAATTTCCATACAGCTCTAAGAATATTCAAATTGAATTTCGAGCATCCTTTTAGACAGGTAACGCATATCCTTGCAAGAAATTCGCATTCGGAAGTATTTACTTAGTCACAATTTGATGCAAATTTATCCCATAAACAAAGGAAATTAAATTGAAGAAGATATAAAAAGTAGACAAATAACAAAGTGTACGAAAATGAAAACAAACTGAATAGTCAATTGACTTATTTTGCTTCTACAGTACACATAAATAATAAATATTTCAAACTAATCAAAATCTCATAAATTGCACAATGTTTCCATGCAGGCTATAAAACAATAAGCACTTGGCACTCGCAAGGATAAACACTGTGCTTATTTGACTACTTGGAACTCAATTCGATGACCTAACTTGACCTTACCTAATCCAACTGAACTTATCATGAATGTGCTGCACGTTTACACATATATATATATATATATTTGGTCAGGCCATATAATCAGCTAACTTATGCTTGGCTTCATTTAGACCGAGTTGAGCCATGAGCAAATCCTTCAAAGCCGGCAATTGAGTACTCTGGTTGAATGCCATTAAGACAATGCAGCATCAAATGGCCATGCAGCATACACAATAACGACGAGCTCACAAATTCTTATATAAATAAATATATGTATATAACAACATATAATACATATCTGTATATATATTTACTCATACTTTTGCAAATAATTGTCTATTGTATGCGATTATTCGTCCTCTATTTTCATTTGGCTGCCTTGCATCAAATTGCCATTGCCAGCCAACGAACTGTGCTGCATTATTATGCATTATTTATATATATATATTTTTTTTTGTTATTATGTTGAATGTAGGTAAAATCAAGTAGTTTGTGGATGGCGCTGGCTAAGCACAACTGCTGCACTGTAAACTGACAATGCCATATGAAATTATAGCCAAATGTGCAATAAAAATTACAAAATGGAGTAAAGTCAAGAAAATATGTAACAAAATAATAAAAACTGATATGATTTGTGTATCTTGGCAAAGAAATTTTAGCAGCTGCCTGACGATTTATCCCGACTAGATTAAAAAAAAACTATTGGATCATAAAAAATATATTAAAAAATATATTTGATTTGTAGAAAGAGGTTGCCAAACAATAAACATAAAAATAAAATAAAACACTTAAAATAATATTACCAAAAGATAATTACAGCTAAAAATACAAATTTAAACTTTTGGAAACTTTACCTGTAAATCCGTTTTTTATAGAGAGTATGATTTATACACACGGGATCTAAAAAAATCTACTCCCATAAGTCAAGCCTGCATTTGCCGTAATCACACAAAGGAAACTTGAATGAAATGTTAAATGTGCCGTGCTTTGAGTTAAGAAGTCTCGGCACTTACAGAGCCATTGTAACTTTTTGCACACTGCTTTGTGGAATCTACATACAAAAATATAATATATATGCATGTGTAGAGCATTATATAACCTTTCCCCAATGCGTTTGCATTTTTCATGCGTTAGAAATGCAGCGTTGAAAAAAACTTCAGCTTAACAATATAAAAGCGTAAAATATTTAAGTGGCATATAGAGAAAGTGGCAGAAGCGAATGGGGGACTTTTGGATTTTTTGGCATTGCTAGGCATTTAGTGCGAGTGGCTCATATATGACCTTATTTGCGTATACGTAATATTCGCAGATTTTTTTACTTGGCAATGCACAAGAACGGCTGTTGGCAACCAACGTCAAATAAAACATGTTACAATTGCAATGGGGCTTAATGGATGTGTTGTTTGCCATGAAACTGCTCAAAATATGTAGATGCATTCAACGAAGTTTTCCCAAAGTCGCGATTAATATTGGCATATTGAGAAAGTCTAAAATAACAAATGTACGATTTAAAATATATATATATAGCTAGCAGACAGCTTTTAGATTTCTTGGAATTTAATTTGAATAATGTCAGCTTTTCGCAGAAATGAGCATCATAATTTTCAATCCAAGGCAAATTCTAGTCCCTATTCATATTCCCACAGACTACTTTGAATCCTCATTGCAGCAAACTGTAAACTTGCCAGTGCACAAAAAAAAAAAGAACAAAAAAAAAGAATCTCATAAAATTACTATCAACGGTGACAGGCAGGCAGCAAGTTGGTCGCCAGCCAACTCAGAGGCAAACTGCAGCAAATGTTGCCCCAGAGCTCACCATGCGGCAGACCTGACGGAACTCATCCAGCTGGTAAGGGCCCCTGCCCCCTAATCCATTCACTTACGTGCGGAAATTATTATAATTGCATTAGTGCAGAGGCAGAAAATTGAAATTTAAATTGAAACAGGTTAGACGAGTCGGCGACAGGACGTTGACGGATGCGTCCCGTCAGATTGACTCGACGTCATGGCCGGGGGCATCCAAGCGATGCATCGCTAAAGGAATACTTCGCGCTTGATTTTACTCAAATCATTTCAATTAAAAATAATTAAATTTTATGCTTCACTTATGCATAATTTTAAAGTCAATTGCTCTTAACTACCATTAGCCGATAAAGAAACAGAACAGAAACCTCGTTTAATGGGAAAAGTTTCGTGTTGTTTCTAATCGCAAAGTTATTCATTTTGGAGCATTGTGTTGGTCGGGTTTTGACAGACATTTCGTGCTATTGCAAAAACTGCCTGGAATTTCGTGTTGGTTTTAATGAGTGGCAGAAAAATCAATAATGGCTCTGATTAACACGCCAATTGCTAGTCAGCAAGTCGGAAAGTTAAACATCATTTCCATTGTTAATCTCATAAATATACAGCTTAACAATGTCCTCTAAAAAGAGTTTAAGTCAAGGCTTAAAAATGTTAAACTAAATTGAAGAAAGAGGATTCACAAATTTTTTTTTAAATCTCTATCAATATATGCCAAATATTATTCAATAATGTTTGGTAATCAAACATGAGTAGCGGAATAGAATTTCTATAAACTATATCTTTATGTGCAATTATTTAATTATTATCGTTATGAAAATTATTATTGTATATAAATATAAATCTTTTTAATTTTTAATTTAAATACAGAGCACTAATTCAAGAAATTGTTAATCAAATCAGGTAATTTTTCATATATTAATATTCCTATGTTTTTTTTAACAAACTATATCTTAATGTGTATTAAGAACTGAATTTCAACCAAAATTTCAGATATTTTTTATTTTTATTTCTATCAATAACAATATCAACAAATTGTTAAACAAATCAATAGTTATATTTTATTATGTAATAAGCTTTTAATCTCTTACTCACTTTCGCTACAAGTAATAACAATTTTATCACTGTTTGCGATCGTAAAAAGACAAACAGTTTGGCGAATATCAAGGAACTTGTGAAGCCTCGCAAAATTAATATTCAAATTAAACGCTAAAATGCACTTAAACGCGAGAATTGCAAGGAAAAATAAAATAAGAACTCTTCTATGGAATAAAATTTAATACGCGGTCTGCATGCGATTGCCTGATTTGTGTGGAAAATATGCAAATATTAAAAAGGAGTAAAAAACTATCATACCCAAATTCAAAGAGGATTAGCTGCACTATTGTCGAAAACTGAATACTCTAAAATGAATACTCTTTAGGTAAATGTAGTAAAAGGAGATAAATTTAGACTTATTCCAATAAAAATATATAGGATATAATTTATGGTTTGTTTTTAGATTAAGCAAAGGATTTTTATCACTAAATCTAATATATATATATACGTCACTTTTATGATATATTTGAAATTTCTTCTGTAAGTTTATGATCATTGCAACGGAACAGTCAAAAGTTAGTTGACATGCGGCCACATGAAGGCAATCAGCTAAATAAAAATTTACACAGCTGAAATTGTTGCCTTTTGTGTGCACAACAAAAAATGCAAATTGTACAGTTTCGTTGGCATCCAGTGCAAGTCTGTACGTGTCTGCACATTTCGTTATGCCAATTGATTTTACCATGCCAACCTCTGAACTCCAAGAAACGACAAAAAAACTAATTAAATGACAAGTTTTGTATAACTTTTCTTATAATAATTCACTGTATAAGTAAATTGTTTTAAGTTTTCCTGTAGAACAAAAATTATGCAAAAATTATGTAATGAAAAACTTTTATAAGAAAAGTATATTTTTCAAATTGAAGAACTTAGAATTTGTAGCTGGATACAACACTTAACTAAAATTACTTAACATTTCCATATATATATTTAAAAGATGTTTTTCCAAAAGAAAAGAAAGCATTCCTCCAATTCAAGAAACACCTTTCATTCGCATGTATTCTGATACCAATTATTTGCAGTACTCTCGCTAAAAACTTTCCAAGTGTAACGCTTAGTTGAGTGTTCATTGACTGCAAAAACAGAAACAAGTACAAACAGCTGACCACAAATAATTACAAAAGTTTTCTAATGCTCTCAACGCTGTGCTCTACTCAGCTCTGCGCCATGGATATTGGCCACCCAATTTGAGTAAACTTCCCATTTCCGTTTCTCGTATTGGTCTGTGGCTGCGGCTATGTGCATTTGACTCATGGTCCCCTTATGGTATTCGCCAGCAGCTTGGAGGAGCGTAAAAAGCAGCTGGCTTTGGGAGACGCAGAGTAATGGATAAAATGTGCAAATTGCTGTGGTCGAAGTTAGTGAGAACTGTTTGGTTGACGCGACTTGAATGCACAATGGAAATTGCCATTGAGATTGGCCAAGCAATTCGATCCATCCATTGAAATGCCAAGCTTTCATTTATGTGTACAAAATTGAAAACGCTTATGGGATTAGGCTGTGAAGTGGGTTTAGAATACTTTTATGGATATTATTTAAATAAGTGTCAGAAAATGCTTATAAAAGCAATATGACGAAACTGCACGCAGAATAATATGAAATTTATTTATACTTTGACTTAACAAATTTGTAGCTTAATCAATAATAATGATTTTGCATAATTTATTTATTGTTATATATTATTTAAAAAGCCAAGGAACTTATTCGAGACATGCCACATGCTTGCAGCAGTTGCGATATACTGGTTTTTTCCTGTTAAGTGTCAGCACGTGTGGTAATGCCCCAAAATAGTTCAGCCATAAATACTCGAATAGAGTCTAAACCCCGCTTAATGTATATATGTTTGAATGGATACGGTGCATGGAACAATGCCTATTCGCTTGGCCACAATGTGCATATTGATAGCGCATATAGCACACGCAGCAGCAGCAGCAGCGGGACAAAGGATACGTGCAGCCAACAATAACAACAAGTGTGCCTCTGTCGTGGGCTGAAGCTTACATTAGTTAAATGTAACAATGGTAGTGCATTTTTGCTGGGCGTCGCCAGCTGACTTCTATAAATATATACATGTACATATCCATGTACAAGCAAAAAGTGACTAAGAGTCCAACAACATGTCTGGCAAATCGATAAGCCAAAAAAGTAGCCACTAGCAAGGAGCACGCCGCACTGGCAACCAGTTAAGCCAAACAGAAAGTGTTTGCTTCAGTGGTAAAAAGGGTATTTTAAAATTCATTTCTTTTAAGAAAGAATATAAAAAAAACTACAAAATGAAAGATAAGGTAAAGTTTTTCGTTCATTTATTCAGTAAAAATAATGACCATAAGATTGTTGCCATTTTGAGTTTCTAAAAGCGTCGAGATTACGGGCAAATAGTGATGGCGGTGTCAAAAGAGGTGGCACAATAAAATTTTGACTGCGCTGCGCTGATGTAATACCGCAAGACAATTTGCCTTTGCACGTCATATGGCCCGCAACAACAGCGCAAACTGAAGCAGCTATTAAAAGCCGGCAGACGCCGCTCGCTCTGTCTCTTTTTTGCGCTTCTCTTCTCTGCTCCCACTTTATATACTACTTTCCGCTCTCTCTCTCTTTCTGGCTCTCTCTCTCTCTCTATCTCTCTCTCTCTCTCATGCTTTCTTTGTGCACATGCGCGCCTTCTCTTCCAACAGCTGTCACAGGAAGCCAGAGCAAAAAAGCATTGCATACATTTTAGTGCGGCAGCTCGAATTTGATGAATCAGCTGTTCTGCAAAGTGAGCACCCCTCACACCCGGTCTTCCACATACCACCCCCCCCGACCATGCTAGGGCACAACTGGAAAGCCATAGCAGCAGGCGATTCGTGCTTGAATTAAATTCGTTGCCGGGCCGGCCCCTAGCCAACTAACGGGTCTGGGTCTGGATACACACACTCCTTTAGGCCACATACACATAGTACTACCCACCTACCATATGGCTATTGATTTTTGGCCGTGTCTGTTCTATTGCTGACGCCGACTCTAGTGTCGAGCGTAATGTGCTTTAATTTATTCTATGCCTTCAGCAGATTATTATTTTCAGACTTCACATTTTTATTTCGATTTATACTTTTCATTTTTCCATCTTTTCATTTCAGTGCGCTGTGCATTGCATGTTTACTCAGCCAACTCCTTTTTATGACACTCCAAGGATTGTCGCTGAAAGCTGCGAAAGTTATATATGGTGTATATAATTTCAAATTTTGTATAGAATTCGCTCGACATGTCGTGACTATTTTTGTGTAGCAAGGTTTAAGGGACATACACATCCTTAGAATATAACACACAATTTCTATACCTCAAAGATCGATAATTTATATGTTAGCCTCTAAAATTTATATTTAAAATATCTATAAAAAGAAATGTAATTCTGAGCATATTTCATTATAAAATAAATTTAACGAAGCTAAAATAATTAATAAATATTCTAACATATTTCTCAATTAATAAAGATTACTGATTTTATTACGTATTTCTCTTTGCAATTTTTTAAAATCAAATATATTCTGTTCTTAATACCATGATATAATCCCCCAGCAGATGGACATCAAGCAAAGTCATAAATTCAAGACAAGAGTCACCCCATTTGTCTGCAGCCTTCAATACACCCTTCGCTTGTGTCGCAATAAAAATAAAAATATGTCGCACATAAATCAACCGATTTCGTTGCAAAAAAAAAATATTTTAAATAATGTAAGTGGGTTAAGAAGCCAGTTATGGCCAACTATTGAAAATGTCTTCAGGAATGATATACATTTTCCCAACTGCGATATGCATGGTATTAGGATATATGTATGTATGTATGTGCGTGTGTGTGAGTGTGTGAATGTGTTTATATGTGGCACATACCTTGTCAACCGGCATTGATGGGCACGCTCTGCACAAATTCCAGAATGAGCCAATCATAGGGAAATGCTTTTCTTGTCGTTGTTGTTGTCGAACCAAATGATCAAAATACAAATTAAATAATCACGCGCGCGCTTACTGATTACAGATTTTTTATATTTATTTTCTCTGAATTTATTTTTGTTCTCGTTGTCAACTTATAGGCGCAACAACCGTACTAACACACATACACAAATACACACGCGTGCCGCTCTCACTCACTTACTCTGTCCCTCTCACTCTCTCTCACACGCTCTCGCTAGACGCACACGCACCTGGTTAATGCGTTGCGAATAATGTGCGTTTGTATTGTCATACACTATGCTAGATTCGATTTTTTTTCGGATTTTTTACTGGCCGCAGCTGTAAAAAGGAGATGGAGAAACAGTGCTGCCATTAAAAAACGTATTGCATACCAGCAGGCGACGTTGTAATGATGATCTCATACACACACACAAACACACAGCGCTGTAAGCGGCAGAGTAATACACACACATATATAGACTCATACACAGAATATCACACAATTGAGCCAATTAATGCATAATTTACAAGTATGTGTGTTGAATTTGCTGGGAACTCTGGCAATTTGATATTAAATTTTGTATTATGTGCACCCACAGAAATAGCAATAGCCCCACCAGCAAATCGATATCTATTTTTCATGACAGCCGTTTGGTATGCAATACTTTTTACCGCTTTACGCTGCGCTGCTTATTTTACATTTATTTGTTTTTTTTTTTTTTGTATTTGCATTAGCAGTGGAGCGCAACATTTGCAATTTACTTGAGAGATTGCACCACCAAAAATTTACTTAACACTAAACACACATTTTAATTTTTTTGCTTTGATGCACCGCTGCTTCTGCTGATACTTCTGCTGCTGCTGCTGGTGCTGATGCTGCTACTGGGACCAAAAATGAATGCGTTTTACCGCTAACGTTTGCAACTCGACGACGTTACGTACACGACTGAGCTGAAAGTGCGCTGCCAACTGTCGTCGGCTCTGTAGAACACACATATATAAAAGTGGTTGAAATCGCCTTTAAGTGAAGCCAAATCCATAGCCAAAGCGTCGGCGTTGGAGTTGACGCAGCGCTTGGAAGTTGTGCAGCGCACCGGGGAAGCGGCTCAATTGGCAGCTGTTCTCCGCTCATTGGAAATTTTGCATATGATAAACATTCAGAGGCGTAGTGTAAGTAAACGTTTAATTTGTACTGAAAAGCATCAGAGTTAATTTTCCATTTACCATCTTATTATTATATTTTAGTAATATACAATATTCCAAATCAAATCAAAGACAACTATTTGTGACTATCTGGTAACTCTTTAAACACACTTCGCGCTTACGTCTATGGGCGTATGCGTCAAGTCTATCGATAGTGTAAGCGATGATACACAAACAAATATCGGTATACCTATTTGACAAATCTTATCAGCGGCACAATAACTATGGAGCTGACATGGGAAGTTGTTTTCTGCCTGGGTATTGCACTACTAATCCACATACTGATATTCTTATTCGTCATGGCCAAGCGATCAAAGAGCATTGTCGGCCGTCATGTGGTAATAACCGGAGGATCAAAGGGTATCGGCCTCTGCTTGGCCGTCGAGTGCGCCATGAAAGGTGCAAATGTCACAGTAATTGCCCGCGACGAGAAAATGCTGCGTAAGTGTGTGAATGGAAAACCAGAAAAACAAGCTAACAATTTTCACTTCAACTCTCACTTGCATGGTTGTGTGTTGCATGTTGCATGCTATAGGTGGCGCTGTTGCACTCCTCGAAGTCATCCGCCAGCGACCGGAACAGAAATTCCAACATCGCAGCCTGGACATTGGCAGCGACTACGATGAGGTGGCGCGTGTCCTGGGCGAACTGGAGGAGAGCTTCGGTGACATCTATGCGATGATCAATTGTGCCGGCATGGCCATCTGTGGACTGTTTGAGGAAGTCGCCGTTGAGGATGTGCATAAGCTGATGAACGTGAACTTCTTTGGCAGCTACAATTGCACTCGCTATGTGCTGCCCAAGATGAAGAAGGCCGGCGATGGCATCATTGTGCTGACCTCCTCCCTGGCGGCCATGTTTGGCATTTATGGCTACGGCCCGTACTCGGCCAGCAAATACGCCCTGCGTGCCATGGCCGAAACTATTGCCATGGAGTCGCGACACCATGGAGTCTCTGTCACATTAGCGCTGCCCTCCGACACAAATACGCCTGGATTCGAGGAGGAGGAAAAGTCGAAGCCGCGGGAAACGAAATTGATTTCAGGCGGTGGCGGTCTCTTAGAGCCAAAGGTTATGGCCAAGGCAATAATTAAAGATGCGCTGGTGAGCAAAGAACTGTTTTTTTTTTTTAGCTGACTATTGAAACTTTTTCTTATTTGCAGAAAGGCAATTTTATTTCAATTGTGGGTGCGCAGAGTTGGATGGTTACCATGCTGGGGGGTGCTCTGATGCCCTGGGATGGCTTCTTTACGAATCTGTTGCATGCCACAATCATTGGTCCATTGCGTCTTATAGGCTATGGACTGCACAAGCACTACAATCGAATCATATGCAATTGTGCTCGAGAGGATCGTGCTCTCAACGCATCGAAATCCGACGATATTAAAGTGGACCAGTAGCAATAACGACATCCATTATCTGCTCGCATTCAATTTTTGTGACCTAAACTGAGGCCTTTGCATACTTATTGCCTTGTATTTAGTATTCCTTGTAGGTAGCAAAATCCGATTGCTATTAATGTTATCATCTATTCCAAAAAACTAATCCAATTTTTAATTGCTTGTATTAGATTCAATTAATTTCCATTTAATTGTTATATAAATGTTTACCTTTATACTTTTAAAATGTGCAAAAGTCTGTTTAGTGATTGGGGTAAAAAATAATACTTAACTTTAAATAAGAGATAATTTCAATAAATCCAATATTACATTGTATATGTGCTTTTGAAATTAGCGGACTTGAGCATTTTTGCGCATTAAGCGCACGCAGACATTAAAAATTTCTGTAATATATCGATTCACATTTGTATCGAATTGTTAGCATCACTAACAAAAAGTGTTTTGGCGATGTAAGGACGGGTTTCACATTTAATTGCTTAAGATCGTAGTTATTAATTTCTAATTTGTTGTAACTGAGATGTGTATTAAATGCAATATGCTTGCTTGTGTTAAGAGACGTATGTGTACATAAAATTTGCATTATTATGTTGTAAAACAACTAATCAAATTTTGCTATCGTCAGCGCCGCAGTGCTAGTGATGCCACAAGTGGTGTGAGAATAGTTGAAACTGTTAGAACTCTTAAAAACGTTAACTAAGAATTCGTAGTAAGGTTCAAATACAAGTTAAAACAATGCATATCGTATAAAACCACAAAGATAAATATTTGGTGCTTAAATACAATTTATTTTAATACAATTTAATAAATTCAATCAATTGCCACGCGGGCTGAACTGTTTAGCTCAAAAATAGCCAACAAGACAGCTCTGGTAAAATGCCGTTGCTTGTGCGAACAAAAATAGATAATTGGCAAAAATTATAATATATACAAATATGAATGAACATTGGAAAATAAATGAAAATCAATGTCAGCATTTAAAAATGTTTTCAAAATGAGCAAATTAATTTCTGAAAGTGTCTCATGTTGTTACCGCTGTAATTGATATTCATTTGATAAACTGTATAAATAAACAATTAATTTCATTGACCAGGCGATACCCTCGACTAAAAGAATAATATTAACTTGGGTGTGCCTTTTTCTGTTTAATATTGAGTCGGAGTAGTTATATAAATCCAACTATTGATTGAACATACATCATACAATCTACTGTTACAGGGTATAGTTAACCACTGCGAAACGTACGCAATGAAAACGGTCAATTGATTTGTCGGTCGGTCAGCTGCTCACTTGCCTTTCATTTATAAAATTGTTGCTGTTCTGCCCGTCACTTATTTTTGCAAAGCATTTATATAAGTAATAAGATTTGCTGTCGATGTATGTGTATGAATTGTATTGAAATTCGAGTATTGTGTTCAATATTAATAAAATATTGTTAACGTGTCGTTGCCGTTATTTGTTTTGACGCAGAATATTTCGCTACGTTGCGCATTTTACGACGGATACTACAACGTCATAGCAACAACAACAGCTGCTGCAGTCCCTGTTTACGAGATTACATGAACAGTAACCGTTGAAAATTTTTATTTGTATTTAAGTAAACAAGTTTTATTGCGTATTTTGCGCATCTTTAATTCGACTATTCCAAATTATTCTCTTGTTTATTGTATAAACATATACATATATAGATAATGTTATGGCAGATTGGAGAGAGATAAAAAAAGGAATGACTCAATCAAAACTCGCAGGAGATTATTTTTTTTCTGCAAGTGGGGAACACATACAAAAAAGTACAAAAGTTGATAAATCAGATATGGGTACAATTTACAACTTAGATCGTAAATAAAATTACCCTTGATTTCACAAAACTAAAAAAAAACCGGATACATGGTACAAGTATTATGTGATTAAGTTTAATGCGTAATACAAAGAACAGAATCTAGTTGTACGAATAAAAAACAGCAATGCAAATGCGATAACAATTTCGCAATCTAACTCTATATGATCAAAATAATTCAAATCAAGCAACACGTGTTCATCTGCATTTATAGCTAAATATAGCAAAAATTGGTAAGATGAACATTTGTAATACCCATCCATAAAATATGTTACGTTGCAGCAGTCACGTAAGAGTTTTCTTATGTCGTTAAATAAACGTTTACTGTGCTCTCTTTGTCAAACAGTTTGCTTGTGGACATTAGCAGATATATGAAAATATTTATCAAGCTAAAGCTTGTTGTTATCTATATGCTGTTATAAAATTTCGCGTGCTTCTCTATTTCTTCGTTAAAAATTAAAAGCTTTAATCAATGGCATTTAGTTTGCTAAGATTATCTCAGTTTCGAGTGGGTCAAATATTTTGCCAATTTTTTGCACTTATTTTCATCTAATCACTTTATTTTGGCAATTAATGCTGCTGACGTCGATACACGACGATCATTGACCAATTTCATAAATATGTACATGTATTTACTGTATGTATTAAAATGTTGTATTACCTTAAGAGTTTTCTTTTGTTTGGCTTTTGTACTCTGCCTTGGACTGACCATATCAGTTTGGCGGGACTTGACGCAATGCCTCGCTTATCTACACATCACATTTGTTGGCTGTCCGCTGTTGGACTGATTTGATGGTTTGCTCCGCCAGATTTGCTTGCTCAACGCCGTCTTGGAAATGATACATTGTGTTTACCTTAAACAAATAGTCGTGCGGCGAGAACACACTTGCCAACTGATTAACTTTACGTGCATGTATTGTAATACTTTTGGTTCTTTTTTTTTGGCATGAGAGAACAGCTATTAAAGTGGAACGACTCATTTCATTTTAGATAGCCGGACGAGTTGGACACGTTTAAGTTAAAATTGATACATAATTGCATGCGGTACTAGCGGGCAATAGAGTAACACTCACAAAGATGTCACAAAATCAATCATATTTCTGGCAAACGACCAGACACAATGTATACCTGAAGCGATCAGCCAAATGGAAAATGGCGATGGCATTAATGGTGGTGCTCACATTCTCCACCATCTGTGCAGCAGAGTCGAATCCCGAAGGGGACAAGAATGCTCCAATTGTTACCGATCTAAAGGAGGTGAGTGAACTTGATTTTAATTATTCCCCGCAATTCTAATCGATGCATTTATTTTTGCAGAATGTGGAACAGGAACAGATAATGAAAATAGGAACGGCAGCAACTGGCATAGAAGAGAAATCGGCGGAAAAGGAAAGGGATGTTGGCCCAAAGGGAACGTTTATCGATGCTTTTACAGCATCGATCTCTGTTATATTATTGACAGAGCTAGGCGATAAGACTTTCTTTATTGCTGCCATTATGGCCATGCGCCACCCGCGTTTGATTGTCTTTGGCGGTGCCATTGCCGCCTTGGCCCTTATGACGGTTCTCTCGTGCGTATTCGGCTTGGCAGCTAACTTTATTCCTAAGGTACGAACACAACTGGATTTGATCATGTTTCTTAACATAAGTTAACTCTCACCTTTTGACAGCTTTATACGTATTATATTTCTACTGCATTATTTTTAATATTCGGTTTAAAAATGTTGTATGACGGTTACAAAATGAAACCAACCGATGCCCAAGAGGAACTCGAAGAGGTCCAAAGCGATCTGCGCAAACGTGAGGATGAGGTGAGTCACAATCTCAGTTTCTATTTTGTATATGTTTTGGCTGTAGTTGTAGTTGAGAATCAAACGAAACGTTTTGCTTTTCTTACCCTTGCTTTGCTAATACTTTGGAAATTACTTAACGCCGCTTTTGTTAATACATGAATGCTTAATTGGTTGTATATAATTGTTGGCAACATTTTTTTTTTTATTTTTTAATAAGCAAAACGACAAAAATGAGATCACTTCATTTGCTCGCTGACACGTTTGCCTGTGTAAAGCTTTAGTTTTTAGCACATTTATTTCCATATGTTCTCTTACAAAAACAGAAAAACACTACAATAACTATTCAATAACGAACCACAAAAACTTCTCATATTTTAGTGTTCGTGTGGCTAAGTAATTGCATGCTGATTGTTAATTAGATTTAATTTATTATTTATGTTCAGACTAACACTGAGGCATTATTAAAACTGTGCCGCATTGGTTTGGTGCATTGAAAATGCTGGCATATTGTTTGTAAGCAAGAGAAATCGATTTTGTTTTTAATAATCGACAATTCACATGCAATTTAAAGCGTTCTTTGTTACGCTTCAGATTAATTTATTTTATTTTAATTGAAGTACGCAACAGAACACAACCAAGCACACATACGCCTATGTGACTAATTGCACGTCTGCGCCATGAAGTGTAAAGAAAACACCTATTTAATAATCAGACAACAAAATTACTAAAACCAATTTTGAACGTTTTGAAAGCTGCTTAACCGCAAAACAATTTACCAGAAAACGAAAAACATTGAAACAGCAAACAAAAATTGTCTGTGATTTGTATTACAAAACTTAGCTAATATCAAATTTAATTATTCTTTCTTTCACAAACCAAAAATTGAAACTATTTACCTACCTACCGTGTGTGCAAAACATGAAACTCTACTTAAAAACAAATAAAACTGATAGCTTATGCGCAAAGCGACTCGAAAATACGAGGATCCCGATGCGAAGCGCAAGAACAGCAACTCGGACAAGGAGGATGCCGTCGATATGCCGCAGGGCGAAGGCCAAGTGAGCGTTGTGCCCAAGTCGAATTCCAGCCATGGCAACGGAATGCAGCACCGCCAACGGAAGCCCACCAGCAACGGCAGCAGCAGCATCGGCAACAACAACAATAATAATAACAATACCACCAATAACTCAACTAATGTTAAGCAAACGAGCTGTGATAAAACTGGCAACGATGTGGATTATCATAACACCGAGGTGGTGCTCAGGGACGGAGGCCGTGTTGTTGAACAATTGAAAATGGCCACGTTCAATGACAGTCCAATGCACTCGGCATCGATCGCCTCATCAAACCAGACCGAACAAACCCATTGTGATAGCCCCCGCAGCACCGGCAACAACAATCCGACTGCTACAGACGATACTTATGCCGAGCAGAATGGCAGAACGGAGCCACGTGCCCCACTAGCCGGACATGATAGCATTCATAGTTTAAATGTCGTCGAGGAGGGCGAGCTTAAGGCACGGGTTAGAGATGATCAGGCATTCAAATTAACTCTTGTTGTTTCACATACGTTTCACTTGCTTTTTCAACCAAACAACAACAAAACTTAAACTCCTACACACACCCTTATTCACCCAACATACACATACACACACAGTCATGAAACCAATTAATTGTTATTATTATTTACATTCACATTGGATTATTTTACTTGTGTACAACACAACGAACCCAAAGCAATTGGTTTGCGGTGTTTGTCATAAAATGGTTGCCTTGTTTCACATTCTAATGTTGCGCATACATCAGTTATACTCACACATTCTCAATTTTATGCATGTTTTGAAAACTGTTTTGTTTCGAAGTGATCGTTTCTGCAATTTTATTTAGTGTATGTAAATATGTAAACTTAACTTTCAATTGTTTTTACTATCAACTGTGCTGTCTTTTTTTACTTCGCACACATTGTCTCATTAATAACAACTGGAAATTCCGTGTAAAGATTGTTTTAAATTTGCATTTTTACTTTTAATTGCAGCTGGACCGTGACGTGAATACTGCGCTGGTGCATGATCCGGAGAGCGGACGCCGTGGTGGCAAGGGGCAACGTCGAGGCGCCACATATTTTACAATGCGTATCCTTGCCCAGGCCTTTACGATGACCTTTCTTGCCGAATGGGGCGATCGCTCTCAATTGACAACTATTATTCTGGCTGCCAGCAAGGTTTGTTTCTTAAAAAATCATTGTCAAACTGTTCCCAATTTTATTTTAATATACATTTGTTTGGCTTTGCAGGACGTCTATGGCGTTATTTGCGGCGGCATTCTTGGCCATTGCATTTGCACTGGCCTGGCTGTGATTGGCGGTCGTCTCGTGGCTTCCAAAATCTCTGTGCGCACTGTTACCATTGTGGGTGGCATTGTATTTATTGGCTTTGCCATTTATGCGGTTGCCATGCCACCAGATGATCTATAGATCGACTCACATGATTCACTAACTAGCCTTTTGTTGATGACCACCACCCCCTAAGATGAATTATTATGAATTTTAGTTGTAGTTTGCGAGGAGCAATAGGCATTTTCTATTCATATTCCAATTTGATTCTTTTTTTACCTTAGTTTTTTTTTTGTAATTTTATAGGTAGAAAGCGCCGCTTGCTAACCCAAAGGGTCTTCAGTGCTGTTCGATATAGCCATGAGAGACAAATTGCGTTGCCAAGCTAAGGAATTTCTATGTTTTCGCCAGCCCAATAACACTATTTGTAGCCGTCACATTAGAATCCCAATTTAATCATATTTTGTCGAATTAAGTATTAAAGTTTCTTTTTGTATATATGCGTGCTTGTTAAATAGATAGCCTAAGCTCCTCTTAAGTAGCTCAATTAAATTCCTAATTTTATTTATGTAGCATTGTTTACTTAAAAAAAACACGATTAAAATGTTTATGGATGATTACCGCAATTTTTTAAAAAAGAAAATAGTAAACGAGCAAAACTAATCAATGAATGTGAACTGTGTTTTTTTTTTGCATTGTGCTTTATGGGAAGTTTTTTTCTTCAACTTTCTGAAATGTTTTAATTATATCTTTTGATATTTCAAGCATTTAAAAAAGTTTTCCTAATTATTCAACAATTTATAAAGTATAAAATATGAAAAGAAAATCGAAGTGTTTATTTGGTTTAACCCCCGCTGAAGGTCTGGATTTTTTTTATTTAAATAAAATATATATTATTTTTAAATCTTAAGCTGTCACAAATAATATTAATTATTGACAATTATTTGACAAAGAATACATTTTTGAGATTTGTTCAAACAATTTATTTTACACGTACAATATAAAATTTTAGGTACTTGTGCATTTTCGACACAGAATTTGGTTAAGTAGTGTTAATTGGATTATTACAAGTTGTGCAAATACTCGCAAACACACACACACATCGCACACAGCACTGGTATTGACACGAGCCTTGTTGTTGGCCAGGTGTAATTTACTTAGCTGTCTTTGGATCGCGATAGATGCCCGTAAACAGAATAGCATTCGAAACGTGATCATAGATCAAGAAGACAAATGGATGATTGCACTCGAATTTGGTCGGCTCAGCGGGACGAGCTGAACGGAAGCTGACCAGAACTGTGGCTGCAGCAGCTGTAGCGCCCTCCTCATCTACCTTGATCTTGGCCACATGCTTGGCATCACCGAAATTGATGTTCTGCGAGGCGCTGAAGTCCATGAAGCTGGCATTGGTATCGAAGATCTGCCTGACGCCCATTTGACGCAAAATCTGTAAGGGTTTAAATTATAAATAATCTGATTGGACTGAGAATAAGTAGTGGCACTTACTGGCAAAAGTTCCACACGCTGCTCAAACTCAAACTTCGGCAGTGAGACCTCAATTTCGCGCTGCGAGGCTTCCCTTAATGCATCCTTCAGCGTAGTAGCATTTAGCTTGGAAAGCACCTGTTCCAGTGCATCATTGGCAAAAGCTGGCAGTATAATAACCATTGATATATCCGAATTCTCGTCATTTTCCTTATGGGACGTGCGGTATGGCAGCTGCAGCACATGGGCGCCAAGGCGCTCATCTGGATGCATTAGGAAATAACCCTTCTGCTTCATCATGGGCACAAACGAGTACTTTTCACTGGACGTGTAGAAGGGCATCTGTTCGGTTTTGTCCGCATTGAAGCGACTGAGCCACTGTCCCTTGAAATACGCCGCATTAGCCAGCACCAGTTGAGTGTTTGAATCGATATCGCCGGAGGAAAGCGTGTTTTTAATTTGATCGTGTGTTTCCTTGGCAATCCAGTCATTAATTTGTTGACGTGTTTCCTCCACATTATCCTTGATATTTAACTGGACAATCTCGTCGTACAGACGCTCATTTAGACAGCTGGCCAGCTTCACCTGGTTATCGAAATACAGACGATCCGCGGATGAGAACTCCAGTGGCATATTCTTCGCACGTAGACCACGTGTCTGTTTCTCCATGCGATAGGCGCTGCGCACCATCTCCTTGGAAGATGCCCAGCCTAAGTGCAGTGCCCTGGTCAACTCCTGCTCCGTTTCGCCGGTGGCCCCGAAATAGGCCAACATCAGTACATGGTAGGTGCTGTACGGCGAGAAGAAAACATTTTCGGTGGGGGTCGCCTTCCGTATGGCGTCTAGCATGGCGACGGAGAACTCCTGCTGACCACTATACAATTGGGACCGCTTACTCGCCATGCTGGGATTCGATTGAAGCCCACAAAACTCGGCGCTTAACAGCGCCGGCAGCAGCACAAACACCAGCGAAAGACACACCTTCATTCTCTAAAGGGAAACAAAATTCAGATACGAGAATTTTTTGATTAGTGACTTTGAACACGGTCAGAGAGATTTGATGTCAACACCCTTGCCAAATGTTGCGTGAGCAAAATTTCAATGTCATGTTGACCTTGCGGGGGCTATTATATGGTTGACATATTGTGAAACTAATCGAAACGTAATTTTGTTATTTTTTAATTTATTTATCAATTTATTTTCACCTCATCTATTCAAGATCCTATTAAATTTACATTTCGATTAAGTTTAAAAATAGCAGAGAAAACACGTGACTTAAAGTAGGTCATGTTTTTACATATGTTGGGTTTTTTCGTATTCACGTCACGAATGAAAATCTTTTGTTTGTTTTATTGTCTTTTCAATTGTATGCAAAATCGCTAAGCCGGCAAATTTATGCAGCGAGAGCGAGTCATAAATGACATTTGATGCTGATTCACCGCTGCTTTTATTCCAAAGCTGCTAAAGTTGTCATAGCTAATTTATCTTATACACAATTTTACAGCAATTGCAACACATCGTTGCTGACAGCGAAAAGTGAAAGTTTATCAGTTTGTCTGCACTCGAATTCGCAACAACAACGATTCCAGGCTGATTGTTGTTGTTGTTGTTGCTGCTGCCATGCATAACTGACAACTGTTGTTGTTTTTGTTGTTGCTGTTGTTGTTGCGTATTCGACTGAGCGTAAAAAGAGCGACTTTGTCTTTTCTTTTGTGCAGCTGATTGTCTGCAAATCGACGTCACAGTTGCGTGATTGCGTTTTGTACGAGTAAAATAAAAAACCCAAAATTAACATATTCGAAACCGGTCTATTGAGAGGGACAGACAGTTGTGCGCACTTTAAGTATGCGTGATTCATAAATTGTTCAAAATCCAGATCTTACGCGCATATTTGACCCTGTATTAGCGATTTTGTAATTGGTTTTTTTTTTTTTTTCTTATTCGCATTTATGTTTGCTGTTTATCAGCACATGTGCGACTGCGCTGCCCACACGGGCAACAGTTTTGAAAATTTTAACAACTTGTTTCTAGGGAATTTCCAACTACTCAAGTATTTGACAAATATTATCAAGAGTCTCCGTGCATAATGTTTGGTTTGCACACAAAATACAAAAAATAGAAAGAAAAAAAACAAAACTGTTTGTTACTTTGTGAGGAACCAAAATAAAAGGCCAATATAAGGTCAAATTGTTATTCTTATCATTTCATTTCAATATTAAATAATTCCATAATGAAACTGCAATCAAAGCTCATTATCGTCAGAAATAATCTACAGTATTAATGCCATTCTAATATTGCACATAAATCAAACGTTCCCAATTTGAATAACAATTGCGATTGCGTGTCACAGCAACAACATAGACTTTATATAATTTCAAAAATCACTTATTTACTGGAACAGTCAACGCTTGCGGGCAGCAAACCATTATGGATTGATCAATTATTTTGAACAATTGCAAAAATAATATGTGAAGAGCCCTCGATTTGAAAACCGGTCAGTGGTAGACGGATATTGGCAGTATACAATACATATAAACTATTAAAAAAATGCAATGGGTTCGTGCATATCTTTTACCTTTTTTTACTTTGTTAGCTATTTTCACACTCCCTGCACAAAAACACGACTTATTGCGACCGCTTAAAGCTTTACACTGAACTTAATACTGAGCGCGCCTCCAGTAATATTTTGATGAGACGGGATCAAATATTCGATAGCACTTATCGATTAGCCGTAAGCGATGTTTTGGTTTTTGAAAGTGAAGGTATTCTGTTTTTCTTATCTGTATATATTAAAATAAAATAATAAGTAAATGCATATGTATGAAAATAACAATTAATAAAATAGTATAGTATAGTGATAATGTTGCAATTTATAATTCAAGTTAATAACAATTTATCGATGGCACATGAAGCAACACATCGCTGCAGTGTTTACCAACACTGATTAACCACCAGATTAACCCACGCAGCATGAATAACAAGAACAGCAACAACAAAATTACGCGATAAACAAAACGAAGCCGATTCTGTGGCAAATTAAACACAATGAGTGTGGCAAACACCACAGCAGCATCCCAGGATGCCTGCTACATATCGCTACTCGGACTTGCCGAATACTTTCGTACCTCCCAGCCGCCAAATATCAAAAAATGCATTCAATGTTTACAGGCGCTGTTCACTTTTCAGCCGCCTTCCAAGGTAAGAAAAGTGTTCAAGTGAAAATCAACAATAAATCCAATTTAATACTTATATTTTATTGGCCACTCATTGGTTAGGTGGAAGCGCGCACACACCTACAGATGGGCCAAGTGCTGATGGCGTACACATGCAACATAGATTTGGCGCGTCGCCATTTGGAGCAGGCGTGGAGCATTTCCGAGCCGCTGATGAACTTTGATGACGTCAAATTTGACACGGCTTCGCTTCTGGCCCAGCTGCACCTGAAAACGGAGCAGAGTCCTCACGCCAAAGCGATGCTGCGCCGTGCAGTGGAACTTTCACAAAATAATGTCTACTGGCATTGTAAGTTGTTGCTGCAGCTCTCCCAGATTCATGCCAATGATCGCGAATACTCGCTGGCCAGCGATCTGCTGGCTGTTGGCGCGGAATCGGCGGAGGAGGCGGGAGCCACCTATTTAAAAGTGCTCTTTCTTCTCTCGCGCGCCATGATCCTAATGATTGAGCGCAAGACGAACGATGTACTGGCGCTGCTCAATTCAGCTGGCCAGATTATCGACAATAACATACCCAATCCGCATCAGAAGGAGTATCTCAAGGTGTTCTTTCTGGTGCTACAAGTGTGCTACTACTTGGCACTGGGCCAGGTGAAGACGGTGAAGCCCAGCTTGAAGCAGCTACAGATGTCCATACAGACGATAATGGCGCCCAATTGGCCCAGTGATGAGAGCATCTTTGGTGGAAATCAACTGGAGATGTTCGTCTGGCTGCCAAAGGAGCAGCTATATGTGCTCGTCTACCTGGTCACTGTATCACACTCAATGATGGCCGGATATATGGACAAGGCGCAAAAGTACACGGAAAAGGCACTTACCCAAATCGAGAAGCTCAAGCTGCAGGAGGACAAATCAATATTATCTGTCTTCAAGGTCATCCTGCTCGAGCACATCGTCATGTGTCGCATGGTCATGGGCAACCGTGAGCTGGCCATACGCGAGATAGCCGCTGCCCGAGATGTTTGCTTGGCGGTGCCGCATAGCAGTCTCCTCAAGCGGCACTCGGCGCAGTTGCATTGCCTCATTGGCCTCTATTCGATGTCGACGAGCTTCTTTGAACATGCGGAGCGCCAGTTTCTGGTGTGTGTGAACGAGACAGGCGAACGGGATCTGAAGCTGTTTGCCAATCTCAATCTGGCCATCATTTATCTGCGCACCAAACGGGACGCAGATCTTAAGCAAATACTCGACGCCGTCTCCACGGAAAACACGCACACGTATAGCAGCCAAGCGTTAATGGGCGGATTCTACTATGTGCAGGGCCTGCATGCCTTCCACAAGAACAGCTTCCACGAGGCCAAGTGAGTAGCAAATATATATTAATAATTTTTGCCTTCACTAATTGAATTCTCTCGCACAGACGCTTTCTGCGGGAAACACTAAAAATGGCCAACGCCGAGGACTTGAATCGGTTGACCAGCTGCTCGCTGGTGCTGCTCTCCCATGTCTTTCTGAGCATTGGTAACTCCAAGGAGAGCATGAACATGGTGACGCCGGCCATGCAATTGGCCAGTAAAATACCTGATATACATGTGCAACTGTGGGGATCAGCGATACTGAAGGATCTGCATCGAATGTCAAAGGATGTGCAGCACGAGAAGGAGGCGTATGCCAATCATGTAAAATACTCAGAGAACCTGATTGCCGATCAGCGCAAGTGCGTCCAGAGTGCGCATCACGAGCTGGTCAATTGGCTTCAAGGCGATCCGCCGTTGACAAGCGGAGCCTCCCTCACACATCTGCCCGTCGCTGCTGGTGGCGCACCGGAGGCGGCCACATCCTCGCTGCAAGCATCCACTGCGCAATTCGGACAATTCTACTAACAGACGACAAAATGTCGCAAGTATCGATTCATAAGCATTTTAATAACTACAATTGTAAGCTAAAAGTAAAGATAAAGACTAAGGAAATTCTATAAGAACACTGTAATTTTTTTAAAATAGAGCTGAAAAACAATCGAATTGTGGCAGGAATTATTTGTGTCATCAATCAAACAATCCATCATTCAGCTTGTGGTACAAATCGATAGCTTTTCAGCTCTTGTGCCTTAGGAATATCCAACTTAATTTCTAGCATATACATTTATATATAATATTTATTCCCATGGGGAAAGTTACCCAGAACGTAACTATAGTAAATCCTGCGTGGTATCCGAATCGTCGTCGGCCTCGTCCAGTGTTCCACTGCCGTTCTCCTTGTTGCTGAGCAGGGTGAAGTGCACTAGTCGCTTGTCATCCTGCTCGTGTATCGTGAGATGCGTTCGCATTTCGTTCATCGTTTTGAACTCCTCATTGCAAACGGGGCAAATGTAGATCTTGTCGCCCTGATGCGTCCGCTGATGCATCTGGCAGTCGCCACGCTGCGTAAAGCTCTTCGAGCAGAAGGGGCAAACGAATGGTCGTTCCCCGGTGTGCGTCCGTCGATGATTCTTTAGCACGTTGAGCGCCGTAAAGCGCATGGGGCACAGATCACAGGCATACGGACGCTCGCCGGTATGCTTGCGTTTGTGTTTGGCCAGGGAGCAGCTGGTGGTGAATTTGGAGGAGCACACTTCGCACTGATAAGGCTTGACGCCCGAGTGGGTGCGTTCATGCGAGGTTAGCTCCGCTTTCGTTACAAACGAATTGCTGCACAGCTCACACTTGAAGAGCTTGATATCCGAGTGGCGCATCTTGTGCTGGCGCAAGTTGGCATTCTGTGTAAAACCTTTGCCACACACGTTGCACACAAACGGCTTCTCGCCGGTGTGGATGCGCATGTGATCCCGCAGCGTTGATAGCATGGTGAAGACTGCAATGAAGGCCAATTGTTAGAGAATTGAATTTTAACTTTAAGTATTTGTTTCTTACCCTTCTGACAAACGTTGCACTGATTCCGCAGATTGCGTTTGTGTGTCTGCACCATGTGCCTGCCAAGCTGCTCCATGGACTCGAAGCGCAGTCCGCACTCCTGACACATGAACGTGCCGTGCGTCGCCTGATGCTCGGTTAGATGATCCATCGAGACGAAGACGCGCTTACATTCGTTGCACTTGAAGTTGCGATGTGTGCAGCCGTTTTGCCTGCGATGGATGATCAGGGACTTCTCCAGCGCAAAGCCGGCATTGCAGCGATCGCAGTGGAAATTTGCTTTAAGCTCCTCCTTTTCAGTTGTAGGTGCTTCATTGAAGTTGATTTTTGGTTTCTTGCCAGCCATAGCTGATGGCGGCTTCTCATCCGTCTGCTCTTTTAGTTGTGGTGCAACAGCAGCAGCAGCCGCAGCCGCTCGACGGCGTTTTGACGATGCACGTGTCTCCGGCGTTATTGGCTCTTTGGGATCTGCAGCGGTCGCTGGCTCCGGGGAAATGAATGTGTCGCCATTGCCATTGCTGACAAGTCGATATTTGTATTCCTTCTGCTTGTCAACGTTTTCGACGTTCTGTTCCAGCAGCTCTCCGGTTGTTTTGTTGTACACCATTTCCGTTTCGTACTTCTCGTTGTCCTTCTCCACGTGTAGTATTATGTTTTCAGCAATTGCTTTGGACGGCACCTCGTCAGGCTGCTGTTCTTCTGTAAACTCAAAGTCAAACTCTTGCTCTGGCTCCTCCTCCTCCTCCTCCTCTGTTTGTTCCTCCTCTTCTTCATTTTCTTGCTGTGGCTCAACGGTCACCGACGCTGGCTGCTGCAGGCTTTTTTGTGTCGCATCTGTTGTGGACACCCCATCCGTTTGCGCTTCCGCTGTGGCTGTTTGCACTTCGTTTGTTTGTGTGGATTTCTCGAAGGTGGCCACGGCTGGCTTGGCCACGAATTCTGCCGGCTCGGGCAGCGCATTGGGCAGCAGCTGTCGCAGCGTGCGATTCGAGCTCTCGCACTTGAGCTTGAACGAATAGCAGTGATTGATCTCGCTAATGCAGCTCAGACAAACTCTTGCTGGCAAATTGTCCTCACGACGCGGCTGTTAAGCAGAGCAGGAATTAAGTTTTTATCATGGATCGGTTGACTTGTTTAAACTCACCTGCGTCCTGGTGAATTCGCTCAACATATCGACCAGGCAGCTGCCAGAGCCACCATCGTAGATGGACAGAAATGGTCCGGAGAGGCTTAGGCAAGTGCGACATATCTTCTCCACATCCATTTTGCAGCAAATTCTCGGGAGAATGCCACAAATAACAACTAAACGGGCAAGCGTTGCCAGACTGGCCAACACACTACCCAAAAAGTGCTACCCATAAAATTAATTTACTCCCTTGTCACACAAATTATTAAAGTAAATTAGTTTTTATAAAGCAATACATTAATGTCTCTTAGATGATGGTTGTATAAGCTCAGTTCTGTCATAAACTGGTGAATTTATATATGTCATTCAAAAATACTAGTTTGCTATTAAGATTTTCATCGTGTGCACGTTGTCGAACAGCTGACGCTGTAGTTGCCAGATTGGATAAAAGCAACCAACCAACAACAGAATATCGGCGGCTTGCAGCTTTTATAGAATTGTCATTTAATTCATGTAAGAATAAAACTTTATTATGAACGATATAAAGCAGTTGAGAGAACAGCAGCGCGACAAACATCCAGGCTTTGACGGATACTTGGACTGCATGACACGTGCTCTCTTCACGGGACTTGCATCATTTTGTTTAGGTTGGTATTTTGTCAATTGTCAAAATAATTGCATAATATTTATTATGCTTGCAGGATTTGCTGGCACATATTTTGTGCAGAAGGCGGTGCAAACCAAAGTACGCTATCCGGCCAAGTTCAACGTATTGGTGTCATCTCTAGTGGCAACTGGGATATCCTATCAAACGACAACAACACGCACCAAGTCCTGCCAAGCGGCGTGGATGGCTTTCGAGGACAAACACTCTGTGCTCAAGGAGAAAACGTTTTAAGAGGCGACCAAATCGAATAATATTAATATATATATTATATATATAGCATAGTTTAAGTCATGAAGTGCGTTCATGCAGCTTTGCGGTTGGCGTGGCCCCGCCAGTTGCGCCCAGCAACCGCACAAATGCTGACACGTCTAAAGTATACACAACACCAAGGAGTAAAGGGCATACGCAACCGCAAGAGCTTCTTCGAGGCTCAAATTCAGGCGGGCCAGCAGGAGGAGAGCGAGGAGAGATCGAAAGCCGCGAGCAGCGGTGATATGCGATTCCTGGATGACCGGTAAGCAAGGAAAAAGTCCTTGAAATACCTATATAGGCAATATATGTTAAGATAAGTTTTCTCTTTTTAACAGCGCCTACGATGAGGTTGCCGGTGGAGCTATGCGCATCAGTAGAGATGTCGCAACAGCGCAGCACGTGTTCATCCTGCAACCCTATGTCAAGTGGTCGGCGAAGCGCACTACACCCAACGATGTGCGCCCTGATGATCAGTTGATCGAGGCCACTGCGTTGATTCATTCGCTGCCCAACTGGCAGGTGGCCCGAGCGCTGAAGGTGCCACTGGAGAGCCTGGAGCGCAGAACGCTCTTTGGCAGCGGCAAACTGATGGAGCTGAAGCAGCTAATTGCCAAGCTGCGCGAGGAGCGACACGTAAGCTGCGTATTTGTAAGCAAAGGGACGCTCTCCTTCGCCCAGAAACAATTCCTGGAGTCGGAGTTCCAGTTGCCGGTGCTGGATCGCTACTCTGTGGTCATACAAATCTTGCGGCTACATGCGACAAGCGCTGAGGCGCGTCTCCAGGTGGCAATGGCGGAGCTGCCCTACATTTGGGCGCAGGCGAAGGATGCCAGTGCCACGCAAACGCGTCGGCAGGGCTACTCTCTGACTGATCTGCAAAAGGAAATACTGCGCAGCAGGGAGCGTAAGTTGCGCGCCGAGCTGGACACAGTGCGTCGCCAGCGACAGCTGTTGCGCCAGAAGCGCAAGCAACAAAACTACCCAATTGCAGCTGTCGTTGGCTACACAAATGCCGGGAAGACATCGCTGATAAAGGCGCTCACCGTGGAGGATTCGCTGCAGCCGCGTAATCAGTTGTTCGCCACGCTCGATGTGACGGCGCATGCTGGCACTTTACCCTGCAATCTGCAGCTTATCTATATGGATACGGTGGGTTTTATGTCCGATTTACCGACGGGCTTGTTCGAGTGCTTTGTGGCCACCTTGGAGGATGCCTTGCTGGCGGTAAGTGTTAATCAAATGTACCTTTAATAAGGAATAGCCACCAATCGCTTCCTCTTGCAGGACATTATTATACATGTGCAGGATCTGTCGCATCCCTGTCATGACGCTCAGCGTGCCCATGTCGAGTCCACGCTGCGCTCCTTGGCGTTCAGTGTGGCCGGTGGCGATTCCAGCGCCAGCCAATTGCCGCCCATCATTAATGTTTACAACAAATGCGATTTGGTAACAGCCCAAGCCCAGACAGCCCAGGCTGGCGGTCATCTAATCTCTGCGCGCGCTCAGAGTGGTTTGGAGCCGCTGTTGATGGACATTGAGCAACAGATTCTGAACGTCACCGGACGGCGAAAGCTGCAGGTTCGCGTTCCCAGCGGTGGACCAGAGATGGCTTGGCTATACAAGAATGCCGCCGTTGTGAACACCAAAGCGGATGAGCAGAATTCCGAGAAAATCTTGATGAGTGTGGTCATCAGTCAGCGCACCTTGGATCAGTTTAAGCGCCAGTTTTGCTAGTTAAGGCAATAAAATTTTATGTAAATATTTATATATACTTTTGGTTTTTTTCTTTATTTTGTTAATCTTTGTCATTAGCGCATTTGGCACCAGTTAAATATATTTAATTTTGCGGTTTGTTGTAGTGTATAAATTTGTGTATTGGGGTCGGATTCCTATAGTATACATATGTATAAATATAAAATTAGCTACAAAACTCTTTTACCACAAATATGATTTTCCAGTTGTATTAAACAATAATAAAATATTGCACTATTTATTCTTTGTTGCTAGGTTTCTTTGTGCTGCAGTTTTTTATTCTGCTTTTCATTTCATCTTAGGAAATTCCTTTGTATGCATTACAAAAATATTGAGAATATTTATCAACTTATGTTTAAGTCTTTTAAAGGAATTTTAGTAACTACAATGAATTATTAGCTTATCTAAAATGTCAAGTGCTTTTATTTTGGCACTTTTATAAACACACACATATTCATGCATATATATGTATATATATATATATATATATATATATATATATATATATATATATATATATATGACACGCATTATCATAGGGAATTGAGTACTCAAAAGATAACTACAACATGATGAAAAATTGTTATTAAAAAATAGATTAATAGATTAGGTATTTGCTTGAATTTAAAATAGCACACGTAGAAAATGAACTCTTTTATTCAAGCATTGTGCATTGGCATAATTAAATTGGCTAATTTATGCGAACAGTTCGTGATTTTAGTGGTTTCAACTTGACACTCAAATTGCTAATTTTGTGCACTTTTGTGCGTTTTTTTTTTAACTTAATTAAAACTAATTCAAGCTGCAGTTTGACTAACAAACAATAAACATAAAATAAATTCACCTTAAAGCGTGAATTCAACTTGCCATCTATTTGAAATATATATGTAAATAAAAAGAGTTAAAAACTATATAAAAAACATGGTAAGATCTGCAATTTTAATGTATTTTTTCCAATGTTTACGAGAAATGCCAAATAAACGAAATCATATAAAAATTCATCAAATATCAAAGTGAATGCATGATATTTGAGCTATATGAATGTTTTGGAATATATATTAACAAATGTCGTTGGGATCTCTAGCTATATAAAAACCTGACTTCCTTGACCTGTAGAACAGTGTATTTGTCGCCCTTAAATTGACTCGCATCAAAATATGTGACTTATTTGGCTTATGCATTTTTTAAGTGTATGGCAACAAATCGAATATATAAATACAAATATTGTTTAATAATTAATGACTCTGAAAAAACACCTGGTTTGAACACACCCCTTTTATAATAACCTAAATCCTATAAAGGAACACACACTCGCACACTCCCACGCACACACGCAGACTACGCTGCTGCAATTAGCCAGAGTAGCAATTGCCAAAAAGGCGCCACAACTACAAAGATGAACAGAATGCAAATGATGCGACAATTCCTGAGCAGGCAAACAACGAATGGAATCATTTGTGGTATTGTACTAATTAGGTGTGCTGAGAATGTTGCCGAGGCGCTGGGCAGCGATACGTTGGCCAATCGCCTGCCGTTTGTCAGTTATAACTTGGCCAAATGCGTTTGGGCCTGCTCTTTGGCCGCCGTTGAGTATTGTGTGAATGGCATTAGCTGGCAATACTCGAGCAGCTGCAGCTCCAGCTGCCTCAGGTCCTTCGCCGGCGACTTTGTCGGAATGTGCATCAGACCCGTGTCGCGAGACTTCTGCACATATCCCAACTGCATCAGCGCGTAGATGGCAATATTGAGATTGTCCAGCGCCAGGCAATATGGATGCACATGTGACGCTGAAAAGCCTGGTTGTTGCAGCAGCTGCTCCACATGCTCTTGAACGCCCACAAGCAGATCCTTGGCACTGAACTCACCAATCGAAAACCGCTGCAAGCCAAACACAGAACAGTTGTTAATGAGCCAAGAACTCAATATGAAATTTACAAACCTGTCGCAAAGTAACCGACAGCTGATAGTACAGGCACAGGAAGGGCGCCAGTGCAGCAAGGATGACACGTGAACACTCATTGTCGTGGACGCTTATGCGGCCCGTTTGCTCGTTCAGCTCCATCACATGCTCATCGAGCAGCAGCTGCAAGTGCGCCTCGAATTCCACTTCCTCGCGATTGGACTCGATAATGAACTCGTGCTGGAACAGTGTATCCATGCTGTTCACATGTTGGTGCAGCGCGGTTAGCGTTTCCGCATGTGATCCCACGCTATCCAAGCTCTGCTGGCGGCGCTGCAACTTCAGCGCAGCGAGTAGCAGGTAAGCGGGTCTCGCCAGCCAAAACATGCAGGGATTTATGTAGAGTTGTAGGGCCATCATGGGAACCGCTACCGCCATCGTGCTGGGGAGCAGTGCGTGTGCTTTGAGGCGCTTCATATCGATTGTAGCAGCCAGCTGCTCGACGGCGAGCGGTGTAAATTGCAAGACACCGACACGAAACTGTAAAATGTTGCCATGTATTTCGACGGCATCGATAATGTCCCGCTTGTTGCTGTTCGCCTTGGTGCTCACATGGGCGCCCAGCTGCTCAAAGATCCGCTGCAGATGGAGTATGCCACGCGACAGCTCATCCAGATTAACGTTGCGTTGTTCATACAAGCGGCTCGCGTAAAATAAGCTGATCAGATTAAATGCGGTGATGACGATGCGTCGCTGCTGCTGATAGATAATCTCATTGGCCAGCTGCTTGATCAGCTCAATCTCCTGGCGATTGAGCTTCTGCAGGGAGCCAGCCACTCCGGCGCGTTGTATGCGCTGTCCGTTGTTGTGGGCAAAGAAATCGCGCACCGAAATGGGCTCGCCGAAATCGAGAAACATTTTGCCAAAACGTTCGTCGATGATTTTCAATGCCTTGAAGAAGCCCTTGGTGGATTCCTTGGGCTTGGGCACGCCCAACAATTCGTATACAAAAAGCTGCTCCTCCAGCACACGCTCGTAGGCAACGCTCACCGGAACAATCATCACATCCGGCACATCGCCGGTAAAATACGGCAACAGTGCCATCGACAACAGGCCCACCTTGGGCACCAGCGCCTTGAAATTACGCGAGCGTGTCCCCTCAATGAAGAACTCCACACCAATATGGTAATGGGCAACCAGAGCGTACATATACTCCCGAAAGATGTCCCAGTAGAGCTCGTCGTTGGAGAAGCTGCGACGCATAAAGAAGGCACCCGTTTTGCGCAGCATGGTGCCCATGCCAAACATCGAGTGAAAGTCTGCAAGAGATTTTAAACAATAGTTTAAAATAATAATTTTAAATAATATATAGATATATTTTTGTATAATATATAATAATCCACAATATCCACAGAGATCAATGATATATAATGTGAATCTGTTACTCACCCATCCCGGCTGCAACGCCTGGTATCTCGATATCGTAGTAGTAGCAGATGTAGCTCATCAGTATGAAATCCATGTAGCTGCGATGACTGGGCAAGTAGAGGACAGGACAATTGCCCATCTTGTTGCGCACCTTCTCCATGCTGGCCGAGTTCACAAAGAAGCCGTCACAGATGCGTTTCCCTATGGATGTTATGGCAATGCCGCACCAGCGTATCACCGCCATATTCCTATCTAGGCCAATCTCGTCGACAATGGCGCGTGCCTGCTTCTCCAGCTCGCGTACCGGCTTCTGGTTGACCTTGGCATAATGCTTCACCAGGGAACGTAATTTATCGCTGCGTAACACATGCTGTTTCAGCTTCTGGGGATTTAAATACCGTTCAAACTCGTATGCGACCTGTGGCTTGAACTCTCTGGTCATCGAGGCCTCGTTACCATCAGCAATTATATTCAGAAATTGATTCATATAAGCAGCAGCTGTTTTGGACGCATTGCTCGCTGACGATGATGGTTCACCACCGCCGATTTCCGACTTCATCTCCATCGAACGTTAGACAGCTTTATCTGTAATTCAAATGATTTTATTTTATGTATATTTTATATAGATTGCAAAATATTTGACAACTAACACAAAGTGTGCTGTTTTTTTGTTTTTATGATTTGCCGCCGCTTATTGGCCTGATACAGACCCCCTGCGCACAATCCACTTGCTTATCAGCTGCGTTTTTAGGTGTTTACTAACCGGCTTACGGTTAATCAGCAGCGCCGTGCGACCGAGTCGACAACTATTCGTCAGCGACAAATTAATCATAAGCGGAATGGTCCCTATCACGTGGGAAAGAAACAACAATACAAGATTGCAGTTGCTCTTATCAACAAAACAACAACAAAAACAATACTATTGACGACCATGTGTAGAGTACAGCCTAATAATTACTGTAATTATTAGTTTACTATTATTGGGGGAGGGGATTCTAAATATAAATTCAAATTAATCAACTGCCAATTTATGTACACGGTATAAATTTAAAGTGTTTTAAGAAAATGAAAATATATATTTATAATACATTTTAAATGTTAATACTTTAATATATTATATAATAGAAGAAAAAAAATGAATATAACAAATTTGAACTTTTAAAATAAAAAGAATGGAATAAATTTAAAAAATTGTACATGAAAGTTAATACCTTAAAAACGAAGAATATTAAACAATCATTTTTAAACAGCGACAAATAAATATTCGTTGAAGATGAACTGTGTGTTTGTCTGCTCAACGCATCGACTTGCAACAATTTACGGTAAAAGCTTAGTTGTTGTTTTTCTATGAAGTTGTTTGTTTATGAAACTGCTTACGACACATAAGGAAATTTGTGGCGGTCATTTTTTTGTTGTTTTGAATGTGGTCACTAAACAAACCGTAAACATTGACACATAAGGCAAAATCCTATTTTGTAACGTTTGGTTATGGCAAACACACAATTCGTAGACATTTTCGTAAGTGCATTTTGGATGCATTTTGGATCTTCGACTGGCACTTTAGTATAATATCCAATTTAAACAGTTGTTGTATTTCTCAGCGACTCATACCACACACACACACGCACACATATATAAACCAACCCACCCACTCAGTCACACCTTCGCACACAATTAGACACACAAACACGCATAGATATTTATCTATGCTCATGCTTAAAAACAATTTAACACTTATCCCAGCTCAAATGCAATTTAGCACAGGCCTTGAACATTTGTCAAAATATGCATTTGATTTGCCATTGTTGACTTTCTATTTTTGAAATCGGTGTTTTTTTTTACATACGAAAATTCGATACAAGTACTCACAGCGAAAATGCGACGCTTTAGCAGCGCGACGGCAAAGCAACTACCACTTCCACTCACAGCACAGCTGCGACGACAGCGGCGACGGGTCGATATTTATTTATATTGTTGTTGGTGGTGGCGTGTTACGTGCTGGAGGGTCCCACACACGTTACGACTTGCGCATGAACGGATTCGATTTGTTTCAAATAATATAAAGAATTAGGTGTCTGCACTTCAGCAGCAATCACAACTATATTCGTAAGCACACGATTTTGTAATAATATAAATGCTTGTACAACAAATTCGGTATAAATTTAATCATTCCATAATGCATTAGTAATCATGAACGTTCGTTGAGCTGTTTAAATAACAAGCTTTCATACCGGTTTAAGCAGAGCTTTCATAATTTGTCGCAGTGGCAACGCAGCAATAAAATAAAATGGTTTAAGCATTTGCAGTTTCAAAGGGCAAAGATATATTGAAGATTAAAGGCACAACTCATCAGCAATGTCTGCCTGTCGCATGTTACTTGATGCGCTGCTTGCGCTGGTGCACATCATCAGTGATAGCCTGCTGGAGCTGGTACTAGGCTGGTATCTGGGTGAACAGAAGCGTGTCGCAACTCCACCAAATGCGGATCAACGGGTGCTGTTGGCAAAGAGCGCCGTTGAGTTGGCAACACAAATACGCGAACGCAAGCTAAAAAGTTACGACATCGTCAAAGCCTATTGCGATCGCATCGAGAGTGTTAATGGTGACCTAAATGCCATTGTCGACGGCCCCTTTGCGGAGGCACTGCAACAGGCGACGGAAATCGATCAAAGGCTGGCGGACAATAAGTACAGCGAGGAACAGCTCAAGGCGCTGCCCTTCCTGGGAGTGCCGTTCACTACGAAGGACAGTACCACTGTCGCAGGCAGGAGGCACACGCTCGGCTTGGTGTCACGCAAGAATGCACGCGCCAAGGAGGATGCGGAATGTGTGCGCCTGATGCGGGAGAGTGGCGCCATCATCATCGCCACCAGCAATGTACCCGAGGTGAACAAGTGGATCGAATCGCGCAACATGCTCATTGGCCGTACAAATAATCCCTATGATTTGCGACGCTCCGTGGGTGGCTCGTCTGGTGGCGAGGCGTGCCTAATCTCCGCTTGCTGCACCGGCTTCGGTCTGGGCACCGACATTGGCGGCTCCATACGCATACCCGCCTTCAACTGCGGCATCTTCGGGCACAAGCCAAGCGTTGGTGCGATCAGCATGGCTGGCTGCACATTCCGCACTGGCAAGGAGCAGAACACAATGGTCTGCGCCGGTCCAATGACGCGCCATGCCACCGATTTGCGTCCCCTCATGCAGGTGCTGCTCGACCCGGGCAAGGCCAATCTGCTGCAGCTGCAGGATCCGGTGGATTTGTCGAAATTGCGCTACTTCTATGCGGCCAACATTCGAATGCGCCAATGCAATCCCGTCCAGCGTGAAACGGAGCAGGTGCTCAACAAGGTGTGCAAGCATTTCGAGGATCTGACTGGGGAACAGGTGCGCCTGGCAGAGCTGCCCGCCACGGAGCTGACGGGCAAAATGTGGCGCTATTGGATGAGCCAGGAGCCGGCCAATTTTAATAAGCTCCTCGGCAACGGCCTCGATCTGAATCCCTTCGTGGAGCTGTTCAAGAAACTGTTGGGTCAAAGTGATTTTAGTATGGCGGCGATTTACTCACTGATTGACAGCCTTTTGCCCAAAGAGTCCGAGACGCTGATGCGTGAGGCGACCGAAAAGTGCAAGTCTTACTTGCAACAGCTACTGGGCGACAATGGAGTCCTCTTCTTCCATAGCTCACCACGCACGGCACCTTTCCATTATTATCCATTGCTCAAATTTATGGATTTCAGTTACTTCAGCTTGTTCAATGTGCTGCGTCTGCCGGTGACCCAGGTGCCCATGGGCTTGGATGCGAAGGGCATGCCACTGGGCATCCAGGTGGTGGCCAATCACAACAAGGATCGTCTTTGTCTTGCAGTTGCCGAGCAACTGGAGCGCACCTTTGGCGGCTGGGTGGCTCCGTTTCCATTGAGCCAGTAGGTGTTTGTGTCTTGTTTTCTGGTGGTTTCTTTAAGCAATACTCATCCAAGGTGTTGGTATTATCTTAGTCTGTTTAATAAATATTAATAACAACCAATAACTTGGTTAAATTTATCTGAATATTATTTTAAATTACTTCTAATCTTGTCAGCGTCGTATCCAGAGAGAACAGCTGATTTTACTAGGAAAGCTGGCAACGTCAGAACCTTGTTCAAGCGAATTGTAACAGTTTTAGTTGGGAAATATATTTACACATTACCTTCAACCATAATGTACTTATGTAAATAATTGTAATATTTTTGAATAAATCTGATTATGATCATTTAATTAGTTAACTATTCAATATTAATTTTAAATGTACACAAATACGTTAAATAAAATACTTTAAAATGATATATTGAATTTACTTGAAGCTGCGTTTGAAGCGTTTTAGTTGTTACAACAAAGTGACCTTATATTGCATTTCCCGGTCTGGCAGCACTATTACTCTTTGTAACTTAGTGGCAGCGCTCGCATCTCAAAGAAGCGCTAGAATAGGCAACACTCTTGCAGCGTTTTCTAAGTTTATTTAAATCCTGGGTTTCTGTATCAAAAAAACTGTGATTTATTGCATTTAAAGCTGAATTGCCAAAATGGAAACATACTACTGCCTGGTTAAGATAGAAATCGATTGCGAAGTGGACGAAAGGTGAGTGGCAAGACTTGTTACCAGCTAATTGATCACATGCAAGACGTTGGGTGCATCCGTTGAACTTTGACCAGACCGAGGTGATAAATGGACGGACATTTAACCCTCATGGACAGCAGCATCGACTTAGCTCAGATGTTGTCGTCGGCGTTGTCTCAACAATTAATTTGCAGTGCCAGAAACGAACACCCCCGCCAGCACACTCATCGTAAATGAACACATTCTCACATACAAACACACACACGGACATTGACAGCTTTGTGCAAAACGTAAACGTAACCTGACTTTGACTCTAGCCATAAATTACGTGATTCTTGCATCTTCCGTTTTGAAGCTGTTGCTGTTGTTATTGCTCTTCTGCGCCTGGCTTCACCTATTGTCCGTTTGTCCGTCTGCTGACCAAGCAGCGGCAAATATGCCTTTTAATATTTACACAAGTCAAGCGTGGAGCACGTTGTGCAATTGTCTAAAGTGTTTTTGTTGTTCTTTCTATTATTGTAATTTGCTATTTTCATGTGCTTCGCTATGCGTCTTTTCTATGCGTGTGTATGTGTCTGTGTGCGTGAATGCGTATGTATTTTGAGCATTTCTCTTCTTTGTTTTGTTTTGTTTTGGTTGTGATTCTGTTTTTGAAATACTAACGACGCCCTTTTGCTGTTTTTGTCATTGTGCATAACTTTTGCTATTCGAGTGTTTTTGCCTGCATTTTATGTGCACCTCATTCCACACACAACACACAAATTTTACTGAATTTTCATGTGAGTGTGAGTGTAGTTTATGCAAACGTGCAAATAATGTGAACGATGAATTCCTATTTGTATTATTTCAAAATAAGCATGTATTTGGCATTTGTGGAATTCTGAAATAAATATTAAAATTATAATATATGTATTTTCGTTAATTAGCAAGTAGTCTAATATTTTTGAGCAAATTCAGTATGTATTCATATTCATATTCAATCAGATATCCTTAGTGCTCACGTAAAAGGAAGTTTCTCTAGCTGTACAATTTATTAATCAAAAATTAAAGTCATTAAATTGTATTTTTTATTTTTATTAAAATATTATTTAAATGTATTATTATAGTAGTAGAGAAATAATTGTTAGGTTTTCCCACTTATTAAAGATTACGATCCCTATAAAATAAGTATTTTCAAATAAATGCTACTATTATTTTGACCGCAACTGTATGTATGCATGAAAATGAAGTTTCGCTTAAGGCACAAATAACAAATCGCGTTCTCATCGCACGGAACTCAGAACTCGAAGTTTTCGGCTTCATCTGGCCACGCTGCGGGTCTCAAATGTAAAATTATGAAAATTACACAGCCGCGACAGGCTTTGTTGGGATTGTTGTTGCGGCCCTTTGACAAATCCCAAATCCCGCAACTAAACAGTCATGTTTCATTGCCACCGACTCCACAAGCACATTTCCCTATATCACAAAAAATAGTTGAGTCTTTTTCTGGTGTACTTTTTTTTTTTTGCAACTGCTGATGGCCTGGCCCCAAACCGTTGTAAAAACGTCTACATTGTTGAAATTCCTTTAACGAAATTGCCACGTGACACAAAGGCGTCTGGAGCACACATAGAGCGAGCGCCTTTTATTAGCCTTGCACACAGCGGCGACCCAACCTAACTGCCCGGCACAATAGGCCCGAAAATGACGTTGCAACAATTAATGTGAACATTTTCGCTGTCGCAGTCGCTGTCGCTGTCGTCGTGTACGTCGTCGTCGATGTTGTCGTGATTTATAACGTGCATAAAATTTGCGGTGCTGGGAAAGCACCTAAAACACAATTGTGGGTTGGGTTGAGGCGAAAAATTAGTCAGTTACTGTTTCCTGTTAGCACTTGTGTGTGTGCGTGTGTATTTTTGGAGGCAGGGTCATTGTCAACAGCCTTTATAATTTATCGATAGTTGCGTTAGGTTTACCCCTAAACACCCTGTGCTTCTGTCTGCATATTTGAAAACTATTTTCATTGCGTGATAATTTATGTGACAAATACAAATTACACAATCGTTGGCCAGTTATGCAAATTAATTGCAAATATCTACAGCACTCATTGCTCCCAACTGCCATTACTCTGACTTTTCCAATACCTATATATTTATTACAGTTGTATCTTTGACTTGTATCCCAACTCTGGTTGCATTCAATTTACTTTACAAAATCTTACTTGATGCACTGCGCCTGTTTTTATTTTGTTTCGCAATTTTGTAGTTTGCACCTGTTTTTCAATTTACAATAAAAATCAATAAGGTGTTGACTTAATGGAAATTGACTGACAGCAGCTGCCACATGTGTTCGTGCTTATGTGGCAGGTGTGTTTGGGTGTGTTCTCTGTCTGGAAAAATCTAAGACTTGGACTTAGTTTGTCTTCTTATTTTACTTGCCATGAATACGCGTTTGAGATCAAAATAAAATGTTTTCATGTACAAAGTTGAAAGAGTGAAAAATTGTGCAGAAGTTTTTTTTGTGATGTGCATTTTAATAAGCCAAAATCATATTTTAAAACACAAATGCATAGAAATTTATTTTAATATGAAAAAGATTTGATGAATTTAAAATTTTACCCCACAATTAAAATCATTTTTAAAAATCACTTTCATTATAGAAACTAAAAAAAAAACTAAGCTAAAGTGTCAAACGCCAAACGTAAATTGAAATGGTTGCACCACCGTTTTCAGCAACATCATTAGACTTGTGCAACCGCTTAGTCATTAGATGCAACCTCAGTAAACACGTACACGCAATGTTGCACATACAACATATACGTGATGAACTCTCTACGCTAAGTACAAATTTTAATTTTCAAAAACTAGCAAATACATGAAAACTAAAAATAAATTGCAAGTGCATCTGACAAATGTGTGGCAAGTAGGGGTTACATGGAACGACTCCTATGCAGTTTGGCGCAGTGTGGCAGGAATACTTTCCACTGCTGCACAATCAGCAGAACTCAGCGAGCTATGAACAAAAGTTAAACAGACAAAACAAAGTGCAAAGTTTGTGGGCGCACCATGGAATGGAAAGGAAGGCGGAGGTGGAGGTGGAGGAGGGGATAGGTGGTGTCTAGTTGGGTGTACTTAGTGTTGCAGTTGTCGGTGTAAATTTGACACGCAGAGCGCGTGAAATGGCAACGCCTTGTTAAAGTTAAAACATTTGCGTAATTAGCAACAGCGAAAGGTAAAAAAAACAAGTCAAGAGCCCGGCCAAAAGGCGACTTCCGGCAACTACTTAAAGTGCTAGCGCAAATTAGTTACCAAAAACTTAATTAAAGTGTCACAATTTACCGATTTATTCTGCGAATGTGGATGTGTATGTGTGTGTGTGTGTGTACTTGGCCGTATTGGCTTTTGGCCAACTGCTTGTTTGCAAACCAAAACCCTCGACTGACAATTAACAAATGTCAACGGCACAGAAGTTTCCAAAACCAAGGATGCGGGTGTCGCTGCCAACCTTAAGTGGACTCCACTCGTATGACACTACTTTTTTTTTTTTTTTTTGCATTTTGAGTGGGGGTGGGGAATGAAAGGGGAATGGAGTTGGGTGTGTCTCTGATTCATGTCTGCCGGCAATCCAAACTACTTTTCTATTAACTTTTACATGGCCTTTACATGTCCAAATGATAGTTGAACAATAGTTTTTACCGTGCTCAACTTGTTTTGACTTTTGGTTGCAAAGTCACAAAATGTAGAACTGCATGTTGCTTCCATGAATAATTTAAATTTAAACGCAAAACTCTTCTTTATAATAAATAGTTAAAAATATATAAATAAAGTTTTGGAAAGGAGCATTTACTAAGTATTTGCGAACTGTGCAAGTTGTGTAATTTATTTTCTTAATTTAGATTGCAATATAATAAAATGCGGATAGTAAAATTAATTAAATATTCGAATTTTAGATAGAAAATTTACTTAGGTTTCATAGCCTTTACAATTGATATTTTAAATTTATATTATTTAAAATAATATTAATTTATATAATTAATTTAAAATAATATATATTATTTAAAAGTGTTGATATGGAAATCAAAAAGGATTTCTTTATTTGGTAATTAAATGAATTTTCTTTTGTCCATAAATATTAAAATTTAAGTCAAAGTAAAATAAAACGATTCAGTAAATCTTGCCTAATTTAGCGAAGTTTATGTTAAGGCAGCATTAAGATAAGGAAGAACATTGTAAATATGCTTCTATGAGTAATTTCCAGGAGCATCATTAAATCAATCAGTAATTCTGCACATTTTCTTCAATCACGGCCGGATGCTTGTTTTTGGGCCCACAAACAAAAAGTAAAGCGATTTAAACCGTCATCTTTTAGATATAAGCAAAGAAAAAAAAGGAACAAAATCATCATTAACTATCTGCTCCCTGCTCGACATCATTTAATATTGCCAGCCAACTGGGTGCTTTATTGTGCGTAAGGTGCAGAGATAAGCTGGTTTTCTGGGTTCCTGGGTTCCACCTTTTTGTTTTTGTTCGACCTCCACGCCGCCCATCCGTCAACAGCCATCAGCCATCAGTCATCAGTCATTCGAGTTGACTGCGACAGTTCACATTAAGCATTATCAATTGCGAATCACCAATTGTCCTCATCGTCATCGCCATCGCCATCGACATCGACATCGACATCATCGTCGTGTCCTTTGAGCCCGGTCTGTTTTATCGTTTTGTCTACTTCGCATATCGCATTATAACTGCATTGTCACCTTGTTGGCCATTTAACGTGGAACGCCCAATGCTCGGGGATTGTAAAGCAGCAGCACGAGGAGCAGCATCAGCAGAAGCAGCAGGTTCTCTCCCAGTTCCTTTCGTCCTTTCGTGCACGCCTCGAGTTGCCAACATGGATTTAAGCTTGTCCTCTGCTCTCCGGTCGTCAGCTGTCTTCTTCTTTTTTTTTTTTTTTTTAATGCCAAGCAAAAAAAATTGTTGCTGTGCATTTTTATTTTATTTATTTTTGTCTTCGTCTCGCTATACTTTCCCTTATTCTGTATATAGCTCGATGTAATTCAATTAGTGACAGTCACAGTGACTAAAAACTAACAAAGTTTCTGCATAAAATTGTGTTTACAATGCTTTAAGCCAAAAACTGAATAAAATAAAAAATAAAATAAAATAATTAATAGTTTGGCTTATAGTTCACTTAGAGATATGCCAATTTTTAGTTAAAGCTTTAACTAAAAGTTTAGCTGTATTAAAAAAAAAAATATGTCAACAATTCTAAAAAACCAGTAAGAAATATAAAAAAGACACGCAGAGTTGCTATATATCGAAATTTATATTCGAATACTTAATTTACTTAATTTAAAATTTTTACAATAAAATACGACTTAAATTTTAGAAAATTCCTCTGGCTAAGAGTCAGAGTCCGTATTGTTCAGCGGAAAGTCTCTCATATAAAAATTAATAACACCCCAAAAGTAACGCATATTTTTTGTATAGTTCAGAAAAATTTACCCTAAATTTGAAAAGGGAAAAACACCAGAAACTTTCCTTATAGAAACCTATTTTCTAAATTATAAAGTGAGTATTTCTTCTTCTGATTGTACCACTGTCACAATCATATTAGCGATCACAAATTGTGTTTATTATCGAAGCCATTTGAAAATACTTCCTCGAAACGCTTACCTTTTAAATGGGCAAAATCTGAAAAAATGCGAACCGAATAATGGCAACGTTGAAACCGAGTCACTTTTATCCAAACGTGTTCATTTAAGTGGAATCACTTAATGGTTTTATGCGCTTATCATTATCATCCCAGCAGCCACTGCCTGTGCACCACATCCCCCATCTGCTCTGTTGCTGCCGCTAATGCCAGACCGGCAACATCGTTGTTCACATGACTACCAACGTGCCACAGCGCAAAACATGACAAAGCGTCAAACTGTGGATTCTGAATTGTGGCACCACCCATCGAAGTGTGTCGCATTTTTATCTGGCGGATGTTTGGCTCGCTGTCTGAGCTCGAAATGCTAGCGTCCAGTCATTGTTTGCCAGACACACACCCAACACACACACACACAAAAAAGAACACACTTCTCATAGTTAAATGCATAATTTTTAGTGAAATTGTTTCGCTGAATGTTTCAGTTTTGACTGCGTGACGCTCGCACGTTGAATGCTTCCTGTTTGTGTGTGTGTTTGTGTGTGTGTCTGTGTGTGCTGGTGTTGCAAGTAGTTGTTGTGTGGAGTGGGCTTGCTTGTGGGTGTGGCACTGTCACAGCCAAAGGTCGTATGTGCGGCCCACAAATAAGGAAGTAATATGTCGCCGCTGCATGGCCATCAAAGCCAGACACGTTGAATACTTCACTGGGCTTGTAAATGACAGTAGTACCCCCCTCACATCGCTCATCCTTCATTCCCCATCCCCCAATCCTCCGTTCTTCTGGTGCCCTACTACGATCCCTAGCTCCCCCAACGGCACTTGGCTCTGGCAGTCAGTTAACTGAATGCTCTTTTTGCACATGACTCGTTCCATTGTTAACAAATTGACTACCCTGCAACATTTTTGTGTATATCTGTTTATTTGTGTTTTACCTTTTGTTGGTATTAAGATTTCATATTTGATGATACGAATTCTTAAATAAAAATATTTGGCAACATCGCTTTGGGATTTAAAATAATAATGATAAGAATTATCAGACGGATAAGAATGATAAGAGTGATAATAATAATAATAATAAAACCAATAATAATAGTAATAATAATAAGAACAATAATAAGAATAATACTAATAATAATAACCATAATAATAATAATCACTTAATATTAATTTTTATGATTTTTTGAGTTTTTCTTCCATAATTATATAATTTTTTAAGTATATTCTATTGAATATTTATAGGTAAATAATCTTAATTTTCCATATTATTTTTAATATGATTCAAGACTTTTATTTAATAAGGTATTTTTTTGACATATTTAAGCATAATATATATAAATATTTTGTTACTAATTTAGACCAATTAAATCATATATATTTATGTATTAAATTAAGTACTATATTTTAATAAAGAAGCTAAGCAAAGTGTATATTTATTTATTTAAAATTAAATAAAAATGTGCATATTGATTTGTAAATATACGTTGTATTAAATATAGTTATTTCTTAACTTAATTTAATATAAGATGATCAATTCCAATTTTATAATGCCAACTTTTCAGCAGGGTATTTATTCCTTGAGGTTTTGCCCGTTCTGATTTTGATTTTATTATTTTTTTTTGGCCGAATTTCTACCCCTGCTGTCAAAAACATTGAACCGCATTTGTTTGGCAAGATTAATGGGCCACAATTGGTCGCATCATGGTGGTGTCTGCGGCTATTGTTGTGCGTATTCCTGTTGTGGTGAATGATTTGTGCATCCTTAAGACGTTGTCACACTTTTCAGTTGCAAAGGATACATCCAGCTGGGCAGAGAGGTGGGGGGGGGGGTTATCACCGGCAAATCATTTCATTAATTTAATGTAGTAGAATGTGACTTGTCGGTTGTCAACTTTGTGTCGCTCCTTTCGGAAGGGATGTGTTTGCTTGCGGGCGCGGAGTATGTTGCTCACTTTAGTTTAATGAGAGTGCGAGCAGTGTGACGACAAGTCAGTTAGTGCATCAAACTTTGCCAACTTTTGGCTCTACAAGGCACTGATTTTATTTACAGGCCAACAACAAGGATACTGCTTGCGACAACTAAAGTCAAGTCGCATCGTGTCAGTGCAAGTTAGCCGGCGAGCGGCGGGGGGTTGGTTGGTGGCAACATAAGGACTCCTCTGTGCCGGGCAGCTGCCTCGAATGTAGCTTAACTGTCAGTAACACTTAGTCGACATTTAACTTGTGTCATTTGCAGTGCGCAGCGTGCAACAAGAGACGGTGGCATGCAGCTAGCTCCAAGTATAATAAATTCGCCACGGGTTATTGTTGCTATTTTCAAGATCAGATTAGGTCAAGTAAGGAACGAAAAGACTTCAACTGGTTTACAAAATAATATTTTTTTAATTAGTTGGAAACAATTGGCAGTTCATTAAAAGTAGTTAAAAAATAATAGTTTCAATTTATTATTATCTAAAATATAGAAATAAAATGAGTAGAGTTTATTGTATGATTTTTTGTTATTATTATAAATCAAATTTAAATTTATATCCAATGCAATTATTAGTTTTGACTTAAAACTGAATCAACCTAAACTATTGGGAATGGAAATGGAAACAGATCACAAAAAACTAATTTAAATTTATTATTGATTAAAGTATAAAAAATAAAGCTAAATTGATTTTTTGATATTAATAATAAATCAAATTTAAATTTTTATACAATACAATTATTGGGTATGACTTACAACTAGACTTTTGAGAATAAAAATGGAATCAGCTGGCAGTTCAAAAATGTAGTAAAAACTAATTGTTTAAATTTATTATTAACTAAAGTATATAACTATATAATTAACAGAGTTTATTGTATGATTTTTGTTATTATTTATAAATCAAATTTAAATTTGTATACAATGTAATTTACTATTAAGATTGTTAATAACAAATCTTAATATTTTTGAGTCTCATTTGCATACTTGCAACTGAATCTTCATCAACTTTTGGGCATGGAAATAGTGATCCATTTTGATAAAGCTCAAATTTTCATTTGTTTAAGTATCAGATTCAAGTAGATCTCATCTATAAGTAAATATGTGGAAATGAGCAGCGGAAGCTAACAATTAAACAGACAAAGAACATGACACTTGCCACACACAGTTGAACAACACATTTGGCACATACACACACACACACACTTCCACAACTCCAGCATAGCCATGAAATGAGCGCAAACCCTCATTTTGGCCACTTCATCATGGTCGGAAAGTGCGTTAAAGATTCATCCATTTGTTCACACCACAGCAGCAGAGACAAACAGGAAATGGTGAAGGAAAAAAACAGGACAAACTTACTTAGACCCAAAACAGACATTTTCCGGCACACAATAAGAAGCGGCAATTTTCATTAGCCAAGCACACTTTGCTGCAGTGGCAAATATATCCATAGTATCTATAAAATGTCTTGGCCTTGTCTGGCTTTACTTCTTACTTCGCATTTCTTGCTTTTTTTTATTACCTTTTTTTTTTGCGCCTTTTGTTGCAGTTATTAACCCTTAACCACACATAACATTTATTACCCACATTGTCCTGGCGCCTCGCACACAAGGGCCAAACAAAGACGCCTGCGTTAAGCTGGCAGTGACATTTTTTTCTTACGCCCCAAACCCCCTCACTTCCCCCTCCCCTCACTTCCCCACACCCCTCTTTCTGGCCCTTTTCGCCTATTTGGCTTGATTGTATTGTGTGTGCGGCAAGTTTTGTCTGTGGTTTATCGCTTTTAATTTGTCGTCGCGTCTTTGCCTCGTTAACTCGTCTTTGGCCCTTCGCCTTTTGCCTCTTGCCTCTCGCTTCTTGCCTCTCGCCTCTTGCATCTTGCCTCTTGCCTCTTGCCTTTTGCCAATGCTTTGCTTCGCTTTTCGTTGAGTGAATTTTCGTTTGCGATAATTGGCTCTGCACAAGGCCAACCAAATTAGAGATTTGCTAAAAGCAAATTTTGCTACAACATGTTGAATGCAACGCGCTGTTCTCAGCACTTTTTTTCTTTATGCTTTAAATAAAACAACACCAAATATTTACTTCGATGTTTTATTATTTACTCTACAAAGAAACTGTTTAATAAAAAAATTACAAATTTTATAGTCATCTTAAGCAACATTATTTTGCAGCACGTAAAAAGTTAATCAGAATTATTTGTATTTTATATCCTCAAATATATGTCGATACCCAAAACTTATTATAAATGCATAAAATGTGTATTTTGGGGTTGTGCGAGACTATGAAAAATTTCGATTTCATGAAATATATATATTCTTTATCAGCATCAACAAAGGGCTCCCAATCCAGCCTAATTTAAAATAAATTCATGTACTGTTTAAGGAATATCGATAAATATCTATATCGATAAAAATCGATTTGATTGAGAATGATTTCCCGTTAATATATAATAAAAGTTAGGCACATTACTGATCGACTGAGAAATGAATTTAAATCATATAACAGCAGTCGAGCTCACTCGAACTGAGCATTCAAACTTTTTTTTTTGAGACCCCAACTGGCACCAAATATCTATCAAAATATAACTAAAAACAAGCTGCTTATAAAAACCAGTTGACTTATTTTTAACAATTGTTGCCAAAATTTGGGAAATATTCCTGGAAATGGCTGATGTGGAAAGCATTTTGGTTCAATTGCGGGCTCGGCTTGCGCAGCGGGATATCAAATTGTGGGAGAGGCCGTATTACGTGGAGAACGCGGGCTGCGATGATGCAGCCGTGGAGCAGCTGTCCCAGGAGCTGAGCGCTGAGCTGCATATCTCTGCCGCTAGTTGCAAGAGTTCGCTGCTGGAGTTGCAGCAAAATGCGTTGCGCAAACGCGCCGCACGTCGCCAATTCAATGAGACGGGCCTGGCCACATTTCATGTGCGTTGCGTGAACAGCGACGGTGGCACATGCCGCATGCTGCAAGTGAAGTGTGATCTCCACGAAAACGGCTCCCATTTGCAGCAGAAAATCGCCGAGCAGCTGCAACTGCCGCAAGCGACTCATGTCAAGTGCATTTCAGCTGGACGCCTGCTGACGTCAGAGGCCACATTGGAATCACAGGGCTTCCAGAATAATCAACAGCTCTTGGTGATTGTGGGCCAGTCGGCGGACTCCGGTGATGCACTGTATTGGCGAATACGCAAGATACAGCTGGATGTGGAAATGGTCGTCGAGTCGCAGCATCAGTTGGTTGAGCTGGAGGATCAGGATGGCAATGCCATTTTTCTGCCACCCAACGAGAATCGCTCGCTGCTGCTGGGCATGGGCCTGTGCGAGAAGGGGCATGCCGCATTGCGGCGAGAGCAATACGACGAGGCACTCCTGCTCTTTCTCGAGGCAGATGAGAGATTCGCCAGCTGCGACTCAAAGTTTCTCGAATTTGTCGACAACTATGCGCTGCTCAATTTGGATATTGTTTGGTGTTATCTGTGCCTCAAGCACTTTGCACAACTGCCGGATGCAGAGCGTCGCCTGGATCTGTGCGAGCGCCTCTTTCGACGCAGCTACGGCGTGAACAACAGTCGCCTCTTTGCCCTCAAGGGCACAAGTTGTCCGGAACGTGCGCACATTATGCGACTTGAGTTGCTTCAGGGCGTGCTACTCTTCCATCAGCAGAGACGGGAGGAGGCCAGGCAGCGTCTGCTGGCAGCTGGCACTATGTTGAATGAGCTCAAGGTGAACACGGAGCAGCTGGCGCTGCTGCTGGATATGGGCTATGAGGTCGCCGATGCGCGGGTGGCTTTGCGCTCGTGCAACGGCAATGTCGAGCATGCTGTGGACTTCATTCAGCAGCGGCGTCAGCGTCTTCAGGCTGCACGGCAGAGCTCCGAGTTGGATCCGCGGCTCGAGCAGCTGCAGTTGAGCAGCGGGCAGCAGGAATGGGTGCATCCGCGCAGCATTTGTCGTCTAATGGAAATGGGTTACGAACGTTCGCTTGTGGTGGAGGCACTGCGTCGCACCGACAATGATCTGGCGCGTAGTTTGGATCTTCTGCAATGGCATTCGGATGAACTGCGTCGCCATCTGCCCGCCACACAGGCAGCCGATGAGCAAATGCTTAATACCTTATGCAAACTGGGCTTTAATAGGACATCGGCTCGTGCTGCTCTAGAAACAACGCAGAACAACATGAATCGTGCCATTGATTTTCTGCTCAAGACTTTTGCCAGCGAACAGGAGCTGAATGGCATCATTGAGGTCCTATCGAAATGGACCACAAATGATTTAAATGATCCCAATGCATCCACCTCATCCACTATACCCTTAACGGCCAGCAAACAGGTCTTGGTGCAATCTGTGCTGGTCAAAGCCCAAGTCAAAATGGCATCTTTTAGTGCCTACAAGCGTTTCAATGAGGACTTAACCCACAACGAGCAGGACTACTTGGACTTGCCACTGGAGCAGGAGGAGCGCATACTCAACGAGTACCAACAGCAATTGGAGCATTGAATATTTATTATCTATTTTATTATTTATCTATGTGCATATAAAAATGTTGTTAACCTTTGAACAATAAAAAATATATTTTTAATTAATAAACATTTTTGAAATTTCTGCATTTTCAAATAGTTTAAACTAACTTTTCTGTACGATGTTCCATTCATTTAATTTTGTTTGCTTTCTGATGATTTCATTTTGTTTTTTTTTTTATTTATTTATTTTTTATTATATATATATATTTCTTTTATATATTATTTATTTATTTAATTTTTTTTATTTCTTTTTTTTTTATTATTTTTATTAAAAACTAAATAGAATTTATAATACCAAACTTAAATCTTTAAAATACCTCATTTTTTTCATTAGCGAAACACAACCGTTTTTATAGAGAATACGTACATAGGTTTTTTTTAGGAGACTACTAAAATGTGCAATCAAAAAACTATATTTTTTCCAGAGCATTATTGCGGATAACTATTCCAATAAAAGCGATAAGCATTCCAAAAAAAAATACTATCTTTTAACGTATAGAAGACATGCGGAATAATATATTAAATATCAAAAGTTGAATAAATTCCATTGATATTTGTATTTAATTTTATTTTTTTACTTATGCATATTTTTATATTATTTATATGCAGCTGATTTCTGATCTTTTATTCCCACTTTTTACCAAATTTGTTGACTCTGTTTTCTAGTTGACAAGATGCTTTTGTTAAGATATAAAAAACTATAAATTAAGTTAGCATTAAATTTGTGTGTTTAAAAAAGCATATCAATTTGTTTGCGGTTCAGACACACTCCATATTAGCTGCTGTGTGTGGTACTTTCTTGGTAAATAGTTATATTTTAACAATTACTCATAAATTTGGGTGTTTTTTGCTACTGCCACAAAACGCAAGCGCTGAAAAGTATGCTACACTATTTGTGCTAAGCTTTTTACGGCTGTTTGCTCATGTGCATAAGCAAGGCACTTTGTCACAGTGTGTGTGAGTGTGTGTGTGGGTTGTTGACTTTTAAGAAAATTAATAATATTTCAACTACTCGCTGCGATTCAAACCCCAAAACTCTGTCCGAGACATCAGTTTGGCGTGCAACTTCTGTGCTTGATGGCCAAATAATTTGTCGACTTCGTGTGTTTGTTTGTTTGTGTGTGTGTATTGTTTCCGTATCGTTAAATCTGAAATAAACTAAGTTGTTGTTGGTTAGGTAGATTTGTCTTGCCATGCCGCTCATTTTTTTTTTTTGAGTGGCTGACATTTCAGTTGACTGAACGCCTACTTGGCCCCAAAAAAGTGCTCTCATTTTTCTCGAATTGGATTAAATCGTGCGTAGGCCGTTGGGAAAGAAAATATAAAGAAAATCCAAGACAAATTAATTTACTTTGAGCGTATTTATACTCGCTTTGACACACTTCAACATGCAACATTTTAAATTGTGTGCCTCTATTGAAATGTGTTTCGAAGGTGAAATAAAAGCTGACAACTGTCGCCTGATATTTAATGTCTGCACAATTTTGTGTTGCACAATTTTTTGTGGCGCTGCATGCAGCACAAAACAGAAAAAATGTCCAAATGTTGGCAAAAAGTGGGTGGCCAAGAAAGGAAAGTGGGCGATTTTATGCCTGTCTCATTTTTAGTAACGAAAATGAGCAGCGGCAGCGGCAGCGCTTAGAGATGCCTCCAACCAAGGACTTGCCGCGAAAAAAGGGTTGCAGCAACGGCGAGGGGGCAGCAAAGAGGTTGGGTTTGGGTTCTGGGTTTGGACTGCATTCGCTGGCTGATTTCCGTCATTTGTTGCTGCTGCTGTCAGAGCTGCCACTGCTGCCACTGTTGCAGCCGTTGTCATCAACTGCTGGCAACATTATCATTGCAACTGCTCTGCCTCTGATGCCCTGTAAACATTTCAACAATTTGCATTGCTGTGCTTCACAAAAATATCACAATTAAATTGTTTATATTTAAGCGGCATGTTGCCAATAAAAATTCCTACAAATTATGCCACACAATTTGCTGCAATTAATTTTAATTTTATTTTTGTTAAATGATCAACTGGAAAATATGACTTAAATTTATGATTGTTTTAAGAGCACTTTTTATTGAGGACGATTGGTTTAACAGGATATTCGCTAGTCAAGCACTCCTTAAATAAAATATTGCTTATTGTTTTTGTTGTTGTTGTTGTTGTTGTTATGTGTCCTCATTATCGTTTGTTGCTTGCCTTGCTTCTCTCATGTCTTTTGGCATTTACATCCCATTTTTATATTTTGTTGTTGCTGCTGTTTTTTTTTTTGTGTTTTTTATCAAGTGGCAGGCTGAAGAACTTTAATGGCTTTGAAATGCACTTGGAAGTGAGCAGGAAAGAGATTTTTTAATTTATTATACAAAGCAAAATATACTTATAGAATTAAATGTAGCCACAAATAAATTGCTTACATTTTTATCGCATCTTCTTTAAGGAAAATTGCATTTTTAAAGAAAACTTTCGAAAACTCCACTTTTGGCAAATTATTCGTATTCTTTTGAATAAATTTACTTACACTTATCTCCCTTGGACGCTTCTCTTTACTCAATATTATGATTAAGTATTAATTTTAAGCTCTGCAACTGCGAAACTCGAAAACTTTGTTGCCTAAGTTTGCTGCAGTTAATTAAAAGAAGATTTCCTCCATTTTTATCTACATTTTTGTGGGGCACCGCACAAAAAAATGCCGCATAAATTACAAATTAGCCAAGCCAAAATCAGCTCTCCACTGGCACCCTTAACACAATGCTGAACCCACACCCACAATTTTATTTGGACAGTTTTTGGGCACAGCTGAGAGCGTGCGAATAACTTTGGCAGTCACTGTCTGTACTTGTGTGTCTGTGTGCTTGTGTTTGTTGCTTAGAAAGTAAAAATAATGCAAATGATCAAATTATTTAATGATGCGGAAGTGCGTTGATAAGCAAGCGACAAATGCGTAGCCCCAACAAATGCGGCTGCTGCTGTTTATCGTTGCATATGAATACCCTTACTGTGGGTATATTGAAATTATCTTTTTTAAAAAAAAAAAACATTAACAAATAGGTGGTGGTTATCTACATTATTATTAAAATTAAGATGTAAAGTAAACGCATTGATTACATTTATTCAGCATAAAAAAAAAATTATGATATGAAAAAGCGTTTTTTTCTTTCATTACTTCGTCAAAAATTTACTACTTAAACTGACATTTCATTTTCTTTGAAGCTTAACACAAATACATTTTTTCGTTATAGTGGCAGGTTAAACACCAAACAACTTAACCTGCCAAAGTTGTTTTGTGTGTTGCAACATTCTTCTGCACTATAATAAAAAAATGTATTTGTGTTATTCGAATTTTCTTTTTAAATAAATAATTGTGTACAGCAAAAAGATACCCGTTCTAAATAGCTTTTTCCCAGTGTCTGTTAATATGTATAATATGCCAATGTACAATATTAAAATAATTAATCAATAAATGGCATTCACATTAATTTCACGCTCTGCTTTATTTTATATAAATCAAACTTGTTTAAAAATTTAATGTAACTCATAATAAAAAATAAAATCAGCTAAGGTTTTCAAATCGTTGCATAAATTTAGGATTTTACCAATTTACATTATCAATTTAACTATTTATTATTATTTATTAATAATATAAAAAGGGTCTACAAAATTATATAAACAATATAATTATTAATCATTATTTATAAAGAATATAAAAAAAGAGTCTACAAATGTACACTATCAGTTTAATTTTATATTATTATTTATTAATAAGAAACAAAAAACATAATTAGTTTATATACTAATTATTATTTATTAATAATATTTCACTTTTTATTTAGTAAGATCACTTATTTTTAAAGAAGTCTAAGAAATCGAATATAATTTCTTTTTAGTAGTACTACTCACAAATTAAGAAAATAAAAGGAAAAGTCAAGTTTGACAGCCTCGATTCCCACTTTGCTAAACATTTATTTATCCAATTTGTTTATTAATATTCGTTAACTGATTGTTGGCAACAAAGGAAAACAAAGAAAAACAAAATCGTCTTCAACTTTTGCAGTTTATTTTTCTCAAAATTATTTTAGGCATGTCCAACAGCTGCGCGCCTGTGGCATATGCCACATATATTTATTTGGCTTTGTCACGCATTCAGTAAATCTATGGGGCTATTATCCAAAGTTTTCAGTTTCTAATGAGTCGCGCGACCGAGTCACGAGACACGAGGCACGAGACTCATGTGGCAGGCAAGTTTATGCGCTCATAAAACAGCTGCCAAAGAGCCGGAAGAGCATCGGGTCCAAATTGAGGACATAACTTTACAGCAATTTACATACTCATTATGGCAGTCGCTTAGCAGTCGAAATGAGCAGCAAACAAAAAAAAAAAGCAAAAAAAAACAAAAATAAAAATGTCAAATTAAAATTGCACTACAAAAAAAAATGCTGTTTAATTAAAGGACTACAAAATTGGTCGTGTGATGTGTGTGATGTGTGTTTTGGTATGTGATGTGTGTGTGTGTGTTTTATATGTGGAGCAGTCAACAATTTGCTGTCTGTCACATTGAATACTTTTTGCTGCGCAATTTCATTTGTTCGCCAAAAGAGTTGTTGAAATGCGCAATTACACAAAATATAAAAGTGTGTTGCATGAGTCGCATGGGGTGTGCGTGTGTGTGTGTGTGTGTATGTGTGTGTGCTGTTTGAAGGGTGACTTTAACGAAATAAGTGGATTGGTAGGGTGTTGAAATTTATGAACTGTTTTCTGAGCCTCTGTGCCATTTTCATTTAATTTGAATTTGTGTTGTTTAAGATTTGTGGCAAGTGCTACAAACGAAAACTATCTCCAATTATATTTGATAAACTCAACTTGCTCCCCGACCTGCCTGCAACTCAACTGCCTCAACTTTAGACAACTTTTTTAAGGAGCAACTATTTATTTGTGTAGTTGCCACATTATTGCAACTCAGCCTTGTTGCTGTGTTGGTTTGCCAGCTGTTTGGTGTTGTCCAGTCGCAGTTTGTGGTCGTGTTGCAGCATTCATTCATGCAACAGCATGTTGTTGTTATGTTATGTTGCACCTACATAAAATGCGCAAATGATGCGTTTCAAATGAAGCACAATGTGCGGGGCAACACACCAAAAACTGTCGCAGTCACAAATTTTGCGTCTGGCCAACAAGTTTGCAACAATAACAACAATAACAACAATACCAACAACAACAATAACAATTGGTCGTAAAGTACAAGAGGCAACATTTGCTAATGACAAACGTTGTGGGAGGGGTGTGTGTGTTTGTGTGTGTGGCAGGGAATGCAGAGCTTGTGGCACATCCAGCCCAAAAATGATGACGTTGGAGGCACTGAATTTAAGTGTCCACTGGCCCTTGGTGGCCAACAGTTTTATTATTATGCAACGTGCGTTTCACAAAAATGGCTAAAAAATAAACATAAAAATAAGCTACTTTTTTATCGTCGAATGTGGAATATTCTTACATAAAATACACTTTATAAAATATTTAAAATCTTCGTTTTTCGCCCATACGAAAAAAAATGCTTTTAATCCAGAGAAATTTCGTATAATTTGCTTTATAATTTGTAGTCATTTATTTATTTGTAATAATTGTTGCCTGAGTTTATTTTAAGATCAGTTAGTACCAATAAAAATAAATATACATATATATATATATATAATATAGACTGCTTTGATTTTTAAATTTAAATTGCGTTACGCTTTTCATCACAAACACAAAGCTTCACTTTTAGTGTATGTTAAATGTGGAAATATATGAAAATATATAAAATAATATATACACTCGAAAAAACTCCAATTGAATCTTAGAAAATAGCTATACTTTAGCGCTCAACAAAAATTCAACTTATTTTTGAAAATAATTATTATTGAGAGTAAATATTTTTCTTTTTCTAAAACTAATAGTTTTTTTCTCTTATTAGTGTCTGAATAATTTTTTCTAATATTTGTGAAATAAATATATATTTGCAGAAAATTAAATATAAACATTAGCTTTACTGTTAATTATAATAAAATATTAATATATATTATAATAAAATAAAATATAAAAAATTTATAAATTATAGGAAATAATTTCTTATCTATTTCTGGAATATAGTAGGAAAGCCTTGTCAAGTTCATTTTATATATTTTTTTGAGTGTAATTGAAATAATATAATCTATAGGTATAGTTGCATAAATACGCCTAGGACATATGGCGCATATAAATATTAAATGATATTTTTTATGGTGTTTTTTTAGTGCTTGCTTTTTTTTTTTTTGGTTTTTGCTGGGTTTCTTTTAATTGCACTGAAAGTGTGGATAAAAAATTAACTTGTGCTTTTCATGCATTTTTAATGGCGGAGCCAACGCTCGACTGTCACACAAACCACAGACTGACCACACACACACACACACACACTCACACACACACCAATTGTGTGAGAGAGAGAGAGAGCGAGAGAGAGAGACAGTCTACTTTTCGGGCGACACTTGCCGTGCAGCTATGATTTGTGGCATATTTATGTAAATTTGTGGTTTTTTCCTGCTAAGCGTTCTCGAGGCGCGCTGGCCAACAGAGCAAAAAAAAAAACAGAAACAGTTAAGCTTCCAGCCGAGCAGCAGGTGCTGTGGCCAAGCAATTAGTAAGAGCCTGGTTCATTGCAAAGTCGGCAGCAGCTGCCAAGCAGGCTATGAATTTTGCTACTTTTGGGCACTCGAACATCGATTTGAATATGGTTAATAAGCCATTGAAGCAATTAAGTTATAAATGCTGATGTGATTATTATTTATGAGTTGATCTCTCTCGCACAAAATGAAGCTGTTTGCAAGTGTTGTTGGTAGCCGCGTTGGCCAACAATCATTTGCTACACGTGGCTAATCAATTTGCAACACATCACGATGCGGCCTTTATTTTTTTTTGTAACATTTGTATGTAGCCCAAAAGGCTTGACCACGACTGACACACACACACACAGGCACACACGTACAGGTAGTTGGGCTGAGCTGGGCTGGGCTGTCAGCTCGTCCTGTTAGCTGGTTCTCTTTGCTGTCGGCAGGACTGCCATCGAGGACAGGTGTTCATGATTTATGAGATTTACATATCAGCGCACTGATGAAGCGCGCTGATGCGCTGACAACGACAGCTGGTCGAGGATACGCTTCCCTTACACATGTTTGAAGACAGACAGACAGAGAGGCCGACAGACAGAGAATCAGACCCATCCACATACACATGTAACTATTTATGGCAGACCCCACTCGAAATGTGCTCCTAAAAATAGACAATTCACAAAATGCAAATTTGTGCACTGATTGATGACATTACGCACACACACGCACACACACAACTCTTTTGTTTTTCAGTGTTCTAAAATTTCTACATATTTTCACATATGAATAACAAATGAGTTTGATTTGCTCAAGCTGTTAAATATGTGATAAATAATCTTGTTATTTTTTAAGTAATTATTATTTATTTTGATACTTGTTCTTTGTTGCAAATTGAATTCTATCTAAAAAACGCCAATTAGGTCTATCTTAGGTTGGCACTCATTACTTATGTAATATGTATCCATCTCTGTCTACATTGTCACCCATCTCTTTCTATCCCTCTAAATTACTGTACTCATTTCGCTCTTTTATTTAAATCTGCGCCTTTCTATGAGATTCTGAAGTTTTAAGTAAGTTTTATAAGTACATAATTCATGTACTTATAAAATACTGATTTAAAAGTAAAGCTTAAATCATAAAAGTATTCAATCTAGCCCACTCAAATTAATTATAATATAGCTAAAAATAAACACAGTTAATAATTCAGATTTACTAATGTCTATAATAATATTGTGCATAACCAAGTACCCAATTTCAAGTTTACTAAATCTTTGGCATAGTTGCCAGCAATTTACACATCAATTAAAAACAAGCTCAACAATAAACAAGTGACTTAAGTACAAAATGCTTAGATTAAGTATTGCATTCACCAGTAATACTCCGAGTAAACATTATGGCATGTTCCGGTCCCCCGCCCTTGTTATTGCTGCTGCTGTTGCTCATTAGCCAGACCGCGTTGTGTCTGGTGTGGCAGACTCCGAATGTGGTAACACATGTGCCTGATATTTGATATCTGGCTGCTGTCTGACATTTTGGGATACGCCGTACAACAGTTGCAGTTGTTGTTGTTGTTGTTGTTGCTGCTGTTGCTGTTGTTGTTGTTGTTGTTGTTGCTGTTGGTTGCAGCCTCTGCGCTTTGGCTAATTGTTATGCGCACATCACAAACACTGAACATCAACGCTGACAGCAGCGAAGCAAATGCAAAGGACACATTCATAAATGACTGTCATAAAAAGGCTATATTTTTTTATAATAATATTCAAGGCTTAAAACCTGATAAAGTCTGCTATTAGCGGCTGCCATTTGGCTAGTTGTGGCTTACCAATATAAAGTAATGGTAATCATTGATGCAAGTGAGGAGAGTAAGAATAATTTTAATATAAATAATAAAAAATGTATTTATATAATTTTTGTAATTTTTTCTAAAGTTATTTTGCTTTTTTTTTGTCTATTTTTAAAGGATTTGTGCTTTGGGAATTTAAGTAAAGTTGGCTGATATTTATTTTCGTGTATATTTATCATATTTACTTGGCTTATTTAAATTATAATAATATTTATGTCTATATATTTATATATTTTAAGACATTTCTACCAAATTTATTAACCAATAACTTGTATTTTGGCATATATTTCACATGTTTGAATTTAACAGCAACGATTAATATTTATGCAAGGCTTAATCGATTTATATCTAAACCCTGGTCACACTTGTATTGTGTTTCGCATTATATTCTTTCTCTCAATTCTTCAACAAGTAAAGACGCTTTTGCGCTTACTAAATGTTATCAATAAAACTGCGTTTCATTGATTCTACTTAGAATTTACAACAAAAAAATTATGTGCTTATATTAATTTTTACCAGGAGAAATTACTTAACTTAAATTTTGTATTAATTTCCACACCTAAGCTTCGTTCTTCAGTTTAGTTTGCAGCCCTGGTCTGCTGTAATGAGGCCTGATTTAAGTTTATGGCTGTTTAATTAATAGACTAACAGCCGCAACTTTGGCGTGATTGGTGGATCCCCCAACCCCTTTCGCAGCTGCGGCTGCCTTCTGCAATTCCTGCTGCTCAATGGAGGAGGTGCCTTAAATCACCGTTTCGATTGCCAGATAAACTGTGTGAGACTCAAAATGGCCAATTTCATAAGCTCTTCTTGTTGTTGCTGTTGCTGCGTAGCCAATTAAAAGCAGTCCAACGGAAAGTAGCTAAATAATATATATTGTATATTTTGAGCAAATTCCACTAATTACTTTTATGACCCAATTTGCTGCTGACTGCCCTTTTTTCTTATGGATTTGTCGAGTATTTTTACCTTGGCTGCAAAGTCTGCAGCCAATTCCCAATTCGTTTCCCATTCGCCATTTGCCGTTCCACATTCAACACATTCCAATCAGATAATCGAAAACGGCGGCCAAATTTATTGCTGTCTTTTACCGAACCCGATAGATGGAGCGAGTGGCTTGGAACGGAGCGCGCGCGGTCAGCGGCGCTGTCTCGTCTGCTCCTTTGACCTGTCTTCTTCAGGCGCACCCGCACCCGCCGCAAGCGTGACTGTGCATTTGTTGTTGTTGTTCTTGTAGATTTCGGGTCTTGCTCGTTGCTCCGGGCGCAGCAAACAAGTTTCTTGTTTTCCGTTTTCCGTTTTTCTCTGCATGTCTTACAACTAAAAGAGTGAGAGCGAGGAATAAGGAGACAAAGAGGAGAGAAAAAACTCTTAGCCGTCAGCTGCTTATCTGTTGTAGAACTCGCTGGGGCTGCGCTTGTTGCTCGATTCCCTCGTAATCTTTACAAAAGCAACGAAAAGAAATGCAAAAAAATAGACTTAAAACAAATACAAATTTTGTGGCCTTTGATGTTAAGCCGTTACCAGTTTCAAAATTTGCTATGATTATTTTAATTTTTAGGGGTTTTTAATATTCTTATTACCAGATCCATTTTAATAAACTCCTTAGGCAACTAAAATAACGAAAAAAAATACCCAAATCAATTTCGGAAAATTACCCACAACTTATACACCCAACATCTTATACAAGGGCAATATAAGTACATCCATCCATATGAGAGATGCTCATTTTTATCCACACCACAAGCAACAACAAGAATTAAAAGCGCTTCAAGAACGGAAATATGGAACTGCGAAAATTGATTGCAATGCATGCAAGTGTAAGCGAGCTAACACCACAGACGTCAACAAAGTTGTGTGGCGCCATCTCACACTGCCTTATCCAATTGGCGTTTTTTGAGCGAATTCGCCGCACACACTAAAAGCAAAACAAGCTACTCTCCGCCGCACTGAGCAAACCACAGCGAATGTTTACGACTGCTGCACGACTTGTGGGTGGTTGAAGCGAGAGAGAAGCAGTTGAGTGAGCAGTGGCTTTACAATGGACGCCACCACATGGGGATCCCAATAACGATTCTCACTCGCTCGTTCGATTGCAGAGAGAGCGAGAACGAGAGAGAGAGAGAGCGACTTTGATTAGAGCGCTCTTGTTTTGGTTTTTATGCTGGCCGCTAGAAATCATATGTACGTGTATGTATTGCGTCGGAGAGCAGCATGTCGGTTGTCAAGCGAATTGAATGCCATACTTTTTGGCGATGCCAGCAGTTGTGTCAGTGTGGTTGCGACCGTTACAGCGTCAAGTTTAACGTGCGGATAATTTTGTGCGTCGTCGTTGTCATCTCTCGCCTACGTCGATTTCAATTGTTACTCTGTGTCTGCATTGTCGTCTTTATCGTCGTTTTCTTTGTGGCCAGAGCCTCTCTCTCGTCTCATAAAGTTCTTCAAATTGGAGCTAAAGCGCCGTTAAAGGCTCAGAGGCGGCAAATTAAAAACAAACAAAATTATATTTTGTTTGCATTTTTGAGCGCAATATAAAAGTAAAATTTTGAGCTTAAGTTTAAAGTGAATTTTAACAAAACAACAATTGCAAAAAATCGTTGCCAATTTGTTTAAATGTTAATTTTGAAAAGAGTACAAAAAATAGTAGATAAAAATGTGATTTTAATTAAAATTTGATAACGTGTGGCGTTTTGCATGAGCGAAATGAAATTACGTGTTAAATTGCAACACAACAATAACAACTACGACCACAACTGCTACAAAAATAGTAATAACAGCTGCGTCCCAGTGTGATGCATGCAAATTAATTAAAAATAAATATACATATATATATGCGCACACATATCAAAAAAATATACATTTTGATTTTGTTCATTCTATAGTAAAAGAAAACTATAACAAAAAAGAGCAAATAAAATATTTGTACATCAAACATATAATTACAAATTCAATAAGTTTACTCTCGATTAACAATTATATATAATTTGTGACTAATGAGCTAAACACAAAAATTAAAGTAAAGTTAACGAAAGAAACTTAGAAAAGTTTCAAAATAAGCCATTAAATAAGACACAAATTAATTATATATCCAAACTGAAAATATAGCTATTAAATAAATAAGAAACAGGAAGTTTTTCTGATGACAATGCTTGGGTATTGAGATGTGAAACTCTATTTAATGTTTGTTTGAAAATTCTAAGCTATATAAACATTCATTTTGAAATTCTTTTGCGGTTTCTGGTTTTATCAGTTTCTGCGATAAGAAACAGTCGAGAATAGGAAGCATAAACATTCAAGTAAGATTCTTAGAAACTTCGTGTTTCTATGTTGTAATTGAATATATGGGGCTGCGGCGTGCCAGGCACTGAAATTCGTCGAATAAAAAAGAAAACGAACACCCAAAACTAAAGCAAAGCCAAACATGTGATCAATTATACCAGAACCCGAGGAATGTGCTGCATAAGTGCTGTATTTGGCTTGAACAAGAAACGGTTTTATAAGCTAAGCTTTCAAAAGTTTATTGATTGATAGCTTCCAAAAAAAAGTTGATAAATTTCAAGTTCAGCTCGCAGATGCGAAAATTAAATTAAGCTAAAAAATCAAACAAAGTATTAAAAAAAAGTCAAGAGCACGCTGCCGCTGCTGCAATGCGTTTATCTTAAACAATAATTCACAGAAATCAGCGTGACGACGGTTCGAGACTTGTGTGTTTGTGTGTGAAACGCATTAATAAATTAAACAATTATTTTGCGCTGCTTTTTAAAATCAACGAAGGCGTTCGCTTAACTGAAGCTGAGCTTTAAAAGAAATACGATAAACAAAGAAAGCTTAATGCGAGAACAAAGCTATATAAAAGACGCGGGCGGTCGCTGGCTCCGCCTGCCCGCTTATCCGCTTAGCCACAGAGTCTGCCTATTGTTTTTGTAGCAGTGCACAGAACTGCACACGTCGGAAATGATTATGTTGTGCATAGGGAAGGGGTAAGCGAAGTGGTTTGGTACCACGACATCTGTGGTATCTTCGTCATCGACTCATGTTGCACATGGCCGCATGTGTTGCATACAGCAGCCATCGTCGTCTGAGACGTTTCTCAAATTACCCCAAGCATCAAGTCAAGTCTCCAAGCGGCGAGCTTGCTTTATTGTTTTCTCTCGCTCTCTGAGTGCTCCAACGCTTGTCCTGCCATTTAAGAGTGTGAGAGAGAAAGAGCACGAGTTGTACGGCGAACTTGATTGCATATGACGCTCATCGCTTTGGCCGTCACTGAAGCGCTCCTTTAGTTTCAGTTGACAAAAGTTCCTTGCGCTGTGCGGACCTCTCTAAGTATTGGCGTTTGTCGTAATATCTGTTGTCATAGCGTCACGCGTCATTTCCTTAGCCGAACATTTGTGCGCGCTTGCATGTATATGTGTGTGTGTGAGTGAGTAATTCAAATATAAGAACAGAAGTTGTGAGAGGGGGAGACCAAAAGGTGCGTAAGCCCGTTTTCTTTTTATTTTGGGTAGTTTTTAGCATACACACGAGCACACACTACCGCATCGAAATGGCCGCGTGCGGCGAATTCAGTGACGTCGCAAAAATATTGCTGTGCGTCTTTTCTGCCTTGCTTTCTGTTAGTGTGTGTGTTTGTATGTGAATAAGTGTGTGTGAGTGTATATTTTCCTTTTGTGTTTTTATGCACACAAATCGATTTAATTAATGAAAATAACACATCTATAAACTGCTGCTGCTCTTGCACGCATGCCATAAAGATGAAACGTACATACATATGTATTTCAAAGTGTGTATGTTTGTATATTTATCAAAACGCAATAAGAGCGATAGCCGAAGTCTACTTTTTATCATCACGCACACAAACACACCTATACACACATAAATACAGTCTCAATTCGCCGCTATATGCGTCAAAAAAGCCGGCAATGTCAAGCGAATGTGATACGCAAAGAGCAACGTCAGAATCAGAAGCCAGTCAGCCACAGTAACAAACATGCTGCGAATGAAAGTAAAAGCATAATCGGCAGCAGCCCAGCCAGCAGCGTAGCGAATGCAAAAAACGAAAGAAACAAACAGCAAATGGAAAGCAGTAGAGCGAGCAGTACAGCAGCAACAACAAACTAAAATATTAAAACAAAACTAGTTAATGATGCTTTTAACGGCAGAGGCTTGACAACGTCAGCCAATTGTGAAAGAGTTGGGGGAGAACGATTGTAGAAAAGAAGAAGAAGAAGAAAAGAAACACGCTGCAAAACATGTGCAGCTTTTTGCAAGGTTATGGGGAAATTCGGCATAATGGGGGGAAATGAATAAGTGAACATAGCAGGCTAAAATTATTAATTAAATTTATTTTTAAAAATGTATATTTTTTGTAAATGTTCAGAGTGTGCAACGAGCAATTGAATCTAACCATTTCGGGTTAATAAAAATGTGCCCAACTTAAATTAAACCAGTGCGAAAATAAAATACTACAAAAACCTTAAAAAAAATAAAGAGGAAGGTGAAAGTAATTAACACGCAAAAGTCAAAAGAATTCGTTTTTTTTGTTCACCGGAAGTAAATAAAAAGCCAGCAAAATTTACTACAATATCAGCTTAAACAACACCAACTCCAACACCGGAAACCACCCCATCAACCCCCCCATCATCATCAACAACAACAACAGCAGCCAAGCAAACAACGGCATTAGAATGCTTTTCGAGAATCCAGCCGTTGCGGCCAAGTTGCCGTTTCCATACAATGTGCCGCCGCCTCTGCAAGCAGCGGCTGCTGCTGCCGCAGCTGTGCCAAATTTAAGGTAAGATCAACCAAAAGCTCTTCCCAAAGATTTGTAAAAGTGACCAGAAACAACAGCAACAATGTTGATAGGAGGACAAAGATGAGGAGAATGCTAGCCTGGTCTCAGGGCCATTTAATCGTTAATGCGTTTTGTCGATTGCCGTTGAACGTTTGTTTTTCTGTTGGTTTGTTTTATGCTCTTGCAGCAGCGGGCATTTGAATTTCGTTATAAAGTGTGAATGAATAGCATTTCACAAGCAGAGTTTGTTTGTCTTCTGCTATGCGAACTATTGCCTCAGTTTTTGAGCTTTATTAAAGCAATTCAGAGTTCATCACTTGGATTAAGGTGCGCAAAGGGAATGCCATATTCGGATAACCCTGGATTTTTTTTGTTTTCGGTTTCTTTAGTCTCTTGGGTTCCTTTAGTGACATTTTATGAGAATTGTTTTGCTTGCCGCGCTCGCTTTTGAATTTTTCATCAGCCACTCAACAACAGAGCACAGCAAAATGCTGTGACGATATTAAACCTATAGTTCTAACAAGTTACTTTCGCAAATTGCAAACATTTGTTAGCCCCTTTGGGCGATATATTTTATTTATTTTCTCAGATATTCTATTGATATTAATTCGATAGCGGGCATAACAATTTTAATCATAAATTAAAAGCATTAAATTTTAACTATGCTGTCACTTTAAGGACAATTCTTAATTTTATTACTTACTTACATATTTTTGTTTTGCTTAAAATTATGGAGATTTTTAAATCACTGTACTAATGGGGCGGGACATGGGAGGATTGTGGCAAAGAGCTCTGCTTGCGGATTTGCCTGGATTATCCTTGGGGCAGCACTTGCCGCAAGTGGCATTCATAATGGCCATTTAGGTTAGATCCAAGTTAGAGTGCTGGCTTGAAGCTGGCATATAAATATTTATTTATAAATATATATATGGGTATATCGTTTGTCGAATAATGACCGTCTGGCGCCAGCCAATTAAATGTTTCAAGTCTTAGCGTTTGTTTGCCAATTAGTCAATTTTTTTCGACTGCGAAATTTTACACTAAGTGATTGCGAATGCGATGTGTCACAGTAAATATATGAATAAAAACTAGTATATTAACAAACATTGTAACAAAAGGCCCATTTCAATCGTTTATTCAAGTCACATGTGTATTTTGGTCGCCCACCTGTGTGTGCCATATACAAGATAATTAAAATCATAATTTAACTCATTACGCTGGCATTTAAATGCCATCGAGACACAATTAAGCACTTGGGTCCTCAGTGAAACAGAGGCATAAGCAGCCTCAAGAATTGAACATGCCACAAAAAGACACACCTAAAAATAAGTGTGTACCTACATTTTCCATTATTATACCCTATACTCATTAAATGGTTCAGCAGAAGAGCATGCAAATCACGTTTGAACAATTTAAATGATGTTTAGCTTTTTTTTGAATTAATAATTATTAAAAATTCTGAAATTGCTAGATATGCAAGATTTTATGATTTACATTATTTCAACAATAACTTTCTACTAAGGAGTATCTGATAGTCAGGCACTTGCAAATGTGTCCATATTACAGCGAGCACTGCATAATACTGACACTGACATAATGAAGAAAATGAGAAAAATTAAAAGAACGAAAAAGAACCATAAACAAAAAAATAAAAATAAAATATTTGCCTGCTGCGTAAGGAAAATGTACAAAAAAAAAACACATTAAACTCGAACGATGAATGGTTCTCAGCCCCGCTCTCTTACCCCCTCCGACGCCCTTTGCCAGAAGAACCGCTTTCCCTGCAATTTGTTTGGCCTGTCAGTGTCAGCGCTGAAATGTGGCGACGATGTCTGTTTACTTGGCTTTCAGTCCAGCCTCGTTGGATTTTGGTTAATTTGTATAGTGCAAGTTCACCCAATTCTCGGCACAATATATACCAGATGAATATGTATATATCCAAGATTCCGAACACTCTATTGCTTATGCTTTTCCATATTTATAAATGAAACACGCCTTTCTCGTCATTTATTACTGTCACTTTAAATCCAATCAGCGCTTTGTCTATGTTCGGCAGCGTCTGCTGAGAGCTTATTTTTTTTCTATGTCATTTTTCCGTTGTCTGGCAGCTTGTTTTTTTTTCTAATATTTTTTCTGTCGTTTCTAGCGAGAGAAACACAATAATACATAACACTTCATATCCGCAGCCAAGTGTCGTGCTGATAATGTTCATTGAAATAAGAAAAACAATGGTGTGGTAAAAATAAATTGATATTTATTCAAGGCAAGTTCCAGAGCATATTATTGGAGAGCCGTCTTATGACACTAGACTAACTATGTCGATTTTTTCAAGGCGTATTTTTTTATGTTCGTTGTCGATACCCAATTTTGGTATGCAATTATTCATTGAGGAAAATTTGAATTTTAACCAATAAAATTATTTGTAAAAACATAATGTAATTTATCGAATTCTTTCATGAAAAACATTGTGTAAAATAGAAGGAGCATTTTTATAGTCACGATAAAGACGCATTTTTATATTTAAATTAATGTAGGCAAATATATAAATTAGTACATATTTATGTATTGTAAATACGTAAAAAAAACCTTGAACTTGAAACGTGCTTAAAATGATTTTCATTAATATGCAACTAAAATGCATTTACAACTAATTAAACTTTCAATCACGCCTCCCAAAGAGTGCAACAAATCAAATAGAAACTTCCGCATAAATTAGCATCGAGATTCGTCCACTTAAATGTTTCAATCGCCATTATTTATGAGCTTGGCCAAGTCTACTGTGCCTTATTTTAGTGTGGGGAATGGGGGGTCCGATGACAATAATAATATATGGTCAACACGCATATTAATCAAGGAGTGCCGCACGCCCCCCTCCCCAAATGTGTATATATATGCATAATGAATGCTCGTGTGTGTGTACGTATTACAAATTAACGCACGTGCTTGAATTTACTATATTCTTGGCCCATCCAGCCAATTCTGTAAACTTAGCTAATAAATCTTTTTGAAAATTTGCATTATAAGCTATTTTAATTAAATTGATTAGTTTCTTTTACATCCCATTAAAATTGGGTTAAAAGGGTACACTGACTTTAGACAAATTTATGTATATATATATATATTCTTGCTCAAGATAAACAGTCATAATCACACTCAAAAAAAACAATTCATCGATGACTGCTTCCTTTTCGCAAATATCGATTTAGATCCATTTACAACATTTCTACAAGCCACGTTTTGAAAGACACAACCATCCAATAATAATTTAATTCAATATATTTTTGATACATTTTTATTTCATTAAGATAGGAAACATCCAAATTATAGTAGAAAATGTATTCGTAGATTGTTCTTATTATTATTTTGTAGTTTTTATTGAGCCAACTAAAATTGGATGCCAAATTTGTACAGGTAAAATAAGCGAAAGTTTTGCCAGGCTGTCAGTTGACGAACTGAAATTTAAAATTATAATAATTTACGATGGGATTAGAGAGGAGCGAAGGTGAGGGCAGATCAAGCTACCGATATTCTCTGTCTTTTGTTAATTAAGTAATTAGCCATAAATTTTGTGCACTTCCAATTTTATTTCGTTGATTTCTTTTTTTGTGTTCATTTGGTGATGCCCGCATTTTTTGGTCAGATTGTGAGATTCATTATATATATATATATATACAAATATATTTATATATATATATATATATATATATATATATAAATGACTAGAGGGCGTTTGAGTGACAGGTACGGGGGCAACTGCTGAGAAAAGGTAGCTGAGACACCTACTCGGCCAGTCTTATAAAACTTATGCCGACATACAAATTTATTTACGCATTTTTTATTTCTTGTGTGTTTTATTCTTGAGAACTTTGCTGCTGATTCTTATTGTGTTATTATTGGGATTATTTGTTTTTGTGTGTTTTTTTCTTTCGATTGTACTTACAAGTTATTTACTTAAATTTTAAAGGTGTCATTGAGCTTTTACAATTATTTTAGCTTCTTCAGGCTTAAGCAAAGATTTGCGTTAAAGTTTTTTATATTTATTTTTGGAGGAGCGTTGTACGATTTTAAGCTGTCGTATTTATTCATAAACTCAATGCGGAACGAGATAAAATGATTAAGTTTTAATGAACATAAGCTGTATAATTCAGCCCTTAATCTCTTATGGTTTATTAATTTTTTTTAAAGGTTCTTTGAGCTACGCAACTATTTGCTTAATGTTTTTTTCTTTTTGTTTTGCTTGGAGCAATTAAATACGTTCAAATTGTTGTATTTACATATTATATTTTACGCGGAACCTGCAGCACTTGTTTTAAACATTAATTCTATATTTCTTTACGGGCATATTCACTCTCGTTAACCTTATTCTCGGCTAGAGCTAACCATTGTAAAAATGTATGTATATATATATATATATTTTATTAGAATTCAATATGTTTCGTTCATTTAGTTTTTATATACTATTTTTTTTACTGCCCACAGCGGTTTTCTTTTCAGTTCCCTTAACTGTAATTCTTCACACATTGAGCTCCGTTTTGGCCGGCATTTTTTCAATGTTTTTTTTTTCTTTAAAAAGCCGCAACTAATTGACCAGCCACAAAATGGTTTTTTTGCTGGCCCTCTCATCTTTCATATAGCATGACAAGCAATTTTTTTTTGTGATACAAGTTGCCGTAAAGCAGCTTGAAAGTTTCTTGACTTCAATGCCGATATATAATACAATATCTATATATATATATATATATATATATATATATAGAGAACATGCGTTCAATTACGTGCCACAAGTGTTTGTTTTTTTTTTTTGGTTTTTTTTTCGATATTTTTGTTTACAAAGAACTGAGTCATTTGAGCCGACAGCAGTTGGCAGCAGCGTATAATAAACTCTTTAACCTATTCTCATTTCTGGTCACATATGCAACACATTACTCTCAACTTGTCTCTGCCTTTAAACCTCCTCCATCTCTTTCGCTCCATATTTGGTTGGAAGTGTGTGGGTTTTGTCGTGATATTCCATTGAGTTACGATTTCAAGTGACTGCCGGCCACCTCAGACGAGCTTTTAGTACACAAACTGGTACATGGAAATGTAGTCACTTCATCTTGAATGCATTCACATATTTTCCGAGATAAGAATTGTAAAAGTTTTCCCTGTCAAAGCTACATTTTAAGTCGTTCGTCGCCCGCTTCATCATGTGGGCGTATTTCAATTATTTACGTGAAATGCAATTGTCACCAACTCGAAAGTGAAGTTTCTGCCAGCTGTTGGCATATATTGTATGCACTTTAATTGAAATACCACACAGCGAACTGAAGCCAAAGCTACAACTATCGTAAAGAGCGTAAAAGCGACATAAGCAGAGTATTACACATTAAGTGCATTTATTGTGGTGTGGAATCTATTTGGATAGACTTTAGCAGGGGAGGGCAATATGCCTCGATAAAAATGGTTGGACAATTGTGGAACCAATGTTATCAATATTGTATTGTGTCTAATGAGCTGCATGTGATTTAATTTGATTTTGTAAATTGCTTTTTTGTTTATCGTGATACATACTGCATATCTGTAATGAAGTTCTGCTTAAAACTGTGAGGCAAAAATGGTGTAAAATCTATAAACATTGTTTTCTAATTTTCACAAGAAACTACAAGCTTTTATTACTATTCTTGCTAAAATAGGTTTTTTTTAGTAAGTTGATATTTGTTATGCTTATTTCTCAATAAACCTAAAGAAATTTATAGACTTCTAAAGGAAATCCATTTCATCAACTAATAAACCATTTCTGCAAGTCATATTTTTGCTGCCACTGCACCTGATAAGCTCCTCAATTGAAAAACACCCGCATATAATTCAATCAATTTGAGTACCATAAATATTTACAAAAAAAATATTCGATATTTTACCCCATTCAGTTAATCAAAATTCTGTTTATTTGATTAGCATAAGCAAAAGCATAAACAGTAATTGAAAGCCGCATATAGAACAAAATAATCAATTTGTGTTTGTTTACTCAATTTCAATTCAATATCAATGATTATTAGCTTCTCGATTTAGCAGTTTTATCATTTGAGTTCGCGCTCTTTAAATTTTTTGTTTTGTTTATGCGGCAATCTGCATTTGATACTCTGCTCAGAGTTGCATCATTATAAAGATATATATTTCCATATAGTCATTCACTCAGTTCAATGCGAAACGTAGCTAAAAGCTGCAGTTGCTCTTAAGTGCATTAAAAATAAAGAGGCATCCGTTTGATTTACGCACTCGACTCGCATGCAAATCACAACAAAAAGGTTGGGCAAATATAAAAATATGTAAAAAAAAAAATGCTGCAAAATGCCAAACGGAAATGTGCAAATACGCCGAGCATGACAATTTTCAAGAATTTTATCGCCGAGCAAATGCAAGCCAATAAATATAAAAACGAAATTAAAAAGCAATTACAAGTCCACGCCAATGTAGCATAACACTTTACACTATGAATTGGTGTCTTTAATTTTAAAATAACTAGTGAGAGAAAATACATTGAGTTTCTTTTTAACATCGACTACTTAATGCACTGAAATGAACGAACATAAAGAATAAAACAGGTCACAAAATAGAGCAATTAAAATGCTGCAATAATTTATATAATTATTTGTCATCATTTAATGAAATACTATTTTGGGATATTTTTTGGTTTTAAAAGTTACATTAACACTGTCGTTTATTATGGTCATCATATTTTGGCCAAAAGATTTTGGGGTACTTAAAGTGGGTCGCATAATATATGTATATTTATATATATTTATGGGCCGCATGTCGTTGTCAATTTTGTTAAATGTTTTGAGCAATATTAGCAAAGATCTAGCGAGAAATATCTTTTATGTGCCAAAGCAAATTTGCAAGAATTTTTATGTATGAAATGTTTTTATTTATGTACATTTTTTTGTTGTCGCCCCTTTCGCTTGCAAAAACATGTGTAAATTAATCAAATTCAATTTTGGCTGGTCAACAAAATATGTTGGTGCAAAAATTAATTGCTAAAAGTAGACCAAATTTTTTGAACATGCTTTATAAATTAAATTGATTGATTGCTGATCATAATGGGAGGGCAATTGTAAAGCTTAAAAATTAAGAAATACTTAAATGTCTGCCAGCAATTGGGAAGGCCCACGCAAAGCTGGCCACCATGCCAAATGGAGCCATTGGGGGCATTTTTGTAACTGCCTCTCGCCCTCTCTCTCATCTTCCAACCGATAAAAACTTCTCAAGAAAGTAGCGCGTAATGAGCGTCTCATTAATTGTAGTCATGCGGTATATATATATCTATATATATATATGTATTTATATTTTTTTTTTTTGGTCTAAACTTTGGTCTTACTGGCGTTTATGTTTCGCTTGTAAATAAGTTTGGCCCATTGCGCATTTAGTTCATTAACCTCTCAACTACAATTGTTGTAAATTTTCGTGATGCTATTGTGCCTATTGTTGTTGCTGCTGTTGTTGTTACTGTTTGCTTTTATTAATGTTGGCTCCCTCGTTTCGCTCATTGTTGGCGCTAGAAAGCTGCCCGCCTTCTCCAGTGTTGGCCTAGCAAACTAATATAAAAAAAAGAGTAGATAGAAAAAATTGCTGCTGCTGCTGCTGCCACGGTCTGATATGCCAATTAAAGTGCGACCAGCAGCTACTCGCGGAGGAGTAGCTGTTGTAGCAGCAGTGGCAGCAACTTTACTCACTTGGGGCGTGCTTTCTTTTGTAAAGTTGATTCCTCCATCTGAATTGCGGGATAATAGCGGCAATTATTTAAAATTAGTTATAAGAGCAGCTCCTAATGTCACGGTAAAGTTGAAACAGAATCGCTGTTATTAAGCAATTTGTTATCAAATAACCTCTTAAGTGAGGACAAGAAGAAAATAACACAATTGAACTTTAAAACTCAATAAAAAATATATATTTTGTATTATATTTCAAAAAATAGCAATACAATGTTCTTTTCGTGAGATAATTTATTAAGATTTTATTGTTTTATCTCTGTTTCTTGTACTATTTTAATGCAACACTCGCAGTTGATAAATATGGGTATTTTATATATCTATTGGAAGAATAAACCTTTAAAATTATATTTCTTATATCACTCGAAAATGGATAAAATTGAATTCTTTACTGTTATTATCTTTGAGATGGGCTTTTTCATACAGAAGCAGAAACAGACATACTAAAAACGACTCGGTTGATGAAGCTATAATAATATATATTCTTTATTACGGTTCAGATGTTTTTTTTTCATGCCTCCTCTATATGATTGCAACAATTCCTTTTAAACACTTTTAATGGTTTCGGGGCATACAAATTGCAATAAAAAGAACCTTTTTGCTTTATTAGGTTAAGAAACTAAATAATTTTCACTTTTCATTAAGCATTGTTATATTTTTTATTTCGTCGCGCAAATGAAACTGTGACAAATCAATCTCATTTCATTAATGTCAAGTGCAAAGCGTTGTTCGTAAACAAATTCAAAATTACACATATATTTAATGCATTTGTAACTGTATATAATATATATATATGGCTGCCAACTGTGATATGTGTATGTGGCATCCAACCCAGTTACACACACACAAATACAATTAACTATTTATCATAACTCTTGGCGGGCCGTCGTTCTTTTCTCTCGCTCTCTCTCTTCAGAGTGCTGTGAGCAGAGCGATTGTCAGGAATTTATATTATCGATAGGTTATAAATTGAAGACAATGAAATCAATTGATTGGCATTTGTGAGTCGCTGTCTCTGGCTTCACATTCCCCACCCGCCCATTCCCATTTAATATCCTATCGAATTGAAGGAGCATCTGTGTTTGTGTGTCGCGTGTATCGAATATGTAATACTTTGACCCCATTCGCCGTCGCTTACATAAAACCCGCCTTATAAGTCGCACATTTAAGAACAGATAATTACGCGTTAAATATCTTAATTTTCCACCAGCCACCACAGGCCAGACCGGTTTTCCAGCAACAATTATAATCTCAATGTGCTGAAAAAAATCATTCAAAGCTGCAATATTGTTACAATATAATTGTAAGACTTTTTAAACTTAGCGTGGAATTTGTCGAATTTTTAGTTTTGTACATTTGTTTATTACACGTTTGGTTTATTATTATTTATAAATATACGTTTTTATTTATAATAATTTTATGTTGTATTTTTACATTACTCTCATGTCATTACACATATTTTTGGGTATATTTTTAATTTCAAAAGTTTGAAATGCGCTTTGGATTCATATTTTCTGCTGCCCATTTGCTAATGCTGCAATATGTCAGCTACACTATTTGAATGTTGCTTTACTTTTGCTATTTTTTTTTGCTAAGGTTAGTGCTAAAAGTTTTGCAAAATGCTTGCCAAATCTGAAATTTTATGGCTTTTAATTTTCTTATAGGCGTAAATAGTGCATGTGTATGTGTGCGTGTGTCTATCTATAAATCTGTATCTAAAATTGTAACTCGCTTGAAGGCTGCCTGCGCCCAGGTTTTGACATCTTTGATGCCAGATGACTGATATATAGATGCAATTATTTTGATGACAAATTCTCAAAATGAAATGAGCTATTTGCATTTTAATTGACAAATGTGATTTAACCTATTACAAAGCACAAAATTCAATCGAGTAAAACACGTTATAAATCGGAACTAATACTTTTTTTAATAGTCTTTTTTTTATTTTTATACACATATTGACTTTCTTTGCACTGATTCCATATTCGAGTATCCTTGCTGTCCCATGATCATTGAATACAATTTGTGTTCCCATCTCTGACAGTCATTTTGCTCATTGTGTGACATTCTCAAATAGTCAATTACACTGCTGTCAAAATCTCATTTGCAGACACATAGATTATCCATTGTCATTCATCTGAATATTATTGTACACATACTGAAAAAAAGTAGAGGGTGAGAAACACACATTTTGTGGGATTGTCAGCTTCTGACATGTAAGTTTTTAATGTTCACATTGCTATTGCCATCTAAAATACTGCCCTATTGCGAACACGTGGTTCTCCCATTGCCACTTCCCTCGTGGTGGTCAGCAGTCGAGCAGTCGAGCAAATCGAGTATCGAGTATTTTGTGACACACAATGGTGTTTGCCTGCCAAGCCAGCTACAGAAATATTGAGTAGCCGAGCAGTTGAGACAACTAGACTACTACAACACAACAAAATAGTAGATAACAAAAATTGTCTATCAATGGCAGGCAAAGCGAAGATAAATTGACTTTTCTAGTTATATTTGTAGGCCACAGAAAAACAGCTTCGGTTGATTGGCTCGGTGGCATGTCAAATGCAATGAACTGAGCAAGCAGCTCCTCCTTCTCTGTGCACATTTCCCATTTTTCATAGATGGAGCTAAGTCCGTAATCAAGTAGTTTGTATCACGAAGTTGGGCGGTCGCAAGAAGGCGACCTAAAGTCGCCACGTTTTATATCCCGCCAACCTTCACGTTTTCCATTGTCTGACATAATATACAAATTGAGTATCTAAACAGCCGTAAAAATGCTCAAAACATGCAAAGCAACTTAGGAGAGGGAGTCGACCGACCACAAGAAGTTGTTGGTTGGTTTGCCAACTAATATGATATGCTAAATAAATATCTATAGAAATGTATCTCGTGGATAAATAAACTTTAACAGCCAACTGTCAGTTGCATGCCAAACGACATGCGGTATATGAATATGTATATATATATATACACATATACACCAGATATAAATGCGCATGCATTTTATAATAACATACATTGATATCCGTGTTTTGGTTTGCCTTTTGCTCTGAGTTGATTGTAGTTTTTACATTAAGCATTTACAATTAGTAGCTTTTAACTACTAATTCTTGTTTTAGATGTGTGAAATATACGATAATTCTACGAGTTCTAGTTAGGCAGTAGCAAGCGTAAAGCATAACTAATTTGTCACGGTGATTCATTCATAAACCAAATATATTGCAAAATTCTTTAAAAATCTTACAAGTTTTTACGCTTAAAAGTTTTACACGCTGCTGCTGACCGACCAAATGGCAAAAGCGACAAATAGTAAAGTGAATTTCTGTAAACAAAAACCAATATCTTTTTGTTGATCGGACGTTTCCCTTATAGTTTTTGGCTCGCAGTTGAGCCATGTTATCTGTATTTAGTATTATCTGGTGTATTTTATTTACATACTCAATGCATGTGTTTGGCTTCTATATCTGTTTCTCGTGGTCTGCAACTGCCGGATGCATAAATAAGTGACAACTGGCCGCTGGCTGGCAACGTAGCCTTTTTTTGGTGTGTGAATTTCCGTCGTTAGTCAAAAAAAATTAAATGAAATATATAAATAAGAAAAAACTCGTTCAACTTTCCGTTCGATTTTTGTTGTGGTTTCTTTATAAATTTTGCTGTTTTATATTTGTATATATTTTATTACGAAGGTCTTATGTAAATCAGAGAATTGACCCTGAACTTGTTTGTGCTAGTGTCTGAGAGTAAGCGATTTTATATATGTGAACTAAGGTCATGCCGAGAAAATTGCAGAGAAGGGCAGTCCGCTTTACAAGATTAACTGGAAATTCAGAGGAATTCTTAAATAAAGCATTTCTGCGCAACTATATTATTTATACAAGGGAAAAAAATATATTTAAATTCCTAGAGACCGACAAGATAGAGTTGTGCCAATAGAATTTATATAAGAACTACGAATATTCTGTGAAATGCTGTTAATTTTGGCCTTATGACATTTACCTTATAACCAAGACTTGATTAAATTGGCCTCTCTGTTTATAGAAAATCCATAAACTATAAAATGCTTGTACTTTGTCAGAGAGGCTTGGCTCGTTTCTAATCATAATTGAAATCTTCTTGGAGCATTATGAAATAATACAGTTGCGCTCTGGCTAAAAACGCTCTGTAAGTCGAAGCATAACAGAAATTTTTCGGTTTCAAGTATCCCCACTTGAAGCCACCCGCTCCAAGGGGCCACTGGCCCCGAGACACCCTTGCCTCTTCACCTCTCCTCTCTGCAATGTTCCATAAAACATAGCGAGCACACAATGCACACACACACACAAAGAGCTCTTGTAAAAACCAGTTTTTCTCTGTTTTTTTTTTTGTTTTTTTGGTTTTTCAGTTTTTGGCTAACCTATAAGACAATAGAATCTGGTTGATTGTCTTTTGCGGCTTAAGCTTTATTTTGCTTATACCAATTATATTCTGTGTGTGTGTAATTCAGAAATAAATAGAATAGCAGTCGGTTTGTGGTTTTTGTTTTTGTATATTCTGAGTGTAATTCGTATTCATGTGAAATGCTTCATTGGCACAACGCAATAATTTGTTCGCTGCGAATCATTGATAAATACGGCATAAATCAAATTGATTTGCGCCACAAGTATTTTACGGCAAGCAAATGTTGCATTAATACTGAAATGCAATTAGTTCGGCTCCAATTCATAAAATTGCGCAAATATTTGACAATTTTACAACAGCTGCTTTTGACCATCATTTCACACATTCACCTCAGTCAGGCAGCCTCCATCAGTTGCACCTCCGCCTATCGCTAATGGGCAGACGCTTTAGATTTCACTCACTTAACATTAGACAGAAATATTTGAGCCGGCATCCAATTAAACTACTAAACCGCAACAACAAGCAGTTAGGCAGGCAGCTCAGCCACTGAGCCACTCAACAAGTTTCACTTTCACATAATTGCTAAATAATTAGCCCCAGCACCCAATTGCAGCAGTGCCTCAGTTTTGCTGTATAGTGTTACCCAGCTGCTGCTGTCAGTTGCCAGTTGCCAGCTGCCAGTTGCCATCGCGTCCAGGATTATTATGCTGCAAACAAGTTTGCCAGCTCTCAATGCTCTGGGAGTGTGTTTGTGTGTATGTGTGCTGGTGTGTGAAAGTGAAAAATGCATTTGGGTCCACACGACATTTAACAATGCTGCACACAAAAAGCGCAAAACACGCAAGCCATGCTAAATGCTCAACTTATTGGGCCAAAAATACTTGAATTGAGGCAAAAAAAAACAAATCAACAAAAACTAGCTGATTTCCAGTGAGTTTGAGTAAATTTTATCATTTAATATGATTGACTTAAACATATGCTGTTATATAAACCCATTTGTTGCGTAAGCAGAGCTTTCAATTCCCGGTATCGTGTTGTGATTCTTTAAATGATAGTCTAGTATTATTAACCATAACATGGAATATTCAGAAATTCAATAGAAAAAAATACGTCAGCAATAAAGTAAGCTATAATTACGACTTAATTAAAGGAAGCCAATTTATTAAGATTGCAGCAGATTTGTATTTATAATTAAGTATTTGTAATTATCATTTTAATACTTAAAAATTAAATAAGGAAAAGATTGCATAGTTTTAGTTGGTTTTGTAGTATTAGCTGGTTTCCTTAAATGTCATTTCACTCAGTGGATAAACTCAGATAAACCTTTCCTAATTTTAGTTAATTTTATGTCTACAATTGGGAATCCAGGCAGTATTTGCATAAAATAAACTACTTAAATTTTCACAAGACTTTCTTAACTCCGGCTTAGTTGTACTTCCAGCTGCTTCTTCAACAATAGACATTTTCTTAATTCTGTTTACGCTCGCAATTACTTTTCCTACTTGGAGGCCATCAAATTTGATGGGTCCCCAATGGGAGCCTAGAGAATTGTCTGTTGCCAACATTTATATCTTGGTCAGCTGCCCTCCTCTTATTGTGCTGACTTTAATTAGAGCTGCTTCGCCACTTGAGCAGACTCTCCTCCTCTCTCTCTCTCTCTCTCTCTTGCACTCAGTCTCTTTTTCTCGCTCAGGTCATTATCATTTCATTAACATAGTCATAAAAGGCCTTCGTCGCTTCTGCCCGCCGCCTCCTTTTTGTGCTCTGTGTGTGTGTGTATTTAAATGAAAACACGTGTTGCGGCTATAAACAAAGAAATTGGTAATTTTCGGTCGAAAAACACGCCAAAAACTCACCCAGCGTGCAAAACACCATCCCAAACAAAAGCCAACAATTTTCATGATTTTTCCCACTTTTTTTTTTTGTGCTGGCCAAACCAAAGTTTGAAATCGAGTATGCTTAACGCATAAATCTTGTCGTTTTTTATGCACTGGAATATTTAATTTGATTTTTAAGGCGATTTCATTGAGATTTATAATATTTAAGGATTATTTAATCAAGAATTCAAGAATGTTCAACCTAAGTTGAAGTTAATAATTTATAAGTAATAAGTACTTACATATCTTTTAATTTGTCTACCTGCTCAGTGAACTCAAATCAAAGTTCAAATCAACTTTATTTTTCGAATTGCTGGCTTTTTGAATTTACGCAAACCTGCTCCAAAATTACGGAATTAAAAATGTAGCTTCGATTGTATATTTGAATATATTTAAATTTTTTAATACACAATATAGATTTGTAACCACTTTACAAGACGTGCTGAAAACTTAAATATTTATTGCCTACATATAAAGAGTTATGTAAAGAGCATTCAGTCATCGAATTTGTTTCCTTATATTTTTTTAAAGCCTGTCTCTGTGCTGTGTTCAAGCCTATGAAAAAAACCATTTGACGTCAAAGTTGCCAACGTGGCAAGCAGCAGTGTGCTTGACAATTTCCGACATATCGACAGTTGCAATAGCAGCAGCAGCCGCAGCCGCAGCATCAGCTTCAGTGGCAGCAACAGTGACTCCATCTATGCAATTCCCAGTCAGTTGCATTCACTTCTAGTCGTGCGCTTCTGTTAGGTAAACCCCCAAAAAACCTCAGCCTGCTTCTTGACATGCTCTGAAAGTGTGAATAAAATGTAATCCGCCAACTGCGTGCGGTTTGTGGGATAGGGAAAAAAAAAATATAAACAACAAATAGCGCAAAAAAAAAACGTTAACTGTCTGTTGCGAACTGAGCTCTAACAACAACAATAGAAACAAGAACAACAGCTGTGTGTGTGAATGTGTTGTGTGTGTGTGTTGTGGAATTGTGTTGATTTTCAGTTTCAGCACACTAGGCGTCGGCACGCCCACTGCGAGTGCAGCTCTACTCTGGTTTTTCGCATTGATTGCGTTACAATTTCAGGTTTTTCAGTTCTCTCTTTCAGTTAGTTCAGCTTCTACTTATATTTCTTATTCTTCTTGTTTTTTATTTTTTATTTTTTTTTGTTTTTGTATTTAAATTTTTTACCGGCTGGTGGTGGCGGGCTGCCACAAAACGTGTCCGTTGGGTTTGTTGATGTTATAGTTGCTGTTGTTTCTGTCTGCCGCCACAGCATTGAAGTTGATTTTTATCTATATCTCCGGTCGTTGGTTCAGCAGTATATACGATAATAGTTGGCTCTGGTTTAGCTTTGGTTTTTGTCTCGCTTTTGGCCTGACTTAAATGCTGTTGCTGTCTGTCTGTCTGTCTGTCTGCCTGCCTGCCTGCCTGCCTGCCTACCTGGTTGGGGCGTCTTTCAACCGGTTTCTTTTCGTTTCGTTTTCATTTCGATTTACGAGCGCAAAATTAAAAGCCCAAATGTGAATAGAGCGCAGACAAAATGCTCTCATTTGCTGTTGCTTGTTGTTTGTTTGTCAGATATCTAGAAATGTTTGACTTTAGCTTTGCTCTGATTGAAAGATATTTGCCTTCAAAATCCAATAGGCATTTTTCTTTACATAAGTTGAATATACGTTTTTTTTTTGTTTTCATTGCTTTTACGCTTTCCACAACTTTTCATTGTTTAGATGCAAAATAATTCGGCTTTTGTGTTTTTTTTATTACAAACATTTGCTTAATTTTCATGCATTGTATAAAAAAAGCATACAAAAATATTTATATAAAATAATATATGAAAAAATGGCACATAAACTCGTTCGCTGTAAATGGGTTTTGTTTATTTGTCATGCATTGTCTTTATTTGGCTGAATATAATGGTGAATTAAATAAATTATTGCTATGGTCAGAAACTGACTTTCATTTCCGGTTTAAAAAAATAAAGCTGAGCGCACTTAATGTGGGAGTCTTTTGATTTCAGTGGTAACTCATGGGCTGCCTGTAGCTCTTTAATATAACCCAGAAACGACATATATATGTGTTGTCCATTTTGGCTTAAATATGATATTCATGAACACGTTTTTATCGGGTAATAGAAAAAACAAATTAACTATACAAAAAAGTAAAATTTTAAATACAAATCATTCGCTTTATTTAAAATAATATAAAGCTTATTTGTTAATAATTAGTAAGTTTAAAAAGTAAGGGTGAATTAAGAGAACAGTATTGTTGTCAGTAAAGCCTTTATAAATATAAAATAAATTGAAAAAAAAATAAACAAATTAATAAAATCATCAACAAAGGGGGGGCATAAAAGAATTCATTAATATATATTTCAAACATTTTAAAAGTTTATTTCTTCCTTATACCTTGTTCAAACGACGCCTAAAGTTCCAAATTCATTATTTGAAGACAATTTTTGACTTTTTTATATTATTGTTGTGCACTTAATTTGTGTTGTATGTTTTTTAGCTGAAACAAAAGGCCTTCACATATGAGTGTGTGTGTGTGTGTGACACCCACAACAACAAATACACGAAATTCAACCTTCATCAACAAATTTCTGCTAATGTCAATATTATTTTGAAAATTATATGAACTAAAACATGCAGATAAATGTTTTTAAAATGTTTTCTGCTGTTTTTGCTATAAAATATTTATTTTAAATTCATGTTGTATTGCTGGGTGTTTCTGTTTTGACTTTGCATGATTTTTGGGCATTTTATGTGTTGATTATTGATGCATCATTAATAGGTCAACATTATTTTTATTTGCTTGGCCTGTGCAGTCAGCTGAGTTAATTGATTGCAGATTACAGTCATTTATGGGCTAATAGATTAGGTTTTTATATTTGGCTAAAATGAGTTAATTGCGGTCTTGGCCAAACACACACATAACCAACTAGCTTAATCAGGTTCACTCACTTGACCCTGCTGCAAATGAAAACCTTTCATAATTAATAATAGAAAACGTTTCGAGTGGAAAAATCACAAGTCGTAAATTCACTGAAATGCGCAAAAGAGCAAACAAATTGCTATTTTTGTGCGTGCCTTCCATATGAAAGGCTAACCCAACCCAATATAGCCTTCAAGAGCAAAACCAAAAAATTAAGGGTGAAGCCTGCTTTCGACAGCAGCATGAAAATTGATTTTTCCGCAAAGCCAAGAACAAACGTGAGCACTGCAAATGTCAAAGGCGATAAGGGGGCGTATACGTTACATTTTACATGTGAGAAAGTTGAATAATAAAAACTCAATTGCGAATTTAGAATTTGCTTTTAGGCTTTCAGACTGAGACTACTGAACGCTATATTCCATCGATATGTAAAGCAACTTTGACGTAAGGTCTTACATAGAATATATACATATATTTGCTCAATATTATTTTTTTCCTTGGCCGCCGAGGTCAACGAAGCCAAAATGAACAAATCTCACCTCAGATGCCATAAAATTGTTGCTGTGTGCACCTGTAGTCAAATTAGAAAACCGTGCCACAGTCCACAAAAATTATGAGGCACATTGGGATACATGGTCACAGCCGCCACACAGCATGAAATTAAAAACAGACTTTTTGGCGACTTGGTCTTTTAGTTGTTGTTATTTGTGTTATGGCCTGCCTTTTGCATAACGCAAAATCAATTACAATTTTAATTAAATATGCAAGGCTCATCAAAGTAAAGACCAAGACAACGACGCGGAGGCAAGGGCAAAATGACAGAATTCAATCAGCTAAATGTCCCAGGCGAATGACTCTGCGGCATTAGTAACAGCAGCAGTTACAATAAAAAAGAGGCAAAAAGATGGCCGGATTTGGTGTGGAAATAGGCCATAAAATACAAATTCTGAAGCTGCAACTAAACCAGACATTTTGTTGCTGCCTCTAAAAGCCGCCAAATGTAAAATAGACGCAGAAATTACAAAACAAAAATACGATATGTTTGCAGATATAGGGTAAGATAAAAGAAGTGTTAGCCTTAAAGGATACATAAAAATAAATCAGCAGACATTTGGAATATGTCAAAAGGCTCTAAAAGATTGAAAAATCTATCTTGTATATTAAATATTTACAAACCAGGTCCCAGATTACCAATAAATGCAGGTAACAATTCGCATAGGCTTTTATACTAATCAATTATTTTATCTGCTTTTACACACCTTGTGAGCAGATTGTTTTATCCGATAAATAGTTGTGTAAATGATTAATCAGGCTTTTAGATGCAAAATTTCTAATTAAATTGTCGGTGTCAGCATTGGCAGTCTGAGAGAGAGATATGTGTCGTACACCATCAATTACAGTTTGCTTACTTAGACACTTGACCTAATCTCGGCCAGAAGATCGTTGAATCTTTGATGAGGACAGTAGTTGAAACCAAACCAAAATGGAAATGCGGTTCGGAATGCAGTTGAGAAATACAGCAGCTGCTTGCTTGCATTCCTGTCTGATTCCTGCTGCGTTTTGGTAAATTTGCATAACGTTTGATTGGTATCCACATTTTTGAGCACTTAGCCTAGCCGGGCCTGGCTTGGCTTTGCCATTTTGACAGTTGGCAGCTTGACACTGGCAACTGGCACAAGAGTCAAGCGAACTGAGTGAACCAAGTCAATTCGATTCATTTCTCGTTAGATGCCCGGACAGTTAATTTAGCAAAGTGCGTCACACTCTGTTGTACTAACTTGAGTGTCTTCTAAACTTCCAAACAAAACGCTTAATTAATTTTTGTATTTGTTTTCTGTTTCATTGCAGGTATGTTGTAGACCATAAACCAACAGGCAAATGTTGTCAATATCAATTGAGGTCATACAGTGACAATGTCGTAAAAGAAGTAAATAATAAAAAAAAAACGGCGTCTTATTCAAACACGTTTGCTCAACAATTTATGATATATTTGAGATCATATCTGTATTTAAAAAAAATTGTAATTTTTTGACAGTCCATTTAGATGAACAAGACAGCTCGCAAATGTTCATTAATCTCATGTCCAAAATTGTGTTGAACATTGCAAAACAAGCCTAAGCCTCGTCTATGGCATTAATTGATAAACCCTAACATCAAAGTTATCCGCCACTGGGGAATGCAAAGAATTCAAATAGTTTGAGCCTCAGTCAAAAAACCTTTTTAATATCAAACAGTAAGCACTATTTTTAATTTATTATTATTTTATGTGTGGTGCTTTCAACTGTAGCATAATAAATTACGATAAAATTTCCAATCTTGACTCAGAGTGAAGCCATTAACAAACTCGCCTTATTTTGTGTTATGTAGGTCAATTCATTAACTAAAACCGAAAGCTAACAAAAAATCACTTAAAATGTGGTTTTTCTCAACAAGATTTTGAAATTTAAGATTTTTTATTTGTTTTATACACCCACAAAGATGTTTGTTGCTCTTGTTGCAATGCCGCTAGGGGTAAATGTTGCAGGCAAAGTGTAAAGTTTTGTAAGCGTAGGCGATAGCAATAGTTTTCAAGTATGGGGGCTACGCTGTGTAAGTGGAGTCATGGGTCGACCAGCAGTGCAGAGTGCTGTAAGCTGAACTCTAAATAAAATTTAATCTAACAAAATATTTTTTATAATAACCAACGTATTAGGAACATAATATTACTAGGAATTTTCAGAGCTTTAAAATTCCTTAAAAAGGCAGCTTTGCATGCTTTTCCAACTTGACCTTTTCGTGTGGACCCCATGAAAATCACATTTTAACGATTTGGCAAACACAAAACACCTACGCCATAAATAGGGGAAAAAGACATTAGTAACAACAAAGGCGGCTCATTAAGGCGGTTGACTACCTTTCCAAACGGGCAAATGTGTGCTTTATGAATATGTTTAATTTTTTATTTGTTTAGTTTGTGTTTTTTTTTTTTTTTTGGATGTAATTTTGTTTTTATTTTTTAGGTTAGTTGCAATAGCGCAGCCAGCAAATATTTACACAGATGACAGATCCATTGACAGCTGATGGCCATCGTCGCCATCAGCACCACCATCATCATCAGTGCCTCTACAATTTACAGAAATAAATATAAAAATATAATTTTAAGCCGTCTGGCAAACAATTTAAGGTGTAAACTGTTGAGGCTTCAACACGCTCAGCAGCGATCATTATTGCTTGATAAACTAGCCGACTTGGCCGAGAAAAAGTCAAAATAAGAAAAAAGCAGACACCTAGTTGGTATTTATGTTTGACAAACTCAAATGCTCCATCAGAGTGTTAATAATTCATACTGACGGGCCTGGGAATAAATGGAGAAAAAACCATTTAATCCATGAATATTTATGATAAAACAGAAGTGATAATTAATTTCAAGCAGCAAATAGTAGATGAGCATTTTTTTTTATATAAAATTAATGAGTAGACAATAGTCTTAAAAAAATATTGATTGATTTTGTTTTAATTTAATAAGCATAAAATGCCCATTAGTGAATGACTTTAGTAAGTTGAGTATTACAAAAATTGGACTAGCGTTGACAGTTCATAACCAAATGATTAATCCGTTGATTAAGTGAGTTCGAGTTGAATGAGTTTTAAAAGATTTTCTTTGCTTCTTTAATATTATGTGAAATCACTTATTTAACTCACACGAGTCCTTTCGTAACTTCCATGACCATATGAACTTTACAGACAGGCAGCAGATGTTTGAGTTATTTCCCACGTTGCATGCAAGATACACATATATTATATATATATATATATGTATAAATATATGAATCTGTGCCACGACAAAATTGTTGCTTCCAAAATGCAGCAATACTTGAGCGAGCTGTGCAGCACATGCAACAAATTCAAATAGTAGCTGGCGGCGGCAGACACCGCCTATAAGATTGCATTTTGGGTGAGGCAACTCGACGAACTCGCAAAACAGCAATTTTTCATTGTTGTAAAGTGCTTTGAAATGGATTTGTACTTAGTTGAGCGAACTCAAGAGCTAAGTTGGGTTATTTTTGTTGTTGTTGTTGTTGCTGATGTTGGTGTTCGTAATGGGTCTGTGGTCTGGTTTGGTTGGATTTGCTTGATTCTCGAGGTCGTCTTGACGCCCACATCATACCACAACTCGCTCTACTTGCTGCGCACTGACTTTAGTTTAATGAGTTTTTCTGATATGTATAAAAATATATATCCATTTTTCTATCTGCGTTGCAGTTTGCAGAAAATGAAGAAAAAAAATAGAAATAAAAAATAAAAAAAAAAAATGTTCGCTTTCACTTTGAGTCTCGCGTGTGGGTCGCTCGACGCCTTTCAATTTCGTAACAAGGACACTTCCCATTGGTGTAACCTAGAAACCTGTGAGAGCGCCTGGCAAGGCAAAGAAATCAAAATGGAAAATCAACCAAAAATATGTAAACATGTGTGCGTGTCTGCTGCGTGTGTGTGTGCACAGTAAAAACAACAGTACACGAACATTGCGCCTGTCATAAACAATCAACAAAAGGTCGTAAAAGCCAACAAATAACTATTGTATGTTGATTTAACACAGTTAATGCGCATAAATACGCTGCCGAGAACCACACACAAAAAGTATCCTGTCTATAAATAATAGTGTGTATCAAACCCAACAATAAAAAAGCCATAAAATGCTTGTGATGTACACTCGACCAATCCTGAGGGTAGCCATTTGCTCCTTATGTCAAATAAATAACAAGGCATATCAAAATGCAAATGCACAGAGTCCATAAGTGGATCAAATACTCTACATAATAATGCAAGCATTTTGTAAGCATATATTTATAATAATCTATATGCTGCATAGTTTCTATCTGTACAGTTTTTTGTCTCAATTCTCAGCCTGTAAAAGTTTGCTTCGATTTCTTTGAGTCTCGTTTGTAAGTGTTTTGCTGCCATAAATCACATTTTATTTATTAACAACAATATTTTATTCACTAAATCACAGGCAATAATGTGTCATTGGCATTAATATATTAGAATCTTTCAAATCTATAAATATAAATAATAAATATTTATTTGAGCCTCGATTGTTTAATATATTATCTACAATTTTTTATTCACTAAATCACATTCAATTACATTTTATTAGCATTCAAATATTTGAATCTTGCAATTCTGCAATTATATATTATGGGCATTATATTTATCTTGACACTAGCCGAAGACATTTATTAATATATTAGTTTTTCATTCGTAATCGTTTGGTTGTCATCTTTATTAAATAAATGAATGAAAAATATATGTTTGCTTTTTGTAGACTTCAAATGCAATATTTTTTATTATTCAGAATTGCCTGTGCCGTATGCGTTTCTATCTAAATTACACAAATTACAACTTCTTCAGAGTATCAAATGCTTCATAAGTCAACCAACCGTAAAATGAACCCGATAAAGGAACGCAGGTAGTTTGCCGTTGATAAAGCTATAAATTCTCGATAAAGTAAGGTATCCAGCTGCAAGTATAGGAAAGGATTGATGTGCAGAGTATTTCAACTATTTTTGAGTAGGCGCCTGAGGTGTTTTAACCGTTTGCACGTGCTGTGACCGTTGAGCAGAAGGACACATAAAAGGAGTTAGCAGCTAAGAAAGTTTGTTTGGGAATTGATTGATTTGACCGGCTTGGGACCTTGCCTCGACTTCATACTTTTTCTACGATACTTTTGTACGTGATTTTCTTGTGTGAACTTATGTTTACAAAGGCACCAACGAGATTTGACCAAAGTTTCTGAGCATCTGGGGACTTGGAGCACATAGCAATTAATGTGATTGTTGGCTAAATGGGTCGGGCATTTAACCTTCAAACTGCTGACAGTAGCGAATCCATCTACTCACTACTTATCTATGCCAATAACTTAACATAAAAGTCAAGCGTCCTTTCCGCCCATAAAAGTCAAGCAGACAAAAAGAACAAAAAATTTAAGGAGAGAAAAGCAAACTAAAATCAACGTCAAACGCAGACGAGCACATTAATTTTTATTGCTAACGAAAATGCCAAGAGCTTACAGAAAAAAATTATGTATATATATAAATTTGAATAAAAATTAGCAGGCATACATTTAGGAGCGGCTCGGTCATAAATCCCATAAATATACCAAGCGGCAACTGTTACGAATAACGGACCAAAGCAAAGGAAAGACGACCGATTCATAGAAACAGAAGCACCCTGTACGTATGTATGTATGTGTGTGTTATGTACAGGCATTGGGAGTGCGTGGTGTTGACTCTCATCGCCAAAGGAGGGCGTCTTCCCTGCTTGCTCTCTGTTGTTTGTTGTTCCACTTCTGCTTCTTCTTTTTTGCCTTGTGAATTTCCTGGGGTATCACACAATTTTCGTGTGACTGGTGAAATGTTTGGTTCCCTTCGAACTTGTTATTAATATAAATTATTAATTACTGTTAAACCATATTTACAAGCGACATTGTGATTAGATCGATTTTATTTGAAATGAGTTAGAGCCTCCCATTAATATTGATTTGTTCTTTTTATAGCTGAAACTTTATGCATTGCGAGTTAAATTCAATTTGCTAGTAAAAATAACCCATTAGGCAAAATTTATTTTTAGATTTTTAAGCATAACATTTATCGTAATATTAAATTGAAAAGTATCTTGAAATGACTCTCATTAATAATATTTAACATATTTTATTTTTCTTATTTCTTAGAGTATTTGCAGCCGGTTGTAGCTTGCTTTGGAGCTTGTCTCGAGGGTTTTGTCAACTTTTGGGGTCGCTTTTGCAGACAAACAAATAAATTTGCGACTATTTCTGTCAGACAGGTCCAGACTTATTGGCGTCAGCACTTCCTCGTTTTGTCCGTATTTAAATCCAAACATAGTACAAAAGTCAAAATAATAAAACGAAACTTTCGTTTTTATCTTCGCAGTTGAATCGCTAGTTTTTAGATTTTTCACTAATGGGGTTGTTTTTTTTGTTTTTTTTCCTTACTCGCTTTTATGTTTATGGCTTTATGTTGTTGGTGGCAAAAGTTTTGTCTAAGCCTATGCTGAGAATTCGGCTTTTGTATTTAATTTTGACGTCAGCTGCTCGAGGCTGATCGGATACAGATGCTGGCAGATGAATTTCTTGGGTGGAGGGAGGCAGTTAGGGTATATTTGAGGAACCTCAGGTATTTACCACTTGAGCCAGCGTCTTTGGAGACATACCAAAAACAAAAGCCGTGGGAAGCTGTGTGGGCTATAAGCAGCAGCTACCTGCGTGCTTTAAGTACATTGGGTATTATGTGATACTCATTTAGGCTGCTTAAGGGGGATTTGACTAGTCTGCTTTCTCACTGCTTAATTAAAACTTATGGCTCCGGCGAGTGCGTGTATATAAGCATATTTGCGAATTGCCAACGTATACTTTTGGGCCCATAAGCGTCAATAACATCTTTTTGAAGGTTGTGTATAAGCATATTTGCGAATTGCCACCGTATACTTTTGGGCCCATAAGCGTCAATAACATCTTTTTGAAGGTTTTTTTTTATGCCAATTTACCTGAAGGTTTACCCATAATACTTATTGAAAGAGCTCGTTGCTTGCTGATGTTGGCATTTTCCTGGGCATTTCCACTTGATTGATTCTGTTATAAAATTTCAAGATAAATACAAATGGCCATATAAATTTTATTTGGTAAATTTTTTCCATTTGCATTTGGCTCAAAAATGATGGGCTTTCGTTTTTTGGGTTCAGATTACATTAGTTGTACGCCACGTTGCCGTTTACCTGTTTGCATAAACTAAATAAAAAAAGGGTGCCTGCACAAGGAGAAATCTTGGAAAACTTACTATAAAAATTGAATTCGGCGATATATTCATATATATGCTGTTTACTTTTAAACTGTATATATTTTTGTCCGTGTTCACTTATGTAGAAATCCAAATTGATACGCTCAAATTTTTAAATATATTATCTGCTTTTAAATTCAATTTTTTTTGATCTTTTTATCTGTTTTCTTTACTGTGTATGTTATTCATTTACATTTTAAATTTTATAATATTTGATCTGTTTTTAACAGCGAAATTTCTATGTTTTCGCTTTGCTGAGTGCAAAAGAACTTGCTGTTTTTTCATCCAGCCTATGCGTCATGCCTCAATAGTCTGCTCACTGGCTTCCTGTGTGTGTGTGTGTGTGCCAAACGCTTCCTGCGTACATGTGCATACTTATTTCGTATGCAGACATATATAGATATATATATATATATATATAAATATATATTTATATATATGTAGATATTTATATACGTGTATCTGTGTTTATTTCTTTTCCATTTTTGGTGAGCTACGCGTTGTGCATTTAAATTTCAATGCCTGGCGGCTTTCTGCCACAGTCCCAGAGCAGTGCCTCAAAGCCCTCTCATTTTTTGTGTATTGGCTTCGAATGTATCCTGAAAGCCTCGTATCACCTAACAGTTTTTTTTTTTGTGGCATTATTCTTTTGCAACACCCAGTGCATTTTATTGCGTTAAATGGGTGTTCTGTGTGGGAGTGTGTGTTTGTTTTGTGGCATGTGTTGTGGCATGTCACATTTTATTTTATATGATTAAATTTGCTAGGTTTGTTTGGCGGCTTGTCAAGCGTTTTGATTATGCAAATGCTGTAAGATGAATTCTATGTCTATGTGACATTTAGCCTGCGGCGAGTGAAGCTATTTAATATTTATAGTAGTCATAGGTGTACATTTAAAAAGCATTTCTTAACATTTTAAGTCACTTTCAAACCATTTTGAAATGTCTTTCGCAACATAATTATATTATACAATATTTCTAGCTACTGTTCAAGATATTGTTTCAGCCATGACCCCATAAAATAATTGATTTGCCTCGTTTCGTTTGTCATAGTTCATTTTTATAGTGGCTAACCCCAAAAGAGCACAACAATCAATTAGTGCAATACAACTTTTGTTTTATCTATTGCGTTTTTTTGTGTTGCTTTTCTTTTTGCCGTATTTTTATGAATATGGATTTGTTTCTGTACCAAACAACTAACACAAAACCACTTGAAAACTTGGATGCTGTGTGCACAATTTGTGTGTTGTCGGCATTTCTCTAACATATTCGCCAACACTTGTTGTTGGTTTTAGTTAGCGAATAGTTGTTTTGCTACCTTCTACCCGACAAAAATAAATCATAACAAAAAAAACTTGTTTGAAATTTCAAAGTTGTTTTTCAGTTTTATGTTGCGACCAGCAGCATTTCATGTTAATTGTTTTGCGTTGTATTTTTCACTGGTCTGCCAATAACAATATCGTTTTTCAATATCAAGTTCAGCTCTCAATTTTTGTTTTACTTTAAAAAAGCTGTCCATTTTTCATATGAATTACAATAAAAACTCCGAAAACGAGTGTTGAGACCATCCATCAGCTAATTAAGAGAGCTTCATTTGTTAGCTTTGTCATGTTAATTTTTCGCACTGCGTTTTATTTTCAATTCAGAGGCGCCAGCAATTAAACAAATCCATCATTTTGTTAATAATTGTTATTTGTAAAAACATAGACATGAATTCTGTGCATTGCTTTTTATTCTAAACTGTACTTACATGCTTATTTTTTGGATGTTGCAAAATATATTTAATTTAAATAAACATTTTTTGACATTTATGCCATGGTTCAGTTTGAAGACTTGCTTGATTATTTCAAATCATGTGATTGTTCTCCGACAACTCGACACGTTTGTGTTGACAATTTCGAAGTTGCTTTTCGGCTGATTGGCAGCCGTCAAAGTGAATGTTGTAATCGAAATGAATATTATGCTGTGGCTTGGCACCTTGGCATTTACGGCAATCGAATGAGAAATGTGGAAATGTACATGTTAATGGTTTTGGCCGCATCTTTGGCCATTTTTCATGCAGCTGGCAGCTAAATTGGCTTAGACGCGGGCGTTGCCCAAGTAGCAATTTTTGAAACTAGCAATTTATGCGTTTAAATCTGCAATGCATAATCTCAAATGCTGCTAAGCCGCTTTTGATTGTCGCCTGACTGTCGGGGTCTGTCTGGATGAAAAGCCAACTTACTGGCAGCTGGAATTCAACACTGATGATTTCTTCTGCTCCTCCCAGACACCTTCACAATTTAATCCTCTGCACATTGCATTGCAATTGTAATTCGAGTGGAAATTCTCTCATTGCGCCTCAACTTGGCAGATTTCGCCGGAGTTTTGGTGCGGTTTCCAAGTATCTCTCAAGTGCCGCAAGCTCTGAATTGTTTTAGTTGCTTCAAAATACTTTTTTTTGTGTGTTCGTCGTGTAATCTAAGGCATGAATTAAATTTCACTTTTTGTTGTTGTTGTTGTATTTCAGCAGCAGCAGCTGTCGCAGATTTACTGGGAAAAACTTGAATGCTTTTGTTTTTATTTGAGTCTCTGCTGATTTATGAGTTTTCGCATCTCTGCATTGTGTTGAATCTAAGCGGAATGCTATTGAAATGGATGTGGTCCAACTTGTATAGGGAAACTAGCTATGCAGTTAGATAATGTATAATCTAGAAATATTGAGAGAAGTGTGATAATTGTCAGTCATTATACAACTGATTTATTTATTATTTCAATACGCTAAGATTTAAAGTAAAATATGCACCTTACTTTCTTGTTACTAAATTATTTATTATGCCATTTCTTAAAAGATTTTGATATCTCTTTTGATAACCTTAAGTAATTGATTTTTGATTGTTGCAGGTTATACCCCATCTTTACATTTTGTATTTTTGCTGAATGTGGCTGGCAACCATTGATTCACCTTTGTGAGAATATTCAATTATCTAACCTCAACACCCATATATCGTACAGTCTGTGGTCAGTTTTCCTACGAGGCAATTATACATTCCCCGCACGCAAACTAATCAAAGCGACATGATTGCGGGGAAGGTGGTAATCCCCTCTCAAGAAACAAAAAAAATGCCAGAGAACAGACAACTGACAATCGGTAGTACCATAAATACTGGCGATTTCTGATTCGAGCGCCGCGATAAATACCACGAAAAGTGACACGCGCCCACGTAATTAGAACATTACCAACATTTAGCCCAAAGTGTAATTATAAATTATGTCTGACGCTTTTGGGCGAATTAGATTTTTTAAAGGTATACGTTATGCATACCGTGTAGTTGAAATGTTGTGTGAAAAGGGTAGACTGTTTCAGAAAGAAAACGCCAACTTTAAGGCTAAAATTTATTCACAACTGCTTGTCGCACTTTTTAAGAAAGTATATTAAATAGTGGAATTCATATAATAAAAATTAGACAATCAGTTTGCAGAGTATCTGTTAGTCAAGTTTGTTCTAGTTAAATGTTAAATTTTCGACTAGTTTTTTTTTTTTTTTATTGCGTTACTCAAAATACATTTTGACATCCGATTTGACAGCTCTCAAGCTGAGTTGCGTGCCAGTCGTGGAACCGGCCAAAGACAGCAATTGAAACTGGCAACTTTACCTATTTGAACTTTAATTATGCATTTGAAATAATTATTATTTATTGTTTACACTTAAATATTTGAAACCTTTAAAAATTTCAAAGTCTGATGTTTGAGTTGATCTGTGGTGGGCAGCTTATCGTACTTAATATACTGCGGAACGTTAATCGCATTGAGATACTGAGATTAGAGTGTGCTGTGGATTTGGGCTCAACTATTGTTCGATTGCCTAATTAAATGTTTGTTTAAGACAAGCATTTTACTATAACAAACACATTTTGATGCTTTGCACCCAATTTGATTGCATTGAAAACAACAAGAATTGCTACTATTGCATTTCAATTTCTCTCGCTATAATGCACTTTGCACATTTCCATGCTAATGGCTCTTTTGTATAATATCAAAGCTATAAGTCGACTGCAATGCATCTCAGCATGTTATGAATAAAAAAAACAATGATTTGAAGCCAGATCTTTGAACTGAGATATATTGGGGAAATGCTAAAATAAATGTAGATATAAAATAGTTTTGTTGAGTAGAAAACCGGCTTCCGCTACTGCAAATTGTTGGCAGCTCAGAATTTTGTGATTTATTGCTTAAATTGTTCTCCTTAAATGTAAAACGAAAACATTTCTTTCGTTTATTGTATAAAATGTACAGCAAATTTAAGCGTACTATGAATACAGTAAAAGTAAATATATATTTTAAAATGTACATGTGAAATAAAACCCCAAACGAACACTTAACTATTTTTATATATATTTCTTTATTGCCTGCGATAATTTAACATTTTTATAATCCCATTGACAGATGATCGCCCACACATGAAAAAATATTTATATGTGCAATCGTGATTTCACTTCATCGACATTTATAATTTAATTGAAATGCGGTCAATCAATTAAAACATGAAATAATTTTGCACTTTTGTTAATAAAATGCCATTTAAAACGTAATTTCATTTTACTATTTTAAGTGATTTATAAAAAACTTTATTGATCCAATTTAATTCTATAAAATTAACGTAAACTGTTTAGCAGTCATAAGTTAATCTAGTTTTTATTGTGATCTCATATTAGAAATTGTTTTGTATTTTTAAATGAAAATTAGTTGAATTAAGTACTTAAATTCTACTTAATAGCTTTATTCAAAATCAGTTGGTTAGTTACGGCTGGGCTAATTTATAAAAAATCAAATAAAAACAACTTTTAGTATATTTGTGTATTTGTTAAATAATCATTAACTATATCTATACAAATTAAGTTAAGCAGGGCTAAACAAAGGTTTTAAGTGTCAACCATTATATTGATTTTATTTATAACTTGTTTGGAAATATTATTCCAAAGTGGTTTGCCAACTCTCTGTCAAAAATAGTAATTCACTTTGAAGTTAATATGCAGTTTTACCGGCGCGTTAATTGATTTCGAAAGCTACTGTTGTTCACGCCCACAATTTTGCCAGCTGTGCTAATGGTCAATAGGCAATAACACAAACACACACACACTCACACACATGCTCGCACACACTCGAATAGTTGCAAATACACAAACTTATGCATATACACTCCCCCATAAACATTGACATTGAGTTATGTCCGCAAAATGCGCAGTCGTTTAGTTAATTCGACTATATCGTTTGGATTTACTAACGAGAATGGGATATGGTTTGCTCTGGGCTTGGTTTGGCATTAAATAAATTACCAAATTTGCGCCAAATGTGCAACTAATGATCTATTCTAATAGTTGACATTTTAATTGCATTACCGCACGTGCAATTTTACATAATTTATTGATATGCAAGTGGGACAATATTGCCCAAATTTATGTGACCAACTAAAATAATTATGTAAAACCGGTAATTAAATATTTATATAATTACAGATTACTTTTTTTTGTTTTCCACTTATTTTTATCTTTATTTAATTAAACAGCATATATTTTTGCTATCGATTTATCGATTAACCATCTAAGGCCAGTTTGTTTGCAGATTTTTTTTTTAAATATATGCTTATATTTATCTTACTTTATTAAATAATTTTTTAATTTGTGTATATAGATTAACCATCTGAGGTCAGTTTGTTTGCAGCTTTTTTTTTTAAATAAATACTTATATTTATCTTATTTTTTGAAATAATTATTTGATATGTGTATAAAACAAATTCAAAAATCTACAAGAAAGATACACTAATAAAATTGTATGTTCTTGTGTTGCAGCTTTTGAGTTAACTTTTTTTTTTATGTGATAATGCCAGAATATGTTAATAAATTCTTTGATACAATACTCCAGCAATTATCCAGATTTACGATCTTACATTATATAACATAACATATAACATAATCGGTATATTTTCTGCGCAGTAAATTCAATCTTTTTAATTTTTAATACCCATAGATCTGTATTTATTGCTTTCCTAATTGACTTATTTAATAAATTCTTGTTTTCTAATTTCAGGTAAGATACTCATATAAACTAAATCAGGCATTTGCATAAAACGAGGCAAGTAAAAATAATGATTATGAATGCTCGATGGAGAGATACCCTGTATATTACAATTTTAAAAATGATATATTATAAAAAATTAAAGATTGAGAAAAGAGAATATCAATTTGTCGGCATATTGGATAATCATTTTATAGTTTTTCGAAAATGTATGTACCAAGTTTAGAGCATAAAACACTTCAATTTCATCTTATTCATATACTAATCATAGCCTAATCTTATTAACAAACTCCCATTTAATAGTTAATTCAGGAATTTCATTCACATAAGCCGCCGGCATAAATACTTGCATAAATTAAGCTGCTGAGACGAACTTCAAAATCAAAGTCAATCAATCAGGTTTAGAATACCACAAAATGGTGTGCACTTGAAAAGTAAAAGTGTCACAAATTTGAAACGTATAAACCCAAAAACATAGCTAAAGTCATTTTGATTCCCGTCTGTATGTGCGTCACAAGGTTAGCCGGTTTGAATTGGCTAAGATACGAGCAGCGCTACTTTTGCCGAGTTTTATGGTCCAATATGGAGGTCTCTTGCATATTCATAAGACCATAAAATAGTTGTTCGCTCGTCGCTCCCTTCTTTCCCTCTAATTTATAATCGATTGTGTCTTTTTTTTTTCAAATGCCATTTTGTGTTGTCTTTGATACCAATTTAAAGTTAACGAGCAAATCACTATTCAGTGGCAATCGTCGCTCTATTTAATTAACATAAAGTGATTTCCTATTAAATCAACTTCACTTCATAAAACCTATATTTTTTTTGAGGATGTCGCTTTTTAACAACAATATGTCAAAATCATAAACTAATAAGCTATGCTATGCATTTGTTCAACGGATTTTAATTAATTAAAAGTCGGTCAAAGCACGTGAAATTAAAAATGAAAAATATGAAATCATTTATCAAACTTCACAAGTGACTTGGGGAACGATTTTCTTCATTTCTTGCCGCCATTCCTTTCTGACATTTTCTGACAGCTGCAGCTGCCCAGCACTCGAAAGTGTTCCGTAATATGGTATGAATGGAATATTTATAAACATTAATTGCATTGATCTGAAAATATGATGTGTGTGTGTGTGTGTGAGTGTGTGCGGCTGTCTCATCATTTCTAAAGCCCATAACCATTATTAATACTTATTTTTTTTCTTATTAATTGGAACGCATTGCGTTTCCCGGAAGAAAAATGTGAGCAACAATTTGATTTAGCGTGAGATCAGAGCAACAGCAGCCGCACATCATCATCGTTATTATTTTTATTGGTATTATCATCGGTCAGCTACAACTAAATTTTGAATGGTTTTGTTGTGGTACATTTTTTGGATTTTTGCTTTCAATTTACAATCCATTTGCTGTATATCTTTTCCATCTTTCTCTGTGGGTTCATCTCTCATTCACTCTTACTGAATGCCCGACTTTTGTATTGGATGCGCTTTCGATTCCAATTCCAATTCAATTCAATTGCTCTTGTCTGGCATTGCTCTGGGTGGTCGCTCCGGACTTCGATGCCAAGTTGCAGCATTGCAACTGAAATGCCTTAATTATTAATTTCTCCAGCATTTTTTGAATATTTTCTTGCGGTCATCACATATGATGATGATGATGATGATGGCGATGATTATTATTATGTAAGCATGCGGAAGCATTTCGATGTTTAATCGACTGCATCAATGCTGCGCGTCTGTGGCAGAGGCTGATGCTGTGCAGACTCCATTTTAATATTATTTACTTAGAGTGAAAATGTTGGGATGGAATAAATGAGTACCTAAGGCATGCAAGTTTGGGGAATGTTGATTGCAGCAGATAATACTACTTACCGAATATTTTCCTAGATTCTTTACTCTATTTTACTTGGCTTAGTTTTCCAAGTAGCTAGTTTCTTCGGCTGGTAAATGCGGCTTTGTTCTAAAAGCTTCTTTGCTTTCACAGCAAACTAATTTGTGTATTATCAAAATTGCAACTCCCACGTTTTGGCCCACAAACAAAATGCACGGGCCTCTCTGGCTTATTCCATATGCATTCAAATCAGTTGAGCTGGGTAATTTGCCATGCAGACACACATTTACACAGAGCTGGATTCAATTGCATGCACTCTGACTCTTGCATTTAATTTATTCCCATTTGCAGGTGCTAACCACGCTCAGATGCCTCTTCCAAATATTGTACATTTGTGTGTGTGTATATGTGTGTGTAAAAGAGTTCTTCAGGTTTGCATTCATTTAGTAGTTTGTAAGCAGCTTAATTGCTTAATTATAGAAACAGGATGATCCAATTGATGGGAAATCCTTGACGTATTTATAGATTTTATTCATCCGAGTGAGATTGCTTAAATATGAAACATCATTGCGCTGCTAAATGAAGAATTGCAAAATACATGCAAAATTGAAATCTCTTGTGTCCTTTGCTTTTTTTCTGCCTGTAAATGTCCTTTAAAAATTTTGAATTTATTTATATTATGTTTAAAACTGTATTAATATAACTGATATTGATTTAGAGCAAAATAATATTTAGTTTTTAATAGAAATCATTTTTCTTATTGAAATACACTAAAAGTTAAATGAATATCGGGAATAAAGTTAATAATAATATGTAGGCAAATAATAATTTAAAATGTAGCCAGAATAAACTTAAACTTAATTTTTCTGTATACTATTTGCATAATTTTTAAATATTATAAAATTTTTAAGAGTATTTCAAATTCAATGTGTTAAAAATCGATGTGTTGCCGTTGATTTATTAAAAGCTAAAAGTTTAAACACATTGCAGACCTCCTTGTGGCAACTTAGAGACGTTTGCTGGGGGGGGGGGGGGGGGTGAGATAGTTGTCGCTGACATTTGACAGCTCATCGGACAACAATGAACTAATTTAAGCAGCGCATTGTCATACATCAACTAGATGTTCTTGTGTTATTCTTGTTGACGCTCTTGAGAAAAGTGTGTGCCACTTTTTAGTTACCCTCACTCGCCCCAATCACGTTGCTTTGACACGTTAAGCTGCCTGTGCGCGCAAATCCATATTGAAAACCAAAGAAAACTTAAACACGTACAACAACGCACCCGGCAAAACATTAAAAAAAATTGTCAAAAAATAATGGAAGGCTAAAAAAAAACCAGAAATGCTATTCTGAGGCTAAAGAAAAGGGAATCGTTTTAAGCACTCAACAGCTGCTGCACGCCATCAATTTTCATGGTTAACCCGCAGATCTTAAGAGTGCGGGAACTCTCTAAACTAAATGACATGTGTGTATAAATCTTGCGGAAAGTGAACGTAAAAATGTAGTTTCATTTGTATTTTTTTTTTTTTTTAAAAAATGTCGCCAACGCAAAATATGAAAAACACGCACGAATTTCAATTTGTTGGCAGCACTTTGTTTAACACATAATTAGAGATTGCGTTCAACAATTCGCATATATCAAGAAAATGTGCATAGATCTTTTGGCAAAATAACCACATAAAATTGCAGGTTATGCAGCCTTGGCCCTTAAGCCCTTCAGCGACTACTCTTACGTCTCTCCCCCCATTCCTTGTTTATGGCTTGCAAAAAAAAAAATAGAGGCGGCTCGTATTCAGTGAAGCACATTGCCAAATGCAGTTAGTGGTTGCCCCAAACATATGCCATAAAAATAAAAGTCATCTGCAATTGGCGCCAAATGTTGCAGGCTACGGTTTTTTTTTGTGGCTATTCATTTCCCCCTGCCCCTCCGCATCTGCAACTGCTTGCCAGCAGAACACAGGTACATCAGTCTCTGGGGAAGCATTTGTCATCAGTTTGTGTTGCGCGGAGGCGCTTCAAAAAAATGCACGCATAACTTGACTTTTAACTGAGCTGTACACAAAAATTCCTATAAAATTTTAGACTTTTATTATTTTTTTTTCTGTGTTGCTGCTGTGAAAACTGCCGAGAATTTTTTGCAGTCTTGCATTTTTGCTATACATGCAGCCAAGTAAGAGCAATAAAATGCATTGCCAACGTGCCCCGTGTTGGCAACTTCATCATGAGGTGCTTATGACGCGAACCTGAGTTACGAGCTGCAACTGACCAAACTGACCTGAACCTTGGCCTGGCCCTTATCATAACAATTTCTAGATAAACTTCAATATAGTAGCCTCTGGGCTATTTCTAACAGAGTTGTAAGGAAAATGACAAGTTGACCCAGTTGGAGCTGGTAGATAAAACCTTTGTGCAGATGAAAGTTAACTGATTTGATAAATGCATTTAATTTGAGACAAGTGCAACTTAATTATGTGTTTTCCCTTGTAATCTGCTTTTAAGAGGTGTAAATTTAATTTGTATAAAAAGTGTTGTTGTCATCCATCCAAAGTATCGAAAGCTTAAGGTGACAATCTTGACTTGCAGAATGTGGCATGTCAAGCGTAATTAAGCCAACAATTGTGGGTTTTACGCAACAGTTTAAAGCACTGCTAATGCAATGTAGCATTGACAATGACCGACAGATATCTTAATCATTCCTTACGTCAACTGGTTGGGTACGCATCAATTGGGCCCATTGTTCTGGGCTAGGAATGTCCATCAAGCTGCTTGCCCAAGTACATACATACATATTTACACACACACACACATAGAATAGCTGGGTGCCATGGCAATTAACCGATGCATTCATATTTACATGTCTCTACAGACATTTATGCAACCAATAACAATATGCCAGGCTAATGAGACTTTGGCTTCTAATTTGAGCCAAAGCTAATTAACTGCTTTTGACGATTGACTTGTGGGGCAACACAAATTGCACAAATGTTGACCAACAAGTTGTGTGTTTTAATTCGGATTTTCCGGCTTGCTTTGATTTGGGTAATCTTTCAATCACTCTATATTCAACGTTGTTTGTTAGATCTCAAAATTGACGCCCCTCGCCCGCCCACCAACAACAAGAGCAATAAAAACAACAAAGGTCACACGCACATGTCATGAGCAAAATCGAAGCATAATTTATGTTAATTTAATGTGAACAGACTCCAAATTATTTATGTACAACGACTGGGCTGGAAAATCTATCGACAAAAACGAATTGAATTAAATATGCATGCTATGCATGTATATCAAGTTAATTGGGTTAATTGCGACCATTCGTTGCAGCCGCCAAATCACGAGAGATTTTTCGGTTTGTCAGAAGGTGGTGTTTTGATTGTTCATATTTCAATCGGTTTTTAATGTCATTATTCAAATTACCTCATTCGAACATAATTAAAATCATAAATATGTAATGCTTCTATTTAATAATTAAGATGTAATCCGTGTAAGCCGTTGTTTATGTATCTTGGCGCATGAACTGTAGTTAAAGCAAGCGATAGAATTAGATTGAAATTCGGGTCAAAAACACACAAAGTAAATTCGAATGAATATATTTTCTTTATAGATCCAGCTTGGGTTTTAGCTAGTTTCACTTTCGAGTTATTTAACTTTATCTTAAAATTTAATCTTTCATAAAATTACTCAACTGTAAATTACAATTGTACCAAAATACTCATTAATATAATGCGAATACAACTTGAGATACATCAATTTCCGCTTCAAACGGTTTTTTTTTTCAGATGAGTGTAACATTAATAATAGATCTGGTGTAAATCTTGGTTGGAAGTGAGGCACAGTTACAGCTATATAATAAATGTTATAACCATTATTATAGACAGCTGTAAAGAAGACGAGAAAAAGTAAAGTCATTCAAATGTTGTAGTTGAGCATTAATGATATTACCTGGAAATGCTGCCAATAATCTTGAGAAATCGCAAGCGGAAGCCAGCCAGGTCGATTGCAAAAAAAAAAAAAAGAAAGTGCACTAAACAGAAATGGATCGGTTATTTGTATAAAGTCAACGGCCACAAACAAATTATTCATAATTAACACAAATAGCTAACTGAATGGATCTCGTTTTTATAAATGATGATAAACTGTGTGAATAAATGAGTGAAACAATACTGATTTCAAGTGGGGGTCCATTTAGTGGAATTTGTCATTTGAGTACGTTTTGGATGTTAACTTGTTGATCCGAATTATCGTCAAAATATAACCAGCTAATAACCATGCTTAAGTCCATTGTTAGGCAAATTAGTTGCTCAAGAAATGTGTGGCATAAATTGGAATTGCTTTATTTTAAATACCCAATATCATCAGCTACTAGATGTTATATGTGCGCAGCCACACGCTTTGTCTGAACTCGAAAATAAATGTTTAAATTATGTAAATTTTGTTGACTTAAAAATTGTGTTTTTTTCTTTTAATTTTCATCAATTTGTTTAAATCAAAATGTGCGAGTGTGTCTACTTAGGTGCCATCTCAGCAAATTCCAAGAGAAAGGCATTTTTGGTATGAGTAATAAGGGGTTGTCAAATATTCATGAAGTCAATTGATAAATTAGTTTCATTTGTGTGTCTTTTAATTTAATGGAGTGTGTTTTGTACTTGAGTTTGAAAAGATTTGACATTGTATCTAATCAACTATATATTTTGTATTAATCGTCATTTCATTAATTTTAGTACCTGTTTTTAATAGAAACTGTAAATATTAGCAAATTCGAATAACCGGTCAAATAAGTGTGACTTTTATTTTGACTATTGACTATTTTTTTCTGGTCAAGTTTCGTGTAAAATTTAAGTCAACATTTTTTGTTTCTCTCATTTAGTCTTAGTCATGCTCAAAACATTGCCAAAAAAGCACTGAAAAATTTGTATTGATTAAAGTCTAAGCTTTTAATTTACGATCCACAAATAGAAAATAATGTTTTATTTTTTTGGTACATGACATGACAAATAGCTGAGAAGACGATGACGTTTTGTCAACCAACTGCGTTGCCTTTATGTCATTTCAAATAAATAAGTTGACAAACCTCAAATATGGTTTAAACCGGCTGTAACTGGTCGGGTTAACTTTTTTGTCATATTGTTGTTTGTTTTTGATTGTTTAATTCGTGCATGCCAAAAATTATAAGTATTGATGGCATCATACTCCGCATACTTTTGCAGCTTCATAAATTACAGGGAACAAAAAGAGCTAAAATATTAATGGATGGTTTAGCGTTAAGGTATATATATATATAATTATGTATAGGAATGTTAGGCACTATCGGGTGAATGAATCATATATTGCAAAATTCGTATTTATTTTGCTGCATTTGTTTTGACTTTGGTATTCGGCTTGAACTGGGGGAAGGTTAATGCACCTATGCTATACGTAACTGTAAGCCGAGTTATGTGATTGTTAAATTTATTGTTTTTGTTATTGTTTTTCGTATTGTATATTGCTTTTGGATTATGTGGGTTAATTATTATTTTGAACTCGACTGCGCTTTGCAATTATTTCTCTCATATTTTATTCGAGCTCTAAAAGCTCTTTTCAGCTCTTCCGCATTAGTTGTATTAGGTTTGTATGGCAGAAAGCCATTATCCAAATTGACGTCGGGCTTTCTGACTGCAATATATGTATATATATATGTATATATATATATATATATTATATCCTGTGCAATTCGCTGCCTTCTGCTGAAGCAATATTGAAACGTTTTCCATAATTAATGGCTGCAAATAGTTGAGAGAGCACCAAACAATGACAGCTGCACTCGCCTGTGAAATGTAGACGGAAATATTTAAAGCGCCATGTTGGCTGACAACAACAATAGCAACAACAGCAACAACAACAACAACTACTGCGACAGGAAAGAAAGACCAAAGAAAGCCAGCCGCTTTTGCCCGACTTAAGTCAGCTCCCAGTTTGTTTTTTATTTTTATTTTTTTTTGCTTTCTCTTGAGCTAAATAAGATAACTACTTGCACAGCTAAGCAGGAAGTACGAAAGAGAACAAAAAATTGTAAACAAAAGCCAAATGCCAAACTGACGAAAACACATGCTGAAAATTTTATATCTTAAGTATCTGGACTTATATTTTTAGTAGATGTGATTGCCTTCTCACTCTCAGTCTCCCTCCATATATTTCTCTCTGTTAAACTTCTTCGTCTGGCCATTTAATTTAAGATGTATTTTCATACTTTTTTCGAAAACAAATATGAATATTGGTTCAATGTTTGATTATGTTAAGCAAAACGTATTTATATTCTATATGTTTCTTTAATATTTATCCAATATCAAGAAGAAAAAAATGGCATTTGCTAAATTAATCGTGTAATACAAATCTTCTACAACTTTTTATTTATGTGTGTCTATAGAATATTTGCAGCATATCAATTCATTTGGAAAATACAAATTTTTAGTCATGCAAAATGATACTTTTTTTTTTGGGACACAAATAGCCCATGCAAATGGATGGCAGGTCAAAAATATAATTTATAAATATATTGTATAAATCAATTTTTGTATCACATATTCGCCGACAGCTAAATGCATCAGTGAATGCAGTGGTTTGGCCACATTAATGTGTGGAGCATTTTAGCCAATGGCACCCGTTCAACATTTATGAGCTACAACCAGATGCATTATTTATGAAAACCATAGACAAAAAATCAAAAACATTGCAATATTTTGACCATCAGTTTGGCAGTTTTCATAAATTATAGCTTACAAAACACATTTGGTCAATCTAAAAAAAAAATGAAATGAAATACTGTAAAATGCAGAAAACGTAGATTACATAATGTGGCAAGTACGAGTCTCGATTTGATTGTTGTTGTTGCTGTTGTGGCAGTTGCAGTTTCTCTTGCATGCTCACCATATTAAGCGAGTCTGTGGCTTTGGTTGTAACAACAACAACAACAACAACAGCAGTTTCAAGCAGCGTTTTAATGTGCGATTTGGTCGCATCTGTTCCGCATTTACCAAGAGATTGACAATTTTTACTTCTTCAACAAAACAAGCTGCTTGCTGTCTGGCAAATCGTTTTTATGCTTTTAAGGAAATTGCTAACAAAAAAACCGTTTTGCCATTTCAGTGGATATTATAAATTTGTCACGAAATGTGCAACGCATTCAAACTAAACCCATAAAGATATGTATTTATGGGAGTAGAGAACAAATGTAATTTAATAATTTTTATTTTTTAAAAATAATATTTCTAAAATTATGTTATTTATTCAGCACAGGTTTATTGTAATTTGTATGCATTTTAAGGGTATTTAATCATCGGCAGATTGCATTTTTAATTTGTCTCTTGTTATTTATATTCCTTTTTCGAAAAATTGTTATTTGTGCTTTTATCTGTCGGTTGAGTGACACACATATATGCTTTTGTCGTTTTTATTCTTTTTGTTGCATTGCTAATAAGCTTTAGTGCAATATTAGCTGTGGCAACAAATTGCGCTCGTCGCATTTATGCCGTACCCTCTCACTCCTTAATCCCTCCGCAACAAACATGTGGAACCTTGTTCTACCACTTTTGTACTATGTGTTGCATGATAATAAAAATGTTTGCCAAATGGCGCGCATAGCATTTATACAATGGCTATAAGAGGCCTTTTGCGTTTGGGGGTTCTGTTTTGTTGGCTATTTGGCTTTAGAGCGATAAGTTGGGAAAGGGGAAGTGAAGAGTGTGTGTTGTGTGTGATGGTTGTGGGGAGGGGGGAGGGGGGGATGGTTACGGGTAACGCCATTGTTGCTGTTGTTGCCAATGGCACTGACTTGGCATTGTTTGCTTTGCAATCATCTACGATCCACCCCCAACCCAGCGAGCTGCTTCTTTTGCGTACAATAGGGAATATGCATGTTTCCAATTATGGCGCTCAAAAGCCAGCCAACAGTAACAGCAACTGCAACTGCAACAACAACAGCAACAAGCATGGAACAATAGAAGTCGATGATGATGTTTGTAATGATTGCAATGATGACGCAGAGTGGTGACTACAAAGCAGTTCGTTCAGCTACTTCTTAATGCAAATGCATATTTAAACACATCGAAAATGAAAATATATTTACATATAAAACAAAAACTTAACAAACCAAAAAACAAAAAAAAAATCTACTTATAGTTTGCTGCCTAATGCATTTTTCCACTTGCAAAATATTCAAATGTATGTATTTGTTTTACGCATTTTTAAAAACTTGCATTCTTATTTTTAGTGCTTGACATACAAAACTGCAGTTGTACTGTAAAATCACGAATCGACATTTATATAAAAGCCTCTGTAAAGTATGCTATGTAAGATGACTGCAAATATGACTGCTTAATATAAATATTTAAATGTATAAAGAAAGAAGTACAAATCGAGAATTTGAGTAAAAATTAAATACTTAAAATGAACCAAAAGTTTTTATTTTACGTTACCTGTTTGTCAGCTGCTCTTAAATAAATCTTGTTTATTGACATTTCGTATTATTTAACCATGACAGTTTTGTCTGTTTTTTTTTAGCAGTTTACTTTGTAAAAGTCAAATTAATCCACTCAAACCGAAGGTAAAACACGATTGCCGTAAACGCCACACAACGCATACGCTTAACGAATCCATTCATCATGATTCAGACTGTGGAGTATAAACAAACAGCGAACTTCCATTGAATTGCATTGCATTTAAATAAACATGCATTCATACATATTGTGGGTTATTCAACTTCAAGTTCGATTTACTTAGCGCTCGCCTTGCCTTGATGAATGTCAAACGTGCGAATTTATTCAGATATTCAGATTCGCCTCCATAAATCCTACTATATCATAATTCCGTATGTAAATAGCGAGTGCATGGCCTTGCCAGAATCAAAGTAATATATTTATATATATATATATAGAGCATACAACGAAATTGCCAATAAAGTACATAAATTTTATTTAACACTGTCAGTTCAATGACTTTAATGCGTTTTCTGCACAACAGCTGCAAATTGCAACAAATTGGTCGAAGACCCCCAACTAGATGACTCTTCACAAAATGCCACAAAGTATCTCAATACATATATCTTATATATATATATATATATATTTATTTTTGTTTTATTTTTTGCTGTCGTCTGAAATTGTATTTTACGTATGCATTGCACGTTTTCAATTCGACTAAAACCCTTTTTGGCATGCATTAAGGCAAACCGTTTTATGGCAAATTAAATGCAATTAAGTGCATACACGCATACACACAATCACACCTACATCCACACCCACACCCACTCCAAGAAATTAGAGTAGAATTGATGAAGCCATAAACATTTAAGTGCATTAAAAGCCAAATGCCAAGTTGACTTCAAAACCCGTTTGAACGTTTGTCAATTTGCAGCGCAATTAATTTTACTGTCGGCAAAATGCTTACTTTTAGGACCTCATTTAACACCTGATTTGAGACATATGCCAAAGTGTTGAAATAAATGCATTGTTTGAACAAATGAGCATACATATAAATGCAGGCATCACATTATTTAACATATAAATGAAATAAAATTGTTATTTTGTGAAAGGCATTCATATGGCTTTATGTCTTAACTTTTCTTGTTTATTTGTGTTGTTAGTTTATATAAAAAAAGATTTGAATCAATTTATATCCTAGAAATTATGTACAAAAATTGTAAATTGTAAAAAAAAGAATACAATAAATAAAACTGTAGATTTTATTACTCAATTGGGTATAGAATTTTATTAATCTTCTAATGGACTGATTAACAAAAATGTAGCTCTCATTTTTTTTATTATAATTTCTTATATTATTTTCTTCAATTTAATTAAATATATGCTAAGGCCTAGTGTTGGCCAAATGGCAAGTGGTGTGCCATAAATATTAAGTTTATAAACAAGAAAATTCAATTCGTCATGCGATGTCGTGTGAAGGTTGTTTCTTTCGCCGGCCTTTAACTGGGTCGGGATCGAGACGCCTGCTGTTTGCTGCGCCACTTCAACCTTGACAAGTGAAATCTACAAGCGCACACAATTTCCGCAAGTAGCTTTTGCCAACTTTAAATGAAAACCTGTTAAAGACCTGTACAGACCACATATGAAATAAAAAACGCTGGCTAAAAAGGAAGAACTACGCACAAACTTTGTTTTTTGTTTTTTATTTTTAGTTCTGCTTTTCTCTTTTCGTTGCTCTGCACTAAAAAAATGCTAAAAGGAAACAGCTCGAACAAGTTGTGGTGAGCGGGTGCTTGGGCGGGGGCGGCGGGCGGAAACGGGAACGTGAGGCATGCAAAGCCAACGTGTGCAGTTGCTGCTGCTGCTGCTGCCTCTGCCGCTTACCTGGTTTTGGTTCCTCGATGACGTTCACACAACTTAAACTCCGCTGTTGTACTTCAGTCCAGTCACGGCAACTAAGTTCACTTGCTGAGTTCAAGGTGAAGCAGCGACCACAGTTGCCCAGCATATGTATATATATATATATATGTGTATATATTCCTGTGCATTCCCCCATTACACTTAGGAGATCTGCCCGGGGTCTGGTCTTGGCTTACGTCTTGGCACAGTGTCATTTACTTTTGCCGCTGCTTCTTCGTCGTCATCGTCATCGTCTGCTTGGCTTCCTTTTTGACTGAATGTGTGTGTGTCTGTTTGTGGGTAAGTGTGTGTATTTGTTTTTTTTTGTTTTTTTTGTGTTCTCTTTTGTGCCTGCGCTCCCATTTGCCTTAGCGCAGTTTTTAGTGCCAGTTCTTGGGACACATAATTACATACTGCCAACATTCTAGCATAGCCCAATGCAAATGCCTGGGCAGTGAAAGATTGCTTAAAGAGTCACTCGTTGAGTCTGGAAAAAATATAAATGGAATAAAAGTCTGCAAAAATATAAATGGAAAAAATAAATAAAAATTACACGTTAAAAAGAAAATTGTTAGACTCTAAATTATGTCGCACTCGGCAGACTGTAACTCAGTTCATTTTTAATGCTTAGCATAGAAGAATAAAACTGTCAACTTTTTGTTCATTTAGGTAAAACTTAAATGTTTACTCCATCAAAGCTGTAGTGCTCAAAAACTTTTAAACTTACAAATTTAACATTTTTAGTTAATATTTTACAACTACTTGAGTATTTTGAATATGATTTTCATTAAATATTACATACAACTGAGTTAATTGCTTCTTTTAATTTAAATCTTAAGTTACTTCTTGTTATTTCCCCAGCTGTCGTTACGACCCTTAATATTTGTATATATAAAACTGTCATTCACAATGATCACACAATTTTGTGATTTTAATGTCAAATACTTTGCTGCTGTGCTGTCATTCGCTTGAAATCAAAATTTGGTGAACTGTCATCGTTTCGAGCAACTCATTCAATTCAACTGAATTTAGGAATGAATTATTGCCCAGGAGAGGAGAGGACGAGAGGAACCCAAACCCAGGAGAGAGAGAGAGAGAGAGAGAGAGAGAGAGTAACTTGGGTTTGGGTTCAATGTGATATGAGATGATGCAACAATTGCCCCCGAAATGTTTTGTGAGGGTATCAGCAGGCTCGCATTATATATATATATGTGTACCATAAATCACACACACACACAGAGACTATTCGGCTCTCTACGCCGAGTTGACTCTTGGGTGCGCGGTGCCAATTGTTAAGCAGGTAAAATTTATATATATAAAAAAAAAATAAGACAAGGCCGGAAAGCTGCGTCAGCGAAGCGCTGCTATGCGCATCAAAGCGTATAAAAAATAGCTATGCAAATAGGCACATTGTAAGTAAAGGGGGGGAATAGATATGAAGGGGGAAGCGTGTTGCCGTGGCAAGAGTTCACTTGAAGTTGTCAACCGTGTTGAAATATCTTGCTGAACTTTTAAATATACCTATTGAGGCTATGGAATATATGTCTGGACTTTTCTTTATCTTTTATATAGGCCAGCACTCAACCCATATTCGTAACCACTCTGAAATTGCTCAATAATCAAACAATGTCTCGTTTATAGACAACTTTGAGACGGGGCATGGTCTTGCCTGGCACAAGTCTAATTAAATTTCAATTAATGCTCTCAACGGGCCATATCTCAGTTTGTGTGTGTGCCTGTTTTGTAATTGTGCATGCTTCTGTGTAACGTTATCAATTAAAAGTGTTAAAAACTTATTAAACTATAAAGTGTTGCACCCAGTAACAACAATAACCGCAAATCGTTTATTAAAACGACAAACGGTTTTTTTTTTTTGTTGCAGTTGTGCTTTTAAATTAATAGTGTGGCAACAACAATAGCAACACACTTGCCACCACGCTTAAAAAAGCGTTACGACTTGAAAATGGAGCAGGTGCTTGTATTTCCCAACACTTTATTGTTATTTCTGTTGTCACTTGTGATGTGAATTGTATACAAAAGTTGTTCACATGGATGCCGATGAAAATGAAAGTTGCATTTTGCGCAAATACATCTATGAAACTGAAATCAAGTGGAAAAGTCTTTGAACAGAATTCAACTCAAAACATAATGCTCTCAAAAATATTATAATAAGTGGAAGATTTTAAGCTGTTTGAATTTCATAAAAATTTGTTTTTGCATTCGTTCAAATGGAACATTGAACATCAAATTTCAACTTTAGAACTTGGAAATCTCACTCAACTCAATCTCCTCACAAATGCACAAGACTAGTTATTACCTGCTGTCATATTATATACAGATCCAAGTTAAGACTGTCATTAAAACTACAACTATTAAGTATCTTTATGCAGTAGAGTTCAATAGAAATACATTTGCATAAATCAAAAATTTTCATTAGTAACGAACATTTTCACATTAAATCTCTCATTGATATAATTAAATTTCAAGCAAACTTCTTAAATATCTTCAACTTAACTGCTAGAAATATTGCAAATATTCTTGCTGCTTCACTAAGGCCCTAAATTTACTTAAAACTTTCTGGTATCAACTTACAATTAAACATATAATACAAACCTGTATTAAATTCGGTTTCTTTAAGTAACAGTAAATTCGATTATTTTTACATGTAAGCAGCTCCAAAGAAAACGACATTTGAGCGACTTATAAACCCTTATGAAAGCTTATAAACTCTTAATGAACTATAAAAAATTGTATTGTGTTCGTTATATTTAAAAAAAAATCAAACTCTATTTCTGTAATAATCTGATTTAGTTCACTCTTCAATGTCAAACGTTAATTCCAATATTCAACACATTTTTTAGGAGTATTTTTTGATAGCACTTGATTTCAAAATTTCAATAAATCGATCAATTTAACAGCGTGGAAAATAAATTTGTTTCAACAATTTTTCTTAACATCTAATCTATCATACATATATATGTTTATGTATGTCTGTTTTTGAATATGATTTTGGCATTCTATAAATCGCAACGAATGCCTTTTTGGCATGTATGCAAATATTTACAAATTTCAACACGTTTTGTTTACGCCCCAAATTTGACACGCGTAGCTCGCGGCAAAAGCTGGATGTTGACCCGAATTGTGTGTATTGGAAGTCAGTAATCAGGATGACTAGTTAAATAAATAAATCTGAAAACTGTACATGTTTATATCTGTTATATATTCAAATGATTTTTGCTGTATGCATTCCAGCTTATGGAATTTTGCAGAGATTTCCAATCAAATGTTTTAAATACATATTTTTTTGTTTGCTTAAAATAATATTGATCTAGTTCGTTTTCATTAATTAGCATCTGCGCCGCCGCCACAGAGGCAGACAACACATTAAATGTAGGGTTTCGCCGCAACATATTTTTGGCTTCCTTCCAGCTCAATTTTCTCGACCAGATTTTATGCATTGTCATATTTCTCATTACGCTTAACATAGGGCAATGCTATGTTTGTTCTCAAGAAAAAAAAACACATTTTCATTAATTACGCTTACAAAGGGTATAGCGAATGCGCCAAAAGATGTGTAACGCAATTCCTAGCACAGCAAATATAAATTATAAATTTCTATAAAATATAGCCACAATATAAATATTCCGTCGGATAATTTAGTTAAAATTTAAACACGCATTTGAATGTTTCCACTCTATCAAGGAAGTTTAAGAAGTGTATAGTTAATATGAGATTACAGAAATGATTTGGCTGGTATGAAATTTAATTACTTTTCAGTCTGTGCAGTAAATGTAATAGTTATGAAATGTTCTTTCTATAAACACATATCTAACCATTAACATGGACACATGCCCACGAATAGCTAACGAAGATTGCGCCTAAAAAGTAACAGCAACCAACCCAACCATAATATTAATGATAAGAACCATTTTGGCCCCTACACAAGCCCAGTGATGTGTGAGTGTGCACATCTACCAGAGTGTGTGTGTGGGTGTTTGTGGGTGTGTGTCTGTGAGTTTTGGGGCTCCTTTTGTGCCATCATGAAAAGCAATTTCATGTTATGAATCCGTTTTTCTGGCCAAGGCGAAGTGGCTCGCCATTTGTGTATTTATTGTACAATAAAATATTATATTTACAGTAAACGAAAATGCGGCCCCCATTTTGAGTAACCCTTTCCACCCCTCCCCCCCGACACTGTGTGAGAGTGTGTGCCACAGACACTAACAGCTAAAAAGTTGCTCACCTCCTTGCTGCCCATTCTCAGTTCCTTTGGCTTCACTTGTTCCATGCTGTGCTTGTCCTTCAAACCCCCCGTGTGTCACCACCCGCCACCCTCCACCCACCACACACCCCTTTCGTTTCCATTGCTGCGGTTAAGTCTCACCAACTTTTTGTACTTAAGCTGGCATTTCGCCGATTCTCGAGCCGAAACAAGCAGCAATAACAACTGCAAGGGGCACAGTGGGAGTTTTTTTTTCGTCTCGCATATCGCACACCCGCAAAAACACACCCTTTACACACATACCGTCACACACACACACGTAAACACCAACTGATACAACACCCATTTCCGTTTTCTTTGAACTAAAAATTGAAATAGAAGTTTTGGCAAACCAACAACGAATCTGAGATTCTCTGTTAAAAACATTAAAGTAAATAAAAAAAAACAACTATTTTAGTATTATTATTACTATTATAGTATTTTGTTTTGTGTAAATGCAGTTTTTCATTGAATTATTCCTCATCTATTTCATGGCTTAAATCTTACTTTAATCTAGTTTTTTATCACCAATAGTGGATATAACTTTTTTCTATAAAGCTATTTGCAACTTTTAATGCTTGCTGAGAAGTTTTATAAGCTGTTTTGGGTTTTGGGTTAAATCTATATGTAATTTTACAGGTTGTTGTGTGAAATATGCCTTTTCTTTATATTTATAGAGTATTAAAAGTTTCTCTTTGGCACTTGTCAAAACACATATATATACATGCATATATATATATATGTATATATGTAAATATGTATATATATGTGAAATTTGAAACTGTTTTCGTATTTGTAGTATTTCGGCATTGGATAAAGTTTCTGCACATAAGAAGTCAGCGTAAAAGCGTGGCCCAAAAGTAGACTACAAATACACACAAAAAAACACACTATCTTAGATACACCCACTTTTACGTGCGTGTGTGTGTGATACGCCCAATTTCTATTACGATTTCGATTATTTGTTATTTGTCATTGTGTGTTGTGTATTGTGTGCCAGCAACTGTTGTCGTTGTTACAGTACCAACTCTATTGTATTTGTATCTGTTTTGTAACTGACAACATTTGTACTGCCTGTTTCTAACTGCTGCCAACTGTTCGATATTTTATTTGCTTGCCAGAAAATGAGAAGGTGGAATTGGTGTTGTTTTTAAAGCTGATTTGTCTGGCAATGGTTACGCGATTTTGCAACAAAACACAAAAACCAATTCGATTTTCTCTGCTGCGCAACATCTTCGTAAATAAAATAAATATATTTTAACTGTTTTGTTATTTCCGTTTAGAAGGTGAAATATATCAAATCTATCAATGATTGTTGCAAAAACTCTTCTAACAAACTATTTATGCGTCTTAAGTAAATATTCTTCTTCTATATATTTTCCAACACAGCCATTGTCCAATATTCGATATCAGCTGACTTTTATTATTGAACTTTTGAGATATTCGTTTCTGACAGTTTTAGCACATCTATTAAAATCAAACTTTTTATAAATTTACATACAAATTGAACCACTTTTTATATAAATTTTCTTTTTCTTAAAAGAGAAAAAGAAAAAGAAGCCTGGCAACTTTCGTTGAGTTACAACAATTTCAAACTTTTTACTCAAAATGTAGTTTGTATTGTTTTTTATTGTGTTGTGAAGAGTTTCGTCCACTTTGTGTGTGCCATTTTGTAGCTATTGTGTGGGAAATTAATAGTCGTACACCTGACACTTTCTCACTGTCAGTTCTTGTTCGACTTATTGGCGTTGACTATGTCAACTTGAGGTTGTTGACTCTGTCAGTAGTTTTCTGTCATCGATAATTTCACTGGGAATTGGCTGCAAAATGTAAAGGGTCCGTTTTAATATCCATATGTCAATTTCGCACAGAACCCACAGCATTTAAAAATTGATGAGACACTATAATGACAGCAATTTAACGCACATGCCTCGAATGCGAATTGGTTTGGCAGACCATAAATGGCATAATTAACGCATTTTAAACGATATCCATTAAGCTGTTAACGTTTATATGTGTCCTGGCTTAAAAGCATTAAATCAGCGAAAAGTTGCTAAGAAATTGTTAAATACATACGCAACACTATTAACTCTTTCCAACCATTATAAATAACTGCCCATTGAATTCAATTACAATGAGTGATTTAAGAAATGAAAGAATTCGCTAAATTTATTATTACTTAATTTTTCGCAGTGCAGGAAGTGCAGAATCAACCAAACATGACCTAAAATGAAACCAACCCAAAAAAAATATTTTATAAACGCTTTTTGCTTTTTGTACGCAATTGAAAATAATTCATTTGCATTTTTGTCGACAAAAGGAAAAACGCTATACAGATACATATATACCATATATATGTATGCAAATCTGCAATTGTATATAAATTTATGAGATTAACGGCACGCGCAGATATCTTTCAACTCGACGATTTATGTGTGGCTGGCGTTTCGCTCAAGGTTAACGGCAACAAGCAAATCTAAATGCAAGCAAATACAATTTACAAAGCGAATGCATGCAATTAAAATGCTGTTTATGGTAACCATAATAACAACAATAATAACAACAATAATAACAGTAACAAAAACAACAACAAGAACAAGAATCGCGCACCCAGGCAACCTCAGAAGCAGACAGCAAAGGAAACAACAATGCAAAAGCCGTAGGCTAAAGCCCCACAAGTACGACTGCTGTCAGTAACAATTCGTCATAACGTCAACCATTCGCAAGTTTAATCAATTGTACATATATATATATATAGTGTATATATATATATATATGTATATATAGTTCTCTCTGCTCAACTTTGTGTCAGATTTGTGCGTTAAGCTCATTGAAACGCAACGCAAACTGACAATGAAAAAATGGAAAAGTTGCCATGGTTCACATACCAATTCCTGACAGAATTGTCAACTAGCGCATTGGGAAACAAGAAAAAAAAAATATCAAATATAAAAAAAAAAAATTTTGGAACAATACTTTAATCTGCTCAATGCTATAAGAACGATTGGAACTAAGCCTTCAATTTATGCGAAATCGCATTTTGGCCATGGGATTTTCTCTAGATTGTTTTGTTATATAAATTGGGTCAATTTAAAAACGTTAACAGAAATAAATATTTTTGTGCAACATTTTTAAGTCTTTGAAAATGCAAATTTAAAAGTATTTTATACTAGATATCATTTTAGTTGCGATTTGATTTGTTTAGTAGAGTTTTGAGTATCAAAATACAATTTTGTTGATAATTAAGTTAGTATGCTTTATACAAATACTTGTGCTGTATTTTTCTATTTGGGTACCCTAACCAAACGTTTTACTCGCTATATGTGCATATATACCCCGTTATTCTCCAACCATGAAATGGAATCAATAAATTTTTTCACTGTATTCTGCGTACAATTTGAAAGGCAATTGTCGAACTGACCGCAAAAACTGCGATTAAAATACAAGTTTTAATTGAAGAGTGAGACAATAAAAAACAATGGAAATAAAACATTATTATGTTATTTATATATACTTTTTTTCAATTTATAATAAATATGCGCTGATGGGATTTATAAGCTAATTTAAATGTAAATATATACATATATATTTTTTGTTATCATCACTTATCAATAAATTAATCACAAATATATATTTTTTTCGTTGCAGGTAAGCGAAATACTTTGGCCAAAAGTCAAATATGCAAATGGGTGCAACTGAAAGTCGTAAATAGTAAACAGTAGATCTACTTAAATTATACCATCCAATTTTGTATAACAATAAATATTTATGCATTTTTAACCTTATCATATTTAAAATTTCAAAATTCTATTTAAATAACAAAAACTTCCTCATTCACCCGCAGCATTTGTAATTATATATTGTATACTGTAGTTTTTTGTATACCGACACACTTAACTCGACTTTCAATCAAAACATTAACCATATGTATACCCTAACAGTGCAACCAAACAACAAACAACAACCCCCGCAACCCTACCCTACCTCTCCCACCAACTCAACGTTTGCTTTTATCTAATGCCACAAATCGTGGCAGCTGGTAGGAGAATGAGAGAGAGGCGTATTTATATTATAGTGTATTGTATTTGCATATACAATTTCAGGCAGGAAATTAAAAATGCTGTTTGTTTGACAATTTGCCAAACATTTTATATCCGCATTTGGACAGCACAAGATTCGCTACATTTGGGCCAAATTGAAATGCCAATGCCAAAACAGTTGTTGAAATCTATTCATTAAATCTTTTATCAAGTGTGCATTTGCATTAGTAAATATAATTTAATTTAAAAAAAAAAATTTATATATATATTAGACTAATTATATTTTTCTTATAATTAGCTGAGCATAGAAAATCCGCAGCAAGCCATTTCTCAGATGAATACCATATGAATATTATTTTTCACTCGCCTGATTTTCATAATGTGCAAATTCATGAGTGCAATTTATGCTCCTAATTACGAGTTTGCCGTTGGCATTTCCGCTTCATGCCCATCTCCATCCCTCCCTACCCCCCATACTCATTAGCCTTTTCTGTAAATGGGGCTCGAGTGCTGTTTGCTTGCTTGTTGACATTTTGGTGTCACGGATTTGTTTGCCTGTCGAGCTAACCGGGTTTTTAGCCTACGACGCAAGTGTAATTAGGGTAGAAGATGCATGACTGTCAAATGAAAAGGTTTCAAATTGTGTGCTGCTGCTGCCACTGCCACTGCTGTTGCTTTAAAGACCTGACAGCTGCAAGTGCTGCAAAAAGTAGCTAAACAACTGCTAAATATGTGTGTCATTTGATAAGGATGAGAAACGAGTTGAGAGAGTTAAATGCATTTAATAACCTGTATTGCAAATTAAAACTTGTCAAATTTGGATTAAACTTTTCTTAACTTAGCGTGTAGTAAAATTTATTACTTCTCAGACCTCCATTCATTTATTAAGCAGTTGAGATTATAGCTGAACACAGTTTCACTAGCGAACGTGGCCTAATACTATGAGTTTAGATTATAAAGTTTACTTTTGACACTTTCGATAACAGAGACAAGACCTGCTCATTAACAAACACAATTCAAACTAAGACATGGTTATACATTTCAAGTTTTCAGCCATTGCTTTGTAAACGATAAAAATATTTAACATAACTGGACTTCTATAAATATATATATATATATCATAAGTATTTATTTAGCTAACAGTTTTTGTGTATTCTAGCAGCTATGGAAAATTTGCAATAAATTATGCTAAAAATAAGCCTATGCGCTAATGCAAATAAACATATCACGCATACGCTCCATATGACATTGGGTTTTTCATTAATTTGTCTAATTATCACAGCAAATCGTATTATCTCTATAAATAATTTAATAAATGGACACAAACTAATACACAATTTATATGTCTATTTATAACATTTACTATTGCTATTATTGTTGTTGTTGTTTTTTCTAGCTATTCAATTTATTATGACTGTTGGTGTTGTTGTTGTTGTTGTCTATAAATGTTAATTGTAAGCAGCTCATTTTAATAATAAATGGCATTATTTTTTTTAAGGGAAATATGTAGCTAATATTGTAGTCGTATATAATACCTCTGTAGTTAACTTTTAGCTATTGGTTTTACCCCCTTTGCCACGTCTTGTGAGTGTCCACCCTCCTCTTTCCCCCAAGTAAGCGAGCATAAATTACAACAACAATATAAAATGTATTTATGCATGTAAATTATGCAAAATTTGTAGCATAAATTATGTGAGTTACAAATAAAAACACAAAAATCATTTAAATATACGTGGCTTACAATTATTAATGATCAAAAAAATATAATAATTTATACATTAATAAATATATAGTTTTGTGCTTGATCAGCGCATAAAACTGTGTGTGTATGTGTGTGCTTCATATATAATTTAACTAAAAAGTAAATGGTTTGGTTTGTAATTAATTAATTAAATTTAATTGCTTTTCTGCTAGCCACAAACATGTTTGCAATTTTAACAATTCGAATTGTTGTCATTTTTTCACACCATTTATGTATATTTATATAGCTAACATGTAAATTTCTGTCGTTGTCGTTGTGTGTACACAGTACAGGTTGTCCTTTTTATAGTCTGGTAGAACATATATAATTTTTAAATGGGCTTTTGAGTGCGCTCTAAAGAGTTTTGGTATTGGAGTGGTTTTTGTCAATGGTCTAAGTGGACTTATGAATTCTTTGTTTTTTATTTCAAAACCATTGAAAAATGTTTGAAATATGTTACAATTTAAGATAAAAATATATTTATTATTTCATAAACAGATTGTGTAATTTAAATCACAAACTTGAGAAACTTTTTCTTCCGTGTTTGTCTTAACCAAATTGTACATACGAATAACAAAATCCCACAAATTCCCAACAAATTAAATTATTTGTGCATTTTGTAAATATGTATTACTCTCCTTTTTCTAAAATGCAATAAGTGCTAAGCAATAACACATCAATCTCTTACAATTAATTGAAAAGCATCTATAACAAGTGGTTGGCCATACTTTTTGATATTGTTCTCGTATACACACATACATATATACATATTTATATATATACTCTTTACAATATACACATACACTCTTACATACCTTTGCATTTATACTATGCATATCAAATGTGCATCCAAATGTAGTATTTCGCATATATAGAGAGAAATAACATGTGCTCCTCCTCACCCATAACAAAAAAGTTAATTGCAAAAATGTTTGCCAAATCAATATGAAAACCAAATATCAAATATCTTCCCAAAAAATAAAAAAAAACAAAACTTTAATACCGCAAAAACCAAAAATAAAACAAAAAAAAATAATAAAAATACACAGAGAGCAATTGAAAATTTTTTATACCAGTGGCGACATTTTCTTTTCTGGTTTTTTTTGTATATTGCAGGTTTCAGACACCAATAAAAGCGTTTGCCTGCCTGACAGCCACAAGGTAAGCTCTAAAGCTGGTCACCGAAAACAATTATCGAATACCTTTTACTTATATACATAACCTACATTTATCCACATCAATCCACCAATCTGAATAGTTTTCTTCCTCTTTTATTCTAGCTAGTTGAATTTCTATGTCGTTTTGTATTTGTCTTGAAATTTCCTTTTAATTGGCGAGTGTTTACAATATAATGGTCAAATTACAATAAAAATATGCCTAGAATCAAAAATATATTTATTCAATTTTGTAACTAGTCGAAGTAGTTTGCTTTTATTGGAATTTTGTTCGAGTTAAATTTGAACTAACAAATTTGCAAACCAATTTGGTTTTATTTATTTTTTTAATTGACTGAAGTGGATTGGCAAAAGTTAGCGTAGAGTTTGCCTAATAATTTTTTCCATAAATTTTAAATTTTCTTTAATATGTTGCCTACTTTTGGGTTCTTTTTTTCTATTGTTATTATTATTGTTATGAATATATTCTGTAGGTTCATTTGGAACAATATTTACCTTCTTTAGCATACGTAAATATTTGAATTATTTGCTGTCGCTACTACATTTAAAAATATTCAATTTATGAATTTCAAACTCTTAAAAATGCAATTTTAAGAAGGCTTTCATAAATGAAGGAATATAATCTTGATTTAGGTCTTGCATTAATGAAAAAAAATGCCTTACAAAAACGTTTTCACTACAAGTTTTAACTGTTTTCTAGCAAGGTAATTTTTCGTTTTTTTTTTAAAAAAAATTCGAATATTTTTTCCGTCACATTCAGCGCTTTTAATTCTGGACTTTCCGCCAAAGATTTACAGTGACTTTTGCTTTGAGCTAAGACATTTGAAATGATTTTCACGCAACACTGACAGTAAGAGTTGTGTGCAATTAAGCCAACAATTCGATGAAATAACTACTAAATGCGTTTAGCAATATAAACCCTAGTTTTATTCTTCTACCTTCTTGGCCACAATGGGACATCCTGCTGAGCCAAATTGCAATTATTCTGAGTTGTTATAATTTTATTGCCACACACGCAATTTGTTAAACATACTGAGAACAGCAAGCACAACATGCAACAGATAAATGTCTTGGCCAAGGGGGAAGTGGGCATTAAACGCTGTTTGTGGACGTCTATTTCTTAATCTGAAAAGCCGTTTTAATGTTTCATAAATGTGATGTACGTGCACCGTCCGCGTGTGCGTGTGTTGGATTATGTATTGTGTGTGTGTGTGTCCTATCCAAACAGTTGACTATTTGCGGTTATTTGTTATAATTGCTCTTGTAGAATCATGTTTCAGCCTTTAATTTGCCGAAAGTGTTTTTCAAAGCCATTGAAATACAATTAATCTCATTTCCTTTTGTCTGATAAGTAACAAATATTATAAACAAATTATAGCGTTAATATTAATGCTGCTTACGAGCTGAGCCGTAATAAGACAAATAGTATATTTTTAAGCGTTAAATGTTCTTGTAACCCAGTTCTGGGATCTGTGTCTGTCAAGTCTGCAACATGGCTAAGTGAGGCATTAACGAAGCAATTAACTCGCTGCTACAAGTCAAAGTTAAAAATCGATTTTCTTTTCCATGCGTTTAATTGGGTGTTTCCGATTTTAAGGGCAAGCCTTCAATTGCAATTGAGCTAAGAACATTTCAAACGAACCGACATTGACAAATTGAGTGGGCTACAAAGAGTTGTGGTACTTAACAGTTGAGCTGAGATATTGAAAATTGCTCGCGAATCCATTTATATTAGTTGGCGTGTATTTTAAGTAATTCCAGAGAAACAAAATTGCTGCAAGAAAGTAGATTATTTCTAAATTAATAAATTCTAAGAAGAACAAAGTAAATCAAATGGGTGCAAAGTCAGAAATTTAATTTTAAAAATTCTCTGTGAAATATTCAAGTCCTTATTGCCTCTAAAAAAGAATGAAGTCAATTTGTAACCAGGCAACTAACTATACACATTGGTAAATACCCATAGCGCCACATATATAATTGAATAATTGCAATAGCAATCGGCGATAATGTCAACGCTTTAGCACACATCATAAAAAGCGAGGGCGAAATAACAACATTAATAACAAAAGGCGTTAGACATGCACACAAAGGACTACGAGATATGCAGTGAGCAATGCCCACACACACACAACCCACAACAAGAACACACACACACACACGCAGCCACACTTATGTACATTGTGTTGCATGCGCAACATATTTTATCCGCTAATGTGTAATTATAAACAAATTTAGTTGTAGGTTATATAAAATACTGCGAATAACAGAAACAAAACGAATTAATTCTTGTTTAATTGTTGTTATTATTTTTGTGGGTGTGCGTTTTAAAATGTAAACATTTGGTCATGCAATTTATTACATATATATATATATATTTATATATATATATTCGAATAGGTATATTTGCTGCGCAGGATGCGTGCAGCTGCCCCATTTGGCACTTGTCCAACGACAACTAACAAAACAGCCAAGAAATGCCAGCGATCAGTTTTTGTTGCTGTTTTTTTAGAGGTGCTAAAATGTCATGCTTAGTAAAATGTTTTTAAAACACGCAAGAAGCAGCCGCAGTTGCTGAAAAGCAATACATTGTTGGCTGACAACAACAATTGTGCAATTTAATTGCTTTGCAATTTATTTAAACTTTGTATTGTTGCAGTTGTTGGTTGCCCTTGTTGTGGTGTGCAGCAGCTGCACCAAAAGGTAGGCAACACGAAAATTCTGCGATATTATGGCAACAACAAAAACAGGTAACAAGTGCTGGCTGGTTATTGGTGGCAAGAATACCAGTTCCAAAGAACACAATCGGATAAATTTTTAAAATAAAAATGTAAAGTAATATTAACTTAAATCGATATGCAAAATGTGTTATTCCCGAATAAAAAAAATAAAAAAATGTTATTCATATCAATTATATTTAAAACAGGCGAAATTGGAAAGCGATTTACATAAAAACATTTTCGAACTTCAAAGTTAAGTTGTAATTGAACATATGAATGAATAAAAAGTGATGAAAGCAATTTCAATTTTATGTGTTGTTAATTGCTCCAATTATTGCGCTACCCTTTTGCACCTGAAGTGCAACACTCCACTTGAAGGTGAAATGATTGCGACCGAGTTTACAATTTCCCCAATGCGTGGCAGCTGCAACAATAGTTGACACGTATTGCAAAAGCCAACGCATGTTTGGGCAACTGTTCCAATTATTGTCACTCCTTTGGTCCAGCAATTTGCAGCCTATTTTTTTTCCCATTTGTTGTTGTTTTTGTCGTTTTTGTTTTTTTTTTTTGTTGGATTTTTCGACTACTGACCTGCTCCGAATTGACCAACAAAAAAGCGTATAGAGAGCACTCGACGCGTCGGTCGGCCCTAAAGGATGTGTGTATTGTTACTGAAAAGGTTGCCGCATTCTGTATTTTTTTTTTTTTTTTTTTTTAACAACTTCCGGCGCTGACTGAATTTCAGTTTGCCAACAGCTTTAATTACGCGCCAGGCCAACAGAAGAGTCGCAGAACTCGTTTTGATTTTATTTCTGTTGTTTAAGTTCCTCTTTTGGGTTTATTGTTTACAAAACCGACCATTCTGCAAGCTCTTCAGTTGTATTCAGTTGTTTTCACGCATTTGACTGCATTTTGGGTTAAAACGATTTTCGTTTTGTTTTCTCAATAGCTTCACTTTTGTCTCACAAAGGGAATTTGTGATTACTCATTGTGTTTGCAATGTCTAACAAAATATCCAATTTATTTCCAAGTTTGCGAAATTAAGTAATTTATTCTTGACTCATTTTCAATTTAACGCTTCAACTTAATTAGTAATGTGTACAAAATCTACAATAATATGCAAAAGCGTATAAAGTTTTAGTCTTGCTAAAATTGGCAACTGGAAAATTACAAATACAAAATGCGCTTTTTAGTTTTGCAGCTTTGCTGCTACTTTCGAACCCCAAAGGATGCAAACTAGTCTCTTAGTGGTTTCAGTTAATTTAAAGAGATATTTTCCCTTATGTTGCTTTAACTTTGTAAATCTTAATTTTGCGCAACCCAACTTAAAAAGCGCAACTCAGCCAAAATCTATTAATCAAAATAAGCAACAGTCCATTAAGTAGTCCCCTTTTTGCCCCTTTACAATTGGTATCAGCCACTTAATTTCCTACAAAGCACACAACGCCAAAATGGCAAAATGGCAAAATGAATGCGTTTACTTAATTTCCTTGCACGACACAAAACAAAATTTATAAGTTGGACGCAACACACACAAATCCAACGTCCATTTTTGCCAATTACAAACACATTGCATTTTCAATGTTGACGCTTAACATGATTTTCAAAATTTCACAACAACAACAACACGCGAATTTCTGATTTGAAATGAAGAAATTTCCGCAGAGCCCAATGCGTTGTCAAATTTGACATATGTGACGCATACGCCGTGTCTGCCACCACAGCCACTAGAGATGCGCACTTAGAGTGTTTCGCACACGTTGCAGTTACAAGTTTTCTTAATGTGCAAAGTTTCAATAAAATATTTCGAATTTATAATGGATATTGTTTATATATAAGTTATAAACTGCTGCGTGCTGAATTTAATCCAAATCGTACAGCTTCTCTTTTGTGTTTTGAAGGTGTTTTGACAACACGCACTCAACGCATCATCAAAATAAATACGACACGCGTGTGGGACTCGTGCCGAAATGATTGACTGACTCCAACTAAAATGCCACGAGGCTGTTGTTGATGACAACAATGGGGATGAGGATGATGACGATGAGGATGAGGATGTGTATGATTTATACATGTTTAGAGCCCCTGACGAAAAGCGTTTTATGCAAATTTATATAACCTGCTTTCCTTGTTGTTGTTACTTTTGTAAAGTTATGCAAATGCGCCTCTCGTCTTTTGCGCGTTGGAAAATATCAAAACTGAACTGATATTCTATATAACTAACACCTTTACTGTCATCGAGCCTTGGCTTGGCTCGGCGGGCCGGTTGCTAGTTGCCCAAAAACTTTTCGTTGCCAAACTTTTGGTGCAAAAGTTTAAAGCACTGCAACGGTTATAAAAAAAAATAATAGCAAATAAAAAAAATCAACTTCAGTTTGAACAAAGTTTAGTAGTGCGCTCGCATGACCCATTAATAAGGAGTATGGAACTTGCTGCAACTGCACTGAGTTTCTGTTGCTTAACGTTTTTGGTCATTTCATTCTTTGACCCATCCACCCACTAACCCCCTCCCCACCGCCATCCTTATTAAATCCTTTTACTGGCGTTTTGCCCAATACGCATTGTCAACATAAATTTTGGTCATGATTTTGTTGGTGCTGCTGCTGCTTGCTGGCTGGTGGCAAAGTTTACACTTCCTACCAATTTAAATGCGTTTATCTATTTGAAAATGCACACCCAGACACATAACTCTTGGCGCTCAGTGTACGGGCTGAGTTTGAGGTTAAAGCGGACAGCTGCCAAAAGACCGCAGCCAACTTCAGTTGACTTCAGCTGCGGCTATAGATTTAAAAGTTACTTTTAAATTGATGCGCCTAATAAAAATCAATATTTCTTTAAGCACATTTTACTCAATAATTGCACTTTAATTTTTGTGAATTTCTGCTAAACAGCAAGGGAAATATGTATTTCTAATTAGTCATATTAAGGTAGCTTTATTCAAGGACCTAATTAAATTTTCCACACGACTGCAGAGCACTTGAAAATTAATCTCTTAAAAAGTGAGCCCCTTTTGCGAATTCATTTTTCAGTATCTAATCGATAGATTTAGTATCTAACAGATACTTCAAATTGATAAACTCATATATGCAAATGGTTTCACGTGAATGATAATGAGTCAAATAGCGGATATTGTAAATTCATTTGCATTTCGCGCACACTTGCCTCACTTAATATGCACGCAACGCAACGCTGTGGCAGCCACCATTTGTACAGCTAGGTCAAATGTGTATGGCTTAAAGCCGTCGCCGTTCCTTGTGTGTGCGGTCGAAGGATGTGGCAGCGTAGACAATTGCTTACGCATCGCCGTAATACGCAAGCCATGCAAATTGTAGCTTCAACTGATGTGCTGCCCCAGTTGTGTTGCAATACATTCATAACAAAACTTATTTAACATTTATTGTTAGTCAGCGCCTTTTGCCAGTTGGCAGAAACTCATTTAAACTGTTTTTGAACTCCTGTCCAAATACACCCTTCCTTTCTTGTATAACATGGCATTCATTGGGATTTCAGTTAACGTGTTCTCTGTGCCACATTTTCCTGACAGGGGGTGGGGGGGGGGGGGTTTCCGCGCTACACAAATAGCCAGTCACGTTAAATCATTAGGAATTTGCCATGGCGTTGTTTTTGTTGCGTGACCACTTTTTCTATTATTTTGTTCACTGTTAGCTAATTTAAATAAATATTTAATGTGTTTTAATTGGATAATCTAGAAACTGCAATTGTCAAACACTTTTTAATATTAATTATTGCATACTCAAGTAATTGAAAAATAAAAAGAATAATTTATGAAATTAATTTCACGTGCAATGTGCAAGCAAAAATTAATTGTAATTTGTTTCCTATTGGGAATAGCAGAAAAATCAACAATATCATCCAACGAAATTGAATATATTTTTGTTCAATTAATTGTAGCCAAGTTAATTAAGGCCAAAAGAAAAGCTTGGATCCAGCTCTTAAAGTTAATTAAGTTCAAAAAATTAACATTGTTTCGAGGACTGAACTCAATTTAAGCGTTGAGTGACTAAGTGCGGCGGGCTTTGAAGTGCTTCAAAGTGTTTTGTGTTATGGGTCACTTTATATGGTCGGAAAGAGATACTCCACTAAATTTTTAATTTAAGCTAATTAAAATAATGCACAAACAAATTTGAAACTGCTGCAAAATGAAAAGTTCAAATGGCAAAGAGACGGTAAAAATTACCAGCAGCTGTCACGAGTTGAAAACTGCGAGGAAATGCATAGCAAATAAAAAATACCCTATTTAGAAATAAACATATCAAATGCATTTTTAATATGTGTTTAAAATATATTTATAATTACTAAAAACATACTCTAATTTTTAGTTAAGAGTATTAAAAATTGTATTCTTAAAATATGTAAATGATATTAATAAGATTGAATTAAGGGAATTAATAAGCAGCTGTGTGTATATTTTTGCGGTGTATAAATTGTGTAACATAATGTAGCACTAATAAACGCGCTCACTTAGCGGATATACACATACACACACACACGCACACGCACACACACAGGCATACACAAACAAAAGCATATGATCAAAATACTGCAAGCTATACAAACAAAAAGAGAAAACAACAAAAAAATACAAAACGTAATAAAGTTTTTTATTCACAATGCTTCTTTTAAAGAGATGCACACAAATGGATAACCATTTATATGTATTTTTAGCTATGCTTTACAAAATGGTATCGGTTTTGTGCTTTTGTGTTTGGTTCAACAATGTCAGACAGCATGTCAAAAAAGATACCCTTAAAAGTAAGATGTGCCTCACTAAATGATGAGGTGAATTAATAATGATGTTTTTGCGGATTTGTCAAATATAAATGTTGGTCACTGCCACAACCAGAATGCGTAATACATTCAATCTTCAAATATTTTTTATGAACTGAGAATACCATATTTAAATAAAGTTACAGGGTAATTCAGACATTTGCCATCATTGTGCAACAACAAAGAGCAGCAAAAGCCTGTCAGTGTTGCAATTGTTGTTACGTCTGCTATGTCGGCTGCTTATCAGAGCCAGTCCTACCAACTCCACCTCCTTCATTTGCATACATTTAGGCGTAAAATTTGCAAACATGTTCGCAAAAGTTTTTCTTGTATTCAGCTCTTTTTTCGTGGCGGTTCATTGTACCCAGCGATGCCCCAACACCGAAATGCGAATTGCGAAATGCACCAGACTTTTATTGCTCGGAAATGACTTTGGCGTGGATTTGCGTGGGTTTTGTTTTTTTTTTTTTTTCAGAGGCTAAAGTTTTGGAGTTGGCGGTACAACGACTAGACGGGACCAAGTTACCGCGAACATAGTTCCAGACATAGAAATGGAAATAGAAAAATGTGGTTTTACGTATATGTTTTATGGGCGCGTTGCAATTGTCGCATGTTCAAAGGTAATAAAGCGATTTTCTGCGTTTTGTAAATCCGATAACCGAAAACTTCGATTAAAGCAGCTCATAAAAATGTGGGTCTAGGTATTTTTTTTATTTTTATTACAATTCATATTGTTGTTGTCTTCCTTTGGCCCGAGTAAGTCATAAAAATTCAATTGTGCGCTCGAGGCGTGACAGCGGTGAAAACAAAATAAGATGCCTCATAAAAACATAAATAATGTATAAATTATAAAGGTGGTGGGGGTGGTGAGGAGGTGGTGGGGACGCATAAGTATGCCAGCATTTAATATATGTCACATCCTTTTGGCTTTGACACACATGCAAATTACGTGTGCAAATGCTCGACACAGGAAAGCATGCATAAATGCCTGAAAGAGGATATGAAAATGTCTTACCCCAAAAGCAGGAAACATTTTTTTAAATATGTCTATGTTATAATAGCGATGGAAAAACAAAACAACAAAAGAAGAGGGAAAATGTTGCGAAATAAATATGAATAAAATACACAAGAATTACAATGAAGGATACTTTGAAACGGGCTAAGATGCATGCAACTGCTTAAGTTATGCTTAACGAAAGGAATTGTGGCCCAAATTCAAAAAGGGAATAATACACGTAAAATAGTCGTTCTATGCTTTGACAACTTCTTAATGGAATTTACATAGTTCTATTAAGACCACAAATCCTTCACGAAGGCGGCGTTGCAACAGAAAAGGAAGGAATAAAATGTGTAATTAACCAAACAAGTTGTAAACTTACGCAAAATATGAAAAAAAATATGATAATTCAAGTCGAATGTTTAATTTTCTTATCTCCAGTCTTAAAAGTAGCCTTTGGTTCTAACTGTATAATGAATCAACAAACTTATTTTATTATTGAGCATTGATCTCAATTCTTGGACTTTTTTTTATTATAACGTGTTTGATATGTTTATAAAAAAAAAAGCCACATCGTTGGCAATCTAGCTAGTTCCTGGCAACCAACTCAACTGAGAGTGCAGAGTTATATAAATGAGGAGAATCAACCCAACCACAACCAAGGCGCACAGCTTAAGGCACACCTTGATTTTCTGGTAGACCGAACAAAATGGGGAGTGCAATTTTGAAGTTTCAGTTTTGCTTGGTTAATTTCAAGCTTCGCTTGGCAGTGTCTGCAGTTATTAACCTCTTTTGAGCACTCACTCGTTCACTTGATGAACTATAAGCCTTATGCTATGCAGCTAATGCCTGGGTGTGTGTGTATTTGTGTGTGTGTGTGTGTAGTATGTGTGTGCAAAGAGCATAGCATACTTTCAAGCACAGTCTTAAGCTGAGGCTGACGAGTGCCTCCTGGCAGTGCCTTAAGAGCTAAGCCAAGCTAAAGTCCGCACTTGTTTGCATTTGTATGGCTTTTAAGGCAACACATAATTGACTAAAGCTGGTTTTGCATTACAAATCATACACACACGTATACACACACATACGTATACACATCATACACACTTAAAAAGCTGCTCAAACTGATTGACAAGCCGGTAAGATTTTGACATGGCCCAGAATTTGTGGTTGATGCTTAGCTGAGACAACAACAAAGCAACCGAAACATTGATGCCAAATCGGAACTACAAACCACTCAGTTCGAGACAGCAGTCAATTTAGCCAACTTCCTGACTATCTGCCCACCATGGGCCACATTTACCTTTTTTTTGTGATAAATAGTAAATATTTCTTATATTTTTATAGGTTCATATCTATGCCAAGACAGACTGCAAATTTTGAGAAGAAATTTGATTGACAACCTTACAGATATTCTTGTTCTTAAGAAGTTCTCAATGTGCTGATTGAAGTAATTCATTTTTTTAATTTATTGAAATGAATTAATTAAATTATATATCTGACTTATTTTTCTGTTTTATTTTTTATCTACATATTACATTTGGTAGCGCTGTTTAAATTTGTAAAGTTTCTAAATTTAATTATCTTAATTAATTATAATTATTTTTTTGACTTTGTTTATATATGTTTTTTTTGCTATTGTTTTTCCTTTTACGTTACGGAAATGGTTTAAATTGCCCATAGTCCTGCCGCTTTACTTCAAATGTCACTTCCGAATTGGGTAGTCACTCCGGTTCTGGTGTGCTCACATTTCTATTTTGTCAATCGATGATGAGTGCCACATGCCTCCAAATGCTGCTGCTGCCAAATGACATGTTTGATAAATTGCTTGATTAATGGACGCGTTGTGCGGTGCGTAAATACTGTTTAAGGACTTTTGTAGTCAACTTTTAGGCAGGCGCTTACAATATCAATAAGAAAACAGCGCCGGCAGGCGGCAGGATGGGGCGATGGGGCGATGCTGGAACCGGATGCAAGAATACTTTATACATTTTGCGAAACATTAAAAATAATTTTGTGCCCGCCGTCGACGTCACTCTGCAAATATCAAAACCAATGTCCTGTCACCAACCAACACCCGCATCAAGCCAGCCAAACGCGAAACGTCAGTTGTCTTCCGCTGTTCATATTTCAAAGAGACACCCCCTTCCAAACCCCTTACAAACACACTCACATTTCCGGGGCGTTCATTAAAAAATGAGCGCCATTTGCCAAAGGAACTAAAATTGCATGTCCTCGCTTAAACATGCATATGCATGTGCAGCAGCTGCCTGAGTATTAGTGAGGCGGCCGGTTTGTATGTGTGAATATGTTGCAAGTGCTATGAAAACTCCACTTGAAAAGAAAAGAAAAAAAAATGAAGGGAAATCTTGCACAAGTATCCTTAAGCGTTCTTTTTGCCACAAAAACTCATCAGTGGAGAAAAGCAGCAAAATTAAGAAATATAATATCCACAGCTAGCCGAAGTTTAAATGCCTTAACTAACTTAAATAACTTATTATTAAAATGTGCATATCATAGATATTATATAAATATTTAAAAAAAAGCAATTAATCATAAAAAAGTTTATAAAGTTAAATTAAATTTCTCCATAAACAACAACAACAAAAACCAGATCAATTTAAGAAAAACTTTAAAATTCTCTGGATTTTCATTTTTTTGTAATTATATATTCCTGAATAAACAGTTTGAGCGAACACACATAAATATGCAATATTATGTTTTTTCTGTTTACTCAACTCTTTTTACGTTCTGAGACATGCATGCAACAGAGAAATATGTTGCTCGCGTGAACAAAACGCGCGCTACGTGCTGCCCTTTCAGTGTGTGTGTGTGTGTGTGGCAAGTTTCCACCAATTGTGCAGCTGCTGTTGCCTTGTTGAAGCTTTTTTTTTTGTGTTGGCATTGGAAATCAAATTTTGTGAGCGCAACTAAAAGCAGATGAGATAAAAGTAAAAAAATAAAAAAAAAGATGGCACGTGCCACTCTGTCCTTGTCCATATGTTGCTTTGACGAAAACTTGCAACTCGAGTGTGTTATTGATGGTGTGTGCTGAAAATGTAAAAATACTTGTACAGTATTTACTTGTAGAGAGCTCTTGGCTCAGCTGTAACTTAAACTTAACTTACTTTTCCCTGCTAAGCTACAGACAAACATGTAATCAGCAGCACAGCAACAGTTGCACAGCATGCAACTAGTTCAAAAGTCCATTTCAACTTTGAAATTAGTTGCACAGAGCCAAAAACGTGAAAGTGTTGGAATATTATTAAACACGTATCTAGCAAATGAATAAAGATGAACATTTAAAATTGCACGTTTTCAATTTAAGGCTTGTTTCTATAAGCAGAGGTCTAACAACCTCTCAACTAGCAAATCCAACTTGTTAACTATGTTAACCCCCCCTGCGTTCCTTTTGTCTGTCTCTCTCTTTCTCTCGCTGATGATACTTAAACTTCCGCTATTAATTTGCTGTTGATGATGATGCTGCTGCTGCTGCTGCTGCTGCTGCTACTGCTGTTACTGCTGCTGCTGCTGCTACTGCTGCTGCTGCTACTGCTGCTTCTGCTGCTTCTGATTTCGTTGCGCAGTTCTTTTTTTATAGTCGCTCGTCGGCAGCTCTGAATTATCCTGATCTCCGTTTTGCTTCCCGTTAACCCTGGTGTTTATTTTATTCGCAGCAACTACAACAACAACAATAACAACAACAGCAGCATTGCAAATGCAATTTTCTGCATAATAAAGTAAACTTCGCCCGTAAACTGTTTATTCAAATTCTATAGAAAATAGAATAGAATCTCTAGTTTGTTGCCGTGTAGTAGTCAATGTTGTGGATATTTATAGATTGCATTTTTTTCTGTCTCATTAGATAGTTATCTCCATTTTATATATGTATCAATATATGTATGTATATGTATGTTTAAACCCTCATTATAATCGCATTTTTCTCTTGTGCTCTCTTTTGTCTTTTTGCAGGTTAGTATCTATTGATAGGCTAAATCCGACTGCTTTCTATATGGGGTAAGCTCTTCAAATCCTTTTTAATGAACCATTACCTAAGCGCGTTATGCGAATAAAGGAAACACCCTCATTTGAAATTGTATAAGCACATTTAGCAGTAACATCTGCAAAAACAAAAATTATACTTTCATATGCCCTCGTTATAATCTCTTCAGCATTTTTACTCCGTTTTTTTTTAATGTTCATACATCATGGTCTTTAAGGCTTTACGGGGAAAAAATGAGAGAGAAAAGTTGCAAGTGCTGCCAAAGTCTGGCGGCGGCACATGCGGCGCATAACACACAGCATTGGCAACGTGTCGTATACGTTATGTATTTAAGATTATTTTTCATTTAATTTTCATAATGCTCTGTGGCAAAAGTTGCGACTGTGCCAACATTTCTTTTTGTTTTTTTTTTCTCGGTTTGCTTTTTCTTTCGCTGTCTCAACGAATGCATTATAATATATCAAATTCACAGAAAAAAGGGTTTGTTTGTTTCCTCTCGTTTTCAAAAACATACAACAAATTGTTTATTTGAACTTTGACTGATTTAAGAATATAATACGAATATGATTTTAAAATTTAAGAAGCTTACATTACAAATTTCTAATGCGAGCTTCTCGTATTTTTGTATGCAGACTTTTTTTTTGGCAACTTCTGTAATTGGCAGCTAAACGAATTCTGCGCCAAGTGTTAAAAGAAAAATGGCCTACTGAGTTGGACATTAGTTCAAGTGGGTTGTAATATGTTTGAGTATTGTTTATATTACTTAGGAATTTATAGCGAAATAAGTAATCATCTACAAACAGCGTAAATATGCTAATATCTCAATTTTAAGTGTGCAAATCAATAAACTGGTAAATTTAGTAAATGTGGTAAGCGGATTTTTGTTATTAGTTTATTGTGAAACTATAGTCAATAGATTAAACACCTAAATGATTGAACGAATCGATTAAATGCATAATTCATTTGTCCCAACAATTGAATAACCATTGGCCATTAACATTAAACCAATTATGTGAAACAAACACAAGCGAATAAAATCCACTTTGCCGAAATTGCTTAATTTTCGTCCTGCATGTGTGTCTTGTATGTGCAACATGCACATGAAATAAAATGCACACTCACTACACACACGCACACACTCAAACACACACGCAGTTTAAGTAAATAAAAGCCAACCCACTGACGGGGAGAACAAACAAATAAATAATAATAAAAAAAATATACAAAAAAAATGCGATGTGACTGAAATGCCAACAAACGGGAAAAAAAAAAAATGCTGTGGCAGCAACAACAACTGACTCAAAATGAAACTCGTAGATGGCACTCAGTAACTGAAACTGCTGCTGACTTGGACACATGGCATATGTGCAACTTGCAGTTGCACAGTGCTCTTCTGTTCGGTGGACAAGGGTTAAAATGCTAACGACTGGCGGGTTTTTGGCTGGTCAAAAGTGAATGTCATTGTTAAAAATTGTTGCCTCCTCGCAGTTCAGCTTCAGCTCTGCCGATTACACCATGGAACTGCAAAAATCATATTGCCTGTGCAATGAATTATAATGTAGAGCACTTCAATTTGTATTGTGGCATGTGATTCACATTCCTTTGCTCGCTTCCCATCTCTTTTTTATTTCTTTTTTTCCTTTTTTTTTTTTTTTTTGTCAGTTTCCCTTGTGCATTTGCATACGACTCGCACTGAATATGGAAAAGACTTCAGAGTACAGAGTACATTGAGTATGCGAGTGTGCGTATGTGTGTGTGTGTGTGTCATATTTGAGGTTCCGCATGAGGGCGGAAGCTAAACGATATTCTGTTAGCACTGTCACATTGCATTTTTATAGTATCTGCTTCCAGTTTGTTCAACCGAAATGAATTTATAATTTAATATTTCCCTTGGCAATTTACAATTACCTCTTCAGTTGAGCAAATAATTGATAAATTTGAATTCAAATTGATTTAATTGCAATTTATATGCAGATAAATAATATAAAAATTAGAAATAGAAGTGAATATTTTAAACCAATTATCTGCTCAAAAGTTTTGCTGCATCTGCTTAATTTGAACAAGTTAAGACAAGATATTTTAAAATTGACTATCTAAATTAGATTTGACTCGTTTATCCAATTTATTTTCAATCAAGAAGCAATTAAGTGCAAATCAATCCTTAAATTTCTAAATTAATAACATCAAAAATACCTTCATAAATATTTAATATATATTGTTAAACTTTGTTTTTACCTCTCAACCCACAAGTTGATGCTTATTTAGCAGTCATAAATAGCAGCTGTTATGAAACTCGCCGAATTGCACATTATTTGAATAACCTCATTAAATTATATACTCACACACACACACACACACACATATAGAATACAAGGACAACAAAAGGGGAGCATAAACTTTAATTAAATTACGTATACGCAAGGCGCATTGCAGTGCTGATTGGGCAAATAGCTAAGCGAATGCCTGATGCCTAACTTGAGGCGTTGCCAGATTGGCTTAAAGTCAACTTTTTAATGGCGTTCAACTCAAGCAGCCAGCGATGCCAATTAAAATGCCAACAAAACGGGGCGAAACTTGATTTCTCCTGCTGACTTTGTTGTTGCCCCAAAAACTTAAGAATCGAGTTTTTCAATCAACTTTTGCGCACACTAAAAGTACACACACAAACGCACACATGCACACGCTTATAAATTTATTTAGCAATTGGCACGTAAAGGGTTAATTGTCTGCCAGTCAGCAAAAACTCTTGCATACTTTTGCTCTAAGTGTATATCGATTGTGCATAACTGGCACATGTTTAACGTTCTCTGACCTTATCAAAGCATCGTACCCCTAATTACACCCCTAAAATCCCAATCCCCAACCCGCTTAAGTCCCCATTTTCGTCTCCTTTGCTTCACACTTTACTTTAACGCCTTGTTTGTTTGCCAATTTGTTTTGGTCTGTTTCGCTTTTGTCGCCTGTGCTGCGGGCTGTCCACAGCTCATTAGGACTGGCCACAAGTTAAAGTCGACCCAAAAAAAAAACATAATAAATAAAAAATACGATTTTGTGGCAAACAAATATCGAGTTGAGGGCTTGGCATATTTGTTCGATGACCTTTGGATTATTTAAAAATAAATTAAAAATCACTCACACGCACCATTGCCACACAGGGGCAGCAACAGCTGCACTTGTCAACTTTGGGTAAGTAAATTTAATAAATGAAAAGCAGCTGCAACGTATGCCACACAAATATAGACACAGCTATCTTTATATATATATATATATATAGAAATATAATATGTACAAAATAAATCAATTAAAAAGCAAACACTGAGAAACCATCCACCTGCAGCCCAAAAAACCACGAACAATTTCCGAACCAGCTTGAAACAATAAATTTTATATCTCTGCATGCCACATTGTTGCTTGTGTGCGCTTGCACCATATATTGACTTTTAATTTGTCTGTGTTAAAGGTAACTGATGTCCACAGCTGCCACAAGGTAACTTATGGCTGTTGCTCCTCCAACGGGTTCTCTAATTTTATTACGACCACTTTGCAACAACATATGTTGCCAGTGCCAGAAGGATGCGTCAATATATCCTTTGACAATTGACTCAAGCAGTCAATTAGCCAGCAATAAAAATTGATTTTCCGTGGCTTGTGTCAAACGGTACTTTTATAGACAGCATCCAATCAATCTCGAATTGGATAACTTTTTAAGCTGTGAAGCAAAATTCTATAAACTGTTAATTTTGTGTTCATTTGCATAAAGTTGCCAAAGATATCAAAGTTAATTGGCCAGATGAGCTGCCTGCCAGATCCTGCCAGATTTTAACCTAGTTTTGACCTATTTTCATTGACTGTTGGCCATCTTTCTGTCTAACTTCATTAGCTTAATTTTTAACTTCTTGAGAAGCTAATTTGGGATTTGCTCAAAAATAGAGTTTGACCTTCAACTTTAAGAGTAGGTTTTTCTGATGAAATGTACGTTTTGAAATCCTTTATTTTTTTTTGTTTTTGATGCTACTCTTTTGCTTCTCATTTAAGCTCAGTTTTGAAACATTTTTCATCTGTCAAACCTCAAAATCCACATAAGTCAGATTGAAAGACAAAGGATGCGATTTTTTTTTACTTTAACATGAAAAACCCCTGCAGCTAACTGAAACTCGCCCGTACAACTTGTTCTGTTGGCCGCTTTACAAAATTTGCCAGCGTAATTGGCTCACTCTACGGAATCACACAATCTCCCCCCTCTAACTCTCCCCCATCTATCTCTTGCCACACCCGCAACTTGCCACTACCACCCCCGCTTTTGTTTACCTGCCTCGCTCTGCTGCAAGCACGTAATCGAATAATCCAATTTGTTTGCACAAAAACTAAAAGTTTTTGGTAAGGCTTCAGTTGACGTCGCTTCAGCTAGCTCTCGTCCTTGCTGCAATACCCTTCCCCTTCCCCTTCCCTCGCCCCCTGCCTAATTGCTTGAGTGTTTGGGTGGATTTGTCGATTTTTACATTTCTTATTAAATTTGATATTCTTTTGTACAAATGATGTAATTTGCTAGTCAATAAAATGTTGCTTCAAAATTTGTTAAAAAAAAAAAATTACCTTATTATTTCTTAGTGCAGCTGTTCTACACTGTTCCACAGCTATATAATTAAATTGTAGTCATTTAGGCCTGGTAGGAACAACATCCAACCACCTGCAGCGACACCTTGCAACGCCTTTGGTTTTGCCACTGCAGTTGGCAACAGTTTCGGTTACCACATGCAGCTAGCTAGTTTTTGCCTGTTTGCCAAGCATTCTCACATGCGACGTGATGCATCAGTACACACACACACACATACACACACACACATACAGACACACACATACACTTGCACACCTTTGTGTAACTTGTGTCGCACAGTGTTTCATTGGTTTCTATGCCGTGTAACCAACAAAAGCGTACAAAGGGGTTACTATTACTATTACAACTAGCAGATACAGTTGACACTTTTTACACTGTACAAAATATTTATAATTTATAAACAATATTTAAATTCAATATTTATTATACATACATTAAAAACTTGGAAGAACATTTTTGTTGTAAATATTTCTTGGCAACAGTTTGACTTAAAAACACGAAAGTTGTTCAAGAATCGTAAGGAGCAGTGAGTTGGAGCACAGCTTGGGGATGGGTTTCCTTATGTGTATTGTACAACTTTTTAAACTTTGGAACTTTTGACAGGATATGTTCCAGTTGAGCATACTTTGTCTTTTCTTCGTACTTTTTTGCTTTTTTGCAGTATTTGCTGTTGGTCAACAAATAAACTGCTGGTTTTATTTCTCGTTTCTTTGCCCATCTCTTATTGCTGCATTTTTTGTTGTTTGGTTTTTGTTTTATTTTTTGTTTTTTCCCGATGGCATTGGCAGCATTGCACTTTGAGCCGTGTTTACTAGGCTCAACGCAGCACTTAAAGCCTGTTGAGAAATGTAATTTCTGTGCTCATTACAAGAGCAGGGGTGGTGGGGGGATGGATAAGGAGACAAGGGTATTTGCTAGAGCTCGCAAGAAAGCTAGTTGAAGTGCAACCAAAGCCGACAAAACCGTTTCAAGTAATGTGCGCATTTTGTGAAACTAAAATGTGACAGTAGTGCGTGAGCCGGAAGCCATTGTGGGTTAAGCACGCACAGCGCCACGCACCACGCACCACGCACCACGCGCCAACACACCCCAAAGAGCGGGCCCGGAAATGCCACTGACAGGCTGACGAAGCAACCAAAACGGTGGACAGCAGAGACGTGTGGAGGGGGGCGGGTCAGGTGTCTGGTGAAGGAAGCGCGCGACGCGACACTTTATGACAGGTTGTGTGTGTGTGTCTGACTGCGTTGGCAAACCAAAAAGACAACGCCAGCCACTTGAGATTGAGAGTGGGGTTAAGGTTTAGCTGGCTTTGGATGTTAGACTGCCTGTGAGGAATTAGGAATGCATTGTCGTCTATGTCTATGTAGTAGTCGTTGTAGTTGTTCAGTTTGTTCAGTTCATTTTTCCATTCTGTTCAGTTTAGTAGCTAAATCAACTCTTTGGGGTTTTGAGGGCGGCACAGCGATCCGACACCACATTTGCAGGGCTTCCAAGTGACGACTGTGTTTTTTTTTTTTTTTTTGCCTTGTGTCTTCTGCTCTATGCATTTCTTTTGTATTTTGCAACCCCTTATTTTTTAGCAACAACAACAACAACAAAAAGAACGGCATACAAATTAGCGCACGTACTTTATTGTTGTATGCCTGATTCAGTTTGGCTTGCAGCGCACAACTGACAACAGTGACTAGAGTCTACCACGGGGCTCTGCAACAATTGTGTTCCTGCAACACAATACAAAACTGCTCAACTCGGTGCATCCAGTAAAGATTTTGCTGCTAAAACTTGAACGCAATTCGAGTTTGTTTCACAACTAATTTTGTCTGAACGTGTTGTGCCTTTTGAGTGTGTGTGTGTGTTTTCGTGTGTGTGTGTGTGTGTGTGTGTGTCAGTGTCAAAAGTTTAAAATCCAACAAGAAAAATGAACTACTTAGAATCGATGCTGTGGTAAGAAAATTTAATAACTCAAAATTGTCTAATCACACAATTCAATTTAATTCTTGCTCAAGATTAAAAATTTTATGAGCTAATTTTGTAAATTACTTTGTATTTTATATATTAAATAACTTTTAATTACAGTTGCAGAATTGTTTAAGCAGCTTAATATATATGAATCAAAATAAAATCAATATAAATAATTAAAAAAAACCTTGCTACTTCATAAATGGGAAAAGCGTTCAACTTTTATTAAACACTCAATTCTCGGAACAGTGCAAAAGTTTTCCCATTAATAAAACCAAGAAAGGACCATTTTCCACTAGGGGCACTCACTTTAGAGCTTGGTGAAACTCGATTATGACAATTTCGGAGTGCCTAGCTCAGCTTCGGGCAGAGCACCTCAAACAAAAATATAAATGAAAGTTTTTGTTACTTTATAAACAAAAATTTATATGCAATTTGTTGCATGCCACGCTCACTGACGCTGACCTGAAAAATTACGCAACTTGGCACAGCGTTTTCTACTCGTTTTTTGGTATTGTAGAAAAATATTTTAAATAAATATTTTATTACAATGCTCCAGGGAGAAATTGTAAGAAAGTACAGAAATTGTCATTTCTCTGGCCAAATAAAACATCGTTGCCTACATTTCTGAGTAGCCAAAGAATTTCCTCCTATTTTTCCAAATATTTGTGCAAGTCATTCCCATTTGGGACTGCTCTCCGATTGGCTGCCGGGTTTACTCAAATGATGTGGAAAGAAATCACATTAATGGCAGCCGTGCGCCAATTTTAGGGCCCCACAACCCAAAATCCCCGAAAGTATAACCACCATTTTGGCAGACACCTACACACTGGGGCAATTAAAGCGTAATGCGTGGCAGTGCCAAGTCGTTAACTTGGCCAACATGCAACGTGCAACACCGCCATCTTTAATTTATGCTCTATGCGCCTACGAGTCTGCAGCATGCAATATGCAAGCACCAAAGTATAACAGACACTGAGTGCACCCAGGGGAGAGTGAAGGGGTTGCGGCTGTAGCGAATGGAAGTCTTTTTTTGTTACCCTCTAAAAATGCAAAGTTGTGTATCATAAAAGAGTTGCACAGAGTAACAATTCTTAAAATGAATACTTATTTTTATATTTATTATTATTATAATTATTTTTATCCTTTATCGTTATTATTATTATTTTATTTTATTACCATCAGTATTAATATTAATACTTTATTATTATTATTATTATGGTTATTATTACATTAGATTTTTGATAAAAATAATCATAAATTGCCACAATTCTTATTTTATATTTTGCCCCTGGAACAGGGTAACTCCAAGACGGGCTCCAATGTAACTTCTTGCACTTGTTGGCATTAGACCAGGGCAGAGCAGAGCAGCGTCTTTTGTCTCATTCTATTAAATGTGTTACATTTTGTGTCGCGTGTTCTTGTGAGTAATTTATGTAGGTCTCGGGCCAAAAAGCAGGCTACAAATTACACGGAACCTCATAATTTTCCTCTGGCTGACGTCTACGCCGGGTGTCCGCTGTGTTAGACGCTCTGCTCCAGCAACTATGGGCAATACCATACCTTAAAGATAAAGTCTCTCTTTTAATCATTTCAAAGGCTTGCAACTGTTTTTTTTTTTTCGATTTGTTATTCATCCAAAAGACCTGACAAGCAATTCTTCACTTTGAATATTGCTTGTAGGGAGATTGTATGTATTTGTATTTCTTTAAATAGGCAGCTAGGCAAATTTAGATTGTTCAAGCCATTTATTATTGGCAATTGGACTTCAAGTAATAAGTTAATCTGACAAATACATCAAAATAAAAATGTTCCTTCTTTCAATAAATACGAATAGAATTTGCGATAAATTTAAAGAATATTCATTTAAATTTAAATACATAACATTCAGTAACTTCTACAGACTGTGTCATGTTTTTAGGATTTCTGTAATTTTCATAATTTTCTTCTTTTTTTATTATTATTTTTTTTTGTTGAAATGGCAGCACAAACTACTTTGGCAAGGCATCCGCTTTTTATTTCTCACATGCTCTCGGTGCTTGCTGTTAGGTGGTTTATTTTCCGCCAGTGACTGGCATGAAAAGCTTTTTACACATGGCAGCATATTTTAATTTTGCAGCGCAGCTTTTAGAAATGCACAAATGCACTTACTAATTAGAAATAAAAATGCGCGCTTCACATTTGCTCATTACACTGCTGCTCCTCTTGTTGCAGTTGTTGCCACAATTTGTTCCCTGCCATTTTTCCCCCACATAGTTTTTGCCTTTTGCCTTCGGACACTCAAAAAAAAAAATGATTGCCTTTTTGTACACATTCAAAGGAAACGTGTGATATTTTTTTTTTAATGTCATATTTGAAATGGACATTGTCAACCACCTTTCGCAAATTTTATAGTATTCATTTTAAGCAGAAATTTACTTTATCAAATCAAAGATTTTTTTTATCTTTTTTTAAATAGCAAATTATTTCAAATAGAAACTTCTTTCAAAAAGTAGAAATAATTTGTAGAATTGTCTTTTTAAATCAGGCATTTTTATTTTGTGAAATGTATACATGTAGATTTTGTAGAAAAGGTATTAATAAAAGAAAGCAAGCACATTCAAGTCATGAAGATTCTATTGAATTCTAGTCCATTTTATCTTTTTTTGAGTGTATCGTAAGGCGGCGTTGCTAGAGTGTCAAAATAATAGACGCCTTCGCGTTGCGCCAACTGCTTCATTGATAATTCACCCAAATCGCCGCCCATGTGAAGACGCTGTCCCGTTGGTTGCGTGCAACGCTTGTGGCGTGTCAACTCCTGCCAGTCACTGGGCAGGCAACCCTTGGCCTCGAAGGCAGCACCCAGCTTCTTCAGGCTCTCCTTGAAGAGCACAAAGGCACGCCAGTGGCTGCACTCGTGCCCGAAGCAGCCCGGCTGCTGGCTGCCCCAATTGGCATAGAAATCCACATGGCCCAGCGGGCGATCGAAGCCGTAGCTGCCGACGCTGGTGTGCAGCACCTCCACATAGTCCGCATCCCCCTTATCCAATCGCTCCCTCTCCTGTGCGTAACGAAAGAAGGGAAGTGCCGGATCTAGGGCACGAATCACACGCACCCGACCCGTCTGCACGTGCTTCGAGGCAAGACCAGCCACATGGGCGCCCATGCTGAAGCCAATCAGCTGCAGATCCTCAAAACGCATGCCCGCCTCCTCGTGTAGAAAGTCCAGAAACTTGGCCAGAACTTGACCCACTGGTTTCACCCTATAACTGGCTGTTATATAATCAGCAATGGCACCACGTCCCCAGTCCACGGTGAATATATTGTAATCGCCATCGTTCAGACTCAAATAAGCCGGCACCAAAGAACTATAAACATTCGCAAGTGCATTGCCCAGCCAGCCATGTATGATGATGCTGCGAAAGGGTAAAAATTATTATTATTATTATGCAAATTAAACACAGACTTTATAAAAATATAGGAAAAGATTTGAAAACATTACATTTATAGTTGATCTAAGAAAAACATGTTAAAATCATGTGATAACAATTAAAAAAGCTGTAGTCGAGTGAATATACGATATACCCTGAATCCAGTATTATAATTTTATAGGCAAATTTGCTTTTAAAAAGTTTTGCACTCAAATATGAGCAAATAATTTTTGATAGCAAGCTGAAGAGTAAAAAAAACGAATGCAGCGCATATTTTTATTCACCAGACCAAACTGATCCCTAATTGGCTGGCTGACGTACATGCATTTGTATTTAACGGGGCTCTGCAAAATACACACAAAAGCATATTAAAGCTCGCATCGATTATCATGCCATCTCTTTCTCACATATTTGCTCGCAATTTTGGGCATACAAAAAAAGCTTGCGGCAGCTTTTAGAAAAGAGATAAATATGGGAATATATTTTCAACCATAATTTGGGTGTTTCTTATTCAATCTTAAAGAATTTTTGGGTAGTTGATCAACATTATGCATACGCTTAACATGTGTTAATTAAAAGATGCTGCCTTTAAAATTGTGGCTTTGATTGCTATCCGAAATTGAAATTATAGATATTATATTATAGATCGAAATAATAGATAATCGAGAAACAGAACAAATTCTCTTTATTTTATCGATAACTGCCTCCTATCGATAAAATAAAGCAAATTTGTTCTGCGCTAAACATATTATTCAGGTTCTGGCTCGTATAGTTTTTGAGATCCATGTGTTCATACAGACAGACGCACAGACGGACCTGGCTAAATCGATTTGTGATATATATATATATATATTTATATTTACCTTATGAGTTCGGATATGCTTCCTTTTGCATGTTACATACATTTGCACAAAGTCATTGAACAATTATTACCCATTTTCAAAGGGTTAAAGGTATAAAATAAATAAACTTCAAGAATAATACTACAAAATATTGGAAGCTATTTTTATCTAAAATACTACTAGAAAAAATGAGTAATATATTTTACTTTTGATGAAAACTTATAACATAAAGATATCTCGCACTTGTGTAATTGAATTGAGTCAAGAAATCCGAGCTGTCAGTATGAGATAATTTTGTTACGTTATTCATTCATAACTCACCGCGTGGGATTGAAGGGATTGAAACGGGATTGTCTCAGCGAGATGGAATCATAGAGCGGCACTGTTTGTGTGGTCATCTGTGGCAACATGACTGTGGGCCTCACCTCGTTCGCATTGAGGCCAAATGCGGCACTCAGCGTATTGCCAACGACCTGCTGCAACAGTCGATTACCACTCGACAAGGATGGCCCATTCGTCGAAGGAGGATGGCCATTGGAGGAGGAGTGCAGTCGAAAGTATGTCTGCCGTTCGGCATTGTACAGTAAATTATAGTCCTGCAATCGCAATAGTTGCTCATCGCCAACCATTTGGCTGCTGTTGTTATTATATTCCTTGTTGGCATTGTTGTTGTTGTTGTTGTTGTTGTTGTCAAAATTATGCCTTTCCGATATTGGCAGCGCTTTGGGGCTCATTAGGCCAACGCCCATGCTCACGCCCTCGTCGTTGTCGTCGACGTCCATTACATTATGTATATCGGATATGTCCTTGTCGTCGGCATCGTGCCGATTGCCATTTGGTTGCAGTTGTTGCCAATGCTTTTGCTCATCTTCTGTGTCCCTCATCATCGTCATCATCATCCTCATCGTGGCACTTTCCACTTCATTTGTCACTTTTACTTGCACTGCGGGCATCTGCTTTACACTTGCCCCTATCTCTTGCAACTCCTCCTCCTCCACCGCCCTCAATTGATTGTTGTCTGCATCAACAATCTGGTGCGCTCTGTAATCAGCATAGGAGTGGTTTGATCCATCATCCGCCACCTCCTGCATGGTTTCATGTTGCCATCCGCCTCTAGGTTTGGCCTCTTGCAATTTCGCTGCAGTGTTCCACAAACAAACTGGCAAAGTGGAATAGTGCATTTAGACGAAACTGGAGCAATTTTAGCAAATCCCCAATAGCTGCTGATCAAGATAATCACCTGACTGGCAAATGAACAGCAGCCAAAGCAGTCGCATTGTCATTTCCATCTCAATCTTTCGTCAGCTTTTTTTTAATTATTTAACTTGCCACCAACCAACCAGCTCAGTCGAACTCTGTTTAAGAACTGAACTGTAATCATTTTGTGGCACTTCTTGGCTCTCTTTTCTTAACCAAAAAAAAATAAACTTATTTATATGCAGAAATGGAATTCACACACACTCTTTTTACTTGAATTGCCGACACAATTCTCATTTGATTATCTGCTTAACAAGCAATATTTTGTTGACGACTTAACAAATAAACCGTCCACTGCTATTGACCAGCTCATTAGCCGCTAATCGCTTGGGTCAACAAAAGTACGTTTCTTGTAAATCGTGCAGACTTCAGCATGCAATGCTACATGCCACATCCACGGCCACTGCCACTGAATAAGTTTTAAGTTTATTTTTACTTTTATTTGATAATGATTTCTTTTCTTTTTTGGCCCACTACTTAACACATTTTGAGCACCGTTTTTGGGATAGGTCAATGTACAAAACTTGTCTAAAACTTGTCAGCTGCCAAAGCTTTCTAGTTTGTTGCGTATGCGAAATTTACAGAATAAATAATATAAAATTAAATATATATATAAAGTGTAATACAAAATGCAAATCATTAAAATAAAAAACGAACTGTTGACTTATTATTATTATTTTTTTTAATATGTATGCGCTCCACATTTTTAATATCACTCGTCGAAACGAGGGATTATCACAAAATATGCACACATTCATTTGCCATGTTCGTGTTTAACAAAACCATTTAAAATTGAACGCCATTTTCTGAAATGTATTCTAATCAATCTTAATATATTCTCTGATTATGTTACAGGTAAGTTCACACAAATCCGACGACATGCGATGCGGACCAAAACAATATTAAAAGCCAAAACAAGTCGACATTTTCATATTTTTTAACGAGATCCGACGCGATTGCATTTCCTGCGGCTGAATTTTGTGGAGGGTTGGAAAAACAACTCACAAGAAGAAAACGACGGAAAAAACAATGTGCATTTTTTACTATCGCTGATCGCATAAAAAATAAAAACACAAATCGTGACGAAAACAAAAAGAAAAAATCGTGTTGAAAGAAGCGCACAATCCCCAAGGTAACAAAACATATAAAAAAATATATATATTATATATATACATATAAAAAATCGCGTATAGGTGAGAAACCCTTCGGTATCCTTGCATCGGCTGCCTTATCTCGGCAAGTAGCGAACGCAATCCTTGAAAAATGAGCTTCTCAAGTGCACACTTGACAATTTTGCTGCATAGATAACACATTTTATTGAATATGTTGCGCAATATAAACTTGCTTGCCCCCTGCCCCTGCCCCTGCCCCACTGCATATTATAATTTTTGAAAAGGGCGACTTCCTTTCAACTCAATCTGGATGAGTTGCTTGCTGATGGCTCAGCAGAATGCGATAGGCGGCAAGTTCAATGCACAAGGATTGTGCGGGGCTCTTTTGAGTTGGAGATGAAAGTGTATAGAAATATTGAACGCTAAATTTAACTATTAGTTAGCAAGAAATTAATTATAAAATAGATCCCCTTTTTAACTGAGTTTATTATTAATTTTTGCCAGACCTTGATTCAGACTAAAATATATATTTTCTTGGACCGTGTCACGACACGTGCTCAACTCCAAACAGAGTATTATTGTTTTGTGCTGTTGCAGCATGCAACGCTGCAAGCTCTTGTTGTTGTTATTGTTTTGCTTTTTTGCTGTAATGCAACACTCAGACAGGATTTGCGGCAAACAATGCGCGTTGCTATAATCGATTAAAAAGCGCCTGAAAATGAACAGGAGATTCAGGAGTCGGGGAGTCAGGGAGACACGAGACAGTGGCCCGCAGGCAGGCCTTAAAATCCGTGTGTGTGTGTGATTGTGTGTGTGTGTGTAAAGCTGTAGCTGGGGGTCAGCGTTCGCTTTGTTTGCTATCTGCTTATACTCGGCAATAGCTACAAGCTCAAAAATGTCACTCGAGTGACTTTTATTACATTGCTGCGCCCCCTCCCCCCCCCCCCCCCGTCACCCCCTCGTACCAGCTGCACAAAGCCAGGCAAGCCTATGAGTATGCCGCTGATTGTTCCACACCCCAGCCACACCAAGAGGCAAGTGGCAAGAGGCAAGAGCTGGACTATCTGCCCGCAAAATACTTGAGCCGAGGCTTGGTGTCAGCATTTACCAGACAAGTGCCACCCGTACAGAGAGCAGAGAGACCAGAGAGGCGGTGTGCCAGCAGGGTCTCGGGATTCTTCGGGTATATTCCACTATGCGACTGAAGCATTTCTCAAGCGCCACTTCACTTTTGCATCCTGCATCTTTGAGCAGGATGCGTTTATGCTCCTACTGCGACCACTTGCCTTAGCGCTAAACGCTGACTCAGCTATTGCGGCATCGTTGTAGTTGTTGTTGTTGTTGTTGTTGTTGTTGTTGTTGTTGCTCTTAGTGAAAGCTTGTAAACAATAAGCACACATAACTGAATTGGGTACATCAGTTTGGCAAAGTCTGCGACAGAATCTGCACTATTTGCATTAAACTGACTGCACTTGACTTCAATTTGGCTAGTTGGAGAGATATTGCCATACATAAGATATGTAAATATCTTATCTCTCTTTCTCTCTTAGTCCCTCTCTGTCTTTCTCTCTCTGTCTCTGTCTCTCTCTCTCTCTCTCTCTGGCTAAACTTTACTTTCGCTTAGACTAGCAAATAATTAAATGTTGTCTGTCTAAATAAAGTTTATGTACTCAATTGCTATTCGAATAATAATTGTGGCATGATTATAGCTAAAAACTGCACACCTCCATTACAAGTTATATATATATTTCTAGTATATTTTTTCGTAATCACTCCTAATTTAGATATATATAATTTCATATTCCCTCCAAATGCGCATTCAAATGCTTATTTTCAATTTCAAATGCAGCTCATAAAAATCCCAAAAGAAAATACCTGCTGCACTGCTTTATAGCATTTAAACTGCTTGTGTGACGCAGTGGAACAGCTTACTTTTTATAGCAACCAAAACTGCTTGCCAAGGATCAAGCAGTTGCAAGCTTAGCGAAATATAAAAATTCACAGGATAAAGGTACACAGCCAGTGACAGAGCTTTAAGTTCGCATTTGAGCTTTTTTGGCTGCTATTGTTCAATTTGTTGAATTTTTAGAAGCTTTTAGAAAACATTTTTGTCGCTCGACTGACCCACTTCGACCAAAATCATAAATTTCTGTCAGTTTACCCCATGAACCTTAACTTCCTTTCTCTCTCTTATATTCCTAACGACACCGAACTACCCCTTTGCAGAGTCCTGACTCTGGCCATATTAAATTCAATTACGCGTTGAAAAAAGGATCAGGCTCGAGTAATCAACCCAATCCCCCAAAATAAAAAAGTTTAAAATTAGTTGCGAAGAGTTGCTAGGGATAGGCTTGTCAAAATGGCATCCAGCTTTCTATTTATGAATAAATAATCATTTAACTTGGCAGTTAACTTTTAAACAGTGTATCCCATTTTTGTTAGGCAAAATCGTGCAGCTGCCAGCAGCTTCTTGCGTTCTTTCTGACTGCTGCCAACAGGCTTAGGACACAATACACAATACATCTAAACGTCGATTTGCATGTCAATGAGCTGCTGCTACTCAAATGTCCTTGCTAAGGACGTGCACACACGTGTCACACAACTTATCTGCTTATTTGCTTGTGAAATTTGAGCATCAACTTTGTCAAAACCTTTTTAATTAACGGAATTACATGCAGCCCTGAATCCAACTGATGCTTTCTCTGCGCCATATTAAGGATAAGCCCCCAAGTGTGTGCGTGTGTGTGTGTGTGCAGCAGCTGCCATTTGCTCCTTTTGAATGCTGTCATTTTGGACACACACGCCGCTCATTTCCGAGTGCAGTCCTTGCCACTTGCCTGAACTCATCCTGTTTTTTGTTGTTGTCCTTTTTATGCACTTTCAAGCACTTAATAAGCTTACAAAACCACCGGCAATTTGCATAAGGACTACGGGTGTGACTGATGCGGACACACCTGCACTTACCTTAACCCTTGAGTTTTACACCTATTTAAAGCCGTTACACACACAGACACACACAGACAGAGACAGAGACATTTACACACCCACAAACATTTACGTCATGTCTGTCGTCCTTTTGCCTATGCCATCCACATGTGTCATATGTGCATTAGCATATATATATATATATATAAACAGTTATATATATATATATATATATATATATCTTTGACACTGTGTGTGTGTGCCACAACGTTTATTTGCTATTTTTAGGTCAACGCAATTTCCACACATTTGTTGTTTTTTTCTTCTCATATTATTAACACCTAACAATTTCCGCACATTAATTGACTTTCTTGATGACGCTTCAAGTAATTAGCTAATTGTTAAAGGAGCCAACCAGAAAATCAGTTTACTAAATGATCATTTTCAGTAAGCAAAGAATGTTTTATAGTTAAGATGTGTTTTTTATTGGAATAGTTTAAGTATGGAGTTATAAAGATTATAGCAGATGTTAAATATATATTCATAAATGTGTAATTTCAACTAAATTAAAGTGTGTTAGTCTCAAAGATAGTGTTAAATATTATTCTTATTTAATGTGTTTATTACATTATTTTTAATGAAATATCAGATTCTTTTGTATAATTAAAAAACATTTAAATATATATATATATATATATATATATGTATAGATGAGTTGACAAAAATAGTTGTGTTAATAATGAGTTTAAAAATTATCCTCGTGCATAAAAAAATATGTTGAATTAGTTTTTAATGAATTTTTGTATTAATCCAAATAAGTTTAGAAATTAAATTGTTTAACAATTGAGTGTTAAAGAAGAATTTGCTTATATTTAAATTGCAGCGACACTTGAGTAGATTCTGATTTAATTCACATCAGATAAGCATTTCTTATTAGCTTATTTTAGTTGTTTAGGGTTTCTGGTTCTTTTTAGCTTAACGCAGAAACCGCAAAGCTGCATAAAATAAAATCCACTTGAATTGAATATTAAATTGCAGTCGCCACACATCACAAAGCATTAACTGAGGCTGGGTGCAACAACCCACTCAACTCAACTAGACATGCAACCACATAAAGACACCACCCGTCGACACACCCACACACACACACACGCACACACACACGCATGAATAGACACAGCCCGGCGGGAATCTTGTTGAAACAATTAGGCTACCTCAAGCATAGTTAAGCGTTGTCAATTCGATAAGCACAACAAACGCTTAACCAATTTAGAAGTATTTAGTACCGGTACTCGACATACACACACTTACACACACACACACACACACGCACACACGCATCACATAACTTTGATCCTTTTGTGCATTACCCAAATCTCGACTAGGACAATCAGCTTGTAAATTATAATCAGCATCATCAACTTTGGCAACATAATCACCACCAAGTCCAAGTCTTATATAGGGGAAGCAACCCCTAAGCAGATGATAAAAAAGTCCAAAAACTGATGCTGCTGCTGCAATGCTCTGCATTCAAACTCAGTTTTCAGCTGGATACAAATTCATCTGTGCTGCCAAAAAAATCTCTTTGTCATTCTGCTCTTGGAACATGGTTTATATATATGTATGTATATATATATATATATATATACATATATATGCGCTGGTCCTCTTTTTTTTTGGGTTATATGCGCCTTGCCCTCACGCCCTTAATGCGCTGCGTCGCATTTATATATATTTTTAGGGGTTGCTTTTTTCTTTCATTTCGTCCTGTTTCTTTATTTCCCTTGTTTTTTTCTTTTTTTGGGCACTGCACTCGCAGCAGCCCAGGACTCTGATGCCGGACACACAGCTATATATATAGATATGCATATATATATAGATGGATATACATTTGTGTGTACCGCGAACCCGGCATTTTTCGCCTGGTAACATTTTGGCAGCTTAAACACCCCAAACACCCCCAATCCTTCTCCTTGGCTAGCTTGTGGGTGTGGTCGCGCCCAAAAATTTCTGAAATGCAGCAAAAGCATGTGCACAGATTTCATGTTGCTTATTATATATATATATATATATATATCTATTTATATACATATTTACACGCCGTATTATTGGCTTGAAAATTTGCATAATTTAAAGAATTTGTTAGAGAAATTTAATTAAGATTTTTGCTAGCTTGTTTCAATTTCCAAAACGTTTCCCGCACAACTTTTGTCTATACTTTAGCACCTTGGCACGCGCTCTCATTCACTCTCGCAAACTCTCTCTTTTGCCCCCACTATCTCATTTTGGGTCTCTCTTCCTTTCGCTCTCTCGCTCTCTCTCTCTCTGATCTGGTCTCTGTTGCTATCCCTTTCGCTGTGTTTGAGTGTGTTTGTCTCTCAGGCCTAGCTGCTGATTTGCAGCATCCTGCTTATCCATTTGGGCTTGCTAACAAATACACACACAGACACACACACACATAGAACTCGCTCTGAGTGTGCGTGTGTGTGTGTGTTAGTGTGTGTGTGTGTATAGAGTTTTGCCTTCGCTTTTAGCTTTGAATTAAAAATGGAAAATTGATTTTTCCGGTCTCTTCGCATATGCATACACACACACATACACACACATAGGCGCACACACACACACACACACACACATGGACGCACACACACGCATGCTTGCATATTTGATGTGTGTGTTTTGTATGCCGCATAGCATTTTTTGACACGATGATTTTCCTGTATTTGAATAACTTTTTGGGACTCTGCCGCTGCTCGCGTTGATTTGCTTCTCGCTTCTCGTTTCTCGATTCTCGATTCTCGCTTCTCCTTTCTCAGTTGGTAGCAACGCTCAACAATGTTAATGCCCCGGCTCAGCAGTACCAATTGCTTAATTAACAATACTGCTGTGACAGGACAATATCACTGGCAAGCGCAAACATATTTTATATATATATATATAAATCGAAGTATCCAAATCTGTATACATTTCCTGATGACCTTTCACTTTGTGGCCATCACACACACACCACACCACACACACACACACACACAGCATACACATCTTTCCCTGCTTAATTCTTTCCTTTGCATGGCATTTTAATTAGATGCTGGTTTTTCCTTTCTCTATTTTTCTATTTCATATTTTTTTTTTGTTGCTTTTAATGTGTGTCGTTGGGCCTGCTCTGGAGGAGAACGAACGGTCCGCCATCGAGCCGGAGAAGAAATTGCACGTACGAAAACCCAAAGTTGACTGAAAGGCAGTAAAGGAAGCGACCGCTTTAGCTGTCGTCACCACGCACCAAATCTTTTCGAGGGTTGCGCGCGCATTCCAATTGCGAAAAACTCTCCCCCAATCTTTGCTCTTGTTGTTGTTGTTGTTGTTGTTGATGACGACAGGGGTTGTTGCGTTGCTTGTTGGTTGTTGCTTGTTGGTTGTTCGTTCCACGTTCTTTGCTTCTTCGTTTAGTTTTGTTAGCCGGGCTAAGCTTAGCGCTCTCTTTGCATATGTCTCTCTCTCTGTCTCTCTCTCTCTCTTACTCTTTCTCTCTCTCTTTCTCTCTTTTTGATTGTTATATCTTAATAGTCGCACTTGTGAATTTTTCCACATTGCATAGTCGATTTTTTCTCGCTGTGTATTGTGTGTGCGCTCGGCTTTTTGGGGGTGGTTTTCCAACGGTTTAACAACGTTCGTACTTTTCCAGTCTATACCCGCCTCCTCCACACACACACACACGCACACCACCCACTCTCTACATGATATATAGACACTTCCAAGCGACTTCGTCGTTGTCGTCTTTCTTGTTGTTGTTTGAATTTATGCGTTGTTGTTCGACGTGCACTTTGCGAGCATTGCAAGTGCTAGGCAGCAGCAACCCAACCCCCCTCTCCCTTCCCCCTACACACACACACCCCCATCAGGCCATCTACCACCCCCACACTATGCTCTGCCTCTGCCTCACACTTTGTCTCTTTGCAGCATGAAAATCAAATGTAAAAACAATAAAGTTCTTCCATATGCTGCTTTTAGGGCAAGGAGAGAGGCAGAGAGAGAGAGAGAGAAATGGAGTAAGGGTAGCTGCCACCCTCCCTCCTCTCTCGCTCTCTTGGCATATACATTTTGATGGCGGTTTACTGAATGAAATGGCAGGCCCCTCACTTTTGTATCTACATAACTTTTAGCGCCGCATTTTCGCCTCTTTTAATGCGCATTGTGGCCCAAAGGAGACGACGATTATGATTGCAATTGAAGGAGGAGAAGCATAGTGTGGGGTGTGAGAGGGGAGGGAGAAGGGAGGCAAACAGGCAGGTGGGTGTAAATGTTGCAGATTCGAGCAATTTGCTTACAGGCACTTCAAGAATGCAATCGTTGCTGTTCGGCGCCGACTTAGTTGTCATTTAAAATGCAGTTGCAATTTGTCGGCTTAACTGATTATGCATCCCAAAAATGTGGGCTGTATTTTAAAGTGGGTTGTGGTGGGGGGAGGGGGGAGGGGTAGGTAATGTATGCTCTGACGGGGTAATCACAGTTGGGATTCAAACTGTCAGCACTGTGGGTAAGAGCAGATCAAAGCCCACAGTAATAGGAATGCTTACCATAAATACGAGGATTTTCAATTTTAATATGCGACTGATTTGCGCACAAAATTGAAATGTGGAAAATTGTTAATTAATTATCAGACGACAAGAAATTGCTAATTGCTTAACCAAGACAAAAAGAAAAACAAACTGAAAAACTTGATTGTATTTTATTAATGTTTATTAATTAATTAGTTATTGAAATATTATATATTAGTTTCCAACTTTGCTCTGTAGATGAACTTCTCTAACTATTCTAATTTATTTGAATTCAATCATCGGAAAACAGTATTTCGTAATTTGCAGCGTAAACAGAACTTTTTGTATAAATTAGCGACTAAAATTCGCAACTCATTCTTAAATCAAACTGTAAAACTGTTCAATCTGTTGGCCATTTACTTCCTGTTTTGCCTCTCTCTCTCTCTCTCTCTCTCTGCCTCCATCTTGCACTGTTTCTCTCTCTCTCTCTCTCTTTAACTCGCTCTCTCTTTCTGTCATTCATCAAATTCTTTCAGCTCGCAACTAAATAACTTTTGATAAAGCTATTGCATTGTGTGCTTGTGTGTGTGTGTGTGTGTTGGTGTGTGTGCGTGTGTTTTTGTTTTGGTCTGCGTAGTTTTTGCACACATATTTTTGTGGAAAAAGTAAAAATATATATAAAGAATAACATAGCATAACAAAAACACATCAGAGAATATCACACATACGCAGCATTCACCCGCAGGCAACAGCTTGTCATTTCCATTGCTGCTCCTTCTGCTCCTGCTGCTCCATCTGCTGTCGTCCTTCTGCCAATACACCTTTTGTGTGTCTGTGTGTGTGTGTGTGTGTGTTTTGGCTTGCCGGCAAAAATTGAAATATGTACTTCCGCCCAACCGCATTTCTCCTCTCTTTTTCACTCTTTTCTCTGAGCGAATTTTAACTTTCTACTTCAGTTTTTTTGTTGCTTTTTTTCATATGTTTATTTGACGCAATTAGTTGGGTTTGTCAAGCGTGTGTGTGTGTGTGGTGTGTAGGGGGAGGGGGGAGGGGGAGGGCTTGCTGCTGTGACTGAGACACTTGTATTAAGTGGGCCTAATCGAATTAGAATTTAAGGCGCCGCCGCCGCCGCCGCTGGGTGCTGCTGATGTCATCAGGCGCCTATTTGTAGAAACATCATATAGGGTCGGTCACCTGATCCATCCGCCTTTAGTGCCCTTTGCGCACGTCATCCACTCTCCCCACCTCCCCCCCTTGTGCCACAACTAACGAACGCGTCCCATATAAAAATATTTTAGTACAAAACACTTTCTGGGTCAGTAGCAGCGGCCATAGAAATGTCAGCCTGCCTGCACCTCTGCCCCTCTGCCCGTCTGAAGACACGCCCATTTTACCAAAAACCCAACGGGAAAAAAAAGGAAAAACAAAACTTGGCCAAGTTCAATAACCGAATAGAAAAAAGGACACACCACTATGAATTGTTTGCAGCTAGTTTTGTGCGTTTGGCACTTTATTGAATTATTTGGCAATCAATATTAATAAAAGGAATATCCTTATTTATCCTTATTGGCCCTTTCCTGCCTGTCTGCAACGCGCCGTCTTCAAAAATCAATAACGCATTAGTTTCTGCGCTGCCAGCTTCGCTGTCTCGATTTGTTTTTGATTAAAACACACACAAACACACACACACACACATACAGACATGCACACCCTCAGCTCAGCAGGAGCAAATCTGTCCAAATTTTGAGTCGCCCGCTTAGAGAACAGGACATTTCAAAATTACCCTGTGGCGCCCTAAGATTTTTGTGGGACATTTTTGGTGTTCATTCGTTTTGTTTTGTAATTTATTTGGCACTCTCGTGCAGCTCGTGTGCACTGCGCAGCTGCATTGGAAGCAGGTGCCGACAGTTGACAGCAGCCTCAGCCTCAGCAGCAGCAGCAGAAGTAGGCATTAAAAGTGTAGCCGTTTTCAGAAACGCGTCCTTTGAGCTGTTCGGGCCCCAAAAAAATGTCATCTTTAAATTGAATTTTCAAATACCCACTGCTTGCAGTGGTTGCGCTGCTTACAAGCGTGCTCCTCCTATGCTACTGCTTTTCAACTGCTTGTGTTCACTGCTTGTTGATTGCACAGCTGTGTTTCACAGTGCTTTTCAAACCCAAATAAATACACACAGTTTGAGTAGCTTGACCGCACTTCCCGATTTTTGTTTTGTTTTATTTATTCTATATGTGTTTGCTACCTGCAAAATAAGGACATCTCAAATTACAGTTGACACAGTTGGCACATCCTGTTGACATTCTTTAGCTTGCATTTAAATTTTGTAATATATTCTGATATCGAAAATAACACTATTTCCATTATATTAATCATTTGTAATATACCAAATTTGATAGAGCTTCCTCCGTGACTACTTTTTGTTCTTTTTCTTCCCATCTGCCGGATCGTAAGCTGCAATTAGTGTATCCACAGAAAGTAGATTTGAGTTTTATTAAAAGTTGATAGTTTTATGAATTTGATGCTTCTCTCCCGCTAAATGAAATATGGCTAAGCTGATATAGCTGAAATAGCGCCAAGAAAACCAAGACCCATTGCACAATGAAATGCGAGTACTTTTCCGTTGAATTCCATGTCTTTTTTTTCTTTTTTTGTACTCGTTTCGACCACTGGAAACAAATTTTGCATTTGTATTTAATTGATTTAAATTTAGAATGCGAAATTTTCAACGCCTCCAGGTAGACATAGTTAAAGAAAACTCAGCTGATAATATATAAATGCAGTTGATATCGGCGGAGAAGCATTAAATTCTTAATTTATGTTGGAAGCGCTGAAAATTCGCAACATCTTCAATTTCATACTTACTCGGTCCATTAACATCTCCCTGCAGTGCTTCTACTAGCCCCGGTGGATTCTCATATTTTTGATTAATTACCAGGAACTAAAAATATACACACACATATATACAATATATATAGAGTTTGATAGTTAACAAGATCTGCTGGTGCTTACCTTTCGTTGTGGCACCTTGTATCCTGGCCGTGTCTCAACAAAATCACAGGCTGCCGAGTTCTTTGTGTAGTAAACATCATCGCGAGTCACCGCCAAGCGCATTATTGCCAGAACTTCTAAGCTAAACCCGATTCCACAAATAATTATAACTGGCAGAGCCTGAAAATGAGATAATATAATTTTTATAACAATATTAAAAAATTAATACAGAACGGTATAAAATATAATTTCGATTCATCTAGATCATTGAAATATTTTTATATTTTAGTTGCTTTCAAATATTCGTAATAATATTAGTAGTAGCAGAAGCCTTTTCCATCGCTGGCAGTTATTTTGAACAAGTGTTTCGCAATTTAAAGTACCACTTGAAACCCTCTTTCAAGTGCTGCCCACTTAGGAAATGATTAGTTGATGTAATTAACACATGCGCTTAACAACACTGCGGCATGCTTTGCAACACTACGTCGCCTTTGCAAACAAAATCCTGTGTTATTACCGGACAACCCTCTGCTGTGCCTTAAACACGGCAACCCCAGGCACAACAATACATATTCATATGTGTGCGTTTGTGTTCGTTGGCATATGTGACAGCTGTCTTTCCTTAGTCTGCTGCTCCTCTCTCTCTTTATCTTTTTCTGTGTGTGCCGCTGCGCACGCTCATTCGTTGAAAATTAATTTATTTTATCTGGTGAGCTCTTTTGCACACATCCTGCAGCGACGCATTCCGAATTCAACAGTCGAGCCGCGCAGAGCAATAAGTGAACAAACGCTTGTCAAATATATTTCGTGAATATTATACTAAATTGCTATTTTTGCAGTCATTAAATTGTTTGGCGTATTCCGTGCTGTGCAGACATTTGCATTAATTTATGTGCTTCTTAAACACAAATAATCAAAACAAACAACTAAGCCCTATTGCCATTGGCAACAAAAACAAGTCGCGCAACGAGACAAGAAGTTAGAAAAACCTAACAAAAAAAAATACACAAAACGTCAAAACGAAAAACATCAAATAGAGGCTAATTAAAAAAAAAGTCACTTGAAAATAAAATTTTAAATAAAAATTACAACTTAAACAAGGCCTTCAAAATTCAGCTAAAACAGGAAATGCACGCGCTTAAGGAGGGCGCCACAATGTTGCAATCGCAATCGCAGCCGCCGCACGAGGATTTAGTACTAAGCGCCGCTGATAAATATTTCTTTAATGCCCATCACAGCAATCCGATTGATAATGCTGCCGCTGCCGCAGCCGCCGCTGGTCTAATTGATCACCATCACAATCGTGAGCTGCACAACGCACTCGTCGCCTCCATAGCCAACAGCAATGTGGCGGCCATTAACGGTACATTGACCACAGCGGCGGTGCTAAAAAGTGCCGCAGCTGCTCAGGCACAGGCACAGGCTCAGGCTCAGGTGCAGCAACAGCAGCAGCAACAGACACAACAGCAAACTGCTGCCGGACAAACTCCCCCAACAGCAGCTGTACAGCAGGATCAAGACCAACAGCAGCAGCAGCAACAACAACAACAGCAGCAAGCAGCACAACAACAGCAGGCAGCCGCACAGCAAGCTGCTTTGGCGCTGCTCAAGGTGGAGAATGTGAATGCTGTCGCTCAGAATGGCAACGCTGCCAATTTGAGCATTAAAAGCAGCTCGTCGGGACGCTCGACGCCCAGCAACAGTGGCGGCAGTATGTCAGACCCGGCACCGGGCAAACTCTTTGTTGGCGGTCTCAGCTGGCAGACATCGTCGGAGAAGCTTAAGGAATACTTCAATATGTTTGGCACCGTCACCGATGTGCTCATTATGAAGGATCCGGTTACACAGGTAAGTCGAATGTAGTCTAGTCTATGCCTAATATTTTTGCCATCTACTACTCCACTTGTGTTATCTCTTTTGCCATTTCCAATTTCTTCACCTTTCTTTCTATCTCTTCGTTCGGGATTCTTACTACTCTTTTCTGTTGTTTGTTTGCGTTTCTCTGTTTTGGGTTTTGCTGATTTTTCAGATTTTTACAGCTACACTTGGACACCGCTCAGATTGTGTGTTTGCTCGCTATATCTTTCTCTCTCTATCTCTCATCACTCATATTCTCACCTTTTTTCGGCGCAGCTGCAGCTGCGCTGCCGAATGCAGCTCTGACAAGAACAGAAAAAACAACAACTACAGCAACAGACTGATAATGTGATTTACTGCCTGTGCTGTGCCCCCGGTCCGTCGTCCACCACTTCCTTTATTTTTGCATCTTTCACATTATTTATTGGTTTCTGTCTGGTTTAGAATTACAGTTTTCGCTACGTGCCAAACAAAAGACTTAAAGACGACCACCAGCCAACAATAAAAAAGAAAAAAAACAAAAAACAAGAAGTTGCCGAAAGAAATCCAGGCAACAGGGCATATTATATTATTGATAAATCAGGTTTCAGGCTTTCGCATAATTAATATATAATGTTATGAAGAGTAAAGGGATGGAAAATTTATATCGAGTATACTTTTGCTAAGACAAAATTTTATGAGCAATATGCTATCATATCATTTTAACTATTCTGATAGCTGAGATAAATTATTATTTCGTCTTGTGCTAAGACAAATATTATTACTATTTCAAATTCTAAATAATATTCTCTCACGAGACAGTTAATTTACAGTTATGAACTTAGCTTAAAGTAGATTTGACTACTATTTTAATTTACAGTCGCATCTTGGTATATTGATAACATATGCACATGCGCAGCGGATATTGGATTTTAAGCATGCGTATTAAACAATTTGTCCGCTTAATAAGCGCACAATCAACCAACTCCAATGCATACAAACATTTACTGCTGTTGTTGTTGTTGTTGTTTCTGTCGAACAGTTGCAGAGGAAGCCCGCTCGTGCTGTGCTCTTTGCTCTGTGCTCCGTTGTTGGGCTTAGACCATTAAAAATAGCAGCTGCCGTTTACGAGTCCTGTGCGCGCAGCTGTTTGTTGGCTCCCCTCAAATGGTTTTGCTTTGGCACAGGACAATGGCAACCAACCTGGCAATACGACTGAGCCCCGAGCCCTTAGGGTAGTTTTTCGCTGCTGTGCGCAATTGCGCAATTACCGGCAAAAACAACTACAGTCGACGAAGGTAGAAGGAATTCGAACGAGCTGGAAATTAAAATGGAACTGTTTTATTCGCAAGCAACCGATCCTAACGGGGGTTGTCTCCTTGTCCTTCCACAGCAGATAGTCAGACAAACGCAAGCAAACTTTGTGCCCTTTTATATCAACTATTTTTTTTTTTGACTATACACACACACACAATGTACACCTTTGTTGTGCTCCAAGAAACAACGAAGCCAACCACAAGAAAAACAAAAAAAACGACAAAAAAACTGGTTTACCAACTGCTGCGCCACTCGCACACCTCTATGAGGAGTATATGTGTGTGTGTGTGTGTGTGCTAGTGGTGGTGTTGTGTTCCGCTCTATAGGTGAAGAACATCCCAGTACAACTAGTTTTAAGCATAGGATCCACAGTCTTAGCTATGTAGTTGAATTACAAAAAAAAAAATATATATATAACACAAAATGGAAAAATTTTATGTATGCAATACTAAATTTAATTCATATGAACAAAAGAAAAAAACAAATATATATTTATATATAAAAGTGACTAAATGCGGAGAACCAACAACTGGCGCCATAACAAATTGGAACTGGCAATGGGAGCTTGGACGCGTGCGCAGGCACAGCTGTTGTCGCAGGAGCCAAAGGAATTGAAGATATAATCTCGTGATCAAAGTCTTAGGTACATGTCCAATAAATAAAAGAACGCCAAAAACAAAAAAAAAACAAACGTATTTAATTGTATAAAAACACGTTTAGCGTAAATAATCAGCTGGCGCATCGTAATTTCTATCTCGTAACTCTCGTATAACTCTGAGCAAAACTAAATATTAAAACATAATTATCGTATAATCGTAATATCTAATTGAATGTACTCGTACTCCTACTCGTACTCGTACTCGTAATGTGTACTTAATTATTTTAGCGTTTCTTACCCAAAAACAGCAAACAAATCCTAAACGCATTCTTATAAAGACTTACTACTCACAATTTATACATATTTTATATATATTTTCGATAAGCAAAACAAAAAAAAAAAACAAAAACAAAAAGTGTCGCCTTAACACTAAGTACGAGTAACTTTTAACTATATAACTAGAGAAAATATTAATAGAACAAATCTAAAGCAAATCTGTTTTACGAACCCTTATCTTACGTACTCAAAAAGAAATAAGAAACCAATTACGAAAATCCCTTCTAGCAGTAAGCTGTGATTTTGTTTCTTATCATAAAAATAAAAATAAATAAATTTAATAAATATAGCATTAGCATAGCATTTATACCACGTATTCTGTACTATCTCCTTAAGTTAATATTTTATTGTTTGTTTTTAGTTATTGCTTTATTATTTTCTTGGCATATATCTGTTTAACATCATATTTACATATTTTATTTCCGGCGTTAGTTCTGTAGTTAATTAATATCCTACTATCCACATACACAAATATATACCGAGTATATCTATAATTTAGTTTTTTTTTTATTGTTAGATTTTGTTGTACGATTTTTTTAAAGCGCAGCTACAAGAAATGAAAAATTAATTGAATAAATTTAGTTAGTCAACTTGTAAAGATAGTGGGATCATTAATAGTAATCATAGAAATATTATGGTTTATGATTCAAAGTTTTAATATCGCCCCAAAATTTTCAATCCCTAGGTCTCTTTCTGGTATACCTGCATAGATAAATGTTTTTCCCCAAATCCCCTAAAAATCTTGTCAATTATAAAGTGGTAAATAATAAAATCTTATAAATATGCCAACATAAAGCATTAAATTTTCGATTCAACTATTTGAGCTACATTAAAAATTATATCATCTCTGAATTATTGTATAATGCCAAACATCCTCGGCAAGTCGAGGCGAATATATCCTTGCAGATGAATTAGTATCAAATATTTATTTAAATTCCTAACCTACTCTGCCACATATATATATTTATATATTAAATTGACTTTAGATAATGCTCTGCAAGGTTATAAAAAAGAAATAACGCCATAGGCTTAAGTTATATGTTGTATTCCAAATTGTAAAAAACTGTAAACTGTAAACTGTAAAGAAAACCAAACCTATTTTTAAGCAACTCTTAACACATCCAAACTCTCATGTTTTGTAAAGAAAATAATGTAAAGTAATGTTAATATTAAGTACATATGTTTGTTTATAAACTAACCACCAGCAATTGTATGGGATGAGCCCAAATGCTATTCGTTAATATCCGTACTTATGAGTATTATTACTATATTATATAATGATTCATCACACACATAAGTATATCGATATATGTATTTGTACTGGCATAGTAACTGCGTTTGCTCCGTTTCTGCACACTCTGTTGCTCTTTCTCTCTCTCTCTCTCTCTCTCTCTCTCTCTCTAACTGAATATTTATATATACCGATTTGACTATCGCATATAGACACACATAAATATATATATACAATAAGCCTCATAAGTATCTTTGTGTTATCGTTAAATATTATTTGAAAGAGGTGCAAAAGCTGATGTTGATATTCAAAATATTTGTGTATATATACCTTAGATGGGGATTATCTCTCATTGATGGACAAATTGAATAATTCTATTGATTAATCTATTTGATATCGATCCATCGCAAACGTATTTAGTTACAAGTTTTAGTTAAATTAGCTGAGCATATATATTTTTTTTTAACTATTTATGTGTAATTACTTCGTCAACATAAACATATTTTTTATCTTACACATCAAATGCGTAAAAAGTGGCCATATTTTTCCATGGGTATGGGTAAATGTTGTTAGATAACTGCAATGGGTGTTTGTGATTATAAATAGTACTCAAAAGTATTCATTGCATATATATATATATCTGATAAACAAACAAAGTACACACAAATTGGACAATTATGATTTTGTTAAATAATAATAATATTTGGTGACATCAATTTTTTGAGCTGTTGATGGATTGATTCTTACTTTGTTGAACTTTTGCTAACGTTTCGTAGGAACATTTACAAATTATATTTACTTGCAATTAGCTGATCACTTTGCAAACTTAGATCTAAATATACCTTATATATATATATATATATTATTATTATTAAAATATACGTATTTGTAAAAGATGCCTCTAACCTTTAAGATTTTGCAAATACTAACTTAAATAAACTTTGTCTCTGTTTTGTCTTTCCGTCTCTCTCTCTCCCTCTTTCTATCTCTCTCGCGCACGCGCTCTCTCTCTATCTCTCTCTCTCTATCTCACTCCGACAATGATGTCACAACTTGCAGCGCAGTCGCGGCTTTGGCTTCATCACATTCCAAGAACCCTGCACCGTGGACAAGGTCCTCAAAGTGCCCATTCACACGCTCGATGGCAAGAAGATCGATCCGAAGCATGCCACGCCCAAGAATCGCCCACGCCAGGCCAATAAGACCAAAAAGATATTTGTTGGCGGCGTCTCGCAGGACACCTCCGCCGAGGAGGTGAAAGCCTATTTCAGTCAATTTGGCGCCGTCGAGGAAACCGTTATGCTGATGGACCAGCAGACGAAACGCCATCGCGGCTTTGGTTTCGTCACCTTCGAGAACGAGGATGTGGTGGATCGCGTCTGCGAGATTCACTTCCACACCATCAAGAACAAGAAGGTCGAGTGCAAGAAGGCACAACCCAAAGAGGCCGTCACACCCGCTGCCCAGCTGCTCCAGAAGCGCATCATGCTGGGCACCCTCGGCGTACAGATGCCGACGGCACCAGGTCAACTGATTGGAGCACGCGGTGGTGGAGTTACTGCCATGAATCCGCTGGCCATGCTGCAGACACCCACACAGCTGCTGCAGTCACCAGCGGCCGCAGCTGCCGCACAGCAGGCGGCACTCATATCACAGAACCCATTTCAAGTACAAAACGCTGCCGCTGCTGCCACAATGGCCGCCAATCAGAGCAACTTCAGCAAGCTGCTCGCCTCATATCCGCAGGCAGCGCTGCACGGCGTCAGGTGAGCAAAGCAAATCCGCAACGGGATCATAAAAGGGACAAAAATATCAAAGTTGTGAAAAACAACATTTGCGACATTTGCGGGGAATTCAAATTACAATTGAAATTAAATGCTAAAAATATATATAATTATAAATAAATATAATTATGTATATTTTTAATATATATATTAAACACTTGACTCATTTTGATGTCTCCTTTTAGATATGCCCCATATACTATACCCGCCAGCGCTGCCACTGCCAATGCCGCATTGATGCAGGCGCATCAGTCGGCACAGAATGCGGCCGCTGTGGCCGCCCATCAGCAGCAGCAGTCGCATAATGCGGCACACGCTCACGCCGCTGCCGCCGCGGGACTACAGCATTCACATCATCAGCAGCATCAGCATCAGCAGCATCAACAGCATCACAATGCCGCAGCCGCTGTTGCAGCCGCTGCCTCCAATTCGGCAGCTGCATCCCAGGCGCACTCAGCCGCCGCCGCTGCTGCGCTGTCTGCCAATGCGGCGAACGGAGCGGGCGCCAATGCACATTCCCTGGCGGCCGCCCAACAGGCAGCACTCGTCGCTGGCAATCCCCTAAATGCGGCCGCTGCGGCTGCAGCAGCAGCCGGATTGCCATCTGCTGCATATCAAAACTATGCCCTAGCCAATGTGGACATGTCCAGTTTCCAGGGTGTCGACTGGAGCAGCATGTATGGCATGGGCATGTATGTCTAAGCGGTGCCACACTTCCTCCTCCCCATCCCTCTGCCCTACCCCAACTGTAATTGTATTTCTATCTACTCCCCTCTCGCTATCCATCTTTATCTTTGTAATTTGCATCCATATACATCATACAAACCACACCACAAAACACACACACAAATGACTCAACGAAAAAACAAAACATTGAAAACACACACAACAACACACAACAACACAACCAACACACATACATATACACATGATATGAGTGCATATTAAGTATTATATTTAAGGCTCTCCCCACCACCCGCTAGCCCCAAACGCGTTAAATAATACTACCAACAAGAAATGATAAGCAATATAAGAAACAACAACAACAACAACAACATAAAGAGCAGCCGGCGAGGCAACGCATACAAAAAGAAAAGAAAACAAAAAAAAAAACAAAAATCGTATAAATTTACTGAACAAAATATAAATTAAACCAAAAAACAAAAATTAATGAAAAAAAAAACTAAAAAGAGAAACGAAAAAAAAAACAATTTAAAAACCACCGATTGTGATTGCGTTTAATTGTAGCAGTTTATATAATTTTTAGTGCATAATAATTATAATATACCTAAAGCATAAAAAACCTATTATATAACATTAAAAACATATTTATAAAAAGCATAACAAAATTTAAAGCTCATTGAACAAATAACAAAAAATAAGCACGGCAAAAGCGAGAAAAGGAAAAGAACTAAAAACCATTTTGCTCAAGCCTCTCGTATTATAATAATAATAATAAAAATAATATATAAATATGTATAATAATCATTTAAAAACCCCCACAAAACAAAATAAAACAAAAATTGAACTATAAATATAATGAATATTAAAAAGCAGAGAAAAGAAGCGGAAGAAAGAGAAAAATCTTAAAAACCAATCATTTAGTTATTTAATTTTTTTGAGCTCGAATTTAATTCACCCAGCATAGCAGTTAAACAGAGACAGAGACAAGAGACCTAAACAAACACATCACACATACTACCACACTCTCTCTCCACACACACACACACACACTTGTGCAACCTAAACTCTCTTCTTTCTGCTTTATAATAAAACTGGCAACTGATAAATAGAGCTGCTGAATTTTTCCTTAATTTGATTGTACTTTGTGAATTTAACAGAAACTCCACCACTCCCCCCCCTCATCATGAATTGTATTTTATCATTGCGATCCACATATAATAATAATAATATATATTAAGCGCCGAAATAATCTTAGTCGCTTTGTTGTCTTTATCAGACATATTTTTCCAAGACCCTCAAGCCTGAATTGAAGCTGAAAAAGAACAATTTCCATTTTTTTTTTCAGGCTTAACACTGTGCACTAAATTTTGTTTTTAAAATCATTTTGTGACGCCAGCAAGTAATTCTACTCTTTATTAAAATATTTCATTTATTTGTAACTTGCTTAAACTTTATATATATTTTTTTTTAGGTATTTTTTCTACTCATGCGTTTAGCTTAACACTCAGTTAATAGTTTAACTTGTAGTTATGGCATTAATGAACACACACTCACACACAGACACACACACATACACAATTCCCCCTCTACCCTCTCTTAGATTTAGTTATAATTTGTAATTGTTTAGCTGTAGCATTTGCATTTGAGTTTTACATAACAAAACAAAATACATACACTACACTACATACTACATACTACACTAAACTACACTAAATACACTTGAAAATCAAATGATACAAAATAATACATAGAAATAAAAACAAAAGAAGAAGAAGCAGCCGGAGCGCCGTTGTATACTCTATAAACATTTGAATCGCTTGCATGTTTAAACTTTAATTTAATTAATTAATTTACTTAGTTATCATTTGAAAGTAATCATTTGCGTATGTATATATAGATAATATGTATGTGTACACACACAACAATTATAAAAACAAAACAAAAAACAATTTGAAGTAATTTTTGTGTTTAATAAAACTGGTTTACAAAAACAAAAAAAAACAAAAATGTTGCTAATGAATCGAGCAAAAAAAAAAATATTATAATTTGTGTTTTTTTTATTATCATTTACTCGACCCGTATTTATTTAGTTTATTCATTTATATATTTATATTGTTTATAAATATAATTTTGACATATTATTATTTATTTTGTTGTACTTTCGTAAACGTTGTGCTCTTCTCCTCTACTCCACCTCTACTTATCATCAACAATTGCGTAGCTGTTGTTTGTCGCATTTGCCACCAGGTGACGAATGTTTTGTGTTCTTGTTTCTTAGTACTTGTTTGTATTTGTATTTGTGTCTGGTTGCATTTTGCAGGTGAGTATGTATGTTCTATGTATACCTGGGTACATCTAGTTCTCTCTCTCTCTCTTTAAGATGTTTGTACAGCCAACTGCATATCAAAAACTCTTCCCCATCCCCCATACACAAAAAACAACATAAGAAAATAAAAGTTGATTTCGTCTCATATATTTCGCATACCAAAGATATTTATATACATCATGCAAGATTATAACACATATTGCTGGGCTGAACTTTAGATGCGTAATGTTCAATATTTCTATTAAGCAAAAACACATACAAATATACAAAAACTAATTTAGTAATTTATTCCCTTAATTTATTTATTTGTTAATTATGCTTAAGAACTTTAACACACATTCCACAAAGATATTCGGTGCCATTCAAAACTTTGTACTTATAAATATTATTTCACAACTCCTCCCATACAAACAAAAAAAAAACACAATAATTTATCGCTTAGATCTCAGAATTTTATATATATACAGCATAAGTTTGAATTTACTCCCGATAATTTGTATGCTTGTTTCATAGCCTACATTTTGTTAATCTACCATCGTATTATTTTACTCAAAAGTCATTGTTAAATATATATAAATTTATCTAAATATACGTAATATATACAATTTTTTTATATTTAATTTGAATAAATATTTGATATTTTTATGATTCCATTTCTCATATGTATTTTCAACGCAAGAAGTCAAAATATGCTTTTTATTACTTGCACTCCACTCGAACCCGTAATGAAAAATTTTGGAAACGTTTTCAACTGTTGATTTGTTTTCTAGATTTTTATACAGTTATCGAGTTGTATGCTCCCAACATATTTTAAATTTTCTACTTTGTACTTTTTTTAAACATCTTATTCAAAGTGATAAAAGTCGCCAAAAATATAAAATTAGTTTTGTACTTGGTAAACCGTTGCAACAGTCTGAAAACTCAATTTGAACAAAGTAAAAAAAAATATAAAAAATTCAAATTTGTGTAATGAAATGTTTTGATACCCTTAAAAAAGAATACTATGTAATCCCAAGTAGTAGCTTGCGAATTTTGATATATATACTTAGTAACAGAACATATATAGCGCTCTTTATATATATCGGTAAATATATACATATAATTTTTGATAAGAAAAAAAAAACAACTATAGATATCTAATTGAATTGTTCAGTTTTTCGATTATATATTATCTCTTATTAATTTTGTGGTAGCGACATTTTTTAAAAACTCATTACCAATACGACAAACAAAAACAAAACCAAAAATATCGTCGATTATACGACCAAATTTGCTGTAATATAAAACTATTATAACCAACCAAACACACACAGACACACTCACACACATACACTATGAATAATTAGTTGTGTTCTTTTCGTACTTGTAGGTTAAACTTATATAGTACTACATACAAATTTAAAAAGCATGATGGAACATGTTCAAGTAGTCAATTGCATACAATTCTATATACATACAAACTATACTCTATATACAACAACAAGTTTAAGAGAATGCAATAATCTCGAATTGCAATCCATATCATCTTCTCACAGTATACTACAACAAAAAACTAAACAAATTCCCCCATTATATAGCATTATATATACATACATGCATACATCATATGACAATAAGATCAACTGTGTTTCAGCATTCAAGTGTCAGTATTCGTAAACCAAATTACCTAAAAAAAAAAACAAGAAAATAAAACACAAAAAAAGGAACTCTTTAAGATAGTCAATGTCAGACTTGGCAATCGATAGCTATTGTAATCTATATATATATATATACTATATAGGTATATTGTCTAGTTGGATAACGTTGATGTTCTCTCATTTACTCGGTATACAACAACAAATACAAAATGAAGCAAATATACATAAAACATATAGAACTAAAGTCAAGTGACAACTTTATAGATATTTACATGCATACAGCGATATTTAGCAAGACCGTGATATATTCAATTAGAGAAACAAAAAAAAAACAACAAAAGAAAAAAAAACCAAAAAAACACATACCTTTAAATATATTATATGTATATATCTATCTATTATATATGTAAGACAGCGTCTCAAAATGTGGCAAAATACTTACTAAGAAGTATGTAGAAGTAACAAAAAAAAAAGAAAACATTTCATAACCCGAGGGTGCATCATGAACTGTTGTTGTGAAGCTACAAAACGCATATCACTTTGAAAGATTGACGACACCAGTAAATTTTTGAACGAAAAATCATTCGTATTAAATTGAAAAGTGTCTTGTTCTTTGAGCAAATATTTCTCTATCGTTTCACAAAATACATACCCAAAGTCAAACGATTTTTGATATGCTTTTGAGAAGATTACGGTTAAAAAAAAAAAAAACAAGCGTAGTTGATTTGAGTGACTAATGAGGACCAACAGATTTTAGCCAAATTTGATCAGAAATTCGGTGATTTACATTTAAAAAATACCCAAAGTGAAACATTTAATTATGACTCTCTTAACTCTAGATTTTAGTTAACAATTTGTTTTTTTTAATGCTTCTTGCGTATTATTTTTGGCCTTTTGATTATGATTTTGAGAATTTTATACACACACACACACACATGCAGACGTACACAAAAATACTCTTAACAAGCTAGTCAATTTATGTGCATAGCCACAAATGAATACTCTATCTACTCAAGCAACCATAAGTATAAACAAAACAACAAAAAAAAAAAACAAAACCCTTAAACCAAAATTTACCAAACTTTAAACAAAAAACGTAAACAATAAAGAATAAAAGCAATTATTTTCTTCGGAAAATATAAAATCTACGATTAAACAATTATTAAATATACAACTTATATAAAAACCTTCAAAATGCTACAACAAAAACAATTTAATTTATTATAATGCAAAAATGGTATAAGGAAAAATTTAGGTTTAAGCTTAAAATTTAAGTAAACAAAACCAAACGTGTTGGATTATTTAAAAGCAATGCAGATGAGTACATAATTTCTTATATACAGTTTTCAAACAAAATGTATGTACAACAAATTATATTTATTTATTAATTGCTAAATATTAAAATTATTTATTATATTTAAAGCTCGAAATAAAACGCTTCTTATGCTTATTTCACAAAGTAACACGAAATCAAAGACAAAAAGCGAATAAATAATAATTTATAACTACTGTAAGTGTTAAGCGAAATCAATATACCTAAAAACAAAAAACAAATTAATTATATAAACAAAATGTATATTTAAAATAGAAGAGAAAAAGAACGTTTTCTTAAATAACAACAAGAAGGAACATCATTTTTAACAGCTCGTCACATATCAATTATAATGAGCTCTATTTTGGCATGTATAAGAACATACTTAAAGGTCTATAACTTATATATATATGAAACGTAACGAACGAATTCAACACCAAGTTCAATTTTATGATGAATTTTACTAAAAAAAAACAGCAGAGGATTTCTTTTAACGTGGAAGCTGTTTAGCCAGCAAACCCAAACTATTAAAGAGGTGAGTAAAGCCACAAAAATTCTTCTTAGCTTGGTTAACAAAAAAAAAAAACATATTGAAAAACTTAACTTAGACTTGTCTTCCAGCAACTAATTGACATGACATCAAGAAAAAATAACTTAAAAATGCAAAAAAAAACTATAATTCATTAAAACTTTAATTAAAAAAAAAAAGCTTCAGTTGTGGAACCATCAGTTTTTCACTACCCATATATACAATTATACTTTATATGTTATACATATACAAATATATATATATAAAGATGTGTATTTCGTAACTATTTTGGCTTTACTTCTAATGCTCTGAATCTATATATTGATGAAAAGTAAAGGATGTCAGCTCATAGAGCAAAGTACAGCTGATGGTAGATATTTATTAATTTGGAAAAACTTGTTAGACGTAATGATCAGTACAACTTTTGCAACGAGGAATTTTAAATGAACTAAAACAAAAAAGAAAGAAAATTTAAAGCGTGTTGGATTAAGATTTGTTAACTAAATCACAATTTGAACCCATTATAAACATCCTTTGTACCCATAGTTTGCCCATAGTTTATGTACAATACTATTTATTTTTGGTATGTAATTAGTTTTGCGACCTCTGATTAATGCAATGATAAAGAAGCAGAAAAATATCTTCTAACTGTTGTAAATTTGTTTCTGAAAAAGAACTTAATACTAATAAACGATAAGCAAGTGCATTATATTGAAAGAAAACAAAAAAAAAAAAAATCAGTAAAAAGCAAATGATGATAACTATATAAAAGTGGTAAAGAATTAAAGTTCTAGTGCTAAGTTGTCACGTATATCTTATAGGCCATAAGCAAAAACCCAATATAAAACCAGTTGAATTGAATTAGTTTGTACCAAGGCATATAGACGTATATGGTATATGCTCTTATATATTGGAAACAACACGTACATATGAATACATACATATGTATTTAATGTAACAATTTGCAGCCAACTTATATTAAATTTGGTAATGTTTAAACAATTTTGATTATTATTATTATTTATTTAGTATATAGCGTGTAACAGGATTAATGATCGATTTATATACAACAATGAACAAAAAATCCTGTCGCTCTGTATTATCTCGCTCTATATTTGTAGCGAATGTTTAGACAACCCAATATATAACTCTTTCTATATATACAAAATGAAATGTAAACTCTGTATTTACTCTTAGCTACAACAAAAAACGAAAAACCCCTCAAAATGCTGAACAACAAATTTCTCAACATTTAAAAAGCGAAATAAATGAAAATGTGAAAGCAAAAAACTGAAATTTCAAAAATAAACAAAATTTGCATTTGATCAAAAAAAAAAAACAGAAAACAAACCGGAAAATTAAAAGTAATTAAAGTAATGTAATTTGTCGTAATTATTTTGCACGCATTTTTTGCTGTACAATGCACACAATTAATTAATGTATCAACATATTATAAATATAATCTATATAAAATCAAACTCAAGAAGTGCGTAGTACGTAAGTTTAGTAATAACTGCATAATAATAATAATAATAATATAATAGTTACTCAATTAGTTGATAGTTGAATTAGAAACCACCGTCATATTAGACTTTGTATAATACAGTGTACTATCCGTATAATGTACGCTCGTTTCTCGTCATGTATTGTACTTCAAATGATTGCCACATCCAATCACAACATACATCTAATAACTTATTTTCCTATTTATTTTTTTTTTGTAGCACAACATGTATCTTGGTAATAATTTGTTTAGTTTTCTTGTCTTTCGGCTCTTAATTAACATTTCTAAACTTAACACGCTTTATAGTATATTATTTATTTTACTTCTTTTTACGTACAACTTGTAATTTTTGTTAAGATTTATTTTGATTTGTATATATAACACTTAGCACAGTTAACACTATTTACATTATCACAGCAAAGTGCATGTCGCCAGCCGAAATGGCTTAAAAATATTATTATAAAACTAATTTCAATTTGGAGTTTATTTTGGAAGATATCTAACTGAAACGCGAAGCAATCTATTGCAAAATATTTTATTCTATATGGAACAGATATGTAAGCAACTATTTATGTGGACAATACACATTTTGGAGTGCATATGCTCCAGATGAAAGTTAAGTTCATCTCAAACCAAAAAACCAAAATAAATAAGCAACATAAATGCTTACAAACATAGTAGTATATAACTTTGATACTGAGAAACACTTTAAAAAGAAAATGATATGCGGCATACGCACAATACATACACACATATACCCATATACACATACAAACATATATATATATATATATTTATTTTAAAAGTCGAGATGTATGCATATAAAACAAATACCCAAACTGAAGATAACACTAGTTCTTAAGTGCAGTGTTGGATAATGAACCAATTTAATGCTAACGTGCGAAAATGATCACAATTATACTGGTATATATACATATACATTATATCTATATATATATATATAAATATAATACACATGTGTATATATATTACATAATATATGTATAGAGCATATGGCATACAAATTTTTGTGTGTGTGTAGTTAATTTGAAAAATAACAACAAAAAACCAAAATGCGTAGAATTTGTGTTGCAAGTTGTACTTAAACAAAAAATACAATTAATATTTATATTCTATTTATATTGTGCAGTAAACAAATAGAGACAACTGTTATATAATAATTACTGAATATTAAGTACAGAAGTTCTTTAAATGCTGTTTCTAAAGTTGTTTAACTTTTAGCTTCTTATGCAATAAACATACGTACATGCATATATTAAATTATTATCAAATATATATATAACTTATATACTTAGCTATAGTGTTGATTAGCGCCTAATAGTATACACACACACACACACACACACATGAAACACACATAAGTTGGTATTTAGTTTAGTTGCAAACAAAAAACACAATAACCCAAATACTCATCTAATTGTCGCTGCGTAACAGTTAATACATAAATAAATAATATTCTGTATATATATATATATGTATACATATATATATATATACATATACATACATATATATAACTCAATAAATGTTTCACATAAAATATACATATTTATACATATATTATTGTAGTCTTATCAAAGTATTTTCTTACATGCATTTGCTCCAATACACAATATAACGTATCAGCTAGTAAATTTTTTATAATTTTCTATCGAATTTCGTACTTGTATCTGTAAATTACGCATAAATAGTTTTGTATAGAGAAACAGTAATACGTATATCATTTCATTTCTTAGTAATCAAAACAAAAATCACATTAGCAAGACCTCTTTTTTCTAGCACACGTAATACTTTTTAATAATACTCGTGTCTAAATGTGTAAATTATATTTTTGGTTTTTTTAGAAAAGCGTTTTGAAATGTTACTTAGAACTCGGTTAATAGGCGTAGGTATCAATGCGATATATAGAAACGCATATAGAACGTGTAAACCACACATATTTCCAAAAGACTTGACTTAGACTGGACATCACTAATCTTAACTTTTAACCATTTAAAGGAAAATTTTGGGTTAAAGGGGTATTAATTCTAGGCTATCAATAGATTTCCAATTAGCACAAATGTCTGACTTACCCCCCAGTCATGTTTAAGGGCGTTGCATGAGAACACAACACTTGGTTTCTCCAGCCATGGCACCGCGGGTTCTATAAAAACTCCATTCGTTAAACGAATTCCGTAATAATTCCAATATATTCTATAATTGTAGCACAACTTACCGGCAAATACACTGCCATGCCTCACCGTTCCGGTTTTATTTAAATTTGCCTATATATTAAATTCGTATGTTAAAACATATTAAACGTATTCCTTCTAATAAATGTTTTACCTTTGGAATTAATTTGAAAAGTCCACGAAATTGATAACCTGCATTCAATAAACGCTGCGCCATTCTTTCAAATAACAATTTAATTGCTTATCTGCAAATTACTTTAAATTTGTATATATAAAAAAAAAGTCTGATTTCTGAACAAGAACTGATGTGAATGTATATCTGAAAAGTCTTGGATTCGAAAGGTTTATGCCCAGGTTGCTATTTGTATTCAAAATCTTTGAACATTGAAAAAATGAAATTATTTAGTTTTTCGATATTAGTCCTATGTGGAAGGTTATAGAAAGATTAGAATAATTATTGTCATAAGTGGGGAGAATTCTTTGATTCCTATTTATAAATACATACTCATCCATATTTATTGACTTAAACACTATATTTTCATGTTCATCGATAATTTTTATTAAATATTCTTTTATTTGGACAAAATTGGATAAGTTCACAAATTAAGTACAATCCGGTATGAGAAGAACATTTAAAAAAAAACGGCGCAGATCTGCTCAGATCCTAGAGATTCCCAAGCTTTTGCTTTTCACAACACAGGAAATACGACAGAGGAAAAGATGTGCGGATAACTGGGCCTTATGGGCCTATATGAAAAGGAGCTCTCAATTCATTTGTAAGATTTATGAATCATGTTAATCACGGCGGTCTTCAAGGAGAATTTCAAAGTAAATGAAGGATGAAGGATGAACTGAAGTCCGAAAGAATATAATAAACATAATAAATATAATTTTTATTTATAGAATACAGAATTGAAAAACAAGATGCGAAAAAAGTTAAATGACAAATAAAAAATTTGTACTAAATTGGAAAAAATTAATTGAAATTGTTTTTATTGGGTTAAATGAAATTATAATAATCGATTGTGATCACCCAAAGTGCAAGGACGATTTAGATTATAGCCCTGTCAATTCTAATAGTTTGACACAGAACTCATCAGGATCCGCTAGGAGTTATTTCTGTTTACAAATATGTAATTTTATTTTATTTTTTGTTATATTGTCGTTTTATACACATAGTTATATAATTGCGAAAACAAAATCTGTTGCATGTTAAGATCCGATGGCCAATCTATGGCTTAAAGACGATTGTCCCGGACAAATTGCTGTTGATGTTCAAACGACGTAGTGCGGTGGGATCTCATTATGAATATGCACTTAAAAAAAACAGATTACATGTTGTAGTACACTCAACAATTTAAATTTATTTAAAAATAAATTAAATTTTTATAAAATTCTTATACAATATTATATTTATAGAGAACGCGCGTGGCATGTGACATGTTTGTGTTGCTACACTCCAAATTTCTGCCATCCTGCATCCTGTCCTCCTGCTATAGTAAGTGTGATTGAATCTTTAGTTTCATTTGACCACCAGAATTTCGTCGCGCTAAGCTGACGCCTGGTGCTCGCTGAGGAAATAGCTGATCTTGCTTATCTGGGCAGCGAGCATATTTCGCAGGAGGTAAGTTCGCCGCGATTAATGAATGTGCAGTGATTGCAAGTCCAGGTGTTGGCATCCAGATCCATTGGATCAGAACCCGCAGCGCCAGAGCTACTCGCTCCACCACTCGGATAGCTAGTGGTGCCACTGCAAAAGGAAATTGTTAGTACGAAATACAAAAGAGGAATTTTTGTTATCTATGCTCGTAGCTTACCCGCTGCCACTAGAGCTGGCCTGGACAAGGGATTCGAGAAGTTTCCAGACTTCTTCGCCTTTGAAAACGGCCGCCTTATTGGGATTCCTTGAGCGCACCGCCTCAAGCAGCGGTCCCATGTGCTGGCGCAGCGGCAGCATGTCCATTTTGTACAAATAAACGAGCAAATGAAAGTCAGAGATGGCTTCGAGAAACTCCTCATCAGCCCAGGCCGAAAGATAACTGCTCAACGCATTGAAGTCCTGCAGATGGCCATCAATATAGCGATTCTCAATGGGGAATGCCTGGCGCTTATCATACTCTGTGAATGTGTACTGCGGCTGCAACGGTGTGGAGGCGGGCACATCCACCAGCAGATACTCCACGGGCAGTGGACGAGCCAATCGCTGCACCTCGTTTCCATATTGATCCTTTTCCTGCAAAAGCCAAACAAGATATACAATAAAATTATCAAATAAAACAAAGTTGCACCTAATAAATGGCATTTAAATTAATTTGATATATGGGAGCTTTTTGCTCAACGTGTTACTTCGCTGACCCAGTGACCCACAAGCCATGAGTTCCGGCTGGGGCCGCTCAGGAAGCTTTCGCAACCTGTTTGCTTGGCCCAGAAACCAGCAAGGCGACAAGACAACAATGCTAACCACCAGGTACTCAAGACAGCCACAACTCACCCAGTGCAAAAACAGTAGAAGTTTGCAGCGCTCGCTTTCAGGGTTATCATGTCGCAACGCGAGCGCCATTAATAATCGCCTGACAACACGAACACACACACATACCCACACACACACGCAGACCTGACCTGACCTCAAACTCATACTGCATGTGAGTCGTTGCAAATTGTATCAGATTCAACAGCTTAAACACAGACACACACAGAAACATAGAGAGAGAGTTTGAAAGTGACGCTGCAAGAGAAACCGAGTGAGGAAGGGAGAGAGAGAGAGAGGACTTGCCCATTCGTCAAGAGCGACATTTAAATAAAGCGCACTCTTTAATTTGCATTTGAGTGCAAGCTGACCACAGCCTGTAAATGCCAGGAAAAAAATATAACATTTCTGTGCTGAAGTCACAAATAAGTTTGAAAGTTTTAGATTAAAAATGTATTAATGCTTATTGTGTTAATTAACGAGTTAAGGAAACAATTTTAAATGCAACAAAGCTCAATTATCTTACAGATTACATTTTTTTTATTTGGCATTTTTGCTTCACTAAAAACGCCGAAGCCGACTGGATTAGAGAATTTTATTATTTAGCTGCCAATAAACAATTGGTTAAAAGATCAGTTCTTTATTTATAAGTTTTATGTAATAATAATGAACGGAAATATATAAGAGATTATCCTATCTGGTACATTGTACATTAGGTATCAGAATTAATTTCTTATCGAGCGCTGGAATGCTTTCTATATTTTTGTCTAGCTAGAGTCTATCAGGGAATTCGATTTCCCATTTAATTGTGCCACCTATTAATTTCTTATTGAGAATTGATTGACTTTCGTAAGTCTATCGCGTGCCACATTTTGAATACTTTATAAGCTTTTCAAAGGAATCCGGAAGTAATGAAATTTAATTGATTAAATACGCAGGAAATAAAAAAAGAAAGACAAAGGTGTGCCTCGAAGGACGATGACTTAGAAATGTTGGACAACTTGTGATGCCCTTTTCTTAATCCATTTTAAATCAAAAGGCAATCAAAATTAGTTCAGTTCTGGCGGCTGTTAATCTTGGTTTGTATACAAAATTTATATAAATAAACTATATAAATTTATAAATAAAAGTTTTTGAAAACAGGGCCAAAATGATTATTGGTAACAACTCTTAGTTGCGCCTAAAATATGCAACAAAATCAAATGTTGCCAGTTGTATCAAAAATTTAGCTCGCATTCTAAATCAAATTTAAGAATAGAAATAAATTCTAAATTTATAGAAATTTTCAATGGATTCAGGGAATAATTGAACTTTACTTTTGAAGTGCATAGAAAAAACAACTTTATTTTATAAAACTTCTCATCAGATAGCTTACAAAATCTAGATACAATGTAAAGCAAAAGTTAAGTTAAAAGTGATTGCATAATATGAGTCGTAAATGCACACGCAACATTTCAATATTTGAACCCAGAAAAACTGCACGGAAAATGCCAAAACTCCAACTCCAACTAAAGCCCAAATCTGTTTGCAGAAACCAGCCTTGGCTATTGTAAAATGAGGTATATAAAGAAGGAGGCCCAGTTTCAGTAAAGATTGCAGATTGGCATTGACATTGAGCGCATCCCAGTAAATGCGATGGTAATGTAAAATATTGGTGTTACTAAAGAGGGCGATGGCTGCAAAAAATTGCTCCTGCGCTCTTCGCTCTTCGCATTGCCAGCTGCTAGCTGCTTGTTGTATATAAGAGAGCGAGCTCTGTTTAACAAGGATTGCACTTGCACACGAAACGTTGAAGGATGCGGACGCCCGACAGGAAGCAGCGCACAGCCAGCTGTAAGAAGACCAGTAACCAATAACCAATAACCACAACACAAGACTGGAAGTCCTTTTTAGTAAATTTTAACGTGGGTCTCACGCCTAATAACATGCAAAGCAATGCAGGAAAAACTCTTTTGAATCAACTCAAAAATTATCAGTGCATAATAAGCATAAAAATGTTTTGGACGGCAGTTGCCTCCACAACGGTTACGTTAGAGAATTCAGAGCCATCGTCCAGCTTGGCCAGCGCAGCGCCAACCTATCAGCAACACCATTCGAAGCCGCCCCGCGTATTCCCCAGCAGCTGGGAGATTAGCAATGCTGCATTCAAGGTGCGACGCCACGCACAGAAGCAGCAAAGCCTAGAGAAGCAACAAAAAGAACTAGAGAAAAAACAGGAGTTGCAACAGCAGCAGCAGAAAGTGCAGCCAGTGGAAAAGCGGGAGTCAAAGAAAAAGAAAGTCAATCCAAAAAGTGAAAGTAAAATATTGAAAGCGTTTACATCCTGCAAGTGCACACAAAACGAATAAAACGAACAAAACTAACAACTCAATTTTACAACAAGAAGCCTACCGAGAAAGTGATTCGCATACAAATAAAAATAGATCAAAAATCAAAATAAAATTCGAAAAGTGGAACATGCAAATTCTAGGAAATATGAAAAGGCTATTCGAAAGCTCAACAGGAAAGGTAAGCTTATGTTAAGAGAACTAATAAGAGACGAGAGAACTCGACTGCGAGTTACCCTGAACTTATCAAACATCAAATTTTACAGTTCATAAATATTGTGTCTATATTTTTGCCGCATTAGAAAGATATTTCTTTGAAATTATGGATTTTATAGCTTTAAAATATCCATTTTCCGCTAATAAATACATAATAAGGAGGACAAGAACTTGCATTTCAAATTCTGAGAACCCATCAAACAGATTTGCGGGCAGCAGACAGAACGTGTGGCAAATTTCAATAATTTAAGTTTTCAGTTACATCGTTTTGCACAATGGGTTCAATTAGAGGACACTGGCTTTGTGCCTGTTTCCAACAAAGTCAATTATTTGTGCATTATTCTAAGAAAAGAAAACAAATTACAACTCATTTTCAACTAGTAAATGGCATTCATTTCTAAAGCTATTTTGAAAGTAGAACCAAAATTGAAGAGTATTGGAACTTTACTTGGCCTTAATGAATGGGTTTGGTATTTAAAACCAACTTCAACTTTAAAAGCACATTCCTTGCATGCTAATTAATTACCACAAGGCTCAAGCACACACAAGGTTAAAATATGTAAAATAAAGTATTAACAAAAATATAAAACTTTTACTGCAATATAACCCGAATTCCATAAAGTGTGAGAAAACTAGCAGAATTTGTCGAAAAGGAATGACTTCCAAAAAAGTAGACGAATCGATGTTAAATTAATTTTTTAAATATATTAACAATTCTGGACGATGAACACATTTTTTGATTGTCAATAAAATTACATATTAGGAAAGGGTATCTTGCAGACGAGCATTCTCATTTAACCATCCTCTATCAACAAAAAGGTATTTTGTTTCGTGAAACTTTTATATTTCGTTGGGGAGCTTTCTGTTTGTTGTGCCGTAAATTGCAAAAATATAAGCACACATGCTAATTATTCAAAAAGCCATTTGCGAGCACTTAAAGTGACCTTAAAGTGAGTTAAGTAACCAGTTATCATCATATATGCAAATTTAACAACAGTTTTATAATGAATACACAGGTTTATCAGGCAGATAATCTGGTAAATAAAGGGCATTTATGAGAAACAAACCTCAAAAACCTAAATACCTTTTTTAATATTAAAAGGCAAATGCTCTTTGAAGAAACACAGACATACTTGTTAAAATAAAAGTTGCCGTTTACACTGCTTCCTTCTGGCTGTGTTAAATGCGATAAAAATATATTTTTCTAGGAACTCTTAAGAAAATAATACTCAGCATAAAAGTTTTCTAGAGAGAATGGTGAAATAAGTACATACACTCAGCCAAATGCAAATCGCAATAATCAAGCAAACAAATGAACGCGCTGATGTTTGTTTAAACAATATTATCTAATGGTAGGTGACAGGCAACAACATTTATTGTGAACTCTGATCAAACAACTAAGAAAATCTTTTTAAACAGTGAAAGTGACACTGATTATCGCCCTCTTTCTCCGTTTATCCTACCTCTGTCCCTCTCCCAATGTAGTCAAAAAATTAATATATATTTTAGTATATATTTCTTAAGATTTTAAATATGCATTTTATTTGACTGTCGTCGATTTGTTAATTTGCATAAATATTAAAGCGGCAAAACACAGCAGAAGAGATGTAAAAATGCAGAAAGTAGAGGCAACTTTGCTTAAATGTTGCGTATACGTAATAACCAAATACAACGACTTGTATATTTGCTAAACAATATTGATAATATGAAATCAGCATTGCATAAAATACCAATGTGCACAACACAAAAAATTGAATATATAAAAAATACAAATAATACATTTTATTTATTAACTACAAATATATAATGTCATCAATTTATTGATTGACCTAAGAACAAACGAATTGTCAGGCAGACATAATCCACACTTTAATTTACCATTTAAATTTCAATTTATGTCCTCTTACTCATTATCATTTTAATATACATATATTAATATATATGTTTGCATATAAATAACTCTGCAAATATGTTGCAGCATTTAATGTGGGCAGCAACACAAAACCCACCAAGCCTACGTGTGCAATTTTGGGCTTGATTCGATTTGGGTCAATCAATCAAAAATTGGTTTAATTGGTCATGGCAATTGGAATATTTCCTTCTTAATTTGTTTGCCATTTGAAATGAAATGCAACTTTGTAAATATTTTTTAATGCAATTTACCTTTTGAAACCTGATGAATTTTTCTTCGGTGATTGCCAACATTGTGGCAACAAAGTAATATTGAAAAATACTGAAAGTTCACTGCGTGGGTGAGATTTTTTTCTTTTAAACATAGCATTTATTTGCAGACAACAGAAGTTATCCTCGGTAAGAAGAAAGGTAGTTTAAGGTAAAAAAAAGCTTAGTATCATTAAAATATTTTCTGTTTTCTTTGATTGGGCTTTGCCCACTCAATCCCAGTCCAAGGTATATTTAGCTACAATTAGCTATGTGTGTGTGATATAATTTTATGTGGGTGTATGTGGGTGCTTTTGAGTGGATGTGGCCAACTGATTGGACAACTGATTGTTGTCCTTAACTTGTAAATTAAATGTCAAAGCGCTACAAATGGACAACAAATTATAGTTAAAATTATAATTGGAGGTATGACAATCCTCTGCTGAGGGTATTTCAAATGTATTATCATATTCTTCATGAACATCAATAAACGAGTCACGTTAAGGTCGAACGAACCACAATATTTATTATATAGATGCTATATGACCATTTACTCACGAAAGTAAATTTGTATTCTTATTAATTATTAATAATTAATCATTGTTTAATAAAAAATAATTTGTTATTATTAATTATATATTATTTTACTACTACCACAGGCGCTGCTGTTGACCAATTACTGCATGTATCCCCCTTCAACAAAATGGACCAGAAGATGCAACAGCCTTTGTACCAATGTCGCGATGGCGATTTATATGGTTCCAAGCGAGGTCGTCGATTTCTCTATTACATAAAGTAGCTGCGACAACAGCATTAGTAGCAATGACAGAACTACAATTGCAACACAATAGCATTGACAGAGAGCTGCTTTACTTTTGATTTTGATTGATTTGTGGAGAGTATCACCGTGGCAGTTTCCCTATGAAATAGAGTTTCTATATCGAACCGACTAATTGTTCACTAAGGTAAAAGGCATTATATTGTAATTTTTTCTGTGTTTACCAACAGATAACTAAAGCTAAGCAACATTTTTATTATATATTATTATATAATTCAAATAATGTTTTTATGCCAATTTTAACAACGTTTTTCTTAGGTGCTTTGAAATGGACAAAAAAAACTTTGATACTCATTTTACAAAAAATAATAATAATAATACAAATTTATCTTATTTAGATGCATAAAAATCTTAACTTTTTGGAGGCAATTTTTTTTTTAAGAATTTTAAGAATATATATTGTAAAACAAGAAACTTAGTCGGCTCAAAGTCGACTATGAAACTCCCTTTAATGTAACCTATTAAGCATGGCGAAAAATAAAATTAAATTTCAGACTTATAAGTCATCGATAAGATCGAAAGATCCATGCAAAGTTTTGCTTCTTTTGACTACAGGGCAAACAATCTTATTAATAAGAGCTAAAAAAATATAGACGTAACTTTCTATATATGTATTGTAGAAGAAAAAATATAAAATAGGTTAAATTAACAATTTAATTTCAAAAATCACTTTGGTGATTGGCGCTACAAAGTTACCTGCGCAGAAAAAAGCTTGCAACCAAGTTGAAATGAAGTAATTATAAGATGTCGAAGAATTGATCGATAAATGCAAATCAAAATCGACCATAATATTTTTAAACAATTGTTTCTTTGACACAACAGTATAAATTTATTTATATTCTGGATGTTATAATAACATGAAGAAATAAATATTATTATGGTTAAAGAAAAGAAATAAACAACGTTGGCTGTCTAAAATAATCCATACACTTTAATCTAAAAGAAATAAGGTTATATAAACCTATTTCAATGGTACTTAAAAATATAAACCAAACAAAGGTTGTCAAAATATTTTATAGCAGTTTAAGCATCTATGCAAAAAAAATTTAAAACAATAATACTATCAAAGAATTCATTTACTCATATCCAATGCTCATAATTTATTGAGATAATTCCCAGATCCTTGGATGGCTCATTAATTTTCTATTTGTTAAGATTATTAAAACAATGGATCAAAATTGAATTTACAAATAGTTTTTATATATTCGATTACAAATCAAATATTAGAAATCTTAATTAAATTGATGGATAGTTAGAATGAATATAAATAATTTTGAATATTCCAAGGCAACAGAATTAAAAACTTTGCGATACGACAAGTAAATGAAATATAGAATGTGATAAAAAATTGAGAATTCGTATCAGTTTGAAATTTAAAAATTTACTTTAAACTTATTTAAGTGATTTCATTCATTTTTGCCTATAAGTCAGTTGCTATTATGAAACTATGTAAATCTTAAGATATTTATTCAAGTTGCAAATTGTATTTGTGTATTGGCTGTATGTATTAAATGTATAAGTGTCTATAAAAGTATGCAAAATGAGGAAAGATCGATAGATTACCCATTTTATTGGGAATCAGAGCAATGATAAGCAGTACAAAGTAAATAAGTAAAAAAAAAGAAGCACGAACAAAAAGCTGAATATAATAAATTGTAAAAATTATTAATCAGCATAAAGGAAAGTGCCAAAAATCAGAATGTTATTGATGTCTATATATATAAAAGTTTAAATGTGTATGTGGAGTGGTGAACGAGATGTCATTTAAATTCTTTATGTGCAAAATGTAATTCCGATACTTTCATTAAATGTTGTTCCTGAAACTATTTGTTGACAAACTTATTCGATATTATGTTGTAAGGTGGGTCTATATGTTCTATATATATATGTTCTACAGCATTAAGATACATATTTTATTTTGGAATTATAGATTTTAGGTTATAGCAACAAGCTTATGGTCTATAAGTCGACATACACAAATATGAATATAGTCAACAATTACGGACTTGATCAGGAGTTCAACTTATGTGAAGGAAATCTAATTCAATCTGTTTCAAATCTGACGAGATTTTAAAAATGCTTAGTGGTTATAGTCAAACTTGTTCAAACGAATAACAAAGAAATTATTTTATGTTTAGCAAGCGATGCAATTATTTCATAAATGAATATTAATCTATTATAAAATACCTTGTAAAAAACATCCGGCACATATTGTTTATCGGTCGATTCACGGACATAGCCCAATTCGGGGGCATCTTTAGTGGGTATCAGACAATTATCGCGCACCAGAGCCATGCATTGTGCAGACACAGCATAGCCTTCCATGTGCACCTGTTTGGTCTGATCACCTGTTGAGGTAAAAGCAGATGTAATAAGATACAATTCAAGCCATTGGTAGAATATAGTGAAGTACACTCACCAGTCACACAAATGGTTACAAATTTTGATCCAAAAGTGCCGTTTGTGGCATATTTACAATTGTTCGGATGACGATTCTGCAGCTCACCCGCCGATATGCACTCCTGAGCGGTCAGAAAATGGGTCTCAATGCCGCGTATCTGTTTCACAGTGCCTGCACTCGCATCTTCCGTAATCAGATCCGTAAAGATCCAACCAATCTGTGTAATGGAAATAATATAATTATTCAATTCAAACTGAAAATTAATGGAATGTTCACCTTTTTAAGTCCCAATGCAATGGCCACAGCCTCGACCTCATCGGCGCCCTCATCTGGACAGACGTTGATCGAATCACGTGATGATTCCTGGGGCGGCTCATAGATGGCCGCCACCTTGGCTCGTATGCCGAGTGGCACATCCGCATGCTGCTCGTAAGTGCCATACAAGTAACCCATGCGCTGATGTCCCGTGGTTCGCCAGTAGTTCAAGAAGCGCTCCACTATTTTCGTGTTCTCAAACATGACATTGTCCACATGGCGATATGTCTGACGATTGAGCGTTATGGCCGATGGCTGACACTTGGAACAGATGCCCTTGGGCCACGGCGGATGCTCCCGACAGCCGGGCTTAATGCGGCAATTGATATCATCGAACACAAAGTACTTGCCGTGGTCCATGCCCGAAGTTTGCTTGCGTAAGTACGAGTGAAACGACAAATGCTTGATATTGTGCTCCTTGAGATAGTTCTCATTGTACGGTTCCAACGGGGAGCAATGCACACAGCGGCCATTCGCATTGTGATGGCAACTGTGAAAGGGATTTAATTAGACACACATATATATTTTATTCAAATACAGTTAAAACTGAGTTCAAGCCCAACTTACAGCTTCGGATCGCGCTCGCGATTGATGGTGCCATTTGATTTGAGAAGCAGCTGATCGACCTCATCCTCGATCACAGCATTAGAGGAACGTGTGCTATTACTGCTCATTTCAATGGGCACTTGCCCGGCGCTCATAAACGTCAAATTCTCCATAGCCGTGGTGCTCGTGCGCTAAAATTTTAAAAAGGGTAATCTTAAAATATGCGCCACATTTACTCTAACTGAGAGACTTACGCGTGTTGAAGTGCCTGCTATTTGTTTCAGATATAACATATCGCCATGCTTGAGTATGGTGCTAACTAGCTGGGAGCCACTGGCCTGCAGCTCTGTTGCAAAATTGCGTTCCATGAAAAGGCCAAAGCCATCGACTTTGAGTGCATTTTGTACGACATCGTAGAGTTGCTTCAGATTTGACTTTGGCGAGATCTCAACGCGCTTGATGCCATCTGCAGACTGCACACGTATAAGCTGCGATCAAACCAAAATTATTAAAAACGTCAATTAGTACATTTATATTTTATTTAAATTATTTAGAATAGCATAGTGATCTATAGCACACCGATTGTTTACATAACACAAATAGACGATGGCGCACAAAGGCATAGACAAAATTGCGCTTCCTGTATATAAACTGTTCCAGCAGCAGCGGTACGTAGGCCATGTTGCAAGTTCTGTTCTTTTTGATGTTGCCAATTGGTTTTTGTTGTTTATCTAAACGTAGTCTGAGCTACTTGTTTTAGCCTAAAAGGCTTTAATATTAACGAATTGAACTGAACAACATGCTAGCGCACATTTGACTACTGCACAGGAAGTAAATACGAATTTCATTGGCAATATTTACAAAATATAAATAAATTTGAAACTTGTGCCAAAATGAGAGAGAAACGATGCCAAACACAAAATGCCAACTTTTATACGCTTCCTCTCTGCCCGCACCCCTTTCACTAACAAATCTGTATCCGTTGCTTCTGCTGAAAAAATCTACAAGTCATTGTACCTTTGTTTGTGCGTCTGTCCCGTGTCCGTGTCTGTCTCTATCTATGCCTGTCTGGCTCTCCGGCGTCGCCGTGACAACAACCAATTTACACTTAAATGCATTATGCACTCGTCAATTGAGTCGCAAAAGTTTGGGCACCAGCTAATACATTTGTATTAAAAACTCAAATTCACTTTTTGCGGCAGCAACAAGAGGTGACAATAAAATTTTACTTGCCGGCATTTTTAGCTGACGCATTTGCAGCGGCTGAGGGCTAGAGCAAACCACTATATGCACACTGTGTCACTCATAATATGCATTTGCCCAACAGCAATAGTGACACTCGACCAAAAGTTATTAACAATTTACTTACAATTTTATCAGACATTGCTTCAACAAAAAAATTGTACTTGGAAGCAAATCAGTGTAGTCAGTAGAGGAAACAGTGTGACCATGCGCACAAATGCACAACTCTCTAAAATGTTAAAATAATACTAAATGAATTTACGTTAACTGTGGAGCAGCATCTGTTAATTTTGGCTTGACGGTCAGGCGCTTTTTTGAGTGTTGGTAAGCAAACAAATAACAAAAACCTTTTTAAGTTAATATTGTAAAATGTATTTAAAATATGAATAATATATTTGTACACATTAAGCCTTTTTTAAAGTTATAACAGATAAGTTCCTATTTTGCGGAAACTGAAGTAAAATATATATTTATTTTTATTTAAACAATGACAGTTATTTTATTTTTTTGAGTACATAGTTTTTATATCTAAAATTTGAGACCGCGTAAATTTACACAAGAAACAAGCATTTATCTAGTGGAAGACTGCAATTAAAGCTACATTTAGCGTGCGGCATTTGTAGGAATTTTAATCGTATTTGAGATTGCCCATGCAAATATATTTAATGTCCACATAGTCATCGACGCCATGATGGGAACCCTCGCGTCCCACTCCCGACTCCTTAACACCGCCAAACGGTGCCTCCGGTGCTGATATGATGCCTTCATTGACACCGACCATACCCACCTCCAGACGCTTGGCCACACGAAACACCTGTTGCAGATTCTCACTGTAGAAATAGCCGGCTAGTCCACGCTTTGTATCGTTGGCCTTCTGCACCGCCTCCGCCTCGTCCTTGAACTTGATGATGGAGGCGACTGGTCCGAAGACCTCATCGTTGTAGAGCTGCGCCGACTCGGGCACATCCGTGACTATTGTGGGTGCATAGAAGAGTGAGCCAAACTCTTGCAACGCCTTGCCACCCACAATAACGTTGGCTTTCTTGGCGCGCGCATCCTCGACAAAGCCGCTGACCTTGTCGAACTGCATTTGGTTGATGAGGGGTCCGATTTGAACATCACTCGATGTGCCGTCGCCAATCTTAAGAGCCTCGACGCGCTGCTTCAGCTGCGCCACAAACTTGTCGTAGACGCCCTCCTGCACAAAGAAGCGATTCGCCGAGACGCAGGTCTGGCCGCAATTGCGGAACTTGGAGGCCATCGCACCATCGACGGCTTTATCAACGTTGGCCGAGTCAAAGACAATGAATGGCGCATTGCCGCCTAGCTCCAGGCAAACGCGCTTAATTCCATCCGCACAGTTGCGGAACAGCAGTTTGCCCACCTGCGTGGAGCCGGTGAAGGAGATGCCTCGCACATCTGGACTCTTGCAGAACAGCTCGCCAATGGGAGCCGCCTTATTGGTGGTGACCACATTGATGACACCACGGGGTATGCCCGCCTCCTCGGCCAGCTTGGCCACGGCAAGCGCCGTCAAAGGAGTATCCTCCGACGGTTTAACAACCACTGTGCAGCCGGCGGCCAAAGCAGCGCCTGCCTTACGCGTTATCATCGCCAGTGGGAAGTTCCACGGCGTAATTAGTGCTGCAACGCCAATCGGCTGCTTCATTACAATCACTTCGCGATTTGCTGTGCCACTGGGCACAACTTCACCATAAATGCGACGCGCCTCCTCCGCAAACCACTCCACAAATGCATTGCCATAGAGCACCTCGCCCTTAGACTCGTTGATCGGTTTGCCCGACTCTGCCGTCATAATTTCAGCTATTTCCTGTGAGTGCTGCTCGATTAGTTTGTGCCATTTCTGGAAAAGATTGTCTCTAATTAATACAGGATTAAGTTTATCTCATTTCTGCTTATCTATGATTAATAGTTATTTAAATTTATATTCAAACTAATTTAAGCAACCATGTTCTCTGTCTCTGGCTCTCTTTCTCTCCCACGCACCTTTAGCATATTGGAACGATCCTTGGCGGTCAGGGAACGCCACTCCTTTGACTCGAAGGCCTGTTTGGCGGCATCGATGGCCCGCTGGGCATCCTCCACCGTCATGTTGGGCACATTTCCAATGACCACGCCGCTTGCGGGATTGCGCACCTCGAATGTTTCCCGGCTACAGGAATCAACCCAATTTCCGTTGACGAGCGCCTTGCTTTGCACTAGAGCTGAGAAACCGCGCATTCTGCTGACCTTTAACGAACTGAGCCTTCGAAGCATTTTGCTATCAACTGTCGTCTGTTGGCTTTAACCTGTTTTTGGCAACAAATCGATTCTCTTATTGTTATTGTTGTTCTTGCCGGCAAGTGCTTGCCGCTTATCTGCAGTGAATGTTATCTGGCTTACCAATCTATTAATGGAGAAGTAATGGCCCAACTTTTCTCTGATATCTGACAACGCCGTCCACTGCTCGGCTGAATCGAGTGTGGCTTTTAACTTGGCGCTTACTTGATTGGATTCAATTGATTTTGATTACATCGAGAGGATTGAGGTAAATGCAAAGGTCACTAATCAAAGCGAAAAGCTGCTGGTTGGTTCTCTTCGCGTGACGTCACATTCTCAAGTGCGACATATAAGTGCAGCAAGCAAAATCTGAATTTAATCGAAAAAATTTGGGAAAACTAGACAATTCGGTGTTTTTATTTACAAATTTCTATAATCTACATTAATATTTTTCATTTTCATGGTATAGCTCTTATGTGCAACATAAGAAAACTTATAAACGATTTGCTATTATCGTGCGTGACGTCAAGCTCATCTGTTATTTATCAACTCATTTAAAGATTAGCAAACCTGCGCATATTCAAATCTCTATTAATAAAACCATGCAAAATACCGATTTATCGATAACTCAAATACTTCATCTATCACCATGTTAACAGTTAACATTTTCTGTTAACCGACTAATACTTAAGCGACTCATAGCACGCAGCTTGAGTCTGTCAAACAATAACGTTATTTTGCAATTTCAAAAGAAAGTTTATAGTTGATCGTTGTTTATTTGCTTGTTTTGGTCTAGTTTGTTGTTCTTGCATAGAGCGCCACTTGTTATGGCCAGATGCCATCGCCATGCATGCGCAGCTATTCATAAAAAAATGACCAGGCTTTGGCGGTGCATCAGACGACAGACAGCCATTTGCCTGGCTGCCTTTGGGTTTTCGCAAACCTTTTTTTTTGTGTGCCACTTACCTGTCGCTGTGCTTGCAACGCCGCAGTTGCAGACGCTATTGCAAAAGTGCTCCATTTATTATGCACAGCTATGGTCATAGATTTCGCATATGCCGATGGCCAGTTCTGGACTACCGTTTATCTTACCTGGTTACCTACGCTGACTGGCTACTGGTCATGCAGCTTCCGCTTCTGCCTCAGCTTCAGTTTCATACGCCTCATGCCTCCCATTCAATCTCGCTTGCAAATTTTGTCAATAAATTTTGGCGCAGAATGCCAAAACATGCCAGAGCAGCCGACCACATCATAACTGTTAAGATAAGATTGCCTGCGATGCGATGCGATGCGTTCGCTGAATAGAATTCAATTAGTTCTGATTTTAAACTAATTGAAAATGCGACAACTAATCGAAGGCGTTCGACTCCACTGCTCACAGTTGGAGCTTATTTATGTGTTCTTCTCATTCTAGAGTTGAGCCCGTGTCGCGTCTTTAATGATATCGTTGATATATACAAATTTTGATATTTTAGTTAAAGTTTTTGTAAGTATTTAAATCAAATTTATTGTAGCTGAAGGATAAAGTTTATACAAAATTCTTTTCCATTCGTTTACTAAAGTCATTTTAAATATTCTCTTAGCTTAATGTATTTATATTTACCAAGCTACTTATAATTTATTTAAACATAAATTCTTTTTAAAAGTTAAATATAAATAATAAATTAATATATATGAATTAAAAGTTGAGTTTGTTCTGTATTCTCTTTATTGAAATATATCTTTAAGTTAAATATTTTAAATCAACTGCATATTAATAAGCACATTCTGCAAAAGTTTATATCTCAACTTTACAAGCTAAAAGTTAAAAACAATATGATGGACTTTATTGCACGCGGAGTTGCATCGTGTTGCATAGTCGCGGCGAACTGCAGGCACGCGACCATCTCGAGTGGTTGCCACCGGGTTGCAGTTGTGTTGTCGATAGGTGTGCAAGCTATTTGTCATAAGTGCAACCGGGAGGCGTCAATACTCAACGATGGCAGCGATGCAGCCTGCATTTCATGTTCGCATGACTCTGTTGATTATGGCCAAGTAGCGATGGCCAGCCAGATAAAATTTATCGAGAGCTAATGAAGTGCTCTCACTGGTTTTGGGTTTTTAATGTCTACTTAAACTGCACAATTGTGACAAGTTTAATGTGCTGCAGAGAAATTTATAAGGGTCGGCAGAACAGTCACAATGAAACAAGAAATAGACAACATGCCTTTTGTATAGCTAATTGTAAATCGAAATCATAACACGCCATAAAAACGAGACACAAAAGCAGACACCAATGAGATATGAGACCGGTTTGCAAACATCTCTGAGATGCTGTTGGGGTCAGGCCAAAAACAGCCCAAGCCAAGCAGCTGGTCAATGTGTGGCAAACAATGCGCTAGGCAACTCTAACAAGAAGTAGCAACAAGCTACAAGCAGCAAGCAACAGCAACAGCAGCAGTGGCAGTGGCAGCAACAGCGAGCAGAAGATCAGCCATAAATCATGTTTGGAAACACGTTCCTAAGGCACAAAACAAAAAAAAACCATCTGTTGTTATTGCCTGGCAGCTTTCTTAAAGGACAAAGCAGCCGGCAGGACTTGCTGGAAGCTTAGGGCGCAACAACTGGTTGCCACTGGAGAGCAGTACAGAGAGAGAGTGAGTAGGGTGACATGCATATCGTGATCGTGGAGCAGCTGCCTCTGTCAAGTTAAGCGCCGCACAAAATGGCCGTCCCGCAGGATAATAGCTTTGCCTCCTGCTGCCGATGTAGCTGCTCCTTCAGCTGAGTCACCTTGGCACGTGGAGTTGCTCCTTGACAGCGTCAGTTGCCTGCAGCTGCCGCTCCAGATATCGCTGGTGGCAGCTGTAGGTAATTTTCGACTGCGCCCTGATATCCCGTTCCGAGCAACACGTGTGTCTGTCGGTGTGTGTGTGTGTGTGTATCGAGCTTAATTATTATTTACCTTTGACTCAAGGTTATGGCATTATTATTAATATAGGCCCAACTTGACTATTATTAAATCATAAACCAACCCCTCGCCCATTAAGGTTCTCATTGTTTGTGATCTACTTTCACCAGGGCCAACATGTCCTGGCATGCAGCCGTCGCAGTTGCTGCTTCTCCTTCTTCTTCTTCTTTTTATTATTATTATTCCCGTTGTCCTTGAGCCCAACCCTCTAACGATACGTTTGGGTTTTTTTGAAAACCGCGCAACCCCAATTCCAATATAAAAATAATAATTACGCACTCACACACACACACACACAAAAAGGACTCAATACGTATAAGTTTCCTTTGCGATTGTCATCTTCGTTTTTTGTTACGCATAATCTTTGCCATTGAAATGCCGGATGAGAACTGCGCATTCCTTTCATCCGTCCTAAGTCGAAATTCGGTACAATTATTGTGCCATGTTCGCATTGTTTACCTAATGCGTAACTCATCTCTAAACTGGGTTCCTGTTTAGCCTACCCATTCTCGTTGTGGGGTTGGTTTTATTGCCAAACAATTGATATGCTGCACCGTAGAAAATTATTATTTAGCAATTGAAAATTTTACAAGTAGACGATTTTTACTTGGCATATGTTCAATTTTATTCATGTGACTAAATGTGACTAAATCAGTTCTTAACTTTTCAATCGAATTAGCTTACCTGAAACTAATTTTTAAGAAAATGTTATATTTCGAGGAGATTGAATAGGTAAATAGAAAGGTAGCTTTAGCAAAAGTAAAAGACAACTAAATACAATTTAAAATTCAGCTAACAATTATTTGTTTGTTTTAGTAGTCGAAAGCATAACAAATTAGTTATTTTTAATCGTCTATAATTAAAAGTTATTTGTTTAAATAATCTTTATTTTTAATATGGATTACATAGTAAGTTATATGGAGAATAATATTATAGGCAACTACCTTTTTTCAGATTAGTTCAACTTAAAATTATAAGATTAAAATGTATATAATACATGAATAAAACATTAAGTTTGCTTTAAATAATCTGTTTTAACATAACATTTGATTTTATCAGAAAAATATTCATTGAACTCAAAATTATGACTATATACTTCTTGCTTATTGAAGTATAAAAAAGTATTAAATAAACGTAAAGATTTTTTTTATGCTTACAAAATATAACTTTTAAACAGCAATATTAATGAAATTAGTTCTTAAGTGTTTCTGCTTCAAGTCCTTCAGCATAACACAACTGTTATTCCAACATCCTCCCCTCAAAAAGCCCAGTTAAAAACTGTACCAAAATGAATTGCTCAAAAACGCGAAAAACTTGTTGAAAAGCAATCAAAGCAGAGCCAAAACTACGCATTGGATTTGAAATGATGTAAATACAAATAAATAATTTATATGTATAATTTATGCAACCCCAAGATGAAAATGTTGCGCAGTGGCACAACTAGGACAATGCTGAGGACATTGGGGTGGATCTGTCAGTGTGCTTGGGGGGTGCAAAGGATGCTGCCACTGGATAACACAATTTTAGTTAGTCGCGCAATACTTTCTTTCTAAGATTTGGAATTGCGTCGTGGGTAACAAGCGATTCTCACGGTTTTTTATTTTGATTTTTTTTTTGATTTGTTTGCCATTTTGTGCGCAGCTTCAAATTTGCCCCTTGTCCTTATGCTCATTCCCATTCGCATCCTTGTTGTCCTTGTGCTTGTGCTCGATGTTGTTGTTGTTGTTGTCGTCTTTGATTTGGGTAGGCCTTTTGCATTGCATTTGCGCCTTTGTGTCTCGCGGGTTTCCTGAGACGAGCTAACAGGCCATTGCTTCATAATTATACACCTCTACACACACACACACACACACACACATACACGTCTGTGTTTGTTGTGTTTGCCCTAGGCAAAAATGCATTCATATTTAAATTTGGCATGTTTTGTTGTTGGCAATTGCAACAAACAAGAACCAATTTTAGCCTGTGACATTTCCGTTTAATTGTTCGCTTCGTTTTACTGATTTGATTATTTTTGTCCTGTTTGCCACGCTGATGCGTAACGGTTACACGTGTAATTGCTGAGGTCTGTCATAAGTTTTCTTATTCCTTTTTCGGGCTTATCGTTTGGACGAGCAACAAGGGAACAGCTGCCGTTGCGAGTCTTATTTTTGCGAACTTTATGTGAAATTCTTAACGCATAAACAGCTCAAATTACGATCGCAGAGCAGACAATAACAAAAACCGGAAGTTTTTAAATTAAAAACAAAAGCTGCATTTATTTTTGGGCTGCGCTGTACATTTTATATATAATTCAACAATTTTATTTAAATTCGCATAAATTCCTTTATGCCGTTTACCCTTGCGTAAGGATGCTGCCCCCAGTGTGAACTTGAAAATGCAATCTTGCCGCACGCTTGATGTGCTTTGAGGCACTCAAAAGTAAACACAATTTCAGTTACATTTTCGCAGAGCGTTTTGTTTTTGTTGACCAAACACAACACTCGCACTGAAAACTGCATACTGCAAACAGCAAACAAAAAAAGCTATCCGATGGCGATCATCGATCGCTCATCTGCCCCGCAACAGTCTGTGCAGATCTTGAGTCGTAAACAGTGCAGAAACCGACAAGTTCATTGACGCCTCAAGTGTTGCAGATATATACATAACTTGCAACCGATTAATAAGCTAAAGCGAAGCTCATTTTGACTTGAAATAAAAGCAGCTGCAAATTTATTGCTAAAGAAGAGAAATAAAAGTTGAAGCTTAAATTAATTTTGACAAAAATTAAAAGTTATACAAATAAGTTTTTATCTAAAACATTTAAGCCATAAAATAAAAAGCATAAATGCAATTGTAAGCTGGCAGATAATTTGATATCCTGAGAATTATGAACAGTTTGTATTTCAAAAGGATAATAATTTAGTCTAATGATCTTAGAGTATCTGGCAGCTAATGATTTCTCTAAAATATTCCATATATTACTCGAATCAATTAAATTTGTTAGCAAACTCTTCGGCATTTGATGATATCTTATTCAAAATTTTAAAATTTATTCTTGATCGCCTTTAAAGCGCCTAAATAGCTCTAAATCAAAGATTATAACAAATTGCACACCGGAAAATCTAACAAATTTCCACGACAGCTGAAGCGATCGATCGATCGATGGATCAATCTTGTGCCCAAGGTAAATTCGCTTGTGCAAGATTACATGAAGGTGATAATTGGAATTTCAGATACAAATAATACTGTTATCTACTTTTTTTTGCAGACTGCAATTTCTTGGGTTGTTTTGCTAAGCCGTAAACAAATTTCAGTAGAGATGAAGCACAGCGGAGAGCGAGGCAGAGAAAGGGAGTACAATCCAAATAATAAATCAACGGAAACGTTTTGTGCCATGTAATCGCAGGAGGACATTCAGCTAACATGGCATGTCCTGGCCAGGATGCCTTTTGTGTGTATCTGTACAATGACAGATCCTTTTGTGTTTGCCAAAAATGTTGTTGTCCGTTTTATTTGGTTTCGCTGCGTTGTTTGCATTTCGAAATGCAAAATATGAAGGAGACCAGCTGCAGGTCCAGTGATAAGTCCAGCCCGGCCAGACAAATACTCAAACGAGCATTTGCTTTTAAAAGAATTGTGCGGCGATCTTCAATACGATATGCAAACATCTGCCTGCCTCGACTGACTACCCGACTGCCTGACTGCCAAGCGGATCGCGACTGTACCCAAAGCTGTATCGGCTTACAGGTGAACTGTCGAGTGCAAGGCGGGCAGGGCGGGAGTGGAGAGGGCGAGTCGATCATCAGTCATCAATTTGATACGTGCTGCGGGGTATATGTATATGTAATGACGATCTGGCGAACGCGCCATTGAAACTAATCAGTCAACACCTGTTATTTTGGACAATATTAGCCAGAACCAGAACCAGAAACAGAGCCCAAGCCAAAGCCAAGCCAGAGTTAGAGCTACGTGCGTTTGCCAGTCTCAAAATTTATAACCCTAAAAAGTGATCCATGGCCGTGATCGTTGCGCCTCTCTGTTTTGGGTTTTTCTACTAAAAACTAACAACAAAATAAGAACAGAACAAAAAGGATGTCTGAAACCTGTTGGCTGCTAATGCGGCACATTAATTCAATAGGACTCGCAGACACGCCAACTGAACACCCGCAAGCGGATCGAGAGCACAGCCAGCCAGCCAGCCAGCAGGTAGAAAACTGATCCGGCTTTTGCTCTGCAGGATTAGCATTAGAAAAGAGCTGAACGCAAAACAACAACATGAAGCAAAAAAAAAGAAGAAGAAAAATAAGAACAAGGATCAAGAAGAGCCATGAGCTGTGAGTCTAAGTAGCCAGCTTATTGTAAGCCATCAGTGCAACAACGTTCAATGCACAACCCTAAAACCTAATCGAACCTCTACTCTCAGATCGAAACGCATTCAGGCGGAAGTAACAGCTGCGTCTTGTAAACGCACTCAGAGAGAGAGACCAGAGACGAGAGACCAGAGACGAGAGCCCAGCAATGTTGGCAATTATGCGCAGCTGTAAGATCGAACCAGATCGAATAAGGATCGAAAGCTTCGCTCCCACACAAATGCGAATGCAGCCAAAGCTCTGCTTGCATCCCAAAGCAGATTCTGTGGTCAAGTTTTCTTTTCTTTTCTGTTGCGTATTTATATTGTATTTTTTGGTTTTTTTGTTTTTCGGTCCAGTTGTCGACATCGTCGCACCTGTCGCACAATTTATTTTACGCCAAGAAGTGAAAAGCCCCAAAAGCAGAAATCACCAAAAAAAAATACAAAAAAAAAATAAAGAGAAGAAGACTAAAAAAACAGTTGCTTGATGTGCAGCGCATATCCGTTTGTCTTTAGCTTCCTTTTCGTAATGACGACAAACCAAAAAGAAGCAGCTGCCATCAGCAGCCCAAAAAAATAAATAAGAAAAACAAAAACAAGCCAGTTGAAAGTAGTTGCCAAAAGCAGCAGCAGATTTAATGCTCTTGTAGGACAAAATATTCTTTCTTTTTTATGTAGCAAAAATTATACTGATTGTGTGTATTAATTATTTAAAAACAAATATATATAAACAGACTCAATTTGCCAACGTTTTTTTTATATTGCGAGCGATGTGATTTTATATTTATTTATTTATTTAAATATAAATCTGATTAGCACTCAAGTCAAGTGAGATCATTTTGATCCGCAATGCATTACATATTGCATAACACATTTACAAAACTCAATGGCAGGGTATAGGAAAGAAAAAGAAACCTGGTCCATTGCGTCCGTCAGATCACCAGATATTAACAGACCAACAGACGGACACAGACCGACTAACTGACGGAGGGACAGACATCGGTCGTGGATCTTTGCTTGTAATTTGCAATCGTTCACATGTTGTTCTTGTCTGATTTTATTTGCTTTGATATGCTTTTTTGTGATCATAAAGTTTGCCTGGGATTCACTTTAAGTAGCTCTTGCTTTTATGAAATTGCCGAAATTTACGCAAACTGTCTCAAAGTACTGAAAGAACACTTCCTTCTGTATTCGCCAGTGGACAGTGACTGTGGACTGTGAGAAACAAAAGATCTCATCGGGTCGATCGTTTGTGATTCACCCAGTGGCTGTAGATCAATGTCACGTTTATGTTTTGATCAAATTTATATCTTTATTAAAAATATGTATATATATACATATATATGTATAGCATACATTGATACGCCACTGAGTAATGTGGATGCTGAGATCGCAACACATTCACATTCACATTGATCAAACCAGATATCATTATGCGAGTGAATGTAAATTTAAAGTGTTGTAAGATCTCTAAATATGAATGAAAGATTGGATTATTATGTTAAATATGCTATGCTTGCTCGAAATGAGATCTGGTTGTTTAAGATAGGATAGAAACATATCTAGATGACATTAAATGCCTGCCAGGTGTTATTTTAATATAAATATGTTTCTCGTAATAAGCTCAGTTAATTGTAAGATTAGGCAAAAAACACGAGGAGAAAGTCGTAGCAATTTCTCAGAGAAATCAAAAAATAAACTAAAGAAAATATAAAAAAAAGAGCAAAAGCATATAATTTTATAATTTGAAATCCATATCACTTTTAAGGGAATACAAAAAATTTTAGAGAGCATTTAAGATATATTATATATTTTTTCATAATAACTTTTTCAAGGATCGTGTTTGTTTTTGTTTTCTTTAATTTCTTCCTTATTTTTCATCACTCATATCATCTCTACATTTGTTTATATTGAGAAAGTAGAAAAATTAAAAACATATATATTTTATTAAATAACATAAAGTTGTTAAAATTAGGATGTGAAAGTTATAACAAGCAGACATCTCTCCATGTCGGACCATTGCAGTGGATCATTAATAACGAGAACCTTCGACAAGTTTAAAATGTGTTTGCCTATAATTTATCAATTTTTTTATCACAAGAATAACTGCTGTAAAACTGCTATATAACATTTTGCAATACGCACCCTTTTTAGAGAAATTAAATTGCTTAGAAAATATAAACAAATTACAAACAATTAATAAAACAGTTCGGATGGGTGTGTGTACTTTTCTGCGGGATGTAATGGCCCATTTGGTGGGTTAGAGGGCAGGATCGGGTATACGTAAGCAGTTATTTTATGGGGTGTCCTGTAAAGGACAATGTTATACAGAATAGAGACCAAAAACGCATAACCCATCATGCATCGACGCGTCAAAGGTTTGAGGATAGTTGGCAGATTAGACAATTTGATATGGTTCGTTAGGGAGCTGCCTGTTTGGTATGGAAAATCAAATCATCATTTTCAATGCTTCAATGAAATTTTTTTCGTATTATTTTTTTTTGTTTTGCGGCAGCGAAACCTTGACTATGGGTGCAAAACTGTTACCGGTTTTCAAAGGCGATGGCAAACTAGTTTTCAATCTGGCACCCAAGATCTATTCATGTGTGTGTTTTTTTTTGTGTTGTGCTTTCTTTGAGCGAGACAAAGAGGTTCATTAGAAATGCACAGGCTCAAGCATAGGGAGTCTCAGGATCACTTCAGTAGCACAACTGGCACAATTGTACAGCTGCCTCAGTTGCCGCAACTGCTCTGAGCTTTGCGTCAAACAAATCAATTGGCATTTCGTGCTGCCGCTGCGCCCATTGCTGCCGCAGCTGTTATCCTGTGGCGCATCCTTTCGTAATTACCAGCAAGCACAGGGGAGCTGGGGACTGGCAGGCAGCCACAGCCCGAGAGCCGAACAGACGGCTTGGACAGGCTGTCAATCGCCGCAGGCACGGGTTAAACTCATTAAAGCCAGCGCTGCACAGTGCAGCAAATGTTTGTAATCACTGTCTAAAAATCGTATCTTTATTTATACTTTCAAAAATTTCCTTTTATTGGTAGTTTTTTATATTTAAATGCAAAAAGAAAGTTCATTGAAAATATATATCTTTTCATTTTTAAAGTTAAATTAATGTTAAAATATATTTAAAATATTTATAAATTTATATATATTTTGTTTTGACTTTGAAATCATAGAAGAGTAAATAAAATATTAATACTTTTATTTTAATATTAATAAATATATTTTTGTTTTATAAATATTAAAGAAACCAAATAATTAATTTCTAAATATTACTTATATTTTGATAATAGAAAAGATTTTAAATTTTTTTTTACTTTTGTGTATTTACATTATTTAAAAACTTATTTACGTAGAAAACAATAATTAATTTTATTATGTTATTTTTATTTGTTGCAATCTACTGTGCAGCGACTGCGTACAGTTTAGCCCAAGCTGAGGGCACGGCTCAGTCGTTTAGTCGATCAGTCAGTTCGTCAGTCATTCATTCAAGCTGCAGCAACTGTTTGTCGGCCTCTTGGCCATCACCTGCCATCGACATGGCTTGCAGCTCTTAGCCATGTGTCTGTGCCTGTTAATGTGTTTAATGATGCCTGCGCCATTCGCGCAGTTATGTTAAATTGCTGTTGCTGCATGTGCTGCTTTTGTTGTTGCTCTTTCGCCAGTCCCACCAGAAAAGCACAAGGCGGCACATGCCTCGTGCGACGCGTCATCGATTGTCCTGCAAGCGGGTCTGGGTCGCAGTCTCTATATCTAGCCACGCGCCCATGCAACAACTCGTTGATCGTTGCATAAAACTTTCCTCATGATTTTTTTTTTTATTTTTGTGTTGTCGTTTCTTTTATTATTTGTTTTTTTTTATTATTATTATTCGCGGCACCCTTCTTGCCACGTCAAGTTGCAACTGCGCGTCGGGAAAGCACCTGCCAGGCGACGTAACTGCACAAAATGTGGGCCGCCCTAATGGAGTTGTCTCTGCGCGACTCGTCAATCCTGGTTGTTTGCCACGTTTTTTTTTTTTGGGTCAGCTTTTGGTTATTCGTGTTTTATTTTTCTCTTTTTTTTGTGCTTGCAACTGCTGCAGGCTTCACATTAATTACGAATATTTTTACCTAATTATTTTCGTATTTTATTTAAGCTCTAACATAATAATATATATTTGTTGGAAAATGGGCTGGTCTTTGTCATTCATTAGCCACGTCCCTGAGCATATAAGGCGTTATTACAGAGGATACTTTCTTGCAACATTTTTGCTTATAGACTCTATATGCCAAGATGTATAACTGTCATCTGCTTTGTATGGCTGGGTCGTTAAAAAGATTTGTCCAGTATAAATAATTATAAGTTCTAACATGTATGTTTTTATGCAATAAAACTTTATTATTTTTTTAACAAAAAAAATTAAATATCATAAGAAAGATAAGACTAAATATCAGCCACCTATTGCATTGTATATATATTTTATTTACATATTTATTTAACTTATTCGATATGCCACCAATTATAGCTTTGGTAGACTAGCTTAACGATCTTTCTGCTTAATAACTGATGTATATGTCTACAGTTATAAAAGTACCAAACATACCTAAGAGCACATATAAAATTTCTTTTGCGACCCTTTTATACCCTACCATTGTCGACACATATTTATAAAAAAAAATATATATATATATTATATAATCCTTGTTATCTAAATCTATGGCAAAAAACTCCATATCAGTTTTTGTACTTCAAGGACTTCCAGACAAAAGGCCTGTTCAGGGCATATTCAGTTCGGCGCATGCGCAAACAAAAACCCCTAGGGAAAGATCGATGGGCTCCTCTTTGTAGTTTGTAGAGAATGCTGCCGCTGTTGATTCTGCTGCCACTGCTCTGCCGCTGCTCTGCCGGTACTTTTTGTCGCTGTGCAAAGGCAAGTAACAAAAAAAACGTCCGTTATTATGCTTCGTAGTAGAGATGAACGCGGGCATAAACACGACACAACTCGTGCTTTCCAGTTCAATCTCTTTTATAAGTGGCATATGCTGCTTTTGAGCTGTCGTGCCTGGAAATATCGGCGTGCGCCATCGCTACTTTCGCAGCCGCATCATTGACTGGCAGGCTGCCTGCGTCGCTGCCTTCTCGAAGGCAGAGCCGAAGCAACAGCAGGAGTTCTTCTTCTTCTTCTTCTACATGGCTTGTGTGGCTGACGCTTACGAGCGACGTTGTCGCTGAAGCAGGAATCAATTGCGCGCGCACCATCAGCGAGGACGGTCGTGGAAAAATAACTCTCGGGAAACGTTCCACTCAACGCGGTCAAATAATCTTTCGCGTCACTGTAAAAATATAATGTTCTTGGTGCTAAAAGGTGTATGTGTGAGTGTTATATGTTTTTATTAACTGCATAACCGTTACTTTACGAAAGACAAATTGCTGAACGTAACAAAAAGAAACTAATTCATTATGTGTTAAGTGCAGAGACATGCAAAAGATTTGGCAAAACAACATTGCGAATGCTGCTGCCGCTTCTGCTCTTGCTTTTGCTGCTGGTGCGAAGTTAACAGCCTAAAAGAAACAGCAGCTAAGCGGATGCAGCTAAGCTTTGCAGTTTGCGATTTGGTGGGAGCGGCTCTGGCTGATCTTGAACTCAAGTTCCCCAGCGTGGGTAACTAACGGTGCAGCAAGTGCAGCAGTGCAGCATCCCATTGCATTTCTTTTGATTGCTTGTGTATCATCTTCGGGGATCTCGCCTCTGAAGAGCCGTCTGCGTCTGCGCCCACATTCGGGGTACCGTCGTTTGCAAAAATTCGTCGTAGCCGAAATGAGTTTCGTTTAGTTCGTTCGGATTTTTTGCTTTTTCGGCGAAGAGGAACACACACAACAAGAGCTGACTAGCTGACTTAAAAGGTAATCTTATGCTAGAGTTATAAAAGTGCCGTTAGTTTTTATGTTTAACCGTTTGGCGTTTGGGTGCAGCAGCCATTTTTACAGCCTGCACAAAGTCTAAATTCCGTATTTATGTCCGAACATCAAATAACTGACGCTTGCAGTTTGACAGTAACACACAAACACACAGCCAAACAGCTTTACAGTCTATGACGCAATAAATTAAACGACAACCAGCAGGAGGCTAGAGAGAGAGAGAGCGAGCGAGCGAGCTGCCTGCCTGCCTGCCCCTTTGAAGGCAAAAACTTAATGACGCAAAAGCCAATAGGTGCTGCGATTAATTTATTTGCATGTAGCAGCCTAAATCCAGTACAAAGAAGTAGTTCATTCTTTATTTTTCCTGTGTGTGTTTTGTGACTCATCCTTGCTGACACCCCCAACAACGGTATTTGCGCGCCAACTTAACAGAAGCGCAACAGTGCGGAAAAAGGGCATCTCGGCAGACCGAGTGAGCGAAAATAAAGAAATGAAGAAGGAGAGAGAGAGAGAGCGAGCATCAAATCTCCCATCACGTGTTGAGGTTAAATTTTGGTTCTTTTGCACGTTTGCTTTGCGCCGCGCTTCTGCCTCATGTCAGCGCCTTTATTATTATATGCATATTGCTTATGCATAAATCAAAGTACATATGTATATGAATACATAAAAATATATATACACACACATATTCTTTCTTTTGAAAGCACCTTTTGGCCGCATGCACTAATTTCGCAAAATGTTGCTGCTGATCCTTTTTTTAATGTGCGCGCATTTCCGTTACTCTTTTTTTGGTGTTTCTTTGTTTGTATGCCAAATTATTGCCATATAACATAAAACATAAAACTGTTCGGCTTGCATACAAATTCATTAGTGCTGCTGGCCTGTAAATGTTGATTGCAAAGTGGACTTCGCAGAGCAACTGAACTGAACTTGCTGACTGATTGACTGCTAACTGTCCTGTGTTGCCAGCTGCACCTCCCACACATGCAGTAACCATGGGACCTTTGCTGGTTGTCTTTGGGGCTCGCATTTTCTGAGAATTCTGCAGCGCACACCTTTCTTTCAGGAGGTGGTCGGCACAGGAACTCACACGGCGTTACCATCTGTTTTTTTCCTTGCTTTTTTGCTTTCCACGTTTATTTTAATTTTCTGACAACGATCTGATAACTCTTTCATTCTTAAATTATTCCATAAAAAACATACATTTTTCTTTCCTGCCTCATCTGCATTTTCTCTTATCTTGAATGAATCTTTATCTCTATTAGGCAGCACCCAACACGATCCAGATCATTGCTTCAACAGATCGTCCTATCTCTTTCGCACATAAATTAAGCGCGACTTCAACACGTTTCGATTGAGCTGCGCGAGATGTTTCAAAAAATTTTATGATGTTCAAATTATTTATTTGTGCTGCTCTTTTCTTTTCCGCTTACTGTATGTGTAACCAAAAATGTGACCCGAAACTCGTTCTGCACGACAATTTGGCCACTAATTTTGGGGCATCAGCAGCGGCGCATACCCAAATACAGTGTTGTCGGTACAATTTTATTGATCTTCTGGGCAAAAATAAAAATTGTTTCATGGTCGTCGTCGGTAACGAAATCGAAATCGAAAACGAAACACACAACTTGGAATCGAATTCAAAACGCAAACTCCAAGATATTCCAGGGCGACTATAGACGGAGGACAGAGACTGGAACTTGGAAGCTGGGCAGACGACAACAACAATAAATACTCTGGTTTAGGAGCCACTGTTCGTAGGCTAGTTGGGCAGCTGCCAAACTGGTGAAAAAGGGCAGCCGAAAAATATTTTTATCTTGATATTTTTGTTGTTTTTTCGTGAAGTTTGTTATTTTTTGTATTATTTTTCCTTTTTTTTGTCTGACTGTTCTAAATACACCAAGCGCTGCTTGCGGACCATAAATATATGTCTTTAGTGTGGCATGTCTGGTTGCGTTTCGGAACTTGGTAAATGGGCCAGACCCAGAGGAGATGCGAGTTAAAGTTGGAGTTGGAGTTTGTTGGCGATCGCCGAGTGCCAGCCGTCTGCCAAAATTCATGGAATTAGTTAACGATTAATGATTGGATATTGATTTCGCTTTATGTGCTCAAAAGACACAAAATATTTGTTTGCTTTTTGCAAGTGGCTGGACTGCAGTTATGTGTAAATATCTGTATAAATTTTATACATGTGTAGACACATCTCTGTTTGACTTTCTACCACTAATTAACAGCTGTATTTTTATTGTCTCTTCATCTTCTATATATTTTGTGCAATTCCTTAAGTGCTGCATACTTTTATTAGCATGACGGACTTTCTTTCTTTTTTGTTGCTTTTACTTAACTGCTGCTTCAACTTTTCCATCCTTGCTCACACAAAAAAGCACATCCGAAATTAGAGAGGGACGCACAAAAGCAGAACCAACAAGTGTGAAAGAAACAAAATATGAGTGTGCTCGACTATTAGGAACACTTGCAATAATACTACAAACACTATATACATTGTGATAGTCTCAAATTTAAAAGATAGGCCAACTATTATATTATGCATTAATATTTAAATTAAATATTATAAATTCTGTTTCCTTCTACTGGTTTCTTACACTTGCATCAGCTCATAATACCCATTTTAACCAAATCAGCACAGGGCATAATATGCTTTTTTATCTTATTTTCTTTGCCGCTTCCTATGAAACTTAATTTGTGTGCTCCTCCTCAGCCGCATATCAAATTGGCGCTATCGAATACCTACACAAAAACACACACACACACACTTATACGATTATATGCCCCATATTACTATGGGGCAGTCTTTCTTAATAATAAGCGTTCACCAAATTGTGCTTAGCTCTTTGAAATTTGTGGTTTGCTACCGCGAAACTTGAGGTTTAAATTCTTCAAGATCTTTGCCAAAACATTGCTTCTACGAGATATATATACACACACACAAATGTATATAAATCTATATATATGTATATCTAAAATAATTGGTACACATTTAACGCCACGTTGCACAGCATCCGAGAATCGCCATAAAAAAAGGAAAAGAATCTCGTATCTAAAATTTGTGTGAGAACTTTGTGAAATGTGAGCGCTGAAGACTTGGGATTATAACTGGGCGCGAATTTTGCCGCTAATGATTTGCTTACTGGCTTGGCAACAGGCTTCGGAAGAGTTTTCAATGTGTTTGTCTCTGTGTGTGTGTGTTGAGTTGAGGCCTATTAATTGCATTTTAAGCCAAGCAACAGTTGACTTACAGCCGCTTGCTTCGAGGCTCCCAGCAGGCTCTTAATTGAGTTGTTAAGCTTTTGGCTATGACGCACAGCTCTTCTCTTCTGGAATTCACACGAACTCCTTTCGTGCGGAATGTTACTTTTATTTTTACAACGGATATGACCACTTCAAATTGCATCTTTTCCTTGCGTTATTTGCATTTAACTAAAGCTGTGTTAATTGCGCAATTAACCTTTCGTTAATTGAATTGGGGTTGGGAGAAAAGCGAAACCTGTTGTTCAGTTTGTAATCTCTAAGAGCTCTATTAATGTAATAGCAAGTTAAAAATTAGGCCACATATCTAGTTTTACTAATTCTAGCTAGTAGATTTGCCACGTTCAGATTATACATAATTTTCGCTTTGCGTATTCAACTTGCCATTATGGGGAAAACTAATCTCAGAAAAATAATATTAGGTAATTGAAGAAATCTTAGAAATCTAATCGCAGCAAACGAAAACTAGATGTTTAATAGTTGTAAAATATAATTGGGTGACTTCATATTCAACCCAAGATTATCTTATGTTGTTGTAATTTCTCGCCAGTTTTGCACAACCAACACACAACATTTAGCCGCCATATCAATTTGTGGCTCAATTTGAGAATTCTACACATTTGAAGCTGACCGACGACGAATGCACCAATCATTTGCACTGATTGCCAAACTGCTGACTGCTGACACTGAGTGCAGCTCAAACTGTAATGCCTGCACATAAATTCATACATATATGTGTACATTTGTCCGTCTATCTGTCTGAATATAGCCAATAATCGTACGTAATTCCATAAGAATATCAGACAAATGACTATGTAACTATGAGTGAGTTACTTTATGTGTGTGTGGAGTGTGTGTGCGAACTATTACTATTGTTTTTGTTGTTGCTGTTGTTGCTGTTGTTGTTGTTGCCGTGTGCAGCAACCAGGAGACTAGGAGACATGCCTCCACTTATTTGCGCCAACTAATATTAAAAACCGTTATGCATATCAGCCGCACACATTTCACATGGCAACAACAAAAACAACAACAATAAAAAGAGCAACTGGCCAAATGGCTAACTGGTGGCTCTCCTCTACCGATTGGCATGTCTTGGCCATGGCCGTAACCCTTTAATTATGGCAAACAGACGCAATAGCCGAAGCAGCAACAACAACCACAACAAAAACAATAACAACAGCGAGTCCAGCAAACGTCAACGCCTTTCGAATGGCACTCGCCCAAAGTTGGACGCAATGTCGAAGTGGTTGACTATAGACTCCTTTCTAAAAACGAACCCATAATAAAAATGGCCTAAACCCGACACAGACAGCACACAATGCTGAGTGTTAGAGCCCCAAAACAAAACTAAAGAGCTGACAAACAAACAAAAAAAAAAAAAAAACAGAATAAAGAGAAGAAAAAGGAGTTCTTAATTGCATTTCGATTACGTTGGCTTAGTGTAGAACCGAATTTGCAAGCAAATCAAAGTGCGAGCAGCAGTTGGTTGGTTGGCAACACACAAGAGACACAGAGAAAGCACCTCGGCAACAAAGTAAATGTTGCACCGGGAACAGGCCCACAGCAACTGACAACAGCAGGAGGAGGCTGGCTGGTGCCACACCAAAATAGACAACAGATGAGACAGTCCAGGCACAGCCCAGGCCCGGGCAAGAAAAACGCCTTTTTTAGTGCCACAGCAGACTTTGCAAACTGGTTTCGGCAAGGCTAAAAAAATAAGAACAGAAGAAAATCGAATAAGAAAAACCAACACAAAAAAAATGTAACAGGCCGCGCAGAACCTTTCTAAGCCCCGGTTTACAGTCCTAGGCATATTGGCATTGGCATTGGCCATTTAATACAGTTATTTTTTGTAGCCAGCATCGCGCAGACGCAACTGGAGTGGTTGAGGGAGGGGGGAGGAGTGACGAGCGCACCACAACTCTTTTTAGCCAGCAGCCATTTGCCTGCTGCCCCCTCTGCTTTTCTCTCATCTCAACAACGGCAACGTCTTTGGCATTTCGGCTCTTTGCAGTCATTAGATATGATTCTGCTCAAACTGGGACAGGCCAACACATCGGGCAACACATCAACCGGGCGAGCAATGCAACGAGCAACAGGGAACAGGCAACAGGCAGCAGTCAACAGACAACAGTCAACAGACAAAAGGCCGTACGCAATCATAAACGTAAAAAGAGAAGCTTACAAAACACACCGCTCTTTATAATACACTGCAATCGGTGATTTATCGCTGCATTATCTGTCTTTAATGGTACACTTTATGATTTCATTGGTTTTAATTAATACCAACCTCGGCTCCTTCAAACACTATCGTTTGTTTACTGCATTCCCCACTCTAGTTGCCCAAGAAGCTTACGAGTCGGTATTAAAATGGACAAATTGTGAAAGATCGTTTTTATTTGCCATTCAGCTAATGAAGAATTTTTTTCATTCCTAAGAATTAATATTTATATAAATTCCATCTTGCAACCATCACATCAATAATAATCAAATCCCAAAGGAAACATCACTTGAAATGGAAACATTATTACTTATGTTCCCGATAACAGCTGCAAAAAAAAACGAAAGACTGTAAAAAATATCTGAATTTTTAAAGCTTTTCTACTTTTATTTATGGATCTATGAAAACTTTATGATTTTGAGAACATTCTTGAATGTAAAGTTGATTGTCTATAAATCCAATCCTATATGGACTAGGAATTGCTTTAACAAAAACTCGTTTTTTTAGCTCACCACATGAAAGATGATATTTATATTGTATGTATATTATTTTCATCGAGAGTAATTATTTTTTTACATACTCTGATATTAAATATTTTACAGTTCAGATATTCCAATGATGATACTTGATCAGAATTACGTAATGAACATGAGAGCATATGTTATTATGTATAACGAAACTTATTAGATTTGCAAATTGAATAACGATTTAACAATCTGCACAAGATGCCACAGCAGGCGTGTTATGCTCTATTTTTTTTTTTTTTTTGCTTTTCACATAAGCAAACTAGTTGCAGCCCGGTTTGATGAGGCAAAAGTCGTTCACACACTGCCCCTTTCTGCAGCTGCTGCCTGCCTGCTGCTGGTGCTGCTTGCTCTTCTCTTGCTGCTGCTGGTGCTGCCTGCTCTTCTCTTGCTGCTGCTGCAGGCTGATCTGGCTTGACTTGGCTTGACTTAGACTGGGAATTGGTGGGTTGCCTGCCTCATGGCTGTTTTCGTTGCATGTTGCACATTGGGTGTTTGTGGTTCTTGAATGTGTTGTTCCCTGTTGTTTCAGTCGTGTCAGCTGTTTGCTTAAACAAATATTATTACATGATGAGTTGATAGTTGTGTTGTGTTGTTGCTTGTGCTTTCTTGCTGCTCTTCAATGAATTATTAGTTATTTCAAATTTATGTGGCATTCTTTACTCCCCATCTCTTTTCAACCCCTCTATCGTTTTTCTTTACTTTATCGCACGTCTATTTGCGTTTCCGCTTTCCGTTATTATTGATCGTTCAGGGCCGGCTGCTTTGCCACACTCAGTTCCTCAATGGCGAGCCAAGGCTTGAGCGCACGACTTGTGGCAGCCGCCGAGTTGTTGAAGCTGTTGTTGGGGGCGTATTTGCCTAACAAAAATAAATAAATATGAATTTATTGCAGCGTTTGTTCGTTTATTTATTATTTTTTTTTGTGTATAATTTTCTATGTATGTGTCATTAAACTTAAAGCTAATGCTTCACTGCGATCGCATAAACAAATATGTATGCCCAGGCTCTTGGCTCTCCCTTTTATTGCGTCAAAGATAAGCAGCCGCATAGAAATACACTTAGAGACACAAAAAAAAAGAAAAAGAAGAAAAGTGAAGGGGAAAAAACTGTCGCACAACAGCCCCAACTACAAAATCAGCTCCAAAGTCTCAAAGTCAGTCGTACATATGTACGACTGAATGTAAGTGAGCGGGGACTTTGATTTTGTTTCTGCTACTCTAGCAATTTCGGTCTCTTCTGCTGCGAGGGATGAGGCTCTGGCTCGCTCAGCTTAGCTCACATAATACATAATTGCTACGGGGTTCAGAGAGTGGCTGCAGAGTGTCTTCTACGAATTTTGTCACGCTTTAAATTTCAAATTTTGTCGATGTTAGCCAACTGTCAATGGACACACACACACACAGACATAGTGTAGCATATATATATGGAGTATATATTTCCTTTGTGCATCTGAAATCTGAAATTCTTTGAGGCGTAAGTAAATGGCATTTAACGCTTGATCTGCAGCGTTTAATTTTACCTGCTGTGTTGTGTTGTATAGTTTTGTACTTTAGTTTCGCAGCCTGAGAAGTTGCCTGGTCTCAGATCAGATCCTTTGGCCAAGCTATTGTTCTCTCGCCCGCACAAAAATGTTCCAAAAACAAGAGCGAGGGGCGAGTTTAGTGTTCAAGTAGGGGCGGAAATTTAATATGAAATGAATTTTTTATTTTTGTATGAAATATGAGATTTTTAGGCACTGATCTGCTGCTTTTGTCTACCTGGTTTAATTTGTTTTCTTCATTCGGTTTTTTTTGTGGTAGCAAACATAATTATATTGTAATTCGTATCGCCTTTAGTTTTTGGTACTTGTGAAACCTTATACGAAAAAAAATTTCAAAAATATGTATTTATATATATATATATATATATATATTTATATTTTCAAAAAATGTACCACAAATTGCTTGCAGGACGGGAAGGTGTCAACGTTTTACATTTTTAATCAAACATTGCACTTGTCCCGGCCTATGAGCGGTTTGTGCATCTACAACATATTTAAAAGCTACGCTTAAAATTATTATTATTATTATTATTATCTTTTTACCTTTAAATACGTTTTATTTTCAACCAAACTAAATGCTTAACTTTATTTAACATTTAAAAATATATTTCATTATTAGTTTGTTTTCTATCATTGCAGCACGTGAAATTGGTAGAAAACAAATAATGTGTGTTTTACGCATTCAATATAAGGTGAGTAAGCCTCTGAACAAAACAAAATTTTACTTACACAACTCAAACTTTCATAATATTAAAGAAAATTATTATTAAAATACAATTTTGAAATCACTTAAATAGAAGTTAAGTTATGCCAATAATATGTTTTATCTAAATGAAAGATTCAAATTTAACATGCGCTCGCCTTCAAAATCAGCTGTTTGGTATTTTTCTTTATTTTGGTATTTTTGCACTATTTCTTTTGTGCTGGGCATTTGGTGCCTTTTTGGGACTGGCGTCGCGGTCGTCGCTGGTGAAAAAATTAAATAAAAAATAGAAAATCAACAACAACAACAACAACATCGAGCAATTGCCCGCCCGCCTGTTGTGTGTGCCTTCGTTTTTTTTTATTTTATTGTTATTGCTGCTGCTGTGTTAAATATAAAAACAAATTGAGTTAAAGTAAAATATTACGCGTGCTGGTTGAAAATAAGTTATGAGGCGAGAGCCAATAACATCGCAACTGTAAATAGATAACTGTAAACACACACACATATATACAGTCGAATATAATTGTATATACCCCGCACAGCGCCGCCAAAAAATATTTTTTATTTATAATTTTTTTCTTTGCTTTTTTTGTTTTTTTACTTTACTCTTGCTTTTGTATTGATCGCTTCACTGCTACGCGTAGCAGGCGGTGTATAATTCATTTGCAGTAAATATTTTACGCTAAACAGATCTTAAAAAAAAAAACTAAAAAACTAAAACTAAAAAATATTTTTGAAGTGAATATAATGAATATTAAATTCATTACAATGCAGCACCTAAAAATTATCAATAAGAACATGGAGCGTGCCTCGTCTCCTCTGCTGCAGTCCAAACTGTCGCTGCCAATCCTCGTGCAGCAGCCCAAGGGTCGGGGTCGTCCACGCGCCTCCTACGCCCAAACCGGAGAATTCGACTTGGGTCTAATACGGGAATATCAACTAAGACCAGCACTTTATGATCGCTCGAATAAGCGCTTCAAGGACAAGGCGCATACTATGCAGCTTTGGATGCAAATCTCACACAAACTGGGCTATACTGGTAAGGAAAAAAACAGGACAGATGCGATATTTAAAAGGAGGCAACTATATATACATATATATATGTATATATTTTTATCAGTAGTTTAATTAAATTTATCACATTATATGTTTGCAATCGTATTTAATCTTTGTTAAAAACAAAGATAAGTGTTCAAATTTCTGGCGTTTTCTTTCATTCTAGTGCCCATGCTACGGGATCGGTTTATTACGCTGCGTAATCGTTACAATATCGAAAAGCGACGAGTGGAAAACAATTGCAATGTGGGCAGCCAGTGGCCGCTGTATGAGAATCTCAGTTTTCTGTCGGAGCACATAAGGACTAGACGGTCCTATAAGAGACAAAGTAAATCTGTGGATGAACATCATCCAGATGATGGGGAGGATGATGACCACGTCGATGTGCAATTCGATTTGAATAGCGATAGCAATGGACCGATTAAGACCATTAAGCATGAACTGGTTGACAATGATGACAATTCAGACTGTGTTTACGACGATGATCGACAGCTGCCGGTGACCACAGTACTCAGGTGAGTAGTGCTCAAAGCTATAGCTATTAATGGTACTCTTACAAAAAATCCTCCTTTGCAGCATACCGCAAAGCACCGAAATAAATGGACAACACAACAAGAACATTGTAAATGGCAACTCATGTCTTCAGCCAGATCTCGTTGTGGCCGGAGTTAAACAGAGGCGTCGACAGGGATACCTTGAAGATGAGCCACTGGCAAAACGCAATTCTAAATCAATAGCTTTACCAGCGGCAGCCGCCGCCACAGCAGCAGCAGCAACATCATCGGCAACAGCAACAATAGGAGCAACAGCAACACAAGCAATAACCACATATCCAAAATTTCGAGCCTTTGGCGAGTTTGTTTCGCATTCGCTGAACGAACTGCCACATTCTTTGTCCATGCGACTGATCGAAAAGTTTACCCGCGATCTAGTCCAGGCGACGATTAAAACAACGGCGAATAAAAGCCGCGAATCGGCTGAGCCCAGCAGCTTGGATGAAATGGACGATTAGAAAATTAGTTATAAGCAAACCAATCAAACAAAAACTAGAAACTGTAATTTATGCATAATTTTTTTACCTAGACTGGGAGGTGGACAGTGATCATCATCATCATCATTATCATTATCATTATGATTATCAATCAATGGGGTGGTAACTAGCAATATGCAATGTGCAACATGCAACATACAACATACAACACTCAACATACTATGATGTGAAACAAATAAAACCAACCCAGAAGCAGAAAACTATAGTTTGGGGCGTGTTTAGAATGTTCTTGCTGCTGCATACAAATGACATTTGTGAATTGATTGCAAAGGCAGCTGGGACTTGGACAAATGGTAATGAACGTGGCCTAGGCAACTTGCTTGCCAAACACTTGCTAGATCAGAAAGGAGGAGGGAGAGGCGCACCACTGTTGGTGCTGCGAGCACATTTCCTGCACTCGATTATAAATGCGTCTATATTTTAATTAAATTACATCCACGCAATGGGCAGATGGTAATGACGGTGCTTAGGCCAAGACGGCGACTTTGGCTTATTGATATTTCTATGGGTGTGTTTGTCCATTTACCTCTCTCTCTCTCTCTCTCTCTCTGTGTGCGTGTGTGTGTGAGTAAGTGATGTGGTGCAACATTAAAACGTCACCTGATGTAGGTCGTGCCTGGTGCTTATTTGTTGTTATGTGAAAATACAAATTGCACTAGTCCCGGCCTGCAGTTAGTGTCGCAAACAACAACAACAAAAGCAACAGCAAGAACAACATTTCTCGCTTTCCCTGCTGCAGCCCCAGTGGTGGTGCCACTTGGCTTATTCGTGTTACCGTCGGCATCTCATCTTCGCTAACCTATAATTATATAATTTAATCATTACTTGCAAATGTTGCCAAAAAAAAGAAAAATAATAAACTAAAAGGAGCGAAAATGAAGTCAAAGAATGGAGTCCGAAAACCGCAACAGACTGGCAACTTTAAGTGCTGCATTTTGACAGTGAAATGTGATTATGTGTGCCGTGTGCGTGGCCAAAACAAAGATATTTTGCGTATTTTAGCATTCATCATCATTACTCTTAAAACGGCTGTCGCTGGAATTTAAATTTTTGTAGGCGCACTTAAACTTGAAAGCGGTTTGACAGTTGCAAATTACGCCAACAGCAGCGGCACCAGTTGTGAGTGTTATAACGTTCAGCAAATGGCAACCTTCTGTCGTCGGGGCCAATTAGGCAGGCGAAAAGCTGACTGCTATGCACAAAGTGCGCGCGAGTTTTAAAAATTTTGCATTTAATTAAGAGTCAATGTTTTATTTGTATATGTATTATGTATATTTAAATTTAATTGGAGTTTGAATTGTTTTCATTTTTAAATTAATTAGCTAATTTTAAACACTTAAGTAAACACGCGTGCATTATGCATACTCATATTTATACATTTTCCATATAATCATTAATTTTAAATATTTATTAATATTACTCGTAAGTTCGAATTAAAATCACTCAAAAAATGTGCTGCTCTTTTTTGATTTGACGATCGATTTATAGCTAGAATCAACGACGACGACGACGACGATATACAGTACACGACATTTATAGCTAATAATTGTAATAAAAGTCTAATAAGGAGCTGAAGTTTTAGGAGTAGACCAACAACAAATACAACGGCGACAAAGAGATCAAAATGCTTTACGGATTTTTGCAGCGGGCACCGTCACAACTCGTATGTAATATTATTCATATGATCGCGTGTCTTACGCGCCTTAAATGGAGCCGCAAAATGCTCATAATCATAGGCAGTCTCCGCATTGTACGACGAACAGCGACGCAAGCGATGATGCTGAACGAAGGAGCTGCTGTACGGCGCCTGATTACCGTGTCCGGTGCCAAAACAACGCATCGCCGCACACAGCAACGTACACCAGCGCCACGAGGTCGAGGAGAATGCATAGAAATTGCGAGCACTGCTTCCACCGCCTCCAGAGTTAGTATTGCCCTTCTTGGCAAGCAAATGCTGGCGGCTGTGATGCAAATAGGGATTGTAATTGGAGCGAAAGCTGCTGTCGCTACTGTGTCCGCTGTCATCGCTGCTGCTGTCGTTACGGCGCAGACCCTGCCGGAATAGATTGCCATTGTTGTGTGCCGCGTTGGCAAAGTCCTCGAAATCCAAATGTGATTCGTACTCAAAGTCGCGATCAATGGAGACGGCGGGCGTGACGATCATAAATTGACTATATTTTCGAATGCGACTCTGTGGATGACGTTGTTGCTGTTGGTGTTGGTGGTGTTGTTGCTGCTGATTGCTGCGCTGATTGGCAATGGAGTTGAGTAGCGTTTGATTTGTGTCCACCGATGAGTAGCTGTTGCTATTCGATATGGGCGACATATCATTGTTGTTATTATTGCTGTTGTTGCTGTTGTTGTTGTTATTATTGCTATAACGATGATTGTTTGTGTTGTTGTTGTGCGTGGTGTGAAATACACCCGCTAGTGTTGGCTGCGTCGTCGTCACTGGATGCATCACCAGCTGCTGCGGTTGATAATGCTGATACTGCAACTGCAGCGGCAGCTGTGGCAATGTTGGCTGCTTGGCGTGCCGATGACGCCGCTTGGCAACTGGAGCTGTGGCTGCAACTGTTACTGTGGCAACAACTGCTGTAGCTGGAGATGCAGCAGCAGCTATAGCTGAAACTGCTGCTGGTGCTGAGGTCGGTTGTGGTTGCTGTGGTTGCGGTGCCGGCGATGTTGTTGTGGGCGTCGAGCCAACCGAAGGCATCCATCATCTTGTTTCCTCCGTGCCGCTGTTATTATCATCGGGCTTGACGATTTGGTAGGTTATCAAGTACTCTGGATAAGACTGCAAGAAACAAGCGTTAGCACAAATATAATCCACATAATAATAATGTGATTAGTTTGCTCACCTGTTCACCCCGATAGACAACATATTCAGCAAAGTGCAGGCCGCCCGCCGAGGGACGTCCGATCACGGAGTGATGGCCAGGCGGGGCATGGGCCATCTTCATGGCGCTATACTGCAAAAAGGATTTGCCCAGCGCAACGCGGCACAGCAGCAATTGCCTGATCCAAATAGTTTCATTAGTATTATGTTATTACTGATTATATATATTATTATATATTGTGTTATTTATTTGACATATAAAAACCTTTCGAAGAAACTGCGATTGTCTAATCATGTTTTATATTTGTGCAATTCTTACCTGGGGCACACATAGCAGGATTTGTCCTTGTGTGATGGACAGCCAATGCCACCGCCAATCCCGTAGACATACTGATTGCTCTTGGAGCTGTGCTCCGCAAAATAAATGCCCGCACCGAACATGCCGCCAATGTAGGCGTGTCGCTCATCAAATCCACGCTGCACAATTGCATTGATGAAGGGGCTGCCGTGGAAGAGCATGCGCTCATTTGACTGCAAGAAGTTCTCCTCGGCAATCTCCTGGCGGCGATGCGCATAACGCTCCCACAATTTCCGATTCTGCACCTTTTGTACCTGCACAAAAGTCACATAATTAGTTATTGACAGCTGGACATGATTCGATTATTCAGCACTCACCCGCACTACGTTGTAGCGTGTGAAGTAGCCACCCGACTGGGCATTATCGCGATGCTCGCGTATGGTGGCCTGCATCTCCTCCTCAACGGCGATGAATTCCTTGTCATCCTGCAGCAGATCCACCAGCAGTGTGCATAGATTCACATTGTTGCCAATGCCTGGAATTGCAAATAAAATGTATTTAGTTTTTATTTTTTCTATGCATTGCACTTTGTTTCAGGACTCACCTGTTGTGGCTCTCAGCTGTGCAATGCCTTTGAGAATCTTGTGGCGAAAACCGTAGGCGGACACGCCCACCTGCTTGAGATCATCATGCCCCATCTCGGCGAGTATGTCGAGGGTGATTTGCTCGCGCTCAAACAGCTCGATCAGATGATGAAGCTGCTGACTGCTCAAGAAACCGGAGACATTTGTTATGGACTCCGCATCTTGCAGTAGTTCCTCACTGCCCGTATTCTCCGCCCCATTTGCCTCAGCACCCTGTGCGGGACTCATGCGTGTGGGACAGCTATTAATGGGCAATGCCACTGGCACGCTGAGCGTCATTGAAGCGCCCGATGGCAGCAGCACCGTCTCCGTGGTGGGCGACAACAATGCAGCGGAAGCGGTTGACGCTGCTGCGGCACCTGCTCCTCCTGCTGCTGCTGATGTTGATGTTTGTGCTGCTTGTGCGGCAGCTTCCCCACTGCAGGCAGCCTCCGGCGCTGGCGAGCATCCGGCTGCAGCTAGGGATTGCGTCGATGCACTTAGCGCATGCTGACTGAGCGACGTGGCCATGGCATCCTGCAGCAGGCACTTCACATCATCCGCTGTAGCCAGCTCGATGGGTGTCTGGATCTCCTGATTTTTCATATGGGCATCTGCACCATGGGCCAGTAGCAAAGAGCAGAGTTGCGTCCGCCCCTTTTGGGCAGCCTCGTGCAGCGGCGTAAAGCCCCATTTATCTGTGGCATTCACCACCGTCTTGTGCTTGATCAGCAGCGCTGCAATGTCCAGATGACCATACGAGCTGGCATTGTGCAGTGGAATAAGTCCACCCTTGTCCTGGGCATTCACATCGGCGCCGTGCTCCAGCAAGTACTCGGCACACTCGATATTATTATAGCCAGCAGCAAGATGCAGCGGCGTCGAGTTGCGTCCGTTCAAGTCCCGGCAGTTAATCGTTTCCGGCGTCACCAGAAGCTGCACTCTGGCCAGGTTGCCCTTCTTGGCGGCATCCAGCAGAGCCGATGGCCCGCGCAGTAGTTCGGCCACATCGTGATCCGAGTCCTTGACCAGATCGGCGGGCGTGGCGCCATCACGATTCTTTTTCATGGGATCAGCACCGTGCTTGAGCAGCAGCTTGCATATATCATATTTGCCTTTGGCGGCGGCCTCGTGCAGCGGCGTAAATTTCCACAGATCGGACACATTAACATTGGCGCCATGCTTGACGAGCAGCTCGGTAACCTCGTAGTGTCCATAGGAGCAGGCATTGTGCAACGGCACTAGGCCACCCTTGTCCGCCGCATAGACCTCGGCGCCATGCTCCAGCAGAAATTGCACGACAGGCACACGATTGAAACCAGCTGCGAAATGAAGCGGTGTCGAGTGGCGTCCATCCAAATCCCTACAGTTCACCGAATGCGGATTAATCAGCACAATGCGACGCACTGCATCCAAATCGCCAGCCTTGGCTGCCTCTAGCAGATATGTCTCGCTATCTGGCGGATTTTTCAGCAGCTTCAGCACACTATCCGAAGCGAGCTGTGCGGCAGTCAGACCCTCCAGCGACACAATGCTGCTGTCTACCGCATAGAAGAGTAGCAATCGCACGGCCTGCTCATCACGGGCACAACGATGCAACGCTGTTTGTCCTATGCTATCCAAGGCGTTCACCTTGGCGCCCTGTTTGAGCAACACCTCCAACGCATCGTAGTGCAACAGTTCGGCAGCCAGATGCAGCGGCGTTAGGAACGCCTTGTTCTTCTCATTAAGCAGAGATCCTTTGCGTGTGAGCAGCTCCACCAGCTGCTTGCGTTTCGCATCCTGGTTGACCACAGCCAAATGCAGTGGCGTATCCCCCGTGTACGGATGCACAAAGTTCACAATTTCGGCACAGACGAGTTTCTTGACACACGACAGATCGCACTTGCGGCAAGCGTCCATCAGACAGTGTCCCTTGTACTCAACTGAAAAACAAATGGGAACGATTAGAAAATGAATATATTAAACGATAACGATGATGTGATCTTACAGGCAATGCGGTCGCAAAGCTCCCGCGTGGGTGCGGCATCGATAGCCGACTTACTGTGGCAGTTAAGGAGCGTTGGGTCGGCGCCACAACTCAGCAATAGGCTGCAAACCTCGACGCGACTCTTGGAGGCAGCCTCGTGGAGCGGCGTGAAGGCCCAAAGATCATTGGCATTGACATTGGCGCCCGCCTGTATTAACAGTTTAGTTACATCGAAATGGCCATAGGAGCAGGCATTGTGCAGCGGCACCAGGCCTCCCTTATCCTTGGCATGCACATCGGCGCCGTTGGCCAGCAGGATCTCGACAATGCCAATGCGATTGTAGCCAGCAGCAAGATGCAGCGGCGTCGATCGACGTCCATCGCTCGCATGGCAATTGACATTTAAGGGGGTGAGCAGCGCAAGCAGACGATCCTCGGCACCGGAACGCGCCGCCTCGAGTAGCTCATCCTTGCGATATTCGCCGGTCAGAACCGGACGCGTTGCATCATCCGCCAGGTCGAGCGGTGTCTTCTGCTCCGAGTTGCGTATGGTGTGATTGGCACCATATTGCAAAAGCTCCAAACATACATCCACTTTGCCCTTGCTGGCCGCCTCGTGCAACGGTGTATAATTCCAGTTGTCCGTGGTGTTCGGACTGGCGCCGGCTTTGAGCAGCAGACGCACCACCTCCGCATGTCCAAACGAGCAGCAATTGTGCAGCGGACGCAGGCCACCCTCATCGCAGGCCTGAATGGAGGCGCCGCTGTTTAGCAGATATTCGACAACCTCGCGGCGGCCATAGCCTGCAAAAGGGGAAACAAGAAGAACAAAATAGAATATTAGACTCAATGCTAATCATGACATGGCAGCAAGCCCTAAAAGTGGCTCACACGGTTAACTGACGGTTTTTGGTATTCATTATTAGTTTTTATGCAATGGGGGATTGCGGGAGACCTTCGAGCCCACCAATTTCCGGCAGTCGTCACTTTGCCACTGCTATTCTTCATTAGAATTGTAGATTCAAGCCAACCTTGGGGCCATCATAAATCTTGCTCTACGTTATTGTTTGTATAAAAGGAAGCTAATAACACAAATATAGAATCCAACAAACAAATAAAGAAAGCTGTCAACACACACAAGCACCCTGCTCCGGGCCATATCTATTATCACTTCCTATTTAAACCGGTTAACAACTCTAACATGATTGTGCGAGTGGCTCTCGAAAGGGCTGGCCACATTAGCTAAGAAAATATTGAAATTTAAATATTTACACTAAAGATATTTATGTAATTTGATTTATAAAAATTAAGATATGAAAACAGTTTAACTCCAGCGAATATATCTTTTTTATATTGAGTTATATATTGTTTATTTATTTCTTCTTTTCGAATTGCTTTTCTAGTCTTTATATAATTTTTGTTAAGTCTCTAAACGAGTTGATAACAAATACTAACAAATATAAAATTCTTCGAATTGATAAAAAAATATAATTTGATACTAGAAAATTAAAGACAAAAATGATTCACGCATGATAAATAAAGTATTAATTTCTTGTTTAAAATTGTATCGAAGTTTTCTTTGAAATAGCAAATGTTGTCTTTCAATAATTGCTTTATAAACAGATCGATTTTAAATTGAAAAAAAAAATGGTAAATTCAATCCGAATCCCCATGAAGTTAGCAGCATGGGCCTTAACCATAATAATACATTTAAATAAGGTGCCCACATTATATTTTGAAGCAATAATTAAAGCAGTTTTCAGTCATTGTTGAAAGCACATTCGTAACAGTTGTGTTAACAACCAGGAAGACAATGTGAAATATATTAAGATAATTAATGATTATTTACTGAAATCTGTAACAGTTCCTCTATTCAAATTTGATAGCAAGCTAAAATAAAAATAGTTTATTAATAATCTCTGAGATATATAAATAATTAATAATAACAAACCAATTAATAATAGCACTGAGAAGTGCAACGAAACTGAGTTCAGGCCAAGCATTCCCCTCAAAGTCTTTTCGAAATTTTCGTTAACCATTCACTTTTTTTTATGTTTTGCTAAACTATTACGAAAGTTGTGTGGATAATTAATAGAATGGAAAATGATATTAATTATATGTGTGTTGGGCAATTGAATGTGCAATGAATATCGCTATTGTTAACTTGGTTAATGCCTCACATTATTATTATTATTATTTGAAATTTAGTTTTTTAAAGTAAGCTCCTTGGTTGCGCACAAATAGCTCAAAACTTGGTTAAACTTAAATGAATAACAACTTTGAAGGTTAGTTAGTTGAACGGTTGTTAGTTAAACAATATAGAAAAATGCTGTTAATCTTATTGTTTAAAGAGACACGGCTGGAAGCTCTAGTCAGTAACTTTTGCTACTTTGTCAGAAGTTACGTGTCATCAGTAAGAAATATCGAGTGTCTTATCAGCTGTGCTAATAAGAAAGCTGCGCCAAAGATAACACCAAATCGGATATAAGTAAATCAATGTACATTTTTATGGCAAATTCATTGAGGGGTTCGTTGTTATTTATAGAAGCGTGTTGCAATTCGCAACAGGTGAAGAGCGGTGCAGGGTTGTGGTGCAAAGGGCTGCGGCAAATAGTTCGCTTAGACCTTAAACAATTCTCGCAACAAAGTGAAAACTCATCCAGTAGCAACAACAATAGCAACATAACTGGAGACCACATTGGAGATCTCACTTTTTTTCTTACTTCAGAACGTGACAAAAGACGAGGCAGCCACAAAAAAAAAATGGATGGCAAACCAGTTTAAAGAGACAGTCAAAACAGTTAACAGTTAAATATAAAATACCAGCAAAACAAAAATAACACAAACGGCGCATGAATCATAGACAAAGAATTACCGTTAAATTCGGTGTGCTGAAGCTTAAATACTCTTTTAATAAAAATTTGGAGACTAATAATATGTAATACTCTGATATAATATTATTTATTATTTTATTACAATATTGCATATGTTCTTTATGTTTTTTTTTAAACTCATAATCAGAGTCACATTGCTTGGTAAATCTAAAGTGCCTTCATCAAGAGTATTTGAAAACACGCAATAAAATTGATATGCATAGGACGTGAAACACACAGGTACACCCCCGCCCAACACACCTCATGTGCACACCCTCTCCCGTCTACCACTTTTCAGCTCCACAGGCAGCCAAAATTAATTTTTTTTTTTAATTAGCCAAGGAGTTGGGGCAAGCTGCGTGCGCTTGGGCGTGACAGCAACCGTTTGCCAAGAAGCAGCCGAGCAAAAAGTGAAATTTGTAGTTTTAGCTTGTGAGTTGTGCCCTGTCGCAGAAACGCATTCTGTTGTCTTAGTGTAAACAAGGCCAACACAAAACCAAACAGAGATTGTCATTAAAACTAAAGTTAGCACGTGAATCCAGAAATTTCCATTAGTTTGCTTCAATGAATCCGAAATCAATTGCATTAATATTTAATAGTTGAATTAGAAATTACTATTCAATCTAATATTTATGCCATAGAAATTATTATTATTGAATAATAATTAATTTGCTTTCGTTTTAATGCAAATTTTTGTTTAAATTATAATTATTTGGAATGCTTTGAATCGTCGCCCGTTTTGTAGGCCGCAAAGACGTCAGCAGGATGCTGACCAGAAGGCTGACGTTTACAATTTTGTTTTGTTTTTTTTTTTTGCGAAAATAGAAAACATGTGTGTCGAAATGCAACACATAGCTAAAACTTTGGAGTGGGTTGCCGAGGATTCCGGAAACGAAACGAAACCAAGCAGAAAACTAGGTCAATTCTGAGCGCGGCTCGTGTCGGGTGTTTGTGGGTTGGGTGGTAGAGATAAGAGAGAGGAGGTAAGGCGAGCGACCGACCCTCGTGTCGTGGCGAGTGCCGACTTTTAGCCAGCCAACAATGACGCTCGACACAGCGCCAAAAGTGGATCAAGGCCAAAACAGCAGCAGCGATTGCATGCGTGCGCTCGTCTGTGCGTGTGTGTGTAAGTTGGGGTGTTTTTTTTCTTTTTGTGGGGTAGCTGTTGGCTGCATGCCAACGCGTGTCCTTCAACCTTTTGTGAGAGAGATTCAAGCGACAGCGGAGGCTGTTGCAAGAAAAGGAATTGCTAATTATTTGTTTGTTACTCACCCGCTGCAAAATGCAATGGCGTCGCTTTGCGTCCAGCTATGTCGCGAGCATTAACCGTTTGTGGCGTTATCAGCTTCTTAACTTTGGCTATTTCACCTGTTTTGCAGGCCTCGAACAGCTCACGCAACGGATCGTTGGCCATGACCGTATCGAGATTAACATTTAATATAGTCCGACTCCGACTGGCCATTCTGCTAAGTAGTTGTTGTTGCTGCTTTTGTTGTGGTTGTGGTTGTTAGTGCTCCACTTCTTGTCTATTGTTTTGTTTACACGCACAGCCAACACTCGAGCAGCAGCTGGGCGCCGCGCCCCGAAAAACAATACAAGATATATATATATGTTTTTTTTAACTATATATATAAGGGTGCAGCCGAAACAGATGCTAAATCTAGTTGGCCTAACTCGAGTTCATGTTTATGCAGCTGTAAAACATTCACTGGCCATTTTTTTGCTGCTGCTGGTCCACACACACACACACACGAGCAAGCAAGCACAAGCGATGTGGAAACACTTGGCCCTGGGGAGCAACAATTGTTGATGTTAGCCCCGTACGTACAGCACAATTGCTCAGTATTTAATTATTTGTTAATGCACAAAAATCAATATATATTGTGCAGAACTAATTTTTATTGTATGTGCTTCGCTGCCTGCTGCGCTACTTGCAATTGTTTTCGTTCAACTCGCGAAGAGGATTGTTGATATTCTATCGATATATTGCACAAGTCGACAACTGTTAATATCGATAGGCACGGTGGGTGGGAAAAGTGTGTACACAATGACTGTAAAAAAATAATAATTAAGCGATATATCGATGGGATCATATAATTATAATAACATTTCATCGTTTCAATTGATTTTACTGCAATTGAGTATGCCAAAAAAGAGTTAAAGTAACTTCACTAAACATTGAGCGAATTGTTGCTTATAATGGTGTTCCATGTACGTATTATATTTGATTTGGCGCCTATTGATCAGGGCTGCAATTAACGATAATCGAATTTAAGACAAGTGTAATTCGTGTTATTGATAGCAGTGCAGCCCCATCACGGGTATCGAGTACAAGTGCATGCCAACAACAATGCGCGCATTGTGCATTTATTTTTTGCTTTAAAAACACAAAAATAATTCAATATGTGGGTGCAAAATACAAGAAAAATGCATAAAAAGTGTACGTGCAAATAGAGCACAACAATGCGTGCGATAGAATGCAGTGTTATTAAAGTGAAAACAAACAAAAAGTGAATCAGAACACACGCACACACACACACATAAATGTATGCACAGAGTGGCGCACACGTACACCTGCAATCCGCTGCACCCGCTCGCTCCGAAACCAGAAATAAGTGCAAGTGAAGCAGCAGCAGCAACAGCGACGGCCACAAACAAACAGCTAGCAGAAGCAATTGGGGGAAAATAGCTGCAAACAACGCAAGAAAGAAAGGGAACTAACAAGCGACAACAACGAGAACGACAACGACAGCGGGAAGCAAAAGTGGAAGTGCAGCTCCACCCCCAATTTGGTGTTGCAGTAGCAACAAAAACAACGACGAAAACGACAACAGCCAAATCAGTCTTGCCATGGCGCTGCACCAACAGCAACAATAACAAGTTGCACGCTTCGCTGCCCTCGCGACAGCATTTCAAGCTTGAAATCATTAGCCCCTATTTTAGTAGCAATTTACCAACAGCCGCAGCAGCAGCAATAACAACAGCATCAAGAACAACACACATAAATTGAAATCCCTATAATTAATTCATTTGGAACTACAACGACAACGAAAAAATGGAACTTAAAGTTTGGGTTGAGGGCATACAGCGGATTGTGTGTGGTGTAACTGTAAATACAACTTGCCAGGTGCGTAATAATATTCTATTGATTTTTGAAAAGTAAATACACTGATTGCTCGCTTGTAAGAACTCCCCAATAATGAAAGCTTCCAATTAATCACAGTTTGTAAGCGTTCGTTTCCTATTTGACAAAAAATCTATAAATTATACTTGTAAGAATATCTTATTTGTTTTGGACTAAAATCTATAAACTAATATTTTTGATGACTGATGAGACTAACTCTGATTTGACTAATTCTTTAAATAATGATAACAAAATTATCAGAAATTTTGTTAAAAAGTTCTAAAAGTTACAAGCAATTACTGTACAGACAAACATCATATATATTTTTATTAATAATTTTTATACTTCGATAGGATGTGGTTTTTGCCTTGGCCCATGCAACGGGCAAAGTGGGTCGCTTTACGCTCATCGAACGCTGGCGTAATAATGAGCGTCACCTCGCCCCAAATGAGAATCCCATGAAGCTGCTGCTCAAATGGGGCGAGTATGCAAATGATGTGCAGTTTATATTGCAACGATCCGAAAACAAGCAACAGACTCAGCCACAGCCCCAGCCACAGCCACAACAACAGCATCAGCCTAATAATAATAACAACAAATACGCTGTAATGACAACATCAACAACAACAACAACCACAGCAAAAAAGCCACTAGGCCCCAGCAACAACAACAATAACAACACTGTCAATGATATAAAATTGACTACAGCGCCCACATTGCAAAAACAAAAGTCCAGCGTGGAGCTTAGCTATCGGACAAAAGAGCTGAAAAAAAGTTTTGGGTGCGTAGAATCAATCGATGCTATAAGACTGAATCGAGTTTTGGCAAATTAGTTTCATTTATTCTTAAAAGTCATTAGCAAATATGCGCATTCATAGTTATGAAATGAGTGTTATCGTTAAAAGTTCCAAAGTTGGTCTAAAAAAGTAAATTCAGCAAAATCATTTATTGCCCATTAAAGTTGACCAATCTCGCTTGTTTTTAACTATTTTCTGCCTATTTTTAAATAGCCCACAACTTTAATAATAAAGCATATCTCACATTTACAGCGGCTACGATGCCAAGCAATTCGACAATATTGGCATAGTCAAAGGCATTCCACAACAACAACAACAACAACAACAACTGCAGCAGCAGCAGCAGCCACATCCACAGCAGCAACAGTTGCCGCCGTCAAGCAAATTGACTCCATTGGTGCCCAAGCATGAGAAATCGCTGTCAAATCCTCTGGACATGAGCAGCAGCAGCAGCAGTGCCAACTGCAACGTTCCCGCTTTAAATGATTACAACGACTTATACAATAATAATAGCAGCAACAACAATGGCAACAACAACAACAGCAATCAGCATATTTACAGTCAGCTGAGCAAATCCAGCAACGAACTGAGACGCTCCAGTCCCAATGAAATGGTCTGCAACAACAACAATAATAATAACAACGGCAACAACAACAATAGCCATAGCCATAGCAGCAGTGAGCACTTGTGCGACATTTATGCCAATAGCAACATTAGCAACAGTATCAACAACAACAACTCGCCTGAGCTCTACAAACAAACACCAACGATTTCATCAAATGGTGCATTGGTGCCGCCACCGTATCGTGATCCGCCACCGCCGCGCAACAGCCCCATGTGCCAGACACCACGCTTTCAACCCAGCAGCAGCAATGCCGAAACCATATCAAATGCATCCTCCTCAACGAATCCGTTTTTCAGCGAGTACGAGCAACACAACATTAACAATAACAATAATCAGAGTGGCAATCAGTGCATGGATGAGGGCGACAGCATGTTCCAGGGCACGCAATACAATGATCTGTTGCAGCTAATCAAGTTTCAGCGCGAGAAGATTACCGCACAGCAGTTGGAGCTGCAAAAGGTAATAACTAATTATACCCATTATCAAAATTTAATTATAATCTAAACCAAACGCATACTCTGATAAAACTGTTCTCTATAGAGTAAAGAGATGTGGATTTTTGTATGAATTCATAATTATATTATTTTTAGTTCGATTCGGAAATAGTTTATCTTGAGAGCAGGGAGCGCGATCATGCACACGAATTGGAGGCCATTTCCCGTGAGATTTCCAAGGCGGATCAAATCTTTCGGCAAGGCAGTGAACAGCTGCAAACGCTGCAATATGTGGAGGAGGAAAACGAGCTGGTTAAGCAGCAGGAGAAAACACTCAAGTCGGAAATTGCGCTGCTGCGCTCCAAGCTGGCCAACTGCGAGACAGAGCTGTTGCAGTGTAAGAACAAAATGCGTTTGCTCATGGATGATATTGAACTGGAGCAGCAGCAAATGAGCAACAGGTGATCTATAAAATAAAAATAAAAATGTATTCAAATAACATTTTACACTTGCATTCAGACAAACAGTGGAACGTGACTTCCTCATGGAAATGGAGCGCATACAAAGCGATATTGATCAGGCCTTACATAACACAGACACATCGAACAAAACAGCAGATAACCTTAAAAAGGAGCTACTGATGATTGAGCATGCGATTGCGGAGAAGAAGCGTCAAGTGGAGCAGCTGGTCAACGAGATGAAGGAGGTGAATCTACAAAGTTTGACCGTAACCACCACCGAGGAAATTAAACATCTACTGGAGGGACCCAATAAACAGGGCAGCAGTCGTCGCATTATTGGTTCACCACGACAGCTGGAGACGGCGGTTCCCACCAGCAAGAATCCACACGGCGTTTGGGTCTAAGACAGCATCTATACAAAAAAAAACAAGCAACGAAATATTTTTCTATACTCAAGCAACTTGGGGGAACAAAAGACGAGGAAATGATTAACATATCTAGTATGCATAAAGCAGCGCGGCTATATACACTATATCACATATTTGAAAAAGACACAAATTTACAACGATAAAACTTATGCATATTTTCTTCTTACAACAAATATCTAATGGATCTCTTTAAGCAATGTTAGTTGTTACAAATTTTTAGACACGACCCCACATACCACACACAATATTTACTTATTAGTGCACAAAATTACGCTAGATTTATAAAATGTTCAAGCGACTAGGTAAACTTTTTTTCTAGTTCTCAAACGAAACATTAGCACCTGCCCACAAATTTGTTTATAATTTAAATGTACTTATATCTATTGTGCTATATCTACAGACCTTTTAAACCTAAATATGCCTAAATATTATAATATTTTTTGTTGCTAGTCTATAAAATATATATTATTTTTCTATCACTCAACATTCGCCATTAGAAAACGTAAATTGTTGCAATAATTGTATCTAACGAATCTGTAAACGCATTTTTATAATACACTTAAGTTGTGCTGTTAGTGATTTTTAACCCATTCCAATATAATTATAATGTGTACTTAGCACTTAGCGCAGGTTTAGCAAAACAAAAAACAAAAACAAAATAGGCAATTGCTTTGTTGAAAACTGTTTCCACTTGGAAAGTGTTTAGAAAACGCTAAAAATTAGTCTAAAATTGAAAAGTATGTTAAACAATTAGTACTTTATGCATATTTTGTAGCTTTTATTGCAAATGCATTGAATTTTTGTAGTAATACTATTTAATGATTCAACACAACGGTTAGCCAAACCAATTTGTTTCTTAGGGCTATGCAACAGCAATATACATACTATATGTTTTTTATATAATAGGTATATCAACTATTAATTAACTAAAGACACAAATTTTTAGAACAAATTCTAATTGCATTATTATTATTAGCTAATAAATAAAACACTTTTTTATAATTTTATTCTTTTTCTTTGAAAACTTTAAAAATTATAAAATGACTTAAATAATAAAATCGGGAAACAACGCTGGAAGGGGTGAGGATGATCTCCCTTTGGGGCTCTTGATTAAAGACATTTTTAGAACAATAAACTTGAAGTCGGTGACTCTCTAATAAAAATAAAAAAAATCTCTTTTGATGAAATTCGAAAGCAGCAATGATAATTTTTTATATTAAATAGAAAGCCATGTGAAGAGATTAAACACAAAACTAACTGAATTGTGAACTTTGAGTGAATTTCGATTAAAGCAAGGAATTGTCGCATGCCGATAGAAAATTTTTGGTCCAGCGACAAATTGCTAATGCCAAAGTTCTTGTCACAATACGAATGCGCCGCGACGGTCAGCCAAGGCCGAACAGGACACGAAGCAAGGACTTCGCTGCAGCAGCAGCATCAGCAGAAGCTTAACAAAACCAGCAACAATTGCTCTTGTCTGTTTCAGTTGGCAGCTGTGCATGGACTTGTTTAGTTCGGTTTTGACTTGTCTTGTCATCTTGTCAGCTACTCGCATCTTTGAGCAGCGCGCGCGTTTCGTGTGCGTTTTAAAACGTCACGGCAGCTTGCACTGCCTTCTTTAGGTGTGTGTTGAGGAAAACGCTTCGTTGCCGGCGAAATTATTTGCCGCCCAATTGAATTGTCGCCTGGCAGGGACCCTCTCGTATTTGGGTGTTTATCGCGTTGACACAATCTTCAAATGTGCGTTTTAGCCTGGTCGAGAGCATTAAATGACCACAAACAACAAAAAACACATAAAGAAATAGAACAACAACAAAACAGTGGAGAAGATAATAATAATAAGAAAACGAAAAAGAAATGCACAACAACATAAAGAGAATGTTTCGTTTTTACGACAATTCCACACCAAATGCTGGTCAATTGGGATGATTGAGATAATGAGCCAATGTTTGGGCATACATTTTGCCACAATGCGTTGTCGACGGCGACAACCTTTTGCGGAACCTTTTACTAAAATATAACTAATCAAAACTGTGCAAATAAATATTGAAAATCATGAGCAATACGTAATTAATTTCCAATCAGAAAGTTAAATTAAAAATTTAACAGCAACAATGTCTTCCACTAAGTTCTCTAAAGTAAAAACTTATTTTTAGCCCAAACTTGAGCTCCAACTATTTTTATCACATGAGGCTATTTAATTTATCATAAAATGGAAAAATGTCTAAAACTCCTTGGCTCTGTCTGCGTAGTTATGTCATAAACATTTATATATAACATTTCATATGATTGAATATAACTCAGATTATTGAAATTTTGGTCTATTTTAGTTTAACTTTACCGGAATTGTTTTAACAGTCAGAAATTTAATTGATTTTTTAAGGAATTTAAAATATGGCTGAGGAAAAGTTTAAATTACATTTTTTACTGTCAATAAAACAAAGCACTTTATTTTGATTTTTTAAGAAGTTTTTCTATCATTTGTTAAAATAGGATACGAAGTGCTAATAAACAGTTACAAACAATAACTGGCTCAGGGATTTGGGCTTACAGCAATTATATATCTTTAAACTACCAGCTGAAAACACCTTTTTCAAGGGCAAATGTTTACGTTCAGCCTCTAACGACGTATAATGTTTTATTTTTTTTTTTCTAAATTCAGCTAATGAAGTTTTAAACAAGAGAAAAATTTCGTTAAGAACGTCATGGGCGTGGTCCATCCCCCGGTGGGAGCAATATAGTACAAATAATGAACTCCGCCCAGTGGCTGCTAATGCAATGGCAGTTAAGTAATTAACCAGACAACTAATCAAAGCCCACCGATAAGGATAACAAATACTTCATCAAAATGGTCTACGGACGCAGCATTGCTGTTGGCGTCTGCTTTATGTTGATTGTCATCTTAGTATCCGCTCTGATTTTCTATCTAAGTTTGGGTAAGTAATATTCAATTGTATAATTTAATTAATTGATATTTTATATTAGCAAAATAAGCTTATGATTTTATGAAAATCGTAAACTTACTGATTGTGTTCTCAAGCTTTTGAAAAACCCTAATTACATTGAGTTAAATCTTAGATCGCGAAAAAAAATCAAATTTCGCACAACAAGCACAACTCGTAAATTGATACGCCTGAAAGTATTTGAAAGCAATTTGTTCTTTAACGGGATAAAATATGGGAACATGGTATAAAAAGAAGCGTGACCATAAAAAACCAAAAATATACAAACTTTATCTTCGAAAGCGAAACAATTTTTTGCTCATTTATTTCGCTGGCGTCTGCTGCTCTTGTGGCATTATTTTGTGCTGTATATTGTCTTATGGGCCAAGCATTTTCATCACGTTGCCAGCTTAAACATATTTTACATACATATTTATATAAATATATATATATGTGTATATTTTGTTGTATTTTATGCCTATTATCAATTTGCCTATTGATTTGTCAGGCCCAAACAAATGTTTGATGAATGCCATTTTTCGGCTTAACGTGATGTCTGACGTATTACAAGGACCGTCATTAAGGACATATTATATTAAAGTATATGTCTGTTTTCTGCTGACTAGGTCTTAAATCCAAGCAAATAGCAAGAGCCGTCTAGATTTGTATTTATGCGTTCAGCTGCCAGGACTAAATGAAATTGAAATGAAAAGTGTTGTTAATGCAGAGCGAAGGCCTCAGACACAGGATCAAATTCAAGAACAAGTCCATGGATTTGCCAGCTGCTATGCCGGCTTTGGCAAAAACTATTCAGAATGACGCAATATGCGAAAATCATTTGATTCGACTGTTGTCATTAATTAAATTGTGCAATTCCATCATTAGGGAGATTTGTGTGAAATGTATAGAAAATAATGACTAAGGAGATTTTGTGTAGCTAAAATGTGTACATTTGAATGAAGTATATAAATTTGAATTTAGGCTTGTATTTAAAGAGGCATTTTAACTACTGTTTAGAAGTAAAATGTGATATTTAGACTGATTTAAATTCGCACAAAATGGTATAACAAAGTATTTAAAATGAGTGGCAGAAGGGCAATTTGTCAGCATTATAAGGTATTATAATTACATAAATGTTATATATTATTACACAGTATTATTATTTTGTTTTTGTATGTAAAATATTACAATTAAATGAGAAACATTAAAATTCCCAAAGATTGAGATTCTTTCACCTGTCTTACAGAAGCGCATTAATCCCCTAAAAACTAAGAACCCCGTTAATTATATTTGAAATGTAGGCTTTTTATTAAATTAGGAAATTGTATCCTTTATATATACATATTTATTTCCTATTTATTTTTAAAGCCTCTTTCCCAGCCATTAAATTTGATGTAAATATCAAGTCAATAAAAATAAAATGGGAAATGACCCAAGACATTTCAGTTGGGTTTGAAAGTTTAGAAAATGCTCATAATATTCTCATCAAACTGATGATAAGCATTTTTTAGTTAGATGTTGAAAAAAGTAGTAGTCAAAACAACCAATGAAATAACTAATGGTTAAAGAAATTCCCAATTTTTATGATAAATAGGTGTGCGAAAAGTTTTCGAGTTATATGCCACTTCAATATTAGTTTTGCTCTGTGGAAATGCTAATTGATATTCTTAGCTTAGTCATTCCATTATTTGTTCAATTTTCAATTGTGTTATTTGAAATGGTAATAGATACAAATATATACGAATGACAACAAAGGTCTTGTAGTCAAATAAAATAAAAGCAATCCAAAGTTTTGTGCACATTAATTTTAATTGATTTGTTATTTTATGTGCGCATTTCTTGGACTTTTGTGAACTTCATCTAAAAGAAATCCAAACAATTTCAGTTCCGCTCCATGCATGGAGATTACTCATAAACCCCTCTATTTGGGAAACGTGACGTATGTGCGATGAAAGGAATGTGCGAAAAGTTTTCCGTATTAAACAAATAAACTGTGACACTTTGTGTTGTGCCCTATTCAGGTCAAAATGTATGTCTCTGCATTATTAATTATTTTGATATTGTTGTTTTTTTCCCAAGGACCTTGCCCCACAGGCAGCTTTGCGTGCAATAATGGCATCCAGTGCGTGCCGCAGCGCCAAATGTGCGATAAACATCTCGACTGCGCCGATGGCAGCGATGAGAATCCGGTCGAGTGTGGCAATCTCTATGGGAGCAGGGAACTTGCCGATAAAATTGTGCGTAATGCGATTGAAAAAAAGAAGCAGCAGCAACAGCTGCAGCGCCCAACGGTATCTGCCACAAACATCAGCTCCTGGGATTGGCAATCGGTGGCAGGCAACGGAACCCAAACAATGCTCATGCCCTGTGGTATGTGTTTAATAATATTAAGAAATTCTCTAAAATATCACAGCCATCGTAAACTACATAAAATATAAATCTAAAGAGGACATATAAAATTAATGGGACTGCGAAGTTTTTGGCTGACAGGCAAAAGTATTCTTTTTTGACTATTGAAAAGCAAGTTTAATCCAAAAGAAATTTATTTTATATATTTAAAAATATAAATTACCTAATTATGTAATATTTTGAAATGTTATTTGTCTTTGTTTGTGTATTCTACTCGCTAGGAAATATTTATTTAAATATTTGAGTTTTAAACAAATATTTATATAGGATGAAGCATCTCCAACCCATGCGATAAAAAATTAAAAATACATTTAAATAAATATATAACTTACTTTGACATATTATTGTTTTATAAGCATTTAATCAAGATTGACTTAGAAATACCCAAGTCGAAAACGTAGTCAAATATTCGTTATATAAAAACAATAAATAAAATACTAGATATTTAAGAACTTGGTGCAGAATATCTTTAAATCGAACTTCCTTGATTCACTTGCACTTTTATTTGATAGTTATGTACTCACTTTAACCATATCTCTGTTTGTGTATCTAAATAGCTATCACCACATATCCGCGCCAGTGCCAGTGTCGCAGCACCATGCTCTACTGTGGCAGACTGGCCAAACTGCGTCGCTGGCCCCGCCTCAGCGAGGAGGTGACAAATCTTTTTATTATTCGCAACAATGTGACGCTGCGAGGCAACCTATTTGCCAATTTAACGCGACTGCAGAAGCTGTAAGTAATGATTTGATCAATTTAAGCAGAATTCAATACAAAACAATGGCCCAACTTGTAGCACGCTCAAATACAACAACATATCACACTTGCCGCCTGGCAGCCTTAGCGGTTTGCCGCATTTGGAACGTTTCGAGCTTAGCCATAACAATATTAGCCGATTTCCGCATGTCATACTTATGGATTTGCCATCGCTGCAATGGTTGTTCCTGGTTAACAATCAGCTGCGCCACTTTCCCATGGACCACTTGGTGTCCATGCCCAAACTGGAGTGGCTCGTATTGAGCCACAATCGTTTGACCCTGCGAGATGAGCAGCTATCCCAAAGTCCAAAACTTGTCGAAATGTAAGTAAACTAAAGTTCGAGCTATGATTGCGATTGGGCTAAATGTTGCTGCTATTTGTGAGATTAAAAAAATATGTATCTATATGTATGTATGTAAGAAAAGGGACCGCCTTCCAATGCCACACCCACTTTTTATGGTACTCGTTCAGTTGATGTATTCAAGCGTGAAATGCTTTACAGTGTCTGCGTCTCCGTCTGCGACACTGACTGGACCCACTCGGATTTGTAGGGTGAACTGGGGGACCGAGGACCATCAAGTGCAGTGTGGCATGTGTTGTTCGTTTATATTTTGGAATGGTTGGTGGACAGCAGTTATATCCCATTACAATGTGCCATGGATGGCATAATAACAGTTTAAGCTTTGCACCATTTAAAACACTTTGCAAAGTTGCCAAAAAAAAAAAAACGAACTAAGCAAGCTTAATAAAGTAATTGTTTTTGTTGTATTAAAATAATCAACTAAACTTTACAAACCAAAACCAAGTATTTTGTATAATAGGTATTTATGGTCATAAATATTTCATAAGCCGTTACGTGCAGCACTTTATAAAGACTTAAACTTAATATATGTACCATTTAACGAGCACAATTTATTGTCCAGTTTCTTAAGGCTTAGTTTAATTTGCCTTTAACCAAATAACTAAACAACCTTCATATATCAATTGGTCACGGAAGCGTAAAAAGATACAGTCTGATTCAGACTGTGGGATGTAGATACAGTTACCTAATTAACTTAAGTACAATTTAATTTTTTAAGATACACATACTATTAATAGCAATTAATCAAAGCCATGTGTTCTATATTCATGGTGTCATTTGTGGCCTAATTAATTATTAATTACATTTTTAGTCTTAGTTTCTTATGACTATTATAAAAATAAGTAAAATGGTTGAAACATATAATTTTAGATCGGGTAAGAGTATTAAGTACACTACATTTTAAAATTTAGTTTCAAGTTTGGCTTGCTTAACCTGAGCTAATGTTTATATTCTGTTTATTTTAATTGCGGCTGCACTTTATTTTACAGCTACTTGGATAACAACCGAATTGAATACATTGGCAAGAAAACTTTTGCGCAATTGGATAAATTAGAGCTGCTGTGAGTAGAAGGAAATACAATACATTTATCTATATATATATATATATATATATATGTAGAAATATTAACCTCGATGCTAGAACACCCGAGGACGATGTTCCCTTGAGGCAGCCTCATTAAATTTTGGCCATTTCCCTTAGTGATTTTCTTGTTTTCCCTTTTTATTCTAAGCATTGCAACTGAACTCTTTGCCACCTTCTCCCTAGCACTCCACTCTAACAAAAAGTGTCGAAAAGTCTATTGAAATATGTTGTACTTAGGTTTTATGGTGCGTATGCGTAATTTTTACTCTTGACTGCATTTTGCTTTCATTTCGCTTTCGGCAATGCTATCATCGGCGTTCCGTCAAGATTTATATGGGTTACATTTGGCCTGGCAGCCCCGCCGCGTAGCACATTGTCAGCAAAATGGAACATAACAGAACCGAATCGAACTTCAAACAAATTACGCATACGCAGCGTTAAGCCAGTTGATATGCATTGCCGCAATATTGTTCTCTACGCCCCAAACCTGTTATGGAATGTGACACCTACACACTGGAATTTATGCGCCAATAAGCATAAATTTCACTTTCAATTGTTTCCACACATAACATATGCTCTTAGCAAATATTTAAACGTAAATCGACTCATGCAAATTTGTGTGTGTGCGTGTGTGTGTGTGTGAATTTCACTCTTATATGCAAGTGTAGGACAATTTGAAGACATTTATCAGGCATCTTCGTCAGCCTTCGTGGGGCACATATATATTCATTAATTTATGCATCAATAGCTGACAATATAAGTCAATGGGTCGTCTGGGCACCCGTCGCGTTGGTAAGTGAAAATAAATCAGCATCACAAATTGTTGCCACGTAAATAAATATGTGCTAGGCACCAATTCCCTACCATCCACCTCACCTCCTCTCCACAAAGACGAAAATGACTGCGTCTTTGCAATATGCCTGTTGCCCATCAAAATATGGAAATACAATAAGCATTTATCTTTGTTAATGAGTGTACAATTTAAAATAATACCAAATCATCTATAAAATAAATCATTTGTGCCCCTTTTTTTCAATACTTAATTGATTTTTTTTCTCTTTTTTCATATTTTTATAATTTATTTTATTTTAACTCTATCTTTATCAAATGATTTATCCATCAATATTAATCTGTATAATATTATTATATTATAATATATTATATATTATTATGATGTTATATTCTTGTTCTTTCACAGCGATCTAAAGTACAACCTTATCACCCACATACATGAGGAAGCCTTTGTAAATCTTTCAGCTATTTTAGATATGTGAGTATATTTATATATATATGCTAAGCCTATTATATATTAAGCAAACACTAAGCATGAATTATGGCTCACCACTAATTAACATAATCATATACATAAATATTGTTCCCATGGGCTGGGTAAATGAACTTAGCAATGGATAATGTTGAGCGTACCAACAAAGAAACGAACTGGACAATTGTTGAACCCATAAAAACTCCAAGTAAAAAGCCATTGTATAGTTTAAATTATAACCAAGGAGTACACAAAGAGAAACTTAAGTTAAGAGCAATTCCTCTTTAACGCACAAAAAATGAAAGAAAACTTTATGTTTTGTGTATTTATTATTTATTTATTCCTTAGACGGCTACATGCCTACTTTAATCTATTTTAGACATTTTTATAGTTAATATCCATGGGCATATATCCATAACACTTTCAATTTACTATTTTATGATGCGGCTACTACATAGATTATTAGCTCAGAGATAGAAAAACCTTTATGGCGAAGTCGTATAAAAGATGTGTGGTAACTCGAATAAAATAGTACGTTCTATAATATATATATATATATATATATATATATATATATTATACTATTTATATATACAGAATACTGCACTGCTTTGCTTAAAGCTAAGATGACGAGAATCTAGCATTTAGTAAGAGAGACTATTTATTAAATCAATATTTTTAAAGAAGCTTTAAAGCATCTTAAACATATTTAAAAAACTTTTTCGAAATAATCTAATGAACTTTAACTGCCACAATGCAAGCGGAACAGAAGTTCATTTTCAAGACAACGTAAACTTGAGCCAGCGGAATTTCGCAATTAGTTTTGATAATTACAGAGCTGACAAGCATATCTTGAATATCTTGGTTTACTTAAATCATCATTTTTATTAGTTAAATAAATAAACATTCTTTCGACTTTCACTTTAAGATAGAATCTTAAAGGCACCGTTCAAGTGAAGAGCTGCACAATTTATGGGTTACATTTATTTTGATTTCGTTGCCCAAGCTCTTGCACAAACATATACATAAATATATCAATATCATATTTAATAAATGTGGTCGCCGGTTTAACATGGAACCAAGTCTGGCATCAGGCTGTGGCGTTAATAAATTTACCAACCCGACTAACGAATACATCAGCATCAGCATATCAATGCCAATACACAAAACACTTCAACCCACGCCCAAACAAGGAGAGAAATATGTTTTGCCTGTCACTTGACCAAAAATTGCTATACAAAATATATTTAAGTAAATGTATCTGTATGTTGTTCCTTTGTAGCTTTGTGTCTTATGGTATGTGATGTCTGTCAGCGCCTTGACTTCTGGGCTTCAGGCGACGACAGCAGCAGCAACAGCAACAACAACAGCAACAGAAGCAGAAGCAACAAATAAACAAACTGTATTATTACCAAATAAAAATGCAAATAAATTTGTATTTTATGCGAAAACAATTTCGCCGAAGCAACACACAGCTCGCTTGATGGACAGGCATTATGAACTAGGGACCCGTCTCTGGATGCCAGTTGAGTCTCTAGTTTTCATGCTCATAATGAAGGAGTTTATTGAAATTGGCGCTGAGCTTGGTCTCTTGGCCATTATTATCGCTCAAGTCATTGTTGGCAGTGAGTGAAATCCTTTCCTTTGCCTGCTGGTGTGACTTACCCCTCAGACACACCCAGTCTGTACTATTCATGCAAATAATGCTCCTGCAAGCGTGCTGTGAATTTTTAAGCAGATTCACAAGCATCAAGTTCATAAAACAAATGTGACTTTTATGGCACTACGTTTTGTATCTCACAGATACACAGCACACATGTAAATACATGTGTATATCTGTGTCTGGGTGGGGCTTCCTTGAGATTCCGCTCACATTTCTGCTGACTTGTTGTTTACTTGTTGTCCAGCCTGGACACTTGCTCTCCCGTCGACCATTACTTCGCACAATTGCCAGTTTGGGGCATAAAAAATCGCAGCACTAATTTGATTTTTTCTATTCCAAGTAAATTCGCACTGACAGCTCATTTACACTTAGCAGCAAGTTTACAGGGTGTCTATTTCATTGTATTTGTTTTGCTAAAAATACGCTTAAGCGCAATGGTGTTAATTACTGTCAATGATTGGTAATGCCAGGGCAAACAGTGTCCTCAATGGCAGAGCAACGCCCGTGCGAAGCTTCCTTGAAAAGGTTCAGAGCGGAACGTGCTATTTCCACCGATTTGTCTAATACCATTTGTTTGTTTGTGGCAAGTGGCAACAGTTAGGTTCATTCCACGCAGTTGTTTCGATTTGAATGTATTCAAACTTGACCGAATATGAATATGTTTATTGCTGTTAAGTTAAATTATTAGCAATTTTTTTTATTAATTTTTTAAAAATGTATTTATTTACCTAGCAATTGATGAGTGAAATTATTTTGTTTTGATTTGTGGAATAATTACTAACATAAAATCATTAATACTCGCTTTATTATTATTATATTAATATATAATTAAATAGTTAATAGTTATTAAAAAAAATAAATAAAATATAAAAATTATACAGAATTTTATAATTTTTAAAAATTTGATTTACAATCTATCAGGGAAGAATAAGCAAATTATAAAAAAAGCTGCATTTGAATTGTTCAAACTAATTTTTTATAAAACTGTAATTCATTCTTAAAAATGCAGAAAATATTCAAATTATTAGAGCATTCAGGCAGTCGTTGCCACTTGCCTCACTTTAGACAACAATTTGTGTTGTGTCATTGCACTAATACAACTATGCGCGCTATTTGACATGCTGTTAAATGCGCATTGACCGACCACAATTTTTTGTAAAAGTGTGTGTGGGTGTGTGTGTGTGTGTGCACTGTCGCGTGTAAGTGCTGTGCTTGTGTGCGTAAGTGCGCGTGTGGTCCCTTTGTGACGCATAATTTTGCCTACTTTCGTGCGCAGGCAACCGCGGAGCATCTTACATACGTCCGTGTGTATCAGTGTGTGTGTGTGTGAGTGTATGTGATTTCGTTTGCCTAAGCAAAAAAACCAATTGACATTATTACTGGGGCTACTTATATTGAGACCGGCAACTTGTTGCCCCGCTTAAGCAATATGTTAATTGTCGTCTGAGGCCCCAAACAGCTGCTCCGACATTTAATGTAGTTATTAAGTAGGCTGTTTAATGACTGGACAACCGCACAAAGCCTTGCCTTATATTTTGGCCATTAAGTGCCTTGAAATTTACATAAATTGGTTGCAGAAGCATTAATCACGGGGGGATGGGCCTGAGCTTGGAGTGCGACAGCATATCAAAAAGCAATTTATGCTACAAGTAAAACATTTACTTTATGGTTAAGCTAAGAGTATATGCCACCCCAGCAGAGAGTGCAACTTTATAGCTGGCTAGCAATTACTAGCTAGGGAGTTACTGGACATACAACGGGGGGATTGAGTGTGAAGTGGTAATAGTAGTAGTGTCTTTGTGCGGCAAGCCATAAAAACAAACTGTTTTCTGTTGACGCCGGCATTGATTGACCAGACAAGTGCAACGAATGGAGCTAAATAGCATCAAAATCAGCTGCTGCATTTCACAAGAGTTAGGTAAGGACATTCCCCAGCTGGAGCCAAAGCCGGAGCTCCGACGTCTGCAAGCTGTCATGAATGATGCGCTTTTCCTGAGTCTGACCAACTTACCAACACCAAAACTATAGCTATGTGCAGTGATTTATACAAAGAACACACACACACATACACAACTATTAAATAAGAGTCTTCGTTATTATGTCGCTAACATTTTTGTTGTCGCACTTGCGATTTTATTGTGGTACTTTTAAAGCTGTTGTGAAAGAAAACTTTTCAAAGACCTGTAAACACATACTCACTCACTCATTTATATATATATATATATAAATGCACATATGTAATCTGACAGTTGAAAGCGCTGTCAAATGTTCTTAGCTTTTATCATGCTTGTGGGCCCATTATTTGGCTTCTGCGGCGTATACGCAATCTTACAATTCTGTATTTTCATGCATTTTTTTTACAGCCGCCTTATTGGCAATCCTATTAAGGAATTATCTGGCGCAACATTTTTGCACAACACACACCTGGAGGCACTGTAAGTTAATAATAAATAATATAAAAAAAGATATGCACACTGTTCGGCTATAAACGAGACAGGATGTCGGCCCTTTGAGGTTAAGATATTCCTTAATCTTAAGCACAGTCCTTGGTGTTATTTTTGTTTGCTTAAGCAAAAACAGAAAACATTTCGTTAAGTTTAAAAAAAAGCTGATTTAAAATTAAATTTTAATATCCTACAAATACAGCTCTCTGGCACACATGCCATTGGCCATAGACCGCAATCTGTTGGAATCGCTTAACGTATCCTTTCTCAATCTGACTGGCATCGAATACGATAGCATTGATTTTACGGCACTCAACGAGATGCGCAATTTGAAGTACATCGTCTTTGATCGTTTCTACTACTGTTCCATGACGCCGAAAGTGTTGATGTGCAAGCCTAAAACCGATGGCGTCAGTTCGTTTAAGGATATGTTGAGTAAACCCTCGCTGCGCTACTCCACCTGGCTTATGGCGACGTTGTCCATAGGTGGCAATTTAATGGTGCTCTGGGGTCGTTTTATCTACCGCGATGAGAATGTCGCCGTCACAATGGTCATCAGAAATCTGGCACTGGCCGATATGTTGATGGGCTTCTATTTGCTCATCATTGGCGTGCAGGACTATCGCTACAGGGATGAGTATCATAAGTAAGTATTCAAAAATGGAATCAATTCAACTGCATTTGATGTTATAAAGCAACTATTCTTTTTCTCTTTAACAAATATTGTTATATATTTTGTTGTGTTTTATTACATTTAAATAATTATACTTTTAAAATTCATTATATTAATTTGATCAATTTTTTATTTCATTAACTACAATTGCCTAACATTTTTTAATAAAACGCTTTTTAATATATATTTATAGAGTGGCACGTGAGTGGTTAAACTCTTGGCAATGCAAGGCACTTGGCACATTGGCGGTTAGTTCCTCGGAGGTATCAATGTTAATACTGGCCTTTATGTCTGTGGAGCGTTTCCTGCTGATTGCCGATCCATTTCGTGGTCATCGGAGCATCAGTGTGCGTATCATTTACTTCTCGCTGTTGTGCATTTGGCTAACTGGAGTGGGCCTGGCTATAACGCCCGTTGTCATATGGTACTCGAGCACCCAGTTTTATGGCACACATTCGGGCACCTGTTTTCCACTGCTCATCCACGAGGCTTATCCGCTGGGCTGGCAGTACTCGGCGTTTGTCTTTCTGGGCGTCAATTTGTGGCTGCTGGTCATGATTGCTTTACTATACACGGCGCTGCTCATCTCGATCTGGCGTACGCGAAGTGCCACGCCCCTTTCGCTGCTGGACTGCGAGTTTGCGGTGCGTTTCTTTTTCATTGTGCTTACGGACGTTCTATGCTGGGCTCCCATCATAGTCATGAAGATCTGGGTTTTCTTCAAATACAATATCTCCGATGATATTTATGCCTGGCTGGTGGTTTTTATCCTGCCCCTAAACTCCGCTGTCAATCCACTCCTCTATACATTCACCACGCCCAAGTACCGCAATCAAATTCTGCTACGCGGCTGGAAAAAGATAACTTCACGCAAGCGCACTGAAATGGGTCTGGGGAATGTAGCTAATACCACAACGGGCACCGCAACGGGCTCCTCGCAAAACCCGGATGACTACACCACAACAACCACCACAGCGATAAAGGCTATGCCGCTAGCCTTAACGCTGACCCACTGAATTACTATCAACGTACATTAATTTTATCTATACTCTAATCATATATATGATATATATGTATCTATGTCTATATGTGCATCCAAGTCATTGTTAACCAACCCAACTAAAGCGTGAAATACATTAAATGTGATATTTGTAAGAGATGTGCCTTCCTACTTTTATTAACTTTGTTTTTTAGAAAGACAAATCCTCCTTATCACATTCATATTCTACAGTTGGGCGCGATGCAGCGCCTCGGGACAAATGCAAGAAGATTTTCCCAGATCTACATACATTTTCAACCATTAACACAGCAATTTAAAAATTACATTCGAGCGCGGGCAAATGGGAAAAGACACCAAACACAGCGGTGCTATTAGAGATGTGAAAAGTAAAAATAATGCAACAACTCACTGTGCATATTAAATATCGAGACGTGAATTAAGGAATGTTGCTGGAACCTTTTCTGTACAATCAATTGATAAACTTACATAATTAAAATGACAATCAAACTCTAAGAGCCAAAAATTATTTTTCCTTTTTAGAAATATAATTTATTTAAGATTATATATGTCGAAGTAATATTATATTTGTCACAGTAACTTCAAAACGTTCATCTCTAGTTGTGCGCGATAACGATAACTTGATAAGCTTCACTTTGGGGTAACACTGGCAGGTTGTTTTGATATTTAATCGACGATTTAAAAAATCTTTCAGCCTCTAAATCAGAAAAATGGCATCTAATCCAATCACAACGCTAGCTTCAGACTTGGAACATCCTGATGATGGCCAATATATTTGGATCCCTATTCTAGTTCTAGTAGGAGTCATTGTGCTCGCCGGTTTGGTAAGTTGTCTTACTTTTGCTTATCTGTGTTGACATTTGTTCAGCTGTATTTTTAAATATGCAAATTGACTTTTGCGTATTTAAACTACACTAGGTCTATGCATTTTCACGTAGCCGTCGTACTCTTATTTGTGGGTACCGCCGCAATGTTACACGTAATGGCTACATTACAGTTGACGACGGTGACGGGGATTCAGACGAATCCATGATCGGCGCTGATGAATTTGACTACCCGAATTCAGTTTGCAGTCTGTTTGACGCGCGTCTGCAGATAACACCAGTGAGTATTGATAGTATTTAATCCCAACGGTATTTATTACTTGGACACTTTTGTCTACTTAATGGTTATTTAATACGTATTCTTTTAAATTTGTAGCGTAATCCACAATTGAACAATATACGCACTCAAGCTGACGATATCGCCTAGACGGGGAAATAACCAAAAAGGAATCTTTTCAGGAGACAAATGTCCTTCAACACCGAAGAAAAATTTATATTTAGGTTCTAATATTTCACAAACTTTCGTTTTATTGTCTACGTTATCGACGCAATAATCGACTCGAATTTTGTATCCGCTTTGTACAAATATATTTATGTAAAATATGTGCCTTAAGATAGCTCTTAGCTATCAGTATTTGCTGTGCCCAGAAGACGAGTAGTTAGGTCATAAAAGCCAAAGAAGAACGCTCCTCCCAGCGTAATCCAGAGCACACGCGGCGCAACTCCCGCAAACAGACTGGAATGTTAAATAAAATAAACACTTAAGTACAACAAATAAAATGATATATGTATATATTTGGTTTGCTTACCCGCTGAACCCTCGTTCCGTATAAATACCATGCAGAATGGACGGAATATTGCGACGCCGCGACATACTGTCTCGATCAGCAAGCATTATTCGCGTTTTCACCACATCCAGCGGCGTGGTTAGTGCAGCCGAAATGCCACCGGCAACTGCGCCACAGAGCGCAACAGTTAACGGTGTCGATTCGTAACCAGTCATTGGCGTCCACTGCCGCTTAAAGTACTCCCACAGGGGGAACTGTATTAAACTAAATGGTATCTCGCGCATTATAGTCGAGCCAAAGCCGCGATAGAGTCCACGACGCAAGCCCTCAGTGCGATAGGCGCGCAATAAAATCTGCACTGCTGTCTGGTGCTGTTTGTGACCTATTAGGGTCTGGGAACGTTGCTTGGCAATTTCCACAGGTACACGAATGAGGCAGGCGAGCTGTTTGATGACATCGAGATCGAAAAGACAGTTAGCTGACATATTAGAAGTTTATTATGAGAACGCTAGATCTTATGCATTTTTTATCATGTCATTCATAAAATAATTTAATAAATCATAGCTCTAATGCACTTATAAATTAGAAGTTCGAAAAAAATAAGAATTTCAAATTCTTATAGAATTTGTCCCAACTAAATAACCTACAAATTTAATATTCTAAATAAATTAGCGCTAAATTATAATGTAATATTTTGGTTGGTCACCGAAAGAAAATTTGAAAAGCACAACATTAGAATAAAACATTACTTCAGGTGAGTTTTCAAAAAATCTAAGCAATTATTTAAATAATAAAAGTTATTAAAAATGTATATTCAGGAATTAAGTATAAAGCGTGCATTAGATTAAAACAATATATGAACAAAAAATGCAAGACCCCTACGTCCTTAGCAGAAAGTTATCTGCGCCCTTGATTATCATATTCATATTCTTAACGTATTCCACTCTAGAAAGACGGCTTACCACTTCCGCTGAAGAAGCAGCTGCCATGTGAACATAAGGTGAATCTTTGGTATTGCTCACATTGCTCAGCAGCTGCTTACCGCACTCGTAGGCGCAAAAGAAGAGGGCTGCAGTTGGAGCACTGCCTGCCGCCGCCGGTGCGATTCCCTTGTAAATGCCGCGAAAGCCGCCGGCGCGCCAGAAACCCAATTCGCTCTGCAGCCGCGTCTTGACCGTATCGATGGGGAACAGTACAATATCCACCACGAAGCCTGCAACGCCACCGGCCTGGAAATAATTATATAAACAATTATATTCTGAAGTACCAAGTTTTTTTTATGACTCACGACAAGCGCGTGCAGAAATGTTATTTTTGACAGCAGTTCCTGCTTTTCAATTTGACCCGGAAATGCAGCGGGCACAAGTTCTGCTTCCATTTTATTTCATATAAAATATCTGTTTTCAGTCCAAAACTGCAGCAACACAGTTGTTTTCATTCAAAACAAACTCCAAACATTTGCGGTTGTTAACGTAAGAGGAACATTATGAGCAAATTCGTCAGCACATCGAAACGTGAATACCCTTCAGCAGTTTAAATATACACTAGATTTTTCACAACATTTTAACAGTTATCTGTTGAAAAATAGCCTAAATCAAAATAAATATACATGCTTATTGTCTTATAAGTATATGCATAGTTTATATATTCCATCAGCATATCCAGCAAGTGTAACAAACGTACTGAGAACATTATAATAAACTCACATTTGTAAAATATATTTCTACATTATTATTTCGCCAGTGCTGCCAATGTGATTGCTGATTCTTGTGGAAATCGATAGTTTTGTTGCCAATTTGAGTAACATATCGTACAAGAAACATATGATTTTGCGTTTTGACCGTGGTTTCTGTCAGCAAAGGAAAATTGGTTCAAAACCTCTACAACATATAAATCTCAAAGCAAAAGATGTCTATCCGCCTGTCACAAAGATTGCTCCAGTTACGCGCGCCAGTCTTAACTCGTGTAAGTTCTGATCCAGGGGACCCAGTTTCCAGGTTGGCCAAGAGAGCGCGTCTGGCAAATTACATAATGTGTTGGCCACGGGAACAGTGACAACAATTTATCAATTGTATTTTCTATGCCCTTTGCAGGGTTACCCGCTGCTCGTTACCAAGGAGAAGACCGAGGATGTGTTGCACACAAAATCTGCATTGCAAAAGAAACTGACGGTATGATTTTGAGGTTATACAGTTTTCACCCGAAATGTTGAACATCCACTGTACAATTTTATTATAATTATTTTTGCTGTTCCCCATCCAGGGCACTGATATTCCTTCGGCTCAGTATGGTGGCCGTCATGGTGTCACTATGTTGCCCGGTGGCGGCATTGGACCGGAATTAATGGGCTATGTGCGTGAAATCTTTCGTTATTGTGGTGCACCAATTGATTTTGAGGTAATCGACATTGATCCATCCACCGAGGGAAATGATGATCTCGACTATGCGATCACCTCGATTAAGCGCAATGGCGTCGCACTGAAGGGCAACATTGAGACGAAGTCTCACGGCCTGGAGGAGATGTCGCGCAACGTCGCCCTCCGAAATGAACTGGATCTCTATGTGAATGTGGTGCACTGCAAATCATATCCGGGCATACAGGCCCGTCACAAGGACGTCGATGTTGTGCTCATCCGCCAGAATACGGACGGTGAGTATGCGATGTTGGAACACGAATCTGTCCGCGGCGTCGTGGAGAGCATGAAGGTCGTAACCGTTGAAAATGCTGAGCGTGTGGCTCGTTATGCCTTCGAGTATGCCCGTCAGAACAATCGCAAGCGAGTGACGACCATACACAAGGCAAATATCATGAAGCTGTCGGACGGTCTCTTCTTGGAGGTGGCCAATCGTGTGCATAGGGATTATCCCGAGTTGGAGCATAATAATATGATTATTGACAACACCTGCATGCAGGCCGTCTCCAATCCACATCAATTTGATGTCATGAACATGACCAATTTGTATGGCACCATTGTATCGAATGTGATTTGTGGACTCATTGGCGGCGCTGGCCTGCTCTCTGGACGCAACTACGGCGATCATGTGAGTGTGTGCAATGTTGGTCTCTTTGTATAACTAGAAGTTAACATTTACTTTTAGTATGCTGTCTTTGAGCCGGGCACCCGCAACACTGGAACTGCCATTGCTGGCAAGAACATTGCCAATCCCGTTGCGATGATTAATGCCAGCATTGATATGTTGAATCATTTGGGCCACAAGGAACACGCCAAGGTTATCTATGATGCCACTTATCAGACTATTGTTAAAGATGCCATACGCACGCCAGGTATATATATCTCCAATGAAAAAATGATTTGAATGCTAAAAATTACAACTTTTTTAATACATTTCAAACAGTGAATACACATCTTAAATGTGTTTATTGAATACACAATCGCATTCAGAGCAGACAATTCAATATAAATAAAATATTAATCAATATGTTTTAAACATTGTGTATTTTAGATCTTGGAGGCACAAACAGCAGCACTGATGTCGTTGAAAACATACTCAAAATCTTGAGTACCAAGCGTGTTAATTGGTAAAAATAATCAACTAGAATTTAGCTTTAAGTTTATTTGTTGTTCGAAAGGGAGACGTTCGCTTCAGTTGGCGCTCTCTGTATTAGTGATGTATTAATTTCACAGCGTACACACGTCTATGTACCACCTATATTCGCTTTACATTTTTCTTACTTCACTGTCATGTCACGTGCTGTTTAAATGCTCCGCCTATTTTTGTATTATGTATATAAAATTTCATGCTCTATTTTATTATTATATTCACTTTAACTTCAACAGAACTGTAAGTGTGTAATATGTTATATTTTGCGCTACTCCTCGCTATTTACGCTGTTGTACACGACTGTTTATTAACACAACCCAAAACACACACGAAAAAACAAAATGTACTAATTTGGTCTAAAACGAAATATGTTTTAAGTTGATTATATTGTTTTTTTTATATTATAAGTAGTACTTATCCCGTAGTGCCAACACAAACACAGAAAAACACCCACTTACACCCACACGTATGTAGCTGCGTCAATACCATTGTGTTCCTCTTCAATATAACAATTCAATATGATTTTTTTTTTTGCAAATTTCGTTCAAATCTAACCGATTTTAATATTTACATATGTGTTTTTCTACTCCCCAACAATCCATGCTTAACCGTTCCACAGGCCACATGGAAACTATTTCAACCAGAGTTAAGAGAAACCAAAAAAATAAAACCAAAAACCAAAATCTAAGCCCTACTAAAATGAATACCAAAATTATATTAACCCACAACTAAGCCAATCAGAGTCAACTGTTGTACAGAATTGTTTCGCTCCAAAGCCAATGCATAAACGCGTTTAATTGTGATGTCTGAATATAATAATAGAAGCAATCCATTTATTTGATGTGCTTTACCAAAAAAAAAAAAAAAAATCTCCCAGCCCCGGCTAAGTGTTATGTGTTCTGTGCTCCTCTGATGTTCAGGTACAGCAGGTAATATACATTTTATTGCAATCCATATATTAAATACTCTTTTCTTCTACTGCCAATTGTTTAATTAAATTCTATCTTCTATTTCGCAGAATTTCTAACGTTCTCCAATGCTTTCGAACACGATCTGTCTTGACTCTTTAATTTGTTAACCCACTATTAGTATCCATAAGCAAGTCAACTCAGTCTACTATACTCAAAAATATTTTCAAGTTCCAAATGTGTACAGTGAAGCTATTAATTGTATAATAAATTCAAAGTCGATCATAACCATGTAAAACTAAATTCAATCAAAATGTATTATTCTGTTCGAATATTTATTAAATAATTGAAAGTAATGTTAAAAAACCAAAATATTACGAAACTTTTTAATTAATAAAAAAATAGCTATCTGGATCCGAAGCATTTCAATAATAATAATATAAGTCTGGCTGATCGGAATGACAGTCGGCAGGACTCTGAAAGAAACAAAGGAATCCGTAATCAAGCATACAAATATAACAGGCTGATCAGAGTGAAACTAATAAAATGTCTCCACGAAAATTAATTCCTATCCTCAAAAAGCACCCGTGCTTAATTGCAGAGGATTAGCACATATTGGCTAGCAAACTTAATGCTGTAGGAAACATTAAGTTGATGCCGTACATGATTTCACGTATAAACATAAAAACGCAAGCATTTTGCATAAATTTCGGTCAGTTTGTATCAGAATTATTGGTTTTTTATTTAACCTTAAAAAAACGGCGACAATCAAATCAAGAGACCTCCACAGAGATGTGCTGCTTAGAAGCGCAGCTTCTGGAAGAACCACTTGTTCTTGCCCTCCTTGTACACCGACTCGAACTTGACGCGTGTCTGGAAACGATGCGTCTTGCGCTTGACGGGATCCTTCAGGTCCTTGGGCGACAGTTTCTCGAAGCTGATGTCGTGCGCGGTATAGCGGGTGGGCATCAGATGGTTGTAGTTCAAGCTCTTCAGGAAAGGCTTAACCTTCGACTTCTTCTTCAGCTTGTTCTTGCCCATCTTCTTGGTGACCTTGCGTGGATACCTGTCGATGCCGGCGACGAGCGCATGACCGAAGGGTTTCTCTGGGGTGCCATCGTCATGGGTCTTGACGATGATCGCCTTGCGACCGGCGTAACGTCCGCTAAGGACGATTACGATCTTGCCCTGTTTCATAATTTTCCTCATTTTGGCGGCTGTCGATTTTGATGTTGTTGTTTTTGTGTTGTGTGCGTTGGAAGCGACGTCGACGGCGTAGCAGCAGCAAAGGTGTATTCAGAAAGTAAATGAAAAGAAAAGTAGATAATTAGCACAGATCCACTTATTTGTTTTAATATTAAGCACTTTAACAAATTGAGCGGTTATTATTTGCACTAATTTAATTCATACGCTTTCTGTCTTGTTTCTATTTTGTTTTGTTTGGTTGCTTTGACAAGCCAAATTCTTTGCCATATCATAGTAAATTTGTGCAATACTGTTTGCAGGCAAGGTTCACAATATTCCCATTCATTTGGTGCATTAAATAGTTTGCGTTGATTTGTTAATACACTAACAGATTACGATTTAATTTTGTGCACAAATATTACGCGAACTTACAGGTCTGTTCGCTGACCGGAAAAGAAAGAAAAAAGTGACAGCAAATGTGACAGTTGGTAGCAAGTATGGCGTTGCCACCTTTTGTTGTTTAAAAAACATCAATGATCTGGCAGCGCTAATTGCGCTCGACAGGCATACTTGTTGCTCAACGGTTGAGTGATTTAAAAGAGCACATCAAATTGTTTAACAATATTGTTGAATTAAATAAATCGTTTCAATCATCGTGTTTTTCTATTTAAAAAAAACACATATATTAAATTAATTATAATAATACTATGTTGTATATACTTAAAAATCTTAAGTGCAAGAGTAAAATTTTAACCAATTGAAAGTTTTTTAAAGTAATGGAATAAACCCTATTAAAACCATATTGAATATAGCTACTGCCTGAAAGCCAATCTAAAAACTATAAATATTTGTATGGATACTTTATAGCATATGCATAAATTGGATACTTACCTTTTTTGATATCTAATGTGCTGCCATTGTTTTTATTATTTTGCTAGTTATCTAGCGACTCCGATCTTTAAGTGAAGATTGCACTTCTTTCTAAACTATTAATATATAAGCAATAGTGTTTAACTAATTTAAAAATATATTTGAATTTTCACAAATTAAATTGCAAGCATGTTATAAAATATATTATGCAATTTTAGCAGCTATTTCTTTTTCTTATCAGCTTTTTTTGGGTTCAGGTGAGTTTCAGCTGGTTGTGCTGCAGTTTCTTCTGGTGGTGTTTTCTTTTTTCGTGCTTTCCTCTTGGGCTGAGCAGGCGGCTCTGCAGGTGGTTGTACTCTGTTCTTCGAAATTGAAGCTGTTGGTTGGCATGGGGTGCTGCTGGCGATCGGTGCTCTTTTTTTGATGGAAGTGCTCTTAGCTGCAGTTGGTTGGTACTGTGGCCGACTACTATAGCCAGAAGGCAATTCAAAGAATGCTAGTTTCTTGCACATAAACTGAAACGGATCGTTGACGGTGTGCGACCAGGTGTTGCACAGTGGAACTCGACCACGCCTCGAACGGCGTACGCCGCCTAAAATGGATGAAAAAAAATGGATGGAAGCTTAGTTAATAAAGTGTCTTTCCCTATTACTGCCACTGCCCGGAATTTGAAAATTTTTGACCGAACGAAAATTAATTTGTTTCATTTCTTTATAAAAATGTTTTTCATTTCTATAATCAAATGCAAACAAAAAATTTTGATTTACTCTTTTCATTTCTAGCAAACTTAAATTTTGTGAGTTGAATTTACGTTATTCTTACCCATTTCGGTGTTTGCCTCCTGCTCATCCGGCAACAGCGGCTCATTCCAGAGATTAGTTCTCAACCTTTCAATTTCGGACTCAAGTTTACGCTTTTTTGAACTCAGAGATCGTGGTGCTCGCCTAGTTGGTTTTTTAAAGACAAATTCTTGCGCCGGCAATTGCTGCAGTTCTAGTTCCAGCTCATGCACTTCATTTGAATCTTCCAACAGCTGCTGCTGCTCCGCTTCCAGCTGTTGTTTCTGCTGCTCCTGCTGCTTTTCTTGCTTTTGCTCCACTTGCACTTGTTTGTTCTTTTTCTGCTGCACTTCCAGTCTTTTGTGCTGCTGTTCCTGTCGCAACTCTTTCCCCCTCTTCTGCTGCTTCTTCTCCTGCTGTTTCATTTCATGATACTCCTTCTGACGCTGTTCCTTCTCCTGATGCCCCTTTTGCCGCTGGTCATTCTGTTCCTGCTCCTCATTCTGCCGTTCTTGTCGCAACTGCTTCAGCCTCTCGTGCTGCTCATTCTGCTCCATCTCCTGTTGCTTCTTCTGCTGCTGATCATTCTCCTTCAGCTCCTTTTGCTGTTGTTTCTGTCTAAAATGGTGCTGCCTCTCCTGTTGATCTTTCTGTTTCTTTTCCATCATCTCCTGCTGTTTCTGCTGTTGTTTCTTTTGCAGTTGATTGTACACATGTGAGTCTGTGCTGGTGCTTGGTTGATCATCTATTAAGAACTGCACTGGCGGTGTTATTGGCGTTTCCATGTGTAAATCTTTCGTATACAAAATTTGGATGCTTTGCTGTTGCATTCCCTCCTCCGCATCTGTTTCGAGAACATCAATAAACTGCGAGGGCGGTGCTGCTAGGGATATTTCTGGTGTATCCACTAGTTCAGACGGCCGTCTGGACTTGGACCAGCGAAATTGAGTGGGTGGCGTGCACACCTCCAAGAGCTGATCTTCATCGCTCTGTAAGTTTGATTAAATGTAAATAAATAAATAAATTGGTAGGGTCTCAAACTTACAGTTACAGGTTGCTCTTGATGACTGGAACGTGAGCGTCGCTTTTTGAATTTCTTTTTCCGGAACTGCGCCAGTGCAGAGTTATCCCTAAAATCAAACGGCGGCAGCTCTGTTATCGCGGTGGAAAGTGATTCCATCTGGAATAAATTATAAAACAAATAAATTAAATTTCATCTGGTTGCGGTTATTTGGGAATCTATTTACGTTTCTCTATAGCTTGTTAAAATTCTTACATGAATAAAGTTTTGCTTTTAAAATTGTTATAATTGTTATTTTTGTATTTATTAATATTCATTGGCATTCGCGAACTTGTATAACTAGTAAGACTAACTCCAAATGTTTTTGAAATTGTCGAATTTGTTTTAAGTCATAAGAAGGGCATATCGGTATTTAATAAAGTATATCTTCTGCTGCTGCCAATACTTACAAGATATTTCTAAACTCTTTCATCAAATTTTACGCTCTATTAATTTATATAACAAGCCATTTTTTTACCATTAAAGTTTCATGACGACTGAGGCGCGATCGTCGCTGATGCAGGGATCTATCCCTAAAGTCCAAAGGAGGTGTAGCTGGTGATGGGCTTGATATTGTGTTAGACAGCAAATCACTGTCCGACCTAGACGTACTTTTTGCAGCTGAGATCCTATGTGAAGAGGACGAAGTCGTTGCAGTTGAGATCTTATGTGGAGAACACGATATAATGGAATTTTTCATTGTGCAAGACTGATCCAAATTACGCCTCAGTGTTTTGTTCTCGAGGTGCTTCAGCAAATGCTGTTCTATCGATCGCTCTCGATGTCCGTTCAACGGATGCCGTTTGGCCAGAGATCGACGTTTGCGTAGATCAAGTACCTCATAGTTGCTTATCCGCGCTAGCTCCTGGGCAAACTGTTCGCCATTAATGGCTGGCTGCAAGGGTTTATTCAAAACAGTCTGACGTGTTCTGCGATTACTCCGTCTACGCAAATTCCTGGGGCATGAGTAGTGCAAGTCAAGCAGCTGTATGGAGCTACTCCTACTTGATGCTAGCTGCTCCTCCTCAGCGCTGTCGTCTTCAGTGATGATTTCATTTAAATTGTTTTCTCGGACAGCAGGCAGATTACGACTGGTTTGTATGCTCCGATTGGTCACTCTTGTAGTGGGCGTGACTGTAGTTGCAGTTGCCTTGACCTGTTCAATAGCTGTTTTGCCGTTCAGACACGCTATAGGAACGACCATAAAAGGTGTTGTCGTAAACGATGAATTGCGTGCCAGATTCTGCACAGCTTGCTGCAAGTCCAGTTGCGGTGATTCAGGCACAATGTACTCTGGTTCTGATGATAGTCCTGATAACATCCTACACGCCGGAGCTGATGATAATTTTGACTGCACAGAGGTTGATCTAGTCCGCATAGACGACTGTCTAAGAGACACATTGCCAATGGAGTTCGAGGGCGACGGCTGCATTTTGTACGAAGGCGAAAGCAAGAGTTGACCTTGCCTGGGTCCCATTTCTATGGTGTAGGTTCGTCGCTTGATGTCGCTGTCCGACATCGTTTGACGCTGCATAGAATGCTGCGAGATGATGCTGTTAGCTTGTGCAATGTTTGACAGCTCATGATTGTCTTCAATGTGCTGCTGCAACGGTTTTGGTTGAACATCTACTGGTGCGTGTTCATCGATTGTCTGATTTTCTGGCTCCGCTGACGGTTGATGTTCCGTTAAAGGTGTGCTGCTTTGCGTGGGCAGCTGTAAAAGAGAAGGCAATATTTATTTATTTACCAACGTATTCATTCAACGTAAATAAAATTTTTAAGTGGTACAGCCTGCAATAAGTAATACTTACAAAACTGAAGTCGTCTGCACAGACATTGTTAAATTCTTTGAGTAGATTACGATATCCACAGCTGCGTGAACGTCGCTGGATGGCCACGCGACGCAGACGATCTGATCCAGGAATGCTGCGCCTTATCGATCGACTTGGTGAGCTGTTGACTCGCAACGGGCTAGTAGTCACATTCTCCTTTTCGCACGAGGGCGCAGCATCATCTCCGATTTGTGCTGGCTGCGGTGCTTTGGACTCACCTGAATTCAGAGATTTGTTTATAATTTCGCTCAGTGGCTGCCCCACGGCCTTGGGCTCAACTTCCTCAGCGGTTGCTGGCTGTACTTTAGGCGGAAGTTTTACTAAATCTACATCGAAGTCAAGTGAAAAATCCAAGCCGCCTAAAACGAAGGGCGTATCGCGTTTCTTTGATTTCGGTGCAGTTTTTAGCTGCAAAAATGCTGCCAGGCGATCTGCGTAAGTTTCGCTGGCGCTTAAAATATCATCCAGTTCGCGCATTGTATCATCGTCTGCTTTCGCCCTGCAAGGTTTAATAATATGTATTGTTTTTGTTTTGCTTCCTAAGCGCTCGATACTCACATTCTGCTGGCTGTATTTGATTTATTTGCTTATTTCTTATTTATTTTCTAATTTACGGTTCAAAACATTTCATTTAAACCATTACAACAAAATGATGCGCGCTGATCAAATATTACGTTATGCAACACTGAGAACGGCCAGACATTTATAATTTGTACGTGATAATTTCGCATAATGAAAATGTTAACTGTTGCTTGTTAGTGGCAGCACTGCGACAAAATGGCTGTTAATAAATTATCACTTACATATTATTCTATGGCAACTGTATTGTAATACTGCAGCCACACATTTAGAAATACTAATTTAGATACTTTTGCATCAGCATACATTAATGAATTAAATGAAAAGTAATTATGTACACATTTGGCAACGTAAGCCAGAAGATACGTTCAGCATGTCCAACAGTTTGACAACAGTTGGCTGTTTTGGACTCATGGCATCAACATCAGTAACAAAATACAGAATTTTTATTAAAAGCTAACTGTTTACAAAATAAATTTATATATTAATCATTGCAGTTTGTGTTCCATTACTATGCTTTATGGTAATAGTGGAAGAAGAAATGCTCAGTTCTACGACTTTCTTTTAATTATCTTAAAAGTATTGCGTCTATTGATGACATAGCTGAGGGCCGCAGCGACGGTTGTTACGCCCGTTAAATACCAAAGTCCATGCAGCGCAGGGTGATCTGTTCATATACAAGTCGAAATGAATACTTATTGTTATTCAAACACATTGTGCGATACCCACCAATATAGTTCCATATGGGGGCGCCCAGGCTAATACCAATGGTGGCCAGTTGAACGCCAGTATTCACCTTGCTGATAAATGTTGGTTCCAATTGGGCAGTAACGTGGGTAGCATCGAAATAACGTGAAAACGTTTTCTGCGATTATATATTATGAATTATTATATTACTGAGCGATTAAGTATTAATATATTACTTATCTAAATCTTGGTACTTACGGGGTGTGGCAAGCTAATGTAGCGAATAACAAATCCAGCGCCAATCAGGAACACATCTCGGAACACAACAACACTCGCCAGCCAAACGGGCAACAGATCGCTGTAGCACAGCGAAATGACCAATGACCCCATCAGCAGCTTATCGGCCATGGGATCGAGGAAGGAGCCAAATTTACTAGCCTGCGATGGCCAGCGTCGCGCAATTTGACCATCCAGCTGAGAATATTATAAATAAATACATATATATATATAATATGATAAATTAATATTAACCAGATCCGTAATGCCAGCGACGACGAGTAAACTCATGCCCAGAGTAAAGTCGCCCTGGACAATGACGTAGCCAATGTATGGCGAGAGTACGGCGCGGCTAATGGTCAGCATATTCGGTATGGTCATGATATTCTCACGCTCCTCTCGTATCTCGACAATTTTCTCTCGCACACGCTCCTGCACCTTGTGCCTGGCTTCGCGAATATCATCGACTAGTATATTCTTGCGCTCAATGAAGTCTGCACGCTGCTTGTCGATGACGCCCTGCAAGCGATCGCGACCCTGCAATGTGCGCAGCTGCAGTGACTGCTTCTTTGCATCGGCATACAGGCGAAGTCGTGCCACATCCCAATTCCGATGCTGATTGATGTCCAGAAAGGAGATGCGGATAAAGCCGGTTGCGGCAGCATAGCGATTCAGACAGTTAACAAAACTGCTGCCGCCGACGCCAAGTACATGTTTCAACGTCGTTGGACCACTGGCAATGAGCGGGCGATGCATTTGACGGAATATAATGGCGGGCAGCATCTCTCACAATTTAAATTCAAACGTTTCTAAAGAGCAATATGGATTTACGCACTGAGTAGAAAAAGAAATGTGATTATTTTTGTCGTTGAATGGCCTTGAACAGGTGAGCAGACCCACCATTTGTAGATGGCTGGATGTTTATGTGGTTAGTGGCAGTAAAAACACAGCAAAGACACAGTGTGTATGTATAATTCCGGTCAAAGATTACATTAAAATAAAATTGATACAGTAATTTAAAGTCAAATCTTGTTTTTATTATACAAGTCTGACGCAGAAGGTTGCCACCTTTTTTTTGGTGATGCCAGTTGGATTTTGTTTGCTGCAGTGGCAGCACAATCCTCAATTGAGAATTGATTTAAGTTGTATGACTTTGGTGCGTTATTTTGCTGAAAATAATTCGGAAATTGAATTATTTTGGTCTGTGGAGCATTTTCTAATGCTTATACCGCGATTTCGGCTCCTTCATATGCCCAGCGTTCTCTGCTAAATAGTTTTCGTGTTGAATCGTTTCTTCCTTTAACAGAGTCATAACGAGATTAGCTGCACTCTCCGATATCTTGAACATTATGCAAAACAATTAAAATTATTAGCGACATTTCAAAGCACTTGTAAACATACCTCTGAATTCGGGCTGCGCTCAATCTGATGAATAACTTCCAAAACAGGATCCACTAAATCGTAATCAGAATCTTTCATATCCTCATTAAGTGGTTCAATTATTGAATCCTCCGAACCAGCTGCTTTCAAAACACCATCATCTAACGGTACCACCCCATCCAATTCACGTTCATATGATACGATATCAACATCATTAATCGGACGTCCATCACTCCCCACGTCACGATTGCAAAATTCACAGTACCCAATAATGTTGACCCGCTTATCCATTATTAATTTATCTATATATTTTTCAAAAACTTTTTTGCTTGTTACTTCTATTTAAACAGTTAAGTTAGATATGCTATGTTAAATATTCAATAAATTTGCCTGCTGAGAAATTTAAATAGTGTTTTCAATGGTCACTTTGATTTCATGTTTAGAAAAAATATTAAAATTCTGCTAGTTTCATATGGATGGCGTTAAATATTTTAATCATTTATAAATATTTTCTATGTTTATATTGAAGTTCCTTTTTTATTATATTATATATATGGCAGACTTAACTATTTTTTGTATATGGTATAAATATATTAATTAGAATATTTATATTTTGATAAAAATATAGAGCTAAAAATTTATAGTTAAAAACTTAATTTAATATTCCAAATTAAAAACACAAATTTATAAATATTTTCTAAGTGTATATAGAACTTTCTTAATTATTTTATTATATATACGGTAGACTTAACTATGTTTTGTACATTGTATGAATATATTAATTAGTATATTGATGTTTTGTTCAAAATGTAAATGTTAAAAACTTCATTTAAAATTCCAAATTAAAAACACAAATTTGCAGACTTTTTAGATCATATTTATCTCGATATAAGTGTAATGGTATACTTTGCCGTCACAAAGTCAGCTGCATCGCTAACGAAGTAATTGACTTGCGCAAAGCGAATCTTCTTTACTTCGTTCATGATTAGAGACATTTTATTGGAGCTAGCTAGCAGCTGTGAAATTTGACAATATCAGTTAAATGAAATTTGTCTATTCAAACAAAATTTAGACCAATTTGTACAGCAATCTAATAAGAAAATGGCTATGTTATACTTGAACTCCTGAGGAATGTGTAACCAATGTTTATTTCATTAGGAACAGTTCGATGCGCTCTGCTAATAACATAACGGCAAATGTTAAGTTTTTTTTAGGTGGCCACAGCTGAGAAAACGCGTAGTTAGTGTAAAATCAGATTGTTTTCTGCGAAATAATACATAATTGAATTAAACAATAAAAAATTGTCACGCCGCTGCAGTAAATATAAAACTGTGATAGAAACAAATAACTGAAGCATACCACAAAGCCCAATTGTCATTAATAATATAAAAAAGACGCAGAAACACACACACTCACAAGAACTCATTCGCTCTCGAAAGGGCTACAACAATTTGTCAAGGTAGAAGAAATAATAAATTGATCTGCATAATGCCTCCAAAGGAACGCAACATAGCCATGATGGGCTACCGTTCAGTTGGTGAGTATTGAGTGAATCTACTCCATCTCTACACTCAAACTTCAGCTCCGGTTTCAGTCTGACTAATCGCACTGTTGCTGTTGTTGTCTGTGTGTTGTTGCTGTTGTTGTTGCTGTTGCTTGTAGTGAAATTGCGTAGTATTTTGACAACAGACAGCATGGCAGACAATTTATTATTGGAATGTTCGCATTAATAATTGCATTTTACTTGCATCATTAATAGGTAAATCATCGCTTAGTATACAGTTTGTGGAAGGCCAGTTCGTGGACTCCTATGATCCAACAATCGAAAACAGTAAGTGGACTAATAATAACAAGCAGCTGTTTTTGGCAAATGCGAACGTAAACCGAACAATCGAAAATTAGTCATAGAGATAGAGATAGCACTGTGAAGGATGCTAATGGTGATTGCCATGCGTTTTGTTCTTGCTCTTGTTCATGTGATTAGAGCGTGGCACAATAGATGTAATTTATAATTATTGAGTGTACATATTAAATTACAGCATTTACCAAGGTGACGCGCGTCAACTCACAGGAATATCGGGTTAAACTTGTTGATACGGCTGGACAGGATGAGTATAGCATATTCCCTGTTCAGTATAGCATGGACTTTCATGGATACGTTTTGGTCTATTCCATAACCAGTCAAAAGTCCTTTGAAGTGATCAAAATCATATACGAAAAGTTATTGGATGTGATGGGCATGAAATAGTAAGAAATTGTGCAACTTTAACTAAAACTATTCATAACACGTAAAAAAAAACTTATTCATTCAAAATTTTACAGTGTACCTGTAGTTTTAGTAGGAAATAAGACGGATTTGCATCAGGAGCGCACAGTTTCCACGGACGAGGGTAAAAAACTAGCTGAATCCTGGAGAGCCGCATTTCTCGAAACATCCGCCAAACAAAATGAGGTGAGTGTCTTTTTAAATTTAATCAATTTAAAAATACCATTGACACTTGTTTTTTCAGTCTGTCGGCGAAATTTTTCATCAATTACTACTGCTAATTGAGAATGAGAATGGAAATCCACCCGAGAAAAGCAGTTGTGGTGTATCATAAATGGTTGGCAAATGGAGGCCAGCGTTAATAATGTCGAAACTGTGAAGTTTTGGCCCATACAACGGCGGCAATACTAAAATTGTTTCAAATTCTATTCTTTTATAAAAAGTTTGTTTGGTCCGCGAAGATGGGAAAAATCTACAAACTAGTAGGTATAAGTTTCCAGCAAAGTTAAAAAACAAAAAATACAAACCAATAATAAAAGTCAGACTTTAGCAACAAAAGCTGGTTTAAGTTAGTACACTTTTTCACAAGAACAATTTAGTTACAAAATTTATACGCAAACTTATATATTGTCTTTAGTTTCAATTTAAATATAATTTCTACAATTATTAAAATCTTTTTTGTTGTTGCACTGATTGGACGGGGAATAAGATAAGAAATAAGCATGTCATATTAAATATCATGCAGATTTCCTTGTCCTGATGCATTTGATTATTTATTTTAACTTATGTTCAATAAAAAAGCAAGAGAAAAAATGGCTTTACGTAAAAAATCAATCAACTAAAATGCTTCGCAATGAGAAAAAACCCATATGTTTACAAATAATCACATTTACAAAGAGGCAAATGTTAAGATTAAGCATATGACTGTTTGTTCGAGGACTCAAAATATTGGAAAGCTGCAGCTGTAACTGTCATTTGTAAAAAGAGAAATTGAAACAAAGACGTAGAATTTTTTTTTGAATTTGTCACACTGGGAATAAACTCACAGTTAAGCACTGTAAATATGCAAGAAAGATTTTAATCGAAATAGCATTGTAGTACAAAGTTCTTTTAATTACTTTGACGCCTTTAAATGTAGCTATCACATTTCCAGTGTTGCAGAATGTGAAAACATTTTGTATACGTTGCGTTGTGTTAACCCTTCTACCGTGGTTTTATTGTTGCGGCGAAACATTTATAAAAAACAACTGTTTATATAGTTGCGAAATTCTTTATATTTTGTATTAAATATTTCTATTAATTTTCACGACGATTTTAAATGCAACGATAATATTTTCAGTGTTGCATAGTGTGAATAAGGTTTTTCTCTCCATTTCTTAGCACTGCGTTTGTGTTTACGTTTTTACCGCGTTTTTATTGTGGCGGCGAAATATTTGTAGAAATGGATCTAAACACCCTGCTGCAGCAGGCTCGAAGCCTGACCACAGACAAAACTGAGGGTGAACTGCCCGGGGTGGAGCGGACGCTCCAACTGGTGCTGCAGTCCATCGATCAGTTGCATGGCCATGTTACTCAGACCGGCACCAAGGAGATACAAGCGTAATTATTATTTATTCAATTGAAATTGTTAAACTATATTGCTGGGATTCTATTGATAGGCAAATATTACTTGGCTCCAAGGGCATTAACCTCTCCAATCTGAACAAGAAGCTCGAAACATTGAGCACGAGCAAAACGTTTGCCCCGCTGGATGTTGCTGGTGCGGACACAGATGTTTCCACCTTCCTGAGAAATGAGCGTGAGAATGCAATATGTTCTGTCATTGAGGAGACCAATAAAAATGTATGTTTCACATTCTTCTGGCTAGTTATTCTGATGTATTTTTGGTTTCTCGTACTCAGATTAACGATTCGGTTAGTAAACGAAAATGGGAAACTTTGACAAGCAGCTGGAATGAAGAGAAAACTTGCTTGCTGGATGCATTGATTGGACCATCGCAGAATTTTATTGATCTGCAACGATTGCCGGAGCAAACCATATTGAATCCGGAATGCCTGCCGCTCACCTGTCTTGATAAAATGGGCGCACACTATGCCGAAGAGCTGTGCAAGTACAATGAACTACTGCTGGAGGGAGGATCTCGTCCGAATCTCGTCCAGAAATACGCACAGCTTGCGAGCAGTACTTTTGGCGATTTGGAAGTTACCAATATGTGGTCGATGCTGTCCTGTGTAACACAGGTGAACGAAGCCCCCGGTCTTGAGGATCCCATAAAAAGTCGCCATCACCGGCGTGAATTCATATTGTATGCCAAACAATATCTGGAAAGTAGATATAGAGTCTACATGGAAAAACTGGTGACTACTGCCAATAGCGACGATAGCTATAGTTTGGTGCGTGCCCATGTTGACCGCTGCTTTAGTGGGCAACAAACCATCGGTCTCGTGGAACAGGCTAATGGCCAACCTCTTTGGCCGCTTATCTATTATAGTCTACGCTGTGGTGCTGTCGAAACGGCTGTGGAATTTTTACGTGAAGCTGGCTCCAACTATGATGACTTTGCTCAGCTCATTGCCGATCGCAACGGGGGCGTGGTCAACTCAAAGAACGACAGCCAACTGAAACTGCAATATGCCAACAAGATACGCAATTCGACGGACGCATTCAAGAAGGCCGTGTACTGCACCTTGCTCAGTTGCGACACCAGCGATGCCCACAGTGAAGTGGCCAAAACAATCGATGACTTTCTCTGGATCCGTCTATCCATGCTGCATCCCGACGATGCGACTGGCTATCCCCAACTACAGACCATCATTACGACCACTTATGGCGAGGAGTATTTTTATGCGCTCCAGCAACCGTATCTGTACTTTCAAGTGCTAGCGCTTACGGGCCAATTTGAGGCAGCCATTGAGTTCCTCTTTCGCACGGATGCTTGTCGGGTGCATGCTGTCCACATGGCAATAGCTTTACACGAGCTTGGCATGCTGGGCGGCGTGCGAAGTGTGTCTCAGCCGCTGCTTACTATTGACATATCGGATCCGAAGCCGCTGCGGCGTCTCAACCTGGCGCGACTCATTCGTCTCTATGTGGAGAACTTCGAGGGAACGAATACATCCAAAGCTCTGCACTACTATTACACGCTGCGTAACCTGAACGATCCCAAGGGACACAACATGTTCCTCAAGTGCGTCTGTGATCTGGTTGTCAACAGCGGTGTGCTCGACACCAGCATTTTTGATTTAATATTTGGACAGAGACAGACTGGATCGGTCGATGATGACTATTTGGGGTATGTGCTTATAGCTACATATATATTAATATCTAAACTACATATTATATATATCAGAATACTCTTGAATTGTGTATGAACGATACTAATACGCATATCAAGATACAGCCACCAGCTCTTATAATCGTCAAAATTTATTGGGAACTTAAATTTCTGATATTCTTTCCGTAATCTCTTAAATAGATAGATGACTCGTCACACAACGAATTCATATTAATTTTATTTTATATTTATATTTATTTAAATGTATTTTTATATATTTTATAAATATATTTATTTAATTTACTCCATGTACAGGGGCCTGTTCCGACAGTTTAGCTGTGCGGACTTTGACACGCAAACCATGGCAGGCCTAGTGGCCGATGAGCTGATCGCCCGCGGCAACTTTGAGATGGCAGTGCGCCTTTATGATATGGGTGGCAACCTTAATTTAGCACTCAAGTATATTTCTATACTACTGGCCCAAGTGGTACAGGAGCGGGCAGTGGAGGGAACTTTGCGTGCGCGGCTCAGCATTGAAGCCGATCGCTTCAGTACACGGCTGTCCACGCGCCACGCGGATGTGGAGCCCCAGGTCTCTACCAGCTTTACATTGCTACGGGAGTTGCTTAAGTTCTTTGATAACTATCACGAGGGCAAAATTTTATTGGCGCTGCAGCAGCTCGAACGCATTCCTAACATTATACCCAACAGGACTGAGGATGTAGGTGCGTGTCTGTCCAGCTTTAGACGATTGAGCGGCGAGGTAATTAAGGTCATACCTGACGTGATGGTTGCCGTAATGGACATCACACTCTCACAGTACAAGCAACTAAAGTTGGAGACGGAGTCCGGTTGCATATTACAGCAGCAGCTACGCGAACGCGCCAAGGCCATTGCTAACATGGCTGCCTCCATGCCTTATTGTCCAACCAATCAGCGCCTGTTACAGCTTGAGCTGCTCATGCATTGAAATTAATAAAGAGAAAAACTAGCAGAACTTGATTAGTGTTCATAAATGAATAACTGAGGCAGCATACAATGTACTCCATTTGCTTTTAGGTTGTCTTCTTGCTCATTCCATTTGATCGTTCTACATGTTACGGTATTGGTTTGTCATGCGTCAAATGTTTATCGCAGTTTATTTTTTGGAACAGTAAGTTCAGCTTCAACATTCTTATCATCCACTTGCTCTGTGGACTGAATTGATGATGATATAAATAGCAATTAACACCGATAATAATATGTAAGAATTTAATTATATGCGTCAAAAAATTTTTAAATAATTTTAAAAATTCTGATGAAATTCCCTTCAGAGGTTTTTTCATTTCCGTTGTACGACGTATCGTTAGAACGAGTCGTATCGACAGCGTCAGCTTCGATGTTATTTCTTTATAACTATCGTAACGACGAAATTTTAAAGAAACACGAAATATAGCTAGTATGGCACGGTATCCTAAAAATGTTGCAGCATGAGCTTAGCAATATTATTATCTGAATTTCGACTGGGAAAGTGCTGTTAGGGCGCTGTAAGAAAAATTGAGCGCTAGATGTCGCTAAACCTAATTTGATATTAAACAAAGCAGCATATGCAGTCACATTTCTATCGAAATATCGATAGTTTGCAGCATGTTTGTCGAAATGATAATAAGGTTTTGAGTCAACTTGCTGTATAATTACTTTAGAATAGTAACAATGCTTACTGTGAAATAAACGAAGTGTATTAATCAATCACTAATTCAGAACAGGCAATACACTTAAGCATGAGAGGTTTTCTATATTGTTTTATACTGTCGGACAAATGCAATGGAAAAAGTGCTAATATAGACTTTTCTTTCGCCGCTATCCAAAGGCTGTACAACTGCTTATAGATAAATCATCGATAAATATAAAGTACTCGTAGTAGCAGAAATTCTCGGTGTGAACTTAGTACATGTTTACTTACATGCAAAACATATGCACATGCTAGTCTGTAATAGCAACCTGATATTTAAAGCGAGGTAAAAGGCAGTTGTAACTCAAAACCCAACCATAATAAGAAATGGCTTTAGTGCGTGCGCCACGACAAAACAATAAAAAGCTCAAGTTTTTGTGCGGTGGGGTGGTGATTTGTCTGTTGTGTTGGGCGTGGAACGCAGAATTGGAAGGCATTATATATATACACATATAGTCTTGTAATGCCCAGACAATGGAAAAACAATTACCTATCTGTCTTGGCAGAGTTAACGAAGCGCTCAATTAAAATAAACTGACAAGTGTTGTAAAAATTTTTAAGGTTGTTCACATTTACCTGCGTATTTTGTATTCGTGCTATTATAGCCATTCAAGTGTAAACCTATTTCTAGCTTGCTCTCACGCACTAATCTATTGTTTACATCTCACTCAAATTACTACCAAAAAATTAATTTGTGAGCGATCTGCACCACACACAAACACACAAGCACACACACACACGCTCGTGTGTGTGTGTTTTCAATTGGATCATTAATTTTAATACGGCGCACATTTCAATCATTTTAATTGGCATTTGTTGTGTTTGGATTAACAGATTCACATAAATATTTTCAGCTTTTGATTTGGCGATATAGAAGCCTCACACACACACAAAAACGCAACCGCCGACGCCAATGATGGAGTAAATAGCTGGTGCTGCTGTTGGGAATCTTATCAGCAACATGTCATTGCATCAGCCGGCACTTCAGCCAGTTCCGTTAGCGCCGCCAGTGGCTGGTAATGGCAGCAGTAGTGTCTCCGGCAACGGCAACCTACAGTTGTTGCGCCCCCAATCGTTGGCTGCACCCGAACGTGAACCCGTCGAATTCAATATTAATCTGGTTGGTGCACCGCCCGAAGTCGAGCAACTGGTGGAGCAGATTAAGTGCGTCGCTGAGCAGTTTCTTTATCACTGGAAGAGTTTCCCCATAAGTAAAAATATATATATTATAAAATACAAAATGAATAGATAAATAATAATGTTAACTGTATATTTTCCATTGCAGCTCTGCCGCAGCCACTGGCAACGAGCACCTTAAATGTGACGGTCAGCAATGCAACAAACAGTGTCAGCGGTCGCAAGAAGCGTCCCATCAATCAGAGTGACCTATTTATAGCGCCGCCTTTCGATGAACTGGACGCAGTCGCCTCCGATGGCACTGGTGAGCCTCGTCGCCTAACCAACGCACAATTGAAAAGCTTGCGCGAAACTGGGTAAGTTTTTGTTAGGATGTATGCATTCGGATAACACACGAATAGCAGCTAAAGCTCGACATGTCTGCAGTCTGGCAAGGAAGTGAATAGTGATGATATAAAACAAAAATTGAAAGAGCTGCTTGAGCATTAATCAATCAATACCAACATAACATTAGCACTGGCCGAACTGCAATTTGTGCTCAGATATGTTCCATGTATCTAACACTAACATGCTAAAATGCGCCATGTCACATGTCGTTGCTATGCTCTGCAAAGGCATGCTGTGCAGCACAGACAGCACCTCACCCAGCTCCCACTCCTCAAAGTCGTTCGACGTCCTTTTTTTATGCAAACGCTTCGCCAATTAAACAAACATAAATTAATTAAAAACGAATAGACAACCAATCATTTGTCACCTTGCGCACGCACACGCAGCAGCTGCTAATAAATGAAAAGCAACCATTAAAATAATAAGCATGTTCAAAAGAGTCAATGGGGGCGAAAAGATGTGATCAATTTGTTGATTTTTGTTAAGCTCTGTTTTAACGTTATTTGCATGCCACATCTGTTAACCTGCTCTTGATAAAACGTTAGCATTAACATTACGTACAAAAATGCTCCGATATAACAACTACTGCGTACCGGTTGCAATTAACGTAAACAAAATATTTGTATGTAAAATATTTCTGTAAAGCTTACAAAAGGATAAATATGGAAAGCCGAAGAAATTAACTTTGGAACAATTGGAAACAATACGCAAAAATGGGTAAATAAAAAACTGAAACAAAATAAAAAACAAACAAATTGAAATAAATGTTTTGCGTATTTGCCATTGTTTAGTCAGTGTTTCTTATTTTATAGTACCTATGCATATACATATATAAATAAATGCATATCTATCTATATATTTTTCATTTTTCAAACCCAACATAAATAAATGGTCATACATTTTACGTGGTACTTTTTTTCATCTGTGTTTATACATTTGTGTTCATAAATAGAGCTACTCCAAATTTATGCATGCCATCGTCCAATAAAAACATAAATACGAACGCCAAAAATGTAAAAACAAATAAGGCAAACTTTAATAATATAGGTATTTAAAAACCTGTTTGCCTAAAAAGAAATCTTAAAAACATTGTGGGATACCAATCAACTAAACAACTTTTAACTATAATGAAGTGTCAACACAATTTCACTTCGCAATTTATTTATTAGTAAACATTTTTACATTTATAATCGAAGTAGAACTTTTATTTTGGCCTTCTTAAATTCGCTGTTGTTATTTATTTCGACAATTCACGGACTCGACTCACATTTGTACAAACCAACAACACATACTTACACACATCTCAAATGTAACTAATTAATTAACGAAATCACGAAATCATGGAATTGGACGAAAACCCAAATTTGAATTTTGCCCGCGCTTAAGCATGTTTACAGGTTGTCATTAAGTTGTTGTGTCCTTATATCTGTATATATGTGTGTACCTCTATGTGTGCTTTATGTTTATTTCAATTTACCAATTCATTTTTCTAAATCATTTACCTTTTGCACAAACAGTGAATTTGATGTGCCGAGCTTGCACTTTTCTGGCCAGGTGCACAAGTGGCGCCTCTCTCAGCTGCTCCAAAAGGGCACACTGCGCGCCAACGACTCTTTCCTCAGCGATCTGGCGCTGGCAGCCCGCTTTGTGGTCGTCACGGCGCGGGCGCGCATCTTGTCACACTTCTTCTCGGTGGTGCATGCCGCGCATGCTCTTCTCGATGCCCTCATGCGACTGGCAGATATGTTCATCGGTGTACCAGCTCTGCTGGCCCACAATCTGGACTACAAGATTAAGGAGGAACGCTGTCGCTTTCTCATAGCTGAGTTAGTGTGTCGGGTAGGTGCATATATTAATTTATTTAATATCAACTAATTAGATACAAAATGAATACACTATAGGTTAACACATTCAAAGTGTGATTTGCAACCCCATAAATATACTAACTTTAGTTCCTAGCCCATCTGTGAAACTCATCTACTTTACAATAATACAACTAATACAATTGATTTGCTTTGCAGCCCGAATTTGAGGACTGTCTGGATGGACTCTGCTCGTATGTGCGCAAAATGCTTCGTCGCGCCACAATGGAGAAATTTGATTTCAATAGCTGCGAGGTGACACAGCCGGTGCCATATTTGTTTTTAACGCCGAAGGGCCAGGAGATCGATCTACGCCTCTTCTGTCGTGACATAATGCGCAAAGCGCTGCCCGTGCTTGTGGGCATCCTGGAGCGAGAAACACGCGGCTGGTTTCTCCACTTCCGGGAGCGTTTGATTGCCGAGCTGCGGGCCAAGAAACTGAACGATAAGGAGATCGAGGAAGAAGTTAACGAGGCGGTCATGAAGGAGTATTTGCAGCGTGTTTACAGCTCAATCATGTCCAATGCCAAACTGGCCGAGCTAGGTGGCGGTGTGCCGCAGCTGCTGGTGGAGCAGGCCCAATCGGTGGTCATCATGTATAAGGCAGTGGACAAAGTGCAGCAGGATATCAAACGAACGCGCGAGGACCACCAGAAGTGTCTGTCCAACGATCACTCTGTGCTTTCCCGTGTCGCACCCTGGCTGCGCTCCAAGCTGCGTCATGCCGAGCAGCACAAGCTGTATAAGTGCGCCTGGTCGGCGCACGAGGAGGCCCTGAAAATGTGCAGTCAGCACAATCTACATCAGACTGCTTACTTTCTGTCTCGCGATCTGGCCTTCATGAAGGAGCGCGAGCCTGTGCTGCTCAAGGAGCTGAAGAATGCCAAAACGCCAACGCGCAGCTTTCAATGGGCGTGTCGCATCTGGTCGCCACAGGCATGGATTATACGCCGCAATTTCCAGGGGCAATCGGATGTGATTCCCACGGTGATTAGCCAACAGGCCACATCGATAGTGACGCCCCGTTCCGATCCCAGCCAGCCTGTATTTCTGGTCGAGAAAGAAATGATACGCACGACGAGCACGCGATGGCCCTTCTGGCGCCTTTTGAATCTGCTGCAGCGCACCTGGTGCTGGACTTGGAATATGATGTTCCTGCTCGGCATCCTAGTGCCCTGGTGCAGTCCCCTCGGATTGCGCGCCCTCTTCTGCATTAAGCCTTTTATGCCCGACCTGGAGCTCTCGCAAATCAATGGCACACTCTTTCCACGCAAGACCAGCATCACGCAGACGTTAGCTTCGCGGCTCATCGAACTATGGCGACACATATCAAAATCCCGCACTCATTTCGAAACAGAACCCGACACAGGTGAGGCGCCACAAGCAATCTTAAACTGATTTCATAATATGAACATGAATTGCAAGATTTCAATGTAATCGCCAAATGGAGTTTATGTCAATCCTAAAGCTATGTCTTTTAATTTTGACAAATGCATTAATATTAGACACTAAACAGTAGTATGAAAGTAGTATATAATTCCTTTCACATAGCTTTGTTACTATTATCTATTTTTTAATTATTTTTAATTTATTCTAGGCTTCATCGGCAAGGGCTTGACACGCAATTTGAATCGCACCTGGAACTACTTTGTAAAAGGATTCCTTGGCACCATTGTCATTCTGTTTGCATTCCCATTGATATGCATTGCCACGAGCTGCCTCAGCATTGGGCTTGCATTGAGCGCTCCACTTTGGATTCCAGTGTTTGTGTTGCTGCTACACATCTATATGATACTCGTCTATGATCTGGATGCGCCCGACAACTCACGAAATCGTTATTGTATTCTGTTAGAGGCGCTCATATGGAACTTTCTAATACAGGGCCTGCTGCAGCCGCTGGTGGCGATTTTGGTGGCTACGCTACTTTGCCCGCTGGCAGCAGGCCTTGTGCTGATAGGTAAATATATAAATACATTTATAGAATTGAGTACTAATTTACACATTATCTTTCAGTTGGCGTTGGTCGTTATACATTGCGCCTGCTCTGGGATTCAGTCACGTTTCATTTGTTCATTAAAAAGTGCGGACGGGTGCCTGCCTCGGATAGCATTGCCGTAAAGCGTATTGCCGGACCCGGCCTAGCATTGGACTACTACTTCATTATACGGCCGGAGCAGGCTTTGGCAGCACTAGAAGCTAAAATGGAATTAGACGAGTTGCAGGCGTATCAACATGGTACTGAGCGTGTGGTATTGCAGCCTCAGCATGATTTTCTGCAGTTTGTCGAAGCCTGCTTTGGCCCCTTCTCGGCTCAGCTGTCAAAATCTGGTCCATATTTGGCACTGGATCGCGAGGCACAAGATTTGATGAGCTCGCTACACGAAAAGCTGGAAAAGCGTCGAAGGGAGCTACAAACGACCCTAACCACACAGGTCAAGTCACGCATTAAGCTGAATACCAAAGAATTGAAGGTACGATTGATTATTACTTTATTTTAACTTCTGCAAATTGTTAAATGTCAAATAAATATATACACTTAAGCGAGGGATCTATCGGATCTATCAATATGTCACATATTTATATATATTAAATGATCAATATTATTTTTTTGCATGCCGTTGCCAACTTGTTTACATTTAAAAAATATCTTCAATCATACTGAATAATGCCATTAGTTTGTATTTACAACTGGTATATTACACTTCAATTAATTTATAATCTTTAAATTATTCAGATTGCTATACAATTGGCCGCCCATTTACTCGAAAAATATTATCCGTCTCATGTCATCGGTAGGCTGTCCATTAGCGAAGAAGAATTTTGGGATAATAAGGTAAGTGGCTCACACAAAATAGCAAAATTACAAAACATTAATAATACTAATCTATTCTATAATATTTCTTTGTTAATATTTTACAGGGTCTGTCGGTCAATGATTGGCCGGGCCTCGCTGGTCTCTTATATACCGACATATTTAGTTTAGATTTTCTAACTCCATTGACTGAAAACGATACGCATTTTAAACTAGAACCACATGCCTCGCTCGATCTAATGCGCTACACGGAAATGGTGAAGAATGCCAACGATGTTATCGGTTCCAAGGGCCTCGATTTGTTGGGCAATGTTTATGCGCCGCGCGGCAATGTCCAAGTGCATTTACCATTCCTTGAAGTTACAGCATTTAATCCGCGCTCACGCATTACGTTGACTTTCCGCAAGCCCGAAAAGCGGTAAGACAATTATATTTAACACCTCCCAAACTTGAAAATGTTAAACTAATAAATTGTTATTTTTGACAGCGACATGACCGTGGGCTTAACGACACCTCGGGTGCGGGCTCATCGCGCCCAGCACGTACCGAAGGCAACGCAGGATGGCCTGAAGCCGTGGCGACCCTGGAAGCAGAAGTGTGGGGAGCGAAGTGTAACAGAGAAGCTGCTAATTCCGTTGCCAGTGCCGCATCCCGTGCACATTGCCATTGCCATTTACAATCGCGATACGGAGCAACCCATACCGCTGGACTCCGAGCTTGTCTGGGAGATACTCAAATCGATTGAGGACTGCCAAAGTGGCGACGCTATGGTGCGAGTGCTGTCCCATTTAATCCTTCCAATTGTGCTCAAATATTGTATTCGTTTCAGGCAGTGCATTCGGTTGCGCGTTATCATGGCGCGGTTATAGAATCTAGTAATGATTCGCTGGCCAGCAGCAGCAGCATTGGCAGCACCCGGGACTCTGGCTCTGGCTCCGCGTCTGGCTCTGCACTAGGCAACGGCACAGAGACTTTGCCTTGCGGAAATCGAGAGGTACCAATTTTATTTGTATATTACATTGGCATATTTAATATTATCGTATCCAATTCAGGTTTGCACACAGGTCAAAGTCGATGCGGAGCCTGCACCGACCGCCTCCGGTTTTCACTGGACTCTCAGCAATTGGGGTGCGGCACAGACAGCTCGGCGTCGCACCAATTCCAATGTGCGCGTCGATTTGGCAAGTCCCGAGGATATATCGCTGGACACGGATAGTTCGCGTGCTGTGTTTAACAATGCATATGGCACCACAGTCTAAGAGGTTCACGCTGGTTTGGGCACACAACAGTATATAGACTATATATACACATATATTTACCTTTATATACAGAGTAGAGATACAGATATGAGTATGTATAAGTGCGTGGGCTTCGATTCGAGCTGCCTGCTTGCATTTCATCAGTACGTTTCAAATATTCGAATTATCCAGTTATGCTTTTGTATATGGCACGAATAGCAAGTGACATTTCGCGAATTATTAGCTTTATTTGATTAAATTTGATTAACACAGAACGACTAAGAAAAGCCATAAAGTCAGTCGAGGCAATCGCAGATGTCTAAATGAATGTAGCTCAGCAGCAGGTTAGGCAGCTATACCACTTAAAGTGTAGCACGTATAAATTTATCCATATACATATACATATACATATATCTATATTTACATACGCGTATATGATATACATACATTAATTATTTGTTTGTAAACAAACTTATACATACATATATACATGGCATACACAACACAAATCTAATAAGCAACCAACTTAATTCTAGTCGCAAGCAAATTTTATGCAGCAATTTTACTCAAATTCTTCTTATGCAACTAATTAAGAATACTAAACACAAAAGCTTCAGCTCAAATGACTTTATTGATGATTTTACCATAGTAATAGTTATAAATTTTGTTTTGATTCAAATTAACTAACTATGCACAGCAGTCCATTTGTGTTCATTTCAATGGCTTTCCGAATTCAATCTTACAACTTCGAATATGCTTATTTTATTATTTTCCGTTCGGATTATTTAAAATGCATTTTAATTATAGTTTAATAAACATTGATCTGAGAAACATATATTTCAATAGATTTGCATATACATAGATAGCAATTTTCGATCCGTTTGAAAAATGGTACACAACATTAATTGACTGCTTTAACCATTTCCCATCAGCCGTTTCATAAATTGTCCATATTTGTACAACTTTTTAGTTCGATTAAACAAATTTTTTTATTTAATACTTTTTTAAAACTATTATTAGAAATAACACAGCTATTTTACAAAACGTTAAATTAGGTTAATGGTTTCAAAGATAGATTTTTATGAAAAATATGTACTGATTGACCATACAATATTAAGCAATATTCAAATTGTATTTCACTTCAGAAGCACTTCTTATAGGGTAGATAGGTATTTTATCAAAGGATTACACAACAGCAGTAAAATTGTGTTTCAAATACAAAATTGCTATTATTAACATCAGCAGGACTTACAGTTAATTGTATATCCATAGGGAAACTCAAGCAGTTAGTTATGGCAATAGTAATCAACTTTTGAACTCGAATCGTTCTAAATACGATTAAATGGTTCTTATTGCCTGAATACAATATTTTGTCTTCGCCGTAGTAAATAAATAAAACAAAATATCGTATCAGGTCAGGGGTATCCAGAAAAAAGCCATTTTTATACAATTCAGATACCTATTTACTCTAGACTTATTTACCAAACAACTACAACAGACGACTATATAGCAGTCTAGTATTTTTAAATTCAATTAGTGAAATCCTTTTTTAATTCAACATTGAATTTTATATTTAAACTGAGGCTGAAACCCGTTTTAAAATATCCGTTGATTCAAAAGAAACAGAATTTTAATCGATGCAAAACGCTGGCCATGAGATTTTCTTTGTACCTAACAATTACAAGAATTTAATTTTAACAATCAAATGTAATAATATTATAAATGCCACGAATTGTACTATGAGAAGTTAAAGAAATATTGTTAATTAATATTAAATATGGTATGACAACTAATTTATATAAATTAACACATACATACATACTTAGTACTATTACTAATCTTATACATGTATGTATGTATATGAAACTATGTTTTTACTACTACAATTCCTTCTCTTTCTCTTCCAAATACTAAATATAAATGATAGTAATAACAATTAACAAATTATCGTACAAGAACAGCATTAAAGAAAAGGCAGTAAATTGTAATTTAAAAAAGTAAATTTTCACCTTTATATAAATATATATATATATATATATATATACAAAATCATGATTGTTAACCATATTAAAATATCCGCCGCTTTTCATGTCAGCTATAATACCTGTAATTACACTCCTTACCCCCAACGTATACATAAGCCCTCCAAGTATTCACTACCAAGTCCTTCTATTTTTATATTAATTGCCACACAACTTAAAGTATTAATTTATAGTAACTATTTTACAACGCTTACTAACTTCAACCATAACTTCGGCAGCTTCCAATACTCTGTACGTTAAGATAAAATTTCTTACTCAAAATCTATCTTTGGCATGACTAAAGAACAAATTATATGTTTGCAATTTTTACACCTATATTTTTAAAGAATACTGTTCGTCAAAACCCTGAAATTTTTGTTGAAAATTAAGAAACGGACCGTAAATATAATTTTAAGCAAAAGTAATTCGAATAAAATCTTTGCATACAAATATACACATACATAAATATTTAGGTATACAAATTTAATCATACAGATCAATCAAAGAACGATAATCTCAAGAGCGCATTGAACAATTTTATGAAAATGAACTGTAGTTTAATTAATATGTAATAAAAAATGTTGGATAAAAAATAAAAAGCAAGTGTTTTTCTTCATGCATTATTGGCGGTATTAAAAATAAGAATAAGATCTTGTTGACCTCCTCCAGACGTTTATAGCACAATTTACGAAAATGTTTAGCTTATTATATTTTATAGCAACTAAAAAATATATCCCGGCTGGTAATTTGTAAAATTAATTTCAAAGCACAAAAAGAAAGAACTTTGTAACATTTTTATATATTTTATTATCTTATCTGTTTAAAAGTAGCTTAAGTGTAAAATAGATTCTCTAAGGATCATTAATTAAATGTTAGCTTATAATAAAATAATTAACCAACAAAACTCGTATCGAGTACAAGATAAACAATTCGAAAGAATGAAAACAAGGAAACGTATAATCACAACAATTAGTTAGTTTTGATTGCAACTTTAATGTGAATAAAATTCCATTTATATACATATTAATCCATATAATTAACAATTTTTTTTATCAGAATAGGTAACATAAAACAGCGTAAACAAACAGTTAAGTAAAGTTTGTTACATTTCGCTACGCGATAAATTGCCATTGACATAGTAAACAGGTATAAAAATGTGTATATAGGGGAAAAATATATGTAGATAGATAAATATGTATATATAGGGAGGGGAACACAACTAGTATAAATTGTGAAAATGCGGATCAAGAAATCCACTAAATAACATTTCAACAGCCCTAAGTTCTCTGAGTGAGTTTTCTATATATTTATGTTTGTTTTGTTTTAAATGAGTGTCCTTATGTAAAGTATGTGGTTGTTGTTGGAAATGGTTGAGTCATAAGTTCTGTCTTAGGCAGATCTATTGTTGGAATTCGAAGAAACTAATACAATCTGAAGGAATTTTAAATTTGGATAATTCAGTTCAGTTCTGGCTAACAAGAAGAGAGAGCAGTTATAGGTCTCTTTTCGATTATATTATGTAAGTACAAAATCATCTGAATTATACTCCCGATTCTACTGAGATTTTAAGAAGTTACAATGGAAATAGTGCCAATACTTTAACGTTAACAATTATGCAGTGCTTGAGCTACATTAGGGAATGTCTTTAATTCAATTGCATTTAGCTGCCAATGTAGCCAAGCGGCATTCTTAACTCATTTCCCAAAATGAACGCTTTACTGGAACTGCGGACAGTTGGCTGTCGTGTTGAGCAGTCCCAGGCGTTGCTTCTGTTTGCGCTGCTCCGTCATGTGATCCTTGAGCTCGTGCAGCTGCGTCGATAGATTCTTGATAAGCTGTTGCGTTTCCAGCAGATGGGCTTGCATGCTGCGCAACTCGATCTGTTCGCCATCTGCATCCACTGCGGCCAGCGACATGGCTCGTAGTCGCGGAAACCATTCCAGTATGCCCGCCTTGACCATGGCATATACATAGCTCTCGGGCCCGGTAAACTCGGTTGGATCCTTAACCTTGACCAGCACAATGAAGTACAAGTAATGCCACATATTGTGCTCGCTCTTGATGTGCTCCTCGAAACTGACTGTCTTGTTGTCGAAGGCCGAACGGTTGAGCGAACAAATGAAGCAGGTCGTCTTGAGTACAGCCTCTTTCTGCTGCTTCTCCGATCTCAGGTCGGCAAATGTGTCGATGATCACGCCAAAAATTAAATTCAACACGATAATAATGACAATGAAGAAGAACAGCAGATCATATATGACGCGTGCCACAAAAAGACCCTCCTGCAAGGCAAAAAATAAATATTTAAGTTAAAACCCCATTTGACTTGGGTACTTTGCAAAGTTTACCTTGCTTGACGGTGCTCGCAGAATGTCGCCAATTCCACCACCATTTCGCAGGCCCTGGTTAAGCGTTGTTACTATGCACATGACCAGCGAGTCACAGGAGCGCTCCTTGGCATCACCATTACCACTTGCAGCTGCTGCAGTTGACCGTTGCTTCACATTATCAGCATTACAGCTACCAAACTCGTCTGGTGTGGCACAGAATTCATCTGGCGATGCAGGCACCGATAGTGTTAAGGGTGCGCCACTTGAGCCAGTGTCCTGTTCATCAAAGTCAACCGACACAAGGAAATCATCCTTGAAGAACATGTAACCAATGATGGAGAAGAGGTACACCAAAATCAATGCCAGGACAGCAGTCAATACGATGGAGCGACCATTGCGCGTAACAGAGCGAATCACATTGACCAGCGTCTCCTCGCGATAGACCACATCGAAAAGCTGCAAAATGGAACACATATTATATACATATTTATGTTAAGTTATTGACGCATTTCCTTACCAGCAGCGAATAGAAGAATGGATGAAATATGAGGCCGCAAAAGCAAAATGCAATATAAATGCAATGATAGAGCAGTTGAAAGTCGGTGATTATTTTGAGAAAGTGTTTCTCCAGCGTTCCCTTATTGCCCATGATGCTCACAATATGAACGCTCTTAAGCGTCACCTGCATAAATAATAAATAATTAATTAACACATTGATTAAAGTAAAAGTATATTCGATAAGAGATTTATTAGCACTCACCGTCACGACGCCCAGCAAGCAGAGCGTTGACTCCGGACCAAGCAGAAATATAAATCGTAGAATTAACGAGCCAATAAATGTGCGTATGCCGGATTCCCGTGGCAGCGTTATCACTATAACCAGCGAGAATATCAGAATGGCCCAGAACAGTAGTGAAATGTGCGAGCTCAGCTCTAAAAATACATAAAGCGATTAATTTTAGTTTAGAAAAGGTTATATATATATATATGTATATCAAAAAAAAAAAAATTTCTAAAAATTAGAAATGCTTGACCTTAATTGACAATTATAAGAAAAAAAATTCTCTATTTTCTAGCAATATTTAGAATTCTTAAGAAATGCATTTCTGAAACGATCGAATGCAAAATCTTCTTCTTAGGAAAAGTCTTTTGTAAAATTTAAAACATAAAAATTACAGTTTCTGAAGGCTCTTTGGTCGATTCCCAGTAAAAACGTTCGTTTTTTAAATTATTAATTAATAGCATTTATAAACTATCTAAAATGTCTGTTGTACACGTAAATATTAAATAAAGTAATCAACAAAAGAGTTAATCTTAGAGAAAAAAACAGAAAGCAAATTATTCTTTTCTAAATTTAAAATATACTCTGAAGAAAAGAAAAAACTGTGGTTTTTAGAAATATGCTTTCTATGTAGCCAAAAGTGTGGAGAATTCAGGACACCATACCTGGCACAGTATTATCGAAGGGATAGAAGAAAGCCACAATCATATTGATGACCACAACGCAGTTAAAGAGTATATTGCTCCAGAGCGACATGTAGCTGCTAATCCAAAAGAGCAGCGACTGACCTGTAATAGATATTTAATAAGATCAGTTAGAGCATCTCAAAAATGGTATTCGAATTCGAGTGATTTACTTCGCAATTTCTTTTGCCATTTCATCTCGTTGAACATCTCCTCGGCCTTGTCAAAGAAATCGGCCACTTTGGAGCCCTGATCGTCGCGTTCCGCCGTATTTAGTATTTTGATTTTGGTATCCGTCGTTAGATATTCACATATTTCAGGTATGGGAAAAACGATTTGCTCCAATGTGCGATCGTTGCGGACAATCTGAGAAACGAGAAGTGAAACATTTAATAAATTATTATTTAATTATTTTATTTTATTTAATATATTTATTATCAATAATTACCTCGATTTGAGCCGTGTGCGTTGCATAGTACATGAGAGCCTGACTTGTCTTGGCATCGAAACTGGCCGATTGGGGATCCTCGGAGGCCTTGAGCAGGGCGGCCAGTTCCTTGTTGTGCTGTGCCAACTGGTGGCACAGTATGTAGATATTGTGTCCGACCTCGCGTGGACTGACAGTTGCATCATCATCGTCGGCAGCTCCACTGGGCTCATCTGCGTCGTCATGCTCGTCGATGAGCTCCTCCTGGTGATAGGCCTTGCAGGCCACTTCGACCAGTTGCTTGGGATTCATGTTGTAGAGGATGCGTTCGGCATTCTCGCTGTCGCCACGACTCTCCATGATGGCCAGCAACAGTTTGGAGGCATTGTTCTTGAGCTCGAGCACCAGATCCATGCGATTCTCCCCGAGCGGATTAATGTTATTCAATATCAATGCTGTTATTATGTCCAGGCCATTCGACTCGTGTGTGGCAATGCAGTTCTGGTTCTCATGGCACGGCCCCTGGCAGTACTCGGTGAGGGTTTCCAGCGTCTGATTGATCAGCGCCACGTTGTGCTCGTTGATGTAGAGACCGAGGAGACCCAGGCCACCGGTTGTGGAGCCGCAGATGCAGTCGAGGAACATCAGCGTCTCCGAGACGAGATTGTTGTTCGTCTTGTTGTTCTGATTTCGCAACAGATTCTGCAGATCGGGATTGTGATTCTCGCACAACAGTTGCAGGAAGCGCAGAATGGGCTGCATCACAAGCACCTTGTTGGAGAGCTGATTGCGCAGCTCCTTGTTGTCCCGATGCTTCTCCAGTTTCTCAGCGAGTATATCCTCCAGTGGACTGTTCACACTGATCGCAGAGCTCTCCTCGCCGGAGTGGATGTTCCGCGCATTGCCATAGGCACGTGCTGTGGCCAGGCCAGCATTGTGGAGTTCTCGCTTGAGCTCATCGGTAATGACGACGCCGTTGCTCTTGAGGCCATGCTTGCGCGAGATCTTGTCCAGCTCGAGATTGGTGTCCTGTTTGTGCTCGTGCGCCTTTGCCGCAATGTCTGTGGTGTTGACGGACACCGTCGATTTGATCTCCTGCTGTGCGTCCTTCATCTTCTCGAAGAAGACCTTGAAGAAGGCCTGATTCAGATCATCGCTGAGAAACTTCTGGAACATGCCCTTCTGTATGATCGGATTGCCGCCCTCAAGCAGCGCTATGCCCAGCTCGACGGCCTCCACAAAGATGTTGGGGGAGTGGACCGATTTGATGACCAGTTCGACAACCAAATCAGAGGCACCCTCGCGATCCAAGTGATTCTGCATCTCGTGCAGTGTTTTGCCAGCACGTGCCAGATACTTGGCTCCAGGCCCATGGGTAACCAAATGCAGCTGCTTAGTCGGATCGGAGGAGGAAGAGGAGGCGGCGGCTGCGGTGGCAGCAGCTACTGCGGCAGCTGCAGCAGCAGCCACAGCAGCCGGCAATTGTGGATGTGAATGATCATCCTCCGACTTGGCGGCAGTCTTGCATTGGAAGTAGCGAAGGAGAAGCGTCTGGCGCAGTGCATCGCCCTTTTCGCCATAGTTGACATCTATGGCCATCATTTCGCGCAGCGTGCGCAACACCTTGACGCACATGCGCTCCTCCTTCTCCTCGAGCAGCTTCTCCGTGTGCTTAATCAGCTTGCGAATGAAGCCGCCGCTTTCGCATCGCTTACGCGCATCGGTGCCGGCGGGGAAGAGCAGCTCGGATCGATAGAGTATGTCCACGAGCAGTGAAAGTTCCGCCTCGACGACTGGCTTTAGCTGATCCTCGAGCAGCGAGACAATATCCTGCAGCCCCTCAATGATGGAGCGATCCCAGCGCATCAGATGTGCCGCCTGTTGGCTCTCGTATTTGGGCTGCTTGGACGCCAGCAGCCATTTAGTGGTTTGGCGCGTCAACATCGCCGTCTTGCTGGACATGTTGGCCACCTGCTGCTCCAGATCGAGGGGCAGCACAATGCTGCGCATCTTCGCCGACTCGGTCAGCGTGCGAATGCAGTTCTCCACGTTGAAACGATCGCCCAGCGAGAGCCACTTGCACTGGGTCAGACGATAGGCGGCCTGCAGCAGTTGCACGAAGATCAGTTGGCGTGACTGGACAATGGTGCTCTGATCGGAGAAGGGGCTGGAGAAGAAGCTGCTCAACAGATTGGTGACACCATTCAGGACATAGGCTAGCAGTGTCTTGTTCGTGGTGGCCGTCGTATTCGATATCAATTGGTTGAGATCCACGAGGAAGCTCTTCTCGAAGAGACTCCACATGTGACCGGAGGCGTAGATCTCCTTCATTTCCACCTCGGTGTCAATGTAGCAATGATTGAGGAAATCCACATACACCTCCTTCACCTCGGGCATGCAGGCGGGATGGCAAATGATCGTCACAATGTCGTCCAGCGACAGCAGATTGTTACACTTGATCTCCGTGTAGACGTTCTTGCCCATGGTGCAGCAGGCCAGCAGCTTCACCAGCTCCACATGATACTTTAGCGGACTGTCGTCGCTGAGCTGTTGGCGTCGCAGCTGCTGCTGCTGCATCATCTGCACGAAATGATGGAACGAGGTTTTGTCGTTGTAGAACACCAGCACATCTTCGCCGGAGTTGATCAGCTCCTGCATCACCATGTCCTGGCACTTGCGTATGAACTGATTCTCCGCCTTGACGATCGTCTGCAGAAACTGCAAATATGCCACATGCCGGCCATGTATCTCGATGCAGTGCACAAAGTGCTGCACAACCTTATCGGTGACCTCGTTGCACAGTGCCAAATTGTCCTTGAAGATGGCACAGACGGTCTTCGCCTCGAGTATCTGCAGCAACATAAAGCGTATACAAATTAAAATCTGATTTTTATATTCTTGATTTATATAATAATTGTTTAAAAACGACAATTTAACACTATTGCTTAAGCTTTAACTACAAATTCAAAGAATGTCTTTAATTAAATATGAATATTTTGTTCTCTTCAAATTTAAAGTATACATTTAATTTATATCAATCATTAGTTAACTATTGAGCTTGATTAATTGTAATAAAACAAAAACTAGCTCGTGCCTAGTGATGATTTTAATTAAAAAATTAAGAAATTCCTAACGAAACTTAGTTTATTATGGATAAACAGATAATTTATATAATTAAAGTTGCTTTTCTAGACAAGTTTGTATTTTGAATTGTTGATTATTATTTAAAATATAAATAGGCTTTTAAAAAGTTTGATCTTATGACAACAAAAATTAACTGTTATATATAATAATAAAAATTACATTTTTGCGCTTGTCTAATATAAGATTTTTTGATTTTTGTTAGTTAATTGTTTGATAAGCTTCAGTAATAAATCATTTCATTTCAGTTGTCGCCAAATAAAAGAAGCTAATTTCGTGCCAACAAAATAAAATTATTAAAAAACCTATTCAAATTTGATTTATTATAATATTAGGTCTGTCTGGTAATAGACCAAATATCATATTAGACAAATTATGAGCATCTTCAAAATTCTTTTCTAGACAATTTTATATATGGATATAATCAATTTCGAGAATGTTTGTGTGACTTACGCCTGGGTTGAGAAACAGATCGAGATGATTGTGGAGCAGCACTTGATTCTGTTGATTGCCGAGACAAAAGTTCTGTAGGAATTCGTGGGCCAGGCACATCAGCTCCTTCATCAGGACATCGTCCTTCTCGTCATAGGGATTCTGTAGTAGGTCCAGGACAACTGTGTGCACTCCCACATTGCGTAGCAGGCGTTGTTCATGCTTTCGAGGTCTTACAATGGGACCTGCAGGGAATGGATAAGGAATGCTCATCATCATGGAAAGATTGAGTGCTTCTTTATGTACTCACCGGCCGTTACGCAGAATTTGTTCATGCGAATGAGTATCTCTTTGACCTTTTGATATTCGCTGCGCTGCTCCGGCGATAAGGTGGCATCGTATTCGAGATTGTCTGCCCCACCGGTGGCATCGGCACCACCAAGCTCATCCGTCGCCTTGGCCTTGTACACCCACAGCTCCGATTTCTCCACGCTCTGACGCAATATGTCCAAGTCCGACTTGATTTGCTTGTACGACTCCACGTCGCTGTCCGAGACGAGCAGTTGCACCTGCAAACCGAGAGTGTCAAACGTAGTTTCAAAATCTTTTGGCCAACAATCGAATGTTTTTTTTTAATACATACAAAATCAAAATGTCTTTCGTTACGATATGCGGAATACGTCCACTTTATAGTTAGTCGTTAGTTGTGGGTGTGTGTGTGTTATTGTGTGTATTACGAGTACGTGAGGTGTGTTAGTTGTTAGTCGCATACATATGAGAAATGCAGTTGATTATGTGGCAAAGTGGCACGAGTCTCAACATCGAATTCGAGACAAGAGAGCGTTGCATGCAAACACAAGAGAGATGAAGAATATTGAGAAATTAGAGAGAAACAACAAATTAATAGCAACATCGGTGAACCGATTCAATTACAAATTGCACTAAATATAATCATTCAATTACCATTCTAATAAATAAACACTAGAATATCAAATAAAATATATTTCAATCTGTTGCTTAAGTTTATGCTAATTTCATTATTTTGGTGACTAATTCAAGTACGATTTCATACAAATTGTTGATTAAAATTAAATTAAGTGCAATAATCTACATTCGACGAACAAACTTAAGATAGTTTTTTAAATAAATATTTAAACTAAATTTTCTACAGTTTTCTACAAAATACGTACAAGTTATATAAAGTAACTATTGTATACTTTGTGCAATAACTAAATAAAAAATAAAGAATAGATCATTTTCTTCTTCTTAAAAATTATTGCTTAGATTTTATTTCTGCTTTCTTCCAGACTATTTTGATTTCATAATTTCAAATAAGTTAAATCGGCTTATTTTAGAAAAATTTCCAAGAAGACATTAAAAACAAATAATTCTTGTTGTTAGTTCATTTAAATAAAATGCTAACATTTAATACTTCAATGTATTAAAATTGTTGATTTTTAATATTTTTATTTTTATTTGGCCAAAGCCACAAAATATGTATACCAATATTATCAGTTTTAAAGAAGCCTAAATGAAACCCAATCAAACTTGCTAGTCGCCTGCTTATTTTGCATACCCTAATCAAGTAGAAGAAACTGCAGGGAGTATTAATTCTTGGGTGCACTCACCTGTCTAAAGGCTTGCAACACTTCCTGACGCTGACTAAAGTGCCGGAAGAGCAGATGCAGTGCTCCGGAGACCAGAGGCGCATAGTCATGCATGATTAGATGGAGCAGGACGCGCAGAAAGGTGCGTCCGCCTTGGCCATCCAGATCCAAATTGGCCGCATCGCTGCGCTCACAGTCAAATATGCCCTCCGCCTGCACGCCAATCGATTCCAGATCGATATTCTTTTGACGTGCCGCCGCTGCGGATGCGGCTGCTGCGGCAGCAGCCATCGCAGCCTCGGCTGCAGCTATTTGTTCCGAGTCTGTGGGTCCTGCGCTGCCGGGAGTTGTCTGCTGCTGCATAAGTTCCTCATTGGGTGTGGAGTTGGTGGGCTGGGCTTGGGTCTGGGCGACCAAGTCGGACTCGTCAAACTCCCGCTTGAAGATGGAAAGCAAGCAGCTGATTCTATAGTCCAGGCGCACATCCAAAATGAACTGCAGTATCTCAATGATCTTCAGTTTGGTGTCCATCACCAGCGGATATTCTTTCATCATTTGCGACACAGACTTGCGCTGCTGCATCGCTATGGCTGGCGCAGCTATCGCCTGACCCACGGAGCCCAGTGCCAGCGAAGTCATCACCGTGCTCATGTCACCAATTGAACGCAAGACGCCGCCCTCAGCTGGGAAATAGATAGAATTTGGCATTAGTTTAAGTAAACAATGTTAACCCATGGAAAATCCTAAGCTTACCATCATTGTTAGTCTCCTCTTCGACAGCTTATCAAAGAAATATTGGAGTTCAAGATCAGGAGACAACTTACTAAACGCTAGCTAAATCTAAGTTGACCAACTTTCGCAATACTCACAGGCCATATCCGTGTTGACATAGGCGCCACCAGTTGTCGTCTCGGACACGCAGTCCAAAATGGAGAGCAGCGTCTTTGTGAGGCGCAGTAGATCACTGAAGCTATAGAAGCCAAAATATATTAAATCTCTGGCCAGTTTGACCACCTGAAAAGAAAAACAAACAAATTAAATTCACATTATTACTATTATATTAGATTAAGTTATAAAGTTGTCAACTATAAAATGGACCAGATTTGGTCTTTCTTTGGAAATTTATAAACTTCTTACTTTAAAATCAAATTGTTCATTTTCTATTTTAATACATTCTTTTCAGATTTTGCTGCCTCTTAATTTATTTATTTTTTAAATGCACCTCAAATGTGAGCTTATTTTGCTCCTGATCCGTGAAAAGCCACACCTTGGTAGCCACATTGCACAAATAGTTCTCCACAAAGGCAATTGTCGTATTGAACTTGGCTCGACAGGCCTGTTTATTTTGATCGGGTTGCAGATTTTTGCCATCATAGCTGAAAAAGCAAAACAAAGATTAGTTTATCAGTAGCTGAATGCATTGGGAATCTAGAACTCACTCCATGATGGACATCTTTGAGGGTATTTCGCTCCACAGTCTTGCATATTTCACAGGCGTAACTGGCTCCTGGGGATCGCGATCCACATGCATGTGGAGCATTAGCCGGCAAAAGGATGCACGCAACTCATATGGCATCGTTTCGTCTGACATGCATCTGTCGGATAGAAATAAAGATCAGGTTACAGCTTGACACTTGCCAGTTAGCAACTGGTAGACACACTCACTTCAGTATCAAATCAATGTCCAGTTGAGGAGAGAGTCGGTTCAGTGCCAGATACTGACGGTTCAGGCACATGTTGGAGAACAGGTTCAGCTGATGGCGATAATAGTTTAATATGGCTGCTTCCTGTTCGCAGCCATCGGCCACACAATTCGCCAGATCCGCCATGGAGCGCGACGTCTAAGAACACAAAATAAGGAATATAATGATTATGAAGGAAGAAAGATATAAAGAATAATATCTATTTTTTGGAACCATATAACATAAAGAACAATAGCAATGCAAAATGTTTGATGTTGATTAATTCCATTTATGATGCCAGAATGATACTTCAATAAAATGATTTCCAAATATTTTCGATTCATCACAAAAGCTAAATTAAGAATATTAATCCTATTGAATACCCAAATCCTATTGAACACGGGTAAGAAGGGTTTTATGGTATGTAACAGGCAGAAGGAAGCATCTTCGCTCGCAGAATCAGGTTCAGCAGCCGAGTTGATTTAGCCAGATCTCAGATTATAAGAGTTAGATTCTTCCAATTAGGAACATAGATTCACGTATACCAAGCGCAGATTAATTATGAGGCAGTTGATCAGATTGCTACTCATTTCTTTATATCGAATCGCCTTTTGGTCCAAGCATTTAATCAAATCAAGGATTCTTGCTTATTATAATACCCACCGGTTGTCCTTTCCATTGCAAATGTATCTCGTACTTCTCGTTGGGCAAAGCGTCAAATTCGTCATTGAGGCTCGCACTGTCCCAGGTGGCCGTGGTCGAGGTGGATTGCACATCGGAACGATCCTCATCGTCGCCGGCGTCCTCAGTGAGTGTGGCGAGGCACACATCCTCGGAGGTGCCTTTGTAGCAGCGCACAGCTGTGTCGCCGCGTAGCGCCTTGACCTGTGTATCGATGAGGATGTCGACATTCTTGTCGCTGAGCACACTCTTGCAGATGAGCTCCTGGGTGACGGCAATGGCCTTGCGATTCGATACGCACAGATCGGAGAGGTAGTCGAGGAAGCGCGAGTCCCAGTTGAGCATGTTCTTGCGCACGAGTCCCACGAACGTTTCGATCTCCGCCGCCGTTATGTGCTTCTCCAGCAGCTTGCGATTGTTGTGCAGCAGCGCTGTGATTGTGTCCTCGGCCAGGATATCGTAGCCGATCTGTTTCTGCATAAGGCCAAAGTGCTTGGCAATGTACTCCTGATTCTTACGGTAATCCTGCTGGGAGAGACGCAGTATGCGATAGCACAGCCGGAAGATGTTCTTGTAGGGAGCGTTCTTGGGATCGCCAAGCTCGTCCAGTCGCAGGAATGGACCGTCACCAGCTGTGTGCTCCTGGAACGGGCCCTGCAGTATCTTAAACAGCTGCTTGAGGATGTACTGTTCGCGCAACAGCTTTTGCCTGTCCCGTATGGGATTCTTGATGGTGAACTCGAGCGCCTTGGTCTTGTTCTGCTCATTCTCCATGCCCGCTATGAAGTACACAATGTCCTGGAGCAGTGAGATCAGCGCACGTCGCTCATTGATCGATATGCTGCCGTTGTCCAGTTTACTGGTAACCATCGCCAGCACTTTGCACGCATCGTTGGCAAAGTCCAGATCACGCACCTCCACCGGCGATACGGGTATGAGAGCAAACGCCTCTTTGTCCTCCTTGATGGGTGAGCAGCAGACCTTCGACATGACCGGTTTATCGTCGTCCGCATCGATCGGTATCGACGTGGCATGCACCCACGTGTTTGAACAAATGTGCTGCAATCGCACATAGCTGGACTGCGGCACCAAGCTATCCGGCCGAGCCATCGTTGTCGCATCCAGCACAAACACCGATGCAATGTCCGCTGAATATGGCACGGAAACCAAGCGATATAGCTTTCCCTTCGATTTGTCTGCAATAGGATGAGAATTAACCTTGAGTTGCACGAAAATAGTAATAAAGCTAAAACCCACCGCTTAGGGTGGAGTTCATTGTGGAGCCGATGCCCGAGTCTTTGCTGCACTCTCCGAGCAGTGATTCATGGACGCTGGCTGCGATTACGCCAGCTACTACATCCGACTCGGATTCGGCAGCCAGATAGTGACCAGTGGCTAGGTGCTTGAAGCGATACAGTGAATTCCAATCGCCTGCACCGCCGCGACATGAATCATGCTGTACCACTTCAATCTCCCAGAGCGCTTTACTGCTGGTCGCCGCTGTGGCACTGGTGCGTCCTGTGGTGCGTAGGAAGACATGGTATTGCTTCTTGTACTCATCCATGGTAAGAAACTTTTCCTGTTCGGCGTGGAAGAGACGCACGACGTCGCCGCCTTTGAGTATGTGCTCCTGGTTCTCTTTGTGCTCCATAAACAATGAGATTTTCCACGAAGTTGATGAGTTGAGAACGTTAACTTCCTTGCAGCCGGGATTATCGGGCAGCTCATAGCTGGCGGCCACATGCAAGTTCTGCTGATCCGCATTCACTGGACTGAGAATGACCTTGTCGCCCACAACGACATAGTCGCCAATGGAGCGCAGCTTGTAGAAGGGTTTTATGTAGAACCAGGAGCCCTCATTTCCATTCGCATCCAAATACACACGCATCGCATTCTTCTCCAGCAGCGACGGCAGACGTTTGTTCACCGTCAGATACTTGTTGGACTTTAAGTGGAGCAACTGCACCACAGCACGACCATATTGTATGAAGGTCCCAAGCAGCTTCTTGTTCTCGGTTTCATTTTGTTTCTTCTCAATTTCCGCAGCATGCTAAATAAGGAAGGATTAGGTATAGTCTTCAAATAAAACCATATGGTACTTACATGCAAACGCTTGAGCAGATTTGGATCCGTGTTGGAGCTGGCTGATTGCTTGGCTGCCTTCCAGAACTGCTTCTGTGCGGAATACCGATTCATGGGACATATTTTGATAAGGCAATCTGTAAATTTTAATTAAGTTATAAGTAAGTTAAATTAAACTCTGAATTTTTTACTGCTTACCTCTAAACTTTTTGGGCGGACAACTCAAATCTCCAGCCTCAGGGCACACAACGGTTCGATCGTCCACCAGACTGTGGATATATAAATTTAAATTAATATTAGATATTTTCCACAATACTATAAGTATTAATAATAAGTAGAAATAAAGTCATAGATAAAAATAATTTTAAAATGATTAATGAATGCATTTACCCAATATTATAGATTTAGAAAAGGAGAAAATTTTTTGAAACCTGTCAGTTGTTTAGGAATAAACCAAGGAATGTCGAAGACAACCGTTAATTCTATTTTACATTTTTCTAATATCTAAAAAACTCGTATTTGAATTGATTGAATTTTATTTGGGTTTGACCAATCATTGCAAAAAAATTAATTCTTTATATATGCCTTAATAGTCTTCACCTTTTTTCATTTTAAATTTTAATTTTATAATTTACTTTTTACTATATCTCATTTAATGTGTGACTTTAATTTTAAATATAATTTTATTTGCACAATATCTTATGTTTAGCTTGTTAGCAATTTTTCGACCTTAAGGGGATTTGAGTATAATGTTCGTTATTTTGACAATTGTCGAACATAATTTTTCTTTAATGTTCCATATTTCTTTATTTAATGAAATATTTATTCCAATCAGCTCTAAAACACAAAGATAAATTGTTTAAATCACAAAAAGGCAAGGAAATAAATTAACTATTAGATAAATAAGTAAAAGCACTTTAAATTCGAAATGAGTGTGTGTAAGTTTCAAACGTTTTCTAGATTTTTATATCGAATTGGGTTATAAGTAGCACATTGCGAAATGAAAAACTTGAGACGCCACGCAACAGCTGGCAGGGTGTCCTTAAAGATCTTCAATTGAAATGTCATTCAGGGTAAGTACAGTAAGTGAGCGGATGACTAGGTGAGGAAGTGTTATGAGTGCAGAACTATGTGAATGAATGGTACTCACCCGAGTGTGCTCAAGAAACCGCAAACGCTGCCCTCCGCATACAGCGAAACAATGTCGCCCAAGTGGAGGAAGCTCGCCGAGCCAATTATATTGTCACCCATATTGTGGGTGTATATCTCTTGTGGGTGTGTGCAATGCGCGTGTGAGTGTGTGTGTGAGTGTGTGTGTGCGTGTGTGAATTGACGGCGGGTGGGATTCCGCCTGCTGCTTGTTGTTTTCGCTTTGTTTGTGGCCGGTTATGCGAGTGAATTGCAAAGATTTGTCGCTACTATTATTCTGTGTCCTGTGGGAGTAGACAGAAAGAAAGAAAAAGCATATAAATATTATGTTTGTAAGAAGCAGAGAAAATCACATTTAGCCTAATTAGTACATTACATAAGCCAGCTACAATTTATTATTTAGTTATCGCTTTCAGTAGCTTTGCTACACGCAGTAAATCAGAAAAGTATTTTTTTTTTGGGCGTGCCAATAGATAAATTAATCATCGTTCGAATACCTACTTATTTCTTATGTACCCAATATGGACACACATTGAATGGGGAATTCTAACTCTGACTTTTTGTTTAATATTTTTTGTATTATTTGTTGCCTTAAATTTTAAGTGCCTGTCATAAGCAAGCTTTTATGTGTATTTTTATGATTCATGGTTTGTTTAGGATTTGTCTCCATTGTCCATAGAAAATGGACACAATAAAGCTGAAACAGTCAAAATACTTCTGCAATCTATATAGAAAAATAAAACAAATGTGTATTGTTATTTTAATGTTGGCATGCAACATTGATTTTCATGTCTATTGTTTGTATGCTCAGCGTTTTAGCAAAACAGCTTAACAGAAATAAGAAATATTTAAAGCACAGACATTTCAAATTAATAAAATAGTTACAATCTAAAGTCGAATGTTAGACATTGCCTCAACTAGGAAAAATAAATAAACAATAAATTCATTCAATTTCCGGACTCTATTCCTCTGAATTATTAACTATTAAATAAGCAATTATTTTGCTTTGGGTCAGTCAGTTGGGTAATATTATTATAGCCCCTGCCCAAAAAATCTATTAGGTAACACTCGGAATATTCAATATATATAGTTGTGTGTGTGTTCATGTTGTGGGTGTTGTGTTTTTTTGCTGTGTGTCTTTCTGGCATTATAATCAGCTACAATCAGAAAGCGAAGAGCTATCAACCATCAATGGACAGATATGGTAACTAACTCCTTGGTGCAAAAATAAGGGCAATTTACTTATATTTGAATTTATTATTATCTGAGCAAATCAGAGCCATGACAGACAATTAGTATTAGATATGTCTTCAGCTTAAATTGCGGAATCCACTTCGGCAAAATTCCAGTCAGTCTGCAAAGCTCTGATTTGAAATTTATGCACAGAAAAACATTACAAATTTATATTTTGCGCAGGCACAACTGGGTGTGTGTGTGGTGTGTGTGTGTGTGGTGTGTGTGTGTGTGTGCGTGTAATGTGTGAGACCTTGGGCGGAAATAAATTTCAACAAATTCTGCAGGGAGATTTGCAATTGCTAACTGCTAAAACAAAAACAAAGTTGAATTGTCAATCAAAGGCAAAGTAGAATGCTCCCAGGAAAGCGATGCTGCCGCATGTGGCAGGAACCGGAAAATGTGATATGGAAAACACAGCTTGTTGTGTCAATTGGGCTTGAATAGGCAATTTTAAGTCATGTAGCAGCTGCCTCAATCATAATTATTTACTAGATTTGATTGGATTACATTTTAATTAATTCATTTCAATTATAACTTTTCTTTTTATAAATTTTTCTTCTTGTTCTTCTTTTACTTTATCGGTCACAGCTGTTAGGCAATTAAAATTAAATTTATTTTAAAATACATTAAAATTAATTAAGAAGCATTTCAATAACAATAATCAAACTACTTCCAGATTCTTCTATTCATACAGATTTATGCATATGTATATGTAACTACTTATACATCAAGGGGTTACGGCTGTGTGTGTGTGTGTGGGTGTGAGTGTGGGTGTGAGTGTGGTATATACACATGCCTCTGCTAGGCGGGTGGCCCATTCAGAATTTGAATATTTTGCTGGAATGTTGGGCAGAGTCACACATACAACTATACAAACACAAACACCTCCACACACATAAACACGCACACACTCTCAAGCAGCTCACATCTCACATTGCCTGGCTCTAGATTGATTTGCCAGGTGTACATTTTCATGCTCGAGAAGGAGCATGATGAAAAAATAATAAATAAAAAAAACACTTACAAATAATTTTTCAGATCTTGCAAATTAAAGCTGCACAAAACAAGCACTACTAAATAATTAATAATTTAACGAGGTATTTGAATTTTCTTCGCAGATGCTTACACGGCGCGACCGCAATTAACAAGAGTACTCAAGAGAAAACAACAAAAGAATAATGCAGCTCTTAAGGTGTCCAACACAGCCGACAGCCGACGACGACCCACAAAAGGCCAGCGCTCAAATGAAAATGCTGGAAAAGCTTACGCGTAGAGTCACTGCCAAAAAGCTCAGGCGCGAGAGCACAAAAAGCTTTCTCAATGTAAGGCAGTGTGACGGGGGTGTAGCTTTTCGAGCGTTTTTATTTGTTTATGATGCTGCTGCTGTTGTTGTTCTTGTTGGCTCCAACATTTTGCACATACAACTTTTGCTTTCATTCATGTGTGTGCATGCATGCTGCCTTCGTCCATTTCCCTCCCCGTTGTAAATTTCACGCATCAGCGCGGCGAATTAGCTTTCTTAGTTTTGTGCATTAGTTTGGCCTCACCTGCTTTATGCATTCGCTTGAGCGACGCTGATAAAAACTTGCTGTGTGTAAATATGATTTGATTTCCACAAAGCCAAGATGTTGACGATGACTTTGACTTTTTGCATGCTTCTAATTCAAATGCTATTGCATTTAGCAGGTCAAGGTCACAGATTGACTCAAGACTCTGTTATAAGTGTGCTTGTGTTTGTGCTTTTCCTCTTCATTTCTGTTTGTGTCTTGAGTGGCTTTTGAGCCTGTTGCTGACTTTGGAGTGGTTTTTTCAACAACTTATTAGCTGAGTGCACAAATAGAAAAAACTATTATAAAATAATTATTATTCCGGGTCTTGTTGTTTAAGTGAATCATATTTAATATTAACTTTAAAGTATATATTTTTTTATTATATGCCATGTATTCTTATCAGCCTGTCAACTTTCTAATCTAATTGGACAAATTATATTGAATGCAAATTAAAAACAAATCAATTTTAAACTAGATTACAAACACTCAAAAACAGAGAAGCGAAAAGACCACCATTACGAATTTAATTTATAATCTATATTTTGTTGGCGCTGTAGCTTCGAATCCATACAATATTTTGCTCATGCACTATACAAGCTGCATTTCCCTGTAATGTAGAAAGTTTGCGTCGCCGAAAGTATTTTTTTTACCCGCTTCATAGGCCGTCATGTCTATATTACACTACTAAAATGTAGATAAACAAAAATTAGAAAACTACCATGCACACACATAAACACACACACAAAAGTAACTAAATCACTTTTTCTCTCTCGCACAATACAAACGCCACAGGTGTTCGCTGCGACAGCGATGTCAACTGCGACAGAGATGGCGACTGCGACAATGACATCGATAAACGCACGTGCGGATGGTATAATCAGCTGACCACCGAATGAGAAGAGAAAAGCGTAAAGCGTGCAAAACAATAGATAATTGCTTGTTTGTTTACGTACAAGGCGCGCAGGCGTAACACGGGTTTCGTTAAACTTGAAAAGCTACACGCACAAGAAAAGCTGACTGGCAACGCGAAAGCTCTCTCTCAAGCACAGGGATAAAGTTTGCCAGGCCAAAAAAGGGACACACATTTAGTTGTAAAGCGTCGCGCAAGGCGCAAAGTCGTGACCAGCAGGCCAGTCGAGTTGCGACTGACGGTCTCCGACCCAAACAGACCCATCGAGGACCGTTGTTTACTGCATAGTCGACCACGGTGCGTATGAGAAACGCCCGCCCGCGATTTTTGTCAATCCTGTGTTGGTTGTGTATGTGGAAATTAAATATGATACAATGCGAAGCTTGTGCTTTTACAAACTTGTAATCTTAAAAAATAAAAACGTCACAAGCGACACGACAACAAAATTAAATAAATTAAAACCTATTTTGTTCTACGAAAAAAAATCCCAGTGAAAGTTGAGGCAGCAGCCAAAAAAATAAGAAGAAAATAAGAAGGATAAAAGTTCTGTGTGCGCGTGTAAGTGAGTGAGTATGTGTATGTGTGTGTTTGTGTGTATGTGTGTGCGAGAGCAAAAGGAATAGAGAAAGCAAAGCAAAAGCATCCCGTAGGAGTGGCACATATACAAAAGTGTTTGCATAACTTAAGGCGCCCGCCTCCCACTCGAGCCATTATATATATATATATATATATATATATGATATACTCATGTATATAGCCAATATAATTTGATTAAGGCCAAGTCCGAGGCAGGAATGAATGCCCAAATATAGGACAAAATCTGTGTGTGCTGGTGATTCATGTGAAAAGTAAATACTTCAACCTATTATGTCCAAACATTTTCAGTGATATGCTTTAAAGGCGTGGCTCTTTTCAGAGACTCCTTCTAAACACAATGGATCCGTACAGCATTGGACAATGCATTACCTGGTGGGCTGTTACCCTTACACTTATTATCGTACTCGGCTGTATTTGGTATATTATATATTTTTGGGGCCTTAGCTACTTAGTGGACCATTTTCGGATTATCTGTCATTATATCTGTATGCATTTCAATCCGTTTGGAAATATTCAATATGATATTATATACTATTCACACCTTGTATAGCGATGAAAAAACCGATTGAGGATAACAGAATTCAAGAAATGCCATTTAAAATTCGCGACAGTTGATGAAAACTGATTGAGAGATTTTCATATACTACAATCAAGAAGAAAAATGTGTCGTTTGCTTAATTCGTATCTGAGAAATATAAATTGTATGTTGATGATAATATTTTCACACAATTCCTCAAGGGGAAACACAATTAAGCGTGGGAGCTATTCTAATAATTGTTCTATTTTATATAAATGCTATAGTTTGACCTCTATGCTGTCTGTCTTTGTCTATGCGAAATTGTGGCTTTGTTTTAAAGGTTTTTTGAATCGTATAATTATATTATTATTTTGTATAATAGACATGCTAACAGAACAATTTGTGAAATGTCCGTCGGATGTATAAAAGCATCTTTTGTCAAAGGCATTAAAGCTAGAAACATATACTGCTCTGTGCCCGCATCAGACAAGGCTAGGAAATCGATAATCTCCCACAATCTTAAATCTACATTCACTAAAGTGAGTTGGTTGATTTTTGCGATGTCCTCTAAAGATTTATTTTTATAATTTTTAATAAATAAGCAGTTTAATATTCTGAGTAACTAAAAAATATTTTCTTTTTGTCCTTTATATTATAAACTGCTGTCTGCTGTCTATAATTTTGTAACTGTAAACAGTTTTATATTGTTTGGCTATGCTGATAGTTTAAGGGCTAAAAGTGGCTCAGAGCCAATGAAAATGTTGTAGGCAAACAAATAATCGCAATGACCATTTTTCAAGCAACCAGGTGAAATGTGAAAAGAACTTGATTGAACAACAATATTTTGCAACAAAAAGGCACAAAGTAGACGGCAGTTAAGCTGAATAACTAAAACCAACATTGCTCTGAGCAATAACCGGCTAAGGCGGCAAGGTGCCAGGGCGACACAGGATTGGATTGGGAAGTGTTTCGTTCCGGTATGCTCTGGATGCCAATAAACAGCTTAAAGGTTCGATCAATTCAATGGAGTGCAACGGCAAACTCAACATATGTTAAGCAATTCGTGTGTGCAAAATGGGATGGAAAATTACCCTTGAGAACCCTGGCACCTAAAGTGGTTGCCAAATAATATAGAAGAAACCAACGAGAGAGGTTGATGTAGATTGTTTGATTATAGCAAAAATAACCCTAGCCAAGAAAGAATATTCTGTATATTTCTAGTTCAAAAATGTAAACCTTATGCAATTGTGATAAAAAGCTCTCTAAACACGTAATTTGATATAAAACAAACACACATTTCACATACACACACACACACACATACAAACACATAAGACACACCCCACAAACCCGCACACACTGATTGGAAAATTCTCGGAATCCGCTGAAAGGCAACGCTTTAGCAAATAGTCCTTTCGAATGGCTACATGGCTCCATGTTGTCCCTCGCTACTTGATTGGCTTAGACAGCTTCTGCACAATGAAAGGGATAAAGGTTACAGCAACAGGATCAAGGAGCAAGGCGGACGAATTTCAAAGTTGTTGGCAATGATTGAAGCTTTTGTCCGTGCGACACTTTAGGGAGTTGCCTTTGTGCTGTTGTGACTGTTCCTCTCATTGTTCTTTAAAGCCTCCCAACTACCACATTTCTGTTGCCATAAAACAATTGCCGTTTATTTGACAAAACTAAATTAGATAAGATAACGAAATTTTGTGCAGCAACAACTTCCTGATTGTGTTCATCGGATATCCTGTCAATTGGAGTGCGTCCACATCAAATCCACAACATGAAATCCACCGCATTCGGTTCAAATTATTTGAACTGCAATTCATTTGACATGCACCTGTTTCTGTATATTTATTTATTTTTGTGTTGATCCACTTCAATTGAATGTCTGCCAAAGGTCAACAAATATTCGAATCGAGAAAACCGCCAGCATTTAATAAAAGTCTCATCAACAATTGATGGCCAGTGGACCATTCAAGCGAGATTTTAACGGGTGACTCAAAATAACGTTAGAAACAAATTTCCAAATAATTACATGAAAAAGTCATAAAGGATAAAATTTAAATTGAATGAGAAAGATTGAAGAAGAAGACATGGAATAGAAGAAGTGCTATATTTTATATATAGTTTAGATTTATTGAAATTTAATGTCATTTTAATAAACAAATATTTGAGTGTAAAAAATGTATTATTTTGAATACAAAGTTAATTTGCTTTCTGAATATTTTAAACATTGTATTCATTTAAATTGTATATTCTTACGAATATATAAATTAGAATTTTGGGACTATACTTAATATTGTTCTCCTATTGTGCTTTTGTTATTTTCTCTTTGTGGGAAGATATAAACACTTCACGAAAGACACTAACTAAAACTTTCCAAACTTTGATATCCAAAATGAGTATATTAAATGTTTTTTTTCCATTTCATAAATAATATTTGTTTTTAAATATTTACTTATCTATTAATATTCGTACAACCATTTTCGTCATTTTGAAAATTGTAGCATTTGCTTAACTCTTATCACCAGTGCAAGCTGAACAAACAAATAGCATTTTAAACTGCTTTGTTACCCTGTATGATCCACGTACTGTTCTATAATTATATATATATATATATATATATATATATATATGTATGTATTTCAATGCACAGATATCTTTGAGCATGCATCTGCATGTCAGTTTGAATTACACAAAAAAAGTCCCCGATATTCGCCGACTGTCAGTCCCAATCAGTTGCAAAAAACGAAAAAAACAACAAATAAACCACAAATGACACAAACAACAATATTAATAGTAAAAAACAACATCAAACAAAATGTCAGCATTGGCACGTTCGCCATGGAAAGAAACATCCTTCATAGCACTAATACCGAATGCGGAAGGGGCATTCAAACAGCGAAAGAGGTTTCGGGGTGATAGTCGTAAAACTGGGAATCAAACTTGTTGTTTGTTGTTTCCGAGTAGTACAAGTTGATGATGCATCCGCTGTGGATGTGTTGTTGTTGGTGTGTGTTGAGCCTGTGGCACATTCTATTAATAGGACACAAATAGGCAATGATGTATCAAACTTTGTGTGAGTTTGTGTGTGTGAGTTCGTATAAATTTTAACTATTGCAAAAATGTCACTCATGGTTTAAGGGAGAGCTGCACATTCGTTACTTTCAATCAAATTCTGGAATATATCATATCAATCATAAATTTTCTTTTGAAATGTGAAAAGCGTATATTTTTATCAACATTAGTCGCTTTGAAAATTATACCTAGAAGCACTATAATCTCTGAGCCCAGATTATCATTTATGGTTAAGATATTTTACTTCTAAAAGGCTTCACTAACAGCCCAAATTTAAAGGGTAATTATATTTTTAATAATCATAATAATGATTTTTTAGAAGCAATAAGTAAACTACTTACTTAATTAGGTAACAGGTAATATATTATTCTAAGTAAACTAGCTTGATTAAAAAAAAGAGGTTAAACGTTTTATGAAGTAGTAATAAGTAAAAAAGTAAAAGAAAAAATAGTAATGACAAGTATTTGTTTGAAAATAGATTTCTTTCATCTGTTTACATTCCTTTACCTTTTTTACAACATGTTCTGCATTTTATTTGTTGATCATTTTTTGTATGAGATATGAAGAGATGACAGCCAATCGGACATAATTAGCTGTTAAAATGTCTAATTTTACTTTGGAATCATTGTTTGGAATATACCTGAATCATGCAAGAAAAAAAAACCGCAGCTATGATTAAACTCTGCTAACGTTTAAAGTTACTGTTTGATTACGCTGGTTATTACAAATAATTATATATTAATAATATAATAATTATAATAATAAATAGAAAAACAAAAGGAATTCATTTTCACATTGATAACAGTTTATTTCACAGTCGTATACATCATCAGGTAAATTTCTCACTTTTATAATTGAGTGGAAGTTTACATAAATGCCTCATTATTATTTTACAAATTATTCCAGTGATGATGATATCGATAATGATAATATGTGCATCACAATTTCAGCTGATCAAACACGCACACACATTCACATTTATATGCATACGTGTGTGTGTGTAGACCCTTTTAGTAGCAACAGAGAAAAAGCTCTCTCGCATTAATTGCCTAGAAGGGCACTCAATTAAGATAGTTGTTGTTGTTGGAATAATAAGCGTTGCACGAGTTTCTTGTATTTATCAGATAAATTGTCGTTTAACTATTTATATTAATTGAGCATATGGCAAAGGCGTTTGTATTTTTTTCTTTGCGCTTAACTGAGCTGCAAATTATGCACATTTAAATAATAATGGAACTATGCATAACTGTAAGTATTGAGTAGACAAGTTGAAGTGTGTGTGTATTTGTATAAGAGTTTCTGCTGGCATAACTTAAAGTGCTCTCGATGTGTCTCAGTAATTGATTTTCACTGCTGAAAGATTAATTGAGTCGTTATCGACAGCTTGCTGTGTATTTACGTATGATTGTGTGCATTAATGTGAGTCAGCTGCACATGCACTAACGAATGGTGAGGGAGTATGTGTTTGTTTTTATGTGTGAGTAAGTGTCGTTGAAAAATCTGCGGTGCGCGTGTAATTTTATACAGCATGCAAAAAAAAATTGAATGCAACGCGTGCTGTGGGCAGCATGTGGCGCCATCTGCCCACCCTACTTAATAACTACAAGTGCACAGCACCAAACACCACCCAACCCCACACCCATTCTACTAATTTGAATATGAAAGCTTTTTGCCTCGTTCTACTCCTTGAGCTCTCTCACACTCACACATTAACTCGTCCTCTCTCTATCTGTCTGTTGCGCTTAATTAAGCAAGCGTCTGTCTGCTCGCTGCCCTCTTTTTAAAGCAAAGTGAGAGTGCGAGAGAGGGCCTGATTCTTTTTACAGTTGTTGTTGGATTTGCTGTTCGGGTGTTTGTAATTGATTCTGAATAGGCAGTGCAAGCAGTCTGGCAATATTATATATTTTTCTCTCTTTTTTGTCTTCAATTATTCGACATGAAAGGAAACTTGTTTTTTTTAGCAATTAGCCCAACTGTCATTTAAACGTTATCAAAGACTTTGCTTTTGACCTACATAAAGCCCTTTTTAAATGCAGTTAAACCAGACAGATTAAGTACACAACAACAGGTGGAACAGGTTTTCTTTTTTGTATTTATTTTAATAGGAGATCGTTGATAAAATCTTCGTACATTTTTTAGGTACTTACAAAAACAAATCAGTAATGTCAGCATATGCTCCTCTGCTAGATTTAACTTGGGTTATTTTTCACATATTTTTATTGTTTACTATTTGGTTTTTATAATTTTTTTGTGGAAACTGAATCATTATTTGAGAGAAATAGCACTCGTAGATTGTACATCGAATAATTTGATTGCAAATTAAGTTTTATGGCAACACGCACACACTCCAAAAAGCCGCACTCGAAAGAACGCAAAATTATATTTATTTTTTTCACCTTGAGTACGCGCACTTAACCACAAAAAAAAAACGCAAAGGGGAAGCGCAGAAACCAACAATAACAATGTGTAAGCAGCGACTGCGCTGCTGCTTTTAATAGGCGACCGCTAAAGAAAGAAGCAAATCAAACACACGCGACTCAGCCGCAGCAGAAGACGGTGAAAACAAAAAACGCAAAGCAACGTCAACAATTGCGACGCCTCCGCGCCCACCGCTGCAGCAACAATAACACAATGCCAAAAATCGTCTTTTGAGGCAAGACAATGACGTCGACGGCGACGTCAACATAAAGCGTTAACGCAAGCAAACAACAAACGCAGCAAACAACAATGGATAATTTTCAATTACAATTTTTACACATTTCCATGCACATTTTGGTTAACGCCAGCGTGCCTTCTTTAACCTACTAAAATCCAGATTCTTTTACAATCATTTAAAACAATATTAAAAAGCTTAAATAGTAGGAAAATGCGATTTTAGAATGAGATTGTAATTTTTTTTCTCAAAGGTTTGCTTGCGTAGCGGTCCGCGATAAGAAAAATTGCGGCAAAGCGACACGCGACAATATCGAAGACTGAGCGTAATGAGCAGCCAACAAGTGTCAAAAACATCTGATCGCCTCAACTAGCGAACAGTCTGGCAACATCCACAACCAACATATGATCAACTGAAGCGTTAGGTTGGGCAACGTTGCGCATGTTATGATCAGCGGTGGCAACGCCAATCTTGCCGGCAAATTTCAATATAAATAACATAAAGGTGTTTTTCTTTTGCAGACAATGCAAAGCGCATAAAAATCATCGAACACAACTACCATTCCCCTAAAAAGTTTACACCCAAGCAGCTGCAGCAATATGCGTGCCCCAATTTTTTATCGCTGGCTTTTGTGTGGCGCGGCTATTGTAAATGTGCTCGTAGCACAAAGGCACACAGCTTCCGATAATCCCTCCACATACAATATTGGCGGCGTATTGAGCAATTCCGACAGCGAAGAGCATTTTCGCACAACAATAGCGGTAAGTGTGTATTTCTTTTGCTTAACTGGATAATTACAGATTATGGATACTTATTCCCGCATTGCAGCATTTAAACTTCGATCAGCAATATGTACCCCGAAAGGTCACCTACTACGATAAGACAATACGCATGGATAAGAATCCAATTAAAACCGTGTTCAATGTTTGCGATAAGCTCATCGAGAAGCGTGTAAGTATTAAACGAAATACAAATAGCAATCATTTCTTGCATCTCGGCTGGCAAATCGAAATAAAATTAGAGTGACTTCTTCTCCATTCACGTTTCGGTGTCTTCATTTTAATAATTCAAAAGGAAATGAGTCGGAAATGAGTCGGTGACAAGCGGTAACTTGACCGAGCATATCACATACAGTCATTTCGACAGTTCGACAGTCCATCAGTCAGTCAGTTTCATTCATTTGCTCATCCGGTTGACTGCCTGGGAAATTGCTTCAAGACATATTCACCACAAATAGGCAGCAAATATTCTATTTATGAATAATGGCATTTAAATACTTTCTCAAAATGATATAATTGATTAATAATTTCGGCGTTTTTGCTTTAAATAATTCTGTGATATTTATATTTTACATTTTATATTATTTGTTTCATTTAAAATGTTTACTTAGCTTTTCCTTCTAATTTTTACGCAATTACTTAAGTTTACTTAGTGTTCATTTGGATCCTTTAATGCTTATACATGAAATAAATAAATAAAAAACCTACAAAATCATTGTTTCATCGCTGTGCTTTATTCTTTCAATTGTTTGATTGGATTTAATTTTCTGAATTTAAATACCTGCAGATATAATAATTTGTATATTTTTTAGTTTCTTAGATTGTATTTAGTCTTCATATGAAAAATATGCAAAACGGAAGTTAGTTGTGTACTTATTGCTTTTTTAATAATATTTTAATATTTAAATAAAAAGTGAAATAATAGTTAATTAAAAAATAATGATATATTTTTTTTATTTATTTGTAATTCTGTTTTTTAAAATTGTCCTTTAGTTGTTGTTAGTTGAATTTTACATAAACCGATTCCATTTTGTTTTTCTAAAGTTTTGCTTCCTTACTGGACATAATTGAAAGTTATTTCTGAACATAATGTATATATTCCAATTTAATTGTATTTTTTAAAAAAATTCTTAGCTATCTCAGCTTATATCTTAGTCTCTTGCACAGTTGATTAAAGTAACATCTTTAAAAGCCAACTGTCCATGAACCATAAAAAGCTGAATTAAAGAGATGCTTTCAAATAATTTATAGACTGCGACGTAAGAGTCAGTAATAAAATTGAACTCATCTTCAACTAGAAGTTGAGTTCTGTTAAGCTCTCCTTGAAAAAAAGTGATTCCAAATAAGTATCTTTGGCGGTGTTCATTAATCGGACATTGTCCCGAATATAATTCAACTCGCTGCCATCTGAATCAATTTGGGATTGTGCTGTGCGCCCAATCGTAATTGTCATTTATCACTTGCCTGACGAGATGTGGCAATTTTTAACCTTTAATTACACACTCTGGAGAACAAATCAGTGTCAGATGAGATTCATGTTGCCACAGCCACAGCAAATGATGCACATATATTTTGGCACTCAATTGCAGAACTCTGGTGACGCCCAATTCGATTTACACTTCCGCTTGTTTACAGATTGCTTCCCCTCTAACCCAGTTTTGTCTTTTTGCATTTCTCATTCAATTGGCTTGATTATGTGTGTGTGTGTTGTGTGTGTGTGTGTTGTGTGTGTGTTTGCCGTGCCGTGCCGTATTTCAGGTCTACGCCGTAGTCGTTTCGCATGAGCAAACCTCAGGCGATTTGTCGCCGGCAGCTGTGAGTTATACGAGCGGCTTCTATTCGATACCCGTCATTGGCATATCCTCGCGGGATGCGGCCTTCTCCGACAAGAACATTCACGTCTCCTTCCTGCGCACTGTGCCACCATACTATCATCAGGCGGACGTTTGGCTCGAGATGCTCAGCCACTTTTTATACACGAAGGTGGGTAGGCAAATGCCCCATCTGCGACTGCGACTGAGTCTCAGTCTGAGTTATGATTTATTGACTGATTGACTTATGGACTTGTCTCCCATTGCCATTCCATTGCCAGGTAATCATCATTCACAGCTCCGATACGGATGGACGCGCCATTTTGGGTCGTTTCCAGACCACATCGCAGACCTACTACGACGATGTCGATGTACGGGCCACAGTCGAATTGATTGTCGAATTCGAACCAAAGCTGGAGAGTTTTACGGAGCATTTAATCGATATGAAGACATCACAGTCCAGGGTTTATCTCATGTATGCCAGGTAAGTTAATAAAACCTAAATCATGGTTATTTTCAGATGCTTTGCAGAGTTGGTCCTGGAAGTATGCTACATAAATTGTAAATTTATATCAAATTAAGATATGTAACCTATATGATTCTATTAAGATATTCTCATAATTCTCATTTGATTAATCATTCTCATTTGGTTATTATAACATTTTTGGAATTCAAGTCTTGTCCTGATGATCTGATTACCAAAACTATTAATCCAAAAATAACTATTTTTGTAGAACTTAAATTTTTGGACTACCTTCGTTCAAAATGCCTTCAGTACCTCTCAGGGTTCCTAGTAGACATGGCGAATCTTTTAATCCCAGTTTGTCTCTATAGAATTTAGTTTCAATTTGATATGTATGTCCTTTAATCAGTTGTTTTTCTTTTATTTCGATTATGGTTTCTATTATTCAAAAATCATCCCTAGCCAACTTATAAACATATCATCTGTGGGTTTGTATTTAAATGTTTTCACCCACAATATTTATATTTTTGGTTCAGACTTAACAGCGAGAAATATCTTAAAAGTCACTTTTATTCTAAAAATAATTTAGGTATAAAGTACGGATACAATTGGGTGAATAATCAAGATGGTTAAATATTTAAAATTTATTTTAAAAAGTTTGATAAGGACTTTTAATAATATATAATCATTTCACAACTTCATATTTATAAAATAGTATATACATAATATAATATATTTGGATATATTTTGTGCTCTCATTCTTTAAATAACTTTCTAAAAGCTGTTGATTTATCTTGGTAATATTTTTTAATTATGTTGATAATAATAAAGTCTATAAATTTTTGAATCCTTTGGCTGCGCATTTTTAAATATTAAATAAAATTGGGTGGACTATAAACCTAGTTGGCAAATGAGTTTGCAGCATCAAGGCTGTCAAGTTTAAGTCTGATCTGGCCAACTCAGCAACTCCTATATCAAGTTCTGTAATATCGATTTCGTTGTCATTCTTGTAAAGAAAGATAATATTTTTTAGCATTACTATTTTGCCTTCAAAAAGAACACATCAAAAAATTTAAATTGACTATTTGGATTTATTTAAAAACTGTTTATAAGCCAATAAAAATACCAGATATCTATCTAAATTTAAAAGTAAAATATGCAAATGTATATTTATTTTCTATGGTGTTCTGCAACTTTTCTTAAATAAGAAAAACCAATTAAAATCGTTTCAGTTAGTAATTTTTTTTATTTATTAGTTTAGGCTATTAAATTGCAAATAATTCAAAATTAGTAAATATAATTATTTGACTGAGCGGTTTATATAAAATTCGTGTTTATTTATTCATTAAACATACTGTCCAAATATATAAGGTCTTACAGTCCGTAGACAGGCCCAGTGCTGTGCAGATTTAGGTCCATTTGTCAGCAGCCAAGTTTTGAGCTTATTAAAAGAGTGGTCCTTAGACCGAATCCCCAAGCTCATTAAAATAAGCTGTTTTGTTCTGTGTTACACGTATATTTTTGTATATTTGTATATATATACATGGGGTTATTCACAGCACCGAGGACGCTCAAGTGATATTCCGCGATGCCGGCGAGTACAACATGACTGGCGAGGGTCATGTGTGGATTGTGACGGAGCAGGCGCTCCATGCGAATAACACGCCCGACGGAGTGCTCGGCCTGCAGCTGGAGCACGCCAACAGCGACAAGGGACATATTAGGGTAAGTACAGTGTGCATAGAACATGATGCTCCCGACCATGACTCCGGCCAGCATCCTATTAATGCATGACGTGCTTGGCTTGCAGGACAGCGTTTATGTGCTGGCCTCGGCAATTAAGGAAATGATTTCAAACGAAACTATCGCCGAGGCGCCCAAAGATTGTGGTGACTCCGCTGTCAACTGGGAGTCAGGTAAGCTCTTAACCAAGACATATAAGCGTGCAATTGTTTGCATCATTAATTGCTTCACACCATCGCATAGGCAAACGGCTCTTTCAGTATCTGAAATCCAGGAATATAACTGGAGAAACGGGTCAAGTGGCCTTCGATGACAACGGGGATCGCATCTATGCCGGTTACGATGTGATCAACATACGGGAGCATCAGAAGCAACATGTTGTCGGCAAGTTTAGCTACGATAGTGTAAGTATTTATCAGGCAAGAGATATCGCTATTATATATAATCCAACACCGATTTGTTGTTGCATCAGCCACGGGGCAAGATGCGGATGCGTATCAATGACAGCGAGATCATTTGGGGCGGCAAGCAGAAGCGCAAACCGGAGGGTATCATGATACCCACTCATCTCAAGCTCCTCACCATCGAGGAGAAGCCATTTGTCTATGTGCGTCGCATGGGCGATGACGAGTTCCGCTGCGAGCCCGATGAGCGTCCATGTCCCCTATTTAATGCCAGCGGTGCAACTGGTAAGCGATGCAATCCTATAAACCGAATCCTTATTATTGGATTACCTCTTCTACCTATGAAAAATGGCTAGCCAGTTTATGGCTAAGTATTGTTTTGTAGCCTGTCTAAATATGAATTAGAAATCCGATTTTTCATTTTAAAGTTTCTTTACACTTTCCATGAAGTTCTTTATCGGAAAGCAAACCATATCGATTTCTAGCTCTTGGCATACACTTCGGGAAATCCTCAATTTAATTGTTGCCTAACTGTGCTAAATGGTGATTTTTATATTTTTTTTAATATAAATTATTTTTGATATAAATCTTAGCTACCCTTTAGCATAATCCGAATTTATTTAAAACTTTAAGTGTTAAGCGTAAACAAATACTTGCTATGAACAATAATATCTAGTCTTATATAGAGGATTTTCCTATCCTCATCTTATTTGGTTATAGTACTTAAAATTGTACCTAATTCCACAAAAAAAATATTATTTTTATTTTCGAAATCAATAAGTTTTCTTTACTCATTGCGCAGTTTAAATTAAAAAAAAAATCGAATTTTTGTCATTATCTTAATGTCTTATTTCGAATTCCACACTTATGCATCAAATGAATTTAAGGCAGCAAACACTTAAATTATTTAGGAATTACTTTTGACTGGCTATATACCTTAAGTCACTTTTGACTAGGAAACTCTACTTATTTTAAACATATTTTCGCTTTTTTAGCCAACGAGTTCTGCTGCCGTGGATACTGCATTGATCTGCTGATTGAGCTGTCGAAGCGGATTAACTTTACCTACGATCTGGCCCTGTCACCAGATGGCCAATTCGGACACTATATCCTGCGGAACAACTCCGGTGCGATGACATTGCGCAAAGAATGGACGGGTTTGATTGGAGAGCTGGTCAATGAACGTGCCGAGTAAGAATTATTGGAGCCTGTAGTATTATTATATTGATTAACTACTTCATAAATATTCAAAATTACTATGTTAAAATTGGTTACAAACATATTCTTACTTCACTTGACTTTTAGTTGTATTAAAATTAAATATTTCTTGTTTAGAAGAATTATTTTATATAAGTATTTGCCATAAGATACTTTAAAGTCTTACTTTTAATTCAAGTTTCTTTCAAGAATTTTAACCATATTTATTTATTACCCTATTAAGAATATGATTTTTACTTATTTATTTATTAATACATATTTTCAGAAATACTTTATTTTGAATTCTATATATATTTATATAATTATTTTATAGAAGTCTTATTTTAAATTCGAGTTAAAATCAATGTATTTTACCCTATTGATTTTTAATAATTTATTTATTAATACATATTTTCTGGAGTATTTTATTTAAAATTTTATATATATTTATATAAATCTTTATAGAAGTCTTATTTTAAGTTCAAGTTTATTTTAAAATATTTTACCGTATTAACAATTAGAATTTTTTTAATTTATTTATTAATAAATATTTTCAGGATTATTTTATTTTTAATCTTATATATATTTATATATTTGTTGGCTAATAAACTACTGAATAAGATAATGAGTTAGAAATTATAACTTAAATAATAATGATTAATATGGAATCTTTCTCTGTTTGTTCATTTGCAGCATGATCGTTGCACCACTAACCATTAATCCGGAGCGTGCCGAGTATATCGAATTCTCGAAACCATTCAAATACCAAGGCATTACAATACTCGAGAAGAAACCGTCCCGATCGAGTACTCTTGTGTCTTTCTTGCAGCCATTTAGTAACACGCTATGGATCTTGGTAATGGTGTCGGTTCATGTCGTGGCGCTCGTGCTCTATCTGCTGGACAGGTGCGTGCTAAATCCCCTTCACCCCCTCCTCCATCCCTATATAGAGTCAATTACCAGAAACACAGACAAACACATTAGTTGTGACACTCGATGAGAGATGATTTGGACTTAATTTGCTCGTTGCATTTGACGGTTGAAAGGCAGCGAGCACATCGAACATCCTCTCGTGTGAACAAATCCCAATCCCTCCGCAATCAGTTAGCCATGGTTAAATGTTGGAGTTAACTGTACTTTTTTACTAACTGAGTGAATTTCTGTAACATTTAGATTCTCACCGTTTGGACGCTTCAAGTTATCGCATTCGGACTGCAACGAGGAGAAGGCATTGAATCTCAGTTCGGCGGTTTGGTTCGCCTGGGGAGTTTTACTCAATAGCGGGATTGGTGAGGGGACGCCGCGCAGCTTTTCGGCCCGGGTGCTGGGCATGGTCTGGGCCGGTTTTGCCATGATCATTGTCGCCTCGTACACGGCCAACTTGGCCGCCTTCCTCGTGCTGGAGCGGCCCAAGACGAAGCTGAGCGGCATCAACGATGCCCGTCTGCGCAACACAATGGAGAATCTGACCTGTGCCACGGTCAAGGGTTCATCGGTGGACATGTACTTTCGCCGTCAGGTGGAACTGTCCAATATGTATCGCACCATGGAGTCTAATAACTATGTCACTGCCGAGCAGGCCATTCAGGATGTGAAGAAGGGGTAACTGAAGATCGAACTCTCTCTTTCTCTCTCTTTCTCTCTCTGTGTGTGTGTCTGTTGCTCTCCGCTACGAGTGTTTTATAGTCGCATGATTTTGGCAACCCAACTATAACCAACTAAATAATTAACCAAACTAAATACAACAATAACAACAACAACAACAATAAGTACAACAACAACGAACGTTTAAAAACTCACTCTTCACTTTCCACTCAATTCAAACTGTTATCACTATCTTTTTCTCTCTCCCCCATGTATCTCTCTCTCTCTCTCTCTAGTTATATGTCTCGTCAGTAGCCGTAGTAATCGTAATCATATTCGTATTGTCCTCGTATTTAAATGTTTCCCTCTCTCTTTATTCAACAATTTTATATAATTATCGCTATTGTAATTTGTATACTCCTGAGAAATTTTATTATTGTTAAATTAAATCTAAATATTTTCACATTTTCTTTCGTTCAGCAAACTGATGGCTTTTATTTGGGACTCATCCCGTCTCGAGTACGAGGCCTCTAAGGATTGTGAACTGGTCACAGCTGGGGAGCTGTTTGGACGCAGCGGCTATGGGATTGGCCTGCAGAAGGGCTCGCCCTGGACGGATGCTGTTACACTGGCCATACTCGAGTTCCATGAGAGTATGTTTTTTTTTTTTTTTTTAAATATTTTCATAAATTATTAATATTTTAAGCTAGTGTCTTAAAATCGGTTACAATATACTCATTTATTTACTGAGTATATATTAAAAATAATGACGATTTCGAATGTAATTAATTTATTTACATTAATATTTAATATTTTTTACTTTACTTGTATTTTTTGATGGAAGTATAAAAAGATAAAACGATATTTAAATTAGAATATTTTATTTAAATTACTCATAAAGTATTCAAATTATATTATTTTATTTAATCTAAGTTTTTTATGGCCTGTTTCATTCACTTGATAATTACAAATATATTTAATAATTATACAAATTAAATATTACTATTACAATATAAGTATAAAAACATAATATAAAACACATATATTAAAAACTAATATAAAAAATTTTTTTGCAAACATTATTCAAATAATTATATAAATAATGAGTAGGTATATAAATATATTAAATTATTGAGTTTATTATATATTTATTATTTTAGATTTTAGTTTTTGTATGAATGAAAAACTACAACAATTTTTAATTCCAGGTGGATTCATGGAGAAGCTGGATAAGCAGTGGATCTTCCACGGACATGTGCAGCAGAACTGCGAACTGTTTGAGAAGACACCCAACACGCTGGGACTGAAGAATATGGCAGGCGTTTTTATATTGGTGGGTGTGGGAATAGCCGGCGGAGTAGGACTGATCATCATCGAGGTCATCTACAAGAAGCATCAGGTGAAGAAGCAGAAGCGTTTGGATATTGCACGCCACGCAGCCGACAAGTGGCGTGGCACCATTGAGGTAATTGTTCTTAATTTATTTTTGTTTAATTAAATTTATATTCTTTGTTAAAATTAAATATGTCAATTTTAATTTTTGTTAAAGCTTCTGAAGGGGTTTCTTTATTATATATCATTAATCATTTCATAGAAACGAAAAACAATTCGCGCCTCGTTGGCCATGCAGCGACAGTATAATGTGGGTTTAATGGCCACACATGCACCCGGAACGATTAGCCTGGCTGTGGACAAGCGTCGCTATCCACGTCTGGGACAGCGACTGGGACCGGAACGCGCCTGGCCGGGTGAAGGCGCCGATGTGTTGCGCATACGGCGGCCCTATGATCTGGGCAAGGTGGGTCTGACCGCATCGCAACTGGGACTGGGCAAGACGCGCCCACAACAGAATCCATTGCCACCGCGTTACTCGCCTGGTTATACCAGCGATGTCTCGCATTTGGTCGTCTAAGTTAACATTTTGGAAACCAAAGATAGTAAAATATATACACACATCTATATATATATATATATATATATATATATATACATATATATTAACTATGATTATTTTTACATACATGTGTGTCATTATTGCTCAATACCTGAAGATTTACATGCCAATAAGAATTTGTATTTAAATAGTTTATTGAGATCAGCTGAGTTGCTGTGGCATTGTTTGGAGTGCAGCATTGTTGCAAGTGTTCAGCAAGTATACAAATCAAAAATTCAATATCAAAATTTATTTTATGCCTACAATTAAATAAGCCTCAAAACAATATGCTGCATTCCAAAATATCGAAGCTCAAAACTAGCCTAACAAAAGTTTACTTCCGGAATGCCCAGCAATTAAAACAAAAAAAAAAACCAAAAACAAATATTTATACATATATATTTAAAATATATATTTGAAAGTATTGCTATAGTGATCAGCATTTATTTTATGACAGTTAAGTTTGTGTAGTTTTCTCTAGACTTTTAGAAATGAGAATTTGTTGATTTCCATATAATATTATTCATATGCTTGATGCTAAAAAACTATATATGCCCCGCTTAAGCAAACTCCGCTGAAAGTATTTACTTGGCGAATTTTGAACATGTCCTCGTATCTACTAAAACATATTTATTTTTATTGTTAATTGAATTGTACTTCATGAAAAAAACCCATTATCACAAAAACCCACCCATTGTTAATACGGTGTGTACTTAAAATGGAAACACGATTTTCTGGCTATACTTTTTGTGCCACAACAAAGAGCTCCGATTTTCTGCGAATAATACTAAAAATAATACAAATTATACACTTCACAAAAGTTATACTTCCGAACAACTGTCGATGTTGATGTTATTAAAGCTTTTCATAACTACTCTGACTTTATTAATCGGATACACTTCAAATTTATAATCCGAAACTTATGCGTTACAAGAAAACAGAAACGACGACACCTAAATAAATCTATAAATTGATATAATTGAAATTCAAATTCACCAAGTTACTTAAGCGAAACTAAAAAAAACTAAAAATGCCATTATATAAAACATAAAATGTCTACTTAATATTAAGTGTGAAAGTTAACAGCAGAAATGTGAATACAAAAATTAAACATTGATAAGCAACATAATTAACATGAGTTACTCAAATCGGTGGCCATTAAACAAAGGAATAGGTATTTTAAATGTTTTGAATGTGTAAACTATTTATGCCAAATAAATATTTAATAGAACGAAACACTTTACTCAACTTTTTTTGATATTGATCTAAATACTTTCAGCCCATGAATGCAACCATTTCATTTCCTTTTCAAACAGAGAAAAGAGAAAACAACTTTTCATTTTTGTGCCTGTTTCATACAAATCAATTTCAAAATTTCGTTATTGAACTTGTGGTTTTTGGATTTGGCTCACTCTGCTGGCATTTTTCTGAAAATCCAAACATTCATCAGTGATTGACAAGTTAAATGAATATTTTTCGCATTGAAAATAATGATGATTGATGGCTTGATTAATTTGTTTGTAGTTTCATATTGGGGTGCTCGAATTGTTTTTATTTATATCCGCTAACATGTAGGGACTTATCTATAGAAACAATGCTATATATTATAGACATATTTCTAAGCGTAAGTATTTTAAAATATGTTTTGCTTATTGATATATACATATTTACAATTTATCTATCCACTTACAATGCGGTAAGAAGTAAAGAATCAAACTAAAATCCGTACCTTAAACCGACATTTTTGATTCTATACCAGGAAATAAAACGAGAGCTATTAAATGACCATATAAAAATCACATAAGATATGTATTTTTTTTTTACATATACCATTTTTTTTTATTTTAATTCCATTATATACATTTTTAAAACAAAAATGTTATCTAGAACACTGGGGTACATTCCTAAAGTAGTTAGTAATAGACACCAGCAATTAAAAGGTATCAATTTAATCAGTTTTAAAAGATATGCCATAAATGTACTATGGAACGCTATCTTAATGCCCTATGACACTCCAGATAATTCCAATAAAAATTTTCTTATATGTATTAGATTTAGTTAGCTCATCTTATCGACTGTTACAAAACCCTTTAGACAACATTCATCAAACAGCCACTTCAAATGAACCCACTTAAGTTCTCATCATTTATTAATGCGACATTTTGAAAAATTATTTAAAATGCAAAACTTAATTAAATAAAACCGTCCTTAAGCACCGTTATGCTGTTAATTTGCTATTTACAATGCTTTAATAATGCTCTGGAGACAAATTAAGTGGGGCTCATAATATATGGCCAAAAAGTCTGTCAGAGCAGAGACATAAATCACTTATAGGAATGCCTGAACAAGACAAGCAATGCATTTTTAATAAAATAAATAAATGCAAAAAATTTTGTTTTATTGGCTAATGGACTGGATAAAGAGCTACGAATATTTGTGCTGCATTTAGTATTTATTTAGCTATATGGCATAGAACATATAAAAATGTTAACATTTTAAATATGCTTGAAAACAAGATGGTAAATTTGTATTAACTACTAAGAATGTTGTAGTCGAGTGAGCTCGACTACGATATTCCCTGTACCCAGCTGTGTTAAATATACCCAAAGCAGCTCTGCATTTGCAAATGAGATAAAAATGAGAATACATTGTTGACTATAAATTGGGTGTATCTTAGCCGATCTTAATCAATAAAAATCATTTTTTTCTGTTACGCTCTTTTATTGGATCAGGGTATACAAATACAACTTATGCTGTTGTATTACTCACCCGAAATTCTTACTTTTGTGATAAATAATACTCCCGCTTATTTGAGCTCGGTATTTCGTCGCTTCAGATCACGAGCCAAGCTGCTGATGTATTTGTACACTTTGTCTAAAATTATACATTTAGGGTCATTAAACACTTGATTCAAGACAATTTTTCTGTGGTTTTTATTTTTGATTAGTGATTTATAATTTCACACTTGGCTCGCAGTCCAACAATAACACTAAGCAGCTAAGCAATCACACAACCAGGCGCCCAGTCAACCAGCCAAGCAACCAACCAAATAAAACCAAGTTAAGCAATTCAGCCAGACTAACCGGCGCTAAGCGGTTTCGAACTGCGACAAAGCGGTTTAAATCAGACACATCGACAATGGAGCTTTAGTTCCATTAGCTGACTTGCAAAATCGAAAAAGAAAGAAATGAGTGATATGCAAAGATACTCAACCGAAATGATTAATTTAAGTAGAGTAAGAATTACGTCAATTGTTTAATGTTCTTGGCAACAATAAAAATTTTTAGCTCATTAGCCAAATTCAGCGTAGAAAATAATAATAATAATACAGATTTATCAACACTTTTCATGGAAAGTGAGTTAGAAATCTACAAGTATAATTTGTGGATTAGTTATATAAATTTTGTTTTTAATTTGTTCTTATGAATACAAATTTAAAAAAATAAAACAATCTTTAGTTATGTTAATAAGCTGTTTTCTGATCTAAATTAATTTAAAATTTGGGAAGACTAATACTATGATAAATATGAATTTTAATTTTTTTTTATTCGCGTAATCTATAGATCTGTCAGATTAGTTCTCTAGATGCAAATGATGAGTCTGCTGCATAATTTTATTATAATATCAATCCCATTCCGTGATTGTATTTGCTATTCCACAGAATTTGAGATCTGACCCCGTTGGAAATTATTTAAAAAGAAATAATGGATTTGTGAAAGAGGATGTTATTATTTAATATACATAAAAATATTACAATTAGTAAGACAAGTAAAAACACTATCGATAATAATAGCTCGACAAATAATAATAGTGATTTTTATGAGATATTTTTAAAAGGTATGAAAAGTATGTACAAATATGCAAAGATCGCGAAATCTAATAAAAATCCATTATTTAATATTTGGCATTGCATGAAGCCAAATATTTAGAGAATAAATAGAAATAACTCAACCAATTGAGTTTCCTGACAAACTGAGAAGTTCCGTATGAAATGCTCTATTTAAAATTAGCATTGGTATGCCTTACTTTTCATTTTATTTGAGATATAATGGGGAACGTGGGGGAGCGCAGAGTGTGGGCAATTTTGACAGACTCAATTGTTCTGGTATTTATCCTATCACTTAACTTTCAGTGTATGCACTCAAAAGTGCTCAGACACCAAAACACGAGTCACACGCCGCAATTTAAGATACAAATGCTCCGTCCCGGTGAAAGCGATTGTATCTGGATACTTGCCGATATCTGAGCTAAATTAAAACCTTTTTAAAGTGGTATAAAGCAGTTAATTCAATTAATAACCATGTGTCAAGTAGCATTTCGAGTAAATTGATATATGACTTTTTAATTTGCATTTCGTATTCATTTCAATTAGCCATAGCTAATTTTTATATTTTTTTATATCCAAATTTCCGCAGCCCAACCCGTAAACCGAAAATCCGTCCACTTTTCTTCGATGATGCAAGATAGGAAATATATCAAATCTGTATTTTTTAAACTTATGATGATATTTTAACGAATCAAGATTTATATGAATTTCGAGTTTTTGCGTCTCTAATAATTAGCAGTTAAATAGTTTTTTTTTTTGTACCAGAGAATTGTAAGCATTTAATTTGAGCTGTAAGATCAAGGTGTCTGTTTTGTGGAATTGTTGACTCTTTGAATTAGACAAGTTTGACCTTAGTGCCCACGTGCCTTGCAGCCAGGTCCGTCAAAATGTGTTAATCAGTGCAACAGTCAAATTGAATGCCAATCGAACCGATTGCAACAGGTTCAATTAAGATTCGATTGACATTTAAAATGCAATCAATATTAGAAATTCGGAAAATAATTTTTTATGGCTTAGCTTACACTAGTTGACTTATTCCAAATGTGAGTTATTAAATATATATTCAAAAAACTCAATTTTAAGAATGTAAATTAAAATAATAATAAATACTATTCGTAAATCATTCATATATATTAATATTTTCCTTCCCCATTGCTATAGTCTTAATCATATTTGGGGTACTTGTTACTAATTAATCATTTCTTCTATATTTATTAATAATCACCAATGTTTTTATTGAAAAACTTATTTTTCAATAGATTTTTCCTATTCTAGCATTTTAGCTGAGAGATAATATTTTACTTAAATATATAATATTATATATATCTATATATATATATAAGTGAACGAACAAAGAACATATAGTTATATCATTTTTTAAATAACCAGAATTTAGTAATAGTCTATATTTTATAAATAGCCTTTTTTTTAGTAATTATTGGTAATTATCAAACAATTGAACTTTAATAACTACCCAACCATAAACAAATTAAATGTATTTTCTTAAGTAGAATTCTGCCACTTGCCCTGTGAATCGAAATGTGGAGGAAACAATCTTTTGGCACTTGTATTAAGTGTAAAGTGGAGCAACCAATGTGCGAATGGGTCAACAATTGAAATATAGCTGCTTAATTCGACTATAAAAAGGGGGCGCTTTGCGTTTAAATAGATATTAGGCATACTTATAAATAGATTCTATATTACATGTGAGTCGGGGTCATTGTAAACATATAGATATAGATAACATATATACTATGAATATAAAATGATAAATTTCCAAGTGGTAATTTTTATGGCGCCTTCAGTGGAATGAAATATGTAAACAATGAAAGTTATAAAATATTTGGTTATTATTAATTGGCATATAAATTGCCCCAATACAAATTATAAATCCGTCTGGAAAATATAAAATAAACTTAAGAAGCTTCTACATTCTAGGTATATATATATATACAAATATATATATTTATATGTATAAACATATATATGTATATATTTATCAGCAATATTATAATAAAAACTTACGACTAATAATTAGATTCCTAAAAAATTGAGGCGCAAACTTTACAAAATAAAATTATTAATTGTTTATTTTGGAGTAGAGTAAAATTCGTCTTTGAATGCAATTTATTTATTTTTATTTTTTTTTGTATTAACACCAATAGCTAGTACATTTCGTATATATCGTACAAATATTATTAATGTTTTGAGTTATTCAAATAAAGAAGAAGATTTGAAATGGCTTTGCAAATTGTTTGTAATTAAATTTAAATCAAATAAATCATCGATTGTAAAAGGGAATTAAATGTTACAAGAACAGTGCGTATGAGCAATTACTGCGAACACTTTAAACTGCAATAAGTCTATTTGAGTTTAATACTGAAGCCGCCGGAGCAGTTATAAAGATAAGATACTTCAGTTGAAAGAAATCTTAATAGGAAACCCATATATGATAAGATCTCCCCAGATTACAATTCGGACTACACGCATGCTTGGCAAATTTGCTAAGCTATCAATTTTCATTTCAGTTAGACTTCATTTATTAGCCCAATCAAAATTATATAATTTTGCAAGTTATAAGATTAAGTTAAGCGCCATAAGCCAAAAGGGACATTGAATCAAAGTAAGTAATTGTTTAGTTAAAATTTCCTGTCTTATAGATGGTATTACAAATTACTTTTCTACCAACCTTTAAAACAAACTTAAATTTTAGAAAATGTATAATAAGATAAGAAGAATTAAGAAAGTAAAAATCCTGGTTTTGAAAAGACCCAATTTTTAAAATTTAAAAGTAATGAAGATTATATAAAAAATCGGGCTAATAGTAGGCTAATTATATGGACAAGATGATTGCTTTCAGAATGTAAGCTACTTCTTCTTAAGTCATCTTATTTCATATTATATAATATACCCTGCTTTTTTGTTAATCGATTCTGTTATGTAATTCATTAATTTAATTTTGATTTAATTGTTAGATTGTTTCGCTTGTGTTTCCGTTGCCGATTAGACGACATATTACAACCTGCATATTACTATTTTCAAGTGATGTGTTTATCTTATCTTCCAAACCTATTTTTTTTTACTTCTCTGATATTATTTCTACTACGTCAATTGCTGAGAACATGAATGAATTTCAACTAATTTGATTTTGTAAACAATGCTTATTACTTTTCAATCAACTATCTACTATTTGATATTAAATGGAAATGGTTAAAAAATGGGTCTATATAAGGTATATATAAAATCAAATCTTAATTGTCCCCAACAGCCGATCTACTAAAGAAATTGTAAATGTGGAATGTTAGTTCGTGTATATCAAGTTTTTTTTTGTTTTTATTTATGTTCTTCCCTATTATCATTTTTATAACAAACCCATAAAGGCAAAAATGTTGTCGTTTTTGTGGTTTGTCTTTTCTAATATAACATAATTTACCGATATATTAAGGGTATCAGGTCGCCGAACTCTATATCATAATTTCTTGTTAGTTGTTGGATTGTTTGAAGCTTTGGGGGTAATTTAAAGTTGTCTGATTAGAAGATTAATTACTAAATTCTTATTGTTTTTGTTCCAATTTTTGTTCGTTTATCTAATCTTAATTACATAATTTTTTAAAAATGTAAGACCTTTCCAATCGTTTTGGACTTATCCAAGAATGTATAATTATTAGATTATATTATCATCGTGTCATGTAAATTATGTATAAATATAGTTAGATAAATTTTTACATAAGTTGCATATCCTAGACACAAAAACAACTTCATTTAACTACATTAATTCTAATTTTAGCCTGGGATCCGATTCATTGACGTCATAGTTGGTTGCCGCTGTTTCTTTTCCTCGCTGTTATTGGCCGGTGTCGCAGTTACCCTTATGACCGATCGCAATTGGTCGGTGAATTCGGCAATGTTTTTGGTATTGCCCAGTCTTCATTCCATTAGTCGTTTGCAATCGTGCTGCTCTTCAATGTATTAAATTTCAGCCGTAGTCAGAAGATGTATTGCTAAAAGACTGCGTGGAAAGCGCGCTAGGTTTTTTAAGCAGTGTGTAAATTTTTTTTATGTTAAGCAATTTTTACTCTACATAAAAAAATGAATAAATGAGAGATAACAGTATAATCTCAAAACTATATATTTTAAGTACAAAAAATTAATAAAAACATCGTCTTTGGTTGATCGATAGATTTGTCAATTTTTAAGTCGTCAAGGCAAGCGAGCAACAAAAAAAATGAAACAAAACACAGCAAAGAGTTGTTTTTTCCCGGCTTTTTGCAACAGGTTGCTGGCCAATGAAACCAGATAAAACCGATTTTAAGGGGTTTTGCGACGCTCTTTGGCGGTTGTTGTTGTTGTAGTAAAGTTATTATGTGTTAGTTCGTTAGTATTTGTGTGCTGTTCCATTTTTTGTTTGTGTGAAATGGGTAAACACACTAGCCTAGCAAATAGCAGGCTTAACGACAAAGTGCTACAGAAATAAAGCAAAGTACATATTATCACTAACAAAATTGAGCAAAGTCACAAAATGGCGCCACAATTAGAATTGTTGTCAAAGCGCTTACATTGACACACAAAAATACCATCAGGCGACATTCAAATATCCTGGTCATCTGTTGGTCACACTGCATACAGTAGTCATTCTTATCTATATATCTATAGATTCTGTTAAAGTAAATGTAAACAGCCGGTCTGTTAAATTTATGTATTGTTGACCGTAGTTTTTGTTTTCTATGTGAGATTATTTCGCTTTTGCTGCATATTCTCAACAGAGAGCGGTCACTTTTACCGATTGGAGCACGCAAGCGAGAGCGCGTGTGTGTGTTGACAATAGAGCAAATTGCAAACAAACACTTGTTGAAAAACTCACCACACTCACTCTCTCATACAGACACAGGCGCACTGCGCTTATATATTTGATTGGCAATCAAGCCAAAGCCGAAGTAGCGCAAACAGTCAGCAGAGTGGTGTCCATAATCAAAAGACCATAATAACCAAACGGCAAATAGTTAACAGCGCTCAAACGATGTGTGACAGTCAGCGCGTCAAGTTGTAAATTGTAACCGCTGCCGCGTAGAGAAAACGTGTAATTTTGCAAAGTGCTAAAAAAAGCGTCAACCGTTAATTAATATTTTTTTAGTTAGTTTGCCCACGCGTTATATATATACTCACATTTCATATGGGCAGTTATTAAACGTTTCCAAAAACTCGTCGTGTCTACGTCGCCTCCCTTTTTATATCCGTTAAAGCCTAATTAGGCATAACAATAGGTCCTGCAGGACCCATAATTTGCTATGCGAATGTGCCAGTTGAATAACTATAATTAATGTTGAAAAGTGAAGCACGATAATTAAAATCACAAAAAATAATAAATAAATATATCTAAATAAAATAATTAATTAAAATCATAACAATGGCAGATCGTTTTCAAATATTAAAAGTTAACGGCAATGCCAATGTGAATGGAGCCTTCGACGAGGAACCCGGTTGCCCCAACAATAACAGCAGTGCAGCAAATCCCGAGCACAATTTAAATGGACCCGCGACAACTTGCGCGGATGAGAATCACCTGCAGCCAAAGGCTGTGGAGGCCTCCGAGAGTCGCCGCACATCCCGTCTGTCCTTCCGCGGCTTTGGGCAATTCCTGCGCAAATCGGATGCCGAGCGCAAGTTTAGCCTGGCCCAGTTAACAAAGTGAGTGCTTCAACCGAATACGATAAAAAATATAATATAAAATATAAATAAAACATTTTGAAAGACTCAAATGCCGATCATTTTATACGCTCTGCTTAAATTTGATTGTTCTTTTATTTGCCTTGTGTAATTTTGAGACTGAAATATTTGTTTGCTTCATTAACAACGATTTGTTAAACGCATTAAACAGTTTACATATTGCAAAGTAAATATTTTTTTTGATATCGCCGATTCGTCTCGCTTATAAAATTATTCAGTGCATAAAAAAATAACTTCAGAAAATAGCAACCAAAAAAAAAAATATATAGTTTAAAAAGTATTAAAGACATTTTTATATTTAATATCAAACTACTTTGTTTAAAAGATATTTATTCAATGAATTAATTATTGGAAGTTATAGAATCTCTTATTCTTCCGGCCAAAACAAATATCAAAAGTGGATCAATCATTATTTGAATTATTCATAGATATATCTCATTGTATGTGAATCTTAAATTAGTAAATAATGCACGTAACAATAAATGTAAATTAAAATGTGTTAAATGTGGATCACAATTCTAGTTCACTTACATACAAAAAAAAAATTAACACTATATTGAATAAGCGTCTGTTTCTCACAACAATTAAATGTAGCTTCCGAATGCGATAAGCGAAATTTTGTCTTAAATAGGCACTTTAGAATTTGCATAATTATTATCGCTTGCGTAATACGATTTACGCTTAATGACAGATTATAAATTCGGTTTGAGGATTATTCAAAAACACAAACAGAAAAAAAAATAAAAGCAAGACAATATTTAAATTTAGCAAATTGTCAAATGGCCTGTCAACAATCATTATTTCGATTATTTGTAAAACTTTAATAAAAGCTTATGTACTATTTTTATATTGTTTTTACTATAATCACATAAAAACAAAAAAACTTGCAATTGTTCTGTTATTTAATTTCATATCGAAGTGTAAAAATCAGCTGAAATTCACATTAAGTAGAACGTAATGTTCCATTTTTACAGCGTGAACTGTGAATAAAATCGGTAAAAATAATATAGAGATAGACAGAGAAAGGAGTTTGAATTTTCGCCACAATTATAAATTTTTTTGATATAGATACAATTTTTAAAAAATTAGCTTTTGAACGTTAAGCACATGATGAAACACAAAGTCACGTTTTCGGATCATAGGTCAAAATCATTTTTATCAAATTAACAGTGCACAAATTGCAAGTATTTACTTTTGCTTTCTGTTTTGGCTACTTATTTATTTTGTTTTATTTTTTATTTTCCAACAAAATGCTAAATAAAATTCAATTAAAAAGATGCCAAGAAGCCGTCAAAAATGTGTAAGCATTTCAATTTACTGAATGAGATGAGGACGTAAATACAATTTTGAAAAGTTTGCACACGGCAAACAAGTAACAACAGAAAATCAATAACAAAACTGGGAAACTGCACAAAACTGAATACGAAAACTATTACCGAAATGGCAACAAGTTTTCAAAGTCGAGCTTTTGTTATTGTTTTTGTTTTTTTTTTGTTGCAACTTGTATTGGTTTTCAATTGAAAACAATTTGTACCACGCATAACTCGCAACTAGATTTGTTTGCTTTAATTCAGTTTTTAGTCTTTCTGGGTTCAACAGCTGGTGACCTGCGTGTGTTGAACAACAAAAAAAAAATATATATATCTATATATAAAAATATAAGCATATTTGATCAAAGACAAGCATATAGATCAAGTGTGTCTGAGTTTTGTCTTCCGCTTGAATTGCATGTATATTTCTTCAATTGCACAGCTGAATTCGCTTCGCTAAATCTGAATCAGAGTCAATAGATCGATAGACATATATATATGCATTGTTTAGACACATGACTGTATCATTTAAATATGAGAATTCGAACGCAGTTGGCTCCGCTATTGCTTTGACTGCTGCCGTCTCTGTCTCAATCTAGCAATTTAATTGAAAATTAAGAAATCGAAATGAGCTCACATTATAATAAAACACTTCAATGCAGTAAAACAAAAATGCATTAGACTTCTCTCCTTATTGAGCTACTTATCTAAACTGTCTTTATGATCTAATCTTGCCCATTCGGAGAAATAAGTTTGCCATTTGGGGTATTCCCGCAGACACGCACGTTAGCTCTATTTAAGCTAAACATAACATTATCATTAGTTAATTGCTTTGGGAATCCCCCCAATGCAGTTCAGAAAATAAAGCAATATCCTTACGTGTATTCAGCTAATTCCTAATCATTTCGAATTTTAGTCACTGGAACCGATTCACCCCTCCACGAATGATATTGGTTTCTCAGAATAGGCCAGATTGGTTTATTTATTTATTTAATGTCGAATAATAACTGTCGACACAAAAGAGTTTAAGAAACAAAAATATAAATTAAATTAATATTGAAGTTAAAAAAAAATATAAAAATGTTAATTATATCTGGGAGTTATCAAAGTGCCAAATTAAAGTAAACCCAGAAAAAAAACTAATCAGACAAAGACAATTTGATTATGAATTAGTTAAGATACCAAACAAACTGAGAAGAGTTCCTAATGATAAAAAAAATAGAGGACTCTAAATTGATGAACTGAAGATTCTTGGTAATGTCCAACTCCTGAGCTTTAAAAATGTTCTTGAAATTATATTATATTCAACAGCGTGTGAATTATACTTACTTGAAGTGATCACTTCATAAAAACATCGGTATTAATAACCCGAAATAATTTCTGCTCCATAAAAATATTGCGATATCTTTTTTTTATCCATTGGATATTTCATTATCTGATTAATAAACATGGATAAGTTAATGTTGAATGAGGCGTGTCATGAACAATGCTTGATTTATATTTTTATTATTATTAAATTTCCACTAGTTAAACAATTTGTTATTGAATATAATTCTTATAATTGTATGTGCAGTGTATTGTATCAGCTCGTTGTTATTTTCCATCACTCCACGACTCTTTGATTTTATTTGCGATATATAGTTAAAATTTAGTATATTTTGCTCAATTTATGTTTATTTGCATTGTTTATGACTTAACATCCCAAAATGTTTATATCTTATTTCTCGCCAAAACAACGTAATTTACTAGTTTTCTGCAAAAAGTATGCAACATAAAAAATTATTTCCGCTGTCACCAAATTGATGAATTCGTTTTATGGATTAGCACTGGAATTTCAAATATTTTTGCAAATATTTTCGCTTTCCGCTTCCCCTTTACTTTACAACCCCGTCACATATCTATATAGTATTCTTTCGATCTTGTGGCGCCATTGCCTGTTTTTAGTTATCGTTGCATTTACCCCGTTCGTTCTTCACATTTGACTTTTGGAATTTTTAAGCTTTTAAATTATCTCTGGCAATAGAATTTCTTTTGCGGTTTTCGTTTTCAATAAGTAAATATTCATGATTAAAACAGCAATAAAATGAGATACAGTAGAACCAGCCAGCCACAAAGTCTAATAAAAGGCAAGGGCGATGTTTTCTCAGTTTCAGCATTTTGGCCTTCCCCTTGGGCACCTTTACCATGCTGCTTTCCCAATTTTGTGTGTTTTTTATTATATTTCTTCTTCCTATTCTGCTCTTTTTATTGAATCTGTGGCGAGTGTGTTTTGTGTGTGAATGAATATCTTTTAGTCAATATTTGTGCTTTGCATGCCGCTGGCCACAATCATGCTGACCGAGGCTGTGAGAATTGTACTGCCATTTCATCAGTATGAAAATATTTAAAGATTGCCACTCGCCTCACCTCAGCAGTCTGTGACAAATTGGCTAATTGGCTAATCGGCTTCTGTTTTTGTGCTTTACAGGGAAACACTTCCGCGCCTGGACAACTATCGCATATCAATGCGCAATTTGAAACGGCCCTCAATCGGCGAACTTCATGGCGAGGCAGCTGATCAGGTAAGAAAACAAAATTAAACGGAATTTTAGCAATGCAAAAACGTTTTCTGCAACTCAGAAAAGAGTAATGAAATAGGTGTGAAATGTTCAGATCAAGTTAAATTTCTATTTAAATTACGTGAAATGTTAGCAAAGAATTTTCTAAGCTTTAGAAAAAATTTACCATGGAATTATTTGAATTTTAAAAATGTAATTTATTAATAATTATGGAGATTTTCTTCAATACAATTTTTTTGTCTGAGTGTATTTATTTTACACCTGTAATTAGCACGGGGCTTGCTAAATATTGCGTTCGATTAGCATGTAACTCTGAGTTTCAAAACACATTACCAATAATATGACATATAAATGAAAAATATGAATATTTTGCACGGCAAGACAGACTCTATAATTAAATTTTTTTATAAGCTATAATTTGTATTTTCAACTTACCTTGTGTGATACCATTCCAAAACAATAACAAAAGCATTTATTCAAGTTCATCAAATTAGCTTACAAATATAAAACTTTCCATTCGACATTCAGACATACAAAAAACCTTCCAGGCCATCGTAAAATACGTAATTTTAATTTAGTTGTAAGTATTTTGTAGACATAAAAAACTTATCACATAAATTGCGTATAATTGGGTCATTATCGATTCTAAGTACACTTAAAATCCTAATGACAACACATATTACATAAAAGAGTCGATTTTATAGAATGTTCTGCACTTGAAATACTCTTGTTGACGGGTATTAAACATAAATAAAAACAGTGTAGTTATCCGAGGGGGATGGACCAATTCTCCTTTATGTCGAAATCTAACTTGAATTATTGTTTATCAATTTAAATAAGTTAAGCAAACTAATTCCAAATTGTAATATATTATGAATCTACTTAGTTAGAACAAAAAGTAATTGCCATAGTTAGATACAATATTACTTTTAAATAATATGTCAAATTTGGATAAAATACTTTTTAAAAAAAACCGATGTGCCTCATAGGAATTTACATTCTTTTCTTTTGTTGTGTTCCATGTACATTTTCTGAAGTTCTTCTGAAGACCCTTCAGTTCCCTAGAAGTCTTTTTCCATCTGCAACTAGTTATGTGTATTTTGAAAACATTTCAAGTGCCCAAAATATAAACAATTCAAATCGAAAACCTCTTATATATAAAAATACAAAATATAAAATACATTCCTCTACTTATACATTCAAAAATAAAACCATATTTGTTTATTGGCAGTGATGTATCATTATTTATGGACTTGTATATACCCTGCAACACGTTAAATGTATTATTGTAAAAATCAGACAATTAAGAATATTGATTTGGAATATTTATATATATATTCTATATTATTTTTTGATTTTAATTCGAAAATGACTCGGAAAATACGGATAGTTACAAATCCAATTTGTTAAATATTGCTTCAGCTACCCTCGCAAACAGTGCCACAAATTAGAGGGTATTTGAGAAAAAACACACTTTAATTTGTGTATTTTATTAGTGTATGTACATTCTTTATTAACACGATTGCGTTTATTATTTACTTGAAGAATTTTCACATTTTCAATGAGTCTTCCATGACGTATGCGTAATATTTTTTCATATACTGAAATATTGGCAAATGGATTTGAGCTGATGGCGTCGCCAGTTCATCATTAACTCATTATTGTGGCATACCTTTGCAAAGGTCAGTCCCAATCTAGGCGACGCCTTATCATTTAAGTGGGGGACTGGGGCTAATGAGGACCCTCCAGATGCACACTTAGTCAGAGTAACAGTTTTACTGCTTATCGCCAAAAGCCATAGCCACAGTCAAAGCCAAAGCCAAGGCAATAAATTTTATGCGTCTATTGCGTCTTGTGGTATTACCATTCGGATATTCTTTAATTAACTCACTGTTGGCTACCGTAGCGCCGGCTCCTATGGAATAGCGTCAACGTGGCGTATGACAGATATCGTAAAAATTACATTACAACGCCGGGTGGCTGGCTCATTAAGGAAATTTCAACGAAATCGCCATATAAACTATAATTGATTCGGCTGCTTAAAGTGTGCGTCCCAGACAAGCTCAACTATTAATTATTACAGCAGATAACAAATTTTTTGTGAAATTAGATATATATAGTTAAATACGTATAAAACTACTACAAACGCATGTTCAAATAACAGATGCTAACGTAGCTAATGAATGAGATGGAAAATTTATTCAGTTAGATTTGATGAAGTTCGCTGAAGGGAAACCTTATTTTAGTAAAATATCTGACAAAACAGCTGTCTTGGCAGCAACTTATTTGGCAAGTGTTCATTAAAAATTGGTGTGTTGCTGGATGAAAATTTTATTCTATTGTTTTTATTGGGAAGAGTCGAGTAATAACATAACATATGAGAAAAAGAGTAAGAATGTTATATTTAGCAGCATCTCCAGCACAATAAATTATCAGGAGTCAAGATCTTAGTGTCTAAGTAATTAATATAATTCTCGATTACCACCCGCAGATCTATTATATTTCATTTTATTGATAAACTGTTTTGGTAATATTTGCTAACATATTCAAAATGAGCAAACTACTAGCAATTTAACAGTAGAATGTTTTGATTAAAGCATTCTGCTTTTGACTTCGAATCTTAAGTTATGTAAATCTAAAGACATATTATTATGCAAAACACGCAAATTTTTTATATACCTGCTTAACTGACTTTAAGAATTTTTTCGGTTTTAACTTCTTAGACAGCGTTAAGCGTTTAAATCGAATTTATATGCACTTTAATTTGATAAGAAACCCTACAAATTTCCTTTTATTATGCGATTATTGAGATTTGCAGATTTGAGAATATAAGTTATAAACGAACTATTTTACTTATAAATCTTTTTAAATATGTTGAAATAGTCAATATTCATAACATTTTGTCGACTAAACAATAATATAAATATATAAAAAAAAAATATATATATATAATACTCTGGTTGAGCACAGTTAATTTTCTTAGACTATTAAATATTTATTACTTATCGAGAGTCCTAAGTGGATGTGTGTAAGTTGTTTGTGCATAGTGCCTGGCAGTTTGCAATGGGGTGTCATTTGAACATGTGTCTTGAAAGATGACACCAAGGCTGGCCTTAAAGCCAAATTAATTGTCAACAAGATGGCTGGAGCCTTGCAGCGCCACATGTTACATTGTTTTAACTGGCCACCCAACGAGCAGCACACACAAACGCACAAACACACAAACACTTCACACACTTTACAACACACAACGTCGATAACAAATAAGAAATTAAAAACACAGTTAGAACGACGCATTGCTCGAGTCAGTCAACAGTCGGGACAAGTGTGAGAAATGCACTCAGCGCTCAATCGTATCATTAAAATTGACAGGAGTAGGGCTGCCGACAGATGGCGCTGTCGCTGGCATCGATCGATGTCAATTTTCATAGCTGAAGAATTGTATTAAAGTTGCCGCTTGTCAAAGCCACCCAACTTGCTTGTCAGCACCTGTCAAGGGTGTTGACAGTTTTGCCACTGCGATAAGAGCTCACTTGAAAAATTATTATCATTTAACTCTTTATAAATTAAAAAGTGCCAGCGCCACTAGGAAAATGCCAAAATGTCATCAAACCAGTTCTCAGCAGTTTTTCAGTTTTTGAAGCGGAATATTTTGACACATTTCTAATAACACTTTCAAGTTTTCAAGTGCACATAATTAATCATGTTTTGTGATTATCTTAGGTGATTTTCCATCAGTTATTGTGCAATTATAAAGAGTTAACTATTTATCGGCACTGTATCTACAGACGCATGTCCGCACTTATAGAGATAGGATCCGATTAAAGAAAATACCATTGTTATCAACTCGGAACTTGAACAATGACATCTGTGCTTGATTTGATATAATATTTTGGATGTCATGCTTATGTAAAATGACATTCAAAAAGTATTAAATTATATCTGTTTGATCATTCTCATTAAGAATTATTTGATCAAGATTAGTACATTGATATATAATAAATGATGGGGTTGCATTTTACAAGTAATTAAAAGCCTATACTGTGAATCTTCCAACACTAAAGAAACATAAGAAAAAAGTCAAAAATATTTTGAATACTTGAAAGTTGCTTGAGTACCTTTCGCTTTTTATCATATTAAAAAGTAGTTTCTGATATCAGATCAATGAAAGTTGAAAACACACAGAATTTAAGAAATCATATATTTCATAACGTCGGGTTGCTCTTGTTGATCAAAGTAAAAAACATCTTGAGATAACGCTAAAAACCTTAACTAAAATGAGATACAATAGATTAACAAATTCAATAAATAGACAGTAAAAGAAACAAATACGTTAAGCGAATTTGTAATAAAAATAGAATACGTTAAGAGAGGTTTTATTACACCGACTTATCAGATGCCAAGTACACAAAACTTGTATGGATTCGTTTTTTATACAAAAGATATATATGCATACCAAAACAAATAATACATAAATGTAGTAAATGAGTTTATTCCAAATGTTCAAAAATAGTTTTGAATGGTATCACGCTGGCGATGAGCAATTCACAGTTTTGTGTTTACATCATCAGCAGCGCCTGTGGCGCATTTGTATAGACTGGTGGAAATGCAGTGAGCGGCATTTTCCGATTTGTGTTTTCCATTTGAATAGCGCTTGCAGCTGCACTTGCCTCGCATTGTTATAATTACAATTCTAATTTGCAATTCATATCAACAGAGTCGTTTGCTATTTTTATAGCATTTATCGATTCCCTTCTGCGATTTCGACGCTGATGCGAATTTCTCGATTCGTTTACCCGAACACAATTTCAATTTTCCCATTTTTCGCGCAAAGGCGCTATTCAGAAAATGTGCCTATGATTTTTAAAGTTTGAGTATTTCGGTGTAATAATAATTAATCATTTTTAATTTGACGTGTTTTATGGGGCAATCAGGCTAATTAAAAGCAAGGACTTTGAACCGTAATGGATTATTTAATTGTAAAATTTATAGTTGGGAATGAATTTCTTTAATTTGGTTCAACCAATAATATGGAAAGGAGATTTGGATGCCTTGTGGGGGTTAAGCTTATGGATACACACTAAAAACACTTATAACTCTTACTAAACCTGAGTGACAGGAAAGAAACTCACAATACATAATACTAAATAGAAAATTATCACTTTATTTTTAAGATGAAGATATTTTTGTTCATACTAGGGAACTGTATTACCTATTTATGCATGTAATGTTTTTAAAATAATGCTTTAATAAATACAAATTTGCAATTATAAATTAAAATTAAATTAAACATTACATGAAAGAAAAATAAATAAAATAAATAGTGTGATAAAGTAAGAGTAATAAAGTAACTCAAGATTTTTTATATCCTGGACCCATGAAAATTAGCAATTCAGATGTGCAAGTGTATGTATCAGAAATCCTCTCCGATGGCATAAAAAATATACATAATTTTAATTAGAATCAACATAATGTCAAAGATATCACATGCCAGAGGCATAATAACTATATTTACCTTTTTTTGAAAACTTGTCCTACTAGCAATAAGATGCTTGATTTGTAAGATATATTAAATTAGGTGCGTAAAAATCTGTAGTTGGTTTTATAATTTAAGATTTGGTTAATCTCTCACAATAAAATCACTGCTACGAAAGCACAACCAAATCTTCTTTAACAGGTATTCCAAGTGTTCATTAAGATTTGATTTGTTCTCTATTCTCTATCGAAATAGTGTCTGATGCCATTATTGTCATTAAGTTATCTATCTCACCCAGGAATTGTGTCTCAATCTATGCCATTTCGCTCGAAGGTTCAATTTGCCACTTGTTTTCGACTGTCTGATGCATTCTCCAACCTCTTCCACTTTCACAAACTTGGTTTTCATATATGTGTCTATCTATATATATATATATATATATATATATATATATATATATATGTACGACCAGGCGAAATTTCAATTTCAATTCCGTGTGCGAGTCCAAAAAAAAAAAATAATAATAAAAAAATATTCTACGCTTGGGCAAACGAAAAGCGACTGTAACTAAACTAAATTAAATTATCCAGGCCACCGCCGTACAAACAAGCAACGTGGACATCTGTCTGTCCCTCCATCCGTCCGTCCGTTCGTCTATCTATACATAATATATATGTGCATCCGTTTGTCGGAACAGTGTGTACTAGACTGGCTCCCAGTGGGTGTGTTTGAGTGCTTGTGTATGTATCTGTCTGCGTTTCTGGCTACCCGTCGCTCAACGCTGCCAAAAATGTGTAAACAATCAACATTGACCACCCACGAGGCTAAAGAGCCCAAGCCAGAGACAGAGCCAGGATACGGGACCCAAGAGCTTTCCCCGGACCCAAGCTGAGTAACCAACCAACGGCTTGGGAGCCATACCGAATGGGGTGTGTTCGATGTGTTGCCAAGTCCATTGACATTACAAAATATGAGTCTAGTTAAGTGCCAACGCAACGCGCCCTCCTCACTTTAAAAAAAAAAAAAAAAAAAACGAAGGAAAACATTCAATTATGAGAGCAAACAATAAAATAGATAATCAACTGTTATGTTTTCCAAAGTTTACTCTAATAATATAGACTAACCAATGGCAGTCGTGTTTCCTAGCAATAGTTATTAATTTATTGCCCATTGTTAAAGCACTCAGGCAGTAAATTTACTTTTTATCATTTCTTTTTTTTTTTAAACCTATATATTTGTTTTCATCTAAATCTTCGGCAATTATAATAATTATAACAATATAATCTTTATAATTGTTGAGTGACATTAGAAAAACAAAATTCTCATTTGTATAATAAGTTATCAGCTTGTTTAATATTTTAAAGAAAATATTAAAAGAACTGAAAAATGGACAATAAATAAATAAACAAATAATAAATTTGTATATATAAGTATAGTTTAAAAAAATGTTTCTTCTAAATCTACACATTTACTTTATCTCTTAAGTAATCTCCTACGAAAAATATCTCTACATTAAATTGTTTTAAATATGTGCATTTGCACTTTATTATTCATAATAAATAATATCAATCGCCCAGGAAAATCGCAAAAAGCTATTAATAGCTTTAAGTATATATAGAAAAGATGATATACAAAATATAAGCTGCTTTTTAGTCAATTAGCACTGCCGTTAATGGATGTTGATTTAATCTCTGTATTTCTGGCCAGTTACCCAGAATTGTTATTGACTCGTTATTCACATAGCTCTAAAACCAAAATAATTAATTATTATAATTATGCTGTTTCTGACAATGTGTTGTTAAATTGTATGTTAACTGGAGCAGAGTTAAAGAAAGATTTACAAAGGCAAATATACAATTATATTATTAAGCTTGTTATTTTGGAATTGCATTTCTAGTATTTCATTGTTAATTATTTATGGCCATTTATAATGTAAACAATTTAAAAAAGTGAAGTTTTTCAGTTTTAAGGAATGAACTTTAAAGTTACTTAAGGGAAATTAATTAAATAGATTTATAGAATTGTTAAAATAAAGTCATTGGATCTCAATATATAAAAAACTTAGAAGAAAGTATAAAAACTTATGTCAAGCGGATTCGCGACTTATAAATTTAATTTTCAATTAGATGTTCACTGTAAATGTTTATACTTCTGGCTTATTCAAATTATAAATGTAAATGTTGTCGTTTACCTGCGTCATTGATAAAATCTGTGGCTGGGTTTGGTCTTTAGCACATTACACATTTCATTAATATAACATAAGACTTATTTGTCAAACAACTTAGCAATACTCATTAATTTATAGAGGAAGTATAAGTACTTAAATAAATATATTGATATATTTATTTAATACATAAGCAACAAGTTGCAGCATTGACGACAAAGAGTTATATTTTGGACTGGGTCAATTATCATTGAAATGCGTCAGTCAATATTAGTAACATGTATATAATGGTATTAAATACGATGTTCAAATTAGAAATTGAAATGAATCTTCCATTTATTTTGTTTGAGCTCATCCACATTTGTATAAATTATAGTTATTTATTTTTTCAATAATTATTTAAGCAACAATATTTCTTAAGTTAAATTTAGATTATGACTTGTGCTGTTGCTTATAATAATTAATTAACGAATTATATTTATTTTATTTAACTCATCCGCAGAGCATAACCATACCAGATGCTGCAGAGCCAGAGCCAACCGGCGGTCATCTTAAGCTTGGATGGATTGTCGGCGTGCTCATACCATGTCTACTCAACATTTGGGGCGTGATGCTCTTCCTGCGCCTCAGTTGGGTCGTCGCCGAGGCGGGCATTTTATTAACATTGGCTATAATCGCCGTGGCCACTGTGGTCTGTGTTATAACAACACTGTCCCTGTCCGCGATTAGTACGAACGGTGAGGTGAAGGGCGGCGGCGTCTACTTCATCATCTCCCGCTCACTTGGCCCCGAGTTCGGTGCCTCCGTTGGAGTTGTTTTCGCATTTGCCAATGCAGTTTCCGCCTCAATGAACACAATTGGTTTCTGCGAATCGCTGAATGTGCTGCTGAGTAAGTATTGATTAAATCTATTTGACACTCAAAATAAATTAATTACAATTCATGCTGGCTATTCTTGCAGAGAGCAACGGTCTTATTATCGTTGACAATGGCATCAATGATATACGCATTGTGGGTTCCATAACGCTCCTGGTGTTGATAATGATCTGTTGCGTCGGCATGGAATGGGAGACCAAGGCGCAGAATTTCCTCATTGTTACCATTGTTTTGGCCATATTCAATTTTGTAATTGGTGCTGCCATTGGACCAAATGGAAATGAGAACCTAATATCCAAGGGATTTGTGGGCTTCTCTTGTAAGTTAATAAATAATTTAACAAACTTTTCAAAAATCGAGGAAAAATATTAAACTAAAAAATCATCCAATTCAGTTTTTTTCTTGTACTAAATAATCTTTAAGTAATTAATTAATTAATTAACTTTTTTCTAATTTTTAAAATTAGTTTCATAATTTTTTATCAAATTTCTAAGCAATTAAAGAAATCTCTGCTAACTTTCTTTACTCATTCGACAGGGTCCACATTTAAGGAGAACTTTGGCTCGGACTTTCGGTATGCCGAGGGCGTCAACCATGACATCTTCAGTGTGTTTGCCATCTTCTTTCCGAGTGTGACGGGCATTCAGGCGGGCGCCAATATCTGTGGTGATCTGAAGGATGCCGGCGGAGCGATACCGAAGGGCACATTTTGGGCGCTACTCATTTCGATGACATCCTATGCACTATTTGTGCTGTTCGCCGGCGGCGCTGCTGTGCGCGATGCATCCGGCTTGCCGCAGGATCTGATCAATGGCACACTTGTGACGTCGGAGCTGACCTGCCTGAAGGACCATAGCTGCCCCTGGGGTCTGTTCAACTCCTATGAGATGATGCAGCTCATGTCGCTCTGGGGACCGCTCATCTATGCCGGCTGCTTTGCAGCAACGCTTAGCACGGCGCTAACGAATCTGTTGTCTGTGCCTCGCCTGGTTCAAGCGCTCGGCATTGATCAGATCTATCCGGGTCTAATATACTTCTCGAAACCGTATGGAAAGCATGGCGAACCCTATCGCGGCTATGTGCTCACATTCTTTATCTCGGCGGGCTTCCTGCTGATTGGCCAACTGAATCTGATTGCACCACTGATCTCAACCTTCTATCTGGCTTCCTATGCCCTGATCAACTTTTGCACATTCCATGCGGCGTTCGTCAGACCCCTCGGATGGAGACCAACTTTCAAATACTACAATGCCTGGATCAGTCTGTTCGGCTTTGCCATGTGCGTGGCAATCATGTTCCTTATCAATTATGTGGCTGCGATTATCACCTTTGGCATCATCTTTGCACTTTACCTGGTGGTCATGTACCGCAAACCGGATGCCAATTGGGGATCCACAACGCAAGCGCAACAATACAAGGCCGCTCTTATGGCTGTCCATCGGTTACAAAACGTCTCCGATCACGTCAAGAACTATCATCCCCAGGTGCTGGTTCTCACCGGAGATCCAAAGACTCGCCCGCCTCTCATCGACTTTGGCTATATACTCACCAAGAACAACTCGCTTATGTTTGTGGGCAATATTATTCCGGTGAGTTCCAAAAACTACATACAAAATATTTTGTCGAAAAATGATTTACTCATTCTCTGTGTAATGAAAATCAGTTGACATTTTCTTGAATCCTCCTTTATATTTAACATTCAGATAATAATATTAATAAAATAATTTTATGTTTGCTTATAATAATAGTAATAAAATATTTTAATTTTTATATTCAGATAATGATAATAATAAAATAACTTTATATTTAATAATCAGGTACGCGTCGGGTACAAAAATCGACAGACTCTGATGAAGGAAGGACAGAAATATTTGGACGCTCGGAAGATTAAAGCATTCTACAATGTGATCGATGGCTTTAGCATAGAAGATGGCATAAATGCACTGATCAAGTCCACAGGATTTGGAAAAATGTCACCCAACATTGTGTTAGTGGGTTATAAGGCCGACTGGAATCTATGCAAAAAGGAGGAGGTGGAGAGCTACTTTGCCATATTGCAGTGAGTAAAACAAATGAAATCACTAAATGATTAATAAATAATTGTTTATTTCATTTATATAGTAACGCCTTCTCGCAGCGCATGGGCGTGGCCTTGTTACGTTTGCCCAATGGGCTGGACTTCTCAGAGCTGACGCCAGAGGTGACGATGCCAGCCAACAATTTGGGCCACATGCACACAGCGAATGCACAAGGATTTACCAATGAACTGATGCCAGCAGCGACAGCTGCCTCCGATCTGTTGCACATCGATTCGAATCTGAATCTGGCCGGGATGGACAATCCCAGTCCCAACTCCACCTACACCATGCCACAGCCGGCACCGATGCCGAATATGCAGCACAACTCGCACAGCTACAAGGTGAACAATAGCGATGGCGACGTCACCTACCTCACCAAAGGTGGCTCCGAGGTGCCAAAGACAGTTCTGGATGCCATGACGGTATTTACACGCAAGCAGCCCAAGGGCACCATAGATGTCTTCTGGCTGTATGATGATGGCGGTAAGTCTTAAACAGTTGTGGAAACTTGGAATATTTACGCCTTTTTGAGGCTGGATCGGATAACTATTTTATATAGCTGCATAGGAAAGATCAGCTTAAAGATTAGTTAATTTAGCATGATGAAGCTTCAAAAGCTGAAGTTTTCAATTTGAAAACTGAAATTTGGTATTTCAGCTATAATTACTATAATAATATTAGTTTAGTTATCTTTTTTGGTGCTATCAAAATTTAAATAACACCTCGATTTAAATTAAGAATTAAATGTCGTATATTTTATCAGAATTCTCTATTTTTTGAGTGTACATTTTATATATATGTACATTGTATATATAATAATATTGATCAATTTAAATAATAATTGGCAGGCCTTACCATTCTGCTGCCCTACATCATCTCAATGCGCTCACATTGGCAGAATTCGAAGCTGCGTATCTTTACCATGTGCCATGGCAAGGACGAGGAGCAGGAGGAGAAAAGGTAAGTCAATAAATAACTCCTATTCTTTCAACATAAAAATAAATAAAAAATAGAAATAGCAGTAACTACAATCTGAAAAAAATCGACCAAACTTTAGAATTTCAACATATTTTTGATGATAGGAGTTTCTCACCAGGATATTTATTTCATAAATTCACGCCCAATTGTTCTAAGATTCAGGAAAAAATTTACATATTTTCCAGTGTGTTTTATTCTGTATAAACATAGAATTCTTAAATTAGGAATTCTGGTGACTATATAATTTATTTTTAAATTCATGTAACATTAATTTAAAAAAAAAAACTTACAATTTGTCGGTGAATTTCTGAATTTTAAAACGGATTTTTTTAAGAATCGGGGTTTCTATTCTTTCAAGAAAATAAAATGAGAAGAAAACCTCATAATTTTTTTGGGATTGTCAATTTTGTGCAAGTATTTGTAAATATAACAAAATGTTTTCTTATATTTAAAAAAAAATTTAAAACAAAAAGAAAAACTTTCTTGTTTTTATGGAGATTTTTTTCTTAGTACATGATATTTGTAACACATTTATTAACAATTAATATTGTTCACACAGCATGGCTAGTCTGCTGACCAAATTCCGTATCAAATACTCAGAGCTGATTATGCTCAAGGGCGTCTCCGAGCAGCCGCGACCGGACACAATGCTGAGGCACAAACACCTCATCGAGCCCTTCCGTCGCAGTGCGCACAATGAGTTCGGCATCACCGACGATGAACTGTTCAGCATGGCCGAGAAGACGGCGCGCCAGCTGCGCATCCATGAGCTGGTCGTCAAACACTCATCGGACGCATCACTGGTGGTTATGTCACTGCCCATGCCGCGCAAGGTGAGTACTCTAGAGCCGAGGCGACGAAGATCTAATGACTAATGACAATTCTATTAACTCGTTTTCAGGAAGCAATTTCAGCTCCACTTTATATGTCATGGCTGGAAATGCTGACGTCAGATATCAAATGCCCAGTGGCACTGGCACGTGGCAATCAGACACCGGTGCTAACACTTTACTCCTAAGGCCATGCCAATATTTTCCAGTTCGAGTACAATTTAGTATTATTAGCGTTTAGGCGTTCAAGTTCCGTGTATACAAACACATTTTTTACAATAATAAAAGCAAACACAAGAAAACAAAACAAAATTCCCTAAACAACTTGATAGTCCCTAGAACGTACATATATAGCCATAGCTTATAAGTTGATTACGAACTATACTGGTTATGAATATTATTCTTAATAAATTCAATAATAATAAAAACAATACGATTTGTGGTATTTCTAATTCAGTTAACGAACTTCAGGAAATCTTCATTGTGGTCTTCATTCAATATGCATAATATGTAAATACAAACTTTGTAATTGATGGGTGATGGATTTAAATGGGGTTTTAGCAAGTGAATCTTAAATATTATAAAGCATCAGTTAATCAGTTTTTATATAGCTGCTACATTATGTGTGTCACCTAGTAATAGGCGCGTCTTGGATTGTTCTGCGAAAGAAAATGTTATTTTAAAATAGTCACTTCAAAGTTTGTTTTGGAGAACTTACCAGTGGATTGGGACGAAAACGATAGGCCAACATCATGCGTTTTCTGTACGCATCATACTCATTATCGCAATCCTCTGGCTGAGCGGCACTGCTGACTCCCAAGCCCTGATTACCGTCACGCTGTGGTGCTCTACAAGTTCAATAGTTAATAAGTTAATAAAAAGTGAGAACAGGATGATATTTAAAATAGCCACCTACTTGTTAACGGGGTCTACTATTCCGGCACCGTCTTGACCCAAGCCTTGTCCCTCCTTCCAGCCCAGCTTCTGCAGCATTTGGAAGCCAATGTTATCTTCTTTCAGTTTGTACTCCTTGTAATCGCTCAAATCGGGCTGACGATTATTCTTCTTTGCCTCGTACTGTTCCATGAACTTCTTGAGCTCCTCCGGCGGCAAAAAATCACCAATGTGATGCTTGCCCTCGCTCTGTTTGGTCAGCGCGTTGGCCCACAAGTGTGTCGCCTCCATTTCGGCGTTACGCAACTTGTGCTCCCAGGTGCCTCCCTCAACGTCCTCGTCGGAGTCGTATTCGTATTTGAATTTGCCACCACGCGCCAAGCGATCGATCTCCTGTCGCTTACGCATCATGTCCTGGTACAGCAAGTTAACCTTGTAGTGCTCTTCGCACTGCTTCCACTGATCCTCCGACAATGTGGTGGAGCCATAATTAAGGCGCGCATACTGCAACAGAGCAGGATCGTTCCGTGTGACGCCACTCAGTATGGGTTTGTTCTGATTGCCAAAACTAGTAGGTGCTGGGCCTGAGATTAAAAATAGAATTAATTAATTATTTTCATTCCAAAGATAAATGGCTTAGTACACTCACCTGAGCTGCTAGGCATCTGCTCCTTTTCGCCCCAGCGGCTCTTACGCTCACGCTTGCGCCGCTGCCGCTGTGTCTCCCTATCGTCCTCCTCGTCCAGATCGTTCCCGTCGGCAGATGCTGCCATGGCGGCCGCCTCCTCTTCGCGTTCCCGTCGCTCCTCGTCACTTAGCTCGTTGCGGCACTCGATGCGTCGCTTGATATTGTCACGATTGCGATCCATCATGCCACGCATGTACTCATCATCTGAATCAAAATCGGCGCTAATTGCCGTTTCTGGATCGTATTTATCCGCTGCTGAGTTACTATTTTGGTCATCCTGCTGCTGTTGTTGCTGCTGTTGTTGTTGTTGTAGTTGCTGCTGCTCCTTGTTTATCTGCTGTTCCCGTTCCCGTTGTCGTTGTCGCTCGGCACGCTGCCGTTCATAATCGAGCAGTTGTGAGCGATAGTTTCGATATTGTTCGCAGTTCTTATCATAAAGAAACCTATTGTTAAAATTTTAAAAAAGAATTGAAACGTACAATGAAAAGTGCCCAAATGCATTCAATATACAAAGACATTATATGAATAACTGGTTGGTTGGTTTTTTGTGGCGCCCTTTTAGTAGTAGTGTGTGCTTTAGATAGAATCCTTCAGCATACTCCTCCAGTGGCAAGACGACGGCAACATACGGCCAGTGTGTGTGTTAGGTGTGTGTGTCATTAACGCGCGCGCCCTCATCAAAACTAAAGTGTTAATCCTAAGCAACTAACCCAACTAAACCCAAATCTAAAACGACGAAAATCAATCACAATCGGACTTAAACAATATTTAAAAAAAAATACTAAAAACTCACTAAAATTCATAAAACTAATATTCTTGTCTTAATTCTTTTTAATATTATTTCCCAACTCAAACAATAAGTGCTTGGTGTCTTCAGTACTTTGAGATTAACTAAAGATTAGAGATTAAATTGCTCTATTAGCGTTCACATAACTATTTGTGTGTTTTATAGGATGTTTACTATTAGCAAAAAAAAAACAAAAAAATATGTTCTTCTGGCTCACAAACTTTGAAAATGAATTTTTCATATTTTAAAATGAAAAACTTGTAAATTTTTATCGAAAACGGATAACCTGACAAAATCTTATCAAAACTAACGCATAATATGAATCCTAATATGCTTGCAAGATTATTGCATTGTCGACAATCAAAAAAATTCATAAATATACATATATATTTATTTATATGAATATTCTTTCCACTCATTCTTTCCGTTTGTTTATGCTGACCCCAAAAAAAACCTGTACAGTGTTTTGTGATTTGGCTAAAGCGGATATGAGCAAAATTAAACGGCTTATTTCTTGGTGGACCCCATTTCCGTTAATTAATTAATTAATTCAGTTAAAGTGCCCTGCGCGTGAAAATGTGCAGCTGATTTACCACAAGGCCGGATGCAATTCGCTTCTATGCAAACGTATTTTATCTTCGTAATCTTCACCATTTTCAGCGACCAGTGCGATAAGGTTTTCTATGCACGTTGGCAATTGTATGCACGTTTCTGAAAAAACTACATAAATTGCTTTAAAATCGTGCACAACGATCTGTAAAATATATATAAATTAGGAAATAAGACTGAGGAATGGGATGGATGGATGGATGTTGGACAATGTTGGTTATTTTGAATGGGTTTGCTGGGATTGAGGCAGAACAGAACAGAACAGACAAAAGAATTGTCGAGGCGAGTGTACACACCTTGTGTTGGAGGTGTCAATGGCTGAATTTGCACTTGCTGCAACTGTTGCACTTGCATCTGTTGCACTTGAAGCTGTTGCAATTGTTGTTGCTGTTGCGGCTGCTGCAGTTGGTCCGACGGCTGGTGGTGCTGCTGCTGCGTTGCTTGCTCCTCCGGCTGCATTGGCGGTGGGGGCGGCGGTGGTGGATTTACTGTAACATGTTCAGGCAACAGAGCCAACTGCTCCACCTGGCTAACATTGGGCATTTGTATGGCCTCCAGATTGACCTGTGGCTTTGGTATTGCGTTCAAGTCAAAGTCTTTGGGAGCCGGTATCGCATTCAGCTGATGCATTGTAGCTTCGGACGGCAGCTGTGTTGGTCCCAATTGCATATAGATTGGCGTCAAATTGGCTAAAGTGATTGGCATCTGTGGCGGTGGTGGTGGCGGCGGCGGTGCCACTGCAGATGGATGCAGCTGCATTGGCAAATGATGAGGATGATGATGATGGTGTCCATGAAAGAAAGCCATTTGCGACATTTGTGGCGGTCCCTGCGCCAGCAGTGTTGGATTGAATGCGAACGGTGGCGGTGGTGGTGGTTGCACCACCTGCGACATCGCAGGGCCAGAGCTGGGTATACTAAATGTAAGATGATTGTGTCCCGCACTGGACATCGTTATGCTGCCAGCCATAGATGTGGATATCACCGCCGCCGCACTCGTCTCCATTGTACTGAGTGCAAGATCCATTGACTCTGGCGGACTGCTGTTTTCTACAGTCGGTTCTATGTCATCAGTGCTGTTCTCGTCGCTGGAGGAATGTTAAGGAAATGTTTATTCCCGGGCTGACTTACAGACAAATTTACTTACGTAGGCACTGGTACGGGCGGTACAATTATGGGCGGCGTTTTGGGCTGTTCGTGCTTTTCAAGAATTTTCTTGAAATTTTCGAGAAAGGAACCATCGTTACAAAAGGTATTCTTCACCTTGGGTGCCGGCTGCTCAACGCTCGGTTGTGGCAAATGTTGTCGCTTTAGGCTAAATGTTTTTTTTCCCGTCTTGCCGGTGAAACTGTTCAGTGTCTTTGGTGTGCCATCATCGTACTTGCCCCTTGCACCCGATGTAGCCGGCGGTTCACCGTTATCCGCTTCCAAGTCATTTACCTCGTCCGGCACAGCTAAAGTTGTGGGCGATGGTGCTTGCTGCTGCTCTTCCTCCTCATGCTCTTCATGTTCCTCCTCTTCATCGAGTGGCATCGGAATCACCGCCGCCGACGTTGGAGTCGGCGTCGAGGGCGTCTCAATGGTTTTCAATTGGGCTGCCAAAGTTTGGGCAGCGGCAACGGCTTTGGCCAGCTGCGCCGTACGCTGTTTCTCGAGAATTTCCTGACGTTTTTTCGCAATAATCTCCTCCTGCTTGCTCATCTGTGCAAAGCGGTCCACTCGATAATTACGTTGCGCCATTTCTTTCAATGTTTAATTGTCTTTTATGCAGGGCGCTTATATAAATCCTTTGACTTCGTAGTTTTATTCGCTGCAAGTAAAAACTATGCATATATAAAAGTAAGAATGGTCACCCTAATTTTTTGCAGTGTGACCAAATATGAAAATTACCACATTGTTAATACCAAAGGAAATTAACAATTACTTCTTAATTTATATAATTTTATTAAATTCTTGGGTAAACACACATATATCCGGGTAGTATTACTCGCTATTTTAAATTACAACGGGGAACGATTATAAATGATTTCAAAATTTTAGTAAAATGACATAATTCTTAATGATTCAATTTTAAGATTACATATGTAAGTTTGAAATATTAGGAAAACACTCAGTATATTGGCAGTGTGTTAATGATCTAGCTAATAGGATGTACGCTTTAACACAATAACCACTTTAAGTACAAACATTTATAAATATATATTATTACATGTAATAATTGATAAGTATATCTAAATGCACCTAAAAATATAAACTGTTATTAGTAGTTCGATAAGTTATGTATGTTTACATAAAAATAGTGAGGAATAAATAAGTTTATAGTATATAATAATTCCTTTTTAATTGTATTTAGGTACTATTAATCCCTGCAGCATGTCAAAACTGTTGCCATCGGGTTGAACTGTCTCAATCGTTCCATTCGCTAGTTTTACTTTCAAGAAACCTACATCATCGATGCCAATAATCTTGGCTGCTTTTTCTTGATTTTCCACGAAAATCGTAACGTTTTGTTCGCTGAAAAAAAACAATGAATTTAAAAAATCGGAATAGATTTTGAAAGTATTTCACTTACCTATGCAGCCAAAGATCGTAATAGAAGACGTAGAAATTTTGTATATCTCCGTTTTGGACTTCAGCCAAAATTCTTTCTATTTCGTTAAAAATTAATGCAATAAATTTCTCATAGTTCAGTAATGGTAATTTGGCATTTGGCATTCGCGCATTATACTCTTTTATCATATCGTTAATGCATGTTGTTGGTTTTGAGTTGCTTAAATTTATTCCACCGCCAATATTGACCAATGCCTGCGAGCCCAATAGTGTGGTATTAACGACTAGTCCACCAATTTTTATGTTACCGTTGGCAATAATATCATTTGGCCATTTTAAAGCAATATCGAGGACCTGAGGAAATATTGAGAAATATTAAGAATATTGGTATGCTATTGTAGATGCATAGACTATAATATATTCGGTTAATATATATATTAAAATATAAATATATTTATTGGCTACAAATATTATTCAAAAGTTCAACCTGCACAGTTTTAATAAAGCAAAAAATAACGCTTCAACATATTAGTAATATTTACTCTATAAAATAATTTTTTAATCGTTTAAATATGTTTAAGGAAGTTTTAAATTTCGAAACTATTCATTATTAAATAAGTTGCTTGCGATATATCGCATTATGAATATTTACAATCGATGAACCATAAGAATCGTACTTCGATATCATCATCGATAGTCGTTCAGCTCTACTACTTGGGTGTAGAGAAATTTCGTGCGTGCAGGCGACAACACGGCACCCGTCTTGTCTGCCTCTCTTAAAAAACCTATAAAAATTATCGCATTTTTTGCATAGCGAAAGCTATTTTAACATCTTCGCTGAATAGGCCTATACGTGCATGCTTGTCGCCGAGATAATCAGGCAGGTCGAAGTGTACAGAATGCTTGTCAAAGTGTTGAAAACAAGAAACGCTTTCTAAGTGCGTCTGAAAAAATCAATCAGTTTGTGCTGCTGTCGCAGCCGCTGCCGCTGCAAAGGGCGGGCGGGCCACAACAACAACAAAAATGAGCAGCAGCGCCGCCACTGCCGCCCAGCTGACTGCGTCGCCAGTTAGCAAGAGCAGCAGCAACAACAATACAACAACAGTAGCAGCTAGTGAAAGCAATTTAATCATCATACAGGATATGATCGATCTCTCCGCCAACCATCTGGACGATCTGCGCACACAGTGCTCAACGAGCGCAACGCTGACACAACAACAGATTCGTGGTCTGGAGTCCAAACTGGTGCGCTACTTTTCCGAGCTGCTGTTGACCAAGTCGCGACTCAACGAGCGCATTCCGGCCAACGGGCTGCTGCCCCATCATCAGGCAACTGGAAACGAGTTGCGTCAATGGTTGCGTGTTGTCGGGCTCAGCCAGGAGTCGCTGAATATGTGTTTGGGACGACTGAAGACGCTGGAGCAAACGTTGCAGCTAAGCGACGATGAACTGAAGCAATTGCTTGCCCAAAATCCGAGCAGCAGCCAGCTGAACGAAGAGCTGCGCCGTCTGACCAAAGCGATGCACAATCTCCGCAAATGCATGGAAAAGCTGGAGGGCAACAATAGCGCCGTTGCGTCCAGTGGTGAACCGGACCAATGGCACTGGGACTCGTGGGATCGACCGCATCCGCAACCACACCACACACATCGCGCTAGCGTTGGCAACATTGGTCTGGGCCTCACTCTTAACAATGCTTCACCACGCGCTCACCATCGGCATCATCATCACCAGCACCAGCATCCACATGGGAACAGCAAGCCCAAAACTGGCAGCAGCTCCGCCTCAAGCTCCCGCAGCGAACATCAGCCGCAGTCGCAACAACAACAACTGACCGGTTCACAGATGACTCTGACACTGACACCCTCGCCACCTAATTCGCCCTTTACGGCAGCTTCGGGGACTGGTAACTCCTGGAGTGGAACGCCTCAGCGCAGTCGGAGCACAACAACAGCGGCGGGCACACCACCGCCCGATAAGAAACATCAGACACTACTGATGCACAACAGCAGCAGCGCCTCAGACACAGCTGTGGCAGAGCAACCGCCGAGGCCACCACGTAGCCGGCTGCCCACAGATCCTAGTCCAGATAGCCATAGCTCCGCGAGCAGCTCGGACATGTTTGTGGATGCTTGCGGCAGCGGCAGCAGCAATGTGTTGCTAGTGCCGCCATCGCCGGGTGTGGCTCATGTGGGCATGGGTCACACCATCAAGCATCGCTTCAACAAGTGGTATGGCTTTAAGGCCACATGCAAACTGTGCCAAAAACAGATGTTGAGCCATGGACTCAAATGCACCGACTGCAAATACACCTGCCACAAGTCGTGTGCACAGCACGTGCCACCATCCTGTGGTCTCCCACCCGAATATGTGTACGAATTCCGGCAGACACAGGTGGGCGGCCGATGGGATCCGTCACAGCAGCACAGCAGCAGCAAAGCTTCGCCGGTGCCCCGGAAGAGTACGCTGGGCAGCAAGCCTCAATTGCAGCAGCCACATCAGCTGCATCATGGCGACAGCAGTTCACCCAGCTCCAGCTGCACCAGCTCAACGCCCAGCAGTCCAGCATTGTTCCAACACCAACAGCAACAACAAATGCAGTTGGCTACACCCACTGCCTGCCAGCCCAAGCCCCCACAACAGCAACAACAGCAACAGAATCCGCAGAGTCAGTTCAACTTTCCCAACGTGACCATCACTTGCAACAGCAATGCGAGTGCGGCTCAAACGCTAATAATATCGAATGAAACATCGTTCGGCAGCAGCAGCACAGCAACAACAGAAACGCTGACCAATGGCAACAACAATAGCGGGAGCAACAATAGCAACAACTGCAGCAATAACAGCTGCTACAACAGCAGCGGCAGCAACAACAGCGGAAACTGCCACAACAACAACAGCAGTGGCAACAACAGCAGCTGCAACATCCTAATGAGCAGCAGCTGCGGCAGCAACAACAGCTCGAATGGCCATGCCTCGCTAATTGGTAGCCAAATGTCGACACATTCGATTACCTCCTCCTCACAGGCATCCTCGTCGCAGGTGAGCAGCAGCAGCAGTGCAACTTACACGGCTAGTCTGGTCAACAGTGGCAGTTTCTTTCCGCGCAAATTGAGCAATGCCGGCGTGGACAAACGGATACCGTTCGCCAGTGAATATACGGACACACACAAGTCGAATGATAGCGATAAGACCGTGTCGTTATCAGGTAGTGCCAGCACAGACTCAGATCGCACGCCTGTTCGCTTGGATTCGACGGAGGATGGTGATTCGGGGCAGTGGCGACAGAACTCCATATCGCTCAAGGAATGGGATATACCCTATGGCGATTTGCATTTGATGGAGCGCATCGGTCAGGGTCGCTTTGGCACCGTGCATCGCGCCCTGTGGCATGGCGATGTGGCAGTTAAGCTGCTCAACGAGGACTATCTGCAGGATGAGCATATGCTGGAGTCGTTTCGCAATGAGGTGGCCAATTTCAAGAAGACACGTCACGAGAATCTAGTGCTGTTCATGGGCGCATGCATGAATCCGCCGTATTTGGCTATTGTTACTTCGCTGTGCAAGGGCAACACTCTGTACACGTATATACATCAGCGAAGGGAGAAGTTTGCGATGAATCGGACGCTGCTGATTGCCCAGCAGATTGCGCAGGGCATGGGGTATTTGCATGCGCGGGATATCATACACAAGGATCTGCGCACCAAGAACATCTTCATCGAGAACGGCAAGGTGATCATAACGGACTTTGGCCTCTTCAGCTCCACAAAGCTGCTGTACTGTGATATGGGCCTGGGCGTACCACAAAATTGGCTCTGCTATTTGGCACCAGAACTGATACGTGCCCTGCAGCCAAGAAAGCCACCCGGCGAGTGTTTGGAGTTTACACCCTACTCGGATGTGTACTCCTTTGGCACCGTTTGGTACGAGCTCATTTGTGGCGAGTTCACGTTCAAGGATCAGCCAGCGGAGTCGATAATTTGGCAGGTGGGGCGCGGCATGAAACAATCGCTAGCCAATCTACAATCTGGTCGCGATGTCAAGGATCTACTAATGCTCTGCTGGACCTACAAAAAGGAGGATCGCCCTGATTTTGCACGCTTGCTCTCCCTGCTGGAGCATTTGCCAAAGAAACGTTTGGCTCGCAGTCCCTCGCATCCTGTTAATCTCTCGCGTTCCGCAGAGTCTGTGTTTTAACCAAACACTATACACAACAGCAACAAGAAGAAGAACAACAAAATACTACTCTTCGTATTGTATGTAAGCAAAACGGGCACCACACAGAAACACACACACACAGTTTCTAATTAGCACAATTCCATGTTATATATGTCAAATGTAAGCTATACTCTCTCTGTTACTGTAATTGTTGTGTAATATTGCGTGCAAAAATGTCAAATTGTCATTATGTGTATTCTCTATTTGGAACTTTCTCTCCAGAGAGAGAGAGAGGGAGCAAAGCTCGATTCCTTAGCAGCCTCTCAAAAGGACTTTCATAAAACAAACGGAAACTGTAAATATATATTACATTTAAAGCAAGAGAAAAGAGAAACTATATACATATATTCAGTATATATATATATATAAATATATATATTAAAATTATAGCAATTTACATACATGCATTGTAAAATATTTTGACTTTAACACATACACAAGAATGTTTAATTAAAAGACAACGTTTAAATGTTGAAGAGCAACAAGCAAATCTGAATAAATGAATGCATAAACAAACAAACAAAAATATAGGCATAGACATTAAAAATAATAACTACATACGGTTAATGTAAATGAAAATCAAGTACTGTGGCAAATCTATATGTAAACGTAAATCAGGTGAGCAATTTTAAAATTGTTAATTATGTGTAAGAAAAGCTCTATATATCTATATATATATAAACTACAACAAACAAATATATATACAAATAGTTATACATAAAATTGTGTATTGTAAAATGTATAAAGCAAACAAGTTGAATGCAAAATATACGAAAAACAAAAATTGTCAAAATAAATATCACTACAACAAATTTATTAACAAATATATATTTCAATTGGCAAAAAAATTATATAAAAGAAACTCCATTTTAATTTACTAAACATAGATAGTTTTCTTTCTTATTGTTTGCAAAATTCCGTTATTTTGAGATTTGTGGACTTTTACACAACATACTAAAGTCAACGAGATGTGAGAAATATTCTTATATTAAAGCCGTAAATACTCTCTTTTTATTAATGTTAATAAGAATGAATGTTGACTATCATAAAAAGGCTAATATGTCACATTATTTACACACATGTAAAAATGGGCATTGCATTTATAACCGAATTGAAACAATGAAAAACTCAACTTTTACAATTAAACTCAATATGCAGAGAGTATGCGACATAACCAATTAAAATTAAAGGCTTTAAAATAGATTAGGGTAAATAAATACAGGTCAATGCCGAATGATTTTTCCCACTTGGAAGAATCATAACTTTTAGCAGGAGCAAATAATGTTCAGATTATGTTAAACAATGAACAATTAAATGTTTTATTAAAGCCTAATAAATATTCAGAAATTGGGGAAATTTTTATTTGGGTCTCCAAATAACATATGAAATTTAGAAAATCATATAAAATCACTTACCCTGTACAGTTCATGTCCTCGCAAAGTGTTTACAATTGCAGCTCCAATTATATGCTGGATCAAGGGCAGACGTGAGCCCAACGGGCTGTCCATGGGAATGTGCAGCTGAGTGGAGAACATTGCGCAGCCCTCCGGACTCAGCCACTAAATAACCAAAGACATTACAAGTTTTTAAGAAACATATTAATTTTGTAGGTTGTAAATGTATTTACCTGATTATTGCTGCGGCCAACGCCCGCAGTTTGTCTGACAGGCAGCACAGCAACACCATGCATCAGCTCCAGATCCCGAATGACGTGCATGGAACTGCTTATGATGGGCACATAGATGACCAGCCTTCCAATATGCTCGGTTTTTAAGTTCTACAATAGCAGTGCAAATAATCAAGTTGTACATTTAAATTAAAAGACCGAGCAGCCCTTACATCAAAGTAGTCAACAGTGGAGAAATCATCTGGACAGGAATGTATTATAATGGGCAGCAAATTTGTGTTCGCAACGGGCAGCTTATCATCTTTGCCACAGAATTTAATAGTTAGCTTGGCCGTCACTATGACATCATCAGGGCCACTGCAACGTGGACGCAGCTTCTCTAACAACTCAAATTTCGACTGCAAATACAATTTGGTTAACAGATTTAAATAGTCATTCAAAGAACAGGAGTTCTACTACTCACCTCATGGCGACCTAGGAAGTAAGCCTGCTTAAAGACTACTGCGGGAACGGCGGAAGCATCTGCTGTACCGATTTGCACCTGCACATCTAGATACTTACGCAAAAGATCCGTAAAGATCTCGATGCGTGTGGTTTCGCTTTGCTTTAGAATTGCATATTTATCTTCATCAAACTCAAACTCACTGGGATTTGTCTCCAGGTGAACCTGTAAAATAAATTGGGAATTATTAATATTATTGTTTCTAGAGATATGGATTTTAATATTACCTGCGAGAAGACGGCCTTGCCCCCACTTTGCAAACTGTTGGCAAGCATTAGACTTGGCGTGTTCCACGTCTCCTCAGTGCCCAAAACTTTAACATCCAGTTTGTGTATCTGCCCGGCGTTATCCTTCAAATCCATGGACCTTGGACATACTAGAGCTCTAAGCGGCATTCGTTTCGTATTTTGGTTTTTTGTTTTTTGGTTTATATTTTGATTATGTTGTTGCGAGTATTATCGTTTTAGTTTATGTTAATGTTAATGTTAGGATAATATTATAGGGCACACACATAGCACATACACACAGAACAGAGAAAGGAGATAAAGGATAAGATAAGCACACAATAGGAAAGATAAGCAAAAACTCAACAACCAATTGGAATAAAATTTTAAAATATAGTAGCACGATAAATAAATAAATAAAATCACACTCACAATAATATGTTTAGAAATGAATAAATTTCAGTGGTTGAATTTTTCATTTTAAGGGAGTGCAATATACCGATAATAAATATAACAAATTAATTATAAAAATCGAATTATAAATCGACACACAAGATAAATATATAATTTAAATTCATTAAAAAATGTACAGAAATAGCGCCAATTTGAGCCATGAACGGTTGGAGAAACACAAAAGAGATTGGAATTAGTAAGAAATTGTTGTTAATTATGATGGTTAAAGTATTTTTAAAAACACAACATTAAAATTGTTGTAATTACAGCTGATTCTAAAAATATTCAATATACAAAAGCGACTCAACATGCATAGTTATAAAGGAATCAAGTAATAAAGAAATAAGCTTTAAAATCAGAGACATGTATATAGTAAATAGAAACTTGGACTCTTAGGGGATTGCATCTCGAGATAAATCCACTCAAAGTATTTGCTTTAGAGATTGTTTGTAAAGTTCCTTTTCAATGGAAATTCAATTTGAGTTTTGAGTGAGGTATTCTCGTGTAAAAATTGTTGTGGTTCATTGTGTTGAAATCACAAACACAAACGGCAGAAAACTTACGGTGTACGCGAATGCGATGGGACAGACGACTCCTCGCTATCCGTAGAGAAGTTCTTCTTAACAGGAGAAGGCTGATAGCAGAAAATGTGATGCATCATTTTCACCCGCTGCCATTTGTCATAGGAAAACTGAACCAATTCATGCTCTCGAACCTGAAATCATTAAGGAAAGTGGTTTATTTTGTTTTTATGACTGTTATTTCATTCACCTCTGCCGTGCGATAATTGGGTAATATGAAGTGCAAGATATCCGAGCAGAGACTCAACACCTTGCCGCCATGTAAAAAATAATCGACAAGTATTTGGCCAATGGTTGGTGGCACTGATCCACAAACAACGAGCAGCGCCGTCTGCTCAATCCAATGTTTTTGACCCGCCTGGTGCGGTGTCAGTGGATAAATGGTGTACACATCGGGTTCGAGGAGCTGGCGTAGTGTGGCCATTGCCGAATCCCGGGCACTTGCGCTGTCCGAGTAGACAAGCACATTAAACGGCTTACATTCACCGAGACTATTCTTATTCCGCTGCAAAACGGGGCGCTTTCGGGATGTTGAAGCAGCGGATTCCGATGGTGGCGAACGCGGTTTAACGGCCACAAAACTCTTTATGGGCGTTGATGTTTTCGAAGCTTGAGCGGACTTCGATTCCTGGCTGGATTCTGCTGCTGGCATGGTGGTTGTGGTTTTTTCCAGTTCACTCGACTGATTTAATAGATTTTCAGCTGGTTCCGATTGTTTTAACTTTGTGACCTTGGCTGGTGTTGTTTTCTTGGTAGTGGGTTCCACAACAGCCACGGCCTTGAGACTGCTCTGTACTGCTGCAGTCGGGTGGACTATCGGCTCCTGTTTGGGAGTACTAGTCTTGAGTTCAGTGCGATTCTTTTGCTGCTCGAATTCGGTTGCCTGGTGAGCTAATACGCAGAGACCACGTAAATCCTCCAAATGCTTCTGCCAGCCCTCTGGACTAATTTCAGCTGAGTTACGCGATTGACGTTTTAGATGGTTGGCCAGCAGCTCGAAGGGCTGAGGTTGTCCCTCGCACTGCACAGCTGCAGAAGCAAATATTTCGGATTAGTGTGTGACTAAAATATTCTAAATATAAATCAGCTACTGCGCTTACACTCAATCCTCATAAGTGGCAATTGATCGTTTATGTATAAATTGTTTTGTAAAAATGTCATTATCAATAGTTGTGTGAAGTGCTCAACGTCCGTCTCGATGAGCACCGCCAGGTGGGAGTCTATTTTCCATGCGATTAGCTTACCGTAATTTTCCAGCTGAAAAACGATATCGTCGATTGATCGCAAGCATGAAAATAAATAGGTAAGATAAAAAGAACATATATCACTTAATTAACTTAATTTAAAAAATCTATAAATTGACAAACTAAACTATAAAATTTTTAAATAACTTAAAGAAATACAAATCAATTTTCATACTTTTAAATTTAGTATGTTTCAAACTTTTTCAAACTATTCCAATATTTGATATCGTACCTAATGATTTTCTTGTTTAGCGATTTTAGTTGAGTTTTAATAAATTTTAGTAGATTATGCATATCAAAAATTTCGAAACTTTCTTAGCTGTATTTTAATACATTATTATCGAGAAAAGTTGTTTAAACAATGTGAACTTAAGTACATTTTTTTTATTAAAAATTTTTCATTTTAACCGCTTACTTTATTAGTAAGGAAATATATGATTTTATTTAAAACAAATTGCATTTAAAAATATTTCTGTCTTTTCAGTCGCCTTTTAATAGTTATTTAACCACGTATAACCTCAACTAAACCAACTTAATTATGACATTATTTTAGATATGATTTTAATTTGATTCATTTATAAAATAAAAAAAAATAATGGCATAGCGATAACATTAAATCAAAAATCTTACCCGAACCGAAACACACTCCTGTGCGGCCGCATCACGATCCACCTGAGCCTCGAGCAATAAGTGCAAATGTTGCGCCTTGTCCGTAGATAGAGTAATACGCGGCTGTGGTTCAATCTCCGTTGGTGTCAATGTGGGCGTCACGGTATCGGCGGCATAGTCGAAAGGCAGCCAACTGGGAGCCGCTGGAAAACTAATCCATGGCGTAATGCGCACCTTTTGCAATGGACGCAAGCAGTAACCGTGTTGATTACCATGCAGCCACAAAATATCCGTAACCTTGGCCGAAGTGCGATTGGCACACAGCTCCGAGCTGGCAGTTGTTGCATCTGACACACAATAAGAGACGAAAGAATAAGTTTGCGGCTATTCTTAAATTTAAGTTGGTTGCAGAAGTCTCACCGAAGCCACCGTCATGGCCAGCTTGGAGTGCATAGAACACAACGCTCGATGATTGCGCCAATTGCTCAGCAATTTTGCTGCAGGCCCTTTGAATGCGCCAGGATTGCACCAAAGTTGCGCTCACGTAATACAGGGTTAACATTTTGGGATGATAGACAAGCGAACGGAACAACGATTGCGAGACTTTTTTAATTTCAATTATTGCCCATTAGGACACAAACACACTGTCCCTATTTATGTATTTTAGACACGGCACTGCTATGGTAAAATCAATTCGCTGTTTCGTAATTTGGCAAATTGATTTGCTATTTATCACTGCTGGAAAGCTCTCTGACTTTTCCGCGCTTCCTTGGCAACCGTTTGACACAGTTTCTTTTCTTGTTTTGTATTCCTCTATACCATGACATTTATTGTTGATTACTGCACACGCAAATTCTAATCGACGCATCAGCGCTTATCAATCAGCATGATAAGAATGAACGGCAGTCACAGTGAAGCGCGGCAAACAGCTGTTCTGTTTATCAGTTAAGATTTTCAATAATAAATAATATAATTGGCATGTATTTATTGAAATTAAATGTATTGCTGATCGTGTGATAAACAAAATAATTCCTAAAAGTGTTGAGATAAAAATCAATTTACATGTGTGAATAAGAGACTTTTAACCGGGCAGCAATTCCTGAAATAAGATAGAACAAATTTTTTTTTTAAATACAAAGTCTAAAAATACAATCTCAAGATATCAACGTTGTTATCGATATGCATTGAAAGTCCACCGAAAAAACTCTTCGAAAACTGTAACAGACTTGCTAACAGTTCAAACTCTTCGAATGCTGTTGTATAATTTGTTTTTTTATTATTTTAATTAACTACCTATTTATTACTTAATCTAAATTTCCATCATATCAACAGGTTAATGTTATGCATATATATATTTTTTTCTTTACTAAATATATTTGAAAAATGAAATTACAGGAACCGGCGATTAGTCAACATTGTTGCTTGCTGTTAATAACATTTTAGTAGTGTCATGTTAACAGCCGAAAGAGCAACAAAAGCGAATGCAAAAAACACGCGTCATAAATTACAATATATAAATAAATAAACAATATTTAAACAAACATAGAAAGCGAATAACTGATGTTTTAGAGCAAAATCACAACTGATTTGACTCGGACAATGCTGTCGAAAACATAAGAGTGCACGACGGCATTAGATAATTGTTATAATGCTGTTTGGTTACAAAATTAATAATTAAAGTCAAATTGAGAGAAAGACTTACAAGCTACAAGCTTAAGTAAAAACAGAAAAGTTAATAAAGTTTTGGAGGCGACGGAATGTTATTGGGCTTGAACGAGCTGACAACAACGCGGCGTCTTCTATTTATTGTGGCTGTGCTTCTGATTGTGCTATATGCAAAAACATATATACTGCCCGTATTGGAGTGGTATTGGACAGCGATCAGCTTATAGCCAATGATATATTGTAAGGATGAGTGAAAGACGCGTCTCCTATTTTTACAATGCCGATGTTGGCAATTTCCATTACGGCGCCGGGCACCCAATGAAGCCACAGCGCCTGGCCGTCACCCACAGTCTGGTGATGAATTATGGCCTCCACAAAAAGATGAAAATATACAGGCCATATAAGTAAGTGAAAATATTTAATTACAATTAGTTATAATTATTAATAAACTTATAAATTATAGAGCAAGTGCGCAGGACATGCTGCGCTTCCATAGCGATGAATATATCGCCTATCTGCAGCAGGTCACTCCACAAAACATTCAATGCAATTGTGAGTAAAACAAAATTTAATTTTAACGGAGCAAATCACAATTGGAAATCTTCTTCATCTCTGCAGCTGTTGCCTATACCAAATATTTGGCGCACTTTAGCGTTGGTGAGGATTGCCCCGTCTTCGATGGACTCTTTGACTTCTGTGCCAAGTACACGGGCGCTTCGCTGGAGGGCGCCCAGAAATTGAATCACAATCACAGCGATATCTGTATCAATTGGTCGGGTGGCCTGCATCATGCCAAGAAATTTGAAGCATCGGGTTTTTGCTATGTGAACGACATTGTCATTGGCATTTTGGAGCTGTTGAAATATCATCCGCGGGTTCTTTACATTGACATCGATGTCCATCATGGCGATGGCGTCCAGGAGGCCTTTTATCTAACTGATCGCGTGATGACAGCCTCATTTCACAAATATGGCAACTATTTCTTTCCGGGCACCGGAGATATGTATGAGATTGGTGCTGAATCGGGGCGTTATTATAGCGTCAATGTGCCGCTCAAGGAGGGTATCGATGATCAGAGCTATTTTCAAGTCTTCAAACCGATAATTTCAGCGATTATGGACTTCTATCGACCCACTGCAATTGTTTTGCAATGTGGCGCTGATTCTTTGGCTGGAGATCGTCTCGGTTGCTTCTCGCTAAGCACTCGCGGGCATGGCGAGTGCGTTAAGTTCGTCAGACAGTTGAATGTTCCCACCTTAGTAGTGGGCGGCGGTGGCTACACTTTGCGCAATGTGGCTCGCTGCTGGACACACGAAACATCGCTTCTGCTCGATCAGGATATAGAAAATGATTTGCCCGCAACGGAATATTATGATTTCTTTGCGCCCGATTTCACATTGCATCCGGAGGTGAATTCGCGACAGGATAATGCCAACTCCAAGCAGTATCTGGAGCTGATTGTGAAGCATGTGTACGAGAATCTGAAGATGTGCCAGCATTCGCCAAGTGTGCAAATGGTGCAAACACCGCCTGATGTTGATCTCGAGGAGCTGCGCATGAGGGAGGATACGGATCCCGATGTGCGCATGTCCCAGGCAGATGAAGATAAACTTGTCGACGGAAAGAATGAGTTCTATGATGGGGATCAGGACCAGGACAAACCAGACTCAGTGGAAAGTTAGAGTTGTACATTATAATTATAAGGCAGAGTTCAACACACACAAAAATTGGCTTTAAAATAGACACAGACATGTATTTATTATATATTTGGATTGCCGATCGAAACTGGAATCAGACGAATGAAACAGACAATTATACCTTAATAGTGATTATAAATGTATCGAAATTTAATGTTAAGTGTACACAGTAACTAAATGCATGTTGAATTCATTTTACAATAACTGATTTCTTTATAATCACTATTAATAGAGGTGGAAAACTCTCCGTGCTAGCGTTCATTTCTAGCTTAACATGTTTTCCAGCTCCAAGCGTGGATTACAGGAACGATCCGATCCGATGCGATGTAATTTGAGTCGATTACCAGCCAGTTGTTGTATTTGCCAATCGTCGCATTCGTCGCGTATTTCGATCCTGATCACGGATTTTCTTCTCCATTTCGGCATCGGTTAGCGTTTCTAGGAATGGTGCCCAGGCGTCCGCATCGCTAGGATTCCGGAACGGTACATCAATTGTGGACAATGGTGCCTCACTGAAGGCATAGGTGCGACAATGCCATGACAATTGTCCACGTATGCTGTACGCAATCGCTGTTACAAATTCACCCCCCAGTCCCAATTCAGCGCACAGCTTGATGGCAAACTCTTCTGGATTGTTGTTCTTTTCGGACATGTCCCATTCGACTTGGTCGACAAGGGATGTGTTGCCCACGTGTATGTTAAGTTTGACAATGACTCGCTGATCGCAGCTCTCCTCGAGTATGGGCGGATCGTTGGGGAACGCTTCGATTTGCTGGCGTATCGCTTGTGCAATCGCCGGCACAAATGGCAGGGGATTCAGATCGAGATCATCGCAAAGTACTTCGGCAAATTGTTCAGGTGTTATCATGCTCTCATTCTTGTTCCATGTGAAAGTGTCTCGCAACTTTTGCCCCTCCAGCTCCATGTCCAGGCGTATAGGCACCAGGCACTCTTTCTGAGCCGCGTTCTCCAGACTCGCTGTGGGATCGGTATCGTCAAAGCACATTGGGAATGTGCGCACTTTCTTTGTGTGTACACGATTCCGATTAATGGGAGTCGCCTGAGGCACTGCATCCAGGTGACTTGAATTGGGCATTGTTGGTACGTATTGCGGCTGCTTCTTGGATTTGCTCTCACGTGGCGCGGGTGTATCCGAAGTATTAACAGACACAGCGCGATATCTACATATTGAAAAAGTTATCAAAATAATTCAGATATTTCAAATTAATTCAAATCGAATCTCACTTCTCATCATTGCCGGCCATAATGTCGTCGACTTCAACGGCGCGGAGTAGTGACACCGAACTCGCCAGTATGTGTGAGCTGAGGCCAGAGTCGGCTAGACGCTTTCGCTCCTCATTGGAAAGGACAATGCGTGTCATGCCTGGATACTTTTTGTAGAGGATGCCACGGAAGTGTCGCATATAATTGCCCACCTCGGAACCTACATAATAATATTCGCCGCCCTCCTCCAGTTGAAAAGCCACAGGCTTATCACCGTATGTCTGCAGCGCCATCTTCACAGCTTATGCACACTAATTTGCTCTACACTCCTTTCTATAAATAGCTAATATTTATATATCTTTAGTTTAATTGGTTTGGATTCAGTCACTCTGCTAGTCAATAAAATTTTCATGCAAACAGCGATATGGCGTCGTTAGGGTTACCAGTTCGCGTTAAAGATTCATGCAAGATAGAGTTGCAAAAATCGCAATATCTAAGCCTTTATCGATATTTTTCAATTTGTTTACATATTAAAATTTAAGTTTATATGATTACAATTGGAAATTTTTCGTATATTTTCCCAATTCTTTTTAAAGTCATGGCAATAGCAGTGCAGGCAGTATTTTGAATTCATAAATACGTGTAGGACGACAGCCCTCCTCAATTGAGCAATTTACATAAATTTATCGATATGTATAAATTTGTTTATATTTTAATATTTAAGTTTATATAAGTTATGTGTATATTTTTTTAATGGATATATTATATTTTTTACTTACACATATATCAGCTCAAGCTTTGTGTTTATCGTCAAACTATCGATTATTTTAAATTTATATATATTCATAGATTGACAACACTGCTGCTCATATGCACCTGCATATATTCTAGTTGAATAAATTTAAACCACTTGAAAAATGTCCTTTTTGCGCAGTGTTGCTGGTTTAATAGCCCTTGCTCGGCCCATAAACAGTACTAGCACAGGTTTGGAGTCCGTGTCTAGTGATGTTCATACATTAACTTATCATATTCGCAGTCCAAACACGGAGACACTTTAAGCGCTGGGTTTCACCAACGTTACGTGAACTAGCGCACCGCGTTAAAAAGCAAGGAACTCAGAAACCGGAGCCACGTTCGGGATTTGTTGAGTGGAACTATCGTTCTGAGTTATTTGCATTTGGCAAGCGTTTGAACGAGGAATTCCAGTTACCGATGCTGCAAACGGCATTTACACAACGCACCTATGCCCATCACGAGCAGGAGAGACAGCGAAAACTGGGCATTGCCGAGGCGGATCTGCAAACGGGCGACAATAGTGAACTGGCCACGAAGGGTGCACATATTGCTAAGGCCTACATCGAGGCTTATTTGCAGAATGCGTTGCCAAAAGTGCCGGCAGTTGGTCAGCAGGCCATTGCCTCGTATCTGCTCAGCACTGAAACTCTGGCCCACGTTTGCACGCATCTTGGCGCCAAGGAGCTTATATTTTCGACAGAATATCCACCAAGCAGTGAGTCGCTTGCTCAAACTCTGCAAGCGATTATTGGAGCGCTGGCGGATTCAAGTGGCGTCGAGCGCGCTTTTCTGTTTGTACGTGATTTCATTTGCACACAGCTTAATCAGAAAGATCTGCTGGAGATTTGGACACCTGAGCAACCGATGCAGTTGCTGAGCGAGATCTGCACACAGAGGAAATTGGGTGAGCCAGAGCCACGTCTGTTAGGCGATTGTGGTAAAAATACGGTGCTCGCAGCATACCATGTTGGCATCTATGCCGATCGCCAGTTGCTGGGCAAAGGATTTGGCGAGGATCTAAATATGGCCACAGAAACAGCAGCCATCGATGCACTGCAGACGCTCTTCAAGATGCACGACAATCGACGTCCGTTCGACTTTCGCCTGCAGTTGGAAGCCAAGAACGTGAGGCTGGCTTAGGATGCTGAAGTTGATCGTTAATTATTACTACATAGTTTTATATATATTAATTATATATAGATGTACGTAAAATGTCCAAAAGCAAAACACAATTTGTACTTCCTGAGTGGAGTCGGTCAATAATAATTTGATTTATAATATTTTTCCTTTTAACTATTTTTAAATAACCACTGTAGTCAAGAACAAATTCCTAATCACTCTCCTCGCTAGTAGGCGTTCCAGCAGTTGATGGCGTGCTCGCATCGTCCGGCTTTGATTCGAGCGAAAAGGGCGGAATCTTGCAATCAAAAGAATAACCATCCTCGCGCTCCAGCCGAAATGTGCCCCACATATGACCGCTGGGAGCCTGCAGACTGACATGGCTGCTGTATTGAAAGGCAGGCAGGCGCGGACTGAGGATCGGTTCCTGGCCAACGACGCCGCGTCCGCGCACCGTCTCCAGAGTGCCCGAGAGAGAGAAGATGCGCCAATGTCGCTCACGCAGCTGAACGCTCAGCTCACCAAGATTTTCCAGCCGTATGCAATAACGCCACTACATTAGCAATAAGAAAAAAATTAACATTCGATTGAGACTGGATTTTATTGAATGAGTGTGATTCTCACCCAGTATACGGAGGATGCGGGCGTCTCTCGGCAGCCCATGTAGAAGGGAATAACGGTGACGCGAACATTTTCGGTTGTTTCCTTGTGCACATCGCTCATGTCTAACCAGGGATGGTTCTTTTCCTGCCACGCTTTCAGTGTATCCTGGCCAACAAATGGCGGCTCCGCATCCGAAGCATATGTTAGAAATTTGTCAAACAGTTCGTGCTGCAACGGGTGCTTATCGGTGGAGCAATATGGCATAATGTCATCGTGCGCCACATAGTCCAGTCCGGGAATCGCATACAAACTGCGATTCGAGTCCTGATTGCCCAGAAAGGTCACAGCCTCGGTTTGGGCGCGCTAAAAAATATACTTTGCTTACTAAATACGAGGTGGTAACAATAGGAACTTCTCACGATATATGGACAATCCCTGCTGTCGATGAGCACTTGGTAAAACGTTTGAGTTTTGCCCTTAACCTCTTTGGAATCGACGGCACTGGTCGTGCTTCGATTTGTGGCCGGAGTAGCTGTGCCCATTGTTGTTGTGCTACTCTGCGTATCGATGGCACCTGCACCAGTCTGCCACGATGATGATTGAACCTCATCATGGTGGGCTGTAGCTGTTGTTCCGTTACTGCTTTCGCCCGTCTTCGCTCTGAGCGTTGTTGTTGTAGCCTCTGTGTTGCATTCCGTAGAAGTGGCAGGTGTTGTTATTGGCGCCGGCTGCTTTCGGGTATTATGCAGATCCCGGTCGTAGACCCGTGCCGTCCATGGGAAGAGTATGACGCCACGATAGCCAAAGATGCGATGCAAAAACAGCTGGCCCGTATCGTATTTGCCCTCCTTTGCCTCAAGCAGACGCCCAACCTCGGCGAGCCTACAGTTTGTGTATACAAACAATGTCAAAGATTATGCAATCAATGTTATTGTCCACCATCATGATGGCCTCTGGCTGACGCAGATGATCATGATTAGTGGTTGGCGTAGATCTTACTTGGTTGGATTGGCAGCCTGCTTTTTGATGCTACGCGTCAGTATTATATCACATTTATGCAATTGCAAGCGCTTTTCCCATTTGCAAAGTTGCAGCAGCAAACCCATTTGTTGACAAAAATCGCAAAGCTGCTGTAAGTGCAGCAGCAGCCGTTGTTGTTAGTGTTGTTGCTATTGACCTCAAGCAATCTGCCTTTATGCAACTGAATGTCGTCGTCAACCTGTTAATTTTTCTGTTACGTTGCCGTTAAGCAAGCAAACAATATACATGTACTTAAATTTTGGTAAATTTTGTAAGTCGTCGCTTCAAAGAAACATTGTTATTGTAATATTTAGTTTTGTTGTTAATCTATTTTTTTTCTTTTTTCTTTTTGAGTTCTTTTTCTATACGATACGATTAATGCGTACGTTGCGCAGCAACCCTGCGCACACTACTATCGATATATATATTTACGTCGAAAAACAGATGGAATGCAGTTCTGTCTGACAGAACTGTCATCCTCTCGCTCTTTCGCCAATCGACAGATTTCCGGTACGTACGCGAACTTTATGCTATGCGCTGAAAATTATGAAAATATACATGAAAATAAAGATAATAAGTACAAATTAGTGTGTGAATGCATAGACCAATACATAGAGCATATCAGCAAATAGTTGACGAGTTTGAATATCGTGCAATCATTACGATGTTTATGGCTAGGGAAAAATAATTGACCCAAAACAAATGTCAAAACCAACTTATTGTGAATCTGAACAAAGTTCGATTAATGTACAATGTTATTCATTCTTACAGTGAACTATGGCTGACACACAAGCTAAGCCCGCTGCGTCCAAGGTTGCCAAGGCGCCCAAAGCGCCAAAGGCTGCCAAAGCACCAAAAGCCGCCAAGACAGAGAAAACTGCCGCAGCCGCCGAGACAAAAGTGGCTGCCAAGAAATATAAGCGACATGGTCGTCTGTTCGCCAAGGCCGTCTTCACCGGCTACAAGCGCGGCTTGAGGAACCAGCACGAAAACCATGCCATCCTCAAGGTGAGTTAGTCTGACATTTTTTTTCTTTATATATTTATTGTTAATATCGCATTTGCAGATTGAAGGCGCTCGTCGCAAGGAGCACGGCGAATTCTACGTTGGCAAGCGTTGCGTTTATGTCTACAAGGCGCAGACGAAGAAGTGCGTGCCCCAGCATCCCGAGCGCAAGACACGCGTCCGTGCTGTTTGGGGAAAGGTGACCCGTATCCATGGCAACACTGGCTCAGTCCGTGCACGCTTCACCAGGAACTTGCCCGGTCATGCAATGGGACACCGCATTCGCATCGTGAGTTTTTTTTATCTTGATAATTAATGTAATATAATTTTAATTGTCTCTATTTGTTATTGCAGATGCTCTACCCGTCAAGGATTTAAGTTACTGCATAACTTTAAATGTCCTGAAAAAAAATTAAAACAGTTTTCTATAATAAATGAAACAATTTAAATTTAAGAAATTGTGTTTTGAAAGGCTTTTTAATTCTAATTTTACAATGCAAATTTTTCTACTAGTCTTGATGTCAACCCCTCTATGGGTATCCGATTGTTACCGAAAATATCAATATCATATTTGATATAAAGATGGTAACTGTCAATAAAATACTTTGATATTTTTATATTAGCAGCATTTGCATTAAAATTATTTTCTTTACAAAATGGACATATATTATCGATACGATAACAGCTGTTTGGTTACAGCAACAGAACCACAGTAGAGTAACCATCACATAATTTTTTTGTATTTTATTTAATTGTATATGTCAAATTTTTATTTTGAATACTTATATTTTTGCATTGTTATAAATAATATTCAGTGTTGTGCAAAAATATATAATACATCACGCGCCAAGAAAATCCGCGTAAGATGTAGGTCATGAATTAAAATAAAAAATGTATATATGTTAGCTCTTTATTGCAGCTCAACATATGTTATTTTAGTGCTGGAATACCGTTATTGTCACAGATTGCCAAATCGGTTAACAGCAAACGGTTACCTGTTAATTTATTGCAAATTTGGAAGATTTTCATGCTTACCGATTACAGTCACACTGCAATAGACCATTTTAAATAAACCGTTCATTGGTGAAGGTGGCGTCTTTTTTCACATTGCGAATAACATTATATTTATCCAGCGAGAAAGCAAATACTGATCAGTGAAAACATAAGGTATGTTAATAACTCGTTTGTGTTAATTGTTGAAAGCAAAACTCAACATTAACTTGTTGCATGTGCCCTAAAAATCGATATTTATAATATTTTCACTTGCGTTTGTCTCATGGAATTTTTGAAGCAATGCAAACTGTGTATGCCTTAATGATGATGATGATGAAGGGCTTCACCCTGCTATCCAAATTTGTGTATGTGTGCGTGTGCATGGGTATTTGTGAAGTGCAGCTGCTATTAAATGTTATTTTGCAGAGCTGCAACACGGCTTTAGTGCACTGTTAAGGCAAGCATATGTTTGTGTATATGTATAAGGGAGGTATATTAATAACATAGCACATCCCTCCATTCCATTCTCGCTTGATTACTGCTGACCGCACCCTGGGCTTTTTATTTCAGCGACTGCATGCCTCGCTCGCACTTATTTATCGCAAGCCCTGGCTGAAATAATACTAGTTACAAGTAGTTTAAATCGCACTCGCTGCGCACACACGCATATATATGCATATACATGTGTATATATGTGTGTTTTAGGTCAGTTTTACGCTTGCAAATGTTGATTGCATTTACTCTTATTATGGTAAATAAAAATGGGCTGTTCCCAACTCTGGTAAAACTAGCTTTGGTTGTGTTATGTACATATCTATATTTATTATACGACCCATGGCCTTCAATGTCTGTTTTTAATGTATTTTTCCATATTTGTCTTGTCATTAGGCAATAAACAGTCTCGAAACAATAACAAAATTGTAACAGAAGAGAGAGAAACCGGCATTTCGACAATTTCAAGTTCTATTTCGATTGCTTATTACTCATAACATATAAATTACTAGCGCACGGTACAGCCAGCCTGGTATCAATAATAATTTTTATTTGTGTAGTCTCTTTTTGGTTTCTCATACATATTTATTTATTCAGGTGCCCAAGTGATCCATTAAGCAATTGTGATATCACTTCAGAAAAATAATAGAAGACTACAGCTCCAGTCTTATATTTACGAATCTTTGACTTTTTGCGTTAATCGGTCGTTCACTTCGCTTTGTTTTAGACCCCAACACACACCTCAACATAATTGTTGTTTGTTTGTATATGTGGTGTGCATCCCGTGGGGAAATTCACCTACCTCCCACAAAGCATGACGCATCATTCGCCGCGTTTTACAACACTTATCTTGCAGATGTCATCGCCTATTCGCCTTCCCCCTCTCACACTCTGACCACATTCTCATTTCATCAACGCACTTGCCAAAAAAAAATCAAATTTCTATTCAGCCATTTTTTGTGCATAATGTGCAACGATTTGACATCAAAACCGAATGAAAAAAAAAACTAGAAATGAGAAAGTAAGCAGCAGACAGGTCCGCTATTATGGTTAACGGGAACGCGAAAAAGAATTCAGCGCTCAAAAATAGACAAAAATTTATTATATGTGTAATTGTTTGCACGTATTTTAGTAGAGAAGTGAACAGCCGGCTTGTCATAGTTGCGTGTGTGTAGTGGAAAGAAGGAAGAGGGAATGTTTCATTCTGCTGTTGTATCTAAATTTGTTTCTGCTGAACGGCTGTTCTCTTTTCTGCCATTTTCCCCCTATGATTCAGTTGGCTGACGCCCGTCAACCTCGTCGTTACTTCATTGTTGGCCGCTTTTGTAAGTGGCGTGACTGTTTTCGTTCTCCATGTACACACTACATACACATTTATATATGACTTTACACTGTAAAGTTTATACTATGTTTAGAAAGTGTAAATAATTCGTTGTCGTTATTAATTTGTATTTTTATTTTGTTGTTAATTGTTGTGTTTTAATTATAAGTTTAAGCATATGAGCATGTTGGGCTAATTATTATTAAAATAATCTTTCAAAATTAAATTTACTACATATTTAAACTATTTTTAATTAAATCAAAAGTTGCAACAAAATTGTACCACCCTTTCAGGAAGTAACTCAAAATATATTTTTTTAAATTATAAGTTAAGGAAATTATCAAAATTAGTAACGTTCGATTTCTACAAAATTTATTAAGTGGTGCCATTTTTTGTCATTAATTATATATTTCTACCGTTCATTTAAATATAATTATAATATATAAATAATTGGAATAGAAATTCAGGTGTAATATAAACTTTAATCTATGTATATTATAAATATCTATCGTATTAGTTAATCATTCCATTTTTTTATACTGTATTTCCATTTTTTGCAGCTCTACAATCAATTAAATACGATGACATCCACCGAACTTAAAATTGGCTTGACCTCCAGCACCCGCCCATCCAGCCGCGTCCTGCAACCACCTGGTGGGGGACACACAAACATCTTTTCCGAACCAGAAGTTTCGGTGAATGCACCTCGTCCCAAATACAATCAGCAAAACTCTTCTAATATGAATGCCTGCATTGGTTCAACGGATGCCAACAAGGTGGTCGAGAAGATTCGTGAGGAGGTGGCTAACCAGAAGGATGAACAAAAGGCATCCCCACCAGCACTCAACAACCAGTCCAAAGAGACTAATGGTGGAGGCAACAATAAGGCGACGACGGCTGAGTCACGTGGCCGAGTTCCACCCGGCGGTTACTCATCCGGCGGCTTTTGGTAGAACCGGCAAGGAGGAGGCTGAGGCCCAGGCAGGGGATGATAAAGATGGGTTAGCTGTGGGGCTGCCAAGCATTTAATGACACACACTCATAAAAAAACGTATACACAAAAACACACACTCACACCAAGACATCCTCAAGCCCATTTAACATTTATATATATAAATCGCTTAATATACACAATTTATATAAATATAGCATATACGACCATATTCATATTCCAAATTGACTACGATGCAAAATGTTAAAATATTTAATTACATTACATAACTATCGCCCGCTCTTTGCTTTTTGGCATTACATGTTTGTTTTTGTTTTAATATTTGAAAACGTCTAACGCAATTGTTTAAACTTTAAGTTACTTGCGATTCCACTCTAACTGCAGGAAATAACACTTTCTACAAACTTACAAACCATACAATCATGAAAATATGCCCAACTTTGCATTTGTACTTAAGTGTCCAGTTGATGAAACTTGTAAAATGGTCTGTACAATTTTTCCTAAATTTTCTAATTACATATGTATTATTGGAAAAAAATAAACTTAATAATTAAAAATTTGTTTGTTTTTCTTAACAAAATAATGAAATGCTTATTTTAGATGACGAAATATCCCAACCGAAAAACAAGTTTTTAATTATGCCAAATGCCAAATTTCGGCACTGGGCTAGAGAAGGAGTATTTGGTAATCTGTATTGATTATTTATGTGTATCGAGTTGAACTGTCTTTATATGCGGTGATTCATGCTGAAGACGTTTTTCTGGTTTTTTGTATTTTGGAAATCAGCAAGTTTAGGTATTATTATGTATTTAATTTATTAGTGCACACTACCATATAACAAGTATGCTCCTGTGGTTCAAAAATTGTGTTTTTAAAGATGAGACTCGAAAACTGATATTTGTTGAACAGCGAAATATTGTATTGGCTGCTAATAATAAAAACTTTATGATATCCAACTAAACCAATTAACCAGGATAACAGGTTAACTGTTGTCCAGAAATAAAATGTCTATTTGGAAATAAATCGTATAATAAGTTGCTCTATCGACGCAAAGAGATCTGTTAAATAACAAAGTGTGAAATTTCAATAACGCAGACTACTATGCAAGTTAGTTTTTTTTGGGTTTTATACCTTATTATATTTATTTGTTATACCTGATTTTACAAATATGATGACTTTCGTGTGTCATTGATTCTTTTAAAACATAATATTATATTTAGAATGATTAAATACATCGAAGTGTATTTTAGATGACTAATTAACTAAAGGGGCGCCCACAATGTTACACTTAACAAGAAAACATTTTTTAGTGCGCAAACCCAAACAGCATTGTGTATATAATTTATATAAAGAATTGTTGTTGTGGAAAAGTTGTTATAGAAATGAAGACTAAACGCTGTTTTCGTTTCGTTAAATTGTTGTGGTTCCATTTTGCTTAATTATAGTGAGTCCATATTGTTGTTAGACCTTAATTCAGACTATAATTATTTAGATCTTCATGTCATTGATGTACGAATCTAATTCAGCATCTAATTCCTCGGCAGTTGGTGCAGCTTTTCTTTCCCGCCGTTGACCACCGGCGGCAGCGGCTTTGCCAACAGTCGGACGACGGAAACTGCCACGACGCGGAGTGCCGCCAACTTGACCACCTAAAAATTAAAATGATAAAATTATTTCATGCGAGTGAAAGCTAATAGTTGCACTTGATACATACCACCACGTTTGAAATTACCACCTCCTACACCGCCACCCACACGACGTTTGATGTCATCGGCAGGCAAGGGACGGGTGAGTGCGGTAACATCTGAGACGGCAAGCTGTAAGGTCATGGGGCGGCCATCCAAGGGTACGCCATGGTATTGCTTAATGGCCTTGAGGGCATCGGAACGACGCTCGAATATTACATCGGCGGTGCCTATAGGTACAAGTGTTAAAAATGATTCAGCGACAAAAGTAAAGACGGAAACTCACCCAACGAACGACCAGATCTATCATAATGCACGGCAGCCTTCTTCATGGGGCCAAAGTCATTGAATAGCTCCTTAATGTCCGTATTTGAGACACCATAGTCCAAATTGCCAACGATCAAGCGTGTTGGCCCCGCACTGCTGGCAGTGCTGCTGCCTTTGCGCTTTGGACCATCGTACATATCATGCTTCCAAGCGCTGTTTACATCGCCCTAGAGGGGGGTAGTATTATAGGTAGAAGATTTGTTTGGTGATTTCGATTCGTTTTCGAACAATCGGGACATTCGCGTGTTGGGGACAATCAATATTTTTCTGATCAAATATGTGGAGGGTGTAGTAGTAGTAGTAGTAGTATCAGTAGTAGTAGTAGCAGTGGTAGCAGCAGCAGTTGTTGTATCCTAGTCATATATCAACAGAGGAGACGCCATCTCGTAGAAATGCAGAAACACTAAATATTATATGTATGAATGTGTATTGATTGATTGATCGATCGATTGATTGAGTGCCGCCAGAGTTTGGTTGAGCAAAAGAAATTTGAAACGGGAATTACAAAGAAAATAAAAACAAGAAATTCTCAACGAAATGCGCACTGCTGTAAAATGTTGTAAATATTTATGCATATTTAATACACACAAATTATTAGTTTGATTTGACGTTGTTGTTGTGTAGATTTGTTGCTGCCAAGTAGGTTTTTTCCTATTTTTTATCTGCCCATTCGCAGCAGTGGCTGCCATTTTGCAGCTATGCCTGTCCATGAATACAAGAGTTACGGTACATATACCGTTCATTCGACACACGCTGGCCGGCCATTTTGAATCCTTGTCTTTTTCATGCAGCACAGGGTGATTAGCACATTTCATAATATCAACGTTGTTAACGTAAAGCTGAGTTTCCAAACATGAGTTGTCCGTCTTTTTTTTTTGTTATGCGTATGGATATTTAGCTGCTTTTTGCCTCTCGCTCTCTTTCTACATGACAAAACGTTACGTTTCAATTACCCGTGCGAGCCGAGGCTTTTGTATGACGCCGCCGCCGCTGCCACCGCGGCGACCCTTGATCACACCACCGGCGCCGCTTGCCGGGGCCGGCTTGCGTGGCGAGCCACCAGCTGCACCGCCACGACGTGCTGTAAAGCGCTGTTGGCCGACAGCACGCCGAGCTCCGCCTGGTCCGCCGCGAGCTGCCTGTGGTTTCCTTTGTGTGCGCGTTGATTTGATGATATCATCCAAACTCATTTCAATTTTATCCATCTTGTTCTTTTGTTACTTCCTGTTGCTAAGGAAATCGTCTAAAATTTGGTGAATTTGAATTTGTTTATTAAACTCGCACCGCAAAAATACTTTTTTGAATGAAAACGCGTGAAAAATTCACCAAATACGAAAGCGATGCACGAGAACGAAAACGTAGAAAAAAAATCAAAGATGGCAGACTGTTCATGAAAAAACGTGTTGTATAATTTCAAAACTGTGTCTCCACAGTGCTGTAAGGTACGCGATGAAAAAATTTGACTATCGATAAAATACCAACCCCTTAAACGATAAGAGTGATAAAAATTGAGACAACTGTCGACAATAAATAAATAAAAGAAAAGGCTGTTAAACATTCCAAAGAATATGTTTATTGTAGCAGTTACGGGTGGCATTGCAACGGGAAAATCAACCGTCACAAAGATCTTTGAGCGTCACGGCATTCCCGTCATCGACGCGGATAAAATTGCAAGGGAGAGTAAGTATATGTTAAAACTTACGGGTTGTTTCAATTGAGTACAATTAAATTAACGATGCGTGAACGCCTTCACAGTTGTCGAACCAGGTCAGCCATGCTGGCAAAAGATACGCGATGTTTTCGGCGACGAAGTGCTGCTGCCCAGTAAGGAGCTAAATCGGGCTGTGTTGGGACACTTAATCTTCGAAGACAAGGAGTTGCGTGGCAAACTAAATCAGATTACGCATCCCGTCATTCATCGCACAATCTTTTGGCGTGTCTTCAAACATTTTATGTCTGGTCACGCCTGGATTGTGCTCGACTTGCCATTACTCTTTGAAACGGGCATCCTAATGGACTTGATATACAAAATAGTGACGGTATCCTGGTAAAACAAAGCACAAAAATTGAGCGTATCTAATAAAACCTAATTCACCTATTCCTGTAGTGATTCGGAGAAGCAGTTGCATCGATTGCTGGCACGCAATGAGCTAACCGAGTCTGAGGCGCAGCATCGTGTCGATTCACAAATGCCGCTGGAGATTAAATGCGAAAAATCGCATTTTGTCGTGGACAATAATGGTAGCGAGGCTGAGACGGAAGCGGCTGCAATGCGCATTTACAACATGATGCAGGAGAGCAATCAGCATTGGTACAATCGTTTCTTGATTCTGGGCGTCATACTGATTGCGTGCGTCACAATATACTTCCTGAGCAAGGCATTCAACGTGTGGCCCAAATCCTTGAGCCGCTAAGCATCGTCTGTTCGTTTATCTTTCGCGTTATTTATTTTGTTTTATCTATCAACAATTAGTCAATAAAACACTGCTTCAATGGCTATCAAATAAAATTGCGTTTAATCGATTCTATTACTTAAGGTTTTTCAAATTTTAATGGACAAGAACGTAGATACACAGGAGATGACGAACTTAATGTAAGCACAATTACTGTTTAGTTTTTAACGTTGCGACTCAATTCGTCGCAGACTCGGCAAGCAGCGCCGCCGTTTGTGTGCAGAAAACAACAAATGTTTGTAGTCCGTAATGGGTCACCGCCTTGGTCACATTATGATTCAGCTGTATGGGATCCTGAACAACCATTGGTTTCGTTAATTGCAAAAGCGAAGACGTATTTTTAATAGCGTAATCCACATACCTAAATAAAAAACATCGCAACAAATTAGCTTATTTTACTGTAGTGTTGTATAGTAATTACCTTTTGGGCATATCTTTTCGTACTGCCGATATGAGGTATTTTTTACCAAGGTAAGGACAAACCATTTGTCGCCCAAAGTCAAATGTGGCATAAAACTCAAAGAGTTCTCGGATATGCTCTTTGATTAGCGGCATGGTAACCTCAACTCGCTGCAAACCCAAGTTGCTAAGTGACTTTTGGGCAAAGTTTGCGATCCAAGCTACAAACAAAACATAATCAGGGGATGTACAACTAATTATCCTATAATAAAATATCTTTAGTACTTACGTCCCACAAGCTGTTTGGACAACGTTGATAGCTCGTTTTGCAGCTGTGCAATCGATGGCAAAACTTGCTTAATCTGCAGAAAATAGATAACCATTAACGCCATGCTGTAAGTTGAAATTTGCTCCGTCAGCTTGCAGTGCTCCATCCACGTTTTCATATAGATGCACATGTATTGGGCTAACAGAAATAATAAAATGAGAAACGTTTCATGCTTGGATCTTGGCTGACTTACCCAATGGCTGCGTCTCGAATAAATACTTAAGCAAGTTTGTGTTACAAAAGCCCAAGCTATTTAGGCATATGTCACACTCGATACCAGAAGCCAGATGGCGTGTCTTTATTATTGGCACCCGAGCATGATCAATAACCTTTTCAACAAAGAGAGGAATAAAAATATATATGTGTAAATATGAAGAGCAAAATTATTTACATTGATGATGCGCCAATTGTTGCTCTTAATGAATGCGTTGCGCAGAATTTGAAGCTTGGCGATTGTTTGGTGTGAAGCGCGATTCTCGAAGATGTGAAAGCTCCTGCCAATGTCCACGAACACATCCAGATCGGATGAGCTTGAGCCAATTCCCGTTATACGCGATCCGAATTTATATATGCGCACAGACTTGTTGACAAAGGCGGGCGCTACTAGATTAACTAAATCACGCTCAATATCAACGTACACCGGCATAACTTTCAGCTTGTCAGCAACTTGATATTTATCCTTAAACATGCTCGTCCCATCTCCCAATATCAATCCCTTAGCCTCTGTGATATATAATTAGTTAGAGTTGTACATTTACAAATGAGATACTCCTTACTCTTGGGCAGCTGCAGGTTCATTATGGAACGTGCTTTCTCCTTGGCCCGTCGGTTTTGCCTAATAGTGGTAAGCGCCGGCAGCTGTGGATTGGAGTTGCCATTTTGATTGACAGTCTGATTGTGGTCTTTTGAATAGGAATTCGAATGTTGTTCTACCAAATGTTTCACAACCTTGGTCATTGTTGAGCCAACAAAGCGATCCTTACAACCGGTACATGTGAATACTCGTTGAATTTTTAGCAAATCGTTGGGCGGCACAAATGTTGGCCCATCACCGCCATTACCTGTTGCATTCGGCATCTTATTGGACAACTGTTGCACCGTACTATGGGGCACAATATACATTGGCTTCTTATCCAGATATTTTTCAATGCCAACCACAATGCGCTCGAACAAGTTTGTCAAATGTGCATCTAATTGAAGCTGATCTTTGCAGCTAACTGCTTCCAGGGTCTCCAGGAAAAAGTTCGCTTCCAAGGTCAAAGGATTTAGCTAATAGCAAATTGACGAGTTTTTTCTTATACACAAACTGAGTAAATTTAATTATTACTCACGTATAGCAAGTTTTTCTCTTGTTGCTGGTTTTCCACCATCGCATTGAGTATTTTACTCTGTTCGGTGGCTCTCTGTTCAGATCGGAAAATTGAAATCGAAAACAATCAAGATAAGTTTTAAAAATGTACATTAAACGTATATTTTAATTTACCAATCTAAGTTAAATCAAAAGTGGGTCTTTTTACGCAACAGGGTAGCCACCGCAAGCTATCAAATGGTTCGCCGAAATGGGCAGACAGATAAACTTACAGTGTGGCTTTATGCGCTTATGTGATTGTATGGCCACACTTAAATAAATATGTATAAATATATTGTTGCTTAAATACTCATTCAAATTTAATAAATATGAAAACTAAATGGTTTTGAAAGGTATTTGCAAGGTATATTTGTTACAAACATTTTCATGTCGATACAACGCTGCTCATTGTCTTTACCAGTTTCTGGCGAATTTGACTCACACTTAGCTCTGTTGTAGGCGTGCTGCTGTTACTAATTCCCACATAGAATTGTCGTTCGGCATCGTTGTAGGCTGATTTATCCACCCAGAACGACTCAATGTCTTCGATTCCCATTTTTAGAAATATAATTTGCAAGGCAATAATAATAATATAATAATAATAAGGCAAAAAATACACAAAAGTGAACTACGATAACGATGCACATTAATTATTACCAAAGACAATATACACATATATATATGTACATTTAAAAACATCGATACATTAATATATCGATATTTGCCTAAGCGGTTTTGCAATGTTGATCGAAAAATTAATTAAACGTAAGTCGAAAAAATTTAAAATGATTTCGAAATAATTTGCTCGCGAAATCTTTTCAAGCTCTTTATTTATTAAGAATAATTAACGTGGATTTTTTCAAAATTAGATACAATTGTTTATTTATTTCTAATTCAGCGGTTTTATATTAGTAATAAAATTAGTAACAACCAAAATATTTAAAACATTTTTAGAATAAATTCAATTAAACTACTTTAGTTCTACATTTTTCCACACAAGAGGAGATACAATGTTTTGTTATTTAATTAACCGAAACATTGTATCTCTTGTGCCCATTTTCTATTCCTTTTTTTTTAATATTAATAATAATATTAAAAAAATCAAATCGAAAACTTAGACAAGTAGTAAATGCAAGATAATCTTAAAATTTAAATACTTAAATAATACTTAAAATACTTTATAAATTAATAGAAAAGATTCTGCTTGCTTTTTACCAATTTTATATTCGGTCTTATTTGAAAGCCACCAATGGAAACTCACAAGATGCAACACCATCAGGAAACTTTACATGTTTGATAAGTTGTTTTTTTGTAATGTATTTATAATAATATATAAAATAAATATAAAAATAAATAGTATTTAATGACAATATGCGAATGCCATTTCTTCAATTAAACCGACACTAAATAATACCATTTCTTCAATAAAACCGATACTAAATAATACCATTTCTTAAAATTTACCACATCCCCAAAGAAAATGCAGAAACATTCTATGAAATAGTTTCAGGAAACATTTTTTGTATATAGCGTACTCAATTCTCATTTGAAAAAAGCGCGCAAATAAAATAAATACAGTATATTCAGGTGGCAACACCTAATCTTGTCGTGATGTCTTTAGTAAATATCGATACCGAGTTCAACTATCGAAGAAACTTGTACTCACCAACACACACAAAAATAAATAATTCCGAGAGTATAAATAGCACTCGATGCGATAGATTTCATTATACGTTTGTGAAGCCTCATAGCCGGCAAGTTGAACGTAAACTCGCTCATTCACATCAGTTTGCTCTACAGATTTCTGTAAGTTTTTTTTCTCGCGTGTGAAAAAAGTTTAAAAAGAAAACTCAATATGGTAAGTTAAAAAATTAGTTTTTTAAATTTTTGTTAAGAAATAATATAAATTGGGTCTTGGGGGCAATCAAAGATTGCGGTTAAGTTTTTGGCCAACTTCAAATATACAAGATGGCGTATCTACCGATGTGATGACGTCACGTTGCAGTTTTATTGAAAAATTGATTAAAAACTTATGTATTTTGCATATAACTAAGATCTAAGCTTTTTTATCCGCAAGTTGTGAGCAGAAAAAAGAAATTTTTCATGAGAATCAATTTGACACATACACACACAGACATCAAAATGGGTGCGGCTTGAGTCACTTATCGATTTTTCTTTTGCATGCATCTCTGAGCAATTAATTGAACTTTCGCCACTTTTTTTTCTTTTCCCTTTCTCGATTTTAGCGTGAATGTATCTCTATCCATGTTGGCCAGGCTGGCGTGCAGATTGGCAACGCCTGCTGGGAGTTGTACTGCTTGGAGCACGGCATCCAGCCCGATGGCCAGATGCCATCTGATAAGACCGTCGGTGGTGGCGATGACTCGTTCAACACCTTCTTCAGCGAGACTGGCGCTGGCAAACATGTGCCACGCGCTGTGTTCGTTGATCTGGAGCCAACTGTCGTGGATGAGGTGCGCACTGGCACATACCGTCAGCTGTTCCATCCCGAACAGTTAATCACCGGCAAGGAGGATGCGGCAAATAACTATGCACGTGGTCACTACACCATTGGCAAGGAGATCGTTGATCTGGTGTTGGATCGCATTCGCAAGTTGGCTGATCAGTGCACTGGTCTGCAGGGTTTCCTCATCTTCCACTCATTCGGTGGCGGCACTGGCTCTGGCTTTACCTCTCTGTTGATGGAGCGTCTGTCCGTCGACTATGGCAAGAAGTCGAAGCTGGAGTTTGCAATCTATCCGGCACCACAGGTCTCCACGGCCGTTGTCGAGCCTTACAACTCGATTCTGACCACGCACACAACGCTGGAGCATTCAGACTGCGCCTTCATGGTTGACAATGAAGCCATCTATGATATCTGCCGTCGCAACTTGGACATTGAGCGTCCCACATACACCAATCTGAATCGTTTGATCGGCCAGATTGTTTCCTCGATCACCGCCTCGCTGCGTTTCGATGGTGCCCTGAATGTGGATCTCACCGAGTTCCAGACCAACTTGGTGCCTTACCCTCGTATCCATTTCCCCCTGGTCACCTACGCTCCAGTCATCTCAGCCGAGAAGGCCTACCACGAGCAGCTCTCGGTTGCCGAGATCACCAACGCTTGCTTCGAGCCAGCCAACCAGATGGTCAAGTGTGATCCCCGTCACGGCAAGTACATGGCTTGCTGCATGTTGTATCGTGGCGATGTTGTGCCAAAAGATGTCAACGCTGCGATTGCCACCATCAAGACCAAGCGCACCATTCAGTTTGTGGACTGGTGTCCTACCGGTTTCAAGGTTGGCATCAACTACCAGCCACCCACTGTTGTGCCCGGCGGCGATCTGGCCAAGGTGCAGCGTGCCGTCTGCATGTTGTCCAACACCACGGCTATTGCCGAGGCCTGGGCCCGTTTGGATCACAAGTTCGACTTGATGTACGCCAAGCGTGCCTTCGTCCACTGGTATGTCGGTGAGGGTATGGAGGAGGGTGAGTTCTCCGAGGCTCGTGAGGATTTGGCTGCCTTGGAGAAGGATTACGAGGAGGTCGGCATGGACTCTGGCGATGGTGAGGGCGAGGGCGCCGAGGAGTACTAAATATACTCCAAACCACCATCAACCACAAGCAACATCGCAACACGCACAGAAAACAAGCGTCTTTGGTGGGCGTCCACAAAAAGGACGTCGAATCCATTGTTCACGCTTCGCTTTTGTCCAACAGCAAAAATATAACAGAAAAATGCATAAGAAAACAGACACTTGGGCGTACATGTTTGGTAAAGAAAATGAACAAAATATACCCATATAGTATTTTATTGTTAACCGCAAAAGACAAAACATACATAAAAAAATAGATTCTAAATTTGTGTACGAAAATAAAATCAGCGAATATTAAGTGTTGCCAGAAAAAACAAAACATTTTCTTTTCATCTTTGGTCGTTTTCCAGCGCAGAGTTCACTGAACGCCGGCGGGCCACAGTTTTACTCGGGAATAAGTTTTGACAACGTGGATGGGGAAAGCGGAGCAGCGAGTGCCGTCGCATGCTCTATTAATAGTAGTGAATAATTTTCTTTCTACTCCACATTAACTGCATTTTCTTGTGCATGAGAGACTGTACTTTTAGCATTTACTTATATACACAGGCGTGGCATGCAACCACATTTACCACAGTTGCTCTCGATTTTGTGATGAGTCATTCTGCAGCATAATAGCAAAGTGGGAGGCAGTAGCGATGACTTCATATCTCAACGGCCTACAGTTCACCTTATATGTACATATGTACACACATACATACAATTTTATGGGGGTTGGTTTCTGTACTCGAAGACTAGGTAAACCGGCTTGTTGTTGCCTGCTGCGCACAGACGTACATCTTTTTGTCCCTTTCTCTATACAATTGAGGCACATTAGAGAAACAGGCAGACAACTGCAACCAACAAATTTTCAGAAAAAGCCAAGAAACTACCGGAAATGCGCAAAATACGGCACAGATGGCCGGCCACTTTTGGAATTGACTTACACTTATACAAATGCAAATAAAAACGTCCAACAGAGGCGGAAATGAAATGTAAGGTTATGTTCGCTTGCTTGCAAACAAGAGAAAAATATATATGTATGTTTATTATTTATATGCATCTTTCAAGTTCTTAATGTAAGCTTAGCATTCATTGTGATAAATAACAATATGTCCCATCCAATAAACCAACCGTAGCCTTTTTTGGTAACAGTTGTCATAGTGCTTTAAAACAAATCCAAATCAATAACGCAAAACCCACACACGCTTACATATGCATATCTTCTGACCATATATGTACACTGATTCAAGTTTACCTCAAACGGTGATGACGACAGCTCAAACTCATGAAGCCGGCACTATCGCATTTCTGTAGGCGGCTATGTGGGCAACCGATTTTTAATGACTGTAAGCCCCGCAAACTGAAATATTCATGTAAAAATATATACATGTGAATATGTACATTCATATATATTGTCTTTAAATAGAAGTTATTTATTTATTGTCCGTTTGATCAATAGAAAAAAAAAGAGATATACAAAAAGGCAAAGATATATGTATGTATATGGAAATATTTCATATATATATGTTATACATACTAAACTGGGATAGGCAATTGCGTTCACTCACAAGTATGTGTGTGTGAGTTACATGTTCATGCTTATTACTATACACACACTATTGCAAGCACTTCAATGAGTACATTTAACAAAAGAGTTATCGATAGTTTCGGTTAGCTATATGCATTTCATTTCAGTTGCGATCTGGCCAATTCGGAGTATTAAGTGGCAGCATTATTAATTTGGCGAACAATTCAAAGATCCACAAGAATATTAAAATGAAATCTTGTTATTAAGTTGTTAACAAAAATCATTTTCAAACTCAGAAGGCGGCTGACACAAAGACGAATTAAGTTAACAGTCAGAAGCGAAGCAGTGCACAATTCATTATGTAAGAAATATATTACATATATTTTTTTTTTAATTTCAAACAATTTTTAAAAGAAATGGTCCAATATAAAGTCAAAACACAACTAATAGATTCAGATGCGTTTTTTTTCTCTCAAAATTACAAGTTTCTTACTAACAAAAACTATTTTATTAAAATCTCAACTATTACCAGAAATATATACGTTTACGGTTTTTGTTTCGGTGGAATTATGATCAAATACTAAAAACCAAACTGAAATATGTATACTTTCATACAAAATACAAATGTCTAGTTTAACAATCATATTTAAAATTATTGTTTAAGAATACTTCGTTGATTGAGTACGCGGTACATAGTAGTATATCTGATTTCGAACTTGTAGAATAGCTCAGTTAATTTCGCTCTTAATTACCAACAAGTACATTTCATTTAAAATCACACCGAATACAGAATAAGACTTGTGTTGCTGATAAGTTTTGTGATTGCGCTACACATAGACTGTTAAATTTAGCGCAGTCAAAATTAATTCGAAGCCGAGTTAAATAAAATAAAATAATTTAATTTTGGATAAATTTATTAAATAATATTAAATCCGCAGTAGGTAGTGGCGGTTGGCTGATGATCGATACTCCGTAAAATATTGGTTTATTGAGTACTCAAATCACCTAAGAAAAGTATCGATTCAAGTTACCTTTGAATATCCTCATAGAAATTATGTTCTGAATAGTATTATGTTTTTGCAACCAAACGAGATAAGTTCAATTTAACATAATTATGGCGAACAGTAAGGAAACTGGCATCGGTACCGATAATGATGCGTTCGGGGAAGTATCACTAAGCGGGGCCGACAAAATGGCGCTGAAGGAACTGCTGGAAAAGCGTCTAAATGAGTGCGGCTGGCGCCAAAGAATTGAACAAATGATTCGCAGCACGTTGGAAATGCGCGGCGTAGGCAATTTAACACATGATCAGCTTGTAGCAGAGATTATTCCAAACGTGAGTTTTAGCCAGATATTAATAGCAATGTCTAAACTGATTTTAAACAGGCTCGTGCCCTGGTACCCGATGTGGTACGCAAGGAAATGATGCAGCATTTTCGTGCCGCCTTGCAGACCCCGCTACCCCCACAGTAATACAAATATACGAAATGGTCATCGTTTAAATTCTAGCACATTGTGTGTTGTTTATTAACTTGTAATTAAGTATTTGTATATGTATGTACATGCTTACGCCGGCTAATGCTAATTACGATTAATTGCGCCATTAGTTGTTATATGTATATATATATATATATATATATATATATATATATATATATATATAAATAAATAAACAACTTAATAATAATAAAGTATTCTATTGCTATGTTAATATGTATGTGTTACATCCTGTACGATTGGCTAAACGAAAATATACAATATGTCATAGTGGTTAGGATTCTAGGAACGCGGTTTGTGGAGGTGTGTGTGAAAATTATGCTACAAATAATAGGGCTAATTTGTAATTGTGTTACGTTTTACTTATTCAATAGCGAGTCAATTGAAAAGTCTTTAAATTTGGCGTTGGAATCATCGATAAATAGCTGTGTTTGCTGTGCTTCTTGTTGTTGTTGCTGCTGCAGTGTCAATGTGGCTGTCGTTGTTGTCGGCAGCAACTTCATCAGTTTGTTGCGCGGTTTTCGTAAAAATTTTGTATTGATTTGAAATTTTTGTGGCTTGCTATTGGTAAAATGGGCTTGTGGCTTGGTGGCTGCTGTAGGTGTAACTGTAATGCTTGAAGGGCGATAACTTTGCCGCCAACTACGCAGGGCTGTATTTGGCGATATGACAACTTTTGTTGACGATGCTCCTGCTGTTGCTGCAGCAGCTGATGCTGACGTTGATGTTGTTGTTATCGTTGCTGTTGTCGCTATTGGTGTTGTTTTTGTTGTTCTTGCTGCAGCGCCGGCGAAAGCGTTGGCACCAAAGCACTTGAGAAAGTTCTGCACATGTATTAAACTATCATTCTCATCCTTGTGACGCCGCAGCCGCTGCTTATCCTCGTTCTCATCTTCTGCCTCGTAGTCCAACGACGAATGCTGCGGCGAGGACGATGAAAATGTGGAGCTGCTATCGCTGCTGCTGAGCTGCATTTTTTATATATAGAATAAAATATGTTTAGTTGAAATTTTGTGTATAAAATAAAAGATGATAATTTGGGGTATATTGAGGTGCTACGGCTGTGCTTTGCAATGAGTTTTTTGCTGATAATTATACCATGGTTGAACTTACATCGTCTTCTTGATTATCACGCAGCTGCTGGAAGCTAACGGTCGTTTGCTTTAGCTTTTTGTATATGTGTGTTTGTTGTTGTTGTGGTTGCTTTTTCTGTTTTTTGTTGCTCTTGTCGTGGCTGATTCTTTGCAATTTGTTGATGCTGTTGTGTTGGTTTTTTCGGCCACGTCTGGCCATTGTTGGCTTCTTCTTAAGCTGTTGTTGGGCTTGCTGCTCGCGATATGACTTTCAGCTAGTTTTGGCGAGGTTATCGTCGCGCCTTAGTTGGGACTAGAAGTATAAACAAACAGAAAGGGTTGGATAACGTAATTGTGCGTAAAGCAGAAGGAAAATTAGTAATAGTGTATGTAAACAGTTAACAGTTTGAACAATAACAGTGTTCTTTTCTATGTTTTCTCTTTCAGCGCGCTGCCACACAAAAACAACAAACAAATTTAGCCACAGATTATTAAACTTTTTGTTTTGCGTTGAATAATGTATGATGATGATGATGGTGATGATGATAGCCAGTTGCAAACAAAGCGCAAAGAATTTTGAAATTGATTGAAGTGTTGTAAAATGCATAAGTTGGTGGAGGGGGCGGGGGGGGGGGCGTGGGGAGGCGGCATAAAATCAAAAGAAACAACACTCATTGGATACAGATGGATGAATAGATGCTTGTGTGTATGTAACAACGAATTGTAAAATGCTTCAACTTGCACACGCACAAACAAATACACATGCACACCCACATCTAGAGACGTACGTACACACACACACACTCACACACACACACACACACTACCTGGTGGTGATGCGTGTTGAAGAGCGCATGATGCGCTGCGTAGGAAGAAGAAGTGGTGTTGGTTGAGGAGCTATTGAAATCATCAACGCCGCCGCCGCCAGCAACCCCTCCACCGGCACCCAATTGAACTTGAATGCTAGAATAGTGGTGTTGTTGCTGTTGTTGTTGTTGCAGTTGTGGGTGGTGCGATTGCGATTTAGATAGTGGATGCGAAAGTGCGTGGTGTGTGGCAACACTAATACCAGCACCATCACCACCAGCACCACTGTGCAAACTGATGCCTTTTGTTGTTGTTGTCAAAGTAGCTGTTGCCGCTGCTGTTGCTGCTGTTGTTGTTGCTGTTGTTGTTGTTATGGTTGTTGTTGCTGTTGCAGCAATCGCTGTAGCTGACCCACCTCGTCCAATTGCCGCAGCCGCCGCACCACTCGGCCCCAAGCTCATGCCCACGCCTAGCAAGTGGGCAGCAACTGCGGCACTCGAATGATGCGTTTGATGCAAATGCTGCTGTTGCTGTTGGTGTTGTTGCTGTGGCTGCTGCTGTTGAAGATATGTTGCATGTTGTTGCTGCTGGTGCGAGTGCAGGTTGTTGCTGTTACTGTTAACACTGTTAACTGCGTTGTTAACATTATTGCTGTTGTTGCTGCTGCTGTTGTTAGAAGCGCTGTTATACGAATGAGATGCGGCAACGTGTCTATTGAAAGAGTTTATTAATATTTAATGTCATATTTATATTGTGACTAACAGTCTGAGACTCACCTTAGTCCCAGTGCAGTTGCATTGCTCATTGCTAGGCTGCTAACTGATGACATTGGCGTCGTTGTCGCTGTGTTTGCATTGGAATTTGAGGCTGCGGGATTGTTGTTGTTGCTGTTACTGCTGCTGTTATTGTTGCAGCTGTTGCTGCCACGATAGTCGAGTACGCCGCTGGCATTGCTGGCGCGACTGTTGGCCATAGTTGGTATTGTTGTGTTTATCGCTGTTGTGGCCAGCGAAACGGCCGCTGCAATTGTTGTGGCAGCGTTAAAAACGCTGCTGCTGCTGTTGTTGTTGCTGCTATTGCTTGAGGCTAACGTGAAAACGGCAAAAGTTGTACAAGTTGTTCTTCTTACACACATGCATATTAGTTTGTGATTATATATATATCATATATATTATACATATATACAGTTGTGTATGTGTGTGTGTGAATGTGTTCTAAGTGGCATGCAACAGCAAACCCATCTGTACAAAATGCCCAAATCAAATGCAGACACAAGTTTAATGTTATTGTAACAGCGAGCTGCTGTTAAGTAACATAGCGTTTAAAACCTTAATAACCGCTGTTAGTTAGCAGAGTATAATAACAGAGATTTCAAAATATCTTTGGATAAAACGCAAAATAAAATAAATTTAGAATTTGCATGTTTTTTATATAATACACCTTTTATTCATTTTTGTAAAATAAATAAAATTAGAAGAAAATGAGCTTTGCATAAAAATAACTTAATTTTAATCATAGTAAATAAAGTAATAAGTGGTAGACTTTTTGTATTCCTATTTTGTTACATTAATAGAGAAATTAGCATAAACTTGACATTAAGTACGTACATCAGAAATCTTGTGTATTATAAGCAGCAATGATAAAAAGCAAAACTGATTCGATTTGTAAATATTTGTACATTTTCTCATTCTATAATTGGTGTTTTAGTATAAGAAGTATTTGTAGTTTACTTTTGTTTAATTAATATATTATATTAATATGTTATATGTACAAGATCAGTTGTTGTACCAAGTTAATTAACTTAATGTGTAATTACAATTAATGCGATAACATAGCATTAGTGTGAGGTCTGGCAACGCTCACAAGCATAACATTCGAATCTCTGTAGATGTGAGTATTTTTGTATGTAGTATGTACATTTACATATGTAGAACATTTAGGTGGATTAAGGCCTCCTCCAGTGGGTGGTTTCATTTGTATGTGTGTGTGGGTATTTGTATGTGTTTGTTTGTGTGTGTGGAGAGTGTGTTGCAAGTAGTGCCGACACCAAGTACTGAGTGAGTGAGTGGATGCCACAACTACTTACCATGCGCATCGGCGGCTTTGGCATTGTTTATCGCATTGTTCAATGGTATTTGGAGGCGGGCATTCACGGCCAGCAGGTGATCTCGACGGGCCGCCAAACTACTCACATGCTCCTCGAGGCGCAAGTTCTCGCTCTTCAGCTGGTGCAGACAGTTCAACAGCGAGGCGACTACAAATACAAAAGAAATATAGTAGTTTAAGCAAATGCACTAAATTCATCAATCTGTTGCTCATTAACCATACTCACTGTCGAAATGCTGCGCCTGCTCCATGAGAAACTGTGAGCCCTGCTCCCACTGACGCTCCAGCAACTGCTCTAGACTCTGTGGTATGGGCATATTGCCATTGATGCCACCGCCGCCAAACATAGATTGCAGTGGATTCGAGGCAACAGTTGCATCGCTAGGCACCAACGGAGTTCGCTAAAGCAATGATTGAGGGAGATTAAATAACTGCTTCTCTTCTACTTGCAGGGGCAAAACTCTATAATTATTGCTGATGGTCTGTGCACCATTCCTACAAGTATTGGAATCTTTACCTGCTTGCCGGGAAATGGTACGCCCGCAAACGGTGAGTTGATACAGTCTGTGGTATAAATCGAATGATCCTGCACCTCCATGTGCAACTGCTCGGACAGCTTCTGTGCCACACTGCTATTGGGATTCACATGATTCCCCAGCATATGGGTGGCCGTGTGGGCGATAATTGAGCTGGAGGCGCTGCTGCTGCTGCTCGTGTTCGAGCTAATGCCTATCGCTGGCGTTGCTGGCGGCGTTGGAGCACTCGCTGCTACAGATCCACCATTTTGCAGCAAACGCACATCCTTGAGATCATGTTGAGTGGCTGCAACGGCTGCTGCTGTGGCTTGTGCTGCAGCTGCCGCTGCTGCCAGAGTTGCGTCCTTCGCCTTCCGTCCACGTTTGCGCACATTGCTGCTGGTTGCGGGCAAAGCAGCGTTGCTTATCGTTGACGCCACTGCTGTGGCATGCAGTGGTGTACCAATTTCGGAACCAGGCGAACTGGGCGGCGAATCCTTAATGGCGCTAACTGGCAACATAGGCACATCCACTTGTTGGCTGCTCATCGTTTGTGCCTCATAGGTGAATTTGAGACCACCGCTGTTGAGATTTAACAGACTGCTGCTGCTGCCACTGGTAGTCGTTGTTGTTGCTGCTGTGTTGCTGCTGCTGTTGCTGTTGGATGTGAGATCTGGCGTTCTATTCGATTTCGTTGTCAGTTTGTTGTTGGTCGACGTTGTTGTGGTTGGGGTTGCCGATGTTGTTGTTATGGAAGAAGCATTTGTATTTGTATTAGTGAATTGCAATATTTCTAAATCTTGATGTTGCTTAAGCTGTTGTTGTTGCTGTTGCTGCTGTTGTTGCTGTTGCAAGTGCGCAAATTGACTACTGACTGAGCTAAGGTTGGTGGGTGAGGAGGAGGAGGAGGCGCTAGCGGGTAGTGCATTGCTTAAATTAACAAGTTGCTGTTGTTGTTGCTGTTGTTGCTGATACAATTGTGTTTGCTGTGCACGCAACATTTTCTTATTCAATGGCTTTGTTGCAGCAGCGTTGCCACTTCTGTTGTAGCAAGCAACATGTTGCTGCTGCTGTTGTTGTTGGGCTTGCGTGGTGGACATGTTGACGGGTGAATCTAAGAGGCTGACAATCCCAGCACCACCAGAGGCTGAGGCTGAGGACATTGAGGAGGATGTGGAAGAGCACGATGAGGATGTCGAGCTGTTGCCAGTTAGTTCTGTGGCAGCAACAACATTGCTGTGGCTGTTATTGTTGCGCGTGCTGCGCGTTGTTGCTGCTGCGGCGGCCACTGCTACAGTTGGTGGCGAGTCGATGGAGGAGGAGGATAATGCCTGCAGCATTACGACCGGCGATGATGAGCTTGCCGGCAGCAATGCTGCTTGCGGTGGTGGTGGTGTGGGCGTGGGCGTGGCACGATAATGTGGTGAGCTATTGCGGGTCAGCTTCTCAACGCCAACGGCTGCAGCTGTTGTTGTTGCGACTGCAACTGCAACTGCTGCTACTGTTGTTGTTGTTGCTGTTGTTGGCGCAGCAGCTGTGGCTTCAGTCTTACTGACTGCAGCAGCTCGCTTCTTGCCCGATCGCGATTGTGACTTGGCTGGCGTATTATTGCTGTTGGTGCTCAGTGGTGTTGGTGTGGACGTGGAGGAGGATGCGGTGGATGCGTGTAACGATTGCGTTTGTTGCTGCGGCAGCTGCTGTTGTTGCTGCGATGGCGGCGTCTGCTGCTGTTGCTGCAGTGATTGCTGTTGTTGCTGCTGATTGTGATGGGTTGCTGTTTGGTGCGGCTGGTGGTGGTGATGATGATGGGTGCCACTCTCACCAGATCGCGATCTAAGCATGGTGTGTGGTTAGTTGACAAACATGGATGCAAGTAGCAATTGTATTTTTTTTTATTGTTATTTATAGCAAGTAGTTGTGGGGGGGGGGGGTGTGTGTGTGTGGTGGTTATGTTTAGTGTATTTAAGCAAAACGAGAGAGAGAGAAAGAGAGAGAGAGAAAGAAAAAGAGTAGTTTTTGTTTAGAGAGCGCATTAGGTGTGTGTGCGTGTGTGAGTGTATGTGTGAGTGCAATTTTCAAATGTGTGTGTGTGTGGTGAGGGACTGCAACTGTTACAAAAACGGTGAATAAACTCAAATCGAAACACACCACGAGTGGTGAACTCTAACTGAAAAAATTGGGCAACATAAAGCAACAAAACAACAGAACACAACCGAAACTAAGACATTTAGTCTTAATATAAATATAAATATAAATATAAATACAAATATATATATGTATAAATATAGTGAATATTTTCTTCCTCTTCTGCTTACCTGCTGCGCCTTGCAGGCGATGCTTCCTGCTCTTGCAGCTGTTGCACGCGAGTCGTTTGCTTCTCAAAGCTAATCTTCAGGTTGCCACTCTCGGTTGTTGTGGCCGTTAGATTTCCTGAGCTGGCGCTACTGCTCACCAGTGCACCCAAAGCTGGCGAAGATTTGCCACTCTGATGCTGTATAACGCTGGAGGAGGAGGATGAGCCAGAATTACCGCCACTACTGCTGTTGCTGTTGTTGCCAGCATTTGTTGCAGCTGCATATGCACCAGCGATGAGTGGCGACTGTGTTTGTGACTGTGCTGCGCCGCCTTGTTGCATACTGGGATGTGATTCTATAAGGCATTAAAAAGAGGATGTCATTTATCAACAGTTCAGATTATTCATCATCACTCAATTTAAAAATTGTCTTTTCTTATTCTAAAATCCAAGCAAAAAATGCTGGACCATTTGGCACGTAAATAAACCCAGAAACCTTATCCAAATTTTAAATTAAATAAATAAATTAATAAATAAATAGATATAAAAACCCACCTGAGCTGCTGCTGCTGCTGGGCAAATTGATACCAGGTACATTGGCCGTGGACAACGGCACTGAGACATACAAGCTGGGCGCAGCAGTGTTGCTGCTACTTGTGGCAGTGTTGTTGCCATCCTTGCTGCCGTTGTTGGTGCCATGCTTACTGCTGCTGCTGCTGCCAATTGTTTTGCCTGCCTCACTTTTAGCATAGCCACCAACGGTTGCAGCAACGCCGCCCGCTAAACTGCTCGTTGAGGTGGTGGCACCGGATCCTGCCACTCCTGCTACTGTCGCTGTTGAGCTGCTGTTCGCTGTGCTTGCTGCTGCTATCGTGGTGCCACTCGCAGCTATCGTCGCTGTTGTGGCGCCACTCGCCAACGTCGCGTTCACCTCGGCGGTGGCGGAAGCTTGATGCGTGGGTGGACTCAACTCGGTGCGTTGCTGCAATAATAAAAAGAAATTTGCTGTGGGTTAGTTGGATGTTTTTAATTTTTATATTAAAATAGCATTCTGAAGTTAAATAACTATTTGGCTGATATTAGATCAGGCGTGCTTAGTTGGTACAAAAGGACGAAGGAAGCAATTCCGATTTATATGATAAGCAAACCAAAGACGAATCGTTCAAGCCAAATTCGTCTGTCTGCCTTTCCGAGCATCCGTCTGTATAAGCAAACCAATCTCACAGAGAGACTTCATTGCTATTATAGATAGACTGTAAAGGTCTTATCAAGAAGAAACACCCACATTATTAATCCAAATTACTAACAGCAAGCGTAGGCATTTCCTGTATACATAATTGAGGGCTCACTTATTAAATCATATCTAATTATATATGTGTGTCTACTCTACATTTATTATGCCTATTAATTAATAATAGTAGTAGTAGTAGGAGTAATAGTCTGTTGATAGTATTAGGAAAAATATTTCAGTTTTTTTGTCGCTTCTCTAATCGTACTGCAATTCTTGCAATTGATCAATAACATATCAGTGTATATTATATAGCAATTGTATGAAAATCGATTTTAATCGGTTTTCGAATACAGTTAACTTGATTTGCCTATAGGCAAATATAAATATATATATATTTTTATAAGGTAGAAGATGCTTTCTTCTACCCGTTACATAGTTCTGTACAATTTTATTATACCCTTTACCCATTATTGAAATAAGTACTACTTCTGCTATCTGAATAACAGTCTTAATCGGCGTGTGTATCAAATGAGTTTTAGGCTTAATGGGCTTGAACCCAGTGCTTATAGCTGACCATATGTTCTTTATTATTTTCATGCTTCATTTTCAACTCAATTCAAACACTTTTAGCGGTATTTCTTGAAAACCTTCGTTGATATGCTTATGCTACTCACAGTTGCTGCTGCTGTTGCTGTTGCTCTTTGTGGTCATTAAAAGTCTTGTCGACACTTCCGGCCGCAAATTGCGGCATGTAAACAGCACACACATGTTTACAGCCATAAAGCATAAGAACAACAAACAAACAACAAGCTACAAACAATTGAATGAAAACAACAGCCGATTAACATTAACATTTGACATTTAACAGCAAGCTGTTAGCAGAGAAAAAAGACCACAATCAATGCAAAGCAAATCAAAGACCAAACCCACAACTGATTTTGATAAGTTAAAACATAGAAGGGGGTACGACGACGGCGCAGCATGTGTTCTACATAGATTATGAAAGCTGTCAGTCAACACAAGCCCGCGACACATGCGTGAATGTGGTATTCAATGCAACTAAAAGCTTATCGGTTGCGTCAACGTCGCTGTCAAAGGTAACAGCAGCAGTTACAGCATGTAGCAACATGAGTCAGAGTCATAAGAATGCAGCAGCAGCAGCCGCTGACAAAACTCGGCGAGGGTAAAAACTGCTGCAACAATGAACGAGTTTCCTACTGATATATTTTTTTTCCATTCTGTGGTTTCCCATATGCTGCCAGATGCAACGATTTGTCTGTCTGTATGTATGTATTTTAGATAGAGCAGCCAAGTTGCCTGCAGCAAATGCACAAAACAATAAAGAGAAAAAAAAACCGAGGCTGGGAACAGCCGTTCTCACTCTCTCATGCTCTCACACTCTCTGTACCTCGTTCACATTAACTGTTCCCTTGATTCCATCGCTCTCTCTCTCTCTCTGCCTTTTTTGATGCGTGAGCACCGCATTGTTATTTATTTGGGGGTGGTGGGGGTTCAGTGAGTAGCTGTCTTTATTATTGTGGTGTAGTCACGTAGACACAAACTAGCGTACAGCGTTGCCACCTGGTCGAATGCAATGTGAAAATGTCCAATCAGAAGAGACTCAAATCAACTAAGAAGTTGCCAGCCTGTTGCTGTATCAAAAAAGTGTCAAATTTCAAGTAAACAGCTTCAAGCCTCATTGGATTTGGGTCAACTACAAAAAAATAAATAACTAAAAGCTAAACACACTAAAACTTGTCAATGGCCACCTTTCATGGTCACAACAAAACGGTTTTAGTAATGCGGCAGCTGTTTGCCAAAAACCAAAAGAAAAAACCACACACAAAAAATGGCCGCCATTATTGAAAGTGATTATCCTGTTGCTGCTGTTGCCAATATCCCGGCAGAAGGCGCAGCAGCAGCAGCAACCCCTTTAACAATTGCGTGCTTTGCATTTCCTAGAAGCGTTCTTTCTCGCTGTACTTCCGCACATATTTCAATTGCTGAAATCGTTGTCGTTGGCGAATTCAATAAAAGCGACAGCCGGAAACAAAATACCAACTATAAATATTATATTAGCGTATGTCTGAAGCTTTTCGAGAGGGTTCTTTCTCCCTTCCTCTGTCTCTCTCTTTCTCACTCACTCTGCGATCGACGGGGCTCAGGACACACAACAGCAAAAGGGTTGTCCTTGTCCGCTTTGTGTCTGTCAGTCAGGCAGAAACCAACACAGCCCGAGGAGGAGGAGGACAACGGCAAAAGTCTGTCGAATTACCCAAATTGAAATAAACATCTCGACGAACTGATTGCATTGAAGGAAGACAACCAGACTGAAAAAGAAAAATACTTTTCTGTCGGGGACAACAGGGGGACTGTCTGCCTAGAATTAAATACTCTTATAATTAACTAAGTAATTCTGAAGTATTGTATTCTTGGAAAATTCTACTACAAATATTTAATTATTCCAATGTTTATACTACTATATAAGCTTAAAGAGAAAACCAACAAACATTTATTTATAACACATATTCCTGTTGTTGCTGTGGTCGATTGTATCAGAGTATGCAAATAATAATATTTATTATCATAGATTTACTTTTGAAAATATAAATATTATTTATTTAACTAATCACCATTTTAAATATGCCATATTTAATTATAATAATGTTGATTATGGCATATTTACATTATTTTTTGTATATTCATTCATTGTAGATTTTATCACAATTGAATAATTCATATTAATAATTCGACTGTTTTTTTAAAGACCAATTAATTTTATAAATATGCTTTACAGTTATATATAAAACATAATAGTGTTAATAAATAATACATCGGTTGTTTTAAGCCTTATCAAATTTATTTGTACATAAATAAATATTTTATGCAAAATCCGTCTAATTCAAAGATCTCGAAATTAATTATATTTGTCCTCCACAAATAAATAGCAGCTCTTTGAACGTTTACGGGGAATTCCAAAAGAGAGCAGAACAAGAAGGGAACATTAGCAAAAAAAAAAAAAAACAACAAATAACTGAGACTTGAGAGGTAGAAGAAGAAGACGGGACATAATCACACACACAGACACACATATACAAGTGGCAGCTGTAATAAGATCGAATGCAGGATCAATCAGCCGCCAGCAAAGAACAGAAGCAGAAGCAGGAATACAACAAAAAAAAACTCGGGGTAGGCACACACACACAAACACACACATCTTGGCAGCTGTCGTAAACTAGGCACAAGGATGTACGAGGATCGGCACAGGATACAGCAGGCATTATTATCCTTGAGCGCGCGCAAAACTAGAAGGGATAAGGCGAACAGCTGTCTGCCCAGTTCGAGATCAAGTTTATGTTGCTTCTTTTTTTGCTGTTGGTTGACCCTCTTTGCAGCCAGAACGGCATCACGTAGGCCACCAAGAGGGAAACATCCTGGCCTCAGTGCCTGTCACAAGGCAGCTGAAACGCCCTAAATGTCAGTTACACTAATCAATAATCGGCCTGCGATAGACACAATTGGCCAATTGGATCAATTGGACAGACAGACAGAAACAGCATTTTTAATGCGTTTCTTTTGTTTTGACCATGTGGCAGGCAACGGCAGGTGGAACGTTCCCAGTTCATTAAAGCAGGCGAGGGCTCCCTTACAGGTGCACACAAAAAACAGAAAATGCATGTGCCTCAATTATTAATGCAGCAAATATGTCAATTTTGCTCGAATCGAAGTGGTTGCAAAAATGTTCCTGATAAATGCAAATATTGCGTGCAAATTGCTATTTAATTGACGTCTTTTAGTTGTTTACTCGTTTTGCTACCAGGATAATTACCATGTACTATTATTAGCCTTCAATGAAAATCATCAAGTTTTAAGAAATAATTTCTAAGGACACATTTTAGTTTTTTTTTTTAATAGTTTATATTATATAATATATAATATATTATAATATTCTTAACAAAAAAAATTGTTTTTAGTAAAAGATACTTTCTATAAATCAGTAAGTCTCAGTAAAATTATAAGTTTAGGCGTTTATGTAAGAATTTAGCTGTGATGAGGATGAATCCTCAAAGCACAGAAGAAAATGGAGTGTCTTAAGACATATATAAAAATCCTAAGGCCCAAAAACAATCTACAACAATCAGGAGTATTTTAATTGACTTTTAAAATAGATCAAGCTTTAAATTTGTAAACTGTCTAAACGTCATTTTAATTTGTGAATAATGTTAATAGCTAGAATTTTATTTTTGTTTATGCAAAGAATTAAAACTTTTAGTTTAGAGTTGAGGACGTAAAAAAATGTGCACCGAGTCAGGGCAAGAAAAATTGCCAGTCTAGAAGATTTTAGCAGCTGCCCGTCAAAATCTTCACGGATGCGACGACTCCACATAGAGAGAATCTCTCAAAATAGATTAGCACTTAAAGGAATATATATATATATATATATATATATCTGACAGATGTCAGCTGTGAAGTTGGATTTCTTACCCCGGAGAGCAGGAAACGTATTTTTAAATTGTGCGGGTATGTGGTAGCTGCAGCTGTGGCTGCCCCAACGGTGGCAGTGACAGCACCCGAGGCGCCACCGCCGACGCCACCACCGACACCAGTCGCGCCCAAATAAGAGGGCGATGCTGAAGCGGAACCGCCAACATATTCAATGGTCGCCGATGGCGTGGTGGACGCCGATGACGGCGATGACGAAGCGGATGTCGAATGCTGGCTATTATTGGGATGGTGATGATGAGGATGCTGCTGCTGCTGGGCTGAGTCTCGATCCCGATCCCGTTCGCGATGTCTGCGATGTTCGCGATGTTCACGATGTTTGTGGCGATGTTCCTTGTCCTTTTCACGCTTTTCCCGTTTCTTTTTCTTGTTCTTGCGATGCTCTTTGTAGTCGGCCATCTCAATGTGATTGTTATTATTACTCTCCGCCGTCGCAGCCATATTCACCATAGTCGCTGTAAAATCCAAGGTGCTGCCAACTGTTGTGGCTGCCACGGCAACAGCGGGCGCCACATCCATTGGCTGGGCGTCCAGTGTGTCCATCATCATCATTTCTCTCTCACTGCTTTTCTCTCTCTGTCTTGCTTTGGAGATCGCAGTTTTGAATTATTTAGTTCTTCTTCTGTTTTTCTTTTGTTGTTGATTTTTTTGGCTACAAGCCAAGTTCACGTTCTTTATGCTTTTCACTGTTCTCTTAACGTCAATTTTGTTTTGTGCACTTTTTGTGATTAGCCGGATGGCAACATAATCTCTCTCTCTCTCTCTCTCTCTCTTTATCTCTCTCAATTGTTGTTTATTCGTTTTCAATATTATTATTTTGTATTCTGTTCTTTTATTTTATTCTTTTTTTTCAAATCACATTCACACACTATTTACACACACGCAGCCACACGAACGCACGCACATACAAACACACACTTACGTAAATCACAGCGCGCATACGTAAGAGGCAACTGTCAATGTGTGCGTTGCTGCTGCTCTGTTGTTGTTGTTGGGGTGAATAACTTTCGTGGCGGCGACTGGGTTGGTTGGCTCTCCCTCTTTCCTTCTCTCTGTTAGCGTTAAAGACGCGCTGCGCTCTCTTTCTCGCTCTTGCACACACTTTCACACAGAGAGACTCACTCGTTGTTGAATCGTTTTATTTTCTTCTTTTAGCTCCAAACCCACAAAAAAAACACAAAATTGAATGTCTTTTAGCTGGAAATTAGCTTTGTTTTCTGGCAGCATTTAAAACATGTGCTTGCTTGTTGCCTGGCCACGTGAATACTCCTAATATTTAAACAACCGTTTTCATACAATAAAAACAACTTTTTTTTGTTGCTGACACTATTGGACAAAAAAATGGTGCTCATGTATATTGCGATATTTGTTATATTAACAAATTTTTGGACAATAACACAATAACAATTACAATTGCCTGGCTTGGCTTGCAACAATGTACAACCCAACGAATAAATACAGATGCACTTCTTATGCATATACACAAAAAACGACTCAACTTAAAAACGACGAAAACAGAACAAGACGAGCGGCCGCGACAGCGTTGTGGGTTGCTGGCCGTGCGGAGTTGTACTAAACTCTGCTCTCCGTCGACGGTTTTTTGTTGCTGCAATAGCATACGAAAACATGACCCAGGAGGGAAAATATTTGTGCCTTATTCCGTGCCAAGTGTGATCTTTTTCACTGAATAATACACACGTGAGCTCACAAAAATAAGCCTGTGAGTTTAAATGTATTAATTGAACGTTCGTATAGGCATTTTGGCTATTTCAGCTATGTACTTACAATTAATACTATATTAACAAACTAAAGACAACATATATGTTCGTTTCAAAAAATACCTGTTTTTAAATTTACAAATAAAATCGTCTCAATCAAATTAAAAAAAAATTGTAAATAATATATTAATTCTTGTATGCATTTACAGAAAACTTTGCACTTCATAACATAATTTCCAACTGGGTCTGCGAGCACTGATAGAGAGAGAGAGAGAGAGAGAGAGAGAGGAAAGCCGTTCGCAGTTGTTGTTGTTGTTATCTGCAGCCGGTTTTCAGTGAGGGATTATTGACGTATGTATGTATTTGTTGCATGATATGTCTGCACGTAGACCAGACACGCACCAACACCAATGCAAGCGACAACGACGTGTACAAAAACAAAATGAAGCGCATAAGAACTCGTACACGGCGGTAGCATAAAAATAAACACACACAGGCACATATGGAAGCAAGCTAAAGTTAACTGGAAAACGTCACCCAGTGAGCAAAATTTAGATCGCAACGGTAAGTTTTGGTAAATCATTGAATAAATTATTATAATTTTTTAATATAAGTAATTAGCAATATTTCTCGATCCAACTTTAACTTTTTTAATATTAATCCATAGTTATGATCCTGACTTAATTCAGATATAGGTACATATATTTTTTGTACAAAAGCAATTAACGTTAAAAATTTTTTGCGAGCATGTTGCAATTGTACGAAATGACTGGGGTGCTGGGTCACAAAGCAGAACGCATAAAAGTGAATCTTTCACAGGCGCTCAACACACACTCACACAGTCCATACAAATGCAAAGAGATACTCAAATGCAAGCTCTAACAGCAACGGCAAATGTCGTAATGCTGTTTATGTTGTAATAAAAACAACAGCAACAGATTCGACGACAATGTTATCAATTCAAACCACAGCCGCCGTCAAATAACCAGGAAGCACAAAATTACGAAAAGCTTAGCAAAACAAAATACGAAGATAATGAATTAGAGAAAAAGCATTGGGAATCCAATTGCTTTGGTTAATTGTGCTAAATATTTAGAAATGTTTTAGCTGATGAACTGTTCCCAGTCATTCATATATCTTGGGAACAGTTTGACCTGCTGCGCGTGAGCGCAAAAAAACAGATGAGAGAGACAGCTTGATATCGAGAGAACCCATTGCAACATACTAACCAAACAGCAACTGCTCTACCTCTTTCTATCTATCTCTCTCTTTCGCATATGCATTTGTGTGTGCTTTATGCAATGCTGTTAACGGGGGTGGGTGATGCATGCAGGTTAATTCTGCTGCTGCTGCTATTACTGTTGTTGCGGTTATGTAGTTGTTGTTGCTGTAGATTGAGCCCAGACAGCGCCGTCGGACGATTGAAGAAAACAAAAACAGGAAAATGAAAAATAATTGAATTGTAAGACAACGATGTTAACAGTAGTTGGATAAGGTGAGGTGAGGTATGCCGAAGAGAAGACGCAGACAGACAAACGTTTGCAATTGCCAATAAATACAGCATACAAGAAGATTATTTGCAGCTGGAGTTGGAAGAAGAGCGAAGAGTACTGAGCGAGAAGAGCTAGCATAATTTGTGATGCAAATAAATGAAAATAATACAAAGACCGAAAAAAATCATGGGGTAGAAAAATAACGTTAAGTGGCATTTACATACCTTGGCGACGAAGGGCGAGCTGGAGAGAGGTGTGGTGAGAGGAGAGGAGATGGAAATGGAGAGAGAATTGAGGTGAGCGTGCCTGTTTTATAAAACAAACAACGAAAAACGACGACTGGAAAGGGAACGGCACAAACATTGCCGTTGCATAGCCGCCAATGGTTCGCTTCGTTGGGTTTCTTTGCCATACTCCACCCACCACGACTACCCACATCTTTTAATCAAATCAAAAGAGGTGGCAAAGAGGGCTATAATGGCGCCAAATAACGTTGAAAATTAATTTAATATGCAACTGTTGTCGTCGTTCGTGGTTGATGTTGTTATTTTTGTTGCTTGTTGGTTGCTTTGACAACAAAGAAATTATATTGTCTTATGCTTAATTAACAGAATCTAACCATGTAAAATATGCATTAATATACATATATGTGCGTATATTTCTGCATTAGTCCCTTGTCATTTTACAGACAGGTGCTTAATGCTGGTCACATTAAAGTTTACAGAGTCTGGTTAAGTTATGTTGTGTACGGTCATTCAACCTCTTAAAAGAAAACATCAACGAGCAAACACTGTTCACAAAATGCGTGCAAATATTTGCAGAGACCACGTTTTTAAACCACCACTGAATAAACTCATCATTTCAAATGCCTTATCGATAAACAGAAATGAAAGGGTGCTTATGGTTAAGCAAATACACTTTAAGGATCAAATTTTTATTAAAAAAATAAATGTCAGCAGACAAATAAATATTTGCAGGGCATACACGAAAGAGTGGGTGGGAAAGGGGCCAGTAACATTTACTTAAAAGAAAGACAAACCAATCTAATGAACTTGTCAGTTTGCCTGTTACTGCTAACAGTTTATTATGCACATTCTGTTAACCTCTCAGTTAACATCTGTTTTATGATCGCAGTTTTTATAACAGCAGTTTCCGTGTTATACTGCCAAAAACAATCCTCTACAAAAAGTGTAAAAGGCAAACGAACAATGTTAAACGTTATAAAACCACACACACACACACACATATATATATATATATATATACATAAATGGGTCGCGGGGCAATAAAACGCAAACGGGACACGTGTCGCGCCTATGAATATGGCAACTGCAGCAAGGACGAGGACAACAATATTACCCAAAAAAGGTGTTGATTTTGTTGCCGGCTGACCTGGCTTTCGTCGTCGTTGTGTGCACAAAAATTAATTGCTTCGGGAAAATTGTTTGACAAAATATTTTATTTTTATGACTACTTAGAGGGAATCAGTTAAGAAAACAATGCCAAGCTGCTTTTACGAGAAGCTCCTATAAATTGCCGCCTGCCAAGCTGACACTGCACAATAAAACAAATGTTTTATGTTTTTCATTTTCATATTATATGTATGCACATATGCCGTTTAGGGTGGAGCTGATTTTTTAATTGTTTTTTTCTTGATTTATCAGTTATTATATTACTTTAAACCTTACATTAAATTAACTCAAAAATAAAATCAGAATTTTTTAAAAATGAGTTGTATTTAAAAAACTGTTATTCCTCCTGGCTTTGCTTTCTAAGCTTTTTTTTACCATTAATCATCTATTCTTTAACATCACTATGATCTTTTTTTTTATTATTTTTATATATGTTATCGCAAATAAAATTGTATTTTGAATTTTTTTTAAATATAGAAGAGACAGATTTTGATTTATTGAATAAAACTAAATCGGTTTTGGCATTTATCTTTGATATAGTTCAGATTATTTTTAAAGTGTTTCCTTAAGTGAATCACTTATGCTTGACCTATTAAATATCATAATCAAAATGATCTAACCAAAAATAATATTAATACTTTTTTTCCATTTTTCATATGTATTTTGAGTTTGTGTCTTATATGTTCAACGACAAACAATATGTTTATATATTTATTTTCACTTTTCACACCCTTCAAATATGTATCCTTACATGCATAAAGAAGAGTATGTGTGGCATAGTTAAATATCATTTTTGACATGCACTCATAATTGAATACAGTCACGGATGACAAAATTATGAATTATCATCCAGCACCCCCCATGGAAGGACATTGTCAACAGCAGGACAATAAATAACACCGCATGCGGTCCTTTCATTCATACTTCTGCTACAACTGTTTTGTAAATGTTCTTTAAAAAAAAAGGAAGCAGAAAAATAACCGTTTCCCCCTGTAGTGTTCGATTGTTGTAATGTGGTTAGATTTTAAGTATAAATTGCATTTTAGATTTAACAATTGGTAATTTACAGCAAAAATCGAATTGCCAGTGTGACCAACATACAAAATAATAATAAAAAAAAACAGCCCCAAAATACTTTCGTTGTTTCGTTGATGTGAAATCAATAATTTTGCTATTAAATTTATTGCTGTCACGTAAATGTAATTTTGAGCATATGAGAAATTTAAGATTGATTGTAAATGGTGCAAAAAATAAATGATGATTTATCAATGCTACAAAAGCCGAAATTTCCTATCAATCAACAAGACACCCACGTACATCCATCCAATTTATAGCAAAATTATAATCAAGATTATATACAAATAGGCCCATATTTCAATAACGCATAAATCCGTTCGCGTCAGCAATCGTAAGATATTTAAGATTAATTAATGACAAAAAAACAACAAGTATTTATGCACTATATTTAGGACCATCGGCATAGTCATCCGTGTTGTTTATCAATTGAAAAATGTTGAGAGCTCTGTCATATGTGCAAAAATTTCAAAAACGAATCACTTTAAAATAGACGGTGACTAGGAAGGTCTAAAAATATGGCATAGCTACGTATATCGGCGAACTGAGATGTTTGTGTGAATAGAAGCATAGAATCGAAAACACACCTGGCTGCAAACGACCTCAGACAATTAATTTCAGCTATTTTTGTTATTGAACAACATTAACGAAAATAATATATATGCACTAAACACATACATAAACTATATATATATATATTTTTTTTATATATATATCGCTTGGCAACATCAACTAGTTTCTTTTGTAGTCATCGTCATTGCGGAAAATAAGAAAAATATTGTATTATAAATGATGTTGCTTGGCTGACTGACTGCGAAATATCCTTCGCTGAGTCTTAATCCAAATCTCAGTAATTTTTCACTTGAATGACAAATAAATATATTATTCATATCCACTTTCTGTTTTATTAAATCACTAAATTCTTTTTGGTTGAAAAGGGAATTTGCAGTTGTGTTAAAATATAAATATATAAAATATGTAACATGTAAGTAAATAAAATATGTAGAGAAAAGCATGTCCTGCCAAATAAGGCATAAACATTTCTGATCAGCAGCAAAAATCGATTTGATTTTGGAGACTGTTATAAATTAAAATTTTAAATTTTCATTTAAGATCTTGATTAGAAGACAGAATTGAAAGATTAAATATTCCTTTATAAAAATTTGAATATATATGTATAATAAGCCATTTAAAGGAAAGTCAAACATAGAAAAAATGCTTTAATTTCGAAGTATATAGAAATCCTCAACCAGATACAGATTCTCTCATTCTCGTCAAGGAATAAGCGTTAAATATAGACCTATAGGTTCTGAAAAAGACACATTAAATCTAACATGTCGCATAATAATATTGATAGTATTAGTATTGATAATATAGCTAGGTTCAGGATATCTTACAGTCAGTCTCTCTCACCTAAGCATGCTGAATTATTAAACTAGCCACAAAATAAACTATAATTAGTAGATAATACTTTATTATCAATTGGGACTTCATTAAGTTTTTGTAATTGCTCTATCTGTATTTATATAAATTTAAAAATATATATTGTGGACAAGAAACTAAACAAAATCTACGTTTTACGCAGAAGATGCCTTCAGTGCATCGCAAGTTTTAAAACCAAAATAATATTATCTCTATGGGAATATCATTTAAGAAACACAAAATTTGTTTTTGTTTTCAGTAAAATCAAATTTTAATATACTGATTTTAGAAAAATAAAAATATTTTTTTTTTAAAAATATATATATATTTTTAATGTTTGTAAATAGAGAAGAGCTCAAGGGAGTTTTTTCTATACACAATTAAAATTAATATTTGAAAGGAAATTACTTTCCGATGCAGATGCAAAAATTACTTGAAAGGATCTTAAAAGATATATTTTTGTAGGTGCGTTAAAGTGATAAAAAAAGCATTTGTATCAAAGTGCAACTAGACACTAAGATAGCTAATTAAATCTTAAGTGTAATTAGGGTATTTGAGATAGATGCCAAGTTAGAATTGAAAGAAATGTGAATATTTTTTAACAACATTGCTGTGGGATGACGCTGACCAAAAGTCGCGTTGTCGATTATTTGCAAGTGTTTTGCCAATTTAAGGAACATAAAAAGATGACACATAACATGAATTCCATTTTCAATACTATGAGTAATTAATTGCGTCAAAGAGAAATTATTTAAAGATACAGAGAGAGAGAGAGAGAGATAGAGAGTGTGTGAGAAAGATAGAGGATAAACGAGCACGTGGCATATATATCTAAACTTACTTTATGCGATAAACAAATAAATATCCAATGTACAAATTCTCTTGAGTGAAAATTAGATGGAGCTTTTCGCTCTTTTGTATGCAGCATATTAGCATCATATTTATATTTAGAAAATCGTTTCGGATACGGTTATGGAACACACACATTTCGTATGCTTTTTTGCTTGAGCAACCCAACTGAGAACTAACTGTATATATATAGATAATATATATATATATATATAAATATATATATATTTGTGTGTGTGTGTAGACACACTTAAGTATAGCAGGCATGTTGAGCAATTATTTTGTTTCACGAAGTCGGTCGATCGGTCGGACGCTATATTTAGACCATATGGGGTGGCTCAATCCCAAAAGCAAAAAAAACGTGTAATGCTTTGGACCCAAAACACCCACTAAAAATTCAAATATACACATATTTAAAATACAGGTATGCAACCATAAAAAAGAAACTAATTGAAAATTTAAAACGAATTCCAAAATATTTTGGTTTTGAGTTGTTTTCATGGAACCCACTGGGGCATATATATTATTGGATGTTATATATGTGTATGTGTGTGTGTATGTATTTTGGTGTGTGTGTGTGTTTGTGAATAGAGCGAATCCAATGCTCATGAATTAGAAAAAAAGAATAATTGAAATATATATATATATATATATATAAGTAGAGATATGAAATATCATCAAGATTTCGCAAGTAGTACTTAAAACATACAATTCTAAATAAGCTAAATATACATAAATCATATCCTCATCAGCATAATCATAATCATCATCTTTATCAATTTATAATAATCATAATCATTGGAGCAATAGCTCGAGATGATTCTCTATATTTTTTTTTTGTTTTATATATTGGAGCATATTACATATAATTTCGCATCGAAATAGATAAACGACTGCAGCTGTCTTCTTCACCTCTTCACTTCGTCTCTTTCGCGTGAGTTTTGTAGTCTGCGTTACAGTGCAGTCCAAGTGAATAGGTGCAACTGTTTTGCGCTGTTAGCCTGCATACTTTGCTATATGTTATAATAATAATCATTATTTATTTTGCCTGTGCCATTGTCGCTACTTGATTCGTTAGTTCGATTGTTATTTTCGTACAATAAGTTCTGAAGTTCAACTTATATATTTCTTCTTCTTTTTTTTTGTTGGTTTTTTCAAAATTTTCTTTTATTTTTTTTTAAAATTTTTTTTCTTATTATTTTTTGTGTTTGTTTTTGTAGTTTGTTCATAAAGCTTATTTCTCACATAACCTATGGACAAAAAACGTTAGCAGTTTCTGCAAGTCGTTAATCAAAAAATCGTTGGATAACCGAAGACTAAAGTTAGCTAGTTTTGTTCTTGGATAGTTAATTAGTTTTTGTGGTTGTTTTTGTTGTTGTTGATTTGGCGGGGGTTGGGGTTTTGAAACAGCTATAAAAGTTAAAACAAATAAATCGGAACGATTGCTGCTTGGTTTGAGTTAAAGTTAAGTTGCAGCTGCAGCTTCAGTTTCTAGAACGTTGTCAAAGCGCCCGCACCCAGGCCATAGCCGACACCCTTGGGTCCAAAGTTGCGGCTGTAGCAGGAGCGGCAGTAGATGTCGCCATCGGGTCCATCGTTGAGGTTCGTCGAGTCGAGGGACTTGCGGCAGTCGGAGCAGTAGAAGCAACGCTTGTGCCAGATGCGACTCTTGCTGATCATCTGTTCGGCAGCAAAGACAGCGAAGCCGCAGCGAGGACATCCGCCCGACGTGCGTTGTCCGTTCAACGGACGACCGTCGGGATACTGGATGGTGGACTCGCCACTGGTGGACACCAGAGTGGGGGCATGTCCATAGCCAAAGCCCTTGGGGCCGTAGCGCTTGCCGTAGCAGGCCTTGCAATAGATGTCGCCATCGGGGCCATCGCAGGCCAGCACCGAGTCCAGCGGACGATGGCAATCGGTGCAATTGTAGCACTTCTTGTGCCACATCTTGCCCTTGGACAACTGCTGTTCGGCGGCAAAGACAGCGCCACCGCAACGTGGGCAGCCTTCGCCCTCGGGTGCCTTAATCGACGTGGTGTCCGGATTGCAGAAGGGGCGACTGGCGCTAATTTGATCCTCGGTCAAACCGTCGGTCTGCAGGAAACCGGAGCCGCAGGCAAAGCCATAGCCATGGGGTCCCCACTTCTTGCCGTAGCAGGTGCGGCAGTAGACATCGCCATCGGGTCCATCGCTGGCATTGATCGAATCCAGCGTCTTGTGGCAATCCTTGCAGTTGTAGCACTTCTTGTGCCACTCGCGACCCTTCGACAGCTTCTGCTCGGCGGCAAAGACAGCGCCGCCGCAACGTGGGCAACCCTCGCCGGGACGGGCACGAATCTTGTCCACCTCGATGGCGGCACGCATCTGCGGAGCACCCTCATCGCTGGCATAACAATCGGACTGCAGAGCACCACCGCCTTGGCCATAGCCATAGCCCTTGGGCCCAAACTGCTTGGCATAGCAGCCCTTGCAGTAGATGTTCTTGTCGGGTGCCTCGCAGCACAGAATCGAGTCCAGGCCCTTCTTGCAGGTGCCGCACTTGAAGCACTCCTTGTGCCAGCTGCGGCCACGTGCCAGCATCTGTTCTGCGGCATACACATAGCCGCCGCAACGGGGGCAACCTTCACCCTCCGGCGCGCGAGCAATCGCACGTGGTTCGAGACGGGCGCCATTCCTCACGGGCAGCTCGTTGCCGTTCTGGAAGTGGACACCGTTGTCCGAGGAGAGAGTGCCGGCGCCGGAGCCAAAACCGTAGCCCTTGGGTCCATATTTACGGCCGTGGCACAGCTTGCAAAAGATTTCGCGATCATGCTCGGCACAATTGGTCGAATCCAATGATTTGTTGCACACGGAACACTTGAAGCAGTTCTTGTGGTAAACATAACCGCCGGCCAGACGCTCCTCGGCGGCATAGACGCTCTTGCCACACACCGGGCATTTGGGAGATTCAATCGGTTGCAGTGGCATTTTGCTTTTATTGTATTTGCTTTTGTTTTATGTTAAAAATTTGACTTTTTGTTGGATGTGTTCTTGTTTTACTTGTTGTTGTTGTTGTTGTTGTTGCAGTTACAGTTGTCGTTGTTGTTGTTTCCTTTTGATCTTTCTCTCTCTCTAACAATTAACTGTATTTGTATCTAAGTATTAATTATGCTTATTATCTGAAAGTGCAAACAGAGACCAGAATATATAACACATTTGTGGCAGATAGCGTTCATCATCATTGTTTTCTGGGTATCGTTGCAGCAACTTGGGTTAACTGAAGCAAAGCTCTTTGGCGACGATGATGTTCTTGCTGCTCTTGCTAGTTTGCTTGCTGCTGATGATGATGATGATGATGATGAAGTTGTTAAGCGCTGCATGAGATGAAAACGTATCGGTTCTAAAGTCGCTTGTTGCATGTAGGCGGCACAAGTGTGTATTTGAGGTAATCGTGTCTCCCTAATCACATTTTAGCCCATGCACCAAGTTGCACCTATTTCAATTAATTACACATTTGAAAATGACATATTTGTTGTGGTTTTTAATACAAGTCTTAGTACATGTTCTAAAATGTGGAATAATCTGTTTGTGTCCCTATCAAAATGTCCGCAGTCCGACTTGATGTGTTTATTTTAAATATTTTAACTTGCTCAGCTTAAGTTGTCATATAAATATTGATTTATTTATTTTCAAAATAAAAAACCATCTGAATGGTTACAGTATGAATTCAAATATATATGATAGATTTTCTTTTTTACTTTCTCTGTACATGTTCTAAAATTGTTTTAAATATCTGTAGCTGGAAATAATTCTGATAGTTATTTTTTTTTTTATATTCAAAATATTGAAATCTTAAATGGATTTCGATTTAATTGTATAAAATCTCAAATGGAGATTTTTAGTACATGTTATAAACAATTTATTGTTTTCAGTTCTTAACATATTTCCATATATTTGTATGCAAAGAATTCTACTATTTTATAATCTATATTCTAAATAATTATGAATTTTACAAATCTAACGATTTTTGTGAGATATAGAAAATTACAAACAGGAAAGTTCGACAACATGTAAATCTTACTACATATATTAAAATGCTATCGATTTTTAAGAGTTTTGTATAAAAATTAACTATATGTAAACCATAGCGAATGTACTCAAATATTCCAAATAAAAGACGATAATGTCTGTTCTCTCTTTATATTCATAGCCTGTAAGTCGGAACTATTTTTGAGTTTTCGTCAGATTTTGGAAAATGTCATCTGTCATAATCATCATCAGTGAAAATGCGCAAAGCTAATGAATTTTTCAAGAAAAATTACCCAATCAGACACAAACACATTCAAACTATATTTATGATGAGCAAAAAAAGGAAAAACTTTGGCAAAAGAAATTCTTGTCGAAACAAGTTGTGAGCAATAAATGTGTATCTATCTAGTTGGGCGTACAAAAGAGCAAACATATCTTTATAAAAATAACACAGGTGAACACGGAAAAAAATTAGAAAATGATGATCACTGCTGCTGATGATGACAAACCCATTTTTCAGCTAGCTGTCGTCTGCCTGAGTCAGTCTTTGTCAAATGTCAGTATTTTTGTTGCGATATGCATATTTGTTAACTTGCCTAATGGGTTGACTAGTTTGGTTTGGTTAGTGCATGTGCAATATCAGTTAAAAGCCAACACGTTTATCAGTAATATATATATATATATGTGTTTATATATAGATCTGTTTGGGAAGAGCACCTACATCGGACACAAAACACCACACACAGCACACCGAAAAAGCAAGAACTGAGTACTGAACTGGAAGATTGCTCAACGCAAACTAATCTATAGAATTTTGAGTGCACACGGCACACGGCGCTGAGGCTGAGGCTGATTCTGTGTTGACTGAGATTGCCTCAGTTTTGGTTTTTATAATATTTTGTTTTTCCTATTTTCTCGCTTTTTGAGTTGATTTGAGAAACTTTAGATGCGGAACAATTTTCATTTATTATATCTCGCCAGAGAGTGTGCGATGCTATGGAAATATGTGTGTGCGTATCTCTCAAAGTGTGTGTGTGCTGGTGTGTGTGTGTGTGTGTGTGGGTTGGTTTGTGTGTAACTCAAAAGTAGCCACAAGGCAGCGGCGCCTGTGGTTTTTCAACTTGTACACAAACACACGCACATGTTTGAAAAACTTTTCTCTCGTTTTTTTTTTTCTTATTTCTTCTTTTTTTTGTGCGGTAACAGGGCAAAAAAATGTTGAGTGCGAAAAATTTCTTTTTATTTTCGACGCGAGTTGAGAAATTGCATTCTCTTGATTAGCTAACTGGCAAAACACTAAACAGTCAAATGCAATTGCAACACATTGTTTACAATAATGTTAGCCAGATTCTTGAGCCACAAAGGTCATTTGGAATTTGCACTTGTTTAAGGCTGGAATTCGTCAGTTTGCTGGAAACATTTTTTATGCAGTTTGAAAACTTTCCGTTTAGCTTTTTTTTTTTGATATTTTCACACACACTTGGCCAAAAGCTTTTTCACTAAAAAACCGATCTATAAATACGAGTTCGTGGGGTGAATTGTGTGTGTTTTCACGAAATGGAGACTCTTGCTACATTTTCATTCTCATTCCTTCCTCTTTTTTTATATATGTTGTTTTTTTGTGGCTTTTTGGTTGTGTCAAAATGTGTGCCAAATTTTTACGTCGCTTCTATAATTAAACTTCATCATATGCAATTCGCCTGAATTTTTGTTGCGTGTGGCAGCTTTAACCGATATTTACAGAGAACAGACAACGATTATGTTAGTATATATGTATTTGATATATATATGTATTTGATATATATATATATATATATTATGGTATATGTGTGTTTGTGTGTGTGTTTGAGAGTATCTCGAGTATATTTACTTTTCTCGTTCGTAATAATAAAAAATTCGCAAAGTTCGCTAGAGTTTTCTTTTCTAGTTTGTTTCTTAATTGTACTAGAGCCTTTTGGCTTCGGTTAGCAACGATTTTCGACTGAGCGCGCTAGAAAATTGTCAACTTTTTGATGGTTGGCTCTGGCTCTGAGTATCTTTTGTCTGCACACGGCACAAACCAACGACCACAAACAGCGACAATGATTGCCGAGCAGTTCGCAACTCGCAGCTCGCAGCTCGGAGCCAAACGAATTGGGATGACTACATTGCCAAGAAACATACGAACGAACAGCAAACAAGCTAACAACAACAAAACAACAACATCAACAACAAAAACAATTCTTAAATTAATATATATACACACGCCCAACAAATCAAATGAGGATGTTTTTAATGTGTTCATTGCCGTTAATCGCTGTACGAATTCACATTAAACGAATATAGAAATTTTATTTTCTTCATTTTCCAGCAGATTTCGATTTAAATCTAATCAAGATATCGACAAAGTAGCACGGTAATTTTTCATATAATACGTTGTAAATTTATCTTTCGCTGCTTCAATCAATCTTAAGGCATCAATCAATTAACATCAATCATTCAATTTTCTCATGAGTGACGATTGAGTGTCTTTTTAAATGTATATTTTTGGGGAGATCATAAGAATTTGAATTCAAATTTGAGAAAACCGAAAATCTTTGCGTTTAAATAGGTATTCTTAAATGATTTATCAAAAGACATATATTCTATATTGTTTTTAGATTTATAGCATTGCTTATAAAAATATTTTAAATTAAATAAAAATTTCTTTTAATTATATAATAAATAGATTGGGAATCTTCAGGTTATTTATCTTTATTTTCATACACTCAAAACACACGCGAACAGGATATTTTCTCTTCGAGCAGGTCCCACATTTAGATTCTTAGTTACAATTTTGTGGTTATGTCTACCAAATTTACATCTAATTAATTTAAAGATGCAACGTTTTTGGTCTTCATATTGATTTAATGGGGCATGGACACGTCAATGTCCATCAATCAAATCGAGAAATGCTTTTACATATATATTGTAAGTACAGATTGGAATAGAACACATAAGGCAAAAATAAAATACACCAACTGAAGCATATCAAAACAAGGGCAAAACATTTTTTAGTTGATTGACTTGAAGATATCCTGTAGTCCATAACATATTCAAATGTGCATTACGCATACATGTAAATTAAATAATAATGAAACATATTTGGTCTTTATGTGTAGATCTTATTCTAAAGTATATTACGCTTTTTAAGCTTGTTTCTTTTATTAAATTAGATTTAAATATAATTAAAATAATGTTATAAGGTGTTTCAAAATTTGAGTTAAATATTAATATAGTGTAGAAAAAAAACAGTCAAAAGTTTAACTTGTCAACGATAGATAAGTAAGAGATTTTTCCTGCACATAATGAAACAGTAGCAAAAGCTTTGATACATCACTTAACAGAGAGAGGCAGAAACTATTCCAAAAAAATGCAAGTGCTAAAATGCTTAAAATACTTGCATAAATATAGTGCTCTTAGTTAAATTTATCACACAATGAAAGATCAATAATTTTTTTTGTTTGATAATTCAATTGCATATTTTTAAATTCACACGTAATTACCCAAAAGTTTTTCAACAACAAAGGGTATTTATTGAAAAATACGAAATGCTTGCAGCAAGTTTATTTCACATACATATTGCACACGTCTATGAATATGTGTATATTTGTGTATAGAGAAAGAAGCGCACCTTGCTATTGACGATTTATATAGATGTACGATTATATGTGTTTATGTGTATATATTAAAAAAGGTGTATGCATTAATAATTGCATTTCTACTTATAAATATGATACGAAAGTTGGCAAAGCGCCTGCGCCATCGGCTGCGAAATACGTGCGACTGAAAAGGCGATACTGTCGAATACTGTGTCGACTAATCGACTTGTCCTTTCCAATTGAGATTGGAGAGTGGAGAGAGTGAAAGGAAGAAATATAACAGCGCTGGCACTTGACAAGTTGTCGACAAGTGTACAAGATTAGAAGGCGATAATTCATTGTGCACAGCAGATAGAGATAAATAGAGGAAGAGAGGGAGAGGGCGAGAGCAGCGCTAAGAGCACCACAAAAATAACTCAAGAGAGACGTGCTCTCTTTGCTGAGAGTGAAGTAAAACCAGAAGCATACAAAATTGACTCACCCGCTTGGAGCTTTTCTCGATTTCCTTCTCAAAGTCCGTTAGAGGTGTTACGGACACTTGCACATCCTTGATAATATCCCGAAAGGAGCTGCAGAGATGGGTTGATACGATTTTAGCTATATCTATTTACATTAATATTTAATTCTTTGTTACCTATTGTTATCATCCTGATTGACGCTCGATTTAATAATGTCCCCTTTTCGTTTTTTGGATATAGCGGAAGAGCTGCTCGATAATTGTGGCTGATTGTGACTTGATGCAGCTGTTGTGGAGGTTGCACTTGCAACAGATGCTGCTGCCTTGTTGGTGCCACTCAGATTACTGCCTGAATTCGAGCCAAGGCCCAGCAAATTGGCGCCGTTGTTTGCAGTGGACGAACCAGCGCCCAAAAAACTATCCAAATTGCTGGGGTTGCCTCCACTAAGATGATCCTTGGCGGCATTATTGCTGCTGATGCTGCTACTGCTACTTGCTGTAGCATGCAGCAAATCGTTCCCGAAACTTCCACCCAAATTGCTGGCCAATTGCAGTTTGCCCGAAGCAGTTGTGCTCAGATTTTGTGCATGATTACTGTGCTCGCTTATGGATGCAGCAGAGATATTGTTGCCACTGCTACCGCTACTGGAAACTGCGCCTGGATGACTGCTGCTTGCATTGGGCATGCTGCTGCCACTGCTGCTGCTTGTGGCAAGTGTGTTGCTGTTGACACTGCTGCTTGCACTGCTAGCGTTGGCAGCTTCTTTACTGCTGCTCTCCTTGTTCTTCGATGACTTGGAGGATTTCTCGCGTGACGAGGAGGAGGATGACGATGAGGATGAGGTGGAGGAGTGGTAAAAACTAATGTTTGTTAAATTGTTAGAGCTATCCTTATCCTTATCCTTGCTGGAGCTGGAGCTTGACTGTTTGCCCATACTTTTGTTATGCTTATCCTTGTAGCTGCCGCTGGTGCTGGTTGTGGATGATTTGCTGCTGCTTGTATTGCTGGACACGATTGGATTGTTGCTGCCACTGCCGTTGCCACTGCCTGAGCTAGTTAAGGTGGTGCTATTGATTGCATTGCCAGCGGTGGCAGCACCACCAGGAACAGCACCAACAGCTAATGTGGCAGCTCCAGTTAAGTTTGGGTTGCTGCTGCTGTTGGTGTTGCTGCTGGCGTTGGTGGCCCCACTGGATAGAAAACTGCTCGCAGCTAAAGTGTTGCTTGCAGCAGCAACACCTGCATTAGAGGAGCTTGCAGTATTTGAAGGCGCCGTTGCTATTGTGGAACTGCTGCTGCTGCTGGATGATGATGATGAAGACAAGGATGAAGATTTGCCAGAGGCATTTGACTTGCGCTGCTTTGATGAGGATGAAATGTTGCTGGCAGCACCACCAGCACCTACACCACCCGCAACACCTCCCGACAAACTGGTTGAGCTGGTGGCGAGTGTGTTGCTGTTGCTGCTGCTGGTGAATTTGATGCTTGTTGCTGAGGTGGGTGCTGAATTCATGGTCGAATCGATATCCTTCTCGGGCGACGAGCATGAATCGGAGGAGGTGTCATGTTGTATGGGTTTATAGGGTGGTATGGTTTTGACGTTGCCGCCCTTTTTCTGCAATATATATGACAAGGCATGAGAAGAGAGTCGCTGGATGCGCAATCCCAAAACGAGCATATACCCACCAATTTGCTATAATGATACTGACAATAGCCACAATACTTGACATTGTCTAAATAGTTGCCAGCCTCCTCGCAGAGTAGGCCCAAACTTTGGGCGCAGGTCACATGAAACTGTTGCTTGCAATTCGCCTTGTTGCACTGCATGCAGGCGCCGACATTCGCCCGATTTGGCTTACCAATCTCTAGGCAAATGTAGCAACCTGAAATGTAGTTTAAAAAAACTAATTAGTTAGTCTCTCAAGTCAACCCATCATTACTCACTTTTCGAGTAGCGCTCCTGGGGTATTAGGGTCAGTATGATGGGCTCCATGGTCGACACATTGCCAAAGCGTATTTCGGGTATGTACAAGGCGCAGACGACATGCGCCCAGCCAGCGGTGTCTGTCATCTTGAGGGCTCCATCGCGCGACGGACAAATCTCGCATCGGACGCGTGAGGTGCGCTCCTGGGATTCACATTTGCGACAATACCAAGGCCCAGTGGGCACTGTAACGATGCCGTAGCATGCCTGATGCACAGCAACCGTACAATTTTGGCCGTCACAGTAGACGAGCGGGTTCTCCGGCCACCCCCGCTCGTCGGAACAAACGCAACAGCCGCCCACCATTTCCTTCATATCGTCCAGCTTAAACTTTTTAATTTTGATAAGTTTGCGATTCAGGTTGGTGGAGTGAATGGTGTCGTCGTTGCTGCTGGAGTCTAACAACTCCAGTTTTGCATTAAGTGATGAAGGAATCGCGACTGCTTGCACAACACCCACTGCAACACAAAAAAAAAACAATTATGTTATACCAACTTTTTTTTCAAATTTAATAAAAACATAATTCACAATCCACAATCTGTCTTATAATAAAATATTCAATTTAATATTCTATTTAAATATCTCACCAGAAAATAATTGTAGTCGGTCAAAAGACACGTGAGCGCAGTCAAACAATATGAGGCAGCAAGTTTAGCTAAAATTTGAAAAAAAAAAAAAAAAACGTATGTAATTAAAATACGAATCAGTCACAAAGTGGGCAAGTAAAAAACTGAAGTCCTTGAATCGATGCCTCGATGACAAGGGTTATCGATATATAGCTCTATTCTACTTGCAGTAGCATTTGCATTGCAGTTTGCAGGTGCCAATCGCAAGGTCGTTCGAATACATAATCAAAAAGCAGCAACAATAACAATACCAATGACAACAAACAAGAGGCAGGCCGGTTTATTTATTAAATAATACTTATCGTAAGCATATTGTGCGTCAGAATGAGATAGCATATGCGTACACTTCACACGTAGACACACATTTCTCCATTCTCTTTGCAAAACACAGAAATACGTACGCACACACAAACAATTTTATATATATAGACGCATACACATACACACAGAGGAGAGTTCTCAATGTCAAGGTACATTTTGTTTTGCTGGCCGCCAACGCACTTCGTATAACTGGTCTTGTTGTTATTCTACTCGTGTTTGATTGAGTGTACACAAATTATAGCGATTAACACAATAATCGAACCAAATAAAAATACCAACAAATTTTGGTTACGTGTGCTCAGCGATCACACACAAATTCACTCACACGAACACACTCAACACATACGGATGAGCATTCCACTGTGTTTGATTGGTTCATTGAACTTGCCGTTGGGCACAAAAAAATTTTTTTTTTGTGCTGTCGATGTAAACAAATGCACAATTGAAAAATAAAATAATTTAATGCATTGTTCACCACAGTGCAACATTTTATTTAATTAGTGCGAAAATGATGCAGAAATCCATATTTGGGTCGCATCTGCATAGATATTACAACAATAATAAAACAGTCTTGTTGCCTTCTTTCATTCATATTTTGTATGTGTGTGCGAGCATGTATGCATGCGGGTGTCTTATTGTACCGTTATTGGGTCAACGTGTTGCCAACTGCCGAAAACGCTGCGCCAGCAGCGATGGGTGCGTTGCCAACTGCTCGCGAGAACAGCAACATTATCAATGTGTAGGTGTAAATAAAAGCACTAAACACATACACACACACGCATTTACGCACACATACAAATATAAAACGAGGCCGCGCCGCACGCAGCTTTTGTAATGTTTACAATACGCGAGACGATGTTTGAGCAGGGGAGGAGGGTAGGGTTGGTTGGGGGCTTTAGCGGCAGAGCAATGCACTTTCGACGAGAACAAACAGAGACAGATACACACACACATACGCATATATGAATCTATGTGTATATAAGGCAAAATGCCGCATTGGGGGAGGAATGTAACGGCACTCTTTATATACACATATAAACACATACATATTTCATCACACAGAAAAGATGCTTTGAAAAAAACTGGGGGCTGCAATTGGGAGTTGGAGCGAATTCGAGTTACTGGTAGCGAGTTGCGAGGGTGGTTTGTGTTCCGCTTTCACACTTAAAGCACGCCACATTGAATTGAATTTCAACCAGTTTTTTCCCCCACATTAAAATGAAATTTTTGTGTGTGTATACTCAAAGCTTAAATTTATTGATTTTGCTGCGATTTCATGTAAACTGAAATTTAATAATCAGGGTGAAAATGTAAACCAAACTCTACAAGAAAAGTTTTGGAAATAAAACGAAAACCAATATGGAAAATGTAAAAAAAAACTAGTTTCAGACAGACAGAAAAACAACATCAAAATGCGCGCGGTCAACAAAGTGGTCAAGCAACGCGACACACGCACACATACACACTCATACACACACACACACCCAATATTTATACATGAAATTAAACAGGCAATGTAAAAATGATTCGGTTTAGGGAGCGGCAGCCGAACTTCTTTGCGATTTGCGCTTTGTTATCTTTTTTCGGCATTTTCTTATTGGAAATATTGATTTTCTTTACCGCGAGCACTCTTGGAACTTTTTTTTTGCTTTTCAGTTGAATTTGCACAATTTTTGTTGGTTTCTTTTTGTTTTTAATTTTAGGAGTTGCCAGGTCTGTTTTATTTTTGTGGGGGTTTGGGGGTTTTCTTAGCCGGACAGCGACAGTTTGTGCCGCCCACGACTTACAACGCACGCAAGTAAAATAATCAACACACACGAAAAAAAAGGCGCTGAACATCCACCAGCAACAACAACAACAATAAAAACAACAACAGGAGCATGCACGAGTATTTACCTTGTAACTTGTTTGTTGTTGTTTCGCTCGCACGTCAAACCAAGTCGATGTTACGCCCGAATGAGACAACAACACCTGCAACACTGAACTGACTGCTGCTGATGTATACAAACGCAGTTTGTCGACGTTTTCGGCCAACACATATACCGACGCTTCTCAGCCTACTTGACCAATAGCAAAAATATATTTATAATGTTTTACGCCATATATTTGACTTTTACAACGATTATAGTTCAGTGCGGCCGTGACTCGCAATGGTAAACTTGCAAGAACAAGAGAAGAAACGATCGATAATATTGCAATGCAATCGATTTATCAAATATAAATGAAATCAAGTTGGCAGCACTTGCGCAAAGAGCACTTTTGCGTTTGCTGCCAATATCACGGCATGCATTTTAGTTAACAGACTGTAATTGCAACAGCTGTTGGCGAAAAATCAATTTTTTGCATATCCAACGCTGTCTGTGCATATTTCATTTGAATTAAAAGCCAAAAGAATAATGTCCACCAATGCTGACTGTTTCATTGTGTTGCCCACAAATTGTGCAAATGGCTGTCTAATTCTAGGTCGCAACGCTGAAGATGCGACGGCTGTGGGCGTGGCCACCGAAATTTATTACTATGATGTCAGCGATGTGCTCGAGGGGAAGGTAAGCTCAGAAAAGAAAAGAAAGGTGGCAAATAGAAGAAAAGAAAATTTAGATGTAAATGACTCATCCCTTGTCAGACTGATGGCGGCGCCGCTTTGGAGCCGGCTAGCGATGCACAACGTGTCATATTGCAGAAACCCAAGCCTGGTCTGTGGGGCGGCGACTTTGGAGCGAATGAAAAAGGCGTGGCCATCAGCCTCAGCTGGAGCGGCGGCGGCGAGGAGCAGGCAACAGACACCGATTGTCTGCTGGGCACGGATATTGTGCGGTATGACCTACATATTTATACATCTATATATAAATAGAAAAAGTAAAATCAATATTTACCCCTGTAGCATTGCTTTAGCTACTTGCCAGGAGGTGGAGGATGCCGTGGATCAAGTGGGCGCCTTGGTGGCCAAGCACTGCGACGACAATGCCAAGCTGAACTTTATCATTTGTGATCCGACAGCTGCATGGCTGCTGAGTAGCGCCGGAAAAGTGTGGGCAGCTGAAAAGGTGAAAGCCAGCTGGTTGCGTTTGCCTAGCGGTGGTTTGACGGTCACCACCAATGTGGACAAGTCCAGTGAGGGCTTGGACAAGTCGGCTAGCTTTGCGGCTGCCCATGATGCTGAGGCGCAGGCGCCTGAGGCAGATTGGTGTGGCCCCGAACCTTCAGCCGAGGGCACCTATACCCAACAGGATATGTTTGAGACGCTGCGCCTGGCTAGCGGCAAGGGTTCACGGGCGGCCAATGTGTCTGTGTTGAGTGGTGGCAAGGAAGGTGGAGGCTCTATATCGTGCCACTGGTTTACTGGAACACCCAATGCTGCCGAATCTGTGTTCAAGCCGTTTGTATTTGCGCCCAAGCCACGCATTTCACCGCTGACCCAGGTGCAGCCTGATTCGGAGCAAACTTTGTTGCACAGTTTGCATGGCAATCGGAAGCCGGCTGCTTTGGAGCATTTGCGGAGCTTGGAGCGATCCTGTGTGGATGAGTTGAACAATTACTTTTCGATACAGGATCATGCCAGCGATGAGCTGGACGAACTGCTCAAGGATTGCGTCGAGGCCGAGGTCAAGTTCTATCGCTAGACGCACCCAGATTTATATAAAGATATATATTGATATTCACAACTAGCTTGCAAACACAACTCGACAACGCTCCAATTTGATATATAGTATTCATAAGATTATGCTTAGGATATTCGTCGGAAATGATTTCAATTTGTGAATCCTTTAATTTATTATTTATTGAGTTTTGTTTATTGATTTTACGTCGTGATATTTAAATGATTTTATGTTTTTCCTTAGCGTTCAATCTTGATCTTTATCTGTTTATAAGTATTATGCTTGTCATTCCAAATACATATATATATTTATATGTCTATATATTTTTCATTCTAAGTTGCTTTTATAAAATATAAATATACATATTAAACATACATATATATATATATATATATATAATATAGCTCTCTTAAATAAACGCATCAAATCTGCATTTATAAAAAAAAAAACCAAAATCAATTCCAAAATTACAATTCAGATAATTTTTATAATTATAATTAGACGGACTCCACAACCAGATTCGTTTTGAATATTGTGCTTTCATTGTGCAGCGCCTCCAGTTTGGTGATCTCGAAGGCCTGGTACACCTCTCGAAAGTCCATAATATTCCGTGGCGAGCTCTCCATCCAGAAGCGGTCGAACTCGAAGAACAGATAGCAATACAGCTTGTGGAAATCCTCCAGGGTGCTGAAGCTCTGCTTGTGCTGCGCCACCTGATTGTAGAAGTGCGTCTTCGCCGCACCCGTGCGCAGCAGATTGACCGCCAGGGCGGTGAGATTGATGCCCACAATGGCATAGGTGTAGCCCAGAGTTGGGTGCATCGAGTGCAGCAGGACATGCTTCGCTGCATCGTTGTAGGCGATCGCGAAGTACAAGAGATTCTCCAGGCCCAGCATGCCCATGCCACGGAAATCGGTCTTGGGATCATCGCCCTGGAAACCGATCTCTTGCCACTGCTTTGAAATGCGACCCGTTAGCGGGGCCTCCGGCATTAGCAGTTGCCACAGTTGCAGCAGCTTCTGCTCGTGCTCCAGATTTTCCGAGTCGTAGGCCTCGGAGCGCATCTCCTCCACCTGATGCATGAGGCGCTGATAGCCCCAAATGGTCGTGATACAATTACCAAAAAGCCGTCCAAAATCCGGATGCACATTGCTCTTGATGCGCTTCACGCGGGACACTATGTTAACGGCTCGAGGTGCTGCGGGAATTATAGACCATTAAAAACTGAAGAATATTTATGTGCGACTCTTGTATACCGAAATAGAGCAGCTCTCTGTCTGTGGCATAGGGAGCTCCCTCGTCCAGTTCGAGGAGCAGTCCCTTGATTTCCGGCTGTTTCGATTGCATCAAGGATGACTCAATTTGGCGGCAACGCGAGGCACCCGCTCTTGCCCCATAGCAGATACGCTGCAGCTCGGAGAGACGGGTAAAGATGTGTAGAAACCATTTAATACATGGTCGTATATATCTAAAGATTAACGGCAGTATTTTGTCCAATATAAACATTTTGCAATTGACACTTTTTCTCTGCGCAAATCGAATGTGTCACTTCTGCTTACTTCGGCGTTGTCATGGTTTCCTATAAATTATTCTGCACATAAACATATTACGTGTTGACTGATTGTTCATCTTCTTCTTTTTTCTTAAAGCTACTTACATTAATTCAATTAATACAATTTTAAGTACACCAACGAGAAACGCTTTTATTTTATAACTTTTCTATTTCATTATAGAATTTCATGTGGTAGTGCTGCAAAATCTTATAATTGTATCCCCTGTTGAGTTCTAAGCGATTCATCTTTTTACAACACTACCTCTGCAAACCAATTCGAATCAAATAGTCAACAAATAATTTAATATTAGCAATTTAGCTAAATCGTATTTATTTACTTGTACTACATTGTTTCATGAATTTCTAACCATCTTTTCCATTCAAATATTTAGCTATTAACATTTTTGGAACAATCAACAAATAACGCCTAATTTTTCTATTCTGTTAACAGAATTTCGTTTTACAGTTGAGTTTAGCTGTTAACTTCTAAGTGATGCTTCTATTTACAAAACCACCGCCAAGCAATTCAAATCTGCTGTTTTAAATTTAAACTAAACCGATTAATTATTTTTTTCATTTCCAGAGTTTACGAATTATACTTATTTTTATTATTTGCTTGCACTTAAATGCTTTGTTCTTTATCTTATTATAGGTAATATTACAACTTGTAAATATTTTGAAGAGTAAGTTATAGCAAATTAAAAGCTATTCAGATTTAGGCAATTAGCTCACCGATAGCGTAGGTGTTCAAACGATAAGCCCAAATCGATGGCAGACTGTAAAAACAGCGACGCCGCATCTCAAGCAGTGTTATCAGCAACTACATTGTAGCTTAGTTTGGATAGAACATTTCCTGGCAACAGTTGTGTTTAAATTAGCGGGATAAGCATCGAAAATGAAAGCACAGAATGGAAAACTGTGGTCAACTTTGCACGAGGGTACGTGATGTGAAAGATGATTAAAACTATATTTGTAGTTTACATAACATGTGCTGCTTAAAAAGGGGATTGTATATAAATCTTAGTTTTAGTTTTTTTTTTTACTTTTAAAGCTTTTACATACTGTACTTGAGTCAATTGTTTAAATACAGAGATAGTTTTCATGGTAAATACTATTATATGTAAAATCTTTTTATTATTATTGCGCCAATTTATTTGATAGGCACATTGCATACTGTAAAAAACATACATGGATGCATAAGCTATACCCAAAAGTATTTATATATATCTGTCAATCTACGTATCTTATCAACTAATTAACAGCAAAGGAGCTGACCTAATGGAAAAGTTTATACATTCTAACATATATATATATAGATTCAATTTTCTTTTAAATATTTATATATTTTTATGCAAATAAACATATTTTTCAACCTCCAATTAATTATTTTTGACCAAAGCGTTTCGCTATACCAATTTTAATCAAATGACAAAATAATATTTGAATTTACAATATTTTAATATTTATTAGGAAAGTTTGAGGTGCGCAGCATGACCTTAGCAGATTTAGAGGAATCGCTTAAGGTAAGTAAACAATTTAAATAATCACATAAACATCATTAGACTGTCAATCACAGCAACAACGTAATTAATCAAGAAATTGTTCGCGTGTAAAATCTTAACAACAAAATTTATACTAACAATAATTGCAATGATTGTTGCATAAGCTTGAGAAAAGTAATTTCGATCGCTGCGGATCACGTGGCGTCGGTGGTGTAATGGTTAGCATAGTTGCCTTCCAAGCAGTTGACCCGGGTTCGATTCCCGGCCGACGCAGTTTCGCTTTTTACCATATTTTGTTATTTTAAAATAGTTATTTATTAAAAAAAATCTTTGCTTAAACTAGGTGCTCGACATCTCATTCTTTACACGTGAATCCGTTTGCGTAGCCTGTGAAATTAATTTGCCACACAATTCGCAAGCGCGTGATGATCTGAAGGAGCTGTGCCGAATAACGGCACAGGATGGCATCTCCTTGATTGTGAGACACTTGGAGAGTGGACGCATTGTGGCTGTGTCCTTTAACAAATTGCAGGCAAGCGAAGCATTTTAATCTCCATCTAAATATTGTTATTTATATCTATGTGTTTTTTTTTATTATTATATTTTCCTTAATGTAGTTTCCTCCCCCAGCTGGCAAAGATAATTTCTTTGTCAAGTTTCGCAATGAGAAAACGAAAAGCCCATCGGCTTTAAGCCTCATGAACTTTATGATAAAGGTGGATGGCCAAATCGACGTCCTGGCCGAGTACAAAATGGATTGTGTTTGTGAGCTAATGTTTTTGGGCACTCTGCCGGAATTCGGACGCCTCGGTTTGGGTCAAGCTCTGACTAAATACACCATTGAACTGTCGCGTGACCTCAACCAGGGTGGTCAGGCATTGGAGGATGTTGGTGAGGAGTTGCGGGATAAGCGACCAGCGGCAGTGACTGCTTTGTGGACCTCCGTATTTAGCCAAAAGATTGGAAAAACTATGGGATTTAAGGTGCTCAACACGGTGCCTTTCAAGGATTTTTCATTTAATGGCAAACGCTTCGATGAACGCATTGGAACCCAGCACAAATTTTGTGAACAAGTTATGTTCAAATTGTAAATGTTCAAACTGATTCAGTTTATTGTGGGTTGGCTTATAAAATGTAGTAGGTGATAGATACCGACTTTAAAAATAAACTTGATTCAAATTGAAATACACAAATAAAACATTTTGTAACAAAAAACTTAGATGTGCGTCGGCCGGGAATCGAACCCGGGTCAACTGCTTGGAAGGCAACTATGCTAACCATTACACCACCGACGCCGTCTGTTGAATCGTTCACTTTTGTCTACTTGAGCAAACGACAGACTTTATGCCGTTCATTTATGTTAAAGTTGTATGTTAAGTAACATATTTCACTAACAGAATTGGTATTATTATGTTAATGTATGTTTGAACTCTTCTGTTAGTTTTGAATGTTTATTATTGTTTGCCAGATATACGTATGTCAATATTAAATTTTCATTTCTACACAGCAAAATATGTATTTTTTATTGTATAGGTAATTTTAACATTTAAATTATTAATTTTTTTGAGTAAGGATTTTTTGTTTTAAAAATTTGTTAAGCTAAAATTTGGATAACTGATATTATCAGTTTTAAATAAATAAAATATATAAATGAAAATCTTATTAATTTTTAACAATATTACAATATACATTCATAAACCAAAATTAATTTAGATTAGAAAAAGGTTAGTCTGATTTAATAGCTAATAATAGATTAAATAATTATTTATTGCGTGCACCTGCTACAAAACATATGGATTTTAAGTAAAAATATTAAATAATGGACATTTTAATATGTAATTACAACGTGGTATAACTGTTTCCTACAAGATAATTTCTCTATTTGTTTAAATCATTATATTTTACATTATTAAAGAAGCACAATGCGAAAAATACACTTGCTTATTTTGAGAGTGGGATGACTGATTTAATAGTAAAGTTTATTTATAGATATTAGATGAATATGCTGCCACCCTTATTAATTGTTTAAGGCTTGAAAAGGTACCTACGGATTAAGTAGGGCAGCGGAGTTAAAAAATAACTGCTAATGCCGTTGCCATCCCTTATTAAAGGCCGTTGTTGATTTAAATTTTTGCACTTTACATAAGAATCTTTAAAAAACTGAAACTTTTCAAATGAGATTAAAATTTACACACAATCCACACATGGAGTACTCGGCGAGGCATGCACTCAAGAGGATTTCGCCAGCCTTAATGCTTAGTGTCAACACTGTGGATGGACGTGAACAGGGATCAGCAGAAAAACGGACAGGGGCAGGGAAAGGGGCAAAGACAGCAGTGTGATAAGCATTTCACAGCGCCCGTTTGCCCAGTTTGGTTGTCTACCTCAACAATACATTTTGGTTTTTAATTAGAATTCGAATAATAATAAAAAAAAACGAATTGAAAGTCGTTGTGCAAAATGACAATGCATTGAGGTTAAGCCAACCCCTTTCCCCCTCGCAGGCAATTGCGTGTAATGAATGATATAGAGATCGATCCTAGATAGGGTAAGTCCTCATATATAAGTATGTAGAGGCGGTTACGCTTCATTGTGCTATATGACGTGTGTATAACTCGCAGCTTGATATCTACCAGAGTGTGGTAACTGCAAGCTACTACTTAATTAACTGGAGCTTTAATTATATAGAAAAACTTTTTCGAAAAAACTAGCAGGTGTACTTTAAATTATTTTCATTTGTACATTTTCGAATATTGCAACATTAAACAAATAAATAACTAAATTTATATGTTTATTTGAGCAAACTGATGTGATTTACATAACTCTTCATTTATGCTTTTCGCATCTGGAATATTCTTCACATCATTTAATAAATGTTATTTGCTTTCCATTATTACAATTAAATTGAAAATGCAAATATTGTGAATATAATCTATAATAAATTTTATTATGTGTTTGCCGGCTTTATTAAATTATTTAACAAGTCAAAATGCTGAAGCTAGCAAAAGACATATTTTAGTTATAAAAAAGAGGTCATCAAACAATAAAGAATTATTAAATATGAAATTATTGTAAATATTATATTTAATTTATATATAATATATAAATATAAAAATAAGCAAAAAGTATAAACAAATTAAATTTACTGTCCCTATGTCCCTATTATATTGCCATGATTTATATAAAAAAAATCGAAAAACAATCATTTTTAGTCGACATTCCAAAAAAGAAAAGTGTATGAAAATTGTGTATTAATATGCCTATTCAGGTAAAGTCCATTATAGGGTCTGCATTCCAACTGAAATCCGCTAAAGCAATCGGATATTAACTGGTTGCCACTAGGCAACAACTTGATCAAATTGAAAACTAATTTGTTTATACAGCTGCACAAAACGAGCAGCGCCGGCAATGAAAACAACGAAACAACATCGAATAGATTGAGGAGAGCCAAAACAATTTGTTTATCATGGGTAGCCTTAGTGAGTTCGCCGTGTCGTCATCGTTGCCCTCCTATGATGATGATGAGGCAGTCGGCAATCGGCAGTCATCAGCGGCAGAGGCAGGGGCAGTGCCACCAACAGACAGACAGGGAAAAAGGACAACAAACAAACTCTGCCCTGTGCACGAAGGGAGGGCGCATCTAGGCACTGGGGTAAGGGTGCACTTAGAAAATTAGATGTGCCAAAAGCAGCCTGCTTGTTTTGCTTATTTTTTACAACTTGGTTTTTATTGCTAGATTGCAGAATGTTTAAATTTAAATAGTCAGAGTCTAAAGAATTTATAAATTTAGATGTAATAATTATCTCTAAAAAAAGAGCTGCTTAACTTGTTCAATCCAATTAATGCGATTTTAATAACAATTTTGATTTTACAATAATGTTTTCCGAGTTTACAATAAATAGAAAATACATTTAAAAATTAGAAATTAATACTATATTACGAGGTTATTATGTTTAGATGTAGAAGTTAATCAAATTCAATCTATTTTACTAAGTTAAGAAAAATGTATTGTTCTAAATTTTAGCAAGAAAGTTCTCGGAGCTTTCCAATAACTATTTTTAAATATCATATAAATAGAAAATATATTTCTAAAATATTTAATATAATATTTCTTTACAACATATAAATAATAAATACAATATTTGTCAGATATTTGGGTAAAGAAGAAAAACATATCTCATTTCCGGCTAAGCGCTAAGACATACTCTCTTTTTTTCCAAGTGTAATGATAGTGAATATATGCTTGGGATGATTGTTAGCTAGTCGCAGAGGATCTCGCATATTTTGACACCCTTGTCAGCGTTGCTTGTTTGCGCCTTGAAATATGCAGCAGATATTCTTGCAGCAGACGCATTTTAATGGAGTTGGTTCGCAGCGAAGCCGAATCGTAGACAATGCAAATATTTGCATTTCTCTTCGTGCTTTGCTAATGCCTAAAAATTATGCTGGTTGACAAATTTCTTTTAAGCTGCCTGTGATTACGTTGTTCTTTTTTGAGGTCTTTGTTTGGATGCCAACAAACCATTAATTAGACTTAGAGGCTGCTCGACAAAATCATCAACTCTTGCTTATGCCATAGGAGCAGAAACACAATCTTGCAGCTGTCTACTTCCTATCTATTCACATTCGAAGTCCATGGCCCCAACCCCTAAACAAATCCAGCTGTGCACTTGCTGTGGCAAGTCCATAGTTAAACAATACACTCGTTGCACGCCACTTGATTGCCACTCGGGCAATAATTCCGCTTAAACAGATAAACGCGTTCGGAATCAAAGAGCAATTTTGTGTGTGCAATTCAGACATAACTTTATATATATATATATTTATATATATATAAATATCTCACACCCTGACCGCCCCAAACTCAAACTTAATAAGCTTATAACACCACCGAAATGCAACCCTGCAGAGTCGCAACTTTCGACTGCTCGACGCTGATTGGCTGACAAGCGGCGCTGACTCCGCCCCATTTGGCAATGCCTTTTCGTTTGATGTGGTAACGCCATCGCAGCTATGTCAAACAGCAGCGTACAGCAACGTTATCCGGGCAGGAGCAGCAACCCCTGAGCCCAGCTCTTATCACACGTATCCTTCGTCCGGACCCGGGCATTGTCATTCGGTTCTTAGCTGTCGGCGCGTTCGCTGCCAAATCGCGCTTTAATGTGAACATAATTAAGTCTTTCCGAATCGCTATCTGAAATTGACTGAAAGTTAAAAACTCCAATTATTTATGTGCAATTTCAAAGGATACCAAAACTTGTGCATTATTTAAAAACTGTTGATATTGGATAGAAAGTGTTGAAAGAGGTAATATTCTAAATGGAATACCGGCGGAATACTTTCGCCTTGAAATTACTGTATAGATTGATATATTCGTGTAGAGCTCTAAGGGAACAACTTTTGTGCTATTTTATGTTTTATGTTGCATTAAGCAAAAAAAAAGAATTTAAATACATGACATTCATTTGTTACTTTTATAATCACCAAAATAATTTAGCCCACTTATTAACTTGTATTTAGTTGTCATTCAGTTGTCATTCAGTTGTCAAATTCAAACCTATTCCACTTGCGAGAAATTATAGTTCGCATAAGTCAACTAAAACATTTATAACACATAAGAATTTCAAAGGAATATCAAAACGGAATAAATTTACACAAAATATTGAAGTGGATTGGAGTAATATTAATAAGTTCCTTAAAACAGGTAAAGCATAAACGAGTACACATAAAACCATATTCAAATTTTTTTTATTGATCTGTTTTTAACAACTGAGAACTTCTGGCCTTTAAGATAACAGACAGAATTTAGATTATATAACTACCAAAATCTTTAGTAAATTTGTTTGTACCATTCGGGAAATACATGTTGCAGTTTTAAGTCTTGGCAAAATCTTTATTATAGAGTAGAATGAAACAGAGTTTATCAAAGATATAATGGTTCGCTTTATTTCTATTGCTTTTAACCATAATGGGAATACGTAACCTACGCGAAATAATATACTATCAAATTCAATCACTTCTTATATTTGTAGATAGTAGGAAAGAATTCGAATAGAATGCGATTCATATGCATCAGTATAAATCCTTGATAAACTGTTAAGCATAATAAAATTGATAAATACAATTGTAAAAAAAGGAGATTTAACTTTTGATATGTGTTTTGTCTGTAATAAAGTTCACTGATCCTATAACTTCGTATCCAACTAACTGTCGTCTGGCTAAAACTCAATAAATTCATTATCTTATCATTTGTTGTCGTATGTTAAACATGTTTATTATCAAATCAACAACTCAACAAGTATTTACCACATCAACCCCAGCTGATAAGGCCCCAACGAATATATATATTAATGAAAGAACCATCGAAATCAATTTGTTTGTGTTTTTTACAGGGTGCTGCGAATCAAGAGTCGAAATTGACGACACGTGCCGCACTTGCCACACACACAAAGGACAATAGATACTCTTGGCGACACGTGCTGAACACGTTTAGCCAATCAGATTTCTAAACAGAGGCGTCCCGTTTACCGTTATGCGGCAATTAAACAATACTTAAGCAGATATTGTACAACAACAAAAAAGAGCATTTAGAGTAAAATGTTTTCCATGGACAATTTCGACTTGGAGGCCACGATGGCCCGGCACTTCTTCGAAGGATCGCAGGCAACCAATGCCTCCAACTCCAGTTCCGAATACTTTTTCGGAGATGAGCACAGTTCGGAGAGCGATGACGATGACGATGCCTACAGCAGTGGGTTCAACAGCGACCAGGAGAACAACGAAAAGACGTGAGTGCCACCAATCAACGAATCGATTCCACTTGGGTGCTCCGATAATAATCGATTGCAGCTTTTCTCTGTTTATGTTTAGACGGCGCAGTCACAAGCCTCGTCGCTTGAAGTGCGCCTCCCAGATGGCCCAGCAGCGACAGGCCGCTAATTTGAGGGAGCGTCGACGCATGCAGAGCATCAACGAAGCGTTCGAGGGACTCCGGACCCATATACCAACATTGCCCTACGAGAAACGCTTAAGCAAGGTGAGCATTTTGAATGATTATTCAGGAAAAGTATTATGTTTATTGCTAACAATCGGTTTAAATGGGTTTCTTTGATTTCGGGATGCAATAATTTATTTATCAACAAAATCGTTAATTATAATTTTTTAAAAAAATATGTACATAAAACATCTATTTTTTGTATTGTTGATAATTCGTAATAAAAGGGCTTTTAGTACAAAATTATAATAATTAAATCGCAATCTCAAGGAGGATTTGGAGTTTTCTGTAGATAGCTAAAATTGTCTGAAATCTTGCATTGTTCAATGCCTTGAATATTTTATTTATAAATTTGATAGTTTAGCTTTAACTCATTTGAACATCGAATTTTTAACACAATTTTCCCTAAATAATAACAATTCACCAAGATAAATCCCTGTTTAATAAATAAAATAATGAATATAATTTCCCATATATATATTTAGTATACATTATTAAACTTGCAATCGATTTTCTTCATCTTATTTATTTATTTAGGTCGATACTCTGAAGCTGGCTATTAGTTATATAACCTTTTTGAGCGAAATGGTCAAGAAAGACAAGAATGGCAACGAGGCTGGCCTCAGCTTGCAGCGCAACTATCAAAAGGAGCCGCCCAAGAAAATCATACTAAAGGATCGCAGTAAGTTGTCAATCAATCAACCATCAATCATATTGTTGTGGGCGGTCAGCGGGCCCAACTCGGCACCAGAACTACATTTAATAACATAATTCAACTGGACTTGCTGCATTGCATATATTTAAAGGCCATCGGAGCGGTTTATTCCATTCGATGGTCGACGGTCGATTGTCGATTGTCTCTGAGAGGGTTGCTTTGGGTTGGGTTGCTAGTGGTTGCCTAGTGGTATTCTGGTAAGGCTGCTGATGCTGCTGCTGCTTTGTCTGCCTAAGTGTAACTAATTAGAATTTTCACACTTCTCGCCCGCTTCGCTTTGCGGGCTTTGCGTGACTGCCAGTCAAGCAAATTGTTTGCGACGGCAATGGTCGCATCGATCACGGGAACAGTTCATTGCTTCCCTGCCACGGATATGGCAACGTATTTCATGAGTCTGTCTGGAGGGGCGGAGGGAGGATGGTACAATGGATTAAGGGTTTCCGTGCGCCAGCTCATAAAAGTAGCTTTAGTTACGGTTTTTGGTTAATAATTTTTCTATTCAAAATGTATGACACTGCAAATGCCTGTAAAGACAACGAGAAAGAGAGAGAGAGAGAGAGAGGGAGAGAGAGAGAGTAAGAAAGAGAGAGAGAGAGAGAGTAAGAAAGAGAGAGATAGAGATAGCATTCTGATCGGTTCAAGGCATCTGCATAACTAATAGCCAACCCACTTGGTCTGCCAAAGGGTGTTGTGAATATACTCGTAAATATATGTGAACCACTAGGGGAATTTGTAAATTTAAATTTCAATGATTTGAGGTATTTTTGAGTTGTTTTTTTTCCATATTTTTTAGAGTTTCAGTGTCACAACAGAAATTAATACTGGTTAGACTAGGGTTACGAACTTGTTTGGCTATAGTGAATACCTGGTTAAGTGATTTGATGTACCACTTCATTTGCACTTAAGGGAATATTTACAGTCTCACATGGGAATAGCAGAATAACTAGAGTTATAATTTATCAACTTCAATAATACGTACTCATTAAAAAACGAGATTGTTTTGGCTATCAGAAATATTCAGAATACTACAATTTAGATATACTTTTATAATTCAAATATATTTTATATATTATATGTCATACTATATATTTGTCATATTATATATTGTAAGTACAAGAAGAGTACACATTAAGTTTAAAATGGATATGAATATTTCTGTAGAGCTCCCTAATTTTCCTTAATAACTTTTTGAAGCAGATTACGAATTTTAATAGTTTGCCAAATATATTCATGATTTATATAAAATATCCTAATAGTTAGATATTAAATTTATTTCAGTTATTTCAAATATATTTATGGGTTTTCGGAGAAGTTTAATATATTCGATTGTCGATTATCTCTACCTACAAGTGAAAATATTATTATTCATCAGCATGACTTTCATAATTATATAAATAATTATTAATTCAACCATACAAAAAATGGCTGATTCAGTGATTATGTAAGACAATATAGTTCGTATTATATGTTATAAAGCTTGTATTTTATGTGATATGGCATTAATTATATTAATTGTTATTAGGAATTAGTTTTAGGGATGTATATTTTACGCTATTCATGAATTATTAAAAAGCAGAATAGACTTTGATTATATAAAGAGGATATAGAGAACAATTTAATAAAAATTAAAATTTGAAAAAATTGAAGTACTAATTGATTGTTTTTCTTTAATCAACTGTGTGTATATATAATCTTTACATACATCAATTTGTGATATGTTCTTATTTTAATAATGAAGCTAAGATAATTTCCACATTTGTGTTACTTCAAATATACCCATTAAAAAAATGACAAATAGTTTCAGAATGCCACGAACCGTGCTATTTAATGATCATGCAAAGTTTTAGCAAACTAGCAATAAAAAGCAAAACATTTTTCATTTATTTAGTTTGCAGCTCTGCTCTACAAAAGCCCCACAACAAATCCTTGGTAAAATATTGTTAACAGAAAAACAAGAAAAAAACACATAATTTGTTTGATAAAATCCAACATGACATACACCTTGCACAACTACCAACTCTCACTTCTACGATATACACACACACACACACATGCACATAACAATTGACACGGGGCACAACAAAGTAGCAAGAGAAACAACAAAAACAGAAATAACAACAACAAAGGCGCAATCGACATAATCATATCGTGAGAAATTCGTTACACTCCAGCAGATGTTGGCTGTCGCCAACGCAGAGCGATTCCATGGGTCCTGTTGAAGGGCAACTGAGGCCAAAGAGATAGGAGAGGTGGGGTTGCGGTGGTTGGGGGGCGGGGGGTCCTGGGAAATTGCGGAGTGTGTGTTAATGGTGGGCAAAAGCGTTTTCATGCTTAACGGGCATTAAAAATGTTCGGCACAAATGCAGAAAAACACAGAAACAAAAAGAAGTAGATAAAAATCGCAAGAGCCCCCTCCTCGCTCCATACAATGAAAGTTGGGGGCAAAGACAACACGCCCATTTAAATGGCTGCAATTGGTTTGGATTCGAGAGATTCGGCTGCACGCGCCTGGCATATGTTCACACCAAGATGATGTTTGGGGGTGGATAGGTGGGTGGCTGCACTTAAAAAAATATGTAAATTGAAGTGATGCAATTTTACATTAGTCTAATAATTTTACATGAATAAAAATAAATATTTACACAATATAATCAAATTTAAATAAATTAATTTAAATAGTTTAATTTATACAATATAAATAATTTAACTTATAATGAACAAAAGAAAATAACTAAAAATATTTCGAGAACAAAATCTACAAGTAAAGCGGATAATCAAATATAATTTGATTAAACTCTCCTTCATATCAATTTATTTACGACAATTCAAATAAATTTTTTGAATGGATTATAGAAAAAGAGAATACATTTTAATTGTTTTTTCAATAAAACAAACATTTTTTTTTTTTAATGGATAAACTTAAGTAAATTAATGAAAAGAGAATAATGTAAACTAATTTTTCGAAAGAAGATAATATTATAAAATATATAAAGTTGCTTACGTCCAAATAAGTATTATGTCCAAAAAGCAAAATTATTTTTTGTAACTTGTGGAACATTTGGCTTATCTTTATATTCCTTGAAAAAGTTGTTTTTTTTAAGTGTGGGTGTGTGAAGCTGCGTGTGGTTGCCTCATGGGGTGGCAAGCCGCATATTTGAGCAACACCCGCAGGAAATACTCGAAAACAGTGTGCGCTACAAATTACCAAAACTTCAGAATGGAAGGGAATGGAATGAGATGTTATGCTTGGTGCAAGCTGATTGGACGCAGCATTAAGAGCGGGCGGCGGGGGAGGATTTGTGCTTGGGATTTTCTGTTTGTTCAAGACAAATGGTGTGCCACACACACACACACAGCAGGCGGGCAGCTGCAAAAACAAAATGTCAAATGGGGATGGCGAACCCCTCAAATGCTGCAAACCCTTTCCTGTTTGTTTGCTCTGCTCCTGCTGATGTCCTTGTAATGTGTCCGCTAATGGCATTTGCTGAGTATTTGGCAACAATTTTAATTGACTGGGCGGCGCTTGACTTTCTCTTGAATACATAGAATACCCAATCTGAAAACATGATTTGAGATATTTGCTTGCTTAAAGTTACTTCCTGACAGGATATCGCAATGCAGCACATACAAAAATTATAAAATTTTGACTTAATACCGTATTTTTTTTTATTTATAGCCGGCGGCATGTCGCATTCATTGTCCTGGTATCGTAAGGGTGATCGCTATCCGGGAAGCAAGCTTTACGCACGCACTTGGACACCGGATGATCCCAATGGAGCATGCAACAATCAACAGCATGTTCCGTCACTGTACACCAGCAACACCAATGCAAAGACGGGCAGCAGCCCAAATTCTAGTCAAAATCACAACAGCAATCAGAGCAGCGACGATTTCAGTGTCAGTGGCGATATTAGCGATGCTGGAGCTGCAGCGAGCATCTTTAACAGCGGAAGCGGTCTTTAAGCGAGTGTTCTTAAATTTTGACTGGAAATTTCTCAACTAGTCAGGCTTGCTAGTCAACGGCATGTAGTGGCACCATTACTAAAACTACAATACATACATATATACAAATATTCCAATTTTTAAATATTATAAAAAAAAACAACATGTTCTGTGGTATTTAATTGCTCTAAGTTTGCTAATATCTAAATGTTATACTTAGTGATTTAGTTTAACAATAAATAAATTAAATTATATTAAACAATTACCAATTTTACTATTATTTAAAAGAATTAATATACACAATGAGGATAAGGGTAAAGCCCTACACCGCATCGAACATTTAATATTCGACCATTTGCAGTTCAAGCGACGAGGCCAAAAGGCGCAATTTACAACAAAATAATGTACTTATCAGCACAATATATTATTGAACACCTGGTGGCGGACCCTGTCGCTGATATCATTAAAAAAAAAATATATATATATATTGAAGTAAAATGGAACAGACAACACAATCGTAAGGCACAAGTGCAGTTTTGGGGGTGGGTGTTGGTTCAACTGGGGTTCGAAAGTGCAACTAGAAAATTATTTCCGGTCTTCCGACATGCACACGCAGAGCAAATACGGCAACAAATTTTTTTGGTAAAAAATTGAGAAAGGGAATTTATTATTATTTTTAAGCGTTATAGTTTTGCTGCAAGCGTGGCATTTAAAAAATCATTATGATTGTCATGCCCAATGCAAGGACAATCGTCCTTAGATGGACAGCTGTCGTTTTGATCGTTGCGCGTTGCTCGCTGCGATGCGTGTGTTCGTTTGGTAGCGCAATTTAGATGTTTATCAGCAATTAGGCTTAGCCTGAGCAGGGTGGACGCAATTGTGGTGAGTGATTGAACGTTTTGATATATCAATCTGATCATATGTAAATTAACGCGTCACATATTGGTTTTATGTTGTTTGTAGTTAAATCTGCGATTTAATTAACTCAACAGCTGTACTCTATAAATCTGGTCACCCTATTATTCAAATCTATGGAATAGCTCTTCGCGGCGTTGCCATCCAAGCGCATGCGTCAAAAGCGCAACAACTCTTTTTCTTAAAGATACCCTACAACACTGGAGCGAACGCACACGAGAGAAATGTGTTTGTTTTTATTTTAAATTGTAAGCAAAAGTTAAAATGCGTTTCGCTCAAATAATTGTTGGGCCCGCGGGCAGTGGAAAGGTATGTATAAGACCCATTCAATATAGAACTATTGTCATAGCTGCTCCGATAGTCAACGTATTGCAGCTTTATGCAACAACATGCCATGGACAGCAAAAGAAATATTCAGGTTGTGAATTTAGATCCGGCGGCGGAGCACTTCACTTATTCGCCATTGACGGACATACGAGAACTAATTCACCTGGACGATGCCATGGAGGATGAGGAACTCCACTATGGCCCCAATGGTGGTTTGATCTTTTGCCTGGAATTCCTCATCGAGAACCAGGACTGGCTCAAGGCCCAACTCTGCGGCGGTGAAGATGAGCTGGCGCTCGGCGAACCCGACGACGATTACATTCTCTTCGATATGCCCGGACAAATCGAGCTATTCACACATCTCAAAATGGGAAAACAATTGGTGCAGCTACTCGAGTCGTGGAATTTTCGCACTTGCGTCGTCTTCTGCCTGGATTCACAGTTCATGGTAGATGGCGCCAAGTTTATATCGGGCACAATGGCAGCGCTCAGCGTCATGGCCAACATGGAGCAACCGCATGTGAATGTGCTGACCAAAGTGGATCTGTTGAGCACAGAGGCGCGCAAGCAGCTCGAACTTTATTTGGAGCCAGATACACACAATCTAATGGGCGAGTTGACCATCGGCACAGCATTTGGCGAGAAATATCGCAAGTTGACCGAAGCCATTGGTTCGCTCATCGAGGATTTTAGGTGAGTCGTTCCTTTTTTTAATTGAGAGTGCATTTAATATTAAACTGTATAGTCACTATTTGGGTGCTATTAGAAGCGATACGAGCAGAACAGGCTATATATCCAAGCCATATATATATATATATATATATACAACTTTCTTTTTATTTCTTAATTTTGTTTATTTATATTCGGTATAAAGTGTTTACGAGCATGAAAAAATAATGGGACACAATAAACAAGGTTGTGATATTTTCAAAGTATACAGAAATACATATGTATATATATAACAGTTAATAATTGCTAGCATAAATGCTCCTTATGCTAAGTGCATAAGCTAAGACAAATTCGTCCCGTTAAATTAGGCCTTCGATTTACGCGTGGGGTGGAAAGGATGCTCCATTTGTGACAGATCTGGGGGATTGTGCTCGAAGGCATTTATCTCCTGCATGCCCCTGTTGGCGATCTGCCACAGTTCCGGATACTCTGCCTTAAAGGTGGCATACCATTTCTGCACCAGTGGATATGGCGCCAAATCAAAGTCAATCGCCTCCAGGCAGAGTGTCGACGATACCAAAGCAAAGTCAGCAATGGTCACATTGCCACTAGCCGCATATTTGGTGGCCAATCGCTGCAGATACGTCTCAAACACATCCAGCGCGTTCTCCACCTTCTTCAGGGACATCGGCGTGCGGTCGTACGCAAAGAAGATGGGCGCCATGCTGTGTGCCGAGATGGGGGCATAGTAGAAGTTCATGTTGAAGCACAGACGCTGATTGACCAACGCCCTCTCATTGGCATCCTCGGGGTACAGGGTCGAAAGCGGTGCATATTTATCGCACAGATATTGCATAATCGCAATGCTCTCTGACAGATGAAAGCCTTCGTCGTCCAGCACAGGTATCTCCTTCTGGGGATTCATCTGCATGGTAATGAAACATAATTAGATAAACCAATTTGATGGCTAATTTTTGTACGCATAACTCCCACCTTTGCATAATCCTCGGTGCGGTGCTCCAGCGCACAAAAGTCCACATTGATGAGCTGATACTGGATGTCCAGAGCCTTGAGTGTCATTCGTACTGCCAACGAGGGCGGTCCATCGGATACGGCGTACAATTTCATCGTGTAAATGGGCCTGTTTGAAAGTGTACAAAAATGAAACAAAAAACGATTTCAAATGAGTATTTGTGAGTCTAGTTGAACCGGTTTCGCTTTCGCTTTCGATGTTGGCCAACAAGTGAGTTTTTCTCACTGGCCACAAATGTGAATGTAAAAATATGGTGTTTCTATTTTAGGATCAGTTCTTGTTTTGCATTGCTTTTGTGCTGTATTTTTTTTCTTGTTGTGAAATCTGGGTTGTCTTTTAATATTTTAATTTGAATATCTCAGCATTTACCCAATTAAATTGACTCTCGCTTGGCAATTAATCGAACTGAGCAAGCGCAAAGCTGAAACTCGACTGAAATTGAATAGCAAAATCAATGTTGGTTTTAAATATCGGAAAAACATTCACAACTTAAGAAACTTTTGCTTAGTCGACGTATAAATTACCTGTAATTATTTTAATATAGCTACTAGGCATATTTTTTGGAATCGAACTAATTGCTTTCTGGGCTGATTATAATTAATGAAAAGCTAAACATTTTATATTTAAAATTGAACTATTGTTGAGCAATATTAATAATAATTTTCCTGTTATATTTGATTTCATTTTACAACTGTAATTATTATAAATCTAATTAGAAATATTGAGTTTTCTTTTCCATTTTTTTTTCCATCTTTTACTCTTGGTCAGATATATATTTTCTCTAATGGTAATAAAGCGATTTGCTAGTTTTTCATATAGGGAGGCTTGACTGTAACCGTACTTACTCAATGGTGCCATAGTGTTCCATTTCAGCCACCTCTTCGACAACTTCGATAATCGCATCCGTATTGTCTTCCTCAATGGTCAGAAACTGACTGTCCGAGTTTAAGGCTACTTCCTCGCAATCCTCCTCCTCCTCGACGACAACGTCCTCGTCAAAGTAGTGCTGTATGTGGTCTTGCTCCTGCTCCTCGTCTGGCTGCAGCTTTTGCGTGACATGCAGCTCTTCTTCCCGATGCTTGCTTCTGCTTGCCGCTGTTGTATCTGTAAATAGAGTTGAGTTGGTGTTGCTGTTACGTGGCTTCTTGTGGACAACGATGCCATCGGTCAGATTGGATACGTTGAGCCGCTCGACAGCCAGATCGCCATACTCCTGCTTGATTTGCTCCAGCGATTTGCCAATGAAATGCAACGGTCGAAATTTGAGTTTCTTATTGTTCTTCTTGTTGATCTCGTTGAAGAGCCGCCGTTTAATGTCATCCTCGCTGTACGGATGACTGTGACTATTGTAGACGCGCAGCACGCGAATTGAGCCATCTTTTTGAGTGGCTGTCGATATGCGACTCTTGCAATTGATCTCCGAATCACGGCTCTTGATGCACACCCAATAATTGCGTGAGATCAGGCCACGATTCTTCGCATGATAGATGTAACCGTCAACGCAAAGCATTTCGCTGCCCTTCGCCGAACGAAGAGTACAGATTTTGGTCAGATCCATGTCGGAGGGTACCGTTGGAAGTTGTGTCGTGTTTAGTGCCTGCTGTGGATTCGAACGACGCTTGCGCAAATTGGTCAGTTGTGGCTTGGGCGTAGATGTGCTGGGCTGATCCGTGGATAATATCTCAATTTTGGCACTGATGTTGTCGGCTCCATCGTTCAAATACTGCACAATCATTGGAGCGCCCTTGGACAGCTCCGGCTCCAGTTTGATGCCATCGATGCCAATAACCTTTTTCATGACCACATTCCGTTGCCTGTCGTTCGAGGAAGACGAGTGGTCCTTTAGCTTCTCATAGCTGCTCTCGTCCTGAGTAATTTCTTCGTGTTCTTCCTCCTCATCTTGACTCTCGAAATCAATGTCCTCATTGCCAATGCCAAGTGATGGTTGCTTCGCATCGCCAGCCTTAGTAATCGATTGTAGCTTCTCCTGTCGCTTCTGTTGATCGATACGACGCAGCATCTCCTGCAGATCGGGCTTGTGCGTATGCTCGCCATTGATGCGCAACACCTCCAGCCCATTCTCGACGGGATTCATGGTGACGCGCACGTGACAAATTTGCTGCTTATCTCGCCGCATTATGCACGTGAAGAACATGTGGCCATTGGACCGACTCTGCGAGTCGAAGTGAAAGAGATGCCGATCCAAGCAGAGCACCCGGCGACCCTTGGCCGAGGGCAGGAATGTGAATTTGGTCAGATCTGTTTCGTTGAGTGGATCATAGTCAGCGGGTGCCACATAATTATCAATGATATCCACGGCATTTGGCCATTTGATTTCATCATCGACCACCGATGTCGTCTCCTGCTGCTGTTGCTCCTGATCCTGAGCGGGCAGCATAGACTCGCCGACAGTTTCACCTTCCACATTTACATACACCTCGTAGTCCTCCTCACAGTCTTCAATGATAATGGACGTGTCGTCATCACCGCCTCTTTGTGAATCCGAACTTGCGTCGGGATCAAAGTACTCCAAGTTGGGGTACTCTTGGAACACCTCCACCGTCTGCTCATCGTCGATGAGCAGTATCTGATGCCTGGAGAACATTTGCATGAGCTTATCGGCCGAATAGTGCGGATGTATATGCGCATCTGTCTCCATCACATGCAGCCGGTGGGCACCAGCTAGCGTCGCCTCCGTGCAGATCTTGGCGGTGCATTCAATGTCCCGTTTTCGCACACACGTCCAACGGTACATGTTACCCTTGTAAGACTTCCCCGCCAGATAATACAAATGTCCATCAATGCAGACCATCACACGTCCATCGCGACGACGAAGCATATAAACACGCTCCTTGTCCTACAAAAGCCAAAGGAATTTTCAATTTTTAATTGATGAGGAATTGGTTAAATATCGTTGGAATGAGTCTATTTATTTTAAGCCACGTTTGCCGTGCTATGATTTGCTCTTTGCTTATTTAACCAGCAGTTAGCAAGGGGCAGACAATTTGGCTTTTTTTTTTTTTAGCATATTCTAAATATTACTCAATAATTATAATTTATATTTCTATACATGAAATGGTGTATAGTCAATTACCATATGTTAATCTGTTTACTAATTGATTTGGATGAACAAAAGTACACCTGAATCTTTTCTTAATTTCCTTATTATTTATGATTATTGACGACTAGGCATTCTTGTGATATAGTTGTCCCAAATGGTTCCCAACATAAGGAAATTTATAGAGATTTTGGAAGAGTGGTCCGAAATAGTTCCAAAAATGGTCCAAGCATAATAAAACTTTGGAACGGATATCTTGGTAAGCAAAATAGTCTTTTATATAAGAACTAAAAAATCTGATATCTTTCAAGTTTCGTGAAGATAACTTTCAAATTAGCATAGAAATGGACAGATGTATTTACTAACATATACATATTATCATAGAGGGTCAGAGAATAGTTGAAATATTACAGACAGGGCTTATAAGTCGTAAATAAGGGATATATACATTGGGACCACACCTCGAAGTCCAGGTGAAAGGAGTATTCATTGTTTGACTCGCTATCTCTGGAGGTGCTTATCCATTCGGGTGGATTCAGACCGGCTGTTGCCCGTTCGTACAAACGGGCTCGCTTCGGCTGAGTGGTGCTGTACGCGTCGTTCATTTTCATGTTGGAGAGACGCTTGCGTTGGGTGACTTTAGTTATTTCGTGATCGCTGCAGCGCGCATGCACATGCTCCTGGATAACATCAACGACGACGTGCGTCGTCTTTTCCATGGAGTCGGGCACCATGGTCGAGATGCGAGAGCGGCAGGGCGTCACTTTATCCTTGCGCCGATTGCAAAGCCAGCGATATGTGTTGTTTTTCCCAATGCGATCGAAATGATAGAGATAATCGTCGACGCATAGCATGTCGACGCCTTTGGCGGAGCGTACAACGTACACTTTGGTCAGGTCCATGTCCGACTGGTCGTCCATTGTTTTCAAAAATTACGGTGCGGTCGTAAATTCAGGGTTTTTTAGTTACTTTGCCGTTTTTGGTGTGTGCCCAAAAAATGTTTTATTGAAAATGAGTCGAATTTACTTTTGTTGTTGCTGCTGCTTGGGATTTTTTTTGGGTATTTTCTCCTTTCCGTTGCGCCAAAGATTTTGCGCCTTACACTTAAATGTCACACTACACTTTTTGCTTTTGTATATTACATAAAACTCTGTTTTATTTTTAATTATTTGGTTCCACTTATTCGCACATTTTACAACGCGACGAAAATATATTTTTTCTTCATACCAGTGCTGGCAAGCGCAAGCTGTGTTGGCGTTGCCACTTTTTGCAGCCTGTACATTCGGACGTTTCTATAGTAATGTTTACATATCTTTTAATAGTTTGGTGCGATTTTTTCCACTCGACACAGAGGATGAAGAGAGTGTTGGTGATCTTTTGCTGCAGATCGATAGTGTTTTACAGTATGGAGAGGATGCTGATGTACAGGTACGCGATTTTGATGAGCAGGAAGAAAACGAGGATCAGGACCCGGATATGTAATGCCGCGAAATATAATCAATGTAAATAGCATATAATAAATATAAATGTTGAATATAAATTAAATGTGTTTTATATGAATGAAATTGTAAATTAACGAGTGTGCAGCCCTCGTTACATATTCGCAACAGCTTACAACACTATTATTAATTGGGTCTTTTTGAATGCATGGCGTCAGTGTCGTGGAACATATAAACAATAATAACACGCATATTAGATTTAAAACCAAACCAGTGAAATATGAGTGAGCCCGAAGATAAAATTATTGTTGCCCCTGCACAACAGGATATATCAACCCGTTTGGCTGCCCTAAATCGCTGGCAAGAGGAACAAAAACGTATGCTTGAAGAACGACAAAATAATCAACGGATATTGCTTGGCTTGGAACAGCGGAATATGTATGAAATGATTGGACTATTGCACAAGGATCTCAAAAGAGTGGATTTTAGAGATATGTCGGACAATGAGGAGCAGGAGCAGGAAGAGCAGCAAACATCAAGCATAGAAATGCCACGCCATGCCGACTATGAACAGAAACAGGATCAGTGGGAGGCGGAGGACAATGAAAATACCAACGAAATAGGATTCCAACTCACAGAGATTGTAACTGGTGCTACTAGTCCACGTCCAGCTAAGCCCAAAAGGCAATTTCTGCGCCGCGGCGAGGGACTTAAACAGCGCTTTAAAGTTGATCCCGATAAATTGCGTTTGGAAAATTTACCGCGCTATAAGTTTGCCAATGCACATCCAGAACTCCGGAAAAAGCTAACACCTGCAAAACCGCCACAAAAACGGAGTATTTTGAAAACGCCCAAGGAGCCACGTACAACACTAGCACAACCACCTCTGTCTCAGTTATCGCAGAAGGAGCAGCGCTTCCAAGAACTACTGATGAATGCCAAGAATGTATGCAGTTCCACACCGGACCTAAAGTCATCCCATGCTTCCTCGTCCAGCAACACAAACACCAACACCAGCGCGAGCATTTCCCCCAATGTTCGCTTTGTCGAGCAAAGCGAAAAAGGTCAAACAGCCGATGATGAGCAATCCTCGACAGAGGCAAACTCCTCGGCAGCACTGCCAAATGTGTGCTGGGCTAAGGTGCTGAACACACAGCAAATTCATCCGCCTGTGCTGCATCGGCGCACTGCGCAGATTTGCGTTGAGAACGATGAGAATGTGAGTATCTTTGAGCTGCTGGAGCAGAAGGCTCGGGAGGGCAACATCGACATGAACTCCAGCTGCATACGCACATTTATGGCACGTAAAGAGCAGCGTCAACACGCAATCGCCGCCGATGACAGTGACCAGATTATGGTTACCCAACAGTTGCGCGAAATGCGACTGCAACCAGATGTGGCAGAGATTATTGAGGAGGAAAACGATATGGAGGATGGTGGGAACAGCACGCTGACACTGACGCCTCTTAGATTGGGCGACGGCAGGACACAGGTGCGTGTGCGCTTCTCCGATTCGAATGATACGCACGAGTATTCGGATGAGACAACGCTGCAGGACGGAACCAATGTGCAGCTCTTTGAAGAATTCAAAGCGGCGCTTTTCCAGGCGCTGGAGCAAAGGAAATCCCAACAGCCAACAATAACAACCAAATCAACAAAAACAACGATTAGCGAAGAACCCTCAACGCAGGAGTTGCAAACCCAAGCGAATCTGGTGCGGAAACGTGTACAGGAGCTGGAAACAGAAATAGCCACGTTCAAGGAGCAAAATGCGCAGCTGTTGCGACTGAAGCAGCAAAATGAGCTCGACAAGGCCAACAGTGCGCAGGACCATCAGGAAGCCATGAATCGGGTTCATGATGAGAAGATCAAAGCAGAAATCTATTTGCATGACGAGCGCATGAAGATCGAAGAGGAGCGTCGTAAATGCGAGCAACAAATGCGTATGCAAAAGAGCAACATGAACACCAAGGAGAAAAGGGAGCTAGCGTTGCTCAAGCAGGAGGTGGAGACACTGCAGCAGCAGCTCAAACAGAAGGAACAGACCCATGTGGCAGCGCAGGCGCGACTTCGGGCCCAGTTGCGTGCCACCGAAAAGGAGCAGCGTGGCTATCAGGACGAGATCGAGTTGCTGGGAAGAGAGAACAAGCGACTCGAACAGGAGCTGGTCAAGCTAACGCGCGAGAGCAATAGTAAAATGCTACAGGAGATCAATCGGAACATTGCGCGCCTAGCGCCTAAACTGGTAAGTGACTAAAACACGTCTCAAAATCATACACAATTCATGGATAATGTTTAGCAGGAACCGGCACAAAAAAATACGGATGAAAATGGCAAGCGACAATCGAAATCCATTGGTGACGTCCTCCAGGAGAAGGCGACCAAACAGCGTTCAGTTGCCAACCGACGCCATAGCTGCAATCGCAGCAGTCGCAAGAAATCGAAGGCTCACAATGAGAGCTATGCCTCGAGCAGCTCCGGCGAGTTGGATGAGGTCGTCATACCTTCTCCACCGGCTGCCAAGAAAGCTTCACCCGTTGCGGACAACCCCGACAACAGCAGCAACAGCGAGTTCAAGCGTGAAATTGTTAATGCAGACGGTAGCAAGGATATCTGGTATCCGAATGGCAATCTCAAGAAGATCAGTTGCGATGGCATGAGTGTGCGCATGTTGTACTTTAACAAGGACATCAAGGAGACCGACATACGGGGTGGCACCGTCAAGTATTATTATGCGGAAACGAACACTTGGCACACCACCTACCTGGATGGCCTTGAAATACTTGAGTTCCCCAATGGACAAACCGAGCATCGCAAGAAAGATGGCACCATCGAAATTCACTTTCCCAATAATTCGATTAAAATTGTGGATCCCAGTGATCCAGAGAAATTGGAGGAGTGGCGTTACGCCGATGGCACTCATTTGGTGCAGCTGCGAAGTGGTGACAAAATCTTACACATGCCCAATGGCCAAAAGGAGATACACACCAAGTTGAATAAACGGCGCGAGTATCCCGATGGCACTGTCAAGCTCGTCTATCCGGATGGTAGCCAGGAGACACGTTACTCCAACGGTCGGGTGCGGCTCAAAGACAAGGATGGCAAGTTGATCATGGACACGGACTATGCCAAGTATTGAAAGTGTTTTATAATCTAAGTTTAGCTTATAATCTGAATTAATGTAATGCTATGCAATGTAATTAGTAATGCGCAAAATGCAATTCAAATTTGTTATTTGTAACTTTAACTTTTTATTAATATTATTATTATAATTAAATTTTTATTCGCGAGTGTGTGCGTTATTTATACTGCTTTTCGTGATGTATGAGGTAAAGTACCTACGAACGTTTAATTAGAAATTAATTTAAAGTTATTTAAAATACATGATTAAGATTAGTGGTTTTGAAAAATAATAGCCTTCATACTATGCTATATTCTTTAAAGATTAAGCACGTGGAATATTTAGCTTTAGCCCTTTTGCCAAAAAACTTAATAATTTTGAAGCGGATCTCTAAATATTAGTTACTAAAAAAACCAGAAGTTTTACCCATTTTTAAATCAATTTTCACAAACTTGTGAAATTGATCTGTTTTTTTTTATAAAAGTTATATCATATTGAAGCTAATCCATAAAACTAATACTTAATCCGCTCAATTTTCTACTGAGGGAGATATCATTTCCAAAACACATTATAAATGGTTATTAAATTATTTAAAAAAAAACATAGCATATTGAATGAATTTAAACTGAATCTCCAATTGACCGCAATTTTACTGGCTTTTACAGTTTTAAAGACCATCAATAAGGCCAACACTTAGAAAAAAAGTTTAATTGACACATTGTTTGAATTATACCAACCGTTTTATTGGCTATCAGTATCTATTAAGTTTGTAGAATCTGATTTTAAATCTATATAGCTTGTATCGGCGTTATTGGCGCTGGCCATCGAAACTTGTTCCAACATTTCGGGATTATCGACGCCTTTAGCCATCATAAGCTGTTTTTCAAAGAAGGCTTCGTCTTGGTTGAACAACTTGGCTGCAAACTTGACAATTTGCTCATAGGTAAACTCAGATTTGGCCCGTGGGCCCCAAGTGTAGATAATCTTGACATCATCATAGGAGCTGAGCTGTGAGCGCTCTCGCTTCAGATACTGCTGCTTAACGAACTTATCTTCGATCAGTTTGGATATGTTCTCTCCAAAATAACCATGATCCTCGTGCACGTTGACTTCCAACATGTCCAGCATAGCGTAGAGTTTATCCTCCTCAATGCGATTGCCGCGTAAAAAGATGTACGTCAATATAATGTACAACATTGTGAATTGTGGCCTTTGTGCTGCTGTAATTTCGAATATGGACGTTGCCGGCGTCTCGGATACGCAGATATATCTCTTAGGTGTTCCTTCCAGCTGAATAACCTTAATTCCATAGCGTTCCTCCAGCAGTTTGCTTACAATCGGAATCCGCTTATTCAACTCGTTTTTGTTTTCGGCCAGTGGCAGTAAATCATTAAATTTTATGGGCACTTTATTGGCCGAATGGCATAGAATGAAATTGAGCATGGCACGCACTTGGTTGTCAATATCGACAGGCTGTGTTTCCGTCTGAGATTCAAACACTCGGGATTGCGAAACTGATATATTTCTGCCCCGTGAGGCATTCCGAGATGTGCTGGCCATTATTTATGTGAGCAACGTATATTCTATGTTCGCTTGAGCGCGAATCGTAAACAGCTGTTTAAAAAGCGAGACAGTGTTGCCAACACTGCCAAGCGTTAAGTTGGTTGTGGGTTATTAAGTGTTATCGATAACAAAGTATTATTATAATTGTTTTAACTTGTTAATTGCTTTGTAATTTTATAATTCGTTCATCCGTTTTGAGAATTACTATTATTTAATTTATTTTAAAAATTAAATTAATAATTTAATTTCAAAACTTTTCGAAGTACAATAAAAATGTTGTAAGAAAGAGTCATAGCCTATTTTATAATATATCTAGTGTACGTATATTTTGTTTATTATTAAAATAAGTAAGAATCATATCAACCAATAAACAAAAAATTTTGAATCAAACGATTCGAAATAAACAAGAACATACTTTTTTTTAGATCGCATTGACACTGATTTCCTTTTATTTTTCCACGTTGTCGACATTTGCCACCCATTGAATGGCTCGTTGCACGGATCCAAGTATGTCAAAGCTCTTGAGCATAGTGTCCTTAAATACTTATGATTTTTATTGATTTAATGCTTTTCTGTGCTGGGCATTTTGCCAGTAATGTGCATTCTAATTCACTTTTCAGTTCACTAACGCTCTCTCCAATTGTCGGTTTGAAGAGTTCTCTAACCGCATGTGTGTAATTCATATATGACTACAACTGACTCTGATGAGCAGTCAAATAACAAGTTTCATTGGTATTGTGTAATGGTTTTTTGAATCAAAAATAGCAAAAAGTGTGGAGCTAAATGCAGCGGGAAGTAAACAACTTTCCAAATGAAATGCGAAATGACATGCATGGTCAATATTAACCAGACCCCAGACTCCAGACATAAGACAAATGTTTAACGTAATGAAATTGAAATGCATTTTGTTTAGACACGCGTCCAGGCTGCGACTCGACTCGACTCGACTCCGACCCGGCTGTCGGCTTAGCTCGGGCCAAACAAACAAAACATAATTTATTGCCTTGAAATGTTTGTGTTTTATTGAAAACTAGTTATGTACTCACCTGTGCCGAGATCTACGTAGCTGCATAACTCATCGTACCACAGTCATAGTCATTAAAATACATAGCAATATTGAGAAAAAATATTAAAATTCGTTATCAAAATGCCAAGGTCATGAAGAGAAATATTCTAAGATGTATAATCGTTAAAATAAATTTTTGAATACTCCCAATACTAAATCAGATTATTATTATTTATTTACGTGAGCACTTAAAATCGTATGTAATATAAAAACACTGAGGATTATAGCAAAAATAGTATATATAACGAGTCTAAAGAAAGCTTGAAGACTAATTTATGAAGAAAAATATTGGGAAATTAACATGCGAATTAATTTGACCAATGCTGTAATACTAAATGTGCAAGCGGAAGAGAATAAACAAAAATTGAAAATATAAACTTTTTGAGCAGGTGGTAAACTTTTAATTGATTTCCCATTGTAGCGTTGAAAACAAAGCCAAATTCAATTCGTAAATTTATGCGTGCCTTTTGTTCGTCCGCCTGTCAGAATGCAAAACAGGCGAATTCCGTTCATTTGTTATGGCCAAAAAAGATGAACAAGAATATCTTGAATATGGATGTAAATTTGCATATGAACTGAGGCGGCTGCTGCTGTCCGAATGTCTAAGAATTGCTATATTATTAGGGGAGGTCATAATTATCATTGTGTGGCAAAGTGAAATGTCACAAGCTGTACAACTTTGTAGAAACTCTGTTGGCCACATGCATGAGTAAACAATAACAAACAAAAAAAAATCATAAGCACTTCGACTTTGGCTTTCTATAGACAAATATTTTTGCTTTCGGTGCGCAGTGTTGTGTCAACTTTGCCAGAAATGAGCAGAAGTAACTATTTTTGTGTCTGCTGGCTAATTGTGGACGACAAAGAAAATTTAAAAAGAAAGTCAAGGTCTTTGGCACGACGACGACCAATGAAGTTGTCGGACAGCTTTGGAAGTTGCAGTGGACATTAGCATTTGGCTAATGGCAAGCGCAAGTCATTTAGAATTTTCATGACAAACCACAACTCATGTTCAAGCGATAGCAACGGGTTTTGCTCATATAAAAACTATTAATGGATGCATAATACATATTTTAAATAATAAACATACAGTGCGAAAGTCGTGGCCTAAATGCTCTAACATAATTTATTTATTTTTTTTTATAAGTTTTCTTTCTTTACTTCGCAAGCCACATTAAGTCAGTTAAAGAGTTAATCCCAATAAGACCTTAACAAAATTCTTAATAATTAATATTACACAGTTCATAACTAGTTTAATTCATATTTATAAAATCATAGTTTTCTATTGATAATATTAAAACCTTTATGATCTCGAAAGATACCCAACACCATCAAGTTTATTTAGTTAAGTCTTTTGAAAGTAAGACCATTTGTGTTGGATGAACTGAGACTAATATTTATAATGATTTATGTGTTTTCTATACCATTTCTTGTATCTGGTGCAAGCACTTGAACCGTTTCAAAATATCCGCTCAATTGTTAGAAAAACACAACCAATCATGTTAGCCGGCTGTTCTTGGCTCAATCTGGTTGCGTGTTATGCCTGAAAGCTGTCTACCTTCAGCGAGCTGCTTCGCATTCTTGTCGAACGGGTGTTCAGACTGCTCTGAAACTGCACACGCGTCTCTGGTAACAACAACAGCCACAACAACACAAACAACACCAACAACACCAACAACAACAACAATAACAACTTTAGCTTTGGCTTGAGCCGGCATTTTTGATTAGATACCAAACACAAATCGAATTATTACTTGGCTAAAAGACCAGTCATGGAATTTGTGCTAAATATCATTAGGGTTTGCAATTAACTGAACCTTTTCCAATATACACATTTACATTATTCATGCTGCGTAAAGTTAATAACATATATATGACAGAGTTGAATCTTTATCATGCGACTTTCGCATCGAGCTGGTATGCATAACTAAATAGTTATTAGTTCTCTTCCAACTATGCCTCAAAAAGGCCGTTAATGTCTATACATATTTATTGACGTTTTTCCCTCAAAAATGATTAACTTTATTCCGACGTGTTTCTCTTATAGAATTTATCTATGCATCTGTGAATGGATGCAGCCTAATGAAAACATTGGAATATTGTTTTGGGCTTTTTTGACCTTAAGCTCAAAAGCCTTATTATAATTGGTCTTTTTCACTCGTCTGACCTATAAGCCAAAGTCAGCGCAGATAATCAATTTAGACGGTTATCAACAATTTGGTCAAAAGCTGCGGCAACAATGCAACATTTCCATCGCTATAATTAAAGCGTTATAATTGTACACTGCAAAATGGTAAAAATTCATTTTTAAAAGGTACACTGTGTTCACACATTTATTTTTAGATATAAATAATATTTAAATGGCCATAATACCGAATAAAATCAGTTTTACGATTCATAATCATACATCGCAAGTGAAGACGTGTGTAAGTATTGATATAGATAGAAATATAACAATCAAATATATTTATATGTATATTTTATATGTATATTTTATTTATTATAATATATTATGATATCATGTAATTTAAAGAAATTATTAAGGTGTAACACAACTATTATTTTGATTGTAATAAACGTATATCATATTATTCTTAAAGTTACGCTAATAAGATAATTCTACACTGACCCCTCGACAATTGCTTTTATAAGCTGCTTTAAAATGCTCTGTAGCATTGATTACCTTTTCTAATTCTACCTATTACATGTTATAAATACACAGTGTTTAAAGATTGAACATCAATTAAAGTAATCTAGTTAGAAGGTTCTTGGTTTAGAGAGTTCGAGCAGGATATACCCTATTGAATAGTAGATTTTCTACTGGTAGTTATCAATAGGATGGCAAATTCTTAACAATTGTTTCTATCAGTGCTATCGGAAATCAATTTATATATATATATATATATATATTTTGAAGCTGGGACAGTTTTCGCTAAGCGATATATGAGAAGATACATTCTATCTATTATAGTCTCTGAGATGAGCTGCTTCCTAGAGTATATATATTTTTTTTATAAGCTTTGTCGATTCAGCTCGGTGCAGCCCTTATTTGTTAATTTTGTGATATTTTTAGAGTTTCTCTGATCTGTAAGTGTATATTAACTTCGGCGAATTAAGTTCTACTGCTAACGGCGCAAAATCTGCGTCAAAATTTTTAATAACATGTTTCAACCAGTTTGAGAAATCTTGTTTTCTCAGTGTATATAGGCATGCATGCGGGCCAGGTTCACTCGTGCATGCAAAATCACGCATACGCACGGTGTGCTGTCTGGCTAAGCCGACGTCACAGAGACGGCTGGCATGTGAAGGGGGTCCCGAGTATTGTCTCCATTAATAGTTTCGCACTTGCGCAAACAATTAAGCGCTAAGCGGATCTAAATCATTTATAAATCTGATAATAGGGAGTGTTACCCAGATCTTGCATAGAGGTCAACTGGAAATTGCCAAATCACAATGCGTCGTGGAGTGTCCAATTTATCAGAGATATCATTGTACAATGAAAATAAGCTGCACGAATCTGTAATGAAATCATTCAACTTAGTAAATAATTATTCCCTTATTTCTGTGTAGCATCGCTCTTTGACTAAAATATTTGCTGCAACATTTGGCGAAGGTCAGCAACAAAAACCGTTTTTATTTATTTATTTATTATTTATTTCCTTCGTCGCTTTGTTTTCGGGTGCTTGCAGCTTGTTGTGGTTTGGATTTTGCCTTCAATTTTTATTGCCTTTATTGCTCTTGAGATTCACGATCACATTAACTATTCTAACTGCTTTGTTAAGTTTTATATCTCATCTGGTAACGGCACGTGATTTTTATGGCTTTAAAGTGGGCCAGCAAGAAGCTTCAAAGTATCTGTATCGTAGCAATTATAAATTATTATATATACATATATATAATTATTACATATCAAAATTTAAATATTTAGTCTTTATTCTTGCCGTTTTTAGCTTGCATTGAAAGCGTTAAATTAGACATTTGCTGCTAATAAATAACTATATCTTGTTAAAGCTAACGAGGCTTGCTGACTCGTAAAATACCCGTTCAGTGAGTCACCTGACTGTTAATTAGAAATACCCCATATTCTGTACGCTGTGCAAATACTAAACATATAATTTTTGTCCACTCGTAAAATTCAGTTCGTTTTTTCTCGAATTACGCAAACAACTTTGTGACGTGAACAAAACTTTCGCAGTTTGTGAAGGTCGATCGATCCATATTTTTTGTTGCGGCTAGTTGGGATTTTCGAATGTGACAAATTTGAATCCGTCAGCTTTGCTTCGTATTTAGTATGCAGGCGACAATGTTTGTTGTTTCCAACAGCCTTGAGTTACCATTCGCATTTGAGATGGGAGAGCACTAAAAACTTGTTTACCATAAATGCATCAATCTTCGCCCGCTTCCTGTGTTTGCAGCTTTCACAACTTTTGCTTGAAGCAATCGAAAAATGAAATAATATTTGCTTTTAATTGTTTTAATTTTTTATCGCTTTGCATAAATTATGCAAAGTTTTCGGGCCAAGATCCGCTCGCACAGATCACTTTAAAGTCATGGTCATGGCTAATAGGCTGACTGGCCAATATGTCAACGACTCTACTATCTTGGCCGGCAGTGTCAAAATGTCAAGCGACTATTTAAATGGCACTTTGAGGTGTTTGCTTTTGTTGGTCGTTTACCACAAACTAGAGCTTGTTTTGGCCATAAACATTTTTAAGTGTGTTTAATAATAGTCCAAATATGTTTTATGTACATTTTAGCATTGTGCGAGAATTTGTGTTATTGTTCGCGTTGTTTTACACAAAAGGGAGGCCGTCAAACTCCGATAAAAAAAATGCATTTCACAGGCTGCAACAGGTTGATGCAGGTGGAAGAGAGATGATTGGATATGGAGTAAAACGGGTTTAATGAAAACAGTGTGCGTTGGGTCAAAGAAAGTTGTAAGCTGTGCAAATATTTTGACATATCTTCGAGGTGCAACAGCTCTTTTCTGACTGTTTTGAGACCAATTTCTTTTAGTTTCAAAAGAAAATTTCATATTTTCTTTAAATTTAAAAAAAATGTTATAAATGCTTTGCAATATTTCCTTGAGAAATACTAGATTTATACAGAAGATGTTGGTATATGAATTAGTAGTAGAAGGCAGAACTAAATCCTTTGTTGGCCGTAAATGTGTAAAGAATATTTTATGTGAGCGAAATTGTATGATTAAAATTATTTTCTTCTTTATTATAAATATTAGAAATAAATTTTTGGCTATTAAAACTAAACTTGCTAAATGAGATAAATTTAATAAAATTCAATAGTATTTCGATATAATCGCTTGCGTAAGCAAGTCTCCATAATATGATATGCGTGTGATGTGTCATCAAGTTGATCAATAGAAATCGGATACTAAAGAAGTGGGTGGAAAAGGAGTTGAGCGAAAGTTAAATAATTTTCTTTGATTGATTATTTAAAGCCTGCATGTTTTTTCTTCGTTTTGGGCTACAATCTACACAGAAATGAGCCGCATGCCAAGTCAAACCCATTTCCACGTTACATAAAAGCGCAAATGAATTTTGGATGAGATGGTCGACAAGAGAGTCGAGAGAAGACGTTTATATTATAAGGTTTACTTTGCTGTTACACATTAAATTTTGCGCGTCAAATCACATGGAGGTTTATATTATTTGTAATGTAAAGCCAACACCGAACCGTGAAATCGAAAGACATCTGTATTTATTTCGTGGCCCAGGCAAGTTGTAGCAAAATGTTAAAGAGCCACAGATGGCAAGAAATGCAAGCTTTAATTCGTTTTTGAATTTGGTTGAGTTTAGTCATTAAAAGCGTTTAGCTAATTGGCTTTGCAATGGAGCTAAGTGTTTTGGGACTTGTTACGTCAATAGTTTGGTTTTTGGATCACTTTTTTTTAGTTTGGCAGTTAAGTAAATCAAAAAAATAATACTGAATGAATGTCCGGTAAATGTAATATCGATCAAATATATATATATGTCTCTATGTATATATATATATGTGATAACAGCACGAGTTAATTGTATATCTCTTTCATAATACTTTACCAAAATTAATTGATAAAAATATTTGCTGCCTTAATTGATCAAACACGGGCAAGATCGAGCGAACGTGTGGCTAAATGTGTAGCAGCTGCTGTTGCTACGGGTGTCTGTCTGTGTATGTCTGTGTGTGTGTTTGTGAGTGTGCTTGTGTGTGCATGTGTGTGTTTTGTGGTGTTGTCAAGTCGGTTAAGCGACATGCCACCAAAAATGATTGACAATCACTTTATAAACAATTTCGCTTTGTGGCCCGTGACTTGGAGACTGCAGTCTGCAGACTCAATAGACTGCCAGACACCGCGAGACACCCAACACATTCGCATTTTGTGCCGCTTCCCCATTCAAGTCGACCAGAAACCAACCAGTTGCATATGAAAGTAAAAGTAAAGCAACGCTGTCGAAAACAAATGCATGCCTCCGTCTTATATGTAATACGTTTAAATACATATATGTATATACACCAGCAGACTTGTATACATGTGTGAGCAATGTGCATTTAAATGCATATCGATATACATGCACATACTATATAAGCAAACTCATATATATATATATATATTTATATATATAAAACAAACAAAAGCGAAACTAAAGCAGACAGCGACACCGGTTGTGGCTGCAGACAACCTATACATTCATAAACATACATACAAATGTACACATATATATATCAGCATTTAGTCACACATAAAATGCGTTCAAAAAGGCCGCTGCGCTTTTTGGCCGCAGACGCAGTTAAAATTGAAAGCCCAACCGAATAAATATACAACACAAAATGCTTATGAGCAAAATTATTTTCAAAGACATGACATCATTTCAATATATCAAATTCTGCATAAGCCTGAGAATGACAATTCTTTGAATAATATTTAAATGACTCAAAGCTTGGCATGGGAATTCTGGCACAGTTTGAATGCGCACATCAATTGTCCTTGCCCCAAACACAGAAGGTGTGAGTTTTGACCTGCATTTGTCTGCTGTATTTAATTTGTGGAAAACACAGTTAATATTTATTGTGGAATTCGTTTTTTTATCTGGTTATTGATGTGGAGAAAAAGTTTGTTGCCTAAGTCATTTGTTTGCAATGGGAATGTCTTTTTTTATTTTAAAAGAATTCCGAAATATCTGCACCATGTAGAGTGATCTTTATCAGTTTATTTATGTATATGTTTTTCAATGTTGACATGTATATTGGTTTATTTGTTTAATGATATACCACAAATTTTAAACAATTTAAGAAGCACAACATTTAAAATATATTTTTAGAAATTTACCTGTGTTGCCACAATAAGCAAATTTATCAGTGCTTATTTTAGATATATTTAAATCATATATTTTAATAAAAGCCATATATGCAAATTGAATTTAAAATGTAATATTATTTATTTTAATTTAAATAAATTTATTTATCAGTTAAAAAGTAGTCATTTGTTAAACGTGACTCATATAACTGTTTTAACTTTTTTCTTTGGTAACTTTTATCCAAATTTGTTTTGTTATGTTGTTTGTCGTTTTTGGACAAATGACTTATCTTTTAAAGCCATACTCAGTTGGCAGCTTGCTGCTCCATTCAAAAATGAGTGCAAAGTTGCAATGCTGTCTTATTCTTTTGTTGTTGTTTATTGTTCTTTGCAGCAGCAATTCAGTGGCACGGAGATAAGCTGCAAAACAACTAGAAAACCACACAGCTCACAGTGTGACTAACAATGGAATTGGTGGCGCACACTTGGCTAAAGTTTTGTGCAATTGCAAAGGTGCATTTTGGAATTTTTTGCATTTAAAATTACAACCGCAATACCGCAATAGGCAATAGGCAACAACAGCAGAACAACTATAACACCAACAGACAGTGTTGCACATTTTCATGTTATTTTGTGGGCAAGTTGCGATTTTTGAGTTTATTGTCTTTGACGTCTTTGGGCTCGGGTCTGTATTGAGTTCATTGAGTCACATTTCTTTGGCTGATGAATTTAGCCAGAATTCGCCCTGCGATTGATGTTTGCTGACTGTTTCTGGGCGCGTCTTCGTTTGCATTGCTGGCATTTCAAAAATTGCATATGCAAATATTATTTTTTTTTTGGGGTGCAGCTTGGCATTGAGATTGAGTGTGTTACTACAATAAAGGAGAAGAATATTCCTTGTATCTATCTACGAGTTATACACTCACAAAATATTAGTGTTATATTCTGAAGATAGCGAAATTTTATCTGATTTCCGTCTTGCACTTCATTTTCCCAAATGATGTGTGTACTCTTTGAAAGTCATGCGTAGACACAACAATGCCTTCTCAGCTGGTCTTTTCATTGAGATTTCTACTGGGATTGTGTCTTTTATTGGCCTGGTTCAAAGAAGTTCGCTGAGTTTACCTTGTAAAATGATTAATTTGCCGCAGCCTTCCTTTTGATAAATTCAAAATCCCAACGAATTTTGGCAGCGACTGCACACCCACACACACAGTAACAAACCCATCGATAGAGTCACAGACATAGCCTAGACACACCTGAGGCAGGCGAACGAGAGAGAGAGCGAGAGCGAGAGGGAGAGTGAGAGCCGATAATGTCAAGCAGCGCTCTCTCACCTGTTGCGCCGCTCGGTAATGCTCAGCTGTTGTTGCGGCCAAACGCAACTCAACACAGACAGTGGCAAGAGCAACTGAAACCAGTTGCAGCCGTATTGTTGTTGTGCTGGCCGACGTGGCTGGCGCCGTGGTGAGTTTATCATGAACTGACGAAGAGATCGTCAAGTTGCTCTGAGCCTAGTTCAGTTGGTGGATGTGCTTCAGTCGGAGCGGTTGTTAGACAAAAGCCAGAAGCAGATCGTGTTTTTACAGTTCTACAGAAACGTGGCCCGTGCGCTTGGCCACCTTTTGGAAACCTTTGCGCATCGGTAAAGTGCAAAATCGTAATACCAACAAGCATTTCAGTGTATGTGTGTGTTGAAGTGTGTGTGTTTGTGTGACTGTGTGTGTTTTTGTGTGTGCATTTGCTTTATGCAAAGCGCGGCTTTCTTATTAACAGACGCTGAGACACCAATCGAAATCGAGTGAAATATGCAGTTGAAAAGAAGAAAAAAATTCCATTTAAAATACCAAAACCAAAAAAAAAGAAAAAAAAAACAAACAAGTTTTGCGCCCTCTCTCTTTCTATATATTTCTCTCTGGATCTGTGTTGATGTGTTTCTTCGTTGTTTTCTTGTGTTTTTTGTTTTGCCATTTCTGCATAAAAGGAGTGAGAGTGAAATGTGAAATGTCAAAGTAAATAAACCGCGGACAGCAACTTTTACAATGACATCATTTGTAAATTAAACCATAGCTAGAAATATGTGCACATCCACAAAATTCATTTATTTAGAAACTGTCATGTGAACTGTAACAGGCATTGTTTTTTGGAAGCCGCTGGCTAATTATAATCAACCCAATATGCAACCCAAAACTTGGCCAAATGCACGAGAGCAACAGAAACAGAGGCAGAAATAGCAACAGCATCAATAGCATTTGTGGTTTTCTAGTTGGTCGCAGTCGGCCAAAGTTGCCGCAAATAATGCCACAGAGCCGCTTCCAGTTGTAGTTGGAGTTGGTTGCTCTCGAAACCGGTTCGAATATACAATTTAAATCTAAAGAGTTTCTTCTTGTTCTTGCTACATTATTGCGAATTGCATGCGCATTTATTTTCTTGAATATATTTTCCTACTAAGCTATGAATGGCAAAAACAAGAAAATTCAAAAAGAAAAGGTTAAGTTAGTTTTTTCTAATAACAAATGGTTCAATATTAAAAGCCAACGCAGAATTAAATTAAAATAATAAAAGACGTAGGCAACGAACTTTAAGTCAGCTTTTTGGAAATCAGTTTTAGAAAGGTTACAAATAAAAAACAAAAATATAATATAACACATTTAATTTTTGGGTATTTGTGATCATCATTTATATCCCCCAATATTATTTAACAAAACTTTCAACGGAAATGACAGCCTTTACAGTTACGAAAATATAAAAACAGACACTGCAGAGATGAGCAAATGTCATAAACAAAAACGTGCAAAAAATTAACAAAAGATCGCTTGAAATAAAATATTATCATTTAGTAAATGAGAAAGGAAAAACACAATAACTTATCAACTCAACGTTATGTTGTTGGCAGACCATTAACAAATTATTGATGAATTTTGAATTTTTTTAGTTGCTGTTTCTATTAATTATTTAACAACAAGTGCCAAGGTGTGAGAAAAACTAGTAAAAATCGTTACGAAAATATACAATAAACAAAATCAAAATGCAAGCGTGTAGAAAAAAAAGAGCTGCGGGCGATTTAGCGTCGATCTTGTGGAGTAGACTCTTTCTGGCCAGCCTCTGTGGATTTCTGCTGCTTGGCATTCAAATTGAGCGTGCGGCGTCAGCGCCTGCAGGCGAGGATGATGCAGCAGCCACAACGATGCCAGCGTTGGTTACTACAACTGAAGCTTCTGCTGCTGCTGCTGATGCTGCCTCCACAAACTCCACAACACCAGCAACAACGTCAGCAACGGCAACAACAATTGGCATAGAACAAAGCAGCGAGTCGACTGCGACGTCGACGGCGACGGCGACTGCGACAGCAACGGCAACGGCGACCATATTGGATAGTTCAACGACTCCAGGAGCGAACAAATTGAACGCAAGCGAAGCTGGTGAGTTGCAAAGAGGCACAGCACGAAAATTATAGATAGATAGCATAGACATCGCCCATGCACGTCTCGCAAAGCTTTCCAGACACTTTAATCTTACTGTTCTTGAGTCCGATGACTCTCTCTCTCTCTCTCTCTCTCTGAATCCAGCCCCATAATCAAATTTCGTTCTTTGAGTTACTAATTATCGCCACACCACTTTGTCGATCCCGGCGTTGGCGACGTCGTGACGTGTGCTGACGCCGCCGTCTGTTACGGTTCGATCCGTCAAATATTTCAAAACCCATAATTACTCTCTTTTTTCGCTTAAATGGAGCGCACAAGAACTTGGATAAAAGAAATTTTCTATGGCGTCATTTTCTTTAGATTAATCATAGACTAAATTTTCTTTGGCCTTTTCTTATTAGTTTCCTGTTGAATTATTTAATTATGCGGCTCTTCAAAGTGAAATAGAAACGTAAACATTTCCTTAAGCTGCAGCGGAAATCATTTTCGAAGCTGAAAACAATTCTGGAAATCAACTGAATCATTGAGCATATAGTAGACAACTCTTTTCTAAAACTGCAAGTGCAAATCGAAATAAAAAAAATATGTAAAAAAGTTGAAGTAAATCTGTTTGTTTGTCGTCAATTTAGTCATAAAAGGCTAGAAGGATTTGATCTAATGCCATTATTTAGATAAACTCTGTTTCTATTGCAAACTAAGTGAAAGGCTAAAACAAGTCGATCGAAGCTCAACTCGAAAAATAGGTTAGCAGTTTAATAGTTAAGATCTGTGGTGGTTCTGTGGTGGACTCTGCGTGTATTGTAACATTTTTTTTATAATTAGCAGTTTGTAGTTCTAGTTTTAATGTCAGTTGCACATCAAACGTGTCACGTTGCCGGCGATTTACATCAGAATTTACAGCTGCTTTGATCTCATGAAACGTCATTTTAACTGTTGGTATTTTAACTGTTGGCTCTAGCTCTTAACCTGATCATAAGATAAAATGCTGGCTCAAACGGGCCACACAGTTTGTCAGCAACAATACAAAAGACTTGAAAAAACAAACTGGATTTGATATTAGACAGTTGATAAACTGCAAATTAAAAATCTGTTTATTTTATGAAAAACTTTTTACTGTAATTAGCCAGTTAACAAACCCTAAAAATGCGTTAATATATTAAAAACATTTTTCTATGAGTTATGTCCTTCACCTAAGTGCCAATCGACAACTGTTACACCTTTTAAATATATGTAATAAATGTTTTTTTTTTTGGGTGCCACTTGAAACCCATGTTCGTTTCTACACCCAGACATAAGTAATAATAGTTTATTTGGCTTTTTGGGCAATGCCAATTAAAGCCACATGTAGTAAATTGACTTGAACTTAGACAGCAACAAATTTGGATAAATCATTTAGATTCCGAACACCTCCCCACAAGCAACTTGACGCAACTTTTCGAGATGTTCAATGTGTCTGCCCCCATGTACAGCACTAATTAACGAATCCAATCATGAATCATGCAACCTAAGACAACATCTTGCCAAAGATCTGAAAACTGGCTGTCGTCATCTGATTATCTAAACATTTATTGAACTATTTGCTTATACAATTAAGACAGAGAGTAGCCCACAAATATTAAGTTGTTAAACTAGTTTTGTGCTCAGAGCTTTAGTTTAATTTCTTCTTTTAATTAATTATCCTATTTACATATCAGCATCAGGTTTACGGCTATTTTTAAACTTGACTTGGAATTGTTTATAATAAGTAAAATTTCTGATCTCTGATATTAAATTAAATAATAAAATTGATTCATGTATTATTTTATTCAAACATTTTTACGCATTGGAAAGGTTTAGTGGGAATACAATAATACAAAAATAATTGATATAAAATATTATTATTATTATTATATATTAAATTATTAAATTACTACAATATATAACATAATATGAAGCTGTCATTAAAATTCTAAGCTTCAAAATAACTATTAACTGAACAATCAACATTTTAGTTCAACACTGTTTATAAATTGTTATATATAATTAGAATAATATACAAAATAATTTCTGCCTGACAACTTTAATAGACTTGACCACTAAGGTCAACAATTACAGTATGCGGCCTTTGCATGTTACAAGTTGGAAAAAAACCCAATTGAATTAACTTACAAACAGAGCTGTAAATTGTTTTTGCACAAAGCCAAGTGCAAATAAATTGCAGCTTGCTAATGAGTTGGAAAATTGCAGACCACGGCTTAAAGTCGAGTGCATAAATCATTTATGTTAATTTTCTGCTGAGTTTTTGGCCAAAGTACAGAAAATGGGGCGCTAATTAATGGCCTTGTGGTTTCGACTATCGAAGTGCAGAAAAACGAACTATAAGATCCTATTAAGTGGCTCAAATGCAATTCAGGGCCTGCACCCGACAAGGCTTGCCAAAAATGACGTATATAAAAAGTAAATATAGCAGTGTATAAAATAAAACTTGGAGGTCTCATTACACAATTAAACACATCACGAAATATTAAATATAAAATCGTAAACAAAATCAAAGGCTAAGTTTTCGAGCCAAGTAACGACCTCAATTATTGGCCAAGCTCTTTTATTTTGATTTTTGTTACTTTCTTCAAGGAAAACTGTAAATATATATATAAATTAAATTTGGTGAATGAGCTGTTATTATGATGATTGTTGATTACTGCTCGTTTGTTATTATTACAAATCAACGCACGCTAAAATTTGAATATTTTTAAGCACGATGTCGTGAACATTGAGCGGGAAATTGAACTCAGTGAGTTCAAAATGTTGAAAGCAAAAGTCAAGACTACTACTGAGTGTTATTGAGGAAGATTGTTATATATACAAGTTGCATATTCAGGTAAACAACACTATTTGCCACTAAAAAACGCATACAGAAATCCTAAAACAATAATAAGTTTTCGCATATGCTAACAACAGAGGGGTCTTCAAGTCTTTTGTTTGCTCATCTTATGGGAGTTTGGTTTTTTTTTTCGGATTGTTGTTTACTTATTTTGTCATTTTTCATTTTGTTTGTTTCCTTTAGAAATTCTGCAGAAAAACAGAGCAGCTAAACGAGTTTGTGCCCTAAGTCATTTGTTTTGTATATTTTCAAGGATAGAGATAAAAGTTTTTTGTCGGCGAAATATAAGCAAAAAATGAAAAGTATTTCTGTTCAGAGGGTGTGGCATGCGTATCTATATGTGTATATAAATATATATATCTGTTGTGGCGATTGTGGTTTCGGTGAGGCTTACCTTTCGCTTGAAGTTCATGCACGATTAGCTGGCAAAATTGAACGTCCGTTATAATGAACCGATAAGTAAAAGTAGCTTAAAACTTTTCAACAGAAATAGCTAAAAATCGTTAAGCGCCGTGTGTGGACATGTGTATGTATGTATGTATGTATGTACGTATGTATGTATGTACGTTTGAGTGGATCAACAGCGACAACATCAACAAAATGTTGTTAATTGCAGCTTGTTTGTTGTTGTTGTTGTTGTTGTTGTTGTTGCTCTGTACATTGACACTTGTCCGAGCACAGACAGAGCCTGAGGCTGATTTTGTTAAGCGTGAAAGTGCTGTAAAATGCTTGCAGTTAACAATTAACATTTCACCCATAAATATGACTGCATGGATTTTCGAACTGAAGTGTCAAAAATATAAATAAAATACCATGTCACAGTCCATCCTCCACAAGTTGTGGATTTTTTACTTTGGGGGAAGCTGAATTTTTGATTTGCAGGCGGCTTTCTCCGTTCGCAGCGTCAACTAAAAATTTATTGCCTGCATCAAGTAATAGAACAGCTGGTTAACATTTGGTTCCAATTGGATATAAATTTCAGCCAAACACCAGATAAAACCTGATCAGCTAAGTTTCTGGTATTTGTGTCAGGGGCGCAAGTCCAACAAAAAATTCTCGTTTGATAATTACGACTAGTTTTTTTACTAAAGTGCTACTTGATATACACGCATTTACCTAATTACATTAAAACGCGTATTTTATATACATATCTTGTTGTTGTCTGGACGATGATTTTTCTGACTTTTCTTTCATTAGGTAATATTTTTTTATGAGCACCACAGATGAAATGTAGCGCAAAAAGTCGACTCTAATTAATGCAATTTAATTGCGGGCTTTATAATGTGAATGTTTGTGTTTGTCTGCTTGCTTGGCTGTGCACTTGTTACTGGGGTGTTTATGCAATTAACTGTGTCATTGAACGGTGCCCAGAATGTGGCCAGGAAGTGGATACATTAATACACACATATGAAGTTGAGAAGCAATTGAGAGGGAAAAAGAATTGTAGAATGGAAGTGAACAAACATAACTGAGATAATAATATGTATAAATTGCCCACAGCGTTAGAAAGAGGAATAGGTAATGAAAAATGTGAAATACATAAAAGAACGAACAGTAAATTCAGTTAAGTATTTGCTACATATTTTTAAATGCTATAATTATTTTTATTTTTAATTTTTTACTTAACATTAAGCTTATCTTATTATTATTTATTATTCCATATTTTTAAGTTTTTAAAATGTATTCATTTCAATTGTTTTTGGTTGTTTTTAACATCAGATCATTTATGTTTAAAATACTGATTGAATTTGATTTTTATTTATTGAATATTTATCAATTATATTAATTATATTACCTTAATATATAATTTTAAATAATTTGAACATTGTGATTAAACATATAAATCACATTTAGCTGTCTAAGCACCATTGAGTTGACCTTCAAAAATTAAAGGCACTTGGCACACAGTTTGTCAAGTCAGTCGAGTCCGTCGAGTCACTTTATTGCGATTGCCTCTCACATGAGCAAATGAAACACTTGCAGCACCAATTTTGAATCCAATTGCAAGTGAATTTCATGGCCGGCCAAGCAGCTCTCGAAGAGCATTCACTTGGCTTGTTGTGCCAACTGAAATGCGTGGTGTCATTGCATTGATATACAAATATAGATACAGATACGCAGATACAGTAACATCTACAGATACAGACACAGCTATCAATTGTACAAAGTTAAGTGGCTTTTGTGTATAATAGTCATATGCAAGTTATGTTTTTTCTTTTTTTTTGCTTGCTTTCTGGGGTCTTTGTCTTGGCCTCTCCATGGACGATGACACGCGCTGAAACGTGTTTTATTTCTTCTTCTGCTTCTTCTTGATTTAGCATTAGATGCGATGCCTCCCCTGTAACTCCCTCCTCCCCCCTGTACGAATTCCAAAGCTGCATTTTTTATTAGCTGGCCCAAGCACATGAACTTTCGAGTTGAGCGGTTGAAAAGGTCAAATGCTGCTTTATACGCTGCCTTTAAGTGTAGAAAAATCTTTTTTCTTCTTTTTTTCATGCCTGTCCAACTAGTCGAACTGCATGACGATTTTCCCCTTAGTTATTGTTGCAGACTTTGATAATGTCTTTGCCATTAAGAATTTTACCCTATTGAAAAATTGTCCGCCTTGCTGCTAAACATTATTCTCAGTTTTGTTGCCACATTTCAAGTCATTAGCTAGATTCAACTGTAGATAAGACGTACAAGAAACCCAAATATTTTCGAATCCCATGAAACGTGTAATTTCAATTATGTGCTAGTTAAATTTCTTACCTAAATTTCGGCATTTGTTTGACCCATATTTCTTTACGTTGCCTTAAGTGAGCAGAAATATTTTCAAAGTAACAATTGGGAAAGTTAATCTAATTTTCGCCTTTCACGCAATCGTTTTTGGTTGCTTGCCATTAATATCAAGTCACATTTTAGAATCTTTAAAGGTCTCCTATATATATAATTATAATATATGTATTTATAATATTTATTATTACTTATTAAGCAAATTGAAAATAACACAACCCGTTTAATTAAGTAAAAGATGTGGGTTTAAAAACTCGTTTTCTATACTTGCTGTTTGATACAAATTTTAAATTCACAGTTTACTTTCAAAAAGTACACAATCTAGTTCAATGCGTTGTTCATAAATGTGCTCATATCATCTTCCCATTATTATAATGTGCAAATCTTGCTACGAACAAAACAACCTTCAACTTAATTTCATTTTGCTGTCTTAACATTTATTTTCACGAATTAACATACTAAAAATATTAACTAATAAAATGCATTGTCATCATTCCCATTCTCCTCACAGAGACAAAGACCACAGAAACACTTTCAAAGCAAACAAATACAACATATAATAACCAAAATCTGGCTCTAATTATTAAGCTTTATTAATACCCTGCCAAAATATATATATCTGTGGCTATTCAGCTTTCCAAATGCAAGCGACGCGACGCCTCGTAAAGTGCCGCCGATTGCGTAATATTCATTTGTATTTGTATTTGTTTATAATTTTAAAAAGTTTTGTCCAAATCAAACTAAAACCGGATCAAATAGTAGCAGTAACAACAACAACAACAACTTCTACAGCCCAAAAAACCGCTGAAGTAGTCATATCAAATAAATTTGTTGTGATTCGGTTCGGCTTTGTGGATACTTGATACACACGCGCTCACACACACACAAATAAGCAGACGCATGACCGTTACGTTGCCAAAAACCAACCACCCCTCACACCACCCTTCATATATTTGTTGACAGTATTTGTGCGTTAAAAAGCTGTATGACGTATGCTGTATGATGTATGCTTCATGATGTAGGCTGTGTGCACACTTGGAAATTTTACCATGAAGTGCTCACTGATGTTAATGGTCATTATGCAGTGCTCATTATGAACAGCGAGTGGGCTGCCTGTGACGTGCTTCCGGTTGACTGATTTGTCATGACTTACCATCAACTTGATACATGAGTGTCCCCCTCACCTTCCCTTCAGCACAACGCTGAGGGCCATCACTTTGAAGTTTCAACACGGGTTATAAATCTAATTTTAAACCAGATTGCATCATTGATCCTTACGCGATATTGGGTATATCTAGTTTTTTTTTTTGTTTTTAACTGCTTTGATAAATATTGTATTTTTGAATAATTTAATCTGACCCACTCTGTTTGATTAAACCTTGAAACAATTGCATTTCTAGCAAATTAAATTGGTAACATGGAAACATGTTTAGCTGATGGGAAAAATTATATCAAACTTAATTAATAAAAGATTAAGTCGCCGAACTAAGTCAATAGCCATGAATTTACTTTATTTTAAATAATGCTTTGAACGGGTCTTAATATAATTTTTTTACATGATCTTTTAAAAGTCAAGGTTATATATAAACGATTTGAAAGATATTTTTTTTCAGCTTGTTCAAAAATATTAACTAAATTTTAAAATGTGTTTCTTTCTGCATATTTACATCTAAATTTTTGCACAATTTCATAATACTCTTTTTACCCATAGCAATAAAAATACAAGTAATTCGTTTATAGTTATTAATGTATAGTAATATGGAAAATAAACATAAATTATTAAAAGTTTTGACTTCAATGCTCTGTTTTTGAGTATTTGTTGCAAAATGTGAAGGAAAGAAGATTTACAGAACAGCCTTGCTTCAGGGTATCTCCTACTCCATATCGCATATCTTTATAAAGTCTTTATGTTTTCAGGTTTATTTCGTTATAATTCTGTTAAAATAGATAAAGAAAAAAAACCAACAAAATGTCTTAGCTTTGATTGGAATTCATTTATAAGATATTCTTAACTGAGTATTTCCGTTAAATGGTTAACTACTGTAAATACCATGAAAGACATCCGGTTTGCATGCGGTGCATACTGACAGCTTGTCAATTCGAAGTACATCGTTTGTAGACCTCTTCTAGACCCCAAGCAAACTCCTTGAATGCGGTCTGTCGGTCTGTCGGCTTGTCGGTTTGTTTGGAGCCGCAAAACGTGCGGTGACTTAGAAAAACCGCAAATGAGTTTCAACTGCCGACAACACAACGTTTTGCATTTCTGCATAAGTGCTTAGCTACTGTTGTTGTTGTTGTTTTTGTTGCGGCTGTGGGCGTTTTAAAATAGGTATGCGGATAGGAGCCATTGTCATATATCATAATCATGTGGCTGCTCGGCTTAACTGTGCACATCATAAACACAGCTGAAAGCACGAAAATGCATATTTGACACGGCTGACACACAAGTCAAGTTCGTTGCCTGAGTCGTTTGTATGCAGTTGATACAAAAAAAAATAAGAGGCAGAAATTAAATTAAGCTCAACTGAGATAAAAAACGAACTTGCATAACGGAGACCCAGAAGAGACCACCAAAAGCGAACTTCACCCATCTTTCTATGCATAAGTATAGGTATATATATGCATATATATATATATGTATGTGTGTGTGTGTAAGAGGTGTATATACAAAAATAGATTGAAGCCGCTTGGCAGCGTTTAACGAGTGCCAGTGAAAAATGAAAATCAATGACAGTAAAAGACAAATTGTGCACCAAGCAAAAACGGACAAAACAAAGGAGCAAAGAACTGCAACTACGAGTATTTTAAACGAACACCAACAATTGCAACGGCAACGGCAACGGCAACAGGAACAGCAACAGCAGTCAGAACTGCAAGCAGCATAACGAACTAAAATTCAAGGTTCAAGTCAGTAACCCTACAGCCAAGTTCTGGCCTTAACTCTCAGTAAGAGTAACAATAAAAGCAATGTCTGCAGCCAAAACATAAAACACACAAATAGCCAAACACACAAACAGACACACACAAACACACACTCACACTGAAAAGATGAGAGCATTTACGAGCGCAATATAGTCAGACAGGCATCAGGCTGGCTAGAGAGGGTCTCTGTCTGCACTCAGAAAAATAAACGCACACTCAGAAAGCATATTTCTAAAAACCAGTCTTACTCTTTGTATAATATTACGGTAAATTTTTCTAAAATTTAGTTAACATATATATACTTTTCAGCGTGTTGTTTCATGTGTCATTAGATTGCTAATAAACTTTTTATAATTATTAATTTGAAAAAGTTTTGAGGGACTTACTTGAAATGCTGTTATTAATAATTGAAAATATTACTTAAATATATAAAAATATAAATATTTAGGGCAATGCTTTCAAATTTAAAAAAATACTTTTCTAAGTTTGTAATTTTTTTTCTAAAAATCAGAATAATTTTCTATATTTCTATATTTGTCGAATTTAGGTAATAACAAAATTTAGAGAACCAAATTAGTAAATTGTTTCTAAAAATCAGAATAATTTTCTACATTTCTATATTTGTCGGTTTAAGAAAAATACTTTCTTTATTTGTAAATTGTTTCCAAAAATCTGAATAATTTTCCATATTGGATTTCTTAAATTCTGGAAGTTTTTTTTTCGAAGTGTGTGGCTAACGAACTAAAGCTGAAACTCTTCTATTTCTTAACGCTAAATTGGCGTTCGTTGCATGTGGAGCTGAGCAGAGCCAAAGGCACCTTTTCTTATTGGAACGACGACATCTGTGGCTGCCTGCCTGGCCCCGAAGACCTGTGTCGCCTTTATGCTTATTACCACGCATGCATGACAGGCCCGGTGCGCCTAGGCACACACTCTACTGGACTCCTCTACCCCTGCACTCCGCCTCTTCTGGCACTCGATTCGCCCCCATGGGGGCCACATTTGCAGCGCTCGTCAGTTGTTGACTTGCGGGTGTTTTTTCCATTGGTTTATGTTCTCTTTTTTCTCCCTGCCTTGGCATGAGTCAGTGGCGGGACTCTGGATCCGTATGAACCATAATGGATTGGCCTTATGTACGAGAGTGGTACCACTTATTGTTACGCAGTAAAACGAGTAGTTACGTGTTGCAGCTGCTAATCGAAAAGAATGTGTAAATTAAATGAAAACTACAATCCAAGTTGTTAAATGAGAGTTATGCGTAAATAACAATGAGCAGCTAACATTCATTTATAGGTTATAGGTTGAGGAAGAAAAACTTTTATAATCATACTGACTTGTTACATAAAACATGTGCATATGAAATAAATGTGTATTTGAGCTACGCAACTAATAATAAATCAAAGTAAAAGCTAAGAAATCATTAAATGGTGTTCAACATATAATTTAGAAATATTTTAATTCCGCATTTGAACTTTCCTCCACTTCACCCCAAATTTGCTTTAAATCTTTCCCGAAAATATAACAACTTTTCTTTACTTTCATAAAGACTCCAAAATAGAAGCTGACTTTTGTTTCTATTGAACAAACTCCATATTTTAGCCATATACCTATATACCTATAACTAAAGCAAGCATTAAAGAATTAGCTTTTGAATTTAAGTTGTTAGAACAATTTAATATATTTTGGAACCACTGTACGACGAGTGAGTCAAGTGTGTAGCATTGGTTGGATGTTGTTGTATAATACAAGCTAAAGACCCCTCACTAAAGTCATCATTTATTTATGACATGAGCTTTGCGCCCGAAACCATGCCCGAAAATAAATGTAATTATATAACAACGAAGGAACGGAGAACGCAGAAGAGCCAGACACAGAAACACATAATAACAACAACAAAAGCCCCCACAAAAGAATAACAACTGGCCCAAGTCTCAGCTCTTTCCTAAGCGTGTTTTAAAGCAAGATATGAAAAAGAACTCTGAAGAAATAAAAAAGATGAGAGAAAAAAAATAAGAAAAAAACAAGAATATCAAAAAAGATGCGGCTGGCTGATATTTTGGCATCGCGGGCTTTTGTCCGTCCGCCAAGGTTTCCAAGAATGGCGGGCCCCAGCCCAGCGATGATTCAGCTGGCTGGGTATGGAGACGCAATCGCAGCTTAATGAATACCTTGCTGATTCTGAGGAACTGATGCTGCGTCTGCTTCTGACTTCGTACTCCGTACAGCCAAACATAAATTGCGAGTAGGTTTCAATCATGGCGTTGCAAATGATGCTGCCAATGATGGGACGCGTGAGATATTTCCAATACGAGTAGGCTATGTTTTTTTTTATTCTCTTTGAGTTTTTTTTTTTATCTTTCTGCGTTTTCCGCTAGTCTTGCGCAAAAAATTCTTACCGATCTACCGGTACCGCTAAATGTGGGCCAGCTTAGCGAATTCATAGTCAGCTTAAAGTTTATTTACCCCCTTCGAATGACTCAATGAGTTAGTTCTAACTGTGATTTAAGCCCTACATATATCATCGAAATTGACAATATCTCTTCGCGTTGCTAATTAAATGGCAAATATTCGTGCAGATTATCATTTTTTTTTTTCATTTAACATCTAAAGCTAACCAAATTCTTTTGCTGTCAAATATTTGAATAAACTGGCCAAAGCATTTGCAAAGTGTACAAATATTTTTAAAATTTCACATCTTCACAAAATGTGTTTGCTAAGAGTTCTATATTTGATCTTTTTGATGATCAAGGCATATCAATGACCTAAATAGCTGAATGTATTGGGTTCTTCTATTATTTATGTAGTTCTTGCAGAGGTGAAAACTTAAAGCTGCCTCTTTTTTGATGCACAAAGTCTGGAATTGCTTAAAAGGTTTCTTAGTATTTTAAATTCTTAATTCAGTGACAGAAGACAAACTCCGCATAATAATGGGTAGTAAAAACAAAGAATTTTGTGGTCTATTCACAGGAGATAAACGGTGCATAATAATTGATTATAAAAGCTGATTTATTGTGGTCTGTTGATTTCACAAAATAATAAAATTTAAATGTGAGCAACTAGACTCAAATCTGCAGCATAGATTTCTGTACTCTCTTTTTCTATTGTCTTAAATCGATTTGGACTATATCCGATCTACCGATCGACCTGCCAATAAAATGAGATATTTAGCATTTGTGCCACTGTTTATAAAAAATGTTGTAATAATAAATCCAATTTTGTTTTTTTTTTTATTATTGCAGAGCAAACCACAATGCCGTCTGCTGTAGTTGCTAACAGTATTACGAGCAGTCCGAATGGGGAGGAAACCACATTGCGTTCCACGAGCATTGAGCCCATTACCTCCACGGAGCCAACAACTACGCCGCGTGTTGAGAGCGAGGCTTCCGAGCAGCCGCTGATTGTACATCATACGGAGGCAGATCTCACGCACATCCAGCACATTCCATTGCGGGATGAGCATGCCGAGAATGTTGGCGATGAGGCCACCACGGAGCAGCAACATCAACACGAAGGGGAACGGGAGCAATTGCAGCATCAGCATCAAGAGAATGAGCTGCTGCTCAATCAGATTTCCAATGAGAACGATGATAATGATGCCAAGGATTTGAATAATTTCCGACATCCGGCAACGCTGATAACGGCTAGCAACAGTGAGGAGAATGAGCCCACAACCAGTGAGAATGAAAGTGACAGCGACAAGTCTGCGATCACAACAACAACAACCAGCACAACAACAACAACAACGTCAACAACAACAGCAATGCCGACAACAACAGCTGCAGCAGCAGCGGCAACAAGTGAATCAGAAGATCCCTATCATGTGCATATACTGTCCGAGAATCATGATCGCCTGGCCGAGCACGAAGATTATCAAATGCTGTCAAGCAGCACCGAGGAGGGCGAGTCAGCAACAGCAGCAGCAACGACGCCGACAACAACAACAACAACAAAAACAACAACTGAATCGAGTGCTGACATTATTGTCAGTGTGGAGAACAAGCCAACGGCCCAGCCAGCAACTGAGACGACATCAACGTCCCGAGCACGCGCCATGAATATGAATGAGCCAGAAAGTCAACCAAAGTCCGAGGTAGAGGCGAAGACGGAGGCGGTGTTGCTGGCAGCGGCAGAGGCAGAGGGCAGCACAGTCATGCCGCAGCGCGAACTGGATGCGGTTGCAGTGATTAACATTGTTGAAGGACAGCATCATGTGCAGCACCCAAACGAGGACGAAACGAGCAGCAGCAGTAGCACAACAACAACAACAACAACAACAGCAGCAACAACCACAACAACAACCGATTTGCCATTTGTGGCTTTTGCCGGCGAGGGTCGCTCGGCGGGCGGCAGCGATGAGGATGCTGAAGTGCTCTTCCGTCACAATGCCACCAAGATGCACGAGGCGCTCATGGATCTCAGCAATGTCAGCATGGACGAGGAGCGCACTGAGATAATTACAACTACAGCTGCTGCTGCATCTGCATCTGCATCTACAACAACATCAACTTCCACTGCAGCTCCAACGACAGCATCGACAACTGCTCAACCGGATACGGAAGTGCCGAAAATCGTGGAAATCACAGCCAGCGGCGATACGATGCATCGCGAATGCTTGGCCAGCAACAGGAGCTATAAGGTAAGTAAAAAAATTGGCAGACCTCAAAAAAAAAATTTTTGTATTGAGTAAAAAGAGAAACTTCTTTTTTGCTTTAATAATTAAAATGGGCACATAAATAAATATGACGTCATCCAATTTTAAATGATTCATTAGAATATAAAGTCAGGTTTTTTGCAAGTTTAAAAAATATATAATATTTTTACTGTATAAGAAGTTATTTAAATTTAGGTAATTAGTATTTTGTATTAATAATTAACAGCCATATTTAATGACATATTAATAGGCACGAAAATTTTGCTTTTAAAAAGAAAACTTTCTTTTAAATTTGAAACATTTGTCAGTTAAGTTAGGAATTGAAAAAAAATGTGTAAACACTTTTTTTTTGATACACAAGTTTCGCAAACTGCCCCACCTTGGCTACGCCCATACGTATGCAGATGTGCAGCCATTTGGGAGCGTTGTTTCCATTGTTTTCTAGCAGACAGCCAGAGGGATACGAGTGCATTTATTATATGTATATAAGGCCACCTTCATTTTCGCCTTGTTCGCCTGTTCAGCAATCTTTTGCACTTCCTGGCACGCAACTGCAATTTGCCTTGTCGTCACTTGATTGCATAATGCCCAACAAGTTTGGGCCACTCATAAAAACCGGTCAACCATTTTTGTCGCAGTCACAGCTGCTGTTGCTGCTGTTGATGCTGTTGCAGTTTCTGCTTGCACTCCAAAAATTATAATTTTGGCTCACATTTCCCTTGCTGTCATTTTTCCATTTTTGTGTTGTTTTTATTACAGTTGATGTTGTTGTTGTTGTTGTTATTGTTACGGTTGATGCTTGGGCAAGCAGCAGCAATTATGCAAATATTTGCGCGCCTTAAAATTGGAAAAATGCAATAAATTGCTATCCAGTGATTGATGTTGTTGTCGTTGTCTTTGGCTCCGTTGTAGTCGTTGATGTTGGCTGCAGAATCATAATTATCAGGCCCAGCCTCAGTCTGGGCAATCAACGTCGCAATGTGTCAATATCTTGAAAATGCCAGCAACTTGTCGTGGGTGCATTGGTAGAATCAATGTGGCTGTTTATCTATCATCTAATTAACGCCAGCATCTTGTTTTTATAAATTGTTACACGCCTTTTATGCGTCTGTCCGAGTGTGGCGTGTTCATCAAACATTGCACCCAAGTCTTGCTCATTAAACGAGTCATAAGTATGCACTCAGAGAAATTTAGCTTAGTTATAGCTATTTATTCAGAAGATTCACTTCTAAAGTCGAACTTTTAAAACCAGGGTTTGCATTTCTTTTTATCAGCTTGGAGTTTTTTTTTGTGTATACATTATATAAATATAGATTTTAGGGTTACTTTCTACACTTCACCGCTATGTTTTTTTCTGAGTGTATTGCTGGATTGTAAATAAATTGCAGCCAGAGTCAGCAGCTGCAACAGCAGCAATAGCAACGCCTCCAGCGTGCGCTACTGACCAAACCAACCCATTCAACTGTTGCTGTTGCTGTGGCTGTGCCTGTGGTCGCCAACAGATCTGGTGGTCGGTGGTTGGCTTGCTGTTGATTTTGTTATAATTAAACGGTCGCCTGGGCTTATATTTTAATACTCTAATAATAAATTCCTGTATGGGTCTCACAAGTTTATTACACTTTTCGTAATCACGTAATTAGGAAAGAAAAAACAGCAGGTATCCATATATAAATCAGTGTTAGTGTACTCCAAACCTAATCTTGAGCATTATTCGATAATTAATGTTTGTTTTTCTTTAGCTAACGTTAATAGTAATTTTTTATACACTTCAATCTGCTGTAAATTCAATTTAGTTATTACACTGATTTCTTGAATATTTTATATTGTTTTTGCAGTACTTTTCATAATCGGTTTTAATATGAAGTAAATCTTTGCTTTCACTTTTAATGAATTGTTGTTCATTTTATTGTTGTTGTTGCTGTTGCTTTGTTATTTCTTAACACGTGCAACATGCCAAAGCGACGTCGACCGCATGCCACAAATACTTTTTATGGCGGGCAACCAAATGAGTAACAAATGTGCACACTTCATGAACAATATGAGTGTGTGATATATATATATATATATATATATATATATATATATATATATATATATATGTAGTTTAATATGCCAGCACGTTGTGAGCCACAATTACTTTTAGCAAGCTCAGTAAAATGACTTTATCTTTATGAGCTTTGAGATATAAAGTTCTTCAGAAAGACTAATGAAATTTGGTAAAAGTGTGGGAAGTGAGCATCCTTCTTGGCTCGTATAAAATGTATTCATTTAATAGACATGCTATAATTCTGAACAGAATCTTAAGATCAAAATCGGCAATGCGCTTACTGCAAAACAAAAAACTCAGGCAACGAACTTGATTTCAATCTCAGCGTGTGGGTCGCGCCATAAGCTAGTTTAACCGGCACTTTGACATTTCTGGTTATTGGTGTACACAGACAACGAATCTAAAACGGTGCCGGAAATGTTTAACAATTTTCGCTAGTCGTCAAATGATCAAATGATTGATGATTTTTTCGCTTAGCTAACTGTGCAAATTGACGCAATTTGTGTGCGCAAATTACTTCGCCCGCCTTTCACATCCCATTTTTTTTTAAGCAGTTGCCACTTGTGCTAAACTGGAGCACTAATTCTGTTCACATTACATGTCAATTGGGTCGCAATTCTCTAGCAGCCACTAAAAATAACCCGCTCTTATTGCTGAGATTCTTTCGAGAAGGGAAAGCGGCAATATAACTCGCATAACTCGACTGTTGCTGAACAACTTAAACTCGTTTCAGCCCATAACTGTATATGTATGTATTCGCAAACTGCGAGAGAAAATATATTTGTACAATATATTTACTAAATCACTTTTTATGATTGTGAAAAGTCTGAAATGGTAATCTACGACCCGATTTTTTCCAATACATTTGGAAAAAGGGAGTAATAAGGTGTGTAAGACAGAAAAGAAAGCATCTTCGACGTCATATAGAATATTTATTATTCATAATATCACTCTATATATCTAGAATGAAACCGATCTTGCAGACTATAAAAGCTAGAAATTTTAAATTAGGAATATAATATGAAATTGCTCCACATTTTGTCTAATTGTTTATTTATTTAATGTATTCTAAAGTAGACCACAATTTTAAAGAACCCTAAAAAAATAATTAAATAAAAAATTATATTTAAAAACATATTAAATGTAATCAAAATAAATGAAAATAAAAAACTATTCAAATAAAATTAAGAAAATATACATAGCAAATGACAATCAACATTATGTTTATCTTCACAAAGACCTGCGCAAAAAAAGCTGTAGTAAATTTTTAATCATCGATTAATCATCGATTAATTAATCTTTTATGAGTATCATCTATTAATTAACTAATCTTTTATTAGTATTTTAAAAGGCTTTGAACTATTTGGCTGTGTTTTATCAACCATGTTTATTCCATTCTCTAAGCATTTTTTGCCCTGGCAAAATAAAATCTTGTTTCTTCCACTTTAATAGAATTAGTTAGTAACTATAAATAATATTAAATTTACTTATTGTGGCTTTTTCTTCCTCAGCATGGAGAGAGCATGGAAAGGGACTGCGATGAGCGTTGTATCTGCAATCGTGGCGATTGGATTTGTGAGCCACGCTGCAAGGGTGCCACATATCCGCGTGGCAGCCAACGCACCATGGCCAATCCACATTGCCACGAGCGCCTGGTTGAGGATGACGAATGCTGCCGAACGATGGAATGCGACGAACCACTGCTGGAGCCCAGTGTGGCAACATCCGATGTGGGCGCCATGCCAAGCAATGCAACCGGCGAGCAAAACGAAGGTGAGTCTTGGTTTATTTTTATTTAGACGGCAATCGATGCAGTTTTTTAGCTTTGTTGTTGCCTTTGGTGAATATGCTTTAATGCTGTGTTTTCTGTGCTTTTCATAAACTCTTATGTGCTTCCACACACAAACACACACACACACACACACACTCAAACAAACACACATACACACATATTCGACTACCACACACACATGCGTTCAGGGATCACGCCAAAGCCACGCAACGACTGTCATTACCAAGGTAGCATTTACAAGTTCCGGGAGCGGCTGGAGATTGGCTGCGAGCAGATCTGTCACTGCGACGAAGGTGGCATCATGAACTGCCGGCCCCGCTGTCCGGAGCGCAATTATACGCGAGCGGACAAGTGTGTCTATGTGAAGGATCCCAAGGATGTCTGCTGCCAGTTGGAACTGTGCGATGTGACGCTTGATGATCATGAACAGCAGCCGCTGGCACCGATTCCATTGTTGCCTGGTAGTCAGAATAGCATTGGAGATGACCATGAACAGCAGGAGCGCAGCTTTGGCTTGGAACAGCAGGCACGGGATGCTGGCGGTGCCACGCCAATATGCTCATTTAAGGGTGTGAATTATGAGTTGGGGCAACAGTTCCGCGATGGCTGCGAACAGCTGTGCATCTGCAATGAGCAGGGCGTACACTGTGCCAAGGTCGAGTGCCCCTCGACCTTTGGCCTGGACGTGCTCAACCCGCACTGCATACGCTGGGAGCCGGTGCCGGCGAACTTTAAGCCAGTGGCGCCCCACTGCTGTCCGGAGAGCATGCGGTGCGTGGACAACGGTACTTGCACATATCAGGGCATGGAATTCGAGAACTGGTCACCCATTCCGGCCAATCTAACGGGTAAGCAATCAACGCATTCCTCACATTCGCTTTCAATCACACATCCCTATCATTTGCCCCCTGTTAAAGGTTGTGAGAAGCATTGCTACTGCGAAAATGGCAAGGTGGAGTGTCGTCCTGCCTGCCCACCAGTGCTGGCACTGCCTCCAGCAGATTTACCCTGCCATCCGGCGCAGGCGCGTCTCCTGCCCATACCCGATGATGAGTGCTGCAAGCACTGGACCTGTGCACCGATGGCAACCCAGCCAGGTCAGCCGCAGGAGGATGAGGAACAAGATCAACAAAAGCAGCCGGCTAGTCAATCCTCAGCGCCAAATGGTAAATATGGCATTTAATCGCATGAAAGATTCTCATAAAAATATTTACTGCATGCAGAAAGTTTAAGAGACATTTTTAAGCTCTGTTTGCACTATATGCGACTTAAATCAAGACAACAACAACTTATTCGCAGATCCAATATATAAAAATAGATATAATAATATTTCTTTGATATATCTTTTTTTTAACAAATTCACTTAAAAGGTGTTTAGCGTAAATAAAGCCATATTTTAGACTTGAATCAAATCAAGGATAATAGTAATTTATAAAGTCTAAATTAGAAATCGTGCAGGCAATTTTTATAAATAATTTCTTAATTATTTATTAAACATTTTTTTTCAATTTTAAATGCCTTTTAATTGCTGTAGTGCAAACAGAGTAATTATGTTAATTCAAAAACAATAGGAAAATTAATCGTAAAAGCAACTCTTGTTCAATCAAACAACATTTTCAAGCATTTTCATTTATATCGCTCATCTTTTCTCGCATGTTTTCAAAGCACTTTTGGCTTTTCCATTATGATTTCATCTCTCTTTATTATATCGCTTTTGCCACTTATTTGCCAACTTTTTCTCTCTTTTTCTGTTTCTGCTTATTATTTCTTACATATTTTAAATAACGTGATTTTGTGTTGTATTTTATTGTAAATATTTTCTATGCTCGAACAACAACAAAAAATTAACGCTATGCATTTGTAAATAATTAAAATACCATTCAACATGCAACCAATATATATATCAGAAACAACAACGACAACAACCACATCAACATCGACAACGACAGCAACAACAACTGATAAGAAAGTGTTCCATGAGAAGACCATTGATCTTGAATATGACAAGAAATCACTAAACGCCTTTTATCCAACATTGGATGGCAAACCACCCAAATTGGGTGGCGGTATCTTTGAGAAACACGACAAATCGCACAAGAAGACCCAACAGCAGCAGCAGCAACAGCAGCAACAGCAGCAGACAAAGAATGATATCAAGTACGATGTGCACGAGTATCAGCAGGAGGACGATGGGAACAATGGAGCACCATTGCCGCCAGGCGGTTTTGTGCCACTGCAGCTGGGTGGCCACTATAACGACTATCAGCAGCAGCTGCAGCATCAGCAGCAACAACATCAGCAACAACAACAGCATATTGGCCCCTATGGCTTCTACAATCCAGTGAAGCCCGCCTACGATGCCTACAATCCCTACGAGCCATATGACATCAATCCAAATGGAATACCACAGGGCAAACCGCCACCGGCACCCACTAGTCAATCGGATCTATTCAATATCCTGGGCGCTGAGCAGAACGGACATCCGAACGGACATCCGAATGGACATCCGAACGGACAACCGTTGCCACAAAAGGACAATCACAATCTGAGAATTGAACAGATACTGCAGCATTTACAGCAGAGCGTGCCAGGCGGACCTGGAGCAACATCACAGCAGCAGCAACAGCAACAGCAGCAACAGCAACAGCAACAGCGACCACTGCCTCCACATTATGTGCCCATTGTGCACAGTGGAGTGCCACCGCCACCACCGCCTCACGGCATTGCCATTGTCGATGGTCAGCCAGTGGCATATGAGAGCTATCCGCTGATACCTGGATTGGGTGTGCCACCGGCACTGCTACATACCCAGCAGCAGCAGCAGCAACAACAACAAAAGCAGCAACAACAGGAATCCCTGCAACAAATGCCTAGCATTACGCCCAGTTCGAGCACCAGCTCTGGGCTATCCACCCAGGCCAGTGAGCACAGCCTGCATCAGAGTCAGAATCAGAGCTTGGACAAGCGGCCAACCCAGCAAGCAGGTTGAGATCCCCACTATTCTAGTCACAATCCTTCTTAGCTTATTCTAGTCTCTATGTCTCTCTCTCTCTCTCTCTTCATGCCGTATTTGGACACTGCTATACAGATACTACAATATATACACAACGACAGGGTCTTACTGTTTACTAACTGTGACTACTCAATATCACACCAATCAATCCACACACACACACACGCACACACACACATACATACATTCACATTATCAGTCATCCGCATCATTGTTGCGCTTTTTAGAAATCGCTTAACCTTAATACTAATTCAAACTATTATTTGGAAATGAGCGTGTTACAATCGAATCTACAATTTCAAGTCAAAATTCATTATTCTAGGGATCGTAGGTAATAATTATTCTTAATTTGTTTCCAAAAAGAATTATAACATTTCTACCAGCAATACTAATAGCTTAGACACAAGGTTTATTTGAGTTTCTCAAGATTTTGCTTAATTAATTCAAAAGCTTATTTAACTTGAATTTCCGAAGAAATTAATTTTGTCGCATTTCTTGATTATTGATTATATATTTGAGTTCTAGTAAAAACTCTAATATAGCAAGTGAAATATATAAATCTAAAAAATTATGAATCTTAATTTTTGTTTAAAAATATAGCTTAACGACGAATTATGATATTTTAATTGTTTCTCTAACAAGACTGATTTAAATAATTTTTTGAAAAAATTAAATTGTGTCAAGTTGTTTGTTTAATTTATTACACCTTAAAGAATTTTACGAGTTTCTTGTAAAATCTTAATAATTATTTCTTGAGTGAAAAACATTTGTTTAGCCATACTTTAATTCGTTACTTATTTAAATTTTTTCATAAAATGATTATTGAATTGTTTAGTAATACCAAAAATAATTATAATTGCCTGAGGGAAAAAAATAAATTTAATAAATAATTATTAAATTGTAATTTTTATAATAATATAATAACATGCTAAAAGTATAAACTAATTGTAAAATTCGATTTGAAATTGAAATTTGGATTATAATTGATCTTTGTAAAGACATTCGCTCATTTCTATGTATATATTTATTGATTTTTGTTGTAATCCTTGAGCTATGTGTAATATTCCAACTCTCTTTCGAAGGTTTCAACAATCTGCAGCCAGATATTGAGGTGCACACACTGGAGGCCATTGATCCGCGAACGATTCACATTTTATTCACGGTGCCCCAGGTTTATGTGAATCTGCACGGACGTGTAGAGATGCGTTATACGAATGGGCCAAATAACGATACTTCCATGTGGGAGCAACAGATATTTGCACCGCCTGAGGATCTGATTGCCACCTCGGAAATGGAATTCGATTTGCCGTTCCTCGAGCCAAATTCGCTGTACAAGGTGAAGATCACGCTGATTCTGCGCGATCTCAATACGCAGCCAACGAGCAAAGTGTACACGGTGAAGATGCCAGCGGAACGAGTGATAACGCCACCTCCACATGTGTCCGACTACAGACCCGACTTCCAGGATATATTCAAGACCGTCGAGGATCCCGAGGTGAATGTGGGCGAAACGAACTCCACGTGGCTGCAGCTGACCTGGAAGAAGCTGGCCGACGAGCAGCTGGAGTATGTGGACGGAGTACAGTTGCGCTACAAGGAGCTCACGGGCATGATCTATTCCTCCTCGCCGCTGATACACCGCGCCCTCACCAGCTACACCATACAGAATCTGCAACCTGATACGGGCTACGAGATTGGACTCTACTACATTCCATTTGCGGGCCATGGAGCGGAGCTGCTAGCTGGACATATGATCAAGGTGCGCACAGCGCCCAAGGTGGATGTCTACGGATTCGAGGTGACCGTGAATGTGACCAAGGTTAAGACGCAGAGCGTGGAAATCTCATGGAACGGTGTACCATATCCGGAGGACAAATTCGTGCACATCTATCGCGCCATCTATCAGAGCGATGCCGGCAAGGAGGACTCCAGCGTATTCAAGGTGGCCAAGCGAGACAGCACAACGGGCACCCTTATCATGGACCTCAAGCCAGGCACCAAATATCGCCTCTGGCTGGAGATGTATCTCACCAATGGCAACACCAAGAAGAGCAATGTCGTCAACTTTATTACGAAACCAGGTGGTCCAGCGACGCCAGGCAAGACAGGTAAGCCAGTGTCCCAAAATCAAAGTTGATTTCTTAAAGATGTGCTTTCTGCCATTTCAAGTCTTGCGTGTTTTTGAATGGATCTATTTAAGCTTTAAGAATCTTGGTAAACTCTAATAATTTTATCTTAGTTATGAGATTGTTTTTAGTAGCACAACCATTACATTTATGTATATGTAAATATTTTAATTCATTGATTATCTTGGGAGTATTTAACAATAATATATATAAAAATAACCACTGTGAAATTCCTTGGAAATAAGGATCCGTTTCTTAAAACTAGACTCATCCAAGCTTTTTCCTTTAAATTCTTCAATATTACTCTTCAAATTGAAATAGCTTTAGTTATATATTAAACTCTATATAAGAATAAATAATTGAATGAAATTTTCAGCTTAGGAATTAGGAGTGCTATGAGTTCATCGATGGAAGATTAGACGCATTTAAAATATTTGTTGAAACTTAAACTTAACTCTTGTCTAAATGTAATGGCAGTTTTATAAAGAGTCAGTTCCAACGTCATTGAAAGTTGCAAATAATAATATTATTTATTTATTTTAGTTTTACATTTAGTTATTCTTTTTATATATTGTGCATAATAACTCACTAGAAATGCTCACTCACAATTTATTTTAACGTCGTCGTAGGTAAACTCCTCACCGCTGGGGTGACTGACCAACCCGTTGGTGACTACTATGGTCCACTCGTGGTTGTTTCTGTGATTGCCGCTCTGGCGATAATGTCAACGCTGGCGCTGCTGCTGATCATAACCAGGAGGCGAGTGCATCAGACGGCTTCGATTACTCCGCCGCGGAAGAGCGATGCTCCCTACGACAATCCCTCATACAAAGTCGAGATACAGCAGGAGACAATGAGTGAGTGATAACCATCTGTCCAATATTTTCATATAGTTTGTATTATAATTTTTCATTCTTGCAGATCTGTAACGGGCCGATGGGCTGATGGGCAATACTCAACTCTCCCAAACTTAGCTTAGAACAATGTTCATGTAAATACTTAAAAACGAAAAACTCAAACTCAGTGTCAGTAAAAATGAGAAGAAAATGATTTTCAGTTCCCCGGCGCAGGATTTAAAAAAAAAAGTGAAATCAAAAGCATAAGTAAAAAAAAATAATGTCCACACTAAAAGGCCGCCATGTTGTATGTAGTGATTAAGGATTCTTTTAAATGAACTAAACATTTCTTTTGTTAAACAATTGTAACTTGTGTATATAGAGACTAAATAGAAGAGAACACTGAAAACTCCCAAGAAATGAAAACCAATTGGCCTCGCCTGGGGCGTGTGAAATGTTTGCGCAATTCTTCTAGCGATTTCTAAATGCATAGTTAGTTTAACTTGTAAATTTTAGCTTTACACGTACATAATATATATATATATATATACCGTAATTTAAGAGCGAACAACAGCAGTTCTTCAAGTAACAGTCCATAAATATTTAAAATAGCTTGTAAACGTACAGAGATATGCAAACTTATGAATAAATAAAATATTACAAATTACAAAAGCTGGTCTTCTTTTTTACTATATAAACAAATCATTCCAGTCGATTTTTTTTTATCGGACTATATGCCCAGTATATCTGTTCACACCTGTAAACTTAATCCGATCGCTTGTATTTATATTTTTTGATTTTTTATTGTGTTCGTAGTTGGAGCAATAGAGACATGCAAAATATTTGCAGAATTTTAATGCTTTTCTATTAAGTTTCAAAAATCACATTTGGTAATCGTAAACGAACTGTATTGAAAATGCTCGATAAAATATTAAGAAAAATATACATGTATATTTTTGTAGATTTTGAGTTTTTGTTTTTTTTTTTTGGCCATGAATTGTATGACATTTATACAACTTTAACTGGTAACTTGTAGATTGACTTTACATATTTTATTTCAATTTGCTTGCAGCACCAACAACATATATTCTTATGTATGAATGAATATACAAAATGCACAACTAGACATCGGTTTGAAGAATTCAAAATTCAAAATTCAAATTTTCGTATACTAGTGCCACACTAAATGCTAATGTTTTTCATTTATCTTTAAGAGAGAATTGTATAGCAAAAAGAGAGAACAAAATAATAATATTTATATATGTATATAATATATATATATATTTTATATATATATATATGCAAACTTGCATTTGGCATGAAAAATTCTTTGTGATTTTGTTTTAGAATTCTTATACACATTAATAGTTAAATAGAATTATTTTTTAATATTTTAGTTTTGTTTTCAGTGTTTTCTTACTTGTGTTAAAAATTTACAATGTGCATGCGTGTGTGTGTGTATGTGTGGGTGTATTTTTTTTTATTGGTTTTCGTTTCTGTATTTTTAACTTTTACGTTTAGCTTTCGCATAAAAGTAATCACTGTTTAGCCTCCGTTCATTGACATTAAGTGGATTGGGTTTGGCTTGGCGGCATCCTTGGCTTGGCTTTGCTTAGGCTTAGGCATGGCTGGAAATTTAACATGTGGAACGTTCATCTGCTTTATTTGGTGTTCGTGCTGGCGCTGGCGCTGATGCTGGCGGCTGCCTCACTGTTGCTGGTGCACTGCTCGATGACGCTGTTGCCCTCCGCATCGCTAGTGGTTGTTGTCGATGAGTTGCTGTCGGCCTCATCATCTTCATTATCATCGTTGTCGTCGTCATCATCGTCATCATCATCCTCATCATCGTCGGCGTCTGATTGCTCCTCTTCGCCAACATCGACATCCGCTTCATCGCCGTCGTCCACAGCGTACATTTCGTTCTCAATTAGGCGCAAATCCATGCTGTCAAAGGAGTCCGTAATAACGCTATCATCATCTGTAGTGGTCTCATCATCCTGACCGGACGTGTCGTTATCCAGATCCATGTCATCGTCGCCCTGATTATTCTGCTGCTGCGATGGCGATTCACTGTCGCTGCCCACATCGATGCGCATCTCCTGCATCAGTTCGTGGATCAGTTCAGTCTCAATCTCAATGATGCCCAGATCCAAATGCCTCTTGCTCACATCCATGAGGACATTCTTTACGTTGCGCGCCAATAGACGCAGGTGCTCATCGCTGCACAACGTCGCATTGCTCAAGTAGCGTATGTAATCCTCCAGATAATGGCTGTTGAAACTCTCGCGACACGGTTCACCACTGGCGAATTGCTGGTGGGTCAACAGCAGCTGATTGATCAGCCAATTGCGACCGCCCTTCAGCACCTCGATGGCATCCCGGACGCACTGGCGACCCAGCTCAAAGTTGCGATACAACGGATAGGTGATGGCACGGCGCAGAAATGCCACCAGCACATCCCGATAATTGTCGAACTGCTCGAAGTAACAGAAGAGCGGGCACAGAATGCTGCGTGTCCAGCTCGATTCGCAGGTGGGCTCATTGCTGGTCGTTCGCACATCATAGCAAATGGCCAGCACAATGCTAATTAGGCCACAATCGATCTCATTCTGCGTCAGAGCTGAGCATTCCTCATCGAATGCGGCTGTTGTTGTTGTGTTTGTGTTGCTACTGCATAGATTGTGCAACAAATGCGCTTGTTCCTGTGTCATGGACGTCTCGTAGATTTTGGGCTTGTAGCGCAAGGGATTCTGATGACCAGCGGGCACTTGCAGCTCCACAAAGTTTATTTTGTACTGATCACACGAGAAGCGTTTCAGCTCATCCGCAACTCGTTCCATGCGTCGGTGCAGCGGACTGAGGCGGTCGGGCTCGGAGACGCTGCACGTGGACTTGTCCAGCTGCAACGAGGAAATCAAAAATTATCAATCGGTTTTCTTTTATTAGTACTAGTAGCACTAACCTCACTGGCTAGGAGCGGACCGCTGTAGCGGCTGGCATAGCCATACCTGAATTGGCTAATCATTTTGTAGGTGCGCTCTTTGGCATCCACCTGCAATTGGCACTGTTCCGTTATGCGTTTCATTTTCCATTCGTGCACCAGCAGCGGATCCTTATCCAGCTTGCTGTCCGCCAGCTTGGGCAAATTAAGAAACGCTGCGATGTACTCCTTGCGAGCTGTCTTTGGTTTGTGCATCACGCTGCTGCCTGCGCCGCTGCTAGCGCCGGCGCTGCTGCTGCCAGGTGTAACGCTGCCTGCGCCGCCGCTGCTCGTACCAGCAACCGGAGGCACGCAGCGCAAAAACAACTTATAGCAATTCTCCAGTGTGTCATATCTGATGTACAACGTTTTGAGTCCTTGCAAATCGAAAGTGCGACGACTGTGAAGTCTGCAAACGGACAAAATGCGATAAGGTATGTTTGTAAAAAAAATTTCTATACATTATATATATATGACTCACTTATAAAGCTTGTCATCGGCGTAAAAATATAAATCGTTGTCGCCAATAAAAATATCGACGTTCCTTATGCGGTCCAAATTCACATGTTTCGCAGCAGGCGTCGCAGTCGATGTCGTCTTTGCTGTTTCCGTCGTTGTCACTGTAGATGTCGTCTTCTCTGTCTCCGTCGCTGTCTCTACCCCCTCACATTGCGTCGCTGGCTGTTCCCCTTTCGCACAACAGCCCAGCTCCAGTGTTGGCGTGTTGGACTTTGGTTTTTCCCTTGCATGTGGATGTGGTATCATCACGCTGCACGTGTTGCCCACATAACTGTGTGTAATCTGTCCATTCAACATTCTACAATTTTACGAAGCAACTGTTACTCTTCAACTATAAACAAAAAAAAAGGAAGGAATTTTGTGTGAAGCAAGCAACTATCGACGACAGGTTTGAGGAGGCCGGTCGATATATTATCGTTAAATTACCTTGCTCATGGTGTGCTATCGCTGTTCACCAACACTACCTAACACTGTGGCACAAATCGGAGCTATAGATGGCGCTTTGTGACTCTGGCGGCACTTGAAATTTGTATTTAAAAAACAAAACATTTTCGTTTATTTTTAATAATTATGTCTATTTAGTAATTAAATTTTATAATAACAAGTCCCATCAAAAATTTGCTGCCAGTCGTCAGAAAAACAAAAACAAAATAAAAAATGAGTAAATTTACAACTGTTGCTCTCTGCGTTTATTGTCGTCTCTGTCGCACCTCAGCATTTGTATGCTTTCTTCCACAACAACAATAACAAGACGTGATTTGCTTTTTCGTTGTTGTTGGTTGTTTTTGTTTATCTGTTTTTTATTCTTCTTTTCTGGCTCTTTTCATGTTGACCCACTTTTCGTGGCAATACGTGCCGCAGCAGCAGCAGCACCAACGACGACTGCTGCCCGCACAGTGGGCCGCACTCATGGTGAAAGCTTAAAAAGCGCTTTAATGCTGCGGCTTGGGTGTGTTTGTCACACTGTGCGAGCTGCAAAAAGTCATAAACTGAATTGCCAACAGGTTATGCTACAAGCGACGATTGCTGCTGCTGCTGCTGCAAACGCAGTCGTAGTAAAAAGGGCCATGACAGTGACACTTCTGAAGTTTGAGGTTAAATTATCAATGCTGTTGTTGCTTGTTGTTTGTTGTCTCTTGTTCGTTGTTCGTCTTTTGTTTTTTCTGTTATTGTGGTTTTGCTCTGTGCGTCTCAATATTTTCCACATATTTGGTATTGTTGCTGCTGTAATTCGTGTTGCATTCAAATTCAAAAATACAAAAGACTCAAGCAACAAACTTGCATTTACTGTGCATCGTTTTTTTTTTGTTTTTTTTGTTTGTTTGTTTGCCACCGCGTGGCACAAAATATAAAACGGCACACGCACAAAAATGCTCACATGCTTTTATTTAGTTTATTAATTATTTTGATATCTTCCACACACACACACACAGCCAAACACACGCTCACATTCACATTTGAAAAGTGAAATTTCAAAGTAGAACAAGCAACAACAACAAGCACATCACGTACAACTGGCCATGCCACGCAACTTGCCGAGAGGTTCCAATAAAATTGAGGTCACTTGTCGCTGACCAGTAGCAACCCACTCCCCACTCCCCTTCTCTCTCTCTCTCTCTCTCTCTCTGTCTGTTTGCTAACCAATGTTGAATAGATCCCGCGTCTGTTGTTTTTGTTGCTGCTGTTGTTGTTGTTAGTCGTCTGCCTTTAGAATGCGCTACATAACAAGTAAATTAATTGCAGTCGCGTAGTCGCATATTTCGGCTTTAACCGTTCTATGCCGGTTTTAGGCCAGGCGAACGTGTGTGCCATTAAAATGCACCACGAACTTGACAACGCAAGTAAAGGCAAATGAAAATTATTTGCTTAATGCAAATTGTTACGGTTCCTCATGGTTTACTATTAACTTATCGACTGTGATTTATTAAAAAATAAAATTTTTAAATGAATATTCAATAAATTTAAATTTTTGTGTATGTTTTTTTCTCTTAATAGTTAGTAAAGCGAAAAGGATAGGAATTTAACGAACATTACTCAGCAGGTAAACTCCTGTCTATAATTTGTATAATCTTCGGCTTGTTAAAACATTGTTTATGGAATTTTTTAATTTTTTATGTAGGTTATTAATTAAATTGTCTCACACCCTAACAAAATTAAATGTATACCATTTATTTATTAGGTGCAAGTATTGTATCATAAAAATGTATTAAAAAATTAAATTTTGCATTAAACTAAACAAAAAAAAAAAATTAATGCATTTAAATTTAAGATATTAGGTCTTAATTTGAAAAGAAAATTTGACATTGCATTTGTATATATCTGTAATTTGGTCTAAAATCAGACCAATACAAATTTAAAATTATAGTTACTAATTAAATTAAATAAAATTTAAAGTAAAAGAATTTAAAATTTTAAAATTAAAAAAGAAGATTTTATAAATAAGAAAACTTAGTTAAGGTATTTAAAAAGAACAGTAAAATAAGATTATAAAACCAAAACTGACTTAACCCAAAACAATATAACTTGATCTGCAAAGTTGGAACTCATCTATTGCCCATTTTATGACAGTGAATATAATTTATTGTATTTACTAAATGACACTTTAAAAATAAGCATTCGTTTTGTAAATAATATTATTTATTCCTAAAATAAAGCGCAACCTCAGTCGCTAATTTGTGGCTGAAACGAGCACGGCTCAACTCTAATTGCGTATTTCATAAGATTTTCCGTTGTGCACTGTTTGCTTTTGCAGTTAATTAAAGTTAAAGTCGAAGTTGGAGTTGTAGTCGTATTCGTAGTTGGAGCAAAAAGCAAACTGGCACAGTTCTTTAATATTAAATTAATATAATGTAATTATAGCCATGATTTATTCAGCCAACAATCTTGGTCAGCCAAACCGACGAGGCATGAAGACGCCGTATTGCAAAATCGACACTACACTTGAAGTTTAAATTTTGATTCGTATTACTCGTTATTACTATTTTTAAGAACCGACAAAAGAATACCAAAATTAACTTAGCGCATAAATTATTTATTTTTGGATTACGGCTAGCGATTAAAATATTGCTAAAACCACACACAAGCACACATTGCGTATTTATTTTCTCACCTACTCCGCCTTCGCCAACACCTCTAGCTACCCCTCAGCTCACTCCACTCCCCAAGATACTTCCTGCACGCGAAGCACTTCCGTTCTGTTTTGGCAGCTCCAAATCGATGTCGAATTCAAAGTTGAGCTTCATGTGCATCCATCAAAGACCTTTCAATCAAGAGCAAAAGTAATCAAAATAATAGCAACAACACCAAACACAACAACAACAACAACCGCAGCAGCGACAAATCAAATAAAAAAACACATCAAATCAAACAAGAAACAAACAAATCATGTCGAGTATAAAAGACAAAGCCAAAGGGGAGCAGCAGAGGCATTCAAAGCAAAGCAAATAAACACATAGATGGATGGGTAGAGACACAACACAACAGTGACAAGAAAATCGTTATAGAAAATAACAATAAATATATATATACACACACACACATAAATATGTATATAGATGTGTATAAAAATGGCATGGCAGCTAACAACAATTTTAGCAGCAATAGCAAAGCACAAAATAGAAATGGAGAGCAACTTTCACCCAAGGTCATTGTGTCTTTAACTGCGCCACAGCAGCAGTAGCAGCAGCAGCAGCAACAACAACGGCTGGACAATATGCGACAAAGTTAACTGAGGCAGCGACTTCGACTGCGACGTCGCTGTTTCCATGTTGTCAACTTTATTGTAATGTGTCTATCCATTTGTCTGTCGCTCTGTCCGTTTCTCTGTCCGTTTCTCTGCTTGTTTTTTTTTTTTTTGTATTTGTCAACTAAACAACGAGCGAGGCAGCAGCGCAAGCAACACCTCTGCTGGGGGCAAACAATGCTGTCCGCCTACTTTTATCGTACCCAGTCCAATAACAAATATAAATAATTGTCGTTGTTAAGTTTACTACTATTTCCGATCATATATTGCATCGTGAAAATACCTGCTTATTTTTGGCGAATCAACAAAATTTATTTCTTACCTATTTATTTAAGCCTCTTAAGAAAACTTTAAAGCTGATTGGATTAAAGCTCCAAGTTGGTTTTTCATATACACTCAACAAATTATTATTCAGAATGTATTTTTTTTGGAAATGTTTATAAAGATTAAATCTTTCAAAATACGGGTGTTATCTTTTCTTCAAGGATACATTTTTCTAAAATTTTGAATGCATACACATTTCCTTTTTTGGTACTTACATTTATATTGTTTGTTATAGAACAAATAAATATGAAAAGCTTTTAAGGTTTAAAATTCATTTTCTTCAATATATTAATTTTTTTCTGAGTGGAGTTGAGTTGATTACCTAAAGAAGACACACAATAATTTATTTTTATTGCTTTTTAAATTAGTTGAAATCATGTGTTAAAATTCGAGAAAGGGAAGGCACATTTCTAATAACTTTGTATTTGCAAAATATTTCTCTGTCGAAACGATAGCAAAACATTTACAAAAAAGTTATCAATTTAGCTAGATTTGACAATTCAGGTAGTGTATCTGTCAGTCAGTATGAGACACTTAATTTTGGCGAATATTTCATAAATTACCATATTCAAAAAAAATATTGTAATTTATAAGAATTAATCAGTGATTTTATAAAGACTTCCAAATGTTTGTAAAAGTTTATTTTCTTAAATTGGCCAATCAAGATTGTATTCTACGGTTGAGTAAAAAGCCAAAAGCAACTGAGATTAAAATAAGATTCATTGTTTATATTAAAACCAACTAAGTTAATGATTAAAGTTGTTTGTCTCTTTACTTTTAGATGTTTTTATGATCATACTTTTTCATAATGTAAATTTAAATATATCATTATTTTGTTTCACATATATTAAAATCAAACATATTATTTTCTACATATTTATTGTTAATATCGACGCCACTTTGTAATTTTTTGCAGATTATTTTTATTTGTTATGCTTAAGTTCCAACTAACTTTTACCAAACTTTCTTAAAGCAAGTTTATTTTCTGGTTAAATATAATTTTTAATATTTAAGAATATATTGTCGATTTCAAATTATAGCTTTGAAAAGTTATGTTAGACTATAATTATGGCAAAGATATCTTTAAACTCTGACCAGCAACCTGATGCAACATTTTTTTATTTACAAGTGAAAACAGATAACTAAATTTAACAATATAGAACTATCTTGGACATTACATTAAATTACATTTCCTTGCAAACTGGATTCCATCTGTCGACAAAATTAGTATACTTTCTTTAAGGGCTTAAATGCGTTTGTTAACTGTAATATTATATAAATGAGCGAACCATCATTTAGATTGAGAACATTTGATACGACTGCATTTTGGTTTGTGGTCGATTTAACACAAAGTTTCCACTTGACAACTGAGATAGTTGTGGTTAACTTAACGTGGACTCCATTTAAGCCAACTGAGTTTACTAATTGTATACAATGAGCGGCATGGAAAGCTTTATCAGTTATATAACCCACGCCCATTACAAGTCATATTTATCCCAAATGCGGTGTCAGATTAGCCATCAGAATCTTGGCCCGAAAGTGGGTCGCGCTTAGACTAAATGGTGAGTGCCTACGACAAAGATGGGCAAGATGAAATGAGTAGAAAATTACATTTAATTGGAATAAAGCTCAATTATAAAAATACCAACAAAACAAAAAAAAAAATGGAGAAAGATAAGCCAAGAAGAAGCTGAATGCTAAACGAATTACGAGAAATGGTATTGTTCGCTTTGAGTGCCGGCAAAATGTTTGCCAGTTGTTAATATTTTTGTTTGACCTTTGACACGGGACACAGACAAGCACGTAGCACATTTTGATTAGAACAAAACGTGGACACTCTAAATGGGGAGAGAATGAACGCGGCACAGCGAGAGATGAGAGGCGGAGTTGCGGCGTGAGATGGGATACAGAGTCAGCGGCAGAGTCAGTGGCAGAGTCAGAGGCAGAGACATTGCCATGATATTGCATAAATTTAAGTGCCACAGATATGAGGCACAAGATACAGAAACGAGTTACAGATACATGCAAGACGCTGAAACGAAGCCAAAGCAAAAGCAACATTGAAATGCGGATGCGATGCGATGCGAAGCGATGCAAACTATATGTACAACATACTCCAGACTCGTATTCGTGGAGCGAGATGAAGCTGAAGCTGTAGCTGTAGCTGGAGCTGGAGCTGAGGCTGTAGCTTGGGCTTCATCTCGGTGAAAGAGCATGCGACCGGGCAAAGTATCTTTGTATCTCATTGCCGCGTCGCTGGCTGGCTGCCCGGCCAGTTAACATTTCGTTGAATCCGTTGTGTGGCTGCTTCGTGCGGTTCTTCAGCAATGGAAAAAAACGAGTCTGGAAATTGGGTCAGTGGCACAGTATGCATGGCATTCTGTGTGTGTATTGGTATGTGTGTGTGTGTGTTTGTGTGGGCTTTTGGTTTGCTTTTAGCTCTTTCTTCTTTGCATTGCTTTCTTTGCGGCGGCATTTGTGGTCAACATAATGATTCTTTCTGACTTGTCGCTGGCTCGACTCCGGATTGACTTGGTTTGGTTTGCTTGGTTTTTTTTTTCTGTCGTTCTTCTTTGTCGCTGTCTTTAGCTTACCGCATATTTTACCATAGTCAGAAATAGAAACAGAGATAGAGACTGAGTTAGAGCTGGAGTTGGAGTTGGAGTTGGAGCTGGAGCTGGAGCTGTGCCCCCTACTCGCACCTACTCTATTTTGTGTGCGGCTTTGATGTCAGGTTCCTTCTGTTGCGAGTCTGCTGTGGCATGCGGCACATGCGTGCGGCATTAGCAATGCGGACAACATAGTTGCCACCTAATCAACCAAATCACTCAAATCATTTTGCCTTAATTTGACATGCTACGCATACGTTGCGTATGCTTGATTTTTTTTATGTATTTTTTTTTAAAGAAAAAAGTACACCCCATAATTTCTGGTTTTTAAAATATTATTATTTTTGTACATTTAAAATGACAAAATTTTGTATTTCTAGAGAAGTGAACATTAAAAATTAGAATAATAAATATTTACAATCGAATTGCGTTGAAGTACAAATGGATCTGTGCAGCTTTCTTGCACTTGAATAAATAAATTGCACAAAACTAAAATAACATTAAATATGGATAGATTTATGTTTCTTAAATTATGCATTTTTCTTTTTTTTTCAGTATTTTTCATGAATTTTATATTAATTTTTACTTAAATAAATAGCTTCAACAATATACGTTTTTTTGTTAAAAAAAAATATGCGCTAGTTTTTGTGGTCATAAATAATTTGCAAACATTTTTGCACGAAAATAAATATATTTAAAATATGATTTATTGGACATATATTTGCATGTTTCATTTATTGTAAGAATAACATAAACTTTAGCAACAAATTTTTAAAAAACAAATTAACAACATTTAAATGTAAGTGTAATAAAATTTATTACTTGAGTACTTTACTATTTCATATTTTATTATTATTATTACTATTATCAATATTTATTTAATTTGCTTTGTGTGTTTTCAATTTACGCTCATTATTTGTAGTTGCTAATTTAAAATGTAACAATTATTGTTATTTTGCCAAGCCCGCTTCAACTTATGCTAATTATATTGATACAGATATATATAAATATATATACATACATATTGTACATATAGCATATAGACAGACATACATATATATTTTTATATGTGCTCTGCTATTATTTGTACATTTACATTTATTTAATATTATGTTTGTAATTTATAATTGTATTGCTTTTAAAGTTTCCAACACGATGAGGTACATAATTTATACAAATTACAGACATTCACAATTCTTAATTACTAAACGAACATTCAGCTAGACATTAACTAAATTCTAGCTACGATTACAACTAATTTGCATATAAATATTCATATGTATTTTTTATTAATTATTTAATTATTACGTTTTTTTACCTGTGCCAGGGCCTAAGGTGCACGAAGCCCGCAGGCTTGCATCAAAACAGAACAACAGTTGCAAAAAGACAATTGGACGCTTCGTTGTTCTTACATTGCTCGTGGTCTCTTTGCCTTGGGAAGAGCCCTACTCCAATACACATACATATGTCTAAGCTATGGGAAGATATGCTATATGGCATGACTACCATTTCTACCAAGAATTCTGCCAAATACCATTTTTTTTTTCTGTTTTATTTGATCTACTTTTCTTCCTCACAGTTTGATAGCTAATTTTTCTGATTTGGACTATACAAATATTATATCAAACTAAGAATTATATACTTTCATAAGAGAATTGTTTTTATATACTTACTAATTTCATCAATTTCAATTTCCTCAATTTGATGCTCATTATTATTTTTTTCTATTTTAGTTAATCTGGTTTTTTCTATGAGTCCATGATTGGAATTGTGGAGGTAGTAGGTTGATATATTTATTTATTTATAAATAATCGAACAAATAAAATGTACTAATTGACCAGGATATTATAAAAAAATACAAATTTGTAGTTTGAATAGGAATTTTGATTTAGCTACAATAGAAATTCTATATTCTCAATTGAACACAATATATAATATTTTCCTAGACAGTTAAATAATATTCCGTGTATAGTAAAAACCCCTTTAGAAATTCTATATTTCCCATGGAAAAGAAACCTTTTGGTTTTCAGGCAGTTAGTTAATTAAAATTTCGACTATATTTTTTACCCATTAACCCAAATTGTGCACCCGGCCGGATGGGATATTGACTGATATTGGGTAGCACGGTGCGAAAGAGATCAAAAGCAACCAACAACAACGAATCTCAAGTGCTATGTGTATGGCGTTGCTCGACAGCCAGACGTGGTCGAGGAGTCGACTGGGCGTACATTGTTGCTCCTGGTCAAGCAAGGCCAGACACGAGAAGATGCCGCACCCCAAGACCCAAACATGCACAGCCTAAACGCCAATTGGGCGCAATTGGTGCCCAGACTGTGGTGGGCGGGTGACTTGTGGGCGGGCACTTTCCCCTTAGCAGAGAGCCTACCACACACAATGGAGAACAGCTGAGATCGAGATGAGATCGAGCTGAGCTCCATTTGTGGGCTCCCGGTTGCTGTTGTTATCAGTGTGTGTTTGGTGTGCGTGTGTTTGTGTGTGTGGGTGTGTGTGTGTGTCTGTGTGTTTGGGTATGCAAATCACCGCAGTCGCGGTCAGTCACGCCCAATTCTCTTATGTATCTGTTGATGTTTGAGCAAGTGCGCCTTCTGCCGAAAGGCCTTGGCACACACTTCACACCTGAAGGGCTTCTCGCCGGTGTGTGTGCGCAGATGCACCTTAATGTTTGACTTATTCAGGAAGCCCCGGTTGCAGATGCTGCACCGGTGCACTGGCTTCTCCTTGCCAAGCAGACCACTCAGATCGCTGGCACTGAAACTGCCGACGCCCGTTGGCGACATCGAGCTCAATTGTGCCCCGCCAGCGTTGACCTGATCCTGCAGTTGTCCTTGGCTCGATTGCTGCTGCTGCTGGCTGGACTTCTTTTGCGCCCTGGAACGCTTGGCCTTGGGCGTGCCACTCGGTGCACTTGTGGTGCTTGTCGTGTGCGGATAACTGCTCAGCATATCCGGACTGCACAGACCCCCATCCTTGAGCACCGAGCCGGACATGCCAACACCTCCGGCTCCGCCTCCGTTCTGTGTCAGCTGATAGCTCGCCTGTTGCTGCTGCTGTTGCTGGTTGGGATTGGTTGGATTGTTGGTCAGGTAGCGCGGATTGATCATCAGATTGTTGTCGGTGGTGCTGACCACAGACCCAGGTGGACTGCAGCTGCTCCCCGCCGACAGCTCGTTGCAATATGAGGTAGAACTAGGCGTCTCTGTTTTCAGCGTTGTCGACGAGGACGACGATGTGGTCGCCGCCGTCGTCGCCGTCGATGCCGACGATGATGTGGAACCACCTGGCGCAGAGCCCTGAACTGGTGGTCCGTGCTGCAGGCGATTCTGCAGCAGCGGCATATAGCCATGGCTGAGTAGACTCTGCAACGTGGAGCTGCTCGCATGATGCACGGGCAACGGTGAATGGGGCAACATGAAATCACTGAGTGCATCCTGCTGCGAGACGAGCACTTTGCCCTCATTCTGTATGCAATTGCCATCGATCCACGCGTCCAAGTCCATCCAGCTGTCCCGCGTATCATTCCCCTCGTCCTTGTCCAGCTGATTGGGCACGGTGGTGTCCGCAATCGCTGAACCAATAATTGCCGCAATGTCATCGATGCTATTCATGTCCACATACTCCGTTAGATCCTTGTAGATGCGCACGCCGCTGTTGTGCAGCGAATCCGCCACCTGATCGATGGGTGTCAGGGTGGAGCCACTGCTGGCCAGCGAGCTGGAGCCGTTGCCATTGTTATTATTCCCACCACCCACTCCGGCTGCTTGGGTGTTCATCACACAACTGTCTGCCACGGAATATAGCTTAGAATCTAACTGACTATCGGCAAAGAGTTTGACATCGTTGAGGCAGACATCCGCATCTGTGCTGAGCACACTCTCCGGCAGGCACGTCGACGAGGAGACAATGTTCTGATCCTGTGTGGAGTTGACAACACCACCGCCACCACCTCCGCCGCCTCCTCCACCCGTCCCACTGCCGCACGTCGTCGCTGCTGTGGTGGATGTGGGATTTGCATTTGGATTCTGGGATTGCTGGTGTTGCTGTTGCTGCTGGTGGTGTTGCTGATGGTGCTGTTGCTGCTGGTGGTGTTGCTGCTGCTGCTGTTGGTGGTGGTGATGGTGGTGCTGGTGCTGATGATGCTGCTGATACGCACTCTGTATGTAATTGTTGTTGCTCTCATCGGGCAGCCGCTGTGCAATCGCATGATAATGATGCCCAGAGATGCCATTGATGGACAGGTGACCCGTATACCCGGTGAACGGAGGCAGTGGCTTCAGATCGGAGAGTGCATTCAGCGAGGAGCTGTTCAACAGCAGATTATCGAGCACATCCAGCGAGTTCTTCTGATCCGCATCGCTGGGCAAAGAGTCCAAGTCGTGCTCGAGCAGCAGCTTGTGCCCGTCGAGCAAATACTGATCCTGGCTGCTGGTCTGCGTCGGTCCCCAGCAGGGACTCATCAGTAGGCTTTCGACTTCTGATTCACTTGGGCCGTTCATGCTGCACAACTTCATTGTCAGTTGACCCAATCAATGGATAGAAATTTCTGTTTGTCTTTCGCTCCGGAAATATCAAATTTTGATTCGCTCGGAGCTGCATCAGAGAGAAAGAGCAAGAAAGAGAGAGGGGAAAGAGAACATTAATGATATTAATTATATCGAAATTTATGTATTTAGGAGAATCTATAAAGCTACGATTATCAGATCATGCACTCAACAAAAAATAATGGCCTTAATTTAAAAAAAAATATTTTTTTTGTCATTTATTTTTATAAGATAAAAACCCGATTATTAACATCAATGAATTTGATCTAAAAATGTGATAAATTAGCCATACATCACTTGTTCAAATTATAACAGAAGAATTTCGTTATTGATGTCAATAGTTTCTATTTTCAGAAAATTAGTATGTTAATTTATGTATTTTTTTATTAATTCCAAGAAATAATTTTTAGGTAATGATATTCATAGCAGTAATGATGTTCGGCTTGTAAATAAATAAATAAACTAATAATTATTTGAGAATTGGGATGAGGGCTGTAAATAAGTTATAAACTAAAAAACAAACTTATTTTCTTCTGTTATAGAGTTTATTTATTTTAAATAAACTCGCCTTAATTATAAAACGAACTCATCGATAAGTGTCAATCCAAAAACCTCGTCATGTCAAGTTAATTCTATTCCAAATATTTATAAAAAGATGAATGAGATGAATAAATATTTTCCAAAACATAGTCAGCAATAATAATATAAAAATCTGAGAAATGCATCAAAGTCTAAGCCAATAGGAATTTTTTGGGTTATTAAAAGCTTTGCTTACTAGCCGTTATTTGCTATGGTATCTGACAGATCAACAGGTGCTCGCTACAAGTGGCAGCAACACTTGTTGACAGCTTGCAACGCACACACACAAAACTCAAGTGGTTGGCCCTAATTTGGGCTTCAAGCAAAGCTGAATACGATTATAGGCCATTCCAAATACGAATATTAATCGTTGTCCAAAAAAAAATTTCCACGGGGCTTTTCACATTTTACTGGTGAAGAAGTAGATCTAAAATTAAAGATGAAAATCAACAGAAACTAAAAACAAAAATGTTATAGGACAAAATCAAATAAGCAAACAAGAAATCGATGTCCACAATGGCCAATAATAATTTTCAAATGGTATTTGGGTCACAACATTAATAATCAGTCAAAATTAGCATATAAATTGGTAGAAATAAACGCAGCAGCAAAAGCGACGCAGCAGAATTTCAGCTAACAAACATTGTTGGTCTGTGTTTGGATTCGGCCTGAGTTTTTACACTCAGCCAAAAAGATATGAGGGACCGACGAATGAAAGTACAACAACAACAACAACAATATGCGACACAGGTGCGGATCTCCCCGCTCGCCTAGAAGCGAGCTGAGAAAGACCAACAACAATTACGACGGCGAGCATAGAAGTTAAATTTTTTTTGTTTATTATTTTTTGGGAGAACCAACCGGTAAAGCAAATGAGCCAACAAAATAAGAGTCTTTTTCCCAAACAGTTAAGTTTTGTTTTTTGAGGCTTGGCCACTTTGATTTATGTGTGTGCGAGTGTGTGTAAGAAGAAAGCACACAAAGCGCAGAGCCAAGAGGCAAGTTGGCCAATACTAAGCACATATTTTACATGCTCGCCGCTAGACTCGTTTGGCATTGGTCACTCTACGAGAGAGACAGGGAGAGAGAGCGAATGAGGGAGAGAGAGAGAAAGAGCACACAGACAATTTCGCTTTCAACAGGTTGTCGCAGCAACATGTTGCCAGCTCAGCCTGCGCCAGAGCAACAAAAGAGCCAACACAAGAGACCAGCGCAAGCGTCAGCGACTGCGACTGCGCTGCGCCAACAGCGACGTTTGCGTCAGCTAAGCATGCGCAGCTAAGCGTGGCAGCGGCAGCGGCAGCAGCCAAACTACCGTTACACGAGAGACCTGCTGACATACTTCCGTGTTCGGCAGAGCCGAGACGGAGCCGACGCCACGAAGCTTTAACTATAGCTCAAAACTCAAGCCAAAGCAGAAGCTGCCGATGAAGCTGAAGCTGAAGCGCAGCTTTGCAGCCATATGAAAAGAAAAAATGGCGACCAGTGCGTCTAGGCCTTAATTGAAGTCACTTTGATTATAATACACCTGCCAAATAATGGTTAAAATTATGTGGGAAATACTACCTCTGTTTTGAAAACTATGACAAACAATAATTTTAATATGAAAAAATTACATTTGGTGTATTTGTTTATAAAATTATGCATTTGACAGCTATCAAATAATTATAAAAAATTATGGGAAATATGAAAAATAAGATTTTTATATTTAGATTAAATAATTATTAGAAAAATTATTAATAATACGAATGATGTACTGTAAATAAGATATTTAACCTACAGTTGAGCCCAATAAATATGTTTTTTATTGACTTTGTTTTAAGTTTAGTAATCTAGTTACTCTTTGAATATTAGTTAATTTTTTCTTTATTGTTTTACTCTTTTCTCGTTGCTCATTACTTAAATATTTTTGTGGGCATAATTTCGGATATTGTTGCAGTGATTTTGCTTTTATAATCTTTGAATTTTAATTTAAAAAAAAAAACTATCGCTTTGTTGTTAGAATTGTGTTTTGAGTGACGTTTTGGCGTGAAATGTTTTATAGATATTTAGATTCTTTTATTGTTTGACTGAGCGTCACTTTTAACACATTTTTGTTTTTATTGTTCTTGCTGTGGCTACTCAACATTTTTTTTTGTTTTATTTTAATGAGCTACAATGTAACGGTTGTTCGCTGGTCTTTTTGCATTTGAATGGCCCTAGCACCTACACCTACACAAACACACACACACACATAGCCGTTGCGTGGGTGCGCCGCACAACAACAAAAGCAAACAATGCTCCTCTTTTGTAAAGGTGATTTTCAGATGTTGGTCAGCGATCTACACATTTTGGTATCGGATTCGGGTTTGGAAGCGGGTTGGGGAATTGCTGTGGGCATAATTACGATTTCGGTGTTTGTTTATTGTAATGTGCGTATATTTATATGTTTGTGTGTGTGTGTGTGTGTGTGTGTTGGGCGGTTTTAACGGGTATTTGGAATGAATTAGTGCAAATTTTTGACATCTGAGTGATTTTATGACCCTGATGTTTTTTAATGAGTAACTCGATCAGTTCGTGGGCGCACTTGAAATGCCGTTAAGCACTCGAATTGTGAATCAGCTGCGACTTTTGAATTTGAGAAATAAATCTGTTAAGCGTATTTAAGTAATATTTTCAAATTGAATTGACATAATATGAAATGATTTCAAATATTATTTCTGATACCTACTCAATTTCATATGTGTCTCAAAATCTAAAGCAAATCCATACATTTGGCGTTTAATTCAGCTAGTCCTTATAATATTCTACTTTTACATAATTAGTATTAATATTAAATGTTTACCAATTAAATTTTAAATTTATTCAGAATTTACGTTTCATTTGTTTATTTCATTTAGTTTGTTTTGTAAGCTTCGACTAATTATTTAAAAAAAAAAACTGTTTTCATGGCTCTTATAGTAATTTAAGCTAAATCATAGTTTCCTAACTACTCTAAATATTTTTCTAAGTGTTAAAATACAGAAATATTTTCTGCCTATATTTTTTAATTGCTTTTCTACGTGTTCTTTCCAATTTGTGTGTACCCACACATAATTTAGCTAACCAGTTTCTACTCCAGCAGGCAAATGCATTTCAAAAAGTGAACCATCAACTTAAAAAACTATTACAAAGGCACTGAAATGAAATGAACTTTTAAACTTCGACAACTAGAAACAGAAACCTTCAACAAGAACCGGCAACAGCTGCTACAAAAAAGGCCAAGAAATTGAGTTCTTAAGTCTGCCCGGTAAATGACAAAAAGAGAGGTCCAAAGCTGAGATTTCAGTTGGGGCTTTAACGGAAATTGAGCTTAACCTTTGGCGGCAATCAACTTCCGTTTAAATGTTCGAACACGACGCAGCGGCAAAGGTCAAAACGTTTTTCCACAGCCAAACACCAAATGGCCAACGGAGAGCAGCCAAACACTTTTTTCCGTTTTTCCCCTATACACTGTGTCCAAAATGAAAAGAAAAATCAGGTCGCGAGTTGGCGTCGGAAAAAGCGAATGAAAAATTATTTGATTGCAAAATGTACAACCGCAACGATTTCCACTTGGAAAACCGCACGTACAATGCCAAGAAATACAACAACAATAACAACAACAACAACAACAACAGAAACAATAACTCTGCAAGGCTGCCAAGCGGTTTTCCAACCAACCAACTTTGACCAAGACCGAGAAGCCGAAAAAGCAGCCTCAGCCTCAGCCTCCGAAACGTGTGGCTGGCATTGAGGTCGCCATCACTCAATGAAGGTTGCCTCAACTCCGACTCCGACTCCGACTCGGATTCTGTGTCCCTCTCCGTCTCCGCCTCCGTCTCCAGCTTCAACGCCGTTTCTGTCTTCAACTTCATCTGCGACTTTATCTTAAGCTGTAAATGTGGATGCAGCAAATTGCTGCCACAAAAAAAAAATACCAAGAACAACCAAGTGGCAACAATGGGAGAATGGAGACGTGCTCGGTTCTTGTTCAGCTTGCGCACTTGACAGCACATGTGGCACGTGTGCTGTTGTTGTTGCAACTGCTGATTTGCAACACACCCAGCTTGTAGGTGTGTATGTATGTCTGTGTCTCGTTGTTGTTGCTGTTGTTGTTCTTGTTAAACTGGACCACAAAGCTGTCGTCTTTGTCGATGCGCTGCTGATTAAGTTATGCCTGCTGGCGAGATATGGGGGAGTTACACACACCACACACTCAAACACACACACACAATATGTGTATGATAAATATTCTCTTGTGCTCAAAGTTTAAATGGATATGGAAATGAACTGCATCAGTTAATTTGAAAAGAGCTGTTTAGCTGAAGACATTTAACGGATCAACGTATAAAATCTAAACAAGTTTTTTAAAAATTAATCTGAAACTATAAAATCAAAAAATATAAATAACAGTTTATAAAGATAAGCGCTTTGAGCAATATGCTAAGCATTTGTGAATATAAACCAGTTCATAGCTGTAAGTTTTTCAAGTGCACTCAAAAAAATTGAATGTTTTAAGTCAGCAGATTTTATCATATGTTTTCGTACAATAATTTCACATTAATAAGCCAACTTGAAAAACGTTAGTTTTCATTTCATAAAAGTTTTGAATAACTCTGCCAATTTCGATCCAAAGTGGCGCAAATTTCTTAATTAATTCGACAGAAAATAATAGTATAATTTTCACTTTTATTTATATTTTTTATTTATAAAGGAAATAAAAATTGTGAATGTTTTTTACTTTACTATAAAAATCTGATATTTAAAAAAAGGGAAAATTGTTAATGGCAAAATATTATATTGTAGAAATTTAAAAGCAATATTATTAAAATAAATGTAATAATAATAACAGATTTTTTACTTTAGAAAAAAAACCACACTCTAATTTAAAAGTTCGAAAAGTTTACTTATTTTCTGCTAACTTAAAAAGTTTATCATGCTTTAGCAAATCGGTGGAATTTGTGATGAGTTAAATATATATAAGACATAGTTTGTTTTTGGCTAGCTCAGCTAACTCAAAATATATATAGAAAATAAGCACCACTCCTCGACTTGAGTGTGTGAGGAGCCCAAGTCGAGCATAGATTGCAATGCTGTGTCAACTTTATGAATGGAGCCGGCAATCAGATGCTGTCCCGTTAGCTGTCCCTTGCAAGGTGGACAGGTAATCTGTGTGCGAGACAACGAGATGACAACAGGGCGATAAACTCGAATGGAACAGCGGTCTGATCGCAGACAGTTGGGTTGACTGCTCAGAGGCTTGGCGCTATTTTTATGGCTGGTGGTGTGCACAAACCGCCAGTGGAGCCCAAATCTAATGCCAACAACACACCCTGTGTCAGTTGAGCCAGCTAACCAGGCAACCAACTAAACAACATCCCAGTCGGCAAGCAACCAACCGACAACTAACAACAACTATGCAAATTTTTATGATGTTTAACTATTTTTAGTTGGTTTTTATTTTGTTGTTATTTAAATGACGATCTCGTGCCTCTCACTGTGCGTGCTGAAATATTTGTATGCCCTGTACGCAAGCAAAAAACGAGTGTTTTTGTATTACAGAATTATTTAAATAATAGTCAAAGTAAATAAAAAAAAATATATATATATTTATATATAAAATATTGTTTTTCAGGCCCACGATTTATGTTTTACTTGAATTGTTTTATGACAAGCTTTAACATGATTTTCTCATTGCAAATTGCAGGGTATAAAATATAATTTAATGTTCAATTAGTTAACTTGACTATTTTTGGCAGGCATGACTTCAATTGCTCATTGCAAATTGCAGGGTATTAAACCAGTTCGCAACCTTATTGCGGCTTGTCTGATTTGAGGCTTAATGTGGTCATCTGAGCCGGTAACAACAATGAAGACAACAATCCGGCGTGTCTGGCAAGTTGAATCCCCAAAAAACCAAATAACCAAAAACCCAAAACATTGCTCAGGTCACCGAACTTTTCAAATGCGCGCGTCTAAAATTGTTGTTAATTGTTGCTGTTTTGGTTGCTGTTATTGTTATTCCCGCTAAATACATATTATTTGCGTAGTGTTTTGGTTTTTGCTGCCAAATGTGCAAATTGAACATAAAAGCCGATGCTTCGACCCAAACAGGATTGTTAATATAAATATTTCTAGCCAATTTACAAGTATAGCAAATTGTGTAATCAATTCAAATTAATTGCCAGTAATGGTTAGACAAGTTATTCGATTACTGACATAAAAGGTGGGTGGATTGAGTTCAGCTCAAAATCTTTTAGGGAAACATGAGTAACATAACAAAATTAAGTTATTAAATGAAGAAAAATTTAACCAAAATGTAGAGAGAAAAAGTAACAGTGCAACCATAACAAATAGGTTAAGTCTTCTCGCTGCACATTAAAAACATTGATTTTTCAATTTAATTGCTTCATCTTTTCTAATTGATGTGTTACAGTTCCAAAACAAAATAAGCTTATCAGATTTTTTGGGGGCATGTGCAACTAAACCGACATAAAAACGATGCTTACCACCAATCAATGGGGGGAAATGGTAAGCTATATCAGTTTTCCCATTGCCGAAATGCAACTTAATGCCACAATCGAATTTGCTACGCATATTGACGCTGCCACAAGCTGTTGTTGTGGCAGCTGTGCCTATTTTTGGGGATGAGCTTAATGCGTTCCCAGCTTGACTTTGACTTGATGTACGTCTGTCTGCTCCTCTCTCTCTCTCTCTCTCTCTCTCTGTCCCTTCTCTCTACTCTCTGCTAACGCTTGCTCACTGAATGAGTAAGCGTAATTTTGCGTCATATAACGGTACAAACAGCCGCTACTGTTGTGGAGGCCTGTGTGTGCCACAGTGTGTGTGTGTGTGTATTTTGTTTTGGCTGCTATTCCGTTGTTGTTGTTGTATTTTAGACAATTTTGGTAGACAAACGAACGGTTTTTTATGATTTATTTGTAGCTTAGCAAAAGCGCCTGGCAACCAATCTGAGCTGTAAATGAAAAAAAGAATTCTACTTCCGAGTGCAGTTAAAAGTATGTTTGGTTTCTTGTTTTTCTTTTTTGGGGTTTTGGGTTGCGGTCGGTGTCGGAGTCGGGTTTGAGGTCAAGCGTTTATAGTCCAGACATCAATTTGAAGACACCCCAAAAAAGTAATTGTTTACTTGGATTAATGTTTTATTTATAGCAGAGCAGCTAATTAAAAACTGGATTGGAATTTAGATTTGTTGCCGTAAATTAGGCTAGTGTAACTGATGATGAATCAGCTGAATAGAGCAGTAATAATAACTAAAATACTAATCAACATCAGAGAATGTATTTGGGATGCTATGCGGCTACTTGTGAATTTCGCAATTATGTCATAAGTGAAGCTAAGCTGATTCGCAGCTCCCAGCTGACCGCCCCTCATCCCCCTCTCAGGTGCTATGTATTGCGCTGTATTTCATAACAGGTGAGTAATATCGGAAACGAACTCGGTCAATGACTTTTAGCTGATTTGTTTATAAATCAGGCTTGAGAATTTCTTCTTGTTTGCCAGAGGCCATTGACTTAAGTTCGTTTTTTATTTGGCTCCTAGAAAATTCTTTAGGCATATTTTACTTACTTTTACGAAATTGCAGCCTGTTCAGCTGTTGTACATTTTGAAATCAAATTCCAAAAATGATTCAGTTGATTAGTTTTGATATTTTTCTCTTTATATTTGTATAATCCTTGTGGTTTTTATTTGAGTTGATTGTAATCCTTTTAACGTGATATTTAGATCCTTTAAGACAGTTTTATTTTTGTGGTTAATGTTGGTATGTATATATTTTTATGTATTATATCCGATTTGGTGTTTATGTGAATGAATATAAAATGAGTTAGGCTTGAATTTCACTAAATTAGATTAAAGCCCTTAACCGAATGTGAATAGTTATAAAAAATGCATTGGAAATGTTAATTGTTTATTAATTAAGGCATGCAAGAATGGTTAAAAAATAAATAAAATGAGTATGGGTAGCGAAAAAACATAAACATTTTTGTATACTCACAAAAACAATGGGAGGAAGACATAAATATATGCAGAAAATAATGAACGGGGAGTATTACGAGTGGGTATATAGTATATTTATATATATATATTTTTTTTTAATCCATAGATGGAGGCTAGCTTTGAATATATGTGGCTATTTATATATATATATATATCTATATATATATATATTGATTTTTTGTTTATTGCATATCGTTTGTATGTACAATGGACGACTTCTGACTGGGTTTTTTTCGAGATGACGATAAGGCTGATCGATATATATATATTTTTTGTTATTGTAATTTTTTCCGCTCTTGGTGTGAAAATATTTACAACAGCGTTCTTGAACAGTTCGAATATAACTTTGTTTTATTTTATGTATATATATTTATATATATTATATATATTTTTGATATATTTGTTGGTTTGAATTTTAACTTTTTTGTGAATTTCCTTTGCTTGTTTTTGAACAACAAATTTGATTGTATTGCACTTTTTACAGATTGCACTTGCACTTTTACTACATATATATTTATATATGAGTATATATATATTTATTTGTATAGGTATAAATTCGATATTCAATCACTAACTGGAGCAATAATCTGCTTTGCTCTCAACATTTTGTCAACCATTTTCACAATCTTTGTAACGCATTTTAAACATATTTAAACACGGTTGTAGCTCTTGTTGTTGTTATAGTTGTTGTTGCTGTTGTTTTTTGTTGTTTTTATTGTTGTTTTTGTACACTGGTCAATTCGTTTATTGGTTGTTCCAATTTTGATTGCTTGCTCTTTTTATTATGCCATTCTATGTGCTGCTGCGCGTATGTGTGTGTGTGTTTGTGTGTCAGTGTCTATCTGAGAGAGTCCACGTCCACAGCCGAAACGGAAGCACACGCGAAACAAACGCAAAAAAACTTGCTGCGCGCAAAGAATCGCACAAATCCGAAGACGTCAACGGTAGAAAGCCAACTGTGCGCAGGCGCAACGCGAAAAGAAATTTTCGAGCCGCAGCGGCCCAAGAAGTCGCTGCTGTCGCTACGTCGGCATCGCAGTCACCATCAGCACGAGCAGCAACAGCAACAGCGTGCAAAGAAGTTACTCACCTGGCGAGCGTTGTCTGAGAGCGTAGCGCAGAGAGCATCGCACTGCAACATGTCGTGCTGCCAACATGTTTGATCGCAGGTGCTGCCGAGGTCGATATTTTTTTTGCTCTTCGCACCGGCGGTCAAAGTCAGGGCTAAGTTTGTTTATGTTGCGTGTTGCAACTCAGCTCGCAGAGAGCTCAGCATTGAATTTTGCAGACTTATTGCCAATTTCCAATTAATTGTTGTTTAATAATAAAACGTATTTTCATATATCTAATATATTTATTTATAAATTTTATATTATTTTTAGGCCAAGCTTGTCAAGTTCTAACTTTTCAGGCCATACGTGTTTGATGCTCACTCTTTGAACAATTCTCTTTCTCTCTCTCTTGCTCTCTGGCTGTGTCTCTGTTACACTCTCGCGCCATCTTGCTCTCTCGCGCAGCACAACTTGACCTACTTAACAAAAATTTAAAATTTTTTCCTGTTATTTCGCCTTGTAAACATGCGAGCAACAATTACAGTTGCCGGCGCTGCTGTTGCCGCTGCTGCCGTCGCCGTTGTTGCTGCTGCTGCTGCGGCCGCTGCGACGCGTCGCTGCATTTGCCATTTTGTTGTTGCATTTCCTCTTTGGCTGCTCATTTCGCACTTGTTGTTGTTGTTAATGTTGATTGCCGCTGGTTGATTGTTGCTGTTGGCTGCTTCGTTTGCTCGTTTTGCTTTTTGCTTTTAGATTTTTTCTGTTTATTTCCAGCGTTTTGCAGTTAACGGTATCGCTTCGAAAATGAAAGCTCACACAAAGACACACACACACACGCACTGATACACACACACACATACACAGATAGATACAGTTGGCGATACAGGTACGCTGTGCACAAGCTTCAACCTCGCAGGTTGTGTAAATTTTTGATTTTGCTCACGACTCTTATTTTTTTTGTTGTGGCATTATCATCCCAAACAATATAACAGCAGCCGCCTCATCATTCAGTTTGTCCTCTTGACCAAACTGCAACTGCGTCACTCTGACGTCTTTTCGGCTACTTTCCCCTCCCCTTTCTTCTACCCCCGCTCCGAAATTCATCATCATCTTCCAGCTTAGCATTGACTAAGTTGTTGGTCATGTTTGTGGCTAATGATTTGCTTATCCTCTTTACACATATTTTTGCTGTCAACAACTTGCAATTTTTTATTTGCATAAATGTTTTATGCGCTGGATGATAATTTTAAATAGCTTTTTTACGCTCATGCTTTTAATATTATTTATTTATTTTTAGTTTTGGGCGGCGTGACTCATGTGAACTACATTTTTTGTGCGTAGGCGGATGGAGCATTTTTAAATGCTTTGTCACCCAACAAGTTTGTTGCCTAAGTCATTAGTTTCTTGGTAAGCATATATGTGGAATATTGAATGCGAGAGACTTATTTATTAGGGATTTTGTATTAATTTAAGCATATCGCATCCTAGAAAATAAATAACTTTTGTATAATAACAAAAAAATAAGATCAAATATAAAATAAAATCAAACTGCATGTTTGTTGCCTAAGTCATTTGTTTTTGAGCTTCATATAAGTAACAAATTAAAAGAGAGATACTTAATTATTAACGATTTTGTATTAAGTAAACCATTTATGTAAAATAATTAATTAAAATTATAAATATTGTCTTATAAAATGGGAAATATATAACAAAAGGCTTACCATTCAGAATATATATCATTTTATGGTTATGTTTACATTTTATTGTATATCTGTCATAGGAGTATATATCCTCTATCAACCTTAATAATTCGGTAATTCCGATTTGTTTGCACTAAATAATTAATTATATAATTAACATCATTTTATGATCGAATAAACATAAATATGTTAAAATATTCAATAACTTCAACAATTGCAAAGTTCGAATTCCTAACTACAACTAATTTGCTTAAGCTACACAAAAAAAATAAATATTAGATTTTAGTAAGAAATATGTAAATTTCTTTGATGGGTATTATTAATTTTGAATATTGAATATGGTAATCCTTGATCAATTTTTGCTGTCATGTCAACTGAGCCAAATAGTTTTTTTTTTGTGGTCGCCTGAAGAAAGAGCAATGAAGTTGGACAGAAAATGGAGAGACAAGCTTTGGGGCACGGCAACTGAAGTGAACGTCACAGAGAAGAAAAGGCAAAATACAGTTAGACAAATTCTATGCACGTCAAATGTCAATCTCAGAAAACAGTACAAACAGTACAGCCAGAATGAAGAAGAAGAAGACAAAAAAAAATCAATCTTGGCATTAAACATGGCTGGGCGCAGAACTTCGGCACAGCTTTTGAAGAGCAGCATACAAAACTAATTGAACTTGGACAGCGTGACACTTCATCAAACCCAATCCCAAAAAAAAGGCCAAAACCAGGCGAACAATGTAGGTGAGTGGTTGGCTGGTTGGTTGGTTGAGGGAGAGAGGCAGAGCCAGGCCATCACTCAAGCTATTTGGTCCAGACAAATAAAAACAAGCTATCAAATTAAGGCAAAATGCCACGGGAGTAGCACCTGGAAAGGGCTTCCAACGGTAAAGTTCGAGTGCAATGCCATTACCATTAACCGAATACCATAACCAATATTGACATGGGGGTCAAAGTCAAACCGAACGTGGCCCAAACAACAATTGTGCATTTGATAGGGCCAACTTCCGAAAATATGGGTTAAAGGCATACTTACACACACACTCAAAGAAAAAACGACCAGAATTTTAGACATTCGCGATACTTTTGGCGAAAGACATAAATTTACAAGATTTAAAGTTGTGCTCACTTAAATACATTGACTTGAGTATATTAAAATTTAAGGTTGTTTATTTAAAATGTACAAAAATTATATATAATTTTTAGAATGTTGTTTTCTATATGTGGGCTTAAAAGTATTATATAAACTTTTAATATACTTATATTAAACGGACGCATTTGCATCTTAAGATTTAACACATATTACTTTATGGTTATTCTAATCCGAAATCTAAAAGAACTATATTTTTACTATTTTTAAAATTTCGGGATTAATTTTTCTACGAATCAGGTTTTACATAACTGCTGATTTCAAATGAATTTGTAATTTTAGATAAAAGATTTTCTTATGTTTAGAAACTATTTTGTTATTGTGAGGTCAATTTTATTTCTGAGTGTACACACACACACACACACTCTTGACCATATATGGGTAAAGTAAAGCTCTGCAGTGTTTCAGTCAAGTTGGCAGCTTGAGGCGACACCTGCTGACCGCAAAAGATTGTAAATTGAGGTGCAAACAATGCTCGGATGTCAACGCTTTAAAACACACAGACAACAGAGAAGCAAACAATTTGCTCAGGTTCTCCTTTATTTCAATTTCAACGCGTTTCTATTTACTAACTGCAAATGTGACAAATCTCATCGGCTCATCGGGCATCTGTGGCAAGTGGCCGCTGCACACTGAGACGGAGGCAGCACCTTGGGTGGCACTAGGACTTCTTGTTACCTGTTTTGGCCGAATTGTGACATCAATTGAATTGTTTGCCGCCGGTTTGCTTATTTGTATTTTTCCTTTGCCTTTTGCTAAATTGGCAAAACAATTCTCACCCAAAATAGCAAACAGCTAAGATTACAGAAGGCAACAGTGGCAACTGTCTCAGCAGGAGGGAAGCAGTAAGAAATGGCTGCTTGATATGCAACAAAAGACTAAATTGCAATTTATTTTTTAAGAATATGTTTATATATATGGGCATGTGTATAATATTTTGCATTTCCGCAGGGAATAGTTTGTGCACGATTTTCAAATAAGTCGATAATATTCAAAGATCAAAACTATCAAGAATGCTAAGGAAGATAAACATTGATTTGTTGTGAGTGTATAAACAATCAGATTCAGAGCATTACAAAAATGGCTTTGCCCAAAGATACCAAATATATGTCAAATATTGCATAAATTTCGCATAATCTACCAAGAAGAACAGCAGCAGCATCGAATTTTGCATGCATAATTTTGTTGTATGCTGTGCCAAGGTGCGGGCGTTAGGCCCCAAGACAAACAACTTCAAAGTCTTGGCTAAGGGAGGGGATAGAGGGGACACCTATCAAAGCTAATAACACGCAAAGAACAACAACAACAACTAAGGCAAGCGATAAAAATAGATGGCAAGCGTATAAAAAAAGGAGAACAACAAAACGCAGCACAATAAAAATGCTAAATAAATTGCCATGTAGGTGCAGAGTGAGAGCGAGTAATAGAGATAGGAATAGGGTTACAGATGGCGATGCCATAGAAAGAGAAATAATAAACAACAACACACACACACACCAACACACACACAGCAAGAACAATCTACGACCAGAGCAAAAGAAATGGCACTCGACGGATGACGACGTCGAAATATGAATGTAGTGCAAAGCGTAGGCGTTTTATCAGAGCCCCAAATGCTGGCGGAGGTGCGGATCATGTCGGAGCCATGGCTGCTGTAGGTGGGCAACCAGCAGCTAACAGCTAGAACCTAATATCGAACAGCTAACACATACACTTAAGAAAATACTCGGACTACACTTTAAAAATGCCGCCAAGTCCTCAGAAAGTAAATTTCTAAAAAATTCCTTATTGTGGGTCTGGTCTTTCATTACTTAATTTCCGTATAGACTTTTCTAACATTTCAAAAAAATACTCAGACAAATTATAACAATCTTTTTTGTAATCGTTTGAACATTATTAAATATTCGAATTTTAAGATTTAACATACATACAAATATCTCATTAAATTTATAGAATTCTGTTTGTTTAATCTTAATCTAATTAATTAAATTAAAATATTAAGAAAAAGAACATATTTCTAGCATTGTCGATTGATGACAAGCCTTTCATGGTGATTTTTTTTCTGAGTGTAAAACAATGTGTATGCCAAGGAGAGGGCGAGACAAAGGTCAATCTGAACGCAACGCTGTCAATTGGCAACCGGCAACTGGCAACCGGAAGTGGGTCAACGAAAACCGGATCCGCAACGCAAAACAAACGCAGCTGTGTGTGGAGAGAGAGAGAGAGAGCGAGAGGGAGATAACTGACGGCGACAGCAACACTGCAAAACAAACAATGCAAAATGCAATTGAGATGCAAATGTAAATTGCATTGGCCACATGTTTGCATGTGTGTGTGTGTGTGTGTGTGTGAGTGTGCCATGTGTTTGCCAACAACATAAATAAACATCAAAATAATGCACACCATTAACATTGCCAATGGCCCCCAAAATTCAGAGGGTCTGATGGGAAGCAGCAACGGGGAGACACAACAAGAGCAGCTGCAGCAGCAACAACAGAAATACCGAAAGAGACACCTCAAAAAAAATCACCTTGAATTTTAGGAAACCACCTTGCAAAGATTATTACAAGTTTTCTATATTTTCTTACTAACATTTTGCTTTCCTTATTACTAAGCAACTAAAGTTCAAACATTTTTGATTTGATTGGGTTTTTAGTAGATTTGAAATACTTTTAATTTAATTTGTAATTTGAGAACGTTTCATTTTGTGCCGATTTTAATTTTAGTTCGATTTTTTGTAAGTGTACATCAGGGCAGACTGCCTGACTGAGAAAATTGGCACTGAAGTGTCATTGGCATAGGCCAGCAGAGCGGCGAGGAGGAGGTGCTGCTGATGGTGCAGCATGCCCAAGTAGTAGACAACAGACAATGAATGCATCGCATTGCAGTCCCGGGCAGCTTCTATGGCTGGCTAACCCTGTGGACGACAATGAGCAGCAACTTTTTTTTTTTGTGCTTTTCTCGTTGCCTGTTTTGCTCTAATGAAGTTGCACTGCAGTCAACGTTTAACACGAACCCAGACTCAAGCAAACAAAAGCGGGCACTCAAGCACTGTTCAGCATTTAGTGTTTTGAAGGAAAAAAATTTGCATGAAAAGTTGGTTAATATCAGCTAGTATACCTGAGTATAAAAGGGCTTTTGTTTTGACTGTGTAAAGTCTCAGGAAAATTAAAAGTAAATGCATTTTAGATTTATAATTTATTAATTTATAGACAACTATATAAAATTAAAAAAACACTTTTAATAATATGATATTATTAGTTTTACAAAACTTTCGAAAATTAGTTTTTAATTTTTGCTAATTATTTTTATGTATTTTTCTCTTTTTCTAAATTTTCCAAAAACCCATTTTAAAAGACACTTAAATTGTATGCTAATAAAAGAATCTCCTAAAAAAAACAAACAATTGTAATGCATTTAAATTTTATACCAATCCGAGTCTATCGTCAGCAAATATGTCTTTCTCTTGCTGACATCTCTGTGCCAGATTCTGCGTGAGCGAGAAAGAGATTTATGCGATTTTGATCGATAGCTGAATAGCTTATTGCATACAAAACGAAAGACTGCGGCAACGAACTTGCCGTTAAAGTACACAAAATAAAAACCCAACAATTGCGCATTGTAGAATTTATGATACATCTGGAATTGGAGAACTCTTTTCGTGCAGCCAAGCGCAGCAGCAACAAAAGCAACAACAGCAACAAAAGCACCAATAATCACAATGCCAACTGTTGCCAGCATAACGGCCGAAAATCAGTCACAAAGCAGAATCCCAAAAATACAAAAAAAAAATAATAATAATAATAATATTAAAGAGACAACGCTTGGAAATTATAACGCAACGCAGCGTTTTGTATAGCGTAGCTTAACGGTTAGCGGCTAGCTTAAGGAGAGCCAACAGACAACGGAACTTTTTTCACTTTTGCTGCATCTATATATATATATATATATATATATGTATTCAATAGTATGGGAGACACAGATACGATACGACTCTGACAGTTGCCACCTGCAGCTGCAAGAAGATGCAGCTCGATGACTGTGCGCTTTGTGTGTTCCCTCATACTCCCATACTCCTCCTCCTCAAACTCTCTTCCGAACATTTGTTTTTTTTATATTTGTTGACTGATTTTTAATTAAACTTTTGGGTGAGGGAACAAAATAAAATAAACTTCGAGCAAGTCGGTGAGTTTTTGGATGCTGATAATCAGTAAAACGTAATGGGCCGTTGAAATCTGGCATTAGGATAGCAAAAGGGTAGGGCTGGGGGAGTTTTGGGGCAGGGGCAGGGGCAGAACGTCACAGTCACCGTTGTGTGGCTCGACTGGGTTACCGTTTAAGCGCCTTAATTGTTTAATTGCCATAGACACAGTCGCATTGCACGCTTGGGGGCCCTTTGGGTTACCGTTGTGACAATCCACTGAAGCAAATTAATCGATTTGCTGTTGCTGTTGCAGTTGCAGTTGCACAGTCACAGTCACAGTCACAGTCAGCTCGATTACAAGCACAGCCACCGCAAAGCCCTAGAAAGGTGGGTGATGCTCCAATGATAGCAGAACTCAGACTAAAAAAAAACTCCATTTGCTCTTCTCCCAGCTTACGATTTGCATATCTGACTTCAGTTGCAGTCTTTCTTCTTGTTTCTCTGTCACTTTGCAATCAGTTTGCCATTAAATGCGAGGCACTGCATCTTTCAGATACGAGTGGAGATTGACTGTATCTGGCTGTCAAACGGTCTTTTCTATTAGTGTAACAAATGGCAGAGTTAGTTCAGTTAACTAGATAGCTTCTAGCCTGATTCCATGTTCTGTGCTACTGAAATGCGACAAGTTTGTCACTCAAGTCTTTTGATTCTATGCAAAGTAGAGTGTGCAATGGAGATTGATAAAACAAATGGCATAATTATTTTTAGCTAACCTAAAACACGCTTTTAAATCCAATTTTATTGGCTTAAATTTCATTATTTATTTACAAATAAAACTAATAATAAATAAATTAAATAAGAATTTTTATGTGCCATTACATATAATTAAAAACGTTTCTGTTTCCACCAAAAACACAAAATTTGTTAAATAGATTAAAAAAATATAATAGTTATTTATTACAAAAAAAATTTTTTTTCAGTTTAAAAACCCACTATTAATTTATTATGTCATTAAAATGCTGAGTGTCTCCGCGCTTGAGTAAATAAACAGTACACACAAAAAAACAGTAAAATCGAGTAATATTAAACAAATATCAATGAAAAATTAAAGTTATATTATATAAAAAAATACCCTTCTTAATAGCACGCTAAGACAATTTATTTTTGAATAAAATTCATACTTTTAGGTACTTATTATAAAGATATTTTAACAACAAAAATAATAGTTTGCCATCATTAGCAATCTTATCAACCAATATAGAATCACAGAATAGAAAATATTACATAAAAACTCATTTATAATTCTTCTGTAATTCGTTATTAAGAAATACTCTTCCCTTGGGGCACATCCGACATTTATTTCAAAATTCCCCAAAGCACTACAAAATAAATAAAAAAAAAAAATTATGAAATGAATGAAAAGAAACGGCAATATGAGTTTTAAATTATTTTTAAATTAAATTCATTTCAAGATTGCATTTATTTTCTCATTTATTAGCTGAAATACTCAGACATAGGTCACACTTGTCATAAAATAAACTTAAACCTGCAGCAGATTGCAGTTTTTGCCTTTCCTTTGCTGCTGTCAAAATGTTCTCCAGGATGAGCACAAAATTTGCCCAACTTGAATCCGGAATTGAAACTGTAACTTGGGATTGGGGAAGAGCTGCTTCTTTGCGCTTGCCACACAATATTAACCCAATTATGAACAGCGCAACATAATCAAAGTGGACATGTTGCATCTGTCGCAGCAGAGGCGAAGGAGACTAATGCAGATGCACAAGACTTGGCAAGTTAACCACTTGTGGTTGCAGACTTCACCACCAGCCAACATCGGGCACCACCAGACACCCCACCCGAACCGAGCAGACAAGCAACAAACCCGAACCAAATTGGGTCACGTGCTCAGCACAGCTCAGCTCGCATCACAGCGGCAACTTCAACTGACAATTTTTACAATGTGGCAGAGTCGAAGAAGCAGCCGCACTTTTTTTTACAGATGGAGTTGCAACTTGAAGCTGCACACTGCGGCTATGCGTAGCCAAAATGTAAGTTGGCTGTCTTTGCCTAAAAGATTCGCACCATTCGACAAGTGCAATGCAGCATGATTGTTGTGTTTGTTGTTGTTGTTGTTGTTGCTGTTGTTGTTGTTGCTGTTGTTGTTGTGTTGTTATTGTTGGCGTCGCGCCCATAAATTAAATGCACAAACGAGTTTCGCATCGCATTGCAAGATTAAGTGAAAAGGGGACAGCGGGTGAGAGGGTGAGCGGACTGTGAGATGGATTCGAAGAAGACGGCGACAGACAAAGAGATACTGAGAGAGACAGTAAATTCTCTGCTTTCGCATATAATTCAGCTTTGGGCTACATAATTAATTCCGCCAGGCCGCCCAGCGTTTTATTTAGGCCCCAACAAAACGGCCACGTTCCTCAGATTCAGATTCAGTTCCAGTTTTAGTTCCAGTCCGAGTCCCAAAGGGAAGGAGTACCCATCGTATGTAGTACGTGATATGGGCCAACAGGTTTTCCGGCGCACTTGTTGCTGTCGCTAAGACGCCCAAAAATTACAAAAAAATACCCATCTCGCTTTTTTTTAAATACTCTTCTTATACTCAATTTATTTTTTAATTATATATTTTTCATTTGTTTGTAATAAAATATAAATTTCTAATAAAAATAAATACAAAATAAATACTATTAAAATAGGAATGTTTCCTAGTTAATTATTACTCTCGTTAAGATTATCGATAACATTTTTATTGCCAATATTTAGCAGCTATATTTTTAGCAAGATTAATTTAAATACAAAATGTAAGAAATTCCATTTTATAATCAACAGATTAAAAATCAAAAATGTTAATGATAAATTAAGAAAAATAATATTCAAAATGTTAATAAGCTACAATTAAATATGCAAAATAATAAAAATCTGGAGATAATAAAACCTAAATTGCCGAGTTGATATTTCTCGGAAGCATATATGATTGTTTTCCAATTCAAAATAGAGTATAAAATCGACGAAAAACAGAAAAAATTCATATGCGTCGTCGATTCGTGGGCTTCAAGTGGGTTTCGGGTTCGAGCTTGATTTGCTGAGGTTCGGCCGACCAGTGCTTCCACTTGATTTGATTTTGGTATTCCATGCACCGTTATTCAAAATATTCGAAAAACGTTTTATCTGCTGTCTGTGTGTGCGTGAGTATCTGTGTGTGTTTGGGTGCGAATGCGTGCTTCTTTCAAGTTTCAGAGCCGCCGACGCCGCCGTCCCTCAATGGTCAATATTTCATAAATAGTTTATAATGAGAAATTATGGATTTAGTAATTCAGATAGTTACTTATTGAATAATAAATTCAAAATGTATGTTTTCTTGATATAGTAATGTTCTTAATAATGAAATGCAGGCTTAAACTAGTTTTGTTAATGACAGCTATTATGCGTTTGACAGTGTCAATATTTAAATGCAGCAGCAAGTTGGAAAATTATTGTAATCTTAATGTAAGACTGTAATCGCTACTTAAGAAAATTTCCAAGATACGGCCACCCAAATGCTTAAATAAGCGTTTTGTTTTCCAGCTTCTTAGATGTTATTTTTTGTATTATATTTTTTTTTTTTAATTACAAGCAGATGGTGACCGCATTCGCAAAGAAAATGGAAAATGAAAATTGTGCGGGCAAGTTGAAAGCCTCATATTCAGAAACAACAACTTGAAAGCTCCACCAGAGGCAACCAGACAAACGGACAGACGGCCAGAGAGACAGCAGAAAGAAGAAGCAGAAAAGAGAGGCAGACTCAGACTGAGACTAGACCAGGCCAAGTGTGGAAACTAGTTAAATTCAGTTGGTATAATAATTGTTATTGTTGCTGGTAGTTCGCATGGTAATGAGCATCAGGCAGCAGGCAGCAGGCACCGACTGATTGCCATGAGTAAGCATAATTATGCTTATATGCATATAAGTAAGAATGTGCTCCGTAAACATAGCCAAGCGAATGTGCCGAGAGTAAAAGTGTTCGCATTGTAAGTGCATGTGTATATGTGTGTGTGTGTGTGATTAGAATAGTGTATGTTGGTGAATGTAGGCCAAATCTATTATGCGTCTATTGGTAAGTGTAAGCCAAGTCTAGCGTCAATGTCTACAGCTGCAGGCTTCAACTGAGCTTTGAGTGGCACACAAACACTTACAAACACACATAATTATGTACATGAGTAGATACACATACTTACACACACTCAAGCTTTTATAGAGTAGAAAATTATACTACCCGAAATAATACCACATTCATATACTTTAAATGTGTAAGAAAAAACACACAATAAATTTAATAATTTTTAGTTGAGATTTTCAAAATTAGCCAAATCATTCTGCAATCAAAAATTATTTGCTTAAATGTATACAAATGACGCATCCGGAATTCAAGCAAAGAGTTGTTAAAATCTCAAGTAAACAGCAAAAATTGCTGACCTAAAAAAAGGTAAAAGTGTTTTTACAAATGTGATGAAGCAGTGTTATGAAAATTCTAGTATTTTTAAAATACATATATAATAATAAATTATAACATTTAAAAAACTTATCTTTGCACGAATTAGTTTTATTATTATTGAATTATGGTTTAATAAAATAATTGTTATGGTAAATTATAAAAATTGGTTGGACATTTACTGCATTGATTGGGTGTACCCATAAAAACACTTTTAGATGAAAATATTATGGCCGATCCATTAGATTCAAAGGAAGAGTACACTTTATTGATTACAAGGTAGAGTCCATTGTAACCATTACGCACCTATAAGCAAACACATGCGAGCTGGCCTAGATCAGCTAACCCCTTTTCCAGTATAATTTGTATTATTTTATTGACACATGTAAATGACAAGAAATAGTCAGAGTTATAAAGTGAATTATTTGTAACTAAGCTTGATTAATAAAGAGTACTTTCCCTTCGCTTAACTTAGTCGATCTTTTAATTTTTTCTGCAAACACTTCCTGAAAACACAACCCTCATCTGGCTTTATAATACTTTTCCCACAAACTCAAAAAAAGAAAAGTGGGAGCGACGCCCGCACGACAATTTCAACTTGAGCCATTAGATAAACTTGAGGTCCGCCTCAGCCATCTGTTTGGAGTGCCTGAGTGACGACTGGCGCTTAACCTGCTGTCCAGGCAGTGGCCGTGGCAGTGGCACAAGCTGAGGCAGAGGCAGAGGCCGAGGCAATGCCAGACGCCGGCACAGAGACCCACAAATGTCATCATTGCACAATGCAGCAGGCTCACGTCTAATGGACACTTGCATCAGGATCGGGCACGGGAACGGGAACGTGAACGGGACCCATGTTACACTCGTCAGTCGAAACAAATTGCCATTGCACACGAGGCAGAAACCACAGAGTGGGGGACTCACATTTGGGCTTCCAACTTCCTTGTGTAATTTGGTCAAGTTTAGTGACGCATACAAGCTCCAACTCACAAAGTCCGGCTTGGCCAAGTATGCCAAGCAACAGCAACAGCAACAAACTGCAAATAACAACAACAACAACAACAGTAAGTAAGAGTGCTCTATTCCAGAGTGAACAACTCGTGGATACCTAATATAAAATACATCTAAATCGCAAAAAAGGAATAAATACTTGTGTGTCTTATATATAGACTATAACGCGATATCCATATAAGTCCAGACCGATGTAAATAAATATATTGTAGTTTTTTTTAAAGCGATAAGCTATCAAGCAAATTCAGTTTTTATATCTAATAAGTGGCATGTGGCACGATCAATTGTACCAATTGATATTATAAATAATGTAATAAAAAAAATATAACTTAATTTGTCACTTAAATAAAGTACATAAAATTGCTTTATTAAAATTCAATTTAGTTTTAAAAATTATAATTTATACTCAACATTTTGAAGTTGGCGTAAAGTACCAATTTTATTCCATCTAAAGATATAATTCATATATAAATAAATATATAAAAAAAAATAACTATATTAATATTACATTTATTTGAAATCTATATATATTCACTTTTAGTTTTTCTCGTTCACTTGTTCAAATTTAAGATGCCCTCTATAAGCATTTTTAATGGGTATATGGCATAGACAGCAACTAGTTAGTCGGGCCGATGCCTATGGTATCTTGTATCCATTCATGCCAATCGCTATCGCCGCAACTTTACCTCTCCCTCTTTATAGTTCTCTCTTTCTCTGTCACTCTCTCTCTATGTATATGCACGTGTATTTGTGCCTGTGTGTGTGTGTGTCTGCGCGTGTGTGTTAGTTTTGCCAATTATGGTGTCCTCCTTATTTTGCGTTGTTGTATATCTATCTAGCTAGTTGGATAGTCGGCTAGTTGGCTGTTCGCTGCTGACTCTTTGCTGTTGTCTGTTGTCTGTCGGCTGTTGTCTGTTGTAGTTGTATTTGTTGCCGTGACAGTGGCTCTATCTTTAGCTTGTCATATTTGTCTTCATCGTCAGCGCGTTCGTTGCTTCAGTCTTTCGTTTAGTTGCTGCTGTTGTTTTCGTCTTCGTCTTCGTCTTCTGCTTCGTCTTCATCGTCGTCGTCGTCGCCGTTGTTGTCGTTATGGTGTTGCCTCCAAGTGGGTCACTTGCGATTTCATGACCGACTTAAAATATTTTTTTTTCATACTCACACTGTCTCTTCTTCTACTCTCTTCTCTTCTCGTCACGTCTTTTCTTCTCTTCCGTCATTGTGTGCAGTTATTTATGATTGTTGAGCTTGCGGCGCTGCGCGAATCGCATTCAATGCCAATGCCCAATTTATGCGCAGTTAAAGAAATGCTTTCTATGCGCCAGCTCAGTTCAGCCATTATGCATCCAGTATAATAATAATAAAATTTTAAATGATATTAATTGGTCTGCTTTACAAATGCAAATGGCAAAATATTTGTTTAACTCTTTTTCTTTGAGTTTGTGTTGTCCGCTTTGCTCCATTTTGAAAGTGACAGTTACAATTCTCTGCGTTTTGTATCTCTGCTAACAACCGGGGTAAATATACAAAAAGACACATTTAAAGGTTCTCGCCGCTTCTGCTTTGTCTCTTTCTTCGTCGTACATTTGCTTTCGTTAACGCTTCAGTTGCGAAGACAAAAGCAAATATATCAAGATGCCAATTATGCGCTTGGCCCCCCCCCCCCCCCCCCTCAACTGTCATTATATATTATTCTGGACAGCAGCTTATACAGTTACCCCTCTCCCTCCCTCTCGTTCGTTGACACGTGATTTACCGTACGTTCAATTGATATATAACTCTTACAGACCTGCAATTAAATAACATAAAGAAAATAATCTGTATGCATTTGTTTGAGTACTTCTCATAACTGTTTACGGCAATCACCGCCCTCGCCCCTAAACCCCCTCTCTTCCTTCAGCCCTTTACCTTTTACTTGAACCATCCCAAAAATTTCTGGCCACAAATTGAATTTAATGGCCCTTGTTTCGTTCGTCAGCTCGAGCTTTTTGTTGCCGTTTGACGACTTGCTGAAATTGTTGGCTAGTTCTATAATTATTTATGCATTTTACCGCTCTGTTAACAAGTCTCGTTAACTCTTTATTGAATATAAAAATAATGGGTTCGACTCTCTTCTGAAAACCCGTCCGACGTACGTGCTTATCCTTATCCCCAGGCTTTGCATGAATTTTACCTCTGAATTTTATGCGATAAGCAAATGTCAGATGCTAATTGTCGCAATAACACGAGCTGAGATGCAATGAGAACTTGCTTTGTTTTTTAGGGCAAGCAAAATGTACAAATTTTGACATGTAAAATATTATCGTATAAGCAGATCAAATAGATCATAAGAAAACCAAAAAAAAACCAAGAAAATGTCTTTTAGATATAGTTTTTTTTTGCGTTTTTTCCAATCCAAAAAAATTAAAAATTACATTTTATTTTTTTATTTTATTAATATTTCATATTGATTTTATTTTTCCGTGTTGGTTGATATTAATTATTATTAAATAAATAAAGCAGAAAAAGTCATTTATAATGGTATGAGCTAATACAATAATATACCAAACCGTTTACATAAATGTTTTTTTATTCTAAGATAAAACAAAGGAATGATCTAACAAAGTCAGTAAGCGTTTTAGACGGCCTCGCAAAGTCACAAGAACTCTGCACAACTAAAAAGCTGTAGTCTATGTCAAAGAGAGTTGCTCAAAGAAAAATTTCAACGAATCATTATGATGAAAGCATTCTTGAGTCCAGAAGTCAAATATTTGTATAACCATGACTTGATATGCCCAAAAATTGGAACGCATCTCAATATTAAATGACTAAAAATCAATTTTATCGTTTATAGACCGCTTAAACCATGATTTGGTTCTTTGTGTTGTGGCACGGACTTTTATTCCCTTCTGCTATATCTCCTGCAGTGACATCGTGATAATTGATTATTAGAGAGAGCTCTGAGGTAGACCACAAAAACTTTATCCTTCTCCTTCGTGAGGCCGCAGAGTGACATATGAAAGTATGGATTGATTTCGACCTGCATGGCAAACTCTTATGCGATTTGTTTTCTTGGAGTTTAAATTCAGATTACACCAAGTGTCTGCTTGTAGTCAAGGTTTCTGTAGCACATTTTGATTCAATGATTTTTGACCTGTATTTTGTATTGATTTATAATGTTCATAATTAGTTAAATTTTAACAGAAATTATATTATTGTTTTTTAATTTGTTAATTTAATATTAAGTTGAAAACGGTTTTCTTTTTTACTCTAGTTTATTGAATTTCATTTTCTAAGCACAGAAACATAGCTTTCTTAAAGTTATAAATGCAATTTCGACACATTTTAACACTACTATGCTATTAATTTGTTTGCATCTGAATGTGAAATATTTAAATAAATAATTAACTTCGAAATTAATTAATGATTTATTAGGTACACAAGTTTGTTTAATTAATTCACCAAATTCAAAGAACTTGTCCCTTAAATGTAGTTTAGCTCTTTTTTTTAGCTGTTTAACGGCAAAAAGCTTTTGATCTGCGTTTTCTTCGGCGGATAATTTAAATTCAAAAACTTGTCGCCACTTTACAAAACAATTATGTGCAACTAATAGCCGCAGCGTGCTAAATGCGTCCCGGTCTAGTCATCAACTATAATAATTGCTCAACAACAAGAACAATTACTTAGACTAGGGGGGTGGGGGAGGGGGAGAGAAACAGCTGCTAAACGACAATCACCATTATCATCATCATCATTTGTATTTAGCTGGTGGCGCGCACATCAACGCGACAATCGAAAACGATTAACAAGATCGCGGCTGCGACTGCACCGCCATCTCTATCAGTTGTGCCACCACTGTCCAGTGCCACTATATTGCCGCCCCAAACCCCCTCTGCTGCTGCTGCCGCCGCTGCGGCTGGTGCTGCTGCTGCTGCTGCCGTCGCCTGACCCACTTGGCTCACCTGACAGATGTGTGTCAACTGCGGCCGGAGAATTGTACAAGTTGTTAAGTGTTTTGATTAAAAAACTAGGAACTGCTTTGGCAGCGACTGCAAATGTTTATTAAAGTTGCCATGCAACATGTGCAACAAGTTTAGCAACTCCAACTCTAAAGGCGACTCCGGTTTGTGTTTACTTCTGCCTGAATCCGGGTACAGGAGCAACAGCAACAACAGCAAATGTAGTGCAACATTTGGTGTCATGTTTGCCATGTGTCATGTTTTTGGAGTGTTTCAGTCCATGCCACAAATGAGCCAAAAATACACACGCACACGCACATGCATATATACACACGCGCTAGCTTGAATCTGAACCAAGTGAGCCGAGCGTAAAGACAGACCCGAATTTTAATTACCGTTCATAAAGTCTGTACACACGCCCAAAATACTTTTTGGAACAGAACCAAAAGTTTAACAAGCATGACTTGTGGAGCCCCAAGGGCCTCACTACTTACTACAAAGTAGCTTTAAGACTCCGTACTTAAAATACGCACTTGCAACGAGTCACGCGCCACCGAAAAAAACTGATCCGAGAAGCCCTAAATAACTATAGCTTTAATATCTAACAAATCAGACTTTTTCCGAATTTGACTACATTTGAATATACATATATTTTTGTAGACATCATATGCTGAGCGACTAAACAATAATAAATTCAGCACATTCATTTATAAAGTTATTTGAAGTCTATTTAAGAAACATAAAATGTCTCCTTTATTACAATATTGCCAGCATATTGAATATAATTTTTTTAAATTAAACTTTGTGGACTGTAATAAAATTTATCAACGAGAAAACAAACTATGCATAATAAGTTAATAGGAAGTTTTGTGTTCAGTTTAAATCGTTTAGCTTAGGCCAAAATTTACTGAATTTTGGATAAAGCTTTCTAGGTAGAATGGATATGAATACTTTTAAGTTCGCGTTGCCAATCGAGAGACTTTTGAAACTGTCGCATGGGCAGCTGTTGAATGCATCAAAAAGCAAGTCCAACGAGCTTAAACAACTTTCATTTAAGTGTGCCCTGCTGGGGCTGTGGCAATAACAACCGAAAATCCCATTACAATGCTCAACAGCAGCAGTCAAAAATAATATTATAACGACGTTATTCTTTAACAATTTTTTTTCCCTCTCTTTGCAAAAGCAAACTGAAAAAGTCGAAAAAAAATAGCATATAAAAAACGTTTGCCTGAAAGTGTGCGCATAATTAGCCCTATTTGTTGTTGGCTTTGCTATTTCTGTATGTCATTATGATTATCGTTGTTGTGCTACCAAATGAGCATCAATTACATTTCTTTTGTTGTTCTGACGGCCCTTGTTGCTGCTTGCCACTAATCTTGGCTCTTAGCCAATGTGAAAGTAACAGTTTTTGTCAATTTCTGCTCGCAGCCCTTCCCTTTATAATAAAATACATATATTTTGGCTTTTTCTTCTTTATTTCGAGTGCTGGACAGACAAAAGTTTTTGTATGAAATATAAAAATACTGACCATTGAGTTTCGCTTACTGAATTATGCATCAATTAGCACGCATAATATAGAAAAAATTAAGCATAAGCTTAAACAATTTGGCAAATGCCGCAAAAAATAATTATTTGGAATTTATATCAAATGACTTAGGAAACGAACTGACTGTAAATTTTATTACATTTTTAGGGCAACAAATTTAAACATCTCAAAATAACTCATAAAACACTTCCTTAGATTGCGCAAAATGCAACTATTAAGCTTATACAATATAAGTAAAATTTCTAATTTTCGGATGTCAAGTACAAATATGAAAATCTAGAACCAAAAATATATTTTTATGTTTTTTTTTTTTTAGAATTTTGCTAACACAATTGAAGAATTGTATATTGTTTCTAGGTTCCACTTTAATTTATTTGATTTAATTAAAAGACAGTACTGAACAATTATAATAGAGATTTTAGATCATAATATAAACATTACCTTTATCAAATGAAGATTTGAAACTCCTTATTATCATCATATATCTAAATGAATTGTGGCCCCTTTTGAGAGTTTCTATGCCTTTCATGGTTCCTAATTGACGCAAATTTGGGAGATTCTGATACTGATTATATCTGTTTTAGTCATGTAATTTCTTTTTGTACAATTTGATTGCTTCAAGCTATAACAATTATATGTTGGCTCTACAGAGAACTAATGCATCTACCTAGATAGCCTGTAGTAGAGATATCTGGTAAATACTCGAAATTTTAATGTATCTTCCAATATCTCACACTCGAACTTTAAATATATTTGCTTGATATAAACAGCCATGCTAAAAGCGACTTTTTTCAGTTTTAGCTGATTCTTAATTCATTGACTTGGCAAAAAAATATACCATATGCTTAACGAATCATCAAGTGACGTGCTTATGTAACAATGTTGCAATTATTGCCAAGGTTATGGCGAAAATAATTTTGCGGACATGTGTGCGAAGCGTGTTTGTCAGTGAAAAGGATACTAAATTGCAATGAACAAACGACGCGTGTCATTCTGATATTATGTATAACTGTCACGCAAGACTGAACTCAAGGTCATAGAGAGATAACTCTCAACAAATGTACTTCTAAAAGGGTTGTCCGGTTTGAGATTTGCATAAGTTTGAGTCTAGAGTATTTGTCGCGCTGCGGGAAACTCTTACTGAAAACTGAAAACACGAAACTGGGTCAATCTTGTGTCACATGCAAAACATCGTCGAATGATTTACGACTGCTAAGAAATGCAACATGACCGGCAACAACAACTGAATGCGGATGCAATGACAAATACCAAGACCAAAACCAAGACGGAGCATAGAGAGGCGGATAGGCGACGCTGTCATCTTTTGTCATGGCCATAAAATGTCATTTTTAGCATGTCTTGGCTGTGAGGCGTGCTCGCTGACTGTTTCCACTTAAGTCGTGGTCTTTGTCCGTCATAAAATCGCGCATTTCACTGTTTGCTGTCCTTTGACATGAAAATGCCTACCTGACTGCTGATTGACCACCTACCAAGTAAACAATTTTTATTTCTTTCTCTTTCTATCGCCCACGTTGGCGACGGTTGGCGTAAATGATGCAAATGCGCTTTTCAATTAACGACCTTTCCATTTGCCTGATTCTGGGATCGAAAGGGTTTTGCTGCACACAATTTGCGTTTGGTAGGCGTTTTGTTGGCACAACTTTATGACCTCACTGGCCGGCAACACATTTGCATCATCAGTGTAGAGAATTCGAATAATTTTACTACCCTTTTTAGGGTGTACAACAATTCGTTAATGTACTCAATGCATATTCGGCTTTTAGAGCTGCCGCTGAGCTCATGCCTAAGTAAATAACAGGCTCGAAGCTAAGAATTGGGTCAGGGCACACCTCTTTATAGCTCCCGGCTCATTGACAGATCGATCGAGTTGAAGTACCGCCTGCTCCAGCAGACTCACAACCACACACACACATCTACAGCTCACACAACTCACCGTCAGCAACGCCCACAGAACATATAAAAACAAAATGTGGCCCAAACTGACGAGCTTCACAACTTTTCACATGTCCACACTAAGCGAAGAAATGTTATACAAACATTTATTGAATGATGTTAGGGACAAGATTTCGCAATAATTTCGAAATAAAATGATATGTAAAAATAAACTTTACAAACAAAATTGTGAATCTTGATTTATAAATTTTTCATCTTCATCTTATTCGTTGAATAGAATATAACAAGATTAATCCAAGGTAATTTTTATTACAGAAAATGGGAGAATTTTAATCTAAGCCACTTTTAATCTAAAACGCTTAAGATGTGGGAATCCATGCCTGCATCCATCTGCACACTACTAATGTATTTTGTTTTCAGATTTATGTTAATTTTTTATTTTAATAAGTATTATACTTGAAGAAAAAGATATTCTTAATTTGTAGGTTATTGTTGTCACAATATATATAAGGAACTAAAGTTGCTTCCTTCTGTTCTGGCTACGCTCTCGAGGATAATTATTAATTATTATAAGATTTTAAATCTTGAAAAAAGAAAGACTTTCGATCAACTTGTATACATAATTTTGTGTTAGTATAACGGTCGGGGGCAGCAAGGCATTTGCATTTATCAATATACGTATATTATTTTGGTGAATTTGTTTTTATTTTTCTCAGAGCTTCCATTTCAGTTATCAAGTTAATAAATAACATTTAAATGTTTAGAAATCTGTTCTAATTTAATGACAACCACATTCTATTCTAAGACCATTTTGGTCTTCCATTATAAATTCCCTTTTCGATTTTGGACATTTAAGCACATAAACACAGAACACAATAGGGCGAATGAAGAGCGTATTGGCCAACACGGACATATTCAGGTTAAACAGATGCGACTTAAGCCCACTTTTGATCTCATTTGCTTTGCAAAGATCAGCAGCAGCAGCAACAACAACAACAACAACAATAGTAACAACAACGTCAATAACAACAACTACAGTTAGCATTCTGATTCACTTTCATGCGCAGCGCAATCGTTGATTCTGATTGTGATTCCAAGCTAAGCGGCCAAAAGCCGAAAGACGCACAGCAAATAAAAACCACGACCAATATTAACACACACGCACAGAACGAAATGCAACAACAACAACAACAAACAACAATTACAACAAAGCTGAGAATGAGATTTTATTTGCTTAGCCAACGCTGTGAATATTTAATTTGCACACACACACACACACATACACACACAGAAACACACACATACACACATAGAAACATGCGCGAAGAGCTTTAACGACGCTGCTGACCCACTTTTGGAGCAAAGTCAGCTTAAAAGCTGACTGCAGAGAGCCATACACAACGCTAATAAGAACAGCAATGCCGCCATTACGAATACAAATACACATACACACACACACTACACACACTCACGCGCGCAGAACAGCGCCAAAACGCGTTTGTTTGTTGTTGCGTGCGTGCAGAGGAAAGATACTCACTAATTAACTCAACGAACAGTCAGCCAAAAGAATCAAGCAACTCATTTGCAAATTGTGTCTGTGCAAGCGAGAGGCACACACACAAGCTGAGTGGGAGACAGCACGAACAAGAGGCAGACAGACACAGAGAGAGACAGAGAGAGAGAGAGAGAGAGCGTAGATCGTACATCGTAAGACATTGGAGAAAGGGCATACAGCAACGTAGAGGTAACACCCAAATAATTTATAGTTAGGAAACCCCAAAAAGTTGTCCAAAAAAATATGGAAAAAAAAATACAATGACATCATTTCATCAATTTCGTTAGTAGGTCAGTTAGGTGGGAATCTGAGCTGAGCACGCATGCTAAAAGAATTGATTACATGTATTTTGAAATTTTACATACATATTCTTCTTGGACTGGAAACTTAAGCACATAAATATATATATATATATATATATATATATAAAGCTGTATAATGAATATAAGTCTAGTTGATTTCTATATTCTGATGTAAGAAATGAAAAAGAATGAATTGATACAAAATTAAATATTCTTAAGTTCATTTGTTAATGCCGTACATTAATATTTACTTTATTTCTGTTCTTTGATCAAATAAATAAATAAATATGATTAAAAACTTAATTTTTTAGTATTTTTGTTCACCTGCTCATTCTGTTCATTTTAGTTTATTTTATTTATTTAATTTGTAGTAATAATTTTCATTTTGTATTTTTAAGATCGTTCAAAATAGCACACCTACAATTATTGGATTTTGTACTTAGTTATCATCTAATTTAAAATAATTCAGTTTATTTTGAAAAAATACATCGACATTGCAAAAATTCTTGTTGTTTCGATTTTCTAAAAATTGAAAATTTTTTTTAAAAATTTTAATGTGTAAGATAAAGTTAAAGTTAGTAATCTTATAACATATAATATAGATACACAAATCATATTTATGTACATACATATCAGTTATTTTCTGAATGGTATGCAAACAGTTTGTTTTTATTAATCATTCTAAATCATAAGTTATTTATTATATATCAATACAGATTTAAAATCTATTTAAATAAAGGAGTTTATGAAGAAATATTTAAATTCTTTAATCAACAATTATTTATATAATTTATAGAAACAAATTAGTAAAGTCCACTTGATAAATCAATCGGTAAATTGCCACGCACTTGTGGCCTATATTTTAAATAGGTATTATTCTCAGTCTATGTGCGTACTTCTGTATGTGTAGGTAGATATGTATGTGTCTGCCTCATTTATTGTTCAACACTGTTAAGTAACCATCATCATCCAAGTTTTGTTTATGTTCGCTGCTTTGGCCCAAATTCTTTAAAGCTGACAGCAGCCAACCAACAACCACAGAGAAGAAACAAGAGGGATGGGGGCTATTTCAATTCCCGTTCCATTCCCATTCGTGTGCTCGCTGTGCGAGTGCGAGTGCGATGGATAAATGCTGCGGTTCTTGTCCGTTTCAGTTTCAGTTGTTGGTACGTAGGGTAATCATTGTCATGCAGGCGATTCTGTTTCATTAGAGTGCTTCGTACCCACGCTTCTGCCTTGTTTTCTTCTACTTATGCCCACAGTTTCTGCTTCTTCTGCTCTGCCTGGCGATGATTCCACTTGATAGCAATCGTAATGAGCTTTCAGTTGAACGTTAACGTTCTGCCCGCCTGATCATCATCATCATCATAATCGTGATTTTCTCGCAAGATGCAGATGCTGGCACCATCGTCATCATCATTTGTTGGTCACGCTGCGGTTTTTTACAAACTTACTTTTAACTTCTTTCTTCTTTTCTTCTTTCGTTTTCATTGTTTTTGCTTGCTTAACCAATATTTTGCCGCTCGATAATGAAAGGAAAGCAAAACAGACGCAGTCGACGAGTGCACCAAAAAAGAGAAGAAAAAATTAAACAACAAAACTTTATAATCATCAAGAGTGAATCTGCTTGGACCTCGACTTGACTTGGCTCGACTTGACTTGACTCGCCTTCAAGCTGGTGAAATGCTTGATGTTGGTGTTCTTCGCCAGCTCCTCCTCCTCATCCTCAACTTCATCCCCTTCCTCTGTTGTGCCCACGGGCAAAAGCAACAAATTTGGTACTTTGTTTGGCTTTCAGTTTATTATGGTGGATTTCATAATATTTGCTTGTTTCAGTGCGACTCTTTCTTTCTTTCTTACAGGTGTGCAACCCACATTTACAAGTTAAAAACGCCTGAGAAAATTCCTAAATGGTTAATGAATGATGCGATGCAGGTTTCGTGGAATCGAAATCGTAATGATCATTGATCACAAAGAGGGCGAATAATTGCCTGCAATTTTGTTGTGTTAATTAAAATCAGCCTAAAGCTTTGCTAAAGCTTTCGCGTCGCCCTAAAGTAGGCAATATAATCGCTTTAAATTTTAATTTAATTTTAACATATAGATAAATAGCCAAATACTCTAAATGATTGTATAAGCTATGAACAACATTAACGCAACGATCATGTTCAGAATAGGTAGATCTATGTAGAAAAATAAAGACATGTATTTATTTATTTAATACATATTTCAGTTTACTTCATTTAACTACAGTCTACATTCGAATATAGGACATATATAATTATATACACAAATATATGTAAATAAATGTATACAAAGATAAATAAAATGTACTATCAACAGCTAATTTTAATTTATATTTCCATACACATAATATATATTTTAATATTTATTTATATATATGTATATAATAAATTCAAAATATTTGATTGCCGTCTATCTAGATGGTATTTCCGGTTCGAGCACTATCGATTAAAATATTCATATTGTTGCCATTTAATCATATTTATTTCAGCACTTTCTCAATTACTGATTACTGATTACTGACTGCCTGTCTGATTTACGGCATACAGAAAATATTAAGCAAGCCATCGAATATTCCATTAATGACAATTACATGCAATACAACGATAACAAAAAAAATAAGGAAGCCTTAATACAAACACAACGACAATCGTCGTATCAGCTGCTTGCTCTAGTCTATTCCAATTCAGTTGTTAAGTGCGTAGGGGCAGGGGGCGTAGTCTGCCTGGAAGCTACCAGTTGTTATTCCACAATTCGCTTATTGTTTCTGCTAGCTACAAGGTTACAAAGCAAATATTACAGCATATTGCAAAAGGAAAGAAAGAAAGAGTGGGGCGAGGGAGCCATGAGGTTGCTTGCCATTAGCCTAGTTAAGGTGTGTTTGTTCTAGTTGTTGCAGTCGCCGTTAATCGACAGTGACGTCATCATCATCGTCCGCATGCGAGCCCCTTAATTTCATGCTTTCAAAACGTGCGATAAACGCTCTCTTTCTCTATGTGTCTCTCTCTGCTCTCTGACCGAATAGAGGTGTACTATAGGAAATGCGTTCGATAGATAGGAGCAGTCAAAGTCCATGTAATTTGTAGATTATGATTCAAAGCATAATTATATAGAAAACATATATTCAAATTAAATAAATGCAAAATAAAATAAATTATTAAAATCACTTAAAATAAATTTGAGTCTATAAATCAATATCCATTTTTCTAATTTGAATAACTAGCAGACAAAATAGTAACACAATTTCTGACAATTCTTTAATTTGTAAAAATCAATAGTCATACAAAAATGGATAAAATGAAACTTTAACTCCTAAAGTATCGAAACAATTCGATTTGTAGATTATAAATTAACGTATTAATATATGTAAATTATTAATTTACTATAAAATATCATTTGAAATAAATTTCTTTTATATTTGTATAACATAACATATTAATAACATATTAAATTTTTTTTTTTAATTTTATAGAATGAATAAATAATAATAAAAAAAAATTAGCAAAATCAAATATACATCTCAATATTTACAACAATCTAAACATTCGGTTAAAAAATATCGAAACAATTGCGCGCCCGAACAGCTCGTGCACTCTTTAGTTCAATGTGCTCTGAGAGTAAAATTCGACCGTCAACAACAGCTGGTGTTCTCTTCTTATCTCTCTCTTTCGCTGTCATAGTCGCGTGTTTTAGAAGCAACAATTCATTTTCAAATGATTCGCCGACAGTTTTGGTTGAAGCTACGTGAAGCTCGTGCGCAATTGTTCGCTTCCAATCGGATCGCAAAAGTTTAACAACGGAAACTGAATTAATCCCAAGTGTCAAAAATCGAACTGATTATCTGCCGGACGTACAAATTAGCATAGAACACGGGACATGGAACGTATACTGAGAGGAGTTATGCGTTATCGCAATACAACGCGAGAGCAAATGGTCAAAGAATTTAAGAAAGTGCGCGACAACCCCGAGGTGAGACTAGTTACAACGGGGGAAGGTCAGACCAAAGCAAATCAAAGCAAATCACGTGCATTCATTAATTTTTTATGTCAGTATTATTTTGACATTGGCATAAACAGTCTTGCTACACATTTATATGTTTAAATGTTTGCCGTTCAATTATTTGTTGTTGTTGTCAGTCGCGCTCATTATCACAATGACTTCGAACCAGACTGAGACCTAGACGATTCGAGAGACGTTCGCAGCTGAGTCAGCTACACACACTCTCTCCAAATGTTTCATGTAAAAGGCATCAAAATTCCTCATCGAGAGTTTAAAGCTCTTTCAGAGTGGCTCTCTTGTTCTCATTGTAAATTTTGTTGTTTTCTGAATTTGGTAAACAAAACATCAAAGTCAAACCGGTTGAGTTTAACTAAGTGCAAAATTAATGTTAAAGTTTCATTTTTTTTGTAATATTATTATATACTTAACATGGCTGCTTTTACTTTTTAGCAGGCTTTTAAACAAAAGGCTACAAAACTTATTAGTATAAATTATTCAGAATTGTAGAAATTCGACATACTTTTGGCTTAACACCTAAATTATTCTAAAAGTCGATTTTAAAAATCGAAGGGTACCTAAAGGTCAGGGCTTTTACATCTTAGTTTCAGGGTTACATTTTTAAAAATAGATGTAGTTTCCAGGGTGTATTTTTCTGTGTGTAGATTTAAGAGTTATTATATTAACTTTTTTGTAACTTATTTTATTAAACTCTTATATAAAATCGGAGCTAGATTCTTTACTGGTTTCTGAATTAAGAATGGATTATTTCTAAAAATAAAGGTCTGCATTTATACTATTTATAAATATTTTCTGTAATTTAGGAATATATTCCGAAAGTATAAAAAGAAGATCATAGTTTATTGATTTTAGATTTAGGAAAGAGTTTCTAATTTAAGAAAAAGGTTTCTCATTTTTATAAATTATTGTTAAAAACAAAAGGTTTTTAATTTATGGGGCGCTTTTCATTTAATTCGTTTTTTTCTTTAGTGTACATTTAATACACACTTTACGCACACAATGATGTATTTTCACTATGCTGGCAATGTTTTTGAACGACCATGAACAGAATTGGATTGGTTTTCGACTCAGTTTAACATTTCCCGTTCAGCACTTTGGCTGTTTGCCAAGTGTGCCATAACTTTGACAACAAACTTTAAAACTAAATATAAGCGAGTAATGTTTTTATGTTGAGCAAATATCTATCTGATTTAATATTAGAAATTGTTTTCGTTATCAGCCGAAAGCCGTATTTTTTACCTGCATGGACAGTCGCATGATACCAACGAGATATACTGATACCCACGTAGGCGATATGTTTGTTGGTGAGTAAAAATAGGCAATAACAACATATCAAACATGTTTGATATTAAAACACATGTTCTGCTTGCCACGATCAGTGCGAAATGCGGGAAACCTTATACCACATGCCCAGCACTTCCAGGACGAGTACTTCAGCTGCGAGCCGGCGGCATTGGAATTGGGCTGTGTCGTGAATGATATCAGGCACATTATTGTTTGTGGCCACAGCGATTGCAAGGCAATGAATCTTCTATATCAGTTGCGTGATCCCGAATTTGCATCCAAGGTGAGCTCGTTTAAAATGCGATAAAAGCCAATCAATTAATTTCTGCTCCTATTTCAGTTAAATCGCCGACTGTCGCCGCTGCGCTCCTGGCTTTGTACACATGCCAATACCAGTTTGGATCGGTTCCAGGAGTGGCAGAATGCGGGCATGAAGGATCCACTCGTGTTTTCGTCGGAGACGCCGCTGCGTCGCTTTGTCGCCTACATCGATCAAGAGGAGAAGTTCGCGCTTGAGGATAAGTTGTCGCAAATCAACACGCTGCAACAAATGTCCAATATTGCATCATATGGCTTCCTCAAGACACGCCTCGAATCGCACAATCTGCATATCCACGCCCTATGGTTCGATATCTACACAGGTGACATTTACTACTTCAGTCGGGGAGCAAAGCGCTTCGTTGCGGTGGACGAGTCCACCGTTGATCAGCTTTCCGCTGAGGTGAGACGGTTTTACTCCTAGACGGAGTAAGGTTCTACTCTGCGTGCCTTGGATTTTATGTGTCTGTGATAGTCGTCGTCTGAGAAGTGGCATTTATATATATTTAAATATATATATAATTGAATATGTCTTATTGTTTAGCATTTTGTATTTATAAATGTTTGTTCTTTTTTTATAACATGTATGTGTTTCTTGTATATAATCTTAGTCTACAGTTAAATCTTTAAAGCATTACTCTTATAAATGTAGGAAAAATCAACAGCTCATTCTCGCTCTCGTTCGATATACGATGATGATGCTGAGCTTTATATATATATATTATAGGGAAAGCAATAATATATAATAATAAGAATAATGCGGCACGAGGGCCGCTTCGATGTGCGACAACAAACCGAGTGTGCTTCTCGTAACGGAAAACAGTAACAGAAACGATGAAAAACTTGAAACTTAACGTTGGAACAGTCTGGAGTGTCCATCAGTGGTACTTGCGATTGTGATGGTTCATGGCAATTTTATTCGGATTCTCTAGCTCCTCAAAAAACTTGCGCGCATTGCGTATGTTCACCAGCGTCGCTTCCGATGGCAGCGTGGGATCTGACATGACAACCAGCACGTATGTGTTGCTGGTGAATGTGTCGATGAATGCGGCAAAGGCATTGTTGCGTACCTCCATAGATTGGAATTTGGCGCCCAGCTTAGAGCAGCTCAGCTTGAATTGTTTGATGATGTTTGAAACCTTTTCGAAGCGATGCGAGTCGCGATTCTTTTTGCTCTGACAGTGCGAAATGACCAAAAACGTAGCCTTCTCAAAAAGTAGCACCTCATCCGCTTCGATCACATTGGCGAAGTGCGTCAGCGAGTTCTCCAGCGCGGCCACATTCGGAATCAGCATAGTCACAATCGAAGACCAGGCTCTGTGCGTCATAGTACAAAGGTTAAGTTAGGGTTAAGTCAACGCCCACAAAAAGATTACTCACTTGTACAGAGTTTCATCCCAGATGCTTGTGCGAAAGCAGGTCACATTGCCGGGCATGGACAGGCGGATGAGATCATCTTCGCGCTCCTTGAAGATACTCTCGCGCTGCTCCTCTGCCAGCAAATCCATTTTGTGGACCAGACAAAAGATCTTCGCCTCTGGTGAGTTCTGCAGCAGGGCTTCGAGACAACTTTGATAGTAGTGGACGTCGCGCTCCATCTCCTGGCTCTCCACATCGAACACATAAATGAGCACCTCTACATCGCGGAAAATGTTGTCGCGCTGCTGCGTAAAATATTGTTTCATGAAACTCTCCTGTCCGCCACAATCCCACAGATTGAGCACCAGATTGCCAAGGAAACGCACATGCGAATGCTCCACATCAACTAAAACGGAATAACTGATTAGCAGCCTTACAATGACAATGATATTAAAGTGTCTGATTACTTGTTGCGCCCAGGCGTGTCGTGTCTCTTGCAATATAGTTTGCAAAAATAATGGAACGCATACTCGTCTTTCCCGAGCCGCTCTTGCCCATCAGCAGTACCTGTGGGGTGTACAATATAATTAGCATTTCTGCTTGTAAGTGATTGTTGCAGCAATTGTCTATGATTTACCTTTTTCTTCATTATATTGAGATTTTTGGTTTGTTTTGTTAATGAAAAAGGCTGGCTCCAATCGGAATAAAAATCTTAATAGATATTATCGGCAGTCGAAAGGGAAGCCGTCGATACACTGTGGCGGTTCGTCGATTTCGTTACAATACGTTTCAGCAACTATCGCTTACAGAAACATCCAAAAATATTAATTGGATAGGAAACACGATATAAATCTGAATTTTATTTTTCTATTTAGGGATTTAATAAATTTCGTATTAAAAATGTGTTATATTAATCAAGTAAAAACTACATATCTGTTGCGAGATGTTCCCAAAAGTATGCAAATTAAAACTTCCCTTAGCAAATACATCCACCAGAAAGCATCCAAATTGACAAGTGAAATTCAATTCAAAATACGATTATCTAAATACCTTTGCTAAAGATGATTTACATCGTCGCGACGCTTTGACAATCACGTAATTCCAGCAGATTTTTCGATTATTTTGAATGGTGCTAACACCTTCATTGAAAGACGTACAATAGCTGATTGCTATGTGAGCATCTTCAGTATTTTCTATCCGGAATCAATTGCATTCGAAATGGACCTGAGCCAATCGTATATTAATTTTATATTGCATTTTGTACAGTTTTGGTGTTAAATTAGAACTTTACAAACGTAAATTAATTGGTTGCTGAGTCATAATTAAATGAATTTTTAAATTGTTTATTAGCCAATCAAGTGATTTAACAATTATCGTATAAGCTATATTTTGATTTATATCTGTACATTTTTTTATAAAAAGACCTTCAAATTGTCGAAATAAATTCGAACCAATATCTTTAATTGGCAAAGATATAAAAGTTCGAATTTGAAACAAAAACTTAATGCGACCATTTCTCCACTTGAAAAAAGCGCATTGGATAATTGTATTATTTGGCAAATAGCCAGACAATCAGGCAGGTAGAACCAAGTGAGTAATTCGAGCCCGAATAATAAGCAGGTTACTTAAATTGGACCAGAACATATAAGTTTAATACAGTGGAAATAGCTCATATAAATATAAAATAACCACATCACATCTGAACAGATCATTCACATTTTGTTTGTTTACTTTTCAAATCACTTTAAAATATTATACACAAACTCTATAGTGTCTCCTAAATCATATTTTGTATTCGATCAATGGTGCTCAATACGAGGATGATCATCTTCCCATGACTTTCCAGCTATGCTTTTAGCACTGGTATATAAATAAATATAAATAAATATGCGCTGGACCTAAAAGAAATATTTTGGATACGAACTGTTCTTATCTGGCCACTTCAATGCCTGTCATTTTCTTTCCTCAATTGCGCTTGAGTCTAGACAAAAAATATTCAATATTTGTAAAAAAAAAGACAGAATAATTTCATTGAGCGGCTACTAAAACCTTTCTTGCTGTTGCCTCAATCGGGGATTTCCTTTAAAAGGTGTTAGCTGACTGGAAGGTTCTTTTTATTCAGAAATGAGCATTGTAATCAGGGAAGGGCATAACAAAGCGTGAGAAGAGAACAATTATTGAATATTGAAAGCCTTTGTTGCGTGTCCACAGCATGTTTACAGTTAACACCCGATTATAAGTAAGTGTGTATGTGTGTGTGTGTGTGTACAATTTTAGTGGTAACTCAAGAAACCCAAGCAGCAGCCCAGAAAATGAAAAAACAAAATTGATTAAAAAACCGGCTTACAAGAGAGAATGGCCGCACCTCATTGCTTGACTGAGTGAGCCCCACATGCACTATACTGAAACTGCCACTGTCCGAAATTAAGCCCAAAAAATGTGACAAAACGAACAGTTGCTGAACTAAAATCGAATTGAACGGTCGCATAAGCTTGGGCTTGGCATTCAGTGAAGGCGGCGACTGTTTCGATTCTTAAAGCGCAACGAAGGCCGGTTTAAATCGATTGAACCCAACGCAATAAATTGTGCATAGTGCAACATACAACCCATAATATAATAAACATATAACGAACATATATAAAATATAACTAGCTGAAATTTAAAAATAACTTAATAAATATGCTAAAATTTATTTCGGCCCTGTGCATTTTGACCGTGCTCAGCTTCAGCCTGGCTGAGATAAGTGACCGTGAAAAGCGTCAGGCCGAAAAGGTTTGCTAAACTTGTAAATTTTTTAAAATTATGCATCCTAATATTTTATTTATGTTTATCTCAAGCTGCACATAACGCTGCTCTATGAGTCGCTCTGCCCGGATAGCCGAAAATTTATGAATCAATTGGGCCCTGTCCACGCCGAGCTGGAGCCCTACATCAATATTGAGTTGGTGCCATTTGGCAAATCTTTGGTAATTGTTAATTAGTGAAAGAGTACACTTGGAGAAAAAGTCGAACTGAATTTCAGAAATTTGCCATTGAAATTGGCTCAAAGGCTGACTCTCCTTATTATTGAAAAAAGATACTAAACAAGGGCTATAGGAAATATAGCCTTAATTTAAATAGTTGTTTCTGATTTTTAATATGATTTTTTTTCTAAAAGAGGTTTTGCATTCCTCATTTTTTCAAACGCACTTTTTAAAAAGTGAAATTATACAAAATATTGTTGGGATTGTTTATTTGGGGCAAGCCTTTCTAATTTTCTGAAATTGTTTTCTTTGTTTAGAAATTATTTATAAAAATAAGAAAACTTTCAGGTCAATTTTAATTTAAGGGCGATATTTTAAAGTTGACGAAGATCATATTTCGTAATTCTGCAGTTACTAAAATTCGCCAAATTTCTCTCTACGTGTAGTCTCAGCAGAATGGAGCCATCTTTCACTGCCAGCATGGACCCGCTGAGTGTGAGGGAAATCGCTTACAGAACTGCGTTATTAGCAGCACCCAAAACCAAGTAGCACAGGTGAAATTCGCTGTTTGCCAAATGTTTGCACCAAATCATGCAAATGCCGACAAGGTGCGTATTGAAAGCAAACAATTTACTTAAACACTTAAGCTCAAGCTGAGAATAACTACAAAACGCGGAATTTTAGTGCGCCAGCGAAGCGGGCATTTCAACGGAGGTGGAATACTGCATGAAGACTCCGGCGGGCACCAAACTGCAACTCGATGCAGAACTCATCACAAAGCGTTACAGTCCAAGCTTTGTGCCCACCATTGTCTACAATCATGTAAGTAATCGCATCGCTAAGTGCTTAAACCTCTTCTTTAACAACCAACTGGTTTTCACTTTGCACTATGCGCTGACAACGACAACAACAACCTACAACTATAACGACAACAACAACGACAACAGGTATTCGATCAGCAGCTGCAGGACCAGTCGCTGCGCAATTTCCGGGCCACAGTTTGCTATTTGCTGCGACAACAAATCACATTATCCGACACAGTTTGCCAATAAAATGTGGTGCATGTAATTACTACCAGAAAAGTGGATCAAATAAATGTTGCAGATCGTAATAAATAACCAAAAAAAAAAAACACGAAAAATATTTACTTGTTTAGGGCATTGTAATTTTGATATGAATTTTGCAACGAACTGGTCACAATAATTATAGCTAAAATAAAAGTGAAAACTCTTTTAGTACGATGTGAACGATGAAATGCATTAATTGCTAGTATTATATAATGTACACCATTTTTAAACCTATTAAAACACAAATGGTGCTATTAATTTCAAATTTATTTAATAATAAATGAATTTAGTGAAAAAGTCAAGTTAACTCTGCTGTAAAAGCGTATTTAGCTTTTTGCATGCTGAATTCATTCCAATTCTTTCGTGTTGTGCATTTTAATAAAATATACATTTTATTATTATTTATTTCCATTGATGCAATCTCAGTTGGGATTACAACAATTAAGTTGTTCGTGTCTTGATTAAAACATAAGATATAAAATGCTTAGCTTGGTAATACCACATACCCTGGTCTTAAGTACACACCTAATGCTTCAAATGTCACACATTAACTTTAGGTTACGTTGGGAATTTATAAGTATTATAGTCTTCCTGATCGCATCTTTTATTTATATAGAAACACAGGCATTTATAGATCAACGCGTCATTTGCATTACTAAGTCATTGTTAAATGTCAAACAAAATAAACGTTGCGTGACGAAAACTTTATTAAATAATTTAAATGTAATTAGAGTGAGGATTAAATAATAAAACTTGTTTTTCATTGAAATTGCCGCACTAATTGAATTCAGTTTTTTAGATAGTTTTTATGATATATGTTTCAAACTAAACACGCAAAGTGCGAAACTTCATTTAACATGAATAAAATAAATAATCTTGAATTAGAATTAATGTGCAAAATATTTTCGGAAAAATTTTCAGTCAAGTATATTTTGAAATCCAGTTTTAAAAAGTTGAACACTGGTAAAACGGTCTCTCTTTTCGATTTATATATAATAACAAATTATATTCAAAAAACGGAATAAAAGAGACTCGCAGACAGCATTATTACCTTTTTTATTTTTTAATTAATTAATAAATAGCTAAACATTATACGATGATGCTGATAGTGGTATTGATGAATAATCATTTCAAAAATTATGAAAATAAATTGAAAGTTTGAGTTTCAGCAATCAGCTTTATTTTAATAGCCAGATCTCCAATAAAATTGCTTAAACATATGCTAGAATCCCAATTAACAAGCACAAATATTAATGTTCGTTACTTTAGTTGCATATATTTCATAATAATAATTTATATGGGTAGGTAAGATACAATTCATGTTTTTCAAATATTACATGCAGTTATTTATTTACAGAGCATATCAAATAGATTCTTTTCAGATGAAGTGCAGAAGAACCCAATGAAAACAATAATAATAAAACAAATCCATGTGAAATCTGGGAACTTAAGACGAGAAAAATAATAATATGCATATGATATATATATATATATATATATATAGAGATAGTATGTAATTGCGCCAAAAAAGCAACATTTATCGCAATAATATCGTTAGGTTATTTTCTTTGTATGATGAACCGACAACAAATGACTTATGGCCTAAATAACTTAAACAACAAGGCTAAAACTACGACTACGATAAGTGATTAAATTTCTTGCACATTTTGTGTTGAATTGTTTGTTGATTTTTTTTTTTTGTTTTGCTGATGGGTGCGTAGAAATAACAAAGTGACGGACACATTTTTAAAGCATATTTTCAGGCGGGCGGAACTTGCCTCAGACCGGCGTACCCGAGCCAGCTGCCGGACTAAGGCTGAGCGAGCGACGCGGCGCCGGCTTGGGCGGCAGCTGCGGCTTGACGGGCGCTGCCACAACGGCCACAGCGTTCGCCTGGACGCGCTCCTTCTCCTGGAACTCGACATAGCCGCTCTCATCGCTGCATTCAGAGTCATCGTCCGAAACGCTGCCAACATCGGCCGGCTCCTTGGCATCGGAGATGGACTCGGTGGGCGTTGAGGAGGCGGAGGAGTTCAGCTTGAGGGTGATGCTGCTGGAGCTGCTGTAGTTGGTGGCGTCGCTATTGTGACGCAACTGCTGTCGCCGCTTCGACTCCTCCAGTCTTTGGTAGATCAAAATGGACTCGAGCACCTGCTGCTGCACATTGCTGCCTTGCGGCTTATTGTACTCCTCCTGGTTGGCATTGGTCACAGTGCTGGCCGTTTCGCAGCCACTGGAAATGGAGCCCTCATCGCTGTCGGGATGTGCCAAGCCCGGCTGACCACCAGCGGCACCCATTTGCGCAATGCCGCTGGCCGTCGTCGAACTGGAGGCATTCGACGAAATGGATGATTGGGGCTGGTGACGATATTGGTGGCCGACCTGGTCGCTGTTCCGTTTGCGCATCGAGCTGCGATGCAGCATCGTTAGCATCGCTGCCTGGCGAAAGTAATGATCGTCCGCATCGTCTAGGTAGTCCTCCTCGCCGTCGCTGCAGACACCGCTGCGCCGCAGATGCACTGCATCCTCGCTGTCAAAGTCCGCCTGCGGATCGGCACTTGGATCACTGTTGATCGTCGGCAGAAGGCTAAGCGGCTCCTCATCATCATCATCATCATCAACATCGTGCTCAGCGACCACCACGTCCTCCTCCACGGCATCCACCTGCAGCTCGCTGAGACTACCCAGGCTCTGGCTGCTGTTCTTGTGCAGCTGCATGTCGAAGTACGGCAGCAACTCGTTGCTCAACGTCGTGTCGAACTTGAGCAGTTTCTCGAACTCATCCGAATCGGAGCCATCATTGCCGCAGACGGTTGATGGACCTGCCGCAATGTTTGTCACCGTCTCTGGCAGCGTCTCCAAAATGGACTCTGCCTCATGGGAGCAGCAGGTGGGTGCCACCTGGATCTTGCCCGTGCGTCGTATGGAATGACCGCGACGACAGCGTCGTCTGCCCAGCGTCATGGCCGGATAGAGAGAGTCGCGCTGGCAGCAGGGCTTCATCTCGGGCTCATTGGTGTCCTCGATCTCATCGCCCTCCTCCTCGCCAATGGCCTCCTCAATGGCCATCAGCTTCGGCGCCGACTTCGAACGCTCCAACGGAGGCCTGTAATTGTTGCCGCCCACGCTCAGCATAATCTTGCGTCGCGGCAAACTGGGATTGTCGTAGACAGCATTGGCCAGGCTAAGACGTGCATTCTGCTTCAGAATCTTCTCCCGCTTAAATTCACGCAATGCACTCTCCAGATTATCCTGAAATGCAGAGATTTGGGTATGTCAGTCGAGGTGAGCAGGTTGAGAATTTATCCACCACTTACCCGTAACGTTTCGCATATGTCCTGGGCGATCTTCTCCTTGCTGCAGAGCACCGCATGGCAGCGCAGCTCGTGCTTCAGCTTACGGCCCTCATGCCTGTAGATCCAGCAGAAGACACGCGGATAATTCTTGGGGGCACAGCAGTAGGTGATCCGATTCGACCAGTACTCTGTGAGGCCGTGCTGACGTGTTGTCGCCTTCAATCCGGAAGCGCACACCTTGACGCGCATTATGACATCCGGCTTGGTGTGCTGGGTATAGTTGCGCCACAATGTGTTCAGTTGCTTCTCCACACAACCCTCGCCTGTGAAAAACCAATGTGAATGGAAAGTGTGAGTAAATCGAAACCAATTGTGATTGAATACACTCAGAAAAAAGATAGTTGAAACCAAAATCAATTCTATAATTCAGAGAGCCTTGGCATAAATCGACAGGCACAACAAATTTATGTTTGTATTTATTTAAAAACATTTTAAATTAATAGGAAAAATGTATTTCTAAACTGCGAAAATGCAAATTTTAATTTAGAAAGAATATTTTCCCAATATAATAAAAATCGTCTTTAAGTTTGAAAAATTAATAAATTTAAAAATGATCTTTTTTTTAGTTTTTTATTTTTTTTGGATTATCCAAAACTCAATTAATTTATTTGTTTAATCAAATGAAAACTTACCCTTGGCCCAGCCGGTGAGCACATTGCCCAGGTAGGACACCTTGTACTCGGGATCGGGTGTACTAATGTCGACGCTGTGGCTACGCTTCCACCAGAGTTTGCCGAGACCTCGGGTCAAAGTGCGCATCGCCTTGTTGCTCAGCTGATCCTCATAGCGGCGTCCAACATGCTCCTGCCGACTGCCATACTGCAGATCCCGCGAGTCTGTGGTCAGCGTCACCACATTGGTCACCTGCACCTGCATATCATCGGCGCCGTTGTCGCCGGCTATGTCGCCATCCTCTTTGGACATGCGCTTGAAACGCTCCAGATACGGACCCGATCCACGCCGGCGTCCATTGAACGTGTGAAACTTGCCGCTTGCCTCATTGGCCAGTCGCTTCTGTTCCTGCCGCTCAAACTTGCGGGCATTGTAGGTGTTGCCCAGCAGGCGGGCAATGCTGCTGCTCTTCACAAATTTATGTTGCCTCGGTGGCGTGCCAATTGGCACTGGCGGCAGATTGCCGCTGCAGGACAAGGATGCCGGCGACGGGGTGAGTGCGGGTGCGAGTGTGTTTCTGGCAACTTGAACTGCGCCACTTGCAGCTTGTTGTGACTTGTTGTTGCTCGCATTTTGCTTTTTACTACCAAAATGGAAAAGTGTGCGGCGTTCCTTGGATTTCTTCAAAGTGTTGTTGTTTGTGTTGTTGACATTTGGTTCATTGTTTGGTGTGACTGTTGCTGTTGTGGTTGTTGTTGCTGTTGTTGTGTTTGATCCTTTGGCGCTGATTATTGCGACACCGACGCTGCTTAAATCTCCATAATCATTGTTGTTGTTGTGCGTGGCAGATATAAAATCAACTTCATCGCGACTTTCCAGCAACTCGGATGGAGTCGTCATCGCTTTGCTGTTGTTGTTGTTGCTGTTGGCTGCCATTATGTGTGTGTGTTGTTGTTGTGTGTCTTGTTACTGTTTTAGCTCCTGCTGCTCCTCAATATCCCTTAGATTGTGACATGTTACAGAGCTGTAATTAAAAGAAAAATATTTGGTTAAATGAATTGGCTTTTATTAATTTAAATCTAACTTTTCTCATATTAAAACCAAACTTATTTTCTTTAAATATAGTTTTTTTTTTTGCTCGTCATCTAATTTAGTATAATTTATTTATTAGAAATGATTTGAGATTTTGAACATAATAAATTATTAGGTATCAGTGGATTTTTTATAATTTTTTTTATTAGTTATGATTTGCGTTTCCCTTGTAATAAATGATTAAAAGTCAACCTTTTAGTAATCACAGATAAGAAGATTTTATGATCAAACAAAAGTTTTAAGTAATATTTAAAGAACGTGTCACAATAAAATAATAATAACAATAATAACATTTTAAAATTTATAAAAAATATGATTTACACTTAATTATAAATCATGTTTTTTTATTTAAAACTTTCGACAAAAAAAAAAAACTCCAACAAACACCCATATTTTATTGTTACATACTTAATTTGTAACTTTCAATCTAATTTTGAATTTTATTGACAATTTTCCATTTAATTATTGGATTTTTTATTTGAACATTATTTTAATTGAGCAGAAAACAAAAATCATATTTCCTAGAAAAACTACTATTTTATTGTCAACATTTAATAATACAATTTGTCTAGCTCTAAAATCAATTAAATGGGCAGAAATATTCGACACTTTCAATCATTTGTTGAGTAAAATCGAATCGAATCTCTTTTTATCTATCAATCATTAAGCCCTTTACTTATTGGCCACTTTCGCTGCGTATTTCGGTTTTTGTGTTAAATAACGGCAATTAATAAAAAAAATAAGAGTGAATATTTTTGTTGGTTCGTTTGCGGCAAGTGTCAACTTTATTACATTGTCTAATTACCTTATAATTAACAACTGAAACACCTGTTCAACAATTGTGGATGATTTTGCATTTTTTGCATTTGTCTTGGCTCTTTTCAGCCCCATCTAAACAAGTTGGGATGCAATGTATTGTTGCGCGTCTAAAATATGCAAATATTTTCGCTATTGCTGCAATGGAACAGTTAATTTCTTTGTTGTTTGAATTGTCGTGTGACTTTTGTGTATTCCAATTGGTTTTGTTGCTTTATTATCTGTTTTTTTAGTTTTTGTTTTTCACATTATTTGTATAATTGCCGTTTAAAGGCATTTAAAGGCGAAACTATCAAAACCATTAGCCAAGAATATTAAATTCGTAATTATATTACGACGTAGTTGCCAGTTAACGTTTTGCCGTTTTATTGTCTTCATTATCATTTAATTTTTTAAGTTTTTATAATTGAGAGGTAAATTGTCTGTGGCGGCAACTTTAGCAAATGGCAGTAAAATTAAAATGGTTTTCTGTGTCTAAATAACAATTTGAATAATTGCATTTGAAAATCATAAATTGCTACACATTTGTCTGCATATTGGGTGTAGTTTAATCTATAATCTGGCGAAGATAATGTGCCAAAAACAAGTCAATCATTAAGTTATTAATAATGCGTGCCTAATCACCTTGCGTGCGTAATTTAGCATATTTTATTTGGCCCGTTCCTCGATTATGATCCGATCTACATTTGAAGTACGCCTATATTGGAGTGATTATTATCAACTCACACAAAATGCACAACTCATGTGACTGCAATCAGTATTAGTGGTATCAGCACTTGAGCAAGTTTAAAAATTGTTGGGTCACCACCAAAAATACTTTGATTATCTCAATGGGACACCCAAATCTTAATCTAATCGATGCTTTCAAATGCGCTGATTTTTTAAAAACAATGACCACACTAAAAATGGCTAAAATAGGTTTATTAATCTAGATAAAGGTTGTTTTATTTATTTATTTAATCGATATCTACCATTAATTTCTATTGGAATTTAGAGCACAGAGGGTTAATAATAATAATTATTTACTCTTTTCAAACCTGTGCCTAAACATGCAAAACATTAAAGAAAAATACAATTTTGCATTAAAACTAGAATGTATTTAAAAATTGAATTTAGGGTATTTCATAGTCGAGCTCAATCGACAAAACTATTGTTATTATACTTTTTTTGAAAAAATTTTATTTGTTATAAATTAAGTGGTTTTTTGGACTTTACTATATGTTATTAAACTATAAATTCAAAACGAAGCTAAAAATAAATATTGCTTGCCAGTCGTTGTCATTTCTGTTTTATCTACAAGTACTATTTGCAGGCTATAAAGATAAAGCCAAAATTGTCTTGCTACAAAGTTGTCTATGGTAATGCAATGACCTTGAAGTTGTGCAGGTGCAGACAAAGTCGATAAATGTTAACGATATTAGCCTAAAGGTTTACATGGCTGCTTTCACTTTTGCCATACAAGCCTGGCCAAACAGACAGCAGGCAAATGTCAACTGTGCGGGCGGCCCACTCATTCGGACAGATATCTATATATATCTATATATATATATATACACGCAGAAACCTATCTGAGAAAGCCCAGTAGTCGAGGCCCAAACCCAAGAGCCAAAACCAAAAACAAACCCGTACTCAAGCCCCCAGGCCATTGACATCGTCGCGGAGTTTTCACTCTACTGGCAAAAAAAAGAAATATGTGTAGATAAAAAAACAAAATAAAAAATAACAACAAAAATACACGTTGATGATGGCGATGATGATGAAAAGAAGAAGCAGCAAAGAAAGCGCACTGAATTTGTAAGAAGAGTTAAACAAAAATAAAGTAATTGTTTTCTTTGAGACGCCCCTATCCCATTATCATTTATGGTTGCCGCTTTTGTTGAGTTGTGTTGTGGAGTTGATTTCCTTATGAGACGACTCTGCCCCAAGTCCATAATTGCAAATCTTTTATATAATTATTTATATATTTTGTGCGTGATCGTGCATTTTGAATAGCACTGCGCAACCGACATTAAATTAACGCAGCTAACTAAGTAACAATAAAAATGCAAAAATAAATAAACGACACTTTTTTTTTTTGTATTATTTCTTCGTTTATAAGAAATGCAAGAAACGTAATGAGGAAGTGTTGCTTGCCGTTTTAAAAGTTTCAGTTTGTGTGCGTAATTTCAATTTTCAGGCGCAGCCCCAACAGGTGGGGCTAAATAAATATTGATTTTTAATATATATATATATTGCTAAAATTGACCTTCAGACTGGCATAAATTAGAAACAGAACTGTGACCACTTTATATTCGCAGGTGTTGGCTATAAATGAATTTCCAAATAAAAAGAAGAAGAATGCTGCCAGCTATTTTGGCCAAAAATGATTGATCATCATTTCACATAGTTTGTAAGCGCTTTGAATTTGTTTGTTAGACTTGGCGTCTAAGCGTAGCACACACACAACGCAGTATACAATAGAATAGCTCTATCATTTCATCAACCAACTAACCAAAATCAACATAAGAAATAAGTTAACAAAATGGCTGTCAAGTCATTTATCAAAATGTGCATATGAACAGATTTAAACAGCTAAATTTGCGTCAGCTGTTGCTTGCCAAGTGTTTCCCAGGCAGCTTAAAATGCAAAAACCGCAAATCAACAGCAGCAACCACAAGAACTGAAAACTTCTAGTTACATATTTGTCTAAAGTCAGGCTTAAGAGACAAGCACTTGAGACTTGGCATTCTCAATGGGTAGTCAGCCTTTGTGGGTACAACAAAAATGCAATTTATTATTTTGCGGCAAAGAGTCGACTCAACTCTGCTCAGGTGCAACGGGGCTCAGGCTCAGAAACTGTGTCAACAGCAAATTGAAAAGTTGATTTACAATAAAGTAGAAAAACGAAAAAAACAAAAACAAAACATAATGTTTACCTGGTATAGGCCAAATTCAATTTAGCCACGGCTACGCGTGCGGCTTTAAGCCAAGTGTCTGTGTGTGTGTGTGTGTGTGTTTATGTTTGTGTGTGTCTGATGTCGGTTTAAATAAATCGTAAGTAACACTGAATCGCTGACCGAGAGACGTCGAGAGACCTCAGGCTCAAAGCGGTGCCAAGAATGTCTCAATATAAATAAGTACAATGAAGCGTAGAATAAAAAAATAAATAAAATATAATAAATAAAAAAAAACACACAAAAAAAAGCGAAACAAACAATTCGGCTCGCAACTAAATTAAACGGTTTCGCAAATCGATTTTTGGGCATGTGTGTCACGCGGTGCTGTCGGCAACAAAAATGCAACAAACACTCAAATCCGAAATCGAATAAGAAAACTAATGCGAATACGAATCCGAATACATATCCGAATATCAACTTATGGCAACTGCGTATGCGATTTCAAATTAAAATGGAAAGGAAGTTTGCCCATTTACGTGCGAACGCATCGGAATGCATTTAATTGAATGACTGAGCAAACATTTTGGTGAATTAAATAAAACATATTTGGCTTATAAAAAAGATTAAATCGATATTGAGTTAACAACATTTGCACAAAAATACTTTAATCACAATCTAAAATAAATTTAAGTACTTACATAAAAATATAATCCCTATGAGAAGATATATTAAATTAATTCAAAAAAAATATTTGGTTTAACACTGAGTTTGAGTCCGAACTTGTTGTATTTAGCATTCGATATCAACTGAAAAACAGTTGCAAATAATTCAAACATCAAAGTCAAGAAATACAGATTTCTTCAATTAATATTTTTCTTCTTATTACAATTTGATCATTGTGAAACATTCTTGTAATTATATATCAATTAATTAATCATTATAATTCCCCCTGCATGGCCTAAGTTAAGTTTAGAAAATTATAGATAATTCATTTGGGAACTGCGTCAATTCAACTGCAATTAAATAAATGATTAATGCAATATAATGAAAAACAATATCAACTTGAAGTTAATGAAATGTTATTGCCAAACAAATTAGAAACGCACTTTCAAATACACAAACAGCTAGAGAGATGCTACACTGAAACCAATTGCTTTACTAGCTGTTTTTGTTTTATATATTGCTGATAAGCATTTCGGCCTAAAGACTTATGTCAGCTGTTCAATTCGTTGAGGCTCATATGACTTAACTGGCAAATTCCGTGAAGCAATAAAAGCTAATAACGAAAGTGGTAAAAAAAACAAGCGTTTTTTTTTTATTCATTGACAGGAGTGATGGCAAACATGGATATAATAAAAGTGACTTTTAACAACAGCAAATTCACAGCAATTATGTGGGGTAATTTGGTAAAGGTTATGTTAAGAGTTTGACGCCCAGAACAAAACTACGTCAGAGACTCGAAAAGAACGCTGCCAAATTGCAGACAGCAGAGATTAGTTTTAGTGCCTATCCGACATAGGTAGACAGATTTATGTTTTAATTTTTAATGGGGTCTAAAGGGTTTGACGACGGAGGCGTCGGTGTCGGAATTGCTTTAATGGAACCCAGTTGAACTGACATTAAGTTAATTTTGCCTTTATACCTTTAGTTAATTGAGGTAGCAGCAGGTTTTTAAATTGTTACTTCTTTTTTTTTTGTATTGTACTCAGTAATTTTGTGGCTTATTAAATTTCTGGCTCTTCGAGTAAAAACCATATTTATTTTATTTTACATTTATTAAATTGGTTTTTTGAAAGTGAATGCCTTGACATAATTTTGCCCGACTGCAGTTGAATATTTAAATTTGCATTTATAAAGATATCTTTACGCATATGCGATTTAAATCGAAGTTGCTCTTTATATGGCACATCAATTGCTGATTTCGCTGGCCACAATCTTTATTAAAATGCTAAACAGCAGCACGTGATCAGAATTTATGTTCAGACAATTAAAAAAAGTTTGATGGTCTTATTATAATATTCTGCACCTGATATCCACAAGGCAAACGCGACTCGCTTGAAATGGCATCAAACATCAAAATAAATATAAATATTTATGCCTGAAAATTGTTTTGTTAAAAAATATGCCGCTAGGCACTGTAAACAAGCTGATAAAAAAAACATGACGGAAAAATAAACCAACCATATATTAATACACATATATATTTAATGTATATGGCGAAAGTTAAGCCGAAATGTTTGTCGCTATGGCTAATTATTTGACATTTTCAGTTATCTGTCTGTTATCTTGACGTTTTTGCTTTTATCATGGCAAAGATTCGCATATAAATTTCAACTGTCTTATTGTACAAATCATTTCTCAACTACAACAATGGAGCACTTGCAGGCGTGCCAAATGACGAGTTTCACCAGCTTAAAAGCAAACTCAACAACAACAAAAAAAAAATGGTGCAGAATTGTTTGGCACGAAGAGTAGTCGACTATGTGATGCCCTGTAAGCAAATACAGAAATTACTCTTTTATTTCTCTGTCTTCTAAGTTAAGCAAGCAAAAATGACAATCAAATATTAGATTCAACAGTTTAAGTTAAAAATGCAACAGATATTTTTTTAATCCTGTTCAATATTTACACACATTTTTTACACATATTTAAGTTATTTGTTTATTGTTCATTACATCACAAATTTTTCACTTTTTTATTACGTAGGTGCAAAAAAAAAATAGCATGGCAAACTGTTTGTCATGCGGTTGAAAAGGGTTTGTTTACGAATTACATGGCTAAATTTATTAGCGAAAAATTGTACTAAGGGGGTTAATGGTGCTATAACAAAATGCAAGGCATGCGAGTAAGTATTTTATGTGTTTTGTATTGCAACAACAAAACCAACAGCAGCAACCGCATCATCAACACAGGCAGTTACAACAACAGGTACTACTCACAACACGTTGGAGGCGTAACCAACTGTGCAATACTCTGATAACAGTTAAATACCACCTGAAAACTGGTGGCAAAGATATAAATCAGACAATAATATATATTTTATTATTTTTGTTTACTCCAGCTGCAAGATTGTGTGATATGTAGTTTTAAGTAATTTATCAGTGCAAAAGTATTCGTGCCCGGAAATACTTTGTAGCAATTTTGGAAAGGGATGATTAGAATCTGTCCGCAAAATTAGATAACTATAGATTTAAATTTATGGAAGACAATCTCTGTACATGTTTTTATTAATTTACGCAACCTCAAATTTGATAACTGTGACTATAAAATTGTGGGAGATTTGGTGTGATAAGTTATGTATATGCTAATCTGTGAAAGATCCAGTTATAAACTAACATTAAAATTTAATAACTCTAGCTTTAAATTTGTGCGAATTGTGGCATCACAAAAAAAAATTACTTAAAGATTGGGGTATATAGACCGACACAAAATGAATATACTCTACAACCTTTAGTAGCATAGTATAAAAATAACAGATGTGATGCACCAGGAAACGGTTAATGTTTTATTTTACTTGGGGCTCATGCATCATGGTTGTTGTTGTTGTTGATGGTGTTGTAAGCACCTTACAGTTGACTGCAATTGTTGCCGAATGATCATTGACATTTTGCAATTGCTTTATATGGATTATAATTGAGTTTACAGTTGATTTTCAATTTGAATTTTAATTAAGTTCAACATTTGCCGACGGCGGTAAAAGTTAAGCCTCAATTATCAGATTATTATTATTACTATGCAATTGTGTGTGTGTGCGAGAAAGTGTGTGTTCCTCAATTTGGGCTAATCTCACAAAGAGATGCCAGCTGCAAACTGTTCTGCGTCCTAGCCAAAAATCGAATGTTTGTCAAATATAAATATGGGAAGTGAGCAATATTTACATATACAATTCGCATGTGATTCTAGCTAAATTGTGACTTGCGACTAATTTAATAAAAAAAGTACATGTGGAATACTTTGAAATAAGCGGGCCTTCCCCACATAAGTCGCAACTGTTTTAATCTTAATCTTGATTGGTTAACCAAGCGTGTTTGGACTTGAAGCCAAACACAAGATTAAATAAAAAATGTGCGTGTTTTTGGTATTTGGCCAATTACGCATTGGCCGAGTCACTTGGTCTGCACATGGACACGTCCACTGCTGTTTTGGCATTCAGATCACGCGATTGTCTAATGATAAATGGCATAAATGAATAGACCAAGACCAAAATCGATACTGACAACGCCAACGATACCGAGCTGATGCCTGAGGCCAGTTTTACTTTATCTATTTTTTTATTTTGAACGGCAGTTGAGGCAAATGTTTAATTATTTAGTGCACATTTGCTAAGAGACGAATAATTAAACACTTTAAATAGGCACACAGCGCATGTCAAATAAATTGGAAATACTAAAAAAAAAGTGTTATAAATATAACTTGCAGAAAACAAAGGTTGAAAACCAAGAGGAGAATGAGTCGGATTGATGATTTACTGAACAGGGTTTATAGATGCCATATAAAAATAAATTAGTATTCTAAATGTCTCTAATGCTCGTTTGAATAACACATCACGTTTGCCAGGAAGAATAGCACATAAATAAAAATACACACACACACACAACACTCACATACATATTTGATTATATGTGTATATAATATTCATTAGTGGTTTAATTGCAAATTATCACGCTACTTTATTACAACAAAAAAAAAGTGTAAACTGGTTGCATGTTCTTTCACTAATCGCTTTAGCAACTGGCACTTTTCGGATATATCTGAAATGGATATGAAAGTGGCGAAAGAATCTCTGGAATTGTGACCAAATGCTTTTTTGAGGTGTGGTTATTGTTTTATCATGATTATCCATTGATGATATCATTAGTAAATACACATTTTTATAGGATTGTCATCATTATTATTTTTAGATAATTTGTAAACAAAAACCTGTTGTTGTTGATGTAAATTCTTTGCTTAAAACAAACCAAAGTCATCATTAGAATAATAGAATAACTACCTATAAGCTATAAAATTTGCAGAAAAAAATTAATTTTGATGTATGTCTTATAAGCAATATCTTTGTCAGTGTTCAAAATTATTAAATAAAAATATGTATTAAATTGTTAAGCTAAAACGTAACGTTTTGAGCGTTCACAGAACTGTCCTATCTTTTCTCAGAATATTCCAAGCACTCACATTAACATAATAATAAATATCTTCTTTTTTCATTTTACTTTATTTGCACGTATTTAAACAATTAAAAAATGATTCATAAAATAATTGATAGCATAAAAAATTAGTTATTAAAAATATTTAATTAAATTGTTATACTAAAACGTAGTTTCCCAAGTTACGAAATGGAAAAAAAACGAATATATGATTTTAACATGATCATTAACATAGTTATAAAATCTTTCCTGTGTTCGTTATATTCAATTTAAATATATTTACAAAATTCGATAAAAATTTATAAAAATGTTTAAAAAAAAATGTTTGTGCAAAAAATACAATCTAAACTAACTGACAACCAGAAAGATTTTGTCAACCTTTTTTGGACATATTAGGTCTGTTTGTTCAGAGAGTTTTATTCGCTTGGATTGGGAGCTCAAAATTTTTGCGATATGTACTGATATTTTGTCAAGCAATTAACGCGCATTTGTTGAATTTCGTGTGAAAATTTTCCACTCGAGCAGGCCGTCTGTATAAATGTGTATATGAACATAGAGGGACAGTTTTGCTGGGCTGGCGCAGGCAGCCTCGTAAAAGATCAAGAGTCAAATTCTTTGCCAAGATAAACAGGCGGCAGACTGAGCGGACTGCCTGCTTAGTCATAGTCAGCAAATTGGCCAACACACATGAGCCATGCCGAGGCGAAGCCAATTGAATCGAATCGAATCGAGTCGAATCGACTGAAGCTTGAGCTACAACAGCTAGAAGTCAGCCAGTCATTTAGTTAAGAGCTGTGCTTGCAACATGCCAACAGCCGAAAAAAAAAATAAATCCAGCTTCAGCTCCCAGCTGTATGTTGATATCTCCATGTCAGTCCAGTGGCCATTAGCCAAGGTTGTTGAGTGTGTTGAGTGCAAACTGCGGCTACTTGCATTTGCCAGATATTAAGAATCGAGCTGAGCGTGCAACATGCAGCGAACAACGAGCTGCTAGCCAGCAGCAGCTTAATGCCCTCTTATGGATTGCGCAGACGCCAAAAAATTGCCAAACATGTTGCCAACAAAATCGCATACCAACACACACACACACACAGGCACACATACGGATGTGCAACTATGAGTGTACTGTGTAACACCAACAGTGACGCCAGGTAAATTGTCCGGGCCCAACCCGCTTGTGTTTTTCCTTTAGATGTTGTTTTTTTGTGTACTTGTTACGTGAGAAAATTTTTGAAAAGTTTGGATTTTGTTCAGCTCTCCGTTTTGGTTGTGCGGGCCAGCTGCCAAAAATGTGAAACTGCTAACCGTTTTTTTTTTTGGTTTTTCTTTTGCAATTTTATGGCTTTGTTGGTCACCTCCATTCGATGGTTCGCAAAATGGTCTCACAAATGCATTTGCTAGACTACAAACCGCAATCTGACCATGTGGCCCCCAGGCCAGGCCAGATTAAAACCTTGGTCTGCCTCTGGCGAAGGGTGCTCTGCTACTCTTGATTATGTGGAGCATTGGTTATGGGAAGTGTGCACATGTGTATAACCATGACTTCCGTATAAGACACAATGCAGAACAATGGCTTAGTCATTTAATTGTTTCTAGCAAATCATATGTAAATAATAAACTAGACCTTTCTATAAATCCGTACAAGTCAAAGTTAATTTATTTATTGTAGAGCAGAGTTTAAAGTTGTTTAGCAAATAATTCAAATATATTAATTATATTTATATTTGAATTGTCAATACGTTTAGTTAGAATTGCAACATTTGCGGTCTGCGGGGCTAAACAAAACCCGTCGCAGTCCATTGAATTTCAATTAGCGCACAAATTGCCTGTGAATTTCAAACTCAATAACGAAAAGCGCATGTAATAAAAATAAAAATAAATTTATAAACAAATAAGAGGCTGAAAACTGAAAGCTTCAATGCAAACAGTACGCATGAAATTAATTTGAAGGAAATATTGCCAAATGTTTACAAAACAAAAATATAATAACAATAAAATAACAATTCGCTCTAATAAATATTTTGCAATAACAAAACTTAATTAAATGCCAACGGAATAACTTTTTTTTTTTTTTTTGTTTTTGCAATTCTAAGTCGCTTTCAGTTAATTCATAAATTTGTTTATTAGCTCATTCTAACTTAATAAGCAAACAAAACTAAGTGCCTGCCACACAGCTATAAAAAAAGGTGATTTTGTGTTGTTCCTGGCACTATTTTTTTTTTTTTTTGCGCTCTGCCTCGCATTTGTGGGAACTCGTTGAGATTAACAAGTATTCAAGTGAAGATTTTGTTTATTTTTATTGTTGTTTTTTGACAAGTTGGGCTCACAAACTCACCGCAATTCTTTGCGCCGAATTTGCTTGTTGATTCATGCTCTTATGAGTTGAGTCAATCTTATGAGCAATTCCTTAATTGAATAACAAAAAATAACATACTTCACACACTTCTACCACTTCAATTTACTCTTCAGTAGAAAATTGAGCTGGGCAGAGTCGGCAACAGGTCTTAGATAAGTCAAAAGTGCCCCAGGGCAGCCCCAATCATTGGTAAGAACAGACTTTAGAATACTCATCGGACTCTTGCCTCAATATCATAGTCCCAGAGGTCAGTTAACTGAACTACTCACAAGGCTATCGAGATTGGCAGAGCAGCTGCAACATATTAGTAGCAAACTCTAAAAATAATTCCAATAAATTCCAGTAAATTGTATTAACATGTTAGTAGGCAAAAATCAACTAAAGTCACCACTCAACGAGTTTCGTTCTAAAATTCGGGTTGATGTAAGAGTTATAGGACAATAGATCCAAAAGATCACATGAAACCACGCCCAATAATAATGTGTGGCTCGTTTATTATATTACTTAACCGATTGCGATTATTTAATAATAAACACATGATTGCACAACTGCTTTTATCTAGATTCGAGTAGCACGCACTCAAGTTCAAATACTAACGAGTGTCATGCATGTCAAACGTAATAAAGCCTGGCAATAACAGCATTGAAAAAATGCGCAATTCGAAATGGTGAAAAAAACATTCAGCTTAACTAAATTCCTATATTATTGGCGAATTAGTGACCGCTTTCAAATAGATGACATCAAACTGCAGTTGATTTTGAAATAAAAATGAATTTAAGATAACTGACATGTGCAACCATTAAAACTGAAGATCAGATTGATGCCCAATCGCACTAATACGAAATAATAGAACCGAAAAAAAATAATTGCGACTTAAAATTTAAAACGTTCTGTAGATTTGAGTTTTAAGATTCCTTAGTTCGTTCCACACATTAAACAGTTTAAGTGACAAACATGACAAGTCGCTTGTAGCTGCTGTTGTTGTAGCCTGTTGTTGTCATTGCCAATTTGTTGGCTATTGGAGACACATAGGCCCAGTAGCCAGCCACTTATTTTACCTGCCAGTTGCGACTGTAATTGCATTTTGGGCAAAGAACGACATACGCAATAAAAACTACTTTTGTTTTTTATTTTTACTATATAAGAAAGGAGGGGAATCCACCCCCTTTCACTCCTTCTGTCTTCCGTGTTAGTTATATGACTCTTGTTGGGGTAAAAGTTGGCCATTACGCTAAGCACATGTGCATTGCAGTGCAACATTTATAAAGTGAGTCTCAGAAACGAAACGAGTATTTAAATAATTAATTTTTTCAATTTGTGATAGTTAAGTTTTTCATATAGTCGTGCACTTAAATGTACATATATAGAAAATGTTTGGGTTTTTGCCAAGATATATTTCAATCTGCAAGAAAGAGAAGTCAACAGCTAAGCAATATTTAAAAGTGTTCGGGTATTTTGCTTAATTTATTACAAAATACTAAACTGTAGAAAAAGTCGTGTAGATCCCGCTGGTCATTATGATGTATTAACTCAGGTTTTATTTTGGTTTATAGGATTAAATTATTATAATAATGTACTCGACACTGATTAATTTAATGAGTTTGGGTATTTTTCCAATAGGTATTTGAATAAGCTAAAAATTTAGAAAGAGTCACTGCTTATATAATTTGTACGTTGTGTAAAACTAATTTACATATAAATATTAAATTTAGAGGCATAATAATAATGCAATCGACTAATTAAAAATATTTTGTTACTTTTTGTCAAGTTATCTGAGAAACTAACAGGCATTAAAAATTAACATTTTATTTTTTAAAATGAATTAAGTTTGAAAAATAGTTCGATATTAGAAAAAAAATAATGCACTCGACCAGTTAAGCAATATTATAAAATTTATTGGGTTTTTTGCCAAGTTAAATTTGAATATGCTAAGCCGTAGAAAGAACCGCATAAAATTCCCCATATCATTTTCGATAACTTATTCATTTGGTGATTGAGTAAAACAAAAACAAAAGAAAATTAACTATTACAAATTAACACAATAAAAACTGTGCGCACGCGTCTAACGAACAAACATTAAATAAACAATGACCACAACAACAACAGCAACAAAAATTAGTCCACGAACTTATCACCTGAAGCACTATTCAACTTTTTGAATTTGCGGCAAGAACAGGCACTGCTCGCAACACTTTCTGCTGACGCACTTTGATCATAAGAACTTTGGCCCCCCGCCTCAGCGGTCGGCTTTATGATAATTATCAAAGATTTTGGCTACCACAGCCGCCATCGAGCTTGGCGAATTTATAATTGTTCCCCGTCGCTGTTTGGACATTATCTGTGGCCAGCCAGACAGGTCTGTCTGGCCAAATGGCTAGCTGGCTGGCTGACTGGCTGGCTGGCTGGCTGACTGGAACTAACCAGTAGTTGTTTTGAGGCTTGTGCCAAAATAGTTTGCAGATAGATGCCTGTGTTTGTGACTTTGACTTGAGTTTTTGTTGTTTCAGTGTCGAACATCACTTTTACTGTAGGAATTTTGTTGTGTTTAAATCATTTGGCCGTAACTCTCACTGTGCACAAACTGACATGTCATGTAGCTACGTGCCCCGGCCAGGTGAAACTGAGCCGTGTCCAAGACAATTTTAAATGATATGGAGACAAGTGAAATTGAGAGCGCAATAAGAACATTGAATTTTACAAGCAGCCAATTAAATGAATTAATCAAAAATAGAAATTTAATGCGTGTCTCTAGAAACTTTGTTATCTTAAATAAAGAATCGCATCGTTAATAATACATTTCATAGCTTGATTAAATGTACAGCGCCATATGTCAACGTTTTAACAAGCTTTATTCACAACTATAACTATTAATTAATTAATTATCTATAAATAAATGATCAGCATACATATTCGTATATATTATTAATGAATATCTTTACGTCATAAGAACTATAAAAGCTAAGATAAGATTTGTCAACCAGTTATAAATAAAACTATTTGTACATGTCGAATCTTTTAAAAATGGGAAAACAATCGGCATTATGAATTTGTGCAAAATGATGTAACAGACAATGTGAAGCATATATGAATAAAACAGATGTGTCCTTGATCAGCATATAATATACGTTTTTTTTTTTAACCAAAATCCGATTAAGTTTATTATATCAATTGTAAGCATAATATACCCAGAAATATTATTGACCAACTGTATTAATTTGTTTAAGATTTACTATAGGCAATGTATTTAACGGCAGATTTCAGGGAAACACTTAGTCGAGCTGTCTCGACTATAGCATTCGTCTAACTTGTTTACTTGTTTACATAAGCTCTGAAGTATGACAACATTTTGTAATGTGTGTGCCAAAAATGCTTTAAAAAAAAAAACATTGGTCAACTCAGTTTCGTTGACATTTTGTTTGTCTAATTTATTAGTTTGTTTGCCAACTGACTTGTTCTATTGTTCGAGCCAAGTTCAATGTTTAGCCAAATCTATAAATATTATAAATGGTTATTTTTAACAAATGAGTATTATTAATATGATTTAGCAACAATATTGAAATGAACTTTGCGAGTATGACAAGACAATAATGTTTATCAATCCATTGGTAATAAGTGAAGCGAAATATATTAAAATATTCTTTTATCCTACCATTAAATTTATTTGATTTCAATCTAAATAAGATCAACTTAATTTGAAACTTTGCTCATAAGTTATATAATTAAACATCTTTATACTAGACCTTTATTCATAAGTTTAAGCAGCTTTAATCAGCTTAGCGATGAGGAAAAAATAAAAACATTTTTAAATTGTTTCGACTGTGCTAAAAACAGAAACATTTATTTTTAATGCATGTGCAAATTGAAGTCATTGTTTAATTTCCGCTCGTCGACATGTATACATGTATTTCGATAATAATTATGTGATTTGTCTGCTTAGGTTGTGCAATTGTTGTTGTTTACGTGTACAGGCAGATCATTCGGACATTTATCGCATCCATGTAATTGCGTAGATGCTAAGGCGCTTAATGCTGACCTCAAATGCTAAAAAACTAAAATTTAAATTAATACGCAGTTGGCGCCACGAGTTACAACAAGCTATAATAAATACGAGTTCGACTAATGATAACGTTTTGCATAAGTTCGAATATGAATAACACTTAAAGCTAAGCAAAACTTGATATTGCGATGATTTTCGACCCCATTTGTGATGGTGGTTGGAACGGATTTAGCCGCATCATCATCACGCAAAAACCTGTTAAAGGTTAGGGCCAACAGCAGCGACACCACAGAGTAGGCCAACATGCCAACTGCCATGTGTGTAGTAATTACGTTTATAGGGAATGTGAAATGAGGGAGGCGGGAGGAAGTCAACGGAATCGGCGACTGCAATTAAAACGCACAAGCTCGAACCGAACGTGCTGAAAAATCAGCGTCAGTAAGGCAAATTAACATTTAAATACCGCTCAACAGTTACAACCATATACTACAGACTCTCAACTGAACAGTTGTTTAGGCCAAACAGTTGCAAATTTGCAAACAGGTGTACAAAAACAACAACAAAAAAACAACTAATGGCGCCCGATGGGAATTGCTCGCTTGCTCACCTGCAATTATTATATAAGAAAATTTGCCCCCTCAGCGGCGAACTGGCTGACCCACATTTAATATTCTAAACGCCGCCAGTGGACCATGGACAACTTTGCGTGTTTCTAGCACTAATCGCTCCAAAGTTATGAATAATGTTTTTTGTGTGTTGGGAACCGTTACGCTGACTCTGCCCGGCAGTAACTCAAATTAAAGGGGCAGCGGCGAAAGGGGCATTGTATGTGACGGTACCTTGAGGCATTCCGTGCATTACCCTTACAAAATGAACAAATTTGAATGCTAGAATCAAAAGATCTCGACTAGCTGACTCCCAGAAGCTTTTCTGATTTTAGTTAGTTCGACATAAAAATATATTTTATAACATATATTTATGTATATAGAAAAGCAATTTTAAAATAAATAAATTAATTAATTTATAATTTAATAATAATAAAAATATTAAATGTAATAAAAACCAATAATGGATATAAAAATCCAAAGGCTATTACAATGTAAAATGTTTTAATGTCTTACGAAATGCTTTTTTTTGGCTTATTACAAATTGTTTAAGCTGTGTTATTTAATTCTTCGTAATTTAAAAAAAATTTAATTTAATAAATACGATTGTGTATTAGCAATAAAATGCAATTACCTGGCAAACTATTGTGGTTTTATTATTTTTGGTTGCGTGTTCGTCTGCGTCTGCAAAGTAAATGAGAGAAGAGCATATTAAAATATTATAATTTCATGTTTGAAGGCGTTTTAAAGTCAATAAACAAAAAAAAAAAAACATTTGCATTTACATGTGTTTTTGGTTTTTTTTGAGCGATGGCAATAAAAATATTTCACACGCATCTCAGAAATATGCTCGCTTTCTCGAAATAGGTGAAAATGAAAACACTTTCAGATGATTTGTTGTAATCTTCCCCAACAACAAGATCAGCAATTATGTGGAGATTTATTGAAAATGAAAATGAATATCGGCGGCGCACAGCTTGAAGTTTCAAATCAGAAAACAGACAAATTGACCGACTTGTTTGAGTAAAAGAGGAAGAGAGAGAGAAAGAGAAAGATAGAGGGCTATAAGGCCAATCGCACAATGAAATTTAAACTCAATCAATAGCAATCAGCACGAGGAGTCCAATTGCTTGGCCAGCAGATGCGTCACAAACAGAAACAGAAACAGATTCCAGATACTATGTAGGTTGCTTCTCAGCCTCGTCTCTGCCTCTTTGTTGTTCCTCTTTCTTTATTTTTCCTTGGCTTCGACTTGTTGCATGAATCAGGCAATTGTTCAAGCGTTTTATTGCCGCAGATACAACAGAAGATACAAAAAATTCGTACCACATACAAGATACATTCTCGCAAGTATTTTTATGTTGTGGGCTTGGTAATTGGCTGGGCCAACAGCAAAACGGGTTAGCAGTCCCAGCCTGGCCCGGACGAGTGTCAATGGCTGTGCTTAAGCCATGGCCTCTCATGCAAAGCGCACATATCAGTCAGATATAAATGGGCCCCACTAAACTTGACTAATTGTTTGGGCCACGGCTTCGCTTTTAGCCAATATGCTTACAAGCGACAGCTTAACACTAAAACAAGTCATTTTGGAAAGTTCTGAGTCGTCTGACCTTATTTTTTACAACGCACAGCGCCCAGCGCACTCTCAAGCGCCATTTGGAGCCGATGGCGATAACGACGACGATGCCAAGTATATATAAAGAAACTGTGGCTAATAAGCCACCAAAACACGGCACACTGAACAAGCCAACAACAACATGATTCAACACTTTGCCACTGTTTCAACAATTGTGTAAACAAAAAATGATTAAAAAGAACTGCCGCAACTAACAAAAAAAACAATTTACCCACTTTGAACACACAGTTAAGTCAGCTAAAAATAAATTTAGTTAGCTTCATCATGCAGATATATATATATATATATATATTTTTGGAACTATCACGATATTTTCGTATTTTTGTTCCTATTGCAATTAATTTTTCTTAGCAAAAAGGTTTTTACTCTCGAGTGTTCTTAATAATTGATAAGCCTTTGTTATATGATAAGAAATCTTTGTAATGAAACTGATTTTTTATTTTAATGAGCAAGTAATAAAGGGGATTTATAAATAAGCCTTCTAACAAGTATACCGAAATACTCGAGGCTGTTTTCAACCATAAAAATTAATGAAATACAATAACAAGTAATAATTTGTTATTATTAATGAGATTTGATTGTAAATGAAAGACTTTTGCTTTCTACAACCACATCTTAAATTGATTTTAATTGTTAAAATTGTTATCTATATATATATACTTTACACACATACAAATATAAAACAGGTTATTAAGTTATTTTTTTTTTAAATTTAAATTCTTCGCTCAAAATGTATGCCCAAAAAATATAAAATAACTGCCAAATTTATTCAATTTGTTAAATTCGATGGGCGCGTCTTTTAACGAGGCATCAGTTCTTATAAATAATACCAGTATATTTGTGAGTGCATTGATTCACAAAACTCACCCATATAAATACATATATGCATACATATGTGAGCTTAATCAAGTTTATTAGCATACCAAGTAAAAATAAAGAAAAAGAGAATGGTTTGTTTAAAATTGAATACTCTTTTAATATTAATTAATAATGCATAATGAGTTTTTCATACGTCAGAAACATTTTTAATGAAGAGAATTTAAATTGAAGAACACACTTAATTATCGGGATGATTGTGTGCAATTAATTCACGATAATATTTATTTTATTAATTATGAATACATTAATTAATAAAGTCGCTTAACATAAATTGACTGTACTGACAAAAAAAAACAATCTGCTCTCGTATTTAATTTCATTATCGACGAGTATTTCGCGTAGGCTGTACTTGTACAGCAACTTTATGATAGAAACATCTATCTGTATCTATATCTATATGTCTATATATCTATGTATCTATATATCTATGTATTTATGTATCTATGCATAACTATCAGCTGAGCTGAGCGGAGCTGGCTGCTCCGGCAAATGCGTCGCTGATAATTTATTTGTGTCGCCCGGCCCCCACAATCAAGTTACTAACTTGCCTTTGTTTCTACACGCATTTTTATAGATAAACTGGGAACGGGGAATGGGGAACGGCGACAGCAACAAGTACGAGAGGGAGTTCTATGGGGAGGGAAACGAAGTAGGGTATGGAAAACAAGAGCGACGGGAAAAGGGGTCCCTTCTTGGTGCGCTTTATTTCCGTTCATGTTGCCCACATCTTTTGATTTTTGGATTCAGTTTGCTTTGGTCTGTTTAGGCCTGGCTCTGTTTGTATCTGTGTGTGTTTGGATGAGTGTGTGAGTGTCTGTGTGTGTTTGTATGGATGTGATTTTAGAGGCCATCTTACAATCTTACATATGTAATTGCAATTGACGAGCGACTCACGACTCGACTTCAAGTCGCACACCTTTTAATTTGTGCGGCATTCTTTTCCACCCCTCCGCCTTCATTCTATCTTCCCTCGTCTACCACTCGTTTGTGCCTCATTTTAATGTTGTGTAAAGTTCTAAAACCCCGACGAGAGCGCAACGGAAGTGCGTTCATTATTTTTAATGATTTTATTTAAGGAGCCTCAGTGTGTGTCCAACTAACCAGATCTAACTGCTACCTGCCACTTGCCGCTTGCCGCTTGCTACCTGCCGCATACCAAATAGACAACGTTCCTTTTAGCTCATTGCATTTGAATAGTTGTTCTCAGGACAGGGGACAACAGCGTCAGCGAGCAGCTTATCCAGATGCTTACTACTTCTACGGCTTTCGTCTGGCATGCAGAGTGTTTTCCATGGATAACGAGCTGAAAGGAAAGTAATTACTAGATACGCGCAGGAAGCTCTTAAATTGTCCATTTCAGACGGGCGTAATTAGGGAGTGCGAGTCATCTATCGATAAGGTTTTTGCCATGGTTTATGCAATGATAAAACTAAGTACAAGTGCAACATACTCAGACAAGATTGGAACACGTAAACAAAGTAGCAGCAACCCATGATTGCTAATAGATCAGCTCCAGTTAGACAAATATCTGACTTTATTAATAATTTCTACATTTGAAATATAATTATCTAAAAATATTGTTTAATTTAAATTTAATTATATTCAGAAAAAGTTTTCCTAATTTCTAAAAATATCCCTGTTCATTTATACTTTTTCGAAATTGATTTCTTTAATAATAGAGAACATTTTCAAAGAATATAAGTAATGATAATTTGTATCTTTTCGTATAATCACAAAAGGTTTTTACGGGAGATTTACTGATAAATGGAATCAGCGAGGCTTTTGATTATTAACTGCATGCAAATAAAATAATTACATTTCCGCTAAATAGCTTTACTTAAGTCACTGCTCAGTTTCAATTGACCATATTCCTTAACTGGAACAGATGCTAAATCTGTAATTAAAAATTAAAAATAAAAACAAATTGTGCTTTCAACAACTGCATGTTTCCAATTAGCGACGACTTACGAGACTTTAGATAATTTTAATAATTGGATGCAATGGAAAAGTCTACAAGTCTGAAACCCAATATACAAGTATATATATATGTTTATATATATTTATATTTATATGTATGTGCATTTCCAGGCAGGTAGTCATATATTCAAATTGAGTTTCAGTCAACTTTGACCGCAGCAAATGCAAAATAAGGTCTACAATTGTAGAGTTCATGAATGCGCTTGAACGCCCCTGACTGACAAGTAGTTCGGAAAGGGGGTGTTGGGTAAAAGAGGGGGATTGATTGGCTGTGATGACAAGACACTCACAATTATAAGCACAAACAAAACAACAGCGCTACAAAACGTTGCATGACAAGACAGCAGCAGCAGCAGCAACAGCAACAACAATTGCCAGTTGCATGTTTGAATTTTTTTAAGTTTTTTTTTTTGTTTATAATTCACGATGTTGCCGAGAGCAAAGTTTGGCTGCATGAAGAGATCGGCAGCAACTGGGATTTGATTGTTATGCATCGATTTACATACGTAAGCCGAAAGCAGCCGGCTGACAAAAGCTCAATGTGATAGATGAATACACAAAAGATGAATCAGTCAGCGAAAAACCATAACGATCATCATCATCATCATCATTATCAGCATCAAAAGCAACATCATCATCAGCAGCTTCTTCATTTGAATCAATTAAACCTGCTGCTGTGTATATATTGTAAATATATATATATACATATATATAGTCAACCCATACTCATAATCGTATTCGTCTTTGAATTTGTTTTTGTTTTCGTTTTAGATTTCCTTGCTCTTTGCTGCAGTTGATTGATCATTGAATGTGAGCCGCGCCTAAAGTAAAAAATTCCATGAATTTTATTATACAAAAATCAGCTTTTCATAAAGGTGGCTCACTGTCGTCTCGTCTAGCCATCACACACAAACACACACACACACACACACACATACAAGTGCAACATCAAAGGTCAAAAACACCGCTGCAGTGTAGGAGTGAGCGAGACAGAAAGAGAACTTCAAAACCAGTCCAACTCTTATCCAACTTCAATCCGAATGCATTTTGAATGCAATCCAATTTCGATTTCAGTTTCCAGTTGCCCTGCAGGTTCCTCTAATTCCTTACATTGAGTCGCCCCTTATGAATTGGTTATTGTTGTTTTCAAGTCTGTTGTTCTTAGCCAAGTGTTAATTTGGCTCACCAAACAGACCTGTTTGTGTCTAGGGTTCCGAATTGTTTTGGAGTGTCTAGACTGTAGACCTATTAGAATTTACGGCCATTTTTAGTATTTAAATTGTATGTTGGAAAATTTTAATTTATTTTCGGTGTTTTGTGTCATGAAATCATGAGATCTTTGAGAGAATTCCGTTGTGACTACGCCTAATTCTAAGCCTAATAGATTGCCAGTCAGCGAAGAACAACGGCGAACAGAACACAACACGCATCGCAAGTCGAATCATTAAAGCCAAAGTTAATAGTTGGCTCATATATCAGGCCTTGATCATATATCAAGCAAATGCATACACAATGACACAACTGAAATTACAATAAGCCAGAAGCAAACGCCTTTTAATACAACATTCTCGGTGATTTATGTGCCATTTTCTTCATATGTGCATATTTAATGAGTAATAACTGAATAAACAGAGAGAACTACATACACATTTTAGATATATATGTATATATATATATATGTATATATATATTAGACTAGTGCCAACTACTTGTTGCTCGTAATTGTAGATGATGCTTTTGTATTTGCGCAACAATTACGAGGAAATTAGCTGAACTGAAACACATGTAGATACTAGCAGAAAATGCAGATACAGATGTATATATGTATATATATGTTCGTGTACATCAGCATGAGGCGAGCACCCACATGATTGCAGACCAAAGAAATGAAAATGGAAATGATTCGTTTGTTTCTTCGCTCGTTCGCCGAGTGTAAGTGGGCAGGCAGCATTCGCCTCCATTCAAAAAAATGAATGACAATGAGAACAAAAAGAACGATGGCAATAATAATAATAATAATAATAGCAACAATAACAATACTAACAACAACAATAATAACAGAACCATACTCGGCAATATGCAGTAATAGGCAATAAATGAAAATAAAGGTCAAGTTTAAGTGACGCCGATGACAACCAACAGACAAAGATGGACAGTTAAAAAGGAGGAGAAAGGGAGATGAAGACAGATTCAGCTCTTGTTAATAAAAGCTTGAAACTGTAACAAGTATGACTTAATCTTAGACACGCTGAAGAATATATACTCTTACAAAGCGAAGTCAACTTGTTCACATCTTGATTTGAATTTAATTAAACAAATAAAACTTTTATATTAAAATTGTCTTAGTTTTCTTCTTTAAAGAAAATATCTTTCTTTTATTTATATTGCTCATACGGGGGATCACAATCTTCTGGGGTTCACTTAGTTCTTATATTGATTTCATATCAATTCTCATTAAGTGATTAACCGTTTAAAGCTCTTCTGTGTTTTTTTCGAAACATGTTAATAAATGGCGACACAGATAACACTCCTTAAAGATTTAATACTTTTGTGTTTCCAATACTTAACAGTTTTACCATTTTATACTTAAATACCGATTAGATATTTTTATCATTTTTAACCCAAACTTCTATATATTTCATAATAATGTTTGGTTTTATTATTTATTTATTATTTAAAAATATAATTTTTTTTAACTTTGTAAACTGCTTTCCTAATTACATAATACATAAAATAAATTAGAAAAAAATCTCGTTAATAATGAATTTGTTCCGGATATCAAACATGAACTCATCTTTTTATTGTTGCTAGTTTTTATAATCAAATAACAGACCGACAGACAGACTATATCCATTCGATCAATAATATATATACCTCATGTGATTAAAAATGTCTCCTTCAAAGCGTGACAAAATTCACGACCAAATAACAATACCCTCCACAAATGTATACACCAAATGAACAAACACTGTGTGGGTGTTGAAATTTGGAATTTGTATACAAATACAGATGCTTGCTGAAAATGGTATGTGGGCTCTGCAAGGGAATGTGAGAAACAATATTATGCAAATGCTCATAAGCATAAACAGCGCAACGAATCGATCAAAATGTTACAAATTGTAAACAAACGAAATAAGTTCAAATTGGGGCAAATTGGTAATGCGCTGGGAATGTAGGGCGTTACGTCAAATATCAGAGACAAGTTTATATGGACATACTAATATATATTTATATTTATGCATAAGTCACGCTCTTTATCTGGCAAACTCTTTATCGGATTATAATTACTTCAATCAGCGATTAATAACAGAGCTTATAATCAGGTAATCTTCATTAATATCAGTTACGATTGTCATGGCTACTCCAAAAATAAACATTTCGCTGCAGCCAAATTTATAACTGTAATCAGTAAATTACATACGAGTGTAGCGTGTGTGCGGGTGTGTTTTAGTGTGTGTGTGTGTGTGTGTAAGCAACGAGTCGTACATTGATTCATTCATTAAATTGTAACGCCGACTGCACAACGACAAGTTGTCTCTGCCGGGTGTGGGGACCCCCAACTTGGCAAGACGCAGGAAGACTCTTCTGACCCAGCGAACCTTGACCGACAGTGGCAAGTGGCAATTAAACCATGATGTGTGTGCGCCCACAAAAATGACACGCCCATCAACAGCACCGCAATACATCCCGTTTTCGAAACTGACACACAAACACACACACACACACACATTTCGTAAGTGGGTGTTAATTAAAATTGAAATCAATTGCTTTGACCGCTTGATCGTCCCCCAACCAGACTTAGCCCCCAGCATGACTTTAGCTTTCCCCTTTAGCCACGCCATCCCCCTTCTGATGGAGACGTTCCACTTAAGCTCATAACGAGCACTGTCATTCAAGAGATCAAATTAAAAAAAAGAAACTCTAAATAAAGCACAAACTGGCTAAAGTGTTGAAGCGTGATTTTCAAGAAATATTTTTGGAACAATTGAGATGCTAAAAATAAATCAGAAAGGCTCTAATTGATTGGTAAGCTAAGCAATATATGTGTGTTGATAATATTATACCTAACATAATCACTTACTAACCACGACACAGTTTCGTTTTATCAGGTACGAGGGTCGTTTTATAAGAAGTTAAAAATATACAATAGTAAAAATAATAATAGTAACAATATAAATTCGACATTTAAAATTACAATTATTAATATCATCTTTTCTATTATAAAAAATTTAAAATTTATGTAAATTGTTACTTTTAATCATAGACTAAGAAGATCGATGTTGTGAGCATATTGATGTGTGTTTTTTGCGTCATAGATCGAGTCTAAAGCATATCTGATGTAATAAATTTATTTTGTTTTATTTGAAATTTATGCGAATTCTTTTTTTTTGCTCGTTTGCTAAAATTTAATATGCTGCGCGCGCTTAACTTGCCTCGGGTTTCAGGTTCTCTTTAAATGCCACAAGTCACATGATAACACCAGAAATAACTGCCAGAAAGACTTAAACTAATAACAGTCTGTAGAAGCTGGCATGAAGGCGCTTAGAAAACTCAAACAGAAACATGTCATTATTGACAAAAAGCACAAATAATTCAATTAAGTTGATGGCTACAAAATATTTTTTAGCCAAAACTAAATCTACTATTAAGTTGGTGATTTAAGAATTGGCCAAGATGCCACTTAAATAAATCAAAGCTCATATTAATTAAATGTCAACTTTTATTACCAGTAAATCAAATTATGCATAAGAGTTAAAGGAAACGAATATATATATTTTTTTTTTGTATAGTTTAGTGTGTAACAAGCTAATTGATTTTAATTTTTAATTAAACGTTCTTTATTTTATAGCCATCTTATGCAAGTTTAGCTTTCAATCAAACTCAGCCTAAATCTAGTTTTCTATTGCACAACTGATGCCATAATAAATTGAATTTATTTTGCATTTAATTTAATTTCTACTTTAAATTGAAAAGTGAAACATTTTAAACAACATTTAACAACCAAAGTTATCAAAAATGAACTACGCAGTATTCTGATCTGTGACAAGTATTCATTAGCATATAAGAAATAAAATAAATGAAAAGTGTAATAAAAATAAAAAAAACCATTTTTGCATTTATTGCATTCTGATTTAAATTGGTCTCTGTTATTACTTAGGATGGGGGAAATTCCTCGGTCTGTATGAATTCTAATTTGTCAGAACTGAAATACCTGTATTTTAGTCTCATTGGGCCTAATGATATCATTAATGTTAAGTACTGTTCTTTTTGTCATGAACACATTTGAAGCTAAAACAATCACAAATTTCAAAATGGCCACTGGAAAAAAATTAATATTCAATGCACATTTTAGCTGGTAAAGCAACTGGCAGCAATAACAACAATGAACATCCAAACGCCAACCAAAAACACACTCGAAATGAGGCCTTTGTCCAGCCAAGAAACAGCAAACAACTGAAAAACCTTCGTGAAAAATTATCCACGACGAAAAAAAATATATCAAAATAAAATAGTTGTTAAATTGACGCAGCGCACGAACTTACACAAAATTTGTTAGTGTTGTGGTTATTGTTGTTGCGGTTGCTCTTGCTGCGGCTACTGCTGTTTTTGGGCACCATTTCATTCATATGGCCAGCAAATGAGTTAACGTTAACAACAATTGCTTTGCCCGCTAGCCAAGCAGGCAGCTCATTTTGGTTTTGCGCGCATATCAATTGACAGCGTCACGTAATCAGCGCAATCATTACGGCCCCTAAAAGCAACAACAACAAGGGACAAGTCAACAACAAGCAAACAACAAGCGTCTTTGGCAAAAAGAAAAAAACAAAACCAAAATAAACACAACGCGTCTTCCAAGCGTCCCAAACTGGACAACGGACCAAGTTGACAGCTTCAAGCAGCTCAAATCCAGTCAAATCAATCAAGCGTCGCACCCCAAAACACCAAAAATCAGTTTGCAATCCAAACAGGTTATTTGCACTGCATATAAATGTTGCTTAAGCAGCGGCTAACTAGAAAATCGCCTCGCGACTAAAACCAATTTTGTGTTGGTATGTTCAGAGCAAATGCTCTTCGGTGTTATGTCTTGGCCAACTATCACTAACGTTACTAAAACGCATAGCTTTGTATTAGACGGCCAGCACACGCACCCAATTTAAGTTAATTATTTAAAAATCAACAGCAACGTTTTAGCCAAATTGGCGGTTTGATAAATCACGGCAAAATGACAGGAAAGTTATGTGCATATCTGCATACCGAAGGAAACTTGATTTTTACGCTTCATAAGTGGAATTGAAAAATTTAAAAAAATAAACAAAACAAAAATTTTTCACTTATTTCACAAGTAGTCAATAGGTATGAAAAATAATGTAAGCCTTTCATAAACTTTCTTTGCAGCCGGTTGGAAAACATATTATTTACTGAGCAGTTCATTCTCGCTGTGCCAGCAGCTCAATTATTCAGATTGTTAATGGACAACAATCGAATACCAAATTATTTGCTATTGTGGCACGATTAAATAAAAAAACTCGAACTGTAGATAAATTGGCACATATAAATTTTAAAGTAATTTCATATGTGGCTAAATACAACCAACAAAAAATGGTGTGTAAAAATTTATAGCAAACGGCGACGACACAAAAAAAATCTAAAGTTAAAAGCCGACAGACATTTTCAAGGTTTCACATTGCTAACCTACAAAAAGGCGACGTAAAAAATAAACAGAGCAACGCCAAAAAAGCAAAGCAAAAAATAAATAAATCGGAATAAATAAAGCCACACACAAAATCGCAAACGGAAATACTCGAAAAAAAAAGAATAAATAAAAAGTTCGAGTTTTGTGCGGTTATTGTTAGTGCTCTGTGCTTATGATCTATTTGTTTAAACAAAAAAAAAAAGAGAAGTCAGAATAATAATAAATAAGTAACAAAAGCAAAAAGGTAAATAAGGGAAAAATGTGAACACCAACTCTAATTGAGAACGTGTCAGTTGCTCAAAATTGAGAATCGCAAAAAAAAGATTTATAAAAAAAGAATATACTTTAAGAACCCTATTAAAAATAAATAAAATTGATTTAATTTTATTGAAATTGAATTTAAAATCTGTTGTAAATCAAAGAGCTGGAAACATCTTAACAGAAATAATAGTGTAGAGAAACGATGTTGAGTTGAATTATAGATTCTTAAAACTTGATTGTCAATAAATAACAACACTTATATAAAAATAGATGAATGCATAATTAAATCGAATCGAACAATCAATTAAATGTATACTATAGATTTATGTTCTCAATTATTTTATTAAAGCTCTGACATTCCAGTGAACCACATTCCTGCATTCCAAATGCAGTCTTCAAATGTCTTTTAGCCATGACTCTTAACTCTTATAACTATTTATTACCTTGTTTTGTGCAATAATTATAAATGAGCCTCGTTATCGATAACGATAACAATAGCGATAATAATAGCTGTACTAATGCTGAGTTAGATAAACAGTTCATTGACCAGCATCCATTGAGTTGAATGTGCAGCAAGCCAGGTGAAGCAAGTGGTTCCTGCAACACCTTAACAACAGCCAGACAACTATATGTGGAAGCATTTTAAATGCTTGTCTTAATATCAGCTGCACAATTTTCCACTTGATTTTCCTTTTTCAATTAGACAAAATAAAAACACGATGCACATTTAACAGACGCCAATTGCCACATTAAAGCCCTATTAAAAGAGAACATAGAAAAAACAAAATAGAAAATTCCACAAGAGCATCATAAGTTTTTAACCTTTAGATAATAACATGGAAAGCAATATAAAAAAAAAATATATATATTTATATATATATATATATATATACATATATATAAAATAATAATAAGAAGCAGAAAAGCCAGCGGAAATTGGTGTAAAACTTGTCTTTGAAGGCGACGATGCCAACGGCACTCGCTGTCCGCCCGAGATGCGATCGGATCGGAATGGAGTGGATCGGAGTGGAGTGGAGGAGAGCTGAGGTGAGCTGAGTCTCAGCCGACAGTTGCTCCCATTGTTGTTGTTGGCGTTGTTGCATAAAGCCAATAGCATTTTGTATCACATTGCAAGGCGTTTCAGTTGTTGTGTGTTGTTGTTGTCTGTTGTTGCTAGTTTCAGGTTCAGTTTGAGATTCAGACCAAGCGAGCAGCGTCAAAGCCACTTTTGTGGTCGCCGCATTTCACTTCTTCACTTCCGAGAGCTGCTGCTGCCGCTGGATGAATGAAAATGGAGTGGTGTGGTTTGGAGTAGAGTGGAGTGGAGTGGTTTGGAGTGAAGTGACTCAGTGCAGCATAAACTTGACTCCTCGAAATGAGTTCATACCGTTCATTTAACTCAACATTAGCCAACGGTTTGGTGTTGTTAAAGAAAAAAGAAAAGGAAAAAAAAACCTATACAAGATGAAAAACTTTCATAATTACAACAGCAGGCATTCAACTTTTTGCAAGGCACTGTGAAAATGTGCGAAGATCGATTCAGTTGTCAGTAGCTGATTATTTAATCGAAATGATTATGTTTGCCAGCCATCGGCCATTAAATGTAATCATCCAACAAACAGCACCAGCAACATCAACAACATCCATTTAAATTGCCCACCTCCCCAGGTTGAATTTGTTGCACTTTGATTGCTCATAATTAGGCAGGAAATATCAGAAGACACAAACTGATCTTGATAAGGCGCAATCAAATGGCAAATTTCTGACAAATGTCACTGAGATTTACACCCAGCCTGGGAGAGAAATGAAAACAATGACAGCAACAACAATTTCAACAATTTTCAGTTTCAGTCTTTCTCCGGAATTATTCAAGTGCAACCCATAGCGTAAGTAAATGTCAGAGCCACTACCTCTACTTATCTCAAATTATAGTCTTATGCTAGCCGTAGAAAGTGCGTTTCTGGTTTTCTTTTCATTTTTCCTTTTTTTGGTTTGGAGGTTTATATTTCAGTTCATGCAAAAACATTGGTCATTGGTGTCTTGTTAAAATTAGGCAGCGTTCCAAATTTTAGATAAACTAAAATTGCACTCTAGCAAAACCCCTGTTTTTAATTCAATCTTTGTTTATGCATATAATATCATATTATTTAAAAGATCATCTGTGTCTCACTTAATTGATAATTACATTAGTCTATAAGGGATATATGCAATCATTATAATTGTTCGTACTTATTCATTTTTAATGTACATATATATATAAACATATATACTATTATAAATTCGACATTTGAACAGTAATTTCTGCCTAAGTACGGCGACTACCGAATATAAAATAATTTTCTTCAAATGACGAGAGAACGAAAATTAATCATCTAAAAAATAATAATATAAAATAAGACTGGGCAAATTAGTCTATTAATATGCAGCTGTTATTGTCAAAATGTGCAAAAGTTAATATTAATATTTTGACAAAAGATATATATTAGTAATAGAAATACAGTCTCAAAAATTTCAAAACTTTACACACTACATAATTTTTATTCTTTAAGCGTGATACTTTTTTGCGGCTCAATTCCATAGTTAGGAAATTGTGAAATGGTAATTTTTGGCTTTCGTATTTTGCGTATTACATTTATGGTTAATTATTTGATCTTAATAATTAAGGGTCTAGCAGTGAAGTTTCCTTACGGTCCAATTTAAACAATTACAGTGGTTACAGAAAACAGGTAAAAGATTTGCTATTCAAGTGGGAAGCAGTGTATAAGAGCAGCTAGCTTTTTAAAATCAACTGAGCATTAAGCCAAATTACAAACCTTTCCACGTATTCACTATATTTTAAAAAAAAACCATATACTTTATGATAGTTGTGTTATCTAGTTTAACGAGTCTACACCAATTTGCCAAAGCTTTGCTAATAAAGCAATTGATTTATTATTTCAAATAAATTATCTAGTTGGCTGGCCTAGCAGCAAGGAGCTCGACGTACCTGCTTATTACATGCCACGTGATTTGAGAAACTGCAAATATTTTTGCAAATTAGCTGCAGCTATATACAACATTTATTTGTCAGCATTCTGATATAAATCTTATCTGAATTTCGTACTCGTAGGTACTTAGCGCTGAGAACATTTGCAGTCATTTAAATATAAGCTGGCTACACTCACCAAAAAAGTCGCCAGGAAAGCAAAAAATTTTTCTTTATAAAGAAAAACAAATTTCGCAATTGAAATTGAGTACTGAAAATTTATTTGGTGCCAAATGTATGACGAAGTATCTAAAATGATGTCGATTCTTTGTGAGTGTAACCGCATAGCTGAAATACTCAGCTTAGTTAAAAACAGCCTTGTCAGCCTCAAGCAAGCGTGCCTTTTGCGGCATTTAGCTGGCTTTGAAGCTAGAAACGAGCCAAAGCCAGCTGACTGTTTGCATTGTGGCACCTATTGATGGCTTGTACGCTCCGAAATGTAAATATTTTACATCGAGGTGGGTGAGGCCCCCAAGCCAAATGCCCGTTTCGTAACACTCAGCTGCAGGCTGTATTGGAAAACAACAGTTTAATTGCCAAACAGTTATTTTTTTATCACATTTCTTTCTAGCTATTTAAATTTTATTAGCCCGAGGTTTCGGTTTCACCTTAAATGCTGAATATGTGAAAAAGAAGGAACAATCTTTATGAATTGTGCTCGTAAAATGCTTATTAAATGCTTTGACACAGTTCTATGGCCAACATAACATAAAGTTAAAGTGTTAAATATTCATGACCAGCGACCTGCTGAAATTCCAGTGTTCAATAAATCGTAGCACTTAAAAATACCAATTAATTTGGAGAACAACACGCAAGCAAAAAGCGACTTTAATTATTAATAAAAGTAACCCAACTACACACAGTAATAAGGTCGTATTGGCAATTTAAAAATACCTTGAATACGCAGCAAAAAACTGAATGAATAAAAAAAACAATATTTGTATTGAAGCTTCATTTTTTTGCTGATGCGTTTTTTTAATGTGAGCTCAGCTTTTACAAAGCTGCCCAAATTATGCAAATGTTATTAAATTGTGTGGTTGCTTGTTTTTTTTTTTTTTATTTTGTACCCTTCCGATTTGTTTACAAAAAGTTGTTTCAAAGAGCAGACAAAGAAATCAAAACAAGTTAAATAACAAATTGATAAATATTAATAAGGCCGAAAAACGAATAAAACAAAAAAAAAACAATGAGGAAAAAACAAAACGTGTATTTTTTTATCGCTTCGCTGCATGCAGATACATATTTACATATGTGTGTAAGCCGTGTCTCAGCCGAATCGTTTACAGTTACGGCTAAAAGCTGAAAGCTAAAAGCCATGTGCGACTGTCTATCATCTTAACGGCATTCGTTGTATGCAAGGCACACTTGTCTATCTCCTAGATCCAAGCAGCTGCAATCAAGTGTAAACACAAATGCGCCGTAACTTGAGATACAATCTTATTGTCTACCCTCTGTATAAATATATATATATAATGTATATATAAATGTATCTTATATTGTTGTGCAGTTTTTGGCACTTGAGCAAGCCATTCTTTTTCACGTTGCGTGCGATTTCCGAGCGGTGAGCTCGATCCAAAAATGTACCTTGGCATTAGATGGCATTCTCTATTTTTGAGATACTATCAAGTGTACTCTTTAGCCGGGCTTATTCGCTCACCTTAACTACAACGATATGTCAGTCAAGGTTTCAATAAGAATCTGAAGATAAGTGAGTTCTTAAACCTTATTTTTTTTGCTGTTACAAGTGCGCAATTCTCCATATGACTCAATACTTTAATCAAATCAGATTGAGAATAACAACAGCGAGCAATCCAGATTACCTGTAATATGGGCCAATGATTCACTGCTCTGTAATCTTGGCCGCAAAAAAAAAACAATGAACTACACAATATAAAAACAATCTTGACAGAAAAAAATGTAACAGAAATAGGTAAACATATTAGTTAATTAATAATATTGTAAACTTTTATTTTTAATCTAGTCTAGAATTACATTAACATTGAAAACTACTGATATTAAACGAGGCATTTTCACCACTAAACAATTTAAAAGTAGATTATCTTTCTAAAATAATAAACTACTTTGAAACCAAATATTAATGACATTTTGAAAAGAATTTATTAATGCATATTTTGAATGACATTAAAATTAAGCTGTGCTCATTAATATTGTAACCAGTTGACTTTAAGCTGACCGAAAAAAAACGCTTAAAAGTAGAGTCCCTCTCTAAAATTAATATCCACTCTCAAGACTATAATCAGTACAAACTTCAAGTACAAATCAACAACAATAAAGGGAAATCAATGTCAATGTAGATCAGATCAGTAGACAATTGGATATGTAGAACATGATTTCTAGGCCTAAAGTGGGCACAATACTCACGCACACACAGAGTGTGTTCTGGCCAGTGGGTTCTGCTCCAGTAAACAACAGCTAGACGTTTGTTTAGCCATCCAAATGGGATTATAAATACGCATGGGCAGCGTCGATGGACGCCTGCAGTCAATTTGGGGCACAGAATGGAGGCAGAAAGCAACCTTCTTCCAGCTGCATTAGCAATAACCTTGATATATAAGGTATATATATATATATATATAGATATATATCGCGTGCTATTCGAAAACGACACATAAACCATAATTAAAATCGAAAATTGTTGCCCCAAAAGCGACAAGTGCCCAGTTGGAATATGTAAAAAACAACAACAACAAAAAAATCAAGAAAAAGAAAAAAAAAACGCTCGCTTGGGCATTGCGCACCTGTTTTTTGTAACTCTGCGCGCCCCTTTGCCGGCTCATTCAACTACCAGTCCCCCTCACCTCTCTGGCTGGCCAGTTGCCTGCTGTCCGGCCAGTTTTGCGTTTTATGAAACAATTACGAGTTCCAATTGAAGTCACAGTCGCAATCACAAAAGCAAAGTTAAAGCAACTCGACGCGACTCAACTCGACGCGACTTGATTTGAGTTGAGTCGAATCGAACTGAGCCAAGCCGGCGGCTGCCAACAATGCGCAGCAAATTCGAATCGAACGCCAAGTGCCCAGTTCGCAGTTGGCCAACTTGGGCAATAAGGCCGCCGGCCAGCGGGGCACTGATTGCCACAATATTGTTGTTGGCTTATCCCAATGTGCAAGCGATGCACAGTGGGCACAAAACATATTTAAACATTCAGACACAAACACACCCTCAATTTTCAGCCATTGCTGACATTTTTCATTCGTTGCAATCGAGTTCTTGCAGCGCATCTTCAAATTCAAATGAAAATCAAGTTTTTTTTTGGCTTTCTTGGAAAAGTCGTTAACATTGACTATTTAATTCATAAATTAATGCTTACTGCAATAGTGAGAGTGAATTATGACGCTTTAATTAATGAAAGCATTTAACAAGTTTGAAGTTGGGAATTTTAATTTAAATAATAAATGAAATTTACATGTGTTTTATGTTTCTGGCTAGACTTGAATAATTTATAGATAAACAAAATAAAAATCACTTAAAAATTCTTCCAAATAAATATACAAGAATAAACCTTTTCCCCTAGCTTTGCAATTTCCATAATATTAAAAATTCTTAACTAACTTAATAATTTCTGGTATTTAATACAATGACTGTCAAATAATTTATGCAAATCGAAAACATTTTCATACCATGATTTGAAAATTTCCATAATTTAAAAAAATTCTTCCAAATGAGAAACTTTTTTTTGTCTCCCGAAACATTAATTTCGTTTAAATGTTATTCTCTTTTTTCTTTTGTTTCTGCCTTTATAGTTTGTGATCTTACGCTAATCTAGTTTATGAAGTTGATAAGACTTGAAGGTCAGTTGTTCTGACCATCAAATAATTAAAGATATGCATGTCTACTCAACTTAAGTGATATAACTGAACATTTCATGCTGCTTGACAGTACTTTATATAGATAACAAAGCTACTCAAATCGGCATAAAGCTGATAAAAACTTCTTGGAAATATTAATACTTGAAATATTATTATTAATTTTTTAAGAGCTTAAGGTGTAATAGCAATTGCTTCTACTTATTTATTTAGTTGCAATAATATTTGATATACACATGCAGCATTTATTATTAAAATTTGGTAATAATTAATTTCGCACCAATCACTGCAAGAAATAGAAATTCAAAATTAATTCAGTAATTGGTCTCTCAAGTGCCTAAGCATTTAATAAATTCTTAATATGTATTTATATATAACACAAATTTGCTTTTGATCTTCTAATACATATTATAAAAATTGATAAAATCTTGAAAAAAAAACATAAAAAAATGTATTTCTTTGAAATTCTTCTTTATTGATTGGTTTCTTTATTAAAGTCATGTAGTTATTATACTAAGTAGATTATGTAACGAATTTGAGGAAACATTCGACATACCTAGAAAGATTCTAAAATTTTCATCAAAATACATATAAGAAATGTTGAATCAATCAGAAATTATTCTTATGTTGATAATTAATTGAATTTATATTAATTTCTAGTTTAAATTAGTTCATTTGTATATTCTTTTGTATTTTTTCGCTTCTGCATCCTTGGAGACAGAGTTGTGTTTCCAGTCGAAACAGCCCACTTGGCTATTGGTCACACTGAAGCCAATTGCCAATTCTGTCAAAGCTCAACTCGCCTTGTCTCTATCCTCACCACACCTCACCCCCCGGAACGACTGGCCTGGTCGAGGAGCTTTGATCGTCGATTGCTTTGATTCGATCGTTCGCCTTTTTAACTATGGCGTAAAATTGCAGAGCATTGTTGTTGTTATTGTTGTTGTTGTTGTGCGCCATTAAGGCAACAACTGCTACACAACAACAGCGACAGAAACCTGTAGAATTTACAATTACAACAACAACAACAACAACTGGTAGCCAGCGTATCTGCGTCAATGCATTTTTTACTCGCTGGCGCATTTGCAATTGAAGCGTGGCTCAAAGTGAGCGTTGTCTGTGCCCCCCTTTCAGCCCCTCTCTCTGTCTACCCTTCCATCATTTCACTCTGCACACACACACACACAGAGACACACATGCGCTGTTTGTGGTTTTGTTTGCTGTTTGGCGTGTTTTGGCGTGTTTTTTATATAACTTTTTGTATGTGCATAGTTTGAGTATGGATTTTCTTTTTGTTTTTTTATTGCTGTTGTTGGTGCTTTTTTATAGAGTTGTTTTTGCTAAATGGCTGCTAGTTCCATGATTGTTGTTGTTATTTCTGCATTTTTGCATTATAATCAATTTTTTTTATTTTCTCGAAATATTTGGCAGTATCTGGAATTTTGTAAGCTGGTTTCGTTTGATTTGTTCAGCATGCAAAATGAATGAATGAATGGGGTCTGAATCATGCCTAAAGTATTCAGTTATGAATACTAACGCGCTTCGTAGAGAATTCTAGTAATATATAAGTATAAGTATTTCTATATCTTAAGCGGAAATAATTAACTACATAAGACTATCTTTCTAGCTCTCTCTTTCTTTCTCTGTCTATCTTACTCTTGTGAGTTGCAGCAATTGTGTTAAGCAATTTAGCTGATTATCTCATAATCAGCTTCGCCTCGCCTTATACTCAATTTGAGCCGAGTTTGGGGATTTAATGAAGCTGCAAATCAGCTCGGAAATCAACTATTGGTTGCATCAGCCACAAACCCAACGAAAATGAAATCAAAACAGACACAAAAAAAAATATGGGAAAATAATAAAAAAAACCGTCAAAACAACACAACAGACACGTGAAACAAATTTGAGTTACAAACAACAACAACTGCATTACAATTTCGGCATTTGCAACATATTTGTTAGCTGCTCTGTTTCTGTTACCAATTTTGGCGCGCAATTCAGTGAAAGTTGAGCTTTGGGATTTAATTTGAGTTAGTTCAAAGGTGGGTCAATGATCCGAGAAAAGGCAAAGTGCAAAAATAAATCGAAAAAATTATGAATTATAATTCATAGTATTTAGGCAAACAAATCATATATCATTAAAAGTAAAGTCTGCTAAAAATATCATTAAATATTTTCGGCGAAATTGAGTCCATTACGTTTTAGCATATGCTGAAATATGAACTGCTAAATCTATACTTAAAATTGTATTTAAAGATTTAATGAAGTAGACTTTGCAGCGACCTACTTATGAATTATTCGAGATTAGGTTGAAATAAGTGACATTAAAAGGACGAAATCTAGTTAGGATCTTGTACTATTATTTCTTTCTACTTTGAATTTAAAATTTATATTTTATTTTTTTTAAGTTTAAAAGTGCTAATTACTTCTCATATTATTAATTAAATTGTGGTATTTATATATGTTCTGTAGTAAATCTGAATAATTTCATGTAATCAAAAGCAACTTTTTAAAAAACAATTAATTTTGGCTCGATTTATTAAAATGACATTTTGAAATCGAGGAATTTTGTATTTTTAAAAGAACCACAACAATAATGCCAGTCAATTAAGAAAACACAAACAAATGAGGAATTTTTCACAGTTTAAACGGATGTTGAAGATAAGTTCGATATGTGAAGAAATAAGATTTGGCAACCGTCCAGTTAGGGCCAATAAAAGCATTATAAAACATTTTAATAAGCCGAACAAAATAGGTTTACTCACCAATTTGGTTAATTTGTCTTGTGATAAGAGCGGGTAACGAGAAACTGGTTGGGCAATTTTACAGTTATAATTATATTTTTTGTGGCTTTAATTCACTTTCGATTTGTGGAGCGATAAGGCATTGAGCATTAACCCTTATGCGAACACTTTTTAATTCACAATTTCTTTTCAATTCTTTAATTTCTCATTTCCTGTGTGTGTGTGAAAATTGCCCGTTTTGTTTTCTTTGCAGCGTTCACACTTTAAGACACTTGAAATTATATTTTATATTTCTTTACGTTTTTCGTTGTTGTTGTTGTTGCTCTTGTTGTGTTTTGCTTCGTTTATTTTCTTCTGTCTTCTGTTTTCCTAGCAAAGGCAAGCAACAAAAAAAACGAACACAAACTGCAAATGTATGCGTCTCTGTCTCGCTCTAACCGGTTTTCGTTTGTTTTTAGCTGTTGTCTGTTTCTGTTTATGCTTCTTCTGCAGCGCAGGCGCGACGGCCGAAAACAAAAAAAAAAACTACCTACGAAATGTTGCAATTGTGCATCCAGTTTGCAGGGCAAACAAATTGTTATTTATTTTAAAACACTGTTTAAAAAACTCAATCAGTTGGTATGTCCCTTTCGCACACAGTTTCACAACACAGTACAAAACCCATACACATGGTCGCACACACACACACAGAGATTTGTGCACAGGTTCAGGAATGCAGGCAAACAGGTGTCGATTTTGTCGCGTTGTTTTGGCTTCTTGGCCTGCTTTGACTATTTGCTTTTCGAGCTGGTTTTCCTTAGTGATGCTTTGTATTTATTTGTGCCTTTAAACACGTGCTTAATTCGTTGTTAGTAATAAGTCGAAAACTTTCGTTTGTTTAGCTTAGCGTCATTTATAAAAGTTTTGTTTTAGCACTAACGTTTTAAGGGAAAAACACAAATTTGAGCACACGGGCTCCGCACGTCCTCTCACTTCGACTACTGAATTACAACTGTTATCGGAGATGAACGACTGACTCTTTCGATAATTTAATAAAAGTCACAATCGTATCAATTTAAGTGTGACCGTCGTTCCAGAACTGCCAACCTGCTTAATTCATACGAAATACTTGAACTGAAAATTAACAAATTGCATATTTCTGATTTCTGATAACGAATACTTAAAAAATATTTTGTCGTATGGACACCTCAATAGACTTACAATGAGCTAGTTCAGTATAGCATATCGTCTAGTTCCGCAGCCACCTTAGTGTGAGATAAATTTTGCGCTCGCAGCCAACTTCACGTAGATATGCACATGGCGCTTAATTTGATTTAAATTTTGAAATATTTCTTAAATTCTATTGGTTCTTATAATGACTTTTTAAATGAATGTAGTTAGCTATAATTACATAAGGTTAATTTTTGCAACTTTTGGCTTCTCTTATTAAAATTGTTTTAAGCTTATAAGGTATTATTTCAAATTCATTATCCGCCGTTCCAAATTCCTTAAATTAAAGTTTTTTTCTCATAGTTTGCGTCATAAAATACTTTTAGAGGCAGAAGCATTAATAAACTTTATTATAATTATGTATTGAGTACCTGTATTGTGAGCCTATATCACCTCCATTATGCTAAAATCTTTGTTGGAACAAGGGCTTATATTTTCTCAAGGCGTATAACATACATTAGGATGCTAGGATGTGCAGTGAGGATTCCTCCACGCTTTCACAAAACCTGCATGGTTCACTAGTTAGGTGACTAAAAATCTAGTTGGTGATTAATAAGCTTAGATCAGATAATTTTTTCAAACTATTTTTACTTTACTCCTGTTAGACTAAATTGGCTGCCAAAAATTAAACACCTTCATTTCACATATGCTGCACAACAAATGGTTAAATAAATATATATTATTTATTTAATAAGTTTAAATAATTTTTTTGCTTTAACACAATCGTTATCTGCTAACAACAATATTATGTAATTATGTTCTCAAAAGGGACGGAAACGTTCTTCCAGATTTTTGAATATCTGCTTTGAGCTCATCTCATCGTATCCTGGCTCAATCTTGTCAGCCTGAATACATGCCAAAATTATGAATTTCGCATGGGGATTCTGAAAAGTAGTAAATTCAATTGTAGTTAGAAATTTGATAAGGAATAATGTTGCGTCCTACATCCTTGGGGTGATCGTCCTTCCACAGATCAGCAGATTCCAAATACGAGCGCAGGAGCATTCGCCAGTGCCAGTAGTTCTCTGGGCCATAGATTTTTGGTATTGCCGAGAAGTCCAATTGTACGTGACCCATGTCGCTGAACATCTCAATTACTAATAACACTTTCATTTCATATTGGAAAGCGTTGAAGGTTTTCGATAAAAAAAGCTTTGTTCTGATATCTTTGGCTTAACATTTTCAGGGGCTTTACGGACTGAAAGTGTTTTTCAGTTTCAGGTGCACAGTGACAGAAATGCTTATCAGCCAAGCGGAAAGTGTTAAGCGACAACAACAAATATTAAACTATTACTCATATTCGGGTACATTTGCACAATTAAACCATTACGTTGTTAAAATCAAATCATAATCTAGTGCACCGTAAAATTATCATAGCCCAGCACAATGCAAATGAAAAGCGAAGTGAAATAATCGCTACAAAGTAGTCAGAGCAATTTATTTAATATCCAATGACCGCATATCGAACACACAACATTTATAATGTGTGTGTGTGTGTGTGAGTAATTGTGGGTGTGTGTAATTGTGTGCATGTGTAGGGTTTAACAAATTCAGTTTATTGTCGGTGGTCGTTTGTTTATTTAATTTTATATTCATACATACTCATTTTTTTCATACTTACTCATTGGTGGCACTTTGTTTGGGTCACTGCAATGGATACATTAATATTTTTATGGCTTTCGCAACACATAAATATTTCTTAACAGAATTTTCTTTATTCGGTCTCAATTTATGATCTTAATGATATACAAATTAGACTTTATGTACGTTAGAAGAAATATAAATTTATGAAAAGAAAGAAATCTAAATATATAATATATAAGATGATAGTATACGTTTATATTAATAATAATAATATTATAATAATAAATTAATACTAATCAAAATCTAATTTATTATTGAATTACTCTATTTCAAACAACTTAAATTGGATGACATTTGCGTTGACAATCAAATTTCCGTACAATTTTTGTCTCCATAATTCTAACTTAGAAAAAAATGTTACTTTCTCTGTGGGAGAAATACAGCTTTTGGTGAAATGTACTCAAGTTTTATTGACCTACCTAAAGGTTCTATAAATTTAACTAAAAAATATCTATAAAAAAATACTTTATAATAAATGACTATTAATTGATATCTTGTTTAATTATAATGAATATTTAAATTTATTTCATAATTTGTATTTGTACTGAATATAATAGCAGAAGAAAATATAGTAAATTAAAAGCAATATTTATAAATCATTGGGGAATCTGAAATTACTTTATTACTTTTTTATGACTGTATTTTTATCTGAACTTATTTTTATTTATCACTTTAAACACAATAGCATATTTAGAGAATAAATCGATAGACAATAATTAAAAATCAAGAAGTCACTGGAAAACTCTCCCATTTTATTTATATATCGAAAATACTTAAACAAACAAACTTTGTTTGTATCTTATTTATACTAGATTATAATAAAATATAATGCAATAATGGAAAATCATTGGGTAACTCCCATAAATTTATAGAATGAAAGCAAAATTAAATTAGTTATCATTTTTGTTAATTAATCTCCATTAGCAAGTGAACAAAGCATCAGTCTAATAACTAATAATATATCTCACATAAGGGCATTTCAGAATCACTTTTAGTTTGTTATTTCCCTTTAGTGCCTTTTTTATTTTATTTTATTTTTTTTTTTTTTCGTTATGCAGCTCGGAAAAGCCCTGAGTTGAGGCGAGCTCCAAACTGAGGTCGTTTGGCAGTTAATTTATTAGGGGAATGACGCGTCGGACCGTTCGCCTAGGACGCCCTATATAGCCAAGTGGCATGTCACTTAGCGGTTTTAGTTGTCATTTGAGAGGCGATGAATGCGTTACAAACACTCTCCCTGCTGCTGCACCTGCTTGCCGCTGCCACAGTTCAATGTTGGAGCTTTGGCGCTCTTGGTCCCGTTCCTGCAACCGGTCGCACTCCCAGTCCCAGTCTCGGTCCTCTCTCCGAAGACCGCGCACCACAACCCAGCGATGCCGGAAATCTAGAGAATCGCACTTGTAAGTACACTTGCTAAAAATTAAAGTTAATAAAGCCAAATTGAAATCGAAGTCTTGGATCAAAGAGCAAAGTTCTAATTTAAATGTTAGATAATGTGGCAGTTTTTCTTTAAAAAGTTTCGATTCTAAAACAAACATACTCAAATCAAAAACAATAAATGAAGATCATGTGCAACATTTTTTAAAAACATTAAGAGCTAAATTTTTTATAAAATCAGTATTTTTTAAATATTTTCCTTCACATTATTTGGATATATAAATTGTAATTCTTAAACATTTATTTTATTATAGTATCCTTTGACAATAACAAAAATATAATAAGAACAAATTTTAATTGATAGAAATTACTGGCAAAAATATACCAAACTATAAATTAATCAGCTTATGTCAAAAATTGAGAGAATCAATTATTCAAAAAGTAAATAATTTGAAAATTTATTATTTTTTAATAGAAAAATGCCTTATTAATCAAAATAGATTTCGAGCAAAATTTGCAATTTTATTTAGGACAACATAATTTATTATTATTAATTATTTAAGCATAAATTGCTTGAATGACGTGAAAATTGGATAAGAAGCCAAGGGTGGAAACTAATGATTGATGGAGGGTATAGACAGGAGGAGCATCTTTAACTGGGAACGATAGGTGGGGTAATTGATAATTCAAAGGGATTTGAGGGAATTGAGTGCTTCAGGTTAGCTGGAGTGCCTGTTAAGGACAAGTGGGTGGGTGGGTCGTATGAAGGGAGTAGGTTTGGGTATTTATTTTTTATTTTACATCTTACAGTGCTCACACGCCAGCTGATTGTGGGAACGCTGCTTCCTCCTCAGGTGCCGCCTGCCACTGCCATCGTAACGCCTGGCGCACCCACTAATTGTCGCTGTGTGCCAGCTGGATCTTGTCCAAATCCAGTGCCCCTGCCGCCAAATGATGGCAGTGGACAGATAGACATACGCATCGTGAACTCCGGTGGAGTGGTAAGAATGTGAATGGGATTGGGGTTATAGTGATCACAATCATCTGATCTGCTCTTGCAGGGACCTACTGGCCCCCCAGCGGCACCGTTTTCCTGCAACTTTGGCCTGATCATCTGTTGCCAGGCTGGAAACTATCAATGTGGATTACGATTTCCGCCACCGCCGGGCTCAGCTCTGGCGGGTCCTGGCCAGGCTAGCTTTGGTGCGTATCCATGGCAGGCGGCACTCTTGACGACGGCGGATGTGTATTTGGGTGGAGGAGCACTGATCACAGCACAACATGTACTCACCGCTGCCCACAAAGTATTCAATTTGCCGTGAGTTGTTTCTATTCTTTATTATTATTAGTTAATAATCAAAATTCATCAATGATTAACTTTGAATCAGTTTGAACTCGTTTAAGGTGCGCTTGGGCGAATGGGATGCGGCGAGCATTAATGAACCGATTCCGGCACAGGATGTGTTCGTCTCCAATGTGTATGTGAATCCCGCCTTTAATCCCAACAATCTCCAGAACAATGTGGCCATTCTCAAGTTGGCAACGCCCGTCTCCCTTACCAGTACCTCAACCGTTGCCACCATTTGTCTGCCCACGACGAACTTTGTGGGTCAGCGATGTTTTGTAGCCGGTTGGGGCAAGAGTGACTTTGGAGCTACTGGTGCCTATCAGGCGAAAATGCGTCAGGTGGATGTGCCATTGATACCAAATAGTAATTGCCAAACATCATTGCAATCCACACGCCTCGGCCCCGCCTTTGTGCTCAGCCCGACGAGCTTCATCTGTGCCGGCGGCGAGCCCGGAAAGGATGCCTGCACCGGAGATGGTGGCTCCCCACTCGTATGCAGCAACAACGGTGTCTGGTTTGTGGTCGGTCTGGTGGCCTGGGGCATTGGCTGCGGGCAGGCAAATGTTCCCGGCGTCTATGTCAATGTGGGCACCTACTTGCCCTGGGTACAAACGACGTTAACGCTGTAACTTTGGTTCTCCCGTTCCCCAGGATTGTTAGCCAACTTTCGCATTCTGCCAATTAGCTGGAAAAGGCTTTTAATCTAAATAAATAAAATAAATTGCACATTTATCTCTCATTTATATTTATCTTGTTTAGACAATTGTTACCCAAGGGAAGAGCAAAATATATTTACATTAAAATATTCTGGATGTGAATCTGTTGTTTTTATTAGTAATTAGATAAAATTTAATAAACTTTCTATAATACAATAATATTTACATTTCACAATAATAAACATTTATTCAGAATTGCAATTAGTTAAGAATGAAGAAAAAATAACTAAGGAAATTCTGGCTTCGAGACGTATAAAATTCGAACTTTAATATTTTTTTATAAATAAATATCTAAATTTATATGATGATTCCACAATTCAATTCGAATAATCGTTCATATTTATGAATAAAAATGTAGAAACACAAGAAAAAATATATTAATTTATTAATTAGCAGTATAAATATTTATGTTAATTTGTTATGCATTTAATCTGTTATTTTGTATATTTCATTGACCTATATTAGCGCTATTAAATAAGTAAATAAATAAAAACTAAATTGCCATTTCACAATTTAATTTAAATAATTGCTTAGATTTCCGATAGAAAATGAGTAGCTTAGTCACTGTTAGATTCGGAATGTCACCATTATAATAATGACGGAAATAACCAATGAATGGGCTGAAAGCATCCGCTGCTTATTGGACTGGTTGGGGCGGAAGCCCCTGCATAAGTTAGCCATACAGGCAGATGTATATATTTATATAAGAACTGCCAACAGGTTGCTTCCAGCAAAGAGACATGTGTTTCCTTGTTCTTGCTGTCGCACTCTCAAACACACACACACACACACAACACACACAAACACATTCAGTGCGCCTTTTTTTAGGCACACAATTACACGGATACCTCGGAGTCCGTCTGACTCATAAACAAAAAGGACGCTCAACTTTGCTCATTTGCACCCAATGCCCTCGGGTGTGCTAAGCAACATCACCACACAACCACACCCCACACACACACACTCACCCACACCTACCGTCGCTCTCTGCCTCTCAGTTTCGTGCCGAAGATTGTATGCAAATTAAATGACTTTGCATTTGCAGTGGCATTTGTGCAAAAATTCTTATTAGATTATGCGATTCTGTTCATAAGCAGCAATTGCCACTGCCGGACAGGTGCTTCATACATTCCAAGTTGTCTCTGCTTTTTTGCGACTCTAATGCAAAACGGAAACCGGAAATGTTACTTGTCACACTGGCCCCTAACAAAATGTAAAAGCCCAAAGCAACCAAAAATTGCAGGCGGCAGGCCAAAATTTAACAAAAACCAAAGCCAGAAAGTAGAAAAACAGAAAAACCTAAACAGTGACGCACTCAACTGCAAGAATATGCGAAAGAAATATGTACTTTTGCATACCCTTTAATAATTTAATAATAATTTGAATGATGAGCAGAAAATGCCTTCGGCTTGTTCCATTATTGTTATCTTTTTCTTACATTTTTAAATGAACTGGAAATTGACAAAGAGCAAGTGCGAAACTTTCAAACTTATCCCGAATCATAAAAAAAAACTATTTAATTAAAAAACACCACTCATCTCATAGAGAATAGAAATAGTTTATAAATTCCGCACACTGCTAGGCAGGGTATGAAAACTCACTCAAGAAGAGATTGCACTCAACGAATGAGAATGGAGCCGAAACGAGTCGAACGAGTGGCGAGTCCTTTGATATAAAATTCGGATGAGTTGAGTCGTGTTTTGTGCTTAGTCCGTCCTCGGCTATCGTGCGCAACAGACGTGGTTTTCTGCAGGCGCAAGTAACAAGAATTAATATTACTCAACAAAGCAATAACAATAACAAGACGCATAAAAACAACAATAATAAGAGTAGAAGTGTTGGCTAGACAGTTAGTATTGTTGGGCTTGAAATTAGCCAAGTTGAGAGCCCACAACGGATTTACGAACGCGTTGCCATTTCAGTTGTGCAAGTGCAAGTGAAAGTGAAAGCGGAGAAAACCGTTGAAGCTGCACTTGTAATTTTGCAGTGTTGTGTAATCGTCGTTGTTGTACATTTCGTATATTAAATCGATTAATGAGCAATCGACATCGGCATCGTGATCGAGCTCCGGTAGCTTAATGGCATTTTACAAGACTGTGTACGTGTGCGTGTGTGTTTGCTTGTGTGTGTGACATACTTTATTGTTGATGTTCTTGTTCTTGTTCTTGTTCGTGTTATTATTATTGTTGTTGCTCTTTGTGCTGCGCCTTACCGAATGTCCTTGATGTCGTCGCTCTGTCTGAGTGCCAAGCACCCGTTGTCTAACACGCGTCGCCTCAAAGCAAATACACAATATTAAATAGAATCTTTGTTGCTTTTTGCCTTAATAGTGCCGACAGTGGCACAAAACAATCAAAGCAAAATTAAATCAAACAAAATTTCCAAAAAAAAATATCTTCAGCCAATATGAAAAAATTCACATCTGTGTGGGAAACAAAGAAAGCATACTTTTTGGAGGTTTACGTCATTGTTGGCTTAGCGGCGCTCCATTTGTATTATGTTTAACTTAGCACTTCTGTGTGTGCATGAGTGTGTGTGTGTGTAATTGTATTTGACTTTGTTCAAGTTGGCTAGTTGCTTGACACGCGGACTTATCCGGCGATTCCATATTTTATAAATGCAAACCAACTACTATTTAATTTACAGATACAACCCTTCTCAAATAACAAAGTATTTAAACTGTGCAAACTGTCTAAAACTGTGTAAACTGTTTGACTAATTCAAAAATTCAACAAGCTGCATTTTCCATTCCTTCTAAAAAGCCAGCTCGCTGAGCTGTTTGCACAACTTTACGTAAGTACATATATTTGAGAATGCATATACATTTATATATATATATATATATATGTAAATATATATATGTTATACACCTACATCTACCGATTTGAGAACGCTTGTCTTGCCGTCAATAAATATCCATCACTCATGCTTAACTACATAACAATTTAAAAAGATAAAAACAGCCTAAAACACTCTCAACACGTATGCTTTAAAAATCGATAATATTCGTATTTAGCTTAATTTTGACAATTGCTTATTAAAAAAATTATACCTACAATGTTATTTTATTACCTGTAGTAAAATGTTAACTTAAAATATGCATCCATGTTCTTTTCATCGCATCTTATTTGAATAGGTAAATTGTTTCCTTAGTATAATTTTCTATTCTCAATTTTAAAAGACATTTATTAATTAAAATATTATACAAGTAATATGTTGATCATATATTCATAACTGTAAAACATGTACAAATAATACAAACAAATAAATTCTTGGCTGGCTCCAAGTCGACATTAATTTTCTTAAAACCTGATCTACTTTTAATTTGTTTTTCAACTACACAAAAATAAAAATCACAAAAGTTTTAAGAATTACTGATAAGCTTGGCATTGCAGCTATTGCGTTTCAAGTTTTTTAATAAAAACTAAAATTTCTTCCGAGTTATATATTAAATATTATGTAAAGTTTTGGCCTTATATCATTATTTTTAAACTACAAGTGCAGACAAGAACATGAAGTACTTTAGAAATAAATAAATATTTTACTGGCTGCGATACTAATATCTAAGTGTCAGTCTGTACTTTTGGTATATAAAGTTCAAATTTGCCATTCATTTCTACTCCCATTGACGTAGTAACATTTGATAAAATTCGTCGTTTCCTGTCTGCTGCTCATGTCAATTGGCATTGGCTTGGTAATCCTCTGAGATTCTCGGATGCAAATGGCATTAGCTCACTGTTCTCGTCAGCTCCATGAATAAATGGGAAATATGCACGAGTGCCTGGCTGAAACTGGCTGACATTTTGATAGACGCTGACATTTCTATGGATGTGCATGAGGGTCCCTTATGCAATATGTTTGCGTATGTCTTTCTGCTTGTGTGTGCAGGATTACTCTTATCACGTTTGCTGTGAAAACATAATTATCCTCCAGTCGCCATGGGGAGATTTTTAATGAGCAAAGCTGACTGAGTGTTACTGGCGCCCTGACAGTTGGATGCACAGGAGCCGCAGAACCACAATCAGCTAAGCAGATGCGTTAAATGCATCCACGCAGCGCAACCATCATCCTGCCCGACAGAGGTGGGTGGTGGGTGTTGGTTGGCGGAAGTGGACACGTCGCAGCCTGATTATGAAAGGCAGGTTTATTTTTATCCTGCTCACAGAGAGCTTAACATGCGCTATACATTACTGACGAAATGAATACATAAATCTATGAAATTTGTGCGAAAAATACGTAAGAATATAAAGAGATGAAAGGAGAAATAAACCATCAGGTGGGGAATTCCAGACCATACAGAAAGTAATCCAGTTTGCTTGCATGAAAGTATTACGTGAGTATTTAAATTGCTTAATTTTACTGGATTTTTCCGCAAAAACATGTAAACTTAGTTGATACAAACTTAGAATTAACTACTTATCCTGTTTTGGCCCTTAATCAATGCCATCAAGATTATATATTGGAATGTGATTATGTATCGAAAACGCATGTTTACAGATGGAAATTCAGAATAGGAATTTGAAACAAAAAACCTAAATTCAAATAAAACCCCGTTAACAGAACTGTTTTTTTTTCATATTTATTTTATTATTATATCATAACCTTGTTTGAGAATAGGTTAAGATCGAATGCCTTCAATCATTTACCAAAGTAAATGATTATATTAAATAAATTTTGTCTTTCTATTATATATTTTCTGTAAATTTAATAAACAAAAATCGAGCTTTCCACCATATAAGGAAAAGAGTAAAAGAGCGATAAAGTCTGATAGAGGAATGAAAGAAGTTTTTACTTTCGTTAATTCAAAGCCACTAAATTTTATTGTGATTCTCCTTTAAATTAATATTAGATAAATTTTTTTTATTTTATATTTTTGGACTGGTACATTAAATGAATAAATAAATAAGATCATTGTAAACTTCATAAAGGAATGGTATCTCAAAGTTGTGCTATTTTTTATAATATTTAAATTTATTAGATTTAATTTATAGCTTTTATTTTACATTTAAATTTCGACTTTTATTTGTAATCTATTTTTAGTTAACTTTCAAAATTGCCTATCTGCAGAATATTAGTTTTAGCAGGCATTCTCAACTAGGGCAGTCTTACTTGTATTTCTTTCTGAAAATATAGGCATCCAGAGCATATAATTTGGTATTCAGGTGATGTTATCCTTCTGACTTTTAATGCTGCTGTCATTCGCGATTTGTTACCTGTGCATTAAAGCCCCTTTCCGCCCGAACAAAGGCTGGCTGACAATGTCAACGCTAGCAGGACACGTGTGCACAATGTGCATGGATGTCAATCTGGCCTGCGACATTGCACCAACATTACAACATGCCAACATCACCACTGTCCCGCCGCTGCAGAGTTCATCTCCCCTCGCCGACAATCTTTTCTCAGTTCGCAATATTTTCTATGTCGCTGCAGATGTTTTTCCCCATAGAAAATCGAAGTATTTGACATGTGGCAGGCATGTTAGTGAGTTGGCCACACAAACTGTATGTAGGTGCATGGGTGTGTGTGTGTGTGAATATAAGAGGAGGGCAACCACCAGAGGCAGCCATCAACTCAATCATTCACCCATACATCCGTCTCATGATGCAATCGCTTCTCGGATGTTTCTGTCCCCGTTGTCGCTGCTAAGTCTTTTATTTCTGGCATAGAGTCGAGTATTTTATGATATTTTGATATACCCATAATATTATGATATTCGCTCTTACATTTTGTTATTCAGCAAACAAAATCTGAAATTACTAAGCATATAGGGTATGTTTAGTCGTTGGGCACGTGAGAGCCGATCCTACATTATTATATTTTTGTCATTTGTTACTGTTTTCTGCTTACCATTGTTGCCCCATTGCTCCCCCATTGTTCCTTGTTGACCCTGTGCATCATTTCACTTATTCATAGCCTCACACACATTCGAAATGATTTACACACATGCGGTTACTCTATGTACACATTCATAGCAAACATTGCATTGCAGTTCACTTGACAATTCCTTTGTATACCCTGTACGCCTCCAGAATGGAAATGTGTGTCACACGCAGACAAAGCCATCTCAGAATGCCTTTGGCTACATGGATGATGAGCCAAGTCGATATAATCTTGTTGGTTGGCCTGCCTCTCTGTTTGTCTCTCTGTCTTCTGCCTACACTCAAAAAAAATAAATAAATACTCTCAACAAAATTTCTTAAAGTTATAACAAAATTATTGCTATTGCTCAGAGCTTATTTCTTAATAATGGAAAATATTCTTTATTGTTTTTCAATAAATCAATAAAATCCTTAAACCTAGTTTTGCTTTTAGAAAAGTTAATGTTAGATTGCTGTGTGAATCTGTAAACTTAATAAAAACTTTATATTTTTAAAAGACAACATTCCGTTTTAGAAATATTTATTCTGAATAAGAAATTCAGTTACCCTTGGCACCAAAAATTCGGCAATATCCTAAAACATAGCTCAATTTTTTTCTGAATGTATATGAACAACCTCTTCTGGCCAAGATTGTGGTATAAAATTGCTCTTCAAGTGTAAACGTACTGTACAACGTAATTTGATTATATATAAACTTGAGAAATATTAATATTTTGTTTAAATTTTGAATGTAAATTTCTTATTTGGATACGTTTACCCCATAAATTAAAACATGTTTTTCTCTAAGTCAATTTATTTATATTTGGATATATGTATAGTAAAAAAAAAGTGTGAGTTATATTTTCCAATCAATAGTTCTCCCACTTGTCTTTTTTGTTTTTGTTTTGTATTCATTACTCAGTTATAAATTTGTTTTTTATGCGTCTTTGTACACAAAAGAAGTTAATAAAAGTTGACGTATATTGCGGGCCAACGATTTGTGTTAAAAAGTTGGCAAAATAATTAAAAGTTGCATATAAATAAAGTTGAACAATTTGATGTGACAGGCAAGCATTATTATTATATTATACATTATTTATATAGACAAATTGCAGGCACAATTTCATGTCGGCCAGTTTTGATATATTGCGCAATCTTGTCACATGACATGACAACAATAAAAAGCAGCAAAGAGCCAAAACCCATGGCCGTAATTGTTGTGCAGAGGTGTAGGCATACTTTTTGGGCCATGCCCAGCTCAATATGAGAAATATTCAGAATATGAATACATATTTTTCAAGAAATGTAACTATTACACGAAAAAAATATGTATAAATATGTCATTTGTGGCGAAATGTGGAAAAGTACTTGTATTTTTATAATTTTGCCAAAACATGAGACATTTGTGGCTTAATTTAAAAGCAGACAATATAAAAATAAGCAAAACACCAACAACTAAACAATAAACAGTTCTGCAAACAACAATAACAAGGATATTTTGAACTTTGCCAACTTTTCATTATGCAAAGTGAGCAAACTCAGCTTTTTCATTCCCGTTAATTTTCTTTTCTCAAGCTGGGCATTAATAATTTGGCAAGAGGAAGAGAAACACAATACACACACATAACTTTTTAATATTCAAACTTGTAAGCACACATATAAGTACATAATTATTCATATGTATGTGAATCATGTTTGCGAGTGTGCCGAAAATATTTTGGTAAGGCTTTTTAAACGACTTTGTACTTAACAAAAATCCAAACGTCTTATGTCAGAACATTATATATGTATTACTGTGGACTTGGCTCCAACGGAACATTTTATTTGATTGCATAATTAATATATACATACATATAAATACAATATTAAATATTTATGCAAATATTAAGATTAAAGGCTTTATTTCTTACTATTATATATATATATATATGTAATTATATTTATTTATTAAATATTTTTATTAATTAGAAAAGGAAATTATTTTAAGAAAAATTATTTTTGATAATAGAACAATTTTTCTGAAGTTTAATATTTGTGCATTTTAAGATTCAAGGCATTATGAGCCTCCGGCCTCCATTCTTGCTTTCTTGTACTTTAATTTCCTGCTATATTCCTATTAACCGAAACCATTAAAATTAAATATTGACCATAATATTCTTACTTACAAATAAATTATGGGTTTACTTACGGAAATATTTCTTTACCTTCACTGAAAGAATTAATTTCTAATAAATATTAAATGTTTTAATTTCGATCTGCTTTAATACTTAAAACATCGTTAGGTAAATTAGGCAGTTGTTCACCTTATGTAATCGCTACGACTTTTTAGCGCGAACTTTCCTTGACCCGGGACTCATTAACAACAGATTTAGTAAGCATATCATTTACCCCGCTCCCACCCCGCACACACACACACACACACACGTACACGCACCCCCACAACACACAGATTGTAGTTGGAAAAGAAAGCGAACAAAAACTTGAACAAAAAACATTATTCAGTTGCTGACTAAAGCTGAACTTTTCCGTTTTCTTTTGTGAAAAGGTATTTTGGGTTTAGTTGTTGGGCGCAAAACTTTGCTTTGAATTGAAATTCGCATTTGGAAGTTGCCAAAACAAGTGCTTGAAACTCAATATACCAACTATATACATAGGGAAAACACAATCCAAGCAATGAGCGTATATATATATAGATATATATATATATATATATTGAAATCTGTTTGAAAAATGAGCGCAAACAATTTGTTCGCTGCGCTGGCAATAAAAGACGAGCCCAAAGACTTGATAAATTACGTTATTTGACTCTAAACATACACTAGCAAATAAATATTTACAGCAACAGCTACAGATACACTTACTATTCTCGAATTGAGGATAAACAAACGCAGACAAAGCCGGAATCGTTATCTAAACTGTTACAAGTGCTTTGCCAGCTGATTGGAATTGTTTTATTCTCGGCTCGAATTGATTGACTTTTATGTATACTACCTGTTTTCAGAAACGCCTCATTGGCTCCCATGGAACAGTGCACTGAATAATGCAAACAAACAAACAACATCAGACACAATGCAAACAAACAAACATTCGGCACTTTATTTGGCATTTCATGCGATACGTTGAGTAGAAGGGGGCGGGGAGGTCAAATTGTTGCAATTGACTAACCGAGTGCTTAAAATAAACTATTAAAGCCTTGCAACATTAATGCTGTGAGAAAAGTTTACCGTGTGCATTTGGCTAATACACAAATGCTCATAAATTATTTAAATAATAAATTCTTTGGCCAGGCTATTAATTTCCTAGAAAATAAAAAATGCTCGTAAATAATTTAAAAGCTTTTTTGGATTGACAGTTAATTTAATCTTATGCTAATGCATTTACATTTGTAATATTTTATATAGATAGCCTTAAGTGCTCATAAATAATTTAAATTCCACTCTTTTCGTTTGTCAATTAATTTATTTGAAAATATTTGTAACAAACAAATGTGAATATGGATTTTCATTAGTAAATTTTGTGAGTACTAATGAATGCTCGTAATTAATTTTAATATCACATTTTGACCGAGGTAATTAATTCGTTTGAAAATATATCACACGTGGTTTATTGATTTTATTAGTAATATCCATAAATATCCGCAAATTCTATTATACCCGTAGAAGTAATGGTAAGAAAGTTGGTCGCATTTTTCATTGTGTGTTCATTTAATATTCGAGTTAAGGACGCTGACAGAAACACACACGCAGACATAAATATTGGTTGGGTAAATAATTAAAGTTTGACGTCATTCAAACTCGCTGTATGAGTCAACTAACACGCAACGAGATTGTGGCATGCACCTTCGTAGTAGATAAACCGTTTGTTGCCTGGAGATTCACTTGATTTTCAGCTGAGTATAGTAGATGACACAAGGTTCATGGAATGCCCGACAGCCGTTGACACCATTTAACGGCTGGTCATTTTGCAATTTTCAAATTAATTCAAGTGGTCGTAAATTTCCGTTAACCGCTTCACTTTCAGAGCTGACCTGCAGTTCGACTTGTCGCTCAACAAGTTGTAAATTATGCAAAATTATGCAGGCCTTCTAATTGTTGTTGTCTGCCACTCGTCGAAGGCGGTGCCAGGCTCGCAACTTTCAATTGCCAGTTGGTTTTGGTATATGGGCGGGATACGGGCAAAGGCCGCACAAAAAGGGCTAAAAGCCGTGCCCCAATAGGGTCAAAAGCCAATTCCTGTGGCGACGTTTATCGCAATTTCACAAAATCGATGGAAATAGTCGAACTTCTGCCACCAAATAAGTTGTCCATGCAAGCTGCTGGGAAAAGTTATTGGGTTTTGGCTTGTTTGCCTACTCAGCATTTTGTTTGTGCATCTGACCCTTTGGGATTTAAAACTAGAAAACCTATTTCAAGTGCTCACTGAGCAGGCAAATTATGTTTTAGTAGTTTAGGCCATGAACTATTCGTTTTTCCCAGGGGCAAACAATTTTCATGCAGTGTGAATAAGCTGATCAGGCCACATTTAAGTTTCAGCTTATTCATTTGTAAAATGTACTAAATTTAATTAAAATTCATAATCTCTTCAAGATTACCACAAAAAAATGAAGACTTAAGATTAATAGCAAAATTCGGCATTAGCTTTTATTTATTATTATTATAGTATTATTATTATTTATTTTCGTAATATTATTTTCACATAAATTATATTATATTTATTTTTTTATTATGTTTTCTGTATTTATATTTAGTTTAATTTGTTTACCTCTAAATTCTTAATCTTTCGGTGTATTTTATTTTAACTATTTAAAAATAAATTAAATGCCAGGCGATCTAAAACTTGGCTATACAAGCCTGACCGATTGAATAAATAGTTAACATTTTCCTTACAATAGTTTCATAGTCTGAATTGACTTTTCACATATAGGTTAAACTTTAATACCACAAATTTATTGCTCCTTTAATTTTACTTATAATGTTTTTTCTGCTCTATTAATTTGATATACTTTTGTAACTTAAGTTTTAATATGTTAGCCTTTTTCACTCCAGTTTTAATTACCAGATAAAGAAAAAGTCAAGTTCTCATTTTCAACTTAAATTTAAGCTTCTGTTAGAATTTCAGCATGTAAGAAAATGTAATTTTAGATCACCAACCAGCAATCAATCATTCAGTCAGAATCAGGGTCAGAGTCTATAGATAATATGCTATTAACAAATTGAAAGGGATAAGTGTTCATTTTATTATTTCATAATTTAATTAAATTATGGCTTAACTTAACAATCAAATATAACCAAATAAAGACTTATTTGTCAGGTACTTAATTGTTATTGGGTGCACAGCTATTCGTAATGCCATTAATAATAATCCATTGACAAGGGAATTCAGCACGAATGCACATAAAAATCATTGCAAATAGCTGCGAAAGATAAAACAGAAAACAAATTTTGCATTCGCAGTCAACAAACATAAAAGCTGCAAAATCTCCAACGATTTTATGGGACCCATACGCATAAATATTGATATAAATATTAATGTGTTGCTCGTTCAATAAAATGGTGATTCGACTTTCTCTCTTTCTCTTTCTCCCTCTCCCTCTCCCACTCCCACTCCCACTCTCTCTGTCTCTGTCTCCCTCGCTTGCGTAATTCGATTTGCATATGAGCAAAGTGTCGCTTCGAATAACAAAAAAAATAATGGGTAAACGCCAACGAGTCGTATGCGCAATTTGCGCAACTAGAAATTGTTGCATACTCGCAGGCGACTGCATGCTGAAAGCAGAGTGTGTTGCTGTGCGGGAGAGGGTGTGCGTGTGCGTGCGTCTGTGTGTGTTTGTGATTTATATTTTGTACTTAGCATTATGTCCTAAGTCAACTGCGAAATTGCCTTTATCGTCGATTGGTCGATAAAATAACCTCAACAACAACAAAAAACAAAAATAACAAGAACAACAAACTCCAAACGAAGGTCAACAATTTTGCTGCATCACTTGCCAAGTGTGCTTAAATATTTATACATATATATATATATTCAATTTGACATTTAGTGGCCTTGGACTCTTAAATTCTAAGTGCACGCAAAGTAGCAGCAGCTGGATGCCAGCACCTAATCCCTCACAGAGTGAAGAATCGTGTAGCCAAGCAAGACACAGAGGTGGGTGGCATGGGGCAGTAATGAGGGGAGCGAAAGGGAAGCAAACAGCGCCTTTGCGGCAATGCTGACAATGCTGTGTGTGACGGGACAAAAGGAAAATTGCGGCAGCCTCGGCATGTCTTAACGATAGTCACATTTGAAATTCTTTGAAATTGACCCGCATAGTAGACAATGTGACATCATCACTAGTCACACACATAAAACAAAAGCACACACACACCACAAACACACACACAAGTATTCTAATATGAATATAGAGGTGTGTGTTGTTCCACAACAGGTGCACTTTCATTTGTTAGCCTTGATTAAGCCTGATAAAAACATATCCGAAATTTAGAAAATTGCTCATTTTGGCCGCAGGTTCAGCGCAGTTTATTTATATATTCATTATGAAAATACATATTTAGAACGGATAGTTGGCTTTCTACAAATCGGGGATTTCAGTTTTAAAAAGTAAATTTTTATAAAATTTAGAAAGAAAATTTGTTAATTATTTCTGTACAGAATTCCAGAATATATTTAAAAAATTGTACCACTTAGCTGAGATTAACAAAGGTTTCCTTGAAATACACAAATTTATTTTAAACTTTGACAAATTTATTTTTATTACTCTCTTGTATGATTTAAATATTTAAATATTCTGGCTTCAGTTGAAAAGTTTTAATTTTACTTGAAATATTGGAGTATAATATTTGAAGTGCCGTCTGGAATCGACTCCATGCAGAAAATATATTTTTTTTAAAGATTTGAAAGGAATTTCTAAAGAAAATATATTTGGGATTGACAGGCAAGTTATAAAATATTTGTAGGGTGATTTTTAAAATTTTAAGCAGGTTCTTCTTCGCTCATTTCGCATGCTTATCAGGAGAGAATTCCTTAGCCGACAACGTCTTCCCCGAATCACTTAAAAGGCCATTTCTCAAAGGATATTCAGCATGGTTATTCATTTTTGTGGCCTCCGCCTCCATTTATTTGCCCGATGTGTCATCATAAAATTCGTAATGCCGCTGTCACTACTAAAATGCTTGAAGGAGAAGTCAAAGTTTATCAAGATTTTTTGAGTTTGGAGCACTTTGAGTCGTAACATTTTTCATGCTGTCTGCGCATTAAGCAAAACTCTGCCAAAACTTTACGAGTTTGGCTCCGGATCCGGCTTCGACTTTGGCTTTGGCTTTGGCCTTGAGACCCTGCTACGAAAACGGAAGCAGACAAAAACTAGGCGCCCATAGTTAAAAATCACATGAATTCCTATGTGGGGCGCCCGAAAGTTATAAATAACTGTAAAAATAAGTGCATAAATGTCGGCCTTGAATGCGTTTTATATTTGGCACTGCTGGCAAATTTCATATCATTTTCTGTCCCATTTGCCGGAAGCTGGTCTGGCATTTGAGAGGAACAAAAAGTGTACTTCATTTTTGCTGGGCAGGCGGCCAACTGAGGGCCAAATGTTAGCGAAGGTTGCTGCAACACAGTGGTAATTGCTACAACCGCAAATGGCGGGATCACGTTGATCTCCCTAAGCCGGCAATTAGTTCGCTATTTTCGTTGTCACATTTCATTTCATGCCCATTCCATTCCCACTGCACCCACTGGCCACTTAAATTTAATGGCGACCTTTTGGACCATTCGAAGTGCTCTGACATAGTTCCAGCTTTATTGCCTACGAGAAATTGCGTGTGTGTGTGTGTGTGTGTGTGTGGATGTGTGGTTGTGTGTGGGTGTGCATGTGTACATTAAATTAACTGCTTTTATCTGGTTATTGTAGTTGTTTACTTTTCCTATTGCTAAAAAAACACTTGCCACATATGAATGTTTTCATATAAACGCGACTTTCTCTTTGTGTGTATGTGTGTGTGCGTGTGTTTGTGCAGTCAATAGACAAGCTATTTAGGCCAAATGTATTATGTGTAGTGTGTGTCCAGGGCAATTTTGCCATATGTCCAATTTATATAATTATAATATCCGTTTCTACATAACAAAACATATTTAATGATGTAGTTATTAAGTCTGCATGCCTTTAACTACTTATTATTATAGTTCGAAAATTCATAAGACTCAGTAACTATGGAAATTCACCAAATCCTTAAAATAAAGGCTACTTTAATACCAATTTTACTTCAATCAAAATGTAGTTTATTTTACATCTAATTCGACCGGTTTGGGTCGCAATCTTTGGGATATAAATTAAGTTAGAGGAGTTATAAGCTTTTGTTAAATAAATTTCAAATCATCTAATCAATTACAAATTAATATAGTAATTTGCAAAAAATTTCTCACCGATGAATTCAATGTGCTTTTGAGTAGAATCAACATATTTTAACAAACATTATCGTTACTAACTTGGAGCTTAATTATTTAAAAAGCAATTTCGCTTCCAATTCAAACCGAATTTTAATAAAATATTCAAGGCATAAGATCAAATCTTTCTTCCGTTCGAATTAAAACAAATAAATATACTTGATTTTGATAATTGATTTGGGAGTCAGGGAGTATAGTCTCCTACAATAGAAAACAGATTTAAGTAATATCCAATATAAGTGGAATGGAGTGTATATATAAATGTATTTTTAATATTTAAATGCATTAAACTTGACAACATAATAAATTTTCCACAACAATTAATAATACTTGAATTTTGTCTATCAATAATGGAATTCGGATTCTATTATCCAGAGATAAAATTTTATGGGTCTAAAACGGTATCTCTACATCGACCAAATTTCTCAATTTGGCACATTTCGCATAATAAAATTGCGCAATAAAATTTTAAGTCCCAATAAGGTTAAAAAAAAAATCCACCCATTCAGCCTGAATTGTGCACATAATTTAATTGGAATTTCACGAAAAAAGTTTTAATTAGCGTGAAAATACTAAGTTGGATGCAATTCAGAAATGTACAGAAATTTAAGTGCTAAAAGTCGGCAGACAAAATGATACTCGGAAAAAGCCAGTGTGGCACATAAAGAAAACTTTAGTAGCAACTTTTCACGGCGACGCAACGTGCATTTTCTCTTGGAAAATGTGCGCTGTAAAATGCCCAATTGCATTGCGTCATTTGCAGTGCGAGTTGGTGGGGCATGGACAGGGGCAGGGGCGTGACAGAGGGGCGGAGGGCACCTTAACGAGTAACTTTGTCTGCCTTGGCTAATTCATGGTGACCCCTTTCGAAGGGGGAAGGGAGGGGGAGGGAGCGAGCTAAAAACAAAAATAGTTGTTGGGCCCGCCGTTAATTGTCAAGGCAACAGCGTTTCCAAGGCAACAACAAAAAGAACGGAAATAGCAACAGCAAAAACAAAATGCGCAATCAGCTTGCCTGTCACTTGCACAAGTGTGTGTATCTCTTAGTGTGCGTGTGAGTGTGAGTGTACAAGTGTGTGAGTGTGTGAGTGTAATAAAGTGTCATTTTAATTACATGCATAAAATTGCCGCAGTACTGGAAAAATTACTGTTCCACAAGACTGCCGGCAATTGTTGCACATGTTGCACATGAAATGACTTTAGTCGATACTCTCCTGGGAAATGGGAATCCATTCAGTGAATTACTGCAAAATGTAAATGCAATTTCACCCATACAGAAGATTGATGCAGAGGAGACATCTCCTCTGCAGCATAAACGAAAAAAAATACTGGGGTATAAAAGCACATCCAAAAAATGTCAAATTGACGGGGATAATAAATTCAGCATTAACAATTTAATTAATTTTGTTGACCAACGCGCTTTTAATTAAAAAAGTTTAATAAAATGCGTGCAGAGACATTTTGGCTGATCCAAGCGACAAAACTTCACTGGAAAATATCCAGAACCGAGCTATTATATATAAAGTTGGCGTCAAGTTTGAGCATAAAGAAAAAAAAAAATAAATGAATAATATTTATAGTTTTAGGTTCAATATATTTACGTTTCTTTTACAATTTTAATCAAATTTTAACAGTTTACTAATAATCTCTTTATTTATTTTACATATCAATTGGTATGGCAAATCTTTTCAATTGTTCCTCTTTTTGCTATCGAAAATCGATTTATATAGATCTTTGTGGAACGAAGGCAGCTATCAATATAAATTTTATCTGATTATTTAATACGAGAACTTATATTCCAAAATACCGTTTTCGTAGCTCTGAGATCAGGCATTTTATACGAACTGACAAATTGTCCGGGCAGTTGATGCTAATTAAGGATATATATACCATATAGGTTCCGATAGCTCCTTTGCACAAATTAATTGTATATTTAATCCAATTTTGAATAAAACTAGCCATACATTTTATATCCTTACTATCTAATAAAGAAATCCAAATTTTAGACGATTCAAGAAATGCAATATTTAAACCTCAGTCATGGTTTAATTATAAAATGCTTAATCTAAGAGTATTTGTAGTTTTATTAATATCAAAACTTTTGTTTCCCCATTTTCATATTAAAAGCGTAAACATTTGAAACTATTCTTAACCTCTAACGCCCGAGCAAGAACAGGACAAAGTTCTGTACTCCCTGCCCCATTTTAAGTATTCAGTGAATTGCAAACTTGTGCAACTCACTCACGTACGCACAGTAATGTAGCTGTATGTGTGTGTGTGTGTGTGTTTATGGTGTATATGTGCAATTGCATTGCGTGCGCCTGTGGCATTGAGCTGTGGAGCTGCTGGCAGAGATGGGTCAGGTGCCAGATGACAGAAACAACGACGACAAATGCGAATGACAACTTAATTGAGTTATTTTTATGTCAACAGTTGCAACTGAAACACAAAGCAATCAATTCAGTTGCAGTGCCAAACCTCAAGCAATTTTGAACGTGCTTATTAATTTGTGGCAAGACTCCATCCCAACAAAGCTTGATTTACTTGCAACCGACCCAAACACACACACACACACAGGTATTCAGCAGCTCGTCAATTATGCAAATATGCAACAGATTTTCCTGCCACTTTATTGGATTTGCATTAAAAATGTAGTAAACTGTACGAGCGAAGAAATGTGTTCCAAAAAGAAAGTGTGGCACTTTCACATCTACCCAGAGCATGTCACGTACGCAGCTCCTATAAGGTCCAGTCGGAAACAGACAACCTCAACTAACTTTAAAACTGACTTTTGGTTGCCAGAATTGCATTAAAAAACTTAAAATTCACATAGTTTACTTTTAGAATTATATGTTTTAAAAAACTGTTAGTAAAAATAATCTAATCTAATAATTATGGTTAAAATAAAACACATACAATCAGGATAAATTTTCATAGCATTCTAGTAACAAATATTCTGCGTATAAAATGCTCGAAATTTTATACCGCAATTTTATTTAATTAACTTGACAGAAATGCATATCATATGTGATTAAAAATATAAATGCGAATTGATTTTTGAAGATAATTAAATTCAGTAATTAATATAATTATTTTATACAAACGCGAATATCTATTTGAAGATAATTAAATTAAATAATTAAATTACATACTATTGAATATCCACATGCACAATTAAAAACAAATATTTGATGATGATTATTTTGGTTATAGCAACTTAAAATTAAGCTGCAATTTATTAAAAATATATGCAAATATTAGCAAAGCTGAAAGGGGGTTTTAGTCGTTATTGCAAATAATTATTATATTTTTTGCTTATAAATTAACATTTATATATATAAAATAAATTATTATTATGTGCATTGCACATTGGAAACTGTTCGTAATTATATATAAAAAAAAAACATTTTGAACGTTAACATTAAGGTTATATGTTTATCATATTGCTGTCATCTTCTGAGTAATATGAATATTACATACATTTACTATTTCTTCCGTAATAATTTCATTAACCGATGGGAAGCAACGGGCAAAACATATATTCATATTTACCTAATTATGGAGCAGCAAACACAAGTATTTTCTCAATTAGTGTGATATATTCATTCGCCTTGAGGTAATACACAAACACATAAAGATACTTAAAATTTAAATGCTAAACTTAGATTACGTCCGTTTTGTACTTTAAAATTTAATCCAAGCCAATTTGCTTCTAAGTTAAGCTTAAAAGGCAGCTGCCATCTACAAAATCCTTTGCAATTTTCTGTATTTATATAATTTCCTCGCTGCTCTTAAAAGAAGATACATTAAATCAGACTAAATTGAAACCAAACCCCAATGTGTTTATTAAATTTTTATCAATTATTTAACTTAATCTAGAAAAGAAGCAAAATCAAACCGCAAATGCGATTGCTCAGGTGCACTTGCAACTTCAGCTGCTGACCACAATGAAAGCAGAGCAGCATAGAATTTATAACTGTGATAAATAGTTGGGGTCTAATGTGGTGTGTACAAACCTGTCAAGCACACATACATCCATAGAATATGTATGTGGCTGAGTAGCCAACCAAAATGACTCTGACCCTTAAAATCTGGCGAAAAAATGAAATTTCAAGCATGAAGGTAGGCATTCTGCAAAAGGGGAAAGAGGAGAAAGTTGCACATTCCAGCGGATTTCCGCTGAGCGTTGAGGTTGTGGGCTCCTCATGCAAAATGCAGGACATATTGTCCGGATTTGGGTCAGGGCAGCACAGGGACGTAAAGTACGGCGAAAAGGACGATAGGCGATTTCAGTTCTACCTCGCGCAATGGCACAATTGAATTTGTAATTTGAATTTCACGTTTTCAGTTTTCAGTTTTCAGTTTTGCGAATCAAAAGAAATGAATTTCTAACACCATCAAATTGAATTACTTTCGGGTCATTGTGCTCGGAATTGCAAATGCAATTAAGCTGCTTATTATTCAATGTGCAGCTTGAGCTAATCATAACAAAAGACAAAATCAATTATGCCTATAATTTATGTCAGCCAGTTGAGATTTATTCATAACTTCGCTGCTGGTTACAATAAAAGTTGGTCCAACTAAAACTTTCGAAAATTTGTTATTTATGGGATTGTTTTTGGTTTGCTTGAATAAGTTTTAGAAACCGGAAAACAACCAGAAAATCAATATTAATTACGGCAAGGCTTTTAATAAATAATATAATAGATTTATAAGCATATTTTCCTTTCTTAAGACCCATTTAATTATAAAGCGAAAAATCTGTCTTAAGCTATTATTTAAATGCATACACAGCAAATGCATTAAGAAGTACATTAATTCATAATATAAACAGCTCTTAGCCACGTTATGTATACATGTGTGTTGCCAATATGTATGTACATATTTACATCCTTACATATAAAACTTGAGCATGGTTCAATGAGTAAGAGAAGGACATAAGTTACGGTGTTTTTCTGGTTATATTCTGGTTAATATTGCAAGGGATATAATTATTTTCTTTTGACCGAAACCTACAACAACAATTATGGAATACAATATTTATATATATGGAGAAAAAATCGACTACCGAAATTGTAATTATATTAGAAACCTGATATTGCGCGTGCTCTGCTTCCTTCATATTTAATAAATTGTCAACACGCGTTTATTCCTTATTTTTTGTTTATTTTGTAGCAGTTAAAAAGATAATTTTGTTAACATCATACATAATATAATTGTTTTTGAGGTTCTCCGAATTAAACAAAGAAAATATTTTAGCGAAACTGAAATATCGCAGCAAAAAAGGATAAGCCTAGCTGTATTTTTTCTTACTTATATTTCTAAACATTTTTGAGTGATTCATATGTGAATCAAACTTGTTTGATATTTAATTATTGTTTTAAATTTGTAAATTCGTATTAATAACCGATACATTTCCTTTGCAAACCTATTTAAATAAATGTTGCTTTGCTGTCTCTGTCACACACACGTTATTCTAATGCGTTGCTTATAAATTAGTTTTGAACATTTTAGAATTACCTTTTAATATATACAAGTATTTTGCTGCTTTATCCATGTATTTGTATCAATATCAACTTTCGACTCTTTCTCTTTCTATCTCTCTCTCTCTCTATCTATCTCTCAACTCTTTCAAAACTCATGTTGTACATTTGTTTTCTCTTTTCCTTTTCTTTTTTATAGCTTCAAACTAAGACAAAGATTTGCAAAACGTAGTAAATTATAAAAAAAAAAACAAAATCAAAAGCGAGAAATCATCAAAAATAACACAAGAACAAGAAAAAAACAAAACAACAAAATCAAAAACAAACATAACTGTAAATTGGTACATACAAAATCTTACTACTAGTGTTAAGCAAAAGCAACAACAAGAAATTGAAACTGTTGCCGAAACAACAGCAAGTAGCAAGAACAGCAACAACAACTAACAACCAAAACAACAACAAGAACAACAACTAAATCAGCAACAATCGCCGCTAGTAGTTTTCTTTTGTGGCACAAAGCAAAGAATACATTTTGCATAGTAGACTTTTAGGCGTCGCACAAAATTTAGTAAACGCAAAAAAGCCAAACAAAATAACAAAAGAACACCTTCAGCGCCATCTATCAGTACATCCAAGCAACCACCACAGGCACAGGCACAGCCACAGCCAATACAAAAACAAACCCAATACAAAAACCACAACCAAATACCACAATAACCACCGCCACGAACCACATGAGCCTGAACAAGATCAAAAAAAGGGACAGCTCAGACTTATGACTGGTGCGGCCCAAGGGCGCCAACGCTGTCAGTGCCGTCGGCGTCGGCGTCAGCGTTGGCAGCGGCAGCCGGTACAAGGTGACGGCTCGATGTGTGCCCGAGGTGAGCATCACATCGCCCACCAGCCTCCACCAACAGCAGCAACAACAACAACAACAACAAAATCAACATCAACAACAACAACATGATGCACCGAACAAACACATAACGCTGCTGCGCAGTCGATCACAGCCCACGTCTAACAGCATTTTCTCGCCAGGCTTAGGCTTAGCCGTTGGCGGCGCCACTCTGGTCGAGGAGGAGGATTTCACATTGCTGACGGCAGAGCTGCCAGCGCTCAGTGGCAGCGGCAAGAATGTGTTGCAACGCCAACTGGCGACAACCACACAACTAGAGGAGAAGCAACAGGAGGAACTGGAACAGCAACAGCAACAGCAGCAACAGTCAATTGGCGATATTGGTGAGGTGCCCAATGAGCTGACGCCGCTGGTGGAGGAGCATTGCAGTGCCGCTGCCACAATCATACCGAATCCAACGACGACCAATCGCTATAGCCACAACTCAAAGACGACCCGCTCCTGGCCCGTCATCTATCGCAATCCCCAACACTGTGACTACGAGGCACTCTACGTGCAACAGCAGCAGCAACAGCAACAATCGTCGCAATCCTTCAAGCAGAATTGCTATTCGAATCAGTTCAAGCAATCGATTGTCTACTCCAGCAGCAATGAGGAGCTACCTGGTGGCCCAGAGTTAACGGAGTTGGCACCACGACAAACCACTTGCTACTATTTTGCACCCAGTCGACACAATAGCATTTATGAGCATCCCTCTTCGGTCGTTGGGGGTTCCTTGCAGTTTGACGCCGCCGGCAACGCAGCGACAACAGCGGCAGCTGCTGCCGCCGTCGAGAGTCTGAGGCGGAGCAACAGCATCCTACTCAGACAGAACAGCTGCGCCAAGGTCATACAGCGACGAGGGAGTGGCAGTGCGGCTGGTGGCGGCGCCGCTTTGGACACATCCACATCGCTCAGCTCACACATGGACGGATTAGGCATGGGCAGTGGTACGGGCGCCAGCGCCTGCTGCTCCAGTTGCTGCATGGGCCCACCTCCGGTTTTATTCCTCTTTGTCACACTGCTAATGACCACTAGTGCGACGGCCATGCTGTGTGCCGCCATCATGACAGACCACTGGGAGCATGTCACGTGGGATCGCAATAGTCTGGATCGCTATTCGAATCGATCCGGTCTGCATCTGGAGTGGCTCCTCGATGAGCAGGTGGCCATGCTCAAGCCGGACAAACGAGGTAGGTTTCAGTAATCTTTTTCTAATCAGTTAAGTCCGATCATTGATTTGCTAATGTTAATATCTGAATTTGATATACTTTTATATTTGTATATTCCTAAGCCGATCATCGTTTTCGACGCGATTCAGTATTTTTGGTGCCGATGCACGGTGGGATTTGGACACTGTGCATCGATTTGCCGATGCAGCAGCTGCAGGAGCTGCGCCGCAATCCAAAGTTTCCGCGCGGTGCACCGCCGTGTGTCAACTACCTGGCCGGGTCAATGGAGAATGCGCGGGGCGAGGAGCAGCGCAACGACTGGCAGCACAGTGAGTCCCAGGCCATCACACTGCAGCCACATCTGAGTACGTATTGGGGGCGCAATCCTGCCCCAACCAAGCCAAATCTAACTCCAATCCTTGTCACACACAACACGTTCATTTTTTTAAAGCAACCTTTAGTTTTTTGTTCTCTTTCTTTTTAATAGTATAAAAACATTATTTTATGCACTGATACACTTAGCACTAATTGTGATTGTAATGTTACACAGACTTATAGAAAATGATTGGTGTAAAACAGGAAAATACATTTATCCTGTAAACTTAAATAGGATACGGGGGAAAGAAAAGCATGTGTGTGTGTGTGTGTGTGTTTATGTAGTATTAAGTAAATGTTGTGTGCATGGGTGTTTGTTTGTTGTGTGTGAGTGTGAGTGTGTTTAACTGGAATGTGCAGCTGTGAACGATATCTAAACCGCAGCACGCTTGGCTGGCGAGCAGAGAGCTTCGGCCTCCGAGCTGGGCTCCTCGGGCTTCTTGCGCTTAATCAGATGCGTGATATCCGTGGGCTTGGCCGAACTACTGCTGATTGCCGACGAGGATGCCGCCGCCGATGATGCTGTGGACGATGATGAACTTGTTGCAGCACCATTGGCAGCGCTAACAGCTGCTGTCGAAGAGGAGGCGGCAGCATCTCCAACATTCTTGCTGCTGCTGCTGCCCATGGGTTTGATGTAGCTGTCCAAAGCGGCGCGCACCTCGGCTATAGTCTGCAATTGGAGTTGGATTAGTGAACATCACCTATCGATTTATGTTCATCTGGGACATACCTGCGCCTGCGTGTCCTCAATCTCTTGTATCTTGACAAGAATCTCTTGTTTAGTCTCCTCCAAGTCGAGTATGTTGCTCTTCTCGCGCTCGCTGGGATTCTCATTATTCTTGATTTCGGCAATTTCCTCCTCAATGAGCACGCTCGAGTTGCGCAGAGCAGCGGCGCCCTCCTTATTCAGCTGCTGCATCAGATAGGTGAGACCGATCTTGTAGTGCAGCTCAGCGAGCGCACGACGATTCATGCTGGGCAGATCCGCGTGAATCTTTAGCGCTTTCTCTGTACGAAACATATACAAAACTTAATGCAAACGAACGATCTGAAATACTGTGAACTCTTACCGTAATCCTCGCGTGCCGCATCCAGAATACCATTTTCGAATTCAATGTTAGCCAGCTCCGTTTGCACTTCGGCCAAGTAGGTCAGACCGCTGAGACCTTGGCGCGAGAAGATTTTGGCCGCCGCCTCGAGTATCTCCCAGGCCAACTGAAGGCTGCCCGCCACACCCTCGCCCTCCTCGGTATCCTCCTCGGCCTGGTCCACATCCATGCCAGCTGCTGCGGCCCCGTTGCTGGTGCTGGCAGTCACCTCGCCATTGGATGTGCTGGGACGTTCATCATCGTTGCTTGTTGTGGCAGCTGTATTTCCATTACTGCTGCTCACCTCATCTACGCCCGTTGGTGGCTTAGAGCCGGCGTTTTCATCGTCCTTGTACTGTCCAGCATCGCCTGTGGAATCGGCTTCATCGGCAGCATCTTCCTTAATGGGATCGATCTTTTTGCCATTTGTGGCACCGTTGGCCGTCTTTGCCACTGCTGGTTTCTCTTCATTTGCATCGACTTTCTCATCCTCGTCGTCATCATCATCGTCCACATCCTCGTCATCATCATCAGCCGCCTCATCGGGTACATCTATGACTTTGTTCTCATCCAGAGCCATGGCAATCAAAGACTTGGCATACCTACAAGAAATGGATAATTTTATCCGCCCAGATATAATTTTCGGGCATCTTCATTACTCACAGCAGCAGTGGCTGTCCCAGTTCATCGGCTAGCTCGCCGTAGACTTCCTCGTATAGCTGGCACACCTGGCTCAGCTCATCGGCTGCCTCGTCATAGCTCTTGACCAGAAAGTTACGAGATCCCAGACTGAACAACTCCTTGCCCTTGAGTATCTTCTCGGCGCGCTCCTGCTCCGCCTTGCCGCCAGCTCCGGATTGCTCTGACGGCGGTTTGTCCGGTGTTGTATCCGCGGCGACCGGCTCGACGGCTGTCTTCTCTGATGTTTCATCGGCTGCAGCCGTTGTGACTACTGCTTCAGCTTCGGCGGACATTTCAGCGTTGCTTGTGAAAGTTGACTGCAAAATGGGAAATGACAAAGAGGACATTTATTAAATTATATTTCTAATTAATTAAATCATATTCTAAACACTTGACTAGAAAATGTTAAAGATTCTTTTGGTTTAGTGACTGAAATTATATTGGATTTAGCCTTTTTTACATCAATTACGATTTCTTTAATTCTTGGGACTTTCCAAATGTTAAATGGAAATGAATACCAAAATTTAGTTTAATTTTATACATTCCTTATGATTTCTACAATTGGTTTTCAAGTTCCTCTTGAAACTTTGGCATTTTATCTTTTTTATCCACACACACACATATATATAATAACCCACCTCCTCCAACCACCACCACACCACCACCACTAGCAACTTATGTAGAGATTGTGCCCTAGACGTCACTTTTGATGTATGTAGAGAGAACGGCAATCGCAAATATCAATCGTAAAAAGAAAATGCACTTTACTCAATTTATCTAATAACGCCATTTAGCCTGATGTCACAGCATTCGTTGATTCACTTCATCCATTGTGACTTAAATCATTGCCTTTGCTCTGCCCGCACATTGCACCAGTCATTAACACTAATCCCCAATGGAAAGTTTGCGAGAACTAGACTCTTTCACCAAATCCTTGGAGTACATTAAGCAGAAAAAAGGAAGGACAACAACAATTAATAACAGCAAAAGTTGCAAACTGAGTTTAACGCCAAGCCATTGTCGATATCGAACCACACACGTGTCAATCCCTCCTTCCTCCTCCTACCCCCTTCAATCTTACCACTCTGCCATGAGCGACACATGTCGTGCCAGAGAACACCAAAAGGCCATGATGGGATTTGGGGCATGTGCCACGAATACCTCACACCCAAACGTTGTAAATCGCAATTGCCACTTTTGTTTTTGGCAAGTTAGTTTTATACTCGACTTTGGCTCTGGTTGAATTTAATTGGCACGCTCAGTGCCAAAATACAAGTGGTAAATGCTTTTTTATTGCTGTTTTGTTTGAGTGTATTGTGTCCCAGTTTAAGGAACTAAGGAACAAAATGTCTATGAGCGACATTGAAAAATTGTATTGTTAAAGTAAAAAATAGCAGAAGTAAAATTACAATTTTAATCAAGTACATTTATAAAATTTAACTAGTGTGTATCGTATGTACATACAATTCGATAATAGTTATAATTTTTGTGTGCAAATATTGCCTTCTGCACTGACTAAAACGAAAATAAATTGCTAAGCTGAGCATAAGTTAAATCTCTGCTTAAATTTCATTATATTAGATTAGATAAGAAAAAAAATAGAAAAAAAATAGTCAATTAGACGACATAATTTTATTTTTCACTTAATGTGACTTAAAAATTGAGGTTTCGCTGAATTTTTCATTTTTATTTTGCGAACCTGTCGCATTTGTCGCAGTTTATTATGTATACTATTTAAGTTAATATACATAATATAAGATTAGGTATACTTGTGGGGACTAGGGAGCATCATCATCTGACCCATTTACACTTATGTAAAAATCCATCATATATATTTCATAATGTATATATACTATGTAAATTAACATTTTTACTTACTCCAACTACATGTGCACAAATATAATTAAACGTTAATCTTTTTTTTTTAATTTAAAGTTTAATACTAAATTTAATTTTGAAAATAAATAAATAGTTGCTTAAAGCTTTGCTCTGCAGAACAACCTGATCCATTTATCAATCCTTAGCCTTTGTAAATGATGCATTTTGTGTATGTTTTTCTGTATTATTATGTTAAATATAGACTGCCACTAATTAAAAATAATATCATATGCTAGGAATGCAAAACCTGTCCATATCCTGCTCACTGGTCTGCCTCATCATATTGGGCAGTGCCGCTTTGGTTGGCGCCTTTGGCGTCTGCCAGCGCCAAATAAGTGCCATACTCATTACGGGCGTCATGTATCTGCTTGCAGGTGAGCAACAAACAACAAAATCCACAAATCCAACTACATTTGACTGAATTGTTTTCCGAATTATTTGCAGCATTATTTGCGCTGTTCACGCTTATGATAATCCACTTTAAGCGACAACAGGGTCGCCCGATGCTGGACAGCGATTACGATGGCACCGTCGATGGCATTGTGGCGCGTCCGGGTGGAGTGGCCATTGTTGCCAAGCCGCTGCTGGGCGCACGCGTGTTTCTCACATCGTGGAGTCTGGATTTGGGCTGGGGTGGCGTGGTTTTGTGCGCCATAACATCGGTGCTTTGGATACTGCTGTCAAAGATTATGCGCTACAACCCGTTCTCGGCACTGATGATTTAGCTAAACGCCTTGCCGCTCGGCGGCTATGGCAGCTATGATGGCTATTATGGCAGCTACGGCAGCACCAACAGTAGCAACAGCAGCGGCGCCGCTAGCGCCAGTTACTTGCTTGGTGGCGCCACAACAACGTCGACGCGGCAAGCGGAACATCGGGGAAAGGGCAAATATATACTCTGAGCTTCCCCATTCAACTCCCCTACTTAAATCTACTTGATCTGTCTCTTCTTCTTCTTCTTTGTCAACACTGATCAAATGATTGATTTCGATTAATTTTAAAAAGCGCGCGCAAGTCCTTCTCAGTGTTGGCAAATGTACCAAAAATGAAAGTATCACAACAAAATGAATTGCCTTTTTCTTACTATATACACTATAAATATAAATTATACCTATTAAATTATGTCTCAAATATAATGTAAATCAAATTTACGATTATCTCCCTTACTCACCTTAAACAAGGCACCTTTTTTGTATGCATTATATTTATATTTACTTAAATTTAGCAACACTAACCATCTACATCTAAATATGGGGAATCTAAAATATTTGCGGAATTTATTAACGAAACTGGGCTTTTGCTTCGAAGCGCTTAGCTAACTATGTAGTAACAGCAATTTCGCTTGCCTAGCGCTATTTAAAAATAAAAAATACAAAAGTCAAGTTATTGGGCCAGCCTCCTATTACATAATATTGTTCCCTGGTAAAATTGTTCGCAGTTCGTCAAGAAAATATGTAGGTAAATAATAAATAAAACTATCAAAAGTATATATATATACTACTATACTATAGAGTGCTTTAAACTATGGTTTACAAAACTTATTGTATTTGTATGAAAGCAAAATTACAAAACAAAAAACCAACAAGTGTATTTTTATGCAAACGCTTTGCCTTAAAAACTAAATTATAATAATAAAATTATATTAAATACAACAAAATTAAAATTTCTTTGAAAAAAAAAAATATATATATATTAAAACTGCTTATTTACTTTTGGGTAGGATATGTGAAACGCGACTCTGAGAGCGATCTATAAATATCCAGGCGACACATCTGCCCAATGTTTGTTAAAAATGTATTGCAAAATAAAAGAAAAACAAAATGTGAACGCAAGTTCATTAACATTAAGAACAGCAGTAACTGCTGCGGCTGCTGTTAAAACAATTTAAATAAAAATATGCAAATGAACTCGCCGAAAAAAAAATTTTAAAAAAACAGATGAAACGTAAAGAAAACGTGTGAGACATTTTCATCAGAGAAGACCCTAAATGCATTTGCAAAATTGAGTGAACAACATTGTCTGCGAGGATCTTCACAGGTCAAAAACTGGCTCGTATTTTTTTTTATTAGCACGCACTCAGAACAATTAAACATGTATGCTGCACACACACTTATGCATGTGTGTCATATATGTGTATGGCAAAAAGATCAAGATTACAAAACAACGCAAAAAAGTTCATTCACCTGTGTGAGTGTGTTTTTGTGCGCGCGTCGCACAGCTTGCTTATGTGTGTGTGTGAGCCCGCCATTCGCCGCCCGCACAGAAAATGACACACACCGGCAGGCAGGCAGTAGCGCAATAGGAAATTAAGTTAACACACAAAAATTACATTTTCAATTTCAAGTGTTAATGGCATCAGATTCGCAAAATTCGCATTTCTGCACGCGTATAAGTGTGCGTGCAGCGTATTTTGTGTGCGTTTGTTCATTTCATGTGCCCTATTTGGGATTTTTACATTTAACATTTAACTATAACTTACTTGCGTGTTGCAGTGTTGCTTTGAAATAATTTTGTTGATTTTGCACACTCAGAAAACACTTTAATTACGTTTATTTGCGAAAAATGTAGGAGCAAGCACCGCCAAATGCTAAAGAAGACAGAGGAATTAGCGCTCTTTTATCGATATCAATTGTAAAAGTGGACGGTCACATTGGCTCAGCTGCTAGTCGATATATCGATGTATTTGAATAACTGCTGCAAATGTGCATAATATACACGCAATAAAATAATATTAATTTATTGGAGAATATACACTCAAATGAAATACATAAATGAATTTGCTTATCGATATTTAAAGTCCTGCCAACCGGCTTAACAATCGGCTTTCGTTCAGTGTTTGCACTCTTAATAATATAGTGCTCAATTGCAATTTATCGGCTCAGCCTGAAACAGTCGTTTGCTGCTGCTTGCAGTTAGATTTGAGAAGCCGAAGCGTGGAGTTGTGTGCCGCGTTTTGATCGAACTCCGTTACAAACGTTGTGTTAATTGACATTTGAATAAACAAACGGCAAACGACGTAAACAAAATAAACGTGCGCTGCTCCAAATTCCAATTGTGCAATTTACTTCGACTGTTAGTAAATAAACCACCACTGTTTATAAAATATTTATACACACCACCAGCGAACGTTTCCCCTCGCGCCCCCGCCCTTTGTTCTGAAACATATGTAAAAGCATTTAATATTCAACATAAGAACAGCAGCAACAACAGTTATTGTAAGTATAGTTTTTTTTGTTTCGATTACTGTTGCTTTTTTTGTGTGTCCTTTATGCGCGCACTTCCCGTTTCTATTGATTTTTGGCCCTCAACTTTGGCCCTTTTTGTTTTTGTCGTGTTTTGTTTTGTGTCTTGCTCCACTTTACTTTGAGTGTGTGCGTTCGGCTCTCTCTATGGCTGTGTGTGTGTCTGTTTTTTGTTGTTGCTTTTGTCATTCAACTTGGCCGATGCCTTCATTGTTTTTTGTGGTGCGTGTTGAGGATTGCGTGTGATGTTTTTGTTTTTCTCTTAACTTTTTGTCCCATGTGATTTTTCATCTTTGTATTTGGGGCCTTCCAACTGATTCACCTGCTGTTTTTTGCTTCACGGGCAGCTGCAAAATCTCAGCTGCTTCGATGCCGCCGTCACACCAATAAGTACAAAAACAAGCGCAAAGCTTTCATTGTTGTTATTGTTTTTGCAATAACCGGTTTCGTTTATTTCGTTATGAAAACTGTGTTAACTTTTATTGCACACAGCGTTTAGTGCGCCTAACAAATTAAGATGACGACGGAGACGCTAAAGTCCAGCAATGACAAGTTGTGATAATTGCATTTAATTTACTGCCAATATTCGAACTTAGCACTCCCCCATGCAGTCGTCTGTATCCATCTCTCAACAGCTTTTACAATGAATTAAACTCCTTCTCTGTACACTTAAAAAAAATATATATTATATGTGCTAAAATATTTTTTACTTCACATTTCTAATTACCTTTTGAATAGAAATAATTATTTTTTGGTTTCAAATGTATATAGTTAATTTTATACTTTAAAATTTAAAAAACAACAAAGCCAACTTTTGTTGGTGGAATATAGAAATTTAAGTTATGGAATACGTTTCTTAGCCGTTACTTTTGGTAACAATAAAAAAAAAAACATTCTTAATGAAAGTATATTACTCATATTCTTATCCGTCATAACGGTAATATGAGTCATTATGGAATATATTTGTATTTTTGAAACAAATCAAAATAAAGGTGTGTGTCCAGATCAGACGTTTTTATTTATTTACTTATATGTATTTGTATAAAGCTTTTTAGATCTATTGGGGTTTATAATCTACCCCAAAAAAACTTGCTGCATTGCAACAACAACTCAATCAACCCCAATTTTGCACAGCCAAGTTTTTCTTTTTGCGCAAAAAGCGAACATTTTGGCAATATCCAAAATGCAGTTAGAAGTTTATTTGGCAATCGCCGGGGACACGGAACAAGGAACACAAAACAAATAGCCACACTAGGGCTATGATGATGTTAGGCATGAGAAAGGGGGCAATAATTTGATGTTGCGGGTGCCAAAAGCCTGCGCACTTCAAGGATTTCTGCTAGCTCGACATGCTACAAATAGATTGGGTTTGGAGAGCAATGAAGAGGTAGCATACTACCTTATGTGGGCGGTTGACCCGACAGAACTGGCTGCGGCTGCTCCTGGGCGCCGGCTTGTGTAAACTGCGGCAAATGTCAGGCGGAAAACAACAGGAAATGAATTGTAAATTAAATGTTACGAGCCACTGCCACAACATGGTTGTCGCTCTGCGGCCAAACTTGTCCCAGGATGGACAATTTTTCTCAAGGGAAGAGGCGATGAATATTTAGATGTTAAAAAAGGGAAATGTGTTTTTCCAAAGTTAAAGCAGAATTGAAATGGATTATTTCTCACAAGACTCTTTTAATATTTTATTGCCAAAATAAATATTAAATAAAAATACTGGAAGTTACTTCAAATAATTTGATTTAACTGCGAATTTGCACTTTTTCATCAACTTGAACGAGGAATATGGAAGGCGATCAATAAATCAGGCAATCAATAAATCAGACAATCAATAATGCAGCTCTCCTCCAGACCACGAATTCTAGACCAACGACTCAGGCACAAGCCATCCAACTTTGCTAAAATTTAATGTTATAAATATTATTTGTAATATTTTTCTAAAAGCAATTTCACTTACTATTTTTCACAAGCAAATGTCACCTCCACGGGACAAGCAACAATATGTTTTCTTCTTTTGTTTTTTTTTTTTTTGGGTTTTGTTTTTGGCTTGAATTAAAAATTGTAATATAAAAATATCACTTTAAGCTTAAAAATAATTATGTTTCTGTTTTTTCCTTTTCCTGCCTGTTGTGTTTGTGTCAAGTTAAGTTTTGAAATGAATTGAAAACTAAACACAGATCTTGAGCTACGAGCTGATATTGAAATAAACGTGAAGCCTACTTAGATAATAAAATAATGAAATAAGAGCTGACAAGTGAGATTAGGAACTAGGTATATTTCACAGTTATTTCGAAAGTAATGGTTAAAAGCAATAGTAAACTCCACAGATCACGTACCTTAAAGTATGATGTGTAAGCTACGTAATCGAAAAAATAGGAGATTCGCTTTCTATGATGTCATAAAGCAAGGATGGATCTTAAAAAGTTTCTAGACCTTTCCTAATGCCGTATTCACACGGAACAACACGCAACAATATTGCGAATCTACAGCAAATGATCCCAATTCATGGTGCTGCACTTAATATAATAATATACTATAAACATTTTTACGATAGGTTGGATCCCCCACTAAAAGATCAACATGTATTATAAAGCTAAGGCAGTTAGAGTAGCGGACACGGAGAGCATTGATAGGAACTTGTTCCTTTGTTTGTATAAACTTAAAAATAATCGTAAGACAATTTGTAAAATAATTCTCAAATCCGCTTTATCAGATGTGAGTTTTGTTCATTCTTTCAAATGGTCGAATGCATTTTGCACTTATGCAAATTGTAATTTATTATTCTTTACTCTGTTGCATTCCAAAACTGAAGGGCAGTGTTTCCTTATCAACTGTATGATTTTTGTCCGTATGTCATTGACTCTCTGCTCATTAATTTACTCGAAGTCGCTGTTTCAATTCATATCTACTTGTTCAAATCGACAAACACATCTTGCCAAGCATGAAATACAGCAACAACAACCTAATATTTCTCATCAAAAGAAATTTAAACCTTTTTTATACTCAGTTGACAGATGCAAAATGTTTGAATGCTTCTCATGTAATCAGCTTAAATTACCTTGAATATGCGAAGATACTTAAATGTATTTCAATGTGGCAACATGTAAAGGTACTCAATATTAGACGTTGGTAATCAATACTCCTCTTCAATTAAGGAATAAGGTTCTAATGTGTTGTCCACACAATATCAGATTAACCAAATTATAACTAAAGGTTCTTTTTTGTTTGTTTGTTTATGTTCTTTGTCACTTTTATATTATATTTATTTGTCGATAAACTTCTTATTGTTATTATTTTGTTATGTGTGTTAAATTACAAAATGTTGAAATGAATTCCAAATTCCATCTGGAGATCTACTTGTACTCTGTAATCAGAAATAATTGTTATTAATTCAGAGTCCTCTATTTGTATTATTAAATACTTCATTTAAAATGTCTTGCCTGGTGTATAACATATTCGCATTTTTTCAAACTATTTTGTTTTTGGGGTCTTACTCAAATTTGTCTCTCTGTTCCACCATTTAAAATTTAACATAATTTTATATTTTTCTTTATTAGTCTACAATAAATAACTGGGCTTTAATTTTACGAGCAAGTATTTCATATTAACTGTAATGTGTTTGCAACGTTCGTGACTCGCAGTTCGATTGGCGCCACGAATATTTTTGGAATTCAATCACTTTCGCCAGCTGGCCAAGAATGCTTTAACCATTTCCAGTTGTTGTTGTTGTGGTTGTCTGAGCAGCTAGCTGGCAAGAGCAAACTCAGATCCCTGCACACCCCCATTTACAGAATGCTTTTGTCGGGGAGTCAACCCAGACGGGGGATGCTGCATAAAGCTGTATTCTGTGCTCTGCGTTCTTTTTCAACTCTCCATCTGTCTGACTCCATCCACAGCTGGCGCGGTCCCAGTCGAGCTACTATGGTCCTTTTTCCTTTGTTGTCTGAATGCCATTCTATGATATACACATAGTTTGCTCAGTTCGGGAGTTTCCCCAGCCAACTGAGGGTTTTATTTGCTCGACAAACTTAAGTTCATTCGTAATGCATTAGCTGCGCTCCAACTTTTCATACTCGTTGCGTTTTCATATCATAGTTTAACGACTACAGTTGCGATATTGGATATTAGTGTTCCAAGCACTTAAATTGAAAGTGGGTATAGAGTGTGTAAATACTCGTCTAAATTGCTGCATCAAGTTTGGAAGCCAATTAGTGTTCTATTATAGTAAATGAATTAATGCGTTCTTTGCTTGTACAAAAATTGTACAACTTTAAATCTGTTTTTGAATATGTTAAAATGATAATTAATCAAATCATTAGTTATTTTGATATTTGCTTTTGTAAAATTGTTCAATTAAATATCTGCTTATGATAATTGAACAAATAAATTGTATAGAAACTTTTTAAATAATACCATTCTTTATTTAAAGACAAATCTAAAGATAAGTCTAAGTCTAAGACAAACATGGATTGTGAGTAAAAAAATTAAAATCAACTGTTAAAGTCAACTTTAAAGTGAAAAATTAATAGTTGTAAAGCACTAAGCAGCTGCAAAACCTTTTCTTTTCAATTCCTGTTCAAGTTTTCGCATCTTTTACAATCAAATGTATTTTTTTTAATTATACCCCTTTCAAAAGTTTCATTAAGCTTAAGAGAAGATTCGTAATTAATTTCACCCAGCTGTGCGAATATTCTTAATCATAGAAATCCATTCAAAAAGAGATAAACAAAAAGAAGAACAGAAAACATGCAACAACGATTAGGCAAAAGCCGAGCAAGATTCAAAGCAATCGACTCTCAACCAAAATAAACATTGCCAATGTTGAATTGAATGAATAACATGCGCAACAAAAAGAAGACCGCTATAAAGTTCATCATCTAATGCCGGACGGTCAGCAAAGAGTTTATTGAATGGAGATTTCTCCACTTCTGCAAATTCTCCAATACTATCAAAGCACGCGCCGTCTCTAATGATTAGTCAGCACGAGTGACGCGATGACTAAGCCCGCCAATGAAACTCAAATTAAACCTAGACTGGATAGTGGAGAGGGTGGTGGCAGGTGTGGGAGACAGACGTCCCTGTGGAGAGGCGAGTGAGGTGGGCAAAGCGGTCAGTTAACCCGCTGCATACTAGCACCTGGCACTGAAATCCAAGCAATGACTCTCAGTGGACAGTTATTTGACACCAGCGCCCAGACGTCAGCAAAGCTACTGTGGTAGAATGAAGGGGGGAGTTGGAGGTAGGGTGTGAGTGGGTTTCTCAATTGCAATTGTTTTTGCCTTTGTTAACTTTGTCCGCAGTTTGTTCTTTGTCGCGGGCCTTGACTTCATTTCATTTGATACGCTGCCATTAAGATTTAATTTAATATTTTACCCGACGATTTGACTTTGGCTTGGCGCTCAGTTCATTTTTATTGTTTTTTTTTTTTTTTTTGCTTCGGCTCCCACTCGTCGCTTTTATAAATTTGCATTCGGCTTCGGCGACTTATTAGACTTATTAGTATGCCCGACAAGCCTGTGGAGCCAAACCCACACTTAATTTATTCATGTGTAGCTTGTTGTTGTTGTTGTTATTCGTCCATAGGCAAGTCCTACACGGCTCCGCACATCCGCGACAGCTGTCGCTACCTGCCTCTGCCTAACTACATTGTTGCCTCAAACAACAAACAACAACTGGCAGTCAACTAGAAAATGGCTTTAGAGACTTCAAGTCGAATATAAATGCTAAAAACGACCAACTTAGAATTAATTTGTTTAGTCTTTATAATTTAAATAAAATTACTAGAACTTGTCAGTAACTTCCATCAGATCTAATCTGTGAATTTTTCAGTTTCAGAAGAAATTTGTATTCTAACTCCTATACCCACACTTGAAGTTGTTAATGTACTTTATAGCAAAAAACATTTAAGTGTAAAACCTGAAAATATATTTTTTCATATATTTTATATTATTAAAAAAATAAAGATGGTTTGCTAACAATATTTTGCCTGTACTTAAGAAAGAAAACATTTTAAATATAATACTATAAATTTATTGCCAAATAAAATATTTAATAATATAACCGGAATTTATTTTTATTAACTGCTGATTTTGAGTTCAGATGTCAGTCGATGAAGGAAACTGTGAAAATATTATATGTTAATGAAATAAATATTATTTTATTTGTAAAACATTTCACTTACTTCCATGTATAATCTTTCCGATAGAAGAATTAATCTCAACTCCAAATGGAGGTTTGGCTTTTCCACAACTTTACTGTTTTCCTAAATTGGTTTTTGCTTGTACTTCGAATAATTAAATTTAACTGCGAATTTTTAGTTTCGAATCCACTATTCATTCATTCAAATCGATTACCGATTACCGACTCATCCGACCGACCTTTTCTAAAATTGAATGTTATAATTGATATCTTTAATATTTTCTATAAGGAATTTCACTTACATGTTTTTACGAGCAATTATCAATTTCACCTCCAGGGTAAGCAGCAAGAGTGTTTTCTTATTTTGTTTATTTTTTTTGTATTATGTGTTGGACATGAATTAAAAATGTATATTAAGCGCAGTAATGTTTTTACAAATTTTGATCGCATCCTCAGCAATATTTTTTACCATTTTTGTTTTTTCTTCTTGTTGTTTTGTTTTTTACAGTATTAAAATAGTTAACAAATTTTCACTTTAAGCTTAAAATTAATATTGGCTCATTGTTTTTTTTTATTTTATTTTGTGTAAGCTACACGGGCACGTTGTGTATATATCTGATTTTGGAAACAACACATAGAACTTCAGGTGTGAAGAAATATTCAAATAATTGCGAAGCCTACTTGGATATCATATAAATAAAATAAGAGTAGTTTTCTTTTATTGATTAAGGTTAATAATTCTTTTTATTTTAAATCTGTTATGAAAGTAAGAATTGTCAGATTCAAATCGCCATGAAAACTAAAGTTTATATTGATTTTAGAAATTATTTCTGAATAAAATTCTAAACATAAGAAAGAAGTTTCTTATTTCCATGTTTTTTTTTAAAATAATAATATCTGAAGTTTACTCACTCGACTTAAACCAAAAAATCAATTGTAGCTAAATAGCGTCACATGCCGCCTAACCCATTGCCGCCTTGCACCATTTCTAGTATTTGTTAAGTATTTACTGTACTTGGGAAGTTCTTACAAGTTTTTGGAGCGCACATTTGGAGAAACGAGGCCAAGAGGCGCAACCCCAAAAGCACATTACATATAACATGCAAGCGGATATGGGCGATAAGAGAATACACACACCACAGCCTACAAGGGGTGGTGCACCCTTGGTTGAAAAACAACGGCAACAACAACAAAAAATTAAAAAAAAAAAATGATGTGTGCGTCATTATTGCAAGCGATAAAACAAAAGCAATGCCAGCTACAAGAATCGACATCTTCGTGGCGCCCATTGCATGTGAAAGTGCACTTTTGACACACTAAGATCCCATCCCAACGATGCACCCCCAACACCCAAAACCCAAGCCCCAACCTACCCCCAAAACAACCCCAACAGCAAGCCTGAAAACATTTAGAAAATGGGAGCCGACTTTTGTTTTATGGATTTATGTCGCACTTTCAGTTTCGACTTTCGACACATTTCACTGCGAATTCAGTTTATGTGGCAAGTGCTAAATTAATGGGGTTGTGCACTGGGGTCTCTTATGAAGGGGGGGTGTGGGATGAAAGTGTGGAGCCTCCTGTGCCATTAATGCAAATTGTTTTCTGCGTGCAGCTGTAACAGGAAATGAACGCTGCACGCAGCAAACACTCAAAAGCCAATTAGCTGGCAATTTAAGCAACTCCCGGAGACTGGCACAGCCCCAAAAGGGGGTCCAAGCGGGAACAAGAGAAAGGGGCAGGTTTATACGCGCCCCCTGCTCCCAAAACGTTGCCCACTCTGTATGAGTTCCTTCACCTTTGCTTGCGCTGTGTATGTGTGTGTGTGTGTGTGTGTGTGTTGATGTGTTGTTTATCGAATGCAATTTTAATTACTCAGATTTTAATGGGAACCCTAAGCGCTTTTCGCTCTCAACTGGACTTCACAAATAGAATCAGCAGAGTCAACAAAGACCGTCTGTCCGGCATGTTTCCCCTTTATTTATGCAGCTGATGTCGTCTGAGGTCTATTTTGAACAACTTTACACCAGATTACGTATTTAAGTATAGCCTGAAGGGTTCACCTCTAATGCGATAAGCAGAATAATATGTCAATAATTAAATATATAAATATATATATATATATTGTATACTAGAAATTGGAAAGGAAAACCAAGTTAAGCTCATCGTTTTGACTATACGCAATATTGTATATATTCGTAGTTGATGGGAAATACAAAATTTATTGGTTGCCATTTATTTATTGATTTAATGTCGAGCATGCTCCAAATAAAAAACATGCAATCGCTCAAAAGTTAAATTAAAAAAATTCTTTTGCGACTGATATTACTGACTGACTTTAAATAAATTAAAATATTTAAATAATCAACAATATAATTTATACTTTATTATTACCATTATTTCCTGTGTGGTAGGCTCAAAACATTATCTACTAAACTATTAGTTAATAAATTCATTACCAGTGGACTTTTGTCTTTTTGTAACCGAATGCTTCAACTAAAAACGTTGCATTGCTAATATAGAGGAAAGCTTTTAGAGCAAATTGTAATTAATGAGTTGAGTTCTGTCTAAAAGACAATTTCTAGATAATATAATTAAAAATAAATAGTATACATTTTGTCTATTTGAATATATTCTTTTTTTCACTCCTGGTTCCTTTCAATACACATTTCTTCCGGCATATTTCTATACATAACCTATATAGGAGAACCGTACAAAGTTATCAATAAAAATAAATAAGCCCAATAATAAAGAACTTTAATGCCAATCTTTCAGCCTCCAAACAGGGTAAAAAATTGTATTCATAAAGCTGCCCCAAACTATCAGTTTTACGCATGTACTACACAAATCCGAAGAACAAGCTGCAATTCTTTGCAGAATTTTTGGCCTTCAGCTTTCGCTTCTGGAAAACATTACTCGACTTTGGTGCAAACAAAAAGAGAGACAACAAAATTTCACTTTCAAGTTGGTGGATTTGTATGTTTTTGCGTTTATATCTTTTGTCTAGCAACACAAGCTGCAAACAATTCGCTGTGAGCTGCACTTGACTTATGGCAAGACCCCCAAATGAATGCAGCAACCACCTTGAGATGCCGCACACACGCACACACACACACACTTACTGGTACATACACAATATTATAATCTTTCAGCAGGTTGTCTAGTCATCTTCATATTTGTCGTGACATTCAGCTTGGAGAAATGCTGGAAGCCGCCAGCTATTAGCTGTCCTCCGTGCTGGTATGTGTAAGTGTGTGTCTCTTTTGGCCGTATTTGGTTAGTCAACCCTCCACCTCACTGTAACCCCTACTCCATAGTCTTTTCTATGTAAGCTGGTTTGTTTACTTTTGCTTAGCACGTTTCTTGCTGCGCTGCGGCATTAAATCAACACCCTTTGTAAGTGCAACAGAAGCGTAAAGAAACTTGTGCCACAAGCTGTGTCGTCTCTTTACAAATGATACCTGCCTGTTTTCATGTTTGTGCCCCTTGTGGATGCAACTAGTTAGTTGCTGCTTACTTATTAGTCGCTTATCTGTGACCTCGTCGCTAATTAGTTGAAATGCAAACAATCCTTCAATGCTCTCATTCAATTAATTATTTATTCACTCACCGGCGGAAATTCGCTAAACAAAAAACGCAAACCAAATAAATCTTTCAAGCGTGTTTGTAAATTAACCAAAACAGTTCGAAGACAGACACATATGGAAAATTGTGGCTCGAAATTATCTTCAAATTGTGCCATATGTTGCTATAAATACACTCCATATTTTTAGCACATTGTTCAGAGTTCTCAAAACGAATTTCGTATATTTGTTTTTGTTTATTGTATATTCCACCAAATTATCACATAAATTTCATTTAAACACCAGCTGTGGTGGAATTTCTAATATAAAATTCCCCATTGATTAATTTTTATGTACTTTGATTTCAACACTTTGCCTCTTGTGTAATTGTTGGCCACGAATTTCCCATTTTTACGCCTGATTAGCTGAGTGTGTTGAAAATGTTGATCTTTTGTATATGTGCCACGAAAGTGACGATTGATTGTGGCACACCCCTTCGAAATCTTTTATGTGCTACTTCCGAGCGAGCGGTATGGGGGGTTAAGAGTGTTACATGGGGCGTGTCAACGATCGCTCTTGAATACTTTTCCATTTTTGAATATGTCATGTTATATTGATTTATAACATTGCGCTAAGTTGCAGTGAATACCTAAAATATTTAACTGATTAAAGATAAAAAAAAATGTAAAAGAAAAATTATTTAGTTCCCAAATATGCATTCATAACTTGTGAAACTTAAAAGTTTATATATTTAAGAAATAATATCTAAGTCAGAAAACGAAATATATTTCTTAATAAAAGAAAAAATGTGTAAGAAGTAGAAATGTAATTTATTTGTTGTAATATATTTAAGAAAACTAGACACATTTCAAAAATACCTTGCAGATATATTTTCTGAAGGTTCTAGGTAATATTGCTTTAGATTAACGTCTTGGACTATAGGTAAGCTTTATTATAAACTTGATCTTTGTTTTGGTAGTCATTTTGATACAGAATATCGGTGAAAAGATAAGTGTTATGTTATGGGATCCAGATAGGCGTATACTTACATGTCACCCTATCTCATACAAAATAATTACACAATTATTGAGTATTCAGTTCCCAACCAGTTGAAAAACAGCAAAAAAAAAAATAATTAATTTCGAAATAGCGACTTAAATCAGCAGATTAACTCAGTACAAGAGTATGTAATCTTTGCTGTGCATTTGATAGTAGTTTGTCCTAGATTTCTCTAACAAATATTTAATGTCGACTAATTTCAATAAACACACGGAAAATAAGTAAGTAAAATCAAATTAATTTACAAATAAAATATAATAATTAAATTAAAAACAAAAATATAAATGATATTTCTGTAGTCTTTTATAAGACAAACCGAACAAAATAATAGTTGGCATGAATTGATTAATTAATTGTATCAGTATATTATATTAAACAATTTACAAAAACGTTTCACCAAAATGAACTTTTAGCAAAAAATCGATAAAGTAGTGTGGCACGCATTGATCTTGAATGAATGGATCTTCAATAATGGCATTTACTCAATGTCAGAGCCACCTTGCACGACTGAAAACAATTGACTTGAACTTCGCGACAGATCACGCAACAATCTTGGCAAAATAGCAGCAGCTGGTCGAGTAATTCAATTCAATTCTCAGGGCTGCTCTCGGACCACAAAAGCAATCTCAAGTATTGATTAGGGGACTGGGTAGGAAGTGATATGCTTTTACTATATAATTTGCAAGCCACTAAAAGTGCTGCCATTTGTTGTTGTTAAAGTTCAATTAACTCAAATGCAGTCTCTATTTGAAGCATGTGTTTTGTTTCCCCTCTTTTGGATGCAGTGAAGCGCATCCAAGCGCATTGGCAGCGTTTATGTCTCCATTTCAAAGCCGCAATCAATCTGGCTGATTGAAATGCATTGCACTGCCAACAATTCAATTTAGCCAGCAACAAGAATCTGCGATTAAATGTGCAGTGAAAGAGATAATCAACCACAAAGTTTGACCGCACCCACGTCAATACCTCAATACCACAATATACACAGCATCCGCTGCCAAGCAAAATTACAATACATTTTTGCATTTGCAATTGCTTTGCTCCATTTGCTGTTGTTCAAGTGGGCGGTGTAGGCAACACCAGGTGGTGCCTTCACTCGATCTCTCTTCACGTCCATCAGAATCAGATGCGGAATCATCATCTTCATCACTTGACACATAAAAGCTTCCCATTTAGAGCTGCTGCTGTTCATTGTCGGCTCATAACATTTTTGCTCGCAAGCCTATGAAAGATTGTGTACATACACTCAGAAAAAAATCGCATTATTATTAAACAACATATATAATTGAATTTCTATATTAACATTTGGGTTACTTATATTTTATTATTAAGCATTATTATTTTAAATCAGATTTACAAACATTTTACATAGTTTATTAGCTATGATCTGATATGAAAATCGAGGGAATCATTTTTATAACTATTTTTACGAATAATCTTTATAATAGAATATTTTATACATACTGTAAAAATACATCGTATTTTTGACCTGGTAGATTTTGCGCAAGCCGGTTTAAATTTTAGAAATGTAATTTCAATACTTTATAACGATTTATTTTCTGAGTGTATATGTATATATGTGTATATATTTATATGTACATTTTTATATGTATATCACTTACTCATGCATTTCATATTTTGCTGACCAATTGTTGAGCTGTGGCACGTGTCGCATAATGGTTTTTGAGTATTAAGTAACCGCAATGATGTCTGTTGTTGGCCACAGTTGAATGGGTCTCTTTGCCCAGCTTTGATTAACCACTCAAATGGAATCTGATCGCTTAAGGGCACAATTCACGTCGCATTTATGATTTAAATTAACTTATTTTCAAGGTAGGATTATCTGTTTGTTGAGCACGGCGAGTAAACACGAAGGCTGCAAGCAAAAAGCAATTTAGAATCATCAGCAGATGCCCTGAAAAGGTTGTTTCTGACATATTATTAATTAATGAACTGTTCAATATGAATATTGTTTTGTTTAACTACATCTGCATTATTTAACAAAATTTCTTAGAGCTGTTCAATAATACGTTAGCTTATAAAACTAATTTATTAATAGGATTATATGTGGAAACAGCGAACCCGCTAAAAATATCTGTATTAGCTTCTCAAACCTAATCGCTTTAATTTTTTAATATTAGTTGTTGTGAGTAATTTAATAGTGGAATGATTCGAAGGTAAATTTAAAGTCAGTTAATTTGAAAAGATATCGTTTTTCTCAATTATCAAGTGATTTATTTATAAAGCTATATACAATTCTGATATGGTTAGTTGGTCTGTCAAGGTTGAATCATTTTTCTATGATATACGAGAACTCATTTTCTGTGTTATATATATTATAGGCTTTACCTCTTGTTGTCTAAAGAATCTCAGAGAAATGAGCACCCTTGCATGTTGTGATATGTAATAGGCCCAATTGTATATAAATTATTCATTTGTCAATTGAAGTGTTCAGTCAAGTGTCATAAATTAAAACGGCAGCTCGTTAAAATAAACAATTGCGCTTGTCATCCAAAGCTCTCAGCAAATATTATTGTGGTTTTTGGGATCAGTTTGTTTTCTTTTGTGTACTTTTATTCGGTTGATCGCTTATATAAATTGGTTTGTGAACATCTCTTAAGTAAAAACATCTTTGCGGTAAGCTTTCATTTATACTTATTCAAGACTACAGTGCAATTTCAGTAGTTAAATGCGCAATGCCAAAAATATTCCAAGATAAGCAATCCGCGATTGATAGTCTGTAGAGCTTATATGCGGAAGCATCTAAATCCGCAGCCATAAACAACGAGAACCGCAAAACAACATTTTATTGTGCTGCAAGTTTTAATGCGCGATTTGAATGTTTGTTATCTTTTCAAACCCATTTAATATAAATGATGCAACGACGAGTGAGCTTAAAATTGCGAAAGATTGAATACCCTTCTAGCTATAAATTAAGCAATGTTTTTCAAAACATGTTTTGGGATTTAGATGTGAACATGTATTTTATTTAAAATATTATTTTTCGAACATCAAACATTTTTATTATAATATCAGTTTCACTTAATAAATTAATTATATTTAATTATATTGATGTTAGTTCAAAGTAAATAACAGTCAGCAGAAAGCATATTCGACATCATAAAGTGAAAATATTCTTGATCAACATCAAAGGCCGAGTTGATTTAGTCGATCTAATGTGACTATATCAACTTAACTTTGTACTCTGCGAGAATGTCTTTTTTTAATAAGTTCCACGATTAACGACAAATTGATGATGACCACCTAAAGGGTTAAAAAACTTAGAATAACTGCAATTTGCGCAGCAAACCAAAAAAAATAAAGAAAAATGAATGAAGCAACAGTCACTGACAGTTCATAAATCATACTAATGCCTCAGAAGCTGCCACAACGGGTCTACTTCTTCTTCTTCTTCGTCATCTACGTCTTGCTCTTCCCGTTCCCCTTTTCGCTCAGTGTGCATCCCAAATGAGCGCAAGTTAAAAGCCCATTCAACTTGGATGCCTATTCACAGTTTTGCACTTAGAAAAAAATAGCATTAACATATAGAAAATATATAGATAGCTATGAAAATTACTCTAAAAATTAAAAATGTTTTAAAATTAGAAAATATAAATGCAAACCATTTTTATTAGAAAAACTTCTTTAGGAAATTCAGAAAATTTCAGTAAAATTTTTTATTGTATTTGACAAATAATATTAATAATAAAAATTATAATAAAATTAAATTAAAAATTAATTTTTTAATGCATAAAATTAGATTAAGGAGTGTACAAGCTGGTTTTTAGTGAACCAAAACCAAAATTAGGGGCAGAAACCCTTGGCGAATTTCTAAAAAAATCAAAGCGACGTTTTTTCTTAGTGTGTGCAGCTGCTGATGTTTCCAGACGGGAGGGAACTGACAATCCTTTCTGGCTCTGTTGTCTGTTGCATGCCCCGCGGCCTGAATGTGCACATCCTGCCATTAGCCGGTCTGGAGACAAGGCGACGCCTCATTTAATTGCATAATTTATTGATAATTAAATATGAAACTCTTTGCTCCGTTGCAGGCACTGACTCCCACAACAATTGCCGCCCATGAGGTGAATGCACTCTCTAACTGGAGGCGATACACCCCCAGTAGCCCAACGGACTTGCAATTAAGACACAGCCTTAATTGGGCAACTCAGAGGCAGCAACAGTAGCAGCAGCAGCCAGCATCAAAGCATCATCAAGATGCCATCTCTGCGGCAAAAGGTCACCACATACTTTCGACAGTTGAGTTTCATAGCGGAGCCACGGGATGGAGGACGGCGGCGGGTCAATGGCAACGCCGAGGAGGACGATGCCAGCTTTATAACCAAATATCTCGAGGGGTAACTAAACTCTGACCACTCAGCAAGTGAAGCACACAGATATATTTTATATGTATTTTTTTTTAGACGCATGCAGCGTGTATTTATGCCTGGCGGGCCGGAGATATACAATGGCCAGAATCCCACAGATATGCCCTGCCTTAAGCTGGGCCCCTATGCCAGTGGCCCGGATACCATCACTGCCGCCTGCACCGGCCCCGACGAGGGCCTGACGGGCATCAAACGGTCCAAGCTGCATTTAAGCGCCAGCTATGCGGATGACATTGACTTCATCGACACCCAGCAGGAGAACGAGGATAGCTACGGTGTACGCAAGAGTACGCCTCCAGTTCAAGCCTCAGCACAAGCGACACGCCTTAGCAACAAGTTTGCACGTCCCACAGCGTCTAGGCGGCAGAGTAATAGTGATCAGGGCACAACAGGTGGAACGGGAGCAGGTGGAACAGGCGCAACAACCACTGGCATGCGATCCAGAAAAAACTCAAAGAGCAGCATTGCCGCAGTGTCGTCGGCGACAACAACAGCGACAGCGACTGAGAATGGAGGCAAGGCCACCACCATAGTAGTCAGCATGGTCAGCAACAATAGCAACAATAGCGTTGCTCAGAATCAGAACAATAAGAATCTTATAAATGCCAAGACTGCGACCTCAACGACGACGATGGCTGGAGACGTTTGTTCAGAACGGGAGCGTCTGCTACGGGAAGCTGTCAGTAATCAGAATGGCACCCCTGTCCTTCCCCTGACCCTGTCAACGCCGGTGGCCGGTGTTCGTAACTGGCAAATGGATTGCGATGTCGCCTATGGCATCTCAGTGTCGCTCTACGAGAACAACATGTTGATCAAGGAGCCAATGGGCAATCCCATTGCCGATTGCTATGGCTGTGTGGTGCGCGGCGATGCCGCTGCCATGGCCATGGCCGATGGCGTCAACTGGGGTGAGTGGAGCCCTCACGGCAAGCATGCCAGGACATTGTAGACCAATAAGTCAGCAGCAAACTCTGCGAGTTTTGTGATAATGAGAAAGAATCCTCAATTATTCCTCCTTATATTTAAAATTTAAAGTTTCAAGCTTTTGTAGTTTCTGAGATGAGCTTTTTAAATACAGGCAGACTAAGTCGACTGGCCGATTTATGCTGATCATGCATATATATACTTCATAACCCATAAAGAGCTGATATTTTTTGGCTTTCACATACTTTGGAAAAAATTAGAGGCTTAGTAAACTTTCTTAAATTGTGAACATTGAAACAAAACTTCACTATACAGAGGTTTGACTGTATGTGACTGCAAGCAAACCAAATTTACGAATCATTTGCTTCTTTATTACTTCATTTCTCCGACTGCTTCTCTTTAATTAACCCCTGTTCACATCCGAAGAACTACTTCTTGTTGAATTTATGATTTCAATAAGGGTTTCATCAATTAAGCTCATTTCAAATTTACTCGTAATTATAATAATTGTACTTATTTTAAATGTCGTCTATTAACTCTTTATATAATAACAAATTTATTCAACTACATCTTGTCACTTAACTGAAAGATATTTATAGTAATTGCATTATTGTTAAATTTATGATGGCTTTATTAATTTAATATTATTTTATTTAATTAACTTTTGGTAGGAGCCAGTCTTATTTAAATAATATCAGTCCTAATAAAACTGTTTCTTGTCACTTGATTAGAAAATAATTATATAAATAATTTAAAAATTATATTTAAATCATGAATGCAAATTTATATTATATATAAATTTTATATTTTATATTTTAATATAACTTTTAAATCAATTAACATCAATTAATTATAAAAAAAAACTCCGTTTTTGCTTTCATAGGCGATGGCGCTCGGTTAGCGGCTCGATCCGCTGTGCATGGCTGCCTGGACTACCTAGATCGGGCTGTGTTTGGGCAGGCGCACGAGTGCCGGGCGACCACAACGCAGGAGCTGTTTGTGAGCCTGTTGCGCAGTCTTTGGGAGGGACACGGCTGCATTCTGGAAGTGGGCGGTGCGCTGTCCACGCTGACAATTGCTGTGGTACTGCCGCTGGACGGTGCATCTGGCAAATATGTGGTGTGCTCCTGCAATGTGGGCGACTCTCTGGGATATGTGTACTCCAAGAAGCATGGTGTACGCGAGTTGACACAAGCCTCCCACGACATAAGCTCCATGCGGGACATGCGCGATGCATTAGGTGCACTGGGACCAGCGGATGGCAATAAACCGGAGCTAAGCAATCTCACCTTCTCTATGAGCTGCATCGAGCGAGGCGACATAGTGTTTCTTACCTCTGACGGCATCAGCGATAATTTTGATCCAGTTGTCGGCAAATTCGCCGAGGCCTGGACACCCGATGTGAAGCTACAGCAGCTGGCACCCAAGCGCCAAAACAAGAGCGCCTCAGCCATCTATGCCCGCCTGCATCCGTCATCCGCCACGCCTCCCTGTCGAACACGCCAACCCAAGCCGGGCAGCAGCCCGCCCAGCAATTTACCCAGTCGGCCCAAGTATATGCGCTCCCAGACCCTAATCGAGGCACGACACGGCGTACAGGCTGTAGCTGCCCCCGCGGCTGCTGTGCCCATTCAGCGCATACCAAAGTCAGCGTTGGGCCTGCCACTGGTCACCGGGCCGCAGCGACATGCGCTAACCCTTTATCGGCTGGAGGATCTACTCAGCTACGGCATCAATGGAACTTTCTCACCGTGCGCATCGGCGCGGCGTCTGTGCCATTTGTTGATTGACTTTGTGCGAATGATCACCTCGGCACGTCGCAAGACACTGGAGCAGCGGGAGCTCTTCTACAAGCTGTCCACGGGACCGGATGGAGTGAAGCGTGAAGTGCAACTGAATCGCATGCAACATCGAGCGGCACGCAAACGCATCGTGGACAGCAGCGGCTTTGGCGCGTTGCCGGGCAAACTGGATCATGCCACCGTTTTGGCCTACACAGTTGGTGGTGCAGCGCCGGATACTGATGTCGATGCAGCTGGTAGTGGTACTGTCAACAGCGGTGGCGGCGGCGGTGGTGGTGGTGGCAATGGCAACGTAGCGCCAGTGCTGCAGTCAAAGGAGTTCAAAGAGACAACTTTTTAGGCTGCCGACTCACACTCATCCACTCAAAAAAAAATACGTATTCACCAGAGCAGATCAGATATAAATACACACATATATCCATTAGTATGTAGTTTTATATACATACATATACATTATTTACTTGGTATTCGTGAAGCTTTTGTTTAAGTTGTTGATTTTGCTGTTTTTTTAATATTATTTTTCGCAGTTTGTCAGCCATAGTTCATAGCCATTTTTGAAATGCAAAACGACAAATTGCCTCAGACGTTATAAACTACTACCAAAAAGAACACAAAAAACAAAACACAAAAAATACCGAAAATGCAAAGAATGTAATTTATATTTTTACACCTTAATACATATTTTAAATATAGTACTACGATATAAAAGTGAATTTGTGCACCAAATAAGCTAATTATTTTTGCGGGCCGTTCTAAAACTTTCAAATTCACATTTAGACGCACAGCTTGAATTACTTGGGTATTGCGTGCAAAATGGACCCCAAGCAATCAACCAAAAGTGGAATAAACACATTTAAAAAAAAAAAACCTTGTCAATTGCGTTTGTTTTCATATACAATAGTGACTATAATGGAAACAGTTTACAACTTGGAGGCAATTACATTTTTTTAAAGTCATGATTCAGTCAAAAGCAATTCGCAATATTAATATTTAAGTCTTAATTCAGCCAGTTAAATCTGAAGTTGTTCAATAAGCTCCTCAACTGTCGCGCATGCGCAACAGCAGCTTGGCAATAGTTTGGGCACGCGATGGCGACGAATCCTTAACTAATTTGTAAAAATGCTCCACGCTGCATAAGGTTTGTGGCTGCAAAAAACAATGATTGTCATGATATTTTCCTTGTTTATAAATTGGGATGCACAATACGCACTATAGTCTCTGTATCCAGCTGCGCCTGTGCCTTGTTGGCCAGCAGCCAAAGCTTCACAGCCAACTGACAGAGCGGCTCTTTCTCCAGATCGGCATAGCGCACAATGCGCAAAAAGAGCTCCATGGCAAGTTGTGCTTGAGCGCGCTGCTGCTGGGCCACACCCAGTGACTTGAGCTGCAGCAGAATGGCATCCACAACCTGACCGCACAGTCGATTCACCTCCACAAGAAACTTGGCATCATGGCCATATAGTGAATCATTTGAAATCACTAAACAAGCAATAATTGTAATAAATAATATGGATATTTTCCTAATAATTTATAATTGTGATATTTACCGCCGTCGATGTGATAGGGGAACTGTTCCAGGCTTTGCACATATAGCATGTCCAAGGCATGTAGGTAGATAATAGTTGGAGCCGTGCTATTCGACTTAAACGATCGCCTGGCCACGATGTCCACCAGCAGGCGTAGGAAATATAAGGCATCTTGCTCTGGACTGTCGGGTACAATGATTAAAGTGGCCAGCATGTTGCACAGATACGCGACCAAGTACCGCTCCAGGCAACGTGGCTTGCCCTCGAAGTCAACGCTGGCGGCGGGCAATTCGGTAACCAGCTGCAGTGCAGCTTCAAAGCAGGCATCCGCTAATTTAAACCAAAGGGCAGTTCAGTAAGTCATTGATAATCGAATATCTATATTAAAAATGTCGCTCACCCTGTCCAAGGCATAGATGTCGCAGCGCCAGTTGTCCACACAGCAGATACAAATCCATTTTCTGCTGCACAGAGCTAATGCTGGGTATGGTTATAAAACAGTAGGCAATGCAAGCCTTAACGAAGCCCATCGATTTTGTGGCTTGGAGATAATCAGAGCTCATGGTAAGCTTGCAGGCAGCATGCACGAGGGTAACATAGACCGCATCCAAGTTGCTAAATGTACCCCGTGCCTCCACATAGAAGCTGAGCTGCTTCTCCAGATCCCTGCCAAAGTGCACCTTATTTATGAATCCGTTAATCATCTGCGATATCTGTCGACGTTCATCCTCGACACTGAGCGCACTACAAGCAATCAAATAATGAATATTTATATATGTGTATATGCTGGACACCTACTTGACCGAATCGTTGAGTATTTTGCCTAGAAACATGAGTGCATTGGTTACCACAGCATCGCAGGTGCGTTCCTCGCTGTTCTGTCGATAATAGCTCAATATCGATTTACACACCTCAACGCGCACCGACTCCTTGTGGAACAGATCCAGGTAGGGTAAAAAGTTCGGCTGTATGAGCAGCAACTCAATGTTTCGATAGTTTTGCATAATCCTCAAAATGATGCTCTGCAATTGGTTGTAGTGCTTCTCATAGGCCTTGCCCAGGCACATACGCGAATTCAATTCACCCAGCAGACGATTCACCTCGTGTATCTGCAAAATTTGCGATTAGTCAAATCGTTGAATCGTTGCTTATCCAATTTATGTTTGTATTAACTGTAAAATATTGCGCCACAAATGGTGCCCACGTTTCCACACAATGAATGTATTCGTTGGGACCCGTTAGCGTATTTATCGTTTGAAATGCGGCAGTTAAAAATGGCACACGGTGCTCCTGCAACGGGGCGCAGTTGCTGACACAGCCGCCAAGCGGTCGAAGTAGTTGGGATTTGGAAATACCAGGCGTATCACATTGATTAATTAGCTCCAAAAACTCCTGCGCATGTGTGGCCACAAAATCACACTTTGACGAGTTGAGCATGGACAAGAGCACAGGGCCGCTACAGAAAAGAAAGTAGTTGAACATTGAGCGTGAATTGGTACATTAAATCCTTGGCTTACTTATTTTTTAGCTGCTTGCACTCCGAAAGCATTTCCTGGGCATAGAGATCGCTTTGGTGCAGCAGGCACTGCAGCATGAAATCGAGAGCCGGTGAATACAGCTGTAAATAGGCGCTGGCCGTGATTATCTCCGGATGCAAATTGTGGCGGGCAACCAGACGGAAGATCTGCAATAGAAATAGAATAGAAATGAATTGTAAACTCAAGCAGAATTGTAACCGTCTCAACTAACCTGCGGATATATCGTGAACAAGTCCGTAAAATTGTCGCGTATATATGCCCGGCTGGACGTAACCGGGACACCGACACGCACCAGATAACAACGCGCATAAATGGACACCAGAGGATCCGCAATGCCACGCAGCTGACCCGTCAGTCCTGACAATAATTCCTTAATTTCCTTCGTGGCGGTAGTCAGAAATTCGTAGCACTTGAAAATGGCTATTTCCAGATAGAGACGCGGCAACAGCTCACGTATCGAAGCGATTTTATAGAACCAATTCTGACAGGTGTCACGAGCGGCATCCTGCTCACGTTGCAGGACTACCGACGAAGCGCCTGGCGCACCTGCCGCCTTGACACGCAAACGTTCGTAGACAAGTTTGCCGAAGACGTCGAGGATGTCGGTGATGAGCACATACTGACTTGGGTAAAAGTGCAATACACTTGTGTCGGACAACATCTTTGCGCACTGTATCGCAATCTTGAGGGCCTTGACGCGCTGATCATTGTGCCAAGATTGGATGAGCTCCTGTTTCAGCTGGTCGAATCGCTGGATGTACTCCTGCTGCGTCAGATCCATCATGTGACGCATGCTGCCATCATCGAAATTATCCAACTGCTCCAGTCGATACTTGACCTTATCGGCCACCACTGTCTGAGCCTTGACTGAAAGGCAAACGATATTAATAATATTTATTTATTAATTAATTTTTAGTTTGTTGCATTTGTCTTACAGTTTTCGCCGCCGCCTTCGGTGCTGCTGGTGCACAGGAAACTGGTGGAAAGCGAAAGCTTCTCATTGGTGGTGAATCGATTCAGGATGCCCAATCGACGAGTGCTCCAGTTAGGCGTGTTATCCTCTGACTTGCTTGGAATGCCACTCTTTAAATTCATAAATAATTTATTGAATAAGATTTAGTTATTGGATTACTCACAAATTCACTGGCCATTTGCGTTAGCGGATCATTCAGCTCCTGCTCCTGGCGCGCAAACTTTGACAGAGGATCGGTGCCTTCGAGTGCCAAGGCCAAGCTCAGCGGATTGTTGTCCGCGCCCTGATAAACCAATGACAAACACATATAATATATAGTTCATTTTATGGATGGGCGGTGTTTTGCATTTTTTTATTACCATGACACTGACGGTCAGCGGCTTGAGCGGATGTTCATGCGCGGCATGCCGCTGCAGATGGTTTTTAGTCACTTCATAACAGCGAGGTGCGCAAGCCCTGCATATGAATACGCATTTAGTAAATGAAAATATTTGTTTATTTTCGTTTAAAACTTACCATTCCAAATTCGCCATGACGTGCCTTGAAACTGTTAAGTGCGAAGCTGCACTGTTAACTTAGCATACTCGTAACAGTTCAAGGCCAGTATGCAGATCGAAAAACTGCTTGCTCGAACCATTATATCAGTTATTTCAATTGTACGGAAAATTACCAATCCTTGTCCCATATAGTATACAATAATATATTATATTTCCTCTGCATCCCCTGAATCACTATCAAAGCGTTTGGACATTCTCGTTACAATCAAGATCCTCAAACCCTTTGTGGTCACTGATTGCTTCTCCTTTTGTCAAATATCGTCACCTTCTGAAAATGGTTCTTTGTAATCATGCAGCTGATCAAAGATCACATGTAGACGTACGATGGCTATACTCGGACTACATCTATTTTTACTGTGTCCCTAGGAAGTACTCTCAAATGAACCAATTCTATAATTGAATTGGCTTCAACGCAGTTAGAAAATCACAAAAAAGTGAAATTAAATTAGGATAGCAATCCTATTCTGATGAAGGTTTTGTAAATGAGAAAATAACTCAATATACAAGTCTGATGAGTATAACCTTAAAATACGTTTATATAAATTAATTAAAATTTGTACAATAAATTTATATATTTTTAATTATATTTTGGATCAGGTTAACTTATTCCCTTGTTAAATTTTTTAATTTATGTTTAGTGAATTCCATTTTAAAACAAAGTTGACGGATATGGATTCCGCTGGAATTTATATAACTCGAACATTTATTTGTTCTCACGATCCACACAGCTTAACAGTGTGGATTATAGAATTTGTTTTTTGCCTGTAAGTTTTGTTTTTGACCTGCGTACTGTTCGTGCAGAATCGATGTGAATGGCAAAAACAACACAATAGAAGAAGTTGGCAACGCGAGGCATTCGCGCATCAATTTTCCACCATTATTCCATAAAAATTTGTTTTGCTTCATAGCGATGGCAAAAGTACCAACTAAATGGCTAAAAAACACTTGCAGAGTCTGCGGCAAATATGCCAGTTTGAAGAAATCTTTCAAAATGTTCGACACAGTCAATACAAAGCTGCTCAACAACATAGAAGCGCTCACTGGCCTTCAGGTAAACCACTCTAAAATGTTCCTCTTGGCCAATTAACTTAAATTGTTATTATTATTAATCGCAGCTGGAAAGCTATGTGTGCCTACCCGAGCTGATGTGCGAGTGCTGCAACAGTGAGTTGACCAATGCAATCCGGTTTCGGGATCGATGCATTGCGGCCCAACGGGAACTGCTAGCGGGATTAACCAAACAGCAACTGGACGGAATTCCCGAGAAGTACAAGGCTCTAATAATGGGCATTGAGGCAACGACAGAGCCATCGGATGACAATGTCCACGAGAGCGAGTTGGTTGACTCCGAACCGGACGCCGAGACTGAGTGTGAAATTTTGCCGTATAACCAGCAGATGGTGCAGTCAGAAACCCAGTTTGTGAAATTGCTGCCGGAGAGTGGTGATGATGATGACACCATCACCAAAGTCAAATATGAAATTGCACAGGATATGGGCGATTTGATCGAGGCTGATCATGAGGATGACAATGTGTCAGTGGTTGAGGAGGAGACTCAGTACGAATGTCTTATGCAAGACGACGATAATGTCGTGAAAATTGACAACATATCGGAGCAACTCATTGCATCCGATCCCAATGAGATGTATCTGTATGATTCGGATGACGAGGTGGCCGTCCTGGATAATGTACTTGACGATGAATACGAGCTCGAGAATGCTGTGAAAAAGTCCAGTCTGCCGCCAAAGCCAAAGATAAAACCAGATGATCCGCGACGGCGAGGAACTGGCGGTGTTTACATCTGCGATCAATGTGGCAACCACATCAAGGGACGCATGGCCTTCGAGTTACATTGCCGTCGCCATCGTGGCGAGAAGGAGTTTCAGTGCGAGTAAGCGTATATTAATGATTTCCCATTTACAAATGGAGTTCTCATTTATTTTATATTTGTTATCTAACAGAATCTGTGAAAAATGCTTTTGCACCACGTCGGAGCTCAAACGGCACATGCGAAAGCACACTGGCGAGCGACCATTTGCCTGCCAGTATTGTGGACGCTGCTTTTCAGACTATACGACGAGGGTCAAGCACGAGCGCACCCACACCAATGAGCGCCCCTATGTATGCGGCACTTGTGGCAAGGCCTTCACCACAGGCTACATACTTAAGAACCATATGTTGACACATTCCGGCTTACGCTCTTACAGGTAAGGGAGAACATCTAAAACCGCATATAAAGATTACTGTACGGCCTATCAATATCATTTCAGATGCGAGCTGTGCGATAAATCTTTTATGCTTCCAACTCATCTCAGCACCCATATGCGTACCGGCGTGCACAAGCGAACCTTGGAAAAGTATCAATCGAAGCAGCAAATGCAAAATGATCCGGCCCTTCAGCTCAAATTGGAAATGGATGAGGAGATTTTGCACATTCAGGATTAATTAATTGTTTTTGTATTTTATCAAATAAGATTGAAATATACCTATTCTAAACTAGGTCAAATAAATTAACTCAACTAATGTCTTAATTATGTTACTCTTATCAATGTCCGGTTGTTTTTTCTAATCTTTTGTTTACAATTTCCGAATCTAAACATAATTTAAAATACATTAATTTCCAAGTAATTGTTTTGCAACACCATGAGTTCCATATGTGTGTGAATAGCAAAAACTAACAGTCAGCTAGAGCAACAAAAATCACTTTACAATTTGATTTATTTCAAATATTAAGATTTTAATTGAAGCGCACAATGGTGAATCGTATGTGCAGAGTGTGCGGCACATATGCAGATCAAGAATGTTCGTTAAAGATATTTGAAAATCCAGATCTACTCTTTAGCATTCAAGCTGTTACGGACTTAGTTGTAAGTAATTCGTCTCATAGAGAGACATATATTTTTTATTATGTTGTGATTTGAAGTTGGAGAATGTTTGCCAAAACTTACATGTAATTGCTGCGAAAAAGAATTGCGAGTTGCAATTAAATTTAGCGAAAGGGTCATCGGAGTCCCGAAGCGACTTCTGTCAGCGTTAACTAAGAAGGAACTTCACCAAGTATCCGAGGATTATAGGGAAGCCGTAGGGGACTCTTCATGCCAGAGTAGCCATAATACAACTAACGTATCCGAGGCCAATCAAAATCAAATAATATAAATTAGCTAAAGAAAGCTGAAGAACTAATCATTAAACAAGAAGAAAGCGAAATATATTTATAGGAATAGGCTAAACTCCAAGAATCTGAGTCTTTTGAGACATTGGTGAATGTATATGATAAATACCAATTTGCAATTGAAAACGAAGAGTATGAAAAACCTGCTGGGTATATTCCTCCTGATACGGGATCAGATAAAATGTTGGAGGTGTCGGACAAAGCTGAAGCATCACATCTCGACTCAACCTTATAAACGTCGCTAACCCTGAAAGTACTGTAAACGCTCTTTCAAGGACTGCGATTCGCGGATCAGGCACGAACGAACCCACACCCATGAGCGTCTCCATGCATGTGAGATCTGCGGAAAGAATTTTACAACAAAATCAGTACTTAAAAACCATATGTTAACTTATTCAGGCTTACGCTCTTAAAGGTGAGCGAGAACATCTCATGTAAATTATTTAACATGGTTTTCATGATTTTAGATGCGAGCTGTGCGATAAGTCGTTTATGCTTAAAGCTCATCTTAGGAGACATGTGGGTACCGTTGTGAACAAGATTACTCTGCGAACTAAGCAATTTCAGAACGGCCGTCGTTTCGGCTTAAATTAAAAATGGAGGAGGAGCACAGCCACAGCAAGGGGCGCCCCTATCCCTTTGAGAATAAATGTGTGGAAAGTCTTTCAATACAAAATACAACCTTAAATACCATATGTTGATACATTCTGGTATTCGCTCCTATAGGTAAGCATCAACACTTAATCTCAAATTCTTTAATTCTTAGATGCGAAATATACGCCTCCTCCATTAACTTGTAAGTCATCTCAGCACTCATTTGCGGACGGAGTTGCACAAGCGTGCCAAATTTTGAAATAAAGCAGCAAGTGCAAGATGAAATTACACATCAACTCAAATTGGAAATGAATGAGGAGAGCATGCATATTCAGGATTAATTAAATATCGTGTAATTAAAATGTAAGACAATTTAATACAATTGAAATTCGAGTTTGCTATAAATATGCGCCATTTGTTCAGTTAATAACGGCGAACTAATCGAATTCGTTTTACAACACTAATTGTGTTTGCGTACCCACATGACTGGCAAAAATTAACAATCACAGTCTTAGTAGAAAAGACGCTGTTTACCAAGATATATTCGTAGTACATTTGTTTATTAAATTGTTATTATTAGAATTGAAGCGCACAATGCTCAAAAACATGTGCAGAGTGTGCGGTAGATATGCAGCCTACAAGAACTCTTTGAAAATCTTTGAAGATCAAAATATGCTATGGAGCATCCAAGTTCTGTCGGGCTTAGTTGTGAGTAATTTGCTTCAAAAGATAAACATGTAACTAATTTTAGAATTCTGTAATGCAGTTAGAAAATGCGGAATGTTTGCCAAAACTGATTTGTATTTGCTGCCAGACGGAACTGCGCGAGGCAATCAGGTTCAGCGAAAGAGTCATTGCAGTTCAAAAGAATCTTCTCTCAGCGTTAACTGAGGAGGAACTTCTACAAATATCCGAGGATTATAGAGAAGCCGTAAGGGACTGTTCGGGCAAAACAGTAACTAACACAAATCACATATCTGAGGCACAACCCGAATCCATAATAAATCAACCAGAAGCAGATGAAGGGCTTATCCTTGAAGCGCAACACGATGGAAACGAAATAATCATAGCCGAACATGGCAGTCAGATCGATCTAATGGAGTACGACTTCATCATTGACGATGATATTATAAGCCCGCAGGCAGACCCCCAAGAATCCCATTCCCAGAACACATCGGAAGAACACCAATTTGCAATTGCCTGCGCAGATTTTGAAAAGTCTGATGTCGATGGTTATATCTCGCCCGATAAGGGATCAGATGAAGAGATTGAGGTGTTGGACAAAGTGTTAAACGACGAGATTGCCACGGCCCAGAGTATAGACAAGAGGGTACCTGGGCGAAAACGCATCGCAAATCTCAGATACGTTTGTGATGAATGTGGCCATCACATATCTGGTCGCATGGCATTTGAGCTCCATTGCAGGCGACATCGGGGTGATAAGCAATACGAATGCGAGTGAGCATACAAACAACCAACAATAAATTAATTTAATTTATATGTAATCGCTGTTAGCATCTGCCAGGATCGTTTCTGCACCGACTCCGAGCTGAAGCGTCACATGCGGAGACACACTGGCGAACGTCCTTTTGCCTGCCAGTACTGCGGTCGCTGCTTTACGGACTACAGCTCCCGGGTGAAGCACGAGCGGACTCACACCAATGAGCGACCGTATGCATGCCAGGACTGTGGAAAAGCCTTCACAACTGCCTACATACTGAAGAACCACATGCTCATCCATTCCGGAGAACGCGCTTTCAGGTGAGATTTGCTCTGCATCTCTTAATCATTCGATTAACCGTATATCTCTTTACTACAGCTGCGAGTTGTGCAATAAAACATTTATTAGACAAACGCATCTGGTTACGCATTTTCGGTCTAGTGCTCATAAGCGCAATCTGGAGAAACCAACCGAGGAGATAAAGAATGAAACATGAAATTTCTCTCATGTAAATTAAATATAAAATTATTGGCATTTCATTGTTTTTGATTATTGAATCTACGAGCACGCTATTGGAATTTTAAGTATTGCGCTAGCAGATGTGTTTAATTATCATTGCTATATATGTTATACATGCAAAGAATATCAATTTAAAAATGTAATTTTACTTACACCAAAGAGTCGAAGAAAAATAGCGTTTTAAAAAAATATGGTATAACTCGTTGGTATTGATTGTCAAAAAGTTTTTGTGTAGGATAATTCTCAATAGAGGAAACTGCAATTTATACTTACATAAATCAGAAATAAACATTTTTAATTGTGTAAACTTATTTAAGGCAACTAAAAAGTTTGAAATATGGCGAAAAATATAGATTTTTATTGAAATTCATAGTATTTATACATTTACGTATTTTATGCACTTTATACACTGATATTTGGCTAAAAATGCTTTGAAACAATTTATATCACATATTTTTATATACATTTTAATTATACATTTCTCTGATATTATTGTTATTCTGAAGGGGAGTGGTAAGTACTGCAACTGGAATTTTAACATAGTATATAAATATTTATAGGCATTATAGTTGCCGATTTATTGTTTATAACATAATATATATAAATGATACCAATAATGCGTTTTATAACACTAGTCACAATTAGGTTCTGCACACATGCGAATGTCAAAGACTACAGTCACAGCTGTATCATAAAAAAGTCGCAATTTACGAAAACATTTTCAAACCTGAAATTATACTTGTTGAAAAAGGTGCATTAAATTACAAAATGCATAAAAATATGTGCAGAGCATGTGGCAGATATGAAGTCTGCGAAAAATCTTTAAAAATCTTTGATAATAAAAATATACTTTGGAACATTCAAGTTCTTACCGGACTAATTGTAAGTAATTCGTTTACAATTTTGTTTATTTTACGAATACAGTTTTGCAGCTAGAAAATGCAAAAACTTTACCAGACCTCATCTGTATTTGCTGCCAAACTGAATTGCGCGACTCAATCAGATTTAGCGATAGAGTGATTGCAGTCCAGCAGCAGCTTCTGTTAGCGTTAACCGAGGATGAACTTCAGCAAGTATCTGAGGATTATAGGGAGGCCGTAAGAGAAATCAACACGACTAACTTTGAAACTAAGACCGAATCCAGGACTATAACTGAGTCAGAGGAAGCGTTCATATTTAAAGCCGGGCTCTATGACGATGAGATAGTTATTGAGGAACATGGAAACCAGGAAAACATACTACAATACGACATCATCATTGATGATAACCCAATAACACAAGATGTTGCAGCAAATGAGAATACCTCCGGTTCCTCTGACCAGCAACTAGCAACTTGCAGCGAGGACTGTACGAGTTCACACGTTGAAAATTACATGCAACCTGATTTAGATGTAGAAAGTGAGGAAGTGGCTGCAAGTAATGAAGTTCCTAAAGCCGAAAATACAGCTAAGAAGAAACGTAGTCGAAAGAGCCTCACAAATGGCATTTTTGTTTGTGAGGAGTGTGGCAATCATATATCGAGTCGCCTGTCCTTCGAACTACATTGCAAACGACATCGTGGCGATAAGCGGTTCCAATGCGAGTGAGCATATGACAAATAATAAAAAAAATAATACTAATAATACATATTTAAATTAACATATATCTAATTGATTATAGCATCTGCCAGGATCGCTTCTTTACTAGCTCTGAGCTGAAAAGTCACATGCGGAAACACACTGGAGAACGCCCGTTTGCATGCCAGTACTGTGATCGTTGTTTTGCGGACTACAGCACGCGGGTGAAGCACGAGCGTACTCACACCAATGAGCGACCTTATGTTTGTCCGAGTTGTGGCAAAGGCTTTACCACCACCTACGTACTGAAGAACCACATGCTCATCCATTCGGACGAACGTGCATTCAGGTGAGATTTTCTAAGCGCTTATGTGAGGTTTAATCTTATATACTTCAATTGCAGTTGCGACTTGTGCAATAAGATGTTTAGGCGGCAAACGCATCTTAATACGCACTGCCTCTCCACCGCTCACAAGCGCAAAATGGAGAGTCAGAATAAGGACAAAGGATTAAAAGTTAATTGAAAAAATCTACAATTGTTGATCGATTTTTAATAACTATCTCCAGCCATGGGAGTTTTTCTTTACCTTCTTGAGCTGAGCAGAAAACGTAAATTTATGCTCACATTTCTTTATATAGTATTAACTATAATCAGTCAACACAAAAAATAAAATAAAATAAAACTAATTATTTTCATAAAATTTAAAATGTGTATTTTAATTAAACAAATAAGAACAAATGTAAATTGTTCACAATTTTGTTGCATGACGGGTAAACAAATAAAAAAAAGAAATCGGACAAAAGAAATATTTTAAATTAATGTGCTTATGTTTTTTTGGAATATAGAACAATATTATTTTCAGTAATCTTTTCATATTTATATAAATATATAAATACATATTTATATTTATTTACAATTTATACTTATAGTCATACTGCTACTACTCCAAAGGCACTTCAACTGTCACGTGGATCATGGCTTGTGGTTCAATGTTAGGCTGTGGCAAGACGCTTTCAGACACTGGTTGCAGCTCTTCCGATTTTGTCGGATACGGATGCTGCTCAAGAGCGCTTGATCTTTCCACATTTTGCTTATGAGTATTCGAGCGATAGTGTGTCTTTAGGTGAGTGGGTCGTGAGAACGAGCGCTCGCATAAGTCACATCTGTAATTAAATAAACACAATCAATATGAATAAATATTTTTATATGATTTTGTAGATAAGGTTGAACTTTATAGCTCCGAATAAAATTAAGAAACTTTAAGAGTTGTTTTGCAATAGTGTACAAAATGTTGGAACTATGTTATAACTAATCTAAAGAAGTCAATAGGTCAGAAAAACAATAAACAAAATAACGCATAAATCGAAACTACAATACGAAACTTAATATAAGCAAATATATTTATATATATAAATATAAAAGAGGCCTTTTTAATTCTAGATACTTGCCTAAATAACCTTTCGCCCGTGTGGACCAGATAGTGATTTTTGAGTATGTAGGAGTTGGTGAAGGCCTTGCCACAATGCGTACACACAAAGGGGCGTTCATTGGTGTGGGTGCGTTCGTGACGTAGTCGCCCGCTGTAGTTGACATAGCTTCGATCGCAGTAGCGACACGGAAAATTTCGATCGCCGGTGTGCCTTACTTGATGACCCTTTAGCTCGCCGGCAGATAGAAAGCGTGCCGGGCACTCCCTAATAACAAGGAATACGAATTGCTTATGTGTAAATGGAATTTGGTATTTGGCCAACTTACTCGCATTGAAAGGGTCGATTACCACTGTGTTTGCGCAGATGTCTATCGAAGGCAGATTTTCCGGTTACGTTGTTGCCACACTGATCACAAAAGAAAACTGGTAGCTTCTGCTTGATGCGCGGCTGTTTTAAGCCGGTAGATTTAGCCAAGCGTCGACGGCGCTTGCTTTTCATTGGCATTGGCACATACTTCTCATCTTCCAACGTGGATATGTTGCTGGTTTCAGCATTAATATTGCACGTGTTCGTCTCCAAGTGATCGACACCGTCATCTCTTTCAGCTTCATTGCCTGAACGCTCCACATTGATAAGCACTTCCATGGGACTTAAGGGCGCCTCCTCGACCTCCTTATCCTCGATAGGACAACGTATTTGATTTCTTGTACTTCTACGAACAAAACTTAAATGTGTGGATGGAGATCCGGAAGTAGGCTCCTGCTCGGATGGCTGCTGGGACTGTTGAGTCCATCTCTTGTGGTTGTGCAGGCAACGCCTGCGAAATTCAATGGCGCAGTCCAAATCATTTCGACAGTTATTGCATATAAGCGTGGGTAAATCTGGCTTCATTTCCAGCTGTAATAAATTGATTATCAATTAATTAATCAATGATTTTTCTTTCAATTGACCTACAGCAATGCCGGTTAGTAGATTAATCTGTCGCAACAGTTTGCAAGCACTTCTTTCAAATAGATTTGTTGCTTTCATTTCATCCGTGTCAATTGCACAGATGCGACAACTGTTTCGCAGCATTTTGTTGTGTACTTTATTTTAACCAATTTGAGCAATTATAAACAATGCAGCTGTTTCCCACCCACAAAAGCAGCTGCCATTCACACAGACGCGTCAACAGGTTGCCATATACAGTAGTACAACACTGGTCACAAAATAAACAACAATCAGCGTCAAATCACAAATCAACCACATTACGCCACATATATTTCTAACCAAACTTTAAACTTAAAATTGATTTAATTTTATACGTTTAACGTTGCTGCGTTCTGTGCATCTTGATGCCGCTCCACATTCTGCTTGTGCGTATTTGAACGGTAATGGGTTCGCAGATGAGTCTTGCGCTGAAACGAACGCTGGCAGAAGTCACATCTACAATAGCAAAATTTTAAATGGCGGTAAAAAATGAATGTAAAGTTATTTGCCTAAATAGGCGTTCCCCTGTATGCACCAGCATATGATTCTTTAGTATATATGTGTTAGTAAACGCCTTGCCGCACTCTTCGCACACGAAGGGCCGCTCATTTGTGTGCGTTCTCTCATGCTTCAGTCTGCCAGCATAGCTGACATAGCGACGATCACAGTAGCGGCAGGGAAACGGTCGCTCTCCTGTGTGTGTGAGGCTATGCGAGCGCAGCTCAGCAGCGGATAAAAAACGAGACGAGCACTCTCTGCAAAAATGAACGGAATATATACATATACATATACATAAATATTTATATTTTTACTCGCAGGCAAAGGGACGTACCCCGGTGTGCTTGCGCATGTGGCGCTCGAATGACACTTTGCTATTTACATATTTGCCACACAACTCGCAGACGTAAATGGCCCCTTCTGGTAGGGCTCTTGCGAGTATCTTGCAATTTATGCTAGAGTCAATTGTTGGCTTGGGTAGATCGCTTATGTTGTTATTATTCGTTTCTGTTTCATTTGCATCGTCTGTATCGATGTCCGTGTTGGCTTTCATGATATAGTCCAGATCCAACTGATCATGTTCCTCAGCAACATCAGTGCTGATTTTTTGGCATTCCTTGAGCATAACTTGTACGGGTTGCTGCGGCTCCTCGTCCGAATCGCTTGCTCTATACGTGCTAATCCCGATAGAATTGTGACTGTGTTGGATTGGTGGCTTTGGGTTTGGTGGTACTGGCACATCCTGTTCGCTGAGGGAGGAGTTATCGTTGATTTCAACGAGCGGCTGCCATTTCTTTTGTGTTTTTATGCAAAGTCTCCGAAATGACATGGCCAGTTTCAAGTCCGTTTGACAGCGGAAACAAATAGAGTCGGGTGCATCTTTGGAATCATGCAGCTGCTCTTCAAATAAATGGTTATTATTTAAAGTAAAAATACATCTCGGATGTATTGTTGCGTACCCGCAATCCAGTCAACATTTGAATGTGCCGCAATAGCTTCAGATTTTTCGATTGGAAGAGATTTATTGTTTTGTCGCATGAATTGCTTTTTCCGCAGACTCGACACATTTTTACCAGCATGCTGAGCATCCATTGTCAATCTGTTGTAATGGGATTGGGAACGAATTGAAATGCATTTATGCCATTTATATGAAAGAATGTCAGCTGCGTTGACAGTCACACAAGAGCGTAAACAATCACCCACAACGAGCCTATCTATTGAGTGTGTAACGGTTATTGTGATTTTCAATTTGGAGCTTTAGCGACATCGAATGCTGACAGTGGCTTATATGACCTTGTCACAAAGTGTTAAAATAAATTAATAAGTATAATGAAGGAACGTTGGGTATATCCTACTATATCGTACTGCATATTCTTATGTATTTTTCTTATATATTAAAAAACTCGTTTCTTTATTATCTATTTTAATTTAGCTAAGCATTACATGTAACGCGAATAAATCATATATATTTTTCACAGCGTATGGCAAAGTAATTACGGGGACGGATTTAATGTGTCACCAAGAATTTATTATACAAATCTAATGCGTTGTTACATAATTGTATTATTATTCGGTAGTAACTAATAGCTGAACTTTGGTAAATTGCCAGAAATTTTGGTTTGGAAATAGATTTGTAGCTCATTTATGCCGTGGAGCAGTTGCTGTCCTCGTACGATTTAATTTGATTATGCTTTAGCTTCAAGTCGTTCTGAAAGAGTATCTCACGGCGCAATGCTTCGGCACGTTCACGCACTATCTTCAAGTCTAACAATTCCAAGCGGCGTTTCTCAATCTGTAAGTGGTAACGATGCAATTCCTGCTGTCGTTCGCGTAACGTTGGCATTGCGTTTTTTGTGGTGATGCCTCCCTTAAAGTTGGCACCGCTGGTACTAGTCGTGCGCGTCTTTCTGCGAGATCGCTTTATTTCTGATGGCAGGGCATCCTTCAACAGGGATTTCCCTGACTTCGAGCAGACCGATTCGCTGTCGTCGGCAATGCACATTCGATTGGCAAACTTGGGGGCAGCCTCACGCACCACAGCAGTCTGATTGGGTGGAAAGAAGCATGTTTCCATTTTCAGGTCAGTAGGCTGAGAATGTTGTAAGACTTGATCCGATGGATTGTAGCCCAGCGCCAGTTTATCAGATGCATTCTCTACCAACTTCTTGTTGCGCAGCCGACCGACCAACTGATGCCAGCACCCTCTCGCTTGTGATCTCTTCGTGCTGGCCAAATCCTGCAGTGACTGATGCGCTGGCTTGTAGTGCATGGCAAGACTTGTCGACGACTTGCTGACCGATTTTTGTAGGTTCCATTGGCATTCCATAGCTGGTGATTGTAAGTGGTCAGAAGTGTTGCTCGTTGAGCAGTCGGTTTTATGGGATCCGGATAATGACTTGTAGGTAACAATAGAATGATAGACTTCCTCTTCATTGGCGCAGCCAGAGCAAATCGAACAACGGCTGCCGTGCAAATGCAACAAATCAATTTTTTCCTCTGAAAGAAGAATATTAAATTCCAGCGATACAAGTAATATTTATTTAACGCTTACCAGAATTTTGATTTGAATTCATAACTATAATTTTTGATTTTGTGTGTTGAAATAAGACCCAATTTGAATCTATTTGTTAAAAATTTTGTATATTGTGTCGGAGCATGAGCAAACCAAAATTAACTTAGCCTACTAAGCACAATTTATTTTACACAATTGTGTAACTGAACAGTTCGAAAGATGTAGTCAGATTTAACAGAGTGCGGAATACTCTGATGGCAGTGGGTCAATCTTTGGAGAAGATTCCTAAAAGCATCGGTACTAATTTTTACTTCGTCCACTGTATAATAAATAAATTTGTTCACAATTGCTTTATGATTTTACCGACACAATTGATTCTTATCGATTTCCGATTATCGACTTTATTGATTTTCTAGTCTTCCAGATTGAATTAAATCAGATTGCGCAAATCAATCAACTCACTATATTGATAAGGCTTCACCAAAGAATTTGTCGAGGTTTCTTAAATGAATTCGTGTGGGAAAGACCAAATTAACAATTGTGATCACAAAGCCTAACAAGTTTTAATTGTTAATTTATAAACAATGATCTGAATTGATACTTTGAATCAAGTTTTGTTTGCACAAAATACTTTTGGTAAACATTGCATATTTTGTAAACTTTCGCCAATGTTATTGTCTACAGACTGACGTCAAGGTTCTTAAAAGATTCAGTTATATATATATATATTATTTTTGATCTTTAATTTGTATTTTCCATCCAGTGTATATAAACTGCTTTATTTGTTTGTTTTTCTTTTATTATAACTAAATTGTGTTACATTCTTTTTATGGTTGTTTATTCGACAATCGCATTTTAAAAATGTATGTTAACATGGATTCGAACACAAAGTTTATATAAATATTATACAATTAAAGTTGCCAAAATAGGATTAGTTTAGGTTTTTATTCATAGATGACAGATTTTGAGATTTTTTTTTGACTAGACTGTTGGATGGGGGGATAATGGTTAATGGCATTAATTGGCAACCGAAGCACAAAGAAAACCTTAACTTTTGACTAGCATTTGGTGTGCAGTTTGATGAGAGAGATGCAAATGAGATTGTATGGATTTTGGGAGGTAAGGAACCATTATCATCATTTAAAACGTGTTAAATATGTCACCTAGTTTACGAAATCGTTTCTACTTTACTTATACATTGTTTGACTGGCGCTTTAAATGGCTAAAAATACGCAAATTGGTTTTCACTAGATTTATATAAAGTATCTCTATAAAGTACACACATTGCCTTCTGACTGTTTCGAGGGTTAGTTTTAAAATTTGCATTTTGCTTTAAGTTGTTATGGTTTTCATTTCGATTTTTAGGTATTGTTGACATCGTTTTCTTATTCTCTGATGACTTGTTTTTCATTGAATTTCATTTTAATATTATGTACTATTGTGTCTAAGTGCTATGCAAGCTATACTTCTTTAAATTTGGTTTCTCTAGGCCATATTATAGTATTAGTTTTTTATGTATACAAAAAAATGTTCTTACAAATGTGAAAATTATTCAAGTACGAGCTTGTGCGCTGTCTTGTCATATTGGTTCCAATTGATGCTTAAATGTTAACAATTCTTTCTTGTATATAAAACCGTTTTAAGTATATGTATATCTTTAAACATAAATGTATGTTTGCTATCATAAACCTTAATATACACAAGTAGAGATGCATATATATATTAATTTATAATATATGTATATATATTTATATATGGGGACCATTCCATTTCACATGTCTCATTATTCAATTCATCTTGTTTGTGTGCATATTGCTAATCTCTGTTATATTATTTTAAGTTATTCTTCATCTAAGTACAGTATAAATGTCTCGTCTTGCTGTTGCATGTTGCTTGTATTTTACTAATCATAAGTTACTGGACGACACAGTGAGAAAACGAAGACAATGGCGTACCACACCTCGGTCAGGTAGAGGGCGATCTGCAGCGTACAAAGGCAATATTCCAAACGGAGCCGGTACGTCTGCAACAGCAGCAGATACAAAACGCCCACGGAGCACGGAGCGGTCAGGAAAACCGATAGAATTGCAGTCCACCCTAAGAGAGAGAGAGAGAGATGAGAGAGCGAAATTAAACAAATTAGAACAAGAAATTGATAAAACAAAATAACTATAATTAGACAATGTGCGACAATTGCAACGTGTGTCAATTGGTCTGCCACCGCCTACCTCTCTCCGCCAGTGTGCCCTTGCGACCCATTATTAAACGCATCGTCTCCATCACTATGAAGCTAATCATTACGGCAGAGTCCTGGGCAAGTGTGTGACCCGTATAGCTCAGATTGATCGCCTTGAGCAGACCCATCGCCATTTCACAGCAGGCGAACATGCCAAAATAGAAACTATTTAGGTAGATTAACACCTCATAGTTCATGCTGGGATTTGGCTTCTTCGGCACAAGTGGCGGTGGTCGCTTTGGCGGCATTTTTAACTATCACTAATTCAACTTGAACGTTTCACACTCAATCAAATTCGCTCTGTGCAATCCCGGCAAAAAAAAAAACAATGATGGGTTGCGCGATCTACGCTTCTGCGTTGCTCACGTTGGGCGCTATATTTTTAGACTGACCACAATAATAATAATAATGTAGACCTGCTGCTGTCTTGGCCATTGGCTCTGCTGCTGTCGTTGGCATTTGTTGGTCTTTTCGTTTTTGTTGTTATTTATTTGAATTATGTGCTGTTCGTTGTCGCCTTTCGGTGCTTAAAATCGCCTTCTTAGTTTTTATTTAGCTGCATTTTTGTCAGGCAAACGCAATGGATGAATGACCTGCCCAGACCAGATTTCAACCCGAAATTTATTCAACTATTTATTGTACACAATTTCCAGAAATTTTTTAAATCTTTCCTTGCACTTTCAATTGTTATTGGTCTGATTAGGTTTTGTTCTATTATTTCACCAATCATAGAAATACATTTTAATAATCCTCCAATCTATTGCTTAAATTTCATGTATCACTTTTAATTTCACGTAAATTATTTTTTTTTTCCTTTTTTGAAAACCTATTATCCAATTGTTTACTAACAGCAAATGAAAAACAAATTTAAAAAAATAATTGGTTAACTAGACTATAATTTTTGAATTTTGATTTTATTGCACTTTAAATTATCTTTATACGTTTTTTATAGTTGCCTTCTGTCATCGATATAAATCATCAATAATTTAATTTCATTTTCAGAAATAGTAAACGCAATTTTGGAATTTCTGCTTTTGCCCACATTTTTCTAACTACAAACATTTTTTTTTTAGAATTTAAATTACAAATTTTATCTACTGACGCTCCTACAATATTTGATCAAATATATTTAAATTAAAATCTGCGAAATATGAATGCAATTTTTTTTTTAAAAACATTTTTCTCAATTACAAAGGTTTGTAAAATAATTAGACATAATTAGAGATAAGAATTTAAATTGCAACTTCTGAACTATATTATTTTTAAATACCATTTTAAAACTATATATCTCAGCACACATTTTTTAGTGTAATGATTTTTTTAAGAATTAAAATTTGAAAAGTAATCTATCTATGCTGATATAATATCTATATTTTTCGTAACTAAAATAATCTTTTTGACGATTTAAATAGGCGACTAAGTATTTTAAGATAGCCCCCTTGAAGTCAGTGTGGCCTAGACTCATTAGCCATATCGCTGTGTGTGTTAGACATGAATTAAAAGTGTACATTGCAACGATGATGAGCAGCGACAATGATGCCAACTGATGATGCTGCTGCTGCTACTGCACATAGACTACTTATGTGTCGAGTGCAGTTGTATATATAATTTTAGATTATAAAAATACACCAACAACGAGCGGGTCCGGCGAATCAACGCGACAGGCGACAAAGGCCGGTCAAAAGAATGCGCATTGCATTCAAATCAAATGGCGCTTTTGATCGAAGCGGACGAGTCGCGTCGCGTTGTGATATCTGTGCAGTATATACATATATATATATATATATATATAGAGAGTGCTTTCCTTACACGTAATAGACCTTATATAAGATATCGGTTTTCATACACACCTCGTTCGCTAAAGCGTTTTCTTGGCTCCAGTCTGGATACGTTTGATTTGCTTTGGTATTGGTTTGTGTTCTTGTTTTTTTTTTTTTGGTGTTGCGAGGAATACGCTAGCGTATTTTGGTACTTCATCAAATATCCTGTCTTCGTGGTGTGTATATATCCTAAAGTCGTGTGTCTGCTTGTGTGTGTGTGTGTGTGCTTAAGTGGCTTAGCCTACATCAAAATCGCTCAACTTAAACGTAAACTGCTTGACATAACTATACCAAAAGTTGCGTTGTCGTCGTCGAATTGTTCCAGCTGCAGCATCAATCTGTGCCGGTTCTCCTGGTTCGAGTGTTACTGCTGTTGGCTTGGCCATGGGCATCGACGTGGCAACGTTGACCAACTGCTAGGTGTATGTGACGGGTCGGCACATTGTACAAATGAATATGCTGGCGTAGACTAGTTCAGCACCTTGTAGGGTGATCATTAAGGCACTCAGAATAATTTCAAGTTTGAGAACATAAGTTTGAAAACAACACAAATAGATAACAATAGCAAGACTGGGCAGTGTTAATATTACGGATGCGGTCGCTTGCCAGCCTGTAAAATCACAAAAAGAGAGAGCATAATTAATAATTAAATATATATATGCATATAACAAGTATTATCAAATACTATAGATTATATGTCTATAACAAGGTATATTTATTTTAAAACATAATTTGGGTGATTAAAATTTTGTTAGCAATTCAATAAAAGTTTAAAGAATAAGAACGTTCGAGTTGGGCGTAACTAATTCTGGAATACTCTAATATCAGTTGAGTAAAAAACATGTCAACATCGCACAAACATTTTATAATATATTAAGGGTTGTTTATGTTTTTTTTATTCAGAATGACAAACAACAAAGCTGAACACCTAATTTAGTACTGGACAGATTTAAATGGCTTGTCACATCAAATTACGCATACGCAATTTTGTAATATGAATATGGTGGAGTTGGGTGTCAGGGGTGAGGTGCTTAAAAATAATGACGCTTTTGTGCCTTGAAGCAAATAATTTATTCATGTCATCAGAGCAGTCCGCACCACCCACCACTATGCGCCCAACAGCCACCAGCTTTACGTTCTTATCGGTCAACTGTTGAGTTTGTTTGCAGAGCACAGCTCATTAAGTAAACAAATAGACAAGTATTGCCAACATCAAATAAATATGCGTGTGTGTATAAGTGTCGATGAGTAAACATGTATATAGTTTTTAGTCTTATTACTCACCACGATCGCTGAGGCTGCTCTTGCGACCAAAGACAATGCGTAGCGTTTCGATGATGCACAATGAGAGCAGAATTGTCGCCTCACGTGACAGTACATTTTCGCCATAATTCAGATTGATTGCCTTTAGCACGCCCACGCCCACCTCAAAGGCGGCGTACATGCCAAAATAGAATGAGTTTAAATACATGAGTATCTCATATATCAGGCTGGCGTTCATATTATAATTATTATTGTTGTTATTGCTGCTGCTGCCGCTTCAATTATACTTGTTATTATTTGTTGTTATTGTTGTTGACGTCAATTTAGGGCAGCGTGTTTAGCGCCCTCTATAGCCCGGTGTCACCGGAACAGCTTGAAGCAGCAGCAGCGCTGCTTCAGTTGCGTGTAGAGATGTTCGCTTTAAAGTTACTGCTGCTGTTGTTCTTTTTGTAGACAAGTGGCGTATACAACATAAGCATTGACAGCAGCAGCAGGTGGCTCATAGACAAACACACATGCTGCCATATATATTTACAAAAAATATATATATTGGGTATATGAGTGTGTGTTGTCTAACACTGGGCGGGGAACTGGAACTGTTTTGGCCGCTCTTTGGTGTATTTTTAATTATGTTCGTCCATATGCATATTTCTCATACGTTGTTATTGTTGTTGTTGTCATGGGAAGCTCCATGTAGCGATGGTAACAGAACAGCAATGCGTTGTCTGTTTGTTTGTACATGTGTGTGTGTGAATATGTCTGTGTTACTATTTAATAATGTTGAAAAACAACGACGGCGCTTATATAAAATCCAATTAAATATTTGCCTCTCCGCTCGCACACACAATGCCGCGTTACTTTTGGACACGCACACGTACGCACATCCGACACACACTGACGACAAATACTTGACTCACTACAACATCGTACATATCAGTTTTTTTAGTAGGCCTATTTGGGTTTTGCACGTAAATATTTTCCAAATTCTTGGCTTTTATGGTGCTGTTGTACTTTGGCTGCACATGTGGAGTATATTTGGATAGTTCACGAGTGAGCGAACAGAAGAGTTGTTCACTGAACTGATTCACTGAGCTTGTTCCAGAGAACTGCAGTGTGTTAACAGTATTTATTTTCGCTCATTTGTTTTTATGCTTAAAATTTAATTTGCAAACCTATAAACTGTTGCGGATAGCTTGTGTGTCAAAAAAAGGGTTTTAGTGAATTGCATATTGTTATTTTTTTTTATCGATTTTATCAAATTATTTAAATTGATTTGTATAAAGAAAAAATAACCGTACTAGATAGATTAAACGTATTTGAAAGTTATGTTAACAGAATGTTAAGTAGAATCGAGTGCTGATTTCTATTAGCAGCGGAGCGGTATTTTAAATTCCCAGTAAATCGTTTGTGTTCTGTATATTAACAACACTGCCACTATCGACCGACCACCACAATCAGTACAATTTATTGACAACAACTCAGAAATAATAATCAAAAATATAAATAATAAAGATGCCTGCCGATCAAATTCAATATTCTGAGAAATACTTTGACGATAAATTTGAATACAGGTAACTTAGACAATATTTAAAATATTTATTAAAACTCATTTATTAACTATTACGATTTGTCGGTTACAGGCACGTAATTCTGCCGCCCGATTTGGCCAAACATGTTCCCAAGTCACATTTGATGACGGAGACGGAATGGCGCAATTTGGGCGTTCAGCAGAGTCCCGGCTGGGTGCACTACATGATGCATGCACCGGAACCGCATGTTATACTATTTAGGCGCAAAATTGTAGAGGAGGAGGCTCCAACAGCAGCAGCAGCCGCATCTCAACCAACGGCAACCGTCTCAAATAAAGTCAATGTTGGCGCCTAGGAGAGGGAGAAGTAAGAACAAAGGAGATTTAGTGGCTAGTTGAGTGGACGGTGGAGATTGTTATTGTTAGACAGTATTCAATTAGGGTATTGGAGCCTTATCATCAGACAACTTGATGTAAAATAATTTTGATACACTTTCTTTAGAGATGTGTGTAAATATTTCCCTTAAGTTTACTATTTGCATTTAAAAAACGAAATATGTTAATGAATTGTTCATTAAGTTTATTTAACTATAAAATACAAAACGCATTTTTGTATAAAATTACAAGTATACTCTAAGCCTAAGATTTTTGTTCAAGCTACAATTAATGATAGCAACGCCAAATTGCTGGCGTTAAATAATCCGACCAACTGACCATGTCCAGCTGACAATTGCGCTTTGCATAATACTCCATGGCATACAATGAGATCAGCATGCCGTTGCCAGAGATAAGTGTAAACCAGAGCAAAATATTGCCCAGCTTCTTGGGGGCGCTGCGTGTCAGAAACGTTAATGCCACGCCCACACCACCAAACAGTACAAGCATCAACGGGAAGAACACTTGGAGCGCAAATCCCAACACCTGCTCATGCACCAATGCCGATATCATGAACACCAGCAGCGATGAAGCCACCTTGGAGCCCTTAAAGATGTGCCTGTAAACATCCCGATAAACATACTCATAGAGCCAATCGTGGACGACGACGTTCCAGTTGCGATAGTAGCTATCGTAGTTGTGCGAGGTCCACCAGTCTTTGTAAAACATGCGATCCCCGAAGCGCAGCAATTCCGACGTAAAGTTTAGCCACGAGTGCAGTATCATATAGAAGCCACACAAGAAGATGACCGCACTCGGCAGCATCATGCCAAAAAACTTAACGATCAGTTGTGATGCACCCAGCGCCTCCTTGCCAATCTGGCCGAAATGCTCGTGAATATGCCGCTCGTGAATGAAGGCGTACAGAAAGGCAACCGCAACAATCTCCATGAGGCGACACAGCGCAAACTTCCAGCGAATGTGCGAGGTGCGTGGATAGCTATCCCGATAGATGAGCGTGGGTGCAAACAGAAAGTACACATAGCAATGCAGTGGTGGCACATATGGACAACGTTCAGGATGACGTGGGCCATCATCTGCCTTCTGTTTGCCGAGCAGCACTCGTTCCGCATTGTAGCGCACAAAAGCGTGCATCTTCATCAGCAGACGAGTGCTTTCCAGGAGCAGCACACAGGCACTCACAAACGGCAGCTGGAACTTGAGGCACAACGAGGTGGACACATAGCCAAACACCAGCTGGGCACTGACATACAGGATCAGGCAGCTGTGCGACCAGAAGCGCTGCAACGAACCTGCAAAATTAAGTGAGCATTAAGTGAATTCGAATCATATAATTTAAATACGTATATATATAATTTAAATAGATATATATATATATATATATATATATATAATATATTTGCATAAAATCTATTTTTTTTGTTTTAAATTTTTTTTCCATACCGTACTATTCCTCTTTAATGAACATATATTGGAATTAATATATGAATATTAAATTCTATAATTTTATACCTGAAAAAAAGTACTAATAATATTATATGAAACTATAACGTGGCAGATGTATATATATACATACACATGCACTTCCCTGTAAATATCTTGTAATTATTATCTTTTTACTTTTGTACTTAATTTAACATACTACATAAAAAAATTGAAAAAAAGAAAAAAAAACTGGAAAACACTTCTAAGCAAACTTTCAAAAATTAATAATATTATAATTTCGCGTGGAAAGTATTAAGCAAAACTGTGCAAAATCATAAGATTGCAGCGATTATTTTTCACATATATTTGAATTTTCCTATAATGCAATAATCCTCGTAGTGCATTTTAATTTTCATATATTAAATTTCCGTACGTTGCATTTTTACAAAGCAGAGACAGAGACATAATTATTTATAATTAATTTCGAATGGTGTGGTGATCTCTTTTAATGACTTATACATATCATTGGTTTCCGAATGAGTCAACGAAAAAACACATTTAAAATATTGACAGTCAATATATAGAAAAAAGGTACTACCAATTTAAGATATCATAATTATTGCATAACAAACTTTTATTTCAATTAATTTTCTTACTAGCTATAAAAAAATTTGACTGTAAATCCAAATTCAATCACTATATTCTGCATATAATTACGATTAATTGTTTCTGCATATAATTTAAATTAATTGCTCCTACGCCTATTTTATACTTTAAATCATTTAAAAAATAAAAACAAAATATAATAAATAAAACTTTAACATGAAAGGCGATTTCTAATTATTGGCAGGTGAACTTACTGTTAAATTGTAGTTTGGCACGCACCGAAGCCCATCCCCGGAATGCATAGAACAAGGCCAGCACAAAGATGTGCTCCAGCAGCCAGACGCCCATAACCCAATGGAGGCGCTTGAGGCCGCCTCGGAATGTGCCCAGGCCAAGATTGAAGTGGCCCTCGACAAAGTAGTCGTAGCAGATGACATTAAGCAGGAACATGACCAGAATTATGCCGAATATATGATATATGGTGCGCATATGCTCCACCTGGAGCAGTGCCGTTAAATACGATTCGCGCGCTAAAAACACCTTGTCCGGCAGCTGACGTCGTCTTCTTTGTTCCGTCTGCTGCTGTTGCTTTTGTTGTTGTACTGCTTTGGGCGTTTCATTTTGGGCATCCGCCTGTCCATTTGTATACTCGCTGACGTCAAAGTCTGTCCCTGATTTTGTCGAAGATACTTGTTGTCGTCGATTGTGCCATGTGCCATTGGCTACTGTGCCCCTCTCCCAGGAATTGGAGCGGTCAAGGTGACGAAATTCGTGCGCACGCATCTCCTGTTGTCGTAAATCCTGCAACACATCCTCGATCATGCAAGACAATCGCTGCTCAAAATCAAGAAGCATTTTGCCCTGAAACTTTTGCAGCTTTTCGCGCACAAAGTTCATTCGATCGAAATCCATAGTCCGCGACTTCTCCTCGGACATGGTAAAGATTATATTTTAACACCTGCACCTTTACGACTTGTAATTCTTTTAAGCTAACTTTATGACACCAACCGTTCACGCGAACGTAGCATTAAATAATGTATCGATTGAACGGAGGCTTAAATGTTTCTGTCCGTTGTTGTCAAATGCGCGAGATGATAACGGCGCTTTTGTACATTAGCCAAAGGCGCAGTTGCTGAGGATTTTGCAGCACTGTACAGCTGTGATGCCAATTTAGCTTCTTTCCCGCCATACCTTTTTAGTTTTCGAAGTTAAGAGTTCGTTACTGCTTAAGCTGAGCTATTTTTATACAATATGTATAATTAATTGAATGTAATGTTTTAGTTTAAAACTTAACGTTTTTGCTAATGAAAATAATAATCAACTTGGGAACTATTATTCACTCGACCCAAATAACAACAAAAAATAAAATAATTAAATTCAACTGTAAGAAGATGTGATGGAAATAAACAAAAAAAACTAATTACGCAATTGCTTGCATGCCAAAATACTAAACTCAGATAAATTAACAATTTAAGTTGCGTATAACATTAGCACTAGCACTTTTAGCTTTTTTTAATCAGCGAAGCAGCTACTTTTTGAATTGCAGGCAACACACTTGTCTAGCAAACAAACACTAGCTCAGCCACACTCTCTGATTCATTCTCCCATAGACTCTCTCTATTGCTCTCTCTCGCTTTGTGGCGTCGTACAAAGTGCTTCGTTTTTGTATTTGTTGCTGTTGGTGAATTAGTTTAGCTTGGTTACAATTTACAATAGAGGCGGTTTAAACGACCCGATTAGCTATCAATAGCACTTGGCACTTGAATCTTAATCAATCGGCTGTCTTGCGCGAAACACATGTGGGTCTATGTAACTGATAAGACCCCAATGTCCATTGGCCCCTTATAAAATGGGTGCACATGCACTCGCCATCGCATTTATTTACCAACATGTTCTTATGTGTGTACCAGCATAAAGAATTGAGTAAGTATTTGAGTACTTGTATATGGCAGACAGTTTGTCACAACGTATTGAAAGACAAAGTATTACAAATGAGTAAATGCAGTCTATATGATTTACGATTTCAGTACGATATGGTTTGTTAGATAAGATTAAGATTAGATTAAAGCTTATCAATTAAATGCTATAAACAAGACAAAGAATAATTTAATAATATCATACATATCATACTCTTGTTATATTATATATTTCGAAATTATCATGATTATTGCTGTTATTTTATTGCATAAAAAAATAATACTTATAACAAACCACGCATTTGAAAATTTAAATTATATTTTTATTTACTTTTTCAAAAATCTTATATTTGAAATTCTAAAAGCTTAAAAGCTTTCGAGCTGTATTTTTAAATTCGACGCATTAATTAAAATTTTTTAAAAACTAGTACAAAACACATTTTTGCGAAAGTCGATTTTGGCCGCATAAAATAGGCACAAACTTTGGCATCAAATAAAGATATCGTTCTGTTTGTTTAGGTGTGTGAATGTATGTATGTGTGTGTGTGTTTGTGTAATTTTGGCATATTTAATTGCAAATATTTATGAACGTATGAGTAAAAAACAAAAACAACAAGTACTCGCACATAAGCCAAATGTTTTGATAACGAAAAATGAGCCAAAATTAAAGCTCAGGGCCATGCGTTGTCCTGCCGACCTCAATGCATAGTGTGCATGTGCGTGTGTTGGTTTGTGTGTGCGCGTGTGTGGAAAATAATATTAATGCTGTGCAGACGCAATAACCAAAAATATTTATTATTTATGCGGAATAAACAGCAGCGGCAGAAAACACGCAAAATCCGAAATTAATGCAAAAATGACAAAAGCAGCGGGCAGCATAGAGAAACAGATAGAGAGAGAGTAGAGAAAAAGAGCCAAAATGTAGGAGTAATTCCTATACATATATTTATAATATGTGTATATATATATTGTATTTATATTAGTACAATATGCGAATAATGAATGCGGCCTGTCGCAGCTTCAGCTGGAACATAAAAGTCAAACTCAGGCCCAGCGAAATATTCATAAAGAGCAGCAAAAACGGCAGCCAACATTATGCAGGGAGATCTGCCAGATAGCAGCGCACATATAAAAAGTCATTTTTATTGCTCAAAAAAAGAGGCATGCTGCGAAAGACACTGAAAGAAGGGCAAAAGCAGGAAAAAAAAATAAATAAGAATAGTAACAAAAATAATATGCGACCGCATAAAAATCTATATAATTCATACAAACCCACACAGACACAGGAACCAACACGTACTCCGCGCTTGGCGGCCATATTGGGTCATAAAAAGCATACACACACACACACACACACATACCCACAGAACGGTATAATAGCCTGAACACAACAAAACAACAGCAGCAGAAAGAAGGACTACAACAACAACGAACTGGCAGACAAAGCAGAAAAAATTTTATGACGCCGAAACTTTGTGAAGCAGAAACATATAAAAAATGTTGCATATTTTTAGGAGGCCACGTTGAAAATTGTCCCATTGCTGGCTGCTTGCGTTTGCGATTGTGTGCTTGAGTGTGTGTGTGTGAGTGTGTATGAGTGTGTAGTTAGTTTATAGGCACACAGTGTTGTGTGCTGTGCGAGCTGGAAGAGAAAAAAATGGCGCAGTTTTGTAATTTGCTAAAAAGGCACATAAAAAGGAGTCGCAATGTCAGCGATATGCCAGCGAAATTGTGAGCCACAAATAATGCGACCTATACAAGACTGTACACTGTTCAAAATATTAATATAATATCAAGATATTTTTATAATGCTTTTTTATTCTGCTTAATATCAGTATTTCGTTTGGTATTTGCTTTGTAGCGATTATAGATGTAAATTTTACTACATATTTACAAATTTCGGGCTACAATTTCACATCTTCTAAATATTATATTTATCAGAATAAACAGCATTGATAAATGGTGAAAGATTTTTCTAAAGATTGGCAGTATAGTGCCCTAATAAATTCTTTAAAAAAAACTTTATTACGCATTTAACCTTAACATGTTAACCTAATAACTACAATAAATGTTTATTTATAGCCTGGAGACAACACAAAATTTGCTTTTTAGTCTATACATTTTTTAAATAAGAAAAAAATTGATTTCATTTAATCGGTGCAATTAAATTTAAGCTACGACATTTAATTGTATATATGAAATCAAAATAAATATCGATGAGACACAGCTTTAATATTTAGAGTATGTTTAATATTTTTATCTGCACAAGTAAACTTATTTTTTCAAGCGCTAGTAGAGATTCTTAGGATTTATCTATTTTGTAAAGGAATATTTTTAATTGGAATCTTAGTCAAAGTCCAGAACAGTTCTATATTACTTAATAATCACAAAATCTATTATTCTTATAAATATTACTAATGTTTGCTATCCATTTAAATCTAATAAGAATTCTCTCATAATTATGCTACAAAATACGTAGAAAATAATAACGGTTTTAGTTGCGTAGAATAGAATATTCGTAGCAGCTAATATTGTGGGGTCAGAAAAGAATGCTGCACTAAATTGTTTTAAGAAACTGATCACTTTTTTTTTAAAAAAAATGTTCTGATAATTATAGAATATCGACTTAGTTTCAATACTAAATGAACCTATGTATTTTCTCCCAGCGTGTCTTCTCCATTTTGGCAAGCTGAATTGGCTTCAAGTCCATAGCCAACTCAGGGGCATAAGTGGTGGGCGGAAGGCGTGGCTTGGCGCACGTTTAAAAAATAAAATAAAGCTGGTGCGCCTGCCAAAAGTAACCTCCAAAACCTCCACTCCTTTTCACAACAACAACAAATTCTCGCTGTCGACAGTTTCCCAAATGCTGCTCATAAAAATATGCTTGAAATTGGTTTGCCATGCGATGAGAACAAAAACGAAAGACAGGAAATAGGTCTGCTAAATATTGTTCGACTATGCAATACTCTGCAATTAAGTCTCGTGTGGGCATAGTTAAACAAATAATAACAAATTTTGTATTTAGCTATAAACTAAAAAAGTTATTATAAAAGAAGTGAAATATAAACGAACAAATCTGTAATATTTTTTATTTGTAATTAAATATATTTAATAAACAAAAATAAGATTTTTAAAGTTATAGTAACACTTATGTAAATAAATGAATAATTGTTAAATATATTAAAAAGTCAATATATTTTGTATGTATTGTATTTAATATTCTTTATATTTATCCAAGTAAGGTTACATAAATTAAGATTCTCTTTTACTTAACATTTTTTAAAATATCTCAAGTAAGTATTTAAGTATATAATATGGTGGACATTAAATAAATAAGCTTGGAGTAAATCTCAATTTAAATGCAGTCATCTTATTTAATATATAAAGTTGTTAAGTTTAACATAATACAATCTTGAAATTGCAAATTTAATGCTCTTTACAATTCTTATTTTTATCATATTACAGAGTCTGCAAAACAAATACTCTTAGCAACATTTATTGTCGCCAACGCCATCGACAACGGGAAATGTCGTGGCAGACGCAGGCCATGTGCTCCATGGATCACGCTCCACCGAGCAGGAGTATAAGGAGCAGCAGCCTGAAAGCTGGAGAGGAGTTGGTGGACAGAGAGAGAGAGAGAGAGAGAGACAGAGAGATTGATAAAGTGGAAGTGGCTGTGGTGTCGTAGACGAATCGTTCGCTTTTGATTGTTTTGCAAACAAAGCGAAAGCGAAACAGGCGGCCAAAAGTATCCAACCACCCACAGGAACACACACACACAAACACATACACGCTCACACACACACCCACACATTTACAAAAAGACCATCACAATGCTTTTTGCTTTCTCTTCTTTTCCATTTTTTTTGTTATGTTTTTTCCCCCAAAATGAAAAAAAGAAAAAAAAAACGTGGCAACTTTTTTCGAGGGTGGATTTTCATTTTGTATGCTACATGATTTGGAACTTTATTCGACGTTCGCCCCTTGCGAACCGTTATACATATATGTGTGTGCGATTGTGTGTATATGTTTCTGCTTGTGAGTGGATTTTTTTTACCATTTTCATTATTTGCAAATTTATGCGGGGTGGCATTTTTGTGACTCAGTCGATGACTTTTGTTGCTGTTTTTCTCTTGTTTTTGTTTTTGCTGCTAACACTCCAAACCTCATTCTGCTCATCGATTTTCGGTTTTCATGTCGAGCGATTTTTTTATGTAGATTGGCCATTATGTGGAATTACTTTTCTGCAGGATTTCTCTTTTTGCACTCGTTGATCGCTTTGCCCTGTGAGGCTGTGTGTTTGTGTGTGTGTTTGAGTGTGTGGCACATAGAAATGGCGTGCGCCATAAAATGTTATTGGCTGCTGTTAGTAAATGTGAATGTGTGGAATAGTCGATGGGTTTTGATGATACCCAGACATACTCATACCACAATTATATACCATAAGAAAACTTTGCAAAAAATAACGCATCAAAAAAATTGGATATTCGATAAACAGTATTTAATAATCTTTAATGATTCATTAGAGCCTTATTAACTAGCTTAATATGGAAACAATTAAAGAAGTCAATTTAAGCTAAGTTCGACATATGAGTTAAGCGATATTGGCAATTGTTTTCGGACTTTTCGTTTTTATATAATGCGAAAAACAAGGAAATATTATGTTTCTGAGGCTAGTTGGAGATAAGATATTTGTTGGAGCGCAAGCCTTTCTCAGACGTGAAATTTCTCGTCAACTTTGGTACGTACAATACGTTGTTTTGTACCAGTGTACACACATATGTTTTCATTTTGACTTCACATTGCCTTCTGCTTGCAAGGTGCCGGCGTCGGCGCCAAACAGATCGTTTCGAAATGCGTTATGCCGTTATCTAACTGTAAAGACCTGCGCGATATCGCGCTGCTTCTCGGCGCCTTCTTTCCTCTCGCCTTCTTCCTTCAACTTTATGCACAGAATTTCAAAAACTGGCAGACTGTCGCGCGTCTCGATGGCGACAACGAAACTCTCATAAGTGTCTGGAAGCTTGAGCTCGTCAACTATTTCTATTCAAATTCCGGCAAGCTGATCGACGATTTTGTTAAATGTGCTCAAATAGCTAGCCATGCTTTGCCCCTCCGCCATGCGAGAATTGAGCAACTTTTTGTAAAGCGAGCCCGCTTGGCTGATGGACTTCGCTCAACTTAATCCATGTCTCCTGCGACGTTGTGCAATTCTTAATGTATCCCAACTGCGATGTCTTAACACTTAGCGCGATTAATATTTTCGACCAAATCAGACTCCTGTAAATCCCCCGATGCAACTTTACATAGATCCGCATGCACGCTTCCACTCAAGCTTCTCAATTTGGTACAACCCACTCATGTTTCTATTATTGCGACGCACTTTACATTTACACACACAGATCTGCCAATTTGTCTTTTATTACATCCGAGTTCGTAACTCTGGATATCGAGACTTGAATAAACTTTGATTAAGTACACAATGCCGGTGGGACTCAGTTATATATTCTTATCCAGGCATTCCCTGACGCGGGGAAAGGCTTTCGCTCCAACAATATTAAATAAATACATTTGTCAATCCAGAGTTAGTCAAATAAAAGAGTTTCCGTCTAAATATCTAAACTGCGCAATATTTCGATTAAAGGCATATTCAATTTGCTTAAAGAGCTGTGATTCTTATAAAATGACCTTACTGAAGATGCATCACTATTATGACCATACATTTTTTATTTAAATGCTTATTTAAAATGTAATTAGTGTTTACGTTTTACAAAATATCTCAATTTAAATACACATAAAATATATTTTACTCAAGCAGAATGCTGCATGTATTCATTTTGTGAATTTAAATCCATTATTATGCATTGCTGCACATCAAATCAAAAAATTATGTTCGTTATTTTGGCTTTCAAAGTTACAATTGCGTTTAATTTTAAAATGAACCACAATCAACAATTACGAATATTGATATATTTGTGTATTTAACGAAGAGAATTTGGAATAAGTTTTTATCAGCGGGTCAAACAAAAGGTTTCCGCAGCGCAAATATTTTCCAATAAATCACATCACGAGTTATTTACACAAGATAAACACTGTCTAAAGTTGATTTGAATTGTATTGGAATAGTAGTATGTCAAATTCGAGAGGCTTTAAAAATAGCCGTTGATAAGTTTGCTTACTTCCACTGCAGATTAGCGACTTGAGCATGAAAACAGTTTTGGTTTAGTGCTTAAAAAAATGAATTTCATTTTGAAATTTCTCATATTAGTTCGTTACCATTAAGCCAGAGGAGGATTCGGCTAAAAATTGATGTTTCGCATGCTTTCAGCTTTTATCGAAGCAGACAAAAAGCAATTTTAACTCAATCCTCTCACCCTTCCCTCGCCAAAAAGAAACCCATAACGGAATATTTGGGAAAAAAACAAATGTGCTGCCAACAACTCAAAGGCTCTACGTGAGTTTCTACTTGTGTGTTAGTGTGTGTAAGTGTGTGTGTGTGTGTGTGGGGGTGGTTGCTTGCCACATAAATAGCCAAGGACAACGGCAGAGAGGGTGGCTGCTATCTTGGGTGATAATTTAACAACAAACGAATGCGAATGCGAGAGTTTTGCTTTTGTGTGTTACTTTTATTTTTGCTTGCTTATTTTCGTATTTCTTCTTTTTTTACACACACATCCCACACCCGCAGTGTGACACATGAACGGGGCGTGGCAGTGGAGTGGGGTGGTAGAAGGGGGTGGTTGGTTTGTCGGTTGGTTGGTTGCCTGGTGCAAAAAGCAAGAAATTCACATAAAAATATACGAGTACTCATTATGATAATACGAAAATAAATGACAGTGGTGTTTATACTCCTAGTATTACGTTGAGTTCCATCGAATACATGTAGCCAGGCAACGTGCTAACTAACTGAAAACGGCATTGGGCCAACTCCCAATGTGAGAGTGGCTTGGATGCTTTGAATTTCAACCAAAAGGCATATTGGTTATGCTGCTATCTTTTCAGATATTCAATTGAAAATACAAACAAATAAACAGTTAATAACGTGCTTTTATCTTTTATTTAATTTTATTTGCTTTTAAAGATTTTTTCAATGTCTTTAATTAAATAAATAAAAACATAAACAAATACACATATATTTACAACATGATTACCAATTCTAAATTTGTAACTCTTGTTTAAATAATTTTTTTAGTAAAATATTAAGTTAAAAAAATAGTAAACATTTTTATTTTGTAATATCATATTAATATATATATGAGTTTTAATAAGAATACGTTTTGATAATGTAGTTTTTTAGTTGTGACTTTAATTTATTTAATATAAGAAATTTTTGTATAGATTCGAAGTTTTTTTAGCAAAACATCATATTGAACATCGTATCCTAATTTGTTAATTCCAATCCAATAAGTTCACCTGGGTTAAAATATGTAAATATCTTTATTATTTATTTAATATTATATTTTGTCTTATGTAGCGTATCACATAGTCGGTGCTGATTGTGACTTGTAAGTATGTTATATCTGTCATTCCAGCGCGTAAATTAGAAAATAAAATATGCTGCTTTTGCTGTGCTAACATATTAGGCCGTTGTTCTTGTGTTGCCAACCTGGGGGCATACCTAATTCAGCTTTTGGCATACTTCTTGCCTCTTGGCCATGTCTAAAAGCCCCCACCCGTTGCGTTCTTTGACTGCTTCTAATAGGCTCGTATACTTTTCGTAAGCAGTTCAATTTTTTATTCGCATTTGTGCTGCGTTTTCCGGCTTAGTCTTCGGTACCAAATAGCTGTCGACGTTGGCCATTAGCGACATATTGTTGCAGCCTTTGTAGCCATCCGGGGAGGAGTCGCAGCAGCTGGTTGGCCATTTAGCTAATCTTTTTGATCATCAGGTTGCTTGGGGAGAGCAAATGCTAAGTAAATGAAAATACTCCAGCAATTAAATCGTTTACTTCTGTTGTCTTGAAGTATTGAGTGTTCTCAGTAAACTCTTCCATCTTTAAATACGTCATTTGAATCTAAATATTTCTAGTAGCTGCGAAATATAAAAATATAAATATCATCAGATAAATTAATAAGTTTTTATTACAGTATTTGATGTGCATAAGCTATTTTATTGGAGCTGCATTAAGATTTTAATACGCCTGTGTGAAAATCAAGAAAAATATGTAATTTGAGCAAATAAAGTTTTAAAAATAAATGTAAATAACATCATTTTATTTCATTGGTGGCATTTAACTCTTAATATTAACTCCACACTTAAACTTAAAACTTAAATTGCTTATGCAGACTGCAAGATTTTTTCTTAAGTTTGTTGTTCTTATTCGCTTTACTTATTTATTCATTTATGGCAGACTAAATCAAGTTTCAAACTTTTATAGATTAATATTATAAAAAACATTTAAAAAAAGTGAAAATAAAAAAATTAAATTAAAAATACAAGTGTACTTGAAGTTAATGTAAAATAAAATTCAAGTAAAAATAAATATTTTGTGGTGTATAAAAATGCGATTAAATCCAATAATTATTGTAGCGATTTGGGAAGAATAATTATATTGGAGTATGATGTCTAACGAGAATTAGGATTTGAGTTTAAAAAAAAAGCAGGAATTGATTTGAATGAACTCATCTTGATCTTGTTCTTTTTTTATACTATACTAGTTATTCTTTTTAAGATTTTTAATTTGTGTAAACTAAAAACTTTTCCTTTGAAAAGGGAAAATCAAGAACGCCTCATTTTAAACATATTCAGAAGTATGTATTTTAGTACAGTCGATTTTTGCAACTCCCATGAAGCAGCTGCCGGAATTTTTGCTACAGTTTTTCAATTTTGTTTTTGGCAAAAGTCGTTACATTTTTGACAAAACAGGACTCGTTTATGCTAAGCCCGGGGTCAACAATTAAATGCCATTTGGAATGGGAAACAGAGAAATCGCTGATGACCATTGTCGCAGTTATTATTCCAATGGCAATGAAAAATTATTTAAATGTGCAAACTATTTTGTATCAAGACGGAAAAAGGTCAAGCCAGGGGCCAGGGGCCAGGGGCCAGGGGCCATGGGCCGAGGGGTTAGCCACAGCCGTGCGTCCATTTCGAATGGTCAATTGAAATGCAGGCCGAGTTCCATTCTGAAACCATTTCTCAACATGCAAAACAATGGAAACGAAAAATCCTTTTTTAATTCTGCGTTGTGTGCGAATCGAAATCGTTACGATTTCGAGCATTTTTGTTTGTGCAGCAATAAATTTAAAAATTGCAGCCTCTGCCCCGGCCACTGCCCCTGCCCCTAGCCACCCCTATGAACCCTGGTTGGCAGGCTGACTCCTTCAGGCTGCGTCTTATGCGTGACCCCGAAATTCACGCAATTTTCGTGACACATTCACAGTTTTCGCATTAATTTTAACCTCTGCCCCGATCCTGATACGGCCGCTGACAAGGGGTCAGCTCTCGATAGACCAATAGCCGCTGCACAACCCCCGACTCCGAGCCAGTTGTGTGTGTGTGTGTTGGCGGCACGACACCGCAGGGGTCACGAAAGTGTGAAAATGTGTGACTGCTGGACAGGCCTGGCACGGCCCGGACCGGCCCGGACAGAACTGGACTGATTAGATGGTCTCGCTCGTTTTGAGGATTCCACACGGGGTGAGACCGCTGGGCATTTTTGGCGCTTTTTTCCAAAACTGCCAATTGTCTAAGCTTGGGACTTAGCACAGTTACAGCCACAGACGCACTACAATGGATGCGAATTCGAACTCGCACAAGGACTCAGATCCAGATCCAGATTCAGTTTACAATTGTGCGTTTGGCCATTGTTGAAATACGTTTTGATTTTAATGCGCCGAACAACAACAACAATAATAACAACAACAACAGCAATAACAACAACAGCAACAACAACATTGATGTCGACTTAGTGGCGTTAATTTCAGGCGCATTACAAATGTAGTCCGTCTGTATTTAACCAAATGGGTGCAAATGCATTAAGTAACCCAATGGTCAGTCAGTCGAAAGTGATGGGGAACGAAACCAAAAATGATTTATGTCCATAACTGCTAATGTAACGGTCCTATGTAAGTGCAATAAGTAGTCACATATATATGTATAATCGTATATACCATAGTGGTAATTGAAAGGCTTAAACCAAAGGCAAACCAAAATTAGTAAATCTTCAAGGTTTATTTTTTAAATAAATATATTATTATTATTCACATTTTAATATAATTCGTTTTTTTTTTTAATGTTGCCGCTGGTCTATTTATATACAAAGTATATGCAACTGTTATGGGGAACAAAGTCCAAAACCGCAGCATTGATTTTTGCATTGTGCATTTTGATTCATGCTATTTGCATGCTAAAATATAAATTTTTTTTTTTTAATTTCAAGTATTTTGTTTGTTGTTGTTGTGTACTCAATCAAAGTTTATTCTTTGTGGTGATCTTCGCACTAGCGTTATGCCGTTGTCTAACTGTAAAAACCTGTGCGATATCGCTCTGGCGCCTTCTTTCCTCTCGCCTTCAATTTTATGCACTGAATTTCAAACGCTTGCAGACTGTCGCGCATCTCGATGGCGACAATTGAGAAACTGAAAATAGGTCGACTGTTACGAATATGATGAAATATGGCATATTAAGGCGAATTTTCGCAGATTAATTTCCAAAAATGATAAAATACCGAAGCATTGGATACAATCTGTTTTAAAAATTTTGGCTGGTGCTTGGACAGTGGACGGACAAGTCATATGTGTTGCGATAAGCAAATGTTTTCAAAGTGTGAGGCGCATACCGAAACCATCTGTTTGGCGCCGGCGCCGGCACCTTGCAAGCAGAAGGCAGAGGTGAAGTCAAAATGAAAACTTATTTGTGTGCACTGGTACAAAACCACGTATTGTACGTACCAAAGGTAATAAAGTGCGTCGCATTAATAGAAACATGAGTGGGTTGTACCAAATTGAGAAGCTTAAAGAAAATGATTATGATTCGTGGAGCATACAGAGTGGAAGCTGGCTTTTCCCGCGTCTTGAATAAAACTTGATTGAGTACACAACACTGGTGGGACTCAGTAATATATTTTCATCCAGGCATTCCCTGACACGGGGAAAGGCTTTCGCTCCAACAATAGTGTAATAATATTCACATTCGATGATTGGAAAGAAATCATCTTAAAAAGGCAGAATTGTACTTTACTTTCATTTGTTCTGTTGTATTAAGAAATGGGATTTCAATGACTTCTTAGTGAAAATATTTCATGTTTATTATTATTATAGAAAGAATTTTTATTATTCTCAGATTATAATTCCAAGCTCAAAAAATTTACACAAACTTTTGCCAAACACATTTAGTTTTTTACCGATCAACTTTGATATAGACTGTATTTCAGGTAAGTAAGCATTATTAAACCAATTTCTTATGTTTCATTAGAAAGGATCGTTGAAAAAACCAGAAGCATATATGCTTAAGTTAAAGAATGATATGTTAATTATTTCTAGTTGTAAGGTTTATATTACTTAGATATTTAACTACATGGAAATAAAAATGTGATGCTTGGTAAAGAATATTTTTTTATTGAGTTCTTCAAGCAACCAACCCTCTCACTTGTTACTCTGTCAGATAGTTTCTAAAACAAGAATTGGAAATGCTGGCTGAAGTTTAACCCTTTCTGCAAGTATTTTTACTGCAACCATAAAGGAAAACGCATCGATATTTGGCCATTTGCATGGCTAATGAAGAGCGACAGTATTCACGTATTCTTGGAAAAGAGCGAAGAATTTAAAAATGTTTCAAAGCCCTCATAAAAAGTGGAAAAGAGTTTCATTTAACCCGTTCGCATACCGAACCGACCGAATAAAAACGTTCACCAAAGGGTTAAGGAAGTACGAGGATTCCTTCGTGCAAGGTGAGGAACAATGGGCGTCATAAAAAACACAACCGATGCATCATAAAGAACACAAAGCGAGCGACATTAGTTGGAAACAAAAAAAATAAATAACACACACCTAGTTTCTTGGGAATTGGGCAAGGACACTGGGAAAGAGAAAGCAATAGTCTGAGGCGATCCTTTTTTTTCTTAATGGTGAAAGGGTTAAGGATGCAAAAAACGGCAGCCGCATCCTGAAAAACTGAATTGTGCATCAGCTACCTGAGTGCAATAAAAAACTAAATGTTTTATGATATTTTGCGCAGATCTTAAAAAACTGCATTACGCGGAAGTGATGGATTTTGTTTTCGGCTATACTCGAGTCCTTGGACAATCACAACTAGAGCAGTCTAATGAGATGCGCGCATAGCATCAAGGATCTAAAGGCGTCGGAGGAACTTTCTCGTGATTTTCCAGTGATTTTCATTGTTAAGCCAACCAACGCCTAAAATCATTACCTGGTGCGGCAAGCATAAAAATGCACACAATATAGAATATATATATAGATATGTATATATGTTGCTATATATAATAAAAGGTACGGATGGGCCAACCAAAGCAACCGAAGCCGTAGCAATTGTCCTGGCGTAATGCGCGTTGTCCTTCACGCTTTTGTTGCCTTTCAGCTACTTTTACTGCGTAACCATTAAGACAAACAATCAAAATTAGAGCAACTATTTCGCATTGCTGTATTTGTATCTGTATCTATATGTCTATATATCTATATATATGTCTGCCTCTGGTCTGTTTGTTTGTATCTGCAATTGTTGTCTGTTGCTGTTGTTTTGGTCTATCTGCGTTTCTGGGTCGCTGTTCTGCTCTAGTTTCCTTTTTTAATCCTTCGGTTTTTCAAGCTAAAAAAGGATTTACGGATGTGTTGAGCCCGCCGTTTAGCATATTATTTCTGCGAAACTATGCTCCGCACACCTCGCTTCATCGCTCACCCACCCAAGTGGGCGTGCCTCAGCTTTGGCTTTGCCTTGTGATTTATTGATATGCAATTTGCTGTCATTTACAATGTGGGCGTCGTGGTCCTATTTCTGCTGTTTCCTAAGTTGTGCCCTATACAAAATACTGACATTAGTACGAAATACTTAAATAGAGAACAGCAAAAACCACATTTAAGCTATTATCATTTTGAATTAAAAACAATAATATAATAAAATAATAAATCTAATCTTTATTTTTTTAATTTTTAAAACAAAAACCAAATAAAATTGTGTAATAATAAAATTTTAAAGAAACGAGTTTAGTAACAAAATAAGTTTTATTTTATTTTAAATTTGTAAATTTTTGGTTTACATTTATTAAAAAAAAATCGAAATCTACATATTGCATTTTTATTATTCGTTTTTTATATTTTCATTCAAATACAACAATAACTAAATAAAAAATTGTATAAACGTAAGGAAAAAATGTTAAATTTTATACAATAAATATGTATTTGTTCATAACTTTATAACGGTTCTTCTGATAAAGCACTTTTTATTAGATATTTGTCATACATATATAAAATAATTTATTTACTTCTTATTTAAAAAAAAAATACAGATAACAAGTTTTTTAATGAAAAATGAATTCACTTTGATTTTTAACAAACATGACAAATACATTTTATAATTGGTTTTAAGTTATCTGCTGTAAAATTTTATAATAATAATGTCGACATTTACATAAATAAAACATTTAAAACCAAATTTGTTTACCCGAAAACATTTAATTTTATTTTTATTGAAATCTTACCGATATTCGCAATATCACGCTGAATAGTTAAGGAAGAGATCTCAATTAGTTAACACAGTAGCGTTAAAAAAGGAAAACCAATTTGCACTTAAAATCAAAGAGAGAAAAACCAAAAAAAAAAATACAAATAAAAATGAGAAATGTGCATACACAAAAAAGAAACCAAAGAAAATTGCAAATCATGCTTAGCATGAAATCAGCTTAGGAACTCAAGGTGATATCCCATCCCAAGCGAGAGGTCAGGCGAAAAGTGCGCCAAACACAAACAATCCTAATGAAGTCTTGGGGTATTTGCTAGGAACTCAGAGATGTATCTCAATTGAAATGCGGTCAACCACAAGATGCGCATTTGCATATGAGATCTTGAACTCAAACCACCACCGCCGGCAGCAGCAAATGGGGAACAAAGCGTGTGCCGGGCACGACAAGGACCAAAAGGACTTAAGGACGTCTGTTGACATTGGTTGAACAAAGGCCGTGATGCAAAGCCAAAGCATATCACTTGAACTTTGTGTCCTCAGCAATTAGATGCCAGTTGTGATCATCGCGATCATCAATTAAGAGGTCAAGCGTGACGCGGCTGGACATGTGCGGCTTAAGGAACATTTGTTTTGCCTTTGCGACAACTTTACATAACTTGTGTGCTTCTGCTGTTGTTCTTGTTGTTTTTCCTAGGATCAGCGGCTCCACACCCGTCCGCGCCCGCCCTTAAGCAGCGCTAATCACATGATCAACAGGATCAACGCTGCTCTGATCCGCGTCCTGATCCCACTGCGTAATGTTGGATTATGCAGTCGCCTAGCCAATCTGCCGCTCTAGTTTTCAGGATGCTGGATTAATGAACGCCGTGTGCAAGTTTCGCCTTCAACCGCAGGTAGTTGTCCCTTTAATCCTTTCTTCGGCATTCGCAAATCCGCTGCAAAGTCCGGTTGCAGTTCTAATCCGGTTGACGACGTCAATGATGCCCGCCTGTTGCTTCTGCTATCGGCTTCTGCTCCTGGTCAAGCTACCTGTTCTGATTTCTGTGTGTGTGCCTCTATTTGCATGTTGTCGGAATTGTGTTTGTCTTTGTTTTGTAAATATTGTCTCGCATTTTAAGTAACAATTCGACTTACTTATCTTTAAATATATCATTTAATTTTAAATCTTATTTAATCATAAAAAATATTTTATGTACCTTGAAATTATATATTACTATTAATTGATAATCTTAGTTTATCTTTGAAAAATACAAATATTTTCTCTATATTTTATTTACTTGTAAGTCTTTATTTCAACTAAAATTTAGTGTATATAAAATAATTAATTAATCTTATAAAATTAGTTTTTATATTACTTGCGTTTGCACTCTTCGCTCATTTTCTTCATCTTATTTTTTCATTAATATATATATATAAATAAAAAAAATAAATTACTTTCTTTCTGAGATCGTTCTTAAAATGTTTGCAAAAAATTATGTTTGAAATGTATCGGAAATTTATTTTCGTATTTTTACAGTTTATAGTACTTCAATTACAAAAGTCGGAATAAGACCTAAATTATTTCAACTGATATTTACTATTGTAATTGTTTTATTTGCTTAGAAAATTTAATTACAAAAAGTTGGGATATACAGCTTGCAATTATTTCGACCACATAATTTGATCCTGCAACATAATAATTAATTTAATAAAGTTGCAATTTCATCATATAACTAACGTATACACACACCCATTACACATACACACACATAAAGTACGAAATTCAAAAGTGAAAGCACAAAACGGTTGCTCTTTAATGCAACTAGAACTTTGCAACTTTGTGCGACGCCATCAATCTCAACCACACGCTTCATTATTGCTTCATGTTTCCTCAATCAACAATGTTGTTTTCTGTTGCGCGAACATTGCTCTAAACTTAATATCAAATTCTGGCTTAAGGCGCCAAAAACACAAAAAACAACTGTCGCTGCTGCATGCAACAAAGACAAAAAAAAATTGCATTAATGCAGCTGAGACTGTTGAGCAGTGTCCAAAGGCAACGAGTAAGCCGAAAATCAATAATCAATAGTAAAGCAAAATTTGGCAAAAAAAAACATTAAACGACAGCTGCAATTGCGAACTGCAGCCAAAATGCAGTGCGTAGCCAAAGGATGCATATTAGACGCGTACATCAGGACGCAGAGAGCACTCACATAGGGAGAGAGAGAGTAAGAAGCAAAGAGAAACGGGAGCGAGAGTGAGAACGTTGGCTTGGGGCGGCTGTGGACCAGTCACTGAACACCGATTTTGGGGATGGGGCGCATTTCACTCACTGCTATTGAGTCTGTTACAGCAGCCGCTTTGAGTGTTTTGTTTTTTCCGTTATAATTGAGCGCAATTTCTGTTCGTCCACTCTCTCTTTCTCTCTCTTTCGCTGCGTTTCTCAGCTTGGCTGCTGTGCGTGAGGTTCTGGCTGTGCCTATGTGTGCGAGAGTGTGAGCATTTTGTATGTTTTTGTGTGTTTTCTGCATGCATTTTTGACATTTGTTTCGTTTGCATTTTGAGTTGATTTTGGGCCAGTGTGATGTGCACTATGCGGAGATGATTTTCAGCTATGACTAGTGCTAGTTGAGCATGAATTCGTGTCAGTCGTGTTCAGTGCCTCGCATAAGCCGAACGTCGCTCAGCAGCATTAGCAACATCTCAAAAAGGACGACTAGTATCTAAAGCAAAACGAAAGCGAAACCAAAAAAAAACAAATTAAAAATATTAAAAAAAAATAAAAATCCGTTACAAACAAATAAACTGCCAGTGAATGTGTTAAGACTTTCCAAACTTTCATGCCTTAGAAAGCGGACTTAAAAAAAAAAGTACGGAGAGTTTTTTTTCGCACATGCGCGAACTTCGCACAAAAAAGCTAAAAAGCAAAGGCAAATAACAAAAAAAATAGATAAAAACTACCAGAAAGGAACAGCCGACACTGACACTCGCAAACACATAACTCCAACTGCGTGTTCGTGTACGTGCGTACGTCTGTATGAATGTGTGTGCTTATGCTTTGCGCGTTTTTTGTTTCGCACGCAATTTTATCGCCGTTTTGCCTAATTTAACGGTACCGCGGTCAAGTGTAGAGAGCGCGAAAGCTTCCGCAGCATTCGCCTCTATTCCCGATTCCACCCCGCCTATTCTGGACCAAAAACGTTTTGAGATTTGCTCGGAGTTGTCGCAGGTATGTAAATATCACTTTGCAGATTACTCTAAACAACAGGTTTATTGCGTATTTCACCTTCAAATTGCCCTCTGCACATACATATTAGATATTTACAGTTAAACGAAGTGCAATCAACAACAATTCGGTAGTTCAGAATAAATGATCAAAATAAACAAAAAACAATCGCCAATTCAAATAGTGCACAGCGCAAATATCAAATTTGTTGAGGCATTCCAGAAAATATAAAACCCTAAAATGAGTGCTGAACAATATAGTATATGTTTATAATATAATATGTTATAAATATAATGATATTGTATATTATAGAACAATAAATTAGGATTAAAAAAATCAGAGATATTTAACAGATTTCAATTATTTTTTTTAATAATGTTAAAAAGAAAAGAAAGTTTTTCTATTACGAAATATATTAAATTAATTGAAATATTTACAACTCAGTTAATTTATTCTAGATTTTATTTATAGTTGAAGAGTTTTTTAAATCATAGTCAATATAGTAATTACAAAACATATGATTTTTTCTACGCTATTCTTTCAATTGTAACAATTCGTATCAGTTTTTAAATCATCCTTTGGTTTTTTTTTCGCCTACTGCTCCGCTTTTTTCTCTAGTTTTTTTTTATACTGCTTCTTTTTGTGTCTAACCTTAAAGACAACACTTACACACACACACACACACACACAGCCTACACTCATTTGCTAAAAATGCAAGAGCAAAAATTCTAAAACAATATTTCAAAATCTGTCTGGCTTTTAGCCGATCTAGCGAATTTGTTTTTTGCCCGTGCTGTTTTGCAAGATTTCACCAACCCCAAGCCCCGATCCCCCATTCGTTTCGCCCCCTTCCTCCTTGTCCCGTGTAGTGTTGGCCCCTGTTTCGTTTCGTTGCCTGGCAGCTAATTTTATTTGTTTACATGTCCGACTGCATGTTGTATTTCTTTTTCTATTTTTTTTGCCCGCCTTTCTTTCCGTCCGTCCGCGTCTCTGTCACTTTTTAGCAATTTCTTTTGATTTCTGTTAAATTTTTTTCTTTTTAATAATTTAATTTTAGACATTCAACTATAATTCAAAGTCAACGTTGCAATTTTTTAATCGCCATTTTGCTTCAATCTGCCAAAAGTGCATTTCAAAAAGAATATTGCCCCAGCGTTGAAGAACCCAAAATATCTTGAATATTGTGTTTATTTTAGTTGTTTTTATTTTTATTATTTTTTTTTGTTGTTTTCCGATGTCTTTTTTCGCTTGGCTTCTTCTTTTACCTTTTTAACTATTGTAGTTTTTGGCAAGCATTGCTAAATTGATTGTCAGCTGCTTTAATATGTTTTGAATGTGCTGCTGCTCAAATCGAAGAAAGAATGAACGCATTCTCGTGTTTTATGCTGACATTGAAATGCGCGCCACGCCCTAAATAAATTCCATGCAGTTGCTTTCCCCAAATAAACTTATAAACAAAATAACCAAAATAACCAAAAAAAAACAAAAACAAAAACAAAAAAATGCAGCAAAGATTGCCGAACAACAACTAAATATAAATAATTTTTTATAACGCAAATTCATCTTACGTCTGTGCCCCTCTATAACCCCCCTTAACAACCTCCTCACAGCCACCATCGGCAGCAATTTTCTAACCGCTGCTGTTTTTGCTGATGCAAAATTTTACAACAAAAACATTTTTTGTGGCGCATTTTCTGCGTCTGAATTTTCCATTTTTGCCATTTTCATGATATTTTTACAAAAGCATGCCGGGGTTGGGGTTTGGGGGATGTGGTGGTTGGGGTTGGGGTTGGCCAAACGACTAGCACATGTTTAGTTTACTTTGCAGTTTCGGTTGCGTTGCATTCACACACCCACCCCTCGATACCCCTCACTCTGCTCTATTCTTCATCATCCTAGTTGCCGGCGTAATATTAATTTTACACTTGGCCTTTATTTGTTGCCTTTGTTATTGTTGTTGGGTGTGCAAAAAAATAGACAAGCTTTGCCTCTCTCCATCTTTTCTCTCCCTCTCTCTCTCTGCCTCTTTTTCTCTCATTGTTTTTGTTGGACTGACAAGCCAATTAATTTGACTTCTTAAAAATATCACTAGCAAAATTAAATAAATATGCTAAGTGTATTTATTATATAATATATTTGTTGCTGCTTCTGCTGCTTCTTTTGTTCTACTCATGCAAAATTTGTGCATCGCTAAATTTCCTGTACCATCAATTATGAATAAGTGTTGCAGACATTTCCACCATCCCCGCAGCAACATCTCCCCTCACATGCTGCTTACGTTTTGCGTTTTTAATAATATTTACTTAAAAGCACAAACAATAAAAAAGAGAAAAAATATAGACAACTAATGAGTTCATTTGAAAACTACGCAAAACAAATTTGGTAACCAAAGATCTCTCTTCCAAAGCATTCAATAAAATATAATTATATTTTTTTAATATAAATATTCGATTTGCATTTAAAGCAAATTGGTGAAGGCAAAATATTTTTTGTATAATACCAAAATTGTTTTTACTCTGATTATTTAATAGTATTCTGTTTGCAATTCTGTTTTATGAATGCCTTGTAGAAACTTTTTATTGAAAATTGCAGTGGTAACAGCAAATATTAAGTTCCAAAACTAACTAAGAAAGAAAATAATAATATAAAAAAGTAAACAGAAAAAATGAATGTATTTATTGAATAACTACAGAAGAAAATGAACTCTCTTTCAAAGTATTTAAATTTGCACTGCGGCCTATAAAACTGCAATTTTTGATTAAATAAATATTTAGTTTGCTTTAAATGAATATTTCGAATTCTTTATTGAAAATATGCAGCGCTGCAAAAATAACAATAATTTAATTACTATTAAAAATACACAAATTGATGTGCCTTCTTTGATAACATTTTGCTGAGAAATATTTTCTATTTTTGGCAGCTGTGCTTAGTTCGTTAGCCAACTTGCACACACTTGCCATGTGTGTGTGTGAGTGTGTGTGAACCATTAACTTAAATCCTTTTTGCATTTTATTATTATTTAAGCGCGAAATGCATCGCCGCAGCCTGTGCTTGCCACGTCCTCATGCTCAACCTCGACCACTTCCAAATCCATCAGCAACTCTAAATCCATATTCGCTGATTAACTTTAATCCACTGCGAGGGGGAAATTCGCGACGAGTTTTTCTCGTCTAATCTGCATAGCTTAAGCTTCGCGGCCCGGATCATCCAAATCCAAATGCGCGTAATTTTTGCTTTATATTTTTTTTTTGTCTAATCCAGTTTGAATGGATCAAGGAGAGAAGTGCGCGACTTCGCGACCTGGTATATACCTGACCTCTCGCTCACCTTTTTGCCCATCTAATCCCTTGACGCGTGCAAGCGCGTCTACCTGGCCCAAATATATATAAGCCACAACCATTTGCAATTTGTACGTCAGTCACACGTTCATTTCACCAGCGAGCAGACGCACACTTGATCTCCCAGATCCCGATCTTTATCACAATCATTGGAATATTTAACATATAAGCACATATATACATATAAGATTTGCGCAAGGTGAGCACCAAGAATAAGGATGCCCGGTGTAACCCCCTCCTGCCAGCCATTTTGTCTAAAAACTCACTCAAATTATGCCACCCCAGTGGCAGTAAGGGAAGCGTGGCACGCTTTAGGGGTGGCAATAATAAAAAAACAAGAAAAACGCGAGCCAAAAGAAAAAAAAAAGAAATAAAAAAACTTGACGCAGGCGCATTAAATTGTTATTTTTTAACAAAAAGCAGCTCATTACAACTTTCTCTCTATCTATTTCTGTCTCTTTCTCTCTCTCTCTGTGTAGCAGGCGTAAGCAGCAGCAAGATGCAGAACTGGGAGACGAGCACCGCAGCGCCCAATTATGAGCAGCACAATGCGTGGTACAGCAGCATGTTTGCCGCCAACATCAAGCAGGAGCCCATCTCGCATCACCATCATCATCATCATGCCCATCACAGTCATCATCAGCATTCGCATGACAGCAACAGCAATAGCAATGCAAGCAGTCCACATCAATCGCCATTGCCCTCACCCAATCCGCCCAGCAGCACCAATCTGCAACTGGAGCAATACCTCAAGCAACAGCAACAACAACAGCTGCAGCAACAACAACAACCCATGGATACACTCTGTGCTGGTGCCATGACACCATCGCCCAGCAACAATGATCAGAATAGCTTGCAACACTTTGATGCCACACTGCAGCAGCAACTCTTGCAGCAGCAACAGTATCAGCAACACTTTCAGGCAGCACAACAGCAACAGCAGCAACATCATCATCTTACACTGGGCGGCTTCAATCCGTTGACGCCACCCGGATTGCCTAATCCCATGCAGCACTATTATGCCAGCAATATGCGTCCCAGTCCAACAGCAACAGCAACAACAACTGCTGCTGCTGCTGCTGCTTCAACGACAACAGCAGCGACAATTGCACTGCAATCCAATGACAAATTGCAGGCCCTAACTCCACCCATGGATGTAACGCCTCCAAAGTCACCGGCCAAGTCCCAGCAATCCTGTGCGGAGCCAGAGAAGGAGCATGATCTAATGTCCAATTCAAGTGAGGATATGAAATATATGGCCGAGTCCGAGGATGATGACACCAACATACGAATGCCCATCTACAATTCGCATGGCAAGATGAAGAACTACAAATGCAAGACATGCGGCGTGGTGGCCATCACCAAGGTGGACTTTTGGGCGCACACACGCAACCACATGAAACCGGACAAGATACTGCAGTGCGCCAAGTGTCCGTTTGTCACCGAGTTCAAGCACCATCTGGAGTACCACATCCGCAAGCACAAGAACCAGAAACCGTTCCAGTGCGACAAGTGCAGTTATACGTGTGTCAACAAATCGATGCTCAACTCGCACCGCAAGTCGCACAGTTCGGTGTATCAGTATCGGTGTGCCGATTGTGATTATGCCACCAAATATTGCCACAGCTTCAAGTTGCATCTGCGCAAGTATGGCCACAAGCCCGGCATGGTTCTGGACGAGGATGGCACACCCAATCCCTCGCTGGTCATCGATGTCTATGGCACCCGGCGTGGCCCCAAAAGCAAATCGCTCTTGGGCAACGGCAACTCCAGCAACTGTTCCGGTTCCAGCAGCAACAAGCGCAGCAGTGCAGCAGCTGCCTCAGCTGTGCAGCATCAGCAAACAGTTATTCCACCAGCTGCAACATCTCAGTTATCAGCTGCTCTGCAAGGATTCCCAATGCCAGCTGTGGCTGCAACAACGGCAGTTGCAACAACAGTGCCACCTGTGTCGCCACCGTCGCCAGCGAAGAGTGTTGCCAGCAGCGTTGAGCAGGCGCCAAGTCTGTCCAATGCTTTGCTGCCACCTTTGGCCAGCTTGTTGCAACAGAATCATCGCAACATGGCCTTCTTTCCCTACTGGAATCTCAATCTGCAAATGCTTGCCGCTCAGCAGCAGGCTGCAGTTCTTGCCCAGCTATCGCCGCGCATGCGTGACCAGCTGCAGCAGCAACAACAGCAGCAGCAACAACAACATCAGCAACAGCAACATTTGCAACAGTTGCCTGCACACAGCGACAACGAGGAGGAGGAGCACGAGCCGGAGGAGGAGGAGGTCGATGATGATTTTGAGCGCAAGTCGGTGGATTCAGCCATGGATCTGTCCCAAGGCACTCCGATCAAGGAGGAGCCACAGCAACAACAGCGCACACTGAACAATCACATGGCCATGAATTTAAAGATCAAGGACGAGGATACACCGCTGATCAGCAGCAGCAGCGTCTCTCGCCGCAAGGGCCGTGTGCTCAAGTTGGACACTTTGCTGCAGCTGAAATCCGCTGCGATGTCCACGCCGGAGCAACAGCTCAAGTTGCCAGCGAGCTCGCTGCCCACAGCCTCATCTCCGATCTCTGGCAGCAGTGCCAACAAGCAGCTGGCGGATGACCCGTGCTCCGGTGCCAGCTCAGCGGATGAGTCCATGGAAACCATGGGTCATGTGCCACAGGTCAATACCAGTGCCAGTTCAACGGCCTCCAGCTCCGGCAACAGCTCAAATGCTAGCAGCAGCAGCAATCCGATTCCAGCTGCCACAGTTGCCGTCTCCAGCTCAGCCCCTGCGTCCGCGTCTGCATCTGCCTCGGCGTCCGTGTCCAGCTCATCCTCGAGCAACAGCAGCAGCTCACCGGCTATTTATGAGTGCAAGTATTGTGATATTTACTTCAAGGACGCCGTGCTCTACACCATCCACATGGGCTACCACAGCTGCGATGATGTCTTCAAGTGCAACATGTGCGGCGAGAAGTGCGACGGACCGGTCGGACTCTTCGTCCACATGGCACGCAATGCCCACTCCTAAGAGACACACACACCCCCACCCCACCCTTAATTGTTATTAGATATTATGATTATTAACATATTTCGTTGTCCACAATTGTAAATATTCGTAGTTTAGTTTGATTTCGTTGTCGAGAATTGTACATAAGCCAAAAAAGCACTAAAATGCTATCAACTAACTCTAGTTTTAAGTTCAAACAAAAACCAAACTAAACCACACCACATTCATGTTTAACTCTAACTGTAACTAATCTAATCTATCCATGTAGTCACTATCCATCTAGTATTTCTTTCCTGTCTTTATTTTTTAAAATTTAGTCACAAAAAACATTTGCGAACCGAATAACGACCCTGAAAAAGGTTTAAAAAATTCAAATGCGTATTTAGCCTTACTTTAAGTCAACTATAACTTTAATTTGTAAGCCTAGCCAGCAAAGAGTCCAAAGTCAAATTACATTATCAGCAATTAGTATATTTTATTATTATTTTTAATAAAAATAAATGTTTAGTTCTTCAAAAAAAAAACACAACTGTTTTTTTTATTTGTGTTTCACACGAATTTCAGTTGAAAACCAAACCTCGAATAAATAAAAGATCTTCAAATATTCAAAAATAATATGATTTTCATTTGAGAAACTTTTTCGGCATAATGACAATATTTTTGATACGGATCAAAAAGAAGTACAAATATGAAGATTTTATAATAAATCCTCAAATAAATGTAAAGCCCACAATAATTTTTAAATTTAATTACAAAATACTTATAATAATTGTCTAGAATATAATGAAATGTATAAAGAAATATTTACAAAATATGCATCGCAATCTGAGCGAATGGATCAAAATTACTTAGTTCCTAGTTTTAAATTTTAATGTAAGCAAAAGTCAAATCAAAATCGAGACTTTTTACTATCCCAGTGTAAAGAAAATGTTTTTTTCAAGAAACACATGTACCATATTTATATGTAGAATTAGTTAAGAGTTAAGAAAGTTTCCCAAATGTTTTTATGTAATATTTAATAAAAAAAAATCAATATGCCATATAAAGAAATTTATTTTGAAATATCAAATGTTTAGTTTTCCAACAGGAATTTTAATTTTAACAGCGGGTCAATAATTTATTGAAATGTGCTAAGATGGTTAATTGAAAAAAAAACTGCTCCATCATTTGCTAAGTAGTGAAAAAACTGTGCGGGCAACCCAAGCAAATTGGCCCTAACGAGAAAAAAAAACAAGAATTTCTGAACATCGTCTAGGAACTTCCCTTGATCCATCACCGTCAGACAATTTGCGTCTAAACGCACAATTCGCATTGTGGACGAGGGAAGCGGAGAGGGGCCACAATTATATAATAATAATGAAAAACGCATGAGCACGCGCTTTGGGTAACGCCTTGCAACATGACGCAGCAGCAGCAGCAACAGCAGCGAGGATCGTTTGGGGAGAGATCAATCCCCGAGAGCTGCGCATGCGCCGAGCACGCACTTCTCCCAAATGTGTCGCGTGCTCTTTGAGTGGAAATTAGTTTTCTTCTGCATTTTCGGGTGTTTTATAAATAGTATTTTCCAGGCTCTTTGTGATTGGTTGAAGATCGTTTTGCTTTGTGTGTGCGGGGGGAGGAGAGGCGACATATTTCGAATATTCGTTCATTAAATATTTGAAAAATATTTTCGGTAATTTTCCATTTTTCCTCATTAAAATTATGCGCCCAAAGCACAAATTGATATTTATGCGTGGGCCCAAAATGACTTTAGATAATTACGATTGAAAATTGATAATAAATATTTTATGGTGGTCCGCGACTTATACAAAATTTTAGATCTAATCGTAAACAAGATTTTGCATATCCATTTAGCAGGGAAAAAATCAACAGATTCCAAATTCATTTGAGCGCACTCAAGTTGGCAAATAAACCAATGGAGGCACATTGATTTTTGGCTTGTGGCAGACGTAAGCGAGCTCAAAGATGTTTATCTGCTTGTTGCCGGACCCGACACTCATTGTGTGTTGCCTAACGATCCTTGCTCTGGCCGTGATTGCCAGCTCTTATCTCGGCTTGTGGTATTCTAGCATCCCTCCATCCATTGTCCGGTGTGCAGACAAAGCAAAAAATATAAAAAAAAGAGATTGAAAGGAATCTTTGTTAAGCGAAACTAGCCGGGGTCACTTAGGATCGATCCCCCACTGACTGCCTGGCTGACTGAGTGACCATTTGAAAGGTGTAATTTTGGTTTTTGATGTTTGCTGCGCTTGCGCCATTTTGCCGGGTTCCTTTTCCTTTTGCTTCCTTCAGCAGCTGTTGTTCATTTTTTGCACCTATATTGCTATAAAAGTGTCTTCAACGATTCCTCTTGAATTTGCTAAAAGACCATTCTTTTTTTAAAGACATCATTTTATTTATTTATTACTTTAATGTCGACTAAAAATAAATTAAGCAAAATTAAAAGAATTTATATATGTGATCATAGGATCTCTGGCATTATTTAATTGCAATAACTGTAATAAAGTAACTTTACTAAATTCTTTATTGATTTTATATGATAATTAACTAACTAAATTATTTATTGATTTTATATGATAATATTTAGTTAAATTTAGTTAAATTAGGAAGGTACGCCTATGAATACATATCCAAGTTTACCCAAGTAAAACTGGCGATATTTAAATTGTAGTAGGAGTTCATGAAATTATTATTTTTTTTACGTTTTAAATTAATTATATTTTTATATTTCCTGTTTCACGGGTCTCCTGAATATTGTATCTGGTGAAATGTATGTCCATACAAATCAAATACTACAACTTTTATGTTGCCTCTCATTCTTCAATATTTATCATATATAAAGATAGAGATTCAGTCGGTTCAATAGTATTTAGTGTCCTCTGGCAAATACGTATATTCTTAAAAATTTATCGAGGTTCCTCTTGATTTTGTTTGTATATAAAGTTCAGGTTATTATAAATATAATAAAGGTCTGGTTATTATAAATAATAAAGGTCCGGTTTATATTCAACGCATTCAAAATAAACTAGAATTGAGTTTTAAAAGACAATCGTTTTTCTGACATCAATTTAACAATTAATGCATGGGTAAATTAAATTAATATGCATAGTTTGTTTTTTTTAATATACAGATTAGAGATGCTTTCATCAAAGTTGTAAGACTAATAAAAAATATGACTAAAGTTAAACTTGCATAATAACTTAATGATTAACTGATTACATAGAAAACTGAGAAGGTTTTTTGGGCTATGCTTTTTTATTTATGATACATTTTCTTTTCAAACTAATCTTTATTCAAAGCAATACACCTTATCCAACTGTTCTCCAAACTTTCATTTCAAAATCATAAATTGCTCAAAATAGATATTATTTTATTAAGAATCTATTTCTATATAGTAATTTTCTATATTCTGAACTTTAAATGTACGAAATGTTTTTTTCTTAACATCAAAGTTATCAGAGTATCACACAGTGGGTTAGACGGGATTGAAATGATTGTTTGACTTTAAGATTAGGATGAGCAATTGTCGGAACCCAAGTACATAAAAATAATAATAGGAATATCATATTAAACATTTCTTCTTAAATGCATATAAAAGATATGGCATTAAATTTATGCAACTGATTTCAACACATGCCCCTCGCCGGGACATAATGTTGAATGCAACCATTTTGTTGCTACCCTTCATATTTTGTCTGGCTTATCCAACAATCTACATAAGAACCGCAGCCAAGGCTCAACATGAAAGTATTATTATTGCCACAAAAAAAAATCTCCCACAGGGCTGAACATAAAATAGGTATTTACAGTCGAGCCACCCCCAAAAACTAACAAGAAAAACTCCAACAACAAAAGCAACATTAGCAACAATAAAGGCTAAAAAAAAAATGCACACAGCGCACGCCATATTGAATATATGTTGAGTCTGGGCTTGGGGTTGAGATTGGTGTGCTGCACTTGGTGGACTGGGTGGACTGGTTGGTGTGGGTAGCCATTTTTAGACGCGCCAGACGTACAACAGCTAAAAATAAGCCAAGTAACAATTCCAAAATAAATTCGGGGGAGTTCGAAAAGTGTTACAAGGTTTTTCACTATGCCAAAAACGAACGACGCTGCATGGGCTTACCACAGACTGAGGGGTAGAGATGTATGAGGAGGCGGCGGGGGTGGGCGTGTGTAGGTACATGTTGTACATGTGTGGGTGTTCAGTTAATTTGGACACACGCAAGGGTGCCGTTCAATGCAAGCGATACACTCACCATTTATAACTTCGCTTGACCATGGATCATGAGACGCGCTGGACGATTACAAATCCACCCTTTGGACTACGTAAAACACGAGCCCTTATCAAGCAGCCGTTGCACGTTGCCCGTTGCCCGTTGCCGTTGAGATGTTGATTGCCATTTCGCAGAGACGGCGCCCACATTACGAAAGACACGTTGGAAACTGTTCAGGTTTCCACACACACACACAGAGAACTTTACGCATTATCATTATTATGAAATTGCCATGGACCAGCATCTGTAGCCAATTATGGACTCTGACTCTGATCCTTGCAGCGTGACGTCATGTGCAGCCAGCCATCGGCACCTATTCCCTATTCATACTTAGCAATCCTTACTCACACACGCCGACGGATTTGCTGAATAGCCGATAATTTATTTCTGTAAACAGTTTTCACTGGAATTGCTCACGGTTCATTCCTCAAGCTGCCTTAGTCTCCTCAGTGTCCAACAGCTGACCAGGGTCCGCCGCTCATTCCTTATGTGGTAGGTGGAACAAATTTTTAAGTGGGCGCTGCTAACAAGCAAACCAAAAGATGACCTGGTTCGCCATACCAGGTGAGTATTTTGGCATGAGCTAACTTACGTTCATCATTCCAATTAGACGATGGAGACGATGGTCTAAGGTATGTCACTCGATACTTAACTATTTAAGATTATGAATCTAATCAGCAGTTGTCAGTATAATAAATCTAAAAATAATTTTGTTTTGTTTGACATTGTACAAATAAATGTTGCTAAAACAACATTTTTAATAAAAAATAACTTACGAATTGAGCAAATCACAAAAAAAAATTAAATATTTAAATGTTAGAGCAAATTGAAAAAAATATTATATAAAAATTATTTTTATTGAAAATGCACCATTAATTGTGTCATAAAAATTATTAAATAAAAACATGTTTAACTTTATGATTATACTTGGTAATCAATTTATAAATTAAAATAAAAATAACGTTATTTAATAACTTATTGAATACTTGTGTAATCTATTAGAATATAAAGGTATTTTTTAAGGAATTTTGTATTTATTTAATTCGCCAAAACTATATTAAATAATTAAAAAAAAAAAATAAATGAAGAAATGTTTTCCTTTTTATACGTTAATGTAATACAAACTTATAAATAATTGAGTTGTTTAACTTTTTTTTTTAGCTATTATTCAATTTAATTTCTTAACTTTTTGGTCAAAGAATATCAATAAAGTAGAATGTTTCACCAATTCTTACGATTTGAAAGTGGTAAAATCAACTATACATAACTATACGTTGAGCTAATTACTTTTAAATCGATTTTATAAAAATAAAATGAGCATTGCCATATCTTGCGTAAAGTTATCCGATATTCAAGAGATATTTAATGTAATATGACTTAAATTTGTCTTAGTTACATTTCATAATAAATTCCATTTAATCATTTAAGTATTAAATCCAGACTTGAGACTGGCTGCGTTACTATATAGATATATATATATTGTATGTATGTAACAAATGCAGTCTGAAACATGAATACGCCATAGAAATTCAAAATCAATTCAAGTGCAAAAACCAAAACTAATTTCAACACATTTAATGATAAATATGCAAAGCTGAATAGAATCATGGGAGGGCGGCATATGTACATATATACCAAAAAACATTTGATGGTTGGGGTAGATGAGTTGGTGGTGCGGGCAGTAGCACTAAAAGATACCCACTAACCCAGAAGGGCTAGAAAGAAAAAATTGTGCACAAAATCCACTCAGGAGCGAAAAAAAAACTTGTTTACAGTTACACAATGTCCAGCGTCATGTAAATGTGAATGCTACGATAAATGTATATATTTATGTATATATATGTATGTGTACTATAAGAGGGAGGGAGAGGCAAAACTAGACTCGCCTACATGATGAACATTTCGAGAGATAGAAAAAACATCTGCCCCTGATGGCACTTTAGTTAACGAAAAATAACAATAGTTAAAAATATATACATAGGCATACGTACGTATATATATATATACATATTCGTATGCATGCAGCATGAAAAACACCAAAAAAAAAAAAAAATAGAAATCTCATTGTTGTTGTTTTTGTTGTTGTTGACTGACTGTGCCATCGATAATGTCCAGCATCCGTTAGAGAGAAAAAGGAAGTCGAAAAACGACAGCAGCGTGTGCCCGATGCCCGATGCCTGCTGCCTGAGTCTCTCTCTGTGTGTATGTGTGTGTGAGTGTGGGGGTTGTGCACGCGTCCTCCTAAGCCCGTTGTGTCCTCAACTATTTGCACTGGACAGCCAGACAACGGTCAGTGTCGAGTCCTGGCCATCGTGCCGTGGGTTCATCGTTTGGACAGTTTGCTACATTTGCCGCGCTCAAACAATAAAAATTTTGTGTGGGTTTCTCGATTGAATTCGATTTTCCCTTTTCTCATCCACATCACATTTTTTTCACAGCCTTTCTTTTTAGATATTGCTATGTGTTTGCGCCTTGACGACGACGCAGATGTCGACAAGTCAAATAGTAATCGTAGACGCCTGGGAGAGCATCCAAGCTAAAACACTGTAGCCAAAGTTAACCTTAAGGTTTTAATATTATTTATATAAAACTCACAACTTTATTTTTACTCACTAATTACAGCTTCTATAGTTCAGCTTTATTTTTTTATAATCAACAGCAATTTAATAAAAAATGTTTACGAATTTTTTATTATCCACATACAAAATGAATTGCATATTCAAAGTTTTTTCAGAAACACTAGTTAAGTAATATGATAAAAAAATAGGTTTGCTATCGAATTTTTAAGTATATCTTATTATTTGATTAAGAATGTTAAATTATAAATCAAATGTTCCAATTAAGAACAAGTAAATAAATATTAAAAAAAAAATGATTGCCTTTTATAATAGAATATTACAAATCATAAAAATAATGTTTAAAACGTTGGGTTCACAACAAAATCTATCTTTACGTTTCTTTTTATTTAATATATATGTTTTTCTCACCCCTCATATTGCGCTTAAAGAACCAATCAAAATATTTGGAGTCAAAAAAAAAAATACAAAAAAACGCCTATTACATAATCTACAAGCCAAATAGTTTCACGGCTCGCACATAAAAAATGCGATTACGACCAATAAAAATATACAAACCGAATACATAAGAGTGTCAGCAAAAAAGTGCTCAAAAAACAACCCAAATTGCAGCTATTGTATGAAAAACGCTTTAATGCGAAGCAAGAACTGCGAATGCCACAAATAGGGTGGGTAAGGGAAACCACCCCGTCAAGGAGGGTTGCAAAATCCTCTGGCAACCATTTGAACAATACTCAATGAATCGATATTTTTTTTGCGGATTTTTTTTCACTCTCTTTTTGTTTTGTGTGGCATGTGAATAAAAAACAGGTAGATGCCATTGTTGTTGTATTCTTTTTACTATTTGTATCTTTCAGTAACAGATACTTTTTTACTTGAGAAACATGTGCTGCTGCTTCTGAATAGATGTGCTGTATTTGCAGTTTTGGGTCTGGTCCCAAAATCGACTTATTGGTCTTTGTGCACCGAGAAGTGCAAATGTCAGCTGAAAAATGTGTGTGTAAAGTGTGTGTGCAATTAGAGATGCTCGGGCGAGGTATCACTGTCATCATCATCATGAAGCCAGCACAAATTACAGGTGTTAAACGATAGTCCTGCAAATCCTGGGCCAGTTGTCAGTTGCAACTCACATATCAACATACGATGGGCGGATATGGGGTTTTGGGTTACCCATAGCTCTGCTCCGGTCTCAGCTGAGGTGCATGGCGCGAGGAACTCACTGAACGCCTCCACTTTCACTATGGAAATCAACAGCTGGTCACAAGCCTTTCACAAGCAGGTGCTATTCCGACTGCAAGCCGCATCCATCAGAACTGTCGTCTACTCTGTATTTTTTTTCAATGTGAAGTGCACACATTATGCTGCACATGGAACACAATATGCTTGCTTACTCTCACTCGATTGTCTGGGCCTAAGCACATTTTCCAGCTGGTCACTAATTCAATTGAATTGTGGCTGAGCAACAAAAATAAAAGGGGCAACTGCCCAGCTTGCCATTTCTTTGTGGCATTCATTTTTGCCACATCAGCGTACCGCAACCAAATCATTTTGTTGCCTTTCACCCAGAAATTTAAACATTTTGCGTAGCGCAGCATTTATCCCTCCAATAAAGGTGTCACTTTGATGGATTTTAACCCTTTTTTTCTATATAAAATTATGTGTACATAAATCAAAAACATTTTTGATGGTGGTGCTGAAACATCTGCTTTGAATTGAGAAACACAAGGACTTTCAGCTTTCCATTATTGCATGTCAATATTAATTAGTTATATGAAATTGCGAATCTGCAAACTCCCGAGTAGAAAGAAATTCAGATATTTTTGTATATTATTTTGATATAATTAAATATATTGTTATCCAAACTCTATTGGAATTCTTAATAAAATTCATAGAATTGCTGGCATGTGTGTACTAACTCATAAAAATCATATATATGTACCTTAAACACTAATTTACTTTAAAAAAAAAAATACTGATAAAAAACATAACAAAATTATATATACTATGGTAAATTTAATTAAATGTTCAATTTTATGTGTATGCTAATTATCCTATAATTATATTACTCTCTTTTTTTACACATTAAGTTCCAAGCTTGCAGCGCCTAAATTAATAAATATACACACTTCAAAAAGAATAAAATAAACTATCAAAAATGTTAAAGATGTTTCTATAAAAAGTATGTTTTTTTATTTAGATAATTCTGCTTACTTGTTATGCATAAGTATTGACAATTTTTCAATGAAATTTATATTTGTGCAGTTGATTGTCTAAAATAATTATATATATGGCAAATAAACTATTTAAATACTAAAAAAAACTTTTTAACTATCTAAACTATATAAAACTATATCTAATTAACTATAAATAAAAAAATATTTAATAATAAAAATCAACCAATAATATTTTGTATTAAATAGGTTTAAATATTTGTTTACGATTAGAACATCTAGATAAAATTTTTATTAATATTTTTGTTGTTTGTTTGTCTCCATATTTTTTTTTGTAATTACTTTCAACAGCTCTACAAAATCACCATTTTACTTTCTCGTGCAAGAGAAAGCCAACAACCCTCAACAATATTCATTTCTACACCCGCACATAATTAGAGTTTTGTATTTTTAAAAGTGCCAAGCACACACACACACACAGGCACAACACTTTTCAGTGTTTGCGCCGCCCCCCTCTAATAACGATCAGCGCCATCGAAAGGGTGGAAAAACTGAAAAACAACGGCAGGCAATAAAAACAAAATGATCTGAGTGCCCGAAAAAGAGTTTAAATTATATGCTTTTATTTATAGACAATCCCTCGCATTGTTTAGCAGCAGCACGTAAGAATAATATAATGGTGGGCCAATCGACGCTCGGGGATTACATGAAGATGTCGGCGTCTTTTGGGCGCGTGGCACCGCAAGATCTCCGGCATTGAACTTGAAAAAGTGCCCGAAACGTGCCCAAGAACAATAATAACAACAACAACAACAACAGCAACAAATACAACAAAATAGGCAGCTAGATCAGCTACCCTTTCAACACGTTGGGCAATCAACTCCTTTCGATTGTCACACGTCTTTATTAATAGCTCGAGCCGTATCGGAACCCTTCCCAACTCTTTTCTTTGTGTCTCGTGTATCTCTCTGTGCCCCTTACTTGTTGCATCATCATTCTCGATTCCCATCGACATTGAGTTTACCCTCATCACATCGAGTGCTCACTCAAATTAACCACCAATAAAAAGGCAGCACTTCATAAAAAAAAACAACTTCCGTTTTTTTCTGCCCTTTGTTCGATGCCTGTTGCTTTCCCCTTGCCACTTCCCTGTTTTTCTTTCTTTTTTTTAAATTATGTTGTAATCGAGGAGTGCCGTAAGCACCCCTAATTTGATTTTTAGCGCCACTCATCGCGTACTTTTTTTAGGGTGTTTTTTATATGCCTAAGGAGGGGTAACAAAAAATCGACATGGTAATTGCTGCACATATCATGTTTTCTATGATGCCACATTATGTGATTAACCTCTAAAGTGGAGTGCATATTATTTGTTTATTTTTTGTTTTTTTTTTGGGGTGCTTAAGCGGGGCGTGGTTAGGGATTGATCAATTTTTTACCACAATCGCCTTGTGGGATTGTTTGTAAATAGACCGTAAATTGTAGCAAAAATATGTCATTAAGTTTTTATTTTGTGGAAGAGTCAAACGGTACAATAAAAAAAGGTAAATAGTAGGGAATAGTATAAATTTTTAATAAGTTCAATTTGAATCTTGAAATTTTTAAATTTTTAATACATTTAACAGAAAACTACTTAAAAAATTCAATATTAAATTTAACAACAGATTATAGAAAAAAAATCCTTTTTAAGTAACACAAAACTTGTTTTAAACTATGAAAATATCAAAATCATAGAAAATAAATTAAAAGCAAAACAATTCTACAGATCCTTAAAACATATATACACAACAAATATAACATCAATGTTTGTATTTTGTAGCAAAGTCAAAGAAAGCAATAAAATAGTGGATTTTAATTTAAAAGCCATTCGGTGTCCTGAAATAAATATATTTTCAATAAATACAAATTAAAAAACTATCCACATTTCGATAAGATGCTTTTACGTCCGAATACTTATTATTATTATTCCCATGTTATAATAGTTCAAAGATTTTGTACTTGGCCAATTAAGATTACAATATTCATAATATCCAAGCATCTGCTCCTGCTCGGGCTGCATAATGAACTCAACATGTATAAAATGCTGATCGAATAGATCCTCGATCTCGGTTCTAAAGCAGCAGCAGACAGCCCAACAATGAGGCCTCAATTGTTGTTCACGACTGGGCACAAATTCAAATGTCATTCAAATAACGGTCGCCAACGCACAATGACGGTGCTAAATGGACGGGCACGCGGCCAAAGAGGAGCGGGAGTATTAGAATAGGAACCACGGGACACACAAGCATCAGCAACGCCTGCATCTCATTTCGGCGCAAATCTGTTCGTTGTTGTCAAGAAAAAAAATACGATTTCTATGCGGCAGCGCGCCAATATCCTGGGCACAGGATACGAATGAATATTGTTATTATTTTCATGTTTCATCCGGTTTCATGTGCGTCGACTAGAAATAACAAAAACAGCAAAGGACCAAGGCTGCAACAGTGGTTTGGAAGTGGAATTGTAACTCAAACTGGGCCCTGGGTGAGCCAGCGATCTCGACTTCCTCTCCTGAGTTAAACCACAACATAAGCCAAAGGCCGTTCTCCTTCTCCTACCCCATCTCTGTCTCCGTCTCTATCTCGTCACCGATAAGCGTGACATTTTCATATTGTTGGCGATCTTTGCGATCCGAGTTTCATTCATGCTTCGCTCAGCGATTGAAATCTCCAGCAATATCCGAGGCTGAGCCGCAGCACGCCAATCACACACTGACGGGATTAGTTGAAGTGAAGTTTTTTATCTCATTCTAGTCGTCGATTGTCCTGTGCTAATTGGACCGATCGTCAAGACATAGTTGGAATGGCATGCGGATGGCCGTGAAATCGGAATCCGCTTTCGATAGGACAGTTGCTATATATCTTCAGATATATCAATATTCTTTATCTTTGATGGGCGTGCAATTGGCGATAAATTTGCACTGACATCTATTTATTATAATATCTAAAAAGCAACCATTTTGGAATATTTGTATACTTAAAGATAGAATATATTCGAACTCTACGCTGAGCAAATAATATCATTATTTTTTAGATTATATTTTTTGTATACCATTTTCTACCTTCAATGTGGAGAGAATTTATAAAAAAGCAATGAAAATCCAATTAAATATTAAAATTTAGATTTTCAAAATTGATTTGCAGCAAATGGCACGTGATTTGGAAATGAACTCCGCTGAAGAAATAAAATAATTATAAAAACAGATATAATATATTTTTCATAGAATTTCTGGCGATTCTGTTTTAATTAAAGAGCAATGAAACAATTTTTTGTGTTTTAAGGGATTGAATAAAGCTAATCATGAATTTATTAAGAGTATGAGTATTATAATATACCTTACGAATATAAATGAATATGAGATTGTTATCATCGAATTTTCGGACTTTCCTTTTTAAATAAAAGTTGTTGTATACTATTTCATTTTCAGTTTTCGAGACTATGGATTTACTTTAAGAAAACCTAGTAAAGAAAATTGTTGTCCGTTTTTTAATAGATTTGATTTATCTTTGCAATCATAATTTCAATTTAAATGTTTTACGTATATGTATTTATAGATGTATAATGTATAATTAATTAATGTCAGTTCTTATAGATAACAATAAGAGTTGAGAAAACTATTTTGCTTATAGCTACTTTTTCGTACTAAAAACGATTGTCTTTTTTAAACGGAAAAATCAGAATGTTTGCTAATTTAAACTGTGTTCATATAAGCCTACCTAAAATCTACCTCATAATTATAAATAATTGTAAAGTCCCCCTAACTCAATTGGAAAGATAAACGTTTGTTTTATATTAATATAAAATAATAAAATATGCTTATTAAAAATCTATACCCTTTGTTCAAAAACATACACAGACAAATACTCGCACAGATTAGACGCAATTTTTAACACGTTTCTCTTAAAACATAAGGCAACCAATTTTCATGGCTGATAAATTACGTAAAACTACCAGAAATTAGTGCATAACTTCCTAAATGCAAGTTGGGACAGATGTCAACCGAGTAGGTATTCGGCCAGGGATCGACTTAACCCCGCGCTCATTTAAATGTCACTTCTGCAGAAAAACAAACAAATCCCCAAAGGACCAAGCATAAGAAAATCATTTGTAAGGCAAGGCAGCCCAAAGTAAATGCATATTTGAACTTCACCTCGGGGTTGCCACAGTGCCAGGGGTCAGGCTATGGATCTTAAAGCGGCGGCAGCCAAATGCCATCCAAGGGTCGCGACTTTGGCGCGCAAGATTTGTGTGTTTCCGCAGAGTGAGTCTGCCTCGGAGTAGGGGTCGGTGTTGAAGTCGGGGTCGGGGTCGTTGTCGGGGTTCTATGTCTGAGTGTGGGTCCTATAATAGACGCATTTCCTTGGCTGGCTGCCTGCTCCTTGGCGAGCGTAATAGCGTAAACATTTAATGGGAGCGTGCGCTGCGCACGCGCAACATTGCCTCATCCCAAAATCTGAGTCTTAGTCCTAACCTCGACTCCTCGATCCTCCCTTTTTTTTTTGGTGCTCGTGGCGTCATTGTTTGATTTCCTTAAGGCTTTGCGTGTCGCTTCTTATGCATCTTATGATTGATTGAGTGCTGCAAACTCGAAGACTCATACAATTATTATGTAGGCTTTGTTCATATTGTATTTTGACGATTTCTTATACCCTTGATCATAATCTTGTGGCATTCTCTATGGAGCATGAAAAACTTTGTGGGTGGAATGGTTTTGTGGTTGTTGGTTATCAGAAAATGTATTCATTGTCAGTCAGTTAATGTATAAAGTACAAATAGAAAAGTTCGTGATTAATCATAATATGCAAACTCTTGAAATTGTGTACCGCTCTTGGAAAAAATTTAAACTAAGCAGAAATAATGTGAGGAAATATTTAATTTTATATTTATTTCACAAACAGATACAATTATGTATTTAATTTTTAATATTGACTTTTCCTTAAACATTTAAATGAGTTGTGAAAAGAAGTGAATTTTCCGACCACATAAAATAGACACATTTTTTATAAAGGACTATAATTTAATTTAAATATAACAGTAGGAATACCTATTATTATTATTAGCTGAGCTGATGCTCTAACATGTATTATTAAGGGTATATATATATTATACAGTTAACTTTATTAAATAAATAAATATAGAACGACATACATATGAGATATGAGATATTAGTGCATTCTTGTTAAAGTTTTGAAATGTATGTAAATTTATAAATTCAATTAAATTAAATTATTCAATAGCTTAAAAATTATTAATTAATTATAATTATAATTAATCGTTATTTATTTTTTCTTTAAAAAGAGAAGTATAACTTAATTGGGAACAAATTCGTTTGGAAATATTTAATACATTTATTTAATTCAAAATTTGTATTGTCATACTGTATGTTTTTGTTTTTGTTAATTCATACTTTTTATAATAATATTAGAAATAATTGGAGTAATTCCATTTAAAGTTCAAAGTACAACTTTGGCGCTTCTTACTTGCAATTCTTCGCTTTGTTTGCTACTAAGAGTCGTCTGAGGCTTTGGCTGCAACTACTTCGCTTTGTTGCTAGTGTGATTCATTGTCGGGATCTGTGGCTGCTGCCACACATGTGTGGCACACTTAACACCTCCAATTCATAATGAATGAGTTAAGAGCATCAACAAACTAAACATTAACATATCGTGCGACTGCCACTGCAACAGCAGCTCTTCCCCTCTGTGACGCTTTGAACATTACATTACATGTGAGGGATACGCCCGCATGGCGGCAATGTTGCCGCCATGCCAGCAGGACATGTGTTAATCAAGTAGCGACCTCGGCAGCGCATAACTCAACTGTATGTTGCCTGCAGATGCGTGTAAGGATGAGAACGAGTAAACAGCTGCGGATCCGATTCCGATTCAAAAATCTCAGACAAGTACTAAAAATAGTTGGTGGCAAGGTGCAGGGTGCTGTGGCAGCTCCTGCCCGTGGGGATTTATGTGACAGAATTTTCGTGTTTACGCTTAATTCTCATTTAATTTTTATGGGCGCCAAGAAATGACGGCTGGTTTTTTGGGATATCGGTAGTGTCGATGCCATGGCAAACTTAGTCATTTGTCTTGCTACCAAGATCCTTGATCAGATGTATTCAGCAAACAAATACAAAGTAAACAAAAAACGCAACATGATCTAAAAAACCAATAACCATTTGTATGAAGAAAAGGTGAGAAACAATCGGAAGAAACAAGCATTAGAAAAATGCGCAATTGTTGCAGCATGACAATTGAATGCAATCCGGAAATGTCCTGTGCTGCAATGGACAAGATGGATCGCCCAAGTGGAAATCTGAGCAGCTCAACTCAACTCAAAAAAAGGAAGAGAAAAAAATACTCAAAAACTGCAACCCTTGTTTGGAGTGAGAACTCAAAAGGGCAGCAGAGAGAAAGATCGAACCCCTGCCACTGTGACATGCCTAAGTAAGTCCCATATTGACCTCTAAGACGACCTCAAGATATGTCCTGTCCTGTCCGTCCATGAGCGCGCGCGCGCTTCTTCTTTTGTGCATTTGTCGGTCATTGTTTGACCTTTTCTGATTCTCGCTCTCCCCTCTCCTTCGGCCAACCAGCTTGCCCTTTGTCTTACGCTTGCGTTTTGATCTCGGCCCGTTGTCAATTGCCAATAGGCCATTGCAATAAATGTGATAAAGATTGTGTATTGTTTTTCTCGGCAATTGCTCGTAGTCTGTGCCATAAATTGCCCGTAGCCAGCTGATCCATGACCGTTGACCGGTCCCCGTTGATGTCACCTAGCGTTGAAAAATGCATTGAATGATGCCTTAATTGTGGCGCAGTCGCATCAACGGCAGCTGAATCTTTCCATTTCTATCGAATCTTGGCAATTGTGGGAGTTTAACGTTTGTTTTGCTTTGTTGGCATTCGGAGGGGGGCTATTTATTTGTGCAGTTTTTGGTGTAGTTTACATGCAACAAACATCTTTTTATTATTAATCTGGCATTTTACAAATAGTCGACAACCAAACTTAACATGCATTTGGGCTTAGAACAAAAAAAAATATATATATATATATATACAAAATAAAGTTATAATAAACTGGTGAAGAGTACTTTAATTTTATTTTCAAGCTTGCAGTACATTATAGCAGACGTCTTCTTCTGCCCTTCAAGTATGATTATTTTTGATTGTCTGGCCGTCCATTCACCTTACAAGCTGTGTTGATCAATATCTTTTTTTTGATGACAATATGTAGTTCAGACAGGACTGTATCGTCCGTATATATTATATAGCTGTCATAGGAACGATCGGTCAAAATATGACTCTTAAGTGACATGTATTTTGAACAACATCACCTTATATATACATAAATGACCAAAGGCCAGTCTAAGAACAGAAATTTTTGCTATAAGCGACAATTTGTATTTAATTTTTATAACCAAAAATTTGTTTAGTTAAAAATTAACCAAATAAGAAAAAAATATCATTCAACTAAAATTCAAATTTTATTTTTATGTTTGTAAGCTAACTCCAGTCATATTCGCTTAAGCAGATACAAATAATATTAAAGTAATATTATACATGCTCGTTTAACAAACACTTTTTTATATTTTCAAACAAGAAAATATTTGGCGCTATTATTAAAAGCCGGTCACACTTTATTGTTATTCAATAGTATCGACCTCGTAATCGATATTTACGTTGGGAGTACATTGCGAATATAGCCCATTTCGATAAATTTCTCTTTAATCTTCTCTATTCGATCTACAATCAGCTGTTCGTGCAGACAAATAATGAAAGACGTTTACGTTTACACATTTACATTATAGACAGACAAAAAACATGAGTCAATATAGTCACGTCAAGTATACGACATCGCCAACGCCTTCCGTGGTGTCGGGCTACTCGAGCGCATCGCGGCTCCATTCGCCGCTTCCGCCACCTGTGGGACATCGCAAAGATTGCTTGTCGGCGACATCAAAAACCTACAAATATTTGCGACGCTTATTTAAATTCAATCAAATGGATTTTGAATTTGCATTGTGGCAAATGGTCTATTTATTTATATCGCCACAGAAGGTGTACAGAAACTTCAACTACAGAAAGCAAACAAAATCTCAATTTGCACGCGATGATCCCGCCTTTCTACTGCTCCTCCTAGTTTGTCTCTGTGGTAAGTGAGCCCATTTAGCCGACAAATAATTGCAATAGACAACATTCTTTTATATTTGGCTTACAGTAACCTCGGTAGGATTTGCCTATGTGCTGAACTTGTCCTTTTGGCAAAGCGTGGGATTTATATTCTATGTGATTAGTATCGATTGCATCTTTGCTGGCGTCATAATTGCATCGTTCTTTTGGGCGGTTACAAATCGCTTCTTACGCACCAGCAATTTGGAGCCGGACATTGAGTGGGGCTATGCATTCGATGTGCATCTGAATGCGTTTTTTCCACCCCTGATCTTACTGCATTTCATCCAATTGTTCTTTTACAATTGGCTAATCAGTCAGACATGGTTCATATCGCGTTTCCTTGGCAACTCCTTCTGGCTGTTGGGCATGAGCTACTACGTATACATCACTTTCCTTGGCTACAATTGTGAGAGGAGCACACATATTTAAATAGAATTCATCTAATTTATAATAATTATATTCGCAGGTATTCCGCATCTGAAGAATACACGTCTCATACTCATTGCGTTGCCCATTATCTTTCTGTTGTATCTTGTCGTCACTATCATTGGCTGGAATGCAACAATATCATTTGTGAACTTCTACAAATATCGTGTGTATTGAGAGGATTTGACGACGTGGACTGTAAATTATTTAGCTTCTTAGCTGCTAGGAGTTCTCTACATTAATTACTTATAATACTTACTACTGTAGCATAATCAATGTTAATATAAACATCGTATTAAAGTTGAAATTTCCATTGGAAAATCGATCATTCTTTTCTTTTTTTTTCTGTTGTTTGGTTTTATTTAACTACAAGTTAGAATAACAAATGCTTTGCTTTGGTGCTTCTACGCCAGCTGCTTGGGTTTAACGAAGGAGCGTTTCCGTTTGTTCCGCTTACGCTGCAGCTCCAAAGTATGCAATTCAGTGTACATTTCGGCAAAGATCTCCTTTTGCTCCTCCTCGGGTATTGTTGCGCGATATTGTTTCATCAGATCGTACTTTTCCCATGGCTTTTGCACTTTTTCAGCAGACTTGCGATGCTTGTCCTTTATGTACTGATCGATATTGGCCACACCGAGCAGATTTTGACGCTCCCAACGCTCCAGCCAGGGCCGTGGACGAAGTACAACTTTTACTTCGTTAATTGGTACGGGACTGCCTTCCTCTAGAGTCTCCGGCTCCATCTGCTCGTCAAATGTACTGAACTCGGGCAGTGCATCGCGCAAATAAAACAAACTGTCATCCAGACGCTTCTCCAGACGCAGAACTTCAACCTTTTGAATAGTGGGATCGTACAGCTCGTAGACAACCTCGATGCCCTGGTGATCGATCACGTTGCGCAGAATGAAGCGAGCACGCAGGCCGCAGCGTTCGCGATGTATGCAAATGCCTACAAAGCGACTGCTCTTGCCGGCGGCATGGGGATCCGAACTGGTTACTGCCAGAATTGAGCCAACATAAAATTCGGGCAACTCGATTTGACGCCGCCGATCCAGCATGTCCAGGCGCTCCAATTTCTCACGCACTGTATTGCGCCATTCCACTTTGGGATCGGGCAGAAACTCGGGATACACAAAGCGATAATGGGCAGGCACAATGGGTTTCCGAGCCGACGGTACATTTGCTACATCCTTTTGTTGGGGCACAGCAACGGCTGCCGCCTGCTGCGTCGGCTTTGTTGAAAACGTGACTGAAATTTGGCAAGGTTATTCGATTGCTGTTTTAAACTTCATCTGAAGTATACTCACCGATCCGCTTAAGGCTACATTGTTGTGCCAAACTATTAGTTAGAAATCTGGCGTTAACGTTCATTTTAATATAAAAAAAATGTTTAGATAATCACGCCTAGCGATGGCTAAAGACAAAACCGATTCACCAATTATCGATATGACCATGAAGCGTGACCACTTCGATAAAGTGCAACTAGAGAAACCACCTGCTGTTAAATGCTTGTGCTATCGAGTTATAAATAAATCCAACAATTTCAAATGAGCTACTTAATATATTCATATTGTTTACTGGTATTACTCTTTAATTGTACTGTGCTCACATTTTACATAACATCCCTATAAAAAAAACATACATATACAAAAAGTTAAAATTAAATGTTTACGAATTGCACAGAACTTTTATTAGTATTTAAAACATTGCAATTTTCTTATACCAAAAAATGAATTCTATTCGAAATTGTTAACGTTAATATCATGTTTCTACATTTTTAAAATCCGGTAGCGCAATTTATAATCAAGTTAGTTCTAATCGAGTAAACAAATGATCAGAGTTAAAAAAATTAAGTAATGTTATTAAATGTCCAAAATCAATTGCATATTATAATATATTTACAATAAAATAATACAATTAGATTAAATAACTAAGATTAGTTATATAAAACAGATGACGAAAAAACCAAGTTAATAAAATTTTTATTTAATAAATTAAATAAAATTGTCTGAAGTCAAGGTTCTCCAGAATCAAAGTTGATAAAAAAATATAAGCTCTTAAAGACGGAGAAACACTCGAACGGACATTGCACACCATGAGTACAGTCAGTATCAGAGAAAAATAAATAAAATAAAATATAAAAAAATATACAATATATATATATAAATATATATATATATAAAAAAAAAGTTTGTATAACATTAATAAAATTCATCTAAACACATTAAAAATAAAACCAAGAATGAAAAATACATTCCGAATAAGTATTGCCATTAATTTAAAAAACTAAATAAATTAAAATAAACATAAAATAAATCAGTCAGGACATTTAACAGTCAGTAGGCGTGATGGTAAGTGTAGACGCGCCACTCTCACGATCGCTCTCTTCAATGGGGGCGTCAGCTTATCTTTGGCACTATTGCGCAGCTCCTTGTGAACGCTGTTGCTGTGCAGTCTGCGAATGTGCCTCTTTAGAGCCTGTCCTTGGGTGAATGCCAATGCACAGTAGGAACACTTGTAGGGACGCTCGCCCGTATGCGTTCTCATGTGTGTCACCAGACTGTACCGGCGTGGAAATCCCCTGCCGCAGGTCTCGCAGAAGTGAGTTGAAGGTGTTCTACAGGAACTGCCAATTTATCAAATGAACATGGTTATTTGTAAAACAACATATTCGAATAATATGCATACCTCTCGCTTTTGACATTGCTGCGTTTTTGTTGTACAGGATTCGGACTGTCGCAATTGATTTCATTGATATTAAGTATGGCCGTTGGGTGGTCGGTGGTCGATTTCGCGTCCATGACGTCGGCCAGTTCACATTCAATATCCAGCTCCTCGTAGGCGACGGGCGCCAGCCTGTTTCGCAGTGCACGCTCCGTGGCATCTAAGGGTTTCGGTAATATTTTCCGTCCAGCCAACTTTGATTTCTGTTTCTTCTTCTCTTTGGGCGCAGAATGCTTTGTCGTGGACATCTCGGCCGTTGTAGCGGTTGGAGCGTGTTTCATCGATTGGTGCCGACTTAATTGAGATTGCTGTTGGAAAACAAGCGGACAGTAGTCGCAACGAATACCATCCAGCCTGACGTGAGCACGTATATGTGTCTGAAGCAGGTGATTTTGGATGAAAGAGCGTGGGCACTGTAGACACTTAAACGGACGTTCGCCAGTGTGTATCCGAGTGTGAACTGTCAGATCGTGACCACGAAGGAAGCCTTTGCCACAAAACTCACAGAAATGCGTCCTTTCACCTGTGTGGCGTCTGTTTTTTTATGATATAAAAATGTTATCTTTGTCTACAAATCTGTACAAATAGTGCAAATGAATACCACTCACTTCTCGTGCAGATTCAAAAGGTAGACTCGGCCAAATCCTTTGTCGCAAAACTTGCACCTGAAGCGTGATTCACCACTGTTCTGTGTCTTGCGATTTGTCAGACTATTTAGCTTATGGCGCATTTGCAGCGGCCTGGAGCTTGGGAGAGATTTTTCAGTTATCAGTGGAGGCACCTTTTCGTCGCCAACTGCATCGCCTGGATGAAGCTGCTCAACTTTAACGTTGCTCAAGTTGAATTCGATTTGTTCTTTTTGATAGACATCCTCTACCAAGGGTAGTGAAGCCTTGACGTCTTCCTTGTACTCCTTTTCCAGGAGCTTCAGCAGCCTGCGTTGGCTCTCCTGGCATGTACGCTTGAATTTGTAGGCATTTTGAGTCGCCAGCACACATGACAGACATATGTGCTGAGGCAGCAGATCCTTAGGTTTCACCTTGCAAAACTCATTCAGCATTTCCGCCAGGCTGGGATCCTTTTTGGACTGTTGCTGGCGCTGGGCGAATATGTCGACCAATGTGACGGAGCTGTCCATACAAACACGACAAAGTTGATCCATGTCTGAGTTTGGGAAAGTACCAAGTCAAATCTGCATTGAAATCATTACAAGGTAAATAGGAAATTTCAAACAACAAAAAAATTGTGTATGTACATATTAGCGTAAATACAAAATAGCATTCGATACCGATTGCGTATTTGCGATAAATAGTTTGATTTCGATTGTCTTGCAGCCCTGCTAACAGCTGATTCGGGCTGCAATGTTTTCCTTATAATACGAATAACAATGGTTAGCTTAACAGTTTTGTGAGTGGTGATGGAACAATAACAAGCTCCAGTAGTAATTATGTTTAATTGTCAAGTTGTTACAGAAGTGTGGCGAGTAACGTGATCACCGCAAAGCTACGAAACCTTAGAAGCGATAATAATATTATATCAAAAACAGACAAAACACGGGCAAAGTGCTGCTATATTTCAACTTCAGCTGACAACGGTCTTGAAAGAAAAATGCTTGATCAATTGCCAATATATGCCCGCGGCGAAATTGTTCGTGGATTTGGACGGGGCTCCAAAGAGCTGGGGATTCCAACCGGTATGTAATGAACTTGATATTGAATCATACATAATTCCCCTATATCTAATGATAGCGAACCTGGCGCACGAGGTGGTGAAATCTCTACCCGCAGCCCTGCTCACCGGAGTCTACTACGGATGGGCGAGCGTCAATAGTGGCGATGTGCACAAAATGGTGCTAAGCGTGGGCTGGAATCCCTTCTATAACAACAAGGAGAAGAGCGTCGAAACGCATATAATGCATAATTACAACTGCGATTTGTATGGCCAAACCTTAAAAATATGCATCGCTGGCTATTTGAGACCTGAACAAAATTTCGACTCAGTGGAGGCACTAATTGCCGTCATTAAATCGGATATAGAAAAGGCAGAAACGTTCCTGCAAACGGCGGAAAATAAAAAGCTACAAGAAGCTCCATTTTTTGCAGAGGAAATTAAAAAATGTTCATAATTTGAAATGCCTCACTAAATCTAGATTAATATGTTATCACTCAAGTATGCTGAACAATCATATTCACGTATTCGATTAAATGTATCATGTACTTAAGATATTTTGTGATCTTAAATTAAATGCAATTACTTTCATCACGTAATTGAAATGAATGATAACTTCACGCACGTCATCGACAGCCTTGAGTTGCGGTACTTAACTATTAAACATGATTTGCAAACGCACATAAAAATATAAATGCAAATTAAAATTAAAATTAAAATTAAAAGAATAAACAAATTATGTATACATATGTGCAAAAATTAATTTACATATTTTTATTAGCAACAAATTTGATTTTAAAAATATACACACTCATTTTCCGTTATTGCTAATTATCAAATCTAATAAGTTACTATCGATAACACGGATTAGAGCACATTCGATATTTGATATCGATCTGCAGCTTTGCTAATGATCGCGTTAAGTTTTCTGCGTGTGTTAAGCAGAGATTTGTGTATATAAAACCGTTGCATAAATCAACAGGTAAATCAGATCAAAGCATTACATTTACTAAACTGGTTAACAAAAACATCGACACCAATCCAATCCACACAGCAAAACAACATGTCAAGCAGCAGCAACGTGTCGTCGACGACGCAAAAGCCGCAGCAGCAGCAGCATGTGCGTATTTCTAAACATGTGCAACAGCAACAGGTGGAGGTAGATGCTACGCCTACGTTGTCCATATCTGAGAGTAAGGAACTAACCGGTTTGACGCACGAGTGCGGTGTCTTTGGGGCCATTGCCTGTGGCGATTGGCCTACCCAGATTGACATTGCTCACGTGCTGTGCTTGGGTCTGGTCGCACTGCAGCATCGCGGGCAGGAGTCGGCGGGCATTGCTACCAGCGAGGGCAAGTCGTCGAAGAACTTTAACGTGCATAAGGGCATGGGCATGATCAGCACCCTGTTCAATGATGACTCGATGAAGAATTTGCGTGGAAACTTGGGAATTGGTCATACACGCTACTCTACGGCCGGTGGATCGGGGGTGGTTAATTGCCAGCCTTTTGTCGTCCATACGGCACATGGGGCCATGGCTCTGGCTCACAACGGCGAACTGGTCAACAATGAATCTCTGCGTCGTGAGGTCCTGGGCCGCGGCGTCGGCCTGTCCACACACAGTGACAGTGAGCTGATAGCTCAATCGCTCTGCTGTGCACCGGAGGATGTCTCCGAACACGACGGACCCAATTGGCCGGCACGCATCCGGCATTTCATGATGCTGGCACCATTGTCCTACTCCCTGGTCATCATGCTGAAGGACAAGATTTATGCAGTGCGCGATACTTATGGAAATCGTCCGCTTTGCATTGGCAAGATTGTGCCCATAAATTCGGGGCATGCGGGCAACAGCAGCGAAACACCGGCTGATGGCTGGGTGGTGTCCAGCGAGAGCTGCGGCTTCCTTTCAATTGGAGCGCGCTACGTGCGCGAAGTCTTGCCCGGAGAGATTGTGGAGCTGACGCGTAGCGGCTATCGCACCGTGGATATTGTAGAGCGTCCCGAATTCAAGCGGGTGGCTTTCTGCATCTTTGAGTACGTGTACTTTGCCCGTGGCGACAGCATCTTCGAGGATCAGATGGTGTACTCGGTGCGCCTGGAGTGTGGACGCCAGCTGTGGCGCGAAGCACCTGTCGAAGCAGATCTTGTGAGCTCGGTGCCGGAATCCGGAACAGCCGCCGCGCATGGCTATGCCAGAGAATCAAATCTGGAGTTTGCAGAGGTACTGTGCCGCAATCGCTATGTGGGCCGCACATTCATTCAGCCATCGACGCGACTGCGTCAGCTGGGCGTGGCCAAGAAATTTGGTGCCCTGTCGGAGAATGTGGCCGGTAAGCGACTGGTGCTGATCGACGATTCCATTGTGCGCGGTAACACGATTGGACCAATCATTAAGCTACTGCGCGACGCTGGGGCACGGGAGGTGCACATTCGGATTGCCAGCCCACCGCTGCAGTATCCCTGCTACATGGGCATCAATATACCCACGCGCGAAGAGCTCATTGCCAACAAGCTGAATGCCATGCAACTGGCTCGACATGTGGGCGCCGACAGTCTGGCCTATCTGAGTGTCGACGGCCTGGTAAAATCGGTGCAACGGAAGCAGGTGGCCTCTGGCAAGCCGACAGGTCATTGTACTGCATGCTTAACCGGTGAATATCCTGGCGGACTGCCCGATGACCTCAGCTGGTAAAAAAAACAAGCATTGAGCAGAGATTCCTAATCCTCAACGATAACTATCCAGTATAAAGCCAACGAGTGCTCCAAATTACCGTCACAAATTATGCCGTAGGTTTTTCTTGCATTTAACAACTCGCCATTTAAACAATTCTCCGTATTTTAACTCTTAAGTTCAAATTATACTTATTTAGATTTAGTTGCGCTCTTCATTGAAAAGCTCTCTCTCTCTCTCTATTTTTTCCAACAAAAAAACATTTTGTGTATAAAAGTAAAGATCCTTCAATATTGCCAGATGAGTGGCCATTGTTACCATTTATTGTACATTTATGATTATAAACATTATATGTAAATTTATGAATGCCAATAATTAAAGACATTCAGCACAAGCATCTCAAGGAACAACACTCAATAGTTCAGTCCAAGGTAGTCTGCAATTTGCATGCCTCAATTCATTTGTAGATCAACGCAGATAAAAACCAGTCGTGAAATTTGAGGTGTTAAATATTCTAAATTGGTTTTAAGCCATTGAGATAAAAACTGTCTGATGACATTCAATTAAAATATTAATTTAATCAATCATTATTTAGCAGATTGATTATTCTTCGATTAGGATAGATTTTACATTTCCAATGCAAACTCAATCGAGACTATTTTAAGAACATTTATATCAAACTACAGTCGTTAATATTCAGAAGTTGAAATCTTATCGACTGCTCAGAACAGTGTTGGGCAACGTATGCTCAAGCTATCGATATCGATACAAGTCGTCAGCTACAGCTCTGTAAAAATTGTCATCTCATCCCCTCTTTACTATGACGGAAAACACAAATTACTGACGTTTTCATTAATTTATAACTTAAAAACGTGTCGGTCACTATTCGTGTCCAAGATAGTTCAAAGGAGGTTTCATAGAAAACCCCACCCAGAAACATGCGTTGTCCAAAACATTCAGCCGGTGCGCTAATTTCACTCTCGCTGCTTCTGTTACTGCTGAGCACCAGCTCTGCGCTCTACGAGGACCAGATAAAAAAGTTCGACTGGCAAGTGACATATTTTAGCATTGACCATTGTTGTACTAGTAACTAATCATCTGTAAACGAAACAGGCGCAGCGTTCATGTGGGTGCTCTGAAACATGCTCACGTCGACCTGAAACACTTTCAACCGCGAGTGCTGCTGACTACGCAGGAGCAAGTGGTTGCCTCGCTCTGCCCAAAGACTGGTCAGATCGTATGGCGACAAGTGCTGGAGCAGAAGGCGCGCGGCGACATTAAGCTGCTGCAGGTGAGCGGTTTTGCTGACGATAGCAGCGATACCGCTGCTGCTCCAATGGGCTCTCATCTAGGATTCGATATGCTGACGGTGCAGGGACATGCGCCTGCATTGGTCCGTGGCTGGAATACCAACATTGGCACCATCGAGTGGGAATGGTCCATAATGCCGCTGCATACGGAAAGGGCTCAGGATGCTGTGTGGTTTTATAGCAATTCTATACTGTATCATGTTGTGCCCGCGTGGCGCAGCCATATCGAGGTAACCGCCTACTTTGCCACATCGGGACACACAACGGGCAGCACCAGTAAAATAATGGCTGCCTGGATCAAGCCTGAAAGCTGTCTGCTTAGTGGCAACTATTTTGTTTGCCAAGACGGCAAGCAGCTAATCAGCTTAGATTTGGTGGCCAAGAGCACACAGGTCATTGCCACCAGCTTGGTGGCTGAGCCAAGCAGCAATATTGAAGCACTCCTCGTAAGTTGTATAAAATGTTTGATGTTATGTAACTAATTGTATAACATATTCCACAGGGCTTGAACGGCGTGCTGATTGTTGATAAGAAACTCGTCAGCGTCAACAAGGATCAGACAGTATGTGGTGACCTGGCCAGCGCCAGCTATGTTGTGGGCAGCTTTAATCATCGCAAAGTTGTGGCCTACGCAGATTTGGTAGATGGCGTAAGTAGCTAATATCTGTCACTCATTAGAATTTTTATCGAATCCTGTTTAATTTATCAGATGCTCAAAATTAATGCGGTTTATTTGGAGAACTGTTCGCCGGTGCCCGAACTGCAGTTAAGCGTAGCCTTTGCCGAGGACTATGGTACACCCAGTCTGCGTTCCTTCGACTGCAAACTGAAGCGCAATGACGATGGCAAAAGTTGCCTCTTTTTGTTGAGTACCAGCGCCGAGTCCATTGTAGCCGTGCAGCAGGGACGCATCCGTTGGACGCGCGAGGAATCATTGGCAAATATAATAGATACACAGTTCATCGATTTACCACTAGCGGATACAGAGGGCACTCTTGAAAACGAAATGAAGGGCAAAGCTGGTAAGTTTCTACGTCGTTATGATTATTAATATTTTCAACAGTCACTTAACATAACCATAAACATTTAAATGCTTACCAAAGTGGATGCAAACAATTTCAAGAGTAAGTTGTTCGCTACAATTAATTAATTAATAGTTATTAATATTTGCAAAAAGTGCATTTAGATTTAAGTTTATTATTGATTTGCGTACTAAACTAACAAATTGGAAATTATTCTTTTTATTAATTTGAAAAGGCTGTCGCATAAATTCATTATCTTTAAGCTAAAACCAAACATTTTTTTATTTATTTATTGTCGACTAATGTCAAAACAGATAAATATAAAAAGTTGAAAATAATTTCAATTAAAAATTAATTTGCATACTTCAATTTAAATTTTAAAAATATATATTTTTTTTTAATTTTTGTTCTTTGAACAAAATTCTTCACAAATTTTAAACATGTTAATTTGATATGCAAATTAATGCAAATAGTTCGCAATATTTTGTGTCTATCTCTGATTGCCGGTGCAATAGTCGCTATGAAAGAGATCCACTGATCAATTACTGATGTGACAGAAAGATTTATCAATGATCTTAATTATTTTGAAATGCACACTTACTTTTTTATTTGCTTTTTTAATATTTATTAGTTATTTTTAAATGCATACCTCCATTGTGATTTATTTCTTTATTATAGACAACTCGTCAACATCTTAAAAAACATCTATCAGAATATACACTGCTGCTTTTTACAAACTGTTTGAACTTTCTATTTGTCAGGTGACATTATTACCGCCTTGATGCGTCGCATCACCGCTCAAGCCCTGCAAATGAAGAGCACGTTCTTCCATCTCATCGGGCTGGGAGCACCGCCAACGGACACACAACGCGCTGGGCTCGTGCGCGACTCATTTGGCCTGCACAAGATGTTGGTACTGCTCACGCGTTCTGGCAAAATCTTTGGAATGGACAACATTGCCGGCAAGCATCATTGGAAGCTGTATCTGCCAAATGTGGCTGGCTTTGAAAATGCGGAACAAATGCGTCTGATTGTGCAGCGCAGCTCCAAGCATTTCCCATTGCAGCCACTCTGCGCAATTGTAGCCAAGTTTGTCGTAAGTCTGAAATGCATTTTGCTTACATTATAAGTGGCTCATAGAATTGTGTTCTTTCTGTTCACAGAATAATGGCAATGGTGTCCTGTTCCGTTTCAATCCCATCACTGGACGCGCTGCTGAAGGAGGGCTCCTCCAGCTAGATTACCAAATCAAGCAGTTGTCGCTGCTGCCAGAAACGGAGGTAGACTTTGTGAAGGGCATACTCATATTGGATGCAACCAATCAAGTCCATGTAGAGCCAAAGCATGCAACGCCATTGGTAAATTTTTTATTTAATCAATTAACTACAATTTTTTAACCCGCATCCTAAAATTATATTACAGGCGGACGGCATGTATTTATACACGGCTGATGTAAAGACCGCCGAGCTCGAGGGCTTTATTGTAAAATATGCAGGCGGTGTAAGTAAGGAATATAATGTTTTGTGGCAGCAGCTAATCACTTGTGTGTTTGCAGGAATTGTCATGCTTGCCCATTTGGAATGTGCGTCTAGGCGGTCATAATTCCGAGCAGCAAATCATTAGTGTTGCCGGCAAAAATCAAATTGAGCACGTTCATTCCCAGGGTCGTGTGCTTGGCGATCGCTCCGTGCTCTACAAGTACATCAATCCTAACTTGGTGGCCTTTGTCACACAAGCTCCAGATGCTGCGCACAAATGTAGGTCATCCATTTCCAAACATCATTTCTTAGATTTATACATTTAACTTATTTTGGTTTATAATTTAGCTGTGCTCAATTTATATTTAATTGATGTGGTTTCCGGCTCTGTGATCTTCTCCATGACACATCGCAAGGTACGTGCACCGCTGCACATTGTACACTCGGAGAATTGGCTAGCCTACTCCTACTTCAACGACAAAGTGCGCCGCACTGAGATCAGTAAGTGAAGCATAAATTGATTATTATTTGAATTTTTTTTATTGAGGGCATCTTTTACTTTAAACAGCTACCATCGAACTGTATGAGGGCAACGCTCAGGCCAACAACAGCGTGTGGAGCTCCTTGCAGGCACCGTCCATGCCGCTCGTCGAGCGTCAGTCTTACATCATACCCACTATAGTTGAGGCCATGCGTGAGACTATCACTGAACGTGGGATTACCAATAAGCATGTTCTAAGTAAGACCTCTTCTAACCATAATTTAGTAAAGTATATTTTAATAATATATTTTTTGTCGCACAGTTGGTACAGCCAGCGGTGGCATTGTTGAAATGCCATGGCATTTGCTGGACCCACGTCGTCCCATATCATCTAGTACGCAGGGACGCGAAGAGGGCGCCATCCCCTATATACCCGAGTTGCCTTTGCCGACGGAGAATTACATAAACTACAATCAGACGGTTGCACGTTTGCGTAATATCTACACAGCTCCTAGCGGCCTTGAAAGTACCTGTCTAGTCGTGGCCTCTGGCTTGGGTGAGTTGAATAAATGCAATAAGTAATTAATTTTATAAGTATTAATTTTTTTCTTTTCATTCCAGACTTGTTTGTGACGCGCGTTGCACCTTCCAAAACGTTTGATCTGCTAAAGGAGGATTTCGATTATATATTAATTTCTATAGTGCTAGTCGTGCTCACTTCGGGCTCTTTGATTGTTAGGCATTTAGCGTCTCGTAAATTGCTCAAACAGGCGTGGAAATAGAAGTGGCATTTTATTAATATGTAATTGCTTTATATAAATTGTACTACGACCAAAAAGATTAAAAGAAGAAACGAAGTGGAGTAGACGAAAGAGAATGAATTGTAGTAGCTGCATTTTGCCTCATAATGCAATAATAACAATTTTTCTCTAAGCTTAGGCAATTATTTAAAATTAAATATATATAATTATATATATTATACATATATATAGCGTAAAAAAAGTAACTAGCTGTTGAAAGAGTTTTGATTGCATTTTTGTTTCGTGTTAATCATAGTTTTGACTATAGATCATTTATTTAAAGTTGAAACGTAATTTTAGCTCGGAACATAAGCAACAAATCTGTCATACAAAAATAAATAAAAATAAAAATTCTGACCTGAATATCGGCATATGGGCATAGGTCGAAGTTCAAATTGTCATAACTTCGTAAAAACTCAAAGCGTTTTAATCATAGATTTGTCTCTAGATTAATCGTACAATTAAAATTGAACCCAGTTTTTGGGTCATATTTGACATATAGGAAGAAAACCCTAAAAACAGATCGGCTGTTTGACATAGTTTTAAAATCAGCCTTGAATTCTATCTTATTAAATTACGTAAATTGTTTTAATGCTTTAAACTTTTGTTATAATTACGAAGATCTTTGCAGAGGACAAATCTAAAGTAATGTTCAATGTTCAATGACTGAGTTCAAGACAAATATTGAGATGTTCTATTCTTTTTTTAATTTTGTGTTGGGCGCAATTTAATGTTCACAACAGAGCTGCCACATTTTTTCTGTTGACTGCACAACACTGTCGCTGGCGAACAGCTGATTACTGTCTTCCTCTTCCTACCCCATCGTGCGCCAATACACAATAACGATGGCACTGCGTGTTTTTGGTTTAAATTTAGTAAAAACTAACAGAACTTTGCTGCAAAATGCAGTCAAAACAAATGGAGCGACCAATGCACAAGCGGTAGGTTGTGTATGTCAGCTTTGACATGTTTGTAAATCCGCTATTTTCAGTTGCAAAAATTAGTCTTTCTTACACCGTTTGCATAACATTTTAGGTAGCGATGGCGCCGTATGCTACACAGGTAACGGTTCAGGCCACGCCTGCAGCGGTGCAGAAGCAAAAGGTTAGCAAGGCCATGAAGGCATACCTGGAACGGGCCAATGAACACGACGAGTTCATGAAAACGCAGCATTTGGAGTTCCAAATTGGAAAGCGCCACTTGGCCAACATGATGGGTGCAGATGCCGAAACCTTCACCCAAGCGGACATAGATGTAAGTATATTAAAATATTTAAATAAGGGTGTTCCTTACGTGTCATTTCACTTACAGGAAGCTATTGCCTATCTGTTCCCTTCGGGTTTGTTTGACAAAAGTGCTCGTCCAGCAATGCGAACGCCAGAGGAAGTGTTCCCAGCCCGTAAGGCAGCCGAATTTGATGAAACTGGTCGACCCTTCCACAGCATGTTCTACACAGGCAAACCGAACTTTTTTCAACTGCTGCATGTAAGTGTTCCTCGTTTATATCATGGAAAAGCAATTATCTTACGTTCACAATCTGTGACAGGATATTGTAAAGGAAACGAACAAGCTGTACGATCTGGAAGAGCGCATGCTGCGACGTGGTAATAAGCCTGATGAAAACCAAAAGCTGTAGGTGCTACTCATCTAGCGAACTTGCAACAAGTAACTTACACTTTTATCATATTTCAAGCGAAACTGCTGGCTTTCAACTGCTGCCCAAGGATCAGTTAGAGCGAATGCTCGTGGAGCACATAGCAGACATCGAGTATCTAAATTTCACCAATACAATGGAACGTTTAATCTCCTCCCCGTATGCGTACAAGAGCAAAGCATTTATTGAGCGCTTCCTAAAGCCCCTGATCGATCAGTCTAAGCAACTGGAGGTGCCCAAGCCAAAGATTGATGGAGAGGGTCGTCAGTACATCACAACGTACGAGTGTCTGCGGAAAACAGCTCGCGCTGATGTTACAGTTCGGCTGCCCGGCACCGGCAAAATAACGATCAATGGCCACGATATCTCGTACTTTACCGACGTACAAAACAAAGAACAGGTGAGTTATATAAATCAGCAAACTATAAAAATGGATCAATTTAATCTGGTCGCATTAGTCTGGCCGTCTATTTTTATGCAAATCAGTTGCTTTGCATAGAAAACTGGACGTAAAAGATATAAATTTTTAAGTAATACTCTATTATGGACTATATAACTTACTTTACGAGCAAAATCTTCCATTCCATTAGCATAAATTGCTGAGTCAATATAGTCAGTCACTTCAGTTAATCAGTCTGATTTTATGCAAATTAGTCTGCTGGCTATATAATTATTTTGATTAATCTTGTTGATGGGAAAATTTACCAGTCATTAATTTTTAACCAAAAATGATCAATTTTAATTTAGTATATATAACTCCCAATTAAATTCAACAGAACCTCGAACTATAATCATTTCTATATCTTCTATCAGATTTGTAGCTTCTGTAATTTATCCGATAATTAAATTAATAATTTAATGTCTCTGTTATCATATTTCTTGTGGAAATGATTTCTTCGACGTAATTAAAACACAGCTTTAATTCCGTTCCTAAAAATCTGAGATTTCCATATCTTCCGGTATTTCTTGGCTATACCCAAAATGTGCACCTGTTATCGGCTGGTAATGCTTATTGGTAGCAGAGTATTTCACAGGCGATGACGGCCAACTGCAATATTCACACTTATTTTTCCCCTGTTTTATTTCATGATATTTAAGTAACCTAAGATATGTAAAAGAAACTTTGCATCTCGCATAAAACTGGAAAGAAAACCGGAATTTTACATACTTTTTCAAAAGTTAATTTAAGCTGTGTGCAGCATTTAACTAGAGACGGGGAATAGTTAGTCACTTTGATAGTTATAACAATAGTTGTATGGATAGTTTATTATTATTAATATAAAACATATGTAACTTGCATATTTAATTATCATTTTAACGCTTCTCGTACGACAACGCCAAACAACAAAGACACAGCCTAAAACCAGGCACAGACATAGACTCAATCAAACCAGCCAATCTTCTCGCCTTTAATGTAATGCCTAAACAACTAGTTATTTATATAATATATACATACATGCATATATAATGTATATTGTAGGTAAAAATATAGATTTCTCGTATATGGCTAAATAGCATATGGAATTTTGTCGGGGAGCGTCAATCGCTTTCAATTTCAAATACGCTAACTACAATATAATATCAACAATTTTTTCGGGTTCTTCGGGTTAGCGTGGGACACGCACAGAAGAAGAATCTAAGGCCTAAGAATTGTGTAGCAAATGGTGATTAAGATGATTATATATATATATGTATATTTAGTTAATATCAGTAGATGGCATCGTGTGTACTCCTTGTTATTTGCGCAGATGCTGCTTCTGCTGATTGGAGATAACGATGAGCAGCTTGTCAATCACTTTGCTCGCCTGTTGCTGCTGGGAGATGAGCACCTGCTTCAGCTCCTGAATCTCCTGGGTGAGAAACTCAATGCGATCGGCATTCTCATCGATTTTGCTCGTCAATGTTGTCAACTGCGCCGAATCGGGATCTGAATCGGGAAGCGCATATCCATTGGTGGATATGCAGCTATTATTATTGTTGTACTTATTCTTGTACGACAAATAATTCTCGGCCGGATTCTTTGAGGAGATTGTGTGTCCGAATTGTTTGCGCATTTTGCCCACCTCGTACGCCTTCATTAGAATATCCCGAGGCAGCCGCTTCTCGCTGGGATTCAGTGGCTTGACGCAGAGCACTACGCGATAGGCCTGCGGCGAGACGAGCGCCGTATAATGGAGCAGATTGCGTAGCCATGTGGGCAAATAACCATTGAACAAGGCGGACTCAATGTAACTGATCAGCTTTGTTTGGCGCACCAGCTTCGAGAGACCCGCTGTCTTCTTGAGACCCTGGATGTCATGCACAGCAATGCCGACGAGCAGATTCATCAGGATTATCGTCACGAAGAGCAGGAAAAGCACAAAGGTGATCTGTGCACTGACCTCCAGCAGAAATGGTGGATCCTTGCCATCGGGATCATTGATAAGCAGCGACAGATCCTGTTCGCCAATCATCATCACCAGCACCGAGATGAAACCCATGAAGGGATTGGCGAACGACGACGATGACGGAAAGATGACACAGAAACTAATCGTAAATCCGATCAGCATGCACGAATAGGCCATAAACAGTTTGGCAAACTCCCCCTGGACCCGAGTATACATCGCCACGTACACATCGAAAACGGGCAGCTGGCCAATCATCAGCATTAAATTCGTCCATCCGAGAAGGACGGCGAATGCGCCAATGTGATTCTGGAACGTGTACGTCTGCTTCGTGTAGATGTATGAGATGACAAAGACGCTGGTTATGACAAACCATTCCATAATGTTCTCCACTTGGGTCACGTAATGCCGGAACGAGGAGTAGCCCGTTATGCCATACAGTTTACGAAATATCTCCACTATGGTGATGGCCACCAGGACCCACCATTGCATTTCCATGACAAACGGATTGTTGCGCAGCATATCGCCCAATATGGACTGCTTCTGGCACAGCTCCTGTGCCTGAATGGTCGTGTTGTCATCCTTGCTGCCATTGTAACAGTTGTGGGCCAGCGCTGTCAGCACGTAGAGCGTAAGGAAGAGCACAAAGCTGAAGCAGAAGATCAGTCGTCCGATGTAATACTTTCGAATCTTGCCCCACTTGATGTACAGAAAGGATGAGCACAACGGATGCTCCAGTATCTCCTTTTGGCCCTCATCAACGAACGTATTCAAGTAGCTAATCTCACGCGGATGACAATGCTGCAGCAGCTGGCGAAAGTCCAGCTCCAGTTCCACCTCGCGATTCACTGGATCCTAATAGGAGGAGGACAATAGATTAAATTTAATCAAGTTAAGCACTTGATCTACTCACCTGGGAATGATGCAGTGTGATGGCTGCGTCCAGTTTCTGTCGTATCATGGCCACCGAGGCTGGCGTCTTCCGTGTAATGACATTCAGGGCGGAGGTGCCCTTCTTGGATTTCGTTGTCACATCGGCGCCATGAAAGATGAGCATCTCGACGCACTGCACCAACCCATCGAGTGCGGCCAAATGGAGTGCGGTAAACCCATAGATATCCTTGTGGTTCACATTGGCGCCCCACTGTATCAGTGTCTCCATGATGTCGTAGGCATTCTCCGATTTACCCACAGCAGCATGCAACGGTGTCCGATGATCGAAATCCTCCGCATTCGCATCCGCATTGCCATTACGGAGCAGCGATTCGACGCACTCCAAGCTGGAGGTGCGTGCCGCAAGATGGAGCGGCGTAAAGCCGCGATGATTCTTTAGCTTGGCATCGGCGCCCTTGGACAACAGGAGGTCAACACACTCCACATTGCCCTCGTCGGCGGCGAGATGCAAAGCCGTCGATTCCTTTTCACGGATGCAGATGCGCACATTGGCATCGGCATTGGGCGCATTCAGCAGCGCCTCCAAGCACTGCAGATGCCCCAGATCAGCGGCCAGGTGTATGGCATTGGTGCCATTGGGCTTTAGCGAATTCACATCGGCTCCCTCAATAATAAAGAGCTGCAGGCACTCCAGTGCATTGGAGCGAACGGCGCAGTGCAGCAGACTCTCCTCACAATTGGGCTTGTTCGTATCTTTGGTAATCTGAGCTCCGCTATTGATGAGGAGCTTGGCCGCATCGGCGGCATTGCCAAAGGCGGCACAATGCAGCGGCGTATAGCACTTTGACTGCAGATTAACATTCATCCCCTTGGCCACGAGCAGATCCAGCGTGGCCAGGCACCCACTGAAGGCGCCCAGATGCAAGGCTGAAATGCCATTTTGATCGCAAAAATGCAGATCGGCACCAGCTGCAAGCAGAGCCTCGAGCAGATCCCAGCGCTTGAGGAATGCTGCCCACAAATAGCAGAGATTCTTCTCCAGCTTTGAGGCGGTCGCAAAGTGTTTGCCCAGACCCTCGGCGACCACATTGCCCTGCTCAATGTCCTCGAGCAGGCGCACCCGGCCCCCGGCACTTTTGATCTGATCGATCAGACTAATCCGTAGCGTATCATTGCAGATTTGAACGCTCAGCTCGCTCGTTGGCTCCTCAAAGCTATCGTACATGCTCGGCGCACTCTCCGCCGGCGGCGATGGACCACACTCCATGTATTCGAATTCACCAGCTGTCGGATACTGGGCTTCGATCATGGCGTCAGTGTTGTTCCGCCATCGCACCATCAGATTGGGTGGAATCGATTTGAAGCTGTTGTTAAAACAAATCACAAAACACACACACAAAAAAATTAAAATTAGCCACAGCTGCAATTTTACCGTTATGCTTATGTAAACAATTAAAATGTTTAAATCTTTTTATATAATTTAAAGGAGGGTTAACGATTCTTCATCAAAATTATGACAAATTTGCCGTAAGAACTAATTCATTTGGTGCATTTTTCCGACTTCTTGAAATATTTTTGCAGAGAAATTTTTAAGAAATTTCTTCCTAACTAATACTTAAAAGCTAAATAACTAAAAAGTGAAATAGATGTAGCTAAATTAATTATTCCATCAGATAACAATATATTTTATTATCTTTTAGATTCCTCTGACTCTTTATGATTTAGCTTTCTTTTTGATAACTCGTAAAATTTTGTAGTTTGTAGACTTATTGGAAGAGAAACAAACTCTTTGTTTCTCCAATTCATGCAACAAATGTTACAACAAATTTGCATTTAAATACCCTTAGAAAATTTTGCGCCTATTTTCCCAATTTAAATTTAACTATTCAAATAAAATTACAATTAAATTTAAAATCCCCCAAAATTTCTAAACTCTTACCGCACGTGTTTAAACTTGTTCTTTTATGCAAATGTTTGTCATATGCCATTAATATTTAATATTAATAATTATTTACATTGTACACATTGTATTAATTATGCAAACTTTATCTATTGGCTTTGGGGCACAGCTTTATTCAACTTTAATATTTGATTCGCAAATGGAATTGTGAGATTTCTGAATATCATTTTTAACACTGCAGAATTTAATCACTTTTAATATATTCATATTAATTGACGAATTTGTACATTGTAATTAGAAGTGAGTTTTTTTTAACAAAAAGCTTGTTTATTGTCTTTTGCTTAAACTGCAGTTAAAAAGCAGAAAAAAACATTCACTCGGCTCGTATATATATATATATATATATAAATGAACTGTGAACAAGTAGATAATAAAAACGTTTACAGAGTATTTTCAATTCTGCACTGTGATAATATTTATGATTTGTGGCCAGCTTCAACAATATTCAGATTTATTTTTATAGTAATTTTGTTGTCTACGGTTGAAATGACACTGAAAGTTCCATTGTTGCACTTTGCTGACTGCGAGGCATGCATAATTAAGAATGTTATTAATCAACATAATATGTTTATTGATTTATGCAAAGTCGGCTAGTTTCTTGTGTGTGTATAAATTATTTATTTATATTTATACATATTGTATTTATTATTTGTTTTTTTGTTGTTTTCTTTAGTTGTGCACTTGTTGTGGCTTGATCACATTTGTCATCTGCTTCAACTGCCGGCGGTTTTTCTTATGTCTGCTTGTTTCGAATTCTCACAGTTGATAATTTCAAAAGCTGCTTTTGCATAATTTCAGGGAGAAACTGAATCCCAGGGACTGTTTTCTAATCGCGCTGGGCTTTGTTCTGCACTTAGCGGCAAGGTATTCGTGTGTGTGTGTTTTACTTAAGGGTGTGTGTGGGTGTGTGTTTGTTTGTGTGTGTGGATTTTACGTACACTGCTTGAAGCCATATCCACGGATGATGCCAATTCGCTAATGAGCTATTTTCAATTTCTAATTTCATTTCCAAAATGCGATGTCGTTGATACACACATAGGAGATAGCCCGACCAGTGCTTCACTGACTGTGTGACCCATCTACAGACTGATCCGATACAACGGTAGATAGACAGAGAGAAGGACAGACAGACAGACAGACAGACAGGTAGACAGTCAGTCAGAGCGGGCCAAGTGGCTTACAATGGTTGCCTTTTGTGGCGCTTTAAACAATTGTATCTAACGGACGGAAAATGCAAAAAATAAAAAAAGACGATGTGAGAAAATCGCGAATTTTTCACTTCCGTTGATCGCATGCAAGTATTAGTTAGTTTGACTATAAAAACTGACGGAACTACGACGAATTGCGAACGCGCCTTAACGAATTATATTTGTTTTTTAGTCAGCAACTAACGCGTCCGCCTGCATTGTTGTTTCAATACCGACTGATGGTTGAAAAACGGTAAGCGCTGCTCAGTGCCAGCTCAAGTTGATCGAGCTTGAAACACACACAAACACACACTTACACAAATATATGCGAGAGAGTGACTAAGATAAGGTGTGAGAGTGACTGCCAAAAAATTGCTGCCAAACCAAGAGAGTTAATCGAACGCGCGAGAGTTGATTTGAGTTGTGGAGTGAGTATAGCTCAAATTTGGCAAATACTGCAGAAGAGAGAGTTAATTGAACGCGTGAGAGTTGATCTGACTTGTGGAGTGAGAAAAGCGCAAATTTGGCAATAACTGCAGACGAAAGAAGAGACGGGAATGCTACCTATTTATAGAATGCTTTGATTATTTATAGAATTAGGCTGAAGAATATTGAATTGCAAGCCGAATAAAGTGTTTTGCACAACGCTGCAACTCTTGACTCATGCAGTCTAACTCGAACACCAAATTAAACTTGCGATTTTAAATATTACAGACGAACTTTTCCAAGCCGAACTTCAGCAATCATACTTTGTAAGCCGAACCTAATAAAGTGAGAAAAAAACCGTTAGAGCTGTATAATGTACTCTTAAGATGGGCTTTAAGTGTCGTTTAAAATGAAATGAATTAGTATATTTTAAATAAATATATTTTTTACAAAAATTATACATACATTATTAAAATCATTGACCGTAGATAAATAAGTTTTAAATTCTATTAGTTGCAGTTGGTAGATTGAGTTACAGAAGTTTCGCTTTACTGAATTTAATGCTCGGCAAACTCAATATTCGATTAGATTTCCAGCAGTTCGTAGGAATTTTTCTATGATTATCGCTTGGTGTTATTCAATACATGTGTTTACTCAACTAATAAATTCCTGAATTTTTTTATTTCACTTGAAATATAAGTATTTTATTCCATTAATTCTCAATGACAACTAACTAACTAGCTGACCAGCTGTATCAGCTGCATTTGCCAATAACTTTAAGCCTGTCTTTCTTTAAGTCACCAGACATTTGCCTTGTCCACACCCAAAACAAAATAAAACCCAATCGATCCAATCGTGCAGAAATTTTTATCTTTTCATTGTGGCATTGTTTAGGTATTTTTTCGGGGTTCGTCTCGTATCACAACTTGCATGCATGCATATAAATAACTGAGTGGGACACTCAAATGCAGCATTGGCACTTACCGGTTATTCGCAGCATTATTTTCATTGAGCGGCTGCTCCACTTCGGTCTTGGTAACGACGCTGATGGAACGTGTCGTGCGACGCGGCTTCGTGCTGCCCTCCTTGTAGCCGAGATTCTCCATGGCGTCCACAGACCTTGTTGCTTTATGCGTTCCACTTGCAGTTCAAGTTGTTACAGCTGCTTTTGTTGTAGTTGTTGCAGTTTTCGTATTGGAAAAAAACCGCGCAAATATGCAATATGCAAATTTAGGCAATCTTTATATAAAAGTAAACCAAGCGACAAACAAAATTTACTTTCCAATCTTAGCAACGCAAATTTATAGACCAGTTTCTTAACGTTTGTTTACTGCCTGACCGCAACTTTGGCTTGAGTTTTGTTTTTTTGGGTTCAGCTGCAAAGAAAATGGACAATGATTTTTTTATATTAGTTTTATTCCACTCTCTCTGTGTGATCCACTGTGGGATTGGATCACAACTAAATCCAGCAAATCGCGATTATTTTCGCTGCCAGCCTATACGCATAATCTGCACAGATATAATCCAAATATTTACATTAACCACACTTTTGAGTTTTCTGCGATGAATCTGCCCTGACTTCCCCTGGCCCTTTACTTTCGGACTAGTCTTGGACTTTTGCGCACGCCGAATGCGACAATCTGTGTGGGGACTTATCTAAGCACTCATTCCATTTGACGCAGCGATAAAAACCATATAAACAGTAGTATCATCGGCATCATGAGACACAATCCAACTAACTATACTCTGTGTTTTTCGAGTAAAAATCAAAGAGCATATTATAATGTGAGATTGTAGACAATAGGCTTTAAATATGTTAATATGTTGTCCAAAACCCCCAAAAAATCAAAGTTCCTTTAATAATCGATCATATAACAATGCCAGCGATTTGTACTCCCTTTTTTTAATTTCTGAAAATTACCTAAGAAATGTTTCCATTTCCCAAAAACCCCGTAAACTTAAGTTTAAATAACAATTATATTTCATTTGTTAACTAAACAAAAAATGCTGGCAATACTTAAAAACTTCAGCTATGAAGCTACGAAGTCTATAAATTTTTATAACATAATTTTGACACTTTTTTTTATCGTTGGGAAATTATCTAAAGTGCTAGTGGATAACGTTTTTGTGAATTAAACGGAGCAGAGTCTGCAAATATCAAGTACACACTTTAAAATGTTTAAAGCAAAACAATTAAAGGTTAATAGAAAGTTGTTCTAATAAATACAACTAACATAACCAAATTATTTTAAAACAAAAACTAAATTTTAATAAAAATAATTTAAAAATGTTACTGTAATTTCTTATGAGTGAATGAACACTTTTATTTAAAATGAAAATATTTAAATATAAAATGAACCAATCTTTGTTGTCCATACAAGGAGAGGGATGGGTGCATATTCGAGGCAACGAGACATCCACATTCACATCCAAAAATTTGCATGTACTGTCCAAAAATAAGTTTGTGAAGAAGAATATATAAATGCTTTGTTGTTCTTGTTACTACATTTAGTCAAGTATTAATGCTTTGAGTCAGAGTTTTTGTAACACACGATTATTAAAGAAACTAATTATACTTAACAAATTGGGTGTTTCTCTTTATATAATTGTGTTTAAGCCATGCATTTTAGACTAATCACTTTTAATACTATTTTTAAAAAATCAAGAAGCGTTAAGTCTACAGAAAATTGACTGCAAAATAAGTTTGATCGATTGTGTGCAGAAAGACACATATTCCAGAAATGGAAGCAAACTTTTCTATCAGTTACAGAATTAGTTTAAGTTCAAATAAATATTATCTTTATAGATCACCGAAACTTTATAATTTGAAATCAATTTGTTTAATACTCTCAAATCTATCTTAAACACTTAGGTATAATTTTAGCACTGTTTTCCTATGTCCCTCTAAAATATCATACAAATCGACTATTGAATGAAAGAGTGAAATTTTTCTTTTTTTTTTAAATCAATCAAACGATTGTATAAAGAAGAAGTTACTGGTTTTTTAAGATTAATATAAATTGTGCGTCAATCTACCGGGCAATTTTTTTTAGTATGCTTAATAACTTAAAATGCTTTGTGTGTGTGTGTTTTTTTTTTCACGTACAAACAAAAACATTTTCTTCTCTGTTGATTTCCAGCCAGATTTTGTTTGTTCACATTATTTACAATTTATGTCAACGTCAGCGTCTCGGCTTCTGGGCATTCATTCATTCGTTGAGTGAATTCCATGTGGTATCATGGCTAACTAATCAGGCAGTGAGGCAGCTCGTGGTGTATCTCGGGAGCGGATCAAGTCTTAAAACGTAATTCGCTAACTCTTTTGAAAAATCGAGCGGCCATTCGAGGGCTATAACAAGAAGTCTTACAGAGAATACAGAAGTAGCTCAGACAACGAGTAACTCAGTCATTAGTGTTATATAGATATATTTTTTTTTTGTTTGAGCACGCTCAGTTATTTAATTTTATTTATTTGTTTGTTTGATTGCATTTGCAGCTTTTTAGAGCTGTTCCCATTGCGCAATCTATTATTTGCTGATTCAAAATGATTTACGGGAGAATTACGTGAAATTGTATTGTCTTGTTTTGCTTTGATTTGCTTAATTGCAAAAAAAAATCACTTAAAAAGAAAAGAAAAGCAATAAACAAACAATGAATTGCAAATTTTTAAAAATAGCTTAGGATGCTCCTCGCGGAACTCTTTAACCTGATTGCGTATTGTAAACATTAAAACAAACAAAGCTATAAAAGCATTGCCATTATTAATTCTACGATAGTAGAATTTGAGCTACTTGGCAGTTTGCTGGTTAATCAGACATCGAAATAAAAAACTCTTTAATTACTATGCGTAAAATTAATGAAATTCTTCGAGGGCCAGCGCCTAAGTCGAAAAACCAGTTTTTTGTTCTCAGGTCTCGAACTCGACTTCGTCTCGCCAGTTGAAAGTCTCTAACTGTATAAATAAATATTGGCTTTCAACGCCCCCGTAGTGAAAAATCAACCAAATGATTCAGAAAACGGCCTAACAATATAGGCACACATAATCTAATGCAATGCAGTACAAGTCTCGAAAAAATTCGAGACTTAAAGGCGACCATTATTTTGTTGTTAAATTATAACAAGTAGGGGTAACTGTTGAAATAAAATATTAGAATACAAGTGTCGTGCATTGAGCCGGAAGCGCCATTTGCAATTTATCGTTTAGATGCGACGATGCAACGTCATTTTGAAACTGCGACGCCACCAAAAAATCAACTCTGCCTTAGTTTTCGTCTCGTTCCTTCGTTCGTTTCGTGTCGTTTCGTTGTGCTGCGAGCCGTTTTGTTTGGTTCGTTCGCTTTCTTCGTGTTGCGTTTATTCAATTATAATTGAAACTAATTTGAATTTCTAGGCGAGAAAACGGGCAACGGTGGTGAGGGGGTGGATAACAAAGCGAGCATGATGTGCCCGTTGGAATGGCAAAGCATTTGTGCGAGACTTGCCAGATGAATTGTTATTTTGCATTGTTGTCAAAATGCCCTTGAACCTGAGGCGCCCCCTGCTGCCCACAAGCTGTGCACTTATCGTGCACGTAACCGTAATTTAATCTCCACCAATCAAAGGATAATACAACAGAAGATTGCAACGCAAATGTATATGTAATCGAATAAAACCGACAAGAATACTTCTTGTTAAAAGAAACGTTGACAATAATTAATGCGAAGATAGAAGAAACTGTACCGCTAATAAATTTATGAATGCAAAAAAGCATAATTAACAATTTAAATTTTAAATAAAATGAATGTTGATTTTGTTTTTTGTTAACGATAACTTTCGAAATAATTTCGAAATACGGATGACTTGCGAGAGTAGTGAAACTTTTTTGTTGTTTGTTACGCAAAAGTTTGCCTTATTCCTGATAACTGATTTACTTTATGCGTGTGCTGGCCAAAGCCGGTGCTTTTGCAAGTGGCACAACATTTTCGGTTATCCAAATGAGAATAAAAGCAATAAGAAAAAACCGATAATATATCACTTTGCAGCTCTCAGCCCGGTGTAAAATTTTCCGCGACTTGAAGTGCGAGAACAGCGTGGATTGACTGATAAAAAGAACTGCGCCGAAATGATAATGGAGACCACAAGTTTCGATGTGGATGCGATTTTGTTGGAGGTGGATGAGCGAATCTAACTTTTGAGCGCGCGCGTCAATGAAGCTGAATGTACACTTAGTAGATATACTATATATGCCCTCCTCATGATATCAACAGTATCATCATCGTCATCATCTCTTCTACTTAGATCTATATAGACATGTATAGTTGATGCTTATGGCTGGGGAAAAGCTAAACAGCTAAAGTGAGCAGCTCCAAAGAACCAGCTAGCCAGCTATCAAATTCATTTAAATCATAATAAAATGTGACACGAGAAATCTTGAAGAGCCGCCGGTTCAAAGCATTTTTTAACCGGCTAGCCAGAAGAACTTAACGCCTCCCCTCAGCAAATATGTGTTGTATAGCCATGGTACCCTGTTAAATAGATGTACCCTATGAACATGTTGCCTCCCATTTGATGGTTTAGTTTGTCATTTTTTATGTGTGCTTACTTTAATTGCCAAGTATCATACAATTAAAAGTCTTGTCCGCCGCCATTGTTGCTGTTGGTTATTATTATTTGTTGTTGCGTGAAGTCACCTGACAATTCGCTTAAACAAATTATAGATACAAAATAATTTGTCAAATCTGCAATGATTGATTGTTTTCATTTTAACGGCTTTTCAGCCACATTTTGTTTCCCTTTATTTCGTTTTACCAAATTTGTGCGCGTTGCTGATTTGTTTGTGTCTTTTTATTATGTATTTTTATTGTTTATTCGTTTTTAATAATAACGTTTATTGTCTGTGTGCTGTAGACCATATTGTTTGTATACGACGCTTACTGGCTTTCCCACGCATTTCTAACATAGCCAAAAATACGTCAAACTAAATAAATCTGTTGTCACATTGGCGTCGGAGTTCTGATTTGTATTATTTGCATACCTGTGTCGCTCAATCGATTTATTATATAATGATAAGTTTTCAACTTTACCGAAGGCTAAAAGGCCATTTTCTAAATGGTGTTATCCATGAATATTTCATGCAATTTTAGTTTTGGACATCATTACATAACAACACGCTTTGTTGCGACACACACCAAATTGTCCTTCCTTGTCCATAAATAACACCGGGGTTTTTTTTTACCCAGTTTGAACAGTTCGACAGGTAATCAATTTGAAAATGGCGTATATAAAAATGTAAATGTTATAAGGGAACTTTTAACAGTTACACCATCGCTCCAGCGACGCCAAGCATTTAACCAACACCAATTTAAACACGTTGTGTGAGCTGCTTAGCTTGCGGCTAGTAATTATCACCTAGTCATGAAGTAATATACCCTCTAATCACAAATATCACTAAGAGGGGTATAAGCGAGACATAAAAAACACTTGCCTGATTAGAGCTTATTAACTCCAGTTGGAAATTTTAAAATTAATTGTAAAATTTGACAAATGTAAATTTGTACTAAAATTAAATATTATTAAATTAAACACATTGTACAATGTCGATCAAAAACAAACAAAGGCCATAGCCTTGCAGCAGAGGTTAAGGGAAAAATATACAAAGTGTAAACAAGTTTTGAAGCGTAACGTGACTATAATATCAGAAACTAATCGCTGTGATTTTTTGTACCTTTAGTTAAAATTATTTGATACTAAGACCGTCAGCTCAGACTAAACTCTACAAGATATTTAGTGTAGTTAACATCAAATATTTTATTTACTTTAGCCGCAAACTGCTTTAAAAGTATAAGTTTTGAAATTTTTAATTTCCTTGATAATAATAAGAGGTATTTGCTGAAGGCCACGGTAAAATTGTTCAGTAATTAACTGCAGTAATTTACTGAATATGATCAAAATAAAAAGTCTTTGGTGCCTCCTTTAACTTTAGCCAGGAAACGCCATTTAAACTAACGTATAGGGTAACTTTGAGCTAATACGCCTAAAGGCGTCTCACATTTTTAAAAAGTATTTCTTATTTGCATCACACCTGCCTATAACGTATGCATTTAATTGCCTTGTACGCAGATATGCAACAAATTGTTGCACTTACCCGCTGTGTCTAACATCCATTCAATTTGGTTAGTGATTTTGTCATTATTTCCATACATCTATTGTTGTTTTTATTGCAGTGCAGGAAATACTCTCGCAGTTTAATTTTGCATGACATACATGAAAATACAATGCACTACTAAATATATATATATATATATATATATATATATATATACATATTGTGAAACTTGAGTAAAAATATATACAGTTTCGAACAAATTTACAATTAGGTCTGTAATTTTTCAAATATTTACTATAAAACTTTACGTAGTAGAAAATGACTACAGCGTAAGCAGTCTCAGATAACTTTATTTAAAGACTAAGAAATACTTTAATTGGTCAGTCCCAAAATTCCGAAAGAAAGAAAATTACCTTCTTACATTAGGTTCTATCAATACTAATCTATTTAAAATTAAAATAAGCAATATAAGTGGAGTGTCAAGCATATTGTACAATCTATTTTGGATAAAAATCTAAAGATATCAACAATTTTACGTTAATATTTTGGATTCTTTGATGCTCCTCAATATCTGAGGTGCCCCTAATATGAGTCTTCCAACAGGCCATAGCCCTTAAGTGGCCACACCTGAACTCAATTAATTAATTATTCTGTGAGTTGATGTCACTTTCTGCTTCTCAGTCAACCAACAATTATCACTTCGGAGAACAATTTATACTAAAATTAAACCCATACAATAATCGAAACTTTAATAGACAATTAGCTGTAATAAAGTTTTTATTTATTTATAATTGGCATACTATAAGTGCACATTTGGAAAGTGGTGCTATTATTTTAGTACCAGCTGTACAGATGTAATCTAAACAAAAGCCGCCTCGAGCGCTCTGAACTTGACATCTAACACGATAATAATTTGTATGCATACATTTTTTTTGTAGTTGCTCTTTCCGCTGAGCTTTAGCTCAATGCTGGGTAAAGTTGATGTGGAAGCCAATGTGGAGGGCGGCGGTCCTTCCGGTCAGGCGGGCGCCATTCGTTGGGGCATCGCGATGAGTTTGCGCAGCTTCGTTGATCAAGAGATGATTGAGTCAATGCGTTTGGGTAAGTGCCGCGGCCCAAACATGTCACTAATTGCTTACACTACTTATTACTTATTTATCTATTTCTATTTATGCAGCCGGTCTGCTGACACGTGACTATCGCAGACGGGAGCGCAAGAAGTTCGGACAGGAAGGCGCACGTCGCAAGTACACGTGGAAGAAGCGCTAAGCGGCGGCAAGCTACAAAGCAGCATTGCATTTCCATTCAAATGTTCAATAAATAAATAACCAAAAATATCATAAATTAAATAATGAACTACATTTGATCAAGGGGCTTCAGGCCTAGCAGCTGCATGCCCTGCTGCAAGTTGCGCTTGGCCGCATGGAAGAGCAGCAGACGCTGTGTTTGCCTATCCAGGCATCTCTCCTGCTTCACTGGCAGGCGCTTCAAAGCGCGACTTGTCGCATTACTGCAAGCAAAGAGAATAAAGATTAACTTGTCTAAATAAAATCATGAGCTTCTTATGCTCACCACAAGCTAAACAGATGGTTGACCAGCACACATGCTTCCAGCTGCTCCTTGGCCTGCCAAACACATTGCTCGAAGCGTGCCAGCTCGTAGAGCACATCCAGCGCATCGCTTGGCTCCTCTGTTAAATGCTGCCAACTGGGCTTTATCTCAGCCAGCTCGATGTGTTTAAAGTTATCCAGTAGACTGTGCAGACGACAGTGTGTGTATTGCAGCTTGATGCCCGTATCGCCATTCACCTGCAGCGCCTGCTGCCAGCTGAACTCGTGATCCCGCTGCCGACGCTGTTTCAGCACATTGACAAGCACCGCAGACACCCCCAAAATATCGCAGATTTCATTATCGTTAAGAGCGTCATTCACTTTAGTAGCTGCAAATAGAATTAGAATTTAGAATCTAACGCAAAAGAATTCAGTGAGCTAGACTACGATACACCCATTTGTAAAGGGTTCAGTGTTTCGTTTCTCTTACTTGAACTATTGCTGCGCTTCTCTCGCATCACATCCCGGGCCTCGTCAAGCACATCTCTCAGGAAGATGGCTTTTCCCTGCCGAGTGCTCATGCCATGAATCCTTCCGAATTTTACATGTTGTAGCTTGTCCGTTAAGCGGTTGTCCAGCTTGGCAGCTGTCTGAAAGAGGGCATTGAAATGATCTGCCTGGCCATTGTCAACGACATAAAGCATGCGTGAGAATTGCAGACGATGCTGGCGCTCCAACAGTGCCGCTATATCACGGGCCAAATACAATGTGGAGCCATCGCTCTTGATGACTGGCACACGGCGCTGATTTACCACAACAATCTCACGGCCATCCTGCTCCCGTTGAAGTAATCCTGCTGAGCGTAATTGACCAAGCACATCTCCAATATCACGCTGAGAATACTGCGACTCCCATTCGTAACTGTCGAAAGACACCCCAAGGCGTTCGTAGACGCCTCGCAGCTCATCTATGGTGTACTGACGATATTGTTGCCATTGCCTGGACATGCTTGCATCTGTGCCGGCTTCCAAGGCACTAAATAAATCTCGTGCTTGCTGTGTCAACTTGGGATCATCGGCAGCTGCTTGATTGGCCGCCACATAGGCATTATATAATGTTTCAATGGGTGCAGCTTTCATTTGTGCATTACTGACATTGCCCAACTGGACGCCAAGTGCTAGTAGACCAAACTGGGTGCCCCAATCCCCCAGATAGTTTAGCCGTGTCGTCTGATAACCCAAGTGCTGATGCAGATTTGCCAGCACGTTGCCAATGATGGTGGATCGCAAATGACCGACGTGGAATGGCTTCGCTATATTTGGCGAACTGAACTCAACAACAATGCGCTCCTCTTGAAAATCAGGCGCTTTAGCGCGTATTGAATCTGCTTGTAAGAGGTGTTGTGCAAATGCATCGGGTTGTAGATGAAATTCCACTTTGGCTGCACAACGTCCCGTACTGGGAACCACTTCAACATGTTCCACATACGTCGAATCAAATTGTTGGCTTTTTACCAATTCTAACACATCGTTTTCCTGTTGTGCAACATTCGCCGGCAAAATCCATTGCAATAGTGGTCGATCTGTAGACGTCTGTTGCCTTTTGACCGGCACTTCCAATGCATGGTAAATGCTCTTTACTTGAGGCAGCTGCGTTAAACGTTAAAATATAATATATATTCATAAATATATAAGTAAATAGCGGATGATTTACTTTGTCACAAATTGCGCGCCGGATTCGGCTGGTCATGTTGTTTCACACGGTGTGGCAGCACTGATATAGTGTTGCAAAGAGCCGAACAGCTGGTCTCTCCCATGGTACGATAGACTGTCAGGCGAAATATATATTCAAATCTTATGGCTTATGTATGATTGATTAACTTTTGCATACATCGTTTCTCATTACATGACATATAAGTTAACAGTTTTAGACTTGCCAAATAATCCGGACAAATTCTCATTATATATTCATGCCCCTGCTACTCCACTTTCGTGTGAGGGCCACAAAACAGCTGATTGAAGAAACTGGGTTGGGCTTGTTCGTAGTTTTCGAAACAATAACAAAGCGTTTGGTTTGTTTTCGCTTCAGCACTAATGGACAATTTAAATAGTAATATACATAAGGCCTACAATGTTCAGCCAATACTTAAACATGGAGTACACATTGAAGCTATTGCAGCATATGGTGAGTAGTTCCATTTTTATTTACTAAATATAAATTAGCCAAATTTTTTTGAAAAGATAATGAAGTCATTGTGGGCACCAGAAAAGGACAGCTCATCATGTACTCTGTGGGCCTGACCACAGACGTCAATATGGCAATGATCAACAAAAATTTTAGCAACAAAGCCATTACCCAAATGGAGGTAGTCTCAGCGGAAAAATTGCTATTCGTGCTGACAGACAATAGGATTCATGTTTGTGATATAAGCCAAATCGAAAATAATTTCAATTTAGTGCACAAATCGGAGGACACAAGGGGTTGCACGCTGTTCGCTATGGATGTGGACACACCCAAATCGACGACAGGCAAAGTGGCCAAATTCATTAGAATTGCTTGTGCTATTGGGCGTAAATTAGAGTTCTTCTTTTGGAAAATAGACAAGCTCGTTTCACTGAAGCTGTGCATCGATATGCTCGACGTGCCACGGGCAATTTGCTGGGTTGACCCATTCGTGTGTGTTGGCTACAAGGGTGGCTACGTTTTATACGATGTAAATAACACAAAGAATATCCTTTGTATGCCTTTAGATATTTTTATAATCGTTCTTACTTCGCTGTTCATAGATATCCGCCAACCCACCGAAGATGCACGAACTCATGAATACGTCCACCAAAACTATTCAAGAGCCCAACATGTGCCTGATACGAAACCACATGCTTGGCATTTCCAAGAACGACCACCTAGTGCTCATTGATCTCAATCAGTTTAAATCTAAAGGTGGTAATGTTGACAATGGAATGAACAATATGTCTCCCTCAACGCCGTGGAAAAGTCTCCTGGGCTTAGGTAATTTTTGAACGCCTTTACTGTGTTAAAAATAGTTACTAATTTGGCTTACAGTTTGGGATGAGCCATTTGCTGTGGGACGCATGAAGGACACCTTCCAGGTGCGTAGCTTAATTGGCAATGATAAGTGTTTCCAGCTGCTGCCAGAGTTAAAGAATACCAGGTTTCTTGTTCGCTCGGAAAAGGGCACCATTTTTGCTGCCGCATCATCCGAGCTGTGGTGCATGCGGCTCGTGGATATTCCAACGCTACGGGAGGAATTACGGCAGCAACGCAAATTTCAACTAGCAATCGAACTGACAGTGAGTTTACTCATCTCATTAACTTCATGGAAAAATGTTTACCACAGCCGTTTCATTTTTTAGAACATTTCCGATGAAGAAATCGAGGGTAAGGCCGAATACATGCGCAAGATACATATGCAGTATGCCACGGAGTTATTTAACAACAAAGAGTTCTCGGCAGCCATGAAGGAATTCGAGAGAGCCGCCGTCGATCCATTCGAAGTCATCAAACGTTTTCCCAGCTTGTTGCCGGACCAGAAAAGCATCACGGATGCAGCTATTCCCAAGTCCAATGTGCCAGTGCTGACGGATCGTGATTTAGAAAATGCGTACCTGGCACTCACTGAATTTCTGGTACAAGCAAGGTCCAAGACCAATGATAAATCGCTGCTGGCGATCATTGACACTACGCTGCTTAAGCTTTATCTGCATACAAATGATGTACTCATTGCCCCCCTGCTGCGACTTAATCGATGTCACCTGGACGAGTCGGAAAAAATGCTCAAGCGACATAATAAGTTAAACGAGCTGGTTATTCTCTATGGTGTAAACGGAAAGCACGAGAAAGCTTTAACGCTCCTGAAGGACCAGGCAAACATTGAGGGCTCCGTGTTGCGGGGTCGTAAGCGCACCATAAGTTATCTACAGGATTTGAGCGTTGAAAATTTGCCGCTAATCTTTAAATTTGCCGATTGGGTATTAACACAAAATCCAGATGAAGGTCTCAAAATATTCACCGATGAATTGATTGCCGTCGAAGCACTGCCACGTGCCAAAGTGCTTGACTTTTTATTGAGTAAGCACAAGGCTTTAGTCATACCCTATCTGGAGCATGTTATCAATGTGTGGAATGACATAAACACCCTACGCCACAATGCACTACTTAAGCAGTATAGTGTGCAAGTACAGCGTCTTCTGAAAGATGATGGGTAAGTTGGATTTAAAAGTCAAAGTTCAAGTTTAATTAATTTATTCTTGGCAGGAATGAAACTCCCAAACTGCAGGAAATGCGAAAAAAGATGTACAAGATGTTGGTGGAATCGAAATATTATTCCCCAGATTGTGTACTAGATGATTTTCCATCATCTTTACTGTTAAAAGAGCGTGCTTTGATTCTTGGCCGTCTCAAAAAACATGCTGATGTTCTGGCTCTCTACATTCAAGTGATGGGCGATGTGGAGAAAGCCAAAGCGTATGCGGAGGCAAGTTATGAGGATGATAAAGAGGTGTTCAATATACTGCTTCAGACCATACTAAGACCAGTGCAACAACCGCTCTTCGAAGGCGTCACAATGCACCCTGACTTTCTACGACCCAACAAAGAAGTTGCACTCGAGTTGCTGAATACCTACACTGTGAAAATTGATCCATCGACTATATTGGAAGTGAGTGAGACTCATCTGTTATCTCCTTTGATCTCTTCTTTATATCAAATGTTTTTCATTTGTAGTATCTGCCCGATGACATTCCCATGTCCGATCTAAAAAACTATTTGGAGACGGTGGTGCGTACCCAACTGGCCGAAATACATCAGCGGCAAGTTATGAGTGGTCTTCTAAAAGCGGACGCAGCTCGGTTGCGGGTTGCCATCGGGCACGAGAAGAAAAAGCGCTTCGAAATGAACGAGCTAACGATATGTCATGTATGCAAGAAGCGCTTTGCCAATGAAACCGCTTTCGTTCGGTATCCGGATGAACAAGTGGTGCATCTGTCTTGTTACCATGCCAAGAAGACGCCCCAACAATAAGTATTTAATATTTATGTGACATTATTCCAAATATACCCAAGTCTCTTAAATTAATCATAAAACATATTTATACACACATTTTTATGCTAAGCTTAAGATAATGTAACCTTTTCTTAATCGAAAACTTGCAATAATTGTGTAGTTGAATTAAACCATAAACAAAATAATAAATAATCGATAATAAAAATTTTTTAGACTGAGAAAAAATAATGAAAATAATTCAAACTAATTAGCTTTTTTATATAACAGATTATTTACGATAAAAATGTCGATATTAATTTAATGAAAGAAAAAAACAATGTAAATGATTATAAAAATCGATTATTCTAAATAAAAACATCAAATGCTTTTTTATAAATTTGTCTTGGAAAAGGTTTTCTTAATTCACAAAAAAAATTGCATGGGTTATTTAAAATTAATTTTAGCTATTGAATATTAATGTTGATTTCATTTTAATTCTCGATTGGTTTAATAGAAAATTAAGTGATATTTGAAAGAAGAACAACAAATACAATTAAATTAATACAAAGCCAGCCTTAGGTCAATACTGTATTTCACACATAATTTAATTAATCTATAAATTTATAATCTGTATATGCTTTCATCGTATTATAAATTCGTAAATTTCCCAACCAATCAAAACTTTGATAGATAACAAATTGTGTATGTTTAGAAGTTATTAATTATCCAATATTATACATATTTATCCTGCTATATTTACAATTGAGGCTGAGCACAAATTGTTTATGCCTCCTCGCTGCCATCCATAAGACTGTCGCCATCGAGATCGAGAGAATCATTGCATATGGACAAATCAGAGTCCGAGGCTGCCCGACTCAATGGACGAAGTGGCAGTGAAAGCGATTGCTTACTATCCTCATTATCCTCCTCCAGTAAGCTGGGCGATGCCGTGCTGCAGGCAGCCGTCAGCGGCAGCTCGACGGAGGCTGTTGCTCCCACAGATGCCACAGTTGTAGAGCCACCTGGCAATTGCGTTTGCCTGATCAGCGCCAGTCGCTGCTGTGTCAACTCCAAATGATGTTTGCGCCATTTGATGCGTCGATTTTGAAACCAGACTTTCACCTGTGCCTCCGTCAGCTTCAGCGTATGTGCCAGATACAAGCGCTCCGGGCCGACCATATACTGTTGCCTCTCAAATTCCGCCTCCAAACATTCCAGTTGCTCCGGCGTGAAAATCGTTCTCACTCGCTTATTCTTAAGTGCACTTTTTTTGTGCGATTCTATGTGTGTAAATAGGAAAAGAGGGCAGATTATTTATTTAATCATTAATGGTATTAAATATGGAATTTTATTATGTAGATTACAAAGCAAAACAAATATTAAAATTATTATTTATGTTATATGTATTAATTATAACAACTGGTCACTTAACTTAACAACATTTATTTCATTTATTATTTTTATATTAATTTATTCAATGCAAGCACAAATCACTTAATTTCACTTATGAATTTATTTACTTCAGACTATTTATGTACCACAAATATTAATAATAATAAAAACAAAAACTAATTTTCAAATTGCAGCTAATACATTTTATTAAGAATTGAGAAATAAAAACAAATATCTTTTAAAAATAGAAAAACTAAATTTGATATAATATTAAAAAAAATATATAAATAGAGGAAAGAAGGATTTTCTTGTTGAGTCCGACTTACCCGACTTGAGTTTGTCGCGTTGGAAACTGAGCGATGCCTGATGTGCATGATGCTGATGCAGCTGCTGCAGGCTCTGCAACGCGGATGGGGCACCACTAACTGCAGCGGCGACAACAGCAGCAGCAGCAAAATTCGCACGTTGCTGCGAATGAGAATGCGGATGTGGATGCGGATGCGGATGCGAATGTTGCACTGTGGGCAGATAACGACTGTTGCTGCTATCACAATTGAAGGTATTTACACTTTGGCTGTTGTTGTGGACAGTGTCGTAGTTGTTGCTGCTGCTGGTATTTTTGTTGTTGTTGTTGTTGTAGCACTTGCTGTTGTTATTGTCCTGGTCAACGATGTCTGCAGCAGCACCTCCACCTCCGCCCGAATTGCCACCATTGAGCGACAAATTAATGGCATTATTATACTCCTTGCTATGCTGCTGCTGCTGCTGTTGTTGTTGCTGCTGTTGTTGATGTTGCTGTTGCAGACCCAAAATGGCGGCTATTGTAAACGACTTGCCCACATCGAGGGAGGTATGCGCCGCGGCTGCCTCAATGAGCTGCGCGTGCGACGTCGCAGTCGCCAGCTGCTCCCTGTGCGGGTTGGTGGGTGGTGGTGGGAGGCCAATTGGAAGTTGCTGTGACTGCTGCTGTTGTTGTTGGTGTTGTTGCTGCGGCGGGTGTGACTGCAGCCCCATTTGGTATGAACTTTGACCCGCCGCCGTCACTGCAGCCGCCGCCGCTGCAGCAGCCAGTGCCGCCGTTGGCAGTGTATGATGTGGTTGCAACTGTCCATGTCCATGTCCGTGTCCGTGTCCTTGCCCGTGTGCATGTGCCACACTGTTGGCGTGTTGCGTGTTATGCAATGCCAGAAAGTGTGACAAGGGATTTGCGTGATATTTGGAAGGATTCTGCAACATGCTTAGTATTTAGCGCAACCTCCCAAGACGGCAACACAATTCCAAAGTTGCGAGTTGTCGTCACCTCCGTCTGGCTCACTTGTCGGTTAACTGGAAAATGCAAGAGTAATGTTTAGTGTTAAACAGTCTCGCTGCCTTGGTCATCTGCATGCACTTAAAATATAAGTATATGACCAATTAAAAAATAATTATAAATAAAAAAAAATCTCCAAAATAAATGCACTTTAAATGTGTATATAATGTGATAAAAGTAACTTAATATAGGAAAATAATTTCGATAAACTTTAGAAATATAGATGTGAAATTTGTTTCATACAAATGACCTTAAAATGGACAAAAAAAACAGCTTGATTTTCGTAATTCCAATAAAATGTATCCATAATTTATATAAATCATTCTTATGTAATATATAAATAGTATGGGTACCTAATCTAAAAACAAAATATTCAAAAGAAAAACTAAATTCTTAAGAAAAACAGAATAAAATATGAAAATATGATATAAAAGGAATAAAAGTTATTGTGAATTGACTGGAAGCGTTAAAAAATGTTCGCACTGTCTCTAGATTTGTATTATTTTTAAGATTAATAATAATTTAATTTAAAGGAATTAATTCGACGAAAATTTAGTGCAATTTGAACAGTATATATTTATATCCTTCAAAGATATTTTAATTATAACAAACTTTATTTTTCCCTCAGTGTGATGTTGAGGTGTCAACGACTGCAATTGCCGGTACAACTGCCATTGTCACTGTCTTTGGCTCCGATTATGGCCACAATTAAGTGGCACTTAAACAACCACAGAGACAACGGCAGCGCGTGTAATCTGAGCTCCTTGAAGCGATGCAGCGTGAAGTGAAAATGTTGGGGTCATCTAAATGCGTAGCATTAAACGGGCCGAGAATCTCTATATATATGTATTCAAGTATGCGTGTATTACTGGTGTAGCTTGGCCAAACAATTGACCCAACATGGAATATGGTAGGAAACAACAGGTTGAGACAGGCAAATAGAACAACTGCAAAACGACCGCAGACTGCCCAACAAAAACAAACACACACACACACACGCATACTCTCTCCCACACACACACGCACACACAGAGTGAGAGTGCATTCATTGCACTTAATTGCAATGCTATTCTTTGCCTCTCTTTCACGCTCTCTCCGTCGCCCTCGCACCCTCTCCCACAGTATGTCTGTCTCGCTCAGTTGGACAGTCTCCGACGCTGGCAATTTGATAGCCTAATTGAGACTTGTCACAGCTTGCTGCTTAATTGTTGCTCTTGCCGATGTTGCTGCTGTTGCTGCTGCTTTTGGTGTTGCCTCTGATGTTACCCAGATGCGTTAAATATCCATTTGCTGCCCACACAATGCAAATTTGCAAAACATACTTCGGTCTTTGTGTGTGGTTTTATGCATGCAAATGTGAAGGTAAATGCTTAAGCATATTTACATAGATTGCCAAAAATTATGTGAAACACAAATCAAATAAATTAGGTTCATTAAAGGATATAATACAAATAACTGTGTGTCCTCTAAAACCAAGCATCCAAATGAGTTATTCATCGTTTTCAGTAAACGCTTTAAATTCCAACTAAACCGACCAAAGGAAACATTGCAGTTTTACTAAATTACGTTACAGCTTTGACATCTTTATCGAATATTTGTAAAATGTCTATTATTTAATTTTTTGCAGAGTGCCTTTTACCTTCACATCTAACTTAATTTCAAATTTGAATTGCAATATGAAAACAATTAGAGATTCTTTAAGAAAATAGTTTTTACTGCATAACATCTAACAATCTTAGCATACCAAGACACCAATAAAAAATTTAAAAAACAAACACTTTTCATATTGCAGGTGTGTTAAATAAAATATGTTTAAATTATGGTTTATTTGATTCCTCTCTGAATTTTGATTCCTCTCTCTCTCTCTATCGCTCTTAAATAAATAAATAGAAAAAAAGAAATTGGGTCGCTGCAAGAGTAGCTTGATTGCCTGCCCACCAAACTATTTCAATTCAAGTTGACAACAATTTAAACAAATTTCAACTTTCTGAAATGTTTCGCTTACATCCCTCCAATTTTGCCACGTCAGTCTGTCCGCAGTCCACACATTTCTATGACGACTCAACTGCGTGTTTAAGAGCCTTATTGTTTCTACTCGAATCAGCATAAAATTTCAAAATTATAAATTAGAGTCAGCTGCTGCAGTTCTGCAGATTTTGATAGGAGAAAACTGAATTTCCGTCGGAAAATATTACGAAAATACGTATGCATAAGTAAAATATTAGTTTAGTTCAAATGAAAAATGGAATCAAAACTAAAATCTATTTGTTAATTATTTTATTTAAAAAACAAGAAAAGCTAAGCTTTTTCGACAGTAAGGAAAATCTTTCCTTGAAATTAAATGTATAGATTAATGTTAACTAAATTTGTCTTTTACTTCTTTTAAAAACCTGTTAAATTGTCAGTGAGTTTAATATATTCCCTGATCATATAGAGATTTTATCATTAACATTAAACAACAAATCATTATTTATGTTATTATTTATTATTATTTATAACAATTCTAGTAACTTGTGAGTATTAATTGTAATTAAATAATTAATTGGTTTTTAAATTAAATCCAAATATTTGTATTTTGTCATATTTTTGACAAATGGCAGACAAACCTTTATGTTCCTAGTTTAAAACTCCAAAAATTCGATATTTGACTGCTTTTGTGTTATCCAAAATTTCATTCCTTGAAGTTTTACAGTTTATTTGCAATACACATTTTGCTTGCATTGAAAATGCACACAATTTTTCACTAAACCACTTTCAATGTGAAAACTGAAATTCTCCGACGGCGAAAAATGATGCTGCCTACAATTGCGCGCGTTTCGCCAATGGCCAATTGAAGTCGGGCTAATTGGCTTAGCGGATAATCGGAAAACTGAACTTCGCTTTTGGCCGCATGCGAACGTGAACGTGTTGCAAAGTCAACTGAACTCAAAAGTTTCTGGCCATACAATTTTTACAGTATCTGCAGCAGCGAACGTTGACGTCGACGACAGCAGCGCAGCTTTGCTCTGCCTTTGTGTGTGTGTGTGTGTGTATGTGAGTAGTCGTGATTTTTCTCATGCTCGTGTGGGATGCTGTTCTCTTCCTGGTTGTTACTGTTCTTTTTTCCACCGGGATTTATACACATTTATACACAGACAGAGGCAGAAGCAACAGCGACAGCGGCAGCGGCAGCATCGGTGTAACATCATCATCATTCAGACTGTCAGGAGCAACCACCAGCAGTTACATAAATATGCAACCACCCACCCAACCACCCATAACCCACCCACCTATCGCAGCGCACACCCTTCCACTCTGACGCTCTGTGCCGCACATGCGAGTGTATGAAAAGTTATTGAAATTATTAAATAAATGGATAATTGCCTGGAAGAGTGGGTGAGTGGGTGGGGATTTGCGTTGTGGGCGGCGCCAGGAGTGCCAACGGCAAAAACAATATGGCGTCCTGGTAATAATATTATTTTGCGATAAACGAGTGCAGCGAACGCAAAGATAAATGGCATTGTATCTCATAATTAATTAAGCAATAAGCGAACAAAATTACGGTACACGAGAACACACACACACACACCCGCACACAAACACACACACATTTCTGCATGCTCCAGGCTCTGGAGCTAATTTAATAAAACAATTTTGATTGAAGTGCATAAATGCCACTAAAAATTGCTTAGCAGATTTGATTGCATCATCTTTTAAGGTTGCACAATGGCATAATTGGATTTTCTCATACTCAACACAGCAGTGCGTCCTTATTGCGTTAAAAAAAAAATATATTAAATATCTAAGGTTAATTGTATTTTCTTCTAAAAATTTCTAAAGACTTGTTGAAACTTTGTATTCATATTCATATTCATTCATATTAAATTTCTACACAAAAAAGCTGAGTTTTTTCTCTACTGTAAAAAATCAATAGTTACAGCGAATAGTTGTGCTCAGTTTTTTTGTACATTATTATTTTATTATTTATGTTGTAATTCGTTTTTTTTTTAATAATTATGTCCGTTACAACTAATAAGGTTATGCTTATGTAGATAATAATGTTGTAGATGAAAATATTTATAACTAATTGTGCTTATCCAGTATTTTGCAAACGTTTTTTATTTAAATGTGTACCTTCAATACAATTTTTTTTAAATATTTCTAAAATATTATTAATTATTATTTAAAATTATTGGATGCTTCAAACTGAATGCATGAAATTTAAGAGCATAAAACTGGACAGAAACACAACTAAACTTTGCTTTTTAAATCTGAAATACTTCAATTAGCTAATATTTATGAACTCATTGAATTAAAAAGAATCTGTGGTTTTTTTTTTAGACTTGACTTGACTTAAATGGAAGCAGTTAGATTTAAAGGATGTATTATTCAAGTATCGATCAGTGTATGTATATTTAAATACAACATTTCGCTTTAAAATGTAACTTTAAATTTCGTCAGTTGTTTTCGAATTGAATAAAATACCAAATAAGGTTAAATTAGCTCGCTTCCAGCATGCTTTGTTCGGTTTGATTGAAGGATTCTTACTGACTTTAAGGCAATGCTTAAAATATACCACTTGATAAACTACACAAAATGCCAACGATCATTAAGGCCACAGAAACCCCAATTAGCGTCCGTTTAAGTGAATCAATGCAAGGAGGGCAACGCCACGAAGCAAAACAAAAAGGATTTCAAGTGACTGGTCGTGGAACATGCGTTTGCCCCATCTTGTTGCACGATGGGCTTTAAATCCGCCACGAGAAACAAATTTTAAATCAAAGCCAGGAATTTGCTGAGCAGAAAGAGGCGCTCCTCTCTTTCTCTCTCTGTCTCCCTCTCTTTTCTCAATTGGCTTTCTCTCTCTCTCTCTCTCTCTGTGTGTGTGCCACCCAGTGGTGCTCGAAGTGAGGCTCAGACTGAGGCGACACGTTTGTCGTTTCAATCATCATTAGTGCTAATGTACCCACAAGAATTGAGCAGCCACTTTTGGCCTGGTGTGGGCGAACGGCTTGCTCTGCAGCAGAAGCTGGTCATGGAAATGGCAATGGAGAGAGCGTAAATTCGGCAGGCAGCGGAGAGAGCGAGAGAATATGCAAACGGAGAGTGCATACATAAGTCGAAGAGCAATATGTATATACACAAACACACACACAAGCAGTCAATGTGTGTGTGCGTTTGGTAAATGGCAGACGTATTTTTTGTATATTTTGTATTATCCACGAAACTTTTTTATTTACCACAATTTTAATATTTTTTAACATTGCATTCAGCCCGCTTAAGGGTAAAAAATGCCACACGTTACAAGTGGCTGTATGTATGTATGTATGTGTCTGTGTGTGTGTGTGTGTGTGTGTGTGTGTGTGTGTGTGTGTGAGTACACTGCAAATGCGCATGTGCCCGTGTATCTGTTTGATGCGAGTTTGGAACGAGGCGGCCTCGCAGCCTCAGTCGCAGTCTCAGTCGCAGCCTCTGTCGTCGCCATTGCTGCGTGGCCTTTTTTGATAAACTTCGCCGTTTCCGGAGGCTGCTCATCATAGTAATGATACGGATAATAATGATGCTCTTGATGCTGTTGTTGTTTTGTTGCCATGACCATAACATTTATTTATTTTTAAATAAAAATATATAATATAAAAGTAAATGCGAAGCAACGAAACCAACTTCCGCAAAGGCAAAAAGTTTTTTCATTATGAATTATTACGCAAAATGCGGGGGAAAAGGGCAAGGGTAAACAGAAAAGAAAAGCAAAGTTAAGGCAAATTAAATTTTCCGTTATAGTTCCCAGGACTGCATCGCGGGTTTCATTATGAGCCGCATAAAAAGTGTTGCCTACTTAATTGGGCGGATGTTGCTTAGCAACTCGGTTTTACTAAAAAAAAGAATAGAATATTTTGACGTATATGCTTAAAAAGAAAAAAAAAATGGGAAATTGTTTAATAATAGTAAAAAAGTTTACAGCGAGTTAAGTTAATCAATCAATTTAAATGCTTATAGTAAATATTTCTATACAAAACTGATATAGTAGAAAAAACATTGTATGGTATTTATATTTGCTTTATTTAAGTCTATATTTCTTAAATTTTCATAATTTTATTTCATATATTATTTACTTTTTGTTCGTAAATGTTGCTGATAATTTCATAGCTACTTAAAGAACACGATTTAAAAGACTTCTTTGCAAATTCGTTTTATTTAACCTAATTATTGCTTTTGGTTAATGGTTTTTATGATTTATGATTTATATTCCTATTTTCCATTTGTACAACAAAATTTCAAATATTCATAATCACTCCACAGCAAATTTAATTTTATTTATTTCATATGCACACCTTTCATTTTAAATTGTTGTGTGCTTTAGTGCTAACGGTTCACTAATATCTTCAAAGAAGGCGCCGCATTTTATGAAAATAAATATTTTTATTATTATTGAGCTACACTACGTTACCGCATGCCACAACACACACACACACACACACACATAAATAAACACGACCTAACAGACATGAAGACACACAAGCACACAATATAAAATCAGTTTCCTTCTTCCTCTCAGTTTTGCTCTTTTACTCTTGCTTTTGACAGCATTTAATTTTATTAGCCTGGCAACGTGCAAGAGCGAGACAGCAACATTCATTTGCTAGCTGAACATCATAATGAGGTTGCCAACAACCACCACATAGCACCCATCCACCACCACCCACCCATCGTCCTCAGAGCGCCGAGAACAAAATGGACTCAAAAATTTGAGCGCAGCAAAACATTTGCGGCATGTTTTTAATAATGTTGTTTATAATGTTGATTTTTTTTGTTTGCTCTTTTTTCGTGCTGTTTTTTTGTTGTTTTTTTCTTCCTTTGGATGAATTTGTATAGAATGCCTTTTATGGCTTTTGGGGCAGTGGCTCGAAACAAATGCCGTTAAATCTGTTTTATTTCGGTCATTTCCCCTTTCCAATTACTGACAGCATTTTATGGCTGTAAAAGCCTTTTGTGTTTTATACGCGCATTTTTCAATAAATGCCGAGCCCCAAAAATTAATTAGAATATCATCTGGGCACTCAAAAATCCAAAACCCATAATGAGCGCAGTTTACACAATTGCTCGATTCGGTCAATGCGAGTCAGGTCAAAACAAAACACACACAAAGCAGGTATTAAGCGGCCATTTTAGTTTTTAATTAAATCGTGTTTTGGCCAATACAGCATCGGTTATTATTGCTGCTCTTCCTTTGTTACTGCTGTTATTGTTGTTGTTGTTGCTAGTGGTTGTATCCACTCTAATTTGTAACTGTGGCCATTGTCGAAATGAGTTTTTGGTACCTTGGCTACTTTAAAATGTTGCGGACGCATACACAAATTAATTTTCGACAAATAACCAAATGGCAAATGTTGTTTTGCTGTTGTAATTGCAAAATTTATTTGGCTTTTGCCAACTAATAACTGTAATTTTAATTGCATATTGCGCGGCATATTTAATTAAAATGTTGTAGTGCCTTTTGTGTCTATCTTCAGTTTGTGTTTCTAATGCTTCACTGAATATTAATATTAGAAAGATGAGTAGTTAGCAATTAAAAATCACTATTTACAAAATACGTATTTAAATAATCATTGAAATAATATGATATTTTTTATGAGTCGGCTCTGGCTCTTGAAAACTATCATTTTATTTGTTAACAATAACTGTATTACATTTGTACATAAAATAAATTGCAATTATTAAAAAAAGCGCACAAAAAATTATACTTTATAGGATCATATTTATTAAAATAAAAAATAAAATAGTGTGAGTCTTATTTTTATATTTAATGTTTATTTTGTGATAAGTGAACGGATCGAAAATGTTTATACATATAAACCAAGTATATGTAGAATATAACTGATAAACGGATATATCCGTTTTCGCCAGCATTTGGTGAATCGTAATTAATGTGAACAAATTTCTTTTGCGTCTGATTTTTGTTTGTTTTTGTGGTTTTTCCCCCCAAAATTGTATAAATATTATTTATTTTTAGTCTGTTCATAAGTTTTAAATATTAAATATTTTTGAATTCAATTTGTTAGTTTATGTATTTCTTGTGTAGTCGGCAAATCTAACAGTATAAGATTTATTGATTTTAACTTTAAAGTCAAGGATATTATCAATTTGAGGTTGAGAGTTGAACCATAAATGTATTAATATTTAGTTTTTGTTATTATATATTTAGCTTTTTTTTTAATATTTTGTCCGCTTGCGTAACATTTATTTCGGTTGTCATCGTCTGGTTGCTTATCCGCCTCGGATGCCTTCAATTTCAGCTCAGTTAGGGCTGCAATGACGCCCACTTCGCAGTCGCCCCACGGTGGCAACATTAGGCTGGTTTTACGCAGGGGCTTGGCGATGTGCTGAACAATCGTTTGGTCCAGTTGCATTTGTCCGTCCTGATATTCTTTGATCTTCTCTATATTTGATATATTAAAATCCTCTTCATCTATCAAGCTTTTCTTTGTCAGATCGGCAAAGCATTTCATCTCGACGAGCTTATCTCTGGCTAGAGTGTGTATACCACATCCAAAAGCATGCCTTTTGCAACTGCATCGACGTCGGCCGCGTTGATTCGTAGCACACTGTCTACAAATCTTGGATCAGCTTCGCAATTTTATTTATTCTTAGTTAATTTGCCGTTCATTCTGAGTAACTCTGTGTGGCAAGCGTTGAAAGTTGCTTAAAGTGACTTCGCAGTTTATTGCTGAATGAGGGTTAAGAATAATTTCAATATAATGGAAAACAATCGATATGCTAATTTAAATCAGACAGTTTTACAAAATGTTACCCTATAAGCAACTTTAGAATCTTGTTTGACAGATCTTTCCAGTATTATTGGAGTATTGGAGTTTGATGAAGAGTAGGCTCGCAAACAGGCCGAAGATTGCTTCAGTTGGTTTCTTTCCAATTTTTTATACTTTATTTTTGAAAATCAGTAATATACAGTAATACCTTAAATGCAACCAAAAAAAATTCCTAGGGAAATTCGAAAATAGTGCTGAAATTTATGTCGAATTTCGAAAATGTAAGGCAATATATTTCTGAGTGTTGTCACATACCGGTTTTTTATATAACAGAGAAATAAATATTACATAATAGACATCTCCATTAAACTTGCATATTTATTACTAGCTTAAATTTAATTCTTAATTAATTTGTCCCGATTTGTTGTCTCATGTTTGGCCTTTAAATAGTATTTAAATATAAAACAGACTCGAATTTAAATTAACTTTGAATTTAAAAATTTTGGTTTTCGAAGTGTTTGTGTGTTAAGAAATAGATAAATCTCTAAATAGTAAAAGTTACCTTTTATCATTTGAGATGCCATTTACATAAATAAGCATTCGTTTACCTTTTCAACTTCGCAGGCATCCGCCTTAAGGCTAATGGCATGGCCCCTTTGAGCTGCAGATGAGCACAGACAAACCAAAAGAACCATTTCGACCATTTTCGGGAATGGATGCGGCTCATTGTCGGCTCGGCAAAAAAAAAAACACCCTCGTAATCGCGAAGAGTTTGCTTTGCTTCTGTTCGTTCATAAAGCGTTGGAAATTATGGAAATTAATTGAAATTCCAAGCATGCCGTTTGCTCTTTTGGCCAAACCAACAAATTACCATCATTATGCCAGTGCGGTGACGACAGCCACCCACCCAAATTCTCCCCACCGCCGCACCTTACCCCAATTGAGGCAAATTAGTCTCTTTGAGTTTGTCTAATTTTAGGAGCTGTGGTTTTCCCTATTCTTTGCATGTGTACGAGCCTCATGTGTGTGATGCACATAGATCTCTACGTGTGTATGTGTCTGTGTGTATTTATGCCTGTAAACTGCATTACAATGCCCGTTTAATTAAGCTTATTAACTTTATGCCACGAGAAATAGAAAAATCAGGCGTTACATTAATTTATGCGTGGAAACAAACTGATTTACTTCCGGCTCAGTTTACTTGATGCAAATACGTATTTGAAGTAAGCATATTTTTGAGTTAACAGGCAAAAACAATAAGCACAACGACGAGCTCAGCGTCATCATCATCAGTAAAAAGTCATATTAAAAATCATTCGCTTGTGAAGATCAAAAGCATTCTTTTTCACCGAAATGCCATGAAGAATGATGTCGGCGGGCCCCGAGGGTTGCAATGGCCGGGGCGACGAGGGTTGGCAAAGTTAGCTGGCCGACCCATCCATCCGCCAGTTCGCCTTGCTTAAGCATTCAACCAAAAGGGCATAGCACACACACATACATAACACACACACACACACACGCATACATACAGAAAGTCTGCCTACCTATACAACGGCGATGCCAACACGTTTTAATCTTTTTATGCGCTTATTTCTCGCTTGCTGCTCTCGCCACTGTGTGTATGAGTGTGTGTGTGTTTATTTATTTATGGTATTTCGCATTCAACCACCAAAACAAAAAACATATTGTATGCTGTGTATGTATGTACTATGTGCACATTTATTAAATATTATTGGTCTTATTTTGCGCTACACTCTTGGCATTTTTTATTGCCCCGAGACAAAGTTGGTATTGTTGTGGTTTGCTGGTGTATATAAGTGGCAGTTACTCGTTATTGTTATTTTTATAGTTGTTGTTGTTGTTGTTGTTGCTGTAAGGCTGGTTGCCGCCCACACATTGGTTACGTTTATTAATTTAAATGTCACGGTCCTGAATAACGCTTAATCAATAAGCCAAATGCGTACACATTTTATTCGCAGAAAACATTCATAATACATTCAATACGTAAGCGTACATAATTTGTCTTTATATGCGATGATATCTCCCCTTCTATGATTTCCCACTACAGACATATCAAATAAATATTCCAACTGATCGCAACAGATTTCTTATCAATAGAAATCCAAATGAACATTTAGTAGCAATTTCCAATGTAGTAGCAAATTCCAGCTAACACTAATTAGGAATCTTTCGTAAAAAGACAATGTTCCAAACGGATAAAATGGCAACACTCAATCGAACTGCATTTCTTATAAATTAGCCATCGATTGACTTCCAATATATCGTTTCAGTTTCTTAAAATTTGCCTATCAGATTACTCAGTATAGACGGCGAAAAAAACTCAGCTAAAAATAATTTAGATATTATGACTGATCTGTATTTTGTGGAGCGTGCTGCAAAGTCTTGAAATGGAAGCCGATTTCGAAGTAAGGAAAGCATACACCATGGTCAAAGATAAGCTTTTGGGCGAAGTGAGTAACAATTACTTGATAAATAAAAAGGATTTGAATTTAACTTATGTGGTAAATTTCATAAATTTTTAGTATGTTCCTAAGCAGCAGGAACAACCTATTGGGAAGACCACCTTCGAGGCATCGTCACCAGATGTTTCAGACGGCGAAGAAAAGCATTTGTGTTTTTCAAATTGGGATTTGATGGATTAAACCAATTTTGCATTTTATGTTAATAATAATTGCGGTTGGATAGTGCACAAAGCACTATATCCGAAAATAAACATACCAAAAGATGACCTGAATCTTATTTAATCTTCTAATTTTCTAATGAAAAAATTAATAGTTTTATTTATGAGTGCTGGAAAACAAATAATTAGATTTCTAAACCTTATCAATAAGAGTTGCAAGTGTTCAAGGCATAATTTTGTGGCTCTTGAGCATCATAAATCAGCTCTTAGCGATGTGCATTGTCCGCTGTGGCTGCTCATCACGCTTAATTAGCTGTGTCGAGGAGCTGCACCTGCACAATCGCATTTCCCACTGGCGAGAGTGTACGTAGAGGATATCCCGCTTCGTTTACGGTCTAATCGCATTTGGTACTGTCAAAACTTGTAGCACAAATAAACCACCCTTCCGTTTAGGTTTTGGTCTGGGGCTAAGCTATCATTGTCAAGTGGCACAAATTGCAGATCAAACATGCAGTCATAGTTGCAGTTGGGCTTTGCTGGGAGTTGGACAGACGACCATTTATCAGGGCCGTTGACAATATTACGCTCAAATTAAATAGCGTAATAAAAGGGTGACTTAATTTGTTTTTGCCCGGGCAGACGACTCCACTCACGATTACGAGAGATGAGCTGTGAACACGTGCTTCCTTTCTAATAAAACATTTCGGCATCGTATAAACAACAACAGAATGAAATGAATAATTTGGCCATCTTTTTATGCAGCGCCCTTGTTATTGAAATTTTTTTTATATGTTGTCAACCCCTCGACAATATGCGGCGGCTGTAAAACGGCAATTACGCGTGTCTAATAACGGAGTCCCTGGTTCCTGGCAAGTTCTTCCAAAGATTTAAGTAGCCGATAATGCCTCCTGGATTGACGCGTGACGCAATTTGTTTGTCTTTTATTAACAATTGCAGCAAAGTTACTTTATATCAGCATTCGCTGACAATATTTATCCTCCCTGGCACCCTCCCTCACTGCCAAGTAACTTGTAGCTTATGGTTTCTAGAATACACACTTAAATGACCTGGTATTCAGATCGTTTGGTCCTTCACAATTAAATGAATGCGATATTCCATTTCAAATATATTATTCAATCCTGTGAGGAGATTAAAAGTAATCTACTTTCAAATTTTGGTCACACTAGCTCTAAAAGTCTGTAATATATGGATTACTTATCTACCATCCTTTATCTTGATATTAACGTTATATATTAATAAATAAATTATAATAATGATATGACTTAAATGTTCATAAATACATGAGCACAATGGTAATATCTCCATTTAAAGCAATTGCAACTTGAAAATGTTGCCTGTAAATGCCTGTAAAATGCTAATTACTGCATATCAAAACCGAATTGATGGGGAAATAAACTGAGTGAAATCAGAAGCGCAAAAGCAGGCACTGAACGGTCCACTAATAAGTTAATCAAACTAATTGGATAACCCGTCTGAAAATAGTACTTGCAACAAAAATGTCGCAACAAAAACTACAGCAGACAAGCAGCCAACAAACCAACAGAATGCCAATTGCCAGTTAGCAGCTATAAATTCCGCAAATACAGCCCCCACCACCCCGGGGGAAGGTTTAAGTATGTTGTTAACAATGAAAAGGGTTGCTGATGCTGTTATCCGGTCTACGTTGGAATTTATGGGCAACTTTTGTGACAGGGAACATGTTAATTGCCCCGACTGGTTGGTTGCCAGGCTTAGAGTTGTTTTACAATGTTCTTAAAAATTGGCGCTCGTTTTGTTTCGTTTGCTTTTTAATTAAAAGTCGCAGTGCATCAAAGAGTATAGGGGCATCCCGAGGGGGAGGGAGATGGTTATGACCATTGGTCAGTGTGCAGGCTCACCACAAAAACATAAGGCAAACTGAGCACCCGTGCAGCATTTTAAGCTGTCTAAATTGGATGAAATGCTTACGCTTTGGCTGCTGACTTAGCAACTCTTGTCCGTGCAACACAGTGAGTGAGGCATCCTCACAGTATCCTGGAAGGATTTACAATAAGGATTTGGTTTATTAGTCAAGTTTTAACCACTCACAATGTAACCAGATTGAACTTAAGCTCAGTGAAAATGTAAAGAGTTAACAATCAAGCACAATAACGCAAGCATATTCAAATGTCCACCTAAGTATTATATTATTAAATAAATCATATAAATGAAGTACACACTTAACTATTTTTAAATTAAAGATTTTTAAAATTTTCGTTCACTTTTTTTGAAACCAAACGCCTTTATAAACTTCCTGTAGCATAATGTAAATACTTAAGTTACATTTAATAAAATAAACACTGAATAAGATAATTGTATTTAATGCAATCAATTAAAATAAAGACGTATTATTTTTTTTTTACATTCACCGTAATAATATATTTATTTTATGAATAAAATGTTCATCGACATTTTTAGATAAATATTGAAATGAAAATTAATAAATTTTGTTTACCTGGTGGTAGAAAAAATGTTTCCAATTACACCAGTTTAAAATGGTCAAAATGTTTGTTCCAAATCCTCAAAACATATTGGATGGAAAACCAATTTTGATTGAGTTCGATCGAATTATCTAAAATCCATTTTTAATAAGCAGCTTAACGTTTAATTAGTTTATTAATCTTAAATAAGTCAATAAGTAAAGTAATTTATATTTTTAACTAAGCAAGTAACTTAACTACAAATTATAAACATATTTAACAGAAAAAATCACGACTATAGTTAACCGTTCTTATGTACATTTGGTACTAGAAATGCTTAAACTATTAATGAAAATAATATTCCTATTCATTTAAACTATTTAGAGTATTTAAAACTATTTTTTGGAGGTAACCAAGCTATTGCCATAGTATGCGGTTATCGCAACCAGACGGGTATTCAAATAGTTGTACTCCATCTCGCATTGCTGATTCGGATGGGTGAGTGCAATCATCTGCTTAAAGTTCGAGTTGCGGGGCAGAAAGATCCCAATGTTGTTCGTAAGACGTCGCGCATGTTGCATCAATTGTGTGGCGCCCAGCGGCAACAAACACTGCTCAATATCAAAATTGGCCTGCTTCTGATAATCCGGCCCACCCCACGGCGGACTAAGGAAGACAACGTCCGGCCTCAAGCTGCTGCTGCTAGCAAACTGCAGGAAATCAGCTTGAATAAAGTCAATCTTGTGGGCTACCCCATAGATGCCAGCATTATGCTTTGCCATCGCCAATTTACCAGCATCTATATCAATGGCGATCACTCGGCCGCAGGTGTTGGCAAATTGTATGGCATTGCCGCCGCAGCCGCAGAAGGCATCCACGATAACATCGCAGGCCAGTCGCTGGGCCGTTTGCTTGGCAACTTTTTCTGGCGTTACAGAGTACCAACTCTCCCGATCCAATTGTATGCCCTGATCAAAGCGGGAAAACAGTGAAAAACGCTTTAACCAATACTTTAACAACGGCTTATCCTCTCTCATAAATTCTGGAATTTTCGACTTGTTCATGATCTTCTTCTTGTTTTTAGTTTTCTTGACAGTCCCCGTTTGCACAGCGTGCAGAATCTCATTTTTATCGTTGGCCATATCAAATGAATCGGTGTCGTTGTCACTCTCAGATTCGCTGACAGGTGGCCACTTTGATTTGTTCTTAATCTTCTTAATCTTAACCTCAGTTTTTACACGAAACGACGTGGGCAGGCCAAGCAATCTTAGCTGCTGCTTCTCATCGTCCAACGACTCGGAATCGCAATCAATATCCAAGTACGCCAAGGTCTCATCGATTACTTCTAAGTTTTGCTCAACGCTTTGCAGTCCATTTATCAGATCCCGTTCATAGTTATCGAGGACACAGTTAAAAACATGCCAGAAGTGTGTCTTTTGATCGGAGGCGTATTCCTCCCACAACTGTTGCCAGGATGCGCGCTCCTCAACGCTGGCCAGCTCAATTGAGTGCTTGTAGTCGGGATGTCGCCTGTGCCAGTTCACCTCGAGCAATTCGTGCCCCTCTCGTTGCCAGAATTCAAGCCAAGCTGTGTTCTGCACCTGCTCCTTCCACTCCGGCTTCAATTCGACGATGCCGGATGACTCAAAAAGCTGTGAGAACGTGTAAAACTGGGGATTGCTGCGCGGTGTGCTCAAATAATGGGAGTTCATTTCACTCGCTCGCCCTGTACAGCGCTCGCATCTCGAGTCGACTTTGCAGCAGCTCCTCGGCCTGTTCGATGCGATTAGTGTGCCACACACTCAACGCTGGCTTATAAGTTTTCTGTATCTGCTCTAGAAATGTTAAACGTGCCTCTTCGTTGTCCTCCAGCTGCAGAAACTTTTCATGCAAGCCTCGTGTGGTCAACGTTGGACTGTTCGGCTCCTGAACGTTACATAGCACAATCTCGCCCCGAACAATGCAATAGCTGCCGTGCGCCAACTTTTCGACGCCAGCGTTGTCGTAGGTGGCGTTCAACAACAGCAAGGATACCGAGCCAGTGGGCAGCTTGCAGCCACTGAATATAAAACCCATAAATGACAGAAGAACCTCTTTAGATTTACGTATCTCATTACGTACCTTGGCAGATGAGGTACGGTCACGTTTTCTAGTTTAAAATAATCTGGAATTGCACACAAACGTCCAATAACAGTGCACTTTCCGTAGTGTATCTGCCGATAATCGGGCTCGAGAACCAACTCCTCGACTAGTAAGTATTTAAAGAAGTCACAGTATTTGGGTAGACTCTCAGCTGGATCGACGACGTCGCTCATTACTTCATAACCTTAAGAATCTTCAAGCAACCAAATTATTTGGGACTACAAACAGAAATGTACGCGTTTGGGCCAGCCAGTGCTGTAAATGACGGTTATTCAAGGGAGAAACTGCTGTCGGTAACAGTGTTGCAAACACTTTTACCATTAATCGATTTCTTGTACTAGCCACATTTAATGTATCCCTGGTTCATAAAAAAGCGGCATTGCAATAAAAATAACTCAATCTCAATTATATATTTCATATTTTAAAAAAACGCGCACGCAACAAGTAAAACATGTCTTTTATGAATCCAGTGGACATGGTAGACGAGGACGCTGCGGACTTGCAGTTTCCAAAAGGTAAAAACAACAATAAGATATGTAAAATTTTACAATATTTCCAAGTTACAAGTGAAAGCAGAGAACGAATTACGGTGGCCAAAAAGGCCACATTTTTACCATAACATATTGCATATCTATTTACAGAGAAACATAAAGCTTTGCAGATCCAACGCACACGCATTAAATATTCCCAAGTCCGCAGCGATGAAAATACCAAGCGTTTAACAGTATTTTACAATGCAAATGCATTACACAGCCGCCTGGAGGAAATTGCCGCTGTTGATGAGGCAAATATAACAAATAATTCGTCAAATCCAAGGCAATCTGCAGAGACATGTGCAATGTGCCGTTGTGGCATTGTTGAGCCATACATCAAGTGCTACGAGTGCCTTGAGGTGCTGCTCTGCTTGCCGTGCTTTGCACGAGGTCGCCAGATGGGCGCCCATCGGAACAGTCACGCCTACATCATAGTACGCGATGATGTTCAGGTATTTGCCACCGAGCCCGGCTGGACGTCGCGGGATGAGCGCACACTGCTCCAAGCCCTGCGCACTCACGGCTACGGCAACTGGACGGCTGTGGCAGGTACACTCGATGGTAGGCATGGCCCGGAGGAGATACGGCGACATTACCACGACTGCTACTTCGGTGGCATATTCGAGCGTTTGCTGGGATTGCAGCATTCACGACATTGCTACCTGCCGGAGCGTATGCCATATGTTTTCAAGATGAGATCTTTGGAGCCGCCTCGACACGATGACATTACATCTATACAATTTAAGATTAATGCCGGCTACAGATGCGCACGTGGCGACTTTGACACACCATACGACGCCTCCGCCGAGGGTCTGCTAACTGTGATGATTGAACAGCAACGTGTGCTCGCCGATGATGAACTGGAAATTGCAGCGTCAGACAAGGAAATAGCCGAGGAACTGCAGTGTGCACTCGTCCACGCGTATAACAATCGCTTGAGGTGCATTTAGAAACTTTGAAACCATTTCTTATGCAAGCCACAATAATTGTTATTGTATTCCATAGGGAACGTCAACGACGTTATAGCATTATGCGCAAGCATGGCCTCATCATGCCTAATCGCACAGTTAGCTGGATAACGAAATATGTAAACGCCTTTCGCAGTGATGCAAGCTGCATGCGCTTCCTCGCCCTAATGCAGGTCTGCCAGCCGATTCAGTTTGACATGCTGGTCGAGTCGTTGCACTATTATCGCCAGTTGCAGAGTCGCCTGCACTGGCTCCATGATCTCCGCCAGCATGGCGTGCACACGCTCCACGGTGGCGCACTCTATACCCGTCTTCACAAGCAGCGACAGCAGGCACACAGGGATTATGTGCGTCAGCGGCAGAACGATGCTCAAGACTGGCAACAATTGGTGCACCACTATGAAAACAATCAAAATGCCGAGCAGTTGCCGCAGGGCAGTAGCTCCAGAATGTATATGTTGTGTCCACGTCGCAAGGCGAGTCCCATTGAAATTTCAGGTAAGTTAGATCGTCAAAATATATGTAGTTAAGAGGTACGACTTTTAAGTTGAAGTTTACCCCTTAATAAGTCCTTATCCGAAACCACATATTGCTAATACAAATTTGGCGTTTATTCTTTCTGCAACTTTTTTTCTTGTAAGAAGCTACAATAATTTGCGTACATCTTGCAAAGCCATTCCATGACTCTTTCATAAATATTATCTCTACTCTTGTTGCAGATCTGCCTGGTTACTCCAAACTGGAAGCTGGGGAGCGAACACTTTGCAGCGTCGCACGTCTGATACCGCAAGCTTATTTGGAGTACAAAAATCAGCTGATTGCGGAGCAGTCAAAACTTGGCCATCTGCGCTTGGCCGACGCACGGCGACTCATCAAGATCGATGTGAACAAAACGCGCCAGATTTATGATTTCTTGGTGGAAAATGGCCACATTCGACCGCAGACTTTTACCTAACCCAAAGCTCTACTTTCTTTGTTTCACTTGTAAATTGCACTATCAGTTATGTCTTGTCTGTCAGTTATGCTCACATTGTTCTCTTTCTTTTATTAATTTGGGCTTTTGCAGAGTTCGAAAGTGCCGAAACGTTGCTTATATCAGAGGTCCACATGTTGCTTGATCATCGCAAGCGGCAAAACGAATCCGCAGACGAGGAGCAGGAATTTTCGGAGGTCTTTATGAAAACTTATGCCTACACAGACAGTTTTCGCAAGTTTAAGAACAAGGAGACCATTATGTCCGTGCGCAGGTAATGCAATCATCCAATCTGTTGAGAAATATATTTATTTGAATTATTTCCAGTCTGCTCATGCAAAAGAAACTGCACAAATTCGAACTAGCTGCCCTGGGCAACCTATGCCCAGAGGCGCCGGAGGAGGCAAAGGCTTTGATACCATCGCTAGAGGGCCGATTTGAAGATGAGGAGCTCCGCCAAATACTTGATGATATCGGCACCAAACGCAGCTTGCAGTACTAAGACAGTTCTCTAATAATAAACTTAGTTTTAAGTACTAAGACAGTCCTCTAAAAATAAATTTTGTTTTAAGAATAAATCGAAAAATTGTTGAAGATTGTCTTGGGTATGATTTAGTTTAGCTTAGTCTAGACTCCAAATCTATACAATTCTGCTCATATATGAATAACAAAGTTTCTTAGCAGATTATTTCTATCAAATCACTTTCAAATCCAGCCAATTTTGCGAGATCTCCCTGGTCCTTTTAAGCAAAGACAGTTGGCAGCACTGTGTTTAGCACTCGTTTATCGATTGTTATAGACTATATCGAACTTGTCATTGAATTCGAAACATGAACCATTTTTATTTTCAGGTTTTGTAGTTGATTTATAAATTTATTAAACGTTTTCTTAAAACCTAAAGCGTACAATACTTAATTACGATTTCTGTCCTTTACTGTTTTTGTATACACCTGATATTGATCATTCACCGTCCTTGAAAGTGATTCAATTGAGTTTGTTCAGAAATGAACGACAAACAGCATACGATTACCACAAACAATAACACATTTAAAATTGCTTAAGTTATTAAGCAAAAGCAAGTAAAATGAATAAGGACAATTCTCCCATGCAAATGGATAACGAGTTGGCGATCCGATTGCTCGCAGATGGCGCCGTGCTGGCCATAGCTGGTGTTCCTGTGGGCACGGAATTCGGCATTGATTTGTGCTCCTATACAATTGGTTCGGATTTTCGGGGCGTCAAAATGATACCGCCTGGCGTGCACTATGTGTGGTGTGCTTCTCGTGGACCTTATGGCGATGTAGCGCCACGTGTTGGCTTCGTCCATTTCTTTCACCCAAATGAAGTCTTAGTACGCGAATGGGATAATGAACGTGAGGAGCTACGTCCCCGTCAGACCGCCGATCCGGAGCTGGAGCGTGAGCGCATACGCAAGAACCTGGCGCAGCTGGAGCGCGTCCTGGCCCCCTACGACTATCGCTATGTGTGCCAGTGGAAGGATCTGACGGGCAGCGTAACGGAGCCATGCGTCATCCGCTGCCGCCCCGAGTTGGGTATAATACGAACTAACATCGAGCTGCAATCCTGCACGGATGCCGAGCGGCCACGTGGTGGTGCAGACAGCAGCATCAGCAGACGCAACAGAGCTGCGAAGCTACTGCTGGATGAGAGTGAAATGCTGCCGCATTTAAAGCCCGTGGCGGGCACTGCACCACGATTCTGTGAGGTGCCGTCGCGTGTGCCACCAAATGCACCGCCAGCAGATCTATCACGACATGCCATTGACTGCATAGCAGCTGTGGACACGCTCTTCGCCAGCTTTGCCAACAATCCTGATGCACTCATTGAGGAACTGCAGCTGGCATTTGTGTTCTTTTTGGTTGGCTACTCGGTGGAATCGTTGGATCACTGGCGCAAGCTTTTGGCATTGCTGTCGCATTCGGAAACAGCAGTTGTCAAACATAAATTGGTCTATATGAAATACAGTGAAGTGCTGGCCCACCAGCTGCCCCATCTGCCCGAGGAACTGATGGCGCCCACCATGCACAACACTGTCTACAAGGATGTGCGTGAGCTGCTAGTTAATCTATACGCTGGCGGTCTCATGGTCAGTGCTGAGCGCCTAATCAAGCGTCTGGCCAAGCAGATGAGCTGGCATTTCGATGGACTACTCGACGAGGATCCCGAAGAGCAGCCAGTGATTATAGAGCTGTCACAATAGAAAGTGCAGTAAGATAATAAATACTTGTTGTGGTATTTTTATTGATAACTGTGTTCTTTTCTATTACAGGGGGTAGCTTTAGCGCAGCGAGTGCTGGGCACGCAAATATTGCCAGAGATCCTTGGCTGTGCGTATGCTGACCATAAACTGGCACAGCCTGTTCTCGATTAAACAGAGTATGATAAACTTGGCCCGTTTGTCCTTTAGCAGTGACTGCAAAAATAGCAAACTTTGGCAGTGACTGACTGAACTGACAATATTCTGTCGTAAACCATACATACCTCTTCAATATTTTCCGGGCCACTCTCAACGACGCTCCATAGATTCTCGGACTCCAGATAGGCACGCACCGTCATCGACCAGGCCTTGTAGTTGTCCAGACCTTTCAGCTTCTCAATATGCAGTTGCAGCGTCATTGTTGTCTTTAGTCCGGCGACGTTTTCACAAATAAATCGTTAGGCCTCTCGGCCAGTCCATTCTGTGTGCTGTTCGCACCGATTTTTAAATATAGATATATAGATATGTACAAGCATTTGTATATGTCATGTCATGTCTTTTGTTATGTGCTTGGGGTGGTGCTGGTGCCGTGGGTGGTTATGCATAACCCAAACAATGGCCACTAGACCTAGTTGTAATGCAGCTGCTGCAGTGCGGCCAAGGTATAAAAGTGAAATTGAAATTCAATGCCGCTGGCTTTGGCATTGAACTGAAGTGGCCACAGACACCTCTTCAAGCATCTAAGAGTGCTATATTGTTGCACGTGTCATTGACTGCGTCTAGCTGTAAAATTGTTACATGTGGATAAATCAGCTTAGACTGGTATGAATTTAATTGGGACAAAACTTATGCGGAATTCTTTGTATTTTACAGATTTACTTAAAAGTTTACAATAAGTAAACTATAATCAATTGATAACAATAATTATAATAAAGTTCTATGACACTTTAACAATGTGTGTGTAATGGAGGGAAGAAGGGTCAAGGTCGTTTGGACGACAGTTTCACTATCGTGCGAATCTCATCAAACCAATTAAGGCTACAGATTTCTACTAAATCTACCTTCAAGGTCGCAGAAAGATAAAATGTTTTACGTTTATCTCGTAGAAGTTTTAAATATATAGATGATGAGATCTCGTTCAAGCTGCTTAAAAATATATTTTTTGTACGGTTTAATCTTTTTAAACTGCTAACAAATTCAAAATAATATGATGCTAATATAAAACCGTGTCTATATTTTGACAAGCTGAAAATAATGCAATAATGTTTTTATTTTTTTGTTTTTAATCGTTATGAATAATGATTGAAATTCCGCAATTTCTTAATAAACCACAAACCAGGGTAGTACAAAGTTCCCTTAGTCATATCTGAAATATTAGTAATTAAAAAAATATGTGAAATGAGACCCGTTAGATAAGGGCACATGAATATGAAATTCTATGTAATAAAATAAAATATACTGGATATATTCAATCGGACCAATCTCTTTTTTTCTATGAAACAAAATCAACTTGACCGACCGGTATACCAAAACTTATACTCCAAATCTCCCAAGCCGACATGTTTATACAGACATACAGACGTCGATCGTATACGTTCCCCTCTTCCGCCTTTAACTTACATGTGAACAACTTCAATTCAGCACTTTCCAAAGATTTTATATATTACATTCGGCTGCATGGCTCTCAGTACTTAGGTTCCAAGCAGAAAGACATTTTTGTTATGCAATATCTATGAAACTTGTACGATCCAATTGTATACATAAATATCGTCATAAAATATATGCGGCCCAATTGTCAAGAAATCACGAAAGCGACAATTGATATTTCCGTTTTCAATTAGTTCAATAAGTAAAGCTGCTGATGAATACTTTGCTGAGCAACTCCTCCTTAGTTTGCCCTCCTTTAAAAATCAGATTTCCCATCTGGAAAAATCACTGAACGCAATTCTTTTGAGCGTTCTATCGATAGTCCATCAATATATTAAATAAAATATATTAACTTTCTTTTTATTATTTTTATTTGAAATGAATACGAATGTCAGTTTAGCTGTTTTTCTGATTTTGTTGTATTTCTTTAAAGAACCTTGTTTTTTTTGTATTATTAATTATATATGTTTGCTGCTGCCCCAATGCTAAATCAACTTTCTGCTCGACTTTTCAAGGCTGTGTATGTATATGCGTATTTATATTATATACACATATATTTATACAACTTTCGGTTCTCACTTTGCGCAAATCGATTCCGGGAAAAATACAAGCGGAAAGTGTTTAAATAGCATCGTGTGCGAAATAAGTGCGCTTCCATTTGGGTATTGGAATTTGATGTTTTTGTTGGTGTATTTGCGCCAAATTATTCGCATGGCTCGCAGCAATAAAAAGGGGAAATGTTTCGTTTTTAGCCAAATCAAAAGATAATTTTAATGCCTTGTTTCTTGTTATTGTTTTTCGAATGTTAAATGCAAACATTTTGTCGCGGAAGGTTTTTCTTTTTTTGTATGGAGGGGGGGGGGAGGGGGTTGGTTTTCACTTGGAAAATTCGAAATCTCTACAAATTACATAAGTGGTAGGCATAGAAAATATACAAGTACATATATACGAATGTATATATACTAAGATGTATACAATATATATTTATATATATATATATGTACCATTTGTTTAGCAACTACAAATACTTTTTTTTCGTTTTTAATATTTATATATATATGAAATGTTTGTGGCGAAGTGAATTGAAAACTTGTAAACAAACTCTTGTACATATATAAAAAAAAACTAAACATAAACTGCGCTTAATTTTTCTTTTTGTTTTTTCTTTTGATTAGCATGCGAGTAAGAGACAGGTGAGAATAATTTAAGAATAAAACGAAGGAAAGCTTTTCTATTTGTATTAATGGTGATTGGTAACACTGTCTGCGTATGTGTGTGTGTGTGTGTGTGTATTTCTGAGTGGGTGTTTTAGGTGTGTGTTGGGTCAATACACTTACATACATACAGATTTAAGCTTAAGAATTCGTTTTAATTTTATCCATTCGAATTTCGCTTTAACCAACATTTCATTTTCTGGTTCAGTTACTTTTACTTGACTTCGTGTTTTTGTTTTTGCTCATTTCGTTCTTACTTCACATTTGCTTTTTGTTTCGTATTAAATTAAAATTAATTGCTGTTTTCTGCATTTCCTTGCTGCGTTCGCATTCTTTTAATTCGTTTTGTTTATTATTTTAAGTTACGCTTTCGAATGCTTCGGCTTTAATTCAACTTTGCGCATATTATTTTTGTTTTGTTCATTTTGTTTTTCATTTGGAGTGTTACCTTTTAATTTATTTGTTTTAATTACTTTTATGACTGGCTTAAAATTAACGTTGTGTATTTTATGTGTTTTTTTATTTTCTTGCTGATAAATTGTTAAATTAATATTATACCAACTTTTTGATGAAATTTATGTTTTGCATTTTTCTTTTTTCGTGTTGTCGTGTGAGAGTGTGTGGATGTGTTTTACGTTTGATTTGTTCTTGAAATGAAGTTTATTTTGTTTTCGCTTCTCAGAATTAAATATAATATTTATTTGAATATAATATAATGCTTTTATGTTTCTCGAATGCACAAAATTTCAAATGTAGTAGAGTTGCTTGTTGTTGTTGCTTTTGCTTTAGCTTTTTTGTTTTTGGGTGGAGCCAGGACCAAGATTCGCATAGCATAGCTGCTAAAACAGCGACGGCGGCTGCACCTTTTTTCTCTTAACATCCCCAACAACAGCCACGCCCGCGTCTCTTGACCACCATCAGTTTGTGCAGCTTTTTGTGGTGTGTGTGTATTTGTGTGTTGTGTGTGTGGCTTGGCTTGTGGGTGGTTTCCATCTTAATTGCTTATGTGTGTTGTGGTGATTTTGCCCGATGTTCTATGCAACTTCCTGCCGCTGCTGTTGGTTAGTTGGTGTATCGCTCGACCTTATTTTTTGGTGCATGCTGTTGTCGCGATTCAACTAGTTGATGTCGTTTAATACCCTGGCTGCGTGTTGTTTTTATTGTTATATGCATATATATTATATGTATTATATTTACTTTAGAAGGTATATGTTTTTTTGTTTTTTTTTTTTTCTTTTTTGTTTTGTGTGTGTTTAAATGGAAGGGCGGGGGTTTACTTAAATTACGACACATCCTGATCCTCAACATCCTGAATTTCCTGCTTGGGCTCGCCATCACCTGTTGTCGAGTCTATATTTTAGAAGAGATGAGTTGTATTTTATTTGATCTATTCGTTAGTGTTGTTAAATATTACGCACCATCTGCCTGCATATCGGACGTCCATAATGTGAGGTTGTCCCGCAGAAGCTGCATAATCAGGGTCGAGTCTTTGTAGCTCTCTTCGCTTAGCGTATCCAACTCAGCGATGGCATCATCAAATGCGGCTTTCGCCAAGCGGCAAGCGCGATCCGGCGAATTGAGAATTTCATAGTAAAACACCTAAACGAGTTGGATTAAGAAAGCATCATGTTAGTGGACGAGATCATCAGAGATATATCTTGCGATCATCTAGATTGTGGTCACTTACCGAGAAGTTCAAAGCCAGGCCCAATCGAATGGGGTGTGTTGGTGGCAGATCGTTCATGGCGATATCACTGGCTGCCTTATAGGCGATCAGTGAATTCTCTGCCGCATCCTTCCTATCCGAACCGGTTGCGAATTCGGCCAAATAGCGATGATAATCGCCCTTCATCTTATAGTAGAATACTTTGCTTTCGCCGGACGTGGCGCATGGAATGAGATGTTTCTCGAGCACATTTAATATATCCGAGCAAATGTCGCGCAGCTCTTTTTCGACCTGACCCCGATAGGTCTTTATCATTTCCAATTTCTCCTCTGCACCCTTATTCTCCTCCTTCTGTTCAATGGAGGTGATAATGCGCCACGAGGCGCGACGTGCTCCAATCACATTCTTGTACGCAACCGAGAGCAGATTACGCTCCTCAACGGTCAGCTCAACGTCCATGGAGGCGACCTTCTTCATGGCCTCCACCATTTCTGCAACACAACAACAATAAGACAACAAAAAATAAGATAAGACACACAAATAAGCAATATACACATATTTCGTTAATTTTCTATTAATGCATTTCTGAAATAATTATTATTAATGCATTTACAGTCAATTTCAAGTTTACTTACACATTCTTGGTCATTACGCCAGTCTTTAAATATTTGACAGTTTATTAAATAGTCATTTATTTAAATTTAATTTTCATATCAACTATCAAACACACACACCTGCGCTTATTATCTACGCACACATAATAATATTTAATGACATAACTTATCACACAACAGTCGTGTATACTTCATGCATAGCTGGCTGTTTCCTGTGATGAGTCTTTGACCGTTTTAGACCTATTCGGTCATCGTGCTGTTATTGCTGTCGATATCAACAATAACATTTTCCTAGCAGGACAAGCCAAGCAAGAGCGTCATCAACATTGCGACAAAAACGCGTCATGAATCACATGCATTGGTAGTGACTGCTGGGAGTTTAAACGAATGCCAGCAACTGCAATGTTCTAAGTCACCGTTACTTTAGTGTGAACGCTGATAACACATCGTCACAAACACACATTTAGAACAACACAGTAATTGTTGCATTTTGACTTTGCCTGCAATTCAATTTTTGTGCTATACCTCTCTCTTTATCCCGCAGACTGCCCGCCAGCTGCTGACGTATGTATTGAGTATGCAAGTATAAATGTGTATGTGTGTATATAGGAGCCCCCGTCAATACTGCACAAGCCCCACCACATCGCTTTGCACGCAGCGGGAGCTTTGTTATTCGAATTTTGTTGTTGTTCTAGCTATGGCACGTAGTTGTGAAAATTGGAATAAAGTTTGCCTGCATGATTCATGCGGCTCATTTTAGTAGCATCTTGTCATTGTTTTTGTTTCTTTTATGTGTGCGACTTTTGGTGAACTTCAAATTTGTTGTTTGGCATTGGCACACAAAATTCAGTGCATTTTACAACACTGTGCGCGTCAGCGTCAGCATGGCGCAAATTGCACAGAGAACGAGAGGCACACGGTCAAAGAGGAAGCGGTGAGCAGATGTTGCACCTAATCTGTCTAATCTAAAATGTGTATGCTTATGCGCTCTTCGCGTTGTCAATTAAAATTTGTAAAAAGTATGACACAAAATCAATAGGTAAAAATATTACGTTATTCGAATCAAATTCCGACAAACGCAAAGTCCAAAGCTATTAAATCGAACCACAAACGCCGACCCCGCCCACCAACAATACTCTAAAAAAAAAACCCAGCCCTCCCACCCACCAACATTCGCATACAAAACATACTGTAACATATTTTCGAGAATAAATTGGATTTTTAAATACTAGTTTAATACTGGCAACTCTCTTTTTCACCCAAAAAATATCGTGATATATAAACAGAAACCCTTTGAACTTTGACTGATTGTATGTAAGTCTTTTGTCATGGGTGTGTCATAGCATAAAATTCATACACAAATTTTACATTATATTTATATATCCATATATGTGTGCCAAGTAACTGACATGCGTATATACCGTTAGGTTTAAAAAAGAGCCTAACTACTACTATAAATAAACTAAGCCCATAAAATTTGTAACATTTCGCAGACTTTACTAGGTTCCCGCTCATTTCTTAATTTTCATTGACGACATTAAGGTAAACGTCAAATAAGAACATAAAAAAGTGTTAAAAAAAAAAGAAAGAAAAAACAAACACCTAGAATAAAAGCGGAGCAAAAGCAATCATCACCTGAAAAGCAATCTTAAAGGCTAGCAGAGAACCAGCGTAGCTGCCGTCACTGGCTTAAGTGTACAATGAACGGGCAAGGGAAAGGAGGGGTTGTTAAAGTTGACTGCGTTGTGCGGGCGCCACAAAGGCAACAAGGGAAAAGAGGGAGAGGTCTGTGTAGAGAGGCAAAGAGAGCTAGACGTCGTTGGTTGCCGGCTGCCTGCCTTAAATGCATTTGTATTAGTAGTCTGCTCTCCAGCATGACCAAAGTTGTCCAAGTGCGACAAGGCCAACGCCAAGTACTCACACAAATACCCAGACGTTGGCAGCTTGGAGCTCACGCAGGCAAAAATAAGAAAAGCATGTGATACAGACTTTAGTGTTCACATATATACATATATATATATATATATATATGTGTGTGTGTATGTCTCGCAGTAGCTCCTAATAGTTGATTGACTTCTTTGGGCAGCAGCAGCAGTTAGAGAGAAAATAAGTTACGAATGCCACCAGTGTTAAATGTTGTCAGATTTGCTGCTGCCAATTGTTACTTGTAATTACTACTCTCTCATCATTGCGCTCAAGCTTGAAACAGAAAAAAAATCTGCCACCGCAGTAGTATTGAGGCAGAAAACAAAAAAAATCCGTTTCGTTGTGTCGACGCCGGACGACACACTAGTTATCTCGTTTTAACGCACATCGCAACTCAGTTGAGTGCTGTTGTCGCGAGCGCGCGCTTTTTTTTTTTAGGCAAATACAAAAAACGCCGTTTATTGCCGCATAGCACTTTGTTTTCAGCAGCGCCGCAATATTTTAATTAATTGAAGTATTTTTAATTAAATAGGCAGCAACCAGCAAAAATAAAATTTGTAGACTTTGTTGGTGTGAGTAGTTAATATAGTAGTAGTAGTAGTAGCAGTGAGCGAGCGTGCGTATTCCTCTCTAATGCACACACACACACACACAAACGCACGCACACATACACACACAAAACATGCGCACAGAAGCATGAGTAATGCTAGTGCAAAAAAAAAAACTTTTTTTTCTTTTCTGCACTATCAAAGCAGAGTTGCCAGAGTTAAATTTTAGGAACATAATTTATGTAAAGAAAATAAATTTAGGCAGAGACAATAACTAATTTCCACAGCATATACAGGGACGTAAGACTCTGAAGCGCTGAGATAGTTACTATAACACCAATTTGTGGACCAGCCACTGAATCGATTCATTCATCGATTTTTCGCAGTACGACGTCGCCGCCGTTGCCTTTCTGCTACTGCTGCTGCTGCGCAACAAAAGCACACTTCGAGTGGCAATGAAAGAGCGGAGGAACAAGAGAACGGTGAAAAAAATGCCTCATCGATTTTGGGTATGGGAAAACGAAAACATCATTCGTTATTAATACCACCACTTAAATATTTAACAAATTATGCGCGGCTTACGACTTTCTTTGCAAGGAAAAAAGTCTGCCTTGACAACACACACCCATACACACAAATGTCTACAAAACACCCCTTAGCAACGATGTCACTTCCCAGTTGCAATCGCGCAGCCCTTGCGCGCCTTTCACCAACACTAAATACACAAAATTTCAACTCGAAAATTTATCCCCCCCTGCCGCTACTAACATACAAAATTCTTTTTTTAGTCCAGTTACTATGTACGTACTGCCATATATACATATATAATATGCAACAAAGTTGCTTTTTGCAAAGGCCAATACACAGAAAAAACCACGCGAATTTTTGCCGGTAAAAATCAGGTTTGTTTTACATCTTTTTTTCTTTTCCCAGTCTTTTCCGTTTCTACAGCGTTGCTGCCTTGCCTCGCCTCACTTCGCTTTGCCTCATCGTTATCTTCTTTTTCATTCGGTATTCTTTCGTTTCGCAGAAAACACTACTCATCGACAGAGGCGACGACGCCGTCTCGACGCTTCTGCCGAAAGTCAAATCATTGGCAGCGAGGCGCACCTACACAAAAATGTCTGCAAAATTAATAATTTCCAATCTATTGCTTTTCTTTCGTCGTTCGTTGTTTAAATTGTGGTCATTTTCATCACCAATTTTTTTTTTTTACGAAGCGTAGGCCACGCGACGTCAGCGCTGCTAAACGACCCCTCCCCATAGTTGGCGCTCCGTTGACAAAAAAAATTTTTTATCCCTATCTTTGGGGTACTTACCATCGTAGCGTTCAGCCTGTTCGGCCAATTTTGCCTTGTAGACGTTATTTTCACGTTCAGTCATTGTGTTTTTTTTTAAATCCTTTTTAGTAAAATTAATCCACAGAAAAAATTATTTTAAATGCTCCCGGTACGTGCGGCGTCGATTCTGCTGCTGCTGTCTTCGTCGCCTTCTTTTTCTCTACTGCTTTTAGAGTTGACAAGCGCTCTGCTTAGCTGTAGCTGCTTAGCTCACTCGCACGCTCGGTTCGGCTGCCGTTCCGTTTTCAATGTCGTCGTGGACGCTACACGAATCTGTGAGAGTACAGTAAAGAACATTTTGGGGGTAAAATGAATAATTTTCAGTTTTTTGGGCTTGTTAATCTATTTATATTTTTAACTATCTTTCCGCACACACTTTCACTAGACAATGTTAATTCTAATAATTTGATTGATTTTCAAATCCATACTTTATCGTCGTTTGCTCAAAAGGTCTCTTTAAATGAGAGGCAGAGGCGCGGCAAAAAAGATGTCTCTTGAATGGCGCTGTTCAAAATATCGCCTAGTATCGATAAGAGAAAACTATCGCCAAATTAATATCTACGCTACGGTCTCATCACACACTTCACTAACGCATTTTGGTTGGTACGAATTTTATTTTCACAAAAACAAAATAAAAATTATATTGGTTGATTGACATTTGAACATTTTTATTTATTATACTCCTAATTTATCTTACAAAAGATCATTTATGTATTAATAGTCGTATACTAAGATTAATCAGAGTTATAACCAGTATTGTATAATGTAATAATAAAATAATTAAGGGGCTTATGTATTCACCCATAAGTTAAAAGAAATACCTTGCTGCTGAGTATAGCGAGGGATTAACCAGGGCTGCGCAGCCGTCTGTTGAAAGTAGCAGGCCGTTAATTTCAAATCGAGGTATAATCATTTTTATTCTTCCAAATATTCATGTTTTATATTCAGTTTCGTCCAATTGAATGTATACATTGACATTAATTAATTTGTTCTTTTATTTATCTTATTAAAATGTATTTTAATTATTTAAATAATTAAATGTTCATTGCCATTAACAGTTTCGAAAATGTTAATGCTACAGGGCTGTTAAGTCTTCTAATCCAATCAGTTGGGAGGCAAAACAACAAAACAAAACATTTATCGAAAATGTAAAGAAACTTGTAAAGAAAATAAACATAGCTTAAAATAAATATAGAAAGGATGAAATTGCGAGGTGCAAGCAATTGCGTCTTGCTCTAGATAAAGATTGCCACATTATCAACATGTTCAGATCATTCGACTAGCGTCAGCAATTATTTTGTGCAGCATATTTTTGCTGCAACACCGCAATTGAAACGAAAAGAGAATCGTTCCACGATGAATCTTAATCTGGGTGGTTGGATACACAGCTTCACCGTGACCGACACACAGCAGCACAAGGGAGGCTACACCATCTACAAAATTACATCGATCGTAAGTGAATATTCAATATATATATATATATATATATTTATATTTGGTAGTTAATTAATTGAGATGGGAAACGTTTGGTTAGCTTTTTCCTCGCTCGGTGCCGCAGGCATTGACCTGCCTGGTTGTGTGGAAGCGGTTCCATGAGATCAAGCGACTGCATCGGGAGCTGAGTCGCCGGCACAAAGCGCTCCAGTTGCCGGGCAAGTTGCCCGAGCCGACAGACAGCAGCTATTTCAAGCGTTTTGATGTGGTTGTCATCCAGCGACGCAAAGATTACATTCTCCAATTTCTGGATTTTGTGGCCCAACATCCGGCGCTGTACAAATGCAACACATTTACGCAGTTTTTCAGCGAAGCGCATTCTCCAAATGCAACGCCACTGCGCAAATTGTATGTGGAACGTTCGCTCAAATCGCCGAACAGCAGAGAAAGTTCCGATAAACTCGAAGTGGCCTATGATCAACCTGTGGACCCTCCAATTAGCGATAGCGAGCAACCTAACAGTGATAAGGTTGAGGAGCACCAGCAGCCGCAGTCTAAGCGCGACTATAGCCGCCTTCTGACGCCGATGGCCTCGGTGGAGAGCGAAGATAGCGATTACATTTATGAGGCGGCCTTGGAATTCAGCTATGCTGTCCAAGCGGAAGTTAATCTGGAATATGAGGAGGCGCACCGGCTCTACAAGCATGGCGTTGAACTGTTGCTTGTTGGCACCAAACATGACGCCAACGAGGATCGCAAGTTTATAGCCAAAGCCAAGATAGCCAAGTACTTGGCCCGAGCCGATGAAATCCATGCAAATTTCTTGCGCTTCGATTCGGTGCGAAACAACGGACGAAAACTGAAATTTCAGCTGTCTCTGGATGAGGTGGACAATGTCTCGCATCTGGAGTGTGCCTGGAATCAATTGGCCAAATACAAGGTGCTCCAAGTGCTTGGGCAACGGGTCATGCAGGTGCAGTGCATCACACAGCCCCAATCGCAACCGATGGCCATTATGAAGGGCATCGAAAAACCAGCCAGTAATTCACCCACTCAAAGCATCTTTTTGCCGCAGCGTGTGCCGTACATGTGCAAACTGTTGGCCTACTTTCAGTCAGATCAGAAGATATTCCTGCTGCTCAAGCAGGCTGAGGGCGGACGCCTCTATGACTACATACAAAGCTATACCCCAACGGCCAGCAAATGTGAGGATTACGCTGACCTATTTCCTGCCGATCAGCCGCTGACCATGGATAGTGATGTGACTGATTTGGTGCGCAACTCCCAGCAGTTGCTCAAGTCCGTCTCGCAAACGTTGAGCAGCCTGCAGGCAGGCACACTAACTACGAGACTCCAGCAACCCAGATCACCTGCTGGCAGATACTTTCCGGAAGCATGCCTCCGGCAATGGGCCTGTGAATTGGCCGTAACTATACACAGTCTGCATGGCAAGGGCGTCATCTTACGGGATCTGCACATGGAGAACATACTGCTTGGCCATTCGGGACAAATGATGCTCACGTACTTCTACCAAAACGAGGGACTCAGCTCAGATGACAATTATGTCCACAAGGCGCTCAATTTCAAAGCGTTAAGCGATCACTTCGTGGCACCGGAACGACCGCTCAGCTTTCGCTCCGACTGGTGGAGCTATGGCGTGGTGCTCTACCAACTTCTCCTCGGTGTGGTAAGCTATTCCAACGTAAAGAATGATTTTATAACTAGTCCACTTGGCTAAAAAAACGTTGTCCAATTTCAGTCCTACAAGGCTGTGCATCCCGGGCAGCTGGAGTTCTACAGCTGTGTGCTCTATCCTTCGGATGCCTTGGACATTTCGGATAATGCACGCAGCTTGTTAGAGCAACTGCTTCAGCTGACTCCAGATCTACGTCTGGACTATGAACAGCTGCAGGCGCATTCTTTCTTCGAGGGCATCGATTGGCAGACGGTGCTAAAGCAGGGCAACATTTCCACTTAAATCGAATTGAATGTATCGATAGCGATATTCTCGACGCTAAGGCAGGGAAACATTACCGTTTAGGTTAAATGCAGCTGTCAAATATGTCGATATTAACAATATCGTTTTTGTGCAATTTTGGCACCTTCTACAGTCGAATTTTCCTAAAGTGAACTTATCTTGTTTCAGCTTCTTATCTTCAAGTTAGTTTGACTGTAGTTTAATTTATAGTATACTATTATTTTGCAATAACGAAAATAAAAATAAGAAGAATATAATTTAATCGAGTCTCAAAATTGTTAATTAATTTCTGTTGTGTTTTGTTCGTTTTTTCGTTTTAGTTTCTTAGTTTAAAGTATTTTTTGTTTTCACTGGAACTCTGTGTGGTACAAAATATGTTACTTTATTCTTTAATATACATTATGTATTTATATGTGCATATGTACATTGCGTATTATATTATATATTATATTTATTATTTAGAAAGAAGGCTAGATCTTATATTAGATTTACCCAAAACGAGAGAAGCTAAGAATTGGATATTGTAAACAAATATAGAAGTATTAACATTTTTGTATATCTTATACGCAAATTATACAATTCGATCAAACAGTTTTATTGTCTATCTACACAACAGTTTTTGATAAGAATATAATTAATTAATTCTAGGTATATTCGGTGCCAGAATAAAGGCAAACGCATATGATTTGCCACATATTCTGGTCACTGCAAGTAAGGCACATTTGGAATGCATTCCGTATGGTGGTATGGTCAATAGAAATAACCAACACTATAATTATTATTATTATTTTTTTTGATTAAAACTAATAAAAAAGCATTAAGTTTTGGCAAGACTTGTCGATTTTGCTGTTGTCGTTTAACTAAAAAACGAGACTTAAAAGTAAAAAGGAACCTATGGCGAAACATTTGCTCCACTTTTTATCTATACATTTCGGCATTTTCTAGCAATTTGGGGACAACTTGAAATGCTGCACACACACGCAATTAAGGACATTTAAAACGGCATTGTTTCGAGATCGGTGTAACACTCGTTGACTTTGGAACTTTGTACAATACTAATTTAGGACATAAATATAAAATGCTTAACTAATTACTGTCAGTTTTGATCAAAAATAAGCAGAAATAGAATACTTAATTAGTGTTAATTTTCAGATAGTTGATATTTGAGTCTATTGATTTTTTTTTTCATGACAAAAATCCTAGGATTTGTTAACAGAGACGGTTTTTTGTTAACAGACACTCTGTTCAAAATGGCCGCTTGAAACGCACTGTTGCGTTGACAGAGGCAGAGCGTCGATGCTGCTGCTGCTGTCGATGTGTGAGCATTTCCCTTAATTCAAAAAAGGCGGCAGGACATAACTCTGAGCTTGCTGCTGTTGCACAGCGACGCTTGCATCCTCGCTCTTGATCACAGTGTGCAGACCGCTATCATTGTCATCGCTGCCGGATGCTGCTGCCGCTGCTGCTGCAGCTGCTGCAGCCGCTGCTGCCGCAGTCACGTAATGATGCGTATCCATGTGACAGGAGGCAGCAACGCTGCTGTTGTCCAGCCCCGTTGGCGGCTGGCACTGCACCTGAACATACTTAGCCTCCTCCGCGCTGAGATACTTGCCATTTAGCTGCTGGTGCACTGTGACCAGCGTTCCATCCGTCAACTGTTGCTGACTGTTGCTCGTTGCATCCAGATGCTGCTGCTGCTGTTGCTGCTGCTGCTGCAGATCTGTGGCCTGGTAGCCATTGCCCGTTTCGGCTGGTTCCGCAGTGCCGTTTGTTGCCACGGATCCATTCATCTCAATGCGCGGCGGGCTTCCGTAGTCAAAGTGACGCATGGGAAACAGCTGAGATTCGTGCACGTAGGTGCCATACTGGCCGGAGTAGGTGCCATACGGACTGGCGGCCGGCGATAGCAGACTGAACTGTGGACTCAGCTCGTACGGCGTCTGGTAGCTTGTCCAGCTGTCCATGCTGCCCGGCGGCGTCACTGTTGTCGTCTGCGGAAAACTGGCGAAAGGTGGCGCCAGTGTGCTGTTCATGGCCGCCGTCGGCGGCGTATTTGTCTTAATGTAGCCAGTCTTGCGGGGCGGCTCATGCTTGCGCCACTTGGCCCGACGATTCTGGAACCAGACCTGCACCCGGGACTCGCTCAGACTCAGCTTGATGGCCAGCTCCTCACGCGCAAACACATCCGGATACGGTGCACGCTCGAAGGCCCGCTCCAATTCCTCCAGCTGATACGCAGTGAAGGTGGTTCTGCAAGTGCACAAGAATCGATAATGGAGATTGTCAGATACTTATTGTCTTTATAAATTGAAAATATTATATAAAATTATACGATAGAATATATATATTTGTATAGACCATATATATAATAATGCTAAGGTTATTTATGCTCCAATTTATGCATAACTTTTATGTTTACTTTAGTTTTTAATATACATATTTTTATATAATACTGCTAACTCCATTTTCAAAAATGAATTCCATTCCCATTACGTAAAATTCAGACGATTGTTCACAAAATTATAACAGAAAGCTTTGTCTTTAAAAAAAAACCTGAGTAAAAAGTATTTTTTTTTAAATGAACTTTGTTTTTAAATCATTTAATAATTATAGCTTCAATAACTATCATCAATGTTCTAAAAAAAAAATCCCCACATTTAAACTATCAAACTTTTAAGCTAAAGTAAAAGATAAAAATATGTTGAACGGCTTTTATATTAATTGTTTGAACAACCCATTTCAACCCATTTTCCTACTTTCTTTTTTGCCATAATACAATTGGTGAATTAAATGCTAAAGTTTCAAAGCAGAAGTACAAATTTAATACCAACTTTTGAGAAAACTTTTCTTTCAGCTAATCAAAAATTACAACTTAAATTAAATGCTAATATTTAAATAATTCAGAATTTATGGATAAATTCGAATAAATGCATTTAAATAAATGTTATGTCTCTTTTTTATAGGGTAATTCTAGTCTGTTATTGAGCTGGCTATTTAGTTTCAAACTCCAGCTGTTTTATATACAAAAAGAAATTCAAACACACACACACACATATACACACAGTCTCATAAAATACGTTAAGTATACGCCCCATTGTGTGTATATTAAATTGAGAGATAATTTCATAGATTTCCCGTCGTTAAGTTAATTGTGGCAAATTGGTTTCGCTCTCACCTCGTTTTCTTCTTTTTGATGCCATTGGGATCGCCCTTCTTTTTATTGTTGTTGTCCTTTTTAACAGCAGTCACAGCGACAGCGACGCCAGCAGCACCACCACCAACACCAGCAACAGCAGCAGCATTTGCACCACCCACAATGCTGCCAGTTGGCGAGTTGGAATTATTGTTGCTGTTGCTATTACTGTTGTTGCTGCTGTTGCCATTGGGTGTTGTAGAGGCATTCTCCATTTGGGAGCACATCTCATCCGGTTTCTTAAGCTTGCCACTTGTGCCATTGCTGAGCAGCAGCGACGAGGATTCCATCAGGCCATTGCCATTGCTGGCATCCTCATGGCCATGGCCATGGACGTGGGCGTGGGCATGGGCATGGCTATGATGCGGACTGCCGCCGTAGAGATGCTGCTGATGTTGCAGCTGGACATGTTGCTGCTGCTGTTGCTGCGGCTCATACGGATCCTTTGGCGAGTAGTCCAGCTTGCCATTCAGCGCATGATAATCACTCATAATACCAACCAGTTGCTGCTGTTGCTGCTGCTGCTGCTGCTGTGGCTTGTGATGCAACATGCCATTGTGGTTGAGTGGATGCGAATGTGAAGGTGGCGGAGTTACAGCATAATGCTGCTGCTGCTGCTGATGATGTTGCTGCTGCTGTTGCTGTTGCTCGACAAGCTTCTGTGGCGTCGTTATATACTCGTATTTCTGGCTGGGCGAGAAGCAGCCCATCTTGTTGCCAAAGTCCAACTTCTGGACATAGTTCGGCGAACCGGAACCACCGCCACCATTTGGCAGTATGGTGTTGCAATCTGGCAACCGTTGTTGCTGCTGCTGCTGCTGGCTGCAGAGTTCGTGGACAACGCTGCCCAGCATCACGGTATGCAGGCTGCTGCTCTGCGTGATTGTCGTTGTGGATGTGGGCAGCAGTGGTTTGCTGGCGCCCATCGGACTCAGTGGACCGCTGCTAAAGTCACCAAAGATCTGATCATCGAAGCTGGCGTGCTCCATTTTAGTTATTTTTTTCAAAAGGAAAACACACACACACGAAGCACACACAAACACAGACACAATTTACTTGTTGTTTTTAAGTGTTAATCCATTTAGTGATTTAATCAAAGTGCGCGCAAAATCAAAATCAATTTATGGCTGCTCACTAATTGTTGTAAATGAATTAATTGCATTTAGTTTTTTGGCGCACGCGCAAAGCGTTTGCGGTCGTTTGAAATGTATGCTCCTGAATTGAATTGATATGAATATTGCACTCGCTCACCGTACAAAGCGCAGCGATCAACTGCGAACCGCTCGAGTCTGTGCCTGTGGCCTTAATTGAGCCCACAAGTCGCGATGATTGCCCTTTTATACCAATTTGCTGGCAGCGATGCGACGCAGCCCGTTTCGGCCAATCAGCGACAAGCAATGGCTGCTGCTTGCAAACAGCACAGCAATAGAGCGAGAGGCATAGCATAGCATAGTGACAGACATGCTGCGTGTGTGTGTTTGTTTATTATGCTGGCTCGTGTGACTTTCTGCTTTTGCTGCTTCTGCCTTTGGCTTTGCCTTTGCCAAGCACAGTGGGGTGTGGTTTTTTTTACTGTGCTGAGAATCTGTTTGCTGGTTGCTCGTAGCAAGGTTTTTGCAGCGGGTTCTCAAACTCATTTTTATTCGCGTTACGCTGATCGGCAGACAATATCGATGGACGGCTGAGCATGTCCTGGTAGAGTATTTGGGTATCTGAATTCTTAGAAATGTTTTTTTTATTCGCTTTAATATATTATTGAATAGAACAATTGGTTTATGTGGATATTTTATTTTTCATTTTATAATTTGAATTTTTTGTGTTTTTCCTTAATTTTAAGAGCTGTTTTTTATATTGACAATATAAATTAATAGCATTTATAATTTAAACAATTTAATTTCATTATAATTTTCTTACATTTAAAATCTATTTTGTTAATTTTATTTAAAATATTGTTTTATTTTTGTTAAATATTTCTTAAAACGTTTGAATTTTTGTGAACTTTTGAAATTAAATAAATAAATACAATAATAACTATTTTAGCAGTTCATTTCAAAAATTCCTCTTCCGTAGTTAGCTTATAAGTCATTATCCATCACCTGCCTGCATGTCCACAAATGTTTTCCCTCCGATTAGACTTGGTCAGTACGCATCCACATATTAACAGATTACACAAGTCTAATTGGAATTGTCTCACGCCATACGATCGCATGAGGGTCTTATTATTATTTTTGTTGTTATTGTTGGTGTTTTATTTGCCACCACCGTAACCTCAAGGATCCTTCTCTACTGGCTTGCATCGGGTCGCTCTGCTGCTGTTGCGCGTGTCACCCTCACCCTCGTCCTCAGCCTCAGCTTCAGCCTCGGCTGGAAGCAGAACCTCACCCTCTCTGAAGACTGGCATGCGCGACCTTTTGGCCAAATGCTGGTATTGCACGGGGCACTTACGAGAATGCCATGGTAATAGTAGAGTTATGGGTCGCCTGCTTCGATTTTGAGATTTCACATGCATAATTTTGGATATTGAAAGTGAAAGGTACGGGGAGGTGGAAAATTATTAGAGGGAGAATGATAGGACAAGAACAAGATAATGTTGGTAGTTTGAAAGCGCGAAACAATAATAACCATTTTTAGTTATGAATATTAGATTTTAGTATATAAGCATTTTGTATTAAACATTTAAGTTGTTTTTTATCGTGGCATTAGTTAGTAAATACAATTAATATTATATAATACAAATAAACATATTTGATTTAAATTAAATTTAAGTAATATAATTCAATGATAGTTTTGCTCTTTTTTCTTTTTGTCTATTAGAGTTTTATTATTAACATTTGAAAAAAATATAATGTATTATTTTTAATTACAGGTTAAAATTAGTGACTAAGTCATGAGCAACACACAATTTTGCATTCGATTCTTTTATTAATAAAATTACAACTGTGTACAAATTTTTGTTTTAAAATTTTAGTAACTTATAATAAAATATATTTAATTTGACTTAATTTTTAAAATCCACTTGCAGGAGAACTTTACAAAATCCTCATAAATTTCAGCGATTTGAGTTATTCTCATTCATCAATCCTTTTTTTTAGCCAGATCAAACATATTTTTATTTTTTTTATTTGCTTAAATATAAATAAACATTATAAATATTATAATTTTTATTTTAAATATAAATGAAAGGAAGGATGCATTTATTTACAAATATATATGTTTTAGCAGCAAAAGTCCGCTCCATTTAAATAAATATCCAACAAATTCTCACCATTTACCACAACACCCAATCCTAATACTGCCCGCATTGACCTTGCCCAAGAATTTCCCAGGACTCAAAAGGATCAACAGTGACGACTATTTCCCATCGAATCGCGCACAAAATAAATGAAAACAATTTGATACTTTGGACGCACTATGTGGCAATGCCGTCGGATTTGTCTTTGCAGGTTTGGAAAAATGCGGGCAGCGGAAACGGAATCTAAATCGGAATGGAAAGGGAAATGGGAATCGAAACAAGAATGGAAAATGCGCACGCGATCGGCGTTCAGCAAAAGGAAAGAATGAACTCACCCCACATAAGGAGAGATGATGCCTTTTGAATCCGCCAGACAACATTTTGCATTGCGATTGCGCCAATTATGTGGGCAATTGGATGGTGCGGGACCATCCTCGATGGGAATGAAAAGTGGGTTGTCCTGCTGACTTGAGGCTTTGAGGGTTAAGAAAAGTCAACTATGATATCATCTGCGAGAGATCAAAAGTTAATTGCAAATGCGATGCTGGGACTCTTAATTTCTAGCCCTCGGGGACAAAGAACACAAAGAAAACTAATAATAAATCAGTATAAGGCGATATGGCTACCTTAAGATTTCTGATTTTATCTTGATTATATAAATAAATGAAGTGTTCTGTGCAGAAAATAAATACGAATTTATTTATGTTTCAAAATAGTAAGTCAATAATCTAAATTTAATTTGATTGAGAAGAAATTTATTTATTTGATATGATAATTTAATCAAGAAAAAATTTATAATTCATATATTTTTATTATGTGACTATGAATCAGATTGAATTAAAATACAGATTTGCGGCGTAGTCAGAAAACTGTAATAAGCAAATTAACAATTAATTATAGAAATAAATTGTTGAGATTCTGATTGTTAAAAGCGTGTGTGGGCGTGGGCAGGGCTCATAGTTTACCAATCTTAGGTGGAGGACCCTTGTATTTCTTCTTCAAAGTTTGATCCAAAATGATGGGTTTTTTTCCGATTAAGGTTTTTTTTTTTTTATAACGTAATAACTATTTTCTTATAATTGTGATTATGAAGACAAATCTACCTTCTGAGAACTTTGTCTCCTTTCCTTTGCCTTCATGCACGACTGATGAAGATGTGAATAATTTTTTTCAATTGTAAATCTTACATTGACTTATTTAACTGATTTTCGTCAAAACTGTTCCGTTTTTCTACCAAATTTATAAAATATATATATATATATCGCTTCCTTCTATATTTACTTTTTATTTTGCGTTCCTTATAGCTTATATGTATATGTATATAGTTCACTTTTAATTTTTTACGTTTTAAATTTGAATTCAATGATTAATTCTTACTCATTTACATACAGAGTAAAATTACAAATAAATCTAAGCTAAAAAAATAGATTATAATACACAAAGTCTATATGGCTACCTTAAGATCTCTGATTTAATCTAAATTATATAAATAAATTAAGTGTTCTGTAAAGAAAATAAATGGTAATTCATTAATCTAAATTTAATTTGGTTGAGAAGATATTTATTTATATGATATGATGATTTAATCAATAAAAATATTTAAAATTCATTTGAATATGCAACACATATTCAAGGTTTAATATATATTTCTATTGTGTGACTACGAATCGGATTAAATTGAAATACAGATTTGCAGCTTGGGTTTCTTTAAAAGACAACAACTTGGTACAGTTTATCACACACAGCAAAGTGCGCTTCCTAAGCTTTTGTTGTTTGCGAGTGCGACAATATTTCATACTTTTTCCATAACCATTAAGATACACTCACACACACAACACATGCAGGCACAGACATACACACACACACACACACACATACTTGGCCATCATCGCACTTGTTCACATTTGTTTTGAACCCAGTGACAGTCACTCACCAGCATCATCATTCGGCATTCTCATCCTACACTGGAATATTATCGCATTGTATTACGATATATGTATATTTATATATCTATGTAGATGCTTTGACGGTTTGCCTTTAGATTTTGCATTTTTATATATATGCGCACATTTGAGGGGCGTAGTCTGAAAAATGTAATAAGGGAAGCTAAGCTGTTATCCACAGCAAAATACTTGCAAGCAAATTTAGAATTACTTATAGCAATAAATTGTTGAGATTTTTATTGTTAAATGTGTGTGTGGGCAGGGCTCATAGTTTACCAAACTTAGGTAGAGGATCGTTATATGTCTCCTTCAAAGTTTGATCTAAAATAATGGGTTTTTTGGTGGATCAATTTTTTTCAAGAGTTTTTCAACAAATAACTCTTTTTTTTTATGATAGATATATATCTCGCTCCCTTCTATATTTACTTTCTATTTTGCGTTCCTTATAGCTTATATATATATATATATATATAGTTAATTTTTAGTTTTTTACGTTTTAAATTAGAATTCAATGATTAATTCTTACTAATTTTCAGACTGAGTATTAAAAAATACGTAGGTAAAAATATTAGGTAAATAAATTCTGTAGTGCAGAAATGAAATGATTTAAATTTCATTTTTTGATTATACATTTATTTACGTTAAAAACATTTTAATCACCCTACCCCGAAAATAATAAAATAAATAATAAAAAATTAAATTCTGCACTGCTTAAAGTTTGATTAATCCCTGTTAGACTTCCCCCTGATAATCACGCCCATGTTACAAGTTTTTTTATGATCGGATCTTTTATGTTTTTTTTTTCATGCCAGTCGCTCTGCGATTGCGATCTGCGGCAACGAAATTCCAATATGGCGTGCACACACAAACACGTACACACTCATGTGTGTGTACATATTTATATATATGTGGTACACAATACATAGTGTCAGAGTCCAGAATCGGGCAAAGCAGTTCAGCAATACAGATGCATTCAATTAAGCTTCGTTAAGATCAATTTAAAATCCCGCATAAAATAACAAATAGTTTTTGTACTTTAGTTCCATTTCTGCCATCGCTATTTGTTGTCGACTGTCGACTGGCGACTGTCAGCCAACCAGCCAACCAGCCAGCCAGCCAGTCAGTAACAACAGCAAAGCAAAAGCGTTTTGAAATCCACGCAGCCCACGGAACGAGACAATGTCTCCAAGTCGGCCGGGGACCGGGCCCCGGTACCCCGTCATGACAAAGATGTATAGTTTTTCATATTTTGTTAATTCTCTATGGCACTTTGGGGTTCCAGCTGCTCATTGCGCATTGCCCATTGCCCATTGCCCACTTGTTACCCCCTTTCAGCACTTAACATGATGAGGCACTATATATGTGTAGCACATGTACTTTATGTACATAGTGCCTTCAGGCATACTCGATAGCAACGGATGTACGGACATCTCTGACATCTCCGACTGACCCAACCGATCACGAGCTATACTTATACAACAACTACTTACAGCTATCAGTCACGGAGCCAAACTCTTCTCTTCCGATTTTGCAATTGTTTTACCCCATTAACAAAAGATTTAAGATGACTCCAGAATGTAATATCAAATTAATTGTTGTTCTTACATCACTCCAAATTGGTAAATTTAAAAGTATGTAGTATTGTTATTATTATGGGGCTTCAAACACAGAGATCTTTTAGATGTAATGTGCCTCCTGAGCCTATGGCTCTTAATGCTTGAATGGAGTTTTATCGGGTTTAGGGTTTCCATCCCTTTAGAGTTTAGAACATTTTTTCCCAGAATACTATATTTTCTATATATCGCTGGCGCTTTTTTGATGTTTTGTGACTTATTTTCAAGAGTTGATTCTATTGATTCTCTCTTCGTTTCTCAATTAATGCTTTATTTTGTTATCCTTTGCCACAATAATATTAAGGTTGGTTTAGCTTCTAGTTAAAACATTATTTCCGTTTCTTGGCTATCGAATAGTATGTAGTAAAGTAACTAGCTAATAAGTAAAACTTTATTATAATGTTTTCAACATCACATTTATCATTATATAATTTTAAACATGATCAGATATGCTTTACGCCAATAAAGCAAAATTTTAGCTTTCTTATGGTATCAAGGAAACAACTTGTTAGTTACAAAAACTATTTTAAAGCATGTGTAAAATTCAGCTTCAATTCTCTTATTGTTGCTCGATGATACACAAATCACTCAGTTAATTATAATTGCCAATTATCACAAATAGAATTAAAGATTATGTTGAACAAAGAAAAAAACCATTTAAAAATACACGATAAAATAAAAATAAATATATGTAAATTTGTCATGTCAAGAATATAAATGTAGATATTTTATAATACTGGTTAACTATAAATCTCATTTCTGTTCTTTATTTTAGTATTGACTAAATAAAGTTGGCTTTAATCTTTAGTGAAAGAGAACACTGCATTTTTATATTTTCTGTCTAGCTAACTGTTTTTTTTATTTAATTGATTCACTGACATATATATATATATATATTATTAAAAGTATTGATGGCCGACCCAATGAGCATTCAAAATTATTGTTATTAAGTTGAGATTCAGTTTTTTTTTTTAATTTCCAGAAATAAATAAAATAAATTGCACAGACAAAATATAAATATTAATAATTCTTTTATTTAAATATTTGCAAATATATACAATTTGGTAAGATTAAAAGAATTCGCTAGTATTAAGGACTCAAAATAGCAGTACAAATTGTAACTTACTATTTAAATAGCTGAGCCTAACTTATATTTTATTAGTTTGCTATGGATTTTGTGTAAAGTTCTTAATCCGTACTTTTTTGCATTGAAATTCCTTTTCTTTGATCAGTTGCGTTTTAAGTTATCCAATTTTTTCATGAAATATTATTAATAGTCCTAGACTTGGCTAATTCTACTAGAAAACGCCTTTGACAGTAATTAAATTAGTGCAGGACATACAAATGAAACAGATACAACTTCATGCAATCAAAGTGAAAGTGAGAACACGCCAATAAATTAAACTCAATCAGAATCACTGCCATATAGCATATATATGGCACATATATAGCTCATGGGTATAGAGATGACAACTACTTCGTTTGGCTTGGCCCTTGTAATTGGCTCTGGGACTCGGAGTCTTGTCAATTCGAAAAAAAAATCCCAACACAGCGCGCGTAATTCAAATTAATTGCGGGCAATTGTGACTTATTTAAGCCAAAGGCGCCATTTAATGCGACCAACATGGATATGGATGCAACATGTTGCAATGTCACTGATAGCTTAAACGGCGCGATCATTGCCAAGCAACTAGGTCCAAACTTGTTGATGTGGGTGTGTGTATAAAAGCATGATATGATTAAGTAATTTGCTTAAACGTTTTTGTGTTTCTTTATATATTTTACACATATATAAATATATATATATATTTTGAAAAATTATTATGCACAACTTACTGGGAATTGTAAATCTAAATTTAAATATAATTTACGATTGTATGTATACATTTAAGTTATGAAAGAATAAGACTTAGATTTAAATTATCTTGTAGTCGATCTCTCACGACTGTATTATTTGTTCAATTATTAATTTTTCATTTGGCCACTAAACTTTATAACTCTTCTTTTTGGAAAAAAAAATATTAAAACGTTATTTAATCTGCTCGAAGTGCAAATTAGAAGTGAAATTTATTTGTTTGTTTTATTTTTTCTTTTATTCGGTGTAAATTAGCTTTTAAATGTACATTAGAAATAATTTTACTTTTGCAACAAGTTTGTATGGGTTGTATGGTAAGTGTTACATTTTTTGCCACAAAACTATTAAATCAGTGTGTTTACATTTTGCTATATGATAAAGAATCAAAGTGAAAGTATGTATGTATGTATGAAAGTAAGTATGTATGATATACAAGAAATTGCATTATGGATTTGATGTCATATCTTAGTTACTAACATCGCTGATCTTTAACATGTCAACCTGCCTTTAAGTTGTGTGCACCTTTTAAAATTATATTTTGAGTGTTTTGCCAATTTGTTGCATCTTTATTTATAATTGAATTTGGAGCTCTTTGCTGTGGCTGTGGCTGTGGGCGTCGCTTATCGCTTTTGGCTGGTCGGCAGCTGTGTGGTTTAATTGTTTGTAATTAAATAAAATTGTACAAGGTCGGTTACAAACTCACACTCTGACATTGGGACTATGGACCATGGCTACCAATTTGTTTTAATATATATAAAACATACATGTAAGTAATGAAAAGGCCGGCCGGCCGGCGAAATTATATTTGTTTTGTGTAGTACGCGTCTGAAAATTGATTCCTGCTCATTATTTCATTAAAAGCATTCCGAGCACTTGCTCACTCAGTCCACTGCCGGGACAGAGATGGAGACATGGCATCGTTGTCATCGTCGTCGTCAGTTTCGTCATCGTGCTCTGTGATTTTTGCCTGCATTTTGATCTGATTTTATGAATGGAATTGTATCAATTGATTGTTTTGGTGCTGTTATCGTTGCCTTTTGATCGTCGATAATTAAGTCGGGGGTGTGTTTTGTCTTTTATTTTGTCTGTCTGAACATCTATGTACTGAAAGTGCTTGCTAAATAGATTTGAGTTATTGGGAGTGGGTCAATCGTTGTTAGTGGCTTAATTAACAAATCAAATTGTCTAATGGAAATCAAATTGTTTTGATTGAAGGAGGCGCTAGGCAATTAATTTTCGATAACATTCAAATCCAACTATAATTTTTATAGTTTTCTTTGATATAGTTTTCTAAATTCTTTAGAATATTCTTATTAACCAAGTGTTAAAGGCGACCAAAATACATACAAAAACAACAGGTTCTCAGTTGCAAAATATGCAGGATAGATTTACCTTATTCAGTATATATAGCCTCCAATGTGATATATATTTTAAACATTCGATTGATTAGTCGTCATTAAAAAGTTATTTTAGATGCATTATGTGAGTGCTAAAAAAGTTGAATACAATCGATCATATTAAAACTTATGAAGAATAAAAATAATTTGCACACAAACCACAAAGAAATTCTTTCATAAGTTAATTATAAAATAAACAAGTAGTTTATTTTGAGAAACACCTGCGAGTTCTTTTTATTATTTATAAGTTTTAATTCTATCGATTAGTCAAGAATGTAAATGTTGGTATTTTGTAATACTTTTAAGATAATGACTAACTATAAATCTCTTTTCTGTTGTTTATTTTGGTATTGACTAAGTAAAGATGGCTTATATTCTTTATGTTATGCGTATGTAAATATGAATATGCGACATGAAATTCCAAAATATGTGCACACTACTCACAGACTGTCATCCACATGTATGCCAAGCGCATGGTATGATGCGGAGAAGGTGGAGAAGGGGACGCGGATGACATGCGGGCAAGTTTTTCAATTGATCTTAACGAAGCTTAATTGCTTTCGCATGTATTGGTGTGTACATGTGACTCGAACAGCAAACAATAGGGATGTTCATTCCGAAAATAAACATCGATATTTTTATGATTCGATATATCGAAATGTTGCCTACGGTTCTTGTTTAAATTGGGAATCTTTAGTCTATTGCAGCTTATTTTTATATTACAAATAATATTATTTACAATGATTTAAGCAGTAATTTTGGGTAATAATGGCTATCTGAGGCAATACAAATGCATACGATTGTAGACCAGAAAAAAGTTTCTGATATCTAAGTTTGAGAATTATTAATAGACTGGTCGTACTAGTAAAGTATTTTATTGCTGATAATATTGTGTCCGAAGATAAGCAATTTATTAGTATGCATATCTTGTGAGTTTGGTTCGGATATCTAAAACAGACTTTCATGTACCAATAGTTCCTATGGTAGCTAATCCTAGTTTTATCTCATTAACTTAAAAACTGAATAAAAGGCTTGCAAACTGATATATGCATTGAGATTTGGAAAAGCTGTCACAGAATACTACATTCAATACTTCAAAATGGCACATCCACTTCCCAAGTTGGATATGGCTGCGATACCAGATTTTTCATCGAATGCTATGGAACACTGGGGTCTAGTTACATATCGTGAGACTGTTCTGCTATATGATGAGCAGATTAGTTCCACGCTGAACAAGCAGTCGGTGGCTGTTGTTCTGGCTCACGAGATTACTCATCAGTGGTTTGGCAATCTGGTCACCATAAACTGGTGGAATGATCTCTGGCTAAAAGAGGGATTCGCTGGCTTTATGCATCCCGATTGGGCATGGTAAGTAAGACTAAGGAAATAGTATATAGAATAACAATTAATATTATGTATCCATTTTTCTTACTGCGGTAAACATTAATAACAAATCACAGCAAATCAGCGCTGTGAATTAAGCTGGTAATATAATCTTATTTGTTAATTTTGTTCTTCTAATTTTAATACTATTTTTAAAACTTTAAGATCCCGTCATTGCTCTCTTGACATCCGAGTTTAATGTTCGCTGCTCTACTCTACTCGCATCCCACTGTGCAAAAGGAGGAATCTATGGATAAAATGCTCTGACATTTTCGTTATGAGTATGACAAAGAACAGCGAAGCTTGAACTGGCTGTTGCCAACTATTAGACCAAATACATCTCAGCCATTTTGATGTTAAGCACCTGAGGTACAGCTGCACCTTGGCTACAAACGCATAGAGGCCGGGTGGACCGTCGATGCTGACAATCATTTAAAAAGTGAGTATGGAATATATGCATATGTGTATATTTCTAAAGAAAGTGTTATTATTATATTATATAAGCATTTTTATTTTTAACAAATTAATTTGCTATTGCAGGTGATTGAGCCGAGAAAGTACAACATTAACTGGCACGGCGACTCCATTGGAAACGAATAACCCATAAATAACCTATATCCCAAAAAATTAAAATATGTAATAGCTATTACATATTTTGTTAGTAGTGATTATATTTAATATAAGCAATGGCTTAGCTTATCCGGCCCATGGACGAAGACTTGTATTGGATTCGATATTTAATAATTCCACTATAATTATAATTAAATTTGTCGCTTGATATTTTATACACATATTTAAGAATTTATTCTGTCGAATGGAGTCCACTGAGTATCAATGATGCTTGACCAGCTGGAATCGAATCATTGGATTTTTTAAAATATTTTTCGTAATATATATATTTAAGATTTAATTACATTTAAAAAAAACTTTGAAGTTGCATTTGTATCGAAGCCATAAATACTTATCTGCTCTTATGGTAAAAGCGTATAAAAGGGAGGGATCATTAAATGCATATCAAGTGATTGCTTTTAGATCGGTTTGATATAATTTGACCATTTACTAGCTTGTACCGAGCTTGGACGTTGATAAGTTACTGTTAGCATACCTTATCGGAATATGATGTGAGTGTGTCCACTATAAAATAAATTTTATTGACTAATATAAATGCTCGCAGTCATCGCCATAGTCGAGCCAAATGTGAACTGTATTTCTTTAGTAAGCCGTTGTCGTTCGACCGACTAAGATGTATTTATCGGGCAATTTGTTGGGAGTGGCATTGTTTTGGAGCGTGGTCATAACGATAGCTTTCGGCGATCAGCGCACTCAGCTGGATAAAGAGGTAAAAGGCAGGAGCAGTTAAAAATTTGGATTAAATATCAGCCTATTTGCTACACAGACTGATTATCGTCTGCCGAGGTCGCTTTTGCCTACGCATTACTCCCTGCATCTGCACCCCGAGCTGGATACGGGCAACTTTACGGGCCAGGAACGCATCGCCATAAAAGTGTTGGAGGCAACAAATCAAATCATTTTACACTCCCACAATTTGGACATTAGCAGCGTTTATGTGTTGAACAGAGAGGTGGCCAGCTATAAGTTGGACGAGTTGCGTCAGCTGTTGATCATCAACATGAAACAGGAGCTCGTGGTCGACACGAATATCACGTTGGGCATCATTTTCTCAGGACAAATGCGCCACAAATTAGTTGGATTGTACAGCAGCAGCTATGCGACGCCTGCGGCACAGCAGCGGTAAGTAATTGTTGCACCTGCCTAAAAGTATGCGACACTTTTAATATATATTAATATCTGTAGCCACATTGCGACTACACAATTTGAGCCAACATATGCCCGCCAGGCATACCCCTGCTTCGATGAACCCGCCATGAAAGCCACCTATGAGATTAGTGTTGTGCATCCCACTTCCGGTAACTACCATGCACTCTCCAACATGAACCAGGTGGACTCGATGTTACTGGGCGATGACACAATGGCCAGCTTTGCCACTAGTGTGCCCATGAGCAGCTATCTGGTCTGTGTCATTGTGTCCGACTTTGACTCGGTGACCAGCACGGTCAAAGCAAATCAGATTGGCGAAGACTTTGAGATGCGCGCCTTTGCCACTCCTCATCAGAAGAGCAAATTGACATATGCATTGGGATTTGGAACAGCTGTCACAGAGTACTATATTCAATACTTCAAGGTGGCATATCCACTGCCCAAGTTGGATATGGCTGCGATACCCGACTTTTCATCGAATGCTATGGAACACTGGGGTCTAGTTACATATCGTGAGACTGCTCTGCTATATGATGAGCAGATTAGTTCCACGCTGAACAAGCAGTCGGTGGCTGCTGTACTGGCTCACGAGATTACTCATCAGTGGTTCGGAAATCTGGTCACCATGAACTGGTGGAATGATCTCTGGCTTAACGAGGGATTTGCTCGCTTTATGCAGTACAAGGGCGTCCATGCTGTGCATCCCGATTGGGGCATGGTAAGTAAGCCTAGTATTTTTTAATTACTTATATGAACATAAACTAGAAACTAGTTTTTTCGTATTTGTAGACTAATTAATAATATTTTAAATAGTTTGTAATTGTTTTTATGAATTTAATAATTTTTTTTCAACTTGAAAATTCCTTTAAAACTCCGTCATTGCTCTCTTTTCTGAAGCTAGAACAATTTCAAATAATGGCACTGCATCCGGTTTTGGTGTTCGATGCGAAACTCTCCTCACATCCCATTGTGCAAAATGTGGAGTCTCCGGATGAAATCTCAGCCATTTTCGATACGATAAGTTATGAAAAAGCTGGCTCTGTGCTGCGCATGTTGGAGAATCTTGTCGGCCCAGAGAAGTTTGAGCTGGCGGTTACCAACTATTTGACCAAATACTCCTACCAAAACACGGTCACTGACGACTTCCTAACTGAAGTGGCTGCCCAGGTCAGCGATTTCGATGTCAAGCAATTGATGCGCACTTGGACCGAGCAGATGGGTTATCCTGTCATCTATGTGCATAAAACTGATGCCGGTTTTCTTATTACCCAGAAGCGATTCCTGTCCAACAAAGACAACTATGACGAGAAGGTGGAGCCATCTGAATACGGATACAAGTGGAGCATTCCAATCACATTTTTAATGGACAACGGCTATTCTAACAATTTAGTTTTTGAGTATAATGTTGAAGATGTCAGAGTGGCAGCGCAATCCAATATCAAATGGATCAAGCTGAATGTTCATCAGCTGGGTTACTATCGCGTCAACTATGAGGAAAGTCTATGGCAGGTACTCATTAAAGAGCTGGTTGAGAAACATTCGCGTTTTGATATTGCGGATCGTGCCCATTTGTTGGACGATGCCTTTGCCTTGGCCGATGCCGGTCAGTTGTCCTACACTGTCCCACTTAACATGACCGCCTACCTCTCCGATGAGCTAGATTTTGTGCCCTGGTACGTGGCTACCCACAAGTTGTTAATGCTCAAGAACAATCTCATGTTCACCAAGAACTACGACACCTATTTAACCTATGCCCGAAACCTGCTCACCAAAATCTACAAGGAGGTCGGCTGGACAGTCGATGCTAACAATCATTTGAAAAAGTGAGTATGGGACATCTGTATATGTTTTTATATATAAGAAGTTATAATAGTTAGAATTCGTATTCCATTATATATATTTTTTATAATACATGGACTTTGAAAGTGTTATTATAGTTAGTTAGTAAAAGTAGTTACATTTTAATGTATGAACTAAGTTTTTTCTAAAGAGAAAGTGAAAGTTTTAATTTGGTTTGACTGGAATTTTGAAGAAATTGCTTTACTTTGAAAACAGACATAAATCCTTCAATTATTATTTATTTATTCTTTTATGTTAAGGAAGCGTTTTCTTACAAATTATTAAGTTTTAAATACACAACTATTACTAACAATACTAATTCATTACCCAATTATAATTTGCTCGTGCAGTCGCCTGCGCGTTTCCATCCTTTCCGCCGCCTGTGCCTTGGGACTACCGGACTGCCTAACTCAGGCAACGGATCGTTTCAGTACTTGGCTCCAGAATCCCACCATTGCCAATCGTCCTGCTCCGGATCTTCGTGAAGTGGTATACTACTATGGCATGCAGCAGACGAGCAGCGGGTCCAAGTGGGAGCAGTTGCTGGAACGGTTCAAGGCAGAGACGGATGCCAGCGAGAAGTTGAAACTGATGTACGGTCTGTCTGCTGTGCAGGATGGTCAGCTGCTCTATCGCTTTCTGGAGCTGGCCAATGATGAGAGTATCGTGCGCTCCCAGGACTATATGACTTGTGTGCAGAATATCGCTGCCAATCCGGTGGGTCAACCCATAGTCTGGGAATATTACCGAGAGCACTGGCCACGGTTGGTTGAACGTTTTGGCCTAAATAATCGGTATTTTGGCAGACTGATAGCTAGTATCACGGGTAGATTTGCCACCAATGTTAAGCTGGATGAAGTCCAGCAGTTCTTTAGGAAGTATCCCGAGTCCGGAGCAGGTGCCAGTCCCAGGCAAGAATCGATCGAGACGATCAAGTACAACATTAACTGGCTAAAGGAGAACGAAGCCGACATTTCGACCTGGCTAATTGGCACGGCGCCATAGTAAAAGGTTTATGGCCACACTTATGCAATTGCACAGGGCAATAAAATAAATAAATAAATATGTAATTTCTAATAAGAATTGTTAGCAGTGGGTTTATTTTATATAGGCGACGCATAAGCTTATCCGGACGAAGTCTTGTATTGACTTGATATTAAAACACTCCCCTATACTATTTATTGAATTTTTGATACTTGATGCAACTTAATATTTCGTCACATTTGGAAGATTATGGTTTGTCGAGGTGAGACTCGACTGAGGCCCACAATGTATCAATGATACTCGCTCTGCATTATCCACTGCTGGACAAATAAATGCATTTTTCATAATTGTTTTTCGTAATTATATTTATATTTCAGTTGAATTACTGTTGGAGCGAAAAGCTTTCTCCGCGTCAGGAAATACCTGGATAAGAATATATAACAGAGTCCCACCAGCGTTGTGTACTCAATCAATGTTTATTTAAGACTGTTCTTATAGTTAACATTATAAGAATCGATTAATGAGAGACTTAACATAAGTATTGATGCACGGTTGCATTGAATGTTAAATAACATAATTTTCAACATTTACAGTTTTAATTACATGCCAATTAATCTGATTTACATAGGTAGATGTCCGAACGTTCAAAATACGGTAAAGGTCAGTTAATAATTTTCAAATTAGTTGCTCTCTTCCGAGTATGTCTAAATAGCATGCTAAGAAACCGTGTATAATTAAGGTCTTATTCTAAGTATTACTATAGACGTCATAGCACTTGTAACAAATCTATTATGTATGGCAAATTGGTCAATTCGTCTTGTCCGAAGCTTTGTTGTTGATAAAAAATTTTTAGCTCACTTTATCGTATATATGCCCATAAAACAAATGAAATTACTAATATAAATCATCATAGCCAAAGCCATAGTCGAGCCAAAAGTGAACTTGATTTCATTAGTAAACCGTTGTTGCTCGACTTGCCAAGATGTATTTAATGGGCAATTGGTTGCGAGTTGCATTGTTTTGGGGCGTGGCCACAACATTAGTTGTCGCCAAGCAGCGAACCCAACTGGAGAAGAAGGTAAGAGGCAGGAGCAGTGAAAATTTTGTATTGCTTATCAGCCTATTTGCTACACAGATAAATTATCGTCTGCCGAAGGCACTTGAGCCAGAGCATTACACTCTAAATCTGCATCCGGAACTGGATACGGGCAACTTTACGGGCGATCTGCGCATCTCTATAAATGTGTTGGAGGCAACCAATCAAATCATTTTAAACTCCCACAACCTGAACATTATCGCCACTCAAGTGCACAATAAGGTGGTGACCAGCGTTGAGTTGGACAAAGATCGTCAGTTGTTTATCATCAACATGAAAGAGGAGCTCGTGGTAAACACGACTATCACGATGGCCATCATTTACTCAGGACAAATGGGCAACCAATTAGTTGGATTGTACAGGAGCAGCTATGCGACGCCTGGGGCACAGCAACGGTAAGTAATTGTTGCACCTGCCTAAAAGTATGCAACACTTTTTAAATATCGGGAATGTCTGTAGCCACATTGCGACTACACAATTTGAGCCAACATATGCGCGCCAGGCATACCCCTGCTTCGATGAACCCGCCATGAAGGCCACCTATGATATCAGCATAATGCATCCCTCTTCCGGTAACTATCATGCACTCTCCAACATGAACCAGGAGGACACGACGTTTATGGGCGAGGACACATTGGCCAGCTTTGCCACCAGTGTGCCCATGAGCAGCTATCTGGTCTGTGTCATTGTGTTTGACTTTGAATCGGTGACCAGCACGGTCAAAGCAAATCAGATTGGCAAAGACTTTGAGATGCGCGCATTTGCCACTCCCCAACAGAAGAGCAAATTGATGTATGCATTGGGGTTTGGAACAGCTGTCACAGAGTACTATATTCAGTACTTCAAGGTGGCATATCCACTGCCCAAGTTGGATATGGCTGCGATACCAGATTTTTCATCGAATGCCATGGAACACTGGGGTCTAGTTACTTATCGTGAGACTGCTCTGCTATATGATGAGCAGATTAGTTCCACACTGAACAAGCAGTCGGTGGCTTCTATAGTGGCTCACGAGATTACTCATCAGTGGTTTGGAAATCTGGTCACCATGAACTGGTGGAATGAACTCTGGCTAAACGAGGGATTCGCTGGCTTTATGCAATACAAGGGCGTCCATGCTGTGCATCCCGATTGGGGCATGGTAAGTAAGAATAAAGGATCAGCTTATAGAATGAAATTTTATATTATTTGGCTATAGTGTTTTTTAATTACAAATATGAACATTAACTAGAAACTACTTTTTACGTATTTGTAGACTAATTAATAATATTTTAAATAGTTTGTAATTGTTTTTATGTATTTAATAATATTTTTTCAACTTGAAAATTCCTTTACTCTCCTTTGCTCTCTTTTCTGAAGCTAGAACAATTTCAAGTAATGGCACTGCATCCGGTTTTGGTGTTCGATGCGAAACTCTCTTCCCATCCCATTGTGCAAAAGGTGGAGTCTCCGGATGAAATCTCAGCCATTTTCGATACGATAAGTTATGAAAAAGCTGGCTCTGTGCTGCGCATGTTGGAGAATCTTGTCGGCCCAGAGAAGTTTGAACTGGCGGTTACCAACTATTTGACCAAATACTCCTACCAAAACACGGCCACTGACGACTTCCTAACTGAAGTGGCTGCCCAGGTCAGCGATTTCGATGTCAAGCGACTGATGCGCACTTGGACCGAGCAGATGGGTTATCCTGTCATCAATGTGCATAAAACTGATGCCGGTTTTCTTATTACCCAGAAGCGATTCCTCTCCAACAAAGACAACTATGACGAGAAGGTGGAGCCATCTGAATTCGGATACAAGTGGAGCGTGCCAATTACCTATTTCATGGACAACGGGCAGTCCAATAGCTTCATTTTGGAGTATGACAATGATTTAATCGGTGCAAAGGTTCTATCTAATACCAAGTGGATTAAGTTAAATGTTCATCAGCTGGGTTACTATCGCGTCAACTATGAGGAAAGTCTATGGCGGGAACTCATCAAAGAACTCGTCCAGAACCATTCGCGTTTTGATATTGCGGATCGTGCCCATTTGTTGGACGATGCCTTTGCACTGGCCGATGCCGGTCAGTTGTCCTACACTGTCCCACTTAACATGACCACCTACCTCTCCGATGAGCTAGATTTTGTGCCCTGGTACGTCGCTACATACAAGTTGTTAATGCTCAAGAACAATCTCAAGTTCACCAAGAACTACGACTCTTATTTAACCTATGCCCGAAACCTGCTCACCAAAATCTACAAGGAGGTCGGCTGGACAGTCGATTCTAACAATCATTTGAAAAAGTGAGTATGGGACATCGGTATATGCTAATATTTCTGGCAACTTAGATTAGTTCGATAAATATATTATTTATGCTTTGCTATGAAAGATTAGGTTAGGGCGTCTGTCCAGTTGAAACCACTGCCGATCTTATTGCTGCACCTAATCTCCTAAATATGTCCTATTTTTTTATTAGGCGCCATTCATCCCATAGATTTGATGATCATAGCTAGTAGCCTTCTCCATGGATATGATTCTCCATTCTCTAATTCCTTTATATAAATTATTTGCTTATTAATCGATGAACTTCTTATCTAATCCACATTTTAATGTTGCAAATTGTGGGTAAAAATTAAATTATTCTCATTTTCCGTCTCCTCCAGTCGCCTTCGTGCTACTATCCTTTCCGCCGCCTGTGCCTTGGGACTACCGGACTGCCTAACTCAGGCAATGGATCGTTTCACTACTTGGCTCCAGAATCCCACCATTGCCAATCGTCCTGCTCCGGATCTTCGTGAAGTGGTCTACTACTATGGCATGCAGCAGACGAGCAGCGAGTCCAAGTGGGAGCAGTTGCTGGAACGGTTCAAGGCAGAGACGGATGCCAGCGAGAAGTTGAAACTGATGTTCGGTCTGTCTGCTGTGCAGGATGGTCAGCTGCTCTATCGCTTTCTGGAGCTGGCCAATGATGAGAGTATCGTGCGCTCCCAGGACTATTTCTACTGTGTGGAAAATATCGCTGCCAATCCGGTGGGTCAACCCATAGTCTGGGAATATTATCGAGAACACTGGCCAAAGTTAGTTAAACGTTTTGGCCTAAATAATCGGTATTTTGGCAGACTGATAGTTAGTATCACGAGTAGATTTGTCACCAATTTTAAGCTGGATGAAGTTCAGCAGTTCTTTAGGAAGTATCCCGAGTCCGGAGCAGGTGCCAGTCCCAGGCAAGAATCGATCGAGACGATCAAGTACAACATTAACTGGCTTAAGAACGAAGCCGACATTTCGACCTGGCTAACGGCGCCAAAGTAAAGTGTTTATGGCCACACTTATGCAATTGCACGGGGCAATAAAATAAATAAATAAATATGTAATTTCTAATAAGAATTGTTAGTAGTGGTTTTATTTGATATAGGCAACGTACAAAAAACGATATTGAAGTACTCCAAGGCGCTTTACACATGTCGTAGCATAGCTGGGAAGTCAATGGGTACATCACTAAAGATAATCAGATGGCTATACCTAATGGTTGTAAGACCTGTGCTGACTGCATGCGGTGATAGAGCATGATTGATCACCGTGAAGAAGCAACTGATAAAATTGCAGAGAATGGCCTGCGTATGTATGACAGGAGCAATGCCCCTCTGCTTTACAATGGCTTTGGAAGCCTTAATGGAGCTCACGCCACTCCATCACTCCATAAGGTTAAAACAGAAAGCTACTATATTAAGGATGTGAGCAGAAGGTATTGGGGGCAAACCAATCCTGGGTCATAGAGAAGCCCAACTTCTTTCAGGTGAACTTCCCGAACACCATGAAATGGTATACCGATGGATCCTACCATGAATCTCTGGGGACACAAACCAGCATATTCCAAGCTGAGGTGTGCCATAGTGAGGTGTGTGGAATTTATATATGGAAAGTATAGCAGCAATTAATGCTATAAATGGGACCAAATTAACTTCAAAGGTAGTCCATGAAGTGCGATCTACCCTAAGATGGGTCACGAAGCGGGCCAGAATAGGGCCAGAACCGTTTTGTGGCATAGGAAGGCACACAATACGGCTGCAACTCAGGAACGAAGAAAGACAAAGAAGACTACAGAGCTGGGAAGATACACCAGGACTCCGACAGGGTAAATGTCTTTTGAGCGGCTATAATCTAAAGCGATTTAAGCAAGTAATTTGTAGGGTAGGAATAGACTTAGGATACTTGTCGGTCTACTGACAGGACCTTGTAGACTAAAAGGCCACCTATCCAAACTGGGTATTTATAGTAACAATAAGTGGAGGTTTTGTGAAGGTGACTCACATCCTAACAGAATGTATCGCCCTATTCAGGAAAAGATGCAGCATCCCATGGATGCATGTTATGAGTGTCAATGACATAGAAAGCAACCGTCAACCCATCAAAGATTCTGGCATTCAATTCCCAATTTACATATATATAAGGTCTTATTTTAAAGGCAATTGAATTTGGTAAGTATTACTATAGACGTTATAGCACTTGTAACAAACCAATTATGTATGGCAAATTCGTCAATTCGTCTTGTCCGAAGTTTTGTTGATAAATAATTTTTATCACACTTTATCGATAATGTGCTCATAAAACAAATGAAATTACTAATATAAATCGTCATAGCCAAAGCCATAGTCGAGCCAAAAGTGAACTTGATTTCATTAGTAAACCGTTGTTGATCGACTTGCCAAGATGTATTTAATGGGCAATTGGTTGCGAGTTGCATTGTTTTGGGGAGTGGCCACAACATTAGTTGTCGCCAAGCAGCGAACCCAACTGGAGAAGAAGGTAAGAGGCAGGAGCAGTGAAAATTTTGTATTGCATATCAGCCTATTTGCTACACAGATAAATTATCGTCTGCCAAGGACGCTTTGGCCTACGCATTACTCCCTGCATCTGCACCCCGAGCTGGATACGGGCAACTTTACGGGCCAGGAACGCATCGCCATAAAAGTGTTGGAGGCAACAAATCAAATCATTTTACACTCCCACAATTTGGACATTAGCAGCGTTTATGTGTTGAACAGAGAGGTGGCCAGCTATGAGTTGGACGAGTTGCGTCAGCTGTTGATCATCAACATGAAACAGGAGCTCGTGGTGGACACGAATATCACGTTGGGCATCATTTTCTCAGGACAAATGCGCCACAAATTAGTTGGATTGTACAGCAGCAGCTATGCGACGCCTGCGGCACAGCAGCGGTAAGTAATTGTTGCACCTGCCTAAAAGTATGCAACACTTTTTAAATATCGGGAATATCTGTAGCCACATTGCGACTACACAATTTGAGCCAACATATGCGCGCCAGGCATACCCCTGCTTCGATGAACCCGCCATGAAGGCCACCTATGAGATTAGTGTTGTGCATCCCACTTCCGGTAACTACCATGCACTCTCCAACATGAAGCAGGTGGACTCGATGTTACTGGGCGATGACACAATGGCCAGCTTTGCCACTAGTGTGCCCATGAGCAGCTATCTGGTCTGTGTCATTGTGTCCGACTTTGACTCGGTGACCAGCACGGTCAAAGCAAATCAGATTGGCAAAGACTTTGAGATGCGCGCCTTTGCCACTCCTCATCAGAAGAGCAAATTGACATATGCATTGGGATTTGGAACAGCTGTCACAGAGTACTATATTCAATACTTCAAGGTGGCATATCCACTGCCCAAGTTGGATATGGCTGCGATACCAGATTTTTCATCGAATGCCATGGAACACTGGGGTCTAGTTACATATCGTGAGACTGTTCTGCTATATGATGAGCAGATTAGTTCCACGCTGAACAAGCAGTCGGTGGCTGTTGTTCTGGCTCACGAGATTACTCATCAGTGGTTTGGCAATCTGGTGACCATAAACTGGTGGAATGATCTCTGGCTAAAAGAGGGATTCGCTAGCTTTATGCAATACAAGGGAATCCATGCTGTGCATCCCGATTGGGGCATGGTAAGTAAGAATAAAGGATCAGCTTATAGAATAAAATTTTATATTATTTGGCTAAAGTCTTTTTTAATTACAAATATGAACATTAACTAGAAACTACTTTTTACGTATTTGTACACTAATTAATAATATTTTAAATAGTTTGTAATTGTTTTTATGAATTTAATAATATTTTTTAAACTTCAAAATCCCTTTAAAACTCCGTCATTGCTCTCTTTTCTGAAGCTAGAACAATTTCAAGTAATGGCACTGCATCCGGTTTTGGTGTTCGATGCGAAACTCTCTTCCCATCCCATTGTGCAAAAGGTGGAGTCTCCGGATGAAATCTCAGCCATTTTCGATACGATAAGTTATGAAAAAGCTGGCTCTGTGCTGCGCATGTTGGAGAATCTTGTCGGCCCAGAGAAGTTTGAACTGGCGGTTACCAACTATTTGACCAAATACTCCTACCAAAACACGGTCACTGACGACTTCCTAACTGAAGTGGCTGCCCAGGTCAGCGATTTCGATGTCAAGCGACTAATGCGCACTTGGACCGAGCAGATGGGTTATCCTGTCATCAATGTGCATAAAACTGATGCCGGTTTTCTTATTACCCAGAAGCGATTCCTCTCCAACAAAGACAACTATGACGAGAAGGTGGAGCCATCTGAATTCGGATACAAGTGGAGCGTGCCAATTACCTATTTCATGGACAACGGGCAGTCCAATAGCTTCATTTTGGAGTATGACAATGATTTAATCGGTGCAAAGGTTCTATCTAATACCAAGTGGATTAAGTTAAATGTTCATCAGCTGGGTTACTATCGCGTCAACTATAAGGAAAGTCTATGGCGGGAACTCATCAAAGAACTCGTCCAGAACCATTCGCGTTTTGATATTGCGGATCGTGGCCATTTGTTGGACGATGCCTTTGCACTGGCCGATGCCGGTCAGTTGTCCTACACTGTCCCACTTAACATGACCGCCTACCTCTCTGATGAGCTAGACTTTGTGCCCTGGTACATCGCTACCTACAACTTGTTGATGCTCAAGCACAATCTCATGTTCACCAAGAACTACGACTCCTATTTAACCTATGCCCGAAACCTGTTCACCAAAATCTACAAGGAGGTCGGCTGGACAGTCGATGCTAACAATCATTTGAAAAAGTGAGTATGGGACATCGGTATATGCTAATATTTCTGGCAACTTAGATTAGTTCGATAAATATATTATTTATACTTTGCTATGAAAGATTAGGTTAGGGCGTCTGTCCAGTTGAAACCACTGCCGATCTTATTGCTGCACCTAATCTCCTAAATATGTCCTATTTTTTTATTAGGCGCCATTCATCCCATAGATTTGATGATCATAGCTAGTAGCCTTCTCCATGGATATGATTCTCCATTCTCTAATTCCTTTATATAAATTATTTTCTTATTAATCGATGAACTTCTTATCTAATCCACATTTTAATGTTGCAAATTGTGGTAAAAATTAAATTATTCTCATTTTCCGTCTCCTCCAGTCGCCTTCGTGCTACTATCCTTTCCGCCGCCTGTGCCTTGGGACTACCGGACTGCCTAACTCAGGCAATGGATCGTTTCACTACTTGGCTCCAGAATCCCACCATTGCCAATCGTCCTGCTCCGGATCTTCGTGAAGTGGTCTACTACTATGGCATGCAGCAGACGAGCAGCGAGTCCAAGTGGGAGCAGTTGCTGGAACGGTTCAAGGCAGAGACGGATGCCAGCGAGAAGTTGAAACTGATGTACGGTCTGTCTGCTGTGCAGGATGGTCAGCTGCTCTATCGCTTTCTGGAGCTGGCCAATGATGAGAGTATCGTGCGCTCCCAGGACTATTTCTACTGTGTGGAAAATATCGCTGCCAATCCGGTGGGTCAACCCATAGTCTGGGAATATTATCGAGAACACTGGCCAAAGTTAGTTAAACGTTTTGGCTTAAATGATCATAATTTTGGCAAATTGATTGGGAGTATAACAAGTCAATTTTCCACTCATGTTCAGTTGGGTGAAGTGCATCAGTTCTTCGCGAAGTATCCCGAGTCTGGAGCAGGTGCCAGTCCCAGGCAAGAGTCGATCGAGACAATCAAGTACAACATTAACTGGCTAAAGGAGAACGAAGCCGACATTGCCAGCTGGCTAAGCGGCACGCGCACTCGCTTGGCAGAAAAAAGTCCATCGTAAAAATTCAATGTTCAATTGGATAATGACAATAAAAATAAAAAAGTACTTCTAATTGTTAATTTTTAATATAGAAGACATAAATAAAACAACAAAAGTACATTTTATTGGAAATATCGGAGTGGCGATTTGTATGTCTGCATTCAGTTACGATAACTCTACCATCAGAGTTGCATTGTACTAGTTCTACTAAATGATGCAATCTAAATTCTAAATATGACTACTCACGTCGGATTATAGATATATGGATATATGGACTCTTCATAAATTTAAAGGCCCCCATAATAAAAGATATTGTCCACAGAAAACGTACTCCAATATTGATAATCTAATTATCAAGTCAAAATTGTTGTTCAGAATCGGGTTTTAATATTAGTTCAAGTTCAGACGTGGTGTGAAGTGGACGTGAAAGCCAACACGAACTGTGAATCCTGATATTGAAAGGACTTTTTAAAATGGTTGCCTGTAAGTGAAGTGTGAGATTGAAAAATAATTATAAGAACCTGATTTCGATGCGACTTTGTCTGCAGGGCTAACGGCAAAAGTGGTTGCCATTTGTTTGGGCCTTACCGCAACTGCCTTTTGTGTGGCCACAATTGTGTTGGCCGTGGAGAAAGCAAGTCTGGAGGAAGATCTACAGGATGCAAGAGATAAACTTGACGTGATCTTGGCAGCCACAACAACGTCAAGTCCACCAGTTCCTACCACACCCGAAGGTACAACGTCAGGCGGAATTTCACCTGGCGGAGACACCACGCCCAGCGGAGTGACGACACCCAGTGGAGGGAGCACACCCAGTGGAGGGATCACACCCAGTGCAGGGACCACACCAAGCTCAACGAGTCCGAATCCCATCTTTCCCACACTGCCCACTGGGCTACCACAACCCGAAGACGTAAGTTGATATTTCTATTTTCTTTAGTGTTTATAACAGTCAAATTGTCATAAAGGCGGCATTGTCACCAATTTAAGTATTATCATATAATCATGTATATATTTTTAATGCCGATTAACGGTAAGTGATTAGCGGTTTGCCGTTATTGCGTTTTATCTTGGCTAAAAAGTTTAGATCCGTTGCTTTCCGGTCAGTTGAGCCTCAGACATTGTACAACTTAGTATCACAATGAAAATAGCGGAAAAATTATCAGGTGGATATTTTAGTCTATTCGTCTTGAACTGTGAACTTTATCATCTAAAAATTGTTTTATTAGACAAAATAACGGCGGAGCATGTGGCAATTTTTTTTGGCCTACTTTCCACTTGTCTGATTGTGGCACTGGTGGTTGTGGTGGTGCATAGGGACAACCTGTGGCGGCAACTCTCGGCGGCCAGCGAAAAACTGGACGTGTTGGAAGACTACATAGGAGGAATGAGTCCTAAGCATATTAAATTCTTAAATTAAATTAAATTATATGGGCTAAAAGTGAATAAAGATTTAAAAGGCCTTTTGCTTTTTGCCGACTCAGTTATCATATTGTTATTTACAATCTGACCAGTCTACAATGCCGTTTATCGTCACCAGTCCGACAATGGGACCTTATCGTGTTTTACTCATGGATACTGATCAAATCTTTATAACTGCAAACTAGATTGTTTATCGGCTGCCGAGTGAGCTGACCCCCATCCGATATCGCCTCTATATACACCCCAATCTGGAGACGGGCGAATGCGATGGCACGGTATCCATACAATTCCAACTAGAGGCCCCAACCAATTTAATTGTTCTGCATGCTAAGGATATGAATGTGCGCAGCATTAGCGTTCTGAATATGATGGCTCGCATGCGAATTGCCATCGATAAATATTATCTTGATGATAAACGAGAATTGCTCATGATCGAACTGAGGGAGGTGCTGAGCTTGGACAAGGCATATACGCTATCGGCCAGTTTCGACTGTAATCTGAATAATCTTAATGGCGCTTATCGAAGCAGTTACACTGATGCCGATGGCAAGCAGAGGTGAGTCTATTAATGCAATTCATATATTGAGTGCCCCTAATGCATGTTGTGTGATAGAGTTGGTGCACTAAGCTTAGTGTAAACCCTATACTCAATGCTCATTAATCAATAAAGCATTGAGGCAAAGCTTTTGAGTGAATGCGTTTTTCTCACCGAATGCGAGCGGGCCAATATGCCATGCCGGTCTCAGCTGTTGAGCGCAGCTTTTCGTATTGAAAAGCTGGATCGCAGCTGCCTCGTTCACAGCGACTGTTCAGTAATAAGTTCAAAGCTTAGCGTGACGGTTGTCGTTTGCTGACGCGCGTCGCTTTGTGGAACTCAGATCTCGTCTCGTCGCGACTCTCTCCATCTTGTTCTCACTCACTCTCTCTTTGTCGCACGTGCGAATGCAAAACGTTCGCAGCTTCGATTTAAATTAAGTATAGCTTCAGCTTAAGTCAAGTGCCGCTTTTTAAATAGAGCATCAATTAATGCGCATAGCTAATAGCAATTAATTCAAAAATTAGCCAAAGCGTGTGCTTTCAACTTGAGGCCTAACGGCAACTCAAATACAAACGACATCCAAAGAGTAATTGCCAAAAAGCAAAATTAACTGTAAAGTGCGAATTATAAACTGTGTGTAAATATATAAAAAGCATGTAAGCTAGTAATTATTGGTGTATTTGTCAGCTCCGAATGAACACCGTATGACACACACACTCATATATATATATATATATATGTACATTTTTAAGTTTGTCATTGTGATTTGTGGCAGAGCCATTATATTTGCGTAGCATGTGTTCTAATTGAACGCATTGAGGCGCGAACTAATTTTAATACGTAAATAATACTAATAATAATCATAACAATAAAGTACAATTCTATGCCAACTTTGACTTTCAACAATAAAAACAACAATAAATAACCGCTAACAGAAATCGACGCACGCAAAACAGGTTGCAACTGCGCATGCGTCTGCGCCTGTGCTTTTTCTTGCCACACCTCGACGCTCCCCTCTGGTGTGTGCCATAGTTATTAGCCGGCAAACAGGCTTCAGCTTCAGCTTCGGCTTCTCTTCTTTCGCTCATAGTTCAGTTGCCGCGCAAGTTCTTGGCCTTAAAATCGGCCAATCGCTTCTTGGCTTGTGTGTTTACATTTACAAACTTGGCCAACAACAGCATATGACCATCCGCTTGAATAGAGCTACTGAATCTACTATTCGTTGTATACACAACATATGTATATATATATATATATACGTATCTGTGGAATTACTTTCTTCAAAAGCAGCAAATGAAATGGGTCGAAATCGACTTAAATGTTGTTTCCGTTGGTTGTTGTTGTCGCAGTTGATTCTTGTTTTTTTTTTGTTGTTTTCTTACATTTTGTTCTCTGGCTTTTTGGTTGCATGTTTTGTTTGCTTCTCAAAAGTTCAAGCAACGCGCGTTTTTCAAACCTTTTTTTCATTTTCATTGCCACTGATTTCTTTTCCATTTTCATTTCTCTTGGACGCTTCAGGGCAACAATCACTAAAGACCATTACAATTTCATTTTTTTGTTTCAATAAAAAAAGCGGGCCATATTACTATTAATTTTTTTCACCCTATAATTAAAAAATGTATGCTTGAAATTTTGGGTGAAACTTAACGTTTTAATTACCTGCTTTTAATTTATAATGTGCCATTTCTGTCCAGCAAATCGAAATATTAAAAGTGACGAATTAAAAATATCTATTTATAATTTTGTTGTGAAAATAACAAATATCTGAAAGATAGAAATGGAATTTTTGTTAAATTTACAGCAAATGTTAGCCTTTGTTTCGTATTAATAATTGGTACTTAAGAAATGTATCAAATAATTCCTAATTAAAGTATATATTTTTATTTTTAATTTCATTATCGTGACTTATCTAACTTACTGCCAAAATCAATTTAAGTGCAGTGCGTAACAGGCAAACTATTGTAAATAAATTTTAAGTTTTCTACTATTGAAGTAGTAGTATATGGCATAGGTGTTATCAATTGCAGTCACGTATTGGGGCCCTGAATACGTCACAGTGACCCAATCCGGCAATTGTTATATGTTTTTGATGGTTCAGTTTTTTTTTTTTTTAGGCATTTGTGAGGAGTGTGCGTCGTACTTTGCATTTATTTATTTTTATTTGTGAAAGTTATGACCTTAAAAAACGCCAACGAACAAACATGTATGAGAACAAAACATTCGAAAACATTCTCGCAGTGCATTCAACTTGAGTCAAATTATTTACTTGACTTAATACCACATTCATTAGCGGCATACAGCATAGTAGTAACTGTTGTCTACTGTTTGACATTTACTCAATCCCGATGAGTAAGCGACTGCACTGCAGAACAAGATACAGATACAAATATACAGATGAGACATATAAAATTATGCAGTTGCAGATACTTGACAGCTGCCATGATGTTGTTGCATTATATGGCTTATTAGCTAGGCATGCAATTTTTACGTTTGGTGCTTGATCTTCTTAGTTATTGTTGTTGATGCATTCGCTTTTTGTCTGCAGCCCAATTGAGTCAATGCATTGCATCATCGTAGGCGTTGAGGCGACAACGACGACAAAGTCGACACAATGATGAGTTTGGATTTGTGACTGCCTCCGCCTCAGAAACTTTTGTGCAGCTCTCTCGAAATTAGCATTTTATTCATAATGTTCAACACTTTATATTCGCACAACTTGCCGAAATTAACAATGAATTTGAATCCAAATCATTTTATTGTTATACAGATGTACATATATGGAAATGTAAGTGCGTGTGTGTGTGAGTATGTGTGTGTGGTGTGTACACAAATGATAATGTGTACATAAAAACACAATGAGTTACAACAAATTACGACACTTATATAAAGTTGACTGACTTAAGATTTGAACAGAGTCGAACTAATTCGAACTCCTTTATATGTTGTAGTTGAAGAGAAAAATGATTGCCCAATGCTGTTGACTTTTATTCCAATGTAACCCAAATCTCAAAATTAAATCCATACAAAATAAATTTAACAAAATCCCGTTGATTGACTTTATTAGTTTTGTTAAAGACTTCAGTTATTTATTTTTATTGAATATGATTGTAATCGGGTTTCAATAGCTGCTTAATCAATGACACATTAAACGAATAACATTTTGATTTTACGCTCTATGCTAATGAGTAAATTTGTTAATTTAATTTCTCTGCCGCATCTTACAAACATGGCAAATTCATTTCGGTGTTTCCAATGCTCAGTTTGCTTGGCCAACAATTGTTTCCCATCGCATAAGAGCCAAGCAAGAGGCTGGCTTGGCTACATTACAAGTCAACTGACAAAAAGCCAACAACCTTCCACCCGTCCACCCGTCCATCAGTCAGTCAATCATTGAGACGAGACAACGCCGAAGTCGACGCCGACGCCTTTTGTAGAAAGTGGCCTGCGGTCGTATCGATGCAATTGTTGCAAGCAACAAACCTGGAAATTTGTAATACAACATTGCGGTTTGCCTCAGCAACGTGGCCACATTTATATAAAAATAATATAACTTGGCTTAAAGTCGTTCCAATTACACACACACACACACATAGAGAGACATATAATCACACAAACAAGGCGAAATGTCCAACTTCATTACGTGACAGTTGGGAGATTACATTTGATTGATCTGCAATGGAGGCAAAATCGCATCAAATCGCATCAGCACTGAAATTAAGTCAAATGCGACGGAAACCGCTCAGTAAACAACAAAAACAACATATCAACAAAAGTTATGTCTCTGTTTAGAGGGAATAGCTGTCGAAAATGTGTTTGTTATTTAGTCTGCTTACGAAGAGATCTTAAATTACGCTTTGAGGTTTGAGATACTTTTCAAGATATCGCTAGAGTAAATAACTCCATTTGGAGTAGAGCTTACACATTTATTGCTTAGTCAAGCTGGTGAATATGATATTAATTGTAAATAATTATTTATTTACTTAGAACTCAAATTAGGTTTTATACTCTACTTTTGGCGCCAATAGTAGTTACCCTATCATTTAGAAAGTTTATTTCTTAAATTTAAGGTCGTATGTTTCTAATAACTAGGATTATAACTTCTGAAAAAATATATCCACACAAAATAGTTTACTTAACTTTAGAAGAAACGATTCCATGGGCATTTAAGCAGACCCCAAACGATCCGATTAATTACACTACTTGCTTCTGCATTTTCTATAATAATAGAAAAACTGTATATTTTGTATGACGTTTTGCTAAAATGTTGGACTATTTTTTCAAGTGTAGTAAATATTAATAATATAATTCGGTGTCACTGTCAGTTGATTCAGCGTTTCAGTGTCTTTAAATAAGCCCAGTTACATACGCACTATAGCCAAATAAATAAATATAAATATAACGGTATGTACGCGACGAAAAACGTGAGACCGCGTAGCAGCCTCTCCACAGACGACAATCATCGGATCAAGGACACAAAGCGCGCGCAGAACAAATCGCCGAGCAACACGGTGCTCACTTTAATCGCATTCTGTGTATTTCTGCTGGTGCTGTGCAGTTTTCTGTTGGGCGCCTTGGTTTATGTGGGCAAGAATATTGCCGAGGAGCATCAGAGGCAGCAGGCGGTCGGCACTACAGCTGTTTTAAACGACACCATACGCACCGTATATGTTGATCGTGATCAATTATTGTCAACAAAGCCAATTTTGAGTGTGCTCTCAGGTTTGTGTCAACGTTTTAATCCAAATTGAAATAGTAATTCAAATTCCAAAAATGCTGAGCAAATGTACGGCAATTAAACCGTTTCGCTTATATCATTCAGCTTTTTGTTACTCTCAACCCGTTTCGCATAGCGCTGTATCGTTATCGCTATTACTATTGTTATCGCTATTGACCGTGTAACAGCTGTTGTTTTGGACGCTCTGAGAGTTTTTTACAGGTCGAACATATTAATCTAATTGATAAATACCGCCCAAAAACCAGATAGTCGCACGTACACCACCCAAGTACCAACAACAAAGAGAACGAACAAAGTCATGGCTGCCATATCACCCGAGATAAGAACTGCCAGTCGAGTGCTGCACAAACTTGGCTTTCGACTGCCAAAAGCGCTCAAGCCACGAAAATACAATCTGCATTTAAAACCGGATTTCAAAACAAAGAGCTATACGGGCAATATCAGCATCCATCTGCAAGTGCTGGAGCCCATTGCCTTTATACCAGTGCATACCAAACAGTTGAATGTAAGCCATGATCAACTGCAACAATTGGATGATTCGGGTGCTCCTCTGGCGGACATCAAACCGAATCTGACGTTCATACATCCGGAATACGAGTATTGGGTATCGGAATTCGAGAAACCGCTGGAAGTGGGCAACTATACGTTGAATCTGCAGTTCAATGGCTCACTGGTCGATCGCATTACGGGCCTGTACCAAAGTTCATACTACGACAGCCTGCAGAAACGCACCAGGTAGCTGCTGACCAAGTTGTGCTCCTCTTTTTCCCTAACTGTAGCCACCTAACCCACACATGCATGCATTTCACTTAACATCCCCTCCACGATTACCTATATATTTATTTTTATAAATAACTAAATTGTATTGTTTCTCACAGATGGATTGCCAGCACCAAATTTGAGCCGACCTATGCACGGCTCGCCTTCCCCTGCTTTGACGAGCCGCATTTGAAGGCACAGTTCATCATCACAGTCGCCCGGCCCAGTGGCGATAATTACCATGTACTCTCCAACATGCCAGTCGCTGTAAGTGAACTGTAGGGTACATAACACAATTTGCTATAAAATTTACATTCATTTGCAGAGCGAGGAGGTCAATGGAGATGTGACTGAGGTAACCTTTGGTCAAACAGTGCCTATGAGCACATATCTGGTAGCCTTTGTTATATCGGACTTTGCGAATACGAAAACTAAAATTGGAGAAACTGAGATTGATTTGCGTGTTTTTGCGCAACCCGCCCAGCTAGAGAAGACACAATATGCACTGGAGACGGGTGCTGGTGTTACGGCGTATTACATTGATTATTTCCAAGTTATGTACCCGCTGCCCAAACTGGACATGGTTGCCATACCCGACTTTGTGTCCGGTGCCATGGAGAACTGGGGTCTGGTTACCTACAGGGAGACTGCGCTGCTCTTCGACGAGCTAACCAGTTCCAGCGTGAACAAGCAACGTGTCGCGACTGTTGTTGCCCATGAACTGGCGCATCAATGGTTTGGCAATTTGGTCACGATGAAATGGTGGAACGATCTGTGGCTAAACGAAGGTTTCGCCTCATTCATTGAGTACAAAGGTGTGCACCATATGCATCCGAATTGGGATATGGTAAGAATTTCTCCCACATTATACCTGTACTGACCAATTAAAGCTGTTGCTTAATAATTTGTGCATTTTCAGTTGAACCAATTCGTTATTGGCGACCTGCATCCTGTGTTAAAGATTGATGCCACTTTAGCCTCGCATCCAATTGTCAAATCTATTGAGAGTCCAAATGAAATAACAGAATACTTTGATACGATTACGTATTCAAAAGGCGCCTCTTTGGTTCGCATGTTGGAGCATCTTGTGAGTGAGGAGAAATTCAAGAATGCCACCACACGCTATCTAGATCGCCATGTGTACAGCACTGCCACCACGGACGATTATTTGACCGCCATCGAAGAGGAAGAGGGCATCGAATCAGATGTAAAGTAAGTGGTGAATGAATTGTGTCCGCTGCGAAAAGATTAATCTGATTGCCCTTTTGCTTACAGACTAATAATGCAAACGTGGACCGAACAAATGGGCTTCCCCGTCGTTAATGTCGTCAAGGATGGCAATAATTACAAATTAACCCAGAAACGTTTCCTCGCCAATCAGAATGACTATAATGTTGAAGTGGAGCCATCTTCCTTCAAGTAGGTTCAACGCACGTCCAAGGTTTATCATAATTTTGCTAAAAAATATCTTTTCCCGTGCAGCTATCGCTGGTCCATTCCAATCACCTACACGACAAGCGCCGACAGCACCGAACAGAGCACAATATTTAAGCATATCGATAATGAGGCTGTCATTTCGGTCCCCAGTGCCGTTAGTTGGATAAAGTTCAACAAGAATCAAGTTGGCTACTATCGCGTCAACTATGAAGAAGATCAGTGGACAGCTTTGGCCACACAGCTCAAAACGTCGCATGAAACTTTCGGCACAGCAGATCGTGCCCACTTGCTGAACGATGCGAATGCTTTGGCAGATGCTGGACAGCTGAGATATCCAATTGCTCTGGAGCTGAGCACATATCTGGAAAAAGAAGTCGACTATGTGCCCTGGAGCGTAGGTACTGCAGCTTTGGGAGCTCTCAGGAATCGCGTCTACTACACCTCTATGTATAAGGACTTCACGCAATATGCTCGCAAACTTTTGTCGCCCATAGCGGAAAAGCTCACCTTTGACGTCGGCACAAATCATTTAGAAAAGTATGCATATACTTCTTTATATATATCTACATCTATATTTCATGTCTGTCTCTTATTTTCAGCTCACTGCGGATCAAGGTGCTGAGTTCTGCCTGCAGCGTTGGCCATGAGAGCTCATTGGAGCAGGCGGAGAAGCTGTTTACACAATGGCTAGCCAGTCCTGCCACACGACCAAATGCCGATATACGCGACGTTGTTTATTACTATGGCCTGCAACAGGTCAATACGGAGGCCGCCTGGGATCAGGTCTGGAAGTTATATCTTGGTGATCCTGATGCTCAAGAGAAGCTGAAGCTAATGAATGCCTTGTCGGCTGTGAAAGTGCCTTGGCTGCTGCAGCGATGCATCAATCTGGCGTGGAACGAGACCAATGTGCGCAGGCAGGACTATTTCTCGTTGCTCGGCCAAATTTCGGCCAATCCCGTGGGCCAAAGCCTTGTCTGGGACTATGTGCGCGAGAACTGGCAGCAGCTGGTCGACCGCTTTGGCATCAATGAGCGTACGCTTGGCGGTCTGATTCCCACCATAACTGCCCGTTTTGCAACGCAAACAAAGCTGGACGAGATGCAACAATTCTTTGAGAAATACCCAGAGGCTGGCGCTGGCACTGAGGCGCGTAAGCGTGCCCTGGAAACGGTTAAGGCCAACATCAAATGGCTGGAGCTTAACCCGGATGAAGTTGGCAAATGGTTGGCCAACTATGTGCAGCAGTCAACGGCTAGCAACCGCATCAATTGAGCCTGAACCGGAGCCTGAGCCTTATCCTGTTAAATATCCTTAATGTAAAAATAACTTAATGATTTTTAAATAGTCTTATCAAATGCATGCAGTTCGAGTGCATTGCGAATGTGAATGAAGATATTGTGAATATTATAATATTTTTGGATTAAAATACTTATTGAATGAAGATTAGTCGATGTCCCCTTTGTATACTTCCCTTCCCTACAGCATCATCAACTATTAGCGAAAGTCCGTCAACCAAGTCTAGCAAATCTGTTTACACTCATTCGATGCTTTATTATCTCGCACATGACCTACAATTCCAACATTCTCTTTCTCTCTCTCTCTGTGGGTGTGTACTATCAATGAAATTACGGAAACGGAAATGGGAAACAACGTACGCATGTTTTTCTTTAATTTGGATGCTCTGCATATTTATGGGCGAACCAAATTTGATGTCGCCCAAACTTTTTATGGCGATAAGGACATCAGTTTTGTTTACTTAGCCGCGCGAGTTTAGGCCAATTTAAGCGTCAGCAGCGGGGCCGTTAAGTAAGATTGTTTACGACTCGCATTGAGCGCAATTGAATTTGGTACTGATTATGATAAACACACAAATATATCTAATGGATACTAGAATTCTAGACCAAGTCTGCGCTGAAAGGCCAATCACTCAAATGGTTCGATGTAATGATGGCCACATCTCAATGCCATCGAATTCAAGCAACTGCAAGCAATTTCGCTATGGTCCGTTAAATTATCACCAGCAAACAAATATATACAAAAAATAACAAAAAAACAACCGTAATATATATGTATATATATATGTAGATAAAAAGTGCAGATGGACATATTTTGCAGCGGCACAGCAAATAACTCAGATGGGGAAGGCTTGATAATCTGTCGCTGAAATGCCAGCGATTTATTTGATTTCGATTTTATTTGAATTTGATGTTCGTTGGCAGGTCGTAAATAGTTGATTGTGAGAGATTTAACAGCATTCTTTTGTGCATGAGGATGCCACATTAAAGTTTGTCATTTTTGGTTGACGTTTAAACGGTTGCTCTCCACACACAGGACCAAGGTCATTCCTATCGACTCGACCAGACACTGCCATACAACTATATTAATGAAATCGCACGGCATGAGACGATTGAGACATGATAATGGGCATCAGTCAGTTGGACAAAAGTTCTCTCTCGCAACAGCTGCAGGCGTTTAAATTCGCCAAGTGACAGCAGCAAACAGCAAATAACACTCGATTCCCATTTGCAATGCTGAAATTACTTACTCGTTTGTCCATGCCCCAGTGTCCCATAAAGAGTCCTATTCTGCAATTTTTTAGCCACACAAACACACACACTCGCACTCGGACTTGATTGGCCTACGGCTAGTCAAACTAATTTTGCCTTTGTCCACAGACCATCATTTTGCGCACAAGTAACTCAATTTTTAAATATGACTCTAAAATGTGTACGACTTAAATATGAATTCAGTTGTTTTCAGGTGAACAAATTTTTTAAATTTTGATAAAATCTGGCAGGGTTTAAATTTTTTTATTTTAAATGACTGTTTAATTTGAACTAATTTTTAATAATAACATATTCAGTTTCTCAATAACTTTATAATTGCTTGTTTGAAAAAAAATAATAAAAGTATTAAGTATAAACATCAAGCATAAAAAGTTTCAACCAACATAGAATACAAAATAATGGACTTAATTAATGTTCAAGTATTTTAGCTCTGGTTTTCAACTTTTGATTAGGTTTCTGCAAGTACTCAATTCTGTTCAATTAACTTTAAGTGGTTTACGCAGATCGGAACACAATTTACTAATTCATATTACACTCTACAATAAACTATAAATTTTAAAAATTTAAAGTCTATTGAATAAATTTTTTTATTTTAGTATAAGCCTGTTAGTCAATTAAGTGTCCTTGGGTAAATTAGCATTGTTCATACGACATGTTGTCAATTTGATTTGTGTACTTCAAGTCTGTGTGTGAATTAAACCATCCGACATTTTTCTGCACAAATATATATATACGTGTGCGTGTCCGTGTGAGTGTGTGTGTGTATCTATGTATTTTGAGCTAAGTATTTCACAGTCAACAACAATGACCCATGAGTTCATATTGGCTGTAATGAATTTTTATGACATCAAAACATGTTGATGGTTAATGAAATGAAGTGTAACCTGCGAAATGGAATGAATTATGCGTAAACCGATTCGCTTAACCCCTAAAATTACTCAATTAGCAGATAATTGAATTCACGTTGCACTTGACTGTGTCGAACAGTCGAACACTACGAATTCCTCAATCTCTCCAAGTGATTAATATTTAACTTTATTAGAGTTACGACAAGGCAGCAAAACAGGAGGATAAACAATAAACGAATATTCGATTGTTGCCAGGCGAAAGTTGCTAAATTAAATTTAGTTGATGGCAAATTTGCCGTCGAGCAGGCAGGAAGCGAAGGATTCTGTTGTCCTTATTTATGTCGTGATAACAGCAGGCCGTCTTGCCAGCAACCGTAGGACATTAGCTATAAATTTTAATTTGATGTAAATATTCAATCAAGCGATACGCGCCAAATTATCGCCTTTGTAATTAAAGGCACATTAGGCGCTCGTAAAAATTAAACTGTCAGTTGTGTATAGCGTCATAGAGCCATCTGCAGCGCCTGCCACAGCCTTGGGGTTGGTGTCGAGTGTGATTAATTAGCGGCACTTAAGCTCTAGACCATTTCACTTAAAGCCAATATATTGTAGCCAACTATTAATTGTGTTAAAGCTTAGAACAAAACATAAATTTGCAAGCGGCTTAATTTAACGAATATTTTAATTGATAAATTATTTTATTGTCTGCCTGGAAAGTAAAGGTTTTTGCACTTGTAATCTTCTTAATAGTACACATTTAAACATTTGCGTACAGTTAATCAATAATTTGTGTATATTCTGTTCGATCTACTGTTTTTATTTTTATGTGCTTAATTATAAATAACAGGCTAAGCATGTTTATAAAAAAGAAACCATAAAACTCAATTAAGCAATAAATATAGCTCACAAGTATTCTTGCTTTGCTTAAGCAAAGAAGAAAACAAATAAAATTACCATAAATTAAAATATATTAATCTGCGAACTTTTACATATAACTGGATGAACATATATATTCATATTCTTAGTCAGCTTGCAGTGTCTGTATTTCAACTACTTGGCTTATATTTTCTTGTTTCATATACAAATTGTAATGACTTAAATTCTGATCATTCTTTCAATATATGCGTTGTAACGTTTTCTCCTTTTGATATTTTCTCTATTTATCGGAATTTTACGCCTCTCAGTATTATATAAATATTCAGTTCATCGATTTCATACATAGGTCGTTAACATTGGCCAATGTTTTCTAGATGGACAGCCAACTGCTGATGCGTAGTTTTATATTTCAACGCGCACACACAAAAAAACACACGCACATTTGTATATATATATTTATTTATATATATTTATATGTACATATATGCAAATTGACTATTTGTACATACGCAACACAGGAGAGGCTGATATCAGCCTGTCTACTGCGTCTTGTTGTGGTTGCTTTGTTGTGTGTTGTTTGTTGCGTGTGGATCTAAAAATGCATAAAATGTCATAAAACTGAATTTCGTGTGGTTAGCAGTTAAATTCTTGCCAAAGAAGTGCAATAAAAAGGCTTTAATGATGCTGATGACTGTCTGTAATTAAATGCGAACCACCCCCACACACACACGCGCGCACCCGCTGCGTATGCGTGATGTGACTGAACTTTAAGCCAGAGGCGCAATGAATTGGTCTCCAAATTCATCTTTATTATTATAATTAAATGCTTAAACTCGCGTTTCGGCTTATCCACACACATATATCATCTAAAATCCTTACTTTCTCGAATTATTTTTATATCTATAATTTTATTTTTCTGTTTGTTAGTTATTGTGCAGTTGGCGGTTCTGGCGGCTATCGATGGGCCATTGTCTGCGGTCATAATTCGACATTTGATTTATGACCGCTTGTTATTCGTTAAGCAAACAAGGCCATAAATATACACAGAAACAACACAGAAAATTGTCAATCGGCAATAGCAGCAATACTGTCTACCATTGCAAGTTGCATTTTGGGCAATCATTTTGTGCAATCCTCTGTTAAAGTCAACTGTACTCTGGTCAAATAGTTGCCTCATTTCGCAAAAATCAACTGTACTCTGGGCGATTAGTTGCCTTATTACGCAAATATTCGTTTGTTTGCACACAGCGTTTACTTAATGTTGCATGTGGTAACTAATGACAATGACTTGCTATTTTTCCGACTTGGAAAGCGTAAGCAATATCCATTAATGCATTTGTCCTTTGGCTTTTACGATACATTCGCTTGCATTTTCCATTTGTTTATCATCTGCGACCAACTGGAAATCTATAATCATTTGCATTGCCCTTTTTTCCTGCCTGATAAGCTGACTTTATTGAGAAAGTTTCGTTGCGTTCGCTGCGTGCTTCGCGACAATGACATTTATTTAAATTTATTTCCGCATACTTTGTAAAAACGTCTGGCATTTGGACGCTACGATTTGTAGTTTGTACTGCCATCGAATGCAAAGTGAAAATTGCTGATAAAACAACAATAAAAATAATACATTTTGTACGAGCCCACAAAAATAATCAATATAAATTAGATTCCGCACGGTTGACATTCCCTAGTGGTAGCTGTCCAAATGTCCAAATGTCTTTAACATTTGACAATTGTTGTGGTCACTGCTTTTATGCACATTAAATTCATTAACATATTCATAACTCTATTTTTAATGAACTGGCGAATATGTGCAGCATTTTTGATGTCCATAAATTAATTGAGACAAGCGAATACATCGCAAACTCATAAATCTTTAAGCAAGACATATACAGTGAAAGACAGAGATGCACAGAGAGAAAAGAGGGACAGAGAGAGAATGAAATGGAGAATATTCGCCTTTAAAATACCCCATACCCCGGCTAAAAATAACCATAATATATTGTTTATTATAAAAAGGCATATGTATCACATTTTATAAAATAGCAATAAAATATCTTAAGTCCAAATACAAAAGATCTTTGAGAAAGCAACTGCAAAATCTACAAATAATTTTAATATGTTAAAAAAATGCTTAAGTGTTAACCACTTAATTAATAAAATAAGGCTAATAAAACCAAGCGTAACAATGAATTTGAAATTCAAACCCCATTTAAATATAATAAAAAATGCAGCATTTTTAGAGAGAAACTAAATAGCTTCAAATCTGGTTTAACTTCTTAAAAATATGTGTAGAAAAATCTAGATCAGCATAGCAGAAAAAATGGTAATAAACTAAACAAATTTTTTGAACAAAGTCAAGTTACCTAAAATTTAAAATCATTGTTATTTTTCAGCAAAAAATGTTTAGGTAAATTCTTTTCAGACCCTGCACCCAACACATGCTAATCAATGAAATTAAAATATTAACAACTTTAAGTTAAGATATATTCCTTCAGACAAACTTCCTGTAAACATTTAATGAGCAATTTAAGATTTATTTATCATATTCTGTGAGAGCTACATTTTTATCTGACTCGCAATGCAAACGCGTCACAATGAATCCCAATGCAATTGAGGAATGAGGTATTTGGCTTTGATGAGGGAGATGTTGACAGCGAACCTGTCGCTACTTGCCCCAGCGTGGCATTACTCAAAGTATCGCAAAGCATGCGTATTTAAATATAAATATAGAAATGCCATAAAAAGATTAAATACTCTGGGTAATTACAATAAAAGACATGAAAGCGAAAACATGTTATACAAATGCAGGAAAATGTACTACCAGAGATTAAATATTGTGGTTCAAAAGTCAAATATTTATTTTAGTATTAAGTAGGCAAACCTAACCGTTTCCGTTTTGTATGTCCAATTTACAATTATAAGTAAATTCATAGCTACAACGTCTTGTTTAATTGTTAAATATATAAAGAAAAAATAAAATATTTTACGAGGCAAAGATCAAGCAAAAACGGTTTCAGATAAGGCATAATAAAATTTAATTATTTCTATCAATTTTATTATCTAGTTTTGAATAATCAGAACAGATTAGAAACAATTGAAAATGTCTTTTGCTTTTCATATTGCAAAATATTTTATAGATTCGAGAATAATCCGTTTTTTACCTAAAACCCAAAAATAACAATTAATAATGCATTAGCGACTAGACCCTCATTTTAATCAAATATAATATTCTTGTTGTGGGAATGTTATCATAGGTTATATGAAAGCAAATATGTGGTAAGCTAACTTATTTATAGATTGTGTTGACCAGATTCGAATAAATAGCCAACTCATCTGCATATTTATGCCTAAAAGGTACTTTTGTTACGAATTCTTTGTGAATTTAACAAAATAAGAACATATTTTTTCTGTGTCTATGTTTATATTGATGAAACAGTCCAGTTTCGTCAGATGTGTAGACAGATATACAAGCAAAGGGTCAACAACTTAGGGTGTGTTTTCAAAATTCGTTAATTGCTGAATTATTTATTTTAAATTATTAAATTTGAACATAGCTGATTGCAATGACTCAAAAGTGTAGCTGTCAATTATAATTTCCTTCTCTTGTCTGGCTTAACAACTTGTTTTCCGTGTTGGCAGAAATATAATGCCATTTGATTGTCTGTATGCAATCCCCATGCACAACGTCATCTGGCTTCTGCTGGCAAAGTAAATCACAATATTATTGTGCGACTCACAAATAGCAAATGTCGACGACGTCGTCATGAGCAAGTGCCACACATATAATTTGTATAAAATATACAATGGGAAAGTGTTGGCATCCAATTCTTTTTGTATAGCTCTTGGCAGCCTTCTACCAGATTGATAAGTGGCCTGCAAATGTTATTGTGAGGAATTGTTTTTTTTAATAGCTTGTTTACAATTAATTATGACTGTTGTCTTGCCATTTCATTCAATCATTTATTTTTATATAAATAAAACGTATTTATTTGCATAACTTTAAATTTCTTTTTAAATTGACGAGCTTAAGCATCAAAGTCTATTTGTTGAATATTTTTACAAAGATGTTTCATTAATTTCATTGTTTGCAACTTTTCGTCTTGGCAGACACAGGACTTGTTTGCTTTAGGTTGGAAAGCTTTAATGATTTTCCATGAAACAGTCAACAAATAACATTATAAACAAATAAAAAAAATAAGTTAATAAATCTTGGTTAAAACTACCCTGGTTTTGAGGTTAAATACTTACGTTTGCTCTTACAAAAACTTCTTAGCTTTAATAAAATACAATTGCCTTTTGTGTTTGACTTGTCGTTGTTAGGATTAATTATATCTTAACGACATCCATTAGAATTGGTCCCATACGCTTTTTTGCTTTGAAATGTTGTTTATTGTGTTTATTTATTATTTCCTAGTGATTATTATAATAATCCTATTCAGTCAATTTTTAACGACGCTATTAAAAGTTATCTGGAACAACACCAAGAACAGCTTTAAAAAAGTCTTTACATAAACATATTAGACTGGTTGGTCTTTCAATGTGGTGCGATGTGGTTCGACTTGTTCGAATGTCGCGCGCCACTCAAATTTTATCTGTATATTGAATATATATATATATATATAATATATTTTCAATATACAAAAACAAAAGCCATAAAAAACGGCTGTTTTCAATAGAATAACCACTGGCTTTTTAGTAGCTATATTAAAGTGTTATGGTTAGCGCAGTTTCATTAATTCAATTTGCTTAAATTTAATTTATTCAAGCACAGGGTTTATTTAAGCAATAAAATATTTACTTATAAGACACACCCACACTTTAAACATACATTTTGAAAAAGGAAGAAGTTATTAGAAGCTCAGAACTAACGAACGAAAATGGCCCACCGTAGCAACACTCAAAAGGGAGCAGTTAATCTCACGTGAAGGGCAGAGGTTTCCCACTCAGGTGTATTGTTTCCAACGTGACCCATCAGACGCACAGAGTGAGGCAACTTTTGATAAGTATTATCTAAGGGACAGGCCGCCAAAGTCTTTTGCAAATTATTTTCAAGGTTCTATTTGCTATTTGCCCTGTGATTGGAATGCAGTTTGGCTGGCATTCAAGCAATCGTTGGATGTACATGGATACCCATGTATCCATGTCATAGCCTATCAAATTCCATTTTACGACTAACACACACTTCCAGGGGTCAATAAGAACGTGCGAAATGCCAAAAACAATGTTACAAAAACAACTCCAACGGCCCCCAGAAAACCATCTTAAAGAAAAACAAAAAAAGGCGATACAATAACAAATATGATTATGGGGGGGAGGGGGGGGCAACAAAGGAAGCGACAAGACAACAACAATAACAACAACAACAACAGATCCTAGCACATGCGTAAATTTGTAGCAACGAGTCGATGGCCTATAGCTAAAGATTTGATGCGTTACACAGGGCTTAAGTATTTATAAATAAATACACTGAAAAAATAGAAATCGCATTAAAATGAATAGCGGCATAAAAACTAAAAACATTTTATTGTTCTTATGAAATTATGAATTTATGAAATTACAAAATAATAAAGAGAATTTTTAAAAATAAAACAGCTCCTTAAAAATTCTTTCTGCAATTGGAAAAATAAAAATAAAACTTGCCCTCCCAACTGATTTCTTAGAATCCTGTTTTTTTCCTTTTTAGACAGCGCTTAATACGCAAATTAAAAGTCTCGCGAAAGAACTTCAGTTTTTTTTAGTATGAAATATTAAATGTTTAATAATAATAATAATATATGACAAATTTTATATAAATTTACCCTGTTATAAAGTTAAGAACAACTCTGGGATTTCCGTTCTAGAAATATACTCTCCGAATAATAAGCTAACTTACCAAAAGTACGGCGATTGTTTTTAGATCATGACGATTTTATCTCTGAGTGTAAGTAGACATAGACCCATCCTGATGAGCTTACGTGACAACTACACAGAATTTCAAACTTGTCAAGTATTGTATTTTGTGGCTCGTTGTCCGACATGTCTGGCATGTGAGATTTGCTGTACAACTGATTGTTGCCTCAAGCTGCTTTCGTGAGGCAATAACACGCAATTTACAACTCTCGAATTTTGATGTGTTAATTAATTGACCATTTTGTAAGCGAGTCGTAAATGTCTGTGGCACCTTATTGGATTTGTGATAAATTAATTCAATGCTCGAACAAATCCAGCGAATTTGGCCGCAAAAAGTAGGCAACGAATTATTTATAGCTAAATTAACGCCCCCCCCCATATTGATAACGCACATTTGAATTGCTAACTAGTCTCATACATAGAAATGGTATAAATGTGAGTTTACTGCTTGGCCAACAACTGGTCCTTCAGCATTTTAACATTTCAGTACTCGGGGCGCCGTCTACAATTGCCATTGTATTTGGATTCAATTTATGCACTATGTGGGCCCAAACAATCTCATTTGTGTGCATATAAACAAAGGCCTAATAGTAAATTTAAAATAAGAAAAACAAAAAGGGCAGACCACATTCCATTTGGCCGTAAATTGAATGATACCAATCCACGCAGTCTGCAATTCCAGACGAGTAAAATGCATGGCAAAGTGATAGTAAATTTGATGGCATAAGGGACAGTAAAATTTATTGTGCGGTTAGCTGTCAGAGGAACAACAATTTTTTGGCCATGCCAGCATTTTTATATACATGTTTATCCACGTTTCTTCACTGTGCACATAAAGTTCATCGGAACTATTTGAAAGCCTTTGACTTGAATGTGACATGCGATAAATGTTGCCAACTTTGATGATGTTTTCTTTTATCTTTCCCTTTATTTTTCTGACAGCCTATTTGTGTTTTAAGCTTGTTAACGCCACAGGGTCAGAGCACAAAAATAATTTATACATACATGATTAGCATTAAAAAAATTCCAGACTTGTTGTTGTTGCTGTGTTACTCATTGCGTATACATGATATATCAAGTAAAATTCATAAGTGGCTCAACAAATTATTCATGAACACATACTATTTTGACAGTAAAGAGAATCTAATGAAACCCCTATTCCGAAATTGCCTACCATTTGCATGTCCTGCAGCACGTTTCGCATATTTGAGAGCGCCATGTGCCAGTTACAAATATAATTTCATTTGGCAAAATTGCATAATGTTGCGGTTGAAATCTTACATATAATGCTGTAACATACATGTTTATACAAAAAAAGCAAACAAATTTTTAACACATGCTGCAATTTATAAATATTCATTTATTATGCCCCACGCGCGGCTAAACTTCATGTCTTAATTAATTTTGCACAGGTGGTGCTAAAATAATAATACCCAGCACCAAAGTGGGTGAATTTCTTTTTTAAAGGGAGCTGAACTCTAGAAAAATTCAATTAACTAATTTATTATTCGCTTTTTTATTGTTTAGCTTGTGTCACGTACAACTATTAGAAATGCATGGCAAATGTTTTCAAGCTGTCTTAAATAAACAATTATAAAAATTATAATATTAAAAATTAGTCAACCTATTAAAAAAAAACATTTCAATTATTCCCTTGCGCCAAAATGATAAAATGTTTACTCCCTTGTTTATAATATTTTAATTTTGTTTTCAGCCTTGCAAAATTATATATAATCTGCATTATCCGGCGAGTCTATATAAAACTATAAATTTTTAGTATATCTAAGCTTGAGTGTAATATTTATGAATCTTTTAATCTATCCGCCATTTTGCTAAAGACAGTCACAGGTGATCGAATCGAATCACTATATCATAGTACTTATATAGGAATATTAGGTAAAAGATGGGCTCAGATGAGAAAGAATTGTTATTTTAGACACGGCAAAGATTACTTATCCTTATTTATGAATTGATTAATCAATTATTTTAATAAATTTGTATCTTAAATAATTATTCCTTGAATGTTTTTGCCCATTGTAGCTCATATTTCGCCATGTTTAGCCGTCAAGTGCTACTTTAGACAGCATTAAACTCTCGTTTGGTGCGCATTTTTCCTAATTACTTACTCCAATTATTCCAGAGCCTCGGCATGCACTTCGCACATACAAACACACTCACACACTCACACACACATTATTCATACACACTCGTGCATTTGAAAGTGGGTGATGCGTATTTTACAGTTTTATTACAATGGCTGCCGCCTGTGAAACCACTCGAACAGTTTGTCTCGTCTAGACTGTGGCCCAAAAGTCAATTCAGTGCCCGATAGACATCTTAATTGCCAAGGATTATGGTTTAGTGGGGTTAGCTATCAAAACATGAATGGATTTCATTAGATATTGGGCACATCGTTGCCGGCCCACGACGAAATATAAGTATGATTGAGAGACTTAAGTGAATTGTGGCTACTTTATTGAGAGAGACACATTTGAGCAGATCAGTTACATAACGAATAACACACGCACACACAACATGAACCGAGTGTGGGCATATATATATATATATATATGACTAAGTATTTACTAGGAATTGACGAGACCATTAGGCTGGTCGCAGCTTGGAATTGAATATTATTTTTCTTTTCTTTTCTTGTGTTTTTTTGTTTGTTTTATTTTTTTGTTTGCTGGAATCAGCCGAGTTGCTTCTGCTGTTCTTATCACAGTTACGCGTACACATGTATATGTGCCCCGTCCCCCCCCACCCACCAGTCACCTAAGTGCCCATTGCGTCGTGGAATGAACTCTGACTGAGTTGAAGTGGCGCTCAGTCAACACCATTCGGCGCTGTTTGTACCACACTCGACGGCGTCGTCGGGCCAACATTATTGGCATGCTCGGTGGCAGCACTCTCCTTGTGCCTGCCGAGCCAATTCAATTTGACCTTAAGACCCTTTAGCGTGTTGGGCCGCTTAGTCTTTGCCTTGCGCACTTTGCCACTGGCCGTTGTTGCCTCATCACTCGCTGTCGCCTGCAGCTGAGCTTGTCGCGTGACGCGGGTCAATTTCAAACGTGAACGAGACGTACCCACTCCAGTGGCGGCAGCTGGGTCAACACCGACGCCAGTGCCAAGCACTGATTGACAGCTCAACTCATCGATGGAGCCCATTGTTGGGACAACAGTTGGACGCTGGCACTTGGCTGGCATCCCCGATGACAGCTCGAATTGCTCCTCGGGCCATTGCATATCCGCCTCCAGCAGCGAGTTAGCATCGCCCACCGACGACAATTGTGATATCTGCGATTGCAGCGTTCGATGCGGATGCGGATGTGGATGAGGATGCGGATGCGGGTGTGCTGCTGCTGCTATTGTTGCTGTTAGTGCCTCAGGTCCAGCAATACGTGAGGCAAACAAATCCTGTCGACTGCGACTCTGTGCACTCAATAATGTGGCATGCGAACTGCTAAATGAGCCGCGTTGCAAACGCTGCGAGTTGCGAGCGGCAGCAGTGGCGCCACCATTGCTGCTGCTGCCATTTAGCGTAGTCAAAGTCGTTGTGGTACGCACGCTATCCTGCAGATGGAGAATTTAAGAAATGTGCGTTGTTGAAATAAGTTATATATATTGAAACCAATGTAAAAATGTTCCAAAAATCATTAAATTAAAATATATAATAAACTTTACACTTAGACAAAATAATAATATGACTTGCTTGAAATTTCAAATAATATATATAGCAATAACCTTTAGCAAACAAATTGTGAACATTTAATTTGATTAAGCCAAATAAAAGAAGTAAAGCAACGTTAACTTAATCATCTAATGCCTAAAAGTGCCCTTGAGCATCCCAAATTATTACACACGCTCATTTATCTTGTAAGACCTATAAATGGGTCCCTAAAACATTTTTATGTTTTCGGCTATCACCTCTACCTTTTTGCCAAAAAATGCTTGTTTGGACAACTTTTACAAATCTTAAACTCATGAGTGCCACGCCACAGCTAATGTGTTGCAAATGACAGTGGGTCTCTTTTGGGGCTTCGCTGAATTAAGAAACAAAATATTGGACGAATAAGCGCTAAATAAATTTGGCAGTCTTTGGCAATAAAATTCCTTTTAGCGAGCATACAAAATATATATGGAAAAAACCCATGCAATTTAAATGAAATTAAATTTGCATAACATACAGTTTCAATATTTACAAATTGAATTGCCATTTAAACATGACAAATTTTAAATTGATTTAAAAAAAACTCCGTTGAGTAATTATTGGCTGAAAGTTTACATATCGTTTATTTACCGTGTGTAGACGCAGTGAGCCTGTCTGATGGCGCCGCAGGGCGCTGTAGGTGTGGGGGAGTCCCAGTCCCTGGTTTTTCACAGAGAGGCGAAACTGGCGGGCCAGCGTCACCTGCATGCCCCAAGAGAAACCTTAAAAAACAATCAATATGCCAGCGTTATAGCTGTGCTCTTACCTTAAAGGCCTCGCGAAACTTATGGCTCATAATGTTGTACAGCAGCGGATTGATGCAGGTGGAGAGGAAGTAGAGCACACCGGATGTATAATTCAGTATGTTGAAAACATCGTTGAACCACTGCGACTGAATGCCAAAAGTCGAACCATAGGCTGCCATCAGGCGCTGTGCATGGAATGGGGCCCAGCAAATAAAGAAGGCGACAGCCACAGCAACTGCACATGTCAAAGTTATAAAATTGCCCCTGCTTGAGTCCGCAGCGTGTGTACTCACCCAGCATCCGGATGACGCGGGTCTGGGCGCTGATGCCTCGATTAACATCGTAGCTGCGGCGTGGGAGTGCCTGTAGCAGACGGCTCCGCTTCAGCTTTATCCCGATGAGCACGTAAAGCACACAGATGGCGGTCATCGGTCCGCCAAAGAAAAGAAAACCGGATACGGCAAACACGTGTGCAGAAAAGTCGTTATTCATCTGGCAATAAAATAAGCCAAAAGTTGTAAAAAAAATATGTGATAAGATGTGTGAAAAAGCAGAACATGCAATTTATTAACACCCCAACAGACAAACCAACTCAAGATTCGCTCCAATAATTGATTAATGAAAATTAAGCGCAAATATTTATATTATTATATATATATTATTGTATACACTCGGAAAAAGTCGACGTTAAGAAAATCGCATTAAATTGAAAATGGCCCTGAAAACTAAAAGTTCTGGTTTTTCAAAATGTTAATATTAATAAATTAATTAATATGCGAAGCAAAATTTCTTAAAACTATTTTATATATTTTTTTTACTACAAATAGTAGCAAGAGAAAACATTCTAAATATGTTATAAACTGATATTTCTAACTCATAAAAAAGGCCAAAAATATAAATAGATAAAAAAGAAAACAAAATAAAATTTGTTATCTTTACCGCTGTGTAAATTTTAAAACTTTCCGAATAAAATGGTGATTTACGCTTGGCGCCAAAAATACGGCGATTTTCTCATACTCAAAGCGATTTCGTTGCCAAATGCAAAAATCATTTGAGTTAAAATAATGATAATTTAAATGATGTGTACATTTGGGCTTCTGCTAGGGCACTTTGGTGATGTTAGGGTATATTACCGTACATGATGAACCTGTGCCCTGATTCACAACGGAGAATTGGATAGCCTGGGGCAGGGCGAGCAACAGGGCAGCTATCCAAATGGCAAAGATGAATTTGATAGCACGCGACAGTTTGGACATGGTGTGTTGCCTGCGGGAAACTGGCATCAATCAACTCAATGGCTAAGTGGCCTAATGACTATTGGCCATGTATTGTCTCTGTCACTCACCTGAATGGATGGCAAATGGCAATATAACGCTCCACGGTAAACGACGTAATTGTGAGAACTGTTGCATTGGCTGCCGTCTCGGACAGCACGCTCTCAAATATGCAAATGTTGTCGGAGAACGGATAGTTGTCCGGGTGCCACAAGTTGTAAAGATCCTGAGGCATGCCTGCGTGCACAGATCCACAGTTAATAAATGGAAAAAATACTTTGGCAATTACTGCTGCAAGAACACTAACCCGAGCATAAGAGTATCAAGTCCGAGATGGCCAAATTGAACAGATAGAAGTTGGTAGCAGTGTGCATGAAATTATTACGGGAGATGACAATGCAGGTAATCAGATTGCCCAACACTCCGGCCACAAAGATCAGCGCATATCCAACGCTCAGCGTGGCAAGAAGTCCCATGCTTGTGGTCATTGTGGCATACGGCTGATTTAGGTGACCATTCGGCTCCAATCCGCTCAAGAGGCTGGTCAAGTTGTCGGCCGATATGTTTAGCACTTGAGTTAAATTCCAGAAGAATTTCTCATTGTGAAACATCTGTAGGTCTGGGAGAAAGGGTGGGTTCACGCCCATTCCCTCGCCCAAGGCGGACATATTTGTTGCCAGCATCACTGCCGACATGAGTGTGCGTGTGTATGCTGTGTGTGTGTCTTTAATGCCGCAGTTAAAATATCATTTGCTTGTCCAACGGGACAGACAGCTACGAGAAAGCCTTTAAAATTCCAATTCATTAATTAGACTTCCCATACATATGAAGAATTCTTAATTTAAATTTTAATTAAACTCAAATTTAATTTCTTAAAGTTGTTGTTTTTTTTCTGTTTTTAATATTTTTGTAATGTGTAAAGTTTGCACATTAATTTGTCGCTCGAATTGCCTGGTAAAATTTTCTTTAAGATCCATAAATAAAATATTTGCAACACCGCTTGACACGCTGACTGGATATTTTATGGCCATAATGGATCGGTTGACTTTTTTAACATTAACTTCCATTGCAAAGTGGAAATTTAAATGAATTATTTTGACTAACAACAAGACACTTGAATATTGTTATTTAATTGTTCAATTGCTCTTCAATACATACATAAATTAAGATATGCATTTATTTATTCATGAATGAATTTATCTACAGAAAAGAAAATTTTCTTTTTCGGCTTTTTGAATAAAAACTTATTGTTTGGTTAAAAATAAAAAAAAACAAAAAACAGCACAATAACAGCAAAATGTGTATGTTTATTTTAAAGAATGTTGCTGAATTTGAATTTATTATCATATTGAAACTGGTTTGGTTACTGTATAGTTATTTTGGTTATATTAACTAATAATATAGTAGTAATATTTATATCGGCGTTTTTGGCCATGTGTGCAATGGGCGATGTTCATCGCAATCGCTTCCATTAGTTATGCATCAAACTTGGCCAAAAAGTATTATTGTTAAAGGAAACTTTTTGCTTATGTTATGTTTGTTTATGTTAATTTAATTTAACTGTGATTTTAACTTTATTCGTTTGCTAAATAGCATGAGCAACGTAAAATCCGCAACACACGATTATAAATTCCAGAAGTTGTCCGAAAAGCAGATTTGCACATTAACATGAAGCCAATTAATTCTGTATTTTGTTAAACAGCCAATGTTGGAAATGGTTTGTGTATTTAAAACTCGTTTTAATTGAAATTTAATAATTGTTGCCCGTCACATTTTTTGCTTTTCTTCACCTTATTTTTATTTGATTTAACTGTTTTAATTTTGTTTTTTTAAATTATTTTGGCGAACATTGCACTCTCCGTTTTTATTTTGGGTATTTTTCAACGCTTATTCACTAATTTGCAGCGTGACAGTTAATACATATTATTATGTATTTAAAATCTGTTTTACGAAGTTTATAAACAAAGCTTATAACTTTTACTTATTTTATAATTATTTTGTGTCGCGTGTCAAAAATCATGTTAACAATATATATAATAATTAATTAAATTCATACACTATTCGACTGAATCTAATTTTAAAAAATTCAGTTTGTCAATGAACCAGTATTACTTAATTTCAAATCGGACGTATTTTGCGTGTCGCGTTTCGTTTTCGACTTGTTTTACTCGCAGTCGGCCCACGAGCTGGACAAACGCGACAACAACTGGACCCAGCATCCGATTAACAACGACTGAATTTTTGGCCAGCACCTTCAAGCACATGCGTCAACCAAATAACAGCGACGCAACAGTCGCAGTAGCTGTTGCAGTCGCCGTTGACGCCGACAGCGCTACCAGTTGCTTTTCGGAGAGATTTTCGACGGCGTTTCCCGGCAATAAAATCAAAATGCAAATAGTAAGTATTGTGGCAAGTACTTAATCTTGTTTGGGGGTGTCCTTAAGTATTTGTCAAATGTTTGCCGCAACAAGAGCGATGTAAATGATGTCGATGAACGCAATGTGCGAAAACCAATTATAATTTGTTAAAAATAATTAAACTTTACAATATTAATACTGTCTATTCTTTATCAACCTACAGGTTACATTTATTGTTATTATTATAGCTTCTATTATTATTTTAAGTATCATATTATTATTAATATAATTATATATATATTATTATTATAATTAGAGGGTGCGATCTAACATCAAGAAGTCAGCAGCGTTATTCCGGACTCTAAGACAACAATTATTTGTTGTTTTCAAATATTTTGATAAGGAAATACAGAATAAACAATTTAATTGGTTTTGCTTAAGCTTGTCTTCATGAGTTTAAAACCCAAGGACATGCCATAGAAATACAACAGATATCCTTATCCTTTACCAATCTACCAATATACCATAACCTCCTCTCTATGCAGAGTATTAACTCAAAAGCTTGCACACGACTGACTGATCAAATTTGCATTTTAGTTTAAAACCTATAAAACATTCCATAATTCTGGACAATATGCGTGTTGTCATTGATTAGTAGCAGGAGGAGCATGAGTAGGAGTAGAAGCAGAAGAGTCTCCTTGTTGATCGCTGACAGATGGCATGTAATGTGGACGTTGCACCTGTCCGAAGAGCGCTCGAATAGCTTCATCGGTGGCCATTAAAGGCTGGCTAACGAAGTCCAGAGCCTGAAAATATACATATAGATATATATATATATTGTTGCTATATCTAAACACTGATCCACTCAACCTGCACAGCGTATTTCTCTGCCTCGCAGAGGGGGCTCGTTGTGGCGCTGGACAGTTTTAGGGTCGCCTCGGGAATGCCCAGGCCAGAGTGGAGCACCATGCGCTGCAATATGTTTAAGTTTTCGGCACTCAGGCTGATGACATCCGTGGCGGGGAGATTCAGATAGCGTATTTTGGCCAGGAACTTCAGTTGCTTGAGCATGTCCAGTTGGATTTCGCGTATTTGGTGGGTGGTGTGCAGCAGTTGCTTGGTGGACTCGTTAAGCATTTGATTCTTGTGCGTGAGATCGGCCTTCCAGCGTGCCAGCTCCTCGACCATAACGCTGCTGGCCAAAAACTTGGAGCGCCACACCTCGCACTGGCTGGCCAAGAATTCGATTTGTTCAGTGTGCGTCGTCAGATTGTTGGCTGTGTCGAGCAAGGCGCGCGCAAGTTGCAGTTTGTCCTCGGTTAGCAGATTGACACGCGTCTGCAGATCCTCGCCCACGGAGGCAACCAGCAGACTTTTCAGCTCGCCGTTGACCTGCGTCTGAAATTTATACTGTGCCTGAAAATGGTCGCGCTCTTCGCGCATTTTCTGCAACTCCAGCTGCAGTCGCTGCAGTTCCTCGCTGCTGCTATCGGTCGGCTTGATATCTGCATCGTCCACAACCGGATCTAGTTCCTGGGTGCGTAATGTGGACATCTGATCCGCGAGGACGCCAATGTCCAAATTATTCTTGCTAACGCGTTGCATTTTATGCTGGGCTGGCGTCATGGGATTAACGGCACCCGGATATGGCTCGTAGGGCACAAATTTCGGTAGCTTTGTTTTCTTATGCTCCGGCACTGGATCTGTGGTGTTCACCAGCCGCGGCTTCAGCTGCACCAGTTCACCCTTTGGCGGAGCTGGCGCCAAACTACGACTAACGATTTCCGGACGCCGATAAAGCGTGTGGAGGCCAGGCAGGGGCAAGGGAAGGGGTTGCACCGCAGAAGTTGCTGATTGCATATGTGTAATAACGGATTCTTGAACTATGGTGCTATCTTTGCGCGGTAATTGTGGTCGTTTGATCTTGTTGAGAATAGGGAAAGCGTCATTTCTGGTTTTTTCTTTGAATTGTTCCACTTTCGGGTTGGCTGAGATTATTTCCGTGTGTTCCATGCCATCGCCGCTAGTGCGGCAGATGTGCGACTTGTCGGCATCGGTCACTGAGGCACTTGCATCCATTCTGCTTGACAGTTTTAGCAAAGATAACGCTTTAAATTTGTCGATAGTAAACAGTAAAAATTTGACAACTTGTTTGCCAGCTAAACAAAAACAATTGAATCAATAAAGACAGAGCTGCCAACTTGTTGCCAACTCAGCATTTACAATTGCACCCAATCGATTATTTATTCGATTGATCAACGGGACAACTTCCGATTGTGAGTACTTAGTGAATCAATATATAATGTTAAACATCAGCTGTTCGGCTCAAGAACATTGTAGTCAAATGATAATGTTAAGGTTTTTGAGTGCCCACAGATACATATTGATTTTTTTTGGACTCACTCAATAAGCCGAAAGCAATAGAAAATAAACAACAATTTTCGCTTATCTAAACGATTCTGTGACGCACATTTTGGAGAAAATTACAGCTGGATGTGCGAGTGTATTTGTTAGCATGTCGACGACGACAACCGAACGCGATCTGCTACGAAACTTGAATGAGAAAATTGAATTGATTGAGCCGAGTACGGGAAAATTGTTTTTCGAGCACAAAACGGAGCTGGTATTTGTCAAGCCGCGCCTGATGCCACTCAAGTCGCAGGCATTGCAGAGTCTCGAGGAAATGCATCGCGAGACTGCGCGTCAGCTGCAACAGAAACGCACAAAGCCTAACAACAAGAATAATAATAATAATTCTAACAACAACAAGATTTGAGGAACAAAAGGACGCATATTCGAGATGGCATATCTGTTAACATTCGGCATTATTGCGGCTCTATTCTTGGCCAGCTTGATGCTTTATCGATATGGCAATATACCACGTCAGCACATCCTTGTCACCTTGTCCGTGCTAACAGCCTGGTGTTTCTCCTTTCTAATCGTATTCACAATACCGCTGGATGTCACCTCTGTAAGTAATAACATAACGTAACTATAACTGTATCATTAAATGCAGTGGCCACTCGCTAATTGGAATTGCTCAAAAATTGCTGATTTTCTTATCTATGCATCTATGCAGATTTTTAGAAAAGTTATAAAATATGCTGCTTAAAAATGAAAACGAAGCTATAGAAAAAATTATGTTTTCTGTTTAATCTTAAAGCCTTTCAATTCCGATTTCAAATTCTTCTCTTGTGAATAACTAACTAATTTGTACTATTTTTTACTTATTATTTTATTTTTATTTCTTTTGATCTGATTGGGCTTTTAGTCAATTCATGCACTTTGCATTTGAATATCTAGTAAAATCTACTTGTCTTTTTACATTTTTTTTATAAGATTTATATTTAAATATTAAATCTTATTTTGAATTTCATTTACTTTCTACACTTTGTACAAATAAATATCTGCATAAACTTTTTGATACAGTTATAATTGTAAAATTCTCAACAGAATTTTGATGAATTCAAAATAATTATTGAACCCCAATTGCAGACTTTGTATCGACAGTGTAAGGAGAGGCACAAACCGATTGTGGGAACAACAACTGGGGCAGGCAACAACGACGGCAACACGACAACAATAACAACAATAAGCAGCAGTAATCTGCACATAGATGAATGCCAGGAACCGTGGGGCATGGTCCCAGATACGGTGTTCCCCAATTTGTGGCGCATCATCTACTGGAGTTCGCAGTTTCTCACATGGCTGATAATGCCGCTAATGCAGTCATATCTCAAAGCAGGCGATTTCACCATTAAGGGCAAGTTGAAATCGGCTTTGATCGAGAATGCCATTTATTACGGATCGTACTTGTTCATCTGCGGCGTGTTGCTCATCTATATTGCGGTGAAGGGCGTTTCGCTGGATTGGCCAAAGCTGAAGGCGATCGCCTCGTCGGCCTCGAACACTTGGGGCCTATTCCTGCTCATCCTGCTGCTGGGATATGCGCTGGTGGAGGTGCCCCGTTCGCTGTGGAACAATGCCAAGCCGGGATTCACGCTGCAATATGCTTATTTTAAGGCCGCCAAGCTCAGCACGGACAAGGCTGAGGCCGAGGAGCATGTGGACGATGTGTTGGAGTCGCTGCAGTGCATCAGTCGGGCAGTGCCCAACAATCATGAGTTGCGCCCCTGCGTCGAGACTATTCTGCGCAAAGTGCCCATCGAGCTGCAGGAACGCGCCACACGCAATTTCGCACGAAGTGGTGGCAATGGTCTGGGCGGCACCACCTCGACCATTGTACCGTCAGAAAAGGCACTTGTGCGCATCCACAAGCAGGTTATCAAGTCGCTGCAAACGTTGCAACGCACCGAAGCACTGTGGAGCGTTCAAGTGAATGCGGTACTGCATCTGGAGGATGTGGCACGCAACATCCACTCGGCCGAGCGTCGCTTCAAGACCGAGTTTCCACGCCAGCGATCCCAACTGGAGCGCATCTGTTATAGTGCCACCATTCAATGGTACTGGGAGTGCTTATTCAAAGCGCCATTCCTCAAGGCACTCTGCGTGCTAACGGCCACCATGTCCGCCATGGTCGTCTGGAGCGAACTGACCTTCTTCAGTCGCCATCCGGTGCTCTCCGTGTTTGCGAACGTGATCAATGTGGCCAATGCCAGCAATGACTTTTTCACCATTGAGCTGTTCTCGATGATCGTCCTCTGCTACTTCTTCTACTGCACCTATTCGACAATATTGCGCATCCGATTCCTCAATCTGTATTATCTGGCGCCGCATCACCAGACCAACGAGCATAGTCTCATTTTCAGTGGCATGCTCCTCTGTCGCCTCACCCCGCCCATGTGCCTCAACTTTCTGGGTCTGATCCACATGGACTCACACATAATACAGAAGGTGAGTTCTTTCTTATTGAATAAACCTGAAAATCTTTACTAAATTGGTTACTCTTGCAGCGAATTATGGAAACATATTATACACAAATCATGGGGCACATGGACGTCATTGGCATCATCTCGAATGGCTTCAACATCTACTTTCCAATGTGCATGCTGGCATTCTGTCTAGCCACCTGGTTCAGTTTGGGAAGTCGTGCGTTGAACGCGTTGGGTTTTCAACAGTTCCTGCAGCACGAGACGATTGCCACGGAACTGGTACAGGAGGGCAAGGATTTGATAGCGCGCGAGAAGCGACGCCGCCAGCGTGCCGAGGAGGCAATGACCAGGCGGCGAGACTTTATTAGGCCGGACAATCTGCCCAGCGGCCATGATTACATTGGCAAATACCGCAGCGGAACAGGTGGCAGCGGCGGCATTGCTAGTGGTCCATTGACCGGTGGTCCTCGTTCGCCAGCCGATGGCCTGCTGCGAGATGGCGATGCTAGTTTTGATTATGCTGCGGTTGCCTCCTCCTCGGCACTCGGTTTGCCACGCTCGCTGTCGGATGAGATCAACGATCGGTTCGGTGTCAGTACCCAAATGCAGATTGGTTTCCGCGGCACGAACAACGAACAGGACGTCTACCATGAGGAGAACGAGCGTCGCATCGTTGGACCGCCACCACGAGGACTTTTCGACGATGTCTAGGCTGTAAAATCACATTCCCTCCTGTAAAATGTTTGAGTTTCACCTAAATGTGTATATTTTATGTATCTCAAGTGTTTTTTTTTGTGCTGGTTAATTTAATTATTTTTTGAGCTTTTTCGCTCGGCCGTCAGTCTGTCACAAACAAAATACATTGTCAAATATCTCAATAAACGACAAAAATGCTCGCTAAGTGCTGTTGGGCAATTTACTGGCTGCCAATGTTGATGGACGAAGACTTTCTTTTCTGGCCAGCTGCTCCTTATTGATGATAGGCATGCTGCGTCTGGGTCGCTCCCGGACTTGCTGCTCGAGTTCTTTTCGGAGTTCCGCAATGGGATGTTGTAGAGTTTTGCCTTTTCTCTTAGATTCGCTTCGCGTGGTGCAAGGAGTGTCCGGCCATGGAGCAGACATCGTTGAATGATTTTTTTGACAACGGTCACAACAGGGTTGCATTTTTACGATATTCACGTTTGTGTACCTGCGTGTGTGTGTGTGCCTGTGTGTCTGTGTGTGTGTATCGTACTGTTAACAGAAAATCTTCCAACTACGTAACAAATGCATAACGTAAGAGGAAAATGTGAAGTGTACGTTGTTTATATTCTGTCCTGTCCTGTGATCGTTTGATAGTGTATAGGGAGAGTTTTGGTGGTTTGGGAGACTATTCGTCACCACCGCCCTCTTCATCCTCGTCGAATTCGCCCTCCTCGTCGGCAGTTGCTTCTTGGTACTGCTGATATTCCGAAACCAGATCGTTCATGTTGCTCTCGGCCTCGGTGAACTCCATTTCGTCCATTCCCTCGCCAGTGTACCAATGCAGAAAAGCCTTACGACGGAACATGGCCGTAAACTGCTCGGAAACACGCTTGAACAGCTCCTGAATCGCAGTCGAGTTGCCAATAAATGTGGCAGACATTTTCAGGCCACGTGGCGGAATATCGCAGACGGCCGTCTTGCAATTATTAGGTATCCACTCGACGAAGAAGCTGCTGTTCTTGTTTTGGATGTTGAGCATCTGTTCGTCCACCTCCTTCATGGACATACGACCCCGGAAGATGGCCGCCACGGTCAGATAGCGACCATGTCGCGGATCACAGGCGGCCATCATGTTCTTAGCATCGAACATCTGCTGGGTCAGCTCGGGTACCGTTAGGGCGCGATACTGCTGAGACCCGCGTGAGGTTAGCGGAGCAAAGCCCGGCATGAAGAAGTGCAGCCGTGGAAATGGCACCATGTTGACGGCCAGCTTACGCAGATCAGCATTCAGCTGGCCGGGAAAGCGCAGGCAGGTCGTCACTCCCGACATGGTAGCCGATACCAAATGATTTAGATCACCATATGTGGGCGTCGTCAACTTGAGTGTGCGGAAGCAGATGTCATACAATGCCTCATTGTCGATGCAGTACGTCTCGTCCGTATTCTCAACCAGTTGGTGCACACTCAGGGTGGCATTGTAGGGCTCTACGACGGTATCGGACACCTTAGGCGAGGGCACAACCGAAAAGGTGTTCATTATGCGATCGGGATACTCCTCACGGATCTTCGAGATAAGCAATGTGCCCATGCCCGATCCGGTGCCACCACCCAACGAGTGCGTCAGCTGAAATCCCTGTAGACAGTCGCATCCCTCAGCTTCCTTGCGCACCACATCCAGCACCGAATCAACGAGTTCGGCACCTTCGGTATAGTGACCCTTGGCCCAATTGTTGCCGGCGCCCGACTGCCCAAAGACAAAGTTATCGGGGCGAAAGATCTGACCAAAGGCACCCGAACGCACAGAGTCCATGGTGCCCGGCTCCAGGTCGACTAGTATGGCCCGTGGCACATATTTGGCGCCGGTTGCCTCGTTGTAGTAGACATTAATGCGTTCCAATTGTAGATCACTATCGCCATAGTAAGTCCCTGTTGCGTCGATGCAATGCTCATCGGAGATCACCTCCCAGAACTTGCCACCGATCTGATTGCCGCATTGGCCCGCCTGAATGTGCACGATTTCGCGCATTTTGTTTACAACAAAAAAAATATATTAAAAATTAAATTTAGCTTGAAAAACTCTTTCCAAATCAGATCTGGCTTCAAACCGATTTTTTGCGTATAATTTTTTCTTATTATTTTTAAAATACGTGTATCGTTCTTGAAACTAAGTTGGAATGAGACCCCCACAATTTGGATACACTTATTTCCAGTGCCAGCCCAAAGACTACTTTGATCTTAAGTATTTATATACAGATTTTGTGGAAATATATAAACATTCGTTTCGATTTAAAAACGTATATATATTTTTTGTTTTGAGCGTTTCGTTAAGAATAAAAGTTGTACATATAAATATTTTGAATATGTTGCAATTTATGATAATCATGACGTTTTATACCCTTGCAGATCTTCAATAATGTATATAGTATATTTTTAATCAGCATCAATAGCCAAGTGCGTCTCGCCGTTTGCAAAATCTGAAGAAGCTGCTAAGAACGCAAATCAATAATTCTGAGAGCTGAAATATATTTAACTATTTTGCCAAATGTCAGACAATCTATTGATCGATAATTGAGTAGTTGAATAAACCACATACCAAAATATGCCAACTAAAATAGTTACAAGCTTCCAAAATATTGCTAGAATCCTAACATCATCGGACAACTATATCATAATATTAAATATAACATTGTAATCATTCCGCGAGGGTATTCAATCTTGGGCATGCCCAAGATAGATTTTCCATTCTGTTTTATGTTTGCATACATTCTTAGTTTGTAACTACTTGAAGTGTGGTGGTTGGGTTAAGTTGGGTTGTCTACGTGGGGTTTTCGAGAAAATCTACAGTTTGTCAGCCAATAAATGGCTTAGATACTCTTGTGTAACCACCAGAGAAATTGGCACTTATGTTGTGTGCAAATCTGGCGCAAAAACACGCTGCCGAATATATCAGACGGATGCGCGTTTCAGGCATAATGTGCTCTCAATGATATCCATTGGCTGGAAATCCGGATCGATAAATTGCTCGTGGTTCAGACAACGTGTGCCGCCCATACAGGTGCAGGAGCAGAGCGAAGCGGTTTCATCATTCTCCGTCGTATAGTTATTTTCGAGCAGCTTGCCGTGCATGTTGTACGTGGACTCGTCATCAAATGTGAGCGGTTGATTGCCAGCAGCCAGATTCTGGGCATCCTGCTCATCCCGCTTGGCATCCTCGGCTTGCCTGCAAGCAAACAAAACATAAATAACATTCTTCCAGGCAACAAATTGCAACTAGACAAGTCACGGCACTGATCTAGACACAATTTGGGAATCACTTGCATTGTCATGAAGCGGAGCACAAGCAAATTAATACTGGCAGCCACCACAGCTAGACCGAACAGGATGAATACCAAACTAAGGGCCACATAGCCCGGTTTGTTGGTCAACGCCTGGTCATTTTGCAGAGCCACATAGTCTCCAAATCCGATGGTGGTCAGCGTGACAAAGCAATAGTAGAAGCTGTCAAAGTAACTCCAGCCCTCATAGCGTGAGAACACTGCTGCGCCCGTCGTGATGATTATCGAGGAGAGCATGCCAGTGGCCAACATAAGATTCATTTCGGTGGCATCGGTGCATCTCGCCCCACTCGCCCGTTTCGCTCGCCTTATTATCACCGATGCGAACTTGTTTAAGCGCTCACCAATCGACTGGAACATAACCAAGCCGAGAGGTATGCCCACCTGGAAGACAAAGGATCTATTAGAAATGGGTTCCCATGAATTTGTGCACATTTTAGCAAAGCGTTTTAGACTGAAATAATACCATCGCATAGAACATTGTAAATAACTTTCCGGCCACAGTGGTTGGCGTCGAGTGTCCATATCCTGAAAAATAAATTATATATATTATTATAAATTATCCAATAAATCTGCATGCATTTCTACGAATATTTTTACATACCGTAATCGTTGCCTATACTGAAATAATAAGTCTATGATCGTTCTAGCAGTTTTAAACTTTATATATACAAACCATTATTTAAGCATTCGCTTATAGGTTTAACGGTTTATTTTTAATCAAAATTTTGTCAGGTAGTATATGAACCCTGACTAAGTTCATACTAATATAAGATACTAAAATCGCAATCGATCAAATATTGGCAGTTTTACTAAATTAATATAATATTGAATTTTTTAAGAATTTCCACTTGTATGTTCTCCATGTATGTGTTACTTATTATTAATAATAAATTCGTATAAATTCGATTAGCTCAAAATTAGAAGTTTACTCAATTAATGAACCAGATTACTGCTCTTGAAAATGGTATATATTTACATATATACATTTTCAGGTATCTAAAATTGTGTATTTATTGAGTGTTTTTAATTGTAAACATTATTTAATTTGCAATGTTTGAAGTTTGGGAAATATTTTTGTTGTTTTTCTTGACTCAACTTTAATAAGTTTATTTGGTATTTTCGCAGAACATAATGATTTTTTTAAACTTACTTGACAACCTACCACTCTATGTATAATTTTCAGCTGGCTTGATCTTAAGTTCAATAAATTTCTTGTTCTTTTTTAAACTAACTTGAGCTCCAACCAGCTAGACATTATACATTTTTTTGTAATTAGGTAAATAATATATTTGATGCGGATTCAGATTTTTTGTATAATATTTACCAATCATTGCCAGCACCACAGTGGCAAAATAAAAGGCGCCAGCGAATTTCCACTGAGGTCCCGCTTTGTGTGGTTTGTTCTCAATTATTACTATTTCGATCATCCGGTAGTCTTCGGCACTCACATTGTATTTCTCAACGAAATTATTCTTCACCGCTACGGCATGAAAGCAAAATTTGATCCGTTTTCCAAATATCAATATATCAAATTCATGGCCAATTAATAAAATGAACAAATGAAATGTGCGCAGCTCAACAAGAGTTTTAATTTCAATTAAATCAAATCCAATCTTAACCTGTTGAGCTGTGACAACAATGATAAACTGATGAAAATGATTTTTGTTTTACATTGGTTGTAATTTTATGTTTGTTTACTTTTTGGGATGTATGGGTGCGAATTAGAGTGTGTTTTGTGGGGATTTTGGATATTGCCGGGGATATATATTATTGTTTACATTAATATATATGTACCTTGCAAAAATTCCCAACGCTTTGCCTCCGTTTGCGATTCAAGCGAGTCAAAGACTGCCGCCCCAATGAGCAAATAGGTAAATGTGCACACAACCAGCGACAGGGTTCTTACATTCTGACGCTTCATGGCGCAATGGACAACAAATTCGAAAGCTGTCTGGCGACTGGATTCAATTAGCATTGAAATTATTATTTATTTGTTTTATTTATTTTGTTTTTGGTTTTTGTAACGTTGTTTTTATTTCGCCTGTTTACTAAGGCTTGTTACAAATGCCTGTTAAGGATGCTGTAGAAATCGATTAGCTTCTGTACGCTCTCAGCAATATATCAACTTTTGGTTTTTTATGCTTGCATTCATACTCTGTGCCGGGCTGGGCTTATAATTTGCACATATAATGCCACATGTTGACACAGCATTGCTAGTTTTGAGTGCAAAACTAGTTTTATTTAATTTATCTGAAAACCGATACGCAGTTGACGATTTGTGATTTGCGGGAAAATCTGTGTACGTTGTACAGGGCTGTTATTTTTGGCACTGGTTGGCAGCACGCAAAAACTGTGTGTATCGATAAAATATCGGGTAATCGTTTGTCTTGGAATTTGTTTATGTGGAAAAACTTCGCAAGTCCATACAAAAGTTTAGAAAGCTACAGCTTCGCTAAACATTAAAACATTGTACGCATCAATGCCGACAAATTAATATAAAAATGGTGCGCATTCGTCGTCGTTTCGCGCTACTCATTTGTTGTGGCTGTCTACTAATTTTTCTCAGTCTCTACGCAATCCTCAATTTTGCAGCGCCGGCTGTCAATGCAAAAAAGGTAAGTGTGTGTGTGCGAGATAATTTAATTTGAGTTTTATATTTAAATTTACTTATATTATCAGCCAAATTATGTTGAGATTGAGAACAGAGTGGAACAAGTGGATAATGGATTAGGCCAAGAAATACGAGATTTGCGCGAACGTTCCGCAAAAAGACACCAAAATAGAGAAGATATTCCTGCGTTAAATTCAATCCACAGACAGACAACAGACGATGCTGGCGAATGCATCGATGTCGTCAGACAGGTGCCCCAAGTGGATGTGCAAATGCTGGAATGGTACGATAAAATGACATTTGCTGACGTTGACGGCGGCGTCTGGAAACAAGGCTGGAACATTAAATACGATCCATTTAAATACAACCAGCACCATATTCTAAAAGTGTTTGTTGTGCCCCATTCCCACAACGATCCCGGCTGGCTAAAAACATTCGAGAACTATTACAATGCTGGTAAGAAAAATACAAATTATATATATTCATATATATAATTTTTATATATATATTAATATATATATTGATATTGATTTAGATATATTTGAGCAGAAATTTTCAGTAATTAATTGCATTTTTAGGGGATCTCAAATTATCTTTATAGAATGTTTAGAAATTTCAAAGTTAAAGTAATTTACTATACTATGTAAGATAGTATTCATGACTTTAGTATGCTGAAGTGAATTTTAATACAAGCTTTAATCGCATCGAAATTGATAAGAGAGTTCAAGGAGAAATCCCATTTAGTTTCTATCAACTTCTAAGAAATATTCGAACACAATTTGAACTGTGTTCTTTCTAACAACAAATTTGAATTTGCGGTGTGCGTTTAAGGTAAGATTGATTAATTGATTGAAGTGCAATTAAATGCTCTTAAACTGCAGTCGAAGGAGGCAAATAAACATTTTAACATTGTGGAACAAGTTTTTTGTTTTCTATAAATAGATAGCTATCAGAAAACTAATAGCTGATAGCGCAATCTGTTTGTAAGATCAGGAAACATGCACGATGTACTATAATTGATGTTTGTTTTTAAATGTATTTTGTACTATTAAAGATTGTATTTTCCTTGAATTTTGATAGATACAAAACATATCTTATCGAATGCGCTGCGAAATCTTGGTGAGAATCCAGAGATGAAATTCATTTGGGCTGAAATATCATATTTTGCCCGATTTTTTGACGAACTGGGCGAGCACAAAAAGCAGCAAATGCGAATGTAAGCGAACATAAAATAAAAATTTTAAAATAGCACTCGAATTTGAAGGAAACACTTTATATATTTTTCATAGGATTATAAAGAAGGGGCAACTGGAGTTTGTTACCGGCGGCTGGGTAATGGCCGACGAGGCCAATTCACATTGGCGCAATGTGCTGCTCCAATTGACGGAGGGACAGACATATTTGAAGGAGCATCTAAACGTGACGCCCACCGCCTCCTGGGCAATTGATCCGTTCGGACACAGCCCCAGTCTGCCGTACATACTAAAAAGGAGCGGCATGAAGAACTTGCTCATACAGCGAACCCATTACTCTGTGAAGAAGGAGCTGGCACTGCATCGCAACTTGGAGTTCTACTGGCGCCAGACATGGGAAACGAGCGGGAAGAATGCACTATTCACCCACATGATGCCCTTCTATTCGTACGATATTCCTCACACTTGCGGACCCGATCCCAAGGTGTGCTGCCAGTTCGACTTTAAGCGCATGGGCGGCTTTGGATTGAGTTGCCCGTGGCGCCAGCCGCCGAGGCCCATCGACGATAACAATGTGAATGCCAGGTCCGAATTGATCGTGGATCAGTGGAAGAAGAAGGCCGAATTGTATCGGACAAATGTGTTGCTTGTGCCGCTTGGCGATGATTTCCGCTACAAGCAGAACATTGAATGGGAAGTGCAACGTGTCAACTATCAGAAGCTATTCGAGCACATCAACGGCAATCCACATTTCAATGTCGAGGCGCAATTTGGCACTCTTGGCGACTACTTTGATGCGGTGCACCAGAGCGGGCAGTCTGAGTTTCCATCGCTTAGCGGTGATTTCTTCACGTATGCGGATCGCTCCGATAACTATTGGAGTGGCTATTACACCTCCAGACCATATCATAAACGCATGGATCGTGTGCTCATGCACTATTTGAGGGCGGCCGAAATGTTGCATGCTTGGCAGCCCTGGGACTCGATGGCTGGCTTCAATCCCAAACTGCAGCAGGCGCGTCGTGATTTATCTCTCTTTCAGCATCACGATGGCATCACGGGCACCGCCAAGACGCATGTGGTGCAGGACTATGAGCAACGACTCGTGGAAGCGCTCAAATCTTGCCAGTTTGTGATGCAACAAGCCGTCTACCGACTGCTCACAAAGCCATCCATCTACAGTCCCGATTTCAATTTCCACTACTTTACGCTGGACGATTCTCGCTGGCCCGGCGTCGGTGTTGAGGAGAGTCGCACCACCATCATCCTTGGTGACGAGCTGCCCAACAAGCATGTCGTCCTGCACAACACAGTGCCCCGTTGGCGTGAGCAACTCGTCGATTTCTATGTATCCAGTCCCTTTGTAAGCGTCAGCGATTTAGCCGGCAATGCTGTGGAGGCGCAAATGTCGCCCGTCTGGAGCTGGCATCATGACACCATCAGCAAAACAGTCAATCCTCAAGGTTCCACCACGAAATACCGCATAATCTTCAAGGCACGCGTGCCTCCCATGGGACTAACCACATACGTGCTTACAGTCGCCGGATCAAAGCCAGCGTGAGTTCATTTATTATTATTAAATTAGAAATATTTTTAAGATGTTGTTTGTTTCAGTCACACTTCGTATGCAAAGCATCTGTTGCTGAACGGCAGTCCGGTGTCGGTGCGCTTGGGCCAGTATCCGGAGGATGCCAAGTTTGGGGAGCATCGCGAGTTCTCGCTACGCGTCGGCACTGGACCCACCTTGGCTTTCTCGGAACACGGACTGTTGAAATCGATGCAGCTGTCTTCCGACACCGCCCCTGTGCCAGTGCATCTGAAATTCCTCAAGTATGGCACACGTGTCAATGGCGATAAATCTGGCGCTTATCTGTTTTTGCCAAATGGCCCTGCAACGGTCATTGTGGACAATCCGCCCGTGGTGCTCGTCAGCGAGGGCAAACTTGAGTCGTATGTGAGCGTTGGCCTACCGCACGTCATCCATCAGACCGTGCTGCGTGGCGACGCGCCCGAAATACGCAATCTGGTTGATATCGGTGTGGCGGACAACACCGAAATTGTGATGCGTCTGCAGACGCACATCGACAGCGGCAGCACCTTCTACACGGATCTGAATGGACTGCAAATAATACAGCGGCGACGATTTGAGAAACTGCCCCTGCAAGCCAACTACTACCCGGTGCCGACGGCCATGTTCATCGAGGATGCCAACATGCGGCTGACACTGCTCACGGGTCAGCCGCTGGGCGGTTCATCATTGGCATCCGGTGAGCTGGAGCTGATGCAGGATCGTCGTCTGGCCTTCGACGATCAGCGTGGGCTCGAGCAGCCCGTCTTGGATAACAAGCCAGTTTTACACATTTATCGCCTGGTGCTGGAGAGAATCGGCGATTGTGTACGTCCGGCGGAAGCGCATCCGGCCAACTACTTGACAAGACCGGCGCACAGGGCGTCCCAGGAGCTGCTGGATCCACTGGATAAACTGATATACACGGAGAACGACTGGACTGGGGCACAAGCGCAATTCGGAGCCGGACATGTGCCGGCCAACGAGGATCTCGATGTGGTTGCGATGCGACGACTGACAAAGGGTAATGCCAAGAAGCAGCGCATTGGCTGCGTGTTACATCGCACACAGCTGCTGCAGTGCAACGAGGAGCCGCCACCAGACAAGGTGAGTGCAGTTTACAAATACTATAATAATTTAATATTATTAAATAATTAATTGTTTTAGTTCAACGTGTGCAACTTGTTGCAAGCTGATGGGCAAATATCGAATTATCACTGTCAGCGCTCTATACTGACATTCCTTCAGATTGTCGAACAGATCGAGTCGAAGGTGGCGTCCCAACTGTGCCCCATGGAAACTGCAGCCTACATAATCAGCTATAGCACAGACAATGACAGTTGAAGTCCATTTTAATTTAATTTATTACACTCTTTGACTAGCAGAAATGCAAGAAAACAAAAAACTAAAATCACTTAAGTTTATTTATTTAAGCACGTTACTTTAACATTGACCAAAATACCACTTCTCACTATGATACGTATGTGAATCTCAAGTTACGTAAACTATTATGATTTTTTCGACTGCAGGGATTATATATATATTTATATACATATATGTGTGTAATTTTAATTTGTTTTGTGTGGTAATTGTAGTCGTCTCCCGCAACTTCAAGCAATAAATGTTCAATGTAAACACTGACTTAAATTAATTTCTCTAGCAATGTAATATTTTAAGTGATTAAATCGCAAACACAACAATATTTTTGGGTATTTATTTTAAATTCAGCTTCTAATTCAATTTGAATTATCTGTTAGATAACACAAATATCCAATAAGAAAATGTCCCCCAATTTTGCATTAAAAACGAATACAATTTCGAAATTTTACAAATATGGCCAGCTTATTGTTATATAAATATATGATAATTAACCGATCGTGATCAGTTTCGATTTGTTTGATAACATTTTTCGAAGTTGTTTCGCTGTTTTTTTAACGAAGTGGATTCTGTCAGCAGACTCTTGGGAAACGCGTGTTGCCTGGAAAATGCACAATGGAAATTCTATTTGAATCCATGTTGACGTAAAGTGGTTGTTTTTCTCACTGTGTCAAATAAAGCGAGAGAGCAAAACTGACAGAGAGAGAGAGTGCGTGAGATGAGCGTAGGCTGCACACATATTGCTCTTGTGCTCTTCCAATTTGAAATGGGCAACGAAAGCAAAATTTTAACACACAGATACGCAACACGCTCTCTCTCTCTAGTGGCGGATTTTGTGAGTGCGCGAGTATGAGTATCTGTGCACAACCACTGATTAGCCCACCATCGGAATTTTAAGTTCTGTACAGAAATCTCAGCTACTCAGCACAAGCAAATAGAGAGAGAGAGAGAGCGGGAGGGAGCGAGAGTACAAGAACCAAGAGAGCGAGTAAATGTAAATCGAGCGAAGCAAAGCTGCTTTCGGCTACGAGGTGCACGTTCAGTGTCCAGTTCAGTTCAGTTGAGTTCAGTCAGAGTCAGAGCGTCGTCATCTGTGAGTTTTGTTTATATGCCATACACATGTAACAATATTACATCGAAAATAAGCACAAATAGTAGTGCTGACAAAAACTGACATATATACCGACATATTATGTATTATATATATATATATTATATCCTTTTATATATATATATACGTACATGTGTATGTTGAGTATATCTAATCAAAGAGATCGTTTGCAACAACAAACAAATCGAGAAAAGTGCTATTAAATTCTTGCAACAAAAATCACTATTGAAATATTTATATATATAAATTGTCGTCGTTGTTGTTGTTGAGATTTTTTTTAACAAAATTCGTTTGAACAAATTTAATTAAATAATGCACACACGCGCTTAAAATTTAGTTGCATATGTATGAGTATCTGTGTGTGTGCCAGTGTGCGTGTGTGTATATATGTATCTTAAAAGTGGCCATGTGTATCTCTCTAAGCTCTTTGCGTGCGTATGTGTGTGCGAGTGTGCTTGCCTGCGTGTGTGTGTGTGTTGAAGCGTGCAAGTGTGTGTATTAGTGTGTTTATGAGTTTATGCGTCGCATGTTAGTTTCTTCAACGTTCTTTACGCCGTCTTCTAATTTTTTAGTGGTGTGTGTGCGCCTATATCTGTGTTCCTGCAGTGTGCATGTGTGTGTGTGTATGTGTGAGTGTGCTTTTTTTATGAACTACGTTTTGTTTCAATGCCAAAATGTATTTCTGTGTGAGTGTAAGCGCTCTGCCTTTGCCTTTGCCTTTGCTTGGCATTTTCTGGTTACATAAATACTCACACCCAAGTCCTATGTGTGTGTTTACCAAAATCATAATGTGCTAGCTTTGAAGGTGTCAGCGTTCGTGGGACAGAAAATTAAATTAACACTACAAATCTAATCGCTGGGCCAACTTAAAAAAAAAAACAATCACAATTTTCCAATAAGAAATGTTGAACAGTCCATTGGAAGCAGCTAGCAGAAACAATAACAACAAGAGGAGCACAAAACACATGTGTTAATTAGAGCCAGAACAACAACACCAACATCAAACTGCCTGAGCAGGTTCTCTCAGCCTCAGCTTAGCTTCATCTGCTGCCTTAGCCTCAGCTCATTCCAATGGTCAAATGTCATGCAAAAAGTGGAAACAAACACAGAAAATAGCAATAATTCAGCAACTTGCAAACTCAAAGAACGCAACGAAATAAGCACAGCAAAAAAAAAAAAAACGTATAAAATAAAATAACGAAGAAAAAAAATGAGCGTAGGAACGAAAAATTAAAATCAACGACGTCATATTAAAGTGTGTCAAAGCAGCACTCACACACATGCACTAACAATGTTGGCAAAGCTTTTTCTACCAGTCAGTCAGTCAGTCAGCCGCTCTCTCACTCTCTATTTCTTCGCAGCTCGCTCAATTTGGTATTGCTCTCTCTCTCTCCCTCTCCCTTTCTGGCTGCAGGCGCACACGGCGCGTATACACAATGTGTAAATGTATATTATATTTAAATGTTTTTCGTTTGTTTGCTAACGAGTTTTTCTCGTTATTGTTAGACACACACACAAACACACATACACACACGCATGCGAGCACACGAGATTTTCATGTTTGAGCAGATGCTTTAAACATATGGCGCGTGAGCATTCTTTAACATACACATGTGTGTGTTTGTATTTATTGTATTATGTCATAAACAATTTGGTTTTGGCATTCAATAGAAGTTCAATTTTCTCAAGGCAAACGTGGCGTATGGTTGATAAGTTGAGTTGTGTTGAGTTGCAGAGTTATTTGTGGAAAGCTTTTATTTTGGGGCCACAGCGGAAATGCAAAAGTTGCCCCAAAACTGTCTAAAAGCATTTATCTGTGTAAGTGTGTGTGTGTGCATCAATTTTCCGATGTTTGCATGAAAACCTAGTGCCCTAATAAGCGTTAACAGCACACACACACACAAACACAGAGAGATAGAGAGCGCAGGGAAAGAGAGCAGAGAGAGTAACAGCGAGAGAATTTCCCACTGATTTAATTCCAACAGAGAGCGGGAGAGCGCATTAGAATGAGAGCCAGCCCTCATCGAGTGGCAAACAAAAGCACAAAGTATAATTGAAATGAATTCTAAAACAAGAAAAAAAAAACTGCCCACAACGCAGTTTCATCTCAATGCTAAATTTGAAGTCCGACATTTCTTACAAAACTCAGTGAGGCGACAACTGTGAAATGCGCGCGCGAACTAAAAAAGATACGCACTAACTCACAAACACACGCACACAATGATCAGACAGCACGTGTACGTGGCAAACGCATTTGTATGTATGACAAACATGTCTGTATATACATTAGGCAGATAGGCTGAAAAGAGCGTGCGTGCTGAAATGTTATTGCACCAATTTGTTAACATTAGTTATAAGCTCAAAAATAACATTTTCGATTTTAACATTTGTAACGATACCTTTGCTAAGATAACATTATTTGCAGATTAGAAAAAGGTGTAAACTTACTTTAGAAAACTGCTAGAAACTAACTTAACCTCGTTCAAGGTCAAAATTCAAACAGCTTAAATATTTCTGGCTTTCATTTTGTATTTTGCATTGAAGAACAGAAAAAGTTGCAAGAACTGAAGTTATTTTAAAGATATTAACATAAAGTACTCGTTCTATCAGTTATCGACGATGTAATCGATCGATCGGTTGATCGATATTCGAACAGATAGTCGGATTAAATTGTTGTGTACATTGTAGAATTAAGCAGAGGCGGGAAATCGACATGCAAATCAGCTGAAATCAGCTAATTCATTTCCAACTGACTCCGCCGCGACGCAAAAAGAGAGAATTACCGCTTATTGCGCAGGTCTGCAATTTGCTGATGGCAAATGGCAAATGGCAACAGAAACTCGAACGGGGCATCGCCAGTCGACAGTTTTTTTGCGTTAGACTCAAATGTGAGGCGAAGACGAGCACGCAAAGGCGACGCGTGACGCATACGTGAAATAACAAAAATATACATATATATATGTATGTGTATATGTATGTGTATATATAAGGACACATATATGCATATAATCTTAAAATTGAAATTATGACAGTTGCACGGTGTTAGTGAAATCAAGCAAACACATAAGTACATACCAGCCTACAAACATTCACACGTACATACATACCTGCATACAATCACACACACAAATAAATTGAATTTGATTAAATTCAAGATCGATGTTGTGTAGTAATTAACGTGTGTGAATGTGTGTGTGCGTTTATTTATATAACGGTGTATATAATTTGTCGTAAAGCAAACGAATCAACTAAAACAACAACAACAACAATTGCAACGTTAAATGCATAAAACAATATCAACAATTTAAAAAATAAACAAGCAAGCAAAAGAAGTAACAACGATAACAACAACAACAACAACAAGAACAACAATATTATTAACAACAACAACAGCAACAGCAACATTGGAGTGTCATATGTAAATGATAATTAATAAATATATAATAATATAATAATTATACAGAAGTGTGTTTACATTAACCAATTAATTAAATCCAAATAAAAGCTAATACCATATATAAAGAATACAAGTACAACAAATATATATATAGCATATATTAAAAAATATATATAATATATATATATAAATTAGTACATATATAGCCCCGCACTCAATAAATTGCAGCTGTATGCACGACTCCTTGCAGAAAGGTGAATATATATCTATATATGTACATACATACATACATACTAAGTATATGTAAGCATAAGAAAAATAATTAATTTTTTTTGTTTTGGTTTTCTCTAAACAAAAATATAAACATATTTTAACTGAAACCCAATTTGATGGTCTTCTTGGCGCTCTTTTTTGACCTGTCTTGCCCCATTTCCAGGCTGGAACTTGTTGTTGTCTATGCCAACAAATGGGTACATGTATATGTATGTGTATAAGTGTGTGTATGCGTATGCGTATGCGTATATGTATATGTATATGTACATGGATGTGTATGCATTACGTGCAAAACGATCTCAGCTAATCAAAGTCATTCGCAGCTGAATTGAGCTTAGCTGAGCTGAGCATCTCCCCCGTGCCCCCTTCATTGAGGTGCCCCTAATGGGTTTTCGACTGGCATTTTTTTTTTTTTAGTTGTTGTCTCCGCCACTCGTTAATTTACTCGTTTATTGGCCGACCCCGACACTTGATTCTAAATTTTGTTGTAGTTGTAGTTGTTGCTGTTATTGCTACTGATGTCGAATGCAAATAGGCATTAAATTGTCCGTTGTTTGTCGTTTCGTTTCATTTACATTGCCCAACCGCTAATCTAACCCACCTCCCCGCCCATTTACCCCTTGCCCCGTTGCGCAATGCATATAGAGCGCCAGCTAGTTGTATGTGGGTTAAACTGTAGCTGCAGCGAGCTAACCGAGAAAACCGAGAAAATCGCCGTACCCGCCTCAGTATCAGTGTACGGCCAGAGAGCAGTACGTGAAATGAAGCGAAACACAAAAAAAAAGAAGAAAAATATAAATAAAATAAAAAATGTAAACGAGCCGAGAAATGAAATGAGAAAAAGGTTTATGTAAACAAGCAGCAAATAGTACACCAAAAAATTTTCGTGCAAAAGGCACGAAACGGCTGTTAACCTATTTGGCATAATTGCAACGGCAGACGGCAACAGCCAACTGGTAATGCCGACTCTCCAACGATTATTAGAGCCGAGGTGTGTGCGCCACCATTTGGCCAACAACAACAAACGGCGTCGTGGCTGGATGTCAGGTGGTGCAGGTGCTGCTCGAGGAGCTGGGTTGGGCCGAGAATGGCCTGAGAAAAACTAACAGCGAGCCGGAAACGGGCTTAAACTGCAGCCGAAATAATCACACTTTTCGCAAAATTATAGGTAATTTATGCATGCTTACATTTGAGTAATAACCAAAAGCTCATATCAAGTCTAAGGAAGGGACTAACTACCTACAACAGAAGTTTAAAAGTCATTAAGTTGCTTGAGCAATGTTGGCTATATCTTACTAAGATTAATGGCGAATCATTTTTGGAAAATTCATTATTTTTCTTTATTTATATTTGAATAATTATTTATTTCGTAAATCTGTAAACTTAATTCATTTATTAAAACAAAAAGAAATAGAAAAAAGTCAAATGAAATCAATATTTAAAAATAGTTAAGAGTTCTAATAGCTAAGAGATCTTAAGTGAGTTCTCAAGAAATAGAAATAAAGCGCCCTGTATAAATGACATGATATAGTAATCTTTACAGATTAATGGAAAAGGTTCACGTTAAGAATTATTCTTTTTTTTATGTTGCAATAGCTGTAGATAATTGTAATCTTGAATTCGAAAGGGTTTATTATAATAACAGTATATATTTTTGATTAAATTCAGATGGTAGTAGTTAAATCACGGTCTGCAAGAGGATAGCTGTGCTTTCTTCTTTATTTTAATAATAATATATTCTTCTCCTTGATAGCTTTTTACATTATATTCATAAAACACTGTACCTTTATTGATTTTAAAGGAAAGTCGGCTGGCAGCTCCGATTAAAATTCTTGTGTTCTTTTTGATGCCCTTTCAAAAACACTTTTCTTAAAATTCATACAAACTAAAAGTCTTAAATTAGTATTTCATATTTGAGCTGACTCTCTTTTGTGGCTAGTTTATTGATAACTTCATTGACCATATTTTCTAAAGTTTAAAAATTGAGCAATCAATAACAATATAAGTTCGGTACTATCAAATAAGATAAAGAAGAAGAAGAATTCATTTGGAAACCCGTTGAAAACGCATTTTCAAACTTAATCACTGACGAGACGGCTAACATTGATTGATTGCTACATTTCCAAATTCCAATTTTTATGTCTGTCTCATCGCGTGAATTTCCGGGAATTTCCAGTTAATATGGCTCGCATTACCTGTGCACGGATTAAATGTGTGAATTTGTGTGCACATCTCACCTGACCTTTGCTATTGAAACGCTTAGCGCAGACAATCGCCTATCAATAAACAACAACAGAAAGATCAGTGATTATGTGATTTTGTCATGCTCGTAAATTACAAATGGATTTCTTTTCGAATTTCGCCCTTTTGTAAATGAAGGAAAATAAGAAAATCGACAAACAGAAAACGCAAAATCAGAAATGAGCTTATGCAATGAGCCAGGCTTAAACATTGCTCTGGAGATGCAAATAAGTTAAAGTAAATAAAAGAAACCCTTCATAAATGGAGGGAATTTTTAACTTTTATAACAACGCTCATAACGCATAATACACTTAAGAGATAATCCGTTGTTCTGCTTGCAACAAAAAAAAAAAAAAACACCAAAAAAATTGCGTCTTGTTGTTGCCAGCTTTTGTGCAATGGCAAGCATTGTTTGTGTTGGCCAAAAGCATCTGGGTACCAGCAGCATTGGCTTTGACTATGCCTCTCTCTCTCTCTCTCTCTCTCTTTCTCTGCCTCTCTCTCTCTCTATCCATTTCTCTTTCTCTCTGTTTTCTTCTTCCCTGCATTAACTAGGGCAAAATTTAATCAAAATCCAACGAACAACAAAAGTGCAAACTGCAAAAACAAAAAAACTTGTCGCATTCAACTGAAAATGATTTCATTTAATTTTTGGATACGTTTCGCTGGCAATTAAATATTGTAGCTGCAATTCGTTTACCTGTTTCATCTGTCCTCCCCTTTGCATCACACACCCAGAAGTGTGCCTAATTGTGCGGCGTGCCTAATGCGTCAGTTGATCGCCAAAGGGGCTAATGGGGCAGATACAAGCACTGCTTGCCCCAGAATAGATACGCGGCGCGTATTTTACGGTTTCACAGATATTAATAAATACTGAAGTACACATGGATGTACATATATATGTATATATATGTTCATAGATATTTTATTAGCCTTGGTCAACATGTGTGTTGGGCATTTACTGGGTTAAACTGTAGAAGACTTAAATATATAAAGATAAACTGCTAAAATCGTAAAAAAAATCACGTTTATTTTTTATAATATTGAGTGACACTTTGATTTATTACGCAAGCTTTTTTTTTACCTGTTTCATGAATTTGGATATTAAAAATGTATTTATTTTGTTTTAATGGAATTGTTCGACAATCTATTTGAACTGCCTATTTTCAGCAACAGGTTGACAGATAATAAAAAATTTTTAATTATTTACTCAAAGTGTAAAAAATATATTGATATTGAGAAGATTTATTTGCGTAACTTTAAATACATTTGTGCTGTTACTCAAAATGCTTTTATAAATAACATTAGGCCAACTTATGAGTAATGGTTTTCAATTTCAATACTTATTAAAAAATTAAATAGCATTTACTGGCAAAATATAACAAATTTAAAACCTCTTACATATTGCTTAGATATTTGTAGTCTATTTTCTTCGGTAATAAAAATAAAATGAATTAGTTCTGCTCGAATTGCTTTCATAAGCCGAGTGCCACCAATAATTCCTAAAAATAATTCAAATATACTGATTGTGAGCAATATTAGATCAATTTACTTCAAAGAATGTGATATATAAATAATTTGTACAAGTATAGTATTTACTGTGTAATTACTCAGCTAATTTATGAACAGCTCGATGCAATTGCTTTGGAAAATATCAAAATGTGTTCGTGTTGATTTACCAATGTACAAATTCTTCTATATAAGTATTTTTTTTTTTGTTTTCTCTACACTCAGAAAAGTTGAGTTGGTGTTAGCGTCCCGAGAATGACGATTTTGTTTTGTTCAAGTGTAGCTAGACGCAATTGAGCCACTTCAGACGGAGCCACAAATAAGCGGCTGTGGCGACGGCAGCCGCACAAATACGGCAGATTAGAGTGGGGAATGAAAGGAGAGACCTTCTATGCAGCCATCTAGCCATCTAGCCATCCTGTCGACCGTCCACTTGTTTACTTGCCACGGCCCCATGCCGCACTCAATTAGTTGTTCTTGTTGCCATTTGACTGACTTTTGGCTTTGCCACACTTTATTTATGGAAAGACGCTGATAGACGCACCTTTTTTTATTTAGAGAAATGTTGCTGACTGGATTTTGCTCACCTGCCAACAATAACATCAACAATACATACGTCACATACCTATATATAGATATGTGTATATATATACATATATATATGTATATATTTCTATAGATATTTTTATACTCGTCGAGTATCGACGAGCGACCCAGCGACATAGTTTTGCTGTTTTGCTGTTTTGCTGTTTTGCTGTTCTCGGCTCGCCCGCAACTTGCCACAGTAATTTGCATATAACAGCGACTCACACACACACACACACAGAAATGTATAGATTCACACACACTTGGCTGGGTAGCTGCATGTTGGTTGTACGCCTCCCTGGCATCGCTGTCAGCGTCGCTCGTTTGGCCTAATTGTGCGCTTTTGATTTAGTTTCCATGACGTGGAGGCGGCATAGTCCAATGCTACAATACGCAACCCTCCCCCACCCCATACCCACTCTGCAACACCGCCCATTCCAGCGCAGAATGTGCATGTTGCGCTCAAACTCGCTCGCTCTCTCTCTCTCTTTCTCTCTCGTTGTCTCTCTCGTTGTCTCTCTCGTTCTGTGGCTCTCTTGTGAAATTCTGCTTGGCGCATCATTTTGCTCTTGCCACTTGCATTTTTTTCGTACCTTGAGTATGTTTTATTAATTTAGTTGTTCATTTTTGTTGCTTATTTTATTTATTTTTTTTTTAATTTTATTTTTGTTGGCCAAAGCGCGCTTACAATATGCTTGGCTAGTTGTTATTGTTGAATGTGTTTGGTTTATTTTTATTTTGAATTTATTACGTTCGGCAACCTTCACCTATTTATGGTAAACGAACCACTTTGGATTTTTAAATTTTTAGCTAAGTTGAACTTGAAGCAATATTTGTATAATAAATGGCTATAGAAACTTACGTACAAATATTTATGAAGCAAACTAATGAGAAAATCACTACTATTTTTTTTTTGGTTTAGGTTTAGTCAATTTAGCTTAACTTTAAACTATAATTATAATAATTTTGAGCAAAGCTGTAGGTATATTATTTTATTTATTGATCGCACTGGATTCGGGAGTGAGACCATTGCGTAGACATTGTGTGTCTGCAACTCCATTATGCAGCACATAATTAGTGGTTAATGTAAAATTCTAATTAAGAGTGCTTATTAATAATTATAATTTGGTTACCAAAATATCTGGCGATGGCACATCCCAAACAACAATTCCCTGTCGGCAACATTTTATGCCGCGTCGACACAAACAAGCCAAGTCATATTATATTTATGAGGAGCGAGAGACACGCAGACAGTCTGATGATACCTATCGACATGTTCAACAAAAGACCTCTCGCCGAGTCAACGAAATCTAAAGCCAAAATCCATGGCAACAAAGCAGTGGTGCAATGGAGCAGTTGAGCTCTGGAACAGTGGAGCATTGGAGCATTGGAGCAGTGGAGCAGCAGCCAAGCAGTTGAGCAGTCAAGCTGTCAAAGCCGCTTACTCCACTCACCGTACTCTGGCCTCTGTTTTTTTTTTTTTTTTGGCTTGTAACCGAGAACCCAAAAAAACAAAAACCACATAACTCATAAACATATATATACGTACATTTACGTACACTCAGAAAAAATTCAAACTGCATTCTAGAAAATAAACTTACTTTTGGGGCGAGGAGTAACTCTCCTTTTCATTAAGAAAATTTAATTCTGTTTAGGTTTTCTCTTCCTCAAAACCAGTGTTTTTCCATTCTTAATTCCAGAGTACATTTTATTAATATTTATAATATTTATAATTGTTACTTATATAATTATAAAAGAAATGTATTTTGTTAGCTCTTAGTGGACTTTTTTTATAATGCGATTTTCAAATCCGATCGGGATAATTCAGGTACTTCTAGTCAGCTCTGGAGTCTGAAACTTAAGTTTATAAATTGATTTAGATTAATTTGTAAAAAACTGAAGATTTCAAAAAAACAGTAAAATTCATTACCATGTCAGAATTTCACAGAGTATTCTTTTAAAAATTAAGATTTAATACTTTTCAGAAATATTTTCTATTTTTAGTAAATATATTTCTCATAAGTAGAAAAGAAAACCATAGAAATTTTCTAAAAACAAAGACGATTTGAATTTTAGAGCAGTTTTCTAATTTTCAGGTCAATATTTGTTTTTCTGAGTGTAGCTTAACGTAATAGCAGGAAACATGCCGCAGTCTCTGGCGGGGATGAGGGTACACAATAAGCATAATTTATATGCCCAAAGCGTTGGGTGCGGGGGAAGTGTGTGTGTGGTGGGGAGGGGGAGAGGGTGTAAACAGGAGATTCCGCGTGACAAGAAGCAACATTCTCAGAGCTCAGCATCTGTATACAAACACTCCAAACTTGAAGCAGCTTTCCGCTCCTGGAGGCTGGAGTCTCAAAGGAGTGGGATGATGGGGAAAATGGGAAATTTTGGGTGCGTTCTTGGCCACTTATCTTGGTTGAATAGACGACGCTGCGTTGACACCACAGTCAGTGTAAATATGTATAGACACACACACATACACACACACACACACGCACATGTACGCATACACACGCAATCATTGAGGAAGTGAACCCTTCATTTGGCGACGCCTCGAATTCAAGTAAACTATTTTGATGAGTGGGGTCAGTTGGTGTTTTTGTTAATTTCATATCGCGTGCTTCATTTATTGATTTTCGCTTTCATTTTGTATGTGGCATGCAACGCAGCAACAAGAACATGAAAAACCACACACAGCCACACAACTAACTGCCTACATATGCCAGTTTGGTTAGCTAGCTAACAGCCAGAATATATTGGTCGAAAGCAAACATCACATCTGATGCACACACACACTCAGAATACACACAGATGTATTTCATTTCTACACAACCTAAAAAAAACACGTGCCGACAAAGTCAACGAGGTCGCACCGTGCCCCCCGGCCCTCCCTTTTGGCTGTAGAAGGTATTCATTTCGCATCATTCACTCATTCATCTACATATTTGGCGCCTGGTTAAATATGTGAAGTGTGTTTACCTTTTTGGCAGGCAGTGTCCTTGCCAACGGTACTTTGCTTAAGGCAATTTCAAAGGAGCCGACTCTAATGGCTACAGTACGCCCTCGTTTAAAGTAACACCCGATTGCTTAACTGTATTTATATAGTAAAAAATATAAATTATATAATTACTATAATTACTTTTAATTACTTGTATTTGCAATAGACGAATAAAAACAGAGAGCTGTAAAATTTAATGTATGCTCATAATAAATAATTTGAAATATATTTTATAGCTAAATAATTTATAAATAATTCGCAATAGCTTTAGAATAGTTGCAAGTGCAACTCTGCTGCCGTTGCATATGAAATTGAATCGATTTAAATGGGTTGCATTGTGCGAGGCTGTACTATGGGACAATTTAGGCCTCCTTAAGAGTTGTCCTTTGAACTGAAGTCAACCTTATGACATTTTGCGCTTTTGTTGTGCACAGTTCATGTCCGATGGCAACTTCCGCTAATGCTCCACTTCCTCCTACTGCTCCAACAAAGCTCAGTGACTCCTGGCCCGGTTCGGACACCGACTGCCAGCCATCAACTCGCTCCACAATACTCTCTGCTGTGGGCTCCACTTGGCTCGGTTCCATTGTCGATTTAACCATATGGGTTGTTATTTTCTTATTTTCTTGTCCCATTTTCATTTGTTTAGCGACTGTTGTTATTTTCGACATTTCTCTCTTACTTTTTTTGGGCTATCGCACAATTGTCGCAGCTGCAATTACGAATTTGGGGCAATTGTTTGCTGTTCGCTCAGATTATGGTTAATGCAGGATTTGTGGCGCTGATTTTTCGACCGTGTTAGGACTTCTATATGTATGTTTGATAGTTTATGATTACATTTGTTCCACGGGGACACTATTCTAATATATATATGTTAATTGGCTGGCAAACATTCAGAAGCCATTTGTGCATAATCACATATAAAATGTGATCGGTAAATGTTCTGTTTGATATTTCTATAATGTAATTGTCGGTAAGAAGGGAAACAAATATTAAGAAATTCGTAATTGAATCGATTAGGTAGAGTTTTCTTGGTGCACGCATTAATTTTCGTAATCTTATTAAAGATTCCTTTTTTTTTTATATATTTAATGCCGACTACTTTCAGTTGCCACAGAAAAATACAAGCTTAATATAGAAACATTTTATTTATATATATTATTTCAACTAAAAAATTTTAAATTTTTAAGAACATATGAAGAAATCAGAAAAAATCAACTTTAAATGAAAATTGCTTTAAAACATATATTTCTTAATAATGGAAACTTTCTTCATAATAACTATTAAGCCACAAATTGCCATTGTCAGTTTTTGCTGACAACATGATAAAAAATATGCAAACAAACATTTGAACATATGTATTTAGTAAGTGCTGATATTTGTTTAATATCAACATGATTCAACTTGACTCAAACAAGTTAGACGAATGCGTTGTGTTTACTGGGAGTATTAATTTGGATAAGAATACTTAAGAAAATTAGCCACTGTTTGCGAGCTGTTTATCCTTTGTGTGTGTTGTTGTTGCTGATGAAAAGCCAAAGACAGCAGGATTTATCGCACATGATATTTGTCAAAGTGTGGAGATAAAAGACACAGCCGCTTACAAATAGATACGACAGATACCAGCATCAATGCCAACATCAACAAGCGTTGTCAGCAGATTTGTACAGCCTAAGAAAGGGCGATATATAAATGAGACCAAATGGCCAAACAAAGCAATGTTTGTAACAAATGAGCATCCGCTCTCTGTGTTTGCCGAGTTGTTGCTTTTGTGTTTTTGTTGTTTGTGAGTTATTGAGAGTGACTTGTTACTCGGTGACAAGTAACTCAAATTGTGGCAAATTGTTAAATGTTGCTAAACATTCGCAGCGCTTATCAGCAACAATGCTGAAGCGATTATCAAAGCCTGTGAAGACAGGCACATAATAAAAACTATTTACTGATAAGAAATACAAAATATACAAGCACACACACACATACACACACATTTACAAACACTTATGGATTTTTAGTGAGAGCGGCTGAGCAAACACTTGTAAACTGTCGAAACAGTCGAACGCTCGTTGTTTGTAGATAAATTATCTACGAGATACACCAGCAGCAGCAAGCAGCAAGTAGCAACAGCAGCAGCTATGTGTGCTCTCCCTGCCTAGCTTCCAGCTGTACTCTCTCTCTCTCTCTCTCTCTCCCACACACTCTCCTTTTCTTCTTCTTTTGCTCTCACGCTCTTTCAGCACTCTCACTCTCGCACTCTGTCGCTGCTGCTCTTTCCGCATTTGAAACTGGTAGACACATTCATGTGTGTGTGTGTGTGTGTTTGTGTGCGTGTTCAACGTTCGCTTCAAATTCATTTCGTTTTTAATTGTTTTCAGTATTCGAATTTAGTTGTATTTGATTTTTACGTACTCGCGCAGCTCTTCGCTCGCGGGCTGAGAACGTTTAGCGGCATTCATATTGGACAATATCAACAACAACAAATACAAAATTCAACACATCAAATACTTATATACATGTGAGTGAGACAAGTGTTTTTTTGTATTGTTTTTAACGCTAACAATTCGTTAAATTAGCTCCAGCTTCCAAAGTGGTGCGGACCACCACTTGAATAGTGGTTTTCTGGTGTGGTGTGTGGTGTGTTTCATGTGATTGCGGCGCTGCAATCAACACAAAAAAAATAAACCAATTTGGAAAGCAAAATCAAGCAGAACGTGTGTGTTGAGCACAGTTCTTATCAGGCGGCAACAAGGAAGCCTTTCAATTAAGCAACAACTTGAGCCATATTTCGTTTTTATTGGACGTTCGCCCCTTCTGGCAGAGTATGCTGGGTGTGTGGGGTGGTCGGGGAGTCGGGGAACACCTAACATGTAATCTGGAGCTATAGAAACTTCAGTTTATTTGATTTGTAGGTTCTACTTTTGCATAACGCTTTGCTTCTCACATTTATACAATTTCTGTTGCTTGTCTGAGATCTGGTTTCTGGTTATTTTCGACATCCAACCTGCTTATTTTTGCCGTTTCTCACTTTGCCTTATCGGCGCACAAATACATGAATAAAAATAATAATAATAAAAAAAATAAAATAAAAATAAACTCTACTTATAAGTATATAAAAAATAAAATGTAAAAACCTTATCGCCACGGCTGGTGTGATAAGTGCGGCTACGTCGAGATAAGATGGAACAGTTTTTGTAAATATTCCCAAGAGATGTGCGTTTGCTACATTCTTATATATACATATATAAATATAAAAACCAGTGTACGATAAACTAAGTTGAAGTTTAGACTTCTTTATATATATATATATATATATTTGCGAGTGCTCTTAGATGCACAGTACATATAAAATGATATTGCTATTGACGTCTTTGAGATTTAATTTTCCTAGCTTTGCGCTTGTAGATTTCAGTTTGTTTTGCAGCTTATAGATTGTGATTTTTATGGGCACACAGTAAAAATGCTTAAAAAGTGCATTTGCCAGAGCGAAATATTGAAAAAGTGGTTAAGATATGTGTGTTTTGAGCAAGCGATAAGCGTGAAATATCCAAATCAAGCTTTTTCAGCTCATCAATAAACTTGTTGCTTTGTTGGCTCAAATCATTATGAAATACCTTAACTAATATTGTGTTACTAATTTGATTTTAAATGTAGATAAAATATGAACTGTTGGGCGATATTTGATTTGTTTGACCTTGTTTGATTAAGACCTGAGAGCTATATTTATTCATGATATTTGATTATGGTAATAGTACAAACTGATATTTCTCTATTTTTTCCCCCCTTTTTCATATAAATGCAACATTTATTGAGGTTTGTCATCATTCATTTTTATTTGCATTAAATTCCATTCACTCTTATATCTGAAAAGTATTTAGATAATGTGACAACAATGTAATTTACTGGATTTTCTATTCATTAGTGCAAGCGTTCAAAAGTCCTCGCTCTGATTAAACGATCATTTTCATTATGCCCCAATGTAGCAGCTGTGTCGTATTCATCATCATTAACACATTTTCGGCTTGAGTGCATCAGCGATGCTAAAGTCGACACAAATTGTATTATATATATATATATATATATATATATATATATATATATATATATATATATATAGCCTTTCTTTCTAATCAGCCGTACAGCGTTTCATTTTTCTGTAATTTATCAAATTGCTTAGACTACCTTTCTATACACTTGGCAGACGTTGCACCATTATAAAATATGTCAAATAATCGTGCCATTGAGAGCAAACGCAGAACTATGCAACATCTCTGATATAAAGCAGACTGCTTTCTATACAGGGTATCTGACAGTCTATTTTATGCTCGCAATAAATTTGTTTTGCTGTTATGCCCTGCAACGAATAAAATCGGTATAAAGTGTAGAATGATAGTAGAAAGCACCTCTTAATCCATGAAACATATATCTCTTTAATCAAATTATCAATATATGGTTTCGTAAACCCCACGAAAACGGACTTACTTTCGTTAATATCGATATATGTCAATAATCGATATCAATAAAAGAAAACATCTTAAGGCAACGTCTTTTAATTTCTAAATCTTGTCATATTATTGATCAAATGCAACAATTTCACTAACATCGGATAAGAAACACCCACGAACCTTATTTCGATATTGATGACATTATCAGAAATAGGGAGGACTTCAATCACTGCTTAAATTTGAGTGTTCCAAGTTTTTTAATGGAAAATTTGACACTTAAACTAGAATATAATTTAACACCTAAGTTCAGGGTATCTCCTAGTTGACTACAGCATATTGAATTTTGTTGAATTGTTTGAATTACATTTCAAGGACACAAGAACTAGAACGTGGCAGTGGCAAGTGCCACCTCTTGTGGCACACACCACTTGAATATCTCTCGTTGCACGTTTTTGCACAGCTGAGGGGTCCAAAAATAAAATATCAGTTGAATTAACATTGCCAAATATTTCACTTAGTTCTGATTAATTTCACGGCATTTTTAAACGTCTCGAAAAAAGGGGGGAATTTCACAAAACACATCATTAAATTCATTAATTGAAATACCTGATTTTTTCTTTTCTAACCGCGCACAAGTAACAGGTTCTCCATTAGACTTGATTCTCGACTCTCATCGATTCTTATATTATACAATGTACATTAATCTAGTCGGAACTCGTTTTGAGACATCTGCTGCTTAAAATTGATCACTAGTTTTTGCTTTCGTTGATTACTAATTTCTTATGTGAATGCAAATTGCAAATTGTTGGCGACTCTGTTTTTTTTACTTTTTTTGTTTTTTTTTTGCTGTTGTGACAGGTTTCATAAAAAAAAAACACACACACAGATAAAACAAAAACAACGAAACACAAAAGCAAAAAAGATAAAAATAAGTTGGATGATTTTGGTGTTATTTAGATTTCTTTCGCTCTGTTTGCATACAGAAATTTGTACTCTGTGTGTACTCTGTGTGTGTGTGTGTGCGCCTTGTTGTGGCTGTTGTTGCTTCCACTGTGCTTCATTTTATTGTAGCTGTTTTTATTTTATGGCGTTGCCATCTCGTCGATTTATTGCTCATTTTGCTTTGCAGTGGCAGACATTTATTTAATGGTCAAGGTCGTTTGCAGTCAAATCAAACACACACACACAGACACACACACACACAGGCAGACACATATGTTAAGTGTATGCCTGCAGCAATAGAAGCAACGGCAACAACCACAACACGATCAAAATATTTGTATAATTAAATGCCATTTTAAATAAATAAATGCGCGTCGCTTATTACTTGTGGTTGTTGTTATTGTTGTTGTTGTTGCTGTTATTGTTGTTGTTGCTGTTTTGTCTTGGCGCATATTTAATTACCAATGAAATCATAAAAGCCAACTCATGCATAATCGAGTTGCAAGTTATTATTTTCATTGCCGCGTGCATTGAATTATTAACAACGTCAGCTTGCACAACTATCACACACAAGATAAGTCAGTCATTGGGCGGCTTATGGTCTGCGGGCCATGGCTATTTCTGTCGTATTCATGACATGATGACATAAATCTTTATACATATTTTTATTAACATCGATATGTGTATTTAATGTAAAAAGACGCCTTGCAAATTCGCCAAGTCTAACTTATCTTGAAAGTGAAGCGGAAGTCTGTGTTTTTTTTCCCAAAAAAACAGGCGTTTTCTTTTGTTAATTTCGCGAACAACATTTTTTAAACTAAACAATAAATGTGTGTAATTATCAGTTGTTTTTTTTATGGGAATTTTGACATTAGATTGTTCATTACCTAAACTAATAAATTAAACATTACTGATTTAAAAAGAAATATTTGTCTTATAAAAAAAACATAATTGTAATAAATTTTTTTTTGTATATTTAAAATTTTTTTTAAGAATCAAACAGTTGTTTTCGTTTCTACAACGATTCTGATTTAAGAGCTATATTCATTGGATTTTTTTTTTGTGGTATAAATGTGTATTTTTGCGTTTATATATAATTTTTAAATATATGATAAGAAAATGCTTATTAATTAATTGGCGTTTAACGCACAGTTTAAATTTAGGAAACTGTATTTTTTTTATCCAGTTCTATATACAAATTCGATTTTAAACATTGTAATTAGAGTTGTGTGACGTTGGTACTATAAAAATATATTTAAAAGCAATATAAATTATAGGTTTGAATGACTCAAAATGGAAGAACCTTGATTAACTAATTAAATATATTAACTTTTGTTAAGATTTAACTGTTTTATAGACAATTGGGAGCTTTGGGAAATTGGGGAACTGTGGGAACTTTATTGACATTGTATGAAACATATTGTTATAATACAGAATATATCTCATCTAAAAAAATCTCTTATTTTCTTAAATCTGCCGTGTGTATCCATGCAATGCCAATTACTGCTGGCATTTCTATGGCTGTTTTCTGATACTTTTCACAATTTTCTCACTTGCCAGTGACTCATTTTGTTGTCGTCTGCTTCTTATCACATATATATTATAAACACACATAAATATATATATATATATATACACAAACATTGACATTTTCATGCTTATTTCTAGCTAAAAAAAAAAACTAAATGTTGTGTCTTGTTGCATATTTCACATTCGCCTGCCTGACCCTCCCCCCAGTACCTCCTGCCTTCCGCCCGTTCACACTGCCTTTTAAACTGAATGCTCCGCTTTAAACCAAGCATATTCCCAGCTAAATGGCTCTCACTGTGTATTTGTACACATTTTTATGAAAAGTGTTTTTTGTGTTAATCTAATTGTACATGTTATTTATCTCTTGACTCTCAACTCTTACAAAATCTATATAACTCTAGAATCACATGTGTGTATTATTATCAGACTATTTGAGAATTGCATTTTTTTGCAACATGTTGATCTATGTGTTACACGTTTTACATATGATGCCTTAATGTTTACTGTATGTATGTATATTTATTATTGCTGCATAATTCACTCATAAATATTTTTTTCTTTTTTCTTTTTTCATATAAACGTTTACCAAAAAAAAAAAAAAAAAATACAACTCGCACATTCCACCACCACCAAAAAAAAAAAAAAAAAAACAAACAATGATAATACAAAATCTCGTCACGCAATAAAAAAAAATAACAACAACATAAAATCGAAAACAATTCTAGAAGGACAACACGATCACCTTTTACTTAGATCATATTTAGAGGCTTGACTAAAAGTTTGAAAGCTCGCAAAATATTCAAATCGCCCGACCGCATATGCATATTGGCTCAGCTTGTAAGCGTGTGTGTTGTCTATGTATATGTGCGTCTGTGTGAATAATAACGATCTAATAACGAGCTAAAGGACACCCACGATACTCTACCCACACAGCAAAAAGTGGGCAGCCATCCAAGTTGCTGCTCGATATCCAGATGCAAAAATAAGATATAGAAGCATCTGCATTTTTGCTTGATCGATCGTTCGCTCTAAGAAGAAGCTCTGACAAGAACCGAGAACCTCAATTGCCAAAAAAAAAAAAAAAAGAAAGACAAACAAACAAGACATTTGTTAACAGAGCCGAAAAAAACACAATCTAAGCAACTTTAAATATTATTCTAAAAAGAAACTAAGAAACGGAAACCAAAAGCAAATACTAAAGCAATCATCAGTTAAAGTCGAACACAAATACAAAAACAGAAACTAAAAAAAAAAAGCCAGCAACATTCACTTAAAAATGGCCGAAGACGCTGCCATGGAGACATGTCCAAGTCCTGAGATGGGCGACTCTCGCAAAAGGCCGCTCGATTCCGATCCGGAAAATGAACAAACAAAACGCTCACATTTCAGTTCCGGTAAGTTTTGCAAATCAAATCCAATCATTTGAACCAAATAATTACCACATAATGAGCAATGAGCAAATTTCAATCGCTTTTACATATACTACTATCATTATCGTGCTCTCTCTACCTCTATCTTTCTATCTCTCTCTCTCTCTATCTCTCTTTCTACCAATCAATCTATATGTCTATCTATCTATCTGTCCATTCACTGCCGAGTCTCTCACTCTTTTTTGGATTATAATAATAAATCGCTGCGATTTGTGTAAATATTTTGTATCTTCATGCCGAAATCCCAAAATGCCACATGCCACATACATAAGCATTTTTACATTGCTGCCAGTCTCTCTCTTGATTTAAATATGTTGTTTGCCATTTTGCCATTGTCATCTTTTAATTGACCAGTTCACAAAGCATGCCTGCTCTCAATTTCGGATTTGCATTTGACAAACCCTTCGAACCGGTCTTGTAATTAAGTGCAGATGGCATTGATTGCACAGATTGCGCATACGCCCCGGTGGCCTAATCAGAAAGGATGGCACACATAACGGCATTTGACAGCCGCAGGCTCACTGGACTCTTAGGCTTGACCCATATTTGTACACTTTACGAAAAAAAAAATGCCCTGAAAATTGACATACTTAAACTTAATTCCAACAATTTTATAAATTTTGGCATAGATTTTGAAATTGCTTATATTTTTGAAAGCCTACAACTCAGTAGATTAAAGTTATTTTATTGCACGAAAAAAGTTAGATTCAAGTTGGTAGGGAGGGTAAACGAAGAAATAATACAACAAAACGAATGTTCAAAAATTCTAAGTGAGTTTTAGAAATGTTTGTGAAACATTTCAAGTCTCTAGCTGTAAATTTATAATTATTGACAAACATATCGATTGCAAATATACAATATATAAAATATGCCTGGTTTTTGTGCTCTGCTTTTAAAATTAAATATATTAAAAAATGTTTTTTATTTAATTTAAAAATATCATACGTTTTTAAAAACATAGATTTAAAATATATTTAAAAAATGTAAATCGTTGCTGAAATGCAGCACATAACCATTTCTAAATTTGCGAAATTTATTTGCCTGGTTTTAAAATAAATTTAAATTTATTTCTAGTATTATTTGGGGCTGAACTTAAGTTTTAGATGATATAAGTTAATGTTGTCAAATTGAGCAGTTGAATTTTCTACGAGTGCAGTTGCTCACTTGACCTCTTTGGCATGGTGTTATAACTGGCATTATGAATGCTAAAGCTACAATGGGTTAGCGCAGTAGGTCGCCAGAGTCCGTCCAATCCATTCAAATGCTAAGTGACTGAGATTAAAATGACGCTACACAGTTGCTTATAGCGTATTATTAGTTTTATTATTATTTTTATTATTTTCATAGTCAATGCATATATTGAATATGCGAAGGGTGACAGCCAGCCAGATCAGCAACTATTATTGACTGGCTGGTTTATCTGCTTTGGGCTGCTTTGCTTGATTGCTTGCGCGACAGCCGACTGCTGACTGCCGACCGCCGACCAACTTGCTGGCAGACTTCAAGGTGAACTGCGACGTAATCCAACTCCACCTCGCATCGCATCGCATCGCATCGCATCGCATCATCGTGTTTGTCGTTGTGTTTGTGTTGACTCGTCACAGACATAAAAATAGCAAAGATTGTTAATTTTTAGAGGCGGTTTTTAGTTTTCGTGTTCGTGTTTAGTGTTTAGTTTTTTCGATTTTGTTTCTATTCACGCCCCGCCCCCGCCGCTGTGCCTGTTTAGCATTTGAAAATTAGTTGGAGAATAATTTTAAGTTCCATTGGATACACAATGTATGTAAAAACACGTTTTGTTATTATGCCTTAGAATTGGAATTTGTTAATGTTGCGCAGAAGCGTGCTAAGCAACTGACCAAACTGCCAGTCTGCCAAACTGACTGACACACTGACAGACTGACTGTCATTTTAATGCCTCTCAAATCTGGCCTACTCCTAATGTCAACTTATCCAAGTGCTGTGCATGTCAAAGGTCCAAGTTTTCAATATACAATTACACCAAATGTCGGTCAACAAAAACTGCAATTTAAAAGTTGTAAAGCACCAAACTTTTTTTAAGCTAGACTACAGCTCAAAATTATAGAACACATTTGTTACAAATTTAAATATTATAATTAAAAATCGTTACGGTGGCATTTAATGGAAATAAGTGAAACGTCAACTAAAGAACTTTGAAGGTTTATAGAACAAATTTTTAAGCTGCCAAATATGAAATGTAATAAAGAAATAATAAGGAATTAAAATAATGAATTAAGCTAAATATGCATTCTTTCAAAATTGAACTGTTTGAGTTAAACTGCAAATGCTGACAAAATATTTCGAATATGAAAATGAAGAATATTTTAGAAATCTAGAAATCTTTTGTATTACGTAGAAATTTATTTCTGAAAAGTTTAGACATTAATTCGAAACATATCTAGTTTTTAGGGCATTTTATTATTCCCACCATTTGTACGATTTTGTATTTCTTTGAAAGTCATTCATCTTTCTGAGTTACCCTCGAAATTGAAAGTACGTTTGGATGTGGTTGTTAATGGCATTATTGTTAATTAACTACCATTCAAATGTTTGTCTATTTGTTGGTGTAAATTGTTATTTTTGTTGATCTCGTCATTGTTGTCGCATTGCTGGTCGTAGAACAGGTTCTTGTTGGCATGTGTCAGAAGTGTTTAAATATTTGGAGGTGCTCTCTCTCTCTCTCTCTCTCTCACTCACACACACACATAGACATAAGCAAGCTGCTTATTAGTTTTCAAACAATAAATTTGTTTTGCTGGCTTGACAGCCATTCGTTTATTAATATTTATTTCGTCGTTCTCGTTGTTTATTATTGTCAGCGTCGGTTAGACAAAAAAAAAAAAAAAACACTTTAAAGCTACTTTAAAATGGAGCGCACTTTCTGCTCTGGATGGATGCTGTGCTCCGCCGAGGATTGTGCACAGATTGCTGGGAAGAGGGGCTGGGCAAAGGGATGTGCGTCAGTCGAATCAGGCTGCAAGGAAATGCAGTAAAGCTGAAAGGAGGCAATTCAGGGGTTGAGGGGTAGTTGGGGCGGTTGGTCAAAATGTGTTGTTGTGTTACGCAATCAATGCTGATAGAGCTAGCTTGAAAAATAGATGCGCGGCAAGAGCACACAAAAATAAGAGAGATATAGTCCGAGGGAGAGAAAAAGAGAGAGAGAGAGTAAGAGAGAGAGAGAGTGGATGGGCTGCTGCTGCTGCTGCGTTAACAACGCTGTTGACCTACTTCGTCGTTGGCAATACTCTAAGTACGAATGCGCGAGTGTGTGTGTGTTTGTGTGTGTGTAGCCAATGCCTAGACAAGGTCCTGCGCAGTAGACGTGCAGAAGTGTCAGCAGAAGCAGCAGTAGCAGCAACAGCAGCTGCTGCATCAACTGCACTGCAGTATTGGGGCGCCATTTCAGCCACAGCCACAGCTAGTCCATGTTGGCACAACGTCCTTGAGCGAACACACACACACACACACACACACACACATACACACACATACACACACATTTAGCACTTGCACTGAAAATGGGTTACACCTTGGCCACTTGTGCAGACACAAAACTGTGATGCTGAGTCGCCTGCTCGCGTGTAACACTCAAGTGCGTTTATGGCCAGCGGGTTCTCTCTCTCTCTCGCTCTCTCTCTCACTCTCTCTGTCGCTCTCTCTCTCTGGATATCTTTTTGGGTTACCTTATTCTTGGCATATTCTTTTGTTGTTTGCTGAAGTGTTGTCGTCGCTGTTGCCCGTGTCACTGCTGCTGCTGCTGCTGTTGCTGCTTCTGCTGCTTCTGCTGCTGCTGCTGCTGCTGCTGCCGCTGCTGCCACTGCTGCACTTGTAAAGCATCTCAAGTGGCCTACTAATAGCTCGAGTGCCAATGTTGGTTAGTTAGGTGCGAGTGCGCTTCTTAGTTTAGTTTACTTTTTTGTTGGTATTTTTTATTCTACTAGTTTTTGCCTTCATGTCTAGGCAGTTTCCGCCTATTACGTTGCCCTCAAAAACAACCGAGCGCAAGCTTATCGATAGCTGCCCCCACGGCATGGCTTTCGTTTTCAGCTTTTGTGCGGTGTTGCAGCAGCTGAAGTCTGAATTTGGGTCACTTTGTTGCATCCAACATGCACTTGAGAACGTTGTTGTACCTTTTTCTCTTTTTGTTTTTTCTTTTTTTAAGCAACATACACAAATAAATACATGCCACTAGACGCATGAGCAATTTGCGGTATGCCGCATTATTAAATTACGTATACGCAACGCATACGCAACGTGTTCAGCTGCCAACTATTTATAAGCATTTATTCACGCCAAAAAAAAAACTTTGTGCAATCGATCAGCAATTAATCATTTTTGCTCAGCTATTTCTTGCTTATGAAGACAATGTTTTCTTGTTTGTAGGAAAGAAATTTGAAATGCGATTGCAAAGCTGAAACTAAATTTGCCTTTAGTCATACCGATAACAGTTAAGCAATTAGAAGGCTTTCAACGTATGCGACATTATTTAAAATTGTTATATAACACAGCTGAATGAGCTAAAAATAAAAGTATTCGTCATTGGTTACTATTTAAGTTATGAGTTGGTGTCTGAAAACAGAAAACAGATTGGGAATAAATAAAAACAAATGACAACTGCAAGAAATGTTTGGCAAGGCAAAAGTATATGGCAGTTTGCCTGTGTGTGTGTGTGTGTGTGTGTGTCTGTGTTGTGTTTGATTATGTATGGGGGCGTGTTGTGTCATCTTCATCGAAAAGCATTCGAACTTCTGATGAAGTTTTGCTGCCTGCTCGACAAACTTGACACGTTGCCTTACTCTATCTCTCCCTCGCTCCGTCTCTCTCTCTCTCCTCCCACACTCTCCCCTGCGTCATGCCTTGGCTTATCTGCTCATTTGTTGAAAAACATATAGGTTTGTATGTTTGTATACCGCAACATTTTCTATTTTAGACGGTAAACTCCCCCCGCACACGTCTTCGCAAAGTGCTGGCTGCTGATAACTAAGAAAAAAATAAAAAACTAAACAACACATTTTTGGAGTGAGGCAACGTCAAAACTCGCCCATTAGATCATAAGCGCTCGCTCTTCGCGCACGCACACAAACAGACACACACGCACACACACATGTGTGTAATCTCATAGACGCAGTATGATGTTTACCAAATTACTGACTCATTTGGATCAAGCTCTCTTCGCTCTCCGATTTTCGATTGGAATGCTCTCTCTATGTTGTTCTCCCTCTCTCTCTTTCGCATTTGAACTCTGCGCTTTGGGCTCGCTTACACGCTCTCTGTCTCTGTCTATGTCGCAGTGCTAGCGCTGTCTCGGTCTCCAGCGTCGGTTTTGCTTGTTTGCCACGAACTGACAAAATTCTTCAGTGCGGTTTCAGTGCGCGCCATTGCCGATCGTCGTTTATTTCGTGCGCTCGCCGCTCCTCGTCATTATTTGCCTATTGCCTTCTGCAATTTTTTTTTAGTACTCTACTATCATTTAGTACAATTGAGTTAGCTTCCAAGTAAACACCAGCATGTTGTTTGCCAGACCGCAGCAGCCACCGCCGCTTTCGCTTCAACACCAGCAGCAGCAACAGGAGCAGCAGCAACTGACGCCGCCGACGCTTCAATTTCAGCAGAGCTTTTGTAGTATGTGTTTTTCAAGTGCAGTTTTATAAGTCATAGCAAAAAAAAACAACAAACAAACAGTATATTCAATGACCTTGTTAATTAGCAACATTGCTGCAATTTGCCCAATGGCAATGACAACATCCCGGCCCGGCCACTAAACCAATATTGTTTATCTAATTCGATGTGTTTGCCTTTGACTATTTCTGGTCAGGCTGTCCTAGACTGTGTTTGTGTTTCTCATTAAGATCATAATCACATGAGCGACCAAGACGTCATTCTCCGTTCAAATATATGTATTTATTCACATCGTTATTATGTATTTTCTCTGTGGTTCGACGCTGCGTATGCGCAACTTGGCAATCGAATTACATGGTTGCCTCGTGTCAAGGTCGCATTTTCATTTGAAGGTTGTCATTAGGTTTGAGCCCTAGTAAAACGCAAAAACACTTCTAACACATCGCTCACATTCGGTATGTGATTATCGTGGCCACAATTTAAAATAAATCGACACGTCAAACGAGTATTTCAAATATATACATTTGCCTACAAAAAGACCCGATATGTTTTCGTTGCTTTTGTTGCAATCATCAAGCTACAAATTTGGCTCAATGTCAGCTGCTATATAATATGTAATATGTTTGCATCGACATTGACACAAAACCAGCATCGGAATTGGAATTAGAGTTGGAGTTGGAGTTGACAATTCCAAGCAGCGGCTTCTAATTTTAATACATTCTACATAATTCAAGAGAGACGATTTCCGCTTGAATAGCTTTTCTTTGATGTACAAAACACATCAAGAAATAATGTGAAATTAATAAGTGAAAGACGAGTGATAATGCTTGTGTGTGTGTGTGTGTGTGTGTGTTTTGTGTGTGGGTAGCTAACTGGTTGAGGTACTTAAAGTTGGCCTGACATTGACTCTTAAGCAAACGGGAAACAAACGATATCAAAACATAACCTTGAAATGTACTTCACTGTGGGCAACATGTAATTGCATAAGTGTGTGTGGACTTAAGTGTGTGTGTGTGTATGTGTATGTGAATGAAAAATCCCAAAAATACATTGAGACACTCGAAGAAACAGCTCTGCTACTCAATTGATTCAGTGGAGGGGTTTACCTCTTTTCTTCGTGTGGCTTTTGCTCATTTGGCTATGCAAAACACCTTTAACGCAACGGCTTGAAAGTAATTTATGCGTGCTAGAAATGAGGTAGAGCTCCATGCCCAGTTCAATCCGAGAGATTCCTACTCCACTCCAAACTCAGCTCAATTATGTTCATTCATTGTGTAATCTGCGCAGCAACAGCAGCAACTGCTACCAATGTGGATGACTGTTGGCAACCAGTTGTTAATTTCTGCTGCTGTTTGGCAATGCTGGCAGGTGTCTGAGTATTCAGCCAGCATTTGAGGGCTTACATGTTGTTTCTTCTACACGCAGAAAAAAAAAATCGACCTGAATTTTAGAAATCCACCTTATTATTCAGAAAGTCTTAAAACAATTTTGGTTACCATTTTCAGATTTCCAGATACTTTTTTTTTAATTTTTTTATTTTCAATTCGTAGAAAACAAAGAAAATATTATTCCCGGTGTATTCAATTCATTTAAATAACCACTTTATGATTTTAATAGTTTTTGTTGCCATTATTTCTAAAAACCAGGAAATTAAGCGCGATTTTTTAAACTTTTGAGCGATAGTTTATCTGCGTGTACTTTCCTCATTTGTGTTATTGCTGCTTAATTGAGTTTGTTGATTTATTTTCCACATTTTTTTTGGAGTGGCTAATCAAATATTTTATGACTTCTACACGATAAATCAATTGTGGCCATTACGGAAACGCCAGAAGGGTTGGCTGGGAGATGATCTCACACATAATTTAGACATCTTTGTTGTTGTTGCTGCTGTTTACACCCACCTTGCAGTTTGCCTTGTCTGTGTGTGTGAATATGAACTCATATTCAAATATATAAACAAGTTTTATTTTTTTTTTATTATATTTATTCAACAATAGGATGAATAATCTGTGTTATTATTATAATTAATTATCTTTTTTTGTTTGTATTTCACTGCAAGTTGCTGGCTATTAAATTTATCAGCAGCCATTTGGACTGATTTTATTTATTTACTTTTTAAATTGTGTAATTACAATTATTCAAACGATTCCCCGTTTCCCGGTCACACCAATTGGAGTTTGTAATTGGCCAAGCTCCAAATGTGTCAAGGTTATGTCTGAAAACTTGCAGCTTTCAGCTGAGTTCGTTGCGCATTCGTATCTCGATACGACTCTGGTAATTATTTGGCAATTAGTTGCTACAATTAGTGGCCTAATGTTGCATTTTTAAATGTAACTAGTTAGCCGACAGAGTCTTTGTAATTGCATCGAAGTTACATCATTGCTATGCCTACGACTGGAACCATTTGTAATCAATCCACTAACCTTCGATTCGGCTGCTGTTTTTGGGTCATCAGAAAATCATATTCATCATTTCGAGTACTTCTGAATACATACATATTACGATACATCTATATTATCATTTATATTTTTCTGTTGCTAGTTTTAATTCATTTATATTCATATAATTCATATAAATGTGCTTGTAATTATAAAAAAAAAATAAAATAAAAATAAATACAGAGCGGAACTTATATATAGAATTAATACACAAAACAACAAACAACTGAAATTTCAATTAAAATTAAGTAAACATATAACTATAACTGAAGTAAAAAAATATATATAAAATTCATCGACGACACACACATGTTTGTTGTTGTTGTTGTTGTTGTGCCAACAATGCGATTAATTGTTAGTAATGAGTTACAATATAAATTAATTATACTCGTATAACCAGCAGCATTTCCGCAAAACCAATGAAAAACTCTAATTCAACACAAATGTGATAAATAAAATTAAAGGAAAATAAAAACACTGATGTTGTGATAAAAACCTGCAATTAAAGAATATAAAGCGTATTTGTAATATCAACAAATCAAAAAGTGACAAAAGAAATAAACAATAAATAAAAACCCAATCAGAGAAGCAGTTCCACAAATGAACCGTCATAAAATCACAGAACTTGAACCAGCAACTGGAACTACTATCGCAAAGCACTCAAGTCGCAGCTGATCTGAATTGAACTAATCTGAACTGAACTGAACCGAACTAAGCACACACACATAAACAGAGAGAAGTGGAGTGGAGTGGAAGGAAGGAGTGGAACCGAAGAGAGAAGAGAAACTCAACTCAACTGCTGAATGGTAACAATTTTGGCATTGTAATCGTACTATTCTAAATGTATAAGACCATCATAAGACCTTCCATTCCATACTTGGATGTTGTGTAACTCTCGTCATTAACTACTATCTTATATACTCTCTATATATATATATGTATATATATATTATATATGGACATATACTATCTATATAGCACAGATTGAAAACTCGCAATTGCCAAAAAAACATGCCACATTCTACTACTACTTAATACTTCCTAATATTATTCTAATCATGAATCAAACGAGCATCCAGCGCGAAGAAATGGCCAAAAAATGTAGTTGATAACAAAAACAACAACATCTCATCAAGTCAACAGTTGCTACTCTATATAATTATATATATTTAATATATGTATAATATATATGCCGATACAGAATCAGTTCATCAATCGTCAATATGCTTGACGGCAAATCCATCGTGCAACCTCAATATCAGTCAATCAATCAATCGACCAATCAACCAATCAATCAAGCACTCGATGTTGCTGCTGCATCTGCTGCTGCTGCTGCTGTTGCCGCCGCTTCATAACTCGATGTATGCAACTTCAGGCGTTTATCTCAAGTCTGCCTATATATATCCTGATTCACTCTTTGTAACTGTATATATATATAATTTGATTTTTCCTACTCTCTGATTCTCAACTTTTTTTTATGTCGTTGTTCATGTTATTATTATTATTATTATTGTTGTTGTTGATGTTGTGGCCGTTGTTGTCTACTGAACTGATATCATTTAACAATGCGCCGATATTGCTAAATATATATACACTATAACTAAAAATGAAATATATGTATATATATATTGCCACGCCCACTGCCGATACGTCACATACCGCCAAGCACCAATACAATGAACTCCATCCTCTGATTGCCATCCAAGAACACCACATGTCAGCAACGTCATTCGATCTAAATAATCGTCTTACTACTACTATTATTACTACTACTACTACAACAACTACTACTTCTACTACTACTACTACTACTACTACTTCTACTACTTCTTCAACAAATGTCCATCCAGCGCGCTGCTTTCGAATCCAATCAATGCAATCAAAACCAACACCAAATCAATCCAAAATCAACTCAAAATCAACTCAATTCAACTCAAAATCAATCTCAATCTCAAACTCAACTCAAACACCGCAATCTACACTAAAGCCAAATGATGTCACCACTCTATAACCCAACTATGATCTGTATTTAAGACTTCTCTACACACCTGCCACCTGCATCATCATCTTTATTCAAAGACAGAGTCTAAAACCAAATCATGCAGGAATTCAATTTTAAGAGCTGCCTTTGCACGACCGTCAAATCGAGAGTTGAAAAACACACAATATTCAAAATGTACAAATTTTTCCAATAGCTTTTCTTTTATGAGTTTCCCCACTCTCTCACACACTCTCTTTCTCTCTCTCTCTCTCTCTCTCTCGTTGATGGTTTGTGTAAATGCAGCTTGAGAAAAATGATTCCTTTTGTGTGTGTTTCATGTAACGAAAATTGTAAGCGAAATTGCAAACTTTTAAAAACTGAGCTTAATTGAAAACAATTTCTATTTCTTTTTTCTTTTCATTTATTGTGCAAGTTTTTGAATTGGAAACGCGTAGAGTAGAGCAACAGTAGCAAAACTTGTCACAAACTTGTAAGAACACATACAAACAATCAACAGCAATATTAAAACAAAATATATGTATTGAAAAGCAACGCAAATTCAATTTTAAAAAAAATCGAATAAGCAAATAAATTCCGTCGAAAACAAATAAATTAAAAGACTGAACTTAAACATTTCAACGCAGCAGTATAGAAACGAATATTGAATTATGGAAAGTATTATGAGTGGGGTGATGGATCAAGGCGCCCAGATGGACACTGAATTGTATGTAGCAGCTTTGCAACATGAACTGCAACAGCAGCTGCAACAACAACAACAACAATGGGAACAAAATGAGCAACAGCAACATTATGCATACCGATATCAGCATTCAACAACGCCCACCACACTCATGACGCAATTAGATTATAACAATCAGCATCAGCCACAACAACTACAACATTCTAAGACAACAATAAAAGCAGCAACATCGCCCTCATCAATACATTCGCTGACCAGCGGCCACAGCAGCAGCAGCAACAGCAACAGCAACAGCAGCAACGGCAGCACCAGCAATAATTGCAATCACAATGTGGCATATTCATTAGCCGTTTTTAGCTATAAGCAGAAGCAGCTACAACATCAACTAGCTATCAACAGCCATCCTAATCTAAGCAATACTCAACAACAACATCAACATCATTATCATCAGATGGAACTGCAACAACAACAACAACAACAGCAGCAGCAGCAGCCAATCAGTCTAAATGGCTCACCCGATAACGCCATCACACCGCCAATTGCAGCGGGCAGCGCAGCAGTGGCAGCAGCATCAGCAGCACAACAGCTGCAACATATGCATCAGCAACAGATGGGCAGCAATGAGACAACTGCAACTGCAACTGCATTGGCAACAGCAACGGCAACGGCAGCAACATCCAGCTATAAGACTGCCTCCTGTTGGTGCTACGGTGAGTTTGATCAAAACACGCAATCAAATTCAGAAAACTACCAATATAAAGATGCGCACAACTTCTTCTAAGTATTAAACACACACCATCTACAAAAACTCACAAAAAAAAAACAAAAAAAAAAAATGAAAAAAAAACACTTGCTATCGCCCTCTCTCTCTCTCTGTCAATCTTTATATATATTTATATATGTATATAAAGATATATATTTAAATGCATATATGTGTAGAATTTGCTCTTTATCTTCTGTCAATTGCTTCCACGAACAACAGTGAGAACAAAAAACCAAGAACTACAATAACATCAATCAATCAATCAATCTATCAATCACCACGTCAACACCATCTCAACATTTGCAGCTGCCGTCGTCTCATAATCAAATAATGAACAAATTAAATGCTGCCACCAACAGAAAAAATATTACAGCCAAATGCAACCAGCTAATAAACAAACAAAAAAAAGGAAAACAAAAACCAAAATGGGAAAAGTAAAAGAGTTTGAAATAATATTCACACATTCTCAAACATACAACACACACACACACACACCGCTCATTAATTAATATAGTATTTTAAATCGATATTTAATGCCTCATTACGCATACGTGCAACTTGCAACTTGCTGCAGTTGCGTGACGCAGACTGCTCCATGCAAATGCCAAAAAAAGAAACCCAAATTGGCGAGGGTTGTTGGAGTTGGCCTAGTTTTCAGGGGGCGTTTTTGCTGTAGCATGTAAAATTAGCTTGCCACGCCGCGCCGCACCATGCAGCGTCTTTGTGGGGCGTTCAAATGTTCCAGCGTTATTTATGACTACGACATAATTCAAGCTGCTGCTGCTCAGCTTTAGCAACAGCAACGGCAACTGCAACAAGCACAGTGTTGTTGTTCCGGACTCCTTTGTGACCCATAAAAACCATCGTGGCTGGCGGCGATTTTGCTTTTGTTTGACTGCACTTTTGGGCCAATGCCTGTAAGTCATTTTTGGCCCTTTAAAACATTAAGCTGCAGCCCAAAAACCAACATATAAAAAATGTGGAATGCCACATGCGACAGTTGTAGAGTGGGGCCAGTTGGTGGTGTGGTAAGCATGTGTATTTGTGGCATGCGACATTCTCAAGACGAGAACAGCTCTGAGTGAACAGCAGCAGTGCTGACAGATGTGCACCTCATTTCACCGCTTGTATCTAATTAGTGAGAAATAGTTTTGAAGGACACTTGGCTCTGAGTGGCAATAAGATGGCGACGACACACATTTCAATTTCACACAAACCAGATTGGGGGGTGTGGACTGGGCGTATTGGCTAAAATTAAAACAGCCAGCGAATGCGAGCAGTCGCCAAGTCGCTCATCTCTGTTGGACATGAGAATTAGTAAAGGGGAAGCAGCGGATGGGAGGGGGTATGTCATGACTTCTCAAGAGCAAGCAGGCAAGCAGTCAAGCGAGCAAGCAGTGCAGCAAGCAGTCAGATGCAATGCATTTGTCACTTGCTCTGCTTGCTTCTATTTTATTCTTCTCTATTTTGAATCTTTTGTTTTGCTTTGGACGACAATCTTTTGTTGTTGTTTTTTATTTTTTATTTTCCTATGTAATGGCGCGTCTCCGCTTGACACATTTTATTAATTGAAATTTGTTTGTTTACTTGCCTTGGCGTCGTTCTGCGTCGCAAAGGCTACATAGAAATGAAGGCAAATCATTCCATGTACATACATACTTATCAAACTATCTATCTATCTATATATATCAACTTATCTACACAATTGCTCTGCTATTTCTGACATACAAACACACACACACACATGTACTCTCATGACGTCAGCTACTATCTTTGCCTTTGTCGAATTATGTAATTGATGTAATTGTAATATTTTTTTCATTTGCCCATCTAATGTATAAATGTATTTATTTCTATTTCGTTTTAGGTGAGTCAGTTTGTTCTGGAATTGAGGTTGAAATTGAAAATAATAACAATAATCATAATCATCATGGTAAGCTTTGTCATACTTTCATTAAATACCATTAAAATTCATCTTTGTACTTAATGCAAATCGCAGCGAAAAAATAATGTGTAAATATCTACAACTGTTTCTTTTTTGTGCGTTTCTTTAATCGCTCTTTCTCTCTCTGCCTTATTTATTTTTATGTGTCTCTCTCTCTCTCTATCTTTCTTTCTCTCTGTGTATCTAAATGTTTCTAGTACCGTTGCACTGTCTAATCTTAGACTTTTGCTTGACTGTCGATTTGACACTCTGACCAAGCCGAATATTTAACCTCTGAAAATTACACACACAACGATAAATATTGCGTGCGACAAGCTTTCGCAGTTAATTTTTGCGTACGTGTGAAAGCTCAAGCAAAAGCTTACACAATGTGCACAAGGCTTGGCCGGCACTAAACTAGGACGATCTGTGACTGACTGTGTGACTGTCTGACTGGGTGACTGCTGACCAATATTTTGGCTGAACAATACTTCTGAGCGCTTCAGGGCAGATTTTGTGATTTGAGCTTTTCATGTGTCTCGCCAGCATTTTGTGTGTGTGTGTGTGTCGCATCCTCATCCAGTGCATTCAACTCTCATGGCTTGCCATTCAGAAACAAACACAGCATTAACAAGACACATTAAAACAAGCAACAACACGAACAGTAAACAATCACATGTACCACCCCCCCCCCCCCCCTTCAAACCATGCCATAAGCGCCACCCGCTCATAAACAAACTAAACAAAATTTATATTGAAACATCAACTTTAACTTTCACTACTAATTCAATACACATAAAACATTTAATTGGAGCAAATTCGTGTTTATGCAATTGTCTCATTGCAAACCGAATAAATATATATAAATATATATATATATATGTATGTATATATATATATATTTGTAACAAATGCTGTTATTATTTTTAATTGATAACCTAACCGGCTAAGCAGCTACCAGAATTGTGCCTTAACTCCTCCAATGATCAGCAAATGCCAACAGCAGCAGCACAACAATAGTTGCTAAAAGAGTTGCTGCCAAATGCTAAATTCTACTCCACAAAATTGGTTAACACTAATCAATGCCCGCAATGCGAACATCTTTTTGACCATTGCAGGCGATACCACATTTCACATGAAGATACTGGTGCCGGCGGTGGCCTCCGGGGCCATCATTGGCAAAGGTGGCGAGACGATCGCCTCTCTGCAAAAGGACACGGGTGCTAGAGTCAAGATGTCCAAGTCCCATGACTTTTATCCAGGTGAGTTTCTTTATCGAAACAAAATATATTATTCACAAATTCTTATCGAAATGTTTAAAACATTTATTTTTCGCTTATGTGTAAATTTTACTAGTTTAATTCTGAATTTAAAAAAAATATAAAAAATATTTTTGAATTAATTTTTTGAATCTTTTAAAAATATTCGAAAAATATAGATATCCAAGCGAACTGAATTTAGGTTCTTATTCCAATAAATAACTTTCGGTTAAAACTTCATAATTTTTCCACATTTTTTAATGTTTTAGATACAAAGTAAAAGATTGGACAAAAATAAGTTAGAATAGTTGAACTTGGTGGAATGTAAAGAAACCATAAACATTAAATTAAGGGTGGGCTTAATTCTTAATAGTATTTATTATTATAATAATATAATATAATAAGGCTGAGATTCACTATAAAAAAAGTAATTTCGGCTGGCCTTGAGCGAATTTCTAAATAAAAGATTCATAATTTTTGTAAATTATTAAACTAATTGAAACTATTACCAACAGGTACTACTGAGCGGGTCTGCCTTATCACCGGTTCGGTGGAGGGCATTATGACCGTGGTGGATTTCATAATGGACAAAATACGGGAGAAGCCCGACTTGACAACGAAAATCATTGATGCCGAGTCGAAACAGGCACAGGAACGTGATAAGCAGGTTAAAATACTGGTGCCCAACTCCACGGCTGGCATGATCATTGGCAAGGGCGGCGCCTTCATCAAGCAGATCAAGGAGGAGAGCGGCTCCTATGTGCAGATCTCGCAGAAGCCCAAGGATGTCTCGCTGCAGGAGCGGTGCATCACCATCATTGGCGACAAGGAGAACAACAAGAATGCCTGCAAGATGATCCTATCGAAAATTGTTGAGGATCCGCAGTCGGGCACCTGCTTGAATGTCTCCTATGCGGATGTGAATGGACCCGTTGCCAATTTCAATCCAACCGGCTCACCGTATGCCACCAATCAGAATGCCATCAATTCAAGCACCGCCTCGCTGAATTCCACGCTGGGCACCGCAATCGGTGGTGCGGCAACCGCAGCCAGCCTTTTGGTCAATGGCACCGGCATCAACTTATCCCTCAATCTGGGCGCGCCAAATCCGGCGCCAAATCTAGCTGTGGCCAACCAGCTGCTGGAGCACATTAAGGTATGTGTAGTGTACTCATTCCCAGCTGCCATTTTTGACCTGATTGAACATTCATTGAAATTGTAGGTTGCCATGCGGGGCTCTGGCTACTCGGAGACAGCCACCACTGAAGTCTGTGCCGCGCTGAGTGTCCTGGCGAAATACGGTGTACTCGGCATGGGCGTGGGCGTGTCACATGCCAATGGGGCGCACCCGACGTTGGGCAACTATCTGGGCGTGACGACACTGGACCAGCAGTCGGCGGCCGCAGCCTCAGCGGCCTCGAACAATGTGTTCGGTGCTGTTGGCCAGGTCAACTTTGAGTATGCTGCCGCTGCGGCTGCGGCTCATGCGGCGGCCAGTCGGCAGTCGACGCAATCGCAACTGGATGTGCAATTCGATTCATTCCGGCATCTGGGCTCGGCTGGGGCGCCAGCGGCCACGCCCGTCTCGTTGAACAACAATAGCTTTGGACTGACCGGTGCCACCGGCACGGTGACCAGTGCGCAATTGGGTGCAGCTGCCTCGATAGGTGGCCTTAGCAAGAGTCCCACTCCCGGTGATCTGGGCGCCAAGGACACGAAGAATGTTGAGGTGCCCGAAGTGATTATCGGCGCTGTTCTAGGTGGGCAACCTTTCTATTATTATTAATAACAACAACAACAGCAACAACAAAACCACCAACCAACAAACCAACCAACCAACCAACAACAACCAACCAGATCCAGATCCAGATTGAACACTTCTATATCATTTTTCAGCACCGATTTGCCCCATTTTCAAACTGTCTTTTTGTGTTTACCACCTGCATTCCCTAATCTGTAGGCCATAGATATAGTCATATAGGTTGTAGAGATCTTAGAGAAAAAGATAAAGATAAAGACAAAGCAGGCATTCCAAGTGATTCAAACATTTGCATAGGCATTCCTTCAAGCATTCCTTCTCAATGATAAACTTTAAATAAAAATAATAAATATGTAGCGAAATTTCTAGTCAACTTCTTGCCCCCTCTTCACACACACACACACACACACACGCACACACACACATCTGCACATGTAGCACAATCCATGATCCATAACAGATATGTTGCCATATGCCATATTCCTTTGAAAAGTTGAAAATTCGCTCACCCCAAAATGTCCAAAAGTGCAGTTAATAAATTAGGCGTTTACAGTTAGACGCACATCGCGTACTAAGTTAGTTAGTGATTAGTTCTTTTTGAAAATAATAATAATACTACAATTTTGTTGGATGCATAACGAATTTTTTGTATAACTAGTAATACATTTATAAACATTTGGAGTAGTGCAATTATTGGGTTTATTTTATTTTTTGTTTGTTTATTTTTTGCAGGTCTTACCTCAGATTGTCAGATTGTCAGATTGTTTAGTTAGATTGTTTAAGTCCCTTAACCGTTGATCAAATGATTATGTTTTATGTGTTTTTATTTTAGAATTTCGCTTCTCTCAATAGGTTTGCTCATGGTTTACACACATCCACATATATACATATATAAATATACACAGTTACACCACATATTACCTTAATATACACACACACATAACAAAACAAAAAAAAAAACAAAAAAAAAAAATATATATATATATATATCCATTTAATATTTAACATAATCTGATGCAAATATTCCAGGTCCGAACGGTCGTAGTTTAGTTGAAATTCAACATGTTTCTGGCGCTAATGTGCAAATTTCCAAAAAGGGCATTTTCGCACCTGGCACTAGAAATCGCATTGTTACCATTACTGGTCAGCCGAATGCCATTGCCAAGGCGCAGTTTCTAATTGAACAGAAAATCAACGAGGAGGAGACAAAGAGGGCGCGTCAAATTCCATTAACCACTGTTGTGAATTAATAATCAAGCAATCAAGCAAGCAGCACAACAACAAAAAACAACAACAACAACAACAACAGCAACCATCCCCTGATACCCCTCAAACCCCCTACCACCCCCCATTCAAGCGTATTTCCTAAACAACAACAACAAAAATATGTTCATTAATTTAAAAAAAAAAAAAACATAACAAAAACGAAAATGCTAAGAAATCTAAAGAAAAACATAACAAACAAAATGAAAACAAATAAGAAGTCTCATTTCAAACAAATAACCCAAGCAGTAGCCATTAAAATAAAACACACACACACAGATATATGTAATATATATATATACACATATAAACAAGGCATTCTGATAAATGTTAATCAATTGCTCATCGAGAGTAATAATACCCAAGCAAAAAAAAAAACCAGAAGAAATTCAAAGCCTTAGCAAATTTGATTTGAGAGTAAAACAAACCAACAACTATTAAAATCCTGCATTTGTTTGCCACACTGGGTGTATGTAAAATATGCACATGCATATATACATATACATTTATGTATGTATGCGTGTGTGCACATACGTTTGTTTACATAATTCATAAAATTTAAATCGAGTTACAACTGGCATTATAATAATATTGTCCTTGCCTAATTTTGTTGTTGTCAAATGTTTGCGTGTTTTTCTTTTTTGGCACACTGACAAGCTGAAAACTTATCATATATATATATATATATATATATATATATGCATATGTATATATAGATGTGTGTGTGTGTGTGTTGTGTGTGCATGCATGCATATGTGCATATGTGCATATGTACATACATATGTGTGTGCTTATGTACTATGTGCAACACACTAATTGTTGAGTCTTGTTTATAATACACATAATACACATACACACACACACACACATACGCACATAAGTGCACATATTTATATATACATATATATATATATATATACACACTATTCACATTATGTTGAGCCTAAAAAAAAAATGGATTTGTTTGTGTAATGCGAGCGTTTTCAGTGAAAACTTCAGGTGATTTGACAAAATGGTGTCCAAATAAGGTAAATATTTTACTACACACACACACACACACACACACAAACACACACATATACACACAAACATACAAATACAAATACACAAGTGCATTGCATATATACTATATGTATGTACATATATACAAAATATGTACAACTATATACAATAATATGGCGTTAAATTGCTAAAACGAACGCTTGACCGGCTAGTGATAAAAACTATTTGATACACTTTTTACCTCAACACACACACATACACACACACAAACACACACACCAACACACACAAACTGATTGCGTTTCTTGTTTTTTGTTTCTGTTTTCTGTTGTTGCCCTTATGTGCTTATTGCTATGTTTAAATATGTATATATACACACACATATATGTATATTAAATATTACGTTTTTTAAGCCTCCCCCAAATGTTCTATTATGATATATATTGTTACAAAAAAAAATGTTGATCATGATAATGTTGTTTAATTTTCGTGAGAGTGGTACAAAAAAAAAATAATAATAATAATAATAATAGAAAAATGAAAACAAATTTAATTAAACAAACAAGTGGTGTTAATGTGTTGCCCGCGCACGTGAGTCTCCTTTTTGGTATTGATTTTATGCTCCCGATTTGTTAATCCTCATTTGTTCTAAACGTCTCCTTCTTAAAAAAAAGAAAAAGAAATTCGTTTTAAGTTTCTCGTTTGAAACTACTCCTTTTTCTTCTTATTTGGTTTTTATTTTTATATATTATTGGTCCAATAGGATAAAAACTTTTGGTTTCTTATTGCAATACTGATAATTTCTTTTGTTTTGGAAAACTTTGCACCAATATTTTTAAATACATACATTCTAATCTTAAGTATTACATTTTCTCTTGTTTCACCTAATGCATCACAATTCTAATTTAAATTTAAAATAAAAACTCATGTTTTTCTATAAAATAAACATATCCACACACACAAAAACACACACAAAAAAACACGTCTACATGCGGCCAATAAATCCCTATTAATTGTTAAGTATTGTGCAATTAATTAGTAAACATTATAATTTTGGATACATCTCAACTCGACACTTTGTACATTAATTCACATTTATATACATATATATATATACATAGCACAGACAAGAAGCCGAACATTAAAACACAAGAAAAGTTATGTTTACATCACATTTAAATTTGTTTAATTCATAGAAATATACCCATACACACAAGCACACACACACACACATACACACACACACACACACACAAACACACACATGGATAGAAATGATTAAAATGTAAAGAAATTTATTGTTTTACTTTGTGGCAAACACAATTTTAAGTTTAAAATTTCTTTTTATGATAAATAAATAAAAACAAAATAATGATACAAAGCCTAAATAAATTATAAATATTACGAAAAACAAACAAAACACAAATGTGTTTAATTGAAAGCACCTATCAATCACCACCAATCACAACCACTGCTCCACTAACAGCGAACTCTAAACAATTCTGCAACATTATCATGTCGAATCAACAGTCAGTCAGTCAGTCAGTCAGTCAGTCAATCAATCAATCAAACTCTCAGCTGCGCTCGATATCAATTTCAATTCAATATTTAATACAATCACTGAAAACGCTCACAAAATTATAAATAAACCTCAATCCTAAGCTAAGTCTATAAATATAAGTTGAAAAGTTGTTCACATTATTATTTTCTCTTTGCTATTATTGTTAAAGCTGACCTAAATCTGTTCTTATTTGTGCAATATTTATATAAATAATAATATAAGAATTATAATAAAACTGCGCCAGAAGAGTTAAATAGTTACAATATTCTTCAAATCCAAATTGTGACAAAAGTAAAATGCTTTAAGAAGCGTTGACATAAATGAAGTTAAACAACAAACATTTTAAGTCAAACAAAACCAAAATTAAAGTAATATTGAAAGTACAGTCGTAAATGCTAGTGTGCCTTGAAATATGCAAAAACAAAACAAAAAAAAAGAAAGAAGAAAATCAAAACAAAACAAAAAAAAACAAAGAAAATGGTCGGAGATTTTTGTGTTTTTATTATCTATTATTATAATTATTACAAATAATTATTTTATGTATAATGTTAAATTGTCAGAATGAGAAACAAGGCGTACAGAGTGCAGGTAAATTGAAAAAGAAAAAAATAATAATAATAAAATAGACCGTCAAATATAGCCGATAAAAATGCAAATTAAGATAAAAAATATGAAGACAACGATATCAAACACATTAATACAGCCACAAACAAACCGCGATTTAGTAACTTTCTCAACAAAAGTGATCGATTCCACCCAAATCAGAACAAGCATAAAACACTGAACCCCTGACCCCCCCCCCCAACAAATAATACATCCAAACAACAGTAACAACAACAACAACAAAAAAAAGTATATTTTCTCGTCCTTTTTGTCATGGCAAACCAGAGAAGAGCAAAAGAGCCATCCACATACATACAGACAGTCAGTCAGTCAGTCATGTCTGACAGACAGACAAACAAAAAAATATGCATATGGCACATGGCACATTCATAGTTACCGCTCCGTTCCCTCCCACATACATACATGCCTACAAACACACACACACACACACATACCTACGCCTACACCTAAATACATGCATACATAGATAAACCATGCATAATACACATTGGTCACACTAAATATTATCATATGCGTGAGTTATGTTTAATGTATGAGTTTTATACGGTATCTAAAGTTAAAGTAGAGAGAATAAAAAAAAAAAACAAATATTTATATATTTGTACTGGATCTGTGATATGTATTTAAAAAAAAGAGAAAACACAAGCAAAAAAAAAAAAAGAAAATATATATATATGTATACATATATGTATATAAATATCGAGTAAAACGAAAACATGAAATTAATTATGAAATAATTAATTTTTTCTGAAATGACGAAAAGCTCTTCTTCAGAAGCAAAACAACAAAATCAACTAAAGCAACGTGGCATTTTTGTCATTTGTCTCAGCAAGTTGTTGCCACTCCGAATGTCCGAATGTTTGTTCTTGTCACTAAATTCAAATTAAAATCACAACCCGCGTTTCTTGCGTTATTTGCAACGCCCATGTCCATGTCCATGCCACATGCCACATGCCTAAATGCCGACCGATGCAACATCGCCTGTGTATGTGACGAAAAAGAAGACAAAATAATCTGCTCTGGGTCCAGTTGCTCAGCTCAGGGGTTCCGGCCCCCGACAGTCGACGTGTTTATGCTTGTTTGGATTTTATTTTGTGTGTTTTTTTTTTCGCTGTACAAAAAGCCAGCTCTAATTATACAGAAATCATATTAAATACATCTGGTTATGTCCAAGATTACGCTAATTGCTTCAAATATTATTTGGAAAAGTCAATGGACGGATCAAAAATCAAATTTCTGTTTTACCAATAAAACATTGGTTAAATTTCTCATAGCTACAATCACCATTAATAAAAAAAAAAAAAAAAAATACACCTCCGCCTTTGCCTCCCCGTCACCCAGCACAAGTCACCACATTGGCTAAGTACACGAAACCTCATCTGAATAAACTTTGGAAAGGCGTACGCATATTTTAATTTGCAAGTTTTATTCAAGTTTTTTAATATATATCTAAATATATAGTGCTGTTATTTCAGCGACGGAGTCTATTAGTGTTTAACTAGTGCAAATAAAAAGCAGAAGAAAAATATAAATAAAAACAAAAACTTTTATTAACTATATATATATATATATATTTACGTATTTAAAATATTTCAAACTTGACTTAAATGATTAAAAACAATAAGAAGCAGCAAAAGCGCAAGTACTAAAACGAAACGGAATAAACAAATTACAAATTAAAATGCAATTTTTGCTCTGTAACAAAATTATAAAATAAAATAAACTACAAGAAATAATAATTAATTGATAAGTGAATAAGTGGATAAAGAATTCAAGTTAAATTTATCAATCAAATCAGTTTTGTTTTTGCATTGTATGGTAAAGAAAAATACATAAATATTTATATACATATATAGTATATGAAAACTAAAAGAAATTGTTACTTATAATTTGTTATGCTTTGCCTCCACACTGTTATTAGGACAATTAAACAATTAAATGCATATTAACATATATATATACAAACATCAATCTATGTACATACATAAATAACGATGAACAGATTCACAAAAGGCTCAACCAACATCATTTTGGCAGGTGAAAATTATACATTGGAAATCTTGTGGCAAGATTTGATCAATGCAAAAATGATTTATTTAACGTATCCGCAAGGGATTTCAATCAATTGTCAGGTTATTGATGTCATTCTATAAGAGAGAAAGAGAGAGAGAGAGAGAGAATTATGTATATGCATGCATACATATTTAGACATACATACATTATGTACATGCACACAATCGCCATTATGTGTAAATAGGCGCATATTCACATACATACATACCTACATACATACATCTGTATTGGCAAGAACAATAAGAAGAGAAGCCGTCTACAAGTTCATTCGACAAGAAAAATCCACACACAGCTTATTAAAATATTTAAAAAATTATATTTAAAATATATATACATACAATAAATGCATACATACTATATGAAACTAGTTGTTAGCGTGATACATACAATTATTATTAATTAATTCATACATACATATATATTCATATAAATAAAAGGCTTAACGATGATACAAAACAATCAACAATACGGTGCTGTGCTGAGTTTCACTTTCTACTGGACTCTTTAAGCGGCATGTTCAACTCAGCACATAACCTTGCAACATTTATTTGCCACCATTGGATTTTGTTTCTCCAAAAAAAAGCAGCCTTGCATTCAATATTTTTAAATTTATAGCCATCTCAAGCTTTAATCAGATTCGTAAGATTAACTTACACAACTCTTAAATAAATACATCGCTTCAAAAAAAAAATAAATTAAAAAAAACCATAACCTTTCAATAATTTAAATAGAGAAAAAATTAAATGATTTTCTTCGCATTCATAAAAGTTGTTACATTTTATTTAATAATTCATTAAATGCGGTCACAGTCAGACGATACCTTCAAATTTATTTTCTTAATAGAAGTTAACGTTTGTCCAAGATACTAGCCATCTTTTAAATTACGTAGTATCAGTCAGTAGCAATGCCAAAAGTAAAATCTTGTGTATAATCAACACTTTTGTTTTTCTCATATAAATAATGTAGTAGTCTTCAAAACAAATGGAAACCTAAGATAGTAGGAGCATACGTGAGTACCTTAGGATGACAACAAAAAAAAAACAAAACTAATAATAAAAATACAAAGTTATAACGTTGCCTTCACGTTGTGTACTTAAACTTACAATTATTGCAATTGTTTATAATAACAACAATTTGCTTAAGTACAAAACGACGTGCAGGATATCTGTTGAAGCTTTTATACAAGCCACTAAATTTTACATAAACAGCAGCAGCAAAACACCAAATATAAATAAATATGAAAACTTAACATTTTCTCAACATTTTTCTTAGGCAAGTCAACTACTTACTTAAATGCATAATCCAATTATGACAAAGAGAACAAACAACAAAAAAAAAACAAACAAACAAACAAAATGAAAAAATCCAAAAAAAAAAAATAAAAGCAAAAGATAAAAACAAATACTCTCACACAAAAAATGTCGAAACTCAGTTGCACTTTACGAAATCGAAGAAAACGAAGTCTTAATATTAGTATACAATTTTAAAATTTTAAGCGGAAACCTCAATTAAACGATGGTCATTCGGAAAGCTCGTAATCGCAGAACATTCAAAGCAAGCAAAACATCATGGAAACTCATTCAAAAGTAAAAGTACTAAATCTTTTATGATTTGACTGTGATAAAAAATAATGACAAAAAAATGATATGAAGTGAATGAATTAACAAATGAATTGTATAATAGAGTATGTATAAATTGAATGTATGTATACACGCAAAATGTAACATTAACATTAATGTAGGTGCAATATATGGCGGCTCTTTAACAAATCCAATAAGTAGCAAAGAATATTCGTTGGTATGTGCTCATAATGGAAAACCATGTACGACCTAGAATATGTTGTTTAAATAGCGATAATAAGTATGTATTTACTTACTGCAAAGAAAAAAAAACAAAAAACAGAAACAGTAAAAAATAACACAAAAACTAAAACTAAAAATACAACAAATCTGAGAAATTTAAAAGTTTTACTTATACATATTAGCAAAATATTTAATGAAATTTTAGCAAGAAAATATCGAGAGAAAGTATAGAGAGAAAAAAACAAACAAAGAAAAAACTCCATTATTAATTAAATACAATAAATATATATTAAAATAACAAATTGAAAAAAAAAAACAAAAACAAATAGATGATATTTAGTTATGCTCTATTACAAATTTATAATCAATTGAAGTTTTATAAAGGTGAAGTTCAGCTAGCGAAGCAGAAGGTTTTATAAACATATATGTATCTATTATTTTGAAATTGAAAAGACGGAAAATCTTTCACACTCAACTAAAAACAAAAAAAAAAACAAAAACTAAGCAAAAATTTCATTTCGCAACGTGCATACTAAATTCTTTTTTGGAAAATGGAAAACATATAAAATAAAAAAATGAAAAATACAAATAGTCTAGTAAAAATGTTAAATAACAAAAATCAAAAGGAAATGTAGCTCATTCAAATTTTAAAAGAAACACGTACTTTTTGCAACTACTCGTATAATAAAACCAATCTTGTACAATTTGGTAAAAAGGCGCCTCCTCAACTGGCTCGCCCGACAAAACAAAATGTATACCACAACAAACAGTTATCCCTCTCTACATATAATTACATATATACAAAATGCATAGTACATATAATCGAAGGGAATCATACCCGAAAAGAATACAAAAATGCAATGCAACAAACTCTTTATGATCAGTGCGATTTAGAGCAAGAAATGCGGCAGGCTGGAAACAATAAACAGAAAGCAAATACTAAGCTAGTTAGGACAGATGTACCGATATTAGACATTATACAGAACGTAATGCTAATGGTAATGTTATGAAGTTAGTTCACATACGTATGTAATAGCATATATATAGTGAAATTTGTTGAGTACATACATATACATACATATTAACATGCATCCATAAAAAGTGGAACACCAGCAAAAAGCACACAACAAATGTCACACATTATAATGAGACGTTAGAAGATCCGTTAAGAAAAAAACAGAACTAATTGTAAAGTGAAAATCCAAGTTAAGGAACATAAAGAGTTATAAAATACACATATAACATGAATTACACATTTAAGAAAGATTATATAAAAATAAAAACAAACAAAAAAACATAAAATAATAAAGATTATATTAAAAGTACTCAGTTTCTAGTTGTCAGTTTTCCTCGATTTAGCATTCCTAGTTTGCAGAAGTCCATTAGAAGTGCGGGGCCTCAAAATTATATCCACAAAATTTATTTATAATTTCAACATGCGCTATTTTCATTTATTAATATTTTGTTTATTTGCCAACTTTGGTGGACAATCGGGTTGATTATATGGATGACAGGCAAGAATAGTTGGATGAGTTCCCAAACTGTGATCGAGTTTTAATATCGTGGGGAAGGGATTCAAGTCAATTCGGAACCTGAAAAATAAATCAAATGGAATAAAAATTTATTTATATAAATATAAATGTCATTTACTGGTTTGTATTAAGTCTCACCTTCTGGCATTAAACACCTGTGGGACAAGGCAACAATCGGCCATGGAAATTTCATCCCCAACACAGAATTTACCGGACGACGCAGAAAGCACCTTTTCCAGACCTTCAAATCTGCTTGATATCCAATGCTGAGCCCAATCTAAGCTCTTCTCTTTGCCAACACGGGCCAATACACTGAGATTTTGTAGCGGTTGAATGCCGGAGCAAATGATTTGCACAATCTGAAGCACCTTGGCTCGCTTGTGTGGATCCTGTGGCAGAAGTGGAGGCTGCGGTTGTGTTTGTTCCAGGTAGTGCATAATAGCCACGGAATCACTGATTATTTGGCCATCTAAACAGAGGCAACTAGTATTAAATTATCATTTGCAGAAAGGCCAGCACTCACCAATTTGTAGAGCAGGTACCTGTTGCATTGGGTTTATTTCCTGATACTCGCTCGAATTACTGTAAAGTGGAGCATTTTGATCAAACAGACTTGTTGCTCTGATGTCATATGGTATTCCCTTCAAGCCCAATGCAATTCGTACTCGCCATGCACAAGAACTGGAGAAGAACGAGAAGAGCTCTGGTTTTGCTTTGCTCGAACTTAACCGGCGTGTCCCATTTTTAGCCAGTTTCAGAAAACAGACAGCTGATTTTTTCAATGCACTCATTTTATTATGCAATATGTAAACAACCGTTTTTTCTTATCACTCAGCTGCGGTACGAAAAAGGTTGCCAGATGTGGCATAAAATTCTACTGGAAATTCTGATTTGATCGTTGGAATAAAACGAGTTGGTAAAGTTCACCATATTTAAACAAGTCTGTTGTAAGTTCAATAGATGCGTTTCGTTAGTATTATTTTTATATTTGTTAAACTTAATGCTGGAAACTGGAGCTGCACATTTGAATAATTATAGAGTAGCACTATCGATATCAATGTTTATTTAAAATTATCCCTAAAAGTAGGCAATAAAATAAGGGGAATAATTTCTTTGGCCTTGAGAAACTAACAAAATCGATTAAGTTTAGTTAAATGCTTATTTTTTTATTATGTAGGTAATTTTTGGAGCAGTTATATTACTGTTGGTATTTAAATAGTATGTCTATTTAGTCGATTGGTATATGAAATCAGATAAATCGCTTTTAAATTAAGTTATTCTGGTTTTTCTTTTAATATGCTCATATATATTTTTCTGTAATAAATTCACTATGATTTCAGTAGTTTTCCATATAACCTCGAGTTTACCCGTGGTATAAGAAATTATTTCATTCACAAAGTATGGTACGCATTTTAACTATGTAAATTATGTTAATTTGCTGAATCTTGAGGATAGTCAGGTTGATTATATGGATGGCAAGCACGAATTATTTCATTTGTTCCCAATTCCTGATCGATTCTTGAAATCGTTGGATAAGCATCCAAGTTAAGTTGTTTCCTAAAAAATGATTTATAAGAAGTGAATGGTGTTTTTACTTTTTTTACTGATAAGTACAGAAACTTACCTTCTGGCATTAAAAACCTGTGGAACGAGGCAGCAATCAGCCATTGTAATTTCATCGCCTACACAGAATTTACCGGCCGTGACAGAAAGCACCTTTTCAAGACCATCAAATCCGCGAGTTATCCAATGCCGAGCCCACTCCGTGCTCTTATCTTCGCCCACACGGGCCAATACACTAGAATTCTGCAGCGGCTGAATGCTGGAGCAAATGATTTGCACAATCTGTAGAACTTGTGCTCGCCTGAACGGATCCTTTGGCAGAAGAGGATGCTCTGGTCGTGTCTCATCTAGGTACTGCATAATGGCCACGGAATCACAGATGGTATGGCCATCTAAATAGGACCAGTTAAGAAGCATCAAATGACCACGTCGATTGCTGGCATGTGGCATTTTTGTTACTCACCGATATAAAGAGTAGGTACCTGTTGCATAGGATTTATTTCTTTATACTCATTGAGTTCACAATCAGTTTTGATGTCAAATGGTATTCCCTTCAATCCCAATGCAATACGCACGCGCCAGGAGCAAGAGCTAATCCATATGGAGTAGAGCACTGGCTTTGCATTGTCAGAACTTGGAATATTACCTTCTGGTTTTTTCAAGGCACTCATCTTGGTTTTGTACTGTGCACTATGAGCAGATGATATCTCTCCTGACTCAGCAGATATGCGAACAAGGTTGCCAGATTTGGATTAATATTCCACTGGAAGGAATAATTTGATCGATGGAATAAATTGATAAGGTTAACCATATGATAACAAGTAAATATTTGAACGATTATTTAGTAGCACTATCGATATAACATATTATTATATATATCCCTCGAAGTAAGCAACAAAATAAAGGAAAAAATATCTAGTTTCTCACGAAACTAGCAAAATCGATTAGGTTTAGTTAAAAGTTTATTTTTTTTTAATATGTAGTTAATATTTGGAGCTGTTACAATATTTTGGATATTAGCATAGTATATGTACTTAATCGGTTTGTATGCGAAATCAGGCAGTTTGTTTAATGGAACAGTGTAAACTGATGTTATGATCGGATGTGGACTTCTTGCGAGTGCTTTAAATGGGACTACAAGGAATTTCTAGAAACTTGTAATCAACTTATTACATACATTTCTACTATGCATATGATTTTTTTTGGTTTTTCGTTTAGTTTTGTGCCATTAATTTAGAGAATACTCATTTTTACATTTAATTTGTTCACATATAATTTTTTTGTTTTTCTTTGTTGTAACGATTTCTTTGCTTAAATATGGTCACATAAGATTTCTGTTGCCCATGGTAATAGATCCGATTAAATGCCTAAGGTATGGGAAGTATTTAATGTTACTTTGTATATTTAGTTCTTTACTTAAATATTATGAGTTTCATATATATTTTTTGTTGAATATTTTATAATCAGAATGCCTGCTAGTGGAGTTTACTACCTCTTTGACTGAAGTTTTGTACTTTTCAAAAAGTTACGTTTGTTAAGCGCCCAACTTTTCTTACTAATGATTGTATATGGAAATACATTTGCGCTTTTGGTTTATAGAATATGTATATATGCACTAATACTATTTTTGTTTTCTTAAATCCCTGAATTAAATTTTGCTTTTCGTCATGAGTTTTTCATTGAAATTTGTTGCTTTTTTTTGTGTTACCCTAAATAAAATTCATAAAAATATGTTTTCTTTTTTTGTTATATATGTGTTTATCTTTTAGATAATTTTTCACATTAAGAACTGAGGGAAATAATAATGTTTTTCTTGATAATAGTTAATATTGTTACTTTGCATGCCACTCAAAATTTTATTTTTTATCGATAGTATTTTTATGCATTTATGCATAGTTAAATGCTGTTAGCAATTTTTAAAATCACATCCGACTGTATCTATCAATGGAATCTCCGCCTCTTCAGTCAGCGCTTCAGCTCCAAACAATTTGTTGTCTCCTCACGATTGAATTTTCTGAATTTTCTTTTTACGAACTGCAATTCACTTTTTTGTTTTACGGCGCTTTGCAGTTGTAGTCGGAAAATTCTATTTGTTGGGCAGCTCCGGTGGACAGTCCGGCTGATTTGATGGATGAGCAGCACGGAATGCTGGGTTGCTCTCCAGTTCACGATCAATGCGCAAAATGATGGGATATGGGCGCAAGTCCACATGGAATCTGTATAACATAAGTTATGAGCACTTGTCAAATGTATTCAAAAATATGCAAATTTACCTTCTGGCATTGAACACCTGCGGCACAAGGCAGCAATCAGCCATTGAGATTTCATCGCCCACACAATATTTGCCAGCCGAGGTGGAGAGTGCCTTCTCCACGGCACGAAAACCACGTGTTATCCAATGTTGAGCCCATTCCTTCTTCTTTTCCTCACCCACATGGATGAGCACGATCAGATTCTGCAGTGGCTGAATGCCCGAGCAAATAATCTCAATTATTTCACGTACTTTTGCACGCTTGTGCACATCCTGTGGCAGCAATGGACGCTGAGGCCTTGTCTCCTCCAGATAGTGCATAATGGCCACCGACTCGATCAATGTATGCCCATCTGAATAAAGCCAAATTTAAACAACTCTTTCTTAGAATATAATTTGGATATGCTTACCAATTTGCAGTGCCGGCACCTGTTCCATAGGATTAACCTCACGGTACTCATTGCAGTGCTGCTCGCCGCCCGACTTGATCAGACTGATCGGCTTGATGTCGTAGGGTATCTCCTTCAGGTTCATCGCAATTCGGACGCGCCAGGAGCACGAGCTGCGCCAATACGAATAGAGTATTGGCTGTGTACCGATGGAAACATTTGCGTTAGTCGACATTTTAATCAGATTGCTGACAACAAAATGAATCCCTCATCCAACATTTTGCCGTTTCAGACTCATTTTTATTTAAAAATGTGTTTCATTTGAATAAATACTACGAGCTCAGCACATATTACAGAACAGAACAGGTTGCCACTGATAACGTGTACAGACAAAACAGCCCAAACTCTTCACAAGAGCAGCATATTTTAAGAGCTAATCTGGTCAAACCAGTTGCTCAGCAGTCAGTTTGCTAATTTGATTGTTGTTTCTTCTGTTGCTGTTAAATTTATGCCTTAGTTTTATTGTGCTGATAAAAAATATAAAGATATGAGGAGAGACTCCATTTGTTCTAGAGCTGCAAAGCTTTTCTTTTTTTTTTAATTTTTTAGCAGTTTTTTCTGTTAATCCTAACTACAATTGATTGCTTTAATATTCAACATATATGTGTAAAATAATATAAGAAAAAATATGTATCTTGTCTGATATAAACTTTTGGTATAGCCACATAATAGTTGAGAACAGTTTCCCTTTTTTTAATCGATAGTTTGCGGTCACACTAACGATAAATGAAATTGATTTGCACTTTTATATTTAATTTGATACAAATATATCCATGAATGCATAAATTGTGTAGGTAAACTTCAAATGTTCACAAAGAAAGGTTAAATTTGTCTCTCGGATAAAGAGTAATTTCAGATTTTTAACTTTGCAATTTTTTTCATATGTTAGCCTAAAAGTATGCAATACCAAAGGTATATTAAATTTAATTATTAAAAAAATTTAATTGTGGTATATGAATATTCAAATTATTCAGCTTTTAGCACAATTGCAGAAGTCACCGGTCTCTAAATATGAATAATTGACATTTTAATAAAATGAGGTTCATAAAAATTAAAAACCTTTTGAATTAATTAAAAAAAAAAACATTCAAACAGAACTTGTCTGGTTTATTATAAAAGCACAAACTGTTTTTTTTCCGTTTATACACACATGATTCATGAGGTTTCGCGTTAATTGCTGCTCCTGCTGCAAACGGGAAGAAAGTTATACACACACTGACCGCCTGTACCAAAAACCGAAATGTGCTGAGCAACAGTAATAAGAGCAATGGCCTCTGACAATGTATACATGTATACACATATGTATGTGTCTGTGTGTGTGTGTGTGTATATGGCGAGGACCCTATTTCGTTCGGCCAAAAAGCAGCCCAATTCCGGGAAGAAGCGCACATGCACAGTTGCCTAAAAGTTCGTTGAACCAGTGTGAAAGTAAAGTCGGTAGTAACCAAGTGAGGAAACTGGGGGCCAACAGTAGGCCGGGCCGAGTCGGCGCCGAGTCCCGAAGTGTGCCGTACATCAAGGTCGGCTAGGGGCATTAACCTTAACCAAGTTGACGCTGTCCTGGTTGCTGTCAAGCAAAAGCAACCCAGTACAACGCGCCAAGGACATTCGCCGTCGCCTTCGCCTTCGCCATCACCTCAACATCGACAGCAGCGCGCTCAAAAAGTGAGCGCGAGCGCACTACAAAAAAGGCTCACAAGTTTCGCTGGGGGTGCGCTTTTAGGGGTTGTTCCGCTGAGCGACACACGACACGCTGTAGTTTGAGTTAAACATGACCGGCGTGGTTGTCGAATCCGCTCACAGTCAGATGCGTATTCCAATTTGTGGCAAGCATCGCAATAGCCTGGCAACTCTGCCATTGCCATTTCGTGTTGTGTACGCTGTGGGGAAAAAAGCTTTCCGTTGCACGCATGTGCGACAAACGCTCGCTGGGATTGCGAGTGTGAGTTTGGCTCAAACCAGTGGCAGTCAGCGTCTGTTCGTGTAGTATGAGTGAGTTTTCAGCAATGATTCTTTTTTTGTAGAAGCGATGCACACATTTTTAGCGCCATTCGGCGCTGGACTGGACCCACTTACCTTGGCTATGGCCGAAAGGGACATAGCGTTGTGATGGTACTTTGAGTAGTTAATTTTGAAGCCTTTTAAACCGGACGCACTGCGAAAACGTTAATTTGCGGACCGGACCGGGGTGGGGCTCACCAAAAATACTGGATGTAAGCTCCCTTTGGTGATTTAGCTTCAACTAAAATATATATATATACATATAAATATATATATATTTGTAGATATATGTGTGGCTAGTACTGATACGATAGCTTAAAATTCCACAACAACTTTGGTTATATTTGTCATTTGTTGTACGTTATTTTTGTTATTTGACTTCAGGCGACCCCCAATTGCACTCAAAGTCGAACTGCGAATATTTTAGGTAAGCGCGGTGAGCGGTGCGACTGTGAGAACGACGAGGACGACAAGGATAACGACAGGATATAATGTCAGAACGCAACTAAACACACTGAACTAAATAAACGAGTGCGAAAGCGAAAGCAAAGGACACCCAGAAAGCTAACAGCCTGAGTGAGAGGAGAGTCTGAGCAGCGAGAGGAGAGCGCAAAAGGCAGAGAGCAAAAAGTGAAAATTGGCAAACAGAGCAGCGCAGCAAACATCGCAAAAGCTAAGTTCAGCTGGTGTCTGGCTTGGCTTAGCTTTCTTAGCCTGTTTCCAAACCAATTCAAAGACTTGAAATGAAATATTTAATAAAACGAGTTGTTTGTTTTTTTTTACCATCAGTTTATTTGTGTTTCCATTTTTAAATATTTTTTACTAGGTTTTTTGTTTTTGTAAGTTTACTTCATTTCCATTAAGGTTGCTCAAATGATTTTTGATTAAATTACAAGTGCTTAAACCTAAAGGTATGTAACATATGGACTAAAATAGTTAACAAATTGCTACAGTTTGCTTGCACAGTAAAACGTATATAAATAAAAACCTAATATACATATAAACATTATAAGTACATACAACTAAAGCAACAGGAAATTGAAGTTGAACCTATTACAAACTTTAATTTCAGTTTCGTTTTTTTTTTTTTTAGAAATGCAACAATGTGTATAACGACTTTAAAACAGTCGCACAACCAATAGAATATCACACCAAAAATGGCAGAGTACAACGAATACAACAAATTGTAAGAGAGAGATAGACAGAAAGAGATACGGAGTATGTTTGTGTGTGTGTTTAGATGTGTGTGTGTATGTTTTGGGTGTAATAAGGTGTGTATTTTTGTCTAAGGATAGAGTGGGCATTGCTAACTAGGTAGGTAACGGTATTGGTGACGATACCAGCTCGTGCGTGTATCTTGAATCGTCCGTCTTTGAGGCAGGGTGTTTGACTGTACATATTTCTCTAGTGGGTGTACCGGACTTGGGCAGTGGGTACAACATTCATAAAGTTTAACTACCTCAGCGCTACCTAAGTTGTCGTTGTCGTTTTGCTAGCTAACAAAAGTAACTGTGTATATTTGTATACATATGTATGTATGTATGTATAAAATTGCCAACAAATCAATAAATTATTGTTGTAATATTTTTAGAAAATAGTGTCCATATATCATCATCATCATCATCATCATCATTGTCGCCATTCTCCTGACGGTCTACAATTAATGCTTTCATACATTTTTCATTTCATTTGGTTTTTTTTTTCACTTATTCTAATGCATTCGAAGAATTGACTACAATTTAATGGCAAGAGCCACATTTTTGTTATTTGTTTTTTTTTGTTGTTTTCTTTTTGTTTTTTTTTTTTTTTAGGAGTTTACATGTACAACATTCGTTACACATACACATACAATACACAATAATCATAATAATCATAATTATTTGAATGTTAAATATATATATAACTGGTAACTTCATGCTAAATACAATATGCCATCATTATTAGATAGTTGCTTCAATATGCTAAAAACGTTTCATTCCGTTATATAATTATCAGAGATGCAGCCAAAAGTCGAACCTTTTTGGCCGTTTTAGTGATACATAATTTTAAAAATTATCTGGAGGGAATATTCATGATTCTCAAATATCGTTGCGTTAATCATTTTTGATACTGAACATAGGTGTAAAGAATTTATTGCATGTGTATCAGAAATAAATATCGTAATTATATTTTCATTACAGTAATTTGAATGATTTTCGTTTGCGTTTTCGATTTGATTTCGTTGGAAAATATTTTTAAATTGGCATTTATTATTATTAATAATTAATGTAAAGCAAAGTGAAAGCAGTTTTGCAATAAATGATAGCATGTAAAATCCGTTTTGCCTTTCCTTACAATTTACAACTATTTTGATCATCAGTTACAACCATGAAAACATTTATGTTTACATTTATGCATTTGTACACATACATATGTATATGTATGTACCGTAAAATATTTCTTACTATGTATGTCAATAATATTAGTACAATATAAATATGTGTGTCAGCATATTTTGCATCTTTTTAGAGAACTTACTTTGCTAAGTACAATTTACGTTCAACAAGAGGTTATAGCATCTCAACTAATGCCATAAAGTAACAGTTTCTTTGTTTATAAAAGATTTGCATATTACAGTTAAAACTTACGTCTGAGAGTTGTGTACTTGTATATGGTACTTTCGTTCTTTATTCGTACTGCTCGGCGATGAGCTGGAGTATCGGGATCTACTCCCAACTGCTCCCATATCTATCGATCGTTTCTGTCTTTAATACTGAGCTGTAAAGAACGCCGCAATGCATCTGATATCTGCATGCAATCATATATATATAGGTCTGAATTGAATAATCTTTTGGAAAACAGGTTTACTATATGAAGTCGATTGATTGAAATTGCATTTATCTTGTTTCTAGTGTCTAATTTTCAAAGAAAGATTTAAACACTTAAATAAATGATCAGTCTAAATACTCAGAGATCTCAATTGAAAAGTGCTGATCAAATCTATTCATTAACATATAGATAGTTCGACAGACCCATATATAGTGATGTACGCCTTTCGTAGATACATACGCATTTTGCTAAAATTGTGCCTTATGCGCTAAACAGGAATTCAATCATCCATAGAAATTTACATAATGTTTTCTGTTCTTACTATGTATGCATATATATATATATATACATATACATATATATATATATATATATATTGAATGCTTTTCATTTTGTTTAAATTAAATTGATATGTCTAAGAGCTATTATCAATCGTTTTCAATTTCATAAAGATTTTTTTTGTATTGTATCTCGAAGTAATTCAGTTGTCTTTTATTTTTCATAGACTCGTCTGTATTTGCGCATTTTTGGTAATTGTTGTTCGTATTGTAAAATTATTGTTAACTAACACATATGTTAGTGTGAACATGCTCCATATATTTAAGTACATTTAAATCTTACCTAATCGACTTTTATATTGTTAATTCACTTTGTTTGAGTTTTGAGTTTGAGCTTGAGTTGTGAGCTTAAAATAAGTCAGTGGCCCTTGAGCGCGTGCAGATCCAGTTTTCGTTTGGTTTATGTATATACAGATTTGTACAAACATCTATGTAGTATGCATCTCATATATATATATTATGTAACCGTATATGTATATGTATTTGTATTTGTATTTGTATTTGTGTGTAGATGTATATAGTATTTTATTACATACTCGTACACTTAATGAGCAATCACAACGCAGAGTATTCGAATAAAGTGCTGGCGCCGCTGAGTTTCTTTTTTTTTGCAGTTTCTTTCAGAAATTATAGAAAAAGTGAAAGTGAATATAGCACAAAATACATTTCACAGATTGTCATATCTACTTTGTTTACGTTTCGAGTAAGGATTAAAATAAAAATGCACACAGATCGCATTGAAATAACAGATGAGAATATTTAATCAATAGATAAGAAAACATTTGGCACAATAAATCAAACATAAAAGCAATAAACAATATATAAAAACAATATATATAAAAAAGAAAAACTAATTGTAAAAGAAATTCACTTTTTTTTGACTAGATGGTAGGATTTATAACTTTCAGCCTACTTTAATATGCTGTATGTTACTATTTGACTAATTCTTAGATTTTCGTTTGGCTTTTTTTGTCTTTAGGAAACTTTTTTGAAAAGCAACAAAGTACACGCATTTTTACTTAAAGTTACCTAAATAATACAGCTAGTAAGTACATACTTATCATTATGGTATATACTTGTGTTTAAACATATATATATATATATATATTTCAAGACTTTATTCATAATACTTAACACTTACGCTTGAAGGCATTTATTTTATAGATTTTTTTCTTTTCATTTTCATTTCATTTTCTTTTTTATATAATCGAACAAAGTTGAACATTGTGGTAAAGGATTTGGAAGTTGTCTATGTGTTAAGTATGCTGTAGAGAAAATGCACACAACCAAAGTTGATCATTAGAATCTCAATTGTTTTGTTTTTCTTTCTTTTTTTTGTATGTATTTGATTATCTACTAACATACATATAGTACAAAAATAGTATCGTAACTGGTATGAGAAGAGTCTTTAAGCGGCTTTCATAGCCCACAACAAACAGTTCGAAAGGTGCTCAGTGGTGGGTTCACTTATTATGTGTGTATGTGTGTGTGTGTGTGTGTGTGTGTGTGTGTACTTGTGACTCACAAATAATCATGCATTGATACTCAAATAAGGACTATGATTATGGCTTTAATGTATACAACGTAAATAGCTAATGGGAAACTGCCACAATGAGGTGCTTCGGAACCAACTTAGATATATATATATATATATATATATATATATAAATGTTTATATATCTATGTGATCTTCTGCTGCACGAGTATTTGAAGTTCAGGACTGGCTTCTGTCTGTTCTTAATAATTAATTACACTAACTGATTTTACATATTTTTTTTTTGTTTGACAAGCATAAAATACGCATACACTAAGCAAATTACAACCTTGAAAATTGCTAAAAGTTTTCTTTGCATTTCGCTTGGCCGTGAGTGTTTTCAGATTTTGGTAGTTGATAGTCTAAATACAAGTTGATTTTGCCAGCATGCATTTCGTTACAATTATATTACAATTATTAATTATATTAATATTAAACTAATTTACGTCATAATATACCACCGGCATCGTAAACATTTAATCCGTACACTCAATTGATCTATTTGTTCTGTAGTACATTAGTTCACTGTCCAAATGGAAAACGTGTGATTCTTGTTGTTGTTGTGGTTATTCATCATTTTACTGGCAGATTTAATTTCGTACATATGTACTAAATAATTAATACACATATGCGTGTTCTTAATTACTATTTATCTAATTAAAACGTTAAGTGTATTATGTGTAAAATGTGTGTAATCTAATCGAAAAGAAATTTACTATACTTATTCATATTCACCAAAAGGTAGTGTTTTTTTTTGTGTTATCGATAGAATAATGTCTTTTATGCATTTGGAGAAACATTAAAATAACATTGGCTTATTTGTATATATATATTATATTTACAATATAATTATCTAGTTATATGCATATATGCACTTATTAACTAAATATGTATGTAGGTAGTTTCTATTTACAGAATGGCGTTAAAAGTTAAAATTTTTCAATTTGAGTTTCACTTTCTTTTTTTGTTTCAGTTATATTTTTTTTTTTTTTGGTTTTTGTTTTTATTTAGATTCTGTTTTTAGCTAAAATCGTTTTTGATCTCACTCAATATCACTTGATTTCACTAGAATTTTTATTTGCTTCACATATAGCAATATGTATTAAGTACAATAGTTTAGATGTGTAAGTACAATAAAAGTTAAATTTCAATCGATTGAAATTTGCTGAACTGTAGCTTAAGACCTAAAACAACAATCATCGTATATGTATATATACTTTTATATATATATAATTCGGCTGATACCAGTTTCTATACTCATTCAGATACAGATCATATATACATCGCATAGTGAAGTGTCTGTAAAATGTGATGAAACTAATTTAAGTAGAAAAACATGTAGTTAACAATACGTACGCGCTACTAGTTAATAATAGTTAATAGATTAATTGTTAAAACTACAGTCGAGTCGAGAGTCGAGAGAAAACGCCTACTATAAAAATACGGTAGGTATATATGTGTTTTTTTTTTTTTTGTATGTATGTAAGTATGTAACACAAATATTGCATTTGCTTACAATAGTTAATAACAATTCAATTTGAACTTGCTTCAATTTAAGGTTATATGTATATGTATGTAAAATTTATGGCTTACACCTTAACTACAGATCAAGTTAAAAAGTTTGCTAGGAGAGATATTAGATAATTGGATAGATTGATGGATAATTAGATGATCGATAGATCGATAGATCGATTGGGGAGAGCGTGTAGAAAACATGTGAAAAGTATGTATGAGAAAAAATGCTATTAACTGCTAAATACATCAAAGTTACATAATTCATTTACTTACATCAATACATTACATTCAACTCTGAGTTTCATTTAACTTGATGTAATCTCATTTGATTTTGATCTGATCGAAGACTAAAATTTAATTCTAAGATTGGTAAACAATGCTTGCTTAACGCGATTGTCAATCGATGCTGGGCTCGGATGATCCACATCTACGACGAGGTGGATGCCACAACCGATACTGCAGAGGGTGCTGCTGATGCTGATGCTGTTGCTGTTGCTGCTGTGGATGCCACAGATGCTGCTGCTGCTGCTGCTGCTGATGCTGTTGCTGCTGCTGCTGCCGATGCTGCTGATGCTGCCGATGCTGACGCTGCTGCCAGTGCCACTGCCACTGCAACAGCAGATAAATTCGCATTGGTTGCCGATTGCTGTTTGGAATTGGTTGATTGTTCTGATTCTTGCACACGATGCGTTTTCATATGGGCGCTGCGACTTTTCACCTTATTAAAGACTCTGATAAATAAAAAAACGGAGAAATAAACAAGCAGCAAGTGCCTCATATTAGAGTCTGGCAGTGACACGAACTGGACTATATATATAATAAATATAATACAACTGATAGTATATAATATCGACATTTAGATATAGGCGGATAAGATGGTTATAGCAAAAAGTATTCGATTACTAACATACATGCAAATATATATAGGTATATAGATTCAGGTTCAGCGGTGATAGTGACATGCAAAAATATTAGAAGCATTTCATATGGGTTAATTTCTTTTTTTTTTTTGTATTCTTTTTTTTACTTAACCTTGTGTGGAGTTAAATTGCTTTGTTGTTATTATTTACTATGGAGAGTACAGAGTTTTGCTTTATAGTTTTGAAACTTAAGAAATAAAATTAATAAGTATATTTATAATAAGTTAACAAAAGAGTTAAAAGTTATGTGCGCTCGAATGGTTTAGTATTGTTAAAGATACAATTGCGGTGATTCTTCAGTTGTGATCTCAAAACGCTTGTTTTTTTTTCTCAGATATGGTAATCTTTAAATTTTGATTAAAATCATCAGCCAATTAGCTCGTCAGGATCACGCATAAAGCAAGTTTCGTCAAGTTTTCGAATGAATGAAATTTCACATTAAGAGATTGGGTAAATTGGTTAGTTGGATGAGTTTCCCAGAAACGGTGATTTGGGGGGTATTATAATATTTACAATAGATTTAATGCAAATGGCATTTAGCGCTGCATTTAGAAAACAAGATAAGTACAATCATTGATCAAATCAGAGAACAAAGTGATTGGAAGTAATGGAGAGAGACAAATGGAAATTAAATGAAACAAAAACGCAAAAAATTGAAAACATAAAATTTGAAATAAAAATATATCACTTACCACTTACATTCTGACGACGTAGCCCAAGCGATTATTTTATTCGCCCTTTGGCTGAGTGAGAGTGTGGAGCTGATTTCAGTAACGTCTATTTGCGACTTGTGAATCTTCGCTTTAAAATTGCAATTTATTGAATCATTTTTATTGATTTGATGATTTTAGTTGGCACGCATATTGTAATTGAATATATGTTGTTTTGATTTTGGATTCGATTCGCATCATGGAACAATAAATACAATACAACAACAATAACAACAATTATTATCGCTTAATGGAAACGCTAAAATGAATCGAATGAAAATTTTGAACTGATATTTATGGAATGAACTAAAGTAGCTTCAAAAAACACTACAAACTCAAGGCATGAAGCAAAACAGAGAATTAGAGAAAGAGAGAGAGAGAGAGAGAAATTTATGGAGGGGGGGGGGGGGGGCAATAGATTGAAAGTGTAGTCATTAAGAGCAGAATTTACTTGGAAATAAATAAATAAAAATCATAGATTTGAATTGAAAATTGAAAATTGTAAATGACGTTCAAAACGAAAACATAAAAGAGCTAGTTACAAATCCAGAATTCCGGATTCAATTACGAATACGTCTTGATAAGAAAGTTACGGTTACGGTTATAACGTGCTTTACGGTCTTAACTCAATACGGGCACTCAAATCGCTCAATATGCTTGCGTAAAATCAAATTTTTTCATGAGCTGTCAATTTTATGGTTTTTTTTTTACGAATTGTTGTAGATATTATTTTGAATTTTTTAATATATTTTAATTTTTTTTCTATTTTGACTCTTACTTGCCGCACACTTTGCAGGGGAACTCGGTGTCCTTTGCAATATTGGAATTGTTGCTGTTGCTGTCTTTTGTTGCTGTTGTTGTTGTTGTCGCTGCTGCTGGCAGCAATGTTGTGTTTAAGGAATTGCCAGTTGCATTGGAGTTGTTGTTGCTGTTGTTGTTCATATTGTTGTTGCTGTTATTGTTGTTGGCATTGGCATTGGTGTTGTTGCTGTTGCTGTTATTGCCATTTGTGTGCGCTACTGTTGATGTTGCTGTTGTTATTGTTGCACTGTTGCACTGATTGCTATTGCTACAAGGCTGGGGCGCGCATGCGTTGCTGTTATTGGTGTTGTTGTTGCTGTTGTTGTTGTTGTTGGAACTATGCTGGTTGTTGCTGTTGTTGGCACTAATTGCCGTGGCATGCTGATTGTTGTTGTTGTTGCTGTTGTTGCTATTGCTGCTGTTGTTGCTGTTGCTGGCATTTCTACCATAGGCGTGTATGCGAACATGGCCGTGCAGCGCCGCCTTCGAGCTGAAGCTCTACAGTTTGATTTGGGGCGGGGATATCAGCATTATGTACAAGAAAGAAAGGAAACAGAATGAGGACATGGTGTGCGCGTGTGTGTGTGTGTGTGTGGGTGTGGGGCGAACTGAACAAGTCGCAGCATTCTCATACACATACTTGTAGTCTGTAACTTACCGCCGAGCAATCAGCAATCTCGCAGACGTAGGGCTTCTGCTCCACGACTGGGGTGCTGGGCTGCACTGGCTCCATTTTCAGGTGGGATACCTTGTAATCAACGCAGAGTTTCTTCCAAAAATAATACATTTGCACACATTCGCCCGATGTCTTTGTGAGCAGCTGGAATGCATTTAATTAAATTTGTATTTATAAAATATTTTATATCATTTGAATAAAATTATATAAAATTATTATTATAAAATTAAAATAAATATTATTTGTATGTTTAAGGTTTGGTTTCATAAAATATAATTTAGAACAATTATTAATTTAAGTTTTTAACGCCGTGTCTTCTGTAAAAGATAACTTTCAATATAGAATCATGAGAGATTTTTTTTTTTTAAAGAGGTAAAGATATAATCAAATGGATTTGGCCAGAAAACATCAAAGTCGCAAAAAAAAAATTATTTTTCAGATATAGATTCTCCATTAACATTTTTTATAGGTCCATGCTTAAGCTTTTTGAGATCAGAGCTAATTTTTAATTTTTTTTCTTATTTGATAATCGATTCTGGCAAATTCTCTTCTCACCCTGTAGATCAATTGGAATACATTTGGAAATGCAGCAGTTAAACAGATTTTCTTAAGATATTTGAATGCATTCTTACAAATTTTTAATTATTTTATTTTTTAATAACTGATCTATGTAGTTTTAAAAATATTTCAAAAAAAAATCAACAATCTACGTATGTAACAAATAAAATTGTTCTTCTATTGTCTTAGGTGCAGAATAAGAAGCATCCCAGCTGTAAAAACTTGGATCCGGTAAGAGATCAGCAGCAAATTTAAACTAATTCATCGAAACACACATAAAGTTTATTTAAAGTACATTGTGTTAAAAATAAATAAATAAATAAATAAAAAAAAAACCTTCCATAAAAATCAGATTTTTAAATAGATTTTATGTTTTTCATTTAATTACCTCGCTGGCTATTTTGCCAAAGTCCTTGCCATGCCTTTCCAGGCCACGTAGAAAGTGCTCCAGTTCGTAGGCTGTCCATTTCATTTGGAATGCGCTGGACTGCGTCTGCAGAAGGGTTAACACGGCGGCCGCCGAGTTACCCTGCGCCTCAAGCAGTGCTTGGAGGGCTACCTCCTCGGAATGGCTGCCCATGGGCACGGCCGAGGATTTGCTGAGATCTATATAGCGCATCAGTATCTTCTCGTCGATCTGCACGCTGGGATCCCACATCATGTCCGCGCACATTGTCTCCTTGATGGCCTCTTCGAGTGGCTTGCAGGATGGTATCTGCGCCTGATACGTCGAGCCCAGATTCACTTTCGAATCATCGGAGAAGTCCACCAGGCCCACGGGATCACCAAAATCATCATCAAAGACATCGAAAATGTTTTGACCAATCTGGTTGCGAACATTATAATAGAGTCCAGTGCCCTTCCGATCCGGATTCAATATTGGCGACGGAGTGTAATGGGTGCGCGATGGTTTGCGCAGCTTGGAGCGATGTGGCGACAGCGTATGGAATTTGGAGAACTTGTGCACATCCTGTGCACCATTTGAGCGCAGTCGACGCTTCAATATGGAATTCGTTTGATTGGACAACGGTTGCAGATTGGAGAAGCTGGGTGTTGGTGTCGACACTGAAGCTGCTGCTGCGGGTAAGTTGCCAAGCAGCGACTGATTGCTGTTGGAATTACTTTTGATTCCCTCGCCGCAGGTAAAGATCAGGCTAGCATCCAGAGCGGATGTTTGTCCATTTGTTGTTTGCAGCAGTGTTCCAAACTCTTGTTGCTTATCGATGCTGTTGTTGTCGATGTGGTTGCTGTTATTGTTGCTGCCGAAGAGCAATGGCTGAAGCAGATTGTTGAGTGGCTGCATCGTCATCGCCTGCTGATTGGCATTCAAATACTGCGTTTGACAGGAGTCCGGAGTAAAGTTGGACAGCATGAAGTCCGACTGTTGCTGCTGCTGCGGATTTTGGCCGATCTGCAACTGTTGCTGCTGCTGCTGAGGTTGCAGTTGTTGCTGCTGGTTTTGCTGCTCTTGAGACTGTTGCTCAAACATGATCCCGGAAGCCTGCAACTGCTCCATGGACGGTACCATTGATGAAGTCGCCGACGTTGCCGCATGGACCACCTGACGCTGCAGGCCAAAATCTCGGGGGGATGAGGACAAGAGCGGATCATCCGAGTTGGCCATCATTTGTGATTGCAGACCCAATCCGGGCAAGTAGTAGAGATCGATGATATTCTCAGCCAGCTGTTCGCTGCTCAGTTGCAATTGCATATTCTCATCCGGAAGAACCTCGCGAAGAACCTGCTTAACATCCTCGGCGGAGCCAATGCCACTGGTGAAGAAGGACTCTGAGAGAGGCGAGGTGACATTGCGTGAGTCATTCAGGAACTCCTGATCCTCATCGAGAAACGACAAATTAGTCTCCGCAAACTCACGCAGATCACACTCAGCATCATCCTCGGTGCCATTTAGAAGATCCTCCACCTTGATCGAAGCATCAAAGGCGCTCTCCTCCAGCACCGTCTTCAATTTGAGTATCTTCTCATTGTCATTCTCATTGAGCTGCTGCTGCATGCACTCGTCATCCGTCTTGAAGTAGACCTGCGAGAAATCTGTCTTATCCTCGAAGAACGTGTGGCTGGCGTCCACAAACTGAGCCGCAGCATCTTCGATAAAGGGCGAGGATTGGGCGACATTCTCGTGACTGGACGGCGGTGTTGGATAAGCCAATGGCGAGTGCAATGGTGATGCGAGAACACCTGCTCGCATGTTGGCAATCGCCTGAATCTGTGAGCTGTTCTCCATGATGAGCTCCTTGGAATGGAATTGCTGGAACGTGGGCAACGGCGTTGTTGTCTGACTTGGGTTGGTATTGGGTGTGCCCGACTCTGGCTCCAGTTTGATCAGCACATCGTCCACAACATTGCTGAGCAGCGGAAAGTTCTCGGAATGTTCGCTTTGCTTGTGCCCCTCATCCTCATGCTCTTCCTCATTGTTCAGCAGTTCCATTGTGTCCACAGTTTGCAACAGCATTTCAGTGTCCGAGACATTAAACACCTCGGCATTGCCAAACAGATCGACTGCATCCGTATTGGTCGTGTAGGTGACCGCATAGACCCCATTGACACCACCCGAAATGCTGCTTGGCCCAATGCTCTCCTGGTTGCCACCAATGGTCAGTGAGAGTGGGGTGCCATCCGGCAGAGAGATGCTGTTGCCATTGCTTACGGCGTTGCTGGTTACCTTGTTGGACTTTGTGGACACGACATGCACATCCGAGGGTATAATCACTGTGCGATTGTTATTGGTGATAATCTGGCGACTGGTCGCTGCCTGGACACTGTTCCCAATGAGCTCCGCATTGGCGGCATTGCTGAGCAACAGATTTGTACTTGTGTTCTGTGCCTTCTTCGAGGTGACGGCAATCCGTGTGCCACGCTTGAGCAGCTCAATCAATGTGGAATCCTTGGGATCCGCATGGCCAGAGACACTGCCAATGCTGCTGGCTCCCTTCAGCGCCGACAGAGCACTCATTGTGGTCGTCGTTGGCACATTGTTGGTGGTTATCGTAATCGTATTTGACCCACTGCCCAAACTCAGAGTTTTCGGCTGTCTCTGCCCCCCGCTGAAGATCTCGATGCTCTGCGGCAGACCAATCTGCTGGATACTCAGACCACTGCTGCTCTTTATGGTGGTTGCAGCCGGCAGCACCGCTGTGGTTGTGGTGCTGCTGCAAGTATTGGCTAGCGCTTGGCTCAGGCTACTGTTCCCGTTATTCTTCGGACTGAGGAAGCTCTCCAAGTCGCTGATGGAGCGACGCAGATGGGAATTCCTATTGTTGTTGTTGTTGTTGTTGTGGCTGCTGTTGTTATTGTTATTGTTGCAGCTGATGACGCCACTGTTGACAGCACTGCTGGGTGGTGCAGGAACTGCAAAGGCGCCCTGAAAAATTAGAGACTGTATTAGTGAATAATTAATTAATTATATTATTTATATTTAATAAACATTTTTTCTGCTCATAATAAATGTTTGCAGATTTAAAAAAAATATACTAAAAAATCTATATTATTTTGTAATTTTTCTTCCATCAAATTTTGCTGAAAAAGACAATTTTGTTTCTTGAACTAAACAACAAATAAAATAAACAAAATTAACATTATTTTGCTTATCTATTTTTACTTAATAATTAATGAATACGTCGTAAGTTGTGCAAAAATTAATATTATATTTAATAATTATTATATATGGTCACCTATTTCCAGTTCTTACCTTACTGATGTCCTTGCGCTTGCTTATAATCTTCTCCTCGATGAGGGCGCGCACTCCAATGCTGGCCGTCTGCAGTGGTGGTCCGCCGGAGTCCTTCTTCTCGCTGCGCTTTGTCTCCGGATCCTTTTTGAAGTAGCCGCCATGCAGACGCATATGCCCATTGAGGGCCGGTACATTTTTGAACTTACGGTGACAGAGATTACACTCAACTGGCTTATCGACCTTCACAATGTTGAGCAGGTGGGGATTTATGGCTGTGACCAGCTGTTGCTGGTTCAGTTGTTGCTGGCCCAGCTGCTGCTGCTGCTGCTGCTGCTGCTGCTGCTGTTGCTGCTGCTGCTGCTGCTGTTGCTGCTGCTGCTGCTGCTGCTGCTGTTGCTGCTGCTGCTGCTGCTGGCCCAACTCATCGTCCTTTACCTCGTCGGGTGGGCTGGATGCGGAGGCAACCAGTTCGGTGCCATCGTCCACGGTAAGCGTCACATTTTGCACATTATTGAGCTGAGAAGAGTTTCAACATATCCATGAATAAAGTAAATTAAAAAAATTACTGATTTTGTTTTATAAATAAATTCTTAATGATAAATATAAATCAATTTAAAAAAAAAACTTTTTACCTAGGCGACAATTTAAAAAACTATTGTTTCCTAATCATTTAGACACTTAAAAATTAACTTTTATCATTGGCAAATATTTTAAAATAATAAATGCATACTTAAAAAAATTAATTAATAAATTATTTGTTAGTTGTTCCGTTAAAATTGAAATTATTATATATTTCAGCGCAGATAATATTTTGCTCACCAATTGCATGTTCCAGGTCCTTGGTCGGGTTGAGGACTGGGCCGATTCCGTGTTGATTTTGTAGGAGCTAACGCTGGTGGGCGAGGAGACTGTGACTTGGGCACTGGTTTGCTTCGTCTGCTGCATGATCTTGCTGATGAGATCGAGTTGCTCCCGTGTGAGTCCCTCGGCCTCCAGCGTGGCGCCATCACAGAGCGTTATGGTGGGTGAGCTGGCCACAAAGGAGCTGCCGCTGACATTGCCCGATGTCGAGCATGACACAGAAGATGCGGTGGAAGATGTTGTCGAGCATGTCGATGTGGTGGGCGAGAGCAGAGTAACACCCGTTTTGATGGGTAAATTCATTGCTCTGATTTGCTCATCGGAGAGCGCAATTCCAGTGGCCGCATCCACAATGGAGCTGCCAGTGGAAATATATGTGCGAATGCAGGTGGCGCCATCTGGCGAGCTGGCATCCCCGCTGGCCGTAGCCGGCGATAGGCTCAGGGAACTGGTGGCGACGCCGATGCCGTTGCTGTTGCCAATGCTGTTGCCGTTGCTGACGCTGGCCGTGGGCGAGAGTGATTCGCTGGCGGGCACGCAATTATGGTGATTCTCTGAATGGCGACGAAGGGAGCGCGCATCGCAATATGATTTGCCACAGCCATCCGCCCGGCACTCGTAAGGCTTCTTGTTGCGATGCGTCATCATGTGTCCGTTTCTACAGTGGATAAAGAAGAGTCGGATGTGGATGTGGATGTGGTGGTGGTGGTGGTGGTGTGTAAGTGGATCAGTGGATCAGTGGATCAATGCGGCGCTTCATTAACTTACAAGTGATCTTGCCGCTTGAATGCCTTCGAGCAAAGCGCACAAATGTATTTCCGTTCGTCGCTGTGCGTCAGTTTGTGCTTGGCCAACGCCGAGGCATTTCCAAAGATCTTGCTACAAATCTATTAAAAGTGTACAGAGAAGCAAATAGAAATGTAATTAGCATCGCATGCGGCATCCTACACATGTCGTCCACATAATTGAAAGCGTTGCACACCCAACAGACAATTTGGAAATTTTAATGAGCTACGTTGCGTATACGCAATAAAACAACCTAAACTAATTACGCTCGTGTTCATAAAACACAGATATAGCCACGGACACCCAAAACCGACACCAACCTCAAATGGATTTGGACATGCCACTCTAATGTGTTCAATTTGCAGAAATGCCGCATTTGATAGCAACTATGGTAAATGAACTGTTTTGGCCATTTATTTGGATTTTTAAATAATATATAAAAATTATTTGGATAAATGATATAAATGAAAATGTAAGAAGTCTAATAAAATACTAATATTATATATTGAAATGATTTAGTAAAAAAAACTAATCTGACAAACTTATGTAATAATTTTGTATCTTTAACATTTATTTAAGCTAAGTGATTTGTCAAAACTTGTTTTTGCGCTTCAAATATAAAATTGTTAATTAAATTTCTTTGATACTAATAAAGTATTAAATATATTTTTGAATATATATATTTTATATACTTTGAAAGTGTTATTATTAAAGAAATGCTTATTTTGCACTGAGCTACAAATTATTGTTTAAATAAAAAACAATAAATTTAGCTGCGAGTTTAGTTAGTCATTATACTGACAAAAATGTGTAGTATTAACAGAAATAGATGAGTTCATTCAGAAGGTAGAATAAACAATTCAAGTATATCATCATTTCACTATCTGAATTAAAACATTAAAACCAGAACATAAGCAATCAAAATAACTACAGATATACCATATATATATATATACAAGGCAATTCCCAATCTTTATACAAAATGTATATAAATATTCATTAATATTATTGCCAACTTAAAATGTGTTGTTATTTTTCAGTACTCAACATGTAAACAAGAAATCGAATTGTTAAATGCAAATTTTACAGCTGTCGTAACAAAAACATGCTTAAATTTGCATTTCTGATGTGAAAAAAATAAATATGAAATCTGGTTGAGTATTTAAAAACTGATTTCGACTTTATATAATTAAATGTTCCTCTTTAATAATAATAATATTTTATTAGAGTTCAGCAAGATAAATTGGATGACCATAATTTTTACTGATAGACTTTTTTAAGGTATTTGGTATTTTGTACTGTTAATTTTATTTGTTCAATCAGTTCAATAAAAATTCACTAAATTAACCCCCCCCCAAAAATTCAATTAATTAATTAATTAATTACCTGACACTGCTGAGGTCCGTGACGCGTTGGGGAAGATAATTTGGGTCGACTCTTTCTGGGTGCGTTGTCGACGTGGACAATGCCAATGCTGGCTGCTGCTGTGCTCGTGGATGTTGTTGACGCAGTTACTATGCCAGCAACATTTTGAACATTGCTCTTGAAGCTGATGCTTTGACCGATGCTGCTGTTGCTATCGTTGCTATTGCTGCTGCTACAAGTGCTGCTGCTGCTGGTGTTGCTGGTGTTGCTGTTGATGCTGCTAACGCTGCCAATGCTGCCCACAGAGGAGGCGATGCTAAAGTTGCTGCTGTTGCTGCAATTGCTATTGTTGTTGTGCTGACTAAGTAAACTGGCTGCGCTGCTGGTGCTGCTGTTGCTCAGTATCTGTGCCAGCGTTGTGACATTGGTTGCCGTGTTGCTGCAGCTGCTGCTCCGTATTAGACAGTTCTTAATGTAGTTGGTCTTGCTACCACCAATGCTGCTAATTGTCGTGTTCGTCGATGTGCTCACAGTCTGCACGCTAATCTTGTTGCTGGCACTGCGACGTGTTATAGTTATTTTATTGGGACTATTCAGATGTATCCCTGAGTTGTTCAGAATTGTCGCTGCAGTGCTGCTGCTCTTGTTGTTGTTGCATCTTTTGATGCTGGTGTTGCTGTTGTTGCTATTATTACTGCTGCTGCTATGCTTGTTTTTAAGTGCTGCAAATGTATATAAATATATATAATATATATTTAGGGTTGCAACACACAAAATACACTCAGATAAAAAAATTTGCAAACAATTTTGGGTTTAATATAAATTGTAGAAATAATTGAGATTTTTTTTTAAATAATTAAAATTTCCAATATATAAAAAAAAAAAATTATTTGTCGCTAATTTTTCAATATTCTCTTATTATTAAATTCTTTATCTGATTGCAGTTGGTTTTTCACTTACAGGCTGTCTGTATTGTGCCTAAAACATCAGCAAGCATTTCCGGATCCGGATAGCCAACGGTCAGCGCATTTTCCAATGCTGACGTTATTCCTGACGCCGCTGATGACGATGTCCCAAGCACTGTGACGCCATTTGATTGGCTGCCCAATGACGATGTTGCTATTGGATGCGTTGTTGTTGTTGTTGCTGCTGTTGCTGATGTCGATGTTGTTGTTGGCGGTGTTGTACTATCGGCTGTCTCCAAGGTACTCGCATCTCTCAGTTGCAGTGTCACGGATCCCTCGCTGCCCAGAGAGGCGCTGCACATCAACACACGCTGAGCGCTGAGATTCGTCAGAGGCAGATGTATGCTTTTGGATACCTGTGGACAGTGTGGCAATTGCCAAAAGCTGCTTAATTATGACTACACACAGGCTAATATACCAACGTGTGTGTGTGTACATAGCTGTAGTTTAGACTAAGAATAAATAGGAGGGACAGAGACAGATGCATTAAGAGTGAGCAGGAGACATAAAGACAATATATTGCCGTGTACTTTCTAAATGGATGCCAAAAATGCGGACAAGCGATTGCTGCGACTGTCAAAGAGGATTATTTGGGATTATTGATAATTCACGGCAACTGTCGACTAATAGTAGAAAATCAACAACGATGGTGTGTCGCATTAATTAATAAATGAAATGAATTCAATTTTTTTTTTTTAAATAGATTCATTTGTACTTTGATACATACCAAACTATTGTCGGAAGTTGATCTACAAATAAAATGAGAACTGCCTTGGGTCATTTCAACGTATCGAATTGAATGCATTTGGCACTCACTTCTACATGAAATAATATAAGACTAACAATATATATAAAAACATATGTATATATATATATAAAATTATATATATATATATATATATATTGTATTTTTAGACATCCTTTTCATAAGTTGACAACGTCTGCATGCATTCATTAAGATGCACGAAAAATGATGAGTCGTCCCACTGGGCTAATTTAGGTTTATTTGACCATATCTAAATACACATGCGACTGAATTGGTCACTGGTCGAAATGTGAAGCAATTAAAGATCTTGATAATCCGCAACCAATGCCCAATTAATGTGGCAACAATTGCAATTGCCCGTTGCCACAAAACAAGCGAAAACAAACAAAAACAAAACACAGACACAGGGCATAAATATCCAGGAGTGTTTTGCGACGATAACCACAATGAAAACCAAAACGAAGACATTCGCATAAATAAGTTGCTTCGAGCACATTACATTTCGCAGTGCATAAATAAACAAAAATTTTATTGTTCAATCTGTGTGCAAAATAAACAGCGCACACAAAATGAAAATTTGCTCTTTGCCAATTGGGCAAGTATGTCTATCTGATGGAGGCGCCACTGTTGTGTGCAACGTTCATGTTTTGTTTATTTAAAATTGCTATAACATTTATTTAGAGCAAATCGGATCTCTTTTAATTGATTTCTGACTTTAAAGCACTAATTTAGCAAGTGTTTTGATTACCTTCATAATAAACCAAACTTCCTCCTAATAATAAACCAAAAAAAAATGCACTTGTAAATAGGGAATTTTATGAACAAATAAGCAAAAGTGCTTAATAAAGTTTATTTTCTCGAGCATGAGTTATTTAGTTTCATTCGATACTCATATTTATTTGTGGATTTATATGTGCTTATTTTGTATTTTTTATGCTTATTGATACTAAGTAATTAATTATTTTACATCTCATAATCAATTTGTTTTAGCTTAAAAGCTTAGCAAGTAAAAATAAAGGTTTTAGAAGGCAGACAGTTTGAATCACAGACAAATTAGTTTTAAAAAATATTTCTGTATAAGCAAATAAAAAAAAATTTGAATGTTTTGTACTTTTCAGAAGTATGTTTCTTAATTACAGGAAATATTTATTTTAATTAGAATAGCAAACAAGAGCTAAAACTCGGAATACTTAGTTTATCTTGAGAGTCTCTTTTTCAATCCTGTTGAAATTACTGAAGTTTTTTTTATGAATGGCTTTAAGTTGTATAATTTATTGCTATAGAACTTACTTTAATCGATATTTTCGAAAAGGGGAGAGTAATCGATTAAATATAATAAACTTTATATTGACATAAGAAAAGTAACATTCCAAATATTAAGTCAGCCGGGCAAACAGACAGACATGGCCAGATTCACTTCTTCGACATCTGATCAATAATAAATATATTCTTTATATGAAAAAACTAACAACTGTTATTCGTAATGCCGCACAACACACAGAAGGGCGTTACCAGCTGCACAACCCTCTTGTTACTCTCTGCGTTCCACACATTTTTCATAAATTGCTTTCAATGTGTGCGTTTGAATGGTGCAATAAGAAACGATTACAGCGAATTTGATGCATGATTGCTTGCAAACGGTTAGCAAACTCCCAGTGAACATTAATCACATACGAGCGGCTCTAATGCGATTGTTATGTTTGTGTGTTGTGAACTCCTTAATTACTCGCATAGTCAGCTAACTAGAAACGTTGAGCAGGGCTCAAAGTTAATGCGCATGGGCAAACTGATACAAATCTTGGCTAAGATGTCGGGCTGTCAAACAAGAAGCAGCACAGCACAGACCGCCAAACATGACGGCACATCCTGTTACGACATGATGCGGGACCATCTCTACCTGCCACACGGTGCACATGCGTGTATATTTTTACAGCATGATTCATGTGTCAATCAAATGTCAATGTCACTCCAAAAAAAAAAAAACAAAAAGAGGAAAACACCAACAATGAGTTTATATGCTGGCGTGAAAAATGAAAACGAAGAAAAACAAGAGTTTGTTGAGAATTATTCGAATGAGGTAGGTGTGCACGTTGGACTCATGTTTTTCCGATGGCTTTTATTGCCACAGCATTTAGTAAGTATAGCATTCATATACTAACCGAGTTACATATATAATATTCATAAAAATTTCGTCAATTTAAAATTGAAAACGTTACGCGGCAATTTGTCATCGGCTTTTGCTTATTAGTAAAATGAGCTAAAACACATGTTCCGCCACAGCAGCGTCCCGCCCTTTTGCCATCCCTCTTTTTTTCAACCCCTCCTCCATGCTTGAGGTATAGCTTTCTCATCGCCCATTTTGTCGTCATCAATAATCATAAGCAATTCATCAACCAAGTCCAAGTCGCGAAGCTGCCTGGCCTTTATGTGTATTTATTTATTTATTTTGTTTTTTTTTTCTTTCAAATTTTTAAAAATTTGTTTATGAATTTGGCTGTGGAACTCTTGAATTATGTTGAAATTGCATACATACGCACATATTCATATTTATGTTGGTGCTTCTAAGTGTAATTTTATGAGTTAAATATTTGATTAGCTTTAAATTTATATATTTTATAGCCTCTCGATTATTTATGCATCAGAAGCTTGTACTGTTTTGTGTGTTTTCTTGTATATTGCGCATACGCATTGATGGCCAATTTGATTATATAAATAAACGCAAGCAATATGCAAGCCATAACATATATACACGATTATAAATTATTATGCCTTATGAATGATTGCACACATAAACTGCCGTATTATTGTAGCATTTATTGTTGTTGTTTTTGTTCATTTTCTTGTTGTTGTTGTTGTTGTTGTTGGTTTTGGCGATGCTTTTTCGCGTACTTACCGTATTTATGGCAGCCATCGTCGCACTTGACGCAGTTGATATTCTTGTTGTTGTTGTTCTTTTTGTTGTTGTTCTTGTTCTGGTTGGTGCTTGTTCTTGTTCTTATAGTTGTTATTGTTGTTGTTGTAGTGGTGGTGGTGGTGATGATGGGGATACAAAATCAAAAATCTGCAAAAAGGTTTTGTATGATAGAACATTTTTGATTTCTGTTTCTGTTGCTGTTTTCTTTTGTTTTGATTTTTTTTTTTTTTTTTTTTGTTTGTTTCTTATTGGTCACTTTAGCATTTTCGTTGAGCGACAGTAAAATAAATATAATTAAATATAAACGAAAACTTGAGAAAATAAACTAAAAACATAAATTCGATGCATAAAAATGTGCGCATTAAATCAAGACAATCAAAAAATTAAAATAAAAAATATATGCAGAATATATAACATGCACAGAGGCAAAAAGTACGACATGACGACGAGGGACTGAAAATATGTCAACATCGAGAACACAATCAAAATGCATGAAAGTTAGAGTTAGTAGTAGAGTTAGATGGGATTTGTATTTTTTGGGTAGCGAGGTACTGGGCATTTGATAACTGATTGATGATTGACTGACTAGCTGACTGACTGAGTGACTGATTGACTGAGTGGGGCGATTGAGCAATATGTGGCATGACTGAGCATTAAGTTTTGTGGATAATTCGCAAGCAACATATATGACATTGAAAATATCACCTTAATATGCATTTAACATTTTTTATGACGTCGCATCTGAAAACCGAAAGTGTTTTATTCGAAAACATTCGACCGTAAAATTTTATTTGCATTTCTAATGTTATCGGCTTTGGCGTCGGCGTCGGCGTCGACGTCGCCGTCAGCGTCTTCGTTGTCTGTTTTTCAAATTTTCTTTTGTAATTTCTCAGTTGGCTTTGTCTCTCATTATTTATTTTTGTACACAATAGTGTTTGTCCGTCCGCTTGTCTGCGTGCTTCTGCTTTAGTTATTTTATTGCAAGTTTCTATAGTTTTATTTTTATATGAATTCAAGTATTTCCCCCCAAAACGCCCATCTCCCCCCATATCTATACCTATATATGTACGTATGTACGTATGTTTATATCGTATTTACACATAAACACATCTGCAAGAGAATGTCACATCAAGAAATCTACGAGAAAATTTGCCAAACATGTGGTACAAACTAGGCAAACACATACATAACTTATACACATTTGTATTTGTGAATGTGTTACTCTTGTTGTTGCAACATCGAAATTCATATGTGTGAACGGATTGCAATTATTTTCAGAAACATCCTTAATAATCTCTTGGAGATAAATCATAACTGAGTTGGTTAATGGTCTTGCAAAAGAAATTTATATTTTTGTATATATATATTTCATACACTTAATTGTACATTTAAAGTAAAATTAGTAAGCTAAATTACTTATTTACTCTATTAACTTAAATGAAATAAATAAGGTAAATTACTTATTTACTTATTTTATTTTAAATATTGGGTAAGTTAATGAATTGGTCACAAACTATATACAAAATATTGAATAGATATGAAAGCAAGGCTGCAAGCGCCAAGCAAATAGTCCGTGTTTTAATTCACGGTTTGGACCAATTATTCAACGTCAAACAAATAGTCTGTGTTTCAATTTTCCAATGTGTAAAGCAATTTATTTGTGCATTTATTTTAAACTGCATTAAAATTAATTAAAAACCGCAAACAATTTTTGCCATTGTTTTCAGTTTTATTTTTGATAATTGACTGGATAGTTGGCGTGAAATTGTTGGTGATTCAATCAAACGATTTTCTAATTTTATATTTTTAATTTTAAAAAATTAATTAACTTTATTAGGTCACTTAAATTAGGCTAAAATCATTCTATAAATTTTAAACAGTTAATAATAAAAATATTTTAAATTAAGTGTTATAAAATATATATCGTTTTTAGTATAATTGGGTTTTATTCTGTGTATTGCCCAATTCATTCAACATTTGTTAGCCCATTTTGCGTTTAAATACCCACAGAAATCTTATTTATATTTCTTATGACTGACATTAAATAAATAAAAAGAAATTACAGATTTGGAATGATAATACGTAAATAAACTATATAATAAATATGCCCTATTCAATATTTGATACAAAATATTTTGCATTAATAATAGCGAATTCGGAAAGAGGTGCAAGAGGAATAACCAGGAATTCGAAGGTCTGTTAGCTCTGAATAAAGACATTCACGATTGTGTATGAATCAATGTTATGAATTCTTCTATGCGAAATCAAGGGGGAGTCACCATAGACTAAAATATTTGAGATAATTATAATTCAGGCCTCATTCCAAATAATAAATAACAAATAATCTTAGTTAATTGCTTGGCCACTTCAAGATTTTATTTTAAGATGGATAAAATAGTAAAATCTAAATACTACTCATAAAAATGTTTATTTTATTCGACTCCACATCGGAGACATTTTAAAGTGCTTGATCACTAATAATAAAATGTGTGTTTATGCCAAAGCGACAGAGTGATCTCATAATGCTATCGGCAGGCAGAAATAAATGTGTGAAATGCTTTTGCTATTCACCTTCGAACTGCATGCGAGTTCTAAGCAGGCACGTTAGAAGCAGCAAATGTGATGGCCAAGACAAAGTATCTGAACATGTAGCTAGCTGGTCGTGCGGTCGTTGCTTTTTAATTATAAATATGTATGTGCAAGCGCGAGTAAATACATACTATATATATATATATATGTATGTGTGTGAAGCACATTGCACAGTGATACACTGGCAGTGGGTCGCCTTAAACCGACGTGGCCAGGACGGTGGTAGTAAGCCGTAAACACATGCGGAATGTTGTCGAGCGCGACGACAATTTGTTTAAGAAAATGTTTGGCAAGGCGCCCACTAAAGCACACCAATAAAATGAGCCAAGGGGCAAGCAGCAAAATTATATCAACAACCTATGCAACCGAAACAAAGGCGTTACCGCCAGCCAACAAATTCCATGATAACCGCAACGTATTTTCACTTGCCCCGCACAGCTATTTGGTAAACATCCAAAGTTGTTTCACTTTAATCGAAAATAATATTTTTTTAATGTCGCCTCAAATATTTTCAACATTTAGCAAGCGTTTTTCAAATTCTTAAGGCCCTGTCTTTTTCCTAGAAATTTCCCTATCTATTAATTACTTTAAGTGACAACCATTTTAATAATTAATTATTTCTTAATCCGCATTCTCAGTTTTTTTGCTAAAGTTTATTTTTCTCCCTATGTCTTTCTTTATCTCTATCACTCGCTCTCTCTCTCTCTCTCTCTATCTCTCTCTCTCTCTTTCTCTCTTACCGTACAGTAATTTTTATCATAACCTTTACTTAAACTAGATTTTACTAGCCATTGCAATTACTTTTGGATAATTTAATAGCTTTATTTTTATTTGGTATTATATTCTAATTAATCTTAACTCATTTTCGTTTCTCGTTCTTATCGTTAATTTCTATTTAAGGTTTTACCTTTAAGATATTTTTTTCAGTTTAAGATTTTAAAAATCATATTTTAAAACCTTTAGATATTGAGTTTTAACTATTCCGCTGAATTCACTAATTAATTTTATTTTAACTTTTTCAAATTTCGAATCCATTAAATAAATAAATAAATGAATATGTTTCTACGAATTATCTAAAAGCTTTCTAATTTCGACTGTGGCAACAACTCATAAAAAGTTCTATGCCAAAACAAATGTTTGGTTTTTTTCTGTTATGGATTTCTTTTATTTCATTATACCAGGTGAATCACAAACAAGCAAAACCAAACCAACAACAACAACAACAACAACTAACTTGTTTATAAGTACGATCAAAAGCAATAAGCATACGCCACATATGCCACACAAACAGCTGTGACGTTGCATTGTTGTTGCTGTTGTTGCTGTTGTTGCTGTTGTTGTTGCATCAGAACTATGGACAAAATTAGATGGCAAACGCAAACACATACTAATACATACATACACATATATGCGTATGCGTATTTGTATGTGTATTTTCAATGTTAAACCACAAACTAAAAATACATTTTGCAGCCGTGTAAATGCCAAGAAAATATGGAAATTGGTGGGCGGACGGATTTGCGGCTGTTTGGCGGGACGCATCTCTCATATCAAAATCCAATTAAAATCTTTCGCGTGCATTGAATATAAACAAATAAGCGTCAATTGATCCTGATAGACATCCCTTTATAAAATCGTCTAGCTGCGTCAATCAGTATGCGGCTGATGTTTTTTTTTTGCTTTTGCTCATTCGTGAATTTGGATGCGTATAAGTTTAATTACCCTGAATAGAAAATAATACGTACTACAAATACCAATTTAGTGGCAATAAAACGGCTGCCGAGCTACGGGTGCTAATTACCACACGAGTGGATGGCCGATAGCCGGGAGACCGTCTGTGATTTATGAATTGAATGTCTTATTTAAATATGTTCACGCATAATAATTTTAAAACACTTTGTCTAACAGAAACAGCGCTCATTCCATTCAAATTGTTTGAATGATTTCACCTGGAGTGTGTATTTCCTGGCCAGCATAAGGATTGGAAAATCGTAATCGGATTGGTAATCGTCTTGCCGTGAATCCTGTCTGCACATCCGGCAAAGTATCACAGAGTATCTTCACTGTCAGTGACAAGTCCAAAATATTGGACATGGCGAAGGGTTTCCCGTTATCGACGGTCTAAGCTTGCGATGTAAAGGGGATCTCGTTCGATGAGATCTACCAGACTATTTATCAGATGTCCACGATCCGAGGCATCCATGCGGCGTCAGGAAGACCCCAGTTTAAATGCATTTTTTGCTGCCGACACGGCTAGATTGATATCTGTTAGTTTATCCTCTCAATCGCACCGAGAGGTTTCTCTGTGGCTAGATTAAGGGTGATCAATGTTTCCATCGAGTTGCTATCTTCCACTCATTGTTAATGAATATGCCAGTGAAGCCCAATTCTGGCTTAGTTTGCGGTTTCGGGTTCGTTTTCGGAGACATAAGCCAAAACACGTAGGCGCCAAATGACCTAAGCCAAATGACCTAATCCAAGTGACAATCCAAATGAAAGATATAATATAGATCAAACATATTCGTTAACATGTGTTTGATGCAACATATTCGAATAATTTAGCTACGTGACTTTTGGATATTTGTTTGCATTTTCGATTATAATATGTATTTGAATTTCTGACTCAGGTTTTTATAAAATTATTTTATAACGATTTTAATTTTAATGAAAGCTATTTTGCGTTGATATAGTATAGAATTGGATAGTTGGATATAAATATATATAAATATATATAACTATATATATAAATATGCGCTGAAGAGAAACATTTCATAATAAAACGTTTTGGAAAGCAACAATAATAATATCAAAAATTATGTATTCTTTTTGGGCATTATTTAGAATAGCTTTTTAATGATCGGCGAAGTACTATCTGCTTTTAAAGTGGACCAATGCCCTTCAAATGATTGAATTGCAGTACAGAATAAAGATGAAAGCCTTTCTTGTCAAGAGTTGAATGGGGCGACTGGAAATGGTCCCAAATTCTACCTTCTAAAGTCCAAAAAATAAATTATTTGATGCCAAATGCATTTTTTTATATATATTAATCAACATTAATTAAGAAATATTAATTAAGAAAAATAGAAAACAATTCGATTCCCATAACTGCAATCGATGTTTTATTTAAATTTCTTCTATGTACTTTTTAAATTGTATTTTGCGAAAGTCAATCAATCAGTCTTATGTCCATGAGACGTGTTTTAAATTTACGTGTCGTATTTGTGGAACACTTAATAATTCTATTATTCTACACGAAACACTGCCAAAGACTGAAAATATTTGTCGAATGTCCAAAAATAAAATTATCACGTTTATTCAGACTTTCGCGCGTGGAATGAGGAAATTTTAGAGCGTTGACAGCCAAAGTGGAAACAATGATCAATCGAAGACACACATCACTGCATTTGAATAAATAAAGGATATGTGGCTGGCAGAATAGGTACAATTGAATTTCATTTTGACATTTCGTGTGCAAAATACGTGAAATTTATTTGCAATAAAACATACATTAAAACAATCGCAAATAAATCAAATTAGTCACACAATAGAAAAGAAAAAAAAAAAAGAACTAAGACACATTGGTTGACTAATGCATGTGTTCAAAAAAAATCATGAGAGATGGGTGAAGGTGGCATTTGCAAAGTAGTACAATTAAAGATACTGCTCCTGCTGATTATGGTTGACAGTGATGATGATGATGATGCTGCATTGAGGCTAAAAGAGAGGACATCAATTGCAACCCAGACTGCAGCCTGCAGTATGTTGGCATGTTGTAATCACAGTGGAGCAAATAAGTAAAATATTTTAATTAAATAGAGATGCACACACACACACACACACACACAGTACACTCTCGTAATAAACGTGCGCTGTCCATAGTAAGGGGCCAACGTTGTGGCAGGCCAGGTCAGGGGGGAGGGGTAACATGGGGCAGGGGAGGACGCCTAAAATTTGTAACGCCAGGCAGCCAAGCAGAAATCTTGGCGAACGCGACAGACACGCCTTGTAAGACACAGACGACAAACGACAATGGCTACACTCTTTGCCAAATGCATAAATAAAAACAACAACAACAAAACCAAAAACAAAAACAAAAAAACACAAGACCAAAATCGACAAAAGAAAAAAAAAGAAGAAATAAATAAATAAATATACTTAGAATCGGGCAGAAATGAAAACGCCAAGTTTTGCAATACAAAACATTACATGTGCTCGTCATTAGGAAGGTACAGCAGGCACATGCATAGTACAGATACAGATATAGATACCGATATAGAAACAGAAACAGATAGATATACAAGCACATGTGCTATCGGTGTCGTGGAAAGGGGAGTGGTGGGAGCGGGGGGGGGGGGGGAGTTAAGGGGTATATCTGCGGTATGCTTTGGCGCAATCATCCACGATTCGTCTATTGTTCAGGGGTTGTGTTGTTGTACTCGCTGTTGTGGCATAAGTTCCACTTCAAAAAACATAAAATACGCGCAAGTGTATTTTTAGCAATCCGTTCATTTGATTTACGATTTCATTAAATCAGCTAATGGACATGCTCCTCCTCCTTTCTTGGCGCAAGTGACGGGCGCGGAGAAGGAGGAAGAGAAAGAGAAAGGGCAACCTGCGCTGATCAGCGACACATCGCAACCTCTCTCTAAATTCATACATGCATACAAACCCCCCTTCCCCCACAACACACTCTCTCTCTTTGTCTTTCTCTCATTCTCCTGATCTCTCGCTCTCTCTCTCTCTCTCTATCTCTCTCGCTGACTGCAAGCGACCACCTGTCGTTGTCTGTTGGAGCTGCTGCCGGCCGCCAGACGCCTACCAATTATGTATTATGGCTAATGCCTGCCTGACAGGGCACAAACGTGGCCAACGTGCAATTCGGTCAGATTTAGCCAAAGAATGCCGCAGAAATATGCTGAGACATGAGACCAAGTCGATCTACAATTTTAATTACCCTCAAAATGACTACATTGTCATCAGCTGACACATTTCTCTATATAAGTTTTCTATTCAACATTTGATAATTAATCATGCGTTTTATTTGAATTTACTAAATTTGTTTTTTATTTTAAGCATGATTATAGTTAACAAAGCAATATGCTAATAATAATAATGATTTATATTGGACATATTTATGTACCTATTAAAAAACTTTAACAATTGTAAATATATTTTTCATATATATTATAAAATTTGGCATTATTCTAAATACTTTGACAGCTTTGTTGTCATATTTATTGGGCATATTATTCAAACTATTAACAAGCTATATCCACACTTATTAGATATATTTATTTTTAAATTTAGACAAGATGGCAGATGCTTTAAGAATATTTTATTTATGTTGTTTATATCAATTATAGTGGAATCATTGATATGTTTATTTATTATTAAATTTATTTTTTATCTTTATAAAATATTGATTTCAAATACACCAATTTGATTCATATTCCTGTCACTTTGCTTTAAACCACACAAAAATATATCGCATTTACAACATATTTGTTATCATAAATTGGAGAAATATTTTAAGAATGTTTTCTCAGCTGCCATATTTGAAATTATGTTGCCACCGCACTTGTCGTATCTGTTGATATATAAACCTATATATATATATATATATATATATATATATATATATATATATATATATATATATGCATATGCATATATGTGTGTTATTTTTGCCACAGTGCAGATAAATTAATAGTTCATCAAGCAGCCGTTTGCGCTGACAGATAGACGACGGGCATCGCCATCCCGTCGAGTTGCCAGACAGACGGAGACAACAACCAAACTAATGGATGCTGCCCGACATATTCCCATTGCTATTCCCTGTATTTATTGGCGCATGTACTTTGACATATTGGCCACCAATAGTCCTCATCGGCATCGTTGTATTTTTGTTTGTTTCGTCTGCCTTTTTTTGTGATTTGCGTTAGTCATGAATAATTGCATTTCTAACATAACTTGACTTTCACTTTATCAGCAATAGATCAGAGGAGCACACAGCGCCTCACATTCCGGTGTCTTTTTGGCACCGTGTTGTATGTGATAAAAGTATTACCCCATACGTAATATGGCTTAAAAAAGAATTCAAGCAAAAAAAAAATAATGGAAAACCTTAAATAAATATTAAATAAGAAATTCCATTTCTTGGTGACGTCAACTGTCTATTATTTTGCTTTAGTCATAAATCTGACAGATTCACACAAAATGCTCGCTGGCGTAAAATGAGAGACCAAATTCAAGGTTTTTAGGCTTGAAAATATTCATTTCAAAATTGGCAGTGAAAACCTGAAAATACTGTATTCTAAGCATAAACTTATTGAAAGCATATTGTATGACCAATTATTAGAAATACAAACGATTTCCCATCCAAATAAATCAAATGCTTTTCCGTAACGGAATAAAAATAAATGTTTTTCCTTATTATAAGTGTAATTTTATTCCATTTAATTACGGTAATCAGTAATTAGATATAGATAATAAAATGGATATATACAATATAGAAATGACCTTGCAATTTTGAAATTTTCCTTAAAATGAAAATCGCCCCGTAACTCAAAAATGTTTATTCAGAAAACAATTCTCTTATTTTTTCCTGATTTAAATATAAAGAAAACTATTCTTATTTAATAAATCCATTTATAATTGGTTTATTTTTGTACATATATTAATATCTTAATTTAAAAATAAATATGTTTGCAGGAAATTCGTGTTACACACTTAACAAATCAATCAATTTGACAAATACAGAAATAGGTACAAATTATGTTAAGCATTAATATTCTCTGAATTTATCCATATGCTCAGTCACGATATTATTGTGTGAGGGTGAGTGAGGTAAGTGAATGTGTGAGTATGTGTAGATGTGTGTGTGTGTGTGTGTGTGTGTGTGTGTGTTGTCTTTGTCAGCACATCATTGAAATTGTTGTTAATACCAGCCATAAATATGTATACATAAATCACTCAGAGACATGACAGTTTTTCAAGAACAATGCCGAAACAACAAGACATCGAAGCATAGCATTAGGCGCAGTAGGTCACATTTACATAGTCGTATCATACATATTATACTTAAACGGAACTTAAGAAGTGTCTTCAGAAAAATATAAAAAAAAAAACCAAAACAAAAAACAGCTAAACAAAACAACAATTAACAAATAACGACGACGGGCAATTAACTGAAAATATGAATGCGGCTGCATTCATTATGGGCGCTCTTACCTCTCAGTCGGGCACTGCATTTGCCTGGGTCGTGTACCACAGTGCGTATGATGAATTTCCTAAATGGGGATCGACAACGTTGACAGCGGCAACGCCAACAGCAACGGCAACAGCATCGGCAACGAAACCGTCAACGGCATTAGCGACGGCATCGGTATAGGCAACGACAATGACAACGTCGTCTATCTAATCCACGGCTATTGCTTTTTATATGGCTTATATTTGTATATAGGTATGCGTGTATATATGTGTATGTGTGTGTGTGTGTGTGTGTGTATTGGTGTATGCACAGCAACTATATGAGCATTTCTATATCCGGCGTCCACTTTGGCATTGAATTATTTTTCCACGGTTTTTGCTACTGCTGCTAATAATGCTGTTATTGTTGTTGTTGTTGTTTTTGTTGTTGTTTTTGTTGTTGCTTTTGTGTGTTGTTTACTGCTTTGTTCGTTGTTCGATGTTGTTGTTTCCTTTAATGTTATTATAATTCTTCGTTAATACTTTTCACAGATTTAGTTTATTCTTTTTGCCTTTATGTGTAGGCATACAGTTGATTGTTGTTGTTTTTCTTAATTTGTTGTTATTATTGTTGTTGTTATTGTTGTTTTCGTTTTTGTTTTAATTCACACGCACGCGGAAAAGGTGGGCCAAACACAAGGCGGCCATATTCTTGTTCCTAACTCGTTTAGCAGGATTACAAGAGCTGCGCCTTGTTTCGTTATTGTACTCGCATTTAATGTGCAATTATTTGTTATTGAATTATACGTAAGGTACGCAAAAGCTAAACTGATGACACCACTCAACGTTTATTGTTGCAAAAGTATTCGCTTTAGTTGCCATTTATATATTCGTATATAATTTTATGATCATTTCTTTGTAAAGAGGACGGCTTGACACGCATTTTTTGTTTATATTTATCAGCTACCTGCAGAAATAGAATTTTATTATATTTTATTTATATTTTTTTTTGTAAATTGATTGTCTTTATTGTTAGAAGCCGATGTCTGTTTACCGTTCTTTTTTTTTTCTTGAATATTTGCGTCTATATAATTGCTTTGCTTCATTAAACAGTTTATGAATTTCTTTTTAGTGCTTTCGCTTGACGCGTTTCGACTTCACTGCATTTTCCGTTACTACAATATAAAACTCATTTTTGAAATTGTTAGACCAGCTTCTGGGCAGCTGCAACAACAAAACTACACCCAGAAATTCGTTACGAAAGAAAAAAAAAAAAGAAAGAGCATTTGCTTCAAGCGTTATTTTGGCTTAGAAAGCCCAAAGCTTAAAGGCAAAACCAAAATAAAAAAATAAAAAACAAAAAACATAAAAGAACTGGGGAAATTACTTAAGTTTTTCAATGCGTTTTACTCAATTTGACTTTAGGTCGTTGTTAAAATTGGCGCATTAAGCGCAAAAAAGTTGTGGCTACTGAACCCAAAGCGCCCCAAAAGTGTTTCTCTTCTCCCCCCCTTCCCCAATGTTGCCTTTAGGGTGCCATCCTTTTGCCCTTCCCATTGCAGATGTTCTTGTTACCGTTGTTCTTATATTAAATATTACGCTTGTATGTAGTAGAAGTCAAAATAAATCGATAAATGCTATGCTACATAAAGCAGCACACAGATACAGCCACAGCCACAGATACATATACAAATACATGTACAAATACAAAAACACACAGCGACAGCAGCAGCAGCAGCAGCAGCAGCTAGAAAAACATCATCAGCAACAACAACAAAAATAACTTCTAGCCATAAACAGCCTACGAACAAGAGGAGAAACAGCAACAACAACAAAAAACAACATAAAATGTTTTTCACTGGCTCCTTGAATCGTCCTTTTACCATCAGCATCCCCCACCACCGTCCCCGCACTCTTCTTCAACAGCACTCAGCAAGCTTCACTGCTAGCGCCCCTACCCCACACCAACAAACTGCTCTCATTCATGTACGCAAAAGCCGAGCGCAAAATACGAATGCCGAACGAGTTTCGTTCGTTAGCTTCGTCGTTGATTTCGTTTTAGCACGTATGTGTGTGAGTGCCTATGTGTGAGAGTGTATATTTGTGTGTTGGTATGTTTCGTTTATTCGCACGCCTGACTGTCTACCATTTCGTTTCAACGCACTCCGTATGTGTGTATGTGTGGGTGTTTGTGTGTGTATCGACTACTGATGCTGTTGTGTACTCCACATTACCACATTTGGCATCGTGTACTTTCCGCGTAAACAGGTACATACACACACACACACACACACATTCACACACACACACACACACATAAATACATATATAGATATATGTAGCTGTTTATGTGTGTTTGTGCAACTCCTACATTTGTTGGGAAAAATCAATTAAAATTTAACTCACGTTCGTTACGCACTTTATGCGTACGGACTTTTGGATGGGGGTTCACCATTTCACCACGCAAACACCCTTAAAATGTATTTCAATTGGCCAGGAGCGAGTTTAATTTGTCTCATTTGAATTTTAATTAAAAACTTTTACAGGTTCAATAACTTGCAAATGTACGAAATGTGAAAAAAAAAACAACAAAAACAAAAACAAAACAAAAATCTGTGCCTCTAGTGAAAATGTGCCTTAGCATCTGACTTCCATGTAACAGCTGTCTGCCACAATCTAAATTTTTTAATATTGTTTGTTTGTTTGATTATTCGGGGGCATGGCATCACAGGGCGTATCCAAATTTGAATACAGTTTGTCAGTAAATTAAGCCGAAACACACAAGGCTTGGTATTTAATTGTTTGATGTTAAGAAAACTTTTCAAGTTGCCTCTGAATTTAAGAAATGCCTACAATGCCAATTAGCATGGAACAACTCACACATAGACACAGCTGGTATAAGAGGGTTTAGCAATTAATTAATTAACAATTCATATAAATCAATCGTAACAAATGTGCTTCGCCAAAACTTATTTAAAGTGTGAAAATTTAAACATAATACACATTTCAAATAAAATGAATAATCAGCAATCAAGCTATTTTTAAAGACAAAACACTAGGCAACTATCGACCGACTTAAGGCAGATATACATACAAAATTACTGATCATAGTTTAATGCGAAATACGTAAGAACGCTTCAGTCGAGAGAGTTCTACTTGCTGATTTGGAAATTTGAACCTATGGAATTTTAATATGTGAATTTAGTGATTCGTAAAAGATAAATCTAAGAAATCTCTCATACATCTGAACCGATCTTGATGATATATTTATAGGAAATACATATTAGATCTAAACATATCCGATTCAAAATTTGTATCTTGAAAATGTAAATATTAGTGGTAGGGGAAACCAATTTGGGGCAATTATCCATAACATAAAATACACTTGATGTGTCCTCGGTAAAAGCCTTATAAACTTGAACTTTTATAGTAATTATTTTTAAATATACGAAAAGAAATGTCTTAAAACTTCCTTACACTATTTTTACATATTCTAATTGTGTTGTGTGTATTATATAAATATTTATAAAATTATAACTTCTTAAATTTGATTTGTGCACATTACAGCTTATATCCAATTAATACTTGAAATATGTCATCGTTTGCTATGGATTTTAGAAGATTAAATCTGTCAGCCAAATGAGATTTTGCGGCAGCGTATAAACACCTTTTAATTTTCTAAATTTAGTACAATTATTTAAAAGCGCACTCATAAATATAAAATTGTTTAAAATGTACAGTAATCTTATGGTCATTTTTTTGCCAAGGTATATTTGTATTTTATTAATTTTTTTTTTTTTTGTTAAGTAAATAAATATTAAGTTGCAAATTTATTAATATGGAATCTTTAATATTTTTTGTTGTTAAATGAAGTTTGCAAAACTTATTTATTTAGTCTAATGAAAATTTACAATAGCTGTTTGCACTTTTCAAAAAATCTACGCAAGATACACACACCCGAAGTTAAACCGTAAACGTTGGGAGTCAATATTGAAATGAAAAGTGAATTATGCGCTTGATAAGCATCAGCCAGAAAATGCACAATAACAGAGTGAATTATTAACTCAATACACGAGCCCCACCCCATGATATGGCGACCGTTGAGGTCTGTCCGCAGCTTTCAGTCAATGCAAGTCTCAATTTTGACCAGATGCAGCTACCGGTTGCCATAGCTACCATCCGGGGATAGTGCCTGGATTGTCGAGATCCTGCGCACTACATTTGCATATGCTTATGTGTTGGTTTGGAAATTGATACGCATATCTAAAATTAAACTGAGCCATGGGCGAGTGCATTTCTGATGTGCTGTTTGTCGCAGCGAAAATATAACAAAAGACAGCAAAGCAAAGCATCATTTCAATTAAAACTGAATAGCGTTTGACTTTCAGTCCGTTTGCCATTGATTAAGTACCGGAAAAATGGGTGAAGGTCATGCCCCAGCCACCGACTGCATGGCTGTCCCAGCCACCAATTCTAGTGGCACGGCCTACAAACGCACAATAAGGCAAGAAGGCCATTAACTAAATGCAAAATCAACAACAGCAGCAGCATCAGCAGCAACAACATTCGCCGCAAAGTCATCAACAACAGAAGAGGTAGGTAAACAAACAAGCACACAAACACACACACACACACACACGCGCACACATGCACATTGGGGTATAAACATTTGTACACTGCAAGCGTATTGCATACAAACAGGCGCATACACGCTGACAATGTACGGCAACTGGCAAAACATTATATTCTATTATTTTGATATATTAATACATGTAATATATATATATATACATATATAAATATATATATATAATAGCTTATTTATACTGAAATATAAATAGCTAAATAACAAGCGCCCCAACTCCAACTTGTCGTATTTTTTCCCAAACTCGAATGCGTTCATAATTTTTACATACACGCAGAAAACAAACACACTGATAAATCTTCAACTGGCGCCACTTTACTCCCTTGCTGCTCCATAAAACCCAGCAAGCGTCTGCTGCCTTACTCATTCTCTTCCAAATTCCCAAAGCCAACGCAACTCAACCCGAAACCAACCCCAACCCCAACCCATACCCCAACACCATCCTCAACCCACCCAACCTTCCCTACAAGAAGAACAACAACAACATCCCTCCAATTACTCACACATTCAACGAGCACTCATTTAAACGAAGCACCCAATGCTTACAGCATAACGGAAAAGTTAACTCTCGCACGCTGAATCGCTGATGCTGCTGCTGCTGCTGCTGCTGCTGATGCTGCTGCTGCTGCTGCTGCTGAGTCTAAAGCTGTGGCTGACTCTGACTCTGACTCTGGCACGTACGTTTGTGGGTCGCAATCGTTTCGCTTGCGCCGAATGTTCGTGTCGCCTGCTCGTCTCTCGCTCGCCCTGTCCTCGGCTACATTTATCCTGTTTTGCTCGATATCTATATCCGAATGATGCTGCTGAGCTGATTGCACAGTGGACTAACCAAATGTTAATTTTATCTGGTAGTCTGTGGCTTTTTTACTATATTCAATGGTTTTGTGTTGTTATAAAGCCATCACTTTAATTTCGGTTTAATTATTATAAACTTTAATTATATAAACTCGAATTGTTCAAGAAAACCTCATATTGAACAAAAACTAAACTTTTTTATAGTAGTAACATCTTTAAATTGGAATAAATAAATCTGATGTATAATCCAACTTCTTTTACTCAAAATCAACATCTGCAACAAGAAAATTTCAATCATATAAAATGACATACAAAAATCAGTTTCTTCGAAAATGGAGTTGCGCAAAATGTATAAACAAAATTCAGCAAATGTGGAAACATGGTTTTTAAACTGTAAGCAATATATACAATGGAAGCAAATTCAATGAATTTACTTATTCTCTAGTCAATGCACACAATGAAACCAAATTCAGCGAATTTGTATACATTTTTTTTTTTGTCTTGTAACTCTAGTCAATGTACACAAATTTTAATCACTTTATGTTCAAACATAAATCAATGTACCCAATTTAAATTATTGGTTTTCCTATAGAATAAACATTCCCATTTTTATTTTTCGAAAATTCGATTTGATCAATCTAAGGTAATGCACAGTACCAAAATATTTTGTTTAAAAAATAGGCCAATCGGAAAACACCATTGTCATTTTTTGACTATTCATTTGAAAATATCTTAAGAAAATTTAAGTTACAACCCATAAAAGTATGGGATGAAAAAACTATCTTTGAACTCAGTTATACAGGAACACAATAAGAATTAACTGTGCTTGGAAATTTATAGTCACTTTAAGTGGCTTGAATCACAGTAAGCCATGTAATTTTAGATAATAGCACATCTTGCAAAAACAACGCTTTTGTTATTAGTTTGTTTCAAATTTGCAGTTTTCATTTGTAGTTTTACTAAAAAAACGAAGAAACTGCGAGCCAACAAGAGAAAACTAAAATGTTTACAAACTCCACTTAAGAATTGAATGTGCGAGAGCTGATTGCTGATATTTAGTTACAACTTTGACTCAATGTGCAGTCGTCGTCCTCGTCGTATATATGTATGTGTGTGTGTGTATGTGTGTATATGTAGTTTTGTATGTAAGCATGGATGTGTGAGTACGCATGTATGTATGTCATATGGTTTATTACTTTTGCAGAACTGTATGTATATGTGGGCTACTATGTTAAAAGTTTGCTTTCCCCGCCGCCCTGCGATGACACCAAAGCGACAAGTTGTTTGTGTAGCTGGCGTTTTACTGTTGTGAATCTATCTATCTGAGTGTATGTCTGTATGTAGGTGCCTTGAAAAAGTTTTAGACCATTTTTTTTCGTTTCTTCTTTCTTTTTTTTTTGTTATTTAATTGTTTGGCATGTTCTTGTGTGACTGTTCAATTTCTCCCTGCTGCTGCTGCTGGGCGTATAAATTGTCATATTTTTGTTGTAGTTGCTGTTGTTGTTATCGACATGCGAGACATCGTTGCTGTTATGTTTGTTCTTATATATAGGATAACTTTCGTTTTAACTGTTCTCATCTTATTTTTAGCCCATATTCAATACATTGATTAAAGGTGCTCTAATCATATTCTGTTTATCAAAATGAAAGTATATTTATATCAGTTTTAGAACAAAAACCCTAAAATATATGAAAAATCGCAAGCAAAAAAAATATTTGCCATGCCAATGCCATAGTAGCTTCAAGGCTGTGGTAAAAATTCTTGCTTTCTTTTATTTTTTTGTTTGTGACATCACACAAAGTCGCGCACGTGAACGTTTTGTATATGTATATATATATATGTTTATATGTGTATGGCTTTGCGAAATACAGCAGAAACTCAAACGTCGAATTATGTTAAGCCATTATTTGGTTTGGCAGCCAGCTGGGCGTCCATTACAAAGCAGCATCCTGCTGTAATATGTATTCCCATACATACATATTTTAATGTATGTCTATGCAATTGTACATAGTCACATAATCTGGACACATACAAGCAACTGTAGTAGTACACAATTTGTAACATTTAATATTATTCTGGATTTTTTCTATATTGCCTGAATTTTGTTGGGCTTTTATACATTTTCCGCATCGATCGACATCGAAGTGTCTTTTTGTGTATATATAAGAAGTGTACATATGCACATTCGTCGTACATATATAATGCTTTTCGATAAATACAGTTATACACACGAATACTCGTACACCAGCGTAGGAAAAAAACTTGTCAATAATTTAATGACAAATGGCATTGTGTATAAATAAAAGGTAGAGCAAACGTTTCTTAAATGATGTTTTTGTATTATGTTTAATTTATTATTTGAATTAAATTCAACATTTTGCCATACACAAGATCACACACTTTTTTTGCACTTTTTTTACCTTTTTTAATATTTAAAAATTATTGAAATGTCGTTTGTTATATACACGCGTTTTTTATAGTTAAATATGTGTATATACATACATTTTATATATTGTTATATTTATATATAAATATGCATGCATACATATTATTTTTTAATGATTTGAAAAAACAACAAATATTGGGCTAAAAGATTTGTCAGCTCTTTGGTTATTTTGCTACAGTTCCTTTTGCTTTCCTCTATGTATTTTTGTAGTGTAGAAAAAATTAAAAACGCGCCGTTGGTATAAAAATGTTTAGCTTATGCGATTTTGACGTTTTGCATGCGAACCAACAACTATTTTGGCCAAATGCGCGCTGACAGGCCAGAAGCTCTCGTACGAAGATGTTTCTTGGCGCAGCAGCAGCACTAGATAACGGCTGCTGTGCAAGAGAGATTTTAAGAGAGAGTGGGAGAGAGAAAGAGAGAGAGAGAGAGTGCGCGAGTGAGAGAGATAGAGATATACGCTGAGATTGTCAAAAAATTAAGCTTTCTTCTGTTTGGATGCTAGCGCCTGCGCTGCTGGCAATGCTTCACATCTAACAGCGCGAGTAGCATTGCCAACAGTACATTATTTTTTATATCCGCGCAATACTTTGCGCGCCTTTTTTAAAATAGATTAATGATTTTTAAAAACAAAAAGTTATTTGGTGCTAAGTGTAACTCACATTCTAATTCTGAAAATATATATTTCTACAGCGAAATGTAGTATCTTTCTAAAAGTCAAAGTGTGCACACATTATTAAATCATTAAAAGTTATTATTCATAATGATCACTTGTAAATCTCGTTATTTGGCAGTCAAATTGGTATTGTTTTAAAAGTTTTAATCCCGTAATTACTTAATTACGTCTGTGCAAGTGATTTTATTTTAATGTTATATATCATTAGGAGTAATTATATTTTTATAACAAAATGGTATTATTTTAAAATTATGAAATTAATTGGAATTGAGTTAGGACAAGGTCAACCATGCTGATTTTTATAGCTGTCTGTTTAGGATTTATGACTTCAGTAGAATAGCATATAACGGAAATTTGTACAACAATTTCAGAAATTGAGTAAACCCTAGCTCAAAGACAACAATCTCGTGCAAAGACGGATTCGAGGCCAGGCAGCGCAGATGAGCAGGCAGACGAGATCGCCCGAGTTGACACGCAGCGGGTGATGATAACACAGTTTGAAAAACTAAAGAAAAGTACCTACAGTAGACACCCGCACAGCGCAACACATTAAAGCGGCCTGTGGTTACTGAGTTTGAATTTTTTATTAGACAACTGACCTGCTTTTAAAAAAAGTGATACTTTTTCTAAATAATAAAATTAAATTTAAATATGGATAGCACTTATTATTTAATAATATTATTATATTTATGGATAGAGAAGTCAAATATCTTATAAAAAGACTTCAAATAAAAAATGTTAATTAAACAGAAAATGAAAAACGAGAATTAAAATACAGGATATAATAAAAAATAATATAACAACCAAAAATTGACACCCGAAAATACCCAATCAAACAATAAATTGTCAAGCGGTAGCAGTTCAGTTATAAGGAAAGTAATAAGTGGGACTTATAATAAAAAAAAAAATATATACATAATAAAGAACATGTACTTATTACTTATTAGAACGTGTCTGGGAAACTTCTGAGCGCGCTTAACTATAATAAACTTGTCGTACTTCACAGGTTCAGGAATTTAACTATATCTATTTATTATTATTTATGTTATTATATTAACTGTTTTATATTTCGATTAACATTTTGTTAGGTGTTGCGTTGAGCGAGGGCTCACTGTATATATGTTTTTTTTTTTTTTTTCAAAAAACACATTCATGCAAGAATATATAATGTTAAAAATTCTGAAGACGGATAGAAACAACTATTTTACAATTTTAAGTACACACTCACACACACATAGATTTGGTTTATCAGCCGTTGTGGAACTAATGGCGTCGGCGGCGACGTCGACGTCGACGTCGGCGACCTGTTATGAAATCGTTCCGGACTATAAATAGCGCTGGTCTCGTGCTACTCGCTATCAGTTCCGAGTGAAACGTGCACAGGCAGCCAATATGATCTTGCATTTGGTCGCACTGGGAGCGATCGTTGTTCTTGCCAACGGCTATGGTAAGTAAAAGTTTGAACTGAATCTGGGCTGCTGCTGAGTGTAAACTGTACCCACTTCTAGTGCTGCCCAACCGTGATACTGAGCATAGCATGCATCCGCTGTACGACGCAGATGTGCCAGAGCTGCGTTTCAAGCGTTCCAGCATGCCGATGATGACGTTTCCCTCGTTGAAGGTGGAACAGTATGCGGAATATTGGCGAGGCATTGCCAACCAGACGCTGGAGCAGCAGCTGGAAAGCAAGCTGCGATTAAACACACAGCTGGCCAAGAATATAATACTGTTCCTGGGCGATGGCATGTCTATACCGACAATAACAGCGGGCCGGGTCTATCTGGGCGGCGAGGAGAAGCAGTTCGCCTTCGAGCAGTTTCCCTATGTGGGACTGAGCAAGACGTACTGCGCCAATATGCAGGTGGCGGACTCGGCGTGCACTGCCACAGCTTACCTGGGCGGTGTCAAGGCCAACTATGGCACCATCGGCGTCACGGCAGCGGTGCACTTGAAGGATTGTGGGGCGCAATCGCAGCCGGAGCATCAGGTGACCTCCATTGCCGAATGGGCACAGCGGCAAGGCATGGCCACTGGTCTGATAACAACAACATCGGTGACACATGCCTCGCCGGCGGGTGTCTATGCCCACGCCGCCAATCGCAACTGGGAGAACGATGCGGATGTACAAAAGGATGGCGCTGATCCCAGCGTCTGTGCGGATATTGCCTCACAGCTGGTGTACGGTCATGTGGGTCAAAATCTGAATGTGATACTCGGCGGGGGACGGGAAAATTTTCTACCCGAACATGTTCGGGACACAAGTGGCAAGCTGGGTCGTCGCAAGGACGGACGCAATCTTATCGAGGAGTGGCGGCGTCAGCACACCAATAGTGCTCACTACGTGGAAACACGTCGCCAGCTGCTGGATCTATCCAACCAGACGTCCCGAGTGCTTGGCTTATTTGCAACATATCATATGCCCTATCATCTGGATGCGAATGCCGAGGAGGTGCCCACTTTGGAGGAGATGGTGGAGGCGGCGATGGCTATACTGGAGCGCCAGAGCGGAGGACGTGGCTACTTTCTGTTCGTGGAAGGCGGTCGCATCGATCATGGTCATCACGATACGTTGGCTCTGCGTGCCATTGATGAGACCGCCGAGTTTGACAAGTCCGTGCGCTGGGCAAGGACGCACACCAGCGTGGATGATACGTTGATTGTGGTGACGTCGGATCACTCGCATACCATGTCGCTGGCCGGGTATTCCAGCCGTAAGAACGATATATTTGGCATCAATGATGGACAACTGGCCGCAGATGACTTGCCGTATGCAACGCTGAGCTATGCCAATGGACCCGGCTACAACAGCAACTATCTACGTGAGGGTGGCGCCGTCAAGCGGACGAATCTGCGTGACATCAACATGAAGAACAAAGATTTCATGTTTCCGACGACGGTGCCACTGGAGTCGGAGACACATGGTGGCGACGATGTCGCTGTCTTCGCCAGTGGACCCTATGCACAGCTCTTCACCGGCGTCTACGAGCAGCACTTCATCCCCCATGCGATGGCCTATGCCTCCTGTTTGAGTGAGTCACGTGGCATGTGCTCGGAGGCGGGGATTAGCCGGCGAATACTTTGAGTTGGCCATTGGGATTGTGGTCACTTTGGGTGTGACTATGATTAATGTTCAAATAGCAGTAATTAATTGTACTTATAACGTAACTTATAATAGCACAATTCTAGTTATTAAGGTATTTAATGCAATCAGCTAGATGACAAAATATACAAAAGGAAACTTATTAAAATTATATATTTCATTCTGAATAAGCATTAATAAGAAAAGGTAAAATTGTGTAGATATCTTTTTTTGAATGTAGGCAATCGATTTTACTTAATATTATAATGTTTTATACTAATATTTTCCCAAAGGTTTCCACCAAAAAGATGAACAAGAAAACGATTTAAAACTATATTCTAAAAGTAAACATAATAATTCGCAATCTTTAACTAACAAATTTATAAACTAAGTAGGTTAAACTTCACAAGAGCATTAGGTTAATTTAGTTTAATTTATTTAACAAATATTGCATATTTATTTGGATGAGTTTCCAATAATAAGAGTTACGTTTAAATTCGATAGCACAAGATTTATTGGTCAACTATCGATCGCTGAACATCGATAACGAGAGAAACATCGCAGCGATAGGCTAATCGACATAATATACACCACTAACAGAAAGGTGAGCAAAGTAAATGTTAAAGAAGAGCAAGCAGCAGCAGGCGCGTCGGTGGCGAATTGTTTATTAAAGTGAGTAATAAGCAAGTTGAAACTGTGAAAAATAATAATATACAAAATGTGCGACAATGTGAGTGAGCGAGCGACCGCCAAGCAACCAGTTATGGCTTGCCTCGCAACGCACTACTCTGTGCATTTACATCAGAAATACACATACACACATGTATGTAATAAAAACAAAAAACAAATTCTATTGCGTCGTCGCTGTGCATGTATGTGCATCTTCGCACTCCGAGTAGTGGTCTACACTGGATTACACACAGGCCTTGTTAAAATTCCCTTTTGTGCCATCTATGTCCACGTCCACACACGAATTACGTTTGCTTACGCTTGTTTAGCGTCATTTCAGGGCTCGCAGCTTGATTTATTAATAATTTGTATAGCCAATACACACGCACATACATCCGCGCATATATGTGTGTATGTATGCGAATGTGTTGTTGTTGTTGTAGTTGCTGTTGGTCTTGCTTCAGCCATAGCCTCTGCTCTGTTTGGTAACGTCATTCACCTTGACTCCCAGCCGACGAGTGCAAAAGTCGGCCAAGCGCTAAAGCGGTATATATATAAATAAATATATATATAAATATATATATACATATATATATATATATGTATGGTTATATGTTTGTTGTTATTGCTTTTTTAGCAACATGCGGTCCACTAGGATTTTGATAAACTTTCAGCTTTTTTAAAAACAAAAAAAACTTTTAGTAAGTTAGTTAGTCTTTTGGTTTTATATTCAACTTGCTTTGGCTTATCAGCTGCTCGCAGACCGGTTTGGTTATATATTGGTGATAGCTCGATTAGCAGTGCGTGTACCGTGTACCGATAGCATTTATATAAATACAATCTATTATTTATTATTGAAATGTGCAAATGTTTCAGATATTTGTCCTTGGATAATCTTACTCATATTGCTTGTGCCTATGAGTAATGCATAATCACTATAATTTGCAAAACAAATGTCTTTCTTTTGTTCACATACCCTGTACACATTAAAATTGACATACCGAAAGCTGGCGAGATTTGAAGTTGTAAATATGCAGATGATCAATCATGATTGATTGGACTTGATCAAGAATTGTAACTCACTTCCAAGAAAGCAATATTAATAAGTAAATGTTTTCACTTGCATGTCAATATAGCTAACATGTGTAAAATAAATACAGGGTGTCTTCTAGTCAAATATTGTTGGTCTTTTCAAATTATTTACACCTCGCTATTTGGTCAATTAAGTATTCAAACAATTGCATTTTGCGCCCAAGCGTTTTGACACCACAGTCGCTTTGACCTTTAACCTGATTAATTGTCAATTTCTATGTACCCATTTATATTTTCACATATTTATTTCTTATGTATCAATTGGGCTCACAACACCCTCCCAGCCCCTTTGGCTTTGGACCAACTCGCTCTCACTTTCATTTTCGAAAACAATTTCGATCGATTAGCAATTCAATGAGTTCGACCATTTTTCGATTTTGTGCACTTTGATTTTAAATCCAATGCTTAGAAATTGTTTTAACATTGTTGATTATCAAAACGAAAGTTTTAGATTTATCGCGCTGGGAATCGTTTTAAGGGAAACGCTGTGAATCGCTCTTTGTGTCGGAGTACAAAACTATAAAATAAGAAAATAATAATTTGACCTGAGGCCAGCCAAAAACATGTTAAATATGCAAATATATACAATAATTTAGCGCTTACTTAATTTTATTGCTTAGCTCCAATTTTCAGAATTTTGCAAAAAAAAAAAAAAACAGGGTATGCTTATTTACCATATTTAAAATTTAATTGTATCTTCACTGCATTCATAATCTTTTTCCAATGGAAAGTTAACGATTGCGAAATTGAAAATGTTTTCAAATAAGAATTTTGTCTTAACATTGTTTTTTGTTGCAAAGGATATATAGGCTCTATCCGCAGGGTATTTGACATAAGCACACATATTTATTTCTTCGAACAATGTGAAAAGTTTAAAAATAACGCAGAGTTTAAAATAAATTAACCACCATCAAAACAGAAGTTTATCGAACAGCTGAACAGTGCCTGTCAAAAGTTAGGGTATATAAAGACTAAAGTTGGAAAGCAATCTGCTATATTATCGTGGCACTAATTGCTGGTCTCAAGCATTGGCAGATACAATGGCAGCGTCTCCAAGGTGTCGGAGGTGGAGCGATCAAAGCACAACGCATGCCGGGCCGAGGTCATCAGCTGGCGCACACCGAAGGCCACATCCTCGAAGCCGATCCGTTCGCTGGGCTCCAGCTGCCAGCAGTTGAGCAGAAGCTGATAAAGATCGCCGTAGACATAGGCGGGCTGTGCGGGACGCACTCCAGCCCGAATTGACTCCAACAATTGCTGGCCACTGGCCACATTGGCATAGGGTGTGCCGCCGAGGGCACAGCACTCCCAAGCGACGCACGCAAAGGACCACACATCCGACTTTGCGGTGTAGTGCTGATGACGCAACACCTCCGGCGCCAGCCAGCGGCACAGATCCAGCTGCTGACGATTGCTGTTCACATAGTGCGGCGGACCAAAAACGCTTAGCTTCAGCTTGGAGTCGACGCCGACAAAGACGCTGTAGGCGGTCAGCTGGCGATGCAGCACCTGGCAGCTGCCCAGATATGCCATGGCGCTGGACAGCTCGTACATCCACTGGAGCACCAGTTGCTCCGTCAGCACGGTCAGACGGATTGCCGGCGCTGCCTGTCGGCTCTCGATGAGGCGACGCTTGAGACTCACACGCTGCAGTTCGAAGATCAGATAGAACCAATCGACACTCGCCGAGATCCCATAAAAGTCCTGCAGCAGCTCGTGATGTTGCAACTTGCGCAGTTGCCTCAACTCGCGCAACAGTTGTGCCTGAGTCGACCCGTTCAGGTCGTCCAGGGCGAGCACATGGAGTGCACAATCTCGCACTGCGGTTGTGACTGCTATTGCTCCTTCACCGACACTATTGAGCCTGCCGGTGATGATCTCACCGTAGCGTCCCTCGCCAATCACATCATTGGCATTTAAGCGCAACGCATTTCGCGGCAAACGCTCGAGGCCATCGATTGTGGACTGCAGCTGCTGCTTGAAACTCTCCAGCGTGGGTGGCAACTCCTCCTCCACCAGATAGCCGTTGTTCTCTCGCTCAATGATCGGCGTCTGCTGTGTCATCTCGTGCGCATTGCGTCCCCGTCCAGCCAGGCCCCGTCCATGACACGTCTTATAGCGCAAATAAAAGTAGGTGATCAGGCTGAGCAGCAGGCAGCTGCCAAAGATCACGCAGGTGACGGCCAGTGCCACCACCGAACTCTGACCCTTCTCAAACGTCGCATAGCTAAAGTCGTCAAAAGAGCCCGCATGCTGCTCATGACTGCTGCGCGTGTACAGCGTCTTGGTGATGTTGCCCAAGGTACTCTCCTAAGGGAAATTCATTTGTATTCAACAAAAAAATATTATGGACTAGTCCTGATATCGATTAGTCATCAACTTACCACGCCCAAGCTTATGTGAACATGATCCGGTTGGTTCTCGTGATTGTGTTCATCCGAGAGCTGCTCCAGGGCCACGTTGCGATAGCGTCCATAGCGTTTGCCATCGCCGACGACAAAGTGCCTGGTGCGATTTTCCCCGGGTCGATCGTAGTCCAGCTCGGCGGCTATATAGTAGGGTACACCATTCTGTTGTGCCTCCTGCCAGCTGCCAAGGAGCTGCTCATCGAACGGCTGACTCAGGACATTGTCCACAAACTCAACAATGATGAGCAGTCTCGTCACGGGCCCATTGTTGTTGTGCACGGGTGCCAGCTCCACCGTGATGGTGTTCTCTGTGCGTGTCAGAATCTTCGGTTGTGTGGGTGCCGGACTGGGCAGACCCACCTCTGTGCTGGCCATGATTGTACCATGGCCGCATTCGTTCTCCTCATCCCCCTGCTGTTGTTGTTGTTGTTTTTGCACACAAATCGCTCGAACACTGATGTTGTAGAGCGTTGCTGGCTGGAGATCGGTGAGCTCGAATCGTGTCTCCGTGCCCTGCACTATGGACTCGCGCTGCTGGCAGGCGGGCAGTGTGGAATAGGTTTGGATCACCCGACATCTGATCCAAAAATTGGCAATCTGCTGTGTTTGCGGCGCGAGTGCTTCAGCGGCGCCAGCGAGGAGCAGCTTGCTCGACTCGTACGCATCCCAAACGAGACTGATGCTATTCTCGCTGCTGTTCGCCACACGCAGATGATGTGGCGCCGGCTGGCGCAATAGCGTTGTGGAGTAATAGGAATGGACACCAACGCCTCCGCAATATTGCGCCTTATTCGCCATACAGCGGGTGTGACAGAGTTTCTCGTCCTGTTTCTCCTGCGGCTCCAGTTGATTGGCACAGAAGCATTTCTCGGCAGCGAGCACAGCATACCGATGTCCCTGATACTCACAGATTTCGATGCATGTTTGCGGCATCTTCGCGTATACCGACTCCTTGAACAGATCCGTTCGAGCCGTATAGCAACCAACATAAAAGTAGACAGGCTCCTCCTCGAGCACTTCCTGCACGGAAACGCCAATGGAGCTGAGCAGCAGCAGCACCACCACCACAAATAACACGAGGCAGTTTTCGGTTGGGCGGTGTCCAAACAGCATGTTGTGTGTTGTTCGCTGGAATGATGAGCCTTGGGTGGCCAGAGCCCCTATGGTGGAGTCTTGTGTGGCTTTGATTAAGCTAATTAAACACTTTGCCTGACTAATTTAAGCAAATTAAGCTCTGATTTTTCTCTTATATTGTTTTCAATGCTTTTTCCTTCTTGCATTTTAAGCGCTGCTCAGAACGCGACTGCTTTTTGTTGCTCGTTTTTTGCTTTGGTCATTTGTGTATCGTTGTTGTTGCTATTGCTTTTGCCGTTGCTGTTGCTCTCAGCAACCATTCCAGTTGACTAATCATGCTGCTTGCGTCGACGCTGGCGTCACTGTCATTGTCACAACTGTTGCTGTTACTTTCCATTTGTGTTGTTTACATCGTACACAAGGTACAAATTTGATATGCGAAAGTGAGATAACTAGAACGTTGTCATTGTTTAATGATCAAAACTGGTTGATCATCATACATATAGTTGACTCTGTCTAGCACCTGCTCGACGTTCTGAGCACAGCTTTAACAGCAGGTAAAAACTATGGCCCAGCACTACCGAAAACAGTGTTTAACAATTTTTAAATTTGAAATCTTTTACAAAATTGCTACACATTATTATTACACCGTCATACAAAAAATGTTTTTTTTTGTTTTAGTTAATTAAGAGACAAAGAAACCACTGTTAATTAATAAAAAAAAATAGGAAAAAGAATACAGCAGCTGCAGATGCCGCTCTGATCTCTACCTGACACGTTCCAAATCTGAACGACAGACATAGAGAGAGCAGTTTTCAACTCATACGTAAAGAGAGCAAGAGAGAACGGAAAAAAGTTTTCGCCTGACAACCCAGCAGCGAAAAGATTCCATTACAAATTTGATTTACAATATTTTGTTTGTAAGCTATGTAGCTTCGAATCTATATACAAATTGCATAGCCGATATAAAAAAGCACTTTGAACGCGTATGTCCATACTAAACAGATATCAAACCAATATATATAATAAAAATGTTATTAGACATTGGAGTGCTATTATATGTGTGCTCAAATTTTGTTGCTGAAGACATGTTTGAAGTAGGTAATTATCTACATTGTATGCTCACAAGAATACATTCGGAAATAAGTGCTGGGAAGTTAAGAGAGAGAATTTGGTGATCTCTCTCACGAACATTTTGCTGCTGTCAAACGGCTCGGCTGCTAAGCGAACAGCAGGCGACTTGCGTGTTGTGCAGTTCACTTTTGGTTGACAGTCGCTATTGACGCCGCGACTGTCGCAACACTTATTTTAGCTTTTCAATTTAATTTGATGAATATTACAACAAAACAGAACAAAGCGACCACAGTAAATGGTAATTGTTTTGCAGTCCAACGCGCTGGTCTATTGCTGTTTATATTTACATGAGAATTGGTGTGCGTGAGACGATCTGCCGAATGCAGACATTGTGTTTGTTTGATTACGTTTCCAATTAGAATTTACAGCATTAGTCAACGTTGCAGTGACAAAATGAAAAAAGCAACCAAGTTGTCAACGTCATCAGCCACAGTCGCAACTAATATAGAGCTTGAAATTTTAATGTGATTCTTCTGTTCAGCGCATTTGGTTTTTAAATTGTGTTTGCACTTGTGTGTGAAATTAAACTCGATTACGTGCCATATTCACGCACCTGAATCTGAATAAGCGAATGATTCCCCTCCTCTTTCCAATTCCCGGTCTGTGCTGTTGTCTGTGCCAAACTAGCGCATTGTTGAATTTATTTTTGGCCACCTCTCATAATTGCAGGCCGCCGCCTGTGGCTGGCACATTATGCTCGTTCACATGCCAAAATTCAACACACGCACAGACATACATACATACTCTGTAAATTGAATAGAACTTGCGCAATTAACCGTTAGTTAAATTTGGTTGCCACTGTTGATCTGGCAACACTGCAGACGTTAACAGGAATCCTTTTTATACATTTACAAAGCAACTTTTACAAAATCTTTCACATTTTTTTTCTATTGCAGTTGCTCAAAACAAACAGAAGATTGAAATAAAAAACAAAGTTCATCAAATCGTCTTACAAACAACACAGACACACACAAACGCACACACAAACACACACGTAAATAAATAGCACTCAGATGGAGAATAGAAAATTGGGCGGCACGTCGGTGCAGGTGATCAAAGCATCGGACGAACACACATTTGTCCTCGACGAGGATGCGCTCAGCGAGGTGTTGATGCGGGACGAGGTCAAGGATCGCTATGTGTGTGTCGTCTCTGTGGCGGGTGCATTCCGCAAGGGCAAAAGTTTTCTGCTCGACTTCTTTCTACGCTACATGTACTCAAAGGTAGGCGGCCAGTGAGCATATTTAGTGATGCATATTTTAGTGTACTTATTAATTAACGCATTCTTTGTTTTCGCTGCAGTATGTGCGTCATGACGTCACAGATTGGCTAGGCGATGAGGAGGATCCGTTGTCAGGTTTCTCGTGGCGCGGAGGATCGGAACGTGAAACTACCGGCATTCTGATGTGGTCCGATATATTCCTGCACGATTATCCAAATGGCGATAAGATTGCGATTATATTAATGGACACACAGGGCGCCTTCGACAGCCAGAGCACTGTGCGCGACTGTGCGACAGTGTTTGCATTGAGCACAATGCTGTCATCGGTGCAGATATACAATCTCTCACAGAATATACAGGAGGACGATCTGCAGCATCTGCAGCTATTCACCGAATACGGTCGCCTGGCGCTGGCCGACAGCGGCAAGAAGCCATTCCAGCGTCTCCAATTCTTGGTCCGCGACTGGAGTTTCCCCTACGAGGCCGAGTATGGAGCTGTCGGTGGCGATAAGATACTTAAGCGACGGCTGGAGGTGTCTGATAAACAGCATCCGGAATTGCAATCGCTGCGACGACACATCTCATCGTGTTTCACGGAGGTGGCATGCTTTTTGATGCCACATCCGGGTCTCAATGTTGCCACAAACCCACAATTCGATGGCCGGCTCAAGGATATTACGCCCGAGTTTAAGAACAGTTTGAGAACACTAGTTCCCATGCTGCTCGCACCCGACAATCTGGTTTACAAGGAGATTAGCGGACAGCGTGTGAGAGCTCGTGATCTCATCCAGTACTTCCAATCGTACATGAGCATCTATAAGGGCAACGAACTGCCGGAACCGAAGAGCATGCTGGTGGCCACTGCGGAAGCGAATCATCTAACTGCCGTTGCGTCTGCCAAGGAGTTATACAATCAGCTCATGGAAGAGGTGTGCGGCGGCACCCGGCCCTACTTAAGCACCGCGCATCTGGAAACGGAACATATGCGCGTGAAGGACAAGGCGCTGTTTCAGTTTGCTGCAAAACGCAAAATGGGCGGCGAGGAGTTCACGGAGAAGTTTCGAGTGCAACTGGACGCCGATCTGGAGGAGGTATTCTCGAACTATCGGGCACACAACGAAAGCAAAAACATCTTCAAGGCGGCACGCACGCCCGCGGTCTACTTTGCCTGCGCCGTGATCATGTATGTGGTCAGCGGCATCTTTGGACTCGTCGGCCTCTATACGTTTGCCAATTTCTGTAATCTGATCATGGGTGTGGCTCTGCTAACACTGGCACTCTGGGCCTACATAAGGTAACTCTCCAATAATTCTGTCTAAACATAATCACTAAATTGATTCCATATCCGTACAGATATAGCGGCGAGCTGAGCGACTTTGGTGGCAAGCTGGACGACTTTGCCACGCTTATGTGGGAGAATGTAAGCGATAAATGGGATTTATATAATTTTATCTATTTGTGTTAACTGTTTCCGTTGCAGTTCATGCGGCCGATCTATCAGGGTTGCATGGAGAAGGGCATTCAACATGTTGCCACGCATGCGACTGAAGCGGCAATTGGCGGCAGTGGCAAGCGTTCGACAAAAAGCGCTGCTGTCAATGGCAAGGTGAAGAGTTCATGAGAATACGCCCAAGTAGCACAACACAAAACGAAGCCGCCTCCTGGGACACACGAGCAACAAACGTCACTTGCAACTACCAACAACAACAATTACAATAACAACAACAAGAAGAAAAACAAAAATGCTGCAATAAGCAAATCAAATAAGAATTGCAGCAACAACAACAATAACAATAGTGGTTTCCTCAGCAGCATTTGGGGCAAATTGAGCGGAGCTATACCTGCTGTGGCAACCAAATCGTCAAGCAGCTGCTCCGCTACTGCCTCTGCCTCAGCCTCAAACTCCTCATCCACAGCATCCACAAGCAGTCGCAAAAAACGTAAATCAAAGCGCAATTAATTAAGTGGCCACAATTATCAAATTTAGAATTGTCATTTGATTTGTATAAATTTAAGTCCAAAACAAGCAAAACAAAAAATTAAGTGAAACAAAAACAAGTGAAAAACTAGCTGTTAGTTGCCCTACAAGGAATATTGTTTTTTATATTACATACACTAATTTAATAGCTCAGCGCAATGCGAATTAATACATAACTATATTTAATAACAATAATATATATACTTAGTAAGTGGCTCGTATTTGTTGAAAATGAAATTTTAAATTGTTTTTTATATGCATCTATATATATATATATATATATATGTGTACCTATATTGCAGGGAAATCTTGAGACCCGATCTTTAACGCTGTAATATAAAGATATTTGCTAACGAATTTAAACTTGTTTAATTTCCCCCAACCTCTCCCATTATTATTATGTGAACAATCTAGATTCTTGCCCCATGCACCATCTGCTGTAGAATTATAAAAACAAAAGCAATTTTGATATGTATAAATTAAATAAAATGCACTTTGTTGTTGGCTCGTTTGTAACACGTACTCAATCATATTTTTACATTATTGTTTCTCAGACTATTTAGGAAACTATAAAAAAAAAACATTTAAAAAAAATCAACAAAAATCATTGCCATCTACACAAAGTTTCATTGTTGGTAAAGGTCCTTTTTTATTATTGTAGTAAAAGTAAATACGTTTTGATTATATCCTAAGCAATAAACATATATTAAAGTTTATGATAAACAGCTTACTAGCATTTATATATTCGTCGAATGAAAGCAAAATATATAAATTTCTTTCATATTTTTTTAAATATTCACTTTGTTGTCTTAGTTGTTGGAATTATCAGATGTTCTCCTGTTAGATTTGTTGCAACACTGGTTTTTCATTTAGAGTCTTGTCTTCACGCTGATTCAATTGGGTATCTAAACCATTTAATGATTCACTCCCAAAATATGTATTATAAGTCGGTATTCTTCTTGCAGAATATTCGACTCGGTATTTGGTTCTTAATGTGCTCGGATTCAAATGATGAAATTGTTTCTATTGTTATTTAAACTGAAAAATTTCTTACATCTAAATTAATATTTTTGATTAATATTATTTTTAAATATTTAAAGCTTTCTATTAAACAATTGACAACATTTCATTTTCGTCATCTTCTTGTAGATCATTTATTTTGTTAATCATATACAATTTGAAGAATCTTTGCCTTTTGGAAGAAAGTTTTTCATAATCACCCAGTAAACTCTTAAAAAACAATGTATTTGCGTTTTCTCTGTTTGTAGATTGTGTGAACTCAATCATTGGTGTAGCTTTACTTTCTGGCCGTAAACTTCGAACTCTTTTGACAGTCAATTGACTTTCTATCGGAGAAGTCTTAGAGATATTAGTGCTCATGCTTATCCCATGTTCCGGGTCGTCATATTCTACAGTTTTTTCAACATCCTCTTGTTTGCATTGGTCTCCCGAGATCTCAGTTGTACTACTGCGGCGATACTGCTTGACGTAGTCCTTCAAAAAGGACATGGCATCAACCAAATAAAATTTTTTCCTACGCTTGCCTCTCAATCCAGACTGTCTGCAATTTCCTTCCTATCTGGAATAGGCACATCGTAGACTTGTCCATTTGTGTTTACAATGCCACGCTTCAATGAAAACGACGCAAAACTATAAAAACGGGAAAAATAACAAAAAAGATAATAATTTAGAAAACTACAAAAACAGACAATAAAAACACCAGAAAATGACGAGAAAAGATTTACAAAAAACCCCATAAATAATCTAAATATTAAAAAAAATAGTAAATATTAAAAAAATATTACAGCTATTAATTATCTTATTTATTTATCAACTTACTCTCACAATTCATTTTGTCTGATATTTCAGCCCACAATTTGTCTATAATTAATTTACGACGACGATTAAAGAAATAAAATAACGGAAAAAAACAGTTTTGTGTTTTGCTGCGTTGACTTTTGTTTTTTTTTTAATTTGTGTTGACGACAACGCTGACTAAGTTTTGTTTTACTTTGTACGACGTACATTTAAATGCACAACACTATTTGTTTTATTTGCTTTGATATATTTGCAATGTCATTATGTTTCATAAGTTATCATAAAACGTTTCGACTCATACAGAAAGTTTTTAGCTTATCAAAAGACAGAAAACAAAAATGGAACGCGATAGAAAAACAATATCGATAACGTTGTTGTTTTTATAATGGTATCGATGCTTTTGGTGCGACTTTGTTGTTTTTTATTTTTGAAAAACGATTTGTTCTTTTTTTTTTAATAAGTTGAGCGCTCAGAAAATAATAGTAATGCATACTTAAACTATATTTTAAAAATGTTGATGATCAATAACGGTAAACTTAAAACATTATGTCATAATTTAGTAATTTTTTACGAGTGCTTGCCTTTTTTTTTATATATATTTTATGCAAAGAAATAAATAAATAGCGATAAATAACAAAAGTGTGCTGTACATTTTAGCTTAATATACTGAGTGCAATTGTGAATCAAATGCATTTGAAACCAAATTTATCCACTTAAAAAGGGTTCTTTTAAACAAAATCAATAAAAATCGGATATATATTTGAAGGAATGCATTTAATTGTCAGTATTAATTAAAAGTGTCCGCTTTAATTAATATTGAAACTGTAAGTCAAGAAGTAATAGCTAAATACATCGATTTTAAATATTCAATTTTATTTCCTTAGTTCTTAGTGTTTTTACAACAGCTCTTCTCTCCCTTGCCGTCCTTAGAAGGCTCATTTTTCTTGCAGCAGCCACCGCTCATGTTTTTGGCTCCATTATTTGGGTTACAACCACATTTTCCAGGCGATTGGCATTTGCAGTTGTCGCCACACTTTTCTGCGGTGCATTTGCATTCTGTGTTGTGAACTTAAGCTTAAAAAATTGTCTTAAACACATTATTAAAATATACTTACCCTTTTCACAACCAGCACAAGGCATTTTTCACAAAGTATGTTTGTCGTTCGTTTTCACAGAAAGTCAACTTAAAACGACACGGATACGATGACTGTGAATTTTGTCACTGCGCATGCGATTGAAACGGTAAAAACTATCGGGGGTTGAGTGCAACAGGTAAGCAAAAAAAAAAAACGCAGACAGAGAACAGTTTGAGAGTCAAATGAGAACAGTTTGAGATTGATATTAAGTTTTTAAATATTATTGTAAGTAAAATTCAATTTGGTTATCAATTATCTGACTATCTATGGTATTAGTGTGCTATTTATCTAGTAATCAATGAATGTGTAAAAGACAAGAGAAATTAATAATTACAACTTATATGCTGCATTGTATATTTTTATTGTTATTTGCTCTTATTTTTTGTTTTCTGTTTTGTTGTTCAATATTACATATTAAAGATTTCGATCGTTTGCTTTGACTTAAAACTAACATTTTATGCGACCCTTTTAAGTAATTGGGTTTTTTCTGTTTGTCGGTTTTTTTGTTGTTTTTTTTTCTATGTTTCTCTTTTTTGTTTTTAACTTTGTCCTATTGTGTTTCACATGGACAACTTACTAGACTTATGTGCGTAATTACAATTTATTCTCACATCAAGTAAAGAACGTAAAAATTATTCAATTCGTACCACGTTCATCAGCAATTTACAATGAAAATTGTTACACATCCATTTATTATTATTAAATAAAAAAGAGTTGGTTAGTTTAGTATATAATATCTGTTATATCTGTATTATCTCTTCATTTGTGTCTAACATTCAGTTACAGTCCATATGAGTAAGGATAGGACTCAGAGGAAAGGTTTGGGATAAGTGAACACGATACGAAACTAAACCAAAATTTAATTAGCAGCGTAAAACGTACCTACAGATTTCTATTACAACATATAATATATACGATATTTTAGCGTCTCATAAGCCGTTTTTCAACACACAATCATATTTGTTAAATGTTTTTTTTTTTAATATCTTTTGTTTTTTATTTTTGTTTTTGCTGTCGTATTGTTGCCTTTCATGCATTTGTTTATTTGGCATTTCGTAGTGCATAACAAGGTTTTTTGTATTGAAGATATTTTTAACTTCTTACCTAATTATCAATTTGAAATGGGGGAAATTTTGGATGATTTCATGGAAGTCTTAAAATAGTAACGTTTATCATTATTGCTAACTGTATGGATGTGGTATGCATGTATTTATATATGTATATATTTATATATGTATGTATATATGCCTGTCGATGTCAATGTAGGTGTGCATTTGTAAGAGTGTGTGTGTATTTGTGTGTGTGTGTGAGAGAGTTAGATAACTATTTGAATTGATGTGTTACCGCTTGAATATGTTGCTAGATTAACTTTAATTTAGTATTACTGTCCTTGCTCAAACATCGTTCGTCTACGCGTGCCTCGAAGGAGGCATAGCACCAACCTTGGGTTGTTCAAATCATTCTTTGCTTCAACTTTTGACCTTTGGCCAAAAATTCGTAGTAGTAGTACCTATGTGAGCTGCAGCTCCGCCTAGCCTGCTACGTCAACATCATTACCATCATCATTCCAATGGCTTCCCGTAAAATAAAATGCTTAGCAAATCATTGAACGACAACTAAATTTGTGTTGGACTCGCTGCCTGAGACGTGGATGCAACAACGCTGCCGGCGGCGGCGCTGATGGGTGGAACGACGCTGTTGACCACAGCTGCGGTTGACGCCGGCAGCGGTTCAATGAATGTGTCAGTTGCATCCTGATCCTGACCGTTCACAGACTTGGGCTTCAGGGGCAGAGTTGCGTGTAAATTCATTTCGCTTGTATCAATTTCAAAATTGTAATTGCCCTGCAGTATATCGTCCTCGGGCTCGGGTGGCGTTGAGCAACCCTTGGGCCTGGCCCGGATTGCCGCCGCAGCGGCTGATGTGGATGCCTCAACGGGCAACTCTTCACTGGCAGGCTCTCTGCAGATCGGTGCTGATCCACTGGACGCACTTCCCCCGTCTCGTTTGATGATGGTAAAAATGCTTTGTATGTAGGATTCCATGGAGAGCAAATTGCTCAGACGCCGCTTGCGCTCCTCGTTGGCCCGATCCTGAGCGGTCTTCTTATTGGCCGATTTCTTATTACGTTTGGGGATCGGCTCCAATTCATCTTCCAGCTCCGTATCGTCATCGGACGATGGAATCGATCCTTTCTCTTGCTTCTCAGAGGCAGGACTTGCCATATGCTCGTCCACATAGTCAGCAGCTGGAGCCGCTGGTTCCGTTGCAGTGACAGCAGCAGGTGCAGCTTCAGCAGTACCTACAACAGAGCTACTGGGCATTTCCATGGACACATCCGCTGTGCTGACCTTATCGGCCGATTCTGACTGATAAATAGCTTCTTTGCCATCTGGAGATTTATCTGCGGTTTCTGTCTCCGACTGGCCGGCGGATGACGTTTGTTCCTTCTCCTTGCCGGACTCACGCTTTTGCTTCTTGTTTGGGAATTGATCTGCAAAGTGAGATACAATATTTATCAGTCATATTATAGATATATAACGAGGAGTAAAACCAACCTCGCTCCACTTCCTTCTGAAAGCGTTCGCTCTTGGTGAGCAGAGCCCTCAACGATCCGCGGAGTTCCTTTCGCACGGAGGTCGGCACACCCGTCGCTTGGGCAATAATGCGTATGGCAAAGAGATCACCGCACAGCTCCTCAATGTCATCCTTGGAGTGCATGCCATAGTTAATCGTGTAGATCATCCGAGCCACCGGCAGCTGTGCGGCCACTTTGTGATAATACAGCTCCAGAAACTCTCGCACAAAAGTATCCTTCAGCATGCTCCGCTCATCCCTGAGCACATTATGCAGATACTCGATTAGCAGCGGATTCTTCACAAGCAGCTCCGAATATCTAAGGGTACAAGAAGGAAAAGTACTTTACTTTACTCAAAATAATTATCAACAGTTTCCGTAAAATATACAAATATAAATATTAAAAGTTTACATATTATTTTGATCAAAATCGCATTCAGCAATTTTTGGATAAGCCTGCACAATTCACATATGTCTGGCTAAATTAATTGATTGAAAAGGAATATATATATATTTCGCAGTGCTCAACTCACTTGTGTGTTAGCGTATTGTTGTGTATTCCCACCCAGAACTTGGGAAAGTAGTTGAAATGCAGCGGCGTCGACTCAATGGCCACCAGGCAGTGCAGCTTGACGAGAGTGTCGTTGAGGGTTCCCGTGTTGATGCACATGCGCAGCATGACATCGATGAAGTCATGGTACGGCCTGTAGAAGGCATCTACTTGGGCATCGTACTCGGTGTCAAGGCCACGTGGTGCCAACTCAGACAGGGCAATGCACATCTGCACCATGGGCCTGGGTGGTCGTGGCGAATTCTTGGCACCCAATGGCCAGGCAGTTTGTTTGGTACCGCGACGCGGAAAATAGGGTCCCAAGGGACCAATTGCGTTGGGTGCATTGGCCACCGACAAATGACAGTTGATTAAAATGGGCGCCAGAATGCAGGTGGCCTCCAGGCTGGTGTTACGCACCAGCTCCTTGAGCACCTCCAGCGCCATGCGACTGATCTCCGGCGAGTTGAATGTGTTCAGAAGCGTCGCCAGCCGCTTGATGGCATCTGGCAACGCCTTGGCCAATGCCGAGTGTTGATGCTGCTGGCGCAGAAAATGCTGTTGCTGCAACTGCATCTGTTGCAATTGCAGATGCTGCTGCATTTGCTGTTGCAGCTGCTTCTCCTTTTGCTGGGGCGTCTGTGGTGCTTGGGTGCACTGCGACTGCTGTTGCTTCTGCAGCAATTGTTGCTGCTGCAATTGCAGCTGCTGCTCCAGTTGCTGTTGCTGCTGCTTCTTTTGCGCCGGGTTGTCGGTGCGCATGCGGAACGTGGCTAGCAGCAGTACCATCTCTCCAAGCAGATCCAGCAGATCCCCAGCCACATGACAGGCGGTGGCCTCATGATGCATGGAATGTAACGTGTGCAACGCCTCGAAGCACATCTCAATGCCGTTATTGTAAGTGACCAACATGCGATCATCGTCGTTATCCACTGCAAGCAAATAAGAAAAACGGTATTAATTCTGCTTAGATTCTCTTTACAAGTAACCGTTAGATCTCATCAGATATTATTGCTCTCCTATCGGTGATGGAGTTTATGAAGTTATATGACTTCGTAGTTACAGCTTACCCAGTATTTTGAGCGCACTGATGAGTGTGGACCAGGAGACCCGTGCATCCAGGCTGCTTGTATAGGCAACAATGACGGAGCGCCTGAAGGTGATGACATCCAGTTTTTCCTGTTCGCTGGCATCCGAATGGCGGGTGGCAAAGAGCGCCATCAGTTTGAAGAGCTCATCAACAGCGGCCGCATATTGTGTGGGATGGGGCGTTATGTTCTTGAAGGCCCACTGTAGATTCTGATGCTGTGCCAATTGGCGGGTGAGCGCTCGACTCTGCTCACAGCACAGACGCAGGAGTCCATAGTAGGCGGGCAGCATGGACCGATTGTAAGTAACAATGTCTGCGTCATCGTGATCGGCCCTGAATGAAACAATTTTTTTATGGATTGAAGGAACCGTAACGTAACACGGGGATCATTAACAAAAGAGATCCTTACAGTATATAGTTAAATGCAATGTTGCGGGTAATCTCCGGACAGTTGGCGACCATTGCCGCATTTTCGGGGCAGTCGACGAGCGAATGATGCCAGAAGGTGAGCAGTGCGTGTTTGTTGTGATGCGCCGGTACGCTGGGCTCGGACAGACGCGGATGGAACAGCTCCCACAGGGAGCGCATGAACGAACCTATCTGTAAACGTATAAATAACATGTTTAACTTTTGATTCGATCGGATTGCGAAGCGATGCTGCCAAACTTGCCATTAGTTTTTCAGTCTTTGAAACCATACAGTAGCTGAGTAGATTAAAATATGCGGTCAGCTTGGTGGTGCCATGTGCCCCAATGTCCGCATACACTCGCGCCGGGCGCAGCAGCCGCAGAAGCAATGTGATCACCTGGTGCAGCACTAGCTGGGCATCGCTGTTGATGTCGCTGCAAGTGCAAGATAAGAAATTCATATAACGCTGCCATCAACCCATCAACAGAATCAAGTGCAGTTGATCTTTACCGATAACTGTGCGGATTGAGGGCCAACAATTTGTGCTGCGAGTGGGCCCGAAAGTTGCCCCGAAACGGTTGCGAGGGCACCAATGCCACCAGCAGGCAGGCAGCGGCTACAACAAAATAAACACAAACTGAGATTTGGGAAACCGAAAGATGTCTAATTTTAGCCATCGCCTACCATTTCTGACGCGCGTATTATCGTGGGCGAGCAGAAACTGTTCCAGCCATTGCTCGGCGGACTGCAGAATCCAGGCATGGGCAATTTTATTTTTTGTGGCCTGCAGCGACAGCCAGTCAAGCACAGACTGTGGACAGTACTCTGCCGCATCCCACATACGGGGCAGCACTAGCTGCGTGAAGCATGGCAGACCAACGGGTCCGCCCTGCGTTTCGGTGAGCAAAGTGAGCAGTTTAAAGAATGGGGCACAGAGCTCGGTGTGTTTGGTGACCGAGGCGAAGAGCATACTGATGATTTGGGTGGCCAAGCGATCGTCCCAGCGGCAAAGCGCATGGATTAAATGCTTTGTCTGGTGGGGATTAATGCCGTCCTTTATTTGTTGATATAAAAATGGAAAGCCCTACGAAATATATGTGAGATAAATAATTACACACATGTATTAGATATGTTAGATTCCTTGCTTTTTGGTAGATAATTTATGTTATGGCTTTCTGTTAAAACGATGTGGTTTTGCTTGAATTGATTGATGATTGATTTAATAGGTATATCATTCGCTTTTGAGAATTTTGAGTATCACCTTTCCACCGGCAATGGCATTGAAGTCTTTCGGCGACAGTCTCAATCTGAAATCAGCGCCCCGCGAACGCTCCACAAGACTGGCACAGAGTGCAATCATTTTGTCTAGCGACGCTGGACGCATTTTTTCAACTGAAAGCGCTTCATCGGACGAGTTGTCTTCGTTATCCGAGCTGATGTCAATCTGCAGTGGAAAAACACAATCAGTATTGATTGATTATATTATGTTTACCATCAACTTACACTATCGGTTTGCTTATGGCCCAGGTAGAAGTCGACCAGGCTCTTCAGTACGCCGATGCGCAATAGAAACAAGGCCTCCTCATCGCCCATGCGCGAAAACTCGCACATCAGGCTAAAGTACTCGGACAGATGGCGCAAATGCGAGCGAGCTCCATGCTCCAGCAGCGAAATTAGCGAGCTTATAAAGCGTGTCACACACGATGCCTGGCCAATCAGCTCCCTGTCATTTTCATCCGTTTCAACGCCCAGATACAGATCAGCATGTGTAGCACTACAAAAATGTGGTAAGTGTGAGTTGAAATTGCAGCCGAGAGTTCATTTTAAAAGAGACACTTACCGGAGCCGCTGTATGACATGAACGACCAGACGCTGAAACATTTGACGCACCATTTGATTTGGACACTGGATTAGCACCTGTACAGGCCAAAATGGTTCCACAGACATGTGCGATAGGAACCATTCGCAAGCCTCTTCACTGGCATTAAACTGTTTTGTAAGCAACTCCACCCAAGGAACCATCGTGGGCTGTAAATAAAAATAGTCGATAAGAAAATTAACTAAAGATTTTTCATTTTCGTATTTATATATGGATCAACATTAATTCAAGTTTTTAGGATATTCTGTCCATCTGTATTTATTGAGATTTGTTACTGTTGGAATGCTTACCTTTTCCTTGGCATGTATGAATGTTTCAATAAAAAAGGACACAGACAACTTGGCCGCCATGCAGGTGACGTCCGTCTCCGAGATTAACGTCTGTGGTATGTGGCCGCAAATCTGCCACATGAAGCTGCAAGCAAAGCCAAAACAATTAGCAACTATTTTCTCACTGGGTTGGTTTAGTTTTTTGGTTACTCACTTGAAGTAGGTGTGCTCGAAGATGTTGCGATCTTGCAGGAACTGTCTGTTGTCTTGCCATATCCAATCCTCTAGCTCCTTGCTCAACAATGGACGAAACTGTTGTGGCTTTGTGGACACTTTGGCTTCCGCAACGACGACACCCTTTGAGGTTGACGCCTGCGGTGGTTCTTTGCTATTATTCGACTTAAAATTATCACAATTGGCTGTTATTTGCTCCTCCTCCCCCTTCTTCTCATCGTCATTCTTGCCGGACTCTTCCTGCGGCTGCTGCTGCTTTGCCGGCAGCTTTTCAGTTTGGCTCTCATCCCTCTCCTTCTCCAGCGGCTGTGCCTTAAGTGGTGGATGCGCCTCGTCCGTATTTGTGGAATCTTTTTTGTTATTGTTAATTAGCGCCTCCGCTTTGAGGGGTTCGTCCGCATCGGCCTTATCCTCGTTTGTGGGGCTTGGCGTTGGCGTCGCCAGCAACTCCGAGTGCCTACGCTGCAAATGTTCCGGCAGGCGTCGCTCATAGAATAGCATATACGCCGAATTGGTCTTCTCAAAGCTAAAGTCCAAATACTTTTCGGTCACCGAGTCGTACGTTTTGCTCTTTAACATGAAAGGGGAATATGTAAGTCGAAAAATCTTTAGTTGTAAATGAAGACTTACCGTCATCTCGCCACCAAAGCACTCGGCTGCTATTTGCGAGGGATCAAATGGCTTCACCTCGGCATCATTGAAGAGGAACCAACGCTCGTGCGGATGATAATTACTTTTCGTGCGCTCCTTGATGAAGCTGTAATAGTGTCCACCATCCGCGGTTCCCGTGTGCACCGTAACGCCAACCAATTCGTACCTGCAAAACAAAAATTGTTTAGTTTTTCAAACGAACTCAAGAAAAAACATTAAATTTTGGAGTCACTTACTCATAGCACTCCTCGATGTCAGCGTCCAGTGTCGCCTCAGCCTTTTCGTTCTCCGCCGCCTCGAGATCCTCGCGCTTCCGCTTTTCGCGATCCTCCTTGTATTGCTGCGGCATCAGCGTCTTTTCCACATAGTGGCACATATTGAGTCGCAGCGGGAACGAGAAGTGCGTGTTGACCTTCTCCTTGAGCATGGTGACCATGTTGAACGTATATCTCATCGTATTGAAGCACAGAATCTGTGGCAGCTTCTTGAAGCAGGCGCGCTTCTCGGCACGCACCTTCTTGCCGCACTGCGAGCACGTGTACATGTTGTCGCCCTCGAGCGTATCCTTGACCGTCACCTCGTCGAGCGACTCCTGCAGATTGCGCATATCCGCCACCTGGCAGCGAACCGTATAGAACTCCTCGGCGGTGCGCGAGACATGTCCGCAATCCAGTGAGACCACATTGTTGCTCAAGGTGCCGCAGAACAGACGCTTCACCAGATGCTTCAGATCCGGTGTCATCTCCTCCAGCTTTGATACCAGATCAATAAAGAACTCAGCCATATCCTTCTGCTCGCCCGTATTCAGCGGCTGATGATCCATTTGATAGACCCGACAAAAGCTGCGAGGATTATACGCCTTCCGCTCCGATTCCAACAGGTATGCGAACATTCGCTGCAATTCCAGCAGCGTCGGTGCATGTTTCTGTGCCCCGGCCGGAGGCAGACGCAAAATTGCGGCACGCGCCTGTGGCATCATGTACAGATGCTGTATGCAGCTGGCCATGTAGCAGGTGGCACCCAGATTCGTTAAGCCGACATAGCCGCACTCGGCTCGGCCCTCGTCACGTGGCCAATAGTCCCAGGGATACGGCTGCTTCGGTCCGGACTTGTGCTGAGCCAGTAGGCGACCATGCAAATAACCATAGTTGGTGGCACAGCCGCGGGACAGCTCCACGAGCAGATCGTAGGCAGCGGCACGCGATGTGGCCGATTTGCATTTTGGCTTCTGCCGGTTCGCCGGCGAGGGCATCTCGAACAGGAACTCTATGAGCTGCTCGATGAAGCTGAGCGCCTTCGCTCTGTACTTGTAGCTGGTGTCATACTTGATTAGATTCGACATGAGATTGAGCAGGCCGACCAGGCCATCGTCCTGGTAGCCGTGCCGCAGTTCGTGATAGTCCCGGCTAAGAATGCTCTCCGAGATGCTCTCGCACAGCAGCTCGATATCGATGCGCTCCTCAGCGACCATTTCGGGCGTCAGGGTGTCCACGAGTCGAGCCAGCAGCCAGAAGTAATCCCGACACGCTGGTCCATACGGCTCTTTGCCCTCTTCGGAGAGCAGAAACTGGGTGTGCTGCACCGAGGAGCTCATCTGCTCGGCACGCGGAAGCAGTGCGATCAGCTTGTGCAGCAGTGGCGCCAACAGCAGCCGATAGCTTTGGGCATTTCCCAAACAGATGCGATAGAGACCGGCGCATATTTCTCGACGCACTGCGGGCTCCGGATCCTCGAGTATGAACTTCTGCAGCCAAGTGCATTTCTCCGGCTGGGACCAGAGCAGGCGACGCGCCTCGGACGAGGCATGCACAAAGCTCACCAGAATGTTCATGGTGAACTGCACCAATTGGGCGCGTCCCCAGAAGCCAGTGCGCAGCTGATGGAACTGATATGGGAACACCAACGAGGTGGCGCCGGCGGACAAATGCTGATGCACCTCGTCATTGAGAATGCTCGAGAGACGCTGCAGACACTGCGGCACCTCCATTAGCTGCAGCATGAATGCATGCGGACGCGACATCAGCACGTGTGCATCCTGCGTCTGCAGCTCCTCGAAACCCAACAGCCAAAGGATGCGCAACAGGCTGGCGAGGCAGTCGTGACGCCACTCGTTCAGCGCCAGCTCCTTGCCATGGGCGCTCTGCTGTAGCTGGCCGCCGCTGAAGATCTCGTACAGATGCTGCAGTCCGCCGCACTTGATGAACGCCTCGCTCCACTTGCTGCTCTCGCCGAGCAGCACACTGCGCACGGGCGCCGACGCTGGCAATATGGTTGCTGCTGCCGCCGGCGATGGTGGCGGTGGTGGTGGTGTCACACAGCCAATTGGACGTTCTAGCTCGATGGGTGCATCGATCTTCTTCTGCCGCTTGCTAATCTGCTTCGGATGGTTTTCTTTGTCGCCGCCGCTGGACTGAAATTCGGTGGCATCCGCATCGCTTCCGGAGCGTGGCGTTGATGGTTGTGTCGTCGCCGTCGTATCCAGCTCTGCGCAGCCAATCAGCTCCTTGCTGCAATCACTACTGCTGCTACTCCGTTTTGGCTCCGGAGGCTGCTCGTTGCTGTTGTGCCGCCGATTGTTGCCCTTCTTAAGGCGCGGCTGCTCCACAATGACCAAACTGCCATTGGACCCGGCCGCAGCAGCACCCACAGAGGCCGCTTGACGCGGTGCGCTGCTCAGCGCCAGGCTTTCGACGATGTGCAGGGAGTACATAAACTTTTGCAGATTGCTGGGATCGAGCAGTTCGTTAAACTTCTGTTTGATGTGTTTGCGCTTGTTGGCCAGCTGCTCCTGATCGCCGACAGCGTCCAGTGTTTGCAGCTCATTGAGATCGTTGACCAGATTCTTGAACGCATCCAAAATGTGCGGATTTGTCGGCAGCATTGCCAATATGTCCCAGACACGGCGCGACAACAGCTGCGCCTTGGTATGATGCTGCAAATGCACCGTGGACGATTGCGGCTTCATGTCGCCGAGCGTCTGCATCAGGCAGAAGAGTTTCTCAAAGTATTTCGGTTGCAGCAGCAGCACCGTCGGCAGGCATTCCTTTGGCGGTGGCGGCAACATCGATGGATGCTCCACATTTGTCTCCTTGCGCCGCGCACCACGTCCGCCCAACGAGACGTACACAATCTGATTGTCCTTGAAGCCGGCATCGCCCAGCGTCCGCTCATCATAATCCGAGGTGAGCTCCTGGCCCTGTGTTATTATCCGCAGCGGACCATCGCTTAAGAGCAGACCTAGCACCGGCGCCGTCATGCCCGACTGCAGGCTCTCCCACCACTTGGACACCTCCGCCTTGAGATCGGCAATCAGATCACAGGCATGCATCTGCAGCAGACTCTTCTCCGATAGACCAGCCTGTTGCAGCACAATCCTCAACGGTGGTCCGGCGCCTTCGTTCTTCAAATTACTGTGCGAGCCAATCCCCTTCCCCTCGATTGCCCAGCGCCGCAAATGGAAGGCATAGCGTCGCCTAAACGTGTCCAGATGTGTGTTCAACAACAGCAATCCACGCTGTACCCGCATCAACGCATTCTCATCCTCAATGCTGGAAAAATAGCAACAATTTAAAGGTTTTAATTTACAATATATACAGAGCAGAGATATATGTAAACAATTATGGGATCGATCGGATGGTAAAAACTATTATAATTTTGGAAGATCTTCAGGTCAAGACTCTGCCAATTACAAAATGAGAATATTTAAAGATCATAAATAAAAAATCTTTCGCGATTTGCAATCAATTTTGCTTTATCAACCAAACCAAAGTGAAATTGGTTTCAAAATTCTATAAGAAGATGATTAAATAATAGTTTTTTTCTGCTCAGATGCGAATTAGGGCTTTCAATATTGTATGAGCAAAATCTGAATCCTATTGCTAAAGACACAATTTTGAAAAATGAGCTCTCTTTTGGAAAATGGAAAAATGCATAAATCTTTGTAGTACTATAAAGAACTAAATATTAAAATAATTATTTGTTTAATGTAAACTGAAATAAAATGTTACAAAAAAATAAAAAAAAAAATATAAAATTATAATTACCAAAATAAAAATATCTACAAGATTTCGGAGAACATATAAATGCAAAAAAATCCAAAATTTAATGCATAAATTGGTGGAAAACCCAATCACACAACAAAATAATTATTATTAATTAGAAGATGCATGTTAAAATGTTATTCACGATATAAAAAGATTAAAATTTAGTTCTTAATGATAGAAATAGAGTAGTCTGAATTGATGAAGTGATAACATCTATTGTAATCTTCACATTCAATGTGGAGGTTGTCTCAACAAGGAGTACAAAAAACTAATAAACCCTAGTTTAAGCGACAAAGAGCAAAAAGGAAATTCTTGTGCATGGATTCCAAATTCTAGATTCTATTTATGCATGTTATCTTAAATCCCGATTGGTTGGTTACTTACCATTCCAATGCTGTTGCCGCTTGCACCAAGTTGTCCATGCACTGGGATACAAACTCCTTTTCCAGGCGCAGTTGCTGGCCCATGTAGTACATGTTAATGTATTGGATCGCTGCCAGCGAGACCTCGTTGCTCTGGGCACGCAATGCGATCTGCCACAAGTGGTACATGCCCACGGCACTGGAGTTGGCGGTGATGGCATCGCTGTGCTTCTCGTATTCGGCCATGGCGATGCGGGCGAAGCTACAAAGCTGCTGAAAAAGCCCTAGTGCCACCATGGAGAACTCTTCGGGTCGCAGTTCCGGGAGTTTTTTCATGTATAAATGTTGCAGTGCATCGATGCCGAGGGCATGTTGATCGCCGCCCTTGGTTTGCGCCTGGAGCCACGAGAAATAGCAGTCGGAGCACTCGGGATCATGCGCCAGCCACTCCCACAGTGCGTCCAACTGATCCAGCGTGAGGCGAAAGTTCTTTGGCGAGCCCACCGACGAGAAGATCGATGACAAAAACTGCAGCCGCACTGAAACCTGCGTCTTGTGCGAGTACAGCTGAAGGCCCAGCTGCTGTTGTTGCTGCTCCCCATTTTGATTGATCAGCAGCTCCGCATGCCGCCTGGCATAGTGGCGAATGTTGTTGAAGAAGCACTGCATCATGCGATGATTTCGCTCGGCCCACAGCGTCATTGTGTGTGTGTCCGATGGCCGGAACTGTTGGAATGAGGCAAACAGCTTTGGCAACAATCTCAAGCTGACAATCACACTGCGATTGTTCGCCACGTTCTGCAGACAACCCTCAATGAACTTTGTGCGCAGCTGGCGGTCCATGCTGAAGCACAGCAGCGTTGCCAGTGCCTTTTCCGCCTCCAATGCCAGAGATTCTCCAAGTTGACCCTGGAAACAAAATGCATGAAATTTAATCAGTTCGTGATGCAGTTAATGATTGTATTCCCAAACTCATGGGTAATGAATGTCTAAGCTAAGATATTCCTCGCTTTCAAGAATAATACATAAAAAATATTTCGAAATCAGATTTGGATTGCCTTCATCAATATAAATATTTCATAAATATTATATTTAAAATTTTTGTTGTTAATGAAAGCAAACCAGTTAAAGTTTAAAATATTAATCAAAGATTAAAAAGGATCCTTCCTTTTTTTCATATTTCATAGAAAAATTAATATTTGCAAATCAATAAGTGCCACTAAATAAGATCCATCTAGTTTCTAATTCACAAAAAATACTCAATAGAATAGATACAAATATTATAAACATCTGGTTAGGATAAGCAAAAAAATAAATCAAATTTAAAAATATGCTTATAAAAGATTCATACTTAATTATCAATAAATAGAAAATAATATAACTTTATTTTTTATTTATATAACAAACAAGATAAATAATAGATAATAATATTTTAAAATCAAATTTGGGTTGCCTTCAAAGAATAATTATTATGTTCTATGTTCGTTGGATGATTGATATTTAAATAACATTAAACACCAAGGAATAAGATCTCTTTTGTTTGGGATTGGAATCTAGTTGTTACTTTAAAATGTACTCACAATTTTGTCGTCTTGCAGCAGATCCCAGAGTAGCGTATTGCCCGGCTGGCAGACATCGTTGAGCTTGAATGTGGGCTGATTGTTGGGCACCTTGGGAGAGTGCTGCTGCTTGTGGATGCCCTCCATGAGATCCACATCTGAGTCGGACTTTGATTTGACAGCGGCGGCAGCAGCAACAGCGGCCGCTGCATTTGCCTGATGCCGCATAGCCGCCAACGATTGTTGCGCATTGCCGGTGGCAACAGCAGCTGCGGCAACTGCCGCGGCGGCAACGGCTACATTCGATTCACCCGACTTTTGCATGGCAACGGCGGATTGTACGGCCATCAGAGCAACAGCGGCGGCAGCTGCAAAGCCCGGTGCAACATCACCACAATTTGGGGCAGTCACACGGCTCACATGAGAATTGACAAGTTGCGCTAACTCCTCCTCGCACGGCGACACATCCTCGTCATCGAAGTCAGCGAGATTCTTCTCCGATTTATTGCTCATGGGGGAGGAATAGCTGCCATCATTCTCGGCGCCACTCAGCAGTTCGCTGATGTTCGTCTCGGCAATGGCACGTATATAGGGTCCCTCGCCGTGCAAATGTTTAAGGACAGCGGCGGGCACCAATTGATGGCCGGCGCCATCGCTGCACTCGTCACTATCCGCAAGCAGTTCGCCATCGCCATCTGCATCGCCATCATCGCTGCTGGGCACATCCTCGGCTCCGTCCCATATTTCGACAAGCTCATGCGGCAGCAGCAGCTGCTGTTGTTTGTTGTTGCCAGCTTTTGGCCGACGGCGCTTGTTGCTCGTCTTTTTGCGATGCATCTGCAGCTCGAGAGCAGCTCGCGATTGCAGCTCCTCCTCGCTGCTGGTGTTGTCAATGATGTTCACAATGCGATGGTTTCTAAAAGCATACATAAAAACGCCTCAGTCAGACAAAAACGAAATCTCAAATGGTATATTATCAATTATACTTACTTGATTTCCACTTTGGCCATGTCCTCGCCACTCAGCTGTTTGACCTTCTCCGTGGTGGGATCGCAAATATGCCGCCTGTGCCTGGCCTGCTTGCAAGGAGTTACCCCATCGATGGGACTTTTGTGACCACCACCCCCGCCAACGCTGACACCGCCGCCACCACCACCACTAGCAATGCTGCTGTCGTCGGCGCCGACATGATCATCCTCAGTGTTGCTGCCCTCGATGCTGCCACTGTCCGAGCTGGAGGCAGTCACATTCGCGCCAAGCAAATGGTCTTGCATCAAATTCATTTGGTTGCGCGTACAATCGCGCGTCCAAATCAACTTGGTTAGCGCGGAGGCAATGTAAATGCTTTGCTCTGTGTGCTCCTTGGGATCCATGCGGCACAGCAGCGAATACAAATGCATGGCCGGACGTGGTGCCAGATTCTTTACCAGTGCCGGCAAAATATCAAATATGGTCTTCGAGCAGTGCTTGAGCTGCGTTGCCTGCCAAATTAGCTTGATGTCCTCCTCGGAGATCTGGTTCTCCACAGCCAGAAAGTTGAGAAGTACATGCGCTTGCTTGACAATCTCCACGTGCAGATTCGGGCCAAACAGATGCTGAACAATCTGATTCTCCGTTAACCAGTTGGCAATACGCTGACCAAACAGCTCCACCTCGTTGACCGTCTCCGTTGTGCAGATCTCATTGAATAGATTTATGTGAGCATTAATCTGCGCCATTCCTAAAAAAGACGAAACAATTAAATCAGTCAAACGATTACTTTTTCATTATATATAAATATATATATACAATACAATTGATTACTGATTATTAATTGTTGACATTTTTGTCACATTACAATATTAAAACAGAAGTTAAAAATAATTTATGTAAATATTATTTTATTGATTAATTTGAGATTTTTTAATATCTTAATAGGCACCAAAGAAGAGCTAAGGAATCTCTTAATTTTATCTGCTGGAGTTTTTCAAAATTGTTCTATAATTGAAAGCGAAGTCTATGGATATGAATGCAAAAAAATATCCAAATATTTTAAAGTTAATTTAAGTGAAAAAGTAAGTATTTTAATAAAAATTAAGACATCTTTATATTTTATCTGTTATTGAAAGCGATGCTTAAAAGTATAAATACTGAAAATATTTATCAAATATTCAAAATTGATTCAATAGATTCTAGCACTCACCCGCCAAACGCATCGTTAGTGTTGTTGATGTGAAATACTTGAAGGCCAGCGCCAGTCCCTCGGTATCAAAGTTGACGGCCACGTCGAGGGGATCTCGCATGGAGGACCACACAAAGTCAGCCATGGCACGCGTTGCCGCTGAGCGCAGATTCTGATCGGAGAGCTTACACATGTACTGCAGAATTCGGCTGCGGAGTGGCACAAAGAGCTGGGTGTTGCAGTGATAGTTGAGCCAGAGCTTCACATTAGACACTGTGGCAGTCATGGAGTGTGCCGTGGACACGGGCAAATCGGGATGCTCGAAGCAGAGGGACATGGCGCCAAAGCCGCCCGAATTGCAGAAGAGACTCACGTTGCGCAGCAGGTAAATGGGCAGATCGTTGTCGTGCAGATCGCAGATTAGGGCCAAGTGGTGCGCCTCGTCCGCCTGCAGATCGTCCAGGCGCGAATGCATGCCATGCTTGTGGGCAATGTACAGCGGAAAGTTAAGTAGAAATACCTTGGAGACAAGAACGAGTAACTTCTCCACCTCCGGCAGTATCCATGGCTCTTCGGTGTATTGTGGATGTGATTTAGTGCTTGGTGGGGCTGGTAGTGGCGGTGTTGTTGGTGGCTTCCTTGGCCGCAAGGGACCATCGCCCGAGGCACGTTTTTCCTCATCGCCGCAGCCGTCCGCAAACTTGGCTTTGTTCTCGTCAGCGGCGCGGGCACAAGTCGGCGAGGAGGACGACAACGATGACGAGTACGTCAGCTGCTCCTTGTGCTTGTTTTCGCTCTCGCTGTCATTGTCGTTGTGCGGCTCCCTTTCCGGTGCCGGCGGTTTCCGTTGCGCCTGGGCGACCACCTGCGCAGCGCTGGCAGTCAAGCGCTTGTAGCTATCGATCAGATGATCGATGTGCTTCAAATGCTGCACGGTCAGGCAGATGAGCGACTGCACCACCAGATTGAAGCGATCATAGTTCTTGTTGTCACGATACAAGCACATGCACTGACGCTGTGGCCACGACTGAATATAGTTGAATGTCGTCTCAATTTCGCTCTTTAGCAGCAGCTGAAACTTAAGCTCCGAACTGGCCACGCGCACCTCATCTGAAAAATAAAAAGTGTATGTATGTGAGGGGGATTGGGGGTGGAGATTTGTGGGAGGAGCGGGCGCACATTTAAACAGTTGTCACAGTGTAAATGCCGACACATAACAAGTAATATTTTTCATAGTTTATATATTCTTTTTTTTTTTTGTTTTTTTTTTTGCTACTTACACTGCTCCAATAAATTTTGGAAATCGGCGCAAACCTCGCACATTGTGCTCTGGTTGTTTTAAGTGCGGCGATACCGAAAGCCGTAGCTGCTGCTGCTGCTGCTGCGGCTGCTGCTTCTACTTCTTAAGATCCGTTTGCTTCGCGGTTGCCGTTGCCTCCTTCGCCTCTGCCAGCGTTTGCCGTTGTCGGAAAGTCGAGTTTGTTGGTGGGCTTTTATTTAATATCGTCAGTCGTTTGTTGCTTCGATGCAATTCCATTTATGTTGCGCATGCTATAATGCTACTCACTCTCATGCACACAACACGCACTTGTCTAGCATTGCGTATATACAAAATTCTCTTAAATTCTAGTAAATTTTTATGATTTGATATATTTTCTAGATATATTTTCTGTCGATAAGAAACATCGTCACTGATAAATGGGTAGCGAGTGTGGCGTCCTGTCGATTATTATTGAAGCAACCTTAAATATCAGTGTGTGCGATCCGATGTCTTTGCAGATTGGAGCCGATTTGTAATCGAACTTTTATAAATTTGCAATTTACTCACAATACCGGCATTTACGATTTTTTAAATTAAACCTTGAATTAGCTATCTTGAATTGAAATATCGCTTTAAAAAGTTAAGCCATAACTTGTCTGTAAAGTCGCTGTTGAGAATTTAATGTGAATGGAGTTTCTCTGCTGCTGTTATATTTCACTTTTTGTGTCGTTTAAATTAACTTCTTGCATTACGCTATTAGTTAAACCATTTCTCGCTAAACTTCATTAATCTAATCTAATTACAAATTATTAAATGAATAACTACAGTTTGTATCGTTCTATAGAGCGCGCTCTTAATAACATTGAACCACAAATAAAGTTCTGGGGTGACCATATTTTGATAGCTCACTTTGTTCACTTGAACAATTTTCGATAAATCGCCGCCGACTTGGCAACTTAATCTGACTGCAAAATTCATTTGTTTACATATTTTGTGAATAAAACATTCAACTAGATTCCATTATTTAGCATGGACGACTGCGGAATTGACACCAACTCACCTTCTGAGGCCACCACCGAGCTCATCTTTAACACCGACGACGAGAAAATGCAATTGCAAGAACAACGCATCTCTACCACCGTCGCCTGCGCAGCTGTAGTTGGCGAAGGCAGCGACAGGCCAACCACAGCCGGCATTTGTTATTGGTATGCGCACAAATGTGACCAGACATTTTGATTCTCTGATAAGCAGCAATTTTAAATTTTCACCATTTTCAGTGGCAAGGAACGCAACCTGAACATAATCGAGCTGCTGTGTGCAACATGCTCGCGCTGGGTGCACGAGACCTGCATAACATATCAACTGGGCAAGGGAAAAATTTTGCCCTTTATCTCCAATTATATATTTGTGTGTAAAAATTGCTCGGGCACCAACTTGGAAAGCTTTCGTAAAAGTCAGGCCAGTAAGTGGCTAAAAGAGAATTGCTCATTATAAATTACACTCACTTTTTTTTCCTTTTTAAGCAATATCTCAGATGTGTCAGTGCGCGATTGCTAATATGCAGCAGGCGGCTTTGCGCGATGGCAAGCAACAAATACAATTTAGCAAGGACAAGGAGATTATACCCTACATTGAGCAAAACTGGGAGGCAATGACAACTATGCCTAGACGTTTGACGCAGTCCTGGTATTCGACGGTGCAGAGATCGCTGGTCAAAGATGTGAACACGCTGTTCGTCTACGAGGAGCACGCCGAGCACGGTGCCATGTACGGGCTCTTCCATCAGGATCTGCGCCAGATCAAACCCAACTACGAGGTCATGAGCAAAACGGGCGCTTTGCGCTTAACCGAGGATGGTTACATACAAGGTGAATATTAAACGACAATAAATCTAAACAACTTTTTATTGTACGCAGAATAACATAATTGCGAACTTAAAGCGTATTCATAATTCGGTGCTTAGCAGGCAATTGTGATAATCATTTCTGTTGTGCCTACCATTCGTTACAGCTGAGCGTGCACAGTGGCGCCAACTTAGCTAATTTGCAATGAAATCTCATTATTGCAATGGCTTTTCTTGTTCATCGCATTCCTTTTGCATGTTCTTTCTAAACATGCTATGCGTGCGAGCGTGCATGTGTGTGTGCACACTATATTTTTTCACTCTGTTCTCGCTCATGCGACAGTTATCTATGCACATTTTGTTGTTGCTGATGTAATACTGTTTTTTTCTAAGATTAAATTCACTGCTCGCGCTCGCTGCTCTTTGCACTCTCTCTCTCAAACTTTTTGCGCTCTCTTTGCTGATTGTTTTTTTTTTTTTTGTCGAATTCCGCCAAAGCGAAAGCTGATCGTAATTACGTTTTTCGGTAGTTTTTTATTAGTCGTCGTCTTCTCACCACACACCCACAACAACAATAACCAAAAAAGACAGCAAACAAAGAACTATAGAACGGGGTGGGTGGGGCTCGTGAGCGGAACTTGTTCATTACACTAATAATTAATTGATAGTTGTGTTATATACATGTTTGTTTTGTTGTTCCTTTTGACTGTGGCTCGTTAATTGTGCGTTGTTTGCAGTCTGTCGCTAGCTTATTGATTTAAAGCGCGTCGCAATTACGCTCTTTTTCCCATATATATAGATATATTAATATATATATATATATATATATATATATATATTTATATATGTTTATATTGTCCTTGCGATGACGTCAACGCAAAGCTCAGTGTCGTTTGCCAGCAGCGAAGAAGATTGTAAGTGGAGCAACCTGCCAACCACCCACTTAACCACACAAGCACTCTCTAGACACGTACATCAACTTATAGATTTATGCCCTTTGTTATTTTTGCACATTGCAGCCACGCTTGCTAAGAGCAACAGACAGAAGCGAAAATTTCTGGGAACCGATGCTGGACCGACTGGCAAAAAGGGACGCCCCAGCTCGGATGTGACTGCGAATGTAAAGTTGCCGCCGCACGGTTATCCGCTGGAGCATCCATTCAATAAGGATGGCTATCGTTACATACTCGCTGAGCCCGATCCGCATGCACCATTCCGCCAGGAGTTCGATGAGAGCGCCGATTGGGCGGGCAAACCCATACCCGGCTGGCTCTATCGCACGCTGGTGCCACACGCAGTGCTCCTTGCGCTGCACGATCGTGCGCCGCAGCTGAAGATAAGCGAGGATCGCCTTGCGGTGACCGGCGAGCGTGGATATTCTCAAGTGCGCGCCACCCACTGTAAGTTAATCAACAGATACAACCAAGAATTGCCAAGGGTAAATCGATCTAATTTCGTTCAGCTGTGAATCGCGGCATCTGGTACTACGAGATCACCATTGAGGAGATGCCGGAGGGAGCAGCCACGCGTATTGGCTGGGGACGGGAATATGGCAATCTGCAGGCGCCGCTGGGCTACGACAAATTCGGCTACTCATGGCGATCGCGCAAAGGCACCAAGTTCACGGAGAGCCACGGCAAGCACTACAGTGAGGCATATGGTGAAGCCGACACTCTGGGCCTGCTCATCGAGCTACCCGAGCTGCCCACACTAAACTACCTACCCAACACATTTAAAGATCGCGTAGGTTTCTCTTAGCTTTAGCTTGAAAATTTCAACCATAATTGCATTAACTTTTTCGTTTTTACAATTTGAATTAGCCGCTCGTTAAATTCAAATCTCATTTGTACTACGAGGACAAGGACAAAATAACTGAGACACTTAAAAACCTGCACATTTTGGAAGGCAGTCGCATTGAATTCTTCAAGAATGGCCAGTCGCAAGGGGTGGCTTTCGAGGATCTTTATGGGGGCAGCTATTTTCCGGCCATTTCCATACACAAGAGCGCTACGGTCAGTGTGAACTTTGGCCCAGCCTTTAAATATCCCGAAGCTTTAGCCGAACGCAAGGCAAAGGGCGTAAGTTACTATTGTATTATATATATATTCTCAAATATCGCTTGCTAACCTCCTTAAATGTCTCCGACACTAGATGAATGAGCGCGTGGAGGAGCTGATCACGGAACAGTGCTTGGCGGACACACTATATTTAACTGAGAACGATGGACGACTGCGTTTGGACAACCTAAGTCTTTAAATAAGGATGCAAAATAGTATAAAAGGTCGGCTTTATATCATGCCCATTTACAGCAAGATTTTTAATTTATTAATAAGCGATGATATAAGAGCCGAGTATAAAATTTAATTGTAATATTTACTAAACTATAGGATTTGCCAATTCGGGGATTTTATTCTCTAAAAACAATAAAAATTAATAATTTTAACGTAATTTTTGTAAAAATAGTTTATCTAGCGAAATCTACTTGCAAAATGAGAATTAACTCAATCAAATAATTTCACAGTCTAATCAGGTAGAACTCTTTTAAATAGAAATAAGCTCAAACTATAAGCCAAGGCAAGGGCGTGGTTATCGTAACAATTGCAATTTTTTTTAGAATTAATTCAAAACCATTTTTTTCTTCTTTTTAAATTTAAGATATTTCAGGGCAGCGGCTGCTTTTTATCTTCCCGTAGTCCGCCCTTAATCTTTTTTACAGGGGCTGTTAAAATAAATACTCTATTTGAGTATATTTTCTATTTTGTGAAGATATTTTTTTCAGAAAACCACAGTGAGACTATTTGTCTATAGCTATATCAAGAATGTATTTAATACAATGGAGATACAAATTCGCCCTAGTACAAAATAATCGGATAAATAGTTCAGACGTATATTCAAGAATATATTCAAATTAAGGGAGCCAGCTAGACAAAGTGGTAAGTGGTAAATAAAAAAAAAAATATCATATAAAAATGTCACTTATGATCCCGGTAAGTTTTTAGTTCCTTTAAAGACAGATATGAAGAGTTATTATAATATTTCATCCCTGCAACTAGGTCAAACTTTATTGCTAGTTGTTGCTGGTGTTGTTGTTATGTATACAAGATGAGATTATTTTGGCTACTTAAAGGCTTTAAATTTTGAGGCACTGTACGGTATGTAGAAGGCACTACTGTTGGCAAACTCCGATCGCGGATGATGGATAGCTGCCGATATGGAACGACCCGTTGATGGTGTATTTGAATTAGTGGTCACCACTTGGTTCAGCGCCAGGCCATACTGATGCTGACGTTGCTGCTGATCTCGCTGCTGCAGATCCCGCTGCAGCTGCTGTTGGCCATGTCGTGTGCCATGGCCCATCGAATCCCGGTTGCTCGAAATGCTCTGATTGGAAGCGGGCGTCGTCGTCGTCGTCGTCGTCATGTCATTGGTGCTAAAGTCTCTGGGATGCCGGTTCAGCGATGGCAACACAATCGCATGCTTGTTGTTTAGGAATCGACTGGCAGCCATGGGCATATTCCAGGCGGATCGAATTCCAGTCTGTTGCCGTCTCTCCGTATATGTTAGAGCCGCTGACTTGGGCTGCTGTTGCACCTGTGTTAGCTGCACAAAGCTGCGATTGTTGAGCAATCCCCGAAAGCGTCGATTCGAGTCGAGCACATTAAGAATGGGCGGCATCCGAAGACGGGAGCGCGCAACGGTTGCTGATTGAGGTGTGCTTGGTGCTGCTGCTGCTGACGTCGGTGGCTCCCGCCTCCTCAGCTTAAGCGCCACAGAGGTGATGTGTAAGTCTCTGTCGAGTATCGCCACAAGATTCGGACCGGGACGCGTATAATTGCGGACAGGTTCGCGTTGTTCCCTCTGACGCTCAACGGTTGGCGTGAGAAAGCCATCATCCTCCTCCCATCCATCGCACTCGTCAAAATCGTCCAGCGAATTGAGGCTCAGATCGGAGATAGAATCAATTTCTCCCGACTCATCGGGTGCCGGATTGTGGTGGTGACTGCTGTCAAAGCTTTGTTGTTTCAATGGCTTCGCTTTGCGTGTCAACAGACTGGAAAATTTACGCTGCCAATCGATAATCTCGTGTCGCAACTCCTGCTCTTGATCCGGCAGCTGCTCCTCGCCGCTCAGCATACGATCGACGCGCTCCCAATCGACTTTGTTCTTCTTGATGGCATCGTCCGCCCATGGTATGGAGCCAATGGAGCTGCGATCGATGCTGCTCGACGAATATGGCACCTCGTGCAGAAATTCGGAGTCATCGTCCTTGTCGCCATCCGGCTCTGGTTCATTGTTCGTATCGTCATTGTTGCTGTTGTTAGTGTTGTTCTTATTGTTGTTGTTCTTGGTGTGGTTGCTGTTGTTGGGAAACAATGGGACTTCATCGTGAAAGGCTTGATCATCCTGCTTCTCGCCGGAGTTGTTGTAGCGTTCCTTTGCTCCGAAATAGTAACGTCTAGCAGACATTAGACGACAAAACTGGATCCAGGAGCGAAAACTGGTTGTGCTAGCTTCTTATTATACTTTTTTCTATTTTTTTTTTTTTTTTTGCTACTTTTTGACTAAGGATGAGCAGTATGTGAATGTGTCCTCAAAATCGATGCCGCAAAATGTTGTAGCGGCAACAAGAGTAGCGGCGACGTCAGCAAACTGACAATTGTTGTTTTGTGTTCTGTTTTGTGTTGTGGCTCAATCCAGTTTTGCCAGTTATTTATTATCCTTCATTTCCGTTTCCACCCCAACCCCAAACGGGCATGCGCAATTGTGTGCCGCACTCAGCCGGCATGCAAAAATATATTATTTTTTTTATTCCTTTTATTACACATTTGTTTTTACGTTTTTGCAACCCCATCCTTTTTTCTATAATTAAAGCCAATTAATTTAAAATCTCCCCTATCGCTGGGCAAAAGTCGAGCAATGCTTGCGGAACAAGTTCCAATTCAGGGCGTCGCATTTGCACCGTTTCACAACACTGGCATCCAGACGCAATGGAAACGAGTCACTTGAAAAATGAAAAATAGAATAATTTTGCCGGCCAAGCGTGTGTGAACGTGAAAAAGTTTTCGCTGTGATAAGTTAGCTATTCTTTCGGTTTATTTTTGTTGTTGTTTTAAATGGGAAAATTATGTGGCACGAAGCACGCAAACAGGAACGCCGCATTCGCGGCCTCATCGTGGACTATCGCAAGCGTGCCGAGCGCCGGCAATATTTCTACGATAAAATACAAGCGGATCCCACACAATTCCTGCAGCTACACGGCCGGCGAAGTAAAATCTATATAGATCCGGCCGTCGCAGCCGCTGGCGATGGAGACGCAATCATGCAAGTCATATTGAGTGCCGCATTAAATAATAAAATTTAACGATTTAAAAATATGGCAATTGTTAATTGTTTCTTGCACTTTTGCAGTGTGCCTTGGCAAGGGAATCAGGACAATCTCATCGATCGCTTCGATGTCCGAGCCCATCTGGATTACATTGCGAAGAGCAGCAGCGAGGCGGCGTTGGCTGGCCACGACGACGATACCGAACTGACGGCGGAGGAGCGCCAGTTGAACTACGAACGTTATCGTATCTTGGCCCAAAATGATTTTCTCAATGTGTGCGAGGATAAGTTTTTGCATCAATTGTATCTGGAGGAGCAGTTCGGCGCCAACGCTCAGCTCGAGGCGGAGCGCAATTTGGGCAAGAAGAAACAGAAGAGCAGCGCGGGGGGTGCCACCATTGGTTATTCCTACGACGATGCTGGGGAGACGGTGGCCATTGGACCGCAACCGTTTGGCAATGCACCAGCAATGAGCGGCACAGCTGCTGTTGTGGGTGTTGCTGGCATCGGAAGTGGTGGCGTTGGAGATAATGCAGAGAATTCGGATGAATCCGATTCAGATATCGACATGGATGTGTCCATCGATATTGGTAAACTTGACACGGCGCAGGCACACGAGCTAAATGCCTGCGGTCGCAACTATGGCATGAAGAGCAACGATTTCTTCTCGCACCTGACCAAGGATGCCGACGAGGCGGATGCGCTGCGGATTGCCCGCGAGGAGGAGCAGGAGAAGATGCTGTTAAGTGGCCGCAAGTCGCGTCGCGAGCGGCGTGCTCAAAAGGAGCGTCGCATTGCCAATCGGCCGTTCAGTCCGCCCAGCTATGCAGCCAAGGAGGATCAGGGCAAAAGCAAGGACAAGGATGAGGAGTCTGAGTCCCGCTCACCATCGCCAGCAGAGGGCGGTGGCGAAAAGATCACATATATTACCTCATTTGGCGGCGAAGATGAGATGCAGCCGCACTCTAAGATCACTATTAATCTGAGCAAACCCGGTCAGACGCTGGGCGAGTCGTGTATAAATGCGAGCAGCGGGGCAGCAACTGCAGCAGCCAGTGCTGCTGCTTCCGCCGTATCTTATGCCCAAAAGGTAAAGGACAATCTGGACAAGCTGCAGTTAATGAACGAGACGGCGAAGCACAGCGGAAGCCGACGTTCCCACAGCACTAGCCGCACCCCAAGCCGGCGTCGGAGTCGACGTCGCAGCTATTGTCGTCGCAGTCGCAGCCGCAGCCGGACACGCAGTCGTCGCCGACGCAGGTACTACACAAGATCACGATCGAATTCACGCAGCCGCAGCCGTAGCCGTACACGCTCCCGGTCCGGCTCTTGGCCGCGCTACACTTCGCGCAGTCCCAGCTATAAGAGATCACGTAAACGCTACTCTTATTCCTCGCGCAGCTCCAGCGCCAGCTCCTACACGCAGTCGAGGCGACGGCGACGCTCCCGTTCCCGCTCCAGCACCAGTTCCCGTTCCCGTTCTGACTCACGCAACAGTCAACGGCGTCCGAGTCGCGTTAAGAAGCTAACAACGCCGCCAGCCACACAGAAAACCATTTGCCTGAGCACAACGACAACGACAACATCTAGCACCATATTGGCAACAACGGCGAATGTGCCACTGAAGCACTTTCAACAGCAGCAGCAACAAAACTTGCAACTCCAACAGCAGCCGAAACCCGTAGCTCCTCCAGCTGTGCCCATGATCAGCTATCCTCTGTCGACGCGTGTGCTGAGCCTGACAACAGCAACGCCCGCGTTGACAAGCACAACGGGCTTGGTGCCACAGGTGACGGAGGCGCCGCCGCCGCCATTGAAGCGATACTATGGACGCAAGCGTGGCAATGACACATCCTCCTCTTCGGCGGAGAGCAGCGCCAACAGTGACGCGGATGAGGAGGAGGAGGCGGCAGCAGCTACAGCCAAACAGCAGCCGGGCAAATCTTTGCGCGGCCGGGAACGTGATGATTCCGATGATTTGGATGTGGATACTGCGTAAGTGACGGCAGCAGTGTGGTAAAGTTGAGCAACCAAAGGAGAAACCCAAAATATTATTTCATTTTTCCATCTCATTTTTAATATGTTCTTGAAGTGTTTTTTGTTGTTGATAATTAATGCAAAGTATTTGCTTTCAGCTCGGAGCGATCGCAGCCATTGATGTCGTCATCCAGCACGGGTAATCAAACAGGCAAATATAGTTCTGCTACCGAAACCAAAGTCAGTAAGCAAAACCAAAGTGTCCCATTGCCTCAAATATGTAACTGGAGTACACCACAAAATTTCACGCCTCTACCCAAAAATACAAACACCAAAAGAACAAAAACTAAACAAAAACAACAATCCAAATCAATGTGCATCCAAGTCGAACACCAATCAACCAATATGCATATGGCACTAGCATCAATACCAATTGATCATCCCAGACACAGACGCGACCCATATCCCTACAGCAATCTTACTCCCTGTATATGTACATATATATCCTAGATCTGTCCATTTATGCCCTTATGATGTGTGATTTTTCTCTATCAAATTGTTTTTTTTTCCTGTGAGGGTATTCACATTTCGGTGCACATTTATTTTTAACATTATTATGTCGCAATTTGCCAAAGACAGTTCCACAAGTAGTCTTTATTCGAATATTAATTTACTAAATTAGAATAGCTAAAATCAAACTTTAAATAGTTTCCCTCAGACATATATATAGACCAAAAATTATTATTATGTTTTATTTCTTTATTATTCGTGGCTAAAAGCTCATTTAAAAAAGTTGCATTAGGAATTAAGACTATTTTTAATATGTCTATAAAATTACTCTTTGGCATGGTTAAAAATATTTTACCAAAAAAATTTTTCATACAGTTATCAGATGTTCGAAATAAATTGGTGAATATAGTTCCTAATATAAATTTGGCTCTTTTGACAAATACCTTGTGGGGAAAAGAGATAATCTCCGAAAAGGATTTTATATTTAGACTTTATTACACGAAGAGTCACGATAAATATCTTCCAAAATTAGGGAAAAAAGAAATGACTACGAAAATTGTGCATCAGCCAATAGAAAGAATACACTTCCCAGCCCAAGGTGTTCGAATAATTATGGGTCTGACTGTACAAGATCCACAGAATATTAATTATTATTTATTTTTTAAAAGAAAAACACACTTCCTCTATATGTATTTTTGTTTTATGGCTAAACGTTTCCTGATTTTATTTGTTGCCACGTCTTTTAAGTAAAGACAATTTCGACTGTAACCAGAACTGACTCCAAATTTTTGTCACAAATATTCGCGTCAAGCTTGCTAAATAATTTATGTCGACTCTTACAGGGATCTGGGCAGGCAACTGGCGGCGGACGACCAAATCTGCGAGAGCGTCTTAAGCGCAAGATGCAAAACCTGCTAAACAGGCAATGTAAGCCGACGAGTGTAGTGTGACTTTCAATAAAATGCTTGCTAATCTTCTCTTCAAACAGTTGGCTAATTACCCATTTGTCCATTTCAGATAAAGCCGATAAGCGTGCCGAGATTGAGAAGTCGGAGCGGGAGCGTCAGCTGCAGCAGGAGCGCGAGGATGAGATGCGCGAACTGGCGCTGAAGTTGCGGCGAAGGTGAGTAATCAGTTGTGGGTGGCTTTTGTTTTTAGGGAAAGCCCTCTCACATCTCTTTACTCACAGGCGGCGTGAATTGCGCCACAAATATGGAACACCCTCCAGTGGGAAACTCTCCGACAGCGCCGTGGAATCGGTGGACTCAGAGGCGCCTGCACGCACCACTAAACCAACTTCACGTCGCAGCAGATCGCAAAGTTGTAGTCACAGCCGGAACAGGAGGCAGCGATCCCGTTCGCGCGTTCGTCGGAGCAGCAGCCGGGCGCAACGGAGGCGCAGATCCCGCAGTGCCAGTGCCACTGCCAGTGCCAGTGCCCGGAATCGAAGACAGAGATCCCGCTCGCGTAGCAGACGCAGCAACAGTCGCATCGAACGCAAACGCCGATCACAAAGCCGCCGTCGCAGCGGCAGTCGCGATCGTCGGCGATCGCGCAGTCGACGCAGTCAATCCCAGACACGACGACGGCGCCAACGTGAGCGCAGCCTGGAAAGAAATCGCGAGCGGGAACGCTACAGACAGCAGTATGAGCGCTCGCATGGAGGACGCGAGGAGGCACATGCTCATGCCAGTCATTTCAGTGGTGGTGGAGGAGGAGCAGGTGGTGGACGTGGCGGTGGAGGTAGTGGTGGTAGTAGTGGTAATCGTGGTAGAGTCGTCATTTCCGCGCCACCTAAGCTGAAGAAGCTCGTCGACTATTGAAAACTCACAAAAATACTAAAGAATATTATAGGAAGTTGCGAGAAAGATTTATTCACATGCATTGATCATGCCCGCTCAACCTTTCATTGTTATTGTAGGGTATAGGCATATTTTTCTATTACGTGTTGAATATGTTTTTATTGCTTGCAAACACTTTAAATTCAAATAAACACACTTCATTACATCAACTGCAGTGGTTTTTTTTTGAGAATTTCTATGTATTTGTTGCAAATAAACTGTGACTCGAGCAAAATGTATCTAGAAAAGTGTTTCAAAATAAGGCGAGCAATGTTTCATTTTGTGAATCTTATATTTATATATATAAGTTATTTAAAATACCTGTTCTATATCTTCTATATATTTGAAAACCCATCTATAGCAAACAAAATCTATTGGTTTGTTGTACCATTTGCGTTTATTTTTTATAATATAGTTTGCAACTGAATTAATTTAAATGAAAAAACTTATGCATTTTAAAAACTATTTTGATTTGAAATAAATTACAATACAAATTACATCTTTTTATAAAATATTGTATTCTTTGTTTTCTCCACTGCAACTAATTTCATTAATTGCGGTTAAAACTACTTTGTTGAAAGACCTTATGATAGAAAAAGATTCACTAAATTTAAAATTAAAATTCTATATTTTTCAAGAATACAAGTGAATTATTTGAAATGAAGAAACTAAGTCATCTTAATTTCTGTTATAATTTCAAATAAACATCGCACACAGACAAACCAATTTATTGTTTGAATGTCAAGTTTAAAATTCTATGCAAATTGAACTAGTACCAGGTCCACTCTACTTCAAATACATAACTTCACCTATCGATAACAGGTCAGAGCGATGAATCGAGCTGCTACACACCGCCTATCGACTTCGACATTAACCGGCCAGTGAAATTTGTTTATGTAATTGTGAAACAGCTGAGCTGAGCGTGAGAAACATGTTCGGTTTAACTTTGCGACGCTCCATGAAAGTAAGCGCACAAAAGGTGAATCAACTGCTGAGCACCAGTGGCGCATACGTTTACAAAGATACCCGAGCAACGATGTCACAGGAGCCACAATATCCGCCGATAGAGACGGCGATGAGAAAAGCACTAACAACGCAGCTAAAACCCATTTTCCTCGATGTCAGCAACGAGTCGCCGATGCACAATACACCCAAACAGGCAGAGTCCCATTTTCGGGTGCTTGTTGTCTCAGAGAAGTTCAGCAATCTGACGCTGATAAAGGTTCGTCATTTTGTTGCCAGCTGTGTTTAATTTTCAAAAATGCAAATGTTTGCTTTGCAGCGCCATCGACTGGTCAATGACACCATAAAGACAGCACTGCAGGAGGCGGGATTCGAATTTATGCACGCTCTTTCCATTGAGGCAAAGACGCCGCAGCAATGGCAACCTGAGCAGGAGGCGGAGAAGAGTCCACCCTGTTTGGGTGGCTTTGGCAAGTGATGAAATGCTGCTAATGAACGGCAAAAATTTTAGTTTATGTACAAAAACGTAAAAGGAATAGAAAAATTATATAAATATAACAAAAAGATAAACAATGTCAGTTTGTCTGTGGCATGGGGAGCAACTCCACCTGCCGGCGGGCAGAGAGGATGACATCGTTGATGCCGACGCCATCGTAGGCAGCGCCACACAGCGACAATGGCAGCTTGTATTTGCCTATGTAATCCCGGATCTGCTGCACTCTGCGCTTGTGGCCCACCGTATACTGGGGAATGCATTTGTGGAGCAGGTGGACGCGACTAAATGTGGGCTCCTCCTTAATGTTCAAGATCTTGCGCACATGCTGCTGGGCCGTGTCGCGCAACTCCTTCTGGCTGGGCTGGTGACCGAACCACTGTTCGAACCACTTGCCGCCCATCATTACGGTGAGGATTGTGTTGCCCGCCATGTCGAAGCAGCAGCTGTCGAAGATTACCCCCAGCACAGGCAACTTTTCGACTGGAGGCACTAGCAGACCAAAGCCATTCTGCTTGAGTAGCTGATCGCTGTTGTATTGCAGATTGACCACAACGACATCCACATAAGGGATCTCGAGCAGTTGGGCACTCAGTGATGGATGCTGCTGCCGCACCAGTGGCGCCAATTGATATGCCGGCAACGAGCTAACCACATGCGGCACGGGTACCTCCGCATTTCGTACACTGAGCCGTGCGCCGTCGCTGCTGAAGCTCAGATTCTGACAGCGACTACTAAGTTTGACGTTCACATCGTGCTCGCCGAGATATTTTCGCAGGGTGCGTGGCAGCTGCTCCAGGCCATCGTCCAGGCTGTACATGGCCCACTTCTCCTGTACCGACTGCTTGTACAGATTGCTCGATTCATCCATTTGCCTATCAGCATCATTATCATTTTTCTCGTTCTTGTTCAGGCGCGAGTAGAGCATGCCCTTGATGACGCCCCCATACTTTTGCTCCTTTTCGAAAAGACTGTCCATGAGAAAGCGTACGCTAATCTCACGCGCATCTCCGGCACAAATCCCGCAGATCATTGGACTGATCGCATAGTCGGCGATCTCCTTGCCAAATCGCCGCTCGGCAAAGCTATAGATGGATTCATCCTCGTTTTTGGCCATAGTGCCGCCTGTGGTCAAATCATGGAGCAGAGCTCGATAAAGCGGTTTGGTAAACGGTGGCACCGTGCCAATTAGACCCTTCGGACTGTTGGGCAGCATACAGATCTGACCCTTGGCATAGAGCATGCGATTCCTAGCCGCCACATGAGAGCTGCGAATCGGTTTAACCGGCAACTGCAGTTGCTCCACCAACTCTAATGTGTTGGCACCGGCCACACCTTTGGGGCGGATTGTGCGCGGTCCACTCTCAAAAATGAAGCCCCGCTCTTTGTGCCATTCCGTGCGTATCCAGCCGCCGACACGGGGCGATGCCTCGTAAATAGTCAAAGGTTTGCCAAAGCGGCGCAGCAGATAATAACCGGCGGATAATCCACTGATGCCGCCGCCGAGTACGGCTGTCGTCATTGTGCAATTGGAGTTGGGTTAGGTGCACACCTCTTTGTCGCTTGATACGATTCTGTATTTTGGATATCACATTGAGTACTAAATCGAGGCAACCTAGTTTTCGGTAGTTATGGATAAAATATTTTGATTATATGTTTTTATCCGCAACTTATCGATGCTTCGATTATTACGCCAGTGCTGCCAGTAAGCGATAGTTGTAAGACTTATTTCACAACCAGGTGGCAGCCCCAAGTTAAATTATAAAGCCCGCTCAACAGCAATTACTCAGCGGAATATTAAACTTAGAGAGAACTCTCCTCTTGAACAGGATCCTAGGGCGGATTCAACATAAATTTGGAGGCCATCTGGTTATCGGATTAGTGCAACAATGCAGTAATTTTTAATAATATAATAAATCCAAGGTTGGTTTGAATTTCTTTCAGCCTTTCTTAGGGGGAGCCTTGCGAAGGGGGAGAACTGCGCACAGAGTTTGAGTTGTAGTTTCAGCGCAGATATTGCCAGACCTAAGCAACATATTATTTTATATAATAACAAAATTATTGTTATAATTACAGTAGCATCTCGATAAAGCAAACTGGTCGTTCTCGGTAGGCTTGCCTTAATCGAAGAATAATTAAGATAATCTTCCTATACAAAAGCTGAAAATTTAATTTCGATTTGTTAAGAGATCGCCCCAAAGTATGCAACAGTTCTATTTGAATATTTGGTTGAAAAAGGAACAACCTTGCCTGAAGGCATGAACAATATTACGCATACGCCACGTGAGCGGATCGTCAATAAAGCGAATCACACACACACTCTTACATACACACATACATTGGCGTTCTAGGTGCATTTTGGCGGCAGTTTTAATGAATCATAAGCTCCGCCTGCCGTTGCCAGGCCCCTAGCACTCCGAAAAAGCTCAGAGACAAGCTTTGTCTGCACAGAGCCACGAGTCGTGTTGTTGAGTTGGCAGCGCGCAGAATTGTATACGCTGCTGACGAGAAAGGTTGGTTTCTTTTGGCCTGTGCGCGTCGTTTGTTTGTGTGTCAAAAGTAATGAAAAAAAGTTCCTCAATAAATATATATGTATGTGTGTACACATACACACACACATTCATGCTGTTTTCCCATATACAAATACTGTGAAAGTGAAAAATTTTCAATCTGCGTATGCCAATTAAAGCAAATATTTCCTGGCAAACATTTAATTTAAAAAGTTAAACGCATTTTTAGAAAACAAAAGGTCTTTCAATATTCGTGAAAATCGTGTGTGAGAGAAAAAAAATAGAAAAATGATTAGTTTTGGTTGTGTGACATATTTATACATATATATTTTTGGACAGGAAATTCAATTAAAATATCTATCGAAAAATTCCTGTGTGTGCATAAAATTTAATATGTGATATAATACAAAACTCAAATTATGAAATCAATTCAACTGATTAACAAAATAAAAAGTAAAAAACTATCAAAGGATGCCTAAATTAATTTTTCCTGTTTATTCTGGAGATTCTGGTGCTGCTGCTATTTTTCATTTAAGAGGCACAAGCACGCATATACGCATGGCTACAAAGATACATTCCTTCATACACACAAAAATCCAAATACACACATATATATATATATATATAAATGTATATGTATACGTATTGTGCCAGTTTCATGTTGAATCGCTCAAAAACGAGCACACACACACAAAAGTTTTGAACGACGATGACGACGACGACGGGCGAGGCGAAAGGACACGATGATAAAGTCGATGGGCAGCCGGAGATATAGTACAGTTATTGTTGTTGCTGTTCTTGTTGCCGAATGAGCTGCTGGCCCTGTTCTAGCCAGGCTTCGTTGTCATCGTCAATGTTATTTTTGTTGTTTCCCACTCGTCGTCGTCGTCTTTCGTTCGTTCGTCGCGCGTTTTGTTGGTATATGTGTGTCAGTCAGTCAGTGCCCGAGCCTTTGCGTGTATGTGTGTATATATATATATATCTAAATACATGTATGTATATATATATATATATATATATATATATATATTTATATACATATATATATGCAGCAGATACCTACAAAGAAATTAAGCCAAATTCGAATCCGAGTTCAATGAGCGCCTTGCCAGGCATTCGCTCTGTTTACATTTCGACTCACAATGGCAACACTGGACGCGCTCACTCACAAACGCACATGCACACAGAGAGATGGTATTTAGCGCAAATTGGCGTACCTAAAACTATATTGTTTGCGCAATTATTATAAATATATGCACTTAAGAAAAAAACAAATATCCCTATGCGGCTTGTTAGTGTATGTATATGTGAGTGTGGATGTGCGTGTGCGAGAGTGTGTGTGTGCACAACTAAAAAGTAGGGCAGTGTGTTTCCGTTTCAACGACAGGCTGCAACAGCGAACTCTTGGAAGCGTTCATTGCCTCGCACACGCTTCACGCGCACAGTTCGTGGCACGCCTGCTTCTGCTTCGTTCGTTCGTTGCCCCGTTGCCAACACTGGCGTCGCATTGCATGCAGCATTCCTCCGTACTGTGAAAATTGTGAAACTTTGGTTTCTGTACGTGTGTGTGTGTGTGTGTTTTTGGCCATATTTAAAGAACTTAACTTAGGACAATTGGTAATAATGGGCAACAATAGTAAATCACTTTCTAACAACACTGCTCCTTGAACGCCTAATCGAAATTATTTTGTGCGTTCAACTTGAAGCAAAAGCTTCACAAACATTCGGACTACGATCAAAGCGCATGCGCAAAAAGGCTTATGAGAATGCGAGTGTTAGAGCGAAAGAGAGAGTGAGAGCAGAGAAAGGGAGAATGAGATGAGAGAGCCGTGCTTTGCGAGTCCTAAAAAAAGAGACACTCAGCTGCTGTTTTTGCTTTGAAATCTGCTTCGCGTCTTTATTTATTTATTTACCAGGTGCTTTGTCGTTTCACCTGCAGTCGCCCAATTACTATCATATGACGTGGGAATTAGAACAGCAAGTGAAATTGTTAAAGCAAAGGCACTATGAATCATTAGTCTGTGCTGTGGAGTGTCCTGCTAGTTAATTAAGTTAAAAAGAAACGTGCTAACAAATAAAAAATTCTATAATAGTTTCTGTGTGTGTAAAAAAATCATTGAATGAAACAATAAGTTTTAATTTTTCCTAATCATTTTCACATAGCAAATCGATTGAACAAAATTATAGCAAGCAAACGCACAATGAAATTAATAACGGTATTCTAAAGTAACAACAACAACAACAACTTACAAAAAACCCAATTTATATGAATCGAAATCAATAAAATGATATAACAAGCCGCATATAATGAAATAAACGAAAGCAAATCAAACAATTCTCATTTTTACGGCTTAAATAATAGTTATAACAATATCAACCAAAAACGGCTAAAGGCAAAGCAACAACTACTGTATAAAATTCAATAATAAATACAACAAATCGTCTACACATTGATGTGCGATTTGAGCGTGTGAATGTTGGCAGCCCTGGAGCCCTGCCTCGGTGGTTTAGCCTGTACTAGGTAAGTAACTGCACCCCCTCTTCCATGCTATATATAAAAACAAAAACAAAAAACATTTTCCCATATAACGGACACACACATAATTTCAAGAAGCGAATATGAAAACGGAGACAAGTAAATCGATTGCGGCTGCTTATTTGGCTCAAATTGCAAGTGAGAAACCCAAATCCAACCTGATACCAAAAACGAAAACGAAACCATATCCAAAACCGAAACATCTAACATGGCCAACTGGTGTCCAAATTGTCAGGAACTACCACCGTTCTATCCGCCAATTTCGCCAAAGGTAAAAACCTTCAATACTTATGTGTGTTGTGTTCAACAACAACAAGCTAGATGTCGTGCTTAATTCTGCTCGTATTGGCTATAGACGTGCAATCAAACCAATCAATCAATCCAATCCATCTATCATATGGGGGTCATCATTATTAAAGCAAATCGGAAGCGACTTATTCGTTGATAATTGGATATCAATCATTTACAAGAACTGACTCTAATCTCTGATAACAGTTTCAGTGTACGATCAAGCTTAATAATATCGTATTACGGTAAAAATACAAAATTTGCACAAAATCACATTTAGAAAAAAAATTTTTCTTTTTAATTTAGAAATTGTATTGATAATTCACAACAAATTTAAAATATTTGGCAGTAATTTTCAAGTTGACGAACAATATTGACATGAATAAAATATTAACAAAAAGAAATGGGTTGGTCAATTATAAAAAATAATCCACAAGAAAGTAACAATTTAAAATATGTTCTATATTCGAAAGAAAAGTTTCATTCAATTAAGGAAACATTAAAAAAATAACTACAGTACAGTGTAGCAATGTTTGGCGCCAAAAGATTAATGATTCTCTAAGCCCAAAGGCGAAATTTCCATACGTGTTCGGCAGTTCGCGTGACCTTTTGCGAAGGTGGCACAGAAATGGACACAAAGCGCCAAACAACAATCAGCTAGCAGCTAGTAGCAAGTGGCAAGCGGCAAACGCCCAAATGGGTCAGCGTAAGCCCTTTGGCCTTGGTACTGCCGCGTCGGCAGCGGTCAGCAATCAGTGGCTACAATCAGCGGGCCAAGTGCGAGCCATAAATTGCTAAAAAAAAAGTCGAAGGGTATTTGTCAACTCGTGTGGCATTTGCAACAATGTCGTCTGTCGTCTCTGTTGGCTCTGTCTGTTCTCTATCTTTTTGTTCTTTTACAATTCTTTTGCTTGCCACCATTTGACGGACATGCGTCAAGTTATCTATCTATTTGTATATATATGTATGTGTGTATATATTGGCTGGTTCACAAACACGCCCACTCACCATGCCAACGCCTCAAAATCAATAGTTCGCAATGTAAATTATTACCACTTGGTCGTCGTGTGACTTCATCCATTTGATTGCCACCCGGGCTGCGCGTTTCTGTCTGACAACCTGAGAAATCGCCTTAGTCTTCGTCCATAATTTATATCGCTCTGTTATCTAAATGCCATGGGTCTGGCTTCTTAGTCTCAGCTGGGCGTTGCTCTAGCAAACGCGTATCTAAATTCCAGTTAAGTCACAAAAAAACAAAAGAAAACGACTGAAGTAGACCAAAGTCGCTGACTTGTCCAGAAAATAATACAATTGAAATAATTGATTAATATATTCAATTACTCCATGTACAGTGTATAAATATGTGCAAATTTTGGTTGTTTTCAAAATTCGAGAAACATACTAAATATAGCTAAATTTCAGATACAAATTAATTGTTTTTTAAGTGATTCATTTGTAATTTGGACATCTGTAGTTATATTTTTTCGCTCTATAATACACCTCGTTAAGAGACGATGATAATGATATTTGTTTGTTTATTTATAATTCCGACAGTTGAATGGCAAAATCAGTTTTCATGTCATTATCGTTAACGGCTATTTTTAAACAAATTTAGTGTGTCAACAATGTAGTCCACAGTTCGATTTTGATTGATTTCAACATAAAATTTACGGCATCTAAAATGTTGATAGTACAAATTAGAAAAACATATATGTATGGAATACACTTAAATCAGTATTTATTTACTTGTTGTGTTTATGGTTTTCTCAATCATTTAATTATCATTTCATCATGTCGAGTCGGCATAAATATTTATTTAAGATAATTATTTAATATCCAATCAAATAAAATTCAATAATTAACAAAATTAAAAAATCCATTAAAGCCGTATTTTTTTTTTTGGAATTTCCCATCAAAAACACTTTGATTTTCAAAGTTTTAATTATTTTATTTTATACGACTTACACTAAAAGTTTTTATGCGGTTTCAGATAGTTATTATTAAAATTTTACTTATTCATAATGTATATTTTAATAGTTTGTTTTAGTTAACCTGTATAATTTTGTATAATAATTAAAACAAAAAATTAATTATTTTTAATTTATCACTTTAAAATTTGGAAAATTTAATTTGAAAACTTGTTTTATACATTAACAATATATATTATTAATTATGCAAATTCGTCATCGTGATGTACTTGTGCACATCTTTTCATAGCATTTGACAATTTGAAGGTTAACGGCAGTTTAAAAATACGCTCTAAGTACACGAATTGAAAATATAATTTTTTAATTGGCCAATTGCAATGAAGCGATAAACTTAACCAGCTACTAAGTGTGACATATATAATAGAAACTATAAATAAAAATAAATAAAATGCACGTTGCTGCCGACGCTGATGATGATGAGCAATTAAGGCAACTCAAAATGCATAGTTATGGCGGGCATATGAACTAACTGGGCCAACATGATTATGGCAACGATGGGTGGGTGGGCGTTTAGTTGTTGTTGGTCTATAGCCGCAGGAAATAGCAAACAAAGCGCGTAAATTATGAAACGACAGCTAACTGGCAACATGGCGTGACTGGACTGAGTTTATCCGAGCAAGGCTGAGTAAGTTAACCTGGTCGGTGTGCTCTGTTGGTCGTTAACCGTTAACCGTTAGCCGTTTGCTAGGCGACACAAAAAGGGATTGCAAAATTTGTGTGTGTGTTTGCTTAGAGCTGAGAGGGCAGTAAAACAAAGAGAACTCATATTTTATTTATTTATATTTGCCTCGTTGTTGTTCTTGCTGTAATAATAATTCATTGTTGCCAACACACGCATACACAAAGGCACACACACACACACACGCAGAGGTAAACAGCTCTATTGTACACACATACAATCTCATACACTACCCCAAGCCATTATTACTTTCCGATTAGGTTAAAGACTAGTTTCAAATAAAAAATTATTTTAAAAGAATAAATTAATAAAATAATAATAAATAAATAATAAATAAATTCAAAACAAGAAACTAGGATTAAAAATTACTTTTTTAAGATTTTGTAATACTATGAGTCAAATATTAAATATCAATTAATTAAAATACATAACGAAGGTAGTCTTATGTTGATTGATAATTAACGCAAAACTAAAACCATAGAAATTTTAAATTAGGAAAAGAGCTCGAAAAAAAGTGCCTAATTCATATTCAAACATTTTTTATTTTGAAGTAAGAAAAATATATATTTAACATATTTTTTAATTTACTTCATTTTCTTTATTTCACCACCTTTTTTTAAATAAATAATTGGTATTTATAAATCTGAAGAAATATGATTTTGTTTTTTTTTTTTTTACCATTCAAGAGCTAATCAAATTAAATATTTAACCACTTATAACTAATTATAAAATGCAAAGTTGACTGTGACTAAATATAGAGTGTGCCAGGTGCGGTTTGGATCAATGTTAGATATTCTTTAACTTTTCGTGGCATTTAATTAAATTCAAGTTTGTCGCCTGCGTTGACAATTTTCGCGGTCATCCAACGAGAGAGAGAGAAAGAGGGAGAGTGTGCTAGCGTCAGGAGATAGTACCAGTTGGGCAGCTGAGAAGTCATCGGCGGCGGCGTTGGACACCTCCTCATCGCTATCGTCGCACTACGCAAAAGAGCCCGTTCATTTTCAGTTGGTGCGCGGCTTTGGTGCTGTTCGCTTGATGCCTCCTTTTTTGTTTGGCTGACTTTGGTCGTGCGTGTTTCGAGTTTATGAATGTGTGTGTGTGTGCGACAAATGCAAATTTCTAATATACATATAGAAATACATATATATAGAATATAGAAATATATGTGTTGCAAGTAGTATAGCCAGTGATTCATTGAGTGCGTTGCCCCAGTGGCTCATTATTGAAAAGCGTGCAAAATTCAATCAATTTAAAATTGAAAACAGTGAAATTAGTGCAAGAAACTTGAATTGAGTTGAGACTTGGTCAATGTGCATTGATCATTGATACTTAGGAGTGTATCTAGCTCGATACAAATATATATATATATATATATATATAAACATCTGAGTGTACTGGTCTAGTATTGAAAATGTCGCATGGCTAATGCTGACATTTTAAGCAAATTGTCGCCGCGTTCTATGCTCTAGCTGGGTGTGTGTGCATGCCTGTGTGTATGCGTGTGTGTGTTGTCGCGTACATTGCGAGATCACTTTAAAAATAAAAGAACGATTTGTTTGTTGCTATTTTTAAAGGCGTGCCAAGTTTTTGTGCCGTTCGGTTCCGTTCCGTTTCGTCTCATCTCGTCTCGTTGTGGTTCGACGTGTCGGGTCGTGTCGGATCTTTTGGCTCTTTGGTGGCGTCATTGGCCACTTGACCATGTCCAAAGATTGCCAGGGGTCTGCCATATGCACTTGAAACCCCAGCGAAAATCAGTCATACACTTAGTCTCAGTCACAACATAAAATCATAAGATCACATAAATTACACACATTAAGTGTATATACAACAAATATATATATATACATTATAAATATAGCAATGTAAGCCAATGAAATGGCAAACGGATTGATCGGCACAAATATCAGTGTATTGACAAATGTAAGCAATGATATCAATATTGTATATAATTATTCTTTTGCTTATATTTGACATTTCATATAATTGCTGGTAGTCCCATGTAAATTTCAAAGCATCCGAAATTAAGTATATACATATTTATGGCCTAAACTCTGCCGTTCAGAACTAATATTTTTGTTTACATTCGCGATGCAAACTTGAGCCAAAAATTGTGCTCATTTTAAATGTCAAACGTGACGTGTGTGTAATATATATATACATGTTTTCAGATAAATACATACAAATGCATATATAAATACATACAAATGCATATATAAATACATACATACATACAATTACTTGCGTAGCTAAATACATGTGAATAAAGGGCTGCTGCATAATTAGTTATTTATGTTATTATTGCTAATAGTTAATTGAGTTGACTATCAATACAAATAAATATTTTTATATACATTTCACAGGGGATGTCGGGGTGTGATCAAAGCACTGTCGAATCATTGGCCGATGATCCAACAGATTCACCATTCGATGCCGATGATTGTCTCAAAGTTCGCAAATATTGGTGTTTCCTGCTATCCAGCATATTCACATTCCTTGCTGGCCTGCTTATTGTGCTGCTATGGCGTGCATTTGCATTCATCTGCTGCCGCAAGGAGCCGGATCTGGGACCCAACGATCCCAAACAGAAGGAGCAGAAGGCGTCACGCAACAAACAGGAGTTCGAGGGAACATTTATGACAGAAGCAAAAGACTGGGCTGGAGAGCTTATCTCGGGTCAAACAACAACTGGTCGAATTTTGGTATGTTACACTCAAGATTCAATGAAACATTCCACTCTGATGCAAGTAGCAATTTACAACAAACCATATTGGATGCACTCGGAAAAAATCGCTTATAAAACTAATTTTTAAATGTATGAAACCATTTTTATAATATAAATAGTCTTAGCTGCCACAAACCAATGTTAAGCGATTTATTTCTACATATGAAAACTATTTTATTTTGTAAGAAATATATGTTCTAATTATAGAAATGCAAACATTCCCTATAAATTCAAAATCACTCTCCAAATCCCAAATATCAAAATATGACAGCATAATTAAATTTGCTTGAGTGTAAAATTCCCCTGAAAGTGCATTTCAGTTGCTTACTCAGTTGGCGATGTGCGTGTCAAAAGAAACATTTACATTTTATTGTGCCACATTGCGCTGCTGTTACTGTTGGTTGCATGTCAACATCGGAAGCAGCCAAGTAAATCAACAATTTCCATGTACCACAAATGCTCAAAGCCAATTTGATTTAGTGCCCTGAGAATGCCACCCATTTTTGGTCAGGGGAGCTAAATGTTACCCAACTGCTTACTGGAAAATATACATATGTGCTGATAAGTAATTCTAGACTTGAGTAAACAGAGATATTTCAATATTATGCATATGTCACTTTATGCAGCCATCTATTAAATGTGAATGCTTAAGTCCAAAGTTACTAAAGGGATTTTATTTGAGGCATTTACCGGCATTGCATGACAATTGCTTGAAGTCGCCGACGCTTTTGGTTGATGCATATTTTTATTTGGGGCATACTAACTTTAATTTCGCAATTATTCATTTCTTTCGTGAGGCACGATTTATTATTTGCAAATTAACAAAGTAACAGAGCGCCATGTTTCTGGGTCTTAAGATGCCAACGGGTATACTTAAAGTATTTAATTGGTTTGCTTTTTTAAGGCATAGTTGAAATATTTTAGTGGATTTATTCTTCACGTAATTATATGCGAAAATATTTAAATGGCTTACTTCTTAGATATAGTTGAAATATTACTAAAACCTAAATTATTGACTTACAACTAAAGACTACATAAGTAAAAGAATACTCAATAAATTTTATGTGAAAATTGTTTGATGGATTAAATTTAGTTTATGAATGCAGACAATCATCTGGATAATGATGTTAACGTCTCAAAAATATTTATATTTGCTGTTTGATTTGGTGCTGATATAATTGTGCTAACAAGTCAGAGCAGTTTTAAATATTTCTAATCACTTTTCAAAAGGTCTGTAGAGCTTAGAAATTAAAGCGTTGTTTCTATTTTTACTACACAACTTTTTCAGTATTAAAATAGCTTATTTTACTTTAATAACAGAACTTTTATGAATTTAATACTATTCATATGATATGAGTAAATAGTAGCAATAAAATAAGTAACTGCTGAAGATTACTTAAATAAACTTCTGTTTTTTTTTATACTTGTATAGAATACTTTTTTTTAAAAAAATCTACTGACTAGCTTGCCAAATAATTCTTTTTAACTTATGTTATGCTTATAGTAAGAATTGTTTGTCGCCAGAGCGTGTTCCATTAAATAAGCGTATCTCAACAGATTGCATTTAAAAATTGAAGCTAGCTTGCTAAAGCCTTCGATATACTTACATGGTTTTTATTATTAAATGACAGTTGAATACTGAGACGACAACAATAGCCGTATGGAAATAATAAAAAGCCAACTCACAGCGGTCTATATCTGATATCTGTCTGATAAATTCCGCTGCTTGACGCTGCATGGCATTTTGCCATTATTGCAAACAACGGAAAGAGCAGCTAGTACAAATATCACTAATGCTCGCACTCCCAAACCGGCACAGACATTCCCATCCACAGTGACTGCCATAACAAGCTGGTTTGTGTGCCGCCCATTTATTGATAAATGTTACATGCTCTTTGTTATATATGCAAAATGGCAACAACAACTTTCAGCTAATAACGGGAAACAAGGCGAAGTGAAGCAAAAAATAAAGAAACAAGTAGGGGTGCTCCAGTCAACAATACCCAACTTGTAGATGGCTTATAACCAGGCCTAAATACAGTCTTATTTGGTGTATATACACTCGTATATACCTCGCTACTTGAATAGGACACCCCTTAAATCTGTTTTACAGCAGGTATGCCAGAGACTTCATATTATTTTCATGTTTAAATTATTAACGGATATCCAACAAAATGCGGGGTCTAAGTTTTGCGAGAATTAAATGGGAAATTAAAAAAAAAAATCATTTTAGAAAACTTTAACTATTCAAAATGCAAAAATTCATTAATCAAAATTAAATTGAAGTATTTCAGATTTAACAAATAAAATTGGATGGTGTATCAATTTAGCTTTAAGCCAAAATCAAAGGATAGATTTTACTAATATTATTTTATATCATTTATATATAATTATTCATTAAAAAAAAACTCTGTAATCTATGCACTTTAGGCAATGGTTATATGATTTATAAAATACTTTTGTCCATATTGAAAATATGTAATTGAAGAATATATTTTTAATGTTTAAAGAAATTAGTGTTTTCGGTTTTTTGTATCCTCCGGAATTATTTCCTTCGGACACATCTATATGGATACATATGTACACTTGACTCTATGGATACAGGGTATACAAAATACAATATATGTGCCACAACAAAATAACAGTAAATATTGTGGGCGATTGCCAGGCAAATGCCAAAGAAAATCGATAAAAAACTTGCACATGTCACTTTACTTTTACCAGGACCCACAACAAAGATAGAAGCCAGAAAACGAAAGCTCAAAAAAGGCGAAAGAGAGTGAGAGAGAGAGAGAGGGTGGAAGAGAGTGAGAAAGTGGATGAGATTGCGAGCGGTGTGGGATAAATGTTTATTGCCAGGCCTACTGCCAAAGTATGCCAGTTGGCTGGCAGACAGCGGCCAAATGCTTGTTGGCATTGGAGCTGTGGGCCGCTTTTTTAGATGCCTTTCTACACGTAGACGTTTTATGAGACCTTTTGGCATTTACTTGGTATCCTATTGTTGTTGTGTTATTTTTGTCATTGCTGGTAATGGATGTCGCATGAATGTATTACAACTATGGATTTTTTTTTTTTCCGTTTCGACTGTTATACAATCAGCATGCATTAAAAGTTGCTTTTTTAATTGTTAGTTTTCCGTTACCAGTTAGCAGTTGAAGCCAGACATGAAGTGCACTGCACTCCAGTTGGTCGCACTGGGGCTTCATGGTTTATCCCACTGCTAATTGGATTAAAATTCTCAAAGCAACGGGATTGCGAATATGGAGCCAAAGCTGCATTTATGGCAGCTTACTGCGTGCCTCGCCGTGTCGCCCATATCCGATTGCACTTGGTCACGTCATAGAGCTCATTTTAAGTGCTGCATTGGATATTGCTAAACTAGCCAGGAACTAACAGATTTAATATGTGTATGTACTCAAATAAAGATCGCGAATTAATAGATAGATGACTTTATTCAACAGTTTAATATAAGAAATATAATAAGCACATAATTCAAACTACTATTTTGACGATAAAAATTGCAGCAAATTCCCTGTATTTTTTATAAGACCTGTATAGTAAAGTTGGCTGGCGAATTTGAAAGAATCAATTACATCAAGCATTATTCTACGATCAGAAAGAAAAAGACAATTTATCATTAAAAGTCTACAGCGGGACAAAATTAATCTTATATTAGAATTAAGACCGCTAAGAGTAATGTTATTGTTGAAAGACCTATATATAAAAAATAAATCATTAAATATAAAGTTAATTTATTAATTAAAAACCAGAATTGTCGTAAAAATAATATTATTATAAATTTATAAAATATACATAACATAAGCATATTTAATTTATATAAATACAAACTGCTACAAACTAGTCACAATCTAGGTAAAAATAGATAAGTTATAGGCAAGTCACAATTTACATTCTATTTTTAAAAAGTGTAGCCTACTTTGAGGCGTCAATGGATACCCGCAGTGGTTAGAAAATAAAACTAAAATCGATAGTTTGCTGATTTGTTTGTTGGGCAAACAAATCGACTGAAAACATATGTAATAATCTCGACTAGTGAATCAAGTGTTCTTTCTCGAACATTTTGCATTCCATCGAGCGAAAGAGAATTTATTGCTTTTGCTAAAAGAATATTTGAAAGAAAAGAAAAGAAAGCAATGAAAAAACACGTGTTTCGCCCACACATCCACTTTGGTTTGTCCGACGTTTCAAGTTCGCGGTGGTACAGCTGGCGTCTTTGCGCTGCGGATTAAGTGGTTTTTGCCGCCACATCAAACACATTTCGGGTTGAGCTCCCAACTAAGTGATTGACCCAGTTTCTTGCTGATGCCAACAAGAACAAGCCGTGGAAACTTTGTATCGTTTGTCTCTTAGCCATCTTGACCTGGCCTGGCCCGTTTTGCTGCATTGATTACCTTTTCTTGGTGACGTCAGTCTTCAGCTGACTACTGCTGTGTATTATTAAAGCCTTACGTCAGCAAAGGATGCGACTGAGAGATTCTATTTCATTAACGAACAATAGCAATTAATTGAACCTAATGAACAGAAAACGGCGACCCATGGCGCATACGTAATCAGTTAATTCTGTCTTTTCACCCAAGCCTTGGTATATTTTGCATAAAATTTCTTAAATTGCGACTGTTTTCGAGTAGGATTCAGCAATTTTTACTTAAGTTAATCTTATTTACTGAAAATCAATAATTTAATTAAATTAATGGCTAATAAGAGGAAAAAATATGTTATTTTAACAATACTTTGTACTTTTAGCAGTAGTTATTATTGATCAATTTTTGTTCATTTAACTAAAATATCACAATAAATTTTATGTTACGCAACTAACCAATATTTAGAAGAGGTTGTAAGTCTTGCTCGTTTTTGCTTGATAAGAAAAAAAAATGAAGCAAAAGAACAGAAACAAAATGCGGCTTTAATAAGTAGTTTGCGTGCGGGTTTTGCCAAAATTAGCTTTCCTTTTCTGGTTCGTTTTTGTTCGATTATCAAAGCATTTACGTCTACAAGGCAGAGTGGTGGCAATAACCATTAAGCCCATTTCAAATATAAGCAGACTCAATGTGAAAAAGTGGGCCGCCTACAGTTGATTCACCTCAACTGGCCTCTTCCGTTTTGGCAATCAGCCCTGACATTTACCCGGCGCCCAAGTTGTATGTACTTTTCCCACACGAGTGCATTTTAAACAAAAAGCAGCCACGCCAAAATTACCTTGTAAATATTTTATTATTGCCGTAGATTTATCAACGGAACGCCCTCGACTAATTGCCGCAGTGATGCTGGACCTCGGCCCATGAATCAAATGGGCCGTAAGCAGTGCAGAGCAGGCTCGAGTTCAAACCGGCTTCAATGCCACAGTGCAATTAAAAATGCATAATCCCATAGAAGTATTTTTTTTTTGTTTTTGAACATTTTATCTGTGCCAAAAATTGGGTTTTCCGGCAGAAGAAGCCAAGCCTGTGCAACTTTAGTTTATATTAAATTCGTGTATTTAAAGTTACTTGTATTAATTATACAAAATATAATCAAAAATATTTTTTAATTTTTTGATACATCATTTTATATCTTAAATATGGTTTTTGCTGGTTCTAAGTCATCTTGAAAGCTAAGAGATTGTATATAAAACCATTCAAGAATTCGACCAAGCTTGCAAATATAAAAAAAATGCATTACAGACCAGTGTGTTTTGTTGTTGATTGCTAAATTGTATAAATTATCTCAAGTCTTTAATAATATGTATTTTATCGATATATCAAAATCAGAGACACCAATTCATTATATAATCGGCTAAGATTGTAAAAACCTATATACAATTTGATAACATAAATTTATGAAGAGATGAATTAAATCTCTTTATTTATAAATACGTATTTAATTTTTAAAGAATGTTATATATATATTCTAATAATGGTTTTTAAATTATTAATTTGTCTTTCAGGTCGTACTCGTATTTATACTCAGCATTGCATCTCTCATTATATACTTTGTTGATGCATCTAGTGAAGAAGTTGAAAGATGCCAAAAATGGAGTAATAACATTACTCAACAGATCGATCTCGCATTCAATATATTTTTTATGGTTTACTTTTTTATACGAGTAAGTTTCGACACAACACACTATTTATTTTCTCACAATGCAATTGGCTAAGCCATTATTTGATAATCAGTTGACATTTATGTTTACAAATTTTGTTAAAAATGATTGTGTTCTTTTTATTAACGATTTTTTTGCAGTTCATAGCGGCGTCCGATAAGCTTTGGTTTATGTTAGAAATGTACAGTTTTGTAGATTATTTTACAATACCCCCGTCCTTCGTATCAATATATTTAGATCGAACATGGATCGGTAAGCGCAAAAAAACCCCAAATTTTTACTATAATTATGAAATTTCCAAAAAAATAAAACAAATTTGATGCATACAAATCGGTTCTAAGATCACAGATTCCCATCTCTCTTGTGTACACTTAAACACATACACTCGCACACACATACACACACATATATATATATATAAATATATACATGCATATCACATTTAAACGCACGCAAGCGTGAAAGAAATGCTTAATTTTTGATAACTCGATTAAATAGTTAAGGGCGTGCCACGATCGATTTGTATGCATGCAATGTGCTTTACTCTATGTGTGGCAACTTTAATTTGTGTCAATATGTATTATATAAACAGGTCTTCGATTTCTTCGAGCGCTACGTCTCATGACTGTTCCAGATATTTTACAATATTTAAACGTACTAAAAACATCGAGCTCAATACGCTTGGCTCAACTAGTATCAATTTTTATATCCGTGTGGTTAACAGCAGCGGGCATTATACATCTGGTATGTAGACACACACACAAACACACAAACACACATACACACACACACACAGTTAACACATATATACTTTTATACATTTACACACTCTCAGCTATGCGTGACGAGCGTCTTTCCGCCGGCACTGTGACAGATTTGCAGCTTGTGTCTGAGCCAGTTAAAAGATTACGCATACGCCTCGTTGCACACTGTTACAGAGCATATGGCGGAAGGATGTTCGTTTCGCTTTTGATTTTTTTTTCGAGTGTCCAATGGTATAATGATTTGAAATGTGCAATGTCGAATAATCGCTGATGCGTAATTTGTCTGCAATTGAAAATTGCAATTGCATTTACTTAAAATTTAGCTGGAAAACTCTGGCGATCCGCTGGATTTTAATAATGCTCATCGTTTATCCTATTGGACCTGTGTCTATTTCCTAATTGTGACCATGTCAACGGTAGGATATGGTGACGTTTACTGTGAGACTGTCTTAGGGAGAACATTTCTCGTGTTCTTTCTGCTCGTCGGCTTGGTAAGTTTTGAACAACAACAACAACATACTTAAACATTCAACAAAAACTATATATATACCACTTACACATATAGCAAAAACAATATGTTCTATTCCAACAATATTCAAACTTTCTTTTAGTTTATATAGACAATGATTCTCTCTCTCTCTCTTTCTCTCTCTCTGTGTCTTGCCCAAAATTTACATCGAGGCCCATTGAGTTTAGGCCAAGCAACTGTGGTGTTGGCAGTGCTAAAATGTGTGAATGATTAAAGTTTTGGTTGTTGCCTAATGTACTTAGTAGTACAGTTGTGCTCAAAAAAAAAAAAAATAAACAAAAACTAGCTTAGTGACCAAATATCCAAGTAACCAAGAGCATCCAGTACCAGTATCAGTTACCCTTTTGTACCGAGTTTAGCACTTTACATTACTTAACCTCAACCTCGCGTTGTCCCTCTACTATATAAAACATCAAACAACCATAATCCGACTTCTAGCTTAAGGATTTATATACAAAAAAAAAAAAAAAAAAATGATAAACTCTTTATATGTTACTCAATTAATCTTTATAGAATGTATTTAAGAAAATATGCTACGTTTATGTAAATACATAGAACGACTTAATAACGCTGCACCAAATTTGATTATGAAAACTTTACTTTGAGACTCCGTTTCCGTTTCATTTATAAGTTTCATCTAAGTTTCGTTAGCTTCTCCATCACCAAAAGTAAGCTTAACGCGTTTCAAAGTGCGGTTTAATTTTTACTCACTCTCGATAAATCAATTCTACTTGTTATTACCCCGCACACACAGTGACATCTACATAATTACTCGTACAGCAGCTGGTAGTTGATTCATTTTTAATACAGTTGCATTTTCTGTTCATTTTTAATACTTTCGAAACGAATGCATGCTGTTTTCTCTATCTATATTTTTAAAACATATTTGAATTTTCAATTTGCCTTTGGTTTGGTAAAACAAAAACCTTGTAGACACCAACACTGACACCAAACACCCTGACAACAGGCATAACAAATGAAACAAAACAATACAAGAAAAAGAAGCATTTTAGGAAGACAGGATCCATTTTTACTTAGCATATGCATATATAATCAATGTTTCCTAACTATATCACATGTAAGGTAATGGTTCTTTTTGCATGCTCTTATGCTGGCTGGCGCAAATTTGATTTGGCAAAACTATAAATGCTTTTTAGGTAAATTTGTGTATTGAGATAAGCTAACAATTAATTAACTAAGTATTAGCCTCCTTTTGGTGTGACTGTCTTGGCCTCACTTCGTACCCAGATTAAGCAGATGCAGAAAGTGTTTTTTCTATCGGAACTTATTGCTAAGACACACTTAAATCACTTAAATCTTAATCAATCAATTACTTTTTGCTAAACAAATTTGTTAATTTTGCTGTATTCGTATGTGTGGAATATTTTAGGCAATGTTTGCCAGCAGTATACCGGAAATAATTGAACTCGTTGGTAGTGGCAATAAATATGGCGGTGAACTGAAAAGAGAACACGGAAAGAGGTAGTCTATAACATTCCATATGCAATAAATGACATAACAACATCACATTCAATTTGAAAAAAAAGAAACATAATTCGTTATAAATAAATATAAATAACTGTAACACAAATATCCAATCAAATAATATGAAGATCTTTATATCTGTAGCAAATCTATACTTGAATGAAGTTTAGGAAATTTTGAATATGTGTAATTTATTCAATCAGCTATTTAAGTTCAGACTATTGTGTTGCTTGAAGTTTATTTTTGAGCAGTGTTCTCTCATATGTATTTATCTAACTTCTAATTAACTATATATCTCTTAATATGCAGAATTGAGTCAAAGGACTAGGTGATTTCTTACGATACGATAACTTAGTGTATATCCTTCTTAAGATCGAGAAACAAACTTTTGTAAAACAACAATTGTAATTAGTCGTATTAGCAACACAACAATTATTGATTAGTGATATATTTATAAACATATATATTTATATATAGTACCTCAATTATTAAATTACGTACTTAGTCTGTTACCCTTTGTTTTGTTTTTCATTTACCAAATGGATTTGTATTTTGGTAACTCGCATTCGAAGTTGACTGTCATGCAGAATTTTACTAATATCTTTGTCCTCATCAATTGTAGCTGCCAGTCAACTCTGGCTAAAAGCGTCATATTTACCAAGTTTACTTTCTTGTCAATAAGAATATACATATAAACAAAAAAACATGTCAATTATTATCATTGCGTGACGCGCTGATAAATCATACAAGTTATTAAGTATAGTACTTATATTCTATTATAATTTCTCTTTACAACGATATTCCTTTCAATTAGAAACGATGAATACACTTTTTTTTCTCGTCTACAGATTAGTATGTCATATACATATATACATATAATTATAAATATGTAATGTATATGCTACATTTATTTTTTGAGTTTAATTTAATTAGGGTTATTTGTGTATTTGTATTTTGCCTTGATTTATTGGTTTTGTTTCACACATTGGTTTTCAATTAGTTAGCAATTCGTTCTATAAACACTTTGTAGGCGTGTGTTTACATAAAATTTGCCCCGAATTTGCTATACAATTTTTGTTAATTTTTTTTTTATATATATTTTTAATTTTTTGTTTACAGTTAAGTTACGTTTTGGTTTTTATTTGCCAATGCTTTTAACGTTTTTTTGCATTAACACCAGAAGTACAAAACATGCGTTTATCAATTTGAGATAGTTAAAGACTTGTTTTATTCAACCATCTTAAAGCATTTATGCAATAATATTAGGCGCATTGTTGTTAACACATATAATTAAAAGCATCGGTCACGCATTGCCAAATAAACAATTTTATCTCAAAGTACACGTTAATATCATATATATTTTCTATTTTGAAGAGAGCAAATATCAGCTATATACTATGCAATAATTCAAATTTACTTCTACTGATCCATTAATATAACAGTTTTGTGTCAGTGTCACCGTAACATAAATAGTACATACATTTTGTAAGTCTCCTTTTTTTTACAAATCATTTTTCCCCCTTATGGTATTTTTATAAAGACATTTTCCAGATATACAAAGAAATGGCTGACATTCTGCAAAGATTAAATGCATGTCTGTTAAATATTCAGTGATAATGCCGTAACTCAATTTATTAAATTCTATGTATAAACTATGTAAGCTCTGAAATTATTTTGGAACTTGTCTTCAATCTTCGGCAAGCCGAAGTTTTATTTTTGCTATCGATTTCGAGGCATACTAAACGTTCAATTTCAAGGTTTGTTTAAGTTCGATCAAACTCATAGCATTTAACATTTAGCACATCACTAGAATTGATAAATATCGCTCAATTTTGTAATTAACAAAAAAACCACTACAGTACCCCCAAAACTAAAAAGTATTCATAAACCTGTGATTAGCTGAGAGATGTCGCACATTTCTAGGCAGCCACAGCACATTTCGTGTACAGCTGTAAATCTGTAAATTAGTAGACCTTAAAGTAAACCAGTAACTACAGTAAATAATTTAGATGCGGTAAAAGTGATGATCATAACGGAGATTAAAAACCAAACTGTATATGTAAACTAATGTACATTTAGATATGTAATACTATTGTGAGAATGCTTTCAAATCTCTGCAAAATGTTGTCATCTGTGTAAATAAGCAAATATGTTTGGAGTGTTTGATCTGAATGAATGTCTGTATAATGTGTGTGTGGTGGGGTGAGATCAATTTGATATTTGAATATTGTTTTCTGTGCTGCGATGTCTGCGTCGTTTTTTTTCTCACGAATTTGTTACTCTCGCATTTAGCAAATTTTGAGCATTTTTCAATGTTTAAAATCACACCATCCAAAAAAAAAGACCAGCAACAACAAGTTAGCCAAATCCTTAAACTGCAATTGTAACTGAAACTGAACTATTTTGGCACTTCTCTATATTCTAAATGTGAATGTGTGTTGTTGAATTTAGGCTGTGTTCGCTAGTTGGATACCAGAAATCACTGAACTGGCTGCCCAGAGAAGCAAATATGGTGGAACATATAGCAAGGATCCTAGAAAAAGGTACACGAACATATTGCTGGCTGTACCACAAAAAAAGAAAAAAAAAATACAAAAAAAAAAATAGTCAAAAATAAAAACAAATAAAAACCAAATAACAACAAGAACACCAAAAAGATGAATTACAAGAAAATATAAAGCAACAATCGCTACAATTGAATTAACCTGATTTCTCTTAAATTGCATTCTTACTAAAAACTTCAGAAAATGAACATCCTTTAAAAAAAAAACCTTTATTATTATTTCTTAATTGCTTTTTTTTCTATTGATTAATTTCATTTATACTTTATTTTTGTTCATTTGTTATTTGACGCCACTTGAATTTGCATAAAATGCTCACATATTTTGCTATGAAACTCTGTTCAGCAACTGCACTCAAAACAGTTGAAAAGCAACATAAAAATACCGACAAATCTTAAACCACAAAAAACAGTTGCCAGCAGCTTAAATTGATTTTAAATATTGCTTATAAGCAACTCGATTAAAGACTAGATCAAGAAATAATACATATATACGAATTCCCAAAAGGCATTGGTTTCTTGGTGGCATGTGTAAAGAGGAGAGCAAAACTTCAACTCTCTTAAGTTAAATAAGTAAAGAAAAATGAGGCTAAAACTTAAATGTGTAATTTATTTTTCAAAACCTTCTGTAAATTATATTGTCGTTGTATTTACCAAACATAAACATGCTAAATACAAATTATACATTTTTTTTTACAACTTGGCTTACTTTTAATTCACTTTTTTTGCGTGCGAATCCTTAGGCTTAGTGTTAGTTTAAAAATAAATACTCGACTTGAATCGATATTGATTGCGAAATTGAATTTGTGGTAATTAAATGTTAAACCATGATGCATATTCGATTTGTGATGTTGAAAGTAAATACTTAGCGAAAGTAGCGCCTGGCGGGTATGCAACATATTTTTGCTTCCACATTTTCAAATGTGCAGCACGGCATTTCCTTTCACACATTATAACAACAGCTAACTCATTATCAGTTACTGCTACTGCTACTACAGACTTAAAAACAATTATCTACTATACTTAAGTGTATGTAGGTTTCCTTTTAAAAGTAAAATTTATTGATTTTGTTGTAATTATTGCTGCATAACTCAGAGCATGCATCTTTCGGCATTGGTAGCATAATTTCGAAATTGATTGCAAACAAGCCAACACAGCAAACAAAAATACAAATGCACACACAAGCTCACAAGCACACACACACACACACACACATACACACACACTCACATACACAAAGCTAAACATAAATAATTTTCTTAATTCGTTTCGTTCGGAGAATAATTTACAGAAGGGTTTGAATTAGTTGCGTGTGAGTGCAGTGAACACAATGCACAGAAATCGATGAATTTTGGCACAGAAATCGTTGAACTTTATCTGCCTGGTCTTTTGCTTAAGAGCCATGTAAAAAAAAAATGTTCTCTTTAAAAATGTTTTGTTACAATTTATTTGACAAACTATTATAATGAAACTTGCTCAATTTTTGTTTTGATAAGTTATAAATTGAATTTTCGTGTATTTTTAATGTGATACTCACATTAGGCTTTAATTTTATCCCATTTTTAGCTTGCAAATTGTCACTTCGCGAGTTTTTATGCAACTTCAGCAGAGTCAATTTATAACAAATTGGTTTTGTTTATAGTTTTAGTTTCCCCGCTGAAATGCTTCGAACCAAATGGCTTTTTACTACGTTTGGTTTTTGAATTTACAAAAAAAAAAGTAATAATAATAATAATATTAAAAAAATGCATAACATTGAGTTGTTTGTTGGTTTGTTTGTTGGATCACACACCAAGTTGCTGTTTAAGTTCTGTATTGATTTTAACTATTAACATACCTCTTTATTCCAATTTTGTACAAGTTTTATAATTCTACTTAAATACATACATAAACAAATGCAGTAGATACGTTTTTGCAATTTTATCCACAACCTACTACATATTATATTGAATTCACTTGTAATTACATACATACTACATACTAAACTAAATTACTACATAATTATATGGTATAAACCAAGCCACACGAAGAACATATAACACACAATTTAACTATTTAATAATCTCTAATTAATTAAAGTCGTTAATTTGCTTGCACCTACTTAGTATGCCGCAGCCACGCATAAACGAGTAAAAATTAAAAAATGAAAAATATCCGCGTTGCAAAATTTCTCAATGATTTAATTAAGACAAACAACAATTTTCTTTGTTATTCAGTAATCAGTAATCAGTTGCAGTATCTGTGTAATCGTTATCAATATCAGCATCATGAATACATTTGAAACTCTTTCCCCCAAAAAAAATTAGTCTAGACTCTCACGCACACTAACCAGATACAAAGATATAACAAATTTTGTTTGTTAATAAAAAACACACAGACAAAAACCTATCTCATAGAGCCACCTTATTTTGTTGTAGTTGTAGTTTTGCAACAGATTCTGTTGTCAATATAGTCAAATTAGTCTAGCCTAGTCAATAGGTGCTAAAGCCCAGACCCAACATCAAGCTAAGGTCAATATCGATTTGTATTGATGTGTGTGTGTGTGTACTTGGCACCAATTTTCTTACAGATAATAATTTACTCCATACTTAAGACAACTCCTGATATGATACATACATATATACACGTATCTGCTCGTGTACAATTATCGATTTTTAATTTAATAATAATAATAATAATTAATAATTATTTACTAGCCAACACGTACCCCCAAGAAATCGAACGCCAACTGCAAAATTTGTATAATACACACAAGTGTTACCTATTAATCTTTTCAAACAAACAAAAAAAAAAAACCACATAAAAACAATAATTAGCTGCAGACTGTTGAAATTGTTGGTTGATTTGTGAAGAAAGTAAGAAAATATTCTTTTATTTCAATTTTAGTTCAATTCAATTCATTTTCGATACGATGTTTCCATTTTATGTTTCCTACGTTAGTTTTATGATTTCGAACATTTAGAATCTTCAGTTTCTACAACAATGAAATCTAGCGTTATCAAAAAAAGAGAAAAAAAAACATATCAATTTATGCAGCAGCAATAAAAATGAACAACAACCAGAACAATTCTTACTTTCAGCAGGCAAAACTCGTCTCGTCAACTTCGTCGAACTACTTAGGATATTTTTGAAGGGCACAAATGTTAGTACATGCATATGTATGTGTATGTATGTATGTCTGCCAGTCGGTATATTCCTCTCTGTCTCTCTGTGTCTAGGCTCCCTCGCGTTCTCTGAACTCCGTCATACTAAATTGTATATGATTTTTGATTTATTTCTATCAACATAAAAAAAAATTGTATTCGAAAATACTTCACTATCATTATCTTTCATACTGTATACAGGCGATTTTTGCAAGTTGTATACCTGAGATTATAGACTTGATTGGAACAAGAGCCAAATATGGGGGCACATTAAAAAATGAAAAAGGGCGAAGGTGAGACAAACTAAATTTTCTTACAATCAACAGACAAATAAATAATCAAAAACTGATTTTTTAAATATTAAAAAAAAAAAACAACCAACCAGACTACTTACTACCACAAAAAACCAAACATAAATTTAAGTCAACAAAATGTTTAAATCACTCAAAGCGTACCTAAAATTAACTAAAATCTTAGTTTCTGACGATATAAACACCAAATCAAAATGAAATTTCTACAAGTGAGAAAGCAATGAATAAAATATACAAAATTAAAAAAAAAAAAAAATTTTAAGTCGAAGAGAAAAAATCAAATACCATAAAATTGTGCAGTATTTACTTTTACTTTGCGCTTCATTCATACGAATCCTTTTCGAGTGAAAATGTATTTGAAATTTGATTTTGATTTCTAAAAACATTAACCAACTACAACAACATACTAACGTATTTACATATATTTTTATATATGTATATATAAGCACCATATATACAAGAGCCCAACACACATACAACACAAATAAAAGCCTAACAAAACACGGCCGACTAATCAGCATAGCCAAAAGCTAGCAGCAGCAATTTACATAATACTCATACGACCCGAGTGCCTGCTTAGTCAGAAACGGTGCAACACAACATTTGAACAACCCAATCAATAACCAATCAATCACAAAACTCAAACTCAAACCGAATTCAGAACATTCGATCGATCAAACACACATACACATAAAAAAATATCCTCAAATACAACAAGCCACACAAGAAAATTAAACAAAATTACAAATGCAAAAGCAAGAATCAACAAGAAATTTAACACAGAAAAATGTATGTTTTGAATTTTAGTTCTCAACAACTCATTTTGGGTTCTGGCTTTGTGTTTTAATTTTCTCCGTTTTTTTTTCTTTGCTTACTTTATTGACTTGATTTTGAATTAAATGTTTCGCCTACTCTACGTAGTCCGACACGATTATAAGTGTCAATTATAGTTGACAAAGTTGAGGCATTTTATTTAATTTTTTGGAAGAGCTCGCCACATCAATATTGATTTACTGATTTCTTATATATTTGGTTTGGATTGGCATTTTTGAGAACTATTGAAACCTGATTCCAAAAACTGTATCGTACCTTAAATTGTTCTGAGTGTATAATGTGCGTACTCTTAACTACCAAATTTATCTTGTTGTAAGTTTAAAAAATTCTTATTGAACGCCAAATTATCAATCTACTCTTCTGCTACTTTCTGCTCTTTATAAATACATAATTATATATATCTTGCTATAAATTTGTTATATTTCCTTTTTAGTTTATTAGTTTCTCAGCGCTTTTTCTCGGCGCAGGTGTTGCACGTTTTCAGTTCCCTTTTCGGTTGACTTAAAAAAAAATTGTCTATCTATGCAGCTAAAAAAATTATATATATTCTTTACATGGGGGTCTGGTGGGGCAGTAAAAAACTTACGATTGGCAAAACTATAAATGAAAAGCAATAGCTGAAAAAAAAAATAGTTTCTTTGATTTAATTCGTTTTGTATGCCATCATCTAGTCATTTTGCATTGTATTAGCCCTTGAAGAAACAGTGATTGGTGTTTAATATTGTGTTACATATTCGTAATTGTCTATATAGTCCTTGATATCGAAGTCGTAAAACGTATATATATATATGTATATTATGCAATCAAATTTTAAGCGATTAAACATTCAACGGTAAAAATGCATATTATAATATTCCATAAAACAATTATTATACCTAAATATTAGAAATGCATAAAACATGTACACACACATAATTTCATTTGTCAAATGTTTAAAAATAAATATAAATATTTTGAAGATATGAACTTGTAAATAATCCATATTTTATTGAAGATTTAAAATTAAAACCTAGAATAATGTTATATAATAATATAATATATAATTATATAATTATATTTTTGGCTAGTCTTCTAGGAAAGGCACTCCATAAAAGAGTAATTTTAATTTTATTAATGTCCAGCCTTGCATTTAAATTGTTTTTCAATCATGTGGCAATAGCTAAATGAAATTTGTGTGTGTAACATATTTTAATAAATAAAAGTTAAGCTAAAGAAGCTCATATATATACAAACCATATACTACTTTCACTCTCTGTCTATCCGACTGTCTCTTTTTCTGTCAGTTATCAGCTACTACTTATCAATGTTGTAGTTCTTGAGAAATTTGTATTTATATCTTCCGCAATATACTCGATTTCATAAATAATACAAAACTTAATTGTAATTGTTAATTTCGTATCTTTTTGGTTGTTATTATTGTAATTATGGTTTCTCAATGCTCTATTACTATTCTATTCTATTCTATTCCATTCTACTAAACAACAATAAAACATGGTACAATCAATAAATATACGAATTGGCGCATATAACAAGACCGTACAGAATTAAAGATAAACATTAATCACATACTTATGTAACCAAGAATTATTATATATAAATCGCAACTTTATTAGTGTTGTGTCTGGATGCGATAGAGTATTAACATAAATCGAATCCCAGCCAAGTGAATTGGATTAGATTGATTCGATTGACACCATTTGTCATCTAGACGATTTTCCCTTACACTTTGGATCTTTTAGTGGACGTGTAGTAATCAGATCAAAGTGTAATTGCTTAGGATGTCGTTGATTTAGTTTTGTGTAAAAAATCCTCGTCGTATGAGATCAATGGTTTAACACTTACTGTATGGAAAGCCTTACGCTTAGGTGAGTCCAGTTTCAGGAATCAAGCGACTTACTTGGAAAGTTTGACCGCAAAATGATAAAAACACATACCCGATACCGTTTCCACAACTATTTCCGATTCCTTCCAATACATACACATTATGCTCTTACTCTGTTATTTTTACAAAACTCTCAACTTCCTACACATTTTCAAAAGTTCATTTATTTATTTTTTATTACTTTTCACCTAGCCACAAACATTTCTACCATTCATGGCACATATAGGATTCATCTGAAAGCAAATCAACATTATTTTGTAAATGGAATTTATTTGTTATTAACATTCATGTGTGGAACACATGAGTCGTATTTAAATATATAAAAAAAATTAATAGAATAAAAATGAAATAATGAAAATGCGTGGCCAGGCATCAAACTTTTAACTTTTCACGGAACTTGTTAATTTCAATAATTAAGATCAAATTATATTCTAAAAAAAAGCAAACGACAATATTCTAAAAACTCAGCACATTTTTATTAAAGCAAATGTTATTGCAATTTAGTATTAGAGTTAGTTAATTTGCCTGCGAACACAAATTGAATACAACTTTTCTCAAACACCAACATCTTTGACACTGTAGTTGATAATTCACCCAATTAGTTTATAGCGATGCATCCACTTTATCTTATATTGTTAATTTTAATTACAAACAACAACAAAAAAACACATGGAAAAATAGTATTAGTGAGTTTAAACACGAATAGATTCATTAATTGTAATTCTATTCTACTTCTATTCGAAACAATTATATATTCTATGCATTTCATAATAAGTTCTTAAGTGACTTGAACTGGTTTTGCATTTGAATATTTTGCTTAGGGAGAAGAAGGCAACCTTAATTTCGGGGTTTTAATAAATCGAAATAATTATTAATTTCAAGTTGATTCTTCAAGTGCATTTTTGTGCTTTTATATGGAATTTGTATATGATTCTTACCGAATGGTTTTTTGAAGGATCGTAATGTGCCAAAAGTATGTTGATTGTTAAATTGCGGCAATCTGTGTAATGAAAAATAAGTATATGTCAGTATAAGACAAATCACACATACATACACACATATCTCGACGATGTTGATATGAAGTGGATAAAAATTTCATGATAAGAACACAACAATAACACACACACTGAATGCATGTTTTAACTGTTGCACCCTAAGATTAATAGGATTGAGTATGCCTGCCCGATTGCCTGATTGCATGCCTGTATTAATCGTGTATGTAGAATACAGATATATATATATCTTTATATATAAAACACTGTAGACAATGATTGGAATGAGAGTAGTTATTTAAAATGCAATTCCATACTCTGTATATACAGCTGAAACAACAACAAAAAGATAACTAAATTAATTTAAGTATATACAAAGATTTGGTAATTGTTGATGCTTTATACGATGCATGTAAGTTGATTATTGCCAACGGTGTGCGTAGCTATTTTTTAATTTAGTAATACATTTTTAGTTTACCTTTTTGTTTGACTTGTCGAATACAACTGCAAAGCTATTAAAAGCAATTTTGCACAAGTATGTACATACTATATTTTTATTTTTCTTGTCGTTTTTTTTGTTTTAAATTTCTTACCTTTACTTTGTGTTCAAAGAGATTTCTGGGGTAGCAGACTAAATTCATGCATATTGCAGTAATTTTTTATTTATTATTTCCTTTTTTTTTTGTGTCAATTTGTATAATTTTCATATTTTAATTTTATGAAAATACAATGTAATTTATAATTATAATACTGTTTACTGTTTTAACTACAAAATAACACTGACAAGTTATAATAGTAATCATAATGAAAACAAATCAGTTGATAACCAATACAAATGATATGAAAATATTAATATATAAATAAATAATAATAAAAAAAAAATATATATACACTCAGTACATAACACTTACACCCACACACAAACATTCATTAAAAAATTCACACATTAAAAATGCGCTTTATAATTGAACTATAAACTTAAAAGCTGGTTTCCAGTTTGTTTCAAAAAATCTCGAATAATTTGTTAAACTAGAAAAGGCCAAATATTCTGCCGAATAAAAATTAATTCAACTATTTTACATATATTTAAAATTTTTTTTAAATTGTTGCAATGTTTGCCACAGGTTTCCACTGCGCTACTGCACACACACACACACACGCACATACACACACACACGCACATACACACACATGCGCACACACAATGACATCGACATGCATATACACCTGAACATTAAAATCTGCACACTAACACACTGATACAGCTAAAAAAAAACATGAGACATGTACACGGCTTACTGCATCCCACACTTAGGTTAAGCCAAACTGTTGCTTTGAATACATTCGTTGACATTTAAAGCGATTTCACTAATATATTTCTCTTTATTATACAAAAACACAAAACACGTTCGCAGACATATTGTGGTATGCGGTCATATAACATACGAATCCGTGTCGCATTTCCTGAAGGACTTTCTGCACGAAGATCGTGAAGATGTCGATGTCGAAGTAGTCTTTTTACATCGGTAAGTTATCATCAGCAATACTTGGTTTAATCCATTCTTCTATAACATTAAGAACTTGTCTTATCAATTTGTTCCTTTGATTATGTACACATTTATTTTTGTAATATTTATTGTATTCAATGACATATGTATAATTTCATTGAAATCAGCAATGACAAATACAAAATTAGTGCAGTATTTAAGCAGAAATGTATTGCAGCAAGCAAGTGCCCCTAAAAGTGTGCTATGCGAAATGGTTTTTTGATTGTGCTAATTGCTTGCTGCTTTATATAGTTGAAGATCTCAGTCTATTAAGTTTATAATAATAATAATTAGTGAAAGCACTTACTTTAAGTATTTGCATTATTATCGCATTAGTTACTAGTTACTGCAAAATTGCAAATTGTTTGATTTCTTTAACATATACGTGTAAATTTGATTTACATAATTAATTAATATTAAACTCAACTATATATACAATAAATGAACGTAATGTAAAACCAAACAGCAAAGAGCCTGACCTGGAGCTAGAGGGACTGCTGAAGCGTCACTATACAACAGTGGCGTTTTTTCAGGGCACTATGATGAACGCAGTCGATCTGGAACGAGTCAAGGTACACAAATACACTTCAAGGAGCAAAACTTAAACATATTCACATTGAGAGACACAGAACCACAGACACATACATACACACTCACACACATACAGTACTATAAATAGCAAAACACTTACACAAAGATACTGAATTAACTGGTCGATTGTGTTTTTTATAATGAGGCTGAGCAACAAATAGCTTAAACACAAAATCGCGTTACATTGTGAATGTTTATTAAAACTGTATGTTTGTGTACATACATAAAATAGGCTTTAGTCCGCGGTGCGACCACATACAATATATACATACATATATAGTTAGCAGCGATCGGCTGGCAGCAATATGCAAATTTAGTGCTTCACCTCAAGTCCCTTAGTTCGATGGGCCAATATGCCAGCTCACAGCCACTCCCAATTCTCAAAATTTGCTCGTTCTCACTCTTAACTCTTTTGTAATATGAATTTGGTTTCTTGCAATTTTTCCTCAATATTTAGTTTGATTGATATTTAAGTTATTTATACATACGTCAGATACTTGCAACGGAGACAAAAGAGACAAGGATACAATTAGTTATGCAGCAAGCTAACTGTCACTTGTGGATGCTGTTCTATCCCTTTTCAGATATTGCTCATTTTCTATTTTTTATTATTACAAATTATTTTTATTTTAATATTTGTTCAATCCTTATGAGAATATTTTGTAATCGATTTATCAAACACTTATTTTCACAATTTTCGATACCTACAAAAAATTTATAGTAATTTTTCAATTTGTTCACGTTGGCTTTAAGTAATACTAATAACCTGCTCAATGGAATGTCCTCTTAGCTGAAATTTTATTCAAGTTTGAATTTTGTATTCTATAATTTATTGATTATTTACTAAAATAGATAAATTGAAATTAATATATATATATTTATATATATTACATTTTGCATAGTATAAGATTCAAACTTTTCATATATATTTATATATATATATTTTCTTATTTTTTGAGTCGCAGCACCTTTTGCTTTTTATTTAAAGTACTTTTGTACTTTTGTATTATATGAATTTTCGAGCATTTCTCGTATCCACAAAACTTATTTAGATAAGAATCTTTATTTGCGCAGCACAATTAGAAAACTACATATGATAATAATATATAACTGTAATAACTTTAATATGTTCCGATTAGACTTAAGTTTTCATATCTATATGTATGTAATAACTAAAACTTGAGATATTACATATATTTTTGAACACTAGAATATATATTTTATTAGTTATCTACGAGAGCTCACATATTTTAGTAGTTAAGCTTAGATTATAGATTAGACAATTTTAAGTCTATCCAATCCGCCTTATTAGGAATAAACATTTTATAAATACTATATACATTTTCTTGTAAATAAATTTTTATTTTACGTTATATTAATTTTTGGATAATTCATAGACTATTTCGCCGTTCGCACACTTGATTTGACCAAGCACTATAATTTTTGCATTATTTTTCTTTTTTCATTTGCATATTCCAACTGCACAATTATTAAAAAATGTGTATTTACCCAATTGTGTTATTACCAAACACACTGAAAACTTATGGTTTGAATACAACCCAATTTTCCCAAAAAAAAAAAAACACTGTGTACATTGGAACATAAAAATAACACCAAACTACTCTAAAAACTTTGTATAATTTTTCCAAAACAAAATAAAATGTTCGTCAAAATACTATTAAAAAAAAAAAAAAAATTCAAAAGTAAACCACCCGATTTGGAACTTGAGGGTTTGTTCAAACGTCATTTTACCACCGTGGAGTTCTTCCAAGGAACCATTATGAATCCGATTGATCTGCAAAGGGTTAAGGTAAAACAATTTTTCATTTTATATGTTTCTCTATGTTTTTTTTTGTGTTTATTTTATCATTTTAAATATTTCGTTGTCGTTTTCATTTGTGCGTGTTTGCCCAAACTTCAACTACTTAAACCAAACCCGACAAATTGTTAACATACTTACACACTTACCATAACGAACGCTCTTACAAATATACCAACTACCCATATACATATATACATATATATATATATTAAATTGTATATATATGTGTATGTAATTGTATTTGTTACAAATACCATGTACTAAATATGTATTTATGTAATGTTTATAAATGTATGTATGTAAATCATAGCTATAAATGTGCTCATTATTCATTGTCGCCTTCTCCTTCCTGACTTCAGTTTTGTGTACATCAAAGGAGCAAAATTCATTTGTATCTACATATGTATCAGTTGGTCAATTGCAATGCGTTAGAAGCTGCAGCCTTAGTCTACCGATATTTGTGTAATCTTGTGTACTATATAAAAAACACACACACACACGCAAACACCCACAAAAATTCTAACAGAGCCACAGAGAAACACGGATACACTGTAAATTGTTGACGTTATTGTGTATGCAAACATTTATCGTGAATCATTTTAAGCTTAAGTGGCAATTAAATACTATAATGTTATTTGTATCTAACTTATATATGTATGTGCTAAGTATACTACTGCATTTTAAATAATAAAATATCTCAATTTTTAAGTATTTTTACATTTAAAAGAACCATAATTCTGATGATGCATTTTATGCAAATAGATGGTTATGAATTAGCAGTTATAATATTCTAGGAAATATCTGCCCCGGAAAGTAAAATTAATCCATTTAAATTATTTTAATATACTATGTACGTCTAACAGAAATCAGCGCGAGGCAGCAAAAGATATGACTAGATTCGAAGCACCTAAAAAACATATTCTAAACATCTGTTAAGAATCAATAGATATTTCTTGGGATGAAGATCTTGTACAGAGTTTTCTGTTAATTTATAAAAATTTGCAGTCTGTCCTCTGACAGAATGAATCAATTTATTATTATATCACACAATCTAATTAAAGTATTCATTTTAATTTATTCACGAACACTGTGGGTTTTCTAATCTAAAAGCATTAAAATCCACATTAAAATTCATTGCAGACGGCAAATTTATTTGGCAATTTACCAAATAAAATGTTATAGAATTAAAAGTTTATATACAAATTCTTTACAGTTTTTCACTAAAGATTTTTGTACCCTCGGAGACCCTTTCTATGGGATCAATACGATATATTATTTAAAGTATTATTTAAATTTATTTCTAAAATGTTGCCAGGATAAAATGATTGTATATCTTAATATAAATAAATATTAATTAATTTAATTTTCTTTAATCAATTTAAATATTTTGCTTAAGAGGTGATTTGAATGCTCTGCATTATGACCAGAGTACAACTTCATATTTGAATTCATACATCTAATCTAAGATTATGTAACGCACAGATGTACAATATGTATATATTTGAATATTGAAATAGGAACACTCAATCGATATGGCCTATATCCGCATCAATATCTGCAAACCAAATTAATCTGCTCTCAAACAATGTTTCTCTGTATTTGTTGTACATACATGTTGTAAATATATGACAACAACAAAACGGGTCACCATGATTCCTGGTGTTTCTTTTACTATTCCATATTTATTGTTGTGTGGAAATTGCATGCTGCATGTGGGCTGTGTTGAATGTAATAACAAACAGTTTCTAGTTAACAATAAAAATATGCATGTTTATATAAAATCAATTAAGCAATGCTAACTTGAGTTTTGTTTTTGTTTTGTACATTTGCTTTTATCTTTGATTTTGATTCAAGACACCCTAAACGACACCCGAGTTCTTTGTATACCTCTACCTCCACCCTTGCACCGAGCGTTCGCTTTTTGAGTTGTTATTATTGTTGTTGTCACCTATGAACTGGAAGCTAAACAACGAAATATTAAACAAAAAAAACAAAAATAAAAAGCTACCAACAATACACCAACAAATTAAATAACCGCTTACTGTCTCCCTATCGCCGGTGTTACCAAAGCTAATCAATAAAGTCAAGTCCTTAATGTGTTTGCAAGAAAACGGGGCAACGTTAAATCGTGCCCCAATCATATACAAACACTTCACTTGTGACATTTCAACTATTTGTAATATACTTAGTTGTGCAGTCAATGTACGTGTAAACCGCTTAACTAACTTTACTGTTTATAATACGACAAAATCTGTATACATATACATAATACCGTGACACACAACGCAAAGAGATCACAATCACTTAGCAACACAATTAGCCACCTAACAAGATACATACAATTTAATTTAAAAAAAAACCGTCACCACTTGGAACAGATCAACATAACAATACTTACATTAACATAGCTCCTCTAGCTATAACAAGACATAGACAAATGACAAATATATATAAATATATATATTAATATTGAATTGTGTGAATCATTAACTAACCAAATATTATTCTACAAAACAAAAAAAAACAAAAAAAATAAAGGTACACGAAGCCGATGCCTGCCTGGTGCTAGCTAACAAATATTGCCAAGATCCCGACGCAGAAGATGCTGCCAACATAATGAGAGTTATCTCGATTAAGAACTACAGCGATGACATACGTGTTATCATCCAGCTGATGCAGTACCATAATAAGGTAAGATCTTCGACAATGTAGCAGGGTTTGACCATAATTTTTACTGTATTGATATCTTAATTTTTTCGATAAAAAAAAGGTTAAAAAATTATAGCGTTGAGAAATTAATATGATCAATATTGTTGGATCGATTTTTAATGAAAATTAAGTGATATCAGATGAACTGAGGTCTATATCTAAGTATGCATGATATTTATAAATGATATTTATCTTTGGTACTTGATAATTCTAGGCGTACTTGCTGAACATACCATCGTGGGACTGGAAACAGGGAGATGATGTCATTTGTCTGGCCGAGTTGAAGTTGGGCTTTATAGCGCAGAGCTGTTTGGCGCCCGGATTTTCCACAATGATGGCCAATTTGTTCGCTATGCGTTCCTTTAAGACGGTAAGTATTGCCAAAGTGTTCAACACGAATGGCTACTCCTAACAATATACCAGACACAACCACACAACTGGGGCATATTGATATTGATATCCCAGAAAGCAGGCGTTAAATATTAGCTTGTGATGACAATTGCTCTATGCGAAGAGGAAAGGGGCAGAAGTGAAGATGTGATGTGAAGGGGAAGTCGCAAGTCGATTCAACCATATCAACCATAAATCTATATTATGTATGTACGTCTTTAACCCCATAGTCGCCAGAAATGCAATCTTGGACAAATGATTACCTGCGCGGCACTGGCATGGAAATGTACACAGAAACATTGAGTCCCACATTTATTGGAATACCATTTGCTCAGGCCACTGAGTAAGTTGCGCAGCGGGGCAGTCCACTTTTCTATATGCTATAAAACATATCGTATTGTATCCTACTATTAATACCTTACTATTCAACTATGTACTTGTTAATCGTACAGCGTTGACAAATATCGTACAAAAAAAAAAAACAACCAACAAAAAATACAAAAAATACACATACAAATGAACACGCAGACACATTTTGTTCGTTCTTTAATTCTTGATCAGCTCTAATTGATGTTGTAACTGTTTTCATTTTTATCTACTTTGACTTTTAATGAACTTAACGATTCTGATCTCCAGGCACGATTACGTCGGTGTCAAAGTCTGGAGATACATAGAACATATGTAAATTGCCTGCCTATGGTGTAAAATTATGATTTAATTTTTAAAACAATAAAACACTGACCAATGTAACACACAAACATACGGAAAAACAATCGAAGTATATACACTGTGAAAAATTAGTCGGTGTTTTATGCTAATTCTTTGTGTACTTAATGTTCTCAATGTTTAAAATGCCTTCAGTGTTTGCAAATACAAAAATGACCATCTGCAGAATATTGTTTTCATTACAACTAAGTTTGCAGCCAGAACGCTCTGTTAACTCTGCATTTCTAGGACACAAGACAAAAGAATTACACACACACACACACATGCAAAATACAAACACATACACTGTAAGAAATCGGGAGCATTGTATAACGCTAATTGTATGGTATCTTTGTGTGCTGTGCTCTTTGAAGTCAGGGCTAAACTATGCAGCGTTGCATTTAAGTTGATGTGTTTATTATGTTCATTTTATGGTTTTCTCTTCTGTTTGAATTATGCTAATTTAATACAAAACTTAATTTTTATTTCTGTTGGAACTCTATAAGTCTCACACTGTTCGTAATATTCCAAGAAGTGCCCGTTGCTATGCCTACTTTTATATATATATAGTAAAATGCTGTTTCTATTGCTAGAAAATATTTTGAAAAAATGTGTCAAAAATTTGGAGAATTATGCCAAAGCTAAAGTTGATGAAAGCCTGACCCACAAACGCAAATCCAGACTTGCACACACACACATACACACCGACACACACACACACACACACACACTGCTTAGAGATCAGTTGTAAGTGTGCCCGTATGTACATATATGTATGCCAAGAAAAAAAGAGATGCCTGTATTTAAGTGCCCCAAATGTCCAGGTTGAGAAATGCGCACGCTACCAAAAAATTGATTGAAATTCTTATGCAGCCCTGAGCCTGATCGATAAAAATACGCATATGAGCCAATGTATGAATAAATCTCAAGACTCACCCAAATCTCTATCCACTTACGCAGTGCCAAGCAACAATAACAACCAGAACATGTACAACCAGAACAAATACAACAACCGCCACGTAGATACATTAGCGAACTTACTAAATCCAAACCACAACAAAACCATTTTCTAACTTTCAGTCACCAGACACACAGGCCTGGCAAAATGATTATCTTCAAGGTACAGGGTGTGAGATGTACACCGAAACTCTATCACCTTCATTTACCGGCATGACATTCCCACAAGCCAGCGAGTAAGACTCCAAAATGAGAAATTAGCGAAACAAAATTTACAAAAAAAAAAAAACGTTTAAAAAATCCAAAACAAAAAAAAACAATAATAATAATTTTAATATTATTAAAGAAACAACTGTATAAAAAATACTTTTGCCTTGTACAATATGTTGATTTAAAATTTTATTTATATAATTTATTTTAGTTGAATTCTGTTTCGTTTGTTTTATTCCTTCTACTATATAATTAATTGTAACAAAACTACTTTTTGTCCCCATTACTACTTACTACTCTACTTACTCGTACTAATTACTTACTTAGTTTCATATCAAGTCTTATGAAAAGATCCATATACAAGTGAAAATAAATCTAGCAGCAAACATTGATCTCTTCCTCTTGTATGTTTAACATTTAACATTTTTATGTATTATTTGGTTTTTGGATTAACAATCGCATTGCATCCGTTCGCATATATAAAAAAAAAAATATAACCAGCCACAAAGTACAAACAAAGTTTAGAATAAACTACTATTTATCTAGACACCGTTCGCTTGCCACCAACTCCGCTCCGATTAGTCCCAGCTCAAGCCCAACAACTGATTACATAACAGCATATTGCATATACGGCATACAAACATACCCATTATGTCTAACATATTTTCTTCGAGTGTATATATAGCAAACCAACAATAAGATAGCTTGATGGCGTCTGATTTGATGAATTGTAACCATACCAAAATTCCCTTTTAGTGCATGTGCATATTGTATCGTTGTTATTGTGACACCTTGGTGACACCACCCACCCACCACCCACCACCACCATTACTATTAACTTGTTTATCGCAATTTTATTTGTCAACAGATATTTTTCATTGTATTTTTGTACGCATTATGAGAAGCATGTGATCTCGTTGGTTTTTGTACAGTGTACGCTTTGAACGCACAAACACGAAACGCATGTAAAGTTTAAAAAAGCATTGTTACACGTTGTAGAATAACAATATTTAAATTAGCCTAAGTTTACTTCAAATATAACAACACTGTGCGAAAAAAACCACAAATAACACGAATATTAAATTTCTCACTCGGCGTTTAGACTGTGCTTCTCGAAACTGAAACTGCTGCTGCTTGCCATCGAAATCAAAGGGGCAGAGGAGGGTGTCGATAGCAAGATATCGATAAATCCGCGTGGCGCTAAGATCCAGGCAAATACGCAGGGTTTCTTCATAGCACAAAGCGCCGATGAGGTTAAGCGGTAATTGAAATGCAGTCTTTGTATAAATGTCCTGTTAAATTTCTTAATGTTGTTCACTTGATTTGCAGCGCGTGGTTCTATTGCAAGGCTTGCCACGAGGACATCAAGGATGAGACGCTCATCAAGAAGTGCAAATGCAAAAACTGTAAGCAAACTTTTGTACCATTTTATTGACTTGTTAAGACAGTACCTATGTCTACAAATGTGTTTGGGTTTCATTTTTATTTCTATTTACTTCTTGTATTTAATTTTTATTGTTACATTATTTTTTAACGAGAGAAACAACGTGAACAGCAAAAGTTAACAATAAATACAAATACATTTTAAGTACAGGCAACCAAATAGTCTTAAGTTCTTCCATAAGGTGCAGGCATTCAATAGATTAAGCAACACCCAATAATAATCTCTATATATGCTATATATATATGTATATGGTGATAAAAAAATGGTTACTCAAAACATACACAAACTTATTCATAATTTATCTTTACTAAAAAAAGAGAATTGTGCTGTTTCTGGCCCCTAAAATCACTTTAAAAAACAACAACATCTAACTTTCTTGTGAGACTTAAAATGTTCATATACTTACAAACTGAAGAATGTGTATGTATATGGATATGTATGTGTATGTAAGACAAAATATATATATATGTACGTACCTTTGAACTGACAGCCTGAAAAAGTTTGTTAATTAAATTTAATACATAATAATACAAATAAATGTCATAACTTTGTCCCACAGTGACGGTTCAGCCGAGGAGCAAATTTGATGACTTAGGTAAATCTAAATTGTTCAACATAATGTTTAAACCCAAAAAAACAAAAAAAAAAAAAAAAATAACACACAATAACAACAACATTCTACAAAACAAAACACCGACCAATGCCACTGATCCACCCACTGAGTTTTGAAGTTTTTTCCCTTATTCCAACATTTTTTACAGTACGCAACTTCCAAATTTGTTTTGTTTGGATGTTCGTTATATACAACAATACTAGTTCTATCTGTAATAAATCCAACTGCATTTCTATCGTATTTTTTTAATCCTCAATTCTATTTAAACATATTTACACATAATGCGCACCTTTCTTTCATTATACTTTCAATTATTTTCAAATTCAGTTTATTGTTTTAATTATAAACTGTGCAATTAGCATTCCGCATTTGAACAGTGCGAAGCCATGACTCGAATTTTCCCAAAAAAAAAAATACACACTCACAATAACTTATAAAATACATTTAATGAACAAATCGTCCCGTCCCGTATCTTTGGATATGTGCAGTTAATTTTTGATAAATTTTCTTTATTATATGATATGCGCCTCTACTCGTATATAATCCACCATAATACAATTAAAAAAATACTTACGTCGGTTACACATACATACTATATACATTATTACATATACAGACAAACAGACACACACACACTCCCACCCACAAGTATATACGTTCTCTGATGGCTTTACATAACGTACCCTTGAACTGTAAATATGTTTGTGCAATATGCAACCCCTGTTCTTGGATTTAAATATTACCAACAAGTACTGCCACAGAAAATTCAATCCATAACCTTTTCTATACCTAATTTGTGACTTCATAAATAGTTTCCTCCTTAAGTTTTTTTTTGATTATGTTTAATCTAAAAGCTTTACGCCATATGTGTGGTCCGCTTTGAAATGGCAATTCTGTGAGCAATGAAAATGATATTGGCTCGATTCAACTTTTTTCAGAATATATTCATTTTGTGCATGTTAAAGTATACACATGCATCTTCTCTTTTTTTTTTGAATATAATTTAAACGATACATCATAAGTGCCTTTATAAGATATCAGGAATTTGTCAAAGTATATTTTTGATAAGAATTTCAAAGCGCACAATCTTAAAGCTCTGTCTCGCTACGCCTTTCGCTCCCTTCCCTATCTTTAATAACTCTCTCGCTCCAACAATTTTTTTTCCTATACGTTATATTGATGTTGATGAAAAAGAAACCAATATATATATATATATATTATATATACTTACAAGAAGTGCATGGAAATGAGCACAAAAATGAATTTAAAAATTTCTATCACTCTATCACAATTCAACAAATTCGAAACTATTTTTTTGATAAATATTTTTGACTCACCTTTTGCAGCTCTGATTTATAATTCCGTTACTAATGAAATTTACCTAACTTCAATTATACATACATTCCTATTTACTATATAGTAGCAATAAGTTATTAAAATGCTGCGTCGTTTTCTACCACCAGTTGAAGCCTATAAATATTTATGTTAAGTTTTAAGTTTCTTTATCTTCTTGGCGTGGCACTAACCCCACTTACAAATTTTAAAACCACTATATATATATATTAAATAATAATTGTAAATAAATACGTAAGAGTAGATGTCCCCCTTAATTAACTGAATACAAAAAATTGTAAATAATGAAGGTTATTCTCACACTTTCTGGATATAACCATAAAGAGCGTTTTCCATCATTGACATAAGTCGTGTAACTGACAATTATCGTTATGTATTTGGTTTCTATGTAGCATACTTACTATATTTAATTATAAATAACTGGATATGCATATTATGTATCCATAACTTAGCTGCAATGTTCTCAAGTAGTTAGTAAGTTTCCAACTCTTGCGTTGCCTGCGGCTGGCTTACAAAATAATGAATTGCGAAAGTGCGCTCTAAACTGGGAAAAGCTGTTTTCACAAATGCAGCTGCCAATGTTTTTATATGTCTAGTGTTAAGTCTAGATTACAATGACCTTAGCTTGTGTGTGTGTGAGATATTTGGTCCTGTTGCTTGTATATACGAATACTATGAAATCCCTAACCATCTTACAGATGTGGGCATGATTATGATGCAGACGGGAATGGTCAACCAAGGCATCACGTCGGTGATGAATACAATAGAGGGTACGCTTAAATTAAAAACAAAAAAAAAACAAAAAATACAAAAATATAAAGAATTAAATACCAAATCCCAATAATAATTTCAAGTTGCGGTACCTATATACCTAATTGTGTACTATACAAAGCCAAAATGATTTATTTGTTGCTGCTAAAGTGTTTAACCGCCTACCTAACCGTTTTTTAAATGCCAACCACTTTCCAAGTCCTTGTTCTGTATTTAAATGAAAACGAAGACGCTTAAAAATAAATATTTATGTCAAATTTGCACTCGGATTTGGAGAGTGTATATTGAATTCGGTTTACTGAATTTCAATCCGAAACATGTTTGCTAATAAGTAAGCAAATATAAATTTAAACAAAAAAAAAACTAAAAAGAAAACTAAAAAAAATGCTTGCAAAATTGGTATAAATTGACGATAAATGCAATTATTAATCAGTTTAGTAGAACATAAATATACGTAAATGCTATGTCAGTGTAAATTTTAATTATGCTAAAAGAACCCTGCTGCTAAACGCGAGTTCCTGCATACGTCTACCATAAATCGACCCCTCGCCCTGCTTCACTCGAATGGATAACAATGACAGGCTAAATGAAACTATAAAAGATAGCGTATTTGTAGTTGGGATTATCGAACAATTTAACTGCGATTACAATGATTACAAATTACAGATTTAAGCAGCGTTCTAATTTATTTTCTGTTGTTCTTCTTCTGTCGATCTATTGTTCGCTCTATCGTATACTCAGTATAAATATAACATTCAATATAGATTTCCATTAGTTTGCCACGATTTCTGGTTTGATTCTTCTACGTCGCGCGCATCATAAAATCATATAAAAAATATCATAACTAGCTGATATTCTATACATACCTAAAATCATGAATTACATACCATATATTAAATGAAAGTTCAAGTAAAACGTGTGGCGTGCGATTTATTTTTATATTTTTGTTAATATATTTCTTTTGTTTAATTAGGTAATATATATATAAATAATTATTATTTGAGATTTTATAATTATATATAAAATTATGTTATAAATTCAATTGCTGATTTGAAAAAAAAAAACAGAATAAGAAAACCAACTATCATTACCTGATCATCATTTACCTATTCACACAAATACTATACAATTCTGTTTTCATGAAACAAAACAGTGGCCACCTTCCGGAAAGGCGTCCGAGCCGTACAAATGGTTGGGCGTGCAAGTACGTATAACTTTCTCCCTACTCTCTCTCTCTCTCTCTCTCTCTCTCTCTTTCTATCTATATTTTTCTATATACATACATATATCTTCTCCATGTCTCTACTGTACTGTATATCTATTAGGCATACGAAACTAATTAATGAAAATATAATAATGAACACTCAAATTGTACAACGACAAATATAACGCAAATCTGAAACAAAATCACTCAACATACCTAAAACATTCAAGTACTTATCAAAATTAAAAGTAATTTTATTTCCAAAATGCTCACTAACTGAAACTTGTTGCTATATTCAATAAAACAGTCGAGCATTAAGACTTTCAATAAGTGGATTACCCTCAATAATTTACTCAATACACACAGACGTACTGCAAAGCACAGTTTGTTGCACACTCGAAGGAAACTACACACACAGCAACACACACAACACTTATCGTTTCTACTCGTTCGTTCTCGTAATTGTGTAATTTTCATAATCAATTTTTATCTTAACTATTTAGTGTGTGTGTGTAGTATATTGTCGATAGATACAAAAAAAAAAACAAATAAAAAGAATTACAATTTATTTCTGAAAATAGTTAACTAAACATAATTCAAGATTATCCTTATCAATTTAATCTGACGTGTTTTCGTATGTATTCCATACTACAATCTTGTTACCATTTTACCATCAAGTCGATATATATATTTATATTAAATGTACTTAATCGTATTTTGTACAAACTTTCAGTACAGCAGTATACATATCATTTATAAATATAATTATTTTTCTTTTCGTCATTATAATCGTTGACTTTGAAGTTTATTTCAAACTCAGCCATTCTTTTCAACAAGTCGTAACATTTTGGTATATGCTTTTCGTATTTGTAGAAGCAAAGTTTCGAAATTGAAAAAATTCAATACAAATGGCATCTACCAATTTGATTGTTAAATTTCTATGAAATATTTACTCTGTCTATACATACATAAAACACTCAAAAAAACATATTTTGTAAAATACAAAAATATTCAAAAAGAAATACATAAATTTCTCATTCTGGGGTTTGCTCTATTTTATGTAAAACATATCATACTTCTATGTATTTCCCTACTCGTACCTGTTACCTGTACTCGTTCGTACCAACTACTTCTACTTCTACTACTACTACTACTACTACAATACTCGTACTATGTATTTAAATGTCTGTGTGTGTGTGTAGAAGACGATGAATACTCGTTGTCAAGTAAGTCAAACTAATTCAAGTAATCATATATTCAAACATTCTTATTAATTTTAAAGCCGCATTTGTATTTGTCATAAACATTTACTAGGATTCACATTTTAGAACTTACCAATTTTCAAAATATGTATTTTCTTTAGTGTGCCAGTGCACGTTCTATTATTTGTTATTTATTTATAATTTTTGGTGAATTCTTTCTTCATGTAATACTTCAAATCTTCTTGGAGTATCGTTTGTGTTGTAACTAGTTTTTCGGTTTCAAAAAAAGTTTCTAAAAATTATATTAGACAGAAAAACAAATAAAATGTATTTAAACACAGTCTATGAAAGCAAGCTATAATATTGTATGACAAATACAAGTAATACCCACTATCAAACATGATCACCAGCTGCCCTGCCAATCGCCAAATGCACAACATTAACAATTAAGCAGCGATATTTAATGAACATAAATAAACCAAAACTAAGCATTGTGTTAAACAAAGTGTTAAATGAATTTAAGCAGTTTGTAGTAAAGAGACTCTTAGGCTGTATATTCTGTGATGGGTGGGCTTTAGATTTCTAGTGCATAACAGTTGAACCAAATGCTTATTAAATTCAAAAACCACCATCAACTGATGGAAGAAAAGTTAAATGTTAAATACTTGTCAAATACGCTTTCATTGTAGCAAACTAATACCTAAGATCTTATGTATTATTCACTTATCCAATGTCAATGTGCCTATGCCAGCGCCTGCTTTACTTGCTTTCTAGAGTTGTAATGTTTCTGCATACCTATCTAATTGCCTCTTAATTATATATAACTCATAATTATTTGCATGTTTTTGTATGCCATGATTACAAATGCACTTTATAAATGTAAATAAATATATATATTATAGTGAATACCCCAATGAAAATTCCTGATCTCATTTCCCCCGATCATTGTGGTCACTTTTCCTTACTTTGGTATGACTTTCGGTTGAATACAGTTATTCGTTTTAATTTCTTGGGTTCAATCAAACCTATATTAAATTTTAATAGCCCATCTAATTTGATTTGAAGATTATGTACTTGCTTTATGTACAATACAACCGCAACTTTTACAATTTTAGTTCCTACAAACACAATATTCCCACAAAGAAAAAAAAACCCAAATTTAATGTATCCACCATCAAACCCAAATTATAAGCTTCACATAAAAAAATTTGTCTTTTACACAAAAAAAAAAAAAAAAAAAAAAACAATTTGATTACCTAAAGCTGTGCGATAACAATACCAAAAATATCTTACAGATGAACACCATCCTGCACCCACATTTACGCCACCAGAGCTACCCAAGCGGGTGCATGTGCGTGGATCTGTATCGGGTAATGTCTCAATATCAGCTTGTATAAGATCTAAAACCAAAAACCAAAACAGTGCTGCCAACTTACATATGATACGTATAAGTCTGTCAAAAGATAAATAATATAAAACAGTACACAAAAAAAGAAAGGTTATTTTGACCACACACATCAAATTACACGAATATCATTTTCCTTATTTTTGTATATCATAATTTGCCTTTTCATTGTCTTCATCATTTGCTCATGTTGTGCCAAAGCTCTGTGCTGAGACTATGTCCAATGCCCAGTCAATCAATTGATCAATTTAAAACCAGATCTGAAGTAAACAAAATAAATTAAATTAAACAATTATAATTAGCTATTTGTTTTCTTTTGTTTTTGATTTTGCATACAATTTGTGGTTTTTGTGTTAAGTTTTAAACAGAAAATGTTGTAATTTGCTAATGTAAAAATGACAACGATTGTTTTCCATAACTATAAATGTTTATATTCCATAACTATCTAAAAAAAAAAAAAAAAAAAAAAAAACTGCTAACTCTATTTTAACAGTCATATAATATTTCGATTCGATATTGATGTCTACTTATTTAAAGCATTTTCACTATACATTTTTGTAAACATTTGTGTGTGTGTTGTGTTTTGTTTTGCATACATATATTTGCTTGTTAAATACACTGTTTATTTCTTGTGTCCACACACACAACTCACAGCTACAAGTCTTCAACTAATAATAATAGCAACCACCTTCAAAAAAAAAGTAACTAGTAATTAGTTAATTACTTACTACTTACTACACGCGGCTCAAAAATACCTTTCTTGATTAACTTTGACCAATGCATAATATGACTAAAGCCCAAAATTTTCCTTAGCACTCTGCCAGCAATATCAGCGAATATAGGTCTTACTAATCGAGCGTATCTGCTTTCTCTCTCTCTCTTTATTGTCTTCTCACTCTTACTCTCGCTCTGCTGCTGTTAATTGTTTAATTTAACCATGCAACGCAACGCTCTTGCCACAGGTGATATTACACGCGACAGAGAAGATACAAATCGTAAGTTTCAACTATGTATTACCACTTTTTGGTAGCCCTGGTAATAAGTTCCAGTTAGATAATGGTCAATGACTTTTTCACTCAATCTATGCATTTTTTTTGTGCTTTTTGCAGTACTCAATCGGAATGTGCGGCGTCCGAATGGTACTGGCAACGGTACAGGTGGCATGCATCACATGAACAACACAGCCGCTGCGGCAGCGGCAGCTGCAGCTGCCGGCAAGCAGGTTAACAAGGTAAAGCCCACGGTTAACGTGAGCCGGCAGGTGGAGGGTCAGGTCATATCGCCATCGCAGTACAACAGGTGAGTGAACGCAATTCAAACTCAACTTTAGCACAGTCCGAGTTTGAACTCAATGCGGGTTGGGGTGGGGGCGAAGCACGGATTCAACCACACTTATACAACTAATACACAACAAAAGAGGGCACTCGGCTTCAGTTACAAAGTATTTGCCACAATATAATAACACATACATAGAAAGCAATGCAAAGCAAATTCGGTAATCGAGCAAGAATAACACTTAAGGCCTTCGCTGTTCAGCTGCATTCTATAATTTCCTGGGTTCTTTTCTCCTACTTTGCGATATACTATAACTACAACTACAACTACAACAAAAACTAAACGTTATACATACTATTTAAGTTCGGTCACGTTATTATTCTTTGTTTTATTCCACATCTAACAAATAACACTCAATTCGATGGCCCTTGAAAGGTCACGCCTCATAAATATGTAAATGCTCTTTAAATATAGATTAATCTCTCTTAACACCTTAACAAATTGTCTAAATTACACTTTCACAAAAACTACAACAAACAAAAAAAAAAAAAACAAAAAAGAACAACAACAACAAACAAAACAAAAATTTAACCAGTTAATATGTATAAAAAAACGAACAACATTTTGTTTCAGGCCACCAGAAAATGATGCTAACCCTTATGCGGGCTATCAACTTGCTTACGAAGTTAAAAAGCTCATGTATGCGTCCATAATTTCCTAGAAATTTTACTTAAAAAACAAACTTACAAAAAAAGCCAAAAGCGTTTTTAAACTTTTACTACTACTACTACTACTACTACTATAACTTAGTATTCGTAAATTCTTATTCAAAACTATGCGCATTTTGTTAAACACACACATTAATTGGTTGATCGAAAGCTATTCCATACATCAATACCAAATACAATTCTAATCTATGCGTATGCGTCATTTTTATTCACTTTGCTGTCTGTGTGCGTTTATTTATGTATTCGTAATTATATATGCGAGTGTGTGTGTGTGTGTGTGTGTCGTCTTTCAGTGTGTTTGTGCATCAAAAGTTCCTTAACATCCTAAAACTCATCAATGTACATTTACTCTTCAGCTGCATCATCTTGAACATGAACCTTTCAAATGCAGTTTGTTTTTGTAAAAAAAAAAAAAAAAAACAAATATCTTTTTACTTTATTTTTTTACTCAGTGTGTGCGTGCCACTAATCTATAACTATAGCTGTAACTAATAATTGTGTACATTATTTAACTCAACGCAATGAATAACTTGTGTCGTGTAATCGTATTTGTACTTAATTGTAAATAACAGTAAATACATCATTGCTGCATTTTAATTGCTTATATTACATACATTTCTGTGTATGAGTGTGTGTGTGTGTGTGAGTATGTTTGTATTGTGCGCATTTTATCATAACTAACAATAAATAATTTAAATATTAAATCCGTGTTAGCCCAGACATGTATAATATTTTGCCGTGCTCCCGTTTACGAAAACTCACAATTTATCCGTTTTAAGAACGGACGTTTTATGGCAGGGAAAAAGAAAAATATATAGTTAAGATCGAATTTAAAAATCTCTATCCAACATAATTTGGACATTCTTGCATTCCAATAATATTTATCGTCTTAAATAGAATTTTATAGATATTTTTATATTATAAATGTAATTTTAATACAATCTTCTACACCGTTTAAAACTTTTGAAGGTTTTGTGGGTTTTTTTTTTAAATAATAAATATTTATTAAAATATAATAAGCGAATCAGTTCAAGTAATTAATTTCGACAGTTTCAACTCAGCTGCAATATTTTTCTCTCGCTCTCTCTCTCTCTGTCTTTCTCAATCTCTTACTCCCTCTGTCTATCTCTTTCTCTACTTATTAATTCCATTTCTCTTATTATTTGATTTTGATGGAGCACACAATCATGGTGTTGTGCTGTGTCCACTCCGGCGGGGGCAGCAGTCGCATGTGGTGTGTCCCTCGTGCATGTTTAACACACTTTCCACTCACCAAATCACTTCACTTTATATATATACGTATATAGTACACCCGGAGGCGGCCGCATGTGACCCGACCTGAGTCTGCCGCCATCGCCGGGATATTTTGAGAGCGTTGTGCGTAGTTGTATTCATATTCGTATGTAATTCGTATTCATTTAATGTATTCGTATTTGGCATTTGTGTGTAATTTCGCCACTATTGTTATTAGCACAAGCTCTTCCTCTTCTCTCTATCTCTATCTCTATTTACATGCATAAATACATACAACTATATATATATCTATCGTATCAAAGACACTTTTTTTATAAAAAAAAAAACTTATTAAGCTCCAAGTACTCGTATTCAAGTATTCAATTATTCATATGATTTGATTTGATTTTTTGAACGAAACTCGTACTCGTAGCGTTACGAAGAACACTTTGCATTTGGATGTAGCGTTTATTTTGAATAAATGATATGGAACGAAATTACAAATAAGATTCCCAAAAATTGGGAAAAAACCAAAAAAGAAATCTAGGCTAGACAGTTAATACAATTAACCAAATTTACTTGCCTCCAGGCCAACGAGTCGCAGTTCCGGCACAGGCACACAAAATCAAAATGGCGGCGTTTCATTGCCAGCCGGCATAGCGGATGATCAGTCAAAGGATTTTGATTTCGAGAAGACCGAAATGAAATATGATTCGACGGGCATGTTTCACTGGAGTCCGGCGAAGAGCTTAGAAGACTGCATATTGGTAAGTGACGGATAGTATAATATTGCATGGATACATCTCAATAGAAGCTATATTTTTTTTTTGGATTTAATAATTGTTAATCAATATTTATTTTACTTGGTTACCATTGCTCTATAATTAAGCTCAGTATTTAATTATTTTAAAAGCTAAACATTATGTATTTAAATATACAGAATATTAAAAAACGGAAAAGATTCCCGTAAACTATAGCAAGTCTGATTATAATTTTTAGTTATTCTTTTTGTTTATTTAAGAATCACAATAAACATAACTTACTCCTTAGAATAATCTTCAAATAATCTACTAAATTGTATTTTATTTCTTTCCAGGATCGAAATCAGGCGGCGATGACTGTACTAAATGGTCATGTTGTCGTTTGCCTGTTCGCCGATCCGGATTCACCACTAATTGGTCTGCGCAATCTGGTGATGCCGCTGCGCGCATCCAATTTCCATTACCACGAGCTCAAGCACGTGGTAATTGTGGGCTCTGTCGACTACATACGACGCGAGTGGAAGATGCTACAGAATCTGCCCAAGATATCGGTGCTCAATGGATCGCCGCTGAGTCGAGCCGATCTGCGGGCGGTCAATGTCAATCTGTGTGATATGTGCTGCATATTGTCTGCAAAAGTTCCTAGCAATGATGATCCCACACTGGCCGACAAGGAGGCCATCCTCGCCTCGCTCAACATCAAGGCAATGACCTTTGACGACACGATTGGCGTGCTGAGCCAACGCGGGCCGGAGTTCGACAATCTGAGCGCGACCGCTGGCAGCCCCATTGTGTTGCAGCGTCGCGGCTCAGTGTATGGGGCAAATGTGCCCATGATAACAGGTAACCTGCATCGCACCAAGTTGAGACGAATAGCCACCTACCTCGAGCGGTGCACGTGAGACTGATCAGGCGGGGATTGGGGTTATGTGGCGGGAATAATTATAATAATAATTATTGTGTCCTGATCAGTCTTATGTGCCGCATAGTTAGGGTCCAGTCTTACTAATTGTACACTGTGTATGTTTTTTTACTGTTTGAAGAACTGGTCAATGATGGTAACGTGCAGTTTCTCGATCAAGACGACGATGACGATCCAGATACAGAACTATATCTAACACAGCCGTTCGCCTGCGGTACGGCGTTCGCTGTGAGTGTTTTAGACTCGCTGATGTCCACGGTAAACCCAAGTTCCAATAAAAAAAATAAACCCAGAAAATAAATTCGCTTTAAAAAAATTTAAGACCTGTGGGGACAACAACAGCTTAGTTGTAGTCATCTAAAAACCAGAAACATATTCCAAAGTTGGGTTTTGTTAAATTCCAAAATATAGTTTACTTTGCAATATTAGATTATGAAGCTTCTATGGTAATCAAAGGTTAAATTCTAAAAAAAAAAATGTAGCCGGCAATATAGATTTTTCAGAGTGTGATTATAATATTTTTCTAAAACTCAGAATTAGTGTAATTTTAATTCAACAGTGGATTATGAAGCCTTCAGTTAATCGATAAGTTCTAATATAGCAGCCGGCAGACTATTTTTTATATTTTAGATATTGTGGAAAGGGTTTAGGAGGTTATTTAGGTTATCTAATCTTGAGCAATTAATTTTGTTAATTGAGAAATTATTTCCAGAAACTCTCTTTTTTTAGAGAGATTCTCTAATTTGTAGAGCAAATTTATTTTCTGAGTTTATTAATTGAAAAGGGGCCGCATTACCAATAACTCCCTGAATTTTAGACGTACTTCAATCAAAATGCCTTAACACTGATACGATCGCTGATAACAGGCGGCGCCACGCCCGAATTGGAACTGATACTGGCAGAGGGTGCGGGGTTGCGGGGCGGTTACAGTACCGTCGACAGTCTGAGCAATCGCGACAGGTGAACCGAAAAAATGCACAAATTAATCCATTAAATACTAATTAAGTTGAGTGCTGCACGTTTAGATGCCGCGTGGGGCAAATTTCGTTATACGATGGGCCACTGGCGCAGTTTGGCGAATGTGGCAAGTATGGCGACTTGTTTGTGGCGGCACTCAAGTCGTATGGGATGTTGTGCATAGGACTATATCGGTTTAGGGATACCAGTTCTAGCTGTGATGCGAGCAGCAAACGTTATGTAATAACCAACCCACCCGATGACTTCTCATTACTGCCAACAGATCAGGTAAGAAACATTTAAGACTACTTCCGTTTAACATGCTCTGTCAACTTAAATTGAACTCCCTTCGATCTGCTAGGTATTCGTTTTAATGCAATTTGATCCGGGTCTGGAGTATAAGCCGCCCGCAGTGCGTGCACCGGCCGGTGGACGCGGCACCAACACACAGGGCTCTGGGGTTGGTGGTGGTGGTTCCAACAAGGATGATAACTCTTGATTGTTACTGTGTAGCGCCTTAACTGATGGTCCTTATTCGTACATTTGAACGATGGAACAGTTAATGGTGTACAGAGCGGCGCATTTATGGCACAGATATTGGCACAAGATCAGGAAACGTATTCAAGCATAGAGATAATCATTAGGTAAAGAAAACAAACCAAATCAAAAAAAAGGCCATTTGGCCAATTAGTATGTTGAAAATTGAAATGCGTGCCAATAAATGCGTTACTCTGTACTTTTGTGTTTGTGAAGATAGCGTACAGAGTACTTCGTCTATCCAGTCAAACAATCAAGGGACAACCACATATGCCACACAAACGACCAACGTTGGGCCGGAATTTCGCGGCAATGTCAGATATCTCCACAAACACAAAAACCATATAATTATTGAAGAACTAACATCTTCTTTGATATCCATCATTCAATTGTCAGCTGATTGCTTCCCACACCATTCCGTATGCCTTTTAGAACCTTGAAATTTACATATTATATCTATAATTTTGTACCCATATCTATATCAATCTATCTATCCACTATTCTATTCTATTATCATTACTTTTATAATTACACTTAATTTTTCTGTTTTATTTGATATTTGGTTTGAATTGTAATTTTTTTATATTTTATATAATTATTTTTTTTTAAATACCTTAAAATAAATCAAACCGAAAAACGATCCGTTTTGCAATATTTTTATTTATCTCAATTAGTTTTGAAGCAACAATCATTAGTTATTATAAAAAAAAAACAATGGGTATGTATAAGATATTTATCAAACAATTATTGTTTGTTTGATTTCACGATTCATTATTATTACCATTATTAACTTTATTATTGATATGTTATTACTGTAATTTTTTTTCGTATAATGAGTTCACTTCATGGCGCTATCATTGCATTACAAATATAAATTGAACAATTCGAAATGAAAATTCATCTCAATGGTGTGACGTAAGCAATTGGGAACCATTAGTGAGGTAAGCTACACATTAAACAAAGAAAACCAAATCAACTCTCAACTCTTAATTAATAACTGAGAACTTAAAATGCACAATGCAAACTAACAACAACATGTGCATAAATAAAAAAAAAATATAACCCGGAGTAAGAATCTATTTTTGTGCAACACAAAATATGTAAACTTAAGGGCTGCATTGCTAACTGTACTAAAGATACAAATGCTTACATACGTATACATATATACACTTAAATATGCAAAGCTATGCGATACACTAACAGCTCTCACTAGATAACTGTAACAACAAGAACAACTACGCTACAATTTATATATACTTACTATGTATAATACATGCCCAAACATACAAAAAAAAGAAAACAAAACAAAAACAAAACAAAAACAAAACAAAAAAGATATGAAAAACAGAAATACATATTCGAAAAATGCTTGACCGCCACGTACATTTTTCGTATGCGGAAAATGGAAAGCAAACGACAACAAAAAAGGCGAGGAAAACCAAAAGTTGTGTCAGCATTCAAGTTCAAAAACTGCATTTAGATGTTTCTGAGCATGCGCAAAAAACAATTTATATGAACATATTATAATAATTTAACTATAATGTTAGCCGAAACACAAGAAATTCCTAGCGGTAATTAATTACAACAAAGAAAAATAAATAAAATAAATAATAAAATAAAACAATCTGCAATCTATGGCAAAATGCCTATTCATAATTTATTTAAAAATTTTATATAACAAATCTTAAGGCGCAGGCTGAGAAAATAAAAAATAATTAAATAAAAACAAAAAATACTAAAACCAACGGTTGTTTCAACAAAGATCATACTTATGGCATACTTAATGTATCATCTTTAGCATCAGATACTCATTGCTATACATACATGAATACTTTAAAAGCCGAACAAATGATAATCATAATAACAACACTATTGAATATTTAAAGCGTTTTTAATCTGAGAACTTCTAGCTTCTGTGCATCTGTGTACTAAAAGCAAATTGTTTAAGATGCTTCAAAATATTCCATTTAAGGTCATTTTTCATATAAGCGCTGCCGCAAATCATTACCAATATTTAAATAGAGTAAATATCGAGTGTAAGTAGCGCATTCAAATCATAATTATTCAATAGTAAATAAATGCATAATTGTATGTAAGCATATACATACAGACATACATACATACGTACATGATAGATAGATATAGCTATATCTACACTGAGCAGTTGACAAAATGTAGCTAGTAATATTTATATAGTGCTGTATGATGTATGCGCTTTTTACGTGCGTGCCTATGGCGATTTACGAGCAGCTGTGGTGTTCTAAACAACATTTTTTTTAGATTAATAAATCGAATATAGACCGAAAGATGAGTTTTCATCTTTGGGCCACCGTTTCTCGAATTATCTCAATCCCTTCTATTGATCTTCTATTTTTCACGCGCTTGCGCTTAAGCCGCTAATGAAACGCTCTCTTTTTGTTTGTATATATATCATGTAAATAGTTATGTAACTCGGATAATGTAAAAAGGTCGTCTAAAAACACTTTATTCTAAATACTTGCAATCATACAAATTTCTTTTCATACATAGTTTTCCGTACTCGTATTTGTTCAAATGATAAACACTGCCAAAGCGTATAGAAATCACATAAAATGTACTTTAACAAAAATCACAAGTTGCAGATAATTGTTTTTTTAGTTTGATTTTTATCATCTTTTTTCTCATTTACATCATTTTATAAACGTGACAGAAAATAGCACATTAGCATATTTTTTTTTGTTGTAACTAATTTACAATTTGGCACATAAGTTTAGCTTATAAATAATGACAGTAAATCGAATTCGAGCTTTTAATAATATTACCAAAAAAAAAAGAAAAAGAAAAACAGCTTAAGCCTAATTAGGTTGATTAAGAATAAAATACAATTAAGGTTTGTTTTGGTTCAATGTGTTTTAGTATGAAATGAATGTAGCTTTAAGCTTAGCCAAAACCTAAAACAACAAAAACAACATAAAAAAAACCAAAAACAAAAACACAAAAATGTGAATATTAAGTATGCGCCTTCAAAGTTATATAAAAGTATGCATGTATGTATGTATTTAGACTAGCAGTGTGAGAAACAAATTAAGCAACAGACATTAACGAAATGGAAACATGCTTAGATTAACAAAAAAAAAAACATATAATATAAAAAAACAAAAAAAACATAAACACATGAAAAGTTAATATGGCAGCCAGTTCATTTATTGTTAGTGGTAATTAAAAAAACAAAATGAATATAGATGAAATGAAAAAAGCATTTGCAATCCTTATAAAAGGCGTAGACGAAACCCAAAAGTTAAACATAATTTTTAAATGAATAACATAGTTTTAAAATTTTTAGAAATATGAATACTCACACACACACACACACTGACACAAACAATCAAACACACACACACGTATAGATACATGCCATCAGCGACAACCTAATAAGAAGAAGAACAACAACAACAAAACGAACTCTCGATGTTGTGAAACTTGATCAAATCATGTTTACGCTAAAGAAAATTATGAAAAAAAAAATCAAATGATATACCAAACGCAAAACGAGTACTATCCACAAAAAGCTTATTAAATATAAATCAAAAACTTCACAAAAAAATTGAGCAAAGCTGCGTTAATGATTTTTCTATATTTAAAGTTTTAACAAACATTTCTTCAACTCAATTGAGCTGCTTGTTAAATCATGCTTTCTCTAGATTCTCTCCAACGTATGTGCTTTGTTCAAAAACAAAAAAATAATAATACAAATATATCGCCTAGAAAAACTTAACGCCATACAACTAAACACAAACGCAACGTTTTTGTAGAAAATTTCGTGAGTAAAAAATGTAAAAAAAAAAATTATCATACCCGTAAATGCTAAGAATTTTACAGTAGTTAGATACTTTGTATAGGAATCAACGTTTGCAGCTAAAACCACAAATGATAATTGTACAAGTTTGAGCAACAAACAAATGTTATTTTTTAAATAATTGAATACTTAAAACAAAAACGTTATTAAATTTATAAATGCCGGAAAACGAAATTTAAATATAATTTCACAGTACTTTCACATTACCTGTCACACATACACATATATGTATGTATATGTACATTTAGGTATATCTACATATATATGTACATATACATATATATGCACCTGCACCTGCATACAAATTATTTAAGTATTGTGTGCATTGAAAATGTATAGATAAATAAAAATAAAATGAAAAAAAAAAGAAAACATCAAATAGTAAACATAACTGTAATTGAATTTTTTAGTTTTTACTCACAATTTATAAAATATATTTACAAGTAAAATTCTGAAAGTTTAACGTAAGTTTAAAAATAAAATGCTGATAAACAAATTATTTACATAAAATTAATAAAAACCCAATCGAAAGCAGAGAGAACTCATAATATATAATTAGTTTTGTTTAAAAACCGCAACAAACATTTTTGAAAAGTAAACGAAATTTTAAATAACAAACAAAACACCTAAATTTCATATTTTAAACATTTGTCTAAGAGTAAAATAAAATAATAAATATAATAAAAGTAAAAGAAACAACAGATAACTGTAATTAAATAAATGGTATAATAATAATAATAATAATAATATTATTATGTTGTTAATGTTTAAAAAAAAACCTTGTTAAAATAATAATTCAAAAATAAAAATATGAATATAAAATTTCAAACACCGTCTGACGACGATAGCTTTTCCTTATTAAAAGTGAAATTTTGAGTTGTAACAACGAAAACAAACAGCCCAAAAATTAACCCAAATTTTGGTAGGCAAGCGTCAGAAATTCCATCGACATATTGGATTTAGAAATTTGCAGTCACGACTCGCATAAAAATATACCAAATTACCAAGCCCAACTGAATATTCGAGTTTCATAATCATTTATGTCGCTCTCCATTACACATTTGTATTGTATAATCAGCGATCTGATTAATTATATATACAAATGCTATGATTTTTAAAAATAAATATTCAAAGTCAGTGATCAGTGCTTAATCGTAATTTAATTTCAAATTCAAATTGTTACGAATATCTTACTTTCAATACTGAATCTCGCTATATATGTTTGCAAATATTGCAATTTGAACACACAATTTCATTTTAATAGTTTGATGTGTTATTTCCATGAGCCAATTATTTTGTCATCAGTTTACTAATCTATTTAAAATAATTATAATTTGATGTGTACTAAAAATATTGTTTGTTTTGTCGTCAATGTAAAACAGTGAGCAAGAGCGATATGTATATTCTTTTAAATTTCCTTGTAATTTTGATAAGTTTTGATGTCGTAAGTACGTGAGTAGCATTATACAATCAATTTAACATAACAACCTCCTTCCGCAGGTGAACTCCGGTGTAAAGGTTAAGTCCCTAAAATGCGAAATTATTGAAACAGGATGGATCGAAATAAAGCAGTGCCAAATAAAGGCCGTTAACCGAGTTCGAAACGAAGTAAACATAAATGTCAAACTGAAGAAAACAATTAAACAGGTAGACGATATTAGGCATTTTCGAATCTGCCAAAACATAATGATTTGGATATTTATAAAAATGTGATAACCTGATTCTTGTTTAGGGAAAGATGAGCTTCAAATTATCAAAGTGGGAACGTGGTGGTTGGCATCCGTTTATGTATGCAATGACAGTTGATGCATGTGCCGTCCTTAAAACTTCTCAGGGGTATCTGGTTCCGCGAATAATTTATTCATATCTAAAACCATATACAAATATACTGCATCCGTGTCCGTACCAGGTAAGCTTAACTATTTTCAGAAAAAAGGAAAATCTATAATGTTTCATCTATTTAAACTGAAAGTAAATTTCTTAAAATTCATTTGTGTACTCTAGAAGTTTAATGAGTATGTTTTCTACAATTTGAAAACAAATTGTCTTTTTTCAGGTTGTTTCTTGATTATATTGTTATTAAACATTAATAATTTCATATGAACATATACAAAATGTGTAGATAGTATATAAAATCATATATATGAGTCTTATATGTAGAGCAGTAAATTTAATATTTTCTGAATTTTAAATAATGATTTTTTTTTTAGATTAACTTGCAATACTAGTTCTTAAAAATGTTCTGTTATTTTCTTTAAAAAGCTTTGAAAAATATGAAAATTGAATAGAATTGTTTTCTTATATATTTGTAAATTATTTCTAAGTACAGGATTTTTCGATTCTATAATCCATCATGATCTTTTTTTCTAAGTGTAGTTTCTAACATTTTTTGCAGGCTAACACTGACGTGTATGTAAAAAATTTTACATTAGATGAAGAAACTTTCTTAAATCGATTTCCAATTGACTTTGGTGTATATGGTATTGATACGACTTGGATTACCAATAATATAAACATTTTGTATGTTAATTCTTCCTTGGAGTTTTTTAAAAGCTGGTAAAAGAGATAAATGGTGGTGTTAGAAAACACATATTTAATTAGTATGAATTGAAAATGGCATAAAAATATATTTCAAAATTTACCACAATGTATAATTTGCTTTAAATATTTTCGGTTAAATAAAATTTCATGTGTTCATGTTCATGTTTATGTGTTATTTATATACAAATATTTTAAAATATATTCGTATAATGTCTGTAACACTATAATTTATGGAATGTTTTTAAATGTAAATAAGGAAAATCCCTTGTCTGCTAAGCATGTGTTAAAAATTCAGTAAATGACACATGAAATAAATATACGCAAATCATGCTATGGAAATGCGTGTTGATACAAACATAATGGAATGGAAAACGATTTGGAGCCACTGTAAGTAGCACGCATCTACGAAATACATACATCTTTATGTACATATCTTTATGTTAGTTGCCATTTCACAATGACGCCTCATCGCTGGTGCTCCTGGTTGTCGCGGACAACAGACGCCAAATGCGCGAGAAGAGTCCATTTAGTGGTCATGCGCGCCTGGTTGGCATTGCTTTTTAAGGTATTGAAGAGCGAGTATTAGCAAGACAAGTTCGTTGTCCAAGTCTTTTGTTTGCTTCCCAGTTCGAACGCTGGCCAAGAACTGGGCAAAACACTTTCGTTTCAGCTGTATGTGAGAGATTAAGTCTGCCAAGTGCACTTGCCGGCATTTCATGTTGTGGTCGGTCGCGTGCTGAACAAGTTTTTTTTTTTATATTTTTTTATACTCCGAACACGTTAGCAGTGTGTAAAGCGGGTAGAATGGTTTTGTGAGAAAGTACGTAACAGGCCCGCAAGACAATGATTTCAGTTGGGGTTTTTTTTTTGGTTTTTATTAGTGTATTCCCAAACTAAAGTCATAAATATCTAACAGCTGGTTTCAGGGTATCTCTTAGTCAAGCTCACCCGACTACAGCATGCTCACTGGTTCTGCGATCGGGCAGCGTAGACGAAGCCGTCGAAGTCGTCGAAAGAAAAGCCGACCACTTTCTTTGCTGCTTTGTCCGCTTCCAGTGAGCGATGGATGGATGATACTTACGTGTGCTTCCAGTGGCTGGCAAAAGTGGCAAGCAGCCAAGTTGTGTACGTTAGTTGAGCTCAGTTGTTCACGCGACCTGAACAGGTGCAGACTTGTCGAGTTGCAAGCTCCGGTTAAAATTTTCAATTCTCAATTTCGTATTAAAGGAAAGCGCCGCGGCGCACGTGGACATGAAGTTAATTGATGTGATTATCTACTTAATTGCTATTTTGATCTTCATTTACATGCTGCTGGAATAAACAACGGCACATCTAATTGCGAAAGTCACTTAACGCTGGCTCAAAGCTTTCGTTCAAAACGAAAAGTCGACAATCTTCTATTCAAAACAAAATTGCACAAATATGAAGGTAAGTAAATCACACACTGAGTTTATTGGCCATCCATCATAATCATTATCGATGGGAAACGACCTGCTGCGAATAGCATGCAAATTTGCCATTTCTTTTGCCCCAACTTCACATGAGTTTCATCAGTAGACATTCACCTTCTTTATTTATTATTAATTTCAATCTACAAAGACAATGATGCCGCTTCATTCCCCATTCATCTTCATTTTCAATTGGATTGCAATTGAAATCGCAGCTTGTGTTTTGAATACTTGTTAAATTGCGATTGGCGGGCAATTGTGTGCACTTTCATTTGCGATTCCAATTGTAACGGTAACGGTAATGGCAATGGTAACGGTAGCAATTGCAATGAGAGCACTTGATGCGCCAAGTTTTCCCTGTCGACAACAACAATAACAGTAACAACAACAATAACAACATCAAAAATGTATCTTTCGCTTTACTCGCACCAATTACACTTAAGCGCAGTCTCAGTCACAGCCATTGGCATTGAGTTTGCCTCAATGTGCAGCATTGTGTGGCGGGCAGACGACTCCAAAAAATAAATGCAGTCGTCGAGTGAGCTCGACTACGAGTTGCCCTAAACCTGCGGCTGTTAAATAAATTCTGCTTAATTTGTACACTCCAATTAAATGAGGATAAATAGAAAAGAAATCCAAAGCTAATTTAAAATATATCATAATCTCTACCTATAACTTGTGCGTTTTCTATCCGATCTGGTTTAAATTCATACAGTTAAGCAATAATATTTCAAGGCATATTGTAATTCAATTAATTAATGTGCTATCGCAAATGGATGCACAATCAGCAACATCATGGGACATGGTTATATCGACTTGGCTCTTGATGATAATTAAGAATATATACACCTTATGGGATCTACGATGTTTCCTACTCCCTGTTACATACTTCTGCACAAAATCATTATACCCTTTCTAACTTTTTTAAATGACTCTAAGTTATAAAAAAAAGATGCGTTTGCGAATGCAGTTGAATTGAGTTGCCTTACAGGTTTGGATAAATCGGCATTGCAAATTGGGTTACCAGGTAATTGCCTGATTTTGCTATAATGTAATTTGAGGCAAAGTCGAATCCTTCTGTTAGGTTCATTGGCCGCTTTAAGTATACATTGACTTTCATCAAACAAGCTGCTATTAACTCCTGTCAGCAAGTTCATTCACCACCAATGTCGATGCCATGTCGATGGTGTCGCCTGTTATTATTATTATGCATATTTTAAACGGGGCGACAAAGCACTTTGAATAGCTTCGCTAACTGACTAACCACTTCATAGAGACGAAGCCAGCAATTTGGTTTCAATTACAGCTGTAATTTCGATTAAGCAAACGCTGCACGTAATCTATAACCACAGTGCACCCAGTGGACACACAGCGGACATTGGTTGTCTGTCAATTTCACCAGTGAGCAGTGCGCTTGATTGACTGCCGGACTGTCGGACTGCCGGACTGTTAAACTAACGGTACAGCATTGTCAATGCCAGACAAGTGAAACTTGTTGTTGTAACCATAACAATTACGCTGCCAAATTGTTGACTTCCAGTTCAAATAAAATCAACGGCGAAGCAAACAAGCCCAAACAGAACCCGAATCGATGAAACATTTCACTTTCATTCTGCAACATAGTTGCATGCCGCACACATTAAATGAGTCGCAACAAATGTCCGTCTCGGCATGCACATATATATATATCTATATATATATCTATATATGTATGTTTGTATTTATAATCATTGTTTGCCTAAGTAGCTTTTGGTTTTAGTAGCCAGCCGCAGGCGACGTGATAAAATTTTAGAAAACCGCCAATTTATACAAATTAAGGCCATTATTTTCGGTTCTCCAACATTACACGTTACTGCCTCCCCACTCCCTCCTCAGCTACCACTACTTCGACTGTCGGCTAAGAGCGCTTAGAAAGTTTTATCCGTTTATTACACACAAAATAATTACATTTCATTTAATGCATTTACGTGTTAAAATTTTTATTTGATTTTTCTTGACATTTCCAACGTTTTAGCCTTTAATACTGATTACGTTCGTGTTGGCCTTGGCCAACTGTGAACTGCCTGGCGGCAAGCGGCCGCTGATCTTCAGCGGCAGCAATTGGCCACCAAAGAGTGCTAAACAATTAGCGCCAGGACCGGCTGGTAAGCAGCGGACATTGGTCGTTCAGATACGCAGCGATCAGCCGGTTCCGTTGGTATTGAAGGGTCGCCACGGCGCCCATACGCACGCGCATCAGCATCTGGCAGCGCATTCTCATGCTCATGGACATGGACATGGACACGCCCATCTGCACTCTCATGCACATCAGCTCTCCCACGCCCATGCACACGGCCACGCCCACTCGCACCTGTTACATGCCGGTTTGCCGCAACATTTGCGCGGCTCTCGTCCGCTCAAGCTGAGCGCTCCTATGTATCTGAAACCCGCCGGAAGCATACGCAAACCGCTCAAGATCAAGCTGAGTAACTCCAAGCCGCATTCGAAGCCCTCGTTTGGGTTTGACAAGCCCTTCAAGTATGAGAAGCCCACGGCGATTGCCTACACTGAACTGCAGAACTTGCCGGTAAGTAAAATCAAAGGAATCTAAAAATCTAAAAATCTGCCCTAAAATATAGAAAGTCGTCTTATCCAATATGTATACGCTTGTAGTGGGTACTTAAATATATTTCTCTGAGCTGATTAAATATATATTGTCCAGTTGAACTTCAGTAGAGAAGTCCATATAGCCTGTCTGTCCTTAGTTCTGAACGCAATCAACTCAGATCACAAATAAATCTGTGGCCAGTAAATAGGTTATAAATGACCGGATTAGTCCATTATATCTTATAGCTAGCATAAAAACATTCACTCGAAAGATTCCATTTCTAAAAACCAGGACTTTTCTATCTTAAACATGATCTGATTTTCCATAGGGAAATTGTTTCATGTGTATTTGGCATGCTTATTAAATTCTTTGCGGTACACAGAGAATTTTAAAATTATTCATTTTTTTAAACCATTATATATAGTGACTTATATTGTTTTGAAATTGAGTATAATTTAATTTGAAAAAGCTTGCGATTTAATTACAATTCGAATTTGAGAATATCTGTCAGGTAAAATTGGCGATTTTTATTTTAGGGCGATTTTAAAAATGTAATTGAATAATTTAAGTTTGATTTTGTTTGTATTTGTATTTGTATGTGATGTATGTTTGTTACACTTGCTGCTTTTGGTTTTTACGCACACATACACAAACCGTTACACACGCACACACAGCTGGAGACACACAACAATTTCAACACCGAGCACTTTGCACCAATTTACACGGTACCCGCACCAAATCTGGGCCCGCACAACGACAATCAGCTGGACAGTGGCTTAGACACCGCCTACCTGCCTCCCCGTCCCGCACAGAGCACACCCCGTCCACAGTCACCGTACACGTATTACAGCGTACACGAGGACGAGACAAATGATCAAACGATACGCGATCCCATTTCGGGCTCGCAGAAATTCTTTGCTCCAGATCCGGATCCGTCGTTGCCAACGAGCAAGGTAAAGGTCGCCACGGAGAGCTTCAACACGCCCAGCAACAGCAAACCGCTGCCAACGGATGTCCAGAGCAATCATCTGCCCGCCCAGCCCCTGGTGCAGATTGTGGGCCCACAACCGGCTGCCCAAGCCGTGCCCATCTACCCTATCCAGTTTGCCCAGCAGACGACACAACCCTTTATAGCCGCCGCACTGCCCGCGGCCCACATACCAATCTATAATCCCACCTATCTGGTCACCCAGTCCAATCAGCTCTATAACCAGCACAAGCAGCAACTCTTCAAGCCCAGCACGGAGCATGTGATTGAGACGGGATACGTGAACGCGGATCTGACACAGGAGGTCGCCAGCAACGGCCAAATTCTGCAGGCAGCCAAAGATGCCCAGCACAATATCCACCCAGTGTTGGATACAGCGCCCCAATATGCAGCACTAATAGCCGCACCTGCACTGGGAGAGCCAACGGAAGCTGTCTATGACACGGCATCATTCCATTTGCCCAATGTTGCCGCTGCAGCGGTGGCTGCCACAGCGCCCGAGGGTGGCTTTGTGGTGTCCAACTACTATGGAAACTCGCACGATTCCTCGCAGCTGCTGCAGGCCTACGCTGAGGAGGAGGCACGACGCCAGCAGCTGGAAACTGAAAATGCTGCGCTGGAGCTGCACAAGCAGCAGCAGCAGCAGCAGACTCTGCAGGAGCAGCTGCAACAGCAACAGCAACAACAGCAGCAGTTGCACTTGGAACAGCTGCACGCACAGGCACATGCCCAACTGCAGCAGCAACAGCAGCAGCAATATCAACAGGAGCTGCAGCAACAGCAATACCAACAACAGCTGGAGCAGCAGCAGCAGCAATATCAGCTGGAGGAGTTGAAGGCCCAAGCCCATGAACAACACTTGAAGCAGCAGGAGCAGCAGCAGCAACTCCAGCTGCACCAATTGCAGCAGCAGCAACAGCAACAACAGCAGACGCAACATCATCCGGCTGATCCAGCGGCGGCTGCCTTTGAGGAGCACCAGCGTCTGGTGCAGCAGCAACTTGGCAGCAATACGCCGTTGCGCATCTTCGTACCAGATGAGGACACGTCTGCGACGGTAAGATTTTAATTCTCGCATATTGATTATTAAAATAAACACATTTTTAATTCTGCTAGCAGCGTCTGCAAAAGCGTTCGGACAATGTAAAGAAAGACACTTTTGAAGATGTTACCACGATGGCAGCAAGCGATGCCAACAAGGATTTATTTCCCGTCTCGACTTCCGTTGAAGTGACTGGCGGGTAGATTAACGTCAGCAGTAAATAGATATTCGATTTTTGTTATGACGTAGTCGTTAGCGTTCTTCCAAAATATTTATGTTACAAAACTCATGTGTAAATGCAATCATATAGCAAGCAGTCGGTAGTGTAATTAATAAATGTATTGATATTTTAAATAAGCGCGCGTTTTTATATGCCACCATCTATTATGGTTCACACTGCCACATATCGATACTTTTGCCAGCAAACTGGCAGCACTGCTGACAAAAAGCAGTAATTAATGTGCAAGCAGAAAACACGAAGTAATCAAATACAAACTTAATTTGCAGCCGAAAAGCACGACATATTTACGCCTTCCCAACTAATGACAATGTAAATGAAACCAATTAATATTAATAAGTTAATAATATTTAAAACAGCGCACGACTTTATAAGCCGCGGTGATAACATTGGTAACTATCGATAATATAGCCATGTGCGCATGATCTATCGAAACTTGGCAACGATAGTTAAGTCAAGATGGCAGTGCCGCTGCAAAAAAAAACAAATGTGCCGAAAACACTCAACGAAGTACACGGAAAATCGGCAGATAAAATATGATTATACCAATTCGTTGCTTTACCTGTGGCAAAGTGATTGGCAACAAATGGGAGTCCTACCTGGGGCTGCTACAGGCCGAATACACGGAAGGGTAAGCCAAACAACAATATTTCCCGCCAATTCGACAAAAATTAACCCACAAAAATAATTTTTTTTTAGTGATGCTTTGGACGCGTTGGGACTGAAGCGATATTGTTGCCGCCGTATGCTACTGGGGCACGTGGATCTCATCGAGAAGCTATTGAATTACGCGCCACTCGAGAAATAAAACCACATTTCAGTGTAAAAATTTTTCAATTTTATTGTTAACTCAAAGTAAAAATCAAAAAACGAAAAAAATACAAAATAAGCGAATACCAATCGTTGGCAATTCTATATTTTATCCATGAACCATGGTTGCCCGTTGTGCTCGCGTCGCTTCGTGAGGATCTCACAACCATTGTTGGTGACGAGCAGCGTTTGCTCAAACTGGGCCGACAAAAGGCCATCGGCAGTGACAGCAGTCCAATCGTCAGGCCAGGATTCAGCCTTCTGCACTCCCTCCGAGATCATTGGCTCGATGGTGAAGCAGTGTCCGGCAGCCATGACGCCAACGGCCGAATTCTCTGTGGGATCGGGTTGAATTATGTTATTATTTGAATCTTGTGCGAGATTTGAGTTGGATACTAACTGGCATAGTGAGGCACATTGGGAGCGGTGTGGAAGACGCGATGAATACCATGTCCACAGTAGCTACGGACGACACTGAATCCATGGGGCGCCACATACTTTTGGATGACGTTGCCAATCTCACGGTACTTGACACCCGGACGCACTAGCTCAATGGCCTTGGCAAGCGATTCGTAGGTGATGCGCACCAGTTTCTTGTGCTTCTCGGCGACTTCGCCGACGAAGAAAGTCTCGTTGAGATCACCGTGAAAGCCACGATGATAGACAGTCACATCGATGTTGCAGATGTCGCCATTCGCCAAGGGACGCTGATCGGGTATGCCGTGACAAATCACTTCGTTGACGCTCGTGCAGCACGATTTGGGGAAGTTGTAGTAGTTGAGTGGCGACGGATAACAATCACGCTCAATGGCCGCCTCGTGGACGAGTCGATCCAATTCATCTGTGGTCACGCCCACCTCAATGCCCTTGGCGCCCTCATCTAGACACTCGCGTCCCAGTCGGCCGGCCACACGCATTGCCTCGATTTCCTCGTCATCGAGCACCTTAATCTTCGTGCCACGCAGCGCCTCCTCCGACAGTGATCTGCCCGCCGGATGATCGGCATAATCTGGTCGGCCAATGGATTCTGGAACAGCTCGCTTCGGCGTCTGTGGGAAGGGGCGTAGCTTTCCCGTGAAACGGTAATGTGGCCACGGATTGTAGACGCCATCGTTGACCGCAGGCTTCTCGCCACCAGCTGCAAAAATATCTATTCACTTTTTATATAAATAAACTAATTATTACGAAGATGAAATACCAGCCAAGGCGTGGATGACTTTGTGCTCCTTCCAGAATCCCTTGAAACATTCCTGTGAGCAAAAGAAGGAGCCCTTGATGCCCAGCTTGAGGCACGTTGGACATTGAAGCGTTGCCTCTTTGTTGCAGTTTGTTGTTTCACAACTTTGCGTCATTTTAGTGCCAGGAATTTTTGTGCTTAGAAAAAATGTTCCAAAATTAGCACTACGAAGGCAACTAGATTGCAACAACGCCGTCAATAAATTTATTTTTTTTGCCTATCAAATGGTATCGATATTTCTAGCAGCTAGCCTAAAATTAATTACACATGCGATGTTTTTTTAAAACCAAAATATGTAACGTATTCACATAAGAAAATTAATTTATTAATTTAAAATGAAGTACATGTGGCCCTTGATAAAATTGTAATTGCAGTAATACAAGTGAAAAACTCTTTGAAACATAATGATTTCCATACAAAATGCGTTAGTGGTATTGGATTTATTTTAATTTAATATAAATTAGACATATAACAAAAGTTTGTTCAATACTTGTAATTATTATTTATTAACTATCTTACAAATATGAATTTAAAAATATTTATGCTACACATAAAATCTTAAATTGGAAATAATATAAAATGAAGATGCGCTTTTTAAAGTTATTTAGTTTATAATTAACTATTTCCAATTATAATTGATTTAACAAACGAAAATAGTTTTTAAGATAATACAGATATTTACACAGTGGTAAATATGACCACTTAAACAGAAATTAACCTTTTGATGAAAAATAAAACATAAATTAAATATATAAACAAATATACATATTTTCATAATACATAACATAACAAAAATGTTCATCTTATACATTCAAGCAGCTAATTATTGCAAAAGATTCCACAATTGAATTATGATAAATGGATAAACCATAAATATTAAACAAATATTACAACATGTAAACAACAAATATTCCAAAATAAATTGAATTCATGTGGATTCAAAAATGAAACGGATTTTGAGCGACGGCAGCTGTGCTCAGCGCATGCTCTGTGCATTCTGTGTTTGTGTGTGTGAGTATGCGTGTGTGTGCGTGTCTGGGGCATCGTTTGCTCTGTTTATGTTTGAATCTCTCAAAGCGCAAGAATCTGTCGTCGTGAACGGACGTGTCTTTGATTGTTGCGGCGAAATCAAAAAACAAAAAAAAAACGAATCCGAAGAATATTACCAACAAACTTGTTTGATCGCGAACCAAATATAAAAAAAAATATCAAGTGTTAAAAAGGATACCTTTGGCACTCAAGTGTATGTTTCCCAATAGTGAATAAAAATAATTAATATTTTAAACATGCCATACTAAATAATATAATATGTAGCATCCTCTTATGATGCAGCCACAGGTGAATCATAAAATAAAATTCTTTATTTTCAATTGCAAAGAAAGCAAACATAAAACTTTGTGGTATAATTCATATGTATTAAGTATCTGTATTTGTGTGTGTTGTTGCCATACAAATCCGTCCGTTAGTCATGCTTCAACTGATTAGCTTTTCGCGATCTTTGCACTTGCCTTTCGATCGTTCTATGCTCTCTTTCTTTCTCCTTATCAGTTCATGCTGCTGCTATTGTTATTGTTTCTGCGTTCAGTTTCTGAGCAGACACAAACAAGAAATAAGTGAATATTACTGCTGTTGTTGTTGCTGCAATTGTGCTGTTGTTGTTGTCGCTATTGTAGTGCTATTGTTGTGCTGTTGTTGCTACTGCTGCTGCCTGCAGATAGAGCTATAAATAACAGTCGGCACGCGGCTACCTCGTCTTCGCGTACACTATCCACCCCTTTGTCATCACCTTAGTGACCCCCCTCATTCATAACAGTATCAACAGCAGCATTTTACGCTGTGGGTGTTTTGAGCTCTACGCTTTGCATTATCCCACTGAGTGAATAGATGACCGATTGACTGACTGATTGACTTGTCGCGTTGTCCGTTTTCCGTTTTCACACACAAACACACAAACACAAAAAAGCAAGCGAAACGCAAATCGTCAATTGTCAATGGTCGTCATTGTAAAGGCCGCCTGCGTAATTAAAATATAATCTGTCTTTCTGTCACTGCCTGTATCTCTCTCTATCTCTCTCTCTCTCTGTGTCGGTCTCTCTCTTTCAGTGTGTTTACTTCTCTGCACATTCAAATTTACACACATGTTTTTTATATATATATATTGTGTGTTTTCTGTTCAGGCTACTGCAATACGGAACAACGTCAAAGGTCAAGGTACCATTGCCGACGCCAGCAGCAGCCGAGGCAGCGACAGCAACGAACTTGCACTGATTTTGATGCTGCTGCTGCTGATTCTGCTTTGAACTCGATCGCAGACAAAGATTGAACGAATCAGGATCGTGCACATTGTTCTTTTTTTTGTTGCTCTTGTTGTTGTTGTTGTTGCTGTTGATGTTCGACTGCATTTTTTGTTTGGCCAAACGATCGTTGTAGAAAGAACACAGAAACATAAACGCCACCATGCGAACGCGTATTAGACTTAATTGGCTTTGGTCTGCAGCTTTTTCTCAGCTTCTCGCTATTGTTCCTTGTCTGTTTATTCTTCTTCTTGCTTCTCCTTTGCACGGAATGTACATACACTCAGAGCATTGTTGTTAGTAACTTGACATACTTTTGGCGCCAATTGTCAGAGTTACCTCATAATTAAGAAAGTAAATTTCTAAAATTTATTCTTGTGCATTTCCAAAAACAGTAATTATCATTTCTTAATTACAGAATTCATTTTCGTAAAATTAACAAAAAAATACATTTAATATCATTTATTGCAGAATTCTTATATTAGCTTATTTGTTACTGTATTATTATTGAATATTATTATATTTAGACTTCGCGTATACACAATCATTTTTAGTACAAGTATACAAATCATATACATCAAAAATAACTTATGATTCTACGGGGATTTCCATGACTCGTCGAATTGTAAAATTTTTTATATCTCTCTGTTATTAAGTGCGATTTTCCGTTTGGAACGAAAATTGTTGGCGATTTTCTTCTGAGTGTATGCCTGCTCACATTTGTGTATGTACGTATGTATGTATATGTGTGTACACATACATGCTTGCCAAGCATTTGGATTGCTTTGTTCTCTTTTGCCTGATGCTTTTGTCAGTTAGATGAAAATTTATGCGTAGCAGCAAAAAATCGAAAAAATGAAATACCACGAATATATATATATATGAAATTCAAAGTGTAGTTTCCGCTGCCGCCTTTTCCAGCGCTTCAACACTTCCGCTTTGCCCGAAAATCAACTTCCGCTGGCAAACAATTCACAGCATGAGGTAAGGGGAAGGATGGGTGGGCAGCTGTAGATGACACTGTCGACGCTGGCTGCTGCTGTTGCCTTTCCGTAGCAAACGCAGCTCAAGAGACGCATATTGATATTGTTGCCAGGTTTCTTACGCTTGACTGCACTCACTCACACACACACACACACCAACACACACAACCACACCCACACATAATCATACAAGATTTAAGCTACTACTGCAAACGCATTTCACTTTTGCTTCACTGGTCCTGGTCCTATTTGCGTCCCTTGTCCTTTGGTCCCGGCAAACATTTTGTGGTATCTTCGCCTGCTTATTGCCAACCGACGCCATTAAGCGTTTCATGTTTCTTACCTCACCCATTCTCCTTCGAAGCAGGACCAACATCACGCAACATTAAAAAATTGCTCGCGTATGCAATTCTCGACAATTCTTTGGGGTTCTGCGACATTTTATTTTTTCCTTTCATTTCATATTTCTGCCAACTACGTTTTTGAATAAGGAATTTTACTTATTTTCGTTTCCATTTGCTACTTATTTTCTTCGGTGTATTTTTCATTATTTTCTGCACCCTGCACGCACTTTTCCTTTAGCTCTGTACCGGCGCGCGTGCCGTTACTTTTTTTTTTTTTGCTTTTTTGCTCTCTTTTCGTGTTTATTTTTGTCATTTGATATTGCAGTACCAAAAATTAAAAACAAATTATGTGCTGCAGGTGGCCCTAATCTATGGTATTCACGATTATTACGTAGTTGCCTGGACACCGAAGTACCGATATCGTCTGAACACTGAAAAAAAAATTGAGCTGCATTTTAGAAAACGTATAAAATACTGGTAACTCAACATTATTCGGAAATTATATTTCTACGCGTTTTTTCGATTGTGTCTTACTAAGAGCTAGGGTTTTTCTTTTCTTAATTCTAGGATAACATTTTCTCACTTTTGTATTTTGATAAACAACTTTTAAGTAATTAAGTTTTCAATGAGTTTGTTCATTTCAATGCGATTTTTTTCCGAGTGTATGTGAAAGATATATTCAAAGCAAGCGATTTGAGATATTTTATTAATATTTGTATAGGCTCCTCAATCTGCTGAGTGGAGGCGCGTGTAACCGTTGAACGCGTGTCAGCGCACAGCTGACAGGACATAATGCAGACGGGGCCAACCCCTAGCATCCCGTCTTTTCCCCTCCCCCTTGCCCAATTCTTTAATATGCGTGAACTTATTCTCCATCGTATTTCAGTTCATCTTGTGAGCCGCTCTGCACTCCTCGTCTGCTTGACATAAATATTCCGTTATCGTTTATGTTGTTGTTGTCCTTATAAAGCAAAGTTAATGATATGTCGCAAGTGTGTGTGCTTGAGTGTCTGTGTGGGTGTGTGTGTGTGTGTGTCTACGCGTGTGTGGGTGAGCGCACAAGCGCACTTCTGCATGTCCACGTTCAGCTCCAGGCAACAACTTTCCTTTTTTTTTTTTTTTTAGCATTATGTGTAGTTAATTGGAATCTAAGCACATTTAAATTTTGTTTGGCTTTGTTTCGCTTTTGCGCACCTTTCCCTGGTGCTCACAAATTTCATTTTTGTCATTTTTATTATACTATTCTTTTTAACTCCATTCTCCAACCCATTCTAAAAATGAGTTATTGTCCAAACGTGCTTATATACGTTCTAATTTAAATTATCTAACAAAAACATACTTTAGTATTAAAAATAAGTTAAAAAAGTCATGCAAACTGATGTCGATCTCTTGCTTCTTCTCTTTTGAATAAAAACACATATAACTTTTTTTAAAATTTAATTTCACAAATTTGTAAGGATTAAATTTAAATTAAATATGCAAAGAGTAGATTTTAAAAAGAAAATTAGTTCTTGGTGCTTTTCTAAAATAGATTTTATAAACAATTTAAGATCAATTTTGTATTAAACTTGGTGCTCTTCTAGATTAGATTTGATAAAAAATTAAAAAGTAGATTTTGATAATAAGTATTTTTTAATTGTTTAAGATTTAAGTAATGTTTTAAAATCTGGTAAATCCTGAAATTGTATATACAAATTTGGTTCATCTGGGGTAGATTTAATAATATAAGAAGTAACTTTTTGTAAGCAATGATTGTTTTTCTGGTAATAATACTAATTTGTGATTAAACTTGGTGGTTTACTTTTTGTTTCTTAACAAAATGGTTTAAAGTAAAGAGTGGATTGTAAATTTAAGGAGTTTGAATTCAGAAAAATTCGTTTATTTTTCTGATAAAAACTTGGATTCTCTTACAACTTAGTGTTCCTTAATCCTTTACCTAGGCCGTTTCAACCTTATTTGTGTCATCACTTGCACATGCTGGTTGGTTCATGGAAATAGCATTTAGCAGGGCAAAAGTTAATACTTCAATCACTCTTGGATGTTTTTTTTTTCTTTTTCTTATGCGGCCATTTCTTTACCCATCTTAGTGGTTCGTACAAATTTGTGTGCGGCATTCAGTGGAGCGAGAATTGAGAATCGTCTGGCAGTCACTTTTATTTGCCAAATTAAAAGGATTTCATTTGCTTTTCATATTTGCATTGGTTTTTATCGCTGCTGCCAGACAGCCAGCAAACCGGCTTTGGCCCAGTGCCGATTTTCCCACACAATCACCATAAAAAGGAATCTCGGAGTCATATTTTCAGACCGTTGCTTTTCCTTTTCGTTTTTTTTTCTTCATTTTTTTTTTGCTGCTGCTGCCATAGTCCTTGGCAATTGTTATTTATGAGCGGGAGTATTAAATAGAAGCAAAAGCTTCTGATGAGTCCCGAGACCCGGTGTTCTAGTGTAGTGGATTCCCAGTCCGCTTATCATATGCCGTTGTTGGTATTAATTATTTCATAAGGTCTGTGCTGGCGACTATGTAAATACTTAAATTGCATTATATATAGTTCATAAACAGCTGGACGGGTCCCTCAATCCGCCTTTGCACCTTTAAATCCATATTTGTACTGAGGCTCTTTACAGCTTGCCGGTTTCAGTTACAGATAATGGCTCAGAGGTTGCCAGCAACCGGAGCAGAAGCAGGAGCAGCAGTAGCAGCGACATTAGTTGTCCTATCTGTCTGCGTTGTATTTTATGGTTGAAGTTTATTTACATTCACATTGCTCCGGCCGGATGGAACCAGACCCAGACTGAACCGACTCTCGCCCTGGCCGAAAAGGTGCAGTTTGGCCCGACTCGACGCTTTTTGGTTACAGTTGCAGGCCAACTGCCAGGCCACAGGTGCTAGCTGGCAAAGCTTAATTATTTGCCGTTGCCTGTGGCCTGGCCCAGGGTCCTGGCTTCAGCTCCAGCTCCGGTCTTGCACTGTGCGTTGCCTGACTATTTGTACGTTGGTTGGTTGGTTTGTGTTTCTCTTTGTTTGTTCGTCCGGTTTACATTCTGCGCTTGTAAAGCATTTAAATCGCATAAAAGTCGCTGCTGAAAAGGAATATGCTTCCTTCATTATATCCCGGCAGCTGCCTGGGCATTTTTGGTTTTGCGTTCGTAATTGAAATTAACTCATTTTCATCCAGCTGCTGTCAATTTCCCCTGCGCTCCGCTCCTCCTCCCCACGCTTCAATGGGCGCCTGTTGATATGCAATACTTTTCAATACCAACAAAAACATTCGATAAACCGAACCGAGAGTTAAATGCGAATAATTGCATTGGGTTGAGATGTAAAATGGACAAAGTAGAACAGTTTACTACTCGCCATCCGAATATTAAATTTGTACATGTAGTCTGGATTAATATGAAAATACTCTTCAATATTAAAGTAGAAACTGAATCATCAAATTAGTGTTGTTTCCATCAGAGCAATGTAATTTATGAAGAATGTTGAACACGTTACTAGGAAAACAATACGGATTTGTATACAATGTGCTATCTTTTAATTTTTAATCACACTAATTTGTCATTGTTTTTCTCAAATGTGTAATATTCCAGAAGAATAGCGTTTATTTTAAAACTTTTTCATATTTCATTATTGGTAGGATAAATGGGGAAACAACATTTTGAATTAAAGAATATGTTTTTCATCAATAAATTAAGCAAAAATAAAAAGACGGCCGTTAATTGACTTAAGAATTTTAAGTGAAATTATTTAACAGATGCTTTCAGTTTATTCGATATCTTTATGCTTTCAGTATCTCTTGACAAGGGTATACAATTCATATCCTAGTAGATAGGCAGCGACGTACATAGTTTGCAACTTGAAATGTCAACTGTCAGTGCGACGGGGCAAATCAAAACGGGACAAACAATGAATGCTAGCCAGCTTGGGAGAAGGGCTCGTGTCAAGATTTGCGCTTGTAAAACACTAAAAATGACACAGACGAGACTAGCGTGGAGGCAAGTAGATACAAGAGACAGGATGAGATGAGACGGGAAGTAGCGATGCCACTTTTCCGACAATATCACACTCAGAAAATCGAAATGAAAACTATAAAGTTTTTCTCGTTTTTGATAATAAGTCTTAAAAGTATGACAAAAAAAGTTCTTAAAAATGAAAAAACTTTTTTTTTGCCCTTTTTTTCTTTGTAATAATAATTGAAATAATTTTCCCGAAATCGTAAGCTATTTGTAATGATTCTATTCTATTAAAAAAAAAACAGATAAGCAAAAAAAGGAGCAAATTTTTGAATTCTTTGTGCGCACATTAAAAAAAAACAACCTTGAAGCTAGACAAATTTTGTTCTACAATTCAGAAAAATTTAAACTGGTATTAACAAAAACCAAGGTTTATAAATTTGCTCTTTTTTCTGAGTGTAGCCTAGACTAGACCATTTCGGCTTGTGGATATCCCCGGCCACTTTGCGCTTGTCATTGTCAGCTCGTAGTTTGAAAGTGGCGCGCACTTGACAAGCCTGATTGATGGCCTGACTGAGGCTGTGATAGAGCAGCAGGATGAATCTAAAGCTGATGCTGAAGCTGTTCATCTTCGGACCTTATCTCACATAATTCAACTAAATGTAAATGACTCGCTACATTTGGCATCTTTGTCGTACATAATTCTTTAATATCAAAGTCAAAAGGGAAAATAAAGAAAGGAAATCAAGCAAATTACTCGCAGACAAGAAACACATTCATCAAAAAAACATATTGCATAGCTGTTGTTATTTATTTATAACATTACGCAGTCGTGCAATGAAATTTTAATTTGTTTACGTTTTGAAACATCGTTGTCGAAAAAATTTTGACCTAGACCCACGCTGCCCGCCGATAAGCCGAACAGACCAATGTGGGTGCAAGCAGCATCTGTTCCCTGAGATGATGCTAAAAAAAAAACAGGATCATTTAAATATACACCTAAAAAAACAGACTTGAAAATTTAAAAAAAAACTTATGTTTTTATTCACCAAGTTTTTTCTTTTAAAGGTTACTTTTGTTTTCTCAATTTCATAAATAATTAATTCTTAAAATAAGGATTTGGATTACTAATTTATATAGATAATATAAACACAGCATTTTTAACATAAAAGCCTAAAAAAATGTTCTTCAGTTTTTAGGATAATTTTAGTTTCACTACGGTTTCCTTAAATTCATTTCAAGCTTATTCTTGAGTAGTTCAAAATTAATCAATGGAATTTTTAATTTAGCGCCGCAAATGAGGCTGGCTGCTAGTCAGAGACTCTATCAGTTGCCAGATGGTGCAGGTCCCCTGGTGACACATGCGGCTTATACGCAATTATGCAACTGAGTATTATGAAAATGGTTTTTGCAGGCTACGCACCACACACAAGACGAACCGAACCGAAATGAAATGAAATTAAGAAAATATGTTGCATTTTTTTTTTGCTGCTTGCCACACAAATGGTGCTGTGCTTCAGTTGCTGCCACTATTGTTTGTGCCGCAGCAACTTTGGCCAAGGATTGCCGCTGGAATTGTCTTTGGCCAAGAAATTCCGGCATTCAGCACCCGGTCCACAAAAGCCAACTTAATTTGCCATAAAAACCCAGACCGGTACTTGATTTGCTTTGTTAAAGTACTATTGCTATTTCTGTTGCTGTAATTGTGGGTTGTGCGCCGGAAATTAAATGATTTAATGAAATTGCCGACATTTGCTGGGGAGCAGGTCCTGCAACAATAACAGGGCGATAATAGCCGACCCAGCATTTTAGTTAATTGAAAAGGTTTTCGTTGTTTTATTTTTCGTTTTGTTTGTTGCTTTTTTTTGGTTTTATTTTTTGTTTTCAATTACCAAGCAAAGTTTGCTTGCGGGCAGCGCGGAGCTGCTGCTTTAAGTGATTTTTAATTACCTGCCATTGTGCGCACAGACAGGCAGGCACTCTCTTGGACAATGGACAATGTGTGTGTCACCTTCAGCTCAACTTAATTAAGTGCCAAGCCGATGACAGTCGGCGGTGCGTTTATGAGCCTGCAGGCAGATCATTGCCTGACTGACTGACTGCCTGAATCAGTGGCCGGAATCAGCTGGGATGGCAGCCTGACTTTCCATCTATATTTCCTTTCTTGTCAGTTCACACATTTTTCATATCGAAATGGTACATTTCTTTTGTTTTTAATATGCCAGCAAGCGAAAAGCATTGCAAGTTGTCTTCAATTTGTGCACAGCTGTGGGCAAACACAACCCTATTCACACACACGCACACACACTTTTACACATATACTCACACTCACACATCCGCTCACATATGTAAATTAGATGCCGGCTGTGCATTGATTTCTTCCAACTACTGCTCTTCCCTTCCTGTTGTGTTTTGTTTGCACCAGTTTATTATGGTCGGATTGAACAAAATTTGTATAGACAACAATGCCGGCAAGTCGTCTTAGCTTAAGCCTTAAAGTCTTGCCATAAACTCTCAATAAACATATGGTGCAGGTGCCATTATTATTCGTTAAATTGGCTCAAATTTATAACATAAGAGTGTTAATTAAAGCAATTTCACAAATGTTTATTGTTTTGTGGATACCTAATCTGTCTATTATATATACTCATCAATTTTAAATATTTCATATTCTAGCTTATTAAATCTTTTCTAAACTCAAACTAAACATGCATATGAAACGAGTGCTGTTTTTATTAAAATTTGCATAATAATCATACGTTTAACTTTCACAAATTTGCTGAATAGCAATTTGAAATGCTTTAGCTTAAACAGTACTGCCGAAATTACGATGTTGAAAGCAATTAAGTTGTTAGTTCTACTAGATTGGATGCACTTCAGTTTTTTATACTTTATATAAATATGTGAATGTCTTGTCCTTTATGCAAGCCAAGATAGTGAATATTGTAAATGTAGATAAATTGCTGTTGAAGATGTTGAGATGCTGTTGAAGACATCCCTAAGATTATTTATTATTTTTAACGGTACAAATACCTAAAACTTTGATTCCATATTACAGTTAGCAACAAAGCCATCAATTAATGTTATTTTCAGATTGCGAACTTCCTCAACATTATCTATTTTTACTTAGCAAAAACGAAATAATCAAACTTTATTTAATAGGACTGTGTAGATTTGGTTTTATTTCCATTGTTAATTCCCGCAGCGAAACTTGCACACTGATTAATGGGCGTAAACAACAAATATGTTATGGATGGGGTTAAGGTTATCATATACATATTATACATTCTCAAATTGTCAGTCTATGTTTTGCGTATAAATATATATTTGTAATACTCTGTCGCTGGGAAGACAACCAATTGACAACCAACCTCGAGCAATTCATTCGAATCGCGCCGCACACCAAATCGAGCCAGTTAAAGGCAATTCAGCAATCAGCATTCTTAGACGCTCATTCAATACCTGTCTTTCAATTACCATTGCAGGCCACGTGCAGGGCGAGAATGAAGTGCTCTTGAACCGAACACACAGACAAGCTACATTGCAACCGATAGGCAAGAAGCAAAAGCAGAAGCAAAAAGCGCAAGCAAAAGCGAGCAAAAGAGGCGAACAAAGCGCGACAAGCGACTGACAAGCGCGAGAACGTGCAACGGCAGCCGCTCTTAGATGGCGCTGCGGCATAGACTTGCTGCTGGACGCATTAGCCGCGTCATGGTCTATACGAATTATGCCCTGGTGATCGCCACGACCCTGCTGGTGTTAATCTCGGCGCATGTCAAAAGCGCCAAGCTGCATGAGGAGCCGGCAATTGATGTGGGTGCAACCACGTCCATGGATAGCATTGCAATTGACAAGCATGTGCGTGACACCGACACCAAGGCAACAACAACTGCCACACATCCTTATCAGCACCATCAGCAGCAGCAGCATCATGGGCACAAGGTGCACCTGCATCATCTGGCGCCGCTGAACAATCGCCGGGCCTATCATAGCAAGTACAGCATCAACCAGCTGCTGCACATGCGAGTGACTCCAAAGGTGTCCAATGACATCGACATGGACCCCTGCAAGTCGGGTGAGTGACTTTTTCCGCTTTTCAAACTTTGATTTATATATGTTTTCTTTTTTTTTTTTTTGTATTTTCACATTGTCGAAAGTTAATTCGCTTTACAAAATATATTTTATATGGTTTCGTATTTCCGCTGCTTCAGCGCAAAATTGCTTTGGCGCTATATCGACCCCAAAGCTATATCTAAGTATAGCTATATACACTCACAAAAAATATCGGCCTCAAGTTTGGAACGTTGCCAACGTAATTTGCCTGATTATTTTTATATATATATATTTTTAATTCAATCCTTATGTTTTCGAAAATTTTATATACAATTGTATTGTACACATATAGTACAACGAATTTGAATAACAGCCTATTTTACTTATATTATTATTAAACATTATAATTTTTAGATTTTACATGTTCAAAAATTTTAGATAGTTCACAAACTCATTCAATTTAAATTAAGAAATTTTACAGCGATTCAAATTTGAGACCATATCTAAACTCTACTATTGCAGTCGAGAGAAAAATCCTTCATTATTTTCTGAATTTCTAAAATTATGTTTTCTTAAAAAAATATAAAAAAATTCGATTCCGAAAAATCAAGCAATTTTTTCTAGTTTTTAGGACGATTATCATTTTATGTAGATTTCCTAATTTTAGCCACATTTTTTTCAAGCTTTCAGGGCGATTGTCATTTAAAGATAATTTTCGCAATTTTAAAGCGATTATTTTCTGAGTGTAGGATACCTATGCCAAACTTATCTCATGTACAAAGGTGTGTACAAAATATATATGTGTATGTGTGTCTCTGTGTGTGTTTTCCAATCCGACATTCTAGGAGAGAGTCGAAAAATGACTTTGGGTTGCGATGTCTTAAGTTTGAGTAAAAGTGAAACGTCTTGTAAACTTGAGTCAGACACTTTGTACGTTCTTGGCATACGCTGGGTTTCTTAATCTCATACCGAGCAGCAGCTCACCCAGTTCGCATTGTTTATGGGTGGCGGACACGCCCCACAAACGTCCTCGGGTAACGTTAGTTGCAGCGTTGAAAATTAAGCGCTATTGTAGCGAAGTCGACACTCATCTCCTCGGGGCAACTTGCCCGACTGCTGCTCAACTCAATTGAATTTACCTCGGTTTTTGAGAACAAAATTGGCTGAGCAATGCCTCCAGAATAAGCATATCAATGGCTGTTGTGTTTATAAGTAGCTGTGTGTGTTTGTGTGTGCCTTTTTCTGTGTGGAATAACTTCGATGACTATGACGATGGGTGCAATTTGTCTACCGTCTCAACTACGCTGTGCGCTGTGCTCTGTGGCCCTGGCCCACAGTCAAGTTTATCTACGGGCATGCGACAGCGAGTGTCTCTGACTTATAAGTATTTGTGCACATCAATTGTCAAAAAGTTGGCTCCATGCCTTATACTACAACCAAACGATTTGCTGTTCTAACTGCCAGCGGCAGTGCTGCGTCAAGTGGCCGTCCAAGGAGTCGACAGTGCGCCACACAATGGAACCCAAACAGCATCCCGGCATATTTCGCACAGATATAAAATGCTTGAATTTTTAATTTAATAGCATTTATAAAGCTTCAAAAAAATATTGACTGGGCTACACTTAAAATAAGATTCGCACTGAATTAAAATAAAACCAGTTGAAAGTTTTATTTTTTCTTTAAAAGTATTTAAAGGGTCCCGTCAAAAAAAGCCTAGATTTTACTAGTTTCCAAAAGAATGTACATGTTGTTGCATTTTTCTCAGTGTATACGCGTCTGACTGCTTGCTCTTTCTTCTGTCTCTGTTAATGCAGTTTTTCTCAATTTTAAAGCAATAATGCTGATTACATTTTATATGATAATTAAATATTGCAGTACAAAACAAAACTTTCTCTCTTAAGAAGGAGCGTTGCTTTTATGTCGTCAAGCTTTTTAAATATTAAATATTACCGACTGAAAATGGGTCCCACAGTTTATTAGCCTGAGAAAGATGAAGAAGCTGTTAAAATAATATAAATACATTTTGCGAGGTAAATGTTCTGAGATCTATCAATTTTCTTCACTGTACCATCAGCTACAGCTGGCGACTGTCTGTCTGTGACTTGAAGCAGTGGCAAGTTGAAGGTCAGATTATATATGGACAACTCATAAGTCAAACACACTGACAAACGCATTTATAGACTCATATTTTAGGGTGGTATGTTTTTTGACTTAGATCCGCAAACTTTCAGAATAAACACTATCAATCAATGTGAATTGTTTTTGACGTTAGATATTTTTGTTAGACTAACAATTAATAAATTGTTGCACTTCGTTGCTCCACAAATTGGGTCGCTGTAGATTTCTAATGCACACACACACACACACTCAGATATTCACACATGCAAGTAATATATGCAAATACACGCACAAAACGAGAGGTTGAGCAAAGAACCCAATCACATTTTTTCTTGGACTTCTTTACACAACACAAAGTAAGCTAATTGAATTTTGAAGAGAGCTCGAATACAATGTCCATCGTAGCATGAGCATGAGCTAAGTGGAACAAAACAAGAGAGAACTTTGTATTTTGGCATAACCGATTGAGAAATACTTTGATTCCATAAATAATACCAGTAATCTATCTTCCAAATTTATTGGGATATAACGGTTTTGGGTGCGCGAGCTAGGTGTTACTAGTAGTATAACTTTTCAATTTCGTGCCAGTTACCTTCCAAGTTTAGTCCACTATCTTTTAAATTGTGAAAGATATGCGGATTTACCGATTTTGATTTATCGATTTCCTAGTCCTCTAGTCAACATAGAACTCAGACCAGCGTTTATTTTTTCAAGTTTCAAGTCTATACCTCTCTCTACCTCTATAGTTGCATAAAACTAATACACTATTTTACCTTTGCTATCAAAGTATGTTAAAAATTAAACTAATAGCAACAAGAGCTAATGGACTTCCATTAAACACATCACAAACTGTAAATCGAAAACTTTATATTTATCAGCTGTGAAAGTAATTTTCTTCCGGGTTAATGTATCCAACGGAAACAACATTAAGCAAGTGTTCATTGCACAAGCGAACATTGTTTATATGAGAAAAATAAATATGTAGTGCTTCGAAACTTGCCTAATTTCTAGATGAAAATAGAGATTTCTTAGTTTATGTGTTTGCTATATGTTCATGCCAAAAGTTGACGACTTCTGCAGAGGTGTGCTAAAAACCCCTTTTTTAAAATCGATATGTTGATTTTATACCATTGGAGAAGAAATTAAAATTTTGTCGTGACATGTGCAACCAGCACATAGTAATATTTCGAGCTAAGCTAAAATTAAAATATTTGCAGATTAACTTCGGTCTTCATTGTTTTTAAATTAATTGTGTCATACAAAAAACCCATTTTGAATGTTTTACATAAGCTTAAAGACTCTTTGTTTTTGTATTAGGAAGAAATTGTCATTCTAAAGTACAGATGCAAAATTCTTTATTCAACCAAAAGCGGAATTGGAATTTTGAAGAATTTTCGCTAGGTAAGCCTATTTTAGAATTAAATAAAAAAGTCGATCCGATATGTAGATTAATATTTAAGAAAAAATACAAATCCCGGGCAACAAAATATTAAATCTCTATGTTATTCAAGGTGCAGAATAAAATAAGAAATTACTTTTTATAAACAATTTCGACAAACGCATTTAAAATTATGCAAAATTAGTTTTTAAATGGGATTCTAAATGTTAAAGCTTCAAATGTATTGAACTGCTCTCAAATCTCTTTAATAAAAATCAATGTTTATCGCTTATTAATGAATTGAGTTATACCAAAAAAAAAAAAAAAGTTTTCTGAATTTCACTTGGAATTCTTGGCTTATTATGGGGAGTACAAAATGTACAAAACCCGACAAAAAAATATGAAATAAATAATTGTAGCTGCCAATGGTCAAGGTACAAAATATAAAAAGTTATTATTTCCTGGAAATCATTTTCGACGCAAGATTAAGTTGACATTGGATTGCTGATTTACATGCTTATTCAAGACTGCATTTAAGGTTGACTGAATCATTTTCAACGCCAACATTTTGTCTGGCTGAAGCCGTCAAGGCGGAACACTTAAGCAAATGGATGCCAATGCCGATTTTGGAGGCAGACGCAGTTGCGCTAATGAATTTGCATGGGCCGCAATGCATGCAAATTGGATCAAAGCTATGCCAGACGATGTCTGCTGGGATGGTGCTCTAATGCTGTGCTTGTTGTTATCTGGTGTTGGAGCTAATGGGTGTGTGGGTGTGGGTGTGGGTGTGGATGTCTGTAAACTTATACTGTTGGGCTGTCGAACTGCACCACCAGAAATCAAACCGCAAATGACACTCCAAATGTGAAAATGGCGCGCAAACGCTCGGCAGACAGCCAGACCAGCAAGCCCATCTGCAGATAACTAGGCAAAGTTGCCGACAGTAATGATGACAACAGCAACGTTCTTGCAACACTAAAAGCAACAGCAACAGCAACCATAACAACAACAATCCGACAAGACCGCAACCAGAGCTAACGAAACGACAGACTGTGCGGTTTTCACTAGCCTGAAAGCATAAACAACCTATCCAAGGCCCAAGCAACTGCAAATCATTTTCAAAGCCCACCCACTCACCCCACACACACACACAAACACACACACAGCATGCTCTATGGCCGAGAGCAGTGCGCTGAAGCTCGCCAAAAATAGCGCTATTCTTCACTGTCTCGTTGACTTTTTCAGCCGTACGGAAATAAAAAGCCACTTTGCAAGCATTGCACGATGCAGACCAAACACACTACTCACGAGCCTGGTTGACTGGCTAGGCTGGGTTCGGGTAGGGGGGAGCAGTCAACCAGTGTTGGACAGGGGAATAGCGCCAGCCGTCGGTTACTATTAACAGTTAGTACTTTTGTCGCCATTGTGCAGAGAGTTGCCACTGTTTCCACTGTTGTAATTGGCGTAAAAGTGAACGCATGTAGATGGATTAGGCTTAGGGTTCCAACTAACTGACGACGGAAGCGAACATTAACAGAATCCGGGTGAATTGCAAGTTATTGCATCCTTTAAGATTAAATGGCGAAATACCTTCTAAAGAAATAACTAAACAATAAAAAGAAAATAATATAAATATGCTTAATATGTGAAAATTATAGGTTATTAATAAATCTGGTTTTCTTACTTTATCTTCATGATTTATACGGTTTAACTTATTTATACAAAATGGGAAGGCTTTTACTTTAAAATGATTTATTTTCTGTTATTGGCTATTTATTTGTATCAATACTCGATACTGGGAAATGAACGGAAATAAGCTTACAACATGATTCCACTGAACGCAACATTCCTGAAATTCTCATTTTTAATATTTCGCGATTCCATTATGAGTCTCTGCTATCATTTAAATCTGTATGACATAATTTCCGTTTGATTTAAATAAGATTTCTCCGAAAAGAATAACAAAATAATTCATTTAAATAAAAGACAGCTATAACAACTTTTAGGCAAATGAAATTAATAATTTATATCCCAAGTAAGGAGTATCTTAATCTTTTCTTTTACGGAGTCGAGATACTCACTCTGGCATTTAAATACTTTTCTACAACTTCATTAAAATATTTTTTTTATAATAGATTAATTAACAAAGTTAATTTTTCCTTGTGTACCAGGAGTTTTTTTTAGCAAATAAATTTCTACATAAACTGACTTCCATCAAAGACAGGGTATCTGCTAGTCGACAAGAATGTTTTATGTTGGCAAAAGATAACTCCTTCTCTTTTTTGTTGCCTTATGCCAGCCACAGCCGTTTCTTTATTATTACTAAGCAGCTCAAAAGTTATTTGCTCTTTTTTACTGCATGTCCTTTAAAAAGCGGGAATACAAAGAAAAACAACAAGAAACATAACTTAAAATGAGCGCCGGCTTTTACAAAACGGAAATGCAAGTCTTAAAAGTCTCTCACACACACACACACACACACACACTCACACAACAAAACTTGCTGTGGACTCAACTTGCTGTTGCCCCTTTGACGATTTTGCCACTGGAGCGCTAATTTTTGCATTTTCTCATGGTGTTTCCTGTTTCTGAATACAAACTGAGATAAATACAGCTGACGATTTAATTCCATTGTGCAACATTGTCAACGAGAATTTCATTTAAATTTTTATACGCTTTTCTGAAATGTAGACTACAAGTTGTCCGCCACTTTTAAAAATATTAAAAAAAAATGACAGATTCAAATAAAATGGGAAATTGTGCAACATTAATGGCAAGGAATGAAGAAAGGTCAAATGCCAGTGAAAGACATAAATATATTATCAGGAAATGTGACTAAATTATGTGTATGTGTGTGTTACGTACTGTGTAACTGTAAACTATTTGAATTTTTCTCTTATTTGTCATTTTAGATTAAATATTGTCTTACAATTTTGAAATTCAATATTTAATTTTAATGAAAACCAAATGATGTGTGTGTTATTTGCAGTGTAAATATTCGAATTTTGCTTAAATTCTTCTTCTTTTTTTTTTTGTATAAATGTATGTATGATGGAAGCATCTAGAAAAATGCGTTGAATTCATTTGTTTTTTTACTCTTCAGTGCCTCTGTTGGCTTTAAAAATTGAGTGCTTTGCAGACGTGATCATATTTGGATGCAAAACTTTTAAAAGTGAAATTCGCCAATAGAAAACTATTTTATTGAACAGCTGGGTTCAGGGTGTATCATAGTCGAGCTACTCGTCTGCAGCATTCTTACTTGGTTTTTTTATTACACGGTTACTAATAATGATTGAAATAAATATTTGTTTTTTGTTTGAAAGCAAAATTTGCGCAGTTGTCCTGGAAAAGTTTTACACAAAATTGTCAGCCGCAACGCAGTTTGATTAATTTAAAATCCATTTTAACTCTTAGTTGGGAAATGGGCTCTCTCAGCGTGAAAAACAAGCAGCAACATGTGTAAATAAAACTTCATTTAAACTGTTTGCATAATTAATTAATGCCCAAATGGATGTGTGAGTGTGTGTGTTAGTGTGGGAATGTGTAGTGCGCCTGGAGGAGGGCGTGGCTTACGCACAATTACAGAGTACACACGCACAGCATGCACATGCACAAAGTAAGCCGACGGACAGACAGATAGATAAACAATTGCAACAGTTGCACGTTGCGAGCGCCATGTCAAAGGATTGTGTGTGTGTGGGTGTGTGTAAGTGTTGTGTGTGAGCGTTGCTTTAACAGCATGTTGCTATCAAATTTAGCATGCATAGTATATGCAAACGTGAGTGAAAGGCAGACTTTAGTTTTTAGACTGTATATATTTTATTTTTTGCTGCATACTTTGAGGCACTGCCTTCCACACAAAACACAAAAACAAACACAATTTCTATATAAATATACAGCTGTAAATAAGTACTGTATTTTAGCATTATGATAAAGTCGAAAATGCTAAATTGCAGTTTAGGTACTTTTAATTATTTTTTTATGCATAAATAAGTAAGCTCAAAATCTATGCTGCTGCTAAAATGCAATCGAATTATCTTTTGCTTGTTAATGTGTAAATGTTTGTGTGATTTTCAAATGCTTCCTTACATAATAATCTTATTTTAATTGTTTGTACAAATTGCTTTAGAGGGATACTATAAACCAGAACAGATATGCTGATTTTTGGTTTGCTTGATGGCCTGGCCAAAATGTGAAAATGACAAACAGCTTAAAATCAAATTGAATGCTTTTTGCATTCCTCTGCTATTTTGTTTTTCATTTTTCATCTGTCGTCTGGTTACTAAAGCAAATTGAAGTATCTCCATGCTGCAATTTTATATACCAAACGAAATTGAGTTGAGCAGGCATAGCAAACGTACCTAATCCAAACATGGATGTGACAGGTACTAAAAGCCTTGAGAGGATTCTTACAGCTAGTTTGGCTTCTGCATTCCAATCAGGCGAATATGCAAATTGTGTTTTATTTTGTAGAAAATGCTATATAGTCGGAATTAATATTTAATGTTTTCTACAATGTGTGCATTTTCCAAACTATAACTATCAATATTTGTTTAATGAAGATGTGTAGTAATTTTCTGCAAATTTAACCATATTTAAGCCTGATTTATGGCCCTGCAAAAATTTTGAAATGGATTGTGCTATGAGCTGCAATTGCTGTTGGTCTTCAATTGTGCTATGTCTTTTTGGACTCAGCTTCCCAAATGTTTGCGCTTATTTTGACTTTACGTTTGCAAAATATTTGTGTTCGAAAATAGACTCAGCCGTGTACAACATTTGCTGCTGTTGTCATGCCACAATTATCTGATGCCACAACGAGCACCAGACGGAGTTATCAGGGCAGGGGAATTGCTGCCCTGAGCGATTGGTGGGGGTAGCTGTTGCACTGCACAATGAGAGTTTATTGAACCCATGAGGCAGCTTCTGTATGCGTTGGTTGCCACAGCCTGCTGCCTGCTGTTGCCTGCACAATAATAAAGTTCGTGCAAATGATGTGTGTAGGTGATCCCATCCACACACATTGGGGCACATCATGTGGCCACGATGAATGTTTTCTAGCCGCTCTTCAACGTAAAAAACCTACGCGCAAAATATTTCGCGCTCAATGGCAAAGTTTTTCTAAAAATGATGCCTGGCGAAATGTTTTATGAGAGCCGAACATAGCCAACGCTGTTTTGTCAGTATCCACGTCAAATATTTATCTTATTTTTTTGCTTTTTTTCATCATTTTTTTTTTTTTTTTGGTTTTTTTGTGGCGCAACCATTACGTTTAGTTTCTATATTTGTGGTAGGTGTAAAGTGGCCAGTATATCAATGGTGAGAGGGAATTTAGTGCTGCACGACTGCATAAATACTTTGATGCAGTTGTCCATCATAAATCTAGCTGCAGCAACTCAAACATTGACCCCATTTTATTTGCACTGAAGTTTTAAGCGATTTGCCATACACATATAGAAAGTGTGGAGACCGATGTGGTACATGAATAAAATTCGACAGATTATTTCACGATATTTCTTAAATAAAAATATAAGCAATATTATTGTATTTTTTTTTTGTCAAATATATGGAATTTTATAGACTATTGGAGTGTGGTTCTAAAATTTCTTTTTTAATGACTTCCATAAAACCAATCATTTTGTAGAAATATTTGTCTATATGTCAAATTATTTAGGTTTTTTTTAATATGCTTAATTTGGCTAAAATTCGCTGCATTTTTTATGAGAATTTTAACAATTTTAGTTTGCTATTATAAAGAATATTTATGTATCTGAAAATTAAATATTTGTGGCAAATTCTTAAAGCGATTTAAAAAACAAACTTCAGTAACATTTTGTTATACATTCACTCGAAACCCATCAGCATATTTAAACGGAATATTGAGTTGCCACTTTAGAGTGGTGTATTTTACATTATTAAAAAAAACAATCACGTTTATTGTTGCAAGAAGCTAAGAGTACTTAGCATAAGTATTAGCGTAAGCATAAATGCTAAGTGCTATAAGTATTTATGCATAAATATGAGCTTAAACACAAATATTTGGAGTATACCAAAATTCCAGCACTTGTCGCTTTTTGGTGCATTTGTGTCTTAAATGTGAAGGTCGGCCAACATCCAGCTAAACTCTTAAATCGTTGGCAATAGTCGTCTATTCCGTGCCGTCCCCTGATGGCGCAAAGTGCCGGATGTGCCTCTGGCCAATCTGTGCCAGCGCCCAGATTAGTTTGTCCGTTCGTCTGCCTTATTTGTCTTGCTTTGTTTATTTGCTTTGATTTCATCTCTAATTTCATTCCAGAACCCGTCCGGTTGGACCATTTAGTCTGTTTGTTTGCTGGTCGCCTATCAAAACATAATTTAAGCCTGATAAATTTATTTGTCCGGTCATTCAACATGGCTGCGAGCCTTTCCGTGCAAATTAAACATTATTGTGTGCGACGGCTGTAATCACGTAAACATTCATTTAATAATATTATAAAACTGTCAATTGTGTAAATACAAATAAAATACATGCAAATGATCATTTTTTTCTCTGTATATGCAACACATTTGGAACAAAAAAAAAAGCGAATCAAAGAGGCAGTCCCAGCAATTATTTGGCCGTTTAGCGTTTAGATTTTGTTCGCATGGGTAATCGCTTGGAATTTATTTGAACATATAGTGGTCCTTGAATTATTTCCTCTTTATGGCACAGGCGACGCAGTAAAACAATTGGCAAAAAAAAAAAAAAAATCTAAAAAAGAAACAAAAACAAAAAGTGATTGGAATGGCAATCATTTGGGGGACGGCACTATTTGCTCTTTCATTATTTAATTTTGACCCACAAAATGCTCGCTGCTGCTGATGCGTAAAATGCGTGGACTGGATACGGTTCTTGTTGGGATTATTGGTATTTTATTTGCTATTGTTGCTGCTGCTGCAGGCAGCCAGCCAGCCAGCCAAATCACATAATCATTTGTGTGGCAGTTGGGCAAGGGAGCAGCTAGTTTATTTTTAATTAAATTCTATGCTCACGCCCCGTCAAAGACTATGGAGGGGATCATGATACATCAGCCCAAAACTGCAACTTGGCAAATGTGCTAACATGTTTGTGGTCGCCATAAAAAAGGGTTCTGAAAATGGAACCCACTAGTAGCCAGCTTGCCCCAGCTTGCAGCATAATGCGGCACGTTTCTACGTCAGTTCGTTAGTGTGAATGATGCGGGTTTTGGGGGCGTATGGCAAAGCAGGCTAAGGCTGGTTGTGTGGGTGGTGTTTCAAAAATTTAATTACTTTCACTTGTGCGAACTGTTTGTCTGCCAGACGAGAACGTCCAGGCGTTTACGCGTCCAGCGTGTCTGGACAGACGGATAAAGCACCAGCTAAGGGCATTTAACTTAAATGTAATGAAATTGTACACCGACTCCGAGCTACGCACGTTTGCCTTTCTTGCTTTCCACTTTCATCATCAGCTTTCTCTCTCTCTCTCTCGCTCGCTCGCTCTGCCACTTTTCTTTCTTTCTTTTTTTTGTTGCCGTTGGCAATTTACTCGTTGCGTTTGTGTGGGCAGCGTATCCTTGCGAGTACGATGGCCGCAACTAGCACTCTTAGTTGAAGATTGCCAGTGCCGCCTGTCGGATTTGTGACGCATTATGTGCTAAATTTTCTCGCCGTCTGTGCTTCAAAGTGCATTGGCTTTTAGCTACTGTTATTTGGTTGCTGCTTCCACATCCCCTTTCCGCCCCACATTCGCTTCGCTTAGCTGTTTTAAATGGCAACTGCAAACGGTTTCTATTTTTTTTTCCGAATTTTCCTTCTATCCTTTCAAAGATCTTTCACCAAGTTTTTTTCTGTCGACTTTATTGCAACAGCAAATTCATCAAAATTCCCGTATCAATCATACGCCATGTCGTACAATGCTCGTGTGCATGAATTTCAATTTCCCATGATGTGTATACATTTTTTTCAATTGTAGCGCCAATATATTTGTATATAAATATATAATGATTAGCATATAACATGTATATATCAATATATATAAAGACTGAATAATAAATTATTTCATTTATTTAGACTTTTGAAATTTAAAGACATACAAAATAATACATTCATAACAACATTTGGAAATATGAAAGTTTATTTTATAAAAATTGAATTAGTTGCTTCAATGCGCAAATACTGAATTTGATAACAATCTTATGCCTGACTTTTACTATTTCTACTATTGCAACTACTTCAATTTACTAATCCGGCCTAATTTTTGCGTCAAGTGAAACACAATTTAATATTCTGAAATTATGATTTTATATCAGAATTTTGTGCCTTCCTAAAAGCCATCGTTTTTCTTAAGCTTTAATTCATATTAAATATTAGAAAATTAAGATTTTATTCATTCATGCATAAAATATTGTGCGTTTTTCTTTTAAGCGTGGGTGGGTTTTTTCCGGTATGCATTTAGACTAATTTGATAATTACATTGTACCATCTTTTTTCGTCAATGTAAAATAGATTCATTTATTTATTAAGACTTAATTGCAATTCACATCAATCATCATCATTATTCCATATAATCATTTGCCCAAAAATGCTATGCTTAGTCCTGAATGCAAATTAAATATTTGAAACATTCCATTAGCATTACACCATGGGCATTTTTGTGAGGATTGCTAACATAAACATGACATTTTACATACCAACCAATTACATAATTTGCAATCCATCGAAATCTACAAACAAATTAAATATTTCATAGCATGCTGAACTAACTGAAGGAAACTTTATAAGTGGGTTTCAAACAAGATCCTTCTGTTGCCAGTCATTCAAAATACTAATTCATTATTTAATTATGGGCAATATTTATGCGTATCTCTTGTTGAGACCAGTACATTTCTGTACTCTTCCCCCCAATGTGATGACCTAGTTGTCCTGAAACTTATTGGGTTTGCGGTTGCATTTGCAATAATTAAATTGCCTGCTGCCCCTGCACCAGAGTCTGCGACTGTGCGACTACTCTCCAAACGCAAAAGTGGGGCACGCTAAGCAGTCTCAAAAAGTCAAAAAGCGTTAACTTTAATACCGCTCATCCTTAATCTGATTTCACTATGTACACTATACAGTGTGAATAGCCTTAAAGCAGTCAAAAAATTGCAAATACATAAAAGAAAGAAAGAAATGAAAAGTACTACAAATTTATATAGCAAGCAAAGAGAAAATTATCCAACCAGATGTTTTTCACACACAACACACAACTCCATAATAATTAAAAGACTCTTAATTTTGTTTAATATGATTATATAATAATGGTCACAAGAAATAAGGGTTATCTTAGGCAAGCTGAAATAAATAAGCTTATGGATATATCTTTATGATATAGTGATTCCATATAATCATCTTTCAGTAAAAAGTCGAAACTTTCGTCAAGATTAAACAAGATCTGATGAGTTGCAGTTTAAAATATAAATTACAATCAGTTAAGTTCTCAATAAATAACTCTTTAATATTATTCGAATAAAGAAGTGTTGATAAGGAACCTAAGCCTTATACTTGAACGAAGATTTATTTTCAAAATGATACATTTCTTCCACTTACCGAGAGACAACTCAAGAACATAAATACTTTAGCAATTTGGAGATGCTCCTTCTGCCTGCTTTCCGCTTCATGCTATCCGCTTGAGCCATGTTTTGATGGGCAGATGGTATAAATACTACTTATAATGAGAACATGTCGTTCATATCTACGGCAGACGGAAATAATTGGCATTTCTTTATGGCACTTAATTAATTTTATTTAACATGCCTGAGCCTGACCCTGATGAGGCAACATTTTCATATTTTCCGTATTAACTGTTATCATTGTGCGCTGGACGCCGTTGGCCTTTAACCGTTGCCTGACTACTTTCTGGTTGCTTACCGCGTCTGTGTCCACAACATGGATACTCTCGCATGTGGCTCGCCGGCTGCAGCAAACAAACTGCCTGATGGGACAGAGCTGGACAGTTGGCCACACTGATATACTGATAAACTGATTAAATGGATGCCTGCTAGGACAACAACAGACAGTCTGTCATGCTGCTGCTGCCCCACTCCATATCAGAGATCGCATTGCCACACAACGCACGTTGTTTGTATAAATTATAAATGACGAGCAGAATCTGGACAATGTGATTGCACTCGGAAAAAACTCGAGTTGAAATTAAGAATATTTTTTAAAAATAATTGAAATGATAATAAAAAAAAGGGTTGTTGGTTTCCACAAAAAATAAAATATCTTCTCTTGGTGAATTTGTAAAATGAAGTGAATTATTTTGTTTGAGTGTATAGAGCCAGATTAACGTTACCACATGAAATTTCAATTAAAATAACAATTCATGCGATTTTACTTTTGTCGCTTATAATTAAAACAATATGTTACTGAAATACTGACTGGCTTATCTAATTTAAACCGAAATGTCTTTAAATGATTCACATTTTTTATCTTGCAGGAGGCTTCATGGGCGATATTGCGCTGCCCAATGACGATTCAGGACCGGTTGTGGCACACACTCCAACTGGCGGTGGGGCAGCTAGTGAGGAACCACTGCCGAAAAAGGAGACGGAGCATATGTTGGCGGATGCAGCAGCAGTGCCGGCAAAATACAATGCCACTTTTCAACTGGACCTCGAGAAGCTCAAGCAGGAAGTCTACAATGAGGGTCTGCAGGTGGAGGAGGAGGGGCTAACGGACATAATACGCAAGAAGACCAAACTGCCCAGCGGGGGACCCAGCATGACCAAAGCAAGTGGCATTCACGATAATGATGCCACCATGGTAAGTTGTATCACTCTAAGCCGACACGGATTTCCGAATGTGACCCATTTATCATTACACTCCTTCGCTCAGAGCGCCAACGAGCCGTTAAAGCCTAGCGCGCAGGCCTTATCCGACATCGCCCATCCGCCCAGTTACAAGAATGAGATACTGTCGGCCGTAGAGTCTACGGTTATCGAACATAGCCACATTGAGGAGTTGAATGTTGCACCTGCTATGCTGCAGCACAACAAATCACAGACACTGCTCCGCAATGTGGATGCTCGGAAAATTCAATCGGACAACAAGGATATTGAGGACGATTCGGGCAACAATTTTGTCGCAGAGCGGCGCCAACACATTGTGCCCACCTCGCTGCCTACACAGAGATCCACGATGCCCAATGTATACAGCAATGCCGGCGGCAATGGTATGCATCTGGACGAGGATGTAGACTTCTTGCATTCCCAAGGCGTGGTGCGAAGACGGCATCGACGGGGCCCCAAGCATCGGTGAGTAATCTGAACTTAAAATTCTGCTCTAGAATTTGCACAGCCGCCTTTTTCAAAATAGGCATCAAATAGGGTGCATCAAATTGCGAAATCAAAATTCTTATATTACAAACAAATTTAAAAATATATTTATATTAATATTAATAAAAGGAAGTAGAGATAAATCTAAAAAAGCGTTAAATTCAGAGTAAAGTTAAAATATGTATTGCTTTTTTGCTCGTTTATTAAATCTAAATGTTGCACGCTTGGTTGCAATTGGCCGATGATGTGACATTTTCTCTAGCTCCAATTCCAACTCAATCCTCCTATCTAAGCGACGCACGTGCTCCTGATAAGCAACCCTAATGTATTTCATTTCGTTATTCGCGTTGCTGTGCAATTTGATTCGATTGAAATTTCACTTACGAGTTTTGCGAGCAACATTTCATCGTCGTCGTGCTTTTGGTGGCATCGGGGTGCGATTATATTGAAATTTAACATGCTCCAAAATGTCAATATCTTTACCTGCTAAACTGGACGAAGAACACTTTATGTGCAAATATACCATGCCATTTTCACAAAGTATTTTCATCATATCAAGCGTACTTTGCCAAGTCGTAAATTGTCAAATTTGATCCTATAATTTAGAAATTGTTAACCTGACTTTTAAACCATTGCACAGCTTATTTTTGTTTTAAATTTATAAACGCATTGCGACACGATAATTTATATATATTCCCGATTTTTATAGCATACATGTTGCACATTGCCATATACAACATTTTATTATTATTATTAATCCGAAGAAAAATTAGAAAATTATGATATGAGTTTAAGAAAGATTTTCTTTATTTCTTTCGACATATTTCTATCTGAATGTATAATCTAGACTCAAGGTGTAAATTTAAAATTGTTCTTGCAGCAACAGTCAGTGGGATGAGTATGTCAGCAAAGTGCAGCGATTGCGCGAAGAGCTCAATCGACCTCAAGGCCAGCATCCGCACCAGGGGCAACATAGGCAACATCATCATAAGAAGCATCGTCAGCATCGACAGCATCGTCGACGGGGTCGTGGGCGTACCACTCCGTCGCCTTCAAACGGACACTCGACGCTGGCACCATTTGATGGTGGCAAGCTTGCAACTGGTGTGGCAGATACAGAGTAAGTTAACAGCTACCACTTCATCCTGATAGCCACAGGCACCACATCCGGTTCCGTTGCCATTTCCTGGCTCTTGTACATTACTGGCCATTCAATTCAGACGTCTGGTCATAAACTTTGCACAAACAACACCCATTTTATGAACAACACACATACACACATACACACACTCACACACCCAACCACTGAAAATAAATGTGTTCTCGTATGCAGTTGAAAAGTTATGAATTTTAATAGAAATTCGCGAGCCAAAAAGTTTCACGAGCATTTTGGGAATAACTGTTGGCAATTAAAATTAAGCATACACCATGCACAACTTTTATGCGACCTGCCCCCAACTGTTGCACGAATATTTTTTTTTGTATTTTTGTATGACCACAACTCAAATTGCTTATCCGCTCTCCCACCACAGTAACCTGAAGCCGCAGGAGCAGCATCATCGAGTGGCGCGGGCCGTGACCGCAAAAAAAGAGCGTATTTGGGATTATGGTGTTATTCCCTATGAGATCGATGGCAACTTCAGCGGCCTGCACACAGCTCTCTTCAAGCAGGCCATGCGCCACTGGGAGAACTCTACGTGCATCAAATTTGTAGAACGCGACTCCGAAATACACCCAAATTTTATTGTATTTACTATACGGAGCTGCGGGTGAGTCTACTCAAAATATATTCTCAAGTAAATTAATGAAGTAAATCAATTATATTTATTTATTAATATTTACTGCACTATGTTTATACAAATAATATTATAAATAATAATAATTAGTTTGCACTAGCAAACTAGCTCTTAGGCATAATTTTTGCTTCCACTTATTTTAATATTTTTAGGGGAGTTATTGGAACTTAATTTTTTATAACATTCCTTAATCGTTAGTAATAAGAATTTAGTATTGTTTTGCTATTATTTTACCTCAAAAAATTAATATAGTGATATTTTGAAAGTAAGACTGAGCATTACACTTCGGCTTCGATAATTTGACTGTAAATTTTTTTATAATAAAAAATACATCTTTTCCAATATATAACGAGAAAAGGGTATTATAAATAACAAAGAAAGTTAATTAATTTTGAATATATTTTATTCATATTTTTATTCAATATTCTTAAATATTTACTTTCTTTGTTTTGTAGTAATAAATATTTTAATAAATATATAACAAGAATACTCTTTCCTTTTAATCCAGCTGCTGTTCGTTTGTTGGCAAGCGTGGCAATGGTGCACAGGCCATTTCAATTGGACGCAATTGTGACAAGTTTGGCATTGTGGTGCATGAGCTGGGCCACGTGGTTGGCTTTTGGCACGAGCACACGCGTCCCGATCGGAAGAACCATGTGGTAATCGAGCGCAATAACATTATGAAGGGTCAGGACTACAATTTCAACATGCTCTCCGAGGATGAGGTTGACTCATTGGGCATGGCTTATGATTACGATTCGATTATGCATTATGCGCGCAACACTTTTTCCAAGGGTACCTATCTAGATACCATATTGCCCATAGAAGTAAAGGGTCGCAAAAGGCCGGAGATTGGTCAACGGTTGCGTCTCAGTCTGGGCGACATTGCACAGGCCAATCTGCTGTACAAGTGCCCCAAGTGCGGGCGCACTTTTCAGGAGAGCTCGGGTATCTTTGCCAGCCCCGTCTACTACACGGCGGGCGCGCTCAGCAATGAGACGGAACACTGCGAGTGGCGTATAACAGCAACGCACGGCGAACGGGTCGTACTGAGATTGGAGAATATGGTAAATAGAATTCTCTTTATTTATTCCTTTTTATACTGAATCCATATTCAAGACTAGGACATAATAGTTCATTTTTCAAGAGATCGCGACGAGATATTTTGATCGCCTAATAAAAACCATGACAGAACAAGTTAAGCTGGGATTCAGAAAAATTCCCGAATAAAAAACACATAGAATTCGATCTAATTCTAATGTTTTTCCCAGAACAAAATAATTGTTTAAAAATAATTCAACTCTCATTATCCGTAGAATATCTTTAAGTCGAACAACTGCGAGACTGACTATTTGGAGGTACGCGATGGCTACTACGTTAAGTCACCGCTAATTGGTCGATTCTGTGGCAAGGTGGCCAACGATGTGATTACCACACAGTCCAGTCGGATGCTCCTGACCTACGTGAATAATCATCGGGTCGATGGATATCGCGGTTTTAAGGCCGAATTCGATGGTGAGTAGTGGGGAATGGCGCCAAATGAATCGTGACAAAACTGATGGACATATATTTTTCTCATGGACAGTTGTTTGCGGCGGTGACTTGTCCGTGGATGATGCGGAGGGTCGCTTGGAGTCACCCAACTATCCGCTTGAATATTTGGCCAACAAGGAATGCGTGTGGAAAATTACAGTGCCAAAGGGCTTTCAAGTGGCGCTGAAATTCCAGTCATTTGAGGTCGAGAACCACGATAGCTGTATGTATGACTACGTCGAGGTGCGAGACGGGCCCGTGCATGATTCGCCGGTAATTGGCGTTTTCTGTGGCTACAAAGCGCCTCCAAACATGAAGTGAGTACCCCTCCCCCCCCCCACACACACACACCTACACGACCACACACCCACCCACAAATGGACACCGAGAACAAAAAAATACACATTAAATTTGGAAATTACCATAGTAAAAGCTTTATTTTTCGGAAAACGAATAGAACTGCATCAAATAATTGTGTCTTTTTAAAAAAAATACGGTTTCCTTCTATAAATACCAAAAATAACTTTTGTATTAAAAAAATCTTGAACCGGCCACATTTAAATAATTTATTTCGATTTAAACTAAGAAACAAATTTCATTAACCCAATTGAAAGTTTTCTAAAGTTAAAAAAAAAATCAGAATATTGTAGGAATTTTTGTACTTTTCTACCACTACTTTCAACTTTTACCTATTTATTTATTTTTTTTATATACTTAGAAATTATTTGTAGAGACCGAAACAACTTTTTGGCTTTTAGGGGTTAAACTTTTTTGCTGAGTGTATATGTACACAAACACATACAAATTGAAACCGACTCAAGTCCGTCTGTGCTTTGTTCATCGTCACTTTCAGGTCAAGTGGCAATTCGATGTTCGTAAAATTTTTTTCGGACGCATCGGTGCAGAAGGCGGGCTTCTCGGCCGTATTTATGAAGGAGGTGGACGAGTGCGTGACACAGAATCATGGCTGCGAGCACGAGTGCATCAACACGCTCGGCGGCTATGAATGCAGCTGCCACATTGGCTACGAGCTGCACAGCGATAAGAAGCACTGCGAAGGTAAGTAGTTCTGGTGTTCTGGCTGTTGCTGCTGATGGCCTGAATCAGAAATAGCCACAGACACTCAGATAAAGATTGTCGGTCACTGAGTGTCGTCCTAATGACCCAAACTGTGTGCGTTTAGATGCCTGCGGCGGCGTCATCGAGTATCCGAATGGCACCATTACCTCCCCATCGTATCCCGAACTCTACCCAGTGTTAAAGGAGTGCATTTGGGAGATAGTTGCACCGCCCATGCATAAAATATCATTGAACTTCACGCATTTCGATCTGGAGGGGACGGCCCATCAGCAATCGGATTGCGGCTATGATTCGGTGACTGTCTACTCCAAACTCAGCGAGAATCGACTGAAGCGCATCGGCACATTTTGTGGCAGCGCCATTCCGCCCACAGCCACCTCGGATAGCAATGCGCTGCGTGTTGAGTTCCACTCGGACAAGTCCATTCAGCGTACGGGCTTTGCGGCCGTATTCTTTACGGATATTGACGAGTGTGCCGTCAATAACGGAGGTTGCCAACATGAGTGCCGCAATACAATCGGATCGTATATGTGCTTCTGCCACAATGGCTACTCGTTGCATGAGAATGGACGTGACTGCAAGGAGGGAGAATGCAAGAACGAGATAACCGGCGCCTTTGGCACCATCTACAGTCCCAACTATCCGGACAGCTATCCTCCAAATGCCGATTGTGTTTGGCACTTCTCTACCACGCCAGGACATCGCATCAAATTGATTTTCAATGAGTTCAACGTGGAGTCGCATCAGGTGAATTAAAGTTGAATTTTTCCAACAGAGGACATTTAATAATAGCGACTTTGGTTTTTATTGCCAGGAATGCTCCTATGACAATGTGGCCATCTACGATGGCGAATCGGAGCTAAGCTCCTTGCTGGGACGTTTCTGTGGCGAAAAGATACCCTATCCCATATCATCCACCACCAATCAGCTCTACATGGTGCTAAAGACGGATAAGAATAAGCAAATGAATGGATTTATGGCAGTGCATTCGACTTGTAAGTCTGTTTTTTATTCTTAATACTTATTATTTTTTTCTATGTATTTTTAATAATATAATATTGGTAGTTTATCAGATAGTTTAATGCATCTTAATAGAGTCCAGAGAGACTTGCAATTTGATTGAGGAATTCTTCATTTTTATAAATATAAATAGAGTACATTAAAAAAAATAAATGGAATTGATAGAGATTAAAAATTGAATATTTAATATTTTTTTAAATAACGTTTTGTTTTTATTTTAAATCCATTTATATATTGTTTAATCTGGTTTGAGCTTTATAGTTATCTTGTTTTTTTCTTCCGATAAAATCGACCAAATCAATTTTAAGTTATTTGGCATTTAATTCACATAATTTTATTTGGTTTTGATGCTCCGCGTTATATGTAAGTCTTGCAAAGATAGCCATGGATGACTCAAATGATTGATTTATTAGCTTAATACATTTCTAGGGTGTGTATAATTTATGCAGTTTATATGGAGAAATAGGTCAATCGATGATACCTGCGACTAAATATATTTCCCCTTTTTGCAGCCTGCGGTGGCTATCTGCGTGCCACAAATCACGTGCAGCAGTTCTATTCGCATCCGCGATTTAGCAATCAGGATTACGATGACAACATGGACTGTGAGTGGACGATTCAGGCGCCGCCCAATAGCAATGTGCAGCTGCTCTTCCTCACCTTTGACATTGAACACAGCGAGAATTGCACCTACGACTATGTGCAGGTGTTCTCGGGCATGGAGGACACCAGCGGGCCCATGTATGGCCAATACTGTGGCAATGTGGTATGGTTCAAAGGCTCTTTTTTGTTTCTAGCTTATCGTTGCCTCATTTCGTTGCCTATCGTTATATTTTTGTACTTGCAGCTGCCCCAGGACATCATCTCAATGACTGATTCGCTGCTGGTACGTTTTAAAACAGACGACTCGATTCCGATGAAAGGATTCTCAGCATCGTATGTGGCAGTCGATCCGTTTGAGAACAGTGATGAGGATGTAGAAAATTCGTATAGCTCGGAGATGGTCACACCATTTCCAGGCTCACTCAAAAGCATCTACAAACCGGACACCGAGGAGGCGGACGACTATAGTGACTTTAGCGAGAATCAGCTGGCCAATGCTCATTATCGTCGTCGTCATATCCAACCCATCAGTTACTCATCCTGGGTGAATTAGGCAGACAGACAGGCGTGGCTGGCAAGGCATAAAAACAAAAGATCATGACAATATATATATATAACGAATAAAACGGAATTTATTTAACTATTTAGGCATATCGTCGCGTACATATAGCAACCCATTTTTGCTCTCTTTACATAATCATAGACTTCATTTCGACCATAATCGAATATTAAGTATATCTAGATATTCAGAATAAATCGTTAGGTTATAGTAGAATGTCAGGCATATCGCTACGAAAAAAAAAACATTAAAGAAACTGTAAGAACTCTCTCAAGCCATACAAATTATTTGATCGGCTTAGGATCCTAAATAATCTGTACTATCAATTAAATTAAATATGTATATGAAATTCATTAACAATTGCCATATAATATTTATTGACGTTTCCTTAACGCCTACGGCCCCAGTACTACACCGATCTATATCTGTAACTACGTATGTATGTCTGTATGTATGTATGTACACCTGTTCTAGTGTTTAACAATTTTAAGCTTAATGTGCAATTTGTGTAAACTGTTTCTGCCAGGGACCATAAAATAATACAATTATTATATTTTTTTTATATATTGACACAGCCATATTTGAAAAATCATAATCGCATTTTTAGTTTTTATTATGTTTTGAGTTGTAAAACTAACAATAATCATTATTTGACTAAATAGATAAATTAACTTGTAATATTTGCGGTCCCCGCGTTTTTCCTAACGAGTTTCGATTATAATTTTTCAATATTTATTATGGCATTTGTCGAATAATATTCTCTATTCCTACTGAGCATTTTCTATATTCTCGACTTAGCCTAAGCGCAAAGGCTGCCAAAATCATACACTTGAACATCCAAAACTAAAAATCAAAACAATATAAATGTATAGTATATATAATTTTTGGCAAAAATCTTTAAATCGCCGTAATACGTAATTAAATATATAAACTACTAATTAGTATGTTTAAAAACTAATAAACAAAAAAAGTCAACAGCATTTTGAGTACTTCATTGGGGGCTATAGGATCTGGCGGGATTTGCTTCGAAATACTTTTTATGATTCCCATTATAAAACGACAATAAGACGTATATTGGTCAATAGCATTTGGTGGAATTAACGCGAAAAATTTCGTTCATTTGTCATTAATGACCTGCCCTAAAATGCTCAAGACAACACCTGATCTCGAGTTAGTTGTTTGCCTTGTGGCTGTTGCCCTGAGCCTAAGCTCCAGGTAGACGGCACATCACACAATGTCAAGGTGTAGGGATACCCAAATCAAAACCCATTGAATGCAATGAACAATCAACGGCAGGCAAGCCAGACAATGGCCAACTCGAAATGCCAAAGTGGAGGGCTCGGCCACAGTTCCAGTTGCGGACGTCGTCATCATTCCAAACTGGATGCTCTGCCAGATTTAATCTTGTTGTTGTTGCTGATGACGACAGATTAGGCGTTGTGTGTGTGTGTGTTGCCTGCCTGTGATCCTCTCTCCTGCTCTTACCCCTTGTTGATATCTCTCTCTCTCTCTCCTTTTTTGCTACATTGATCTCTTATACCTGTTGAGTCCGGGCCCGTGAAGCCAGAACCCTAGAATGTGTAAGGAATGTGAGTGTCGAATAAAGTATAATTCGGCAATCTCGGCATTTGGGAATTCAGTTATAACTTTGTGCTGGACCAGCACGGTCGACTGTCGCATCTTGAGGAAGGAACAGAAAGAGATAGAGAGAAATAGAGAATTCTTTTTAAAGCGTGCAACATGCCACTGAAAGTGAATTTGTTTTTGATGTTGGCCGTATCATTGGCATGCTCATTGTTGCCGGAGCTGGCACAGTGCATAGGATTGCACAGATCAGTGACGTTGGATGTGGATGAATGTGATTTCGACTTTAAGGAACAGCCAGAAGATTTCTATGGTATGCTCGATGCCATTCAGGTATGCTTATAAGAAAGTAAATTTAATAAAATCATATTTTAATTCAACTCATTGCAGCCGGCAGAGGAAAACTCTGAAGAGAGTCGCATTTTTGTCAGCAGGGAATTTGAGTCAGGAACGCGGCACAAAAGGCCACAATTGTCGAATATTGAAACAGTTGGAGAAGAGCATAACGAGCGGCATTTATTGGGGTAAGTTTGAAGTGTTCGGTGCATTAGGAAAGCTCAAGCACGTGCTGCACAATGTGGCACAATCAGACATCCATTTCATATTTGCCTGCAACTTGAAGCTGCAATTATGCTCTACAAGCGAGCATTAAAAAATTTCCCCGCTGAATTAATGCGACTGCAGACAGGACAGACAAAGGCGTAGCCAGATACATTGTCCAGATGGAATGGGGGTCATTCTTTGTCAATAACATCATCAATTCTTGCAAAGTTCTTTATTTGGGTCAGAATTCAAACTTGAACTGTCTGATTTACATGGAATAAATACTGATAAGTCTTACATTCTAGAAAACTAATAGATTATAGTACAGAATATTATTATTAATATTATATTAATTATAGTATTATTTGACTCTGAATCAAATCTAATTTATTAATACTCAATCTAGTAAAACCGAGTTTGCAAAAATAGATTAAATACACTTTGACATGTTTAATTAAATTAAGTTCGAGGCCAAGTTGGTTTAAAAAAAGCAGATTTACAAAGTATTTCAACTATCTGTCTGACCCCTCATTGTCCGTATGAACCACTGACTACGCCTATGGACAGAATCAGAACAATGAGACACATAAATTAGAAGGTGCAACAGCTTAACTTTCCCCCATTTCGCCCATTGCAGCAGTCAAGGAAGAAATCAGGAACAAAAGCGACGGCAAAAACGACATAAATCGTCGGAGAAATCTGATCTGACTTTGACTTCAAATACAGCAAAAGCACCACCACTGCTCTGGACGGATGAATCAAGAGATGTGCTACTGCCACAGCAGAGCAGTCGATTTCGCCGAGCCGTCACCGTGCGCAAGGAACGCACTTGGGACTATGGCGTGATACCCTACGAGATAGATGCCATCTTCAGTGGCGCCCACAAGGCGCTCTTTAAGCAGGCCATGCGCTACTGGGAGAACTTTACGTGCATCAAGTTTGTGGAGCGCGATCCCAAGGTGCACTCCAATTACATATACTTTACGGTAAAGAGCTGCGGGTAAGTCTTCGATATGCTCTCCCAGAAATCATAGTTAATACTATTTTTGTCTTCATTAGATGCTGCTCGTTTCTGGGCAGGAATGGCATTGGACGACAGCCCATCTCCATTGGGCGCAACTGTGAAAAGTTCGGCATTATCATACATGAGCTGGGCCACACAATCGGGTTTCATCATGAGCACGCGCGCGGAGATCGGGACAAGCACATCATTATCAACAAGGCGAATATCATGCGTGGTCAGGAATATAACTTTGATGTACTCTCACCAGAGGAGTTCGATGAGCCACTGCTGCCCTACGACTACAACTCCATAATGCACTATGCCAAGAACTCCTTCTCGAAGAGCCCGTATCTGGACACAATTACGCCGATCGGCTTACCGGCAGGCGTCCACATCGAGTTGGGACAGCGACGTCGTCTCAGCCGGGGCGACATCCTTCAGGCAAATCTCCTCTACAAGTGCGCCGCCTGTGGACGTACTTATCAGCAGAACTCCGGCCAGATTGTCGCTCCCCATTATGCCTATGCGGGCAATGAACTGCTGACCGAGTTCGAGGGTAGTGGAGATGTTGAAGAGGAGGCGCCCATTAGCGGAGCAGCTGCCTCACTTAGTGTCTGCGAGTGGCGCATAACGGCCACAAATGGCGAACGAATCATTCTGCATCTGCAGGAGGTGCAGCTGCTACACTCGCAGAACTGCAGCCAGGACTATCTAGAGATTCGCGATGGCTATTGGCACAGATCGCCGCTAGTTCGTCGCCTCTGTGGCAACTTCAGCGGAGAGGTAATCACCACCGAAACGAGTCGCATGCTCATCAGCTATGTTAATCGTAATGCGGCACTCGGCTACAGAGGATTCAAGTCCCGTTTTGAGGGTGAGTACTAAATAGCAGTCCAAATCTCGAATATAATGTTAACTGTTTGCAGTGGTCTGCGGTGGAGATATATTCTTGGGTCAGGATAAGTCAATTGATTCGCCCAATTATCCGCTTGAATATATGGCAAACAAGGAGTGCATTTGGCGCATTACCGCACCCACTCACCACCAGGTGGCGCTGAAGTTTCAGTCCTTTGAGCTGGAGAAGCACGATGGCTGCATCTATGATTATATTGAAATTCGCGATGGCAGTCGCAGTGACTCAAAGCTAATTGGACGCTTCTGTGGCGACAAGTTACCACCGAACATCAAGTGAGTTATATAATCCAATTTATCCATATACAATATATATAAAATTTAAATCCATCCTAGAACCCATAGCAATCAGATGTACATCAAGTTTGTGTCGGATAACTCCGTGCAGAAATTGGGCTTCTCCGCAGCCCTCATGCTGGACGTGGACGAGTGCAAGTTTATGCAGCACGGCTGCCAGCACATCTGCATCAATACCTTGGGCAGCTACCAGTGCGGATGCCATGCCGGCTATGAACTCCAGGCCAATGGCAAAACGTGTGAAGGTCAGTTCAGAGAATACCTTTTTAGCAAATCTATGTCCAACGTTAGATGATGTTCTTTGAAGGTTTTGTTAAAACAAATACCTAAATTTTTTAGTAAATCTTCTTGATTCTAATATTTTTGCAGATGCGTGTGGTGGCATTGTAGATGCTACAAAATCAAATGGCTCGCTCTACTCGCCCTCGTATCCCGCTTTATATCCCAATGCTAAGGATTGTGTGTGGGAGGTTGTGGCTCCAGCACATCATGCCGTCTTCCTTAACTTTACACACTTTGATTTGGAGGGCACTAAGCTGCAGTACACCAAATGCAGCTATGATTATCTGGTCATCTACTCAAAGATGCGCGATAATCGGCTCAGAAAGATTGGCATCTTCTGTGGCAATGAGCTGCCCCCCATTGTCAACTCGGAGCAGAACATACTCCGCCTCGAATTTCACTCGGATCGAACAGTGCAGCGAACCGGTTTTGTTGCTCAGTTTACCTTAGGTGAGTCTAATCTAGGAAACAATATTATTAGTTAGAAAACTGGGATTATAAAAATATTAATTTGATCCGCAGATGTGGACGAGTGTGCGGTGAATAATGGAGGATGTCATCACAAATGCCGGAACACGTACGGGGCTTATTTGTGCAGCTGCAGGAATGGATATACGCTTGATAAGGACGGGCACAACTGCACAGAGACCAAGTGCAAATTCGAAATAACCTCCTCAAATGGGGTACTCGAGAGTCCCAACTATCCCAACGATTATGCGCGCAACATTTATTGCTACTGGCATTTTCAGACAGTACTGGGTCATCGTATCCAGTTGACCTTCACCGACTTTGACGTTGAGAGTCATCAGGAGTGCATCTATGATTATGTTGCCATTTATGATGGTCGATCCGAGAATAGTTCCACGCTCGGCATTTACTGTGGCGGCCGTGAACCCTATGCGGTGATTGCCTCCACAAATGAGATGTTTATGGTTCTCAAAACGGATGCAGGACTGCAACGCAAGGGTTTCAAGGCGACATTTGCGTCCGAGTGCGGCGGCTATCTGCGTGCCATGAATCATTCTCAGATCTTCTACTCACATCCGCGTTATGGCAGTCTTAGCTATGAGCGTAACATGTATTGTGATTGGCGCATCGAGGCCGATCCGGATAGCAGTGTAAAGATCAAGTTTTTGAAATTCGAACTTGAGTACTCCGAACGATGCGAATTTGATTTTCTGGAGATCACCGAAGAGGGCAACGCCATGAATACAATTCATGGCCGATTTTGTGGAAAGCGCAAGTCGATTATTGTCTCCAACTCGGATTCGCTGCTCTTAAAGTTCCAAACGGACGAGAGCAACTCACAGCGCGGATTTGCCATCTCATTCATCGCCGTCGATCCGCCAGATGATGATGCTGGCGAAGGTTTCGATGCAGTAACTCCTTTTCCTGGTTACCTAAAGAATATGTATGCAGAGACGGCGGCAGCCGGTGATGACCACCCAATGCAGCTTTCGCATATTTTGCCACCGAGCAGTCTAACGTAAATTGTAATTTAGCTTTTAAGTTTTTTATTGTTGGCATTGTAAATAAATTTTGGGAAAATCAAAAATGGTTGCATTTTGAATTTACCACCTAATGCGAAATTTGCCATTCACAGTGGTGCAAGAGCGTAGTCAGTGCTAAACAGTGCTTGAAATGTACTAAATAATACCAAGCCTTAATTGTTACTAAAGCAACTCTAGCAAGCTGTTTTCAAAATGGCAACAGCGTCAGTGGCGCATTTTCTTCGAGTCTACATTTTGATAGAAACGTCGCGCGCTAGTTATTGTTAATTGTGTTAAATTTTTATTTGTTTATGTGTGAAGCGCTTTTTGTTATTGTTCGTTTTTATTATTTTTACAATACGGTGTTAATTATACAAAGCCAGCAACAGGATGAGCGCCTTTGAGGTATGTTCTCGCAACAAGCAAAACAAAAAGATAAAAATATATGAATATCATTTGAATGTGTTTTTAGGTAACGGTGACGCCGTCGCGTCTCAAGCAAAAGAAGCGCGTAGAGGGACGCGAACCGGCCGTCGTCGTAATGGCTCCGTTTTCGGCCAAGGCAATTGTGCAATTCGAGGATGTGCCCATTACAAAAACGGCGAAGCGCATTGTGCGCGTTCTTAATCCTAGCGACGAGGACATTGAGGTTAGTTGGTTAGTTGGCTGGCCAAACGCAGATATGGATCGCCTGTGCGTCGGCCTGGCAACTACAACTTATTTGATCAATGCCGCGCTAAACTGGTTCCTTTTTTTCTTTTCTTTTGTATATATACAGGTCAAAGTGACCAAGGCCATCAGAGAAGAGCACAATCTCAGTCTCGAGTGGATGGTGAAAACTGTTCCCGCACTCGATGAGGTCACCATGGAGCTGGTCTGGAATCCACAGCTGGAGATTGCGTGCAAGGAAACGCTACAGCTGCTGGATAATCGTAACTTTCGCAAGGATGTCATGATTATACTCAAATCCAAGTGCAACCAGCCAGCAAGGGTAAGCTCTTTACTAATCCGCATTCAACCCCTATTTTCACATTTGTGTCTTTTTTTTTGACCTGAAGACTACACGCAAATTTCCCACGGTGGGCAAGACGCTGCATCTTAAATCACCGACAGGCAACAGCAGCAAGACACTCAAAACGCACGCTGCAACTGCCAATCATCACAAGAGACGCACTTCCATGTCCAGCGCTACTACTGCTGCAGCAGCCTCCACCTTCTCCTTAATCTCATCGACATCTATTAAGCAGTCGGCAGCAGCACGCGCCGTCAATCGTTGGCCAACTGCTGAAACAAAAGCGCCGCTGAGCGAGCGTAATGCATTAAAGGCGGCGACTTTGACTAGAGATGCATTCACAGCCAAGTCATTTGTATCGCCGAAGGAGCGCCATTGCAAAGAGAACGTTAGTCCAATGACGCCGGCGAACGTTTGCGATTGGATTGACAACATGCAATTCACGCCGCTGACAGAAACGAATGATGCAGCCGCAGCGAGTACTCGTCAGGATAACTTGGCTTCGTGGCCAACACCAACGCTTAGCATTACTTCAACTCACACTCCCATTGCCAATGTCGAACTGCAACCACGGCGCCTCGGTTCCGCTCTGGATGATGAACATAATTTGCGTACCGTAAACAAAACGTTCGATGTAAAGCGTGCGGATGCCATAGACTTCTCCGTAGACATTTTGGATTGTTCACGCACGGATCAGTTGCTTCAAACGCCGACACATACCCTAAATAAGACAACAACCATTGCTCTTGGGACACAGACGCGTGCCTTGGCCTGCATACGCGAAGAGGATGTTAGTCCGCCGCATATTCTCACGGAGTCACCTACCACGCTGCCATGCGGCAAGGTGCAGGATCTAAAGCGGGATATAAACGTGATCGGCTCACCCTTGCGCAAGTATTGGGAATCCATGAAAAATCTGTCACTGTTGTCGCCCCAATCGAAACTTGGCATACAGGGCTCATTGCCGAATCTGAATGAGATGCTTTTGCCGCTGCGTTCGATTGAACAGAATCGCTACTTTCAGCAACAAGCGCATGCTGCACCGCTGCTGGCCAGTAGTTCCAAGAAGCTTACAGTTCCGTCCCCCAACAGTTCTTGCTGCAGTGAGGCAAGTGCTGTTTCCCAACCAGAAGTGCTCTTCAACCAATGCGAGATTCTGGCGCAATCCAGTCGCTTTAATTTGCACGAAGTGGGCCGCAAACAAACTGACAAAAAGCTTGAGAAGGACGTGAAGCAGGTCATCATTGGGCACAAGCGACGCTCGCATGAGTTAAGCTTCTCCGATGCCCCCAGCAATGAGTCACTGTATCGCAACGAGACACTGACCATTTCACCGCCAAAACGTCAGCGTTTTGATACCAGCAATTTGGCGCCAACCAATGCTTCAGCGCGCGCTGTAAAGGTATGGTCACGCGCCCAGCCCAAGAAGTTTAAATTGGCGCAGACGATGGCGCTACTAAAGAAGACGGCGACGCCGCGCAAGGTGCGAGAGCAGCCGACCAAACTCTACGACTCGGATCTGTATATGCAAACGTGCATAAATCCGGATCCGTTTGCTGCGACCACAACAACGGATCCCTTTTTGGCGTCCACAATGTATCTGGATGAGCAAGCTGTGGAGCGGCATCAGGTGGACTTTAAGAAATGGCTGAATGCCTTGGTGAGCATACCCGCCGATCTGGATGCGGACACCAATAGCAAAATCGATGTGGGCAAACTGTTCAATGAGGTGCGCAACAAGGAACTGTCTCTGGCACCCACCAAAGAGGAGCAATCGATGAACTATTTGACCAAGTTTCGCCTCGAATCACTTCGACGCGCCGCCGTTCAGCTGTTCTTCAGCGAAGAGATGCGTCTGCCCTGCTCGAAGGTGGCCGTCTATGTCCAGAAGCAGGCATTGCGCATACGCAGCGATCGAAATCTACACCTGGATGTGGTCATGCAGCGCACAATTCTGGAGCTGCTGCTCTGCTTCAATCCACTATGGCTGCGTCTCGGCCTCGAGGTGGTCTTTGGCGAGAAGCTGCACCTGCAATCGAATCGTGATATTGTTGGACTGAGCACATTCATCCTGAATCGACTGTTCCGCAACAAGGCCGAGGAGCAGAAGTTCAGCAAGGCCTTCACGCTGACCGAGGAGTATGCGGAGACGATCAAGAAGCACACACTGCAGAAGATTCTGTTTCTGCTGCTGTTCCTCGATCTGGCCAAGCAGCGACGCATCATCAAACATAATCCCTGTCTGTTTGTCAAGAAGTCGCCCTACAAAGAAACCAAAGAGATTCTGCAGCGCTTTTCCTCCGAACTGGTGGCCAATCTCGGCGACATAACGCGCGAGCTGCGTCGCCTGGGCTATGTGCTCCAGCACAAGCAGACCTTTCTCGATGAGTTCAACTATGCGTTCAGCAATCTGGCCGTCGATTTGCGTGACGGCGTCCGCCTCACTCGTGTCATGGAGGTGATTCTACTACGCGATGATCTCACCAAGCAGCTGCGCGTGCCGGCCATATCCCGGCTGCAGCGGGTCTTCAACGTCAAGCTCGCATTGGGCGCATTGCGTGATGCTCAATTTGAGCTCAGTGGCGACATCTCAGCTGCGGAGATTGTGGATGGCTTTCGGGAGAAGACACTATCGCTGCTCTGGCAGCTCTGCTACAAGTTCCGTTCGCCCAAATTCCATGCTGCCGCCTGTGTGCTGCAGCAATGGTGGCGCCGTCGCTGGTTGTACGTCTTCATGCGTCGTCGCATTCGGGAACGGGCCGCCATTCGCATCCAGGCCGTCTTCCGGGGCCACCAGATGCGCAAGTATTGCAAGCTGTACAGAGTGCAGCGACTGCAGGCCGTCATTGTCCTGCAGAAGTACACACGTCGCTATCTCGCCCAGAAGCGGCTCTTTCACATCTATCACAGCGTCGTCACCATTCAGGTGTGGTGGCGTGCCCAGCTTCTGGGACGCCAGTGCCGCCAGCACTACTGCCACCTGCGGCAATCGACCATATTCCTGCAGCGCATTTGGCGTCGTCGCATTTTTGTGGGCAAGCTAATCGCCGCTGCCCAGACAGCTCGACTGCAGCGAGATCAGAAGCATCAGGCAGCGGCTGCCTGCATCCAAATGCATTGGCATGCATATCGCTTGGGCAAGGAGCAGCGTCGTCGCTACCAGCGTCAACAGCAGCTCATCGTCTTTGTGCAGCGGCACATGCGTGCCAAGTGGCAGATGCAAAAGACTCGCAACCAGTTCCTGCTGCTGCGACAGTCTACGCTGATGCTGCAGCGACGCTATCGTGCTCGTCTCCACATGATGCAGGCACGTCGCAGCTATGCGCTGAATCGTAAGTGCATCATCAGCATGCAGCGCCGTTGGCGAGCCAAGTTGGAGATGCGACGTCAGCTCAAAAGCTATCGTGATTTGAAGAGAGTCACCACAATGCTGCAGATCAGGTATCGTGCTCGGAAACAGATGCGCCAGCAACGGCAAGAATTCCTAAAGCTGAGATCAGCTGCAGTCGTGTTGCAGCGACGCTATCGAGCACGCCTCGAGATGTTGAGAGAGCAGCGCAATTATGCAAAGGATCGCCAGAGCATTATCAACCTACAGAGACGCTGGCGGGGAACGATGGAAATGCGTCGACAGCGGCACTATTATCGCCAGCTAAAAATCTACTCCAGCTGGTTGCAGAGCAAGCAACGAGCCCGGATGCAGATGCGTCGACAGCGTCACAGTTTTATTCAGCTAAAGCAAGCAACTGTCGTTCTCCAGCGGCACTGGCGAGCCCGTCAGTTGATGCACTCCCAGCGTGAACAGTTCCAGGAACTACGACGTGTGACAATCAATATTCAACGACGTTTCCGTGCCGACAAGGCTATGCGATTCCTGCGGGCCAAATATCGCGGCACCCAAGCAGCCGTTTCCTGCCTGCAGATGCACTGGCGCAATAATTTGCTACGCAAGAGACAACGGCAAGCGTACGTTGAGCTGCGTCTGGCAGCCATCAAAGTGCAGAGACGCTATCGTGCCCAGTTAGAAATGCGCCGGGAAAGAAGCAGCTATCAGCAGCTGAAGCTGGCCACAATTCAAGTGCAGCGTCGCTATCGTGCTCAGTTATCCATGCGAAAGCAGCGCCACGAATATCAAAAACAGCGAGCACTCATCGTTCAAATCCAACGAAGATATCGCGCCAAGCTGGCCACGAAAACAGCCCGGCAGCTTTACCAGCGTCAGAGGCAGGCGGCAATTATCATTCAGAGCAGTTGGCGTGCCCTGCTGCAGATGCGACTACAACGGCAAAACTATCAACGCATGCGCAACAGTTCCATAATCTTGCAGCGCAAATGGCGAGCCACTATGAGGGCGCGACGCCAACGACAGATCTTCAGAGAGACTGTGGCGAAGGTGCGTCTGCTGCAGAGAAATGTGCGCTCCGTTCTGCTCATGAGGCAGCAGCGCCAGCAGTATCAGCGCCAGCGACAGGCTGCCATGGTTCTCCAGCGTCGTTTTCGTGCCCGCCAATCAATGCTCCAGGCAAGGGCGCACTATCAGCAGCTGCAGTCGGTCACCACTAGGATGCAACGGAAATTCCGAGCTACACGCAGCATGCGCCAAAAGCGCAGCGAGTTTCTGAAACTGCGACAGGTCACAATCCATTTGCAGCAAAAGTTCCGCGGCAAACGTTTGATGTTGCAGCAGCAGGAGCAATTCCGACTGCTCACGCGCTCCATTGTGGATTTCCAGTCGCGAGTACGTGGCTTTTTGGCACGCAAGCGTTTCCAGGCTCTGATGACGCCCGAAATGATCGTCTTTCTGCGCCAGAAGCGGGCAGCCAAAGTTATCCAGCGCTACTGGCGTGGCTATCGCATTCGTCGCCGGCAACGGCATGCGGGTCTAATCGCCATACGGAAGCGTCTGTTGCAGTTGCGCCAGCAGTCAGCTGCCATGACCTCTGTGCGCGCCAAGGTGCAGGACTCTGTGCGTATTCTACGCGGACGTTTTATTGCCTCCGATGCATTAACCGTACTCAATCAGCTGGGTAAGTGAATTGAGTGTTAGCTAGTTATACTTAATTATTTAATACAACTTATTTTCAGATCGAATCTCTCGCACTGTGCCTCACATGCTTATGTGGTGTTCCGAGTTCATGTCCACATTTTGTTATGGCATCATGGCACAGGCCATACGATCGGAGGTGGACAAACAACTGATCGAGCGTTGCAGCCGTATTATTCTCAATTTGGCACGCTACAATAGCAGCACGGTAAACACTTTCCAGGAGGGCGGCCTCGTCACCATTGCCCAGATGCTGATGCGCTGGTGCGACAAGGACAGCGAAATATTCAACACGCTGTGCACGCTGATCTGGGTCTTTGCCCAATGCCCCAATAAGCGAAGGGTAAGTTGGCGACTCTGACACAGCATCAGTTCTCCACCTATAACTAATATCTCGCCACAGATCATACACAACTATATGACGGATACGGAGGCAATTTACATGGTGCGTGAAACGAAAAAACTGGTAGCCCGCAAGGAGAAGATGAAACAGAATGCACGCAAAACGTCGGCTTCTGTCGTTGGTCGCCACGGACAGCAGATGCCTACTTTTTCGCCGCGTGCTCTGCCCAGTCTGGAGCCGGACTTTGGCATCATACGTAGCAGTCCATATACATTTATATCATCGGTGTTTGCATTCGACACGATTCTGAGTAAACTAAATATTAATGTCTAAGTAGTTAAATCGTCATACTCGAGTTGGACTGAGAGCTCATTTAAAATTTATAGTTGAATGTTATAAACGTTTTTAATTTGTAATTTTTGTAAACTAATCATTTGTGAGTGTTTTTAACAATTTGAAATAAAGAGAAACGATACGTTTTTATATATATTTACTATGTTGGATTTGCAATAACTTTGCTGGCACAATTTTGCAGTGCCAAGTTAATCGGTTTATTTGAAACATATTCACAAAACAATTACATATATTTTTAAATTAAAATAATCACTTTGTTTAAACAATTAGATACATCGACTGAGGTATGTAGTATATATAAAGTATATACCTGGTACTACATTTTTGGGTATTCCCATTTTGGTTACAACGAATGATTCACACTGCTGCGCTTCTGCTCGATGTGGATGACAGAGTGCAACAGGTTGGTTTTTATTTATAGTTATATACATTGAAGTATTTATTGATATAATAATGCCCCATTAAAGTGTACATATATATATAATAGATTTATTTAAATTTGATTAGATCGAATATGTATGTACCATAATTGAATATATATATATATATATAAATATATACTCCTGTATTTCTATTAATATTTTAAATTCACACATTTTTTTATTTATATTTTTTTTGCCATTTCATTGTTGCTTTTATATAATATATATTTAAAATTTGAATTTTGCTGCAGTTTGAAGCCTCAGTTATAAAACTTAAATAATAGTTTAAATTTTGCATTTGCGTAGAAGGTTGTCAGTTTAAGATTAGTAAGTAACAACAATTTGATATAATGGTTAAAAGTTCGTTTTGCCCTCTCACAAATGGAACACGGCTGGAACTGGAATATATTTGTAGGCCATTTGTGCGTCCGTTTTATTTTTCGGGACGGGTCGGTCTTAACGCCTACCCAGGCCAAAGTTAAACGGCTGTGGGCGTGTCGTTCGCTTGTTTTGTCGACCTGCCTGAACCCTGCCTGTTAAATGCGAAAAAAAAAATCAAATTCAAATTGATTCCAAATGAGAGTCTCATGTTTACTCACCTGCAGCAGCAGCGAGATAACCAGGCGGCAGAACCCTATAGTCAATCTCATTTTCCTGATCGTAATCATAGTCGCTGCGCTTGCCCAGACCAAAGGAGTAAGGACGCGAGCGTTTGCCAAGCCCAAAGTTGTAAACCGGCAGACGCTTTATTCCACCTCCCCCATTGGAGTACATATAGGCGCGTCGGCCCAGACCAAAGGCATATCGCTCCATTCGCTTGTCGATGTCGCCTCCGTTGTCGGGCATATCATCAGCGGCACTCAGCAGCAAGTCCCCGTCACCCTCCACATCGGTCGCGCCCTGGCTCCGCGACTCCTGGCCTATGACCGGTGAGCAGCAGACATACCCCAGGCAGCAGAGTCCCAGCAGCAGCAGTTGAGCATGCAGCATGGTATTCATGTCACGACCCAGTGTCTTCTGTCTTATCTGCAAGGTGAACAAAAGGTGGCTCAAACATCAATTCATTCCATAATGTCTAACAACATTGCCGCTGTCAACTGCCGAGCCATATTTAAGTGTTTTCAAATAAATAAATTGTTTGTGTATGCGTGAAAAAAACACACTCACTATTGACTGCGGTATCTCCAAGTTTTTATGTAAACCAAATAAAACTGATCAATCTAATCTTACAGTCCAACAATATTATATGATATTTAAAATATATTATTTTAATATAACATGTTTAATATTTTTACATTCTTTTTTAGTACTGTTGATGATTTTTGTTGTATATAAGTATTTAAAATCGACTTAATTATAAATATTTATTGACATATCTTTCAAATAAATCAACTATCAATTATTAAAAGATTACTCTTACATATTTTTTGATTTCACAATATTAATACAGGCATTATTTTTAAAATATAACTATTAGTGAAAAATAAAAAAATTAATCAATAACAAAAAATTTATTTAAGCGAAAATTACTATAAGTGAAAATTAAAATTCTAATATACTTATATTGATATATAAAACATAAACTATATTATAATTATATTAGAACTGATATGGAAAAGTTTTCCTGCATATACAAAATTGAAGAGCTGAATGAGTTAAATTAATTTCAAAGTTTTTTAAAGTTGAAGATTGTTTTTATATGTTTAATTACTAATTATAAAAAAAAAAGAATTCAGAAAGGAACAATTGATTGAATATGAATTTGTTCACATTCTGACTGACGACAATATTGAAATTCGGTAAATCATTTAGACACAACTGATATGCTCTACAAGTGGATTAGAATTTGGCATGAACAGAACACACAATACACACATGCTCGCACACACCCACTTGTCAAATGGCAACAAATTTTACAGGTTTGACAGCGAGGCGACAAGTCTGAAAAGAATACGCTCTGAAATGTGGTCTACAATTTACTGCGAGTTGAATTTAACGGTGCGAGAATATTTAAACTGAAAATGCAGGCAACAATATTTTGCTGGCTTTGCAAGTTGTACGAAAAAGTTTGTTGTGAGTTTGTGAACCCATTCAAAATTGGGGTTGTCACGTTAAAAGAGATTTCGCTGCTGCTGCAAGGTCCTTGCCGATGAAGTTTGCTGAGTGGGTGTTATGCACAGCTTAATCCGCGAAAGATGCCATAATTAAGTTAGCCAGCTTCTCAGGTTGAAAACTTAAGCAAATTTTACTAGCCAACAGCTGACAATGTCTTTAGTTTGGCACCATTAGCTGGCAATAAACAGACTGGTAATAATACACGCGACAATTCATTCCATTGCGAATCTGAAGCAGTCTGCTGAACCCCAACTGAATCATAGTGTCAGTCTTAATGCCAACGAAAGCCATCAGCTTTTGTAGCACCGTCAATGAGGCGAGTGTGGCAATGTCATGGACGTTAATGTGCAGCTCGTAATTGAAAGAACATAACGGAAGAGAATGTGCCGCCATCATCTTTGTGTTTTGCATTAGCTGTCTTCAATTCCGCATCCTGCACTCGGAAAAATAACACTAGTTGCGACAACAGCCCATAAAAATGTTGAGGAAAACGATAATGTTCACAATCAGCATCTAAAGAGACATTTCTAAATTATAGGTTTTTAAAATAATATGATCCACTGAGAAATAATACATTTCTTAAATATTTAAAACATTTGTGGAAAATATAAAATAGTTGAGCCATTTCTGAATAAAAAATGTATTTACTTTTATATAACTAATATTTGTAATAAAGACTAAATCACATATTGGTTTTTAGAAAAAATGCACAAGTCTGGCGATTTAAAGGCGACTGTTTTTTTTTCTAAGTGTGAATGCATCGATTGTTCTTTTCACTCAGAGCACGTAGCATCTGTGTTGGGGGAGACAGGAAGATGAGAAAGAAGTCAATTCTTCATTTGCCAAGTGTTATTGTAGTTTCCTTTGACACTTTGGCACTTGTTGTTTGCATAGTCAAATGAGTTGGCCGCTTAAGATGGCACAATTTTCAATTAACCAGCGACTTTTGGCCTTCTGGCCATTCTGTTTAATGCGTAAAGGCGCCGCGAGGCTTACTTCCCAATACCAAATGATGGCATTGCAAATCAGCAGGGCGCCCTGACTCACATAATGATGTGTAAACAAAATGTTAATTGTTGCATACGCTTGGGAATGACATTTGAGAAGTAACGTGTGGCGTTGACTGCCATAAATTGTAGCTCGCATGTGCAACATGCCATAACCATAGCGACATGATAACAAATCATGCAACAGGTTGCGCAAAATACGCACACACACTCGCACACACACACACACACACACTCGCACACAAGGCAACCGCAGGACAGCCATGGCCAGAAGCGACTCGGCCATGATTTACAATCGTGGCAAGTCAGCAGATGCACATATTCCCAGTTCCACAATAAAAGCAAAGGGTTCTCGCATGTTGTTGATAATAGGCAAAAAATCGTCACATTCGTTGAACTTTATCATGGACATAGGCCACGTAGACATTAGACAGCACAATCGTAAATCTGCAAAATAAAACTTACCATTGTTGGATTTGTAAAGCGCCATCTTGCAGCGCAACGATAATAATAAAAAAAAATAAAAAAATCATGTTTGTCGCCACATTATTGCGAACGATAAACCTTTTTTGCCACGGTGCAAATGAGACTTTAGCGCCGCGGCATTATCTGCTTATGAATTTATGGTCCTAACTTTTGTGGCCTTGCCCTGTGGCTTTCTCATATCCGTCGCGGCGATTAGATTGCCCGCCAGCGAGAATGCAGCGGAAATTCAAAAGAGTTTTCTTTTGCTGTTCTTCTAATTAAGTTGGGGAAACTTTAACCTGGCCACAAAAATTGCAACGCCATGGCAATTGGCTTACCACAGTTTGCTCAAAGGAACCAACAAGTCATGGTTTGAATATATAGATATGTACATATATGGCATATATATCTATATATTTATATATCAGAATGAGACTCACACACAAGGAGTAAAACTCAGCTTAGCCTCAGGTGAGCTAAAAATTTGCTGCTAATTTTGTGCATACATTTTTAAATTGAAAAAGAAAAGGAAGCTAAACCAGCTGCTCTGGCAACCTACTGTTGGCTGGTTAATTAAGTTTCAGCCAGGTAATGAAGCGGCTAACTTAACGCTAAATTAAGGCGGTTAGGAACTTGCTGAAGTAGCAACCAGCCTCTGCTAGGCTGTCAGCTCTTGTTCTTTTCTTTTAATTTATCAATAAGGTACAACGAATATTTTTCGTTTCAAAAAAAAACAGACAACATACATGAAAACATCATATATTTTTTTTAATAAATAAACATAACATAATATTTTGCCAACGGTCACTCAGCCTACTAGTTCATCTATCCACATCCTCTTTTCAAACGAATTGCCATCAATCAAGAGTTGCCCTTTGACTTGTTTATTTAATATTCGGCGAACAGCTTTTTTGGGTTTCTCTGTTATGTATTTAATTGCAATTTGATTGAGGCTTGTCTTTTGTCTTTAGGCATATTGTTGTGATACTGTTTTTTTTATATTATCTTTGTGATTCTGAGCGATTTGAATTGACATGTCGTCCACAGCCCTTAGTCCTATGTCAGTCGATGCTCCGAGCATTTCATATAATCAAATTTGTTGGCGATTGAAATTGTGTATTTGGGATTTGGGGCGTTTTCTTCAGATCTCTTAGCGAGCAAAATTAAATTGATACCAAGAATTGCATACTTATGAGGGCATTCAAAAGCAGTTGCTTTTATTAGAAAACAATATCGTATCCACTTGGGCAATCCTAATATATAGTTATAAACATTTGCCTAGATTTATTAAACCAATATTTTGTTTTTGTTATATATGCTAGATACTTGGTCAGGCTACAAAAACGGCGTTTTGCATTAGATTATTTAAATTACTTCATTGTATTTTGAATATTTAGATAATAAACTCTTTGTAATGATTTTACTAATATATTGTTTTTAATTATTTTAAATAATAAAATCTTTTCTAATTATAAACTATGTACTATTATATCTATTGTATCTAAGGTAATGTCAAAAATATAATTTAATAATAATTTTTGACTATTTATTTATTGGATTTATAAATCTGCCAGATAATATAAAAAACGCTACTCATACCAAATTCATTTTAAAATATAAATTGATAAACTAAATATGAATGATAAACAGCAAACAAATTATTAAAAAATCAGATACATTTTTGAATATAACTTAAATAAAACTATTTAGAATGTCACAAAAATATACACATAAAAGTCCGAGCTAAGAGATTTAAATATGAGTTTTAATATTATTCAAGATAAAATCACTTTTAATTAAAAATAAAGATCCATTACAAATGCAAGGATAATCAGAAAAATATGCAGTAAATTTTATGAAAAACTTCTGTTTAAAAAAAATCATTCACAACATTTAAATTTTTCAATAGCTCTCCAATATTATTAAACAATAATTATATATACCCGATTAAATTTTTTTTTGTAGAATACTTAAACAACTTACATTTAATTTGAGAAACGGTTTTGCTGCGTTGACACGCAAAAATTCACGAGCAGGAAACACAATTTACGGATGAACTTTGGACAAATGTTTTTTTGATAAACTTTCGGGCCAGCTTTAAGGGCGTTTTTAACACAACCACGGCCTAAATACTAAATATTCAAACGGGCCTTTTGCCGAGTAAGGCAACTTATTTGGGTTTTCCGTTGCAGCGGCACGTTGACAGATCAAATGTCGGTTAACTTTTGAATCCACAGCCGCAGATGCCAGCGTTCTTATATGGCCGAGCCGAGTGTTTTTCGCGCGCGCTGTTATCAGCGCAACGCCCACGGGAAAAGCAACAGTCGTCAACGATGACGACAATGTGTGGCATGGCCAGCAAGTGTGGTGAATTCTGTAAATGATTCTCAACACGAAGCGTCCTTGCGACATGACCCTTACCATGGCTGCCAACATTATCTGCATGTAACAAGTGGCGCCCCAAAACTGTTGCCTGTGTGATAATTGCAGTGGCAAAATAACAGACGTGTTTTTGGAAATCTGAGTGTGAAAATTATTTCAGGTAAGCAAATGGCTAAGGCAGCAAATGGATTGGGCTGTAACCATGCATGCATTGAAACTCATTAGAGCAAAAATCGCCCACCAAGAACAAAACACTAAAAGAGCAAAGAGTCGAGTGACGCCCACATGAATCTGCATACTTGGATATACACTCAGAATGAAAATTAACCAGAATTTTAGAAAACAATCAAGAAAACTAAAAATAATTGAATAATATATATACGTATTAAAAGGATATAAATGACCTTATAATATAAAAGAGGTAATTTAAATTTATTGTATTTGATTTTGAGCGAAAAATTTAAATATTAATGTATGGAAATTACTTATTTTGAATGAATGGATAATATTTTATTGGTGAACCAGGAGAAACAATGCAAGTTTTACTGACCATTAATCGGTATTTTTCTTAATAATGAAATGATTGCTTAAAAATAAATTTATTATATCCTAAACTTTTTTGCTTAATTACAGTTTTAAAAAGCAAGAGTTTGAAAGACAGTCCTAATTTTGATCTGTGTTTAATAAAAAGCTGTAATTTTCAATTGTTATATTTGTATGAAATTAATCTATGTAAGCTTTAAAATGTAATGACTTTGTTAGGCATAAACAATTTGAAATTTGTTGCCTACTAGTGTAATGCCAAAGCTGGTGTTCATTTTATTTTACAAAAATTATTAAAAATATTAAAATATATATTTAAACAGTTCTATAATGTTTAAAGACCTTTTTCCAGAATATACATAAACTTTTATTTTCAAAATTTACAAAAATATACACTGGAATTCAGAAGCGAAAACACTTCCGGAATGATGGGTAATAAGCGTCTAAGGTAAGGCGACTTTAAAATCAAGCAATTTTTTTTGAGTGTACGTTTATGGATGTATGTAAATGTGTGACCAACTATTTCTCAATTTCATTGAAAATTGTCAACTAGCCGAGCAGCGCATTAGTCAAATGCAGAGAGCTCAGTTTGCCTTTGGGGGAGCCTTTTCTTTTGCGATGCTTTCTAGAAGGCAGTCAGATGACAGGTTACATGACATGCATGCTATTTGTTTGTTTGCCTGCCTGTGTGTGTGCGTGTGCACATGTGTGTGTGTGTGTGGGTGTGGGTGTGTGTGCGTATGTGCGTTTGCGTTTGCTTTGCCTGAAATGCGCATCCTTTAACTGGCGCTGTAACATTTCAAACGCGAAACGCCATGGAATTTTATGCGGCAATTTTTATTTATTTTACTATGCTCGCAGTCAGACTCAGCCTTAGTCGGGACACTTGTCCGGCGGCTGTCTTTGGCGGCCTCTGCTTAGCGTTTTTTAAATACCAACCTAACTGTTAAGAACGCCATCGATGAAAATCTGATGGAAGGAGACACAACCAAGCAGCTTAAGCTTGCAACCAAAGCGAAAATCTGTTAAGTTCTCCAAAGGATTCACACATTGTTCAGTTTTGAAAATTGCTAATTGTGTTAGGGGAGTTGTATCTCAATCTCAAATATTCCTGAATACTCATTTCTTACAGATAATCCGCAGATATTTTATTAAGTTTATCTTGCAAGTGCAAAAGACCGCCAAAGTTTTATTTTGCGCCTATTCGTCTTTTTCTAATTTGGAAATTTATGAAATTCGATTAAAATAGTACTTCTGCAATTCATTTATATATAATAATTATTATGGTTTTTAATTGATAATATATAATATGATTTATTATTTATATTACATATTATATTATATTATTTGTATTATTTACTAAAACGCTTTTTATGGAATTATAGAAAGTTGCTTTTGCTTGTTAACTGCATTTCAAACTTTATGATAAATATTTTAATCACTATTAACGACTTCTGTCTACAAAAAGTGTAGTTAATGTTTAAATTTCTGAAAAGATGATACAAATTTTTCCGATTTATCAATAACTAAATCTAGTGACTCTAAAATGGGCGCAATACTTCAATTTTAATTCTATGAAAGCAAAGGTAACAACAGTTGCTCCTGAGAGTAACCACACGGTCTTTGAATAAATCCAATTCAATGTTCTTTAATTAGTACTGCAGAATGAAAAAATAAAAATAATATATGCGCAGAAATTTCCATTCGTTTGACAAATCGTATATTTAGATTTTATTTAAATTTATTTATAATACAAATATGTTTTTCTGTCTCTAGGTAGATATTGATCAGTGGTAAACACTTTTTGTGGGTTTATGTAAGAAATACATATAGTCTTCGTATTGAATATTGTGTTGTGTGTTGAGATGACATTCGTGATACAACATAGCCACTCCAATGCTTTGTATTTGTGCCTCCTTAATGCTGATACAGTTAATACAGTGATTTATCCTCAATTAGAGTATTTTTTTTCGCTTTTAAGCTGTAAAAATTGATGTGTTCTTGTTATCGCTTCGCTCAATAAACAAATTACTAAATAGTAAATGATGTGAACACCCAACAAACCTAGCCCCTTGAGGGAAATTTGCCAATTTGTGTGGAAAGTGTCCTGGCAATTGGTGATGGCCATTCAGCAAGAGCAAATTGCCAACTAGAAGCCATCGTCCAATGGCCACCTGCTGAGCGCTTGATAGTAAATAGTTTAACTGCGTAATACAAAAATCGCCAGCTAATTGCAAAATATTGTGATAATATGTATTGCCCTAGGACGGTGGTTGGAGGGGAAGTTGGCGAGGACACACGGCAAGTCTCTGAAATGTATGTGAGGCGTATGCGTAACGCCATTTGTTGCCAGAGGTGGGAATGGGTATGGTTAGTTGGTTGAGAGGGTGAGTTGAGTGCACAGCGTGAAATTATGGGGCCAAATCATTATGAACATTGAAATTACATTGAGATTTGTGCTTTGAAATACATGTTTATATTTATGGCACTCGATAAAAACCTAATTGCAACAGCAACAAAAAGTAATGACGTCAACTGATGACAAAAACTACAACACCAAAAAAAAAAAAAAAACAACACTTGTTTAAGGGAATGGCGGTGGCGATCATAAATCTTTGACACTGATAGCTGACATATGACTTATGACAAACATGGCATGGCCTCACATACCCATATCCATATGCCTATCTAAATCTATATCTCTATATGCATATCCATATTCAGCGCACTGCCTGCCCAAATGTTCAACTCTCAAAGGTTACGCTGCTGCACACCGGAACAGGTTCATAAATTTCCCAGTTGATTCGAGTGTTAGCCAAAATCATTAACCGGGTCCCAAAGCATATGTTTGCTGTGGTGCTGTTATTGTTACTGTTATTGTTACTGTTATTGTTACTGTTATTGTTACTGTTATTGATTACTGTCAGCCAGTCGAGGATATCAAGTGTTTGGCATCTTATAGTGCACAAGCAACTGCAGGTTAATGCGGCCGGCACCGAAGTAATTTCAATTTACTGTTCCAGAAGACAAGTTCAGCAATAAATCATCATTTGCAGCAAGGCTGGTTTCTGTTTCTTTGACTGTGGCTGCTGCTGCTGTTGTGGGGGCAACAAACCTGCGCCAAACAACTCGCCAGCTAGCGTCCAACCAGTTTTAGCCCACACCTACTGCAACACACACACACACACAGAAAGCAAACTTCCCACCAAATCAAAATGTATGAGTCGAAAAATAAACGTCAAAGAAAACATTTTTTGTACTTGTTAGATGACAAAAAAAAAACAACTTAAAAAAAAACGAAAATTCAATCACGATTTTTATGCAGGTTTTCAGCGATTTTTCCCACAACAAGTTTTGGATTTTAATTGATTTGCCGCATGAGAAAAACGCAGCGCAATGCAAAATGCACTTGAGATCTAGATGAACTTAAGTATCTTCAGATATCAGCAAACAGCAACCACAACTTAAAGTCAGCACAAGCACACACACACACGCATACACATACACACTCACACAAGTACAAATATAAGAGAGTTGAATTATAATTAGAACTCCAAAGGCTGGCAATATTTAAATGTGCACAAAACAAATAGAAATGTGTGTGTGTGTAAGCATGTTTGGCTATGTGTGTGTGTGTGAGACAGAAAGTCAGAAAAGAATGCTGCTGGCCTCTCTTCCAATGCGGCTGCCAATGCTGCCGGTTTCTTCTCAGTGACACACTTATTTTGGAACGCACTATCGACTACAGAGGCGATGGCAGGGCCGCAAGTAGGTGAGCGTCGAACGTCTATGTGTGCATGTGTGTGCTTGTGTGTGTGCGTATACAAACACTACCATTGTAAGTGTGTGTGTGTGTGTTATCCATTCTACGCTTGGCTGCATTGAAATTTCTTTTTCGCTTTCTTTTCGAACTCTCCAAAGCGTCAACACTTACACTCGATCTCTCTCTCGCGCACACTCTCGCTCTTTTTCACTCATTGATTATATGTTCTCCTTATAGTTCTTTCTCTTTTTCGCCTTAGCCAGCTATCTTTTCGCTCTCTCTCTCTCTCTCTCTCTCTGTGCTGTTTCTCTCTCTGTACTGTCTCTCAGCATTCTTGCTTCCACCCACAGAAGCCGACTTCAAAACTGCGACTCTTTCATTGTGAACGTATGTGTTTGTGTGTGTGAGTGTGTGTATATGGGTCAACTTTAAGTTCTTGGAGAAAACTGGTAGTTCCACTCTGCAGCCAGCAAAACGGACGAAAGTGATTTGACCACTTGATCGAAAGCGAATGCGCTCTGCTGTGGCGTCGCTCTCTCTGTCGCCGTCAGCATCGCAGTCGGCGGCGCTGTCGCTAACACTGTCGTTGTCGTTTATGTCATGCATTCTAAATGTGCCTGGTGATCATAGAAAATGTTGCCTACCGCAAATGAGGTCAGGTTCAACACTGTTGTTGATGCCAATGTGACATTTCCGCTTTGGGCCCCTTCTCCATCCCTGCACCGCGTTGCGTATGCGCAATTGCAAAGTGCAAGGTGCAGCTGAAGCCAAAGAAGAAAAAGATCAACAAAAGCAATCAAAGAAATTTAAGTTCAGGACGCGGGAACGGAAAATGTTGCTGGAATGCAGGTGTGAGCCATGCATTTGTTTGCCCATTTGCCTATTTGCATTTCCATTATGTAAACTAAACGAGTCAGCCATATACACACACACACGCACACTCATACGACTACAAGTAGACAAAAGTTTTTATCTTCATAAATATTTTGTGCTGCTGCTGTGGTTGCCCAAAAGGTGAATGAAACTTGATGAATGCCAGCAAAAACAACAACTAAGAGGCAGCAGTTGACTTTGCTGCAGCGCTTAGTGATTTTCACCTCACGCGCCAGCATTAATAGTTTCATCTGTTGTTGTTGTTATGAGCTTGCGCTTGGAATTCGCAAATTGTTATAAACTAACGCGAATAAAAAACATCACACAAGAAAAAAAAGGAAAAAACCAGCAAGCGACGACGAAAAGATTACACAAGCGCAGCGTCGACGCAGGCAGCACAAATTTTTTACATGCTAAGATCGGGAAGGGGCGGTGGTGGGTGGGGGGTAGGTGGCAAGGGGACAAAGAGAGGAGGCGTTTGCGGGAATCGGCCATTAGGAACTACTGTAGTGCAATCAAGAAAGCTCTCGCTCACAACTCATAGCTTACGGCTTGAAGCTCAACAGGCCGCAGTCGCTGTCGCAGTCGGCGTTATCGTCAACGTCTCTGCAGCAGAATCCTAATCCGAGATCTCCAACGTTGCACACTGAAACAATTGCTGTACTTTTTATTAATTTAAAGATATTTGAAAATATCATTTAACTATAATGCATATATAATATTTACTTTTCTTTAGGCATTTAGATATATACGTGATATAATATAGTTATTGTAACTATTTTTTTGGGCTGATATTTTTGATTTGAGCTTAAACTGTTTGCATTTCTTCCACTTGCAGATGATCTTTGAATTTCTTTAATTACTTTTCAGTCAGCTTAGAAGCTTAACAACTTCAATGGCCTACTTCATAATTGAAACAAATATACTAATTTACTATTTACCTATTGATTTGATCACTTCACTGCAATACATTTTTGAATGAGCTTTTGCATAGATGTTCCCCAGTGTGGATCGACTGCAAAGTGTAGAGAAATTTATCATTTCACTGCAGCGCTCACCAACAACGGCAGCAGCAGCCGCAACAAAAACAAACGGCACCAACGATCGCAGCAGCAGCAGCGAGTATTTATTTATTTGTATTTTATGTGTTTTGTTTTTTTTTTTGGCGCTCAGTTGGCTTCATGTGGCTCAGGCTCGCTCAGCTGACGGCTGGGCTGACGTTCGCGCTCTCGTCCGCTCTCTCTGATACTCAATGCTCATCGTCGTCGTCGTCGTCGCCGTCGCTGTCGCTGCCGTCGTCTTCGTCGTCGTCGCCATCGTCGTCGCTGGCTGGCTGGTAACGCCACAAAAACAACACCACAGTTTTTCGAAATTAGTTCTAGTGAGTCTGTGAAAGTGTGAGCGACTATCGGACGACGACAGAAACAACGACGACGACGAGGAGCAGAAACGACTTTACTTTTGAGTTTTGTTTCATGCAACCCACACCAACAAGTTCGGTTCCAGCTGGCTATTTAAAAAGGCAGTAAATCCAACATCGCACATCGAACGTTGAACAATACTGGCAGAAGATCGAATTGTCAGCCGATTCAATAAGTGGAACACGTGCAAAGATGTCGCATCAGTGCAGCTGCGGTCGCGATCTGAACAACAATTACGTGTCCTACACGAGCGCCTACGCCAATGCGAATGCGGGCCTGGATCGCGATGCCAACGCGAACACGAGCAGCAAAAGCAGCAGTGCCTCGCTGCCACACGCGCAGCTGACGGCCAAGGTGATGTTTGGCACAGTGGGCGCCATCAAGGAACTGCGCGACAAGGAGCAGCAACAGTCTCGCCATGCGACGACCCGTGCCGGCGATAGGCGTAACTAAATATTGATCGAATGTGAAATGTGAAATGTGGGCTGTGGAATGTGGGATGTGTTCCAGCCAGGCAGAGGCAGAGGCGAAGGCGAAGGCAGCCAGATCATTTGTGAATCGAGTCGAGTGCTGTGCTGAGAATTCTTTTGGTAGCGCTGTGTTGGGAATGGAGGGATGGATGGTTGTGAAGGGGGTCATTTTAGAGGCTTAAAAGTGCTGAAGGGGCAATGCAATTGGTTGGGGGCAAGTGTGCAGCATATAGTTGCAAAAAATTACAATTAGGCAAATGAAACACATTCCATGCTGTAAAATTGGCTTCGAGTTCGAAATCGATATCGAATCTGTAAACACATGTGGCTCCTTTGCACACTTTACAAGACAAGCGCTTGTTACAGTTAATCTTTATCTATTTCTATGTTTTCACTTTCCATTCCTTCTATTTCTTGGATATTCCTTCTTACCGTTTTTTTTATAGCACATTTCCAATGTTTGACGTGGCCAGCACGAACATAAATAGTTTTTCATATTTTGTCTTTTTCTTCTGTCTAAGCTCTGCGCAGTTTCCTGCAAAACTTTTAGAAAGGCTTTTGGGGGTAACTGTTATACATATATGCATATGAGGATATTACTTGATGTTTGAAATTGAAATTGAAATATATGTAAATTGTTTATCATATTTATACATACATACATATTACTATATAGTGCAATACTTTAGCTATATACACGCATACCCACTACACACACACACCTACATTATGGATAGCTTTAGGATTGCTTTAGCTTTTAAGTGCAAAATATTTTACAATAACAACAATATTTGTATTGAGCTTTGTCAGATACTTTTGTGTTTAATATTTTTTTTTTTTGGCTCTGCTTCTGGAGAGTTCCAGACCCAAGCAGAGGTCGTCGCTGTAACTAGATGCAAAGCACGTAAACACAAATCAGACATATTTCCACTGCTTACAAAACTGATATTTTGTTAATTGTCCGAATATATTACAGTCGTTCGTTAAATGACAACAAAAGATAAAAAAAATAAGTAAAATACAAAAAGCAATTTTATGTTTGATCAAGTGATTTTTACGAAAATGGAAACTTATGGCGTCGAAATTAACTAACTGAAATAAATAAAATAAGAAAGAAAAACAAACAAAGACGACTAAACGAGAAAAGCATCAACAGAAACTTGGAAATTGTCTGCATATAAACAAACATACATATGTATATTATTATATTTATTATATACCTAACTATAACTTTATTATATATAAAACCTTATGTACTGCCTATTTATAATGTTAAACTTAACAATAACACACAAGATATGCAAATAAAATCTCAACTTTTTAATCAACATGCTTTTTAAAATATTCGAAATTTCAATTAACCATATACAATAAAAGGGTAAAAGTAGAGGAAAAAACATTAAACTTATCACCAACAAATCGGGTTCAAATCCAGGCGTGGGTGAAGTTGTTCATTGTCTACCTCTCTGCTTGCGTGTGAAAGTACAACAAAAAAGCAAAGCAAATTAAATAAAAAAGCATAAATTATAAGTTACAATACACGCATAGAAAAGCAGAAGCGAAATGAAAGCGAAGTCTGAAAATGACAAATGCAAAAGCGAACGATTCTTTATCCAACGCTGTCGCCGTTCTCTCTGCTTCTCTTGTGTCCATCACTCTGTCTCTCTCTCTCTCTCGCTCTGTCGTTGTCTCTCTATCTTCTAATTATGACTCGATTTTGTCGGCGAGTATTTGTGTGAGTGTTCTCTTTCTGAGCGCTGCGGTCGCTATTCTTACGCTCGTAACAGTGACCCAGTCTCCGTTTTACACTCTGCCGGCAGCAGCAGCACACCGCTGTCTGTCTATATGTGTAAAATTCCATTTCATTTCGATGAGACTCGACGCTATGTAGCCCGCTTCCTCTCTCTCTATGCGCTGTACACTTTATGTGGAGCTTTTGGTGGATCAAAGTCAATTTCGATTGTTAGTTCTCAGCATTCTTATTTAGCCCCAACCCTCTCTCCTTTTCTTTATTTATTAACTGCGCACTCAGTTCAATTGAATTCAATTACCCAAGTGCGTGGGTTTGTCAGGCAAATGAATTTGCTTACGTATACTTTATTTACGAGACGTATACGTTAAGCCCAATTGAGTCGATCTATGGAAACATGTCGCCAGATGGGAACAAGTTGATAAAAGCAACCTTGCCGACCAACTAAGTGTCTATCAGCAATGAGCGATGGCTTATCGAATTCTTTCTATGCACACACACACATATATATATAAATATATATATATACATATATTCACATATTGTTGTATGTGTCTGCTTCAATTTAGTTTCGCTTATCTTTTACATAAAGTAATTGCCGATCATCTATGAAACTTTTTTAAATATTCATATTTGGCTTATGTACTCATACATCAGAATTTCAAAAATAAATTTTAATATATACATAAATGTAAATAGACAAATTTAAAATCTTTGATTGATTACAAATTTATTATATTATGAGCTTACTTTTGATTGAACTTATGTGCTGAATTTAAGCTAGATCACAAATATTTATAAAATATGTAAATTTTAAATTAAAACTAATATTTTGAAATTAAAACAAAAATTAAAAAAAAATTTTAAATTTACGTAAATTAAAGAATTTTAAAGTTGTATTTGAAGTATATTTAAAAACATAGAATGTATTGTTGATGTCTGCCCTACAAATCAGCTGTAAATGGATGTTATTTAAATTAATATCATCTACACATTCCTGAATGCAATAAAACCATACGAATCTGAAATGTCGCTCGATCAGTTTCTGCCAGTCGGTCAGTCACTTTTGAAGTCGGTGTCGAGCTGTGGTTGAGTCACCAAGATACATTGTGATACATCAGCTGCTTAATTTATGAGGTGCAATTTTTAAGATCTTTTCGCAGTTCTCCGCTCGGCTGACAGAGTAAAAGTCCCCTGGAGAAATATATTTACAACTCTTTGTGTGTGTGTGTTTGTCTTTTTTGTGTGTGTTGGGCTTTTTCACTTTTTCTTGTGGCAAGAACTTTCTCTTCTAATTGAAAGCAGTTCGATGGGGCTGACGATAAGCAATCTGCCACACAGACAAGCGGATTGCCGAGGTCGGGCTGCAGCTCCGGCTCGGTCTCAGGCCCGGGGGCTGGGAGTCAAGTATCCAGCTGGGAATCTTTTGATACAAGTGGCGAGTGGCCGGCACTGCATGACTGACGACCGATAAATTGCCCACCATGTAGTAGATGTTTCTGCGGCCTGCGGCTATTTTATCTCTCAATTTAAATACTGACAACAACAAAAGTCACAGCTTATTGACGGCGGCGCGAGGGGTGCTGAGCTGGCAGCGCCAAACTGAAAATAAATAACAAACATGTAGAAAAGTGGGAAAAAAAAAACAACTACCAGCAGCAGCAGCAGCAGCATTCGGCAGCAGCGAGAACTGGTCGCTAGCCTGGAACTCTTGACGTTGATCTTTTTATATATATATATATATATATTTTTTTTTTGGTGAGCGACGTCGCGACTTGTAGAAGTTGTGGCATCGGTCTTGGCATCCAAATCTGGCTCTGGCTCTGGCTCTGACTCTGTTTCTGTTTTACTAGCCCCAGTGTGTGTTGTGGTGTCTTTTTGGCTTCTAATGGTAGCTGTATGGTGAGAATCGATTTAGTTCGGTTTACGGCGATCAAAGATACAAACGCGAAAAAGTTTCTATCTTGTGCGGCGCACGGCATCATTCATTCAGAAGTGAAACAGTGTCAGGAAGCTGAGCAACAAGAAGATAACATTGACTTCCATATTAACATCTCCATTATTAGAATTAACGAAAAGTGATTGAGCAAATTTCCGGCTAATTGCAGGAGGTGTTAATCAATTTGACGGCAAATTGCATTTTAGGTAAATCAATTTCCGTTGTGCAATAAGCTCATAAAAATTTATTACAATTGACGACCGCGCTGCTGTCACAGTTAGTTAAGTGAGCGTGTCCTAAAGCATTCGAACAAAACATTTTGCTAATTTCTCTTAATGCTAACGACTTCCTGGCTGCAACTGAAGCAAGGCCGCGCTGCTGGGCGCCTGGGGGGGTGGACAGGCAGAGGAGAGGTGTTCACTGACAAAAAAGTGCCTCATGCAAGTTTGAATGATTTGTTATTGGACAAACCGCAAAGCAAAATTGCATAATTTCTTGTTGAAAAATAATTAACAATTTAAATTATTATTATGATCGGCTTAAAGACAATGGCAAAAGGCGGCGATGTAAAATTTGACATGGGGGGGGGGGGAAATCTAATAGTCAATTTGAAAAGTTACTTTTTTTCGTGCTTAAATGTTAAACGTACAAATTAAATTCTGATTCCCTTGGGAAAAATTGGAGTGATTTAAAAATTATCTTTTACAGTGTCTATTTATGACCGATCGACAAGAATTTTTCATAATGGGTTAGATATATATATATTTGGTTGCTATATATGTTATTAAACACATATGCGCAATCTTGTTCGTTAAGAAATAGGTCACTGTAAAAGGTCAACTAACTAAACTAGATATTGTCAGGAACGAACTCTGATGATTTTTTAGCAATAATATGGAATGCATAAAATATTCTCGCATTATTGCAGTCATTAGGGTTAATGAAAGACAATTATATTCAGAAGGGGGCACATTAGATCTAACAGGTCGCAGGGCCCCCAATAATAATATTAATAATAATAATTGTGCTGTTGATGTGCATAAATTGCTTATGATTTGCTATTCCCAATGTGAATCCCCCGACTCCAATGCCACTGGGCAAAAGTATGCACAAAGCTGGCCACTGAATTGGCCATTAGCACTACGAGTTTAACACTTGCAAATGCAGTTAATACACTAGTCAAAAAAATCGACACGTAATTTTAGAAAACTTCCAAAGAAAAGAAAGGAAAGGTTTGTGTCTATCTATATATAATTAGGGTATAGGGTATAGGGAAAATTGCATTACTACTTTCAAAATTTCAGAATGGTTTTTTTTCTATAAACAAAATTTTGCACATCTAATTCTTAGAAATATATTATGAAAATATATAGAAATATATATATATGCTCTTCAATAGAAAAAGTTGTTTTCTATTTGAAGAAATTATTTTCGTATGTTTAGAAAATATTTCTAAGAACAATGAAACTTTTATAGTTTCTAAAATTCTATGTGATTTTTGATCTCAGTGTAGGTTTGAATTATACAATTAGAGGACTGCCACTCTTGGCGCCTGTTATGCGTCCAGTGAGGCATATAATTTAAGTTAGTACGTATTACATCAAGAAACACGCCAAGAAAACTCAAGAGAAATATGGCTAGATTAAAAAAAAAATGTATATATATATGTCTATTTGCCCACAAAAGCATAAAAATCACTCGGCCAGATCCGACAAAAAGTGCAGAAAATGTGAAAAATGATAATAGCAAATGGAGATAGCAAATGTAAAAATGCAAAGCGGACTCATAAGAAAATATCACATAACATTTTTAAAAGACAGCTTTTGTTGTTGTTGTTGTTGTAGTAATATTTTTAGCATGAGCTGCACAAAATGATTAAAAAAATAACTAAGCTTAGCACAGCCCTGCACTCCCCGATTATGCCACATATTTTATCGTTGATGTAATCACAACAACAACAACAAAAACAACAAACATTTGAATTACATTAGTTTATTCATTTTGCGTCGTCCATAATTAAAGTTAATTTGCGCGTTTATTGATTCAAGATATATTGTTCATTTCTTTATACACAAAAATCAAATCAAATAAACTTTAATCAATTCGCATGACTTGCAGCAATACATTTGTAAACGTATTAAAAAATTCACATTTTTCATCACCTTTAAAGTGTCAATAAAAAAATGTGAAATTAATGCAATGCAAGTTGAACTTTATATATATTATTTTAATTTTAGCATTTACTACAAACAATTGATCATTTGGAATTATCTAGTACAGACAAGTTAAATAAATATGTGGTTTCTTCAATATCAAAATTTGTTTGGCTTAAAAATATATTTTTCTTATCGGAACTTAAAGAAATTTTTGCAGTTGGTTATATATAAGCCTGGATATACATATACCAATTTTATAGAAATCTGAATTTACAATTCACGATTCAGTTATCAGAAGAATGAAAGTCCTATAAATAAGATCAATATTGTTTTTGTTAAAAGATTATTTATTATAATAGAATTTTAACATAAATCAATTTTAATTACTATTGCTTTCAATTTATTTAAGAGCAGACCATTTCTTTTTATTTTTAATTTAAATTATATTACAACTTTATTTATTTAAAATTATTTATTTAAAAAAATGGAATGCTCCATTTATATGTATATATATATATATATGCAGAGTTTATCTCATGACTTAATTAGCTCCACTGAAGGTACACTCCAGAGCTGTACTCCCAGGAGGTTCTTTTGGTTTTCAGATATTGACGTCACACAGATATTAACGGCTATTTATTAACTGTATTGCGCTTTTAGAGTTTTCGCAGCTACTGGCGATTGGTCGTACTTTGCACATGAGGCACAAAGTTATCATGCTGCAGTTGTCCTTGTTGACGCTGCTGTTGACGTCAGGCGCAGGAAATGGGCAGCAGCTGAAGGTGGAGACGTCTCCCCCGGTGGTTTATGCCACAAGCAAGCCGCCCACTCATGAACTACCTCGGCCGTTAACGCCGCTCAAAGAACTGACCTTCGGCCAGGGTCAGAGTGAGATAGCGAATGAGTCGGAGAGTGAGAGCGAGACTGAGAGGAATCCACGCTCACGTCGACCCACTCTGATGGATGTGGCGCTACAGCAGAGCGTGCAGAAAGGACTCAATGCCATGACCGAGCTCTATGGCAAGATTCAACCGCAAATGCTGCTCAATGGTCTGCAATCTGATGTTTTATTGCTTCAACACATATTTTCAAAACCAAAAAAAAAAAACTCTTTTTTTTTCATTCATAGGTCAAATGTTGCAAAACAATCATCCAGCCGCATTGCTCTCACGCTTCAGCGCGCCCAACGGCGATTCGGAGCAAAGGGAGATGGCCGCCTATGCAACGATTGAAGCCGCCAAAGCGTTTCGACAAAAGTAAGTCCTCGGTTCGACTGCCAGGACCACTGCGGGTGCATGAGTGAGTTCATTAGCCACAAACCCATATGGCCTGTCATATGAGCAAAGTTATTGCCAATATTGTCCACTATTAAAATTCAAAGTGTTCTCCATGGGTAGCTAGACAAAGTTTCGCAAGCAACTAAAAAAAACCATAAAGAAATATAACAAAGTAAGTCAAACTTTTAGAAACGGATACAAAACATGAAAATATATATATGTAGTCAAATGTCCTTATCTAAAAATATTAAAAATTCATGTTCACAAGTTAGTTGAAATATTTAACTTTATATTTCAGAAAGTATATATAAAAAAGATTTCTTAAAATTCCAGATATTTTTCTAATTTATTTAATGTGCATTTTAAATAGATTTTGTGAAGTCTGAAAGGTAGTTTTATTTTTGCTACTATATATCAAATTATACTATTTCGTTGCTTAATTTCATAATGAATATTATTGGAATTTTTGTTTGGAATTTTGTATATCCATTTATACTCATGTGTATGCTTTGGAATCTTTTTGTATCGATTTGTATTGTTTCGCAACATTTTCAATTTCATTTCTACGAAGTCCTCTGACTTACTTCACAAGTCACGCAAATTTGGGCAAGACAAAACTTGATACACATGAGAGGCCCATCAACAGGCTATCTAATGCAAAAAACAAAAACAAGGCAACAACAAAATAAAACACTTACCACAAAATGAGTGGAGAAGGGTGGGGGCATGCCTCTGCTGTACGCAGCTACACCTCCGTGCCACAGCAGCGGTAACTTTCTCGCTTGATTAACGAGTTCTACGGCTCCATGGCACCCATGGCTGGCTAATGAGTTGAAGTTGAAGTGCGCTGACAAAAGTGCTCCCAAATGGGATGTGAGCGGAATCGATGGGGGAAGCGGGCACGGGGCAACTGGAATGGTGGTGACACCAGCAAAAATCGTACCTAACACGACAGTCAACGATTGTTGTAGTTGTTATTGCTGTTGCTGCTGTGACGACTGCCCAGAGTCAACTTTCACTTTGACATTGAAATGCCACATTATTGCAAGCCAGCATCAGCAGTCGTCATGCCTTGGACCATTCCAAGTTAAGCCAAATTGTCTGTTAGGTGAAGGTAAATTAAAGGTGCTCGCCGAGAGCAGAGCAGAGCGGAGCTGTGCTGGTCAGTGCAGAAGTAAATGACCTCTTTGGCCAGGCAACGGGGAGGAAATAGCAGTCGAGCAGCCAGCGACTGCAGTAGTTTTTCCAGTTTGCAAGTTTTCACTTTTCACAACGAGTTCGGGCTCGGCTACCAGTTACTGCTGCTTGAGTTCAAATTCGGGTTTTCTGGTTTGTGTTGGCGAATCCAAGCAATTTTCCACATACAACAGAACTTTCACTCAAAGGCAGCCACACACATAAACATGTGCAGGTGCAATGAGCCTGAGCTGCCCAAATACTTTTACGTAATTGAAATCGACATCTCTGCTCAATGAGCTGACAACTTTAACATTAACAATAACAAAGATGAATACGCTTCAATTGTCCATTAGAGTAAACATGTCCCACCACTGATTGAAGCCATTTTAAAATGTTAAAAACCATATTTTTAAATTTAAAGTCAAAAGCAGTGGAACTTGAAAATGGTCCTAATGAATACTATCAACTTTTTAATAATTTTAGAATTAAAATGAATAGGGGGGGAGTTCATAATATTTATACAGAAAAATCTTTAACAACTAAAAAATTATTATTTAACCAATTCAACTGCAAAAAAAATGATTGTCCTAAGTTTATATTTAATGTAGACTTTATCATATTTATCCACAATCCTTTTTAGCTCATAGAAAATTTAAAAAGTAGTTACAAGATTCACTCTATTTGTAAATTTTGAAAACTAAAATATTACTTTTCCACAAGTACTTTTTGCTGATATTTACGTAATTAAATTTATGTGGCCAATATACATTCCAAATCGAACAGTAGGATTATGATCTGGTGACACAGCAGCTTCGAGTCAGTTCCTCTAATTTAACACTATTTTTTATTTATTTGGCTTACTGATTGCTCATATAGAAATTATGAAATATTCGATACGGCTGATTTAATTATAAATTAGCTGCCTTCATCTGTGATGTGACCAAGCGTTGGCGCTCATTAATATTGCCAAAAAAAAAACCAGCATTTAGCCCAAATTAGAAGAAAGCGAGTGAATGTGAGCGACTGCAATTATAATTGTGAATGGATATATGTATGTGTGTGTGTGTGTGTGTGTGTGTGTTTGTACACACATTGTTATATGGCCAGAGACAACAAAACGTTAGAAATAATACATATGAGAGAAAAATGCATAGAGCTTTCCCATTTATGCTGCCTACAATGCTGTCTTAGTCTCTCATTCTCGGCATTCGCAATTTGATTACATCAAACGGCGACAGCAGCAACAAAAGGCGCAGTAAACAACAAGCTGCGACGACGACTGATATGCCAAACAAAGAAAAAAAAAAAAAAACAACCACACACAACCACACACAAACAAACAAATAAATACAAGACGCGACTTTCGTTTTCTACCAGCGCCAAGACTCCAGCTCTTCGCACGAATTCGGCCTCAAGCACCCAACAGTACGAAAGTTTGGACATACACCAATATATATTTTTATAAATATATATATACATATACATATATATATGTGTATTATTATTTTTTGTTTTGTCGATGAGTTCATTGAACCACGCTGCGGCTGCGCTTTGTCGCTGTGTTTATGTGTTGGCCAAATATTGCGCATACGTCGCGTTGTCTAAGGTAAAGGGCGATTAGTGTCCCTTTGGTTGGGCATTTTAACGAATAGTTAAATGAAAAACCTGAAAATTGAAATCCGTTAAACGCAAGATTCACCGAACTGGCATTTTCCACTTTCACCACAACACAAAAAACCAAAACAATTACGCTGATTTTATTATACCCTTTTCTGTAAAAATGCAAAAGGAATTGGCGTATAAAATCATAAAAAAAAATATTTTCTACTCTCACATTCCAAATTAACCACTTCTCCATATGTTTTCAAAAGCAAAATAAATTGAAATTTTTTAATTAACAATTTTGGGATACCATTTTTAAGCTATTGTTTTAATAATTGAAAAATATAGAGTTAGCATTTTAGTTGATTTCTCGGTATATTACATTTAAATTAATTCAAGCTATCTTGCGGCAAATATAATTTTAAGACTTTTCTGATCTTGCAAGTATTTCATTATATATTATATTAAACGTTGGTTTTCAATCTAATATAAATAAAATATATTCATATATAAGGAATATTAAATTATTTTTAAATCTAATCTATTCCAATTACAAAAATTTATTTAATTCCCAATTTGCACATAATTCAATTGCGCAATTACAATAACTGATTAAATCGCAATTTCCCATTCCAAAAAACATAATCATCTCCATAAATTAAAAGGAGAATTTAACAAGCAGAACTTATGTTTTTTATAAATTAAAATATGTTTTAAGCATTCAAAATTTAGCAGCATGATTTGTACTTTTAGCTAAATTAAAGTGATATATTGTCTAACTTTCCGATAGATATATGTTTGACTATAGCGACAAGATTAGAAAATTTCAGAGGCACGGTTATCATGATCAGTTAATTATAGCCATCGAAAGAGAGAGTAAAATGCAGCCAGTAAATGGAAAGCCAAATCGGCTAATATCAAATCTCGCTGCTATCGTTGTGGTTTTTTATGCGTTTTCCCACAAAACACACACACAAACAAACAAACACACACACACACACACACAAACAGACACATACAGACGTAGACCCTGAAAACGCAACTTGCTTTAATTTGTTGGTGAATCTCGCATCTTAACGCCCGGCAGCAATGCGACGAACTTGTTTCGAGTCTGTGCAACTTCGTGCAACTTGAGCGTTTTATAAATAGAAGCCGTCAACGTTTGTGGACAGCACTTGAGAGCAAAGTTTGAACGCAGCCATGTCGGTGACATTGTTAAGCGTCAGGATGTGGAGTCGGATGAGGACGAGCTAACCGAAAGTACACCTTAAATATTATTTTAGCTTCCAGCACATCGATGAGCTAGCTCGACAGGCGCATGCGCACAAAATCTCATTGCGCCGCACGGCGCTGGAGGGGCTCTGTCCGGTGCGGGATCCACCGCCCTGTATGCCAGCTGCGGAACGATATCGCACCCATGACGGCACATGCAACAATAAGCGACGACCTCGCTGGGGCGCCGCACAGATGCCCTTCAATCGCTTCCTGCCGCCAGAGTATGGCGATGGCGTTGACAGCGTTCGCAGCTCAACGGATGGCAGCACTTTGTCCTCGTCACGATTCGTCAGTCTGCTGGTGCATGGGGCACGGGACGGTGAGGCACCGCTCACCCTCATGATTGCCCAGTGGGGCCAGTTGCTCGATCACGACATGACATCAACGGCACAGCCACGGTAAGTGCAGCTGGCAACTTTGTAATCCTTAAGTTTATAACTATTTCGATTGGTGCAGCTCCATCAATGGCTCAATACCCAGCTGTTGTGGTGGCAAGGACTTTCATCCGTCATGCTTTCCCATCAAGGTGCCGCTGGACGATCCGTGGCTGTCACCACTGAAGGTTCGCTGTTTGGAGTTTTTGCGCTCGGCGCCGGCGCAACGTCGGGACTGTGTCTTGTCCTGGAGGGAGCAGACAAATCAGGCCACATCCTACATTGACGCCTCGCCCATCTACGCGAACAGCGCCAAGTCTTCGGATAATGGACGCACCTTTCGCAACGGCCTACTGATCTATGGTCGCGGCAATGCGGCGGATGATGTTTGCCAGCGTGGCGCAATTGCGACTCAGTGCATCCGAGCGGGGGATGGACGTAGCGGTGAGCAGCCTGGCTTGCTGGCCTTGCATCATGTGTGGTCGGGCGAACATAATCACATTGCTTTGGAATTGAGTGAGCTGAATCCACATTGGAGCGACGAGAAGATCTACCAGGAGACGCGACGCATTGTGGGCGCCATGTTCCAGCATATCACCTATCGGGAGTTTCTGCCCATCGTACTGGGCGAGGAGGTGTGCAAGTTGTTTGACCTGCAGCTACTTAGCACAGGCTATTATGAGGGCTACGATTCAAAGACCAATCCCACTGTGGCCAATGCCTTCTCCTCGGCTGCCTTTCGCTTCGGTCATTCCCTGGTGCAGAACTCCTACATGAGATGCGATCGCCATCACAATGTGATCAACAACAGTGAGTTTGAGCCAACCGAGCGACAGGACAACTTTATTAACGTTTCACTCTGTCTCTGATCTTCTAGATGTTAGTCTGCATATGGAGTTCCAAACTGGTGATATTGGCACAGCCGGTTCACTTCATCGCCTGCTGCGCGGATTGGCCTCCCAGCGTGCGCTTAAGCGCGATGAGTTCATCACGCCAGAGCTGACCAATCATCTCTTCCAGACACCTGGTTTTCCATTCGGACTAGACCTGGCCGCCATTAATATACAGCGTGGGCGGGATCACGGATTAGCGCCCTACACCTCGTGGCGTGCGCCCTGTGGCCTGAGTCCTATTCAAAGCTGGGATGAATTTGGTAACCTTATGCCCCTCAAGTGGCTCAGACGTCCAGCTTAAACTTACCACATTTCCGAATTTCCTTTTTTTGTTGCAGCTAATGTAGTGGGTCCGGAATCAGCCAAGCGAATTGGCCACGCTTATCGCAGCGTGCACGATATCGATCTCTTTGTCGGCGGGATTGCGGAGCGACCCGTGGTGGGTGGACTGGTCGGTCCCACCTTTGCCTGCATCATAGCGCAGCAGTTCAGCAACTCGCGGCGAGGCGATCGTTTCTGGTATGAAAACGGTGACTTCGAGAGCTCCTTTACACCAGCGCAGCTGCACTCGATGAGGAGGGTATCGCTGGCGCAGGTATTGTGCCGGGCGGTGGGTGGTGGCACTTTCCAGCCACACATTTTCATACCCGCTGAGATGACGGACAACGAACGTCAGACTTGTGGCACTGGCAGTCTGGGCTCAATTGATCTAACTCCATGGCTGGAACAGGATCCGTTTGTAGTGTCCAAGCATCAGCCTGAACATGTATTCAATATTTTACAGTCAGATTCAGAACAAAACCAAATGAGTCCCACGACCTTTGTCAAGGAGGACAAGGCGGGTTTCTCCAACCGCATTAAGCCGGGCAATCCCCATGTGGACTTCAGTCCCAATTCAGCGACGGGCTTTCAAAGACCCACAAACGTTAGCATTCTCAAAATTAACGACAAACTTGACCTGAAACGAAAGACTCAAACCACGACAAAGACAAACAACAACCGACATGTGACACCCACTCGAAAGACATCAGTTAACGGTATCAGTAACAAATTAGACAAATCACCCACAAAAGTCAAGAATGTGATCACCAGAAAGCCAGGAGGAATAGCACCCAAACGCACCGTAATTATAAACAATATACCCCTCGAGCTAAGAAGCGCTGCGGAGGGTATTTCAACGACGACTGAGACAGATAACGAGATACAATCGAAGACAGCTACAGATACCGACATACCCGAATCACGAGTGGACGACGAAGGACTCCTCACTACAGACAGACCTGAAACAACAACGGTTCGTAGAGACAGACGTAACTTGAACGATGCAGAACTAACTGCGGACGACCAAGCAATTAGTCAAGGGGTACAACTCGAGGTGCACGACACCCATCAGTTAGAGAAGACAGACACAGCGGAGACACCAGCAGACAGTAGCCTACTGTACGCTCTTCTAAATCGAACGGAGACAACAGCCGAAACAACATCAACTACTCCGACAGAAAGCCTTTTCCGGGTTAGAACCACCAAACGTAGCATCGAGCTACGCAGTCATTTTCCAGGTCACCCGGTATACCCACAGAAGGTAGTTTTAAACGGGCCCAGTACAAACGATCAGTACGAAATCGAGATAAACATACGACAGACGAACAAGAGTCCTGCGGCACGACCCATTGGCAATGAGTATGCCGATTACACGACATCGACCATTTACAGACCCAACTACAACAACTACGAGAATAGTTATGCACCCCACTATTCGGACTATGGCAGTACCACGCCCGGCTACAACTATTTACAAGCGCAGAAGACTAAGCCACCGACGATTATATACTTGAATAACAACGATGACAGACGACAGTCGACCACAACACGATCCCCGAACATCTTTCAAGACATTTTAACTTTTGCCACCAACGGCTTCAATAGACATCCCACACAGTCTCCCAGGCCAATTCCCGTGACCCACAAGGAGCGTCCCTACCAGGAGAGCCATGTTATAAATAGCCCAATCTCAAGCTCACACAGTATTACAGCCAACTCTGCATATGCACCACGTCCTCCAGCTTCCCCTTTGTCACAATCGTATCCGATTTCAAGTAGCTCCCAAATTGGATCGAATCCCTACTCAAATTTTCTGCATGCCTCCAGCAGTGCCGCTAGCTCGGGGCAGTATGGCAGCATTTCGGGTTCCGCTATTGCCAATGGGGCCGATAGCACATTCAGCTTTAATATACGTCCGCGGCCGGAACTCAGTCCGGTGTTTAGTTCATATCCACGCCCCCAGAGTTCAGGTGGCGGCTATGGTCTCTCCTCTCAGTCGCCCTACAAGCCGGATTACCCGCACAGCCAGAGTGAACTTTATTATGATCGTGAGCTTGTGCAGCAGCACTCTAGTCCCTTTTCCAGTGGCAGACCACTGTCTCAGTCACAGGCACAGACGTATTACGGACGCATGCCGGAACTTAAGGAGGCAGGTGGGGCCCTTAATGAGATTGCAATTGCGGACCACAAACTGGACATTGTACAGGACTTTGACTACTTGAGCCGAACGCTGGACAATGTGACCACGGACGATAGCACCCAAGACACCATTGACGAATATGTCTATGACGAGGACGAACCAAACAAGAACATTGACTTCATTAAGCTAGGAAAAAAGACGGACAACTTGATCGCATCAACCTCCAGTATCATCGACACGGACTGCCTTAACTCAACGACGAACCAAACACAAGCTGAGAACTCTACTTACCTGGACGATAACTTCGTTCTGCCCATACTGCTGGCGGGCAACGAGACACAGACAGCGTACGTGACTGAAATGCCCAAACCCATACTGTCAACCACAAGGATTAACAGCAAGGTAACGGATTTTCCGGACAGTATTGCTAAGCAGTTGGGCAGTAACATTTTAGCCGATACCGAGGACTATGACGAGCGCGCAGCACAGGCTCATCATGTACAGAAACCGTTTTCCAATGTGGCTTTTGCACCCATCAATGTGCTGACAAAGCCAGACAGGTGAGCGCCAATGATTTTCTACAGATTATAATTTAGATTTTGAAAATCGCTTATAATAATTTATGTATACCTCATATGACAGACCCGACAATTGGGTGATCTTCAACAGAACAGATGAGAAACCGCTATTACCACAACCACCAGCACTGGGTTTCGGTTATGGCGCGGAGTCCACTAAAGAGGTACCAATGCCATTTAGCATGAGACACAGTAAGGAAAATAGAGTGGCTTTAAATACGAAAGAAACCGAAAATGGAACTGCATCGCCGTAGGGAATAAATACTAGATATACCAAATTAGCATATGATTATTTAATGTAAATTATAAAAATGTCAACTACGTTATAAGCACAGTACATAAGTAGTTTAATTCATTCTTATTCAATGTTCTAAAACCTTTATCAGTTTGAAAATTAAAAATTTGGCGCGCGCATAGCCCTGCCAGATAACAAAAATCAACAAATAAAAAACCTAAATAGCGACCGATAACACTGATATTTTGAGCACGACGGTCACACTACTTATTGGTCGTCCGTCGGCTGGCCTCCACAATTTATCATCCATAAACTGAATAAACTGAATAAACGAAAAAAATTTCGCTTCCAATGTAAAAGTTTATTAAAAGATCACAACAAAGCAAATGGAATTCGATGAGTGCGCCGGAAATGATTTGGCCGTTGCTAACGCGTGCTCATTGATTTGTATAGTGTCGGTCCTTTGCTGCCGTTGTCGGTAAATTATTAAGTCTGATTTTCGAGTCTGTGAGGCAATGGAGACTGATTACCAAAATTACGTTGAGTCATTGTCGGGAGTATCCTCGGATGACGATGACATCTCCACCGTGGATAGCTCCGATGAGGCTGAGGAGCCGACCAACTCGCACAGCCACCCACTGCAGCCGCAAACGCGAACGCGAAACTTGATGCAAATGTTGTACGACAGAGAGGTATGTAAATGGACACACACACACACACGCAAACACATTTTAAGGCTTTGCCTAATGCACACCAACATTGATATATGTGCTTGCATGTGTTTATGTTCACATGCAGCGAACAGGATTTTTTTCAGGGCGTTCAACAGCGGGCCAGAAACAAAAGCTTCCATATGACAGGGTGCCAAATAGATTAAAACTATATCTCAAGGACGTTTTGGCCAGCAATGCCATGGAGGGGTGAGCAGCAGGTTCAAGGAGATGGATTTTTCTTACTCAAAGTAAAATTCTTACAGGCACATCTTCATGGGATTGACGGCCTGTGGGCAGTATATGATCAGTCACCGGGTCGAGTGCAACGATAATACGTCCCTCAATCATTACTCCTTCAATGTGGGTTACAAGTATACGTAAGTGAAGCAGAAGAAGCATGAAACAGCATTTCAAATAGACACTTAAATCTCTTATTTAAACTCTCCACTGCAGGCTTTACTTTTGGCTGTTTCAACCGCACAAGAAACTACGTTACTTTTTCTCACGTCGTCTGTTTGATGATCATGTCGTCGACAATCTGAAATTGGTTACCATGACACAGTGGAAAAATGCAGACAAGCAAATTTTGGTGGTGCATGGTGCCGCTACAGAAGAGGGTGAAGAATGCTATATAACATATGTTAAAGTTCCTAAACTTGGTTGTTTGGAGTGCAAAAAGCTTTGCGATGACGGTCCATGTAATATATATAATATAAATAACAAATATGTAAACAAAACTAATTGTTAATATGAAATTTTCAGATTCCTTTTACAACGCTCATTGTATCAATTGCCATTTGACTGTGCACACAAAGTATTCCTCAACCGAAACGGATCCCCGTTTCGAGCCGACCATCAATCTTCTCTGCCCGGAGCGCATTCTTATTATCTCGAATGGATTCATGCACATGCTGCGAATCGATGGAGACACGCCGGCCGTATCCAGCAACTCCTTGCCACAACAAAACTATAACCTGCCCGGCACACAACACAGCCACACCCTTTTGCTGCCACGCACTCCACAACCCAACGAGGAGGATCGCTGCTCTGTCCCGTTTACTGGCTCTGAGGCGGACAGTGAGCACAGCGTGGTAGCCCGAATTATTGCCGATTTTAGTGATATTGAAACAGAGCATACTCAACGCACTAATAATGCCATCAACAAAAACAACAACCACGAATTTCAACAGCGCTCCAATACAGATTCATACAGTGTCTGCAACGACAAGATAATCTTCTCGTCTAATTGCAGTAATTCTGCATCCAGCATGACACTGCCGGAGACAACCTTACCAGTGGTAATGCAAAACGCAGTTGGCTCCAATGATCCCAGTCAAGCACGTAAACGCAATCAGCGCATTGTTACCAAGTCTTACCGCAACGGGATCACAACTATTGACATGCAAGTAAGTTTTGCCACCTAAAATTTAGCTATCCCAATATTAACATTATTAATTTCACAGCACACATCGACATCCAGTTCAATGACAGATAAATCCAATGCTTACGAGTTCTCCGAGGACAACGAAAAGTGTGAAAAGATTTCGATATTTCGCAAGCGGCGGCTTGCTGACAAGAAGTACGAGTTCTCAGAGGATAACTCCGAAAACATTATACCATTCACAAAAATACGTTCAGCTGGACGTACAACGTTTAGTCCATCGGCTGCCAGTTCAACCGCTCAGCGTAGTCTGCATCGATTCTCGCCCACAGCTCATTTTTTTCACAATTCTCCATGTGCTTCGCCATCGTCCTCGCCGCACCCTGCGCACCCTGCGCATCCGGCACAGCCTGCGCAGACGCCGCCGCATATGGGTTTTCGTTCACCACCTTCCAGTTCGAATCTGATGCGCTCGCCCAGCCGTAATGCAAATGCAGCCACTGTGGCTGCTCAGATCTACAATCAAAAGTCGCCACCGTTGTCCCAGGCGACGCAACAGATGCTCAGCTATAAGCCTGTTGGCCCTTTGGGTGCACTATCGCCATTGCAGGTATCTATGGCTAAGCGCTTTGACATTGGCGGTTCCATGTCTCCCAACGCAGGACTTTCATTTTTGTCGCCGCGTCGCGATGAGCAGCGCATTGTCGAAATGCCTGTACAAGGCGGCCTGATGCCAGAGAAACCGGTGTGCACCAAGAAACTGCGACGTCGCTATGTAGATGAGGATGATGCCACCTCTGTAATTACCAGTGAGGAAGGTAAGTTCTCCTTCTCGAATAATTTATTGTGTCGAAACTGAATATCGAATTATCGACAGACGACTGCATCTCGCCGGGATATCACACATCGCTGCCTATGGAGGTACACGGCTCGTGCTACTCGGAAATGCAAATGATTTCACAGTCATCCTATCAGCGCCTGCGCTGCAGCAGCATCATTATAACACAGCATTCGTTTGACCTCGAGACGTTCACATATTATGTCATAAGCATGATCTGTCAGAAGCATCAAAAGATGTACAATGTGTTCCACGACTGGGCCTATGAGGTCATCAATGTGTGCCCCCTCAGCCAAACGATCTGCGGCTTGTTAATGGCACAATTCTCGGCCCGCGATCAGATGCCAACCAGTCCGACGAATTGCATGTATTGCAGCGGTCGCATGGGATGCAACTTCCACAAGGGTCAATATGAGTGTCGTATTCTCTTCACATGGAACATGGAGAGTGGCCAATGGCAGGTGCTGGACTATGGCGAGCTCAAGGAAATACACGAGCTGTTTAGCCCCCTTAAGCGGCTAGGCAAATCACGTCTGACCTTTGCACAGGTGGCCAAGCAGATGGCTCGGGAGATGTCTGCAAGCCTCAATCGATTACCTGATTATACTTGCAATTTGCGTGTTCTCACTGCAGATATTAAGAAATCGAAAACGTCGATTTCCGATTTGGACAATATGGTTGAGTTTTTTCTGAAGCGCACAAATATCGAAATGCTCTGATCATCTCTAAAGGGTTCCTATGGCTACGGCGTAAATTGCTGTTTCACAATTTACCCGTTACCCTCTCGTAACGTACAAGTGCTTCTAGTTCAGTTTCAAACACAAAACCGTGTGCTGTATTTAGTTTTTAAATTCATTTTATTTATTTTAATGCAACGAAACGCTTTTGCAAAAGGTTGAAATGCGTCCTAATTTTGACTGAAGTCTTTTAAGTAAACTATATCTTCTAGCTAGTTTTTTGACATCCATACAATAATGCATATGTATATAAATATATATCTTAAATATTTCACATAATACATTCTATTTAAATATTAGTTAGTTCGTATTACGATTTATCAGTGTGGTACTTTGAAATTTGTTACCACTTAGTTAGTTGCACCTGTTTAATGGGTGTGCAAAAAAATAAAAAATATACAAATCTAATGAATTACTTTATGTAAATTACAACTTGAGTGAGTTACATATTACAGCGGTTATATGGCCAGTAAATAAGTTCATGACAACCATGTTATTTTTTAATATAAACGATATATACAATGTATATGCTTTCCGAATACTTAAAACGTGGTGTTTTTATTGTAATAAATTATACGGGATGATTTTTCTTCTATCAAATTTTAAATATATGGATTTAGTAGATTTAAACATAAGTTTGGTTGAATCGTTGTGTACATCTTCCTTCTTCGACTGTTTATTATTTTTTAATACGAATTATTCAATAAATACATACACTTCTTGTAATTATGTGAAAACTTAAATCCGTTGGCTATAACTGTTCATATGCATCGATATATATATCATATATCGCTAAAAGAGCTAAAATCTCTATCATAACACACAACACGCTTTAGCTGACATATGAAAAACCTTTTTATATTTACTTTATTAATTATAAAGAGTCAACGACAAAGGAAAATTTGTGCAGACTCACTCCGTTTGTAGAGCTTATCTTACTTGAGATATCTGCAGATAAGAAAATTTCCACTACTTCAAAACAACTCCATTTCTTTTTGACTTGCTAAATCACTTTATCGGCGCAGCAACTAGTAGCAAATGGCTACAATTTCTATTAAATCCTATTGTATATTTATTATATTATCAGTTGTCATGGTCAACGACAATGTATTTATCCTTATATTTTTTATAGACCTATAAATTAAGTTAATGTATATTGTAATATAAAATATCAGTAAAAGAAATACGCACCTTCCATTTAAATAGCATAATCTCAAAAACTGCTGATTTCTTGCAAAAAATTAAATAAATAATGTAATGTTTAATCAATTCGAGACGTATCAACTTGTGTTTTGCTCTGTTGTAATCTGTTGGGAGAGAATATAATAAATTTACATTTTAATCAAAAGAGATTGTGTCTTCTCACTGGACGTAAACGACTGCAAAATACTCTAATCCGATACCGTTAATACCAGCTGTTAATAGGGTTGTGGTAGCCAAGAAATCTCGATATTTGGAGAAGATTTTTAGTAACTTCCCGTCCAAATTTACCTTTCAAATTGCCGTAAACATAGACTTGTCTGAATTTTACTGTTCATATTGTATGCGATATGTGGTTTTATCAATTAATTAAAGTGAAATTAAAATGTGAGTCGTTCAAATGATATTTTTCCCGATAATTCCTTGAAAAACTCTTTTGTTTTAATTTTTTTCCTCAACTTTATTACATAAGTATACATACATATATAAAATATATTAAACAGTAACGTAGTTATGCTATATTAATTGTACTGTAGTAAACATAATTATCATATTAAAATTCATTAATCATGAATATTTTGTGCAGTAAACTCTTAGTTATACGCAGCAAACATTATTAAAAAATAATTTGTGGATTTCTTCTTCATTTTCTCTATACTTGTTAAAATTTGAAAGTCAAATAACATGTCTCAAACGTTGAAATTTTCATTAATGAAACTTAAAAAACAAAAACAGTGTTCAACTAAATATTTAGATATTTATTGAAAACCTCATTTCGAAAATGAAATTCGGCATCAACTGCAACAAAATTGTATTTGCTCAAGATTTCGAAATAAACCTGGAGCCCTATCAACTTAAAATAATTTGTTACTAAATTGTAGAACCTATTAAAAAAAAATTTTTATACAATAGTAAGTTAATATGTACACATCAAATTTAAAAACTGTTCATTTCGTTTATATTAATTTGCATGTTTTTCTATATTGATTTGACTAGTGGTCTTTGAATTTCACATTTAATTTGAAAAACTTACTTGGAGCCTGATTTGAAACCACAACGCTTATTTTAGTTGCAAATACAAACATTAAAAGTGATTACACATCTAAAAAATACATTTAATTCACAATTATATAGTTTCGTAATATTAAATCCATAAAATTTCTCAACGTGGGCTGGTTCTTGGCATCAAATATGCACAAACATACATATTTATTTGTTTTGTTTTGTTTTGATTTGATTTGATTTGTAATGCAAATCTATCATTAGAAACGGTTCTTGTTCGACTTATTTGCATCAGTTTGCTTAAAATAGTTTTATATATTTTAATGTACATTTTTGTTTGTTCAGTAGATCAATAAATAGGCGCACCTTTCGGGACCAACGCCCAAGGACTAACTGTTTACATACTGTTCTCCTTCAGTTTAACTGTCGAACTTATGCAGACAAATAACTGTGTGTGTGTGTGTGTGTGTGTGTCAGTGTGTATTGTGTGTTTATACCGCTGCAGCCAACAGCTTCAGTTTTTCGCACAATATTTTTGGAATCAATCATTTGATGATTATTCACAGAATTAGTGAGGTAGAACTGTTCTCTGCTCTCTGCCCTTATTCTCTGCCAGCGATCTCTGCGACCCGCTACCAGCTGTGGCTAATTGCATGCTCCAACTTGGCCTTGGCAACAGCAGTTGCCGTTGTGGCGCTCAGAGGTCCCACAGTTGTGGCAACGACGCCCTGTTGCTTCCCAGCAGCCAGGGCAGCGGCGGCAGCAGCTGCCGCCAACAGTGAGGCCGATGGGGAGCTGGGCATGAAGTTGACATTGATGTTAATTGGATGCACCACGGGCATGCTGGTGTAGCTCTTCTCGAGCAGATCGACACCGTTGAGATACGGCACCAGGGCGTTAAAGTCCACATTCAGTGGCACATAATAGTTGCCTTGGCCGTGCAGCGCAAAGATTGGTACGGTAAACGTATGCCGGGGCGGCACTGGTGCGGTGGTGCTGCTGGGTGTGCTCAGCTGGGCGCCAGCAGCACTCAGCTTTGCGAGGAGCGGACTGGAGTTGGAGCTGCTGTTGTGCAATTCCGACTTGATGTCCTTGATGTCACTGAAGCTGAACGATGGCTTGTTGTCATCGCGCCCCAAACCCATGGGTCGTGGCGGATTTGTGTTGCTCGCCTCGCTGTGCACATCCAAGGGTAGATCACCGTTGCAAGCAGCTTCGGCCAGCTTACGTTTCTTGGCCATTATGGGAGCTATCTCGGGCTCAGTGCCATCCTTGGAGTGATCGGACATCGCATGCAAATGCGAATGCGAATGCGAGTGATCGCTTTGCAGATGTGGGGCATGCTCGCTGCTCGTCTCCTCATCGTGCAGCTCGTGAACGAAGCGCTCCTTGATGTGGTTCTTGTACTTGTAGTTGTTGTTGTGCTCAATCTCGTGTGAGGACTCCGAATAGTTGCGCAGCCGCAGCGACAGCAGGTCGTCCGTTGTGTGATGATTGTGGGCCAGATGGGCATGCTGCTGCAGCAAGGAATCCCGCGGCGGTGGCGAGTGCATGTTGGAGGTATCCGTGTGCAGCAGCGGCTCCCGCGACGAATCGAAATCGTGCTGACTGCTATCCGTATGATGATGATGCGGCGCCGTCGATGTTATCACTGGCGCCTGATGCGGCTGCTGGTGTGCGGCGATGCCAACTGCGTTGGCGCTTGCAGCCACCGCCTTGGCCAGCGGCATGAGGCATGTGGATGTCGATGTCGTTGAACTGGCCGCAGTGCTGCTGGCGGTGTTTGAGCCGGATGAATTGGTGGGTATGTTGTCGCCATTAATGCCATTGACACTGCCACTGCCCCCTGCCAGTTTGCTCGGGCTTTGACTCTCCATGCTGGCCGTGGAAGTGTTGGCATTGGTCGCCGAGGCAACAGTGGCAAGAGCAGTCTGCTGATTGCGCTGCAGCTGATTGAGATGATTACGAAAACTTAGATCCTTCACATCATTATGATCGTTGCTGTGCTCCACATCCGAGGCGCCCAGCATATCACGCAGGTGGCACAGCGGTGGATGGTAGGCCTGGTGCGGACTGCCGCTGGAAGCGCTCACATTATCCGGCATGTGGCAGCTGCGGCTGGACTTGTAGCAGTCGGCTAATAAACAATAAACAAATAAGTAAAAATTAAAAAAATAATTATTTTTTTAAATTGAAATTGTAGTTAAAAAAATTAAATTCTCAAAATAAATATTATTTTTTTTCCCATGATTAGCAAAATAAATCATTATCTTAATAGAAAATGAGAAAATAAATAAAATTAATGCTGATTTTACTTACCCTTGAAGACCTCATCGCTATGCTCCTGGAGACGTGTTAGGAGTCGATAGCAAATGTCCTGCATTTGGCTATCATAGAGGAACTTGGCCGCCTCCTTCATGCAGTCCATGTAACCGTTGCGATATTCGCTCTCCTTTTGGAGGCACTCGGTCTGCAGGTGCTTCAGATGTCGGATGGCCATCTCAATGATTTCGGTCTTCTCGATGCGGCCACGCCCCTTGCGTTGATACTGTGGCGGAATGAGGCGTGACAAATCGGCCAGGCAGGAGTTCATGCGATCGCGTCGCCGCTTCTCAATGATGCGATGCGACAATGGATCTTGCTGTTGAGGCACACACAAATGGAGGAGGGGATTTCAATTAAATTGGGTTTTAACAGAGCCTAGCTAACTAGTAAGAGTAAAAGATCATGGTGTTCTGGGACCATTATCATGCTTAATAATGATTCTGGCCAGTGATTCTGTATATTCATTTTTTATTTTTTTTTTTTTTGTTGGCTTTTTTTTATTCAATTAAACAATTTTGATATGGTTTGAAAGTTGTATTATCTTCATACAATAAAAAAAGAATCAAAAGCGGCGACTTCTCGGGATGCGTGCGGTGCATGTGCGTTCTATGTGAGTTGTGGGCGTGCGAAAGTGGGCGCAAATCATCGACATCGCTTGCCATTTGCCAGTGAATGGTAAACCGGTAATCGGTAATCGGTAATCGGTTATCGGTTATCGGTAATCAGTAATCAGTAACCAGTAATCAGTCCCAGAATATGATTTCGAGCTATGTTACTCGGGCGCTCTTTTCTTTTGATCCTTTGATCTTGCTTTTCGAATTCGATTAGTGTCGCGATTTTGTTTGTTCGCTCTAAAATTGTAATATTTACCCTCGATGTTTTATTACGTCTTCCGGTGGCATATTCAGCATCATCCTCGCTGTATGCTGTTGCCGATGTTGAAAAATTTAAGCTAGATTCTGTGCAATAAGGAAAACTGGAGACAGCTGCTTCGCTATAATTCGTATGCGTTTTGTTTCATATGCAAAAAGAAGTGGGAAGGATAAGAAACACAAATAAGTCCAAATCTTGTTCAAAAGCTTTTCAAATTTTGTTTTTTTTTTTTTTTTTTGTTTTTTTTTCATTGGTTTTCATTGTTTTAGTAATGCATTTATTAGGCGCATAACTTAAACTGACTTAAAGTAAAAATTTAAATCTAATTATACTAAATATTATTATGTAATTAAATAATATATGTGTGTTGCTTTAATATGGGCAATGCTTTATTTCGTTTGAATTAAATGTAAATGTAACAAATAAACCTAAGCTGCAAATTTAAAAGAAAAGAAAAATGTATTAATCGAATTGTAAAGCTGTAAAAATCAAACAAAACTCTTAGTCTGCTGCTCAGCCCATTCTCTCATCACACTCTCTTCTTACATATCTCACTCTCAATTCACTTATAATGATCCATTGTTGGTAGTCAACCAGCAGATAATCCGAGAGTTGATTCCCGCAAAAGGGCCACCAATTATTGCACCCCAAGTGGTCGCTTGGCTAAAATCAAACGAGCGTTTTGTTTTGTTGTGGTTGTAGTAAAAAATGATAAATGTGCCTTAAAGTACAAATAGCATAGTATAGTAGAATCGTTGTTCAATTGCAAAACATACCCAGCTATATAGTCAAGTTGTACACACACACACACACACAAAGAAACACATCAATACTTACACTTAAACACCTTGAATTTTTCCATATTGTGAAAGTCTAATTTTGTGTGGGATTGGGCTTTATATTGTTGTTTACTAATTGTTTAATAATTCGTAATTTGTAATTACATGTGAACAATTTATAATTTTATTTATCTATTATTATACACGTACAAATCAGCAGCTCACCAAAAACACTGCCAACACGTTTTATTTAAAGCTCAATAAACGCTCAGTTTGTATCAAAATATTAGTTCTACACGTTTTCATAGCATTCATCAAAAAAAAAAAAAATATACATATATTTATAAATAAATGTTTTTAACAGCCAGAGGAATCAAAATTGCTGAAAACTAACGAGAACTGTTGCCAAGTGTGGCAAGTAAGTAAATAAAACGAGAAGCACACAAAACAAAGTTGAACAGAAAAAAAAACCATGCATTTCGTCAATTCAAACGAGCAGCAAAACAAACACAGAAATATTCAAAAACTAAACAATAAACTAAAACAGAACAAAAAAATGCTGAGAAGGCGCTACAGCATCAGAAAACGCTAGAAGACTTTTTGCTACTTCGAGCGACGGTCGCGATAAGCGCCGAAACGCAACGATTTGTCCCACATGTGTGTGAGTTATATATGTATACAAATACACACACACACACACATACACATGTATGTATATGAATATGTCTATATGTGAGCACATAATAGCTACTAGTACGATCCAGTGCTAGGCGCTTATAACTTGTTTGGCTAACCCGCTTAGAAAAACTCTTGCGAAATCTACTAACTGAAAAATTAACAACCTGCTACTGCTGCTACTACTACTACCATCTGCCCACTACTTGCTAGACAACTTGTTTGCATCGTTATAACTGACACGCTGCTATCTTGGCCAGCGCTGCGTATGAGTGATGCGCACTGCGCACAATCATATTGCTTATGTGTCATTGACCACAGAAAGTCACCTTACTTTTATTGCCAATGATAAAGCACCTAATTATTCATAAAGAACAAGTAGAAATATTTTCTATTAAGAACCAATTTATTTCTAAAATATATAAAAGAGGTTTTCCTACCTTAAAGCTTTTTTCTTTTAGGACAATTTTCAACAATTCAAAGCAATTTTATTCTTCCTATTAATTTAGATTTACTTTTGCATGTTGAAATGTTGTGTAAAGTATTGATGAAAAATTTTAAAAATACAAAGTTTATATGAATCATTTATTTTCTGTTTACTTGTGTGCTATTTTTATGTCTGTGCACATAAAAAATAACAAATGATTACTTAGTTGAGCACAGGGCAATTGCCTATCTGGAATGTACTCGAACAGTTTGGCATGGCTGTGAGTAGAATGAGTGTGTCTGGAATATGGGATGGCGTGCAGCAGACCTTGATTGGGACAACAATCGCTGAGATAGTCCCGTGTGCAGGGCGTGTTCTTAATTTACATCACTCGAGTGACAATTGTCAATTGCAATGTTCGAACTTTGAGCACAGCGAACGGCGTCAGATACCAAATCACTCGCTTGATTCATGAAATATCTACGCGGTGCCCTGAACGCTAAGCGCTGAACATTGAACCCGACGGACACGCCCCCTTGCGACCGCCCAAGAAAAAAAAAAACCTGGCATTCGTTCGTGTTGGCGTTTTGTGAGTTTTTTGTTTTTATTATTATGCTTTTGGTGCCAAAACATTTTCGATGTCGTAGCCGTTGTCGCACTTTTCAACTATTAAGTAATTGGCAACGAACGGCGCTCGTCTAAATTTATAGATGAGCCAGCAAGAGATCTGTGCAAGTGCATTTGCAATACGACAGGTAATCAGGCAGTCCGTAAGCAAAATGACGCCAACTGTTGATCAGCCGCACGCTGCTTGCCAAAAGCATGTACGGACGGACAACGCCCTTGGTTGGAGAGTCCTTAAATTAACAGACATTTCTACATAAAACAATATGAATAGTCATAGAAGGTTTTGCACACGCGCTGCTCCAAAATATAATTTCTGTTGACGATATCGTGCGTTAACCTAAAAATAACAATAAGTTTGTATTTAGCTTTATGGCTTCCTGTTGATATTCTACCACAAAGATAAGATAACATGTCGGTTACACGTGACAGACAAGCTCTTCAAATTACACACGTATAACAATAATATGAATTGATTTTAAAATTTAATATTTCATATTTTTATTGGTTTGCCTTATCAAAATGGGAACTACCCAAGTGGATTGTGATAAAAATCTTAAGTGCTTTTACATTATTATAAAGATAAAGCCATAATCTAGTTGAGTTCTTTTTTATACAATACTATTGCAACATTAAGATTTTAAAATCGTCAGATCGAGATCACATGTCAAATTGATAAGGTGGTTGCTAATCAAGTGACTAAGCATAAGATACAAATATAGTTTAAATCAATTGGCAAGTGGAAAATTTGTATAACTAAATTTGTTTGTATTGTTTGTTCAGTGTATGTATAAATAGTTGTGTAAACTATTTCAATGTCACGCATTTCCGTTACAGAAACTGTGTCAAATTCAATAGACCTTCACACTAAATCATCATAGAATTTCCATATTTCCACACTACAGTTGACATTGGGAAATCGAAATGAATGTGCTGCAAAATTGTGAAATACACATGAAAGAGCAAAGCGATGACGCACATCGGAGGCGTAAAAGGCGGGACAGAGCATGGGGATCGACCCCAACAAAAGTCAACTCAAATCTAAATATAATAAATTATTGTCTTCACTTGGGCAAATTAGCTATGACAATGAAATAAAAAACCAAAAGTGATCATAGTCTCCTTCTGTGAGTATTGCGATTTATGATTTGCGACTGTCACTGGCCGCCATAACCTTGACTGCACCTGCAATCACCGATAAGATATATATATGTATGTATATACAACGTTGGATTATAAACAAATATAATCGAGTAGGCCCGTCACAGGCGATAAATACAAAAACAGCAACAGCAAAAAATACACAGCTAAAACAAGTTGAGTGTTTCACAGCGATCACGTGAGATGTTTTTATTATGGCTGAATACCTGGAAAACTCACAGCAACCGGTTGCAGTTATAAATAAACGAATATCTATGAATCTACACTCTGAAAAAATATTCGAACTCCTGGAGGCTTGTGTAACTCACCTTATTATTCTATAACGATAAGTTGTGTTCTGCTAAAAATCAGAGTGTGTCTTTTCTTAAAAGAAAATGCAGAAAAATGATGTCCAATTTCCTTAAATTTGCTTTTCTGATTGCATAATCGAGAACATATATGATTTAACATAGTAGTCCAGGGTCTAGAAACAAATTGTATTATTATTGTATTATTTCTCTAAAATTTAATTTTGTATTTCTACATTTTAGAAATATTTTAAATTATTGGGAAATATATTTCTGAAAAAGAGAAAAGCCCTACAAATTTTAAGAAAAACTTGTTTAGGTATTTTGAAATTATTTTTAAAATAACTTATTTTCTAATTTTTAAGGGGATTTTTTACAAGTGTTGTATGTTTAGCAATGGCTGACCAGAATACGTAGTAAAATTACCAAAGACATAACACTCACCATAGAGTAATGGGTATAATGCTTATCCATCAAGAAAAAGCCAGCAGGCTTAAACTGATTTGTCAGCAAAACTTGTGCACGTGTCGAGTGAAGTGCTTGGCAACAGTGCTTGGCTAGCAAACGGAACTGCAAAACTGGCATATGGTGTCGCCCCACCCCCCCCCCCCCTCAATTCTCCTACCCACACTACCAATCCTTTTAGCTTTTGTGCTGTCTAAGCAAAAACAATTCAATAAACATAAACAACAGCAATTCACAACACAGCAGCACACAGCACAATGAGCTCAATTGAGCACAGCAAAACAACCAAACAAGAAAGATGAGTGCGGCATTTGATTCATAACGTATACGCCACTTACAACACACAAACACATACATGGCATACATACATAGGAATGAATGTACATATATATTTAACGACTGAAAGATGACGATGCAGCGGAAATGGGCATCGTTTGATTCAGCCACGTGAAATACATTCGTACGTCAGAAATACAAAATCGTAAAATGCAACGTTGAGTAAATTATTGTAACATATCATAAAATTGTTGTGGAATTCATTTTTAAATATACATTCCTAATATTTTTATTGAAAATTTAAAGTAAAGTTAAGCAGTTACCATTTGTGAATAAAAATTGCAAAACGTTTATTGAAATGTGCAGTATTAATGGGTATTTTTTCTGCTCTCTTCTGCATTTCATCGACATTTCGCCTGAAAAAAAAAGTTGCTTGACTAGAAACTGTTTATCATTTAAACTTTTTTTAATAACGTTTAAAAAATTTTTAATTTAAACTGCTTACGTGCAGTCAACGGAAAGTATGACAATTCATTGAATACAAAAACTTAACCTTTGTGACGTCTGCAATGAATGAGAATCTGAATAGTAAAGATGTAATGCCCAACCATAATTTACACTAAATTTGTGACCTAAAACAATAACATGAGCGCATGTGAAATACTTTTTATAACTGGGTCAACTGACATAAAAAATCCATCTATTTAAATCACTTAGCGGCAATCAAATGCAATGTGGGCCCAACCAATGGACGCGGCTGACTCACCTGCCCCACTCAGCCCCAGGCCCCAGACACAGGAGACTCGCATCGGAATCATGCCCAGCCAACGTTGAGTGCATTAATCACAACGAGGAAAGAACACAAAAATACATGTACAAACACACACACACACACACACACACACTAACACACTCGCACACGCACACACACTTGCTGTCAAGTTGTGTAAATTTCTCAATATTTGCGGCACGTTTGTCAAACTGCACGAGGCAATCGAGTGCTTCATTTCGTTGATGTACACGATTATAAGGAAAGGCATGCAAACTGGTGCATACGAAGCCATGGAAGCATGTATGTATTAATGAATGCATATGAATGTAAACTGAACTGCATGGAATTGATCGTGACTACGTGCATGCGTTGGAAACGCCAATGGAAGAACGGTGAAGATAAGACTACGCCAATTCGAATTTGAATCCGCATCAGCATCAGAAACAGAAAAAGAAACAAGAGTGAGTGAGAGAGATAGAGATAGAGAGAGTTCGCTGTATTCCTATTAATGTGTGTAGCTAGATATAATTTAATGCGGGCCGTAGTTTATTTATTAATAGAGCGCAAAAGACGCGTACGAAGCACTTATGCTATAAACAGATAAATACATATTTATATTATATACATATACAAATATATATATATATATATATATATATATATAATAATTTCCGATCGATTGCGGCTTGCTTTGACGTGTTGTCTTGCTGAACATTTGTGTGTTGCTTAACCTACATGACGAACGCACCCGCAGCAGCAGCAGCAGCAGCAGCAGCTGCTGGCGTTAGTTCGAAATGTAACACAAACATAGCCAGCAAACAAACACACTTTCTCAGATTTCCCTTCGTGTGAGAGGCACAAATCACATATCACTTATCACTGGGTCACGGCCGATTGGTTGATCCATTGATTCGGTTATTCGTTTATTGGTTGATCGCTTCGTTGGTTGGTTGTTTGGTTGGTTGAGGTCACGCCGAAGACAAGATCCCGAAATCGAAAACAACGAGAGACAGCTGCGTTTTCGAGCTTTTGCATTTGGAGCAGCTGCCACGTCGTGCAACAAACCCGAGATCTCACAATATATATCTCTCAACCAGCCAATTACATGCATACTCTTAACAGTATATATATATATATATATGTGTATATATGTGTGTATGCACACATGTCCTTATGTACACAGTAGATACGTTATCCGGAATGCGTGTGCGTCACTATCGTTTCGCTTTTATCGCGTTTTTGCTTATCTCGTTTATGGATGACTTCTTTGTAGTTGGGTTGTTGTTCTTTGTTGAAGCAGCGCGCTAGTCCAAACTACAAACATTTGATATATATGATGACCCTGCAGATGCTTGTTGGCCTCACAAGTGTCAAGTGACGAAAACAGGGAACACAGCGAAATGTTTATGATAACGACAATGATCAGCAAAATGTTGATGACGACCATGTAGATGAAAAAGAAAATTGTCTAGTTCCTTCCGTTTATTGTTTTAGATTAAAAATCTCCAATTACAACAGAACCCATTATAAACCCAAGATATTACAAGATTAAATGCGTTAAAATGACTTGCCAACACTTTGAACATTTCTACCTACAATTAATGGATCACGTGACGCATACATAATATATGTCTTCAAGAACCGTGGAGTGTTTAACAGATTAATTGATGTCAATTGTGCAGATGATCTGTTCACACACTGTTTGCATACATACATCTGTCTACACATTGTGGACCTAATTTTTTCGAAAACAAACCCAGGCTAGCTTGTATGAAAGCCAATTGGTTAATGTATTTTCTTAATTTGTATTTATGAGCTGTTTGCCCCGATTAGGCAAATAAAGCTGTTATTTTTGTTTTGGCTGTTGCATATTTGATTATTGGGTATCGGAGATGGTTGCCGTAATATGCATAATGTGTGTATATAAAATAAGGCACATATAGATTTACGTATATTGATAAGAATCGTTTTAGCACCAATGGATACTGAATACTAAAATAGACAAATAACTACAGTCGACAACAACAGTTGCTGACCTTCAAAAGGACACCGACTTTCACACACTCACGTGCTGACGTATGTGTGTGTGCAGGTGTGTGTGCGTGTGCGTTTGCTTTTATGTGTTGAGCGCACGCCCACCAATGCCAATCAAAATAGAGAGAGGCAATTGAATATTGCTGCTGCTGTTGCTGTTGGCTATTTTTATCCATGTTTTGGCCGTTGACATTTAGTTAAAATAAGCTCACTTTATTAAAACCCGGTTTCCAGTCCGGTCTCTCAAGCCGTTATTTTTTTTTTTTATGAATATTGTCAATATATATGTGCGCAAATATATGCAAAGGAATTTGTAAAGAGTAGAAAAGAATAAAAACAAATTTCAAATGTCATAAAATTCGGCGATAAATAAGATTCAAGTTCAAAATACAAAATGGAGAGATAAAGGGGTAAACCAACTAAATGCCGAGCGTCACGTTTGCACATTATTGTTTTTTCCGTTTGTTGTTTGTTTGCATAAATAAATACATAAACTAAAAATTCAATTTAAAAATAGAGTCAACGATTATTGGACTGCCCACGTTTTCAGCTGTTTTTCGCTTGGTTTGCTTGTTCGCTCAACTGCCAAAAATAGCCACACGATCCACGCCCAATCCCAATCAACACACTCACACATACAAACAAATGTGTACACATTGACACTCACATAAGAGACCGTTATACAGCCGGCAAAACACAATATATAAAATGGAACCAACTTAATTTGCAACTTATAGATGATAAAGTATTAAAAACTATACTAATAACTAATTATATGCATAAACTTAAACGCGCGCAGGTGAAAGTAAATGGTCTTTTGTTTTATTTATTGTTTGTTTTTGTTTCCGTCTATACCTACCTCTCATACTTGACCGGATGTGGGGCATGTCCGTTTGACTCGCTCCAATAGGGCTCCATGTTGTTTATGCTGTTGCTGCGGCTGCTTCTGGGCAAAATTGCGTTATCTGCTGTCCTCTGCTGCTGCTGCGCCGACGTTGCTTGCAATTGTGGTGGAATGGTGGAAGGTGTGCTGTGTACTCTTTACGTCAGTGCAGAAATCGCCAAGCTAAAACGCCGGCGAATACGCGCACGAATTTATGACAGCAAACAGGTTGTCGGCGAATTCACTTCCGGCGAATTACAAATTGTTGCTTGCTTGGTGGTATTTTCAGGTGGGGTTTACTTTTAGTATACGATTACACAAGTCAATTTGCTAAAATATGCTTAATTATATATTTTCTTTAAAACTGTCGTTAATTGACTTTAATCACAATAGTTGAATATCCAATACTCTTTGCAGCCCTGCAACACTCTCGACCGCTCTACAATATGTCGCATAACATGTCGTATTTTATTCTTGTTTAATTTTTGTTGAAGTGAATTATTACATGTGCTGATAAGTCGCCTCAGCGTCAGTTGTCTGCTTGTCTGTTTGTCTGTTGTTGAATGTGATGACTGTGTTTTGTCAGCGCTTATCAGTTGCGTTGGCCTTTTGTTTTTATGATAAGGGAGTCAGCAGCAATTTGCGGCGATAAGACTCTTTTATGTACCCACAACACACACTATTTTCACTTTTATCTCCACAATTTGTGTGTGAAGCTTAAATTTACTGAGCGTTGGCAGTTTGAGGGACGTTTATCAATGTGGTAATTGAAACGCACTTGTTGAACCACGATAAACTGCCTCAAGCTCAATCTGTAATTATATTAGACGACTAGTAGTGTACTCTGCCCCGCCCGTGTTTCCACCGATGCGGCTGCTGTGTTGTGGGAACCTTGAAATTTATTTGCACTCGCAGCACGTCTCGTTTTTGGTCGCGGGACTTGCTCTCTGTCCCACACACACGCACACACACGCACTCAAACGGTAACCGCAGCACCGAACGATTGTCGAAAAACGTGATTCGGTTTATTTTTTATTTCTATTTGACTTATTATCTTTTTAGTTTACACGTTTTGCACTTTTATTAAGTTGATATTTGGTTTACTGATACACAACTAGCTTCGATTCACAGTGGAATTTTACCAGCAGCAGCCGCGCGTTCGTGTGTGTATTTCTATATTTTACTGCACAGCACTTTTTTACATATATATTTATGTGTATGTGTGTGTACACATTCAATTTATTGTTGCTGCTCGCTTGGCAGTTGCCTATAATTTTGTATTTTTTTTTTCCTATTTTTGCTTTTTGTTGAACAAAACACTTGCGCTACCAGAAACGCTGCTATAACCAACTGCTCACTTCGAACGGCCGAATTCAAGTGAATGAAAAATACACGGCGAACGGGCTAAAATTAAAACCAAGGCGAAAAAAATAAGTGCGACCTATCGATAGCTGAATACTCTATAATATCTCTAATATTCAAAATGTTGCAAAAATGTAATTTATGGCAATTATACAATGCACATTTTTATTTCTGTGATTTATTTACCGTGTTCTGTCATTGAAATAATTTTCAACCTATTTATATCATTATAAAAGTATAAGCAAAAGATGGTACGATCATAAATAATGCGATTACTGTGGATTGTATCATAAAATTTATAATTTCAAAATGCATACATACAATAAGTAGAGCATTCAAGTTTGCGTTGAAATTTGCATATTGACTTAGTGTGTTCGAAAGTGGATAATACTCTGTTATATTTTCATTGAAGGGTATATGAATTCACAACACGAGACCAAAGATTGTGAGAAAACTGAGAGAATTGATGACGTGAGAGAACGAATGTTGCAAAAGAGCTAGAAAACGTGAGAGAGAGCAAGAGAGAAACCGCCCCGCTGACACTGAGCGAATACTTTGTCAAGTCACGCTGGGCTGCGACTGACGCTGTGTCCCTGTGCGTGTATTGGAATGGTTTGGATCTCTTTAAAAGTGTGTGTGCGTGCGTTGATGTTATCGCATTTTGTGTGCGGAGAACGTGATTGCCACAGTGGGCCCATGACGAGTATATTTTTACATATTTTTGTCGTATTTTAGCTAATTTATATACATATATTTATATATAAGGTGGGGTACTCAATTGAACACAAAATATGCAAATGATGACTGTTCTTAAGTATATAATTTTTTTGCTTAAAACTTTAATGAATACCAAAAGTTATCTGATCAGTTCAGTTTAAACTTATGCATATGTTTCTATAAAATATTCATCACGTGTTCGACTGTTTAAAACTACGGTGCATTTCTGATGACGAGACGTTGCGACTTTCTGGCAGCCATAGCAGAGAACTGCACAGAATTGCAGTTCATGGGCCTATTTGTGCGATACGAAGGAAAATGCACATGAGTATGAATGTGTCTATGTATACTTGTATATACAAATGAACGTACGCACATTCATACGCATGCAAAAAAAGAAGAAAAACAATCTTTGTTATTATTAGTTGCGTGTGAATTACTTGCACACACACACATACATACAAATATTATTAATAATCGTTCAGTGGGTAATCACATTGGTTACTGATTGTTATATGCACACATGTGCATACGTATAGTATATTTACAAATATAAATCTTTAATTTTTTTTATTGATGATAAAGATTTGCCCACACACATATGCGCACAAGCAACACACGCACACATGTAGAGATTATTGTTAAAATGAGCTCAGTGGTCATCGAAGCGTGCGTTGCGTGATATTTTTGCTTTTGCTGTTGTTGCTTTGCTTTTTGTCTGACAGCTTTCAAGTTGAAAGGCAGGCGTAGAAACCCAAGGCAAGAAGCGAAACAATAACAATAACAACACTCAGCAGTAGCAGTAGCACATAAAACACGTGAACGTGACAAATTCCAAAGCGATTCGCAGCTGTTACATTGGGCGGCAGCGGCGGCGTCGCGAACGTCGACGATTGACGGCGAATTGCGTCGAAATGAGCATTGCTTGGCAACAAAGCGATTGTCTGACAGGCACACACAGATTCAGATACAACATTCATACACATGCAAAGCACAAGCTCTCCCAGTCGGTAGACATTTTGTTTTTATAATATTTTGCTGGTCGAGGGGGCTTTTGTGTATGATTATTAATCGAAATAATAATCATACGCTGTGTTGGCCCCTCATAAAACACCGCATCTCTCTAATTCGCTTGAACACTCTCTCTCATTCCCTGCTTCTCCCTCCTACGCTCTTTATCTTTATTTCTTTTTCTCGCTCTCACTCTGATATACGCGTGAGCAGCTTTTTAATCAAGATACGTTGAAAGCGGCCATAGCCAACGCGAAAAAAATTCATAGCGCATGACGTAATATCTCACGCGAGGCGAGCGTGTCAGCTTTACACACACACAAATACAATATATACATGTGCTTAGTATACAAATGAGCCACACACATTCACAGATATAAAAAAAAAACACAAGGCAGTTTGTTGTTGGTCACGTGTTGTGCAAATGCTTAAGGTGTGTGCGTGCATGTTTGTGTGTCTCTTTTAACTATCAGCAAATGTGGTTATATATATACGTATGCACGTATTTACATACGTACAAAGTGTTGTTGATTTCGCTTTATTTTCCAGCACTTTAATTATATTGAAATGCCAGGCAGTCACAATAAGGCATGCAATCTATTTATAGCGCTAAGCCAAAGGTCAAAACAAAAATCAAAGCAACAAGTCACTGCCCAGCACGATCGAGTAATGTCAGAAACGTGTCCAAGTCCAATGCGCAAAGAAAATGGGCGCTGCCTGGCTGACTGCAATAAGTATAAGCTGCATTCCTGCCGATCTCACATTAAATGAATCTATATATATATATATGTATGTACAAGTAATCCCTGTATACACTTGTATACCTCTGTATGTATGTGCTTGCCCATTACGTATACTTCATATCTTGCCTGGCACGTGCAACGCCGCAACGCAATTCCCATTTCCTAACCGCGAATCACATGTCACATTACGTATACGCTGGCCTTACAAAACAAATAAACCCTGTTATTACACAAACGTTGCGATGGGCACGTGTGCACGACCGATCACCAAAATGGTGATGGTGTTGAAACCGTCTTTAAGCTACTCCAAGCCTCATCCGTATGCCTAATCAGAACTTCAAATTGGTTTAATTTCTTAACCTATGTTGGTTTTATGTATTAATATATATATATGTTTATATAGTTATGCGCATTAAACAGTTGGTTTTCGTTATGGTCACGTGTCGTCAATCGGTATGTGTTACGTTGCCTGTGAATTTCCATAGCAATGAAATGCAATCAAGCGACACATATCCACAACAACAACAACAAAAATTTGTACTTTTTTCTTATATATTAGTATTTGTATAAACGACTCTAAAGGCGTGATAAAAAACAACCACTTGTGGATTGTTAATGTGTGGACATGGACATGGACCCTAACGCTGAGTTTGCTAAATATTTGTATACACATACATATCCATATGCGATTATTTGTGTCTCTATTTGTGCGGCGTTCTGTATCTTTATTGGTCTGTTTGTGTTTGCTACATACAGACATAAATACCATGTATATATGTACACATAGGTGTGTAATATTCAACTACGAGCTGAACGCTTAACGCGTGTGCAAACTTAGATATAACAACAATATCAGCTACAATGTAGTGTTGATTCTACTTCAATGTAATGCGCTAAAAAATAATAATGAATTTAATTACGTGCTAATGTGAAGAAAGTATAATTTCTTTATTTCTCTAGAGTTGATCGACCGTGGCCAGCAAATGCCCTTTACTTATTTATCACACATACATATATGCATAATATAAGTTTATACAAATAAAACAAATGCCAGACATTTTTGAAGAAACACGACGTGTGCACGTAGAAAACAGACTTCTCAACTGCTGCTTTGTGCCTTAAAATAATATTAATATTCTTGAATAACTAGACCTTTGAATAACATACTTCACATATCGCATTTTTTTAGCCACTTACTATCGACAAATATAAATTATTATAAATGAATGTCTTTCGAAAATGGAAGCTTCTATATTTATGAGCACAATTTTTATTCAAGCAAATATTTTGTTTAGTTTAGCTTAAAGAATGCACTAAATTTCGATTATATATTTATATTTTTTTTAATTATATAATATATATTTTTTAAATTATATTATTATATTAAAAATAATCCTTTCTGACATTCAGAAAAAAACGTTTCAAATATGCACTCTTTATATAATTACATTTTGGTCCAAAAGAATGCCGATTATACGAATTGCAGAGCAATTTAGTTTGTATGTGTAGAATATATTTGTACAATTAGGTATATAGGTATATTCAATTATAACTCGATAATATATAAATGTAAATTTCGATGTTAATACATACATTCGTATGCACATAAATAACTGCAATTTGCATCTTTTTATTAGTATAAGCAGCTGATATTGCCCGATATTGACCAGCCAGGGGCGGGACAGTAAGTTGAGCAGTAGCCGGGCCCAAAAGATTCGTGCCGCTTGAAAGTAGCTGGCCCGCAAAAGAACAAACAAAATGGGTGTGTGTTAATAAGTTTGTGCGATAAACTTACCATATTCGATTAGCATCACTCTTAATATATATTTGTATATACCATATTTATAAATGTATGCACATTTATTTAAGTGTGTTTTGCGTGTGTGCATAAATGTTTTAAAATTTTGTTTACACGTGCACGCTTTTGGCTTATATAAATTAAGAGCGATATCGTTATCTGCCTGCCAAATTTCAAATTCCAAGCAGAGGAAAATTTAACAAACACTGGATGTTTAAACCCCATACACGCGCAAGCTCATCCGAGTTTGTGGGCTGATAAAATATAATATACACATACGGAAGAATGTGGCACAAATAAAATTTTATTTTTTTTCTAGAGAAATATGTTTTTAAGAACTGGCGCTGACAGCCGTGAACCCCTTCACGTGTTTCCCTCAACCGTATAAATAAAAAAGTAGAATATTCTTAAACAAACAATCCACACACAGCGTCATACACACACAGACACACACTCACTCACACTGTCTTTCTATTTTATTAATGTCTGGTGTGAGAATCAAAAATAAATTTGCCTAATTTATTAATTAAGTGACTTTATGTGGAAATACAAGCAAAGGTGCTAAAATCAATATTGGCCTACGTCAAGACATACTGCTCTGAGGTGAATTTACAGCTGCAGTTATATATAGACAAATTTTAAATACACATCTTAAGCTCCTATAACATGTAGAATATTTAATGAGGACACCTTCGGTGAAAATCGATAAAAAGTACTATTTTTATAAAAACAAGTTATCAATAAAAAATTAAATAAAAATACAATTCCTGCTGCTTAAAAATGTAAATATAAGAAACGTATCTTTTATGTGCCCTAAGATGTTAAGAAAATATGATTTTGAGATAGTTTTTGGTACTGGGATCCAAATGTTATCATAACAGTAATGAGTGATTTTATTTTTTCCTAACTCATTCGAGTTTCTTAGGTCAAATATAAATTTGACATGGATATATTTGGTATAATAAAATGCGTTCTGGGCATAAAACTAACATGTCGATTAATTTCTACAAAGGTATATTTATTTTTATTATTTATACTTTTAAGATCATGCGAAGCTAAAAATTTTTCCCACCAAGACTGAATAATATCACGTTTTTATTATTTTTGTATGGCTAAATTCTAAATGAGTATTTATTAAATATTTAAATCCTTATGCCTTAATAGCGATTTGTTAAATACTCTCAGAAAATTCAACAAGTTTTATTATATTTTTTTTCCATTTTGACTTATTTAGTTGACGCAAAATAAACAAATAATTGGGTTATCAATTTAATATTACCCTTGCAATATCTCGAATCGATAAAAATGGATTACGCCCACTGTTTTCAATGCTTTTTAATGACTAAAAAATAAGCACTTAGGCACGTTTTTACTGTGTGCATAAACATCTAATTTAGACGCATGTGGAGACCTAATTAAAAGTTTCCGCATTTATACGATAAATATATATATGAAAATAACAACGTAAATATACTACCGTTTTTATTTATTTACATAAGTTGTGCATGTTTAAGCCTTATTTATTATATAGTGAAAATAACTATCGGCAGGCTAACTGCTGATCGAGCTATGAGTTTGCCAATTTTGATTGTTTAATTTTTGTATTTTTTTGTTTTTATTTATTTTTTGCATTTCATTTGATTTCAAAGTAATGTGTTGTTTGTTTACGGTCTCGAGTTCTATTTTCGCTACCAGCCAACTTATGTAAAACTCACAAGTTGTCTTACACGTTTTGCATTCAAATTCTGCTGCTGCTGTTTCTGTTGCTTTTGCTATTGATAAATCAGACAAAGCGGGTTTCGAATTTCCCATTAGGCTTGAGAGTCTGGCGACAAGGTGACGCCGTAGCTTTGGGCTTTTGTTTTGTTGTTGTTTGTTATAATTAAGTATATGCAAAAGTATATACAAAGTAGTGTTTTTTTTTTTAAATCGTAAGTCAACCTCGTTTGTGGAGGAAATCGATTTAATGATATGCACACACTTAGCAAGTAATAGCATCTAATTTAATTGAATTTGCATGTGGCTTTTAGGGCCAGCTGCCCTTAACATGGACAGCTCGAGTATATGCATGTATTTATGGAGGTACATAGACAGATTATTTATATTATTTTTTCTCTAACGTTGTTTTCAATTTCATTTCTCCCTCTTTATCGTCATCGATACGAATAACAAAATGACAGATGACGAGTCTGGCTTTTTCTTGGAATTAAACATATACGTTTTGTATTCATTTTATATTTACTTGTATATAAAATAGATGCATGCATCATGATATTAAAGTAAAATTAGATACGCTGAATATGTAAAAAAAAATCAAGGGTTTAATACAATTTAATTTCTAACTTTAACTTTAAATTTTGAATTGACTGTTGATTATTATCTGATTTCAGTAGCTAAATATGAATTTTAAAAAAAATGTCCAATTGTTATTTTATTTTTCAAAGGAAAAAAATGTTTAATAGGTGTTTGATCTTTAAAGTCGGATAATTGAACTCTTTTGAAAGCCAGATTTTTTTGAAGAGGAAAAACGCACAATTAAAAAGTACTTCAGAGATTTTATGATTATGAAATAAATATATTATATGTATATGTAATACAAACGAAAATTTATTTATTAATATAATGGATATTTAATTATTTGCATTATTTATTAGAAATTTAATTATGTATATGTTTTAGTTTTGAGTTTCTTTTGATCTTATTTATTTTAATCGCCATCATATAAAAAACAAAAATATAAAAATCTAAAAAGCACATTAATTTAATATTAAAAGAATTAAATAAAAGATATAAAAAATCGGAAAAAATTCAACTGTAAAAAACACTCAATAAGTTAATTAATTGTTAAACGTTTGTAGGTTTGTAATATGTAAAGTAAAACTAACAAAAATAGAAGAAAGAGACAAAAAAAGAGAAAATATAAAGAAAAAGAAATTCTCTGCAACTTTCGACTAAAATTGGTTTAGCACGGTTAATTACGCCAGAATCTTTTGAAGCATTTCCCAATCGAATTTTTGTCGCTTTGCAATATGTTTGCGGGCAATGACACCACTGTGAGACATCGAAGACGATGAGCCTCCGTGTTACGCATACGCCGAATGTGGGTGGACTGTAATCCGAGCACTCAAAAGGCGTTGTTATGTCAATCCAATGCCGAGAACCATTGGCAATGTTGCAACCCAGTCTCTGCGCCAATGTCTGTCATTTTAGATACATACATATGTAAGTATCGTTCCCATTACGTCCACAATGTACATAAGTATCTGTGCTTTAGGCACTGCCTGTTGATGGTTTTGTATTTTTTTTCTTCTCGTAACACAACGGATATCTACGCAAGCAAACGTGCTGTGCAAGCTGCGCCTGCAGGTGACATCAAACAGAGCTGCAGGGCAAAAAAAATGACGTAAATTGCGTCATACAAATTGCAAGAAATGCCTAAGCCAAACAAAATATGAAATTATTACACAAGTGTGAACAGTGAAATAAAAAAAAAGCAAACACACACCTACAGCAAACACGCTCACCTTCCGAGCTGACCACTCTGGGGACAGACAGAAAAAATTGAAAACAATCGCCGTAGCTAATTAAATTGTGCATGGAGAGTGCAAAAACACTACACACATACACACACACACATGTGAAAACTTGCCATGAGTGGGGCTGGGCGAGTTCGTTAATGTGCAACACGTGTGCAAGCACTCAGAGGCTGACCGACCGGATGGCTAATTGAGCAAAGCAATGCAAAACACATACATACACACACACAGCACATGCACATGCACACACTTGTAATTGTTTTGCACAAGTAGATATGTTAATAGGGTAGACGTTATTGCTTCATTCGACGGTAATTGGATGTAGTTGCTATGCGAGTCAAGTGTTAAAATTGCAACTCGCGATCAAACTAATTATCATGTGAAATGCAGCAAAATTGTTCACGTTTCTCGCAAGCTAACGTCAAATCAAATAAATGCACAAATATGGGGCTTAACCTCGCATACCAAATATATTAGCAAGCTTTTTTTTACTTTACTTATGTCATTATAATTAACTATTTCCTTATTATCTCAAATTGAATTTAACCGCCAATTGCTATGTTCGCGTACAATTGTGAATGGCAAATCCGGCACAAGCAACACTATCGCGTTGCCAGACTGCTGAAATAACATTCCGATAGCAGCTGGGACTCGGTCGCTCTACAGCACTGTGCAATGCCGAGTCAGCTGCTCACATTTTAGTGCAGCTATTTTATACAAAACTTTAATATATTTATATTTATACTGTGCAATATATTTAAGCAATATATTTTTGATGAAACGTGCAATATTTATATGAGAGCATCCTATCTGAGCGACACCGATAATTGTGTCACATTTCGCGCTTAGCCCTTTGGCCAACAAAATGCCATCACTTTGTTTGTTGTTGTCCCCTGCTGTTGCCAAGGAAACGAAAAACGCAAACACAACAAGTTACGTCGGTGCTCGGTCGATCCTAGGTGTGTGTGTGCCACACTTCCTTCCGGTCCAATTTAAATACGAAATAAAAAGGTATTGCACAAAAAAGCAGAGCTATTCAAATTATTTGTACATATCGTTAAAAATTCAAACAAATAATATCACCAAAAATGTGCGAATAATAAAATTTTGAAATGCAACTCAACGGCCAGGATCTTGAACAAGGACCTAGATGATACTACGCATTTGAATATGGTAAGTGCTAGAAAAATCCATTGAGCTAATATTATTGACCCTCCCATCCGCCGCACCAGCCATCTGTAAGATACCAAGTGCCATAATTATATGAATGAAAATCATAAAACAGAGACTCTTTCAAGAAACACTAAGAAAGATCAAAAGCTGACAACTTTTCCAATTTTCGTATTCGTTTTGTAGCGAAGTAAATGAGTTTTCATTGAACGGGAAAATGAGAAAATTACTCTGCGCCCCCTTGTCCACACCCCGCATACTCCTCGAGTTGTCTTTTTTTTTAAATGTTTTTTTTTTTAGACATTTCTAGCCATGCTCAACATTTAGAGGCAATTAAGACGAGTCCTTTTCGCGGTCACAGAAACCTACCCCCAAAAATAGACAGGTAACTGAGTCTTACAGCCACCCGCTTGCACATTCGCATCCAAATCCATGTGGCGTGTGGCATGGCCGGTTGCACTCACATTAAACACACAGTCCCGATTCGACCACCAGGTGTAAGGCAACCATCTCGTTGCATATTTCCGCTTTACTGCCTTACACCCCGTCTTGCTTGGCTGCCCGAGCCAAAGAGGCAACGGTCATGTCACCTAAAATGGATGGGGGATGGAATGGTGGTGGGGGTGTTGAACGCATGCCAAGCGAACGTTCACATATATTGCATATCTGTCAAAGCATTTGACGACTGATGCCCATTATGATGACTGTCACTCGCATTATGCTCGAACAGTCATAATTATCAGAGACAGTTTGGTCTTAGGTTTAGGTTAGCTTTATTGTTTTAATGTACCCTGTTACCTTGCAACACAATACTATGTGCTTACTGTGCTTAATTGCAACAATTTAAAACCACATTACAATGCTTTGATGCTACCATGTCCTTGTTAGCTAGAGCTCTTTCAACCGTAATTTTAGTGTGTGAACATTGCAAATAATTAGCCATTAAGCAAACAGCTCAGAAAAGTAGGCAGAAATTATAAAATTTAACAAAATTTAATTATTTGCATTGTAAAATCATTAGTTGTAAGCATTAAAAGAAAAAATGTCGAGTATGCATCCTGTTTCAACTATTTAAGTCTTTTTATTAAGACTTCGATTAGGATTATATTAAAGTCGCCTTTATCACCTAAAAAAATATTTATTTTAATCACACTTCAAAAGTTTATTCTATTTTAATATGAAAATATTTGGGAAACTGTCTGCTGAATTAAAGAAATGTTTATCATTTTGAAGTTATAACACAGGCAGCGGACCACCTCTAAGAATATATATTTTGTCAAGCTCCTTATTTAAAAGTTTAATGAATCTTAATACTAAATGCAACGAAATAGTAAAAATTTCATATGCAAGATAATGTTTAGTTATAAAGCTATATTTGATCGAATGTGGAGCTAAACTAAACGAAACAATTCTTTTTATCCTCATATCAATAAATTTATACTTCTAATTTGTATAAATTTTAAATAAAATCGAATTTCGGAATAATTTCTGATACTAGTCCAAATCGTGTACTGATCAATATAAATTTAATTGCTGCAACTGGCAGCTGCATAAACCATAACATTTTTCTATGTACACATCTATTATAATTTGAAGCCAGCTTTGGCTATGCAACACTCAGTCTGCAACCGAATTCAACGTCAACTGAACCACAAAAAAAATACAAAAAAATGAACAACTATCATTTTGCGTTGTTGGTAAAAGCGTCACGCTGACTGAGCCACCAACTGGCCATTCCTATGACAACGCAGCTGCCTCTGCGTATTAGGGATCTGATCGCAAATGCATATCCTAATGGAATGGGGAGCAGTGACGCAAGTGTCCTGAAAATGCTGTCCATTTACTTGCCTTATTTTTTGGGCCAATGCATTTTTCACTCGCTCCTGCGGCTGATAGGATATGTGTGCTAGACACCACCATCAGTAAAACACCGAGCCAGTAGCAGCATATTGGCCAAGTCTATTACCAGTTAACTACCCCCTACGCCCCGCCGTTAGCGCTTGAGCTAGAGGTCGAGCTCGAGCTCGAACTGGCCACCTGCTCGATAATAATAGCAGCGTGCATATGTTTCGTGTTGTAGTTGCACACTTACGCTCGTTGCAAGCACAGCAAACTGCTGCACGAATAAAAAATACATATAGCACAAATAAAAACGACAACAAGAAGAGTATCGAAAAGTGAAAGATCAATGGAAGCAAAGCTTTCAATTGAATTGCAATTGCATGGCTGAAGTAAGAAAAATAAAACCCACCCGGAACCCAAAAGCAGCAAAAAAAAAATAAAGCAAAAGCAAAATACAAAATACAAAAAAAAAGTCAAACTTATTTGATCAATAATTTGCAGTTGAGCGTCCTTAGTGATTCCCTTGCAATTGCTGTGTGTGTGTGTGTGTATGCGAGTGTAACTTTCTTTGCCTGTGTTATGCTGTGGGTGTGTATGTTAGTGTGTGTGTGTCTGTGTGTAACTTTCAAGCTACATTTTTCACGCTTCGAATTTATGAACTTGTCTGCATCGCTTTACCATTTGATTTGTTAACTTATATGCCCAGGCACTTTGCATTTCCGCTGGGGGCAACGCATTATACTCACTGAACCAGTCACTCCCCCTCGCCACATACACCCACACCTGTCCCTCTCACACTATCAAACCCTTAGCAAACCCGTTAAGCGGCGCTCACTCGCCGCTGACTTCGTTTATTGTTTATAAACAACAACTTGGACTACAAGTTCGACTACATGACGTATGCCGGGTCGTCATCGGCATCCTGTAGCTAGTCCCAGTCCCATTTTCATTCTCCATCCCAGTCCCATTTCACAGTTGCCGTCTCCTGTCTGGATACTTACTCTAACTCCTGGGCTTGGCGTTGCCATCGGCGTTGCAACAAACATTATTTACATTGAACCGGTTGCCCAGTGAACAATGACGGGCCCAAGGGAGAGCGTGTGAAAGATGTACCACAGAGTGTGAATCAAAGTGAGAAAATCATAAATGTAGTGTACGGAGCTAGACAAGAATTCAATGTGAAAGACATAATTATAATCTTTTAGATACTGTATTTATAATTAATATTGAATATGGACAAGAATCAAACACAACAAAGTGAAACAAATATTTTAAGTGAAGCTGTCAAGCAAATAATTGAAGTTAATATCTGAGCTTTGCATATTTTAACAATAATTATTTGCAACTCATAATCAAATTGTCACAGCTGACCGAGTCACTCCGGAGTATTATTAAACCTTGTTTGGATTAATTGAAAGAACATGCTAAAGATTTTTTTTTCGATCTTAACTAGGCTGTTAAGGTTTGTCTTAATTAAATTGCTGGCTCGTAAATTATACGTTTTAGAAATTTATAACATCTTTATTAAAACATTCGTCTTCATTTATCGAAAGCTCTCAGCTTTGATTATTTGATGTCATTGAAATATATTTGTGAACATTCGAATATGTTTAATTTTGGATAATTTACTATCATAGATTTCCTTGGAATTAAGGAAATAAGATTTATCCGTACCCAGACGGATGCAAAGTATTTAAATACATACTTAAATAATAGTAAACACAAAATCAATTTAATGGATGCAGAGTATGTAAATTAATACATTAAATAAAGTGTTTATTTAAATTAATTATATTCCTTACGCATGCATAAATAATGTGATGTTAGTGAATGATTTTAGAGCGCCCAAAAGATGCCACAGAAAAACGGGCGAGAATAATTCAAAATGGCGTCTTTGCAAACGATAATAAAAGTTGAAGAGAAATTTTTGCTTTTTACTTTATGCGCGCTCCCGTTAAGAACAAAGCAGCGAACAAATCAAAGTATGTAGAAAATACCTGTGAAATGTTTAATTTCATAGCAACGCCCCATTGGAGGCAGTCAACCCCCAAAAGCAAGTTGGTAGGCAGGCAACAAAAGGCATCAAGTGGGAATTTCATCAACAACAACAAAAACCAAAAAACATAAATGCCCACAGCACACTCGTTCCACATGCTGAAGTACGCATTTGTATGGCACTGGATTTTTTGGGTGGGAGTTAAGATTCAGTTTCTAAATTTAGCGACATTATTTTGCCTTACAACAGTTCAGACAACAGATTTTCACTTTCTTTGCAGCTGTTAGGAACCTAAGCAACTGAATACATTTAAGCACCACAATTGCCTTAAACATAAACAGACGAGAAAGAGCGAAACCGAGGAAATCACCAATCACAAACTAGTCAACGAATTTTCGCATCGAAAGTGTAAACAATTGGCCTTCAACTACAACTACAACTGCAACTGCAAATACAATAAATACTATTTTGTATTGTAGATAAGCTATTTATTTAGATACGTTTTCCTAGCTTGTAGACCATTAAGCAAATGAAATGAGCACACGTCTGGCAACCCAGCGTCAATTTATCATCACGACGAGCGCCGCCATTGAGGCCGCCACAGTAGATGCTAGCCAAACAGATGCCGAGGAGCAACAACATCAACATCAACACCAACATCATCAACAACAACAACAACAACTTCAGCTTGTGTCTAAAACGACAACAGGCGATATCCTGACAGTGGAGCCGAGAACGCCCTCGACACCAGCAACGCATGCGGAGGCATTTGAATTCTGCACCGAGGATGGTGTCGTTGTGGCTGCCACATTGGAAGATGTCATGACACAGGTTGCCATCTTTTCTCACTCGTCAATCAATAATTTTAGTCTGCCTCATTTGTGATTGCTTTCATTGATTGCTGCTCTTGCTTGCAGAATTGTCAGCTCTTGCAAAAGAAGCTTAGAGATGGCATTAACGATGACGCCACCGCGACCACCGATCAGCTGGAGGTCATTCGTGTTGTCCTGCCCATGGATACCAGCGACTCTAGCCAGGATGCGCAACTGCATGCCCATATCAATGCTGTGAACAGTGTAAGCAGCAGCGATGCCGTCGCCGCAGCCACAACAAACAGCACAACAACCATACACACCCTACCCGGCCTAGGTACCATTAAAGGTGGCGTCGATCTGGCGCAACAAGTTGCCAATGGACAGTTAACCGTGGTGCAGGCCACCGAGGATGATGATGGCACACCGTTCATCACGGTGACGGGTGAGTCAAAGTAAAATTATCTCTTTCAATCATTTTTTATGCTATCTATTTAGAATATTAATTTGTACATCTGCTAAAAATGTGCAAATATTTGCTATATACGAGAAAATTCGTATTGTTATTGATTTAATCGAATAGATAAACTGCATTTATATCAGATTGTTTTTGGTGAGCATTGTTTGCTATCAAACCAAAGAAACCAGTTAAACTACATCATCGACACAGTTCGACGGAAATACCTCAATTTTAAATCATTGTTTTTTCAATATGAAAAGTGCTTTGATACATATATTCTGAATTGATGGAGTAATAATATGTTTTATAAATGGCTCTATCTTTACAATTGTGTTTGTTATTGTTATCTGAAATATATTGTGATAATCGCGAAACTTGCTCTTGAAGTATGTGGAATCATCCGGAGAGTCGAAAATGATTAAATCCATTCGGCTGTTGGTGTTTCAGAAGTAGATATTTATTTTATGGGGTCACAGATGCTTCATTCTGTCATTTACATATTTTTGCACAGCTTTATCATACATATTTTTACTGGTAAAGCGTTATATATTAAAATTTTAATGATTCCAGTACATATTCCCCAATCAGTCGAGTTGATTTAAATATGTAACTAAAATCATTTTCTGTCCATTAAATAATGTGGGCACTGTAAGACAGTTAGATGTCTTATCGGATATATATCTATATAATTTATATTATATATTTATAATGGTCTATGTTATCTAATGATAATGCGTATATTTAATTCAAATATAAATATAAACTAGAATATATTTAAGGGCTTATTGAACTAACGATTTGAAGCTAAGTTGTGTACAAATTTAATTGAAAATTGGTGTAACCTAATAATTATAGTTATAATAAAGTATGAAATCTTTTTATGACTTTTAACTAATAGCGACTATAATTTGTATGGAAAATTCTAGACAATTTATTTGTCATTCCTGAGCATCGCTAAAGCTGTCAGCATTAAAGCTGTCAGCTTTCCATTGATTTTTTTGGATTTCAAAAATGCTGCATTATGATAATAAATCCTGAAACTGTAACTTTACAATTGTGTACAACAAAAGCTTTCAACCTTACATTGATTTTTTTTAGCAGTAATATCATAATCAATCAATATTAAATATGATTTAATATTATATTATTATTTAATTGTTTTTGTTTGCAAACATTTAATTAAGCTTTATATGTTTCAATTTGTGGCCAATTAATGCAGTTTAACAAGTCAAACATATCAGTGACAAATATGCAGACACACAAATATTTGAAATGCTTTTTAGCACACAATAAAATAACAAATAAATACAATTGCAAAAAATAATGGCAAAAAGTGGGAAAAAAAATAATCATTCAGTTACAAACTGGGTTTTGTTTAATTAATCTGAAAATGATGACTATAAAAAAAAAACGACTTACTTTGGAAAAAATACGCGCTGCAATCGCTGGTGGCTTATCGCTTCCGCTTCCGCTTCCACTTGCAACATTTGCGCTGAAATCAAAACGGAAACCAGCAAACAAACAGCAAACGGCAAAAGTCGCGCCTTTGTAAACAAACATAATCACAGGATCAGCGTGTCGTCCCTAAGGGGTAGCGGGGCAGGGAAACGGCTAAGTCCCTGTACATTTTAAACGTTTGCTTGATATCACAATTAAAGCGACTTAATTTGAAAACTGAAACGAGCAGAGCTGAGCGCGTAACAAGAATCCCAACAACAGATACACAGATAGACAGACAGACAGACAGAAAGACAGACAGAATTAGCAGTCACCCCGTTGCCGAGATGATTGTCCTACCTGTGCAGGAGGCAGCATTAACAAGAGTATACGGCACCAGTTGCGGCACGTGCAACACATAGTAACAGAAAGTGTAGCAAAGTGCAGCTGTGTGATTTAGCAAATAAGGGGAGCGAATGAGGAAAATGATATCCAGTACAACACACGTATACAACATAATTATTATATTCCACTTCAGCGCTACACAATGAATTAATCGAGATTACACTTGGTGAGCACTATCTATAGGGCAGGATCACACGCTGCCGACTGCTGGCTGCGAACTGCTGCCTGCAGTGTATAGTTGCCACTAACCAGAACTGTTTGCCATGATACTTGATTTTATTAGCGCAAATTACCACCACCAGCAGAGCAGAGCAGAGGTAACAACAAATATGGCAAGTAATCACAACAAATTGAGGTGTGTTTTGGCAATGGGGTTGTCAATGCAGAGGGGAGAGAGGACAGAGGACAGAAGGATAGATGGACAGAAGCGCGGGCATCCCTCACACGTCGACTCATTAATAACCGCCCGCTGTGTATTAATACGTTCTTTGTGATACCCTCCAAAAAGGGTATCACAAATCTACCAAATATCTATTTGATTGTCCAACTTGCAGATCGTAATCAGTTCAGTTTTATAGTGTCAGACAAACAAACAACCAGCGACAAGCTATTCATTATAATTTTTATTTTAATTAATTAATTATTACTATTTACTTGTTAAATGCTTTATTCATGCCGAATGTGCAATTTAAACAAAAACCTACACAGATTTAAAAATTATTAAATTCGTTCTTTGCGTATGCATCATCGGAAAGAGTATACAGACTTCGACTATTTACAGTTTTTTTGGCACTGTTTTGCTTCGCATCAATGCATTGAGTGGTGTATATTTGACAATGTTAGGTGAACTCATGTCTACACTTACAAAAAATTGCTTATATATTTAAAAAATCTCTCTAAAAATAATAAACTTAGCTTAAATTTACAAAAATTTCATTAAATTATTATTAAATTAAAAAAATTATTTGGATTAGAAATTTATTTCTTTTTCCCAAATTCTAGAAAAAAGTATACCTAAAACAAGGAGTTTTTAATCACTAATTTTCAGAAAGATACAATCTTCAGATTTGGAAATATAATTTCTGAATAATAAGCTGGCCTTCTCCTTCTGCCAAAAATATGTTCATTTTAGTTGAATTTTCTGTTGTGTTTTTCTGAGTGTATCGAACAACACAATATTCGTTTACGTGAAGAGGACACTATGTGCCGCCCCCGCTATATCCCGCTCCGTTAAGCTGTACTATGAAATAACGGGAACATTTGAATTGATACGCTTTGGTGAGGGGTGCTCATCAAATCACCGAAGCAGCAAAGCTTAAAATTTAATAACGGCAAACAGCTAATAAAAATGGAACGCTGGCAAACTCAAATCCATACCAGCTGACTATTGGAAAGCTTAAGCCAGAGTGGGACGAAGTGGCTAAACTTTAGTTTGCTGTCAGGGAAAATCAGCATATGCTGGGCTTCTTTTAATTGGGTAAACAGCAAAAATTTCAAGATTCCAATCATTTTTCAAAGGCAAGTCGGCATTCATGTTGATGCATTTGCCTGTTATCGTTAGGTCGAATCAATTGCTGAATCTGAAGCACTATAAAGCGTTCAAAATTCAATGAACCACGACCCTTGCCCCTTGCCAGGTGCTGTGTCTATTTACAAAAGGTTAATTGTTTGTTGTTGTCGATTGTCGACTGCTGCTGCAGATGCACGGATAAGCTACAGAGCCTGGGATGCGGCACTCTGCACTTGTCGGTTATCCTGGCAATTTATTTTCCTTTGCAAGCATATAGAAAGTTTTCCTGATTTTCATGGAATGCCCACAAAGGAGCAAAGAAGTTTATTATTGTTGTTTGTGTTTGTTATCTGCTTGTTGAACGTCGCATTGTGGTTCGGGAATAAGCACATGTGGCCTAGACGCATTTCTAAATTTTGATTATTATTAAAAATATACTAAACTTATACTAAACGATTAAATCAAATTTATTGCTTATGGTTTTCAATTAACTTTTAAAACGCATGTGCATATAAAGCACAAAAATAATCCTGTTATCAGTTTTTATGATTGAGAAAATAATAATAACAAAGCTAGCTAATTAATATTCTGCAGAAATGCTAAGAAAAATGAACAAACAGTTTAAACCATATTTAGATATTTTAATGGACTATATTAAAAGCAGAAAAAAACAAGCAAAGCTTATTTCAAACAATTATTAAATGTCTGACTTTTATCAACAATTTAGCATAATTCCAAATTAAATAATTCGTTTTTGAATCAAAATCATCACAGCCCACCAATTTTCAGCTATTTTTAAATTAAATATACCCATAACTTTATTTACTTAGTTCTTTAATCAGTTTATATATTTATACTTTGATGACCTCCATAATTCTGGATATATAAATATATCTACAGTTGTTTTAAATATGTTTGTTCATAGTTGACATTAATACCTGTCAAACACATACTTCGTAGAACGTACCACAAGTTTTTACTTTATTATTTTATTTTTTTAATTGACATGAAGCCGAGGACATTGTAGCCACAAACTTGAATGTGCAAAGCTTTTTGCCCGAAAAACCACACAGCTACTTTTCATGTGAATTTGCTAAAAGCAAACCCCAAGAATGTCTAATAAGCTTGAAAGGTTTAAAGACGAAACCCCATGCACAGTGCCAAAGTATTGCCAGCTGAGGATCCAAAAAGGCCCCACACATCCCTGCACCCACACACACACACACATATGTAGGCACCCGTTGGGGGTCCAAAGATGAACAGTCAAATATATTTCAATGGACAACACACCCTATGTTGACAAAGTAGACTACGCGGGCAGTTCATGTTGAAATAAATTAATATTCGAAATATGTTCTGTTTGAGGGAAATTAAAACATGATCGACTAAAAGATACCCCAAGATATATGAGTCTTGCACATTTTATCAAGAAACTACTTGAAATATTTGCAGATGCTCAATAGTAACAAGCTTGAAAGCAATTTCTAAAAAATTGTGTCTACTTTTTCCCATATATCGATCATGAAACGTTATCGATATCGAATCAGTAAGAACAACAATCGTGTTCTGCTAATGATATACGAAAACTTATGTATCAAATTTGTCTCTAAACCTGAAAGTCTCTGTTAGCATTTATACAAACTTAACTAAATCGTCTCGGCTTTTAATGCTGTTCAAGAATATATATATTTATATATAAAAATGTATATTTATAATATACCTTCTGCTGTTTGTTACATGATACCCTGTTTACACACATTTTCAATGGGTTTATGATATAAAAAACTGTAAAAACACGATGATGTCGAGATAACAAAATATATATGAATAAATTCCACGCGCTCACGCAATGCCAAAGTGACAGGCATCCAGGTACATATATGTCATCCCCAACCCAGGCACCAGCCCCCAGCTGCTTGCCCCTTCCCACCCGCCTGCTCCATGGAGAGGAAAAGCGCGTGCCGGCAGCAAACGTTCTGGTTGGCCAGCGCCAGGGCAAGCAGCATCCGCTGGGGGTTGTTGCGCAAGCCAGCAAATGAGTGTGCGTGTGTGTGTGTGAGCGAGTTAGTGAGTGTATGCGAGAGAGTGGGCGAGAGAGAGAGAGAGAGAAAAGGCTCGATGTGCTAGCAAGCAGCAGGACTGTGTGGCTGCAAACAGGGTAGGCGGACGGTGGCAGCTGCGCGCCCCAATGATTGGCTGCGTTGCCTTGACGCCAACTTTGTTGCCACATGCCGCACTGCCTGCCCTGTTTGCCTGCCTGCTTGCCTGCCAGTGGTTGGCCGTCTCGCTCGCACCCGTTCGCAGCATCTTCGGGCTACGCTCGACACTTGTTCAGATCCCAGAAAATGCGACTTTGAGCCCGGAATTAGCTGGCGCCGCTTGAAAAATAAACCGTTGCTACTACGAAAATCTCCGCAGGGTTTGGGTTGGATTATTTGCTACGGCGATGATGCTGTTGAATGTGGGATGCTGCTTCTGCTGCTGCTGCTGCTGATGTTGCTGCTGTTGCCACCACACAAGGGTGGCTGCTGCTGGGCATGGGCAGGCGCAAATCATAACAACGCAGCATCAGGAGAAGCAAACCACCCAACCACCCACAACACCACCACCGCTGTAATTTAATTCGTTGCTGCGCCGCCGCCGTCATTGCCATCGTCATCATTATTTTTCGGAGGCATATTGCTAGGATAACATTTGATTTTGAGTTCAGTTGTAATTCTACCGTGCTAACGTTCTGGTTACTCTTGCTGCGTTGCTACGCTCCTCACAGGCTCACATTGTTGCTACGTCGTATTTCCGCCATTACATCCCCAGGAGCCACCCACCACAAACTTTGCAGCAGCGGCAGCAGCAGCAGCAGCATCAGCAAGTTGTGCGGGTTTTTTTTTTGTTCCCTTCGATATTCACTTTTACTTTCCGTTGCGGCTGTTGGAAGAGTTGCCCAAAGCAACCGGTCGACAAACATTTCGGCTTACAATCGGCACCCACACGGCCGGCCTGCTGTGCGCCGTGCAGACATGCGACATGTAACACAAAAATCAGCTGTTTAGGCACCCAACTTTGACACCACAACTCACTCACATCGTCAGTCAGTCAGTCAGTCATTAATTTGCGAGCTGCACACTCGAAACAAAACTAATCGAATGCATTCGCGGTTTGGCTTCGACTATCAGACGCGTCATCACCACCAACACCATCAGCCACACCACTTGCATCATCAACAACAACAGCAGCCGGCGCAACCGCATCAACACCATCCTCAGCCACAGTCGGATATTGCGTCACCGCTGCCGCCGTCGCCGATCGCCGCCGCCTATACGAATCTCTTGGAGAAGTGTTGTTGCAAGCTGCACTCACAGCACCATCACCAACACCCACATACACTGTCACATCCACATCCACACCACCCTCAGCATCATCAGCAGCAGCAGCCGCAGCCGCAACAACAGCAGCCGGCACATCCACACCAGTTGCTGCCGCACCAACACCAGCAACAGTTGCCAGCGGCCCAGTTGCAGTTGCAACTGCACCATCATCATCATCACCATCATCATCAGACTTTCGTGGCCACGGCAAGTGCCGTCAACTACAGCAGCAGCTGTACGACAATTGGCGCCGCTGCCGCCTCCACAGGGACAGCATCGAGCTCAGCAGCAACCACAGCAATGTATCACCATCACCACCATCGACGTCACAACAATTTGTCCTATTGCGGTGGTAAATATTTTCCCATAGCCAAACCATTTCAGTTTCGAATCCTATCAATGGCTTTTAATTGACGCTCTGTTTACACTCTGAGTGTAAGTTCGAGTGAGTGTGCACACGTGTGTGTATTTCTGTGTGTGTGTGCCGAACTCGGGATAGCAAAACGAGAGTGTCAAGTGTCTTCCTCATGCTCCATTGTCCATTTTGTAAACTTTCAACTGAATGAAATGTAAATGATATTTGAGAACTTTGACCAGCAGTAGCTTAAATTCCCTTTGCACAGCAAATCGCAATTTTATAGCGGAAATTGAAATATTCTTCATATGCACATAATCTACGTGACTTACTGATACAAAGGTTTTCCAAGTTAAAAAATATAAATTCAAGTCTTAATGCTTTTAAATATACTCTAATTCGGTTTTTGAATCAGTGCTATTAATAAAGTTAAAAATTCGGATTAATTTTTATAATTTGAAAAACTCTAGTTGAGGGAAATTGACGTTTAAATAAATACTTTGCTTATTAATATAGATTTCTTAAACTCGAAACTAAAGTTATTTGGCTGTGACAGACTTGGTGTCTACAAAATAGTTGATTAATTATTGTTTTTGCAATATGAAATCTGAATATGATCACAATTGATAAATAATAAGTCAGTGCATAATATATATCCATCAAAATTATTGCTATATACTTACGATAATTTATTTCCATCGAAAAGCCATTAAGTTTTTCGGGAAACACGCGCAGCTGTCGATAAACTCAAAATTTGAATAAAATATAAAAGATGTTTCATTCAAAATTTGAATTCTATAGCTTGTATAGGCAAAATGATATTAAAGTGATTCAGGGTATTAAAATAAAAGTTTTTTTTTTTCAAATTGAAGTCTTTTAATATTCCCTTTTTTATTGTTATTTTCTGTAAAACTTGCTTATATGTTTGATAGTATTTCACTCCAAATGAATTAAGTATAAAATATGACAATGTAAACAAAAAACCATTTTGGGATTGAGTTCTACAAATAAATGTTAAGTCTACTTATTAAAGTTTATATAAGCTTTTTTATAAATTCGATTCGCCGTCGGCATGTAAAAAGTTTATTCTTTTAAAATTTTCTGTACTGCAGAAAAAATTTTTAAAATGGCCTTTTTGTGCGGAGTGCAAATACAGATTTTTGGCGCATTAAACTATGAGGGACTTGCAGGGCTAAATCTTCTTTTAGAGATAAAATACCATTTCTACAAAGTTTCTTATCGGTTAAATAGGAAAAATGGTTTCCAATTTTTGTCTAACTTAATGTAGATTTTATGGAACTTTTTAAAAATAAATTTTGAGGTATCAGGATAAAAAAGGATTCTTGCAACTTTTTTTTACATCTGTTTTTACTTGGAAGTCGTAATTTAAAAAACCTATACTTTTACATTAAACAACTTCAGTTTCAGTGCAAAAATTCAATCGAGCAATTTCAATCAATATTTCCAGTAATTATATCAATTAATATTTCCAATAAATAACACACAAAATGGTTCAATATTTTATTGATACGGGATTGATGCAATTAATAATTAATATTTTTAGACGTACCCATAAATTTTTTAGTACATCGTCAACCAAAGTTTTCTTAAATCCCGAACGTACAGTTTATTTATTTTTAAATTAATTAATATTACTGAAATCGTTATTTTGGTAATTCTATAAAAATGTATTATATACTTCAGTTAACTATAAATTGTATTTATTGTGTTGAATTTAAGTTTATTTATATAAAAAGGGTATAATGGTTTTGTGGAAATTTATGCAACAGGCAGAAGAAAGCATTTCCGACACAATAAAGGATATATATATTTTGGATGAGTATCGACAGACGAATCAATATAGCCATTTCAGTCTGTCAGTCCGTCTTTTTGCACACGCGGATTTTAAAGAGAGACATCATATTTTAAACTTGGTATTTCGTATATCCAGCGCAGATCAAGCTTTACGTTATCGATAACTGCGTCCGTTTGTCGAATATAGATAATATAACATTTTGATTGTCGATAGCAATAAATGCTTAAATTTTAAAGGCAGTATCTTCTAAATAATACAAAATTTTCATATGTACATACATATTGATGAATATCAAGATCGAAATGGAAACATCCAAGCCATAATCGAAAATATATTTTCATATTAATAACATTTTTATCAGCACCTGCAAGCATTTTTTGTATGCATTAATATGCGAGCGGGTGAGTGAGAAAGATAAATCATAATAATATATATATAGTCTGGCTAATAAACAATTTTGCGGTGCTTTCGATTATTTCGAAAATTTCCAATAATTCTAAAATATATTTAACAGGGCAAACAGCGCTCTTACTTGAAATATAAAATGTATAATTTGTTTTAATGTATTTTTTTAAATTAAAATTAAAAGAAAAGAAGAAAAATTAAATGAATTAAAAGAAGTTAATATAAAAAATCTCTTTAAGAAACCGATTATTAATTAAAGATTTGCCTTTCATATTTGAATGTCTTTCAGTTTCTGGCCAGGAGCAAAACTATCAAGTGCAATATGTCGATTCGGAACTGTATCACAGCAACTCAAGCCAGACACAAATGTAAGTACATCAGCACGATTTGCGCCACCAGATCCACGTACGGTTTTAAAATATCTGTCTGTTCAAACAGGACGTACCCGTTCTGCCCGGTGGGCGATTATCAGGGCAATGGCCAGACGTACTACTCGACAACGGCAGCAAGTGGGAACTATGCAACAGCGGCGGCTGGCAGCACGGCAAATGCCCATTCCACGACGCTGCCGTATCTGGTACCTGTGGACGAGAGTCTCCTATTGAATGGGTCCTCGCAATCACACAGCCGGGACTCGCCGCACAGCCTGACGGTAAGTAATCATCAGGTCGTTTACTGAGCCGATGACATTGACTAAACTACCAACAACAACAACAACAACTATTTTTTTTGGGGGGGGGGCGCACATGCAGCATGAGGTTGCCTATATACAGGAGACGCAGAGCACACCACAAACGCCCACCTCGACAACAACCACCAATTCGGCCAGCGGCGGTAGCATCGGCAACGGGGCCGATGGGGCGTCGCCCGATAGTGACCAGAGCGCCATGGGCGCCAGCAACAAGATTGCCTCGGCAACGGTGAGTAGTAGTTGGGGTATGCTCCGCCTGGCATCAGCAGCAGCCGCAGCAGCAGCGTTGCTAACATCTCTTTCGCACACTTGCAGATTAAGTGGCTGTCGCGAAACTACGAAACTGCCGACGGAGTTAGTCTGCCACGTTCGACGCTATATAACCACTACATGCAGCATTGCAACGAACAGAAGCTGGAGCCGGTGAATGCAGCCAGTTTCGGCAAGCTGATACGCTCGGTGTTCTCGGGTCTGCGCACACGTCGCTTGGGCACTCGCGGCAACTCAAAGTATCATTATTATGGCATTCGCATCAAGCCCGGCTCACTGCTAATTCATCAATCCATGGAGGACAAAGCTATGCAGGGCTATGGCACACCAACCGGCAATGGCGCCATGGCCAATGTCAGCAGCAGCAGCATCGGTGGCAACCAACTGGGCAGCTCAAACGGCAGCAATGGCATGTCATCTGGCCATTCTGGCCAGCGCCCAGCTGGCACCAAGAAGCACAGCTTCAAGCCCGAAACCTACGAGGCTTGCATACAGGTAGCCAATAGACAATTCTCGGAAAATTTCAAATTTTATATTTATTCGTTTTATTTCGTTTTGTGCAGTACATTGGCGATGGAGCTGGCGCAATGCCCGTCTTTCCGTCCATCGAACTGAGCCACAGTTTTCACAGTGAACTCACCCTGGAGGATGTGGACACTTTTCGTGCACTGTACCGCGAACATTGCGAATCATTTTTGGATGCTGTGCTCAATCTGGAGTTTGGCACCGTTGAGTTTTTGCTGCGCGACTTCTGGCGCACCTCGGACAACAACAATCTGGACGAGTGCGAGGAGGAGAAATACTTGAGCAAGACCAAGCTGTATCTGTTGTGCCACTGCGCAGAAGTGCAAAAGTTTGTCCGCGAGGTAAGTTCCAAAGATGCCCTCAAAAGCTGTTTTGTCTGTTTAATATATATTTGTAAATAACTGAAACTTTAATGCTAATGCAAAATTAAATCTATAAGTTACCATATAAATATGCAATAAATATGCTATAGAATCGACTTTAGAATTATGTAGACCTCTATTTATAGAAATATTATAATTATGAATATCAGTAATTGAAATTGTGGAAGATATATGTTTTTGAAAATTACTAGAGCTGATCGGGCTGTATCAGACCCTAATCAGGAGCAATAGTGGTACATGATAACATGCTAAAATAATATTGGAATATGCTTTTTCAGTATAAATGAATCCTAAATGTCAAAGTATGTATAACTAGAGGTTAACATTTTAAACTAGGAGATATAATCATTTATGTTCCTATGAGATAAAGCGACAAAAGCCACGCCTTCTGAGTCCAGCAGTCAGATAAAACTATAATCGGACAGTGGAAATCTTAGGCAGTTTATTGCTCAGATAGATAACATTTGCAATAATAATAATAATAATAATAATAATAATAATAATAATAATAATAATAATAATAATAATAATAACAATAACAATAACAATAACAAATGCAATAATTGTCGCATAATTTTTTTAACATTTAAAAAACTGGGAACCAGATTGTAATACTTTCTATGGGGTATATAAGAATATACAAATAGTTTTAATCATGATTAGGTTACACTGAATAACTTTTTCAATGTATTTTTTATATAAGCAAAGATTAAAAATAAATCTACTGAATGTAAAAAAATTCTTTCATGGTTGCATCCATTTGATTCCCAACAAATATTAAATACTTAAATTTATCCTACGGCAGACTTTTTACATAAATATATTTAGTATGCGAATTCGATGTAAAGTTTAAAAATAGTTGAACTAAATGAACTGAATTGAAATTTATTTATATATCTTGAAACAGGTGGACTATCAGTTCTATCAGAACACTGTGGACGTTATAATACCAGATGTGCTGCGCTCGATACCCAATGCACTGACTCAGGCCATACGCAACTTTGCCAAGAATCTGGAGCTGTGGCTGTGCGAGAGCATGCTGGGCGTGCCGGAGCAGCTGTCACAGATCAAGACAAGCGCCGTCTCGGCATTTTGCCAGACGCTGCGTCGCTACACATCCCTGAATCATCTGGCGCAGGCAGCACGAGCCGTCCTACAGAACGGTGCACAAATATCACAAATGCTCAACGATCTGAATCGTGTGGACTTTCACAATGTGCAGGTGCGTCACTTCATCAATTTTCCCATCCCATCCTCCACTAAATTATATTTTAATGCAGGAGCAAGCCGCCTGGGTGAGCCAATGTGCACCGGACTTGGTGCAGCGTCTGGAGAACGATTTTAAGGCTGCACTGCAGCAGCAAAGCTCACTGGAGCAATGGGCCAGTTGGCTGCAGCTCGTTGTGGAGTCCGCAATGGAGGAGTATACGGGAAAACCGAGCTATGCGCGTGCCGCTCGTCAGTTTCTGTTGAAATGGAGCTTCTACAGTTCGATGATAATTCGAGACTTGACACTGCGTTCCGCATCGAGCTTTGGCAGCTTCCATCTGATCCGGCTGCTGTTCGATGAGTATATGTTCTATCTGGTGGAGCACAAGATAGCCGAGGCGCAGCAGAAGACGGCCATTGCGGTCATTTGCGAGCGCATGGTAAGCACCTAAGCACCTAGTTAAGTGACTGGCAACTAGTATTAACTGTCAACCTTTGCTCAGAAGAAGGAAATGGACTTTGAGTTCGAGTGCCAGTTCGCCTATATCACCAGCGATGGGGAGCAGCAAGCAACTGCCCGCTCTGTCAGTGGCGGCCCAAACGGTGGTGTAGATGGTGGTGTTGGTGTCGTTGGTGTTGGTGTTGGTGTTGGTGCAGGTGTTGCAGCTGCAACTGCGACAAGTGTCACCAGCGCTGGCAACGAAGCCAAGCGTCTGAAGCAGGAATGAGTGAGCAGTTGCCTGACCTTATTTATATCAACTATTCGTAGAGTCCATGTAAAACCGAAATTATTATTCTGCTTTGCCCAATCGAAACGATATGCACACAACCACAATCACTACTTGAAACCGTTAATTCACCTGTGCATTTAATAGTCAACGATGTTTGTATGTATTCGTTTCGTATGTGTGTGTTAGGTTGTAGCTTAAGTTCATGTCAACACATTTGTAAACATAATCGGTTAACTTGTAGGCAAATGCTTGTGTATGTGTGTGTGTCTGATGTGTCCACATATATTGAATCAATGGACATGGATACATCATTTATCAAATTTGCCCCCGCATTAAAGTAAAGAACCGTCCAAGCAGCAAGCTAGCCACGCTCCACCCGCAGCAGCGTTGGCGTCTGGCTTGTCTGATATGATTATGTATTCATAGGATACAGTTTAGTTTAAGTAAATGTGCATTAATGTTTGCGAACTTAGCGTCTAATCGAACTTGTGTTTAACTTTAAGAACAACGATTTGTCACAACAGTTTTGTCTGGTTTCAACGAATAATTGTACAGCATTGCGCTCGGCGCATACACGCACACATGCGCACACACAAATACACACACTCACACACAAACACAAATAACTTTACATATAAACTATAAACTTGTAGGTACGAACACTAATAAGAAAAAGAAAAAAAATCCTCACTGGCATCAGCACGGAATGCAAAACTGTAAAGTTTATTATTTAAGAGAATCGAAAGCTCATATTGAAACGGCTTGCTCAAAACTAAGAGAAACTAATTTAAGTAAACAACAGGCCTTAAGTGTGCAAATATCAACACTCAATTTTGAAAAACAATACAATTTACTGCATACCTATTAACATATAAACCAGATAAACAATTTATATATATATACATAGATATATATATATATATACATATACTTAAACTGCAAGTGAATTATTGTAGTGTAATTCCTGAAGCATATACAAAGAAACACAAAACAGAGAAATATTTTAACAAAGGCGCCTAACAAAGTATTTTATGCCATTTTAGGTATTTACTCAAGCAACAAAACCTTTTGTAAGTCATTCAATTAGAATTAGCCAAGAGCGGGAGATATAATATATAAGAAATACAAAACACGTCTAGTCTTTTAAGAAATATCAATTGATATACTGCAAAAAGGTAAAAAAAAAATATATATATATATTTTACATTCAGCTGTTTACGAATGTTCAAATCAAGGCATGATACTTCGAAAATAACTTGTGTATATTATTCCTATTTGTACTAATTTCCCTCTAAATTTGAAATCTGTATGTTTCCCAAACATTGACATATGATATAAATCTAGAAACTGAGTTTGCGCAAAAATAATCTCAGTGTAGTTAGTCCTACACAGGCCGTTTTCTCTGACCGATTTTGTGGTTTAGTTTCAATAAGGACCCCAAATCTGGCCAGAATGCTTTACGATTGCTTTGCAAGGCAAAATCTTTTACAACTAACTTAATATGTAAGTAATTAAGCTGAAGTCTAGAGCTTTATTGGTTGTAATAAAAAAACAAAACAAAAAAAAATAACTTTAAAAAATAATGAGAAATTCGAAAACCATTGAACTATATCAAATCAGATCTACCTATTTATAAATGTGAAATAAAGATGTTCTAAAACGCAAATTCACGCATTTTCTTTGGAACGGGTGTATAAGTTAATTAAGGGTGTTAAACCAGGATGGGTTATCGGTTATTCCAAATCTGAAGTCTCCGAAATACATTTGCACACATACAGACGGAGAGACAGACGGATATGGTCAGATAGATACACCTTTGGATCGGAGATAAAACCATTTTTATAATAAAAACAATTAAATGATTTAAATTTTTGAATTCCTTTTTTTATTAAACTTTTTTTTTTGGTTTCAAACGTGTTGTACATATTGATTTTCTAACAACTCTATACAAAAATTGTTTAATTTACTTCAAGAATTTATACATATGATATACATATTTTATAATTAAATATATTCTTTAAATGCATATTTTTCACTAGTATAACTAGTATTATTTTGATATAAATGGTTATTGAATATGTGTAATATTTATATATTGAAAATAATAGAATAGAAAAAAAAGGTAAATGTATTGTTTTCAAATTGAGCATAACTCGTACTTAGGCTTATTTCTGTTAACTTAAAAACTGTTTGTACTTTGCATTTAAAATCTGAGTTCCTGTTTACGCTGCTCACGCGTAAAGTAATTCCTGAATTTGTTGGGCTGCATTCGTTGATGATTTTTAAGTCTTTTCGGTTGTAGAATTTTGACAATTCGTTTGGAATTTTTGCAATGTTGCACGGTTTTGGTTGATGTTATTACACTGTAAAATTACCATACACTTTCACTTAATTCTAAAATAGTATATAGTGTATAATAGGTAAAAAAATATGTACATACCATATATATATACATATATATATATATATATGTAATGTGTATTATATATATCAAAAATCTAATTGACTGAATTCATAATGTTAATTAGAGATTTCGTTTCTATACCCAAATATAGGTATATATCGTATACTATATATATATATCGTATGATATATATATATATATATATATATATATTTATATTTATATATATATATATATATATTTATATATATATATATATATATATATATATATATATATATATATATATATATATATTATATATATATATATATATATATATTTATATTTATATATATATATATATATATATATATATTTGTAAACTTCTACCATCGTCTGTCATATCAATACTGGACCGGCAAGTTTTGGGTGGTTGTTTTCAACATTAACTACATAATTGTCTATATTGAAAATCCGCAGAAAAATGCTTATAAATGCCATTTTATGTACAGTTAACAAGTGTGGAAATTTCTCTTTGAACATTTTGAGTTTCATATTTCGTTGTCCAAATTTATATTCCTATTATAAATATTAAATTGCTCTGAAGAATATAAGAGTTAATTTTTTTTTGGTTTTTTGATTTTTTTTTTTGTTTTTGGATTTTTTTTTATAGTTTGTGAAGCCAAAAATATTGATCTTATAGAAAACATTCGTCAATAGTAATTACAACAAATATTAGTAAACATTTTTGTTTTCTTTAGAGATCAATTTCAAGATTGCCATTTATAGTCAAGATTTTGTAAACATTAAATACACTGAATTTTGCGTCATTTTGGAATTAAGACTTCAAACAATTACAAATACAAATTTCATAATAATTTACGTTTTTTCTTGAGCTTTTGTTCAAGCGTCAATTGAAGTGTCATTTGAAGAATATGGAGAGATTTACAGATCTCACAGAATGAATGTGCTTGAAAACATAACATTTATTCGAAAGCCCCTTACAAGTTACATAGATATGGAAATGAAAATGAAAATGGAAATGAAATGTAATGCGACACAACTGCTAACCAAATTGAATAACAAACTAATTTTGGAATCCACAGAAGAATCGTTTCACATGCACACACACATACTGGTGAGTGTGTGTGTGTGTACAGACAGAATATTTAACTTAGGATTAAAGTTGTAAGCGTAGCTGACGTAAACCTAACACTAAGTGTGTATTATATATAAATATATATATATATATATTCCTTAAATGATTCGATTAACCAGCGGCATCTTGCGACGATTGTAGGTGGGTGTCGGCTGATGATGCTGCTGCATCACCTGCTGCACCTTCACCTTCTGGCCATACTGCTGCTCCAATTCGCCGGCTGGTCCGATGGCATAGTTGATGTCAAGACGAGCACGCTTCGGTGATCGATAGCCATCATTTGCATTCAGATCTGCCGGATTCAGCTCAATGATGCTGGCCGACTGGCTGCTGACGACAATGTTCGGAAGCACCCCCACCTTGCTATCCTCAATTTCGATGGCGTCGTACATTTCGTTAACCTGTTCATTGAGTTAACGTTAGAAATGAATTTACATCGTAAAGATTAGCTGCTCCTCCTGCAGCTGCAGGCAAACTTACGTCAATGCCGAAGTCGGCGCTATTCTGTGCGACGAGCATTTGGTGATTCGTTGGCAGGTTGTTGGTTGAGTGGTTGCTTTGCTCGTACTCGTTGTCCTCATCCTCCTCGCTGTTGGCCCAACTGCAAATTGTAGATGCAGTTTTAATATTTATTTTCAAATTTCGTTTCTTCGTTTGTTACTTACTCAATTTCATCGTTCTCCTCCTCCTCAACGAGCATTGTATCGAAGTGGGTCTCATCAAAGTCGTGCTCCTCCAGATCGGAAGACTCTTCGATCTCTGATTGCGAATCCAATTCCACATCTGAATCGGCCGAGCCGTGCTTCATTTCGCCACGCTCCAGCGACTCCAGATGATCCGGATAGACCATGGCGCCGCGTATTGCACCGGGATCCTTGCGCGACCACTTCTGCACCTCCTCATCCATCTTGCAGATGCGCTCCGGATTCATGGCCCAGCGACAGCCCTTGCGCTGATTACCATTCGTTGCCGGTCGCTCGATCTTCTCGAAGCACTTGTTCAGCGACAGATTGTGACGCACACTGTTCTTCCAGCCGCTGGGCGCATTCTCAAAGTATGGAAAATGCTGGCACAGAAAATTGTAGATCTCCGATACGGGCAATGAGCCGGCGCGCGAATTCTTCAGCGCCAGCGCAATCAGGCAGGAGTAGGAGTAGGCGGGCTTTGGGAATACGCTACTGATCGCCGCCGGCAGCTTCATCTTCTGCTGCAGCAGCGGTTTCATGTTGTTGTTATTGCTGCTGTTGCTGTTATTGTTGTTGTTGTGACTGGTGGCGTTGCTGGTGTTGTTGCTGGTAAGTGACGCAAAGGAGAGCGGCGATGACGACGTTGTGGGACGTCCACTCGCCGTGGATGAGGAAGCCGAGGAGGGCGATCCAATGCTGTTGTTCTGTATATGCATCTGATGGTGCGGCGAATGAGCCGCCGATGCAATGCTTTTTGGTGTATTGCTGCCACGCTTCTGGACTACACCGTTTGCGTGCAGCGTGGCCATGTTGTGCAAGGGACTCGCCTCCCGATCCCGTTTGAGCACAATGTTGCCATTGGCGGTGAGAGGTGCTCCATTGGGTGACTTGACGGACGTTTGTTGCTTCAGTTTATTGTATGTGGCACTGTTGGCAAATGTCAAACCGCCAATGCCTGGCCCCAATTTTATGGTGTTGGTAGCGCCGCCATTTGTAGCCAACAAACTGGAGTTGTTTTTGGGCGTGCTGCTGATGCTGGTCTTCGTCGCCTCGTTGATGGACTGCACCTTGCGCAGCTCCGTGCCCAGATCTTTACGTACCGCATCCACAGCCGACGAGTTGCGACGCTGCTGCTGGGCCGCTGCATTGCTGGCCATTGTGGCCGGCGCATTTAACGTCGATGCTGAGCTGGGCACCACCGATATCTGTTTGGGTATGTGGGCCATCACCTGCTCACGTCGCATGGAGCCGGCGCTGACCTTCATCTGAGCTGGCGAGAAGGTCAGGTGGGATTTGTGCTGACCGCATGGTGATGCCGATGGTGCTCCAGAGTTGGAGTTGATGAGCGGCATCACAGAAATGGGATTCACACAGGCTCCAATGTCTGCATTGTAATCGGTTGTGGACCAGAAATTGGCGCACGAGCCCATCCACTTGGCGGTGGGTGAGGCGTGCAACCCGCTGTTCGTGAACAGACTGCCATTTGCATTGTGCGCCGACGATGATGCAAAGCTGCTGTTGCAATTGTTGTTGTTGTTGTTGTTGTTGCTGCTGTTATTGTTGTTGATGGCTGAAATGGCCTCGAGCGCATGATCCAGCGAGGAGGTCAAATCACTTGAGCTGCCCACAACGTTGGCGATCTCCGCACGAATGTCCACGTCCAGCATATCCTGCATCGAGTCGGACACATAGAAGTCCAGCGAGGGTCCTGCGGCATCCTGTTGGCGAGACACAATGTACAAAATTCTTGTTAATACATTTTTTTTTAAAGTGATTAGTAGAAATTTGATCGCGCCAATAAATACACTGTTCAAACTTTATATGCGATATATCGATTTTATTCTTACCATATTGTCAATCAGCATTTATTGGAAATCAATGAAGAAGTGTAACATTTATCAACAGTCAATCTGCTAATTCTCGCTTTGATTTTTCCAAAAATCAGATTTTAGTTAATTGCATCAGTCATTTAATTACAATTTGCTAAACAAATCTGTGTCTCAAATTGCATTTTAATTAATTATTTTTTTTATTTTTTGAACTTTATTATAAGTTAGGTGAATATAATTTTTGAATTTTTTTCTTATTTATTTGCTTATTAGGAGACAAGAAGATATAGAAATTAATTTGATTATTATTAATTTTGCAAAGACAAATAACAAAATAAACACAATCCGATCAGCTGTTTTATTTAAATCACGTAATTAATTCATTTAAATACGCATTTATCACTGCAACCCCAGCTATCCCTCTCTCTTGTGGATAAACCGACGGCAAGCTGTGTTTACATTTTAACATGTACATGTACTGATCATGAATGTCAACAAATAGTGCAACAAAATGTTTAGGCACATTCCGCCCAAATGATGCGAAGTGTGTTGCGCGGCAAAAGCAAGAGGAGTATTTTAATAAAAGCTGTCAGATGTTGATCTGTGTTATTTTCCCATTAAAGAAGGTGAATTAAAAGATGGACAGAGCAGAGCGTACCAATGGAGTCTTATTATACCCAAACCCCAATGGCAGTCTAAATTAATTAAAAATCAAAAATGTCATTAGATCTTCTTACAATAAGAACATAGCCTCTGGCTAATGTTTCTCTTATCATAAACATATACATACATAAAAAAAATTTTATTTTAATGCTGTAATTTTAGTTGTTTATGATTTCAGCTCATTTTTAATTTTTGCATTCTCCCAAAAAAAAATGTTTCAACTTATTGGCGCTTATGGGGCTTCAAAGTGATATACATGCATAACATTGTTTACAAAAGCATTTACATACGTATATTCTAAATACATAAGCAAATTCATACATATTCACACATTTAAAATATATATGCGAAGGCATATATAATTATTTGATCATAATTATCGTCGTTGTTGCTATACATATGTGTATATACATGTGTTAATGTGTATATACATGTGTATATACTTTTCCTTTTTTTTCAACCAGAGCAACAACAACCAGAACTACAGCAATGTTGATGATGAGAAAGAAGCAGGAGCAATGTCAAAACCAGTTTTGCGGGCCAAGGCAGGCAGTCAGGCAACGAGAAAGGCAGACACAGGCTGCATATAGCACAGTACACACACACACACATTGCTATTTATGTCCGCATGCATGCTCTGTATGGATGTGTGTGTGTTCATAACTCGGCGCCAAAAGTCCAGCAACAACAAAACCAACTTACAACACTATGTCTGTATGTATGAATGCCTGTGTGTATACACAGGGATGGACTTAAGTCACACAAACACACATATCTACATATAGAGGAACGAAGATGAAGGCCACCATCCTAAACCGGATATCAGCAAAATTGAAAGTTTTATGCAATTTTAGGCTATTTGTTTGTAAATAGTGTTATTTTCTTCAGACCTTTAAATTTAATGCATTATATTTCTATTACATTATATATATATATATATATATATATAATATAAACACATACTCTGCTGCAAAAAAAGATTCTCGTATTAATTGCTGGATATGCTGCCGGCAACGGCGATTAGAGCTAAAAACAACCACCGGTGGAAATGTTGCCGAGCTACAAATGTTTCAGCAACATTTAGTCGAATGTTATTGCCAGCGAGCGAGCGACCGACCGACCGACCGTTAACAGCAGATAAACGATAAAAGGGGAAAAATACATACATACTTACAGAGAGTCTATATATGTGCATGTTTGTAGGTATGTGCATTGAAAAACGAAAATAAAAAGAAAAAGGAATAAAGCCGTACATAAACAATAAACTGACAGCAGCAGAGCAGCGCGGCAACAGAAACAGCAGCAGCAGGGAACAGGGAAGCAATACAAACGAAGTAAATTTGCTTGTGAGTTTGTGTGTGTATGCATAGCAGCGAACAGAAGAGCAAGCAGCGACGTGACGTCTGTTTCATGTTAAAAACGGCTGAAAGAGAAACCTGCACACAGAAAAACTGCTACTCTGCTGCTCTTTACAGTAAAAACATAGAAGGAACAGAACAACCAAATGACGAACGGACAGCAGAGTTCGTTCTGTTGAGTACAGTTGGCAACAAAACATTCTGCAAATGAAAACGGCAACAGCAACAGCAAAAGAGCAAAGCAGAGCTAAAATTGAGTGCTCGACTCAATCTGAGTACTTTTTGTGCTGTTGTGCGAAACGTGAATTCTGCTACGAAAAAGGGTAGTAGGTAGAAGTTTTTAGCAGTAGGCTGACGACACTTTGCACATGTTGAGACACGCTTGTTGTTGTTGGGTATTAGGCGCAACTCTTCGTTTTTGGACGGCACTCTAAAAAAGAGGCAGTGTTGCGCAGCGCCTGTTACATGTGATTAACTAACTGGGAGGGGTGGCAGTTGGTGGGTTTTTTGGTAAGCCATTTTAGCGCGTGTCCTTGGACACATTCCAACTCATTGACCCGCCCTGGGTCATGTCAGCTCCTGCTGAAAAATCGATAGACGAGGCGAGGCGCATGCACAACGCCACTAGCAATTTGCCGCTTGCCACAGGGGCATGGTGCCTGTTTCATGCTCCGTACACCCACCACATGAATGATGATAAGTTGCATAATTTAGCAGGATATCATAAATGAATGCAAGCCAAGCCGCACGTTCTTTTGCCGTCTCGCGTTCTTTTTATCAGTAGTCAAAACAGTCCCAAAAATGTTGTTGCTGTTTTTGTTGTTACTGTTCATCCACAGACATCATGTGTCTGTCTGGCTGGTGTCTGGGCAGCAATTTATGTGCAATCGACTGTTGGCGCTGCTGCCAATGATTATTCGGATGAGGCAACAGCATCCTCAAAACCAGTTAATACTCTTTTCTGCTCAATTCCCATCCTTCTTCTTCCCTCTTGCAAGCGTTTTCAATTGGGGCATGCAGCAGCAGGTGTTGCACTTTTTAACCCTTGTTGTCTGCAACAGCAGCTGCCTCATTATTGACAGCCAGCATTTGATTGCTTTTCTTTCGATGGAGTACATAAGGGAAATTAATATGAACTCTGTTCAAGTACATCTAAAAATTTATATTGTAGATCAACAATCAAATCGTTTTCTAAGTAAATCAATTTGGAACGTTGATTATAAATAAAAAGTGCACCTCAAATATTGAAAATATTATACACGTAAATAAACTACGCCCTAAAAGTGTTTTAACAAAAAATATGTTTTATGTTAATAATTTCCAATGCCATTTGAAAGAGCTCAGACCTCAGTCTCAAAGGGGAATCGTAGAATCATAAACACTTATTTTTTTATTGCTTATCTAGTGGTAAGAGCTCAATTGTAGAAAAATAATTATATAAGTAATCAGTAAATAAAGTAAGTCAATAAAAAAATGAAAATATATGCAAAAGAAAATATATAAATATTTTTTTTGTCAAAATACTTTCTTGATATGGAGTACATCAAATTCTCATTGATTGAGGTTTTGATTTAGTTAATTAAATTAAAGTGGCTATTCTAGAACTGTAATAAAATATCTGGATTATCAAATGCAAAATTCCTTATGCAAAACTAAGTTAAAAAGGGAAATCATTATAATTCATTAGTAATATAGCAAAACTGTTCAAACATTTACACTCATAAAAAGTTATACATATATATTTTAGTAAAAGAATAAGGAAAAGAGCATCAGGTACTTTTTTCGTTGATACAAAAAAATTACTTGACAAATTCTAAATACATATTTTCATATTAAAGATGTATTCAATCGATGACATTTCCTGCTCGCATATTAAAATCATATTACATGTTCCTAGGGAGAAACTGGGCTTATGATGAAATGAGTGATACAACAAATATGTAAATACTTAACCAAATGCATGTGTGAATGTGCGTACTGCGTGTGAGTGTGTGTGTGTGTGTGCTCTGATAACCTTATGTCAGGCTGGCAGGCAGACGAAGCAGGCAGGCAGATAGACTAGGCAGGCAACAGTCAGGCAGCAGGCAGCAGGCAGCTGCAACTTGGAAACACACTCAGGGGTGGTTGTTGCTGTAGTCGAGTACACACACACACACACACACGTGCACACTAACCCATAGGCATACACATGCATATGAAAGTAAAATAAATATGTAAATAGTTCTGGGCTCTGTAAATTGTGCATTGGAAACGGAAAGGAAACTTCCTGCCTCTAATTGGTTTTAGTTCTTGTTCAACACCTGCATGAATAGTAGAAAATAAACCTTCACTACATATATATAAATATATATCCTTATCCTTTTCTATTTTATAAATCGACGTTGTTTTTGCTGACATTGAGAAACAAACAAACAAAAACAAAAATTTTCTTTTGAAAAAATGTGCCGAAATAAAAATGTGTTGAACAGGCGGCCAAAATTGGCAGCAAGCAAAAAATTGAAAACTGTTCGACGCTTTAGCTTGGAGCAGTTACCAGCAGCAGCTGTTGCCTGCCTTGCTGCCCCCTCCTTTCCACAATCCTAACCTCCTTATGTTGACCTTTTCAAACTGTGCAGCGATTAAAAAAACCTACATATGAATGTATGTATGTAATTGTGCAGAGCGCAGACACAACAATAACATGTTGAAGACTCTGTTGTTGCACCCTTGGCAGGCAGCAGCAGCAGCAGTATTCTTGGCCTAGACACTCACTGGGTTCTTTTCTGGGGTGTTGCATTTTGTTTTTGTTTTGTCTTTGTCTTCAGTATGTGTGTGTGGTGTGTGTGTCATCGGAATTCCTTTTTGGTGTCTTCGGTTTGCCTTGTATTGCATCTGCCGTGCATTCTTCTTCTTTGCAGTTGCTCTGCCTTTTACATTTCTTCTTTGAGCCGCTTTCACCTTTAAATTGTTGTAATGACACACAAATCTAATCCCAATCCCTACCCCAAACTGAATCCCAAATGCCAGGACCAGACCAGGTAGGTAGTTAGGCACTAGAATAAAATAAAAAATTTCTGACGAGGGCCGCTGCCGCTGTTGTTGTTCATGTTCCTTCTTTCCTTTCTGAGCGCCTATTCGTAAATTACTTTATGGACCCCGGGAGAATCCTGACGGCACACAAACTAACACATATGCATATGGAAATTGGTAAAACGATGTCATAAATCAGAGTTAAGAGCGGTGAAGTTTTACAAGTTTTACGGCTTTTTTTCTTAAGCTTTTACAAATTGTAATATTGCAACACAGTCTGCGAAACATTTTTGGGGATAGATTATACTACTCATTTTAAACATTTTTTTTATTTTTGTTTAATATATTTTTATTTTTGGTTTATTTTATTTTTTTTTATTATTAGCGACTTAAAATCACGTTTATTGAACTTTTTTCAAAAGGTATTATTTTTATTCAACTGTTTACAATTTATGCAGCCCAGTTCGAAGTAAGGGTTACAAACAACTTCTTACTGCAGGCTCCTCTTTGGGGAGGTCCAAGTTTGTGTATGTGTGTGTTTGTGTATGGGGCCGTGAGAAAATCTATGCGGCATACAGCTGGGCGCTCATATTCATCTAGCAAGAAACGAACGAAAGCCAGCAACAGACAGCGACATGTTGTCTCACACGTCAGTGTATTTTTGGGGGGGTGTGTGTGTGGTGTTGGAGAGGGTGTCTCATACACTCACTCAAACTCAAAGGTGCCGGAACGTTGAACTTTGAAGTTAATGCAAATTTTTTTTTCCTCCGTTTTCGGTGAGAACAAGAGCGAGAGCGAAAACGGCAGAGAAAGCTTTTGATGTATGAGCGTTGAGTGCTTTTTGACTTTGAATATTCTCCCTTCCCCTCACTGAGTCACAACTTGTGGCGTTTAAAATAAAGTACAAAAAACAAGATAAAAGCGTTTCACTGTGTTTGCTTTTCTTTGTTTTTCCTCCACAATCGCACACACATATTAAACACACTTGTGGCTGTGTTTGCATTTGTGTGTGGCTTGGCATATTGCATTTAACAGGCGCACATGCTTTTTATAAGTTACTGGTCCCCTTCTTATCGTATGCAAAAAAAATAATGTATTTTGTATTATTACCTTAATAAATTTTTGTACTTCATGCGTTATACAAGATTAAGTCGCCGCTAGCAAAGAAACGCGATTTAAGTTTTTGGCCTTCAAAAAGTTTAAAACGCAAAAGCAGAAGACACCTTAACAGAGTCAAAAGCAGCGAAGCAGCAGCCCACAGCAAACTGACAAAACAAATACACAAAAACACGGACACCCATTATGTATGCTAGTGTGCACTGTTTAGCAATAAATAAATAAAGTTAAGTAATTACGCATTGTTTAATGTACATAACATACACACTCACATTAATAGAAACATTGGAACACATTAGAAGAACATTAATCTCATGTTAAGCGACAACAGAGGCTGAGTCCCTTCCCCCCTTCCAATCATACACCAAACAACCAACTCATTCCAACCAACCGATGAAAGATTTAACAAGTCAAACTCAAACACCGAACAACAGAAACGTTTTCGCCGCTGTGGTTGCGCCTGCAAAGTTTTTTAGTACATACAACAGTAATGGCGCTCTGTTGAGTGAGAATTAACATTGGGGCTGCCTTTAACATTATTTTTGGGTCTCCACACACACAGACGAATATAGCCAAGTCCATCACCAAACCAGCAATGGCATGAAATAATAACGCAAGCAAATCGCCTTAAATTTAAGGAAGTACATCTATAACAATGTGTGTAGTATGTACAATTTTGTAGAATCTTATTATCGGCTTTACACTTTACACTGCGACTCTGTTCCGGTTATGCCAACCAACTTCTTCCTCCCACCATATACTTGACATCCACAAACCAGCATTAATCAGCGGTTTCTTGAGAGCAATTTCAAAGCACAATGATCGCAAAGAATTACGCGTACACTCATACATATTACACACATCACTATGCGCAAAGCTTCACTGCGGCGAGACGGCGAATACAAATTTAAAAATTGTACGTTAAGAGCGAAAGCGAAAAACACAAACATGGCAAGCGTGACAAAAAAAAGCATAGCAACAAAATTCGCCGCGCGCTAACAGTTCCAGAGAGGGGAATGTGGCAAACAGTTTTTGGCTCTACTGCGCAACAGTAAAGCGCACTGTTGTGATGGGGATGCAGACAGGGGTATGTAGCTGCATGAATACCAGGAAAAAATATATACTTTGGAGAGCAGCGCTGCTTTGTCGACTGCGGCGAGTTTGTTTGCAAGAAAACGAACGTTACGAATTCGAAAATAAACGATAAAAGGCGGCCATGTGGTTAATTGTGTTTGTGTGTGTGCATGTGTGTCTGCGAATGTGAATATGTGTGTGTGTGTGAGTGAGTGTGAGTGTGTGTGTGTGTGTAACCGGCCGGCAAGTAGAAATTTGCCAATTTTTATATGCGACTGTTGCTTTGTTTTTTTGTTGTTCTTGTTGAACAAATACAAACACATATGTGTCAATATAAATGCTTGTCAAATTGTGCGGCAGTATTATTTATTCATAAATTATTTATATTAGTACATTATTAATTATGTATTTATTATTTATGATCATGTGTACTTACTGCATATTTGCTGAAAAAACCCTCGAGAATGCTGCTGGAATAATCCTCTAATTCGAACATGTTGCAGACGTTTAATTACCAAAATTTACTGTTGCATATGAGCTTTGTTTTGATCGACTCCCTGCCTTTCTTTATCACTTTCCTGACGATGTGTATGCCGTGCGTGTACAAAAACCGTTACGCGCCCAGTAGAGAAAGAACCGTTCATTGGATCCGCGCACTTTTATATTTTATAATTTACATTTATTTATTACACACTGTTATTTTTAAATATATTGATATATTATATATGTGTGTATTTGTGAAGTATTGGCGTTTCTATTTTCCTGCACCGGCACATTTCGTAATTATATTTTAATTGACTTCCCCTTATCGGCAAAAATAATATTTACAAGCAAACACAATTTCACAAGCCGCGCACACGTCCGCTCTGTTCGGCCTTGTTGTTGCTTTTGACTAGGGATGTTGATATCGTGCCTGCATTCCGATAACTTCCAAATAAAATTTACTCTTACGATATTTGGCAGAAATCTGGTAAGTGATATCGATATCAATTTAATTATTACATTATTATTACTTAAATTAGTTGTAATCGTTGTAAACTAATATTATCTATGCAAGCAAAGAATGCAGTAAGCTCATTCGAGTTTTAGCTTTTATTTTATGCAAGAAATGTTCTTCTTACCTTATGGCATAATGCTTTGAATGAAAATCACAATATTTTGACATGTGGTTCAAACTTAGAATTATGCACCTTAAGATAAGTGACAAATATTAAAAAATGTATGTGAAATGCAAATACGACAATGCTTAGATTAAAAAGTACACTAACAAATATTTTCAACTGGAAATCGAATTTTTTGAAATTGAACGTCTTTTAACATTGTTTTTTTTTCCATAAACATACAATCAAAAACTTATCGAGAAGTTTTGCGCTTGAATATCGTATATTTAAACTGCTCAATTGAGCAGTAACAGACAATTAACAGATCATTTGAGCATAACAGAGTTGGAAAATTTATAATCCAAATGGACGAATAATAACAATTTCCAATTATTACACAATCATATCAAAATAATGCCATAATTGTGCGATCCATGCACATGTTCATTTATTGCGTTTGAAAGTATACAATGAATTCATAGTATTTCTTCATAAGCATAAGCGACCATTTTTTTATTGCATCATCAGCTGTTCGTTTTAAAAAATGTGCCGTTAATGATTTGAATTTTTTTCTTTGGCTCGCAATGTTTACAAAATAAATTCAGTAACTTCTCTTGAAAAAAAATAAATCAATATTAAAGATTATTTTTCACTTGCTGGAATTTTTTATTTTTATTGAGTGGATAACTTGCTAATAGTAATAAATGATGTAAAGGTAATAATTAACAATATCATTGACTTAACCTATACAATCCATATTTTTTTTTATTGATGTTTATTACAAACATAAACAGTTTCTTAGTTAATTACGAATTACATTCAGACAATAAATGAACTGGGAATTGGAGTATGTGTGAGGTGTTTAAGGTGTGCTCTAGATTGTAGAATGTATAAGCGAATAACAAAAACTAATTAGGCAACTTCAAATATGGTGTAAACAAAAAAAAATGACTTCTGAACAAAATACAAAAAAAAATTCAATTTAGATATCATCATGCTAAAAAACAAAAAAATATGGAATTTCGCGAACCAGCGAATACATCCACGTACTATCTAATACTATATACTCATCATCACTTATCTCTGCCAAACATTTTCATTTTAAATCGCATCGCCGCCTCAGTGGCGGCATTGCGTTTATCCTTTGCCTTTTTCTTGTGGGGCAGCTTCTGCTCCTGGAAGTACGAACCCTTGGGTGACAACTGATCAACCTTAAAATGCTTCTGTTGCGGCGTACAGGGCCCAACAATCATGGGACCCGAGTTTGTTTTGACAATTTCCTGTTGCTCCTTAGTGACAAAGACCCAGCCGGCGTTTGTTTTGAATTGCTCATCCTCGTCGGAGCTGTTCACCGGCGTCACCTGCTCCACCAACTCGTTGGGCTTCTTCTTCTTCTTATTTGCATTTGTTTGCTTCTCCTTTTTGCCATTGACCTTCGTCTGAGTGGACAATTTGCGGGCCAGAGATTGGGGCTGCAAAGGAGGGGCAGATGTAGACGCGGAGCAGAGGATGAATCCAAGTATGTCACTCACCTGCTTGTTGGCTGCTGCATCCGGTACGAGAAGCTGTATGGCATGATTCACAGCATGCTGGACAGCCTGCTTAGTGTCCTGCTTAGTGGGCTGCAAACGTTTCACGTTCTTCTTAATCTTGGTAGCCTGCTCACGTTCCAGACTAGGTCTGAGTGTGGTAGTTGGAGTGGAAGCTAGAAGCGCTTGCTTCACTGGCTGCTTGCCAGCAGCGAGACGTTGCTATCAAAGTAAAATGAACCATCAATGAGATCTCAATGAATAATTAATAAAGTTGAAGATTCGCTTACCTGTTTCTTTTGTTGCAGCTTGGCTTCATTGGCCGCCAGTAGGATGTTGTCGCAGTATTCAATATAGAAGCTGCGCCGCTTTGCTGGTTCCTTGGGTGCAGCAGGTACTTGCAGCTCCAACTTGGCATCAGGCAACGGAGACGTCTCCTCCATCTGCTCAGCTTCCGTTTGGACAACGGGCAACTCCATCTCAACCGGCAGCACCATTTTAACAGTGTTAGCAACAGGCAAGAATTCCTTTTCCTTTTGAACTACAGGCAGCTCCTCGTCCTTCTGAGCAACAGGCAGTTCTTTCTCCGTTTGGACAACAGAGAAAACCTCTTCTTTTTGGGCCGCCGGGAGCTCCTTTTCAATCTTGGCAACAGTTAGTTCCACCTCCATAGGCAACTCCTCCTCTAGCTGGTCGTTAGCAGTAAGCACCTTCTCCAGCTGGTCAGCAGGATGCTTTTCAATCTTTGCAGCTTCGAAATTATCATACGATTTTTTTGCCTTCTTACGCTGCACTTCCTCCACCACACTAACGTCCAGATTATCGGCAGCACCGCAGAAGCTTTTGGACATGCGTTTACGCTTCGATAGACGGCGCTTCTCCTCGGCCAGAGTTTCAATAAAAGATTGGGATGGCTGGACATCGCTATTTAGTTCGACACTGCGACGCTTCAATTTGGGCTCCTTGGCAGGCATGAGAGTATCCTCCATGTAGAGCGTTTGACGGCGTGACTTCTGGAGCGGATTGAACATCTTACGCAAATGCGAAAGGTCACAGGAGGCTAGCTCAGCCAGGAGCGCTTCCTCCTCGCCACGCTTTTGCTTTTCATCCAATGACGTTGAAAATTCGCTGGCAGTTGCCACTGACTTGCGGCCATCAACTTTCTCTGTCGAGGATTGCTCAGATTGCCTAGACGATGAAATGGGAATTTCATCATTACCTCCAATGGCAAGTTTACCATTTGAAGGAGAAGACTGCTCAATTTCATGCTCTGCACTGGTTTTGGAGGATTCACTCACAACATCAGCCTTCGCTTCAGCTTTATCGGTCGACTTATCATCATCATTATTATCTTCACAAGAATCTTGTACTTCGTAGATGGTCTTGTTATTTAACTTCGACTCGTTTCCTTCATTCTCATCATTGGAACTGGAAGGCAACTCGTCAATTTCCATTACGTCCTCATCGCTCTGTTCAGCGGATGAAACAGTTTTGTTAATGGCAATCGACTTGTCCAGCTGCGCTGCCTTCTTGCTTTCTGTTGGCTTCAGTGGTTTCTCCATCAGCACTGCAGTTTCCTCCTCCTTCTTCACCAACTCTTCCATTGGTTTCCCTTCTGCAGCTTTATTATTTTTTATTTGATCCTCCTTCTCCGCAGTATCGATTGGATTTTCATCGTCACTGTAATCATTTGTTACAATTCGACGATATTTTTTCGGTTGCTTGGCAACCACGCCTTCTTCTTCAGCGGATGAGAAGCACAGGGATTCAATGCTACTATCACCGCCATCATCTCCTCCATCACTGTCGGTCACTAAGAACGACATTTTTTCATCGGCACTCTCATCTTCCGAGTCCTCACCTGACGTGTCCTGGCTGCCGACCGACTCGCCATCATGCGGTATTTCATTCTCCTTGATCTCTCGACGTTCGGAGCTGTCCATTGAGTCGCCCGACTCGTAATTCTCAATAGCCTCCGCTTCGGTGTCAAAAAACTCACAATCCGAGCGATCATCTTCGTCCTCCTCAGCGCCTTCATACTCGTTATGGTCTGGAGCGGAGCGATCAGCTTCATCATCCTCGTCTTCGCTGAAAAGATTCTCCTTGGTAATCGAAACTTCTGTGGCTTTGTTGTTGTTATTGTTGTCGTCCTCCAACGCTGAGTATGGTGGAATCGCATCGAGTTGTGCAGGCGGCTGTTTTCTTGGCTCATCGGAGACAACTGTATGCTGGTCCTGGATTGGAGCCTCTGACTTCGGTAATGGAGTTGAGCTTTTACGTTCATTTAGAACGGGCCTCACAGGCGTCTCGCCTTTGCCCGTCAACTGACTTTCTTTCATTCGCGCTGGTGTTTTTGGATATTTTGTCTTTGTATTATCCTCCACTTGATTGTCACCGTCAAAGCCCACAGCTTTTCTGGACTCGGAGCTTTTCCGTTTCGTCACCAGAGACTTGAACTTTGGTGTATGGGCCGGCAAGCGGATGTCATTGGTGACGACAGCATCGCATACTAGCGCCACATCAAGATCATCTAATAATACCTCTGAGGCCTCAGTTGATGGCATCAATTCTTCCTTCTTTTCTTCCATGACGTTTTTCTCTTCATCTTGTGGATTAGTTTTGTTCGTCTCATTGTACTTCTTGGGACATTTGAAGCTCAAAAGAATATCCTTCACATTGACTTTAACTTTAGAGGCTGAGCCAACCCTTGGCACAACCTCGATTTCATTTTCGGCTTCTTGCTTTGGTTCTGGCTTCACTTCTTTAGAGATAGAATCTCTAGCTACTTTTTCATCAGACTGAATCGTTTGCACGTCCTCAATAGTTTTTTGCTGGGATTCTTTTGCCCTTGCTTTCGGCGAATTTTGTACATTAACTGGCGTGTTGTTGGCAGAGCGTCCACCTGCGGGGGGCGTCTTTGACATGGAACGCGTCACCCGCCTGTCATCTGATGTCGACGTGCCGTGCTGGGCAGCTGCACCTCCTGGAACTGGAGTAGTGGATACAGCAGCAGCTTTATGGATAGAGTCATCTTTCGGCTCGACGTCCTCTTCTTTCAAATCCTCAGGCAGTGTCAACTGCTTTCGTACGGATTTGGCGGGTGTGCGCGTTGTTCGCTTGGCGGCCGAAGAGCTCAATGTTGGCGTGGACGGTTCCGAGGACTCCCCGCGTGCCAGCAATGAGCGGGTAGCGCGTATTGGTGTCTTTAAATCGATTGTTGACGAATTTAAGCGAGTTCTTCGCATCGGGCGTGGAGATGCTGCAGCATCTTATTGATTTAGATGTTTGAATATTATTTGGACAGTTAATATAATAAAAAAAAAAAAAATCAAAAAAATCTACTCACTACGCTCGGCGACCAATTCCACCTGTGTCAAAGGAGTCAAAGGACGATCGGTTTCCAAGGCGGACATGCGGCGTGTGCGAGCGCGCGTTGCTAAAAGTGACAGAAATGCGTAGGTTATTAGTTTAAATTTATAGCCAATTGCATTTTACGCAATTTTCATTTCAGCGCGTCACATTTTGAATTCAAACGGTACTTGGAATTGAGTACAGCTAAAAATTTCGCCACAAAGTATCTGCAAGTGCAACTCAATTGCAACTTACCACGCGGAGTGTCGCTAGTATCCTCATCCATTTTTATGACTGAATGTTGTTTCTTTTTAATTTTCTTTTATAATTTTACTCTATATAAATTAACTAACACAAAATGGCAAATACACAAATGTGAAATCTTTACAGCGATCCAGACGACGCCAAAGTTAGCGATGAAATAACCCAAGCGCCGCCAAAATTACATGTGCCTGTGTGAGTGAGTTTTGCGATGACTTCTAACACTGGTCGAACTTAATGTTATTCACGCTCGTGATTACAAAATTTGGCGCAAATGAAAACAGTTCTTAAATTCACATTACTTTACACGTTTGATTTAAATTTTTTAAGACATATTCACTCGTATGAAATGAATGTATGTTATCTTCATATTTGCTTAGTCGAAAAATAGTTTGATATCAATCCTGGTGCGTTGGAAATTTCATTGTCATTAACGATTGATCATTAAAATTATCTTCGACAATGGGAAACTCCACATTATCGTCCAAAATATCGTTGAATTTGAAAAAAAAAAACAAATCTATAATATAAACGCCAAAACGGTAACACTGAACATGATGGATGTTTTTAGGGAATGACATCGATGTATCGATTAATGGCGAATTTCTCAAAATTCTTCTTGTTATAGATCAATAACTGATCTTTTATTTATACCCAAATAAAAAAGTAATAGCAAAAACAAAGCTAAAATATAACTCAATGGAAAATCAAAGTTCTAAAAATATAATAAGCAAATACGACAAACTTAGAAGTAATTTGAAATTCATTAAATATTTGTTTTCCCACGTAGAGTTTGTAAAAGAATCGTGAATTATTTTTTATTGAGTAAGGTTTGTTTTTCAAAATAATTTATAGTCTCACTTAGCTTACCTTTGATTATGGCAAACATTTGTTCATGTCCTAGTCCAGATTACCTTAGACAGTGGACTACTTCCCATTAATATCTCAAAAATCAATATTATTAACTTTGGAGTCGATTAAAAGTATTATATTATAATTTATTTCCATTTTAAAATTGTTTTTTGCGCTTCAACGAATGATTCGAAATTGTTCTTTGCGCATTGTTGAATGTTGTTTTATGATATAAAAAAAAGTACGAACTTTTCCAGACTTGCCTTTATTAACAAACCATATTAATAAAACACATATATTTTGTTATTAAAATAGCTTAATTTAAAATGTGTCTTAAAATCTTCTTTGTAACGAAAAATAATGCAACTTCCAATAGATTACTATCAGAGCATATTTTGCTTGGCAAACTCTGGATTGAATTGGCTGTTGTACTTTTGGACAATCCGCGGCGTAGCTACCGGCGTGTTCGCTGCAGTTCCTGTAGTCAACGATTCCTTGGGCGCAAATAGTTGCTCCTGCCGGCGCTGCTCAGTCGCCTCTCGCAGCAGACGTTCCTTGCGCAACCTGTTTAGCTTATCGCGTTTTGCGTTCTCGGCCAGCTCATTGCTTGCTTTTTTATGTTTGTGACTCTTGTGCTTGTGCTTCTTCTCTTTCCTGTCATGTTTTCTATGCTTTTTCTGTTTTTTACTCGATTTGGATGATCGATATGAGACTGGCGAATGCGTTCTTTCTGACTCTGGCATCGGCTCCGTAAGTGTGAGTTTTCGTCGCTTGCTTGCTTTTTGTATTGGATTTTTAATTTCGGATGGGATAAGTGCGTTTATTAGGGTGAGCGGATCTTCTGATAGTTTCTTTTTCAGATTGGTTTCAGTCTCATTGCAGTAATCGCCTGGTTCGGGACGTTTTGGGCCAACTTCGTACCAACTGCGCACCTTAAGCGCTTCATTGGTATCTTGTCCCAGATAAGTTAGATATCCGATTTGCTTTTCATACTTCTCTTGTTCGTCCTTTTTCTCCTTTTCCAAATTTTTATTCGTTTTCTTCACGTGGCTTCTGTAATCGGCAAATAGATCAACAGACTGCGTAGCATCAGATCTATGGGTAGCGCCCTCTTCGCTGGTTTCTTCTTTCTGGGATTCGGGCAGGCCCGATTGACGTCTCAGAAAGTTGATGCGCACTTCGCTCTCCTGTAAGTAAAAGTAAATTAACATGTGCTGTTGTCTATTATATATTAGATTATGATTTTTACAGCTAATTCCAATTTGTCCTGTCGTTTCTTTTCTTCTTCCAGCGCGGCTGCTTCATCCCGCCGCACTCGGGCAATATTATCCTTAGTGCGCACATGCCAGCTATAATATAATTATAGGTTTTTTTCTCAAAAGATTTTTTTTTGTGTTTATTTGTGTTTTACCGTTTTTTGGGCAATATATTCATCTGATTTCAGTTGCTGTAAAACTATACTGACAAATGTAAACAAAACGCGATGTAATGTGAATGGCAAACGCTGTGTTGTAAAATGTTTGCTTTCGATGCAAAATTTAATTAATGTGTATTTCTCTGAAGCGAAATGAATTTAGTTACGTTTACATCAAAGGCGCTGGCAATAAATTATAATTTTTATTTAAGATTAACATTTTGAATATACGAATTAACGCTTACACAACACTGAATTGCAATTTCTGACAATTGACAAACATAAATGCGAATGGCAAATCAAATACTCATCTGTCAGAAGGAAGAAAAGGGGACACATATAGGAAAAACTGCAGCGCAGCAGCAATAGTCCCGAGAAATTTCGATTGTGAAAAATTTCTTGTTCGAGTTGTGAAACCAATAATTCGAATCATAGGCAAAGCTCTAACTTTCAAACTGTCGAACCAAAAAGAGCGCTCGACGCCCATATGTAGTTAAAGTATGGAACAGCGTATTCTGAAGCAAGACGGCTACTTGGATGTGGGCGATGATAGCAGCAACGATGGTGTCTTGCCTGGCGGAGCACCCGTGTTCGAAATACGCAACATCGTCTACCATCCGCAGCTAAATGTGCTGCTTGCGTTTGGTATCAACAATTTTGTGAAAGTTCTGGATGTCAATTCTGGCGTTATTCTGCAGACGTATCAATTGAGCACAAATGGTAAGCAGAACCTAGCACCCTACACATGCATACATCCATAAATATATGTTTGTGCGTGTATGGGAAAAAATTACTACACAGACGCAAAATACAAACACGAGCAAATGTCAATTTATTGCATTTGTTTTTTTTTAATGTACATTTGTGTGTATTCGTGAGATTTTGATATACATACATATATATGAATTCACTTGTATCTTTAAAAGTATGTGCGTTTCTTTGCGTGTGTTTGATTGTGTTGGTGCATTTTTGTCAGTAACCGTTGAACAAAACTAGCAGGCAAAGGATAACTTTTAATTAAATTTAGTACATGTGCTACACTCAAACTATAGAATCGCACTTGCGTTCTTCTATTGGTTATTTTCCTTCTCTTCTATTGCTTTTGGCGATAATATATATTGCTTGCTTTTTTTCTATCTTCTATTTCTACGCAGTTAGGCGTATTTTTGTTGTTAAGTATGAATTGAATGTATTTACTTATTTAAAGTTTATTTTATTAATTGCACACTTTGATGTAATTAGACGGCGGGGGATGTGGCTGTTTTTTAATCTCATTAATAAACCTTTGTCGTTGTCATATATATAATTTTTTTATAATACTTTTGCAGCTGAGAGCTTAATCAATGGACGCTACATGCCATTGCAAGATAAAATCTTGTTCTGGGATGGTCATAATTTGGGACTACGGGGCGATTATAACGGCGTTTTGCTATTGGACACTATACTGCAGGCGCCGATCGGACAGAATGACGACTACATTAAGCTGGAGCTCATATTGTCGGAGGCGATCATCTTTCAGAACTGTATAAACGAATTGGAGAGCGAAGGTCTCGAGTGTCCGTGCGATATCAGCAATGAGTTTATATTGAAAATTAACCAGGCTCAGCTGAATGCCAAAAAGGGAATTAAAGCGCAACGGGTAAGTTACACTATAAATATACCAATACGATCCGTAAGATATCATAAATGATAAATAAGATTGTGAGTGTCGTATAAATGTTTTGATTGTTTCAAATAAATATTATTGTTGCAGTGGAACACGATTTGCTTGGAGGTACCCTATTCCAGTCTGAAGTTGGTCTCTAACAATGTGATCATATTGTTAAAACGTTTGGAACGAAACATTCCGGTACTGGCCATAGCATCAGCGCTTAATGAACGTCTCACGGACATGCTGATGGGCTCCCGCTTGCCTGACTACGGCTGGAACTATTGTAACTTCCAGCGGGGCCTCATGCACTCGGAGGCAGTGCGTCGCCAGACGTTCGAGAAATGGCCGCACATGGATTATAAATGGGCGCTGCCAGATCAAATGGCACAGGCTGGCTTCTATCATCAACCCTCATCATCGGGCGAGGATCGCGCCATGTGCTTTACATGCGACGTCTGCTTGGTTTGCTGGGAGAAAACGGACGAGCCATGGAGTGAGCACGAGCGCCACTCACCCCTCTGCCCATTTGTGAAGGGCGAGTACACACAGAATGTGCCGCTCTCCATTAGCTATGCCACAAATCCAGCATTGTCCGCACCGGGCATGGGCTTCGATATAATTTCGAATAGTGATTATGCTAATGTTCTTTGTACGAGCTGCACGCAGACCGGCGAGCTGAGCGTTTGGAGCATTGAACGCCATCTGAAGCTCATGCACAGCATCCATGTGCCCACCCTGCTCAAAGAGGTGTTCGAGGAGAACTTCGAGTGGGCGCGCGTCACGGCCATTTGTGTGCTTCCAAATGCGCGCGCACGCACTAAAGTAAACTATGTGTATTCGGCAAACTATAGCGGAAGCGGCAACAGCAGCAGTGCTACACACGCTAGTGGCATGCATGGCAGTGGCAACTTTGCTGGCGTTAATGCACAGCATATAACATCCACATCGACACTGCGTGCCGGCGTTGTGGGCTCAAAGATAGTGCTCGGCGTGACTGTGCGGCAGAGCAGCGGTGAGATGGCATTGCGCATGGTAGTGCTCAACATTGTCGAGTTGGACAGATACTGCGAGAACTCGGCCATGATTAGCAATGACAGCGGCAGCGTGTCTAGCATTGGAGGACATCTGAAAAAGACATCTTCACATCTGGGAACAAGTAAGTTTTCTTTTTGTCTTATGTGCTATTTATAATCCATTATTTACTGTCACAATCAATCAATTAACGCTATTCATTCTGCTCTTACAGCTTCCAGTGATTCAAATGTGGTTGCTAGCCAAATGAGTCTTGAATCCTCGAAAGACGATGACAACAAGTCGCTGACGGCATATGAAAAATTTGCCGATGGCTTCGATAGCAACGGTTTTGTGTCCGCTTTAATGACCTATAACAAGAATAATGATGTTACCCAGAGTGGCAACAACCCATCTGTGCTCTATGACTTTGATTTGTCGACGCTGTCACAGATACTGGATAGCAATTTGGACGAATCCTCCTCCAATCTAATGGTCTCCTCCAATATAGTGAATGTAAACACCAGTTTGCTGGGTTTGAGCAATGAAATGGACAAGCTCATGGACCAGGCCGAGGTCTCACAGCAGAACAACAATAACAACAATGACAACAATGCTCTGGGCTTAGGGTCAACGAACAACAACAATAACAATAACATTATCATCAACGGCAGCAATTGCACTAGCGACAAGTTGATAGCTAGCGAGGAAATTGACTGCCTCGTGGAGAGCTGGACAAGTGTTAAGCGCATGAACGCTTTGGATGGGGCACATAGTGCGAACGGAGTGCCATTGGATGTTCAGGAGATTGTGGAAATTGCTGAAATCATGCCAACCAGCCCCAAGTGCAATCAACTGCTGGTCAAACTGATGCGTACAAAAGCTCCCGAAGCGGAGGAGGCCAAGATCATAATGGCCACGGTGGCCAAAGAGGAAGAAGAGCAACACAATGTGTCTACAGATATGGGTAAGATAATATCTTTGAATATTGTTTATATAAAAAATGTTTTGTAATAAATTTATAACTAATTTCATTCACTAATTGAAGACGACAACAACGCAGAATGCAATGTAGCCGCACAGCTGCTGCTGTTTGACTACGATGACACGCAAATCTCTAATGATTATACTCTTGCCATGACCTTCAGTCGTGCCAAGTGCCCCAAACAGCTGTGCATCCTGCCACCTTATGCTTCGACGGCATCTTCAGAATTAAAAGAAGCGGGCTCCATATGCGTGGTGTGCGCCGACGGATGCATTGAAATATTCTCACTCGCCGATTTCCAGGCCACATGCGTCATCGAGGAGGAGGGTGAACACTTCGAAGCCGTTGTATATTGTCGTAATTTGGACAGACTTTGCTGCTGTTCGCGGCAGGGTGGCATGCTGTTCTACTCGTTGAATGACGGTGAGATTGACTCAGGTGATGAGCTGCTGGAAATGGAGGACGACTGCAGTACAACATTGACCCATGCAATGGATTTGAGCGTCACGGATGGTATTCGAAATATGGCAGCTAGTGATTCTCTCATGGGCGATACAACAATATCTGTGGATGTGAGCAGCGACGGTGGAGCTGGGACATCAAGTCAAAACATAAATGTGCAGACCTCACCGTCTGTTGCTTCCCTGATGAGCAACAATGCGAATTTGCTTGCCTACAAGACCGCTGACCTGACGCTCGAAGATCTACGCGTCTTTTACGCACTGACCCAGTTTGATGACAAGTTAACGGTGTACTCGGCTGAAGTGCCCAGCTGCTGGAATGATCTCGGCCAGGTACAAAAACAGCGAAAGCAGTCGCAAAACATGCGGCATGGAGGTGATGAGCGTGACTTCACACGGACTTGGCGATTGCATAATGATGCGTAAGTTTTTTTTATTAAAACTACTTTGAACTACATATTCTAATTATGACATTTTCACTTATAGAACTACCTGGGACGAGCACATCATTGAGCTAAATCTCGCACAGCCGGTCTCTTTGGGCCATATCGATTTAAAGTTCACAGTATACAAGCAGTGCTCAAATCCAGCAGCCATACAGGTCACCCTGCTCAAGCAGAACACAAACGGTTTTGGTTACAGAATGAAAGGACCACATGCCAGCTACAAGCCCAACGTCATTGAGGATAATATCGACTTCTCTTACAGTGAGGCACCAAATAGTAATAACTTCGTTTTGTCGTTTTAAGCATCTATCAATTCATCGATATTTTACAGTTGCCAATGAAAATCCGGTTCTCAGTGAAGAATACCTGCTGGCCCACAATGCCGAAGTTTTGGCTGGCCCTATCGAGCTTTCGTCGTGCATTGATCTATGTGATCAGGGTGGAACCGCCACACTGACTTCACCAAAGCTGTTCAAGACACGCACCCGTAATTTTCTTCTGCATATCAAAACCGTATCGGATCCATCAAAAGAGGGCCAGAGCAAAACGAGAGGTAAGTCAATGGATATGTTATTAAATAAGAAAATAGCTATACTATAATATATTCTAGCCATTATTGTATTTAAAAGCGTTAAACAGCAGTGTACACGAATCCGATAGCAGCTAATGAGTATTTTATGAGTATACGAATAAGTTTAACTTTCATACTTGAGAATATGTTTTATTTAATTACCTCGCTAATCTGTTAAGGCTATACACAAGTTTTATTAATATAAGTTGATAGTATTAATATTGTTGATTACGCATTGACTTGTATGGGACGATATTTTGATATGATTGTTGACCCTTTTGGATTTTGCCCAGTTATAGTAATTAACTCAACAATTTCAGACACAAAAGTACGGGTATAAGTTAATGATTGTGTTGTTCGTGGGCGAGGGAAAACTAAACAAATGACAATAATTTCCATTTTGCAAGCTACGTTTTTCAACACAAATGTGTGTAATTCAGAACTACAGTATCTTCAAAGTATCGTTGCTTCCAAGCATTCAAGACCCACTGTAGCTGGTCTGATCGATCTTCGAAGATCTGGCCAATTCATAGGTAGTGATCGATGCTTGATGCGTCTTTAGCTGGATCTTGGCAAATAAACTATTAAAATCATAACATTTCTTTTGTTTATTGCAGGTTGCGATTGGCTACACGAGATCTCGATAAGTGTGCGCACTGTTAAGTCACACAGTCGAATTAGCAATGGACGCATTCAGCGCATTGCCATGCTGGATAGCAATGGACTTTTGGAGCAGCTTTTCCGAATTGCCAGTGATTTCGACTCAACACCGCTAACCAAAAATCTGGCACTTGACGTGCTCAACTGGATTTGTTTCATTCGCCTAAATCGTTTCCGTTCGCCAAAATCAGAGCGTCTCAAGGATCAGATTAATAAGCAAACAGCAGCAAATATCAATGATCTGCTGGCGCAGCAGTTTGAGTGCATCTATCTGTCCGAGAAGCACATCGAACAGCTTATGCGCCACTGCATCATTCATAGTGAGCGAACCACTGCGCATAAGTGTGTCAAACTGTTGATAATGCTGTCGGAGTAAGTACAACAACAATAAAAACAATCTTGTTCACATTTTAACACAATCATCACAATTGTGTTTGGATATCTTGCAGAGGTATGGCGAATCTGCCCGGCGAGTTACAAAAACATTGTACACTGGATACGACAATCAAGATGGCAATAAGCAATACGTTCCATGAGCTACCGCAGGCACAGTGCGCCAGTGTGGTTCGCTGGTATACAATGCTAATCTGCGCTACCTCCACTGCTGAGTCTCACAACAGCATTTCTGAGTATGCAATCAATCTGCTTAAAAACATCGCCACCGAAATTGATAAACGATGGGATCCACATTGCGCGTTGCTGAGTACACGTTTTGGTCTTTATGGCTTTCCCTTTGAGCCGGAAATTTTTGACTTTGACTTTCCAAACATCAACCGTCATGGCTCAAGCTCGTCCGTGGCGCTCACAAATGTAATACGTAGTAGTGCAACTATTTTGCCGGTGACGGGACTCGATATCAAGCGATTAAGTTCGATAGGTAGATTATCAATGTGTTACAATTTAATTTAATTATATAATTATATAAATATATATAAATCATGTTACAGATGGAGTCGACTTTCGAACTTTTCCACATCTGATTCGTGTTAAGAGCATTAGCAATCAGTTGCGTGGTCTGTTGGAGGTGGTGCAACTGCATTTCAATTGTGTGCAAGCTTCAGAGGCCACGAGGATCGATAATATTGACAACGTTGTTAATGGTTCTGCGAGTGTCTACATTGAGGATGTAATGATGATGCCAAAAATGTTACCCACCAAAGGGAAGGATGAGGAAATGGTAAGTACAAAAGCTCAGCTATGACTTTAAATTATATTTTATTTATATATATTTGATCCTTCAAATATTTGCAATTTTAAGCTAAGCGATCTGGTCAACAACGTGGAGTGTCTAGTGGAAGAAATGAAGGATAAGGATGTTCAGCCAATGTTTTGTTCTTTAGGTTCTTTAAGCTTGTATAATGGTTATAAGGATCAACCTTGTAAGTGCTGTTATTGATATGCTGCATATGCTTATTTATGTTATTCAAACAATGCCATTTCTCATTTTGCTTAGGTGTGTCACAAATGCCCGATGTGGATCTGGAGGAGATACAAAACGAGCAGAAGGTGTGTCTGCATAAGCTGAAGATATCAAAGTTTTTGCCACAGCTCACTCTTTGGAATAATTACATACAGAAAAAGCTTGGAATGAGCGAAGAAAACTCTAGCGAAGACTTGGGAAATATGGGGATCTGGGCTAAGAAAAGCACGAAGTTTTCGCTAGACGCGCTTCCTGAAGACATGTCGCTTTCACAATCCTCCGAACAGTCTCCGCTAACATCACAAATTGGCACCAATGACAGCGTACATAATGTAGTTGATGATGCACTCGAGCGAGAAAAAATAATGGAAAATCTAAGTGCCAATCCGTGCCCGCCAATTGCTTGGCACAAGTTGCTCACGCCGCCACCCAAACTAATGATTGTAGTCGACCGCATGCATTCGGGTGCCCGCCGTTTTGTTGTGCTTGATTTTGGCCAACACATACTTCTTACGGATGTGGTGATACCCGCTTGTGATGAGCTCACCTCTTTAAATATAGACATTTGGTGCTTTGACGAGGAGACAGATTGTACGCGCCTTGTCCAGGTCTCTGACATACAGACAAAATCGTTGGTGCTCAGTGATATGCAGCCGCCGCCCATTTGCCGCTATTTGAAACTGACAATCGTCGGACGTATTGGTATGTCGTCCACAAAGTGTAAGGTACCGTTGGGCAGTTTCTTTGGTCACCCTGTTGTGCTGGAGCATGATGGATACGGCGATCACATGGTGCGTTTTGTTATGCAGCCACCCCAAGCGCTGCAGACACATCTCAAATCGCTCAATGCTCTTTACGAGGATGTCCACTGTCGATACAGTTTAGCCAGTTGCAAATTGATGGAGCTGCTGTCGCCTATGCGAAATAGCGAGCTATCCAATGTAGCCCATCTGCAGGCATTTATAAACAAGCAGCGTGATGAGGAGCTCAGTTGTGGCATGGACACAAACAACAAAGTAGTGTCCCTATACGAGGAATGCATGCTTCTGCAATACCAAATAAATGTCATTCGAAATGTGGTACAGCGTTTGGAACGTGGCCTATCGCAGAAAACACACCGGGCACCTACACCACCAAATATTGTGCTGCCCGAGGAATCGTTGCGCACCGCATCGCGGGATAAACTGCGCGTCCTAAGCCTCAGTTTGGTCGAGGTGCTGTTGCATTTCTCCATTGAGTATGGCATCAAGAACATATTGCCTGTTCATTCCCGTTTCAATGTGGTTACAGCTAAGGCGCTGTTCAATTCCTTGGTTGTGTATGGCGATGCCCAATTACAGCTGACAACCTGCTCACTATTAGTGCGGATGTGCTGCTTCCAGCCGTGGTGGGGTGACTTTTTGGCTGATACTTTTTGTAGTTTGTTCTCAGCGCAAAACTGTAAAGCATTTCCACAAGATCGGTATGTAAATCATGTATTATTTATGTGTATCAACTCATATTATTTATACTTCTCCGCAGCATCTTCTTTCTGCTTACTTATCTGGGGCGTCGTAGCATTGCAATGGGCGCTTGTCGCTCCATTGTCATTGATGCTGTGCTCAAGACGCTTGTTAAGTTGCTGGCGCCTATTTCACCGCACTTCAAGTTTCAGTCCGAGCAGCCAAGCACTTCAGCTAGCGCAGCAGAACGTAGTGCGGCCGTGGGTCGCACGTCAGATCTGCAGCTGATCACTTGGCTGCTATTGTTCCTTTCTGTTTGCCTGGACGACAACAATGAGCGCAAGGATAAATGTGAATATACCTCAACCAGTACCAGTCTATCAGTCTAGATCATAATATTATACTCGTTTCACAGCGGCGGCACGTTGGGATTTCATGAGCTGCGAAAGCGACTTCACAAAGACGAGACCCAACAACACGCCCAATAGTAAGCAACTACGTTGCTTCAAAAAGCGGATAGTACAGCAAAGCAAATACTCTGTGCAGCCCTACACAGATTGGGGAAAGAAAATCTATATGATACAGAATGAGGTAAGATAAAACGAACTGCTTTAAAGAGCATATAATAATAACAAATCGGTTACTTTTAGCACCCCGGTATATTTACGGAAATGTCGACTAAATCAAAGGCTATTGCTGTCAGCAAAACAACAAAAATCAATATGGGAACCACCGGTATGTGTGCGCCCAGCGTTAGCACCGGGGACAATGGTAGTGGTAGTTCCGGTAAAGCCGCCGGAAATTCCACATCTTCGCCGAAGCATTTGGATGGTTTGGGCGCCAGCGTAGATGGTGACAGCAATTTTGACAAGGGTCTCAAGACTTTAAGTATGACCAACATCAAAGTGGTAATTCGCGGACTATTCGCACTGTTGCTGGAAATGGATTTCGACTGCAATATGGATCAGTTCCTTCTAACGTGCAAAGTGATAGCACGTCTGGTGGCTGCGTGCCGTCCCTCGGTGCGGCTGTGTAAAATTGTGACTACCGCCCAGCTTGAGCAACTCGTGCGTCTGGCTGTGTGGAACGACCAGCAGCAGCCCTGGGCGGTGCACGCAATTACTTGTCTGCTTCAGGTAAATTCATTTAATATAAACCAGTCAGTATTTATTTTGAGAAATATTTTTATATATTTCGATCTATTTAGGACCTGTTGGATGCAGACAAACAGTACAGGGATAATGATGCTACGCCCACCAATGATGGTGCTCGTTCAATAGCGACAACAACAATGCAGGAGAGTCGCGACATCTTCAGTGACTATGCATGTAAGTAATTTACCAGAAATAATTTAAGATATATTTTAGCACCCCGTTCTAAGTGAAATTGAAAGACTTGATACAAAAACATTGTGAAATTTGAAAATTTCTTAACAGTTGGTTTCCTTAAATAAAACCAATTGTGTACTATTAAAGCAACGGCATTTAGCCGATTATAGTTGTCAATTGTTATTCTGAATTGCATGGCAGCTTGCAATTTTTTCACTGCCAGCTTATGAAAAATAAATTTCTCATTTTTTTAGCATCCTACTCTTCGCCCATCGCACAAGTTGGGTTACATATGCCGACAGCAAGTGATTTTTATCAGGAGGGTAAAGAATTATTTTCAAATAACCATATACAAAAATATTCCTCTTGACTTGAGCTTTAGTTCTGGTTAGTCCCGTTGAAGACTAAATATACAAAGATATATATATATATATATATATATACTCTTCGATCCGCTAGAATCAAAGCTCAGGCTCATATCAACCATGCTACCACAACGAACCACGTTTATGTCACAGTTATTGACCTGTCTGATATGCTTATTATCCGTTCCAGCAGTCAGACACAATTATTTGCCGTCTCTGATCGAATGCGAGGACACTGAATTTGATGAAATACTTAATGACATCGATATGATCGAGCGCACAAAGCCAATTACTAAAAAGGAGAGTAATGCGCTCTGCAAGAATACCTTCAGCTTCTTTTGCAAGTCCATATCTATTGCAATGGATTCGCGGCTGGATGCTGGTTTAGAGCAGCATGTGGAAGCGCAGTTGCGTCGCCTGACGAACCGCACGTCATTGGATCTGTACTCATCGCTGCCGCAGGTGCTGACCAATGAGTTCTTGTCCGCACCACCAGACGCACCGCCCTGGCCCGAGTATCTCACGCAGCTGTGGTCTGGCCCAGACTACAGTGGTCGAAACACCTACATTATGCTAAAGAATGTTTTCGATTCGATACTGGCCGATCTGCACTATGAGGACACATGGGTGCATCTGGAGCAAGTCTTGCAAATGTGGTTGACACTCAATTGTGAACTGGCCGATAAGCCATACACTTCAGGCATCACCCAATCGGATATACCGAAAATTCCATTTGGTGCGAATGCTGTACAGGGACTTCTCTTGGCTCTGGCCTGGCACAATGACATTAAGCTGCGCACTTGGTGCTTGGGCTTTCAATGTCTGTTCCTCGCCTGTAATTCGTTGCCAATTGGCGATGATGTCACCGATTGCACTCGCATCAATGAGGTCATTGTGAACGACGAGAACTTTGAGAAAATGCTGCTACGCTTCTTCTCCGGCTATGGTATGAGTTCTTCCATCATTACCAATCGTTGTGTAAGTAATTTTTTTTGGACACTTAATTTATTTTATGAATATACGAATTTATTTTTCTTTTTGCTAGGCTGGTCCCACTATCTGCAAGCACCTACACGAGCTGCTACTTTGGCTTCACAGCAAGAGCGAAAGCAGTGGCGGACTCATTCCATGCAAGCGCCGACTCAAGGACATTCTATTGCATGTCGTACTGCAGCTAGTGCAGCCCGGCGGCGCAATTAGCAACCAGCAGGGCCCTATTGATGCTCAGAACCAGCTGGTACGTGACCTGCTTTTAATGCCCAACGACAAGGGCGATCTGAACATTGCGCTTAAGATTACCGAAAGTGTTTGTAAGTAAACTTAAATGAATAGTCAGTGTATTGGCGGTTACACATTGGTTATCTTTGTTATTTTAGCTTTTCTAGTCTTCAACAACATTTCCAATGGCGAGAAACTGCAATGCCAGCGTGGCAACGAGAACAGCGCTACTGGCAACAACTTTAGTAATTTGTTTGCCAATGTGTTGGGTTCTGAGAATCCCAGCAAACAAAATGCTAACATATGTGACAACCCGCTAATTATAAACCTGCTCAAGCTATGCTCGCACATGGTCCTTACTGAGATGCCCAGGCAACCCAGCGTATGTTAAACCAGCGAGGAATAAGCATATGACCTTTATTAAACGCCCTTATCTGTTGCAGGAGGTAACTATACCCGAGGAGGAGGAGCTGTCCAATCAAAGCCAAACGGATGAAACCAAAGCTGAGCAGCTAAACACTGAAGGACATCGAAGCAAGGTGCCATGCATTGCCGATTGGGGTGTGTATTTTCTTTTATTGCTTTTCGTGTCAAGTTTTGATTATTCGTAAACACTTCGAATTTAGTATTGCGCCAGTTTTCTACTATGAAGCGATTGTTTGGGGCGCTCTCCCAGTGCTCAACAAAAACGTTTACTATGATGTCCTCTAGCTGTTTCTTTTCACTCAAAACGAACATGGTGCTGGATGAGCCGCAGACCATTGCAGACGCCGTTTTCAGTTTGATGATCACATTAAGCGAGAGGGCCTCTAATCCGCGCCTGGTCGTTGCACCTATATGCCAATATCTCGAAGAGAGTAAGTCTTACTTTAATATCGTGACCTGTGTCAAATTGTTTATATTTCCGTTTTCTTACAGCTACCATACAACGCAACGCGACATTGCCGCGCCTTCAGCTGTCAGAGCCCTTCCTTTGGTATATATCCAAGGTGCTGGAAGTAACTGCGGCTGTGCAAATATTCACACAGTTGGGTGGCATACAAATCATTTGCCATAATTTAGTTCGACTCAACAAGACTATTATCAACATGCAGCCAGGATTGGTAAGTGGGGATGCAACATAATCGTCAGCTGAAACATACTTAAATTTTTTTATACTTAGATATCAATGATAATGCAACATATGACGCGAAACACGCGGCTTAAAGTAAAGAATCATATAAGTGCCGCCAACACCTGCAAGAAGACGTCGACAAGCACAGGCGCGCAGGCGACAACAACATCTGCTCAAACATCGAGGAACAACAGCGCTCAGTACGATGGACTGATCAACTTTGCTCCCTTCTCGCACATTGTTTCGGAAAATGATGCGGCACTAAGTGCCGAGATGCTAATTTCAAATCCCAATGCGTCACACAGACGAGCACGCTCACCAGCATGGAGCTATATGTTCTATCCAAATGAGACCCACGTTGATTTGACCATAACACTGCCGACGGCTATTTTGCTTAAGGAGGTGCAGTTGGTGCCACATACCTCTAGCCTGGCGTCGTGTCCATCAGCCGTTGCTTTGGAGCTATCCCGTGACTATGGTGTTGGCTCTATTCCCGTGGGTGCACCCATGGCCACCACGGGCCTTACCTGCATACGTCTAAAGTTAGCCAAAGCTGAAGTGGCTACCAGCATTGTGCTGAGACTTTACAAGTAAGCTATACTTTCCCGTTGCGTGAGAGAATCCGAGTATTAATAATTGTTGTCCATTTTAGACCCAAGGACTGTGGCAATGTGGGACTGGTGCAAATTGCTGTATTGGGTCAGACTATCTTTGGAAATCGTATGCAAGGACTGCGAAGCCAAGGCACTTTTGGCGATGCATTCATGAGCTGCTCAACGCCGCAGCCATCGCCTGGACCTTCGGTAATGGATGTAGATGCTATGCAAGAGGATGATGCCTTTGCCAAGACGAGCATAGGTTGGGTGCGCATCTTATCTCGATGCTTTCATGTGGCTGCCCTGCAACCAGATAGCAAGTTGGCCGATTTAATTGCCTCGTATCCGGCTGCGTACCCCGGATTTCTGGAGGCATGTTGTTCCCTTCTGAACATCATGCCCATGATACCGAGTTTTGCCCAGCAGCACCTTGAGACCATACTGATTAAGTTGGGCGCCTACAATCATGAACTGAGTCTGCAGTTGCTGCGAACTCTACTTTGGCATACCACACCACAGGGTAAGTCACAATTGCAAGTTAAATTGTTGAAGAAATTTTTATAAAATCTATGTTAACAGTGTTTAAGCTGTCAAGCGATGCGGTGTGTGATCTCATTTATCAAGTTGTGACTGGTTCCACTTCACACATGTCTGATAAGTTGCGCGTGCTACTAGACTGGATCATGCAGCTGCATGACAATTATAGCAAGATGGCCCGCTGCAATAACCCACAGAGCGGGTTTGTCAAGGTGATTGCATCCATTTTGTGGCAAGTGCAGCGGCAACAGCAGGTGCCCGATCTGCCGCAGCTAATTACACCTGCATTGTTTGAGACCTGTTACCAGTGGATATCTGAGCTGGAGCACGATGAGCCATTGAAGAGCAGCTTTGATGCGCTCATCTGTGCATTGTGCTACATTAAGCCGGAGCTATTCAATCAGCTGCTTGTCAAGCTGGGTGTCAAGCTGGAGCAGCAAGCGCGCTGCAAAACCGATGATAGCAAGGTGCAGAGTGGCTGCGCCTGGTTCAAGCGCGAGGGCAGTGAGAATCTTACACAACTCATGCAATACCCTGCGTTTCTGAAGACGCTTGCCTTATCCTGTCAATCTCCGGTGGCTGTGTATCAGATGCTGGACTCGGGTTTGCCCAAGCTGCTAGCGCATGCCATCTACGAGTACTGCACACATATGCTGACCACCATAGAAGCTCCACATGCAGTGGAAGCCACTGTCACAGCCTGTTGCAGCAGCCAAGCAGCTACTGGCGATTCGCCGCTAACGGACTTTGACAAAGCGGAGGCGCATGCCGGCAATTTCGCAGTTCCCCTGCTTAGTAGCGCAAATGTGCCCAAAGTGCTGGACTTCTTTTCTGAGTGCTGTGCAGAGGGACCGATGCGCGACTGGCTGGGCACACTGCAAGGCTCAATGTTTTGGAAACCACTGCTGCAGCTGCTATGCAACACACACTTGGCGCAGTTTAGCAAATCCCTGCCCATGCAGCAGTCGTTTATTCGTCTGGAACGAGCTACCATTAATTTCTTTACGCGTGTAAGCGCATGCCATCCAGCTAATCAAGAGGTACTCACATCTCTGCTTATTGGCGCCGTCATATGCAAGCCATTACGCTCTGCGGGCAGCGTTCGACCCACTATCTCGGGCTTTACGAGGCAATTGGTGCTGCAGCTGTTGCTAGAGAATGAGCACATTACGGTCTGTGTGCGCAGCCAGCAGCCATTGCAGCGCCGTGATACTCTGTCAGCCATCATGGGCGTAACCGGAAACGGAGGTGCCAGCAACAGTTTACCTGTAGCGTCTGTCAATCATCATCCGGCGAAGCGTAGCAGCGCTCATCAAATGCTCTTCAATGTGACTACTAGCACCACCTGCCAGGAGATTATGCAGAACTGTGTCAGCGGTAAGCTTTTCCTATTGTTAATATATTTATCGTATTTTGAGTTGCATAATATCGATAACAAACTGAAACTAGTTATTTGTTAATTAAAGAATTGATTTTATAATGAAAGTAGTTTTTCCATCAGATTTGGATGCAAAAGTTTTATAATTCATTATACATTTATTAATATATCGTGTAGAATTGAAAATTAGTTTTTTCCATATTGTGTCGTGACTAGTTAACAACATTGCACATGCATTATTGATTAGATGAAAAGCTAAAACAAACCTTGTAAATAAAATATTTCGAGCTCAGCATTTAATATGCGACTTTTTTATAACAATAACAATAACAGTTATTCAATATTGAACGCTTAGTAAGATTTAATTATTCCTTGTGCTGTTTTTATAAATGTTATGGCTATTTATTTATTATTTAATTAAATTCATTTTCTATTTAATTTCATTAATTGCATTCTTGACACCACCGCAGTGTATAGTAACTTAGTGTACCAACAACCAACAGATCAACGTAGTGGAGAGGCGTCGACTGGTAATCCAGCTGCCGCCAAGTCAGTCGACAAGCAGCAGCTTGAAAAATCGTGCTACCTAAACTTGACTAATATTGCTGGTAGTCTGGAATTTCTGACAGTTGGCGCTGCGGTGGCGGCCAAGGACAAGCGCATCAAGGACGCCAAGAACCAGGCGGCAGCTAATAAGGACAAGGAGACGCAAACAACGGCCACGTTACCCATAAGTAAGTGCAGTCATCAAGTGAACCAATTAAATACAGTTTACTAATCAATTAAATCTGTTTACAGACACCTTCAATATTGAGGAATTTCTGCTGCAAGCAGCGCATACCAGCAATGGCAGCCAGTTGATGGTAGCGGAATACCCAGATATACTGCTGGCTGCTGATGCCACCATCTCACAGGTGTTGGCCACGCTGCAGGATGCTGGTTATTCGCTGTCCGCACCCTGCCTTACGTTAGATCTGGTGCCACCGCGCTCGTTGGGCGATGAAGCTGCCGAGTCGAAAAAAGTGAAGGCTGTATGCACTGAGCCGCTGCCATCGCCCCTGCAGCGTTTCTCCAGCAGCGGTGGTCTATCGCTGCTAGCCCACTATTTGCCTACTGTGTATCCTGAGCACATGGGTCGTAAGGCTGCCGCGGTTGCAACCGAAAAGGAAAAGAGCCCACCACTCTCCGATTGGGTTAAGCTTGAGCCAAATGATGAGATTTACGAAGATCTGGAAGATTCCATATGTGAGCCGGCTGCCAAACAGGTTACTGTTAGCTCCGTACCGCAGCATTCTTTGGCAGCTTTTGGTTTATTCTTACGCCTGCCGGCGTACTCGGATGTCCTGCTCAGGGATAAACAGCGTGCCCAGTGCCTCCTCCGCCTTGTGCTGGGCGTAACTGGTGACGGCGATGGCAGTAAGTTTAGCTTTATTAAACACAAATTGGTTCTTTCCTAATCCTGCTATCTTCCTTGTGCTACAGATGACATCTACAGTCTATCGCTTGCACCTTCGTTGCCTACTTTGCCGTTTGAGGTATTCCGTCAGCTGCTGGACAGTGTGTCGCTATCCACTGATGACGGTGTCCTCCTGCGCCGCGTCGTGATTGAAGTGGGAGCCATGCATCTGGTGCTTAACTGTTTGGGCATATTTTCACATCAATCGCATAACAGCAAAATCGGTGCCCTAATAACCGAACCGACAACCAGTGCAACTATCAGTGGAAATGGCAGTGGCAATGGCAGCGGCAATGGCAGTGGCAATGGCAGTGGCAATGGCAGTGGCAATGGCAGTGGCAATGGCAGTGGCAGTGGCAGTGGCAATGGCAGTGGCAGTGGCAATGGCAGTGGCAATGGCAACGGTAATGCTAACGGTATTGCGAACGGTGTCGGGAACGGTAATGGTACTGGAAATGGCAACGGCAATGGTGCTTCCGCTAAAGCCAGTACGGCAGAGGATGCCATTCCCAATACGGCGTCATCGGATGATAAGAGTCACATATACTGGGCAAAGGGAACTGGCTTTGGCACCGGATCAACAACACAGTCATGGAATGTGGAGCAGGCCCTTCTGCGTCAGAAGAGTGAAGAGGAGCATGTGACGGTGCTATTATTGGTTTTATCCAGCTATATAAATCCCCGAGATTGTATACCCAGCGACATGAGCGGAGAGGATATACTCGCCTATCATGATGTGCGCGATATGGCTGGCGAACTGCCGCCCATTTTCCAGACACTGCTGCAGCAATCTTGCCTGATACCCGCACTTAGCTCTTACCTTCGTAACGATTCAGTGTTAGACATTACACGACACATTCCACTCTATCGTGCCATACTGAAGCTGCTTCGAGCGCTGTCGCTGTCTAAGAATTTGGTTTCGTTGCTGCAACCCTCGTCGGGTGCCAGTGGGGAGTGCACTCCGCCCATTGCGGAGCTTCTGAAGAACATGAAGACCTGCGTCGATACGTATGCCAAGCGACTCAAGTAAGAACCATGAGTACTATAAAAATTCAAGATACTCTACTTAACCATTTCCTTCCCTGTCACACAGAGTCAACAAAAAGTCAAACATTAAAGGCCAAACGCATCAATTGACATTCAATATTGATGACGGCGATGACGAGGGTCTTGCGTTGCTCATACCGGACATACAAGAGACCTGTGTGCTGGTTCAGAAGACGACCGATGCAGATGCTCTGATTAATAAGCTGCATACGCACGAGGACGGTATGGGTGCCTTGGAGCGGCCACTTAGCAAATCAGTTGAACAACGTTATCTGGAGCTAATGAAAAAACGTCAGTTTGATACTTACGAAATGATTGTGGAGTCAGATAACAACAGCTTTCGCTTTGCGGTTTCGCATCATTTTGAGAAAATGGTGCGTTTGGCTGGCGATCGCTATCATCCCTCGCGCGTCAAACGGCTGGCACAGGAGGCGGTCACGTTATCCACAAGTTTGCCACTCAGTTTTAGTAGCTCTGTATTTGTGCGCTGTGATACGGACAGATTGGATATAATGAAGGTGCGTTTATTACATTTTATAAATATCTACACGTTTCATGTTCAAATTGCATTTTAAATATTATGTTTTTTATTAACTACTAGGTGCTTATAACCGGCCCAGCGGACACGCCGTATGCCAATGGCTGCTTCGAGTTTGATGTCTTCTTTCCACCAGAGTATCCCAACTTGCCCATGCTCATTAACCTGGAGACCACAGGTCGTCATTCTGTTCGCTTTAATCCGAATCTATACAATGATGGAAAGGTTTGCCTGTCAGTGCTAAATACCTGGCATGGGCGCCCCGAGGAGAAATGGAATGCGCAGACCTCCAGTTTTCTGCAGGTACTCGTTTCAATACAGTCCTTGATATTGGTGCCGGAACCGTACTTTAATGAGCCCGGCTTCGAGCGAAGTCGTGGCACGCCCAGCGGCACAAACTCGTCGCGAGAGTACAACAGCAACATATATCAGGCGTGCGTACGTTGGGCAATGTTGGAGCAGATACGCAATCCCAATCCCTGCTTCAAAGATGTAAGTTAAAATTCAAAATCTCTTATGATCTTAGTAAACCATGTTGTCTTCCAGGTGATACACAAGCACTTTTGGCTAAAGCGCGAGGAGATTTGCACGCAAATCGAGGGCTGGATTGAAGAGCTAAGTAAGCCACAATACACGGAGCGTGCTAGTCGCACTATTTCCTTCAACTCAATGGTGTTGCGGAGGCATTATCGGCATCTGCGGGAAGAGCTGGCCAAGCTGAAGCCACCTCGTGGCCTAGAAGATCTTGATGCGCCCTTTAATCCGGTAGCCTCGCTGCCACCAATGGATGTGTCCACAACAGCGGCATCCGCGTCAACGATAAATGCACAGGTGGGCACTGACGAATCACTGGTGCCGGAGTTAAATTTGGCGGTGGACAACGCCGATACCGATATGTCATCTAGCTATTTCAAGGAGGAGGAGGAGGTGGACCAAATTCTAAGTGATACGGAGAATGAGAGCAGCGTGTGGCAGGATAAAGAGGAGGATACACCATAAAAAGCTCCTTAATGCCGCTTTCGCGCACTAGACAGTTTTATTTCACGTTTTAAGTTATGTTTTGTTTAATTTTTTTAAGAGAGACTGCAACTGCAACAGGACTTGGTGTGCTTTACATAAAGAAAACGTAATAATTAATGTTATCGATTTGATCCTTCTGAAAATTAGTTAAATAATATATAAATACATATTAATAAAACTCCCATACATATACACCACAATGATTGCATGTTGAGAAGACAACATTTCACTAACGAAACAAACACTATTCGAAAAATCTATTAATGTAATACACCTTTTATAAATGCTTCATTGAATGGATCTATCGGTATAATGAAATTAACCATATGTGAATAGCAGAAAATATCACAACTTTAACAAGAAATAAACAACAACACCACCAAAACTAAATTTATGTGTATTAAACTATGAATGTAGTGATTTAGTTAAATATTTACAAACAATGTGCAGAATTACTTTTACAATCAAAACGCAATGCAAAATAAATTTTGTTTCTCCAAAAATGATTTTGTTTGTTCGGGATTAATTCAGAGTTTTGGCATTCATCACAAGCTCCAGATATACCCAAGGATAAGCAAAATACCGGATAACTTCTGTGCGGCAAATCTCAATTAATTGATTTGAATAACTATATACTATTATCCCTAAAACTATGCTACTTAAGTCTACAGAAAAAAAATATATATATGCATAAACATTTATTTAAAATATAAATATTTATTATAAATACACAGAGTAAATAATAGTCTAGGCAGAATATGCCACTGGTAACGGGGGAAAATACTCTACATAAATTGATGACTGATTTGATCTGTATTTTACATGATTTTTTAATTATACTAGTAAATTTTGTTACATACATATATTTTATACAACTGACTGTTGCGTGTCAAATCGGTAAGTATTTTAATTAGATTTTATTTTCATACAGAGATTGTACATTTCAGTCTGTTAAGTACTTCAAATTATGGCTTATCGCGAATTTCGCCGACTATTAATTCATTTTACCGCTGAGGGCTTAGTAAATATTTTACACATTCTCGATAACATCTTTTATAGATATTATTTTTGTTCATTTTTCTCAAAGTAAAGCATAAAGCATTATCTATATCGCGATCTTTTCGACACTTTTATAGAGTACTATTTGACGGAGTAAGACCATTTTTATCTTTTACCTACCATAGTTAAGCATATCTTGAATATGAGAAAATTATTCAGTGAGTAAGTTTATAAAACAAAAAACAAATATAAATTCAATGTCGACACATCTTTTTAATTCCAATTCACTAACAAATCAATCAGAAATAAGAGAACTGTGTTTGACTACTCTTCTATTACAATTCTATTGCTCTTCAATTGATTGATTGCATTAATTGCCTCAAAATGTGCGCTCCCTAACTGTACAATTAATTGAGTACATTTCGACAGCTTTCAGTAAGATCTTTGTCAATGCTGCCGTCGCCATGTTTGCTGTACCTGGCTTCTTTTCTCTTTCATCAGTCTCTTCCGAACTGCGGACTACAACAGTTCATGGCAATTGCAGCAGTGAGGATAACAAAGTTCTTAATTTTAATTAAAATACAAAATACAAATATTTAGCTGAATGATGGAGCTCAGTAATATTGCGATTGGCGACGGTTTGCCTGTGAGTAACTGTAAAATACAGAATTCCTTTGGTTTTTGCTGTGCAACGATTATTATTATATATATTGATGCATGTCTGCATTCATTTCCTTTAAGTGGTTTATGTAAGTAGTAATTTTTCAAAGGGAATTCGCATACCAATTGCACTATATTCTCTGCTCTTCTTGATGTTTATCAAATTAATTGTGCTCAGTTTTTAAATACATGTGAAAATTGTAAATAATATAAGGATGTGGTGGCAGTGAATTAAAAGAAGATATGTCTAGATCATATGACTGTCTGATCAATTGACAATTACAATTTGTCACATTTTTTTCAATCAACTATTTACGCTGGTGATTTATGCACTAAACTCAACTCGGTTGGGTTTTTGGTCCGTAATTTATGAGCTTAATAATACCCATTATTTAACAACCTGTGAACAGAGTCGGTAAATTCACAAGTTACTGGCCCGATACTCACGCTCAATTAATCAGTATTTCGCCACGATTGACTACAACATCGCATTCTGTGGGTGTTGGGGAGCGGGAAAATCAGCGACCCAGCTAATCAGATTGGCATTTAATGCAAATTAATTCAAGTAGAAGTTTTTATTTGTTATAAGTTTTAATATAATGCATTTTTCCCTTTCCGACAGAATGCGGTTGCAAGTGGCAACCTGTGTTTATAGCTCTCAACAAATCGAAATTAGCATAAGTCAATACAAATTTAATTTATTATAATTTAATTTATATATACTACATATAATTATAAGTTGGGGTTTATCGTTGCATAAATTAGAAGTAACGGCTTAATAAGATTGGCTCGTCGTTTATTGTAGAACGATGCAAATAAGTTGAATGATTTGAACAACAGGCCAACGCCAGTTGGAGACGACCCTCCCACATCGAATCCATCGGCGCCACACGTTGAGCGATCCAAGCCACAGCTACTCTATGCAATCAACGAGAATCCAGGTACAAAAAACTTCCAAAGTCATAACTTTACCTTGTGATTATGATTATCTCTAACTGATCTTTTTCAGAATGGTATCTGAGCATATTTCTCGCGTTCCAACATTATTTGACAATGATTGGAGCGATTGTATCGATACCATTTATATTAACGCCGGCTCTGTGTATGTCCGACGAGGACCCAAACCGTGGCATTATCATATCCACCATGATCTTTGTCACCGGCATAGTGACTTACTTTCAGGCGACATGGGGTGTGCGGCTGCCCATAGTTCAGGGCGGTACCATATCATTTTTGGTGCCCACACTGGCAATTCTTGCCTTGCCCCAATGGAAATGCCCGCCCCAAGAGCAACTAGACGCCATGGATGTAGCGGCGCGCGAAGACTTGTGGCAGATACGAATGCGTGAGCTGTCTGGAGCAATTGCCGTCTCGGCAATGGTGCAGGTCATCTTGGGTTATACGGGATTAGTTGGCAAGATTTTAAAATATGTCACGCCGCTGACCATTGTGCCAACTGTTTCGTTGGTGGGTCTAACACTCTTCGAGCATGCTGGGGACACAGCCTCCAAGCATTGGGGCATTGCTGTGGGGTAAGTTTAACAAACCACATAAATCAACTAATTGCATTTAACACTGATTGCACATGTTTTCACAGCACCACAGGAATGCTGACACTTTTCTCGCAAATTATGTGCGATGTCTCAATTCCCGTGATTGCCTATAGGAAGGGCCACGGCTTGGAGGTGCGTCGATTCCAGTTGTTTCGCCTCTTTCCCGTGCTGCTCACCATCATGATTATGTGGGGCCTGTGCGGCATTCTAACAGCAACCAATGTGTTTCCTCCATCGCATCCATCACGCACGGATGTCCGTTTGAACGTGTTAACCAGTGCTAAGTGGTTCTATGTGCCATATCCAGGGCAGTTTGGATGGCCGTCAGTAACGTTGTCCGGTGTGCTGGGCATGTTGGCTGGTGTGCTCGCTTGCACGGTTGAATCCTTAAGCTATTACCCGACAGTCTCGCAAATGGCCGGCGCCCAGTCACCGCCGCTGCATGCCATCAATCGTGGCATCGGTACTGAGGGCTTGGGCACGGTTCTCGCTGGGCTCTGGGGTGCTGGCAATGGCACAAATACCTTTGGCGAGAACGTGGGCGCCATTGGTGTGACCAAGGTGAGTAAGAAAACTTCACTGACTAATTGAACTATGCAGCAATAAATATAGAATATTGCTGTCAGCAAATAAAGCGCTTCAGTTTTAGCAAATTTATATATTTTTAAATATTTACAGTTTAATTTAAAAAAAAATTGGTTTCAGCTTTATCCAATGGACTATTAATTTTTTAAAATCATGTTATTTTATGTCATTTACAGATAGGATCGCGCCGCGTGATTCAATGGGCTGCTTTTATAATGGTTCTACAGGGAGTTATTGGAAAATTTGGTGCCATATTTATACTAATCCCTGATTCGGTGGTCGGGGGCATATTCTGTGTGATGTTTGGCATGATCATAGCGTTTGGGCTATCTACGCTGCAGTATGTGGATCTGCGGTCCGCAAGAAATTTATATATACTCGGCCTATCGATATTTTTCCCCATGGTTCTGTGCCCGTGGATGCAACAGAATCCAGGTGCCATTAATACGGGCAATGAAACCGTTGACTCAACATTATCGGTGCTACTCGGTACTACTATATTGGTGGGTGGATTACTTGGCTGTTTTCTGGATAACATAATTCCTGGTAAGTCAATGTGAATCTAAACTGGCCAGATCCTCACTAGCAATGTAATCAACAGGTAGCGCCGCAGAGCGTGGACTTACCGAGTGGGCCAATGAGATGCCGCTGGGCGACGACAATGTCAATGATGGCACTGCCACAGATTATGATTTCCCATATGGCATGGATGCAATGAGAAGATGGAAATGGACCTATTACGTACCATTTTTGCCCACCTACAAGTTAAAGAAACAAAATTAAGTAATTGTTTCGTCATAGAATTCCATATAAGTTCTGCAACTATTTTGTTTCTTTGTTAATTTTTCAACTTTTTGGCTGTATGTACAAAATTAGCTAGCATAGATTAAAAAAGAATTTTCCACTTTAGACATTATATTTATATTTGGTGTTTATTGATTTTTAAAAATTGTTTGCTTTATTACATTTTCAAACTTGAAATATTCTATCAACTAGATTTTAAATTCGCTTATTGTTTTCGCTACATTTGAATCTTTCGCTCCCGTTATTCCAACACTATCTTCTATTATTTTGCAATAACATCAATAGTTCTAGTCCTAACGAAAGAAAGCTCCATTATCATTGCAACAATCTTAAAATCTCAAATAATCATTCAGTTCTGTATTTGCAAAAAATTGTAGTTAAAATAATTGATAAAATTTTAACGCATTTTTTCGGCGCGAGGCTCTTAAAAATAGCATACAAAATATTTCTGAAACATCTGTTACAAAATTAACTTCTCTCCATTATCTCTCAATATATATTACTTACGAATTAAATCAACTTTATATCTATCGCTAAATCTAAAAACGCCGAAGGAACCAAGGCACAATCATTTGAAAATCGTATATGGCAATAATAGTCGTTTTTTTGAAGATCGCCATTGGATTATTAAACTTCCATTAAACTACATTTTTTTTTTGATTCTAAATTTGTATACTTGTTTGGTTTTTTTTTTTTTTTGATTTTTTCTTTCTTTTCTGAAACATTGCTAAGTACAATATGTGTCGGATTTTGGTTATTGGGACAACTACAAGCAGAGCTGCAAGGCAGCCTCCTGCACTAAATTTAAACTTTGGCTATATAAAAAATATCAAAAATTAGTTAGTCCTAAAATGGATGTAATTTGGTTGTGTCTAAGATTTTGGCAGCATTAAGTACTATATAATTGCCTAGAACCTATGCTGATTATGATGGGGCGTTTGTGCGGGCTGCAACAGCTTCTTGATGCTGACGCGCGAGGATGCGGCCGAGGCCGACGAGGAGGCAGTTGTGTTTGGCGGCGCCGTCGTCCCAATGCCCGCGGCATGGTCCCCCTTTTTTCGCTTGGAGTAGTAGCAGAAGATGCAGAAACCATTCTGCGGTGTGGAACATCAAATGTTTGTCGGACTGCGCGTTGCCGACGAGGTACGATAACGCGATCCAGAGCTAAAGCAAATATAAAAATAAAAATCAGAAGATTAAATAATCATTTAACTAAACAAGGAGCAGTCGGTGGGCTTCTAACACCAGTGTTCCCTGCAGTGAGTTGACCTGCTTTATATCGAATTGATTATTTAATTAATTATGTATATGGGGTAATATGACGCCACATAGACATAATTATTTGAATAATCAGCAGGTTGATAAATATAATTATGTTATTTACTAATTTAATTGTTATTAAACTTTAATTTGTAGTGATTGTGAGGGCAAACCCTGACGCAAGTAAAAAATGGGAAAAATTAATGGAATTTAAAAAGTAAACAGCACAATTATATTTTCTCTACTTATCGTTCGCAGAAGTAGTTTAAAAATTAATTGACTTCACCAGAAACACATCTCAGTAATTGTGTGAGTGTTTAATTTTGAATTTGGGCTAGTTTAATTTTAAATAAAATGGGCGTAGAAATAAAATAATGATGCCAGTGGGGTTAAACTTTGATAGTCTATCCAAAATTTGTACTTGAACTTGTTTTTCTATAGTAATTTTTATTTTGTTTTAATTTTTCATTGGGGGAATAATTAATACAGCCTTTTGCGATAAATGTCAAATATGATAAATATTTTGCGAAGTGACAATTATTAAATTACCGTTTAACGACTATCGACCCAGGTGCAAGATGGGTAATTAGAGTTAAAGAACTTACCGTGAAACGCTGGAGGTGTAGTCCCTTGCCGGGGTGCGTGCCTCACGTCTGTGGTAGCTGCCACCGGCGCTGCTGCTGCTTGTGCCGGCGCTGGTTGGCGGCTCCAGCAGTGACATGGTGCGATGATCATAGGGTCGAATGGAGCGACGACCCAAAGTCGCATAACCATCCAAATGACTGCTGGCGGCAGCGCTATGATGATGACCACTGGCGCTACCCGATGCCAGATGCCCGTTGCCGTTTAGCGTGTAGGAGGAGCGACGCTTGGGATTGTATGTGCTGTAGTAGCTATTGATGCCGCCAACGGCACCATTGCTGGGACTCGAGCTGGAGGAGCTCTTGTAGCGCATGGGCACAGAGCTGTAATCCTGCGTCTCATAGCGCTTGGTGCTCAGGAACGAGGGCGACGTGTTGCGAATGTCATTGAGGCTCTTCCGTGGTTTGCTTGTCGCACCAGCCGACGACGTTGTGGAATAGTCCAACGGAGAGCGATAGACGGGCGGCTTCAGTTCGGTGCCAACGGGACTCAACTTCAAGGGCCTGAAGAACTGTTGTGCAATGTCCGGCGAATGGGCGCGCGTCTCCAGCTCGGAGGCATGCAACTTTTGGCTTGAGCGCGCCTTCACAGCCGCCTGCTGCTCGCGATAGTAATCCCGCACCGCCGAGGGACCCACAATGCTGCTGGTGCGTCGGGGCTTCTGCTCATTGAAACGGCTGTAGAAGCTGCGTCGCTTGATGCGATCGATGACGCTCTCATTGGGATCGGAGCTCTCCGAGCAGCGTGTGGGCGACGAGAGTTGAGAGGCGCGTGAGAGACGTGACACTGTCGGCGAAGGCGTTGCATGCAACATGTAGTTATCCTCGGAGCAAATGGACCAATTGTCAAAGTACAACTCCGGCTCCTCAGTGGGCGACATAAACGTCGAAGTTGAGGCGCAGTCATCCTGATAGCTCCGTGAATCCGACGAATAGTTGGCAATGTTCTCAAACGACGGCGTCAGCAGATTATTCCGATTGATCTCATGCGCCGACGAGGTGCGATAGCCCGATGTCTGTGAGCTGCAGTTGTTGTTGGTATTGATGGAGTTGTTGTTGGTGGCATTGTCCACCGACTGCTGACTCGAGCTGTTGTTCGACGAGGCGCTCTTCACCGCGCCCGGATATGGCGGCAAATTCGAATACAAACCGTTGCCATTAAGCAGAGCCGGATTGGTTTTAGCTCCTCGATAGCTGCCACTAGTATTGGTTGTGGTTGTTCCTGCAGTGCTCGCTCCAGCTGCTCCACTTGTCGCATTGCTCAGATCCAGCATGAGACCCTTTCGCTTCTCCTTGTTGCTTTGCACCGCCGTCGTCGTCGTCGTCATCGTCGGAGTCGTCGTTGTACTTGCTGCTGTGCTGGCCGATGCAGTTGCTCCACGATTCTGCATGCAGTCCGGGCAGATCGTCTCACAGTTGCAATTGACTTCAGTGACAACTTTTGTTTTGGCCACCACGTTTTGGTAGATCGGCGATGTGGGCAGCGATGCATCCGGTTCCTCGCGCACGTGCCGCTCAATGTTGCTGGTGGAGCGTGTGCTCCGCACGCGTCTCTGCTCGCTGCTCTCCCGATCGAAGCGTCGCAGCAGACCGCCCAGCATTTTGTTAACGGTGCCAGTTTGCTTGCCACCGCTGCTGCTGCTACCACTTGCAGCGTGGAGCTCCTCAACGCTGGCTGATCGCTTGGGACTGACACTGGCAGTGGAGGAGGGCTGTGTGCGTGGCACGGATCGTTCCCGCAGCGAGCGTAGCATGCTGTCGAAACGGGATCGCTTATCCACACGCTTATCCTCTGTTGTAGCGGTCGCATCCAGCGGCTCCTGTGTCTTCTTTTTGCGCTGCAGCGTGCCGATTGACTTCTCGGGGGAGCTGCGCTCCTCGGGCGAACCTTGCTTCTGGGTGCAGGCGAGGGCTGTTGCACTTGGGTTGTTCGTCTTCTTCTCTTTGCTCATTGCAGAGTCGCGTAGCTTCTCGAACTTTTGGCCAATGGCATAGAGCAGACCCTTGCTGGGTTTCTTTTCCGGTGATTTCTCCTTCGATTTGATCACAGGACTCGACTCCTTTGAGCTGTCCGCTGGCGTAGTTGTCGTTGTCGTTGTGGGCGTGGATGGGGTGACGGGTGTGGGTGGCACCAACTTTGATTTCTTGGAGACTTTGATCAACTTCTTAATTGTCGTTGGACGCGATTCTGTCGATGACGAGTTAGTGTCCTTATCCGGGACCGTGGCTGTTGTTCCAGTGGGCGTGACCGATAGTGACTTCTCCTCCGAAGTGGACTTGGAGCTGGATGCAGTTGCGGTAGCCAGTGGAGTCTCCGATATGTTGAGTATTGCTGCACCGCTGCGCGTGACTTTGCGAAGATCCTTAGGCATGGTCAGCTTGGTGGCCGGATAGCTTTTGGGACGCATCAGACGGCTCTCCCTGGGCGCTCCATCAACAGATGCCTCTGTTACTGCCGTTGGTAACTTGCTGGGCAACTTACTGGGCGGTGCCGTTGTTGTGGCCTCAGCCAAAGGCAATTCGGCGTTGCCCTTAAGACTCAGACTTAGATCCTTCATTGGATACGATTTGGGGCGTTTCAGCTTAGTCTCCTTCGGTGCGGGCAGCTCAGTGGATTGGGATTCAGGCTGCGGTATTGCAGATTCATCCGTTGATTTTTTGGCAACCTTCCTGATCTTTCGCACAAGCGTCGCAGTTGTAGTCGTTGTTGCTGCGATGGATTTGCTAGCATCTGTTTCGATAATTGGCTCGGCGCTCTTCTCCTTGGATTTTGCCTTCTTTAGCTTTTTAATCGTGGACGTCTCTTCGGATCTGTCAACTCTGGAAGTTTCAGCGGCTGCCAGCTCGGTCTGTGTTCGCACCGAGGATAAAAGCTGCAGCTCCTGCAGTATCTTGTTCGCCAATTCGTGCTTGTCCAGCTCCGTTTCCAGTTCACGCGAACGCGACTGACTGCGTCGCTTCTCGGGCTGTGGCTCTGGGACAGTGTCAGCGTCCGTAAACTGTTCCATGCTCTTGTTAAGGGTATGTCGCTTTGTTGTGTGCCTGGGTTCCGCTTCGGATTCCACATTGGGCAGGCTGTGCTTGCGATGACGCAGATCCGTTGATTCTCCACGATCGCTGGACTTTTCGCGTATCTCGCGCAGCACAGGTTGAGTCGAGTCGCGCTCGCGTGGCTCGTCGAAGAAGTCGGGCCGCAGAAAGCGTGAGATTCGGCGCTGCGAGGAGCGTCCACGCAGTGAGCTGCTGCCTTCGGTGACGGTAACGGTGGCACCACCGGGTGCCTGTGGCGGCGGCGGCGACAGGTAGCCACTCGGTGGACGGCCCAATGCAGCGCTATAACGCTTTTCCGGCACCTCCTTCGTCAGCGCTGACGTCGCATTGCTGGACTTGCTCAAATATGGCGAGTAATATTTGTACTTGTCATTGATGTCACTGGTGTAGCTGCTGCTGCACAACGAAGATTTGCCATGGTCATCGCGACAGACGCTGCTGCTGCGGCTTTTGGTGCTGGAGCTGGCAGCTTCCTGCGTTCCCTGCGGCCCCTGGCTGGGCGCCCTGCTCAGACTGCGTCGATAGATGGCCGTGCTGGCCGCTGTCGTCTTGGGCGCATCCGTTAATGGTTTCGGTTTGCTATCCTCCTCCGGCTGCTCCGGTAGATAGCCACGCCCGCTGCTCTGGCTGCGCTTGTACACCTTGATTGAGGGTGTGGTTGTGCTTGTGGCACCATTTTGAACGCTTAGTGTCCGGGATAATTTGCGCGCCTGTGTGGGCGGCAGCTTGGCTAACAGTTGCTCCTGAAAGCATTTGGGCAGACCCGGTGTGATGCTCGACAGCGTTTCAAGATCCTTTTTGCTGAGCCGCAAACGCGACAAATCCAGATCGGCCAGATCCAATGGCTCCTCGCCACTTGCATCTGTGGCACCTGTTGCATTCGCTGTTTTCTGGCTCTCCTCGTTCGCCTCACTGTTGCCTGCCGCAGTTCGAGGCTTGCTGCTGCCACTCAAACCCTTCGCGTTGTGGCCTGTGAATGGTAGAAGTAAATGGAAAGGTTTGGCTAAGTGTGGCGCATTAAAGAACCGCGGGACTCCCGGCACGGAGAGCAATAGTTTGGCATTGGCAATGGCAATTGGTAAGGCTTACTTACTTGGCTGTGTGGCATAAATACGGTTCAAGCATCTTACATTACTCAGTACCTGTACTCCAAGTCACCAAGCCCGGATGCACCTGTAAACGTTTTGTATGTTTGCAACCAAAAGAACTTTGCACACTGGATCGATCTAGAGTAACATAGCAGGGGTTAGCTCGTTAAGGCAATTAGAATGGAAGAACGAATATGAAATAATAATAATAATCATATCACATATTAACAACAAACAACAATAACAATAAATTCGTTCCAATCAACAACAATGATTAGGCTCACGTGCAGGAATTCTATATAAAAATAACAGTTTTTTTGGGTTTTGTTTTTATTGTTGGGGTTTTTCATGTATTTCGCCATCAAGTTTTTCATTTCATTTGCAATTCAGCGTATAAAAATTTGTTTTTTTTTTTTTTGTTTAGTATTAAAATGTATGTTTTGTATATAAAAATATTGCTTAGTTGTAATGCTTGAAGCAGCATTTGCGCTGGAGGAATACCCTGCTTGAGTTCGGTATGTGACATGAACATGTGAAATGGTATCTATCGATGATATTTCCTTTTAGTTTCATTTTTGTTTGTTTTCTTTTTTGGAATATCTTAAATCATGCTCAAATTGAGCAAGTAGTAGTAGTACATAAATAATTAAAATTGTTTAAAATTAATTAAAAATCACAATAGGTGTCAAAGTGCTACAAGAATCGCCATCTACTCTCAGCCCGTTGGCAGTCCTTAAATTTCGATTAATTTGCAATTTGTTATCACTTAAACAAAACAAAAATTAATTCAATTGCTTAAAGCAACGATTAGTGTTTAGTAAAGAGCAATTACTACGTTTAAATGTGTTGCCAAATGTGTTACAATTAAATTCAAAATGAACAATAAAATAAGAATGTTAAATTCAATTTTGGAAACATAACCATTAATTAATATTGATATCAGTTGCTGCACCACACACAAAACACCAAATTGCTTCAAGCACTTTTCATCCAGCTTTCTCTCATTTTGTGCATTTCAGTGTTTTGAGTCGATTTGGCTTATGGCTTCTTGAGGTTTCTTGTGGTTGTGATTGTGGCTGTGGTGGTGCTGATGGTTTTGGCTGTCTTGGGTGGTGGTGTTCTTGTGGCAGACGCCAGCATTTTGATAGCTTGCTGGTGGCCAATGCTTAAATGCGGCACTGTGGCGACGGCGACCTTTCTTGATGTTGTTGTTGCCGTTGTTGCAACAATGGCGGGTGGTTGCAGTTGCGTATTGGTTTTCGTATTGGTGGTAGTAGTAGTATTGATGGTGGTACTGAGCGGACTGTTGTTAATGGTTATAACATGCTTTGTGGGCGTGGTAGTAGTTAAAGATAAACCAACTGTAAACGAAATAAGCACAAAATGTGTAAAACGGCAAAACAAATTTGCTAATAAAATTGCAAACAATTCCTCAATTAACTAACTAATAATTAATGTAAGATTCAACAAAGTTAGCGGCGCCTGCATAATTAATTAAATATGAGTATGAAAATTCTAGTGCGTTTGGGATGTTAAACAGAAACAATATGAAAAGAAAAAAAAGAGCAGCTCAAGTTTTATGTTTTTCTTTTGTTTTTTTTGCTGATGATAAAAAAAATGTGTTTTGCGCTTTAGAAAATGACAACAATTAGTAGCTGAACATTTTTGTACATTATCGTATTCAAAGTTTTGGACATTTTTTGTTTTAGTTGTTCTTAAGTTTGCTACAATTATTCAGAACGGCTTTTTTCTGTTTATTGATGGAGAAAATTCATAGTTTCTTTTTCTTTTTTTTTTTGTATTTACATTATTTAAAATAAAAAAAAATGCCATATCCAGGTTGGTATTAAATTAAACAATTTTCATTTGTTGATTAAAAATAGCCCAGAACTCAGAAACTTGTTTTTGGTCTTGATATTGATATCGATTTTAATTTTGATTATCATTTGGTGTTTTTGGTGTTTGTGCCAAGTTAGTTATTGTTGTTTTTGCGGTTGTGGTTGTGGTGGTTGATCAGCTTAAACACAGCATTAAACAGCGTGGACAAAGTTAACTACATCGAAAAGCTTCAAATGCATGTGTGGCTTAAATATGTAAATGTATGTAGGTGTGTGTGTGTGTTTGTGTGTTTCGGGTGTGCTTAGTGGTGTTATAAAAAATTAATTTCTTGTACAACACAAATTTTGGTTTAATTATTAAACTAAAAACATGAACAATAACTTTGGAACTTAAACAACTTGCTTGGTTAGCGATTGTTTTTTGAAAATTTTTTGTTTTTTTTTTTGTTTTTTGTAGTAGTAAAAAATGAATGTAGATATATTTAAAACTAAAACAAATTTAAGGTAGCGGGGCCATTTGCAAACTGTACAACAATAATTAATATATATTATGTATGTATATGTAGATATTTATTTAACAAAATTCTTTTGGTTGTCAAACAATTTGTAAATCGAAATAAAATAGCCATGGTTTTGTTTTTCTTTTGTTTATGTTTTTGTTTCGTTTGTTTTTAGATTATTCAAAACAAAAGTGGTTCGCTTTATTGTCATCAAATTTGTTCTCACTGTAAAATGTAATAAAATTATTTATGGGTTAAATTTGTTCATTTAGCCGCCTATGGTTTATTGCATTGTTATTAAGATTAATTACATTTTCATCATTTTCGCTAATTGTCCGCAATATCAGTTTTTAACAATTTTTAATAACATACGAGTAATGTAATTTAACTGAAATTGTTTGCCAAATCATTTTTCTGGCTGTCATTCATATATACATATATATATATATATATATATATATATACATACTTATTACTCGTTGAGCATTTTGTTGTGTTGACCAAGCAAAAAGTTCTATATAAATAACTATATAATTGCGCAGATATTCAAAACTTTGAATACGATTTGATATTTCTTTAGACTTTTGACATTTTTTCTATCATCATCATTATTATCGTCGTTGCAATATTGCATAACATTTTAATACTAAATAAAATTAAAAACCTTGTTAAGCAAATTATGAAAAAAAAATTAAATGAAGTTAAATAAAAATAAATATATATAAATAAATAAATAATAAACTGTGCAACAAATTACGAAGAGAGAACAATTAGAGGCACATTTAACTAAGTCGGTTGGGTTCGTTGGGCTACGAGAGCTAGAATATGTCTCTATGTAAGAGGTAAAGAGCAAAAAATATAAAGGTTGATACATTTTTATGTATGTATGTGTGTAAATTTTAAATTGTAAAGCGGCAGCAGCATTTAAGGTTAATAACAAAAGTAGTTGTGCTCTAGGACAGGTAGCAATAGATCAATAGATTGATAAATATATATTATAAATAGCAAGATAGATTGATAGATTGATAGATAGATAGATAGATAGATAGATATATATATATAGAGCGCAATTTTTGATAGATAGTTCACGTCTTATTGAGAAGGATATGCTATTAAAGAAATGTGCACGCACACAAAAATTTAAATTCAAATAAAAATAATAATAATAAATCCAAATAGAACAGAAAAGGATTTGTCAAAGTATTAATTGGCATTTTGATTTTTTCATAATTACAATAGACACTTAATTAATTGCTTAATTTTGTTGATTTATGTTTGGTTGTTTGTTTGTTTGTTTTTTTAGGGGGTTTTTTCAGGCTGCACAAACTTGTTAAGACTAAATAAGTAGATATAAAGAGTAGTAGGTAATTCACTTGATTTGTTTTGTTTCTGTATTTGATATATTGTTTTATGTTTTTGTTTTTTGTTTTTGTTTTTTGTTTTTGTTTCAGTTTTTGTTTTGTTTTTAGCATACATCAACAAACTACTAGAAATGTGTATACAAGTATATAAATTGAAATTGAATTGAGTTTTCTTATTTACGTAGCATACTTTAGCAGCTGTTTTTTTTTTTTAGTTATACGTTGTGTGTGTATTTTTCGAGAATTGCAGTTGCTTCGCTGCGCCTCGTTGCGCTTGATATTATCAGTTGCCTGTTGTCTGTCTGCCTACTGATCTAAATATTTACTCTTTAATCTGTGATATTCACCTCTTGGCAGCGTGGCGCCGGTGCGCGAGAACATCGACTCCATATCGCTGCCCAGATCCCGGGACATGCTGTGACGCCAGGGCGCACCCAGACCGCTGCTATTACTGGCGCTATTGAGGTGACTGTAGAAAATAAAAATAATTAATAACAATATATTTAATTATATATTGATGATATTTTGCAGTTGTATATCTGTGATGAGCATTTGAATGTGTGCTGTGTCGAGCAACGTTTAGCTAAAGGACTTTCACATAGGACCAACTTACAGGCAGCATTTGGTACCAGGCCACTCAATCAGCCAATAACGTAAGCGGTTCGCAATGTTTAAGCCATTTAACAAACGTTGACTGCACCTAAGGCATAGCAGGGCAGAGAATGCGAGCAAAAGCAAAAGCTTCAATTAGAATTATTTGCAGTATTTAGGTTTTGTGAACAATGATTTAGAAACTGTGCTGTTTTACTATATTATATATATATATATATATATGTGTTTCCTCTTTGTATACTTACACTTGCTTCTTTTCAACCGTTTGAGTATAGCTATAGCTGACTTGAGATCTATGCTCACTATTCGGTTTAGTCAGTTAAGCAGTTTATCAAATTAATGCAGTTATTATTTTTTTTGGAATGCAGCATGTAAAAGATTTATAACAAAATGATGGAAATTTGTTAGGCAACTTTTATGATTAATTGTGTACATAAATGTAATGAAATTGCTTATTAACTACACAACATATTCGCCTGGGACTAAGCCGACAATCACTCACCTGGCGAAGGGACTGCTCTGACCCCAGAATGGGCGGTGACCTTGTGCCTGCCTCGAAATATCCGTCAGCAGGCGACTAGAATGACTGGGAAAGTCGGCTGTGAGTTCACTGTTTACGTTCATGCGATTCGTCAGCGCCCGCACCTGAAAATGCAAAATTTAATTTACAAATTTTATATCAAATTAAATATGCATAAAAATTACGCGTTGTAGTAAAGTTGAAAATAGGTTCTCCGCGGTAAGTATCTCAAAGCCATCATCGTCATCCTCCTCGCCAGAGCTCTGCGAGTCGTTGTCCTGGCTGATTTTCTTGACAGGCCTCGAACTTCTGTGAATGGTTAACGGCAACAGGACAAACATAAAGCGGAAATTAAGTGAAATATTCATATATGAAAGTGGACCGTGGAAATGGATAGGGGTGGATGCAAACCTAAGTCTGTGCGGAGTGAATAGCGACTCATCGTCGCCGCCATCACGCGTAGCTGTGCGCATCGTTTGGAATGGCGAACCCTCATCGAACCCGGTCTCGCTGAGCAGTGAGCTGCGAAATGAAAGTTTGTACATTCAAAATCAAATTGCGTAGGTTTTTGCCTGAGCGAACTTTACCCAATGCGATGCGATGGACGCAGTCGGCTGAATGTTGAGCGACTGGAAGCAGTTGTGTGACTTGACTCGGATGGCTCAATGCTGCGCTCACGTGGCGTTATGAAGCCGCCACCCTCCACGGCAATCGGTATGATAAATTCGCGAGGACTCTTCTTAATTGGTTGGGAGATGTTCGGCCCACCAGCAATCGTTGATTGCGACTGCATGGTGGTCATTGTTTCTGTCTCCGAATCAACAGTGGATTGACGTGACAGCGAACCGGAACTGCAAGACAATTATAATAATAATTAGAATAAACGTTTATTTAAATGTGCCGCCAGCTAGAACTCACCGTGTGGTCGTTGAGTTGGAGTTAGTGCGTCCATATGCTTGTTGCGTTGGCGGCCGTTGTATGGTGATGATATGCTCTTTGGGCTCCAGACTGGTTGCACGCGCCTGCAGCGTCGTCTTAATGGGGCTGTACGGCAAGGGGCCCTCGCGTGGCGGTGCACTGCGCAAATCGGCCACAGGATGTTGCATCTCGGTGCTGAAGCGCATCGCCGGTTGTGGCGGCGATTGTTCCGCAATGCGTGGCTTAATGTCCAGCTGTATCTCGGATTTGGCATTGATTTTGCGACGCGGCAACGTCGCTGACTTCAGTGTTATCGATGCAGTCGAGGTTTTGACTGCACCGCCTGCTCCTCCAGCATCGCCGCCCGGTGAAGCTGTGTAATAGATATTTAAATATTTAGTAAGTTGGCTTAGTTTATTGCGGCCAATTTTGTTGTAAGACAAACAATTAAGCAAAAAGCATTGTAAATGTCAACTTGCGGTTTGGTTGCTGGCTGGCTTGAAAGTAGTATTTATTGGCCAAATAGTCTGGGCTTAGCAGTGTCTGATATATATATATATATATATATGCATGGATGGGTGTGCGTGTGTATGTGTGTGTGTGTGTGTGTGTGTGTGTGAGTGAGTGAGAAAGTGTGTGTGTGAGTGGGTGAGAAAGTGTGTGTGTGAGTGAGTGAGAAAGTGTGCGTTTAGCGACTAAGGCGACTGCAGATACGAATAAAACAAATAAAACAACGAGCACAGCAACAGCAGCAACAACAACAAAGACAACAACAACGAAATTTGCAACAACAGTAGTAAACAGCTAAGATTGACAAGTAGCCATGTCTGTTGTGGATTCCATTTATGGGTAGAGGGGAGGGGGGGGGGCAGTGGGGCGAACAGAAAGTGGAGCCAATGTACAACCAGTAAAAGAACATATTTGGTGAGTGAACCAGCAGCAGAGAAACAGAGACTACAACAATAAAGGAGCACATAGAAAACACTGGATTAGGCATGCCATGTTGCTGGTTAGGCCAACTTTGTTTTGGCCAAGAGATCACCATTTACCATACAGTATGTCAAGAGAGTGCTTGAACAAGGCAGCAATATTCTTATTTAAATTTTGTAGCTTTCAAAATAATATTCTATTGTATTTAATTATGTTTTTTCAGAAAAGCTAGTCAAAATCATTTACATTTGTAGTCAAACCAAATTCTGTCAACGTTAAGTAATTAATATTATTGGTTGGTCAATTCCAAAATGCTTTAAATGAACAGATTTTGTTATTGTATGTTTTTTGAATAGATCAAAGAACTATAACGAAGATATATCAATCGATAAGAAGATCATTGAAATTGGTAAATATGAATTTGTGTCCTTTGTCAAAACACTTCCTGGGCATATTGCAGACGACAAAAAGTTAAATTCTAACCAGCAGCAGGGCAACAGTCAAGGAACGAAACGAAACGGAGCAGGCAGGCAGGCAGGTGGGGCATTTGGGCGTCGCGTTGGCACTGTGGAGCCGCTGCCCAGGACTTACATTTCAGCCACATAGCCGCAGGCAAGGCAGATGTATTATTGAGAGTGTCTTGAGCTTGATTATGAAATGGTCTCGTGCGCGAGCTGAAATTGTAATTGATAATAGGCATCGTGTTGTTGTTGTTGCTGTTGTTGCTGTTGTTGTTGCTATTGTTGTTGTTGTTGCCATTGTTGTGGCTGCTGCCGGCTTGGACGTGGGCATGGCTGGGGGAGTACAGCGGCGAGGGCGGCGGCGTAAACAACGCATTGCTGAATGAACGTGGCTGCTGCTGCTGCTGCTGCTGCTGAACTAACTCCTGGCATTTTTGCTGATATTGCTTCTGCAGCTGGCGGAACGGACTGCAGCTGGGTTGGAATATGCTCGCAGTGCTGTAAGAGGCCTGCGGCTGCCAAACGGCCGCTCGAGCCTGCTGCTGCTGTTGCAGTTGCATTGTGGTTCTTGTTGGTCCCGGTAAGCCGGCTCCAAAGAGACGCTGCGCAATCGTTTGCTTGGCGGCTGCCAATGCATTAATTGGACTACTGCCACTGCCACTGTTGTTGTTATTAATGTTGTTGTTGTTATTGTTGTTCATGTTGCCAATGAAATTATTGTTGCTTTCAGTGCGCATCGGTGCAAAGACACCGCCCCCAACCTCGCCGGCGCCAGCGCCGCTGCCAAAGCCATTGCCGTTGCCAAATAATGGTGTTGGCCTGCGTATCACTAAAATTAAGATGATGATTCAATGAATATGATGAGAATGGATGGGTTTGTGTGTGTAAGTGTTGATCTTGATGTGCGATGAGAGTATGGTCAAAGAAACCAAGAGAGAGAGAGAGAGAGAGAGAGAGAGAGAGTGGAACAGGTGAATCTGAGTCAATGAAGATTATAGAGAAATGAGTGTGGGGTGGCAATGCTCTGTTTACTTTTGGGAACAATGATGATATTGTTGGCATGACCAAGCGGATTGCATTTGGTATCGATTCGAAATGCTGATTTTATAATTAAATCCATGCAGCACTCCGCTGGCAAAACGTTTTACAAAACACATCGAAAGTGGTGGGAAATAGTTATGTAAATATAGTTTGTGGAAATACAAAAGGCATCAACTTAAAGCTATGCACAAGTCTCGAGCGGTTGGCAGACAATTAAGGATTCAATCTATATACTTTCTTACAATCTGTACTTAAGGATTTGAGAATATTCTTTGTACTATATTATTGATAATATTCAGATTTAAATTGGTTGAACATGGCTTACATTTATGGCATATTACTTGATCTAATCGTTGTTAAGCTTTTTTTATATACCTAATTTACAGCTTGGATAAATGTATCTATATAAAGGTCATGCAACAAAAAAACAAGTTTAATCTATTCTAAAAATATTTATAATATTTATGCAAAAATTTCAATTTTATTAATTGAGAACTTACAAAGATAACGTCAAAAAAAAAAAAAAAACTCTTTAAATATGTTTGATTTATTTCCTATTTTATCGCATGATTTGCGACAATTTTCACAAAATAATAAAAGCAACTATTGTTGGACTGGATCAGATTGCGTAAATATTTAATAAATTATTAAATTATTACTATACAAAAAAAAGTGAAAACAATTTCAACAACAAAATCTGCAAAAATGTAGTCTAAATATTTAGTGTTAAATAAAGTCTTTTTTTAAAAAAGGAGAATTTTTAATATTTGCCTATGGAATTTCTGGGAATTTGATATATGTTATATATATAAAAAAAATGGCTTAAACTGCCTTTTCCGCTGGACTTGTGCCAGACTTGTGCTATTGGTAATGTGGTGCTTGGTAATGCTTATATAGAGTGGAAGTGCTGGTAGTCAACTCAAAAGCGCTGCGGGGCTTAGCTTGATTTATTTATCATTCATCCAAAAAGATATAGTGAAAGATATAGTGTTGCATTTGCCACTTACCCGGCTGTATGGCATTCCCGATAATGGCGCGCGCATTCTTCAACTTACGCTCGCGCTCCTCCGGCGTTGGCTCACTGACGCCAATCGTCTCGGTTTGGGCGCACAGCTGGTCCAGCTCCTTGTTGGACTCGTTCTGCGCCTGCCGCAGCAGCGCAATCGAGTTCTCCATGGAGCGACGCGCCTCATCCAGCGATATGGAGGCTACTGAATTCTTGGAATCGCTACCCTCCAAGTTGCCCGTCCCAGCCACTGGTGTTGGTGACGGTGGCGGCGTGTTGAACGCCTCTTGGGCCTCAGCCTCTTGAGCAGCGGCTGCTGCCGCGGCCACCTGTTCCTGGGCGCGACGCTCGCCTGCCGTCGGTCCACTCACCGGAGTCGGATTCGTTGCCTTGCGCTCGTATTCCTTTTTGAAGCTGCCCACACTAACGCCGGGTATGCTGAGCTTCTTTGGCTTCTCCGGAGCGGCGGCAGCAGCTGTTGCTGGCGGCGGTGGTTGAAACTTTTCCGCGGTTTCCAGGATGCGTGACTTGCGACGCTCGGCGTTGAACTTGTTCAGCGTGGACTCGTCCTGCAGGCTACACTTGCGAATGAAGGGCGGTGGTTGCTGCGATGCTGCTGTTGCTGCTGTGGCAGTTGCATTGCTGCCGGGCGTGGTTGTCACCGTTTTGTTTGTGGTGCTCTCATTGATGGCGTTCACCAGATCGGCGGTCTTGTGTTTGTTCACAAACTTTTTGATCACTTTGGTGGCATCTTTTTCCTCGGGCGTTTCCGCCACGGCGTCCAGTTTGGCGCGTGTCGCTTGACGGGGCACTAGGGTGACGGCTGGTGTTGTTGTTGCACCAGCATCGCCAATGAGTTGCTCGCAAAGATTGCCCATTTGTTGCATATCCTGTGGCGAATATGATGACGCTGCTGGCTGCTCATCGGCAGATGGAACACTCTCGGTTTCCATTGCTTGGGGCACAGTCAATGATGATGGAGCTGCTGCTGGTGCTGTGGTTCTGGGCACTGTGGCTTCGCTAATGACAAATGATGCATTGTTTGCCGGTTTCTCCTTCTTTTTGGCCGTGGTTCCAGCGGCATTCTCCGTGGAGACAGTCGGCTGCAGTTTGCGCTTCGTCTGCACGGGACTCTGGGCGGGCGTAATGGTGCGTGTGGGTGATGGCATCAGTGCAGCCTCTCCGCCAGCTACGAGGCGAGTGCGAGAACGAGAGAGAAACAGAGAGGGAGAGAGAAAGGAAGGCGTGGTTTTTAATGAGCTTGGTTAAATGGATTTTGGTATCAAGTTTAGTTTAGTGCACTTGAGTGTGATCCACATGAATATCGTAGTTAGGGGTGGGTCGAGGAGGAGGAGTGGTCGGAACAGGTGGACCGCATGATCAGCAGCAGCAGTTAGTGTTAGTGGCATGGCCATGATGAGGGCAGGGCACATTGTAGTGTGTATGCCAAGTTAGTTCACAGCACTTTACAATATACAAAATATATACAGATATTGATTGTGAGCGTGGGAACTCTGGGGGTCTGATGGTCTTTACAAGCATGATGTCTTTGGTCGAGATTCGCCAACAAGCAACTCACCAGCAACCATGTCCAGAATGCGACGCTCTGCCTCCGTGTTGGGCGCACCCATATCACGTATGGAGCCCACTGAATGCGAGCGTTGAACACGCTCATTGGCCGCTGCCTTTGCGGCGGCTGCTGCTGCTGCGGCACCCTCGGCCGATGGCACCACCAGCTGATCCGCTGTGATGGCAGCCGGCGTCAGTGAGAGCAGGACATCGAGGCGCACTGGTGTCTGATTGGCCAAATCCTCGGCCAAATCCAGACAGGACACATTATCATTCTCGTTGACCCACCAATGCGAACATATCTGCTCGATGGTGGCACGCTTCCGCGGACACACCGTCAGCATGTCCCGAATGAGGGTGGAGGCACGCGACGGCTTGCGCGGCTCATAGTAGTCGCCCTGGCTGATCTGTTTGACAAGTCTTTTAAAGTTGGAGCCATCGAAGGGCATGGAACCGTAGACTAGAGTATAGAGCAGAACGCCCAGTGACCAGCAGTCAACCTCGGGTCCCTGGTACGGTGTACCCTCCACAATCTCTGGCGAAGCATACAACGGTGATCCGCAGAAGGTGCCAAGCAGCCGCTGATCATCGAACACATTCGACAATCCAAAGTCGGCAATCTGTGAAATACAAATAAAAAAAACATGGATAAATTCTTAATTTGTGTAATGCATTTTTTATTGATGAATTTACCTTTGCATTGCCCTGTTCGTCAAGCAGTATGTTTTCCAGCTTCAGATCGCGATGGCAAATCTTGTGTTTGTGACAATAGTAGACGGCGGTTGCAACCTGACGAAAGATGCGACGTGCCTCCTCCTCGCAGAGCACCTTGCGTTCCGACAGGTAGTCATACAGCTCACCGCCAGCGGCAAACTCCATAACTAGCACCATTTTCTCGCGGTTCTCAAATACTGTAAACGAGATGCTCGACATTAGTTAAGATCTGATAGGATTTATGATAGACGAACCTTCGTATATGTGGATTATGTTGGGATGCTGCACTGAGCTCATGATTTGCACCTCTCGTCGAATGCGCACCAGATCCGCCTCTGCCTCGATTTTGCATTTCTTAATCGTTTTAATGGCCACCTCCTGGCCCGTCTCCTTATTAATACCAAGCTGCACTTTGCCGTAAGTGCCCTGACCTAATTTCTTAATAATATCGAATCTGTAAATGGAAATGATGAAGTACTTTTCATTCAAATGTCAATGGAAATGCGATGTGGGAATGCTTACCTTTGCCGCAGCTTCTTGCGATGATTGTTCATTTTGACATCGCCCGTGTTTGCGATGCCACTCATAATATTGTCTATTTGATCCTGTGGTATGCCCGACCGATGTGCCATACTATTCGCGGCTGAGTCAAGACCAGCAGAGGCTGCGGCTGCGGCCGCCGGCCCCGCTGCCGATGCTGCCGCCGCCGCTGCCGCTGCCCCCCCATTTGGCGTCGAATCGGGTTTGCTTATCACCATGGCTTTGGCTCTTGCTGTGTCCTTGTATGTTGTCGACGCAAATTACTGCAAAGGATACAGGAAGGGAACGGGCCCCGTTAGCAAATAGTCCACGGGCACCAAAGGCAAATATGTAGTTTGCAAAAAACACAGCTCATACGCAGACACACACACAAACACACACACACATACACAGACCACCGCCACTGCCACTGCACTCATCCATCAAACGTTCAATCAAATGGGCAATCAATTAATTATCCACGTGGAACGAGACATGCACACACATCCACCCACACAAACAGACACAAACACACACCCACACACACCCACTCACACAGCGGAGAATAGAGCAACATGAACAGCCGAGCTGAAACTAGTGCCAGCTTTTAGCCGTGCCGCGCTTTTCAGGGCCGCACCGATATCCGGACTCGACCTAGTTCTTAATTATGCTCAGGCAGGGCGACGACAAATGTGCCGAGAGAGACGTGAAGATTTGCAGAACGCTTTGGCTGCCATTCAAAATGCTAAGGATTAATGCCATCACATTTTCCATCAGCTTCTTATTTGTCAACAAATAAAACATGAGTCTGTTTGACAAACAACAAGAAAATCGAAACAAATTAAGTGAAAAAGTTGGCGCAGTTTAAACACAATTGCAAATACACAACGTAATTTTTTCAATTTAAAAGAACTGCAAAAAATTACGGAAACATAATAATCAGGTCAAATATATCAATCAACAATAACAAAAAAACATACATAAAAAGCATATATAAAAATTTCAAACGCTTTTTTGTTTTACTAAATAAAATGTGCAGTCAAATAAAGTCCAACAAAATATAATTGATTTGTTTCAACACTGTCAACCGAAAAAATGAGATTTTTATTTAAAATCGCTAAAATCTGTTTATAATAATATTGAACTACTAAAAAAAAAACCATTTTAGTTTCATACAATATCAGCACGAAAACTATAAAAAGTATATTTCCGGTTCAAATGCAAATAGATGAAATCTTGTATAACAATTTTAAAGCAACTATTTTAGATTTAGACGGATAATAAATAGCATAACTTATTATTATATTGACTGATTAAATAATGGTTTGAAAAGATAAACCAATGACAAGTCCAATGTCGCAAGTAAAAAAAAATATAAACATAAAAATAAATTTGATACAAACAAATAAATATCGAAGTATTATATGCATGAATTTCCCGACATAAGCTGAATTTATCCCTGCTTAAGCTGAATATAACCAACAAAATCTGAGCAACGCTTAAGAAGCATTTTGATAGTTTCAGAGTCAAGACCAGACCAGGAACGCCCATGTCCACATGTGGCATGCAAGGTGTGGCAGCTTATGCGACTGTTTTGCCCTGTCATGCTTAAAGTTGCAACAAGTAAGGCCAGATGTGGAAGGGGTTTAGGCGGCAGGTTAAAGTCAAGTTGCCATATCGGTGTCTCCATGATTGCTCCCATTGTGCTGGCTTTGTCAAAAACTAATCTATCAGCAGTGTGCAAGAGAACAGTATTTGTACATCTATATATATATATATATAGATATGTACACACAATATACGAGTGAGTTTTAGAAACAAATCGCTTGCCTTTGACAGTTATGACTTGAAACCGGAGCACAAAAGCTAAACAGTGGCTGAGAGGAGGCAAAGAGTTCGACGTGCTTATTCGCTGGCTGGCTGGCTGGCAAACGTTCCAATTATAAACGTTCGCTTTACGGCTACTAAATTAGAGTCCAACCACAACAAACAGATACAAAACAGCACTGAGGTCCGCAGCAGATTAGATACCCTTGACGGACCGCAGTCCATCTGCTGGCATCTTAATTGCACTTTTAATTGAGAAAAGCAACCATTTGTTGCTAACTTGGCTTCTATGTTATGTGAAGATGGTGTTTGTTCTATTAAATCATTTACTTAACTTGAAGTTTAATTAAAAATGTTTTTAATTATCCCTCATTTAACTAAATTCGTATATTATATTATTTAAAAATTCATTTTTGTACCGATAGCTTACTGGTGCAATTCCGATTATATTTTCTAAGGATAATAACAATAATTTCGTCAATTTTATCCAAAAGTCTCTGTAACTAAAAAATTTCTCAATAAAATAACTCATTTTTCCACAGATTGTTTCTTTGGGAGCTATATTATAAAGTGACCCCATAAAGCCAAATTCAAAATAAATGTTGTCTGTTAAGTTAACTTTCAAGTTTTATTGAATTACGAACTAATGGGAACAGAGGCATCTACTTCAGGCGTTGGCCACAGTTAGTGTATAGAAACAGAAACAGTACTAAGAGTAACTCAAAGCACGAGAGATGTGTGTGTTGTGTGTGTGTGTGTGGTGCACACACAAGCCAGAAAGACATCTAAACCACTTCAAAATACGCTGAAATCCCTGAGCAAGCCACACTCGCACACACACATAAACATACACACTCACACAGGCAGACTGGGTTTATCTATGAGATAGTGGCACATGCATTACAAATGCGATGGGGGCGCGTGCTCAACGGGAAGAAAGAAATTAATCTCGGCACGCAATTGTATTAACGTTCATTTATCTTTTGCGGGCTTCTGGGGCATTAGCTGCATTTGTGTGAGTTGCAGCGAATAAAGCTTTTTTTTTTTTTTTTCTTTTAAAGGCCGCTGAACTCGATTCGTTCATTTTCACTTCAGGCAATTCAATTTGTGTATCTGCAAGATACAACAATAATGTGCGGCGTCCAGTTTTACTCGTTTGTTTGTTTGTTTTTATTTTCGTATTTTTTTTTTTTTGGCACAGAGAACTCAGCACATGTCATTGAGCTGATAGCGTAACAACTAACTACGTGCCAAGCAAGGGGTGCGTTGTCAGGAGGAGGAGGAGGAGGCGGAGGAGCAGGAAGAGGAACAGAACAGTTGGACAGTCAGACAGGCAGACAGACAGACTGGCAGACAGACTCGACAACCAGCAGAGAGATAAACACGAGCAGCGCCGTTTGTCCATCTCCTCCTGCCCCGTTTCAACCCACTCAGCTGGTGCCATCTCATCTCAAGGCAAAGTTGCTGAAATATCTGCGCTTGCTTTTCCGTCAGTTTGGAATTTCTTGGATCGCTTTCGTTAACGTCAACTGAAAATATTTTGCTTGCTTATTTATATATATATATGTATAGACATTTTTTTTTTTTTTTTTTCGTTTTTGGTAACAATTCTGGTACTCTTGCCACACAGCAGGAGCAGCGACAGCAAAACCAACAACATGAGAATTATTTTAGATACATAGACATAACTGACGTCCAAATAAATATGCAAATGATTTATGTGGGTCAAGTCGAGTGTTAAATTTTGCAGATGCGGGAGTTTTTGTGTTGAGCTTATCAATTTATTCCACTTACCCATCACAGTGCTCAAATATCCCTGAATATTTAAATTGGCTTACACACAAAGAGCCTTACCGTCTTACACTGATGAGCCCATCAATTCAAGCGAGAACAATTTCATTTAATCGCATAAATTAATCAATGACCATAATCAGTCTATACAAAAATGTGATTGCTCTGCGAATATAAATCAATTCAATTCAAATCAAATCGTATAATTGAATTGAAGCAATGACAAGTTATTTGTACTTTGTGTTGTTTATTTATGCACATACAAATGAACATATCAACATTGTATGCCAGTCGAATTAATTTTCTGCATGTTAAATGACTATTTGAAAAGTGAAGTAGACTTCATTTGTCATTATTGTTATGTGCACAACACAAGTGGAATAATAATTAATACTACAAAGTTAATGCTTTGATAGCACAGGGATTTATTTAATCGTTTTGCATATTCTTATTTTACTACATTAATTGCCGTTCATTTAACGTTGAAGACTTTTAAGGTAATCTTTATATTATGTTCCTAACAAATATACAATATATGATTTTATTTGAGTTGTTGTGGAAAAGAAAAAGAAAATCAAATATTTTCGGCAAGTATTAAAATATTCTGATTTCAAATTACAACTATAACCACATATTTCATTGTATATATCAGAATGTGTTTAGCCAAAAATTATTTCTGTATTTTATTATTAATCTCTCATTTCTGAAGAAACAGAGTATTTCGGCAGCTCGGTAAGTGAACGAAGAATTCATTTAAAATAACAGCTTGAAATCATATCACATATGTGCACCAAGATGTGCATGGCTACTCAATTAATAAACAAAACGTCTCCTGGAACAATTAAGACAAACAATTGGCAATTTTATATGTCAATAAGTCAGAATATCTTGGCCTCGAATCTCTCGTTCAATGAACCATTTAAACCGAATAAACATGGACATTAATTGTGTTAAATAAATCACACAATTCATCGTTATTGTTCATTTGGCACTTTGGGCACGGCAGCGATGAAATTATATAAAACAAGAGAAGCCTCGCAGTAGAGGTCGGTGCAATTGCACCGGAAGGTGGATTCACAGCCCTTACAAAAAAACAAAGAGAATAGGCCGACTTTCAAAATAAAGGGACAGGTAACCGCTGTGACAACAAGACAAAAAGTTGAGAGGAAAGCAAGCGGAATAAGTAAATAACAACCAAGAAGTAAATAATTAAAATGTTGAGAACACACACAGATAAAAAAAAAAAATAAAATAAAAATAAAAAGAATAAGCAAAAACAAAATATGTTGTTAATGCCAGTGGGCAAAGCACAAAAACACAAAAAAAAAAAAAACAAAAATATTTGTGAAAACAAATAAAATAGTGGAAAGGAGGAAGCAAAACGAACAAGACATGTCAAGCATTTCCTTTGCTTGCACTAAAGTTGGCTCACCAACACAAACACACTCACACACACACACACACACACACACACACACACACACACATACACACAGCCTCAACTGACGTGCAATACGCTGCCGCCATATGCTGAAAAAGTTTTTCTAGCCCTGAGTACAACAACAAGAAACAAGCAACAGAAACCGCCGACAGCCGCCTGCTTTGTGTGTGTGTGTGTGTTTGTGTGTGGGTGTCTGCTTTGTTTGTGTGTGTTTGTGTGTGGAAAATGAGAATTTTACTCTCAGCTTTTTATGCCGGTGCAAAAACAGCACTGAGCAGAATAAAAACTTTTTCATTTTTCGTGCATTGCTGTATTGCTCTTGTTGCTCTTGTTGTTGTTTTTAGTTTTTGGTTTTCTGTTCTTTTGTTGTTGTTTGCAATTTGAATTTGCGATATTTGTTTGTGTGTTGAATAGTTTTTATGTTGGTTTTCCATTTTAGTTATGAGCTATTCAGCGAAAACACGCAAATAACTCTTTCAGATTAAATCAAGCGCTGCTCATTTGCAATTTGCATTGTTCAATGATAGTCAAAATGGTTTTAGCTTTCCCGCAAATAATTGAAAACTCTTTTCTATCCCATCTTCATGTGATTTTTGTGCATTTATACGCATGCACATATATATATACATATATATATATATATTGCCTAATCTTTCCGTCTCACTCTCTTGCTGTTTGATCGGTTGTTTTTGCTGTCATTGCCATCGTCGCCTTTTGTTTGACACTTGAGTTGTGACATTGTTGCCATTGCCAGCGTGCATTGTTGTTGCCACACTCGTTGTTGTGGCTCTTGTTGCAGCTGAGATTCGTCGTGCTGTCCACTTGCACGGATGCTACATTTGGCAGTGCGCAGGCAAATAAATGTTGGGCCTAATTGGCATTTTGAAAATGTTTGAACAACAACAACAGCAGGACACTTTAAATGAGCTAATGTGTGTACAAGTAGATATCCGATTGATAGGTAGGATAGGCGGAGAAAGGGGACTTCAAAATAAATGCCTGCAATGTATGCTTATTTGGCCATTAACATTGGAATTTCAACAACTGTGCACATCCGATCCGTTTTATAATAACAATCGGTCAAAGGTCATAATAATAATGGATTAATCACAAAACAAAATGTTGTTCACTGTTCAGAGATAAGCAATTAGAATTAATATGCATATATGGTTTCAATTATAGTTGCATATCTTCAAAGAATAATGGAATCTAATATAAATTTGAAATTGTATGTTTATGGTGAAATTTATTTGTATTTACAATGCGTATACGCAATTTAAGCTCGTAAGATTTGTAAAATGTTGGCTCGTACTAAATAATTAGCTGTTGATTCAATGACAACTGCTAATCCCTTCTGCCATAATTAATCAAAGCATAATGTTTGTAAATAAATGCAATTGCCTTGTTTGAAATGATTTGCATAAGTACTCCACATTTGAATTCTATTATTGTGTGTAGATTTTCGTCATTGCACACTTTGTCAACAAGATACGGAAATTTTGGTGTTATTGCAAGCGAGGGTAAAGAAAAACGCTTTTTTTTTTTTTTTTTTGGTTTTTCTTCTTTTGAAAAACTAAATTCCTATAGAATACGAGAGCGACGTCGTCTGTATTTAAAATCTCGTATCTCGTAAATGAGAAAAAAAATTAAAAGAAATTTTTAAAAATAACTTTCAGCTAACACGCAAGAGGAATTTTTATTCGAGCTAAAGACCCGACGAACGACCAGCAAACGAAAAGTAAAAGCGCCAGCGACAAAAACATACCCACAACTAAATAGCACACGAACGAAACGAGGAAGCAACTTCGTCTTCGGTCTTATCTCTCGCTCTCTCTCCCTATCTCTCTCTCTTTAGAAGAATGAAGCGGGGCAATTTCTTCGGGATAACACCGTTATACATATAGATACAACATCATCTCGCATAGTAATGCACGCGTATTCGGCACTCCTGCTGTCTCCGTAAGTAAATATGCACATACACTTATGCATACACACACACACACATATATGTGTATATATGTATGTGTATGCACTTATGTACACATGTATGCATGCATAAGTATGTTAGTATTTACCTCAGTTCTGTACGCTTCTTAATTTGATTTCTTTTATGTGATTGTACCGTGATGCATATAATAATTTTTCATGACCAGCACACACCCACACTCACACACCCACACTCACTCACACACACACACACACACACACACAGTCGCAAACACACACACACACATGCACAGAGTATACACAGAACACACACCAATACGAATTGCACAACGTCAATTTTTACATTTCGCTTTTTGTCAAACTGAGAATTCTTAACTTAAATATTGCTCCATATATAGTATAAGAATTATATATCTGCGCTACTATATATACCATAGGCTGTATATTGTATATACGTATGAATCTCTTTCGATATATGCACATATATGTTGTATCCATGTATACGTCTATATATATATATAAATATATATATTTCGCGCACTGGCCTTTAGCCGCCGTTGCCGTATTGCCACCTTGTTCGCGTTGCTCAATCCGGTCGACTGGTTGTAGCTCTGAAAAATTTTCCTCAATTTTCCCCAAAATACGAAAGTGCTGAATTTTGCTCCTGTGCTACACAAGATGCTCTTGCGGCATTGTTATCCTAAAAATAAAACTACAGATTACTGCTCTCAACTGCAAAGATCTTCACATTTGCTCATTTCCTCGCTCACTTTTACGCTCGCATTTGCTCTCTCTCTCTCTCTCTCTCACACACTCTCATTGTGTCTCACGAGCAGAGATTGTGCTCTCGTGCGTTCTGCTCACGTGCGTCAGGGGGGGACTTGAGCAAGGCGCGTGCCATATGCGTTACGTGTGAAACGATAGCATCGCGATCACGATCGTGCATATAGATTGGATTTGGCGTGTCTATAAGCGAGTGCGTTGTCGATATGTATATAAATATATAAAAATGTAATTATATACTCTGTATAAACATTTAGGGCAGATTGAAGAGAGAAGAGAACATTATGGCAGGCAGCACAAAGCACCCAAAATGAGCAATTGATTTATTTTGATATAATTTGCCTAATGCCGATATATTTATAAATTTATATATTTATTTATTTTTATATATATATATATATATATATGCAGCGTCTGCATATGACAAGCATCTTTCATATGTCTACACATAAATAGCTGAAAATGCAGTTGCCAGTTTAATTAAGTTGTAACTCAAGTTAATTGCCTATGTTAAATATAAATATATATTATATATGGAAAGTCTGCACGCGATAATATTTCGCTCAACTGAACGTCTAGTTTTTGCTAACTGCATTGTGCATTTAATTATATTAATATATACATATACATATTTGTATATTTACCTCTCTAATCGATTGTGTTGATAGGTAATCAATCTTTCGAGCACACTTTCGTCAAGTTAATTACAAATATGATTAATTGTTTAGAATTACAGTCAACAGTAAGACAAAGTTACCTTCTGAGGCTTATTAAATTGAATAAAGAAAAAAATGTCTCGGCAAAACGCAATATATATTTGTATATAATATATTTTCAGTCTTAACGTTTTAACCTTCACCTCCAAGGAGCATGCCTAGCAATCGATTTATGTACTCACTTTAGTTGAGCGCTATTAATGTCATCTTACAAAAAAACGAAAAAGCTTAATTTTTACTGCAAAGTATGGGATAAAATCAGCCATTTGGAATTTAAGCTTAAAAACGTCTGTCAGAAACAGTGAATACCACACAGCGGACTGGACAATTTCAGTTAGTTCTGCGAATTTTTTCGACACACCTTTTCCGACTTTGACAGCACCACAAGGACAGACAGGCTAGAAGCGGCATTGACACTTAATACTAACTTATTGATTACAAAAATACGTCTAAATTGTGTGTATACTGCACACTTTAACGATAATAAACTTTATCATGTAATCAAATCAGACTTTTCTATTTCTATCGTGTAGAACTTAATTTTAAACGACAAATATTTAATTCAATCAAAAGACATATTTAATTATTGAAGAATCATTTGAAGATTAAACAAAGCATGCAGTAATTTATTAAGTTGCAACAGATTCACTTTGAAGCTGTTTTACTATTCACGATAAATTTGTGAAGCTGTCAGAATAGTTGAAATTTGACAGAAAGAATGCAGAATTTTTTAGTTTATTTAAAATGACACTAATTGGAAAATTATGACTTGTATGTCAAATTGTTCGTAATAAATAATTGTAAATTTTGAGCAAATAATATAAGTTTTTAGCTGAATAACTTTAATCATGAGACCGTTTCATATTTAAGACTTAAACTTCTTGACAATAATCTTGACATTGCTTTAGCAATTAAAATATCTAATTTTAGAGGAACAAAACAAATGCTGAATTTACATAGTAAAGAGGAGAGTAAAATCTTTAGAAATCCAGTATACATTGAGAGGCAAACATACAAATTCAATTGACTATTTATCAGACAAAAAGACTTGGTATTACTCAATCTCCAGCTGGGTGACCGCTTCAGGGCAGCACAGAGAATGGTTTACAGCAGGACCATGCAACATTAATCAAGAAAGTCAATCTTGTAAGCACATACCAAAGACCCTTATGATATGGGTGTATGTATGTGGGAGACTATCTCTGTGTGTGTTTGTGTGTTACTTTGTCTATTTTGCGCTCAAGCAATGCCCAGTGACTAGATACTTACTTGGTATGGCAACACATTTGCATATGCAAAAGTGTGCAAAATATTTCATAGCTTATCAACTCTGGGCAAACACTGGGTGACTATGATGATGATGACGATGGTGATGATGATGATGACGATGGTGATGATGATGATGACGATGGTGATGATGATGCGGATTCTGTTGGTGCTGATGATGGAAAACTGCATTATAAGTATGCATAGCCTTTTAAATGCCTGTTCAAACACTAAATATTGCATTATGCCAAGTTTATCACCTTTTAGTTGAAGGCAGGGCAAATATTTGCCCGGCAGCCTGCCAAGAATCAGACGCTGACTATTTATCAAATGCCAGGCAGTCTACAACGACAACGGCTATGCAGCTGGCTTGTTGTAGTTGTGATCCACTTCCGCTTGGGTGCCAGGAAGCAGCACAGAAATTGAGCACGGAATCGAATCGCTGCTTATACCTATGCATATAAGCATACAAATATATATAAATATATATATATATATATATATATATGTGTGTGTTTAGTACTGGTAATTGGGGCCAGGGCACTAAGTCAACCTTAACAGCATAAAGTGAGCTTATATAATTTCCGCACGCCTTTTGCCTGTCAGCGTGCCCGACTTTATAACAAATTCAAGCACACGCTTACCAATCACGCTAACACTCACATGCCCAACTGGCCAACTACTCCACACACGCTCACATGATAAACGAACACACACTCATATCGCCGCCGTACTTGGTCTTAAAAATGACCTACAGACCAATCGACCTACTTCAGGACACGCCCACATTTTCGGCTATGCAACAGTGAGCAAACCGTCAAGGAGTCAAAGACGAACAAAAGAAAGCGCACAAATTGCATGACAAAAACGTTGCCAAAAACAACTATAAATAACAAGCAGTAAGAATGCTATCTTCGAGAGTGATCGACTAGTAGATACTCTGTAGACATTTATATAACTGGGTCTGCTTTTTCTTTATCACTGCAAGGATTAAGATTTTATTACTTTCAATATCAATATGACAATTTCTGCATTCTAGCACTTATAACATATATAAAAGATATGATATGAAAATACAGTATTTAAAAACCGAGAGTTATCGATAACATGAAACAAACGAATTTATTTACCTGTATCTAACGAATTACTTTCTGTGTACGTAAGTAGATTAAGCTATATCAATTTGTGGTTTGAAGCTACTCTAGAATATTTGTACCTAATCTGATCGACGCTGTTTTCTCCTGGCTTTTACACACACATATCCACAACCTCTTAACACACTTTATATGCGTTTTTTTTTTATGACTGCGGGGTATACAAAGAGCAACAACAAACAAATGAGGGCGTAAGCATTCGTGTGCCCCAAAATAAAATGCGACACTGCTGGAATTTTGCGCCAATGCTAACCGGATATGTCGTTTTGGGCTCAGTTAGCTCGTTATATGCATGTGTGAGTGTGTGTACAACACAGTGAGTTTGCGTGTGTGTATGAGTGTTTCGATTGCCTGAAAGCATACACAAGTAGTTGCCATAGAATTGTGCAAGTCTTTTCTGTAGCCAACACGCGTTTGGCTCAATAACCTTGCTTTAGCAAATTTTGAAAAGTTTTGCGCCGCGGCCCTTTAGCATAAAAGTATTCCCTATCACCCATCCCCTGCTTAGCCGTTGCCACTAAATCCGTGGAGCAGAAATTAAAAGGAATAAAAACATTCTGCCTTCATTGCTATACATTTAATTTCATTGCAATGCATGTTGCAAATTTCATCAACTTTGTGAATGGCGGCATGCAGGCTGCAAAATGGCGCCTCCAGGCTGGTGTGTGTGTGTGCTATGTGAGTGTGTGTGTGTGTGTATGAATGTAGTTACGTGCTCTGGCCATTTTCTCGCCGCGCTTAATTGACTTTGCATGATGCAGAGAGTGTTAGTTATGTTGTCGCCTGCCCTCACTCAAGCGACGATTTTTTTTAACATTTTTTTTCTTTCATTTTGTTGCATTTTACGTTGGGCTGTGTTAATTGTAGTTGGCCCTGTGCTGAGCGATAATTAAGTTTTGCTTTTAAGTAACAAGAAAATGAGTTTACAAGCGAATTTTATTTACACTAAATATTATGAAATTTAAGAGATTTCATGAAACTGTTTGAAAATAAGGATTAGCCTGACGCCTGCTAATTGGACAAAACTAAAGCGTTATACTAATAATAGTAAAATTAGTAATACTAATAATAATACTCTTAGAATAATAGATTATTTGAGATCGTATTTTTGTTTACCAAAGACAACATGACAACAAGACAACAATCTTTAAATTAAACTTAAATAAAAGCTACGCCTCACTTGGAGTATTATTTTCGATATTAACAAAAGCATTATAATTTATACAAGCATTTAATCAAAAATTGAGTAAAGGTGATCTTAAAAACATAATTTGAAAATAAATAATATGCATTAAGCTCTTTTCTTTTCTTTTCAGCAAAGTGATTCTCTGCTTTATTAGCTTTAATCTGATACAAATAATGAAGACAATTGCGTTCAGAATGAAGAAAATACCGAAAAAAACGTTTATTCGTAAAAATCCCCAATATAATTGGTTGGGTTTCTACGTTTGTACAAGTTATACTATAATTTGCGTCCGACCATAAATGTTCTTTGCTTAACAATTTATAAATAAAATATTATTCACGTCCGGTTTTAAATGGCATCTGTTCAACAAAGGTTGAAAATTTTCGCATTTCAGAAGTGATTTGATTGTTCTCGTTGGACATTTCACAATTGAGTGGTACATATATTTGGCTAAAATGAACCAAGTTAATTTAGGTGCTGTGTTATCAAACCATTAGCTTTCCAATCGTCTGAATTACCTTCCCAAATTCTGATACGTGACTAACTCTTTTTACACATCTACCAATTATCACTACTCGCGGCAAGGATTGAAAAACAAGAGCAACAAAATTAGTGGTAATAACAAAAAAGGCGAGGAAGCTGCAACAGCAGCAGCATCGCCATCAACGTCTGCTTTTCACTCATTTACTTAATTGAGTTGTCGTTGTCGTTTCACGCGCTCCATTTTGTTGCACTTGGTTATTCTTCTTTTGTGGCAACATAACGTTGACGTCCAACTTGTGGGCAGGCAAGCGAGGGGTCTTGTGGGCGTCAAGAATGGAGAGGGAGGCAAGGGGTGTGGGGTTGGTTGAGGCATTATAGTGGCTGGCAGCGTCTATGCACCGGCCTCTTGTTGGCATAATTTACGGTTGTAATTGTCGCAAGTTGTTGGCTTTTGGTGTTCCGCTTTGTTTCGTTGTTATTTTGTGCACGGTTATTCAGTGAGCTATGTGTGTGGCACATGCGGCGAGTCATGCGCCTCACTTGACGCTAATTGCTTGCGGCAACAACTTAATCAGCAACATTTGTGTGCCCGCCAAGTTGGCTTGTTGTCCAATTGAAGTTTCTGCTGAATGTTGACATAAATTTTGAATACTTCCCCCCCCAAAAAAGGAGTGCGAATGAAAGCACTTCCTGCTGCTTAAGCATCCGGAAATATTATTGCTGTGATAATTTGGCATTTCAAGTATGGCATTTAAATGCGAATAGTTCTACAAATAGCTTATAAAATGCGTTTACACTTTTTCTTAGATAAGCTGCAAACAATGATAATTTCGCTTGAAGTACTCTCATCAAACAGCCCGTTTTCAATTGCTTAAAATGATTGTCGAGCATTTTTAGTTGTGGTGATAACGTTTTTTTAAGAGCAACAAAACAACGTGTTTATTTATTAAAAATGAGTTGCTTTACCGGGCGCCAAAAGCGTAATAAAATTCAATTGAAAACTCGCCACACAAAAATGAAGTTGTGGCAATAGATTTCAGTCTTCTCTTTTTGCGCCCACATTTTAGCTAGTCTGCAAAAAGTATTTGGCTGCATTTTATGTTGCAATAAAAATGTTTAGAGAGAAAACTGGACGGGCGACTGGATGTTGTCTAGTTGTGGAGAAAAACAAGCATTTTTTTCAATAAACCAATTCAGACTGCTTCTGAGTGTGTCAGAAATTTAAACTGAAAATTAAATCGTGTCGTAACGAACATGGTTTACTCGATTTTTATTAAATTATTATACTTTGATATCAAAGTATGTCGATTTTTGTATAGCCAGCATGCAAAATGCCAACTAGTCATTCAGTTGTCAAACTAACTTGATGAAATTTGGGCTTGTAGTATGCCGAAATAGTTAACAAAAATTATATAGAAACATTTTTTATTTAACAAGATTTATAGGTGAATTGTAAATTATTTTCTGAACTTGGCTGTTCTGCATCAATGCGAGACCATTTTAAAGCAAAGCTCCAAACCCGCAAGTGCAAACTCTTAACTGATCAGCGTACTATAAATAATGAAATTTGCTACTTAATTGAAAAACTTTGATTGAATTTGGGTTGCAACACACAGCACAGCCAGTAATAATAAATCTTGTCGGGGGTGCATCTTCCCGCTGGGTGGCCAATTCGTTCTACATATATTCACTGGGTTTGGCTCTCGGTAGGTGGATACCATTGCGGTTATTCCTTTGACATATTTGTGCTGTGCAAAATTGCACGCCTTGTTGTTAATTTATTTCGACATTTAAGTGAATGCGCCATGAAATGACAGTTTGTCTGCCAGTCTGTTTCAGTTTGCTCTACCCCTTGGTTGGATTGAGTGAGTGACTGTCCGGGAAGGTCGTCATCGTCGTCGTCGTTGTCGTCACTTCAGGGCGCTCTAAAAAGTCGTCGTGGCACACTTTTTTGAGGCGACACCCTTAATGCCACGCCACACAACGCCATGGCACGTACCAAAGTGACCGCTGTCCACCAAAGTGGTCTGCCCATTTAATTGCGTATTTTCGCTGCCTCAAGCACATTAAATTAAAGAGCGCTGTTCTACAGATACGAGTGGGCATGAGGCATGGGCATGAGGCATGGGCATGAGGCATGGGCATGATGCACGGGGGCACGGAGTACGAAGGCGTGTATTGCCACTGAGACGCATGTAATTAAAATGCATTTTCAAGTTGTTTTGCGCTTTTGCTTCTGCTCGTTGTTCAAGAGCCGAGCACTGTGTGTGTGTTTATGTGTGTATGTGTTGTATGTGCGAATGTGTGTACAGAGCAGGGCGGCGGAACGGACATGCTGGCAACGAGTGCAACGGGAAATTTGCAAAGCGCGCTCGCACAGTTTTGCAACTGTTGTTGCCATTTAGTTTAGTTTTTGCTTTTGTTTTTACGACAAAGTGCCTTTTAAATTATAAAACAACAAATAACGAAAGCATAGAAGAACGTCAAATGCTGAAAGTAATTCGTCAGCTTTGGGAATGGTTGGATTGCACGTGCCCAGATTATGTGCAAAGCAAAGAAAATCTTGAAAATGAAATTTAATTTATAATATAATTATAATTTTGAAATACTCAAATAATATTTATGTAATGCACCGACATGTAATGTATTTTTACATCTAATCCGACTTATTAATTAACACAAAACTGTAGATAGATAAGTTTAAAAGTTAGCCACGTTTCTTTCTACCTTTCTACCAGTAAAATTCTTCTGTCTTGTGCCTAAGTCAAAACTGATTAATCTATTTTTTAACATCGCCCGAATTAAGCAAATTATTCATCTTAGTATTCTGAATCCAATTACTTATTTTTTAGAGGACTTAAGTGTGTATATTCTTATATACTTCAATTAACGTTTAATTGTAATTTCCCAATTAAGATTAATTTTTTCTTTGAAATACTACATATTTAGGTTAATGGTTGTCAAGTCATAAAGCTCATTCTGCTTGTTATAAGTGCAAATAATGTAAATTGCAGATTAGCAAATAAATTTGAATTAATTATATGCATAAAAACCAACGAGCTCACAAGGCGAACAACAACATGTTGGAAGACAGCTCAACTAGGAGATACCTTGTATTGAGAATAGGTTTTATACTTTAATGAAAATTATTTATTATTTTTAATTGAGTTCGTTGTTATTTATTTATATCGATATTTCCGAAACGAAAGCAGGTTTCAATCAATTTAAATAAATTCGAAATGCTCATAGCAAGCAAAAACAGATATTGCAAATTTGAAGCCGTTAACTCTTATAGTATCTGAATTCGGCTTATTCATACAGAAATGGCTAAACAACTTGACGTTGCTCAAGAATATGTCTTAGTTCATCACACACTTATTTCGATTGAATGTATGAAAGGGGAACAGTATCACATACATTTGTACACAGAATGAGTAAAGTCGAGATAGAAAAACCAAAATCAAATATTTAAATTAAACTAAAGAAATGCGTGGCAGTGAAATCTCAATGAAATGAGCACAGTGAATGTTGGCATTACGCCGCAAGACTAATGCACCTGTCAGTAATATGCTAAACTGTCACATTTTGTTTTCATTTATTAAATACATATTTAGTTAGTTGCAGTCCGTTTCAATTGTTAACAATCGAAAACAATTATACAGACAATAAAACACATTCCATCATTTCATTATCTGTGCTGGCATTGAGTATTTACACATACACACATCGAACAGGTATGTATGTAACTTTGTTTTAGCAATATACTGATAAACAGTCAAAAACATAGTTTTTAATGAGTTCTGAGAGCTGCTCGACGGAACGGACGAGGTGGCCGAGAGGTTAAGGCGTTGGACTGCTAATCCAATGTGCTCTGCACGCGTGGGTTCGAATCCCATCCTCGTCGCAAGAATTTTTTTTATTATATAATTTTTTTTTTAGTTTACTTTACATTTTTGCATGTAAACAATGAGCCGTCAAATTTGCTGTTTTGTATGGTAAATAATAAAATATAAAAAACTCTACAACTTTATATGTGTAAAAATTTAAACCACTTCATATTTAAACTCGTTTAAAGCATGCCACCATCATTGCATCAGTCAGTAGTAAATATTCATATTGTGAATTAATTTATGGAATGCATGGATATTAATATGCGCAATTTGGGCTGAGTAGATTGCAAATTGTGGCAGCAACGTTTGGAGCGAATTGTGAATACATTTAAGGGAGCTACTTTGCATTCATTTAATACTCATAACCGACACAATTTAATATATGTGTGTAAATAAAGCTCCAATTAAATTATACCTTCAGTAGGTAATTCGACTGTGGAATACTCTAAAAGTAGATTGAGATGTAATTTATGCCTTTAACTTAGACATTTGTGTCTATTAAAGAATTTTTATAAATGAATAAATCACTTTTGGTAACACATTGCATAAAACAATTGTGGAAAATGCAGTCAGCGCTTGAAATATTGACATATATTTGTATTTCGACTGACTCAACTGAGAGTTGAAATCATTGACGGAAAAAACATGTGGTCAAGCAGCCGCAACAAAAATTGTCATTTTTATTTATTTTATTTTATTTATTCATTTATATTTGAAAATTGAGTAAGTACAAATATTATTACATGTTGTTGATGAAGCATATATGCAGCATATAAATTTTAAAAAATAAATCGAGAGAAACCAGCTCAATAATAACTTATATTTATTAAATACATATCTATTAAATTGGGGCTTGATTGAATAATTCCACAACAGAGATAAACAAAAACGCTATATAAAACTTAATATTCAATTCTTGAGCAACATAATTATTTCAATTTCAAGCCTTACTAAAGTGCAATGCAAATTATTTTTCAGTAAATTAGATAGTCAGAATGTGATGGTACGAAATTTTGGGCATAGTGCAATCCGGCAATTACCAAATTTCACCCAGGCAATCTTTCTTTACGGTACCCATCACGTTATTATCTTTTTTTTATCAATCATTCACCAGTGATATATAATTATATTGTAAATTACGACTATTTATATATTATCGGATCTTAAGAACCTAAGAAAGATTTTATATAGCTGCCTTTTTACAACAAATATGAATTATTTGAATATATTTTTTTATAAATTGTTTCTATAATGAATGACGAATTGTCACAATTATAGGGAAGTTGATTCATCAAAAATTTTGAATGTCTAAATGTCACTCATTAATTGCAATAAATCATCTGACAAAACTGATAATAATGACATGAAAAAAGTTTTAGCTGCTTCACTGGTTGCTTGATATTATCGGACAATATAATGGCAAATTATTTACGCACTTATATCTATATATATGCATGAACAGACATATTTATGTTAATTACCAAGAATGTGTACGACGTCAGAAGAGTAGATCAGATCAGACAATACATTGTCGTATCGAAGAAAAGACAATGTCATAAAACTATTTCGGCAAGCGTACAGCCAAATACAGAAAGCATTAAATGTACGACATTTAGAGCAGAAGAAGACAAAAGCTTAAACTGAATTTATGGGGACAGTTTTGCTAGAAATGGTTCAGTTGGGGATCGTAGAAAACAAAATATATAACTACAAGCAATTTTCATATTTTTGGCGCAGCGGGTAACAAGGAAAACATCGAAAGCAGGGGGCGGGGCTGAGGATGATGGTGGCCAGAGGACGGAGATAAAGCACAGATACAAAGAGAAGAAAAAAAGAAAATAATAAATGAATAAAAACAAACCATTGGCGAGGCGGGAGAGCGTGACATTAGATGGCCCATAGTGGGCGTCCTGGACAGAGGAGCGGCATCCGGGAGAAGCACAGGCGTATTATGTACATATATCAATGTATGTGACAAGCGCGACGTCGGATAGTTTTAATACCCTGAACCCATTGAGAATGGGTAAAAAGGCTATTATGGTTTTATGCAAATGTATGTAACAGACAGAAGAAAGCATCTCCGCTTTATTTGATCAATAATCTACTTCGTTTCTCGATTATCGATACATTGCCATTTCCGATAGGCTCTTTGCCTATTTCACAATTTTAATGGCACAATTTTTTAATTAAAACATAATATTTATAATATGCATAATATGCATATTCACAAATTTAATCAAGATCGGATAAGAAACACCCAAGTTATGGTGAATTATTCTCATAATGATCTTATTTCTACCAGCAGCCGCAAGTATTTTCTGTATGCATAAATATGCAATCGCATGTGCGAGAAAGAGATGGCATGATAATTGATGCAAGCGTATTTTACAACTGGGTTTAGGGTATATCGTAGTCGAGATAACACTACTACAGCTTTCTTACTTGTTTCAGTTATTTTGCTGCGAATTATTTCATTTTGCAGTTGTCAAAAAGGTTCAATCATTTTTGTTGTTTCTGGCGCTAAACAAAGGCAAAGCAAGCTGCCGGCGACTGTCTAAGTTTGTCTCCCTGTATCTCTCTTTCTCCGTGTCCGTCTCTCTCTTTATGTCTCTCTGCCAGTAGCAGCTGCTGCGAGTATCGAGTCATTGACGTTATAATCGAAAATCATATGACGTCGTTCTACAGCAGCAACGTCAAAGGCAAAAAAGCAAAATTCTTAAAACTAAGAAGCAAGCACCATCAATGTAGGTCAGTCCAAAAATAAATATCAAAAAAACACATCCAAGCAAATAGACTAAAAGAATTGATAGCATAACCAATATGTGCAACGAAGAATTTAATACCCTAGCAAACTGATTGATTGAAAAAGTTTTAATAATTCATTTTCAAAATACTTAAAAATCATTTTTTAAATAGTAATAGCAGTTTTTAGCATTTTAATATAATATTTAAGTTAAAACGCAAAATTATGTAAAAAAAAAATGCCATATTTCTTTAATTTAATTTATTTTTTTACGTTTTCGCAAATTGGAGCATTCCTGATTATTTTTGGATGTTAAGCGACATTGCACAACTTTTATTAAAATGCAAAACATTGCAGTTTTCTGTTGTCTAGCTTAGCATAGAAGTGAGAAGAATTGGTATTATAACAAGGAAGAACGTTGCAGTCCGACATAACCGACTGCGAGATACTCTGATACCACACATACCAGTTGCCAAAGAAAAAGTAATATTTGAAAGATATTATTAATAAACAACTGTTCAAATTTGCTTTTAAAAGTTTGTTAAAAACAGGTGTAGTAATCTAGTAAACTACCTTCTAATATCTAACTTTGGCTTTAATCGTGTTTAGGGCGTGGGTGGACATGCTCTACCAGAAATGCACCTATTAAGTTTGGTGACTTTAGCTGGTCGTGGCCATCCAACTTGTTCTGAAAATGTGCATGCCGATTTGTGAATGACATCGCCAAGGTACCAGTACCATGACGGTATCAGGACATAAAAATACATACAACCAAACAGACGCTGGCAAGTTTTAATAAAGCCTGTGCCCAAATTGTCAACTCGCAGAGCCACAAAAGAGGCAGCAGCAATTTCTGCATTTGTTTTCTTCGAGGCGGGGAGCTAAGGGAGAAAGCTCATTGACAAAAGCATCGACAACGTGGCTAGTAAAAAATTCAGCAGCAATAGTTGAATCTGCAGCAGCAGCAGCAGCGGCAACGATGACTGCTTGAGTAAAGGAGTCTAAAGTAAAGGCGTGTTGAAGGATGGAAGTGGTTTGCTGGCTGGCTGGCTGACTTGCTGAAGAGCAAATGGATTAGGAAAGCATCGAAGACTCAACCCAGATGACAAATGCGTAAGCTGTGGATTCGGATTATTTGCTTCTTTTGGCAAGAATGCTGTTTGATTTGGCCGAGCGACCAATGTGGGCAGCAACGTTTTATAAACAAGTGTTGATGGCATATTTGAACGCACATCTTATGGCCAAAAGCAGCAGCTCAGTAGCAAATGCAGCTGCAGCAGAAGCCAAAGCAGTAGAGGTTTGCTTATATGGGATAACACAGTAGAGTATATGTGCAGTTGGAGCAGGAAGTGCATTTTTTCAATGATTGTTGTTGTTGTTCTCATTCTACTTCTTGATGCAACTGGCATAGTTGGTTGTGTTGCGTTTCTTGTTGTGCGGCTGATTACTATTTGTAAGCGCATCTTATAAAATCCGCAGGTCCAAAGAAATTCCTTAACTTTCTTCCTTTTATATTCCAGCTCACACACTCTCTCTCTCTCTCTCTCTCTCTCTATCTATTTCTCGCTTTCTCTGCAGTTGCGGGTTAATTAAAGCTGGGTGACAAGCTTTAAAGCGCTTCTTTAACATGGTAACTAAAAGCTGGCCACACCCTGTCACCACACAACTCATTCGGATGACGCTTAATTTAGCCAGCTAGCTTTTCTTCATTCCGTAACTTTAGACTTAATAAATTTTACGACGAAGAGAAAAGCGCGCAAGATAAATCATATAATTTATGAAAATGACGTGTTTTTGTTGTGTCTGTGTTAATTAAGTGCATTCCCAAAGGAGGATTACACGGTACATTGGCTGGAGGAAGCAACCCGGTCCTGTGATTCCCTAAACAAAAAACAAAACACTATTTAAGAGCAGCATAGCAGAATTAATTGTTGTAGCTATCAGTAGCAACTAAAATTTCATATTTTTGCAGCTAATTATTGTATTATTATTAATGCATATTATTCCCTTTAATTGCTATAAATAGTTATGATACACAGATATGTTTCGTTGAATTGTTTTGTTTAATTTAAATGGCAAAGCAAATTGAGTTCTTGGGTTTTCATCTAAACTTCTCGGTTTGTTTGGAATATCATTTACACCCACATTAAATTTTGTCAACGTAAATCCAGTAAATAAAAAATTCAGTGTAAATATGCGGTTTTAGTCAATAATTTTTTAAAATTTATCTTTTTTTTATGGGGATTTTAGGAGGCAACAAAATAGGTTTTAATGCTCTAGTCGAGATACTTTGACTATTCACTCAGTATTTTTCCCCATTTTTATTGGCTATTTGGGTATTAAAAGTAATACTTTGATTTTAAATTTTTTAATAAAACTAATATTTTATGAGGGTTTTATGCCGTAATTCATAAAATCGAATAAATAATGTGTTGATTGTGGATTAAATAAAATCTATACCCTTGGGTTATAAATTCTTAATCGTTTTGTAAGTGGATTGTAAATTTTTATGGTGCATTTGGTAATCATAAAAAGGCCGTTTTGCATCACGCAAAACATTCATGTATAACTCAGAGTTGAGTACAAATATTAAGCCCTTAATTGACAGGAATACTATATTTATTTGCCAGTTTAGTGTGCAAAACAGAACAGCTGTGCAAATAGGTAATTCACAAGAATTCAGCAGTTGCAAGCCAACAATTTTAGTTAGGTGGTCACAATTAATGTGCATTAAATGATTTGGGACGCACGGCTGCACTTTCATTAATCGCAAGTGGCAAGGAAAGCGGAGTCACGCCCACTGTTAAATGCCGCGTTATTGCATGCAAGCTTCCGGGCCAAAAAGCCGATGGCAGTGACCACATAAATGCAATATTGACGCCCTTGCGGCCCAACAAGAAATAATGAACACGCAACCCTTGCACCAAAAACAAGCAAGCAGTGCCCTGCCCACAGGAAGACTGTTTGTGCCATTTACTCGCATAAACACAAACACACACACACAAAAAGTTTCGTGTGCCAAAAATATCCTTGACCTTATTCTGGGATACAACTAAAAGTACTCGTACATTGTAATGCAAAAGCAAGGACAGAGACAGGGAGAGAGGAGAGGGCTTATAGCCGGGGATGCATGCAACGTGAAAATGTCATTAACGATGGCATTGGTGCAAGAAGACGAGCAAGAGCGCTGGAGTGTTGAGATTGGGTAGCGCTTTTAAGGGTATCGTTCAAATGTGTTGATTTAGTGGCAGAGTTGTCTTGGATTCCAAGCCCTGGCAGCTCCTAAAAGCGCCGTTTAAGTGCGAGCAGCCTTGACCGATATTTCAGCGGCAAACACACACACACACACACACCAACACAAATACACGAGCCCAGTTTCACAAACACCCACACAACCAAATAGTGAATGACGAAAAAGTGGCATAAAAAGTAAATGCTGCATGTGGCAATGTTGCCGTCGCTGCTTTTACTGCACCACTTCAACAAAATTTTCCCAAAATGCGCCGTCATACTTTATGCACACTCATTCGCATACACGCCCAAACACACACACACACCTATATTCACTTACCACACACGTACACAAAGAATTTTAACAAATGGCATCAAATTGATTTTGCCACGCTAAGCATTCTTGGTTTTTAAGCAGAAGTGCAGAAGCTCCTGCAGGCCACCTCTGAAGGCTGTGTATATATATGTGTGTGTGTGTGTGAGTGCAAAACTGCAAGCTTTGCATATTTACAACACTAACCGCATCGTGGGACACAGATCATCAGTCAACTACCGCATACTCTGCATATAAATCTATAAACAGATTTATACCCAACATATAAAGTATAAAAAATGCCTTGAAAAGTTATTTTTTTTGTTTAGAAAGCAATCTAAATAGATCACACACACAAACACACACACACACACGCACATACATATGCACAAATACCAGAAAATATTATCTTATCGTTCAGATATGAAACTAATACAGCTGCTCAAGTATAACTAAAATATAACATTTTGCATAATGTTTAAAAATAACCATTTGTAATTCTGCAATTAATTTTCATTAGGTTGAATTATAGAAACAACGAATTATTAATTTTTATGTAATGTGTACGGTTTACGGACACTGAATTTTAATTTATATTTTTCCAATATAAAAATTGTTATTTAAGATTGTTTAATAAAATGCATGAATCTTACAGATATACTTTTATCTATTGATTTACTTATTTGACTTATTTTTTAGTTTGTTTTTAATATTTATTTAACTTGTTTTACTTCATTCAATTTATTTATTTATTTTTCATATATTTACAACCTTTTAAATATGTTATTTATTATATATAGTTTATTTATTTTATGTTTTCAAAAATCAAAATGAAAGTCACAAAAAAAATGGCTTAGAATTAAACAAATAAGCAATGTTTTTAAATTAAAATTTATTATGTAGTAAAAAAAATTATTATAAATATAACGAAAATGTTTTACGTTGGATTCGTGTCAAGGTTTTTTTACTTTCATTTTTATGTACTGCAATATATATGTATGTAATATTTGAATGTGAAACAATTCAACGTTCATTACAAGTTTGGCAAAACGTAGAAATAAACCCCATTCAAACCAACAAATATTAAAGTTTAAAATTTTATGAATTTTATGAGAAGAGAAATTAAAAAAAAAGCACAATCAGTGCAACCAAAAGTTTCACTATTGCATTCATTGCACTTCTGCATATTTCCATGTATAATTTATATGTTTTGATCTAACCCAAGCTTAAAATTCGAATATTTATGATTTGTATTAGAGGGAACTAACATTCCAGAAAACAGTTTACTAATTCTTGTTATATTTTACTTTTTACAACCGTTGGCAGTCTTGAAGCAGAACGCAACGCAGCATTATTGCCAAGCTGGTTCACGCCCACAGCGTGCGACACAAATATAAGGCAAAACTACAGACACACACACACACACAAGTGTTTCTACATAAATACAACAAATTCTCTTGCGTATGTAAGTATATATGTGTTCTAATGTGTGTGTGAGTATTTATTTATATGGCACATATATGAAAAACCGAGACTTTTTTTATGAACAGAAAAGTGGCTGCATTTTTTCCTAGATTTAAAATGATTGCAAACAGCAGAGATGGAATTGGTGGGGGCGGGGGGTGGGGGTGTGGATATGGTGCTACGTAACTGGCGCCACATGTGCATATTTTTTGGCTTGGCATTGCCTATTTTGTTGTTGCTACCTGACTTTAATTTACCACCATTCGGATGCCATCATGTGTCAGATTTACACATTATTTTTGTTGCGGGTGCATGTTATGCGGCTTTTGATTTTTAATCACAAAATGAGGCACGCTATCGTTTTAATAGTAGATGCTGCAAGAAGCCATATTTAACAGAATAACCCAATTACAATATACGATGTTGAAACTTGATATCAGCTTTACTCTTTAAAATAACCTTAAATAGTTACTTAATCTGAATTGTGTGCGCATTGAATTAATTGAAATTCTGCTCTAAGAAACAATTTATTTACCATTATAAGTTTGAAATACGGATTTAGCCCAAAAAATAATAATATTTCAAGTAAGCGACATTTTAATCCCTCAATTTCTTGGCAAATGTTTAAAGCTTTGCAATTTTATATGTGGCATGGCTTAGTTTCCCATTGCAATTGCATTGCTAATCCATGGCAGACAAGCACCGACAACAATTCACAATAAATGCTGTGTGCATTGCGCATTCGAGCAATTTCTCAATGAAACTAAAGTCATTTTCCCATAGTGTTTTATAGTACGCAGAGAAAAGAAGCGCCGGCGGCCAGCTCCTTGAACTCTCTATGGCTCCACCACACAACAACGACAAATTAATGTAGAGCGAAAAAGAAAAAACTTTTCGAAAACTCGGCACTTCTTCTTGTTCGTCTTTCACATTCCAAGCATCACTCATCTCTTCCTCTCTGGTGCATCATTCAGCTTGAGTGAGTGGAAGGCAGAGTCAGGCAGCTGGAAGCAAACACATCAAAAATGTGGCTTGCTTTTATTTAACTTGCGGATTTCATTAAGCTCAGTGCTCAGCCAGCTACTCAGGTACCAAAAAGGAGGAGCAACAATCAGGTACAGGTAGTCTCCGGTGTGGCGGGGAGGTGGGTTAGTCTCTGAAGAGCTTGCAAAACACTTAGATGTGCATTGGTATGTGGAGGAGTAGTAAAGAGTTAAGAGAGTTGTGCGTTGCAAATGCATGCAAAGTGTTTGTCAGTTGCATTGTTCAGATAGAATGTATTTTGCTGGCAACATTGTCTGCTTGTTTAAATGGCATGCGTCCATTTATAAGGGTGGCTGGGGAAGTGGGTCACTTGCAGTGGCAACAACTGATACGAAACAAATTCTCAGTTTTTCTTCTTTTATTTTGCGCATTTCTTATTTGGTTGGCAGACAGACGGACAGAGACACGCTCAAAACGTTGATGACGAGGAGCCAACAAAATTCACTTGCTGCTCGTAGAGCAAAATCAAATTAAAATCAATTAAAATTAACAAGCGAAGCAGCCGGCAAACTAAAAAATAAAGAACAGAGAAAACCAGACCAGAGACCACCCCATGGTGCTGGCAGCGACGCTGACGCTGACGCCAACGTCGACGTCAACGTTGAAGCTGACAGCGGAATGCCAAGCGCATGAATCATGCAATTTGCCGTATTGGTCTTCTTCTTTGCACCTTTGTTGTTGATGCGATGAAAGGTGCGGCAATAAGTATGAATGTAAACACATTTACATGCATACACACACACACACACTCACAGGTAAGAGCAAATAATATTGATAAGCGCAGACGTGAAGGTAGTCCGTGTGTAATCAAAGTGAAAAGAATGCACCTACAGAGAGAGGGATAAGGGAAGAGAATGAGAGAGGGAGACGGAGAAAGAGAGTGTGTCATCAGCCAGTTGCTCATTGATATAGTTGTGTGCAAATATTTAGCACTTTTTCTTCACACCTTATCGTCACGTACACACATGCATACACTTGTACATGAACACAAATAAGTTAAAGCTCGAGTGCCGTTTGTCGCTCTATGTCTGTAAATGTGTGTGTGTATTGAGTCAGCATATTGCGAGCGGCCCACTCATTAATAGCCGACGATAAAGTCAAAAGCCGCCTACACATATTAAACCCACACACACATACAAGTTTAAGTACTTCTACTAAAGGTGCGATAAATGCTTGTTGCTTACAAATGAAGGGGAGAGAGCAGAAGACGAAGAGAAAATAAGAAGAGCAACACAATAAAGGAAAACGTGCTGCATACAACGAGACTGGCGCCATCTATCGCTGAGATCCGCGACTGAACTCATGCGTAGCCATTTTTTGTCTAGCCAAAAGTTAAGCAACATTCAAACGGCTTGATGCCCCATTTAGCGGCGTTGTCTATCTCTCCCTTACGGCCTCTATGTATCTCTCTCTCACTTTTGTGCTATTCGTTTGACAGTTATTGCTTTAAAGTGCAACATACTGGCGGCTGCTAAGACAAAACAATAATAAAGCAGCAGGTTGAGTGTAGTATTTGATCATACACACTCATATATACATATATATATATATATATATATATATATATATATACTTGCTGTATATATTTGTTTTCTCTCTCTCTATCTGGCGGCGTTTCAATTATATTGGCACGAGGCTATAAAGAAGAAAATGCTGAAAATGGCAAAGTTTATTCGGCTTATGCGGTGCACCACTTGCCTCTTGTCGTTGCGGATGCGGTTTCTTAATTTTAATACAAATGTACGTATTGTACTCGATTGCCTCGAAATGCAATTAAATTAATATGAAATTCAATTTCATGCTGAATGTTTGTTAGACAATGTGTTAAATTTACAGTTATTCACTGTCAGCGTAGGCAGTGTGAATGACTCAAAGCGCCTTCTACTAAAGGCAACAAGAAAAAGAAGAAGAAGAATGATAGAATAATAAGATTCCAATAAGACTCTAATAAAATTCTGATCAAATTCTGATAATTCTAATTCCAATAAGATTCTAATAAGATTCTAAGATTCTAATAAGATTCCAATAAGATTCGATTGATAAGATTCCAATAAGATTCGATTGATAAGATTCTAATAATTCTAATACCAATAAGATTCCGATCATTCTAATAAGATCATAATACGAAGAAGAAGAATGATAAGATTTCAATAAGCTTCTAATAATTCTAATTCCAATAAGATTCCAATAATTCTAATAAGATTCCAATCATTCTAATAAGATTCTAATACGAAGAAGAAGAATGATAAGATTTCAATAAGATTCTAATAATTCTAATTCCAATAAGATTCCAAATTCTTTTATTCGTTTACCCTTTTGTTCTTTTATTCCTTTAATCTTTTATTCTTTTATTCTTAATTCATTTATTCTTTTATTCTTTTATTCTTCTATTCTTTTATTCTTCTATACATCTATTCTAATAATAACAATAATAATAATAATAATAATAGTAATAACAATAATAATAATAATCGTTATAATAATATTGGCTATAATAATATTCGCTATAATAATATTCGTCATAATAATATTCGTCATAATAATATTCGTCATAATAATATTCGTTAAAATAATAGTCGTTATAATAATATTCGTTATAATAATATTCGTTATAATAATAATCGTTATAATAATATTCGTTATAATAATAATCGTTATAATAATATTCGTTATAATAATATTCGTTATAATAATATTCGTTATAATAATAATCGTTATAATAATATTCGTTATAATAATATTCGTTATAATAATATTCGTTATAATAATATTCGTTATAATAATATTCGTTCCAATAAGATTCCAATAATTCTAAGATTCCAATAAGATTCGAATAAGATTCGAATGATAAGATTCTAATATGATTTCAATAATTCTAATTCCAATAAGATTCTAATAAGATTCCAATAATTCTAATAAGATTCTATTAAAATTCCAATAAGATTCCAATAATTCTAATCCTAATAAGATTCGAATGATAAGATTCTAATAAGATTTTAATAAGAATCTAATAATTCTAATAAGATTCTATTAAGATTCCAATAATTCGAATCCAATAAGATTCCAATCGAATTCCAATAAGATTCTAATAATCTTAGCATTATATCATTCTTCTTCTTCGTATTAGAATCTTATTGGAACCTTGATAGAATCTTATTAGAATTATTGGAATCTTATTAGAATTCTATTGGAATCTTATCATTCTATCATTCTTCTTCTTCGTATCAGAATCTTATTGGAATCCGATTGAAATCTTCTTCGTATTAGAATCTTATTAAAACCTTATTGGAATTCGATTGGAAGCTTATTAGAATCTTATTGGAATTATAATTATTGGAATCTTATTAGAAGAATAGAATAATAATAGTAATATTCGTTATAATAATATTCGTTATAATAATATTCGTTCCAATAAGATTCCAATAATTCAAATTCCAATAAGATTCTAGTATTCGTAGTTCTTTCGCAAGCCAATAATAAATATATAATGTGTCAGCAATTAGATAATGTATGTATGCTATACACAGCAGTGAAAAGACGGTATCATCAATATAGAATATTATAATGCACACATGTTATATTTGTTATTTGCTCTCTTCAAAATACCCGCTATATTTTGTTTGTATGTACAGGGTATAAGAAGATGAACTCACACGTGCACAAAGAACGAAGAGCGAAGCATGAAGCAGCGCAGCGAAGTGCCTGGAAAACGTCATAAGACCGCGGGCATAACTAATGATAGATAGAGAGAGAGAACTGTGCGCTCAGCTGAGCGTGTGACGCTTTTGAAGCGCGACTTGAAAAGCGTTCACGTAGGCGTAGACAACTACGACGACGACGTCGACGCTGCCAGTTGTCGCTCACGTCATAGCGTGTGAGCGAAAAAAATATGCTCATTCATTTATGTGTAACTGTGTATGTGTGTATGTATGTTTGCATGTGTTTGTGTAAATGCATACAATCAGTGCACTTGTGTTGGTGTTGGGGTATCTCGAGGCTGATGCTTTACAAATTTTTGTGTGGACGCAGCTGCTTTTGTGTGGGTGGCGCTTACAAGGCTGCTCCCGCTGCTGATGCTTGCGTTCCATTCACAATAGACTTGTCGCCGCAGCTGTTGCTTTTGTTCGTGACGGACAACAAAAACAACTATTTTTTTAAATATATACAAAAAAAACCGCGCTAGAATTGTGCAGCTTACAGTTATTATAGGTCTTCAAAAGCAACCTTGCGAAGGGCACACAACTGAGAGCCGAATTCAAATGTGTATGCGTATGTATGTATGTATGTAGATGTGTGGGTGTGTGTGTGCGTGCCAAGTAATGCGAAAAAGAAAGAGATTCTGACGTATAAGCGAACAATAAATAAACCGCGACTATGACAGTAAGTAGCTTAGAGCAATAAACAACAACATTAACAGCAAAAATAACAACTAGTTGAGTATATGATAATGCAGCAACAACTAACAAATAAGAATACTTTTGTCGACTGAGATCGACTACGTTATACACTGAACCCTACCTAGGAAACAGAACTACTACTACAGAAATGTATGTATTTAATATGGTTTTATTGGTAAATTTTTAATACAAAAAATATGTTTCGCACACCCAAATGCAAGTAGGTCTGCAAATACATGCATTTTGCTATGGCGGGCTTATCGACATATGCGAACAATTATGTAAGCTTGATATGATGGAGCTTTAATAGTCTGTGAAATCTGCTGAATTATAAATGCGGACATGGCTATATCGACTTAACTGTTGATCCGGATAATAATATATATACTTTATGGGTCCGAAATGCTTCCCTCTGGCTGCTACACACAGCTGCATATAACCATTATACACTTTTACACAATTTCAATGGGCTCAGGGTATAAAACTAGCAGCAACAACTAATTGCAAGTAAATGAGCGACGCGCACATTTTAAAATAAATTCGCTTTATTGCTGCTGCTGTTGCTAATAAATATGGCAAAATGCTGCCAACATGTTGTTTGTTGTTGTAGCAGCAGTTGTTCAAAAACGTTAACATACAAGCCGTTTACACTTGCGTACATATGTATATAAATATACATATATGTATTTATGTATATATGTGTGTGAGTATATGCATGGCTTTGGTCAAAATGTTTGAAAATCAAAAAAAGAAAAGACGACGGGCAAAAAAAATTGGGCAAGAAACGAAACAGCAGCAGCGAAACAGAAAGCAAGAGAGCAAAAGTGGTAGACGTAGAGACAGAAAGAGAGATACTACGGTGAGTGGGCGAAGCGCGCTCAGTCGGCGTCGGCGTCAACGTCGACGACGACGTCGATTTTGCCGGCGGCACATAAAAATGTGTTGTTTAAATATTTTAGCCAAAATGTTCGCCTTAACATTTGTGTATATATATTTGTATATGTAATGATTTTGTTTAAAGTCGAAAACGGGTAAAATATACATATTTTTCTTTTGCTTGATTTGATTTACGGCGAAAACAGACACAAAAGCCAGTTGCGCTTGCGTATGCAAGTGATCGAGCGAAAGAGAAAAAAGATTAGCTGTTAAGCACAAATTAAATCAAATCAAAATGCTTGCAATTAAATTCACTAATCTTATTCATAAATAAAACAAACATAACAACAAGAACAATATAAACCTCAAAGTAAACGAGGCGAGCACAAAGCAAGTAGCGAAACTAGCGTAGAATTCCTATAAGAATGAAATCGCGGCAACAACACTAAAAGCAGCACCAGCACCACTTTCGTTTTCGCAAACACACGGAAATTATGTAATTTGCTGGCGTGCTATTTAAATAATAATAACAGTTAACGTAAAAAAAAAACAAGTATGACGAGCACCCACACACACACACAGACAGTTAATGGGTAATGCTAATGCTAATTTTCGTTGCTGCCAACCTTTCCTCACACACATGCATACAATTACATACATGGGCGAGAATACACCCACAGGCATATTCCCAACACACATGCACATATACGCACTTACCGTCTGTTATTTGTTTGCTGCTGCTACTGTTGTTGTTGCTCTCTCTCTCTTTCTCTCTCATAAGCAGTATATTCTAGCTGCCGTCGTTTTGAAGTTGCTGTTGTTGTTGCAGCTGCTCGTTGACCCAAAGGCCGCCAAATGTTTCCATTTTCCTAATGTGCAGCCATGAAGAAGGCTTTGATTGACAGCCAAACACAATGCACTTTTTGATTTGCACACAAATAACCATAAGCAATTCTTACTGCGTTGGCGGCACTCAAAATTTATATGGCATTTGCACAAACATATGCATATGCTTACGTATGTGTTAGAAGTAATAAACTTTTAACGGTTAATTCCTGTGCTTTTGGGGGCGGCGTATTTTTTGTGCCCACAATTTCTTTTATATTTCAATATTTAAGACGACAATTTGACACTTACTTATGCTTAAGCCATGTGTGTTTGTTGTGCGTGTGTGTGTGCTTAAGTTGCGTGAGCGTGTTGTATTGACACGAGCAGAAACTTTGTAAATTATTAAAAATCACACATCAAAGCGGCAAGCGGAGCACAGAGCACGCACCGAAATATAAAATGTTACTGATCCAAACTCTGCTAAATGCTTCTTATAAGAGAGACATTTAATAACAGAGTAGAGGTGCGCACGTGTCAAACAATTTACACGAGCATCGCTCACGAATCGCTTTTTGTGTGTGTGACTCAATACAAATTAAATGCAAAAATATGATTCGCTATTGGGTCAATTTAAGAGTAATGAATAAATTTGTGGCTTGCTTATGGTAATTTTATTACAATAGTTATGCCTTCAATGCACATACACTCTCTGGTAGTCTGCCATCACTAAGTCCATTGAGAGACCAATGTTAAGTAACAGGCGCCTCTCTGAGAGTAAACAGCAAATAATAATCGATATTTGTATTGACCCTCGATGCCAGTTAATCGATACTTTGCTCTGCTTTATTCAAAATTATGGTGGAAAATGGAATTGGATTCAAAATGGGATGATTAATGATGAGTAAAAATTACAACATAAACTTATTGTTCTTCTCGGACAAATGCTTCGATGAGCGCTTTGCGTCCAGGAACAGTGAATGCACATCCTCAACATCTTCCTTGCTAATTTGGCTGCGTCCATTCACCTTGCACATCTGGTAAGCCGGCGTCAGCAGTTGGACGGCGTAGCGCAGAGTGGAGCTGGTGCCGATCTCGCTGAGACGCGAGAAGGCGGTCTCCTCCAGCTGGAGGCCTTCAGTCTGCGCGCGCAACTTAATTATCTGCTCCATGTCCGAGGTGGAATAGAGAAGCGTGCGAATGATCAGCAAGCGATCCAGCAAATCCAAGGGAACTCCGTGTGGCGAGACTATATCGGTGGTGCCACTGCAATCAAAAGCGAATTCTAAGCGAATCTTCAAATAGAGTTAAACCGTTTGGCTTACCGAATGACGCAGCGACCGCGATTGGTGGCAAAGATGACAATCGGTGCAATTGGCGACTCCAGCGATTTGTGCAAATAGGTAAAGGTCTCCAGATCGAGCATGTGAATCTCATCGATGAAGAGCACGCCCGGCACCAGCTCAGCGATTCCCTGATCTATATACTTGTTCACCACCTTGTTGATCTCCATGCGCAACTTGTCTAAAATGAACAAGCTATTAATATTTATGGATGGTGATAGATCTCTTGGAGATCTTACCTGTAATTTCCGTTTTCTTGGGCTTCATCAGTTGACCCACCATAGATAGCACATCTTGGCCGCCCTGAGGCCGAGCATTGGCCACATCCAGATCATGCAGTGTCACATCCTGGATGACCTCCTTCTTCTTGTGCACATCGCCCTTGGGTAACGGTACATACTCCTCCGTCTCCAGATCGAATTCGGTGGCATAGGTGTCACTGCGTCCCTGACGCTTCACAGCTCCACTGTTCGCTTCAATGTAGATGACATCGCCCACCTCCACCTTTTCCTTCTGCAGAGCATCAAATATGCTCGGATCCAGCTTCAACTGCTTGGTGCCCTTGGCAGTCTTTAGGCCAATGACCACATTGCTAATGGTCTTTCCATAGCCGCCCATGGGATTCTCTGTCTCCACGGGAGTTAGCTCCGTCACCTCGCCCTCGTAGACCTCCTTCGTCTCACGGATGCGCAATCCGATCGAGCGGCGAAAGTTCTCCATGAGCACCTCCGTCTTTTTGATTTCATTGCTGAAAACCTCGGAGCCGACCATCGGGCAGAATGGCACCTTATTGCCCAACTCCTGGGCAATGGCCAAGGCGATCGCAGTTTTACCGGTGCCTGGCGGTCCGGCGAGAAGCAGAGCACGTCCGGCCATTTTCTTTGACTTGATCAGATCGACAACAATGCCGGCTGCCTCGCGTGCCGACTTCTGGCCAACCAAACCGGCGGCATTTTGCAAGGCGGAGCCGTCCTCATTCAATCCCAATCCCTTCACGTGGCTGTGGGCAGCAATGCGTTGAGTGCGCACCGTGCTCTTAACTTCCTCGATTTTCATGATTTCGTTTTATTTTTTTTTAGAGAAACTCTGTATGATGCAAACGCTGCGAAAGCTGAAGTCAACTAAATGTGACTTGTATTGATTAAACAAATTTGTTGTTTGCCGCAACGCACGCTTCTTTTCTTTTGCTGTCACCACACCAACAACATATGTTTATTTCAATCGGCATCTAACTTAACATTTGCCCCGCTGTTATTAACAGTGAGCGACAAATATCACCGATAATTTTGAAATAAAACTATTAATATTAGTTTCCAAAACACTTGGGTGGAGTCAATTATTTAATGTGTCTATTCCGATAAGTTTTAAAAGATGTCAACTAATTTATTTAAAAGAAAAGTGCAATTAAATTTCAACAGCTCTTCAACAGAGCAGAAGCGCGCGGTGGTACATCGATATATTGATAACTGAAGGGCTGTAATAGATTCTGCAGCTCGTTGTGAATGCTTTGTTGAAGAAGAAGAGTCATCTTTTGGCGCATTTAAATCTTAAATAACGAGTTTTTTTTGTTAAATTAAGCATGTGTATTTATTTAAATTAGTCTTCTTTTTAGTAATAAACAAATTATTGATTTAATTTTAGGATGTAATTATTATTTTTTCTTATATGTAAATAACAAATAGCAACAATCAAATTAGAATATATAGTTGCTTCAGACAGAAAAAGGTTTATTGAGTTCTTAATTTAATATATTTCTATGAAATTTATTACAAATCTGGCAAGATGGGAGGACACGTGCACACCAAATGCTTATCGCCATAGGCATTATCGATTCTGCCAGTAGTTGGCCAAATTTTAGCATCAGGCTTTACGAATATCTGATAAAAAATAAATGCATTTATTAAAAACAATAAGTTATTAATTATTAATAATACTTACAGCTGGGAAGGCAGCCTGTTCACGGGTGTAGGGGCGATTCCAATTGTCTGAAATGACCTGGGCCTGTGTGTGAGGTGACATTTTGAGCGGATTGACCGCTTTGTCCATGCGTCCCTCCTCAATTTCGGCGATCTCCTCTCGAATAGATATCATTGCATCGCAGAAGCGATCCAGTTCCTCTTTGTCCTCGGATTCGGTGGGTTCGATCATCAATGTGCCAGCCACTGGCCACGACATGGTTGGCGCATGGAAGCCATAATCCATTAGACGTTTGGCAACATCCACAGCCTCGATATTTGCCGACTTCTTCAAATCCCGAATATCCAGTATGAACTCGTGGGCCACCAACTCGGAGCTCTCTGCCTTGTACAGGGTCTTGTAGTGCTTCTCCAGTCGCTTGGACATGTAGTTGGCATTCAGGATGGCTACCTGGGTGGCTCGCTTCAAGCCACGACTGCCCATCAACTTGATGTACGACCACGAAATCGGCAGAATGGCTGAGCTGCCAAACGGTGCCGCGGAAACGACACCAAAGCTATGCTCCTCGCTGCTAAGCGGACTGATGACGGGATGTCCAGGCAAATAGGGCGCCAAATGCGCCTTGACACCGATGGGACCCATTCCGGGTCCACCGCCGCCATGTGGAATGCAGAAAGTCTTGTGCAGATTCAGATGGGAGACATCGCTGCCATAGTCACCGGGCCGGCACAGACCCACCTGGGCATTCATATTGGCACCGTCCAGATACACCTGGCCGCCGTGCTTGTGCACCAGGGTGCAAATGTCTGCCACAGTCTCCTCGAACACGCCCATGGTGGAGGGATATGTGATCATCAGACAGGATAACTCCCGCGAATGCTCCTCCGCCTTGTCGTGCAGATGTGCCATGTCAATGGATCCATTGGACAGAATGCGAATTGGCTCCACCTGCAAGACGAAAGTAAAAAATGAATAGAGTAACAAATAAAAATTTTCATAATACAAAAGACACCTTCATAAATAAATCTAGTAGATGGATGAGTTCTTACCTTCATGCCGGCCATCTGAGCTGATGCTGGATTGGTGCCATGGGCAGAAATGGGAATCAGGCAGATGTTGCGATGACCCTCGTTGCGATGCTCATGATAGCTTCTAATGGCACGCAGCCCGGCGTACTCGCCCTGGGCGCCAGAGTTGGGCTGAAATGATATCTTATCGTAGCCGGTTATTTCGCACAGATCCCTCTCCAGCTCATTGAACATCTGATGGAAGCCTTGCGCCTGCTCCACGGGCGCAAATGGATGAATATCGGTGAAGTGACGGAATGAGCAGGGCATCATTTCAGTCGTTGAGTTCAGCTTCATTGTGCAGGAGCCGAGTGGAATCATCGAGTGCACCAATGAGATATCCTTATTCTCCAGCTTCTTCATATAGCGCACCATGCGGGATTCACTGTAGAAATGAAATATATTAAAGGATTAGGATTAGGTTTATTTCGAAAATTAAATTTCACATTTCTCAGAAATTTATTTCTAAATAGTTATAAATTTAATAGATTTTTTTGTGAGTGTAGACCGACGGAAATTTACCTGTGATAGCTGTTGAAAATGGGATGTTGCATGAATGGCGATGTACGAAGGAACTTGGAGTTCTCAATGGAGTTCTTGAGCACATCCTTGCGCGCCAAGAGATCCTCCACGCTTGTTGGCGCCCTGAAGGTCCACAGCAAATCATTCACATCCGCCACACTGACCGTCTCATCCAGTGCCACGCCCACAGTACCATCACTCAAGTAACGCAAATTGATGCGTTTGTGCTCGGTGCGCTCCTTCAGATCCTCCAGCGTGAGATCGGAGGAGAGACGCACATGTAGCGTGTCAAAGAAGTTCTTGTTGATCACCTCGTGACCCGCCTCCAGCAGACCCGTCTGCAGCGTCAGCGCAAAGTGATGGATGCGATTGGCGATGGCTTTAAGTCCCTCGGGACCATGGTAAATGGCATACATGGCCGACATGTTGGCCAGCAGCGCCTGAGCGGTGCAAATATTACTGGTTGCCTTGTCCCTGCGAATGTGCTGCTCTCTTGTCTGGAGCGCCAAGCGATAGGCATCATTGCCGTCCATGTCGCGGGTGACGCCAATCATGCGTCCCGGCATTAGACGCACCAGATTCTGCTTGCAGGCAAAGAAGCCGGCATGCGGACCACCATAGCCCAGTGGAACGCCCAGGCGCTGGGAAGTGCCAATGGCAATGTCTGCTCCAAACTCAGCCGGTGGACGCAGCAGGGTGAGCGATAGTAAATCAGTTGCCACCACCACAAGTGTCTGAAAGTATATATTATTACAATAATAATATAAATAATTTATATAATTATCTTATTCAATAAATTATTTAACTTGCTCCTTTGTAAATTTAAAAAATAATTAAAATGAAATCTTAAACAAATCTTACGCCATTTTTGCGGGCCAGTGCAGCAATGTGCTCAAAGTCCTTGACATCGCCATGTGTGTCGGGATATTGCAGGAGGATGCCAGCCAGTTCGCGACTGGGCAGATCCGCCTGCTCGATGGGCCCGACCACAATCTCGAGATCCAAAGCCTCGGCACGCGTCCGCACCACCGACAAGGTCTGCGGATGTACCTTATTCGACAAGTAGAGCTTGTTGCGCTTGTTGTGCCTGGTGGCCAGGCACATTGCCTCTGCCGCCGCTGTGCCCTCGTCCAGCAGCGAGGCATTGGCCACATCCAATCCGGTCAGCTCGGAGACGAGTGTCTGATAGTTAAGCAACGATTCGAGGCGACCCTGTGCAATCTCAGGCTGATACGGCGTATACTGCGTCGTCCAACCGGGATTCTCGAAAATATTTCGCAAAATCGTGTGCGGCACATGGCAGTTGTGGTATCCCATGCCAATGTAGGAGCGCCACAACTGGTTCTTCAGAGAAATTTCACGGATGCGTTTTATCAACTCATGCTCATCTGTAATGTGAAGTTCGAGATATAATTATAATAATAATGATAATAATAATAATACTATTAATAATAATAAATTAAATAATTATAAGAATAATAACAATGAAAATAATAATAAAAATAATAATAATAATGATAATAATATTAATAACAATAATAAAAACAATTAAAATATTAATAATAATACAAATAATATTTATAATAATAAATAATATAATTTTATATAGCCAGGAGAACGGCATCTTAACATTTGAAGTTAATTTATTATGTGGGTTTAATTACTTTATAATTATAGATAACTTATTTATAATTGTGTCTGTTAAAAATAAAACATAGATCTATTTAATACTTCTCTCGGTTAGTTATATTGCATACTTTATTTAAGTATAAAAATTCTTTATTTTTAACAAAAGTAGCAAAAGATTTTAATTCTTGAGAAACATTACTTTTTGTCAGACGGAAACGTATTTATATCTGATATATACTTTCAACTTTCAATTTATTAAACCAGATAGATTAAAAACTGATCGCATTAATTATTATTATCATCCAAGAAGCCTGCATCAAAATCATTGAAAGAATGATTAAGAAATAAGAAATTTTCAATGCTTAGCCAGTTCAAAATTACAAATTACCTAAACTAAGTTATTAAAATTAAAATCATCATTTAATATCAGACTTGGACTATAAAGTTAGTGTTGAAATGATAGCTCCTCAACTGAAATGACAGATGTACTTAACATTGAAACAAATAAGCCAAATAATTATGTAAAATCATTTTAAATAGTAATAAGTAAAAGAATTGCTTTTTTTTTTATCGAATTTTTCCCTTGTTATTGTAAGGTATAATACCTATACAAAGTTTGTATAAAATCTGCCTGATTATTGCTGTGGATATGTATGATTTAATAATAAAGAAGTTGGTCACGTATTAAAAGAATGCAATAATAATATCTACAAATTAATTATTATTAATAACACTGAAGTCTTCCCCTAAGATAACTTAATATTTCACAGATTCTTTAGAAAAAGCTTTTTATTTTATTTCCTAACTATGCTCAAAGCGAAACTGATATTACGATATAATATATAAAACAACACAGCTGATTCTGAAGGGAAATATCAGATATGTTTTTGTAGCAGTTTTGAAACGAGTAGAATAATATTATTTTGATGGACAATATGCGGAGCCCAATAACAGCAGCAACTGATAAGCTGTACCCGGCGGACCTTTTGAACCGGACTTATCAGGCCTTAAACACGCCAGGGGATCTTCGATAGTGAAGTGTTGTCGTAGTTGGCTATTTTTAGTCGCATTTTCAATACTTACTCAGAGGTTTGTCCAGGCTCAAATCACGCCTCAATTGGATGCTCTGCGGCACAGCCTTCTCGGTCAGCTCCGCCAGCGACTGTTCAAGAACAAATTTGATTTTGGTGGCTGCCTAAATATTGGTATGGTGTGGATTACCTTAAAGCCCAGGGTATCCAGCATGGCAACTACATCCGTTTTGCGTGGACCAATATGGCGACTGGGAAAATCGGATTTGGTGGGAAAGAGTACATCCTCCGCAGGTATGGTAGCCAGGGAGCGAGTGTGGAACCTCAGCACCAGGCTGCAGCTGCGTTTGCTCACAAAACGTTGCATTTTTAGGCACGGATAAAATGGAAAACCAATCAAAATTGTTATCAATTTGAGGAGACACTAGCTGCTCTCTCTCCTGGCACGTCCAATCCACGCGGCTGTCAAGTAGCGACTGTTCGATTGGAGCTGATAAAGCACCGTTTGAGCTTGCCTCTATCTGTAGGGTTCCGGTTTTGGCAGAGCCGGGACAGATAAAGAGGCATATTTTTCATTATGATCATCCCAATGCCCAATGGAAACAAATTTTATGCTGCTTTTTCAATGCTTACACATGCATTAAATGCATTATTTGTTTATTTGTTTTGCTTTTTCCAATCAAATCAAAGACATTACAACATTTCATTTTGTAACAAAAATATTTTATATCCAATATTTTGACAAATTTTCAACATTGACAAATAAGTACAAAAAAGTTTCAACAAGTTACAAAAAATGAAAACCAAAAATAAAAAACAACAATATTAATATTAAATTTTTTTGTTTGTTCATTAACTGAAGCTCAAATAACATTTCTTGCCTACTTATATATGTAGTATGTTTATTAACAATTGCATTTAATAGTAATATTAATAATATTGTTGTTTACCACTCAACTGATTGGCCTATAACAAAAAAAAATATGAACTCCGTTTTGCGTTGTCATAAAATTTTTCTAATCGTTTTCATTAACTTTTTGTTTCTTAACTTGGTGAAGTAATAATTTTTGAAGCCATTTGAATTGTTTTTCACTTGCTCAGCCGTTTTTGAAATCATGTTTGCCTAATTGAAATTCAGAAACTGTAATTGGTATTATAATATATATATATATATATATTTTGTATAAGTATATTTGTATGTATAATTAATCGTTTGTATATATGTGTAGTGTGTATATGTATATATGTATATATATCTATATATATATATTTTACTAACGTTTTTCTCTGTCAGTCAACAAACATTTGAAGCGTCTTAACTAACCCGATTCACAAAATATCTGTGCCAATAATTTTGGTTTCATATATATATTACGAAATTGAAATTTGTTAAGTAGATATACAATTCGATAATTGAGAGTTAATGCAGTGTTCGTTAAAGAATTGAAATTGAAATGCAGCGCTAAAAAGTATTCATAGTTATAGTTTAAATAGTGTTTTTTTAGTATTCCGTATATTAAGATAATCTTGTAGTACAAAAATCGATTTTTCTCTATGATCAGTTACATTGTTTGGTGCCTTGAAAGTAGATGAGGTAATTGCAAGAAGCCAGAAAGAGATTTTCTTAAGTTTCCGTTGTTTTTTTTTTTTCTGGAGTGTAAATGTATTTATTTAAATATGTATATTTAATAGATATCTTTATAGATAACATTTTTGTAGATAAAGGTGCCCCTAGCCGTATATATTTTTGAGTATGTGTAAAAACCGTTGCCCATTATATTTGACGAGAATTATATATGTGTATCAGATATATATATATATATATATATATTATATATATATATTGCTTGAGGATTTTAGAGTTTCGATTTTGTAACGTTGAGTAAATTTGTAAGCATAAAGTAATTTGTTTGAGCTTGAGCTGCAGGCTGAGTAGATGAGATGTTGAGACAGGACAACCTTGGATTAATTGAGATTGAGAGGAGCTTATGGCTTATCTGGGTCACTATTTGCCCCAGTCGAGCTATAGTTGGTAGTGTTCAAGCCACTCTTGAATTGATACTGACCCAAGAAAGTGCTGCTGTTGCTGCTTATCGAAGGTTCTCGCAATGTGAATGACATCATGGGATTGTAAACGCCAGTGGAATATGAGTGAGAGCCGGACACGGAGCTGAGATTAGAGACGACAGAGCTGGTTGTTGTTGTTGTGGGTTCGCTGAGGCGACTTGTGAATGAGCTAGTGAAATTGTAGGGTGTAAATGCCGATGCACTTGTATATGATGGAATAACGGTGCTTGCGGTGCTGCTAATGGGAATGGTATCATTGCTGCGCAAGCGAAGATCAGTGGCACTGCCACCGGAGCCAGCACTAAGCAGTGGAACATGAGCGCTACTAGTAACAACTGGTGCTTCCCCAGCTGTGGTGAGATATGAATAGTTGCTGCTGTTGCCAGCATAGCTGCGCGACATGGGCGAGCTGGAGTAACTGCTTGTGGTGGCTACATCCAGGCTATACTTGTTGGCAGTCAGAGTGCCGGGAAGATCAGTGTAGCTTTTGGTTGTTGCCGATGGCGAGACAACGGGGGAACGGCTTGGTGGACGCGACAGGGTTTGCTTCTCAATCTGTCGCTCGGTCAGAAAGCGATCGTAGAATGTCGAGGTCACCGTGGTATGGCGTATCTCCAGCTTGGCTGGCTGATAGATGGGCGTGTTGGACCGAGTTGACCTATTCACTGGCTCATACGGCTGGCGATAGGGCGATATGGGCCTAGTAAAGTTATCGGTGGTGGCGGCGGCGACATTTTGGGTTGTTGTTGTGTTGTTGCTGTTGTTGTTGTTGTTGCTGTTGTATCGTGTGCCTGTTGTTCTGGTTTCGTATGGTGAGCTCAATGGCGATTTGCAGGCCGATCGTCTGTCGTCGGCGTACTTGGCGCAGGTTTCTTCTAGTTGTCTATCTACTTTATGAAACTTAGTTAAACTACTGCCGCTACTTAGTTCACTACGATTATCGACAAAATAATTTGGCAACATATTATCACGTCTTACCCTACTACTCTCCCGCTCCTCGAGCTCTTCCTCGGCCTCCCGGCGACGGCTACGATTCGGTGACAACTCCCTGCTAATGTCCCGATGCGAACGATGATGCGCTGGGCTTGTTCCACGCAATGGGCTGGTGCGCAGCGACTCCACGGAACCCAGCGAGCGATGCTCGGAGCCGATGCGTATGGTCGGAGTGTAGTCACTGCCACGTTGCGTACCACGTCCGCGACTCTCGCTCCGGCTGTGCGTTAGGTCCTCGGCGGAGCTCTTCTTGCTGGCAAAGTGCGTTGAGTCCGAGAACAGGGAGTCAATATAGCGTTGGCATTTCTCCTTCTGATAGGTCTTCTCCTCGCACAAGCTGTCAATCGATTTGATGCTGTTCTTAATGGAACTCAATCTTTCGTTGATGTTGTCCGCAGTGCGCAGCGGCACTCCTGTGTGTGTTCCAGTTCGTGTGATTGGCGATGTTTCCTTGGGATGTATAAGTGGGTAGATTAGCAAGACAGGTTGATAAGAAGATCAGTCGTCAGACTTACCCGCATCAGGCGACAGCCCAACTCATCGAGACCCTCGGAGGCTGTGGCAGCTGCCGCAGTGGTGTTGCTGCTTCTGCTGTAGCTGCGACTGGCCGGCTGATCTGCAAGATTCTTCTTAAGAATACGTTGAAGAATTTTAGTATTCTCCTGGATAAATTCTAAAACTAGAGTTGTGTTGCCCACCATTCGTTCGCTGGCCTGTCCCTGTCGAGACTTGGGTCGCCACTTCTCCTCAAAGTAGTCCTCATCCTCGTCACGAAAACGTATGACCTTGGGGCTGGTGGGCCGGTACGAGGTGGTCGTTTCCTCACGGCGATAGTCGCGATATTCATCGTTCTCTTCGCGTCGCATTGCTGACTTGGGCGTTGTGGCGGCTGGGCGTCGGGGGCTCTGTTCACGGGACTTGGCCGCTTTGAACTCCTCGAAGGAGAGAGAGGGCGAAACTACGTCCTTAAGCTTTTGATTGAATTCTTTGAAGTCTTTTTGGGTCTTAAAATCAAAACGATGATCCTTTTCTAGTGCAAGTATGCGTTGATCTAGCTCCTCGGCAGTCGGTGGCTCCGGTTTGCTGGGCGAGTAGACCAAGCGTTCCAGGCTGTGCACCGGTGTCTTGGGTCGCTGATCATCTAACATTTTCTTCCGCTTCATGTCATCGATAGTCGGGGAACGAGAACGTGACTTGTGCCGCGAGGGCGACTTCAGTTTCTCGTCAAGGATGCGTATGCGATGCTCCAACTGACCAGTTGTGGGTATATCGCTGTCGTCTGGACTCGAGTCGAGCAGCATTTCAAGCGGATGAATGGGCGTCTTTTTGTTGGGATCATTCTTGCGCTTTGCCAGATTATCCTTTGACTTGGAGCGCACTAAATCAAGTACACGATATTTGTACTCCAAGTCATCTGAGATGGGCAGATCATCCTTATGCGGCTGACGTCTTGTTGGAGATGTATATGGACTCTTCTTGTTGGTGGCGCTGCGCGATGGCGATGTGTGTGGTGTCTTTTGGCCTTGACGCGTTGGGGAAGTATAGGGCGACTTGGATTTACGAGATGGTGACACATATGGCGACTTAGTCGAAACCTTGCGAGATGGAGAAGTATAGGGTGATTTCGTTGCCTGCTTCCGAGCGGGGCTGCGTGAGCGTTCGACGACTGGCACAGTTTCCTCAGGCGCCGGTTCGTCATTATCTAAACCTTTGCCCTCGCATAGCTCCAGATACTTATTGAGATCCTTCTCATGCGACAACGAGTACTGCAATTTGATCTTCCGTTCGATTTCACCCAGTCTATACTCCACATCGATCTTCTCAACATCTTCGAGCAGTTTGATTTGACGCTCCAGCGATCGAAAGCGGGCCTCCAACTCTTTGGTTGAGGGCAAATAGGCTGTTTTACGTTTCAGGTGATGCTTCACTGGATTCGGTCCCCAGTCGTAGTTCGGCTCATCTTCGACTGCCTTTGCTTCCTTTTGTTCTGTTGTTGGCTCTGGCGTCGGTTTGCCACTAGTAAAGTCTTCAATTTCTTTGGTCAGATCGGATATGGCTTGTGCCTGCTCAACCTGCTCGGTTGATGGTTTGCTCCCGACCCGAACCAATTTACCATCTTTGGACTTGACCAGATTGCGATCGTTGAGCTGTTTTTCAAGTGCTTCGAACAGTCCCTCCAGCTCCTCCGTGTTGGCTCTGGTCAAGCGACGAACTTTCAATGCCTTTGGTTCATTATCCATTAGAAGGACCACGGTTTTGTTATTCGGATCCACCGGGCCTATGTCACAGGCATTGATGACCTGATTTTCAACAATTTCAGTTTTGGATTCGACTAGTGGCTTAGGATTATCTTTGACAGTTTCTGGTTCCTCAGCATTTGCTTTTAGGGCAGAAGTCGTCGGAGCCTGCACCTGTTCAGTTGAAGGAGAAGCCGTCTTTTCCAATTTGTCATCCTGTTTAGGTGTTGGTGTTGGGGAAGTTATCTTTTCGACTTTGCTTTCTGGTTTGTCAGATTTAACTTCAAGTTGTTTTTCTTCCTTAATTAGGTTTTCCACGTCGTTTTCTTTGCTGCGAGTCTGCGCTTTTTCCTCATTTTGCATGGTTTTGGTTTCCTTAACCGTCTCCGGCTCATGAGTGTGCTCCGTTGGTAATGGAACCTCCTCCAATTTCTCAGCTTCGTCAGATTTGACGCTCTGATTGTGGCTATCCTTTTCCTGCTTCTTGCATGCCTCACTCTCCTCGGCTTGCTCGGGTGGCAACTGCGGCAAATCATCGGTGGTCGGTTCGCAATCTCGGATGATTACTCCATTTCTGGCACGCTCCTCAACCAACTGCTGTTCGAGCTGCTCCAAGCGTCGCCTCAAATCATCTGTGGTGGGCTCTGCCGGTGGCTTTTTCTGCTCGCTCTCCTTGTTGAGAAGCATTTTAATGTTGATGCTTATGTTGATGGGTTTGTCCGACTCGTCCAGATCACTGATGTTCTGGGTGTAGCGCACCAGTTCCTTGCCCGATTCGGTCTCCGTGCTCAGGCGACGTGGCGAAGAGCAGGTGTCCTCTCGATTGGGTGGAGACTTCTCCTTTTCTTTTTCTTTTCCATTTTCCATCTCTTTTTGACGAATGGCTTCGAGCAGCTTAAGACTGTTTTCGCTCAGCTGCTTCTCCAGGGCCAGGACACGCTGTTCCAGCTGTGCCTCCGCATGGTGCGAGGTGCTCGGCTTATCGTCATAACTGCTTGCCCTTGATGCAACTTCGGAATCACTTGCACATCGCTGCTTGTAGAATCTCTTGAACAATTTCTTTTCCAAGAATTGTAAACGATTTTCCAGATCTGCTCTCGATGGCAAATCGGAGAAACGACGAACCATCCGATGGTCGGGCCAGGGTTCGTAATTTCCCGATCTGTAGTAAGCGGTGCTTGCAGGTGCTTCCGATGTCTCATCCCCCATGGGTGTGGGTCGCTGTTGCAGCTGTTGCTCCTGTTGACGTCTCTTGCGTTGTGGATTTATGTCGCTCGGCTTCAGATTCTCCTCGCCCGGCGATTGTCCTTGCATTTTGCTCTGCAGCTCTTCGATGAGGGCGCGTTGCTGATGCTGTCCCGGATCGATAATAATCCGATGCTCAACGAGTGGTGGCGGTGGCGGATCGGGTATATGCGCCTCAATGGCCACATCTACCCGGTGGGGAGGCGACTTGATCGTCGGCTTTGAGCTGGTCTCAGTTGTTTTCTTATCCTTGCCATGCAGCGCTTCGTAGCGGCTCTCCAAATCCTCCGTTGTGGGTGGCTGTTTTTTGTTAGTTGTCTGCTGCTCCACCTGCTCCTCCTCCTCCACCGCATCGCCCAGTTCGGCAATCATTTCTTGCTCGATGCGTTCCAGTGCCTCGTTCACAGTTTCATTTTGATTAGCTGAATGATTTTTGCTACTCATGCGACGCTTCAGCTTCTCATAACGTTGCTCCAGATCCTCCATGGATGGTGGCTCGGAGGCTCGCCTTTTATTCAGCTCTGCTTGCTCAGTTTTCGCAACAATTTCTTGCTGTGATTTGGCAGTGATTTTAGTTTCTGCATTTATTTCGATTGATTGAGGCTTTTTTTCGGTCTCTGAGCAATTCTTCTCTGTTTTGCATTTAGGATCAGCTCTTTCATCTGAAACTTCAGTTTCTTTTTTGCTGGTCTTCTTTTCATCAGATAAAGATGCACTCATTGCTTTAACTTTATCATCAAATGACTTGATGGATCTTTCAGTTTTAACTTCTTTTTCCAATTTATTCTCATCCTTCTCATTTTCGGCAGATTGCACTTTTGCTTCTGGCTTCGTCTCTTTTGGCTGAGAGGAGCTGCCTTGCTGTGCTTCATCAGTGGAGTCTATGTTGGTGGTGCTGAGCTGCTTTTCCAAGGCGTTGAATCGCTTCTCAAGCTCCTCTGTGGATGGTGGTGTTTTGCGTTTGACCACAGCAGCTTCATTGGTATTCTCAGCATTTTTTGATGGACTACTTTTGGGTGGATGGGCTTTGTTGCTTTGTTCCTTCGATGGGGTTTGCGGTTTCTCCTCGACCTTTTTGATTTCGTGATCTTTGTCTTCTTTTGAGCTTTGCTGTGCCTTTACATCCGCTTTTTTTGCTTGAATGCTCTGATCCATTTTAGCTGTTGTCTCGTCGCTTTGAGCCTCAACCTTAACGTTTTCTGGAGTCTCGGCTACTTTTTTTGTTGGCTCTTTAGTTTCATCCACTCTCCCATCGGGTGGCTCTTTTTTGGCTTTTGATGGGCTGCTTTTTTGTATGCTCATCTTTCGTTCCAAGGCATTGAAGCGATCTTCCAGCTCGGCTGTTGAGGGCAGTTTCTTGAGACGTGGTTGCTCCCTTTCATCTTCACTCTCTGTTTCTTTTTTATTCGTTTTTTCGTCCTTATTCGCAGGATGTTTTGTATCGGACGGTGCTTTCTCTGTGTTTTGAAGCTTATTTGACTTTTCTTCTGCGTTTCCCTCCTTTGAGCTGCTGTCACTTGGCTGTTCCTGATCCCTTAACTCCATGGGCGCCTTGGTATTTGATTCACTGGAACTCATTTGCTTGGTTAAGGCATTGAATCGCATTTCGAGAGCAGCCGTCGAGGGTATTCTCGGCTCGGGCTTCTCAAAGCAATCGGCATTTGGTTTGGGATCCTCTTCCAATCGTTGTTTCTCCGCACTGCGTTGCTTTTCCAAGGTATTGTAGCGCTCCTCTAACGCCTCTGTGGTCGGAATATACTTTGTGCTCTCCATTTTATCACTGTGATCTTGACTAAGTCGTTTCTCTAGTGCCTGAAATCGTTCCTCCAACTCGATCGTCGAGGATCTCGTCAGTGTTTTCCGTCGTGGATCTCGACGTTTCCGGCTGGCATTGCTCATGCTGGCGGCAACTGGTGGCTTTGCCGGCTTTATCGTCATGCTTAGCAGCTCCTTGTAGTCGTCCTTGTTCTCGCCCGGAATGTTGTCATCGCGTATCTGTGGCGTTTCCCCCATCAGTTCTAGCGCAGCTTCGACTGGTGGCTCGACCGGCATGGTCTTTGGCACATGTCCAGCACTCTGGCCTTCGACCAGCGCCCGCTGCTCCTCCTTGGCGGCAATCACATCGAAATTTTCCACGCTTAAGGAGTAGGCGAGTTCAAGCCTCTTTGGACGCTCCACGCTATTGACACGTTCAAAATACTGATTGGTTACACCATCATCACTAACATCGTACCGCTCCAAGGTGCCTCCATCTTTTCCTTCCAAAAGCTGTGCAACATCAGAGCTAGGATTGATTGATTCCGTTTCCGACATCACATAGACGGGCTTCGGCGTTGGCAGTGGACTGATGCTTGTCGTGCTCAGGTAGCTCGCAATATCGGGCAGTGGAGACAGCTGTGCAATGCTGGTAATTGACAGAGGACAAGTGTCTATTTGCAGTGGCTGCTCCACTTTGCCGGATGCCTGGTCTCCGGCTGCCTGCGACCAATTTAAGTCGTGGGAAAAGCCAAAGCGACCACTTTCGGTGGCGCTGTTCTCTCCATTCTCCTCATCCTCCACCGCCTTGGGTTCCGCTTCCTTCTCATCACCGCTATCCGTGCCCATCAGCATGAAGGGTATTTCATGAGTGGCCGGTGCCCAGGATTTGGGTCGTCTCCTTTCCACATTGCTATCTTGCATTGCGGCCAGTTTGGGTTTCTCTTTGAGCTTGCGTGCCAGTTTCGCCTTGCGCTTGGGACTCTGCTCCATCGATTTGGGATCATCGTCATCACACAGACTTGTGTCTGTGCTGGAGCCATCCTTGCCCTCCACATCTTGGTCGCCATCGCTCTCCTCACTGTACGATGAGCTATCGCTCTTTCCCAAGCGCAAACGCAACTTTTGCGTCTTCATCGTCTTTGCTTCAGCTCCGTCCCGTAGCATGGCCGCCCGATCTGCCTTAATCTCCTTCCACGTCAGGCTGTCGCGTCGCTGCCGTGTGGCATCTGTGTCCCGCCAGAGCAACGTCTCCCCACGTCTAAGTTGCCTCTCCGCAGGCTTGCCATGAAGCACTGCCGGCAACGAGGGCTTCCGAGCCGGCGGAATGGCACCCAGTGGAGCCCCAACACGATTACCTTTGTTGGTCACGATGGCCGGTCGGCCGAGTAGCAACTGATTGACTGGCACATTGCTGGTCGGCGTCTGTCGCACTGCAGTCGCTGTGGAGCAGGCTGTGGTCAGAATGACATGGGCCTGCTTCTGACGCTCCCGCAATCGATCATATTGTTTTTTGAGCAATGAGATGTCCAATGCCAGGCGATCCTTTTGTTCAGTGTGCGGTTTCCCTGCCGCTGGTGCCCCTGTGCCCACCGAGCCCCGTCTGCCCCAGTTCAAGCCAAAGACTGTGGCCACAGCCAGACGTGACTCTTCATCCGAGTGCGCATCCTCGTCGTCATAATACAATCTACAAAAGGATGAAAATACAATTTGCTGTTTTCGCTAAACACGTATTTAATCTAATCCTTACTGCAATCCTTGTTTGTTACCCAGCGGCGCAATATTGTACAGATGCTTGTCCCTCAGCTGCTTGATGTCGGCTATTGGTCCCAGCTGCACCACCTTCTCGATGAGGCCATTGGAATCAATCAAGTGTCCATTCAGCAGCTCATTGGAGAAAGAGCCCATTTTGCCATAGAAATCATCAGCCGTTCGTGCATTCAAAACGCGTCTGTAAAATTGGTAATAAAATATTATTTACTTTAATTAATTAGTTAAGCAAATTTTAATATCAACTTTTAAGGCTCGGCTATTTGATGATTTTGTAAAACAAATAAAAAAGTTTGCCTTTCTGCAAAGCAAACAATAATTATACAATTCCCAAATTCTTTTTTTTTTTAATTATTTTATTGTTTACATTTTCGCTCAATAAATATATTTTATTATATTAGAGAATTAAGTTTCTGCTATTTCGAATAAAAGTGTTGGCAGGTTTGTATTTACTCTGACTAATCAATAACAAAGTGTAAGCTCAGAAAGTAAAATTTAAAAATTAAATTTAAATTACAAAAAATGCTTTGGGCGCCAAATTAAATTCTTTAGAAATGACCAAAACTCTGCTTTGCTCAAAGAATTTAATGGATTTCATTTGAATTATAGAGAATTAGCTAGAATTGTGTGTGTTTTGGGCTCTGTTTACTGCAATTGGAACCTTTCAAGAAATTTTAGTTTTTGTTGTAAAATATTATTCTGTGTTGCTGCTAAAATTTCGCAGAAATAAATCATGCAAATTACTTGTGGAAATTCATTGAAATAGCTTAATCTTGAGGTCTGCTTGCTATTAACTAAAATGCATTTTTCTGGGGTTTTTTTTTTGTACTATTTTGGAGGCCAATTTATTTAAGTAAATCTAACTCTTTAAAATTAAAATATTTGTAGATAGTTCAACGCAGTTCCCCAATGTGTTTGGTATAATGACAAAAATATATATAATTTCATGATTTTATGTTTAAAACTTGCGATGACATTTGCAGCAGCACTAAAAATTTTTTCAACACACATTTAAATTGCATTTGGCAAACGAGAAAAGTTTTTTGGCAGATGCCAGCAACCTTGCAACGGACTGAAAAGCCTTGACACAAATTTTTAGACTGCGGGCCAATAGAAAACAGACGTCGACACTGACAAAATGGCCAAGTCCGCACCCACAACCCGCAAAATGTCTGTGGTCCCCCCTTTACTCACTCTTCCAGAAGACTCCAGAGAACGAGGGCCGTGCGTAACAGCACATCGCTGCCCTCGATGAGAACCAGATCCCAGACACGTAGCACACAGGACATGGGCAGGCAAGTGCAGAACATGGTGAGGAACCACTGCATGGTGAACACGTTGGTGAGCGGCGGTTCGAATGCATTCTCCACGGGTCCCTGCAGTCGCTGCAGATGTTTGGCCAATCGAGGCAGCTTTGTTTGCATTAGCTCTCGGAATACGCCCATATCCGCCTGAAGGCCGCCCATAGAGCCGTAAAAATAGCCCGTTGGCAGAACACCCTCAACCAAATATATCATGACCTTCATGGACTCCTCCTCTTCCTTGTCCATCACCTGCAGTATCAACGCGCCCAACATGTTGAAGCCCTGTGATGATGCAGTGGTAATTATAATTGTTGTCAGCAGCATTTAAGAAGCAGCCACAAATATGAAACGAGGTTAAACGAGGACAAAGGACACTCACCTGACAGTAGCCCACCTCGGGATTATACCGTGCATAGCCGAGCAGAATGCGCTTGAGTTTCGCCTGGTTGATGGAACCAGCGGGGCCAGTGCACAGATTCGAGCCGGTGCGGTGTAGATCCTATCAAGAAACAGTTTGTTGAACCATGGTGCACAAATGCCAATTGCTGCCTTACCTTGACAATTTGAATGCCCAGCTCCTCATCATCCTCGCGCCATTCCTCGCAGAAGCATTTCTCGCGCTGCTTAGCCCAGTCCACATTCTTCGACTTTAAGTACTTATCCGCCAGTGAGAGCCACAGCTGTGGGCAGAACATAGGATTAATTAAAATACCAAAGGTTAATTGACAGTGCACTCAGATTAAATTAAATGGACAAGTTTGTACTCAAGTGAAGTACAAAATTTTTTAAAGTCAGGTCAAGGGCAAAGTGCCAAGTTTCTAGGACGGTGAAAGAAATTTTTTAGCGGATTTTTTAATGGTTAGTTTTTGATTAAAAATGATTTGCTTCTTTAAACATTTCATCTAAAACCTGTTTTCTTGCATTAATTTTTCAATAAAATCTAAATAAGACTGAATCAAGTTTAATGCTTTTTAAATACTTATTTTTAAACAAATTTCTTTAAAGTTATTTTTTTATAATACCAAAATTTATTGTTAAACATATTTTTTAACTAATTTAGGAATTATCATGTAAGACTCATTTTGAGAATTTAATTATAAAATTTCTATGCGGGTTGTACTTGAATAAAGAATTATGTATTTTGTGCCTTTATCATTTACCTTACGCCGGAACTCTGGTGGTGTTCCGCCAGGCAACCGAGCCACCAGTTTCATGGCGTGCAGCCATTGATTATAATCCGAGGCAGCATCGTCCGTGCCGTCAGCGATGCTGGCTGTGGAGGAGCTCAGCATGTTGTTGTTGTTCCGACTGAGGCGGAGCGGCTTGCAGTTGGTATTGATGCTATTGTTGTTGTTGCTGGTGGTGCTAGTGGTGCTGGTGGGTGAGGTTAGGCTGACTTTCGATGGCGGTGGTGAGAGACTAAAGCGCATTTTAGGCTGTGCATCGTCTGCAAAAGTTGTCAAGTAAAAAAAAACATTGTGTTTTCGCATTTTAGTAAATTATTGAAAATTGTGTGGATAATCGTGTAATTTGCTTGAAATGAAATAAACGTTTTCGTTTTTGGATATTTCCGTGTGATTTGACTTACAATATCCGTGCAGTATGCAAACTTTACCCAAGAATATTACATAGATAATTATAGAGATAAATACAATTGATTTTTATTTTTGTTTTTTTGGTTAATTAAAGAGCACACGCGAAAGAGAAGAAGAAAGAAATACAAAAGAATATTTGTATATATATGTTATATATAATATATAGACACTTGATCAGTAAAATAGTTGAGCCTTAGGGCAATGAGAGCGAAAATGTCAACAATGATCGAAAACTTTGAGGCAAGCTTGATTAGTAATGAAATCGCAAAAAAGAACACAAAATTAAACATGCAACGATAAATGCAATTTGCGGTCCTTGTGCAACACGCTGATCCAATATGCAACAAATGTGAAAAGCCACTTTTAGCTGAGACGAGCTGCAGCTATCTTTGTATTCTACGAGTTAAATTTACCATGATATTGCTGGGCAAGTATTAATCTGTGTGGGTGTGCGTGTGTGAGTGGGTGGGTGGGTGTGTGTGTTAGATTTGCCAGGGTGTGGAAGTATGTTGTATGTGCGACGACTGTTGACAGCTTGACTTGCCGCATGTGGTGGCGGTTGGCACTTGAACATTTCTATGCTATTGGTTATCCTCAGCATTTTGGATACACATGTCCACATGCCACTTGATGTTCTGACATTTTCATATGAAAGTTAAATTCACTTAAGTTGGTCTTATCTACGCCATGAAGCATATAAATCTATACATTGTTGTTATTGCTGCTTGTATTTCTAGCACACACACTCACGCACACACACACACGATACACTCAGTACTCAAAGGTCAAGTAGATAAAATAAATTGTGCTGTTTGGAGTTTTTGACAGCTGCATAAAATAAGTTTTCTTCCTGCTGATTTTTTTTACGAATTTATTTCAGCTTGCAAAAGTATTTCTTTGCTCTGTTTTCAATCGATATTTTATTGTGCTTTTTATTTTGTCTTTATGGCTGATAATTGGATTTCATTGCCGTTAAAAATTTATTAGTTGCATTTTGTTGGCAACTGTCAGTGACAATAACGTTAGAAAACTTTAAAAGTATGACTTAAAGTTAAAATGACCGGAATGAAAGATAGAAAATCATTGAAAAAATAATTTAACAATGAAATTACTAGCATATAATCTGTTCTATTTGATCTTCCCTGATTGTTCTATATACAATTTAATATTCATTAAACTCACATAACTATACAACAGTTCTGCAATCAAAGCAATTATAAATTTTTTTACCCGTAAACTAAAAGCATAAACTTCATTAAGACTAAAGCGAAAATTTCAAACAAATTTTCAAAGTTTTGCACTTTGAAATTCCAATTAATTTAGCTCAATTTAACTAGTTTTACTAACAATTCTATGGGAATTTATTTAACTCTGAAAAATCAAGCTAAGTGCATAAAACAGCATTCGAATACAAATGTGAAAAAGTAATTGAAATTCGTAATAAGAAGACTCAAGGATAAAGTTTGCCTGAAACGTGAAGTCCTTGGCAAACACGTCGAGTGACATCCTAAAAATTGTGCAACGCTTGAAAAACTCTTGAAAATGTTTATGCTTGTTTTTATATCAGAAATTATATAAGAACTTATTCGTATGTGAATACTTATTCCCAAATGAGTTGAAGTTAAAATTTATAATATTTTTTGCTATTTTTTGCGATTTTATTTAACATACTACAAAACGTAATTTTTGTATTAAATTTAAACACTTTGCGTATTTAATAAATGCATTAAATAATTATAATATTTATTAAATATCCTATATTTTAATTTGAGACACAAAACAAACAACTAATTTTAATTAATAGCAGGTTGTTTATTAATCTCTTTAAATTTCTTTATATTATTCGTTAAATTACGCAAAGTAATTAAACACACAGCTTAAGGGAAAACAAAGAAATTGTGAAAGGTAATTGAATATCAAACCATAGTCCAAGTAAAGTTGGCTAAAACCGGCTTTTGCTTACAATAAAGCTGCTGACTTTTACGCGTTTGTAAATTGCCATGCCACATGCCTCATGTTGAACATGGTGCGTATTATATAAATGTTACATAAGCTTGTTTGGAGCGAAATGTTCGCCATTTTCAGCAGTGTTTTGCGAGAGTAAAGTAAACAAAAGAAATGTGTACAAATAATGTTTGCTTGCGTGGAAGCCCCCGGACAATGTGTATCGTAAGTGGAAAATCAAGAATGTTTGCTTGGCTATGATGGCCAGCAAACAACTGGCAAATTGCTAATAAATTACTAATTGCATAAGCACTAAATTAAGTAAGGCCCATAAAGTAGTTTTTATGACAAACGATGGCCACGACTCGTTCGCTCCTTTTCTCCCCTAATGGGCATCTAAATGCATTCTAACTGATTTATTTAACAATGGCTAAGAGGCAGGCAAATTTACAAAATCTAGTTGCCTAGTTTTTTTTCGTTCTGCTCTCAGTAATTATTTTAAATGCACTACAAAATGACAACCGGGCGTGTGTAGAAAATGCATATATTTAGAAAGACACAAAATGTATGTGTGTGTGTGTGTATTTGCATGTGTGTGTGTGTGTGTGTGTGTGCATGTCAAGGCTGTGCCAGGCAGTTTGGTCCAGCGCATGACTAGGCCTTGACCAGAACTGAACTTTAAGCCGCATCACGTGCGTATCTTTAGCTGGCCGTGTTTGAGTATACTCAGAAAAAAATCAGCCTCGCTTGTTTTTATGTGTATTCTGTTTAAAAATTGTAAATAGCTTTTGAATTTACTTTCTCAATTAAAAAACCAACGACTGACTTGACTATGATTTTGACATAGAAAAATATGTTCGTTTTTGAACATTGTTTTTTACTTATCAGCAGATAGAAAAAATTTTAAATATTTTTTCTATCTTTAAATATTAATTTTTGCATTTGCCCAGTGATAGGCGCAGCAATTTATGATTCAAACTTGTAGTGCTAGAATACATATATAATACAAAATATATTTATGAAAAGTTGGAAAAACATTATCAAAATCATTACGAAATTAAGTTATATATTTTTTTTTCAGTGTACGCATTTGTGTGTTTATATTTAGTTAGCCAAGTGTAAAAACGCAATAAGCGACATTTGGTTTAATGAGGCAAGCGCACATTTGGCTTATGTACTTAAAGATAACAAAAATTCGCCCCGAAGGCAGCCAAAGCAATGTCCTTGCGAGCCAGTTAGGATAAGCAGGATAGGCAGCAGCAGCAGCAGCAGCACACTCAGCACACTGGTCCTTTGGGAATGCCATGGCGCTTTGCCCGAGCAGCGTCACTTTGTCTGCAACTTAACAATGTAATTCCCTGCCGCATTTCCGCACCAAGATTTGTGAATGAATCTTTTTTGCCCAATGCTGCAGCACGTTCAATGCAATTGTAGTCAATTAAAGCAGCGACAAATGCTTCTCTAAATAGACTGGCAGACAGATAGATAGATATGCAGATAGGCAAATGGCGTAAAGACGGTTAACTGAAATGGTTACATAACAATTTTAAAGCTTCCAAGTTCGTTAACCCATTGCAACTCAATGCTTATATCGTTGCTAGCTCAATTTTGTGGCGCTATCACGTGGCACAGACAAAAACTTGAATTGCCGATTAAGCTAGCACTTTTCATACTCAAACACATACTCATACACACACGCATACACACACTCATACAGACACTCACACACACTATAATGTGTGTGTATATGTGTGTGCATACATGAAGTGTTTGTTGTATGTTGTGCTCAAGTGGCAGCCATTGTGTTCCTGCCTCTGAGTGTCTGTGCAGCCGACTCCATTTTTTCAATGGCTCCCAAAAGTGCATTGGCTTTTTAGTTGCACGATTTTTTGTTGCTACTTGTAAGTCTCTTTAGTTGCCGCCTTTTTTTTAACTCGTCTTATTGAATAAAACCCTCGTTTATGTAGCATTAATCAGTTGAAATCATCTGATCAGCTGATTAAAAACAGATTTGCATTCAATTAAATCCAATCAATTTGTTTTAAATGGCTACCTGTCAATTTCAATAAGCTTCGCATTAATGTTAACAATTCTTGTCTGAAAAGTAAACGTAATTTGCTTTCGCTCTGACCCCACTCATCATTTCAATCATCATTTCAAGTTTATGCAATCAACTTGGTTGGCGCGTTCTGCATATAAAAATGCGAGAAATTGCACGAAAAAAAATCATTTGCGTTTTATTGTTGATGTGCTTCGTGTGCGGCTCAAAAAGCTAACCATAAAAAAAGAAGAGAAAAATCTGAGGAGGAGGAGAAGCGTGATAAGAGCTCTTCTTGCCATGTTGTATTTGACAGACAAGGGCTTATATAAATTTCATTTTGATTATATTTGAAAATTTGATGCGCCCAAGGTTTCCTCAATATATTTTTTCCTATTGTTGGCTTCTGCTGGCGCTATGTATTTGAACAAAATTCATTTAGGGGTATTGAATATTTATATATTCAATATTGATTAAATATAAAAATATTCGGAAGACCTTGAGCAACAACATAATCCTAAATTCGGGTAAATACTTTCAAACCCTAATCAATTTCCTAAAAAATTATAATTGTAAGCTTAAGCAGCTAAATTAATGTCATTTAAATTGACACATGTTTAAGACAGGCTAAATTTGCTATACACATGTTTTTTTTGTTTGATAATTTAAACCTCACAGCTACTGTTTCTGACATATTGAATGGCCCATAAATAAATACATTGGTGTCAATATGGGCTCCAGGGAGAACGCAATTTGACGCTGATTTAAGAGCAATTAAAATTTGATGGCAAATCGCTGGAGGTGTGAAAAATTCAAACGACACGCATAAAATAGAGAAAATAGCAGAGACAACAAAAAATAAAAGTGAAAACGGGTTCGACACAGGCAAATGCGTCAATAATGAAAACCAGCTAACACAAACAATAACAGCAACAACGAATTTTCAACAAAAACAACACTGGGGCATGCAACAGTTGCGTGTGTATGTGTCTGTGTCTAGGCATGCGTGTAAGTATTGATAAATGTGTCTATGTGTGTGTGTGTGTGTGTGTTTGTGAGTGTGGACGTTATAGTTGAAATTTGCTAATGACAATCTAAAAACAGACCCAAATGGCAAACAACACCAAATGAGAAAAAAAAAATGAGAGAAATTCTAATTGAACGGTTAACTTGGTAAACTTGAAGGGCCAAAAGAGGCATAAAAAGGGCAACACATAAACGTTAATAATAGTAACAAAATATAATGTAAGTGTCTTTTTTTCTCTTTGTCTTTGGCAAATTCATGTGAAAAATGCAAATGTTAATTACAAGCGGGCCCCAAATTAGAACTGTGCGCGTTATGCATGACTAATGCCGTGCTGTGGGGAGGGGGAGTGGGGGCTGTCGATGTCAGTATGTATTAAAGTTTGTATGTATGCGCGTGTGTGAGAGGTATTAAATGAATGCCATTTGACCTCATGAAAGAGTATGATTTTCGTTTGCATTTATGTATATTTCATTTGTAAAAATTTACCTTTTTGTTGGTATTTGTTTGTTAAATATATAGAATTTATATATATATATATATATTTGTTGTTGCAGTAAAGTTGAGAAAGAGAGAGAGAGATTGAGAGAAAAGAAAAAAGACAGAAAAAAAAAACAGAGACAGCAATAAATGTACAATAATTAAAATATCAATGCTGAACACACAAATTCACACACACAACCAAAGGCAACTCAGCTAAGCAAAATGCTCAACAATTGCTTTGATGGTGGCTTCAGGGAGCGCTAAAAAAACCGTTTCTGGGGTGGGGAGGGGAGGACATAAATTAACAAGTACAGCAGATTGAATTTGTCATAGATATTAGTACTATAGAATAAATGGCATTATTATTGTGTTTACTGGGTATCTCCGCTTTTGTATTCATACAGTTGGCAATATATTTACCCATGTTAAGTAAACTGCGCTGCTTTTTATGCTACGATTTGAAGCGACTGCTTTCAGCGGCGCCTCATTAAATTAGAGTTGTTGTTGTTCTTGTTGTTGTTGCAGTTGTAGCTGTTTATAGTTGTATTTGATGTTGTTGTTGTTTGTTGCTGAGGGTTCGCAATTTACTCGTGTGTTTTTTTCATTGTTACGTTGTTCGTTTCAGCTTTATGTTGTAGTTATTATTGTTGTTGTTGTTGTTGTTGTGGCCTATCATTAGTATTGTTTACACAGTATATACATAAATTTACATAAATACTAAAGTTTACTACGAGAATTTATCTATACATAAATATGTCATGCCGATATTAATGTTATGTAACATGTTTGCTACCAACATGCTTTGCAGCTCAACTCACTCACACACACACACATGCAAAAACTGACACTAAAATAGTAACAAACAAGAGCTGGGTAAATGTCATTGAAAAATGTTTTTCAGTCTCTTTTATTATGCCTAACAAACAAGTGAAAAAAAAAGGAAAGTAAAACAACATTCGTGAAAACTGTTGGCTGAAAACCTTGACAACGACTAAAGCTGCGCCAGCTTTTGTAGTTGTTGGCCCATGGTTTTTGGATTAGGTAAGACGACGACGACGACGTGCCATTGTGTGAATTTTGCACTGTAGTTCATCGATTCAGCTAACTGGCGTCTTGACCCACTTTTCAGTGCTGGCCAAAACCAAAATAGTCATGCGATAGTATGTACCAAATGCTCGTAGGTAAATATAATTCACTCACATTTCAATTGGCTTAACAGCCCTTTATAAAATGTTACCAAATAGTAAACTGAAAGGTTTATGAAGCTTTAATGGTTGGCGGTTGCGGCAGGCAAATGTAATCGGAGCCTAAAGCCTGCAAGCCGTGAGGCATTAACTCAGGTAAAAACAGTATTTACGGCTTAAGAATAGGTAGAAAGTAAATGAATAAGGACTATTTAGGGCACTGGGCAATTAAATTGCAATTATACTAAATTGACTACACTTTCTATGAGAAATGTGAGAGCAGCAAAATATTACATTAATTTATTGATTAAACTGGTTTTTAATTGAAACTATTCGCAGTTACGCAATGGCTCAATTAATATTTTTTGCGCTTAAGCAGGCAGCAATTGAGTTCAGCGTTTTAATGAACAATTTTTAAAAGGGCACGTTTGCTTTATATGTAGTTGTGTGGCGTGTGGGTGTGCTTGTGTGTGTGTGTGTGTATAGGACATAAATCACAAGAAATCGAATACGCTTCAAATGTCACACACTCTCGCCCACATGCTCATGAGTGTGTGTGTGTGGAAGGACAACAAACAATGGCAACGATAGGCAGCAATATATATTTGACAATAGAGCTGACAAAAATGGGCCGTTAAAATGGCGCGCGCCCTCGACCGCAAAACGGAACTTTGCTCGATTTAAGTGAAATTTTGTATAGCCTACTTTTAGGCGCGACATTAAAATGAGGCCTCCACTGATAGCGGCAGCAATTTTTAATTGCATTTCAACGTCGGATCGATAATATTGCGTTATTCAATTATGAGCCAACAAGCACACCCACATACACACGCACGCACACATAACAATAGAGATTGAATATTACATTTAACTTGCATGCATATAAATGTGGGCTTTCTTTCACTATTCATAACTTGATTGCGAGTATAATATTAGCATGCGAGCATAAATAAATAAATAAAAAAGTGTAAGGAAAACTGCTTTTGCACGTGTGCGTGTTTATTTCCGCTGCTGCCGACGTTGACGTTGACGTCGCTCGATGTGAAGCATTTGTGCACGACGAATATCAAGGGTAATGTTCTGCAGCCACACAAAACGAGCCCACACAATAACGCGACGCCAACAACTGACAGCAACTGGCGACTGAGGCAGCGCACAGATATAAAACCATAGATAAATGTGGCAAAATACTTGCAGAGGCCAAGTAGCAGCAACAGCAGCAGCAGCAGCAGAGGCAGCAGCAGCAGAGGCAGCAGCAGAGACAGCGACATATACACGTGCCAAACACACTGGAATACACACGAATACGAATATACGGCGTAGTAGGTGTGTATTTGCATGTGCGTCTCTGCATATATATGTGTGTGTGTGTGTGTGTGTGTGTGTTGCACGTCAGACAGTCTCATAGCGACTGTGAGTTGTTTTCATGTTTAGGCATTGTGTCGTCATCAACCCCCAGCAACAACACACAGAAATGCGTGGGCATTACCTGCCCCCATACACACACACACACACACACACACACGCGTACACACACACAGAGAGCAGCGGAGTCACCATTCATTCAATGAACTTAAGCAACACACAACACAATTGCATATACAAAAATATATATATGTATGTATATATATATATATAGAGAGATAACACACATACATGCGTTGCGTTGCGTGTAGTGAATTTCCTTCAGCTTTGCTTTCTGGTTTTCCGCACTCGAGCAACGCACACAGCTGAGAGTTCCGCACTTGACTGATTTGGCTTTGCTTTGGAGCCACACACAGGAGTCCAAGCCAGCACAATCAGCCAGCTGTTGGTCATGCGCACACCGCCTTCCATTCACAGTGGTCGTCGCAACCTGACAGCTGGCTACACTGCTCGAAAAGATAGGTGCGAATGTAACTTACGTGTCTCCACCACAAGTATGGCCGTCACAAATTCACAGAGCACCTCCTGGTGTCGCTTTAGGCGATCCTTTGCAATCAGCGCGCGTTCCAGCAGATAGCCCATCATCAGAATCTCCACCTTGAGCATGGCACAGACATCGGTTAACTGGCGCACATCCAGCGATTGCAATGCACGCCGATTACCAGCCAGACAGCTGGCCATTCTGACCAGTGGATCCTTCTCGGACGATCTTCGGTAGCGTTGCAACCTATCCTGGTTCCGCTGGCGATGGGTGCGTCTCAGACGTCTCGCTTGCGACTCCTGCTTGCCGTAAATGTCGCATAGCAATGCGTTGAGCAGAATTTTGGTTTCGCTGTGGTTGCCTCAATCGGTTCCATTGTTATCAACTCCAAATGCTAATTAGTAGCCACAAGACTCACCTCATTTTGAAGGTGCACTGATAGCACACAGCGGTAGCTATTGTTGACTAGGTTCTTTAACGGTATTTTAATTTTATAAATAGGTTTTTTTTGAATAATTTTTCATTGGTTTTTTTATCAAAATATATAAAGTAACAAATAAATTAACATTATAATCAAAACCAGTTGCGAACAGCTCAAAGTAAACTTTCAAGAAATATTGAAAGGCTACGCTCAGGAAATTTGATCTTTAAAACTTGAAATTTAGCCAACATTCCTGATTAGTTTCAATGTATTTTTAATACTCCTCTTAAAATTTTAATTGTTGTTTTTATATTTGTTTTATATATTGTTAATATTAATATAATAATTTGTATTTAATTTATTTATTTATATTTAATTATGGCTCATCTATAATATACAAAGGTTTCCTTACATCTTTAAAAAATATCTGTTATTTTTTGTAATTATCTTTATTATTCAGTTTCCGTGCAATTAGGTACTTGATAGTATTGTTAATATTGGCAGAGATATTTTAGTGACATGATAAATTGTTACAAAAAACATTTAGAGTTGTACGAAAAGAAAGATGTTGAGCATATGACTTGCTGTACTTGTCAGTTAATTTGAAGTGTTAATGAAAAACATATTAAAACCATATAGCTTGATTACGTCCCAGATCTCAGTAGAAAGTACGATCCATGTGTGTGTTCAGCGAGAAATTGCGATACATGCCAAAGCGGACGACATCATTGGAGAAACGCTGGGAGAGGGGATAGAAGCGAGTTGGGATGGTATAGGCATTGGGGGCATAATAGCCGTATTCCGAGTTGCATGTGCGATACATGGTGTTGGTGTCCTTCTCCACACCATAGCCCTTGAAGTTGTCTGCGAAAGGTGTTTAATGAACATGGGAAATAACAGTAATTTTTTCTATTTTACTTACAAGGACATTTAATGTCCTCGCGCTTGTGCAGATTCTCATAAAGTTTGGCCGTTTGCACCACCGGCTTACGTTTTATGAATTTAAGGAACTCAACTTCGGGATTGAATGTCTCCAGATCATCACACAAATTATCGCACATTTTGGCCAAAAATCAAGTAAAGTTTTTTTTTATTTAAAATATGAAATTTTTGTATTGAATTGTTTTTGGTTAAATGTTGCTTACAACTACCAAAACTATCGAATAAATAAATAAAAGCGCAACGGTTGCTTGGTTACGGAATTTAACTCAATTTGTATATTTTAAACAGATTTAACAGTTAAATAATAACTGTAAACGGCGCCTGCGCTTTGTGCTGTCAAATTTGACAGTTGTCGCTGTGTTGCAACCCTGAAAAAAGCAAACACATAAAAATTCCTCAACAACTTGATTGGTCTGATTAATGCACAAAATGTACAATTTGTCCAATGTGCTCAACTTTATCATATGCTTGGCCAGCTTCAGTCAATCCTTTGACGGCACACTGGCCATGAAGCGGGGACCACATCATCCACGCGGCGAAACCCGTCGGGTGGACCAGCATCTGACCCATGAGGAACAGTGAGTTGCAAAAAGGGGTGTAAATTTTGTAAAGTTTGGTAAATATTTTGAATTTGTTCAACAGTCGCATCGATGATGATTTAAGGGAAATGGGCATACAGGCGAATTTGGATGATATGACCGATGAGGAGAAAATATTCTACATGTTTAAGGTGAGTTGCAGTCACACACATTCACACTCATTTGACCTACTATTGATACACACACACACACACAAATGCACTCTGACAGGCTCATGACAACGACAACAACAATGCACTGGATGGCCTGGAGATGATCCAATCGGCGATGCATCATAATTATGATTATTTTAAGAACAGCGAACGCGACGAATTCTTGCAAAATGCCAGCGAAGAACTGGATCATTTTATAGGTAAAATATATAAATTTATTAATAAATTAAATCAGCTAATAATTAAATAAATTTTGTAGAGGCCATTGACAAGTTCCTGTTGATTGCCGATGAGAACAACGATGGACTGTTGCATTATCCGGAGTTCGTCAAGGCCGTCTCCGGTGGCAAGGAGCAATTGGCCATCGAGAGGAATATGCTGCGTTAAACTGAATAGGCAGTGTATCCCATCTAGACACAATAATAGTCGTAGTAGTTCAATCAGAAATGCAAGCATTTAGCTGTACGTATTTATATATATGTCCATGCTTAACCAATTAAGACTGTACATAATACATAAACATCAGCACACAGCAAAAAACTGAAAAAATTACATTTCTTTTTTTTTAAATATATTTTCAATTTATATGCTCAAAATGCTGTGTAAAAAGAGTTTGTGTTAAATGTTTTTTTTACCCCACAAATAGCTGCAGTCTAAAGCAATACTAAAATAACACTAAAATAAATACATATTTCCTTTGTACTACATAACATAAATAGATTATGATTATGATTGTGATTGATTGCAGTGTACTGGCTATAAGAGTCCATCACAGGATTGGGTGGTGTTGCAGCTAGCTCCTCGATAGCCATCATAGGCGGCACGCTCCATCAGCACGATGAGATCATTGTAGCGTGGCTTCTCCAATGGAACACTGTGAATTATTGCATAGACATTTATTTCATATATTAATATGTGGATATTTGCCAGGCTCACCCCTCGAATATTTCAATGGCGCCCAGCAGCGCACGAGCCGACTTGGCGTATTCATAGGCAGCTGTTGGACAGGCACAGGCGGCCGCATAGAGGCAATCGTCATGACCGGCACCCTGGGCGGCCAGAAAGCCCATTATCAGATAGTCGTCGCCCGCTCCAATGCCCAGGCCATGGAGGCTGTCGATGCGTGATGCGGACCTGGCATAGCCATGACCATAGCCACTCCAATGGCCGGCACCCAGCAGTCCAGCCGAAAAGATCAGCACCTTGAGCAGCACAATGATCAGCAAATTGGTCAGATTCAAGCTGAGCACCTGCAAATGGCCGTAATGATGTCTCTTCCAAATTACTTAAATATTTATGTGCACCCACTTGACTATTGCCCGCTGAGCGATGCAGCAGCTCCTTGGCCACTTGCATCACCACATGACCAGCGGGACTGCCAAACATATCCTGAGCTCTCCTTATCCACGTTAAAGGTCGCAATTCACTCTGTGAGCTGTCATTTAGCATTGGGCCAAAACTCTCCACCGGCTGCAGCTCAAAATTCAAGCTGGCTGCTTGGCAACAGTAACAGCAGCCCAGGATTGCCAGCAGTGTCAATGTCAGCCAATCTCTTGCTGCATAATCCCACTTGGTTTGCATTGTGTTGTTTAAGATCGCGTGTTGTGTTTTTGTCAGTTGGCGCGTTGTGACTGGTCGGAGGCAGGGCAAGTGCCTGCCTTTTATCTGTCGCACATCTGTTGGCCAAAACGGTTCCGCTTATGCAGGTAGCGGTAGCATAGTGGCAAGACTAATACCCAGAGCCCAACGAGACATTATTCATGTTGCATGTTGTGCCTGGCTGCACCATAAAAGAGAGCTAAAAGAGATTAACGACAAGAGACCAACGAGATCGAGAGTGATTTCCTGGTGTCATTAGCCTAAAATTGGCCAGACATTTTTCCACTTCAAGGATTCGGTTTACCTGTGCAATTCTCTCTCTGTCTCTCTCTCTCTCTCTTTCTCTCTAATTTTCTAATGTCAATGTTATCATTTGTCACTGCATTTCCAGGTAAACGCACGCGAAATTGTGCGTGGCAGTTTTTGTAATATTAGTAAGTAAATATAAAACAATTATTAATTTTTGGATTTTTGTATCAATCATCAACTCGTTTATTGTTACTTGGGTTTTTTGTGTTTGCTGTATTGCCGTTGGAATTAGTTGGGAAGTATTTATGTACGTATGCATTGTATATTTAAAGATTTGCAAATTTATGTATAATTCAAATGTTTTTCATGCGTTTTTGTAGATGCTTCATAAATGTTTACGATCATTTTTTTTTTTTCGATTTTCGATTTTTATATGCAATTACAGACAACATACACGTACATAATATATGTATATAAGTATGTATATATATTTTTTTTGGGTTTTTTTTTTTTTTGATTTGCTATACTTTCACAATAATACGAGTATCTCTATTTTTGGTATATTTTGCAACATATGTAGTAATGTATAAGAATTATTTATGTATTTTATAATATATATATTTTTGTGTGTATTTTTGTTGGGTATTTTATTATTATTAGTTGTGTTCGTTTGTTATATTTCAGCATTGTTTTCATTCATTATGCGCTCAATGATATTATCTGATGTGATATATATATATATATATGTTGTGTATTTCCACGATAATTAATGGATAATGCCTGTATGAGTATGTAAATGTATGTGTGTGTGTACTTTAAGTAAAATGTACTTTGTGTTCTACATTTGTCATTTTGTAAATGCTTGTTTCGAAAACGATTTGGTGTGATTTGAATATGTGCTAGTTGAGATTATAGGTATAGGAATCAATCTGGAAAAATGATGATGTTTGGGTGTTGCGAAAAGTATATTTGAATATGTTATCGCATTTAGGTAAGTGTGATATCATTACAGTTCATTTCATAACTGAAATGTTTTCATCTAAAAACATAACTCTTTGTATATGTTATTAATAAATTCGTAATATGAATTTCGAAAATTGTTTGTTTGCTTTTGTAAATCACTACTAAAATTGAAAAGGGATTACGAATTAAAATATATAAATATATGTTATGCCTTGTAAAGTTTAAATGTTAAAATTGATTTTGGATTAAAATATGTCTATTGTTTGACTTGTATAGTTTTTAACTAAGTAACTGTAAATAACTGTCATTTAAATAGACAGTTTTATAATATACAACCCAAGCAAAAAGTTGGTATAACTATTTTTGCGATATGTAACAACAAAATCATTCTAAATATTTAGCTATTGTTAAAAATAATGCTTTAACATGTGCGTAACAAAATTAATAAAAACATTCATTTGCTAAAAAAAATATATATATAGTTTTCAGTTAATACTTCAAAAAGCTTCTTCGCATCTATTTTTTTTTTTTTTTTTTTTAATATCTTCGTTGTTGCTTTCAACATTCTCGACTAGTAGACTAGTAAATATTATGTATTTATAGAATGTACTTCTGGATAGATCAATCCATTAACAAAAGCCCAATCATTTGAAATATTCATCATATTCATGATTCATTATACTTAATGTAACATTGCTTTTTTTTAGACGATCCCATTCGGTAGTTAGTTGAATGGGTTTTATGTTTGCGGTATGTGTTTAAATGTGTGTGTGTGTAAACATTAACTACTAATATATATATATATATGTATATGTATATGTAAATGTATATATATGTATTGTATATATAATAATATTTGTGGGCATATAATAAACATTTAAATTTGTGTGTTGGTTAGCTTTTGTGTATGCCTGGTAATGTAACATTTGCTCATATATAGCTATTCGAAATAAGTACATACATACATGTGTGTATGTATTTCATAATAATATCCATCGTTTTGCTTCATAAATATTTAGTTTATTAGTTTAAGTTGCCTTTTTCATACTTTACGCATATTGTCTTTTATTTTAGCATGTGAATCCACTTGGAATTTGATGCTTTTTAGTAGTTTATTCGCAAATTCATAATTAATATTTTAGAATTGCTCCACGTTTAACAGTTTAACTTGAGTGTAACTTGTAATATTGGAAATTGATTTAAAATAGCAAGTTAACATATAACATATACCACTGCGAATATATATATATATATATATATATAATTGTTTAGCAACATTTAATATGCCATAAAATTTGTCTCAATATTTATTATTTTAGATGTTTTATATATATATATATTCAAATGTTCGTCTCAATAATATATATATCTATATATGTATGTATATATAATTTTGCTTTCAATTAGAAAAGGTTTCAAAACGATTTTCGAGTATCCCTAATATCCTCCATATATTGCTGCAAAACCAGTCAAGTCATCGTCGAAGTTGCACATTTATTTTTTTTATGGGCTTTACTTGCATTATTATTGTTGCTTTGGTGGTTATAATTATACATTGTATAGTGTTTTTTTTTCCATAGTTATTATTCTGTTTTTCTTCATTATATGCGATTTTCTTATTGTTTTTGCAAATGAAAAGTAACTGCATACATATTTAATATATATAATAACAGGAGATACATATATATTTATATAGATATCGTAGCATATTCAACTAATTTGATTTCGATAGTGAAAATGATAGTAACTCAATGCGGATGCAGATGCAGATGCAGATGCAGTTGATTAGATTTGTGTGTTTTCATTCTATAATGAAACCAGGAAACTTCGGAGGCAGAAAATGACAGATTTCCCATAGTTTGAAGTGTGTTGTGTGATCAAGTGACAAGTGTGTGTTGTGTGTATAGGTATTTAAATGAGTGTTTGTATGTGAGTGATTAGATTCATTTCAAATCGAATTCATCTTCCTCATCTGGTTTGGCGCTCCATCGATTGCTAGTTGTGGTGACGCTGGCAATGCTGCCCGAATCGCTGTAGTCACTGAAAGCCGCATTCTGTATACCCTCATAGATCTTGTACGACTTGGAGCCGGCGTCATAGCCACTGGAGCTCATGCTCATGCTTTTGGCGGCGCCAAAGCGATCGCTCTTATAGTTGGAGGGCGGACCGCCAAAGATCATGTCCGCATCGGAGATTGAGCCGCCGGAGCGTGTGAATTTCCCATTGCCTGGACTTGAGGTCGCTGTCTTGCTATCGCCGAATATGATGTCCAAGTCGGATTGCTTTGAGGCTGCAAATACACAAAACACAAATTAATCCAAGAAAACCCAAATAAAAGGAATCTTTGGAGATGCACATCGATTTTATCTGTTTTGTTCTTGCGTGGGTGCAATTCTAGCGGCGCATAATTATTAGCACTACTTGGGCCAATTATTTACACACACTGATTAACTGATTAACGTGATGTGAAAGAGATGACAGAATGAGCGTTACCAAAAATGCGTCCATAACAATGAGTGATAACGATAATGGCAAAGAAACGAATATGAATCTGGGGGGATTATAAAGTAAAAGACATCCTCCATCTGGTTGTGATAGGTGTGTGATGAGTGCGTATGCATTCCAAATGAATCACATGAATCGATATATATATATATATATATATATATATATATGGGATTAGTCTGTTGATAATTGAACTGTTTTTGGTATTTTTGAAAAATCTGCATTTGCGTTTTCTTACACTTTTTAATACACACTCACACATACATACGCATACACAAAGTTTAAGGATAACCAAAGGTAAAAGAAAGGAAGAACAAAAAAAAAGAGAACAACAACAGAAACGGTTGCATTTTAATATCTATCGAATTTTGGACTACTTAAAGCTTCTTTTAAGATACTTGTTATTGTTGTTTGTTGTTTTTTAATGTTTCTTTTATGTTGGCGTGTTTTATATATTTTGTTTTTTGTTATTGTGCGAGTCAAGAAAGCCAGAAATTAACTGAGTTTTGCGGTGCGCTCTAGCGAGTAGTTACTGTATGGCAGAGTTCCTGTTTGGAAGAGTAGTAGTTGTTGTTGTTGTTGTTGTTGTAGCTATGTGTTGTTGGAGTTGGTGAGGTGTTCGTGAAGAATCGTGCGTGCAGCGTGCAAGCGAATAGAGGCAGCACTCGGGCAGATGGCGAAACTTACAAAATGAGTTTTGCGGCGCACATGTCGTATACGTTATATTTGGCTTACACATTTGGTAAGTGTTGGCTATCAAAGAAGAAAATCAATGAGGAAAAAACACAGTGGCACCTAATTTGCATTTGGCTAACATTCTCAAAACGCTGCCTACTTGGCTAAAAGGGTTGATTTTTTTTTTGGTTTTTTTTTTTGGTACGCTTAACATCTTAACTTGGTCGCTTCAATACAAATACTTTGCTTAACGATATAAACACGTATGTATGTGTTTGTGTGTCTGTGTGTGTGTATGATAATATTGTTAATTATTTATATATCTTTGTGTGTGTGTGGGATTATTGGACAAGTTGAGTTGATGTTGATGTTGATACTAATGCTTATGTTGATATACTGAATGAGAATGGATTATGGAATATGGAATATTGATTATACATATCCATATGTATATATATATATATATATATATATAGGTATCTATATATAGATTAGGTCTTGCGCAGCGTTAGGCTGACCAGCAGCACGCCCACCGCTAGATAATTACCATTGCTCTCGGAGCGGGAGTAAGAGGGCCGTGTGTAGGAGGGCAGATCGCTGGGATTGTTGAAGCCCGTCTGGGAGGCCAACGAGTTGGAATCGTAGCCAGAGGTGTCACCCGGCAGAGCAGCTGTTGTCACTGCAGCGGGTGCACTATAAACACTCGCCGATCTAATGCCAATCGCCGAGCGCCAATCGTTATTCGATGCCGAACTGGTGATGGCAGCGGTGCCAACGGCACCAGTACTTATTGCTGTAATGCCACTAGCCTCGCCGGCACCAGTTGCCGTGGCAGCTGTGTTAGTGGTGTTGGTGTCCATGCGAGTGATGGTCTCAATGGAGGTGGTGCTGTCGTAGTTGCCATAGCTGGTCTTGTCCTTGCTCAGCTGCGAGCTGCTGAAGCTGCTGCGATAGGCACTGGCACTCACGCTGGAGCTGTTGGTGTTGGTGTTTGTGTTGATGTTGACATTGGCATTGGTGGCCACCACACTGGGCGGCGGTGGTGGTGGCCCAGCCGGTGGCGGTGGTGACTTGATGGGATTACCATTGCGATTGATGCGTGACGAGATTGATGACGACGACACTGACGATGACGATGAGGTTGTGTTTGAGGCACCGCCAATGCTGGCGATGCTAACCGACTTGTGCGGCTCCTTGTCAAAGGGATTGACCCGTTCCTGTGGCTCAAAGTTGGTCACTGGCTTGTATCCACCAGTTGTTGTTGAAGATGATGTTGCTATATCCGTAGTTATATTGACGCTATCCGAAACGCTGGCAGCGGACTGAGCGGCTGAGCTGGCCGCTTGTGTGGGGTCCTCTAGCGGTCGGCTGGGCTGTGTGGAGATCACATCCGAGCCGCTAGATTTGTTGCCCGAGGCGAACGAGAACTGCTTGGCCAGAAAGGAGCCGCTGAATGCACTGCTTGCTCCACTGCTTGTCTGGGGTCCAGCGCTGCTGGGCACACTGCCCAGGCCGCTGCTGTTGCTTGTCTCGCTCGCCGTTCTGCCGCGCTTCTTATTAGCGATTTCCTACATGTCACCAAAGATCCCCGCAAAGGTCTTCCTCAAGTTCTTCATGGTGTCCTCCGCATCCTCAACGACCGAGCTCTGAGTTTGCGGAGGACGCTGTCCAACCCTCGATGCCGACGAAATGGTCGATCCCTGAGACGTTTGCGAATCGCGACGCACCCCACCCACTGTGCTGGGCACCGACGAGGATGGCTCCTCGGGCAGCTCGGAAATGCTGCTGCGGCTGCTCAGTCGGCCAATGGAGCCAACCGCTGGCGAGGTGCGCTCCGGTATCGGCGGTGGTCCACCCATCGGTGCAGGTCTGGGACCGGCGGGCAGCGGTGGCGTCGGTGCCGGATCATCAGTGGGACTCTCCGCGCGAGACGACACCGAGGAGCGTGACGGCAACTTGCCAGGTCCAGTCTGTGCCATGCTCGGGCGGCACACATTCTATTTGGTGTACAAATTATTAGCTCTTAATCAAAATCACAGGGAGATCTGCAACTAACCTGCATGCGTCCAGATACCAGCTCGGCTATCTGCCTGCGATCCTCCTCCTGGCTATCACCGATCAGAGCAAAGGTGCTATCACAGGCACTGATGATGTACTCGCGTCCATCTTTGCCCACCACCACAGAGACGCCGCAGACCTCCATGCCACCAAATAGTTCCGATACCTGTAAGTCATACAGTTGAAAAAATTATGTGTGAGTATTGAATGGATTTCAAAGGAGGATATATTCAATTGTCGATAAATAACATCGAAATATGGAAATAAATGAGAGGCGTCAAATAAAAATTAATATTTTTTTATTATTAAAAAAAAGTCCTAGATTAAAACAAATGTTTTTAAATATGAAAGATAATTAACAAATATAAAAATAAAATATTTTTAGCCTATTTGAATATTTAATGGTTTAAAGTTTAATTTTGAACCATTTAATTGAATACGTTTATTTAACGAAAAATAATATTATATTAAGTAAATACTTTCAGTGTATTAAAAAAATGAATTAAACCAAATCGAATTCTCCATAATTCGAAAGAGTATTTCAATAATAATTGATATATTTATAATTGATACATTTCAAGATCGAGTGAAAAATTATGGTTAGAACTAAAAGTGAGGTAACTGATACCTGCTACTGCAAGTGTGTAGTGTGTGTGTGTGCGTGTGTGTGCGTGTGTGTGTGTGTGCGTGTGTGCACAGCACGTTTGAGTCATGCCTTTAAAATCGAAATCAAAATCTGTTTTCGATTTCATGCTCAGTTATCTGGATTTGAGTGGGCTGCTGATGCATATTTTGTTGTTGCAGTTGTTGTTGTTGTTGCTGTTGCTGTTGTTGCTGTTGTTGCTGCTGTTGTTGCAGTTGTTGTTGTTGTTGCTGTCGTCAGCTGATGGTTTTAATTAAAAACTCAGTTTGTTTTGATTAGGAGCAGCGTTGAGTTGCTTAGAACTGTGGGCCTCCTAAGTAGTTGCTGGCTGTCTGGCAATGTGGCAATGTGGCATTGAGGCATTGAGGCATTGAGTGGCAGTGTGGCAGAGAGTGGTACGCCCACCCACCTATAACTGTGCCGCATTGCTCGGCAGCTTATCTAATCGTAATGTGCAAATTGCGGTAATTGCAGTTTATTTATGCGCTTACGCGGAAATTCTGAGTCAGCATTGAGCTCAACTATTTATTTTTTCGAGCTGAGCTCTATGCCATTTATGGCCGATGATCAAATGCCGCAATTGATGGCATTCTCATGTTTTACAGTAATTATAACGGTACCCCCGACCGAGTTACTACCGTTACTTCATATATACATAGTTGTAATTTTTAAGTGCACACTCCTCTCGGCAAGCGGCGCCGACTCTTGATCGGTTTGTGAGCAGCCGCGGCTCAATGTGGAGGAGACCCAAGATCGCCCAGGGGCGGGAAACCAGCGAAACCGAATTGTGCCCAAAATGTGCCGCAAATAATTCAAGTCGATTGTGCAGCTATTTTGATTGGCAACATTTGATAAATGTGTGCACTTCGCTCTGGGCTGCCTTTCAGTTGCATGCCTCATAAATGCAACTTAAACGCTGCGACTGCTCTTTTCCTGGGTAGCTCAGCTCTTGCAGCCAGCCAGCAAATGCATAGAAGAAAGTTTGGCCCGCGGCTAGCAGATGGCCCTATTGATATTGTGCAATACTTGTTATTGCGCAAACTATGTGGCAAGTATTGTGTGCAACGTATTGCAGTCCAAAGAGCAACTTTTAAGTTCAATTCTTTTTGTGCGTGTGAAAGTGAAATGAGAAGTTTGGAATTGTGAATGAAGAAATGTTTGATGAGTGTTTATATAGTATAAATATATCATAGTGTTATTAGATATTTTAAGATTGGTGCGATTGGTGACTATCAGAAATATAATATATAAAATAAAATAAATAAATAATAAAATACAACTCTGGAGTGAAATACGCATCAATAAATATATAGAAGCCATAAAAGTTTTTAAATTAAATATAAATTAACATACAAATCAGTTTTTATTGAGAGAATATATTTTATTTTACATCTTTGACAAACTGTGCCAAAATTCGATATATATTTTTTTTTTGATAGAGCATAAAACCTTTCAAGCGTTGAAAATAATTTGCATATCACATTTTGATAAACTGTTTCAAGTTTGTTTAGTTTCAAGTTTTGACTCACCTCATCCACCCAGGATTTGTACTTCTCAGCTAAGGTGATTTGCTCGAGCATGGCTGAGCCCTGATTGGTCTTCCAGTTGCCAGTGATGGATTTGCGCCTGTTATTAAAGAGCAGCAAGCATGAAAACATGATAAATTAGCCAAATTTCGAAACGATGATCATTTCATGGCAGCAGACAATTTGCATTTAAGATGCTTTGAACCCAAACAATGAACTGCACTTGGTAGGATAATAGCCAATTGTGGCTGCAACGAGGTTTCTTTTGTTTGCTGACAGTTGCTGTTGGGTCCAAGGTCAATTGTCAGACGACGACGTAGGCACAGGCAGAGGCACAAAGACAGACACTCGACCTTATACCCATCATCAACATCCACATCCACATCCACTTCCACATCGACATCGACATCGATATGGAGGCTTTCAGCTTTTAATCGAACGAACGAATGTTGTCTGCGGTCACTTTTTGTGGTCACTTACATAAATGCCTTGTAGTTGTTGCCAATCTTTTGAATGTGCACGCTGAACTTGGCATCGATGTAGGGCTCAATGGTGCAATAACAATGCGTATCGTTACCGGCGCCGCTAACAAGTCCGGCGGCATCTTGCAACGCGCTCTGATTCTCTAAACGAGCGGTGGCCACTCCGCCGTGGCAATGTCCAGCCTTCAGCACGCTGGGGAACTTGGTGAATTGGAACTGCAATTGGAAAATGAAAATTCATACACAAATTTAAAATTTAATATCAATTGGCAAAATATTTATATATAATATAGGAAGTAATAAATTTTTTATTGATATTACTTTGTTTGTTTGTTTGCTGTTGCAATTTCGGTCTATTTGCTGCAGGAAATTTATGAATGCGTTTATTATTTTGTTGGATAAGTGCCAAATTCGACATTTCTGCTAGACTTCCGATTTTTTATTTGTTTATTAAATTTTATGTTATTCACACATATGTTTTTAATAATTTGCAATGTGCGTCAAATTTCAATTTCCACGAAGTGTTTATGGGAAACACTCATTGTTAATCAGACCAGATATAAATAAAACCACAAGGGATTTACTAAAGCCGCCATAAAGAATTTTTTATTTTGAAATTTGAAATATTTATTTGAATTTCAAATAACATATCAAAGTTAAAAATATCATAATTATATATATTTAAATTCTGTGCATATTAGAAATACTTGAATAATTTTCAAGAATTGTTCTTAATATTTTTGTGTTTATAGGCGCTGATTCATTGCTTAGCCTAATCATATGTGGACGTTTCGGTCTGTAGCAATCCCCAATGTGTAGCCCCTTTTCATAAGCAAGACATAAATCATTATGAGAATATTTGGGCATATTAAAAATTTATTGAAACCCCCAAAGCGAAAATATCAACAAACCATAACAAATGATGACGCAGACAAAAAAATGGTCGCAATTGTTGCGAGAGGCAAGAAGCCGCTCAATGAATATCAATAACAATGACGAGCGCCGAGTGGCGGGTGGCGGGTGGCAAGTGTCGAGCGGGTGGTTGGGGGCGGGTGGAGTGCCCTGTACAAATCATGGTCACACCCCCGCATTGTTGGCATTCCTGGAAACTGACAGCCGGGAAGCGTAGTATGCAGTATGTAGTTGTGTCACTCGAGTGGCTGCTTGTCTGGAGGTCTTCTGGTTATATCAGCGCTCTTAAAATATGCACTCTGACGCATCCAATGAGCGATATATGCGTGTGTGTGTTTCTGTTAATGGCAGGCATCTACCTAGCAGTTGCTACATATTATATATCCCATCGTGTATCGCAGATTACTTGTACTTGTTGTGGGCGTAGTAGCATGAAGTACAATCCACAGTACAACCCAGCGCACGTGTGCTCAACACATGGCTGGCCAGCGACTTGGGCTGGTCGAACACGTAAGTGGATCTGGATGTGGAAGTAAGTCGTAGCTATGCATCGACTATAGTACAACTATAACTAAATTATTGCTTGATTTGTGGCATGACAGATGCGCCGTTTGGTTTATGTTGTTGTTGTTGTTGTTTCATCCGCTGTGGCGCCAAATATGTTTTGCCGGCGCCGAGAGCATAAACGGTGTGCCCCACACTCGCAATTAATAAAGCTGCCAAGGTAAAATAATGGGCAGAAATATGTGTATAAAATTGAGCGAGCTCCTGCGCTGCGGGCTAATCGTCTCTCTCTCTCTTTTGCTCTCATTTGTAATGAATTTATGACGCTTTTGATCGGCCGGCGATGGCGACGGCGATGGCAAAGGCAACGGTGACGGTGACGGCTAAAGCCGCTCAAGGCAATCACTTGAGTGGTGCAGTGTGCGGGTGCACAAAACGACTCAAGCAGTCGCTAAAAAGCTCAAAAGCTGAATGAGAGCGAGCATTGATGTTTCTTTAACAATGCCAAAAACATCTCAGCGATCGCGGCTCTCTCTATTTTTTCCTCTCTCTCTCGATTCACGAAGTTGAGTGGCTGACTTCGGCTATGAAAACACTTGAAACGGTTGAGTTGACGATTCAGTGCAGAACCGCAGGCGCAGCGAAGTAGAACGCTCTAAGACGTAGACGGCAACGACGCGGCGAAAATTATTGTGTGAAAATTTATTAAATGAAAATACAACGAGTCTCGACTGTGTAACAGTGAACAAATTAAGTTGAACCAACGGGTGCTCAAAAAGTGCTTAATAAACAGTTCGACTGCTCACAAAATTTAACGAGCTAACAAATAAATATAAACAAATATTTGCGGCTAGCTGACAATACAGGTAATTAATTATTTGTATGCATTTTGCATTGAAACCTTTAGAATAAGTGGGGAGGTCTTTAAGTATTGGTGCAACGCGTGCGTAACGCGCGCGTTTTGATGGCGATTTGAAACGCTCCTCGCTATGAAAATTGTGGCAGACGTCGAACTCGCAGTTGCAGCATCGTTGACACAGCGACACAGTTTTCCACACACACACATACACATATGCATGTGTGGCTGCATTTCTTTCTATTTATTTGTGCTCGAACATATTTGCGTTTATTTTTAATTTGTTTTTATTTCATTCTTTCTCTGTTTGCCCGCTTTGCTTTGCTTCGCCGCAACGAACTTTATTTTCTTTTATAATTTTCTGCTCAACTTTTGATTTGTCTAAATAGTTTTTAGTGTCGCCAATTTGTAAACAAACTGCAGCCATAAAAAAAATATACATTTTTGTTGTGCAATCTCACATAATAAATTCCATTTAATATATATCTACACATATGTATATGTATGTATTCGAAATGTAGACATATACATATATTTATTCACGTCTCACAGACGAGTACGAATTTATGTAAAATTTTCCAAAAACACTGAAAAATGTCAAGGGACGCTAAGCATGTCATTTACATATTACGCATACGTCATGTGTCTCGAATGTTTTTGGCATTGGCCATTTAACGGCATTTTGCGTAAAGTGAGAAACACAAATAATTAAAATTCTAAGAATTCAGTGTCGCTGTTTTTGCTAATTTACTCAAAAGTTCCTAAAAATTGTTTAAGCATTAAATCTCAATTAGTAATACATGTTTTATTTTGACAGATATATGTAATTAGTATTTAAATATTATCTTCTACATTGCTTAAATCGATATATTTTATTTTTATTTTTGGATATGATTACCAATACATGTTTTTTAATCACGCGCATTTTGACAGTTCAACATAAAAGTATTTAGATTTTACCTCCTCGCATTAGTCATCATTTATACTACAGCGCTTTAATAGATTTATTTTTTATTTATTCTTGGATATGAATTCATGTATTTAATTTTATGTATATGTAGTCTGTTTTCTATTTTCTTAGCTTTGAGAAAAACACGAATTCGACAAACATTGTTTATTGCCCCAAAACTTGGTAAGACGACATTTTCTTTATTTAAATTCTAATTTTATTGGCTTACTTTGTTTTGGCACGTATTTGGGCTAGGTCAAAGGAAAAAAAAATCCATATAAATTGGCTTTAGTAATATGTAACTAAATTCACTTTGTGCTGCCAAATACCACTAAGCTAATTTTACAGGCTTGGCTGTTAAGAGAATATCAAAATAAATAATAAGTAAATAATTTCCATGAAATCATTTCCAATTTTATTCAAGTTTTATAACAATTCTTGGAAATATAGAAACATCTAAAGACACTTGGCAATAGTTTGCTTCTATGCTTTCATTAGTAATAATTAAAATTAAAAAAATTTTCTTTTAAATTTTAAAAGCTGTCATTCTTAACTTTATATTATTTTTGTACATAATATATATTTATGCATACTATAGTATACAAATATATGCCGAAGTGTTGTTGTTTTTTGAGTAGGTCTGCCTGTGAAATTATATACAAATGTCTGGACAATTCAGAGTTAAGCTGACAAACCTTTAACTGAGTAAAAAGAATGGAGACGTTATAATAACTGTATTCTTTCCCTTTTCCCCCTTTTTTATTATTTGTCAAAAGTATTTCACTCATTTGGACCCGTGTAAAGCCGAATAAACTAATAAAATGAAAAACATCAAAAATTGGGCGTTGCTTTTAATATGCCAAAAATATTTTAACACATTTTTCTCTGATTTTTAAAATTAAATCAAATTTGTTGCCTAATTTTGCATATGAATTATTTTAAATTAAAAATGAGCAATTCGTTTTTGATTAATATTTCAATTTGTTGTTTTCACTTAATTGGATTATTTACAATTTATTCCACAGCTTGTTGTTTCATTAAAAACACGCGAATCATAATAGCTAAAATATTATTATATTTATGTATATAAACATATATATATATATATATTAAATATTGAGGAGATATGAAATGTGAAGTTTATTAAATTTTTAACACACACAACAAAATTTCTTTTGCACATCGCAAAGTGTAAATTTTTTGGGCACAGAACTCAAGTTCGAAAAGTCAGACAAGTGTTAAGAACAATATGCCTTGTAGAGATATTGATTGTTTATTGTATTACACTTGTTTGACTTTTGGCACAAGTCTCTGGTGATGTGGCGACACACCCACAGCCGATTTTGGGATTATCTGTTGGCCATTCATGTGGGTGTTTTTGTTATTGTTGGTGGCCAACAAGCAAGCTTAATAACCAAAAATCCATTAATAATATTCTTGCGCCGCTTTGCAATTAAATATTATTGAACAATTAAAAAGAAATGCAAAAGACAACGCGACAAAGAGCCCGGCAAAAGTCCATTTATAAATTTCGTTTGTGTAAATTTCGCAAGACTCGAAGAATTTATTGACGATGATTTCCTTTTACTGTCTCGTTTCCTCCCTGCTTGGGAATTGTGATGAAGGCAATGATTACGGGAGGTTGGGTGGGGAGTAGGGGCTGGGTCGACACGGTCTGCTTGGTTTGTGTGTGGGCCAAAGACGAGCAAATTGACGACGCCTGCGTTTGTCAATTTGTCTGATTGTCTGTCAGTTATTTAAAATTTATTAAACCAGATCTGTCACAGCGCATTTTAGTGAATGAGCAAGAAATTTTTATATTAAAATTATTTATCGCACAGCGCGTGTAAAAGAACACTTTAATAAATCAAATAATAATTTGATGAAATGCTTTAGCTATTCTGATAAGCTTCTGTCGGCGTTGCAAAAACACTCAAATATAGCTGGATAATTCAGTTAAATACTTTTAATATCATTGCTAAGGGCTTTACAATGCTGTTGAATAATTTAAACTGCTGTAAAAGCAGGCTTAGACTAAATTCTGATTAGATTGTCATACAAAATTTGTTTACTTATATTCTTTTTTTTAATTGGAATGGAAATCGGACTAATATTTTGTATTTATACTATTAATAGCAAAGGTTAAATATTATTAGTTCTGTGGAAATTATTTCGAAAATACTGAAAAGCCACTTAATTGGCAACTCTATATATATTGCTATAAGTTGTTGTTTTCCTTTGCTTGTAGAATTTTAATAAAAATGAATTTTGCAAATTGAAATGTGCTGACTGCGTGACACACAAGCCAAACGATGCCTTACTCTTATTTCAGCAAAACAAAATAATAAATAAATAAATAAATAAATACATATATGTATATTAAGTGCATATATGCACATACTAAAAAGGGAAAAATGCCAATGGCATTTATGGCCAGCTAGTGCAATTTGAGCCCTGTCCCAGAGCCAAAGTCTCTCAATTTTTGAGATTCATGTTTGTTTGGTAGATATTAGCATTTTTAATTGAATTCTTTGTTACGCATCCTGGCATCATCCGGGCTGGCGGGCTTGAATGATGTTTATTTTGTGAAGCCGCCTTTTGCAATAATTTGTGTCATAATCAACGACCGAAACATTTTGGGATTTTATGAAACAACAAAAGTCGGACAACATTGGCCGTTGCACGTTGAATGTTGAATGTTGAATGCCGAACGTGACGATTGCCGACATTTTAAAAACTGTGGCAATTTTGCATTTTGTTTATTTACCTACCCAATACAGACGAGCATATTGAGTGCCCAAATATGAGAAATGCGTAAGACTTATTTTCGACATTATGATGCCAGCATGCAAGTCACTGCAGACGATACACTCAACGAAAATATGTCCTAGAAATGATTGTTTGCTTGCCATAAATAAATTCTTAATAAACAAAATATATTTCTTAGAAATGGGCATATTTCCTGTTATATATTTAAGCACTTAGTGTATTGTGAGAAACTTTTTTTCTTATATACAGAAAATTAAAAAAAATGGTTAGTAAGAAAATTATAAGTGGATTTGAAAATGCGTACAAAGTTTATATTCAATTATGCATATAAAAAGTATTTAAATATGCATATATAAATTGCATTTAGAAGTACTTCCATATGGAGAAGAGTTGCTTACATAAATATTTAAGGCTAATGATAAAATATCTATAATATATTCATTCTTAAGCGTACAAATTGATGTACATATGTGTATTTAAAAGGCATGTAGAGGTACTTATATACATCCATATAAGGAGCCGCTGCTTGTTTGGAACTAATGATGCATAAAGCTTTGGGGGCATGCACAATGCTGAGCATAATTATATCGAGTAATCGAGTTCTTATGCACCTATTCGATTTATTCGACCGGTACACTGGATATTGGGTACTGGGTTTTGGCAAAACAGTTTTCGAATGAGTGCCAGTTCGCAGTACGCTTTTGTACTGGCGCCGCCTTGTCAAGATCACGTCACGCTAGAATGGAGCCGTCAAACGTTGTTGTTGTTGCAGTTGCAGCTGCTGTTGCGGTTGCAGCGATTGCTGCTGCTGCTGCTGCTGCTGTTGTTAATGCCTCAACGGAGTCGGAATTCAATTAGCGTAAAGATTGACGTTAACACGTCTTATCAGCTGGGCATTTATATTAGCCAACAGGTGTCTAGCTGTCTGTGCCTAGTTCTGTTTGCGTGTTGCCAGGTTCATCGCAAGCAGAAAGCATTTTTTAATTTTTATATTTTTTTATATTTTTATTTTTTTATTTGGGGCTTTTGCAATCACACGATTCGTGGTCGCAGCAAATGTATTTGGCTGTCAAAGTTCAGCTAAGTAACGGCCTGCCCATGGGCATTAATCAACATACTTTGTATGCCCAGTTGTGGACGGACGCGGGCTTCATTGATCATGCGGATTATGGCTTTGCCGATCGTGACTTTGATATTTTCTTTTAATTTTCCCTCATTGTGCTCGAGCGCTGAGCGTTGAGCGGAAAAGCAGCCGCCGCCGCAGTCAGCCACAAAGGTTGCCACTGGGCAAAGAAAGTTTCGTGCTCGTTATGAAAATTGCCAGAAGAAAAAAATTGAAAAAACTAAAAAAGCAAACAATTGAAGATATAAAAAAAAGTAGCTCACAGTTTGCACATGGAAATTTGCGCTGCACTTTGCTATCAGTTTGAGTCTGTACAAATATTTTGCCAAGCAAATGCAAAGTGCAACAAATTGCATTTCATGAAAAGATACACAACACCGATAAGGTATCGTTTTTAGTGAGAAAACTGAGCACACTCATCAACACATTAATAAAACCATTATGCAATCACTTATCAAACAAAAAAAAAACAAGTCGGAGAAATTAAAAGAAAGTGCATCACTTCAAAACAGCTTTCTTTGCATTACGATGATTTATACCTCGGCATCTTCATATTCGATTCATCATCTTATTATTTATTTATTTGTTTTATTTTTACTTAGAAAATTAGTTGTATAATTTAATGAAGTTTTGCATTTCTTAAATTGCAATAATTGAATTCCAACATTTTATTTTTACTATTTATCCTTAAGCACAAAAAGTATTCTTATCTAATAAGTGGTACTTAAAAGACTGAATATATATTAAACAAGTATTTATAAAACAAAAACTTATTTGATTAAAGTCAACTTTTTAGCTCAATTGAATGTGCAGCGTTTGGAATTTCAATTAGATTTTACAAACAAATAAAAAGAAAAGTCGAAATTTCAAATAGTATTTCATTGCCTAAGAGGGAATGCAGATTGTGTGACCAAATTATAATGCCCTTTGTTGGGGTATGCCGGCTGGTATGTCTGGCAATTTAAGATCGAATTTATTTATATATATTTCGGGCCTGAGCAGCGAATTGTTTAGAAAGTCAATCAACAATAAATGTCACTGAGAATTGTCACAAAACGCCAAAGCGAAAAGTAAATGACCGCCGAATTAAGGCACTAAACACTAAAAAAAAAAAAAAAAAATCAAACGAAGCCAAAACAAATAAAGTTGTTGTGGTTTTTGTTTTTGATTTTTATTTGCTTTGTTTGTGGTTTGGTTTTATGTGGATTGATTTTATTATTAAGGCGCGAAAAATGTGTTGGCTTGAAAAAAACACATTGTTGAAACTATTTAAATGCCCCTTACTCATGCCGCATGCGGCCATAAAAGCAGAGTGCGGTTGCGGATGCGAGTGGCACAAGTGGTGCAACATATCAATATTTGGATGCCATGCATTATGCAGACATTAGTGGCGTTTTATGACCCAATTAAGAGCTCATAAAACAAAGTTCTACATAAAAACCATTTACAGTCCAGTTTTATGCACAGCTACCGAGTCGGCGACAGGCAGAAAAGCCGCCAGCTTTTTGGTTAAAAGCGCATTAATTATGCGGCCTTTTTCACTGTAAGCCACTTTTTGCACAACACCCAAAAGCCATAACCCAAAAATCCGTTAGCCAAATCGCATCGCTTTAAGTTGGTTTGCGGCTTAGTCTTTTGGCCTTTGCGCTTTGCTGGCCTTTTTTGGTGTTTACTTTTTTGGCAACCCTTTCAATGCTCATTTAACCATTTACCTGCCAGCGCTCTTCTTGGCCAACTTTCATAATCTTTTCACACATTTACATAATTTCAATTTTTGGCGCACTTAGTACAATTTCAACTGTCCCAGACGATTTAAACTGGAGACCAACAGTTGCAGTTGTTTGTCTCACAACAGCACAGTATTTAAATATTTATATATATTTGAATTTATATAGCTTAAAGGCCTAAGTCCTTGTCAACTGGTTTATACACAATTAAATTATTATATCTGATAAGCTGTGAATTCAACGTAATTGTAATAATCACGTAATCTGAGCAAAACATGTTGATAACTTAAATTCCAATTTATACAGGCAAAATTAGTTGTAATTTATTAAAAAGTACGTGCTTATCAAGTGTTTTTTAAGTGGAAATGCATTAAAGTTACTTAATCATATTAGTTAATCGTATTTTTTTTTTTTAAATTTATGTATTTTTCAAATGAAAAACATGCCGAATCCTAGCTAGATTAACTTGAAGGTTGGATATCTTTGAGACATTGTATTACTTTCTCTGACTAGGAAAAGTAGTCCACTCTGCAAACTAGATATGTCTGAGAAGACATCAAACAATGAATTATCTTCCCCATTGATCTGCATTCTACAGATATCAGTATCTTATCTAGATTTTGATTCTTATCGTTCTGTTCCTGCACTTCTGCATGACACCAATCGGATATATATGACATATATATCTATATATATAACAACTACCAGTTGATTTTCTTTAATTTTTTGTTGTTGCTTAAATAGTCTGAGGGCAAAGTGGAAATCAATGCTAATTAAAGTCATGTCGATATTTGACTTTATACATAAAAAAATGCGTATATATAAATATATATTTCGAAATTGTTGTTGGTGGCCCGCATAGTGAAGTGACAGACAGAAATTTGAGCTGACTCCGAAAAGTTTCAGTGTCAAATGTCAACTTCGATGCTGATGACGACACAACAACAGCAGCAACAACAGCAGCAACAACAGCAGCAACATTAGCAGCAGCAACAGCAACAACAAGTGTGGCAATTAGCTGATGCTCAAAGTGACGTCAAAGCAACAGCCCATAAGTGTTTATATATATATATATATACACATATATATATATATATAACATCTATATATACATATATATATACGAGTATAAATATATATATATATATCTATATTCTTTGTTGTTGTTCAAGCATGAATAAAGTATGCTATGATATATAACATTTAATTGACACATGTATAGCTTGTCAACAAAACACGGCTGCCGCTGGCAACGATAGCCGTTGCCCCAAAGCAGCCCCTTCCCATCCCCCCCCCCTCTCCAGGCATCAATGCCTGCTGCTGGCGTTGACATGCTGCCACCGCCTGCTGCTGTTAGTTTGCTGCACATTTTCCATGCCCCCACTTTCTGTGGCGGGCAACTTTAAAAAAAAAAAAGAAGAAATACCCGTGTGATATATGGAAACGCTAATTGTGGCTGCCGATGCTGATCGGCCTGGCCTGATGACGTAGCCGATGGAAAAACTAAAAGGAAATCGTGCGAATTTTCAACGAGCGTAAAAAGATTTTCTTGTTTCCTATTGACTTTGAAGTTGATTTAGTTGCTAAACGCTGTCGATGTATGTGGTTTTTTTTTTTTATGTGTGTGCCAGTTTTGTGTACGCTTGTTTGTTGTCTTGTTGGCTGTTTGTTAAACAAATCCACGACGTTAATTGCCAGCCAAAGTGTCAAATCCAGACCGACAAAACAAGCCACAACTGGAAAACAAAACAAATTTGAAGTGAGCCAAACTAAGCTGAAATGGAAACTTTGCTTTTGTTCAGTTCATGGAACAATATATATATTTATATTTGACAAAGCGACTCTATGACCAGAAAAAAAAAAAAAAACAAATGAAGAAAACACAGTGTGCATTAGCTAAAGGCGTCTGCTTGTCTGGCTGCCACTTTGGACTGCCACTTAATAAATAGTTTGATGCATTATTTCTTTGCTTGCATTCAATCAATAAGGCAATCGACTCTGCACCGCCCTCTGGCCATAACACACACACATACACACGCACACACAGGCACACACTATTTTTCTAGTGGCTTTTCCGCAAAATGCTTTTAATTCAATTTTATTTCAATTTAATTGCCACATTGCCGGGTTGCAAGTTGCCTTGCATAGGCCTTGCATATGTTGTCTTTATGGGCCTGCCTATCTCTGTCGATCAGTTCGACACGATGACTGGGACCTGGGGCATGGGATGGATGGGGACTGCAGCGAGTGTGCGACTGACTGAACTGATTAATTTGCCCCATCTCTCGATATTATACAATATTTTTGCGTCAATATATATATGCACAGCAGCAGCGGGTTTTGTAATGGATTTCGACTTCTTCGCCTCAAGTTTCTCTATGAATTTCCCATAAACAATGCTAAATGGAATGGCTGGCATGCATTTGGCTGGCAATTGAACTACTTTTCTAGATAGTTTTTCATTTATATTTCCAAATAAGATTTATGCGTGCAACTCATCCAAATTGATGGCATGAAAACACTAAATTGAATTCAAATGACCAATAAAAGATATGTTTATGAAATACTCGAAAAAAGCGGCTATTATTGAGAACTGAGTTGAGTTTACAAATATGTATATATATATATATATATATAAAGTAAATGTCTGCTAAAGTAAATGTAACCCACAATCAATTCCTCCACTGATAAGGATTGGTTTGCTTGGCCACTGCGACGTATGCGTAATGTGCACAAAGATGACGCTTGACAGTGCCTGGATGGATGCGTGTATGGGTGGTGCTGGTGCTGGGTGGCAGCACGTTTAACTGATAAGCCTCTGCCATGACATAAGTAAGTCGGAATGTAACTCAACGCAGACTGACTGACCTTCAGCGTGGCTTGGCTTTGGGTTACCGCAAAAACAATAAATCATCATCAAAGACTAATATTTAAAAAATTGAACAACGACTTTCATCAGATCAGAGTCAACCTGCTGATAACTAAATGTCTAACTAAATATTAATTTAAGAAAAATTCCGATGATGTTGCATAGTAGCAAAAAATGTTGTCCACACAAAAGCTGTTCTTCTAACTTTTTGATTTGTCCTATATAGCAGATATATTATATAATAATATATTTAATAAATACGCATAAATAAAACATGGATTCAGCTAGTATTGCACAGGCTTTACGAGGTGGAAGACGAGTGATTTAATGCACGGATAAATTTAAGTACCATATTATATAGTTGTTTTATATATTTATTTTTTATATATTTATATATTTATTTTTTATATATTTATTTTTTATTATACTTATTTTTTCTATATTTATTTTATATATTATAAAAGTCATAACAATAAAACGCCAACTCCTTTCGTATGTTTTTATTTCAAAGCCATCACGCACACGTCGACTTGTGATTGGTTTTGGTGACTGTTAACAAGTCCACACCTAAGGATTGGATTTGCTAAGCTTAAGTCACGGCATGGAGTTAACAAAACATTTGAGTTTATTGGCGCTGGCCATGTTCGCAGTGCTGGCGTTTTATGGCCATACTGCCGATGCCTGTATGTGCATGCCCTCGCATCCGCAGACACATTACTGCAATGCTGATTATGGTGAGTAGAGATTAGAGCGACGTAGAGGCAGTCGAGTGCGAGGGGATGCAACAGTATCCTTGGTGAATTCAATAAAAAAAATACCAAAGCATTTCATTGACACATCCCTTGACAGTTGTGCAGCTGCGCGTTCTCCGCAAATCGAACACCATTGATCCGGGCAAAACCATTTACAAGGTGCACATAAAGCGCACCTATAAGGTAAGCATTTCTTTCATAAATCCATTGAGGGTAAATACACTCGGGAAAAAAGTGGCCTTAAAACTTGGCAACAAGACTCACTTTTAACGGCCGGGTCAGCTTGACTGTATTTTTTTCCGTTTTGTATCTTTTTAAGCCACTGTTTGTTCAACCTTCATTCCAAGTTTGGTTTTTCTAAAACAAATTCTTTTTGCTTTGCTCTTAAAAATAAAATAAAACTTGGCAACGATTTCAACTGGGAATTCAAAATATTTCTATTATTTAAACCGTGCAATTTCTATCTCAGCACAATTTTATTGCAAAAGCTATTTTCTAAATTTTAGAGTGAATCTTTCCGAGTGCATTTTTATAGCCAAACTCATTTCATTAAATTTGTTGTCAGGCCACTCCGGAGGCGCGCAAGATGCTGCGCGATGGGCGTCTGGCCACGCCCGCCGCTGACAACATGTGCGGCATTCAGCTGGACATTGGCAAGGTCTACATCATTGCAGGACGCCTGCCACAGCTAAATCTGTGCGGCTACTACAAGGAATACACCAAGATGACAATTAGCGAACGACATGGCTTCAGTGGCGCCTACGGCACGGCCTGCAACTGCACCGTAAGTTCTAATCCTGTCCCCCCCAAATAATGTATTCAGCACTCAATTGGAATATAAATTTAATTAACACAGATCAAGCCGTGCTTTGGAATGCAGTGCCTGAAGCAACGTGAGTATGCCGACGGTTGCAAGTGGTCGCCGTACGGCAAATGCGAACGTGATTTCTCTGCCTGTGTGCCGCACAATATCCGCACACGTAACGGTGATATTCAGCGCTGCCGCTGGAGACGCACGCAGCTCTACAAAAAGTGCCTCAGCCAACCGTAAGCCAGCCATTGGCAGAGAGCAAATGGGAGTTGGAATCTCGAGTATGGTGTGGATTGGCCGGAGTGGCTTTGTTATGCTACAGTTTCTCTTTTTTGTTTAGAATTTAATACTTGAGTTTTGTGTAGAGCTTTAATACGTATGTTATGCTTAATGTGTTATTTATTAATGGATGGCTTTTTAGATGCGATCACCACAATTAATGAGAATAATGTATGATTTACTATTTAGCAACTTAATTAGTGATTAGCTTTTAATTTTTAATACACTTACCAAATCACGCGGATTCGGGAAGAATGTCTGCTCGATCAGCGGGAAGCCGTCGCGTCCCAGGCGACGCTGCAGCTGCAGCAGATGGGAGAAGACCCACGGTTTGTCCTATCCACAAGGAATTGCACCACCATTTAACGTTTGTCGTTTTGTTAACAAATTTTTTTGCGCTCAACTCACCTGAAACTGGTAAATGGAATGCAACGAATTGATGCTGGGCACTCCGCCGTATTTGAGGCCCAGTATGGTTGACCGGAAATCGCTGGAACCATCACGCGGCGGTTGCCGTATCAATACGAAATCCGGACGAAAAGAACGGGCAACCTGTTTATTGGTTTGTTTGTGTTTTTTTTTTGTTTTTTTTTGATTTGGTGTGTGATATTCCAAAAATTACATTAGAAACATATATATCAAAAGCAGAATATAATTTTGTAAACTTAGTTGACTCTGAACTATATAAGATGCAAACGTGAGAAAATAAATATGAAAACCAAGAAATTATCACACATTTACTTTACTCGCTTATCTTGGCAGGTTTTCACAGTAAACCGCCCTCAAAGGCGCCACTTAATTGCACCAGCTTAATCTAGCCATGCATAACTTAGTTGTATATAATCAACATATGCTTCATAATTATATATAACAGACGACAGACGCAGGCACAAAATGCAGACGTATACATTTTACACACACGCACACACACACACACACTGCACGCCCGGGTAAACCCAAAGATAATTTTATCACGTGCCTTTTGCTATGCAGCAGCGACGAACTGACATTTTCAACATTTTACAGCACACTTTTAGGCTGAGTCAGCAAATAAAGGTGGTGGTATTTTCGGATATTGAATGTTGCGGATAACAAATTAAAAAAGGGAGTGAAACTTGGCTGAGCTATAAAATTCATTTGGAAGAGCTTGGCAAATCCTGGTAAGATATTTAATTTGTGTGATGTATTATATAGTATAGAAAGAACTTTGTTTTGTGACTAATACTTCGAATAATTGAAATACTTGTGTAATGTAGCAATATATATAAAATTGTGATAAATGAAATTCCTTTTTATTCAGATATTGCTTTGCTACCTCATTACAATGTGGGTCTACATATAAGACTCACTAGGATACCCATGCAGCCTGCAGAGCAATTTAATTATTTAATCAATTAAGAAAGCAATTTGTATGTTCTTTACTAAAACAATTTTTTTTTAATTTATGTACGTTCTCCGTAAGCATTTGAAAAGTGAATTTAAAATGAAATTAACTATTTGTACCCAGATTTAATATACTCTATTACTGCTTAAGCAATAATTGCAGCCACAGCTTAAGAGTTGTAGTAAGATACACAAATCCTTTATAAACCAACACCAACCCAAATGATAGTTAAAGTAATGCAAACGAAACGCTTGAGTATCTATTGCAATACAAATAAAATAAATGTGTGCCAAAGCAGAACCTTGGCTAAGCCAGCGTAATGCGAGTTAAGTTGAATTGTTCTGGCAATATAAATAATTAAATAAATAAACAAGTAGCTAAACTGCAAATAAACAGACAACTAAAGGGACCTAAGTGCAGAGAGTCCTGAAAGATGGGCGTCCATCGTTTGTGCGCATTGCACTAATTAAGAGCAAACACAAAGTTGGCTATTGGATGGAGAGTGGGGGAAAGGGGGAGTTACTCACCCTAGTGCCGCTGCGATAGGCGGCCATTGTGACGACCGGTCCGGTATCGGCGCTGGACACCACCGTAATGTCCTGCGGATGCACAGCAGACGATAAACAACAATAATGCGAATTCACAATTGTTTTTAGTATATTCAGCTTACTCGGAATTCAGCCTGCTCCACGCGTATATCGAAATCGCCATGCAAGCGCCGGCCACGGAAATATTTGGACCAGTCCGTGTTCTGATCATCCAGCACCAGCAGCGTGAAATATCTGTCCTTGTTGAAGGCAGGCGCCCGTTGAGTGGCGCTCTGAACTGCGGCTCCTGCGAGTGGCAAAAAAGGGTTTGTTTTTTTTTTTTGTAACTTAAAGTGTGCATTTTATTAATGATTTTTTTTCCAATTGGAGCTGTGACGGCGCATTCTGAAATGCATTTTCTCTACAATTTCGCCAAGTTTCGCTCACTGCCATTTGATTACCCCGTTCAAAAATCATTAGACTTTTCTGAAAATATTTTACCAAAATCGAATTAAATGTTTACAATTCTCACAAATAATATTATTTTTTTTACCTGAAAATCTAAAAATAAATTAACGATTTTATTGAAATTATATTTGTATTAATTGGAGTTCTATCTACGTGGAACGAATGCAATCGAGTAAAGGATAACGGAAACTTTATGGAATCGAGAACATGGCTGAGTGTGTTTCACGAAACTTGGATGAAATTGGAGCCGAGAATATGCCAATGGACTATAGCATACCCAATATGGAGGCGCCCTGATCTCGAGCTGCACCAGTCAAACTTTGCACGCGTTGCAAGAGACTCTCCCGCGACTTGGCCGGGCTGGTTGGCGCACTGACGCCACGAGGCGGTGCAGGTGCCGCCGTGGCCGGAGCCTTGCCAGCACCAAAGCTTAATGATAGCTCCGGTGCGGCGCCGGTGGGCTGCGGCGGCAGCTGACCGGGTGCCGGCGGTGGCGGCATGTTTGGTGGACCGCCGGCAACATGCGGCTTGGTTGGCTGGTCCTGTATAGGACGCGCCGCTGGCGGCAAGCTATTGGGATCAACATCGTCGACCTCGGAAGACAAGTCTCCCGAGCTGAATCTGCACGTGTGTGTTTCCGTGGATGTGGATAAGTTGTTAGTGTTCGGGTTAGCGTGGGTGTTGTTTTGTGTGTGTGTGTGTTGTGTGTGATTTTCGTTTAGTCGTTTTTCAAATGCGAACCGTTGCCAAGTGAAAAGTGCAGCGCAGTTTTGTGAGAGAGCGAGAGATATATGAAGAGAGAGAGAGAGAGAGAGAAAGAGGGCGAAAGAGAGAATACCATGTGGGGGAGAGGCGGCGGGAGAAAGAGAAAATAGACAAACATATGAAATCTCAAATTAGTCTCGTCCAACTAATGCACCACTTCCCAGCTGGAGGAAAGATGCGTTTCTTTTTAAGGTCTTTACCTTCTCTTCAGGAAATTAACATTGGAAGTGAAGCTCGATTTGAACGATGAGAAATTCAGGGTGCTGCTTTTAGGTTCCTTTTTGATTCGAAAATATAGAATAGAGAATTGAAAGTTGTCAGTTGTCAACTTATTAATTAAGTGCTTCAAATTTTGGGCATTCATTTAACGAATTATTTGATTAGTGCATAATGCGTACATACATACATACATACATAAGTACATGTATGTAAGTTTGAGTATTTTTATATATATATATTTAAGGCAAAACGTCAAAGCGTTACATAAACATAAAATTGAATAAATTACTTAAACTTTTACTCTGTCATTATGGGTAAGTCACTTGCCCACCAAAAATGTACCCAGGAGACACCTTTAGGACTAATTGGTCACCTGGGATGGGATGGGTTTGGGCGTTAAGTTAAATTATTGCTAAAATTGTGGTTTCTTTTTTTGACAGCCACTTCGCATGAAAATTCACACAGTGAAAGATGGTAAGAATCGTAAAAAAACACTATACGAAAGATTGGCAATTATTATCTGTAGTTGCTGTCGCTTCGCATAGAAATGAAACCTAATTTCAAATTTCATATGTCATCTTGTTGAGAGAACGATTAATAATTGTATTTATATATATATAAATAATTCCAACTGGTCACTTATACAAAATGATCAACTGTTGGACATGTGTTAAAAGTGAACATGAAATTGCAAGTGATGCTTGCTAAGTGATTTGGATTGGAGCTTGGAATGGTCAAAACGGACAGAGTTAGTCGAGTTAAATGGAAAAAAGGCAAAAAAAAGTTAAAATGGTCAGTGAAGACTGGGCAAATAAAAGCAAAAGCTAAACTTTAATTAAAAACGCATACAACTCGTATGCATAAAAACTAACTACATTAAATAGGACCATAAAACTTTATTGCAAGTGGCAAGTGGCAAGTGGCACTTGGACTGGCAACAGGTGCAAACAGCAGCTGTCCTTAGCTGTTGCCAGGCACAGTCACAGAGCACAGAGCACACTGGTCAACAATAAATGCTAAGCTGCCACATTCAACGAGTCCCTTTGGGCTTTGTGCGTCTTACGACAAAAAAAAAAAATAAGTACAAAAAAATCAATGATGGATTTTAGTAGTCCATCGGTGGAAATGGGGGAGCCTTCTTTGCCTGACAAGTATGTCAAACACTTGTGGCCAAAACGTTGCACGGCCTTCTCGTGCTGTGGCATGTAAGTGGTTGCTGTATTGGGCTGCGCCCCTTAGGCCTGAGGCACTTGAAAATTTTCAAGCTGACATTATTGGCCAACACTCGCAACACGCACAACAAACAAGCAGCGCCCCCCAGTTGTGGGCCATTTGAGTGTGTGTGCAACACAAGGTAGCAAACTGCTCTAAATTAAAGGCTCAACCGGGTTTTAAAGGCAAATAAAAGTGGAAACAGAGAAATTTAAATGAAATGAGAAAAAAGAAAAGAAACACAAAATAAACATTAATTGGCCAAAACAAGACGAGTTAATATGAATAGTTAGTAGCAGTGAATTGTGGGTGATGTTTAGTAGTTAAAACAAGTTTTGCGAGGTGCTTCAATGCATACGATTTATTGGCACTGCCTTACCAATGGCGGGGCGCAGATTCGCCCACACCCAGCAGTTGCAATGGCGCTAATATTGACCGTGGACAAGGATGTTCCACAACAGTTTTCCGCTGTTCAGTCTTGCTGCTTCGCACACTTTCCGCTCAGATTCCGCTCCAATTGATCAATTTTCTCCCAAATGCTGCAATTACAGAAAAAAAGAAATTAAATAAATTTACATTAAAAGTTGCACTACAAATTAATTTGTTAGAGAGAAAAAAAAAGCCGAGCTCCCTCTGATTGTCCGAGCACCATCTTTGTGGAGTCCCGATTCGATGACAGTCTTTGTGACTGTCTTTTGTTGGTATTTTCAGTGTTTCTTTGCTGCCAACTCGAACGATGATTGTTGCTGGTTCAATGTACTCGCCAGCCGCAAAAATAGGACAAACTTAGTCTGTGTATACCAACAAAACTATATATATATATATATATATATATATGCAGAGAAAAGTCAAACACAACAACAACTGACTCCTTGCAGTATTTTACGAGTCGCACATATTTTCATAGAAATATGATAGAAAATATTTTTATTTATATTTTTTGGTTGCAATGCAGCATTACAATTTGATAATAGCAAAGCAGTGGAATAAATATATGAATTTTTTATAGAAAGTATTTTTTTTTACAGTTTATCTCTATACCCAAAAGAAGAGAGAAAAGAGAGAGAGAGAAAGAGAGAGGAGACTTCCAGTTTGTTAAATATATTTTTATTTATTTATTAACATATATCCAAATTAAATCAATTAGAAATGTAAGAAAATTCAAGAAATTTTATGTTTTTCACAGAGAAAAGTACATTTAAATTGCAGAATTATTAGTTGCACTACTATTTGTAGCCTACTTAATTTGGCTTACTTAAGGCATGCGTGTTGCAAGTTGACACAACAGCGACAGCCTTGTGGTACAAGTTGGTCTCTTATGGAGCATGTCCTTGCCAGACCCCTGATGACATGCACATAAATTGAGATTCGTTAGAAAGCGAAATGGGACTTGAAAGTGCAGATACCAAAATGTAGAGTGTCATAAAAAAATGCATAAAGCGTGGATTTAGACAATGTAAGACTTGCATTTACGATATACATAAGCTTTTCATTAAGGCTGGACACATTACACATACGCCATGTTGTTCGACAATTGCGTCACTTTGTCGACTGACTTCTGACTACTTTGTGACACTTTTTCTTAGTCCATAGGAGACGGTTTGTCTGTGAGGTTTCCTCATGTAGAAGCTGAGCAAGTTACGTATCTCTCTCTACACTCAAAAAAAAAAGATAGATATCTATCATAAAACACGCTCGCAGAAAGATTTTACTACCACATTTCCAAATATACTGTGCAATTTTGTGTTGAGTTGATGACATTTGCCCTTTTTGCCGGTAGCATTCCTTGCCAAGTTTGCCTTCAAATGTCAAAGTTGACAGATGACTATGCCAAATATCGAAATCGAAAATAAATAATACTTGTGGGATGTGTGTTCATTATATCATGCAGCGACACAAATTTCTCGTTGCACGCAATCTAAATATGTAAATAACAATGATTAATCGAAATTTTTGTATTTTGATTGCTTGCGTAACACAACTGCAACAGAAGCAAAATAAAGTTGAGTATTTTATTTTTGTTTCAAATCTAAGAGGTTTTTTTGTTTTCCATTAGCTAATTAAATTTGTGGCCAAGTTTTCAAAATATGATTGATATTTGAGTGTTGAATTTGAACAACTTCTCCGCACATATGCAACAAAAAAATTTGAATTTCTGTCAGACTGTGTGTAAAAACCTTTTGAATTAATAATCAGAGTAACGTGTTGGGAGCCAACTTTTGGCATTGTTTGTAACAACTTTTGTTGTTTTTTTGTGCGGCAGCTAGCTGAAATCTGTGCTTTAAACTCCAGAACAGCATTTAGCCTTTTTAATGGGTGTAGATTGCAGCTCGGTGGACATAACAATCCATCATCTTCGCCAACGGGGTTGCATTTCAATTTTACGAAAGTTTTTCTTTTGGTTCCTCACAAACTGTTCTCGACTGGTTGCAAGGTGCTGCGGCAGCGGCAGAGGCAGTGCACTCATTATTCTGCTGCCGCACAAAACTCAAAAAGGAAAACCACAAGCACCTGCAGCCACAGCTAACCCATTTTCCAAGCCGCATTTCCTTTGCTGACAGTTAAGCAGGCATATTCAGCTGCCTGACAGTTTCTGAGCGTTTAATGTCCTTTCAATGGTAATTAAAGCAAAAAAAAATCAACGTCAACTAAAATGCAGAGCAGAAACGGAGCTGACAAAACTGTGCCACAAATGTGACTCGGCTTGTGGCAGAGGTCAAAGACTTGCACGCAAACAACAACAACAGCGACAACAAAATATCCTTGCAACACATTGTTGCCTCACTTTAAGCAGACACATTAATTGGCACACTCACACCTGGGTTTGTGTGTGTGTGTGTGTTTGTGTGTTTCTAAATTCTCATTAGCCAAATTGGTTGCGTTGTATTTATTTGTAAACTTTTCTGAATAATATTTGCTTTCCTTCCAATTAGAATTGTTAGTTACGCCCCCAATTCTCAAAACACCCACGCCACCTTCGCCCCCCACTTAACCTGGCTATTGGGTTTGTGGGTTACCAAACTCTTTAATCGCACGGCGCTTTTTTGTTTTGGGCTTAATTCGATAAAACGCTTTTGCCTGTTTTCTCAGCTTTTGTTTGTCTCAGCCTTTGCCTGGGGTTTGTTATTACGGCGTCTATCTACGCTTATCACGTACACACACACAATGCCACACACACACACACACAGATACTCTGTCTGACTGACTTAGTGATACAGAATTTTTACCGTGTTTCGATTTTTTTTTTTGGCAGTTCCAAATTCCTTTGCGAGTTTGAGTAGCAAACTTTTTCTTCGGCAAAACTGAGCTGAGTAATTTTCACACTTTTGTTTTTGCAGTTAAGTGATTAATTTTGGGATGATATAACTGAGTTAACTATTTAATGAATTTAATGCTCAAAAATTGTAATATTTTATATTTAAATTTGATTGTTAAATTTCGAGCGCACAATGCAAAAAAATGGCTGAACTATCAACGACGGTGATGAAATTTTCACTGAGCGTCGGGTCGACTGGTTATATATTAATTTCCCACCAAAATGTTTTGTGTAACGGAATGAGAGCGCAAAGAGAGCGCAATTTAGAGAGAGAGGGAGAGAGAGTGTGAGAGAGAGAACTCCGTGGGTGTTGAGAGTTTTACATTAAAAGAAGTTATTTTTTGATTTGCATATTTATTTGATTTTAGCTAAATAAAAAGTAAAATTAAATTAACATGCTTAAAGCCTTTAAATAATGCAATATTTCTATTCTAAGGAAAGTAAGTATACAAATATTCCGTTATTTCTAATGCGTTTATCAACACTGTTAGAAAACTCTCAGTGCCTCTCGAAGGGACTGCGCATGTGCCTGATAGTAAACCTGCGGGTGTATCGATTCATTCAAGTCTTCAAATGCGTGCAAATAGCAACCACCGTCACACACACACACACACACACACACAAACACACACTTACACACATACAATACATACACACACGTGCTGCTTTTGTTTTTAGAGATTAACGGTAATTGTATGAATGATAACCGGCCAAATGGGAGTCCAAACCACATTCAGTTTTCAACGATCTGGCAGCACAACTCAAAGCACGATGGCAACAGCCAGCGATGCGGATGAGGCATTAAACAAACGAAAGATGTGACCAAAAAGCGAAACGTGAAAAAAATGTCTGTGTGTAAACACAAAACAACAACAACAGCAGAAGGCCAAAGCAAAAGCAAAGAGAACACAACAACAACAACAACGACGACGATGACGATGACGACTGGCAGCAACGGAGCGGCAACTAAGCCAATGCTAAGTTAACTTTGGAGCTGAAGCATCCAAGCAACAGCCCCACGCTGGCCAGTTTCAGTCGCAACCAATCTCTCGAGCCGTAAAGTTGTTTGCAAACGTGTCAAGCGGAAAAACCTTTTCTAGCCAGGTTGCGTTTCAGTTAAGCGCGTTTCAGCCAACAGCCCTTTAGAATAACTAACGCACATTGTGTGAGTGCAACTAATAAAATGTAAATAACGCATATGATTAAAAAAAAATATATAAAAACTGTAATTTAATTTAACTGTTAATAAATTTAACTGTTAACAAACAATAAATACGCCTCGACTTGTTGCATAAAACTTGTTTTCACGTGCACGCTCGCCTAGCAAAATTGCTTAAGAGCGCAACAACGAAGTGAATTTATAAGCCAATGGACACAAAATAAAAAAGATACTTTACATAAATAAATAAACAACAAACATCCGTGAAAACAAATGGCAAATTTCATGCGAAAACATTAAGGAAACGCTTAAATGCAACACGAAATGTGAAATGATTTAAGTTAAAATGTTTCAAACATTTGCGAATTTCCGATCAGCTCTTCGCTCGCACCAAGATGCGCTCTTAACTTGTCTTTTGGCCAAATCTGGCCTCTTAGCTGCTTGCTCGTGTGCTGAGCTCAAATGTTAACAACTGTTGGCAATAGGGTATTAAGCTATTGCATAAAGTGTGCTCACACTGAATAAATTACAACAAAAAAAATGATTTAAGCTCAGCTTTGATATATCAAATATGTACATTGTATTCGCCACTGATGTGTGTGTGCGTGTGTAGATGTCATTACGGACGTGTGGGTGTGCTCCTATTTCCGCCCAGATGCTGCTCTTTCAATTATTATTATTATTTTCAGCTACTGAAATCATGAGCTTCATATGAACACATGCTACATTCGATTCTAAAGTACTACAAAATTTTTGCTTAATATTATTTCACTTTTAACAAACTTTTTCACAATGTGACAAAGCGATTTCATGACGTAAGCGCGCTCTCAGTTTTTGCTCTTTTTTTAATGCGCGCCAATTTATTATTGGAATTTATTTTATGTATTTATATATATACACTTTGATACCTACAATTGGTGTCGCATAAATTCATTTGTTGCAGAAAAAATAACTTGTTTTGTTCACATATTCTCGTTGTTTCATTTGAAATGATTTGCGAAAATATTTTTTCCGAGCGAAAAAAAGCAGCTTCATTTCAAAGTTTAATGCGTTACTCAGACCAATCGGGTCGGGGTCGCTTTTAATTTTTGATGGTGTAAAATAGAAAATGAAATCGTGTACGTGAGAGAAACAGATGCGATTTTCGTGGCCGACATTCATAGATAAAAAAATCGTATTAAAAGATTAGAAATTATTGTGGCGTACAGCGGTATACACTGTGTGTACTTCTGTCACGTTTGCGCACTTCAAAATTCCTAGAAAGTTATGAGCTAGAAAACCACAGAAATCTCTAAATGATCTGAACTGCAGCTGCGCAACCGACGGCGCAATAAACCGCAGCAAATCGAAAAAGCTGGCTATTTCCAGCGAAGCAATTGTTTAACGCTCGCATTGTTCTCGCATTGACTCATCATCATCTACTCAGCATTTGAAAAAATAGCAGCAAAAACAACAACAACAACAACAAAAAAAGAGCACATCAAGGTGAATGACTAATTTGTTGAGTTGCAGCTGGAATCAGTTGTTAAGTTGCTAAGTTGCTAAGTGCGTGATGCGCATGAAATTTGCCAATAATAATTCACAATACCAATTTGAACAATTGCCCACTGCAAATGCTTGATCAATGACATTTACAGTTATTCCATAAGGATAAGTGAGGCCACATAACAAAAGACTTAGGCAACAAACGTGCGCCAATATGACACACCTCAAAAAGGAAGATTACGGCTCCAGTTGGAAAATGACGCCTTTTTGGCTGCTGCTCACTGCGCTGCTCGTCACACAGGTAAGTCAAAAATACACACAAACACACACACACACCCCCCCCCCCCCTGGGGTGTGAGAGTGGTAGACAATTATAACTAGTTGTAGATCGCAAAAGTTTCTTTCATACATTTCACTTTTCATTTGCATACAATAATGTTCTGGGCAGGCATAAAAAACGAGGTTAACCGCGAGCTCTGACATTACCTGACCATTTTCATGGCGCACTCGTAAACTTGTAAAGTCGTACAAACAACATTCGCTGCGGGCACGTGAATTTTCCACGGCAATTTTCCAAAGCAAGACAAATTAATGAACTGTGCTGCGGCCGCAGCCGAGCCGATTCAGTGCTCAGTTAGCCAAGTTGTCCATTTATCAATAGATTGGCGTCTTGTGGGCTTGTGCTGCTTACAAGTATATTTTTCACTTCTCAAATGTGCCACTGACCGATATCTTAACTTTTACCCGGCACTACTTCTACTTCTACTCTGCTAGCCCTTCTCAATTGTAGACCAATTTTTCAATTGTTTGCCATGGAATGTTTTGATTTCATTTTTTGGCTTATGAAATGGCACAAATAGCAAGAGACAGCTGCAAAGGCTTGGCATCGATTTGAATCGAATTGGTCCAAGCCAGTAATTTTGAGCAGCTGCATTCACGCCTATGAGCGCTGTCTTAGTTAGTTTCTAGCCGCAATGGATGCCAAAATCAGTTAAGAAACATAAAATAAAAAACTAAAAGAAAATAATATTTATTTTTTATGCCACAGGCTGTAATTTGGCAAAAAGTATTTCGTTGATTGACAGCTAAAAATGCAAAAAACTTTCAGTTTCCATATGTATGCAGGGGCATATTATGCATAACGGGGAGTATTGAACTAAGTATTTATTGATGCCAGCGCAAATATGACATCATAAAAAAAACGAATAAAACACAGAGTTCGGCGCCCACGTGAGGCGCCGAATAAAGGCGTTTTGGGCTTGGCAGGCGGCGCTCTAAGAGCCATTGCCCACAACTTCAGGCATGCAAAATAACAACAACAACAACAACGTCAACAGTGAGAAGAGACAGCAACAACTATTTAGCCTTTTAGTTAGCTTTGGCTAATGCAAAACCCACAGAACCTTGAAGCAGAAACAACGGCAAACAAACGCAGCGAAGTCGCTTTACATTTCTGTGAATATAATCATGATTAGCAACATGATAATGAAGATGATGTTGAAGGGAACACCGGGGGTTAATGATAATTAAGATATAAGTTTACCAACTTTTGTCTGGACAGCACACACACACACACACACACACATAGCCTATGCATATGGGTGCGTGTTAAATATCTGTTAAAATTGAAATTTAGCTACCTTACGGTACATTTGAAGTTTATCTTGTTGTTGTATTTGGCTTAACTTGGCTCTGCTTTTTACACTCATTAGCCAAGAAATGAACTTGCGTTTTCCGTTTTAAGTTTCATAAGGTAGTTCACACACACACACACACACACTCCGAGTCCAAGTTCAGACTTTAAATAATAATTTAAAATGCTCAACGCATTTCGAAACCCATCCAACACATTATTAAAAATAATTGTCGCCTTTTTGTCAATGCTCAATGTAAATACAAATATTGACTTGCACATTTGTCAAGTTGTTGTTGTTGTTGTTTGTTGTTGTTGTTATTATTATTTATTGTTACGGGCTATTAAAATCCATTTCAATGTCACAGCAAACAAAATATGCTAATTTCTGAGGCACACACATATGATTATGTTCATATTTGGCTGTGTATGTAACCTGTGTTTTGGCCATGTCGTCATCCCGTTGGACTTTTGGCCAAGTCAAAAAGACCAAAAAAAAATCGGTAACAAAACGCTGCATAAAACCGATTTAACATCTTGCGTATTTGGCCAGAAATGACGCGTTGATTTTGACCGCAAATAGCCTCACGTCGGCCTGCGGTTAAGCCATGCGGGTTTCGCAGCATGTATGTATATATTATCATGTATGTGCATATTTTGCTTTGTCTTTATAATGCTCCAACTCTTAAGAGGAATTGACAAGCACGTGGCGTACAAAAGCCAATTGAAGATGTTGAAGTGAATACTTCTGCCATGTAGAACGGCAGTATGAATATACCCGAAAAATTATTCATTGTTTATTATACTAAAATATATTTCTTAGAATTACCGCTGAGCGCACAGCGATTGCTAAGCAAGCTCAACAAAAGACTTAGACAACAAACTGGCTGATTGTTATGGCTACTTGATTGAAGTTCTTAAATTTTAAGTTCTTGGGATGTGTGCGTGTGTGTGTGTGTGTGTGTGTGTGTGTCTAACGGTATTGTACAGCTACCCAGCATTATATATGAATTCAAACAATTTAACAAGATCTTAGCTACATCGTTTTACCCAACTCGCTTCTTTTTATGTTTATGAATTTTGATAATAGCATTCCCAAACCACAGAATGCAAATAGAATATTTCTTGTGATGTTAGCCATTATGCTCTAATTAACAGTCGAGCGGCGAGTTTTTTGTTTTTTTCTTCAACTCAACTCCAATCACCATCGACCACAAAGCCGACGGTGCAGCGAAGTAAACTGGCCGAGGTGCCACTGTTGCTGGATTGTCATAGTCGATAGGAGTAAAAACCAACGCTGGACTGGGGCAATTAGAAGAGCAACCAGTTTGTTAGCCGCACGCAACCGCTACTGGGTTAGTAGTGTGTCTGCGTCTGGAGACGACTTCATGCGACTTGAATTGTTACACTACAACAAAAAAAATCGCATAAATTTATAGAATAAATACATACTTTTGGGCAGCTTACATTTATTTTCAGAAAACAAATTTCAACACAGAAATCTTTGACTATTCTGCTCTCATTGCCCTTTTGTTTAATAGTCATACAAAAATATATTACAAGTTCATCATTTATAGAATATATAATTTAAATATAATATAATATATAGAACAGTTAAAATATGCAAACATTTTGATCTTTATTTTCAAATTTTATAGAGAATAATTTTGAAACCAAACTTGTAAATTTAGGCAAATAATTTTTTATAGCTTAGAAAATATTTTCAAAACCCAGAATTTAAATTTAGGAAACTAATTTTTTATAGCTTAGAAAATATTTTCAAAACCCAGAAATACTTTGTGATGTTTAGGAATATTTGGGTATTTTTTTTCTGAGTGTTGTGTTGATAATGTTTGTCAGGAAGTATTGCTCTGGCAATTGCCATGAGTTGTGCGTTGTGCAGTTAGTTTTTCCGATGCTGGCCATAATTCTCAAAGCTTTACTTAAAATCAAATAAGACAAGAAAATTTGAAAGAAGCGTAATCAAAAAGCAAGTTTATGTTATGGCAACAAAAACAGACCACAAAAATCTACAATTGGCCTGTGTGATTTTAGAGTTGACGCAATTTAACGCCAAGTTGATTTCGAGTGCAAATTATTTTGTTTACTGGCCAACAGTTGTCAGTTGCCAGTTAGCATTTGGCAGTTGCCCAGTTTTCAGTCTAGCGTTAAATTCATTAAATTGTATGCAAAAGTGTTTGGCATATTGGGTCATCATCAGCGACATTTGGTTCTCAGCAGTGCGCCAATGGAGAAAGTTCTTTCTTTCTTTTGTTGTTTTGTGTTGTTTTGTGTTTTTTGTTTTTCTTTTTTTTCCATTTTTTGTCGGTTAGTACACTTCATTATTTGATTAACTTGCATTGTTCACGTGCAGAGTGCGCTTTGCTCTGCTTCTGCTGTGGCTTCTGCTTCCACTTCTGCCACTCTTTTTGGTGCCTGTCACTCAACGCAGTCAACAACAACAACAACAAACAACAAACAACAACAGCAACAACTTTAGCAATTGTTTTTTGTTGTTAGCTGGGGTAAAAGTAGGTTTTATTTGAAGCTAATGGGAAAAGCCATTTGCCAGTTCTGCTTTTGTTGCATTTTTGTCCGCTGTCTCATGAATTTTCCACAATGTCTTCTATTGGCTCGTCATTTGGGCTTATGCTCCCAAAGTTGTAGCTCCAAAAACCAAAAAAAAAAAAAAAAACAGCTAAAAAGAAGCGACAGGCTGGCTAACTACTATTTGTTATGCCCTGGGACTGAGTTGCTTTCAGATTCTGTTTTTGGCAAATGATGCGCATGGAAAGTGGCGTTTATGAAAATTGCTCAGCACTTGAGGGCATCTGGGAAAAATGTTGGTAGTTGCCCAGGGGCTTAATGATGGGTTTTTCGTGCATCAAAGTGTTGAGTAAACAATTTTTGGCAATTAAGGAAATAAATGATGAAAGTATCGCGACATTTGGCTTGGCTAGAAATCACGACAGGTGAACACTTAGATGCCAACTTCATAAATAAATACACATTCAATGGTTAAGGAGAATGTGGCACTCTCTGACAGGTTTCACCTTGGCAACCGAAACAACTATGTCGATAATTGAAGCAGCACTCTAATCGTGATTAATGACAATTAAATGAGCAACAAATATATAATAATAAATAGAAAGAATTTTCGATAATTTTCCAGCATTGTTATTGGGCTAAGAGGGTTATGTCCAAGATAAATTCAATTAAAGGCAGCTTTCAAAACACTTTTAAGCCCATTCCAAAATGTACCTTCAACTCCACAATAAAGCAGCATGATGCCCCCAGATAAAAACATCAAAGAAGAAGAAAGTGCTTGCCATGCTCATAAGTGGCTACACTTTATGGGAAAACCATTAAAACGAAACCTTTTTTCCAGCTACTGTTGGGAAGTGAAGAACGCCAACTGACTGGGTCTGACTGGGGCCGAGTAAAATAAAACTAAAAACTACTCAACAACTGGCAATAAGTAAAACATATAAATAGGCTGTAAATGCTCGAAGTCATTTTTTTTTTAAATGTTTTCTTTTTTCAGTAGTCAATAGTTTAGAGTTCCCTTTATTTTTTGCCATCTATTGATTGCTGTTCAAAGCAGCAAGAAGTGCAGCAACAAAAGGCCATATGCAAGTGCTTATTATTATATTAGTGCTACGACAGCATAAGAGCCACACAATTGACCCTTGCGTTGCCTCGAAAGGGGACAACGGCAGCACCCAGTCCGGGCTCAGGTCTGGGTCTTGGTCTGGGTCTTGGTCTGGGTCGGTTGGGTACGTGCAGTTGAGTACGTGCCATGAAATTAGCGCGTCAGCGTCAGAACATCAATGAAGCAGAGCGCCAACAATTGAATTTTAATTATAGTGACAGTGACATTAATTGCAACTCTTATATTTAGTGCATAAGGCCAACAAAGAAAGCACTAAAATGGCCAAAACCAAAATCATTTTGACAGCCAGCCGCTCATCCAGCGAGTTTCTGTTAAGCCTGTGGCATGTGGCCTGCCGCCTGTGCAGCCTGTAGCTTCATTAACTTTTTAGCCGAGCCCCAAAAACTCGACACTGGCTATAAATACGGCCAAAAATATGCGACTGCTGCAACGGCTGCGACGTCTGTAATGCGATCTGCGACCGCTTAAACGGCAATTTATGCGCTGACTGCGAAAATACCGTGACAATTTGCAATCAGCAGCAGCAGCAGCAGCAGCCGCCGCAGCAACAACTCTGCGAACAGCGACTCCAACTACAGGCTCCAACTTGCTGCATGAGGCATACACTCAAATAAAAGAATAGCAATGAAATTTAGCAGTTCAAACTATAAATGTTTTTTGGTTTCTACAATTAGTTTGAATTTATGAAAAAAAAAGTTTAATCGACAAAAATATATTTCACGAATATATAAAATATTTAAGCAATATGCAACAGAATCTGTTTGCGGCTTATATATATTTTTTATTAATATTTCAACATTTTTCAGAAATATACTTTCTAAAGTACAGTATAATAAATTACACTTTATAATTTTATGCTTAGGTTTTTTTTCAAATTTCAGTTCGTTTTTCTTCTGAGTGTATATATACAAGTTGGCCGCGACTGGTCGGTCGATCGGTCGGCGGGTCTGGGGCTTTATGTTATAATTTAGTTGGCAAGCTTTATTACTGCTCAGCCGCACACAGCGGAAATTCAAATGCACACACAAAATATGTTTAGGCGCATAGTCAGATCCCCTCCCCAGCCCCTGGCCAACATTCTTGAAGCCGCCTTTTGTTATGCACAAGTTTTCGTTTTGCTTCTAACACATAAGTTGCAGTTGTTACTGTTACTGTTGCTGCTTTTGTTGTTGTTGTTAACGTTTTAAGCTCTTTTGCTTTTTAGCATTAGCAAATTTATTTGGCAATCAGTTGAAAATATGCACAGCTGCAGTTCGCCTAAGTCGCCCAGTCGCCAAGTCGCCCAGTCGCCCAGTCGCCTAGTCGGAGTTCAGGCTTTGGGTGATCGTATCGCAAAACAACTGTTGCGCAATATTTATGTTTTCCAAAAAGTCAGCAATAGGAAACACACCCAACCGAATTAAATGTGTGTGTGTGTGTGTGTGTATAAGAGGTCTGACCACAATTTAATTGTAATTAGTTGGGCACATGCATTACAAGCATTTTGTTATACTTTACTTTAAAATTAGCATTCCAACTATGTAATTCAAGTTGTACCACTTGTCCGGATTTAATTATTTCAGTCACGTTTTCACGTCTACTCATTTTTTTTACTTTATTAATATATGAATAACTAATTAGATAAAAATATTGATTCTAAGAAAAAGTGATCTTATGAAATCATTTATTAAAAAATCTAAACTGTCTAAAGGTAAATAATAAAATGACATAGAATATTTAAATATATGTTTTTCTATAGATATATTTTCTTTTTATATATATGTGCTGCTCAATTACTCTTCTAAAATTGTATCTTTTATCAAATACGTAATGCAAATTTTATATTTGTAAATGCTTCTATAGCTTGCAAAGATATAATTTTCATCAATTAAAAAAATGATGTATTTACAACTGAAATGACTTATAGTTTTTTTATCAGCCTAATTAAGAAAAAACTTTTCAAATACCTCAATCTCCAATTAGAAGAACTTTCAGATATATAATTAGCATTTCTTTCACTCATCATTGTTTCGAAGTATTTCAATTTTGGCAATGATAAGTTAATTATTGGCAGTAGGTGGTTAAAAGCTTTAACTATTAATTTCGGAAAAGATTTTTTGAATAACAAACAATTCTTATGGCTGCCATTAAATAAAATTTGGTCATCATTTTTGTTAAATTTTATACAATTATTTATTGTTAAAAAAAAATGTAGAAAGTTTTTACATTTTAATTGTCAGCATGGTTTTTCTTGCTAAATTTTTACTATTCCGATAAGATGCTTTAAGTTTTGTATCACATTTTAGATAGATAGAAAATTACTATTCATAATAATTAATAATTTTAAGAGTATCAACGCTGAAAAGTTGTTGTGTTTTTGGTTTCACATGTATTTCACATTGTATTTTGCCACTTTGTCATTTTGAACATCAGCTAATTGCTTCTTCACTTCTTCAACTTTGTAGGGCTAATGACGCATATTTATGCTTTAAATAGTTAATACTTAGGGCCAAGACGGCAGACTTATGGTTTATGGTAAGCAGCGCTTGACCCCTTGCAGCTATATAAATTAGCAGTGAGTTGAGCTTAATGGTTTAACCCGGCAGCGAGCCAAGAATCCGAGCAGCCGGTTGGAGCTGTTCCAGCTGTGCGTGGCTGAGACTGGCTGTGATTTTTGATACGATTTACATGCAATGTGGCAAACAAGTTTGTGTGTTGCAAGTCTTTTGTTTCGCCACTAATCGGTTGCCGGCTGAAAGGAATTTTTGTGAAAAATCACCCGAGTGTCCTGTGGCTGTGGCAGCAACTAATGACTGAGCACATGGGCCAGTCGAAATCCATCAAAATCAAAGCTCCGCCTCATTGGATTTAATGGGCGCTGGGCTTCAGTTGGTGCTGCAGCAATTTCTGTGGCGTGACTGGCAGCGCAAGTGTCTAATTGTGTTTTAGTTTTTCGCTTGTTTTTTTTTTTTGTGTTTTGTAGTTGTAATTTTTTTTTAGTTTTTGTTTATATGGAAAGTCAACAACAATCAGAGCGTGTTGCATAATACAAAGGCCAACAGCTGGCAACGATTTTTGTTGCAATTTTAACAAGCCGAACGATAGCGAAACGGGCATGCAAAAAAAAAAACAAAAACAATTTTAATTGACTGACTCCAACTCTGACTGTGACTCCGGCTCTGACTCTGGCTGTGAGCTGAGGCTCTGAGCCACTGTCGCTGATTCTGGTAACTGAATGTAAAATGCAAAATTCATACAAAAACAATTGCATTTTGCCAAGCGACAAATTGTCATGGGAGTTGCGGCTGGAGCTGAAGTTGAAATTGGATATGGAATTGGAATTGGAATTGTGTTGTGTTGTGTTGTGCTTGCAACAACGTGCCACATATGCATGCATGTGACCCTCGAGCGTTGCCAACGCGCATTGAACTGCGCCGCCAAAAGATGTTGCCTATAATTGCTGGCCTGAGTCTGAGACAAAGGAAGCGGCATCCACATTTATTATAGATATTGGTGTTTTTTTTATTTAAGTGGTGCAGCCACAAGCCAATAAAATCCTTATGCGATGCAAAGTGGTCGTTCTAGTTGGCAACACGCTTAGAAAGTGGCACACTGGCCAACATATTTCTGATTATACCCCGAATCCATTCGAAATAAGTAACAAAATTTGTGCAAATATATGTAACAGGCGGAAGCAAATCTCTGACCCCATAACGTATATAGATATTCCTTAACATCGGAGGTCAAATCGATTTTGGGCATGCCTCTTTGTCTGCTCTTCTGCAAGCAGACACCCCAACTCCGGGACTAAGTGAGTCTGAGATTTGACTTTGATCCACTTTATTTTTATTTTATTTACTTATAGCAATAAACCCACAAATCAAAAAGTTCCAATCTGTGCCTATACCTTGATCTTATATTGACTATATTTAAAAAATATGATAAGTTCAGTTAAGAAACCATTTATATATATATTAAACAGCAACATTATCTGTACCTTCCAATTCAATTCAATTTTAAAAATTTATTGGAATACCTAAAGCACGTTCTAGTCATTGACATTACCTATCAGACGTCTGGCTTCAGGGTACCTCCAAGTCGATTTCTCCCATCTAAAACATTCTTGGTTTTTTTTTTGCTGCTGTCGAAATTGGGTCAATTCGCTGCTGCATCTCACTTGGTGCACAGTAGCCACAGTTGTTGTGCAAACTGACTCAGAATCAGAATCGGCGAAAATAAAAAGCCATATATTTATATAATGACTGGGCAGTTTGCCGAATTCGGTCCAGATCAACAGTTGAATGAATGCATCTAGAATGGGTATTACAAGGCGGCTTTCTAAAGTAAATAAACATAAATCAATGGGGCACGTCAAGCGTAGGGAATTCAGGCGGGTTTTCGTTGGACAGGCGCTCCGGATTATTTGGGCCCAGCCCGCAGGGCGAGAACGTGAGCTGGTCAACAAATACAAATAAAAAAAAAAAAACAAAAAAGCGGAGTAAAATGGCAAGCGGCATCAGGGCGATTGTCATGACATGACTTACTTAACTTTTGTGCCGCTTATCTATCGCCTACGGTCTGAAAGTCTAGTTTCAGTTTAGCTTTTTGGCTGTGGCGGTAAGCTGGAGCTGGAGAACAAATTCAATTATCACGACGACGACGCGACGGCAACCAAAGTCGAGAGCATGCCAATAAATTATCTTCAAGCCAAGTGCCTTTGACAGTGCGCGGCTAAAGCTGGAGCTGGAGCTGACTTGGCTCTGGCTTTGGCTGGACCTCAAACTGGCCCAAAACGTGCAGCGTGGCCGCCAAAGAACTTGAATACAATACACAAAAATATACAAAAACGCAGATTGGATGGCAAAAGCTCTAAGTTCCAAGCATTCGAGTGGAGTTTATTGCTGTTGCCTCTTGCAATTAATTGCGACTTCTGCTGACTCTTTGGCCAGCCATTAAAATTAATTAGAATTCTCGTGTTCTTATGGCTTCCCATGCTTACCCAATGACTTGGCCAAAAATATTTACCCATCTATCTTACAGCTGTGCATGTAGTATGTAGTGCGTTCCCAGGTTCCCTAAAATAGGTCATAGTTATTAGCAAAAAAAAAAAAATCAACAAGAAAATACTAAAAAAAAAAATATGTTTTCCTTTCACAGATAGCCGCTGCACAGGAACCGCCGGCGGCACCCGGCGAGTTTGCGCCCCATGTCACAGCCACGTGCAAGGCGGGCACGATGAACATTAAGGTGAAGTTCAGTTCCGGCTACACGGGCGCTGTACATGCGCGAGATCATCGCACACAGCCCTGCATGGCCATGGGCGATGGCAGCGATTCGGTTGCATTCAGCCTCAACCTGTGGGCCAAGCAAGGAGCGCCAGACTACTGCGGCATATTGGTCAGCAACGTGAGTGGAAGCAATGTAAGCATCACCCATTCAACGCTTCCTTTTAACCATATTAACCACTAAGATTACTAGGCATTCTCAGCATTGTTACATTTCTGACTTATATTTTTTATATTGGCATAACAGTCATTAGAAATATGGGACTTAAATTTATATATATACAAATATATATACATCCCAACTTACTGTTCATTCGTAAATCGAGGCATTTTGCTGGCACTTTTGTTATACATTTTTAGTTTATACTTTTTGGAAAAGTAAATTAAACCTTTTATATCAGGAAAAGTTGAATTCAAATAACAAAAAATGCTCGAAGTTCGATTTTATAGTGGTTTTGGTTGTATATAATAAATTACAGCTGACTTGAACATTTTCCGGACGGACGTGAATTGACTTTCTTATTTTTTTTTTTAGATATATATTACTTACATAATATATTCAAAGTTTTTGCAAATAGCATGAGAAGTTTGTCTCAACTCTGACACCACCAAAGTTAACTAAGCTTCTATCAAAAATCGATCTCTATTGTCTTTGATTTTCTATATAATTTATAGAGAACTAAAAGCAATACAGAACTCAGTAGAAGAAGCATAAAGCAGCTTAATTATAAAGGCTTAATATATTTTTAAAAAAATTGCGAGAATCTTGTTAAGCATACCATTTTATATATATATATATATATATATATATTGAGTGATACAAATCAAAGCAAATATAAAAAGATAAGAAGACAGGGGTATTTGGCAGTCGGGCGTCTGATTGTGTTGGGTGCGTGTGTTGCCACACTCAGATCTGTCTACGGACTACGGTCTACGATGTGTGTGTCGCAGGGAGCAGCAAAAGGGCACGCATGCCCATAAATTAAACCGAGTCTCGTATCTGGTGTACAAGTACTTGAGTCTTGGCCCCAAATCAAGGCAAATCAGCAGCAGCTGCGATGCAAACGACGACGACGACGACGACGACGATGGCGATGATGGCGACGACTAGTCGTCAGTCTATATAGTAACGATGGCAATAAAAATCAAGTTTAATCCTACGTGCATCACAGGCGTTGACAGGCGACGGTTGTGTGTGGGTAAGCAGCCCCCAAGTTGAACAATGGCAGACAAAGGCAGTTGAGGGCCTATATAGCCAAAGAGCCATTAGCATTAGCCAGCGCCATACATAAGTAGATAAGTCAGTTATTAATACACTTTGCAAAAAAAGAAAAATATTATGCATTTAGAAAATCTCATTTATTATCCTGAAAAATAGTCAGAATTTCAAAAAAATATTATATATAATAATAGTAAACTGCCTTTTATCAAGCAGTAAATATATGGCAAATTTCTTAATAATAATTATAAACAAATTAAAATATTCGCTTAAGGGAATTCAATGCATTCATTCAATCTCAAAAACATATATTTTATTTAAAACTTATTTTTATCACTTTAAATATTCATAAATGAGATTTGTAGCGAGGTTTACATTAATAGAAAAGGCAATGCATTATTGCAATTTACTAAATTATATGCTAGTTTTTTTTTGAGTGTATACCAGTGCGTGTGTACAAATGTGTGTAGAGATGAAGCACTCAAACTGAAAGCGTTGAAATGCAAATTATCAGCATAACGCGTCATGTTCTAAGTTTAAGCACATCCAACAAGTACGGCATTATTAATTGCAATGTCAAATCAGTCAGGCTGCACCCTGTATCCCAATTTTATAAATAAACTATGACTATGACTATGACGATGACGATGACTATGACTGGGAATCGGCCGGGGCACAGGTAAGCGCAACAGTCTGTCTTACCTGCATGCATAGGTGTAGCAGATTTATTTCAGCTTTCTTGGCCCACCTTCCGTTTGCCGGCCAAAAAGGGAGGTCCCCCATAAAATTAAATCACGCTTATCGCGACGGCAGACTGAGTTCTGTGCTGAGCTCCGGCTCTGAATGGCAGAAACTGCGAAACGACCGAGGGAGCGGAGTGGTATATAGCTTGAGGGGTCGAGGGGTGCAAAGGGTGGGGGCAACACAACTGTTTGGGTTGGGGAGTGTCGACAGCGCGCCGGCGTCTAGCTGCAAGCCCAGGCCGCCATTTCAGACAGTTCACATGCCCAGACAAGGCTTTCCACGCTTCGACTTTGACAGCATTCCAAGTTGTTGTTGTTGCTGTTGCTGTTGCTGTTGTTGTTGTTGTTGTTGAGCTTGTTGTTCTTATTGTTGTTCGGCGTGTGCGCGGTATTTGTGTCAAAAGAATTTTTTTCGTGTATGTGCTCAAAAGCTCTTGAACAATTTTGATTCTATTTCTTGGCAAATATTTTCGTAGGGCATTAATTGCTTCAGAAATGCCTTCGACTTGGCCTGACCTTGGCCATGCACTCCACATGCTCTTCATGCCCAGACCCAGACAGGAACAGAAACTGAGATAGGCAGCGAACCTAGGCCGGAGCTCAGGCCACAGCCAGCCAACCCCTTTGTAGCGCCGTAATCTCTTTGATTCGGTATTTTATACTCTGAACTCATTGAAAATGTGTACATGGGGCATAATGATGTTGTGCCAAAGTATGTAACAGACAGCGGGATACATCTCCGACCAGACAAGACATATATATTCATGATCAGCATAAGCAGCCAAGATCTAACCTAGTCATTCTATTTGTGTATTTCTTAGTTTTAAAAATATATTAAGGAAACTTCAAATATTTTCTTAGATAGTAGGTTTGTAGATGGTCGACAAATGAGTTCTTAAATAAAATAAAATATTCGATATTATAGGGCACAGATTTTTTGAAGGTCAAACTACCATATCTTAATGCTGCCATAGAATCGATCGTTCGAAATTTATGAAAAGCTATTTTATTTATTCAAATCCATATTCCTCAATATGATATTGATTTTATATGAATCAGAATACTATATAATATCGAATATGTAGACTCAATCGAAAGAGGAATTTTTGTATAAAAAAATGTTATTGTTTAATCAGATATCCAAACAAAAAAGACTCACTAAATGTGTGCTTCAATATGCTCCCCACATTTGTGCAAAAAGTAATAATAATAAATAGTTTCCATTGAAAAAATAGCTAGACATTCTAATTATAGGTTGTAATTTCGAAGTGATTAGATGGAAGCGGGTCTGTAAGTGTATGTAATCTTCGGCGTGCATGGAATACATATTCTTACTTGGATTTTTTTATGGCAAAGCCCTCACATTGCCGTACTTGGCAAAGCATGAAATTGGCGCTGACAATGGCAGAGACGCCCAAGCCGCCGCAGTCGCAGCTAACAAAAAATTTAACATAAAGTTCAAGTTGTTATTATTGCTGATGTTGCCACAAGTAGTATTGTTGGCTTTGTGGGTTGAGTTTTGGTGTACTTGAACCCATTTCAAATTGCGAGTGGGTCGCTTTGCCAGTTCGCCGCACTCGGCCGCAAATTGTTTGCCATTATTTTATGATCGGTGTTATATGGTGTGTTCTTTGTGCAGCTCCATTATAAACATTTAAATGTTAATTGCATTGCACAAACAAGCAAACAAAACAAATAACAAAAAATATGGTCTGCCAATTTGCCATTAAGTAATTTAAAAAAAAAAACATTACCACAGAGTAAAGAAAAGAAACTATGCACATATGGAAAATCGTCGCAGTAATTTTCTCAACTTCAGCTTGCTTTGATAATAACTTGATAATGAGCCCATCCGCTGGCGTCTACGGCTTATGTCTGTCTGTTTATTGCATCTCCAATCCACTCCACTCCCCTCCACTCCCCTCCACTCCCCTCCACTCCACTCCACTCCACTCCACTCCACTCACCACTTTACTTCGGTTCATCTTTGAGTTGAGCTCGGCATTTGATTGGTCCATATGAGTCGGCTTGTCTACGCTCGATCCTGATGCATGAGCTGGCCAACAAATTGTGACACAATTTGCCAAGTTATCTGCTCCCTGCCCCCCTGCCTGCCTGTCTGCCTGCCTGCCACTCTATCGTTAAGTCAATTGATATTCTTTTGCAGCTGTGCCCGAGGTATTTATGTACACTTATCTAGTGTTTATTTGTTAACTGCTTGCACTAATGATATAACTACTTAAATATATACAATACTTATTTGGTTTGTTGAGTCATACACTAAAAGAGCACTGATCAAACTGAAATCTAAGGCTTGATAAATTCATTCATAAAACGCTGACAACATTTAATACATACATTTCAGGCGTGGGACGACAACCAGATAAAACCAATAAATATTATACAAATAAATATTAATTTTTATTATATATATAGATTCATATTTATATGTATGTTTGTATGTGTGTATGTAAAATAAAACCGGTCGAGCGAGTTGCAGCTGCTCAGTGCGTCAAGTAAATTTTGTAAATAATACACGCAAAAACTGCGGATGCTGAATCTGTACATAATTTATATATACTTACATATATACATGTATTTATATATATATGTACTTGTAGCTGCGCCTTTTTATGGAAGTTAATGTGTTACTTAATTGCTGTCAATTGCGGGTCAAGGTTAAATGACTCGTCAACTGTTCAAGTGAAAATCATGCATTAAAGATACTCATCAAGTATTCAGCAGATAAATATCAGTTGCCAAACTGCCTTATTCAGTTTAGTGATATGCACAGGCAGAAACAACTGGTAACTAAACTGCCTAACAATTTCAATAACTCAACTCGCAAAGTTGCATAATCACGAGCAACAATTATGGGAGAGCAGAGCGAGCGATTCTAGCAAGTTGTTTCGCGCAAGTCTTTCGTTTTGGTGTTTGTCTCGTCACATGTTACATGTTACATGTGGCTGCACAATTAAAATGCTAAATTATATTAAATGCCACAGTGAAGTAGCATTCGAAATGAAATGCAAACATGTTATTACCAAAATGTCTGGCAGCCAACTCATTAACTCGAAAGTGCAGCTATTAAAGTGGCTGCAAAGCATAAGATTCAATGAAGTTCAGACAAAAGCTAAACATGGCCAAGGAAATTGTTAAATAAGATAAAACAAACAACTGGAAAATTAATGTGTATGTGTGTGTGTGTCTCTAGTGTGGGCCACCTGGCTGACTGGCTGACTGAATGGCTTGTTGGCAGTCAACGTCACAGTTGGCAGCATTTTGCATTTCCTTGTTGTTGCTGGTTCTGCAATTACATCATAGTGACAATTAACGTGCCACCAGACTGCCGCAGACTGCTGCACTCATTGCGTTCTACGAATCTTGCTTTGGCCAATAAGCACCATAAGGCCAGCTTTTATTAAAGGACCAAAATCCGTATACAAAAATCATCACTTTTAAGCCGCTCCCAGCGATTGCAGCTTAGTTTTTTAACATGCCTTTTTAAAACCAATCAACATCAATGCGCTGTGCACTTTTATTGAACAAATATTTAACTGTCTACCCCTCTCTCTCTCTGTTTCCCCTTAGCGTACGGAGGAGCGGTCCATTCAGCTGGCAGTGCGTGTGCACAAAACTCTTGAACTGGCAGATGATAAATTTTATGTGATTACCTGTGGCAAATCGGGCTTTACTCGGTAAGTTTTACTGCCCAAAGCTGTAGCAGTCTAGACAATTGCACTTTGGCGTACTCTCGCATGTGCCCGGTTGAGCTTCCGTCAGGCCAAAAGTGCTAGTTGTTTTGGCCAGTATTTTGCCAATTTCAGATAATTTCCAAAAACTTGTTTCTTTTTTGTTATACGTGTGTCGGCACACAACAAATGAAATCAAAGACCAAATTATGCTGAATACAACGATTGAGCTATATAATTTTATATATATATATATATATATTTACATTTATAGTTGCTTGTAGGTGTTGCCTTTCTGTAGCACCTTTTATTGATTTTCTATAAATAATTAAACTCAAGGCCATTAGCCATTTGATACAATGAAATTCTTTTCGGTATTGCTGGACATTCTAAATCATTTCACACGAAAAGACCAAGCACAAATGTTGTGCTCAAGCTCAATTAACGGTAAAGTTATTTATGGCACCTCTTAACGATTACGATCTGGTGTACACAAACAATTTAATTTCCACCTGCCGCATTTGCATAATGCCAATGACTTTGCCTTAACATTTTATTACGCAAGTTCGTTGCCTAAGTCTTTCGTATCGAGCGAAAGAGAAGCCCAAACAAATAGTTAAACAATTTAGAAAATCATAGGTATGTTCAAATTACTGATTTTTGTAAATTGTTGCGCTCTGTTAAATAACCAAAAAAAACCAAAAGGAAATTGCTAAAAAAAAAAAAAAAAAAAAAATATAAACAAAATAAATGCACAAAAATGTACAAAACTGCAAACTAGGTAGCGAAAATTGAAAACTATACAAATTATATATACAAATGAATACATACGTTTGTTGCTGTGCCTATAAGGCATAAAAACGCAACTGTCTATAACGTAATGACCGGCAATTGCATAATGCTGCCGTTCAAATTGAAACTGCAAGCGAATTGCAGTGGGCCGCACTTTTGGGCCTAGTTGAGCTGCTCTTTTTAATTGGCGACTGCATGCGATCAGCTCGTAATTGTGGGAAGTCTAACTAAAGTCAACTGTTGGCCAATAATGTGTAACGACCATTTCCATTTTTATTTCCATTCGAATTGACAGCGATGACAATGCCCATGTTGTGCTCAAGTTTCTGGAAAACGATCACCGCGTTCGCGAAACGGTCTATGGACATGAGTATAAGATACGTGCCGAGTTCTCCAAGCCAAACGGTATGTAATCAGCACAGCACCTTGTCCTCTCTCGAATGCACCAATTAAAACTTACTCCATTAACTCCAAAACCAGATACATATGGACTGCGCGTGGGCAATTGCTTTGCCTTCGACAAGAAGAACCTTACCCTCAAGCTGACAGATGATCGCGGGTAAGTGCAACTGACTCTTCAATCAGCTCCTGACTTGCTGCAACTATTGAACTTAACGGTTTCGTTTCATGCATAGCTGCCCCTATGATGCAAGAATTATGAGCCGCTTTATACCTACCTCCGATGGGCGCGCAGCTGAAGCAACGCTCGCCTCCATGTTCAAGTTTCCCGAGGGTGGGTAGCTCAATTAAACACAAGATATGCAAGATGCTAACTAATTTAATTGCCATTTCAGGCTCTGAAGTTCATCTGCAGTGTGACGTCATTCAGTGCTATGGTCGCTGTGTAGAAATTGACGATTGCACTGAGCTCTCCCTGGCTGGCTTTACCAAGGGCAACGGCAATGGACCCCGCAAGTTTGGACCCAACGAGGAAGGTTCCAGCATAGCGGGCACAACCGTCTTTGTGTTAGATCCTGCCGAGGCGCGACGTAAGTAAAACCACGAGACAGTCAATACATAGAGGCTTCAAATCTTCTAAGAACCCGCTGCATATTTTGTATGTAACCGCGTATCCTCTTCCACATCCGGTGACCCAGAGGCAACGCTTCGAAATTTTGCACTTCTTGTATGTTGAGCAGCGAACACAGGGCATTATTTCATTTTCTATCGCTGAGACATGTTGTGCATGTCGAGACAATGATACCCTTTCCAAGATTTCCACTATACAGTAAACCGAGTTGAGGTTAACAAATTTGAATGTTGATTCTTCCACTTTCATTTAATGACCTCTGATTTGAAGTGGTCCCATAACTAGAACATATTGCATAAATCTAATTTTATTTGAATTTAAAGAAAAAACACATTATTGTTTCATGCAAAAGTAGCAACTAAATTTAATGTGTTTTTTCTACTTCAAAATCAATCTTTTTCATTGCGTATTAATAATCAACAATATATTTTTGGTATAGACTTCCTTTTTTTGTTGTAGCGTGAATATTGCAGAATTTGACTTTTGCCTCTATATGGCAATATGTACACAGAAACACTCACTTCAATAAGCATGAAAACTAGCTAATAAATTAAGTTTAATGTTTATACACCGAATATGACTCTATGTGTCTTCTACGTAGACTTACCCATACTATTTATACTCTTTTTAGTAATTTTTAATAGGTTTGAGGGCATACCTAGAACTAAGCCCTGCAATAAAATATATTTTATCTGTTGCAGTAATCTCGCCAAGCTGCGATGATGGTATACGGCCCAGCTGGCTGTTGTGGTTGGCCATAACTCTGGGCGTTCTATTCCTCATCATGTTGCTGATGAATATTTTCCTTTGCACTGCCATGAGCTGTAGTTGTGCTAACACAGAGGTAAGCCTGGCAGGCGTAAGTCCTATAAAATATTGATATTTTATACATGCGTGGCCTTTACTTGCAGATCATTGAGAAGGAGCCCTCCATCATCGAGGAATACGATCCCTATCGCAGCTGGCATGGCAGCCAGTATGGTTCACGTTATTCGCTGCACGGTCGAGATGCGCACAAGGGTTATACCAGCGGCGGTTCAACGATACACTCAAATAGGTCTGATAGATATTAAGCTGATCTACAAAAAAAAAAAAAACACACACACACAGCACCCCCCTACACACACTCTTGTACACTAAAGCTCTACTATACACTTGATATGCATCTGCTCTGCTCTCACAATATATATTTTTCTGGTAGCTGTGGAGCCAACACAGACAAACACAGATACACACAAAAATACACACAATTACACACACACACACACACACAATGTATATCTAAAGCATGCCTACAAAAGCCTTGAATCGTATCTATGTATCGTATTTTTGTCGTATTCGTATCTTTTGTTAACTCTACTGAAGTGCCCGCGCTGCTGGACAACAACTACAACAAAGCAACACAACATGTGTTCACAAAACAAAAACAAAAACAAAAACTAAAAGAAAAAAACAAAAAACCAAACAAACAAAAAAATGAATGAAATATAATGAATTTATTTCGTGCCTTGTATTGCAACTGTAATTAACCGTTGATTATTTGCATTATTTTAAAATGATGACTAACTTTAAAAACTAAACTAAACATATTCAACGTATAATTTTTTCTTTTGCCCATACCCAAAAAAAAAAAAACACAAAAAACCAAACACTAACCGTCCATTTGAAAGAGTTGCTAACTACTTCTGTCAAGTAATCTATTGAAACATATATATTATATAAATAACGATTTACCATTGATTTTGTATTGAACTCATCAACCAACCTTATCCAACGTACTACTTCGAAGGTCTATACCAATTGATAACGATTATGCAATTGTACATTCACGACCCGGCTCTAGACATTCCTCCACGTTGCATGGACAGCGTGCACATCGCGGACCGCCCAGTAATATATAATATAATAAAGACCGTAATCATAAGTCGATAAATGTGACAGTTTTATATGTTTAACTTAGTTTAGTTACCTTGTCCCCCCAATTCTAATAAGTCTCAAATGTATATAACTAAAACAAAAAACAAGCATTCTGTTAATTCTTTTCTAAATTCTTTGATGCGAATAAGCTTATGAAATGATGTTGCTGTAAAATACTAAATGAAAACATATTAAATAAAAATTTCATTGAAATTTGCCTGATAATATATAAATAAAATAACAACTAAACATAAGTCATTAGTTTATCATAAATGCGATCGAATGTGTAAGAGAATTAGTGAAATGTTCCAACTAAATGTAAAAAGCAAGAAAACAATGAAATCACTAATTCGAAATGCGAAAACTATTTAGTCTAAAAACAATCATTAAGCAATTATTTGGAAATGCGTTTATCTTACGATTTGTAATTAATTTAAAACAACATGAAATAAATTTAAACACGAAATCATTTTATTGAATGAGATAATAAAATAACAAAAGATAAAGAAAAAAATTATTGTTTGACTTGAATTATATAATTTTCCTCTGCTATCAACAAAAATTTTGGATGTATATCAACTGTTTAGTCTGTGTATTTATATATATTTATATATATATACATAGCATACAGCTTAGATGCATTCAGTGCTCAATAATACTATCCCTGAAAGTATGCACTACTTTTTTACTGATTACATATAAACTGTACGATCAACCTATGATGTACGAATAGAACATAGAACTGTTAGCTTGTTTTTCTTCCTTACCTAATGATATTAATATAGTTTGCAAATTTTACCTACTCATCTTGTTGTCTTTTTTAAATATTAATCCTTGCGCTTAGACTTTCGAAACTACTCATTAGATCTGTATTCCTCCCGACACCTTAGAAAACTTGCTAGTTTCTGATCGTAGACATCGGTTTCACCAATAAAATATATTATTACAATTTACTTCAGATTTACTACTATTACTACTACTACTACTACTACTTTTTAAAGATGCAATCCGCTACTAGTCATTACGCATAATTTCCTTATCTATCTAGTGATTTTTGTATATAATTATTGTATATAATTTATTTTGGTCTGCGAGTCATATGGACATGTAAATATTAGTAATAAAATACTTTCCACTACACTCAATAGCGTATATAGCATGCTTAATATTATTTGCAGTAAGTTTGTAGAGATCAATGTAATTAAATATTAATTCTCTTTCTTTAAAGTAACATTTAAGTAAAACTCGGCGCCTTCCCTCAGCAGAGTTAATTTCAACCCTGTACTTTGCTTATCGCAATTTCGCGCTGACAAACAGTTGTGCTGTGTCGCTCACAGGCCGAGGCATGGATTTGAGGTTTCTACACTGCTGACGGCGAACAAAATTGTGTTCTCAGTTCTGTTGGTATTTTTGCACAGCAGTTTCAGTCTGAAATCGTCGGTCGTTGAGCGCGGAAGTGCCAAATGCGAGAGAATACGGGGCACAGAGCGCGATTTGTGTGAATGGCTGGCACGAAGGGCATGGCAACATATACATCTGCGTTTACGATTTTATAACTGTGTGTGTGTGTGTTTGTTTGTTTGTGAATATATGTGAAAGAATAACAGCGGCAGCGGCACCAACAACGTCAAAATAGTAAAACATAAAGGCCAAGAAAAGAAACAAAAACCCAAAAATACAAACAACAAAGAAGAAGAAGCAGAAGCAAAGGCGTCAGCGTCGGCGTCAGCGTCAGCGTCGTGTTGTTGTTGGTTTTATTTTGGACGCGAGTTGGAGTTGTTTTATGTTGTGTTTTGTTATAGTCGGCGAACCTCGTGGAACAGTTTTGTTCGCTGTACTCGCGTGTTTCGCATTGCAAGCCTCAATTACAGACTGCATTAATATTAGTTAGCAATTGTAAGTGACCATGGCGCGACTTAATCACAGTGTGAACAGTAAAACTAACCACGCTTAACAAACGCTACATGCTAAATTCATATACATATTTATGTAAACCGCGTGACGCTCAAATTCAGATTTCCCTTTGATGCTTAATAATTAAGTAAATCGATTTCAACTTACCTCAAGAAAATGACAGATTAAAGTAAACTCCCCGCAAATAGTGTGTAATTTTGTTGTTATGACATCCATAATATTTTATATGAGTATATTCCGTATATATGTTTGTATGAACGGAAGTTGTGTCTTTTTGCTGTGAGTCATCACAGATTCCACATTGTCCAAAGTGTAAGCTCAGCACACACACATTACTTCACTACACACAGACATTTATTTTTAACCCTCGGCACACTCAAAATTTACGACCCATGCAAATTTTTGACAAAATGACAAGCGAAACATTCTAAGTACGAACAACAAACAAATCTGAATAATAACGAAATTAAATATACAATTAAAATGCTGATTAGGTCCGCCTTAATTGTCATCAAGTTCCTTAAATTCAGTTGCCAATAAAATAACATAAAATACTTAGGCACTTATGTAAATTCGCATTGCGCATATTAGACGATTTATACCGAAAAATGTTTGTGTGTGTGTCTGTGTGTAAATATATATGCATATACTATATATATTTAGAAACCCGTCGATCCGCCAACCGTTGGCTATTTTTGCATTAAATGTCATTAACCTCGATGACTTGAGTTCTAATGTTTTTGCTTGATTTGATTTACCGTATTCCTATTTGTGATTACTTTGTTCTTGATATTGATTTAATTTATGATTAGACGTAATTGATTTTAATGGCAAAGAGCTAGCCACAAATCACTTCAAATAAGTTACTCAGTGATAAGAATGTAGACTATTGCACAAGCCTCAAGCATTTCTACATTGTCAGAGGTCAGTACATACACATACATAATACACACATACATTTACGGATTGAAGTACGCATTTTTGTAGGTTTTGACATAGTTCTCCAAAGGCTTTTTTGTGAACTTTAAGTTGGCAATGAAGTGCTTCAGATTCGAGTGCTCGCTTGAATCATTTGAATCAGATCAGTGAGCACATTGCACACATTTTAACACTCAGTAACATTTACTGGTCCATCAATCAAGCAAGTTAAACTCTATATAAATTGTACAATCGCAAAGTATTCAAGAACGACTCTCTGTTTTTTGCTTTTAACGAAGAGTCTTAAGTACATAAGGCCCCATGACACAAATTATCGTAACACTCTCAGCTTATGTACAACAATCTACTCTTAGTACTCACTCAGTTACAATTCGCTGATCACGAGCACATTTTGCTCCAATCATACAAAATAACCAAAATTCACCATATGTATAATCAGTTGACTATGTCAAGTGCTGGATTTTAGGTGATTTACGAGTTAAAATACAAAAAAAATGCTTGTATTGGTACAGTTAAACATATTTATTTATCGGTATATACTAAATACACAAGTTTACCTTTCCCATCTGTAAAATATACCAACAAATGATGTCATGATCCAGACCCAAAAGTCTGTCTCACATTCACACACACCAAATTCACTGGGATCCATTTTATTTGAATGCTATATTCGTTTTATGGATTTTGATCATTAGCTCACTGGTTCACAGAATACCTTTGGTTTTCGTTATTCTCTTACATACGAAAATTCATCATTCATTCCATGTGTGTTCAGAATTTTCTCACTTTAAATCGGAGAGGTATGATGTCATCTTTAGTCATCATCATTAAGTACATAATACTACGTACATAAGTACTTTTTTAATAAAAGTAGAACAACTCCGTTCAGAGACAAATGAAATATATATATATATTGGATCAATTAATGTGGAAGCGTAGCTTTTAAATGCGGCTGACCCTCAGTGACACCTCCCCCTAGAGCAAAAGTACTCATTTCAGCGTATATATATGATATCGCCCACACGTGATCTGCCAACGCTTCTAAAGCGTTTTTTGTGACTACTATATGTACAGCTGTGGATATCTAAATATTATTGCCTGAGCTTGTAAATATAGTTATGTTAATTAACAATATTTTCAGGCGCTATTCTGAACTATGGGAATTACCCAAAATTAACGGCATTCACCAAAAGAAATAAAAAAAATATTATTATATACTGATATAACACCAGGCTTACCCAACATGTGCTAATTATGTGATCACTTTAAATCAGAACTTATAAAAGAGCTATAATATATATATATAAATAATATATATATATATATATATATATATATTTACAATCAGCTAACAAATTTTATATGATAAAATTAAAAAAAAATTCGACCAGTCAAGGGACCAAGGCATATTTTTTTATTTTTTTAAATAAGTTTAAAAAAAATATATATATATATAAACATAAGCTACAAGAATTGCTAAATGCTAATTGATCAATTTTGTGTAGCACGGATTATGCATGGCATTTTGGCCCGGAAATTAACTTGCTGTTTTTATCAGGTTCCACGCTATTGATAGTTTTTGTTTTTTTTTTTATATGGCCATATATTTTTATGTGTAGTTAGCTGTAAGTCGGAACTTCTGTGTTGTTCCCCACAATTTGTTTAATTGCTACAATTAATGTAATCAGTACGTCACTGATGCATTTCAAAAATGTTTAACTGAGCACAATGTATGCAATTCAATTGTGTTCCGTCTTTAAATGTCGCATGTTCTCTTTTTAATTGACATCTAGTTGGAAATATCGATTTTTGAATTTCAAATGCATTTTTTGTGTAGCGTTTGACAAAGCTTAACTACATTTGCGTGACTAGATACTCTATAAACTAACCTATTAGAGATAGCATAAATGCAGCTATATACTATTGAATGATTTTAGACTAATACGTAATGTATATTTTTAGGTTTACACATTGGCTGCGCACAACTTAAAGAACACACAGCAAAATGTACATTTATCAAACCAACGAATCGTGATAAGAAACCAGCAAAAACTGAAGCTAATAAGCAATATCAGAATCAGTTTAATCGCAAATCTCATCTGCAAATAATCAAGTAAAAACTTGATTAAGTGGAGCAAAAATGACAATAACATATACAGGGGAAGTAGCCACTTGTCGAGGCTTTGGTTGTTTTCTTAAACTATTACTCAGGTAAGCAAGATAACTAAAATTAAATGTACTTATAAGCATACATATATATTTAATTAAATATAAATATTTTTTTAATCCATAAATTAAAAGTATTAAAGATGTACTGATAAGACTTCTGAGAATAAATACAAACTGCATCGATAAAGACCTTAATCTGTTATTGTAAAAGAAATATTTTTTTTAAACACAAATTAAAAAAATGGCGGTTGCAGAAAGTCTTTAAACAGAACTCCCTTAAATAAAAATATTTTAAAAAAGGTTGAGTCCTGTATACAAACGTATGTTTTCTTTGGCCTAAGTTATGTTTATTTCTTGTTTATTTTTTTGCTCAGTTTCGAATTGCAGTGCTAAACACATGTGTGTGTGTGTGTGGAGTGTGTATAAATTGTTAGTCTAGTGCTAATTAGAGAACTGGCACAGTTGAACACAAACTGCAAATTGAGCTATACTCAAATATATATAATAAATATATATATAAAATATAAACTATCAGCTAGTGATAGTCGTCAAACAGCATAGAATTGCATGTACTGCAAATAATAAAAAAAAATTAACGCTTCCCTTCAACCCACAAGGCTTGCAATGCCGCCGATAGCAGCAACTCCACCCACACCCTTCGCGCCACCCATCCATCCACTTGAAGTGCAGTGTAATCTGGACTGGCGGAGCCGTCATGTGTTTGACATCTGTCACGCATGTAATTTGAATAATAATTTAATAATGGCTACTCAGGGTTTTGCTGCGATATCTATATGTAAATATTTACATAAATATGACATTTATTCTGTAATTTGTAAATATGTAAAAGTAGTTCACATTTATTTGAATGATCAGCTGATAGGAATGTTGAATTGATTGAAGTGGCTAATCAACAAACATGATAATCAAACTGAGTCACTTGATAATGTGCTAAATTAGCAATTTGATTTTAGCACGTAGACTTTAATATAGATTTGAATTGGAAAGCTGAATCAAAATAATTAAAAATCAAGTCAAAATGATTTAGTCTAACGTAACCGACTGCCTAATACTCTATTCCAAATAATTAGTTGGTAATTTCGATTTCAGAGGCGGATTGATTTTCAAAGATTTTTGTTTTGTAAACGTAGCTTAGGTAAGCTTAAAAAAAAACATTCTTTCTACTAGATACCCTGTAAAAAATTAGTTAAGACCAGACAAGGTTATCTGTGTTTACGGAAATTTAATGAAAATTATTATCGCCAACAAGCCTTGAAATCTTACTACAAACTGATAAAACTGTTTTTGCCTGTCTGCAGTAAAATTAATACGTTTTTGTTATTGTTATTAAATTTTATGGCGATAAGAATTTTGTGTTCATAAATGGTCGACTTTTGTTTGATATGATGGTGAGGCGATTTGCACATGCTTATTTTTATGACGTTTTGTCAGAATTAAGTGGAAGCTTCAATATCAGTGCTGTATTGCTTAGTAATGAATATTTCATTAATTTTTTTTTATACCATTTATTTATAACTCTTGCTAAATACAATAATAAAATCACTTATTAAAACAATTACAGATGGCGTGGCAGTATTTACAAATTGGTCTGGCTGGATCTATTAGCATTTCTTTCATTATACTATTTGCTCAATCTGGTCTATCGCTTTGCCCTCAATCCAACACAGAAAGAGTAAGTTGCAATTGTAATTTCCTCATATTAAATATAATTCTTACAATTCTTATTTTTCTTAACCCAGAACATTTGAAGCCATTGTGGCTTATTGCAACAGTTATCGGGATCTCATACCGCTGTCCTTTGTGCTAGGCTTCTATGTGTCCATTGTGATGACAAGATGGTGGAATCAATACACCTCAATACCCTGGCCGGATCCCATTGCCGTCTTTGTCAGCTCCAATGTGCATGGACAGGATGAGCGTGGTCGCGTCATGCGTCGCACAATTATGCGATATGTGTGCCTCTGCCTCACCATGGTATTATCCAATGTATCGCCGCGCGTGAAGAAACGCTTCCCGGGCCTCAACAATCTGGTTGAGGCGGGCCTGCTTAACGAGAATGAGCGTACAATTATCGAGGCAATGAACAAATCCTTTCCACGCCCCTCCAAGCACTGGCTTCCCATTGTCTGGGCAGCCAGTATCATAACGCGAGCTAGAAAGGAGGTACATAAATAATAAAGTCAGAATTTAATAATTTTAAATAATAGCTAACTAACTAAATTTAAAAAAGGGAATGAAATCACACTTCTTTTAAAAAAAAGAATTACGAATAATATTTTCTCTTCTATAAATTTACAGGGTCGCATCAGGGATGACTTTGCTGTGAAGACCATCATTGATGAGCTAAATAAGTTTCGAGGACAATGTGGACTACTTATAAGTTACGATACGATTAGTATTCCCCTGGTCTACACACAGGTGGTCACTTTGGCTGTCTATTCGTATTTCTTGACATGCTGCATGGGTCAGCAGTGGGTGGATGGGAAAGTCGTCGGCACCAGTAGCTACCTGAACAAAGTGGATTTGTATTTTCCCGTATTTACCACGCTGCAGTTCTTCTTCTATATGGGCTGGCTTAAGGTGGCCGAGTCACTGATCAATCCCTTTGGCGAGGACGATGATGATTTTGAGGTGTGTGTCAAAAAAGAAATAGTCCAAAAAAAGATTTTAAGTTTTGCTTCTTAGGTCAACTGGATGGTTGATCGCAATCTGCAAGTATCCTATCTAATTGTAGATGAAATGCATCACGATCATCCGGAGTTGCTGAAGGATCAGTATTGGGACGAGGTGTTCCCCAATGAACTACCCTATACAATAGCTGCTGAACGGTTCCGAGAGAATCACCCGGAGCCTTCCACTGCCAAAATCGAAGTACCCAAGAATGCAGCAATGCCTTCGGCAATGTCGTCCGTACGAATTGATGAAATGGTTGGTAATAATAACGGACTAGAACCCACAGGGTCGAAGGCGTCCGAAAGCGCACACCTGCAGACAGTTACTTATGACCTTTCCAAGGCATCGCCAGATGAGGAGGTTAGAATCAAAACGTTGGCAGCATTTACTACAAAGCATTGGCACCAAATAATAATCGGCTACCTGAACTAAATCTACAATTCCTCCTCCTCCTCCGTCCATGAACATCACCGTACTATTGGCGAAAATCAAATCAATCTTAATGATCTCTCTAACCTTTTATTCTAAACTGAAAAGCAATTCCCAATGGGATTCAGATATATTATTGGCATTTCAAATCACAACGGTGCTTGGTTTTTATAACTACGTCTATTATATATTTAAGATTTATAACATGTGAATGACAGTGGATTTTATTATGAATATCGAAAATTATTGGAATTTAAATTACTTGTGGATTAACCATCTTTTTGACTGATACTACTTGAACAACTATACTAAAAGTGGTTTGAAAAAAAAAAATAAATTTTGCTTACTTGCTGGAACGAACACTTTGGAACCGTAAATATAGTTTTTGAATACAATAAAATATTTTCAAATGAAGTTGTTGATTTAAGAAACTTTTTAAATTAATTTCGGACAACCATAGCTCTCTCTGATAATCCCATGAATAAAAACTATAATAAAATAATAATATTTTAGAGCTCAGAAGAAAACTCAAAAATAATCATTATTATAGCCAATAAATTGTAATATTTAAAGTAAAGTAAAATAATCATTATTATAGCCAACAAATTGTAATATTTAAAGTACAATTAATAATGGAACTATTCAAAGTAATTTGAATATATTCATATAGAATCCAGTGGAAAATATCACTTACCTAGTAATAGTTCTAAATGGTGTTTGTGTCTGTGTATCCATATTATAAGACTGCATACTAACTTTTGATTCTAACAATAATCTGTTTGCCTTCAGCCTCTAACTGCACTGCACATTGCACGGCTTTCGGTCGCTTTATTGCACCAAACTGCACCTGGCGGTTTCAAGTAAATTATACGCACTTTAATCTTTCCACAGAGAATCATCTATTATTATGCCTATTTTGACTAATATATTTCGCTTTCTTCCCACCATGATGATGCAACACGCAGGCCGACGACGCCAGTGGCATTCATTTCTCAGCAGGCAATGGCAAATCGCGCTTGGGTCTCGGCTCGTCGCCAAGTTTGGGTAACGTGTCGGGTACCTTGTCGCGGGTGAACACTGTGGCATCGGCTCTGAAGCGTCTGCTTAGTCGCGATGACAGTCGACCAAACACTGCCACGCCTAACGATGATCCTGGCAAATATCGTTTCCCCACAAGCGCCAGCTCCGCAAGCTTAAGTGGTGGCCCCGCCGTCAGCGCTACTGTTGTAAAACCGGCTGGAAGCATTCGGATTACCGATCAGGTCATTGAGGAGGTGGACGAACAGGTGACCATCACATCGATGCGAGCCAACGATCCGCGTCCCAATGTGATGAACATATTTGGACAGCCACAGTCGGTGCCACTGCAGCCACCGCCACCAACAGGGGCAACTGAAGCAGCTGGGGCAGCAGGGGATTCAGCACCAGGTCGCTCCCAACCCATGGATATACCGCAACGTACGCCAACGTATGATCGTTCCCATTCCCAGCATGATCCACACACATCGCTATTCCCGCCCGGTGGTGTTGATGCTTTGTTGAGCACCTCGGCACCCGTCGGCGACGGTACCTCGATTCTGTCGGCTGCAACGGCGCCCTCATCGCCGGTGGGTGACAGCTCCAAGTCGCTGTTTGACCAGCAGAAGGCCGTTAGCCGTGAGACGGGTAAGTTGTTAGCATTCTTGCAGGGGAATGTGGGACATCCTCTTCCTCAGCTTTTGATACCCACTATTAACATTTATCTTCATATATCACACCCACATCAATCAAACATTCGTCGAAAACTCGTTCAAAAAATAACGGTTAAAACTTAAAGCCATTGAGAGACCAGATGCACCGCAGCTGTTTAGGTGGTTCTTAACGCCCGGTAAAGTTCAATCAAGCATTGGCCAAAATAATTTAATTCGTTCCTTAGCTTAAATCCATTTAAATGTTGCTACCCTTTAGCAGTTGTTAATTGTACGTTTTGTAATATTATATTATATTTAGTAACTCTCAAAAGTGGAATGAAAATTTGTATTTATTTATATTACCAAAATATTTATTGAATTGTTTATTAATTACTAACCAGAGCTTAGCAAAAACTCGAATTCGTAACTTGTATTATAATAGACCCCATTCGACATGGAATTATTTTGAACAGGTAATGCGCCCGTAATTCTAAATTTATTTTCAAAACTTTGCGTAGCCGTAATCCTTGTTCTTTCTCTAGCCGTTGCACGTTATTTGTTAATCTGTTAAACTTGTTAAAATTAAAATTTAAATTAACAAAACTAATCTAAATAATTGTACTTACAGTCGAAAACTTGGACATTAAGACATCAAACGATGTGTTGACACCCAACACAGCTGCCGATCCGGTTCCGGATACCAACGATGACTTCGATAAGTTAAAGGCAGCCCGTGAAAAGGAGAAACTGATACGCCAACAGATAAGCTTGGCGCGTACCATTAGCACGGCCCCGGGCGTGGATGCCAGTGTGCCACTGGTGCCAGTTGTGCCCGTGGCGGTGGCAGTGGCATCAAACATACCGCCGCCACTGACAGCTAATAATTCCAGCGCCGATTTGCTTGCGGTCAGCGAACCAGTGAAAAGTTCCACCATCAACTCTGAGGATGCCACAACTGGCAGTTGAACTGGCGTTTATTATTTAGACCTACCTTTGTATTCAGACATCTTTTGAAACACCAATTAGTTTAATTTAGCGTTATTGTGTTAGTTAATTTATATTAGCTACAAAACTGAATAACGCCTTATTCGTGCTTAGAGTGTCACAAACCGATTAAGAATGCTCATCGAGTTAGAATTGACCCTTGTATTTAATTCTGTTAAAATACCAATAACTTAACATTAAGTCAAAAGTGATTTGAATCTTTACAATAATATAAGTATTTCTTAATGGCCAACAGTTATGTGTTTCGATTACAATTTAAAATAATTATGCGCACCTAATTATTAATAAATAAAAAATGTACTTTGGAAATCTTTGTAAAACAAACAATACATAACGTTGCAGTAGGCTTAACTAACTGTAAAACACTTAGATACCATGGGTTATACAAGATGATAACAGGTTACAAGAAACAGAGTAGGTATGCCTGTCAAATTGCGGTAGATATAAACTAAACTGCTACACTCATTGCGTTCTACGATTCTTGCGTTGGCCAGCTTTTATTAAAGGACCAAAATCCGTATACAAAAATCATCACTTATGAGCCCCTCCCAGCGACTGCAGCTTACTTTCTTAACAACAAATAAATACGAACTCCAAGCACATATGTTGTGCTCAATAAACGGTAAAGTTATTTATGGCACCTCTTAACGATTACAATCTGGTGTACACAAACAATTTAATTTCCACCTGCCGCATTTGCATAATGCCAATGACTTTGCCTTAACATTTTATTACGCAAGTTCGTTGCCTAAGTCTTTCGTATCGAGCGAAAGAGAAGCCCAAACAAATAGTTAAACAATTTAGAAAATCATAGGTATGTTCAAATTAGTGATTTTAGCAAATTGTTAAAAAAAAAATAAAATACAGAAAAAAACAAAATAGGTAGCGAAAATTGAAAGCTATACAAATTATATATACAAATTGCTGTGCCTATGAGGCATAAAAACGCAACTGTATATATATAGCACACAGCTTAGATGCTTAATAATCATATCCCTAAATGTATGCACTACTTTTTTACTGATTACATATAAACTGTACGATCAACCTATGATGTACGACTAGAACATGGAACTGTTAGCTTGTTTTTCTTCCTTACCTAATGATATTAATATAGTTTGCAAATTTTACCTACTCATCTTGTTGTCTTTTTTAAATATTAATCCTTGCGTTTAGACTTTCGAAACTACTCATTAGATCTGTATTCCTCCCGACGCCTTAGAAAACTTGATAGTTTCTGATCGTAGAAATCGGTTTCAGCAATATAATAAATTATGCCAATTTACTTCAGATTTTTCTACTTTTTAAAGATACAATCTGCGACTAGTAATTATGCATAATTTGTTTATCTATCTAGTGATTTTTTTTTGTATAAATATTATACAATATTTATTTTGGTCTGCAAATCATATGGACAAGTAAATATTAGTAATAAATTTGATAAGCTTGTGATGCTTCCCACTAATACTTTCCACTACACTCAATAGCGTATATAGCATGCATAATATTATTTGCAGTAAGTTTGGAGAGATCAATGTAATTAAATATTAATTCTCTTTCTTTAAAGTAACATTTATCTGGATAAAGAGAAAAATTTAAGTAAAACTCGGCGCCTTTCCTAAGCAGTTTCCTATCAGTTGTGTTGTATTACTCACAGGCACAGGCATGGATTTGAGGTTTCTACACAAACAAAATGGCGAACAAAATTGTGTTCTCAGTTCTGTTAGAATTTTTGCACAGAAGTTTCAGTCTGAAATCGTCGGTCGTTGAGCGCGGAAGTGCCAAATGCGAGAGAATACGGGGCACAGAGCGCGATTTGGGTGAATGGCTGGCACGAAGGGCATGGCAACATATACATCTGCGTTTACGATTTAATAACTGTGTGTGTGTGTGTGTTTGTTTGTTTGTGAATATATGTGAAAGAATAACAGCGGCAGCGGCAGCGGCACCAACAACGTCAATATAGTAAAACATAAAGGCCAAGAAAAGAAACAAAAACCCAAAAATACAAACAACAAAGAAGATGAAGCAGAAAAATTCAGATTAATTTAAGCTCCCCGAAAATAGTGAGTAATTTTGTTGTTATGACATAGATAATTTCTATATGAGTATATTCCGTATATATGTTTGTATGAACGGAAGTTGTGTCTTTTTGCTGTGAGTGATCACAGATTCCACATTGACCAAAGTGTAAGCTCAGCCCACATTTTTAACCATCGACCCACTCAAAATTTGCGTCCTATGCTAATTTTTTACAAAACGTCACGCAAAACATTTTAAGTACGAACAACAGAATTGAAATTAAATATACAATTAAAATGCTGATTAGGTCCGCCTTAATTGTCATCAAGTTCATAAAATTCAGCTGCTAAATTCCTTTTACCGAAGAGTCATAAGTACATAAGGCCCCATTGACACATTTGCTTATCAAATTATCGTTACACTCTCAGCTTATGTACTACATACTGCTCTTAGTACTCACTCCACCAATACCCAAAATTTACCATATGTATAAATCAGATGACTATTTCAAGATCTGGATTTTATGTGATTTACGAGTTTAAATACAACAAAATGCTTGTATTGGTACAGTTAAACATATTTATTTATCCGTATATACTAAATACACAAGTTTACCTTTCCCATCTGTAAAATATACCAACAATGGGGGGTTGTTGCTACCATCCTGGTATTCCTGTTTAAAAATAATTTATTTAGAGTCCCTTTTATTGGAGTCTAACTCCGAAACAAGCAATTTCAGGTTATCAAATACCTAACTCCACTCTAAGATGGGAAGTGCAGAATTTGTTGTGAAGATGCGAGAAGCCCGACTGCTCTGTACCCACCCATCCAATTGGACTTCCTGCGCTGCATGATTAATTCGGAAAGTCCCCAAGAGCAAACTCGTTGCTCAACGTGTTCATTTTCCTTACGTTTACTAATTATTCATAATTTCATTTTTGAAAATTCATCCTTCCGTAGAAACAAGTTTTATAAACATACTGTTGTATAATACTAAAATAATAGATTTGTTGATTTGACTTTCAAAACAATTTTTTTTTTTAAACTAAACTTAAACTTATTTAAGTTTACAATATTTATTCTTTTGTCTGATGCTTCATTTTTTTCCAAATGCCTTAATCTAGTACTTAACTATGCAATAAAATTGTTCGCAGCAAACGTGTATGAATATTTAACAATTGGGTTTCTTACTAATTATCTTTCCTCTTTTTATTGCATACTCTTAGGCAGCATTGAATGGTTCTACGTTTAAAACAACCTCATAAGATGCAAGTGGGTAAAGTGTATATTTCTTGGACTATTTCATAAAAAATCGTTTCACTTTTGGTTTTTTCTCATTGCATAACTACCGACAATTAACACATTGAAACTTTGTGACTTACTTGATTATGCAGCGAAGAACGGCTTTTCGACGTCGATAGGGTCTTGCATTTGAATTTATGCAACCCATGAATTTATATAAATTTTTTGTTCTTCTGTTAAAGGATTTAATTTAACTGCCAATAATTAAGCATAGCCACAAAATTGAACAACAAAAAATATTAACAACCAAAAAAAATAAGTAAATATACAAATAGACAAATTTTTTCCTTATACATTTTGATGGTGAACGAACATCAAATGTTGTAATTTTTTTAAAATTATATATATTTTTTTACATTTTCTATTTGTTTTCACCACTACTTTACCACACTTGCCACCCTTTCGTGGAGATTTTCTTAACAAATTTCATATTTGAACAAAAAAAAATTAAACTGCAGATCACTGATATACTGATATCACTGATATGTAAATATTAGGATAATGAAAAGACGTCTTATTTTATAATTTTTTTTATTTTCTTTGGTTAGGAAACTTGTAATTTTTTCCCTTCAAATTGAAAGCAACGTATGCAACGATTTTTTCCTTCGTGCACCACGAAAAATGTTTAACTGGGCACAATGTCTGCCATTCAATTGTGATCCGTCTTAAAATGTCGCATGTTTTCTTTTTAATTGACATCTAGTTGGAAAAAAGCTTAACTACATTTGCGTGACTAGATACTCTATATAAAAAAAACTATTAGATATAGCACAAATGAAGTTATAGAATATTGAATGATTTTCGAGTAATACATAATTTATAATTTTAGGTTTAAGGTTAAAGAACACACAGAAAAATGTACATTTATCAATCGTGATAAAAAACCAGCAAAAACTGAAGCTAATAAGCAATATCAGAATAAGTTTAATCGCAAATCTCATCTGCAAATAATCAAGTAAAAACTTGAATTAGTGGAGCAAATATGACAGTAACATATACACGGGAAGTAGCCACTTGTCGAGAATTTGGTTGTTTTTTTAAACTATTACTCAGGTAAGCAAAATAACTAAAATTAAATGTACTTATAAGCATACATATATATTTAGTTAAATATAAATATTTTTTTAATTCATTAATTAAAAGTATTTTAGATGTACTGATAAGACTTCTAAAAAATATATATGAACTGCATCGATAAAGATGCAATTGTAATTGTAAAACAAATATTTTTTGCAAAAAATCTTTAAACAGAACTCCATCATGTGTCATCTGTCACGCATGTAATTTGAATAATAATTTAACAATAACTACTCAGGGTTTGCTGCGATACCCATATGTAAATTTACATAAATATGACATATTTTTCTTTAAAAATTAAGTCATAATGCTCTATTCCAAATAGTTAGATGGTAATTTCGATTTCAGAGGCCGCCATACGTTGTGGGTTGATTTATAAAGATTTTTGTTAGTAATAGTAGTTTATTTAACTTGAAAACAAAAACATCTTTTAGATACCCTGTAAAAAAATTAAGAAGACCAGACAAGGTTATCTGTGCATACGGAAATTTAATTAATTTAAAATTATTATCGCCAACAAGCCTTGAAATCTTACTACAAACTGATAAAACTGTTTTTGCCTGTCTGCAGTAAAATTAATACGTTTTTGTTATTGTTATTAAATTTTATGGCGATAAGAATTTTGTGTTCATAAATGGTCGACTTTCGTTTGATATGATGGTGAGGCGATTTGCACATGCTTATTTTTATGACGTTTTGTCAGAATTAAGTGGAAGCTTCAATATCAGTGCTGTATTGCTTAGTAATGAATATTTCATTAATATTTTTTTTATACCATTTATTTATAACTCTTGGTAAATACAATAATAAAATCACTTAATAAAACAATTACAGATGGCGTGGCAGTATTTACAAATTGGTCTGGCTGGATCTATTAGCATTTCTTTCATTATACTATTTGCTCAATCTGGTCTATCGCTTTGCCCTCAATCCAACACAGAAAGAGTAAGTTGCAATTGTAATTTCCTCATATTAAATATAATTCTTACAATTCTTATTTTTCTTAACCCAGAAAATTTGAAGTCATTGTGGCTTATTGCAACAGTTATCGGGATCTCATACCGCTGTCCTTTGTGCTAGGCTTCTATGTGTCCATTGTGATGACAAGATGGTGGAATCAATACACCTCAATACCCTGGCCGGATCCCATTGCCGTCCTCGTCAGCTCCAATGTGCATGGACAGGATGAGCGTAGTCGCGTCATGCGTCGCACAATTATGCGATATGTGTGCCTCTGCCTCACCATGGTATTATCCAATGTATCGCCGCGCGTGAAGAAACGCTTCCCGGGCCTCAACAATCTGGTTGAGGCGGGCCTGCTTAACGAGAATGAGCGTACAATCATCGAGGCAATGAACAAATCCTTTCCACGCCCCTCCAAGCACTGGCTTCCCATTGTCTGGGCAGCCAGCGTCACAACGCGAGCCAGAAAGGAGGTACATAAATAATAAAGTCAGAATTTAATAATTTTAAATAATAGCTATCTAACTAAATTAAAAAAAGGGAATGAAATCACACTTCTTTTAAAAAAAAGAATTACGAATAATATTTTCATCAGGTTAGCCAGTTTGCAGTATTAAATTTAAATTCTCTTCTATAAATTTACAGGGTCGCATCAGGGATGACTTTGCTTTGAAGACCATAATTGATGAGCTAAATAAGTTTCGAGGACAATGTGGACTACTTATAAGTTACGATACGATTAGTATTCCCCTGGTCTACACACAGGTGGTCACTTTGGCTGTCTATTCGTATTTCTTGACATGCTGCATGGGTCAGCAGTGGGTGGATGGGAAAGTCGTCGGCACCAGTAGCTACCTGAACAAAGTGGATTTGTATTTTCCCGTATTTACCACGCTGCAGTTCTTCTTCTATATGGGCTGGCTTAAGGTGGCCGAGTCACTGATCAATCCCTTTGGCGATGACGATGATGATTTTGAGGTATGTGTCAAAAAAGAAATAGTCCAAAAAAAGATTTTAAGTGTTGCTTCTTAGGTCAACTGGATGGTGGATCGCAATCTGCAAGTATCTTATCTAATTGTAGATGAAATGCATCACAATCATCCGGAGTTGCTGAAGGACCAGTATTGGGACGAGGTGTTCCCCAATGAACTACCCTATACAATAGCTTCTGAACGGTTCCGAGAGAATCACCCGGAGCCTTCCACTGCCAAAATCGAAGTACCCAAGAGTGCAGCAATGCCTTCGGCAATGTCGTCCGTACGAATTGATGAAATGGTTGGTAATAATAACGGACTAGAACCCACAGGGTCGAAGGCGTCCGAAAGCGCACACCTGCAGACAGTTACTTATGACCTTTCCAAGGCATCGCCAGATGAGGAGGTTAGAATCAAAACGTTGGCAGCATTTACTACAAAGCATTGGCACCAAATAATAATCGGCTACCTGAACTAAATCTACAATTCCTCCTCCTCCTCCGTCCATGAACATCGCCGTACTATTGGCGAAAATCAATTCAATCAATCTTAATGATCTCTCTAACCTTTTATTCTAAACTGAAAAGCAATTCCCAATGGGATTCAGATATATTATTGGCATTTCAAATCACAACGGTGCTTGGTTTTTATAACTACGTCTATTATATATTTAAGATTTATAACATGTGAATGACAGTGGATTTTATTATGAATACCGAAAATTATTGGAATTTAAATTACTTGTGGATTAACCATCTTTAGGTCTGATACTACTTGAACAACTATACTAAAAGTGGTTTGAAAAAAAATAAATAAATTTTGCTTACTTGCTGGAACGAACACTTTGGAACCGTAAATATAGTTTTTGAATACAATAAAATATTTTCAAATGAAGTTGTTGATTTAAGAAACTTTTTAAATTAATTTCGGACAACCATAGCTCTCTCTGAAAATCCCATGAATAAAAACTATAATAAAATAATAATATTTTAGAGCTCAGAAGAAAACTCAAAAATAATGATTATTATAGCCAATAAATTGTAATATTTAAAGTAAAGTAAAATAATCATTATTATAGCCAACAAATTGTAATATTTAAAGTACAATTAATAATGGAACTATTCAAAGTAATTTGAATATATTCATATAGAATCCAGTGGAAAATATCACTTACCTAGTAATAGTTCTAAATGGTGTTTGTGTCTGTGTATCCATATTATAAGACTGCATACTAACTTTTGATTCTAACAATAATCTGTTTGCCTTCAGCCTCTAACTGCACTGCACATTGCACGGCTTTCGGTCGCTTTATTGCACCAAACTGCACCTGGCGGTTTCAAGTAAATTATACGCACTTTAATCTTTCCACAGAGAATCATCTATTATTATGCCTATTTTGACTAATATATTTCGCTTTCTTCCCACCATGATGATGCAACACGCAGGCCGACGACGCCAGTGGCATTCATTTCTCGCCAAGTTTGGGTAACGTGTCGGGTACCTTGTCGCGGGTGAACACTGTGGCATCGGCTCTGAAGCGTCTGCTTAGTCGCAATGGCAGTCGACCAAACACTGCCACGCCTAACGATGATCCTGGCAAATATCGTTTCCCCACAAGCGCCAGCTCCGCAAGCTTAAGTGGCCCCGCCGTCAGCGCTACTGTTGTAAAACCTGATGGAAGCATGCGGATTACCGATCAGGTCATTGAGGAGGTGGACGAACAGGTGACCATCACATCGATGCGAGCCAACGATCCGCGTTCCAATGTGAAGAACATATTTGGACAGACACAGTCGGTGCCACTGCAGCCACCGCCACCAACAGGGGCAACTGCAGCAGCTGGGGCAGCAGGGGATTCAGCACCAGCTCGCTCCCAACCCATGGATATACCGCAACGTACGCCAACGTATGATCGTTCCCATTCCCAGCATGATCCACACACATCGCTATTCCCGTCCGGTGGTGTTGATGCTTTGTTGAGCACCTCGGCACCCGTCGGCGACGGTACCTCGATTCTGTCGGCTGCAACGGCGCCCTCATCGCCGGTGGGTGACAGCTCCAAGTCGCTGTTTGACCAGCAGAAGGCCGTTAGCCGTGAGACGGGTAAGTTGTTAGCATTCTTGCAGGGGAATGTGGGACATCCTCTTCCTCAGCTTTTGATACCCACTATTAACATTTCATATATCACACCCACATCAATCAAACATTCGTCGAAAACTCGTTCAAAAAATAACGGCTAAAACTTAAAGCCATTGAGAGACCAGATGCACCGCAGCTGTTTAGGTGGTTCTTAACGCCCGGTAAAGTTCAATCAAGCATTGGCCAAAATAATTTAATTCGTTCCTTAGCTTAAATCCATTTAAATGTTGCTACCCTTGTTGTTGCAGTTGTTAATTGTACGTTTTGTAATATTATATTATATTTAGTAACTCTCAAAAGTGGAATGAAAATTTGTATTTATTTATATTACCAAAATATTTATTGAATTGTTTATTAATTACTAACCAGAGCTTAGCAAAAACTCGAATTCGTAACTTGTATTATAATAGACCCCATTCGACATGGAATTATTTTGAACAGGTAATGCGCCCGTAATTCTAAATTTATTTTCAAAACTTTGCGTAGCCGTAATCCTTGTTCTTTCTCTAGCCGTTGCACGTTATTTGTTAATCTGTTAAACTTGTTAAAATTAAAATTGAAATTAACAAAACTAATCTAAATAATTGTACTTACAGTCGAAAACTTGGACATTAAGACATCAAACGATGTGTTGACACCCAACACAGCTGCCGATCCGGTTCCGGATACCAACGATGACTTCGATAAGTTAAAGGCCGCCCGTGAAAAGGAGAAACTGATGCGCCAACAGATGAGCTTGGCGAGCGCCATTAGCACGGCCCCGGGCGTGGATGCCTTCGGAACTGTGCCACTGGTGCCAGTTGTGCCCGTGGCGGTGGCCACTGACAACTAATAATTCCAGCACCGATTTGCGGGCAGCGAACCAGTGAAAAGTTCCACCATCAACTCTGAGGATGCCACAACTGGCAGTTGAACTGGCGTTTATTAATTAGACCTACCTTTGTATTCAGACATCTTTTGAAACACCAATTAGTTTAATTTAGCGTTATTGTGTTAGTTAATTTATATTAGCTACAAAACTGAATAACGCCTTATTCGTGCTTAGAGTGTCACAAACCGATTAAGAATGCTCATCGAGTTAGAATTGACCCTTGTATTTAATTCTGTTAAAATACCAATAACTTAACATTAAGTCAAAAGTGATTTGAATCTTTACAATAATATAAGTATTTCTTAATGGCCAACAGTCATGTGTTTCGATTACAATTTAAAATAATTATGCGCACCTAATTATAAATAAATAAAAAAAATACTCTTCTGATAAGTTTGCTTTGGAAATCTTTCTAAAACAAACAATAGATAACGTTGCCTAATACCTAGATACATAGGTTATACAAGATGATAACAGGATACAAGAAACAGAGTGGGTATGCCTTTCAAATTATGGTAGATATTCCTTATAGGCCGTAACTTTCCTTCCGAGTTTGGTAAGTGTAGTCTCGCGGTAGATACAAGCTAGTAACTGTAGCTCCAAAAATAAGGGAGACATGGGTTTTTGGGATTTTTTGGGGCGGGAGTGGTCGTGGCTGAAAAAAATACTGTCTGTCTGTCTGCCTATTCGGACCACGCTAACACACGCCGCCAATAAACCGATAAAGCCTCATATTTTCACTAATCTAATAGCTACAGTTACCAAACTTGTAGGAAAGATTACTACGAACCTTCTCTACATAATTTTCAATTATTTTCAACCACGCCATCTCGCTCCCCCTTAAGAACATATCTCCCTTAGTTTAAGAGCTACAGTTCCTAGCTTATATCTAACTCAATATCTACCTGTTCTATATCCAAATCTTTTACGTCCGACTGCTATGATCTCTCTTGATTTTTTCAATAGAGGCTTCGAGTGCAAAAGAATGATATAATTTTTATCAAAATCTGCAAGTCATCTAAAAGAACGTACGCAGATATATAACTTGCTCATTATTCAAATTGTGCATTCTTTTATACATGCTTAAAGAATTATTATACACCCAAACATTTCAGCAGGTTTTTTCGTAAAAATTGTTTTTATTTATATTCAGTTATAGTAATTTATTTCAATACAAGCACATTTTACAGATACGTAAGTATATAGATATCTTGAGTCATACATAAACTTCCAGCTACTGGAGTTTTAATTGCAATTTCCCATATCGTCCCACAAGATAATATAAAAAACTGGATTTTTAACGATACATCTAATGATATTTAATGTAGTTTGTAGATGCTAAGATAATACAACTAAAAGAAATTAACATAAACGCCAATAGCGTTTAAGGAAAAGTTATCTAGTAATGTTCCTGTTGCGTGCTGTCAATTGCCTCATTAATTGTGTGGGCGCCTCCTCTAATAACGTGTCACCTGCCCTCCATAGCGATCCTGGGCCGGACGACTGCCGCCGTACATGCCGCCGGCACTGCTGTTGCCCTGGTAGCCACCACCGGAGCGTTCGTTGTAGTTGCGATCAAAACGACTCTGACTCTGTCCTTGTATCGGGCGCCAGCTGTTGTCCTCGATGGTGGCCGACTTCTGCCACGAGTTGTTGCTGTGCATGTTTGAGGACATACCATTGTTGCTGTATGACGACTTCAATTGACTGCCACCACCGCCCAGATGAGCGCCAGCACTGCCGCCACCGGATGGTGCCCAAATGTTAACGTTCAAGTTGCTGCCATAGCCGCCGGCGGCTCCGCTGTTTGTTGAAGTATCATAGCGTTTGTTGCCACTGAAATAAAATTAGAGCAGGTTAGAAGAATGCTAAGGGGTTCGTAAATTAAACTTGGAATATGTGGCTTACTGTGACATGCTGTGGGTTTCGTCGACGACACCACGTCTGTAATTGGAGGTGTTGCTGCGGTCGGTATCGTTATAGCGACCACCACCACCACCACCACCAGCAGCGCCGCCACTTGTATTATTCTTGTGGCCATACGAACCGGCCACATTGCCCGTATTATTTTTGTGCACATAGGAGCCGACACCACCGCCAGCGTTGCTTTTGTGCACATAGGAGCTGGTCGATCCACCAGCACTGACGCCACTCGACGAAACTGGCAAGTGGCGCACCTCAACCTCGCGCTTGTAATCATCCCGCTTACTGGTGGTGGTTGAGGTGTAATCGTGCTTGGAGGTTGTGGCATACTCATTTCCGCCAGATCGCTTGCTGGGCACTGCAGCGTAATCTTCGATGGCGCTGCGCTTGGTGCCCGTGGTGCTGACATATTCGCCGCGTTTATTTGAGTACTTTGAAGTACTGGGGTAATCGTCAAGGACACGTTTCGAGCCCGATGAAGTAACATAATCATCGTGTTTCTTGTCATAACTGCTGCTACTGTTGTTCAAGAGAGTCAATACATATTACCAAAGAGCTTATCCTGTCTTATCAGTGCATAATCAACTTACGTGCGTGAGTTAACTAACGAGGCATCAAAGCGCGGCGGTGGCGGAGCATCAAAGACGTTGGGGCGTTTGCGTTCAGCGACATCGCTGTAGCGATCATCGGAGCGCTTGCTTAGCGAACGCTTAACGGGATCGTCGCGGGACTCCATAATCCTGCGCGGCAAAAGGGGGAAAGATGAAAAAGAGTAAAGTAGACAACATTAGCATTAACAATTTCAAGGTGTTCAAGGAGTAGTCGAGATTTGAAGTTTCGCAATTACATATATGTTTGTAGATATAGTTTAGTTTAGTTTATAGTCTACGATGCAGTACATTTGCAGTTCCATAAACATAAACATGACATAAATGCAAAAGCATTTGCCTAGACTCAGCTGTGTCCGGCAACAATATATATTGGGTTGAAGAAACAACGTGGGCGGCCGCAACTGAACACACTAATTTACACGGCCAAATGCCATTTTTTTTTTTAGAGAGAATATGTAAAAATAAATATGTTGGTGTTTTTTTTTTTTGTTAGCGTTGTGTGTGCAACGCGTTTACGTTTATCATACTTCATCTGTTGACGCTTCAATTCGAGGCGCTCCAGTTCAATTTTTTCACGCTCCAGTTTCTGGCGCTCGCGTTCCATGCGCAACAGTTCGGCCTTCTCGCGCTCGAGGCGCTCACGCTCGATGACTAGCTTGCGACGCTCCTCGGCCAGACGTTCCTCCTCGACGCGCTGACGTTCGCGTGCCTCGCGACGCCTGCGCTCCTCCTCACGCAGCTCACGCTCCCGTTCACGCAGACGCTGGCGCTCCCGCTCCTCACGGATCTTCTGATAGGACAACATCTCCCGCTGTCTGCGCTCTCGCTCACGCTGACGCTGTTGTATTTCACGGTCAACGTCCCGCGGTAGACGAGAAGCCTGACGACGATCATTGGATCCCTCACGCTGCTGCGACTTATGTCCACCGGAGCGGTGATCTCGCTCGTTACGCTTGTCTCCACCGCCGCTCGTTGCTGACTTCTCCTTGTCATCCCGTGCCGACTTGTTGTTGCGCTCCTTGTCCTTGCCATCCCGCTTGCTGCCCGATTCGCCGCTAGAGCAGTTCTTGCCCTCAGCGCCTGCATCGTCACCCTTTTTATCATCCTTGGGCCCAGACTTCTTTTCGTCATCCTTCTTCTTCAAATCATTGTTGGACTTGTTGTTCGTCTTGCTGTTCACCTTGCTGCCCAAGTCCTTTGATGAGGAAGCGCTGCCGCCAATTTCATTCTTGGTGCGCTCCACCGATATGATACGCCCATGCAGTTCAGTCCGATGTAGATTCTCAATACAACGTGATGCATCTCCAGACGAGGACATCGTTACATATCCGTAGCAGCGTGTGCCAGGGGTGCGTGTGTTGGTGACCACCTTGGCGCCAATCACCTTGCCGAACTTGGAGAAAATGGCCTTCAAGTCACTGGCGCGTGTTAATGTCGACAGGCCGGACACCCAGAGATTGCGCGAGAGCAACGCCTGCTTGCCAGTCGTATTCAACGACGATGCACCAGTGTTGACGGAGCCGGAGCCTCCGCCCGATCCCAACTTGTTGGCAGCGGCACTCGAAGATGCCGATGAAGCGGCACCTGCTGCTGCTGTTGATGACGATGTTTTTTCTGCAATTTCCATGTAAATAATAACAATATTGGAAGAGAGTTATGGTCAGAGGCTGTGAGGCTGGTTAACTGTTTTTTTTTTTTGGTAATTTTTTTTTGGTTTTGATTGATTGATTCGATTATTAAGGGAAGCACTTTAAACGAACACTTTTGTAGCTGGCTGCTGCTTGTGGTTGTATCGTAAATTATCGACAAACGAACCTAACTCGAGAAGCTACAATTTAAGGTTGCATATAATCTATATGATCTGCGCACTAAGTGAGCTAAGAGAGTGTGAATTTGATTGGGTTTTCTGCTGCTGCTAATTTTGGTGATGATGTGTTCATGATGCTTCTGTTCCTGTTTTGTATGCTTTCCACATGAAGAGCTCTAAGTTTTCAAGGTTAGCTCGTTCCATTGTCGCAAATGTGAAGAAATTGCCAGTGCCATGCGTAGTATGAAGTCCTCCAGTCGATGTCGTCGCCCATGTTGCCGTAGGTGTTGTCGGTGTTGTCATCTCCAACGTCATCATTCTTTTCTTGGATTTCGATGTGCGCTTGCTTGATTTTGACTATAGCCAAAACTTAAATTTATAATTAGAACCTCAGAGCTTATCCACAAGGATTAACTGATATCGATGTATCGACCTGATTATTCACACAGGGATTATATATTGTCAGCAAGACTCAGCGGCTCTAAACCGTTGAGTTTCTTTTCTCCACTTTAGGAAATCTTTGCCCAAAATCTCCGATTAGATCAGTGTCCTGAAATTTAATCAGATAATCCTAGATTTACCGAAGTGTTCGCTGCCGCTTCTGGCTTCGATCCCAAGTTTCCTCCAGTCGCCAGTCTTATCCATTCCATGGCCCAAACAAATTCACACTCTCCGCACATTGGACTTATCTCGCAAGTGTTTACTTGTCTTAAGCATGACCTAACCATCTTATAAGTATTGCCTTGTAGAGACACACTTAACTTCCTGGCACAATAACAAATTAATTTACCTTTATCGTCTTTTTGATTCGACGATTTCGAAGCCGACTTTTGATCGCTATAAGTATATAAATGGAGATGATTTGATATTAGTATTGCAGCACGTAAAAAAAATTAGTCGTTAACAAACCTAGAGTCCTTCTTATCAGTGGACTTGTCATCCTTCTTCTTTGAACGACTGTTTTCATCCTCCTTGTGAGTCTTTTTATCACCATCCTTAGAGACAGGGCTTGATTTTTCAGTATTAATAGCCGGTTTCACTATAAATTTATCAGTAGGATTATATAAAAATATATATAAGAAGGAAATCTTAAGTTTTGTGTAAATTTAAACCAGGTAGAAATTAGCAAATCTGAAGCTTAGTGTCAGTTTGTTAATCTCTTTAAATGATAGCTATCTTGGTTACTCTACGAACTGAATAAATTTTCGGACCATAAACATACACCTGGAATCATGCATGTAACTAGAAGTTTGTGCTAGATTAGATAAGCTCAGTCTCAACTGTGGCAAATGTAGAAATTGGAATTATCAGACATAAGTGCATTTAAATATTTGCGACTATTACGAAACTAGTTTGCTCGCATAGAAAGCTTGTCAGACACGCTTTAGTGAAGTGAGGCGAGATGAATAACTGGAAGAACTAGTAACCCAAATTATCCACTTCAAGTAAATGTGTATATATTTATTTGTATAGGTGTAAATTTTAACATAGCGGTTGCTTACCTGACTTGATAGACTTGTCATCAGGGGCCTGAGAAAAGAAAATTTTCGGTTAAGAATGCGTTTGTAGATTTGGTTTATGGCATAAAAATACTTACCTCATCGTGTAAAAGTTTTTGTTCGTCTTCACCAATTGTTAGGTTGATGGATTCGTCATTGTCCATGTTCACAGTGTCAGCTGTGTTTTCCTCCTGCATTTCATCTTCGGCTGCTGGTTCGGCTTCACCTCCTTCGGCGGCGTCAGCACCTTCGTTAGCCTCGGCTTTGCCATTGCTCTGCTCACTGTGTTGTCCGTCATTCTCCTCTTCTTCGTCATCATCGTCGTCCAAAATTACGCAGACATCATCAACATCGCCGACCTGATCTATTTCATGGCCATCTTCATCGGCATGGTGAGCACCACCTTCAGCTTCTTTTTTGGCATTTTGGTTTGCCACATCGGGATCGATGGGTTCTTCTTTGATGACCAAATCGAAGGGTTCAGGTTCTTTAATTAAAACCGGAATTGGCTTCTTGGCCTTGGCAGACGACTTTATTAAATGTATGTCGGGGTCGACGCCCTCCTCCCTAAAAGCCTAAAAGCATTGCACAATTGTACATCTTCGGTTGTTGTATAAACGCCTTCCAAATACCTACCCTCTCGAGACGTTCGATTAGCACAGCCTTTGGACCCACTGTCTCCAGTTTACGCTTTCCCAGCTCTTCTTTTAAGTCGCTGAGACGCAACTCGCAGACTTTCTTGCCAATCTCGGGCATTTTGTATGCGTATTACACTTAATCACAGCGCACACAAAAATTGACGAACGAAATAAAAAAAAACACACTTATATCTCTAGAGATTTAAAAGAAAAGAAAAATTATTCTGATTTTTGTCGTTTTCACGTGTGTAAAATTCCGTATGCCAACTGAGAACCTTTTCCAATTTTTTCTAAAACGAAAATGGCGACGTGATAAATACCTAGCAGGGATGGCCTATAATTATCGATATACAAGGGGCTGCAACAAATTAGTTAATTTCAGTTGTTACGATAAATTATTATAGTTCAGATTGAATAGTTTAAGTAATATTCCCTTACAATTCATTAATGATTTACCATTGTTTAAAAATATATTTTATTTTTCTTCATTAATTTTAATAAACATACCAATCTTTCAAGTACTATGAATAAATGGGTATGCAGTATAAAACAACTAGAAATTAAACTTATTTATTTATTAACCAAATGTATATAATAATATTAAAATTATTTGAAATAGATTTTAGTTTTGGTATTGCGCAATTAACCTGAAACGGTCTCACTGTTTGCGTGCACTTTCTTTGGCTGCTTACTTTTGTAAATAATCGTTTGCTTTTCTAGACGCTAAGAATGGCGGTGGTTATTGAGACCACGCTGGGTGACTTGACGGTTGATCTATTTACGGACGAGCGACCAATTGCCTGTCTCAACTTCATCAAGCTCTGCCAGTTAAAATACTATAACTTTAATCTATTCCACACGGTTCAGCAGGGATTCATTGCTCAGACTGGGGATCCCAGTGGCGCCGGCGATGGTGGCTCATCGGTGTGGGGAGTTGTGGAGGGCTCTCAGAAGCGTCTCTTCGAGGCCGAACACATACCTAAAATCCACCATTCGAGTGCCGGCATGCTCTCTTTGGTGAGTGCCGGCAAAAACCTTGTTGGCTCCCAATTCTTCTTTACGCTCGGCGAGAACCTGACCTCCTTGGACGGCACCCATTGTGTCATTGGTGAAGTGGTGGAAGGGCACGAACTGTTGCGGAAGCTGAACGATGCCATTGTGGACGAGAGCTTTCGCCCCTATCAAGATGTACGCATAACGCACACAGTCGTTCTGGAAGATCCTTTTCCCAATCCTCGTGGCTTTCAGATACCCTCCCGTTCACCGTCTCCTAGCGTGGAGAGGCTGCAAAATGGTCGCATCGCTGCCGACGAGGACATTGATGACACAAACGGCAAAACAATGGAGGAGATGCAAGAGATGCTCGCAGAGCGGGAGGCCAAAGCACGTGCTACCATCTTGGAAATTGTGGGCGATCTGCCGGATGCGGACATGGCGCCTCCAGAAAACGTGCTATTCGTGTGCAAGCTTAATCCCGTAACAACAGACGACGACTTGGAGATTATTTTCAGTCGCTTTGGCGTTGTGAAGGGCTGCGAAGTGATACGCGACCGAAAGACAGGCGATTCCTTGCAATACGCCTTTGTCGAGTTCGAGGATCAGAAGTCCTGCGAAGCGGCCTATTTTAAAATGGACAATGTGCTCATTGATGATCGACGCATCCACGTGGACTTCTCGCAGTCGGTTTCTCGTGTTACTTGGCGGGGCAAAGGCCGAGGAGTTATAGGTACCGATGGTAAATTGGACTTTAACAATCTGCGAGACAGTGGTGCCAAAAGCAATGCCCGGAAAAATGAGAGTAGAACCAGCAACAGAGATCGCAATGAAGGCCGAAGAGATGGGCGCAGACCTGAAGAGCAACGAAGCCGAATGGGCTCAGCGGAACGCAAACGGGCTCGAGAACTGCGGCACCAAGAACAAGAGGATCGTGAGGATCGCTCTCGTAAACATAGTCGTCAACGTTCAAGATCAAGAGAACGCAATGAACGCCACCGAGATCGAAGCGATCGACGACGCTCCCGATCGAGGGATAGAAACGAGCGAAGACGGGCGACGTCTCCTTACCGAGGAAATCGTTACTCGCCGACGCATAGACGCCAAGAAGATCAACGTAATCGCAGTAGTACAGATCGACAGCAAAGGTATTTAATTTTAAATAACTACAATTAAAATTAAATCTGGTTCATAAACATTTCCACATATAGATCTGCGCTTCGAGCACAGGAAAACTCACAAAGCCAACGACGATACGTTGAAAGAAAATCCAAGGTGGAACGCTCGGAAAATATGCAAGAGGATCGAAAACGTTTAGCTGTGGAAAGGGAGACTAAATTGAAGAAGAAATCGAAGCGGGCCAAGAACAGTCGTACGGAAACAAGCGATTCCTCCGATGACACTGAATCGTCATCGCCATCTGACAGTTCGGATGATAGCTCCTCCTCCTCAGATGAGCGCAGCAAGCGCAAGAAGACAAGCAAGTCGAAGCATAAGAAGACCAAGACAAAGAGGAAACACAAATCAAAGAAAAATCACAAGAAATAATAATATATACATATAATTTAAATTTATTCGCTAAGATTTTCACAATGTGTAATTTTTACTTCTTACTACGCGAATCCAACTCGGCCTCCAGGGCGGCCATGGCTGCCCCACCACAACAACCTGTTGACTTTTCAGCTGGTCGTCTGCGTGGCGCTTGAATCACAGCATCGGGATTGAAAACCACATTATCCAGGCGAGTTGTCTCCGGCGTTATGCGAAGCTCTGTAAAATTGTTATTTTGGAGTTGGCAAATGGGAAACTATTTATATAATTTGTACCAACCGTATACGTTATCTCTTGTCTGTTTGGCCTGTATTACATTCGTTCGCAACTCGTAGTCCACATCCACAGCTAATTTAATCATCTGCAAATAATGTTTTTATAGTATTCATTCAAAATTTGTATTCTAAAAAGCAACCTTTTGAATTTCTCCCTCATTGGTTTCATTTCGATTCTGCTGAAACGATTCGTTAATTTTATGCCGGCCGGCCAAAAGTGCCCTATCGTCGCCGTCAAACACATACTGACGAGTGCGATGTAGCTTTTTAAATGCACTCAGCACCTGGCATTGTCAAATCAACTTATATTATTTAAATGAATGTAAGATTTTAATAACTTGCCTGGCGCTTTAACGATTGGGACATTATTTTTACGTCATAAACCAGCGATCAGCTGTCTATTTTGAAAGTGATGCTCAGCCCTGGTAACGTGCACTGAGCTGCATATGTTAAACTATCGAGGCGTATCTATCGACAATAATTTCGATAGTCATTTGTTTTCGGCATCGTCAGCTCAGTTGCAAAAAATTTCTATATCGGTCGGATGTTGAGCGGCAGTCGTTTCGGCGCGAACGAATGAAATATAGGAATTTAATAAAATGCTCGGCAGCTTAACAAAATTAATTATTTAACAATATAAATTTGTATATAAAGGAACATGCAAGCTATGACAAGCTCCTTCAATAAGCAATAACCACAAAAATAAGTGAGTGCGTGACAAGAGTGAAAAGTGAAATTAGTATCAATTGGGCGATTTTAAACAATCACGAAACTGGCTCAAAACGACAAGCTAAGTCTCCTCCTGAAGAACATGCTGGAAGAGGAGGAGGAGGAGGAGGTGACAGACCTAAAGTTACAATTGTTCCACAACACAGTACGCGAGCACATCGTAAGTCAACACTGGCCATTATCGTTGTGACGTCACATTACAAGAACACTAGAATGCAGCTGCCGGCCTACTTTTTGTTACCACTGTGCAGCTGCTTATTGTTAACCGTTAAACGTAATCATGTACAGCATCCCTCAAGTTATGTCTGATCAGGCGACGATAAGCAAAAAAGGAGCCGCATCAGCGTGCTGTTAACATGTATTTGTATTTGTGCTGAGGCGTTTTTGTTTATGGTTCTTATCATGCAAACGTTTCGATTTATGAGCCAAAAGAAAAAAGAAATACGATAGCAAATATTTATAATTGCACAGCAAATATATTGACGGTTTCTGGTTAGAAAAAGTAAATAAATGCAGACGGCCATTCAATTAACAACAAAGTAGTCACTCATTTTTACAGTATAAAAACCCCAACAATCAGCAGAAAAAGAGGCAGCAGCAACAAGTGAAAGTGCTTCGCGGTTTATTAATAAACATTTGGGCTTGTAATAAAACATTTACAAGTATGTAAAAGGTTATTGAACAAACAAGAAACACAAACAAGACAAAAATAGCAAAAAAAAAGAAATCAATTTGAAAACTAGTGGCTCTTTCAAACAGTTTCAAGTGCACGGACATTCAAATGGTCACGATTCGTGCCCAATTTTGAAGACAAAGTGTGGCAGCAGCAGCTGTGGCATTTTGTTTAAGAAAACATGCATGTATTGTCTGCTTAGTGGTTAAATCAACTTGCAGTGTATAAAGTGAATATATAAATTTTTTTTTAAATCAACACAATTTATTGTTGCGAAATAGTGTTGTTTGCTTACCCAGCTATAAATAAACTATTCGTTTGTTTAATCTATACAATTGCCTAATTAAATGTAATATATTCATGCACATGTTTTGTTCTTATCGTCTAGCTAAAATTGAGCCAGCAAATTAACTATCAGTAGAACTGTTCTCTTGCAATTACATATGCATTAGCGAAAATTGAATAATGTCACACTAAAGTGGGTCAATAATTAAAGTACGTGCGACGCATCAGCAAATAATTTCCAAAAACCTGCTCAAAGTACTTAAAAATTATGCAGGAGCCAAAACTTAATTCATCAACAACGCAAAGTGCTTGCGAGGGGAAAGGGTGCTCGGTCAGGGCAGTTTTAAAAGTTTCGCGATACCAAGAAGTATAATAATATCTACATATTTAATTTCTTATTTACTCTTATATATGTTCCTAAACAGAATTGTTATTTTTATGATAAAAAGTTCGAATTTTAAAAGTTCCGTCACTCAAATTTAAGTTCATTCTTACATTGAGTACTTTTTGCATTACCCTCGCCTGCATATGAATTTTGTATCATGCAAGTCAAGTTCTTTTACAGTTTCTTTTGCAATAAGCTTCTTTGCGAACTCTGATCCCAAAGCTTTTGTACGCATCTTTAATTGCAAATTATTTTAATACGAATAAAACTCTCCCCAGTTAATTTATAATTGTGGTCTGGATCGAATAATAAATAATAGCTCTTTGGTCACTTGGAAAACATCTTTCACTTAATGTGCAAGGCAAGGCGCCTCCACCATTCACCGGGCAGAGTTGTCTTACAAACAGCATAAACCGCAACAATAACCACAGCAAAAACAACGACAGCAACATGATGCCGCATAGACAACATATTTATATATTTTTGTCTGTGTCTCCTCCTGCCCACGTTGCCTGCCCCATTGGCTGCCTCAATGTGCATTGCTATTTATAGACAAGTTTCACGTCGCATTGCAATTGGTGTCGTTGTTTTGGGCGTTTTTCATCTCGAGTTCACGTCAAGTCATTGACTCTCTGCTGCTGCTGTTTATGGCCAACGCAACAACTAGTTTGCATAGAACTGGCTAAAAACATCAGCTCTCTCAGCAACTAATTTATTAGTTTTTCTCTGTCACTAATAATTGTTTTTTTTTCTATTATAATAAAACATATGTGTTTTGGTTTTTCGCTGTGGACATTTACTGATTTGAATCACTCTGGAACCAGCTTTGAGGTCTGTTCTCGTTCAGCTTCCACGTATATTTTTATCGCAATCGGAACGAATATTATTAATTTAAGACTCGTGCCAAACTAAAACTTGAATAGCTTTGCGTTTTCCAGCGTCTCTTATCTGTCTGCTTGGTGGGCCGTTGGTTGTGGACCACGCTTTCCAAGTTCATCAGCGCCACAAAGCGTCACGACAGTTAATTATTAATTTATTTACATAATCAAATACTATACATTTTATTTTATAAATAAACTACGCACAATATTTAAATATAAATAAAATTATATAAATAGCATACATATATAGATGCTTTTAATCAAATCAATGTCAATCAACATGCTGCGCCTCAATGGGCTAATAAATTAATTAGAATCTGACACGTTATACGCAAGCTAATATATTACAAGGAAAATATGTTCATATGTATACCTATACACACAAACACAGACACACACATTCATAATTTAAGTAGTTGTTGTGATTATATTCTAGCATCAGCAGAAAAAAAAAACAAACAGCAACAGCATGCGACACAAGTGTTTTGTTTTAAAGATATTCTTTTGTTGTTTATTTATTCTTTTCTTTTTATTTTTGCAAAACATGAAAAGGCTTTGATACATGGATGTTTTAGTTTATGTATATATGTGTGGACATACATAGAAAACGTAATTTGTTTTGAAATTTTTCGCAACACAAAAACAGCAATGACGTGTACTTTAAATACCTTCCGTTTGATTTTTATACTTATTTATTGTCATGTTTTTTATACTTCTCATTATCTATATTTATATGTATGTATATTTTTGTTTTAATAATTTTCAATTGTCATCTAGCAATAATTTAAATAGATTTTTGGCGTCAATGGCAGTGATAGCAATACAAATAGCACCACTACTAGTCCAGAACTTAACAAACTACTTCTGTCTGATTTGTCTGCACTTAAGTGTTAAAATATTGGAAAATGCATATAGTAAAATTTCTTTATTGAGAAAATCAACATCTTTATTAATTAACATTTTAGTAGCAGCTTTCACAATCTTTTTTTTATCTTTTTAATTGTTATTCAAAAAAAAAATATCTATAATAGAAAGTTTGCCAATTTGGTGCTATTTTTTCTTCATGGGTTGTATTGTTTTGAAGATGTTCGTTGTATTTAAAAAGCGTGTACTAAAAATGTAATAATTTTACGAGTTCTTTTTAGTTAGGAACGACCACAGAGTATTAATAATATTTTATCCATATCGCTTTTCAAGTTTATATGAGTGAGTATTGTTTTTCCCGAAAAATATAATTTAATCTTTTTTCTCAGAGTACAAAAGTATTCATATTTCAATATCTAAATATTATGATGACATATTTAGCATGAAAAAAACAAATAAACAAGTGTCAACTGTTTAGATGGATGCCAACTGTTTAATAATATTTAATATTTATTTAGTTAAAATTATTTTCTGGTTCCTCTTTCGTACTGTAATCAATACACAGTCGAGGGTTCAAATCACGCTGTGGATATTTTTATTGAACTGCGTCACATCTGCAGACTGTAAAACTCAAATAAATAAATAACAACAACAACAAAAATTAAATAAACTTTAATTATAGAATAAAAATTAATTAAATGAGTAATTATTAGTGTCAATCTCTAGTTACCCACATTTCCTCCGGTCACACTAAAAATATTGATATTCAATTGGCTATCAGGTCCATAATCTATTTAATGCTTAGGCTTATCAGTGCATTTGTCGTTTTCGTCAGTTGCTGATAAATATCTTATCAAACTTTTGACCTTTGCACATAATTTTAAGTGTTTATTTTTATTATTGCATCACCGTTTGTTTATCCTGATAATGGTTTATAATAATTGTGTTTCCAAGGCTCTAATCACACACTTGCACTTTCAACGTATAAGTTTACAGCTTCATTTAATTTCAAGCAATTTCGATTGCCAGTCAAACTTCAACTGCAATTTGTTTGGATTAGTATTGCGTTGAAGACCTTGACACGAGCCATCATATATTTAATTATGATAAGAAATGTGAAAGCGATCAAAAATAAACTCAAATCAAAAGGCAATAAATATACAAAACAAAAAAAAAAAAAAAGCATTTAGAAATTTGGCAGCATTTGTTTACTGCCTTAATGAAATTATAAATCAAATACTAAATATATATTATCATTGCTTTATTTCTTCTTTTGCAGATATTTTTGCTGCTGATTATATTGCTGTACTTCAGCTCGTATGTGGTCGTCTCGCGCTTCCGTCGTCGTGATCGCGACGATCTCTACTCAAATGACGAGGAAGAGGTACTTGTCTATCGCATAAGGTAACTAGCTTGTTTCACTTGACGTACAGTTGAATAACCCGTCACGCTAATTACAAAGTAATCAACGTGCAATGAATGATTAATGCTTAACTCTTTTTTTTTTTTTTTTTTTGCAGCTTCTGGCTCTGCACCTTCACATTGGCTGTTGCCGAGGGCGCTGCTATGCTGCTCCCTGTGTCTATAGCGAGCAATGAGGTGCTGCTGCTGTATCCAAATAGCTACTATGTTAAGTGGTTGAACAGCTCGCTCATACAAGGCAAGTGGAGAAAACTCAATTATCGAACCAGCTTAAAAACCAATTATTAACATTTGTCTCTCTGTCTTTCTATCCATTGCAGGGCTGTGGAATCATGTTTTCCTTTTCTCCAATCTGTCGCTGTTCATCTTTCTGCCGTTTGTCTATCTCTTCTCGGAATCGACGGGTTTTGTCGGGCACAAGAAGGGCATTCAGGCGCGCGTCTATGAAACCTTTACAGTATTTATGTTGATGGCCATTATTGTTCTGGTTTTAACTGCAGTGCTAAGCGCGATGTTTGGCATTGAAAAGTTACAATTCTTTTGGTTTCTAAGTGAGTATTTTAAATTGCAACGGAAGCAGTTCTATACTCAATCGCATGACAGGCACGGACTGCACCCAGATCCGTTCCCCAACACAACAATTTAGATCAATATCAAATTGCATTGCTAATTTCCGTCTGTTTACGCTTCACAGATTTGGGTAGTGTTCACCTGCCGTTCCTTTATTCATGTGTCTCATTTCTGGGCGTAATGCTAATGCTGAGTAAGTAAATACAATACAATTCAATACAATACATATATATATATATATATATCTGGCTTATTATGTTTCCTCTTCAATCTGGGCAATATACTTTTCTATATAGGCCAGCTGTTTTGGATTATGCTCACGGGCCTTAGCCACACTCTCCCCGAAGCGTTCCTCATCGTTCAAGCGCTTAAAGGCAGTGGCCTTATACAGCCAGGCGCGCAGATTTTTTTCCTGCAATTTGTCCAGCACATACTGGCAATCTTCCACTGCACGTTTGTAGTTGCGTAGCCTGCAAAACAGATTCAACAATATTGTTAATAAGCTAATTAAGATTGCTTTAGAGGATCACCCACCTGATGTAGCACAAGGCGCGATTGTTGTAGGTAACGGCGTTGTTCTTAACGCGCTCGATTGCCTTGCCATAGTGTAAGATAGCCTTCTCAAAGTTGCCCTTGCGAAAGGCCTCGTTGCCTTTGCTGCGTTTGCATCATTTAATATGGATACTAGGCATCAATACTAATACTTACCTTCGTTGCATCTCCGCCTCGTATTCACGTTTGGCTCTCGCCTGACAACGCTCATTGGCATCCCGTTCGAGCTCCCTCATGAAGCCCTGCTGATCCTGAGTCGCCTGGGTCGGAGTCTCCTTCTTATTAATTACAGTCCGATTCTCACGCACTCTTAGGCGCACCTTGTCCACATCAAGATGTTCGAAATCCTCAGCGGTTTTTGCTTTGGGCACCATATCAGCATCTTCTTCCGGATTACCTTTTAGAATGTCGTCAATCTTTTGCAATGTTGCTTCAAAGTCATCAAAATCGTCTAGAGATCGCTTTTCCATGTTGAAGCTGTTTTTTTTTTTTTAATTTAGTATGTGCCTATCCGATTCCACAAAGCGTTTGCCGGCTGTAATTTTATTTTGTTTATGTTCGAGAGAGAAACCTTGGAAACGAACTAACCCTGCTTACTTTGTTTTTCTCACAGTTTGTACGCCAGTTGGTTTCGTGCGTTTGTTTGGTGTTGTCAACCAGGTGCTGGTAAGGCCCCTGCTATTGCGAGACGTCAACGAGGAGTTCAGTGCCTTCTATATGGAAGAGGCGAGCGTTAAACGCAAATTAGCCCACATTGAACTGCACAATGTGAGCATCTCGGATGCCACCAACGCCACCAATAGACTGATCAATGGCAATGGCATGGCGCACAACTCTCTTCGACAGCCGCTGCTGCAACATTCGCTGGCACATTTGTATCAGCGCAAAACACTTGCCGCCGGCAATGTGGACGAACAGCAGGAGATGCTTAACGAAAGACTGAGAGAATTGTACAGGGAGCGCAAGGAGCTGGATAAGCTGCGCAAATCGAGCACCTTTCAGCGCACCTTTGTCTATCCGCTGGCCATGCTGCTGTTGCTCTTCCTTACAGCCGTCACCACGCTGCTTGTCGTGCAGAACACGCTGGAGCTGCTCATTGGAATCAAGGCGCTGCCGCTTAGCACAAGGGTAAGTCAATTATTCAAACTGTTTTCGCAAGTGAGTTGAACAATTTCTATTTTTAGCAATTTACTTTGGGTATTTCATCGCTATCGAAGCTGGGCCCTGTTGGCGCTGGCCTGGAGGTATGCCTCATCTTTTATCTGGGCGCCACATCCGTTGTGGGTTTCTACAGCATGCCATTTATGAGCAATGTGCGTCCGAAGCGGCGTCAGACTTCGCTGCCACAACTTATGTTGAACTGCGCTTTCATGCTGATCTTGTCCTCTGCCCTGCCACTTCTAAGCAGGATTATAGGTTCGTCAATCGAGTCAAATATTCAATGTTATTTTCTAATTGTTTTTTTATGTTGTACCCCTTAACAGGCATTACGAACTTTGATTTGCTCGGTGATTTTGGCGCCATCGAGTGGCTCGGCAATTTTCAGATAGTACTGCTATATAATCTAATTTTTGGCATAACGACTTCTCTGTGCCTGGCCAATAAGTTTACGGCGACGGTGCGGCGCGAGCTGCGCGCACGTTTAGTGGAGAACTATGTGCTCTTTACTAACTACATGAGCTTCATCAACTGATATTTAAGACGGCGTCGCGACAAACTCTTGCACACACTAAAAAGTCAGCGTTGCGCTAATCAGCAGCTAAGCAGTTTTGTCGAGTCGCCCCTTAAAAGTATAGCTAGTTTCTATGCCAAGTACTACCATCTTAACCGTAAGAGTAGTCGCAATACCACCACCGCTAGTCGACAGGCACCAAGCCAGACGAACTGATGAGGACGGAGGTTCAGCTTCCGATATGATATAATGTGAAAAGGAAACAACAAAATACATTTTATACAGAACTGATATTGCTAGTAAAATGTTGCGTCGTTATTGTTGCCCTGTTTAATCGTTGTAGTTTAATAATGCTCATATTAGAATCCCACACACGTGTAAATTGACAAAGGTCTATCAAATTTATTTTGTATACAACATAAACTGTTGTCAACCATATAAGTGTAGTTTTAAATGTAGGTGTTTTTGAAAATATATTAGTCTGAGTTTATAGTCAAAGTCGATGTGTTATTGTCGATCTTCAACAATTCATTCATACATATTTATATAAGATTAATGTAATTTTAATTTATTTTAAATCTTGTCCCATTGTCATTACATATACTTACCATACACAAATAATTTTTTTATATATATATATATATATATATATATATATATTCTTAAACGTTTGTATTTCAACAATGTTCCTTAAAATGGCGCGCTTTTCATCAATTCTTTTTCCATACTTAAAAAAAAAACAACAAAATCACAGAACATAAATGCATCTAAAAGTTATGTGATAAAAATCTATCAGCAAAAATCGTTGAAAATAAACTAAAACGAGTTAGAATTATGTAGTCGAGTAAGCTCGACTACGATTTACCCTGAAACCAACTGTTAAATTTATTATAGTTTTATTTCAAAATATTCTCTTAAAATATATGGCAAACACAAATGTAAAAAGGTGTGCGGTGCTCCAATTTAAGGCACAGGCACTGAAGAAAAACAAACGATTTAATTATATTTTAATTATGATAATTTTGAATAAGGATTAGGACTTTAAAATATATAAAAATATTTATTAACGTAAATATATGCATTCTAATCAAAGAACTGTTACAAGCAAAGGTAATTTACACTACTCTCAGTATGAATATAGAGCGCGCACTGTGGTAATTGTAAGAACTTGGCCTTTTTGATAATGGTTCGACATATATATGAGAACCTACAGGTGGAAGCTATCGTTGATTACCAAATACTTTAACATAAAATACCACCAATTGGAAGGCATAATTAATAATTTGCATCAGACGGGAGCATAAATGAGAAAACACTTCGACTGAGCTATTTTTGATGCCTTAACAGCAAAGGCAGCTGAAGACTGTTGTAAACAATTAAATCACTGTGATGTTATAATAAAATTAGTTATGCTTATATATATATATATATATATATATATATAATTTAAATACTTCAACATTGACATTTTTATTGTTGCTGACTGGAAAGTTACCATAGTAACTGTAATTAGGGTGACCATGTACTTTTACCAAATTCTTTTTATCGATATATCGATTGTATGCAAAGGAAAAATGCTGTCAACTTCTGAATAACTTGTGCATCACTAATTTTTATTGTGGCGTCGTTGTAAAATTAGAATTTTATTTATAAATCTTTACACAAATTACCAGAAAATATGCTAAGTCGCAAACGACGCGCGAGCTCCATTTCGAGCCGCCAAGATGAAGATCCCCTGCTGTTAGATGACTCAACGCCTGAGCAGTCGCCGGTGCTGCAAACACAATCGGCGCGAAAAAAGCGGCGCTTGGATCCGTCGGAAATGTGCCAACAGCTGTACGACTCGATTCGCAACATCAAGAAAGAGGATGGCTCGATGCTGTGCGATACATTTATACGGGCGCCCAAGCGGCGTCAGGAGCCATCCTACTATGACGTGGTGGTCAATCCCATCGATTTGCTCAAGGTGCAGCAGAAGCTGAAGACAGACTCTTACGACGATTTGTACGAGATGATGAATGACCTGGAGCTGTTGATAAGCAATGCGAAGGCGTTCTATAAGTCGGACTCGGCAGAGTTTCAGGACGCTATTGCCCTGTGGCAGCACATTCAAACGCAGCGTCAACGCATTATGGAGGCGAATGGATTCGCCGAAGAGGAGCCACGTGCCAAGCGTGTGCCGCGCAATCCACGTCGGCAGACGAGCAGCGCTGAGCCGGGCGGCGGTGATCTCGACGATGATTGCTCGCAGTATGAGGAGCTCTTTGCATCTATTATGACGGCCACGGATCCAATTGGGGAGCGGTCAATGCATCGCATGTTCCAACTGCTGCCCTCGAAAAAGATCTATCCTGACTACTATGACGTCATCGAGCATCCGATTGACTTGCGTCTGATTGCAACCAAGATACAAATGAATGCCTACTCCTCGCTGGTGGAAATGGAAAGGGATCTCCTGCAGATGACGAAGAATGCATGCCTATTCAATGAGCCCGGCTCGCAGATCTACAAGGATGCCAAGGCGCTGAAGCGTGTCTTCACACAGCGACGCATCGAACTGGAGATCGGCAAGGGCAAACCAGCGCGGCGAGTCAAGAGCTTGTCCAGTGCGACCATAGCAGGTGTGTTGTGCTTAAGGAGAAAAAAACTTTATTCTCACATTATGTATATATTTTAGCGCTCAAGGAGGAGGTGGACAGCTCGGACGATGAGGAAACAAGCAAGAAGGGCGAGGGACCCATGTGGGCGCTATTCGATCACTTGTACAATGCGCCCGGCACCTCTGAGCATCCCGGTGTCACTGGTCCACCACTGGGAAATTCACTGTGGAAGCTGCCAGTGCGTCGCTTCCATCCCGAATACTTTGAGCTTATTAAGCGGCCCATTTCGATGAGCCAAATCAATACGAAGTTGAAAAAGGGCGACTATGCCAATATAAGCGATCTCACCGGCGATCTATATTTGATGCTGGACAATGCCAAAAAGGCATTTCCGGCGACGCACCGCACGCATAAGGATGCGCTGAAAATGCTAAAGCTGATGAATGCCAAACTTGTGGAGGAGTCTCTGGAGGAGACCAGCGACATGGACGAGGACGACACAGACGAAACATTCATCACAAGTGTGCAACATGAGCGACGCAAACCGGGCCGCCCACGCATCAATTCTAACTCGAATTCAAGCACGACGCTCGTGTCCAATGTGTCCTCCAATTCACCAAAATCGACTCGAATTGCGATTAATGCAACCATCAAGAAGAAAATACTCAGCATTCAGAAATATCTGGTTGACTATTCGGTGGGCAGCCGTCGACCCATCGAGATGTTCATGGAGAAGCCGCCGCGTAAAGTGTATCCGGACTACTATGACATCATCCAGAATCCCATCGATATGAACACCATTGAGCATAACATACGCAGCGATCGGTATGCTACCGTTGAGGATGTCGTCGCCGACTACCGTCTGATGTTCTCCAATTGTCGTCAGTACAATGAGGAGGGCTCTAACATCTTTGAGGATGCCAATACTCTGGAGCGCGCCTTGACTGAGAAGCTGAAAGAGTTTCCCGGTCTGGTGGAGGTGAAGCGTCCACCGCAGAAATACAACAAGTTGGGACGCAAGCCAAAAGCAGCTCTGCTTGCGGACAGGGAACGTCTGTGGCAATTTTATGAGACGCTGCGCGACTATCAGGAGCCGAAGGGCAAGCGCCAGTTGTCGCTGATCTTTACCAAGTTGCCGTCGAAGAGTGATTATCCGGAGTATTATGACATCATCAAGGAACCGATGGATATGGAACGCATTGCGCAGAAGCTTAAGCAGGCCACATACGACAGTGTGGATGAACTGGCCGCTGATCTGCTGCTGATGCTGGAGAACGCCTGCAAGTACAACGAGCCTGATTCGCAGATCTACAAGGATGCTTTGGTGCTGCAACAGTTGACGTTGCAGGTAAAGCAGCAGTTGCGCACCGAACGAGATTCGTTGCCGGACGTATCTTTGGCTGTGCAGGAGCTGTTTTTAACGCTGTTCACCTCGGTGTACAATCATCAGGATGAGGAGGGACGCTGTTACTCCGATTCACTTGCCGAGTTGCCCGAGTACGACGAGCTGGGTGAGGGTGCCAAGGTGCGTGGTATTTCGCTCGATCTGGTCAAGCGGCGACTCGATAAGGGCGCCTACAAGCGTCTGGACGTCTACCAGGAGGACATCTTTGCCTGCATGGAGCGAGCACGCAAATTGTCCCGTACCGATTCGGACATCTTTCAAGACTCCATCGAACTGCAAACGTATTTCATACGCAAGCGCGATGAGCTCTGCAAGGATACATTGAGCTCGCCGGCACTCAGCTTCACGCTGGATCAGTTGCTGGCCGACGTGGAGGTTATGCGGCTGCAGAAGGTGGCGCAGGAGGAGCAGGACCAGGAGCAGGACAAGGACAAGGACGAGTTCAATGCCAGCGCCAAGGGCGAAAGCATGACAATCAACCAGCAAGTGTATTCACCCGGGGATTATGTCTACGTGCAGATGCCGGAGAACAAGATTCCCAGCATTGTGTGCATCGAAAGACTGTGGGCGACGCCGAGCAACGAGAACCTGATGCAGGCCTCTATTTTTCTGCGTCCGCACGAGACGTACCACGTAACGACGCGCAAGTTCCTCGAAAAGGAGGTGTTCAAGAGCAGCATCTCGCAGACCATTTCCATGGACAAGGTGCTCGGCATGTGCTATGTGATGCACATCCGGGACTACATCAAGCTCCGTCCTGACGGGCTGCCCGAAAAAGATGTCTTCGTCTGTGAATCTCGCTATAATCTGCAAGGACGTTGCTTTAAGAAGCTCAAAAATTGGCCATCGCCCAGCGAGGGCTCGGTTAGATTTGTGGCTCGCGAGATGCCGCTGGAACTGAAGCGTGTGATGTCCGTGTTCAAGGAGCGCATCGAGAAGCACAAGGGCGAACTGGAGGAGCTCAAGCTGCAAGAGGCGCTCATCGAAAAGGAGAAACCCAATGTAACCTGCGATGCGCCACCAAATGCTGAGGACGCCAGCGTCTACTATCAGCAGTACAACACCATTTGCAGTGGCGTTATCAAAACTGGAGATTTCGTGTACGTAGCCACCCAGACGGGCAAACAGTCCGTTGCCCAAGTCCAGCAAATCTGGGAACTGAATGGTAAGTCCTATTTCAAGGGACCCTGGCTGCTGCCGCCCAGCGAAACAACGCCAGCACTGGGCAAGCAATTCTATCGCCAAGAGCTGCTCCTTAGCACCGTCGAGGACATTAGTCCAGTCATCGGCATTGTGGGCCGTTGCGCCGTGTTGGAATACGCCGAGTTTATCAGTTCTCGGCCGACGGAAATCGCCGAGAGTGACGTGTACATATGCGAGTCCGTCTACGATGAACTGAAAAAGGCTTTGCGCAATCTCGTCGTTGGCAATTTGCGCAAATTCCAACATAGCGCCGCTGTTACCGAGGATGAGATCTTCTACTTCAAAACGCCCATCAAGCCGGCCAAGGATGTGAAGACCGAAACGAACGAACTGGCCATGCTTGAGGATTCAATGGATGGGGATACGCCATCGCTTAGCTCGGATATAGTCACCATATCCTCGCCAGCGCCGTCTATCAACTCGACGCCGCTCACATCCAAAGCCAAGGTCAAGACGACCAAGAAGAGCCTTACCGGGTACATTCTCTACTCCAGCGATGTTCGGAAAGGTAAGTCCATGATAATTACGATATCCCAGTCAGATTCGCTAATACAAATCTGTCGACAGGCATAAGTCAAAGCAATCCGGATGCCTCGTTCGGCGACATCTCTCGCCTGGTGGGCAACGAGTGGAAGAGTCTGGCATCGAGCGTTAAGCAAAGCTGGGAGGATCGCGCCAACAAGCTCAACGAGGAGGCGGCAGCTCTGCGTCGTGAAAACGACGACAACCAAAATTGCGGCAGTCCGCTGTCACAAAGCGCTAACAGCCAGGAGACGGGTCCGCCGCTCACCTTCGAGTGTCTGTGGGACAAGTGCGACTTTCAGTTTGAGGAAATGGCCGACTGCACGGAGCATTGCCTGGCGGATGCGACCGGTCACATTCAACGTCATCCACAGGCAGGCGTCGAGATGGAGTTCGTGTGTCTGTGGCGCGCATGTCCACGCATTCGCAAGTCCGTCCAGGCATTTCCCAATGTGCTGCGCCTCATAAAGCATGTGCGCGAGGTGCATCTGAGCAAGTGCGGCAAACCTTTGGTACTCACCGAGCGCAGCAAAAACTTTGTACCGCGCAAGCAGAAGCTGTTGCCACAGCTGGCCTCCAGCGCAGTATCGATTAACCCAACCAGCAATGCCGTCTCACCTCGAGCACCACTCATCTCAGATGCGGGCCAGCAGCAGCAACAGCAACATCTGCAGCTACAGCAGCAGTCGCAGCAAGGGCAACAACAACAGCTGGGGAACATTGTCACCGGGTTGCAGCAGGAGCCCATGTTTGTTACTGTGCCGCCACGTGCGAATCGTGTCATCCACTCCGAGGCCTACATCAAGTACATTGAGAGTCTGCAGACGGGCAGCCATTTGAGCCTCAGTGCGTGTAACAACAATTGGCGTCGATCGCTCACCCACCTGAATCCCTCGCAAGTTGGCAATACACAGCTGCCCGAGCACTGGCTGGGACCCAATCTTCGGGATCGGGAGAATGTGGTGCAGGCGCTGTGCCATTTGCGCAACTTCATGTTGGACAATTTGCTGGAAATAGAGCGCAGCTGCAACTAATATTAATTCTAAGTTCAAATCCAAACCGTTGTCAGCATAAATTCAAATAATTCAAAACATATTGCATTTTGAGGATGACGCATTTATCGAGATTTCGATATGTGTTGAGAAAAGCACATTAATATGAATAAACATCCTCCTAAATCCGAAGAGGGTTTTATTGAAAAATTCAGCGTAAAACTCATCAGTTCATCAGTTGCTTACTGAAATAATGAATATCCGTTATCTTTAAAGGGATATTATCCCCTAATTCTCTCTTAATTTAGTAGCTTTGCAGCCATGTTTATCAATGTAAAAAACTAAAAACATAACTTTACCAAAATAGACATTTTGTAATCATAAAATACATTTTAAAACCGTTAAAAGTTGTTTGGTTTTGTATTGACAAGTTGGCAGTTCTCTGACATGTGTTGGAAAAACTGTCAACACTGTTTATTGTTATTATTATTACAGCTGATTTTGTTTGATTATGGTGTGTGGATAAAAGTTGCAATATGTCGAGCGAATATAGGAAAAAGCGGGGCAGACATTTCTCGGAGGCGGAGGATCAAGTGCCCGTGGAACTCCTTGAGAATAAGCGAAGTGTACTCGAAAACAAGGAGAAAAACTCGCCTCAAATTGATGCAATTTGATATCCTCGAGAATATGACCAACCAGGATATAGAATGTAAGAGCAAATTATTCAAACAATCTTTTTGCAATTTATTAATTAACTTATCTTGTACAGAAAATCTGCAAATCTAATGCCTAATGCCAATACCGACGAACAGATGCATACTTAGAGATAAGAGTGGACAGACAGACTATATCGAATCAGCTTGTCTTTATTTATAAAAAAATAAAAAATTGGTTACACATTTGTATTTGTTGTTTAATTTTACTGAATATTTTAAAATAGTTGAATTCATTTTTGTTTATATGTGCAATTTTGTGTAAGCATCAAATAAGTTGTTAAATGATCAAACAAATTACATATGTGCATAAAACATATATTCAATGTTTTATATTTTAATGAATGAATTCCATAAACTTTATTGAAGGTCATCAAACAGTCTGAGATAAGCAAGCAATCCCGTTCCTATGGCGAAAGATTGAGTCGATAAACTACAAATAATGTCAATGACGGCATTTTTCCAATGAGCTGCTCTTATTTTCTTTAAATATGGGTTGGGTTATGTTATTCATGTTGACCAACATAATTTCGAATATCATGATACTTACATTTATTTTTAGCAACGAATGTGTGTATTGTGTGTGTTGTGTAGGTGTATTGTGTGTGTTCTTTGTGTGTGTTTGTTAAAAAAAATACTATCTGTGAACCATGACGTCATGGCTGTGCGTCTTTTCGCTTTTGTTTTGCTACGGCAGTACGAAAACAAACCGGTTTCTCCATTGAGCACTGATAAAGTCACTTAGTTATTTTGGCGACGCTTATCTAATTGGCTGCCCCAGGAACTACTCAGCGAATCTCAAAGACGCTCGCATGTTCTCTTTCAGCGTGTTCCGTGCCATATTTGCCAAATGCTTCTTTGTCCAAAACGCTTCTGAAAACGAAAAGGCAGAAGTCAGTCGCAGTTTGTCGTTGCTTGATTGCAGTCGATTCGTGCTTGTTTTTGGTCGTTATCCATTTACGTATTAATATTTTGTGAGCATCAATTATGTCTGAGGGTGAGTCGAAATTTGGCTTCAAGGACATGGAGAGGGCGTTGGAGACGCTCAAGCTGCTGGAGAGTCATGATATGCAGTATCGCAAACTGACCGTCCGCGGTCTTTTGGGACGGGCCAAACGTGTGCTAACCAGTAAGTTCCACAAATTATATATTCTTTGGAATTTGGACATAATGCATTTTCTCAACATTACAGTGACAAAGGCAGCCGAGAAGCTAAAAAACATTAACGACGCTATCGGTGTGTTCGAGCATTGGCTGGATGAGAACGGTGGCGGTGCATCCAGCAAGAATGCAAAGACTGATGGCGACGATAAGGTGGAGACAGTGCCCGGTCTGGGTTTTAAGGACAAGGCAGCGGCGGAGGCGACGCTGAGGTAAGACCTAAAATGACTCCATGCCCACAAATAGTTCGAAACACCATTTGGCCGAAGGCTGAAGGTCTTCATCAACATTCGTCACTTTGACTATGATGTCATGTCACGGTTTTAGTATTCAATATGAGCGCTCGCACTTTTGTCTAATAAGTCTCATAATTTGATAGAGCTCTCTGCTCTGCTGCGCGTGCTCTCTCTGCTTCTCTTTGGCTCTTCCTCTAGCACTTTAACACTTTGTGTCTCTCATTTTCAGTGTGCGAGCACGCAATTTGAACTAATGAGACACATGCATTCCGTAGTTTACCTATACAAATATTTATATTTCTAAACGTATAATATATGTGAATCAACGTGCTATTTCTGCTTTAATTTAATATATTGACGATCTATATAATTTGCAGCATTTTGGAGGAACGTGATCCGGATTACCAAAGACTCGCGATTAAGGGTCTTATTGGCAGCTCGAAGCGAGTGCTCTCCGGCACTAAGAGCGAGGAAAAGATTAAAGCCATCAAGGAGGGTGTCCAGCTACTTGAAGACTTTCTCGAAAAATTCGAAACGGAGAATCGCATCAAGAACAATCGCGCATATCTGCCACTTGTAGTAGTGGCCAAGTTGCCTGAGCCAAAACAGGAGCTGGTTGCTGAGTTCCTGGCTGCATATGGCGGTGCCAAGGCTAAGGGCAACTACAAGCACCTGCGTACAATGTATCCAAAGGAGGAGGACAGCAAGAGTTGGGATATCGTTCGCAATCGTCAAATAGCCAAATTATTGGAGCAGATTAAGACCGAAGAAGCCAAGCTGTTTGACGAGGAGACAGGTGCGCCCAGTGAACTGCATTTGGAGCTGATACACTGGGCATACAGTCCGCAGCCGGACAAGGTGAAGAGCTATGTGGACAAGCTGGCCAAGAAGACACCGGAGAAGCGAAAACTCGAAAGCGATAGTAGCAGCGATGATGATAAGTCCACCAATAGCTCCGATTCCGAGGAGAAAGCAGTTCCTAAGAAGAAAAAGAAGGAGGAGTGAAAGAAAAAACCACGTGCACAGACGGAATCAGGGCAGAGCTTTTGTGTAACGAACAGAAAACGGTATATATTTTATTTAAATACGCCAACTCAACCTCAACGCGATTACATTTAAGTGGTGGACACTTTGATCTTTTTATATTTAAGAATGTAATTATATTTATGTGTGTAAACGATGCTGATAAGGCCTCGCTAAGATGGGCTAGACATCTAACGGTAGCCATCTAATAACCAAATACAAGAAAATGTAATATATATATATCGTTGTTGAAAGCAATCCAAATTTGGCTACATAACGGTTGTGGAACAGTGATCGCTTTTCGATAGACGCGTCCGATTCATCGATAGACGCTTCATGGCACTCCTCGCTAGTCAACACTTATTTTCCAGTTAGTCCGTTACAAATGTGGTATATTTGTTCACAACTTCACACAATCGCCTTACAAACACACGCACACACACACTGGCACACCCAAATAAATTACACAATGTACATGAGAGATGGTTACAACCACAAAGCGAGGTTCCCACACTCCGCCTACTGATACTTATGCAAGTCACTGTCGTAGTAATCCGCTGCCGACGATTTTTGCACGCGAAGCGATTGCGATTGCGACTCCGGCGATGACTTGGCCAGCGACAAGGTTAACTGATGCTGCTGATCGGCTTGCTTGCTGGTTAGGTGCCCATATGCCATGTTGAATAGTGCGTCCGGGTCACAGACAAACCGATAGACATAGCGCTCCCCATTCACCTTCTGCATAATTCCCTTCTCATAATAATAGCGCAGGCTACGCGACAGCTTGTCGTAGTTCATAGCTGGCCTGTTCTTCTGTATGCCCCAACGACGTGCCACCTCCTCAGGTTCGATGAGCTTAAACTCCATGCCACGTCCAGTCCAGGCAATGCAGCTGGAACTAATAGAAGAATCAAAACTAAAGTAGGCATTGATTAAGTACTTTTCTGCAATTACCTGGTGGCGGGCTCATCTAAGAGTGCAACAAGAAACTGCCACAGCTGCAGTGATCCACGACGCTGACTGATGGTCTGCCCGTTGCTGCTAGTGGAGATTGCATTGCTGGCGTAGAACTGATCCAGACGCAGCTCCGCATCGCTGGAGGTGGTTGAGTCCACCACACTGGGGCGCAATGTCGGATAGGTGGAAGATATGGTAGCATTATAGGGACCACTGTCGTACTTCAGATCAGGCTCGCTGCTCGTGCCAGTGGTGGGTGAAATATCGCGGTAGACACTGCCATGTGTCTGCGACTGTGGTTGCTGCTGGTGGGTCGAGTAGTGCGGAGGCGTGGCATAGACAGCCGAGCTGGATATGACGGCGGTGTGACTAAACTTGAAGGCAGAGGCAGCGTGCACCGGAGTCAGTTGGGCATGTGACTGCTGATGTGCACTTTGCTGCGACTGCTGATGACTGTGCCCGTGTGGATGCAGTGCATCATGATGATGCTGATGATGCTGTTGTTGCTGATGCTGCTGCTGCTGTTGTTGCTGCTGTTGCTGCTGTTGTTGCTGGTGCTGCTGCTGTGCAGCAGCCGTTGTTGTGGAGTCGGCATGCTCAATCTTTGTGTTGTGGTGATGGAAGTGCTGACCAACCGTTACATCGTTGCAATATGCAGCAGCTGCCGCAGCCGCAGCGGCAGCAGCGGCCGTTTCTAAAAGAGATGGGCAGAGAGTCGAAAGAGCTAAATGAAAGCCGCTTTCATGCACGCTTGAGCAGCGAGCTGAGAGTGGGCACTAATTACACAGTTTACTTATACTCTACACAAAACGAACACTACAGATTTATCATCAATTATGCAATGCAAGAATTAAAACAGCAGATAGCATTGCATACCCTTCAAAAACTACAGTCCTTCGTTCGTGAGTTGAGTTAATATTTTCTGAATTTCAGACAGCCTTTTTTTAATCAAACCTGAAGTTTGCCCTTCTGCATTTTAGGAAAATTTAATTTAAAATATAATCAAATTTAAAAAAAAAAAAACTTAAAATAACTAACTAGTTCAACTTACTTTTAGTAATGATTTTTCAGATTTGCATAACAAACTTCTTTAAGCTTTATTTAAGACAAACATGGAAGTTTAATTAGGTAAAAAATAAAAACACTCCTTTTGGAACCCTTAGTAATAATCAATATTATTCATCGAACGTTTATTAAGAATTAAACAAACTATAAATAAGTCCCACAAATTTTTAAGGAAAATAGTAAACATAAATTAAAAGAAAATTTAATAAATAAAATAATTTTTAAGATTATATGATATAAACAATTTATTAAATTAACGCTGTATTTATCAAGTAAAGCATAATTAATTAATTAATAAATAATAATAATTACAAAAAATAGATGTATTAAATAAATTAAAAGTAAGAAGAACAATTAATAAAGGATTCTTAATAAATAAAGATTTTCTAAGAAAAGTTTTATTTTCTTCATTCAACGAAATTGTAAACTTAAAGGTAAATAAAATGGAAAGAGTATTCAAAGGTGGTCGAGAAGAGCTTTGTTGTTCATTCGCTAAATGGCCAAGGTATTTAGCACGAATTAATTATTTAGGCAGCCCACTCTCCGAACTTTGTAAATGCTCAATATGCTGCAATTTAAGGGCAAACAACAGAACAAACCCAGCCCCGCCCACCACTTATTGCCCTTTTCATTAGATGGTCGCCGGTGCCTGGGCGCTGCTTGGTACTCGCTCAAAATCACATCAGCCGGCAGCGTGACTCGACGCTGGGCGCATTAAAAATTCAGAAGATACCTCTGCATAATCCATGAGAAAGTGTCGACAAGTAAAAACATCATTGCCGATAACAACAAACGCTGAATGAAAACCTGTTGGCTGCCAAATACGGAGTGCACAATAAGTATTTCCCAGTGGTGCCCCGTGTAACCCTCACCACTTCGACTACGACGCGAGTACGCCCAACTCCAACCACTCAGCGGCTTGTGATTGAGTTGCTTGTTTGACTGCAACCAACCCCGCCCCCAACCGCCCCCCTGTTCAAAGCCGGAGGCCAACTAAGAGCATCACATTTCTGCGTTGCTCTCAAATTGAATTCCAAGCCCGTGCCACCAATTGGATTAGCGGTTACTAACACCGCGGATACTGTTATTGTAAATTATGTGCGCGATTTCTTGCATTTTGCGTATGGAAAAGGCAATATGCGAAAGAAAACTCAAGTTTCCCATGCAAACAAATTGAGTTATTGGCATGCTGAACTGATAGCTTCAGCTCCTTCTGCTGCCCGCAGCTGCACGTTCTTGGCTCGCATAATTTAAATAAATGATGAACGCATGCCTTTAATAATTTCTTTTCAGTTTCACAGTTATTAATTTGCTTACCTTCGTCGCTCTTTTTCAAAATGCCCGCGGGTGGCGATGGTGGAAACCTTGAGGCAGCATTAGCAAAAATAAATAGATATAGAAAATGCACAACAACAACCAAAAAAAAAAAGAAAGAAGAAAACAGAAAAGTTGATTGACTTTCAGTTTGCCGTCGTTTAAGGTTTTATTCTACTGGCTCTTCTTTCCAGACACTGTGGCTGCCACATTCCACTTCCACAACATACATACCTGTAGCAATATGGATGCGGATGTGGGTGCGGGTGTGGGTGCGGATGCGGATGCGTCACAGCGGGTAAGTCGAAGAAAGTTGATGTTCTTTCATGGCGCACGCCTTTGACATTAACTGCAGATCCAATGCGGCATTGGCATGGCCAGATGAGCAGGCAGGTGAAATAAGAAAATAAATCGCTTTAATGTGATTTCCAGCAGTAAATCTTAGGCAACTCGACTTTTGTTAGATAATATTTTGCATTACGGCTCACGCCGGGATATCTTTGAGTTCACAAATCGAGCTTGTCACATGCACATGGCAAGTACTCCTAGATAGATTCATTCATTTTAATACTACACATGTCAAGGTACAGTGCGGAGAATCAAATGCAGATTAAGTTTAATGTGGTTGCTGTGTAAATAAAATTTGTTAAGAAAATCATAATAAAATAATATTATTAAATGGATTAAGCATTAAGATAAAAGATTAGTATTCCAAACTGAAACAAGTAAGAATTTTTATAGATAACTCAACTCAATTATAAGATACCCTGACCTCAACTAATTAATATAAATTGTCTACCAAAATTAGCTTAGTTATATTTATCAAAGCATTAAAATTTATTGGTATTTTTTTGAATCGATATTCACAAATTAAAAAAAATAAACTTCTAAAACTCTAAGCTTAAAGTCTCTAAAAGTCTCTAATTCTGAACAAGAATATATATGCTTTATGGTGTCTGAGATGCTTTCTTCTACCCTAAGTAATATGCTTTAGTAAAAATTTATCTTCATATACAAAATAGATATGTATTTAAAATAGAAACAGAACTTGAATATTGTATTATTTTTGGCTCATGTTTGAATAATTGAAAATAACAACAGCAAAATAATGTTTTCTTAATAAAGTTCGTTTGCAAAGTAAAAAGTTAAACACTAAAAAATAAACAAAAAAAAAAGAAAAAAAATGAGAGCCTTGAGGCAGAAACAAGCGTAGCAAGCACAACAAAACCCGTCCTGCTGCCGCATTCCAAATTTTCTAGAAAACTCATAATCGGAGTTAATAAACAAAACGTGTAAATAGCAAGAACAAACAACGAGACGCTGATGCACTGCACGGAGAGCTGCACCCGGGCGGACGTGGACGCTTACCATTGTACCTTGCGTTCAAGTAACCCTCCGTCGATGAGTCCAGTCCAAATTTGCCAATGGCGGCCGCCGCCGTCGGCGCTGGGGTTGTGTACATGACCAGCTCATCGGCCAGCTGATGGTGGTGATGGTGATGGTGGTGATGCGCATACCACGATGATTCCCGTACGAGATCTGCTTGAACAATATTTAATAGTTAGCAAATTCTCACACTTGGTTTTCAGTTAAATCACCATTGCATAGGGCGGTGGCTCCTCCGTTCGCATTGGTCGCCAAGCCATTCATCAGAGCTGCTGCAGGTGGCGTGGAATTTCCAGCTATGGCCAGGCAGCAGGGCGGCGACCTTTGGCCATGCGTGGGCAGCGGAAGCGTGCAGATGGCTTCCATAAGCGTGTGGCTCACATCCATTTCGCTGTGAGTGTGATTGTGACTGTGACTGTGGGCATGGCATTTCTTGCGCTCCGTCTCCGAATTGTCGCAGCTGGAGGAGGATGAGGACGAGGATATGGCCTTGCCGACAACCGGCAATGTTGAGGTGACACAGGAAACCACCGAATCTGTGGTTATAGTCGATGTATTTGGCGCCGTGTGGTACAGTCCGTGGTGATGAAGGGCATGTGGATGAGGATGATGTGGATGCGTATGTGGGTGATGATGATGGTGATCCAAGTGCGTCAACGTCTGCTGTAGCTGCTCAAGATGAGACTTGGCCTCGCTGTAGTCGGCCTGTTTCGAGAAAGGAAATGAACCAATGCGCAGCAGGAAATTGTTAAGAGTTGTTTTTTTTTTTTGGTCTACTTCGATTTTGGCAAATGAATTGCCAATTCGTAATTTGTTTTGGGGTTGCTCCGTCGGGCTTTAATGTCACCTGCTGGGGCGACCCGTGGCGCTGGTCAGGCACACAGCCCGTTAAGGTTACGGTTGCAGATCCGCGTACAAATAGAATAGCAACAAAGTATCCGTCACATTGACATACTCAAGTGTAAAGAAGTTGTGGCAATTAGCTTAACAGCTTCTAGTTCTCCACGCTGGCTTCGTGTGTGTGATGCGCGGGTGTCAATTGTGGCTATTGTTACAGTTGCCATTAAGTAATGAGGCTAGATGGGGGGCTGAGACGGGAGTGGGGCCATATCATATACCCATATGTTGTGCACACTTCAAAGTATGGCAAAGACAATAGACACCTGCGGTTTATTGACACTTTTACATTTAATGAGCTGCGTGGACTGAGGTCAACTAACCGAGTTGAGTTTATGGCCGGTATCATCTGTCACTCTCTCCTCGCTCATTATGACCTGGTCGGCATTTCACTTTCTTGCAGTTCACACAGATCAAACGATGCAGTCCAATATACCGTTATATGTACAGTTCATCTGGCAGCCGATCTAGTTGTTGTACTCTTGAACCGGACTTTTTAATTTTGTATAAAATCCTAAACTAGACACCAAATAAAAGGCTTTGGTTTCATCATGGGTTTTTGTAGACCACTTTCGCAAATATTAACATTTAACCTTTTAAATTACAAATTTGATTCTCGATAAGATTTAGAATATATTCTATTCAAAATGTTTAAAATAAAAGCAAGATTCTTTGAAAAATATATTGTCATTTGAGTAACTTCTTTGATTTACTGGAGGTTGCTGGGCAAGAGTATATAATCTTCGGCTATCTTCAGATAGTTGATTTTTTTGAGGGTCATGCAATTAGATATTGTTTGTTTTCGTCGTCCGCTGCAAGTTGCATGTTGCATCTTCCGCCCAGTTTGGCAGTGTGTTTATTGACTCTTGACACCTAAAAACTGGCACACGTTCAAGCGTTGCGCTTCGGCGCATTTGAGAATCATTTGCGCCATAGTTACCCCTAATTATATACCTATATATATATATATATATATATATATATATATATATATATATATATATATTTAAATATATATAAACGTGTGTGCTTTTTTGCTTGGCCAAGCTGCAAAGACTTAAATTTGATGCGGAAACGCAGAAAGCGGCAAGTTTTGCAGCAGTTAGAACAGCGTGCAGCTTTCTCCCAGCGATTTGCAGAGGAAAATAGACTTAAGGGTTATGTAAATTTGGTACATTAAACTTGAAATGTGGCATCACATTTGCAACACTTAAGTATACAAAATGTTTCCGCCATTTGGCGCTGCTAGCAATTTAGAAATTGCAAAATATGCCACTGCAATGGCAGTGACAGCTTTTGGTATAAATTTAATAAGTGCATGCGAACAAATTGTCAAATCAAATTATCAACATCATTTAGCGTAACCGTCAAAAGCAGGCAGGGAGCCAGCCAGCCAGCCAAGCGATGCCACCTGACACGCGGCAAGTGCAGGCTACAGAATTATCGTTATCGGTGTTTGTTGCTCTTTTGTTATAACGGTTGTCTTTTAAAACAAAACTATAACAAATATACGCGAATTGTGTTGGTTCCATCAATTAATTTTCAAGGTAATTGAGCAAAACAAACTGGCTGACTGATCAACTCTGAACTTTTTTCAACAATGTGATTGCTTGTGGGTGGGGGGAGAGGCAATAGCGGGTGGATTGGCTGTATTACGACGCCTGCGCGCCCGCATTCAAATTAACATTACGAAATGCCGACGAAGCTGGCGTTGACGTCGTGTTTGCTTTGCGTTTGCCAGTTACTCTGATCTACTTGCCAGCAGCAACAGCGACAGAAGACAATGCTTTTCTTTTTAGCTTTATGTGAGCTGCTGCTGCTTCTGCTGCTTTTTCCACGCTTGTGTGCGTTGGCGTTGCCTGGCGCTTGTCGTGGAAAACACTTTCACTGCAAATGACACGACTTCGGCGTCAGCGCCTACGTCTACGTCTGCGTTGTCGTCGTGAACTTCTTGTGGGTGCTGCTGCTGCTGCTGCTGCGCTGTGGCTGTGTGTATGGAAGCGCGACTGAGCGGGTTTTTCTCGGGTCTCGCGTGCGTTGTTGTCGTAGCTGGCAGCACATTTTCGTTTGATCAGTGAACCAGACTGGTGGTGCTTCGTTCGAGCTCGTCTAACAGCATCAGCCATACGCCATGCCAGGATCAGGATCAGTATCAGTCTCAGACGGAACAAATAATCTGATGCGTTTTATTTTGCTCGCCGCATTGTTGCAAGGTGAGTCCAGGGCACAAACTGATCTTTGAGTGACTGCCTAATTGCAATGACTTCTCTTTAGCGGTTGTAAGTCAACTTTATCAGGCGCCACATCGCTGCTCAAATCGTCTGGAAAACGCATTGGAGCAAATGCGACGTCGCAGTGCTCAGCCTAAGGGCTCATCGTCGCGAGCTCGATCTCGTTCGATCTGGGACCGACCGATGCAGAGTCCGTATCAGTTGTACAACAGTTTCTACGGGCAGCAGAGTGAGCCGGAGGATGATTTCTACAGTATGGGCGGCAACACAGGCTACGGGCGTGGATATTATGCCAAGCGCATCAGACGGAAGGGACGTCCATATCCGCTGGGAGACACCGCTGCCAGTGGAGTCGGCAACAGTGCTCTCGAGCTGGAGGAGCTGCTCTCCTCACATCAGCAACAACACCAGCAACAGCAATACCAGTATCGACAGCCACATAAGTTGGAGGTATCTCGAGTGGAGGTTGAGGATCTCAAAGTGCGTGTGCCGCCGGCAAAGTCTTCTTCCCGTTGGGTGGAAATCGACAAGTGCAAGTTCAGCACGGAGAACTCTACGCTGGACACACGGCTTATATTCCCGGACTTGACACTTAGCGGCAAGGTGGTTCTGCAGCCCACAGGCGGACGATGCAACATGATATTGCGTATGAGGCATGCAGGAATAGAGTTCCGTACGGTGCCGCTGGGACCAACTTCATCGACGGCCCAATCTTATGAGCAATCCCGCAGATTGGGCACCGCCTCCGTGCGCACAGATTCCCATTTTGCCGAGCCGGGGTTTATCTCTGTGTTTGCGCACGGCTGCCAAGGACCGAGTGGCATCAGATTACGCCAAAACTCGAAACGACGATTTGGCTACGGCGAAGGACCCGCACCTCAGGTGGAGCTCGGGGAGCCACATGTGATCCTGGGGACCGCTGACAAGAATCAAAAGCCGCACTACGACATTCGCCTGGAAAATACCGCTCAGCGTGATCAGAGTCTAAATTTTGGCAGCAACGAGGGATTTGGTGATTCGAACGAATTCTTTGATATAAACGGCGACAATTTTTACCGCCGGCGACAATATGGCAAACGTCGTCGCCGACGGCGTCGTGATGTTCCGCCCACATATTTCTCGGATGAGGTACATTTCAATGATGATGTATTGCATTTTGAGGATGAGCAACTGCAGCAGCTTGTCCAGCCAGATGCTCGTGCCTTTGCCGATATATTCAGTGGCGCGAGTGCTGCTGGTGGCAATCATGAAGAGCTTGTGGGCGATGCCATGTCCAAAGAGCTGGAGAAACTGTTCTCCATGGGCGTGCGAGGATTACTTACAACCTATATGCAGCGAGCACTGCAGCCGGCGATAAAGGAGACGCTCATGGAGAACATGGGCTACACGCTTAGCTACGGCTGAGATCTGGGATACGGCAAGGACCTATGCTTATTATACAAGTAAATGTATGTCTGAATGAATTAAAGCTTTAAGTACTTAAAATCGAGACACTTTTTGCTTTGCATGTGGACACTTTGGATGGTCTTACCAGTTTAGCTGTATCCATGGAATTTTGGTCTTTAAAACTCACACTTAATTGAATTTTAGACACACTTTTCACTTTGGTTGTTTTTCTCTCGCGAAAATTTTACTAATTCGATTTCACCTTGCTTGCGTGCATCAATAATTTTAAATAATTAATCACTTAAATTATCATTCACTTGTCACAGTCAGTGATCGAGGCATTCCGTTAGCACCGTGCAACGATTGTGAAGTACCCGTGGCAACTGTTGTCTGTCCACAAAAATGCCAAAGATGCGGCCGACGTTCAACATGATTTATTACTTGCTGCTTGGGGGTTGATTGGCGGTTAGGATGCTGTAACATTTTGCGCAGACTCAAAACGCCCACCAAGAGTGTGATTGGTGTGCAACTAGGATATGCAACAGCCAATCAGATTCGAAAGGATTTGCCACATTAGGGAAATTCAATTGTATATTCATAGCTACATTTGGCATAGTTGAAGTATCAAACGACATCTACTCGTATTAATTTATTCTGTCAAATGTATAGCTAATTATCAACATAAAATATGGATATTTAAATATATTTTGCAACAATCGTCCAAATTATTCATTATCATATATTATATTTTATAGAAATTAATATTAATATTTTAATTCAAATGTGCCGCTTAGTAAAAGTGTGTGCATATTAGCGGCACCTTAAAGTGTTGCCACACTCTGAAATGAACTTGTCGATATCACAAAAAAGTTACGATTAATTACATTCACTACTCACTCATAAATTTAAAAGACTGTTGCTTTTTCTCATCTCGGTTTTTAAATGTTGTCCTATGGAATTCAAATTGGTTTAAACGGCATGTTCTGAAAAATTACAGTTTATAATTTTCAAAATTGTTACCGATGTATCGTTTATATTTGTAATATCGATATGTCTATTAAGTATAGCATCAACAAACAGGGTGGATGATATTGTGAGTGTCTCAATCAACAACAATTATTAATATTCCCAACTAGAGTTTACATTGGACCGCAGCGGAAGTAAGCAATGTCTCCGTTAAGAAAAATCACATTAAAAATATGCTGATTTTACAAGTAGTTCAGTGCTAAAATGATAAGAACGTGGTGATAACAAATTCATTCAGTCAGGTGGTACTGCAGGGTGTGCATACGCATTATATAATTATAAAAACATTCATCTGTATAAATATGGCATCTGATGATCCGAAAGCCCTTGCCGCCATCTGAACAATAACAATATTTAAAACAAAGGCCACGGAGTCAATAAGAGTCAACGGATATAGAAAAATATGCACGCGCCCGTGCGTTAACCTTGGCAACACAATGAGTTTCGTGCAGTCGCCTTTCAATTGCGTCAATACATAAATATATATTTGGGGGATATATACACACAATGATATATTTTCTCTTTCCAGATAGATCGTGAATGCACATAGGAAGATATAGGAATACTTAATGCATGCCCAATTGGTTGAAAACTGTCAACGACAGAGAACGATGCTTTAAAACGAGAATCAGATACGGATTAACTGATTTGTGGCAACGCATGCAAAGGGCACAGATTGGCAAGCGCACGGTCTCCGGCAGCTGTTTCAGACACAGCTAACACAATGTCGGACAGCACCGGAGTGACTATGGTGACCAAAGGTGGTGGCATTGCCGGCACGGCCAGTACCACTGGCAGGGAAGGTGCCTATATACGCACAATCGAATGGGACATGATGAACAAAACTAAGTTCTTTCCACTGTCCATGCTGAGCTCTTTCTCGGTGCGATGCTGTCTATTCCCGCTGACTGTGATCAAGACACAGCTGCAGGTGCAGCACAAAAGCGATATATACAAGGGCATGGTCGATTGTGCCATGAAGATCTACCGTTCTGAGGGTGTGCCCGGTCTTTATCGCGGATTCTGGATCTCTTCAGTTCAAATCGTATCGGGTGTCTTTTACATCAGCACCTACGAGGGTGTCCGGCATATACTGACGGATCTGGGTACTGGGCACCGTATGAAAGCTTTAATTGGCGGCGGCTGTGCGTCGCTAGTGGGTCAGACCATCATAGTTCCTTTTGATGTTATATCCCAACACGTAATGGTACTGGGCATGGCAGCTCATGCCAACGCAAAAAATGACATAAATCCTTTAGGAATTAAGTCATGGCCAGGCCGCAGCCGTCTGCATGTATCAATGGACATTGGGCGTGAGATAATGCGACGCGATGGGTTCCGCGGCTTTTACAGAGGCTACACTGCAAGCCTAATGGCATATGTGCCCAACTCGGCGATGTGGTGGGGTTTTTACCATCTTTATCAAGGTGAGTTCAGCAATTGCTAAACATTAATAATATACTAATTACTGTTCGATTTAATCCGTTGCAGACGAACTGTGTCGTATATGCCCCAGTTGGGTCTCTCATCTATTAATCCAATGTGTGGCCGGCAGCTTAGGTGGCTTCACAACGACAGTACTAACCAATCCATTAGACATTGTAAGAGCGCGTCTTCAGGTAAGTTTTCCTCTTAACAGCTGTAAAGATGGCATCGGAATTAAAAATCGATTTGTTTATTCGTAGGTGCATCGCCTGGACTCAATGGGCGTTGCGTTCCACGAATTGTGGCATGAGGAGAAATTCAACTGCTTCTTTAAGGGTCTGTCCGCACGCCTGGTGCAGTCGGCAGCCTTCTCATTCAGCATTATATTAGGTTACGAGACGATCAAGCGCATTGCCGTTGACGAGCAATATAAGCATCAAATACGCTGGTAACGGACCGCACAACTCTAAAGAAAACCAAATCAAATCGTAACTGCATTTACGCAATGTACTGAGGATCCACCAGAGATTTGTTGATGCCACTGTGACATCGTGCTCCACAATTGTAAATAGCTGACGAGATGAATAGAAAAGGGCACAGGGGTTAATTAGTTCAATTCTTAAAATTATAATTTTTGTTAGGGCGCATAAATGTTTCACGTAATTAGTTTACAAACAAATTTGTTATGCTCTGCAAATGTTTAACTTATATTATTAATACAACGTAACTTAAAAGTATCCAAAGTGTTGTAGCTTAAAGTGTAATTTTTTTGTTATTGTAATTTAACACTATATACCTCAAGAGGCAAAAAAGCAGATAACAGGCAGACATTATATATATAGCACACACTTACATAATAGCAGTTTTGTACATTATTAATTTAAGTATGTAATTGATGATGATGTTGATAATAATGTTACAATAATACTTTTATAAAACCCAAACTGGACATTCTAACGCTAGTACTTACCTAATTGTGTCCTTTTTATCACAACAGGTCGCCCAATTAGGGCAAATATGGGATGTATATGTGTTCTTTGAAAGATATGTAGTTTTAGCCATGCATTGTAATAAAGTACAAACCAAGAATTTATACATTTTTGGCACTGTGAACTGTGAATTTCATGTATACAAAATACCAGGATCCCAGAATCGCCCGTTGCTATGCTAACCACAATGAAAGTAAATGTTGCAATTTACTGAACCGATAAAAGGGTCACCAAATTTGTAATAAGATTTTATGAGTCACATTTAATGGACTCATTATACATATTGGGAAACTTTCTCATCTATATTTAAATATGAACGATAATAATATTTTTAGTGCTGACGATTAGCGTAAAAAGGCGGTGAGCGAGCGTAATTTATTGTTTTATTGCATTGACTAATTCACTGATAAGAACAGATTTGCAATCACTTTAATTTTAGTTGTTGGTTGCGTGGGTTGTTCGTAATTTATTTATATTAAATTTCAATTTATTTTTATATTAAATTTTATTGGCTCTGGGAAGCACACTTTTATTGGAAATACGACTTACGAAATGAAGGTTTAATTTTATTGGTTAGACCATTGTTGAAAAAATCACCAGCACACATTTAAAACTTAGGATACTATAATGTAAACTATTTGAAATGCAAGTGGAATATATGAAATGAAAACAAAACGAAGGATTTAGGAGAGTATTTTACGAATCATGTAGTTTAGGATGCCGCCGTTCCGGTAATAGGTGATATCCACCTCGGTGTCGAAACGCAGCGTGGTCTCAAAGACATTGCCATCAGCCTGAAACGCAATTTATATTCAATTAAATTCATGTGACAAATGATTAAATTAAGACTACAACTTACTTCAACTTGAATATTCTGTCCTGGCTTCAGGCCGCTTTCGGGCAAAGCAATGTTGTAGGCCTCCCGACCGTTCAGGTTGAGAGTCTCAGCGCTCTGACCCGGTAAGAACTGCAGGGGAATAATGCCCATGCCGACCAAGTTGGAGCGATGAATGCGCTCATATGATTCCGCAATGACTGCTTTCACACCCAACAAGAAAGGACCCTTGGCGGCCCAATCGCGAGAGCTACCACTGCCGTAATCCTTGCCAACGACCAGTACCAACGGAGTGCCTTCCTCCCGATAGTGCTCAGCAGCATCAAAAATGTCCAATTCCTCCTGGCTGGGTATGTGCAGAGTGCGTGGGCCTGTCTTTGTAATCAGCTTGTTCACCAGACGAATGTTGGCGAAGGTGCCCCGTGCCATGATGTCGTCATTACCGCGACGCGAGCCATACGAGTTGAAGTCCCGGGGAGTCAAATTGCGACCGGAGAGGAAGCGTGCTGCCGGTGAGTTTCTAGCTATAGAACCAGCGGGTGAGATGTGATCTGTGGTCACAGAGTCACCCAAGAAGAGCAGACAGCGTGCATTTTGAATGCTCTTCAGCTGAGGCAGCTCTCGAGTCATGCCCTCAAAGAATGGTGGACGCTTGATGTAGGTGGAGTCGGCGCTCCACGGGTACAGTTTGCCATCGGACACCTGCAGAGTCTGCCAATCCTCAGAGCCCAATTCGATCTTACCTATTGGCAGATATTTAACATTAATTTTAGACTAAGAAACTAACTAAAAAGGTTACTTACTGTAGACCTCTTGGAACATGGCGGGAATGACGTGCTTATTCTCCACCTCCTGAATTTCGGCACGCGTTGGCCAGATATCGCTAAGGAACACGTGCTTGCCATCAGCATCCACGCCCAGTGGCTCCTTCTCGAAGTCAATATCGACGCGACCCGCAATTGCATACGCAATAACAAGCAAGGGGCTGGCCAGATAGTTGGCGCGGGTGTTGGGGTGAATGCGACCCTCGAAGTTGCGGTTGCCCGACAAGACGCCGGCACAAACCAAGCCATTCTTCTCAATTGTGTTCATCACGTTCTCCTCCAGTGGGCCCGAGTTTCCAATGCAGGTCATGCAACCGTAGCCGACAATGTTGAAGCCAAGCTGCTCCAAATAGGGAATGACGCCCGACTCCTTCAAATAGTAGGTGACCACACCAGATCCGGGTGAGAGTGACGTCTTGATATAGGGCAGAATATTGAGACCCTTCTCGACTGCATTCTTGGCCAACAGACCTGCACCCAACATGACCGAAGGGTTCGAGGTATTTGTGCAAGATGTTATGGCTGCAATGACCACAGAGCCGTGCTGAAGCTTGTAGGTTTTGCCATCGTCCCACTGGAACTCGCCGGTAGCCGCCAGCCCCTCTGAGTCAATAGCAAAACCCTTGAAGCCGACCTAAAAAGTAGCAACAATATAAATTATTGAGTATTGTTGATTATTGAACTGTGCTGTGTGTATTTAGGGAGCCAGGTCGGTTGACAGGGCGTTCAATGACCCCGCCGTGAACTAGTATTTGTAGGTCAGTTTGCTTGCGGAAACGGCCGCGTGAGGCCCCATCGGTGAATGCAAAGCCAGGCCGGGCCAAGCCAAGGCAGGGCAAGCCAGGCCCGGGTTCAGAGCCCCTTAAAGTCCAACGAAGTGCAATAAAATCAAAATAGCACTTCACAATTTTAGAAATTCGGCATAAAAATGTTGAGCGTGCCAGAAAACAAAAGGCGCATTCTCAGCGAATTTTGGTAATAACCAAAGTACGATCAGCCAACAGTGCCGCTGTCGACGTTGGTGGTAACTTGATGCGCTGGCAGCGGCCGTTGAACGCAACACTGCTTATAAGAGCTAGCGGGCCAAGAACCAGGTTTCAGTTCAGAGTGTTACGTGGTGGTGTCTTGCCAGGCATTTCACAATTAGTTGCAGCTAAATGCATTAAGCCAACACATCAATTCAATTTCAATTTGTGCAGTGAGCAAATGGAATCGATTGCATCGATAATAAAAATGATTTTATATTGAGTTATCTAAGGAAATAGTAGCCGTGATTTTACTTTTGATACTCTCTTACATATCACAGTTGCTGTTTCTTTTAGATAGCTCTTTTGTAAGCAACAATCCCAACACCGCCGGTTCTTCGCACAGCTCGGATCTGTTTTGTGAATTTTTTGTGATTTTGGATTTCAATTTATGGGATACACCAAGTTCAGTTTTGTCAGATGTCCAAGCATCACTGGGCTTTGTTTATCTCATAAGACCGAAATTATTTCAACTTACCGGACTGGTCAGGCACGACGCGAAGTCCTCGGGCATGTTCGAAACGGAGACGCGATCGTGCGGGCGTTTGGGACCCGACACAGAGGTAACTACCGTCGACAGATCCAGGCTGATGCTCTGCAAAGTAAGCTCATTCGTGAATGTGCACATTCATTGAATTATAAGCTAGTTAGCTGCTAACCTGAGTAAACATTGGATCTTGTGACTCGTCGGCGTAGTTGCGCAATTGCTGAGTTGCCTGCAGATATTCGCGAATAATGTCAATCTTCTTCTCGGAGCGATCTAAGACATAAAATACAAATTCAATGAGACTTAATCTTTACACATTGTCATTTTGTACGCACTAGTTTTCTTCATGTAGCCCAGCGTATTTTCATCTATGGGGAAGTAGCCCACGGTGGCTCCGTACTCTGGACACATGTTACTGATGGTTGCACGATCGGCAATGCTGAGCTCAGCTACCCCGGGTCCGTAGAACTCCACAAATTTACCGACCACGCCCAATTGACGCAAGTGTTTGGTAATGGTCAGCACCAGATCCGTGGAAGTGGCAAGCGGACTCAGTTTGCCTTCTAGCTTATAGCCGATGACCTCTGGCAGCAGCATAGAGATGGATTGGCCCAACATCACAGCCTCAGCCTCAATGCCACCCACACCCCAGCCGAGCACGCCCAGGCCGTTGATCATGGTGGTGTGCGAATCAGTGCCGACAACGCTGTCGGGATACAAAATCTTACTGCCATCCGCAGCATCGTTTTCGAAGACCACACGTGCCAGGTACTCCAAGTTCACTTGATGCACGATGCCTGAGCCGGGCGGCACAATCAGCATGTTGTTAAAAGCCCGTGCGCCCCACTGAAAGTCCGTGAGGATTATATAACATGCTTGTTTTGGGTTTATGTAATTCAAAATTCACCTTCAGGAAGGTGAAACGCTCTTTGTTGCGCTCAAATTCCAGGTTCTGGTTCTTGCCCAAGGCATCTGGGACGCGGGCAAAATCAACCTGCACAGAGTGATCAATGACCAAGTCGGCGGGCACAATGGGGTTGATTTTTTCGGGATCGCCGCCCAAATCCAAGACAGCATCGCGCATGGCCGCAAAATCCACAACTGCCGGAACGCCAGTGAAGTCCTAAGGATATTGCAATCCGCTAAAGAATGAAATTTATATTTTTGCAGGTGACCGCAATCAACATACCTGCAGAATGACACGCGCTGGCTTGAACGATACCTCCACATCATTGGTGCCCTGCTTCAGTTCAGGTGTCCAGCCCAGAATGCTCTCAACATCCTTCTCCAGAATATGGAAGTTGTCGCAGTTGCGCACCCCAGACTCGAACAGCACTCGAATCGTGTAGGGCAGATGGGCTGTAATCAAAAGCGTTTACCTTTTAAATAAAAAAGAATTCCTGATAACAGATAACAACATCTTATCACTCGTCAAGTTGAGTATAAGTTTTGCTCTGTCATTGAATGACTTCAGCAACAGCAGCAGCAACCGCAGCAGCAACAGTTGAGCATTGTAATTGGGTAACTAGACAGAAGACACAACAAGGCACAACAAGACACAATCGACAAATACCACAACTATTTGGTCAGTCTCGTGTGCGAAACATCAGATAATAAAATCATTCGATATTAGCTCAACTTGTGCGAGTGTCTTGCTGATAAGCTTTTTCAACAGCTTGATTAGCGCACAAAACCGAAATTTATTGTTGTTTTTTTTATATATACTTATACTTTATAGTATGCTAAAAGTCGGGCCTTATCAAATCGCGACCGGTGTCATCAATGTTTATGACTTTCGCTTTCCGGAAAGCGCTGGAAGCGTTTTAGAAAGCAGAGGCTGCAAACAATGCCGACAAATAAAATTAAGTATATTATTTATTCACCTGTCCATTGACACTGTTTGGACTTGCAAATTAAAGCGGTCGCCGGTGGAGGAAAACGAGTTCAAACTTCAAGTCATCGCCCATTGCATTAACCAGGTGTGTTTTTTAAACTCTGCCTGTATTTTTTTTTTACTTATTTTTTATACATACACAATAACACGTCATCTTAGCTGAATTGAACTTACCATATTTGCTGCTTATGGCAGCCAGATCGAAGTATTTGTACACCGTGCCATCCTTGGTGAAGGATTTCTCAAACTGTGCAAATGGATTTTCGCCTGTAATTAAGTGTTTTGTTCCTTATTATGTTCGGTAATTATGCAAGAGACAGGTTGAGATTAATGCAACAAGTTGCTCTTACCTGACATAGTTAAGCTTTCTTAATCACTGAGAATTTAACCTGAACTGCGGGCGTTTGCTTTGTGGAATGAACAAGTTTTTGGTGTCATTACCATGGAATGCGTATTTTTCGGTTACGAGTCGCCGTTGCAAGGTACTTGTACTCGAAATAAATAGGTAAGCAGCTCAAAACCTTCAATAGTAAATAAATAAAAAAAAATTAACAGCGACAATGCATTATATTACGATACCCACACAATTAGGTCTAATTTAGCGTATATTTATTTACATGCTTAATTAAATATCATATCAATTATAACAAGTTATTTGCGATATTGTATCAGAATATCCACCTGTTGATTCGATATTTTGTACAATATTTAATGTGTAACGAGTAACTGTTAGCCGCAAAGCACGCATCTCTAATAAGATTTTTGTTAACATTCGCACGCTGTTTTGTTTTTATAAAATTTATCAATTGGTTTAAAAGATGAGTAAAACAACAGATAAAAATTCATCCAAAGAAAAATTACGCGATATGCATTGTGAATTCAATCCACTCTCCCGCAGCGATGGCTCTGTGATGTATAGCCAGGGTTTGTAATGAGTTAAACCATGTTAAAAATGCCGACTTAAACTATGCATATTTTATAGGCGCCTCAGTAGTGATTGCGGCCGTGCTGGGCCCGATTGAGGTGAAGACACAGAATCTGAGCATCGAAGGTAGCTACTTGGAGTGCAACTACCGACCCAAAGCCGGCTTGCCACAAGTAAAGGAGCGCATACGCGAAGCAACCATACGAGATGTCCTCGAACTAGCGCTACTCAGTGAATCCTATCCGCGATCAAAAATGTCGTTGCAGGTGCAGGAGCTAGAGGATCGTGGAAGTGTAATACTTTGAATTGGAATATATTGATTTGCCAACTAAACCAACTGCTTTGCAGATAGACGCGTGCGCCTTGAATTCAGCCTGCCTGGCCATGCTCATCGGTGGCCTGCCCCTGAAATACAGTTTTGCCGCTGTGCATTGCATCATCAATGAGGAAGGAGAATTTGTGCTCGACCCGGAGCTGAACGAGACGTTGCGTCAGCAGGCCAGTTTTACATTCGCCTTCGACTCGGTGGATGGCAATCTGCTGCTTGTGCAGACAAAGGGCGCCTTCAAGATCGCCCAATTCAATGACATCGAATGCATCTGCCGTGCAGCTAGTGCCCAAATCTTTGACTTCTATCGGAGTAATCTAACCAAATATCATTGCAGGAGTGCGGAGAATGACAACAGCAACACGGATCTGCCCATGGAAACGTGATTTGTTCTAAATTTAACTTTGATTAAACCTAGCCTCCAGCATTTATTGTGTCCACATTCAAATCAACTTGTTCTGTAATCCCCAATGGTGCTCATGTGTAGCGGTATACCCTTCAGCACCTGAGAGTTGGACTCCACGATGCGTGCAACCACAAAATCGCCCACGCCAATATTTTTCATACTGCTCTCGCCTGCATCTGCCGTGGTGGGTATGGAGGCGGCGGGCACAATTACTTTGATGTTGGCATCATTGCGTCCGAACCAGTGGCTATCGGATCGTTTGCTTTTGCCCTCGATTAGGATGAGCTGCTGCTGACCCTCGAAGTGTTGGTGCAACTGGGTGGCACCAGCCCGGAAAGCCTGCACCATGCGCTGCAGTCGAGCAGTCTTCACTGCGGTTGGCACATCGTCCACATAGCGTCTGTGAGCGGTGGTCTTCTCGCGCATGCTGTAGGCAAATAGGAAGGCGACATTATAACGAACGCTCTCGATGAGCGTCAGAGTGTCCTCGAACTCGGCATCCGTTTCGCCACAGAAGCCACAAATGAAGTCACTCGAAAGGCCCACCTCGGGCAGCATCTGACGGATGTGAGTCACCAGCTCCAAGTAGGCATCGCGTGTGTAGCCACGTCGCATGCGAGCGAGGACTGCTGTGTTGCCCGACTGGGCGGGCAGATGCAGCTGCTTGCAGACATTTGGATAGTCACGTATCACGCGCAACACTTCGTCCGAAAAGTCCTTGGGATGTGGCGATGTGAACCGTATACGCATCTCCGGCACAGCCTCCGCCACACTTTCCAGCAGCACCGCGAATGGTAACCCGCCCGTTTTGGGTTTGTACACCGTGCTAAATCCGGATGCCATGTTGCCATTGGTTGTGGCCTGGTTGTGCACGCCACTTCTGTCCCTGTACGAGTTGACATTCTGCCCGAGGAGGGTCACCTCCTTGACGCCATGCTGTTGCAGTGTGCGCACCTCACGCACAATCGAGTCGAGGGGGCGGGAACGTTCGCGTCCACGTGTGAAGGGCACAATGCAGTAGGTGCACATGTTGTCGCAGCCCCGCATGATGGACACAAACGCTGTGGGCGAGTCGGAGTTGAGGCGCACGGGCATCACATCCGCATAGGTTTCGTCCAGCGAGAGCAGGACATTGATCGCTGAATTGCCGTAGTGCCGGGCAACGGCCAGTAGCCGGGGCAAATCCTTGTAGCTGTCTGGGCCCGCAATCACATCGACGCACTGCTCCTGCTCGAGCAGGCGCTCCTTTAGTCGCTCCGCCATGCAGCCTAGGAGCGTTAACTGCAACGGATGTCGCCTGGTGCCGCGTCGCTCCTTCAACGCACGCAGATGCCGCAAACGATGCCAGATCTTTTGCTCAGCACCGTCGCGCACGGCGCACGTCACCAGCATAACGACATCGGCGCTGGCAATATCCTCGCACCGCTGATAGCCATTCTCGCGAAGAATGCTCCACACCACCTCCGTGTCGTTTGTATTCATCTGGCAGCCGTATACCTCAAAGTGCACCCGCCTTCCCTGCCCATTGTAGTCTACGGCACTCAAATATGGTATGCTGTTGTCCACTGCCTGTAAGTCCTCCTCCTCCACCTGGCTTAGTCTTTGCTTTGGCTTAACGGCGAAGAAGTCTCTCAGACCAGGTCCTCGTTCGACTCGCTCCAAGAAAGTTTCACGTGGACTGATCTGTGTTGATTTATTTATAGTTGTTGTTTGGGTGACAGCAGTGCGAGTGTTTGCAGTATTAACAGCAGTGGACGCGGCTGCATTGCTCCGGTTGCGCCACTGCTGCCGCAGACAACCGTTGATCAGCTGCAGGCGTAGTTTCATTTCAGTTTTAATACAAAACAATTCGGTTTTTGCTTAGAAATTATGTCACAAGTTAAATACCGGAACTTTTAACGATATATCGATAAGTCACTATTTGATGTAGACTGCTGTCGTTTTATTTAATCTATCGATAATTGTTGGCGCCTCACTTTTCAATTTGTTATTCAATTTTTCTTTTTACTCCACTTGAAATATGATGAAATGTTTTCTTATTAATTTGAACTGATTATTAAACAGTTAGTAAGACACATAGACTTCTTTACGCCGCTGTATATTCACATATATGGAAGCATTACGACATTTACAACAGAAATATTGATAACAACAAAATATTTTGTTCAAATCTGGATTGCATGAATCTTTGAAAATGATTCGTTAAGTAACTAAGATAATCAGCCTAGCTTTGAATGTTCAGAGACAAAAACAATATGACCGCTAGATGGTACTTATATAAATTTTCAGCCGATAGGTTGCTTACGACAAAAACTGTTCATATAACGCAGTTCCAAATTTGGCCGGTAGATGGGGTTATTGAAGGATGCTTAAAAGTTTAGTACAAATAGCTGACGGTAGGTGGTTGCGTTCTACTACGGCCGGTATCTGTTCCCACAGAGTGGAACAAAATTCAGTCGCTTGGTGGTGTCTTAAATGAATTTACGATTTTGTATATTTGGTTTAAAATACAGTCGTTAGGTGTGTACAGCATTAAAAAGGTTCAATAGGGTTATACTAAAAAGATTTGTTTGTATGCTTATAATTAATTAGTGCCTTTCATCATCTCTATATTAATTATAAGCTAAAAGAATAAAATATTGTGGAAATTGTATAGCAAAATTGATTAATATCGACTTAAATAAATAATATAGTAAATTTGATTAATATTGGAATTTTCAATAAATAAAAAATAAATAAAAAAAACTTTTTATAATTTTTTTTCTATACATTTTGATAGATATTTAGACAATCACTTTTGACCAAGTAAGTTAAAAGTTAACAAGATTTTCCTGCCCATTGCACTTTCTCTTTCTCATTTGATTGTCATGGAGTGAATGCTGAACTGGTTAGCTAGATTAAATATATATATATATTTCCGTTTGTTTTGTTACGATAAACAGATGCAGAATGCCACACGTGGCAAGTGGCAAGGAGTAATAATCCGACCTCATTATGAGCCTATCGTGGTCGAGTTAATAATGCACATCCAACAAGCGGAAGCAGAAGCAGATGAAGAAGACGACGATGCAGATGCAGATGCAGATGAGGAGGCTGCACAAATCGGTTGCAAGGTTTTGTGGCAGGTCGAGTTCGCTTAGTTGACGTTTTGTGGCTTTTGTGGGCCAATAACTGAATAATTGCATCAACGAAACTCGTAAATGTGGCCATAAATAGAAGAGGGTTTGCTGGCCAAGTTGCCTCTAAATACACACAATAAATATGGGCGAGCATGTGAATGTGCTTGTGGGTGTGGCAGCAGTTTGTAAGGGGTTTTAGGGGGCGTGGCTTGGCGTCTGGCATATTTGTAAACACTTACTAGCAAAAATATTTTAATGAAAATGAAATGAAAATTCCACTTTTGGCCAAAAGAATTTCGTAATTACAGCGAAAAAATTCGGTAATTAAATTCATGAAGTTTTTGGCTCGGCGCAGCGAAGCGTTTGCCATTTTCGGGTCCCCGGGACACATAGGACACCCCGGGTCCCGCGTCCCGGATCCTGTACACCACGGAACCCGAAAATATCTGTAACTTGTGTGTCTATCCCACTGACTCTGACCGCCTTGTTGGTTAAGCATTTTCTTGTATTTTGTCGGCACTTTTCCGCTAAAGTTATTTTCGCATGGGTTTCGCTTCTGGCAGCGCTTCTCGCCGCCAACAGAAGCAGCAGGAGGAGCAGCAGGAGTAGCAGGAGCAGCAGCTATAAATCTTGGCGGCCAAGTTTCACTGCTGCTCCACTGCTTCCCAGCTTCAAGTAGACGCAATGCTTCTGCTGCTGCTACTGCTCCTTGTGGATAAGAGTGTAGTTTGAAGCAGCTTAAGCTGACTCGACTCGACTCAACGCGACTCGTTCGTATTCCGTATTCCGTATTCCATATTCCGGCGTAGACGTAAATTGTAAAAAGCTAGCCAATAATTTAGTTGTGCGCATTGTGTTTGCTCTTTGGCCATTTTGTGTTTATGATAAGTATTTATGGAATGTTATGTTTAGCCACATTGCAATTAATCCGACAATTCTGCGCTCGAGCACGAACTGGACAGTTGAGAACTGCCAAGTGTATTCCCAATCGGAGCAGATAATTAAATTATTGCTAAGTAGACAAGGAAAGCGTTTGACCCCATTATTCAAATTATCGCCTATTTTTATCTTTTTTATTTGCTTTATTAGAATAAATATTGATGGCTATTTTAATACACCTAATAAATCTAAAAGGAATATTTTTTAATATTATTATACCCATGTAGAGGTTTTATTAACTTTGTTTTAAACTTATCCTTTGAATTATTAATATCGTTGATCAGCGACACCAGCCACATTTTAAGTTTTATATTATTGGTTAATTCCACTTAGTGTTTTAGTTTTGTTTAACATAAGTTAGTTAATGATGACATAGATTCCTTTGTTCTTATTTCTTTCTTATTTGTTTATTATTTCCTTATTAATTCCTAATTCATATTATCAACTTTTTCTAGTTTTATTGACCTCATATTACGCCTTGCAAATTCCTGCTTGTGTCATCAGGAATTCTTACAATGCATCATTTGATTGTGGATCTTTTTCTTTCTTTAATTAAATTTGCAATATTTAAATTCCTTCGGGTAATTAAATCTTGTTCCACAGGTACAATAATTTACTTATCTCTTCTATATTTATGATCTCAGTCTATATCTTTTTCTTGTTGTCTTCTTGTTAATGTCTGACTTGCCTTATTATTTAGCCAATAATAGTTTTTGTCTTTATTTTGGTTTCTTGTAATGTGTGTTAAACAAATTTGCATTTAGATATATCCTGATTTATTATTCCCTTATTATTAATTTTTAATTTTAATTCAATTATGCACTTTTAATTAAATATTTTATTTTTATTTTAAGTTTAAATTTAAATTATTTTTTTATTAAATCAAGAATCAGTTGTTGAATTGTTGGTTAACAGAATCTGGCATTCAGTTTGATCGTTCCATTCAGTCCACTTATAGTTTGCCCAAGTCAGGTTTATATTATTTTGTAAACTACAATTTATTTTAAAATGTTAAATAAATGCTATATTTATATACCTACAAATTGTGTTCCATTTGTTGTATTTTATATAGTACTACATTCATCTGAGTAATGTGTCGTTAATTAAATTTCACTTTCACTTGTCGCGTCACTTTCATGGTTCACCATCTGTGTCCTAATTGGTTGCCACCAAAATCCTTAGCCGCTGCATATACCAAGTGGGGATTGTTCCTGGAAACATGCCGTTTTACACGGAACTCCGCCTCTACCTCCGCCTCTACCTCCACCTCCAACTCCGCCTCCGCCTCCGCCTCCGTCTGCCATTCAACCAAAAACGACACTTTTAGGCGCCATAACGTGGGCGCACACATAATGATCCCCCGAATGGCTCAATGCGTAAATGTGGCCTTAAAAAGCGCCCAAAACTTTGCTTACAGATTTCCATTTTTCGAAAAACCGTTTGTTCCCCCCCGCACGCGTCCCAGGCCCCAAGCCCCGTCGCCTGTTCCAGTTCGTTGTACAACAGTGCGCTCGATATAAGTTGGGGGGCTTATGTAGTGGAGAAGGGATGGATGTGTGTGTGTGTGGGGGGGGGGGGGTTGGAGTGGCTGCACAGCGGTGTTAACGGCACTGCTGAGAGTAATTCGCTACCCGAAACAAAGCGGCGGGTGAAAAAAGTAGCCCAATGTTAATAGAAAACGGTGCGCTGTCGTCGTCCTCATTGTCGTTAAATTGAAATTGTCGCGCAAATAAAAATTTGCATATTTTAGCATTGATTTTGTTGTCCTCTCTAACTCCATGCCCCGGTTCCCTGGTCCCAGGCGCGACTGACAGTAGCGCGACAGTCCCTTTGTGAGGCCCTTGGGATACGCGTCGCATGCGCAATGTTTGAGTGCAGTCAATAAATTTGTCCGAAATCGCTAAAATTGTGCAAATTAATTACAGAACAGTGCATAAAACAAACAAAAGCTTTGTATGCACAGACACTAAACTATGCCATTCCCTCAACACAAAGACCGAGCGAGTGGGTAGTAGAGTGGGGGGTAGGGGGAGAGGTGGTCTGAGGCCTCATTACTGCCTGCCAGCTCCAGTTGTTGTCTATACTAAATCCTGACGCTGTCACAATAAAATCCACTCAAGCCAAACATACGTCAGCAATGACGAGAAGCAGCCCGAGACAAAGAACACAAAACCCAATCCAACCCAACCTCCAGTTGGAATCGTGGTCCGTCTCCAAGGCAAGCTGCACAAATTTATGCGCTGGTCAGGATGAGCACAAAAAAAGAAGAAGAAGAAGAAGTTGCAAAAAAAACGGTGTCTCTGTCAGTGACTCAAAGGCGCAGGGTGCAATACAAAACAGCTCATTGATTTATTTACGAGCACAACTGATGTCTCCGCCCAGCCTATCCACAGTGGTCCACAGTGGCCCACAGTGGGCTTGAGGGAGTACCAAGCAAATGCAACATCTCATCTAAATATTTATATTCCTCACCATAGTATTTATATCTATATTGATTACACTTAAATGGCAACAATTTGTAAATTAAATATCCTATAAACCATTTAAGTTTCCATCGAATTTAGTATTAAACAAATCATAAATTAAATATTTTATTAATTTTAATATCCATCGAATTTAGTATTAACATGTATTTAAGATGTGTGTAATTAAAAATAATTTATGTAGAAAAGGAAAATATACAAATATATCTCTTTTTATCTTTAAAAAACTGAGAATGAAATTATAAATCTGGGAAAATAGGAGAGGAGATAAAATCACATCCCAAAAATCATTTACATAATATAAATTTTAGAAAATCGCAAAAATTATGGTGCCAGGAGTAACTTTCCCCGTTATTTGGAAAGTATTTTTCTAAAAGAGATGGTCGAAATCCAGTCGAAATCAAGTTCTCAGATTAGTGTATTTTATTACCAATCATTTTAAAATATTTGCTTTTAATATATTTATCTAGTTAAATGTATTCTATTATCAAGCAATATATTTTTGCTTAAATAAATTTCAGTCGCAACAAATTAAAAATGATTTTCAATAAAAATAAATTTCACTTTATGTGATTTTAAATTGTATACAAATACCAAAAATGTACATTAGAAAATGCATTGTTTTTTAATTTAGTTATTTTATACATTTTTCCTTATAAACTTAAAATACTTAATATAAAAAAATATATATATTTTAATTTAAAGTAGATTTTTACTTCTGCTTTTGCTTTACACAATTTTCTTTTATTTTTTTAAATAACAAATGCTTATAAACTTTTGATTATCTAACTCAGCATATTTATATTAAATTGATTATTGGTAATTTAATCACTAAATTTGAATTAAAATTAAATTAAAACTGAAATGCTGAAATGTATTTATTTTCAAACTCGGCTCCACTGTGCTATGAAGGCCCATGTGCACTGGGCATGACCTCCATCTTCATCTCCATCTCCATCCCCGCTTCCTTCTTTTTCTCCTTCACCGTTTCCATGTCCATTTCCAACTCATGGTCATTCTCATGGAGACTTTTATGCTCTTTGTCTTTGCTCTGTGCATTGTGACTTACATAAACTGTACTCGAGTTAGTCGTGGTGCTATTTGGGTGCCGTAACCGTAGATCTTTTAGAGCAATGGCTTTTGACACTCAATATGCCTGCTGCTGATGCAAGAGGGAAGGGGAGGCGTTTCCATATTTATGTTCCAATTCAGATATTCAGATATTCAGCTTTAAAAGGGTGTTTGTTTGCTGGTTACTTTCATTGTCACGTGGCGGTAATTACCGGTGTCGCCAGACACACACAAACACACACACACACACACTCTGGCACACACTCGCATGCAGATATGTACATGGCTTCGAATCGCACGCCAGTCAACACTCCGCCGGAGACTCAGCAGGCGCTCTCCGTTTACGTCTCTATCCGCGCAGCTCGCGATGCGTTTTACAATTTCAATTCATTGAATTTTAATGGTGCCTACAACAAAAGCGCGTTGCATGTGCCACCCAACCACCACACCGCCAACTTCCACTTCCCACACTGGCGATCAGTGGCATGTGGTGAAAGTTAACCAAAGTTTGTAAAACGTTGTGTGCAACATTTGGCGAGCGTCCTGCTTCCTGCTGACTGCCAATTGGCAAACTGGCAAAACTGGGCAAAACTGGGCAAAACTGGCAACTGGCAAAGCCAGACTGCAGGCAGCCTTTGTCAATATCCATTATCCATTGGGTGTTGTGTAGGCTGCTGTCGTTGCCAGAGCTGCAATTGGAGATGGAGTGGAATGTGGTACAGAGTCCAGAGTCCACAGTTCAGAATCCAGAGTACTGATATTAAAACCTGTTTTATCACGCGCCGCCATTTCGCGGCCGAGTATTCATTCCGATTGCGGCCAGATTGCACTTTTCAAGTGCCTGTTAATGCACTTTTACACGTTGGCAAAAACTTAAAGCTGCGCTGCCGTTTTTTTTTATATATATTTCAGCAGCAATTCAAATTAGAAAAACGAGCATTGAAAATGTCAACAAAAGTAAGAAAAACAACAACAACAACAAGAACAACTAACGAGAAGGGTTGATGATGAGGAACTTGTGTTGTTGTTGTTATTACTGTTGTTGTTGTATTGTTGTTATTGTTGTGCATTCCAGGCAGCAGCTGCTGTTTGTCCTTTGCCGCCATTTTGTGCGTGCCAAAGTTGTCGTATTCTGAATTCCGTCTTCTCTGCCTCCGACTCCACTTCTTCTTCTCTCTCTCTCTCTCTCTCTCTCTCTCTCTCGCATTCGCCTGCTACACTCACATAAAAGTTGGACTTGCATTTTAGAAATCGTCTTGTTTTTGAGACAAAGGCAAAAATATAAAGAAAGTATGGAAATTTTATCTTTTAAAAAAAAGTCAAGTTTTTTGTCACTTTGAAAAATGTAGAATATCGTCAAAATTCTAGCGATTTGCATTTGTGGTTACAAGTTTCTCATATTAAACCATTTTAATTTACTGAGCAGCAACATCTATTAAATAAATAAAATTATAATTAATATATGAAAATATTTCCTACAATATTTTTCTTACATCAAATAAATTGTTCTTCAGATTTTTGATTTAGCACAATTCAACAATCATTAAAAATATGATTTTAGTAAATTATTAATTATTTCTATGTGCCAGCGGGCTTTCGCTTATTTTTCTAAATTTGAGGTCGTTGATCGTTTTTCTGAGTGTAGTTGCTTCTGCTTTCTGCTGTGTTTCTCTGTCTATTTGTGTGTTTGTTACATTTTCGTTTTGCAATTTCATTAAATTCCAGCATCCGCCATAAATCTTCCACTCTTCAGCACGGCTTCTGTGCTTTGAAGCGATAAAGGTACGTCTGGCTCTGTGATGGCTGCCCCCAAAATGCCAAAAGCAACAACAACAACAATAACAACAACATTGCAGCATTGGTTTTATATTGGGCCACACACACACACACACACATCAACAACAAACACACAAAATGGCCGTTGAAGTGGTTGAAAGCGATTACGTTGAATACCAAAGGTTGATGTGTGTGCCAGAGTGTGTGTGTGTGTGAGTGTGTGCGTGATGGTGTGTGTCCCGTTACTGTTTAAATGTTGTATGAATGAGCTTTTTCGGGGACAGGCCGGACAAGTAAGGCAAGCATTTGAGCAGGCCGGCGGGGGTATGAGAATTATTTGGGGTCTGCTTTTTGGGGTTTTGCGCTCGAGCTGCTCAAAAGTTGTTGGTTGGCAGTGTAAAACATAAACTTGGGTTAGTTACACTTACACATGGCCTATTAACTTGTTAAGTTTGCTCTGGAGATGTCCATGTGTCAGCCATCTAAGGCTGCCCGATAAACATATTAAATACTTAATCAGATAACATCAGAAATGGAATAAGCCTTTAAGATTTCTTTCTTCATTTTCAAGTTTAGCCATTCGAATATTATCTTAATCCTGTTCAGTCTTTCGCTATCATTAAGGAAGTTTATTTTTACCCTTCTCTCTAGCAAATATGAAGTTTTCAGTAGGAAAAGCAGGACACGAGAAAACGCAGCTGTTTTTTATTAAATTAAAATCCCAGCCTGGAGTTGTTGCCTGGAGTTGCTTTTGCTGCAGTTCAAAATTTGTATTTTATTTTTATTTTTATTTTTCCTTTACTCCGACAACTTTGCACAAGCAGAAATTGACAGTAAAATGCTCCTAATCGGACAATGCGCACATTTAAATACGCTGCAATATTTTTTTTAATAATTAATTTACGGTTTTTAATAAATAAAGATTTTATTTTGCATTCGCTTCAATTACAACCAACAATTTGCGAAACAAAATAAATAAAATTGTATTTTTACATTCTGTTTATGGCATTCCAGAATTTTTCCAAGGGAGATGTTGGCGGTTTTAGCTGAGGTTGCTCAAGTATCAAACTATTACAAAAGCTGACATTTTTGCTGGCATACTTTAAATTTTCTTAAACACCAATTCCGAAGAGTTTCATAGTAAATTGCAGTGTAAAAAGTAAGAATCTGGAGCGAAGAGAATACATATTTAGATTAAAAAGATTTCACAAACCAATAAAAAAAATATATATAAAGCTTATTTGTGTTGCAAACATTTGCGTAAAATTTTTTTTAAAGTTAGAATTTGATAGTTATATTGAAATTTCGATCAACTAGATTTTAAGTTTTGCACTATTTAATCAGTTGTTAGTTGTTTTTTTTCTTTATAATTTTTCTTTTAAGACAATTAATTAAAAAAAATATTCTGTGATACAATTATATGAAGCGACTTTTCCATGATTTACAGCAGCTTAAGTGTTTTGACATATTTTTATTAATTAATGAAAATACAATTCTATTTTTTGAGTTACATAAAAATGCTTTATTCTATAATAAATATATATAATTAAAAACCAAATTCCCCAAGGGCATGCGGACATCGTTTATTGCCAGCTCTCATTTTCTATTGTTGCTTTCCATATATATATATAAATATATATTTTGAAATTTGTCCGTATTTCGCTGCTGCTGCTGGTTGACAATTTTATAAGCCATCTTCGTCTCCGCTGACCCGGCTGTCGCTGCTGTTGTCTCTGGCGTGGCTGCCACAGCGAGTGGTGGTGCTATAATTGAATGTCTCAGGTGTTTTGTCAGACATGGCTTAAGCCTTTGCCGTGATTTTGCTTCTACCCAAGCTTTGCAGCGATGCCAAAACGATTCTTCGCAGTTGTGCCTCAAATGAATGCGTCTTTTAAAGCGCTTAAAGTGTTGCAACCTTTTTGGCTAACTAAATGTGGGGAGTGGGAGTGGGTGTTCCGAGATGGGGTAGTTGCAGATGGAGGAGGAGGAGAAGGAGTTATGGGTTTTTGCCTAGGTTTGGGTCGCGTGTGACATTCAAATCCGCGCTGTTTCACTGCTTGGCCTGCCTAATTAAAACATTCATCTTCATTTTCACCTTTTGCCTAATTAATTCACACAAAAATCAACTAAATTAATATGAAAAGAGCCAAAGAAGCTGCCAAGTTGCTGACCAGGTCCCAAGCACCCTCTCTCCCTCGCTCAACCACTCACCCTCTCACCCTCTCACCCTCTCACCCTCTCACCCCCTCTTGCCCTCTATTTCGACCCCATTACAGTTGTTGTTGCTGTTGTTGTTGTTGTTGTTGTTTGCTGTTTTTGCCTTTCGGACGCTAACGAGAATTAATGGTTTGCAGTGTGGCACACAATTACAGAGACGACGACGACTGCGACGAAATCTTAGGTAAGCAGCAAAATTGTCACCACGCGCTGGAAAAAACCTTAGCTACGTAATTGGCTTTGTGTGAATGGCGCGGGGGCAGACAGGGCCGGGTGGATGGCCGTGTCAAAAACTGCTCAATTTACGTGTCGTGAAATTAATTTATGCCCAATGCAATAACCTCGGCAACGTCAATAAAATACATTACAAATACACACACACACAAGCATTCCCCCGAGGAGAGGTGTGAGCCTGCCTAATTGTGCTCTGTCAATTTGAAATTAAAACTGTATGCTACTCACCCACACACACACACACACACACATGCATACACTCCCATAGATACACATACACAACTCGCATGAGTGTAGGTGTAAGAAATGCGCCTTGCGAAAAATTTCCATAATTTAACGATCTATATGCAAGTGGCGCAATTGAAGCGTAATTAGACTTTGGCATTTACTCACACTGGCACACACACACACACACACACTCGAAATTGGCAATCGTCTGGTGCGCGAGCAACTGGCGCTAATTGGTTTCTGGTCAGCAGCAGCAGCAGCAGCATCGCCAGCGTCGCCATCTTCAGCCAGGACTACTGCCTTTCAACGGACGCCAATTAAAAACGTGCTCACATTATGCTTTATTGACCTCTCACACCCAATACATCACACTCGCAAAAAAAGTCCACTAAATTGTACAAGATCAACACACTTTTGTTTTATAAAGTCAATTTCTAAAATAAAACCTTTATTTACAAAATATATTTAAATTGCTTAATTCCAAAATCAAGTTTAACGTAAAAAAAAAACAAAAGTTACTTTGAAAAATCAAACTATTTGCTTAAAAGAACATGTGTTAAATTTCTGAAATTATTCTAAAATGTATAAGAAAGATTAGATAACATTAAAAATACTGATTTGCATACAAAATATTTTGAAATATATATCTTTATCAAAAAAATAAAAAGCAGTTTAGTTTAAAGATAAGAAAGCGAACAAAAAACTTTAAAGTGTAAACAGCTATTTTATATGTGCACCGCATATCAGTGTAGTTTTTTTGCTGAGTGCATGCGTGCTCCACCTCCATGAGAGAGTAAATGCATGGCATCCATAGTCCAACTCAATGGGTCGAGATACAGGAGAGATCCCCTTGCTACCTGTTCCTGTTGCTGTGTTGGTGAGGTGGGCGTGCCTTTTAGCAATAATAACGTCCTCTGTTGGCCATAAAACAAATCATACAACTTTATGGTCACCTTACCCAATACCAACAACGACTACAACAATGTTGTCCACTGCGAACTTTATCTTTTTATATGCAGCATTATTGCCACAGATTAGACACGGGATTTGGTACATTGTGTGTGTGTGTGTGTTGTGTGTGCCTTCGCATCTTTTTTTTCGATTGCCAGCAGAACGAATTAAATATGACCATTTGTATAATGGTCGAGACTCGAACTCGAAACCAGGCAATATACTCCTATCTATCCATGCCGTAATATGTGGGCAGCTGTGGAATCAAATTGGGTTGGCAGGAGAAATTGGGCTCTGCGAAATACATATTTGTTATTCTGTGGCCAATGTCGAATGCAAAATGCATGACATTTTCTGTTTAATTTTCAGTTCTATAAGTGCTCCGGCTTAACTCTGGCTCTCTGTCCAGCAGCAATGGTGCTGGGGGTTTGGGGCTGTTTGAGGATTTGCGGGGATAGGCACAGGCATTTTGTACGGACTACAAACTGTGGCATGCCATCAAAATGGCTCAGGTTTTGGGCATTTGTTATAAGGGTTGTCGGTTTCTGGGTTTTCACACCATAAACTACTCAGTTTGTTCTTGTGAGCTAATTTCGTAAGAATATTTAACAAATATTCTTTAAATTATTCACAAATATTTTTAAATGAAAAGAGAAATCCAATACAGATGTGGAGACTGTTAATACACATTCTTGACCCACTTAACGAGTATTTTAAGTCATTAGAATTATTCTTGGCTAGTTGAGTTTATTGGCACATATGTTTTGGGCTATATGCATAAGTTTAAAGATAAGATTTAATGATAAAAATAAATGCCAATGTATTTAATGTCATCATATTTAAACATTTTAATTACTTTCATTATTACTATTGTCATAGATAAAATTGATATCGAATATATATGTACTTGATCAGCATAAAAAGTCTAGTTCCGTTTATCTGCCATCTGTATGATTATCTTAATGTTTGTATGAACTGGCGGCTCTCAGATATTTAAATAGTAAAAGTCATATAAATGCATAAATTAAAATTTAAATTACAGAATTTATGATAAAAAACTAAAAACTAAATAAAAGGAAAATTTATATAAGGGATTTAATAAATATATCAGAGCTACATTATTTAATTTAACGCTTTTATACCAATGAAAGATTTAGACTTTCAGGTAAATTGGATTATTTCTAGGAACATTTCGATTAACTGTTCAAAATCTTCAAGTTTGGTGAAGAGAAACACAGAAGTTCTGAGGAACATTATTGAAATTATTGTAATTTTGATCAAATATAGGAGCAACCAAGGGTACATCCAAGAAAAATCTTGATCACATCTCATTGTTGTTTAAATCAATTAATATTTCGGTAGTTTTATTCAAAATAATTATAAAATATATAATTAGAAACAAAGTTTATTAAGAAATAGCTATAGCTATTTATGGAAACACTTTCAACATAAAATAGCAGTTTTGGCTGTAGTTCATATTCTCTCTGATATATTGAAATTTCTGTTTATATCAAAGATTTGATAAGGAAGGGGATTGGAATTTGCATTGCACGATTTGTATAACGATGTGTATATTATTCTCAAACGCATTTTAATTTATTTCTTTTATGTATGTATATAATTTGAATGTGTTCTGCGTTTTATCATGCTGTGTGTGTGTGTGTGTTGTGTGTGCTTGCAACGATTTTGCTTGAGAAAAATGTGAGCTGAAATATCTTCAAATGCAAAAATTGTAACCACGTACCGAGAAGACAATGGAGACAACAAGCGGGTGAAAGTAAATTAGAAACCAACTGTGAGTCTTCATGCTATACACATATATGTATATATATACATATATATGTATATGTATATGTACGCGTAACAGAGAAAGAGAGAGACTGAGATAGTAGCGAGAAAGAGAGAGAGGAAGTGCGGGTTGTGTCTCTGTTCTGATTGCGTTTGCTCTGTTCTTTCTGGGCACCAGTGTGCGGCATTTTATTTCGCATTAAGAGATTAAGATCAAAATTAAAATTTAAATTACCACGCGACACGCAGCGTGACATTCTACATCTCTCCGTCTCTCCGTCTCTCCCTCTCTCTCTCTGTCTCTGTCTGTGTGTTTTTGTTTCATGTTTTCTTAAATTGTTGCAATGTTTTGGCACTTTAGTCGAGGTTGAAGACGGCAGTTGCGAAACGTTGCAAGATGCCTTAATTAATTAATTGGCATGTCAGATATACAGACAGACAGAAAGGCAGACCGACCGACAGACGCAGCTCACCCAGTTTGCTTGCTGCTGGCTGCTGGAGGAGATGGAGATGTAGATGTGAAGAAGCACCAGCTAGAGAATGACTGACAGCTTAATTGGCTCTCTTTGAAAAAACTTGCCATTAACAACAAGCTGAAGTCGTTTGCAGAGCATGCATATAACACATATATATATATATATATATATAGACCAAGTTATATATATGTCAATCAAAACACTAACAACAACAACAAAAACAACTTCAAGCTGACAGCAACAAATTTAAGTCTGGCTCCCCAAAAATGTTGCAAGCAAAGCTGCTGATTGACTTTAAGTAAAAGTTTGCACAATGCCAACAAAAGTTGTGGCACCTGCCGTATGCTGCGGCACCTGCCCCTGCCACCACTCAAACCAAAGCTCCTGGTCAGGAAAAAGGGCTGCAAGTGAAGCTAAAACTGTAAATTTTTAAAAGTAAAAAAAAAAAATAGAAAAAACATCTAGAAAAATTTATGAACTCTCAAGTTGATTTAATTTAAAATTGTTCCCCCCCACCAACCCACAATCCACCTCTCAGCCAAAGCCGTCAAAAGCAGCAGCAGCAGCAAAAAAGCAGCAGCCGCAAAGTGTGACGCTGACGGTGCTTCTTCTTCTTCTACGTTTTTTGTTTTTAATTAGGCTAAGTCCAGGCCTAAAGCCAAGTTGCCAACTGTGGCTGCTTGCTAATTGTGCAGCCTTTTTGTCAGCGCGTAGCTGAGAAAGGGGTAGGGGCAGGGGCAGGGGAAGCTGGCGCTGCCTGGCTGGAAGTTGGACGCTGGAAGCGGCTTCTGTTCCTGAGCACTGTTTCCGCTGGTCAGGTCGCAATTCTGCCTGTAAGCAATGCAAAAACTTTTCTGTCCTGTTGCTGCTGCTGTTGTTGTTGTTGTTGTTGTTGTATATGCAAAACAATAATGAAAACAGCAGCTGCAACAGCAACTACAAAAACAACAAAAAAACATTCTTAGGCACGTTCTGGAATAGATACTCTAGCAGACAGGAGTCCATCACCTGACAGCTGGAAGGAATACAATACACAGTTAACAACAAATAGTAAATGAAATTAAAAGTGAAATCTAATGTTTAAATAAGGAAAAATAGTAAAACTAAATGAAATTTAAAGTTAAATGTTATATTTAAATATGTAAAATAGTAAAAATGATTAAATTAATAAATATAAAAATTCTGCTGGCAATGAATTGCAAAATTGCCCAAAAATGATTTTTCATGATTTGACGAAATACAAGAAAACACAATCAGTCAAGGATTAGAAAAAATTAGTTTAACTAAGTTAACCACAAAAATTTGCAACATTTTTAATCACGAGACAAGTTCGAAATTAAATTGAATTGAATATCTTAATGATAGAAAAAGAGAGCTCTTAATTATAAGTAATATTTTTGCTACAGGAATTTACTTGCAGAATTGGTTCAAATATTTTGCATGATTTGGGCAAATCTAAAAATATACAATCAGACACAGCATAAAGTTTGCAAAATTTGTTTGACTAAGTTAACCACAAAAACTTGCAACATTTTTAATCTAGAGGCAAGTTAAAATAAAGTTAAGAACTTAATATCTTAATGATAGAAAAAGATAACTCTGAATTGATAACAATATATAGAAACCGAAACCAAGAAGTTGAAAATCTTGCTTGACAGAGATTTTAATCGACAATCGAGTTATATATTTGATTTTTAAGCTCTTGGTAAATATAAAAGTTGTTCTTAAAAGAAAACTTTATTTCGACTGTTATTTTTGTTTTATTTTTTGTATGTATTTCTAGTTTTGTCAGAATTAGATAGACAACTTTGTTAGTGATAAACCCTCTTAATTTGAGGAGATCTTCTTTTAATCGTTACAAGCTTGACGAAAAGACTCTAATTCCCTATGCAAAGGTTAAGAACAGCCGCTGCAACAGCAACAACAACAACAGCAACAACAACAATAATAAAGTGCAGCTTGAGCAAAAGTTTTGCGCCCTTTTTGAGTGGCATCAATTTTGACATTTACCTGCAGCGTGGCCAAAGTTTTCGATGCCTTTCGCTTCTAGCTAGGCGGCTGTGCTTAAGCCGATTCCAGCAATGAAGTTAGGCAGCTATTTTATGTGGCACGACTGCTACACACACACACACATACACGCACTCTGCCTTAAATCCTTTTAGTAAATGCTGCACAAACTTTTTTGATATACAAAATTGGAGGGGCGCCTTTGGCGTATGCAATGCAAAAATTATAAAAGTCAGTGCGGCCAAAATGTGTCCGGATGTATGTCTGCAAAAATAACAATTACTTCTATGAGCAAGTATGTGTGTGTGTGTGTGTGTGTTTGTATGAGTTAGAAAGTTTTTTGGCGCAATGGCACGGAAGTTGCAGGCAGCCATGTGGGTGTATTGGGTGGCTGGGGAGGTGTTTGAAAATGGGGCCATCACTGGAATCAACAGAAGAGTGCAAAAACTCGACCGGGGCATTAAAGATGCCATAACTGAGTGCTGCTGCTGCCTTGTTGTTGTTTTTGTTGTTGTTGTTGTAGCTGCTATTTTGTGTGTGTTGTGTGCCGGCCGTCAAAAGTTTGCTAAGTAAAACCTCATGTGCATCTAATTAAAAATATAAAAAACTTTATTTTAAAGCCGCCAAAGAAAACTTTGTCTCCAACGGAAACATCCACATGTGTGTGTGTGTGTGTGTGTGTGTCGGTTTTTTGTTGTTTATGCAGTCAGGAAGAGTGCCATGGAATATTCAAAAGTTGTTGGCATATTTATCAGAACGAATGGGAAAAAAGGATTTTCGCAAATGAGCTTCCAAATTGGCATAACTTTGTCTACAGCAAACTTTTTCGCAAATTCGCATGTTTAATTAGCTCGCCGGGAAGTTTCCTGACATAAGATATCTAGACGCTAATGCATAGAGGCATAAAGCACCTAAAAATCATATCAACTTCTCATATCTAACGATTAGCACAACCGCAGACGACAGACAGTCTGCACAACAGTTTAAATTTTCTACCTCTTGGGGTAGTATATATATACAAAATAATGAAAGTTATAATTATAAACTATCAAATTATGCAAAAATGTTTAATCTTTGAGTAAAACTTATTTTAAAACTTATTGAATTTGACATTGATAGTTGTATGCAAAACAAAAAATATTAAGAAAAAATGTACATTTTTTATTTGCGACTTTAAAAATTGAATCTGAATTTTTTGTTGCAATTTATATGGTTCCCACATAGATTTCAAATAATTCTGTCAACAAAATTATTTTGATTATTATTTGTATATTTATTGATTCACTGGAGAAGAAACAAGTTTTTTTTTAAATTTTATTTTATCTATTAAACTGAGAAATTGCAAATAGAAATATCAAAATTATTTTATATTGTTTAATGGAGTTTTGAAATGTGTTGTAGATTAAACAAAAAATGAAAAATATTGATAAAATAGTATAAATATCAAGAGCAAAATTTGAATTTAATGTGATGTTATCAAACACAAATGAAAAGTGTGGTTTTTAAAAAGAAATCTTTCATTAGACTTCCCTTTTGCTAAATACTTGTTTAATGGTGGATGCAACTCGCCTGGAATCGCTCAGCACACAAAAGTCATTTGATGGGCGCAGCTGCAGCTATGAAAAGGGGGATTGGAAGGACGAGGGCTTGAAAATAGCCGCCAGTTACAAGTCAAGAGCTTAATGGTTTGCCTGAGACGCACACACACACACACACACATACACACAAAACGACAAGAACAGTGAAAACGTAAAATTTGAGCTGCCAACTAACCAGACCCTCACCCGTACCCGTACCCGCACCCGTACCCTATCCCATACCTATAACCAAAGCAAACCCATGCCACAAGCCAAACCATGTAGTTGTGCCCAGCAACCAGAATAGCTCCACTGACAGCCTGAGCCATAGCCGCAGTTTGAGTGACTGCTTCTGACTTCGACTTGTGCGTCTCCGGGTCGTCCGGGTGTCCTGGTGTCATTAATGCAACTAGCATCTCACAGTTGGGAGTTGGCCTTAACCACCGTCGGCACAGACCCAAAATGCTTTGCATGCACGCTGGACGCATGTGATATGAGCCCAACCCCCTCGCACACACACACACACACACACACGCACACCCCATTCAACCCCATCGCGGCGAACAAACAGGGACAGCAAAAAATAACAAACGAGCACAACATGAGCTGAAAATAAGATTTTTGAGTCATTTCGTTTTGTTGCGTTTATGTTTGCTGGCTGCTCGTCCTTGCTGCTGCTGCTGCTGCTTTTGCTTCGAGGTCCTTGCTGCAGCAGCCTGTGCTGTCGTCGGCACCATCACCATCACAGTCTGGTTGGCTGTGTGGCTGGCTGGCTGGGCTGGGCTGGGCTGGTTGCCTGACTCTGTGCTTCACTGGCTGATGTATTCATGAAATCGTGTGATTAATGGCTCGCACAACATTTGCACACACTACCCCGTTCCACGGGCATTGCCAGTTGCGTTTGTGTTTCCTCTCTCCTGCCTGCTGCACTTAGCAAAAAAAAAAAAATTCCCTGAAATTAGAAAATTACACAGATAAAAGGCAACGATACTAAAAAAAATTTGGAAATTAATTCAAGAAGCCAGAAAACCCTTTTGCTGTGCGGGTCAATTTTCCCTGCAAGCGGAATTTCTAAAAAAAAAAATAACAATTCTTTTCTCAGAGTGTATAGCGTTGGCTTCGGCTGGTGGTTTGGCTGCTGTACCAGCTACCACTGCTCGACGTATGCGGCGTATCTGTCTGAGTGCAGATAAACATGCCAGTGCCCAACTACGACAAACTCCCAATCTCACACAGCAAATGCTGTGCATGCAAAACGAGCAAAAGACCGGCGAGATGGAAGGACGACGAGCGACGGACGACGAACGACGGACGACGGGCGACGGACGAAGGATGAACATTGGCGACGTTGGTCACAAAAATTTTCCGGCTCTGCGCGTTTTGGCTGCCATTTTATCTGAGCCGCATGAGGCGTTGAAATTAACAAACATCCTGGCGCGTTGGCGAAAAACAAAAATGCGTCGTAATTAAAGCGAATTTAATTGCTTTATCCTTGCAGAGGCGACACACCCAAAGTCAAAGTTAAATCTCCACCCATTCACTGCGCCTATAACTATGCTATAATCTTTGACACTTTTATTGCGGCTCTAAAAGTTATTAACTTGATTTAATAAGCAAACTCGGCCAACAACAACAGCAACAACCGCTACAAAAACAAGCGTGACTGTTTAGCATTTTAGAGTTTTATCTCTAACTTTTGAAACCCAAAGAATTTGATCGTCTTAACATTTGGAACGTGGCTTTAATTAACTCATTTTTCATTGGAACTGCCAGCGGCAACAGCAGCAGAAGCAGCAGCAGTGGCAGTGGCAGTGGCAGTGGCAGTGGCAGTGGCAGTGGCAGTGAGGTAGCCCAGCTTAGGTAATCTTATCTGTTGGGAACTGGAACTGGAGTACAACAAATACTGTAGCATGCTTGCGGCCGCTGCAGCACCCATCAGTCATCAGCGCCCAATCCTTTGTCTGTCTTTCTATGGCAAAACTCTGATAAGCTCTGAGAAGAAGCTACACTTAAAAAAATAAGACAAATTAAAACAATATTGAAGATAATTTCCTAGATGTTTATATTATTTAAATAAAAAATTATTATTAAGAAGAGCAAAAAGTAAATTGCCAAAATTCTCAGTAATATTATTGGAGAATAAAAGTTTTTATATTTTATTTTAGCTTGCAAGATTTTTCTGAAAATAAATAAGAAGTGCTTTTTAATATATCTTTCAGAAGAGTTTGCATTTATTCATATTAAAAATTTAGAACTGTTTTCAACATTAATTGCGAAAATGTTTATCAAAAATATATTTAGTAAGTTTTTGTACATATTAAAGTAATGATTTTGAATCGGGGCAAGCCGTTTTACTCTTTGATAAATTTTAGTTATATTAAATTTATAATTTATTACTATTTAAATATTTATATATTTATTTTGTCACATATTTGTTTTTTTTTTTCTGAGTGTAGATTCTTGCCCTGACCTTATCAGTTAGCATTTGAAATTAAAATTGAAATTGCCTTTAGATTTTCACATGAAATTATGCGCTGATGCGCACCTAAATGGCCTAAACCCCATCGATTTGGCAGGCAACAACACTAAACAAACAACGACTAACTGGCCACAAAGCGAGCACTTTCAATTATATACAATGTAATTTTACGTTATAAACTTATCTGGCCAAAAAACAGCAATTTCGCTGTTGTTGTTACATTAAACATAATTTTATGATGGCCAGCAATTTTGAAGTGAAAGTCCCATAAAGCGTCCGTTGACAGAGGCAGTTGCGATGCTTCCTTTGCGGCAACATCGCCAAGTTGTTTCAAATTTTAATCAAGTTGGATGCTGAAGCTGAAGTTTTTTGCATTCCGCTCCTGGCGTGGCATCAACGTCTTGACAATGTCTGTCATTTAGTTGGGTCAAAGGTAAATGCGTACAGACCGCAGCAGACTTTAAGCCAGACACTTTTTATGGCACCAAACACAAAAACCTCAAAATTGCAGATTTAATTTTATTTTATTGCACTTCTGTTCGGTGGCAAGAAAATTGTTTCTTTATATTCTGTGTAAGTAACTTGTGTAAGTGTTTGTTGCACAAACTGAGCTCCACTTCCTCTATGCTTCTTTTGGCTGAATGAATGCTTCTTTTGTGTCTCTTATTTTAAATGCAAAAAAGGAATAGGTAAAAATTGCAATTGCAATTTCGTTTTACATGTCTACAACTAAAGTTGAGTCAACTTTTCATTTAATAAAGGCAAAAGACGAAACATCTTATTGTTTGAGGTCAGCAAAAGTATTTATTTTTGATTTATTAAAATGATTTAAAATTACGTTTATATTTGCGAGTAGCATTTAAGTTTTGGCATTACGGATATGGCTTGATCGATTCCGCTTTTAATGAGCTTAAAAAAATCTATATTTTGTGGGATCGAAAATGTCATCTCCAATTTATAATAATGAAGTATAAAACTTTACTTTGACCTTTGAGTAACTCTGGACGTATACATTTTCTTGAAAGCCAACTTAATTTTCGAGGAATCTTTTTTAGTTTAAGGGAATGTTTGAGTTTTTAGCAATTAAGCGTGAAATTAAATCTGCTTTAAAATTTTCACACTAATCAAACAATGCTATGCGAATAATTTGATTCATATTTAACCAATTCTTATATTTTATTGAGTAAAATTCACTAAATATTAAATATTAAATATTATTTATTGAGTAATTTAAAATCTGATTAGTTATAGTTATATATGCTATTTATATATTTGCTGAAGATTGAGTGCTCACCAAAAAAAAAGTGTTTTCTGCGAACAATGATGTCTCATTAATAAACATAAGCGGAAAATTGCCAAACTGAATAAAACGAAAGCGAAAACAAAATCAAAACCATTAACAACTTCACTGAGCAATGTAAAAAAAAGAAAAAAAAAAAAACACCAAACGAAAGATTTTGCGGGTGAGACGCATTTTGTGGCATAATATTTGTAATCAAACGCAGTCATAATAATCAAGTCGTAAAAAACAAATCCATTTTCGCGCTTGAATGCACGCCAAGAGAGTGCCAAGAACAACAGACAACAAAAGCAACAACAGACAACAGGCAACAACAACAACAACAGACAACAACAGACAGCAACAACATCAGCAGTAAAAACAATAATAATAATGGCAACGGGCAAACAACATTTTTACACCTTTTGCAGCAGTTGAAGCCAAAAAGGATCAAGGATAACGACAGCAACGACCGCTGACATTCGATAACAACGCAGACCAAGACAAAAAATATATATAGAATGCAATATGCAAAGGAAAAGAATGTACCAACATGGGCCATAAAAAATAAATAGCTCAATGGCCAAGGAGGAGTTTTATGAGATCAACAGTAAATTTCTTGTGGTTTATTTAACAGTTGGAGAAGCATTGACAAATCTGTGACTTGGCCCATTACAGTCATTAAATGGCTGTAAAAATCCAAACAGCGAATGGCTGTAAATTATAATGTAATAGAAATATAATAAGCGAGTTCATCTTGTCACAAAGATAACATTACAAAAATCGCAAATAACAATAAAAATCGCTAAAACTCGTAAAACTTGCGCAGCTTCAAATGAAAAGCCCGTCGCTAGTTTTCACACCAAGGATGCGCTCCAGGAATGGCAATGGGTGTGGTTTTGGGAACTGACTGGTAGCTGGGCATCATTACACTTGAGTGTTTTACAACTTCCGTTAAGTTTGTGGGGTGGCTATAAAGCGTAATCTTCATGTTTTTATTACAAGGATTCCCCGGCTCGACAGCTGTGTTGTCAATGGAGCAAGCACATCGAGGACATCAAATTGACAGCTCCTTGGCGTCGTAAAAACTCGACGGACTCGAAACTGTTGCCGGCTGCTACATATGCTGTTCACTGGCTAACTGGGCATTGGGGTAATGATTGTCACCGGCTAAACAATTAAATTGAGGTTAGAATGAAACATAAAAAGCGCATAAAAGGCACATAAACCCAAAGCAGACAAACTGACGGCCAGCGATGTCGTCAACGCATCGTAAACGCTTTAAGCTACAGTTTATTTTCATTTCGAAAGGATAACAACAAGGACAACAACAACAACAACAGCAACAACAACAACAATGGCAACAACATGACCTCCATGCGATCTGTGGCCTCGTAAAACTTGGGTGATAACACACTCGCCTTTGGTAATGATAATAAAATTATAATTTCGCCTCTACATATGCTGCTCCTAAAGTGTCTATGCGGATGGGTGTGCTTTCCCTGGGTCTTCCCGGGGTCTTCTGCCTGTTTATGGCTCACCACCCACTCAGCGCCCACTTCTATGCCATGTGAGAAACTGTAAATTGCGCTAATAAGCATTTAAAATTAACTAAATGCTCAACTCTTGAGCCAAAGTTGATGATTTGGCCTTTGGTCGGGATCTGTGTCTGTGGTTCTCAGTCCATGTGGGTGAATTGCTTTGGTGGGTTATAAAATGTGCAAAGTCGTCGTGTGGCATTAAGTGGATAGAAGATGCGTTTTTCATGTTCATTGCGGTAGTAAACAGTTTGGGGCATGTGGCATGTAGCATGTGGCATTTGGCGTGGCTTTGATGGCCAATCGTCAAGTAATGGATTGGCCATTTCAATTGGCTGCTGAAAATCCCATTATGCACTTCATATTCTGGAAAGCAGAAATCTTTACATTTTTATAAGAAAATATTTAATTCAAACTTCTTCAACAACAAAAGAACAAAATCTATATAATCATTATCAGAGTACAAAAATTCGAAATGCTCTCTGCTTTTTTTTAATATATTATTATTAATATTATATTCTAGTATTCATTTCTTGCAAATAAAATTAGTGACATTTTTGAGTGGGCCAAGCTAAAAAAAAGGTTTACAAATAAAATGTTTTCGACATTTTATTACCTTTTATTTCCAAAGATCTATATTTATTTATATATTTATTTTTATTTATTTATTTGAGACTTGTCTCTGTATAAGACAAAGCCACGGCTTTATAGGAAAAGTTTAAATTTGTGACTTATATCAAAGATTGTAGATTATATTATATATATTATATTATTTTATATTCTTTGAATTTATTTTAAGTTTATTGCAGGAGCTATTTGGAATGTCAGCACGATAGAAATCATATTAAGTAATATGCTAACATACTGAAAATAAATTGATAAGACTATAATATGAGCAAATGCCATGTTTTCAATTTTATACATAGATTTGATTAAATTGTAAAAGTTCAAAATAAAAGAATTAATAAAATGAAATCTGAGTAATTATTAATAAATATATTTGATACAAGCAAAGCGACTAAAAACTTTATGAAAAACATATTTGAATGAACAAGTAGTTTATTTTAAAGAAAATCTTAATGTATTTCTTTAATAAACTTTAAGCCAAATTCTAATAGCTCATATTCAAATGAATAAATTGTTTAATTTAAAGAAAATATAAATAATTTTCTTTAATAGATTTCAATCAAAATTCGAATTGCTCACATTATTGAGCACATATTTAAATAAACAAATTCTTTATTTTAAAGAAAATCTAAATATATCTCTTAAATATATTTCTTTAATAGACTTTAAATGAATAAATTGTTTATTTTAAAGAAAATCTAAATATATTTCTTTAATAGACTTTAAATGAATAAATTGTTTATTTTAAAGAAAATCTAAATATATTCCTTAAATATATTTCTTTAATAGACTTTAAGCCAAATTCTAATTGCTCGCACGACTTGCCGAATAAGCAGAAATACTCACGCGCACTTAGCCACATGCACACCCCCATAAAGGGACGATTACTTCCGCCATTTTCTATGATGAATTGCTACTTTTGCTTAACACACATACACACAGCACTCACACCCACACACACACCCACACACACACACACAAATACACAGAGACATTCATATAGCCATTAGGGCAGCATAGAGGAGATGCGCAGACTTTCAGCCAGAACCAGGTCCCCCATAGCAGTAAGCGACACAGACCTACATACACACACACACACACACACACACACATACGCATACAGTAGTGGTGTATCTGTGTAGATACACATTTATCCAGTCGTCGACGGCGTTGACAGCGCCAATGCCAGCAGAAAAAGCGCTGGATGAAAAGGACGCAGACTGTGGCAATGTAAAGCAGGTGAACTCGAGGCAAGCTGCGCAGTCTTGTTGCTGTTCCTCCTGCTGCTGCTGTAGCTGGCAGCAATTGGTGGCAAAACACTGAAAGGACACAGGAAGTGCACTTTGCCAGCATACACACACACACACCAACACACACCCACTCGTGCACATACATACTTATATAGAAAGCGGACACCCTTGCCGTCATTGGGGTGCTTTTGCCGCTTATTTATGCCTGGCAATCATAAAGCGCGCCCCAAACTCACACACACACACACACACACTGGGTTGCTGTGTCTGGCCGTAAGGGAGAGTGCAGGTTATGGCTTTCTATAACTCAGGTTCTGTTGTCGTGCCGCCTCTTTCTGGCCAACAGCAGGAGTAGCTTCAGCATCAGCATCAGCATCAGCATCAGTCGGCATCGGCCTCTTCGTCTGCTGCTGATGTATTCCATACAAATTGCAAGTTTTAGTGCTTTTATTTTTTGGCACTCTCCGGCAAAAGCATCAATCCATCAATGGCATTACACGGGGCAAGGACAGCAAGACTGCTGCGAATGCTTTTTGAGTGCTGCTGACGTTTTTGTGCCGCATCGCAGACGCAGACGCACCCAAATGCCCAACAGCGCAACACTGGCCAACAACCCCCTTCAGCTGAGCTGAGCTGAGCTGAGCCAAATTGAGCTGAGGCGAAATTTGCACATTTTTTTCTCGCGGCAAAAAACAAAAAGTTAAAATTCGTTTGGCTGACATATAAAAAAAAGGGGAACAGACTCTGATGTGCTCACTCTCTCTATCTATCTATCTGTCTCTCTCTCTCTCTCTCTCTCACTCTCTATGTGTCACTCTCTCCCTTCTTGCTCCAAAACAAGCTCAATGCCTGGTGCTGCGTTTGTAGAATAATAGCATAAAATATTGTTGTCCTTGAACAATTTACTTTTATTTTATTTTTATTGCCTACATTGCGGAGTTGCCGCTGCCTGCATGTGTGTGTGTGCTGTGTGTGTGTGTGTTTGTTTTGGTGTCTGCGCTTTTGTTTTTGTTGTTGTTGTTGTTGTTGTCGTTGGCGCGTTTTTGGCTTCATTAAATTTATGTTGCAACGAACCGTGCCCCTTTTTATATGCCGCCGCCTCACCCGCGCACCAAACTGCTCTGGGCCTAGTTGCACGTGCCGCGTTGCCGTAAAACAGATCGTAAAAGTTTATTACTTGCGGCTTTTTGTGTGTAAATGTGTGTCTGTGTGTGTGTGTGTGTGTGTCTGTGTGTGTGTGTGTGGCTGCTGTTGTTGTCGCTGTAGCTACTGCCGACGTTGTCGCTGTCAGCTGTCAAATTGAATTTGTTTATATTGCCAGCAGCAGCAGCAGCAGCAACAACAGAGGCAACTCCAACAGGTTTCATTTTCACTTGCCGGAAATCATTGCGTCATGCTGATATTTTGTATTTTAACGCCTCCAACAACGAGCACCATCCCACTCCATCTTTCAATCCCCCTTTCCCGGCTGGCCTGTCATGCTGAGCTCTGTGTTTAGGCTGCAAAGTCGATTTTGTTGGTTTAGGTCAGTTAGTTTTTGGCTTTGACAGCTCAAAGTCGAGGTCAACTTTTCTATGCCCATCATCAGTTGGCGTGTCTGTGCTTTCTCTCTGTATGTGTGTGTGTGTTCGTGTGTGTGCATATATATTTATGTGCCCGCTGGTCGAGACGCGTCCCAATGCCCAATGCGACGCGCCCTTGTCAGTGGCCAAATATAAAAAAAATCGATTTTATTATAGTCGTTTGTCTGCCATCCTATATAGATTTTCTGTCAGCGGCGATATTGCCTTTTGTCTAACGGTTTAACTTCTGCAACTGACAGGCTTAAATTTTCGATGTTTTTTCTTATTTAGATATGCGTTTTAAAGCCTGAAAGTGAAAACGGTTCGTATGCGGAATGGGAGGGAAGAATAAAAAAGGAATCGATATCATTTGAAAAGTAAATCTGTTGCGATATTTTTGTTTATTTTATTTAAAGGAAAGTGTACAATTTATGGACAATTTCTGTTATGGTTAGATTTAAATTGTATTTTAATATTTGTTGACTCTAGTTTACAAGTTGTGTAAGATATGCGCATTTCTTAACATGTTTCTTTTTATTGATGATTACTTAAAGCTGATTTCTGCTAAAATCCTTTATAATCTAATAGCTCTAGCGCAAAAAATGTGAAAGATTTATTCAGCAATTACTACCATAATTTGGTGACTTTGGTATGTTCTGATCAAATTGCGATTATTCATTTCGAGTGTTATATTGGAGGCAGCACTCCAAAATCAACACTTTTTCTTAATAATAATAAACAATTAATTATATGTTCTAAGTTTCAAGAATCTCGATTTACGGGTGTAGACAAAGAGTGAGTTTAGACAGCATGACGGACATTGCACAAAACCAATATACTCTTGCAGATTCGATATAAAATTATACAAATATTTTTATATTAAATATTCAATATTACGATAAAATTATTGGTATTAGAATTTAACTTTTATAAAATTAAAGTTTATAAGTGTTAAATTCCTTTAGTCAAAACTAATTCTTAACACAAATAAATAAAGTAAGAACTTTAAAGTCGATCAAACCTAACTTGACAAATTTCCTTTCAAATTTATTTATAAAAAGCTTACGCGTTAATTTCTTATCGAGCTATGAAAGTTCAATTTGATGCTTGTTAGCGAAATTAAGTAAACAAAAATAAAAAAAAGAGCTTATTGAATCGCATTACGCTGGGAGAGCCAAAAGCCAGAAAAGCTCTCTCTGCGTGATATCATAAAATTGACGATTCTGATTTGTCAAAAAGAGCGTCAAATCAGTACGCAAAATGTTGTCGATGCAGTTGCACGGTCCGAGAGAGATCTCATTTCGAATTCTACAAGCTGAGAGGGCGTTTGCCACCAAGGTTATTTCATATTAAAGTACATATATTTATTAATATTATTATTATTGTCGTTATTATGTTGCAGGGCGCTTCAGTTTTGGAAGCTACGCCTTTGGATAAAGCCAAACCCTACTCGGAGATACCTGGTCCCAGTAAATTCAACTTTGTTCGTTCTGTATTGCCTGGCGGTAAATGAGCCACATATTTTTCCAAAGAGAGCGAAAGCTTCTTTACTCTCTTTTGCATTTCTCTTTGTTCGTCTCTGTTTTGTTTTGATGTTGCTCACTATCAATGGCCAATCACAGGTCGCTATAGCAATAAGCCGGTGCATGAAATGTTTTTCGATATGAATAAACGTTTTGGGGACATTTTTCGGATGCCTGGTGTGACCGGCAAAGATATTGTGATTTCCATGAATCCCGTGGATTACGAGACGGCCTTCCGCAACGAGGGACAGTTTCCCTATCGTCGCAGTTTCGAGACCATGGACTATTTCAAAAGGGTTCACAGACCGGATATTTTTGAGGGTGCTGATGGCTTAACATCTGGGTAAGTTGAATTTAAATATTTATATTTTTTCTGATTTATTATTATTATATTAAATTGTTATTTTATTTTTATTTATTGCTGTGATCTAAATAATATTAGTGCTGCTTTATAGAATCAATAATTATTTCAAAATCTTTACCTTTTAATTATATATATGTTTTATGTTGAGATGTTTTAGAATTCGAATTTAACAAGAGTCCAAAGAAAAGTATAAAAATCAATAGTGAAAAATGAAATTGGCCAAGTATCATAACATGTCAGACAAAACACAAGTTTTCAAAATAATTAACAAATGGTATTTTATTTATGACTATTTATTTACAGAAATGGACCTGCTTGGGGCAAGTTGCGAACAGCTGTTAATCCCATTTTGATGCAGCCGCGCAATGCCAAATTATATGTGAACAATATCCTTCAGGTTAACAATGAGTTTCTGGAGCGGTAAGTGGAGATGGTAAAATCTATTCCAGATTTCATTGAGAGCTGCTCGATTTCGCCACAGCATTCGTGCCATAAGAGATCCCAAGACTCAAGAGATGCCTGATGACTTTGTCGAAGAGATTCGCCGCCTAGTCCTGGAATCCATTGGCTCTGTGTCACTCAATTCGCGACTTGGGCTGCTGGCGGAGAATCGGGAGAGCGAGGAGGCAAAGCAAATGATTAAAGCATTGTCAAATATAATCGAGTTGGGCTTCCAGCTGGACCTAATGCCACCGCTTTGGAAGTATTTACCAGTTCCCAAGTTTAAGACCCTAATGCGATCCCTGGACACCATCACAGACTTTTGCAATAATCACATTCAGCAGGCGCTGAAGCGCATTGAGGAAGACACCCGATCTGGACTCGTGAGCACTGAGCCCGGCATGGAGTCGAGTATTCTGGAGAAGCTGGCTCGTTTCGATCGCCAGACGGCGGTGATTGTTGCACTCGATCTTTTGTTTGCCGGCGTGGATCCCGTAAGTGATCGAGTGGAATCTCTTAATAATAATAAACAAATTTCTTTTTCCGCTAGACTCTTGTAACTCTGACGGGAATTCTGCTTAGCCTGGCCAAGAATCCCGCACAGCAAGCGCGACTGCTCGAGGAGATTAGGGGTGTGCTGCCCGATAAGAATTCACCACTGACCATGGAGAACATGACGCACCTGCCATATCTGCGTGCGTGCATCAAGGAGGGCATCCGTATGTATCCCATTGGTCCTGGCACACTGCGTCGCATGCCTGTCGATGTGGTCTTGAGTGGCTATCGTGTGATAGCCGGCACTGATGTGGGCATGGCATCCAACTACCAAATGGCCAACATGGAGCAGTTTGTGCCGCGTGTTCGCGAATTTCTGCCCGAACGCTGGCTGCGCGACGAGTCCCACGCGGAGCTGGTGGGCGACACGGCCACGCCCTTTATGTATCTGCCCTTTGGGTTTGGGCCGCGCTCCTGTGCCGGCAAGCGCATTGTGGACCTGATGCTAGAGATTGCCGTCGCCCGGCTCGTGCGCAACTTTGACATTGGCTTCGACTATCCGATTGAGAATGCATTCAGGCAAAAGTTCTTTGTGGAACCCAACATTCCGTTCAAGTTCAAGTTTGTGGAGCGGTCCATGTGATACCTTTAATATAAACGGCAATGGAATGCTGTTGAGCAGCTCCTTCAAAACGAGTAAACGTCTTTCAAGGGTTCCGGGTGGGTCTCGGTCGCATGTCACTTCGGCCAAGTGTCCTCTTCAGCAGCTTCTAAGCATCACAGCAACAAGAACAGCCGGATACTTGACTCAATTGATTCTGCACGCTGCCCCAAAGGAATTGCCACAGCTCCTGTGGCAAAGAGTGAAGAGCACTTGTCTGTGCCCGCAAAGGAACAAGCACTCCAGCTGCCCGCTGCCTGCTGGATGAGGATGTGTCTATGACGTGGCAAACAACATGGATTCTGTTGCCTATGTAGCATGTGTAATAACTATCTGCTCAATGTTGAAGATTGAACACATTAACACCTTGGGGTGTGGCGCCCCTTTTACGGCATTTGTTTTATTTTTATTATTTTATTATTATTAATTATTTTAACACACATCAAGAAGATGATCTTTTATCGAGAATTTCACTTACAAAATATATATATATAATAAAATACATAGATTTCATTGTGGATATATATTTACAGGATATACTACTTATTATTTAGTTATGTATTTATTTACTTTTATTTAGTTATGGACTGATTGCCATATTCGACTCCACGCTCAAAAAATAAAATTAGTTTAATTTATTTGTTTGTGTAGAGTAAATTCTCGATTTCGCATTTCTCTGCATATTTTTAGTTTTTTTTTTATTAGATCCGCGAGTATTTGACTATACTTCAAACATTTAAATTTGCATAAGACAAATTAAATCACTTAAAATCGATAAGAAATTAAAGTTTTGCTTAAAAACTATTGTTTTTATTAATTAAAAATGCAAAGTACTCACTTTATAATAATTACATAATATTAAAGTTTGTTTTTAATAAACTAAACAAAAATACCAAATTATTTCAGCAATCTGCTTTAACCTGCATTTAAAATTTTAAGCTATATTAAATTTATATAATATGTGGCATACATTTAGGCTGTCTTATAAAAAATGGTTTGTGTCTTGGATACACAAAACGATCTTTGATCATCCACATTTCGATTTGATCAACATTTGAGTTTTAGTATAAAATAATTGAGGAGAGTCTTTTCCTTTGATCCTATTTATGCAATCAAATACAAAGTTGAACTCAAAAGCAGATACATAAAATTGATGTGATATAAAGTCAACTGAATTATAAAATTTAATAATGTACAACTTAAACTGCTATTTTTGATTGCATACAAATATTTATTATTAGCAACCAATTTTATTACTTGAAAATATTTAATTATATCTATGGAAAATTTCCAAAGATATGATTATTTAATTCCATATAATCAAATTGGAACCTATTTATAAATACTAATAAAAACATTTTTAATAAATAATAATTAATAAAATGGTTGTATTTTTGAATTAATTAATTACTAATCAGAGTATTCCACAGTTTTAAGACTTTTATAACTTTAAGCAATATATAGTTGGTATTGTGAGTATTTCATTGACTATTTGATTCTTTAAGCTTGCCCATAAAGTTTCTCATTTTCTCTGTGGCCTGTGTAAAAAATGCATCGAATGTTTTTTTCTGATATTTTTTATTCTGCACTCTTTTCACTTCGTTATCAGAAGAACAACAAATAAATGCGCCGGCATAAATAATGCAAAAGTATTCATTTTGACATCGAATAGACAAGTTGCATTTGCAGCGGGGGGATGGGGTACGGGGTGGAGGCGGTTCTTACCACCAAAACTGCTGCTGGTCGGAACTTGGACAGTCCGGGGGTCTTATCTATGGGCACTCCAATGTTGCCGTTGCCTCTGCTTTTGCCTTGGCTGTTGCCATCGCATTGCGGAGCACTCGTATGTCCTGCATTTTATGCTACTTTCCGTTGGAGTCTTGTCGTCTTGTGCATTATTAAAACTATGTTCACTGATGGCGCCTTGCCGGACCTCCTTCGGTGCCGGGCATAGAGACTCCACACAGCAACAGCAAAGCGGCAAAACACTTGAAATGTCAATGCTGGCCGTTGCAGTGCATAAAGTTTTATCGTACCCCGACGCCCGACGCCAAGGCTTCAAGGGGAGGGGAGGATCTGAACTTTGTGCACGGAGATGGCAGACAAACAAAATGAATGGAATTCATTATTGGACGACTGCGCTTGGGCAGCTCTTAAAGCTGCTGCTGCTGCTGCTGGCCAAATTGAAAATGCATGTCAAATATCACACACAAATCACAGACGAGCTGGCCAAAATAGTACACAACTTCTGTTGCCTGCTTTTAGGCGGAGTGGCAAGCATGCATTTGCACTTTATGACAGGCAGCCCCCCATAAACTGAGCAATTAGGCATGTTCTGATCACACACGCACAGAGAGAGGCATGCACCATGCGAGAGCATCTTGACAATTAGAATTCGGCATTTGCATTGAACTTTGGCCGACCATCAAGAACATCAGCTCGAGCCAGCTGACATGACATGGCCGGGTCGGGTCGTCCATTGCCAAAGCTGCCAATTTGCAGTTGCAGCAGGCAACAGCACGGGCGTGGCAAACGGACCACGTCTAATGATGGCATACATAACCTGCCCGTTGCCTGCCTGCCTGCTTCGCCTCTCTGCCGCTTGTCGCCTCGCCTTGTGTACGCCCCCACGTCCAGCGTCTCTTGCTACACTCAGAAAATAATCTGAGTGCATTTGTAATCAACATTCTTTTGGCTGCAATAACAGCTCAACTTATTCTGAGCCAGTTGTAATTCTAAAATTGAGTCATCTAAGAAATGTTTTTAATTATTAATTTAAATTCAGTTTTTTCTAAAATTAAAGTGTATACAAAATTGTAAAATTGTTTTTATACTTAATCTGTTTGATATCACATTTTAAGCTACTAAATGACATATGAATACAAAATTAAAATAACTTAACATAATAAAAAAATAATATTTGTAAAATTGTGTAGATAATCTGTTTAAAATCACAGAAAGATACTGAAATTACATGTTTAATTTTAATAATAAAAAAAATAATATTTTTAAAATTTGTATGTAGGTAAATAATCAATAAATTTAAATCACATTTAAAAATGCTGAAAATTACATACTATGAAAATAGATTAAAATAATTTAATGTAATAAAAATTTAAAATATTTAAATAAATGAGTTACAAATAATATTCTGGGTTTTTGTACACGTCAAATTAAAAATTGATTTTTAGAAGTGAAAAATACTTGCTGCCTTTTAGGAAAATTTACATTTTGTGTGGATTATCTTAGTTTATGTAAGACTCGTTTTTTTTTTAGTGCAGTTTGATAGTGCTGCTGCTGCTGCTGATGTCGGTGGTGGTCCTCTGCCTGGTCTCCCTTGCAAGTGTCATGTCACAACGCACTCGGCTTGCTTGTCAATTTCGCAGCTGGGCGTGGCTGTGCATGGGCACGAGCAGGAGCATGACTTGAGCCCCAGTGCCAGGCATTAGCATGTAAAAGGCAAAGTTTAAAGGAAAACCAAAGAAAAAAAAATAATAGAAATAAAGCAACATTGCAGCGCAGGACAATCAGCAGACACAGTCGAGGATGACTCCCCCCACCACATCCGCCCGCAGTCACACCCAGGCCACGACCCGCCCTGACAGGCGTCCATGATTAATGGTTGTCAATGGCATGTTGTTATTGTTGTTGTTGTTGTTGTTGTTGTACCCTGACTTGCCTGCATATAAAAAGTAATTTTGTTATTTTAAGAAAGCGCCCAGGACGAAGGACGAAGGACGAAGGACGAAGGCTCAATGCTGGCTTTATTTTTGTTTTGCAGGAAATTGATTCGGCGTCGCATGCGGCGCATTTCTTCTTCTTCGTCTTATTTTTTTTTCCGGACCGTTGCCGCAGGAATTCCCCAACTGGCTGGCAATCGCGCAATTTCGCAACCTTTTGCACCCCGCCAAGAAACTGCGCTGGTTGCTGCCCCCTCCCCACCCCGCCGTTTTCAGCAAAGACTGTGCTAATGGCATTGTATGGGTTGGGAATGGGGAGGGATTGTCGGAAGGGGGGGTACGCAACAAATTTAATTTATTATTTCGAAAACCAAGGCATTTCTAATCGAATTGTATTCTAAATACGCAACGCATACAAAATTGAAAAATTGAAAAATTGTCCCCGATTGAATTTCGTTCATTATTATTGTTGCTTTTGTTATGTGTGTGTTGTTGTTGTTGTTGTTGTGATTATCGCTTGACTGCGTGTTAGTTAAAGAAATTTGAATTGCTTGCTAAAGGAAACTGCGGTTATCAGATTGTTGACATTAATGATGTGACTGGATTTATTGAAGTATTGCTTTAAGTTAATGAAAAGTTGATCAAAAACCAGCATTGTGCAAATTTAACAATTGATTGGTTTAAGTGGAAAAGGTAGATAATCATTTGCAAAACATATTTTTGGTATATGATTGAAGTGACAGTGGAAATTGTCTGTTTAATGTTGACAGTAAAATAGTTTAATTTAAAACGCAACATTTTAAATTATTATTATAAGTGTTGGAGGGAAAGCCTTTCCCCGCGTCAGGGAATACCTGGATAAGAAAATATAACTCAAACCCACCAGCGTTGTGTACTCAATCAAAGTTTATTCAAGACAGTCAATTAACATTACAATTATCGATAATAAGAGACTTCACTTATGTATTGATGGACGGTTCCATTGAATATAAAATAACATTATTTTCAACAATAACATCTTGATTTGTAGCGGTTGATCTTCTAAATAAATCTGTTTGATACAATAAAAGGGAAGGTAAAAAAAATATATGCTCTTCATTTTAAAACTAAAAAACTATCTTTTAATTAAAGCTTATTTTTTAATTATTACTCCTATGCTTAACAAATTTATATAAATTGTATTTATTCTTTTATTTTTTAATTATTACCATTAACTTTATTATTATATTTATATGAAAGATGCGCTCGATAAAAGCATGCACATTTTTTATTACTTATTATTGCAGAATAATAAAAATAGCAAAATTCACAAGGTTTTTTAATTCTTGTACTGGATGTGTGGCTGTCATCCAGGCTTAATGCATATTATTGTGAAAGCTTTCCACTTTGTGTCATATCAGTTTCCACCCGTATAATATTGTCTTAACCGGGTGCCACAATAGTGGCTGGAACCAACAGTTTTTGGCTACTGTTTCGCATATGCATAAGTGTGCGTGTGTGTACATACATATATATATATATTTTTATTAATTTTCCAAATGAATTCCTGGCAACGACAAAAAGACACACACAATGGCAGACACCAAACAATGCTGTCACAAAAATAACAAAAAAAAAACAAAACAAAAGTTTAACAAAAAATGGGGGCAACAATTTTCGTGGAATTTCAGTGCCAAAAACCCGGCAGAAGCTGGAAGCTGCCCGCTTTTTGGTAACTGTTGGCGACATTATTACGTTACATACTTTACGTTATGTGTGCTGCTGTTACGTCATGGTGAATGTCTACCCCTCATCCTCCCCCTCAACCACTCTCAAGTAGTAGTAAAAAAGTAACACAAAACAAAGCGGAATGTCTTGCATGCTGGGTTAACGGCTCACATCAGATCGTTGTGTTATGTGAATGTGACGACTTTTTGACTTCCGTTCCGCTGATGTGTTTCCGTTTCCTGTTTTATGCACAACTCATGTGCTTTGTTGTCTCTCTTATGTTTTTTTTTTTTATTCTCAACGGATAATATGAAGAGCTTCTGCTGCAACAATAACAACAAAAACAAGAGTAGCATGAAAAATAAGGCCTGCGATTTTACGCCAAGTTGATTTTGCAGCCGACAACTCGATGGATCTGGAACGAAGGGAACTGTTTGCTGTTCAACTGTTCAACTGTTCTATGGCTGTGCATCCTCAATTTCCTTTTTATGTTATTTTAATTTTATGTTATTGTTATGACACAATGAAAATAAAATTGAATTGACACTGAAGCATCTCGGCACCGCCTGCTTCCCATCCAACTGATAAGTAAGACCCTTAACAAAACTGTCGCTGTCTTTGTGTCTGAGTGGGTGAACGAGTGTGTTAGTGTGTGTGTATGAGTGTGTGTGTGTGTGTTTGTGAGTGTGTGACGGTTGGCGGTGACGTTTTTATTGCCCGGTCACAGGATATTTAAATGGGCCATAAGTGTGGTTAAAGCGCTTCGCTCGCTCGACTAAATCCCAATCGCAACCAACTTTCAATTTTCGATGCTGCCAGCTGACGGCGTGACCTATTCACAGTTCCCAAAATTGTGTAACCCAACCAACCGGGTGAGACAGAGAGAGAGAGAGAGAGAGAGAGAGAGAGAGAGAGACCGAGTCCTTGGGTTGACAATCTTATTTGTCGCGCAGGTTCAAAACAATATCATAAAGTAATTTATATGCCGACGACCAGAGGAATGGGCGTGCCACCGATGATATATGGGGGAAATGGCTTTTTAATGACAACGACGACAACAGCAGCTTGTACAAATTACGAACACACACACACACGCACATACACACACACACACTCACACACACCCACTCGGGGTGAGAGTTTGTGATTGACCAGAGCAACTTGCACGCCCACCGTTAATTTTGATTGTCTTGGATAGAGTGGGCAAAGGGGCGGGTGGTTACTTGATAAATGGGTCACACGTACGAGTCTGTAATAGATGGCTGTTGTGACTGAGACTTCATCAAGGACCAGCGGTCTCCTTAAGCCTAACCCATTGATCGCCCAATCGCCCAATCGCCCACTGGCCATTGACCATTGATGGAAATGCGTTTTTTTTCTTTCTTCTGCTTAAATATTCATTTAGCACGGACATGAACCGCTCGCATATCCGCTGCACAACAAGCGACGCTGAATCGAGCTCCAAACAGCGACTGGAACTGGGACTGGGACTGGTGCCTCTTAATGTGACTGTGGCTCTCGGGCTCGGTAGTCGGGCTGAGTCTGAGTGTGGCTGCGGCTGTTGTGTTGGCTTTGTGCAGATAAGAGAATTGTCCTGTCAACTGAAATGATATATGCGCCAGCGCATTCAAATTGGGCTAACAGACGAACCAGCCAGTGAACTGGCCATGTGGCAGAAGGGGATTGGGAGATATGAGAGGGGAGCTCTTTTTTTTTTTTTGGTTTCTGTGTGCTGCTCCAAACGGGCGGATGTGTTTTTCTCGCACATCAGCGTACGTTTCCTATGGCACCACGTTGATAGTCGACAGCACAGCCCAGCCTGCCCCGCCCAACCCCAACCCCAACCACTCCGCTCCTCTCCTCCAACTCCTGCACTTTTCTTGCCATGCATTCATATATGAAATGAAATTTTTTGTTGTTGCTGATTTTTTTTCTCGCTTCGCTTTCATTTTTTTTTTTCTTATTTTGCGAGCGGGTTTGTCGAGTTGAAAAATTGGTGTGAAAATTCAAAAGGAGTGTTGCAAGTGCCTGCGTGGGGTGTTGCAAAATTACTTCGTGTGTAAAATTATGCGAATTGCGTACAGGGCTAAAAAAAAAAAAACGGTAAAGTAAAAATAAAAGGCGAAACCAAAAAGAAAGAAAAAACAAAAATAAGTAGAAAAAAAGGTGAGCGCATATTCATACACGTAGTTGCTAAGGGATGGGGCGGGGAGGGAGGTGTCTCACTCGCAGGGGTGACGCCTGACGAAGGGGTAGCATGGGTAGAATGAGGGAGGGGGGAGGGGGGAATTGAGCTGTGGATTTCGCCTGCTGCTTGGCATCTCACTTTTATTGCATTTCAACACTTGCGTTCGCGCGCATGCAAAATTTCTCATAATAAATGTAATAAATAAAAATGCGAGTTGAAATGTGACAGTTTCCGAAAGGAGCTGCAACAACTGCGACAACAAATACAGCACTGAACTGAAATAATGGAATGCGATGGGGAATGTGGAATCCTTGTATACAGAATCCTGGGCGCTGAGTGCGTATTATATGAATGCGATGCGTGACAGTAAAACACCTGCTTTGCCATGGCAAAACCTATAAGTTATTAACGAGGCTTATTGCGCTAAAGGGAAATGCGTTTCTAAATATAAAAATAAATAAATGGTTAAAACATTTCTCTTGTAAATGCGATTCTAAATATATATAAATAGCAAAATGGCTAAAACATTTCTCTTGTACAAGTCACGGGAGACAATTAGATTTTTATGTCCACATTTCTTGCTCAGTTTAACAAAAATTATGTAAATGCTTTTTGCATAACTCTTATATTTTATATTAAGCTTGTTTTGCACAACCTATGTTTAAATATTAATAATATTTATTATAGTCAATCATCAGCAAAGTTGGAGTATTTTTTTGGAATGGGTTTTTAGTTAGGCTGGAAATTAGATCAGATACATATTTACAATATATTTTTTATTATTATTGTCATTTATTTATTTCTTTTCGTCTATATTTGCAAGCAATACATTTCAAGATTGTTACAAACATTTTTAGTATTTATTTATTATTAAAACGAAATCAACCTTTATTAATATGGATAATTACTAATTAAAGATATTTAAAAATAATTTTTAATGATTATTAGACAGGTATATTTTATTGACACGTATATTATAAATCAACTTGTCTATTTCGTATGTTGAAATAATTTGTTAGATGTGTAAAATGGATTTTTAATTAATATATATATATAAAGTAAACCTCCTGGTTTTTATTCGTATCTACAAGGAGAGGCAGAAAGAGGAAAATGTCAGGATTTAATAGTAAATATCGAAAAAAATATCTATTTTACGTATATAAATATATGTTTTCCCTAATAAAAAATAAAAAGATTGGCCAATGATTTGAAAATAGTATTTCATCGAATAAATATGTTTAATATGTTCAAAATTTAATTTTAAATTAGTTTAATTTGTGCAGTGTATTCAAAAGAATTCTCTATTAATAATTTTTCGGATACAACAACATTTAAAAGTATTGACTCAAATCCTTTTTAACTGTATAAATAAATTTAAGAAATAACTGATATTTCTAACAAAAATAATGATGTAATAATATAATATTCCGAGTTGTGCTTCATATCCATATCTGTTCAAGTATCGCACATTCATTAATTTTTTTTTGCTTTTGACTCTTTATCTGACTTTGCGGGTATTAACTTATATGCTGTCAAATCTGTCAAACTACGCAATAACAGCAGTAGCAATAAAAATAACAACAACTCCAATAACTCTTACCCCAAATGAAGCCATGGACTAACAACTGGAAAAATGGCACTGACATCAAAATCGTTTAATGCAAAATCAGCACAAAATTTTCAACGCAACGAAAAGCAGCGTCATCAGTAACAAGACAGCAGCAACAACAACAACAACAACAACAACATCGAGAACAACAACAACAACAACATCGACAAAAACAACAGACACGACAACAACGACAATGAAATAATTGACGCCATTGACGCCATTAGGAGTATGGTCCCTGGGATTCGGATTGGGTTTGAGTTTGTGTTTGAGATTGGTATTGGTGTTGGTGGACTGGGTGTACGTATGTGTTCCGCAACAGCATTCTTTGAGAATTGAGCTCATTATGGCAACACGACTGCCATGCAATGCCACGCCCCCATTAGTGTAAAAAGCCTGCTCACGCCCACCGACTGAAAGTCAAGGCGCAAAGCGAGCGCCTGGTCAGACGATATGAAAATGGGCGGGTTGCGATTGGCACAGGATCTGTTCCAAGGGATGTGGCTGGCTAACGATTTCAAATTGCGTCAAAGATGAAAAACTACTACTAAGTGTGTGAGAGGGTGTGTGTGGGTGTGTGTGTGCGTGGTGTTTGTGTTGGTTTTGTGATTTTTGTGCTCGACAGCGAAATGAGCGCCGAAAATGTTGCTTAGGCTGGAGATTGATGCCAGCATCCATTTGAGAGCTGCTTAGGTGCCGCAGGCGGACAATGCCCCCTGGCTCAGTTTCACACTAGGGAAAAATATTCCACTGAAATTTAGAAAGGGCTTACAAAATTTATCTAAATATTTGTATATAAATAATTTAAAAACACTTATTTAAAATGCTTGTGTCACAAGGAAAACCATTGGATAAATCTCTCGTTTCTAGAAAAGATTTCTAAATTACATTTTTTAAATGAAAATTATAATAGGTTATCCATTTAGACTCTCAGAAATATCTTGTTTTAGTAAGTATTATTTTTATTTATTTTTTAAAAGTTATTTATGTATAATTCTGTTAATTGATTAATAACACAATTAAAAATTACAATTACAATTTAAGTTAATAATTAAAAAGACGCGAAACAAATTAAATGTATGAAAAGTAGAACAATCCTTTTAAAATTTTGTAAATTTCAAAGTGTTGTTTTTTTTTTTCTGAGTGCATCTTTCGGTTCTTCGATGCGAAAGTTGTCGGCCTTCCAGCCAGCTAGCTCTTTGGGGCGTTCAGGCTGAATAAATGGGTGTAAAGGGCAAACAAAATGATTAATTGCTCTGAGCTTTGATCGCCTGCATACACAGAGCAGCAGCAGGAGCAGGAGCAGCAGGAGCAGGAGTAGCAAACAGTGTAGAGTGAAAGGATATGCCCAACAAAGGGTGCAAAGGATGTGAATGTAAATGTGGAAGTAGTTCTTGTTGATAGCACGATTGAGTGCGGGAAGGGGAGGGGAGTGGGGGAAAGGGACAAGGTTTTGCCATTGGGCTGTGCTGGCACCGGCGTTGTAACAGAACGACTTTGCTTCCGTTTGAATAAACAAACACGGAAATGTAACCCTCACATTTGGAGACAACAACAACAGGATCAGCAGCAGCAGCAGTTGAAGTTAAATCTGAAGCTGACCAGGACAATAACTATTGGAAACCAAATAGCCAGCGGCCAGTCAGCAACTCCAGCGACAATTCCCATTCTATGAATTTTTGGCAAAGTATCACTCAACAACAAAAGCGGCAAGCGTCGCGTTTTATCCTTCAAAATCCTCTAATGAGAAGGGTTGCAAAAATTTGCTGCGGTCGCTGCTGTCTCTGATAACGTGGCCAGGCAACTGGCCAAGCACCGGACGGATAAAAGGATAATGCGGGTCTACTCAGTGCACTCCCACTTCTCCTTCATCGTCTCTGACTCCGGTCTGTGTGTTTTTGTGTAATGTAGCATGGCTGGATGGCCAGTCGGTCGACTGTTTGTTTTAAAATTATACATAAAATTTGCTGTGTATTTAAAAAAGGATTTCAAGGATCAGGCCGAACTCGCCAAGCAATCTGAAACGCACATTTAACGGCCATATTTTCAGCTGGCATCGTAAACTAGTTAGAGTCAGGTTCCTGCATCCTGCAATGCCCAGGCAAAAGCAAAAACGCACAAAAAAATAATATCAAAAATTTAATGAAAAACGTTGCGGCCATAAACATTAAGAAATTTTAGTCCGCCTTCGTTGCCCCTTTCCACCATCCGGCCACGCCCCGTTTGCCATGGCCCAGGCTACGACCCGACGATAAGCAGACAAATCGCTGAGAAAAATACGCAATTTAAATGCATAACACACACAGGACATGCCTAATGCCAATAATAGAAAAGGAAATCCCGTCACAAATCCTCCGAAGGCAACGTTCCAAGTATGAGAAAAAAATTATGTAGCTATATGGCATACACACAGAAGCACACACACATCCACACACACTCGTTTGTTGGCCAGAGTAAAAGACGTTAGAAAATATAGAAAGTAATCTTGCACAGACAGTGGAGCACACGGCCTCGTCCTGGCAACCACCTTTGGCGACATTTTGTTGCAGATTAAGTTCTATTCGCACATGGCTGACTTGAAATACGATACACGCACACAACCCACACACAGTCACACACACACACACACACATCATATCTACGTATAACTCTCTCGTGTGTGTGTGTGTGTGTGCGTGTGTGAGTCTCAAAGTAATTGGGACATCCTGCAAGCATATAAAGTGGATATAAAGTAGCAAAAATCGGCCTCAAGGCACAATGTCGCACCGGTTCTGGCATTTTTATGCGTTCAAATGTCGTCGTGCTTCATCCGTTGCCCCACACCCACACCCACCCCTCACATCCCTCCAACAACTTTTCCCCATACCGAAAACATACTTTTCGGTTTGCTGAAATTATTACAATTTCATGCTTCTTTTTTATTTGTTGTCGCGCGGAGCTTATGATTTCTGATATATGACATGGGGCCAAGTTCAAGTTGCAGCTTTCGTTGAAATATATTAATAAATTTTTTTTTGCACATGTGTGTACGCCCCCACGGGTCCTCGATGTGTGTGTGTGTGTGTGTTTGTGTATGTGCTCGAATATTGGAAACGTACAAATGTCTTAACTTTTATATGGAATGTATATTCTCATATATTTTATATGAAATGACAATTATTACTAACGTTGCAAATAGTTGCAAGATTTTTATAATTGGTATTAAAAAACATATTGATAATAATCATAATAGATATAAAACCTAAACAAATGTAATTTATTTTAGTAGCACAAATATAGTAAAACTAAAAATACATCATATCTTAAAGTAATAAAAATGGGCTTTGAAATTTCATAATTATTATTATATTATGATCAACATTTTGGTACATCGAATTAAGCAAATAATTGTAAGATAATTTATATAATTGGTATTACAATACACATAATTAAACACACATAATAATATAAGAGTAATATAAATAAAATCTACATAAATTCCTTTATTCTTGTACAAATATAGTAAAACAAAAAAATGTATAATATCTATAAATAATATAACAGTGCTTTGATAATTATTATGAGCTGCTAGAAATTTCTTTTAAAAAAATAGAAATAGTAGAATAACTTCACTTTATAGTCGCTTTAAATAAAATATTGATTAAGCCCAATTTACAAATATCTTATCTGAATTTTTTTAAAATAAATACTAAAAAATAAATTCACTGTGACATAAGTTTGCCTAGTTTAAATTCAATTAATTTTAAGGCATTTTAAATGGAAAACATACATTCTTTAAAAAAATATTGTATTGTAAACAGATTTAACATGCGATGGTTTCCTGTGCTGTTTACTTCCTCCTCATCCTTCTCATTTCCCTCTGGTACATATGTTTAATTTAATGCCTCCGCTTGTGGAGCTTAATGTCAACTATATGTTGTATTTGTTGGTGTTGTTGTTGCTGGTGCCGGTGCTTGTGATGGTTTCATTGGAGCAGAAATGGATTGGGAAATGCAAGGTAAATATAATGCAATGCGAGCACAATAGATGGCATTTTTATCACATGTAAAACAACAATGAAAGCAAAATGCAATTGCTGAGCATCTGGCGGCACCACAAGCCTCCAATCCGGGTAAAGCCACCAGACCCAATCCCAGATCGCTGTCCAGGCAGTCCTGAAACAGAAGCCATTTGTCAAATGCGTCGCCATCATCGGTGAAGCGTTGCGGCGATGGTGGTGGTGCGGCGGTGCGGCGGTGCGGCGGCATTGCCAAATGCGCGGACGCTGAGCCGCAGATAAAACCGTTCGGAAAGCACAAAACAAACATCAAACAGGCAAACAAAAAGTACAACAACAACTACAACAAGTACAACAATAACAAAACATGCGCGTGCATGAATATCAAATGCGACACGCAGACAACAATAACAACAACAACAACAACAACAGCAACAACAAAAGGATGCGTAACAATATTTTTCACGCGCCACACAGCAATGTAGAGATAGAGCGAGAGAGAGTGTGAGAGAGAGAGAGGGGAAGTTCAGAGGACTTGCTGGCATATCCTTGCGCCATAATGGGATTATGGCCGATTAATGCATTGACATGTAACGATTTTCGATTGAATTTATCGTTTTTCGGCGGCTCGAGCCATTTTATTCATTTACGCCCACACGTATGCAACGATATTTGCACACACACACAGGCACACACAGGCACGCACAGGCACACACAGGCACACACACTCTACCAGCAGCAGCAGCAATCACAGGCACACACAATAAGCACATGTGTGTCGCTGCGGGTGTTAGAAAACAAAAGCGGCATTGAGACAAGCCAATACACACAGCGGACAGAGGACAGCGGACAGCAGACAACAAACAATGGCCAATAGACAACAAACAGCCAACAATATGCAAAACAAAACTAACGCCAAATGTTGACGCTTCTTTTTTTTTTCTGTTTTTGTTAAAGCCAACAAGCAACACTTGTGCATACACTGTAAGTACACTGTAAATATGTTGGCCCTGCTGCAATAATGGCCTTGTTAAGATACCCATCTATTAACCATATTTGGGATTTTGACTGGTTTCACGCAAAGCTGGTAAAGTTGATATACAACTTGAACTGCGGTAAGTAGTACAGTCTATTGTGGTTGGGTGTGTGATTATATATATATATATTTATATATTTATGTATTATATATATATTTATTTGGTAAACATGATTATCTATAATTAAATTAATTATGCAGCTTTATGTGATACGTATATGAATAGAAAGTGTTTCAGAGAAAATTTCCCATTTTTATTCAAAAGATGTTAAATAAGATATTTAAATAATTTATAAAGATTTATAAAACTACCAAATATATAGAAACACAAATATTTATTTATTTTTTGGTTTGGTAAAATTTATAATTGACAGCTTTAGAAAGTTAGCTCAAAAATGCAATACTTTTGTTTGCCTTTTGCACAAAGTGCTTATTTTTAACTTTTTTACTTCATTTATTTATTTAATTAAACAACCTTCATGCACTCACTTTGACCTTTTATCCAATTGTATATCTTATTTTGTAGAACGCTGGACACTCTTGTTTAATATAATTAAGAACAAAAATATATTATTCTTTGTTTTAAATGCATATAAAATTCGCTTTTATGCCTCGGAGTGACAAATTCAATATGTAATTTCTCAAATTAATAATTTCATTGCTGCTGCTGCCGACAGCTTTTATTTATTTAATTTATTTTTACTACTTTGGCAACGTTTCTTTTTCTGGCTTCAAGGAATGAAAACTAGAAAGTAACTTATTAAATTATTATTATTTCAAAAGTTTATATATTTTTTGCATCGGGTAAGAATTGAGTATTGATGTGTAACTAATGCAGTGAAAAGTGCAACTTACTCTAACTAAAATTCATTTTTATTATTTATTTTTTTTTAAGGCTTTTCTTGAAGTTTGGCAATGTTTAAAGTACTTTTAAGGCAATTAAAATTAACAATGAATCGCGGCTGGTTCGATGGACAAAAGAGCCGACGACGAGCAGCGGCGGCTGTGATTAACACATGTAAGCGACACAGTTGGCGGGCAGCAACGCGACAGGGGGGGATGCAGGATTTGCAGCCAGGATAAACAGCACACATGTGCCTCAGCCTGCGCCCCTTGCCTGCGCCCTTGCCTGTGGACGGGGTTTGACTTTATCAATTGAGCGTCATAAGCGCTTGTCCAGGGTGGCTTGGTGGTTGGTGGCTCGATTTTGTTGCAACTGTCGCCACTGGCGTCGATTAAGTCGTAATTAGATTTAAGGATATGGCACCAGCGGTACAGCAAGATGATGAATTTCTCATTCTCTCTCTCACTTCGCTCGCATCCTTTGCGTGCGCATTGCGCACCCCACGGGGCCCAGAGACCGGGCACGGCCAAATGAGCAATCCACGGCCAGAGCAATCGGTGCCGGCAGCCGGGCAGCTTATGGCATGTTGTGCGACGTTATCAGCAGGAGCAATTGCCAGTAGTGGTGGTCTGTACACACTCAGAAAAACAGTGCACTCACTTTTAGAAAATCAAAATAAATTAACTAAAGCAATTTTCTGGTAGCTGAGATTTTAATTTATTAATTACTATTATTATTAGTATTATTTTTTAAATATTTAAAATTAAAATAACTATTTTTATTATTATAAAATATATTTGAATTCAGAGCAACTTTAGTGCGATTTTTCTGAGTGCACCAACTGAAGCAAAGACAGTGGGCATGGCAGGGGGATTCGGACCAACCACTGCCGTTGGTGACGCGTGTGTTAATCAGCGTAATGGTACGTTAGCCTATGGGCTCTCACATGGGGACTGAGATGTCCTGCTGGTGGACCGATTTCTTGAATCTTGCCCGCTTGCTACTTGCGTATTATTAGCAGCGGCGAAGTGTATCCTTTGTGTCCTTGCTGGTGGCACTATTAGCGTGTGTCTGTCTGTCCCTCTGTCTGTCTGTCCCCGTCTGTCACTGGATTTATTGCAATCATTAATCTTATTTGCTACTGCTACATCCCCTGCTAAGCCACATTCCACCCTCCTCCTCCTACACCCTCCTCCACCCGCTGCCAACACACGCATGTTGCACTTGTCTCTCGCAGTTTTTATTAAATTTTTGCGCTGTGTTGTTGTTGCCTCACTTTGATTTTATTAATTTGGCCTTTGTGCCGTCCATTATGCAGTCAAGTCCGAGTGCGAGTTTGTCTTTTGATTGACGTCTGCCAGATATTCTTAATGTTTCGCAGGCCTTGGCTTATAATTGCTCAACACTTCAGCAAAGAGACCGCCCACCGCCCACCGCCCACCTCCCCCGTGCCCAGGCTTAGCCCAGCAGTCGGACCGACTTCTGGCTATTAATCATGTTGAGTGTTGCAGTTACTTTCGACTCAACTCTAATGCACATTGCATTTGCACAAAAAAAAAAAAAGAAATGAATAAAAAATGAAAAGAAACTGTGGCGTCTCCTGCCCCTAAACTTTTGCATCCCTACGAAGTGGCAGTAATGAAACAGTTAATACTAAAGTTCAGTTTAATTTTTTTGCTCTGCAAACAAAATGATTTATCTAAATAATTTTAATGAGTTTTTTTTTTAAACTTGATCGTAGAAAGTAAATGCGGTCATGAAATTAAATTCAGTTTTTGAAGTAATTATTATTTTAAGTATATTTAAAATATTATTTTTTAATGTAAATATTTTAAATATTTTTTTTAATTATGAATTTGAACAGAAAAACAATGCACTCACTTTTAGAAAATCAGGTTGTATTTTTCTAGTAACTGAGACTTTCATTGATTTATGTAAAAGTGGAATATTTAAAATATAATTTAAAATAATCTTTTTTTTTATTATTAAAACATATAATTGAATTCAGGGCAATTTTAGTGCGATTTTTCTGAGTGCACCAACTGAAGCAAAGACAGTTTTTAAATTTTACTTACTTATTACTAATTTTATCAAATTTATGTACTGTAAGTTTAAATTATTTTTGTTATAGTCAGAATTAAATGTATAAATTTGCATATAAAAAAAATGCGACTTTTCTGTTCGGCAGCATTGATTACTGTTCTTGAAGCGTATATAAATATATTACACGATATTTATAGTAGTGTTTTTTTTTTACTTGTTTGTTTATTTATTTTTTTTTGCCTTTATTTTATTTACAATTGGTTTGTGATTACAAAAGCGTATCGCGCCTCATGACGTGTGCAAACATTAAATGGCGTCGTTACAAAAACAGACAGAGAGACAGACAGACAGAGAGACAGCGAGAGAGAGAGAGAGAGAGAGAGAGAGACTGACTGTGTCCTCTATTCAACATGCGATAGTAGTACTTGCCATACGCACGGATATATGATGCGTATCTGTGAGATACATTCCAAATAAATACAACAAATGGCAGGAGTAAATATCGCTGGTAGCCTTTACATTTTAACATCAGACAACAAACATTATACACATCGCTGTGTGTGTGTTTGTGTGCCAAATGTGCGTGTAATTGCAAATTCAATGAATTGTTTACATTTCTTTGCGCTTGTTGGCGTCACCTCATCCTCATCCTCCTCCCAACCCTCCCATTCCCACACCAAAAAAAATTCACAAACTCTCGCAAAACTTTAGCTGTTCATGTTTTGTACGTTTTTTGCAGAATTTTTTTTTTTTTTGTATTTTGCTGATTTCATTTATAATTCGTGTGCAAAATTAAATTAAAGCCAACTGACAGGCGGCAATAACAACAACAACAACAACAACAACAGGCAAACTCCCGCCGGCTGCGCATTGCGTTTTAGCTGGCAATCATTTCCATTAGCCATGGCAGCCAGCAAATTTCACATAATTCACAACTGGAAAATTGCTGTCAGTTGGGCCAAGAAGAAAATTTGAGTCAAGCCTTGTTGCATGGTTGGTTTGTGGCGTGGCATGGCTTCGGCACGCATGCATCAATGTGCAACAGCAACAACAACAACAACAGCAGCAACAGCAACAACAAACAACCATTTGGCCAAGACGGCGCTGCACTACAACAAAAGGCTAATTGCAATTTGACTGCGTTTACAAAAGTTTTTTTTTTTGCAGCCGCGCTTCCAAATTGCTTTTTAGCTATGAATAATTTAACTTTTTTGACTTTCGATTTGAAGAAAATCACACGAAATCACGAACTCACCAAGTGCCGAAAAACAAAAAATTATATTTCGAAAAATGTAACATGAAATTCTTTTGACACTGACAGCAGGACGAAACGCAATTTGTTTGCCTCGCACTCTCACTCGCACCCGCAAAACTGAAAATATACTGAAATTCCAACAAATGTCAGCCAGGACTAGAATTGAAAGCCTATTGCATAAAGTTGTGTCTTGTTAATAAATTGGAGCAATTTGCCACACGCAGCAAATTAAAAGGCGCATGGGAAACTGCACACATGGTATGCAACCTAGCTAGATGTAGACACATATCAGATCCCATGGGGGCATGGGGCATGTGGCAAGGAGCAAGGGTCACAGACTACTTCGCCAGAATATTGCGAACCCTTTGCTGATTCATTCATCATTTATCATATTAAGCGTTTTATTACACATTGCGCTGCAGTCTCTTAGTCTCTTAGGCTTGGCTCAAATCCCATTACGGTAATTAAATCACATCCATATGAAAATTACATAATTACAACACACACACACACACACACACACTGAGGAATTTATATACTCGTAGTTCAGTCTATAAACATATTAAAAATAATTTACTTAATGTCAACCCTGAGAGGCATTTTTAAACGCCAGCAAATGAAATTCAACACTTTTGTCAATTAGTGCAACCAAATTCCAAAATTTAAAAAAAAAAAACTTTATGACTGGTTTTTGGCTAAGTGCAAAGTTCAAAGGGTGACTAAGCGGTCGACAGCTCTATGGACTCCATGTCTCTATGAATATGCTTATGACAATACATGTCTATGGACTCACCCCGAGCAACCCTTAAGCCAGCTGTCGAGTCCATCCCATATTTGCACACATTTTGATTTGTGCGACATTTTTGGCCGTACACCAGTTTCCCCAAGGACTACCCATTAACATTGGTAATTAGAAGTAATTTTCAGAAGGGGAAAAATACTTAAAGATTTGCTTTGTTTTGTTTTGTGTTGTTTTGGCCAGTTGTTCGCAGCGCAGATTTTGATGATATAAGAAAACATTAATCAAGTGGCGATTGCTAAGGCAACTTGGCAACTTGGCAACTTGGACTCGATTGGGGATTACGTTCTGTTATTACAAGGAGGCTTTGTCAGTTTCTAAAACTTTTATTAACTTAATTATTATGTACTAAGTAAATTAAATGCTTCATTAAATAAAAGCATTATTAATGCAATCTACTTATTATTAATTTAACTGCAGTTAAAGTAGAAGATAAATTAAATTGAACATTGATATACATTATTTTGGAAAAAATACTGTATGGTTTTATAGTTTCTGATGTGTTTTGCAGAAGAAATCTAAAATCTGTTGTTGATAGTAAAAGGAGTTTCTAAGTATTCTCAGATTTAAGTCAGAATATATGATACATTTATTAGAAATGGAAACTGTTGCAATTTGTGAGTGGTTCTTGTAGATTTTGGCAATTTCAAACACTTATATATATATAAAAAATATATATAACGGACATTTTAAAGAAATTTAATTTGGATTAGGAGAAGGCAAAATGTGTATAGAAAAGTATTTTTTCTGATTTGAAAAATTCACGTTTCCTTAATTCATGCAATAAATATTGGTCCCTTTCGTATTTTAAGCTCCCAGATTTATTATATCTTTCATCTTATAATTATTTTCTAATTTAATTACTCTGATTTAATATTATGTCTTATATTTTGTAGATAAAATATTAATGCTTTAATTTTAACCATTTTTTTAATTAATGAATTTTTTTTTACTTTTTAACTAAAATTTTTTATATACATAAAAATAAAATGTATATAAACTAACTAAAATTATTTATATAAATAAAACTAAAATGTACATAAATTAATTAATCTTTATTTGCCAACCTGTACATAAATGTTAAATGGATTATATTAAATTTATATATTTTAATGTAACTTTCTCAATCGTAACAATTTGATTTTGGTAGGCAACAAGATGATATTTTTTTTTCAGTGAAAATAAGTAAATATTAAATATGTTTCGATTGGTTTTATAACAAGCAGAAATTTATGTGGATCTCAAATATTTGCTGAACATATGTAAAATTTTCATTTTCAGTTGTTTTCAGTGCACTGGGGCCGACATCAAAGTGAAGCAGCTAATTGCAGGCAAGCAAACAGACAAAAAGCACCTACAGCTGCAACATTTTGGAAGCACAGTTGAGCTGCCACAGTTGCATACAATCGGTGAAGGGGGAGGGTGGAGGGTCGGGGTGTGGAGATGAGCAGCTTGTGTACGGGCAATGAGCAATTAAAATAGGAAAATCGTAGATGAAAATGTAATCATTTGAAAGTCTCGTCGAGCGTGATAACTCAAAATGTATATTACGAAATGGCAATGTCAGAAATGTTTTGCAAACCAAAATATTAGTAGAGCGAAAATTTCGCTTGCCGCAGGCGGCAACAACAGTAACAACAACAACAACAATCACACAGGGGGCAACATTCGAATGTCGTGTAGAGAGCTCGTATCTTTCGGATACAGTGCTGAATGACAAAATCATAATTGCTTTTGCACAAAATATATATTTTGTGGCAAGGCACAAATCGGAGTGGTTGCTGCAACAGTGCAACTGTTCAACTGTGCAGGGGCATGAGGCAAGAAGCAGGTGCAGCTGGAGTTGCAGTTGCACCCAAAAAGCCAAAACTGACAATGGTTTAAATGTATTGATAATGCATTTTATGTGAGTGTAAAATTAACAGGCCAACAACCAATAACCAACAACCAACAGTTCAACCAGGCAACAGACAACCAGACAACAAAACAACGGCTGGCTGAAATTACGAGAAGCGTCGCCCAGCATCATCGCTGTCCAGTTAGGGCTCTGTGGTTTTGCATATATGGAACCCAATCGAGAAAGAGGCGTTTTATAATTAAACCACAGTCAATTACAGACAAAAGCGTCACTCAGGCATCGGTCGACCGATACCAATACCAATGGCCCAAACGTGGCCGATGGGCAGAGTCGATAATTGGGTTTTCATATTAAAATTGGTTTGGCAAGTGGGCGTAGATTTTGGCCATTTCTAAATGTTGTTGTGCCAAACATAATTGCATTTCACAATTTAGCGACAGGCCAATTGAAGGCCACGTTTCTCAGATGCGCCGCCAAAGGAAGCTGACAACAACTCCTTGTTGTTGTTGCTGTTGCAAAGTCACATCACTTTTTGTGAAGCAACCAGACAGACAGACAGTTGACAATAATGCTGCGAATAATATGACGAAATGTAGAACATAACCGCCGACAATGACCAACCATCCAACCAAACCAACCATCCAACCAGGCAGGCAACCAACCAACCAGTGTCCAAGTCCAAGTCGCATCGGGCCATCAAGCATAAAAATTTACGACAAAAATTGCCAAGAAACACATGCTCCACATATTTGCCGGACATTTATTGAAGTTAAGTTCGCTGTGCGGCGCATAAATAAAACATAATCCTTTTGCAGCCGCAAAATGCCGCAAAGATCGGAGCAAAAAAAAAAAAAGCTGAAAAAACTGAAAAAAAAACTTGAGCAAACAGCAACTGCAACCGCGAACAATGAGAGTTCCATTCGGGAGACCGAGTCAGAGGCGAAGGAGAGAAATGCCAAGAACCTGTGCGCATGTGCAATTGATCGAACAAGACTGATGGAGCAACTGGGATTACGTACTGTCCCCTCTACCTACTAGGCCCCTCTCCACTCCGCTCCGCTCCACTCCTTCCCACACCACACACTCCCGAACAGAACCAGAAACGTTGGCATCTACGACTGCAGCTTTCTGCCAATTGAGTTTGCAAGTTTTTGCTGCTGCTGAGGATTGCGGATTTTTTTGAGATTAAGCTGACTCTGACTCTGTCTGTGGCTCAGTGGCCTGGCTTGGCTTGGTCAGTTGGTTGCCTCGTTTTGCTGGCCTGCCCGCCGCTTGGCTGACTGAATTTATTTAATCTATAGCGGCGTCGGCGGCGACTGCTCAAAGCCACAGCAACGCATAATAATTTTTCACATTCGCTCCAAGATCGCTGCTACCAGCGGAAAGGAAACGTCGTCCAAAGGGGGACAACAACAACAACAATAACAACAAGAACAAGACAACAACGACAACTGGCTACTGACTTACATACCCGAAAAGCGCATTTATCAAAGCCCCAAACGAGGCTGAAGATGCAACCTGACCAGCCACTCATGAATGAAAAGGCCACATCTGAGTGGATTCAATGCCGGGACGGAAGTCGCCGTTAAGTGCTGCTGCATTGAAGAAGCCAAAGCGTGGAGAGCACTTTGGGGACACAGATTGAGAAGTCATTAGATATGAGTAAGTGGGCAACCGGACAGCATTTATGAGCTATGGCAACTAACTTAACTTAAACAATGAAAACCAGCTGTTTTTGAGAAAATATGCATTTACAAAAATCAAATCTGCTTTAGACAGGAAAAAAAATGAATGTGAAATTTAACTAAAACTTTTTAAGCTAAGTTTACTTTTTTAATAAATTATTGTTATCTATATGTATAAATTTATTTATTTATTAATTTATGCCATTTTAAAATTCGTTCTTTAAAAAATAATTGTAGAAAACCTGATTTATTCCTTCTTCTAAGTATATAGTTAAAAAGAAATTAAAGAAATCATAAAAAAATTTTCAATTAATTTAAGTATTCTGCACTTGGATTTTAAAACAATGCTAAGAATCAATAAACATTTTCTTATCTAGTAAATACAAAGACTCTGTTTCATTTCCCAAAAATTACATAAATTATGCTGTGGTTGGCAAAAATGGTAAAGTTGTGTACTGCCCAGAATTGTTTACCCCAAAAGTAAAATGATAAATTGAGTGAGAGAGAAAGCAAAGGAAATTAAAAGCCATAAGGTTCTAACTAGATTACCAAATCAGCAAACAGAAACAGAAAAAATGGTAAAAATAAAAGAAATTTGCAGCTGCGGAAATGTCAGCCAATGCAAGAAAACAAAGCAAAAAAAACACAAAAGGATAAAAGTAATTAAAGCCCAAGAAATGAATATATGCGAAAAGGCAAATGACCAAAAGAAAATATACAGAATACAAAAAAAAATAAGAACAAAACAAAAAAAACAGAAAAAAAGGAATGCAGCCAAAGTCAACGACATTAAGTAACCAAATTCTATGCAAAGCATTTTTAATTATAAATTATTCAAATTTACAAACATAAATCATGGCACGGCGGTGGCACGCACATTGCCCGCAAGCGATTGCGATAGCAATAGGATGGTGCCCGGATGGGAGGGAGGGATGGTGTGCGGTGTGCTGTGTGCTGTGGGGAGGGGATGTGCCTTGGGCTTGCCAAGATCCTGTTCTGAGGGTTGGTGGGAGATAGGCAAACACACAAACACACAGAGTACAAGCAGAAAGGTGCTGGGAAATTTGAAAACCAGAATGGACTCGCCTTTGGACTCATTGGATTTGGCTGTGTCGCCTGGCTTTAGGCTTTAGGCCTTGGCCGTGGGCCTCTGAGCATATCACACACACATCGCGCCACATTCGCATAATCCTGATTTATTGCCGTTTTGTAGTGATTGCACAAGATTACGCGACAACAAATAGATCCTTCATTTGGGCCTCAGTCACGAAATGCTAAATTGTAATCAAACAATGGAGTAACGCACAACAACAACAACAACAACAGTAACGAACAAAAAAGTCAACTCGCTTCTCTTAATTTACAAAACAACAATACAACTCTGAGTGGTTGTTGGCGAGGGGGGGGCAGGGTGCAGGGCGTACATTGGGACGGGGCGAATGTTCGTTCAGAAAATGAGATTTGAATTTAAAGATTAGGCGCATGTCCTTCCGCACGCTCGTCCTGGTCAAATGTGGCTGCAAGTTTTTGCCCGTTTACCTTTTTGTGCTTGGCTACACACACACACACACACAGACACACACACGCACACTACCAGCAAAAAAGATAATGCCAGACAATGGGCAAAGTTGTCAGCCAACGCTGGGCTGCCTGCTCCGTCTCCAAAGCTGGGTTTGCTCAGCTCCTCGGCTCTCGTCGCCAGATAAGCGCACAGAAATCATTAATTATCCTTGTTTCTTGTTTTGCTTGACTTCTGATTCGCTTTTAGCTCCTGTTCTGTTTTTTTTTCTTTTTATACACCAAGGAGCCGGGCAAAAAAAAATATTGATTTGTTTCTAATTTTAATGAAAATTTCGACTTTTTGTTTTTTTTTTTTGGTGTCGGTTGTCGCCTTAATTTAACTTTTTTGATGCTCGCCCAACGATAGTCCTTCTGTCGTTTTATTGTCCTCGTTTTTTGTTGCTGCTCCTTTCACTTATCGCAGTTTTGTGCTTGGCTGCAGCAGCAGCATTGCCCCGAAACTGTCACGCAAAACCATTTTCCATTTTCCATTTTCCATTTTCGAAAAACTAATGATGGAAGGTATTTTAATTATATTCGAGCTGCTCGCTTTTATACTCCCTTGACTTGGTGCTGTGCATTGCTGCAGAAATTTTCTTATCATTTTCATTACTTGCTGTCTTAGCTTTTGCTTGACTGATTTTTGTATCTTGTTCCACGCTCAAATTGTGTATTTTTCTTATTTTTTATTTTCTTATTTTTTTTTTGCTTTCTTGTTCGCTCAGTTTCATTTCATTGTTTGAAATGCAATTTGCTGGCCAGCATCATTAGCAAGATTAATGAGCCAACCCGATTGGAAGAAGAGGGGAAGGAAGTGAACATTTTAAAAAAAGTTAAATGTAAAAAAAAAATAGAAATAGAAATATTTTTGTGACGGGGGGCAGCAAGGAGTAAAGTGTCCTCCTCCATGTTGATTACAGTCGCACCACGTGCGAATTTATATGCAATAAGAATTGGAAAATATATGTAGACATCAGAGTGTGGGTGAAGTACACACACAAAAACACACACACACACACACACACATATTTGGCAACATTTTGCGCATTCGCCTCGCCGCACAACAAATTTGGCGTCGCGTACATTTCATGCATACCAAAGAGCTTGCAACAACTGGAGGCAATGCCAAAGACAAGGCGGGATTCCGAAGCAGGTGCCTCCAAGGATAACATGCGCGTGCCGCGCGCTCACTCTGCTTGGGTCTGGGATTGGAATTGCGAGTGCGAGTGCTCCTTCTGCTTGTTTATCTATTTGGTTTAGTATCTTTGTTTTTTGTTTTTTATTTTTCGGTGTGCCCTCTTTTTAAGAAATCCGCAAGATTAAAGCAGCAATGTTAGCTACAGGGAGCTCAGCTGAAATATTTCGTTTTGCACAAATTGAAATCCAAAGTGCTTTTCCACCCAAACCCTTCTGCAAACCCCAAAAAACCCCCCCCCGCCCAAACTTTTAGCTGTGGCATTGCTCTGACAGAAATATTAGCATTTGTGGTTTTTCGGGCTATGAGCGTTGCGAATGATGTTTAAGTGCTGAGTGAGCTGGTGGGCTGTGTGGCATGAGAATGCACTAAATCAGGCTATGTGCCACATTGAGCTAGCTACAAGACGTGCGACACTTACAGCTGCCACAGATATGAAATTATGCTCGACCTTCAAAAAGATCACAACACAATAAAAATGCATTTTTAAATGCTGAAATTGCATTCTTCAATTAAAATTAGTTTTCATAATTCAAAACAAAAACTTCTATTTTAGCTAAGATATTTCTCAGAAATCTTATTATTTAGATACATTTATAATTATTTCCTCTTCTTGTACTTTTCCGAGTACTCGAAAAAAAAACATTACTGGAATTTATTAATGCTCTAAAAGCGCAAAACACATTGCACGAGATGAGGCCAATAGCAGAGGGTAAATACAGTTGAACTGGTTTTGGGCCCTAGGCTTGGGTGGCTGCCGTCCAGAGGCAGTGCCTCTGCGCCTTTGATGTCGTCGTTGTCACTTCAGCGGCCATGTCATAATTACCAAAGTGAAAATTATTAATTTCGACGTTTAAAACAAAATGCGCATAATTGCCAGGCTAAAAGAGGGATAGAGTGAGATATTGAGAGAGCGAGCGAGAGAGAGGGGGATGGAGAGACTGGCAACAACCCAAAGAGATTTATGCAAGCTGTGCAGAAAAATTGTCTAAATCGGCTGCGACTGCGGTTGCGGCAGCTTCCACCGAATTACGCGGAAACGGCGGCAATGGCAGCATTTGCCACGCTAATTGCGTACGCGATAAATCTTGTCAATTAAATTATAATGTTTGCATGCAGCGATGGCAAATGGCGATGGCGATGGCGATGGCGATGGCGATGCTGCAAAAACGCTGAAGAGGCAGCAATCCAACCAGGCAGCCAGCAATCCAATCCAACCAACCAACGAGTCGAGCGAGTGAACGAAACGGCTGCAAAACGATCTGTGCGATTATCGAGTGTTTTATCACCTCAGCAGGCGGAGGCCCCAAACTCGTTGACTTGCTGACTCGCTGACTCTCTTTACCATATAATTAAAGTGTTCACAAGTGCCACAAAGCATTGGAAAGGAGGCGAAAGCCACCGAATGACAGCGTACAGCCAGCCGAGCTGGCCGAGCCAGCCGAGCCAGCCAGGCTGCCCAGCGCAGCGCAGCGCTGCAGAGAGACAGGAATTTTGAGGCGCATTAGTTGCGCTGCATTTGCTGCTCATAAGAGTTGCAACTGCAACTGGGCAGGCAGGCATGCAGTCTGCAGGCAGTGCCACTGCCACTGCCACTGCCACTGCTGCCGCTGCTGTTGCTTAAACGAGCCAAAATTGTATTGGCAGCGGCGCCTGCTGCCATTTCAGGTTGTGCCTGTGCCGACTGCCGACTGGTCGGTTAGTTGGGCACATAAATTTCCAGCTTGTCAGCTTTTGATATATTTTCATAAATTGCTAGAGTGCATTAATTAATTAAGCGAAGCTGCAGCATCATTTCCCAAAAAATGCTCAATAAATGGCGCGTGCAGCTAAAATTGCACATGCCTGGCTAGATAATATTTTTTTTTAAGCTGAAGGTGTTGAAATATCTTAATACTCTGGCCTTTGGTATTCTAATTTTGTTACAAAATTTGTGATAGATTGCAAAAAAAAAAATTAAATGCCCGAATATGTATATATATTTTGAGTTAGTTAATGAGTCGTCATGGCTTTATATAATCTTTTTATAATCCCAATTTTTCTTTTTATTGTTCCTTAGCCTTGATTTATTGCATCATTTTACTAATCAGAATAATTTTAACTGAGCTGGTCTATTTAGAATTTACTAAACTGATATTCATTATGTTAAACAAGTTTTTATTTTATGAATAGCAGAGAAGTTCTCATTACAATGTTTATAGATTATAGAAAAATACTTTGTTGCTTGACAAAAATATTTAAAAAATAAATAGATTTAAGTCAAAATCATTATCAATCAATCAAAATAATGTATAATTAATTATCCTATAAAATTACATTATTATAGTAAAACACAGCTAATTGCCGAAAGTATTTACATACGAAATTTTATTGAGGTATTTTTAATTAATATTTAAAATTAGTTAATGAATTTTCACTGATATTATATAATATTAATTTGAGAAGCAAAAGGTAATTTTATTGATTAATTTTATTGCTTAACATTAAGAGCAACTTCATCTTTAATAAAATGCTTTGTTAACAAATGTGAATGTAATTAGTGATAAGTGTTTTTCGTACATCAGCAGAATACCTCAATCTAAAATACTAAATTTATTCTAATGGAAAAAAAACATGAATATTTTTTATCTTAACTCAACTCTTTAGAATGTCAAACAAGTTTTTTGCTAGCGCCCCAAAAGTATGCAGGACCAATTTCGTACACAATGTTTTTTTGGCTTGGCCATTCCGCATGTTGTTGGCCTTCTACTTGGCTTGAATACAAAAATAGCAAACAAAAAAAAAAAAAAGAGAAAAGATTAAAAACTAATTACTCTTGGCATATAATTACAACTTTTAAATAACAATTTAAATAATTTGCTTGCTGACTTTTTGAAAATAATTGTTTTCATGCGCTGTAACTAAAACTGAGACAATCACAAACACACACACTTACTGACGCACACACTCGCACACACACACACACACACACACATGCTTGAACAATTTACTGCACGCGATGGTCAGTGCTGACGGAGGCCGACTGTAAAATTCCTTTAAAGTCGTCAGTCGACATTTGAGTGTAATTTTCGAAACTGATTTTTACATTGAAACCAGTTAAATTGTCAGAAAAATCAACTGTCAACATGTCAAAAAATCGTTGGCTATGCAAATGCACACAAACACACACACAACACACACACACACACACACATATACAGATATATCCAATACGCAATGTATGTTGTACCATGCACCAATGACAGCTTTTATATGTGTGTGTGTGTGTGTCCATGTGTGAGTAAAGACGTGCACCGCTTGCATGTGGCAACAATGCTGATTGTACGCTTTTCGATTCCTCAATTCAAATTATCTACAGTTATTTAGTTGTCGTTGATCGTTATTGTTATTGCAAATGCTTAAATTGTAATTCTTTGTCCATTGAAAATTTAAATTTAATTGGCTGAATGGCTGCTTGTGTGTTAGAATTATCGCCAAGGGGGAAATGTTCGTACTGAAGTCATGATTTGTATAGCTAAAAAGTATTTTCTTGAAAATTGCATTAAAATGTCAGAATTGTTATGTAAGTTTTGCCATCCAATCAGTTAATTGATCAATTAGTATTTTGCATGTTTTAATTTCTTATTTTGTTTATATATGCAAAATATGGTTGCACCTGTTAGTTTATTTGTCAGACTATATTATTCATAATTTTTTATATATATAATTATAGTCATTTCGTTTCATTTATAAATCTTTTCTTATTTTATTAACTTCATTTTGTTATCTCACATTTATTTTTGGGGCAACCCAAACCCAGTTGTATCCGCCATGTTCCAGTGATCAGGCTGACTGAACTAATTGGCTGTCATAGCTACGCTGGCTAAGCACTCAAATTACCCAATTATAAAAATAGGTATTCCAATTTTTCCAATGGAATCAGAGCCTTTTGTTTAGCAGCAAACAACAATGATTTGCAGCAAACCGCAAATACAATGGACACAAGAAACAAACATACTTTGTGAGAGCCGAGTTTCATGCAACTGTCAAGACAAAAGGGCCGCTCGTTGACATGCTGAGCAGCTATGGTAAATAACAAAACACATCTTGTGGAAACTCCACTCCGTCCCAACCGGACAGACATTACGGCGTTTCAAAAGCCAGTCACGGACATTGCATTCAAAATTGTTGAAATTGTGTGTGAGTGCGAGCTGTCAACAGTGTTTAATTTTGGGAGTCCTCACTACTTATGTGTCCGTGCCACATGCAACAATCGAATCGAGCAACCTGGCCAAAACCGCAATGCACTTTGACCAAGCAACCCGAACCTCTGCACATCAATGAGGGGGGAAATTAGGTAGGAAGCAATATTCCAGACTCGCACATAATATCAAGTTGAGAGGTCTCCGCTAACCAAACCGTTCTAGCAACAACTCAACAGGCTCACAAATTATCAAGCTGTCGCTGGTCAGAGTCCGACTCCGAGTAGGAGTCGCCGGGAATGTCACGCAAATGTGAGGACGAGTCCTGTCTATGGTGTGTCCTTAGCATGCAAATGACTCAAATGCGATTGCAATTCGCTGTTGCTGCTGTTGCTGCCGCCGGCTGCGGCTGTTTAATAGCCACACCTGTTCAATTAGTCAATGTAACCACAAATTCTGGTTAAATTATCGCATTAAAATGTTCGTGCTTAACCTCAAAATGTGCGTGCTTGTCCAGCAGCGTCGCAGCCCTCCTGCTGTTCCAGCACCGATATCATTCCCAAAACCAGCCCCCAAGCCCCGTTTTTGGGTTGCTGTTCAACATTACTTTGAACTTGGCTGCAACCGCTGCCAGTTAATCAGCGCTGCTGCCTCTGACCACATGTGCCCCTAACCTCAAACTGTAGCAACAGCAACAACAACAACAACAACAACTACAACAACTGGCAGCATTTCGAATACACGTACAGTTGAGTGCGCGGCAAATTTAATCGCTAATTATCAGCACCAACTGACACTTACACTGGCAACAACTTACGCATGCGTGTCCATGTCCTGGCCAGGCTTATGAGCACCGAACGCATGTCGTCATCATTAAAAGCCAAGCTGCTCTGATATACATATTTATATTTCAAAACGACGACACAGATACACTCTGTCCCTAACAGCTAAGACTGGCCATTGCCGACCATGTCGTTCAGTATTGATTGCATAATTTAGCATTATTTATTTACATTTATGTATTTACATTTACATTTAAAAATCTATACAAAATTTTATAATATGTCAAATGGAAAAAGCCTGAATATTGATTTTCAAATAATGTTAAATTTCGAATATAGAAATTAATATCAAACTACACAGCTGACTGTGCGGAATCTCTGTATCTGAATCTCTGTATGCAACAACAATTGTTGCCTAATAATAATAATCAAGTCCGGAAGACATATTCTGAAGGGTGGTCTTACTATACCGGAGTTAAAAAAAGGAAAAAAGAAAGCTATAAACCTGGCAGTGGGATGAATCTTCAAATGATATAAAAAAAAATAAATATAAAAATAAATATATATTTATATATATTTTTAATATATACAGAAATACCTGGAAAATTTAACAATTTTAAGTCTTTAAAATGTTATTGTTATCATATTTAATTAAAAGTTTCTTTAGGCATTCTCTTTTTAAAAAATACTTAATTAAAATTTAACTCAACAAGTAATTTTAATATAATTTTGTATTCACCGACTTTAAACACGAAGAGTATAAAAACTTAAATATTTTGTAGATGTTGTTAGGAGTGCAATAAAAGAAAAGAATATATTTAAAATGTGTTAAATTGTTGTGACATAAATTTATAAATAGTAAATAAATATATTTAATAATTTCTTTTACTACCAATGTTAATTAAGATTAATAAAAAAGTTAAGAGACAATCAATAATAATAGAAAATAATGTTTTTAAAATGTGTTAAATTATTGGTACAGAAATTTTAAATAGTAAATAAATTTATTTAATAAATTTTTTACTATAAATGGTAATTAAGATTAATAAAAAAAAGTGAAGAGACAAACATGATACAAAAATGATGCAGCTCATCAATCGAGAGCCCGAAAGTAAGTGGAACAAGTTTCTTGTTGGCTGCGTTGTCGATGTCCAGGCGAGTCCAGGGGTTCTCCACAGCTTTGACAAATTATCAACTGTCACTGCTTAATTTTTTGGCGCACTCGGCCAAGTTTTCAGTTTTTTTTTTTGTGGCCAGGTAGACTTAGGTAGACCCTGAGACAGATACAGAGCCATAGCCAGAGCGAAACATTGGGTCTGCCTTCGTTTCGGAGTTGTTTTTTGCATTTTATTTTTATTTTTGTATCTGCAACTGGCGACTGATATCGTGGGTTTCATTAATTGAGAATTGTTGTTAAGCCCAAGCCTTTTTTCCGGTTCGCGTTTTTCCATTTACATAATTTATGATAAGCAGGCGCGCCTGGGCAAACAATAATTTTGAAGAAATACATTAATGCAATCAATGGGATGTTGTCTGGAATGCGAATGCGATCTGGAATTGGAGCTGCAGTTGCAGTTCAAGTTGGAGTTGGAGTTGGAGTTGTAGCTGGTGCTGGTGCTGGTGCTGAAGATGGAGTTGGCAAGTCTCTGACGTGGCGGCTGCATTGATGCTTCTGGCTTAATTAAGTTGTGCCTGCTGGTCTGCAACAGCAACTGGCTGTAGTATGAGAGAGTGCAACGTCTGCTGCTGCTGCTGCTGCTGTTGTTGCTGCCACAAACACTTGATGAACTCTACGTGTGAATGTAAATTATTTTGCACGCAGCGGGCGAGCAACACTTGCAACGGCTTAACCTACACACTCGACTCCTTGCCAGCTCCATCTGCCGGTCCGTATCCAGGTGCACACTATGCACACCATCTCTCTGCCTCTCTCTCTCACACTGTCTGTCCTTTTCTCTCTGTGTGCTCGGTGCGATTGAGTGCTTTTAAGTCATTTGTGTCACGACATGCTAATTTCACATGAAATCTCTCGCCGATGGCTCGACCGTTGGCCCGTTTGGGCCATGTCTGCTGCATTTTAGCTTGAAGCCTTGACAAAAACACACACACACACACATACACACACAGAGAGCACATCAGTGTCGCCTAGAACTAAGAGAGCTGAGACCTGCCTATGCCTATGTGCTTATGCCTTGACATCAACAGCTTCGTGCATGTCGCCGCCACGTTTATATCCACATCATGGAGGCGACGGGCAGACCATTACCCGCTAACTGGTATTGGTGCTGGTGCTGGTGCTGGTGCTGGTACTGGTAACTGGCAAACCAGGCAACCGACTCCCTGCTTCGACAACGGCACCTCGAGTGCAGCTTTCAAGTGTACTTGCGGTTTTTGCGTCCATTGCTGCCAATGACATTTTGCCTGCTAAAGTGCAAAATTTACCGGTGCACAGCTGAGCCGCAGATGAAGAGAGAGAGGGAGTGTGGGGGGGGAGACGCCCACGGTTTGGTCTTTCTGGCCACTGACCACCAGCCTTACCCAGTGTAGAACAATGCCTGCTGCTGTCCGATCTGCTGCAAGTGGCTTTACCTTGGACACTGCATACTCCTGGCCATGATTAGATGTCCTCGCTTGTCGGTAGTCGATTCTCGGTTGCCGTTGGCCTGCTTCTGCTGCTGCTGCTGCAGTCGTTGGTCAATGGCTGAGTTGGTCTGTTGCTGTTATTAGGTTGTTAGTGGCATAGCCTCTGCCAGTTTCATCGATTTATGCACTTCACAGCATCTCTAATGTCCCAGCGTTTTTTTTTTTTGTTTGTCTGTCCCGGCCGCACCTCTGCATTTTGGCTAGCTGCTGCTGCTGCTCCTCGTCGTCGTTCACTTAATGGCGCGTTCCAGCCTCCAGTCCTCCACATCACGGCAATTGCATAAGCTGGCGGGCATTTGGTTTATGCCCCTTAATCAAAGTGGGAGCAGCCCACTTGACAAGTTGGTGACTGGGAATATAATGGAGTCTTAGATTTGACAAGAGCCACATGCTTAAGGCACTGTCATTCTAGATAAGTTAATCGATGTTAAAGCAGAAAATATATTATGTAATTTACTTTAAAAAAAAATTTAATAATTTGCCATAATTTTTTATCAAAACAATTTAATTACCTGCAAATATGACAATATTTATTATTATATTTATTTTTAGAATGCAATTTTTTTAGATGAAATAAACAGATTAGCGTTTATTTATTAATATTAGTTTGTGTGTTCCTAGATGACTGAATTATGATACTAATCACTAAAATAAATAAATAAATAATAATAAATAATTTTCCAATTCGCTAAACTTTCATTAAAATGATTTTTGTTACTCTAAATACAGTTGGCAAATTACTTATATATTTATTATTACTGCAAAACACTTTTAGATTTACCGAAGATTAATTTTAATATATTTGAATATATTTGAAATTTTGTAAATAAATCAATATAAAATATGCATACTAACACAATCAAATAAGAAGGTTCTCCAAAGTATCAACTACAATTCGTGATTTGGTTAACATGATTAAAGGCGAAAAATGTCAATAATTGAAGATACATTTTACAATTTTACCAAATGCAGCGAAATAAATCTCTTTGAGTATAAAAGATGCAAAAAAAAATAGCTGAACCATGTTTAATATCAGATTTGCAACCAGATTTCACATATGATAAAAATAAACTGAGCACTATCAGCTCTTAAATTGCAAGGAATGGAATCGGGTTTTGTGTGCTCCGCACCTGTGTGAGCCTTTTTTGTCTTTGGGTTGTCGGGTTTGGGACAATCGCAGCTTCAGCCGCAGTCTATAGTCGTGCCTCATATGAAGAGCTGGCCAAGAGCTGGCCACCATAAACAACGTGGATATGGGCTCTGTGTGTGTGTTGTCTGAGCTTCGCCGGCGGCAGTGTCTCTTTGATGTGGGCCAACTATCAAGATCTAAACGCAGTCATTAAGAACAAACAAAACGACTTTATGGACAGCAAAAAAACAGTACGAGTGCAACCCGAACCCAACCGGGCCAAAATGATGCGAATACGAAGCTCTTTGGCAATCACACATCGATGCCGCTGTCGATGAAAGAACTAAAGTTGGACTCCAAGCTAAAGCTGATGCTGCAGTTGGAGTTTGGAGTTTGGAGCTGGAGCTGGAGCTGATCAGGTGAGCGAGCGTCTGTGTGATCTTTATCGAACTGCAGACAACTAATGATCTAATAAAACCGAAACCGAACCGAACCGAACCGCACCAAAAACAACAGCAAAAGGCGAAGGCGATGGCGATGGTGAAACCAGTTCAACATTGGCGTGGATTACCGAGCAAAAGACAGAAGCACAGCTCCCGATTCGAATTGCACAGCCAACAAAAAAAAAAAAGAAAACAATAAAAAAAAACAAAAAACAGAAAAAAATCGCAAAAAACATAAAGAACAAACGCAGTTACACAACAAGCCGACAAGTGGTGGGAGGGATGGGTGGCGGTGGGGCAAGCACTGTCTGCAGATGCAACAGAATCTAAAGCTTTTATCTGTGATCTTATATCATGTACTTTCGACATTACAATTGCGGTAAATGCTTCTAGTTTTTAGTTTCAGCGCGTACATGAGGCAGCTGAGAGGCTGCTGCTGCTTTATCAATCGCCAGCAATCATCGGCATCGTTCCTCTGGCCTCTGGCCGGGAGCCTGGGAGCACACATCACAGCACAGCCGTTGTCGTCGTTGGGTCTGGGCCAGAGACCAGCCAACAGCGACCAGCAAGCAGAGAGCGCTCCTGTTTTGCAGCACCCCAAACCTATCCCTCTCCCTCTCTCTCTCTCTCTCTTTCTCTCTCTCTCTTTCTCTCTCTTTCGTTTTGTCGCTGTGCTTCTGCTTTTGGCTCAGCATGCAAATGCGCCTGCTGCTCCTTGCTACTTGCAACTTGCAACTGGCTGCTGCTGCTGATCTGCATACCAAGCAAGCGTTTGTCCGTTTGCCTCCAGATCGGCGGCGGCGATTGTTTGTAGCTGTTTTTGTTATTTTTATACCCTGTACCCATTTCAAATGGGTATGATGCTGTGGTGCCAACTCATGTAACGAGCAGAAGCAAATGTTTTATATTCTATAATATTAAATATGTTTTTGCCTTCTCTCCGTCTATTGGTAATAGTCCATTTAAAATGAACACTTTATTTACACTAAAAGAGATCAAGTTTATAAGTCAAGTTACAAGTCGATAACTTTTCTCGTTTTGATAAGAATCGGTAGCAATAAAGGCACAGTTTTCAATATTGAATTTTTTTTATTTATATTAAATAACATTAATCAAGTTTAGCTATATAATTTCTATTCCTTTATAAATACGAATGTAAAGAACATTTATCTTTATTTATTTAAATGGAAAAATATCAATCAAATAATTTATATTTGTTTAGAAATATGAACGTAAATTGTATATTATCATTTAACATCAGTATGCAATCATTTTTATATATAATATTCCAATTACAAAATAGTCAAAGTAGGAAAAAGATAATATAAACAAACCAACAACAAATTTGAAAGTCCTGCATTTTTCTGCTGGAGATGACACCACATATGAAACGATAGTTTTAGCTGAGTTCATTTAATATTTATTTTATTTTAAATATTTTAAATATTTTAAATATAAGCACACATTTCATGCAGTTATTAAAAATGCGACCAAATTAATGTTTGTGGTTTTGATTGGGTAATTGAATATGTGAGACGACTACGAGTTTTTACAGGGTATCCGCCTAGTCGAGCTCTATCAACTAGAGCACTCCTACTTGTTTTATTTCTTTGGTTGACTCGGCACAATCACAGCACAAGCTACAGCTTCAGGTCCAGCTCCAGCTACAGCTGCAGCTCCAGCACCATCACTGACTTGGGTACGCAAATGTGGCCAAAAGTTGCCGATCATTTTGATATAGTTCGATAACAATGTAAGCTTCACTTTGAGACTGAGTTGGAGTCGGAGTCGGAGTCTGAGACTAGCGGTTGCTGTCGCCGCACGTCGTCCACATCCACATCCAGATCCACTAACAAGCCCCGCCATCGGCAGAGGCATCGTCACCGGAACTGTTCAGCGTTTAACGTGCAACGTTCAACGTGCAACATTCAGCGTTCAAAGTATATATATTTTTTTTTTCGATACGTTTCGTTTGTTTACCGCCGCCGCCGCTGCCATTGCGTTGCAGTTGCAGTTGCCGTTGCCGTTGCTATTGCCGTTGTCATTGCCGACCTGCCTGCCTCCTTGGCTGGCTGCACTCGCTTGGTTGGCTGGCTGGCTGGTTGGCTGTTTGGATCTGGGGCTGCCCCTCAGGCTGTTTTTATGGCCGCTTCCATTGAGCATATTATCATAAATATGTATCAAATTGACGTTGCATCTTCTTGAATTTTCATCTTGTGGCTACTTGTCATTGTCTTTGATTTTTCCTCAACTCCTGCAGCATCCCCAACCCACCCCACCGCTGTCGCAATCGCATTCATTGTCTATGGGCATTGGAGTGGACACCGGTCAGTCGCCTTTGATAAGCCGGCATTTTGTGTTGTGGCAGTTTTTGGTGCAAGTATCTGTCGCTGTATGTTTTGTCAATTGTCTTCGGCTGCCTTATATTGTATGATTGTAGCATTGTCTTCTCCCAAAGATTGGCGGCGGGAAAAGCAAGCCATATACAAGTCAGTAAACGAAGGTTTGTCCTTTTTGCTTTTTGTAAATAAACAAGTCATGGGAAATTCTATGGCATACGAAATAAGATATGGCCCAATGCTATTGCAAGACTCTCCAGGGTATAAAAAGCATTTGAAAAATCAAATTACTACTTATTTTACACTAGAACATTTATAGTTTTTCCTATGGGTATTTTTTATAAACAAATTTTTAATATGAGGTAAATAACGCTTAAATAAATACTTTGAAATTATAGAATATATGAATATGTTGTGTCCAAAATTATTTATAATATTTAAACACTTGCAACTTATATATATGTATATTTAAAATACAAATATGTTCTAAATGTTTATTTGATTACTTCCAGTGCACTGAGAATAAAAAAACCCAGTTGGAAATATAAATTTTCTCTAACTTAAAAAACCCAGTTGGAAATATAAATTTTCTCTAACTTAATTAAGCCTGGTTTTTGCAAGATAAAATTATTTTTAATATTTTAAATATGCTGCAAATATTTATTATTTTAAGTTAAAGCTAAAGTTATTTAAACAAGTCGAATTCAAATATTTAGTTTTGCTTTAATATTTATTATAGGAATAAGGCTTTCTTAAGAATATTTTTATTTCGCATTGGGATTTGGAAACTTATAACTATTATTCTCTGAGAATCTTGCAGCAAACTTGCCAATTTATTTGTAAATGTATTTTTTATTTATTTTTTTATTATCCACATCACGCCCAGAAGGCTATTAACACCGATGAGAAGAGTTAATTAGAACTCATTTTATAGTCAGAATGTCTTCCTTAGTTATAGTATATTATGCCGAAACGACTTTTGGAGCACTTTATTGGTAAATCTATTAATGCACCCATTCGAGTTAAGCGATTGCAACAGCTGTTTTTCAGCTAAAACAAAATGCAATTGCAACCGATTGCTGTTGCTGTTGGCAACAGGAGTAGCAACAGCCACAGCCAAAAGATGCAGCTTCTGTTGCCTGTCGGTTTTCCAAGAAAATCAACTATAGTCCAACCAAGAAGCGCCCCATTCTCCGTTCCCAATTCCCATTCCCCAATCCCCATTCACTTCCATTTCCTTAATACAGCTGCAAAACTGTGCTGGCTACCAACGAGCGATGATAAATGTTCACTTAATCAGCATTTAGCGTAATTTTAGCTTTTACAATTTTCTGGACTCGACTCCAGTCGAGCCAGGCCAGGCCAGGCCTCGTTCCAGGTCTCCTACTACTTGGCTTGGACTAACCAAAGCCTGCGAAGTCTGTCCAGTTGCCATGGCTTTAATTTCGAATTCGACGGTGACTGCAACTGTGCGTCTCCAACGGCGAATGCAACTTGGACGAGGCCAAGTTAGTGGTCAATTATTTATGACATGAAATTACAAATTCATTTTGTTTAATTTTTCACAAATGTTGCTGCTGCTGCTACAATCTCACTCCGATCCATTCTGCTTCTACTGGGCACGGCACCTGTTGCCATCGCCAGCGACTTCTGCTGATTCTTCCCCCAGTTTTTGCTGTGCAGTGAGAGTGTCCAGCAGTTCCCATTTCTATGTACCCTGGGGCCAAGTCGCGACGTCCAGCCATATCGGCAAATATGCACCCCGACGTAATTAACTCGGCTCGGAATCGTAAGTTAGTCACCATTAAACAATTTAAAATTCTTAACTGCTTGCGGGTTTGAGGCTTCCAGACAAAGACTGTGACTGCAACAGAGACAGAGACAGAGAGACAGAGAGAAAGAGAGAGAGAGAGAGAGAGATGCAGTGAAAGGGCGTGAGAGAGAGAGAGAGCGAGATGGGATGAAAAAGAGAAATAGAGGCAAAGGTAAAGGTAAATTGCAATTATGCTTCAGCTTCTGGTTGCAAATGCAACAAGAGAACGTTGCCTCATTCGGTACATGTATTTACTGCCGCAGGGCCAAGACTGGCCAAAGCCTTCTTGACTGGCTTGGACTTGGTTTGGCTTGGCTTGGTTTGGCTTGGTTTGGCTTGGTTTGGCTTGGCAGCCGTCGACCGATAATTTCGTAATAGCCAAAGACTTTGTCTTTGTGCGAGTGAGATGGCGCTGCTGCTGCCTGCTTGCCCGTCATGATGGGGGCGTGGCACATGCAAAAGTGCGAGGCGGGTGCACCGACCAGTCTGGGGCCCCCATCAGCTTTTGTACAACTGCATTAGAGGCACGGCACGGCACGGCACGGGCACGGGCACCATCAATTAAAACTCACCTTACGGCACTCGCAAAAATGTTAATAACAATAATAAACGTTGTCGTTCATCGCTGTTTTTGTTTTTGTATTTTTTTTTTTTGTTGCACTTGTTTTTGTGCTGTTTTTGTTGTTGTTGTTGTTGCACTAAGAAACCAGCTATCTTATTGCTCGTGCTGTTAATTGTTTAATTGCGTTTTTGTTGCAAACGGTTTCAGAGTCGTAAACTTTATTGAGTTGTGGTAAGCAGACAACACTCGAGCAACGAGATCAGAGCACCCAAGTCCAAAGACCAGCAAACATTACCACAATCATAGCTGAGAGTTATAACTAAAACTAAAAAACACTCCGACCCAGAATGCTTATCATTAAATTGTCGTTCGTTGAGTCGTCCACAGCAATTTGTATGAAATGCTGCCCACTTGTCACTCTATTCCAGGTGCTCAAGTTTATCTCAAGCACTTGGCGAAAACGAGCTCACGACTCCGTTCCAACTATGACTACGACTCTGGCTCTGGGACTGACTCTGGGACTGACTCTAACTGAAGGAGCCGTGGAACTGCTGTTGATGTTTCTCTTGTTGTTGGCCAGAGCCAAGTGCGACTTTTATGGGCATTAGTGCGACTTATGTTGTTTGCTGCGTCCAGGAACATTTCTCTCTTCAAAAACTCAACTCGACCCTCAGACGCGAGGTGTTCATGCGTGCGACACGCTGTGCCGTTCTTTGCTCCAGCTCAAGCAGTTGGAGCAGCAGCTGGTGGAGCAGGAGTTGGGTTCTGTCATTGCGTCGCATTTGAATTTCTGAATTGCATACACAAAATTTCATATGAAAATCCACTTTTTCAGTTTATGAATTTCTCAAAAAGCTCAAAGTGACAGTCGCTGCCGCTTCTTCTTGTTGTTGTTGTTGTTGTTATTGTTGCATGTTGAATGCTTTCGGCTGGGGATCTCTGTAAAATGCCAGTGCTTAGTTGCCATATGCAAATGTATACAGTTTTTAGGCAGAACTACGCCAAGTGGCATGTTGTTCAACATATCAAAGGATTTGCCGAGTTGCCGTCGGTTTGCCTCTTCCTTCCTTTAACTGTGGGGTTTTCGACGATAAAGCTACTTACGAATTTATTCGCAGACAGCGAATGCAGATTTTGATGGCAAGAAAATTGCCATTTCATACATTTATTTACATAAATATTTACATGTGTGCTTTATGAAAAAACATCAATTTGTAGTTGAACAGACTTTGCCAAATATTACGAGTCAGCATTCGAAATTCTTTGAGATTTTTAAGTGGATTTTAAAAGTATAGCTTCAGCTAAAATATCACTTAGTTGTAATTTAATATATAAGTTGACAAGATAAATGTTAGAATCAGACAATCACTTATAAAAAGTTTTTTTTATATAATGTAAACATAATTTTTAGAATAGCTTATTTGCTAAACTTACAGGTTAGATATTTTTTTTAATAAAAAAGACTTGAATAAGCTGAATAATCTTAGGCTGATAAATTAAGTTAATTGTAAATGAATTATTTTACCTTGATTTTGTATATAATTATTTATTTATTTTCAGTGAAAACTTTTTCATTAACATAAAAAAAACCCTTTTTCAATAATATTAGAAACAAGTTGACAATATAAATATAAAACTTAGACAAGCACTCATAAACAGTTCTCAAGATAATGTTAATATAATTTGTAGTAAAACTTATTTAAAAAAAAAAAAATAGTATTTTAACAGGTTAAAGTGAACTTGCATCATCATTAGCTGGTAAATGTAGTTATTTTTAAATAAATACCTTCATATTGATTATGTAATTATTCATTTATTTATTTTCAGTGAAAACTTATTTTTACATTTTTAAAAACCTTTTTATTCAATATTAAGAATGACTGCAAAGAAGTTTATTTAAAAAAATAATTAACAGGATTTTTACAGCATAAAGCGAGCTTGCATCATTTTTAGATAATAGTTATTTTTAAATGAATTTCCTTACCTTGATTTTGAAATTATTAATTTGTTTATTTTTTTAAAAAAAAATAATAACTATAAACAATTTTAGTTAATTTGCAGGTTTATTAAAATTAAAACAAAATTCCAGAGTTGCCCCTTCGCTGCTTGTCTGCTGAGCAGAAGTACAAATGAGGCACGTAGGTGGCAGCTACAAGAAAGTAGAAGAAGAAAATGTTGCAAATGCATTCGCCTCGTGTAGTTTGAATGACTAAAAGTAAAATTTTGCGACAGATACGACAATATATTTTATGCAGTGGCCCGTGGGCGGGTGTCGGATGTCGAGGGAGCTGGGATCGGGAAGCGGGAGCGGGAGCGGGTGCAAGCGTATGCTGCGCTTCTGAGCATTTTGGTGTTAAATGAGTGAAGTGGGAACGGGAGTCGCCACATGCTGTGTAAGTGTGTGTGTGTTTGTTTGTGTGTGACTGTGTGTGTGTCTGTGTATGAGTGTGGTTTGGTGTGCATAATGCGGGAGAGCAATAAATTACATTTGTAGGCGTTGGCAGGTGTCGCCAGTGCTGTCTGAAATCGCGATAAATCTTCATGTGAAATAAATTTCATAGAAATTGCTTCACTGAATTTTGTTTGTTGCCTTTTGCTCGACTTCGCATTGTTGTATTGTTGTTGTTGCTGTTGTTGTTGTTGTTGTTGTTGTTGCTGTTGTTGCGGATGTAAAGTGGGCAAGTGCCTGGCAAGTCCTGCGGGACACTCTAATAAACTTACCAAGGAGGCTGCTTCTAGCTCCTCCTTTAATATACTTGCCGCTGCTGGTTAAACAGCCGCAGTTTGTGTGCAATTTTACAGTGCCACAAGCTGTTGCATTTATAACGCAGCTGAGCGGCAAAAAGTCAACTCTGAAAATTCCGCCGGAAGTGCGCATGCAAGTCGCTCTCTCTCTCTCTCTATCTGTATCTCTTTCTATGTGGCAGCTTGAATGCAGTTGTCCAACAGCAGCAAGCAACAACCAGCAGGCACACATAAATCATACGCAATGTCAAACAGAAGTGCTCCAATTGTGGCCCAAAACATTTGTACAACTCATGCCGGCCCAGACGTGACAAGCTTTATTTGAGTTTCAAACGTGGCGGCCGCTCCTACGACAAGACAACTTGGTCTACGACTGAATCTGTCTGTGTCCAGGTACAACTTGTACTTACATACTGCGCTCACATGTACCTCATTTTTTATGATCGATCAGTCCATTAAATAATGAGGCAACCAAGCAACCAGCCAGCCAGCCAGCCAGCCAGCCAGCCAGCCAGCCAGCCAGCCAGCCAGGCAGTCAACTCTCAGCAACTGGCAACTGGTTGGCCTGTCTGCCATTTATCGCTCCCTTGGCAGTGCTTTGCTGGCGACGACGACTTCGACACGGCTCGGTTTGAATTCCATCGTGATTTGTAACGACATTTATTTGGTCCAGCGAAATTAGAGACAACAACAACGGCCACGACTACGCTGAAGACCACAAGATGTCTCTGACTTCAGCTTCAGCTTCACTTTGCTGTTCGACTTGGCTGGCTCATCCTCATCCTTAAACTCATTCTCATCTCTGGCTTCAGCCTACGCACTTCTCTTGGTTTGTTACCGTTGATGGCTATCATTTGCTACTTGCTGGGCAGGGCACTCATTCAGTCATACCTTTCAGATATGTGATTCTTGTGATTGTTGTTGTTGTTGTTGTTGTGCAAATAGTTTTGGCCTTGTGTTGATTAGCCGGATAATTCTGCTAGTCAGAAATTTGTGCCATTATTTGCCAGACTGGGTGTGGCTAAGTCTCATTGTTAGCTGATCTCACGTCAGGTACCATTCCCGTGATCTCAGAGCATCGGAATTCGTTTGGGTCTCCTCTGACTGAGTGAGTGGAGTTTTACTGTGCATCTCGAAACTAATTTGAAAATGGAATGCGTCACAAATGAGCTTAACTTATCAATTTATTTTAGCAATCAAATATTTTGGTATTAAATATTCTGAGTATTTTGTCTAAGACAAATAAATCTAAGTAGAATAACTAAGAACTTTCATTTTATTTTTTAACCTTTAATAAAACAGTCATAAAAATATAAATTTGTACATTTTTTCAAAAATAATTATTAAGAAGTCAAAAGCATTACAATTTGCTTTCCATAATATTGAAAATATTTATCACCATTGTATTTTAGTTTCTACACATTTAATAAAGGTTATTTAGCAATAGGCAAGCAAAATTTTATAATTATTATAACAGTTTTTGAATGTTCCCCAGCTATTTTATTAAAGATCTCAGATATCTATCATTCCCAAATCAGATATATATATAGAGTAAGTAAAAATCTTTAGCAAAGACTTGATAATATTCAAAGCCAGCCTGTGATTTGAGCTCTGATTAATTTTGACTTACACTTTAACGAAACTCAATAATCAAATTTAAAAAATGTTCTATTTTTTTGATGATAAAAGATCATGAAATATGAATTTTAAATATTTGTCATGCCTTTTCCTAATTTTGGTATTTATTTCATTTTCCGAAAAGTAGATCGTCGTTTTAAGTGAAGTTTATTATATTGCCAAATGAGATATTTAGTTATTTTTTTTTTTGAGTTGCCTAAGCATTTTCTGGTTGGTTCTCACAGTGAACAGCCGGAGCACTTGTCATCATTCTCCGTAAGGGGTCGGCCAACGACTCAATAAGATGAAATATATGGAGAGCAATAAAAATCGGTTATAATGGTTTTGGGAAAACTGATGTCGCCTACAGTTGTGGCTGCTGCTGCTGCTGCTGCTGCTGTTGCTGCTGTTGTTGTGGCTCCTTTTGCCGGCTACTGCGACAACTTTCAAGTGAACCTCGCCGATGCCGACAAAGGAACAGAAAGCGGGCGCCGTGCCACGATCCAATGTTGCAATGGTAACCCGAGAATCATTAAGAATGCCATTTGTACCAATAAATTCGAATGGGAACGCGTTGCGCAGTTGAGCAGTTGCAGTTGCAGTTGCTGCCTGCGAAAAAGGAGCAATCGATATGGCTATTAAATTTAACAATTAGAATTTATCAATGAGAACTGCCTGAAACACAAGCCTTAATTATGGCAGTTTGTGCGGAGTCAGCGGGAAGTCAAAGCTCGTTAAGGGACGAGGCTTAAGTTGAGAGACAAAATAGAATCTTTGTTTCATGTTTGCAGCTGGTGACAAATTAGGTGCATTGTAACAACATCAGCAACAGCAACAGCAACAAATGCAACAGCAACTGCAACAACAACGAGCAACGACAACAGCAATGCTGCCAATACGCGCAACATTCCAACTGCGAATATCCAACATGGCAATTTCCAAAATTACATCGTGATCTGAAACTGCAAATTTCCAAAGTGCAGCAAAGTTCAGAGCAATTTTGCAGCAGCAAGCAGGCCAACGACAACAGCAACAACAAATCGGCAACAAGCGCCCGCCAACAGCAACTACAGCAACAGCAACAACAACAACTACAGCAACATCGACAACAACAAAAGAAACAACAACACATTCCTTAAGAGATCTGTGCGCCTGCGCTGCGAATTCAAATTGCTTCGTGTGCAAGAAAATTAGTCTTGCCCGGCTGCAATTCCTTGCCAAAAGGCAAGCGGCGGCCAGCAACAGCGACTTGGCCAATAAGAAAGAAAGGAAGGAATGAGAAAAAAAAAACGAATACAAAACAAAAATAAAACAACTTTTATATAATAATAAGAGCAACTTGGCGGTATCCTCAGCCACAGCGAAAACTAATCAAGGGCTAAACTAAATCCAATCCGATTGCGACCAAAAGCAGCATGCGCAGAAAACAGGCTCCAACTTGGACTTGGACGACTTTGACTTTGGATCAGGCTTAGACTCAGACGGAGCTGCGACCGAGGAACGTACCACAGTAATGCCCGCGGTGCTCGCAGATAAGCGAGTTGCAACAGAAACAAAAACAAAAAAAAAAAAACAGCAATAATAACAACAGCAACAACAGCAGCAGCAGCAGCAGCCATGACTGTCTGAGAGTCTGAGAGGCCAGCCCGCAGCAATGGGTATCAATGAGTTTGCCAGCCCAAACTGCTGCGCCTGTTGGTCAGCTGGAGTAGAGCTGTTGTTGCAAGTTGGACCCTCAACGGCCTGCAATTCGCGGTGTCTGTTGCCCGGCAACTGTTGATGTTTTTAGGCGGTCGCACGTCGTCAGCGACAGCAGCAGCAGCAGCAGCAGCAACAGCAGCAGCGTTCACTACTTGCGATTCGTGAAGTAATTACTATAATTACCTTCAAGGTAGATTTTCCAAAATGATGCGAGTGCGAGTGGCGGGTTGTGAGTTGCGAATTGTTGTTGTTGGCCAAGAGCTGGCAACGGAGCCAGTTAAGTTGCTTGCCTGCTTGGCCTGGCCTTTTGTAATAATTTTGTTTTGCCCTGTTCTTGTTGCTGTTGTTGCTGTTGTTATTATTATATGATACACCATTGCAATGGCCGTTTGCTGCGCTCACTCCAGACTGTCCATCCGTCCAATCGTCCGTCCGGTCGTCTGTCCATCGGTCCACTTGCATTTGGCTTGTTTGCTGCCAATTTCTTATGTTGTTACAGTTTGTTCTGCTCTTTTTTTTGTGTTTTGTGGCAAAGTTTTGTATAAGTTGTCGTTATTGTTGTTGCTGTTGTTGCCCCCACTTAGCTTTTTCCTCAGTTTAATCGGAAATTAAAGCTAAAGGGGCTGCCAGCCACGACTTTAATTTTCGTTGCAGTTGCAGAGCTCTGTTCTGTGTGTGTGCCCCTTCATTGTGCCCCGCTTCTAATGTCTGCAACATCTTTGCGGTCTCGCCGTAATTGTTTCGCTCATAAATCATAAATTTTCGCTTGGGTCCCATCTTTTCCTTTTTACATTTGACTGCAATTTGACTTGTCCAAATTTGAAAACTCAAAAAGAAGGGATTAACATTTTCACAGACCTCAAATTAGTTGCTTGGCGTTTTGGCAAGCTGAGAAA